>JAULJL010000005.1:27284178-32284178 GCA_030761205.1 Fremontodendron californicum
TGGTAAGACCAAAGCCCCTAATGGATAAGGAATGATTAAAAAGGAATAGCCCAAGGCTCGGTTTGAAGAAAATCTGAAAATCGGGCTTGTTTTGGGCAAAATCGGGTTTCAAATACAAAAGGGCAAAATTGGAAAATTTGGGAAAAATAGCAAATGGACTCCCAAAATTTTGAAAAATTACAAATCTCATTCTTAAATCATTCAAAAGAGATTGGCGAAAGAAAATCTTGATTTGGAGTTCGTTTGCAAAATGGTCAAATCCCGCGTCTCTTATGTAGTAATTCAAGAAGATAAATCCTAGAAAAATAGCCAATGAACTCCAAATCTTCTGAAAATTGGCAAATCTCATTCTTAAATCATTTGGAAGAGATTTTTAAAATAAAATCTTGATTCGGAGTTCGTTTGCAAAATGGCCAAACCCCTAGTCTCTTATGCAATAATTCAAGAAGATAAATCCCGAAAAAATAGCAAATGTACTCGAAAAATTTTGAAAATTTGCAAATCTCATTTTTAAATTATTTGGAAGAGATTGGCAAAATAAAATCTTGATTCGGAGTTCGTTTGCAAAATGGCTAAATCTCGGGCCTCCTATGTAGTAATTCAAGCAGATAAATCCCGAAAAAATACCAAATGAGTTCCAAAAATTATGAAAACTTCTAGATCACACTTTTAAATCATTTGGAAGGGATTGGTGAAGAAAAGTCTTGATTTGGAGCTCGTTTAGAAAATGGTAAAATGTGGGGACATAAAAGGGCATTTTTGGAAGAAAAAATCCAAATAAATAGCAAACGGACTCGAAAAATTTCGAAAACTTTCATAATTCAATATTTTATTATTTTGAAAGTATTAAAAAATAAAATTTGAATTTGAAGTCCGTTTGCCATTTATTTGCATTCGGGGGGCAAAAAGGTCATTTTACCCAAGAAACCGAAAAGGGCTTCTTTTGCCTTCCAAAAAAAATCAGACCTGGGCTAGAAGAGGGAGTGCTGGCTAGCCAAGGCCCAAGGAAGGGAAGTAGTTTCTGATTTTTCAATCAAAAGGCCAAAAATTAAGAGTTAGTGATTTTTTTGATCAAGCCATTGCAAATAAGCCACATGGGCCAATGCATGAAGAGGGAGAGTGTCAACATAATTCTTGAACAGCTGTAATTATGGACAGCTGATGGCCTAATCTAAGGGTGATATTTTATGTTTCAAACACCTTGAATCACTAGCCCTTGGATGGAAATTGGTTGGAGAAAAAATGACAACAGCCTAATTGAGGAGAGAGGGAAGTTTCGGCCAGCTTAAGGGAAAGGGCTCTTCCATTTTCAGCACACTTTGACTTTTGATATTTTCTCTCTTGTTTGGCTGAGTTTTGTCTCCATTTTTGCAAAGGAAAAAGAAATGTTTAGAAAAGAAAAGAAAGTTTGAAGAGAAAAAGCTTGAAAGATAGCTTCTAGAGGTTGCTTTTAGCACCAACTCTTGCACTTTCTTGATTTTTCTTTCTTGTTTTTGCTATTTTGATTATTATTTTGGTGAGTTTTCTTTTGATTTTACTTTTTAAATAAGTGTTTTTTAATGTTCTTTTTAAGTTCTTTCTTCATCTTTTCTTTAAAAAAAAGTTCTTACAAATTTTTTTATTGATTTCTTACCATGGCCGAATAGCCTATATTTTTTGTTGTTGCTGTTTTGCTTTTATTTGTCATGTTATTTTTTTTTTTTTTTTGTTTTTTTAGCTTTGATGCTTTAAATATTCTTCTACTACATACACATGAAGCTTGTTTTAATTTGGTTGCTAGTTTATGCCTATTTATGAGTTTATTATCATGTTCTTGCATTTTTAATTTTCTGTATTCAAAATGTTTAAATTTGTTTATGTTTTATATTTTGTAATCCATGTGTTTGTGAAAATGTTTGTTAGTTTTAATACCTCTATTTTATATTTGCATGATTTTAGTGTTATATTTTAAATTGAGTATGTTAGTATATCAAGTGTTTGTGAAAATGCCATGCTTGTTTGGAGCTTGAGGCCATTCGGCCACTTCATGTTATTTTGCTTTGTGTGTGCATTTTTGTTATGTTAGATGATAGGTTTGCATTTTCATGACATTTGATTGCGTATTTGGTTTAAGCATGCCTTGTGTTTGTATTATTGCCATGCATATTTTAGATGTTAGGTTTGGTTTATTTTTCCATGCATGTCCATGCATTTTAGACCTAGGTTGCATTAAATGTCATGCAAGTTCATTTAGGTCTAGGTCACTATATTGATGTCATGCATTTTTGCATGACATTTAGGTTTAAATCTATGCATTTAATGCATCATATTTACTGTATTTTTTCATGCATTTCATGTCCATGCCACTTGACTAATGACTTAGACCAATTAATGGTTCAAAGTCATGCTCTCTTGAGTATACTTGTGGAAAATTAAAGAGTTGTCAAATTGATTATTCTACCTTTGTGATTTTTTTTACTTAGCCAATTTTTGTCTAACTTTTCAAAAGTCCTAGCTACTGTTTGTGAGTCATTTTGTGAGTCTTAAATATTTTTACTTTGATTTTTAAATGATTTTATCAAAGGCAAAAATGTGTTTTGGCAAAACAGTTTTTTCACCCAGTACTTGTACTTTCTTGATTTTTCTGGCATTCATCTTTAATTATAAAATTAAGCCAATTTTTTTTCATGTAGTTTTACATGTCCTTAGTCTCCAGTATTTGTTTTTTTAGATTTTTTAGAATGTGGAAAAATAGTGTAAAAAATCGTGGCTTAAAACTGGACAGTGGAGTCAGAATTGAATTTGAAGGAAACTCATTTTTCTGTTTTGGTTAAGTTACTTAGAGGGGGCTGATTAGGAAGTTTAGCTACTAACTTAGGGTAGTTTCTAAGCCTTTTTAAAATCTAAAAAAGCTTTTTTAAATCTTGGGGTTAAGGGCGGTCAAGTCCGGGATTTTAAACTTAGGAAATTAGAGCCATTTAAAAAAGGGTTTAGCTAAGTTTTTATTTTTAATCTAAGCTTTTCAAAATTGTTTTTAAGCAATCACAAAGTATTTTAGTTTTAGAATATTTAATTTGATATATTTTCCTAAGGTAGCCGGATATCTTTTTAGATATACGGATTTCCTTAATTAAAGGAAAAAATACATTTTCATGCATTGCATTTTCCATATTCATGCATTTTATATAATATGTGATTTTTTTTGCTATGATAATTCCTATGGTATTGTTATTATTTTGATTTATATTTTTTTATGTTATATTGTTTATTATATGGTTTTGAATATTTCATGATATCCTATGTTTTTTTTTTATTTAGTTTTTTTTTTGTCATATTATTTAGCATATACTATGTTCATGCATTATTATTTTCATTTTTATTTTCATGCATATTATATGATAGCATTATTTTACATTCTATGTCATTTAAATTATATGCCATATTATTCATATTTGCCATGTCATTTAAATTATTTCATTTCATATAGAATATATTATGTTACTTAGGTCATTTCATTTCATTTCATATAGAATATATTATATTACCTAGGTCATTTCATTTCATTTAGAATATATCATATAACTTAGGATATTTCATTCCATTTAGAATATATCATATAACTTAGGATATTTCATTTCATTTAGAATATGCTAAGACATTTAAATTATATCATATCATTTAGGTTGCATTATATTATTTAGATTTTGCTATGTCGTTTTATTTATGTCATGCATATACATATTCATTTCTTTTAAATGTTTTCAAAAAAGGTAATGATTTTCAATAAAATAAAGATATTCCCGAGTTGAAATAATTCATGAGTTCTCTGCCAGGTTTGCTGGGGAAGATATCATCAATTATCATTAATAACGTAATATCTTCTTTAAAATGAGAATGATTCGGAAAGTTTTCCAAATTTTTAAAATTTTTTATATTTTGCCACGTGTGTTGGGGAATATAGGAAAATTTTGAATTTTATAAATTCAGGATCATTTTCAATTAAAAATGGAATTATTTTTCTTTAAGTTCGGAATTAACTTGAAATACTAAATTTAAAACCGACTTATTTACTGAGACTTGAGATAACACATGATTAATAAGGTACCGTTTTATACGGGTATTGTGGGGGTGCTAATCCTTCCCCGCACGTAACCGAGTCCCGAACCCATTTCTTTAATTTCTCTGGTTTAAAACGCAGACTTGAAATTGGTTTTAAAAATATTTTAATTAATTTTTAAAATATTTTATAAAACTGGTTTCAATAGGTGGCCGATCACACCTAGCTAAAAAAGATTGGTGGCGACTCCATGTCTTTTTCAAGGTCATTTTCAAAATCTTCATTTTTCTAGAGGAATTAAGTCGACTTTTCCTCGATTTTTTTTAATGTCACGCTTAACGAATAATAAAGTATTGCGATGAGATTTGTTATTTCTTAGGTTGCGACAGCTGGGCGACTCCGCTGGGGACATTAGAGAGCCAGGCCTAGAACTAGTCGTGTGTTATCAAAGTATCGATTTTGTTGATTTAATTGGTATTTAATTTTAATTCCCACATAAAAAAATAAGGATAATTTCAACAATAATTATTATTTTTTTAAATATGTCCATATTAATGTGCATACATATTGTAATTGTTCTCTGGTTATTTTGGTGCATATATTCATTTATTGATTAATTGATGATTTATGTTGTTTAATCTTGTTAGGGCATTTAGAATAAGGGATATAGAATAGTTGGTGAAAGGTTTGCTATTTCTCCTCACACACTACACTACACGTGCATTTACATATCATGAATCCTATACCCGGGTTTCGTCCTTTTAGGTGGAAGCAAAGTAACTAAGCCTTCGTGATTAACAATTCGCATGGGCTAGTGAAACACTTCCGGAGTACTAAATTACCTAAGCTTTCGTGATTACCAATCTGCATGGGCTAGGGAAATAGACTCTAACGAATTGAACCCGCTTTTATCGGGGTGCCTTACTAGCCTTCACCGGCGACAGTGAGGAACAATTCGGGGCATTTAAAACTAATTTACCTTCATATAGTAAACCTAGGCGAAGCCATGCCGGATTCCCAATTAGATATCCCGAAGTTAAGAACACATGGAGGAATATTTCCAATCCTTTTACCTTCTATTCTATTTTCCGAATAAGTTTATTTTTTGAAAATCGGACAATGATGAACGTACATCACAATGCCCTTAATAAATGTTGATATTTCATCCCAGAGGTGTTATAATTTTGTTGGCATCCTTAGATATAGTTATTTGTTTTGAATTATATGTTTTTTGTATTATTCGTATTTATTCCCGTTACTAATTCATTTTCTTTTTGTTGTTGTTTTTTGTTTTTTGCATTCTTTTCATCATTTTTGCACATTTGAAGTTTATTGGTCTCGGGATATTATTCAACCAAAAGGGTTTTCAATGGAGGGTCAGAGTGTCTCAGTGGTCGAGAAGCATTTAGAGGTTAGGAAACAGTCCGAGAAAGGTCAGTAGGATAATGGGGATTGTTTGAAGATGGGATATGTGTCAGCATTGGCAGCCGAGGTTGATCTTACTATCAAGCAAAATGATCTCCGGGAATTGATGGATATATGGAATCAGTGAAACATATCAGAAAAAAAAAAGCCTTCACTCATACTTATGGGGACATAGCACTGTTAGTTCAGGTTAAGGTCAGTGGTGAGGTAATCCGAGCTATGGTGCAATTTTGGAATCCCGCTTATCGGTGTTTTACCTTCAACCGAGAGGATATGACTCCAACTATAGAGGAATATTCGACCTTGTTACATGTAGACACCTAATTTTGTTCGGACCACTAAAACAGGTATGTTTTCTTCCTAAATTGATGTTTCAGAATGTAAAAAGACTTTTTCATCCTGCAGGTAGTACTCCGAGACTTAGTTTAAGAGGCCGAGCATAAAAAGTAAAACGCAAAAAAAGTCAACCGCAAAAAAAAAAATCAACCCCAAAAAAGTCAACCCTAAAAAGTCAACTACTAAAAAAGTCAACCCACTTTCAAAATCAAGATCTGAAGTTCAATTGAAAAATGGAAAAAAAATTTGATAATCCGAGGTCTATATCGAAAGATATGGAGTTCGAAAGTTGGGTTATGGAGATTCAGAAGAAAGGAAACCCTAATCTGGGAAATTTGGGGAACAATGCTTAAACGGTCGAATTGGTTGAAATTGAAGGTTCCAAATGAAAGATAACACTGACTATGGGTAATGGAGAAGCGACTTGAAAGAAAAAGCTGAAAGAAAAGTCAATCCGGGAGGAAACCGAGAATATGGGTTTTTGGTGGATTTCGGTGAAATCTGGACGAATTACAGAAATAGCCTGACTTGGTAAGACTAAAGCCCCAATGGATGAGGAATGATTAAAAAGGGATATCCCAAGGCTCAGCTTGAAAAAAATATGAAAATCAGACTTGTTTTGAGCAAAATCGGGTTTCGGAGGCAAAAGGGCAAAATTGGAAATTTTGGGAAAAATAGCAAATGGACTCCGAAAATTCTGAAAATTTTCAAATCTCATTCTTAAATCATTTGGAAGAGATTGGCGAAAGAAAATCTTGATTCGGAGTTCGTTTGCAAAATGGCCAAATCCCGGGTCTCTTATGTAGAAATTCAAGAAGGAAAATCCCAGAAAAATAGCAAATGAACTCCAAATATTCTGAAAAATTTTCAAATATCATTTTAAATTATTTGGAAGAGATTGGCAAAAGAAAATCTTGATTCGAAGTTCGTTTGCAAAATGGCCAAATCCCAGGTCTCATATGCAATCATACAAGAAGATAAATCCCGAACAAATAGCAAATGGACTCCAAAAATTTTGAAATTTTGCAAATATCATTTTTAAATTATTTGGAAGAGATTGGCAAAATAAAATCTTGATTCGGAGTTCGTTTGCAAAATGGCCAAATCCCTGGCCCCCTATGCAGTAATTCAAGAAGATAAATCTCGAAAAAATATCAAATGAGTTCCAAAAATTATGAAAACTTCCAGATCACACTTTTAAATTATTTGGAAGAGATTGGTGAAGAAAATTCTTAATTTGGAGCTTGTTTAAAAAATGGTAAAATGTGGGGGCATAAAAGGGCATTTTTCGAAAAGAAATCCAAATAAATAGCAAACGGACTCGAAAAATTTTGAAAACTTCTAGAATTCAATATTTTATTATTCTGAAAGTATTAAAAAAAATTATTTTGGAGTCCATTTGCCATTTATTTGCATCCGGGGGGCAAAATGGTCATTTTAACCAAGCAACCGAAAAGGGCTTCTTTTGGCCTTTCAAAAAATAGACTTGGGCTGAAAAAGAGAGTGCTGGCCTGCCAAGGCCCAAAGGAAGGAGGAAGCTTCTGATTTTTCAATCAAATGGCCAAGAATTAAGAGTTAGTTAGAGATTCTTTTTGATCAAGCCATTGTGATTAAACCACATAGGCCAATGCATGAAGAGGGAGAGTCTCAACATTATTCTTGAACAGCTGTAATTATGGACAGCTGATATGCAAATCTAAGGGTGATAATTTCATGATTTTTTCACCTTGAATTACTAGTCATTGGATGGAAATTGGTTGGGAAAAAAATGACAACATTCCTTGGAGAATAGAGGGTCCATTCGGCCATCACATAGGGGGAGGGGATTTTCATTTTTCTGGACTTCATTTTCAGATTTCTTCTTGGTTTTGCTTAGTTTTTTCTCTCCTTAGTGGAAAGCGAAAAGAAAAAGTTTAGAAAAGAAAGGAAAGTTTGAAGAGATAAAGCTTGAAATAGCTTCTTGAGGTTGCTTTTAGCACCAACTCTTGCACTTTCTTGACTTTCCATTCTTGTTTTTGCTATTTTGATTATTATTTCGTGAGTTTTCTTTTTAAATAAGTGTTTGTTTTTGTTCATCATAAGTTCTTTCGTCATCTCTTTCTTAAATAATTTTTACAAATTTTTTTATTATTTTTCTTTAATGGCCGAATGGCCTATATATATATATTTTTATTATTGTTGTTGTTTTTGCTTTAATTTATCATGTTATTTATGTTATTTTCTTTAATCTTGATGCTTTAAGTGTTCTTCTACTTCATATACTTGAATCATGTTTTAATTTGGTTGCTTTGTTTGTTGCCATTTATGAGTTAAATATCATGTTCTTGTATTTTCAATTTTCTGTTTTCATAATGTTTAAATTTGTTGATGTTTTATATTTAGTATATCAAGTGTTTGTGAAAATGCTTCTTAGTTTTAATATCTCTACTTTGTGTTTGTATTATTTGAGTGTTATATTTTAGTTGAGCATGTTAGTATATCAAGTGTTTGTGAAAATGCTTATTAGTTTTAGTTGTGTTTGCATGATTTGAGTGTTATATTTTAGTTGAGCATGTTAGTATATCAAGTGTTTGTTGTTAGTTTTAATATCTCTACTTTGTGTTTGCATGATTTGAATGTTATATTTTAGTTTTGCATGTTAGTATATCAAGTGTTTGTGAAAATGCCATGCTTGTTTGGAATCATAGGCCATTTCAGCCACTCCATGTATTCTAGCATTATGTGTGCATTTTTGCTATATTAGTTGATAGGTTGGCATTTGCATGATATTTGGTTGAGTTTTTGGTTTAAGCATGCCTTGTGTTTGTGTTATTGTCATTCATATTTTAGTTGTTAGGTTAGGTTTATCTTGCCATGCATGTCCATGCATTTTAGACCTAGGTTGCATTAAATGCCATGTAAGTTCATTTAGGTCTAGGTCACTATACGGATGCCATGCATTTTTTCATGACATTTAGGTTTAAACTCATGCATTTCATGCATCATATTTGCTGTATTTTTTCATGCATTTCATGTTCATGCCACTTGACTAATGACTTAGGCCAATTAATGGTTCAAAGTCATGCTCTCTTGAGCACACTTGTGGAAAATTAAGGTTTGTCAAATTGATTATTCTACCTTTGTGATTTTTTTTACTTAGCCAATTTTTGTCTAACTTTTAAAAAGTCCTAGCTACTATTTGTGAGTCATTCTGTGAGTCTTAAATATTTTTACTTTGATTTTTAAATGATTTTATCAAAGGCAAAAATGTGTTTTGGCAAAACAGTTCTTTCACCCAATACTCGTACTTTCTCGATTTTTCTGGGCATTCATCTTTAATCAAAAAATTAAGCTGATTTTTTCTCATGTAGTTTTACATGTCCTGAGTCTCCAAAATTTTTTTAGATTTTTTTGAAGTTTTGAAAATAGGATAAACAATCGTGGCTTAAAACTGGACAGTGGAGTCAGAATTGAATTTAAAGAAAAATCATTTTTTTGTTTTGGTTAAGTTACTTAGAAGGAGCTGATTAGGAAGTATAGCTATTGACTTAGGGTAGTTTCTAAGCCTTTTTAAACTCTAAAAATGATTTTTTAAGTCTCGGGTTAAGGGTAGTCAAGTCCGGGATTTTAAACTTAGGAAATTAGAGCCATTTAAAAAAGGTTTTAACCCAGTTTTTTTTTTTTAATTTTTAACCTAAGCTTTTCCAAATTGTTTTCAAATAATCACAAAGTATTTTGGTTTTAGAATATTTAATTTGACATATTTTTCTAAGGTACCGGATATCTTTTTAGATATACGGATTTCCTTAATTAAAGGAAAAAATACATTTTCATGCATTGCATTTTCCATAATCATGCATTTTATATAATATGTGATTTTTGCTATGACAATTTCTATGATATTGTTATGATTTTGAGTTATGTTATATTGTTTATTATATGATTTGGAATATTTCATGATATCCTATGCTTTTTATTTAATTATTTTTTTGTTGTTATATTATTTAGCATATACCATGTTCATGCATTATTATTTTCATTTTTATTTCCATGCATATTATATGATAGCATTATTTTATATTCCATGTCATTTAAATTATATGCCATATCATTCATATTTGCCATGTCATTTAAATTATGTCATTTCATATAGAATATATTATGTTACCTAGGTTATTTTATTTCATATAGAATATATTATGTCACCTAGGTCATTTCATTTAAAATATATCATATGACTTAGGATATTACATTTCATATAGAATATATTATGTTACCTAGGTCATTTCATTTCATTTAGAATATATCATATGACTTAGGATATTGCATCTCATATAGAACATATTATGCTACCTAGGTCATTTCATTTCATTTAGAATATGTCATATAACTTAGGACATTTCATTTCATTTAGAATATGCAAAGGCATTTAAATTATATCATATCATTTAGGTTGCATTAGATTATTTAGATTTTTCTATGTCATTTTATTTATGTCATGCATATACATATTCATATCTTTTAAAATGTTTTCAAAAGGATAATGATTTTTCAATAAAAAATAAAGATATTCCCGAGTTAAAATAATTCATGAGTTCTCTACTGGGTTTGTTGGAGGGAATATCATCAATTATCATTAATAAAGGAATATTTTTCTTTCAAAAAACGAGAATGATTCGGAAAGTTTTCAAAAACTAATAAAAATTTCTATATTTTGCCACGTTTGTTGGGGAATATAGGAAAATTTTGAATCTATAAATTCCGTATCATTTTCAATTAAAAATAGAATTATTTTTCTTTAAATTGGGAATTAACTTGAAATGCTAAATTTAAAACCGATTTTTTACCGAGACTTGAGATAACACATAATTAATAAGGTACCGTTTTATACGGGCGTTGTGGGGGTGCTAATCCTTCCCCGCACGTAATCGAGTCACGAACCCGTTTCTTTGATTTCTCTGGTTTAAAACACAGACTTGAAATTGGTTTTAAAAATATTTTAATTAATTTTTAAAATATTTTATAAAACCGATTTTAATAGATGGCCGATCACACCTAGCTAAAAAAGATTGGTGGCGACTCCATGTATTTTTCAAGGTCATTTTCAAAACCTTCATTTTTTTAGAAGAATTAAGTCGACTTTTCCTCGGTTTTTTATGTCACGCTTAACGAATAATAAAGTCTTGCGATGAGACTTGTTATTTTTTTTAGGTTACGACAGCTTGGCGACTCCACTGGGGACTATTAGAGAGTCCGGCCTAGAATTAGTCGTGTCTTATCAAAATCTTGGTTTTGTTGGTTTAATTGGTATTTAATTTTAATTCCCATATTTTTAAAATAAAAGAGAATTTTGAAATAAAAAATTGTTTTAAATATGTCCATCTTCATATGCATGCATATTATTATTTGTTTTGTGGTTATTTTGTTACTTATATATATATATATATGTTTGCTTGACTAATGCTTTACATTGTTTGATTTTAGTGGGGTATTTAGAATAAGGGGTGTAGAATAAGTGGTGACAGGTTTGTTTTGTTCCTCAGCACACACTGTATTTGCATTTGCATAACATGAATCCTCTACCCGGGTTCCGTCCTTTTAAGTGGGAGTAAAGTAACTACGCCTTCGTGATGATCCTCCGTCTGGGCTAGTGAAACACTTTCGAAGTATAAAGTACCTAATGCCTTCGTGATAATCCTCCGTATGGGCATAGGAAAATATACTCTAACGAATTGAACCCGCTTTTATCGGGGTGCCTTACTAGCCTTCATCGGCGACAGTGAGGAACAATTCAGGTCCTTAGAACCGATTCACCTTCATATAATAAACCTAGGCGAAGCCATGTCGGATTTTTGTTAGATATACCGAAAATAGGAACACATGGAGGGACATTTCTAAACCTTTTGTTACCTATTTTACACTCTGAAGAAGTTTTGTAGATCGGGCAACGATGTACGTACATCACCCGTAATAAATGTGATAATCCGTCCCAAATGCACTGTGATACCTATATAAGTAGATATTTGTCGGGGCAAATATTCATTAACTGTTTGAAATAAAAGATAAAAAATCATTTTTCAAGCATTTTCTTTGCATTTTGCACATTTCATGCATGTGTGAATAGAGCATGTACATTTTGGTTGTATTATTGATCTCGTTTTTGCAATAAATGGATGGTGATAATAATTTAATTTGATGATTTCATAAAACCGGTAGTGTCACATGAACATTTGGATATTGTACCATAATAGGATCCACTACCCCGAAGTTCTTTTGAAAATAATATGATTGGTTTTTCATAGAAAAAACATGTTTCAAAAAATCATAAATTTGGAGGCAAATCTTGCATAATGAGATTTTTGAATAATCAAGATTTAGGTCCCACCAATTTCGTGTAATCATTGGTTAATTTATTTGTATCATGTTGACATCATGTCACAGTCCTAACATGCATGGTTATTCATTGTAGAATACATTTGTGATATACATGGTCATTCTTTGTACCTACCTTTGTATTAATTCATTTAGTCTTACCATGTATCATTTTGACATCATAGCATGCATGGTCATTCATTGTAGAATACGTTTATGACATGCATAGTTATTATTTGTAGATACCTGTGCATCAATTTATTCAATGCATCATATTCGCATTAGATTGCATCCATAGCATACATAGTCATCATAATTTCTCTGTATATGTTCATGCATTAATCATCAGTATATTCATTCATATAGGAATAGAGCATGTACATTCATAATCGTATTCTTAATCTCATGACATTTTCATTTGCACTAAAAAGGGTTCGAGATATGAGGAATGAATCGGAGGAACGACTGGATGCTTTGGAACTCAATTAAGAGGAGTTTAGACATGAAATCCGGGAAATGAAAGAACAACTCGTCAAATTGCTGAAAATGTTTGAGGATATGGGTAAGATTAAGAGGGAACTTTCTCAGGGCTCTGTATCGTCTTCGGATCAACCAAAACCATTAGGTCCAGAACGTACAATCCTTGCTGTATCCTGCACTTGTCAATGCCACAAAGGTTGCAATCCTGATGAAATTATGGACAAAATCGTGAAAATTATTAAACCTGAGAGCCTGATACCAAAGATAGAAACCTCGGATCCTATACCATACCTACAAACTGTTCTAGGTCCAAACCAGTATCCCCACCCTACCATGGTCCAATCGTCCATTGGGATGACCACTACGGGATTCCTGAATCCCACTCCATCACTAACAACTGCTAGTTCATACTATTTCCCTTACCAATCACCTTATCCAGCATCTGGGATAGGAACCTCGAGCTATGTACAACCTCCAAAGGCCCCGTGTCCAAATCCATACCCTTACCATGCTGTTCCGCCACATCTCTATGTAAACACTCTGGTTCGGACCTTAGTACCACCACCAAGTGCCCCAACTCCTAGGCCATGAGTGACTAAGAAACAACCCCAGTATAAGACCCAAATGCATTTTGATCACTTTCCAATTAGCTATCGAGAGCTTCTCCCTATACTGGTCCAAAATCACATGGTTGCATGTGTCCTATTGAAACCCCTGTTACCACCATGTCCAAAATGGTATAATCCAAATGCAAGATGTGATTATCACTGCGGAATTGCTAGCCATAGCATTGAAGATTGTATAGCATTCAAAAAGAAAGTGCAATCTCTTATAAATGCCAAGTGGTTGGATCCAACGACACTGATTGATAAAGGGCTGAGAAAGCGTCATTAGGATTGGGAGATTTATGACATTGAGGTGGAAAGACTTCGGTCTTATATGATGTAATAGGATTTTATTTTTTCAGTAGCCGGCTCATATAGCCTTAGGATGCTAGAAAGAATAAAGTGCTTGTAAAGACAGTTTTAACTACTGCTCAGATTTTGTAAAACATGGTTTATACCATTGTGAACGTTGATACGGGAATGAATTGATTATGTTTCAAATTTATAAGAGGTTGATGATTAAGTTCATCCGATTCTTATTTCCTCCGTGATATCTTCCCCTTTGCATTTTGCATCCGATCAACTATTTTTCATACCATACATTCATACATGTATCATGTTAGCATCAGGTTGCATTCCTGTATTCATAATCAGCATGATTTTTCTATATATATCCATGCATTAATTTGTTTATTCTTTACATGCATCATGTTGACTTTGGGTTGTATTCATGACAAACATAGTCCGCATGATTTATCCGTATATGCTCATGCATTAATCTGTCATATTAACATCAGGATGCATTCATGACACACATGGTCAGCATGATTTTCGTTGTATATACTCTGTATCAATCATTCATTGTTTGAATGTATCATAATTGACGTCGTGTTGTATTCATAGTGTATGATCATTCATTGGGAAATACGCCAAAATGTACATGATCATTCATTACATATATCCATGCGTTGACTTGTTTATTCTTTGCTTGCAACATGTTGGCATTGTGATTGCATTTATTACATATATGGTCAACATGTTTCCACTGTACATGTCCATACATCATATTGTTTAGGCTTCACGTGCATCAAATCGCATTCATGGCTCCTTTATCATGACATGTACTTTGGGGGAATAAAACAGAAGTTGGCTTGGCTTTAAGAGTCTTTGAAAGAATTTCCATTTCAAATCAGAGGTATAAGAAGCACTGAGTACCCTTTTAATACAGACTAGTGCTATGGCGAATGAACAAGTTGCCCGAATGAAAAGAATGGAAAAGGTATAGGAAGAATTTCGAGAACAGCTGGCAAAGTCTCAAGCAGAATCTAAAGATCAGATGATTAAATTGATGGAGCTAATATCCACCGTAATCAAGGGACACACTGAAAACTTGGCCGCCAGAGAAGGGTTAAAGGCACGAAAGGGTTAGAATGAGGTCGTAATGATGGATGCTCAGAACACAGTTAACCCCGTCAATGTCATTAATTCAGATGATCTAGCTGAACAGGCAAAGTTGAAAATGGTTAATAAGGTAGAGTTGGTAGATTCCCAAGGGAAATATCAGTTGCTAGATGAAAGGCTCTGGGCAGTAGAAAATACAGATGTATTTGGGAGTGTGGAGACGAAAGAACGATGCTTGGTCTTCGATTTAGTCATCCCTCCTAAATTCAAGGTCCCTGATTTTGTGAAATATGACGGGACGACTGATCCGTCAGCCCATATCACTATGTTATGCCGAAAGATGACAAGTTATATAGATAACGATAAGCTTTTGATCCACTACTTTCATGATAGCCTCAGCGGGTCCGCAATTAGGTGGTATAGTCAGTTGAGCAAGGATCGGATTCGCTCTTGGAATGATTTGGCTAGGGCTTTTCTAAACCAGTACAAGCATGTGACTGACATGACACTTGAACGTCTCACCTTGCAAAATATGGAGAAAAAGGTTACTGAGATCTTCAAAGAGTATGCTCAAAGGTGGAGGAACATGGCCACCCAAGTACAACCGCCTTTAACTCAGAAGGAAACCATTGTCCTTACACTACAGGCCCCATACTACGATAGACTTGTTGGCAACACCACGAAGAATTTTTCGGATATGGTAATCTCCGGGAAAATGATTGAAAATGCAATCAATGCCGGGAAACTCGAAGGAGGTAAAATATTTAATGTAGAGAGAAACAGGTCGCCCAAAAAGAAAGAGAAAGATGTCCAAGCCATGTGAGATTGTGCCCCGTATATTCTGGCTACTTCATACCCTCCACCTTGTCCTTCTATGAATTATGTACCCCAGGGTTCATAGTTATACCCAATGACCTCTCAGAATCTAGTAAATTTTCAACCTTTTGTCAGTCAAAGGAAATCAAAGAATATCCGAAAAAGAGATCAGTTTGAGTCACTCCCCATGTCTTACTCTGAACTATTGCCCCAACTGGTCGAAGAGCAGCTCCTCACTAAAGTTCCAGTGGAGCCTATCCAACCCCCATATCCAAGCTGGTATAACGAGAATGCATATTGTGATTATCATTCAGGGATTCGAGGACATTCCATAGAAAATTGCTTATGTCTGAAGCGAAAGTTTCAAGCACTCATCAATAAAGGACAGTTAGGTGTGGGGAAGAAACAAAGGACAGACAGCGTGGAGAATCTGCTGAATGGGAATGATGAGACCATTATGGATGTCATAATAGGGGAAGAAGATGGAAAGGTCGAAAAAAGTACCGAGCAATAGCCAGTTTGAATTAGGGAGAACATTTCAAGGGGAAGTTTTTATGCATTTAGTTTCAGACCTTATGATGAAAACACTTGTCTCATGTCGACATTCATAAGAATTAAATGAATTTTGATTTTTAAATGCTTTGTGTTTGTTGTGTTTTAACAATAATTTGAAAAAAAGAGCATTAAGGAAGTTTTAGTAATGGATAGTCTCAAGAAGATTGATGATCATTGTTACAAATGACCCAATACCTTCTCCCCTCTCTTTAGGTTTTCCTAAGCCTAAATCTTTTAAACCAAGAACACTTGAAAGACCTAATGCTTCAAGGAATATGAATGATTGAACTTCATAAAACAATTGTCATCATAGAATAAGCAATGATGTAGATCCTATTCTAGGTTATGAACAAAGGAACGAACTTTTCAAAAAAAATTCGAACTCCTTGAAATTCAAACAAATGAGACTTTCTTTCAAGAATTTAGATCATGGTAATTCGGTCTGTGTCAAGGTTGTGCCAAAACCATTCATGTCATTTTCAACAAACCACAAAACACTAATTGCCCAAACATCACTTCATGATTGACACCCTGGGGCACAATGATTAAACTAGATTATCCCTTGTCCCAGAGAAAACCCATTTTGGGTCATATTTTCCTTGTCTCTTCAAAGAATTCAGATTTGAAATTCAGTCTTTTCAGTACAGACCTAGACTTGCTATGTTCCTCGTTGATGCAAATTCTTATGGTTAATCAAATTGGGGCACCATGTGTGGAAATGATGGATACATGGTGAATAAGGATGGACTAACGCATGAATCATTAGTGCATGCGATGAAAAAAAACAGCAAAAAAAGAAAAAAAAATTGTGATATCATGCATATGAGAATTCGGATGATTCCTAAGTGCAAAATGAAATTCTGAATATCTATTTCCCCTGGGATTGCTTTTCAATATGAATATTTGTGCTTGACATGAGAAATGGCCATCTTTCATATCCCTTTCGCACAAAAAGAAATTATCCATAGTCACCCCTTTTGAGCCGAAATAATTCTTTTTTCTTTGAACCCTGATCAAGGATCACCCTCTACACTAGGGGGCAAATATGAGGAAAGTTATTTTTAAAGATCATTGAGAAATGAGTCCTAGCTCAATGACAGATACAAAGCAAATGGAGCCCCGAACAAATATGGGCTCACTCTGTCAAATAAAAAGGAAAAGATGGCGAAATGAAAGCCAAGAAAAACAAAAGAAAAACACACAAAAAAAAGTGTGTGAAAAAGTATGGCAAATAAAAGCCAAAAGCAAAGAAGAAAAAGAGCAAAAATAAAAAGGAAAAAAATGTCCAAGAAGGGACAAACGCTTCGAAAAGAATTCTCCTCAAGAAATGATCCTTTGATCTGATTACCCTCAAACACATATTTTGGGCCTATTTATCCTTTCATTTTGAACCCTGAGCCATGGCCTACATTACGTGCTTTAAAAGTCCATTTTGATCAAGCATGAATAATTAACTTGAAGGGTTTTTCCTCAGATTTTATCCCATCTCATCGAATTATCATTTCACTAAGGAAAAATTTAGAATTCTCAAGTGCATGGCAAAACAATAAAAAAAAGAACAAATTGGACAGAATGAGACTCTAGGGCGAAAACCCAAAAATGGGCGGTCTAGGGTAAAATGGGAATTTTCGATGCCATCTATGATAGTACCGATACCATAAAAGAAAAGATCATCTTAAAGAAGTGGTAATCGAGGAACATCTAGGAATTCCTGAACCCCCCAAATTGTCAACTCTCATTTGGATGATTGATTTCAAAAACTGAAACTTTTTCCTTCCAAGATTAAACCTTCCAGTTTAAACATCCCAGTCAATCTTGACACTTGTCAAAATACCTTGATACGGAAACAAAAAGAAAGTTGAATTTGTTTGGTTCTCATTGAATTCATGATTTATAAAATCTGTTCCATTTGTGAGCCTAGAAAGGATATACATTTTTTGCTGTGAAGCTTTCCTAAAAAAACCAAAATCATGTTGTACCAAGCCTTGTCAATTCAATTTGAAAAACCCAAATTGACACTTAGGAAAATTTCTAACCATGATTATTAGTCTTCAAAAGATTTGTACATTACATACTGTGGGGTTAAAATTTTTTACTCAGATGTTTTCATTAAAAAAAGCAAAATTGTTTTTCGAAAAAGGAAAATAAAATATATTTTTGATATACCCATTTTTGATGTTAACATGAGATAAGGTTTTTTTCTAACTCAAAGGTGTGGAACTATTAGGGTTAACCTTGACTTCCAAATATGAGAAGAAGAAGTAGAACTCAGCAAGCAGACTCCTGTCAGTAAGAGTTTGAAAACTGTTGAGGCAAAGAGAATAGCCAAAGATTGAAAAATGAATTGAAGATATACTCTGATTTGAAGAGGAAAAGTGAATTGGAAAGGCTGAGTCAAAATCTAGAAAAGTGATCAGGGGCATTTGCATCACTCATGAGCATTCATTTATTTATTAAACTTCGCATCTGCACCGTGTCAGCAAGCATTTGCATAATTCATGAGTATTCGTATTTGCAGTATTCCATGAGCATTTGCATTCGCATCATCTCAAGCAAGTGTGTCATTTCTAGGAT
This sequence comes from Fremontodendron californicum, assembly GCA_030761205.1. Classification (NCBI taxonomy): domain Eukaryota; kingdom Viridiplantae; phylum Streptophyta; class Magnoliopsida; order Malvales; family Malvaceae; genus Fremontodendron; species Fremontodendron californicum. Next base: position 27,302,758 of record JAULJL010000005.1, read on the forward strand.
CATTGCATCTTCATTGTAGCTGCAATTACACCATTCATGAATCATTCACATGAATATGATTCGTAGGGACATTTGTATCTGCATTTAGAAACATTTGCATCAATCCAAGATATTTGCATTTACACCATGAAGCATTCGCATGCCTTCAATTCCTTGGTTTCATCCAGATCTCTTTCAATTTCATGGTTTCACCCATGCCTTCAATTTCCTTGGTTTCATCCAGATTTCTTTCAATTTCATGGTTTCACCTATGCCTTCAATTTCCTTGGTTTCATCCAGATTTCTTTCAATTTCATGGTTTCACCCATGCCTTCAATTTCCTTGGTTTCATCCAGATCTCTTTCAATTTCATGGTTTCACCCATGCCTTCAATTTCCTTGGTTTCAACCAAATCTCTTTCAATTTCATGGTTTCACCCATGCCTTCAATTTCCTTGGTTTCATCCAGATTTCTTTCAATTTCATGGTTTCACCCATGCCTTCAATTTCCTTGGTTTCATCCAGATCTCTTTCAATTTCATGGTTTCACCCATGCCTTCAATTTCCTTGGTTTCATCCAGATTTCTTTCAATTTCATGGTTTCACCCATGCCTTCAATTTCCTTGGTTTCATCCAGATCTCTTTCAATTTCATGGTTTCACCCATGCCTTCAATTTCCTTGGTTTCATCCAAATCTCTTTCAATTTTATGGTTTCACCCATGCCTTCAATTTCCTTGGTTTCATATAGATCTCTTTAAATTTCATGGTTTCACCCATACCTTCAATTTCCTTGGTTTCATCCAGATCTCTTTCAATTTTATGGTTTCATCCATGCATTTCAATTTGCTTGGTTTCATCTAGATCTCTTTAACTTATGGTTACATCCAGATCATTTTCAAATTTCTGGTTCCATCCAGATCGTTTCAATTTCTGGTTTCATCCAGATCTTTTTCTATTTTTGGTTTCATCCATATGGGTAAGGCCTACGGGCACCATTTTTAAGACCTCCGGACACAACTTTTTCTTGCAAATCGAATTCGTTTCCTTAAGACGGGTCAAGCCTTGATTAGTCAGGGAATTCAATTTAAGGACAAAATCTTCTATTTACTGCTTTCTAAAAATATAAAATAAAAAAAAAAAAAGAAGAAAAGAAAAAAGAAAACCCATTTTCCCTTTCCTTCACATGTGATTTCACTGACCGTACAAAATTAGTGTTAGTTTATCTTTCCCTGATTCCCGATTCTCAGCAATAGCCAAAGAGGGGCAGTTGTAGACACCTAATTTTGTCCGGACCACTAAAACAGCTATGTTTTCTTCCTAAATTGATGTTTCAGAATGTAAAAAGACTTTTTTCATCCTGCAAGTGGTACTTCGAGACTTAGTTTAAGAGGGCGAGCATAAAAGGTCAAACTTGAAAAAAGTCAACCCCAAAAAAAGTCAACCCCAAAAAGTCAACTACTAAAAAAGTCAACCCACTTTCAAAATCAAGATTTGAAGTTCAATTTAAAAATGGCAATAAATTTTTGATAATCCGAGGTCTACATTGAAAGATATGGAGTTCGGAAGTTGGGTTATGGAGATTCAGTAGAAAGGAAATCCTAATCCGGGAAATTTGGGGAAAAATGCTTAAACGATAGAATTGGTCAAAATTGAAGGTTCCAAATGAAAGATAAGCACTGACTAGGGGTAATGGAGAAGCCACTTGAAAGAAAAACTGAAAGAAAAGTCAATCCGGGAGAAAATCGAGAATTAGGGTTTTTGGTGGATTTTGGTGAAACCGAGACGAATTACAGAAATGGCCCGACTTGGTAAGACTAAAGCCCCAATGGATGAGGAATGATTAAAAAGGGATAGGCCAAGGCTCAGCTGGAAGAAAATCTAAAAATCGGACTTGTTTTGAGCAAAACCGGGTTTTGGAGACAAAAGAGCAAAATTGGAAAATTTGGGAAAAATAGCAAATGGACTCCGAAAATTCTGAAAATTTGCAAATCTCATTCTTAAATAATTTGGAAGAGATTGGAGAAAGAAAATCTTGATTCGGAGTTCGTTTGCAAAATGGCCAAATCCCGGGTCTCTTTTGTAGAAATTCAAGAAGGAAAATCCCGAAAAAATAGCAAATGAACTCCAAATATTCTAAAAATTTGCAAATCACATTTTTAAATTATTTTAAAGAGATTGGCAAAATAAAATATTGATTCGGAGTTTGTTTGCAAAATGGCCAAATCCCGGGTCTCCTATGCAATAATTCAAGAAGATAAATCCCGAAAAAATAGCAAATGGACTCCAAAAATTTTGAAATTTTGCAAATATCATTTTTAAATTATTTGTAAGATATTGGAGAAAGAAAATCCTGATTCGGAGTTCGTTTGCAAAATGGCCAAATCCCGGGCCCCTATGCAGTAATTCATGAAGATAAATCCCAAAAAAATAACAAATGAGTTCCAAAAATTATGAAAACTTCCAGATCACACTTTTAAATTATTTGGAAGAGATTGGTGAAGAAAAATCTTGATTTGGAGCTCGTTTAAAAAATGGTAAAATGTGGGGGCATAAAAGGGCATTTTTGGAAGAAAAAATCCAAATAAATAGCAAACGGAGTCAAAAAATTTTAAAAACTTCCAGAATTAAATATTTTATTATTTTTAAAGTATTAAAAAAATAAAATTTAAATTTGGAGCCCGTTTGCCATTTATTTGCATCCGGGGGGTAAAATGGTCATTTTATCCAAACAACCGAAAAGGGCTTCTTTTGGCCTTTCAAAAAATCAGACTTGGGCTGGAAAAGAGAGTGCTGGCCTACCAAGGCCCAAAGGAAGGAGGAAGCTTTTGATTTTTCAATCAAATGGCCAAGAATTAAGAGTTAGTTAGAGATTCTTTTTGATCAAGCCATTGTGATTAAGCCACATAGGCCAATGCATGAAAAGGGAGAGTGTCAACATTATTCTTGAACAGCTGTAATTATGGACAGCTGATATGCTAATCTAAGGGTGATAATTTCATGATTTTTTCACCTTGAATTACTAGCCATTGGATGGAAATTGGTTGGGAAAAAAATGACAACATTCCTTGGAGGAAAGAGGGTCTATTCAGCCATCACATAGGGGGAGGGGATTTTCATTTTTCTGGACTTCATTTTCAGATTTCTTCTTGGTTTTGCTTAGTTTTTTCTCCCCTTAGTGGAAAGCAAAAAGAAAAAGTTTAGAAAAGAAAGGAAAGTTTGAAGAGATAAAGCTTGAAATATAGCTTCTTGAGGTTGCTTTTAGCACCAACTCTTGCACTTTCTTGATTTTCCATTCTTGTTTTTGCTATTTTGATTATTATTTGGTGAGTTTTCTTTTTAAATAAGTGTTTTTTTTTTGGTTCTTCTTAAGTTCTTTCTTCATCTCTTTCTTAAAAAATTTTTACAAATTTTTTTTTACTATTTTTCTTTAATGGCCGAATGGCCTATTTTTTTTTTATTATTATTGTTGCTGTTTTTACGTTAATTTATCATGTTATTTATGTTATTTTCTTTAATCTTGATGCTTTAAGTGTGCTTCTACTTCATATACTTGAATCATGTTTTAATTTGGTTGCTTTGTTTGTTGCCATTTATGAGTTAAATATCATGTTCTTGCATTTTCAATTTTCTGTTTTCATAATGTCTAAATTTGTTGATGTTTTATATTTAGTATATCAAGTGTTTGTGAAAATGCTTCTTAGTTTTAATATGTCTACTTTGTGTTTGTATGATTTGAGTGTTATATTTTAGTTGAGCATGTTAGTATATCAAGTGTTTGTGAAAATGCTTATTAGTTTTAGTATCTCTACTTTGTGTTTGCATGATTTGAGTGTTATATTTTAGTTGAGCATGTTAGTATATCAAGTGTTTGTGAAAATGCTTGTTAGTTTTAATATCTCTACTTTGTGTTTGCATGATTTGAATGTTATATTTTAATTTTGCATGTTAGTATATCAAGTGTTTGTGAAAATGCCATGCTTGTTTGGAATCATAGGCCATTCGGCCACTCCATGTATTCTAGCATTATGTGTGCATTTTTGCTATGTTTGTTGATAGGTTGAGTTTTTGGTTTAAGCATGCCTTGTGTTTGTGTTATTGTCATGCATATTTTAGTTGTTAGGTTAGGTTTATCTTGCCATGCATGTCCATGCATTTTAGACCTAGGTTGCATTAAATGCCATGTAAGTTCATTTAGGTCTAGGTCACTATATGAATGCCATGCATTTTTTCATGACATTTAGGTTTAAACTCATGCATTTCATGCATCATATTTGTTGTATTTTTTCATGCATTTCATGTTCATGCCACTTGACTAATGACTTAGGCCAATTAATGGTTCAAAGTCATGCTCTCTTGAGCACACTTGTGGAAAATTAAGGTTTGTCAAATTGATTATTCTACCTTTGTGATTTTTTTTACTTAGCCAATTTTGTGTAACTTTTAAAAAGTCCTAGCTACTGTTTGTGAGTCATTTTGTGAGTCTTAAATATTTTTACTTTGATTTTTAAATGATTTTATGAAAGGCAAAAATATGTTTTGGCAAAACAGTTTTTTCACCCAGTACTCGTACTTTCCCGATTTTTCTGGGCATTCATCTTTAATCAGAAAATTAAGCTAATTTTTTCCTGTGTAGTTTTACATGTCCTGAGTCTCTATTATTTTTTTTAGAGTTTTTTGAATTTTTAAAAATACGATAAACAACCGTGGCTTAAAACTGGACATTTGAGTCAGAATTGAATTTAAAGAAAAATCATTTTTCTGTTTTGGTTAAGTTACTTAGAGGGAGCTGATTAGGAAGTATAGCTACTGACTTAGGGTAGTTTCTAAGCCTTTTTAAACTCTAAAAATGATTTTTTAAGTCTCGGGTTAAGGGTAGTCAAGTCCGGGATTTTAAACTTAGGAAATTAGAGCCATTTAAAAAAGGTTTAACCCAGTTTTTTTTTTAACCTAAGCTTTTCCAAATTGTTTTCAAACAATCACAAAGTATTTTGGTTTTAGAATATTTAATTTGACATATTTTCCTAAGGTAGCCGGATATCTTTAGATATACGGATTTCTTTAATTGAAGGAAAAAATACATTTTCATGCATTGCATTTTCCATATTCATGCATTTTATATAATATGTGATTTTTGCTATGATAATTTCTATGATATTGTTATGATTTTGAGTTATGTTTCATATGCTTTTTATTTAATTATTTTTTTTGTTGTTATATTATTTAGCATATATCATGTTCATGCATTATTATTTCCATTTCTATTTCCATGCATATTATATGATAGCATTATTTTATATTCCATGTCATTTAAATTATATGCCATATCATTCATATTTGCCATGTCATTTAAATTATGTCATTTCATATAGAGTATATTATGTTACCTAGGTTATTTTATTTCATATAGAATATATTATGTCACCTAGGTCATTTCATTTAGAATATATCATATGACTTAGGATATTACATTTCATATAGAATATATTATGTTACCTAGGTCATTTCATTTCATTTCATTTAGAATATATCAAATGACTTAGGATATTGCATCTCATATAGAACATATTATGCTACCTAGGTCATTTCATTTCATTTAGAATATGTCATATAACTTAGGACATTTCATTTCATTTGGAATATGCTAAGGCATTTAAACTATATCATATCATTTAGGATTCATTATATTATTTAGATTTTACTATGTCATTTTATTTATGTCATGCATATACATATTCATATATTTTAAAATGTTTTCAAAAGGATAATGATTTTTCAATAAAAAATAAAGATATTCCCGAGTTAAAATAATTCATGAGTTCTCTACCGGGTTTGCTAGAGGGAATATCATCAATTATCATTAATAAAGGAATATCTTTCTTTCAAAAAACGAGAATGATTCGGAAAGTTTTCCAAAACTAATAAAAATTTCTATATTTTGCCACGTTTGTTGGGGAATATAGGAAAACTTTGAATTTATAAATTCCGGATCATTTTCAATTAAAAATAGAATTATTTTTCTTTAAATTGGGAATTAACTTGAAATACTAAATTTAAAACCGATTTTTCATCGAGACTTGAGATAACACATGATTAATAAGGTACCGTTTTATACGGGCGGTGTGGGGGTGCTAATCCTTCCCCGCACGTAGCCGAGTCCCAAACCCGTTTCTTTGATTTTTCTGGTTTAAAAAACAGACTTGAAATTGATTTTAAAAATATTTTAATTAATTTTTAAAATATTTTATAAAATCGGTTTTAATAGGTGGCTGATCACACCTAGCTAAAAAAGATTGGTGGCGACACCATGTCTTTTTCAAGGTAATTTTCAAAACCTTCATTTTTTTAGAGGAATTAAGTCGACTTTTCCTAGGTTTTTTATGTCACGCTTAACGAATAATAAAGTCTTGCGATGAGACTTGTTATTTTTTTTAGGTTGCAACACTACATATTGAGAATGTTATTCCTGACCGTATTTATTTGAAGGATACAAAGACGCCGAGTTTCAAGAAAAAAGTGTCTAAAATTCTGGGAGTGGAAAGAAATTGGGTAGAAAGCCATGTATATCATGGGACATTTTACTGACCTTAATCTATAGCCATTCAAGTAAGGAGACAGTTAGGAATATTTTTGCTTTGGCTATCTATGGTTTAGTTATCTTCTCGAAGACATTAGGGTATGTGGATGTGGTGATATTTGATGTTTTTGAGAGGCTTGAGCAAAGGATAAACCCAGCCCCGGCAATTATAGCAAAAACAATCTGATCCCTGAATTTTTGTAGACGGGAAGGAAAAAGGCATTTTCTAGGTTATATACAGCTCCTTTACATATGGGTTCAGAGCCATTTTTGTAAACAGGAGAATTTCCTTCTTCGCTCATATTGGAAATCTTTTGCACTAATTGGTGAATTTCTTAAGAGGGATTGTCTTGAAAATAGGACTAAGGAACAATGGATCAATATATTCCGGAATATCAGGGCTGAGATGATAATTTGGAGAGCTCCATGGATATCTCCTATGCCGACATTGTACAAATGCGGAGATAAAGCTTCTGTTCCATTATTGGGAGTATGGGAGGAGTAAGCTATGCACCACTGCTGGTACTGAGACAACCAGAATCCCGTCAGTTTACTCCTATGACCCATGACCTTAGTAATTTGGAATTTGCTTATGGAGAATATGGGTATTCGGGAAAGGTACGTGAGATTATAGTGGCATGGAAGAAAACTCATCGGGTGGAGGTAGCTAGGTATGCCGACATCGTCACACTAGATTACCTGACGTGGAGGGAATTGAGGGTTAATAGGTTGTTGATATCAGATGGGGAAGAAGTTCAGCATTTGAGTTCGCCGCCTAAGGAAGAGCCATCGGAGTTAGAAATCGCAAGGGCAGAATTTGAAAAGGAAAAAGCCCAAATGAGCAAGAAAATTGCCCAATTGCAAGAAGAGCTTGAGGATATAAAAAATAGGGAATCAGCCCGAGAAAGAGAAAAGGTAAAGATCAAGAGAGAGCAGGACACTGCTAAAAACGATCTTCAAGAATTACACTTGGAGAACAAGAGGTATCATTTCGAGCTCAAATTCGAGGGGACTCTCAAGATTTTCGGGGAATGGGAACAAGAAGTCAGAAACCTCAAGAAGGAGAAGAACTATTGGGCAGAAAAAGCAAAACATGAGAAAGCCCGAGCAAATCAACTAGAGAAACAAGCTAGGGAAAGCTTACATGGTGATGCTTCTGCTGACACGTCAAAGGGTTGTGAACAATTAGGGATCATATGGAAGAGCAAGGCAGTCAAAAAAGGACAGTGAAAAAGGTTCAGGATCCGAGGGAGTTACTATAGGACCACTATTTTGTAATAGCATTTTTTTTAGGAGAGACAGATTCTGATATTGTCTTAAGCAGGGATCTTTTCTTTGAAGTATTTAGTTCCAGGAAATCAATGAAAGACCGTTTGGTTGGAATTATCCCGGGGCCAATACTTTTAAATGCATTCATCATTCATTTGTTCTTTCTTTTATTTGTTCATTCATTTATTCTTTATAAATTGTTCATACACTTAGTCATTTATTTATTTGTCCATTCTATTATTCTTTATCATTAGTCATTTAGGTTCATACACTTAGTGATTTACTTAGTTGTTCATTTATTAACATTTAATCATTCATTCATTCATGTTAAATAAAAATAAAATAAGAAATATGTCAATAATTTATAATCCATGGTTTTTAAAACTAAAGGTACAGTTGGTAGCACTCAGAAAGAATCAGAATTTCGACACCCTTACAATACTCGATCTCAAGCAAGAGCTATGGAGAATGATCAGCTTGCTAGAATTGAAAGAATGGAAAGAATTCAGAAAGAACTGCAGGAACATTTAACTAAGTCTCAAAAGGAGACACGGGAACAAATGACCAAACTCATGGAGATGATGAGTACCATGATGAGGCAGAAGTGGTCGGGAGAAAATTCAGTTACCAGAATGGGGGCAGTGAACCACGAAGATCGACCAGAAGTAGTACAGAAAAATGGCCAGACATCCCAACCTGTGGGAAATGAACTTCCAACTGGGGCAGCATCCTATATTTACATCCAACCAGCAGTCGAAGCACAAAATTTCGGTCTTAAAAGGGGTAATATCGGAGTTGATCCAATTGATGTCGAAGTTCCAGACTTTGTAGAAATGGCAGATAAGGAAAGGGAAAAAATGACTGAATTGAAGAGGGTCGAAACTGCTGAATCCTAAAAAAAATATCAGCTGTTGGAAGAAAGGTTAAGGGCAGTTGAAGGGGCAGAGTTATTTGGCAGTCTGGATGCCAAAGAGATGAGCTTGGTACACGATCTAGTAATTCCCCCAAAGTTCAAAGTACCAGACTTTGAAAAGTATAATGGGACTACCAACCCATCAGCACATCTGACCATGTACTGCAGAAGGATGACGGGGCATGATGATAATGAGAAACTGCTTATTCATTGTTTCCAAGATAGCTTGACAGGGTCAGCAATCCAATGGTATAATCAACTGAGTCGTACCAAGATTCTTTCATGGACGGATTTAACCAGGGCTTTCATGGAATATTATAAGTATCTGTCTGACATGGTACTTGATAGGCTGTCGCTACAAAATATGAAAAAGAGGTCCAATGAGAGCTTTAAAGAATACTCGCAAAGGTGGAGGGATCTGGCCACACAAGTGCAACCCCCTTTAACTAGCAAAGAAACCACAGTGTTTTTCATCAACACCTTGAAAGCACCCTATTATGACAAATTGGTGGGAAGCGCCACCAAGGACTTTGCTGATATGGTGATAACTGGGGAGATGATAGAGTCCACTATTAAAAACAGGAAGATGGAAGGGGGTGAGTCTGCTACCCCGAAAAGAGTTTTTCCTGCAAAGAAAAAGGAGGAGACACATGCAGTTAGTTTCAACCAATACCCCTTTACACCTCCTACACCATACACAACACCAAGGCCCTATACTCCTACCACTTCTTATGCACCTCCGATACCTTACACACCTTTCCCGGGGTATAATCCTTACTACCCCAATGTGAACCACCTTACCCAAAATCAATTCCCCTATACCAATATACCGCAACAGTTGTTCCCAACTAGTATATCCCTACAAATAACCCTTCCTAGAAATACTATCCCAAACACTCAAGGTCCCACGCGCAATAACCAACTTTCACCAAGGAACGATCAAAAACCCCAATTTGATCCAATTCCGACCACCTATGGTGAGCTATATCCTAAACTATTGCAAGGCCAACTTGTCGCAGCCGTGTACCTCAAACCTCTGACACCTCCATATCCAAGGTGGTACAATGCAAACACTAACAGCGCATACCACGCAGAAATTCAAGGACATTCGACTGAAGATTGTCTGGCTTTTAAAAAGAAAGTTCAAAGCCTAATTAATGCCGGAGTTGTGAAGTTTGGGTAAAACAATGGGCCAAATGTAGCGAGAAACCCATTGCCCGATCATGCTGGGAATCGGGTAAATGCAGTATTGATAGGGGAAGCCAGAAGGTTAAAAAGGGATGTTGGGGAAGTCAAGACTCCGATGTTGACAGTATGGTTTGAGATGGTCAAGATAGGAATGGTGGAAGATGCAGACAATCTGAAAATGATTGCAAAAAAGGTGCAGAATTGGTGCCCGTTCCATAAGTGTTGAGGTCATGTCATATAGGACTGCGGAGACTTTCTGGTTAAAGTCCAAAGGATGATGGGTAATGGGGAGGCCTAGTTTTACGAAGAGGCAGAGGAGGAAATAGAAGTTATTGAGAATGCAGCTGGCTACGGGATAGGGAGACCCTTAATCATCTATTATGATGAACCAGAGGAGAAAGTTATGCCAGTCATTGAGGAAAGTGCACCTAAGTTAATCATTGATTTGCCTGTTTCCTTTTCATACAAGGAAAACAAAGCTGCACCATGGAAATACGACTGCAGCATTGTTATGCCTGGGTCTTCTAGTCAGCAAGATATCACAAGCGTGTGGCATTTAACCCGAAACGGAAGGTGTTATGCTCCTGAGACTGCTGAACAAGGGTTAACAAGGAAAGACAGAGGAGCAGACAAAAGAAAGAAAGTAGTTGAGCCAATCCATATTGAGATGGATTTGTCAAAAGAAACAGAAAGAGGATCAACCCCGGTTAACTGAATAAAAGAACCGATATGTGAGAATGAAGCTTGTGAGTTCTTAAATTCATAAAGCACAGTGAGTATAGCGTGGTTGAACAACTGCAACATCAACCAGCTAGAATTTTAATCTTATCTTTGCTTTTGAATTCAGAGCCACACAGAAATGCCCTGTTAAGAGTATTGAATCAGGCATATGTGGCTAATAACATATCAGTAGAAAAGTTGGATAGACTTATGGGAAACATCGCAGCAGACAACCATATATTTTTCAGCTATGATGAGATACCACCCAATGGTATTGGGTCAACAAAAGCTCTCCATGTAACTACCACTTGTAAGGGGCATATATTACCAGGGGTCCTTTTGGACAATGGTTCTTCATTAAATGTGATGCCCTTAGCAACCCTATCCAAGTTGCTAGTGGATATATCTTATATGATACCGATTTGCACAGTGGTCAGGGTTTTCGATGGAACAAGGAGACAGGTTATTGAAACTATTGAAGTTCCTCTGGAGATAGGCCCATGCACTTATACGGTGAACTTCCAGGTCATGGATATTAATCCATCTTATAATTTTTCGTTGGGAAGGCCATGGATATATTCAGCTGGGGCTGTACCCTCGTCTCTCCACCAAAAGCTAAAATTTACTGTGGAAGACCGTTTGATCACTGTATCAGGAGAAGAGACATAATAGCCTTCGCATATACTGGATCTCCTTATGTCGAGCCCAATGAAGATGTCGTAGAATGTTCTTTTCGGTCTTTGGAATTCGTAAATACAGTTTTCATAGCTGAATGACAAAAAATTCCTAAACCAAGGTTGTCCAAGAACACAAGGCTGGGAGTAAGAACCACAGTGGGAAAAAGCTGCAGGGCTGGAAAAGGTTTGGGGAAATATCTTCAAGGGATGGCTCGAGCAGTGGAAGCAGTGGGAAAAAAAACCGGTTTGACTTAGGGTATCTTCCGAAAGCCCATGGGAAGAAGAAACAGATTGAAAAGAACAGACAAAGAAGGATGGTCCGTCTCACGGGTATTGATATTGAATGGGAACCCATGACTTTCCCACCAATCCTTCACAACTTCCGCTCTGTTGGTTTTCTATTCGGGGAAAAGAATTCAGAGGATGTACTTGTAATGGTCGAGCAAGCTTTTGAAAAATTCCATGTGAATAAAGGGGGGCAGATTCAAGATATGATGATTTGCATGATCGGGAAAGAAGGAGTGGAAAGTGATAGTAGGAACTGGATGGTGCGACCTTGTCCACCAGGATATAGACTAACCAATTAGAGTGCGACTGAGTTGCCCATAGTTTTTAAGTCTATTCCAACATAATACTTTTAAAAAAAATCTTAATTATCTTTACCCAGAGATATTAAGAGTTTTTTTTTTTAATGGGCTTTTTGTTTAAACATTTTCATTCAATAAATAACAAACATAATGCATTTTATCCATATTAATGTGTCCATATTCTTTCATTTTTGTTATTTATTTTGTTTTCATTATATATTTTCCTATATTGTTTCTTTTCCACCTATGTACAGGTGTGCGGATGCGGAATATGAGGACCTTCCTGTCAGCAATTCTGAAATTGATTTTGAAATACCCATTTGCACGGATGATTTTGAGGCTAACGAAGATACTGAGGATTATGGTCTACCTCCGGATCTATTAAGGAAAATAGAACAAAAGGAGAAACAAGTACTTCCTCATAAGGAATTATTGGAAATGATAAATCTGGGAGATGGTGAAGAGGTAAAGAAAGTCAAAATCGAAACTTCATTGTCATCATCAATAAAGGGTGAATTGATAGCCTTGCTCCAGAAATATGTGGATGTATTTGCATGGTCTTACCAAGACATGCCAGGGTTGGATCCGGATATTGTGGTTCATAAGCTCCCTTTAAAGCCAAAATGCAAGCCAATTCAGCAAAAGTTGAGAAGAATGAGGCCAGACATGCTGTTAAAGATAAAAGAGAAGGTGAAAAAGCAATTTGATGCTAGATTCTTAGAGGTGGCAAAATATCCACAATGGGTGGCAGATATTGTTCCAGTACCAAAGAAGGATGGCAAAGTGCGGATGTGCGTTGATTACCGAGATTTGAACAAGGCCAGCCCTAAAGATAATTTTCCTTTGCCCTATATTGATACTCTGGTGGATAATACGGTGAAAAGTTCTTTATTTTTTTCATGGACGGATTCTCAAGATACAATCAGATCAAGATGGCACCTGAAGACATGGAGAAAACCATATTTGTTACAATGTGTGGAACTTTCTGCTACAAGGTAATGCCATTTGGGTTCAAGAATGCTGGGGCAACATACCAAAGAGCGATGGTGACCTTGTTTCATGATATAATGCATAAGGGAATTGAGGTCTATGTTGATTATATGATCGCAAAGTCACAAGGAGAAGAGGAGCATATTGCGAATCTTAAGAAGCTCTTTAAACGACTAAGAAAGTTTAGACTCAAGCTAAATTTGACAAAATGCACATTTGGAGTCACCTGGGGGAAATTGTTAGGTTTTCTCGTCAGCAAAAGAGGAATTGAGATTTACCCGGATAAAGTGAAGGCCATTCAGAGTTTGCCACCACCTCGTACTCAAAAGGAAGTAAGAGGCTTTTTGGGGAGATTGAATTACATTGCTCGGTTTATTTCTCAATTAACTGACAAGTGTGATCCAATATTTAAGTTACTTCAAAAACATGATCCAGGAGAGTGGGATAAAGGTTGTCAAATTGCATTTGAAAATGTTAAACATTATCTATCCAACCCACCAGTACTAATGGCACCTGTTTCGGATAAACCAATGATACTGTATTTATCAGTATTTGAGAGATCCATGGGTTGTGTTTTAGGGCAGCTTGTTGAAACTGGAAAGAAAGAACATGCAGTTTACTACCTCAGCAAGAAGTTCACAGATTATGAGTTGAAATATTTGTCGGTAGAAAAGTTGTATTGTGCCTTAGCTTGGATCGCTCGAAGACTCAGACAGTACATGTTGTACCACACAACGTGGTTGATTGCCAAGCTAGATCCAGTCAAGTACATGTTGGAAGCACCTTCTTTGTCAGGGAGGACGATAAGATGGCAGGTTTTATTGTCAGAATATGACATTGTATATATAAGTCAAAAAGCTATCAAGGGCAGTGCAGTAGCTGAATTCTTAGCAAGTCGGGCAGTGGAAGATTATGAGCCGTTGAACTTTGACTTCCCGGATAAAGATTTGATGTATGTGTCGCAAGAAGATGAGATTCCCCTAAAAAAGAAAGTATGGAAAATGTACTTTGATGGCGTATCTAATGCCATGGGGCATGGAATCGGTGCAGTGCTTATATCCCCAGAAGAAAATTATTATCCTTTCACTGCCATATTGGATTTTGATTATACAAACAATACTGCCAAGTATGAAGCATGTACTATGGGCCTTCGTGCTGCAGTGGACAGAAAGATCAAAGTATTGGAAGTTTTCGGAGACTCAGCCTTAGTGATTTACCAGCTAAAAGGAGAATGAGAAACCCGAGATACAAAACTAATCCGATACCGAGAACTCATACTGAGTTTATTGGAGGAGGTTGAAGAAGTGAATTTCAACTACTTTCCTCGAGAAGAAAATCAGATGGCAGATGCTCTGGCTACTTTGTCATCAATGTTTAAAGTGAATGAAGGGGCTAAATTTGTGCCAATAAAGATGAGTATATATGAGTCTCCTGCCCACTGTCTGAGTATTGAAGAAGAAGCAGATGGCCTTCCTTGGTATAACAACATCTTGCAGTACATCAAGAGTCAACAGTATCCAGAACAAGCAACAGAGAATGACAAGAGGACTCTGAGAAGGCTAGCAATGGGTTTTATTCTAGACAGTGAGATTCTCTACAAGAAAGGAAAAGACCAAGTCTTATTGAGATGTGTCGGATCTGCTGAAGCTCGGAGAATTATAGAAGAGGTCCATGAAAGGATATGTGGCACTCATGCTAATGGTCACATGCTTGCTAAACAGATTATGAGGGCAGGTTACTATTAGTTGACGATGGAAGAAGATTGCATCAGTTATTCCCGAAAATGCCATAAATTCTAGATATATGCAGATAAGATTCATGTTTCACCATCGCCATTACATGTCATGACTACACCATGGCCTTTTTCAATGTGGGGAATGGATATGATCGGGCCTATTACCCTGAAAGCTTCAAATGGACATCGTTTCATCTTGGTGGCCATAGATTATTTCACAAAGTGGGTAGAAGCTGCTTCCTATGCGAATGTAACAAAGTCGGTGGTATGCAAATTCTTTAAGAAAGAAATCATATGCCGTTACGGGTTGCCAGTAAGAATTATTTCGGATAATGCTCTCAATTTGAACAATAAGATGATGAGAGAAGTGTGTACTCAATTCAAGATCACACATCGTAATTCGGCGCCTTACCGTCCGAAGATGAATGGCGCAGTAGAAGCAACCAATAAGAATATCAAGAAGATTGTTGAGAAGATGACCGATGTGTACAAGGATTGGCATGAGATCTTGCCTTTCGCTCTTCATGCATATCGTACTTCGGTCTGCACATCTATAGGGGCAACGTCATTTTCTTTGGTTTACGGGATAGAAGCAGTGCTACCTATTGAAGTTGAGATCCCTTCACTTCGGGTTTTGATGGAAGTTGGCCTAGGTGAAGCATAATGGGTTAGAGCTCGTTATGAATAGTTGAATCTTATCGAGGAGAAAAGTTTGAAAGCAATTTGTCACGGGCAGTTGTATCAGAAAATGATGATTCGAGCCCACAACAAGAAAGTTCGTCCCAGACAGTTTCGAGAAGGGAAATTGGTACTGAGGAAAATTCTCCCTATAGTGAAGGACCCGAAAGAAAAAAGGGCTCCTAATTGGGAAGGACCCTATGTGGTAGAAAGAGCTTTTTCTGGAGGAGCATTGATTTTAGCTAGAATGGACGAGGAAGCTTTTAGAAATCCCGTGAATGCTGATGAACTGAAGAAATATTATGCTTGAAAAAAAAAAAACAAAAAAATTATGTGATGCTGTGCACATGGAAATTTGAATGATTCCAAGTGTAAAAATAGAAATTCTATATATCTATCTCCCCTGAGAATTGCTTTTCAAAGAAAATATTCATGCTTGATATGATGAATGGCTATCTTTCATATTCCTTTCACTAAAAAGAAATTATCCTTAGTCACCCCTTTGAGCCTTAGGAATTATTTCTTTGTTTAAACCTTGATCAAGGATCACCCTCTACACTGGAGGGCAAATGCGAGGAAAAATAATCAAAAAATCATGGCAAAAAGAAAGCCATTGGAAAAATGTGGCAATGAAAGCCAACAAAGCAAAAAAACAAAAAGAAAAAAAAAATAGAAAGTCCAAAAAGGGAAAAATGTTTCAAGAATGAGTTCTCTTCAAGAAATGACCCTTGATCCAATCACCCTTAAACACATTTTGGGCCTATTTTATCCTTTCTTTCTAAACCTAAAACCTTGGCCTACATTACGTGCTTTAAAAGCCCATTTTGATCAAGCATGGATATTTAACTTGAAAAGTCATTCTCAGAATTCATTCCATCTTTTGAATTGATATTTTTACCTTGGAAGCATTTAGAATTCTCAGATGCATGGTAGAATACAAAAAAAATGGAAATGAAAAAAGAATGTAAAAGGAGAGGTGTAAGCCAAAAACCCACAAAGGGCGACTTAATACTGAATGGATGACACTTGAGTTGAAAACCCGCAAAGGGCGGCTGAAGTACTAATAAAAGTTTGAATCAATGCTCCGTGTAAAGGGGGAGAAAGTATCTGACAATCAGAGAAAAGGGGAACAACTCAGTCTGAAGTAACTACGGAAGCTAAGAGGTTACCCAAGTAAATTGCTCGTTCAAAAGAAATTTCAGATAGTTTGAAAATAAGGGGTCCAAGATATTCCGCATCCGAGGCATCTACAACCTATAACCTTACATTTGTTTCTTATATCCTTGATATTTATTTTTACTATTTTAAAACATTTTTGCAATAAATTTTTATTATCCTTTTCATGACAATTTTTGCTTGATTTATTTTCTTTTATACATTTTGAGATGCATTATGATTCTTATTAAATTGAATGATGATTAGTAATAAAAAAATCTTTAACTAAAAAGATTTCAAAGTATTACTAAGGAATAGATTTAAATCTTGGGAAAGGTTTGGAAAGTTCACCAAGAAAAGAAAACAATGAACGCGGTGGGAACTCCATCATGAAGTCAAAAAAATCTGTGAATTTCAGCAAAAGCCAGAAACTGAGACTGATTGACAAGATATCTTGAGTGGGGCATCAATGAACAAATTGAAGACTCTGTCATGAAGTCGGATAATCTGTGAATCTCAAAGAAACCATGGATTAGAAATCATGACATAATCATTTGATTACATTCATTCTTAGGGAACATACAAGAATTTGCAAAGCATGTCATTTTCATCATTGCATTTAGCTAACAGTGCAGAAATCAGGAAAACTTGGACTTCCCCAAAGTGAACTCGTTCTGTTTTTCAAATGAGTTGAGCCCCGAGATCACCTTCGAGATACGTTTGCTTTCCAAATCGAACTCATTTTTCTCCTCAAATAAGTCGAGCCCCGCGATCGCCGTCGAGGTATGTTCCTTTCATTTTCAAGTTAAATTTATTCCAAACCCAGAAACATTCTTAGTATTTCCTTTTGTTTTAAATCAAATTCATTTTGTTTTATCAAATGAGTCGAGCCTTGAGACCTTCGTCGAGGTATTTCTTTTTGTTTTAAATCGAATTCATTCTGTTTTATCAAATGATTCGAGCCTTCAGACCTCCGTTGAGGTATTCCTTTTTGTTTTAAATCGAATTCATTATGTTTTACCAAATGAGTCGAGCCTTGAGACCTCTGTCGAGGTATTCATTTTTGTTTTAAATCGAATTCATTCGGTTTTACCAAAATGAGTCTAGCCTTGAGACCTCTATCGAGATATTTTCTTTTGTTTTAAATCGAATTCATTCTATTTTATCAAATGAATCGAGCCTTGAGACCATCGTCGAGGTATTTCTTTTTTGTTTTAAATCGAATTCATTATGTTTTATCAAATGAGTCGAGCCTTGAGACCACCATCGAGGTATTTCCTTTTGTTTTAAACCGAATTCATTCTATTTATCAAATGAGTCGAGCCTTGAGATCGTCGTCAAGGTATTTTCAAATCATGGGTAAGGCCTTCGGGCACCATTTTAAAGACCTTCGGGCACCATTTTTAAGACATTCGGGCACTTTTCTTAAGACCTTCAGGCGTAATTTTTTCTTTTGAAATCGAACCCGTTTCCTTAAGACAGGTCGAGCCTTGATTAGTCAGGGAATTCAATTTAAGGACAAAATCTTCAATTTATAGCTTTTTCAAAACAAAAAAAAATGAAAAATAATGGAAAAATGAAAAAAGAAACCCCTTTCCCTTTCCTTCACATGTGATTTCACTAACCGTACAAAATTAGTGTCTGTTTATCCTTGCCTGATTCTTGATTCTCAGCAATAGCCAAAGAGGGGCAGCTGTAGACACCTAATTTTGTCCGGAAAACTAAAACAGGTATGTTTTCTTCCTAAATTGATGTTTCAGAATGTAAAAAGATTTTTTTCATCCTGCAGGTGGTACTCTTCGACTTAGTCTAAGAGGGCGAGCATAAAAAGTCAAATTTGAAAAAGTCAACCCCAAAAAAAAAGTCAAACCCAAAAAAGTGAACCCCAAAAAGTCAACTACTGAAAAAGTCAACCCACTTTCAAAATCATGATTTGAAGTTCAATTTAAAAATGGTGAAAGAATTTTGATAATCCGAGGTCTACATCGAAAGATATGGAGTTCGGAAGTTGGGATATGGAGATTCAGTAGAAAGAAAACCCTAATCCAGGAAATTTGGGGAAAAATGCTTAAACAATCGAATTGGTCAAAATTGAAGGTTTCAAATGAAAGATAAGCACTGACTACGAGTAATGGAGAAGCCATTTGAAAGAAAAAATGAAAGAAAAGTCAATCCAGGAGAAAATCGAGAATTAGGGTTTTTGGTGGATTTCGGTGAAATTGGAAAGAATTACAGAAATGGCCCGACTTGGTAAGACCAAAGCCCCTAATGGATGAGGAATGATTAAAAAGGGATAGCCCAAGGCTCTATTTGAAGAAAATCTAAAAATCTAACTTGTTTTGAGAAAAAACCAGGTTTCGGAGGCAAAAGGGCAAAATTGGAAATTTTGGGAAAAATAGCAAATGGACTCCAAAATTTCTGAAAAATTGCAAATCTTATTCTTAAATCATTTGGAAGATATTGTCAAAAGAAAATCTTGATTCATAGTTCGTTTGCAAAATGACCAAATCTTGGGTCTCTTATGTAGTAATTCTACAAGATAAATCCCGAAAAAATAGCAAATGAACTCCAAATCTTTTGAACATTGGAAAATATCATTCTTAAATCATTTGGAAGAGATTAGTGAAAGAAAATCTTGATTCGGAGTTCGTTTGCAAAATGACCAAATCTCGGGTCTCATATGTAGTAATTCAAGAAGATAAAGCCCGAAAAAATAGCAAATGGACTCCAAAAATTCTGAAAATTTGCAAATCTCATTTTTAAATTACTTGGAAGAGATTGGAAAATAAAATCTTGATTCGGAGTTCATTTGCAAAATGGCTAAATCTCGAGCCTCTTATGCAATAATTCAAGCAGATAAATCCTGAAAAAATACCAAATGAATTCCAAAAATTATGAAAAATTCCAGATCACACATTTAAATTATTTGGAAGGGATTGGTGAAGAAAAATCTTGATTTGGAGCTCGTTTAGAAAATGGTAAATGTGGGGGCATAAAAGGGCATTTTTGGAAGAAAAAATCCAAATAAATAGCAAACGAACTCGAAAAATTTTAAAAAATTCCAGAATTCAATATTTTATTATATTGAAAGTATTAAAAAAATAAAATTTGAATTTGGAGTCCGTTTTCCATTTATTTGCATCCGGGGGGCAAAAAGGTTATTTTACCCAAGAAATCGAAAGGGGCTTCTTTTGCCTTTCAAAAAAATCAGACCTGGGCTGAAGGAGGAAGTTCTGGCTGGCCAAGGCCCAAGGAAGGGAAGGAGTTTTTGATTTTTCAATCAAAAGGCCAAAAATTAAGAGTTAGTTAGTGGTTTTTTGATCAAGCCATTGCAAATAAGCCACATGGGCCAATGCATGAAGAAAGAGAGTGTCAACATAATTCTTGAACAGCTGTAATTATGGACAGCTGATGGCCTAATCTAAGGGTGATAATTTCATGTTTCAAATACCTTGAATCACTAGCCCTTGGATGGAAATTGGTTGGAGAAAAAATGACAATATCCTAAGTGAGGAGAGAGGGAAGTTTCGGCCTACTTAAGGGAGGGGGCTCTTTCATTTTTAGCACACTTTGATTTTTGATATTTTCTCTCATGTTTGGCTAAGTTTTCTCTCCATTGTTGCAAAGCAAAAAGAAAAGTTTAGAAAAGAAAAGAAAGTTTGAAGAGAAAAAGCTTGAAAGATAGCTTCTAGAAGTTGCTTTTAACACCAACTCTTGCACTTTCTTGATTTTCCATTCTTGTTTTTTCTATTTTGATTATTATTTTGGTGAGTTTTCTTTTGATTTTACTTTTTAAATAAGTGTTTTTTAATGTTCTTTATAAGTTCTTTCTTCACATTTTCTTTAAAAATAAGTTCTTACAATTTTTTTCTTGATTTCTTACCATGGCCGAATAGCTTATATTTTTTGTTGTTGCTGTTTTGCTTTGATTTGCCATGTTATTTTTTTTTTATCTTTGATGCTTTAAATCTTCTTCTACTACATATACTTGAAGTTTGTTTTAATTTGGTTGCTAGTTTATGGCTATTTATGAGTTTATTGTCATATTCTTGCATATTTAATTTTCTGTTTTCAAAATATTTAAATTTGTTTATGTTTAATATTTTGTAATCCATGTGTGTAACAACCAAGGTTACGTATAATCATGTAAAGTTAAATCCCGAAAATTTTAAGGACAAACTTGGAAATTGGTAAGAAGTTATAAGTGAAGGAAATAAAAGAAGAAATGATCAAATTGAACATATTAAAAAGTTTAGGGGCTTAATCGTTATTTATAAAAAGTTGAGGGACCAATGGGCAATTATACCATAAGTTGAAAAATATCTTTTAGTCATCTTATTATCTTGAAATTTCTAGAAAATTTTCTTTATTTCTTTATGAGCTAGCCGGCCACTCTCCATTCTCAAATTCTCTTCATCTCCTCCAACATTTCTCTTCAAGTATTCCACTAAAATCTAACAACAACCACATCCAAGGTTAGTTTCTTGATAAATTCTTCAATTTCTTTAGATATTGTACTTGAGCATGCTAAGATCTTAGCTCCATAAACATGTTAAGATCTTAAATCCATCTATTAAGTATGAATTTTACTCAACTTGGTAAGAATTAAAAGGATTTGAAAGCATGAACAAGAAAATGGGAAGAAAAAGCAAAACAGGGGAAGTTGAGCATGCTTTCTGTTCGGATTTTCTGGGTTCGGCACATCAGGGTTTGTATTTTTTTGATATTTTTCCTAGAAACTATACTTCAATATGAGAATTTTGGTTTTTTAATCACCCAAAATCGATAAGCGGTTAAAAAGATAGAATTTGGTGAAGTTGGCTGTTCAGTGTTGACCCCTGTTTCAGCATAGTTTCGGTATTTATCAAATTTGATCAAGATTTTGTTCTAATTGTATAAGTTAGTTATTTTATTCATAAATTAGACATATTGGTTGAAATTAACCAATTGGAATCACTTCAAAATTCCTTACCAAACTCAAGTTATGATTTTCTAATCTAGCTTGATAATACGGAATTTATTACTTAAGATAAATATAGTAATAAATGATGGTTATGGATTATGAAAATCTCTAAGGCATGGAGTACTAGAAAGGAATTTGATAAGGACATGAATATGGAGTTGAATTTTGGAGAAAATGATTATGGAAATGATATTAAAAAATTTGGGATATGTTGTTTTGAGTATGAGAAATTAGTATTGACCTTGAGGGAAGATTTTGAGATTTAAGTTGCATTCATAATTGTGTAATGCTTTGAGTATATATAGATACTAATTATCGTTAATCTCTAGGCCACGTAGATCCGACGTCACCTGTGGATCCCGAAGTTTCAGATCGAGGTGTACAGTGAGATCATCTCAAGGATTGTGAGTAGACGACAACTATAGTTATTTGAAATTTCTTTAATTATAATTATATATATATTTAGCATGATATTTATTTTACTTATTAAAGACATGCGATTTACAAACATATGAATTAATTTTGTTATTAATGTGCAAGTATTTCAAGAAATATTATATCAAGTAAGTTGGTTGATTTATGAAATATGATTATACATAAAATTTGACGTACATAATTTTAGCTCCACCTGACTTAATGTATGAGATTATACCCTTGATCGGAATACGGGAGCTGCGTGCTACGCCTTTGTGGCGGGAACCACCTCCAGAGTCCCAATTCCGTGATATTAGACTGGGGTATGGGAGCTGCGTGCTACGCCTTTGTGGTGGGAGCCACCTCTAGAGTCTCTATCCCGTTATATTTGCCTTTTGGGGGCACATCATAGCGACACATATGCCTTTGGGGCGTCTTATGGTGGTATTGGCCTTTGGGGCCGGCTACTAGTATGCCTACATGGATATTGCCTGGTTATTTCATGGATGTATTCTTATGCATGACAGTAAGTTGGAGCCCAATTATACGAAACTTAATTTACTTTATAGATTTTATACATTGATTTGGTATTATAATACTGATATACATTTGAAAACTTTGCTACATCTTCGAATTATTCATTATGGTTTTACTATTATTTATTTTGAAAACATCTATTATGTTTTAAAGGATTATAATCATAGTTTTCAAATGTTTTAAAAGTTGTCTACTCACTGAGATATTCATATATCTCACCTTTTCATATTCTCATTTTCAGGTGACAGTTAGGTGTCGGGATTGCAACCTTCTTCTATTCTCTGCTTCAAATAGTATTTTGACGTGGTGGGCATCATACTAAAAATTTATTGAAGTCTTGATCTTTTGATGTTTTTATCTAGTAAACCTTGCTGAGATAGGTTTACTTTTGGATATATTATATATAATTGAAGTTATGAGACAATAAATCAATATGTTTTGACTTGAGCATAAATTGATCATGGATAATTTTTTTTAATATGCATGGATATATGTGATAATAGTATTGAGAAATATTGCTGGTTGAGGATATGAATTGAGTGTTATTTGCAGGAGGGTTATAGTTGAGATAGAAAGGAAACTCTGCCGGATTTTAGGTAGATTATCCGAACAGGGTGTTACAATGTGTTTGTGAAAATGTTTGTTAGTTTTAATACCTCTATTTTATATTTTCATGTTTTGAGTGTTATATTTTAAGTTGAGTATGTTAGTATATCAAGTGTTTGTGAAAATGCCATGCTTGTTTGGAGCTTGAGGCCACTCGGCCACTTCATGTTATTTTGCTTTGTGTGTGCATTTTTGTTATGTTAGATGATAGGTTTGCATTTTCATGACATTTGATTGAGTATTTGGTTTAAGCAGCCTTGTGTTTATGCTATTGCCATGCATATTTTAGATGTTAGGTTTGGTTTATTTTGCCATGCATGTCCATGCATTTTAGACCTAGGTTGCATTAAATGCCATGCAAGTTTATTTAGGTCTGGGTCACTATATTGATGCCATGCATTTTTTCATGACATTTAGGTTTAAAACCATGCATTTCATGCATCATATTTGCTGTATTTTTTCATGCATTTCATGTCCATGCCACTTGACTAATGACTTAGGCCAATTAATGGTTCAAAGTCATGCTCTCTTGAGTATACTTGTGGAAAATTAAAGAGTTGTCAAATTGATTATTCTACCTTTGTGATTTTATTTAAGCCAATTTTTGTCTAACTTTTCAAAAGTCCTAGGTACTATTTGTGAGTCATTTTGTGAGTCTTAAATATTTTTACTTTGATTTTTAAATTATTTTATCAAAGGCAAAAATGTGTTTTGGCAAAACAGTTTGTTCACCCAGTACTCGTACTTTCCTGATTTTTCTGGGCATTCATCTTTAATCAAAAAATTAAGCCTATTTTTTCTCGTGTATTTTTACATGTCCTGAGTCTCCAGTATTTTTTTTAGATTTTTTAAAATTGGGTAAAACATCGTGGCTTAAAACTGGACAATGGAGTCAGAATTGAAATCGAAGGAAAATCATTTTTCTGTTTTGGTTAAGTTACTTAGAGGGGGCTGATTAGGAAGTTTAGCTACTGACTTAGGGTAGTTTCTAAGCCTTTTTAAACTCTAAAAATATTTTTTAAAATCTCGCGTTAAGGGTGGTCAAGTCCGAGATTTTAAACTTAGGAAATTAGAGCCATTTAAAAAAGGGTTTAGCTAAGTTTTTATTTTTAATCTAAGCTTTTCAAAATTGTTTTCAAACAATCACAAAGTATTTTGGTTTTAGAATATTTAATTTGATATATTTTCCTATGGTAGCCGGATATCTTTTTAGATATACGAATTTCCTTAATTAAAGGAAAAAAATACATTTTCATACATTGCATTTTCCATAGTCATGCATTTTATATAATATGTGATTTTTTTTGCTATGATAATTCCTATGGTATTGTTATTGTTTTCTATTTATATTTTTTGATGTTATATTGTTTATTATATGGTTTTGAGTATTTCATGATATCCTATGTTTTTTTTTTATTTAGTTTTTTTTTTTTGTCATATTATTTAGCATATACTATGTTCATGCATTATTATTTTCATTTTTATTTTCATGCATATTATATGATAGCATTATTTTATATTCCATGTCATTTAAATTACATGCCATATCATTCATATTTGCCATGTCATTTAAATTATTTCATTTCATATAGAATATATTATGTTACTTAGGTCATTTCATTTCATATAGAATATATTATGTTACCTAGGTCATTTCATTTAGAATATATCATATAACTTAGCATATTTCATTTCATTTAGAATATGCTAAGACATTTAAATTGTATCATATCATTTAGGTTGCGTTATATTATTTAGATTTTGCTATGTCATTTTATTTATGTCATGCATATACATATTCATTTCTTTTAAATTTTTTCAAAAAAAAGTAATGATTTTTAATAAAATAAAGATATTCCCGAGTTAAAATAATTCATGAGTTCTCTACCGGGTTTGCTGGGGAGGATATCATCAATTATCATTAATAACGGAATATCTTCTTTAAAATGAGAATGATTCGGAAAGTTTTCCAAATTAATAAAAATTTCTATATTTTGCCACGTTTGTTGGGGAATATAGGAAAATTTTGAATTTATAAATTCCGGATCATTTTCAATTAAAAATGGAATTATTTTTCTTTAAGTTCGGAATTAACTTGAAATACTAAATTTAAAACCGACTTATTTACCGAGACTTGAGATAACACATGATTAATAAGGTACAGTTTTATACGGGCGTTGTGGGGGTGCTAATCCTTCCCCGCACGTAACCGAGTCCCGAACCCGTTTCTTTGATTTCTCTGGCTTAAAACACAGACTTGAAATTGGTTTTAAAAATGTTTTAATTAATTTTTAAAATATTTTATAAAATCGGTTTTAATAGGTGGCCGATCACACCTAGCTAAAAAAGATTGGTGGCGACTCCATGTATTTTTCAAGGTCATTTTCAAAACCTTCATTTTTCTAGAGGAATTAAGTCGACTTTTCCTCGGTTTTTTTTAATGTCACGCTTAACGAATAATAAAGTCTTGCGATGAGACTTGTTCTTTCTTAGATTGCGACAGCTGGCAGTTATGATTTCAGCCCAGTGAAGTTGGCACGTTAGATGTGATCAAGCCCAATATAGCTGGTAGTTATGATTTAAGCCCAATGAAGTTGGCACGTTAGATGTGATTAAGCCCAATATAAGCTGGTGATTAAGGAAGTAAGCCCAGTGAAGTTGGCATGTTAGATATGATTAAACCCGATATAAGCTGGCAGTTATGGTTTAAGCCCAGTGAAGTTGGCATGTTAGATGTGATCAAGCCCAATATAGCTGGCACAAAAGGAAGTAAGCCAGTGAAGTTGGCATTTTAGATTGGTTCCGCCTAAGTCATCACTTTGCAAATCGAACTCATTCTGCTTCCCAAATGAGTCGAGCCTCGGTATTTTCTTCTCTTGCAAATCAAACTCGTTCTGCTTCTCAAATGAGTCGAGTCCCAGTATTTTGTTCTCTTACAAATCGAACTCGTTCTGCTTCTTAAATGAGTCGAGCCCCGGTATTTTCCTCTTTTGCAAATCGAACTCGTTTCTTTAAGACGGGTCGAGCCTTGATTAGTCAGGGAACTCAATTTAAGGACAAAATCTTCTATTTTTTTCGCTTGCAAATCGAACTCGTTTACTTAAGATGTGTCGAGCCTTGATTAGTCAGAGAACTCAATTTAAGGACAAAATCTTCTATTTAAAGCTTTTTAATTAAAAAAATGATGATGAAAAAATGAAAAAAAAATAGAAAAATGAAAAAATGAAAACTCCCTTTCCTTTTCTTCACATGTGATTTCACTAACCAGACAAAATTAGTGTTTGTTTATCTTTGCTTAATTCCTAATTCTCAGCAATAGCCAAAGAGGGGCAGCTATAGACGCCTAATTTTGTCCGAACCCCTAAATCAGGTAAAATTTTCTTCCTGATGATGTTTAGAATGCAGAAAGTCTCTTCTCATCTTGCAGGTGGTACTCCAATACTTTGTTTAAGAGGTTAAACACAAAAAGTCAATTAGAAAAAAGTCAACCTCGAGAGTCAACTACTAAAAAAGTCAACCCTTATTCAAAATCAAGATTCAAAGTTTAATTGAACAATGGTGAAATTTTTTTGATAATATGAGGTCTACAATGAAAGATATGGAGTCCGAAAGATGGGTTATGAAGATTCAGTGGAAAAGAAACCCTAATTTGTAAATTTAGGGAAAAGTGCTTAAACCATCAAATTGGTCGAAATTGGAGTGACTGAAAGGAATATAATCAATGACTATGGGTATTAGGAAGGCCATTTGGATGTAAAACCAAAGGAATGGTCAATTTGGAAGAAAATCAAAAATTAGGGTTTTTGGTGTATTTTGGCGAAATTGGGAAAAATTGCAGAAATGGCCTGATTCGATAAAATTAAAGCCCCTAGTTGATGAAGAGTGGGTAAACAAAGATAGCCCAAGGCTCATTTTGAAGTAATTCCGAGAAAAAAGCTGGTTGGAGGAAAAACGGAGAAACGAGGAAATTCCCGATATTGAAAAAAGGAAAAATCAAAACGGAGGGGAATTTGATCATAAAAATTGGGATTTTTGGAACAACTCAAAATCAATATATAACAAAGGCCTGGAAAAATAAAATATTGAAATCGGACTTGTTTTGAGTAAAACAGAGGCTTTAGAGGTTTGAGGGCAAACTTAGAAAATCTGGGAAAAATAGCAAATGAGCTTGGAAAATTACCAAAACTTCCAGATCTCAATTTTATGTCATTTGGAAGAGATTGGAGAAGAAAAATATAGAATCGGAGCTAGTTTGCAAAATGTCAAATTTCGGGCCCACTAAGTTGAAATTCCAGAAGATAAATTCGGGAAAAATAGCAAATAAGCTCGGAAAATTATGAAAACTTCCAGATCTCAATTTTAAATTATTTGGAAGAGATTGGCATAGAAAAATACGGAATCGGAGCTCGTTTGCAAAATGGAAAATTTCGGGCCCACTAAGTTGAAATTCCTTAAGATAAATCTCGAAAAAATAGCAAATGAGCTCGAAAAATTATGAAAACATCCAGATCTCAAATTTTAATTATTTGGAAGAGATTGGACAAGTAAAATCCATAATCAGAGCTCGTTTGCAAAATGGTAAAAGTTTGGGTGCACTAAGGGCAATTTTGAAAGATAAATCCAGGAAAAATAGCAAATGGAGTCAAAAAATTATGAAAACTTTCAAAACTCAATTTTATATTATTTAGGAAGTATTAAAAAAATAAAATTTGGATTTGGAGTCTGTTTGCTATTTAATCAAGTTTGGTGGCCTAAAGTGCAATTTTACCGAAGAAATCGAAGAAAGCCTTTTTTGCATTTTAAAAAATAGAGAGTGGGCTGGAAGTTGAAGGGCCATTCGGCCAAGCCCATGAGAAGAGTGAATTTTTTTGAGATCTTGCATCCAAAGTCCAAAAGTGGATAGTAAGATAGTTATTTTTTTGATCAAGCCTTTGCGATTTTGCCACTTGGTCCAATGCATGAAGAGGAAGGATGTCAACATTATGGTTACATTTTTTTGAATAGCTGTATTTGTTAAGAGCTGATCACTTAATCTAAGGGTGGTAATTTCACATTTTAAGCATCTTGGATTTGTGGCTTTTGGATTAAATTGGCTAGGAAAAAAAATGACAACATCTTACACCACTAAAGGACCATTCGGCTATCACATTGAAGGGGGTTTTTTCATTTTCATTTGGGGGTTGGCTGATCATAGAGAGGACAATAGCTAAAAAGAGAGGAAAAAGAAAGGGAAAAAAAGAAAAGAAAAAGAAAAAAGAAAAGAGAAGGGCTTTCTTACTAATCTTTGATTATTTTCTTTCATACTCTCCTCCATACTTTGTTCATGTGATTTTGTTATTTCCATTGTTATTTTATTTTCTTTCATGAAATATAATTGTTTTTCAAAACAAGTTCCAAAAGGTTCCTATCTTAGGTTTTCATGAAAAAATCAAAGAAAAATAATTTTTTTTACCTATTTCTTGTGTTGGCCGAAAGGCTCATTGTTTGTGCATGTGTTGTGTTTTATTTATTTTCCATGTTGGTTGTGATATTCTAGCTTGTTTTGATGTTCTAGCTTTTTAAAATAACTAAGATATGGAGCTTGTTTTTAACCTTCTTTACTTACTTACTATTATTTTGTTAATTTTATCATTTTATTTTCATGTCTACTTACTTTGTTTGCCATTTTTAATTTTCTGTTTTCACCATGTTAAAGTGTTCATGCTTTTTGTTAATACCATACCATGTGTTTGTGTTTTTTTGTCTAGCTATGTTCATGCATTTGCATCATGATTATTGGTCTAACGAATTTCTATTTAAGTCTTGCACATTTACTATGCCATGTGTTTGTGTTATTGCCATGCTAGAACCTCATATGTTTATTTACATGACCATTCGATTCTCTTGCATTTGCTGCTTTGTGTGTGCATTTTCATCTTGTTTTGTTGCTATGCTCTCATTCATTCTTTGCATTTTTATGCCATGATATTGTGTATTTGATTTACTATGCCATGTGTTTTTGTTATTGCCATGCTAGAATCTCATATGTTTATTTACATGACCATTCGGTTCTCTTGCTTTTTTTGCCTTGTGTGTGCATTTTCATCTTGTTTAGTTGTTATGCTTTCATTCATTCTTTGCATCTTTATGCCATGAGATGGTGTATTGGTTGTGCCATGTTCATGCATTAGTATTAGGTTCATTTGATTATTATATGTTCATGTTACTTTCATTCATATCTTATGTTCATATTATGCCTTAGGTTATTTTGTATGTCCATGCATGGTTTCAATTAGGCCTAGGTCATCTTTGTATGCCATACACATTTCCATGCTATTTAGGTCTTAGATCATACTGGAATTGCCATGCACTTTCATGCTCATTAGGTCTAGGTCACATTTGCATTGCCATGCATTTCATGCATATTAGGTCTAGGTTGCATTTATTGCCATGCACAAGTTCATGTTAGGCATTAGGTCATTTTGTATTGCTATGCATTCTCTATTTCATTTAGGCATTAGATAATGCATTTCATGCATTTAACTTGTTGTTTGTTCATTCATTTAATATCATACAACTTGATTTTTGACTTAAGCCAATCAATGGTTCAACGCCAAGCTCACATGAGCATGCTTGTGGAAAATTAAGAAGTTGTCAAGTTGGAATTTCTACCTTTGTGATTTTTTTTTTCATTAGGTAATCCTTGTCCAAATTTTTAGAATTTTTTTCTACTATTTATAGGTCCTTAGAGGAGTCTCCAATATTTTATTTTGATTTTTGACTGATTTTATCAAAGACTTAAAAAATGTTTTTGGCAAAACAGTTTTTCACCTCGTGTTCTGACTTTCGTGATTTTTTTGGTAGGTCATCCTTAGTATAAAAGTTAAGCCAATTTTTTCCCATAGAGTTCGACATGTTCTGAGTCTCCCATAATGTTTTCAGATTTTTTTGAAATTTTACAAATAGGTAAAAAAAATCATGTTTTAGAACTACTCAGTAAAGTCAGATATGATTTCAAGGGAAAAATAATTTTCTGTTTTGGCTAAGGCATTAAGAGAGGGCTGATTTAGAAGCTTAGCTACTGTCCTAGGTTGATTTTCTAAGCCATTTTAATCCAAAAAAAATTATTTTATATAGCTCGGGTCAAGGGTGGTCCAAGTTCGGGTTCAAAGTTAAGAAAATAGAGCTTTATAAATGAGGGTTTCGGCTATGGTATTATTTTTCCTTCAAAATTTTCAAAATTAATTTTTAAACCGATCACAAAGTGTTTTTGATTTTAGAAAATTTAATTTGATTTATTTTCCTAAGGTAGTCGGATATCTTTTTAGATATACGGATTTCTTTATTTAAAGGAAAAAAATACACTTTCATGCATTGTATTTTCCATGTTCATGCATATTATATGATATATGATTTTTGCTATGAATATTTCTATAACTATGTTATTGTTTTGATTTATATTTTATGGTGTTTTATTGTTTGTTATATGGTTGTGAATATTCTATGCTATCCTATGCTTTTTATTTAGTCATTTATTTTTGTCACATCATTTAGGATTTACTATGTTCAAGCATTATTATTATTTTTTTCATGCATATTTCATGATAACATTATTTTATGTTACATATCATTTCATGTCACTTAGGTTATATCATTTCATTTAGAATATATAATGTCACTTAGGTTATATCATTTCATTTAGAATATATTATGTCACTTAGATTATATCATGTCATTTAGATTATATTATGTCATACATATTCATATTTTTTAAAATGTTTTGAAAAGATAATGGTTTTAAATAAAATAAAGTTATTTTCGAGTTAAAATAATTCATGAGTTCTTCTTCGGGTTGCCAGGAAGGATATCATCAATTATCATTAATAATGGAATATCTTTCTTAAAACGAGAATGATTCGGAAAATTTTCTAATTAAATAAAAATTTCTATATCTTGCTTTGTTTGTCGGAGAATATAGGAAAATTTTGAATTAATAAATTTCAGATCATTTTCAATTAAAAATGAAATTATTTTTCTTAAATTGGGAATTAATTTAAAATGTCAAATTTAAAACCGACTTTTTACCGATACTTTAGATAACACACGATTAATAAGGTACCGTTTTATATGGGCATTGTGGGGGTGCTAATCTTTCCCCGCACGTAACGGAGTCCCGAACCCACTTCTTTGATTTCTCTGGTTTAAAAATGCAGACTTGAAATTGGTTTCAAAAATGTTTTAATTAATTTTAAAATATTTTACAAAACCAGTTTCAATAGGTGGCCGATCACACCTAGCCAAAAAAAGATTGGTGGCGACTCCATATCTTTTTTTCGAGGTTGTTTTCAAACCCTCATTTTATTTCAAGAGGAATTAAGTCGTCTTTTTCTCTGTCTCCCCCAATGTCACGCTTAACGAGTAAAAGTCTCGCGATGAGACTTGTTATTTTTTAGGTTGCGACAGACCTATGTGCAATATAGATCATGCTAAAGGTGCAAGGTATGATATATGGCAAAATGCAAGATGCAAACATGCTTAATCATGCAATATATGGCAAAATGCAAGACATAACCAAAAATACATGGATGGCCGAATGGCTATATGGGAAAAATGCAAGATGCAAACATGCTTAACATGAAAGATATGGCAAAATGAAAGACATCACCAAAAATACAAGAAGGGCTGAATGGCTATATGGGAAAAATGCAAGATGCAAACATGCTTAATATGCAAGATATGGCAAAAATGTAAGACATCACCAAAAATACTATTAGGGCCGAATGGCTATATTGGAAAAATGCAAGATGCAAACATGCTTATCATGCAAGATATGGCAAAATGCAAGATATCACCAAAAATACAAGGAGGGCCGAATGGTAAAAGGGAATTATTACTACATGAAAATGATGTAAAGGCCTACATAGCATAAAGATAATGCAAAGAACATAATCAAAATAAACATGGACATGCAATGAAATAACAATAAAAATTAGTAAACAAAACAAGGAAAGTTAAGCTCCATGGTCGGTACAAATGGGCATAGCCCTCCCCTAACCATAATCACTTGATATTGACAAGATCATGAAGCCTTTCCAACCCACAAATCAGAAAATAAACCAAGCTAACAACAAGATGGAGGTGAGCTCCATGGTTGGTACAAATGGGCATAGCCCTCCCCTAACCATGGTCACTTGATGTTTATCAAGATCATAGCCATTTCAACCTCTTTTACTTCATTTATTTTGAAAAAAAAAAAATCAGAATAAAAAAATGACTAAACCTTCCATAATCATGTTTCTCACAACCAAAAGGCAAGACAAAAATCAAGGCAAGCACCAATGCAAGTTTTGGCCATGTTGAAAAGTTGGTAAAAAAATTGTTTTCTTCCATTCTTGATGGAAAAGGAATAGATGAAAGCTAAAAAAATATTTAAAAACTTTTTCTTTTCGTAAAAAAGATGGAAATCACATAGGAAACAAAGAAAACTATATGAGAAATAAAGAAGAAAATCATGCTAGAGCTAGGTAGAAATGGCTACCTTCCAAGCTTTTTGGTAAAACCTTTCTTCTTTTCTTTCAAAAACATCTTCTTTTTTTTTCAAATTAGCTACTGGCCTCTTTTTCCAAAATGACCAGCCTCTTAAGGAAATAACATTCCCCTCTCCCTTTTCCCAAGCTTGGCCAATTGGCCTCCCAACCATAGGATTAATTGTCCTCATTTTTTTTTATCAATTATAGCCTTTAGATTAGGATATTTTCATGACAACATAAAAATATCATCTTGAAAATTGATCTTGGCCCTTGAAATGTGTACTCATCCTTTACAAAGAGCCTAGGTCATTGGATGAAACAATGCACCCCTTCATGCTCCCCCTTGGCCGAATGCATGCTCCTCCCTTTGATGAATTGTGCTCATCTTTTTTCAATAATTTTGGCCCTTGGATGATGATATTTTCATGAAAATAAAAATGTCATCTTGCAATTTGATCTTGGCCCTTGAAAGGTGTACTCATCTTTTCTACAATGCATCTAGGCCATTGGATGAAGGGGGACCATTTGCAAGGTGTTAAAGATGGCATTTTTAGCTTGATAATGACTAGTGAATTAAATTGATCAAGCTTTCCTCCTCCCTCCTATGCTGGCCAGGCAAAGCATGGAATGTTCAAAAAATTTCTCCATCTTTGGCATTTTTCTTAATTGCAAAATGCCAATTTTCGATTCTTTTGGTAAAATTACCTTTTTACCCTCCAAACTTAATTTAATTGCAAATGGACCCCAATTTCGGATTTTTTTTTTCAACTTATCCCATTCAATGTAAAACTTGATTATGGAGGTTTTCAAATTTTTCCGAGCTCATTTGCTATTTCTTTCAGATTTATCTCTAAAATTTCGGTGTAGTGCCTCCCAAATTTAGTCCTTTTCAAATGATCTTCGATTCCAGATTTTTCTCCACCAATGCTTTCCAAAAATTATGAAACTCAGATCTGGAAGTTTTCATAATTTTTGAGCTCATTTGCTATTTCTTCCGAAATTTTCTTTTGGAATTTTGGTTTAGTGCACCCAAAATTCACCTTTTCATTTGAACTCCGATTCTGGATTTTTCTTCACCAATATCTTCCAAAAATTATGAAACTCAGATCTGGAAGTTTTCATAATTTTCCCAACTCGTTTACTATTTTTCCCGAAATTATCTTTGGAAATTTTCAGTTAGTGCACCCGAACTTTGCCATTTTTCAAATGAGCTCCGATTCTGGATTTTTCTTCACCAATCTCTTCCAAAAATTATGAAACTCAGATCTGGAAGTTTTCATAATTTTTCGAGCTCGTTTGCTATTTTTCCCGAAATTTTCTTTGAGATTTTTCGTATATTGCCCTTTAACCTCTGAAACCTCGATTTTGCTCAAAATGGATCCGATTTCTGGATTTTCTTTTTCTACTCCCTCCGTCATATATTGAATTTGAGTTGATCTAAAAATACCCAATTTTTGCTATCAAATTCACCCCCGATTTAGTTTTTCCCCAATTTACTTAATTAGGTCTTCCTCTACACTGAATTTCCACCACCCATCTTCTGAACTTCATATCTTTCATTGTAGATCTCGGATTGTCAAAATTCTTTCACCATTGTTCAATTCCACTTCGAATCCTGATTTCGACTGAGAGTTGATTTTTTCAGTGGTCGGAGTTGACTTTTTTCGGATTGACTTTTCATGCTAAACTCTGAATCACAAGTCTTGGAAGACCATCTGCAAGATGAGAAGAGATTTTTTGCATTCTAGAAAAGTGCAAGGAAAAATTTACCTGGTTTAAGGGGGCCAGGACAAAATTAGGTGTCTATATTGCACATGGAAGGTTATTGGTCTCGAGGTAATATTCAACCAAAAGGGCTTTCATGGAAGGTCAGTGTGCCTCAGTGGTCGAAAAACATTTACTGGCGAGGAAACAATCCGAGTAGAGTCAGCATGATAATGGGGATTGTTTGAAAGTAGGATATGTATCAGTATTGCCAACCGAAGTTGGTCTTACTATTCGACAAAACGATCTCCTTGGGTTGATGGATATGGAATCCGTGGGACATATCAGAAAGAGAAACCTTCAAAAATTATGAAAACTTCAAGATCTGAGTTTTATAATTTTTGGAAGAGATTGGTGAAGAAAAATCCAGAATCGGAGTTCAAATGAAAAAGGTGAATTTTGGGGGTCCTTATCTAAGAGAAAATTTTGGAAGAAATAGGAAACGAGCTCAAAAAATTCTGAAAATCTTTAGATCTCAATAGTATATTTATTTGGATGGATTGGAGAAAGAAAAACCGAATTTGGGGTCCTTTTGCAATAAAATCAAGTTTGGGAGGCCAAAATACAATTTTATCGAAGAAACCGAAAAAGGCCAATTTTGCAAAATTAAAAGGTGAAAAAATGAAGGAAATTCCAGAACATACTAGGCCCTTGGCCGGCCATGCATAGGGGAGGGTGGGGATTTGATTCATTTAATCCAATGGTCAATATCAAGCTATAAGATGTCATTTTTACTATCTTGAAATGTCCTTGCTCATCCAATGGCCTAAGTACCTTATGAAAAGATGAGTACATCCTTGAATGGCCATGATCAAATTGCAAGATGACATTTTTATTTTCATGAAAATATCCTCATCCAATGGCCAATATTGATGGAAGAAAGATGAGCACAAGTCATCCAATGGTTGGAAATGCATGTAGCCAAATAAAATATCCTTGCTCATCCAATGGCTTAGACACCTTATGAAAAGATGAGTACATCCTTGAATGGCTAAGATCATTTTGCAAGATGACATTTTTATTATCATGAATGTATCTTGGATCCAAGGGTTTAGATTATGTAGGAGAATTAAATGAATTAATCTCCACCCTTCACCAACACCAAGAGGGGGTCGGCCAAGCCTATTAACAAAGGAGGGTTTCATTTTTTTCAAATAGAGGTTGGCTGATTTTGAAAGAGACAGTAGCTAAAAACCTTAGAAAAAAAAATTTTGAAAGCAAAAGAGAAAGCTTTTGCTAAGGTAGTCATTCCTCTTTGGTTCTTACATTTTTTTATTTCTTCTTCTTCATGTTATTCTTTATTTTTTCCATGTGATTTCCTACTATTTTCTTTGCTTAATAAAGGTTTTATGAAAGCTTTCTTGTTGTTCTTGCTTTTCAAAATAAATAAAACAATGGTTAGGCTTCAAGATTTTGATGAAAATCAAGTGATAATGGTTAGGGTGGGCTTTGTCCAATATACCAAAAATGGAGTTCATTTCCATATTTTTTTATTTGCTTACTTTAACTTGTTTATTTTTATTATTATTTATTTTTATATGTATTTATATTCTTGCTAACCATTTTGTTCATTTTGGATCATGCCATACTTTTGCATCTTGTGGCTATTTGTCATACAGCTTAAGTCATTTTTTTTTGCCATGCTCTCTAGGCCATTCGGCCAACATGTATGTTTAGCCTTCATGTTGTTTTTCATGACATCTAGGCATTCGGTCATTTGCCATATTTTTCCATGTTATTTAGCTAGGTTATTTTTATGTCATTTTTCATGACATCTAGGCATCTAGGTCATTTTCCATGTCATAAATCCTCTAGGTCATTTTCCATGTCACTTAGGCATTTAGGTCATTTTTATTATTCCAGGTCATTCAGACATTAGGTCATTTTATTATTCCATGTTACTTTCCATGTCATTTAGGCATTAGGTTATTTTTGCATGCCATGTCATTTAGGCATTTTATTCCATGTCATTTTACATGTCATTTAGCTTTAGGTCATTTTATTATTCTATGTCATTTTCTATGACATTTAGATTTTAGGACATTTTCATATGCCATGTCATTTTCCATGTCATTTAAGCTTTAGGCCATTTTCATATGCCATGTCATTTTCCATGACATTTAAGCTTTAGGCCATTTTAATATACCATGTGATTTTATATGTCATTTAAGCATTAGGCCATTTTCATATGCCATGTTACTTTCCATGTCATTTAGGCACTAGGCCATTTTTATTATTCCATGTAATTTGCCATGTCATTTAGACAATAAGTCATGCACATTCCATGTCATTTATTTCATGCATTTTTTGCATTTCCCACTTGATTTTTGACTTAAGCCAATCAATGGCTCAAAGCCAAGCTCTCATGAGTATGCTTGTGGAAAATTAAAATTTGTACAAGTTGGATTTTCTAACTTTAAGATTTTTTTTTTACTAAGTGGCCCTTAATTTTTAGAATTTTTTTCCACTAGTTGTAGGACCTTAGAGGAGTCTATAACATATTTATTCTGATTTTTGGACTTTTTATCAAAGGTTTAAAAATATTTTTTGGTTAAGCAGTTTTTTACCCACTCTTCTGTCTTTCATGAATTTTCAGGTAGGTCATCCCTAGTCTAAAAATTAAGCTGATTTTTTTCCATAGAGGTCAACATGTTCTAAGTCTCCCATAATTTTTTCAGATTTGTTTGAAATATTTTAGTAGGGTAAAAAAAATCGGTTTCCAAAACTGGTTAGAAAAGTTAGATTTGTTTTTAAGAACTAATAGTTCTGTTTTTTTTAAGACACTAAGAGGGGGCTGATTTAAAACATTAGTTGCTGTCTTAGGTTAATTTCCAAGTCATTTTAATCATAAAATTTTATTTTATAAAAGTCGGGTCAAGGGTGGTCAACCTTGGGATTCAAAACTAGGAAAAATTAGAGCCTTTTAAAGGGTATTTTCGGCCAAGTTTTCTTTTACCCAAAAATTTCAAATTTTTTAAATTCGAATCCAAAATCCGAGTTAGAAACTCCAACTTAGGTCTCTTCTCAAGGTAGTCGGATGTCTTTTTAGATATACGAATATCCTTATTTCGTGAGAGAAATACATTTCCATGCATTTGCATTTTTCATATTCATGCATATATTATGACATTTATTTTTTGCTATTTTGGTTATATAAATTCCATATATATATGAATATTCCATAGTGATGTCATTGCTTTGATTTAGATTTTATGTTGTCATTTTGATTATGGCATAATTATGAATATTCTGTGATAATTTTTGCCATTTATATAGATTTTTGCTATGTCATATATATTTCTAATATGTCATCTAGGTTTTATCATGTCATTAATTCTTGCCATTTAATTTAGATTTTTGCTATGTCATATAGATTTCTAATATGTCATCTAAGTTTTATCATGTCATTAATTCTTGTCATTTTATTTAGATCTTTGCCATGTTATTTAGATTATGCCATGTCATTTAGATTATGCCATGTCATCTAGATTTTGCCATGTCAAGCATGCCATGTCATGAATCCATATGCCATGTCATTCACTCATATGCCATGTCATTAGTAATGATTTGCATATTCATAACTTTTTTAAGAATGTTTTCCAAAAAATCATGTTATTTTAAAAATAAGAATATTCTCGAGTTAAAATAATTCATGAGTTCTCTGTCGGGTTTGCTGGGGATGATATCATCAATTATCATTAACAATGGAATATCTTTCTTTCAAAAAATGAGAATGATTCGAAAATTTTCTAAATAAATAAAATTTTCTATGTTTTGCGGGGTTTGCCGGGGAATATAGGAAAATTTTATGTTAATAAATTCCGAATCATTTTCGACTAAAAATGAGATTATTTTTCTTTAATATGGGAATTATTTTAAAATGCTAGTTTCAAAATCGACTTTTTACCGAGACTCGAGATAAGACACGGTTAATAAGGTACCGTTTTATACGGGCGTTGTGGGGGTGCTAAACCTTCCCTGCACGTAACCGACTCTCGAACCCTTTTTTTTTTGTTTTCTCTGATTTAAAATCGCAGACCTCGAAATTAGTTTTAAAAAATATTTTAATTAATTTTAAAATGTATAAAACCGGTTTTAATAGGTGGCCGATCACACCTAGCCAAAAAAGATTGGTGGCGACTTCATTTCTTTTTTGAGGTTGTTTTCAAACCCTCATTTTATTTCAAGAGAAATTAAGTCATCTTTTTCTCTGTTTTTTTCCCCACCTCACTCAAACGGGTCCCCGAGACGGGATCACGTATCGACAAGGATGTCACCCTTTAGACTTGTGTATGGCAAACCTTGTCACCTTCCAATTGAATTAGAACACAAGGCATTTTGGGAGGTAAAATAATGCAATATGGAGATGGATGTTGCTGGTGCACATAGAAAACTCCAACTAAATGAGCTTGAGGAAATCAGAAATGATGCCTATAAGAGTTCACGGATTTCCAAGGAAAAATCTAAGGCCTTTCATGATAAGATGATTTTAAGGAAGAATTTTGTTGTTGGACAGAAAGTTCTTCTATTCCAGTCGCGCCTTAAGTTATTTCCAAGTAAGTTACGTTCTCGATGGGTTGGACCTTTTATTGTTACTAATGTATTTTCTCATGGTGCAGTGGAAATTCGAAGTTTGCAAACAAATAAGGAATTCAAAGTAAATGGACATAGGTTAAAACCTTATTATGAATCCTTTGTGGAGCACAATGTGGAGGAGGTACCCCTCTATGAACCTGCATATCTTGACGAATAAAAAGGGATCCAAGTCAGGCTGAGGACGCTAAACCAAGCGCTTATTGGGAGGCAACACAATGGATGGAG
Organism: Fremontodendron californicum; assembly: GCA_030761205.1. NCBI lineage: Eukaryota > Viridiplantae > Streptophyta > Magnoliopsida > Malvales > Malvaceae > Fremontodendron > Fremontodendron californicum. The sequence goes on from JAULJL010000005.1 coordinate 27,341,837, forward strand.
AGCACCCATAATTAACAGATTTGATACTTCTTACTCTCCATCATTCTATCTTTTATTATTTTCTTTAGTTATTCTGATTGTTTTGTTTTTAGTTCTTTTCTGTTACACATAATTTTTTGATATAGGTAATAGTATTACATTGAGGACAATGTAAGAATTAAATATGGGGGAAGAATTTAGGATTTCTTATTTTAGGTTGTCAATTTTTTGATTTTGAGTCTTTTTAATTTATTTTTAGTGTGTTTTAGTTTCTTTCAATACAATGATGAGATATGAATTGCATAGATCTAAAACTGGTTATTAGTGAGAAAATTTTCATGAGAATTGAGCTTGAATACTATTTTTCATGAGCCAATGTTAATATGATATGTTGATTGAGAAAGAAGCATGTTTGAACTTAATATTGACTTGTATAATCATCCTTGTGAGTTTTGAGCCTATATGATTAATGCATTATACGTATCAATCTAATTTCTTTCTTGCGTGCTCTTATGATTACATGTTTCTCTAGAACTTGCTTTAAATGATTTGAGACTATATTGATACATGTGACTACATGGACATGATAGAGGCATTAGGATTTATAACCAGGGCCAAATCAGCCACTCCCTTTTGATGTTCCAAGAGAACATCCCCCTAGTGAGCCAATTTGAGCCAACATTGAATAAGCTATTTCTTTGGTAACAACACCTAAACTAAACATATTTATATCTTTACCCTTGTTCTAAAGATGAATTGAATGTTTGAAACATATTGCAAAAAACAAGGGACACTTTTTGAAAATTTGGGTTAGATACAAAAGATAAGTGTGGGGAAGGAGAAAGGCAAAAGTCAAGAGAAAAAGAAAGGGAATATTGTAAAAATACATTCCCATATAAAAAAAAAATATCATCTCTTGAACTTTTGGTTAAAAAGAAAAAAAAAAAAGAATGCTACAAAGTTGGTTAGAAAGAAGCAAAGGCTCAACATGAAATATTCAGCCTATGTGATTATGTATTTCTAAGGAAAATTGAGAAAGTTCTATTTGCACAATCTTATTTTGTCTCTAAATTCTATGAAGTCTTTGGAACCTTTGTAATATCCTTTATCTTTTATTCTTTAACCACATCACAACCCCTTAACCCCATTACAACCTTGATTAAATACCTCTTGATTCATGAAGTTGTATGATCTAAATAATGGAGAATAGGTGGACAAGCAAGCATATGGTAGAACTGTTTTCATGAGATTGATTGAGTGTAAACACTTTACCACTACTATATTGAGTGAAAATCATGAGAGTATCCTAAGTGAGAAGTTGAGATTAAGTTTTAAAATGCATTATTTTGATTGAGATATGTTATGTTAATATTGGCTTAACTCAACCCATATATATTCAAGCATGATTTTTTGTGAATTTCTTTAAGCTATTGATTAGTTTGTGAGACTTTTCCAATGATTATCTCTTATTTATATTGGAAGGATTAGGAGTAATTATTTTATTTTTTGTTTTTGTTTTCAATGTTTGTGGGTATCGTCCTAGTAAACCCTCGCGAGACTAAACTCGTCCACTAGGGACACCTAGGGGTTTAAAGGCTTGTGTCACATACTAAGGGCCACTGTGATTTCCTACGAAAGGGGATTAGATTTTATTTTATTTTTTTATTTTTATTTTTATTTTTATTTTGATTTGCTCGAGGAATAGCAAAAAGCTAAGTGTGGGGGTATTTGATAAGCTCATAAAATACACATTTTATGCCCTTTCTATTCTTAGTTTTAGTTATGTTTTCGATCTTTATTTTGATTACTTATATTATATTTTTGAATTTTATGTATATTTAGGAGAATGAAGTGAGAAGATATCAATTATGATATTAAAGAGCTTATAAAATCATAATCACAAGATGGAAGAAGACTTGGGAGTCAAAAAGATTAATTTCTGGTTGCAAAGTAAGAAGGCAGATTTGACCTCCGGAGCTTATTGCAAGGAAAACATGATGATAAAGTCTTTATTTGAAGAAACTTCCTCTTGAATTTTGAAGCTGACTTGAATACCTTTCTAACGGTAGTTCAAACACCCAAATCGGACAAGAAATGATCATCCAAATCAGTTGAGGAAGTGCGAGAAAGTGCGTCAGAAAAATCAGCGACCAGCGCCGGGGCGTCGGAGTTTGGCGCCTCACCACCCAAATATTTTGAGAGCCAGTGCTGGAGAGCTGGCGCTGCAGTGCTGGACGGCTGTCCAAAGTTGCCAAAAAATGCAAATTTGATCCCTTTTTGATACTTGTGCGGCAAGAAAAGATTTCCAGGGTTTTAAAACTCTATAAATACCATCTTTTGAGCCACAAAATGGATATGTTTTGGTTTTTATTAATCTTCTTCTTCTTCTTCTCCATTCTTTTATTCTCTTTTTAGTTTATTTTATCTATGCCTATGCTAGGCTAAACTCTCTTTTTGTTAAGGATGATTTTAAAGCCCTAGACATGATTGTTAGTTAATAAATTTCAGATTGTCTTTCAACTCTCTTGTGAATTTGTTATATTCTACTGTATGCATGTCATACATTGCTATCTTGTTTATTTAGGTGCGCAACTAGATGAATATTATAGTGATTTGATTGCTAGTTTAGTGTTTTGATGCTTAATTGTCAAGATTCCTAAACATAAGTAGCAAATTGTTATCAATGATTATGGGATATTTTTGTTTGATACAATGTAGAGTATGGCTCAAGTTAAATGTACCCCGCTTGTGTTTGTTTGTTGCTTGATCTAATCTATCTTTCTAAATTGAATGCTTTCATTGAATTAGATTTAGCGAGCTTATCCTAGGTTGTTCATTGAAAAGAGATTGGATAAAAGCGCTTGTTCTTTTTCCCAACGACACAGTAAGGAAAGATTCGAGACAATGACCTTTTGTGTGTTGTCTTAGGGTTATTAAATTTAGAAGAGAGAGTGAAAGATAATTATGATTATTGATTATATTTCATGTTTAGTGATGGTGAATGATTCCTTAACCATACTTTTAATTATTATTGTTATTTGATATATTTGAATTGTCTTTTTTTTAATCTTAATTTTAAATTTTAGTTTTTTTATTTTCTTTTCATCTTCAAAACAAAACCCCCAAATTTAGTTTAGGTATTAGAATCAATTAACATATAAATTAAGAACAATCTATAGTAGATTCAACCCTTGCTTACTACTATACACAATTGCAATCATAATTTAGTGCAAGATTTTAATAAATACATTATTTTGTGTATCAAAATTTAAAAATTGCCAGCTCCCAAAAAAAGGATCATACATTGATTACATAGTATACAATCATACAATGAATTCAGGTGGAGGAAAAAATTATTTTACGTTGCCTTCTAATTTCGACAAACACCAATCCTTTAAAAAAAAACCAAGTTAGGTTATAACAAACCATCAGCTGCCTAATTGTCTAGCTTGGTTTGATAGTTCACACAAACAAGGAGTGAAAGAATCTTCTTAAAGGATGGGAAGAATCTTGACCGAATACTATGCTAGTAGTAACAACAACCTCTCTATAATTTCTCAAGAGTTCTCAACACATGAGATGAATGAATGGATAACAATAGAGAAGGATGACCAAGCCTTCTTTATATAAGGGAAGGGTCCAGCCAACTCCTATTCCAAATAGGTCTTTGACATTTAACTATCTCCCTTAGACTTTTAATTTATTGAATTTAATCCCTAGAACAACATGCAAACTAAACCTCTTCATGGGCCAGGTTACTCGCCCAAATCCAGTGATCCACCATATATTTGAAAGGGCTTGGACAGAAATGTTATTCCTATTAAATAGGTCTGGACGAAAATAGGACCATTTTCTAAATAGGTGTCGTAACGATTTTCGCCATTGGGAGGAATTTGATCGCTAGATATAAAAAATTATGGAGTCACCAGCAATATTTTTTACGCTTAAAATTTTTCATATCATCTTTTGAAAATTGTCAAAATGTGCCAACCCTAAGATTCAATCGCTAGACACAAAAAATGAGTCGCCACTAAATTTTTTTATTAGGTGTTATTAGTCACCCATATGAATTTATCATTTTTAAAATAATTCTAAACTTGACTAAGGCACCCTAAAAAGAATAAGTCATGGTCTATGTTTCAGAACTAAGCTCGGAAGTTCGGTTACATGTGGGAAAGGATTAGCATTAGCACCCACAACGCCTATCCTAAGAACAATACCTAAATAATCCTATGTTATCCTAAGTGTAAATGGTCTTAACCTCTTAATTTTATCCCTATTATTGTTTAGATTTTCCTAAGAAAATTTTATTGGGAGATAAATATCAATCTTTGTATATCGAAACCCTTTTCTAAACCTTCTATCAAGTTGATAAAATTTAAAAAAAAAAAAATCTCATCTAAAAATTTCTTAAAAGATTATCCGGTTGTAATCCCCTAGAATTTCATTATCGGAAACTATTTTAACTTATTTTTATTACTAGGACTTTTATATAGATAGAACAAATATTTTACACGCATCAATTTTTATTAAAAATAAGTATCTATGTTTTGATATTAAAACTATTTTCTAAACTTTCCATTAAATTGATAAAATTTGGAAATGTTTTCTCATCTAATTTTTTTTAGAAGACTATCCGATTATAGTCCTCTTGGAATTTCATCATTTAAAAGATTTTCAGCTTATTTTATTAATTTAATTACATAAAAAAGTATATTATGCATTTTTTTTTTCTCTATCTACAATTTCTACCTTTTTAAAATTCTTTCATTGTTATTATCATATTAATTTATCATTTTTAATTAAAGTCTAATTATTTAAAGAGTAATAAATAATACTGAATGCACAATATATTAAATGAATAAAAAATAAAATAATTTATGCAACAAGAACTTTAAAAAAATAGTAATTAATCTAGACAATTAATAAAATAAACAAAACAAAAATAAGTAATTAAATAAATGGAACCACGATTTAAGAAACAAATAAATTAACTAAACAACACATAACTTACACAATATAAAATAAATAAAAAAAAACTAATAAATGGATTAGCAATAAATTAATATAAGTAGGATACTTAATCAAATAAAAAACTAAATTAAATAAGATAAAACAAACAAATAAATAAATAGGTAAAATAAAATTGAATAAAATTAAAATCAAATTTTAAAAAAATAATAAACAAAACTTTTTAAAAATAGTTACCTGTGGGCCGTGGCAGCGCGCAGATCCTACAACCCAACCCGGTATGCTTAATAAAGCTTAATTTTTTTGTTTATTTATTTTTCTTACTTGAGGAAAAAAAAACTTCTCTTTCCTCAGCTTTCTCTCTATTCCCCTCTTCAAAAAATTTTGGCCGTTGTCAGTGAACATAATCCCAAATTTCGGCACCGAAAACTTCAAACAACGCCTGTAAATTCAAGTTTTTCCAAATTTCGACTATACCGCTATTGTGAGTCGCCACAGCTTCCTCCGAGGAACCAAAAAACTCCCAAAGTTCCTCCAAAATCTTCCTTTCAACCTCCTAAACTCCAATATCAAATCAAATTTCCCAAAATCTATTCCAAAAACCCGCAACCTCTAACCCTAAAAACTTCACCGACGATCATCAAATGGTCCTCAAAATTTAACCGAATCCTCATCTAATCCCTTGCCATCAGATGTTTATGATTTTCAGTTTTAATCTCTAGATGATTATGTTTGCTCTTGATCCTGTTCTTTGGAATCCTAGTGTGTTAATGGATTGATTTTATTAATAAAATTTTTATTTTGACTGCGAAAAAAACAATTTATTTATAATATATATCATGATTAACATAATTCAGTACATCAAAAAAATTAAAAAGACGTGTAAAAATATAAGAAGGATTAAATCTTTATAAATTAATTAAATATAATCATTGGCGGACAATATCAAACATGGGTCATTGTTGTTTAATCTCATGCTCAGTGAAAAATACCAAAGGATGATGTGTTGCGAAAGGTTGATCTTGCTAGAAAAAAAAAAAAAAAAATTGTTGACTGTCTCATCAATTGTGAGAAAAATTATGTGTTATTTATAAGCTGAAAATCCTAATTTAGTTTTTTTTTTTAATTTAAAAAAAAAAAAAAAAAAACTTTTGAGCGTGAGTTTGGATTTTAAATCAAAAGAAGAGGAAAATGAAATGAAATTGAATTAAAATAAAATAAGAATGGTTGATTAATAATCAAGCTTTGAGTGATTTATGGAAGATAATTATATGTAGATATTATTTTATTTCTTTAAAAATTTAAGTTGAAATTTTGAATTCAAATTTAAGCTTCAACAATAATAGCGTTATCTAGTCTAGTCTACTAATAATTATTTTCGAGTCCTAAGGACTCAATGGGTATTTTTAAATTAGGTTAGGATAAATTCATCTTTTTCTATAACAAAAAAAAAAAAGGTCCCACTTGATTTTTATTTTTTATTTTTATATGATGTATTTAAAAAAATTGATCCGCACGTTAACTCGTGAGTTGATTTAAAATCCGTACTCGACCCATTCGCTAAAAAAAAATTAAAAATATTTTTAAAATTTTTAATTTTTTTTTGTTTTAAGTTTTTATTTTTATATTATTTTTAAATCATGTATTTAAGGAGGTTGCTCCCACGTTGACTCGCGGATTGATTTAGGCTTCCGTACTCGATCCACACGAAAAAAAAGTTAATTATTTTTTATTATTTTAATTTTAAATGATATATTTAAAGAGGTTATTACGCAAATTAACTCGAGTATCGATTTAGGATCTGTACCCAACCCGTTCAGGATTTTTTTTTATTAATTTTTTTAATTTTATTTTTAAATGATATATTTAAAGAGGTTGGTCCACATGTTGACTCGTTGATCGATTAAGGATCCGTACCCGATCGTCTTGAGAAAAAAAGTTTAAAGTTTAAAATTTTTATTATTATTATTATTATTTTTTAATTTTAAATGATGTATTTAAAGAGGTTGGTCCGCATATTGACTCGCGAGTCGATTTAGGATCCGTACCTGACTCGTTCGAAAAAAAAATTATTAATTATTTTTAGTTTTTCATTTTATTTTTAAATTATTTATTTAAAGAGGTTGGTCCGTATGTTAACTCGCGGATCGATTTAGGATCCGTATCTGACCGTCTTGAGAAAAAAATTAAAAAAAAATTATTTTATTAATTATTTTTATTTTAAATAATGTATTTAAAGGGGTTGTTCCGTACGTTGACTCGAGGGTCGATCTAGGATCCGTACCAGATCCTCTCGGGAAAAAAATAAAAAAAAAATTATTAATTATTTTTAGTTTTTATTTTATTTTTAAATGATGTATTTAAAGAGATTGGTCTACACGTTGACTCGCATGTCGATTTAGGATCCGTACACGACCGTCTCGGAAAAAAATTTAAAAAAAAAAATTTATTAATTATTTTTATTTTAATTTTAAATGATGTATTTGAAAGGGTTGGTCAGCCCGTTGATTCGCAAGCCGATTTAAGATCCATAGCCAACCCGCTCAGAAAATAAAAATTAAAAAAAAATTATTTTACTAATTAGTTTTCTTTTAATTTTAAATGATATATTTAAAAGAGTTGGTCCGCACATTGACTCTAGAGTCGATTTAGGATCCGTGACCCGACCAGCTCGAAAAAAAGTAAATAAATAAATTTATTTTATTAATTATTTTTATTTTAATTTTAAATGATGTATTTAAAGGGGTTGGTCAACACGTTGACTTGCTGGTTAATTTAGGATCCGTACCCGACCCGCTTGAGAAAAAAAAGGAAAAAATTTTAAAAAAAGAAAAAACGAACTTGCTGCTAAGCTATGTGAGAAAATCGATACTACGAGAGAATAAAATACAAATCACAATTTTATTTTTGTATTTTTCATTTATTCTTTCTTACCTCTTATAAACAAAAATATACATTATACAATAAAGTTTAAATATTTTTTCAAAAATACATATAAATAACATTTGAAAATACAATTGTATTATGTAACTTATAAATAAACAATTATCATAAATTTAATTTTCATAATTAAAAAATATTATTATATTGATATTATTATAATTTAAAAATAAAACATTTAAATAAATAATTATTATTTAATAAAATATAAACTAAAATTAATTTATTATTATTAATTAATTAAAAAAATTATAAAAAAAAATTGAAAGTACCCCAACGAAGCAGGGTTTTTTCTTCTTCTAGTATACATGATTTTTGAGTTCGAAGAACTCAAGAGACTTTTGTGAAATGTGTTGAGGATAAATTTATCCTATTTTATAACATACAAAAAAACCCTAATAGGTCTTGCACGATCGTGTTGAGCTCTTTTGCTCGACATGTGTCAAGTTTTTTTAGTTTTATTTTTAAATGATATAATTAAATGGGTTGGTCTATACAATAACTCACAAATCGATTTAAGATCCGTATCCAACCTATTTCAAAAAAATTAAAACATAAATTTATTTTACTATTTATTTTTAAATGATGTATTTAAAAAGATTGGTCCGCACGTTGAATTGCGGATTGATTTAGGATTCATACCCAACCGGTTCGGAAAAAAAGATAAAAAAAGAAATTAATATTATTAATTATCTTAATTTTAATTTTAAATGATATATTTAAAGGGGTTGGTCTGTACGTTGACTCGCGGATTGATTTAGGATCCGTACTCCACCCGTTTGGGAAAAAAGTTAAAAAAAAAAGAAGAAAAAAAGAAAACAAACTTGCTACTATGTGTGAAAATCGATCCTACGAGAGAATAAAATACAAACCACAAATTTAGTTTTTATTTATTATTTTTTACCTCCTATAAATAAAAATATACAGTATATAATAAAGTCTAAATATTTTAAAAAATACATATAAATAATATTTCAAAATGCATTTGTATTACGTAATTTATAAAGAAACAATTATCATAAATTTAATTTTCATAATTAACAAAATATAATTTGATTAATATTATTATAATTTAAAAACAAAAAATTAAATTAATAAATATATTTAAAATTGATTTTTTATTATTAATTAACTAAAAAATTTAAAAATACCCCAACAAAAGAGGAGACTTAATTCTAATTATATCTTTAAATAAGAGTGATTTTAGTAAACTGAAGTGTAACTTATTTGTATAGAAAGTAAGAATATTAAATATTTAGAAAGAAAGAAATATAATTAATTTTGTTAATTAAAAAAATTTTATTTATAATAATCCCAAATAATGTAAAACGGTCAATTAAAGATGTAAAAGAAAATAATTATAATTTTCTACGAAATATTATAAAATTTAAATAAAATAAATAAAATATAATTAAATTTTGGACATATAATATATATTTTTAAACCATATATTTTGACCAATGATTTTGATTTTTTTTTACCAATGATTTTGATTTTTATAATTTAGAGGTGTCAATTAGGCGGGTACGGACAGATCATTTCGAGTTCGGATTTTTTAGGGTTCACATTTTTTTGGATTCAGGATTGGGTTTGGGTTTCTGTTCGGGTTGTACATCATTTTTTATTTTCTGTTAGGTGTAATCATTATTACATAAATTAAATATTTATATTCAAAAAATAAATTATTTATTATTTTTTAAAGTAAATTTTTGTATAATATAATATTTTTAATTATATTTATATATTAATATCAATATTTGTTAACATCAAAAGATATAAAATTAATTTGTTATATAAAATCAATTTGTTACAAAATTTAATTTAAAAAATATGTTATCATATTGATATTTAAAATAATTGATTCGATGAATTTGAATATTCAACATATATTATGACTTATATAATGCATATATCTCAATATAGTTATACACACTAATAATTAAATTAAAATGGGCAAATGATATATTATTTTAAACAACTTTTAGACATATCACATATGCAAATATATATGAGAGAAACAAAGAAATAAATAAAACGTTACATTAAAATTTAAGAACAATGAAATATATATAAAAAATAATCACTATTTTAGATACTTTCAACTTTATCCTAAAATTTTTTTTTAGATGATTTTTAAAAAATAATCACTAGTTTATTCTTTAAAGTTCTAAGAAAAATATTTATATTTTATTCACAACTCAATTATTTACACATAAATTAAATTTTTTTATATTATTATTATCTTAAGACGGGTTTAATTTTTAAATTAATTATTGATAATTAGACAATAGACATATTCATTTAAATGGTGGATTCACCATGAAAGATTAAAATTACAAGTAGAAAATATAAATTTTGATATATATAAATTTTTATGTTTAAATAAATTAATAAAAAATAGATTAGAATAAAATTGATAATTAAAGTTTTTATATTATAAAAATTATTTAATTACAATTCGATCATTCTTATTTTTAGTATTAAATTTGGGTTTATGAAGGGTCGATCTTGGGTTTGGGTCTTTTCGGATTCAAATTTTTTCGGGTTTGGGTCTTTCGGATTTGGGTTCTTTCGGGCTTGAATTTTTTTGAGTTAGGATTTTTCAAGTTTGGTTCATTTCGCATTCGAGTCATTTCAGACTCGGGCCATTTTGGATTCGAGTTTTTCAAGTTTGGTTTTTTTGGATTTCAATTTTTTCAAGTTTGAATTTTTTTGATTTTGGATTTTTCTATTTCGGATTTTTATTTTTTAATCAAATCAAATTTGCACGAATTCAAATTTTTTCGAATGAATTTTTAAATTCGAATTTATTTTTTACCTCTATTTATATATTTATCCACGTAAACAGATATGACAGGAGAAGTCCGTTGTACAATTTATACAGTAAATACTAAATGCAGGACTTTTTGTTGTAAATTTACACACCTATGAAAATGCCAATATATAAATGCTACACTGACTGGTATCAGATTTTAGTTAACTGAATTGGGACACAAAATAAAAAATAAAAAAAAACGTGGGGTAGGCGGACTGGTTACGAAACGCTTCTCACGTCATCACTCATCAGAAATGAAAAAATAAATACACTTTCATTTCCATTTCTTTGTTTAAACATCATAACTTAAAAAATCAATTTCCTTATATATAAACCACTCATCAAACTTGTCCTAATCTAAGCTTTCCAAATCTACAGCTATGGAAGAGGAAGAGAGTGCTTGAATGATCAGCAGCCGGAATTTGATCAGAAAATTTGGTGTCATTTACTTTTACTAGCAACCCCGGCCCCCTCAAACACGTCCACCCACACACGCTCGGAACCACCCAACCTAAAAGCCTTACCTCTTCTCGCTTCCCATCCCGTTTGCCTCACCAAACGCTCTTTCTAAAAATAAGAAACCCTGTTCTTGAAACCAAAGAAAAAAAAAAAGAAATATACAGTAATTGTGGTTAGAAAAATTTTTAAAAAAAAGTATGAGATGGATCATGGTTATGGTGGTGTTAGCTGTGTCACTGCTGGTGCTGCCGCTGCTGCTGCCATCTTTGCCACCTCCACCGTCGATGCTTCTTTTCGTTCCGGTTCTGATTATGATTCTTCTCCTTTTCTTGGCCTTGTCTCCATCCCAGGCGCCCAATATTACCACCACTGCAGTTTGAACTTTGACTTCAATCCAAAGTCTTGATTTGTTTTTTTTTTTTTTTTCTGATCTTTCGAGCTAGAACTAGCTAAGCTGCAAAGGTGAGTATATCATGAATCCGAGGGAACAAAGATGAAAGAATACGATCCAGACTCCAGGAGACAAAGATGGAAAGTTCTCTTTTTGTATGTATTGCTTCAAGGACAATCTGACATCTCACATCTGTAAGTTGAATTCTTTTTTATGATTTAGGTTCTGCTTGCAAAAACTGTACGCACTTTTTATCCCCTTGGTTTTATTGTAAATTAAACAAGACCGTTGCTCCAGATTTCATGGATTTTTAGCTAAAAACAGAATAAATTAGTTGTAGCTAGGGCCATGGCAGCCATGACCGACGAGCTTAAGTAATTGTTATTCGCAAATGTATTTCTAGTTGCGGACGCGTTTATCGTGATTGTGGAAATAACGGATAATATCACGATCATTGCGATCATCGTGATCTTTAACTTCTTTTTTTTTCAGTTTTGCACAATTTATTGTTAAATTGTAAAACGTAATAATTAAAATTATATTTATAAAACTCATTTTTAATAATTTTTAAAATAATTTATGGCACTATGATTTTAATTTATAAAATAAAAAATATTTACAATTTTTTATATTATAAAATATTTATATCGAAAAAAAATACTCATTCTTATTTCCATGAATTTTTACGAATATTAATAATTAATTAAGCAAAACATGTTAAATGTCGAGTATGCATATTTAGTAATATTACAAACTTAAAAATATAATGATTTAAAATTTCATCCGCTACAAATATTGATATCTACTTAAATTTACCATATAATGAAATGACGAGAAAGATCAAATATTGATATATATATATATATATATATACTCAATCTTTATCAACACAAAAATGCAACTTCTACCACCACCATTATAGCATCTTTCCCATTGGATTTGGGTAAACCCTCTATGAAATCCATAGAGATCTCAGTCCACATTCTGTATGGGATAGGTAGAGGTTGTAGCAACCTTGGAGAGGCAGCATGGTCATACTTATGCTGCTGACAAATTGTGCATTCTCTAATCACTCTTTTAACCTCCCTTTTCATCATTTTCCAGTACAATATGCTAGAGATTCTGTGTAAGGTTACCTGCATACCATAATGCCCTGCCAATGAGCTCCCATGAAAGTACTCAATAAGCTCTTGTCTCAGCTCAGGTACATTGCCTACCACCAGCTTTCCCTTTCTCCTTAGTTGATTCCCAACCTATGAATACTTACTGTTGTTGCTAGTTCCATTCTTGAGTTTAATCAGCAATTTCTTTAAATGTTCATCCTGGCTGCAAGATTGTTGAATCTTGTCAATTAACTCAGTTTTGATAGTAGAGATAGATAGTAAGGTAGGTTCTTGCCCCATAGTCTTCTAGACAACACATCAACCACCACATTATTAGCTCCCTGCCTATAGGTTACCTCATAATCACCCTATCATTTTAGCCACCCATAACTGTTGAGCTGGGGTTGAAATCTACTAACTCAACAGAAACTTCAAACTTTGGTGATCCGTTTTGATTTTAAAGTGCCTACAAACTAGGTATGCACTCCATTTCTTGATTGCTAAGAGCACTACTAACATTTCTTTCTCATACAATGACAGGGCTTGGTGTTTAGGAGCCAAGGATTTGCTGAAGTATGCTATTGGCCTCCCCCTTAAGTAAGTATTGCTCCCACACTAGTGCTTGAAGCATCAGTCTCTACCACAAATTTTGTTGAAAAGTTAGGCAGAGCCGAAATAAGAGTTGTAGTCATAACTGTCTTAAGTTTTTCAAAATCCACCTGTGTTGATGCAGTCCATTCGAACTCATCTTTCTTTTAAAGATCAGTCAAGGGCTTGTCCATAACCCCATACCCTCTTATGAACCTTCTGTAGTTTCCTGTTAAGCATAGGATTCCTCTAAAGTCTTTCACTGTCTTAGGAACAAGCCATGCTAAGACACAATCTACCTTTTTGTAGTCCATGGCTACCCCCTTTTCACTAATCACATATCCCATGTACTCTACTTCTAAGGCCTCAAACTCACATTTACTTCTCTTAAGGAAAAGCTGATGTGCTTTGAGCATATCAAAATTAGTCTTTAAGTGGTGTATGTAAGCATCCCAATCAGCTGAATAGACGAGTATGTCTAGAACAAATTTCCTTAAGAATGGTTTAAAAATATAGTTCATCAACCCTTAAAATATGGAAGGAGCATTGGTTAACCCAAATGGCATTACCAAAATCTCATAGTGACTTTCTTATGTCCTGAAGGCAGTTTTATGTACATCAAGTGCATGCATCCTGATCTGGGGGTATCTAGACCTCAGATCCAGTTTAGAGAAGAAGTTGGCCCTTACTAATTTATCTAGTAGCTCTTCCACCAAGGGTATGGAAAATTTGTCTTTGATAGTAAGCAAATTCAGTTGCCTATAGTCTGCACACATCCTCCATGAACCATCCCTTTTCTAGACTAGCACAATGGAGGAAGCAAAAGCACTTGTGTTGTCCCTGATGATCCCAGCTTCTAACATCTCATTTACCATCTTTTCAATCTCCTCATTATGTATTGTGGGATACCTATAAGGTCAATTTTTTACTGTTGAGCTCTCATCCTTGAGAGGAATTTTATGGGCCTGGGGTCTACATGGAGGTAATCCCCTTATTGGCTCAAACAAATCCTTATGGTTGCGTTTGGAAACTTGGATTTCAAAAGATGAATTTGGATTTCAAAAATAGTGTAAATTGTGAATAAAAAACATGTAAAAGTAACATTGATGATTATGTTTCAAATCCATGGATTTGTTAGATACCTATTTAGTGGTGAATTTGAAATACCTATAGCTATTTGTGAATTTGAAATTTATGTTTTTATACCTTTCAAATATGTAATCATATTGAGTCTTAACTAATTTATACATATAGCAAATGAAATCTAAATCCAAATTTTCAAATTCATATTCCCAAACATAACATATAAGTCTCCAATAAATAGTTCAACTCCTGCTGCCTGATGCTGTTAATGTTGTTAGCTATCTGAGTGAGGTTCATATTCACCTGGGAACTGGATGTCAACATCAGAACATAAGGCTAAAGAAATTCACTAGCTAGGATTGACTGCAATGCCTAGGTGGACTTCTTTCCCTGGTCCATTTTCACTACTCCAGGTTTAATGCCCTGCAGGGTCTTCCACTATTGCTCATGCTAAATCTGTAAGGTGAGTGCGGAAAAATCCCACAGGATTGGTCCCAGGGTAACAACCACTGCACCCTTAAAACTGCATCATGTCCTCTCAAATGTAGTATCGTAAAGTCAGTGTTAAAGCTCATTCCAACTATTGACCACTTGACCCCCATACTGATCCCAAGGGTAGCCATTTTTTGTCCATTAGCAACAGTCACTTATTTCTTACACCCTTGTTTCACTGTTATTCCTAGTGCCTTGGCTACATTTATCCCCAGGAAATTATGTGTACTTCCTGAATCCACCAGTATAATCAATGGTCGTTTCTTAATAAAACCATTGCATCCTCATAGTTTTGAAGCCACCAGTTCCCAACATGGTATGCAGGGTAATCACTGGTGGGTTTGTATCCTCGTTGTCCATCATCAGTACTTTTGGATTGTCATTGCAATCTGTGAACTACTCACTATCTCCTTCTGGCTCATCACCTTCAGTTAAGAGTTGATATAATTGGGACTTCATGCACTTGTGTTTAGGAGTATACTTGGCATTACATCAGTAAAACTGCCCCTTCATTCTTTTCTCCTCTATTTCAACTTGAGTAAGTCTTCTTCCACTAGTTTTGGGAACATTTGGCTGGCCAGGGAAATACGGATTAGGTAGTTTGCAAAGGAGGTTTTGAGTAATATGTGTTCGAGATGTTGGGATTGGGTAGCATTTTTGGTGTAGGCAATAATAGTGGTAAAGAATTTGGTTTCATGGTAGTATAAAAGTATTGAAATAGGTAGCGTTTGGAGCAGATTTAAGGGTGGTTGCTAGTTTCTTGGGAGTAGGGTGGATGATTGATTCGATCTATTTAGCTAAATACAGGGCTTGGTTTAAGTTTCTGGATTTAAAAAGTTTCAAGGTTTGTCAGGTTTCAGATTATTGATGAACACACTTAGAGCATATTCATTTGATAGCTGCAACAAATTAAGGATAACAATGAATTCCTCGTGATACTGTTCTACTATCCCGTTTGCTTTTAACCCACCAATTCAGCCATCGGATCTTCATACTCCCCTGGTAAAAAACATTCCTCATTTCTTCAATATAAGTGGTCCAATTCAGTTTCTCAAAGCCTCGTTGTATCCTAGAATAATACTAATGTCATTGAAGAGCTTTTCCTTCTAGGCTCAGCATGGTGTCTCTCACTTTAGACTCATCATGTCAGCTAAGAAATATTGTTCTAGTTTCATTAACCAACCCTAAAAATCCTCCCCGTTGAACTTTGAACAATCCAGTTTATAAGGTCTAAAGGATTCAGGGTAAGATAGTCGAACCCGTGTTACTGGCAAGTCCTCGCTTTGAGAGCTTTCCCCTCCCTTCGAGTCACCTGAATGAGTGGCCTCCTTAGCTGCAACAAGCTCAAAAAACTTTTTGAACTCTATCTTAATCTCAGCACGAAATTCGTCCAAGTTTTCCTCCATCTTCAAATCGATTTGCTGTAGGTCCTTTTGAATTTGGTTAACTTTTTCTGTAATCGTGAGGTAGTACTATCCATCATTATCACCAAGATAACACGGGTTTAGCATGCCAAATAAAAGAAAAAAGGTCATGTCGTTGTGACTTGTGAATAGTGTATGTTTAGCTTGTCGTATATAACTTCAAATATAAGGACGAAGCTTATCATACATGTAATGCATTGCTCATTAGTTTAGCTGCAATTGAAGATTTAGCATGCCAAGATTTCATCTAAAGAGTCATATTTCTTCATTTGTAGTTATCTTTTTCTATTTTGTTAATTTAAGACTTTTGAATGCTGACTTTAGATACTAAGAGTTTCAATTGAGTTGGAACTTCTATGAACCTAAAGTTTGAATCCAAGTACTACTGTACTAGTAGTGAAAATTCAATTAAGTTCCAATACCAGAAATTGCCTATTTGTGGTGGAAGAATCCGTCACATAAAGTTATATATCTGATACAAATAAAACTTAGTGATGAAAGTTTTTCGACACATATATCCCTCTCATTGAAAATACTGCCACAAATTTCACAGATTTTGTCACTAATTTAGTAACAATTTTTTCCGTTACAATGGTTAAACATTTCATCACAGTTTTTGGTTGACTCGGACAGCTATCTGTCACCATATTCCATTACAAAATGTAAAAATTCGTCACTGTTTCTGTCACAATTTTAAATGTTGTCACAAATTTTTGTCTCTGCATGAATTTTGTCGCTATATCTTTTCTCATTTCGACACAAATTTTATAATCTGTCACTTTTTTTGTGACAAATTCTGTCACCATTTCAAATGTTGTCACAAGATTCTGTCACTATATCCTTTCTCATTTCGTCACAAATTTGATAATCTGTCACTGTTTAGGTCAAATTTTGCTGTCACAATTTTTAGATATTATCATTATATCAATCATAAGTTTTGTTACAAAATTGAATCATGTCACTAAATTTGTCACTACACAAATTGGTCAGCATACAAAGAAAAGAACCATCATAACAAATTTCAAACATCTATCACAAAGAAATCCAAATTCATTATAATCAATCAACCACAACCAAATATCATCATCCGAATAAAAAATTTGAAAAATACATAATTAACAAATTCTTTAAGGCATAATCAAATTAAAGTTTTAAAAGTACTTAATTTAACCATTAAATCTACTAAACTAGTTAATAAATTCAAATACGTCAAGATAATAGATAAGATAGAATTACCTATTATAAATCACACTTAAAAAATAAATGTCAATTAAGATAAATAGTTGAAGTTTGGAAATATTAATTAAAATATACTTCAAATCAAGCATTATTATCAGGCTCTCCATTGATCCCATCTACACGTCGTTAACATCATCACCAGGCTCTTCACTCAACCCATCATCATTGTCTTGGACATCGTCACCATGACCTACTGGTGAAACCCATGATGTTAGTGGATTGAAAACTTGAATGGTCATACCTTTTAAGGCATCTTGGAGATGATGAACTAGAACTCTATCCAACCGTTGCATTGCTTGTGTTAACATTTTTTCCATATGCTCAATTCCAAGTGGAGCACATCTAGAAGTAGCAGGAGTAGATAAAAATAACCACCAAAGATAAGAAGTGTCGAGTATATATCTAGGTTCCTCTTTTCCAAACCTATACAAGTGATCGTGACCTACACCACAAATTGTTTGACACCATGTATCGACATCAAACTCGGTGATAAAGAAGTATCACTAAACCTCTCAGCTAATACAACAACATATCTCTCCTACAAAAATATAAATAAAATTTATCAGATTTCTATGCATGGCTTGGTTTTTAGCAAACACTTAGACTGGAGGTCAATCACTTAGAAAGATGAAAAGTAAAAAGATAGATTCACATAATAAAACATTAATTACAAAAAAAAAATGTAATAAGATAGCTCTCACTCATTCGCAAGCATTTGCAAGCATGACAGCAAGCAGATCAATCGTTTGCATGCAGTTAGACTGGAGGTCAATCATTTGCAAGCAACTAGTAAAAAAACCAAACAATTTATACGCAAATCTGAAGCCTGCAGACATGGAAAGACATTAACACTGCTAATTCTAACTTGATCTAGTTTCCTTTCTTAGAAAAATTTCAACTTTGAACAAGCCTACTAAAATTAAAAAAAATGCATGATCCATTGTCATCATAACTTTAAAACCTTAATACAACAAACGAGAGCATAGAAGACAATAACAAAACCCTTAAACTTTTTTAAAAAAATATATGCATAACCCTAATTCTTGGACACAAAGTTCGCATCATTTATCAACACCCAGAATCCAAAAATACATTGGGAAAAACTTAAATTTTTAACACGTAAATATTGCTCTTAGCTCGAATAATGCCATCAATCACACAATCCACAACTTCCCAAATTCGACAATTCAATCAATCACACAATTCTCAACCCCAACATTCCACAACAATTTCAACTAATATATTTATGTAAAGTTTACTTACACTGACACTTATAAGTATGATCAAATACCTCTGCTTGAGTAACAAAACGTCCAAGCTCTTTTTGCTGTAATAATTAATAAAATATTAATGAATATGATTAAGGTAAGCAATTCATGAATTATAACTTTTTAAAAAATTATACACCATTTCTTTTCCATTGAGATTAATGGGAACTGTTCCACATGCATTTTTTGATATTGACCTTTCCTTTTTAGTTAGGCAATTGACACAAGATATAAAACTTTTTTTCCCATTCATCTTTGATCCAAACATTGTTAATTAACCACGCCCAATTCTCTTCGCCTGCCCACTCTGGCCAAAAATCTTTTGTATCGCTTATAGAATTAATGTTTGACTCACGCATAGCCTCATGTCGATCTTTATTCATCATGCTAGTGAATTGTTTGCCACTAGTCTTACAGCATACATCATATATGGCAACAATTTCTTCTTCAATCCATTTGTGATTTGCCTTACAAAAAAAAGTCAACATTAATACATGAAAACAATAAGAAGTCATATGAAGTAAGAAAAAAACTTTAACAATTGTATAATAATACCTAAAACACTCTCTAGTAGGTGACAACACTGATTTTTGGAATCTTCTTCCATGTTGCCCAAGGTTCATTATAATAGGATTTAAATATGTTTGTGATAGTACTAGGAACCAATTCCTTTTCATCCTCACATATCAATGTACTATTGTCACAACGATCTCGCGACTGCTAAATGATGTTAAGGGGGAAAGAGGAAAAGAAATAATTGGTTCCTCGTAAATAATAATGATTTTAAAAAACCGAACAAAAATGGAGTCGCCATCGATCATTTTTTTGGCTAGTTGTGATCGATCGCCTATTAAAATCGATTTTTGTAAAGAAATTTTAAATGAATTAAAATTCATTTTAAAAAACTAATTTTATGATCCAGTTAAACTAGAGAAAATCAAAATACGGGTTTGGGAGTCGGTTACGTACGAGGAAGGTATTAGCACCCCCGCAACATCCATAGAAAACGGTACCTTATTAATCATGTGTTATCCTAAGTCTCAATGAATGTCGATTTTAGCTTCGATATTTAAAATAATTTTCTTAAAAAAATTGTTTTTATTTCGAGAATGATTCGAAATTTATTATCATAAAATTTTCTATATTTCTTTGCAAACCCGCCAAAACATAGAAGTTTTTGCTTATTTTAAAAATCTCTGTATCATTCTCTTTTCTTGAAAATGATATCCCGTTGTTAATGATAATTATTTTAACTCGGGAATATTGTCTTATTTTAATAAAACATCCATTTGCATTAAAACTCATTTATTATGAGCATGAGCATGCAAACATTATTAATATGCAATATGAAAAAAATAATGTGACCACTAATTATCTCATGGCATAAACTAGAAATCAACATGGATACTAAGTATAAATAACATGAGATAATAATAAAGAAAAAAGACATGGCTTTTATTTTATCATGACATGGCAAATAAATCATGACATGGTATACATTTTATTATGACATGACATGACATATATTTCATTATGACATGGCAAAAGAATTCATGATGTGGCATATATGACATGGCAAATAGTTCATGACATATCATACATCAAGTAGCATAATCAACATAACCACATGAACATCAAGTATTAAATGACATAAGTATAGGACATGCATATTAATTACAATATATATGAACATAAAAAATGCACACAACACTTTGGAAATCCTTTTTCATGTACATATACTTTCATGTGTGAACTTACATAATAGCATACATCGGAACATTTTATAGAACTCCCTGACAAACCCGACAAAGCTTTAGTAAAATATCTTTTCGCGTGACACTTATGTAGTTCCGAATAAAAAAAAAAATCATACTTTACGATTTCATAAACACGTGCGTAGAATAATTTTTGAACCTCCCCGACAGACTCGACAAAGATTAAATTCTCATCAAATGTTGATGAAACCGGGAAAACACGTTACTATGAAAAATTCAGAGAAACATTTTTAAAACGTGAAATGCATAAAAACGGGACCATTATCGGAATGTGTTTCTTTTTTGAAGAGAGGATATCTGAACACCTAAAAACATGTCCAACTACCTTTGAAATAAACTAAGATTGAATTTTTAAAATTGAAGGATTTTGGGGGCGGATTTTGGCTCGACTTAAGGAATATTCGAATGCCATGGTTCGAAACCCGAATACCTCTATACGAGTCTCGATGCAAATGACCTTTTCTTAAAACTGAGAAAGCAAAAATGCAATTTTTTTAAGAAGAAATTGCCTTGGTCGAATAGCAACTAGTGCAGTAATAAAAAAACGCAAACACGTTTTTGAAACCCGTTTTAACTACCCTTGACCCGGTTTATCAAAACCATTTTTTTAAGACTTAAATGACCCAAAAAAAAACTTAGAAAAAGTCCCAATAGGTCTCACCCAGCCCCTCCCCTTGGTGTAAAATCCAAACTTTTGCTTGTTTAAAAGCTCGTTTTAGCCATCCAAAAATTGATTTTAACTAACTATTTTTTCACCCTTAAAAAAATTCAAAAAAATCTAAAATTTTAGCCCTTGGTTCAGCAAAGGGTCTAGTAAATGAGGTTGAAACAATTTTTATTTGCACAAAAAAATGAATAGGATTCTTGCTGCCTGAAAACAGCATATCCAGGATTCTTGTTTTTTTTTTCAAACTATTTGAAAAACAAGATTTTGGATAAGGACCATTGGTTGATCTTAGCCAAAATCATGTTGAAGATGGTTTGAAAACATGGTTTACTACAAACAAAAATGATTGGCTCAAGGCCAGTCTCTTGGATGTAAATCCGGCCTAGCCATCACTTGGATAAAACCAAGATCATCAAGCTCATAATCATTTTTTCCAAAGAGAAAAACAAATTAACAAAGAGAATGCTCCACAATAAACTCATATTCAGCAAAGTATGCACATGGGAATGACAAGATATATGAGCAAAAAACATAAACAAGCAAGAAAATAAAAGTTGGCTCAAGGTTGGCCCATTAGATGTCACTTGGACAAAACCAAGATCATCAAGTTCAAAACCTTTTTATTTTGAGAAGGAAAAAAAAAAGAAAAAACACTATCCTACCACAATAGACCAACCTACATCAAATAGCAAGGTAGAAATATGAAGCAAACACAAGCACAATAGGGCCTACTAGTTTTGGTCAAGAGGAAAAAAAATGGAGGAAAAGAGTTTTGCGAACTTTGTAATTTTGTGAAAGAATAAGAGAAGAAGAAGAGCTTTTGAAAAGCCTTTTGAAAACCTTGAGATTTCAAGAAAATACAAGAAATAAAACTTGAAAATGGATGGAAAATAAAATGAAAAAGAAAGAAGAAAGCAAGCTACCTCAGTAAGCTTTTCAAGAACAAAACCTTTAAACCTTCCTTTTCCTCCTTTCCTCTCTTACTTTCCTTTTCTCCCTTATGAATTTTTGAAATCCTTTTCTCCTTAATATGGTAAGAGTCGAATGGTGAAAATGGGGCTGCTACCTTCGTTTTTAAGCATTGGCCGAATGGTGCATGTGGCAAAGGTCATGCTTTCTTCATTTTTCTTTCATGCCCCTAATGGTCCCCTTTCCAAGATCACATCTTTCAAGTGGTCCCCTCTTCCAAATGGTCCCTTTCTCCTAATATTGGGGGCTAAGTAACAATTCTATTGGCCAAAGCTTGCGATGTCATGTACTTTTTTCCCATGTCATCCGCTTATTTACAAGAGTGCCACCTTATGTTTTCTCCAAAATGGCATCATTTCTTCATTTTACTACACTTCTACCTTGGCATATTTCCATATCTTTCTTCCAACTTTCATTAATTTGTTACCCATCCCTCCATCATTTCCAACCTATTTTTTTTTTCAATTGTACCATTCTCTACAAGTCCAAACTTTTAATTATTGCAATTTAGTCCCTTCATTTTCAATTTCTTTGTCAAATTGATTCATCTTCTTATTCTCCTTGAAATTGATTTTTCCAAATCCATTCCTTCATTGATTCTCCTTTAAATTAAACTTTCAATTTCCTCTAATTTCAAATTTTCCTTTGAAATTGAACTTTCAATTTATTCAATTTAGTAATTGCTTTTCCAATTCATCTTCCAATTGACTTCTCCTTTCATTCTACTTTGAGTTGGACTTTTAAATACCTCCATTTATTGATTTTTTCTCAAATTGAACTTTCAATTTCATCCAATTTAACAATTTCTTATAGTTCCCCTTGAAATTGAACTTTCAATTTATTCAATTTAGTCCTTTTATCACTTCAATCTCCTATCTCAATTTTTTTCATTCTAATTGTCTCAAATTATTTTTCCATAACCTTTAATTTGTTCAAATTAGCCTTTTTGTCATCTCAATTTTGCTTTTCCACCCTTAGTTTCAACTTTTGATTTTTTTCAATTTAGTCCCTACACCACTTTCTTTTAGTCTCCTCATTCAGTTTCATCTTTGATCTTCAATTATGGCTTTCCAATTATCAAGATGGCCTCTTTATCATCCAATTTTCATTTTTTATCTTTATTTTCCAAAGTTGACTTTTTACTCATGGACTTTGACTTTTGGTCAACTTTGGTATTGTCCACTTTCACGAACCTGAATGTTAAGGCCACTGAACCATGAAGGTGGATTGAATTTAGAAAGATGGAGTTATAGAAGAAATGTACCTTGCTTAGGGGCCCAAACAAAATTAGGTGTCTATAGCTACCCCTCTTTGACCATTGCTAAGAATCAGGGATAAGGCAAAGACAAATAGACAATAATTTTGTCCGGGTGTGGAGGTTATTTGACAATAGAGGTTTTTTCATGAAACATAAAGTAGAACGTAAATTTAAGGTTTTGATCTTGACGAGAAAATACCTTGATTGCGATACCAAAGCTCGACTCATTTCAAGGGAACGGATTTGACTTTAAAATAAAAACAACACCTTGGCGATGATACCGGGGCTCGACTCATTTAGAAAAAACAAGTTCGACTTAAAACAAAAGAAATACCTCAGCAACGATCCTAGGACTTGACCATTAAGAAAAAATGAGTTCGATTTAAAAACAAAAGAAATAACTTGGCGGCGATCTCGGGGCTCGACCCATTTAAAAAAATGAGTTTGATTTAAAATAAAAATACCTCGATGACGATCTAGGGGCTCGACCTATTTGAAAAAAAATGAGTATTTCAGTATTTTTTTCTCAATGAGATTCAACTACTCATAACAGGTATTGACCTATTCTGCCTCTTCTAGGTCGACCTCAATCAAAACACGAAGGGAATGGATTTCAACTTCAATGGGTAACACCGCCTCCATCCCATATACCAAAGAGAAAGGTGTGGCACCCGTAGATGTACAGACTGAAGTGCGATATGCGTGAAGAGCAAAGGGCAGCATTTCGTGCCAGTCTTTGCACATATCGATTTTTAAAAAAAAAATTATATTCTTATTAGCCGCCTCCACAGCTCTATTCAGTTTTCGGCGGTAAGGTGCTAAATTATGGTGCTTGATCTTGAACTGAGTACATACTTCTCTCATCATCTTGTTATTCAGATTGATAGCATTGTCCGAAATTATTCTTTTTGAAAGCTCGTATCGGCACACAATTTCCTTCTTGATGAATCTGCATACCACTGATTTCGTCACATTGGCATAAGAAGCATCTTTTACCCATTTTGTGAAGTATAGCCACTAGGATGAAACGATGTTCGTTCGAAGCTTTCGGGGTAATGGGCCAGATCATATCCATTCCCCACATCGAAAATAGCCATGGAGCCGTCATACATGCAGTGGTGATGGAGGAACATGAATCTTGTCTGCGTATATTTGGCACTTATGGAAGTTCCGGGAATGATTGATGCAATCCCCTTCCATCGTTAGCTAATAATACCCTTCCCTCATAATCAAGTTAGCCAACATGTAGCCATTGGCATGAGTGCCACATATCCCTTCGTGGACTTCCTCGAGGATTCTCTGAGCCTCGGTAGATTCGACACACCTCAATAAAACCTTATCCTTCCCTTTCTCGTAGAGAACCTCCCCATCTAAGACAAATCCCATCACTATTATTCTCAGGGTTTGGTTGTCATTTTTTTTGCCTGTTCAAGGTACTGTTGACTCTTGATGTATTGCAAAATATCATGATACCATGGGCGACCATCTACTTCTTCTTCGATACTTAAGTAGTAGGCAGGAGACTCGTGTATACTCATCTTAATAAGCATAACCTCGGCCCCCTTCGTTTACTTTAAGCATGGCAACCAAAGTAGCTAGAGCGTCAGCCATTCAGTTCTCTTCCTGGGGTAAGTAATTGAAACTTACTTCTTCGAATTCTTTGATCAAACCTAGTATGAGTTTTCGATATCGGATAAACTTTGCATCTCGGGTTTCCCACTCCTCATAAAGTTGGTATATTACCAAGGCTGAATCTCCAAATACCTCTAATGTCTTAATCTTTCTTTCAATCACAGCACGAAGTCCTATGGTGCACGCCTCGTATTCTACGATATTATTTGTGCAATCTAAATCTAATCTGGCAGTGAAAAGATGATAATCTTCTTTTGGAGATATGAACACTGCCCCAATTCCATGCCCCATGGAGTTTGATGCACCGTCGAAATACATTTTCCATGATTTTTTTCATAGGAAGTCTCATCTTCTCAAGAGACACACATCATATCTTCATCCAGGAAATCAAAATCCAAAGGCTCATAATCCTCCACCACTCGGCTTGCTAGAAACTCAGCTATCGCACTGCCCTTTATAGCCTTCTAACTCATATACATGATGTCATATTCGAAAAATAAAACTTGCAATCTTGTCGTTCTTCCCGATAGTGAAGGCCCTTCGAATATGTATTTGATGGGATCTAATTTCGTGATCAGCCAAGTAGTGTGATACAACATGTACTGTATAAGCCTACGGGCGGTCCAAACCAAGGCACAACGTAGCCTTTCTAATGATGAATACTTTAGTTCGTACTCCGTGAACTTCTTGCTAAGATAGTAGATTGCATGTTCTTTCTTTTCAGTTTCATCACGCTGCCCCAATACACAACCCATGGATTTTTCAAAAACTGACAAATACAATATCAGCGATTTCCCCAGAACAAGCGGCATCAACACCGGCGAGTTTGACAGATAATGCTTGACTTTATCGAAAGCTTTTTGGCAATCTTCATCCCATTCTCCTGAAGTCATGCTTACGAAGTAGTTTGAATATCGAGTCACATTTGTCGGTGAGTTGGGAGATAAACCGAGCGATGTATTTCAACCTACCCAAGAAGCTCCTCACTTCTTTTTGAGTACGAGAGGACGGAAAATCTTGGATAGCTTTCACCTTATCTGGGTCAATCTCAATTCCTTTCTTGCTGACAATGAAGCCTAACAGCTTTCTCAAAGTAACTCTGAAGGTACATTTGCCAGGTTGAGTTTGAGCCAAAACTTTCTGAACCTTTCAGAGAGCTTTTAAGGTTCACAACATGTTCGTCCTCTCCTTGCGACTTTGCGATCATATCATCAACATAAACTTCGATCTCCTTGTGCATCATGTCATGGAACAAAGTCACCATGGCTCTTTGGTCTGTTGTCCTGGAATTTTTCAATCCGAAAGGCATCACTTTATAGAAAAAAGTTCCCCACATCGTCGCTAATATGGTTTACTCCATATCTTCTAGTGCTATCTTGATTTGATTATAACCCAAGAACCCATCCATGAAAGAGAATACAGAGTTCTTGGCAATGTTATCCACCAGCATATCAATGTGAGGTAACGGGAAGTTATCTTTAGGGCTTGCCCGATTCAAATCCCGGTAATCAACACACATCTACACTTTATCGTCCTTCTTCATAATTGGGACAATATTTGCTACCCATTCAGGATATTTTGCCACTTCCAAGAATCTGACGTCGAACTACTTTTTCACCTCTTCTTTTATTTTCAGCAGCATTTCAGTCCTCATTCTTCTCAACTTTTGCTGAATTGGCTTGTAATCTGGCTTTAAAGGGAGTTATGGACTACAATATCTACGTCTATCCGGGCATGTCTTGATAGATCATGCAAATACATCCACATATTCTTGGAGTAAGATTATCTGTTCATGCCTTATTGAGGGTGAAATTGAGGTTCCAATTTTAAACTTCTTTATTTCTTCCTCATTCCCTAAATTTATAACTTTCAACGGCTCTTTATGAGGCAACACTTGCTTTTTCTCTTGTTCTATTATTCTTAACAGATCTGGAGGCAAATCACAATTTTCAACATCTTCATCGGCATCAAAACCACCCACGCAAATGGGTTTTTCAAAATCAAATTCAAAATTATTGACGGGATAGTCCTTAATTCTGTAACCGGGCACCTGGAAATGGGTGAGAAAGAAACAATATAGAAATGCATATGAACGAAAAACAATGAACGAAAGAATAAAAGAATATGGACAAATCAAATGAAGGAAATGCGTCATGATTGTTATTTATTGAATGATAAGTTGTAAATATAAGCCCATATAAAAGGATTTTTAATGCCTTTGGGCAGAGGCAATGAAGATTGTTTCTGTGCATTACTTTGGAGTGGATTTAAAGATTACAAGAAGTTCAATTGCACTCCAATTTCTTAACACAAAGCCTGGGGGACACGGGCACACCATCATGCTTGTACTTGTATTCCTCACTTCTTCTTTTGCCATGTCGATCACCATCTCTTGCAGCTATTTCTCTTCACTTACTATAAAAAACTTCTCGAATACTTGCTCCAGCATCACCAATACATTATCTGAATTTGCCTCACCATGCTCATAACATGCAGAGCGAAAAGTGTAAAGGATCGAAGAAAAAGTCATAGGTTCCCATTCCACATCCATACCCGAAAGTCGGGTCAACCTCCTATATCTATTCTTCTCTACTTGCTTTTTCTTCTCATGCGCTTTGGGGAAGTACCCAAGACTGAATCAGTCTTTCTTTCTGGCCATAGTATCGCTCTGGCCATCCCTTGTAGGTACTTTCCAAGCCCTTTCGTAATGCGGAATCCCTTTTCTATGGTCGCTTTCACACCCATTTTGGTGCTTTTCTACAGCTGAGGCCTGGAATCTTTTATCCCTCTGTGATGAACGTGGCATTAACGAACTCCATGGACCTAAAAGAGCATTCTTTTGCTTTTTCGCTTACTTCGACATATGGGATATCAGTTGATGCAGAGGCTATGATGTCCTCTTCTCCCGCCACACTAACAAGGCGGCTTTTGAGCACAAATTTCAACTTCTAATGAAGCAAAGACGGCACAGCCCCGGTCAAGTGAATCCACGACCTCTCTAATAGGCAATTGTAAGATGGGGTGATGCCTATCACTTGAAATTTAACCTCATAAGTGCACGGACCTATCTGCAGCAAAATCTCTATATTCCCCATCACATCCCGTCAGGTTCCATCAAAAGCTCTCACTATCATGTGGCTAGGCTGCATATAAGATGCATCTATCGGCAGTTTGGCCAACGTCGACAAGGGCATCACATTAAGAGACGATCCATTATCCAGAAGCACCCTCAACAATATATGCCTTTTTCGTAGGTGGTAGTTATGTGTAAGGCCTTAGTAGACCTTATTCCATTAGGTGATATTTCATCATCGCTGAAGGAGATGAAATTATTAGTCGTGATGTTACCCACCAAACGATCTAATTTTTCCATTGATATGTTATTGGACACATAGGCTTGGTTCAATATCCTGAGTAGAGCATTCCTATGGAGCTTTGAATTCAATAACAAAGAGAAGACCGAGATCCTAGCTGGCTGATGGTGCAACTGCTTTACTACGTTGTATTCATTGTATTTGATGAATTTAAGAAATTCACAAGCCTTCTTTTCACTCACTGGCTCTTTCATCTTATTAGCTAGAGTCAAATTCATCTCTACCTCTCTTGACTGTGCTTGTTCTATAGGGACTGGTTTCGCTATCTCTTTCCCCTTATCGGATCCTATTGTTTTCCTCCCTTGATCGGATTCCACTATTTTTAGGGCATAACACCCCCCCGCTTCGAGTCAAATGGCCGACTCTAGTTATATCAACGGCGGTTGCTTGATGACTTGGGGACCCCAGTATGACTATACTGCAATCGTACTCCTACGGTATTGCCTTGTCTTTCTTTTATGGAAAGGGAAACGGTACCTCTATAATCATTTTCGGCATTGGTGGCTCACTAACTAGGATGACCTTTACCACCAGCATCATAGTAGATGATCAGGGGTCTATCCACCCCATAGCTGACTGTCCCTTCAGCTACATCCACTTCCTCTTCTTCAGACTCTTCATAAAATTGGGCCTCGCCCAAGTCGATAATTTTCTATACTTTGGCTGCAAATTCCTCACAACTCTGAATAATGTGTCCTTCATACCCATGATATTGGCAAAAGGTCCATGACTTGCTTGTAACTTTCTTTAGGCTTACTTCGGACTTTATCACTCGGCTTTAACCATTTTAGCCCAGACCTTGATCATGGGCGTCTTCACCTCATCGACGTTCTTTTTCACCCTTCCTACCTCCCAGGACATTACTGCATTAATTTAGCCTCATTGTGATTAGGCAACGGGTTGCCTGCAATATTAGGCCCATTTCGTGGTCCGAATTTTATAACCCCAACATTTATAAGGCTCTGGACCTTGTGTTTTAAAGCAGTGCAGTTTTCAATGGAATATCCCTGGATTCCCTGGTACGCGCAATGGGCGCTAGAATTGTACCACTTGGTATACGATGGTTTTAGGGGTTGCAAACAGACGGGTGCAACGAGTTACCCCTATAGTAGTTTGGGATATAACTTACCATATATTGTAGGGATCGGGTCAAACTAAGGTCTAGGATTGTTTCTGATAGGTCTCTGGTCATTTCTTGGGGTAGTGGTTTGAGTGTTTGGTACCATGCTGGAGGGAATGGCTATTTGAGGTGATATACCAGTTAGATACACCTGCTGTGGAATTGCTATGTAAGGGAACGTGTTCTGAGTAAGGTTATTTACAATCAGGTAGTATGGGTTATATGCTAGGTAGGGAGCGTATGGAGGAGCATTTGTGGGAGGACGACTACTGAAGCTAACCACGTGGGTCTCTCCCTCTTTCTTCTTAGTCGAGATGGTTTTCTTAGGGGTTGAAGACTCCCCACCCTTTATTTTACCATTTTTTACTGCACTGTCAATCATTTCATCTGAGATCACCATATGGCAAAGTTCTTCGTGGCAGTACCCACTAGTTTACCATAGAATAGTGCCTTCAATGTGTTAACAAAAAGTACATTAGTTTCTTTCTTTGTAAGGGACGGTCGAACCTGGGTAGCCATGTCTCTCCATCTCTGAGCATACTGTTTGAAGCTCTCAGTAGCTTTCTTCTCTATATTCTATAGGAAGAGTCTATCAGGAACCATATATGATACGTGTTTATAATGCTCTAGAAATGCCCTAGCCAAATCTATCCAAGATTTGTTCTTACTTCGACCGAGTTGATTGTACCACCTAGTTGTTGACCCCGTAAGACTGTCTTGAAAACAATGGATGAGCAATTTTTCTTTTTTAGCATGTCCGGTCATCTTTCGGTAGTACATGGTAAAGTGCGCCGATGGATTGTTGGTCCCGTCATACTTTTCAAAGTCTAGCACTTTGAACTTGGTGAGATCACTATACCGGGAACTAGGCTTAGCTTTTTGGCGTTGAGGCTACCAAATAATTTTGTCCCTTCTACTTTCGTAGCCTTCCTTCTAGCAATTGATACTTTTTCTGTGAATATGCCAATTCGGCCTCTTTAAAAGTAGCCATCTTGGGCTTTTCTTGCTCCGCAAGCTCGTCTAAATCTGAGACCTCAATGGGATTAGCAGAGGCAACCCCAAGATTAGCGCCAGTTGGCACCTGTTTTTGTGCCCCAGTATTGAGCTGGAGATAAACAAAAGGCATTGCGCCCGCTAGGGGTAAATTTTTAATGCTCTGGGATGATTGGTCATTTAGCAGTATGGCCTTATGTTGACTTCCGTGGCCCCTTAACTCCCAGACTCTCTTCCAACAACCAACTTTTCTGTGGGTCCCCTTCCCCTTACTACAACGAACACCAACTCCATGAGTTTGGTCATTTGATCTCTAGATTTTGCTTAAGATTTTGCCAACTGCTCTCGCAATTCTTCTTGTGCCCTTTCTATTCGGGCAACTTGTTCGTTCTCCATAGCTCTAGTTTGTGATTTGGTATTATATCGGCGCTAAATATCTGGATTCTTTGGAGGACGCCCAATCTTAGTACCTTAGTTTAAACATCACGGATTAGAACTTCATGACGTATTATTCCCTTATTCATTATTAAATGTTTTGAAAATGAATGAATGAATAAAATATGGATCAATGAACAAATAATTAAATAAACAAATGGATACATGAATGGCTAAGTAAATGAATGAATTAATGCGTATAACGAATAAATAAATGTATGAATGCATTGAAAGTATTGGGCACGGGATAATTTCAACCGAACGGTTTTTTTATTAATCACTGACTTTAATTACATCAACAATAAAAATATTGAATTTGTTTATACTGCCTAATAGCCTCGTCTAAGAAATCTAACATCTGCTGCCTATGTGTCCCCAATGGAATGACCTCATGCCTTAGATATTTTTCCCTTTTTGCCATCTCTCTGATTTTCTAGCATGCTTTTATAGATCTGTGCTGTGATGTGCTCAATATATTCATGCCTTTTCAGGCAAGCCTCGGTGGTCATCCGGTGAGTGACTTGCCATTCCCTTTCCTTTTCATCCAAGGTTCTCAAGAGAGCATCAATGTGATCCTTATGACTCTGAAGTAACCCCTCGAGGTCTTGAACTCTCTTCTAAAGGACTCTCTCTCGAGTTGCTTCTCTTCTTCAATTTTCAACCTGGCCTGCAATTTCTTGTTCTTTATTTGGCATTTTAGCAACTCAGCAGAAGTTGTTGAGTACATGCTTTCTTTAGCTCGCCTCTCTTGTAAAAGTCTAATAACCCCATCTTGCTCTCCTTTGACCTTACCTTTCTAGTAGTCACTTCTTTTCTTGAGCCCTTCAACTTTCTTTTTCCATTATGCAAAGACTTGAAGACCTTCATACTTCAATTCAAATCGGAATCTCTTGTTTTCCAAGTGCAAGTCCCTAAGTTCACTCTTGGCAGCATCCCATTCTTTTCTAACCTTCTTCACTTTATTTTCCTGAATCAACTCCTTGATTTTCAAATCACTTACCTCTTCTTGGAGTCGAAGGATTTCCTTATTCATTCAAGCCTTTTCCTTTTCGAACTCTAGCTTCATGACCTCTGATTCAGATGGTACTTCTTTCGGTTATAGATCTATTGGTGAACCATATTCCCTATCGTGTGTCAACAATGTGTCATAAATTCTCTTAGCTCTCCACACCATATAACCTGGTGTGACATTATCAGCATATCGAGCTAACTCTACCCAATAAGGTTGCTTCCAAGAATCCACATCCTCATGCACCCTTTTCGAACTCTAGCTTCATGACCTCTAATTCAGATGGTATTTCTTCTGGTTATAGATCTATTGGTGAACCATCTTCCCTATCGGGTGCCAATAATGTGTCATTAATTCTCTTAGCACTTCACACCATATAACCCGGTGTGACATTATCAGCATATCGAGCTAACTCTACCCAATAAGTTTGCTTCCAAGCATCCACAACCTCACGCACCCTTTTCGCATACCCCTCTTCCCCGTAAGCGAATTCCATCAAACCAAGATTGTGAGTCGGAGGTGTGAACTGACGAGATTCAAACTGACTTTGCACCAACAGAGGTGCATAGCTCATGGCTCCCCATATCCGAGTATAGGAACCTATGCCTTGTCCCCACACTTGTACAACATCGTACAGGAGCCATCCACGGAGCTCTCTAAATCACCATCTCACCCTTAAGGTTCTGGAGCATACCGATCCACTACTCTTCAGTTCTATCTTTGGGTTAATCCTTCTTGAGAAACTCGATGATCGGCACTAGGGATTTCAAATACGGTCGAAGGGGAACCTTCTCCATTTTCCAAAAATGGTTTTGAATCCAAACATAGAGGAGTTGTGTACATCCCATGAATCTCTCTTTTCCTCCCCGTTTACAAAAATTCAAAAATCGAATTGATTTTGCTATGATTACCGAGGAAGGATCTATCTTCTGTCTTAACTTCTCGAAAGGGTCAACCATTGCTACTTCTACAAGTCCCAACGTTCTTGGGAAGATAACCAAACCATATATGGCTAGGGCAAAGATATCCCTAGCGATCTCTCTACTCGGGTGGCTCCGGATCAAAGTTTACATGGCATCCCACAGAATACACTCACTTTTCCCTTTCTTAACCACATGGCCTTCGATCCATTTGATATCCATTCCCACAATCTTAGCTAAATTTTTCTTGAATGCCAATGTCTATGGATCCTTCAAGTAAATCCAATCCGGGATGGTGTGCTCGATACGCAACAAAGACAAATACTATTCGATGGTCAGGGTTATATCCTCCTTGTTGAAGGTGAAACATAGGTAGGCGAGGTTCCAAAACTGCACCATGGCCCGAATTAACTCACTATTGACTCTGACCGGGATCAACAATGCTATGTCCCCATAAATCTGAGTGAAGGCCTCTTTCTCTAACACATCCTCATTGTCGCCTATGAAGGCTAGTAAGGCACCCCGATCCAAAGGAATGGGTTCGATTCATTAGAGTATATTTCCCTAGCCTATGCGGAGGATCATCACGAGAGGTTAGGTACTTTACTTCCACTTAAAAGGATGGAGCTCGGATATAGAGCTCATTTATGCAAATGTAAGTGCAGTGGGTGAGGAGGAACAAAAAAACTTTTCACCACCTATTCTACAACCCTTATTCTAAGTGCCTCGACAAATTTAATAAAACAATTATCAAATAAGGTAAAACATTAATTAACTAGAGAGCAATAATAATATACAACATTAAATAACTAGAAAATAATAACAATATGCATGAACATGAACATGAACGTATTTAAAAACATTTTATTATTCAAGGAAAATCCTCTTTATTAAAAAAATATGGAAATTATAATTAAATACCGATTAAACCCGACAAACCAATATTTTTGATAACACATAACTAATTTTAGGCTTGACTCTCTAAAATTGTCCCCAGTGGAGTCGCCAAGTTGTCATAACGATCTCACGACCTCTACATGACGTTAAGGGGGAAGAGGAAAAGAAATAATTGGTTCATCGTAAATAATAATGGTTCTGAAAAACTGAAGAAAAATAGAGTGGCCACCAATTTTTTTTTTTGGTTAGGTGTGATCGGTCACTTATTATAAACTGGCTTTTGTAAAGAAATTTAAAATTAATTAAAAATCCTTTTAAAAAAACCAATTTTATGAACCATGTTAAATCAGAGAAAATCAAAATGCGGGTTCGGGAGTCGGTTACGTGCGGGGAAGGTATTAGCACCCCCATAACGCCAGTATATAACGGTACCTTATTAATCATGTGTTATCCTAAGTCTCGATGAATGTCGGTTTTAGCTTCGATACTTTAAAATAATTTCCTTAAAAAAATTTGTTTTTATTTCGAGAATGATCCGGAATATATTATCATAAATGTTTTTATATTTTTCGCAAACCCGACAAAACATAGAAGTTTTTGCTTATTTTGAAAATCTCCGTATCATTCTCTTTTCTTGAAAAGGATATTCCGTTGTTAATGATAATTGATGAGATTCTTCCCAACAAATCCGACAAAGAACTCATGAATTATTTTAACTCGAGAATATTATCTTATTTTAATAAAACATCAATTTGCATTAAAACTCATTTATTATGAGCATGAGTATGCAAACATTATTAATATGCAACATGAAAGAAATGATGTGACCACTAATTATCTCATGGAAAAAACTAGAAATCAACATGGATACTAAGTATAGATAACATGAGATAATAAAAAATAAAAAAAAAGACATGGCTTTTATTTTATCATAACATGGCAAATAATTCATGACATAGTATACATTTTATTATGACATGGCAAATGATTCAAGACATGGCAAATAATTCATGACATGACATACATTTCGTTATGACATGAAAAAAGAATTCATGATGTGGCATATATGACATGAAAAATAGTTAATGACATATCATACATCAAGTAGCATAATCAACATAAGCACATGAACATCAATTATTAAATGACATAAGTATAGGACATGCACATTAATCAAAATATATATGAATATAGAAAATGCACACAACACTTTGAAAATATTTTTTTCTTGTACATATACTTTCATGTGTGAAATTATGTAAAATGGCATACGTTAGAATATTTTATCGAACTTCCTGGCAGACCCGGCAAAGCATTAGTAAAATATTCTTTCGCATGACACTTACGTAATTCCAAATAAAACGAAAACCATACTTTACGATTTCAAAACACGGTTGAATAATTTTTGAACCTCCCCGGCAGACCAGGCAAAAATTAAAAAATTATTCTCGCCAAATATTGATGAAATCGGGAAAGCACGTTTTTATGAAAAATTAGAAGAAACATTTTTAAAACTTGAAATGCATGGAAATGAGACCATTATCGGAATGTGTTTGTCTCTTGAAGAGAGGATATCCGAACACCTAAAAAGATGTCTGACTACCTTTAAAAGAAACTTAGATTGAGCTTTTAAAATCGAAGGATTTCGAGAACGGATTTTGGCTCAGATTAAGGAATATCTGAATGCCATGGTTCGACATTCGAATACCTCTATACGAGCCTCGATGAAAATGACGTTTTCTTAAAATCGAGAAAGCAAAAATGCAATTTTTTAAAGAAGAAATTGCCTTGGTCGAATAGCAACTAGTGTAGTAATCAAACAACGTAAACTCATTTTTGAAGCTCGTTTTAACTACCCTTGACACGGTTTACCAAAACCATGTTTTTTAGACTTAAATGACCCAAAAAAAAACTTAGAAAAAGCCCTCATAGGTCTCATCCAGCCCCTTCCCTTGGTGTAAAATCCAAACTTTTCCTAATTTAAAAAGCTCGTTTTAGCCACCCAAAACTCGGTTTTAGCTAACTATTTTTTCACCCTTAAAAAAATATAAAAATTTAACCCTAGGTTCGGCCAAGGGTCTAGTAAACGAGGTTATAACAAATTTTTTTTGGGACAAAAAAGGAATGTGATTCTTGTTGCCCTAAAATAACATATCCAGCCTTTAAAACATTTTTTTCCAACTATTTGAAAAACAAGATTTTAGCTATGGATTATTGGTTGATCTTAGCCAAAATCATGTTGGAAATGGTTTGAAAACATGGTTTATAGCAAACAAAAATGATTAGCTCAAGGCTCTTGGGTTTAAATCCAGTCTAGCTATCACTTGGATGAAACCAAGATCATCAAGCTCATAATCATTTTTTCCGAAGAGAAAAACAAATGTAACAAAGAGAATTCTCCACAATAAACTCATATTCAGAAAAGTATGCACATGAGAATGACAAGATATATGAGCAAAAAACATAAACAAGCAAGAAAACAAAGGTTGGCCCCTTGGATGCTAGATCCGGCCTAACCATCACTTGGACAAAACCATGATCATCAAGCTCCAAACCTTTTTATTTTGAGAAGAAAAACAAAAGAAAAATCACTATCCTACCCCAATAGACCAACCCACATCAAATATCAAGGTAGAAACATGAAGCAAAACGAGCACAATAAGGCCTACTAGTTTCGGCCAAGAGGGAAAAAATGGAGGAAAAGAGTTTTGCAAACTTTGTAATTTTGTGAAAGAAGAAGATAAGAAGAAGAACAGCTTTTGAAAACCTTGAGATTTCAAGAAAACATAAGAAATAAAACTTGAAAATGGATGGAAAATAAAATGAAAAAGAAAGAAGAAAGCAAACTACCTTAGTAAGCTTTTTAAGAACAAAACCTTTAAACCTTCCTTTTTCCTCCTTTCCTTTTCTCCCTTGTGAATTTTTGAACTCCTTTTCTCCTTAATATGATAATAGCCGAATGGTGAAAATGGGGCTGTTGCCTTTGTTTTTAAGCCTTGGCCGAATGGTGCATGGGGGCAAAGGTCATGCTTTCTTCATTTTTCTTTCATGCCTCTAATAGACCCCCCTCCAAGATCTCATCTTTCAAGTGGCCCCCTCTTCCAAATAGTCCCCTTCTCCTAATATTGGGGGCCAAGTAACAATTCTATTGGCCAAAGCTTGTCATGTCATGTACTTCTTTTCCATGTCATCCAGTTATTTACAACAATGCCACATTGTGCTTTCTCCAAGATGGCCTCACTTTTTCATTTTACTACACTTCTACCTTGGGATATTTCCATATATTTCCTCCAACTTTCATTTATTTCTTATCCATCCCTCCATCATTTCCAAACTAATTTTATTTTCAATTGTACCATTCTTTACAAGTCCAAACTTTTAATTTGTGCAATTTAGTCCCTCCATTTTCAATTTCTTCCTCTTCTCATTCTCTTTGAAATTAATATTTCCAAATCCATTCCTTCATTGATTGTCCTCTAAATTGAACTATCAATTTCCTCCAATTTCAATTTTTCCTTTGAAATTGAACCTTCAATTTATTCAATTTAGTCCTTGCTTTTCCAATTCATCTTCCAATTGACTTCTCCTTTCATTCTACTTCACATTGGACTTTTAAATACCTCCATTTATTGATTCTTTCTCAAATTGAACTTTCAATTTCATCCAGTTTAATCATTTCCTATAATTCCCCTTGAAATTGAACTTTCAATTTATTTAATTTAGTCATTCTATCACTTCAATCTCCTATCTCACCTTTCTTCATTCCAATTTTCTCAAATTCTTTTTCCATAACCTTTAATTTGTTCAAATTAGCCTCTTTGTCATCTCAAATTTGCTTTTCCACCCTTAGTTCCAACTTTTGATTTTTTTTTCAATTTAGTCCCTACACCACTTTCTTTAGTCTCCTGATTCAATTTCATCTTCGATCTTCAATTGTGACTTTCCAATTATCAATATTGCCTCTTTAACATCCAATTTTCATTTTTGATCTTGATTTTTTAAAGTTGACTTTTTACCCGTTTACTTTGACTTTTGGGCAACTTTGGTCTTGTCTACTTTGATGAACCTGAATATTAAAGCCACTGAACCATGAAGTTGGATTGAATTTAGAAAGATGAAGTTATAGAAGAAACGTACCTTGTTTAGGTGTCCGGACAAAAATAGGTGTCTACAGCTATAACATACAAATTTTTATATGAAAACTATATCCAAAATCATAGCAAAATTTTTAGATATGTAGAACTTAATATCACACAACTACTAATTATTAGAATCTATATTTTTAGATAAGTTAAAATCATACCTGGATCCAAGAATGGATATAGCCTTTTTGTTAGCAAAGTTGGCAAGAGTTTCAAATCCTCAATTTCATCCTCTACCCCTTCGACGTCTATTGCGAGTAGGCTATATAACAATATCCTCATCTTCATTTCCCTCTGTATTATTTTGTTCAGTAGGCTCGACAGTAGTGGGATGACTAGAGATAAGCTCAACAGTTGAAGATTGAGCGAAAATAGACTCCACTGCATGTCCATGATTGATGGGAGGGTTTAGTAGAGGTGGATCTGCAAATGGAGCTACCATGGAAAGTCCACCATCACATGTAGACTGCAAATATCTTGAGATTTGGCTTCTAGAGATGGTTCTAGCTCCCGCTTTACCTCGTAGTCCTAGTCGAGGGTTTTTACATTTACCCCTAGGAGGCATCGCTCTTACATAATAAAAATGATGAAATATTATAAACTCACTATGGATTAAAATGCAATTGAACACTTCTAGCATTAAAATGATAAAACAAATGAATTATATTTTGCATTAAATATTTTACTAAAACAAGCATTTACCTAGTCAATAATCGACTTCAATATCTTCGAATTAATCATCACTATTAGACAAATTAAACTCCAATTTCTCTGTTGGAACATTATCTTGTTTGGACTCTTCAAACAAGTACTCCTTTTTTTTCTTCTTCTTCTTCGCCATCATCTCCGCAATATTATTTTCTAAAACTTTCATATCCACCACTTGTAATTCAATAGAGTAAATATCCTTAAAAATGACTCACCTCAGTTATGGCTTCCTAAATTGGATTTGGCAACAAATCTTGAAAGGCAATTGGAAGCAACCGTTATATAAATACTTGACAATCATGACTCTTGAAGCTATAAAACTTGTTTTCATCATGTACACTTCTCGCAATGTTGGAAATATATCCATTAGGGAACTTCAATTGTTTGACCCACTTAAACACATCATTTATTTGCTCTTGACTTAAAGTAAAAGCTATTTTAGGCTTGAAAAGTTTCTCATTATATTCAACCAACTCCAATTCAAATCACTTGCAAAGCACTTTCATATCCATTCTAGCCTTCACATTATCTTTGGATTTACCTTTTAACATCCATCACCGTGTTAAATATATTCCCAAACACATTTCGCTCAATATGCATAACATCCAAATTTTGATGAATGAGGTTTGAGTGCCACTAAGGTAACTCCTAAAGATACTTCTTTTCACCAAGTTATTTTATCTCTAAAACCAACTTTTTTTGCTTCTCATATAGTATACCAAAGATCACATCAGGAAGTGTACGTACTCAACGCAACATTTCTTCCCCCGATAATGTTTTCCACACGAATCTTGAACTTAATCCTTTGCTTCCTACAATGATGATTTAAAGGCAAAAATTGGCGATAACAATAAAAAAATGATGTTTTACCACCATAAATCAATCAAAAAACCTTACTTCGCTTTATGCAATAAGGACAACCAGCCTATAAGTACTCCACCCTGACAACATGGCATAGACGAGAAAATAACTAATTGTCCATAAAAATGTTGCTTTTAACTCAAAATTTTGTCTACTAAAAGCATCAAAAGTATCAACCCTTACATTCCTCAATAATTTCAACTCATCTATCAAATGCCTTAAGAATACATCAATATGTTTAATCGGACTTTTCAGACCCTGAATGATCATATTAAACAATAAATATGGTTGCTTCATGCACATTCATGAAGGTAAATTAGATACAACGATGATTACCGATCAACACGAATATGGTTTAGCGAATGGTCCAAATGGACTAAACCCATCAGTACATAACTCAAGTCGCACATTTCGTGTTTCAAGTGTTGTCATGCCACACTATTAATCAAGTGCCTAAGTTTCCCATCAGTGCTACATCCATGTGCATGCCATGTCATATTTTCAGAAGTTTTGATTGACATATAAAGTTTTTGGAGCCTTCTTATAAGCGACAAATAACACAACACCTTTTAAGGTACATTATTATTCTGACCACTGTTTGATGTAATAGGTTTATACCGAGGATGGTGACACACCAAACACTCAGTCATTGACTCTGTTTCAACATAAAATGACATGCTATTATTCTCACATGCATGTATTTTACTATAACTAAGTCCTAGTTTCGTAACCTTTTACTTTTCTTTATAAAAGTTTCCAGTCAGTTTCTAATCTTTCAACAACATATATATATTTAACTATAGACATGGTGCGATCATAACAAGTCTCACTCATTTGAATTTAGACTTGAATTTCCAGTCAGTTTTGTTTTCTTTCCACAACCCACAAAAATTCATCAGCATCATTCACCTGAGAAAAATTTATCGCGTTATGATTTGGCAATTCATCATACACCCTCGACTCCTCCGCACTTCAATCAAATTCAGGATAATTAGCATCCATTACAATCCTCATATATAGATCACAACATCATCTACCTTACTTGATGATTCACCTTGAACCAAATTACTATTATAAGACTCTCCATATGTCATCCATACCATATAACCACTAGTAAATCTTATTGAATAAAGATGATAAATCACATCTCAAGTTTGAAATTTTCTATTATCACAATTATTACATGGACTCATGATCTTTTTTCGACTAACACATGAATCATGTGAAAAGGTAAAATCTATAAATACTTCAACTCATTTATAAACTCATTACAAAGATACCCTTTATTATCAACCCGGGCATACATCCAAGAACGATCACTTGACATATTATAATTCTAAAAATTGGTAAAAATTGACATGTCAAGTAACATCCATGTAACAACAAAACATATATTCATATTACTTTAGCAATTAGTAATAAAGGAATAAGTTAAAGCAAGTAGCAAATTATCTTCTTTAAGCATCCCATTTGTCTAACATCATATTGAACCAATATAAATAATTATAGTTTCAAATATATCTTTATAGTTTCAATAACATGCATCAAATGCTTAGATCTAATTAATTAGAAATAAATAAATAAACAAAAAACATTTAAATATATTTTTTATTTTCACACATACTAACAAAACCTAGTACACAAAAATTTTAAAGAATAACAAAAATAATTGAGAACCACTAACCTAAATATGTCTTCCATCATTGATAGAATTAACTAAAAAAGACAAAAATTAGTACAAAAAAATTTTTACTAAAATTTAGATTTAAGATATATTGTATTTTTAAAATTTTACCTACCGATTGAAGTTGAGTTCGGGTAAAGTTGGGAAAATGAGGAGCTGGAGATTGAAGTAGAGCTAGAACTGGTAGACAAAGGGAAAGATGTGGGTGGGTTGGCTGGGGCTAAACAACTTCTATGCCGGCGGAAGAGCTAGTGGTCGGCTAGCAGAGGGCAAGTGGAGGGAAAAGGAAGAGGACATCCAGCTTTTGGAGGCTGTCGATGGAGGAAATGGAGCTTTTCAACTGCAGGGGTTCCGGCACATCACATGGGTGGGTGAGGGAGGGGCACAGCATAACCGATGGAGAGAAAAAAAAAAAGAAAAGAAAAGAGAGGGTGAGAGAAAATGAGAGAGGAAAAAGACATAGGATTTTTTTTTTTTTTACATTTTATGACAGAAATTCTTGTAGACACCTAATTTTGTTCGGACCACTAAAACATGTATGTTTTCTTCCTAAATTGATGTTTCAGAATGTAAACAGATTTTTTTCATCCTGTAGGTGGCACTCCGAGACTTAGTCTAAGAGGGCGAGTATAAAAAATCAAACTTGAAAAAAGTCAACCCCGAAAAGTCAACTACTGAAAAAGTCAACCTACTTTCAAAATCAATATTTGAAGTTCAATTTAAAAATGGCGAAAAAATTTCGATAATTCGAGATCTACATCGAAAGATATGGAGTTCGGAAGTTGGGTTATGGAGATTCAATAGAAAGGAAACCCTAATATGGGAAATAGGGAAAAATGCTTAAACGATCGAATTGGTCGAAATTGAAGGTTCCAAATGAAAGATAAGCACTGACTACGGTTAATGGAGAAGCCACTTGAAAGAAAAACTAAAAGAAAAGTCAATCCGGAAGAAAATCGAGAATTAGGGTTTTTGATGGATTTTGGTGAAATTGGGAAGAATTACAAGAAATGGCCCTATTCGGTAGGACTAAAGCCCCTAATTGATGAGGAGTGATTAAAAAAGGATAGCCCAAGGCTCAGTTTGAAGAAAATTTGAAAATCAGACTTGTTTTGAGCAAAACCGGGTTTCGGAGGTAAAAGGGCAAAATTGGAAAATTTGGGAAAAATAGCAAATGAACTCCAAAAATTCTTAAAAATTGCAAATCTCATTCTTAAATCATTTCGAAGAGATTGGCAAAAGAAAATATTGATTCGGAGTTCGTTTGCAGAATGGCCAAATCCCGGGTCTCCTATGCAGTAATTCAAGAAGATAAATCCCGAAAAAATAGCAAATGAACTCCAAAAATTCTGAAAATTTTCAAATCTCATATTTAAATTATTTGGAAGAGATTGGAAAAATAAAATCTTGATTCGGAGTTCGTTTGCAAAATGGCCAAATCTTGGGCCCCCTATGTAGTAATTCAAGCAGATAAATCCCGAAAAAATACCAAATGAGTTGCAAAAATTATGAAAACTTCCAGATCACAATTTTAAATTATTTGGAAGAGATTTGTGAAGAAAAATCTTAATTTGGAGCTCGTTTAAAAAATGGTAAAATTTGGGGGCATAAGAAGGCAATTTTGGAAGAAAAAATCCAAATAAATAGCAAATGGACTCAAAAAATTTTGAAAACTTTCAGAATTCAATTTTTATTATTTTGAAAGTACTGAAAAAATAAAATTTGAATTTGGAGTCTGTTTGCCATTTATTTACATTCGGGGGGCAAAACGATCATTTTACACAAGAAATCGAAAAGGGCTTTCCTTGCCTTTTAAAAAAATGAAACATGAGCTGGAAGGAAAGGGGCTAGCCGGCCAAGGCCCAAATAT
The DNA here is from genome assembly GCA_030761205.1 of Fremontodendron californicum. NCBI lineage: Eukaryota > Viridiplantae > Streptophyta > Magnoliopsida > Malvales > Malvaceae > Fremontodendron > Fremontodendron californicum. The sequence goes on from JAULJL010000005.1 coordinate 27,384,903, forward strand.
GGGTAGGAGGTTTCTGATTTTTTAATCAAGAGGCTAACAATGAAGAGTTAGTTAGTGATTTTTTGATCAAGCCTTTGCAAATAAGCCACATGGACCAATGCATGAAGAGGGAAAGTGTCAGCATAATGGCTTAAGATTCCTGAACAGCTGTAATTGTGGATAGCTGATGGCCTAATCTAAGGGTGATAATTTCATGTTTTAAACATCTTGGATCAATAGCCTTTGGATAAAAATTGGTTGACGGAAAAATGACAACATCCTAGCCTAGTGGAAGGGGGCATTCGGCCATATGAAGAAAAGGGGTCTCTCTTTCATTTTTTCAACTACTCACTCTCTATTCTCTCTTGCTTTTGGCTGATTTTCTCTCCATTTTTAAAAAGCAAAAAAAAAAGTTTAGAAAAGAAAAGAAAGTTAGAAGAGAAAAAGCTTGAAAGATAGCTTCTAGAGGTTGCTTTTAGTACCATACTCTTGCACTTTCTTTAATTTTCCATTCTTGATTTGCTGTTTTGATTATTATTTGGTGAGTTTCTTTTGATTTTTCTTTTTAAATAAGTGTTTTTAATGTTCTTCTTTAAGTTCCTTCTTGATCCTTTCTTATAAAAAGCTCTTGAAATATTTTTTTCTCTTGTTTCTTTGACATGGCTGAATGGCCCAGTTTTTTTTAGTTGCTATTTGCTTTGTTATTTCATGTTATTTTTGATATTAAATAAGTTTTGATGCTTTAAATCTTCTTCTACTACATAGACTTGAAGTTTGTTTTAATGTGGTTGCTTGCTTATGTCCATTTATGAGTCTATTATCATGTTCTTGCGTTTTTGATTTTCTGTTTTCAAAATGTTTAAGTTTGTTTATATTTTATATTTTGTAATCCATGTGTTTGTGAAAATGTTTGTTGGTTTTCATGCCTCTACTTTACATTTGCATGATTTGAGTGTTATTCTTTAGTTAAGTATGTTAGTATATCAAGTGTTTGTGAAAATGCCATGCTCATTTTGAACATGAGCCCATTCGGCCACTTCACTATTATTTGCTTTGTGTGTGCATTTTTGTTATGTTAGTTGATAGATTTGCATTTTCATGACATTTGGTTGAGTATTTTGTTTAAGAATGCCTTGTGTTTGTGTTATTTCCATGCATACTTTAGATGTAGGATTGATTTGTTTGGTCATGCATATCCATGCATTTTAGACCTAGGTTGCATTAAATGCCATGCAAGTTCATTTAGGTCTAGGTCATTTTATTGATGCCATGCATTTTTCATGACATTTAGGTTTAAAATCATGCATTTCATGCATCATATTTGCTGTATTTTTCATGCATTTTCATGTTCGTGCCACTTGACTTATGACTTAGGCCAGCCAATGGTTCAAAGTCATGCTCTCTTGAGCATACTTGTGGAAAATTAAAGAGTTGTCAAATTGATTATTCTACCTTTGTGATTTTTTTTACATAGTCAATTTTTGCCTAACTTTTCAAAAGTGTTAGCTACTGTTTTTGAGTCATTTAGAGAGTCTTAAATATTTTTACTTTGATTTTTAAATGATTTTATCAAAGGCAAAAAATGTGTTTTAGCAAAACAGTTTTTTTCACCTAGTACTCGTACTTTCCCAATTTTTTTAGGCAGTCATCTTTAATCTGAAAACTAATCCGATTTTTTTCCGTGTAGTTTTACATGTTTTGAGTCTCCAGTATTTTTTTTAGATTTTGTAGAATTTTTAAAAATATGGTAAAAAATCGTGGTTTAAACTGGACAGTGGAGTCAGAATTGAATTTGAAGGAAAATCATTTTTCTGTTTTGGTTAAGTTCATTAGAGGGGGCTGATTAGGAAGTTTAGCTACTGACTTAGGGTAGTTTCTAAGCCTTTTTAAACTCTAAAAATGATTTTTTAAGTCTCGGGTTAAGGATGGTCAAGTCCGGGATTTTAAACTTAGGAAATTAGAGCCATTTAAAAAGGGTTTAGCCAAGTTTTTATTTTTAATCTAAGCTTTTCAAAAAATTGTTTTCAAACAATCACAAAGTACTTTGATTTTAGAATATTTAATTTTATATATTTTCCTAAGGTAACCGGATATCTTTTTAGATATACGGATTTCCTTAATTAAAGGAAAAAATACATTTTCATGCATTGCATTTTTATATTCATGCATTTTATATAATATGTGATTTTTGCTATGATAATTTCTATGGTAATGTTATTATTTTGATTTATATTTTTTGATGTTATACTGTTTATTATATGGTTTTGAATATTTCATGATATCCTATGCTTTTTATTTAGTTATTTTTTGTCATATTATTTCGCATATACTATGTTCATGCATTATTATTTTCATTTTTATTTTCATGCATATTATATGATAGCATTATTTTATATTTCATGTCATTTAAATTATATGCCATACCATTCATATTTGCCATGTCATTTAAATTATTTCATTTCATATAGAATATATTATATTACCTAGGTCATTTCATTTCATGTAGAATATATTATGTTACCTAGGTCATTTCATTTCATTTAGGATATATATGTCATTTAGGATATTTTATTTCATTTAGAAATATATCATATGACTTAGGATATTACATTTCATATATAATATATTATGTTACCTAGGTCATTTCATTTCATTTAGAATATATCATATAACTTAGGATATTTCATTTCATTTAGAATATGCTAAGACATTTAAATTATATCATATCATTTAGTTTGCATTATATTATTTAGACTTTGCTATGTCATTTTTATGTCATACATATTCATATTTTTTAAAATGTTTAAAAAAGGTAATGATTTTCAATAAAATAAAGATATTTCTGAGTTAAAATAATTCATGAGTTCTCTGCCGGGTTTGCTGGGGATGATATCATCAATTATCATTAATAACGGAATACTTTCTTTAAAATAAGAATGATTCGGAAAGTTTTCTAAACTAATAAAAATTTCTATATTTTGCCACATTTGTTGGGGAATATAGGAAAATTTTGAATTTATAAATTCCGGATCATTTTCAATTAAAAATGGAATTATTTTTCTTTAAATTGGGAATTAACTTGAAATACTAAATTTAAAACCGATTTTTTTACCGAGACTTGAGATAACACATGATTAATAAGGTATCGTTTTATACGGGCGTTATGGGGGTGCTAATCCTTCCCCACACGTAACCGAGTCCCGAATCCCTTTTTTTGATTTCTCTAGTTTAAAACGCAGACTTGAAATTGGTTTTAAAAATATTTTAATTAATTTTAAAATATTTTATAAAACTAGTTTTAATAGGTGGCCGATCACACCTAGCGCGAAAAGATTGGTGGCGACTCCATGTCTTTTTCAATTTCATTTTCAAAACCTTCATTTTTCTAGAGGAATTAAGTCGACTTTTCCTCGATTTTTTTTAATGTCACGCTTAACGAATATAAAGTCTTGCGATGAGACTTGTTTTTTTTTTAGGTTGCGACAATACTGTCACAGATATTCCCCACTAATTTAATGACATGATTTACTTACTGGTTCTATTACTATATTTTTAAATTATATAAAAAAAATATTTATAAAAATTTTATTTTATTAAATGTCACAAGTTCGTCATAAAGTTTTGTCACTATTTATTATCTCATTCTTTGTGAAATTTTTATCACAAAAATTTTGCTCAAAAATTATTTCATTTGGCATTGAAATTCAGTGACGAATTTTATGATGGACTATTATTTTAATCACATTTTTGTCATAAATCTGTCACTAAATTTTGTTATTGTAAAAAGAACTCATTTAATCATTATTTATGTCACAAATCCGTTAATTGATATCAATAATGAAAAATTATGATGAACTTTTTTTCTATTACAGATGAAGCATTTTCTGGCAGTATTCTAAGTATTTCATATAAGATTAACTTCTTCATTACTTTCACCAAAGTAACATCTTGTCTATTTGGACCCCAATCGTTCTCACTAGGTGAGACAATTGCACCACCTGATCATTGCCCCCTAAATCCCTACCTTGGCACAAAGAAGAAAAAAAAGGTCGGTGACACTTATAGTAAGTAAATGGAAAAAATGGATAAATATATCCTGAAAGTTTTGAAAATGGTAAGTGAATCTCATGACTCAATTTTCATATATAGTTTAATAGATTTATAAATTCGAACCAAATTCATTTCATAAATTGAAGTACAACTAATTAATGAAACTGTTAGTCGACGTAAGTAACACAATTATTAAAATTGTTAGGGCACTTAACACTTTAAGATTAGATTATCGATCTAACTTAGTCACACAATGCTGATTTTTTTTGCTTTTCCTCTTTATAAACTAAATTCTCATTACTCAGATAAATGATCTAGATTGTAAAAACACCTCTAGATTGTACACAAAAGGAAAAATAAAGAAGGGAGACCGGAGAAGAACCTTAACATGCCTGTGAGACTTAGCAATGCCTATGATAATTCTACCCAAACACCGTTCTGGTTGGTTTTAGAAATGATAATAGATTGTAAAAAATCGGATATCCAACACTATCTGATCTGATTTTTAAGGATTTTGATAATTTTTGGATTTAGATATCAAATTTACTATCTGTGCTGAATTCGGATAGGAACCTTAGATATCTGATATCCTAATCCGCTTTGATTTTGGTTCAGATAGTATTAGATATCCGAATTCATTATCCGAATCTGTTTTACTTAAATGGATATTATTAGATATCCGAATCCGATATCCACTTACATATTTGTAAAATATAAAAAAAAAAATTATACTTATGTAAAAATTTGAATCTTGATGTGCAAACTGTCATTACCAATAATTCAGATATTTAATGAATTCAGATATCCGATGAATATTTTTATCTAATTTGGATTTGGATTCGGATAGTATTATTTGGATAGTAACCAGATAATAAATGGATTCGAATATCATGTAAATTAATAGGATTTGGATATTTAAAAAATAATAGATATCTAATCCGTGGCCATTACTATCTAATTTGTACATAAATAAAGATCCCTCTCGGTCGAATATTATGTAACTTGGTATACTGTTTATAGGATGATTTAATCTTTTGAATTTGGAGTATCCAACTTAGGTTAGTGTTTTCTAGAATTCTTTTTTTAGAAGATATATTCCGTCTTATAAATAATAGATTTGTAAATTTTAAATATGATAAGAAAATATGATAGAGACACGACATGTTTTATAGAAAATAATGTAATAAATATGATATGACACGTTTAAACACGACTAACACGATACATTTAATACACATATTGTATTCGTATTTAAGATTTTGACACATTTAATAATTTTACAGTGTTTATGTTTACATTATTGATACAAAAAATAACAATACTCGACACACATACATAAATTGTCAAGTCTAATAAATAATGTCTTAATTAATTTGACTTTTCTTAATGAATTTTTTTCATTTATACCTTATTTTATTTTCAAATTATATGTTGGTCACAATTTGCCAATATTTCTCAAAAATTTCAACCAAGTAGCTTTCATATATATATATACAAATATACATATATTTTTGTATGTATATTTAAATTTTAATTTGATAAATTGTTGAAAATAATTAAGGTAAAATTTTGAAAATTTTAACAAAAGAAAAAGAGAATATATATCGAATAGATCTAGGGATTAAATGACAATATAAAATAGTACAAAAAGATTCAATCATTTGGGTATGTCGTCAAAGAAAAATTGTCCTTCGTCATGACAACATGACCTCAAGAGCTATGTTTCACAAATCATGAACCAAATTAAAAAGGAAAAGAAGGCAGCAGTAAGAACATGGACGTACGCTCCTCCTCTTTCACCAATACAGCCAAGCAATGCTATAAATTTATTTTCCAACCTCATCGAAGGGTTCAAATCTTATATCACATTCCATTGTAGGGCCTACAGCTAGCATGGACGCATCACTGATTTTTCAAAGATTATTATTATTATTGTTTTTTCTTTTTTTTTTTTCCTTTGAATAAGAGGTTTGCAATTAACAATGATTATCTGTGCTCAGCCTTGAGCATCTTTTTTCTCTTCAAAAGCATCACCATTTGGTTGCTTTCTATCAAGGTGCGGTTAAACAAAATGAAGCCGGTCCCTCATATATAGCATAATTTTTTGATTTTTTCCCTAGGTGCATGTACTTGTTTCTAGTTGTACATCAACTTGATACCCCTTTTTCCTTGGATATTTATTTATTTTTATTTTTTTAAGCTTAATAATATAGATTTTTTCATAGGTCAAGTCGAGTCAGGTTGCTGCTCGAAATATTTTAAATATCTTTATCTAAACCCTGTTTTGAATGGGCTCGTTCATTTGCTGTTTAAAAATTTATTTTTATATTAATATTTATATATTTTTATAATTAAATTTAAATAAAAATATATATTTTTTATTATGTAAACAGTGATTCGGATTGGATCGACCCTAATCAAAAAAATTCGACTCACACTTGATTTAATACGAATCGGGTCGGACAGACTACCCGACCTTTAAATAGATCTAAATCTAATACTATAGAAAATGGTTTTACAAATATCATTGCTGTATTAATCATAACCAAATTGTCTTTGTAAGAAAAATTCTCAATCTTTTTATCGGACATAAAAGGGGTGCATTGAATGTTGAACCAAGAGTGTATTACCACTAGTCATATAAATCCATAAAAAATATTTAAAAGTTTCAATTACAAATCAAAACAAAAGCAAGATTTGGCTCAAAGATCAAACCTAGTTTAATTAGGATTCATCCCTAGGGGACACTAAGGTTAAATTTTCAAACTTTAAATTAAAAGGGTCTTGAGTTCAAAATTGCATTTGTCATATTTTATAGGATATAGAAAATTATCACATACATCATCATTTCCCATGTTTAAAACAATTCCACCATATCTGATATGGGTTAATGAGTAATTTAGTACATGAATTATATCACTTCCTGAATTTCAGTTTTGCCGAACAAATTATCTCATTGACTAACACCTTAAATATTAAGTTGATGTGACCCAAAAAAGCCAATAAAATTTTCTCGTGTGGTCAAAAAAGCCACATCAACTTTTTAGAAATTTTTTATTTTTGAAAGAAAAATTTAGAAACTATATAAAATTGAAAAAAAAAATTCAATTTTTTTTTTTTAAAAAGGAAATCGCGGGGAAAGGGTGAGGAGGGAAAGGTACAGGAAAGGAATGAAAAGGAAAGGGGAAGGAGTAGGGGGTCGACGGTGGATTCAGTCGGTCCAGATACAAATCAAGTCGATCTGGTTTGGCGTAGGCAACTCCGCCACTGACTAGCTCTCCCCCTACCCTCTTCCTCTTTACTCATTTTCCTTTTCTTTTTATTTTTCTTTTTATTTTTTTTCCAATTTTTTAATTTTTAATTTCTAAAATAAAAATTTGTAAGAATTTTTTTTTATCATTTTTTTAAAAATTTAAACACTAAAAATAGACATTTTCCAATTTATGAATTTTTTATCATTTTTTAATTCTAAAAATATATTTTTTATTTTATTTTTTAAGTTAAAAACGAAACTTTTGAAAGAAAAAAAAATGGAATAATATAACAAGTGCCACTTTTTTATTAGCTAATTTTTAACATTTTAGCATTTTAACGGATAGAGTAGTTAATGGGGTAATGTGTTAAATGAAATTATCCTAAGTGCGAATTTTTATTCTTTAAATATGAAATTAATAAAAGTGATATAATTCGGATATCAAATTACACATTAACCCTATTTGATAATAGCCTTCTAATTTTACTTCTCTCCATAGACGGTGAATGAAATAATAATCCTATATATTATTAAATTAAAGGTCTACCGAGTTCTTTAACCGCTGAAAATGGGAACTGTTTAATTGGAAATGAATTTATATATTATTAATTCTTTGTATAATAGAGTATTAATCTAGATCCTGTTTCTAACAAAGATTCAGATTGAAAATTGAGCTGAAACTGAAGGAGCTCGAGAAATCAATAATAATTTAATTACGAAATTGCGGGTTTTAGATTGACTCAACCCGCAGTTTTGAATCTCCTAAAACTGATTTGTATGTAAACAGGAAAAGTCTCACACAACATTTTCATCCTTACGGAGACTAAAGTTAATAAGCCTTGACCATTTCCTAAGGTCAATTAAATTTATGAATGAATTGTGATATTATGATTTAATTAGCAGGAGAAAAAGAATTAATTATAAGGCGCATCGGATACCATCACATGACCATGAAATTTCACATATCATAGCCATGTAAAGAGAGGTTTGGCAAGTGCATGAATTGGGACAGCTTTCCACCGTGAAGGATCATCCATCTCAATCTCAATCAACTTAATAATTACTTTGAAATTTGTTTTGCTTCCTCAATATATATCCAATATATTCACATATATCTAATCAACTATATGTGTTTGGAAGTATTGTGTTATGTTGTTGTTTGTTTTCTTTGTTTCATTAGGCTTTGATTTTATATATAAGGATTTAAATTATGACCGTGGACGTGTTTTAGGTCGCGTCGTGTTTATCGTGGTTGTGAAAGTAACGAATACTATCGTGATCAATTATGATGAATATTGAAGACGAAAAAAATCGAAACATAAAATAACGATCGTAGCATTAAGTTGTAACTACTATTTAAATCTTTATCTGTATATTTTGGTAGGGTTCCAAACTTTGTAATAGCTTAGTCAAATCTTAAAAAGAATAACTTAAAGTTGGAAATCGAACCGCCACCACTCTTTTCCTAAGAGCTTTAGGATATATACAAAAAAAAAAAATAAAAAAATTAATCGCAAAAGAAAGAATGCTTATCCAGATAATTCACAAGAGGATAATCATGATAAAAAATGCTTATCCGGATAATACACAAGAGGATAATCATGATAAAAATAGAGCCTATAGTAAACAAGATTCATGTTGATTAAATATTAAAGATTTTCTTTACTATAAGATCAAATATGATTGAAAATGACGGATTCTGGGCAGAAGCATTCCCTTTTCATTATTTTTGTTTAAAATTCCTTGACCTGAAGTTTGATGCCCATTTTTCTGGGAATGAAAGAAAGTAACCCCAAAGAAAGAGAAAGAAGAATAATTAAAAAAAAACTCAGTTACATTGTATGTTGATTTCTGACTCTCGGTACCAATTGTAGTTTTGTGCTACAGTACCGATTTGCTACAGTAACTTCCGAAAAACAACTCTTTTATTAATATGAGAAAAGACCAAATATACACTAGACACACTCTTTTAATATGCACTCACAACTTCAATCTTTTTCTTCCTTTTTCTCTCTACTCACCACACACCTATCACACAACACACATCTCTATTTATAGCTCTTCAAGTTGGTGTTGTAGCCAACTTAGAATTCTCTAGATAGCTAAGACTTTGATTATTCAATGAAGAAAACTGAAGAGATTTCTGGAACTAGAAGACTAAGGAGAAATTCTAAAGAAAAATCTAGAGAAAGAACAAAGAAGAGAAATCTAGAAAACTTGAGTAGAAGAAAGATAGAGATGATTCTAGAGATAAGAGAGAGGAGTTGGTGTAACTTTCAACACTCCCCCTCAACGACTACTCTCTCTTGATGCTCGCTTTGGTAGTCATGCCAAGTTGTCTTCTGAACTCATCGAATTTTGCACCGCTAAGTCCCTTGGTAAACAAGTCAGCTACTTGTTCTTCAGTCTTGATGTATTTCAGTTCAACATCCCGTTGAAGTACTTTTTCACGTACAAAGTGATAATGTATTTCTACGTGCTTGGTTCTGGCATGAAAGACTGGATTTTCAGCTAAGCTTATTGCTGACTGATTATCGCAATAGAGTTGTACTGGAGAGTCAATCGGTTGGTGCAGGTCCTTTAACAGCTGTATCAACCACGTGCTTTCTTGTGCTGCCATAGCTGCTGCTCTATATTCTGCTTCTGTAGTTGACAATGATACCGTAGGTTGTCTTTTGCTACACCAAGAGATTATGCCGGATCCAAGGCTAAACATGTAGCCAGTTGTTGATCGTCTTGTATCATGATCTCCACCATAATCGGCATCACAATATCCTATAACTTGGCACGGAACTCCCTTTTTGTATAGAAGTCCAAAATCAATAGTTCCTTTTACGTACCTCAAGATTCGTCGAACCGCATCTAAGTGAGGTTTCCTTGGTTTCTCCATGAATCGGCTAGCTACTCCAACAGCGAATGCAATGTCGGGTCTTGTTAATGTAAGGTAGATTAGACTACCCACTAGTTGCCTATAACTTGTTGAGTCTTCCAATTCTTTGCCTTCTTCACTACAGAGTCTTGCATTGGCTTCCATAGGCGTAGATATCGACTTGCAATCAGTCATCCTGAATTTGTGTATAAGATCTTTTGCATACTTGTGTTGACATAAGAATATTCCTTCTTTGGTACGGTTTACTTCTAGCCCAAGAAAGTGATTCAGCTCTCCAAGCTCTTTCATTTGAAAACGTACTGAGAGATTGCTTCTAGTTTGTTTGATTTCTTCTTCGTTGTCTCCGGTGATGATTAGATCATCCACGTAAACCAAGACTATTGCCAACTTACCTCCTTTTTCTTTCACGAACAAGTTCGAATCTGCTGATGCAACTGAGTAACCACTTTGTATTAGGAATTCGGCAATTTTACCGTACCATGCTCTCGGTGCTTGTTTTAATCCGTAGAGTGCCTTTTTCAACTTACACACATAATCCGGATGAACTTTACTTGTGAATCCTTCGGGCTGCTCCATATAAATCTCTCGATCTAGCTCTCCGTGCAAGAAGGCATTTTTCACATCCATTTGCCATAACTTCCAAGATTTGCTTGCTGCAAGGGCAAGTAATACTCGTACTGTTGTAATCTTTGCAACCGGACTAAAGGTCTCATCATAGTCCACCCCATACTTTTGAGAGAATCCGCGAGCCACCAATCGAGCCTTATACCTTTCTATCGATCCATCGGGTCGAGTTTTTATTTTATAAACCCATTTACATGAGATGGGTTCAATCTTCTTCGGCTTTGGCACCAACTCCCATGTCTCGTTTTGTTTCAGGGCTTGAACTTCTTCTTCCATGGCTTTTCTCCACTCCAATTTCTCAGATGCCTCTTCATAAGTTGTTGGCTCTATTTCTTCAATTAGAGCAGCATTAGCATACTTAAGATTTGGTTTGCGTTGTCGTGATGACCTGCGCAGAAGTAGCTGAGAATCTCTTTCATCGAACTCATTTTCTCGAAATGACTTTTCCTCATCAAGGGCCTTTTCTGAATACTCGTCACTTGGTTGAGTCTTTTCAAGCTCAATTTGTTCTTCCATATTTTCTTGAAGTTTTTCTTCAATTTCTTTTGAGTCTGGCAACAGAACTGCTTGTGGTGACCACCATGACGAAGCTTCATCGAACACAACATTTCTGGATACATAGCATCTGCCACTTGTTGGATCACAACATCTCCACCCTTTTCTTTGGTCGTCATATCCCACAAATATGCAACGAATTGCCTTTTTGTCGAATTTGCTGCGTAGATGATCTGGTACAAATACATAACATACGCAACCAAATACTCGAAAGTGACTCACCGTGGGTTTGATGTTCCATAGTTTCTCAAAGGGTGAGATAAAACCAAGTCTTGCTTGTGGAAGCCTATTAGTCACGTGAGCTGCAGTCTTCAAACATTCTGCCCAAAAACGAGGTGGCACATTCTTCGCATGTAACATGCTTCGACATATCTCAGCCAAATGTCGATTCTTTCTCTCGGCAACTCCATTTTGTTGTGGAGTGTTCGGACATGTCAATTGTCGGCGTATCTTGTATTCCTGTAAGAATTCTGAAAACTCCTTGGATGTGTATTCTCCCCCGTTATCTGTGCGTAGGCATTGTATCTTTCGGCCTACTTCTTTTTCCACCTTTTCTTTGAACTCTATAAATTTAGTAAGTGCCTCTGATTTTTCTTTCATAAAATCAATCCAGACGTACCTTGAAAAATCATCAATGAAAGTTATCATGTATTGGCAGCCACTGACAGAAGGTTGTTTTATCTTCCCGAACACGTCTGAGTGAATTAGCTGAAGAGGCTCCTTAGCTCTAAACTTTGACTCCTTGTATGGCAGCTGATGAGCTTTCCCATATTGGCACCCGGCACATACTGTGTCCTCTTGAATGTCTAATTGAGGAAGACCTTTGAGCATAGACTTTTTCATCATTACCTTTAACTTGAGATAACTCACGTGCCCAAGCCTTGCATGCCACAAGTCAGCTGTTTCATTCTTTCTTGTCTTGTCCACATATGCAGTCTGAGCGGACATAACGTAGACTGACTCCAGACGCTTCCCTTCCATTATTGGTGTACTTGTTGGCTTTAAGTTTGGATATACTTTCACATCATTTGGACCAAACACGACATAATTTCCTGAGGCAGTGAGTTGTGAAACCGATAGCAGATTTTTCTTCATACCTGGCACATGGAATACGTTTTGCAGCTCGATTTGGTGTGGACTAAATCGTGGCACAATAGTTGTTTGGCCGATGTGAGTAATAGGTAACCTTGAATTATTTGCAGTTACCACAACTCGTTCTCCTTTGTATGTTGAGGTATTAGTCAACTTCTCCTTATCTCCAGTCATGTGATTTGAGCATCCAGAATCAACTATCCAATCATTATTATAGTCGATTAATTTACTCACCGATGCGAGTGAACATTCTTCTTCTGACTCGATGATGCAAGCAGCTGCAAGTTCTTCGCATTCTTCAATAGCAATAGATGCTTGAAAATCCCACTCTTCTTCGCTATTATTCTCTTCTCGTGACGAGGTTGCCGCGTTGCCTTGGACTTGCTTAAACCGACAGTCTCGAGCAAAGTGACCAGATTTTCCACAGTTGTAACACTGATTGTTTTGACGACGATACCTATTTTCATTTTTGTCTCTTTCTCGAACATGCTGGGCTCCCTCTTGCCGAAAGCTCCTTCCCCCTTGCTTTGGCCATGTTTCTTGCCTTCGAAATTTATTTTCTTCCACGCCTGGCTTTGTAACAACTTTGCTTCTTTTATTAAAGCCTCTTTTATTACTAAAGAGTGCTTTCTCGTCATCTTTTATCGAGACTTTAGACATTTGTTTATCTAAAGTCTCTTGATTGGCTAGGATATTTTCCAACTCAGTTAAAGTTGGTTCTTTGCTCCAACCACGGGTTGCAGTAACAATCCCGTTGTATTCAGGTCGCAAGCCATGGATGATAATTCTTCTCATCCTCGTTTCGGTAATAGCATTTTCTGGATCTAATTTTGAAATTTCCTCACAAAGAGTTTTAACTTTAGAAAAATATTCGCTTACCGACATATTTTGCTGCGAGATTGACAGGAGTTCATTCTCCAATTGTTGGAGCCTAGCATCATTTTTCCTCGCGAACAGCATTGTGAGTGTGTCCCAAGCTTCCTTCGGTGTCTTTGCATCCTTGATGCGTTGTAATAAACCATCCTCAATGGTGACTGATAACACGTACATGGCCTTACCGGCTTTGATCTTCCATTTTCTTAGTTCTCCGGCATCAGTTGGTGGTGTTGAAGCTTCACCGTTAACAATATCCCATAAATCTTGCCCGAGCATGTAATATTGCATCCGGATGCTCCACGTATTGTAATTGTTTTCATTGAGCTTCTCGATGTTGCTAGCGGAATTAGAAATATCTGCCATAGTGTTTTGAGAGTGCCCTGCACTTACCTCAAATTTGATTCTCGTTCACTTAATTTCACAGTCCCTGACCGTGTACCGGCAGAATTTCCACGTCTCCACGAACTACGATCCTCGATCGTCTTGGTCCTAGACCAATAAACTTCACAGTCCCAGACTGTCTTTCTCCGATATGCGTACTCCGGTCCCTGACCGTCTAGCTCTGATACCAATTTGTTGATTTCTGACTCTCGGTACCAATTGTAGTTTTGTGCTACAGTACCGATTTGCTACAGTAACTTTATCTCGGGATGCTACAGTAACTTCCGAAAAACAACTCTTTTATTAATATGAGAAAAGACCAAATATACACTAGACACACTCTTTTAATATGCACTCACAACTTCAATCTTTTTCTTCCTTTTTCTCTCTACTCACCACACACCTATCACACAACACACATCTCTATTTATATCTCTTCAAGTTGGTGTTGTAGCCAACTTAGAATTCTCTAGATAGCTAAGACTTTGATTATTCAATGAAGAAAACTGAAGAGATTTCTGGAACTAGAAGACTAAGGAGAAATTCTAAAGAAAAATCTAGAGAAAGAACAAAGAAGAGAAATCTAGAAAACTTGAGTAGAAGAAAGATAGAGATGATTCTAGAGATAAGAGAGAGGAGTTGGTGTAACTTTCAACATTGTATACGACAAAAACAGGTCATATATAAAGTTGCATATTTTTGTAATCATTGGTATTAGGTAGTTGCCTTCAGAATCATCAAGTACACTACACCCCCTTCCCGGCAGCTTAGGACATTTTAGACTGTGGTTGATTTGGTACTAAAAAAATCTCAGGGTCAATGATTGGTCAGCCACAATTACTGCGTTGACCTAAGATCAATTCGTGCTCAGCCGAGCATTTGCCAGATAGAGAATTAGAGATAATGAAAGTTGGCCCAAACTTGGTTTTGGCTCAAGTCTCCGACGATCAATTTAGTAATAGGCAGTAATAGGCGTTAATAGGTGTTAAATAGACTTGTCGGATCGGACCGCGACTCAAATTTTTTTTTTTTATTTAAGTCTGTTTCTAGACGAGTTCGTATCGATTCGTCGATCCATTTTGTTCTTTAAATAATATTAAAATTTTATTTTTTTTATAGTAATATTTATATATTTTTATAATTAAATTTAAATAAAAAATAATTTTTTATTACATAAACAGTAATTCGAATAGGTCTGAAAAGAAAAAATTCCTACTCAAATTCGGTGCAATACAGGCCGGACCGAATGAACTATCCGATCTTTAAGCAGGTCTAGCGTTAAAGTATATATTCTTAACTCTTGTCTATCAGTTCAAGTTTAGTAATGTGCTTCCTATAAGTTGTGAAGCTACCATGGTGGTAATAAAGATACTTAAATTTTCTTATCATAATCATCATTATCAACACATTTGTTTTGTGATTGTTATTTAAGGTGAACCCAGTCACAAAACGATATTTCAATCCGGTTAAAGTATCTTCCACTAAAAATCCAAATCCAAATGGAACCTTAATGTATATGCATGTGCTTGTTGCGCGCGCAACTTTGATCTTAAACCTCCTATGGGGTCATTTGGCATCATTGAGAATTTCTGGTAGCAAAAAATGAGAGGTGTAATCAGCAGTACTGTGAGAAGATGGAGGTGTAGTGTGGTGGGGAGGCTCCCACCGCACGGTCCCGTGGTGCCAAACGCACCCTAATAAGGGGTAATAAATAATTACTTAAGTATGTATGGATTTTTCCCTTGCCTAACTTTCTGGTTTGGGTGAATTATAGATTTTTAATCCTTCAACATTCAAGTTGACAATGACTTGCAAGAAAATGACCAATACATACACAATTGCCTGTAGAAATTCGAATCAAAGAGACAAAAAGGTAGTTTTCAACTATATATGTCTGAAGTGAAATGCTTCTAAATATATCTAAGATTATTAGGTTCATAAATTTAATGGTCACATTCCAATTTCCAACATTAGTCGAAGAAAATTATATAGTCAACCATTTTCAGTTGAGAAACCAAATTGCATTCTTTAAAGGACGAGAAAAACATTGATCATGAATAACTACAAGAAAATATTATTTTTGAATTTTACAAGAAAATTAGTTTTGTATTTTTAATTGTTTAAAGTTTGTTTAAGGACTGTCCTTTATATAAAAGAGATTTTCACTAATTTAGAAGAGAATCAAGTTAAAAGATATTGTAACCATGTCATATTGTAATTTCTATAATTACGATTACAATTACAATTACAATTACAATTACAATTATTATGTCAATACCCCATCAAACTCAAGGTAGTATGGTAAATACCAACTTGAATTTGTTTATTAACTCTAAAAATCGACCAAGAATATTTGTCTTAAGAAAAATATCAGCAGTTTGATTCGAAGATGACACAGAAGTCATATTAATAGTCCTTTGTGTAACATGATGACGTACAAAATGACAGTCAATCTTAATATGCTTGGTGCGCTCATGAAACACATTATTATAAGCAATTTTTTATGGCACTACGATTATCACAATGAAGTACTGTGGTAGAAGGTTGTGCAATGTTCATATCTTGTGGCAAACGACGAAACCAAAGTAACTCTAAAGTTGCATCTGCAAGATCATAATAAGAATTTAGTACTAGAGCAGAAAATTACAGTTTGTTGGAAAATAATGGGTTTTTTTATTCAAATATAGCAAAAAACAAATACCAAATATCGTTGGTTTCGGATTAATTCCCAAAATCCGCTTCTTTTTTTACTAGCTGGGAAATCGCCATCCCCCATGGTGATTTTCCAGTGTAAAAATTTGCATTTTGGCAAAAAACACTAAGGGAAATCGCCACCCCCCATGGCGATTTCCCTTGGTAAATTTTGCCAAATTTGTAAATTTCATCAAGGGAAATCGCCATAGGGGGTGGCGATTTCCCTTGATTAATTTTTTTTTTACTTAAATTAAAAAACAAAATTTTATTTTATTTTAAATTTGTAAGTTTTGTTGTTTAATTTTAAAAATTATAAATTAAATTAAAATATTTTCTACGTTTGGTTATTTATTTTTTAAAATATATATTATAAATGTAATTTAATTTATTATTAAAATTTTATAAAAAATAAAATATATTTGTTAGTAAAATTTAAAAAAGAAGATTATATTTCTTATTAAATTTTTATATCAAAAATTGTATTTCTTATAATTTTGTAATATTATAAAAAGAAAAATTTAATTTATGATTAAATTTTTATAAAAATAAAATTTTATTTCTTATTAAAATTTAAAAAAGAAAATTAAATTTCTTATTAAATTTAAATATGGTAAATTTTTTTTCTTATTAAAATTAAAAAAAGAAAATAATATTTCTTCTTAAATTTTTATATCAAAAATTTTATTTGTTATACTTTTTTAATATTATAAAAACTAAAATTTAATTTATTATTAAAAATTTATAAAATATGCTATTTTATTGCTTATTAAATTTTAAAAATAACATTATATTTCTTATAAAATGCTGCAGAAAATATTGGAATTGGATTCCTTCTGCAATGGATGAGACTGATGGTTTAGTGTTAGGGATAGGTTTCAGCTATTTTTCAGTCCATCAAATGCTGCAGAAAATATTGGAATTGGATTCCTTCTGCAATGGATGAGACTGATGATTTAGGGTTTAGGAGAGGTTTCAGCTATTTTTCAGTCCATCAAATGCTGCAGAAAATATTGGAATTGGATTCCTTCTGCAATGGATGAGACTGATGATTTAGGGTTTGGGAGAGGTTTCAGCTATTTTTTAGTCCATCAAATGCTGCAGAAAATATTGGAATTGGATTCCTTCTGCAATGGATGAGACTGATGATTTAGGGTTTGGGAGAGGTTTCAGCTATTTTTTAGTCCATCAAATGCTGCAGAAAATATTGGAATTGGATTCCTTCTGCAATGGATGAGACTGATGGTTTAGAGTTAGGGATAGGTTTCAACTATTTTTCAGTCCATCAAATGCTGCAGAAAATATTGGAATTGGATTCCTTCTGCAATGGATGAGACTGATGGTTTAGAGTTAGGGATAGGTTTCAGCTATTTTTCAGTCAATCAAATGCTGCATAAAATATTGGAATTGGATTCTTTCTGCAATGGATGAGATTGATGATTTAGAGTTAGGGATAAGTTTCAGCTATTTTTCAGTCAATCAAATGCTGCATAAAATATTGGAATTGGATTCTTTCTGCAATGGATGAGACTGATGATTTAGAGTTAGGGATAGGTTTCAGCTATTTTTCAGTCAATGAAATGCTGTAGAAAATATTGAAATTGGATTCCTTCTACAATAGATGGGACTATTGGACAATCCAGTACAAAGGATGGGATTTGTCAATCAGATTTTGCATTCAATAAGTTATAACTTTTTCAGTCAAATAGTCCTAGGCAGAATATGAGAATCAGATTCCATCTTATACAAAGGATGGGATCTGTCATCTGTTACAACATAATGAACCATTATAAATTCATAATACTTATGAAGGTTTACAATACCCCTACAACAGTTTTTCAATCAGATTTTTCCTGAGTGCTAAAACCTCCTCATTCTCATCCTTCTATATTTCTTCTTTCTTTTGCAGAGTGATAATACCTACATTCTCATCTTTCTTAGTTTCATTACTACACAACATGAGCAATAGAGTGATCGCATTGGTCTACTATAATGGCCAAATTCATAATACTGACGAAGGTGCTACCTTCGATTGTGAACGTCCTAAAAGTTTTCGTGTTGAAGAAGACGTCACATTAGAGGAACTGAAGCTGCAAATTCATACAAAAATTAAAGCTGGAAATAGAAAAACAGTTTCAGAGGTTAAGTATAGGCATCCTCTTTCTATTGGTGAAGGATGTGTCCGATATATAACATTTCCACTTGAAGATGATGATGATGTCAGATGCATGTTTTATGCTCATGAGACATTTGCAAATGTGGGTGTACTTGAGTTATATGCTGACATAGATGATGTTGACGATGATTGTGGCCCTTCAAATGTTCGCACAACAGAAAACTTTCCCATAGAAGATTATGATTCTGGGTCGTTCTATGTTCACACTACATACGACGTTCCCACAGAAGAAGTCGTGCCCTTATCTCAAGCTACAACTTTTCAAACTTCATTAGTCTCACAAACAATTCCTACTACCCTCGAAGATGAGCCAGCTGGTGTTGATCCTGTTCGTCCACGTGGAGTCCATGGTGAAGATCTTGGTGAATTTAGTGAGCAGGAAGAGGATGCTGAATTCGCAAGTGATGACAATAGTGATTCTGACCCAGACGTCGTCCCTGCTGAGATCAACACTCATGGAGATCTTCCCCCATATGAGGCTGCATCCCATATGCATACCCTGGATCTGGAGGCAATGCATGTGCCGGAATTTCCTGAGTATGCTCATACATTAGCTACGCCTCCGACATTTGATCCATCTGCAGTTGATCTGTGTGTTGGGTTACAATTCCCAACGAAAGAGGCTGTGCTTTCAGCTATCAAGCACTATAACATCAAAAACTCTGTAGATTACAGAGTAATTGAATCTGAGCGGACGAAATATTATGCCAAGTGCGTAATGTATGGGAATGGGTGTAATTGGAGAATAAGGGCAACTTTTATGAAGAAGAAACAAGCATGGGAGATTAGAAAATATGAAGGGCCTCATACTTGCACATCGGGGAGGATTTCACAAGATCATTGGAAGTTAGATTGTAACATGATCTGTTCGTGCATTTTGTCATTGGTCCAAGCAAATCCGGAGATTTTCGTTTCAGTTTTGATCGCTGAGATGCGAATCCGGTATGGATACATCACCTCCTACAAGAAAACATGGAAAGCAAAGCAAAAGGCAATTGTTTGAGTTTTTGGCGATTGGGAAAAATCGTACAATGAGCTACCTAAATGGTTAGGTGCAATGCAACATTTCGTGCCTGGTACAATTGTGGAATTGCAAACGGTACCTACATATCACGGTGATCGACTGGTCCAGGGTAAGAGAATATTCCATTGACTATTTTGGACATTTAAGTCGTGCATTGAAGGGTATCCGTATTGTAAACCTATTGTGCAAATAGACGGTACTTTCTTATATGGAAAATACAAAGGCACATTATTGTTAGCTATTGCACAAGATGGCAACCGAAACATACTGCCAATTGCCTTTGCCATTGTGGAGGGTGAGACAACAGAGGCTTGGTCATTCTTTCTCACTAACTTGCGTAGACACGTGACAAAACAGCCTAGCATTTGCTTGATGTCTGATCGACATGAAGCCATCAAAGCTGCGATTAGACGCGATGGTAGTGGATGGAATCCTCCACATGCATATTCAGTGTACTGCATTCGAAACATTGCAGCGAACTTTATGAAAAAGTTTAACAATAAGGAATTGCGTCGACACATTGTTAACATGAGTATGGAATCAAATCATAGTTATTTTTTCTCTTATATTTCGTTTAGTATATAAAATAATACTGAAATTTACAAGTTTTTTGTTTTAAAATTTATTAGGATACAAGTTGAGGCGACCGAATTTTCATTTCATGTATGACAATCTTCGTGGAGAAAATGCAGAGGCGGCTAATTGGCTTGATAGGATCCCCAAGGAGAAGTGGGCCCAGTCATATGATCAAGAAAGACGTTATGGCCATATGACAACCAACCTAGCTGAATCTATCAATTCGGTGTTGAAGGGAACGCGTCATCTTCCCATTACTGCTTTAGTGCAATCAACATATTATAGATTGGCTGCACTTTTTGTTAAGATGGGGAACAAGCAAATTGCAATGATGGAGGGAGGGCACACATATTGCGAAACAGTCACACAGGCTATACAAGAAAATCGCAGGAAAGCTAACTCCCACTTTGTTCGTAATTTTACGCGAGCAAATCAATCTTTTCTGGTTGAAGAGTTAGTTGATCCACAAGAGGGTATTTCTGCAATGAAGTACAAATTCAAGCTTAGTGACATGTGGTGTGATTGTGGAAAGTTTCAAGCATAAAGGTTCCCTTGTTCACATGTAGTTGCTGCTTGTGCACATGTCCATGTAGATTGCATGCAATATGTGGACAAAGTCTATAGACTGGAAACTATATTGAATGTTTATAGACATGAGTTCGAAGCTGTTGGAAATGAAGGTTACTGGCCTCAATATGATGGTCCAGAAGTGTGTCCCAATCAAGAAATGCGGAGAAATCCACATGGTCGGCCAAAATCAAGTCGTATTCGTAATGAAATGGACCTCAGGGAGAAAGGCCAACCAAAACGTTGTGGATTATGCAGAAATGAAGGTCATAACCGTCGAAATTGTCCGCATCGATCTGGCACATTGGGGGAGACTTCGCATCAACAATAAATGAATTACATGTTTTTGTCAACTTATCATGTAATTTGGATTATTATTTTACATATAAGGGAAAATGTAATGCAAGTTTTTGTCAACTTATCATGTAATTTGGATTATTATTTTATTTAAAATGAAACAAAAATTATAAAAATATAACTCAATTATATTTTTTTTTACAATTTTTTAAATTAAATAACAACATTAAGATATAAATTAAATAACAACATTAAGATATATATTAAAATAAAATATAACAATTAATTTCCCAACAAATTTAAAATAAATAACATGAAATGCAAAACATATAAATTTATATATTAGAAATTTAAAACACATTATTCTCGTTATATTGATAAAAGTACATTTATTCTAATTATTGCGTGGTGTAGAGCAACAGTGTCGAGCTCTTCTAGTGAGTGGTGGTTGCACCCGTCGTTCAACCTCGTCAGTGGCACGTATTCGCGGTCGACCACGACCTCCTGCTATAACCGCCACTGGTTCCGGTTGTATGTCATCAGTCATTTCTTCCGTATCAAAAATTTGAAACCCACTGCTGGATGAGCCAACACCTAGTTCACCCATAACGGGAACCTGACTACTAGATGCACCCATAAATGATGTACCATCAAATGCTGACGAAGGGGTTCCAAACTGATACATTGATGTTAGATATGCTGAACTTGGACTTAGGATGGGGAGCTGGTCATCTAACCTCGTTCTTGGCGGTGATGGTCGGTAACACTCATCAACGTCATATCCGGGGTGACTTACGGAATAACGATGACTGGATGGTACTCCATGATCCCGTTCAGGTTCAGGATGATTAAATGACATCCTCGGTGCTGTGAACTCCGATGAGGTCGGTTGATGCGTTCGCCCACGTTGTCGGCGAGGTCTAGGAGCATCCATATCCTGTGTAGGAGGGACTGGAGCTGAAGTTTGTCCGATAAATGGCATACTCCTAACATCCTCATACATCGACGGTGGACAAACGAAAGGCCGACCTTCATTTTTATACCATCCTATGTAATCATCAGATGGGTTGAAATTATTACCAACAATCGGGTAACCTGTTGGAATTCGTTGAAAACGTATATTCCACCAATGGATCCAATGTTTATGCTTCGCAGGCCAGAATTCCTCATGACGACCACGCATGTCGATCTTGTGAAGCTTATCAAGGTTCACCGGGGCTGCAGGAATTGGTTGTTGCATCCCAAATTGTCGCAACACCCTGTCAGTTTGGTGCCACTCTACATATGAAAAGTATATCAATGCTGTGTTTGCTTTCCATATATTACAATTATTGTAGGCATCCGATGGGAGGCATGCCATAATTTCACTTGAGGAATATGGCATCCACAGAAACTGCGAATAATTATTACAAGTTATTAGTTTCATATGGATTAAATAAAAAAAAAAAAAACTTCAATGTAACAATCGAAATATTTACCTTATCATATCCTACTCGATCTAGTCGTACTCTTATACTTGCAAGATCGCTCGGAGTCTCTGTAAAATCTCTACTCCTACTCCTACTCCACCTATTAAAATGCATATAATATCTTAATGACCTATAAAAATACCAGTTCGTACAAAATTAATAAAATAGTAAAGATTATTACCTGCTTGCAAGGGGGTATACAGCCGAAATATCCACGCGCGGAGCAAGAAATGGTAGCCGATACCAAGCCCATGATTGTAGAAGCACTAAACATCCACCTATGTCATGGCTTTTTGGAACTGTAGCCCGACAAAGTTCTCTATACAAAACCGCCAAACACGCAGAACCCCAACTATAATTTGCCGCATGCTCTAAATCACGTAGTAATGGAAGATACATTAAATGTACCCGACTGCTCGATTTGTCAGGCATCAGTAATCCTCCAATAAAACGTAAAATATATGCTCTAGCAGCATATTGTATCTGTTGTTCAGTTGCATGTAATGGAAGATTTTGAAACGATTTCAACCAATTTAGTCTCACCGTTGAGCCAGATACATACTCATCTGGAGGTACCGAGCCCAATAGATTTTGACACACTTCATTCCAATAACCGTGCATTCACCAAATGGAAAATGAAAAGTGTGCGTCTCGGGTCTCCATCGTTCGATCAACGCACTGATTAAGTCGGGTTGTATCAAAAATCGTCGAATTTGAGTTGCGTGATAAAATCCGACTCTTCTTAAGTGATCGATAATAGATGGATGCGGATCTTCCAATGTAAATTTCCTCGAACGTAGCACGCGACGAGTTTCCTGTTATAATAATAAAAATTAATATATTATAAAACTATAACAATTAAAAATTAATAAATAAAACTCTAAAACTATAAAATAACAAAACAATAATAATAAAAAATTTAAATTTTTTTATATAATTATTAAATAATTCAATTATATAATAAATAAATAACTATAAAATTAAAATTAAAAGACAATAATAATTACAAAATTATAAAACAATAATAATATAATATAATATAAAATTTAAAATTATATAAAACTATAAAATGAAAAAAATAATAATAATTAAACAATTGTAAAACTATAATAATACAAAATAATATAATATAAAATTTATAATTATATAAAACTATAAAATGAAAAAATAGTAATAATTACAAAATTATTATTCTATATAATAATAAAAAAACCATTATAATATAATAATTAAAATTATATAAAACTATAAAATGAAAAAACAAAAATAATTAACAAATTAAATAACTATAATAATAAAAAATTAAACAATATAAAAAATAAATAATTATATAACTATGAAATCAAAAAACAATACTAATTAATAAATGATAAAACTATAATAAGCACTATAACATTAAAAATATAAAAATTATAAAACAATAAAACTATAAATTTACAAAATTCTAATCAATAAAAAATAACTAAAAATTGATAATGTAATACAAATAATATCATAACAATTTACTTACCTCTTTAAATATAACCTCCGATATGTGATTTTCTTGCAACCTCAATAGTGATGATGAAGCCATTTCTAAATATTGTTGTAGAAAAAAAATATTGTTGTAGAAAAAAATAAATTGTTGTAGAAAATAATTTTGTTGGTAGAAAGAAATTTAATTGTTGAAAGAAGAATGGAAAATGAAGTGGTATTTATAGAAGAGTGAAGTGTGTGTGTGGGGGGGGGGGGAGGGAGGGATTTGAAGGCAACGGTCATTTGACCGTTGCCTTCAAAAAATTTTGATTTTTTTTTTGTTTTATCTAATACAAATCAATTAACAAAATTTACAAAAAAAATATCATAAATTTTGAATAATAAAATATACCTTACGAAAAATCTTTTTTTTTTAAATTATAAAAAAATATTTTAATTTAATTTATAATTTTTAAAATTAAAAAATAAAACTTACAAATTTAAAAATAAAAATAAAATTTGTTTTTTAATTTAAGTAAAAATATATATATATATGTAATCAAGGGAAATCGCCACCCCCCATGGCGATTTCCCTTGATGAAATTTGCAAATTTGGCAAAATTTACCAAGGGAAATCGCCATGGGGGTGGCGATTTCCCTTGGTATTTTTTGCAAATTTGGCAAAAAAACACCAAGGGAAACCGCCACCCCCCATGGCGGTTTCCCTTGGTGTTTTTTGCCAAAATTCAAAATTTTACACTGGGAAATCGCCATGGGGGATGGCAATTTCCCAGCTAGAAAAAAATAAGCGGATTTTGGGAATTAATCCGAAATCAACGGTATTTTGGTATATTTGTTTTTGCTATATTTGAATAAAAAAAACCAAAATAATGTGGCCCTCGTGATAATTAAATAAGTGAAGATAATTATTTAGGTGATATTATCTTAGTAAATGCTATTCAAGTTAAACTACTCTAGTGATAAGAGTTAAAGTTAACTACTCTTTCTCTATCTCAGTAACTGATTAGGATAGCGATTCCTTGATGATAGGATTCAACTCTAATCAGTTATCAGGTATGGTTCTCTAGTCTAGTTTATAAATTGCCTATAAACCATCAAAGATAATTACAGAAAATAAGGAAATAGACTAGAAGACATATACTAAAGTGAAAGAGAGTTTATTTGTGTGTTTGGAGTAAGGTCGCGTTTCTTGATCAACAATGACCGGATGTACGTTTTTAGCTTTTTAATTCTTACATGTGGTATCAGAGCTAGGTTCTCTGGCTATGTTGTTTAGATCATTAAGGCGTGCTTCATAATTTTTCTTAAGTATATTTATCAAGCATGTATTGATTGTGCTTCACTTAGAATGATATTTGCATTAGACTAATAGGATGAATATTAACCAAAACAAAGCCTGGAACCTGAATTTATTTTTTGGTTAATCTTGATTTTCTTTGTCATTGATTGAAATCTTTGCATGAGATATCAATATATCTTCTTTAAATATACTAAGGATGCTTTTGATTGCACTAGTAAAGCATGGGTTTTAATTTTATTTTCGGTTAAGTAATCTCGTTTCTTTTTCTCTATAATGATCAAAATTGTTGAGTGATTTTTATAAATCAGTAACTTAATTGTGTTTTCCTGAGTTCTTGATTGTATAAAAACTGATAAAGACATGATAAATTTTATCCATTAAGAAACGAGTCTGTTATGGGTTTTATAACCCGAAAATCTTGTAAGGTTGATTGTGTTACTTGTGTTCTTAATCAAATTGATGGATGGGTTATGTAAATCTTGCATTAAATCATGTTTTGTAGTCTTTAGTTGCATGAAATTTAAGCTAAAGGATGATAATTTAAACAAAAATTAAAAAACAGACCTGAACGGGTCAAATTCTGAACCAATTGGGTCGGTCTCGACTTAGCTGGAGGTTGAAGATGGCTGGGAATGTTTCCCAGCCAAAGGCCACGCGCATGAAGAGGCCTGTGTAGCGCGTATGGCGTCGCCCTTTGATCGTTTTTGCTTCGATTTCTTTTGTTATGTTTATGATTTTATTTCTGATTTTTGTATTATTTTTTCTGGAATATTTCAAATGTATGAAATAGGTATTATTTAATATTTATGCATGATTAAATAATAAATATTTATGCTTATAAATGAAAATTTATTTCTAGGTAAAATATTTTGGTATGCTGGGATTTTATTGGCAATATGTACTCTCCTTATAAAGTATCCAATATTTATGTACTTTCGACCTAAAGTGAAGTGCATGATTGAATATCTAGTAAAAATTTTATTTTTTTTACTAATTTTTAAATTTCAATCTTAATTGTAATATGCACACTTATATGCCATGAAATTTATTAATTCTGATTTTGGGCATATTTTTAATGTTATTATAGCATGTATGTCGTTGTTTATGAAATGCATATATTATGCCATGAACTTGCAATATCTTATAACATGATGTGAAATTTCTTTGCAAATTTTGATATGCAATAAATGTAAGATGTCATTATTGAAGTTCTAAATCACTAGCTTGGGATTAGTCACAACATTTTAAGTTGTTTGATTTAGATAAAAGTGATAGTTATTTAAAATAAAGTTTTTATTTAAAGAATTATATACGGTAAATGACATCTATATGAATTTATTTTATCAAAATTAGTTATTTGGCCCCATAGGGAGGTAATTAATTTTTTAAAATAATTAAAGACATAAAATATTATTACATCAAAGTAAATTTTTCCTAGGCCCACAGGTATAGATTATTTAATTTTAGTGTTCTAAGTTATTGTTTTATCATAAAGATATGTGAATTCATATTCATGATGCAGCTCTGCCCACAAGGAGGTTTAAATTTACTTGTGAATATAAAGTGATTTATTCAAAATAAAGTATTATTTTCATAACATGATTTTGTTTTTAGATTTTGCAGTTTTTTCTACTGTTTTGATTAATGATGTTGCTAGAATTCCAATGTTAACTAGTGATGAAAATTTTTCTAATTGGAAGGAGAAAATTGAACTATTTATTGGGTGTAAGAACCTTGACTTAGTGTTTCGGATGGAAAAACCTGTCATTAATGAATCAAGTGCGCAAGCGGAAAGGGATTTGTATGTATAGTGGGGAAATCTAATCGCTTAAGTATGATGTACATCAAATCCTATACCAGTAAGTCCATTCGGGGTTCTATCCTAGATTGTGACAGTGTTAAGGATTATTTGAAACTCATTGAAGACCAGTTTGTTAAATCTGATAAGGCTTTGGCTGCCACCCTAATGAAGAAGCTTTCAGAAATGAAGCATAACAATTCTAAAAGTGTGCGTGAGCACATTATGGAAATGAAAGACATTGCTGCTCAACTTAAAGCTTAGTTGTTGAGTTTTCAGAGTCATTTCTTATCACTTTTATACTCAACTCTCTTCCTAATGAGTATGAACCATTTAAAACATCATATAACACACATAAAGAAAAATGGTCCATCAATTAACTCTTAACCATGTGTATTCAAGAGGAAGAGAGATTGAAGAATGAGAAACTAGATACAGCTTTACTAGTAACTCATGGTAAAAGGGGTGATAAGAAGGGCAAAAGTGTTTTAAAGATCAAGATGGAAGGAAAAACACCAATAAAGAAAAATGGTGTCAAATGCTTCTTTTGTAAGAAACCTGGACACATCAAGAAAGATTGTCTAGGGTATATAAAATGACTCGAAAAGAAAGGTAAACTCACTTCTTGTGTATGTTATGAATCTCTTTTTGTTGATGTTCCTCATAATACATTGTGGTTAGACTCAGGCTCAATGAATTATATTTCTACAACCATTCAAGGCTTCCTAAACCTAAGGAAACCGAAGGAAAATGAGAGAAGCATCTACTCTGAAATCGATTGCCTTAACAAGTGGAAGGAATAAGGACTCTCAGGACCATTTTGAAATCAGGATCAATTTTAGACCTTGAAGAAACATTTTATGTTCCATCTTTTTCAAGAAATTTAGTTTTGATTCCTAAATTAGATTTATTAGGTTTTGAACTTAAATTTAAAAATTCTATTGTTGAAATTTCAAAGGATAATGTTTCTATTAGTTTTTGTTATTTAAAAGATCACTTATATAAAGTTGATTTGGATCCTGATTATGAGAATAGTTTGTTAACTATGCATGCGATTTCTAGTAATAAAAGATATGCTATAAATGAAAACTCCTCTAAGTTGTGATAGAAAATATTGTGTCATATATCTATATAGAGAATTAAGAGATTGACAAATGATGGAGTCCTTAAAACTCTTGATTTTTTTGATTATGAAACTTGTGTTGGTTACATTAAGGGAAAGCAAACTAACAAGTCCACAAAAGGAGTTAAAAGAAGCACTAAAACTTTAGATATCATACATACAGACATTTGTGGACCCCTTCCCATTGCTTGTTTTATTGAAAAAAGTATTTCATCTTCTTTATTGATGACTATACAAGATTCATGTATCTCTATCTTCTATTTGAAAAATCATATACACTAGATGCTTTTAAAGTGTTCAAGGCAAAAATTGAGAAACAAAAGGGAAAGAATATAAAGATTATAAAGTCAGATAGAGGTGGGGAATCTTATGGGAGATACTAAAATGGGTCAAATGCCAGGTTCATTTGCTAAATTTTTGCAAGATGGGGGCATTATAGCCTAATACACCATGCCTGATACACCCCAGCAAAATAGTGTAGCAAAAAGAAAGAATCACACTCTTTTGGACATGGTAAGAAGTATGATGAGCTATAAACATTTTTTCTTAAGTTTATGGAGTAAAGCCTTAAAAACTTTTGTTTATGTCTTAAATAGAGTTCCAACTAAATAAATTTGTAAAACTCCTTTTGAGTTATGGAACGGTTGGAAACCCAGTTTAAGACATTTACGAACTTGGGGTTGTCCAGTTGAAGTGAAGGTCTATAACCTAAACATAAGGAAATTGGACCCAAGAACAGTTAGCAGTTATTTTATAGGCTATGCAATTAACTCAAAGGGGTATAGATTTTATTATCCCTGACATTCACCTAGAATTGTTGAAGCTAGAATGCTAAGTTTCTTTAGGATCATGAGTCTAGTGGGAGTGATTTTCCTCGTAAGGTTAATATTGAGGAGTAAATTAAATTGGATGAATCTCTTGTAGATGATTTGATTGTTTTCCAAAACAAAACTACAAAATTAACTAGAGAATAGTCAAATCAAGAACAACATTCACAAGAGAATAATAATCTCACTGTCAATGCTATTGAAAATGTACAATAAACAGTAGAATTAAGAAGATCCAATAGGATAAGGAAACCAACAATCTGTAATGATTTTGTTGTATACCTACAAGAGTCTAATTTTGATATTAGACCTAAAGAGGATCCCACCTTGTTTTCACAGGCCATGAGTAGTGAAAATTCTACACTTTGGCATAAAGCTATGATAGAAGAGATGGAATCAATGGCTAATAATCAAGTCTGGGAACTCGTTGAATTGCCAAAGGAGGCTTCCACCATTGGGTGTAAATGGGTTTATAAAACCAAAAGAGATACCTCTGATAATGTTGAACGATATAAGGCTAGATTTGTGGCCAAAGGTTTCACTCAAAGGAAGGTAGTTGTTACCTTGAAACCTTCTCTCTGGTTTCTAAGAAGGATTTATTTAGAATTATCATGGCTCTTGTAGCTTATTTTAACTTATAGTTACGTCAAATGGATGTGAAAACAATTTTCTTAAATAAAGATCTTGAAGAAGAGGTATACATGATTCAACCTGAAGGTTTCTCTGAAAATAGTCATTTGGTTTGCAAATTAAAGAAATCAATATATGAACTAAAACAAGCATCCTATCAATGGCATATGAAGTTTGACATCATTTGGTTTCATTGAAAAAGTTGGTGATTCTTGTATATACTTTAAGGTTAGTGGGAATAAGTTCATATTTTTAATCCTGTATGTTAATGATATTCTCCTTGCAAGCAGTGATGTGGCTTTGTTACATGAAACAAAAAGTTTTCTTTCGTAAAACTTTGATATGAAAGATTTAGGTGAAGCCTTTTATGTCATAGGCATAGAGATTCATAGAGATAGGTCTGAAAAGACATTAATTCTCTCTCAAGAAGCCTATATCAAAAGGTTTTTGGAAAGATTTAGGATGCAAAGTTGTTCACCCACGGTGGCACCAATTTTGAAAGAGGATAAATTCAGTTTAAGCCAGTGTCCCCAAAATAATATGGAAAAAGAGCAGATGAAAGGCATTCCATATGCATCTGCTATTGGTAGCCTTATGTATGCTCAGGTTTTTATAAGACCTGACATAGGTTTTGCAGTAGCAATGCTTGCCAAATATCAAAGTAATCCTAGACTTGACCATTGGAAAGCTGCCAAAAAAGTCATGCATTATCAACAATGAACTAAGGACTATAGACCTACATACAGACAATTTGATCATCTGGAAGTAATTGGATATTCGGATTCATATTTTGGTGTATGTGTGGATATAAGAAAATCCACTTCATGATACATTTTCATCCTAGCTAGTGGTGCTGTATCTTGGAGAATTGCTAAGCAAAAAGTTGTTGCTTCATCTACCATGGAAGCTGAGTTTGTTTCGTGCTAGAAGCAACATCTCTGGCATTGTGGTTAAAAAATTTCATTTATGGTTTAAGAGTTGTTGATTCCATTGCAAGCTCATTAAGAATTTATTGTGACAACTCTTCTGCAGATTTTTTTCTAAGAATGATAAAAGTAGAAGTCGTAGCAAGCACATTGATATAAAGTATCTTGCTGTTAAAGATCACGTAAAGAAGCATGAAGTGGATATTCAACATAACTGCACAAATTTAATGATTGCAGATTCCATGACTAAACCATTGTCGACAAAATAGTTTTAAAATCATGTGGATCATATGGGACTAATTAATTTATGTTAGAATGTGATTTGGCTTCTTTAACATGTTTAACTTTGTTGTTTTCACATTCTTAGAGTTTATGAACATGTTTCAGTTTGTGCACATAAAGTTTACATGTTTGTTTGGACTTGAATGATTATAGTAAATTCATTCATAAAATATTATCTCATAAAGTGCTCTTTTATGGAGAATCATACATTGTAATAAATGGAATGAAATATTCCAATTAAAATGCTACCGCCATGATTCGTGTTATGTGAATCTTTAATTGATTGGGAGTTGGACTAGAGTATCTTATTGCCATATTAAGTTTGGATTTAAATATCACCTATTCAAGTTCTTGGTTTTATCATATGGGCCAAGTGGGAGAATGTGCTGGGAATTACTTACCGGCTCATGCTTAAACATAAAGTTATCAAAGTGCAGCGGAAGTAAAAGCGGAAATAAACAAAGAAGCACCCGAAGTACAATAGGATCTTAGGCTTGCATTTAGCATAGGTTTATAGCATTAAAAAACAATTAAATCAACCATATAATTTAGAAGTTACCTACTTAAGATATCGTAACCTTAAGTTGCAAATCCAAACAGCAAGTTGCTCTCGAATCCAAGATCCACAATGCTTCAAATCAAGCTGTTGTCAGTTTTCACCACGCAAGTGCACGTGTCGTAACAAGTAATATAATTTAAAGTAAAGAGTCGAACCCACGAGGAATTGTTTCTAAATTTGTTAAGTACTAAAATTAAAACAACCTAATCTTATCTAAACAAATAATTACAGATGATAATCAAACTATTTAAAAGAAACTAATAATAAAAGCAAATAAATTAAGAAGATGGATTAAATCAAATGAGAAAAGCCTAGGATTACAATTTCCCTCAACACTTCGTATGAACTTCTTTTACCCTCTTAACTTGATTAATGACCTTGAGTTGTTAACCTAGAGTTTTAATTTATTTATAAGGATCTTCCGATGGTCTTATAAAAATATCTCTTTTAACCAATTAACTATATTCCTATGATAATTGAAATGAAGAGAAACTCATTAAGCTTAGGCTCTAACAATGGTTACATATGACACGTAAGTATATTTCTACCCTACATGCAGATCAATTCATCCTACTAAATGAATATGAAACATGTGTCATTCAATCCATGTCTAACACTAAACTCCCTTTTCCAAGTTGTATTTAGGTTACGAAATCAATCTAATTGGTGGCCAGTCAACTAGAAGCATTAAGAACAAGATTAAACAAACAACACAAAAACCATTAAATCAAGCTAGAGTGAGAAAATAAATTCAAACTACATGTTGAGTTCCATTGCAATCCTATAAAGATAAATTTAGTTCATGATAATTAGAGAAAACAAATATCCAAGGAGTTTCACCATCATCATCAATACAAGAAAAATAAAGAAGAGAAAAGAGAATAGGGAAAACTAAGGGGTGTCAAGTCTTGAGTCCTCAATCTTCACAAATCTTCTTATCTTCTTGAAAACTTTTGGTGGTTACTCTCCTCTCAAGAGAATTAGGTTTTTAGAACTCCAATCCCCTTTGTTTCAGCCTAAAAGAGGCCTATTTAAAGTGTCCAAGACCCTTGGAGTCAAAAACTTCACGTGCAAGCAAACCAGGTAAGAGTAGGTTTCTTTTTCTTTCCGCAATTCGGCGCCACGGCGCTAACTTCCTAACTCTCCAGCGCCGCGACATCGACTCACTAGTTGGTCGCCTGTTGGTTCCTCCATTTTCGTGCACTTCTTCAACTATTTTGGATGGGAAAATCTCGTATGATTTGGAAGAGTAAACTACCGTTGGAACGATATGGAAGTCAGATTTAAAAGTCATGTAGGAAGTTTTTTCAAATGAAGATTTTAAGAACATGTTTTCCTAGAAACAAGCTCCGGAGGTTGAATCTGCCTACACGTTGCTTTGCACCACGAAGCTCCTTCTCCCTTTGGACCTATAAAAACACATAAATACTAACTAAATAACTATTTTAAACATGAAATGGATAAATAGAATTAATCTAAAAACATCTAAAACTAATCAAATCCAAATAAAAGCATCAAGGACTTAGCCGATTTAAATACATAAAAGGTGGCAAAATGACTATTTCCTAAAGTTATCACACCCCCAAACTTAAGATTTTGCTAGTCCTCGAGCAAAACAAAACAAAATAAACTAAATAAACACAACTTAAGATAAACGTACTCCAACAATGATTCCCTTAATTTTCCTCAAAATTTATCTCAAAATCCCAACTCAAAGTAGAACACAAACATAATCCAAATTTATGATTCAATTCAATTGTATGCCTTATGCTTGAATGGATTTTCAGTGTGTGTGAGAAAAATCTCTTGTCTAATCAATGCATGCAATCTAAATAAGTTTATATCAATGCAAAATATGAATTATAGTACTAGAATCTCATATGTTTGCTTTTCATCTCTCTCTCCACTAATGTACACTAACACTTTATCAAGGATCAAGTAGGTCTTTATTAAGCTTGTAATGTAAGGCTAGGGTCAAGGTAGAATAAAAATATATTTCGGTTTAAGTCACCCATAGACACTTTACATGTTTTTCATGATTTTTGAGAGCCATAGCCTTTCCCTCAAATTACATACTTATTTCTTTGCACCACTTTATTCTTTTTTTTATTATGTTTTTTCGTTGCATTGTTTTCGAAGAACCATAATTTTTTTTTTTCCTTTCACATCACCATTTCACCCAAATTTGACATGGCTCATAATTTTTTCCTGTATGTCATACACATTCCTATATAGTGAGGGTTAATCATGGTTTTTCTTATTTGGCTAGGCTAAAAGATGTGGCAATCAAAGAAAATAGATATATCAATTAGGCATAAAGAGGTAGACTAAGGATAATCATATATAAAGGCAAGCTCGAAAGGCTCAAATGATCCAAAGAGGCCTAAACCATCTCCTTAACTTAGTGTTGTCTAGGATTTTGCCTCGAGAGAGAATTAAACAAAATTCTAGGCTCTAGACATAATTGCAATTCAAATCAACATAATCAGTCTTTAAATAAGCAATGCAAATCTAAGCAAGAGATCAAGTGCTTAATTTGTGAAATTCACATCCTAACATGAAACTAACAAAAAAATTTAACACAAATTTTTCTCATGCTTATGTTTTTCCCAAAAATCAAGATAAATCAATAACTAATTCTCATCATTGGATAAGAATTCCATCATAATAAGTGCATCATATCTCAAGCAAAACCAATTTTTTTTATACTCCTAATAATAAAATTAGACAATCACACAAAATAAAATAAATCTAAAGACACACCCCCAAACTTAAAACAAACATTGTCCTCAATGTTTAGAAATAAAACGAGTAAGAACAAGAAAACTCCCCTATTGATGAAAGCAACGTAGAAGAAGCTTTAGTTTTCCTATTAGACCTCATCATGCTTGTCCAAGTTGGGTGAGTAGTCACTTTTGGTCTAGAACCCTCATGGTAAGTTCTCTTTTTTGCACATCAATGAGAGTTCAACTGGTAACTGGGAATGGTCTCCCAAGAATTATAGGTATTTCACTATCCTTTTCCATATCAAGCACAATAAAATCAGCAGGAAAGAAAAATTTGTTTACCTTGACTATCACATCTTCAACAATACCTCTTAGATGTTTGTAGGATCTATCAGCTAGTTGCAACATCACTTAGTGGGTTTTATTTCACCCAAATCAAGTTTGCAATAGATAGAAAGAGGCATTAAATTGATACTCTCCCCCAAATCACATAAAGCTTTCCAAAAAATTTATTACCAATGGCGCATGGAATAGCGAAGCTTCCCAGATCTTTAAGTTTGGATGGGAGTTTCTTTTAAAGGATAGCACTGCACTCTTCAGTAAGTGCAACTATCTCAATTTCATCCAATTTCCTCTTCTTGGATAATATTTCTTTCATAAACTTGACATATTTAGACATTTGTTCTAAAGCTTCAGCAAAAGGTATATTAATATGGAGCTTTTTAAATACCTCAAGAAACTTCTGAAACTACTTGTCAAGCTTGTGCTTTTGAAGGCGCTGAGGAAAAGGTGGTGGTGGGTAGACTGGAGGCTTTTTTTTTCCTGAGCTTTTTGAATTTATTTTTCCCCCATAATTTTCGCTTCAAGAGGCTTGGGTGACAATTCTGGTACTTTCTTTTGAAGACGCTGAGGAAAGGGTGGTGGTGGGTAAATTGGAGGTTGTTTTTCTTAAATTTTCTCATTATGCTTCTTGCTACCCACTTCTACTTCTTTTCCACTCCTTAATGTGATGGCATTGCATTATTCTTTCCCATGGCTCTTAGGATTGGTCATAGTATCGCTTGGAAGAGTTCCCATAGGGTGATTGCTAATAGCAGAAGCAAGCTAGCTTACTTGTGTCTCAAGATTTCTAATTATTGCATTGATCGATGCCATGTACTGCATAAACAACTCTTCCATAAATGGCTTTTTTTCTTGGGCAGGAGCACGGGCTTGTGCTTGAAACCCAAGAGGGACTACTTGCTTGACTGGAGATGATGGTCCTTGATTGTTGTTCCAAGAAAATTTTGGATGATTTCTCCAACCTGGATTATAGTCATTGGAATATGGATTGTTCTGATATCTGTTATAGTTTCCAACATATTGAACAGATTCAGCCTTGGTTGGGCATCTATCACTAGTGTGTCATTCCCCACAAAATTCACATGTTACAAATGGGCTTTGGACTGAATGTACACCCATAGTGACCAATTTCTTGGACAAAGCAGCCACCTGTGCCGATAAGGCACTGGTCTCATCCAACTGATAAACGCCTGTAGCTCTCTTTGGCCAAATTCTCTTAGTGGACCATTGATAATTATTGGAAGCCATCTTCTCAATTAAATCATAAGCCTCATCAATTTCTTTTCCCATGAGAGCCCCACCTGCTGCAACATCGATAGAACTTCTAGTATGACTCATTAACCCATTGTAGAAAGTGTGCACTTGAAGCCATTTAGGTAACCCATGATGAGGAAATCTTCGGAGCAGATCTTTGTATCTTTCCCAAGCTTCATATAATGATTCTGAGTTATACTGCATAAAAGATGTGATATCATTCCGCATCTTAGCTGTCTCGACAGGAGGAAAATATTTGGCAAGAAATTTCTGGGCCAGATCATCCCAAGTAGTAATGGAGCCAGCAGGAAGGGAGTGCAACCAACTCTTGGCCTTATCTCGAAGTGAGAAAGGGAAAAGTCTCAGTCTAATGGCATCGTCAGAAACACCATTGTGTTTGAAAGTATCGCAAATTTCTAGGAAATTCACGATGTGAGCATTCAGATCATCATCATGCAATCCCCCAAACTGTAATGAATGTTGAATCATCTGCATGATGGCTGGCTTGATCTCAAAATTGTTTGCCTAGATGGCAGGCCTCCGGATACTGGTCTGAAGTTCTTTGCATGAGAGGAACCGAATACTCTCGCAAAGTCTTTGTATCATTTGCTTCAGCCATTGTATAGTTGTGAGTCGAAGCTTGTAAATACTCCTTTTGAAGTCGATGGAAAGTTCTTTTCGATTCTGGATCAAAAGGGACAAGTTCCAAACTTCGAGTTCTTCGCATACCACGATCAAGAGTACCTGAAAATAATAAAGAAAAAGAAAGTTTAAATTAAGACTAAGGTTGTTTGGTATTAATATTAACAAAAATAATAAACAATTCCCCGGTAACGGCACCAAAAACTTTTTGTCAGATTTTCACAACGCAAATACACGTATTGTAACAAGTAATATAGTTTAAAGTAAAGAGTCGAACCCACGAGGAATTGTTACTAAATTTGCTAAGTACTAAAATTAAAACAACATGATCTTATCTAAACAAATAAATAAAGATGATAATCAAACTATTTAAAAGAAACTAATAATAAACGCAAGTAAATTAAAAAGATGGATTAAATCAAATGAGAGAAGCCTAGGACTACAATTTCCTTCAACACTTCGTATGAACTTCTCTTACTCTCTTAACTTGATTAATGACCTTGAATTATTAACCTAGAGTTTTAATTTATTTATAAGGACCTTCCAATGGTCTTATAAAAATATCTCTCTTAACTAATTAACTATATTCCTATGATAATTGAAATGAAGAGAAACTCATTAAGCTTAGGCTCTAACAATGGTTACACATGACACGTAAGTATATTTCTACCCTACATGCAGATCAATTCATCCTACTAAATGAATGTGAAACATGTGTTATTCAATCCATGTCTAACACTAAATTCCCTTTTCCAAGGTGTATTTAGCTTCCGAAATCAATCTAATTGGTGGCCAGTCAACTAGAAGCATTAAGAACAAGATTAAACAAACAACTCAAAAACCATTAAATCAAGCTAGAGAGAGAAAATAAATTCAAACTACATGTTGAGTTCCATTACAATTCTAGAAACACAAATTTAATTCATGGTAATGAGAGAAAAAAAAATATCCAAGGAGTTTCACCATCATCATCAATACAAGAATAATAAAGAAGAGAACAGAGAAAACTAAGGGGTGTCAAGTCTTGAGTCTTCAATCTTCACAAATGTTCTTATCTTTTTGAAAGCTTTCGGTGGCTACTCTCCTGTCAAGAGAATTAGGTTTTTAGAACTCCAATCCCCCTTGTTTCAGCCTAAAAGAGGCATATTTAAAGTGTCCAAGACCCTTGGAGTTAGAAACTTCGTGTGCAAGCAAACCAGGTAAGAGCAGGTTTTTTATTTTTTTTTTCGCAATTCGGCACCATGGCTTTCTGACTCTCCAACGCCGAGGCGCCGACTCACTGGTTGGCCGCCTGTTGGTTCTTCCATTTTTACGTACTTATTCAGCTGTTTTAGATAGGCAAATCTCGTCGTATTTTAACGAATAAACTACCGTTGGAAAGGTATGAAAGTCAGACTCAAAAGACATGTAGGACATTTTCTCAAATGAAGACATTAAGAACATGTTTTCCTAAAAACAAGCTCCGGAGGTCGAATATGCTTGCACGTTGCTTTGCACCATTTTTCGTCGTTTCGCACCACAAAGCTCCTTCTCACTTTGGACCTATAAAAACACATAAATACTAACTAAATAACTATTTTAAGCATGAAATGGATAAATGGAATTAATCTAAAACATCTAAAACTAATCAAATCCAAATAAAAGCATCAAGGACTTAGCCGATTTAAATGCATAAAAGGTGGCAAAATGACTATATTTCCTAGAGTTATCACAAGCAAGGTCACAAGAAGCACAATTGTCCTTCTTATAAAGCTAGTCTACACGAAAAAATGATAGATCCTTCTCTAAAGTATGGTGATTCACTTATGCTAGCAAGTTGATCCTAAGACCACAATCAAAAGATCTATCTTTGGTGTTAATCTCTCTAAACCAATCTCACTCAACAAGGAAGAGAAGCGGAAAGAATACACCAAAAGGAGGGAATTTACGGCAACAAGGAATCTCATAGGGAGGTGGCAATATCAGTTTTTTGCAAAGGTAAGGTTCTCTTCTTGAAACCAACTTTCTCTCAAGCAAAAATCAGAATATCTCAAGTAGTATTAAAGACCTTTTTACGGCTATAGCCTGTATATCTAATATATATCTACGAGAAAACCCTGATCCCTATCCCTAAGGGTTGGCCGACCACTTTTGCTTCTTGTACAAGATTTTCATTAATTCACTTTGGACTTAAACAATTTAATTCCAAGATGGATCAATAAGCCCATTTATATTATCCAATAATAATAATGGTCCAACAATATTAATGCCTTAAGTTGGGCAACTATCCTTAGTAGATAGTCTTTAATTAGACTAGTCTTTTCGGACCCACTCTAATTTCTCATGCATATTTTATTGGATAGATTAATTACTAAACAAAAGTAATTTAATTCTCAATTAAATTTCTTTCTCCTCATGAACAATTCATGAGATTAATCTATTAATATCATCTCATGACATTAATCCAATATAGTATAGCCATTCGAAACACACCTTGCACATCACTATGTCAAAGTCGACTATACTAGTCTATACAAGACTTCTCGATTCCTCTTATCTCATTAAGACATTGTCTTTGGATTCTTCAAATCTCAATTATGTCTTAATCTATCTTAATTGAACTTCTTCAATTAAATCCTCAACTTTGGTCTTTTATTTTATTAGGTTTTACCTTAACAGAATACCATGTTAAATCCATACATTACTGTTCTTATGTGTGTGACCCTCTAGGTTCCCAATATGTTGGCAATGAACATAAGTTAATCTCAGTAACCTCTCTTCATAGATCATGAGCGGGATCTAGCAACCCATCATGACCACCCAAATATTGTGAAGGCAGCGTAACCTTTTAGAAACCTTTCAGCAACCAGCCTGCCGGTGTAATACGCTCCTTTCACCATATATCCCAGATAGCGCATGAGCATTCAGTGTCTACTCATGATCAATCCATATTAGTTCTTCGCAACTTATGATTAGCCTTATGAATTTAGAGAATCTTCTTTCTCCTAAATCCATCATGCTTTGGCCAAAGACATAATGAAGTTAATCGTAGTCAAGAACAAACGAGATATGTCTCCATTTTCATAGGGAGTGGTAAATCCTCTCTGGATCACTCATTCATCTTCGTATGGTTCATGTCATACCCAATAACACCCTACCATAAGCATCCCTTGTTGGGACCCTTTCGTGATGGAATCTATGTATGACACTCTCCATACAAGATAACCTGGTATCACAAGTCTGAGGACAAATTTACCCGACTGGTACTAGAGAACATTATCATAGACACTAGAGTGATATTACCAAATGAAGTTCTCATAGCGAGCCATGTTTAGTGAACTTGTTCAACAAACAAGCACCTATATGTTATCCCAAGTATCCTATACTTCAACCTTTATGAGATCGGTTGCTTACTTCATGAGTAAGAAGGCTTAAAATATACCAATCTTTGAGCATTGCTAATGCCCCGTCCAATATGATGACCAGAAACAGTTTTAGGAACAAGGCTTTGATGCATAAGGATCTCATAATTATAACAATTTATAATTCCTTTGCAAGGCCATTATGTTCCATTGGGCTTCATCTGATTAGTACTTAATAACTCCTTATTGTTGTACTAACATGAAGGAAAACCTAGTATCACAATCTTCATACTGAAGGGTTTGCTTTATTGACTTTATACCCTTTGTCTAATCTGATTGGCTCCAAGGCATATTTCAACAATCTCCCATTTGCACTAAGCCAATCACTAACACATCCAATGCCAAACTCTTTCGATTAGCAATTAAGTCTCTACATGGACATAGCTTAAGTGCATTGAGAATATGCTTTGTCATATTCATGATAATCTCATTATCAGGTTAATAATTCAGATCACAACGAGACTTAGATTCCATTCAAATGGCTCAGTTGTTTATATAACAACTATTGGAATCTACTTATTAGCAAGTAGCTAATGATCCAAATATAACTCCTTTTGCAAGCCAAAACAAAAGAGTTAGTCTTAAAAACCTTAAATATAAACGTGCAATCCTTTCTAGTTTGGAACATTTCCAACTAATTGCATTTTCAAAATGGAAATCAATCATAATCTTTATCAATCAAAGAGTTATTAATAGCTCCCACTAAATCCTACCAATGTAGATTCTAAGGGACTAATCCAATAGCAATTTGAATTCTATATCACTAAGCCAAATAGTTGCAAGTTGTATAATAAAAGACTATGTTATAGAACAATTCTATAACTGATTTATTTAAGAGGAAACTAAATAAGCATGGCATCCATATGCCAGTAAAGTGATATGTTTCGAAAACATAAATAAATATCCTCAACATTGGCCCATAATGCCAAAAAAAAAAAAATCAAATGTTTCTAAATAAATCAAAACAAATGTCTTTTTTAAAAGTCCATAAGATCGACAAGCTCTGATGTAGCATCAAACTCAACCATCTTCATGGTCCAACTTCAGTGCTCCTTTCCTTTGGTCCCTACAATATGTCAAACATATTTAGTACCAAACGTTAGGTATCATATACTAAGAGGAGTGAATCAAATTATACTTGAAGTTGAAACTCCTTTCAGCTTCTTTCCCTTGCTAGATTCAAGGTTCTCCTTGCAATTGCGCCTCCAATGACCAGTTTTCCTTCAATGAAAACAAGCTTTAGTAGCATTATCCTTTGCATTCTTCACATTACCATCATCGAGCTTCAAACTCTTTGAAGCAGGAGGTACATCCCATCTAGTCTT
This sequence comes from Fremontodendron californicum, assembly GCA_030761205.1. Lineage (NCBI taxonomy): Eukaryota > Viridiplantae > Streptophyta > Magnoliopsida > Malvales > Malvaceae > Fremontodendron > Fremontodendron californicum. The sequence goes on from JAULJL010000005.1 coordinate 27,426,014, forward strand.
TCTTTTCTTCTTACCTTTTGGTTTAGAAATAGAAACTAAATGGATAGATGACTTCTCCTTTACAATGGTATGCTCAGCCTGTGTAAGCATATTCAACATCCCAGAAAGGGTAGCCTCCAAGTGGTTCATGTTGAAGTTCAACACAAACTGCGAATAGCTCTCAGGTAATGAAGTAAGGATTAGATCAATGCTTAGATCATGATCCATAACCTATCAATCTGCTCCAAACGGGTAATATACCCAATCATCTTAAGCACATAAGGCCTCACTGGGCTTCCCTCTAACATATTTGTTTGGAACAATTCCTTTGAGATGTCAAATCTCTCAGTGTGGTTTCCTTTAGCGAACAGTTCTCTAAGGTTAAGGATGATATCCTGAGCATTCATGGCCTCATGCTGCTTTTGGAGATCAGGTGCCATACTAGCCAACATCACACATGTGGCTTGAACGAGATCATCTCTATGAACTCTATAAGCAACCCTCGCCTCCTCAGTTGCATCAATAGCAAGCTCTTCTGGAATGGGCTCAGCAAGAACATAAGCCTTCTTTTCCTGTGTCAATACAATCTTAACATTGCGAAACCAGTCAACGAAGTTTGGCCCAATTAATTTATTAGCATCAAGTATGCTTCTCAGTGATAATGGGTTTGCCATTTAGCGTTTATATCTTATATGAACCAATACATTTAATAGTCAATAAATAGCAAGTAGTAATCATTTATGTTAGGCTTTAATACTTAAATGATTATTCTCATTATTTTAACAAAATAATAGCCCTCAACTACTATCTCGAGATATTTAACTTTTAAACTTCTTAATGAGCTAGAACCTCTTTCATTCCATCATAACCTTGAGTGACTCAACAAGCCATGTTGAAATTAATTGAGTAGGTAACTTAATTTACCAATTACATCTCTATGCAACTCCTAGTTAGGTGACAACTCTTTGTCTAAATGCATCATATGCATTTTGCCTAACTTTGCCTCTAAATGTCGTGTGATCAAGTTTTAGCACATCCGGATAACATAACACTTAGTTGAGTAAGACCCACCTTAAATAACTCAAACATATTCGTACATTAGTTTGACCTTGAGTGACTTAACAAGCCTCCAAATGGAAGAACTCTGGTTATCTTGTTATGATGGTGGAAGGCAACTTATCATGCGTAACATGGACTCAATATAATTTAATGAGGGATTTCATTTAATTCTTAGATAGGTCTCATTGATTTCATATCCAATTAGCATGCATAGCATTCATTTTAATTACATACATCACATATATACATAATTCAAAAATAAATCTATAACATGTAATCTACCAGGATGATTATGGACTTAATTCTAATCTAGTTTCCTTGAGCCATTAGGAAACTAGTTGGTCAAATTCCTAGGGGATACCATACAATAGTCTTCGAAAGCTTTGTTGGTAATCTCCTTGGTCACTTCTTCTTGGCGCCATATCTCCTTACAATCTTGGAATTTACATAAATTCAACTTTCTATCCTAAATCTAAATCTATAAGAATATAACAATTACATTGCTTTATCAGAAACCTCGAGTTACATTCGAGGGGAATAAGATGAGAAGACAATTTACAACTCCGGAATGAAAAAAGAAGGTAGGGTGCGCAGACCCTATTTATAAAATACCAATAACAAAATTCAACCATACATTCCCTAGTCATACTAAGGTCTAGTCCATAATCATCCTTCTTGCATACATAATCATATTATAAGCATGAAAAAGACCATGCATAGTCAATATCACCTGGTGATCTTGTGTACTATTTGCATAAATGTCACCAACAAATTCGAGACGATTTATCAAATCATTTTAGCAATCTCAGTTCTAACTATTAAAACACTTTTAATAAAATATTAACAATTAAGAAAGCTATCTTGAAATCGAACTTTACCTAACTTTTAGGTTGCTTGTCTTAATTAGGACAAAACATTTTAGCATGCATTGTATCCTAAACATTTTAGGACACCTCATTGTCTTATACCGAGTCTTTAAGTTTGTAATCCATCCTAACTCTTTAGGAACTTAAATCTCATTAGGTAACTCTTACCTAATCATACTACAAGTCTCTTCTAACATTTAGGAATCACACTCCCACTAGGAAACGGTTTCCATGTTGAAGTAGGACTCTAACTCTTAGTGTCCTAGGCACTGGCAATCTCTTTGGCCATCGAATGACCATTGCCTGCCCGTGATCAGACTATTGTGCGCCATCTATAGTGGCTGCTGGATACCCAAAAAGAGCTTGCTGGCCGCCCTTTATAGCTGCACCCAATTCGGCAACAATTGCCTCTTCGGTGCCGCGGTTCGGCCTGCTTGCGTGCAACAACAGTTGCCGCTTAATCCAGTCATGTTCCATGCCCAAACCAGCCATCATAGATGAATAATATTCACCTTAGATGCTGTCCAAAAATCCTAGCAAACAAGTGGAACATTTCCACACTTATGCTCAAATTTTAAGGCACTCTAACACCTATAAAACAGTCCAAAAAATTTCAGCATTGTAGTAACAACGTTTCATGTCCAAAAAACGACTTTGCTTAAACGTTTTAAGCTCAAATCAACTTTGTAACTTCAACGGCAGCATGTAACATAAAATTTCCAGATTTGAAACATCTAGAAAATCAATTTTTAACAGCCCCAAATCAGCTCACAAAAAAATGACTCAAAACAGTGTTTTTGACATCAAAACTTGTCGGTTTTACTAAGACATGTCATGGCTTTAATCCGTGTTGATTAAAACAATTTTAATCTAACGTTTAAACAACTTTAAACATAATTAAACTCACTATATAGATGCTGTCCAGATTTAACAAAATTAAAGAAAACAAATTTTCTTTTAAATCCATAGGAACTGAAATCACCAAAATCAATACACAAAATAATAGCTTGTTAATCACCAAGAATTGACATGCATTAACCTCATGTAAACGACGTAACCTTGGCTCTGATACCACTGTTAGGAATTACTTACAGGCTCATGCTTAAACATAAAGTTACCAAAGTGCAGCGGAAGTAAACAAAGAAGCACCCGAAGTACAACAGGATCTTAGGCTTGCGTTTAGCATAGGTTTATAGCATTCAAAAACAACTAAATCATCCATATGATTTAGAAGTTACCTACTTAAGATATTGTAACCTTAAGTTGTAGATACAAACAGCAAGTTGCTCTCGAATCCAAGATCCACAATGCTTTAAATCAAGCAAGGTTACAAGAACCACAATTGTCCTTCCTCTGAAGCTAGTCCACACGAACAGATGATGGATCCTTCTCTAAGGTATGGTGATTCACTTGTGCTAGCAAATTGATCCGAAGACCACAATAAAAAAATCTATCTTCGGTGTTAATCTCTCTAAACTAATCTCACTCAACAAGGAAGAGAAGCGGCAAGAATACACCAGAAGGAGGGGATTTACGGCAACAAGGAATCTCGCAGGGAGGTGACGATATCAGCTTTTTGCAAGGATAAGGTTCTCTTCTTGAAACCAACTTTCTCTCAAGCAAAAATCAGAATATCTCAAGTAGTATAAATGACCTTTTTAGGCTATAGCCTGTATATCTGATATATATCTAGCCGCAAACCCTTATCCCTCTCCCTAAGAGTTGGCCGACCACTATTTCTTTTTGCACAAGATTTTCATTAATTCACTTTGGACTTAAACAATTTAATAACAAGATGGATCAATAGGCCCATTTATATTATCCAATAATAATAATGGTCTAACAATCTTAATGCCTTAAGTTGGGCCAACTATCCTTAGTAGACAGTCTTAAATTAGAATAGTCTCTTTGGACCCATTCTAATTTCTCATGCATATTTTATTGGATAGATTAATTACTAAACTAAAGTAATTTAATTCCCAATTAAATTTATTTCTCCTCATGAACAATTCATGATATTAATCTATTAATATCATCTCATGACATTAATCCAATATAGTATAGCCATTCGAAACACACCTTGCACATCACTATGTCAAAGTCGACTATACTAGTCTATACAAGACTTCTCGGTTCCTCTTATATCATTAAGACATTGTCTTTGGATTCTTCAAATCTCAATTATGTCTTAATCTATCTTAATTGAACTTCTTCAATTAAATCCTCAACATAGATCTTTTATTCCATTAAGTTTTACCTTAACAAAATACCATGTTTAATCCATAAATTACTGTTCTTATGTGTGTGATCCTCTAGGTTCTCAATATGTTGGCAATGAATCATGAGATGGATCTAGCAAACCATCATGAGCACCCAAATATTGTGAAGTCAGAGTGACATTTTAGAAACCTTTCAGCAACCAGCCTATCGGTGTAATACGGTCCTTTCACCATATATCCCGAATAGCGCATGAGCATGGTTCAGTGTCTACTCATGATCAATCCATATTAGTTCTTCACAACTTATGATTAACCTTATGAATTTAGAGAAACTTCTTTCTTCTAAATCCGTTATGCTTTGGCCAAAGATTTAATGAAGTTAATCGTAGTAAAAAACAAACAAGATATGTCTCCATTATCACGGGGAGTGGTGAATCCTCTCTGCAACACTCATTCATCTTCGTATGGTTCATGTCATACCCAATAACACCCTACAATAAGCATCCCTTGTTGGGACCCGTTCATGATGGAATCTAAGTATGACACTCTCCATACAAGATGACCTGGTATTACAAGTCTGAGGACTAATTTACACGACTGGTACTAGAGAACATTATCATAGACACTAGAGTGATATTACCAAATGAAGTTCTCATAGCGGGCCATGTTCAGTGAACTTGTTCAACAGACAAGCACCTATATAATATCCCAAGTATCCCATACTTCACCCTTTATGAGATCGGTTGCTTGCTTCATAAGTAAGAAGGCTTAACATATACCAGTCTTTGAGCATTGCCAATGCCTCATCTTGGCAATACGATGACCAGGAACAGTTTGAGGAACAAGGCTTTGATGCATAACGATCTCATAATCATAACTCTTCATAATTCCTTTGCAAGGCCATTATGTTCCATGGGCTTCATCCGATTAGTACTTAATAACTCCTTATTGTTGTACTAACATGAAGGAAAACCTAGTATCACTATCTTCATAGTGAAGGGTTTGCTTTATTGACTTTATACCCATTGTCCAATCTGATTGGCTCTAGGGCATATTCCAATAGAATGTTGGAAAATAATAAGGCCCACATGATAATTTAATAAGCCAAGATAATTATTTAAGCGATATTATCTTAGTAAATTCTATTAAAGTTAAACTACTATAGTGATAAGAGTTAAAAATAACTACGCTCTATCTCAGGAACTGGTTAGGATATGAATTCCTTGATGGTAGGATTTAACTCTAATCAGCTATCAGGTATGGATCCCTAGTCTAGTCTATAAATTGCCTGTGAACTATCAAAGATAATTGCAAAAAACAAAAAATAGACTAGAAGACATATACTAAAGTGAGAGAATTTATTTGTTTTTTTGAAGCAAGGTCACGTTTTTTGATTAACAATTACCGAGGGTACGCTTTTAGCTTTTCATTCTTACATCTTCCACTAAGAATCCAAATCCACACGGAACCTTAATGTATATGCATGTGCTTGTTGCGCGTGCAACTTTGATCTTAAACCTCCTATGGGGTCATTTGGTATCATTGACAGTTTCTAGTACTATGGGAAGGTAGAGGTGTAGTGTGGTGGGGAGGCTCCCAGCACACTGTCCCGTGGTGCCAAACACACCCTAGTAAGGGGTAATAAATAATTAGTTAACTATGTATGGATTTTTCCCTTGCCTAACTTTCTAGTTTGGGTTAATTACAGATTTTTAATCCTTCCACATTCAAGTTGTCAATGACTTGCAAGAAAATGACCAATACATACACAATTGCATTATAAATTCGAATCAAAGAGAAAAAAAGGTAGTTTTCAGCTATGTCTCAAGTGAAATATGCTACTAAATATATCTAAGATTATTAGGTTCATAAATTTAATGGTCACATTCCAATTTCCAAAATTAGTCGAAAAAAGTTTATAGTCAATCATTTTCAGTTGAGAAACCAAATTGCTTTCTTTAAAGGACGAGAAAAACATTGATCTTGAATAACTACAAGAAAACGTTATTTTTTAATTTTACAAGAAAATTATTTTTTGTATTTTTAATTGTTTAAAAGTTTGTATAAGGAGTGTTTTTTTATATAAAAGAGATTTTCACTAATTTAGAAGAGAATCAAGTTAAAGATATTGTAACCATGTCGTATTGTATTCCCTATAATTACGATTACAATTACAATTATTACATCAACACCCCATCAAACTCAAGGTAGTATGATAAATGCCAACTTGAATTTGTTAATTAACTCTAGAAATCGACCACGAATATGTGTCTTAATAAAAATATCAGCAGTTTGATTCGAAGACGACACATAAGTCTTATTAATAGCCCCTTGTGTAACATGATGACGTACAAAATGACAATCAATCTTAATATGCTTAGTACGCTCATGAAACACATCATAATGAGCAATTTTTATGGTACTACGATTATCACAATGAAGTACGGTGGTAGAACACTAAAGTTGCATTTGCAAGATAATAATAAGAATTCAGTACTAGCTAGAGCAAACAATTATAGTTTGTTTCTTACTTCACCAAGAAATGAGAATCACCCAAGAAGAAACAGTAACCAATGGTTGAACGATGATCTATAGAATCTCCTGTAAAGTAACATTTGAATACTCAAATAGAACCAAAATAGAGTGAGCAGAAAAATGATGTCCATGAAACAGTGTGTCATTGATATAACGAAGAATGCGAAGAACAACTGAGAAATTAGTTGAACAATGAGTAGCCATAAATTGGCTAACTAAATGAACAACATAAGCAATATCGGGTCGAATAATTGTAAGATAGACCAAACTGCCAACAAGTTGGCTATATAGAAAAGGATCAATGAGGAAAGTGTTATCTATCGGAGCAAGTTTAACATTAGACTCCGAAGGTGTAGAACAATTTTACTATCATTAATGTGGGTCCGAGAAAGTAAACCAGATGCATACGTAACCTGAGAGAGATAATAGCTACTAGAATTGAAAGATGCTTCAAGTCCCAAGAAATAAATAAGAGAGCCAAGATCTTTTATTTCAAATTGTTGATGAAGAAACTATTGTAATTCTACAATACAAGATTGGTTATCACCCGTTATATCATATCATCCACTTAGAGAAGAAGAAGAATAATAATGCCAAGATTAGTATGTCGAATAAATAAGGCTAAATCATGAGAATAATGTAACTAAATTTTGCAAACTAGGCTCTAAGTGTTTTTTTTCAAACTATATAAAACTCGTTGAAGCTTACAGACTTTGTGAGGAGGATGAGAATAACCAGGTGGAGGCAACATTTATATTCTTGATGTAAATCACCATTGAGAAATGCATTTTTTTACAACCATCTATAAAAGTTTCAACATTTAACAGCAGCAATGGCTAACAAACTGCGCACAAAAGTTATTCGGGCCATAGGAGCAAAAGTTTCCTCATAATCTATCCCATACTTTTGAGTTGGCTACTAAGCGAGCTTTCTAGAATTCAATAGATCCATCTAAGCGAGTTTTGATATTATACACCCATTTGCATTCAACAATAATCTTGTCAAGATGAAGGTTAACTAGATCCCAAGTAGACCTGTCAATTTTGATCCGAACACGAAAAATTCGATCAACTCACCCGAACAGGACCCAACCCGATTTGACTATAAAAAGTCAACAGCTCGAACCCGACCAATCCGAACCCAAAAATTGTTGGAATTGGTTTTATAAAACATGGTTAATGGGCACTTTTGAGGCCAAATTATTTGTAGGAGTCTACTCACATTTATGGTTAAAACTTTGTTGGATTTTGTACTCCAACATGAGTTTACATAGAACATTAACATGTTTAAAACTAATCATAAATGAATGAGAAATTGATCTCAAAGAAGCTTTGGATGGCAAAATTTCGAATCCTAAAATTCTCAAATATTTGATAGATTACAAGCTTGTCTTGTGGTTTAGGCCGTGGGCTGTGGGCTCGAGTTTGGTTAAATGAAAAATATTTTGTTGTTTAATCCCTGTATGATCGGTAACTTTTCAATCCCTAAATGTCTCAATACATGAACCATTACTTTAATTATGGTGTCATATACATGAATGAATTACGTAAATTCATGAATTTGATCATTCATGTGCTATGTATATTTATCATAATTAATGTACATTCATGTATTTGGGTGATTAATGTTTAGGCCCCTAAAGTCCTATATATAGGTGCTTTGAGAGGATGGGAAATTAATTCAATAGTTCAACAATTCTTAAGTTCTTTTCTTTCTTTGTGATTCTGGTTTTCTAAGACTTTTGTTTTATTTGCTTCTTCTACTCTAAAACTTAAGAATCTGTCATTGTAGAGAGAAAATTGAGTCAAATTTCTTAAGTTCGTGGACTTTGAAAAGCTGTGCAACTTTTCAAGGTGGTGTTGTTGAAATCTTGGGAAGCAATTGCATTGATTCCGTGTGCACCTAGTGACAGGCAATTTCGCCTTAAAGACAAAGGGTTCAATCCATGGCAATAACGTTAAGTTCTTTATTCCTCAATTTTGTCTTCTATAAGTAAGTTCTCTATTATTCTATTTAAAGGCATGCTATTTAATTGTTGCGAGTATATTTTTCAACAAAGTTTTTACAAATATACAAAATATCTCCAACAATCTTAAGACGAAATTTCTTCCTTTTATATTGTTTATTTGTTTTCTCTGTTGGTTTACTTGCTTATCATAACCAATATTTATTTTGTTATAAATATTGGTGCTTGAATTTCCTTATTTTATATGCATGCTTAAAATAAATATTTTAATTTATTATTATATTGGTGCCAATATTTATTTAAATTGTGATTAAACTAATATCTTAATTTATTATTATATTGGTGTTTGGCTTTTGATTGTGTTATAATCAATATATATTTTGTATTGGTTTTAGAGAACATGTCTTCTATTTTTTTTTCAAACTTCTGAAAATATTATGGCTAAAACTTCTTCGAAATTGAGGATTCCACCATCAACCTCGTTGGTGCATGGTGAGAAACCTGAAAAGTTTGATGGGCCGAACTTTAAGAGGTGACAGCAAAAGATACTATTTTATGGAATCAAGTACCTTCCTTCAAATGCCTCAGTATGGGGGTGTCTTACTAAGGTAGCAATACCTGATCCCAAAAAGGTCAAGATAGGACCTAAAACTGTGGATTGTGTATATTGGATATGCATAAAATAGTAGTGCATATCGATTTCTTGTGCATAAATCGAATATTGGGGATTTTCATCCAAATACAATTATGGAATCAATGAATGGTACATTCTTTGAGGATGTGTTCCCTTTTAAGGAGGCACAGGAAAGTCATTCACTCAAAAGAATGCATGAAGCAAGCTCAAGCGAAAATCATCAATCAGAAGTTGATGAGTTTAAGCCGAGAAGAAGTAAGAGGGCTAAAACGATAAAAATGTTTGGTCTAGATTTTCTAATTTGTTAGAAAATGAACCTCAAAGTTTTTCCAAGGCAATGTCCTACCCAGAAGCTTCATATTGGAAGGAAGCAGTCAATAGAGAAATTGAATCCATATTGCAAAACCATACATGAGAACTAGTGGGTCTTTCTCCTGGAAGCAAACCATTAGGCTGTAAATGAATCTTCAAGAGGAAAATGAAAGTTGTAGGAATTTTTTATAAATACAAAGCTAGACTTGTTGTTAAAGGGTACAAAACAGTAAGAAGGTGTGGATTATTTTGATACATACTTACCTGTATCAAGAATAACATCCATACGAACGTTAATAGCCATTTTTGCTATTAATAAGTTAGAAATACATCAAATGGATGTAAAGACAGCTTTCCTAAATGGTGACCTTGATGAAGAGGTTTATATGCAACAACCCGAGGGGTTTGTTGTTAAAGGAAAAGAAAATAAAGTGTGTAATCTTGTCAAGTCTTTGTACGGCTTGAAACAAGCTCCCAAACAGTGGCATGAAAAATTTGACAAAGTTATGTTGTCAAATGACTTTAAAATCAACGAGGTTGATAAGTGTTTCTATGTGAAGAACACTGATAAGGGATATGCCATTGTATGTCCATATGTAGACGACATTTTTATTTTTGGAAGTAATGAATACATGATCAAGTCTACAAAGAACATGTTAACTAAAAGGTTTGACATGAAAGACTTAGGTGTTGTGGATGTCATACTAGGAATCAAAATTTCTAGGACATCTGAAGGATTTGTATTGTCCCAATCTCATTATGTTGAGAAAATTCTCGACAAATTTTCTAAAGGTGACAATAGCATTGTCAGAACACCAATGGACTTGAGTGTACATCTGTCTAAAAATAAGGGTGAGGGAATACATCAATTGGAATATTCTTGAATAATTGGAAGCTTGATTTATGTTATGAGCTGCACAAGACCGGATATTGCATGCTCGATTAGTAAGTTGAGTAGGTTTACTAATAACCCCGATGAGGATCATTGCAGAGCAATAAAAAAAAGTGCTAAAATATTTGAGATACACCTTAAACTATGGGCTTCACTATATTGTATACCTCAGAGTACTAGAAGGTTATAGTGATGCAAATTGGATATCCGACACTAAAGATTCGAAATCTTCTAGTGGATACATTTTACACTCGATGGAGCGACTGTGTCTTGGAAATCCTCTAAACAATGTGTATCGCAAGATCCACGATGGAATCATAATTTATTGCTCTTGATAAAGCTGGAGAGGAAGCCGAATGGCTTCAGAATTTCTTAGAGGATATTCCATGTTGGTCAAAGCCAGTGCCAGCAATTTGTTTCCATTGTGATAGTCAGTCAACAATTGGAAGGGTACAAAGTAGCATGTATAATGGTAAGTCTAGACATATACGCCGTAGACATAATACCATTAAACACTTGCTCTCGAATGGAGTTATTTCCATTGACTATGTAAAGTTAAAGGAAAATATTGCGGAGCTGCTAACAAAATGTTTAACAGGAGAGCTTGTGTATAGTTCATAGACGGGAATGGGCTTAAAGCCTTTAAGAGACAAAAAATGTTATGATGGTAACCTTAACTAGTTAACCGGAGATCCCAAGATATAGGTTCAAAGGGAAAACTAAGTCATATTTCACTTTAAGTGGCACTTGGAAATTATTATTTCCTGCCTATTCCTATGATGAAAAAGTGCTAGCTACAACGAGATGAGAATGAGATAAGCTCTTAATGATTCTCATATCTTGTTTTTCAAGTGAGGTATAAGAATACTACTCTTAATGAGAGATCACCTATATGAATGAGAAATATGGTCGTTTCTTTGAGAATTTCTAAAGGTTGAATTCTCTAAAGCATTCATGAAACCAGGAGTTGTTCAGGGCCAAAATAAACACAACTGTGAGAACTACTAGAATCTCTAGGTAGAAATTATGTGAGTACTATTGTCTTGGTTTACACGAAAGGTTGAATAGCTCAAGACATCGCGTTCACTAGTTAGCCGAGTAAATTCGATGGTACTTCACTAGGGAAGGTTCAAAAGCAAAAGCTACCTATCCTGATGTAGTTTTCTTTCAATTCAATTTTCTCTCTACGAATTCTTTGCGTCTTCGTACTGGTCAAACAATTTTCATTCGTATGGGGGATTGTTGGAATTGGTTTTATAAAATATGGTTAATGGGTACTTTTGCGGCCAAATTATTTGTGGGAGTTTCCTCACATTTGTGGTTAAAACTTTGTTGGATTTTGTACTCCAACATGAGTTAACATGGAACATTAATATGTTTAAAATCAATTATAGGTGAATGAGAAATTGATCTCAAAGAACCATTGGATAGAAAATTTTCAAACTCTAAAATTCTCAAATATTTGATGGATTAAAGGCTTGTCTTGTGGTTTGGACCGTGGGCTCGGGTTTGATTAAATGAAAAATATTTTGTCATTTAATCCCTATCTGATGGTAACTTTTCAGTCCCTAATTGTCTCAGTACTTGAACCATTACATTAATTATGGTGTGATTAATGTATTACGTACATTCATGAATTTGATCATTCATGTGCTATGTATATTCATCACAATTAATGTACATTCATGTGTTATGTACATTCATGTATTTGGGTGATTAATGTTTAGGCCCCTATAGTCCTATATATAGGTGCTTTGAGAGGATGGGAAATTCATTCAATAGTTCAACAATTCTTAAGCTCTTTTCTTCTTTTGTTGTTCTGGTTTTCTAAGGCTTTTGTTTTATTTGTTCCTTTTACTCTAAAGCTTAAGAATCTCTCATTGTAGAGAGAAAATTAAGTCAAATTCCTTAAGTTCGTAGACTTTGAAAAGTTTTGCAACTTTTCAAGGAGGTGTTGTAGAAATCTTGGAGGCAATTGCATTGATTCCGTTTGTAGCAACCTAAAAAATAACAAGCTTCATCGCAATACTTTATATTCATTAAGCATGACATTAAAAAAAATCGAGAAAAAGTCAACTTAATTCCTCTTGAAAAATGAAGGTTTTGAAAATTACCTTGAAAAATACATGGAGTCGCCACCAATCGTTTTTAGCTAGGTGTGATCGGCCACCTATTAAAATCGGTTTTATAAAACATTTTAAAATTAATTAAAACATTTTTAAAACCAATTTCAAGATTGCATTTTAAACCAGAGAATTCAAAGAAGCGGGTTTGGGACTCGGTTACGTGTGGGGAAGGAATAGCACCCCCACAACACCCGTATAAAACGGTACCTTATTAATCGTGTGTTATCTCAAGTCTCGGTAAAAAAGTCAGTTTTAAATTTAGTATTTCAAGTTAATTCCCAATTCAAAGAAAAATAATTCCATTTTTATTTGAAAATAATCTGGAATTTATTAATTCAAAATTTTCCTATATTTCCCAACAAACGTGGCAAAATATATAAATTTTTATTATTTTGGAAAATTTTCCGAATCATTCTTGCTTTAAAGAAGATATTCCGTTGTTAATGATAATTGATAATATCCTCCCCAGCAAACCCGACAGAGAACTCATGAATTATTTTAACTCGGGAATATCTTTATTTTATTGAAAATCATTACCTTTTTCAAAACATTTAAAAATATATATGAATATGTGTGTCATAAATAAAATGACATAGCAAAGTCTAGATAATATAATGCAACCTAAATGGTATGATATAATTTAAATGTCATAGCATATTCTAAATGAAATGAAATAACCTAAGTCACATGATATATTCTAAATGAAATGAAATAACCTAGGTAACATGATATATTCTATATGAAATGGAATATCCTAAGTAACATAATATATTTTATATGAAATGAAATGACCTAGGTAACATGATATATTCTAAATGGAATAAAATGATTTAAATGACATGGAAAATATAAATGATATGGCATATAATCTAAATGACATGAAACATGAAATAATGCTATCATATAATATGCATGAAAATAAAAATAAAAATAATAATGCATGAACATAGTATATGCTAAATAATGTGACAAAAATAAATAACTAAATAAAAAGCATAGGATATCATGAAATATTCAAAACCATACAATAAACAACATAACATCAAAAATAATAACAACACCATGGAAATTATCATAGCAAAAATCACATATTATATAGTATGCATGAATATGGAAAATGCAATGCATGAGAATGTATTTTTTCCTCCAATTAAGGAAATCTGTATATCTAAAAAGATACCCGACTACCTTAGGAAAATATATCAAATTAAATTTTCTAAAAATCAAAATACTTTGTGATTATTTGAAAACAATTTTGGAAAACTTAGATTAAAAATAAAAACCTAGCTAACCCCTTTTTAAATGGCTCTAATTTCCTAAGTTTAAAATCCCGAACTTGACCACCCTTAACCCGAGGTTTATCAAAACATTTTTAGAATTTAAAAAGACTTAGAAACTAACCTAAGATAGTAGATAAACTTCCTAATCAGCCCCCTCTAAGTAACTTAGCCAAAACAGAAAATTGAATTTTCTTTAAATTCAAATCTGACTCCACTGTCCAGTTTTAGAACACGATTTTTTAACCTATTTTTAAAAATTCAAAAAAATCTAAAAAAATAGTGGAGACTCAGAGCATGTAAAAGTACACGTTAAAAAATTGACTTAATTTTTTGATTAAAGATGACTGCCCAGAAAAATCGAGAAAGTACGAGTACTGGGTGAAAAAACTATTTTGCCAAAACACATTTTTTTTGCCTTTGATAAAATCATTTAAAAATTAAAGTAAAAATATTAGAGACTCTCCTAAAGGCTCACAAACAGTAGCTAATACTTTTGAAAATTAAGACAAAAATTGGCTAAGTAAAAAAAAATCACAGAGATAGAATAATCAATTTGACAACTCTTTAATTTTCCACAAGTATGCTCAAAATTAGCATGACTTTGAACCATTAATTGGTCTAAGTCATAAATCATGTGGCATGACATGGAATGCATGAAAGTACAGCAAATATGATGCATGAAATGCATGATTTAAAACCTAAATGACATAGAAAATGCATGGCATCAAGAAAATGACCTAGACCTAACATGAACTTGCATGGCATTTAATGCAACCTAGGTCTAAAATGCATGAAATGCATGATAATGCAAATACAACCTAAAGCTAAGAATGCATGGCAAATACACAAACATAGAGCATGCTTAAACAAAATACATAACAACAAATCATGTAAATACAAACCTATCAACTAGCATAATAAAAATACACACACAAAGCTTGGAAAAGGGGGGTAGCCGAATGGCCTAATGAACATGGCATTTTCACAAACACTTAACACAATAACATGCATAGCTAAAAAATAGTACTAAATCATGCAAACATAAAGTAAAGGCATGAAAACCAATAGGCATTTTCACAAACACGTGGATTAACAAAATGTAAATCATAAGCAAACTTAAACACTTTGAAAACAGAAAATCAAAAATGGAAGACAAGTAAAATAAATATGATAACAAGATAATAAACTCAATAATGGAAACAAGCAAGAAAACAAATCAAAACAAGTTTCATATTTTTGTATTTAAAGAAGATTTAAAGCATCAAAACTTGCTAAATATCACTAATAACATGAAATAAAAAAGCAAAACAGCAACTATGCAAAAAAAAAAAAGGGCCATTCGGCCACCCCCAAAAACAAGAGAAAACAAATTTCAAAAGTTTTTTACAAGAAAATATCAAGAAGGACTTGAAGAAGAAACTTAAAAACACTTATTTTAAAATAAAAATCAAAATAAACTCACCAAAAATTCAATGAAAACAGCAAAATCAAGAATGTAAATGCATGGAAAGTATAAGAGTATGGTGCTTTAAGCAACCTCTCAAAGCTCTATTGCAAGCCTTTCTTTCTCTTCCTTTCTTTGCCTTTCTAATCTTTTCTATTTTTTTGCCTTCCAAAATGGAGAGAAAATCAGCCAAACAAGAGTGTGAATAGAGTGAAAATGAAAGAGAGAGCCCCCTCCCCTTGTAGTGGCCAGTTGGCCTAGGAAGAACCTAGGAGGTTCTAGAATTTTTTTTTTTTAACAAATTTGATCCTATGGCCTTCAATCCAAGGTGCCTTCTATGTAGGAATCTCACCCTTAGATTAGATTCATCAGCCCTTGAATTATGATGTCATACAGATGTCATAAATAGGCTCTCTCTTCAACCATTGGTCCATGTGTTGAAAATTCAAAGGCTTGATCACAAAAAATAACTACCTTCCTCTTCACTTGTGGCCTTTTGATTAAAAAATCAGAAAATATCTGTCCACCATTGGGCCTTGGCCGACTGATGCTTCACCTTCCAGCTCATGCTTCAATTTTTTAAAAGTAAGAAAAGGCCCTTTCCGATTTCTTGAGTAAAATGACCTTTTCGACCCTCAAACTAAATAGCAAACGGACTCCAAATTCAAAATTTATTTTTTAATACTTTTGAAATAATGAAAAATTGAATTCTGGAAGTTTTCAAAAATTTTTGAGCCCATTTGCTATTTATTTGGATTTTTTCTTCCAAAATTGCCCCTTTTGTGCTCCCAAACTTTACCATTTTTTAAACAAGATCCAAATCCATATTATTTTTCTTCACCAATCTCTTCCAAATAATTTAAAAGTGTGATCTCGAAGTTTTCATAATTTTTGGAGCTCATTTGCTATTTTTTGGGATTTATCTGCTTGAATTCTTACATAGTGGGCCCGGGATTTGGCCATTTTGCAAACGAACTCCGAATCCAGATTTTTTTTCCAATCTCTTCCAAATAATTTAAGAATGAGATCTGCAAATTTTTAGAATTTTTGGAGCTCATTTGGTATTTTTTCGTGATTTATCTTCTTGAATTTTTACATAGGGGACCCGAGATTTGGTCATTTTGCAAACGAACTCAGAATCCGGATTTTATTTCTCCAATCTCTTCAAAATGATTTAAGAACGAGATCTGCAATTTTTAGAATTTTTTGGAGTTACATTTGCTATTTTTCTCAAAATTTTCAATTTTGCCCTTTTACCTCCGAAGCCTGGTTTTGCTCAAAACAAGTCCGATTTTCAAAATTTCTTTTCCTGGGCCTTTTTCATATATTGAATTGGAGTTGGTCCCAAAACGCCCAATTTTTACGATAAAATTCCCTTCCAATTTGATTTTTCCCTTTTTTCACTATCTGAAATTTCTTTGTTTTTCCATTTTTACTCCAATCGGCTTTTTTCTCGGATTTTCTTCAAACTGAAACTTGGGCTATCCTTACTTACTCACTCCTTATCAATTAGGGGATTTAGTTTTACCGAATTGGGCTATTTCTGTAATTTTTCTCAATTTCACCAAAATCCACCAAAAACCCTAATTCTCGATTTTCTTCCGGATTGACTTTTCTTTCAGTTTTTCTTCCAAGTAGCTTCTCCATTACCCGTAGTCAGTGCTCATCTTTCATTCGGAACCTTCAATTTTGACCAATTTGATCGTTTAAGCACTTTTCCCCAAATTTCTCGAACTAGGGTTTCCTTTCTACTAAATCTTCGTAACCCAACTTCTGAACTCCATATCTTTCAATGTAGACCTCGGATTATCAAAATTCTTTCACCATTTTTCAATTGAACTTCAAACCTTGATTTTAAGTGGGTTGACTTTTCCAGTAGTTAACTTTTTGGGGTTGACTTTTATAAGTTTGACTTTTTATGCTCACCTTCTTAGACTAAGTCTCGGAGTACCACCTACAGGATGAAAAAAGTCTTTTTACATTCTGAAACATCAATTTAGGAAGAAAACATACCTGTTTTAGTGGTCCGGACAAAATTAGGTGTCTACAGCAGCAACTCTTTGGCTATTGCTGAGCATCAGAATCAGGTAAAGATAAACAAATACTAATTTTGTCCGGTTAATGAAATCACATGTGAAGAAAAGGGAAAGTGGTTTTCATTCATCTCTATTTTTCATTTTTTTCATCATCATTTTTTTTTCGAGTTTTGAAAAAGCTGTAAATTGAAGATATTTTCCTTATATTGAATTCCCTGACTAATCAAGGCTCGACCCGTCTTAAGAAAACGAGTTCGATTTGCAAAAGAAAATTGTGCCAGGAGGTCTTAAGAATGGTGCTCGGAGGCCTTACCCGTGATTTGAAAAATTATGCCTGGAGGTCTTAAAAGTGGTGCTCGGAGGCCTTACCCATGATGAAAATATATGCCGGGAGGTCTTAAATGTGGTGCCCAGAGGCCTTACCCATGATGAAAATACCTTGACAATGGTCTCAAGGCTCGACTCATTTGATAAACAGAATGAATTCAATTTGAAACAAAAGGAAATACCTCGACGATGGTCTCGAGGCTCGACTCATTTGATAAAATAGAATGAATTCGATTTAAAAACAAAAGGAAATACCTCGACGATGGTCTTGAGGCTCGACTCATTTGATAAAAGAGAATGAATTCGATTTAAAACAAAAGAAAATACCTCGATGATGGTCTCGAGGCTTGACTCATTTGATAAAACATAATGAATTCGATTTCAAACAAAAGGAAATACCTCGACGATGGTCTCGAGGCTCAACTCATTTGATCAAACAGAATGAATTCGATTTAAAACAAAGGGAAATACCTCGACGATGGTCTCGAGGCTCGACTCATTTGATAAAATAGAATGAATTCGATTTGAAACAAAAGGAAATACCTCGACGATGGTCTCGAGACTTGACTCATTTGATAAAACAGAATGAATTCAATTTGAAACAAAAGGAAATACCTCGACGTTGGTTTCGGGACTCGACTCACTTGAGAAGCAGAACGAGTTCGATTTGGAGAAACCAAAGTTTTTCTGATTCATGCAATGTTAGCTAAACGCAATGATGAGAATGACATGTTTTGCAAATGCTTGTATGTTTCCTAAGAATGAATGCAATCAAATGATTGTGTCATGATTTCTAATCCAAGGTTTCTTTGAGGTTCACAGATTATCTGACTTCATCACGGATTCTTCAATTGTTCACTGATGCCCCACTTAAGGAACCTTTCACTCAAGATAACTTGCCAAACAGTCCCAGTTTCTGACTTTTGCTAAAATTCACAAATTTTCTGACTTCATGACGAAGTCTGCAACACATTCACTGTTTTTATTTACTTGGTGAATTTTCCATTAGGATTAGTGGTTTCCAATCTTTTTTTAAGATTTAAATCTATTCCTTAGTAATACTCTGAAATCCTTTTATTTAAAGATTTTTATATTTACTAATCATCATTCAATTTAATAACAATCATGATGCATCTCAAATATGTATAAAATAAAATACGAAACAAATAAAAATGTCATGAAAAGGATAACAAGAATTTATTGCAAGAAATGTTTTAAAATAGTAAAAGTGAATATCAAGGATATAAGAAACAAATGTAAAGTTATGGGTTGTAGATGCCCCGGATGCGGAATATCTTGGACCCCTCTTTTTTTCAAACCATCTGAAATTCTTTTGAAAGAGAAATTTACTTGGGTACCTCGGCTTCCGTAGTTACATCAGACTGAGTTATTCCCCTTTCCTTTGATTTTCAAATATTTTCTCCCTCTTTTCATGGAGCATTGATTCGAACTTTAATCAGTACTTGAGCCGCCCTTTGCGGGTTTTCAACTCAAGTGTCCCTCTTTCGATATTAAGTCACCCTTTGCGGGTTTTCGGCTTAAACCTCTCGTTTTACATTCTTTTTATTTTCATCAATTTTTTTTTTTGTTTTCTCTTTTTCTTGTATTCTACCATGCATCTGAGAATTCTAAATGCTTCCAAGGTAAAAATATCAATTCAAAAGATGGGATAAATTCTGAGAATTTTCAAATTAAATATCCATGCTTGATCAAAATGGGCTTTTAAAGCACGTAATGTAGGCCAAGGCTCAAGTTTAGAAAGAAAGGATAAATAGGCCCAAAATATGCTTAAGGATGATTGGATCAAGGATCATTTCTTGAGGAGAGTTCATTCTTGAAACATTTGTCACTTCTTTTGGACTTTCTTTTCTCTTTCTTTTTCAATCTCTTTCTTTCATTACTGGCTTTCATTTTCAATTCTTTGATTTCACATTTTTTCGATGGCTCTCATTTTGCCATGATTTTTGATTATTTTTCCTCGCATTTGCCCTCCAGTGTAGAGGGTGATCCTTGATCAAGGTTTAAAGAAAGAAATAATTCCTAAGGCTCAAAGGGGTGACTAAGGATAATTTCTTCTTAGTGAAAGGAATATGAAAGATGGTCGTTCATCATATCAAGCATGAATATTCTCATTAAAAGCAATCCACAGGGGAGATAGATATATAGAATTTCCATTTCTATGCATGGAATAATTTGAATTTCCATGTGCATAGCATCATATTTTTTTTTCAAGCATAATACTTCTTGATTTCATCAGCATTCACGGGATTTCTGAAATCCTCCCCGTCCATCCGAGTTAAAATCAACGCTCCTATAGAAAAAAGCTCTTTTTACCACATAGGGTCCTTCCCAATTTGGAGTCCATTTCCTCACGGATCCTTCACTATAGGGAGAATTTTCCTTAGTACCAACTCCCCCTCTCGAAACTGTCTGGGACGAACCTTCTTGTTGTGGGCTTGAATCATCCTTTTCTGATACAATTGCCCATGACAAATTGTTTTCAATCTTTTCTCTTCGATGAGATTCAGCTGTTCATAACGAGCTCTAACCCATTCTGCCTCTTCTAGGCCAACCTCCATCAAAACCCGTAATGAAAAGATTTCAACTTCAGTAGGTAGCATTGCTTCCATCCCGTATACCAAAGAGAATGGCGTTACCCCTGTAGATCTGCGAACCGAGGTTCGATATGCATAAAGAGCAATAGGCAAGATCTCATGCCAATCCTTGTAGACATCAGTCATCTTTTCCACAATCTTCTTGATGTTTTTGTTGGCTACTTCTACTACCCCATTCATCTTCAGATGGTAAGGTGCCGAATTATGATACGTGATTTTGATATGAGTACAGATTTCCCTCATCATCTTATTTTTCAAATTGAGAGCATTATCCGAAATAATTCTTGTTAGCAATCCATAACGGCATATGATTTCTTTCATAATAAATATGCATACCACCGACTTTGTTACATTTGCATAGAAAGCAGCTTATACCCACTTGTGAAATAATCTATGGCCACCAAAATGAAACGATGTTCATTTGAAGCTTTCGGTGTAATAGGTCCAATCATATCCATTCCCCACATTGAAAAGGGCCATGGTGCAGTCATGACATGCAATGGCGATGGTGGCACATGAATCTTATCTACATAGATCTGGCATTTATGACACTTCCGAGAATAACTGATACAATCTCCTTCCATCGTCAACCAATACTATCCTGCCCTCATAATCTGCTTAGCAAGCATGTGGCCATTGGCATGGGTACCACATATCTCTTCATGGACTTCCTCTATGATTCTCTGAGCTTCGGCCGATCCGACACATCTCAATAAGACTTGGTCTTTCTACTGTCTAGAACAAAACCTATTGCTAACCTTCTCAAAGTCCTCTTGTCATTTTCTGTTGCCCGTTCTGGATATTGTTGACTCTTAATGTACTACAAGATGTCGTTATACCAAGGGAGACCATCTACTTCTTCTTCAATACTCAAGAAGTGGGCAGGAGACTCATATATACTCATCTTTATCGGCACAACCTCAGTCCCTTCATTCACTTTGAACATTGATGACAAAGTAGCCAGAGCATCCGCCATTCGATTTTCATCTCGAGGGAAGTAATTGAAATTCACTTCTTCAAACTCCTCCAATAAACTCAATATGAGTTCTTGGTATCGGATTAGCTTTGTATCTCGGGTTTCCCCTTCTCCTCGTAGCTAGTATATCACTAGGGCTGAGTCTCTGAAAACTTCCAATATTTTGATTTTTCTGTCTACTGTAGCACGAAGGCCCATAGTACACGCCTCATACTCAGCAGTATTATTTGTACAATCAAAATCCAATCTGGCAGTGAAAGGATAATAATCTTCTTCTGGGGATATGAGCACTGCACTGATTCCGTGCCCCATGGCATTAGATGCGCCATCAAAGTACAACATTCCATACTTTCTTCTTCAGGAGAGCCTCATCTGCTTGTTAAACATACATCAAATCTTCATCTGGGAAGTCAAAGTTTAATAGCTCATAATCTTCCACTGCCCGGCTTGCTAAGAATTCAGCCACTGCACTGCCCTTGATAGCTTTTTGACTTACATATACAATATCGTACTCTAACAATAAAACTTGCCATCTTGTCGTTCTCCCTTACAAAGAAGATGATTCCAACATGTATTTGATTGGATCTAGCTTGGCAATCAACCACGTCGTGTGGTACAACATGTACTATCTGAGTATTCGAGCGGTCCAAGCTAAGGCACAGCATAACTTTTCTACCGATGAATACTTCAGCTCATAATCTATGAACTTCTTGCTGAGGTAGTAAATTGCTTGTTCTTTCTTCCCTGTCTCATCATGTTGCCCCAAGACACAACTCATAGATCTCTCAAATACTGATAGATACAGTATTATTGGTTTATCCGGAATAGGTGACATTAATACTGGTGGGTTGGATAGATAATGTTTAACCTTTTCAAAGGCAATCTGACAACCTTCATCCCGTTCTCTTAGATTGCATTTTCGTAGTAACTTAAATATTGGATCACATTTGTCGGTTAACTGAGAAATAAACCGAGCAATATAATTCAATCTCCCCAGAAAACCTCTTACTTCTTTTTGAGTATGTTGTGGTGACAAATTCTGAATGGCCTTCACTTTATCCGGATCAATCTCAATTCCTCTTTTGCTGACAACAAAACCCAGCAATTTCCCCGAGGTGACTCTAAAAGTGCATTTTGTCGGATTTTGCTTGAGTCGAAACTTTCTTTCGTTCAAAGAGTTTCTTAAGATTCGCAATATGCTCCTCTTCTCCTTGTGACTTTGCAATCATATCATCAACATAGACCTCAACTCCTTTATGCATCATATCATGAAACAAGGTCACTAGAGCTCTCTGATATGTTGCCCCAGCATTCTTCAACCCAAACGACATTACCTTGTAGCAGAATGTTCCCCACATTGTGACAAATGTGGTTTTCTCCATATCTTCCAGTGCCATCTTAATCTGATTGTATCCCGAAAATCTGTCCATGAAAGAAAATGAAGAACTCTTCGTCGTATTATCCACTAGAGTATCGATATGGGGCAAAGAAAAATTATCTTTAGGGCTGGCCTTGTTCAAATCTCTGTAATCAACGCACATCCGCATCTTACCATCCTTCTTTGGTATTGGAACAATATTTGCCACTCATTCTGGATATTTTGCCACCTCTAAGAATCCAGCATCAAATTATTTCTTCACATCCTTTTTATCTTTAACAACATGTCCGGCCTCATTGTTCTCAACTTTTTCTAAATTGGTTTGCATTCTGGCCTTAAAGGGAGCTTATGAACCACAATATCCGGATCCAACCCTGGCATGTCTTGGTAAGACCATGCAAATACATCTATATATTCTTGGAGCAAAGCTATCAATTCACCCTTTATTGATGACGACAATAAAGTCCCAATTTTAACCTCTTTTATCTCCTCACCATTTCCCAGATTTATCATTTCTAAAGGCTCCTTATGAGGAAGTACTTGTTCTATTTTCCTTAATAAGTCTGGAGGTAGACCATAATTCTCAGTTTCTTCGTTGGCCTCAAAATCACTCGTGCAAATGGGTCTTTCAAAATCAATTTCAGAATTATTGACAGGAAGGTCCTCATATTCCGCATCCGTACACTTGTAAATAGGTGGGGAAAATATATACAATGAAAGAAAAATAAATAGCAAAAATGAAAGAATATGGACACATCAATATGAATAACATGCATTGTGCTTGTTATTTATTGAATGAAAATGTTTAAACAAAAGCCCATTATAGAAAAACTCTTAATATCTCTGGGCAAAGATAATTAAGATTTTTTTTTAAAAGTATTTACTTTGGAATAGACTTAAAGACTATGGGCAACTCAGTCGCACTCCAATTGGTCAGTCTATATCCTGGTGGACTAGGTCGCACCATCTAGTTTGCATTGTCATTTTCCATTCCTTCCTCCCTAATCATGCAGATCATCCTCTCCTGTATCTGCTCGCCCTTATTCACATGGAATCTCTCGAAAGCTTGCTCGATCATTATAAGTACATCCTCATAATTCTTTTCTCCAAATAGAAAACCAGCTGAGCCAAAGCTGTGAAGGATTGGTGGGAAAGTCATAGGCTTCCAGTCAATATCCATACCCGCGAGACGGGCCATCCTCCTTTGTCGGTTATTTTCAACTTGTTTCCTCTTTTCATGGGCCTTCGGAAGATACCCTAAGCCAAACCGATCTTTCTTTTCCACTACTTCCATTGCTCGAGCCATCCCTTGAAGATATTTTCCAAGACCTTTTCCAGCCCTGCAGCCCTTTCCCACTGTAGTTCTTACTCTCAGCCTTGTGTTCTTGGACAATCTTGGTTTTGGAATTTTTCGTCCTTCAGCAACGAAAACCATATTTACGAACTCCAAAGACCGAAAGAAACATTCTACGGCATCTTCATTAGGTTCAACATAAGAAGATTCAGTAGATGTAGAGGCCATTATGTCCACTTCTCCTGATACAGTGACCAAACGCCCCTCCATCACAAATTTTAGCTTTTGTGGAGAGATGAGGGTACAACCCTGTTGAATGTATCCACGGCCTTCCCAACAAGCAATTATAGAACGGATTAATATCCATGACCTGAAAGTTCACCGTATAGGTGCATGGGCCTATCTCCAAAGGAACCTCAATAGTTTCCATTACCTCTCTCCTGGTACCATCAAAAGCTCTGACTACTGTGCAACTCGACAGCATATAAGAAGTGTCAATTGGCAACTTAAACAGGGTTGCCAAGGGCATTACATTTAATGAAGAACCATTATCCAGAAGCACCCTTGGTAGTATATGCCTCTTGCAAGTGGTTGTTATGTGAAGAGCCTTTGTGGACCCAATACCATTGGGTGCTATTTCATCATAAGTGAAATATATATGGTCGTCTACCATAATGTTTCCCACTAGCCTATCTAATTTTTCTACCGATATGTTGTTAGCCACATATGCCTGATTCAAAACTCTTAACAGGGCAAATCTGTGTGGTTCTGAATTCAATAACAAAGATAAGATAGAGATTCTTGCTGGTTGGCATTGCAGTTGCTCAACCACACTATACTCACTATGCTTTATGAATTTAAGAACTCGCAGGCTTTCTTCTCATTCACCGGCTCTTTTATCCTATTTACCGGGGCTGATCCCCTTTCTACTTCTTTTGAAAAATCCATCTCAATATGGATTGGTTCAGCTATTTTTTTCCCTTTGTCTATTCCTCCATCCTTTCTTGTTGATCCCTATTCAACAATCTCAGGGGCATAACAACTTCCACTTCATGTTAAATGCCCCACACCTGTAATATCCTGCTGACTTGAAGACCCTGGCATAACCATGTCGTAGTCATATTTCCATGGTGCAGCTTTGTTTTCCTTGTATGAAAAGGAAGAAGGCAAATCTATGATTAGCTTAGGCGCAATTTCTTCAACAACCGGAGTAGTCTTCTCTGGTTCATCGTAATAGATGATCAAAGGTCTTCCTATCCTGTAGCCAGCCGCATTCTCAATAACCTCTACTTCATCCTCTATTTTTTTCATAAAACTGGGCTTCCCCCTCATCTATCATCTTTTGGACTTTAGCCAGAAATCCCCGCATTCCTGTATGATATGACTTTTACATCCATGGAACGGGCACCAATTCTCCACCCTGTTTGCAACCATTTTTAAACTGTCATCATTCTCCACTATTCCTACTTTTACCATTTCGACCCACACTTTTATCATTGGAGTCTTGACTTCACTGACATGCCTTTTCAACTTTCTCTCTTCCCCTGTCAATATTGTATTTACCAGGTTCTCAGCATGATCGGGCAATGGATTTTCTACTACATTCGGCCCATTCCTTTTCTCGAACTTCACCACCCCAGTATTTATCAAACTTTGGACTTTCTTCTTAAAGGCAATACAGTCGTCAGTCGAATGCCCCTGAATCCTTGCGTGATATGCGCAGCTAACATTTGTGTTGTACCACCTTGGATATGGTGGCGTAAGAGGTTTGAGGTATACAAGTGCAACTAATTGACTCTGTAATAGTTTGGGATATAACTCACCATAGGTGGTAGGAATCGGATCAAATTGGGGTTTTTGATCATTCCTTGGTGAACATTGATCATTGCATCCAATACCTTGAGTGTTTGGGATAGTGTTTCGGGGAAGATTTATCTGTGGGGATATGCTAGTTGGAAAAGGCTGTTGTGGTATATTGGTATAAGGAAATGGATTTTGGGTAAGATGGTTAACATTGGGGTAGTGCGGATTATACCTCGGGTAAGGTGTGCAGGGTGTAGGAGGTGTATAAGATGTAGGAGGAGTATAGGGCCTGAGAGGTGTATATGGTGTAGGAGGTGCATAGGGGTATTGATTGAAGCTAACTGTATGAGTCTCCTCTTTCTTCTTTGCAAGGAAAACCTTCTTCGGAGTAGCAGGCTCACCCCTTTCCATTTTCCCGTTCTTAATGGCAAACTCTATCATCTCCCCGGATATCTCCATATCTGCAAATTCCTTGGTGGCACTCCCCACCAATTTATCATAATAAGGTGCTTTCATGGTATTTATGAAAAGCACTATAGTTTCCTTGTTGGTCAAAGGCGGTTGTACTTGTGTAGCTAGGTCCTTCCATCTCTGAGAATATTCTTTAAAGCTTTCAGTAGCTTTCTTTTCCATGTTTTACAGAGTTAGACGGCCAGGCACCATGTCCGTCACATGCTTGTATTGTTCCATGAAAGCTCTGGCTAGATCCATCCTGGAAAAGATCTTAGTACGGGTAAGCTGGTTATACCACTGAGTTGCAGACCTTGTCAAGCTATCCTGAAAATAGTGGATAAGCAATTTTTCATCTTCATCATGTCCGGTCATCTTTCGACAGTACATGGTCAGATGTGCTGATAGGTTGGTAGTTCCGCTATATTTTTCAAAGTCTGGTACTTTGAACTTTGGAGGAATCACCAGACCGTGCACTAAACTCATCTCTTTGGCATCTAGGCTGCCAAATAGCTCCGTCCCTTCAACTGCCCTCAGTCTTTCCTCCAACAGCTGATATTGTTTTTGGGATTCTGCCATTTCAACCTTCTTTATCTCGACCATCTTTTCTTTTTCCTTTTTAGCCAATTCCTCAAAATCGTCCACATCAATTGGATCAACCCCAATGTTACCTTTTTTAGGACCAAAATTCTATACCTCAGCCGCTGGTTGGATGTAAACATAGGATGCTGCCCCAGTTGGAAGTTCATTTTCCACATGCTGGGATGTCTGGTCATTCTGCTGTACCACCTCTGGTCGGCCTTCCTGGTTTATTGCCCCTATTCTTGCAGCTGAATTTTCCCCTGGACATTTCTGCCTCATCATGGCACTCATCATTTCCATGAGTTTAGTCATTTATTCTCGTGACTACTTCTGAGACTTAGCCAACTGTTCCTGCAGTTCTTTCTGAGTTCTTTCCATCCTTTCAATTCTAGCAAGTTGATCGTTCTCTATAGCTCTGGCTTGAGATCGAGTATTTTAAGGGTGTCAAAAATCTGATTCTTTTTGAGTGCGACCAATTGTACCTTTATAAAAAATGAATGAATGAGTGAATGAATGAATGAATAACGAAATGTTAATGAATGAACAAATAAGTAAATGACTAAGTGTATGAATATGAATGAATAATTATAAAAAATAAATTAATGGACAAATAAATGAATGGCTAAGTGCATGAATACTCTTACGGTATAAATGTATGAATAAATATGAATGAATGAATAAACAAAATATATAAAGGAAAGAATAAATGAATGATGAATGCATTTAAAAGTATTGGCCCCAGGATAATTCCAACCAAACGGTCTTTCATTGATTTCCTGGAACTAAATACATCAAAGATAAAACAATCACTGCTTAAGACAATCTGATAATCTGTCTATCCTAATTCAAAATGCTATTACAAACATCGGTCCTATAGTAACTACCTCGGATCTTGGACTTTTTTTTCACTGTCCTCTTTTGATTGCCTTGCTCTTCAATCTGACCCTTACTTGTTCACGGCCCTTTGACATGTCAGCAGAAGCATCACCGTGTAAGCTTTCTTTAGCTTGTTTCTCTAGTTGATTGGCTCGGGCTTCCTCATGCTTCGCTCTCTCTTTCCAATAGTTATTCTCTTTCTTGAGGTTTTTGACCTCTTGCTCCCATTGCCTGAAAGTCTTAAGGGTCCCCCCAAATCTGAGCTCGAAGCGGTACCTCTTGTTCTCCAAGTGTAATTCCTGAAGATCGCTCTTAGCAGTGTCCCTTTCTCTCTTGATCTTTTCTTTTTCTCTTTCTCGAGCTGATTCCCTATTTTTCATGTCCTCAAGCTCTTCTTACAGCCGAGCAATCTTTTTGCTCATTTGGGTCTTTTCTTTTTCGAATTCTGCCCTTGCAATTTCTAACTCTGATGGCACTTCCTTCAGTGGCGAACTCAAGAACTGAACTTCTTCCCCATTAGATGCCAACAACCTGTCATTAATCCTCCTTTATCTCCATGATAGGTAGTCGGGGGTGACGATGTCGGCATATCTGGCTACCTTTATTCGACGGGTCTTTTTCCATGCTTCAATTATTCCTCGCACCTTTCCTGAGTAACCTTCTTCTCTATAGGTGAACTCTAATAGAGCCAGTCCATGAGTCGCTGGTGTGAGCTGCCGAGACTCAACCTATCTTTGCACCAACAGAGGTGCGTAGCTCATGGCTCCCCAAATCCCGAGTACTGGAACCCCTGACTTGTAGGAATCATCCATAGAGCTCTCCAAGTTATCAATTTACTTTTAAGATTTCGGAACAGGTTGATCCACTGCTCTTCATTTTTGTCTTTGGGCCAATCTATCTTAAGGAACTCATTTATCGGTACTAGGGTTTTCAAATATGGTTTGAATGAAACATCCTCCCTCCCTCTTCCAAAAATGGCTCTGAATCCAAATATAGATAAGCTACATACATCTCCTGAATCTTTCTTTTCCTCCTTTTTTGCAAAAATTCAAAGATCGAATAGTTTCTGCTAAGATAGCTGGAGACGGATCTATCCTATGTCTTAACTTCTCAAAAAGGTCAACTATGGCCAACTCAACACGTCCTAGTGTCCGTGGGAAGATAACCAAACCATATATGGCTAAGACAAAAATATCCCTAGCAATCTCTTTATTTGGGTGACTTTCAATCAAAGATTGGAGAGCATGATCATCAACCCATTTGCTATCCATTCGCTTTTCCCTTTTCTAACCACATGATCATCAACCCATTTGCTATCCATTCCCACGATCCTAGCTAATTTCTTCTTAAATCCTAATGTCTTCGAATCCTTTAAATAAATCTGATCAGGGTAAGCATCCTCGATACGTAACAAAGCCAAATATTCCTCTATGGTCGGTGTCGTGTCTTCCTTGTTAAAGGTGAAGATCGGTAAGCAGGATTCCAGAAATGTATCATAGCTCGAATCAACTCACTATCAATCCTCACTGAAATCAACAATGCTATGTCTCCATATATCTGAGTGAAAATCTTCTTTTCCGACATATCCCATTGACTCCAAATATCTATCAACCCTCTGAATCATTTTGCCGGATATCTAACTCTACATGTTCTGGTAATACTGATATATATCCCTCTTTTAAACAATCCCCATCTCTTCGCTATTCTAACTCCGACCATTGCCGTACCCCTGCATGCTCTTCCACTATCGAACTAGCTTGACCCTCCATGAAAGCCCTTTTGATTGAAGATTATCCCGAGGCCAATAACTTTCCCTATATGTTATGATGACACAAAAAAATGCATGAAAAAGGGAAAAAAAAGAAATAAGTCAGTAAGGATGAAGAAATCAAATAATTTGGCATTACGATGCCTTTGGTACGGAGTATCAAATCTATCATGGGTAAAACGATGTCCGTTCATCATTGCCTTGATTTACAAAATTTATAAAATAGGTAATAAAAGGTTAGAAGTATCCCTTCATGTGTTCCTAACTCCGGTATATCTATCAAAAATTCGGTAGAGGTTCGCCTATGTTGGCTCTATGGTTCACTATATATGAGTGAACGAAGTTCTAAAAGGCCCCAAATTGTTCCTCAGTGTCGCCTGTGAAGGCTAGTAAGGCACCCCGATAAAAGCGGGTTCAATTCGTTAGAGTATATTTCCCTAGCCCATGCGGAGGATCATTAGGTAATTTATACTCCGTAAGTATTTTGCTAGCCCATGCAGAGGATCATCACGAGAGCGTAGCTACTTTACTTCCACTTAAAGGGACGGAACTCGGGTATAGAGCTCATGTTATGCAAATGCAAGTGCAGTGCGTGTGGAGGAACAACAAACCTTTCACCACTTATTCTACAACCCTGATTCTAAATACCCCGATAAGACTTAACAACATAAATCATCAATTAACCAATAAATAAATATATGCACTGAAATAACCAGAGAACAATAATAATATGTATGCACATGAATATGGACATATTTAAAAAAATATATTTTATTATTTTCAAAATTCTCCTTATTATTTAAAAAAAATGTGGGAATTAAAATTAAATACCAATTAAAACCCGACAAACCAGAGACTTCGTTAACACACGACTAATTCTAGGCCTGACACTCTAAATGTCCCCAGTAGAGTTGCCAAGCTGTCACAACCTAAAAAATAACAAGCCTCATCGCAAGACTTTATATTCGTTAAGCGTGACATTAAATAAAATAAATAAAAAAAAGAGGAAAAGTCGACTTAATTCCTCTTGAAAAATGAAGGTTTTGAAAATTACCTTGAAAAAGACATGGATTCGCCACCAATCTTTTTTAGCTAAGTGTGATCGGCCACCTGTTAAAACTGCTTTTATAAAATATTTTAAAATTATTTAAAACATTTTAAAAACCAATTTCAATTCTACGTTTTAAATCAGAGAAATCGAAGAAGCGGGTTCGGGACTCGGTTACGTGTGGGGAAGGATTAACACCCCCACAACGCCCGAATAAAATGGTACCTTATTAATCGTGTGTTATCTCAAGTCTCGATAAAAAAGTCGGTTTTAAATTTAGTATTTCAAGTTAATTCCCAATTTAAAGAAAAATAATTCCATTTTATTTGAAAATAATCCGAAATTATTAATTAAAAATTTTCCTATATTTCCCAGCAAACGTGGCAAAATATAAAAATTTATATTATTTTTGAAAATTTTCCGAATCATTCTCGCTTTAAAGAAGATATTCTGTTGTTAATGATAATTGATGATATCCTCCCCAGCAAACCCGGCAGAGAACTCATGAATTATTTTAACTCGGGAATATATTTACTTTATTGAAAATCATTACCTTTTTCAAAATATTTTTAAAAAAATATGAATATGAATATGTGTGACATAAATAAAATGACATAGCAAAGTCTAGATAATATAATGCAACCTAAATGGTATGATATAATTTAAATGTCATAGCATATTCTTAATGAAATGAAATAACCTAAGTCACATGATATATTCTAAATGAAATGAAATAACCTAGGTAACATGAGACATTCTATATGAAATGGATTATCCTAAGTAACATAATATATTCTATGTGAAATGAAATGAAATGACCTAGGTAAAATGATATATTTTAAATGAAATGAAATGATTTTAAATGACATGGAAAATATAAATGATATGGCATATAATCTAAATGACATGAAATGACATAAAACATGAAATAATTCTATCATATAATATGCATGAAAATAAAAATAAAAATAATAATGCATGAACATAGTATATGCTAAATAATGTGACAAAAATAAATAACTAAATAAAAAGCATAGGATATCATGAAATATTCAAAACCATATAATAAACAACATAACATCAAAAATAATAACAACACCATGGAAATTATCATAGCAAATATCACATATTATATAGTATGCATGAATATGGAAAATGCAATGCATGAGAATGTATTTTTTTTCCTTTAATTAAGGAAATCCATATATCTAAAAAGATATCCGGCTACCTTAGGAAAATATATCAAATTAAATTTTCTAAAAATCAAAATACTTTGTGATTGTTTGAAAACAATTTTGGAAAACTTAGATTAAAAATAAAAACCTAGCTAAACCCTTTTTAAATGGCTCTAATTTCCTAAGTTTAAAATCCCGAACTTGACCACCCTTAACCCAAGGTTTATAAAATCATTTTTAGAATTTAAAAAGACTTAGAAACTACCCTAGGACAATAGCTAAACTTCCTAATCAGTCCCCTCTAAGTAACTTAACCAAAACAGAAAAATGAATTTTCTTTAAATTCAAATCTGACTCCACTGTCCAGTTTTAGAACACGATTTTTTTAACCTTTTCTTAAAAATTCAAAAAATCTAAAAAAAGTTATGGAGACTTAGAACATGTAAAAATTTACGGGAAAAAATTGACTTAATTTTTTGATTAAAGATGACTGCCCAGAAAAATCGGGAAAGTACGAGTACTGGGTGAAAAAACTGTTGTCAAAACACATTTTTTTGCCTTTGATAAAATCATTTAAAAATCAAAGTAAAAACATTAGAGAGTCTCCTAAAGGCTCACAAAAAGTAGCTAACACTTTTGAAAAGTTAGAAAAAAATTGGCTCAATAAAAAAAAAAATCACAAAGGTAGAGTAATCAATTTGACAACTCTTTAATTTTCCAAAAGTATGCTCAAAATTAGCATGATTTTGAATCATTAATTGGTCTAGGTCATTAATCATGTGGCATGACATGGAATGCATGAAAATACAGCAAATATGATGCATGAAATGCATGATTTAAAACATAGATGACATAGAAAATGCATGGCATCAAGAAAATGACCTAGACCTAACATGAACTTGCATGGCATTTAATGCAACCTAGGTCTAAAATGCATGAAATGGATGATAATGCAAAATACAACCTAAAGCTAAAGAATGCATGGCAAATACACAAACATATAGCTTGCTTAAACAAAATACATAACAACAAATCATGGAAATACAAACCTATCAACTAGCATAATAAAAATACACACACAAAGCTTAGAAAAGGGGGGTAGCCGAATGGCCCAATGAATATGGCATTTTCACAAACACTTAACACAATAACATGCATAGCTAAAAAATAGTACTAAATCTTGCAAACATAAAGTAAAGGCATGAAAACCAATAGGCATTTTCACAAACACATGGATTAACAAAATGTAAATCATAAGCAAACTTAAACACTTTGAAAATAGAAAATCAAAAATAAATATGATAACAAGATAATAAACTCAACAATGGAAACAAGCAAGCAACCAAATCAAAACAAGCTTCATATTTTTGTATCTAAAGAAGATTTAAAGCATCAAAACTTGTTAAATATCACTAATAACATGAAATAAAAAAGCAAAATAGCAACTATGCAAAAACAAAATGGGCCATTCGGCCACCTCCAAAAACAAGAGAAAAAAATTTTCAAAAGCTTTTTACAAGAAAATATCAAAAAGGACTTAAAGAATAAACTTAAAAACACTTATTTTAAAATAAAAATCAAAAGAAACTCACAAAAAATTCAATGAAAACAGCAAAATCAAGAATGGAAATGCAAGGAAAGTATAATAGTATGGTGCTTTAAGCAACCACTCAATGCTATATTGCAAGCCTTTCTTTCTCTTCCTTTCTTTGCCTTTCTAATCTTTTCTTTTTTTTTCCTTTCAAAATGGAGAGAAAATCAGCCAAACAAGAATGTGAATAGAGTGAAAAAGAAAGAGAGAGCCTCTCTTCCTTTGTAGTGGTCGGTTGGCCTAGGAAGAACCTAGGAGGTTCTAGAATTTTTTTAACAAATTTGATCCTATGGCCTTCAATCCAAGATGCCTTCTATGTAGGATCCTCACCCTTAGATTAGAATCATCAGCCCTTGAATTATGATGTCATAAAGATGTCATAAATAGGCTCTCTCTTCAACCATTGGTCCATGTGTTGCAAATTCAAAGGCTTGCTCACAAAAAATAACTACCTTCCTCTTCACTTGTGGCCTTTTGACTAAAAAATCAGAAAATATCTGCAAACAATTGGGCCTTGGCCGGTTGACCCTTCACCTTCCAGCCCATGCTTCAATTTTTTAAAAGCAAGAAAAGGCCATTTTCGATTTCTTGAGTAAAATGACCTTTTTGACCCCTGAACCTAAATAAATAGCAAATGGACTCCAAAATCAAAATTTCTTCTTTTAATACTTTTGAAATAATAAAAAATTGAATTCTAGAAGTTTCAAAAATTTTCGAGCCTATTTGCTATTGGTTTGGATTTTTTCTTCTAGAATTGCCCTTTTGTGCTCCCAAACTTTACCATTTTTTAAACGAGCTCAAAATCCATATTTTTCTTCACCAATCTCTTCCAAATAATTTAAAAGTGTGATCTGAAAGTTTTCATAATTTTTGGAGCTCATTTGTATTTTTTTGGGATTTATCTGCTTGAATTCCTGCATAGTGGGCCGGGATTTGGCCATTTTACAAACGAACTTCGAATCCAGATTCTCTTTCGCCAATATCTTCCAAATAATTTAAGAATGAGATCTGCAAATTTTTAGAATTTTTAGAGCTCATTTGGTATTTTTCCGAGATTTATCTTCTTGAATTTCTACATATGGGACCTGGGATTTGGCCATTTTTCAAACGAACTCCGAATCCGGATTTTATTTCGCCAATCTCTTCAAAATGGTTTAAGAATGAGATCTCCAGATTTTTAGAAATTTTTGGAGTTCATTTGCTATTTTTCCCAAATTTTCCAATTTTACCCTTTTACCTCCGAAGCCTGGTTTTGCTCAAAACAAGTTCGATTTTCAAAATTTCTTTTCTTGGGCCTTTTTCATATATTGAATTGGAGTTGGTCCGAAAATGCCCAATTTTTACGATCAAATTCCCTTCCAATTTGATTTTTCCCTTTTTTCACTATCTGGATTTCCTCTTTTTTCATTTTTCCTCCAATCGACTCTTTTCTTGGATTTTCTTCAAACCGAGCCTTGGGCTATCCTTGTTTACTCACTCCTCATCAATTAAGGGCTTTAGTTTTATCAAATCAGGCCATTTCTGCAATTTTTCTCAATTTCACCAAAATCAACCAAAAACCCTAATTCTCGATTTTCTTCCGGATTGAATTTTCTTTCAGTTTTTCTTCCAAGTAGCTTCTCCATTACCCGTAGTCAGTGCTTATCTTTCATTTGGAACCTTCAATTTCGACCAATTTGATCGTTAAAGCACTTTTCCCCAAATTTCTCCAACTAGGGTTTCCTTTCTACTGAATCTCCGAACCCAACTTCTGAACTCCATATCTTTCAATGTAGACCTCGGATTATCAAAATTCTTTCACCATTTTTCAATTGAACTTCAAATCTTGATTTTGAAGGGTTGACTTTTTTAGTAGTTGACTTTTTGGGGTTGACTTTTCGAGATTGACTTTTTCAAGTTTGACTTTTTATGCTCGCCTTCTTAGACTAAGTCTCGGAGTACCATCTGCAGGATGAAAAAAAGTCTTTTTTACATTATGAAACATCAATTTAGGAAGAAAACATACCTGTTTTAATGGTCCGGGCAAAATTAGGTGTCTACACCGTTTGCACCTAGTGACGGGCAATTTCGCCTTAAGGACAAAGGGTTCAATCCTTGGCAACAACGTTAAGTTCTTTATTCTTCAATTTTGTCTTCTATAAGTAAGTTCTCTAATATTCTATTTAAGGGCATGCTATTTAATTGTTACAAGTATATTTTTCAACAAGATTTTTACAAATATACAAAATATCTCAAACAAAAGTGACCCGAACCCGAAAGTGACATGTACCCGAATTGACAGAAACCCAAAATGACCCAAACAATTAACCCAAAATGACCAGAACTTAAATTAAGTATAATTTTATTTTATAAAATATCAATTTAATAAAAATAATAATTATAACATAAATTATTAGTTTATTTTAATTTTATAACTTGTAATTATAATTTTGAAGCATCATAAAGTATGCAATTACAATTTCATATGTATGAATTGATCCTATATTTGTTATCTTCACTATATGAAAAATAATGTAGTGACTATACATGTACAAATACAAAACAAGATCTATGATTATACATAACAATTCTTTTACCATGTGATTAGTTAGAAATTTTTAAATTGTTATTGTTCTTTAGTTTTTTTTTTTTTTTTTTTGGGTTTGGTAATGAAAGGCAAATATTGTTAAAATGATTATTTTTAACAATTTTCTATGCTTTGATCAATGCCTGGATATTACATTAGAACTTGTCAATAGATGTTATTTCAGATGACTCTTGCTAAAATGATTTTTTTTCTTCTGAAGATCAGTATCAATAATTCTTAAATAAATAAAGATTTTTTTTTGTTGCTAATTCAACTCTTTTATTCAATAAAAAGATATTGATACAGCAAAACAAGAATCAACAGTTAACACAAAAGACCTCAGCCTGTAACCCCTATAGAGATTCACAACAAAGCATCATAGATAGTAATGTAGAAAAATAACACCGAAACATGTCCATAAAAACCGAACAAAGCATAGCGAAGAATAACACATATTCAGGCAACATCAGAACTCATGAAACCAACAACTGACAGTGATTACCACCACGCAATAAAATTTTGCTCCCGATCTACCCCTGCTTTTTCCATAGCATCCGCCATTCCATTTATTTCCCTGTAGATCTTAACAAAACTAACAACCTTAATCTGCTTGTTGAAATCACCAATTGCTTGAATATCTTCCATAGCCTCCATGGACGACCATCCTCCTTTGTGCACTAGGTAATGGCAACCATCGAATCCGATTCAACAACAAGACCATAGTTCGATGCCCTCCCCGAGGATACAAAGATTTCCATGGCAATTTGATCGCTAACAATTTAGCCGTATTAGAGTCAAGTATACCCAACTTACAAGAAAAAATGGCCACAATATTGCTCTTCTCATCTCTCATAACTCCCCCACAACCAGTCGGCCCTAGTTTGCCCCTCGCCGACCCATCAACATTGAATTTAAAGAACCCCATCTTCGGTGGGATCCAATTCGACAGCAACCTCCCCTTTTTCT
Source organism: Fremontodendron californicum (assembly GCA_030761205.1). NCBI lineage: Eukaryota > Viridiplantae > Streptophyta > Magnoliopsida > Malvales > Malvaceae > Fremontodendron > Fremontodendron californicum. The sequence goes on from JAULJL010000005.1 coordinate 27,462,777, forward strand.
ACTCATACAAGAAGTGCAATCCACAGGACTAGACCACCATAGAACCTCAAAGAAGAAACACTCATCATTAATAGCTTGTACCTAGGCAAGAGCTCTCAGCTTCACGATAAACAGTAAATCCACTACATTTGACTTTTTCCCTTCAAACACGGCCTCATTTCTGATGATCCATATTGACCATAAAGCCGTCGCAATAGATGCGAACCACCAGGTTCGTAAATGCCCAGAAAATAATGGCTCAAAACACATAAGAAGGAATTTATTAAGAGACTCGGATAAGAACCCATCAATATTCCACCATTTCATAAAGGCACTCCAAAAATCATGAGCGGATCCACAAGTAAATAGTAGGTGATTCGTATTTTCTGGTTCCAGTTTGCACCATGGACAAAGAGATTGTGATTCTGTTAGAGTGATACCCTTCGCTCGGATGAAGTTTTTTGTGGGAATTCGATCCAAAACTACCAGCCAGAGGAAGCCTTGGACTTTGGGAGGGATTTTAAATTTCCAAAATTGATACAAATCTAAAGAAACGGGAGAAGAAACAGATTGAACGAGAAATTCTGACAATTTTTTAACCGAGAACCGCCCAGCTTTGTCATATTCCCATACTAAACAATCCCTCTTCAAAGGGGTGAGATGAACCCCTTCAGTCATTTTCACCAACTCAGTCACCCAATTCAGTTCCCTTTCCAATAGAGGTCTTGAGAAAAAACAAACCCAATTCTGAAGGTCGAAGCGATCATTCACAGCATATTCCCATATCTTCGCGAACTTGTTACAGGCCAATAAAAATAAGCGCGGAAATATATCACATAGAGGTTTATCTGAGATCCATTTATCCCGCCAAAAAATTATATCTCTACCATTTCCTACTAGCCATCTGCATCCATCAAACCCCACAAACTTTTTAATGATCCTAACATTCGACACACCCACCACATCCTTCCACACCCTTGACATGTTTTTGTTTTTAACCTGTGGAATCCACTCTATCTCCCCAACACCATATTTCATCACCACCAATTTGCGCCATAGAGAGTTAGGTTCATTTGCATATCTCCACCACCATTTCGCTAATAGAGCTGAATTCTTAATATGTAAATCCGAAAGTCCTAATCCACCCATCTTCTTTGGTTTACACACCTCCACCATTTTACCTTAGCCATATTTCTTTTACTAACGTCCCCACCCCATAAAAATAATCTTCTCAAAGCATCAATCCTTTTAATCACTCCAATAGGAACTTTGAAGATCGACATGAAATAAATCGGGAGATTAGAAATGACCGAATTTATCAAGGTCACTCTACCTCCAAACAACAAGTATTTTCTTTTCCACAACCCCAACCGATTCTGAATATTATTAATAACCGACTCCCACGTCACCATCCTCCTATTGTTCCCTCCAATTGGACTTCCTAAATACTTGAAAGGAATAATTTCAGTTTTACAACCATACACTCCCCCAAAAAAGACTCATGCACCCCAATAGGATAAAAGGATGATTTACCTAAACTAATACGCAATCCTGAGCAGACTTCAAAAATTTTCAAAATTTGCATACAATTACTAACCACCCTTTTATCCGCCTCCAAAACAAAATAGTATCATCTGCGAATTGTAAATGGGAAATCGAGAATGAATTTGACAAACAATACACACCTTTAATGAGATCTAAATCTTTCGCTTTTACCAGCATCAGGTGCAGAACTTTCGCGACCAAAATGAATAACAAAGGAGACAAAGGATCTCTTTGCCTCAGACCCTTTTAGAGTGAGAACATAGGGGTCGGTGATCCATTAACTAATATCGAGACCTATGCTGTTGAAACACATTCTTTCATCCAACTCCTCCATTTTATACCAAAATTCATACTTTTCAATACAAAATCCAGAAAATCCCAGTTTACGCAATCGTATGCTTTTTCAAAATCCACTTTTATAATGATGCCACCTTTGCTATCTTTCTTTTTCCTAAGACCATCAACACCTCATTAGCAAGCAAGATCTCGTCCATAATTTGTCTTCCAGCTACAAAAGTTGTCTGGGTATTGTCGCAACCTAAAAAATAATAAGTCTCATCACAAGACTTTATTATTCGTTAAGCGTGACATTAAAAAAACCGAGGAAAAGTCGATTTAATTCCTCTTTGAAAAATGAAGGTTTTGAAAATGACCTTGAAAAAGACATGGAGTCGCCACCAATCGTTTTTAGCTAGGTGTGAACGGCCACCTATTAAAACCGATTTTATAAAATATTTTAAAATTAATTAAAACATTTTTAAAACCAATTTCAAGTCTGCGTTTTAAACCAGAGAAATCAAAGAAGCGGGTTCGGGACTCGGTTACGTGTGGGGAAGGATTAGCACCCCCACAACGCCCGTATAAAATGGTACCTTATTAATCATGTGTTATCTCAAATCTTGGTAAAACAGTTGGTTTTAAATTTAGTATTTCAAGTTAATTCCCAATTTAATGAAAAAATAATTCCATTTTTAATTGAAAATGATCCGGAATTTATAAATTCAAAATTTTCCTATATTCCCCAGCAAACGTGGAAAAATATAGAAATTTTTATTAGTTTGGAAAACTTTCCGAATCATTCTTATTTTAAAGAAGATATTCCGTTATTAATGATAATTGGTGATATCCTCCCCAGCAAACCCAGCAGAGAACTCATGAATTATTTTAACTCGAGAATATCTTTATTTTATTGAAAATCATTACCGTTTTGAAAACATTTAAAAAATATGAATATGAATATGTATGACATAAATAAAATGACATAGCAAAGTCTAAATAATATAATGCAACCTAAATGATATGATATAATTTAAATGTCTTAGCGTATTTTAAATGAAATAAAATATCCTAAGTTATATGATATATTCTAAATGAAATGAAATGACCTAGGTAACATAATATGTTCTATATGAAATGTAATATCCTAAGTCATATGATATATTCTAAATGAAATAAAATATCCTAAATGACATAATATATCCTAAATGAAATGAAATGACCTAGGTAACATAATATATTCTACATGAAATGAAATGACCTAGGTAACATAATATATTCTATATGAAATGAAATAATTTAAATGACTTGGCAAATATGAATGATATGGCATATAATTTAAATAACATGAAATATAAAATAATGCTATCATATAATATGCATGAAAATAAAAATGGAAATAATAATGCATGAACATAGTATATGCTAAATAATATGACAAAAATAATTAAATAAAAAGCATAGGATATCATGAAATATTCAAAACCATATATTAAACAATATAACATCAAAAAAATATAAATCAAAATAATAACAATATCATAGAAATTATCATAGCAAAAATCACATATTATATAAAATGCATGAATATGCTGTAGACACCTAATTTTGTCCGGACCACTAAACAGGTATGTTTTCTTCCCATATTGATGTTTCCGAGTATAAAAAGACTGTTTTCATCCTGCAGATGGTACTCCGAGACTTAGTTTAAGAGGGCGAGCACAAAAAGACAAACTTGAAAAAAAGTCAACCCCGAAAAAGTCAACCCCGAAAAAGTCAACCCCAAAAAGTCAACTACTGAAAAAGTCAACCCACTTTCAAAATCAAGATTTTAAGTTCAATTGAAAAATGGCGAAAGAATTTTGATAATCCGAGGTCTACATTGAAAGATATGGAGTTCGGAAGTTGGGATTTGGAGATTCAGTAGAAAAGAAACCCTAATCCAAGAAATTTGGGGAAAAGTGCTTAAACGATCAAACTGGTCGAAATTGAAGGTTCCAAATGAAATATAAGCACTGACTACGGGTAATGGAGAAGTCACTTGCAAGAAAAACCGAAAGAAAAGTCAATCCGGGAGAAAACCGAGAATTAGGGTTTTATTGGATTTCGGTGAAATCGGGAAGAATCACAGAAATGGCCCGACTTGGTAAGACCAAAGCCCCCAATGGATGAAGAATGGTTAAAAAGGATGGCCCAAGGCTCAGATTGAAGAAAATCTGAAAATCGGATTTGTTTTTAGCAAAACCGGGATTCGGAGGTAAAAGGGCAAAATTGGAAAAATTTGGGAAAAATAGAAAATGGACTCCGAAAATTCTGAAAAATTTGTCAATCTCATTCTTAAATCATTTGAAAGAGATTGGTAAAAGAAAATCTTGATTCGGAGTTCGTTTGCAAAATGGCCAAATCCCGGGTTTCTTATGCAGTAATTCAAAAAGGAAAATCCCGGAAAAATAGCAAATGGACTCCAAAAATTCTGAAATTTTGAAAATCTCATTTTTAAATTATTTTGAAGAGATTGGTGAAGAAAAATCTTGATTTGGAGCTCGTTTAAAAAATGGTAAAAAGTAGGGGCATAAAAGGATATTTTGGGAAGAAAAAATCCAAATAAATAGCAAACGGACTCGGAAAATTTTGAAAACTTCCAGAACTCAATATTTTATTATTTTGGAAGTATTAAAAAAAGAAAAATTGAATTTGGAGTCCGTTTGATATTTATTTGCATCCGGGGGGGCAAAATGGTCATTTCACCCAAGCAACCGAAAAGGGCTTCTTTGGGCCTTTCAAAAATCAGAGCTGGGCTGGGAAAGAGAAGTGCTGGCCTGCCCAAGCCCAAAGGAAGGAGGAAGCTTAGGATTTTTTCAATCAAGTGATTAAAAATCAAGAGTTAAGTTAGAGATTTTCATTTTTGAGCCTAAGTCCCAATCCCACATCCCTTTGTAATGTCAAGCCAAGGAGGTGCTCACCTTATAAATAAGGAGTCTTGGCCTTTGGTTGAGACCACCCACTACCCCTTGTGAGATAGTCTATACACTTGTATTAGGATTATCCGGGTGGTGAGTCATAGTGTTTTACTCTGAGGGTTCGTAGCTTAATCCGTTCAAAAGCTACTCTGAGGGTTTGTAGCTTAATCCGTTCAAAAGCTACTCTGAGGGTTTGTAGCTTAATCCGTTCAAAAGCTACTCTGAGGGTTTGTAGCTTAATCCGTTCAAAAGCTACTCTGAGGGTTCGTAGCTTAATCCGTTCAAAAGCTACTCTGAGGGTTCGTAGCTTAATCCGTTCAAAAGCTACTCTGAGGGTTTATAGCTTAATCCGTTCAAAAGCTACTTGGTGAGTTTTCATTTTAAAATAATGTTTCTTGTTCTTCCTTCATTTCCTTTCTTAAGTATATTTTTTTTTACATTTTGTTTTTATAATAAACTCACCATGGCCAAATGGCCTACATTATTTATTTTAAGTTGTTGTTTTTGATTCATTTTACCATATTGTTTATGCTATTTTCTTTATTTTTGATGTTTTAAATATTATGTTATTTCATGTTCTTAAGTTATATTTAATTTGGTTGCTTTATTTGTTGCCATTTATGTCTTAGATATCATGTTTTTGCATTTTTAATTTTCTGTTTTCATGTTGTTTAAATTTGAGCATGTTTTAGAGTTAGCATATTAAGTGTTTGTGAAAATGCTTATGTGATTCTTTGCATGATTCTTGTTTTATATCTTAGTGAGCATGTTTTAGATTTGGTATATTAGGTGTTTGTGAAAATGCTTGTGTGATTTTTGTGTTATGACTTAGTTTTTCATACTAGCATACCAAGTGTTTGTGAAAATGCCATGCTTGTTGAAGCTTGGGGCCATTTGGCTACTCCATGTGTTTTGCATTGTGTGTTGTATTTTTGTCATGCTAGTTGTTAGGTTTTTGCATTTGCATGATATTTGGTTGGATTTTTGAATTAAGCATGCCTTGTGTTTGTGAAAATGCCATGCATGTCTTAGGTCTAGGTTGCATTTATTGCCATGCAAGTTCATGTTAGGTCTAGGCCATATTATTTATGTCATGCATTTTCCTTACATTTAGGTTTAGATCCATGCATTTCATGCATTATGTTTGCTGCATTGTTTCATGCATTTCATGACCATGCCACTTGAATAATGACTTGAGCCAATTAATGGTTCAAGGTCATGCTCTCTTGAGCACACTTGTGGAAAATTAAGTTTGTCAAGTTGATTATTCTACCTTTGTGATTTTTTTACTTAGCCAATTTTTATCTAACTTTCAAAAAGTCTTAGCTATTGTTTGGAAATCATTTTATGAGTTTCAAATATTTTTACTTTGATTTTTAAATGATTTTATCAAAGACAAAAAAATGTGCTGGCAAAGCAGTTTTTTTTTCTCCTCCAAAAACTCGTACATCTCTGATTTTTCTGAGAATTCATCTTTGATCAGAAAATTAAGCTGATTTTTTATCGTGTAGTTTTTCATGTCCTGAGTCTCCAGTAATTTTTTCAGAAGTTTTGGAATTTTTAAAAATAGGGTAAAAAATCGTGGATTAAAACTGGACAGTGGAGTCAGAATTGAATTTAAAGAAAAACAAAGCAGTTTTTTTCTCCTCCAAAAACTCGTACATCTCTGATTTTTCTGGGAATTCATCTTTGATCAGAAAATTAAGCCGATTTTTTATCGTGTATTTTTACATGTCCTGAGTCTCCAGTAATTTTTTCAGAATTTTTGGAATTTTTAAAAATAGGGTAAAAAATCATGGATTAAAACTGGACAGTGGAGTCAGAATTGAATTTAAAGAAAAACAAAGCAGTTTTTTCTCCTCCAAAAACTCGTACATCTCTGATTTTTCTGGGAATTCATCTTTGATCAGAAAATTAAGCTGATTTTTTATCGTGTAGTTTTACATGTCCTGAGTCTCCAGTAAATGTTTTAGAATTTTTGGAATTTTTTAAAATAGGGTAAAAAATCGTGGATTAAAACTGGACAGTGGAGTCAGAATTGAATCTAAAGAAAAAACCAATTTTCTGTTTTGGTTAATTTACTTAGAGTGGGCTGATTAGGAGGGTTAGCTACTGACTTAGGGTAGTTTCTAAGCCTTTTTAAACTCTAAAAATGGTTTTTCAAGTCCCGGGTTAAGGGTAGTCAAGTCCGGATTTTTAAACTTAGGAAATTAGAGCCATTTTAAAGAAATTAGCCCCGTTTTTATTTTTAATTCAAGCTTTTCAAAATTGTTTTCAAACAATCACAAAGTATTTTGGTTTTAGAATATTTAATTTGACATATTTTCCTAAGGTAGCCGGATATCTTTTCAGATATACGGATTTCCTTAATTAAAGGAAAAAATACATTTCATGCATTGCATTTTTATATTCATGCATTTTATATAATATGTGATTCTTGCTATAATAATTTCTATGATATTGTTGTTATTTTGATTTATATTTTTTGATGTTACATGGTTTATTATATGGTTTCGAATATTTCATGATATCCTATGCTTTTATTTAGTTATCTTTATTTAGCATATACATATTCATTTATTTTAAATGTTTCCAAAAAAGGATAATGGTTTTCAATAAAAAAAAATATAAAGATATTCCCGAGTTAAAATAATTCATGAGTTCTCTACCGGGTTTGCTGGAGGGAATATCATCAATTATCATTAATAAAGGAATATCTTTCTTTCAAAAAAGAGAATGATTCGGAAAGTTTTCCAAAACTAACAAAATTTTTTATATTTTGCCAGTTTGTTGGGGAATATAGGAAAATTTTGAATTTATAAATTCCGGATCATTTTCAATAAAAAAATGGAATTATTTTTCTTTAAATTGGGAATTAATTTGAAATACTGAATTTAAAACCAACTTTTACCGAGACTTGAGATAACACACGATTAATAAGGTACCGATTTATACGGGCGTTGTGGGGGTGCTAATCCTTCCCCACACGTAACCGACTCCCGAACCCGCTTTTTGATTTCTCTGGTTTAAAACGCAGACTTGAAATTGGTTTTTAAAATGTTTTAATTAATTTTTAAAATATTTTATAAAACCGGTTTTAATAGGTGGCCGATCACACCTAGCTAAAAAAGATTGGTGGCGACTCCATGTCTTTTTTAAGGTCATTTTCAAAACCTTCATTTTTCTAGAGGAATTAAGTCGACTTTTCCTCGGTTTTTTTAATGTCACGCTTAACGAATAATAAAGTCTTGCGATGAGACTTCGTCGTTATTTTTTAGGTTGCGACAGCTTGGCGACTCCACTGGGGACATATTAGAGAGTCAGGCCTAGAATTAGTCGTGTATTATCAAAGTCTCGGTTTTTGTTGGTTTAATTGGTATTTGATTTTAATTCCCACATTTTTTTAATAAGGAGAATTTTGAAAATAATAAATTGTTTTTAAATATGTTCATACTCATGTGCATGCATTTTATTTTTGTTCTCTAGTTATTTAAGGTTGTATATTATAATTGCTTGTTGGTTAATGCGTTACACTATTCTTGAATGTTTTAATTGCTAGGGCATTTAGAATAAGGTTTGTAGAATAGGTGGTGAAAGGTTTATTATTCCTCCACACACACTACACGTGCATTTGCATAACATGAATCCTATACCCGGGTTCCGTCCTTTTAAGTGGGAGTAAAGTAACTACGCCTTCGTGATTGATCCTCCGTATGGGCTAGTGAAACACTTTCGGAGTATAAAGTACCTAATGCCTTCGTGATGATCCTCCGCATGGGCATAGGAAAATATACTCAAACGAATTGAACCCGCTTTTATCGGGGTGCCTTACTAGCCTTCACCGGCGACAGTGAGAAACAATTCGGAGCCTTAGAACCGATTCACCCTCATATAGTGAACCTAGGCGAAGCCATGCCGGATTTCCGTTAGATATACTGAAAATAGGAACACATAGAGGGACAGTTCTAAACCTTCTGTTACCTATTTTACACTCCGAATAAGTGTGGTAGATCGGGCAACGATGTACGTACATCGCCCGTAATAAATGTGATACTCCGCCTCGAAGGCATCGTGATGCCTAAATAAGCAGATATTGCTGGGGCAGATGTTCATCAGCTGTTTTTTTTTATAAAAAAAAAAAAAAAAAAATCCTTTTTCAAGCATTTTTGCATGTGGCACATTTCATGCATGTGAAAATAGAGCATGTACATTTTTGGTTGTATTATTGATCTCATTCTTTGCAATAAACAGTTGGTAATTGAATTTGATGATTTCATAAAACCGGTAGTGTCACATGAACATTTGCATATTGTACCATAGTAAGATCCACCCTGAAATTCTTTTGAAAATGATGTGATTGGTTTATCAAAAAAAAAAAAATTTGGAGGCAAATCCTGCATAATGAGATTTTTGAATAGTCCCACCAATTTCGTGTAATCATTGATTTCTTTGTATATACCTTTGTGTTAATTCATTTATTTTTGTATGTATCATTTTGACATCATGTTATAGTCATAGCATGCATGGTCATTCATTGTAAGATACGTTTATGACATGCATGGTCATTATTTGTATATACTTATGTATCAATTTATTCTTTCTTTACATGCATCATGTTGGCATCAGGTGGCATTCATGATATACACGGTCAGCATGACCTTCTTTGTATATACTCTGTGTCAGTCATTTATTCTTCACATGCATCATAATTGACATTGTGTGGCATTCATAGTGTATATGATCATTCATTGGGAAATGCATTTGGAACATACATGGTCATTCATTGTATATATCCATGCATTAATTTGCTTATTTTTTACATGCATCATGTTGGCATCAGGTTGCATTCATGGCATACACAGTCATCATGATATGCTCATGCATTAATTTGTCATATTGGCATCAGGTTGCATTCATGACATACACGGTCAGCATGACCTTCGTTGTATATACTCTGTGTCAGTCATTTATTCTTCACATGCATCATAATTGACATTGTGTGGCATTCATAGTGTATATGATCATTCATTGAGAAATGCATTTGGAACATACATGGTCATTCATTGCATATATCCATGCATTGGTTTTTCTTATTATTTAAATGCATCATGTTGGCATCGTGTTGCATTTATAACATACATGGTCAACATTTTTCCACTGTATATGACCACACATAACTTTGTTTATCCTTCACATGCATCAAATTGCACTCATGATATTCATAGCTCATTCATCATGAAACACATTAATAAGATGAAATAGAAATTGGCTTAGCTTTGAAGAGTTTTCTTCGTCAGCTAAAAGCTATGACCCCAACAGCAAGTGCGAGTATCATATTGGGGCAATTGGGCATTCGACTAAAAATGCAGAAAACTGAAGGAAAGAATTGAGGGTCTTGTCCACAATGGCATTTGAATTCCAGAGCTTATCGAACATTGGAAATCTGTTTTACCATAGATTGATTTCCTCTTGAAGAATTTTGAGGATAAGATTTGTTATCTTTGAAAGCATGTCAATAGGAGCATTCTGATGCATATTTTTCTATACACTTTGATGATGAAAGCTCTTGTCTCATGATGACATCTACATGAAATAAATAAATTTTGAATTTTAATATTTTGCGTTCATTTTATTTTAGCAATAAATTTGAAATTGTAAAAAAAAAAAAAAAAAAAAAAAACAAATGAAACTTTGAGAAAATTTGTGGTACACAATAAATAAGTGGTTTTCACATGAAATAATGAACAATCTTGAGAATATTGATGATCATTGTTAGAAATGACCCAATACCTTCAGCCTTCTCTTTTAAGCTTTCCTAAGCCTAAATCCTTTGAACCGAGACCACTTGAAAAACCTAATGCTTCAAGGAATATGAATGATTTGACTTCATAAAACCATTGTCATCACAGAATAAGCAAAGACTTAGATCTTAGTCTAGGCTATGAACAAAGGAACGAACTTTTTGAAAATTTTCAAATTCCTTGAAAATCAAACAAATGAGACATTCTTTCAAGAATCCAGATTTTGATAATTTGGTGTGTGTCAGGATTGTGCTAAAACCATTCATGGCCTTTCCCAATGACCACAAAACACTAATTGCCCAGACATCACTTCATGATTGACACCTTGGGGCACAATGATTAAACTAGATTATCCCTTGTCCCAGAGAAAACCTGTTTTTGGGTCATGTTTTCTTTGTCTCTTCAAAGAACTCAGATTGGAAACTCAGCCTTTTCAAAACAGACCTAGACTTGCCATGTTCCTCGTTGATACAAATTCGCATGGTTAATCAAATTGGGGGCATCATATGTGGAAATGATGGATACATAGTGAAGAAGGATGGGCTAATGCATGAATTATTGGGGGCATGCAACGAAAAAAAAACAAAAAAAAAATTTGTGATATCATGCATATGAGAATTCGGATGATTCCAAAGTGCAAAATGAAATTCTGAATATCTATTTCCCCTAGGGATTGCTTTTCAATGTGAATATTTGTGCTTGACATGAGAAATGGCCATCTTTCATATCCCTTTCACACAAAAAGAAATTATCCATAGTCACCCCTTTTGAGCCAAAAGAATTCTTTCTTCTTTGAACCCTGATCAAGGATTACCCTCTACACTGGGGGGCAAATGCGAGGAAAGATCTTTTCAAAGATCATTGAGAAATGAGTGATAGCTCAAGGACAGACACAAAGCAAATGGAGCCCCGAATAAATACGGGCTCACTCTGTCAAAGAAAAAGAAGAGAAAAAGATGGTGAAATGAAAGCCAAGAAAAACAAAAGAAAAACACAATAAAAAAATGTGTGTGAAAGACATGGCAAATTGAAAGCCAAAAGCAAGGAAGAAAAAGAGCAAAATCAAAAAGAAAGAAGTGTCCAAGAAGGGACAAATGCTTCAAAGAGAATCCTCCTCAAAGAAAAGATCCTTGATTTGATTACCCTCGAACACATATTTTGGGCCTATTTATCCTTTCTTTCTGAACCCTGAGCCATGGCCTACATTACGTGCTTTAAAAGTCCATTTTGATCAAGCATGAATATATAATTTGAAAGGTTTTTCCTCAGATTTTATCCCATTTCATCGAATTATCATTTCACTAAGGAAGAATTTAGAATTCTCAAGTGCATGGTAAAAAAAAAAGAAGAAGAAAATATTGAAAAGAATGGGACTCTAGGGCGAAAACCCAAAAATGGGCGGTCTAGAGTAGAATAGGAATTTTTGATGCCATCTATGATAGTGCCGATACCCCAAAAGAAAAGATCTTATTAAAGGAGTGGTCATCGAGGAACATCTAGGAATTCCTGAACCCCCCAAATTGTCAGTTCTCATTCAGAGTATTGTCTTCAAAAACTGAAACTTTTGTTCCCAAGATTAAACTTTCTGGTTTAAACATCTCAGCCAATCTTGACGCTTGTCAAAATGCCTTGATATGGAAACAAAAAAGAATGTTGAATTTGCTGGGTTCTCAATGAATTCATGATTTATAAAACCTGTTCCATTTGTGAGCCTAGAAGGGATATACATTTTTGTCATGAAGTTTTCCTGGAAAAGCCAGAATCTTATTATACCAAGCCTTGCCAATCCCAGTTGAAAAAAAACCAGATTGATACTTAGACAACGATCATCAGTCTTCAAAAGATTTGTACATCACACATTGTGGGGTTAATATTTTTTGTTCAGAAGTTTTCAAAATGCGAAAACAAATAAAAATATTTTTGAAATACCCATTTTTGATGTTGACATGAGACAAGGGTTTTTCTAACCCAAAGGTATAGAACTGCCAGGATAGGTCCTGACTTCCAGATATGAGAAGAAGGAATAGAACCCGGTTCAGATCTCTGTTGATGAAAGTTTGAAAAACTGTTGGGGCAAAGAGAATAGCCAAAATGAATTGAAGATATACTCTGATTTGAAGAGGAAAAAAGAATTTGAAAGGCTAAGCCAAAGTCTAGAGGAACAACCGGGGGCACTTGCATCACTCATGAGCACTCATCTCTCTATCAAGCTTTTACATCTGCACAGTGTCGGCAAGCATTTGCATCATTCATGGGTATTTGCACTGTCATTATTCCATAAGCATCTGCATTTTACCTTTACATTTACATTCTTCATATTCGTGTCATCTCAAACAATTGCATCATTTCTAGAATCATTGCATTTTCATTAATGTGTGGTAATTGTAGTTACACCATTCATAAACCAGTTACATGAACACAATTAGTAGGGGCATCTGCATCATGAAACATGGGCATCAATCCAAGTCATTTACATTTGCATTAAAGACATTTGCACCAGTTTAAGTCATTTCGTATCTTATTCAACATATGCATTTGCATCAAAAAGCATTCGCATCTTCTCAAAATCTTTAGGTTAATTTTCAACAATTCTTCAGCACCATTTTTAAGACTTCCGGGCATAATTCATAGGTAAGACCTCCGGGCAACATCTTTAAGACCTCCGGGCATAACTTTTTTCAGGGGTAAGGCCTCCGGGCACTATTCTTAAGACCTCCGGGCATCATTTTTAAAGTCGCATACAGCGCATTTTTTCCAAATTATGGGTAAGGCCTCCGGGCACCATTCTTAAGACCTCCGGGCATCATTTTTAAAGTCGCATAAAGCGCATTTCTTCCAAATTATGGGTAAGGCCTCCGGGCACCATTCTTAAGACCTCCGGGCATCATTTTTAAAGTCGCATACAGCGCATTTCTTCCAAATTATGGGTAAGGCCTCCGGGCACCATTCTTAAGACCTCCGGGCATCATTTTAAAGTCGCATACAGCGCATTTCTTCCAAATCACGGGTAAGGCCTCCGGGCACCATTCTTAAGACCTCCGGGCATCATTTTAAAGTCGCATACAGCGCATTTTTTTCAAATCACGGGTAAGGCCTTCGGGCACCATTCTTAAGACCTCCGGGCATCATTTTTAAAGTCGCATACAGCGCATTTCTTCCAAATTATGGGTAAGGCCTCCGGGCACCATTCTTAAGACCTCCGGGCATCATTTTTAAAGTCGCATACAACGTATTTCTTCCAAATTATGGGTAAGGCCTCCGGGCACCATTCTTAAGACCTCCGGGCATCATTTTTAAAGTCGCATACAGCGCATTTCTTCCAAATTATGGGTAAGGCCTCCGGGCACCATTCTTAAGACCTCCGGGCATCATTTTTAAAGTCGCATACAGCGCATTTCTTCCAAATTATGGGTAAGGCCTCCGGGCACCATTCTTAAGACCTCCGGGCATCATTTTTAAAGTCGCATACAACGTATTTCTTCCAAATTATGGGTAAGGCCTCCGGGCACCATTCTTAAGACCTCCGGGCATCATTTTTAAAGTCGCATACAGCGCATTTCTTCCAAATTATGGGTAAGGCCTCCGGGCACCATTCTTAAGACCTCCGGGCATCATTTTTAAAGTCGCATACAGCGCATTTCTTCCAAATCACGGGTAAGGCCTCCGGACACCATTCTTAAGACCTCCGGGCATCATTTTTAAAGTCGCATACAGCGCATTTTTTTCAAATCACAGGTAAGGCCTCCGGGCACCATTCTTAAGACCTCCGGGCATCATTTATAAAGTCGCATACAGCGCATAATTTTTCAAATCACAGGTAAGACCTCCGGGCAACATCTTTAAGACCTCCGGGCATAACTCTTTTTTTCAGGGGTAAGGCCTATGGGCACCATTTTTAAGACCTCCGGGCATAATTTTTCAAATCACAGGTAAGACCTCCGGGCATTATTTTTTTTAGGGGTAAGACCTCCGGGCACTAATTTTTAAGACCTCCGGGCATAATTTTTTTCAAATCATAGGTAAGACCTCTGGGCAACATCTTTAAGACCTCCGGGCATAACGTTTTTCAGGGGTAAGACCTCCGGGCACCAATTTTTAAGACCTCCGGGCATAATTTTTCAAATCACAGGTAAGACCTCCGGGCAACATCTTTAAGACCTCCGGGCATAACTTTTTTCAGGGGTAAGACCTCCGGGCACCAATTTTTAAGACCTCCGGGCACCAATTTTTAAGACCTCCGGGCACCATTTTAAGACCTTCGGGCACCAATTTTAAAGCCCTTCGAGCATTAATTTTTCTTTTGAAATCGAATTCATTCCCTTAAGACGAATCGAGCCTTGTTTAGGCAGGGAATTCAATTTAAGGACAAAATCTTCAATTTATTGTTTTTAAAAAAAATGAAAAAAGAGAAAATAGAAAAAAAATAAAAAAAATAAAAAAAAATAAAAAAAAAGGAAAAAAAATAAAAAAAAAGGAAAAAAGAAAAAAGAAAAAAAGAAGAAAGAAGAAAAAAATGAAAAAATGAAAAATAGAAAATGAAAAAAATTAAAAAGAAACCCCTTTCCCTTTCCTTCACATGTGATGTCACTGACCGTACAAAATTAGTGTCGGTTTATCTTTGCCTGATTCCTGATTCTCAGCAATAGCCAAAGAGGGGCAGCTGTAGACACCTAATTTTGTCCGGACCACTAAACAGGTATGTTTTCTTCCCATATTGATGTTTCCGAGTATAAAAAGACTGTTTTCATCCTGCAGATGGTACTCCGAGACTTAGTTTAAGAGGGCGAGCACAAAAAGACAAACTTGAAAAAAAGTCAACCCCGAAAAAGTCAACCCCGAAAAAGTCAACCCCAAAAAGTCAACTACTGAAAAAGTCAACCCACTTTCAAAATCAAGATTTTAAGTTCAATTGAAAAATGGCGAAAGAATTTTGATAATCCGAGGTCTACATTGAAAGATATGGAGTTCGGAAGTTGGGATTTGGAGATTCAGTAGAAAAGAAACCCTAATCCAAGAAATTTGGGGAAAAGTGCTTAAACGATCAAACTGGTCGAAATTGAAGGTTCCAAATGAAATATAAGCACTGACTACGGGTAATGGAGAAGTCACTTGCAAGAAAAACCGAAAGAAAAGTCAATCCGGGAGAAAACCGAGAATTAGGGTTTTATTGGATTTCGGTGAAATCGGGAAGAATCACAGAAATGGCCCGACATGGTAAGACCAAAGCCCCCAATGGATGAAGAATGGTTAAAAAGGATGGCCCAAGGCTCAGATTGAAGAAAATCTGAAAATCGGATTTGTTTTTAGCAAAACCGGGTTTCGGAGGTAAAAGGGCAAAATTGGAAAAATTTGGGAAAAATAGAAAATAGAATCCGAAAATTCTGAAAAATTTGTCAATCTCATTCTTAAATCATTTGAAAGAGATTGGTAAAAGAAAATCTTGATTCGGAGTTCGTTTGCAAAATGGCCAAATCCCGGGTTTCTTATGCAGTAATTCAAAAAGGAAAATCCCGGAAAAATAGCAAATGGACTCCAAAAATTCTGAAATTTTGAAAATCTCATTTTTAAATTATTTTGAAGAGATTGGTGAAGAAAAATCTTGATTTGGAGCTCGTTTAAAAAATGGTAAAAAGTAGGGGCATAAAAGGATATTTTGGGAAGAAAAAATCCAAATAAATAGCAAACGGACTCGGAAAATTTTGAAAACTTCCAGAACTCAATATTTTATTATTTTGGAAGTATTAAAAAAAGAAAAATTGAATTTGGAGTCCGTTTGATATTTATTTGCATCCGGGGGGGCAAAATGGTCATTTCACCCAAGCAACCGAAAAGGGCTTCTTTGGGCCTTTCAAAAATCAGAGCTGGGCTGGGAAAGAGAAGTGCTGGCCTGCCCAAGCCCAAAGGAAGGAGGAAGCTTAGGATTTTTTCAATCAAGTGATTAAAAATCAAGAGTTAAGTTAGAGATTTTCATTTTTGAGCCTAAGTCCCAATCCCACATCCCTTTGTAATGTCAAGCCAAGGAGGTGCTCACCTTATAAATAAGGAGTCTTGGCCTTTGGTTGAGACCACCCACTACCCCTTGTGAGATAGTCTATACACTTGTATTAGGATTATCCGGGTGGTGAGTCATAGTGTTTTACTCTGAGGGTTCGTAGCTTAATCCGTTCAAAAGCTACTCTGAGGGTTTGTAGCTTAATCCGTTCAAAAGCTACTCTGAGGGTTTGTAGCTTAATCCGTTCAAAAGCTACTCTGAGGGTTTGTAGCTTAATCCGTTCAAAAGCTACTCTGAGGGTTCGTAGCTTAATCCGTTCAAAAGCTACTCTGAGGGTTCGTAGCTTAATCCGTTCAAAAGCTACTCTGAGGGTTTATAGCTTAATCCGTTCAAAAGCTACTTGGTGAGTTTTCATTTTACAATAATGTTTCTTGTTCTTCCTTCATTTCCTTTCTTAAGTATATTTTTTTTTACATTTTGTTTTTATAATAAACTCACCATGGCCAAATGGCCTACATTATTTATTTTAAGTTGTTGTTTTTGATTCATTTTACCATATTGTTTATGCTATTTTCTTTATTTTTGATGTTTTAAATATTATGTTATTTCATGTTCTTAAGTTATATTTAATTTGGTTGCTTTATTTGTTGCCATTTATGTCTTAGATATCATGTTTTTGCATTTTTAATTTTCTGTTTTCATGTTGTTTAAATTTGAGCATGTTTTAGAGTTAGCATATTAAGTGTTTGTGAAAATGCTTATGTGATTCTTTGCATGATTCTTGTTTTATATCTTAGTGAGCATGTTTTAGATTTGGTATATTAGGTGTTTGTGAAAATGCTTGTGTGATTTTTGTGTTATGACTTAGTTTTTCATACTAGCATACCAAGTGTTTGTGAAAATGCCATGCTTGTTGAAGCTTGGGGCCATTTGGCTACTCCATGTGTTTTGCATTGTGTGTTGTATTTTTGTCATGCTAGTTGTTAGGTTTTTGCATTTGCATGATATTTGGTTGGATTTTTGAATTAAGCATGCCTTGTGTTTGTGAAAATGCCATGCATGTCTTAGGTCTAGGTTGCATTTATTGCCATGCAAGTTCATGTTAGGTCTAGGCCATATTATTTATGTCATGCATTTTCCTTACATTTAGGTTTAGATCCATGCATTTCATGCATTATGTTTGCTGCATTGTTTCATGCATTTCATGACCATGCCACTTGAATAATGACTTGAGCCAATTAATGGTTCAAGGTCATGCTCTCTTGAGCACACTTGTGGAAAATTAAGTTTGTCAAGTTGATTATTCTACCTTTGTGATTTTTTTACTTAGCCAATTTTTATCTAACTTTCAAAAAGTCTTAGCTATTGTTTGGAAATCATTTTATGAGTTTCAAATATTTTTACTTTGATTTTTAAATGATTTTATCAAAGACAAAAAAATGTGCTGGCAAAGCAGTTTTTTTTTCTCCTCCAAAAACTCGTACATCTCTGATTTTTCTGAGAATTCATCTTTGATCAGAAAATTAAGCTGATTTTTTATCGTGTAGTTTTCCATGTCCTGAGTCTCCAGTAATTTTTTCAGAATTTTTGGAATTTTTAAAAATAGGGTAAAAAATCGTGGATTAAAACTGGACAGTGGAGTCAGAATTGAATTTAAAGAAAAACAAAGCAGTTTTTTTCTCCTCCAAAAACTCGTACATCTCTGATTTTTCTGGGAATTCATCTTTGATCAGAAAATTAAGCCGATTTTTTATCGTGTAGTTTTACATGTCCTGAGTCTCCAGTAATTTTTTCAGAATTTTTGGAATTTTTAAAAATAGGGTAAAAAATCATGGATTAAAACTGGACAGTGGAGTCAGAATTGAATTTAAAGAAAAACAAAGCAGTTTTTTCTCCTCCAAAAACTCGTACATCTCTGATTTTTCTGGGAATTCATCTTTGATCAGAAAATTAAGCTGATTTTTTATCGTGTAGTTTTACATGTCCTGAGTCTCCAGTAAATGTTTTAGAATTTTTGGAATTTTTTAAAATAGGGTAAAAAATCGTGGATTAAAACTGGACAGTGGAGTCAGAATTGAATCTAAAGAAAAAACCAATTTTCTGTTTTGGTTAATTTACTTAGAGTGGGCTGATTAGGAGGGTTAGCTACTGACTTAGGGTAGTTTCTAAGCCTTTTTAAACTCTAAAAATGGTTTTTCAAGTCCCGAGTTAAGGGTAGTCAAGTCCGGATTTTTAAACTTAGGAAATTAGAGCCATTTTAAAGAAATTAGCCCCGTTTTTATTTTTAATTCAAGCTTTTCAAAATTGTTTTCAAACAATCACAAAGTATTTTGGTTTTAGAATATTTAATTTGACATATTTTCCTAAGGTAGCCGGATATCTTTTCAGATATACGGATTTCCTTAATTAAAGGAAAAAATACATTTCATGCATTGCATTTTTATATTCATGCATTTTATATAATATGTGATTCTTGCTATAATAATTTCTATGATATTGTTGTTATTTTGATTTATATTTTTTGATGTTACATGGTTTATTATATGGTTTCGAATATTTCATGATATCCTATGCTTTTATTTAGTTATCTTTATTTAGCATATACATATTCATTTATTTTAAATGTTTCCAAAAAAGGATAATGGTTTTCAATAAAAAAAAAATATAAAGATATTCCCGAGTTAAAATAATTCATGAGTTCTCTACCGGGTTTGCTGGAGGGAATATCATCAATTATCATTAATAAAGGAATATCTTTCTTTCAAAAAAGAGAATGATTCGGAAAGTTTTCCAAAACTAACAAAATTTTTTATATTTTGCCAGTTTGTTGGGGAATATAGGAAAATTTTGAATTTATAAATTCCGGATCATTTTCAATAAAAAAATGGAATTATTTTTCTTTAAATTGGGAATTAATTTGAAATACTGAATTTAAAACCAACTTTTACCGAGACTTGAGATAACACACGATTAATAAGGTACCGATTTATACGGGCGTTGTGGGGGTGCTAATCCTTCCCCACACGTAACCGACTCCCGAACCCGCTTTTTGATTTCTCTGGTTTAAAACGCAGACTTGAAATTGGTTTTTAAAATGTTTTAATTAATTTTTAAAATATTTTATAAAACCGGTTTTAATAGGTGGCCGATCACACCTAGCTAAAAAAGATTGGTGGCGACTCCATGTCTTTTTTAAGGTCATTTTCAAAACCTTCATTTTTCTAGAGGAATTAAGTCGACTTTTCCTCGGTTTTTTTAATGTCACGCTTAACGAATAATAAAGTCTTGCGATGAGACTTCGTCGTTATTTTTTAGGTTGCGACATATGGAAAATGCAATGCATGAAAATATATTTTTTTCCTTTAATTAAGGAAATCCGTATATCTAAAAAGATATCCGACTACCTTAGGAAAATATATCAAATTAAATATTCTAAAATCAAAATACTTTGTGATTGTTTGAAAACAGTTTTTTTGAAAAGCTTAGATTAAAAATAAAAACTTGGCTAAACCCTTTTTAAATGGCTCTAATTTCCTAAGTTTAAAATCCCGGACTTGACCACCCTTAACCCGAGACTTAAAAAATCATTTTTAGAGTTTAAAAAGGCTTAGAAACTACCCTAAGTCAGTAGCTAAACTTCCTAATCAGCCCCCTCTAAGTAACTTAACCAAAACAGAAAAATAATTTTCCTTCAAATTCAATTCCGACTCCACTGTCCAGTTTTAAACCACGATTTTTTATCCTATTTTTAAAAATTCCAAAAACTCTAAAACAAATACTGGAGACTTAGGACATGTAAAAATACACGGAAAAAAATCGGCTTAATTTTTTGTTTAAAGATGACTGCCCAGAAAAATCGGGAAAGTACGAGTACTGGTGAAAAAACTGTTTTGCCAAAACACATTTTTGCCTTTGATAAAATCATTTAAAAATCAAAGTAAAAATATTTAAGACTCTCTAAATGACTCACAAACAGTAGCTAGCACTTTTGAAAAGTTAGACAAAAATTGGCTAAGTAAAAAAAATCACAAAGGTAGAATAATCAATTTGACAACTCTTTAATTTTCCACAAGTATGCTCAAGAGAGCATGATTTTGAACCATTGATCGGCCTAAATCATAAGTCAAGTGGCATGGACATGAAATGCATGAAAAATACAGCAAATATGATGTATGAAATGCATGATTTTAAACCTAAATGTCATGAAAAATGCATGGCATCAATAAAATGACTTAGACCTAAATGAACTTGCATGGCATTTAATGCAACCTATGTCTAAAATGCATGGATATGCATGACAAAACAAACCAATTCTACATCTAAAATATGCATGGCAATAACAGAAACACAAGGCATGCTTAAACCAAATACTCAACCAGATGTCATGAAAATACAAACCTATCAACTAACATAACAAAAATGCACACACAAAGCAAAGAAAGTGAAGTGGCCGAATGGCCTCATGTTCAAAGTGAGCATGGCATTTTCACAAACACTTGATATACTAACATACTTAACTAAAACATAACACTCAAATCATGCAAATATAAAGTAGAGGTATGAAAGCTAACAAGAATTTTCACAAGAACATGGATTTCAAAATATAAAACATAAACAAATTTAAAACATTTTGAAAGCAGAAAATCAAAAATGCAAGAACATGATAATAGACTCATAAATGGAAATAAGCAAGCAACCAAATTAAAACAAGCTTCAAGTATACGTAGTAGAAGAAGATTTAAAGCATCAAGACTTATTTAATATAAAAAATAACATGAAATACCAAAGCAAAACAGCAACTAAAACAAAAAAAAGGGCCATTCGGCCATGTCAAAGAAACAAAAGAAAAAATATTTCAAGAACTTTTTCTAAGAAAATGATCAAGAAAGAACCTAAAGAAGAACATCAAAAACACTTATTTAAAAAGAAAATAAAAAACTCACAAAATAATAATCAAAACAGCAAATCAAGAATGGAAAATCAAAGAAAGTGCAAGAGTATAGTGCTAAAAGCAACCTCTAGAAGCTATCTTTCAAGCTTTTTGTCTTCTAACTTTCTCTTCTTTTCTAAACTTTTCTTTTTGCTTCTCAACAATGGAGAGAAAATCAGCCAAAAGCAAGAGAGAATAGAGAATGAGAGAGTGAAAAATGAAAGAGAGAGTCATCTTTCCTCATGTGGCCGAATGCCCCCTTCCCTAGGCTAGGATGTTGTCATTTTTCCATCAACCAATTTTCATCCAAGGGACATTGATCCAAGATGTTTAAAACATAAAATTATCACCCTTAGATTAGGCCATCAGCTATCCACAATTACAGCTTTTCAAGAATCTTAAGCCATTATGTTGACACTCTCCCTCTTCATGCATTGGTCCATCTGGCTTATTTGTAAAGGCTTGATCAAAAAATCACTAACAAACTCTTCATTGTTGGCCTCTTGATTAAAAAATCAGAAACCCCCTTCCCATCTATGGGCCTTGGCCGGCCATCCCTCCTTCTTCCAGCCCATGTTTGATTTTTTTAAAAGGAATGAAGAGCCCTTTTCGATTTCTTGGGTAAAATAACCTTTTTGCCCCCCGAATGCAAATAAATGGCAAACGGACTCCAAATTCAAATTTTATTTTTTCAATACTTTCAAAATAAAATAAAAAAAATTGAATTCTGTAAGTTTTTAAAATTTTCCGAGTCCATTTTCTATTTATTTGGATTTTTTCTTCCAAAATTGCCCTTTTATGCCCTAAATTTTACCATTTTTTGAACGAGCTCCAAATCAAGATTTTTCTTCACCAATATCTTTCAAATAATTTAAAAGTGTGATCTGGAAGTTTTCATAATTTTTGAAACTCATTTGGTATTTTTTCAGGATTTATCTGCTTGAATTACTGCATTTGGGGCCCGGGATTTTACCATTTTGCAAACGAACTCCGAATCAAGATTTTCTTTCGCAAATATCTTCCAAATAATTTAAAAATGAGATTTGCAAACTTTCATAATTTTTGGAGTTCATTTGCTATTTTTTCGGGATTTATCTTCTTGAATTACTACATAGGAGACCCGGGATTTGGCCGTTTTGCAAACGAACTCCGAATCAAGATTTTCTTTCGCCAATCTCTTCCAAATGATTTAAGAATGAGATTTGAAAATTTTTAGAATTTTTGGAGTTCATTTGATATTTTTCCCAAAATTTTCAATTTTGCCTTTTTACCTCTGAAACCCGGTTTTGCTCAAAACAAGTCCGATTTTCAGATTTTCTTCAAATTGAGCCTTGGGCTATCCTTTTTTAATCACTCCTCATCTATTAGGAGCTTTATTCTTACCAAGTCGGGTCATTTCTGTAATTCTTCCAAATTTCATCGAAATCCACCAAAAACTCTAATTCTCGGTTTTCTCTCGGATTGACTTTTCTTTCAGTTTTTTTTTCAAGTCGCTTCTCTATTACTCGTAGTCAGTGCTTATCTTTCATTTGGAATCTTCAATTTCGACCAATTCGATCGTTTAAGCACTTTTCCCCAAATTTCTCGGATTAGGGTTTTCTTTCTACTGAATCTCCATAACCCATCTTCTAAACTCCATATCTTTCGATGTAGACCTCGTATTATCAAAATTCTTTCGCCATTTTTCAATTGAACTTCAAATCTTGATTTTGAAAATGGGTTGACTTTTTTAGTAGTTGCCTTTTTGGGGTTGACTTTTTTCAAGTTTGACTTTTTATGCTCGTCCTCTTAAACTAAGTCTCGGAGTACCACCTGCAGGATGAAAATAGTTTTTTTACATTCTGAAACATCAAGTTAGGAAGAAAACATACCTGTTTTAGTGGTCTAGACAAAATTAGGTGTCTACAGGTATCACTTACCAAAGAACCCAGCACCAATTTGAGTCTTGTCGCTAAAATTTTTGCCAGAATTTTGTAAACCGAATTGATAAGACAAATTTGTCTAAATTCATGAAGCCCACCCGGATTCTCAATTTTAGGAATCAATGTGATAAACGACGAGTTAAGGCCTTTTTCCAACTTCCCGGATCTATGAAAGTCGATAAGAAAATTCAACAGATCATCCTTCACCGCAACCCATGTCTTCCTGTAGAAATTCATATTGAATCCGTCCGGCCCAGGAGCTTTTTACCCTTCACCGTCCCATACTGCATATCTTAGTTCCTCCATAGAAAATAGAGACTCCAAAGAGTCTGCAACCAACTGGGGAAGTCGTTTGAACGGAATATTAACAACCACTCTTTTCTCCCTACAATCACGAGAAAAGTGAGACTTGAAGAACTCAAAGATTGAAGCCTTAACCTTATCCGGATTCGTGATCCAATAACCATTCACCCGCAAACCAGAAATGAAATTTCTTCGAGCTCGAACCTTTGCCGTACAATGGAAAAACTTACTATTTCTATCACCTTCTTTTAACCATAGAGCTCTCGATTTTTGTCTCCCCATCGATTCTTTATACTTCATCGCCTTCCAAAGATCTTGTACCACACTTTTCTTTTCCTCAATTCCCTCGGAAGCAAATCTCTGTCTTCTCCCAACATATCCAGCTCATCAATCCTATTTTCGAATCTTTCAATACTCTTATCCACTGCACCAAACACTTCAACATTCCATTTTTTCAGCCACTCCTTAACAATAATAAGTTTCTTTTTTAAACAATGTCCAACCCTACCATCCACTATTGAAGACATCCAAATCTTGCTAGTCTCAAATGTCACCTTACGATCCATCATCCATGCATCAAAGAATTTAAAAGGTTTTGGTCCCCAATTTGACACTTCCGAACACAAAATGATCGGACAATGATCTGAAATGGACCTCTTAAGCCCCCTTTGGTGCAAATCACTAATTTGCGAGATCCATTCGGAGTCTAACAGAAATTAGTCCAGTTTGCTTTTCTTATTCCCAGGACCCCACCCGTATACTTTTTTCCTTCAAAAGGAATATTAATAAGTTCGCCCTCATCTATAAAATTATTAAAATCCCTAGCGCCTACACCTCCTTACGAACACCCAATCTTTCCTCCCCTGAACATACTGTATTAAAATCCCCACCCAAGCACCAGTTCCCCTTCCACTCCTTTTTTACACTTAACAATTCTTCCCACACCAATCTCTTCGAAACAATATCACATGGTGCATAAATATTACAAATAATGCAATCAAAATCAATGTTTGCCCATCTCCCCTTAACACCCAAAAACTTGCTAGAGCTAAAATGTTTCTCATTTTAAAGCTAACTTTATCCCACACCAATAAAAGGCCCCCAGATCGACCAACAGAAGGAACAAAGACCCATTCAAAATTTGCATTACCCCAGAACTGTACTATCATCTATTCTCTTATGGCTTCTAACATGGTTTCCTGTAATAGCAACATGTCTACTTTCTGTGAGAACAACAATTTTTGAAGAACAGACCGTTTGATTTTCCCACCCAAACCCCTAATATTCCAACTCATTATCTTCATTTTCTTAATGTCACCTCCAAAACCACAACAGATAATATACCCGATACATCCGAAAGCAACAGTTAAGACTCACCTAGAGGAGCCAATTCCTTGATCTTGTCGACTATCTCTTCATCACTGCACAGAGACGAACACCCCAACATCTTCCCAATCTTCCAAGTTGTTTTAGCATCATTTTACAAACATTTCAATTGATTCTGGAAATCTCCATCGGAAAGAGAAGCATTTGCAAAATTTGTGTCAGACCCGCTACCACGACTGCTTTGCCTTTCTTCTGCACTTGCCTTCCTTTCTTCTTTGAAACACTCGACTTCTTATTCAACAAAATATCTTCCAAATCTTCTGCCAAGTCTTCCATGTGTTTAACCTTTTTCCTCACCCCTGAGGCCTTTCTAATTACCTTACTGCCAGCCTCCACATTGACGATCGAACACGGCCCAATAGACCCCCCTCCAGTCTGGACCCAATTGGCCCAACCTTATTATTAGACCCCAAGGATCTATTCTCATGTTCTATATCCCCAACCGTATTGAGGCCCATCACACCCAAATGGGCCCTATCCGAATTCTGCTCCCCATCCCTTACCCTATGATTATTGCTACTAACTACCACCGGCTCCAGCTCAGCAATCTCGATTGGGGTGCCCAGCTTATTAGCCAACAACTTCTCATTATTCTCTGTAGACAAAACATCCTGCTGCATATTTCCTCTATCAGTGCATGGGACAAAGGACGTGTCACCCATTAACTCAGCCGTAGAATTAAATGCCCCATTTTTAGCAGTTTCTCTTTCCACTGGAACATATGAGTGTTTGACTCCGCTGTCATCTTCATCTTCACTCCCATTTTCAGAGCATCCCTAGGAGTGGTTCGAGCTACCTTCATAACCACCATGAACAAATACCTATACTGGTCACTTTGACAAGAGCAAACTACATCGGGATTGAACTCAATTTCTGAGACCCTCACATCCACCTTTCTACTCTGTATCTTAATTTGATGGTCTCATCAATTCTTCCTAACTGATTCGTTTTGATCAGAAAACCACCTCTGCTATAATCTTCCATTTTTGCAATTTTTTCATCCATAGACAGCAATTCGCCCTATAAACTTGCAATATTTTGAAACGTTTGAAAGTTCCAAGTATGCGCCGGAATGCCATAAAGTAGACCCAAGTGTTCCTACTATGCATATTCGTATCCTCCGACCAGGGTTTGATATCGCTTAGCCACTGTTTCAACCAATTCCAATCTTCATTTTTCATTTGATCAAACAACTTTTTATCATCAAAATAAAGCAGAAATTTGTGTCCCGCTAGCTTCTTTACTGAGATTTCAAAGATCCCTTGACTTCGAATGTTCTCTTCAAGCCATTCCATATCAAAACTTCCTTTCGTCGACCCCACCACAGTATTTTCCAAAAAAGATAATGCCTCCTTGTCAATGACCCCTTCACAGAACTTTTTCTTTTTATCTATGTTTTCGTGAAAACCATTACCCAGGTTCTCGGATGACCTTTGGCTTTTACCCCCTGAATCATCTGTTCCATCATGAGAGCCTGTTTAAAGGATCGATGAAGAATGTTTGAGCCCCCTTCCATCAGTTCTTTCCGTCTTTGGACTCCACTTCCCGAGTGCCTATCGGGCTCTTGTGCCGTAATAACTTCATTGTTCTTGTTTGCTATTACGTCCGATCCCATTCGACTATCAGGCAACACCATCCTCCAAAACAATGATCTATTATTAAATCTTTCCATGTTGACCCTGATCTTGTATCGAGCAACCAGGCTCCATTGAGCCTCTCCATTGTTTTTCTTGCTTCCATAATATCAGTAAACCGCACCAATCCAAACTTCTTCGCCACTTTGCTCTTCTTTTTCGGAATGAAAACATCAACCACTTTCCCATGATTCTGAAATATCATTTTCAACCACCTCCAATGGACAATTTCTGGGATGTTGTTCACAAAGATTGAATATATTTCCATCACCAAAAGAATAAATAATAAATAAAGAATATTACGCTAACATGTTAATCTTACATTGATAAATTGGAGGACCTGGAATAGAAAAATAGAAATAAATTCTGATTACATGTTAAAATAATCTTTTAAATACACAATAATCTCTTAAATAAATTAATAAAATATTATATCAATTATGATAATCTTATGATAAGAGTTAAAATAAATTATATATTTTAATTGTAATGGATATAATTATGTTAATCTTATAACATTCTTACGCTATACATTTTATTTAAAATAAAAGTATTATATTTATTTTAAAAGTATAATCTATTCTCATGTAATTTAGAATAAAGTACGTAAAATAGGTTGCTAATAAAGATACATGTATTTTATCATAATGATTTGTACGTTACGTTATAATAATATTTTATCATGTAATTTAGATCACATTGTATAATCTCTTATTGTTATACTTATACATGTAATTATTTTAGGGTAAATATATTATTTTTTAATTTAAATGTATAATCTCTTAAGTCTTATCATGTGATTTTCTAAAAGTATATAAAATAGGTCATTGACATATGTATGTTATTATAATTATTTGTACATTATGTAGACACCTAATTTTGTCCGAAATTTTTAAAAATATCTTTTAATTTGAATTAAATTACATTTGATTGTCAAATTAATTTCTTTCGAGAATTTTTAATTTGAATAAAATACTTTTTAATTCAAACCCGAGACTAAAATCGATTTCATAAATTGAGAGTTAAATTTCTTTTTATTAAGCTGATTTGAAGTCCAACTTTTGAACTTTTAAATTTATTGGACATTGAAATTACTTTTGGGTTTTGAATTAGATATTGGATCCTTATTGGTTTTTGGGGTTTCAAATTGCTAAATGGGTTAAGATTTTTGGATTGAGCCTTCGAACCCAAAAATTGGGCCGACCCATATCCATTTTCTTTTATGTTGTTTTCTATTATTTTAATTTTTTTTATTTTCTTGAATATTCTCAAAATAAACCCAAAAAAAAAAATGTGAAAATCTTTGATAATCTTTGTAGGAAATGGAATCAACTTTCTTTTGGGACATCTTGGGGGCTAAGAAAAATCAAGGGAAATTAAAAGAAAAAATCGGATATGCCTTCGGCAATTAAATTTGGCCCAAACAGACTTGCTTTGAACTTGTGCGGTATAATTCTTTTAGTTTCTTTTTATTTTATTTTTATCACATGCATGTTTATATTTCAATTTTTAGATCAGTACATGTTTTAATTATTTTTAATTGGTAACAATAAAAATCTAAAAGAATGTGATTTAGTAGGATAAATAATTGTAAACTTAATTTTTTGTATTAATATTTGCATAATTTCATTAAGAGAAAAATAATAAAATTAAACTGAATAAATGATTTAAATTTAGGATCTTTCTATAAAACATAAAAATCAGACGAGCACGACGAAATCCCTTCAAGGAGAAGATTAATTCTCTTGAATGCTCCCGAGGTGAGATTTTTTTTAGAAATATAACCCAAATAGTGAAAAAAAAAACTAAAAATATTTTTCAATATGATGAAACCTCTTCATGAGAACGAATGATTTCTCTTGAATACTCTCAAAGTGCGAAAATTTCTTTTGAATCTAACCCGAATGGTGGAAATAAACTTAAGAAATTTTCCAATATTTTATAAATAATAAATTCAAACAAAGAATAAATAAAACCAATTAGTTAAGACTAACTTTAGGACAACATAAGATTAATCTGGTACCTTCCTTTTGGAATGAGCGTTGTAGGGGTGCTAACCCTTCCCTATACCTAACCGTACTCCCAACTTAGCTATGGGAATGTAGACTAGAATTTAACTTTTTTAAAAGCATCTTCGTTAAACTTAGGACTTTTTAAAATGGGTAGATTCATTTAGGTGGCCCTAGTACAAAATATTGGTAGCGACTCTATTTTGTGT
Source organism: Fremontodendron californicum (assembly GCA_030761205.1). Lineage (NCBI taxonomy): Eukaryota > Viridiplantae > Streptophyta > Magnoliopsida > Malvales > Malvaceae > Fremontodendron > Fremontodendron californicum. Next base: position 27,491,723 of record JAULJL010000005.1, read on the forward strand.
TTAGCGATCGAATCTTCAGATTTGCACGTTATGACACTTTATATTATAATAATACATTTACCAATATGTAAATGGATTGAGATAATGATTTCAAGTTTACGATAATACCCGTTTAAGTAAAACGGATTCTCAAATTCAAAAAATTACCCGATTATGCTTGAATTAAAATCGAGTCAGATAGATATTTATTTTTATTAAAAATTATAATTTCTATATTTATTTTTAAATATTTTTTATATTTTATATTTCAATAAAATTCTAATTAAATCTGACTCGGTCAAATAATTTATTTAATTTGATCTGATTTGATTCTAAAATGAATAAATTGAACCCGAATGATCCGAACACAAATAACTCGAGTGTCAAACCCGATTGACCCGAACCTGAAATGAATCGATCCCGAATAACCCGAACCAAGAATGACCCAACCCATGACTCAAACCCGAAGTGATTCAAACCCGAAATGACTCCAACCCAAAACGATCTGAACCCAAAAATGATTCAAAAATTTTAAGACCCGAATTGACCAAACTCAAATTGACTCGACTCGGAACCAACCCAACTCGCCTAATTGACATGTCTAATCCCAAGTGTGTGTTTTTATCAAAAGCTAATGAGGATCAGTACTACTCTAGGTTGAGGCTCATGCAAGGTTATAGTATCCAAAAAACAATGGTAATCACAAAAATGCCGAGTTTCACTTACCCGTGTAAAACAATGAATAGTGGTAGCAGGTACATTATCAACAACCAAATTAGATTCTGCATGGACAAGAGCAGGAGTAAGGCAGAAGGTGGAGTAGGAGTAGGAATAAGATTGAGTTCATCAGACATATCTGTATTAGAACAGAGAGAAAACTCAATATAGGTATCAATAAAGAATTTAAAGGAAGTGGAAAAGGAGGAGTCAAATTTTTGATAAAGATGAAAACATTATATCCTCCCAAAATGTGACACGTCGAGAAATACATAATTTATTTGAAAGGGAATCCAACAATGATAACCTTGTGTTCGATCTCATAACCGAGAAAATAACAAAGATGAGCACGGGGTTTCTAACTTGTTGTGTAGAACAAAACATGAACACCTAAAAGGATTAGTAGAATGATTAGGAGGCTTAGCAAACAATAGTTCCGAAGGAGAAAGCTTTTTAAGGATCTAAGTTCGAGTACGATTTATGGCATACACAACATTTAAGGCAGCTTAATCCCAAAAAATTTCAAGATAGGAGGCAAAAAGAAGAAGAGCTCGAATTGAATCAAGAATGTTATGGTGTTTACATTCAGCTTTACCATTTTGTTGGAAAGTACGAGGATAAGAACGTTAAATCAAGTTGCTCTGTTGATCAAGAAACTAAAGAAGTGATGTTTCTTCCATTGCATTATCAATTCAAAGAATTTTAATGGTTTGGAAATTGGGCTTTAATCAATATAAATTTGGGGTAACTAAGATCTTTGTTTAAAGAAATAGGTCCATGTAAAATGAGAATAATCATCAATTAATATAACAAAAATTGATAACTATTCACAGATGAAACATAGAAGGTCCCAAAATGTCAGAATGAATAAGCCAACAAAGAAAATCATAAATATAGGAACTATTATTAAAAGATAAAAGTAGTTATTTTGCAAGTTAGACAGTTCAAGCAATGAAAAGATTCAAATTTTATAAGTCCTAACAACTCACGAGAGAGTAAAGGATAAGTTTAGTTGTCGAAGCATTATGTAGACGAAAGTGTCGTTGATATAATGAAGAATTTGTTATCGTGGCAGCTGAGACATGTTCCACAAGAAAATGGAGAGATACCAGCTTAAATAAACATCCCACCTTGTGACCTGTCCCAAGAATCTTCCACATTTGTTGATCTTGCACCTGACAACTAAAAGAACTGAAAAGAACGGTTAGACCAAAATCACATTATTGACACATAGAAATAAAAAAAATCAGGAACACAATAGGTATGAGGAAGACTAATAGTGAGTCAGAAGCATCCAGTGTGAGTTATATTTATTTTTGTATCATTTGCATTTTGAATATGAGGAATACACAAAGCGAACAATTTAGTTGATAAGATAGAAGAATAAGGATTCATATGGTTTCAACAGGCAAATTCAAGGAACCAAGAGGAGTTATCTGGAGTAACAGAAAGTGGAATGTGAGAAGAAGAATTGGGAAATATAACATGTTTTAGCATAGTCGCAAAATCACTTACTGTGAGAGTAGTAGTATCCTTAGATGCAACAATAACAATGGATGAAAATCCAGATACTGAGAATTCTCATTGACGTGGCAGATTATGTGACAGAATTAACTTAGAACCTTCATGTTTCTCCATCTTACATTCAAAATTAGAAGAAACATAGTCTAAAGTCAGAACCAAAAGGTCTGACATAGTAGGAAAAGTGGTCTTACAAAAACGCTGATGTGGCAAAACACATGGCTATACATGTGAAAAATTGGTCTTTTTATCTTAATATAGCCAAAAAAAAAATTATTTACCAAAATACCGTTTAATTCCCAAAATCCCTTTTTTTTTTTTTTTAAATCAGTTGGGAAATCGCCATGGCCCCTGACGATTTTCCAACTGAAAATTTTAATTTTTTTTAAAATACCAGTTGGGAAATAGCCATTGGCCACGGCGATTTTCCAACTACAATTTTAAAAATTTTCAATTTTTTACATTGGAAAATCGCCACAGTGTAAATTTCACTTTTTTTTTATTCTTTTAATTTTAATAAATAATAAAAATTAAATAAAAATTATATAATTTATAAATTTAAAAAATAAAGATTTAATAATTTTAATATATAATTTTATCCCATGGTGGTAGAAGTGTCCATGGGTCGGGCCGGGCCCATGTATGGTATCAACACCACATTTGCTTGCCCAAGCCACGGTGGAAATTTTTCAACCTTTATTTAAATTTTTTTTTATTTTATAAAATAATAAAAATTATATAATTTTTAATTTTAAAAAATAAAAATAACAATATAACAATTTACCAAAAATTAAAAAATTATATTTGTAATTAGACCTGTTCATGGCCCGGGCCGCTACCCGAAATATTTTCCCTTGCCCAAGCCCATTTCGAGTCGTGCCGGCCCGAAAGCCCATTTCACTATTAAAAAAATATTTTTATATTTTTATATATTTTATAATTTTTTGAATTTTGTTATTTAAATTTTTTTAAATTAAAAATTATATAATTTTTATTTAAAATTTATTATTTAATAAAATTACAAAAACACTTGTCCAAGCCCGGACTAATACGACACTTTGGTTGACCTTTCTCCCGAAGATCCATTTATTACGAATACAAGTTGAAAGAATTCGATTGACATTATGGATAGACCTGCTCATGGGTCGGGCAGCCCGTCTGGCCAGGCCCGGATCACTATTTATATATTAAAATAATTAAATTCAGGCTCGCGAGCCGGCTCTTGGCAAGAAGTTGAAAATTTTCGGGTAGCGGCCCGGCCCATGAGCAGGCCTAATTACGAATATAATTTTTTAATTTTTGATAAATTTTTATATTTTTATTTTATATTTTTATTTTTTAAATTAAAAATTATATAATTTTTATTATTTTATAAAATTAAAAAAAAAAAATAAAGGTTGAAAAATTGTCATCGTGGCTTGGGCAAGCAAATGTGGTGTTGATACCATACATGGCCCGGCCCGGCCTATGAACACTTCTACCACCATGGTATAAAAATTATATATTAAAATTATTAAATCTTTATTTTTTAAATTTATAAATTATATAATTTTTATTTAAATTTTATTATTTATTAAAAGAAATAAAAAAAAGTGAAATTTACCTTGGGAAATCGCCACCCACGGTGGCGATTTCCCAATATAAAAAATTAAAAAATTTTAAAATTGTAGTTGGAAAATCGCCATGACCCATGGCGATTTCCCAACTGGTATTTAAAAAAAAAAATTAAAATTTTCAGTTGAAAAATCGCCATGGGCCATGGCAATTTTTCAACTGATTTAAAAAAAACAGATTTTGAGAATTAATCTGAAAAGAATAATATTTTGATAAATAATTTTTTTTTAGCTATATTTTGATTAAAAAAAAAAAAACCATGGAAAATTACTATCGTGGCGGTAAACATGTGGTACAAAGTTTGACGTGGCAAAAGGACGGACATGGAGGAGCATGTGTCATGAAAATATTACATGGCAGAACAACATGGCTATTTGGTGATGCCCCTCAAGGATAGCCAAAATGCGGCAGAAATTTGAGCGACGCATGATGGCTAGAAAATGACATGGATTTAACAAGTCCCAAGACTGTTGACCAAAGAGTGTGACGATTTACGGCATTTTCAGGCAGCAAAATTTCATTAGAGTGCTCATGTAGGGATGGGAAGGTATACAGGTTGTGGATTTAGGGTTTTTGGTGAAAAGAGAATTGTAATGCTTGAAAACATTGGTTCGCTGGAAACTAAATTGATAGACACATGTCCTTAGGTAGGGTTTTATACAGAATTGTAGACAAATAATTAGAAGCATATTGGTTTTTAATTATACAGGTTGTGGATTAGGGTTTTTGGTGTTATGCTAGAAAACACTGGTTGGCTGGAAACTAAATTGATAGACACATGTCCTTAGGTAGGGTTTTAGGCAGAATTGTAGACACATAATTAGACAAAAAAGTCTGATACCATATTAAAAAAATAAATAAATAATTTGTATTTTTAATTATATAAAAGTCTATACAATGAGTGTTCTATATATATAAGAAATTCTAACTAATTTAAGAGAGGATCGAACTTAATATATCCCAATCATATGGTATCATAATCCTATAGTTACAATTAAAATTATTACATTTTTCTATAATATGTTCACTAAAAACCAATAAACATCAACGATAGAGGAAGAGTCAGTTTTCTAAAATTTTAATATTAAATAGATTGTAGTTAATTTTCTCAAAAATCAAACCTGAATATTCATTTGGAACAAAGTGAATAATACATTTACATATATAATACTTTGAAAAATTATTCTATACAACATAGAAGTTATTAAGCTCCACGAACAAGATTAAAGAGAATTGTGACTTTTCTCATTAAATGTATTTATAAAATTAATAATATATATATATATTAAACAACCAAAGTATACCATATTTACGCAGTTTAAAATAATCCTAATATACTTTTAGGATTACTTGAACCAGGACATAGGAGCCTTTTCTTGAAATGTGCACTGATGGTGACCTTTAACGACTAAAATTCCCATTGAATCGAGCAAGTTGGTAGCTATATTGAAATATGATTGCCCTTAGCCTAACCCATAAAACTCAAATTACACGTTTCTTTATACTACAAATCCAAACTAACCCTGGGATGAATTCTTACTCAGTCATCTTAATTAACTAGGACGCTTTTCATGGTCTTCTCCCTCATTTCTCTAAACTTTACAAGTTTTCCTTCAAAACTCTTCCCTTAATTCCCTATATAAAATCCTTTAGTACAAACAAACTATTTTGCTAGCTAAGAAATTAAGGTTGCTTGCTAGTTTGCTACATATGACAATTAACGGAAGTACAGAGACATGATTGACTAGCAAACTATTTAATCTGAAGAAAAGATTATTACGCGGTGAAGAATTTGATGTGGAGGTATTTTAGCAAGAGATCATTTATTTTTATGGTTGTGCTGACTATGTTGCTTTTAGTTTTGCCTTTGGTGATACCAGAATTGCCACCGCCGCCATTGATATTTCTCTTGGTTCCTGTGTTGATAATGTCGGTTCTCATTTTCTTGGCCTTATCTCCATCAGCAAGCACAAATATCAGCATGGCTAGCTTCTGTTTGAAGTAAAGCAAACATCATATCTGTAAAAAAAACTTTCTTAAAGGACTTGAAGTCTTGAAGCAGATCATGATGTGTGGTTTGGTGAGACTGAATTATGCACAAATATCAACTCTTTCTAGGTAACTGGAGTTTCAATCTGCAAACCTGAACAATTTTTTTTTTTTTTTTTTTTGAGTATTTAAGCGTTTTCCTTTATTTTGAATCCTTTGCCTTGATACATTCTTCAGACCTACATCTACATGCACTAGTACCTCTTTGGTTGGAATTTCTCTTCATTCTTCCTTTTTTTTTTTTTCCTTCATCTTTTATTTAATGGTATTTATTTTTACAGCTTGTTTACCATATATAAAAAACAAAACAAAAACAAATCACTTTTCCGGGACGTGGACTTACCTCAAATGGTTCAGCCATATTTTTTTAAAAATGAATTTTCGCAAAAGATTAAATTTAATTTTTAATACTTGCAAATTCTGCTTTCTCTAATTTTTCCGATGTTAAAAAAACCGGATTGGAGGTTGAACCGGTCAGATCTTCAATTTTCGATCACCGGTTGGATCGGCCGGTTCGATTAAGCTCATTTTTTAAATATTTAAATACTAAATAAATATTAAATATAGTTAATAATTAACAAAAAAAATGAATTTGACTTAATGGTATGGTCTTTAATCTAATACTAAGAGGTTAAAAGTTCAAATATTATTAATTACAAATAAAAATTTGAAAAAAAAAATAAATATATATAAAATCGGTTTTTTATCAGTTCAATCTGGTTTTTTGTCGGTTTTTAACCGGTTGAACTGATTCTTTATCGGTTTGATATAAATTTTGTTCTAATATGTTCGTCGGATCGAACTGATCACCGGTTCTCAGTTCAATCTGTCCAACCGGCCTTGATCTCCTGTGTAAAAAAAAAAAAAATCTGGAAAGAAAATTCAATTTACTAGCCAGCAAAAATCAGGAAGAAGAAAAATTAGAAAGAAGGAGATCATATAAAAACAGTAGGAAAGAAATAAATAATCCCAGTTGTGGCAATGAACAGGGCCATTAGCTCTTTGCTTGGGTTTTGGTTGTCATCACCATCATTTTATAGCCTTGTGTTAGTTATCTTTATGTTCTACTATTTTTACAGTTTAATTTTTAAAAACAGTTGGCTTAATCACAATGACAATACATTTTTTTTATAGGCTCGAATTTCTATCCCTCAAATCAAACTTACCGAAGGTAGATTTGGAGTCCAAAGCTAGGGTTTTGATTAAGGTAAGAAGAGCTTATATTGGAAATTTCTTACAGATTTAGAATGTTAAAATACAATTATTCTATAGCTTAATCCTAAAGATTCAATTGAGAATTCCGTTTAATCGTAAGTGCATGTCTTTTGCTCAAATAAATGGTCTGATTCTTCCTTCCTCCTATCAAAAAATGAAAAAAAAAATAAAAAATCAGAGGATCATTGAAGATATATGTGTCAGATATGCAAGTTTAAATGGTAGGCTGATGTGGTGACCAGCAGCATCTTTTGATGGCTTATTGCTCATATCAGATTGGAGGCGTCAACTGTGATCCAAAAGGGACAGCAAATTTATAAGATGGACATCCTCACATCGGTTTTTTTATTCAAATATAACCAAAAAAAAAAATTCCCAAAATATCGTTCATTTTAGATTATTTCTCAAAATCCGTTGGTTTTAACACTAGCTAGGAAATCGCCACCCCCATGGCGATTTCCCAGCGTAAAAAAACACATTTTGGCTAAAAATACCAAGGGAAATCGCCATGGGGGGTGGCGATTTCCCTTCATGTATAATTTTTTTTTAATTAATAAACAAATTTTAATTTTTTTTTAATTTGTACATTTTATTTTTTAATTTTAAAAATTATAAATTAAATTAAATTTCTTATTAAATTTAAATATGGAAAAAAAATTTCTTATAAAAATTAAAAAAAACAAAATAATATTTCTTCTTAAATTTGTATATCAAAAATTTTATTTGTAAGTTTTGTTTTAATTTTAAAAATTTGTAAGTTTTGTTTTTTAATTTTAAAAATTATAAATTAAAATAATTTTTTTATAATTTAAAAAAAAAAAAAAGAAATTTCGTAAGGTATGTTTTATTATTTAAAATTTATGAACAAATTTTTTTAAATTTTGTTAATTGATTTGTATTAGATAAAAACAAAAAACAAAAAAACTTGGATTACATTTTCCCTTATATGTACAATAATAATCCAAAGTACATGATAAGTTGACAAAAACATGTAAATCATTTATTGTTGATGCGAAGTCTCCCCCAATGTGCCAGATCGATGCGGACAATTTCGACGGTTATGACCTTTATTTCTGCATAATCCACAATGTTTTGGTTGGTCTTTCTCCCTGAGGTCCATTTCATTACGAATACGACTTGATTTTGGCCGACCATGTGGATTTCTCCGCATTTCTTGATTGGGACACACTTCTGGACCATCATATTGAGGCCAGTAACCTTCATTTCCAACAGCTTCGAACTCATGTCTATAAACATTCAATATAGTTTCCAGTCTATAGACTTTGTCCACATATTGCATGCAATCTACATGGACATGTGCACAGGCAGCAAGTACATGTGAACAAGGGAACCTTTGTGCTTGAAACTTTCCACAATCACACCACATGTCACTAAGGTTGACTTTGTACTTCATTGCAGAAACACCCTCTTGTGGATCAACTAACTCTTCAACCAGAAAAGATTGATTTGCTCGCGTAACGAACAATGTGGGAGTTAGCTTTCCTCCGATTTTCTTGCATAGCTTGTGTGACTGTTTCACAATATGTGTGCCCTCCCTCCATCATGGCAATTTGCTTGTTCCCCATCTTAACAGAAAGTGCAGCCAACCTATAATATGTTGATTGCACTAAAGCAGTAATGGGAAGATGACGCGTTCCCTTCAACACCGAATTGATAGATTCAGCTAGGTTGGTTGTCATATGGCCATAACGTCTTCCTTAATCATATGACTGCGCCCACTTCTCCTTGGGGGATTTTCTCCACGAAGATTGTCATACATGAAATGAAAATTCGGTCGCCTCAACTCGTATCCTAATAAATTTTAAAACAAAAAACTTGTGAATTTCAGTATTATTTTATATGCTAAACGAAATATAAGAGATAAAATAACTATGATTTGATTCCATACCCATGTTAACAATTTGTCGACGCAATTCCTTATTGTTAAACTTTTTCATAAAGTTCGCTGCAAAGTGTCGAATGCAGTACACTGAATATGCATGTGGAGGATTCCATCCACCATCGCGTCTAATCGCAACTTTGATGGCTTCATGTCGATCAGACATCAAGCAAATGCCAGGCTGTTTTGTCACGTGTCTGCGCAAGTTACTGAGAAAAAATGACCAAGCCTCTGTTGTCTCACCCTCCACAATGGGAAAGGCAATTGGCAGTATGTTTCGGTTGCCATCTTGTGCAATAGCTAACAATAATGTGCCTTTGTATTTTCCATATAAGAAAGTACCGTCTATTTGCACAATAGGTTTACAATACGGATACCCTTCAATGCACGACTTAAATTTCCAAAATAGTCGATGGAATATTCTCTTACCCTGGACCAGTCGATCACCGTGATATGCAGGTACCGTTTGCAATTCCACAATTGTACCAGGCACGAAATGTTGCATTGTACCTAACCATTTAGGTAGCTCATTGTATGATCTTTCCCAATCGCCAAATACTCGAACAATTGCCTTTTGCTTTGCTTGCCATGTTTTCTTGTAGGAGGTGATGTATCCATACCGGATTCGCATCTCAGCGATCAAAACTGAAACGGAAATCTCCGGATTTGCTTGGACCAATGACAAAATGCATGAACAGATCATGTTACAATCTAACTTGCAATGATCTTGTGAAATCCTTCCCGATGTGCAAGTATGAGGCCCTTCATATTTTCTAATCTCCCATAGCTGTTTCTTCTTCATAAAAGTTGCCCTTATTCTCCAATTACACCCATTCCCATACATTACGCACTTGGCATAATATTTCGTCCGCTCAGATTCAATTACTCTGTAATCTACAGAGTTTTTGATGTTATAGTGCTTGATAGCTGAAAGCACAGCCTCTTTCGTTGGGAATTGTAACCCAACACACTGATCAACTGCAGATGGATCAAATGTCAGAGGCATAGCTAATGTATGAGCATACTCTGGAAATTCCGGCACATGCATTGCCTCCAGATCCAGTGTATGCATATGGGATGCAGCCTCATATGGGGGAATATCTCCATGAGTGTTGATATCTCCATGAGTGTTGATATCTCCATGAGTGTTGATCTCAGCAGGGACGACGTCTGGGTCAGAATCAGTATTGTCATCACTTGAGAATTCAGCATCCTCTTCCTGCTCACTAAATTCACCAACATCTTCACCATGGACTCCACGTGGACGAACAGGATCAACACCAGCTGGCTCATCTTCGAGGGTAGTAGGAATTAGGGTTTGTGAGACTAATGAAGTCTGAAAAGTTGTAGCTTGAGATAAGGGCACGACTTCTTCTGTGGGAACGTCGTATGTAGTGTGAACATAGAACGACCCAGAATCATAATCTTCTATGGGAAAGTTTTCTGTTGTGCGAACATTTGAAGGGCCGCAATCATCGTCAACATCATCTATGTCAGCATATAACTCAAGTACACCAACATTTGCAAATGTCTCATGAGCATAAAACATGCATCTGACATCATCATCATCTTCAAGTGGAAATGTTCTATATCGGACACATCCTTCACCAATAGAAAGAGGATGCCTGTACTTAACCTCTGAAACTCTTTTTCTATTTCCAGCTTTAATTTTTGTATGAATTTGCAGCTTCAGTTCCTCTAATGTGACGTCGTCTTCAACACGAAAACTTTTTGGACGTTCACAATCAAAGGTAGCACCTTCGTTAGTATTATGAATTTGGCCATTATAGTAGACCAATGCGATCACTCTATTGCTCATGTTGTGTAGTAATGAAACTAAGAAAGATGAGAATATAGGTATTATCACTCCGCAAAAGAAAGAAGAAATATAGAAGGATGAGAATGAGGAGGTTTTAGCACTCAGGAAAAATCTGATTGAAAAACTGTTGTAGGGGGTATTGTAAACCTTCATAAGTATTATGAATTTATAATGGTTCATTATGTTGTACCAGATGACAAATCCCATCCTTTGTATAGGATGGAATCTGATTCTGATACTCTGCCTAGGACTATTTGACTGAAAAAGTTATAACTTATTCAATGCAAAATATGATTGATAAATCCCATCATTTGTCTCATCCATTGCAGAAAAAATCTAATTCCAATATTTTCTCCAGCATTTGATGGACTGAAAAATAGCTGAAACCTGTCTAAAACCCTAAATCATCAGTCTTATCCATTGTAGAAAGAATCAAGTTCCAATATTTTCTGCAGCATTTGATGGACTGGAAAATAGCTGAAACCTGTCTAAAACCCTAAATCATCAGTCTTATCCATTGCAGAAAGAATCAAGTTCCAATATTTTCTGCAGCATTTGATGGACTGGAAAATAGCTGAAACCTGTCTAAAACCCTAAATCATCAGTCTTATCCATTGCAGAAAGAATCAAGTTCTAATATTTTCTGCAGCATTTGATAGACTGAAATATAGCTGAAACCTGTCTAAAACCCTAAATCATCAGTCTTATCCATTGCAGAAAGAATCAAGTTCCAATATTTTCTGCAGCATTTGATGGACTGGAAAATAGCTGAAACTTGTCTAAAACCCTAAATCATCAGTCTTATCCATTGCAGAAAGAATCAAGTTCCAATATTTTCTGCAGCATTTGATGGACTGAAATATAGCTGAAACCTATCTAAAACCCTAAATCATCAGTCTTATCCATTGCAGAAAGAATCAAGTTCCAATATTTTCTGCAGCATTTGATGGACTGAAATATAGCTGAAACCTGTCTAAAACCCTAAATCATCAGTCTTATCCTTTGCAGAAAGAATCAAGTTCCAATATTTTATGCAGCATTTGATGGACTGGAAAATAGCTGAAACCTGTCTAAAACCCTAAATCATCAGTCTTATCCATTGCAGAAAGAATCAAATTCCAATATTTTCTGCAGCATTTGATGGACTGAAATATAGCTGAAACCTGTCTAAAACCCTAAATCATCAGTCTTATCCATTGCAGAAGGAATCCAATTCCAATATTTTCTGCAGCATTTGATGGACTGAAATAAAATTTTCTTTTTTAAATTTTGATAAGAAATAAAATTGTATTTTTTTAAAATTTTAATCATAAATTAAATTAAAATTATTTTATCAAATATCCAGTTTTAAACTGTAACAATCTATACTATTATTAAAAACAATGATTAAATTGATGTCACGAGTTAATTGAATACCAACTCAATAAAAAAAAATCAAATTAAAAAAATTATTTTACGATACCAACTTAAAAATAACTTCTTTATTTAAAAAAGTAACTCGATAAATTTATTTAAAAAAAAATTTGTTTACATTTTACATCATTAAAATATTTTTGATATAAATTAAATTTTGCTTTTTATAATTTTACAAAATTATAAAAAATACAATTTTTGATATAAATATTTAATAATCAATATAATCTTTTTTTTTTAAATTTTAATAAGAAATATATTTTTATTTTTTATAAAAATTTAATAATAAATTAAATTACATTTTTAATATATATTTAAAATAATTAAATAACCAAACCTAAAAAAAATAAATTTAATTTATAATTTTTAAAATTAAAAAATAAAATGTACAAATTAAAAAAAAATTAAAATTTGTTTATTAATTAAAAAAAAATTATACATGAAGGGAAATCGTCACCCCCCATGGCGATTTCCCTTCATCTTTTTTGCAAATATTGCTAAAAATACCAAGGGAAATCGCCATGGGGGGTGGCGATTTCTCTTGGTATTTTTAGCCAAATTTGCAAAACCAAGGGAAATCGCCACCCCCCATGGCGATTTCCCTTGGTATTTTTAGCCAAAATGTGTTTTTTTACGCTGGGAAATCGCCATGGGGGGTGGCGATTTCCCAGCTAGTGTTAAAACAAGCGGATTTTGGAAAATATTCTAAAATGAACGGTATTTTGGGAATTTGTTTTTGGCTATATTTAAATAAAAAAAACCTCCTCACATCTTAGCCTATTTACTTAAATACGAGTGTAAATAAGTTGAGCTACGTACTCTGAGCTATTCGGACTTTACATAGTTAATACTTGAATTCGACTCATTTATTATTTAGTCGTGTTTGAGCTCGAATTATTCGAGTAGCTAATCAAATCGAGTTTCAAATATTTTAACATCCGACTCAAGAGGTTTGAGAGCTTAATTGACCTTATATTTTATTAATATAGTTTAATGTATATATATATGTATATATATTGATGAAATATGGGGTATATAAGTACATGGTAAAAATATATTTAATATCCATATTTATAATTTTACAAAGCTTAATCGAGCTTATTAAGTCAAATTCAAGTGTCTTGAGTATATTATGTATCGAACTCAAGTATGAAAAATGAAGCTTCATTGAATTCGAGTTTGAGTTTTAAGCCTTGAGTTTTTTAATCTGGCTGAACTCAAGTCAAGTTTCAAGCTTTAAATTTTCAAATCTAGTTGAACTAATCAAGCCTAGCAATGTATCAACTTAACTAAGTTGGATTACACCCTAACCTTAACCCTAATGTTGAAGGAAGCTTCTTTTTTTTTCAATTTTGTTAGCTTGATGCTAAATTATTTTCTTAAAGGAAATGCTCATGGTTACTAGTGTCATGTGGGAAAAAATGAAAAATAAATTAAAGAGATAGATCATAGAGTTGTGAGGAAAGGAATCGAGGACCATATTTAGTACGACTGAGAAAAGCTCATAATTACCAAAACCCAACTAGCTATATATCATAACTAAAGTCTAAAAACTAATGAAGCTAGAAAACCTAGAACTGTTAGAAAGCAAAAGGCCTAGCTGTATTAATTTTTATTAATTTGAAGCTTTAGTTTTTGTTAACTTATTAGATAAAAGTTAAGGCTACGAAACTTTTGTGAATATGGAATACATTTATAACTTTTATTTTTAATTTTTAATAATATTTTATGATAGTACTTGGGATATATTTAAATTACATTAAGCAAAATTTCCAATCTAACTAAATCACTATTTAGTACTTTCCATTGGTAACTTACTTAAAACATAATTATTAAATAGCAGAAACAAAATTACATATTTTGTCAATTAAGTTTTCAAAATTATTTGTTTTAATTATTCAGCTAATATTTTGATGATCAAAATATAAGTGATGCATTCTTATTCATCCAATCTTAAAAATTAACCGATCTACATTATGACATTTCAGATCATCATTTTATATCATGTGACAAGTTATTATTTTTTTAATCTCAAATATTTTTATAAAGAAAGATAAATTAGAATTAAATATATGTATTAAGCATTTGAAGCAGCATAGACCTGTTCATGGGTCAGACCGCGACCCGGATATTTTTTTTTTACCTTACACAGGCCCGGCCCGCCAGCCCATATTACTTTACATATATTATTAAAAAAATTATTTTTATATTAATATTTATATATTTTTATAATTAAATTTAAATAAAAAAATTTTATTATTTAAACAGTGATCCGAATCGGGCCGGGCTGGATCAGATCACTAAAAACCTGCCCAGACCCGATCCAATAAGGGTCGAGCCTGCCAGGCTACCCAACCCATGAGTAGGTCTAATGTAGCATAGCGTAAGGGAAAAAAATAATAATATACGTTTGAATAGATTTGTCAATTTTGATCTGAACACAAAAAAATCATTCAATCCACTCGAATTTGAAGCTAACCTAATTCGTTTTGACCATAAAAAGTCAACAACCCGAATCTTAAAATAACCCGAATCCGAAATAGCTCGAATCCGAAATAAATCGAACTTAAATTAAGTATAATTTTATTTTAAAAAAGTAATTTAATAAAATAAATAAATATGACATAAATTATTAATTTATTTTAATTTCATAACTTTAAATTATCTTTTAAAATTTTTTACTTTAATATTATAATTTTATATATTTTTTAATATTATATTTCTTAATTATAATTAAAAAGAATAAACAAATTATTTCTATTATTATAATAGAATTTTGATTTTTATATTTATTAGTATATATTATAAATAAAATTCTTTATTTTTTTTACTTTGATAAAATAATTAAATAGATCGATAATAATTATTTTAAAATAAGAATAATTTAATAAAATTATATGTTATATTACTTATGATGATCTATAATATAATCTAATTTTAAAAAAATTAATATATGTTATATTACTTATAATATGATTATAATATGATTATATAATTTAATTTCCATGGGTATACATATGAATTATAATAAACTATAAAAAAATTTATCATTATATATATTATTTAAAATAAATGTATTATTTTTAATGGCATACATTATATTTAGAATTTAGAAATATTAAGCATAATTAATTAATTTAATTTCATAATTTATTTATTATTATATTTTTATTTGAATAAGTATTTATTATTATATCTTATTCCACTTGACAATTAAATTTTTAGTAAAGTTTTTAAATATAATTTAATTTTGTAGCAAATTATTTGAAATTCTAAAATTGGTTTATTTGGTAAAATTCTTAGCATTAAAGATTGTTTATCAAGGTTCGAACATCAACAAATATAAAATTTTATATATTTTATATCTAAATAGATTTAGATAACGGGTTCAGGTACACGATAATACCCTACTTACTTTAAATATTATTTTTTTCATCTTTCAATAAAATTCTAATAAAATTAGATTCGATCAAATAATCTATTTAAATTTAATCTGATTAGATTTCAAAAAATTAATAAATTGAACTTGAAATAATCCGAATCTGAATGACTTGAACCTGATAACCAAAGTGTCAAACTTGAATTACTTGAATCCGAAATGATTCAAACTCGAAATAATCAAACCAGAAGCAACCCAAATCCGCAGTAACCCGAATTTTTTAAAATTTGAATTGACTCAACCTGAATTAATCCAAATAAATTCAATCCGACCCGTTCAATTGATAGATCTACGTTTGAAAACTATAAATTCGATTGACTCAAAAAATTTATAAATTCGATGAGGTACTCTCTCTTTTTAGTCTTATGATAAAACTATAGAGGGAAGAGACTAAAGGGAAATATAGAGGAAAGATTTAACCGATGCCATGTACTGATCATTAGGGTAATATACTTTATAAAGAATGTAACTCTATCGTATTTTTTTTATTAGATTTTACGAAAATAATCCAATAAATGAAAAAATATTAAAATATTAAAAAAATCTTTGAACTATCTCATTTTGCTTAAGTAGAACCTTATATTTTTATTGTAACAAATAAGTCTTTATTGTTTGATTTATACCTAAATAAACTTTTACTTCAAATAGAATATTAACTTTTGTTACGGTTAATGCCAACTGGATTTTTATATCCATTTGGATGATGACATGGCTTGATGATGTGAAAAAAACTGAAAATTAAAAAATATATATCTTATTTCTATTATGGACAAAAAATTGAAATAAAAAAATTATTTCTTTAAAAATAAAAAATTATCTATTTTTCTATACTTTTCTTTTACTTTTTTTTTCTCTCTTTTCTGATTCTCAATCTTGACCCATAACCTTGAACCATTCCAACCACTATCCAGCCGAAAAAAAGTAGAAATTTCGGGAACTTTTTTATTTTTTAACAAGAAAATAATTTTTTAAAGTATTATTTTAATTAGTCTTAATTAATCAATAATATGTACCTATAAAGATCGGTTAATTGAACCAACTATATATAATAGTAGTGTAGATGTAGAAAAAGGTAAGCGTATATTTTTCCAAAAAATTCGATTTGGATATATGTAGTGTAACTCTTAAAACTGGGAAGAAAAAGGAAAGAGTAAAAGCACATTGCTGATTATTTTTGTTGATTATTAAGGAATTTTTTTTTCCACCTGTCATCATCTGGCTAAGGAATTAGTTCAATCCCTCTTCTCTAAAGTGTAGAAGATGGTCAAAATAACCCGCATGATATAAAGGACTTCATCATTTACAGCTAAGAAAGCTTTTGAACAAGGGAGAAACAACATCGGTCTAAGAGATTTGGTTGTCGAGTGACACTGTATAGTACAAGAAAAACGATTCCTTAATTAGTTGAACTTGGAAGATCAGCAATGACTGAAAAGCCATAAATGTTGTCGTAAAAAACTTGTAATGATGCATGCGATGATGAACAATCTTGTTAATAGGTGCCTAGGTTGCTTTATGCGTCACTAAGTTTGAGTGCAACATCTAGAACCAGAATACGAGACAATGACTTAAATCTCTAATTGTAGCATTTTTGCCTTTGACACAAGCCAAGGGCCTCAACCGAGCTAAAAGAATGTGAAAGATTTTCATTTTTTAGCGTTTTTGCCTTTGACACAAGCCAATTTTTTGTTTGTTTCCGCTATTGTTTCAGATTCAGTAAAGAATCTGCATGTGGATGTAGTTGTAAATTTAAAGGTGTTGCTATAAGTGTTGATTTCTGTAAGGCTTTTCATCACAAGATTGATTTTGGGTCTTTGATTTGAGGTCTTGGAAAGGAGACAAAGGTGCTTACTTTTCAGTTGTCAGCTTTTAGGCTGGTTAGTCAGTGTGTTGGTTTTTGTTTGTGGGAGACATTGGGCTCGTTAGCTTGACTACAAATATTGCTGAAGATAAGAAGTTCTTTTTCTCTTGGTCTGAACAGGGTACATCCATCTTATCAAAGTTTTAAGTTGATGTTTGACAAATGAGAGTAGCTGGTGTTTGAAAGGGAAGCTTGTAAAACCAATTTATGGCTTATTCTATTTTTATTTAATTTTTTTCATGAGAGTAGATAAGGGATGGCTTATAGCAGCGAAGGTGTTGGGTTTGCCATATGTTTCTTTGATGACTTTTAGACTATTTGTTTTTTTCGATTTTTTTGAGATGGTATCGACAGGAAAGTTGGCGTTGATTGAGAATAATTACACGATCATTTCTTAGCATTTGCGTTGCTTGTCCTTATTTAGAATATCTTTGGATTGGATCACTTGGCATGGTGGATATCCCATAATGCTGTCATTGATTTGGGTGTTGGGACTTCATTTGGCTGGTTAATTTGTTCAATGGTCCTTTTCTTTGGAGTCTGTTTTATAAATATTTACATGCCTTTTTTGTGTTGGTTTTCTAGTAGTTGTGGTTTATTTATGGGTTAATATGTAAATTGACCCTTGACCTATACTCATTTTAATGATTTAGTATCGGAAAAAAAAAAAAAAAAACACGATTAGGTACCTGAAGTGAACTTGTATTCTATCAACCAAGTTACACCAATGGACTAACACCGTTACGTAAATGATGACATGGCATGGTTGACCAATATTAAATTTCCACATGGCAAGCTCAATGCTATGTCATAATTTCCATGTAAGCAAAATTTTTTATTTTAAAATAAAAAAAATTAAAAACTAAAAAACTAAAATTTGGGGGAAAAAAGAGAGAGGAAATGGCGGCGAGAGGAGTGATGGAAGTGTTGGCCAACAATTTACCTCGGGCCGGCGAGATCGACGACAAACGAGGCCAAAAAAAAAAGAGGGGGGGAATCAAGAGAAAGAGAGGGAAATGGGAAAGAAGGGAAAGGGGAGGACCGACCGCAGTCTGCCGGCCAGAGGTAGATCCGCTGTCGATCAGCCTCGGGCTGATAATTCTATAAAATATAATTATTTTACCATATTTTGTATATTCAAAGTAGCTAAGTCCTTGAAGTTTAGAGGATATTGTAAGTCTTAGTAGTATCCAAAATAGTATACACAAAGAAATTCATAAGACTTCCTTGATTTTGCTGAAATATGTTTCTGAAATTATAATTACATATTGTCATAACGTGCCAAATACGAATTCAGCATGTTAGACACAAATCATGGAGTCGTCACTAATTATCTTATCTAGGTGTGATTAGTCACATATATGAATCTATCCTCTTTAAAGTAATCCTAAGCTTGACTAAGGCATCTTAAAAAGAATAGGTTTTGGTCTACTTATCAGAACTAGGTTCGGAAGTTCGGTTACGTGCAGGGAATGATTAGCACCCCCACAACTAGACCTGCTCACGGGCCGGGCAGGCTGCCCGGCCCGAAAGGCCTTATTGGGCCGGGCCAGGACAGGAATATTAGTGATCCGGGTCGGACCGACCCTGATCACTGTTCACCTATTAAAATAAAAATATTTTTTAAAATTTAATTATAAAAATATATATATATATTAATAAAAAATATTTTTTTAATATAAAATAAATAGTAATTGGGGCCCGCGGGCCGACCCGAGCCTGTCCAGGGACGGGCCAGAGCAAGACGGTTGAAAAAATTTTGGGCCGCGGCCCGATCCAGCCCATGAACACCTCTACCCACAATGTCTATCCTACAGATAGTACCTAATTAGTCTTGTGATACTTAAAAAATCTTAATTAAATGGTCTTATCTAGAGGTGCTCATGGGCCGAGTCGGGCCAGGTTAAGGCTCGAAAATTTTTCAAGATCCTTGCCCGGGCCGGCCCGCCGGCCCTTGAGCACTGTTCATCCTATTTAAAAAATAAAAAATATATTTTTTATTACTATTTTTATATTTTTATAATTAAAATTAAATAAAATAATATTATTTTAATACCTAAAATACTTTTCCGGGCCGGGCAGGCCCGGAACAAGAATTCCCTGCCCAGGCTTGGCCCAATACGTGTCGGGCGGGCTACCTGACCCGTGAGAAGGTCTAATCTTATCTATCCTATCTTCATTTTAATTTGTTAAGTTAAAAATATCGAAAACGTTTTTAGGTCTCCCTTCCATCAATCTGGAAGAATAGCTAAAGAATATTTCCTCACCTCAAGAGTATTCAAAAGAAATTGATCTTTCCATTGAAGAGGCTACATCGTCGGAAAAAGTTAAATTTTATGAAAATTACTTAAGTCTAATCTTCATAATTAAAAACTTATATTTTATTCATGTTTACTCAAAAATAAGTCTTGACCTCAATATTGAAAATTATCTTTCAAAAACTTTCCATCAATTTGGAGAATTTTTAAGAGATTTTTTCCACCTAGAAATTTCTTAGAAATCAACCAATCGCGACCTCTTCGAATTTTATCCTTGGAAGAAATCTTAAATTATTCTTGATTTTTATTAAGCATCAATTATGAAAATTATAACTTAAAAATTCATTGAAAATTAATTATTTTAAAACAAATAAATTTTAACCTTTTTTGTATCGAAAATCATCCCTTAGAAACCTTTCCATCAATCTGGAGAATTTTTAAAAGAGTTCTCTCACCTAGAAATTTCTCGAGAATCAACCGATTATGATTTCTTCGAATTTCATCATCGAAAAATATCTCCATTTATTATTTAAATTAATTAATCATCAATTATATAAAATTAAATAGTAAACAAAAAATAAAATTTTCTTAAACTTTAAATTATCCTATAATAATAAATAATTAAATAATAATTAATATACAATAATTTACATGGAAAAAAATCAAATAAACTTAGTCTTAAAAATATACCTGCAATAATCAAAACTAAAAGAAAATTAGTCAATAAATAAATAATAATAATGTAATTAAATTAAATTAAATTAAATTAAATTAAATAAATAATGATGAAATAAATATATATTAAAAAAACAAATAAATGAAATAAAACAACTTTAGAATAAAATAACAAAGAAACAAACAAAAACAACCAGCAGCTGGGTCGGGCCCAAGCGCTGGTCAGCGCGCGGGTCCTAACCTGACCAAGCTGCTTTACCCCAATTTTTTTTTTTTTTGCTTCATTTGCTCACCACTTCAAAAAAAAAAATCTTCCTTCTTCTCTCTCACCTCTCTCCTCAAGAACACCAAGAAATTTCCAGATTCCGGTCATCGTCCACCGCTGCCGTCGCCGTTCACCTCCGCCAACCGCCATAGACCACCGAACCCAGAAAATTCCCAAAAAATCACCAAAAATTCCTTTCGGCCTCCTCTACTCAAAAATCAACTTAGTTTTTCCCAAATCAAACCCGAAATTCCGAAATTAAAATTTTTCGATCCGGCTCCGTTCACCGTTCGATGGTCACCAAATTTCAGCCAAGCACTCCTCTCACCCTTGCCTAAATATTCACTGTTCGAAATTTCGAAATAACTACCCAAACCCCCACAAATCCTAAAAGTTTTGAAATTCTCCCACACAAAAAATACTATTTTTTTGCTACTGACTTCCCCGAATTATGCTTGCTGTTTTGTACTCCGAAATTCCCTAATTCTCTGATGATTTTGATGTTGAGTCTCAAGGTTCTTTAAATAAGAAAAGTCTAGAGAGTCCTAAGAGTTTGAGTCTGATCCAAAGATGAGTTTGGATTGGAGCCAAACTTGTTTTCTTTTTTTATTTTTTTTCTGATAATTTCGAAAATTAAAATTAAAATTAAAAACTAAGTTAAAATTAAAAAGTAAAATTAAGATAAAAATAAACAAATTCGGATAAAAATGGGTGTCTACAGTTGCCCCTCTTTGTGCATTTTCTGATAAACAAGGGATGTGCAAAGACGTAGACATCTTACATGTTCTCAAAAATTAAAAAGAAACTAAATACTTAAAGAAAATCCCATCGTAGAAATGCTCCTCTAAACGAGGCATAGACTTTAAATAAACCCAACGTGAAAATGTACTCATCCACCGAGGCTTCAACTTTAAATACCAAACGACAAAACAAACTCCTCCCAACAAAGCATCAATTTTAAATCCCAAACAATGAAAAAACTCATTCCAACGAGGCATCAACTTTAAATACCAAACAACGAAAAACTCCTCCCAACGAGGCATCAACTTTAAATACCAAACGAAATTTGTAAATTCTCAAATGTAAATGCTTTCCTTCAAAAGAAAATTCAAGAATCATACCTTGAATCCCAAAAGGATTTGCTATTCTCTCACAAATTGAAATTCCAAATTGAAATTTCTGTCCAAATTATGCTGAATATCTGCAATAGTCCTTCTTGAATGCAATGCAAGAATGCAATGTCGTACATGAGTGCCATAAATGAAATACAGATGTATATCATGCAATGGATGTCATGAATGCACTGTATGAATGATATCAACTTTTTGAATCTCTAATCAACATAAAAGGTTCTCAAGCTCATTATTCATTCCTCATCTGTACTTGGCTTCAAAATGATGGATTGAATCTTACTGTATGTTTGCCTTTTTCAAAATTTGTTGAATGTTAAAAATTTCCTTTCTCAAAGGTTTCAAAACACCAATCATTTTTACACTCCATATCTCATCTTATGCTAGCTTAACTAGGCTTAACATCTCATCATAGAAATGCTCCTCTAAATGAGGCGTAAACTTTAAATAAACCAAACATGAAAATATACTCCTCCACCGAGGCTTCAACTTTAAATACCAAATTGGAAAAGCTCTTTGAAAATTTTTACCTAAAAGTTCTAAATTGATACCTGGAGGTTCTTATAGATGTACTCGGAGGTTTGAAAAGTGATACTTTGAGGCTTTGAAAATATATCCGGAGGTTTTGAAAATGAAACTAATGCTACCCTGAGGTTTTGGAATGCTACTCGAAGGCTGTGGAAATTTATACCTAGAGGCTTCGAAATTTATACTCGAAGATTTTGAAATGATACCCTGAGATTTTAAAAAGGATACCTGAAGGTGTTTGAAATTGATTTTCGGAGGTTTTGGACAAATAAAACTAAAGATACCCTGAGGCTTTGTAAGATGATTCCCGGAGGTTTTGGAAAATGATACCCTGAGGTTTTTGAAAAATGATTCCCCAAGGCTTTTGAAAGAATACCTGGAGGCTTTGAAATTTATACTCGGAGGTTTTGAAAATATACCCGGAGGCTTTTTGAAAGGATACCCGGAGGCTTTGAAAATATACCCAGAGGCTTTTTGAGATGATACCCAAAGGTTTCGAAATGGATACCCGGAGTTTTTTTAAAATGATACCCTGAGGTTTTGAAAATGATACTCGGAGGTTTTGAAAATGATTCTCATATGTTTTCCAAAATTATACCCTGAGGTTTTGAAAAGGATACTCGAAGGTTTTGAAGTGTATACCCAGAGTTTTTTAACAACAACATCTTTTTTTTTAAATATCACTTTTTGTGCTTTCCTCAACTGAATGCTCAAATTTCTTACCTTGAAAATTTTTTCTCAACCGGGGTTCAAAACTCCACCTTAAAAAGTATTATCCTCAATCGAGGTTTTGAAAAAGTTTGATTTCAAAATTTAAAAACTAAAATCTTACTCATGTTAAATGCATGCGATTAATGACATGAATGCCATGAAATGAATGCAAGAAATAAATGTCATGTGATGGAATGCAAACTAATATCATGAATCTTTAATTGCGACAAAAGGATACTCAAGCTCATCTTTTCGTCCTTTTTCAGCTTCCAAATGCTCAGACTTAGAACTGGATTGACCTCCACCAATTTTATCAGTCAATCGCATCACCTTCTCTTTCTCAAAAAGACATCTCTTTAATTCCAAGGCTTTGAACATACATATTTCCAGACTTTTTCATTGTTCTCATCTCATTCTCCTTTCTTCCCAGAATGTCATCTTCAAAGCATATTCAAATTTCAAATAAAAAATCTTTAATGGCAATGATGCAAAAGAGCCTACTATGCCATTCGCCGACTGAATAGATCCTATTCTAGAAAACCATTCCTCTCATCATGGTAAAAAGCCTTCTTATTCTTTGCCCCCAGAAATGTCACTCTTATCATACTGGTTCAAAACTCAAATATGCATCATTCCAACTTGAATGTTCTCATGTTCTATTTTTGAAAATTCTTTGAAAAGAAAGAATTTGTCCAAAAATATTTTTTCAATCATGCCCCGATAAATGAAAATTGCCCCTACATCAAGTTCCCAACATGACTTTGGATCTCTTAAAAACTGGTGATTACTTCCAAGAATGGATAAGGTGAATCACAATTTTGCTCATTCAAGTGAATTGGATATTTCATTTTGTCAAGAAAGATTTTGTCATCTAAACTCACAATGAATTTCCTTCAATAATCAGGCTTTCACAAAAAGATTTGTTTTGAAAACAAAATCCATTTTGGCACTCTTTCTTAGTTTCTTGATATATAGCAATTCAATAAATGTCAAAACTATCTAGGATAGGTTCAAAATTTAGACAAGAAAGAAAAAGGATTTTCAATTTTGGGCCAAGTCATCCAAGCGATGTTGACCTGCTTAAGTTTCTCAAGAATGTTCGGTGCTCCCTGGTGGGTTCAAGATATCATTTCTCTTATACTTCTTGTTGGGCCTTGGCATAGTCATGCAGAGTTGCTTTCATATTTTTTATTTTTGCTCTAGATTGCCCGTTTTTGGGTTTTCACCCTAGAGCTTCATTCTTTTCTTCTTCTTTTTTTTCTCTTTTTTTGTTTGTTCTACCATGCATTTGAGAATTCAAAATAGCAAAATGATAATTCAAAGAGATGGAATGAAGCCTGAGGAAAAATCTTCAAGTTAAATATTCACACTTGATCAAAATGGACTTTTAAAGCTTGTAATGTAGGCCAGGGTTTGGGGTTATGAAAGAATAGATAATCAGGCCCAAAAATGTGTTTAAAGGTGATTAACTAAGGATCATTTCTTTTCATGAGGATTTTCATCATTTCTATTTCTCAAAACTTTTCATCTCTTTTTCATTTTTAAGGTAACCAAACCCAATGATCATTCCTTTTCATCCTTTCAACTTCTCAAAACATTTCACATCTTTCTCTTTATTTTCTCATCCTTCATTCATTTTTTTCTTTTTTTTTTCTCTTTTTTTTCACAAACTTTGCTATCACAGATTGAGTTCAAAATTTTTGGAACTCAATCCATTTTAACATTTGCCCTAATGACACAAGGCATTCTTTTCAAAGCTTAAAAATAGGATCCAATCACTCACATGATCCTTCTTCATATTTGCCCCCAGTGTGGAGGGTGATCCTTGGTTAGGGTTTCTTTCAAGAAAGAATTTAATAGGCTCAACAGAGGTAGCAAAGGATAGTTTTTTGTTTTATGAAAAGAATGTGAAAGATGGTCATCTCTCATGTCAAGTATGGATACTTATATTGAAGAGCAAACCTCAGGTGAGGTAGGTAATTAGGATTTCATTTTGCTTTTAGAATCATTTGAATATCTCATATGCATAATGTCACAATCTTTTTTTTCTTCAATTTTTTTTTTGTAACTCATGTAAAATACATCATTTTAATGTGCTATCCAAGTGAAGGCCTAACACAACAATTCTCCTTTTCATGGCTTTCTCAGGATGTCCATGCAATTTCATTCAATCATAGAGGAAAACAAAGTTTACACAAGTCGGAATGGTGTGCAAGGATATTAGAAACATCGGGTCATTTGGCTTCTTGTTAATCTTGCCCCAAGATGTGGGCAAATGAGTGAAAATGTATGCTGTTCAAGTGAAGACATTCAAAGATATTAGGAAAATATGGCCTTTAAGGTAATTTTGCACTAAGATACAAGTAAACACCATTCAAGAAAGGAAGAGAAAATTTCAAGCATGGTGAAGAACTTTAGAGTGTTGTGTTTGAAGCTCTAGATAGCTTTGACCTTTATCAAATTACCAAAATCCATATTCTCTCAGAAGAGTGCCTCATGCATTGATTTTATTCGAAAAAGTTTTGCAAATTAATCAATCATTTCATTGTTCATTGCCCTGATGAAGATCACTGACTTTTGGAATTCATTTCATGGTCAAATAGAAATGAATGTTTATGAAATTTCAAACTTATACTATCAAAGGAATAAAGATTTTAAGTGGTTTGATTTGCAACTGGACATGGGAATGGGTTGCAAAGTTCATTCCTGACAATAATCACCAATTTCTTTAAGATTCAAAACATTTTTCATTTGAAAATAAATTATGCAAACATAAGCAATTTTCAACAAAATTGAAAGGACACAAAACTTCTAAACACCTAATTAATGCTTAAAATCTCATGAAAAAATTGAAAATATCCAGACTGAGTATTTGAGATGACATTTCCCATTTTCAAACTCTAGATCTCCATTGTTCCAAAACTTCCAAAGTTAAGATACTGTTATTAATGAGATCCTTAATCTTTTTCTTCAATTGCCTGCATTTTTCCCTTTGAATGCCCAATTGCCCCCATATGATAATCGCACTTGCTGCTAGGATCATAATTTCTTGCTGATGGATTTGGAGTTGTCTTTAAAGGCACAAGAGTAAGGTACTAGTTTTTTACCAACAAAGGCAAAAGATTAGAGATTGGGATTGGGATTGGAATTTTCTCTTGACTATTTGCTAGTTTTCTTTGGGGAACAGGCTTAGCTGCAGGTATAGGTATAGGGCTAGGCATGAGAATTGGTGTTCGAGGGTAAAAGTTTAGCTGAAAAGTAGTTGAGGATAAAGGTTTGGTGCAACATTACTTACAATAAGGTAATAATGTTGGTACATGGGATATGGGGGAAAACCTCCTTCTTGTTGCCCTCCGTAAGTCACAGCTTTGACATCTTCTTCTTTCTTTTTAGATGCCCTATTTTTCTTTTCATCTCCAGCTTCAAGCTTCCTACTCTTTATAGCATTCTCAATTATCTCCCCGGAGATTACCATGTCTGCAAAATTCTTTGTGGCATTCTCAATCATTCTTTCATAATATGGTGATTTGAGAGTACTAACAAACAAAACTGTAGTTTTCTTCCCAGTAAGGGGTGGTTGGACTTGGGCAGCAACTTCCCTCCACCTTTAGGCATATTCTTTGAAGCTTTCAGTAACTTTCTTCTATATGCTCTGTAAAAATAATCGATTTGGGGCCATATCAACAATGTGCTTATATTGATTGATGAAAGCCTTTGCTAACTCCTTCTAAGTACAGACATGGTTTTTATCTAGATGGACATACCACTTGGTAGCAGAACCTGTAAGATTGTCCTGGAAAATGTGGACAAGCAGTTTGTCATCTTTAGTGTGAGCGGTCATCTTCCGGCAGTACATAGTGTCATAACGTGTCAAATACGAATTCAGCATGCTAGACGCAAATCAATGGAGTCGCCACTAATCATCTAATCTAGGTGTGATTAGTCACCTTTATAAATCTATCCTATTTAAAGTAATCCTAAGCTTGACTAAGGCACCTTAAAAAGAATAGATTCTGGTCTACTTTATCAAAACTAGGTTCAGGAGTACGGTTACGTGTGAGGAAGGATTAGCACCCTCACAACGCCTATCTAAGAGATAGTACCTAATTAGTCTTGTGATACTTAACAAGTCTTAATTAAATGGTCTTGTCTATCCTATTTTCTTTTAATTGTTAATGTTAGAAATCTCGAAAATCATTTTTTAGGTCTTCCTTCCATTCATTCTAGAGAAATTACTAAAAAATGTTTCCTCACCTCGAGAGTATTCAAAAGAAACCATTCGTTCTATTGAAAGGCTCTGTCGTCGGAAAAATTAAATTATTTAATCAAATTATTTCTCTTAAATTAATCTTCCAAAATAATCCACATTTTATTAATGTTTGTTTTGAAAAATAAATTAATATCGAAAATCATCTCTTAAAATATTCTTCCATTCTTTCTGGAGAATTTTTAAAAGAATTTTTCTCACCTAGAAATTTCTTAAAAGTCAACCATTCGCAACTTTCTTGAATTTCATCATCGAAAAAAAAAATCTGAATTTATTCTTCAATTTAAATTAAGCATTTATTATGGAAAATCAATTTTAGAAAAAGAGATTGAAAATTAATTATTCTTAAAAAAAACTTTTGATTTTTGTTGGTATTGAAATTAATCTCTTAAAATATCCTTCCATTCATTCTGGAGAATTTTTAAGAGAAATTCCTCACCTAGAAATTTCTCAGAAATTAACAATTCGTAATTTTTTTGAATTTCATCATTGGAAAAATCTCAATTTATTTATTTAAAAATAACTATTCTTCTAACAATTAAAAATATTAATAATACACAATTATTATAAAAATATAATATATAATATAATATACTAATATAATATAAAAAAATATAATATAATATAATAATAGTTTTCTTAAAAATAATAGTAGTTTTTTTATAGAAAATATATATATATATATATATATATGGTTAGTAAAATATTAATAAACAACAAATAATAATAGTAATATACAAATTAAAAATTTGAAAAAAAAATTAAAAGAAACAATTAGTAAATAAATAATAAATAATAAAATAAAACCAAATAAAACAAACACCTAATAAGACAAAAAAAACAAATAAGACAAAACCAAAAAAAATATATGAAATATCGAAACGTAAAAAGTAAAGCAAACAAATGAAATAATATACAAACAGCAGGGGGAGGGCCAGCCCAGGCGCGGGCCTGCTGGCCCGAGCCCCCTGCTGTCTCTAAAAAATATATATATTTTTATTACATTTTTACCTCTTTTTTTCACCAAAAAAAAATCTTTTTTTCTCTCAAATTCTTCAAGAACACCAAGAACCAAACCCAGATTTTTCCAGATTTCGGTGGGATGCTGTTGTCGCCGCCGCCGTCGCTGTCGGTGTCGGTGGTCAAAAAATTCTTGAAAAATCACCAAAAATTCCTTTCGATCTCCTCTTTTCAAATATCAAATTAGTTTTTTCCGAATCTCTTTAGAATTTCCTAGATCTGAAATCGAAGTTCGAAACTTCACCTCTTCCAATCTACTCCGTCGGTCGTCGAATGGCCACCAACTTTTAGTATGTGTTTCCTCTAATTAAAACACAACTTTTATTTCTCAAGAATTTTTTCGAAACAAATTCTAACTCTCACTTTTGAATTTTTCGAATTTTTTCTCTCAAAAAAATATTTTTTATTTCGAAAAAAAACCTATGGTTACTTCTAACTCTCCTTGATTTTTTATATTTTCTGATGTTGTCTTTGATTGTGGTGCTTGGGTTCTTTTTATAGAGAAGAGATTTAGTTCCACTAGGATTAGGAATTTCAATTTAATCTCATTTTTTAGAGTCCCATTTCAATCCAAAGAGGTGGTTTGTTTCAACCAAAACTTGTTTTTCTCATTTTTTTTATTAATTCCGAATTTCTTTTGATTTTTCCTTTAATTTTCGAAATTATCCAAAATTTTTGATTTTTTTTTTTATTTTTGTTTTTGTTTTAATAATAAAAATTAAACCCGGATAAAATCCGGTGTCTACACATAGTGATGTGAGATATGGGGCACTTGGACCGATCAAACTTCTCAAAATCAGGCGTCTTGAACTTAGGTGGAATCACTACATTTGGCACCAGACAAAGCCCTTAAGCGTCCATGGTACCATAGAAATCTAACCCCTCAACAGCCCGAAGTCTTTCTTCAATCAGTTTCATCTTTTGAGACTCAATATCTTCAACTACTTTCAGCTTCTCTTCTTCTGTAGGATCATCTAAATCTGGAACTCGGATAGGATCTATCTTTGCCCCTGGGGCAGGAATGGTATATCCCGGATAGTTGAATCCTCCTTTGAATGGTGCCTGTTGCAACTGCACTTGTTAAGGTATTTGATCCTGAGAAGGGTTGAATCCCAATGGATACATGGTCTCGTCCACATTTTGGTTTTTCTCTTGAGAACTGGCTTTATCTACCTCTTTCTTCCCCTTCGAACTCTTCATCATTTCCAGCAATGTACTTAACTGCTCTCTAATTTCATCTTGAGCCTGTTCCACCTTATCTATCCTTGAAGCTTGTTTTTCGGCCATTACTCTAGTTGTTGAACGGGTGTTGTAGGAATGCCCTAGGATCTTTGATTGTTTGAGCTATCCTTGAACCTTTCATTATCACAATTTTTTAAATTTAAGTCCCATGCTTCCATGAAATGCACATGTATGCATGCTGAATATGCAAGAAAATACTTGAATGATGCAAATGCATGAAAGAATAAAGTTAATTCAAAATGATAATCACATACAAAAAATCAAAAGGTTTAATACAATAAATTCAAATTAGGTTAAATACAATTAAAGTAAAAACTAAAATATAAAAAAGTATAACACAAAAAAGGCAAGACATTCCTTCATGTGTCCTGACTTGGGTTATTTTCTATATAAGACTTGGTATGGCTCTATCCTAAAGTTGGTCGCTTAAGTGTTGTTTATATGCTGGGTTTAGGATACTTGACCAATCTAAAAAAGGTCCCCAAATTGCTTCTTATCTTCATCCATGGAGGATGAGAAAGGCACCCCATTCCTCGCCCATCACAAGCTCCAATCGGAAAGGTTCAATTTGGGTGAGAGTATTTTTCAAAGCTGCTGCAGAGGTTATCACCTCACGAAAGCTTTGGTACTTTACACTCTGAGGGTGTTTCGCTAGTCCTTGCGGAGGTTATCACCACACGAAGGCATAGGTACTTTACCCCCTCCTAAAAGGGACGAGCCCGGGTATAGGGCTTTATGATGTGCATTGTGTCGTGTGTGTGAAGGAACATAACAAACCTTCTTTTCCCATCAATGAACAAAAAACATAAATTGTTAGCAAAAATAACAACATTCAAACTAAAACGAAAATAAAAATAAAAATAAAAATTAAACATTTAAGACCAATTATTAAATCCTAAGGTATCACAAGACTAATCTTATAGCTTGACTCTCTAAGCTTCCTAGTGAAGTCGCCAAACTGTCATAACGTGCCAAATACGAATTCAGCATGCTAGACACAAATCATGGAGTCACCACTAATCATTTTATCTAGGTGTGATTAGTCACCTATACGAATCTATCCTTTTTAAAGTAATCCTGAGCTTGACTAAGGCACCTTAAAAAGAATAGGTTCTGGTCTACATATCAAAACTAGGTTAGGAAGTTCGGTTACGTGCAGAGAAGGATTAGCACCCCGACAACGCCTATCCTAAAGATAGTACCTAATTAGCCTTGGGATACTTAAAAAATCTTAATCAAATGGTCTTATCTAACCTAGGGGTCTAAATGAGACACATGTACTCGCAAGCTACTCGAGTTCAGCTCGAAAAAAACTCGAATTCGATTCAGTCATTATCGAGCCGAGCTCGAGCTCGAGCAGTTCGAGCTATCGAGCGAGCCGAGTTCAAGTATTTCAATACTCGATTCAAGCGACTCGCGAGCCTAATCGAGCTTTTTATTTTATAATATATATTTAATATTAATTTACTATTTTACTCTTAATATATATATATATATCCCTAAAACTCAAAACCTATTTTTTTTTTACACGTTCCTCTTAGTCTCAGCCGCTCCTCTCATTTGAAGAAAGGAGTACCAAAAACCCTAGAAAATGGGGGAATCTACGATCTCCACTTGAACGATCTCCACTGCATTGCGACTGTGATTCCAAAGAGGTTTATCAATTGCTTCAAGGTCTCTTTCCTTTTCTTTTTTTTTTTTGTTCCGGCAGAAATTAAAAGGAAAAGTAAGAAAGTAAAGGAAGATCTTTTTCCTTTTTTTTTTTTTAATGCAGAATATTAAGAAAAGATAGAAGCTTGCAAGAAGAAAACAAAGCAGGCAAAGTCTGAGGTTGTGTGCTGAAATGGAGTATCTTCAGAAGGCCATAGCCAAGACTCAGCCCACATTGTCTTGTATGTAGATCAAGAAAGTGTTGGAGAAGACGGTGCCATAGAAAATGCTGAACATCCACCAGTTAAAGAAGGATAGCTTTTAAACCCTTTCCTTAGGCTCAAAATCATCAAACTGGTCTACCCCTATGGTGGAAATGTTAGGTTTGGTTCCACTAGTTCCTATTGCGATAATGTATAGTGCACAATAGAATATGCCTGCTTGGAAATCTGAAGCTCTTCTGTTGCAGTTTTTTTCTTTGATCCCATGGCCACATGATGGAGGCCTCAAGGCAGGCACAGAAACTACTAAGGTTAAGATTTAACTAATGTGAACTGATGTAATAATATTGTTATTTTGATTGAGATTTTTTTTTTATTTTTTTGTTATTGTGTAAGGTTTTTTATCATTATATCATTTTTAAACAAAAAATTATTATTTAAATGCAAAAAAATTATATATGAAATGAGCTCGAGCTCGAGTTCGAGCTCAAGTATGTAAATTGAGTAAACGAGCTTAATCGAGTCGAGCTCGAATAGTTCGATTTTATCTTGAGCTGAGCTCGAGCTTAGAAAATAGTATTCGATCGAGCTTGAGCTGAGTTTCGAGCAGCGAGTTTCGAGTCGAGCTCGAGCTTCTCACTATTCGAGCTCGGCTCGGCTTGATTACAGCCTTAATCTATCCTATCTTCATTTTAATTTGTTTAAGTTAAAAATATCGAAAATCGTTTTTAGTTCTCCTTTCCATCAATCTGGAGGAATTGCTAAAGAATATTTCTTCACCTCGAGAGTATTCAAAAGAAATCGATCTTTTCATTGAAGAGGCTCCGTCGACGAAAAAAGTTACAGTTTGTGAAAATTACTTAAGTCTAATATAATATTCATAATTAAAAACTTATATTTTATTCATGTTTGCTCAAAAATAAGTCTTGACCTCAATATCAAAAATTATCTCTTAAAAACCTTTCCATCAATCTGGAGAAATTTTAAGAGATTTTTCTAACCTAAAAACTTCTTAGAAATCAACCAATCGCGATCTCTTCGAATTTCATCATTGGAAGAAATCTTCATTTATTCTTGATTTTTATTAAGCATCAATTATGAAAATTATAACTTAAAAATTCATTGAAAATTAATTATTTTAAAACAAATAAATTTTAACCTCTTTTGTATCGAAAATCATCCCTTAAAAACCTTTCCGTCAATCTGGAGAATTTTTAAGAGAGTTCTCTCACCTAGAAATTTCTCGAGAATCAACCGATTGTGATTTCTTCGAATTTCATCATTGAAAAAGATCTCTATTTATTATTTTAAATTAATTAATCATCAATTATATAAAATTAAATAGTAAACAAAAAATAAAATTTTCTTAAACTTAAAATTATCCTAATAATAATAATTAATTAATAATTTATATATAATAATTTACATGAATAAAAAAACAAATAAAATTAGTCTTAAAAATATACCTGCAATAATTAAAACTAAAATAAAATTAGTCAATAAATAAATAATAATAATGTAATTAAATTAAATTAAATTAAATTAAATAAATAATGATGAAATAAATATATATAAAACAAATAAATGAATGAAATAAAACAACTCTAGAATAAAATAACAAATAAAGAAGCAAACCAACCAACAGCTGGGTCGAGCCCAAGCACCGGTCAGCGTGCGGGTCCTGACCTGACCCGTCTGCTGGTCCCCTTTTACCCCAAATTTTTTTTTTTTTGGCTTCATTTGCTCACCTCTTCAAAAAAAAAAAAAAACTTCCTTCTTCTCTCTAACCTCTAATCTCTCTCCTCAAGAACACCAAGAATGCCAAGAACAAATTTCCAGATTTCGATCACCGCCCACCGCTGCCGTCGTCGTTCACCTCCGCCGTCATCGTCGACCGCCGTCGATCACCAAACCCAAAAAATACCAAAAATTCCTTTCGGCCACCTCTACTCAAAAATCAACTTAGTTTTTCCCAAATCAAACTCGAAAATCATAGATCTGAGTTTGAAAACCTAAAATCCCGAAATTAAAATTTTTCGATCCGGCTCCTTTCACCGTTTGATGGTCACCAAATTTTGGCCAAGCACTCTTCTCACCCTTGCCTAAATATTCACCGTTCGAAATTTCGAAATTACTACCCAAACCCCACAAATCCTAAAAGTTTAAAAAATCTCCCATACAAAAAATATTATTTTTTTGCTACTGACTTCCCTGAGTTATGCTTATTGTTTTGTACTCCGAAATTTCCTAATTCTCTGATGTTTTTGGTGTTGAGTCTCAAGGTTTTTTAAATAAGAAAAGTCTAGAGAGTCCTGATGTGTTTTAATCTATAATTTTGATCTGATCAGGATTGGAAAATCATCTCTTATCAAACTCCTAAGGTTGCGTTTGGGAACTTGAATTTCAAAAGATGAATTTGAATTTCAAAAATAGTGTAAATTGTGAACAAAACACATGTAAAAGTAACATTGATGATTATGTTTCAAATCCATGGATTTGTTGGATGCCTATTTAGTGGTGAATTTGAAATACCTATAGCTATTTGTGAATTTGAAATTTATATTTTTATACCTTTCAAATATATAATCATATTGAGTATTAACTAATTTATACATAATATATGCATTTTATTCTCACAATTTATATACCAAATGAAATCCAAATTTTCAAATTCATGTTCCCAAACATAGCATAAGAGTTTGAGTCTCATCCAAAGAGGGGTATGGATTGGAGCCAAACTTGTTTTCTTTTTTTCTTTTCTTTTTTCTGATAATTTCAAAAATTAACATTAAAATTAAAAATTAAGTTAAAATTAAAATTAAGATAAAAATAAAAATAAATAAATTCGGATAAAAACGAGTGTCTCACAAGTTTGTTTTTTATCCATATCTTTAAGCTACACTTGTATAGTATACAAGTTTTTGAAAACTCCATTTTTTTATCTTTCGATTACCCTATGCATAGACTTAGGGTTAATTTTTCAAGCACAATAACTAATCAGAAAACTGAAGATAAGAACCATGGTAGTCGATACCGTACCGACCGATACGTATCGGTTTTGAAAAAAAGAAGAAATAGTACCAACATTGTATCGTTTCAATTTTGTACCAATTTGTACCGACTTATATCGATCTATACTGACTTGTACTGGTACGTACCGATCTGTACCGGTTGGTACAAGATTTTAATTTTTTAATTTTTTTTCACTTGATTTTTTTAACCAATTCTTAATACTTTTTAATCATAATAATTTTTATTTTTTCATAATTTCATTCATTTTCTTTTTTTTTTTAATAAATTAAGCTACTGAATCTAATTAATAATAATTTTAGATATAAAATTTTATATTTACATATAAACGTATAATATATAATTGAAATATATTTGTACATGTATATAATATAAATTTTATTAAAAAAATTGAAAATAAGGTTTATAAAAAAATATATATATAAATATAAATATTTAAAAAATGCCGGTATATTTCAAAACACACCAATACCAGTATATACCAGTACCAAAAGAAAAACTTTACCTCCACAAATACAGTACTGAATACTTTGATAAGAACACACGAAATTCAATTGGATGAAAAAATAACTGCCAGTAAGCCATGATGGTTTGTAATTGTTACCAACCAAATAAACCTTTTTGCCAAGATTGTGAAAACTAAACTAACCTGAATTATCCAAAAAGAAAAAGAAAAAAAAACTAAAGTAACCTGAATTTACAACTTCCAAACACACATGACTATACAACTGCCAGAAACACTTGGGGGCTGAATGCTTTTGGATTTGGATAGGCAAGGGTTCAAAACCAAACACTGATAATCTACCTTGGATTACCAAAGCAAACACCCCCAACCCATCTCCTTTTGGTTGATCTGTACAGTGTGGGGCTGCAATAGTGCTTTTGGTGAACATTCCGGTAAATCATTATCTTATGCTGACTGGAATCTCACCTGCTCAGCAGCTGTACTCCGGGTTATCTTCTTCACTGGGTGGAACCGCTGCCAGAACAGTGGTAAGTACTTGTCCCACTCCTGCACAATCTTAGAGCCTTTGGTGCTCCCAGTTTTTTTCTTTTACCATGAAGAAGATTTACAAAGTAAAGACAATGTTTGAGAAATTAAAATAAAGGCAATATGCAGTTGTTAAGATGATTTGTGATTCTGGAACTAGCAGACATCAGAGATTTAGCATTAGGGGACCAATTTAAAAGTT
Organism: Fremontodendron californicum; assembly: GCA_030761205.1. Taxonomy (NCBI): domain Eukaryota; kingdom Viridiplantae; phylum Streptophyta; class Magnoliopsida; order Malvales; family Malvaceae; genus Fremontodendron; species Fremontodendron californicum. Next base: position 27,527,440 of record JAULJL010000005.1, read on the forward strand.
AAAACCACAGTAGTAAATCCGATATTTATAAAACTAGCTTTTATAGTTAATGACAATCCTGATTACATGAGATAGTATTGATTATAAATTTAACCAATATTATTCAACAATATCTTAAAATTGAAAAAGAGGATGTCCTTACTCCTTAAATTGATCCTCTTAGACAAAATAAAGAAAATCAAAGTGTTTTCAAGTTATAGCATTGGCAGGGGATTAAAATACAGTTTGCAAAATTATAATAAAAATAGCTATAAACTTCTATATTTATGTTATTGATTTACATCCTAGCTTTTTCAACACTTTATATATATATATATATATATATATATATATATATATATATATATATATCATGTCAAAATTAAAATTTAGTATACAAAGAAGGCATTGGAATAACTTTCTTGTGACAACTATTACATAACAAACAAATCACTTAAAAGTGGTATCATAAGATTTTGTTAAAAGAATATACTATAGAGAAAATTCTAAATTAGACTCATCAAGGTTTTAATACTTTAACTTTTGGGAAACTTGAATTTATAAATACAAGTGGATACCCGCGCGATGCTGTAGATGAAATAAAATTGTTGTTTTTTTAATTATAGTATGAAATAACTTTATTTTGATAATGCAACATATAAATTTTTTTTTTTGCTAAGCCATAATTTTATTAAAAGGGAATAGAGAAGATACAAATCACCAAAACAGATTCTCAAACATACAGGCATAACATCAAAAAAGCATACAAACATGTAAAGCAACCTAGACATGACTATCATAAAAAAAAAAACATACCCGAAAAAAAAAAATTATTTTTACCACACTGCCTCGTACATCTCAGTTTACTCAACTTCATATTGTGCCAAAGAATCCACTAGACCATTTGCTTTCTTGAAAAACATTTATAGATGAGATAGCACCAATTCGAAATATTAGAGCATCAAATCAATAGAAGAGTTCCATAGGTTCCATGGTCTGTCTCCCCTATTACAGCATCAAACCAATTGCAACATGATAAATGTTCACAAAATAATGTTACTATTTAATTCATTTATAGAAGACTATTTGATCAATTGAACTAATAGTTGCAATATCATTAGCATTAATCATATGTGAGTTTCATAACCTGTTTTAGTTGTAAAAAATGCAACATGATCAAATTTCTTAAACCAAAGAATCTTAGAAGAATTTTTTTAAGTGTTTTCTATATCAAAAATGTTTTCACGTATTGAGATATTTATAGACAAAGCTTACATCCAATTTATACACTAATTTATATTGTTAGACAAACAAAGCAAATCAAGAATCAAAGTTGAAAGCAAATGACTGTAATTTGTGTTTAGTAGTCATTTGGGTTAATTAAATGTTTGTAAGTTTCTTACTACATATATCCATGAAAATGTTGAAAGAAAACCAAGCAAGAAAAATCTTTGAGTAGCTTTCTAAGAACATTTATCCATTGATTAATTTTTATTTGTAACGATTGAAATTTCCAAATATTTTAAGACTATAAGCATACTTTGAAATTATGACATACATAAATGGAAGAAGCCTTGATCTTGAACATTGAATATGTTAAAAATAAATAACTTTACCTAGTCACTTGGCACTTTTTTTTTTTTTTGTTGCTAAATCCTTACTGTGTCCCAGTCAATGCTTCATTTAGATTAGGAAAAAAAAAAAAAAACTTATTTGCTTATGTATTACTTAATAAAATGAATCTTCATAAATCATGAGGTTCCTAAAAAAGGTAGTGTTCATATGCCCATTTGTCATATATTCACACCTAACAACCAGAAGAATCAGAATGATGTTTTAAAAATGTAAACTTGATTTAAATAAAGAAGTAGGTTGAATCAAGCATTCAGGGAAAATACACATATAGAACAAATTAAAGAGAAAATAACAAATTCCAACAATTTGGTCTCTAAATTACCTTTGAAAATATTTGTAGCATTCACCTCAACTTCTTGCTCATGAACACGATAACAATCAGCATGATTTTTCAATGTCTTTTGCACTTTGCATTTACAATTAGCAAAGACTCCAAGCATCTCCTCCAATTGTGATGCCCACATGATTTTTCAATATGTATCCAAAAATTAAGGGTCCGTTTGTTTTGCAGAAATTGGCTTCCAGAAAATATTTTCTGAAAAATGTGAAAAATTTTCAGAAAAGTAGAGATTTTCTGATATTTGGATGATTTATTGAAAAATGTTTTCTGTTGTTTGGTTATTTTTTGAAAAATCTACTTTTTTCAAATATTAATATTGACATAAATATTAAATATTAAATATTAAATATTAAAATATTAAAAATGATTTTTTATTAAAATATTAATATTTTAATAATAATATTTAATGCTAAAATATTATATTAATATTAAATACTTAAAATAATACTATTTATTATTAAAACATTAATTATATTAATATTTAAAATATTACAACTATTATTAAAATATTAACATTAATTATTTTTAATTTAAAATATTATAATTATTATTAAAATGTTATTTATATTAATATAATAATTATTAAAATATTATTTTGATTAATATAATAATTATTAAATTATATTTATATTAATATAATTATTATAAAATATTATTTTTAGTTTTTCAAATAGTAATATTGATATAAATATTAAAATATTATTTATATGAATATAATTATTATTAAAATATTACTTCTACTTTTTTCAAATAGTAATATGGCATAAATATTAAAATATTTATTACTAAAATATTAAAAAATAATATTATTATTTCTAATAATATTATTTATATTATTAAAATATTAATTATATTAATATTTTAAAAGATTTGAAGTGTTCTAATAAATATTAAAATATTATTTCTATTAATTAATATTTATACTATTAAAATAATAATCTTTTTATACTAAAAAACATTTATTATTAAATATTTATAAAGTATAATTTATATATATATTTATTATTAAAATAGTAATATAAAAACATTTTTCAATAAAATATTAAAAATATTATTTAAATTTTAAAATATTTATAGTGTTACAATTTATTATTAAAATAATGATATTGTTATATGAAATAATATTTTTATTAAAATAATAAATGATAGTCATTATATTATATAATTAAAATATAAATATAAATATGTAAGTTTAATAATATTTAAATAAAATATTGAAAATTATAATATTAAAATATATTTCTATTAATATATTTTTATAATTAAAAAATAAATATTTTTATTAATATAATAATATTTGGCTCGAGTCAACTTAAGTTTCGATCTAAACTATGATGTCCAAATTTCGATTCGAATAGCCCTACTTATGGCAGTTCTTTTTCGGAAATTGTCTTCCCCTTTTCAAAAGGGGAAGACAATTTTCAAAAAAGAGCTCTTATTTTCCGTTGACTAGCAAGCCATTTTCCGTTGACCAATCAATTTTTCGCCAACCAAACACCAGAAAATGCAAAAATCATTTTCCGTAAAACATTTTCAGTGAAACAAACGGACCCTAATATTTCATTATTAGTCTGAATTCAGTTTGGTAGGTATGAATATAAGAGTATATATTAAGGTAGCCTATAGTTACCTTCATAAATCTCATCTTTAACACAGGCAATAGTGTTGTACATTTCATTCAACATGTCATCCTGCAATGATTTAACAAAGATATAAGTCACAACTAATGCCATGAGTACACATTCACATTCTTGCCAAAGCCATGACATTAAATGCCAAATTAATGATAGGACATTGGTCACAAAGTGTCAAGGTGCAATTGCTTAAGTAGAAGAGAAAGAGGATGTAGAACCTTCCCCTTCTCTTCCAGCATCTTCTCATATTCCTTAAGGGTCATCTTCTTTATCAATATCATAAGCTGCAAATAGTAATAGCCATAGTTAGTTTGCACTTTGCATTTACAATTAGCGAAGGTAAACATTTTCTCTTCATTTTTTTCATTTTGCTAATTGGGTTAAGTGAATTAATGGATCAACCTTTTTGACCAAATATCTAGTCTGATGTAAGTATAAACTTGGGATTTTTTTTATCATCCATGCTTCCAGACTTTAAGTTTGAGCATACAAAAAAAAAAAAAAACAGAATTTCATGCTGTTTCCCTTCTGTCAGTGCATATAATTTTTTCCATCTTTTTATGGTATAAGAGTTTCTTTTAATATCAAATAGAATTTAAGTTGACAAATATTAATCACCTCAAATGTCAATGAATGATGAGCATGCATTAGTACAGAAAATATCAAAAGATAGTTAAAACCACTCCTGCACTTTTATCCCATTAATGGAAGGTAATTTCTTGAGAAAAGATCCATGTAATAGTTTATAAGGAAAGTCTCCTGAAAAAGTCTGACTTTCTAGCCAATGGAGCAACTGGAACAAACACACAACTTATTTGCAGGCTTTATCTCCCAAGTTATGAGAAGGTGGCATGCATTATGTGTAACCAGATGGAAATATAAAAGCATACAGTAAATAAGACTGCCTGAAATTTTGAAAATTAAAGAATTGGAAATTAGATTAGGGTCTTCCTTCTTTTACGTGAAAAAGCAATAAATGGTACTTTTATCCTCTCAATCCGCTTACAGATATGTTAAAAAACTGAAGATGGGGAAGAGCAAGGATAAGGAGTGTCTAGCATAAGCCAATTCAGCCGCATCATCCAAAACTTATACGAAACTCCTTTGATGTAATTCTAAATTTAATACTTTTTCTTTTGATACGCAAATTACTTAAAACGACAGGGCAATTTGAAAGAGATGATTTTCCTCAGAAAATTATCAGCGAACATGTGTCTTTCCTAACCGGCTAACCCCATGAGTTCCATCCAATAAAACACTTGCACAATAAAAAGGAAATCAGTCGAGAATGTTAGAACTTTCACACACAGCTACAACTTTCTGGAACAAAGTCTGAAAATTTTCCCTATGAATATAACTCAACTATCCCTAGATCACAGGCAGCCTAGATCACAGGCAGATAAGAAAGAACCCGTCCGATAAGAGCTCAATGACCATAATATGTGCCTTAACTCAAATTATTGCAATAAGGATCCACTTGAACAACCTGCTAGCTTATATCTACAGCATAAGACCTCAAATCTATCAATTTCCTCCTAGTACCAAATCAATCAGAAAACCCAAAACGCCTAGACCATCAAAAGCTAAAAGAAAACTAAATTTGCAAATTTACATGAAATCTGAATTGGTTTTCTAATTATCAAAAAAAAAAAAAAACAATCTGAATTCCAAAATTAAATGAACAAATTACCCTATTAACAAAAGCAATACCAAACTCATGAATTTTGAAAAAGGGTTTGGATTTCATAAAGACATACCTTCAATGAAAGTGGAGAACTGGTTCAAGAAAGTATTGATCTGGTCCCTATAGACATACCCGACAATAGCAAATCGACCAACAACACCCATACTCCAGCCAAAAGGGTACCTTTAAGTGCAGTGTCCTCTTCAATCCCTCCTTCAGCATTACCATTACCATCCCCATCCCCTTTGAGCTTCTCGTCGTCAAATAAATTACATCTGAAAAAATGACAAAGGAAAAAGAAAACGGAAAAGGAAAAGGAAAAACAAGATGACAAACAAATCTGAAAAATTGAGATATAGAGAGAGTTATTTTCATCAAAAAAAAAGAAAATGGAAATTTAGAAAGAGAAACGAAGATGAGAAGAGATAGATCAGGAAAACCAAAAAAGAAAAATGTACACCTACCCTTTTTCCTAAATCTCTCCCCAAATCTCGGTGTTTTTTTTTTCTTTATCAGCTACCGATTGTTTCATCATTCTTTATTAGGAAAAAAAAAAATGAAAAGAGAGCATAGAAGAAGTTACAAAAATGAAGATGAAAAAAAATAGATCAAGAAAATCAAAAAGGAAGAAACTATAGATTTTTTCGGTTTAAGTACTCATCTAATCTTTATATTATAATGAAAAAATAATTTAATTCATATACTATGAAAATAAATAATTTAATCTTTATATAATTGAAATAAGTGCAAATAAGTAAAATTAATAACAGTGTTAATAAAAAATCGTTAAAATATTGATGTGTACTCGTAAAATCTAACAGAATTAATGACTTGAAATATATCTAAATCGGTTAAATTTTACTAGTCCACGTCAGTATTTTAACAGTTTTTCATTAAAACCGTTATCAATTTTACTTATTTGAACCTATTTCAATTATACAAAAACTAAATTACTCACTTTTACAATATAAAAATTAATTTACTTTTTTTATTACAATACAAAGATTATGCAGATACTTAAAACCTATTTTTTCTCACCTACCCTTCTCCCAAATCTCTCCCACCGGTTTCTTCATATTTTTTATTTAAAAAAATAGAAAGAGTGAATAGTAGCTTGCAACGTGGATAGCTTACTTTTGCATAAAAAATACAAATTTTATCTTTTGGATTTTTTCAAATAAAAGAAATTCCTATAATTTTAGCATCATTTTATACTAAAGGGTTAGAGTTTTGAGGGGGGCAGATTAGTTTTCATATAATTTTAGGGGCGCAGATTAGTTTTCATAAGCTAGGAAATATGTGACAAGTATTTGTGTGTTATGTTCATTCATGATGATTGTAGGACAATTCATGGTGAACTTAAAACATGGGCCTCGATAAGGCTCTTAAGCTGCATCTGACCAACAGAACTGATCAAACATGTGACAAGTATTTGTGTGTTGCTCTTCGGATCTTCACAATTTCCTTATTTACCTGATCAAGCATTTACAAAACTGTAAAGAAGTGGATTTGAAGGAAGATTGATGATGATGAGAAAGAGAAGCAACAAAAGCAGCAAAAAGCAGCTTTAGTCATATAGTATTGATATGCAACATGAAACAGGGGACTGGGAGTGGATGCAGGGTAAAACTGAAATAAATGGAACCATGTATGAAAAATCCTCTCAAATAAAGAGGAGAAATGATATATATATATATATATATATATATATATAAAGAGAGAGAGAGAGAGAGAGAGAGAGAAAAACCAGAAAGGAAAAATTAAAAGTACTTATTTATACCAATTATACTCAAGTGCTAGGTTTGCATAGAAATGAAGCAAGCATATTGGAAATGTACAATAGGCCTTCATCGCAAAATTTATGTATCTAGTGCTTTGGCTAACAATTGCAAGCCTCAAAATTAGGAGAAGAAATTGATGTTCGAAAAGGCTTCTTTTTTTTTTCCCCTTTTGGCCTGTGGAGGGGGTGGAGATAAGAAATTGGCAAGTATACAAAGCTTAACATCAAAGAAAAAAATATAAAAGCAATAATAAGGTGAATTGAAGTAGAAAGAAAGGGTAGAAAAGCCAAAGAGAAGCAATAAAATATTGTATCGCATTGAAGACAAAACTTTAGCGTATGTTTTATATGGCTAAATTCTGCTTGAGAGGCAGCAGAAGAAAATGAGAACACAACTGATGACATGAAATTAGTTAAGAATCATAATTCCTATAGCAGCAGAAATGTGTCTGTCAAGCGTATAGCATTTCTAGAAATTATGTTTAAGGATGCAAGACCCTTAAACAAGATATTTTGTATTGTGTAATACAATTAATAAGATAGGAAGATAGGCCTGTTACTGCACAAACCTTGAGGATTAGAGTATATCATCCTCATCAAGTATGTATGCTAAACCTCCAGTCATTCCCCACACTGTCAAAAACAAATACCAATGTTCAATGAATTCCATCAAGTAGCTTCATGATAAACAGTACCAAAAAAAAAAACCATTACTCACTTTCCAAGTACAACCACACAACCACCAGTCATGTACTCACAGCAATGGTTCACCAGTGCCTTCAACCACGGCTTGAGCAAGTGAGTTTCTCACAGCCTTCCCTCTAACAAAGATTTGGCCACCTGTTGCCCCGTACAAACACGTATTTCCTACTATAGTTGCATCCTCGGGGCAAAACCCGGTATTCTCAACAGGAGTTACTACCAACTCACCTCCAGCCTCCAGCCATACCCTTGTAATATTTATAGAGCTCATATAAGATTCTATGAAGAAACAATGAAGAGTTCAATCATTGATAGAAGAGCACATCTTAAATACTTTGTCATAAATTCCAATTTAACTTGAAAGTTGGCTAACAAAGTTCAGAAATCAGTTTAGGTTAAATCAAAATGACTCCACGTGATAGTTTTGAAAATTCAAATTGGAATAAGGAAACTTTTATACACTCAGTTTACGTGTTTAGATTGTTGAATCACAAAAATGCAAATTCTTTCCTAACCAACTTGAAAATTTTGGAAAATCAAAACAGCTTTTTCAAAGCTTTAAAATTATCCAACAGAGCATCAGATAGCAATTCAGTCAAAATACCTTTCCCACATAATCATTAGCTTCTCCAATAAGCCGAATATTCATTCCGGGAGTCAGGAAGCATGCAAATGATTGCACCGCACTACCAGTAAATCTATGAACAACAAGAAAACGATTTTAGCTTGCATGAATAAAGAGATGTGTTTAAAGCACTAACATCAGCTGTTAAGTCGGATCTCACGTTATATGAAGTTGCCCTGCAAACCCAGTGTCACCGTATTTCTTTGCAATCAAACCTGCTACGCATTGTATATATTTACAGTTTTATGTACCTCTTTCTCATTTTCGATTGCACCAGATATCTGAAAAGAATTAAAGAAAGCTTCTTAAGTGCTGGCTATCAGTAGCAGCTCATACTACAGATGTTGCAGAATAAATTAAATTCAATTAACATTTTCCGTAACATAATTTAAAGATTAAAACCTACCTTACCACTTTGTTTCCTTATTTGCAATTTTGTGTTTGTATCAACCAATCTAGTTCCTATAAAGACATCCAACCTAAAACCAATTAAGAAAGAAAGGCCCAATGTGAATATAAGTCTACAGCAAACTCAAGATAACCATGTGTGATAATACCAATTAACAATCCCCATTACATTTAGAACGAATACTAATAATTGAAACAAAGGGGCCTAGCACGTGAACAAACAAATAAGGGACAACAAACAACAAGAACAATCAATATTCCCTTCATAAATGGTATTAGCATTGTATTTGTATTGAAAAACTGGTTTTTCCTCAATGTTGAGATCAGGAGCGGTGATCTTTGGAAAGTAGAGTTTTTTAGGTTCTTTCCAGGTCATTATGTTAATTTGTTGTTCATCTGATTGATCAAAATCTATTTGTTGCTTTATTGTATATATGGAATGTTGGGTTGGAGTTTCGAAAATTATCATTTCAAATTTTTGGCTTTCTAAAGGGTCAATTTTATTTTTGAATTTTTGTTAGAAAATCATTTTGGGTTGTTTGTTGAAATGCCTTTGGTATTTCGAAAGGTGTGAAAACTGGTTCTTTAGTTTCTGGTTTTGTGGCTTCCTACGAGACCTTAATTGTTTTTGTACTGATTGGTTGATTTTCGGTTAGGGTTTCATTATGTTCTAATTGTTTTCCAATGGTATGGAGATTTGAATTTGTATAGTTATTTTTTTCAACTATCATTTTTATATATTTCGAAGAAATTTGTTCTCCAATATTTTGAGCTCTCATTCTTAAAGGAGTTGCTTTTATCCATATATTTTTGTGAGAATATTGAACTAATGTTAGAGGACGATATTGAGATTTTACTTCTCCTCTGTTTGTTTGCCACTTAACAGTATTTTTTGCAGTGTTTATTGTCTTGGGATAATATTCTTCAAATCAGTCAAAGAATTTTATCTGGATTTTGTTACTGTTCATAAAATTATAGTAATCTTGAAGAATTTCTTCTTTTTGTTTGTCATAATATTTGAAATTTGTTTTGTTTATTTTTCTCAGAATAAAAATGTTTTCTACATCATTTTTTGTTGATTTCTAAATGTTTTTCTAATACAAAGATTTTAAAATTTTCTTCTACTTTTGTTTTGTTAGTCATTGACTAATAAGTTGGTGACATATTAGGTGAGTTTGTTGGACTTGATTCTTGTCTGTTATAAACAGGTTGAGGGATATTTGATAAATTATTTATTCATTGTAGGTTGGTTCTAACCGTGGTTGGTACTGAAGAAACAGAAGCTTTAATAGTTCTAAAGTTTGTTCTTTGTGTCACTGTAGATGATTCATCTTCTAGAATATTTAATCTTTTAAAGGATGTACATGTTTGTCCTATTTCAAAAGATTGTCTTGGAGGTACTCTTGGTGGCTTATTAAAGACTAGTTCAACAAAACCGTCATTAAATTGGGTAACACAATTTATTTCTGTGTTTTTGATAGGGATCGGGTCTATGACTCCTTCTAATCTCCATCTATCTAGAAGTTGGACTTCATGCCAATGTATAGTTTTTAGTATTGTTGTGTGAGCTTTTGACATGTCTGTTTGAATTAAGAGTGTTTCTTCTTTTGGACTATGAATCGGGGTTTTTGAGTTAACAACTGTATACATGGCTTTTTAATAAAGTGTGTATAATAATGTTAGCGGATCATATCATTGTCTCATTTTGTAGTTATAAGTTTGAATTTAAAGTGTTAAAGAACTTAAAAAACTCAATATTTTTATCAGTTAATGAACCCATAAAATTGGAGAAATGGTTATAGTGTATTGGTTCTCTACACAACCTTGTTTCTACTTTTCCTAATAAAGAATCATTGAATTGGAGATGCCTTTGATCTCTTAAAACTATAAGCATATAGGTGTTTTTTCGCCTCTATGGTAAGTGATCTCTTAAAACTAATCCAAAGTGGATATAATTATATTTTTGTTGTCTAAGTTTGTCTATTGTTGGTTGATCTAAAACTTTGATGGTTTTGTATTGTTTTTTGGATTGGTTTTTTTTATTTTTTATTATCAAATATCCACAGAAAGCATTGAGGTTATGGAATGTTGATGTTTTGTAAATTTGGTTTTGAAAAAACTCTTTGAATTTTCCAATTGTCAATCTCTTGGATAATATTTTCATAGTGAATATTTTCTTCATTGACCGATTGGTTTTGATTTTGGGTTGGGTTCACCACTGAATTTTGGGATTGGTTTGATAAACAACTTGAAAAAGAAGAAGAAGTTTTTTCGAGAAAAAGAAGCATTTTTTACAGGGGGTTTCTACTACGTAATCCTATATTATTATCTCTGCCTATAGGGAGAAATTATTGTCGAAAATGCCTTAACCCATGGCTATTATGGACTCAAATTCTCAAAGATTCAACAAAAATAATAATATTATAAAGATACAGTTAAAACCAAAACTTAGAAAATAAGATATATTTGAAAGACTTGAAATTCTCATAATTACCTTTTTTTTCTTCCGTGGCTTTGATACCTTTTCTATCCTCTTATATATAAGAATGATTCACTTACATTAGTATAAAACTAATTTAATTTTACATGTTTTCGTAATATTTTATACGATTTATATTTGTTTAATCCAACCGTTGCATTTCATATTCTATTTATGTAGATCGTGCACGTCAAATTTTGAGTAAATTAAAAATATTTAATTATTTATTTAATGTAAAAAAATTTCAATCGTTAAATATATATCAAAAACACGATATTCTCAACCGACATGATACAAATATCAGATCAATTCGAAACTTTACGTGCACGACGAGTGCGATTATATTACTAAATTCAGCGATTGATTTACTAAAATATCAATCATATACGAAGTTATGAAAGTGTGTAATCAATGTAAGTTGATCGTATATATATATATATATATATATATATATATCACTCTTTATAACTTCAAGTACGATTAATATTTTATCAAATCGGCTATCGAATTTAACAATATAATGATACTCATTGCGTTTATTAACAACATAATTGTACGCGTCGCGAATGTAAAGTTTCAAATCGATCCGATTGCTTTATCATATCGATCGATAATATTGTCTTTTTCAATATATATTTATTTATTGATGTTTTTTATATCAAATAAATAGTTAAATATTTTTAATTAAAATTTGACATGAACGATTTACATAGACAAAGTATGAAATACAATGATCGGATTTAACAAATATAAATCATATAAAAAATTATGAAATGATATAAAATTAAATATTGAGTAAATTAATAGATCATGTACATTCATGAAGATCACGCAAATCAAATTTCGAGTTAATTAAAAATGTTATTTATTTGTTAGATATAAACAAATATAAAATAATTTTAACCGTTAAATATATATTGAAAAAATAGTATTCTCATCGATATGATAGAAATATTAGATTGATTTATATAATCGATATGATAAAGATATTGAATTGATTTACTAGACAAATATGATTATGTTGTTAAATTTGACAAATCTTATGATTAGTTTTTTAAAATATTAATTGTAAATAAAATTATAAAAATATGTAAAACTAATACGATAACTTGAGCTTCCTAAATATAAATAAATAAAAAAATAAAAATAATATCGTCTAGATATACCAAGTTATCCCTGAAAAGCTTAAGTTTTTAAAGATATTTTTCTTTTTGAAATTCCGTAAATCATTTTCATCTTTTTCATGTTAGTTGCAAAAAAATTAGCTTTTAATTTAAGATTGCTATATATCAATTTTTTTTTAAATAAAAAATTTTCCTTTTTGCAACTACCATGAAATATTAAAACTTAAACAATTAATCATCACCATTATACTCAATACTCAGAAAAATATATTATGCTATCAACAAATTTAAACATAACGTAGTGGATAGTTTTTTAAAAATAAATATGTATTTTTAAAAATATATATATGTATATAAAATTTAAAAAGATAAAAATATTTTTATTTTATTTTTATATTATAATTATATTTATTTTATTTTATTTTATAATTTCATCAGAGTTTATGTCACTTGATTTGTGATATCAACTCAATCACTATCATTATATTAGTATAAATTAAGAAAATGACTTTGAGAAATGTAACAACTTACTAGAAATGAAAAGAAACCCAGAAACCCAAATTTTCAAATCAAGAGGAAAAAAAAATCTCTAAATTGTTCCAATATTTAAGCATTAAAGAGAAAACAAAAGACTATGAAAAGTCTTTCTTATTTTTCATACAGAAAGAAATATGGTGTTTACGAAGGATAGAAAATTTACGGAATGGACAGAAGACGAAAAGTTCGTAAAATTGGATGCAAAGCTCTAATTTTTTAGCTTAACCCAATGCAATGAATCAAACCCATATGCATATTACAAACATGCATAACATGCATGAGAACATGTAAAAGAGATGTATGGCCATCTGAACATGAACAAGTTGCTGGAAAGGAAATCCAAAGCTATGAAATTTTTATGGCTGTGAAGAGAGAGAGAGAGAGAAGAAAAGAATCGATGAAAATGAAGGAAAAGAAAAGAGGACAGAAAAAAGGCAAAGGTTGAAAATAGAGTAAAAGAGAGGAAGGGTTGCTGATCGACCGAGAAGGGGAAAATGAAATTTTTAGGCAAGATGAAAAAAAAAAAAAAAAAAAACACAAGGCAGGCAAGATTTCTTCAGAAAGACAAAGGAAGTTTCAAAGAAATTGGTCGAATGGCATTAGCCAAGTCAAGATGAGGGTAAGAACCCAAATGAAAAAGAAAGGTTAAGAAAGTGTGTGGCAGGGGGAGTTCTACCGCAAGTTTCTTACGGTAAGGTTGTGGTAAGCTCCAAATTGGGAAACCTGTGTAGCAGGTTACCAGGTCACAAATTTTTACATATGCACTTGATAAATTACATATCAACTTGGACGAATTACATATCAAACATGAAAAATTACATATCAACTTGAGAAGTTGAAAAATTACATATGGACTTGATAAATTACATATGAACTTGAAAAATTACATATGAAGAATTACATATGGACATGGACAATTACATATGAACTTGGAGAATTACATATGGACTTGATAAATTACATATGAACTTGGAAAATTCCCGAATTACATATGGACATGGAAAATTACATATGAACTTGGAGAATTACATATGGACTTGATAAATTACATATGAACTTGGAAAATTCCCGAATTACATATGGACATGGAAAATTACATATGAACTTGGAGAATTACATATGGACTTGATAAATTACATATGAACTTGGACAATTCCCGAATTACATATGGACATGGAAAATTACATATGAACTTGGAGAATTACATATGGACTTGATAAATTACATATGAACTTGGACAATTCCCGAATTACATATGGACATGGAAAATTACATATGAACTTGGAGAATTACATATGGACTTGATAAATTACATATGAACTTGGACAATTCCCGAATTACATATCGACATGGAAAATTACATATGAACTTGGAGAATTACATATGGACTTGATAAATTACATATGAACTTGGACAATTCCCGAATTACATATGAACATGGAAAATTACATATGAACTTGGAGAATTACATATGGACTTGATAAATTACGTATGAACTTGGAAAATTCCCGAATTACATATGGACATGGAAAATTACATATGCACTTGGATAATTACATATGGACTTGATAAATTACATATGAACTTGGAAAATTCCCGAATTACATATGGACATGGAAAATTACATATGAACTTGGAGAATTACATATGGACTTGATAAATTACATATGAACTTGGAAAATTCCCGAATTACATATGAACATGGAAAATTACATATGAACTTGGAGAATTACATATGGACTTGATAAATTACGTATGAACTTGGAAAATTCCCGAATTACATATGGACATGGAAAATTACATATGAACTTGGAGAATTACATATGGACTTGATAAATTACGTATGAACTTGGAAAATTCCCGAATTACATATGGACATGGAAAATTACATATGAACTTGGAGAATTACATATGGACTTGATAAATTACATATGAACTTGGAAAATTCCCGAATTACATATGGACATGAAAAATTACATATGAACTTGGAGAATTACATATGGACTTGATAAATTACATATGAACTTGGAAAATTCCCGAATTACATATGAACATGGAAAATTACATATGAACTTGGAGAATTACATATGGACTTGATAAATTACGTATGAACTTGGAAAATTCCCGAATTACATATGGACATGGAAAATTACATATGCACTTGGAGAATTACATATGGACTTGATAAATTACATATGAACTTGGAAAATTCCCGAATTACATATGGACATGGAAAATTACATATGAACTTGGAGAATTACATATGGACTTGATAAATTACATATGAACTTGGAAAATTCCCGAATTACATATGAACATGGAAAATTACATATGAACTTGGAGAATTACATATGGACTTGATAAATTACGTATGAACTTGGAAAATTCCCGAATTACATATGGACATGGAAAATTACATATGAACTTGGAGAATTACATATGGGACTTGATAAATTACATATGAACTTGGAAAATTCCCGAATTACATATGGACATGGAAAATTACATATGAACTTGGAGAATTACATATGGACTTGATAAATTACATATGAACTTGGAAAATTCCCGAATTACATATGAACATGGAAAATTACATATGAACTTGGAGAATTACATATGGACTTGATAAATTACGTAACTTGGAAAATTCCCGAATTACATATGGACATGGACAATTACATATAAACTTGATAAATTACATATGAACTTGGAAAATTCCCGAATTACATATGGACATGGAAAATTACATATGAACTTCGAGAATTACATATGGACTTGATAAATTACATATGAACTTGATAAATTACATATGAACTTGGAAAATTCCCGAATTACATATGAACATGGAAAATTACATATGAACTTGGAGAATTACATATGGACTTGATAAATTACGTATGAACTTGAAAAATTCCCGAATTACATATGGACATGGAAAATTACATATGAACTTGGAGAATTACATATGGACTTGATAAATTACATATGAACTTGGAAAATTCCCGAATTACATATGGACATGGAAAATTACATATGAACTTGGAGAATTACATATGGGACTTGATAAATTACATATGAACTTGGAAAATTCCCGAATTACATATGGACATGGAAAATTACATATGAACTTGGAAAATTCTCGAATTACATATGAACATGGAAAATTACATATGAACTTGGAGAATTACATATGGACTTGATAAATTACGTATGAACTTGGAAAATTCCCGAATTACATATGGACATGGAAAATTACATATGAACTTGGAGAATTACATATGGACTTGATAAATTACATATGAACTTGGAAAATTCACGAATTACATATGGACATGGAAAATTACATATGAACTTGGAGAATTACATATGGGACTTGATAAATTACATATGAACTTGAAAAATTCCCGAATTACATATGGACATGGAAAATTACATATGAACTTGGAGAATTACATATGGACTTGATAAATTACATATGAACTTGAAAAATTCCCGAATTACATATGGACATGGAAAATTACATATGAACTTGGAGAATTACATATGGACTTGATAAATTACATATGAACTTGGAAAATTCCCGAATTACATATGAACATGGAAAATTACATATGAACTTGGAGAATTACATATAGACTTGATAAATTACGTATGAACTTGGAAAATTCCCGAATTACATATGGACATGGAAAATTACATATGAACTTGGAGAATTACATATGGGACTTGATAAATTACATATGAACTTGGAAAATTCCCGAATTACATATGGACATGGAAAATTACATATGAACTTGGAGAATTACATATGGGACTTGATAAATTACATATGAACTTGGAAAATTCCCGAATTACATATGGACATGGAAAATTACATATGAACTTGGAGAATTACATATGGACTTGATAAATTACATATGAACTTGGAAAATTCCCGAATTACATATGAACATGGAAAATTACATATGAACTTGGAGAATTACATATGGACTTGATAAATTACGTATGAACTTGGAAAATTCCCGAATTACATATGGACATGGAAAATTACATATGAACTTGGAGAATTACATATGGACTTGATAAATTACGTATGAACTTGGAAAATTCCCGAATTACATATGGACATGGAAAATTACATATGAACTTGGAGAATTACATATGGACTTGATAAATTACATATGAACTTGGAAAATTCCCGAATTACATATGGACATGAAAAATTACATATGAACTTGGAGAATTACATATGGGACTTGATAAATTACATATGAACTTGGAAAATTCCAGAATTACATATGGACATGGAAAATTACATATGAACTTGGAGAATTACATATGGACTTGATAAATTACATATGAATTTGAAAAATTTCCGTATTACATATAAATATAAAAAATTACATCTAAATATAACAAATCATTACAAATTTGATTACTTAACATATAAACGTGCTAAATAAAATATAAATATAATAAATTACATTAAAAATAAAAAAGATTTATATGTTTAGAAATTATTTTTTTATCACTTAACATTAATAAAAATAATTATTGATTTAGTTACAGTTAAAATAACATTATTTTAACTTACATAGACATATTTAATTGGATAATATTGCTTCACCCACTTCTTTAAATTGTTAACAGAGAATTACATATGGTAGGTCAACATAATTAATGACATTGTTTAAATTACTACATCTCTATATTAAATGCATTCCTTATTACTCACCTACTTTAGTTGCTGAGATATTGGTTTTGTTTTCTTATTTGCTGAGACAGGTTTAGGCTTCTACATTGTTCAACAGACGTGGTTTCTGTTCTACAAAAGCGCAACAGCCCCGCTTTATTGAAGCACATTATTCAACCAAATATTCCATACAAAGGGTTAGTATACAATGTTTAAGTTATATAATTTTCATGGAATCAGCTTTGTTACTTCTTATAAAATGTGTAATATTAAAAAATATTTTCAAATGTTAGTGAATAGAATGTTTAACTAATACAATTCTCATGAAACCGGTTATTATAGTGGTTATAAATTATTTAATATTCATAATTGCATATTTTCATGGGTAGTGATTTTGATGGGTTACTTAATACAATGTTTAAGTTATAGCATTTACATGTTAATTTTACTTCTTTAGGCAATATCTAAATTTTGTACGTGGTACAATTTAATGTATTGCCGAAGAATGATATATGTTTTTTTGTTTTTATTTTTCTTCAGAATTATAATGGATTCTAGAACACAAGAATTTCATGAGGATTGTCCTTCGAATTCAGAATCTCCTAATGCTGTTGAATGTGAAGGTTCAATTTCTCATAATAATAAGGATTTCAGTAGATTATGTAGAGAAGATATGATAGGTATGAGTTTTGATTCATTGGATGCTGCATGGGAATTTTACAAGGCATACGCTTTTCAGAAGGGTTTTGGTGTTCGTTGGGGAAGTACAAGACGTAATGATACTGGTGATCTTGTAGGTCAACAATTTTGTTGTACAAAAGAAGGATTCAAGATTGACAAAATAGAACACTGCAATCGTAAAAGAAATGCTAGACCGTTGTCTAGAACCGGATGTAAGGCTAGTGTACGTGTCAACATGCAGTGTTTTGGGAAGTGGGTAATCACATACTGTGAGGACGTTCATAATCATGATATGTGTGATTCATCGCATAAACATTTTATTCCGTCACATCGAGAAATTAAAGATTCAGATTTAGCTGAAGCTAAAGCTATGAAATCTGTTGGGGTCTGTATATCACAGATCATGAACTACCTTGTTCAAGAAGCTGGTGGATTCGAAAATGTTGGTTTTGTTGCAAAAGACCTATACAACGCGCTACATGCCTGCAGTAAAGCTGAAATAGCGGATTGCGATGTGAATGCTGTTATTTCTTACTTTGAAATGAAGAAGGAATTGGATATTGGTTTTTATATGAAATATAGCACTGATGATGATACGCGATTGCATAATCTCTTTTGGGCAGATGCTACTTCACGGTCGGACTATGCATGCTTTGGGGATGTTATAGCGTTCGACACCACGTATAGAATAAATTATAAATGTCTCGTCGTAAACCAAAATCATGAATTACAATATGTTCGCAAGTGCGAAGAAATATAATTTAATACAACATGTATTTATCTTACCACACGAGTCACATCCGCAACTCTTTGTTTATTTGCAACATTGCGCGGCAAGGTATCCAACACTTTCGCTTCCTTCTCTAGCATATCTATCACACACAAATACCAATGCGTGTTCATCTCATTCATTGGTATAAAGATCTGCAACGAAATTACATAATCATTATTAGCAGGTTATTACGTTATATAACATAATTCCGATCGTACGCATATAAAGAGATTTCCATGTCCTCACCTTGTAACAGTCAGTCAAGGATCCCATACGAATGAATTGTCCTTTAAAATACTTAATCAGCTCTTTCGCATTGCATTCGGTTGACAAGATATGAGTCTGCAAAGAATAAACATAAGGTTCATGTTTCTTGAAACAAGTTAAACTATATGCAAAAAACAAACAATGAGAAATATACTCACAGAAAATGCGGCCG
Organism: Fremontodendron californicum; assembly: GCA_030761205.1. Lineage (NCBI taxonomy): Eukaryota > Viridiplantae > Streptophyta > Magnoliopsida > Malvales > Malvaceae > Fremontodendron > Fremontodendron californicum. The sequence continues at coordinate 27,546,952 of JAULJL010000005.1, forward strand.
GAAAATACCATCTCCTTGTTGACAAAGTCGAAGCTTTACAATAGTAGGCCATTGACTCACCGACAAGGTCAATAATCTAGGGCAGGAACAACTCATTAAACACATTTCACTACTACAAAGACAATCATGAAGTTCGATGAAAAAATATATTACACTTACCACTGAAGTTACCCATTGTTTTGGGCGCAAGGAGCCAAATTCCTCGATTGATGCAAATGTTGCACCGAATTGAACTACAACTTCACTACAATATAAACTCATATAAAGAATAAATAAAATATCGAAATCCATTTCAACTTAAAATCAAAACATTAGTTTTAAATAAAATAATATCATCAACATACCTTGGATCAACATTACTGTTCCACACATAATTGCAAATTGCAGTATCAAGTTCATCTAATTCTTTCGGAATTTTGACAGCGGCCCTCTTCGCGGTAACCTTTAAATATTTATTTGTACAAACATACGGCATATGGTACTGCTAATTAGTAATTATACATATCACACTTATGTAATAAATGTATATACTTAAACATATATAAATTGAATTACATATCAATATATATTCAGTGTATGCATTCACAAAGATTGCAATGAAAGGCGGAAAAAATAAATGTTGTATAAGCATATCATGCCTACATGCATGATTGGTCTATTCAAACAAACATAAACAGTCCTGCGGACGGGAGTGCAAATATCACAAGAAAGTTGATCTCGCTCGCGTAACTATCCCACTAACACCAGAAGCAAATGTTGACCTTGACCTAACAATTTGGTTTTTCTTGCCAGATTGACCCTATAATATGTAATCATATAAAATGCCATAAACAAATTAGTTATTTTATAGCATATCTAAGTATTATTGAATTATAAATAAGTTAATATATATACCTTCTTTTTCCGTGGGGCAGGACAACTTGAGCTTGGATTGTTGATATCAGTTCTCACTGGTGTAGTTAAATCTCCATCTCCCTCTTCCGCTTTGCGGTCAATGATCTCGATGGAGGACTCCAACTCACCACCTGGTGTTTTCAACTCCGTGCTCTGCCCACCGACCTCAACGATGCCTCCTTCCTCATCCTTTTTTTGCAAACTGGTTTCACCGCCAGTTTTCACCTCAACAGATCTCGATAAAAGAGCATTAATTTTTTCCTGCATGGACTTCATGTCTTCCGACATTCTATTCAGTTGTTCTGTCACACTGGCTTCCAGACTTTTCATGGACTCTCTTAAAGCCTGGAAAATAATTAAAAATAAACATACTACATACACTTAATGCAATCCGTGAAGTATATACATAATTTATAGATTTCTTGCAATCTCTATGAATTAGACATGAAGATCTAATTAACCGACTTACCTGTAAGTCAGTATGATACCGCTTCTGCTCCTCTTCTATAGGCCGCTCACTGTGATGTTCTTCGGTGATATGAATACCCTTATTTTCATGAAATCATAAGTTAATCAAACTACATAATTCATATATAAGTTTTAGTCACTAACAATAAATTAATACAACTTAGATAACTAATGTCACCTTGGATTTCAAGCCAACACGGAAGTCTCTTGAATGGGAAATTGAAGAGACGACCTCATCCGTTCCCCATGCACTAATGCGAGGAACAAAAGTGGACGTTGCCTCTTTCGTACTCCGAACTCCGGAAATATGGTCATAGAACCTTATCTACTCAAATTATTACAATTTAGTCAATATAACTTATACTTCTAATTTAATTCCATTCCAAATTAATTCAAATCAAGATTGCATTAGGAAAAACGAAGATTTAAAATATTATACTTACCACCAATAAGAGCAGGCAACCGGTTAAGTACACTTTTGATGATTTCATCTTCCTAGCATGAAAACTTCTAATACCAAGAAGAAGCTTCTCATGAACATGTTTTGCCCAGTTCAATTTTCCATTCAGGCCATCCTCCGTCAAACAATAATAATACTCTTTCGATGGCCCCCCTTCAGTCGTTGGACACAAAAACCGTCCAACGATATATAAGAGGAGCCTGGCCTTTAGCTCTTCACAGTCGGCCTCGAACTCCAAAATTTCTTGCTCTAGCCTAACAAAACTCATCTTTCGATGAGTTGGAATATTAAACTTATTACACAAGACTTCAGCGTCTTCTCTTTCCATTACAGTTGAAACCTCTACTCCCTCGTTTGCTAAACCTAGAATACCTTCCACATCCTCCACTGTGAAAGGGATACTTTCGCCATCCACTTCCATGGAGCTGGTTGCAACATTAAAGTTCTGAACCAAATTTTCACACAGCTCTCTTGGAAGCTTTCCATCTTTCAACAGTAGCAAGGGACCGAACCCTATGCTTTCCACTGCACCTTCAATATGTTTTTCCTTCAATTGCTTAAAGAGCTTGCACAAATTAAATGGGCTACAGCGTGTCGCAACAAAGCCCTACACATAAAGTACATTCATTAAAAATACATAGCAATATAACATCATACTTCAGTTGTAACTATTATTTCTTCAATATAACATTTTTTTATTTAATTATTACCTTCTTTTTTTCATCATCTAATTTCTGTCTTTTTAACTGTTGCACTTCATTTTTGTACTGCTCTTGTTGTGCAACAGTCTGCTCTATAAACGGCAGCTTCTCCTGTGTAGGCAGCACTTTCCATTTTGCTGCCAGCTTACGAACCTATGAAAAAAACAATTCCAATTAATTCACATACACATCAAAAAACCATGATTTTAGTAACACTTTATAACTTAGTGTCCACACAAACGATACATAAAATATTACTCACCTTCAATGACATTTTCCCTTTGTCTTCTACATCTCCTTTGCATTCATTTATGCTGTATAAAGCGATTAACATAAAATATGTAACTCGCACTCTTTAAATCCAAATATAACAACATACAATGTCTAATGAATTCAACTTAAAACCACCAAGTATAGTTACTTACTAGTAATTCAAAAATGCACCCCTCGGTTTTACAACCTTCATGCTGGATTCAGTCTGCTGAAGCTGCACATTTTCATCAACTTTGTCCATCTCTTTGAATCTTTAATAAAATCAAACAAACGTTTGCAAATTTCTCAACTTTAGACATACAATAAATTATAATTTTTAATACAAAACAAGTACATCAGGATAACTAATTCTGCATAAAAAGTTAATAAAATTTTCTCTGCCTAGAGGCATAATCTTATCCGTATTAAAAGTTCATATTCATTAAAAGTTCATATTCAATTATCTTAAAAAGACAAAATTTAAAAATGACATGACTATTTAAAACCAAAATAAGAAAGGAGTTAAAACTATTACTACATCAAGATTGCATTAGGAAAAAAAAAATTAAAATTTTCTAAAGAATGTGTATGACAATATTATTGATTAAAAGTTCATATTCAATTATCTTAAAAAGTATATATATACATAAAATATATTTGTTTAAACCTAAGGTACGTAAAAACTATATACTACAAATTTTGCATTGATTTTTCAAGGAAAGTACCATTTATTTGGCCTAAAAGGTAACTACCAATTAATAATAACATTTTCTATTGTAATTGTTTAATTTCTACTCTACTTATGCACATAAGGTTAATTACAGTATATTCATTTTCTCTATTTTTTATACTATCGGTGGGATGATTTAAATTTTAAACCTTTGGATATATATAAAATTCCAAACCCCATAGTCAAGATACTATTTTATATATAAAATTTGATAAAATTGTCAACAAAATATTATAGTAAATGTTATCTCACTGTTATTACAAGAATGCAGCAGCAACACCATAAGTTACATATATACCAGACAAAACCACAAGTGAAATCATAACTTTTAAAACGGTTCAAGACAAAATCACAACGACTCAAACACTGTTCCATTCAGAAAATCATGTACTAACACTATTTTATAAGAACAATCTTACTAAACCAGAGCCAAAGTGAAGAATTTCCAAAAACTAAGCATGCTAAAATCACAAAATATAAATCCAGATGACAATCAATATTGAATTTTGACAATATTACGAACCAACAGGGAGAGCACAACACCCTAAAAAGTGACAAGTTTACCACAAGTTTATGCATTCAAGGAACAAAAACCCAATTCCAAAATATCTCAGTCTCTCAACAAAACAAAAACCAAATTACCAAATACCCAAATTACCAAAATTAAATCCAGATTGTAAAAGAAGTACATTTCAAATCGACAGATTACAAAAATCAGATGAAAGATTATGCAGTAATAGATGCCATGCCAATCAAACTAATTGTCAGGGTTGTGGTTTGGAGCCATGAGAGCGAAAAAAGCTTAAACAATATAGGCATATCAAATGCTCGATAGCAGAATCATAATAGGCATAATTTTTAAGCATCATGACATGTTTTCCACTTCCATGCATCTAATTAGGACGAAACAGATACACATTATAGCGAAACCGACACTGGCTCAATTAACATGCAGAGAAACCAAAACACATCCACTTATCCTTCCTTTTTTTCCTGTCCAACAACCAAACAAAGCAAACATGTTTCCAAGCTGATTCAAGAACTTACCAATTATCTTCTTGCAGCCACCCAAAATTTATGCTGATATTTCTGCCAAAAAAAACAAAAAAACAACCCCAAACCAAAATTAATTAGAATCATCCACAAAAAATATAAAAAAATTGCTGAAATACCAACAAAGAAACAAAATACCAGATGACCAAACAAAAATATGTCTGGGTTCGATGATTTTCAGAGGAAGAGAGTTGGGTTTGATATTTGGGGTTTCGGTTGTGCAAAAACACAAGGGTTAGGGTTTTTTTTATCTGGGTTTCGGTTGTGCAAAAACACAAGGGTTAGGGTTTTCGAAACTGATTTAGGGTTCTAAACACAAGGGAATTTTCGAAACACAAGGGAAATTTCAAAACTGATTACAATGGGAGAAGCCAAATTTCGAAAAAAAAAATGGGATAAGCAAATCTCGAACAGAAAAGGGAGAAGAAAATTTAGGGTTCTAACAATATTTTCGAAACACCATAGAAAGGGAAAACGAACTGATTAGAAAGGGGGAACCAAATTTTCGAAACACAAAAGGGGAAGAAATTTTAGGGTTCTACAGAATTTTTTGTATCAGAGGGGGAAGGGGTTTCCGAAACACCATACAAAGGGAAAACAAACTGATTACAAAGGGGGAACCAATTTTTCGAATCAGATTACAAAGGGAGAAGGAAATTTTCGAAACACAAAAGGAGAACAAATTTTAGGGTTCTAGGTATTTTTTTGTATCAGAGGGGGGGAAGGGATTTTCGAAACAGAGCTGGGGGAGGATGTTTTAGGGGGAAGGGTTTTTTCGAAGTGAAGGGGTAAACCGGTTTCCCCTTTTTTTTTTTTTATTTCAACGGTTCAGATCTTACATTTTTAATCTGACGGATACAATTCATCTAAGCTGATGGGAAGCTTACGGTAAGAAACGTATGTTAGAATTTTCCGGCAGTGTGGGCTGCTGATGATCCTGAACTTTTATGTTAGTTATTTAATATTATTTTGACTTGAGTTTGGTTCAAAGGTTAACATTGTTGATTCATTAACCAAGGCATTTTTAATAGCATCCCTAAGAGAGAGAGAGAGAGAGAGAGAGTGTGAAATTCATGTGGTGTGAGAAAATGAGGGGAAAAGGAAAGCGTGGAAGAGAAAACCTCTCTTAACTCACGTGGATCAACATGTCTTGTTTGAGGACACGTCCCCCTTCCCTTCTACTACCCACACGGTCGTGCGTGTCAATTTGTCCCTTCATGCCTCGACAACTAGATCTGTCTCATAATCATTTGAACCTTCCTTTCCCTTTTTTCAACTCTCTCACCAATTTCTTCAAAATAAAATTATTCGAATTTTTTATTTATTTGAGTTTTATAATTCAAATTCAAGTTAAATTATATAATTTAAATTATTTATTTGAGTTAATTTGAATAACTCGAATTAATTAATTTAAAATTTTAATCAATTTTTCAAATCGAATCGAATTTTACTCACCCCTAACTGGTATTACTTTCTTCATTGACTCAGATATTTTATTTGAAGCTCAAAATTAAAAAAATAAAGAGATAATTTTAAATTTTAAATTAATTAATGATAATAATTAAAAAATATAAAATACAATAAAATACTAAATTCATAAAATACAAATTTTAAAAATAAAAATCAATAAAATATGTAAAGATCTAAAAAGAAGTAAAAATTAAAAATATTTTATAAAATACTAAATTAGTTCAATAATTAATTGAAAACAAATTATTCAAATTAGAATTTTCTCACCTAATTTTGGAAAAAAAAATATATTTTAAAATGAAAAAAGTTAATGTGGTAGTTTTTTTAAAAGAAGGTATTTTTTTTTTTAAATGTATTTTAAAATAAGGCTAAAATTATAAATAAATAAATAAATAAATAAATCTAAACTTTACCACTTTATCTAGATAAGCTTTTATACTTTTACTACACTCAAATAAGTCTTTAACTTTTAAATTGTAATAAAATTAAGCCTGTAACTTTTAATTTATATTCAAATAAGTCCTAACCTTTAATTTATACTTGTCATCACGTGGAATACCCCATCGCGGGATCCCGTCGGTGATGTTAAAAAAGTGGGGGAAGAGGAAAAGGAAAATTGGTTCCTCTTGAATAAAATGAGGGTTTGAAAACAACCTCAAAAAAGAGAATGGAGTCACCACCAATTTTTTTGGCTAGGTGTGATCGTCACCTATTAAAATCAGTTTTTATAAAACATTTTAAAATTAACTTAAAAAAAAAACCAATTTCAAGTCTGCGCTTTAAACCAGAGAGAAAACAAAAGCGATTTCGGGAGTAGGTTACGTCACGGGGAAAGATTAGCACCCCCACAATCCTCGTATAAAACGGTATCTTATTAATCACGTGTTATCATAAAGTCTCGACGAAAGTTGGTTTTCATTTCGGTATTTAAAAATAATTCCTTAAAAAAATAGTCATTTTATTTCAATAATGATCCATAATTTATTAATACAAAATTTTCCATATTTTCCGTCAAGCCCGGCAAAACATAGAATTTTTTCTTTATTTTAAAATTCTCCGAATCACCCTCGTTTTGAAAGAGGATGTTCCATTGTTAATGATAATTGATGATATCCTCCCCGACAGACCCAGTAGAGAACTCATGAATTATTTTAACTAGGGAACAACCTCGTTTTACTAAAAATCATTAATTTTTCATGCATTAAAAATCATTTACAAAAATTATCATGAATATGCAAATCATTACTAAGACGCAAATATAAATTAAACAACATGCATAACTATCATGGCATGACAAACATCTTATTATGACATGGCATACAAAAAAACCACATGGGTATCAATCATAAAATGACATCATCATGGAATATTTACATCCATCAAAACAATAATGATAAAGATAACAACATGAATATCAATCTTAAAATAACATCATCATGGAATATGCATGAATATAGAATTATCATGATCAAGATGGCAAATGTAGACATCAATTATTAAATGACCTTATCATGGAATATGCATGAACATAGAATATGCACACATCATTATTTTAAAATTCTCTTTCATGGATTTTCTTTGTGTGAAATTATATAAATGGCATATGTCGGTACATTTTACCGAACTCCCCGACAGACCTGGCAAAACTTTGGAAAAATATCTTTCATATGACCTTTATATAATTCAAAGTAAAAAAAAAAAAAAACCCCGTACTTTATAATTTCATAAACACGTGTGTTGAATAATTTTCTAACCTCCTCGGCAAACCCGGCAAAGATTAAGAACTAATTCTCGTCAAATGCTTACGAAATCGAAAAAACATGTTTTTATGCTAAATAAATAAATAAAAAATTTAATGTGAAATGCATGAAAAACAGAATTTGTTTCTCTCTTAAAGAGAGGATATCCGAACACCTAAAAAGATGTCCGACTACCTTTGAAAGAAACTTAAATTGAATATTTAAATTGAAAGATTTCGGGCACGTATTTTAGCTCGGATTAGAAGGGACATACGAGTGCCATTATTTGGCATCCGGATACCTTTAAGTGAGCCTCGATGCAAATGATATTTTCTTAAAACCGAGAAAACAAAATGAAAATTTTTTTAAAAGAGAAATCATGATGTGAACCCTTAGGATTGAAAGCCTTTGAACCCACTAACAATTCAAATATCCTAACCCAAGAAAACCAAGATTTAGGTTGAAGATCTAGACCCAATGAAAACAAGTTTCAAGAACCTAGATTTGGTTGTTGAACGCCACAAAGGAAACCTTTGATAAGTTCAGAAGTTCAGAAGTTCTTTCAAGAACAATAAGTGAAAATCCTCTGAATTGAATAAAATTCAGAATACTATTGATTAACTAAAGTAGACGGCTAAACACATGCTTATATAGCCTCCCTATCAAGCCCTAGGTCGGCTTTGAATTCTAGCCCTACTAATATGCCTAAGTCGGCTACACTATGAAAGATAAAGGCTGAACATGCTGAAGCCCAAAACCTAATAAATTAAAATAAGTCCAACTAGTTTAATTAAATAGGCCCTACACAAGCCTATTAGACTTAATAAAGAATTAGGCCCCACATGCCTAATTGGATTAATGAATTAGAACAAGGCCCACTCTTGCCACATCAATTAATGAAACAAAAGTTGGCCCACTTAAATCCCTCTCTATGCCGCCACCTTGATTAGCTTGGATCACATGATTAAAGCTAGTCTTTCTTCATTCAAGCTCATCTTGAATGTCTTGATCTTGCTTAAAATACTAGAAGACTCGGCCTAAGTAGAATCCTTGCATTGCTTCCTTGATTCGGTCCAAGTGGAATCCTTGAATTGAATCTTTAAGACTTGGTCCATCTTGGATCCCATCATTCCCCCTTTCCTTGAAAGGATTCGACCTCGAATTATCGCCTGCATCATAAGGAGAAAGATCAAAAACATTAAAAGTAGTAGAAACATTATACTCACCTTGAAGATCCACTTTATAAGCATTATCATGAATGTTCTCAAGGATTTGGAAAACTTCTCCTTGAAGAAAACTATGGAATGTTTATAATGCAACAAAACGACTCCAATCCCTATCCCTGTCGCATCACATTCAATCTTAAAAGTCTTGTTAAAGTTAGTTAATGCTAACACAAGTGTAGAACATAACCTTTCTTTAATAGTAGAAATTGCACATAGTTCCCTAAAACACAAATCAGCTTTATCACATGCCATGTGTGAGTAAGAAAAATCAGTGTCGTTGGCATAAATACCTTGCATATATTCGAACCTAATCATTTTAGCATTCATAAGAGCACAAAATACATACCCCCTTGATTAAACATCAGAAACAATGTTCCCCTTACCTTGCTTGTAACGGATAACATAAGAAGTACATACCTTGCCTGTAAGAATATAGGTACGAAATCAATTATATTTTTAATGCCTCTTATTGAAGGCATTCCATCCAGCTTCCCATCCGGAAATACATGCTCGAACACCTGCAACAAAAAAAAAAAAGACAAGCTAGGAAGAGATTTGTTAGTTTGATCAAGAGTAAGAACCTCATTTTACTTTGCATAAAAACTCTTCTTTGTCTTTCTTTTCTCTCTTGTGGCTCCACTTTTTTTTTTTCAGCCACCTCTTTTTCTTTTGCACTCTTTTTTCCCCTCTTTTTTCCTTCTCTTTTTCGGCCCCAATCATTGTTTTTCTCTCAAAATCACTTTTCAATCTAAATTGGTCCCCATAGAACTGTTTTGGAGTTAAAGGAACAAGGTTAATGGTTTTTCCATCTGTTAGAAAGTTGTACCTATTCCTAAACCCATCATGAATAATCCTCCTATCATACTGCCATGGCCTCCCTAATAATAGATGGCCAGCATGCATAGGCACTACATCCCAAAGCACCTCATCACTATACCTCCCAATGGTAAAAGCTACCAAAACCTGCCTATTCACCTTGACCTCACCACATTCATTCAACCATTGCAATTTATAAAGTCTAGGATGCTTAAGTAAAGGTAAACCCAATTTCTCAACTAGGGTGGTACCAGCTACATTGGTGCAACTCCCTCCATCTATAATCATACTACATACCTTGTTACTCACAAAACATCTAGTATGAAAAATATTTTCTCTTTGCTTCTCTACATCATCTACCTTAATTTGCGCATTTAAAGCACGCCTAGCAACAAGAGACTTGCCTTCCACGGGGTAGTCCAAATCATCAATAACATCACTAGCATATTCCAATTCTGGTATCTCATCTCATCACCATTATCCTCACTTTCAATCATCACCTCACCATTGGCATGCAAGATCATCACTCGCTTGTTTGGACATTGAGATGCAATGTGCCCTGAACCCAAGCATTTGAAACATTTAATATCTCTATTCCTTGAAGGATTCGAAACTACCTTGGGTTTTTCATTGCTAGTGCTCTCTTCCTTCCCCTTAGGTGGTTCGGTTTTCCCCTTGACAACAGCTCGATCATTTCTATCCCACTTTGGTTTCCAAGGAGTGCTAGAAATTGAAGTATACCTTGCTGCCCCCTTTCTCTTTAACTGCCTCTCCACCTTCAAAGCCATGTGCACCATGTCTTCTATCTCCACATAATGCTGCAACTCAACTACATTGGCTATATCTCTATGCAAACCACTCAAGAATCTAGCCATAGTGGCTTCCCTATCCTCCTCTACATTGGCCCGAATCATAGCCACCTCCATCTCCTTATAGTAATTCTCTATACTCCTAGACCCTTGAGTAAGGTTTTGTAATTTTTGGTAGAGGTCTCTATAGTAGTGGCTAGGTACAAAGCTCCTTCTCATGAGAGCTTTTAACTCCCCCATGTCTCTATAGGTCTTTCATTATACCTCCTCCTATTGGTCACTAATTGATCCCACCAAACAATAGCATAATCAGTGAATTCAATTACTGTCAACTTGACTTTCTTCTCTTCAGAGTAGTTGTGGCAATCAAAAATCAACTCAATTTTCTTCTCCCACTCTAAGTAAACTTCAGGATCAGTTCTACCTTGGAAAGATGGAATTTTCATTTTTATGTTCCCAAGGTTCCTATCTTCTCTATCTACCCATTTACGACCCCTTGTATTTCTCTTAGGTCCTCCTCCATGCCTAACACCTCTAGGCCTACCCATATCTAACTCCTCCTCATCTTCTTCTTTGAATTCTGGCCCAATATCAACACGAGGCTCACGTCTAACCCCTCTATCTCGCCCACCTTGTAGACCTTTAATTGCGGCCTCTTGTCGATCCATTCTATCTTTCACCTCCTCCAACACAAAATTTAAACGCTCAAAATGTTGTTGCATAGCCTGCAATGAAAAGAACGCCTTATTCACCTCTTCCTGGTGTGATGATCCACTCTTGTGAGATATCTTGAAGTTGCTGCAAAACAAGATTTGTTAGTGATAAAGAAGTAAGCTCACACACTCCCTTAGTGTTTACACTCAATAATAATATCACTCAAACTCGTATTTCACTATTTTGGCGTTTTTAGTAATAGGCTCACTCACTCTTGCCTTTTACCACTCTTATTTTCTGTTTCAAGTTCTTTAGGAACTAGTTGAACTCAACCAAGAACACCCTTGCTTAATTCTAACCAGCACAAGATTCAAGAAATAAGAAAACAAATAGATGATGTTAAATAAGAACAATATGCTAAGAAAGATAAATAAAGAACAAGCTGAATTTCCTCTTTTCGAATTTTTTTTCTTTTTCTTTCTTTCTTTTCCTTTTCGAACTGAATTTCTTTTTTTCTTACAAGACTTCTTGATTTTCTTGATCGTTTTTTTGTCTCGGATTGCTTTCTTTGTTTTTCTTTTTGACTAGTCAAATGGTCTTCTTAATTCTTTTTTTTTTTTCAAAAAGATCAAAATTGATCAAGATTCGATCAAGATTCGATCAAGAACGAATTTTGTAGATCAAGAATGCAAAAAGCACTAATATTGATCTAATTCAACTTACAAGAACGAAAACCCAAAGCAAGACTGGCTAAAAACTATAACCCCAAGACAAGAATGCCTAAAAAGCTATAATCCCAAGACAAGAATGCCTAAAACCCCAAATCTTGTTAGATTGATTTGATTTCAATTACAAGAAATGAAACCCAAAACAAGAATGCCTAAAAGCTAAAAACCCCAAGACAAGAATGCCTAAAAGTTATAACCCCAAGACAAGAATGCTTGAAACCCCGAAATCTTGCTAGATTGATTTAAAAGGATAAAGACTTGATTGAAAGCCTAAGCTCTGATACCAAATGATGTGAACCCTTAGGATTGAAACCCTTTGAACCCACTAACAATTCAAATATCTTAACCCAAGAAAGCCAAGATTCAGGTTGAAGATCTAGACCCCAATGAAACCAAGTTTCAAGAACCTAGATTTGGTTGTTGAACGCCACAAAGAAAACCTTTGATAAGTTCATAAGTTCTTTCAAGAACAATAAGAGAAAATCCTCTCAATTGAATAAAATTCAGAATACTATTGATTAACTAAAGTAGGCGGCTAAACACATACTTATATAGCCTCTCTACCAAGTCCTAGGTCGGCTAGGAATTCTAGCCCTACTAATATGCCTAAATCGGCTACACTAAGAAAGATAAGGGTTAAACATGCTGAAGCCCAAAACCTAATAAATTAAAATAAGTCCAACTAGATTAATGAAATAGGCCCCACACAAGCCTATTAGACTTAATAAAGAATTAGGACCCACACGCCTAAGTGGATTAATGAATTAGAACAAGGCCCACTCTTGCCACATCAATTAATGAAACAAAAGTTGGCCCACTTCAATCCCTCTCTATGCCGCCACCTTGATCAGCTTGGATCATATGATTAAAGCTGGTCTTTCTTCATTCAAGCCCATCTTAAATGTCTTGATCTTGCTTAAAAGACTAGAAGACTCGGCTCAAGTAGAATCCTTGCATTGCTTCCTTGTTTTGGCCCAAGTGGAATCCTTGAATTGAATCTTTAAGACTTGGTCCATCTTGGATCCCATCAAATCACCTAGGCCGAATGGCAACTAGTGTAGTAGTCAAAAAACGTAAACTCATTTTTGAAGCTCGTTTTAACTATCCATGACCCGGTTTATCAAAACCAAAATTTTTTTAAGTTTTAAATGATCAAAAACCTCTTATAGAATAGCCCCTAAGGGTTCGGCCAGCCCCTTTTCCCTAGTAGAAAAAAATCCAAACTTGCTAGCTTTAAAGCTTGTTTTAGCCACCCAAAACCTGATTTTAGTTAACTATTTTTTACACCTTACAAAAAATTCGAAAAAATCTGAAAAATTCGATTTAGGTTCAGCTAACAGTGAACTAAATGTGGTATAAATAATTTTTTATTTGGACAAAAAATGCATGGGAAAAATATTTCCCGAAATCAAGAACTTCAACTTGTAAAACATTGTTTTTTCCAACTAGTTTGAAATCAAGATTTTGACTATAGATCGTTGGTTGATCTTAACCAAAACCATGTTGGAAATGATTTGAAAACATGATTTACAACAAGAAAAATGATTGGCCCAAGGCTAGCCCCTTGGATGTTAATCCGACTATAGCTATCACTTGGTAAAAACCACGAACATCAAGCTCAAAATCATTTTTTAAAGAGAAATAAGAAATAAACAACACACAGTAGACAATATCCAGCAAGATATACATATGAAAATGACAATATATAAGTAAGAAAATGTAAACAAACAAGAAAGCAAAGATTGGCTCAAGGCTAGCTCTTTGGATGTAAATCTGGCTATAGCCATCACTTGGTGAAAACCAAGATCATCAAGCTCAAAAACCATTTTATTTCATTTTTTTAGAAGAAAAACAAAGGAAAAACATCTATCTTACCAAAATAGAACAACCAACATCCAATAGCAATATAAAGCATGAAGCAAACATTCACAACAAAGGCCTTAAGTTTCGGCTAAGGGGGAAAACATGGAGGAATTGTTTTTTGCAAACTTTGTAATTTTGTGAAAAAAAAAAGAAGAAGAAAAAGAAGATCTTTTTAAAACCTCTTGAAAACCTTAAGAAAAGAAGAAAAGTACAAGGAATAAAACTTGAAATAGATGGAAAATAAAAGTGAAAAAGAAAGAAGAAAACAAGCTACCTTAGTAAGCTTTCAAGAACAAAAACTTTGAACCTCCATTTTTTCTCCTTTCCCTTTCTTCCTTGTGAAATTTTTAACCAACTTCCTCCTCTTCTTCATGGCTGGCTGAATGGTCCTTAAAAAAACCCTTATGCTACCATTTTTAATCCCAAAAATACCCTTGGTCGAAAGGCCTTCTCTTCTCCCTTGCCTTCATGCTTTTTTCATGTCCAACATGGTCCCCCCTTTCACATGGCCATTTTTTCCTATTCTTTAGGACCAAGTTTCATTCTTATCAGACCAAAATGCCATGTCATATACTCTTGTCCCCTCTCTCTATCCTACTCATCCAATTATTTACAAACAAGCCACCTTGTGTTTTCTCTACAATGTCCTCACTTCTTCATTTTACTACACTATTGCCTTGGGTTATTTCCACACACTTCCTCCAACTTTCATTTATTTCTTATTCACCTCTCCATTGTTCCCAAATTGATTTTCTCTTTAATTGAATCAATCTCTACAACTCCAAAATTTTAAATTGTGCACTTTAGTCCTTCAATTTTTTAATTTCTTCTTAAAATTGATTCATCTCTTATTCTCCTTGTAATTGATCTCTTCAAATCCATTCATTCATTGATTTCCTTTTAAATTGGACTTTCAATTTCAATTTCTTCCAATTTCAATTTTTTCTCAAAATTGAACTTTCAATTTATTCAATTTAGTCCTTGGATTTTCAATTTTTCTTCAACTTAGCTCCTCCTTTCACTCTCCTTGTAATTGAGCTTATTGAATCCATGTATTTATTGATCATTATCCAAATTGAACTTTCAATTTCATCCAATTTAATCATTTTCATACTTTTCTCCAAAATTGGAACTTTCAATTTATTTAATTTTGTCATTATGTTTCCAATTCATCTTCCAATTGACATATCTCTTTATTCTCCTCTCGAAGTGGACCTTTGAATACCTCCATTTATTGATTATTTCTCAAATTGAAACTTCAATTTCATCCAATTTGATAATTTTCATACTTTTCCCCATAATTGAAACTTTCAATTTATTCAATCTTGTCCATCTTTTTCCAATTCATCTTCCAATTGACTTCTCCTTTTATCCTCTTGAAGTTGGACTTTCGAATACCTCCATTTATTGATCATTTCTGAAATTGAAATTTTAATTTCAACCAATTTGATCATCTTCATACTTTTCCCCAAAATTAAAATTTTCGATTTATTCAATTTGATCTTTCCACTTTCAATTCTTCCTCAAATTGATTTCTCTCTTTATCCTCCTTAGAATTGAACCTTGGAATCCCATACTTTTATTGATTCTTCTTCCAATTGGAATTTCAATTCCATTCAATTTAATTTTTTCTTTAATTTCCTTTGAAATTGAACTTCCAATTTGTTCAATTTAATCCTTCCATTATTTTCCTTCTTAAATCCCATCTTTCTTCAATCTAATTATCTTAAATTTCATTTCCATCATCTTTAATTTGTCCAAATTGAGCTCCTTGTCATCCCAATTTTTATTTTCCTCCTTTAATTTCAATTTTTTTGATTTTTTTAATTTAGCCTCTACACAATTTCTCTTCCAATTTTCCTTTCCACTTTCAATTGTAGTTCTCCAAATATCAAGATTGCTTTATCACAATTCAATCCTCGTCTTAAATCTTGATTTTTCAAAAGTTAACCTTTTTAGTTGAGTTTGACTTTGACTTTCGATCAACTTTGACGTTTTGACTTATCTCGCAACCTTGATCTTGTCCATTGTGTCTAATCCAACTAGGACATTGGGCCTTGAAATCGAGGTAGAATTAAGAATATAGATTTCAACGAGGAACGTACCACCTTGTTTAGGGGCCCGGACAAAATTAGGTGTCTATAATACTTAAATAAACCCTTAATATAAATCAATATTTCATTTGAAGTAACAACTTATTTAGATACAAATCAAAGGATAATGACTTATTTGGGTACAATAAAAATATAAGGGTTTATTTGAAAAAAAAAAAAGAAATAATTTATGAGTTTTTTTAGTATTTTAACCTATTTAAATTAGATCCTGTAGCATTTATCACTTGAATGAGAAAAAATTTGAAACAAAAAGTGAGTTTTTTTATGTATAAAAATAGGTAGTTTTTTTTAACAAAAAAAAATTAGTGTGTATTTCAAAAAAAAGAAAACGGATAGTTAAAAAAATGTGTAATTACAAAATGAGAGTAGTTTTTTTACTCAATTCTAATTTGAAAAAAAAAAAGTGAATTATTAATATCTACCCTTAATCTCTCCAAAAATAAGAAAAACATATCTACCTTAATTTAAGAAATTATTTTATAAATCTATTTGGTTAGTAAATTTATCAACTAAATGTTATTCAAAATTATTCTGAATTTAGCAAGTTTAAATTTCGATATTGTATGAACATAAAAGTAGAATTTAAAAACTAGCAGAACAGATTATGCTTTATTTACTAGCAATATACGAACATTACAAAAATCATATACTTACAGATTTTATTTGAACACAGAAATTCAAGATCGAGTCAAAGTAGAACCTCTGACCTTAAGATAATTTTTGTCTGTCTCTTAGGTGTTTACAGAAGAATGCAACTCGTCTCCCAGGCCTCCTTAATCACGTTGTTGTTGAGAGCACACTCAATGACAACACAGCGAACCAGAAAAAATAAAGTAGGCCTCTCTCACAAGATAGCAAAAACACCGAGAGCAAATTTTTTTTTTATTTTTTATGATTAAACAGACACTGCTCTCAGGTTTAAAGAGAAAATCAGCAAACTGTTCGTAACAGACAAACCACTTGAAAAGAGCCGATTCGGTCAACAGACAACAAACAGACCATTTGATAAGGAAATGTTTCGGTTTAGGTTCGAACCGACATAACTTACTCCAAACAATCAAACTGTTGAAAAAAAGGGTCGGTTTAGGTTCGACCGGCATGTCTTAATCAAACAAGTTTAAATGGTTGGTCGGGCTGGGCATCAAAAAATTAAATTATTTTCCAAGCTCAGCTCGCCCGGTCTGACCCAAGCCCAAGCCTAAGCCCGGTCTGGCCCAAGTTTGTGTAGGTCCTCACCCTTCAAAAAAACTTAGGTGTCCCTTGAGGCCCAACCCCACCTTGAACCTAAGCCTATATAAACACAAGCATAAACTTTTGTGTTTCTAATGTGGGATTCCACACCAAGCTAAACATCAATGACATTTTTCCTCTTCAAGTGGGTACCTTTGAGATCAATTTCTTATTCATTATTAATATCAATTGTGTACATTAATAATATATTGTGTATCTACTTACGACAATCTACGTATTAATATACGTATTTCGTATTTATACACATCGATATCTAACAATCCCCCACATAAATGGAAATTGTCTGATTAAAACGACGAACTGACTCGGAATATGAGAGAGAATAACTTTGAAGTGTAATTGCTTCAGGATAGGTAGCTTTTGGCTTTGAACCTTCCATAGTGACAACTATCAGATTTACTCGGCTAACTAGTGAACATGATGTCTTGAACTATTCAGCCTTTCATGTAAACCAAGACAATATGTATCACGCAATTTCTCTTCGAACATCTTTGGTTCTCATAGTTGTGTTCATTTTAGCCCGAACACATCCTGGTTTCTATGAGTACTCTAGAGAATTTAGCCTTATCAATTCTCATAGAAATTACCACGTTTCATACTCATATAGGCGATTTCTTATCAAGAGTATCCTACAATACCCCACTTGATTTTATCTAGTTATAAGAATCATTAAAAGCATAACTTATCCTAACTCCTTTGCAGGCAGCACTAATTCATCATAGTAATGGATAAGAGTGTTTCACTCTTTTAGTGCTCACACTAAGTTAAAATAATTCGATTGTCCCTTTGAACCTAAATCTTGGGATCTCTAGTCAACTAGGTTGGGTTACCATTATGTAACTTTTCTTAATTTCTAGGCATAAGACCTATTCCCCTCGATGATTTATATACTTGCTTTCTTGTTAAACCTTTTGTAAGTGGATCCGCAATATTATCTTTTAATTTTACATAATCAATAGAGATAATCCTATTTGAGAGCAACTGTCTCACGATATTATGTCTTCGACGAATGTGTCAAGATTTATCATCATACAAACTACTCTGTGCCTTACGAATTGCAGATTGGCTATCGCAATGTATACAAATTGCAGGCACAGGTTTCGGCCAACATGGAATATCTTCTAAAAACTTTCGAAGCCATTCCGCTTCTTCTCCAGCTTTATCTAAAACTATAAATATAGATTCCATAGTGAATCTAGCTATACACGTTTGTTTAGAAGATTTCCAAGACACTGCAGCTCCTCCAATAGTAAAGATAAATCCGCTAGTGGATTTTGAATCTTTAGTATCGAATATCCAATTTACATCATTGTACCCTTCAAGCACAGCTGGATATCTTGTATAGTGCAGTCCATAACTTAAGGTGTATCTCAAATATCTGAGTACCCCTACTATGGCCTTCCAGTGGTCCTTTTCCAGATTACTTGTAAATTTACTCAGTTTACTAATTGAGTATGCTATGTCTGGTCTTGTGCAGTTCATGAGATACATGAGACTACCAATTATCCGCGAATATTCTATTTTAGATATCGTTTCACCTGTATTTTTCCTTAGATGTAAATTGACATCTACGGATGTTTTGGCTATATTGGTATCGTTCTTATTGAATTTCTCAAGAATCTTATTCACATAATGATCTTGAGTTATTACCATGCCGTTTTATGTTTTAGAAATTTTAATTCCTAAAACCACATCTGCTACACCCATATCTTTCATATCAAATTTACTGATCAACCAAACTTTGGTGGTTTTAATGATTTCATCATTACTGCCTAAGATCAACATATCGTCTACATATAGACAAACAATGACATATCCCTTATTCGTATTTCTTATGTATACGCATTTATCGCATTCATTAATGCGAAAACCATTTGACAACATTGTATTGTCAAATTTTTGATGCCATTGTTTAGGTGCTTGTTTTAAACCATATAATGATTTAACAAGCTTACACACCTTCCTTTCCTATCCCAGAACTTTAAACCTTTCGGGTTGTTCCATATAGATTTCTTCGTCTAAATCTCCATTCAGGAAAGCTGTCTTAACATCCATTTGGTGTATTTCGAGATTGTTAAGAGCTGTTATGGCTATTAACATTCAAATGGATGTTATTCTCGTAACTGGTGAGTACGTATCGAAATAGTCGAGCCTTTCCTTTTACTTGTATCCTTTTATTTCAAGTTGGACTTTATATTTATCAATGGATCCATCTGCCTTCATCTTCCTCTTAATATCCATTTGGATCCTAAAGACTTATGCCCAAGAGGAAGATCCACGAGTTCCCATGTATGATTTTGCATGATGGATTCTATTTCATTGTTAACGGCCTCTTTCCAGAATGGTGCTTCTGGAGATGACATAGCTTCATTAAAAGTTTGAGGTTCATTTTCTAATAAATAGGTTAGAAAATCCGAACTATAATTAGTTGGTACTTTAGCCCATTTTCTTCTTCTGGGTTCCTCTTGTTCCTCTTCATCCATATGTGAATCACTACTCAATGACTCATGAGTTCTCTTAGTAGTCTTATTTTTTTGTTTTTCCTTGTATGGAAGTACATCTTCAAAGAACGAAGCATTCCTTGATTCAATTATCGTATTGATATGAATATCAATAATGTATGACTTGTACACAAGAAAATGATAAGCAACACTATTGTTTTGCATATCCAATGAATACGCAATCAATAGTTTTAGGTCCTATTTTGACCTTTTTTAGGTGGAGGAACTACTACCTTTGCAAGACCCCCCCCACATTTTCATGTATTTGTAGGATGGTCTTCGACCCTTCCATAATTCATACGGTGTCTTGTCTGATTTCTTGTGGGGTATTTTATTGAAAATATAATTAACTATTAAAATAGCTTCCCCCCACAAGTTCTAAGGTAACCCTGAGCTTATCAACAAAGCATTCATCATTTCTTTCAACGTTCGATTCTTGTGTTCTGTAATACCATTTTGTTTAGGTGAATAAGGAGCAGTGGTTTGATGGATGATACCATATTCTAAACATAATTCATTAAAAATGAATCATATTCACCACCCCTATCACTCCTTATTATCTTAATTTTCTTGCTTAGTTGATTTTCGACCTCATTTTTAAAGAGCTTAAAAACTTCCAAGGCCTCGTCTTTGCTTCTTAGCAAATAGACATAACAATATCTTGTGCAATCATCAATAAAAGCAATGAAATACTTTTTACCGCCTCTAGTTTGCACATATTTTAAGTCACAAATATCAGTGTGAATTAAATCTAGAGGTTCACTACTTTCAATCGAATAGAAAGAAGCCTTAGCTAATTTGGATTCCACACAAATTTCACATTTATAATTTTTATCAATGTTAATTTTCTGAAGCAAATCCAAATTGTTGATCCTTTGTAAGGTCTTATAATTCACATGACCTAATCTACCATGCCATAAATTAGAGGACACAACCAAATAAATAGAAGAAATATTTTTATTATTATTCTTGTCCTTTGGCACAACAGCCATTACATTGAGCTTAAAAAGTCCATCACATAAATATCCTCTACCCACAAATATGCCACATTTAGTGAATACAAATTTATCCGACTCAAATACCAGCCTAAATCCGTTCTTGCTCAACAGAGAGTCGGAAAACAAATTCTTGCAAATTTCAGGAGCATGAACCACATTGTTCAAAGTTAGTTCTTTCTCAAAGGTAATCTTGAGCACCACCTTCCCATGATCTCATTCCTTGCAAACCATAGAGTTTCTCATAAACAGTTGCTCATCATTAGCAGCTTCTATATACTCGGTGAAACTCTTCCTATCAGAATATACATGACAAGTGGCACCGGTATCAACCCACCAAGTCTTAGGATTTTCTACCATGTTCACTTTCGACACTACAGCAGCAAGCTCAATCTCATTGTCATCAACTAAGTTGGCTTGAGCTTTCTTCTTCTTGTTCTGACGGCAGTCCTTTCCTCGATGTTAGAGCTTGTTACACACAAAACAAGTTCCCGTGAACTTCTTGAAATTCGTTCCCTTATTGCCTTAGGAAGAACTAGAACCAACTTGTTTCCTCTTGTTGGTCTTGTGCGAATGTTCCATAACATTTGCCTTGGCTTCCATAGTTTGAACTTTAACCCTCTTTTCTGAACCACAATTATCCTCCTCGATTCTTAATCGGACATTCAAGTCCTCTAAGTTCATCTACTTTCTCTTGTGCTTGTAGATAGTTCTTGAAATCCTTTCACAAATGTGGCAATTTCTCTATCAAAGTTGTCGCCTCAAATGACTCACTAAGAATTATACCTTCGGCAGTAATTTCATGGAGGATCAACTGATACTCTTGGACTTGGTTGATCACGGTTTTTGAGTCCACCATTTTGAATTCCAGAAACCTGCCAACCACAAATTTTTGCGTGCCAACATCCTCGGTTCTGTACTTTTTTTCTAAGGACTCCCACAGCTCTCTCGCTGTTTTGATAGGGCTATACACGTTGTATAACGTGTTGTCCAATCCGTTGAGGATATAATTCTTGCATAGAAAACTAGAATGTTTCCATGCTTCCACCGAGGCTACAACCGTAGGATCAGTCTCTCCTTCATTGAGAATCAGAGCCTCCTCTCTTAAGAACTGGGCTAGGTTAAGGGTGGTCAAATAGAACAACATTTTTTGCTGCCAACATTTGAAGTCCAGACCACTAAACTTCTCGGGCCTCTCACCATGTGTAACATGTAGTGGCTATGGCGCTACAGGCGCACCAGCAGTACCTGTAGAACATTCTACCATCTGTTATTTAAAAATAATAGGATCATTTAAGTGCAATTTAGAAGCAAAATTGCGCAACCAATACAGAGTATTGTATATATAAAACACAGTAAAACGTACACAATATATATTATAAATGCAATTACAATTATAAGTATATATATATAAATCAGCAGTAACTAAGTAACTAAGTATACATATATATTATATATGTGCAGTAACTAATTGTAAGTAGCAGCAATATATATATATATGTTGTCTAAGTTATAAATATATATTGTCAATAACAGTAAAGAAATAAAACAAGTAATAATACCAAAAAAGAAATCGTCTTAAGATTGTTATTCAAAATTATTCCGAATTTAGCAAGTTTAAATTTCGATACTGTATGAACATAAAAGTATAATTAAAAAACTAGCAGAACAGATTATGCTTTATTCACTAGCAATATACCAACATTATAAAAATCATATACTTACAGATTTTATTTGAACACAAAAATTCATAATCGAGTCAAGGTAGAACCTTTGACCTTAAGACGATTTTTTCTTGTCTCTTAGGTGCTTACAGAAGAATACAACTCATCTCTAGGTCTCCTCAATCATGTTGTTGTTGAGAGCACACTCAATGGAAACACAGCGAACCAGGAAAAATGAAGTCGGTCTCTCTCACAAGACGGCAAAAAAACCGAGAGCAAAGAGAAAAAAAAATTTGTGATTAAACAGACACAGCTCTCGAGTTTAAATAGGAAACCAGAAGACTGTTCGGAATAGACAAATCACTTGAAAAGAGCCGATTCGGCCAACAGATAGAAAACAGACCGTTTGATAAAGAAACAGTTTGGTTTAGGTTCAAAGCGACATGACTTAATTCGAACAATCAAAACTGTTGAAAAAGGAAACGGTTCAGTTTAGATCTGATAAGTGCTTAATTTCATACATTTTTTATATATCATTTCCTTATACTTTGTACTTAGTTTCTTGAAATCCTTGATAGTTTGCTATGGTTTTATATTTTGTAGGTATTTTGGAAGAGATGAAGTCAAGACATGTCAATTAGGATGTTGAAGAGCTTACAAAATCCCAATCACGAGATGGAAGAAGACTTGGGAGTCAAAAAGATCAAATTCTTGATGCAAAGCAAGAAGGCAGATTTGACCTCCAGAACTTGTTGCTAAGAAAACATGATGTTAGAGTCTTTATTAAAAGAAATGTCCTTCTTTACTTTTGAAGATGACTTGAATATCTTTCCAATGGTACATCATGTGCCCAAATTGGATAAAAAATGGTCATCCAAAACGACGCTAAAATATCTCCCTAAACAACCCTAACGGCATAAAAACCCTAACCGCAAATCCCTCTTTAAAACCCTGAGAGCCCTAGACGCAAATCATGATAAAAGGGACCTAGAGGCTGCCTATAAATAGGGAAGAAGAGGGGGAGCCACGACACATATTGTACATATTATAGTAGTCAGATTTTATTCTTTTCTTAGAGAGTTTGAGAGAGCAAGAGGCTAAATAATTCAATATTCTTCTTCTTCTTCTTCTCCATTCTTTTAGTTTTCTTCTTATTTTCTTTTTAATCTTATGTTTATGATAACAATGCCTATGCAAGGCTAAATTCTTTTTGGTTAAGGGTGATTTCAAAGCCCTAGACATGTTGTGTAATTGATTTTCAGATTCTATCTATCATTAGTTTTCTATCAAAGTTGTTTATGTTCTTCTATAGGAATTGCTTATGATCTTTGTCTTGATTTATTTAGGGTGATCAACTAGACATATCTTGTTAATTATCTAATGCTAGTTTAGGAGACTTGATATGTAATTGTCTTGATTTCCTATTCAATAGTGGCAATTTGTGATTAATGATTATGTTAAAGTTTTCGCTAATTGCAAAGTGGAACATAACTTAGGTTGAATAAATCCATGTTTATGTGTTTGTTGCTTAGATCAACCTATCTTTCTTATCATAAAGTTGCTGTCACTTTGAATCTTGAGATGTTTATCCTAGGTTATTTGATAGTTAGAGTTTAAGTAGTGGTGTTCATCCTATTTAACGACAAACTAAGGAAGGATTGGGGTAACACGGGAGGTTGTTATTTATGGTTGATAATTTTGATAATTGATTGGTGTTGATAGATCTGAAATTGATTCTCAATGATATCTAGTGGTGGCGAATGACGTCTTAACCTTACTTTTCTCATATTTGATTTCTTTTTACTTACTTACTTGCAATCTTACTTTTTTGATTTGCTTTACTTTTAATTATTTCAAAAACCCCTTTTTCCTTTATTTTATTTGAACTGAAGTTATAAACTAATAACGAATAAATTAAAACCCAATCCCTGAGGACTCGACCCTTGCTTACTACTATACCTAACAATTGATCTTTTTAGTGCAAATATTAAATACGATATACTCTTTTGAGTGCATCAAGGTTTCAGCGTCGTTGCCGGGGATTGCTTCCTTTAATTTATTTGTTACTTGGTTTATTCTTATTTTCAGTTCTAATTAATTTTCTTATATATATATATAGGTTTTCTTTTCTACCCAATCAAAGAGAGATGGCATGGGCTACATCAAACATTCAAAAGCAACTAGCCAACCTCACATCCATAGTTCAACAATTGGCCATTGGTAATGTTCAACAATCAAGGAAGTGTGGAGTGTGCTTTATGATGGATCATCCAACTAATTTGTGCCCATACTTCTAAGAAAATAATTGTGAACAATCCTATGATTTAAGAAGATTTCAAGGCCAACAAGGGTTCCAAGAACAACAATATGATCCTTACTCAAACATTTACAATGCGGGACGGTGGGATCATTTTAATTATGGTTACTCCGCAAATTATTAAGAAGTAGATCCTTATGCCAATTACACTCATCAACCTGTCTTCAATCAACCATGGGATCAACAACAAGATCTTTTTGAGCCACCACCTCAAAACTCAGGTAATTCTTTAGAAGATCTTGTCAATTCTCTTGTTACTAATTTGCAATTTCAACAAGAATTTCAGGCCAATATCCAGGAAACAAAGGCAAATATCCAAAGTTTGGAAACACAAATGAGCCAATTGGCTAGTAGTATGGTGGAATTAGTAGCACAAAGATCTCAAGCACTCCCTTCCCAATCGGTGATTAACCCAAAGGAGAATGCTACTATTGTGACCTTGAAGAAGAAGGAACAAGTTGAGGATGAGACAAAACCAAAAATAGATTCACTTCTTGAGGATAATGAAACCACCATTCAAATTGAGAGAATTTCGGCACCTCAGGTAACTTTTAAGGTTCCTATTTATACTAATGTTTCTTCTCTATCTTTTCCTAACAGATTTGCAAAGTCCAAGAAGGAGGAACATGAACAACAAATTCAGAAAACCTTAAACAGCTTGCTTGTGGATGCCATTAAGCAAGTACCAAGAGATGC
The DNA here is from genome assembly GCA_030761205.1 of Fremontodendron californicum. Classification (NCBI taxonomy): domain Eukaryota; kingdom Viridiplantae; phylum Streptophyta; class Magnoliopsida; order Malvales; family Malvaceae; genus Fremontodendron; species Fremontodendron californicum. Next base: position 27,572,353 of record JAULJL010000005.1, read on the forward strand.
ACCATTCCTTGACGAGCAATACACCACCGAGAGCAAATTAAAGTGTGATGACATAATAATTGTGGTGGATAATGCATCTACTGTTGTGTAAAGAAAGCTTCCTACAAAACGCAAAGATCCTGGAAGTCTTATGACTAAAATAGAAGATCCCAAAAAGCCAAGAAGGGGTATAGGTTAGGTTGAAGACATTAAATCAAATGCTAATTGGGAGGCAACCCAATTGATGAAAGATTAGCCAACTTGCCATATCAAATTTGCCTTATCTTCCTTTCTCTCTTTGTTTCGTTTAGCTATTAATTTTTTTTAGTGTTTTAGGATTATTTAGGTTTCATTAGTTTGTTTTGTTTTGAGTCTTTAATATTTTTTTATTTGTTTGTGTTTTTAGCAAGTCAGGCTGAGGATAATAAACCAAGCGCTTCTTGGGAGGCAACCTAAAAGGATAGAGAGCACACATCATAATCAGATTTGCTATTTCTTATTCTCCATCATTCTATCTTTTATTGCTTTCTTTAGTTATTTTTCTTCTTTTGTTTTTCGTTTTTTTCTCTTACACATGATTCTTTCATTTGGGATAGTAGCATTAAATGGAGGACAATGTAAGAATTAAGTGTGGGGGAAAGAATTTAGGATTTCCTTTATTTAGTTTATTTTGTTTTGTTTTAAGTCTTTTCAGTTTATTTTTAGTGTGTTTTAGTTACTTTCAATACTATGATGAGATATGAATTGCATAGGTCTAAAACTGGTTTACTAGTGAGAAGAATTTTATGAGAATTGAGCTTGATATCTTTTTTTCAATAAGCCAATGTTAACATGATATGTTGATTGAGACAGAAGCATGTTTAGACTTGGTTTTGACTTGTATAACCATCCTTGTGAGTTTTGAGCCTATATGATTGATGCATTATACATATCAATCTAATTTCTTTCTTGAGTGCTCTCATGATAACATGTTTCTCTAGAAATTGCTTTAAACCATTTGAGACTATATTGATACATATGACAACATGGATATGATAGAGGCATTAGGATTTTTACCAAGGCCAAATCAAATATCCCTTATTGATGTTCCAATAGAACATCCCCTAATGAGCCAATTTGAGCCTACATTGAATAAGCTATTTCTTTTGGTAACCACAACTTACACCTAGCCTAAACACATTTATATCTTTACGCTTGTTCTAAAAATGGATCGAATGTTTTGAGACATATTGCAAAAACAATGGATACTTTTTGAAATTTTGGGTTAGATACAAAAGATAGTATGGGGGAGGAGAAAGGCACAAGTCAAGAGAAAAAAAAAGGGAACATTATAAAAATACATTCCCATAAAAAAAATTGAATCATCTCTTGAACTTTTGGTTAAAGAAAAAAAAAATGTTACAAAGTTGGTTAGAATGAAGCAAAGGCTCAACATGAAATATTCAGCCTATGTTATTATGTGCTTCTAAAGAATATTGAGAAAGTGTTATTTGCATAAATCTATTTTATCTCTAAATTCTATGAAGTCTTTAGAACCTTTGTAATATCTTTTTCTTTTATTCTTTAACCACATTAGAACCTTTACAACCTTGAATAAAGACCTCTTGATTCATGAAGTTATATGATCTAAATAGTGGAGAATAGGTGGACAAGCAAGCATATGGTAGAACTATTTTCATGAGATTGATTAAGTGTAAACACTTTACCACTACTTTAAAGAGTGAAAATCATGAGAGTATCCCATGTGAGAAGTTGAGATTAAGTTTGAATATGCATTATTTTGATTGAGATATGTTATGTTAATAATGGTTTAACTCAAACTATTTACATTCAAGCATGATTCTTTATGAACCTTTTTAAGCTATTAACTAAGTTATAAGACTTGTCCAGTGATTGTCTTTAATTTTTATTGAAAGTGAACTAGATTGGGTTTTCTTACCTTGTTTCTATTTGATTTTTCTCGAGGACTAGCAAAAGACTAAGTGTGGGGGAATTTGATAAGTGCTTAATTTCATACATTTTCATATATCATTTCCTTATTCTTTGTACTTACTTTCTAGAAATCCTTGATAGTTTACTATGATTTTATATTTTGTAGGTATTTTGGAAGAGATGAAGTAAAGACATGTCAATTAGGATGTTAAAGAGCTTACAAAATCATAATCACAAGATATAAGAAGACTTGGGTGTCAAAAAATTCAAATTCTTGGTGCAAAGCAAGAAGGCAGATTTGACCTCCGGAACTTGTTGTTACGAGAACATGATGTTAGAGTCTTTATTCAAAGAAATGTCCTACTTTACTTTCGAAGCTGACTTGAATATCTTTCCAACGGTATATCATGCGCCCAAATTGGATAAGAAATGGTCATCTAAAATGGCACTGGAATATCTCTCTAAACAATTCTAGCGGCAGACAAACCTTAGCCGCAAATCATGATAAAAGGGACCTAGAGGCTGCCTATAAAATAGGGAAGAAGAGGGGGAGCTGCAACACACATTGTACATATTATAGTAGTCATATTTTATTCTTTTCTTAGAGAGTTTGAGAGAGTAAGAGGCTGAATAATTCAATATTCTTCTTCTTCTTCTCCATTCTTCTAGTTTTCTTCTTATTTTCTTTTTAATCTTATGTTTATGATAACAATGCCTATGCAAGGCTAAATTCTTTTTGGTTAAGGGTGATTTCAAAGCCCTAGACATGTTGTGTAATTGATTTTCAGTTTCTATCTATCATTAGTTTTCTATCATAGTTGCTTATGTTCTTCTATAAGAATTGTTTATGATCTTTGTCTTAATTTATTTAGGGTGATCAACTAGATATATCTTGATAATTATCTAATGCTTGTTTAGGAGACTTGATATGTAATTGTCTTGATTTCCTATTCAATAGTGACAATTTGTAATTAATTATTATGTTAAAGTTTTTGCTAATTGCAAAGTGGAACATAACCTAAGTTGAATAAATCCATGTTTATGTGTTTGTTGCTTAGATTAACCTATCTTTCTTATCATAAAGTTGTTGTCGCATTGAATCTAGAGATGTTTATCCTAGGTTATTTGATAGTTAGAGATTAAGTAGTGGTGTTCATCCTATTTAACGACAAACTAAGGAATGACTGGGGTAACACGAGAGGTTGTTATCTACTGTTGATAATTTTGATAATTGATTGGTGTTGATAGATCTGAAATTGATTCTCAATGATATCTAGTGGTGGCGAATGATGTCTTAACCATACTTTTCCTCATATTTGATTTCTTTTTACTTACTTGCAATCTTACTTTTCTGATTTGCTTTACTTTTAATTATTTCAAAAATCCCCTTTTCCTTTATTTTCTTTGAATTGAATTTATAAACTAATAACGAATAAATTATAACACAATCCCTGAGGACTCGACCCTTGCTTACTACTATATCTAACAATTGATCTTTTTAGTGCAAGGATTAAATAAGATATACTCTTTTGAGTGCATCAAGGTCCGAACCTGGATATCTTAATCAGACAGATTTAAATGGTTGGTCAGGCTGGGCAGTAAATAATTAAATTATTTTCCAATTCCAAGCTCGGCCCGACCCAAGTTTATGTAGGTCATCACCTTTCACAAGAACATGAGTGCCCCTTGGGTCCAACCCCACCTTGAACCTAAACCTATTTAAACACAAGCATAAGTTTTTGTGTTTCCAATGTTGAATTCCACACCTAACTAAACATCAACCAACTTCTTCCTCTTCAAGTGGGTACCTTTGAGATCAATTTCTTATTCATTATTGATATCAATTGTGTACATTAATAATACATCGTGTATCTACTTACGATAATCTACGTATTCATATATGTATTTCGTATTTATACACATTGATATCTAACATTAAATTGATGTCACTTGATTAATAATATCAAGTTCAATCAGATATATTATAAACAATATAGATTTTATCACTTAAGAGTTGAGAGCAAAGCTCAAGTGGTGTACAAAGTATTCTATACCATACATGATAATCATCTAAATTCTAAACTAGTTAGAATGGTGCCCTCACTTCGCGTTGATTTAGCTGTTTTTTAAAATTATTATTTTAAAAATAATAATTTTAAATTAAAAAATATTACAATAATGATAAAAATTAAATAATTATAATTATTTTAAAATTTTGTCATTTAAAATTCTTGAAAAAATAAAAATATTAAATCAATGAGTTTAGTATCATAAGCAAGGTAGTCAGTACCGTATCGGTGGGCGTACCATTTTTATTCTGGTAATGATATGTACCAGTATCGGTTTGTTTCGACATATTGTTTCGGGTTTACCGGTATTTAAAAAAAAAAAATCATATAGCTTATTGTTAAGTTTTTTAATAAATATATATTATACACATGAAAATATACTTCCATTAAATGCATATATATATATATATATTTATAAGTATGTTTGTATACAAATATAAATTTTAAATATTTAATATGCAAAAATTTTAAACATCAAATCAATAAAATAAATATTAAATATTAAAAAAATATAGTAAATTTATTAATTATGTTCTATAACTTAATTAATGAACATATTTTATTTTTAAATGTAATTATAAAAAAATAAAAATGATCATAACATAAAAAATATTGAAATTGGTTTAAAAAATCAAATAAGTGAATTTTTTAAAAGAATCAAAATGTTGTACCAACCAGTAAAGGCTGGTACGTACTGATACTGACCGGTATTGACCGGTACAGGCTAGTACGATCGGTACAGGCCGGTACGACCTGTACAAAAACCAAAATGGTAAGATACTGATACCGTTTCGATTTACCTTAAAAACGGTACGTATCGACCGGTACAATACCGACTACACTGATCATAAGTCAAATGACATTAATTTAATTAAAAATTTACCAAAAATATAATAATAAATATAACAAAGGAATATTTATATAGATTTTTATTATTTAAACAATTATAAAAATTATTCACTTTTACATAAAATTACTTAAATAACCTCTTTTTTCAAAATTTCTTTACAAAAAAAAAAAAAAAAAAAAAAAAAAAAAAAAAAAAAAACTCAACTACATTGTGAGTGTACCAAATTTTAATCTATACTATATTTAAAATTCCTAATTGAGTTGGTATCACGAGTCAAGTGACATCAACTCAGTAAAAAAAAACTACTAAAAATAATAAAATATTAATTAAGGATATTTATATCTTTTACTTATAAAGTAATTATTTATTTATTTACAAGTCTTAAGAAAAAAACTATACATTACAAAGTAAATTCATTTTAAGAAACTACTCACCGTAAAATAACTTTCTTTTAAAAAATTACTCATCTATCATATAACTTCTTTTTAATTATATTTTAAAACAGAATTTTTTATTTTTTTCCATTCATATTGTGGGTATACCAAAATCTAGTATTATTATAAAATTAACTGAACTAATGTCACAAATTAAATAACACTAACTCAACTGAAGAATTACAAGAAGACCAAATATTCTGAAAAGAATAAAAATCAAATTAAGGATGTATATTTTTTTTAAGTCTAAAATACTAAAAATCTCCTTAACTATTTCAATTTTCTTAAATAAGATCTTATATTTTTATTGCACTCAAATAAAATTTTAGTCTTTTGATTTGTACTCAAATAAATCTTTATTCCAAATAAAATATTGATTTATGTTAAGTGCCTATTTAAGTATAAATTAAAGACTAAGGGCTTATTTAGGTACAAGTGAAACATAGGAATGAACTTGCTTGGTAGGGTGAATAAAATAATGGATAGATAGAAAATTAGAAGAAAAAAAATGAAAAGAAAGAAAATATATTTATTTTTTCCCATAGTATGCGTGATAAAAAAGTGAAAAGAAAAAATAATTTTTTTTCCACTCATTGCTTGGTATGATTGAAAATTGAAAAGAAACAAAATGAAAAATATATTATTTTACCATTATACCCATTGTAAGTTAAGATGAAAAAAAAAATTTAAATGATGAATAAACTTGAAAATATACCCACTTGACTAACACCACTCTCATTTTCTTTACTCTTTTCTTTCTAATTTAGAGTGATTTGTTTTTGTTAATAGGTGTTAAAAATGATAATCTTTTTTATTTTCTTTCCTCTCACTTTTCTTTCTTACCAAACACATCCAAATTTTATTTTCTTTCCCCTTTTTCACTTTATTTTATCCATCCTTCCACTTTAAAGGTGTGCTTGGTAAGAAAGAGAAGTGAGAAGAAAAAATATTAAAAAAAAATATTATTTTTCACACCTATTAACAGAAACAAATTACTCCAAATTGAAAAGAAAAAAAAATGAGAATAATGCAAATATGTATATTTACAAGATTATCCATCATTTTTAAATTTTTTTTTTCTTAACTTACAAAGTGTATAATAGTAAAACAATATACTTTTCATTTTTTTTCCTCTCATTTTTCAATCATACCAAACAATGAGTGAAAAAATAATTTTTTTCTTTCTACTTTTTCATCTTTGTTACCAAGCACACCAATAATTTTTTTTTTTTACTTTTCTTCTCTTTTAATTTTTCATCTTTCCACCCTACCAAACAAAGCGTAAATGCTGATATTCTAATAAAACCCTTATTTCAAATAAAAACCCTTCCATCTCACGTAGTCTAATTTTCGAATGACAAATACAAGTGAAACAAACGACTATACAAGCAATTGCCTACTGAAAGCCACTTTGAGAATCATTAAAGGTAAGCATGAACTACAACAGTAGTAGTTAACAGAGATGGCACCTAGGAATGAACTAAATGCTGGTATTATGTGTGACTTGGACAGGCTTGAACAAGTGGTAAAATCCAGAATCATATCTTTATAAGATCGAAATCGTTTACAGCTAGCACAAAAAAAAAAAAAATAATAATAATATCATTCTGGATCTTATAAATATATGATTGAAATAGAACATCTAGCACACATATTTATAAGCTTTAACAATGATTTTCCAACTTCAGTAAGAAAATACTGATCAAATGGGAAAGAAAAGAAGACAAAAATGATGAAGGACAAGCAATTTTATGTTGTTATTTAGGTGCACTTGTAATAATAAACATTAGATTACAACAGGAGATAAAGTAATTCTTTGATAAGAAAATACTAAAGGGCAGATTACAAAGAGTGACATCCTTCACGTAAAGGGCATCTTGGCCGGCTGAAAAGTAATTCTTTGATATCTAAAAGAAGAAATGATGGAATTGATCCGAGAAAATGCAGCAGAGTCTAGATTTCTTTTGACCATACATATGTGGTAGTTAATTGGCAGCCAATGTTTCCCCTCAACCGAATTACTTTCAAATTTTACCGATCCATTAATTTGAGGAGGATGGCCTACAAAGCAATCAAAACACCCTGATCACTGACTTTGAAACAGTCAATGAATTTTCAATGCATCACAGAAAGTAAAATGTTGCAAAGCCAGATGCCAAAATGCAAAACAAGGATTCCACAAATGAGTTCTAGCAGGTCCAAACATGGTTACGGCAAACATGATCTGCTTTCTATAATAAATATTAGAACTACGCAAGCTTTCGTACACATAAAAATCAAATTATTCTGAGAATAACTTACAGGACACGAACGATATGACTTCAGCCCCTGATGTAGTTCAGCCGGTGAAATTAGAAGCTTTACAGGACGAAATTCAACAGATTGATTATGTCCTCTGTTGTCTGTAAAACTAATTAATTGACGTTGTAGAAGGTGTTCAAATGCCTACAAAAGTTAGAATGGAACCTCATCAAACACTTGGGATGAGACTAAGTATTTAGAATATCAACTTGAGGTCATATATTGTGGCTTCCAATTAAAAGTTCAATTTAAGAGAATAGTACACACCCGTAGACAAACATTTCCTGCGTAGTAGTCAGATGTCTGGAATGAATCATGTATGCTCTTGTATTCTGACACATGGGAAAAATGAGTAAGTGAATAATATCTTTGGGTGTGCTTGGTAGAGTGGAAAAGTGGAAACAAAATGAATTTTGGGTGTGCTTGGTACGAAAGAAAAGTGAGGAAAGAAAATAGAAAAAATTATCATTTTTCACACCCATTAACAAAAACAAATCACTCCACATTGAAAAGAAAAGAGGAAAGAAAATGAGAATGGTGTGAGTCAAGTGTATATATTTACAAGATTATCCATCATTTTTTAAATTTTATTTTTTCATCTAACTTACAATGGCTATAATGGTAAAACAATATGTTTTTCATTTTCTTTCCTCTCATTTTTCAATCATACGAATCAATGGGTGGACAGAAAATTACTTTTTCTTTCCAATTTTCCATCTTTCCTACCAAGCACATTAATGAAAAGAAAAAATATGCTTTCTATCTTTTCACTTTTCTCCTCTTTCAATTTTCCATCTTTCCAATTTTCTTTTCATCCTACCAAGCAAAGCCTTAGTGCTGTAATTAAAAAAATAACACTGAAACAAGCAAAATGAACCTGTCATAATTGAATTGAAGTTATAAGAGATCTGCTCCTTAACTTCCAACCTTTTCATGCATACCAACAGATAGAGTTCCAATATGGAGCAATCTGCTTAAACAAGTTGAATGTGCATTCAAGATCGTTATGCTTCCAATACAAATTAATAAATCAAAGATGAATAATTTCTCATCTACTTATCATGCTTCATCTTACCATGATTTTGTCACTGGACATTCATGAAGAAGTGGCATTGTTTTTAAAACTTCTTCAGATCTTACTTGTGTCAAATGTTAGACATTCAAATCATCAACTAAATTTAATGAAACACCACAAAGATTTACAAAAATTATAGCAGTTTGCAACAATAGTCTGCTGAAAACCATCAGTACTCTATAATGATGTCAGACAATCAAAGAGTTAGCTAACTTGAGGTGAATTATTACACTACAAAGATTTAATGAAATCATAACAGATTGCAACAATATGCTGCTGAAAATCATCAATCTGAGACAAAATGCCCAAAGAAAGTTGAACCATTTGAAGGACTTCTGAAGATTTGTCTTTTATAAAGATAACATGTTCTTTGAACATCTAAATATAAAAAACAGCCAGAGAAATACCTAGAAGTTGGGAATTTCAGCAAAAAAAAAGACCTAGAAGTTCGAGAAAGCTCGTGATCCCATGGCAGTTTGCTTGAAACTTTCTCAAACATGAGTCAACATGAAGTGAATGTGGCAGAATTAAACGAGAATCTCATATTCATGCACCCAAACACAAATTAACAAACCTAATGAGAAGGAAAGGCCCACAGGGTAGTCATAGTGCATAATACTAGATTATAAGTTTCAGTAGATTACTAACATGAAATATAAAGTTAGAGAAAACCGGTACTTTAGACCAGATTAGCATCATAACTCCAAGAAGCATAACACTCTTAAGCAGAAGTTGTTAAATATTCCTCATATAATGAAAGTGGAAACATGTAAACAAAATAAAATACAATACCTAATATAGAGGAAAGCGAAGTCCCATACCTCTTATACATTCCAACTTTGGCTGCCGTTGAATGCTGGAAAGTGCAGATTTGAAGTTCTCAAGTGAAAGGAATCCAACACTCAAATCCATATAACAAACAGCTTGAAATCTGGAATCAATTCAATAATCATTAGAGCTGATAATAAAACACTGTAATTGTAATAGCTGACGTTTATATAACATTCTGTAGCCCCAGACACAAGAATAGAAACTTACAGAAATCTAACCAAATGACCAGTTGTGGAATTGAAACTCAAATAGGTATTAATTAGTTCTTTGAATCTCTCATCTGAAAAAATTTTCTATAAGATGTCAAGGAATTCATCAACCAATCTGGAAGAACAGATCCTTGGAAACGTACAGTAAAAAAAGTATAATCTTAGGAGCATGAACATTTAGGTATCAACATATTGTTAAAGTTATTTGGTTTGTTCTTAAAATGAGGCAACTTAGGTAATCAAAAGTATATCCTAATGGCCACTTGAAACTTCTTAAACACAGTTTCTGACAATCCTTAAAACTCCATTCAAGCACGAAGCTCCCCCCCTTCTTTAAATGGCTATAACATACTGTTATCAATCATCCCATTAAGAGAAAGTTTCAGGGAAAGGATACTTTCAGCCTTCCATTAAATTCAACAGTGTAGTTGTGGGGAAGGCTTGAATCAACAGGCAATGATAAAATGTTCTCCATAAATCTGCAAAGCCAAAGTGGGCATCAGATAAGGTTGTCCTTTCTTAAACATAAGTCACAATGATCTACATAGTTAGGCAATAAAAAAACCACCTTTCTGTATCTTTAGATGGAGAAAGAAACAGCAGCTTTCTGTGTGAAAAACGAGATCTCACTCTTTTTTCAAGAAGCTGGTCAACATCCTACATGGCATGGAATAAATTTTTAGGGCTCTAGAGAAGTAACAAATCATAATAATGCAAATTGCATGTTTGTGCACTCAATCCATACAATGAAGCCAGGCAGCAGTTTTCTAAAAAAAAAAAATTCAGTAAGTAAAAGAATTTTATACAAAATTCAGCAAAATAAAATCCCAAAAGACAACCTCACTAGAGGAATAAACTAAGTGACACATCAACAACAAACGAAATTTGGTACTTAGCTACAAAAGAAGCAACAAAGTGCTTTACCTAATACTATGATTTAATTTGTTACCAGAACAATGAATGGTGAACCACTTTAAGTCTTGGCTTCAAGGAGGTGCTTTCAATCATATTGCAGTCCCTTCGCATGACTTCCCAAACTTTAGCAATAAACAGGCAAGTGAAAAAAAGATGATTCAAATATTCTGGGTGATTGTAAGAGAAAAAGGTTGAGATGCTTTTGAATAATCTACTATTCCATCAATACATCCTTAGTTTGAACTTTGAAGTTTCCATTAGCAGCCAACCATAAAACAAAAGAAATTATTTGGGATATAATTTTCAAACCAGACCAGCTTGCACCACTCAGGCTTAGTAGTTTATATTGTGCACTCCCAAGCTTCACTGATTCTAAAACCTCCTTCATTCTTTGGCAACCATAACAAAACATCTTCGTTTATTTGAATGCTTATATTCATGACATTTTCCAATCCACAATATTTGAATTTATAGCTATAGGAAAGAACAATTTTCCAATATGGATGATATCAAAGTTACCGCTCTTACATCCCAAATCAGCTTCTTGAATATTATCAGTTCCATACTTCTGAGTAAAACACCAGCCGGCAGCCACTTTTCCATTTTATTTTAAAATTTTATAGTGCCAACTTTAAGGATAATGACTCAAGAAGAATTTTTATTACTTTAAAGAATAATTATGTGCTGAAGATAATTATGTGTTATTTTCAAGCCTGTAGGCACTCGTCCTCTCTCACAACCTTACCCCAGCCTCTCTTGACTGAAGTTATTTGAGGATGTTAATTGAAAATCAAAGAAAAAAGTCAAGAAGATAGAAACAATGGCAAGAAAATGCATTCTTCAAGGGAACTCTGCCTCGAAATTCAACTCTGATGATACAAGTGTTGATAGATCTATAGGATTCTATCCTCATACTAGATAACATCAACCGAAAGGATTGATAACTATGACCTAAAAGAAATTATAAGACATAGAGATAACTCTAAATAATTCAAGAATTTATTCAACTAAAAAGTAAGATTGCATGAAGATGAAACTACTAATATCAAGAGATAAAATTTCAAGCTGTAAATTATCCCAAAAAAAAAAATTTCAAGCTGTGGCACATAGAAGAGTGATATGCATACTTTTTATTATCATAAATGTTGTAAACAAGAAAAATTCAAAAAGAAAAAAAAAAACTTTAAACATACCAGTCGACAGCTCACACCAATGACAACAGCTTGTGATGTCACAGACTGCATTGCATCTAGCAAGCTATAAAGTAATCTTTGTTTTCCCTGTAAAGAACAATTGGGAAAAGAAAAATTGTTTAATTGCCTGATGAAAGATTTAAAACCTAACTTTTTCCTAAAATAAAATCTTTAATATGTTCTGTACGGCCACACACCCCTTAAAAAAGGAGCTTTGACATGACATTCATAAAATATAAAAAATGGAAGATCCTTACCTGAGCGAAAAAATCAAATTCATCAAGCACAAAAATAATTGTTTTATGTGCTAATCCACATTCCCTGACAATGATAGACGCTATCAGTTTATAAGGTTATTAAAACATATATAGATATTTTTTTTAAAAAGGCAAATCTGGTACCCTCACCTTAAAATTGCTATAATGAACTGGGAGTTATCATCAAATGATGCCTACAGAAATCATCTCATGATCAATATACATTTTAGTTAGAAATGCATCATAGTGACGTCAAATAGATGTACTGATATACACAGTACCGCTTTTGAGAACAAAAGTTGATGCTCCATGCATAATTGTCGAGCTATTTCCTGAAAGACAGATAACCATGACAGATATAAAAGGGAATTACCATGAAAATCTTAAGACAAAATATTTGATTCCATAACTTAGTAAGAGCCTAGGAAGAAAATTGTTTGTTGAACAAAAAATACATTAAATAATGTCAATGAGGAGTGGCAAGACTATTATGTAGATGAATAGAAAAGAAATATATAAGCTAAGTTAGTAATTTTATCTTGCTAACTAACATGAGACCAGACCCAGTAGTTTTTCAATTATGAGTAGTTAATGTATACCAGAACTTATTGAGTTGCTCAATCGGTCATTGTGTCAACATTTCCTATTATATTTCTTCAATGTGTTATGATTATTTAATGTCTAGACCCACACATTTTCCATTAGACACTTTTAAAATACAAAGAGTTGTAGTAGTATTGCTTATCCACAAATTTGCTAATAAGTTTCATGTACTAACTTCTCATTGTTGCCTCAGAAAGTAAAAATCAAGGATCCATCTATTGTTTCAGGAATTCCCCCATTACTATAGGAGAATTGTTGTAAGAATATATCAAGTCTGATAAATTTTTGCAAATAACTACCTAAGTTTAACTGTGGGTAACACCTGTCCTTTTCATCAAACATGTATCTATGAGTAATTGCACCTATATTCCCCAAAGTTTGGGTAGCATATTATATTGGTTTCTACAGTTCAAAGAGTCAAATATTGGTCCCTATACTTCCAAAATTATAACTAAAATGTCCTTCCATCAATTCTTTTGACAACCCAGCCATTAATCCCCACTTGGAAACACATGTCAATCATGTACAATAAATTTTGGTTCTTTTTTAATAGAGGCCAACCAGCCACCATCGGGAAGGGCCAAATCTAGAATTCCCAATGCCAATATCGGTAATTAGAGCCAAGGCAACTCCTAGCATAGCTGGATATGGCGCAGGGAGGCAGATCGAGCCACGCCACCCACCCGATTTGGCCCTTTTTACCAACAATCTAGCAATGAGAAAGTGAACCCCACCCCCTTTGTCACCCTAAACATCGGAATCCAACAATCCATCTCTCTCTCTACAAAACCCCTCTCCTAAAAAGTTCTAACAAAATATAATTGTCAAAAATAATCCCAAAAACCAATTTAAAATGCCAAACATAACCCATAAACCAGTGTTGTTAAGGCGTGCGCCTAGGCGTTGCGTCTTAGCACCAAACAACAAAAGCGGCTCAAATCCTTTCGGACGAGGCGTATTTGATCAAGCGTACGCCCAGTGCGTCTAGGCGCGCTGTTTTGTAAGGCGATAGGCGCAAAAAAAGCCAATCTGATTGAAATTCTCTTTAATTTCTTTAATTTCTAATTTTTTTTCATTAACTGTACATTTACTAATAAGAAAAGAGATAATATCAAAATCTCTACTTCTCATATTTGAGTATTCAATTACAGATATGGGACATATGCATATTGGCCAACAAAAAAAAAAATTTACAGGTTTTGTAGGATAAACTGGATCACTTTTTAGAGTTTATTATCATAATTGTATATCTTATTTTATTTATATATATATATATATATATATATATATACATATATATATATGTGTGTGTCTATATATATATAGAGACATATACAAAAAACACGCACATATACATATTGCACCTTACTTCACTCAAGCGAGCACTTTTTTGTGCCTTGCGCCTCAGGCAATATAAGGGTTATACTGCTTAGAATGCGCCCTTGACAACACTGCCATAAATTAAACCCAAATTGTCCAACACAATTTAAAAATACCCTGCATGTCCAAAACAAAATTGGGGATTCTTTTCCAACGCATCATTTTTATAGACGTGGACTAAAGCGTGTCGCTAGTTGGCAATTAACAATTGAGTTGACAACATTGATGGAAGGACCTTTCACTTATAAGGATAGAAGCAAATACTTGACCTTTTGAATTATAGAGACCAACATGATATGCGACCCAAACTTTGGGAACTACAAGTGCAATTTACTCTGTTCTATGTATAACAGAACAGAAACTTAGTTTATTTGACCAGCAATTATAGTTCATATGAAAGTATACTTTCTGCATGAAATCAAGTAGCATTGCATAAGACCATATCATATATCACATGCTCAACATGCATAATAACTTAATGAGCAAAATTAGGTAGTTGAGAACTCATGATTATGTAATCCAATATTATGAAGGAGGAAAATTATGCGATATTCACCTTTAGTGCACAATTGTCATCACTATGCAAAAGGCCATTCAGTTTAATCTGCAGCAATAAGCCAATTGCAAGATACAGTGAGAAAGCACAATTTCCATGAACTATATATATATATATATATATATATATATATATATATTGTGTTTTTATAACACTTTAAAGCATGCTAAAACAAAAATAGATATTAAATCACTGAGTTCGCACTTTTATATATAATCACACAAGCATACATACTATCACAATAATGCAAACACTTTGTTCATGGAGATGAAAATCCAAGCATGATGTATATGGTTGAGGCGCCATGTAAACCAAAGACTCCTACTCTACCCAACACAAAATTCTCTCTTTCCTCACTTTCCTTAAAAACTGAATGGAGTATTAGTTTCACTAACAAACAAATTCAATCAAATCCACATTCCAAGCAATATCCGAAATATAACCATGTCAAATCAAAATCTTCAAAATCTATTTCCTTATTTTCTAACAAACTAGACCAATTAAACTTTTATCCTTTCCACTACTACAACAACCTCAAGAACAATCTTTTGTAAGACCAAAGAAAAGAAAATAAACTATGAAATTAAGGAGCATAGCCATACCACAGATATTACTTCAGGATATTGTTGTAACAGATCGCTGAGAACAAGTTCCAAAACCTAACAACACAGGAAAAGTAAAAAAGAAAATACAAATATATATATTTTTTAAATTGTTCTTCTATAAGAACGAAGGAAAAAAAAATAAACAGAAAAGCTTAACCAAAGATGATAGCATACCGCAACTTTCCCCGACCCACGTGGACCAAGAAGCAGAATCGAATTATTGCATGCTTCCGTAACTGAACTCGATATTATAAACTTTAACTTACTGCCAAAGAAATGAACGAAAAAAAAAAAGGAAATTAAGAAAGAAAAAAAGTTCATTATTATTTATTTAAGCGAGCATTTCCCAAAGTGGAAGCTGAGAAAATGAGAGAGAAAAACAGACCTGTAGTTGCTGTCAGGAGAATCAGAGAGGGGTTTGAAGATGAAATTAGGGTCAGAGAGTCGAGTTCGAAGGAGATTTACGGCTTTCTCTGATGGATTTTCTTTCTCTTTTTCTCTTCCCATTTTTTTTCCTGTCGCTTGAGATTGAAAGAGAGAACTTCCAGGCGAGCAAGGGTACAATTTGAGCTAATGTGATGTATAATTACGAAAAGCTCCAAACTAAAGCTATGTCAGCTTGAGGAATCAGATTTGAGGAAAGGGAGAACCGGGTAAGATATTATAGTTTTGAGGTTTTAGGGGGAAAAAGAAAGAAAAGAAGAGTAAATTAAGGAGGAGGGACAACCAGCGCCGCCGGAAACCAACGGCGAAGGCGGCGTATCAGTCTGAGAAGAAAAGGGTAAATTAAAGGACAAAAGATAGTTTCAGTGGGTTCCCGCCACTAGTCCAAGATCATCTCTGGGCTATCCTTTAGAGGCCAACTTGCGAAGTCAGGTCCAATTTCAAATAGTTTCAATCAGAGATTTTCCATTAAATTTTTTTAATTTAAGAAAAGAGTTTCGAATTATAAGGATAATGCACCAAACATTGAATTAAATGTTCGGATGCTACATATAAAAGTTCCTCAAGTTATAACAAATGTCATATAATTGCGTGATGTTGCGGTATAAGATGATTTTTTTTAATTAAAAATGTTAATGAAATTATAAATATACATTTTTTTTGACATTGAAATCCAAATTACTAAGTAAAAAAATTAATCTTTACATGAGTTATATTTAAAATAAAACTAATAAATATGTTTATTTCAATCTTAATTTAATCACATAAAAAACTTGTCAATTATAAGTTTTATAAAAAGTAAATTTAGTATTTATAGTCACATAAACAATCATAATTTTAGAATTAAAAAATTTGAGTACTTATTCTCATAATTCATCTATTGAACCGGTAATACTTGTATTGTTATTATATTTTCTTATTTAAGTAGTTATTAGTTCCATTGAATTTATAAATCTATTATTATAACTTATTATTTTTACTTAATAATTTTATATCAATAAAGTGGTAAGTTATTGTGTCAAAAGTTATGTCAATAAATATTGTAGGAAAAAAATATACAAATTTTTTTGAAAGCAAAAAATAAACAAATTAAGAAAATAAAATAAAAGTAAAGAGAAAAAAATAAATAAAAGGAAGGGCTTAGGCGTTAGTTTACAAACTAATATTATAGTTTTTAATTTATTTTTTATTCAGTATATTATTGTCTTCAATATTAATTTTAAGATACAAACAAAATAAATAACATTATTTTAAATTGAACCTTTCTATGCTTATGAATTAACCCTTTTACTCTAAAAAGGTGATAATTTCATTAGATTGGATCCAAAAGTTTTCAAGCTTAATCTGGTAGAAATTTTTTTTAGTGAAGGTACATGATGCATAGATTGTCTTTTAATTTAGTTTTTTTTTTTTTTGTGTTAAATTTATTTGTATAAAAAACACAAAAAGATGTAAATGTTTTTTTCAAGAAAATCGTTGTTGATATTTTCAAAGTAAATTATATTTGTGGTCCCTAAATTTTGAGCACATATCATTTTAGTCTTTAAATGTTAAAAGTAATTTGTTAACCCTTGAATTTCCTAAGTCATAATGAATTGGTCTTTTTGTCAACCAAACCGTTATTTTTTTGTGTTAAATACTAGCTAGTGATATGCGTGTGACATGTGTTACCATCTTATTGTTAATATAAGCGGCACGAAAATCACTTTATTAGGCTCCATTATGAATCTTAACTTTAGCTATATTCGAGGTATTGCCAATTAAAGCAATTGGGAGTTACCACCCAATTTAATCAAAAACCAAGAACCTGTTATAGGCTTCAATGCCACAAGTTTCTTCTTTACCAAATAATTTGGTTCGAAAATTTAGTTACAGAGTATAGAAGGAATCAAAGCTTTTAACCTCGTTTGGGATAATTCAGTCGTTATTATTTCACTTCAGATACGGTTTCGTCAGGCTTTCAAATTAAAGAACACACCTAACTATTTACTTAATGTCATGCATTTATGTATAATTTAATGTTTTATGCTATTATGTATACATCTAAAAAGATACTATTAAGCTAGCAGCTTTGGATGCTCTATTGACCATTAATTGATGCAAACAACAATAGGATATATTTTATATGAAAGTAAACCTCCATATATTTATCAGAGTTCATAACATAAAATAAACATACTCAAACTTACATACAAAATGACCAAAATATTCCTAAGCTATATGGCATGCTAAATTACTAAAATACCTCCATGACATATTTAACAAACATATATAATTCAAGATGGCATACTTGAAATAATCGCTAATAATACTTCTAAATAACATACTTGGAATAGCATAATCAATCATACTTTAATCACATATCAATCAATCATCCATTCATTGTCAATATATATTGCATACTAAAATAAAAAATAATCATATCAAAAGTTCTATATGTCATACTTCAAATGTCATCCTAACATCATATATACATGGCATGCTATAATCCTAACCTAAGCATGTCATCATGCATATCTAACGTTTATATGGTCAGTGTTCATGGGTAGGTTGTGTCACGTGCTTATCATGTTGATAAGAGTTTACCGGAGTGTGTCCGCTTAGATCTAGGTTCAAAGTTTCAACTAGGCTTGGGTCTTTGGGTTGGATTGATTTGGGTAGAGTCTGAGCTTTGTTTTGAATGATTTGAGCAAATCGTGGGCTTTTCCAAACTTATAGGTTCGTTTGGAGGGATTCAGTCAGTGTTTGGAATAGATGTTGGACAATGTTTGGATTTTGCAAGACTAGCAAAATGGTGGCAATGCAATAAGGATTATCGATAAAAAATGTTGGTAGTTTGGTGCTTTGGATGAG
Source organism: Fremontodendron californicum (assembly GCA_030761205.1). NCBI lineage: Eukaryota > Viridiplantae > Streptophyta > Magnoliopsida > Malvales > Malvaceae > Fremontodendron > Fremontodendron californicum. The sequence goes on from JAULJL010000005.1 coordinate 27,590,839, forward strand.
ATGTTGATCAGATATGTTTTGGTTAGGAGGGTAGGAAAAGTAATGATTGGGTAACGATTTGGTTTTTTGGAAGTTAGACAAGGACTGGCTGAAAGCTAAGAATGAGAGGAAGAGTTTTTAGAAAACGAGGAGAATGAGGAATGATTTTGTTGATGTAAAAATGAGGGAGTAGGAGAGGGTATTTATAGCTAAGGTGTGATGGAGTGGCTGAGTCAAGTGATAAAGGACAGACTCTATCAGATGAGGAAGAAAATTATCAGGAAGAATTATCTAAATTGATAATTCAAATAATTAATTCAAGAAAAAATCACTTTAACTTTAGAATAAAACACGTGAATTTCGATTGGCAATCACAAGTGCTTATCGACACTAGGCAATATCCTAGATCCATCAAATGATAAAAAATAAGCCAGATTCATCATTATCTCGAATTTTTGGTAAGCGTCAATTAGGGAATGCCGATCGGCACTATGGATGGTATTGGGCTTGAAAGGTTAAAAGTGCGTCCAAATTCATTATTAAAATATATATATATATATATGAGTGCAAATCAACACTTGCTATTACTGATCGACACTTCAATTTCCAAATTCATAGAGTAAACTTCAATTGATCAAACTTCCTCATCTAATGTTGGAATTGAGTTATTTTTGTTTTGTTGAAAAGCTTAAAAGGCTTACTTTTTAAATGAAATTAGTTTCACTCACATATTAAAAGTATTGTTCAAGATATAATAAAATAATAAAGGTATGTTGGATTTTAGGACACGCTTTTTAATTTAGTCACATCTTCTTGAATACTCACTGTATTCGAGCTTATAATATATCAAAAGAAAGATAATGAAATGCTATCTTCAACCATACAAATTTTGTAATACTATTTTTAGTATTCAAAAAGTGTGAAATTCATAATCAAACAACATCAAATGATTGAAGTAAAAATTTTTATGGAAGAGTTTGAGAGGATTGAAAAATTAAGATATAAATGTTGAATAAAATCAGGATACTTAAAATGGGCATGATTGAGTTTGATTTAAACTTTAGTTTCCATTTATTTGTCGAATTTATAGGCTGGCAAGAAATGGCAACAAATCTGAAAATTAAATACTTCTCGTTTGATTCCTAAATGGAATGAATTCAGGGGCAATGTTTATATCCAAGAAATAACAAACCAATTTAAGGCATACATGTGACAAATAAGGATAACTAGGCATAGGTATGGCAAGGCAATTTTTAATGAGCCAAACAACACTTTACAAGTGACGGAATAAAGCCATATCTACCAATGAAATGTTTGTTGCCATGTTTGTTACATGGCGTGGCAAGTTTATCCAAGTTTGCCATTTGAGTGTTCGACTAGACCAATAAGAGGGTTACATGTGGTAGAAACCATTGGACGAAGTAGAATGTGACAAGTAAGTTCTTAAAGTCTAGCATAAAATCAGGAGATGAATATTAACAATTGATTTTGTGGAACAGTCTTAGTTAGCAATTACTTGGGCCCAAATAGTAGGAAGTAGTCGCTAAAAGAAAAGTAGTCATTTGAAAATTCCTATAAATAAAGGAAACCACTAAAGATCAAGGACACACATATGCACGCCCACAACACACAAAACTCATCTCCAATAGCTTTGTTGCTAATTTTCAATCTTTTTTCAAATTCATTTTGTGTTTGTTAGAGCTCTTTATGAGTAATTTCCTTTGTAAATAAGTTTTTGACTTGTTTGATTTGGAGAATTGTAATTTGTTAAGTAATCAATCAATTAACAAATGCTACTTAGAAATTTTTCCATCGAATTTATGCAATTTCATCATGGTTGAGAGTTGCCATGTCAATAAGCTTTCGTATTTCTTTAATCTATTTCGTTTAAATTCAATTATGTTGGGATTGTCTACAATAGTGATAGATTATCATATTTTCAATTCTTATTTTTAATGATTTAAGAAAACTTTTACAATTTTAAAAGGAATCCATGAGCTCGATCATCCTTCAAGAGTTATAATCACTTGATCGGTTTTTCACTAAGGAGCCTTTTGATTTAGTTTTCAATTGGCTCATTCACTTCAAAAATTGAAGGTCACCAAGATCACACTTTGAACTGGATAATTTGTGTTCAAAATTAACTAACATGCCCGATCGATTCAGTGTGGTAAAAAAAAGTACTTTGACTTTGGTGTTTTTAAAAAATTATGAACTATAGTGTTTAATATCAAAAAGTAAAAAAAAATTATAAAAATTAATATGAAATATACAAAAATAAGAGTTAATTTAAAAAAAAAAATAGAACACAATCTTGGAACAGCTTAAGGGTGCATTTGGCATCATCACAGAAGGTGCGATGAAAAGTCTCTTCCACAACCCTTGGCTCATCTCGTTTTATTGGAGGCACCTACTTGTTGTGCCTAAAGATTAATAAAAAAGTGAGTATTCAATTTAGATCAAAAGAGTAATATAAACAAGTTAAACTAATAATTAATACCAAAGTTGAATAAATCACATATGGTAGAACTCGAATTTAAAATCTAAGTATTTTTAGACCATTTTTTTGATATTGAGACAAAAATTCATGGTGTTGACGTAATTAGAATCGTACAATACTTCCTTCTTCTTACTTTTTTTTTTGTCTGTATAGAGTGATATTAGTATTTATAATGTAAATTTCCGAGAAACAAGTTATATATTCAAAAGCAAAATTAATTCATTATATTTAAATCACAAATAAAGAACTACACACTAACATTTTGTAGCTAACCATGTGCTGATGCATGTGCTTTCTATTTTCTTTTGTTTAACTTAATGTTGATATTGCAAAACGACGTCGTTCCAATTTTTTCACGTTCCATTTTACACATCTTTCGGTTAATCGCTATTTTTCAGGTTTGCACTTTTATCTTTCTATAAGTTATCTTCAAAGTAAATTGTCAAAGCATTCTATTATCCAATTATCTGTTGGTTAAATGTATTATATTAAGTAACTCTTTATTGGACTTTAGCATGCTTTTACCCGTTGGTTAATCTGATACTTTTTTCATCCCAGTGGTTGATCCTTTATTCAATGGACAAATTTTCAACCATGCTTTTATCCGTTATTCAATTGCAAGATGATGGTTTAGTATGCTTTTATCCGTTGTTTATTGTGATATTTTTTTTAACCTTTCAATGGCTCATTCGTTTGTCCTATGGATAAACTTTTAAGTTTAGAGATATTTTTTCTTCCACCAAAGTTCTACTTATTGTGTTTTGTCCGACTCTTGATATTTTAAGCTTTGACAGAAAAGACTTCCACGCCTTTTGTCTATGTTGCCTTGACTATTAAGCTGGCAGGATTTTACTATATGTTCAAAGCTCAAAATGTCTTTTCATTGTTAAGGTTTATGCATTTTTCCTTTTTTTTACCGTGTTTTTTCTTTCTACCTTTCTTTTTTTTTTTTTAATTAATTTTTCAGCACTGTCTTAGTTTGATGGTCGGGACCCATTGCGCTTATAAATAATCTGACTTGTCTCAATCTAGATGCTCATCTTATTCTCACTCATTAGCAAGATGTGCATTCTTTCAAAAAGTTCTTTTAATTTTTGCCTTTTTCATGCTTTTAATAATGATTAAAAAATCAAACCGGATCGATTAATCAAATCAGTTGAATGAGAATCGATAAACTATTCGGCCCGATTAGTATTAAATTGATGAAACCTTTAACTGGTATAGAACCGGTTTAACCGATAAAAAATCAGATAAAATCGTAAAAACTGGTTTTGTATTTTTTTCCAATATTTTGTTTGTAAGTGATGAGATTTGAACCTTTATATCTTTTAGTTTTATATTAAAGACCATATCATTAAGTCAAATGCATATTTTTTTTATTAATTATAAACTATATATATTTCATATTTATTTTACATTAAAACTTTTTTTAAAATATTTAAAAAAGGTTTTTATCAAACTGGTCGATTCAATTGGTTAGATGGAGAATCGAAAGTCTGATCGATTTGATTTTCGATCCGATTTTTTTAACCTTGGCTTTTAATTCAAATTAAGTGGGTCTTTTTCATAGAATCAAAAGTTAGCAGTCCTATGTTAAACGTGCCTAGCTTTGCCTTGCTCCCTTTTTCTAGTGGCTCTTCATTTATCACTTCTTATGTTTGTTTTGTTTTTTTACCCGTTCATGCAAATCTTGTGTGGCGTACGTCTGTGTGGACTAAAATCGATTTTCCACTTTTCTTCTCATGCAACAAAAAGTTGCTTATATGTATGATAGGTTAATTATATTGGTCAGCTTTGCTTTTAACCGTTAAGCATTGCGTCTGTAGTGTCTTTTTTAGTGTTGATTGATTTTTGAGAATTTTTTTCTTTGGATTTAAGGTTGATTTTTTAACCGTTTTAATTTTTAAATATTTATTTTGATTTTCTATTGGCGATCTCAATTTTAATCATTGTTTCCTTTTTTTTCGTACGTAAGTACTTTAAGTTAATAATTTTTTTTTTTAATATTTGGGATTACTATTGGGTCTTGTGATCCTGACTATTCGACTATTATTTGAATGTTAATAGCTAAGATTGTTTATATTATTTATTTTTGAATGATTAAATGTCGTTTGAAATTTAATTTCTCATATGCGATTTCTTATGTTCTTAAAATATAGGATACTTTTGTTTGGTGTTGTTGTTGGTGTCGCGTCTTCCATTGTAGCAAAAATGTTGGTGATCTATTGATTCTGTACTGACTATCGAATACTGCTTGTGCTTTATTATTGTACTGTATCATCACTTAGTTATTTTTTGCTTTTCATTTATTTTGTTTTCTAGAGAATGCATTATGTCCTTTGCATGTTCCTTTATTTGTTTTTTTTTTTTTTTTTATCTCTTTGCCATGATTTTTTTTTATTTTTATTTCTCTTATACTTTGTTTTATAATTTGTGAATTTTGACATTTGTTTATTAATGATAAAGTTGTTTGACTCAGGTATTAACTATTAATGTTTATTCTATCTTAGAATCAACTTAACGGTTTCTAACCATGGGTGGTTAAATGACATATTTTAAATCCTTTACTTTTCTTAGTTTGTTAAATTTAGCATATTTTCAGAAAGTTTTCTTTTTGCTGCCCTTTTAAACTTCACACTTGTGTTTGTTTACCTATGGATTATCTGGACTTGATTAGTTTGTTTTGCATGTGTTTGTAAATCTTGTCTTTTGGTTCTTAAGTCCCGACGTTAATTTTTTTCCATAAATGTTGTTAACCCAATTTAAATAAAAATAATATTAATTAAATTAATATTGTTCAACAAGTGAGGAAGAATAAGAGATGACATTGTATTTTGTGAAAAATAAAAAATCCCGCAACATTTTTTAATTATACTTAGTATTTTCAAAATATTTGCAAATTTATAAAAACAAAGCTTCACTGCCATGAAACACATGTAATTTTAAAAATATTTTAACCATGATTCTTCAAATTAAAAACGTATTATTTAGTTGTTTGTTTTTGTTGTTTTAGGTTTCGCTTTCAATACTGTTGGAAAAAAGTTGATATCCTTTTTTTTTTTATCCCTTTAATTCATTATTTACAAAGCCCAAGTTAGTTTTATTTTTAGGTCTTTTGTACTTGTTGGTATAATTAGCTAAACTGAAAGCCAGAGTTTTTTTTTTTTTTAAAATAGTGATCATAGTGGCGAGGTTTATTATGGTTTGTGGCCATTGACATTTTAATAAAAAAATGTTGATTGTATGAGTTGTTTATTTATTTATTTATTTTATTGATATTAGTTAAAATGTATTACTAGACAAATATTTTTTGACCCGTTCTTAAGCATGTAGCATTCATTGGCATGTAGCATTATACTAAATACTTTTATTTGTATCTTTACAATATGATTACGTGCCCTTTATTGAGTTTGTAGCAACCGTTTTTAGCCCGGGTCGGATCCGAATCCGACCCGGGCCATTTGCAACAGGGCCTGCTATTTAGCAGGCCCAATCTGCAGGCCCAATCTCTGGCCCAACCCAACCGAGCCCAATCCCACCTAGGCTAGCCAGCAAACCCTAGCAACCCTACTGCCACTGTCCCCTACCCCTACACACGCCACCCCAACCACCTACACACGCCACCCTTTACCCACTGCCACCACCATCCTAGGCAGCCTCCCGAACACTCAACCCTAGCCTCCTCCCAACACAAGCAACCCCTTATAAAGCTAGAGAAGAGAAAAAACGAGGGGGGGCTCTCAGATCCCAACCCCCTGTCTCGATTCAGATCAGATCGCAGCCCCCTGTCTCGAACCGAACTGAGACCCCTACACTCGAATCCCACAGCCACAACCCACACACAACCATTACTCGGAACCACCACACCATCAGCAACAACAAACACAAACCAAAAAAACAAAAACAAAAAAAATAGAGGGAGATTCGGCCATTTGATGGTTTAGTGGGCTAGGGGGCATTTTTGAAGGATTCTAGCGGTGGGAATGTAGGAGAAGGTTAGAGGAAGGTGAGGCTGAAGTTTGGGCTCCATTCGGCGGTGGTCGAGGAGATCAGAGAGAAGGAAAATCACAACTTTAAGGTTAGATCTAAGATTTTTGGCTACGATTCGGGGAAAACCAAGTCCATATTCGGAAAGAGGAGAAGAAGAAGAGTGGATCTGGAAATTTTGGGGTCCACCGATCGTCGGCGAGTGGCGGTCGACAGCGGTGCACGACGGCCGTTGTGACGACCTAGCGCCGAAATCTGGGCAGGGGGTGGCTGATGGTTTTTGTTTGAGAGAGTTTAGAGAGAAGTGAGGGCTAGAGAGAGAAAGAAAATAGAAAAAATGAAAGGAGAGAGAGAAAGTAGCATTTTATAGGCAAAAAAAAGGGATCCGCGCCTGGACCCACGGGCGACCCGACCCAGGCGCGGTCCGACCAGGTCTGGGGGAGAAAGGAAAGGAAAGAAAGGAGGAAGAAAAGGAAAGGAAAGAAAAAAAGAAAAAAAGAAAGGAAAGAAAAGGAAAGGAAGGAAAAGAAAAAAAAAAAGAAAGGAAAGAAAAGAAAAGCAAAGAGAAGAGAAGAAAGAAAAGAAAAGAAAAAGGAAAAATAAAAAAGAAGGAGAGGGAAGAAAGGAAAGAGAAGAAAGAAAAGAAAAAGGGAAGAAAGGAAAGGAAAGAGAGGGAAGAAAGGAAAGAGAAGAAATGAGGGAAAAGAAAAGAAAATGAAAGAGAGGGAAGAAAGGAAAGAAAAAGAAAAAAGGGAAGGAAAAGAAAAGAAAAGGAAAGGAAAGAAAGAAAAAAAAAGAAAAGGAAACAAAAATCTTAATATTTATGTTTTTTCTTTCTCAGAAATTATTAGCATTCAAGCTCTGATTTTTTTTTTGTGTGCAATTTTGCAAGGTAAGTTTTTATTTTTATTTTTATGTTTATTTTTTATTTTTATTTTTTCATAATTATTATCTATGTCATTTTATTTTTATTTTTATTTACATTTCATTTTATTATTTTATCTTTTTATTTATTTACCTTTCCTGTTATAATAGTTATTATTATTACTTTTTATTTATTTATTTTTCTTACCTTATTTTTTATTTATTAAATACCTTATTAATCTTTAAAAATAATAATAATAATAATGATGGTATTTCGGTGCATGCATAACATACTCTAAATATGTTTTTCAAATTATTTTCGATAAAGGAAATTTAAAAGCAAATGCGGACGACGAATTTACCGATGATGGAATTCGAAGGATGTCACAGTAGTGATTCCTAAGATAGCTTGAGGTGAGAGAATTTCGTTAAATATCACCACGAGTGGTGGGAGTATTTAGCGATACGCTCAATACAAAAATTCGTTTTCATTAATGGAAATAATCAAAATAAAAATAATGAATAAAAAATGAATATTTACACGCTTGATGTTTTGCCATGCTCGCGTTAAATACTACGCTTCGTATGTTTAATCGTGAAATTATGTATTTAATCATGTCTTATATGGTCAACCGTGTGCATTCCATGTTTAAATATTCGCATCGTACGCATTTAAATGAAAAATGGGTATAAATTGCCGACGACGGAATTCGAAGGATATCACAGTTGTGATTCTTAAGATATCTTGAGGTGAGAGAATCTCGTTAAATACCACCAAGAGTATTGGGAATATTTAATGAGTGTTCTCGATAAAAATTTGTGTTCGCTTTCATTTCAAAAAAATAATAACAATTCAAAAAGAAAATAAACATGTTTTGAAAGAAAAAAAAAAGAATAAAAAGAGAATTATTTTTAAATATTGATGTCAAGTCCATTAAATCGAGATTTAAGATAACACGTGATTAAATGGTACCGTTTTCTAAACGGGCGTTGCGGGGGTGCTAATCCTTCCCCGCACGTAACTGACTCCCGAACCCAATTTTGTTTTTCTCTCTGGTTCAAAGCGCGGACTTTGAAATTGGTTTTACAAAATATTTTAATTAATTTTAAAATATTTTACTAAAATCGATTTTAATAGGTGGCCAATCACACTTACAAAAAAGATTGATGGCGACTCCATTTATGTTTTCAAAATTATTTTAGCGGTCGAAAAACCGTTCTGACATAGTTCAAATGAGTTGGTTGGTTGGGAGGATAGGAGTTGATTTTATAATTTTCAAACATTTCAAAACTTCAATTCCGTCACTTTCATGCTTTATAATTGTTTTTTTTTTTGTTAAATTTTTTCTCTTTCAATCTTTAAGTTTATTTCATTTTTTATCTTATTCCTTGCTATAAAATTTTAGGTATCAATTATAATTTATGTCAAATGTAACAAATGAAAAAATTGAACAAAGGCATTTAGCAAAGAGAATTTTTATAACACATGCATTTTTTAAGCAAGTCATTTTTTTTAAAGCATAAACAAGCCATTTTTTTTTATTACTAGAAGCATATATCTATTGGCAATAAAACACTAATTTGTTAGTAAACTCATTATAACCAAATCTTTAATTTTATGTCAACCATTATCTCCACAGTTTGTCAGATGCTTTATACAACAGTTCTAAACTCTTGCTACAAAACCTTTAAATTTTTTTATATGAAATTAAAATCATTCAAATTGACGATTGAATTTATTATCTTTTACATATTATTTACATTAATTTATTATTTTTGTTTATTTATTAAAAATAACATGTCAATTTGATTTGATTGGTACGTATGTATGTATAATGGGCGGTTGATAATGGGAGCTAGAGGGGGCTTTGACCCTCCCAAAAGTTATAAATTCTTTTTAGTATATATATTAAATAGATTTAAATGGTTATATTAAATTAGAATTATTAATGTTGTTTATTTATGTGACTTTATTACTTAATTTTATGCATTACAATTTAAGAGGGTTAAAATCACATTAATATTTGTATTATACTAATTAGTCATAATTCAAAAATTCTTTAAATTAAAAGGTTTCTCACAAAAATTAAATACAAATCATGTACATTTAACAAGCTAAATTGACTTTTTAGCCTTTTTAGTAAAATTTTAAGTCTTCAACATGTTTATTTTCCTTTATAGCTATTTATAATTCTTTCTTTTCATATAATTTTTCATTTTTAATTCTACCTTAAATCTTTTTCTCCTTATCATGCATATTTTTATTAACACAAAAGTTAGATTGAAAGTACTTTATAAAAATACCCTAACTTCTAAACTCAAACTTTCAACTTTATTATTTTAATGGTACATTTTATTTTTCTTATTTTGATAAAAAAATGTTGTTTAGAAATTGGTATATTCGTATTTTTTAAAAGAAAGTTGCTCAATTTTAAATAAGATTATTTATTTGCTATATTATGCATAAATTATTTGTTTGATGTATTATATTTTTTTATACATTTGTTTATAAATTGATAAATTTATAAATTTGAAAACCTATTTTTTTATTAGTATACTACTTGCATAGATATATATTAATATAATAAGATGCATTTTATAAAGAAAAAAATTAAAGTTTGGTAAAATATCAATTGGCACTTTCAAAATTAAATGTCAAGATCCATCACTGGTATGTATATTTATTTTTTATAGTTCAACAAAATCGAATACTAAAATTTATCCTTAGATTTTTCATAAATAAATATTTTTAAATAAAAAATAAACATATTCTAACAATATAATAATAAACAAATACAAATAGACTTAAAAATATTTATTTCTTACAGCGAAGCGAGGGTTTTCTTTAGTGAAAAATATATAGCGCGTGAGAATATATGATTTCCAGTGGGACACTTGGCTGGTTGAATGTGGCAAAGCTTTTATGAAAAAAAAAAAAACCCAATTTCCATAATTATCTAATCTAACACGTCATCTCATCTCTTCTGGATTTTACGCAAAACCTTCCTTTTCCATTCCTCCCTTATTTGTCTCCTTCCATACTTGCATTCCAAACTATAAAACATCTAAAGCTGCATGCATTCACGACCATCCATTCCCCTTGAAACCCTGCCATTTTTTTCTTAAATATAGTAAACAAACAAATCAACCCCTCCCACTAATAACCCAGATCTCCATTTCCTATACTTTTTCATCGCTCTCCCTCACTCTTTACTCAACACCCACATCACCATTGTCTTCGTTATTAATCATGTGATTGTTCCTATCTTTTCCTTCTCTCTCTCTATTTTTTTTTTCATTTCTTGGAATTTATTCCAGGACGTTATAAGCTATAAAAGTCTGTTGTTTTTCTATTTTATACTAGCAGTTATGGCTAACGAGGTTAAGGAGAGGCATGAAGAAGAGTTCGTCCTGGAAAGTGATGCTGATGATAATGAGGACGACCTTGAAGGGAGCAAGATAGGGGATGGCAGCAGCAGCAGCAACTACAATAGTGATGATGACGGCGAGGGAGGCAGGAGAGGTCCTTCTGCCACTTTCTCTTCCCAACAATGGCCAAAGAGTTTCAAGTAATGCCCTTTCTTCTCTTAGTCAAGCTCTGTTTGAGTTGCATGTAATTGGTACCATCTATTTGGCCAGAATGTATCTTCTTTTTTTTTCTTTCTGTTTTTTCTCCAGCATACATGTATTAGTACACATTACAAAAATACTCAAACCTTGCACCTCCTTACATAGAAAGAAAGCCTACTTACAAATAAATCAACCTATAGCGTGTAACTGGAGAAATTGAATATAAAGATGGAGCAGACAAGCACATTATGGAACTTGAACTTGAACTGGGACCTAACCATACAATAAAGTCATTCTGAAATTTTAAATAGTAATAAACTTGAAGTTTGAATTTAGATTAAGGTGATAAATGAGTATATAAAAGCATCAGGTTTGTTTTGCTTGTTAAAGAGGGGTATATACATTTCATTTTGCAGCACATCATGTTTTCTTGTAAATATTTATTGTCGAATTACCTAATGAAAGAAATATCACTTAAACCTGGACTGAACCCTTTGTTGGTGGTTCTGGAGGACATAATTTCCTCATATAAAAGCAACTAAGCACGTAATTAGTTGTTGTTCTTTTTAAGTATATCACATGCTAATGTGAGTAATTAACAACTGTTTCGGTTGAATAAATCACTTTACTTGTTAGACAGCATGGAAAGAAGGAAGGGAAAAATATTTGATGAAAATAGGAAGGTGATCAAATTGGTCATTGGATTTAAACATTTTCATACTTCGTATTTCCATCTTCCCTACCAAGAAAAACCTAAATGTTGGCACTTCACTTCATGTATATAAAAGTTAGAACTTTCATTTATCTGCTGTAAAGAATTGGGAACCATGTAGCCTTTTGTCAAATTCTTCAGAAGCTGTGCTTTTTGGATACATTCTCTGTTGCTTGATGCATCACCTGCACTTTTTAATTTTCTTTCTTTTTTCTGGGTACTTCTTTGTGTTTGTTACAGAGAGACAATGGACCCTTACACAATTACAGCGTCACCAAGCTTTGGAGTTCTTGGGGGAGTTCCAAATTTTAGATATTTTAGTTTTAGCAGCCAGAACAAAAGTAATTTGGACCTAGATGGAAAGCTTTCTCTTCTGTCTGAACATCGAAAGAGTTATCGGAAGGAGTTTTTAGATAGCATCTCAAGAGGACAGTCAGCATGGTCGCAGAAGTATTCATTTCCTAAGCAACTTACTGGAGAGTTTCCCACTGCTTATGGATGTAGTGTGACCCAGACTGTCTTTAATTGTAAGCTATGTTGTTATCATGCTATGTTTCCCTTATTTATGATATCTTTGAGTGCTTTGATTTCTTAATGTCTAGGCTTGAAAATGGTTGAGAACCTCTTGTCAAATGATCTAGAGGGAAAATTTGCATGGTGTTGTCTGTTTATCTGTTCCTACTCATGCCTACTTGCATTTGGGAAAAGAAAACTGACAGTTCACTTCTTATAACTATCACCATTGGAATTTAAGAAATTAAGAGATACTTGTTATCTCGATGTGTCCTATGGTTTCAAAATTTTAACTCCATGGTTTTTCTTTTGTGACAGCTATAAATGTAATGGTTGGAGTTGGGCTTCTATCCACACCTCATACAATAGCGCAAGGAGGCTGGGCAAGCTTGTTGGTGCTATTATTTTTTTCAGTTGTATGTTGTTATACAGCCATACTCATGAAATACTGCTTTGAAAGCAGAGAAGGAATTATATCTTACCCTGATATGGGTGAAGCTGCCTTTGGACGATTTGGACGCCTTTTTATATCTGTGAGTTATTCTTAGCTTCTTTCTTGTAAGTATAATGAATATTTTGTTAGGCTAGGACGACATTACTGACAATAGCTAGATACTGATATCTAACAGTATGTATCTAATACACATTGTTTATTCTCATAAGCATGATTTGTAGTTGCAATTTCAATGTTTCGTGCGTCATGCCTCTCCTCATTTGCTAGAATATAAGTATTAAATTTTATTTCAATTATCATTTCTGCTACATCTAACTATCAATAGTTATGCATATAATAATTGTGAAGTTGAGGGGGAAAAGAAAAATGAATTGCTAATATAGATTATATTTATTTTTCTTTCTTTTGTATCCAAATTCTCTAATGCTGTATTTGTTGGGTTAATGCAGATTGTTCTCTATACAGAATTATATGTAAGCTCGCCCTTCTAATTTACTAATTGAATTGTATGCTGCGACTTCTCTATCTAATTTATAAATTTTCATTCAACCTGTACAGTCATATTGTATGGAATTTATTATCATGGAAGGTGACAATCTTAGTAGGCTATTTCCTGGAGTTTCTTTGGATTGGCCTGGTTTAAAGCTGGATTCAATGCATCTCTTTGTAATTGTAACTGCCTTTGTTGTTTTACCCACCGTCTGGTTAAAAGATCTCCGTCTGATTTCATATCTTTCAGGTGCTTCAAAGTTGTTTCAAAGATGCTCAATGTAGTCAAGTATCTAAATTGTTGAAGATACATTATGAAGTACTTACACCAGATTTCACATTACTTATATTTTGCAGCCGGCGGGGTTGTTACAACATTGGTGATAGTTCTTTGTCTGCTATTCCTTGGTGCAGCAGGTGGTGTTGGCTTCCATCATACTGGTAAAGCTGTGAATTGGAGTGGCATTCCATTTGTAACTGGTGTATATGTATTTTGTCATTCGGGACACTCTGTGTTTCCTAATATCTATCAATCAATGGCTGATAAATCACAATTTAAGAAGGCAATGCAATTATGGTAAGGAAATTTGTTGTGACATGGAAGGATGTTTCATGTGCTCTTTTTGTTCTGATTTTCGCTTAATATCTTGTGCAGTTTTCTTTTGTGTTTAGTATTGTATGGGGGTGTTGCAATCATGGGTTTTCTTGAGTTTGGTCAAGACTCATTGTCTCAGATAACTTTGAATATGCCACCACAGGCTTTTGTTTCTAAAATTGCATTGTGGACAACAGTAAGTGTGAGACTCTTCATTTCACAGGTATTTTCAGCCAGAGAGAAATATTTGATGTGGTTTCTAAGCTACCTTTCTTGTTGTGTTGCAGGTTATCAACCCACTCACAAAATATCCTTTTGGTTGTATATATTAGAATTACGAAAATTAAACTAATGCCTTTATATTTTTAATTTCCTTCCAATATACCAATCTTCTTCCTTGACATTGAATAAATATGCATTGTTGATAATTCCCTTGGCGAGGAGTATAGAGGAGCTGCTGCCAGATCAAGTTTCAAATAGTGTATGGTGTTTCTATCTTCTGAGAGCAATACTTGTCTTTTCTACCGTTGGCGCTGCATTTGTTATGCCCTTCTTCGGTAAATTTTGGAATTTGCTTTCTTTAAATATTCTAGATTTAGTTATGTCTCATACTTCATGATGCAATAAATCATAAAAGCTAAAAAATAATCATAGGTAAACTTAAACTCTTTTAGATTCTGGAAACAATACTTGTCTTCCATATCTTTATTTTGTTAATATTTTTCCGAAAATATTAAATAAGAAGCTTAGATATATGAATAGCTTTTTACTCAATACAGTGCACATAAGCATTAGTGTTTCTTTTTTTTTTTTTTTTTTTTTTTTTTTTTTTCTTTCTTTTCAAATCTGTGCTGAGTTATGTTTGTAAGAAAGCAACCTACAAAATCAGAATGTGCTTTATTGAAAGTTTAGATTCAAAGATAACTACCTAATTGCCACTGTACTCTTGGTCAATAATCAATCGTACCATCTACTTTTGTTTGGTTCAATTCGCTCATTCAACTTTTATTTTGGTCTAATTCGATCAAAAATTAATGGAAATTAATATTTCATGGAGTATTCCCTTTCTAACTTTAAAAAATAAGAAATGGAAAATTTGAAAAAAATAAAGTAAAAGAAAAATGTTGATGTCAATTGTGGAACTAAAATTTTGTTTTTTGTTTTTTGTTTTTCTCTTTTTCTTTTCTTCCTTTTTCCTTGGTCTCTGGCAGCCAGTGTTGTCACCAGTGCGATGTTGAACTGGCAAAGGCCTAAGGTAGGCTAGCCAGCATTCATCTGGCCAGTTGATCGGATTTGGCCTCTCTGGGCTGTACTGGTGTTTGCTGTACTAGTCCTTCCAAAGGTGGATCCACACTGAGTGTAGCCAGATCATGTCTTGGCAAGCCAAATCTGTGGCTTAGTAGCTCCAAATCTGGTCTTGTCGTCAATCTTCTTGCTAGTTTAATGGTCGGACATGGGAACTGATACCAGCTTGATTATTGGCAGGATAAAAGAAGAATGAGCTTGTACTAAAGGACGAATCTGCAAGGACCTTTCACTAGGCTAGGAACACTTGCACAAGCAAACTGCTTGGTTTGTTGACAATTAAATTTGTCCTAAAATTTCTTAGTGCCCTGCCACTGGCTGAATTGAGGAAACATAAAGAAAAAATAGGGATAAGAATTGCACAAATTAGTTTGTTGCACAATACAGTCAGTCCTTGTTATAACAATTTTGAATCATTCATCTGCAATTAAACATTTTAGCATGCTTAACTAGTTACTGCTGTCGGCTATTCTGTTGTACACAGAATAACTATCTGTTGAAACTTGAAAGCTTATGGTCAAGTACCATACTCTATGAGCAACCTAATGAATGAGATTGGAATATGTATAATTCGAAGTGAGGAAATTCAGCTGAAGTCAAAACCTAATTTGGTTGGGCTAAGAAATGAGTTCCTGTTTGGAATGATGCTTATTGCTTAAGGTTAAGAATCTAAATTAAGCTTCAAAATATATACTAGTCATAACATGATCACAATTTTCACTAACATTTTTAACTTTTTAAAATTTTTTGGAACATGATTGTATATTGACTTGTAACGGATATTTCTTTGTGATTTTAAGTAGCTTCAGCTTAGTTCTTAGTAATTTATTATTATCCACATCATTAAATCTATTATAAGAATTGAGTAATTTAAATGTGACATTGCTTTGATCACAGGTCTTATGATGGCTTTAATTGGTTCTGTTCTAAGCTCTATGGTGGTAAGTACTGTGTTCTGTTTATTCTTTTATTAGAAATGGAAAAACAATTTATGGAGGCTTCATTAAAGGAAGTGAAAAAAAAAATACATTTATCTGCTGTAAGGGCAACCTAATTTTCTTTATTTCAGGCTATAATAATGCCATCACTATGTTTCATTAAGATCGTCGGGAGAAAAGCTACATGGACACAGGTAAGCAAAATCAACTTGTTACATACATTTCTGCTCTTTTTCTTTTCTTAAAAAAAGAACTTGTTACTTGCATTTAATTTGTCTTCTAAATATTTTCTTATGCAACTGGAATAGGAAAAGTAGAATAGTTAAGAATAAAGATAATAAACTAATGTATGCATTGAACCGCCGTTGAGATTATAATTGAATAAAGAAGTTAACATTGCTCGCTTGCATCAGTTATTATTTAAAGACAAAAGGCATAATACATCACCCATCATGTTGCTTGATGCATTGAAGCAGACGTAATTTACAATTGGAGCTTGGTTGATGTGTAGCAATGTTGGCAATGAAACAAGAATATAACGACACATACACATATATGTATGTGTTCTGTATGCATCAGTTATCACATGAGTTGAAATTAACTGATCGACTGAGGTAGATTTTAAGTTTGAGATTTAATTAAGATATATATAGTGATGCTTTCTAATAAAAGAAAGTGAGCTGTTTTGTTCCATTAATTGTAAGTTCTAACAATTCAGTGAGTGCAATGTTAACGCTGACGTATGCTTGGCTAACTGCGTCACAACAAAAGGAGAGGTTGCTTGGATCTTGATTAAAAATAACAATGGTTTCAGAAGAATTTTGGTGGTTTATAAGTTACCACTTTGAATATTTGAGACTAAAGCATGTAGTGTTCTTTTATGTTGTTGGTGTCTTATATGAAAGCCCTTGCTGAAAAATTACATTGTGTTTATCTATTATCTTGGGACGAACTCAAGCTGTAAAATACTTCGTGATCTTCTTGGGTTGTTTCATCTCCATTTTTATTAACGTTATATGCATATATTTATATACTCGCTTATTGGGCTCACCATTAAATGAAGGTTTTAAACATATGAACAGATTATTTTGAGTGCAACAATTGCTGCAATTGGTATCGTCTGTGCTATTGTTGGGACGTATTCTACATTGCGAGTAATTACTGATATCTAGAGCATAGCTTCCTTCTGGTTCCCCATGTGTAGATTGTCGTTATGGGGATTCTTATTCTCCCTGCAGCATCATTACAGGTATATAGATCAATGGCTTGCGGCCGGGAAAAGGACCTTTCAGTCGCGAGCTGCCCCAAAAATTTAGTTCCAAATACATTGTAAGGCATTAAAGAATATTAGGATTAAGACATGCTCTTGCTCATGTTGTAATGGCGATTGCTTTGAATGTTTCTTTCCCCTGTTTACTTTTTGACATTTTATTTTAGGTCAAGGCCTTAGTTTTCCTGGAGTTGAATCTGACCCATTGATGACTATCAACTAAGGTTTCACTGAATTCTTATTGTTGCCATCTTTTCTAGTCTTCTTCTTTTTATGCTAAAACCAACTTTTGGATCTAATCTTTATACAAAACCAAATTTTATTCCTCATCTTTCACTTGTATCAATTAAGGATTACAAAGTCTCAACATTCTTCCAATTCAGGTTTTTGTATCTGATTTTAATCATTTTTAAAAGTCTTATTTTCTTTTAATAATTTGATAGCAAAATCTTATTATTTTGGATTTATTGTTTTTATTTATAATTTTCTTTTTTTCCAATCAACTAACTATTATAATTACTTAAGTTTCATCAAATTTGATGGTTATAATTCAAATTAAACTCATGGTACTTATTGTTATTGTAAGAGTTTGCACCCTAGTGGTCATCCTTATTTTAAGAAAACAATATGTCTTCTTAATTATGCTTTTCACGTGCAATAAATGTTGAATGTAACTGTGCACCTGTTGCCATTACAAACATGTCTGAATTAAAAGAATTGAATACTACAACTTTGGTCTTATTGGTACAAGTGAAAGATGAGGTCTTAAAATATATATTGTTTTAGTCTAAAAGTTGGTTTTAGCCTTATTTAAATAAAATCTTGCCCTTAAGTTCAAATAGGCAGGGAATTAAATTCAAGTAAAGTTTTGAGATACCCGAATCGTATTACCAAAAAAAAAAAAGAAAAAGATAATATCCTAAAAGTTGGTTCAAGACAAAGAATTCATATCATAAAAAATTAGGGTAACCAGTGAGTTGCACAGTAAGAGTTTCCACCGTGCTACTCGACCAGTGGGCAACTGGACTTTAAGGGTCCAGTTGCTCCACTGGTGGGTATTTTATTCTTTTATTTGTTTGTTTTAAGAATATTTTTTATTTATTTAAAATAATAAATAAATTTATATAATTATATAAAAATAAGTAAGTACACAATTTTTTATTATTATTACATATATGATGAATTTTTATATAAAATAATATATATCAATATTTTTGAGTGAATAAAATTTATAATATCATATAAAATTAAATTATATAAAAGATGATAAAAATTAAATATTATTTTGTTATGTTTGTGTAAATATATTATTTGTAATTATAATTTTTTTTTAATATAATGTCCTTAATTGTCATTTTTTCTTCTCATTATAATCCATCTCACCGCCACCGCTGCTTTTGCATCCGAACACATATCCCACCATTGATTTTAATCTCACGCTACAGTACCCTATCTCACCGCTACAGTAACTAATCTCACCTCCACCGTTGTTTTTAATCTCACCGAAACCAATCTCACCATCCATCCAAATAGAACCTAAATAAATCATATGCATTCAAGATTTTACTTTTAAAATGCTCTTTACTTGTATCAATTGAGGACTCAAAGTTTTAATGTTTTTCCGTTTCAAAAATATTTGTAATGATAATAGACACATAATTAGACCTGCTCATAGGTCAGGCCACGATCCGAATTGTTTTTCACCTTATCCAAGCTCGGCTCGGCCCGTCGACCCATATCATTATTCATTTCATATTAAAAAAAAATAAAAAATAAAAAATATTAATATTTATATATTTAAATTTAAATAAAAATTTATTTTTTATTAATTAAACAATGATCTGGGCCAAGTTGAGCTGGCCCGAATCACTAAAAATCTTATCCTATTGGATCGGATTTGTAGCCAAACGGGCTAGGCTGACCTGTGAGCTGATCTACTCGTAATTATATGCATCGTATATTGCATGAGAAAAATATAATTAAAAAGACATATTTATTTTCTTAAAATGAGGTGATAATTAGTTCGCAAACTCTAATAATAAGCACTATTTGGATCATAACCATAAAAAAATTTTAATGATACTAATTGAAACGATTGGATCAAAGTAGATTCACACTTGAAAAGTTATTGAAAAAAAAATTTACAAATAAGAGTAATAAATAAAAAATAATAAGACTTTATTTTCAAACAAAAACGTATTTATTAAAAGAAAATAAAACTTTTAAAATTTATAAAAATAAAATAAAAAATTTTAATTAAAAGAATATTGAAACTTTAAGTCTTAATTAGAACAAATGAAAAATGAAATCTCAAATTTAGTTGTGTAAGGAATTTGTCTCAAAAGTTGGTTTTAGTTTTTTTTTTTTTTTTCCTTCAGCAACAAAAAGTTGGGTGATTAGAGATCTGGTAATATCGGACATAACACGATTATAAGATACAAACACGATATGAAAAAAATAATTAAAGCACGACACAAATACGACACGACACGAAAAAATAACACGAATACGACACGAATATACGAATGTCTCAAAATCTATTTAATACAAATTATTAACGTATCAAAATTTATATAAATATAAAATACCTTAAATACGATTATGACACGATAAAATAAACGAACACGACATGAATACATGAATTGTTAGGTTTAAATAAAGTTTTTGTATATATTATTTAATTCACTTGGTTTGGCAACTTAAACATAATAAGTTGAGTATGAATTTAATGGTTAGTAGAACTGAAACATAATCATTTTATCACGGTAATTCGGCAGTAATTAATTGAATGGAGCAAGACAAATAAAAAATTAATGAACCATTAAAAATGGATTAGTGCTGTTGTTTTAATTTTGAATGCTTCTTATTCCAATTTGACTTTGCCTAAATACTGTATTAAATGTTTGAATGTTGTTTTACAAAATTCTTTTTCTGCTTTGCTTTGATGCATTTAATTTTCATATATATACATATATATATATATATAATATATATATAATTTTCATATCAGTACTTCATCTTTAACATTTTCATATACTAATTGTTTACATCAAATATATCGACCAATTGGAGGAGAAGACGTGTCAATAAAATGATTTGATAGGAGGATGACATTGCACGTGAATGAATCAATCACCGTCTTACAAGTAAGGTATGATTACAAATCAGCATCTGAAAGTTTGTTGATAAGCTTGGCATCTAACATGATATTTTTGTTAAGAAAGAATTGATTTGGAGCCAATTCAGACACTAGAATAAAGAATTGCAAAGAACTAAAAATATTTTGCTAGAAAGGCACATCATCATTGAATTTATTAATCTGTATGTATAATATAATTTTATATTATTTGATAAGTATAAGAATTAATTATAGATAATACAAAATAGTAGATAATATAAACATAGATAATACAAAAAGATAAAGTGATAAGGAACTTTATCAATATCCTTCAGACTAAGTGTTATCATTTTTATCAACATCTTTTAAACTAACCTTATATTTATCAAGAACATGCTTAGAACAAGTCAATCTCGATTTTTCTCCACTATGCCCCCGCAAGATTGTGGAACCATTAGTGACATCAATCTTGGATAGTAAGAACTAAAATCGAGCTCTAGACAATGGTTTTGTTAAGGCATCTGCAAGTTGATTGATTGAAGAGATATGTTTAACTTGAAGTAGACCTTGATTAACTTTCTCCCTCACAAAGAAGTAGTTCAATGCTAAATGTTCCATCCTAGTGTGGAAAACTGGATTTTCACATGTATAGGTCGTATTGAGATTGTCACATAACACAGTTGGAATGAAGGACTGCTGAACTTTTAACTTAGAAAGTAATGACTGAATCCATGTAAGTTCTGATATAGTGGTAGCAACAGCTCGAAATTAAGCTTCAGTGGATGGACGAGCAACTATTTTTTGTTTCTTTGAACTCCAAGAAACTAGAGTACCTCCAAGATAAATGATATAAGCTGAAGTAAATATATGATTATAATGGTTGCTAGCCTAATCAGAGTTAGAGAGAGCATTGAGATTGAGTATAGGTTCCTTTTTTATGAACAAACCATGAAACAGTGTGTGGTTAAAATATCTTAAAACACGTTTCTAGGCTTGTTGATGGATAACAGTTGGCTTATGCATGAACTGAGATAGCTTATTGACAGCAAAACAGATGTCTGGCCTGGTTAAGGTAAGATACTGAAGAGAGATTTTTTTTTTGTATTCCTCAGCATCAATTGCAGCAGAACCATCAACAAGGCTTAAGGAACAACAGTAGATAAAGGTGTAATTACCTCTTTAGCACCATCCATGTTATTTATAGCCAATATCTCATTGATGTACTTGCGCTGTGACAAAAACAATCCTTGAGATGTAGGAATAACCTTAACTCCCAAAAAATAGTTTAGATGCCCCAAGTCTTTGATAGGAAACTGAATAGCCAATTCGGTAACAAAACTGTCAAGAAAGAACTGAGTATTCACTGTGAAAATTAAACATCTACATAGACCAACATGTAAGCAGAATTCCATTCATTGCAAAAATGAATAGGGAAGTATCAAGAATTGAGTTATGAAATCCATAAGATAATAAGAATTTACCCAGTGCACAATACAATGCTCGAGGGGCCTATTTTAAGCCATAAATTGCTTTATTAAGCTTACAAACATAATTAGGATGGTTTTTATCAACCAAAAGAGGAGGCTGTTTTATGTAAAATTCTTTTGACAAATCACCTTGTAAAAATGCATTATTGACATCAAGTTGGTGAAGTTGTCAATTATTGTAATTTGGTTAGACATAGTACAAGTCTAATGATTACTGCTTAACAACTGGACTAAAGGTTTCTGTATAGTCAAGTCCTGGACTTTGGTTAAAACCTTTAGCTACAATTCTAGCCTTATACCTTGCCACACTATTATCCAGATTTCTTTTAACCATAAACACCCATTTACATCCAACAATCGTCCTGTTTTGAGGTGGCAGAACAAGTTTTCATGTGTTATTTTTCAATAAATCTTGATATTCAGCTAGCATAACTTGTTTCCATAAGTGATTTTTATCCTGACTAGCACATCTTGGTTCAATGGAATCAAGAAAGGGATAATTGGTGATTAAGTTTAACTGTTTAGGCTTAAAGATATTATTTTGGGACCTGATGACTATAGGATGAATGCGTTGGGGGTGATAATGATGTAGGTAAAAAGTTATCAATTTGTGATGTCGAAACGAATGAGGGAGAGAGTTGTACCTGGTTAGAAAGGGTCTTGCACAAGAGTCAGTCACTTGCTCAAGTGATGTTAGCTCAGGTGAAGATGGTTGAGATGCATCAAGTGACCCTGTAATAGTAGAAGATGACAATGGAAAAGTATTTGAAACTTCAAAAGCAGAAGAGCACTCAGAAAAATTTTCATATGAAATCCGAGAGTTATCTAGGGAGAGTTTAGCAAAAGAAAACTGACTTTCATCAAACAACAAATTTCATGAAGTAAAAATCTTATTAGTTTGAGTATCTAGACAGTAGTATGCACTTTGATGCTTGGAATTGCCAATAAAGACACAAGGTTTAGACTTTGGTTCTAATTTATGATTGGTATAAGGTTTCAACCATGGGTAGCATAAACATCCAAAATTTTTCAAATTTTCATAATTGGGTGATTGGTTCAACAAAAGCTCAAAAGGTGACTCGTTATTGGTAACAGGTGAAGGAAGTCTATTGAGAAGATAAGTAGCAGTAGAAAATGCAAATGACTAATATGCAGTTGGCATGTAAGCTTGATGCAAAAATGTAAGTTCGGTTACAACAATGCTTCTATGCATTTTTTCTACTATTGGATTATGTTGAGAGGTATGGGAAGAGTTTGTAGATGTTGTATGTCGAAAGAAGCAAATAATGCATTGAGTTTGTTGTACTCACCACCACAATTAGAATAAATGGAAACAATTGATGTTTTGGAGTAGTTTTCAACAATGGATTTGAACTTGGGGAACAAATCATATATATCAGTTTTATAGTGCATAGGATAAAATCAAATATATCTAGTTTAGTGATCTACAAAGGCAACATAGTATCTAAAACCATCAATAGAAGATACTTTAGCATGACCCCAAATATCAGTGTAAATTAAATCCAAAGGTCCTTTACTAACAAGACTTGAACTTGAGAAAATGAGTCTATGACTCTTATTACAGCAACATGAGTCACATGAACTAACTAACTTAAAATAAGAATAAGGTAAGGAAAAACAACTACATGATAGATTTAAGTGTTTGAGAGGAAAGATAACCCAGCCTTTGATACCAAGTAGAGTAATTTATTTTAAGACCAACGGAAGACAAAGAAAGGTTTTGGATTAATGGTTGTGAGGTTTGGAATTCATAAACACCATCTTTATTCTGGCCGTAAGCAAGAGGCTGCCTCATGTGAAGATCCTTGACCAAGAAATAAGAAGGAAAAAATTCAATAGACACAGAGTTATAATAACAAAATTTGGAAACTGAAATGAGATTTTTATGTGCAGCAGGAACAAAAAGAACATCATTCAATTTAAAGGAATCGGAAGAAGAATGTAGAGAGATAGAACCAGAGTGCGTGATTGGTAAACTTGTTCCATCACCTACAAACAACATATCATGACCACAATATTTATAATTAATCCATATAAATTTTGGAGCGTATGAGTGAAATGATGAGAGGCTCCATTGTCAATCAATCAAGTTTGATCCTTTTTTTGTTGTAGTAACATGGTTTGCCATAGGTTGAGACAACTTTGTTTTAATTTTAAAGCATCTATTGACTGAGTGACCTGGTTTATCACAAAACTAACAAACAACTTTGACTACAACTTGTTGATTAGTATTGACACGCCTCTGAAAATCATAATTGAAAGAGTTGATACGATTTGAATTATTAGGAAAAGATAAAGCAAACCTATTTTTATCAAACTGAGAGGATTATTTAGCAGTAAAATTGGCAGTAAGAATGATCATATCAGAGATAGAATTTTTAAGCTTAAGAACCTCTTCAGATTTAGTTAATTTATCAAGCAACTCTTCAAATGAAATATAAGATGCTCAAGCTCTGACACATGCAACAATCTCTTTGAAATCAACACCTATACCATTTAGAGTATTGATAACCAAATCTTCTTCACTGACATGAGAATTATTCAAAGCAAGCTTATCAGCAATGCTTCTTAATTGTTGAAAATATTTGGACACTGATTTGGCAACTTTAAGTTAAATGAGTTTTTCTCGAGTCATCATCTGCGATATGGATTTGTTGGCAAATAACTTATTGATTTTATTCCAAGCTTCCAAAGAGGAGTTGGTAGAAGCAAAAAAAAAAAAAAAGAATGACAGTATCAGTGGATAAAGAAATCATGCCATGTAAAAGAAGTTGATCTTGGTGAATCCAGTGATCATAAGCAGAATTGGGGATCATTTCAGGAGGGTTAGAATTTTCTTTGACAATCATTTCTGGTGGACAAGGGAGTGACCCACAACATAGCCTAAAAGTTTGTATCCAAGGAAAAGGGACTTGAATTGATTCCTCAAATAGGGAAAGTTAGAGTGTGTGTGTTTGAAGGGAAGGTGGGTAGCGACATTGGTAGTGAGGAAATATGTTGGGTGATTGGACAATAGGATATTAGATCCGGTGTTGGTAGGAAATTCATTGACTACAATGGAACTGGAATGTGTGATCGTTGGATTAGAAGAGTTGTTGCTAGCATTGGAAGTGGTTTGATTTGCCATTGTGGTTAGCATAAGATAAAGAATAGAAAGAAGAAAAGGAAGAAAAAATAGAATCAAGAATATGCTTGTTGGAGCTTGTTGGCTTTGATAATATAAAGAATTGTAAAGAACTAAGAATCTTTTGGTGGAATGGCACACCACCATTGGATTCATTAACCTGTATTTATAGTACAACTTTACATTATCTGATAAGTATAAGAACTAGTTATAGACAATAAAAAATAGTAGATAATACAAACATAGATAATACAAAAGATAAAGTGATAAGGAACTTTATCAACATCATTTAAACTAAGTGTTATCAGCTTTATCAACATCTTTTAAACTAATTTTATCTTTATCAACAACATACTTAGAACAAGTCAATCTCGGTTTTTCTCCAATATAGAAGGCTTGTTGGACCAATGAAGAAGCCCCCTTTGGTAGAAATCATTTGAGGAGGAAGTGGTTGGCATCTAACCACCTTAATCTTGGCATAAAATTAGGGAGAAGAAGATCACTAGCTTATTTTGTGTAACAACCTGCAATTGATCATTGCTTAGGCAAAAATAGGTGGAGATAGTTGCTAAAAAGGGGGAAGCAATAGTTAAAAATTTCCTATAAATAGAGGCAACCACAAAACTATAGGATACACACATACATGACTGCAATACTCGACAAACTTCAACTCCAGCAACTTTGTTTCTCATTTTCAATCTTCCTAAAATTCATTTTATATCTGTAAAAGCTCTCCGTGAGCAATTTTCTTGTTCCAAGTCTTTGACTTGTTCGATTTGAAGATCGTAAACTGTTAATTGACCAATTACTTAACAATTGTCTATGATTACTTTACTAAATTAGTCGAGGCTAAACCAGTGGCGACCATAACTAAGAAGGTCATAGAGAATTTTGTTTGAAAACCCATTGTGTGTATATATGAACTTCCAAAGATTATAGTCGCAGACAATGACTCTCAATTTCAAGCAGATAAAATCAAGAAATTCTTTAGTAGCTTCAACATCGCTTTTGTTCACAGTTCTATGGCTCACCTTCAGACAAATGGCCAAGTAGAGTCGATTAATAAGAAGATTCTACAAGGCCTAAAAAGAAATTGGATGAAGTTAAAGGGGCCTACGTATAATAGACTCTTAGTGTATTATGGGGCATTAGAATGACATATCACTCTGGCACAGGCGAGATTCTCTTCAACTTGACTTTTGGTACAAAAGCTTCCATCTTAGCAGAAATTGGTATTAACACTAATGACTGTGCATTTTGATCATCAATTGAATGAGGAGGCATTACGAGATAATCTTGATCTTTTTCAGAAAACAAGAGATCTTGCAGAGAAAAAAGCATCATTAAAGGGTCAACAAGTCACCAAATATTATAATTCCAGAATTATGGGCAGACAGTTTCAGGTTGGTGACCTGGTTCTCAGGAATTGTGAGGCGAGTAGACCAGCGAATGAACAAATAGCACTAAATTGGGAAGATCCTTACAGAGTATCCAAAAAGTTGATTATAGAGCGTAAATCTTAAAAGACTTAGCTGGTAATCATATTCCGAGAACATGGAATGCTATTCATTTGAAGAAATATTTCTATAAGGTAAGCAATGTATTTGTATTTATTTCAATATAATATCAAATGCATCCACATGCAGGATGTAGCCACCTAATTTTGTCCGGACCATTAAAACATGTATGTTTTCTTCCTAACTTGATGTTTCAGAATGCTAAAAGGCTTTTTTCATCCTGTAGGTGGTACTCTGAGACTTAGTCTAAGAAAGCAGACAGAATAAGTCAAACTTGAAAAAAGTCAACCTTAAAAAAGTCAACCCCTAAAAAATCAACTACTGAAAAAGTCAACCCACTTTCAATATTAAGATTTGAATTTTAATTGAAAGATGGTGAAAGAATTTTGATAATCCGAGGTCTACATTGAAAGATATGGAGTTCGGAACTTGGGTTACGGAAATTCAGTAGAAAGGAAACCCTAGTTCGGGAAATTTGGGGCAAAGTGCTTGAACGATCAAATTGGTCGGAATTGAAGGTTCCAAATGAAACATAAGTACTGAATACTGGTAATGGAGAAGCTACTTGGAAGAAAAACTGATAGAAAAGTCAATTCGGAAGAAAATCAAGAATTAGGGTTTTTGGTGGATTTTAGTGAAATTTGGAAGAATTACGGAAATGGCCCGATTCGGTAAGACTAAAGCCCCTAATTGATGAGGAGTGATTAAAAAAGGATAGCCCAAAGTTCAGTTTGAAGAAAATTTGAAAATCAGACTTGTTTGGAGCAAAACCGGGGTTTCGGAGGGAAAAGGGCAAAATTGAAAAATTTGGGAAAAATAGCAAATGAACTCCAAAAATTTTGAAAATTTGCAAATCATATTATTAAATTATTTGGAAGAGATTGGCAAAATAAAATATTGATTCGGAGTTCGTTTGTAAAATGGCCAAATCCTGGGTCCCTTATGTAGTAATTCAAGCAGATAAATCCTGAAAAGTTAGTAAATGAGCTCCAAAAATTATGAAAACTTCCAGATCACATTTTTAAATTATTTTGAAGAGATTGGTGAAGAAAAATCTGGATCCAGAGCTCGTTTAAAAAATGATAAAGTTCGGGTGCATAAAAGGGGTAATTTTGGAAATAAATCCGAAATAAATAGCAAATGGACTCGAAATTTTTTGAAAACTTACAGGATTCAATTTTTTATTATTTCAGAAGTATTGAAAAAATAAAATTTGAATTTGGAGTCCATTTGCTATTTATTTTGGTTCGGGGGGGCAAAAAGGTCATTTCATCGAAGAAACCAAAAAGGGTAAATTTGTAATTGAGGAAAACATGAAAGAAGAAGGAATTGCTGGGATTTTTTCTTCCCTTGGTCAGCTAGCATAGAGGAGAAGAAGGAAGCTTGAACAATTTAATTCCTTAGTCACTATCAAGCCACATGCTACCACTAACACCTTGCAAATGGTCCCCCCTTCATCCAATGGCTTAGGTGCCTTGTAGGAAAGTTGAATGCACCATCCAATGGCCAAGTTTAAATGCCAAGATGACATTTTTATTTTTCCTGAAAGACCTTCATCTAATGGCCAAGAATGGAAGAAAAAAGATGAGCACAATTCATCCAAAGGTGAGCATCCATTCGACCAAGCAAGGGAGTGCATGGGATTATCTCTTTTCATCCAATGGCTTAGGCCATATACAAGGGCTGAGTACACATGTTAAGGGCTGGATTTAATCTACAAGATGTCACTTTTATGTTGTCCTCATCCAATGACCAAGAATGGAAGAGCACAACTCATCCAAGGGTAGGCACTCAAAGGGGCAAGCAAGGGAGTGCATGGGATTGGTCCTCTTTTGCATCTAAGGGCTGAGGTCACTACAAGGGCCGAGTACACATCTTAAGGGCTGCTATCAATTGGCAAGATGACATTTTTATGTTGTCATCAGAATATCTTAATCTAAAGGCCAAAATTGGGGGAGAAAAAATGCACATTTGATCCTATGGTGGAGAGGGCCATTCGGCCAAGGCTAATGGAGGAAGGCTGAGCATTTTTTTCACAAGTTTGGAGGTTAGAAACAGTAGCTAAGAAAGGGAAAAAAAGGTTTTGAGAGAAAAAAAGAAAGGTTTTCAATAAGAGAGCTTGAAGGTAGTCATCTCTACCAAGCTTTAGCATGGTTTTCTTCTTGTTTTCTATGTTGATTTCTTGATTTTCCACTTTGTTTTCCTACAAAATTTCTCATAGAAATAAAATTTCTAAAATGTTTACTTAAGTTTTCATCTGTTCTTCTTCATCAAAATGGTGGAAAACAATTTTTTTTCCATAGTTTTATGGTTGGCCGAATGTGGTTGTTTGTTGGCCTTGGTTTTTTCTTTTTTCTTCCTTGCATGTTGTTGTGAGAAAAATGATTTTAAGAAGGTTTGTTTAGAGTATTTTATATTCTGATTTTTTTTACAAAAAGATGAAGCGAAAAAGGTTGAAATGGCTACATGATCTTTGCAAGACCAAATGACCATGGTTAGGTGAGAGGCTATGCCCATTTTTACCTACCATGAAGCTCACCTTAATTTTTCTGTTTAGCATGGTTTATTTTCTGATTTTTGAAATGGAAAGGCTTCATGATCTTGGCAAGACCAAGTGATTATGGTTAAGTGAAAGGCTATGCCCATTTTATACCAACCATGGAGCTTAACTTTCCTTGTTTTATTTACTAGTCTTGCTTGTTATTTGCTTTGCATGTCTATGTTTAATTTTATATATGTTCTTCACATTATTTTCTATGCTATATTTGTTTTTATATTTCATTTCCATGCTTAATATTTTTTCCTTGAAGATTCGGCCTTTGAGTACATTTGAATCATGTTGTGCATTTTTTTCATATATCATGTCATATTATAAACATGTTTGCATTTTTACATTTGGTCACATAACCATTCGGCTACTCCATTTTGCTATGCCTTAAATGTGCATTTTCATCTTGCTTCTTGGCTTGTTTGCATCTCCATGCCATGAGTTAGCATATCTTGATATTTAGTATGCCTTGCATGTGCATTTTCATCTTGCTTCTTGACTTGTTTGCATCTCCATTCCATGAGCTTGTGCATTTTGATTTTAGTATGTCATATGCTTGTGAAAATGTCATGACATTATGCATCTTGATATGATTTGTCATGTACTTGTGCTATTTACTAGATAGGATTACATTAGAGTATCATGTGACCATTCGGCCTCTTCATGCATTCCTTGCCTTGTCATGCTTTTGCATTTTGTTTAGGTAACATGCTTTGTATTATCATATCTTGAAATTGTGTATTAGTTGCTGTTTGTTCCAGCATTAGCATTAGCATTAGGTTCATTGGTCATTGTATGTTCATAGTATTGCTATGCATTTTCATTACATTTTAGGTCTAGGCCATATTGGTATTGCCATGCATATTGGGTCTTAAATAATATTGGTATTCCCATGCATTGCTATGCTACTTAGGTCTTAGGTTACATTAGATTTTTCATGCATATTCATAACATATTAGGTCCAAGTCATATTTGCATTATTAAGCATTGCATGCATATTAAGTTAGGATAGCATTTATTGCCATGCAAATTCATGCTAGGCATTTAGGTTATTTTGAATTGTCATGCATTTCCTTTACCATTTATGCTTTAGACCATGCATTTCAAACATTTCATTTGATTTATGTTCATGCATTCCATGTCATTGCCACATGATTTATGACTTAGGCCAATCAATGGCTCAAAGTCATGCTCTCTTGAGCATACTTGTGGAAAATTAAAGAGTTGTCAAATTGATTATTCTACCTTTGTGATTTTTTTTACTTAGCCAATTTTTGTCCAAGGTTTTTAAATGTTTTAGCTACTATCCTTAGGTCTTTAGGATGATCTCCAACAATTTTTACTTTGATTTTTGAATGACTTTATCAAAGGCAAAAATATGTGTTTTGACAAAACAATTTTTTTCACCTAGTACTCGAACTTCTTCGATTTTTCTGGGCAATCATATTTAATCAAAAAGTTAAGCCAATTTTTTCTCGTGTAGTTTTACATGTTCCGAGTCTCCAGTATTTTGTTTAGATTTTTATGAATTTTTAAAAATAGGCTAAAAAATATGTGTGAAAACCGGATAGTAGAGGCAGATTTGTAATCAAAAGAGAAATAATGGTTGAATTTGGCTAAGGCATTTAGAGGGGGTTGGTTAGAAGCTTTAGCTACTGTCTTAGGGTAGTTTCTAAGCCTTTTTAAACTTTAAAATGATTTTATAAATCTCGGGTTAAGGGTGGTCAAGTCTGGGATTTTAAACTTAGGAAATTAGAGCCATTTTAAAAGGGTTTGGTAGGGGTTTTAATCTTCATTCAAGTTTTTCTTCTAAATTGTTTTCAAACAATCACAAAGTTTTGTTTTTTAGAAAATCTAATTTGACATATTTTCCTAAGGTAGCCGGATATCTTTTTAGATATACGGATTTCTTTATTTAGAGGAAAAAATACATTTTCATGCATTGCATTTTCCATGTTCATGCATTTTATTTATTACGTGATTTTTGCTATGATATTTTCCTTGGTATTATTATTACTTTGATTTACATTTTATGATATTGTATTGTTTTCCATATGATTTTGAATATTTCATGCTATCCTATATTTTTTATTTAGTCATTTATTTTTGTCTCATTATTTAGGATATACTATGTTCATGCATTTTTATTTTATTTTCATGCAAATTTTATGATAGCATTATTTTATGTTTCATGTCATTTCTTGTCACTTAGATCATTTTCCATGTCATTTAGGTTATATTATTTAGAATATGCCATGTCGTTTAAAATATGCCATATCATTTAAAATTGTCATGTCATTTAAATCATTTAATGTCATTTAGAATATAGCATGATACTTAGGATTTTTCATTTCATCTAGAATATACTATGCCATTTAAATTATGTCATATCATTTAGGTTGCATTATATTATCTAGACTTTGCTATGTCATTTTTTTTATGTCACACATGTTCATATTCATTTTTTTTTTTAAAATGTTAAAAAAAAAGATAATGGTTTTCAATAAAAAAATAAAGATATTCTCGAGTTAAAATAATTCATGAGTTCTCTACCGGGTTTGCTGGAGGGAATATCATCAATTATAATTAATAAAGAAATATCTTTCTTTCAAAAAACGAGAATGATTCGGAAAGTTTTCCAAATAAATAAAAATTTCTATATTTTGCCGATTTTGTCGGGGAATATAGGAAAATTTTAAATTAATAAATTCCAGATTATTTTCAATTAAAAATGGAATTAGTTTTTCTTTAAATTGGGAATTAACTTGAAATACTAAATTAAAACCGACTTTTTTACTGAGACTTGAGATAATACATGATTAATAAGGTACAATTTTAGATGGGCGTTGTGGGGGTGCTAATCCTTCCCCGCACGTAACCGAGTCCCGAACCTGATTCTTCGATTTTCTCTGGTTTATAACGCAGACTTGAAATTAGTTTTAAAAATGTTTTAATTAATTTTAAAATGTTTTACAAAACCGGTTTTAATAGGTGGCTGATCACACCTAGCCAAAAAAGATTGGTGGCGACTCTATGTCTTTTTACAAGGCCGTTTTCATACCCTCGACCTTTTATTTCAATCTAGAGGAATTAAGTCTTATTTTTCTCTGCTTCTGTTTCCCCCTCACTCGAACGAGTCCCCGCGATCGGGATCACGTATCGATAGCTTGGTGACTCCACTAGGGACATTTTAGAGAGTCAGGCCTAAAATTTGTCGTGTGATATCAAAGTCTCGGTTTTGTTGGTTTAATTGGTATTTAATTTTAATTCCCACATTTTTTTAAAATAAGGAGAATTTTGAAAATAATAAAATGTTTTAAATATGTTCATATTATTCACATGCATTTATTATTGTTTTCTAGTTATTTGATGTTGTATATTACTATTGCTTGTTGGTTAATGCGTTACACTATTCTTGATCGTTGTTTTAATAAATTTAATAATAAATTTAGGATAAGGGGTGTAGAATAAGTGGTGAAAGGTTTGTTGTTCCTTCGCACACACTATATTTGCATTTGCATAACATGAACTCTCTACCCGGGTTCCGTCCTTTTAAGTGGGAGTAAAGTAACTACGCCTTCGTGATGATCCTCCGTATGGGCTAGTGAAACACTTCCAGAGTATAAAGTACCTAATGCCTTCGTTTGGTAGTGTTATGATATTTTCCATGGTATTATTATTACTTTAATTTACATTTTATGATGTTATATTGTTTGCCATATGATTTTGAATATTTCATACTATGCTATATTTTTTATTTAGTCATTTATTTTTGTCTCATTATTTAGGATATACTAGGTTCATGCATTTTTATTTTATTTTCATGCAAATTTTATGATAGCATTATTTTATGTTTCATGTCATTTCTTGTCACTGAGATCATATTCTATGTCATTTAGGTTATATTATTTAGAATATGCCATGTCATTTAAAATTGCCATGTCATTTAAATCATTTTATTTCATTTAGAATATACCATGATACTTAGGATTTTTCATTTAATCTAGAATATACTATGCCATTTAAATTATGTCATATCATTTAGGTTGCATTATATTATCTAGACTTTGCTATGTCATTTTATTTATGTCACACATGTTCATATTCATTTTTTAAATTTTTTTTAAAAAAAAAGATAATGTTTTTCAATAAAAAAATAAAGATATTCCCGAGTTAAAATAATTCATGAGTTCTCTACCGAGTTTGCTAGAGGGAATATCATCAATTATCATCAATAAAGGAATATCTTTCTTTCAAAAAACGAGAATGATTCGTAAAGTTTTCCAAATGAATAAAAATTTCTATATTTTGCCGATTTTGTCGATTTTGTCGGAGAATATAGGAAAATTTTGAATTAATAAATTTCGGATCATTTTCAATTAAAAATGGAATTATTTTTCTTAAAATTGGGAATTAACTTGAAATACTAAATTTAAAACCAACTTTTTTACCGAGACTTGGGATAACACACGATTAATAAGGTATCGATTCATATGGGTTGTGGGGGTGCTAATCCTTCCCCGCACGTAACCGACTCCCGGACCCGCTTCTTTTGATTTTCTCTGGTTTATAACGCAGACTTGAAATTGGTTTTAAAAATGTTTTTATTAATTTTAAAATATTTTATAAAACCGGTTTTAATAGGTGGCCGATCACACCTAGCTAAAAAAGATTGGTGGCAATTCCATGTCTTTTTACGAGGCCGTTTTCATACCCTCGACCGTTTATTTTATTTCAAGAGGAATTAAGTCGTCTTTTCCTCTGCTTCTGTTTCGCCCCTCACTCGAACGGGTCCCCCGCGATCTGGGATCACGTATCAACAGCTTCGTTTTTCTAGAGGAATAAAGTCGAATTTTCCTCTTTTTTTTTTTTAAATGTCACGCCTAAGGAAAACGAATAATAAAGTCTTATGATGTGACGTCGTTATTTTTTTTAAGGTTGCGACAGCTTGGCGACTCCGCTAGGGACATTTTTAGAGAGTCAGGCCTAGAATTAGTCGTGTGTTATCTAAGTCTCGGTTTTGTTGGTTTAATTGGTATTTAATTTTAATTCTCATATTTTTAAAATAATAAAGAGAATTTTGAAAATAATAAAATGTTTTAAATATGTCCATCTTCATATGCATGCATATTATTATTTGTTCTCTGGTTATTTTGTTGCGTATATTTATATGTTTGCTTGACTGATGCTTTACATTGCTTGATTTTAGTGGGAATATTTAGAATAAGGGGTGAAGAATAGGTGGTGATAGGTTTGTTTTGTTCCTCCGCACACACTATGTCTGCATTTGCATAACATGAACTCTCTACCTGAGTTTCGTCCTTTTAAGTGGGGGTAAAGTAACTATGCCTTCATGATTATCCTCCGTATGGGCTATTGAAACACTTTCGGAGTATAAAGTACCTAATGCCTTCATGATAATCCTCCGTACGAGCATAGGAAAATATACTCTAACGAATTGAACCTGCTTTTATTGGGGTGCCTTACTAGCCTTCACCGGCGACAGTGAGGAGTAATTCGGGGCTTTTAGAACCGATTCACCCTCATATAGTGAACCTAGGCGAAGCCATACTGGATTTTCATTAGATACACCGAAGATAGGAACACATGGAGGGACACTTCTAAACCTTTCGTTACCTATTTTACACTCTGAATAAAGGTTGTGGATTGGGCAACAATGTACGTACATCGCCCGTAAATAAATGTGATACTCCGCCCTAAAGGCACCGTGATGCCTATATAAGTAGATATTGTTGGGGAAAGTGTTCACTAATTTTTTGAAATTCAAAATACAAACATTCTTTTTCAAACATTTTTACATTTTTCATGCATGTGTGAGTAGAGCATGTACATTCATGGTTGTATTTTTGATCTCATTTCTTGTAATAAACGGATGGTGATAATAATCTCATTTGGTGATTTCATAAACTGGTAGTGTTACATGAATATTTACATATTGTACAATAGTAGGATCCACTACATCGAAATTCTTTTGAAAATAATATGTTTGGTTTTTCAAAGATAAAACATGTTAAAAAAAATCATAGATTAAATTTGGAGGCAAATTTTGCATAGTGAGATTTTTGAATAATCAAAATTTGGTCTCACCATTTTCGTAAAATCATTGGTCATTGTATATACCTTTGTGTTAATTCATTTATTCTTTGCATATATCATTTTGACATCATGTTACAGTCATAAGCATGTATGCTCATTCATTGTAGAATAAAATCATAGTTAGCATATTTTTTTTTGTATATATCCATGCAGTAATCTGCTTATTCTTTACATGCATCATGTTGGCATCATGTTGTACACATGGCATACATAGTCATCATAATTTCTTTGAATGCTTCATGCATTAATCATTAGTATATTCATGCATATAGGAATAGATCATGTACATTCATAATTGTATTCTTAAATCTCATGATATTTTCATTTTCATGAAAGGGGTTCGAGATATGAGGAAAGAATTGGAGGAACGAGTGGGTGCTTTGGAACGAAATCAAGAGGAGTTTGGACGTGAAGTCCGGGAGTCGAAGGAACAGCTTGTCAAATTTATGAAAATTTTGAGGATATGGGTAAGAGTAAAGGGGAATTTTCTCAGGGAACCTCATCACTTTTGGATCAACCAAAACCTTCAGGTCCAGAACATACAATCCTTGCTAGATCTTGCGCTTGCCAGTGTTACAAAGGGTGTAACCCTGATGAAATTGTGGACAAAATCGTAAAAATGATTAAACCAGAGAGCCTGATACCAAAGACAGAAATCACGGATCTTGTACCATACCTACAAACTGCTCTAAGTCCAAACCAGTATCTCTACCCTACTATGGCTCAATTGTCCACTGGGATGATCACTACGGGACCCCTGAATCCCACTCCATCACCACCAACTGGTAGTTCATACTATTTTCCACATCAATCACCTTATCAAGCATCCGGGATAGGAACCTCGAACTATATACAACCTCCAAGGACCCCGTGCCCAAATCCATACCCTTGCCTTGTTATTCCACCATCTCCCCATGCAAACACTACGATGCAAGCCTTCGTGACACCATCAAGTGCCCCAACTCCTAGGCCCTGTGTGACTAAGAAACAACCCCGGGATAAAACCCAAAGGCATTTTGATCCTATTCCAATCAGCTATCAAGAGCTTTTCCCAATGTTGGTAAAAAGTCACCTAGTTGCCTATGTGCCGTTGAAACCCTTGTCACCACCATACCCCAAGTGGTATAACCTGAATGAAAGATGTGATTATCACTATGGAACTGTTGGGCATAGCATTGAGCACTGTAATGCACTCAAGAACAAAGTACAATCTCTTATAGATGCCAAGTGGTTAGATCCAACGATGCTGATTGATACAGGACCAGGAAAGGGTAATTAGGATTAGGAGATTTACGGTAATGATGTGGAAGGACTTCGGTCTTATATGATGTAATAGGATTTCATTTTTTCAGTAGTCGACTCTTATAGCCTTAGGATGCTAGGAAGAATAAAGTGCTTGTAAAGACAGTTTTAACCACTACTCATGATTTTGTAAACATGGTTTATATCATTGTGAATGTTGATTTGGGAATGAATTGTTTGAGCTTCAATTTATGAGATGTTGATGATTAAGTTCCTCCGATTCTTATTTCCTCCGTGGTATCTTCCCCTTAGCATTTTGCATCCAATCAATTATTTGTCATACCATACATTCATACATGCATCTTGGTAGCACCAGGTGGTATTCATGACAAACATAGTCAGCATGATTTTTTCTATATGTTCATGCACTAATTTGCTTATTACATACATCATGTTAGCATTAGGTCGCACTCATAACACACATGGTCAGCATGAGTTTCTTTGTATATACTTTGTGTCAATCATTCATTGTTTACATGCATCATAATTGACATCATGTTGCATTCATAATGTATACAATCATTCATTGGGAAATACACTGAAATATACATGGTCATTCATTGCATATACGCATGCATTGATTTGTTTATTCTTTGCTTACAGCATGTTGGCATCGTGATTGCATTTATTACATAGCATGTTTCCACTATACATGTCCATACATCATATTGTGTAGGCTTCACATGCATCAAATGAAAATCATGGCTCATTCATCATGACATATATTTGGGGAAATAAAATGGAAGTTGATTTGGCTTTAAGAGTCTTTGGAAGAATTTCCATTTCAAATCAGAGGTATAAGAAGTACTGAATACCTTTCCAGTACAGGCTAGAGCTATGGAGAATGAACAAGTTGCCCGAATGGAAAGAATGGAAAGGGTACAGGAAGAATTACGAGAAAAGCTAGCAAAATCTGAAGCAGAATCTAAAGATCAAATGACTAAATTGATGGAGCTGATGTCCGCCGTAATAAAAGAAAAAGGATACACTGAAAACTTGGCCGCCAGAGAAGGGTTAGAGGCACAAAAGGGTCAGAATGAGATCGTAATGATGGATGCCCAAAACACAATTAACCCCGTCAATGTCTTAAATTCAGATGATCCAGCTAAACAAGCAAAACTGAAGATGGTTGAGTCGAACGAGGTAGAGTTGGTAGATTCCCAAGGGAAATATCAGTTGCTAGATGAAAGGCTCCAAGAAGTAGAAAATATAGACGTATTCAGGAGTGTGGATGCGAAAGAACGATGCTTGGTCCTCAATTTAGTCATTCCTCCTAAATTCAAGGTCCCTGACTTTGTGAAATATGACGAGAAGACCGATCCATCAACCCACATCACCATGTTCTGCCGAAAGATGACAAGTCATATAGATAATGATAAGCTTTTGATCCACTCCTTTCAGGATAGCCTCAGCGGGTCCGCAATTAGGTGGTATGGTCAGTTGAGCAAGGATCAGATTCGCTCTTGGAATGATTTGGCCATGGCTTTTCTAAACTAGTACAAGCATGTGACTGATATGACACCTGACCGTATCACTTTGCAAAATATGCAGAAAAGAGCTATTGAGAGCTTCAAAGAGTATGCTCAGAGGTGGAGGAACATATCCACCCAAGTACAACCACCTTCGACAGAAAAAGAAATCACCGTCCTTTTTGTGAGTACACTACGGGCCCCGTACCATGATAGACTCATCGGCAATGGCTCGAAGAATTTTTTGATATGGTAATCTCAGGGGAGATGATTGAGAATGCTATCAAGAATGGGAAACTTGAAGGAGAAAGAACATACAATGCCGAGAGAAATATGGTACCTAGAAAGAAAGAGGAAGATGTCCAAGCTATGGGAGATTTTGTCCCATATTCCCAATTTTCCTCATAACAATCATGTTATCCTACTGAGATATCTCCAAGCCTTTATCCTTACCCACCCACCCAAGCATCTAATCCTATACCAGTTCTTGCAACAAGGCCTACTTCCAAAAAATGACCGTGGGATAACCAAGAAATAATTCCAATTCTAATCCCAATCCATGACCTATTGCCATTACTAATAAAGAATCAGTGCCTTACCCCGGTACCTTTGAAAATAGCTCCGAATCCATCAGTAAGGAGTTATGACCCTGACAGCAAGTGTGATTATCACCTAGGGGTAGTTGGGCATTCAACTGAAAAATGTAGACAATTGAGGGAAAGGATTGAAAGTCTTATCCGCAATGGTATTTTGACACCAGAGCTTATCAATCAGTGGAAAGCCGCTTTGCCGTAAATCAATTTCTTTCAGGGTTTTAAGAGGAGAATTACTACCTTCGAAGGATGTCAATAGGAGCATTTTGATGCATGTAGTTTCATACCTTAGGATGAAAACACTTGTCTCATGTCGACATTCATATGAATTAAATGAATTTTGAATTTTGAATTTTAAATGCTTTGTGTTTGTTGTGTTTTAACAATAATTTGAAATTACAAAAACAAGCATTAAGGAAGTTTTAATAATGATTAGTGTCGAGAATATTGATGATCATTGTTACAAATGACCCAATACCTTCTTCCCTCTCTTTTGGGCTTTCCTATGCCTAAATCCCTTGAATCGAGACCACTTGAAAGACCTAATGCTTCAAAGAATATAAATGATTGAACTTCATAAAACCATTGTCATCATAGAATAACCAAAGATGTAGATCCTAGTCAAGGCTATGGACAAAGGAACAAACTTTTTAAAAAACAAATTTGAACTCCTTGAAATTCGAACAAATGAGACATTCTTTCAAGAATTTAGATCATGGTAATTTGGTGTGTGTCAAGGTTGTGCCAAAACCATTCATGTCATTTCCAATAACCACAAAACACTAATTGCCCAAACATCACTTCATGATTGACACCTTGGGGCACAATGATTAAACTAGATTATCCCATGTCCTAGAGAAAACATGTTTTTGGGCCATATTTTTCTTGTCTCTTCAAAGAACTCAGAATTGAAACTCAGCCTTTTCAAAATAGACCTAGACTTGCTTTGTTCCTCGTTGATACAAATTCGCATGGTTAATCAAATTGGGGCATCATATGTGGAAATGATGGTTATATGGTGAAAAAGGATGGGACTAACGTATGAATCAGTGGGGCATGAAACAAAAAAAAAATTGTGATATCATGCATATGAGAAATCGAATGATTCCAAAGTGCAAAATGAAATTTTGATTATCTATTCCCCCTGGGGATCGCTTTTCAATGAGAATATTCGTGCTTGATATGATAAATGGCCATCTTTCATATCCCTCCCACAAAGAGAAAGTTATCCATAATCACCCCTTTTGAGCCAAAAGAATTCTTTCTTCTTTGAACGCTGATCAAGGATCACCCTCTACACTAGGGGCAAGTGCGAGGAAAGATCACAGAGAAATGAGTCTTAACTCAAAGACAAATATAAAGCAAATTGAGGCCCGAATAAATATGGGTCCACTTTGTCAAAATAAGGATGCAAGAGAAAAAACAAAAACAAAATAAAAGAGTGTGAAAAAGTATGGCAAATGAAAGCCAAAAGCAAAGAAGGAAAAGAGCAAAGTCAAAAGGAAAGAAAAGTCTAAAAAGGACAAATGCTTTAAAGAAAATCCTCCTCAAGAAATGATCCTTGATCTGATTACCCTTAAACACATATTTTGGGCCTATTTATCCTTTCTTTCGGAACCCCAAACCAAGGCCTACATTACATGCTTTAAAAGTCCATTTTGATTAAGCATGAATATTTAACTTGAAGGGTTTTTCCTTAGATTTTATCCCATCTTACCGAATCATCATTTCACTAAGGAAGAATTTAGAATTCTCAAGTGCATGGTAAAACAATGAAAAAAATGAAGAAAAGAAGAAAAATGGAAAGAATGGGACTCTAGGGCGAAAACCCAAAAATGGGCAGTCTAGAGTAAAATGGGAATTTTCGATGCCATTTATGTTAGTACCGATACCACAAAAGAGAAGGTCATATTGGAAAAGTTGTCATCGAGGAACATTTAGGAATTCCTGAACCTCCCAAATTGTCAGCTCTATTCAGAGGATTGACTTCAAAAACTGAGATTTTTTCCCTTCAAGATTAAATTTTCTAGTTTAAACATCCTGGCCAATCTTGACACTTGTCAAAATGCCTTGATATGAAAGCTAAAAGAA
Organism: Fremontodendron californicum; assembly: GCA_030761205.1. Taxonomy (NCBI): domain Eukaryota; kingdom Viridiplantae; phylum Streptophyta; class Magnoliopsida; order Malvales; family Malvaceae; genus Fremontodendron; species Fremontodendron californicum. The sequence goes on from JAULJL010000005.1 coordinate 27,631,402, forward strand.
GGTTGAATTTGTTTGATTCTCAATAAATTCATGATTTAAAACCTGTTCCATTCGTGAGCCTAGAAGGGACATACATTTTGTTGTGAAGTTTTCTTTGATCCACCAAAATCTTGTTATACCAAGCCTTGCCAATCCTAGTTGAAAAAAAAAAAATTGACACTAAGAGAAATTTTTAACAATGATCATTAGTCTTCAAAAGATTTGTACATCACACACTGTGGGGTTAATATTCTTGTTCAGAAGTTTTCAAAATAAGAAAACAAATAAAGATATTTTTTGAAATACCCATTTTTGATGTTGACATGAGATAAGGGTTTTTCTAACCCAAAGGTGTGGAACTACTAGGGTTAATCTTGATTTCCAAATATGAGAAGAAGAAATAGAACCCGGCAAGCAGATTTCTTTCAATAAGAATTTGAAGAATGTTGGGGCAAGGAGAATAGCCAAAATGATTAGAAGTTATACTCTGATTTGAAGAGGAAAAATGAATTGAAAAGGCTAAGCCAAAGTCTAGAAAAATGATCGGGGACATTTTCATATTTTCATCAAGCATTTGCATCATTATCAATCCTTGCATTTGCATCATTTAGAAGCATTTGCATAATGTTAAATTTTGCATTTGCATCACTCTATGAAGTAGTTGCATCAATCTGAGAGCATTTGCAGTTTCATTTAGAAGCATTTGCATCATATCCAACATCAGCATCAAGAAACATTTGCATCAATTCAAAACATTCACATTTGCAATATGAGGTATGTGCATCATTTGCACCAGCATAAAAAAGCATTTGCATCTTCTCAAAAAATTTCAGGTTAATTTTCAACAATTCTTCAAAGATTATTTTCAAGACCTTCGGGCATAATTTTTCAAATCACGGGTAAGGCCTTCGGGCACCATTTTAAAGAGCTCCGAGCATAGTTTTTCCTCCTTAAATCATGGATAAGGCCTCCGGGCACCATTTTAAGACCTTCGAGCACCATTTTTAAGACCTTCGGGCATAATTTTTCAAATCACGGGTAAGGCCTTCGGGCACTATTTTTAAGACATTCGGGCATAATTTTTCAAATCACTGGTAAGGCCTCCGGGCACCGTTTTTAAGACCTTCGGGCACCATTTTTAAGACATTCGGGCATAATTCTTCAGATCACGGGTAAGGCCTTTGGGCACCATTTTTAAGACCTTCAGGCATAATTTTTCAAATCACGGGTAAGGTCTCCGGGCACCATTTTTAAGACCTTCGGGCATAATTTTTCAAATCACGGGTAAGGCCTTTGGGTACCATTTTAAGACCTTCAGGCATAATTTTTTGAATCACGGGTAAGGCCTCCGGGCACCATTTTTAAGACCTCCGAGCACCATTTTCAAGACCTCCAGGCATAATTTTTCAAATCACGGGTAAGGCCTCCGGGCACCATTTTTAAAACCTCCGGGCACTATTTTTAAGACCTTCGGGCATAATTTTTTCTTTTGCAAATCGAACTCGTATCCTTAAGATGGGTCGAGCCTTGATTAGTCAGGGAATTCAATTTAAGGACAAAATCTTCAATTTATAGCTTTCTCAAAAAAAAAAATGAAAAATGGAAAAAAGAAAAAAAGAAAACTCCCTTTCCCTTCTCTTCACATGTGATTTCACTAACCGGACAAAATTAGTGTTTGTTTATCTTTGCCTGATTCCTGATTCTCAACAATAACCAAAGAGGGACAGCTGTAGACACCTAATTTTGTTCGGACCACTAAAAAATTTATGTTTTCTTCCTAAATTGATGTTTCAGAATGCTAAAAGGCTTTTTTCATCCTGCAGGTGGTACTCCGAGACTTAGTCTAAGAAAGCAGACAGAAAAATTAAAACCCCAAAAAAGTCAACCCCAAAAAAGTTAACCCCAAAAAAGTCAACTACTAAAAAATTCAACCCACTTACAAAATCAAAATTTGAAGTTCAATTGAAAGATGGTGAAAGAATTTTGATAATCTGAGGTCTACATTGAAAAATATGGAGTTCAGAAGTTGGGTTACGGAAATTCAGTAGAAAGAAAATCCTAGTTTGGGAAATTTAGGGAAATGTGCTTGAACAATAAAATTGGTCAAAATTGAAGGTTCCAAATGAAAGATAAGTATTGACTACGGGTAATGGAGAAGCTTCTTGGAATAAAAACTGATAGAAAAGTCAATTCGGAAGAAAACCGAAAATTAGGGTTTTTGGTGGATTTCAGTGAAATTTGAAAGAATTATGAATATGGCCTGATTCAGTAAGACTAAAGCCCTTAATTGATGAGGAGTAATTAAACAAGGATAGCCCAAAGCTCAGTTTGAAGAAAATTTGAAAATCAGAATTGTTTGGAGCAAAATCGGGTTTCGAAGGTAAAAAGACAAAATTGGAAAATTTGGGAAAAATAGCAAATGAACTCCAAAAATTCTAAAAATTTGCAAATATTATTCTTAAATTATTTGGAAGATATTGGCGAAATAAAATCTTGATTTGGAGTTCGTTTACAAAATGGCCAAATCTCGGGTCCCCTATGTAGTAATTCAAGCAGATAAATCCCAAAAAAATATTAAATGAGCTCCAAAATTTCTGAAAATTTGCAAATACTATTCTTAAGTTATTTGAAAGAGATTGGAGAAAGAAAATCTTGATTCAGAGTTCGTTTGCAAAATGGCCAAAATTCGAGTCCCTTATGTAGTAATTCAAGCAGATAAATCCCGAAAAAATAGCAAATGAGCTCCAAAAATTTTGAAAAATTCCAGATCACATTTTAAAACTATTTGGAAGAGATTGGTGAAGAAAAATCTGGATTCGGAGCTCGTTTAAAAAATGGTAAAGTTTGGGTGCATAAAAGGGGCAATTTTGGAAATAAATCCAAAATAAATAGAAAATGGACTCGAAATTTTTTTAAAACTTACAGAATTCAATTTTTTTATTATTTCAGAAGTATTGGAAAAAGAAAATTTGAATTTGGAGTCCGTTTGCTATTTATTTAGGTTCGGGAGGCAAAAATATCATTTCACCGAAGAAACCAAAAGGGCAAATTTGTAATTGAGAAAAATATGAAAGAAGAAGGAATTGCTGGGATTCTTTCTTCCCTTGGTCAGCTAGCATAGAGGATAAAAAGGAAGCTTGAACAATTTAATTCCTTAGTCACTATCAAGCCACATGCTACCACTAACACCTTGCAAATGGTCACTCCTTCATCCAATGGCTTAGGTGCCTTGTATGAAAGTTGAATGCACCATCCAATGGACAAGTTTAAATGCCAAGATGAAATTTTTATTTTTCATGAAAGAACCCTCATCTAATGGCCAAGAATGGAAGAAAAAAGATGAGCACAATTCATCCAAAGGTGAGCATCCATTCGGCCAAGCAAGGAGTGCATGGGATTATCTCTTTTCATCCAATGGCTTAGGCCATCTACAAGGGCTGGGTACACAAGTTAAGGGCTGGATTTAATCTACAAGATGTCATTTTTATGTTGTCCTCATCCAATGACCAAGAATGGAAGAGCACAACTCATCCAAGGGTAGGCACTCAAAAGGGCAAGCAAGGGAATGAATGGGATTGGTCCTCTTTTGCATCTAAGGGCTGAGGTTACTACAAGGGCTGAGTACACATCTGAAGGGCTTCTATCAATGGCAAGATGACATTTTTATGTTGTCATCAAAATATCTTAATCTAAAGGCCAAAATTAGGGGAGAAAAAAATGCACATTTGATCCTATGGTGAAGAGGGCCATTCGGCCAAGGCTAATGGAGGAGGGCTGAGCATTGTTTTCACAAGTTTGGAGGCTGGAAACAGTATCTAAGAAAGAAAAAAAAAGAAAGGTTTTCAAAAAGAGAGCTTGAAGATAGTCATCTCTACCAAGCTCTACACTACAAACAAATTGCCATATACTGACGCTTACCTATACTGACGATCGAAATCCGTCGGTATAAAGGATCTATACTGACGGATTTTTGTTACTGTCAGAATATAATTAACATATACCGACACTTTGTTGTCCGTCGCTATAGATACCCTGTATACTGACGGTTTATCATTGGCCGTCGGTATAGATACCCCTATACTGACGGTTTATATTGACCGTCGGTATAGATACCCTGTATACTGACGGTTTATCATTGACCGTCGGTATAGGTCTGATGTATACCGACGATTTTATTTTTACTATCGGTATAGGTTATATCTATATTTTAAAATTAATTTTTTTTCAAAAAAAATGCCTTTAACAAAACCTAAGTTCTCCTCTTCCTTTTTTTTCCTAACCAACGATGCCACTTCCTATTTCTCCTCCTCAGCCATCGCTCATGTTTTTTGCATCATGTTTTTTGCATCATCTTGTTGAGTTGAGAATTTGGGATTGTAAACAAGGATCTTCTTTTTAATGAAACTCTGCTGATGATTGAGTGTTGAATTTCTATTTTAAGATTGATATAGCTATTTTCTGAATCCTTCCTAGTTACTGGTTGCTGAGAAAGTGTAGGAAAAGAAGATGAATGAAATTTTAATTTCTTAGCGCCATTTCGTTGCTTAAGTAATTATTTAGATGTTTATTTTCTTTTCTTTTTGTCAGCTTTCTCAGCAACCAATTGGAGGGTTATATTGTTATTATTTGGGGAAAAACTAATTACATTGCTTGAGGTGAGTTTCAGTTTCCAGAATTTAAACTAATTAAAGAACATATCTCCCAACTTTCACAATCATCGAATCTCCGATTTTTCTCTTTCTTCGATTCCTCGATTTTTCTCCCAACTTTCACAATCATCGAATCTAAAAACCTGAGAGATGCTGTTCAAGACCGCTGATTATTTGACCAGAGTTGGGGATTCTGGAATTTTTCCCCCCGATGCACATGATTCTCCTCAGAAAACTCGAGGCTCCACCTTCAAAATCTTAGCCATTTTCTTGAGGTAACTTTGTTGCAGCATTGTGTTCCACCTCTTGTTATTTTAGCCTTCCTTCCTTTTCGTTTAAATAATTTAATTTCCTCGTTTTTTTTTTCTACTTCAATTAATCGAGATCATGTACTTCCTTTTTTTTGTTGAATTTTAGTTAGGTTCCTATGAACTTTCCTGTTATCTTGATTGTTCTATTCACTGCTTAACGTTTAGTTAGGTTTATTTGTTTTTCGACTGAAGCAATTGTTTTACGCGAAAGATTTGTTTTTGAAACAATTGCTTCACTAAATTATTTTAGAATATTTGCTTCTTAATTCAATTAATTTGAAAATAGAAGATTTGTTTTGGGTATCTCGAAAATCATAACTCTTTTGCTTGGATTACATCTCTATTCTCTTGCTTATTTTCACTGTTCCTTGGAATGTTTTAATATATATTTTCTATATAAACACTATAATAATGTAGAAAAGAATATTTGAATTTATTTTCTTTAATAACTGTAAAACTGATGCAGGGCATTTTGTGAAAACCTTTCTTTAAACATCATTTTCTTCTTTAATAGTTAAGCTAATTAGGTAAATTGTTCCAGATAATTGGAAGTTAGAAAATTTGTTCCAGATAATTGTTCTAGGTTAACTCACTGCGATGATAAAGATCAGTTCAAGTTTGACTTTTGATAGATTGTTGTAGTCAGCTTATCTTTGTTTCAAAGATATTATTTCTTTGGGACATAAATCTTAAGCTATACTTTTCTCTTTCTACTGGGTTAAACCATAACAAACCACTACAAAGTTACTATGCTGCATCTCTCTTCCATCTTCATGTATTAACATCTGAGTGGAGTTTGGGTTCTCTGTGAAGGTATTGTATTCTCTTGCCTATGATCATATTATATGAGAAAGGTTGAGGTTTTTTTGCTTGTTTATGGAGTTTGGATGGAATCTCAGCTTCACTGAGGTTTATCATATATTCTATTTCATTTTTCTTGCTTTGACATTTCCATTCTTTATTTAAAAATATGTAAATCCCAGTTTTTCATGAAGAATACCTCTTTTTGCTGAATATTGCTCACTTATTTTGGTACATTCCTGTGTTGATTTACAGTGAAGAAAATACAGCTTTCGGAGTCTGCCCATGGAATTAGAAGTCCTATACTCCTATAAGACCGCCCAAACAAAGCAACAATACCAATGTGAGGCTTTTGACTTGTTTGATTTTGGTTTGGTACTGGTGGTCATGTGTATAAGGTGCTAAAGCCTTCGAATCTGTTTTAGGTAGAGTCTTATGCCTGCTGGTAGTCATTCTGATGAATTTGACTCCCACTGTAATTCTACTGCCCCTGAGATTAATTCATCAGGGAACTCTGAGAATTGGATGGTTGTTGTCGGTTGTTGGGGGGAGGCTTGTGCCACACTTTAATGTAATATATTGTTGCTTTTCAATTTTCAGATTGCTTCATATCTTAGGTGTTAATTCAACTTTTATATATCAGCTATAATGGAAATGCTGAAACTTTTCTTGTTCCTTGAGTAGCATGCAACCGTTGTTGTTGGGAACAAGATGATAGTGGTTGGTGGTGAATCTGGGAATGGATTGTTAGATGATGTGCAGGTAAAAATATGTTAATATTTGTAATTCTGAAAAGTTATGTCTAGTTTACTTGACATGGTGCAAGATGTCTCACAAACTGCTAGTTTATGTCCTATAATTATTTTCTGTTTTTATTGCAGGTTCTTAATTTTGATAATTTTTCCTGGACCATGGCATCTTCAAAGCTTTACTTGTCACCAAGCAGTCTTCCACTTAAGATCCCTTCATGCAGTGGCTTAGTATCATGTCAATAATCTTGTTCCTCTTTCTTTTCCCTTGAAAGCTTTTAACTTTTAAGTATTACTTTATGTTTTTATTGGAAAATAAGAATTTAATGCACAAATTCATTTCTTTCTTTCTATCTTCGCAGGGTGTTAGGATTGCTTTCGGCTTTCATGTTTCTTTCTATCGATCCTTACAGCAAATTTGGATGGAGGTTTTCCAGGTACTATTACTACTGCACCAAATAGTGTTAGTTTTTATCTTAACACAATAATTGATCAAGTTGTATCAAAAATTAAATTCAGGACAGTTGAGAAACATTTGCAAACCTTTTCTCACCGAGAGAAAAAGAAGGTGCTTTCTCTCTTTCTTAAACGAAACACTTTAATTTTTGGAGTTCTTTCTTATATTATATCTTCATGACTTTTATGCCACTTTCAAGCTTTTTGACAAAATTCTTATTGTTTTCACGCATCTTGGTTCAGATGCTTTCAAGCCAAAACATGCTACTTATCAAGCCTTTTGTCATAATTTTTGGATGTTTTTTACACTGATGTCACTGCTGAGGGTCTGAAGCAAGGATTAGAGAGGTTTTGCTCTTCTTTTTAGGGACACTTTATAAAATCATATGGTTCTTGCATCAGAGAAGGGTATGCTATTGTTCTTTATTTAGAACTATTTGAGAAAAGCAATATAAATGATTGGTGTGTTTTAATCTACAAAAGATGGAAGGCATTGAACATGCTATTGCTGTTGTGTTTTGATATGAATCTGAATTTGACTTCATGGATGACTGCCGGTTCCTTGAAATTGAAAACAATTCAGTTCTGATAATCAAATATCTTTCTTGTGCAGCCTGCATTTTTCAGTATTAAAGCATTTATCAGCTCAAAGACAATTTCCTAACGAGAACGTAGATGTTTTGGGCTGCTTATTTCATTTTATGTATTTGAGTTGCTTATTTACTTTTTGTTTGGACTGCTAATTTTCAAATTTAAGACTGTATTATCACTTTAGTTTGCGACTTCTATTTAGTTTGTAAAAGTTATATAATTAAGACAATTTCTTTGTAATTTCATTTTTAATATTATTAAATATTTTGTACTTTCTTATTCTTATGATGCTTTTTTTATATGAAATATGTTGGATTAAATTATAAATATATCAATATTAGTAACTGAAAATATGATAAAATTTTATTTTTACCGACGCTCTGACCTCTATACTGACAGTTCATATAACAACAAAAAATATATAGTATACTGACGGAGTAAACCGTCAGTAAATTTACGGCAAACTGTCGCTATAGTAATTATATATTTTACATTTTAATCTATACCGACGGAAGCGGAAAAAAAACCGTCGGTATATGTATATCTATGGTATCTATACCAACGGATAAAAAAGCCGTCGGTATAGATACGGTATTTATACCTACGGATACAAAAGCCGTCGGTATAGATGCGATATCTATACCGACGGATACAAAATCCGTCGGTATAGGTAAAAGCAAAAGGGGTTATCCCAACATAGGTTATACCGACGGTAGTAACATTAGTGACGCCTAAAACCGTCGGTATAGGTTATACATCCTATTCCGACGATCACCTTTTCCGTTGGTATAGGTCTATACCGACGAGAGTTTTACCGTCGCTTAATTTTTTGTCGGAATAGTCATTTTGACCGTCGGTATAGTGTTTTAGGACTTTTAGCGACGGATTTTGGAGTTTTACCAACGCTTTTTGGACCGTCACTATATGGCAATTTATTTGTAGTGCTAGCATGGTTTTCTTCTTGTTTTCTATGTTGATTTCTTGATTTTCCACTTTGTTTTCCTACAACATTTATCATAGAAATAAAATTTCTAAAATGTTTACTTAAGTTTTTATCTCTTCTTCTTCATCAAAATGGTGGAAAACAATTTTTTTTTACATAGTTATATGCTTGGCCAAATGTGGTTGTTTGTTGGCCTTGGTTTTTTCTTTTTTCTTCCTTGCATGTTGTTGTGAGAAAAATGATTTTTAAAAGGTTTGTTTAGAATATTTTATATTCTGATTTTTTTACAAAAATATTATGCAAAAAAGGTTGAAATGGCTACATGATCTTGGCAAGACCAAGTGACCATGGTTAGGGGAGAGGCTATGCCCATTTTTACCTACCATGAAGCTCACCTTAATTTTGCTGTTTAGCATGGTTTATTTTCTGATTTTTGAAATGGAAAGGCTTCATGATCTTGGCAAGACCAAGTGATTATGGTTAGGTGAGAGGCTATGCCCATTTGATACCAACCATGGAGCTTAACTTTCCTTGTTTTATTTACTAGTCTTGCTTGTTATTTGCTTTGCATGTCTATGTTTAATTTTATATATGTTCTTCACATTATTATCTATGCTATATTTGTTTTTATATTTCATTTCCATGCTTAATATTTTTTCCTTGAAGATTCGGCCTTTGAGTACATTTGAATCATGTTGTGCATTTTTTTCATATATCATGTCATATTATAAACATGTTTGCATTTTTACATTTGGTCACATAACCATTCGGCTACTCCATGTTGTTATGCCTTACATGTGCATTTTCATCTTGCTTCTTGGCTTGTTTGCATCTCTATGCCATGAGTTAGCATATCTTGATATTAGTATGCCTTGCATGTGCATTTTCATATTGCTTCTTGACTTGTTTGCATCTCCATGCCATGAGCTTGTGCATTTTGATTTTAGTATGTCATATGCTTGTGAAAATGTCATGACATTATGCATCTTGATATGATTTTTCATGTACTTGTGCCATTTACTAGATAGGATTGCATTAGAGTATCATGTGACCATTCGGCCTCTTCGTGCATTCCTTGCCTTGTCATGCATTTGCATTTTGTTTAGGTAACATGCTTTGTATTATCATATCTTGAAATTGTGTATTAGTTGCTGTTTGTTCCAGCATTATCATTAGGTTCATTGGTCATTGTATGTTCATAGTATTGCTATGCATATTCATTACATTTTAGGTCTAGACCATTTTGGTATTGCCATGCATATTGGGTTTTAAATTATATTGGTATTGCCATGCATTGCTATGCTACTTAGGTCTTAGGTTACATTAGCATTTTCATGCATATTCATAACATATTAGGTCCAAGTCATATTTGCATTATCAAGCATTGCATGCATATTAAGTTAGGATAGCATTTATTGCCATGCAAACTCATGCTACGCATTTAGGTTATTTTGAATTGTCATGCATTTCCTTTACCATTTATGCTTTAGACCATGAATTTCATACATTTCATTTGCTGTATGTTCATGCATTCCATGTCATTGCCACATGATTTATGACTTAGGCCAATCAATGGCTCAAAGTCATGCTCTCTTGAGCATACTTGTGGAAAATTAAAGAGTTGTCAAATTGATTATTCTACCTTTGTGATTTTTTTTACTTAGCCAATTTTTATCCAAGTTTTTTAAATGTTTTAGCTACTGTCCTTAGGTCTTTAGGATGATCTCCAACAATTTTTACTTTGATTTTTGAATGACTTTATCAAAGGCAAAAAAATGTGTATTGACAAAATAGTTTTTTTCACCCAATAGTCAAACTTCTCCGATTTTTTTGGGAATCATCTTTAATCAAAAAATTAAGCCAATTTTTCTCGTGTAATTTTACATGTTCTAAGTCTCCAGTATTTTTTTTAGATTTTTTTGAATTTTTAAAAATAGGCTAAAAAATCGTGTCAAAACCGAACAGTAGAGGCAGATTTGAAATCAAAAGAGAAATAATGGTTGAATTTGGCTAAGGCATTTAGAGGGGGTTGGTTAGAAGCTTTAGCTACTGTCTTAGGGTAGTTTCTAAGCCTTTTTAAACTTTAAAAATGATTTTATAAATCTTGGGTTAAGGGTGGTCAAGTCCGGGATTTTAAACTTAGGAAATTTATTGCCATTTTAAAAGGGTTTGGTAGGGGTTTTAATCTTCATTCAAGTTTTTCTTCAAAATTGTTTTCAAACAATCACAAAGTTTTGTTTTTTAGAAAATCTAATTTGACATATTTTCTTAAGATAGCCGGATATCTTTTTAGATATACGGATTTCTTTATTTAGAGGAAAAAAACATTTTCATGCATTGCATTTTCCATGTTCATGCATTTTATTTAATATGTGATTTTTGCTATGATATTTTCTATGGTATTATTATTACTTTGATTTAAATTTTATTATGTTATGTTGTTTGCCATATGATTTTGAATATTTCATGCTATCCTATATTTTTTATTTAGTCATTTATTTTTGTCTCATTATTTAGCATATACTATGTTCATGCATTTTTATTTTATTTTCATGCATATTTTATGATAGCATTATTTTATGTTTCATGTCATTTATTATCACTTAGATCATATTCCATGTCATTTAGGCTATATTGTTTAGAATATGCCATGTCATTTAAAATATGCCATATCATTTAAAATTGCCATGTCATTTAAATCATTTTATTTCATTTAGAATATACCATGATACTTAGGAATTTTCATTTCATCTAGAATATACTATGCCATTTAAATTGTGTCTCATATCATTTAGGTTGCATTATATTATCTAGACTTTGCTATGTCATTTTATTTATGTCACACATGTTCATATATATATTTTTTTAAATGTTAAAAAAAAAGATAATGATTTTCAATAAAAAATAAAGATATTCCCGAGTTAAAATAATTCATGAGTTCTCTACCGGATTTGCTGGAGGGAATATCATCAATTATCATTAATACAGGAATATCTTTCTTTCAAAAAACGAGAATGATTCGGAAAGTTTTTCAAATAAATAAAAATTTCTATATTTGCTTATTTTGTCGGGGAATATAGGAAAATTTTAAATTAATAAATTTCGGATCATTTTCAATTAAAAATGGAATTATTTTTTCTTTAATTTGGGAATTAACTTGGAATACTAGATTAAAACCGAGTTTTTTTACCGAGACTTGAGATAACACATGATTAATAAGGTATCGTTTTAGACGGACGTTGTGGGGGTGTTAATCCTTCCCCGCATGTAACCGAGTCCCGAACCCGATTCTTCCATTTTCTCTGGTTTATAACGCAGACTTGAAATTGGTTTTAAAAATATTTTAATTAATTTTAACATGTTTTACAAAACCGGTTTTAATAGGTGGCCAATCACACCTAGCCAAAAAAGTTTGGTGGCGACTCCACGTCTTTTTACGAGGCCGTTTTCATACCCTCGACCTTTTATTTCAATCTAGAGAAATTAAGTCATCTTTTTCTCTGCTTCTGTTTCCCCCTCACTCGAACGGGTCCACGCGATCGGGATCACGTATCGACACAGGAATTTTTCACTCATAAGCTATCCAAGATATTAATATTATTAAGGAATTCCTAATTTTGAAGCTCCTAATACGTTAGAGTGTGTGTGCTTGCCATTGCGTCATGGTCATACAACATGCCTAATTTTGAAGCTATTACTGTGTTAGAATGTGCATGGTCACCATTGCGTCACGATTACTCAACTGATCATAGCTTTTCTATGGCCAAAGACGATCACTCAGCTGATCACAGCTCTCCTATGATCTAAGACGATCACCCAGCTGATCACAACCCATACAAATTACAAGTTTACATGCTCGCTATTGCATCACGGTTACCTAGCTGATCACAGATCTCATACGGCCTAAGACTATCACCTAGCTGATCGCAGCCCTTATTTGTCCTAAGACAATCCCTCAGTTGATCGCAACCCATACAAATCACAAGTCTATGTGTTCCACATCGCATCAAAATCAAACACCTAGTATGCATGCTCACCATAGCATCACAATTATACCATAATAACAATTGTAAGTGATCATTGATTCAACTATGATTATTAAATTTGATTTGTGGTTCGACAATGTTCGATTTCAGCTAAAGAAATGGTTGGAACAAATCCTTTTGTAACATGATTGATTTAATTATGATTGTTAAGTTTGATTTGTGGTTCAATGTCAGCTACTTATACAATGTTCACTTGCTATACATTTTGAAACAATTGTTTTCATTGAAATAATTATAACAGTTCAAAAATAATTAAAAGAAATGAAGTAGAACAAACATATACAAAAAAATACATCTTTATTACTTCAAAATCAATCTACATTTATGGGGTCCTAAACAACAGGATCCCCAATTACATCATTATCTACATTATTCACATTGTTATCTTAACCACCAACAACCTGGTGGCTTTCAACTTATTGCACTTCCCCCTTCCACCACCATTGGTTCAGCAGCAGCGACAACAGCTTCAATAGCAGCAACTTCATTAGCCTTTGCACAAGTAGCAGCCCCCCCAGCCTCAAGCAAAGCAAGATCATTAGGAATAGGCTCAACTAGAGTTTGAGGTTTAGCTGGAGTCTGAGTGAGGGAAGGCCCAAATTCAACCCCATACTCTGCTCTCGACCTCGCCAGAACAGACGAATTTAGACAGAAGGATCAAAACCTTCAGGAGCAGCTATAATTGAAGTAAAATCCAAGGAGCTTAAGTCTATTGGACCATACGACAATTGGGACTTAAGACAAGAGAAAGATCATCCACCAAGCCTTCCATTGAAGAGCCCACCATCCCTGGAGCTTAAGCAGTTACCCTCACATTTGTGGTACGATTTTCTTGGTGAAAAATCTACCTCTTATTATCTCATCTTTTCTTAATGTTGAGCAGGAAGATAAACTCCTTAGGGTACTTAGAGAACACAAGAGGGCATTGGGTTGGTCGATTGCCAATATCAAGGGGATTAGTCCTTCAATTTGCATGCATAAAATCCTTCTTGAAGACAATCACAAGGCAACCATAGAGCATCAATGGAGACTTAATCCCATCATGAAGGAAGTGGTAAAAGAGGAGATTATTAAGTGGCTAGATGCAGGCATCATATATCCTATCTTCGACAGTTCATGGGTAAGTCCAGTTCAATGTGTGCCCAAAGAAAGGAGGAATGACGGAAGTTGCCAACTCTAATAATGAGCTCATTCCAACTAGAATGATGACTGGTTGGCGGATTTACATGGACTATCGAAAGCTTAACAATGCTACTAGGAATGACCATTTTCTTTGCCATTCATTGATCATATGATAGACAGATTGCTAGTAAGGAGCTTTATTATTTCTTGGATGGATATTCGGGATACAATCAAATTGAAATAGCTCCTAAAGATCAAGAAAAGACTATCTTCACTTGCCCCTATGGAACTTTTGCTTTTCGGAGAATGCCATTCGGACTTTGTAACGCTCCTACGACCTTTTAGAGATGCATGATGGCCATATTTTTCGGCATTGTGGAGCAATGTTTAGAGGTATTTATGGATAAGTTTTTGGAGATTCTTTTGATGATTGTCTACATCACATAGCTAGAGTGCTTAAAAGATGTGAAGAAACAAACTTGGTGTTAAAATGGGAAAAATGCCACTTCATGGTTCAAGAAGGCATTATTTTAGGACATCAAGTTTCTAGTAGAGGGATAGAAGTAGATAAAGTAAAGATTGAAATAATTGAGAACCTCCCACCTCCAATCTCTGTCAAAGGCATTCAGAGTTTTCTTGGTCATGCCGGGTTCTATAGGAGGTTCATTAAAGATTTTTCCAAGATCTCTAAGCCACTTTGCAATCTCCTTGAAAAAGATGTCCCTTTCAAGTTTGATGATGCATGTCTAACAGCTTTTATGAAATTGAAAGAGAGATTGGTTTCTGCACCTATCATTATTGTTCCGGATTGGAATCTACCGTTCGAACTCATGTGTGATGCTAGTGACTTTGCAGTTGGTGCAGTCTTAGGCCAACGAAAAGATATTTCATTCCATCTACTATGCAAGTAAGACTTTGACCGATGCTCAGTTGAATTACACTACCACTGAAAAGGAATTGCTTGCAGTAGTATTTGCTTTTGATAAATTCAGATCTTATCTTGTGGCCCCAAAGTCATTGTCTACACCAATCATTCAGCTATCAAGTACTTGATTGAAAAGAAGGATGCAAAACCTCGCTTGATCCGTTGGATACTTCTTTCGCAAGAATTTGATTTAGAGATCCGAGACAGAAATGGAACAGAAAATCAAGTAGCAGATCATCTATCAAGATTGAATAATGGGGCACAAGTTGGCAATGCAATCCAAATAAATGAGACTTTTCCTGATGAGCAACTCTTTCAAGTTCATCAACAGAAATCACCATGGTGTGTCGACTATGTGAACTATATTGTGAGTAGAATTTTTCCACTTGATTTAAATTCTCAACTAAAGAAAAAGTTCTTGCATGATGTCAAGCATTATTATTGGGACGAACCTTTCTTGTTTAAGCAATGCATGGATCATATTATTAGAAAGTGTGTACCCAAGGAAGAAGTTGAAGATATTTTGCAACATTCTCACTCTTCGGATTATGGAGGGTATTTTGGCGGAGAACAGACTGCGGCAAAAGTGCTACAATCAGGTTTTTATTGGCCCACTCTCTTTAAAGATGCTCACTAGTTTGTTGCCAGATGTGATAGATGTCAAAGAGTGGGCAACATCTCAAGGAGAAACGAGATGCCTCTTAACAACATTCTAGAAGTAGAGATTTTTTATGTAAGGGGGTCTATTTATTTCATCCTACAACAATTTTTACATTCTAGTTGCAGTTGATTATGCATCTAAGTGGGTGGAAGCAACAACATTGCCATCCAATGATTCCAAGGTGGTACTAAACTTCTTGAAAAAGAATATTTTCACCCATTTTGGCACTCCAAGAGCAATTATTAGTGATGAAGGATCTCACTTTTGCAACAAACACTTTAAAGCTCTCCTTGCTAAATACGGGGTCAAACACAAGATTGCCACCGCTTACCATCCATAAATAAGTGGTCAAGCCGAAATCTCCAGTAGAGAAATCAAAAGAATCTTGGAGATGACTGTTAGCCCGACTAGAAAGATTGGTCCAAGAGATTGGATGATGCATTGTGGGTATATAGGACGACTTATAAAACTCCGATTGGGATGTCTCCTTACAAATTGGTTTTCGGGAAAGCATGTCATCTTCCGGTAGCGTTGGAACGCAATGCATATTGGACCATCAAGAAGTTGAACTTCGATCTTCAAGTAGTAGGAGAGAGGCATCTATTGCAACTCAATAAGATGGATGAATTCCGTCTTTAAGCCTATGAAAATGCCAAGCTTTATAAGGAAAAAACGAAGAGATGGCATGATAAGAAGATCATTCAGCGACACTTTGAACCAGGCCAATATGTATTACTCTACAACTCTCACCTAAAGCTATTCTCGGGTAAACTAAAATCTCGATGGTCCGGCCCTTTCAAAATCACAAAAGTATTCCCTTATGGAGCAGTCGAGTTGATCTATGAAAATGCCAATCTTAACCTCAAAGTGAATGGACAGCAACTCAAGCATTATTGGGGAGGCGATATTGATAGCCAACAGTCCTCCATCACCTTAGTCGATCCATAATGAGCTCGAGATAGTCAAACCGACGACTATAAATTAAGCGTTTCTTGGGAGGCAACCCAAGTTTTCAAAATTTTCCTTTAGTTTTATTTCTTTTTTATTTTGCATTTTAATACTTAGTTAATTTGTTTTTATTTACTTCCATTTTATTAATTAATTTTTTTTATTTTGTAGGAAATTAAAATTAAAAAAAATTCAGTTCTGCAACACCAGACAACCAGTGCTGTCGACCAAAATCTTTTGAATCTCGACGCTACATCACCATCCAGCCAGTGCTGCAGCACTAGTTCGGTAATTTTCACTATTCTTTTTTTTTATTTATATTTTAGTAAATCTTTATGTCTTTCGAAATATATATATAATTCTTTCGAAACTAGGCGCTGCAGCGCTAGGATTCCAGCGCTGTAGTGCTGGGCGGTCCATCTTGTTTATAATTTTTTACGTTTTTCGATAACATCAACCCCAAATTTAAAGCCTTCAGCTACCTCCTAAAAATCCCTAACCCTCTCATATTCTTCACATCTCTTTCAAATACCCAAACACAACACCACTCACCTTCACTCCAAACCATCTCCTCATCTCTTAATACTCCATCTCCAACAAGGATTTTCATTGTTCATCATCAAACTACACATTCTCCAAGTAAGTGATATTTTTCTTGAGGATTGTACATGCTTTTTAAGAACTTTTGATTGCGATTCTAGTTTTCTTGAAGATATTTGGAATTTATGGATATTGGGTATTTGGAATTTATGGATATTGGGTGCTTTTAGTATTGCAAGTTTGTGGATTTTGGTGACCTTGATTTTGCAAAATTGTGGAGTTGAGAAATTTTGAATGTGAAAGCTTAAGGATTTGGGTGGCTAGTAGAAGTTGAAGATTTAAAATAATTGCTTGGTGAAATTTGTGGATATTGGGTGATTTTCATAGTGAAGAATTTATGGATTTGGTGATATTGTTGGTCAAGATTGGGAGAATTACTTGTTGCTAATTGTGGATTTGGGTAATTTTAGCTGGTGGAAATTGGAGATTTACAATAATTGCTTGTTGATAATTGTGGATTGGGGTTGAGATTGTGTTGAGAAGCCATATTTGACAATGGGTAATTGTTGAGGAGTAGTTGTTTGCTTGATACAAATTTATTGTGGGTTATTGCATTGACCAATGAAGATTATTTAAAATGCCACCCAGAAGAGTAAAAAGAACAAGGGGTGATACAAATCCAGGTTTTGATACTAGCAAATTTGTGTCACTAGCGGCTAGTGTCAAACATACACAATCTCTGCTCAATAAAACTCCAATTCCCAAACGCGGTTTTGCTCTCAATCAAGTACTTTTTCCATATATTCATAATGTAATTGCTTCAAGGCACTAACATTAGTTTTGTGCTCAACCACAAGCCGCAGTGATACCTGTAGTGAGAGAATTCTATGCCAACGCTTATGAGCAAACTGAGGGGACAATGTTTGTGCTAGGATGTTAGGTCCCATTTGATCGCCGAACGATCAACCACTTCTATCAAACACCGGATATTGATGGTGATGAGTATGGGCAATATCTAGCTAGACAACTTAACTGGGATGAGGTAACTACCCCTTTCTGCCCGAACAGCACTGTCTAGAAATACTCAAAAGAGAAACCGATATCGTTTAAGGCCAATACCATGGACCGGGATGCAAAGGTGTGGTTGCACTTTGTCGCGACTATGATGCTTCCAGTCAAAATATCAGTGACGTGACTAAGGATCGAGCAATCTTGCTCTATGCTATTCTCACCGGTAGATCCATTAATATTGACCAACTTTTATTCACTATCATTCACCAAATTGCTCATTCACCTTGAGAAGGTCTATGGTTCCCATCTTTGATCACTTCTTTATGTGGCCAAGCCGGAGTGTGATGGGATCCAAGTGAATAAATATTGCAGCCAAAGGGTCCCCTTGATGAGACAATTCTTAGTAGAGTAATCAGAGGAGCAGATCAACCTTTCAAAACCGGAGTCGGTGCCAGTTCATCATCTGTTCCTCCACCAAGGCCTCCTCAACCTCGACAATTGACCATGACGGAGCGCATGGCCTGACTTGAAATTCAAAATGCTCAACACCTTGCATATCATGCCCATCAGACTGAATGCTTCAAAGCTGTTGAGCAAATGATCCATTTTTGTGCTCGTCATATGGGTGCCGACATGACCCAATTCCCCATTATGTCACCACCACCAACACCTTTGGATACCCAGGAAGCGGAAGCATAATAGGAAGAAGAAGAAGAGGAAGATTAGAGCTATCCCGGGTTTTCTTCAATGACAGGGTAGTTTTGTTCTTCCTAATATTTTATTTTTCCAACATTGGGGGCAATGTTTGATTTAAGTTTGGGGGTGTTTATTTATTTATTTATTAATTTTTTTAGTTTATTATGCATTGTGTGTCTTTTTAAGTTTATTTTTCATGTTTATGTTTAGGAGTCTTTAATCTAAAAAAATATAAAAAAAAATTGCTTGAGATATTATGCACTTTAACGTGATGAGATCCTTATCCAATGATGAAATTTTAGTTATTGGTTTATCTTGATTCTTGGGAACAACATAAGCATGATTTGATTTTATGTTAAATTCTTTTGTTAGTTGTGAGGATGTGATTTCCAACAATTTGAGCACGTTATCTCTTGCTTAGATTTGCATTGCTTATTTAAAGACTGATTATGTTGATGTGAATTGCGATTATGTCTAGAGCTTAGAATTTGTTTGATTCTCTCTCTCGGCAAAATCCTAGACAACACTAAGTTGAGGAGATGATTTAGGCCATCTTTGGATTGTTTGAGCCTTTAGAGCTTACTTCTATATATTAATATCCTTAGTCTACCCCATTGTAATTGATATATCTCTTTTCTTTGAATGCCACATCTTTTAGTCTAGCCTAATATGAAAAACCATGATAAAACCCTTAGTACATAAGCATGTGATGATATTACAGGAAACAATTATGAGCCATGTCAAATTTGGGTGAAATGGTGATGTGAATAAATAAATAAAAAAAAAGTTATGGTTCTTCGAAAATGAAGAATAGAAAACAGAAAAAAAGAATAAATTGGTAAAGCAAAAAGGAAGTGTATTCAAAGAATGAAGTATGTAATTTAAGGAAAACACTATGGCTCTCAAAAATCCTGAAAAAAAAAATGTAAAATGTCTATGGGTGACTTAAACCGAAACATATCTTTATCTTACCTTGACCCTAGCCTTACATTACAAGTTTAATAAAGACCTACTTGATCCTTGACAAAGTGTTAGTCTACATTAGTGGCGAGAGAGATGAAAAGCAAACATATGAGAATCTAGTACTATAATTCGTATTTTACATTAGCATAAACTTATTTGGATTGCATGCAATGATTTGTAAAGAGATTATTCACACACACACTGAAAATCCATTCAAGCATGAGACATACGATTGAATTGAATCATAAAGTTGGATTATGATTGTGTTCTACTTGAAGTTGAGATTTTGAGATAGCTTTTGAGGAAAATTAAGGAAATCATTACTTGAGTGCATTAATCTCTAGCTATGTTTTGTTTCATTTTATTTAGTTTGTCTTGTTTTGTTTTACTCGAGGACTAGCAAAATCTTAAGTTTGGGGGTGTGATAACTCTATAAAATAGAGTTATTTAATCCTATTTTGTGCCTTTAAAGTAGCTAAGTTCTTGTAGTTTAAACTATTTATTAAATATTTGTAGTTATTTTTATTTATTTCTAATTTAGTTTTATTTTAGTTATTAATTAATGTCTTTTGTAGTTTTGTAGAGTCCTAAAGCTAGAAGGAGAGACTCAGCTCAGACATGGACATGGAAAGTCCAAGCTGGAAGCAGTTACTTGGCCACAAAGTTTCCCTTCTTCTGGCTTTTAAGAACTCTATAAATAGGAACCATTAGGATTTTATTTTTGGAGGCCTTAGGTTTTGCTTTATTTTCTGAAGAGGAGAGCAGCTATCACAATCTTGCAAGGAGCTAAGAGTGATTTGGAGACTAGAAACTGAAGATCTGACAACCTTTAGTTTTCTCTTCTTCCTTAATCTTCTTTTATTCTTTTGTAATTTCATGGTGGTGAAATTCCTGTGTTTATTGTTTTCAATGTTTAGCATGAACTAAATTCCTTTTCTAGGATTGCAATAGAACTCAACACGTAGTTTGAACAATTTTACTCTCTAGTTTGATTTAATGATATTTGAGTTGTTCATCTAATCTTGTGCTTAATGCTTTTAATTGCTTGATCACCAATTAAACTGATTTGGTAACGTAAATACAACTAGACATAGGGAGTTTAGTGTTAGACATGGATTGAATAACATATGTTTCATATTCATTTATTATGATGAATTAATCTGCATGTAGGGTAGAAATATATTTACGTGTCATGTGTAATCACTTTTAGAGTCTAAGCTTAATGAGTTTCTCTTTAATTCAATTATCATAGACATATAGTTAGTTGGTTAAGAGAGATATTTTTATACAACCATCGACAGATGCTTATAAATAGATTAGAACTCTAGGTTAACAACTCAAAGTCATTAATCAAGTTAAGAGGGTAGGAGACATTCAAGCAAAGTGTTGAGGAAAATGGTAATCCTAGGCTTTTCTCTATTGAATTAAATCCCAATTTTTATTTGCTTTCTTTGTTTATTATTTTCTTTAATTTAATTTTAATTCAAAAAATTTTAATTAATTATTTGGATAAGATTAAGCTGTTTTAATTTTAGTATTTAACGAATTTAAATAACAATTCCTCGTGGGTTCGACACTCTACTTCCACTCTATTACTTGTTTGCAATAACGTGCACTTGCATAGTAAATTCTGACAACAAGAGGCTTCCTTGTTTTCCTTGTAGGGCTTGACCAGATCACTTTTTATGGCCACTTAAATTTCAACCTTAGATCCACAGTGAAAAATTTACTTCGAACAATGTGGAAGTTGGATAGCACATTCACCACCACCTTGTTGTAGCGTGCAGTCAAGAAGTAGAACCCCTTCAGCACCTTGATAGTGTATAAGTTCTGCAACATGTTAATGTATGGTAGCACTCCTCTGATATTGCAGTCGATGAATATGACACCATGATGAGCCACGCCATTCAAGTCAACTGCGACAACACTACATTATCTCCCTCTAAGAACGTCGCGAAGAATGGGTGCAAGTGAAGATGGAATCCCCCTTGAACGTGTACAGATAGAAATGCACGCAGTGACCTCTATCCATCATTTTGCTCACAACTCAAGCAGCTCTAGGGATTTAAATTTTGTAACGGTAGTTGGGCATCTTCATTCCATGAGCAACCAATAATGCCTCTATCTCCTCTACGGTCAAATTGCTACGGTGCACATTAGCCTCCATTCCAGCCCATCAGATTTGTCGGAATTGGACTCCCCATTAGCAACTGCACTAGCTGCCCCTCCAGCAGCAAGAACAATCTCCCCACCTCCACCTCCACCTCCACCTCCACCACCACCACCATCTCCATCTCCATCTCCAGCACCACCATCACTATCTCATTGCACATCGGCACCACCCTCTACGGCCCTAGAACTGACTACGACCTCACTTTCACTCTTAGCCTCTAAACTATCTCCAGCACCCCAGGCTCTACTTTCTAAGGCACCATTATTCTCACTACCTCCATCTGATACCACAATCCTATATTTCCTATCCATTTGAACAAACACAATAAAATAAAAAAACAAATAAATAAAGCTTACCCAAATTTTTTTTCTTTCTTTGAAAAACTTCGAAACCTTCTCAAGAAATAACGAAATACACAAACACAAGCAAGCAAAAAATTTCTCTCCAAAACAAACCCTAATGCCAGATAAAGAGATAAAAAGTATGCTGGAATGGGGTATTTATAGACAACCAAACTAGCAGTTGCAACGTTATGTGAAGCGTCCACAATAAGCCAAGTTTTTTTTTTCAACTAAAATAATTTGTCTCCAAAAAACTCGAAACCAACAAACAGCTTACACATGAATTTGCCTTGAAAATTGCTGAAATCTAAACAAATTTTTAATAAATGATTAGACACGCAAACAATGTTTCACAATAAATGCGTCTCGTGCAATCTAAAAGACACACTACATAAGGAGACACATACAACAAAAAAACATTACAAAAATGACAAGTCCAACTGCATGACATAAACTAACAATATTATAAAGGCGACCAGGGTCAATCACTAATTGCTGAAGACCTCAAACTGGCAAACCCAAAAACTAAAGGTGATTTGTTCATTCACAGAGTTAAAGGCGACCACACAACCCAGCAGCTCTTGGCAACCTTCGATGCTTACAATATTAAACACCCACTAGGCATTGTTTAGGCAATAGGCTCGATGTCAGTCATTTTCTAACCACCACACGCCTGGGGGTAATTATTGGACCCAACTCCATTATACCAAGCTAGACCTCTACATGCATAACACCTGGCGGACTCACAGCTACCCAACAGCTCCAAACGGAAAAAACACTTGGTCTACACTTATCAAGCTCATAAGTTACTAGCATAGCCCGCAACCAGGTATACATAGGTGAAGTAAAAGCTTATCTGAGGTAAGAGAAAACACTGAAACACATTGAAATTTACCTACTTATTCATTCTGTCCCTTTAACACTTGATATTCTACTGACTTAAGCATTAGAGCACGTCTTGGAGACATAACTCTAGTGCATTCTGACACTTGTTTTTTTTTTTTTGGTCTTTGTAGACTTTAGCCTCCATCTGACAACCTCAAGAGTTTACTCAAATCAACCATCAAAAAGACCTCAACGTACCTCCATGCATCCTCCATTACACATCCACCAAAATAACCATTAACAACCACACTAAGCCTAAACAACCATCAAATAATCACACAAAAAGACCACTTCACCACACCTAAAACTACCTATTTTCAGACTAAAACCCACAACCACATTTCAATAAAAATAAAAAATTCCTATCCTAACCTAGAAATAAGTAAAAATGAAAAATATGACTGTGAGGTATAGGCTCGGATTGGGTTTTATTTCAAGGATTTGGCTTCCTTTTGACATTCCAATTTTTTTTTTTTGGCATGTTGATGGTAGATGTTGGGTTTTTTGGTGGTTGATGCGTATGTGGATTGAAATTATTGGATCTGTTTATATTGTTGATTATTTGTCAATATGGAACAAGATTTTTCTAGCAACACGCTTAGTTTGTTTGTTTGTGTATCTTCTCTTCTTTTATTTGCTAGTAGTTTGTGAGGAAATCTGTTTTAAGAGGTGATATCAATTTTGGGATTTCATTTATTTGCGTCAATCTTCACATTTTGAGCGTAAATATAAGGTATTGCATTTCAATCTCCATCATATCTTTCTTTGTATGAAATCGTATTTAATAAATCATAAAAAATGAACTGCTTCTGAGTTATTTTTATTTTGGTATAGAATAAAATTTTTCTTTAGAAAATCAAGTATTTACCATAAGAACTTTTTTTTTTTTTGTTTGGTTTGGATATTATTGTCTAAGGTTGTCTCCATCTTTCACGAACCTAAGAATTAGGTTTTATAGGAAATGAAAGTGATTTTCTATTACAGAATTAGGCAATCAGTTTGTTAACAATCATGAGAAAATAGGTTAGTTGATTGCTCCGTGTAAAGTTCCTTATTGACTAGATCTACCATGCTACAATTTTTAGGCTATTTCTTTGAATTTTTTATTTTTGGGAGAAGAAGAAATGGAAAAAAAAAAGAGAGAATAAAACAACACATGTGACAAAGAAAATCCATGTCATCTTGTTTAGATTTCAAAATTTTGTAAACATGTCATGTTGATTAATATCATGTCAGCACAGTTAATGGGGTTAAGATCCCTCCATTATTTTTCTTCCATTACTATCCATTATAACTATAACCACTATTCATAAGTATGACTTTCACAATTCATCGGTGGGTCTTACATATATGAAAGGTGTTGATGAATGTATTGAAAAATAATTGAGGGAATCTCAACACCGATTTTAATATCGCGTAAGTGAAGATAATAATGAAATTTTAACAGAGTTAATATTTGGAATAAAATTCTAAATCTCGAAAAGTAGATGACTTAATTTGGTTAAATTATTGTAAAAATATTAAATCATATTTTACAAGGGTATAACGAATAATTGTATAGTTTAACCTAAACAATATAGATGCATTTCAAGCCGGATATTGCCAAAACACCAATATCCCAATATGCGACTAGAATATTGCCAAATTTGTGGTTATTAGGTTTCAAGTAGCCACTATCTATCCAAACATGTTTTCTCACAACTTGTTTTCCATTTGCGCTTTTAATTATGAATACCTTTATATATGGCACAACTTCCCAATTTTAGCTAATTAACAAGTCAAGAATGGTACGCTGTTTTATCTACAACACAAACTAATTAAAGGAGTGAAAATGTTACTATGTTATAATTTAAAGCTAACTCATTTTTTATATCAAAACTATCACTACAAGAGAAACATTTTTCTCCAACGAAATTTATTTTGTCGAAAATGTTTTGTCAAAAATAAATGCCTATTTTCGACCGATTATCTTCATTTTTCAACAGAATTACTTCAGTTGAATAAAATTTTTCTAGCGACGAAAAATATTTAAAATAGCAACAAAATGTTTATATTTTCAACGGCCTATTTGCGACTAAAATGATTCTTCGCTAATATCCGCCAAAAAAACTTTGGTCGAAATCTTGGTTGTTTCTGCCAAAAAATACCGACGAAATTTCCAGTTTTCTACGACGAAAATTCCTTTGGTAATTTCCTAAATGAGTTTTTAAAGATGTTAATTAATTAATTATTTTGGAAAAATATTTTTTGACGAAATTTTCTGTCGAAAAATTATTTCCGTCAGAATATTCCTTCAGTAATAACTATTCCCGATGGAATTCCATCGATAATAATTCTCTAACAGAAATTTTTGTCAAAAACTAATTTCCTGATTCATTGAGTTGGTGGTTGGAATATTTTGACGAAATATTCCTTCGAAAATAGTATATTTTGAAGAAAATTACGTCGAAAATATATAATTCCAATAGAATACTCCCTCGAATTTTTAAAAATGGTAGAATTTTTTTAAAAAAAAAACAAATTGAATATTTTATAAATGGCAAAATATTCTCTCTCTTCTCTTCCTCTTCCCTTCATGACCAGACCCTTTCTATGCTCCTGATAAGTGCTTAAATTCATATATTTTCATATATCAATTCCTTATATTTTATGCTTAGTTCCTTGAAATCCTTGATAGTTTATTACGGTTTTGTGTTTTGTAGGTGTTTTGGATGATAAGGATTGCTATGGAGTTGAAAAGAATGAATTTGGACAAAAAATGAAGCTTCAAGCAAAAAAAAAAGCTGACTGCCCATTAAGGAGACACTGTGTGGCTAAACCTAACCTAAACCTTCCATAAATAAACTAGTGGCTTATCATTTACTCTTTATCCATAAAAATCCTAGATGAAAAAACCACTCCCACACCAAAATGGAGGCTAGCGGCAAGATATTTTTCACCTTGAAGAAGTTCAGCCGCCACTTCCTTATTACCATCCATGGGCTGCTTTGATTTGTTATTTGATAAATACCCTAGCTTATTTATGGAAGGTTTGTGACTGTCATTATTACTCCTTGCAAGATTAGTGACTGTCATTATTACTGCAATTAATGCAAGGAGTAATAATGACAGTCACCAAAATGGAGGCTAGCGGCAAGATATTTTTCTTCTTGTTACTTTTAATTTTCTTCTTATTTTCTTTTTAATTTCATGTTTATGTTTATAATGTCTATGTTAGGCTAAAGTTTCTATTTGGTTAAGGGTGATTTCAAAACCCTAGACATATTGTGTAATTAATTTTCAGAATCTATCTATCATTGTTTTCTATCAAAGTTGCTTATGTTCCATTAAAATTGTTCATGATGATGTCTTGATTTGTTTAGGTGGCCAACTAGATATATCTTGATAATTATCTAATGCTAGTTTAGGAGTCTTAATCCGTGTAATTGTCTTGATTTCCTATTTAATAGTAGCAATTTGTAATTCATGATTATGTTGGATTTTTGAGAATTGCAATGTGGAACATAACCTAAGTTAAACAATCCGAGCTTATGTGTTTGTTGCTTAGATCAACCTATATTTCTTTTCTTAAGGCTGCTATTACATTAAATCTAGAGAGCTTATTCTAGGTTGTCTAATAGTTAGAGATTAAATAGAGAGCTTGTTCTATTTAACAATGAACTAAAGAAAGATTGGGGTAACAGAGCTTGTTGTTATCTACGGTTAATAACTTTGGTAGCTAATTGATGTTGATAGATATGAAATTGATTCTCATTGATGTCTAGTGGTGGAGAATGAAACCTTAACCATATTTTTCTCATATTTGATTTCTTCCCTTTAATTACTTACACTCTTATTATTCACATTTTTTTTACTTTCACTTATTTCAAAAACCCCCTTTTTCTTTTGTTTTCCTTTCTTAGAACTAAATTTTTGAATCGATAAACTTATAATTTGAAACCCAATCCCTGTGGATTCGACCCTTGCATACTACTTTACTATAATTGATAATATTAAGTGCAAGGTTTAATAAGGATACACTATTTCTAGTGCATTAGCTCCTCTGGCTGCCCCAGCCTCTCTCCCCCAACGACCAGCTTCCTCTTCGTCCGGCCTCTTCCCTCACCTTGGATATAGGCATTTTTTATATTTTTTCAGTTTTTTTGTTCTTTTATATCCTATTTTTTATATTAAATTTCCTATTTTTTGTATTATTTTTTTATTATTTAAATTTTTTACAGGATGAATTTAAACACGATGGTCTCTTGCAATATTTGTTATTGAGATAATTTTATTTAAGTTTTACTAATTTAAAATTAATTGTGTTTGTGTAAACTATTTGTGCTTGTGAGAATGGTTGGTTGTGCTTGTGTAAAATATTTCTGCTTGTGTTATTGAGGCAATATATTAAGGTTTGTGTAAAATATTTTTGTTTGTGAGAATAAATATGTTTGTCTAAAATATTTGTGCTTGGGTTATTGAGGTAATATATTTGTGTTTGTGTTATTGATATAATATGGACAATGTGGTTAAATATATAGAACATATATAGAAATTTTTCGATAATTTGATGTCTTCGAATTTGGCTTAATGGATTAGGCTTGGACAATGGATAAAGATGAGTCTTGGATGTATTATCAGTTGGATACAGATTGATACATTACTAATGAGTTTTTGAATGGAGTCAAAGAATTTTAAGCTTTTGCATTTTCTCAAATTGAGTACATGAGCGAGAATAGAATTAGATGTCATTGTCCTAAGTGTTAGAATAATCGATTTTTAGAAGCCGATGTTGTGCATAAGCACCTTTATTACAAAGGTTTTAGTAATGGTTACATGATTGGGATACAAACGGGGAAACTCATCAAGGGCAATCGTCAAGGAGTAATGGTGATGTTGAGCCAATGACTGAAGTACAGAGAGAGAACCCATATGCGAGAATGGTTATGAATGCTCTAAGTCTAAATGTTAACATGACTAGTAATTGTGGTAACGAGCCAATGTTTCAGGGTTATCAGATGAATTCATGTTCAACAAACTTTTACTCTTTGTTGAATGAAGAAAATGAACCATTTTGGCAAGGGTGTTCAAAGAACACAACCATATTTGTTGTTTCACAACTGTTAAATATTAAATCAAAATTTCACATGAGTGAAGCGTTTTTTATGATCTCATGGTTATGATAAAAGGTATTCTACCAAAAGATGATAATTTACCTGAGAATTTTTACAGAATGAATGAGAAGATGGCCAAATTTGGACTTGATTATGTTAAGATACCCAAACAATTACATGTTGTTTCATAACAAGTCTGCCGAGTTAACTTACTGTTCGGTATGTGGCCACCCTCGAAATAAACCAAGCAAATCAAGTGGGAGATGGCAAAGAAAACTCCTTATAAGATTCTCCATTATTTGCCTCTTATACCGAGACTTCAAAGGTTTTATATGTCAACAATAAATGTTGAACATGATGTGGCATGAGCATAATCAAAGGGATGGTGGAGTGTTGATTCACCCCGTTGATGGTGAGGCTTGGCAAGAATTTAATCATAATCATCCATCTTTTACAACTGAAACTCAAAATGTGAGATAAGGTTTATGTGATGGTTTTTGTCCGTTTGGCTCGTCAGCAAAACTGTAATTATGTTGGCTGGTAATACTCACCGTGTACAATTTATCACCATGGATCTGTATGAACAACTATGTTTGTTTCTTAATATGGTAATTTTAGGCTCGATTAGTCCATCGTAGAATATTGATGTTTTCTTGAGGCTTAATAGATAAGTTGAAATTATCGTGAAATGATGGTGTTCCGACTTATGATGGGTATAGGAAAAAAAATTATATTAAGGGTTGACTATTCTGGGCAATTAATGATTGTCCTGCGTATGGCATGTTATCAGGATTGAGTACCCACGGAAGATTAGCCTTTCTTTATTGTATGGAACAGATGAAGTCATTCATATTGTATTATGGAAAGAAACCTTGTTGTTTTTATTGTCATCGTCAGTTCTTGCCCTTAAATCATCCCCTTATAAGGCAAAAAGATAAATTTTATCGAAGAGTTGAATATGACTCTCCCATTGAGAAATTATCGGGTGAGCTAATTTTGGAACGATTAGATTGAGTTTCAAATATCACATTCGAGACAAAATATAGAGACGAAAAGCTTAAGGGATTTTGGAAAGTCAAAATTGGATGAAGTATATTCTTGGTGTTTCCATATTGGCATACCAATCTCATTCGTTATAATTTGGATGTTTTGCATATTTATAAGAATGTGTTCGACAATGTTTTCAACACAATGATGGATGTTAAGGGCAAAACAAAAGATAATATAAAGGTTAGAATGTATTTACCATTGTTTTGTAAACATCTCGAATTAGAATTGATGGAAAGTAATGAAAAAACATACAAGCCTAAAGCCACCTATACTTTAAATAGGGGGATAAAAAAAGAGTTTGTGCATCCCTTTATAAGGCAAAGAGATAAATTTCGAAGAGTTGAATATGACTCTCCCATTGAGAAATTATCGGGTGAGGTAATTTTGGAATGGTTAGATTGAGTTTCAAATATCACATTCGGGACAAAATATAGAGACGAAAAGCTTAGGGGATTTTGGAAAGTCAAAATTGGATGAAGTATATTCTTGGTGTTTCCATATTGGCATACCAATCTCATTCGTTATAATTTGGATGTTTTGCATATTTATAAGAATGTGGTCAACAATGTTTTCAACACAATGATGGATGTTAAGGGCAAAACAAAAGATAATATAAAGGTTAGAATGTATTTACCATTGTTTTGTAAACATCTCGAATTAGAATTGATGGAAAGTAATGAAAAAACATACAAGCCTAAAGCCACCTATACTTTAAATAGGGGGATAAAAAAGAGTGTGTGTTGGGTCCAACAATTACGACTTCTTGATGGTTTTGCCTTTAATATTGGCCAGTCTGCAAATGCGGCTGAGGGGATTTTTATGGCATGAAAAATCATGATTGTCATATATTTATGCAACGATTGCTTCTAATTGCATTTCGAAAATTTGTGCCAAACACAATTTGGTATGCAATTATTGAACTATCTCATTTCTGTAGAGATCTATGCTCCATCGAAATTCATGTAAAAGAGATGGATGTGATGGAAACAAATATTGTTGAAACCATTTGCAAATTGGAGAAAAATCTTTCATTCTGACTTCTTTGATTCAATGGAGCATTTGCCTACTTATTTACCTTATGAGGCCAGAATTGTTGGACCTACCATTATCGATGGACGTATCCATTTAAAAGGTGCTAAATTTGAAGTTCAATTTATATATAACATATTTACATCAACAATTTTTGTGTTTTCATTTTTCATTCGTTTACGATTCTTAGGTTCTTGTTTCATCTAAAATGAAAAGTAGTATAGAAGGGTCTATAATTAAGGAATATATTATGAAAGAAAGTTCATCCCTTTGCGCTTTGCACTTTGTACTTTGAACCAAATGTACAAACAATATTTACTCGGGTGCCACGAAATGATGAAGGGGAGTTGTGGATCTGATGGGACATCTTTCAATTTTCACACATCCGGGAAATCCTTTGACCCCTAAAAAAGTAAGGCCTGTTATCTAGCCTATGATGAGTATGATGCAACTGAAATATATGTATTAATGAATTGTAAGGAGGTCACACCCTACATTAAGTAAGAGCCTTTTTAACCTTCATAGATTTAGATCAATATAGTAATTATCCTAACTCATACAATAATCCATATTAGGATGTTTGATGAAATGATGAAAGCGATGCATTGAACATTAGTGATTCCAAGTTGGAGAAAGTTCGTGTAGTAAGATTTAGAAATGGTTTAAGGAATTTGTAAGTTATTTCAAAATGGTTATAAAACTGATGTTATAGTTCAAACTTGTCGAGTTTTAATAATTTTCGTTTTTGTTAATAGGTTCAACAAAGTTTTGTTCAAACTGACCCTTGTATCATTAAGTTATCTCATGGTCCACGAAGTATGGTATAGTGTTATCAAGGATATTTCGTTAATGGTTTCAAGTTCCATACATTGGATTATGGACAAACTCAAAAAACAATGAATAGCAGTGTATGCGTGAAAAGCAGTTGTTATAATGATTGTAAACATGACCTTTATGAAATGTTAGTAGATACTATCGAGTTGGAATATTTTGGTAGGGAAGTCGAGTCGTACTTTTTAAATGTCGGTGGTTTAATACTAATAAAGTTATTCGGTTAGATCCCCAAAATGGTTTTGTTAAAGTAAAGTATAGGTAAGTACTTGCAAGTAATGAACCTTTTGTTTTAACTCAACAATGTCAACAAGTGTACTACAGTAGTTATCCGTCAATAAGAAGAGAATGTCGAGATTGGTGGGTTGTCTTCAGAACAAAGGCTAGGAGTAGATTTGACTTTTGAACTTGTATAGGAAACATAATTGATCTTAACGAAATGGTTTATTAAGAAATAAAAATATCTATTACGACAATTGTATTCAGAGGATCTTGACAATTATCGACTTCTTGTTCATGGTGAATTGGAAGAAGTAAGTTTTGTAGTGGAACAACATCCAGAAGAGAATAATGATGATGATGATGAAGGTGAATCTGGAGAAGCAAAAACAGAACATGAAGAAGACGAAGAAGAAGACGACGACGATGTTGATAATGATTAGAAACTAAAAGTTAGGAAATTTTCACTTACTATTATATTTTTGTTCATTTAATATTATGTTTTTGTTTAAATCCTAACAAATTATTATATGTTTGTTCATTTAATAAGTTATTTTATTTTAAGTTAATTTATACTGTGTTTTTACAAAGTCAGTTTTTTATTTACTAATGATTTTTGTTCATTTCATATTACAGATAAAATGTGGCGAGTTGGACTGAGTGGAAAAAAATCACGAGGTGGAATATCGGATGCGTTCAAATAGGTCAATCAACGGCGATGATCGTCTGAGGGCCCTTCGATTCCCTTTATGGCCACTCAATCACCTCCCTTGAACCCTTTCCCCTCCATGGCATTTACGGACATAGACCAGTACTTGGTCAATGACCCACCATGCACAGATGTCCCTTAGGGTAGTGAATCGGACATTGAGGTACCTGAATCGAAGCTTCCCGAGGTACCCACTGGTGATAGTACGACTTTTGGCAATTCAAGGAAACAGGGTAGAGGTCATACTCAATGTTTGCCGAAGCTGACTAATCCGACCGAGGTAGAGGTCGTACTCAGACTTTACTTTAATGGTCCGTGGTCGACTTAGAAAAAGGTTCTCTCCAATGCCAAGAAGAAAGTGTGGGGTTTATTTCAGGTATCATTTGCCTTTATAAATATATATATCTTTATTTTAATTTACTTAACCGAACATATTTATTTCTATATACTAATATTATGTCATGGTAGAAAAAATGTTGGGTTGTCCGAACTCATGCTTGTACATAATAAATAAATAAAAGTGTAGTTGAAGATGATCATAGAAACACCGGGCACCTCAGGATCTATGGCTTGTGATTTACATGGGTTTAATGGTTAACAAAATAATTTAAATCAACCATGTGATTAGAGATTACTTACTTAAGATTTCGTAACCTTAAGTTGCAGATCCAATCAGCTACGGACTCCGATCTTCAAGATCTCCTATTAGTTCCACAACATCACAAGAAGCATAGATGCCCTTCCTCCAAAGCTAGTCCACACGAACAGTTGATTGATCTTTCTCCAAGGTATAGTGATTCACTTGTGCTAGCAAGTTGATCCTTATATCATAACCAAAATATCTTTCTTATGTGTTTTTCTCTCCAAGCCGAAACCACTAAGAAAGAGTGAAGAAATCTGCAAGCACAAACACAAAGAGGGGGTTGCGGCAACAAGGAGAATAGCCACAGGGAGGTGGTGGCTAGGGTGTTTTGCTATCTTAAAAGCTTTCTTTTGAAACCAGCTTTCTCTCAAGGCAAAAGCCAGATGTGTAAGGACCAAGCAAGCTCTCATATGCGGCCAGGGCTCTCAACATATCATATATATATATATATATATCAGCTCAAACCCTGAAGCCCTCTCCCTAAGGTTGGCCGGCCAAGACATGTAGCTTATGCTACAAGCCCTTCATTAACCCGCCTCAGGCTTATGCAAGATGGACTAACATTTCCAATATACTAAAAGTTAGTAACATTGGGCCTACTAACCTAACTCTGTAAGTTGGGCCATTCATCCTTAGCAAATAGACTCAAATTAGAATAGCCTTATGGACCTATTCTAAGATCATGCATCAATCGGCCAGATCATTATTCAGGCCTAGTAATTTAATTCCCAATTAAACTATCAGCTCACTATGAACAATTCATATCTATGATCAATCAATATCATCATACAATATTAAACTGAGCTATTGCATAGTCATACAATTATCCTTAAAAACATGATTCATACTTGTCTTCATAAGACTAGTTAATTCTTCTTGTTACATATTAAGACATCATCTTTGGATTTCATAAATCTCAATTATGTCTTAACTAAACTTAATTGAAAACTTCAATCAAGTCCTCAAAGTAGATCTTTTATTCCATTAAGTTTTACCTTAAAGAATACCATGTTTCATCCATACATTACTGTCCTTATGTGTGTGACCCTTTAGGTTCTCAATATGTTTGCAATTAATATAAGTTAATCCCATTAACTTATCTTCCAGATCAAGAGCGGGATCGAGCAACCCATCATGACCATCCAAATATTGTGAAGTCTATGTGACCTTTTAGAAACCTTTCAGTAACTAGCCTATAAATGTAATATGGTCCTTTCACCATATATCCCGGATAGCGCATGAGTGTGGTACAATGTCTACTCATGTTCAGTCCATATTAGTTCATGCAGCTTATGGTTAATCTTGTGAATTTAGAGAAATGATTCCTCCTAATTCCATCATGCTCTGGCCAAAGACTTTATCAAGATAACCGAAGCCATGAGCAAACGAGATATGTCTCCTATGTCACTTGAAGTGGTGAATCCTCTCTGGATCACTCATCCATCTTCGTATGGTTCATGTCATACCCAAAACAACCGTAAGTTAAGCATCCCTTTTTGGGACCCATTCTCGATAGAATCAAAGCATGACACTATCTATACAAGATGACCTAGTATCACAAGTCTGAGGACTAATTTACACGACTGGCACGTGAGAACATTTCTATAGACACTTGAGTGACAATACCAAATGGAGTTCTCACACGGGCTATGTTCAATGAACTCGTTCCATAAACAAGCACCTATATGCTATCCCAAGTATCCCTCATACTTCAACCTATGAGATCAGTTGCTTACTTCATAAGTAAGAAGGCTTAACATATACTAGTCTTTGAGCATTGCCAATGACTCGTCTTGGCAATACTATGACCAGGAACATTTTGAGGAACAAGGCTTTGATGCATAACAATCTCATAATTATAACACCTTATAATTCATAATTATAACACTTTATAATTCCTTTGCAAGATCTTTGTGTTCCATGGGCTTCATCCAATTAGCACTTGATAACTCTTTACCATTGTACTAACATGAAGGAAAACCTTATATCACTAAACAATAGTGATAGGTTTGCTTTATTAACTGTATATCCCTTGCTCCATAAGATTAGCTCTAGGGCATACACCAACAAAAAATGCATGTGGTCTCCCGAACAAACATCTCTCCTTAGGGCATTCACTAAGGAGAGAATGCAGAGAACAAACATCTCTAGGCCACATGTAAAGACCGAATGAAGAATATACTGGAACAGAGAAGAAAAATGCTATGGCCATATTTGGACTGATAAAATAGAAGAATGCAGAGAATACATATGTGATTGGATAGTTGTTGATGTTTGGAATAAACTTATTGACAGTGTATAGAGTACTGACGCTTGGAAAAGAAAGTATCAACAAGTTAAAGCTAATCATAACACTAAAAATGAAGGAAGTATTATGAAGTACACAGAAGGATCAGTTCCTTTTCTAGTTCATGCACACCGGATGGTAAGAACTTTTTGTATTTCTAAAGTAATTTATATATTGAAAATTTTTATACTAAGTTATATTCCATTAATTGTTTTATACGAGTAACTATATGCTATGGAATTTAACTGAATGTAGTCACAAGAGATGAACCATCAAGATACCTTTAAAGAAGTATTTGATTGCACCCATAAACGTGCAGGGGGCGCGTGATTTCGTGGAAAATAAGTCCAAAACTGTTAATGTAAGTCTTTAGCTTTATAAATTTATGCTTAATATTTTTTGTTACATTACTTAATTATCTATACTTTCTATTTCTTCTAACTGAATAGTATGTCAATTATAATTTATTCAACTCATTATATTTTAATGTTTGAAATTATAGGAAAGCTATAATGTTTCTTTGTAGTAAAGATATGGTGATGATTCATCTACTTATTCAGAGCTCGATCTTTAGGCTTGATCTCAAGCTATTAGGGACGTTAAGACTACTCAGACTCATATTTATGGATTTGTAATAAGACCATGTACTCAATATATTTTTCCTTCTGGCAACTCTAGTTCAGAAGCAAGTAGCTATTTGTATGTGGTCCTTCCACTGCACAACAGGCGGCAGTTGACACGAGCAACGCTAGTAGCAGGATGTCGACCACTTGCAAAATTAGGCCAAGGGTGTATGACCCTCGTAAGATAGAGATCGACTAGGGTCTCTTTAAATGATTCATAGACGGTGGATCAAGTTTATGTATGCTTGTAGACAAAGCACACTACCATCTGGTCTTATTGTTATATTAATAATTTTTAGAGTAAGGGGTTTAATCGATTTGAGAGATTTAGCCTTAAATTGACCACGAGTCAAGAATCATAATCGGGAAACGTAAAGCCTGTAAAATTTGGTATTTTAACTTCACATAGTGTTAAAATGTGATATATTACTAATCAGGATTATTGGAAAATCTAATCGTAAAATATGAACAGGGGTATTTTGGTCATTTTACCCAAAATTTTATTTTTGGTTCGTTTATGGTACCAATAGACTCCGTGATCATAGAGGATCTCAATATGATTCTTAGATTGAAAATTTGACATTTTTTTAAACTCAAAAATAAGTGGAAATCGGGTACGCCTTTAATTAACTTAAAAGAGTGAAAAATCGAAACTGGTCGAGGGAAGGTCCGAAAAAGGTTTTAAGTGAATAAATGGATTCGTATAGACATAAAATGATGTTAGAATGCTATTGGTGAAATCAGAATGAGAATTGGAGCTAAAACCGAAAAAGTCAAAATATTGACCCGTAAACGGTCTGGGGCTCGGATTTGATGCTCGGGATATCAAAAAATTATGAAAACTTGCGTACTAGTGTAAAATGATATTTTAAACACATCTGAGTCAAAAAAGTGAAAAATGAGCTTCCGAACGTAAAAATTTCATGTGGGCCCTGCTTAGGCACTAAAAGACAAAAAGTGGGTTATAGGCTTATTACTTGACATGTGGCTTGGAAAATGGCCATAAAATGCATGACATAAACCCATGTTCAGCCGTGAGACCCATTCTCCTTAGGCAATAAGGGTTTGTTTTATCTTCAACCTTGAGAAACCTAACCAAGTGAAGAAAACTCCATAACCAAAAGCTTGTAAGCTTGATCTCTTGGTTTCAACTCATCACCAAGCCAACAAAATACATATTTTCACTATCTAGAAGGAGCGCAGATTAGCTGAGTCCGTGGTTGGAAGAACTCCAGAGCACGAGGATTCAATTTCTCCCGCTTAGCGCAAGTGAGTAAACGTGTAGCGATTGACGTAGGAACGTTAGATTATGTTATGACATACTGGCTGTGATTATATCACATATAATTACCTTATCATGTCAAATTCTCGTAAAGACGTCAGAAAAGGTCCAAGAAATGGACAAGTGATGAATATGTAACAATCCAGGATTGACGCATGGGTGGTCAACTCTATGGCGCCACATTGTTTCCTTGTGTGCTTATTTAAATGTTATGTGCTGCATGTTTACTGTAATGTTAAGCTATGATTGAGTTTGTAGGCTGCCATTGTGCCCTACCGGTTTTGTAAGCTGCCATTGTGCCCTAACGGATTTGTAGGCTTTCATTATGCCCTACCGGATTTATAGGCTGCCATTGTGCCCTACCAGATTTGTAGGCTACCATTGTGCCCTACAGTATTTGTAGGTTGCCATTGTGCCGTACCAGATTGTAGGAGCCTTCGTGCCCTACCGATTTTGTAGGAGCTTTCGAGTCCTACCGGTTTGTAGGAGTCAACGGACCCTACCGGATGCTATAGTTGTTTGTGATGTTGGATAAGAACATCAATGTGATATTAATTAATTTGACTTGCGAGTCTTTTCCATAGACTTTACTAATTTTGCGTTTACTCACTGGATCCTTATGACTCACCCTTTAGTTATTTTTCTTTTTTAGATACTGATTGACCCGGTCCCTAATCCACCTCGCCAGCTTGCTCGTGACTGATAGTCGATGAGCATGATATACCGTTTTGACGAGGTGATCCGTTGCTTGATGGAGGAGTCGTGCACAGTCACCTAGGGATATCATATGTTATTTTGTCTAAGTATATTGTATTATGTGTCATGCAGTTTTTCGGTCAGAGATCGAGATTATTGTTTACATTTTTGGCATTGTATATATATATGTACATTATGGTTCAGTTTACGCGTCTACTGCGGGGCATCTCGGTTACTCCCTAGTTTGAGGTGTCCTAACCGGGATGTCATGTGTTATTATTATTATTATGCATGTTTTGCAGGTTCGGTAACCCCCCCATATTGGGCGGGGTCATGCCGAAATTTCGTTAGGTAGATGAATGGTTAAAGCTTCGGAGACAAGGGCATATACTTTTCTCTGGCCGGTCACACTCTCGGACTTGGGATGCGACAAAGTTGGTATCAGAGCATTGTCTAGAGGTCGGTGACTGTACACGTGTCCATCATGTAAAGGATCATTTGTCGGTTATAGTTAATAGTACGAGGTTGGATAAATGAGGGTACCTAACAATTAAGTTTCTTTCTCAGGTTACTATGCCCCCGGTGCTAAGAATACGGGGTAAGCAGAGGGAACAACCACCCGGGGTTCCCGATCAGGTCTCCACGGGATGTCCGAATCCCGTACTTGGAGAACAAGACCAAACCCTTGGATCTGCTAGGGGGTCAACAAGAGATGATAGGGTAGAACAAGTTAGCTGCTGAGATTGGTGAGATACATCAGGAGGTTAGGACCCTGATAGATCTGCTAGCATATCAGAGGTAGTAGAGACAGGACCAGGCTCCTCCAGGTCCTCGACGACCACCAAATCCCCCTGAGGGACAGCAGCCTGCCCAACAGGGGCTGTATCTCCCAGTGACATTATATGAGTTTCGACGAAATAAGCCATCGATATTTTCTGGGATTGAGCTTGATTCAGATCCACAGGACTTTGTGGATGTATGTGATCGGTTATGTGTGGCTCTTGAATGCTCACCAGTTAGGGCCGTGGAGTTGACTAGTTATCAGTTGATAAGGATGGCCTATGAGTGGTATAAGACCTTATTGAGGAGTCGGCCAGCGAGTAGCCCTCCATTAGAATGGTCTGAGTTTTATAATGCTTTTATTGAGCGATTTATGCTTGAGAGTCTACGAGATGCTAAGGCTCGAGAGTTTGAGTTACTGAAACAGACTGAGGACATGTCAGTGTTGGATTGTGATACTAAGTTTAATCAGTTAACGAAGTAAGCGCCACATATGGTGATGACTAATACTATGAAGGCCAAGCAGTTTGCTAATGGCCTTAGGGAGTACTTATTTAGGGCGGTACCATTGACAAGAACCTCTACGTACTCCAATGTTCTTGATGCAGCCTTACGATTTGAGGCACGAGCCAAAGAGAGATAGGTTGACCGTGAGCCTCGAAAGAAGGCCAGGACTGGGAGACAGGGTTTTAGGTAGTCTGGTGTAGGCGGATTAGGAGCACCTAGTAGTGCTGGTATTGTGGTCCGGGGACAGAGCAGTCAAACTAGAGCGATTACCCAGTCATCAGGTAACACTGGGAGACCAGGAGCTCCCCATTGTTAGAGTTGTAGTTATTAGCATTTTGGACGATGCAGAAGGCTTGGTACTTGTTTCAGATACGGTCAGCCGGAGCATATGAAGAAGGACTGTCTGCTGAATTTTTCTCGATCCACGTATACTACAGTTGCACCGCCCCCAGTTGTTACGCCAGCTGTTACTACTGGATCAGTGGCCCAGTCAGTGGGCAGAGGCACAACAGGTAGAGGTACACAGTCTGGAGATAGGGGACAGACTATGGGAGGTAGAGGACAGACTCTAGGGGTCAAAGATAGGCCATGGCGTTTGTGCTGAATCCTCAAGACGCGCAGGCCTCAAATGCAGTCGTGACAGGTACGTTAGATATTTGTTCCAAGCAGGCTGTATTATTATTTGATTTGGGTGCTACACACTCCTTTATATCCCTTTTCTTTGCTTCATGTGTGAACATGAGTTATGATATGTTAAATGATTCGTTGGTAGTGCTTACTCAGGTATGGGAGGTTTACCATGTGAACAGAATATTAAAAGGATGTGAAATACGGATCGAGGGTGAGTATTTTTGGTAGATCTAATTGAGCTAGATATACTTGAGTTTGATGTGATTTTGGGCATGGACTGGTTGTCTGCCCACCATGAGTTATTGGATTGCCACAAGAAAGTGGTAGTGTTGAAAATATCGGGTAAACATGTGTTGAGGTATCAAGGAGATCGTAGAACGACTTTGCCTCACTTGATCTCGGTAATTAGTGCCGGGAAACTGTTAGCGAAGGGTTGCCAAGGATTTTTGGCGTATGTATATGATGCTGAGATGAAGTCTCAAGATTTGAGAGTGATTCCCATGGTAGAGGATTTCCCCGATGCTTTTCCCGAAGAGCTGCCAGGATTTCCATCGGATAGGGAGATTGAGTTTTGCATAGATGTTCCCCCGGGAACACAGCCGATATCCATTCCTCCATACCGTATGGCTTCGTTAGAGCTAGGGGAACTAAAGGTTCAGTTGCAGGATTTTCTTGATAAGGGCTTTATACGCCCGACTACTTCTTGTAGACACCTAATTTTGTCCGAACCACTAAAACAGGTATGTTTTCTTCCTAAATTGATGTTTCAGAATATAAAAAGACTTTTTTCATCCTGCAAGTGGTACTCCGAGACTTAGTCTAAGAAGGCGAACATAAAAAGTCAAACTTAAAAAAGTCAACCCCAAAAAGTCAACTACTGAAAAAGTGAACCCACTTTCAAAATCAAGATTTGAACTTCAATTGAAAAATGGTGAAATAATTTTGATAATCCAAGGTCTACATCGAAAGATATAGAGTTCGAAAGTTGGGTTATGGAGATTTAGTCGAAAGGAAACCCTAATTCGGGAAATTTGGGGAAAATGCTTAAACGATCGAATTGGTCAAAATTAAAGGTTCCAAATGAAAGATAAGCACTGACTACGGGTAATGGAGAAGCCACTTGAAAGAAAAACTGAAAGAAAAGTCAATCCGGAAGAAAATCAAGAATTAGGGTTTTTGGTGGATTTCGGTGAAATTGGGAATAATTATAGAAATAGTCAGACTCGGTAGGAATAAAGCCCCTAATGGATGAGGAGTGATTAAAAAAGGATAGCCCAAGGCTCAGTTTGAAGACAATCTGCAAATCGAACTTGCTTTGAGCAAAACCGGGTTTCAGAGGTAAAAAGGCAAAATTGGAAAATTTGGGAAAAATAGCAAATGAACTCCAAAAATTCTAAAAAATTTTAAATCTAATTCTTAAATCATTTTGAAGAGATTGGGGAAAGAAAATCTTGATTCGGAGTTCGTTTGCAAAATGGCCAAATCCCGGGTCTCCTATGTAGAAATTCAAGAAGATAAATCCCGAAAAAATAGCAAATGAAATCCAAAAATTTTAAAATTTGCAAATATCATTTTTTAAATTATTTGGAAGATCTTGGAGAAAGAAAATCTTGATTCAGAGTTCGTTTGCAAAATGGCCAAATCCCGGGGCCCCTATGCAGTAATTCAAGCAGATAAATCCCGAAAAAATACCAAATGAGTTCCAAAAATTATGAAAACTTCCAGATCAAACTTTTAAATTATTTGGAAGAGATTGGTGAAGAAAAACCTGGATTTGGAGCTCGTTTAAAAAGTGGTAAAGTTTGGGGGCATGAAAGGGCAATTTTGGAAGAAAAAATAAAAATAAATAGCAAATGGACTCAAAAAATTTTGAAACTTCCAGAATTCAATTTTTTATTATTTTGAAAGTATTGAAAAAATAAAATTTGAATTTGGAGTTCGTTTGCCATTTATTTATGTTCGGGGGGCAAAAAGGTCATTTTACCCAAGAAACCGAAAAGGGCCTTTCTTGCCATTTAAAAAATGAAACATGGGCTAGAAGAAAAGGGGCTGGCCGACCAAGGGCCA
Organism: Fremontodendron californicum; assembly: GCA_030761205.1. Taxonomy (NCBI): domain Eukaryota; kingdom Viridiplantae; phylum Streptophyta; class Magnoliopsida; order Malvales; family Malvaceae; genus Fremontodendron; species Fremontodendron californicum. Next base: position 27,672,638 of record JAULJL010000005.1, read on the forward strand.
AGGCTAGGTAGATAGTTTTTGATTTTTTAATCAAAAGGCCAACAATGAAGAAGAAGTTAGTTATTTTTTTATCAAGCCTTTGCAAATAAGCCACATGGACCAATGCATGAAGAGGGAGAGTGTCAACATAATGACTTAAGATTCTTGAACAGCTGTAATTGTGGATAGCTGATGGACTAATCTAAGGGTGATAATTTCATGTTTTAAATATCTTGGATCAATAGCCTTTGCATGAAAATTGGTTGATGGAAAAATGACAACATCCTAGCCTAGAGGGGCATTCGGCCACACTACAAGGGGTCACTCTCTCTTTCATTTTTAGATTATTCACTCTCTATTCTCTCTTGGTTTTGGCTGATTTTCTCTCCATTGTTGGAAAGCAAAAAGAAAAGTTTAGAAAAGAAAAGAAAGTTAGAAGAGAAAAAGCTTGAAAGATAGCTTCTAGAGGTTGCTTTAAGCACCATACTCTTGCATTTTCTTTGATTTTCCATTCTTGATTTGCTGTTTTGATCACTATTTTGGTGAGTTTCTTTTAATTTTTCTTTTAAAATAAGTGTTTTTAATGTTCTTCTTTAACTGTCTTCTTCATTCTTTCTTGTAAAAAACTCTTGAAAAAAAAAATTCCTTTGTTTTTGGAGTTGGCCGAATGGTCTAGTGTTTTTTAGAGTTGCTGTTTTACTTTGTTATTTCATGTTATTCTTGATATTTAATAAGTTTTGATGCTTTAAATCTTCTTTTAATACATAAACTTGAAGCTTGTTTTAATTTGGTTGCTTGTTTATTTCCATTTTTTGAGTCTATTATCATGTTTATTTTACCATTCTTGCATTTTTGATTTTTTGTTTTCAAAATGTTTAAGTTTGTTTATGTTTTATATTTTGTAATCCATGTGTTTGTGAAAATGCTTATTGGTTTTCATGCCTTTATTTTATATTTGCATGATTTGAGTGTTATTCTTTAGCTAAGCATGTTAGTATGTCATGTGTTTGTAAAAATGTCATGCCCATTTTAAGCATGAGGCCATTCGGCCACCCTCATGTTGTTTGCTTTGTGTGTGCATTTTTGTTATGTTAGTTGATAGGTTTGCATTTTCATGACATTTGGTTGAGTATTTTGTTTAAGCATGCCATGTGTTTGTGTTATTGCCATTTATATTTTAGGTTTAGGATTGGTTTGTTTTGCCATGCATATTCATGCATTTTAGAATAGGATGCATTAAATGCCATGCAAGTTCATTTAGGTCTAGGTCATTTTATTGATGCCATGCATTTTTCATGTCATTTAGGTTTTAAATCATGCATTTCATGCATCATATTTTCTGTATTTTTCATGCATTTCATGTCCTTGCCACTTGACTTATGACTTAGGCCAATCAATGGTTCAAAGTCATGCTCTCTTGAGCATATTTGTGGAAAATTAAAGAGTTGTCAAGTTGATTATTCTACCTTTGTGATTTTTTTTTCACTTAGCCAATTTTTGTCTAACTTTTCAAAAGTGTTAGCTACTGTTTGTGAGTAATTTAGAGAGTCTTTAATATTTTTACTTTGATTTTTAAATGATTTTATCAAAAGCAAAAGAATGTGTTTTGGCAAAACAGTTTTTTCACCCAGTACTCATACTTTCCCAACTTTTCTGGGTAGTCATCTTTAATTAGAAAATTAAGCCAATTTTTTTCCGTGTAGTTTTACATGTTCTGAGTCTCCAGTATTTTCTTTTAGATTTTTTTTTTAATTTTTAAAAAATAGGATAAAAAATCATGCTTTAAAATTGGACAGTGGAGTCAGAATTGAATTTGGAGGAAAATCATTTTTCTGTTTTGGTTAAGTTACTTAGAGGGGGCTGATTTGGAAGTTTAGCTACTGACATAGGGTAGTTTCTAAGCAATTTTAAACTCTAAAGATGATTTTTCTTAGTCTTGGGTTAAGGGTGGTCAAGTCCGAGATTTTAAACTTTGGAAATTAGAGCCATTTAAAAAGGGTTTAGCTAAGTTTTTTATTTTTAACCTAAGCATTTCAAAATTGTTTTCAAACAATCACAAAGTATTTTCATTTTAGAATATTTAATTTGATATATTTTCCTAAGGTAGCCGGATATCTTTTTAGATATACGGATTTTCTTAATTAAAGAAAAAAATACATTTTCATGCATTGCATTTTTCTTATTCATGCATATTATATAATATGTAATTTTTGCTATGTTTAATTTCATGATGGTGTTATTATCTTTGATTTAAATTTTTGATATTATATTATTTGTTATGTGGTTTTGAATATTTCATGATATCATATGCTTTTTATTTAGTTATGTTTGTCATATTATTTAGCATATGCTATATTCATGCATTATTATTTTATTTTTATGCATATTATATGATAGCATTATTTTATATTTCATGTCATTTAGATTATATGCCATATCATTTATATTTGCCATGTCATTTAACTTATTTCATTTCATATAGAATATATTATGTTACCTAGGTCATTTCATTTCATATAGAATATATTATGTTACCTAGGTTATTTCATTTCATTTAGAATATATTATGTTACCTAGGTCATTTCTTTTCATTTAGAATATATTATGTCACTTAGAATATTTTATTTCATTTAGAATGTATCATATGACTTAGGATATTACATTTCATATAGAATATACCATGTTACCTAGGTCATTTCATTTCATTTAGAATATATCATATAACTTAGGATATTTCATTTCATTTAGAATATGCTAAGACATTTAAATTATATCATATCATTTAGGTTGCATTATATTATTTAGACTTTGCTATGTCATTTTATCTATGTCATACATATTCATATTCATATTTTTTAAAATGTTTTCAAAAGGGTAATGATTTTCAATAAAACAAAGATATTCCCGAGTTAAAATAATTCATGAATTCTCTGTCGGGTTTACTGGGGAGGATATCATCAATTATCATTAATAACGGAATAACTTTTTTAAAATGAGAATGATTCAGAAAGTTTTCCAAACTAATAAAAATTTCTATATTTTGCCAAGTTTGTTGGGGAATATAGAAAAATTTTGAATTTATAAATTCCGGATCATTTTCAATTAAAAATGGAATTATTTTTCTTTAAATTGGGAATTAACTTGAAATACTAAATTTAAAACCGACTTTTTAGCGAGACTTGAGATAACACATGCTTAATAAGGTACCGTTCTATACGGGCGTTGTGGGGGTGCTAATCCTTCCCTACACGTAACCGAGTCCCGAACTCGCTTTTTTTATTTCTCTGGTTTAAAACACAGACTTGAAATTGGTCTTAAAAATATTTTAATTAATTTTAAAATATTTTATAAAACCGGTTTTAATAGGTGGCCGATCATACCTAGCTAAAAAAGATTGGTGGCGACTCCATATCTTTTTCAATGTCATTTTCAAAACCTCATTTTCAAAACCTTCATTTTTCAAGAGGAATTAAGTCGACTTTTCCTCGATTTTTTTTTTAATGTCATGCTTAAACGAATAATAAAGGTTTGCGATGAGACTTGTTATTTTTTAGGTTGCGACAGCTTGGCGACTCCGCTGGGGAAATAGAGAGTCAAGCTTAGAATTAGTCGTGTGTTATCAAAGTCTTGATTTTGTTGGTTTAATTGGTATTTAATTTTAATTCCCATATTTTAAAAAAAATAAAGATAATTTCGAAAATAATAAAATGTTTTTAATATGTCCATATTCATGTGTATACATATTATAATTGTTCTCTGGTTATTTTAGGTGCATATATTCATTTATTGATTAATTGATGACTTATGTTGTTTAATCTTGTTGGGGCTTTAGAATAAGGGATGTAGAATAGGTGGTGAAGGTTTGTTATTTCTCCTCACACACTACATGTGCATTTTCATATCATGAATCCTATACCCTGGTTTCGTCCTTTTAGGTGGGAGCAAAGTAACTAAGCCTTCATGATTAACAATCCGCATGGGCTAGTGAAACACTTCCTGAGTACTAAATTACCTAGGCCTTCGTGATTAACAATTCGCATGGGCTAGGGAAATAGACTCTAACGAATTGAACCCGCTTTTATCGGGGTGCCTTACTAGCCTTCACCGGTGACAGTGAGGAGCAATTTGAGGCTTTTAGAACTAATTCACCTTCATATAGTAAACCTAGGCGAAGCCATGCTGGATTTCCAATTAGGTATCCCGAAGTTAAGAACACATGGAGGAATATTTCCAATCCTTTTACTTTCTATTCTACTTTCCAAATAAATTTATTTTTGAAAATCGGACAATGATGAACGTACATCACAATGCCCGTAATAAACGTTGGTGTGTCATCCCAGGGGTGTTATAATGCCAAAATTTTGTTGGTATCCTCAGGTATATTTATTGTTTTGAATTATATGTTTTTTTCTGTATTATTCGAGTTTATTCCCATTACTAATTTATTTTCTTTTTGTTGTTGTTTTTTTTTTTTTTTTTTTGCATTCTTGTCATCATTTTTTGCACATGGAAGGTTATTGGTCTCGGGATAATATTCAACCAAAAGGGCTTTCATGGAGGGTCAGAGTGTCTCAGTGGTCAAAAAGCATTTAGAGGTTAGGAAACAGTCCGAAAAAGATCAACAGGATAATGGGGATTATTTGAAGATAGGATATGTGTCAGTATTGCCAACCGAGGTTGATCTTACTATCAGGAAAAATGATCTCCGGGAATTGATGGATATATGGAATCAGTGGAACATATCAGAAAAAGAAGCTTTCACTCAGACTTATGGGGACATAGCACTGTTAGTTCAGGTTAAGGTCAACGGTGAGGTGATTCGGGCTGTGGTGCAATTCTGGAATCCCGCTTATTGGTGTTTTACCTTCAACCGAGAGGATATGACTCTAACCATAGAGGAATATTCGACATTACTGCATATTGAGAACATTATTCCCGATCGTATTTATTTGAAGGAAACAAAGACGTTGGGTTTCAAGAAAAAGGTGTCTAAAATTCTGGAAGTGGAAAGAAATTGGGTCGAAAGCCATGTTGTCCGAAAAAGGGTAAGCTACTATATATCATGGGATATTTTACGGACCTTAATCCATGGCCATTCAAGTAAGGAGACAGTTAGGAATATTTTTGGTTTGGCTATCTATGGTTTAGTTATCTTCCTAAACCTAGCCCCGACAATTATAGCAGAAACAATTCGATCCTTGAATTTCTGTAGAAGGGAAGGAAATGGCGCTTTATAGGTTGTATACAGCTTCTTTACATATGGGTTCAGAGCCATTTTTGTAAACAGGAGAATTTCCCTCTTCGCTCATGTTGGAAGTCTTTTGCACCAATTGGTGAATTTCTTAAGAGGGATTGGCTTGAAAATAGGACTGAGGAACAATGGATCAACATATTCCGGAATATCAGGGCTGGAATGATAATTTGGAGAGCTCCGTGGATAGCTCCTATGCCGACATTGTACAAGTGCGGAGATAAAGCTTCTGTTCCATTATTGGGAGTATGGGGAGGAGTGAGCTATGCACCACTGCTGGTACTAAGACAATCAGAATCCTGTCAGTTTACACCTATGACCCATGACCTTAGTAATTTGGAATTTGCTTATGGAGAAGATGGATACTTGGGAAAGGTACGTGAGATTGTAGTAGCATAGAAGGAAACTCATCGGGTGGATGTAGCTAGATATGCCGACATCGTCACACCTGATTACCTGATATAGAGGGAATTGAGGGTTAATGATAGGCTGTTGACATCAGATGGGAAAAAAAGTTCAGTTCTTGAGTTCACCACCTAAGGAAGCACCATCAGAGTTAGAAATTGCAAAGGCAGAATTCAAAAAAAAAAGGCCCAAATGAGAAAGGAAATTGCCCGATTGCAAGAAGAGCTTGAGATATGAAAAATAGGGAATCAGCCCGAGAAAGAGAAAAGGAAAAGATCAAGAGAGAAAGGGACACTGCTAAAACCGATCTTCAAGAATTACACTTGGAGAACAAGAGGTACCTTTTCAAGCTCAGATTCGAGGGGACTCTCAAGACTTCCGGGGAATGGGAGCAAGAAGTCAAAAACCTCAAGAAGAAGAAGAACTATTGGACAGAGAGAGCAAAGCATGAGGAAGCCCGAGCCAATCAACTGCAAAAACAAGCTAAGGAAAGCTTACACGGTGATGCTTCTGTTGACATGTCAAAGGGCTGTGAACAATTAGGGGTCAGATTGAAGAGCAACGCAATAAAAAAAGGACAGTGAAAAAGGTCCAAAATCTGAGGGAGTTACTATAGGACCAGTGTTTTGTAAAAGCATTTTTAAATTAGGATAGACAGATTATCAGATTGTCTTAAGCAGTGATCTTTTCTTTGATGTATTTACTTCCAGGAAATCAATGAAAGGCCGTTTGGTTGGAATTATCCCGGAGCCAATACTTTTAAATGCATTCATCATTCATTTGTTCTTTCCTTTATATATTTTGTTTGTTCATTCATTTATATTTATAATCATTCATTCATTTATTCTGTATAAATGGTTCATACACTTAATCATTTATTTGTCCATTCATTTATTCTTTATAATTAGTCATTCAGGTTCATACACTTAGTCATTTACTTATTTGTTCATTCATTAACATTTAGTCATTTATTCATTCATTCATTTTTATAAAATAAAATAAAAAATGTGTCAATAATTTCTAATCCATGGTTTTTAAAACTAAAGGTACAATTGGTCGCACTCAGAAAGAATCAGACTTTCGACACCCTTACAATAATCGATCTCAAGCAAGAACTATAGAGAACGATCAGCTTGCCAGAATTGAAAGGATTGAAGAATTCAAAAAGGAACTGCAGGAACAGTTGGCTAAGTCTCAAGAGGAGTCACGAGAACAAATGACCAAACTCATAGAGATGATGAGGCAAAAGTGGCCAGGAGAAAATTAAGTTACCGGAATGGGGGCAGTAGACCAGGAAGATCGACCAGAGGTGGTACAGAAGAATGGCCAGACATCCCAACTTGTGGGAAATGAACTTACGACTGGGGCAGCATCCTATATTTACATCCAACCAGCGGTCGAAGCACAAAATTTTGGTCCTAAAAGGGGTAATATTGGGGTTGATCCAATTGATGTGGACGTTCCAAACTTTGAGGAATTAGCCGAAAAGGAAAGGGCAAATATGACTGAACTGAAGAGGGTTGAAACGGCAGAATCCCAGAAAAAATATCAGCTGCTGAAGGAAAGATTGAGGGCAGTTGAAGGAGCAGAGCTATTTGGCAGTCTAGATGCCAAAGAGACGAGTTTAGTGCACGGTCTGGTGATTCCTCCAAAGTTCAAAGTACCAGACTTTGAAAAATATAACGGAACTACCAACCCATCAGCGCATCTGACCATGTATTGCCGGAAGATGACTGGACATGATGAAGACGAAAAATTGCCCATCCACTATTTTCAAGCTAGCTTGATAGGGTCCGCAACTCGGTGGTATAACCAGCTTACCCGTTTTAAGATTCGTTCCTCGATGGATCTAGCCAAAGCTTTCATGGAACAGTACAAGCATGTGACAGACATGGTACCTGACCGTCTAACTCTCCAAAACATGGAAAAGAAAGCTACTGAAAGCTTTAAAGAATATTCTCACAGATGGAAAGACCTGGCTACGCAAGTGCAACCCCCTTTAACCAATATGGAAACTACAGTTCTTTTCATCAATACCCTGAAAGCATCTTATTATGATAAATTGGTGGGAAGCGCCACCAAAGACTTTGCAGATATGGTGATATCTGGAGAGATGATAAAGTCTACTATTAAGAACGGGAAAATGAAAGGGGGTGAGTCTGCTACACCGAAAAGAGTTTTTCCTACAAAGAAGAAGGAGGAGACACATGCAGTCAGTTTTAATCAATACCCCTATACACCTCCTACACCATACATACCTCCTAGGCCTTATACACCTACTACATCTTATGCACCTCCGACACCTTACACACCTTACCCGGGGTATAATCCTTACTACCCAATGTGAACCACCTTACCCAAAGTCCATTCCCCTATACCAATATACCATAACAGCCATTTCTAACTGGTATATCCCCACAAATAACCTTCCTCAAAACACTGTCCCAAACACTCAAGGTCTCGCGCGCAATGTCTATCGTTCACCAAGGAACTATCAAAAACCCAGTTTGATCCTATTCTTACCACCTATGGTGAGCTATATCCTAAACTACTGCAAGGCCAACTTGTCGTGCCCATATATCTTAAAGCTTTGATCCCACCATACCCAAGGTGGTACAATGCAAATACCGACTGCCCATATCATGCAGGAATTCAAGGGCATTCAACGGAGGATTGCATTGCCTTCAAAAAGAAAGTCCAAAGTTTAATCAATATCGTAGTTGTGAAGTTTGGGTCAAAGAATGGGCCAAATATAGTGGGAAACCCATTATCCGATCATGCTAAGAATCGGGTAAATACATTATTGCCAGGGGAAGTCAGAAGGTTAAAAAGGGATGCCAGGGAAGTCAAGACTCCGATGTTAACAGTATGGGTTAAAATTGTTAAGGCAGGAAAGGTGGGGGATGCAAACAGTTTAAAAATGGTTGAAAAAACGGTGTAGAATTGGTGCTCATTTCATAAATGTTCAGGTCATATCGTACAGGACTGCGGGGACTTTCTAGCTAAAGTCCAAAAGATGATAAATGATGGAGAGGCCCAGTTTTACGAGGAGGCAGAGGTAGAAGTAGAGGTTATTGAGAATATGGCTGTTATGGAATAGGAAGACCTTTGATCATCTATTATGATGAACCAGAGAAGACTACTCCAGTTGTTGAGAAAATTGCGCCCAAGCTAATCATAGATTTGCCTTCTTTCTTTTCATATAAGGAAAGAAAAACTACACCATGGAAATATGACTGCAGCATGGTTATGCCCGGGTCATCAAGTCAGTAAGATATTACAGGTGTGGGGCACTTAACACGAAGTGGAAGGTGTTATGCCCCTGAGGTTGTTGAACAGGGATCAACAAGAAATGATGGACGACCGGACAAAGGGAAGAAAGTAGTTGAACCAATCCATATTGAGATGGATATGTCAAAAGAAGCAGAGAGGGGATCAACCCCGGTAAACAGGATAAAGGAGTCGGTAAACAAGAATAAGGCCTGCGAGTTTTTAAAATTCATAAAACATAGTGAGTATAGTGTAGTTGAGAAATTGCAGCGTCAGCCAGCAAGAATCTCCATCTTATCCTTGCTATTAAACTCAGAGCCACACAGAAATGCCCTATTAAGAGTGTTGAATCATGCATAATTGGCTAACAACATATCAGTAGAAAAGTTAAACAGGCTGGTGGGAAACATCGCGGCAGACGACCATATATTTTTTAGTTATGATGAAATACCACCCAATGGTATTGGGTCCACAAAGGCTCTTCACATAACAACCACCTGCAAGGGGCATATACTACCAAGGGTGCTTCTGGACAATGGTTCTTCATTAAATGTAATGCCCTTGGCAACCCTGTCTAAGTTGCCAGTTGATATGTCTTATATGTTATCGAGTTGCACAGTAGTCAGGGCTTTCGATGGTACCAGGAGAGAGGTAATTGGAACTATTGAGGTTCCTTTGAGGATAGGCCCATGCACCTATACGGTGAATTTCCAGGTCATGGATATTAATCCATCCTATAATTGCTTGTTGGGAAGGCCATGGATACATTCAGCAGGGGCTGTACCCTCGTCTCTCCACCAAAAGCTAAAATTTGTGATGGAGGATCATTTGATCACTGTATCAGGAGAAGAAGACATAATAGCCTCCGCATCTACTGAATCTCCTTATGTTGAACCCAATGAAGATGCTGTAGAATGTTCTTTTTGGTCTTTGGAATTCGTAAATGCGGTTTTTATCACTAAAGGACAAAAAATTCCAAAACCAAGATTGTCCAAGAACACAAGACTGGGAGTAAGAACCATAGTGGGAAAAGGCTGCAGGGCTGGAAAAAGTCTTGGGAAATATCTTCAAGGGATGGCTTGAGCAATGAAAGCAGTGGGAAAGAAAGATCGGTTTGGCTTAGGGTATCTTCCGAAGGCTCATGAGAGGAGGAAACAAGTTGAAAGGAACAGGCAAAGGAGGATGGCCCGTCTCACGGGTATGGATATTGAATGGGAACCTATGACTTTCCCACTAATCCTTCACAACTTCCGCTCTGCTGGTTTTCTATTCGGAGAAAAGAATTCAGAGGATGTACTCATAATGATCGAGCAAGCTTTTGAAAAATTCCATGTGCATAAAGGGGGCAAGTTCAGGATATGGTGATTTGCATGACCGGGAAAGAAGGGATGGAAAGTGACAGTGCGAACTGGATGGTGCGACCTTGTCCACCAGGATATAGACTAACCAATTAGAGTGCGACTGAGTTGCCCATAGTTTTTAAGTCTATTCCAACGTAATACTTTAAAAAACAATCTTAATTATCTTTACCTAGAGATATTAAGAGTTTTTTTTTTCTGTAATGGGTTTTTTGTTTAAACATTTTCATTTAATAAATAACAAGCATAATGCATTTTATTCATATTGATGTGTCCATATTCTTTCATTTTTGTTATTTATTTTGTTTTCATTATATATATTTTCCTATATTGTTTCTTCTCTACCTATTTACAGGTGTACGGATGCGAAATATGAGGACATTCCTGTCAGTAATTCTGAAACTGATTTTGAAAGACCCATTTGCACAGGTGATTTTAAGGCTAAAGAAGATACTGAGGATTATGGTCCATCTCTGGATTTATTAAGAAAAATAGAACAAGAGGAGAAACAAGTACTTTCTCATAAGGAATTATTGGAAATGATAAATCTGGGAGATGGTGAGGAGATAAAGGAAGTCAAAATCAGGACTTCATTGTCATCATCAATAAAGGGTAAATTATAGCCTTGCTCCAGGAATATGTGGATGTATTTGCATGGTCTTACCAAGACATGCCAGGGTTGGATCCGGATATTGTGGTTCATAAGCTCCCTTTAATGCCATAATGCAAGCCAATTTGGCAAAAGTTGAGAAGAATGAGGTCGGACATGCTGTTAAAGATAAAAGAGAAGGTGAAGAAGCAATCTGATGCTGGATTCTTAGAGGTGGAAAAATATCCAGAATGGGTGGAAAATATTGTTCTAGTACCAAAGATGGATCGCAAGGTGCGGATGTGCGTTGACTACCGAGATTTGAACAAGGCCAGCCCTAAAGATAAATTACCTTTGCCCCATTATGATAGTCTGATGGATAATACGACTAAAAGTTCTTTATTTTCTTTCATGTACGGATTCTCAGGATACAATCAGATCAAGATGGCACAGAAAGATATAGAGAAAACCACATTTGTTACAATATGGGGAACCTTCTGCTACAAGGTAATGCCATTTGGGTTAAAGAATGCTGGGGCAACATATCAGAGAGCCATGGTGACCTTGTTTCATGATATGATGCATAAGGGAATTGAGGTTTATGTTGATGATATGATAGCAAAGTCACAAGGAGAAAAGGAGCATATTGCGAATCTTAAGAAGCGATTCGAACGACTAATAAAGTTTAAACTCAAGCTAAATTCGACAAAATGCACTTTTGGAGTCACCTCGGGGAAATTGTTGGGTTTTGTCATCAGCAAAAGAGGAATTGAGATTGACCCGGATAAAGTAAAGGCCATTCAGAATTTGCCACCACCTCGTACTCAAGAGGAAGTAAGAGGCTTTCTGGGGAGATTGAATTACATTGCTCGATTTATTTCTCAATTAACCGACAAATGTGATCCAATATTTAAGTTACTTCGAAAACGTGATCCAAGAGAATGGGATGAAGGTTGTCAGATTGGATTTGAAAAGGTTAAACATTATCTATCCAACCAACCAGTATTAATGCCACTTGTTTCGGATAAACCAATGATACTGTATTTATCAGTATTTGAGAGATCCATGGGTTGTGTTTTGGGACAACTTAATGAGACTGGAAAGAAAGAACAAGCGGTTTACTACCTCAGCAAGAAGTTCATAGATTATGAGTTGAAATATTGGTAGGTAGAAAAGCTGTGTTGTGGCTTAGCTTGGACTGCTCGAAGACTCAGACAGAACATGTTGTACCACACAACGTGGTTAATTGCCAAGCTGGATCCAGTCAAGTACATGTTGGAAGCACCTTTTTTGTCAGGAAGGATGACAAGATGGCAGGTTTTATTGTCAGAGTACCACATTGTATATGTAAGTCAAAAAGCTATCAAGGGCAGTGCAGTGGCTGAATTCTTAGCAAGTCGGGCAGTAGAAGATTATGAGCCATTGAACTTTGAGTTCCTGTATGAAGATTTGATGTATGTTTCACAAGCAGATGAGATTCCCCTGAAGAAAAAGGTATGGAAAATGTACTTTGATGGTGCATTTAATGCCATGGGGCATGGAATCGATGCAGTGCTCATATCTCCATAAGAAGATTATTATCCTTTCACTACTAGATTGGATTTTGATTGTACAAACAATACTGCAGAGTATGAAGCGTGTACTATGGGCCTTCGTGCTGCAGTGGACAGAAATATCAAAGTATTGGAAGTTTTTGGAGACTCAGCCCTAGTGATATACCAGCTACGAGGAGAATGGAAAACCCGAGATACAAAGCTAATCCGATATTGAGAACTCATATTGAGTTTATTAGAGGAATTTGAAGAAGTGAATTTCAATTAATTTTCTCGAGAAGAAAATCGAATGGCAGATGCTCTGGCTACTTTGTCATCAATGTTTAAAGTGAATGAAGGGGCTGAAGTTATGCCAATAAAGATGAGTATATATGAGTCTCCTGCCTACTGTCTGAGTATTGAAGAAGAAGCAGATGGCCTCCCTTGGTATAACGACATCTTGCAGTACATCAAGAGTCAACAGTATCCAGAACAAGCAACAAAAAATGACAAGAGGACTCTGAGAAGGCTAGCAATAGGTTTTGTTCTAGACAGTGAGATTCTCTACAAGAAAGGAAAAGACCAAGTCTTATTGAGATATGTCGGATCTACCGAAGCTTGGAGAATTATAGAAGAGGTCCATGAAGGGATATATGGCACTCATGCTAATGGTCACATGCTTGCTAAACAGATTATGAGGGCAGGGTACTATTGGTTGACAATGGAAGGAGATTGTATCAGTTATTCCCAGAAGTACCATAAATGCTAGATATATGCAGATAAGATTCATATGCCGCCATCGCCATTACATGTCATGATTGCACCGTGGCCTTTTTCAATATGGGGAATGGATATGATTGGGCCTATTACCCCGAAAGCTTCTAATGGACATCGTTTCATCTTGGTGGCCTTAGATTATTTCACAAAGTGGGTAGAAGCTGCTTCTTATACGAATGTAACAAAGTCGATGGTATGTAGATTTGTTAAGAAAGAAATCATATGTCGTTACGGATTGCCAGCAAGAATTATTTCGGATAATTCTCTCAATTTGAACAATAAGATAATGAGAGAAGTGTGTACTCAGTTCAAGATCACACATCAAAATTCGGCACCTTATCGTCCGAAGATGAATGGGATAGTAGAAGCAGCTAACAAGAACATCAAGAAGATTGTTGAGAAGATGATAGATGTGTACAAGGATTGGCATGAGATCTTTCCTTTTTCTCTTCATGCATATCGTACTTCGGTCTGCACATCTACAAGGGCAATGCCGTTTTCTTTGGTATATGGGATGGATGCAGTGCTACCTATTGAAGTTGAGATCCCTTCACTTAAGGTTTTGATGGAAGTTGGCCTAGAGGAAGCAGAATGGGTTAGAGCTCGTTATGAACAGTTGAATCTCATTGAGGAAAAAAGATTGAAAGCAATTTGTCACGGGCAGTTGTACCAGAAAATGATTATTCGAGCCCACAACAAGAAAGTTCATCCTAAACAGTTCCGAGATGGGGAGTTGGTACTGAGGAAAATTCTCCCTATAGTGAAGGACCCGAGAGGAAAATGGGCTCCGAATTGGGAAGGACCCTATGTGGTAAAAAGAGTTTTTTCTGAAGGAGCATTGATTTTAACTAGAATGGACGGGGAGGATTTCAGAAATCCCGTGAATGCTGATGAACTGAAGAAGTATTATGCTTGGAAAAAAAAGTGATGTTGTGCACATGGAAATTCGAATGATTCCATGTGTAAAAATGGAAATTCTATATATCTATTTCCCCTGTGGATTGCCTTTTAATGAGAATATCCATGCTTGATATGATGAATGGCCATCTTTCATATTCCTTTCACTAAGAAGAAATTATCCTTAGTCACCTCTTTGAGCCTTATGAATTATTTCTTTCTTTAAACCTTGATCAAGGATCACCCTCTACACTGGAGGGCAAATACGAGGAAAAATAATAAAAAATCATGGCAAAAAGAAAGCCATCGAAAAATGTGGCAAATGAAAGTCAACAAAGCAAAAAAGAAAAAAAAGAAGAAAAGAAAGTCCAAAAAAGGGACAAATTTTTCAAGAATGAGTTCTCCTCAGGAAATGGTCCTTGATCCAATCACCCTTAAACACACTTTGGGCCTATTTTATCCTTCCTTTCTAAACCTGAACCTTGCCCTACATTACGCGCTTTAAAAGCCCATTTTGATCAAGCATGGATATTTAATTTGAAAGGATATTCTCAAAATTCATCCCATCTTTTGAATTGATATTTTTACCTTGGAAGCATTTAGAATTCCTAGATGCATGGTAGAATACAAAAAAAAAATGGAAATGAAAATGAAAAAAGAATGTAAAAGGAGAGGTTTAAGCCGAAAACATGCAAAGGGTGACTTAATACCAAATGGAGGACACTTGAGGTGAAAACCCGCAAAGGGCGGCTCAGGTACAAAATAAAAGTTCGAATCAATGCTCCGTGTAAAGGGGGAGAAAGTATCTAACAATTAGAGGAAAGGGGAACAACTCAGTCTGATGTAACTACGAAAGCCGAGAGGTTACCCAAGTAAATTGCTTGTTCAAGAGAAATTTCAGATGGTTTGAAAAGGAAGGATCCAAGATATTCCGCATCCGGGGCATCTACAACCTATAACTTTACATTTTTTTCTTATATCCTTGATATTTATTTATTTTAAAACATTTCTTGCAATAAATTCTTGTTATCCTTTTCGTTTGATTCATATTTTCTTTCATACATTTTTGAGATGCATTATGTTTGTTATTAAATTGAATGATGATTAGTAATAAAAAAATCTTTAAATAAAAGGATTTCAAAGTATTACTAAGGAACAGATTTAAATCTTGGAAAGTTCACCAAGTAAAAGAAAACAGTGAATGGATTGGAGACTCTATCACGAAGTCAGAAAATTTGTGAACTTCAGCGAAAGCCAAAAACTGAGATTGTTTGACAAGTTATCTTGAGTAAAGGTTTCCTTAAGTGGGTCATCAATGAACAATTGAAGACTCCGTCATGAAGTCGGATAATCTGTGAACCTCAAAGAAACCATGGATTAGAAATCATGATGCAATAATTTGATTGCATTCATTCTTAGGAAACATACAAGCATTTGTAAAGCATGTCATTCTCATCATTTAGCTAACATTGCAGAAATCAGGAAAACTTGGACTTCCTCAAAGTGAACTCGTTCTGTTTTTCGAACGAGTCGAGCCCTGAGATCACCGTCGAGGTACGTTTCCTTTCCAAATCGAACTCATTTTTCTTCTCAAATAAGTCGAGCCTCGAGACCGCCGTCGAGGTGTGTTCCTTTCATTTTCAAGTTAAATTTATTTTTTCCAAATGAACCAAACCCAGAATCATTCTTAGTATCTCATTTTGTTTTAAATCGAACTCATTATGTTTTATCAAATGAGTCGAGCCTTGAGACCACCGTCAAGGTATTTCCTTTTGTTTTAAATCGAATTCATTCTATTTTATCAAATAAGTCGAGCCTTGAGACCACCGTCGAGGTATTTCCTTTTGTTTTAAATCGAATTCCTTCTGTTTTATCAAATCAGTTGAGCCTTGAGACCACCGTCGAGGTATTTCCTTTTGTTTTAAGTCGAATTCATTCTGTTTTATCAAATGAGTCGAGCCTTGAGACCACCATCGAGGTATTTCCTTTTGTTTTAAATCGAATTCATTCTGTTTTATCAAATGAGTCGAGCCTTGAGACCACCGTCGAGGTATTTCCTTTTGTTTTAAATTGAATTCATTCTGTTTACCAAATGAGTCGAGCCTTGAGACCGTCGTCAAGGTATTTTAAAATCATGGGTAAGGCCTCCGGGCACCATTCTTAAGACCTCCAGGCACCATTCTTAAGACCTCCGGGCATCATTTTTTAAAGCCGCATACAGCGCATTTTATTTTCAAATCACGGGTAAGGCCTCCGGGCACCATTCTTAAGACCTCTGGGCATCATTTTTAAAGTCGCATACAGCGCATTTTTTAACTCACGGGTAAGGCCTCCGAGCACCATTCTTAAGACCTCCGGGCATTATTATTAAAGTTGCATAGAGCATAATTTTTTCAAATCACGGGTAAGGCCTCTGGGCACCATTTTTAAGACCTCCAGGCATAAGTTTCCAGAGTTTTTACATTTGCTTGAACAAGTCTTTGGTGGTGATAGCCAAATCCTCTGGTGGAGATATCCAGAGTTTTACATTTGCTTGAACAAGTCTTTGGTGGTGATAGCCAAAACCTTTGGTGGAGATATCCAGAGTTTTACATTTGCTTGAGCAAGTCTTTGGTGGTGATAGCCGAAGCTTCTGGAGGAGATACCCAGAATTTTAAACACAGCTTAGCACAAGACTGGTTAAGCCCTCGAGACCATCATCGAGGTCTTTTTTTCTCTTGTAAATCGAACTCATTTCCTTAAGATGGGTCGAGCCTTGATTAGTGAGGGAATTCAATTTAAGGATAATATCTTCTATTTACAGTTTTTTCCACACAAAAAAATGAAAAAAAATGGAAAAAATGAAAATGAAAAAAAAAAAGAAAAAATAAAACCATATTCCCTTCCCTTCACATGTGATTTCACTAACCAGACAAAATTATTATTTGTTTATCTTTGCCTGATTCCTGATTCTCAGCAATAGCCAAAGAGGGGCAGTTGTAGACATCTAATTTTGTCTGGACCACTAAAACAGGTATGTTTTCTTCCTAAATTGATGTTTCAGAATGTAAAAAGACTTTTTTCATCTTGTAGGTGGTACTCCGGGACTTAGTCTAAGAAGACTAGAATAAAAAGTCAAACTTGAAAAAGTCAACCTCGAAAAGTCAACCTCGAAAAATCAACCCTAAAAAGTCAACTACTAAAAAAGTCAACCTACTTTCAAAATCAAGATTTGAAGTTCAATTGAAAAATGGCAAAAGAATTTTGATAATCCGAGGTCTACATCGAAAGATATGGAGTTTGGAAGTTGGGTTATAGAGATTCAGTAGAAAGAAAACCCTAATCCGAAAAATTTGGGGAAAAGTGCTTAAACGATCAAATTGGTCAAAATTAAAGGTTCCAAATGAAAGATAAGCACTGACTATGGGTAATGGATAAGCCACTTGAAAGAAAAACTGAAAGAAAAGTCAATCCGGAAGAAAACCGAGAATTAGGGTTTTTGGTAAATTTTGGTGAAATTGGGAAGAATTATAGAAATGGCCCGAATCGATAGGAATAAAGCCCATAATGGATGAGGAGTGATTAAAAAATGATATCCCAAGGCTCAATTTGAAGAAAATCTGAAAATCGAACTTGTTTTGAGCAAAACCGGGTTTCGGAGGTAAAAGGGCAAAATTGGAAAATTTGGGACAAATAGAAAATGAACTCCAAAAACTCTAAAAAATTGAAAATCTCATTCTTAAATCATTTCGAAGAGATTGGCGAAATAAAATCTTGATTCGGAGTTCGTTTGCAAAATGGTCAAATCTCGGGTCTCCTATGCAGAAATTCAAAAAGATAAATCTCGAAAAAATAGCAAATTAACTCCAAAAATTCTAAAAATTTTCAAATCTCATTTTTAAATTATTTGGAAGAGATTGGAAAAATAAAATCTTGATTCAGAGTTTGTTTGCAAAATGGCCAAATCCTATGCAGTAATTCAAGCAGATAAATCCCCAAAAAATACCAAATGAGTTTCAAAAATTATGAAAACTTTCAGATCACACTTTTAAATTATTTGGAAGATATTGGTGAAGAAAAATCTGGATTTGGAGCTCGTTTAAAAAATGATAAAGTTTGGTGGCATGAAAAGGCAATTTTGGAAGAAAAAATCCAAATAAATAGCAAATAGACTCGAAAAATTTTGAAAACTTCCAGAATTCAATTTTTTATTATTTTGAAAGTATTGAAAAAAGAAACTTTGAATTTGGAGTCCGTTTGCCATTTATTTATGTTCAAGGGGCAAAAAGGTCATTTTATCCAAGAAACCGAAAAGGGCCTTTCTTGCTTTTTAAAAATGAAACATGGGCTGGAAGAAAAGGGGCTGGCCAGCCAAGGCCCAAGGCTAGGTAGATAGTTTCTGATTTTTTAATCAAAAGGCCAACAATGAAGAAGAAGTTAGTTATTTTTTTATCAAGCCTTTGCAAATAAGCCACGTGGACCAATGCATAAAGAGGGAGAGTGTCAACATAATGGCTTAAGATTCTTGAACAACTGTAATTGTGGATAGCTGATGGCCTAATCTAAGGGTGATAATTTCATGTTTTAAACATCTTGGATCAATAGCCTTTGGATGAAAATTGGTTGATGGAAAAATGACAACATCCTAGCCTAGGGGAGAGGGCATTAGGCCACACTACAAGGGTCACTCTCTCTTCCATTTTCAGATTATTCACTCTCTATTCTCTCTTGGTTTTGGCTGATTTTCTATCCATTGTTGAAAAGCAAAAATAAAAGTTTAGAAAAGAAAAGAAAGTTAGAAGAGAAAAAGCTTGAAATATAGCTTCTAAAGGTTGCTTTAAGCACCATACTCTTGCACTTTCTTTGATTTTCCATTCTTGATTTGCTGTTTTGATCACTATTTTGGTGAGTTTCTTTTGATTTTTCATTTAAAATAAGTGTTTTTAATGTTCTTCTCTAAGTGCCTTCTTCATTCTTTCTTGTAAAAAGCTCTTGAAAAAAAAAATTTCCTTTGTTTTTGGAGTTGGCCGAATGGTCTAGTGTTTTTTAGAGTTGTTGTTTTGCTTTGTTATTTCATGTTATTCTTGATATTTAATAAATTTTGATGCTTTAAATCTTCTTTTAATACATAAACTTGAAGCTTGTTTTAATTTGGTTGCTTGTTTATTTCCATTTTTTGAGTCTATTATCATGTTTATTTTACTATTCTTGCATTTTTGATTATATGTTTTCAAAATGTTTAAGTTTGTTTATGTTTTATATTTTGTAATCCATGTGTTTGTGAAAATGCTTATTGGTTTTCATGCCTTTATTTTATATTTGCATGATTTGAGTGTTATTCTTTAGCTAAGCATGTTAGTATGTCATGTGTTTGTAAAAATTCCATGCCCATTTTAAGCATGAGGCCATTCGGCCACCCTTATGTTGTTTGCTTTATGTGTGCATTTTTGTTATGTTAGTTGATAGGTTTCATTTTCATGACATTTGGTTGAGTATTTTGTTTAAGCATGCCATGTGTTTGTGTTATTGCCATGCATATTCTAGGTTTAGGATTGGTTTGTTTTGCCATGCATATTCATGCATTTTAGACATATGTTGCATTAAATGCCATGCAAGTTCATTTAGGTCTGTCATTTTATTGATGCCATGTATTTTTCATGTCATTTAGGTTTTAAATCATGCATTTCATGCATCATATTTGCTGTATTTTTCATGTATTTAATGTCCTTGCCACTTGACTGATGACTTAGGCCAATCAATGGTTCAAAGTCATGCTCTCTTGAGCATACTTGTGGAAAATTAAAGAGTTGTCAAATTGATTATTCTACCTTTGTGATTTTTTTTTTTTACTTTAGCCAGTTTTTGTCTAACTTTTCAAAATTATTAGCTACTGTTTGTGAGTCATTTAGAGAGTCTTTAATATTTTTACTTTGATTTTTAAATGATTTTATCAAAAGCAAAAAAATGTGTTTTGGCAAAACAGTTTTTTCACCCAATACTCGTACTTTCTCGATTTTTTTGGGCAGTCATCTTTAATCAAAAAATTAAGCCGATTTTTTCCCATGTAGTTTTACATGTTCTGAGTCTCCAGTATATTTTTTTAGATTTTTTTTTTAATTTTTAAAAAATAGGGTAAAAAATCGTGCTCTAAAACTGGACAGTGGAGTCAGAATTGAATTTGAAGGAAAATCATTTTTCTGTTTTGGTTAAGTTACTTAGAGGGGGCTGATTAGGAAGTTTAGCTACTAACTTAGGGTAGTTTCTAAGCCTTTTTAAACTCTAAAAATGATTTTTTTAGTCTCGGGTTAAGGGCGGTCAAGTCCGGGATTTTAAACTTAGGAAATTAGAGCCATTTAAAAAAGGTTTAGCTAAGTTTTTATTTTTAACCTAAGCATTTCAAAATTGTTTTCAAACAATCACAAAGTATTTTGATTTTAGAATATTTAATTTGATATATTTTCCTAAGGTAGCCGAATATCTTTTTAGATATACGGATTTCCTTAATTAAAGAAAAAAATACATTTTCATGCATTGCATTTTCCATATTCATGCATATTATATAATATGTAATTTTTGCTATGTTTAATTTTCATGATGGTGTTATTATCTTTGATTTAAATTTTTGATATTATATTATTTTTTATATGGTTTTGAATATTTCATGATATCCTATGCTTTTTATTTAGTTATGTTTGTCATATTATTTAGCATATGCTATGTTCATGCGTTATTATTTTTATTTTCATGCGTATTATATGATAGCATTATTTTATATTTCATGTCATTTAGATTATATGCCATATCATTTATATTTTCCATGTCATTTAAATTATTTCATTTCATATAAAATATATGAATATATTATGTTACCTAGGTCATTTCATTTCATATAGAATATATTATGTTACCTAGGTCATTTCTTTTCATTTAGAATATATTATGTCACTTAGGATATTTTATTTCATTTAGAATGTATCATATGACTTAGGATATTACATTTCATATAGAATATACCATGTTACCTAGATCATTTCATTTAGAATATATCATATAACTTAGGATATTTCATTTCATTTAGAATATGCTAAGACATTTAAATTATATCATATCATTTAGATTGCATTATATTATTTAGACTTTGCTATGTCATTTTATTTATGTCATACATATTCATATTCATATTTTTTACAATGTTTTCAAAAAGGGTAATGATTTTCAATAAAATAAAGATATTCCCGAGTTAAAATAATTCATGAATTCTCTGCCTGGTTTACTGGGATGGATATCATCAATTATCATTAATAACGGAATATCTTCTTTAAAATGAGAATGATTCGGAAAGTTTTCCAAACTAATAAAAATTTCTATATTTTGCAACGTTTGTTGGGGAATATAGGAAAATTTTGAATTTATAAATTCTGGATCATTTTCAATTAAAAATGGAATTATTTTTCTTTAAATTGGGAATTAACTTGAAATACTAAATTTAAAACCGACTTTTTATCGAGACTTGAGATAACACATGATTAATAAGGTAGCGTTTTATACGGGCGTTGTGCAGGTGCTAATCCTTCTCTACACGTAACTGAGTCCCGAACCCTTTTTTTTCTCTCTGGTTTAAAACACAGACTTGAAATTGGTTTTAAAAATTTTTTAATTAATTTTAAAATATTTTATAAAAATGGTTTTAATAGGTGGCCGAACACACCTAGCTAAAAAAGATTGGTGGCGACTCCATATGTTTTTCAAGGTCATTTTCAAAACCTTCATTTTTCAAGAGGAATTAAGTCGACTTTTCCTCGGTTTTTTTTAATGTCATGCTTAAACGAATAATAAAGTCTTGCGATGAGACTTGTTATTTTTTAGGTTGCGACACTTCTCCTTGGGGTGCTCCGGTTTTATTTGTTAAGAAGAAGGATGGATCATTACAATTGTATATTGATTACAGATAGCTGAATAAGGTGACGACGAAGAATAAGTATTCATTGCCTAGGATCGATGATTTATTCGATCAACTGCAGGGAGCTCAGTGCTTTTCTAAGATAGATCTTAGATCGGGGTACCATTAGCTTCGCATCAGGAGGGAAGATATTCCCAAAACGACCTTTCGCACTCAATATGGACACTGACGAATACACCGGCAACGTTCATGGATTTGATGAATAGGGTATCCAAACCCTCCCTTGACCAGTTTGTGATTGTATTCATCGATGATATCCTGGTGTATTTGCGAAGCGGGGAGGAACATAGGGAACACCTCCGCATAGTCCTCGAGACTCTTCGAGCACACAAACTGTTTGCCAAGTTCTCCAAGTGTGAGTTTTGGCTATCAAGTGTGAGCTTTCTTGGCCATATAGTTTCGAGGGAAGGTATTTCTATGGATCCCAGGAAGATTGAGGTAGTACGAGATTGGGAGAGGCCACCTACAGTAACAGAGATCAGGAGTTTCTTAGGGTTAGCTGGATATTATAGAAGGTTTGTGGAGAACTTCTCGAGGATAGCCGCACCACTAACCAGGTTAACACAGAAGAATGTTAAGTTTGTTTGGTTAGATGAGTGCGAAAAGAGCTTCAATGAACTTAAGGAGCTCTTGACTTCAGCACCAATGTTAGCATTGCCAAATGAGACAGATGGCTTTGTGGTGTATTGTGATGCTTCTCGCATAGTTTTAGGCTGCGTATTGATGCAGAAGAACAAGGTTATTGCCTATGCGTCGAGACAGTTGAAAAGGCATGAACAGAATTACCCCACGCATGAGTTGGAACTGGCAGCCATTATTTTCGAATTAAAGATATGGCGACACTATTTGTATGGCCGATCATGCGAGATTTTATAGACCACAAGAGTCTCAAGTATATATTTGATCAGCGGGAGCTGAATTTGAGACATAGGAGATGGTTGGAATCACTCAAGGATTATGATTGTACCTTCCTTTATCATCCCGGCAAGGCCAATGTTGTCGCGGATGCCTTGAGTAGGAAGTCCATGGGTAGCTTAGCCCATATAGCAGTAAAGAGGAGACATATGGTCCGGGAAGTGAGGAATTGCCTCAATGATGGTATGGTACTTAGTGTTACCGACACGGGGGAGATGCTAGCCCATGTGCAAGTACGGTCATCATTAGTGGAAGAGGTAAAACCATTGCAACATGATGATGATTTTTGCATGGGAAAGAAAGCCCAGGTTGGACAAAGATTGTGCGAGGAGTTTCGTATAGATGATGATGGAACTTTATGGTTACATAACCGCCTCGTGGTACTGTTGGTAGGAGATATACGACATAGACTCCTCGAGGCAGCTCATAGCTCATCCTACACTATGCACCTTGGTTCCACCAAGATGTATCATGATCTACGAGCACATTATTGGTGGGAAGGCATGAAGAAAGATGTAGCCAACTTTGTGGCTAGATGCTTGGTGTGCCAACAGGTTATGGTCGAACATCATAAAGCGCCAGGTACACTTCAGAGCTTGGATGTCCCTGAATGGAAATGGGACAAGATTACGATGGATTTAGTCACGGGGTTGCCTAGGTCAACCAAAGGATTTGACTCGATATGGGTGATTGTCGATAGATTGACCAAGTTCGCACATTTCTTGCTAGTGCGCACTACATATACCGCAACCCAGTATGCTAGACTATATTTGGACCGAATAGTGCCTTTGCATGGAGTGCCTATTTCTATTGTGTCAGATAGAGGCACACAGTTCACATCAAGGTTTTGGGAATCATTTCAAAGGGCACTAGGTATTCAGTTGAGATTCAATACCGCGTTTCATCCCCAAACCGATGGTCAGTCCGAGAGGACCATCCAGACTTTAGAGGACATGCTTCGGGCATGTGTTTTAGATTTTGAGGGTAGTTGGGATCAGCACTTCTCTTTGATTGAGTTTGCATATAATAACAGTTATCTGAGTACCATACAGATGGCACCCTATGAAGCATTGTATGGTCGGAAATGTAGATCTCCAGTGGGATGGTTCGAGGTGGGTGATCATCTATTATTAGGTCCAGATATGGTTCGGGAAGCATTGAGAAATATGGAGTTGATCTGTGATAAAATACGAGCGGCACAGAGTCGGAAAAAGTCTTATGCCGATAATAGACGTCGGGAACTAGATTTTGATGTAGGGGATCATGTGTTCTTGAAAGTGTCTCTGTTTAAGGGTGTCATGAGATTCGAAAAGAGAGGAAAGCTAAGTCCAAGGTACATTGGACCGTTTGAGATACTTCAACGACATGGGGCAGTAGCATATGAGTTGACCCTTCCTCATGCATTAGCCGTTGTACACCCGGTATTTCATGTGTCGATGCTTCAAAAATACCTCCCCGATGAGTCCCATGTGTTGCAACCGTAGGCGGTAGAGGTAGATCCATGCATGTCATATGTAGAAGAACCCATAGCCATAGTAGAATGGCAGGTTCGGATGCTTCGATCGAAGGAGATTCCTTCGGTGAAAGTTGTATGGAATCATCATGGGGAGGAGGAAGCTACTTGGGAACTTGAAAGAGACATGAGGAGACGTACCCCCAGTTATTCCTAGAGTAGGTATGTAACTCTTTAAATGAATTATTCAATAAGTTCACAATTAGAAAAATGTGAGGATGAATTTTCTTAAGGGTGAGAATTGTAAGATCCTCGTAAGACAGAGATCGACTCGGGTCTCTTTAAATGATTCATAGATGGTGGATCAAGTTTATGTATGCTTGTAGACAAAGCACACTACCATCTGGTCTTATTGTTATATTAATAATTTATAGAGTAAGGGATTTAATCGGTTATTTGAGAGATTTAGCCTTAAATTGACCACGAGTTAGGATTCGAAATTGGGACAACGTAAAGCCTGTAAAATTTGGTATTTTGACTTCACATAGTGTTAAAATATGATATATTACTGATCAGGATTATTGAAAAATCTAATCGGTACAAATTCGGTAAAATATGAACCAGGGGTATTTTGGTCATTTTACCCAAAATTTTATTTTTGCTTCGAATATGGTACCAATAGACTCCGTGATCATAGAGTATCTCAATATGATGCTTAGATTGAAAATTTGACACTTTTTTAAAACTAAAAAATTAAGTGGAAATGGGGTATGCCCTTAATTAGCTTAAAAGAGTGAAAAATCGGAACTGGTCACGGGAAGGTCCGGAAAAGGTTTTAAGTGAATAAATGAATTCATATAGACATAAATCAGAATGAGAATCAGATCTAAAATCAAAAAAGTCAAAATGTTGACCCGTAAACGGTCTGGGGCTCGGATTTGATGGTCGGGATATCAAAAAATTACGAAAACTTGCGTACTAGTGTAAAATGATATTTTAAACACATCCGTGTCGAGAAAAGTGAAAAACGAGCGTCCAAACGTAAAAATTTTATGTGGGCCCCACTTAGGCACTAAAAGACAAAAAATGGGCTATAGGTAGAGGTGGCAAAATGAACCCGAACCCTAAAACCCGCCCAGAAAAACCCGAACCCGAACCCACCCAAACTCGATTTGATCAAAAATTCAAAAACCCGCACTTGAAAAAACCCGAACCCGAAATAGCCCGAGCCCGAAAGAGCCCGAACCCGAAAAGACCTGAATCTGAAAATACCCGAACCCGAGCCCGACCCGAACCCGAATTTAATGCTAAAAATAAAAATTATCAAATTGTAATTAAATAATTTTTTTATAAAGCAAGAACTTTATTTATCAATTTTATTCTAATATCTTTTTTAATAATTTAATTAGAATTTAATTTATATTATATTATATTATATATATGATAAAATAATAATTTTATCAAAAATACAATTATATTTTGTGCTTATAACTTTAATGTCTCATATCTTTATGAATCCACTATCTAAAAATTTTAAACTCATGAAATTTTAGATATGTAAATTTTTTTGACATAAAATATTACTTGTCCTTTATTTATGTTACTTTAAAAGCACCCTTATAATAGTATAATAGTATTTTCTATATGTTAAAATTAATTAATAGCAATTCATTCATTTTAACTTATCTCTAGTATAATAGTATTTCTTATATTAAAAAAATAGATAAAACTACTTTTAAAAAAATGTATTGCTCTTTGCAACATATATATAGTTTTTTCTTAGTCATATTATTAAATTAAGTCATCAACACCATATTCACTTGCCCAAGCCCGGATCTATCCGAAATATAGGCCTCAAATTCTGCCAAAACCCACCCATATTTGTAAATGGATAGTCCAAGTCCGTTTAGACCTCAAAGTTGAATGCCAGGGTTCGTCCCTAAAAATCTCTTATTTTGTAGTGAATATAAATTATAATGTATTTACATGTTGAAATTCGAGTTCATCAAATCAATTATTTTAAATATTAATATGATTAATTTATAATATATCATATTTTTTATAATATATTATTTTAAAATTTTATTTTATATAAAAAATTAATTTTATAATCTTTTGGTGCTAACAAATATTGATTTTAATAAATAAATATAATTAAAAATATCATATTATAATAAAATATTATTGTTAAAAATAATAATAAAATAATATTTAAAAGTAAATATTTAAATTATGTAAAAATAATTACATCTAACATAAAATAAAAATGATGTAAAACAAACCCGAACCCGACTGGGCCCGAACCCGAACGGACCTGAACCCGGACGGACCCGAACCCGAACAGACCCGAACCCGATTGAACCCGAACCCGATTGAGCCTGAACCCGAACGGACCCGAACTCGAATGAACCTAAACCTGAATGAGGCTGACCCAAACCCGCCCGAACCCGCCCAATTGCCACCTCTAGCTATAGGCTTATTACTTGACATGTGGCTTGGAAAATGGCCATAAAATGCATGTCATAAACCCATGTTCAGCCGTGAGACCCATTCTCCTAAGGCATTAAGGGTTTTGTTTCATCTTCAACCTTGAGAAACCTAACGAAGTGAAGAAAACTTCATAACCAAAGCTTGTAAGCTTGATCTCTTGGTTTCTACTCATCACCAAGCCAACAAAATACAAATTTTCACTATCTAGAAGGAGCACGGATTAGCTGAGTCCGTGGTTGGAAAAACTCCGGAGCACGAGGATCCAATTTCTCCCGCTTAGCGCACAATGAGTAAATGTGTAGCGATAGACGTAGGAATGTTAGATTATGTTATAACATACTGACTGTGATTATATGACATAGAATTACCTTATCGTATCGAATTCTCGTAAAGATATAAGAAAAGGTCCAAGGAATGAACAAGTGATGATTATGTAATAATCTGGGATTGACACATGAGTGGTCGACTCTATGGCACCACATTGTTTCCTTACTTGTGTGCTTATTTAAATGTTATGTGCTGCATGTTTACTGTAACGTTAAGCTATGCTTGAGTTTGTAGGCTGTCATTGTGCCCTATTGCATTTGTAGGCTGCCATTGTGCCCTACCGGATTTGTAGGCTGCCATTGTGCCCTACCGGATTTGTAGGTTGCCATTGTGCCCTACCGGATTGTAGGAGCCTTCATGCCCTACCCGTTTTGTAGGAGCTTTCGAGCCCTACCGATTTGTAGGAGTCTACGGATCCTACCAGATGTTATAGTTGTTTGTGATGTTGGATAGGAACATCAATATGATATTAATTAATATGACTTGCGAGTCTTTTCCATAGACTTTACTAATTCTGCGTTTGCTCACTGGGTCCTTATGACTCACCCTTTAGTTATTTTTCTTTTTCAGATACTGATCGACCCGGTCCCTTATCCACCCCGCCAGCTTGCTCGTGACCGATAGTCGGTGAGCATGATATACCGTTTTGACGAGGTGATCCGTTGCTTGATGGAGGAGTCGTGCACAGTCACCTAGGGATGTCATATGTTATTTTGTCTAAGTATATTATATTATGTGTCATGCAGTTATCCGATCGGAGACTGAGTTTGTTGTTTACATTTTTGGCATTGTATATATATATATATATATATATATATATATATATATATATATATATATGTACATTATGGTTCACTTTGCGCTTCTGCTACGGGACATCTTGATTACTCCCTAGTTGGAGGTGTCCTAACCGGGATGTCATGTGTTATTATTATTATGAATGTTTTGCAGGTTCGGTAACCCCCCATATTGGGCGGGGTCATGTCGAAATTTCATTAGGTAGATGAATGGTTAAGGTTTCGGAGACAAAGGCATATACTTGTCTTTGACCGGTCACACTCCCGGACTTGAGATGTGACAAAGGGTATTGTGCAATCACAATCCGAAATAAAAAGATGTCTTGCTTGACTTGAGACAAATGTTAAAAAAATTTGCGGCATCACGTGGTGGAATTGGAACTTCTAGAGTAAGAGGTAGTGGTGCTAGTTATGGAGGTGGATCTAATGACAATCGGAGACACTAATATTGGCTAGAATGTTGTTCTAAAACAACTTTTAATATTTTTTTTTTTGAATATTACTACATGTAATAATTATCAATGAAATTTTATTTAAATATGGTGATTTTTATATATTTATTTATATAGTATTAAATTTTATATTACAACAATTTGCAATATAATTTTCTAGAAAATAATAAAAGTGATAATAAATAAAAATCAAAAACCAAATAAAATTAAAAATAAACGTAAATGTAAAAAATTATTTTCGATGAACTTCTGTCAAATTATCAATGAAAATAATTTTGTAACTGTTAGATATATGTCGAAAATAACCTTTTTTTATCGGTTAAGAAAAAAATAATTTTTTTTTAAATTTTGGAAATAAACAATTTCGACGAAAAAAATTTGTTAAAATAAAAGTATTCTTTATGTCGGAAATGTATTTTTCGACAAAATTTTCTATCGAAATTGTTTGAGCATTTCTGAAGAATTTTTTTTCAACGAAATATTATTAGTGTCCTCAATATTTCCGACGGAATTAAAACCTTTTTGACGAAATTTTTTGTCGAAAAAGTTTTTTTTTTTCTTGTAGTGTATGTTTAAAAAGCTTTTCTGCATTTCTTTCTTCTCTCATTTATTTTTAGAGAAAAGTGTATTCTTAAAATCTAAGAAGTGTATTGATAATCATATATATTCAATCAAAAATCTAGTACTAGGAAATTAAGGTCTTCATGTTAAGTGAGTACTGCTAATTAGTTGAAGCCAGAGTTTATGTTTGTTTGTCTCTTGATAATCTTTTAAGATTGGCATTCGAAATAGTATTTTCAAGAAAAAATAATTTCTGAAAATGGGATTATACTATCAGATTGGCAAAACTATCATAGTAGCTAGATGTCTAAAATCATCCCTGCTGATACGTTCACCGACATGAACTAAGATGATGGAAACTCTTGGTGTATAGGCAACAATTTGCTAAAGATGCAGCCATCTCTCTCTCTCTTATCTCTTACAAGCCATGCAGCCCATAGTACTATTCATTCCCCTTTAAATATATACAATTTTAATATATAAACTGTAGTACTATTAAGAACAAATAGGTGCCCACTAGCTAGTAGGCTAACTATATATCCATCCTCCCTGGAGAGGAAAGCATCTTTTCATGGGACTACAAGGTTGAGAATGAGAGAGACATTTCTCTCCCCAGTCCCCATTACAAACCAAAAGCAAAGAAAATGAACCTTAGAAAATATAATGAATTTCAAAAAGTTTTCTGTCTTCCTATTCATGCATTAATATTGTAATATACTAGGTTATTTTCTGGGCATGCACCAAAAATCCAGTTTAATATGTATACCATAATCCTAACAACATGTAATGATGAGTATATAAATATTACTACTAGTATGGCTACATGAATAATATACATAAAAGACAAACAATCTTACCTGATAGCTTTATAATTATTTGTTGTAGAGTTTATGTAATGAAATCAAAGAAAAAGAGGGGGGATATTCTTTTTGTTCTTTTTTTCTTTTCCAGACTCTAGGGAATACCCAAGTTTAACTTTGGTACGTATTTTCAGCCCGATGAGCTTCCCTACGAAATCTTACTTTTCTGGACCTGGAAAATCAATTTGAACCACTGGTTTTGCTTTTAGCCTCCTAAACCAGTCTTTTCACGAACCCCAGCAGCACGTATGACATGTTTTTCACAACACTCAAAACAGAAGAAGACGTTTGGTTTTGCAAATTACGGGTTAGGTTTCTATTTGCTTAAGCAGCCCATATATCCAAAGAGTTTAAAATTTTGCTCTTAATGAACCTATCTGCACTTGTAGAGATTGAATGTGTTGTGTCCAGACCCATACTCCCACACTAATTAGTTCTTGCAGTTGCACCTCGCGTAAGTACTATATCTTCAGCTTCATAATTAGTTCTTGCACCTCGCGTAATTACTATATCTTCAGCTCAATATCCTTTCTATGTCTAGCCAAGAATCACCAGCCCTCCAAATTCTATAAAAACATAACACACAAGGCACAAGTGCAACAGCAACAATATCCATCGATATTTCTTACAACCCTAACAATAATATCATCATATTCATTCAAACAAGAGCAAAGAAAAACCATCATATATAAAATAATTACATACAGAGATGCCATTAATTAAAATAGACGTTCCACCAAAATTCAAAGATCCTGGATGTCCAACAATCTCATGCATCATTGGAAACACTAGAATAGAACGTGCATTGCTGGATCTTGGTGCTAGTGTTAATCTTTTGCCTTTTTCTGTTTATCAACAGTTAGGTTTAGGTGAACTCAAGGAAACACCTGTTACACTTCAACTAGCTGATCGTTCTGTAAAAATTCCTCGAGGGATAGTTGAAGATGTTTTGGTTCAAATTGATAATTTTTACTTCCCTGTTGATTTTATTGTTTTGGACACACATCCTGTTTCAAATCCAAATGTTCAAATTCCTGTTATATTAGGCCGTCCATTTCTTGCAACTTCTAATGCTCTGATAAATTGCAGGAATGGTATTTTGAACATTTCTTTTGGAAATATGACTTTAGAATTAAATGTGTTCAACATTTGCAAGCAACCTGGTGATGATTCAGAAGTACATGAAGTGGATTTCATTGAAGAACTTGTTCATGATCATCTCACCACTACCACATTCCATGATCCTTTAGAAGCTTATTTAATTGAATGTGAGTTTGATAATGCTTCAAAAATTTCACACACTGATTCTTTGTTAAATTCTTTTCAGGATAAGCATCATTGGAAACAAAAGTTTGAGGAACTCCCATCACTCACAAATGTCACTGTACCATCAACTATTGAACCGCCCAAGCTGGATTTAAAACCATTGCCATCCGAGCTAAAATATTCCTTTTTGGGAAAAATTCCTTCTCAATGGAGCCCCCAAGATGAAAGGAAGTTTCTGAATGAGGTAAAGAAGTTCTACTGGGATGACCCTTACTTGTTCAAGTATTGTCCTAATCAAATTTTTCGAAGATGCATTTCCGACAATGAGGTAAGTAGTGTAATTAAGTTTTGTCATTCCGAGGCATGTGGTGGTCATTTTTCATCAAAGAAAACTGCTGCAAAAATTTTACAGTGTGGATTTTACTGGCCAACTTTATTCAATGATGCATATGAGAATTCTAAAATTCATAAAGAAAGAACTAAAGCCTTTCATGACAAGTTAATTTCAAGAAAAACATTTGATGTTGGGCAAAAAGTTCTACTTTATAATTCTAGACTTCACATATTTCCTGGTAAGTTGAGATCAAGATGGACTGGCCCATTTGTGGTTAAGCATGTGTATCATTATGGAGCAGTTGACATTGAGAATCCTCAAAATGGTAACGTATTCAAGGTAAATGGACAAAGACTCAAACTCTTTTTGGAAAATCATGTTACTCAAGAAGAGGTTGTTTTTCTTTCTGATCCTTGTTTTTGAAAATAACTAGATGTAAATATAATTTTTACTAATCTTCAAAAAAAAAATACATTTTTTAACCCGGGTTAAATGGCGGATAACGGTACTCCGTGATTATTTAAGTCGGTTCCATCAGCTACCCACAAAACTGATATTGTATATAAATTTCTCTTTCATTTTTTTTATTTTTTTTTCAGGATGGATGATATTCTCAAAAGATTGCAGAAACGATTCCCTCCTTTTCCTCGAAATATTTTACTGAAGCTTTACCAAGTTCGATTTGAAAGATTAAGAATGCTTATGCACAAAGGGATTCCTGAAGACATACGTTGGATAATTGAAGCCAAGGTACGTGAAGATGAATATCTTCCTGTTTTGCATTTACCAGGTACAGGTAGAAGCACTTTTGCAAAGAAGCGACGAGCAAAGCGCATGAGTTCAAATTGCCACAAATGTGCACGATGGACGTGTAACGGTAAATGTCGTTCTATTGGGATTCCGTCCTCTAATCGAGATGATAAAATTGAATTCATTAAGGATGGACTGAGTAAGGAGAATTTGGGTAATATCAACTTTCTCTTGAGACGCATCCTAGTGGAGACGTACAAAGAGAAATTCTTGATTTATGGCCGCAATTCCAAAGGGAATGGCAACATCTTGGGAATCTGATGTTAAAAGACCCTGTTTGCCAGCTTGTAAGAAAACTGGATGGGAAGCATATCCTCGACTCATAGAAGGCGTTTAAGCCGTTTCTGGACGTAAAACCAGAGGAAGATGTGAGCCACAATCACAACTACAATAAATGACTTCTCAGCTTTTGGTTTGATTTGCAATAACTTTATTTTGGTTTAATTTACGTGTTGTTAGATTTGTGTAATTATTCTCGTTTTTTTTTTTTTTGCATTGGTCTTTTACGGTTGATTTTTCTTCTCTTTTTGATTTTCTTCCTGAAATCACGCAAAAATCTTTTGTTAGGTTAACATTTTCTTCTGACAGGTCAAATACACTTTCGGCGACATTATTACTCTTATCTGATTCACTACTCAGTCCTCTATATATTACACCATGTACTCATTCTCTTTCAGGCACTCGAAAAAAAATGGAAAGTACTTCGTCCCAGCGCATTAAAAAAATTTGTGTCTTTGGAGGTGCTTATCCAGGGAAAAATAAAACAAGAGGGTGATGAGCTTCGAGTCGTTCATGAATAATTTCCATAGCACTGGTTGTATTGATAACTGTTTAAATGCGTCTTTTATTTCTCTTATACCTAAATGTGATTCTCCGTGCTCCATTAGTGATTACCGTCCTATCAGCTTGGTGGGCAGTGTTTATAAAATTCTAGCCAAAGTTCTTGCCAATCGCCTAAGGCAATCGGTGGGGGAAATTGTTGGGCAAAACCAGTTTGCGTTCATCCCGGGGCGTCAAATTCTGGACTGCTCCTTAATTGCCAATGAGGTTATTCATTCTATGAAGACTAATGGAGAGGGTGGTATGATGTTTAAGGTAGATTTCGAAAAAGCCTATGATTGTGTGGATTGGTCATTTCTTGATTTTGTTATGGGTAGAATGGGCTTTGGGGATAAGTGGAGGACTTGGATTCAGTCGTGTCTATCTTCAGCTTCATTATCAGTCCTAGTTAATGGAGTGCCAACGGAACAGTTCAGGATGAGCAGAGGGTTGAGACAAGGCTGTCCCCTCTCCCCCTTATTGTTTAATCTGGTTGCTGAAGTTTTGAGCTTACTTCTTAATAAGGCTACTTCCATCGGCCTTTTCAGGGGTATGATTATTGATCAGGAGTCTGTGTCCATATCTCATCTTCAGTTTGCGGATGACACAATTATTTTCTGTGAGCCTTTGGTGGAGCAGGTTAGGAATGTTAAAAGAATTCTAAAGTGCTTTCAGTTGTTATCAGGCCTCAAAGTTAATTTGAAAAAGAGCAGTCTTTTTGGAGTTGGGGTGGAGCAAAGTGTCACTGATCGGTGGGCTTCGGATATCCGTTGTCTGAGCAGTCGTCTCCCCTCCCTTTATCTCGGTCTCCCCTTGGGGCACGGAGCGAACTCTATCTCACTGTGGAGTCCTATCATTGAGAAATTCAACAAGAGGCTTGCCGGCTGGAAAGGTATTTTACTCTCCATTGGGGGCAGATTGACTCTTATTAAATCAGTGTTGTCTTCTCTGCCCATTTATTATATGTCCCTACTTCAAATCCCTCGTACTGTATCTGATGAGCTGGATAGAATGGTCAGAAGATTCCTTTGGAGTGGTTCTTCGTCGGTGAAGAAGATGCATATGCTTAATTGGAAGTCTGTCTGTAATACCAAGGAATTTGGAGGACTCGGTCTAGTTGATTTAAGGCTTAAGAACAGAGCGCTGCTCAATAAATGGATCTGGAGATTTGGGAATGAGCGTTTCTCTTTATGGAGATCAGTCATAGCCGGGAAATATGAGTCATCGATGGGAAATCTGCTTCCTTCATGCAGCTGGTATCGGAAAATGTCCCCAACCTGGAAAAACATTATTCGACCCCTTATGCCTTCAAATCATTCTCATCCTTTTTTGTCTGCTGGGTTGTGTTTTCTTCCAGGTGATGGCAGCTCCATTAATTTTTGGCAGGATGAATGGATCGAAGGCGTTATCCTTAAAGACCAGTTTCCAAGAGTCTTTGCGGTAGCTGTTTCTAAAAGCGGGAAAGTAGCGGATTTTGGCAAATGGCTTAATAATCAATGGCATTGGGAGGTTAACCTCCGAAGAAGATTGTTCGATTGGGAGCTTCAGCAGTGGGAATCCCTGTTGGATTTGTTGGGCAAACAAGTGCTCTTCAGAAACTCTTTCGATTCAGTTGTTTGGAAGCACACCTATAGTGGCGTTTACTCGTCTAATTCTTTCTGCCATTCTGTGTTGAGTGAGTCCTCACTAAAATGGGATCATTGGAAATTTATATGGGCCGGTTATGCGCCTCCGAAGATGGAAATCCTTTGCTGGCAAGTTTTGAGAGGCAGCGTTGCTACCAAAGTTGAACTCAGAAAGAGAGGACTTATTGTTAATGGTTCGATTCTGTGTCCACTATGCAATCTGATGCCTGAAACTACAGAGCATCTGTTTTTTACATGCAGAGTCTCATGGTTTGTGTGGGCTCATTGCTGTCTTTCTTGGGGTATTTCTTGGTCCACGCCAAGGAGTGCTGTGGGTTTTTTTCTTGCGTGGCAGCATGCTTTCCCAGCGAATTATTGCAGCAAATTGTGGAGAATGTTATTTTTTGTTGCACTTTGGTCTATTTGGTTGCACAGGAATGATATTGTGTTTAATAGGAAAAAAGTTGCTGTTTGGCAGTTACTGGACTCTATTAGACTCAGACTCGCTTTATGGTCCAAGGCTAAATGGCCTTCTGAGGAAGGGCTGCTTTCGCAGTTCAAGTGGTCACCTGCTATTTGTCGATTGAAGAGGGAAATGGAAGTTGGTGTTGATGTGACTTGGAGTAAGCCACCTGTCGGCTGCCTTAAGTTCAACGTCGATGGTTCGGCGCGTGGTAATCTCGGTCCTGCGGGGATTGGCGGTATTTTGCGCGACAATCAAGGTATGGTGAAAGCAGTTTTTTCTAAATCTATCGGTTCTGCTAAAGCATTTGAGGCTGAATTAAGGGCCGTCAAAGAAGCCTTCCTCATTTTTGGTGCATCGTCTTGGGTGCTATCGCATAAACTTATAATTGAATGTGATTGCCAGATGGTTGTTACTTGGGTTAGGAATCCGAGTAGAGCCCCATGGCGGATTTCGAGAATTATAAGATCTCTAGAGTTTGTTCGAACTGCGGTTCAAAACTGGGAAATTGTTCATATTTTGAGGGAGGCTAATGGTGAGGCTGATAAGCTAGCCAAATCTGGTGTTAATAGGGTGTCAGATTTGTTGTTTTATAGTCCCTAGTTTTGTTTGCAGCATGCTGTTTTCTAGTTTGTAAAAAGTACATCTTTTTTTACAATAAATCATGCTTTTCAAAAAAAAAAAAAAATAGACGTTGAATAACGTACGTATGAAACACCCAAAAGAACAGCAGACAAGGCCTAAGAGAGCTTACTCAATTTACATTTCATCAAAAGCTCCTTGACGGCATTTCAAAGATTATTATTCATTAAAAAAAAAGCCTGGAGGAAAGAACCCTGTAAAATTCTCTAGCATCTGGGGTGTAAAAACCTCGTCAAAGGTCTCAGTGGGGACATCCTGATCATGACCCCTGGTGGAGTACTGTTGTTCATGATGATGACCACCAGCTGGTTGTTCTCCTACTCTAGGAACCTCTTGTGCATGATTATCAATGCTGTTTTTCGCAGTATCAGGGACCGTCTGATTGCCGCCGCCAACGTCGTCGTCCGTGTCGGTGAACTTGGTTGGGTCAGGCATTTCAGCATCTTGGCCAGTGAGTTCTTGCACTAAGGCCCTGAATTTCGAGGCGCTGGTCTTCACCTTCATGGGGTTGGATATGTACACTACTTTGATAGGCTTATTGCTGTTCTTCTTCTTCTTGGATTTGGTCTTTTTGGCTGCTTTGCTAATTTCCTGCAAACTGCTTACTGTATTATCCATTTCCAGGCCTTGAAACTTTACAACTCAAAAAGGATACTGATTCTCAGTGGAATTAATAGTGTTAAGAAGAGGATTTTTTTAGGGAAAAGAAAGAAGTTTCCCGGAAAAGAAGATCAGAAAAGAAAAGTTAATAAGAAAAGGGGAAAAAATAGGGAAGAGAGAATGAAAAAAAAAAAGGGTTGACGTTCTGATGTAACCAAAGGAATCAAACAACAAAATCAATCAAGGCATATCAATGTACAAAGCCAGACGCTAGTTGAAGCGCGTTTCAGTTACACTCTATTTAGAGGAAAATAAATTATCTGTCAACGATGATTTGGATTTTTTTATCTTAATAAAAACAAAAAATATTTAATTACCAAAATATCTTTATTCTCAAATTATTTTTTAAAATTCGTTTTTTTAACCTGTTAGAAAATTATCATGGGCCATGACGATTTTCCAACAGATTTTAATTTTTTTTTTTTAAATTGATCTAGGGAAATCACCATAACCTATGGCGATTTTCCTTGATCATGATAAAAAAATTGACAATTTTAGGTTGGGAAATCGCTATAACGGATGGCGATTTCCCAACTTGTTTTATTTATTTTTTTAATTATTAAATAATAAAATTTAAATTAAAAAATATATAATTTAAAAAATTTTAAAAAATTAAAAAATAAAAAATAATAATTTACAAAAATTTTAAAAATTATATTCATAATGTCAATCAGATTTTTTCAACTTGTATTAGTAATAAATGGATTTTCGGGAGAAAACCAGCCAAAACGTTGTGGATTATGCAGGAATGAAGGTCATAGCTAGACCTATCTACGGGTTGGGTAGCACGCCCGGCTTGATAAGCCCGGATCGTATTGGGTCTGGCTTGGACAAGTGTTTTTGTAATTCAGGCCAACCGGCCTAGCCCGAAATATTATTTATTAAATAAAAATTATTTTTTATTTAAATTTAATTATAATATATATTATTTGTAATTCGGGACAAGTGTTTTTTGTAATTCGGGCCGGTCCGGCCTAGCCCGAATTACTATTTATCAAATAAAAAATATTTTAAAAATTATATAAATACGATCCGGATTTATCTTGCCGGACTTACCACCAAAGGATAAAAGAATTTTCTTTGAAAAATCGCCACCGTGTATAAAATTGAATTTTTTTTTAATCTTAGTTTTTTAAAAAAAAATTAAAATTTACAGTTGAAAAATCTTCATAGGCTATGACAATTTTCAACTGATTAAAAAAAATAAATTTTAAAAAATAATTCGAAAATAACAATAAATTAATAATTATAAAAATTAGCTATATTATGATAAAAAAAAACCGATGATTTTTCAATTTTTTTTTTCATTCATTCGGTCAGTAGTAGTACTATCATTTTTCTATTTTTATTAAATTTCTCATAGTAGAATGCATTTGGAATACACTTTTTGGTGTAGTCGAAATCATATTCATTAAAATTGGATTGGATATTAATCTGTTTAAAATCTCGGATTTTGAATTAAATTTCGGGTTAATATTAATTTAAAAAATTAATTTAAAAATATTATATATAAAATTATAAATTATATAAATACTTTTATTAATTTAAAATTATACAAATAGTTTTTGAAGTTTATCAATTTTTTTCAATGTGGTACTTGCACTTTAAAATATCTATTTTGGTACTTAAAGTTTTATTTCGTGTGCGATTATAATACCTATCAATAACACTGTTAAATATTAAGTGACGTGGCTTTTGTATTCAATAAAAACTTGACATGTGACATCACATAATGATGCCACCTGTATTAACAAAAAAAATATTATTTTAATAAATTTTTTTTTCTCTCCCCTTTCCCTCTCCCTCTCGATTCCCTCAAATTTCGAGCCGTTTTTGGCCGGCCATTGACCAATTCTGGCCAAAGGAGGCCGAACCCAACATGGGTAATCTGGATTGGCCTGAAACCAAGCGGGATCTAGCGTGAGTTCCAACATGTTTTCAAGCCGATTTGCCCTATCGGCATCGGTTTCGGCCTCCATTGGCCATAACCGACTGGTGGTTGGGCGAAAACGGCTTGAATCAGGCCGGAAGAGGGGAGATCGAGAGAGAGGGGAGAGTAAGGAAGGAAGAAAGAAAGAAAAAAAAAGGAAAATAACAAAAAATGAAAAATTTTAATAAATATTTTTTTAAAAATTTAAAAAAATTTAAAAAAATAAAATATTTTAATTTTAGTAATTTTTAATAAATATTAAAAAAATTAAAATAATAAATAATTTAATTTCATATTTTAATTTTGGTAATTTTTAAAAATTTCCTTTTTTAAATATTTTAAAAAAAATTACAAAAATTATAAATTTTTAAACAAGTCATTTTAAAATATTTTATGTTTTAAAAATAATTTTAGTTAAAATTTTAAATTTCTTAAAATATATATTATTTTTAAAAAATATAACTATATATTTTTTTATATAATTGTATTTAAAATAGATATTAATTTAAAAATATATATTTTTTAAATATATATATTTTAATTTTTTTTACAAAAAATCATATATTAATTAAAAAAAAATTAGGTGATGCCACATGTCATCACCTGATTGGTCAATGTCATATCATCATCTATATTTAACTGTGTTAAGTCAAGATTCGACATTGATACACGATTTGATAGTAGATGTATCACATTGAACATTTTTAATATATGTACCACATTGATAAATTTGATAAACTTCAGGATCATTTTGATCAATTAAATTAAATTAGTATGATAAAAGAATTATTAATTAGTATGCAAACATTAAATTAAGTATGATTTAAAAATCATTTAAAAATTTTATTTTTAA
The DNA here is from genome assembly GCA_030761205.1 of Fremontodendron californicum. Taxonomy (NCBI): domain Eukaryota; kingdom Viridiplantae; phylum Streptophyta; class Magnoliopsida; order Malvales; family Malvaceae; genus Fremontodendron; species Fremontodendron californicum. Next base: position 27,711,892 of record JAULJL010000005.1, read on the forward strand.
TTGACTCGGATCACCGATTTTTTCATAAATTTGACGGATCAATATGAATTTTTTTTATCAATTGTATAAATGATCTAATTAAACAACTGACGGAATAAAAAATTGGGTTACCAAATTGATCGGTCTGATCCTCGATATCTGAATTTAATAACTATGGTTGAATTGAAATGAATTACCCTTCTGGTCTCTTATTGGAAGGCAAAAGTTCACTTAAAAATTAGACTTTGGGAAAAAATTCCCAATTTTTTTTAATAATTCTTTTATTTTTAATTTATTTTTTTATATAAAAGTTTTTAAAGTATTTTTAACTCATCTTATTTTTTTAATTTATTTTTTATCTAAAGGTTTTCAAATTATTTATTTATTTAATATAATAAATAAATTATATATTTATAAAACAATTAATTAATTAAAATATTTATATAAATATATAAAACAATATATATTAAAATTTTAAATGTTAAATACCATTAAAATATACATAAATATAATTTATTAATACATTATTACAATAAATATTTTTAATGATATTTTTTATTTTTAACTACTCATCATCATTATTTATTATCACACTTCTAATTTTAATCTCACTACAATTATTATTTTTAATCTCAAATTAATTTTATCGTCTACTCAAATAGACTTTTGACAACCTATCATACCGTTAACTATTCCTTTTTGATGCACTGTTGAGTGAGTCCTTTATTTATGAGTTGCTGAGTTTCAAATGAGTTTTTTTTTTTTAATGGCCTGTTTAATTTGACAGCTAAAGTTTTATATGTTGGATTTATTTATTTTTTTGTTATTTTTTTCAAATTGCATTTTTTATATTTAATTGCTATTCATTGAATATGTTTGGTTGGTTTTTTTCTAAAAAATAAAATCCTGGCCTTGTTTGCAGCTCAAAGAAAAAGAAACAAATTCAACATATGAAATAGTCGGATCAAACGGTACCAAAAAAAAACTCATTTGCAGCTCATAAATAAGAAAACTCACTAATGATGAAAAAACAAATCGGAAATCGAATCGATTAGATTAGATTAGATTTTTAATTTTTAGTTCAATTGATTGAACCGATCGATTTAATAAAAATAATTTTAAATATATATAAAAATAATTTTAATGTTAAATAAGTAATAAATATAGTAAATAATTAATAAGAATATGTATTTGGTTTAGTGATAAAACCAAGAAGTTAAGGGTTTAAATCTTACCACTTACAAAAAAGTTTAAAAATAGTTTTTTACCGGTTAAACCGATTTTTCGCCGATTCAAGGAAAATCCAATTTTATGTATAATACCGATCGGACGGATTACTAATTTCTAATTCAACCTGTTCAATCAGCCGGTCAGGTCCGATTTTTTATTCCATGAAACTCAGCACTTTCATTTTTGGTCCAAATACATTTATTATCTACTATTATGATTTTTGAGTCTTTACGGATTCAGGGGGAAATTTTGTCCTTTTCTATATATAATACATATAAAAAATTAATGAGTCCTACTCGTCACGTGTCTTATCTTCTTTGCTCGACATGTGACGAGTTTTATTTTTTTTTATAGTTTTTTTTAAGATTTTCAGATGTTTAGATGTATATTTTTATTTTTAAATTATGTATTAAAAGGGATTGGTCTGCAAGTTGATTTGCGGATTGATTTAAGATCAGTACCCGACCATTAGGGAAAAAATTAAAAAATATTTTTTTTATTAATTTTTTTGGTTTTAAGTTTAATATTTTTATTTTATTTTTAAATCATGTATTCAAAGTGGTTGGTCTGCAACTAGCAGGTAGATTTAGGATCCGCACTCGACCAATACAAAAAAAATAAAATTTTATTATTATTATTTTTAATTTAAATGATGTATTTAAAGGGGTTGATCCACACGTTAACTTGTGGGTTGATTTAGGATCCGTACCCGACCCGCTAAAAAAAATTAAAAAAATAAATAAATTTTATTAATTATTTTTAGTTTTAGTTTTTTCTTTTATTTTTAAATGATGTATTTAAAGAGGTTGATCCGCACATTGACTCGTGAGTCGATTTAGGATCCGTACCCGACCGTCTTGGAAAAAAAATTAATTTTATTAATTATTTTACTTTATTTTTAAATGATGTATTTAAAGGGGTTGGTTCGTACATTGACTCGCGGGTCGATTTAGGATCTATACCTGATCTGCTAAAAAAAATAAAAAATAATTTTATTTTATAAATTATTTTTATTTTAATTTTAAATGATGTATTTAAAGGGGTTGGTCTGCATGTTGACTCGCGGGTCGATTTAGGATCTATACTCGACCCGTTTGGAAAAAAAATAAAAAATTTTATTTTATTATTATTTTAAAAAAAAATAAATGATGTATTTAAATGGGTTGATCTGCACGTGACTTGTGATCGATTTAAGATCCGTGACTTGACATGCTCGGGAAAAAAATAAAATAAAATAATTTTATTTTATTTTAATTTAAATGATGTATTTAAAGGGGTTGGTCTGCAAACTGACTCGAGAGTCAATCAATGATTCGTACCCGACCGGCTCGGGGGAAAAGTTAAAAAAATATATTTTATCACTTATTTTTATTCAATTTTTGAATGATGTATTTAAAGGGATAGGTCTGCACGTTGAGTCTAGGGTCGATTTAGGATCCGTACTCGATCCATTCGGAAACAAAAAAAAAAAAAAAAAAAAAAACGAACTTGCTACTAACCTATGTAAGAAAATCATCCTACGAGAGAATAAAATACAAACCACGATTTTATTTTTTTTATTTATTATTTTTTACCTCTTATAAATAAAAATATACAATATACAATAAAATCTCTCTCTCTCTCTCTATATATATATATATATATATATATTTTTGAGAATGCATTTATATTACGTTATTTATAAATAAACAATTATAATAAATTTAATTTTCATAATTAACAAAATATTATTATGTAAACATTATTACAATTTAAAATTTTTAAATTATTATTATTTAATAAATTTAATTTAAAATTTAATTTATTATTATTAATTAATTAAAAAAAATTAAAAAATAAAAGTATCCTAGCGAAGCAGGTCTTTTTTCTAGTTATTATATATATATATATATATTAGTCCATATATGATTATTTTTAATAATTTTACTTCACTAATACCTATTACTAATTTTTAAAGGGATTTATATTTGATGCACTAACAGTGTATCAATTTATACATTGTCAGTGAACCAGATTAAAAATAAAGTTATCTGTATCTATTTTTAAATTTTTTTAATAAAGTGGCATCATTTGCTTCACTGAAAGTATATATATATATATATATATATATATATATATATATATATATATATATATATACGGTCAGTGCATTAAATATAAACCGTAAAAGTAAACCTGCTAATATTGGACATGACACTATTATAAAACACGAAAAAAATAACTAAAACACGATACGAAACATGGCATGAAAAGGAAATACAAACACGACACAAATAACGAACATGTTAACATCTATATAACACAAATTATTAACACGTCAAAATTTATAAAAATATAAAATATCTTAAATACGATTATAACAAGAGAAAATACAAAATACGATACAAATACACGAATTGCTAGATCTATCTAAAAGATCATAAAAAGTAATTAACTCCGCTAGTGGAGTTTCTAAAATTTACCGATGATATATTAAATAATTTTTCTTAATACACATAAAAAGTATTAATTTATAGGCAAAACGACAAATTCGACCCTCGAAGTATGTAGTTAAAATTATTTTGGCTCTTATACTTTTTTTGAGTTAATTTGACCCTCAATCTATTATTTTTGTCGATTTCGTGTAAATTTAACGAAAATTGATAACGTGACTAACAAAATCGTTAAATTTAGGCTAATTTTATAAGAAATAGATAAAAAAAATTAACCAAAAATAAACAAAAAAGTGATCGAAAATTGATCAAAATGTAACGTTTTTAATTAAATTTAGGCTAAATTAACTAAAAATAATAGCATGAGGGCTAAAGTGATCCAAATAAAAGGTTAGGGGCCAAAAAATGACTCAACTAGTATAGTTTGAAGGCTAAATTTGTCATTATGCCTACTTTATATAGCAATAGATCTACATCAACGATATAATTTGAGTCTTTATGTTTTTCCATCTACTAGTTGCCATGGATGAGTTTATTGGGCAAATTAAGATGCTATTAATGGATGAGATTGAGAACAAATGTCATGTTAACTTATAATATTTTGTTGGATATTTAATAATTAAGGTGGTCTAAGTAATTTATATAGTAATAATTAATTTCATTCATAAAAGATAGACTTATAATATTCATTTCAAAAAAGATTCTTAAAATTTCTTGAAGATAAATGCAACATTCAATAGAGTGCCCATAGGTAATGTAATTCATATAACTTTCTCTGCATTAGTGAACAATTTTAGGTTATAAATTTTAATAAACTTGCACATAAAACAAATATAAATTTTATTCACAATTTTAACTAAAGGTTTAAACATTTTGCAATGATTGCGTTTGAAAACTTAAATTTCAAAGAACGGATTTGAATTTTAAAAATAATGTGAATTGTGTAATAAAACATATATAAATATATAATATTCACAATTATTTTTTAAATTCATGGATTTGTTGGATACCTATTTAGTAGTGAATTTGAAATACATATAGATATTTGTAAATTTGAAATTCATGTTTTTACACCTTTCAAATATATATTATATTAAAAATTAACTAATTTATACAAAGTATGTGTATTTCATTCTCATAATTTATATAGCAAATGAAATTCAAATCCACTCTTTCGAATTTATGTTTTCAAATATAGCATTTCAAGTGCAAGTTTATATTTTGTTATTTTCTTGTATATTTTTTAAATCATTTAACTCATTTTAAATTTTGGAATTAGATTGGAAACCAATTTTAATATTTGGACTTAGAATTGAGAATCCATATAAATTTTTTGGAATGATTTTAAATGAAGTTGAATTAGGATCGGGTGAAGTTCACTTGGATTGCATTTGGACATTTGAAATTAAAATTAATAATTTGGATTCAAAAAAATTAGTATGATTTTGTTTTAGTTTTGGAGGAAGGATTATTAGAATCACTACTCAAATCCATGGATTTTTATATATTTCTTTTGAATAACTACTTGGATGGTAAAATAATTGCAAATATATATCCTAGGATCCCTCTCAAATACTTTTTTATTAAGAAAAATACATAGGTATATCCAATTTATATTATTCGATTTAGAAAAGGAGGATTATTTGGACCAAACTCTTTAAGTCAAGATACATGCACTTATGATTAAGTCAAATGATATAAATTTACTCACCATTAAAATAACAAATTATAAGCAAAGATGAACTCAGGATTTTTGAGGGGACGAAAGTACTCTTACATAATATTAAGGGTTAAAATTTTTAATGCATGATAAACTTACATAAAAAAAAAATCAAGTAAATTAATGCAATAAATATAAATTATCATAAATTAAAGAAAAATCTTAACATGAAAATTTTCATTATCTAAATTAAGTACAATGAATTTTTATTAAAGTTTTATAATCGTGGTGTTTTAACATGTTTAATTTTACACAAGATGTTAATTTCATGATTAATTTTATACAAAATTAAATTAAGAACCCTAACTTTTGAATAGTAAAGTATACAAAATTGATGCAATTACAAATAATTTAAACTATTACAAGAAAATACTCGTAAGAGTATACTAAAATAAACTTAATTGAAAATTTAAAACTGTAGATGCTCATTTTGGCTACTAACATATTCTTATGCAAGGTAGTGCAGTACGTAAGCAATGGACCTCACAAGTTATGAACGGTGCGGGTTTCACTCCTTGTCAGTTGTCACTCTAGTGTCGTTCCTAGATGGAATAGAAGTTACCATTTGATTTATTTATATACCGAAAATCAATGCTGATTTCAAAGTCACAATTCGCTTCCTCAACTGACAACCAGATTCAGAGATTTGGGCACGTAATATAAGAGGAATTGTAGCTCTTAATCTCGACTGGGGTAAACTCAGCCTCTACTTTTCCACTTCGGATCATAACTTTTTTAAGCTTATGAATTAAATAGCATATCTCACCAATTAACCCTAATATGATGAATTTGTGAACAATTACTATCTCGTGCTGTCACGCATGCATCTAAATATATGCAAGTGGACTGGTAACCTCGAGTAGTCTATCGATCATTGAAGGATGTAGTCAACATTTTAAGCACACAGGTTGAAGATAAAACAATTCATAATGTCGCAACCTAAAAAAATAAAAAGTCTTATCGCGAGACTTTATCTTCGTTAAGCATGACATTGGGTAAACAGAGAAAAAGATGACTTAACTCCACTTGAAATAAAATGAGGGTTTGAAAACAACCTTGAAAAAGATATGGAGTCACCACCATTTTTTTTTTTGGCTAGGTGTGATCGGCCACCTATTAAAACCGGTTTTGTAAAACATTTTAAAATTAATTAAAATATTTTTAAAACTAATTTCAAGTCTGTGTTTTAAACCAGAGAAATCAAGGAAGCGGGTTCGGGACTCGATTACGTGTGGGGAAGGATTAGCACTCCCACAACGCCTGTATAAAACGGTACCTTATTAATCATGTGTTATCTCAAGTCTCAGTAAAAAGTCGGTTTTAGATTTGGCATTTCAAATTAATTCCCAATTTAAAGAAAAATAATTCCATTTTTTATTGAAAATGATTTGGAATTTATTAATTCAGAATTTTCCTACATTCCTCGAAAATTCGACAAAACATAGAAATTTTTATTTATTTAGAAAATTTTTCGAATCATTCTCATTTTAAGAAAGATATTCCGTTATTAATGATAATTGATGATATCCTACCCGGCAACCCGAAAGAGAACACATGAATTATTTTAACTCGGGAATAACCTTATTTTATTTGAAACCATTATCTTTTCAAAACATTTAAGAAAAATATGAATATGAATATGGGTGCCATAATATAATCTAACTGACATGAAATAATCTAAATGAAATGATATAACCTAAGTGTCATAATATATTCTAAATGAAATGATATAACCTATGTGACATAATATATTCTAAATGAAATGAATATAACCTAAGTGACATAACATATTCTAAATGAAATGAATAACATAAGTAACATGATATATTCTAAATGAAATGAATAACCTAAGTGACATAAGATAAATATGAAACATAAAATAATATTATCATGAAATATGCATGAAAATAAAAATAATAATGCATGAACATAGTAAATGCTAAATGATGTGACAAAAATAAATGACTAAATAAAAGCATAGGATAACATAGAATATTCACAACCATATAACAAACAATATAACACCATAAAATATAAATCAAAATAATAACACTATCATAGAAATATTCATAGAAAAAATCATAAATCATATAATATGCATGAACATGAAAAATGCAATGCATGAAAGTGTATTTTTTCCTTTAAATAAGGAAATCCGTATACCTAAAAAGTTATCCGACTAGCTTAGGAAAAGACATCAAATTAAATTTTCTAAAATCAAAAATACTTTGTGATTGGTTTGAAAACAATTTTAAAATTTTGAATGAAAATAGACACCATAGCCGAAACCCTCATTAAAAGAAGCTCTATTTTCCTAACTTTGAAAACCCGAACTTGACCACCTTTGACCCGAGCTTTATAAAATCATTTTTCAGACTTAAAATGGCTTAGAAACCAACTTAGGACAGTAGCTAAGGTTCCTATTTAGCCCTCACTTAATGCCTTAGACAAAACAGAAAATTAATTTTCCCTCAAATTCAAATCTGACTCTGCTGTCCAGTTTTAAAACATGATTTTTAGCCTATTTTAAAAAATTATAAAAAATATGAGAAAAATATAGGAGACTCAGAACATGTCTAACTCTATGGGAAAAAATTGGATTAATTTTTAGACTAAGGATAACCTACCAGAAAAATCACGAAAGTCAGAAAACTGGGTGAAAAACTGTTTTGCCAAAAATCATTTTTAAGCCTTTGATAAAATCATTCAAAAATCAAAGTAAACATATAGGAGACTCTTATAAGGACCTAAAAACAGTAGCTAAATTTTCTAAAAATTTGGCCAAGAATTGCCTAAGTAAAAAAATTCACAAAGGTAGAAAAATCAACTTGACAACTTCTCAATTTTCCACAAGTATGCTCATGTGAGCTTGACCTTAAGCCATTGATTGGCTTAAGTCAAAAATCAAGTGGTATGTTATGAGATGCATGAACAAACAGCAAGTTTAATGTATGAATTGCATGATCTAAGGCCTAAATGACATAAAAAATGCAGGGCATAAAGAATATGACCTAGACCTAACATGAACTTGCATGGTAATAAATGCAACCTAGACCTAAACATGCATGAAATGCATGGCAATGCAAATGATACCTAGAACTAATGAAATGCATGGCAATAACACAAACACATGGCATACTAAATCGAAATACACAACATTATGGCATAGAAAGGCAAGCATGTCAACTAACAAGATGAAAATGCACATACAAGGCAAGAATCATATGAGAGTCGAATGGTCATTTTCAAAATGGTGGAATCCTATCATGGCATTAACACAAACACATGGCATACTAAATCAAAATACACAACATTATGGCATGGAAATGCAAGCCTATCAACTAAACAAGATGAAAATGCACACACAAAGCAAAATACAAAGGTATAGCCAAATGGACATATACCTAATGGTGAAATCCTAGCATGGCATTAACACAAACACATGGCATACTAAATACAAGACTTAAGAGGAAACATGTTAAATTAAGCAAACATGATGCAAATGCATGAACATAGCTAGACAATATCACAAACACTTAGCATGGCAAAATGCAAATCATGAACAACTTAAACATGTTGAAAACAAAAAATTAAAAATGGAAAACAAAGTAAGTAGACATGAAAACAAAATGATAAAATTAAAATAGAGGTAAGTAAGTAAAGAAGGTTAAAACAAGCTCTATATCTTAGTTATTTTTAAAAGTTAAAACATCAAAACATGCTAGAACATCACAACCAACATGAAAAATGAATCAAATACAATCACAAACACCAAGCATGCCATTTGGCCACCATAAAAACTAAAGGAAAAAAATTGTTTTTTGATTTTTCTTTAGAAAGCATAAGATATGAGCTTTAAGAACCTGTTTTGAAAAACAATTTTATTTCATGAAAGAAAATAAATTTAAGCATGAAAATAAAAAAAAATCATATCAATAAAGTATAGAGGAGAGCATGAAAGAACATAGCTACCTTGCTCTAGCTTTCCAAATCAAAGAGTGGTAAGCAAAACCTTTCTTTTTTTCTTTCTCTTTTCTCCTTTCTTTTCTCTATAGCTACTGCCTCTATTCAGCCCCTCAACCTCAATGAAAATCTGAAAATAACCCCCACTTCAGCCTTGGCTGAATGGCCTAGAACATTGTAGAAGGATGTTGTCATTTTTTCTAACCAATTTTGATCGAAAGGTCCTTAATCCAAGATGCTTTTTATGTGAAATTACCACCCTTAGATTAAGTAATCAGTCCCTAACTAATATTATGTCAAGAATATGATGTCATTATGTTGACATCATCCCTCTCCATGCATTGGTCCATGTGTCACAATTACAAAGGCTTGATAAAAAAATAACTACCTTCCTATTCACTTTTGGCCCTTAGATACAAGAACACAGCAAAATCACTCTCCATTATGGGCTTGGCTGGCTGACCCTTTATATTCCAGCCCAATCCCTATTTTTTAAAATGCAAGAAAGGCCCTCTTTGGTTTTTTCGATAAAATGACCTTTTTGACCCTCGAACCTAATTAAATAGCAAACGGACTCCAAATCCAAATTTTATTTTTTCAATACTTCCTAAATAATATAAAAATAAGTTCTGGAAGTTTTTATAATTTTCTGAGCCCATTTGCTATTTTTTCGAGATTTATCTTTTGAATTTCCCTTAATGCACTCGAACTTTTACCATTTTGCAAACGAGCTCCAAATCTGGATTTTTCTTCACCAATCTCTTCCAAAAAATTTAAAAGTGAGATCTAGAAGTTTTCATAATTTTCCAAGCTCATTTGCTATTTTTTCGGGATTTATCTTCTTGAATTTCAGCTTAGTTGGCCCTAAATTTGCCATTTTGCAAACGAACTTCGAATCCGGATTTTTCTTCGCCAATCTCTTCCAAATGATTTAAGATTGAGATTTGGAAGTTTTGGTAATTTTTGGAGCTCATTTTTTATTTTTCTCAAATTTTCCAAAATTGCCCTTTTACCTCCAAACCCCGGTTTTACTCAAAACAAGTCCGATTTCCAGATTTTCTTTTTCTGTGCCTTTTTCATATATTGAATTGGAGTTGGTCCAAAAACGCCCAATTTTTACAATCAAATTCCCCTTCGATTTGATTTTTCCTTTTTTCAGTATCGAGAATTTCCTCGTTTTTCCGTTTTTTCTCCAATCGGCTATTTTCTCGGAATTACTTCAAACTAAGACTTGGGCTATCCTTGTTTACTCACTCCTAATCAATTAGGGACTTAAGTTTTATCGAATCGGGCCATTTTTGCAATTTTCTCCAATTTCACTGTCGCAACCTAAAAATTAACAAGTCTCATCGCAAGACTTTATTATTTGTTAAGCGTGACATAAAAAAAAGGAGGAAAAGTCAACTTAAATCTTCTTCAAAAATGAAAGTTTTGAAAATGACCTTGAAAAAGACATGGAGTTGCCACCAATCTTTTTTAGCTAGGTGTGATCGGCCACCTATTAAAACTGGTTTTATAAAACATTTTAAAATTAATTAAAACATTTTTTAAAACCAATTTCAAGTCCACGTTTTAAACTAGAGAAATCAAAGAAGTGAGTTCGGAACTCGGTTACGTGTGGGAAAGGATTAGCACCCCCACAACGCTCGTATAAAACGGTACCTTATTAATCATGTGTTATCTCAAGTCTTGGTAAAAAAAGTCGATTTTTAATTTAGTATTTTAAGTTAATTCCCAATTAAAAAAAATTCAATTTTTAATTGAAAATGATCCGGAATTTATAAATTCAAAATTTTCCTATATTCCCCAATAAACGTGGCAAAATATAAATTTTTTTATTAGTTTGGAAAACTTCCCGAATCATTCTCGTTTTAAAGAAGATATTCCGTTATCAATGATAATTGATGATATCCTCATAAATTATTTTAACTCGAGAATATCTTTATTTTATTGAAAATCATTACCTTTTTCCAAACATTTTAAAAAATATGAATATAAATATGTGTGACATAAATAAAATGATATAGCAAAGTCTAAATAATATAATGCAACCTAAATGGTAAGATATAATTTAAATGTCATACCATATTCTAAATGAAATGAAATATCCTAAGTCATATGATATATTCTAAATGAAACGAAATAACCTAGGTAACATAATATATTCTATATGAAATAAAATATCCTAAATGAAATGAAATGTCCTAAGTGACATAATATATTATATATGAAACGAAATATCCTAAGTGACATAATATATTCTAAATGAAATGAAATGATCTAGGTAACATAATATATTCTATGTGAAATGAAATATCTTAAGTCACATGATATATTCTAAATGAAATAAAATGATTTAAATGACATAGCAAATATAAATGATATGGCATATAATCTAAATGATATGAAATGACATGAAACATAAAATAATGCTAACATATAATATGCATGAAAATAAAAATAAAAATAATAATGCATTAACATAGTATATGCTAAATAATATGACAAAATAACTAAATAAAAAACATAGGATATCATGGAATAGTCAAAACCATATAATAAACAACATAACATCAAAAATATAAATAAAAAATAATAACAACACCATGGAAATTATCATAGGAAAAATCACATATTATATGGTATGTATGAATATGAAAAATGCAATTCATGAGAATGTATTTTTTCCTTTAATTAAGGAAATCTGTATATCTAAAAAGATATCCGACTACCTTAGGAAAATATATCAAATTAAATATTCTAAAATCAAAATACTTTGTGATTGTTTGAAAACAATTTTGGAAAACTTAGATTAAAAAAATAAAAACCTAGCTAAACCCTTTTTAAATGGCTCTAATTTTCTAAGTTTAAAATCTCGGACTTGACCACCCTTAACCCGAGGTTTATAAAATTATTTTTAGAGTTTAAAAAGACTTAGAAACTACCCTAAGACAGTAGCCAAACTTCTTATCAGCCCCCTTCTAAGTAACTTAGCCAAAATAGAAAAAGGAATTTTCTTTAAATTCAAATCTGACTCCACTGTCCAGTTTTGGAACACAATTTTTTAACCTATTTTTAAAAATTCAAAAAAATCTAAAAAAAATACTGGAGACTCATAACATGCAAAACTGCACGGAAAACAATTGGCTTAATTTTTGGTTAAAAATGACTGCCCAGAAAAATCGGGAAAGTACGAGTACTGAATGAAAAAACTGTTTTGCTAAAACACATTTTTTTGCCTTTGATAAAGTCATTTAAAAATCAAAGTAAAAATGTTAGAGACTCTCCTAAAGACTCACAAACAGTAGCTAACACTTTTGAAAAGTTAGGCAAAAATTGGCTAAGTACACAAAATCACAAAGGTAGAATAATCAATTTGACAACTCTTTAATTTCCCACAAGTATGCTCAAAATGAGCATGACTTTGAGCCATTGATTGGTCTAAGTCATAAATCATGTGACCATGACATGAAATGCATGAAAATACAGCAAATATGATGTGTGAAATGCATGATTTAAAACCTAAATGATATGGAAAATGCATGGCATCAATGAAATGACCTAGACCTAACATGAACTTGCATGGCATTTAATCTAACCTAGGTCTAAAATTCATGACATGCATGATAATGCAAGCACAACCGAAAGCTAAAAAATGCATGGCAAATACACAAACATATAGCATACTTAAACAAAATACACAACAATATATCATGGAAATGAAAACCTATCAACTAGCATAATAAAAATGCACACATAAAGCATAAGAGAGGGTTAGCCGAATGGTCCATATGGACATGACATTTTCACAAACACTTAACACACTAACATGCATAGCTAAAGAATAATACTTAAATCATGCAAATATAAAATAAAGGCATGAAAACCAATAGGCATTTTCACAAACACATGGATTAACAAAATGTAAATCATAAACAAACTTAAACACTTTGAAAACAGAAAATAAAAAATGTAAGACAAGTAAAATAAATATGATAACAAGATAATAAACTCAACAATGGAAACAAGCAAGCTACCAAATCAAAGCAAGCTTCACATTTATGTATTTTAAGAAGATTTAAAGCATCAAAACTTGTTAAATACCATGAATAACATGAAATAAAAAAGCAAAAAACAACTACATAAAATCAATAGGCCATTCGGCCACCCCTTTAAATCAAGAGAAAAAAAAATCAAAAAATTTTTACAAGAAAGTATCAAGAAGGACTTGAAGAAGAAACTTAAAAACACTTATTTTAAAAAGGAAAATAAAAAGAAACTCACCAAAATATCAATGAAAATAGCAAATCAAGAATAGAAAATCAAGGAAAGTGCATATGGTGCCTAAAGCAACCTCTAGAAGCTATATTGCAAGCCTTTTCTCTTCTAACTTTCTTTTTTTTTTCTAAACTTTTTTTTTGCCTTTCAGAAATGGAGAGCATTCAGCAAAAATCAGAATGTGAATAGATTGAAAATGAAAGAAAGAACCCCTCCCCCCTTGTAGTGGCTGGCTAGCCCCTTGGAAGAACCTAGGAGGTTCTAGAATTTGTTTTCAACAAATTTGATCCTATGGCCTTCAATCCAAGATGCCTTCTATGTAGGATTCTCACCCTTAGATTAGAATCATCAGCCCTTGAATTATAATGTCATAAAGATGTCATAAATATATTATCCCTCCAACCATTGGTCTATGTGTTGCAAATTCAAAGGCTTGATCACAAAAATAACTACCTTCCTCTTCATTGTTGGCCTTTTGATTAAACATTAGAAAATATCTGCCCACCATTGGGCCTTGGCCAGCTGATCCCTCATCTTCCAGCCCATGCTTCATTTTTCTAAAAGCAAGAAAAGCCCTTTTCTGTTTCTTGGGTAAAATGACCTTTTTGCCCCTCGAACATAAATAAATAGTAAACGGACTCCAAATTCATAAATTAGTTTTTAATACTTTCAAAATAATAAAAAATTGAATTCTGGAGGTTTTCAAAATTTTTCGAGCCCATTTGCTATTTATTTGGATTTTTTCTTCCAAAATTGCCCTTTTGTGCTCCCAAACTCTACCATTTTCTAAACGAGCTCCAAATCCAGATTTTTCTTCACCACTCTCTTCCAAATAATTTAAAAGTATGATCTGGAAGTTTTCATAATTTTTGGAACTCATTTGGTATTTTTTTCGGGATTTATCTGCTTGAATTACTACATAATGGGCCCGGGATTTGGCCATTTTGCAAACGAACTCCAAATCAAGTTTTTTCTTTGTCAATTACTTCAAAATAATTTAATAAAGAGATCTGCAAATTTTTAAAATTTTTGGAGCTCATTTGGTATTTTTTTCAGGAATTTTCCTTTTGAATTTCTGCATAGGGGGCCCGGGATTTGGCCATTTTGCAAACAAACTCCGAATCCGGATTTTCTTTTTCCAATCTCTTTGAAATGATTTAAGAATGAGATCTGCAAATTTTCAGAATTTTTGGAGTTCATTTGCTTTTTTTCCCAAAATTTCCAATTTTGCCCTTTTACCTCCGAAACTTGGTTTTGCTCAAAACAAGTCCGATTTTTAGATTTTCTTCAAACTGAGCCTTGGGCTATCCTTGTTTAATCACTCCTCATCAATTAAGGGCTTTGGTCTTTCCGAAATCCACCAAAAACCCTAATTCTCAATTTTCTTTCGAATTGACTTTTCTTTCAGTTTTTCTTTCAAGTAGCTTCTCCATTATCCGTAGTCAGTGCTCATCTTTCATTTGGAACCTTCAATTTTGACCAATTTGATTGTTTAAGCACTTTTCCCCAAATTTCCTGAATTAGGGTTTCCTTTCTACTGAATCTCCATGACCAACTTTCAAACTCCATATCTTTCAATGTAGACCTCGGATTATCAAAATTCTTTCGCCATGTTTCAATTGAACTTCAAATCTTGATTTTGAAAGTGGGTTGAATTTTTCATTAGTTGACTTTTTAAGGTTGACTTTTTCAAGTTTGACTTTTTATGCTCTCCTTCTTAGACTAAGTCTCGGAGTGCCACCTACAGGATGAAAAAAGTCTTTTTACATTTTGAAACATTAATTTAGGAAGAAAACATATCTGTTTTAGTGGTCCAGACAAAATTAGGTGTCTACAGTTGCCCCTCTTTGGCTATTGCTGAGAATCAAGATTCAGGCAAAGATAAACAAATACTAATTTTGTCCGGTTAGTTAAATCACATGTGAAGAAAGGGGGAAAGGGGTTTTCACTCACTTCCATTCTTTATTCATCATCATCTTTTTTGTTGAAAAAAAGCTGTAAATCGAAGATTTTGTCCTTAAATTGAGTTCCCTGACTAATCAAGGCTCGACTTGTCTTAAGAAAACGGGTTCGATTTTAAAACAAAATATTTGACTCATTTAAAAAAACATAACGAGTCTTAAAACAAAAGGAAATACCTCGACGATGGTCTTGAGGCTCGACTCATTTAATAAAACATAATGAATTCGATTTAAAACAAAAGAAAATACTTCAACGATGGTCTCGAGGCTCGACTCATTTGATAAAACAGAAAGAATTCGATTTAAAACAAAAAGAAATACCTCGACGATGGTCTCGAGGTTCAACTCATTTGAATAAAACAGAATGAATTCGATTTAAAACAAAAGGAAATACCTCGACGGTGGTCTCAAGGCTCGACTCATTTGATAAAGCAGAATGAGTTCGATTTAAAACAAAAGGAAATACCTCGACAGTGATCTCAAGGCTCGACTCATTTGATAAAACAGATACCTCGACGGTGGTCTCAAGGCTCGACTCATTTGATAAAACAGAATAAATTCGATTTAAAACAAAAGGAAATACTAAGAATGATTTTGGTTTTGATTCATTTGGAAAAGATAAATTTAACTTGAAAATAAAAGAACATACCTCAACGGCGGTCTCGAGGCTCGACTTATTTGAGAAGCAAAACGAGTTCGATTTGGAAAGAAACGTACCTCGACGATGATCTCGGGGTTCGACTCATTTGAGAAGCAGAACGAGTTCGATTTGGGGAAGTCAAAATTTTCCTGATTCCTGCAATGTTAGCTAAATGCAATGATGAGAATGAGTTGCAAATGCTTTTATGTTTCCTAAGAATGAATGCAATCAAATGATTGTGTCATGATTTCTAATCCATGGTTTCTTTGAGGTTCATAGATTATCCGACTTCCTGACGGAGTCTTCAATTGTTCACTGATGCCCCACTTAGGGAACCCTTCACTTAAGATAACTTGTCAAACAGTCCCAGTTTCTGACTTTCGATGAAATTTACAAATTTTTTGACTTCATGACTAAGCCTCCAACACATTCACTGTTTTCCTTTACTTGGTGAACTTTCCATCAGGATTAGTGGTTTCCAAACCTTTTTTTTTTAAATCTATTCCTTAGTAATATTCTAAATTTCTTTATTTGAAGATTTTTATGCTTACTAATCATTATTCAATCTTATAACAAACAAGATGCATCTCAAAAATGTATGAAAGAAATTATGAAACAAGCAAAATGTCATGAAAAAGATAACAAGAATTTATTGCAACAAATGTTTTAAAATGGTAAAAGGAATATCAAGGATATAAGAAACAAATGTAAAGTTATAGGTTGTAGATGCCCCAGATGCAGAATATCTTGGACCCTGCCTTTTCAAACCATCTGAAATTTCCCTTGAACAAGCAATTTGCTTGGGTAATTCCTCGACTTTCGTATTTACGTCAAACTGAGTTATTCCCCCTTTCCTCTGATTTTTAGATATTTTCTCCCCCTTTACACAGAGCATTGATCCAAACCTTAGTCAGCACTTCAGCTGCCCTTTGTGGGTTTTCAACTCAAGTGTCCCTCTTTCGGTATTAAGTCGCCCTTTGCGGGTTTTCGGCTTAAACCTCTCCTTTTACATTCTTTTTTCATTTTCATTTTTTGTTTTCTCTTTTTTCTTGTAGTCTACCATGCGTCTGAGAATTCAAAATTCTTCCAAGGTAAAAATATCAATTCAAAAGATGGGACGAATTCTGAGAATAAACTTTCAAATCAAATATCCATGCTTGATCAAAATGGGCTTTTAAAGCACGTAATGTAGGCCAAGGCTCGGGTTTAGAAAGAAAGGATAAATAGGCCCAAAATATGTTTAAGGGTAATATGATCAAGGATCATTTCCTGAGGAGAATTCATTCTTGAAACATTTGTCCCTTTTTTGGACTTTCTTTTCTTTGTTGGCTTTCATTTGCCATTCTTTGATTTCACATTTTTCGATGGCTCTCTCTTTTTTGCCATGATTTTTGTTTATTTTTCCTCGCATTTGCCCTCCAGTATAGAGGGTGATCCTTGATCAAGGTTTAAAGAAAGAAATAATTCCTAAGGCTCAAAGGGGTGACTAAGGATAATTTCTTCTTAGTGAAAGGAATATGAAAGATGGCCATTCATCATATCAAACATGAATATTTTCATTAAAAAGTAATCCAAGGGGAGATAGCTATATAGAATTTCCATTTTTGCGCTTAGAATCATTCGAATTTCCATGTGCACAACATCACACTCTTTTTTTTTTCAAGCATAATACTTCTTCAGTTCATCAGCATTCACGAGATTTCTGAAATCCTCCCCGTCCATCCGAGTTAAAATCAATGCTCCTCCAAAAAAAGCTCTTTTTACTAGAATTTTCCTCAGTACCAACTCCCCCTCTCGGAACTGTCTGGGACGAACCTTCTTGTTGTGGGCTCGAATCATCCTTTTTTGATACAACTGCTCATGACAGATTGCTTTCAATCTTTTCTCCTCGATGAGATTCAGCTGTTCACAACGAGCTCTGACCCATTCTGCCTCTTCTAGGCCAACCTCCATCAAAACCCGAAGTGAGGGGATCTCAACTTCAATAGGTAGCACTGCTTCCATCTCGTATACCAAAGAACACGGCGTTGCCCTTGTAGATGTGCGGATCGAAGTACGATATGCATGAAGAGCAAAAGGTAAGATCTCATGCCAATCCATTTACACATTAGTCATCTTCTCAACAATCTTCTTGATGTTCTTGTTAGCTACTTTTACTGCCCCATTCATCTTCGGACGATAAAGTGCTGAATTATGATGTGTGATCTTGAACTGAGTACACACTTCTCTCATTATCTTATTGTTCAAATTGAGAGCATTATCCGAAATAATTCTTGCTGGCAATCCATAACGGCATATGATTTCTTTCTTAACAAATCTGCATACCACCGACTTTGTTACATTCGCATAGGAAGCACCTTCTACCTACTTTGTGAAATAATCTATGGCCACCAAGATGAAACGATGTCCATTTGAAGCTTTTGGGGTAATAGGCCCGATCATATCCATTCCCCACATTGAAAATGGCCATGGTGAAGTCATGACATGCAAGGGTGATGGCGGCACATGGATTTTATCCGCATATATCTGGCATTTACGGCACTTCCAGGAATAACTGATACAATCTCCTTTCATTGTCAACCAATAATACCCTACCCTCATAATCTGCTTAGCAAGCATGTGACCATTAGCATCAGTGCCACATATCCCTTCATGGACCTCTTTTATAATTCTCCGAGCTTCGGCAAATCCGACACATCTCAATAAGACTTGGTCTTTTCCTTTCTTGTAGAGAATCTCACTTTCTAGAACAAAACCCATCGCTAGCCTTCTCAGAGTCCTTTTGTCATTTTCTGTTGCTTGTTCTGGATACTGTTGACTCTTGATGTACTGCAAGATGTTTACTATACCAAGGAAGACCATCTGCTTCTTCTTCAATACTCAAACAGTGGGCAAGAGACTCATATATACTCATCTTTATTGGCACAACTTCAGCCTCTTCATTCACTTTAAACACTGATGACAAAGTAGCCAGAGCATTTGCCATTCGATTTTCTTCTCGAGGGAAGTACTTGAAATTCACTGATTCAAATTCCTCCAATAAACTAAGTATAAGTTCTCGGTATCGGATTAGCTTTGTATCTTGGGTTTCCCATTCTCTTCGTAGCTGGTATATCACTAGGGCTGAGTCTCCGAAAACTTCCAATACTTTGATCTTTCTGTCCACTGCGGCACGAAGGCCCATAGTACACGCTTCATACTCAGCTATATTGTTTGTACAATCAAAATCCAATCTGGTAGTGAAAGGATAATAATCTTCTTCTGGGGATATGAGCACTACACCGATTCCGTGCCCTATGGCATTAGATGTGCCATCAAAGTACATTTTTCATACTTTCTTCCTCATGGGAACCACATCTGCTTGCGAAACATACATCAAATCTTCATCCGGGAAGTCAAAGTTCAACGGCTCATAATCTTCCACTGCCCGACTTACTAAAAATTCAGCCACTGCACTGCCCTTGATAGCTTTCTGACTTACATATACAATGTCATACTCTGACAACAAAACCTGCCATCTTGCCGTCCTCCCTGACAAAGAAGGTGCTTCCAACATGTACTTAATTGGATCGAGCTTGGCAATCAACCACATAGTGTGGTACAACATGTACTGTCTGAGTCTTCGAGCAATCCAAGCCAAGGCATAACACAACTTTTCTATCGATGAATATTTCAGCTCATAATCTATGAACTTCTTGCTAAGATAGTAAACCACCTGTTCTTTCTTTCCAGTCTCATCAAGCTGCCTCAAAACACAACCCATGGATCTCTCAAATATTGATAAATACAATATCATTGGTTTATCCGAAATAGGTGGCTTTAGCACTGGCGGGTTGGATAGATAATGCACTCTGACAACCTTCATCCCATTCTCCTGGATCACGTTTTTGAAGTAGCTTAAATATTGGATCACATTTGTCGGTTAATAGAGAAATATACCGGGCAATGTAACTCAATCTCTCTAGAAAGCCTCTTACTTTTTTTTGAGTACGTGGGGGTGGCAGATTTTGAATGGCCTTCACTTTATCTGGATCAATCTCAATTCCTCTTTTGCTGACAACAAAACCCAGCAATTTCCCTGAGGTGACTCCAAAAGTGCATTTTACCGGGTTTAGCTTGAGTCGAAACTTTTTAGTGATTCGAAAAGCTTTTTAAGATTCACAATATGCTCATCTTCTCCTTATGACTTTGCAATCATATCATCAACATAGACCTCAATTCCCTCATGCATCATATCATGAAACAAGGTCACCATGGCTCTCTGATATGTTGCCCCAGCATTCTTCAACCCAAACGGCATTACCTTGTAGCAGAATGTTCCCCATATTGTGACAAATATGGTTTTCTCCATATCTTCCGGTGCCATCTTAATCTGATTATATCCCGAGAATCTGTCCATGAAAGAAAATAAAGAACTCTTCGCATATTATCCACCAGAGTACCGATATGGGGCAAAGGGAAATTATCTTTAGGGCTGGCCTTGTTCAAATCTCTGTAATCAACGCACATCCGTACCTTGCCATCCTTCTTTGGTACTGGAACAATGTTTTTCACCCATTCTGGATTCTTTGCCACCTCTAAAAATCCAGCATCAAATTGCTTCTTCACTTCCTCTTTTATCTTTAACAGCATTTCGTGCCTCATTCTTCTCAACTTTTGCTGAATTGGTTTGCTTTATGGCTTTAAAGGGAGCTTATGAACCACAATATCCGGATCCAACCCTGGCATGTCTTGGTAAGACCATGCAAATACATCCACATATTCTTGGAGCAAGACTATCAATTCACCCTTTATTGATGATGACAATGAAGTTCCAATTTTGACCTCCTTTATCTCCTCACCATTTCCCAAATTTATCATTTCCAATAGTTCCTTATGAGAAAGTACTTGTTTCTCCTCTTGTTCTATTTTCCTTAATAGATCCGGAGGTAGACCATAATCCTCAGTATCTTCGTTAGCCTCAAAATCACCCATGCAAATGGGTCTTTCAAAATCAATTTTAGAATTACTGACAGGAAGGTCCTCATATTACGCATCCATACACCTGTAAATAGGTGGGGAAGAAACAACATAGGAAAAAATATATAATGAAAACAAAATAAATAGAAAAAAAATGAAAGAATATGGACACATCAATATGAATAAAATGCATTGTGCTTGTTATTTATTGAATGAAGATGTTTAAACAAAAAGCCCATTACAGAAAAAAAAAACTCTTAATATCTCTGGGTAAAGATAATTAAGATTGTTTTTTAAAGTATTACTTTGGAATAGACTTAAAAACTATGGGCAACTCAGTCGCACTCCAATTGGCCAGTCTATATCCTGGTGGACAAGGTCGCATCATCTAGTTCGTATTGTCACTTTCCATCCCTTCTTTCCTGGTCATGCAAATCACCATATCCTGTATCTGCCCACCCTTATTCACATGGAATTTTTCAAAAGCTTGCTCGATCATTATGAGTACATCCTCTGAATTCTTTTCTCCGAATAGAAAACCAACAGAACTAAAGTTGTGAAGGATTGGTGGGAAAGTCATGGGTTCCTATTCAATATCAATACCTGCGAGACGGGCCATCCTCCTTTGTCGGTTCTTTTCAACTTGTTTTCTCTTCTCATGGGCCTTCGAAAAATACCCTAAGCCAAACCGATCTTTCTTTCCCACTACTTTCATTGCTCGAGCCATCCGTTGAAAATATTTTCCAAGACCTTTTTCAGCCCTGCAGCCCTTTCCCACTGTAGTTCTTACTCCCAGCCTTGTGTTCTTGGATAACCTTGGTTTTGGAATTTTTCGTCCTTCAGCGAAGAAAACGACATTTACGAATTCCAAATACCGAAAGGAATATTTTACGACATCTTCATTGGGCTCAACATAAGGAGACTCAGTAGATGTAGAGACTATTATGTCTCTTCTCTTGATATAGTGACCAAACGCCCCTCCATCACAAATTTCAGCTTTTGGTGGAGAGATGAGGGTACAGCCCCTGCTGAATGTATCCACGGCCTTCCCAACAAGCAATTATAGGATGGATTAATATCCATGACCTGAAAGTTCACCATATAGGTGCATGGGCCTATCTCTTGAGGAACCTCAATAGTTTCCATTACCTCTCTTCTGGTACCATCAAAAGCTCTGACTACTGTGCAACTCGACAGCATATAAGACATATCAACTGGGAACTTAGACAGGGTTTCCAAAGGCATTACATTTAATGAAGAACCATTATCCAGAAGCACCCTCGGTAGTATATGCCCATTGTAGGTGGTTGTTATGTGAAGAGCCTTTATGGACCCAATACCATTGGGTGGTATTCATCATAACTGAAATATATATGGTCGTCTGTCACAATGCTTCCCACCAATCTGTCTAAATTTTCGACCGATATGTTGTTAGCCACATATGCCTGATTCAACACTCTCAACAGGGCATTTCTGTGTGGCTCTGAGTTTAATAGCAAAGATAAGATGAAGATTCTTGCTGGTTAACGCTGCAATTGCTCAACCACACTATACTCACTATGCTTTATGAATTTTAAGAACTCGTAGGCCTCCTTCTCGTTCACCGGCTCTTTTATCCTGTTTACCGAGGTTGATCCCCTCTCTGCTTCTTTTGACAAATCCATCTCAATATGGATTGGTTCAACTGCTTTTTTCCCTTTGTCCATTCCACCATCCTTTCTTGTTGATCCCTGTTCAACAACCTCAGAGGCATAACACCTTCCACTTCGTGTTAAGTGCCCCATACCTATAATATCTTGCTGACTTTAAGACCCTGGCATAACCATGCTGTAGTCATATTTCCATGGTGCATCTTTGTTTTCCTTGTATGAAAAGGAAGAAGGCAAATCTACGATTAGCTTGGACGCAATTTCCTCAACAATCGGAGTGTCTTCTCTGGTTCATCGTAATAGATGATCAAAGGTCTTCCTATTTCATAGCCAGTCGCATTCTCAATAACCTCTACTTCATCCTCTATTTCTTCATAAAACTGGGCTTCCCCCTCATCCATCATCTTTTGGACTTTAGCCAGAAAGTCGCTGCATTCCTAAATGATATGACCTTTACATCCATGGAACGGGCACCAATCCTCCACCCTGTTTGCAATCATTTTTAAACTCTTACCATCCTCCACCATTCCTGCTTTTACCATTTCGACCCATACTTTTATCATTGGAGTCTTGACTTCACTGACATGCCTTTTCAATCTTCTCTCTTCCCCTGTCAATACTATATTTACCCAATTTTCAGCATGATCGGGCAATGGATTTCCTACTACATTCGGCCCATTCCTTGTCCCGAACTTCACCACCCCAGTATTGATCAAACTTTGGACTTTTTTCTTAAAGGCAATACAGTCCTCAGTCAAATGCCCCTGAATCCCTGCATGATATGCGCAGCTAACATTTGCGTTGTACCACCTTGGATATGGTGGTGTCAGAGGTTTGAGGTATACAGGTGCAATAAGTTGACTCTGCAACAGTTTAGGATATAGCTCACCATAGGTGGTAGAAATCAGATCAAATTGGAGTTTCTGATCATTCCTTGGTGAACGTTGATCATTGCGTCCAGCACCTTGAGTGTTTGAGACAGTGT
Organism: Fremontodendron californicum; assembly: GCA_030761205.1. Classification (NCBI taxonomy): domain Eukaryota; kingdom Viridiplantae; phylum Streptophyta; class Magnoliopsida; order Malvales; family Malvaceae; genus Fremontodendron; species Fremontodendron californicum. Next base: position 27,735,688 of record JAULJL010000005.1, read on the forward strand.
TTCGGGGAAGGTTTATCTGTGGGGATATGCCAGTACGAAAAGGCTGTTATGATATATTGGTATAGGGGAATGGATTTTGGATAAGGTGGTTCACATTGGGATAGTAAGGATTATACCTCGGATAAGGTGTGTAGGGTGTAGGAGGTGCATAAGATGTAGGAGGAGTATAGGGCCTGGGAGGTGTGTATGGTGTAGAAGGTGCATAGGGGTATTGATTAAAGCTAACTGCATGTGTCTCCTTCTTCTTCTTTGCGAGGAAAACCCTCTTTGGGGTAGCAGACTCACCTCCTTCCATTTTCCCGTTCTTAATGGCTGACTCTATCATCTCCCCAGATATTACCATATCTGTAAAGTCCTTGATGGTATTCCCTACCAGTTTATCATAATACGACGTCTTCAAGGTATTGATGAAAAGTACTGTAGTTTTTTTGCTAGTGAAATGGGGTTGAACTTGTGTAGCCAGATCCCTCCACCTTTGCGAGTATTCTTTGAAACTCTCAGTGGTCTTCTTTTCCATGTTCTGTAGTGATAGCCTATCAGGTACCATATCAAATACATGCTTATAATGTTCCATGAAAGACCTGGCCAAATCTGTCCATGAACGAATCTTTGTACGAGTCAATTGATTATACCATCGGGTTGCAGACCCTGTCAAGCTATCTTGGAAACAATAGATAAGCAGTTTATCATCATCACCGTGCCCTGTCATTCTTTTGCAATACATGATCAGATGTGCTGATGGGTTGGTAGTCCCATTATACTTCTCAAAGTCTGGTACTTTGAACTTTGGAGGAATCACCAGACCATGTACTAAACTCATTTCTTTGGCATCTAGTCTGCCAAATAGCTCCGCCCCCTCAACTGCCCTCAATCTTTCCTCCAACAGCTGATATTTTTTCTGGGATTCTGCCATTTCATCCCTTTTCAGCTCAGTCATCTTTGCCCTTTCCTTTTCAGCCAGCTCCTCAAAGTCTGGAATGTCCACATCAATTGGATCAACTCCAATGTTATCCTTTTTAGGACCAAAATTCTGTGCTTCAGCCGCTGGTTGGATGTAAACATAGGATGCTACCCCAGTTGGAAGTTCATTTCCCACATGCTAGGATGTCTAGCCATTCTGCTATACTACCTCTGTTCGGCCTTCCTGGTTTACTGCCCCCATTCCTGTAACTGAATTTTCCCCGAGCCATTTCTGCCTCATCATGGTATTTATCATCTCTATGAGTTTGGCCATTTGTTCCTGTGACTCTTTCTGAGACTTAGTCAACTGTTCCTACAGTTCCCTTTGAGTTCTTTCCATCCTTTCAATTCTAGCAAGCTGATCGTTCTCCATAGCTCTGGCTTGAGATCAAGTATTGCAAGGGTGTCGAAAATCTGATTCTTTCTGAGTGCGACCAATTGTACCTTTAGTTTTAAAAACCATGAATTAGAAATTATTGACACATTTTTTATTTTATTCCATAAAAATGAATGAATGAATAAATGACTAAATGTTAATGAATGAACAAATAAGTAAATGACTAAGTGTATGAATATGAATGAATAATTATAAAGAATAAATGAATGGACAAATAAATAAATGGCTAAGTGCATGAATAATCTTACAGTATAAATGTATGAATAGATATAAATGTGAATGAATGAACAAACAAAATATATAAAAGAAAGAACAAATGAATGATGAATTCATTTAAAAGTATTGGCCCATGGATAATTCCAACCAAACGGTCTTTTTTGATTTCCTGGAACTAAATACATTAAAGATAAAAGATCACTACATAAGACAATCTGATAATCGGTCTATCCTAATTGAAAAATGCTATTACAAAACATCGGTCCTATAGTAACTCACTCGCATCTTGGATTTTTTTTTTACTGTCCTCTTTTGATTGCCTTGCTCTTCAATCTGACCCCTACTTGTTCACGGCCATTTGACATGTCAGCAGAAGCATCACCGTGTAAGCTTTCCTTAGCTTGTTTCTCCAGTTGATTAGCTGGAGCTTCTTCATGTTTTGCTCTCTCTTTCCAATAGTTATTCTCTTTCTTGAGGTTTTTGACCTCTTGCTCCCATTCCCCGGAAGTCTTGAGGATCCCCTCAAATCTGAGCTCGAAGCGGTACCTCTTGTTCTCTAAGTGTAATTCCTGAAGATCGCTCTTAGCAGTGTCCCTTTCTCTCCTGATCTTTTTATTTTCTCTTTCTCGAGTTGATTCCCTATTTTTCATGTCCTCAAGCTCTTCTTGCAGCCGGGCAATCTCTTGCTCATTTGGGCCTTTTCTTTTTTGAATTCTGCCCTTACAATTTCTAACTCTGATGGCGCTTCCTTAGGTGGTGGACTCATGAACTGGACCTTTTTTTCATCTGATGTCAACAACCTATCATTAACCCTCAATTCCCTCCACACTAGGTAATCAGGTGTGATGATGTCGGCATATCTAGCTACCTCCACCTGATGCGTTTCCTTCCATGCTACTACAATCTCATGTACCTTTCTCGAGTATCCATTTTCTCCATAAGCAAATTTCGAATCACTAAGGTCATGGGTCGTAGGAGTAAACTGATGGGATTTCGATTGTCTTAGTACCAGTAGTGGTGCATAGCTCACTCCTCCCTATCTTCGTACTTGTACAACGTCAGCATAGGAGCTATCATGGAGCCCTCCAAATTACCATCTCAGCCCTGATATTCTGGAATATGTTGATCCATTGTTCCTCAGTCCTATTTTAAAGCCAATCCCTCTTAAGAAATTTACCAATTGGTGCAAAAGACTTCCATTATGAGCGAAGATGGAAATTCTCTTGTTTACAAAAATGGCTCTGAACCCATATGTAAAGAAGCTGTATACAACCTATAAAATGCCATTTTCCTTCTCGTCTACAGAAATTCAGATATCGGATTGTTTCTGCTATAATTGCCGGGGCTGGGTTTATCCTCTGCTCAAGCCTCTCAAAAATATCAAATACCGCCACATCCACATACCCTAAAGTCTTTGGAAAGATAACTAAACCATAGATAGCCAAAGCAAAAATATTCCTAACTGTCTCCTTACTTGAATGGATGTGGATTAAGGTCCGTAAAATATCCCATGAGATACAGTGACTTACCCCTTTCCGGACAACATGGCTTTCGACCCAATTTTTTTCCACTCCTAGAATCTTAGACACCTTTTTCTTGAAACCCGGCATCTTTGTGTCCTTCAAATAAATACGATCGGGAATAACGTTCTCAATATGCAGCAAGGTTGAATATTCCTCTATGGTAGGAGTCATATCCTTTCGGTTGAAAGTAAAACACCGATAAGCGGGATTCCAAAATTGCACCACAGCCCGGATCACCTCTCCATTGACCTTAACTTGAACTAACAGTGCTATGTCCCCATAAGTCTGAGTGAAGGCTTCTTTTTTTCATATGTTCCATTGATTCCATATATCCATCAATTCCCAGAGATCATTTTGCCTGATAGTAAGATCAACCTCGGCTGGCAATTCTAACACATATCCCATTTTCAAACAATCCTCATTATCCTACTGACCTTTCTCGGACTGTTTCCTAACCTCTAAATGCTTCTCGACCACTGAGACATTCTGACCTTCCATGAAAGCCCTTTTGGTTGAATATTATCCCGAGACCAATAACCTTCCATGTGCAAAAATGATGACAAGAATGCAAAAAAAAAAAATGAATTAGTAACAAGAATAAATTCGAATAATACAAAAAAATAAATAATTCAAAACAAGGATGCCAACAAAATTTCGGCATTATAACACCCCTGGGACGAAACACCAACACTTATTACGGGCATTATGATTTACGTTCATCATTGCCCGATTTTCAAAAATAAACTTATTCGGAAAGTAGAATAGAAGGTAAAAGGATTGGAAATATTCCTCTATGTGTTCTTAACTTCGGGATATCTAATTGGAAATCCGGCATGGCTTCACCTAGGTTTACTATATGAAGGTGAATTAGTTCTAACAGCCCCGAATTGTTCCTCACTGTCGCCGGTAAAGGCTAGTAAGGCACCTCGATAAAAGCGGGTTCAATTCGTTAGAGTCTATTTCCCTAGCCCATGCGGAATGTTAATCATGAGGGCTTAGGTAATTTAGTACTCCAGAAGTGTTTCACTAGCCCATGCGGATTGTTAATCACGAAGGCTTAGTTACTTTGCTCTCACCTAAAAGGACGGAACCCGGGTATAGGGCTCATGATATGCAAATGCACGTGTAGTGTGTGAGGAGAAATAACAAACCTTTCACCACCTATTCTATATCCCTTATTCTAAATGCCCCAACAAGATTAAACAACATAAATCATCAATTAATCAATAAATGAATATATGCACCAAAATAACCAGAGAACAATTATAATATGTATGCACATGAATATGGATATATTTAAGAGTATTTTATTATTTTATTATTTTCCTTATTTAAAAAAATATGGGAATTAAAATTAAATGCCAATTAAACCAACAAAATCGAGACTTTGATAACACACGACTAATTCTAGGCCTGACTCTCTAAATGTCCCCAGCGGAGTCGCCAATCTGTTGCAACCTAAAAAATAACAAGTCTCATCGCAAGACTTTATTATTCGTTAAGCGTGACATTAAAAAAAAACCGAGGAAAAATCAACTTAATTCCTCTTGAAAAATGAAGGTATTGAAAATGACCTTGAGAAAGACATGGAGTCGGCACCAAACTTTTTTACATAGGTGTGATAAGCCATCTATTAAAACCGGTTTTATAAAATATTTTAAAATTAATTAAAACATTTTTTAAAACTAATTTCAAGTATGGTTTTTAAACCAGAGAAATCAAATAAGAGGGTTTTCAACTCGGTTACGTGTGGGGAAGGATTAGCACCCCCACAACGCCCGTATAAAACGGTACCTTATTAATCATGTGTTATTTCAAGTCTCGATAAAAAAGTCAATTTTTAATTTAGTATTTTAAGTTAATTCCCAATTTAAAGAAAAATAATTCCATTTTTAATTGAAAATGATCCGGAATTTATAAATTCAAAATTTTCCTATATTCCCCAACAAACGTGGCAAAATATAAAAAATTTTATTAGTTTGGAAAACTTCCCGAATCATTATCGTTTTAAAACAGATATTCCGTTATTAATGATAATTGATGATATCCTCCCCAGCAAACCTGGCAAAGAACTCATGAATTATTTTAACTCGGGAATATCTTTATTTTATTGAAAATCATTATCTTTTTCAAAACATTTTAAAAAATTTGAATATGTGTGACATAAATAAAATGACATAGCAAAGTCTAGATAATATAATGCAACCTAAATGGTATGATATAATGTAAATGTCATAGCATATTCTAAATGAAATGAAATATCCTAAGTCATATGATATATTCTAAATGAAATGAAATAACCTAGGTAACATGATATATTTTATATGAAATGAAATATCCTAAATGAAATGTCCTAAGTGACATAATATATTCTATATGAAATGAAATATCCTAAGTGACATAATATATTCTAAATGAAATGAAATGACCTAGGTAACATAATATATTCTATATGAAATGAAATATCCTAAGTCACATGATATATTCTAAATGAAATAAAATGATTTAAATGACATAGCAAATATAAATGATATGGCATATAATCTAAATGATATGAAATGACATGAAACATAAAATAATGCTAACATATAATATGCATGAAAATAAATATAATAATGCATGAACATAGTATATGCTAAATAATATGACAAAAATAACTAAATAAAAAACATAGGATATCATGGAATATTCAAAACCATATAATAAACAACATAACATCAAAAATATAAATAAAAAGATAATAACAACACCATGGAAATTATCATAGCTAAAATCACATATTATATGGTATGCATGAATATGGAAAATGCAATGCATGAGAATGTATTTTTTCCTTTAATTAAGGAAATCCGTATATCTAAAATGATATTCGGCTACCTTAGAAAAATATATCAAATTAAATATTCTAAAATCAAAATACTTTGTGATTGTTTGAAAACAAATTTTGAAAATTTAGATTAAAAAAATAAAAACCTAGCTAAACCTTTTTTTAAATGACTCTAATTTCCTAAGTTTAAAATCCCGGACTTGACCACCCTTAACTCGAGGTTTATAAAATTATTTTTAGAGTTTAAAAACACTTAGAAACTACCCTAAGACAATAGCCAAATTTCTTAATAGCCCCCTCTAAGTAACTTAGCCAAAACAGAAAAAGGAATTTTTTTTTAAATTCAAATCTAACTCCACTGTCCAGTTTTGGAACACGATTTTTTAACCTATTTTTAAAAATTCAAAAAAATCTAAAAAAAAATACTGGAGACTCAGAACATGCAAAACTGCACGGTAAAGAATTGGCTTAATTTTCTGGTTAAGGATGACTGCCCTAAAAAATTAGGAAAGTACGAGTACTCAATGAAAAAACTATTTTGCCAAAACACATTTTTTTGCCTTTGATAAAATCATTTAAAAATCAAAGTAAAAATGTTAGAGACTCTCCTAAAGACTCACAAATAGTACTATGGCCTATGGCCTTCAATCCAAGATGCCTTCTATGTAGGATTCTCACCCTTAGATTAGAATCATCAGCATTTGAATTATGATGTCATAAAGACATCATAAATATATTCTCTCTCCAACCATTGGTCCATGTGTTGCAAATTCAAAGGCTTGATCACAAAAATAACTACTTTTTTCTTCATTCTTGGCCTTTTGATTAAAAATCAAAAAATATCTGCCTACCATTGGGCCTTGGCCGGCTAACCCCTCATCTTCCAGCTCATGCTTCATTTTTTAAAAGCAAGAAAAGCCCTTTTTCGATTTCTTGGGTAAAATCTTTTTGCCCCCCGAACATAAATAAATAGTAAACAGACTCCAAATTCAAAAATTCTTTTTTTAATACTTCTGAAATAATAAAAAATCGAATTCTGGAGGTTTTCAAAATTTTTCGAGCCCATTTGCTATTTATTTGGATTTTTCTTCCAAAATTGCCCTTTTATGCTCCCAAACTTTACCATTTTTTAAACGTGCTCCAAATCCAGATTTTTCTTCACCAATCTCTTCCAAATAATTTAAAAGCATGATCTGGAAGTTTTCATAATTTTTGGAACTCATTTGGTATTTTTTCGGGATTTATCTGCTTGAATTACTATATAGTGGGCTCGGGATTTGGCTATTTTGCAAACGAACTCCGAATCAAGATTTTTCTTTTCCAATCTCATTGAAATAATTTAAGAAAGAGATCTGTAAATTTTCAGAATTTTTGGAGCTCATTTGATATTTTTTCGGGATTTTTCCTTTTGAATTTTTGCATAGGGGACCCGGGATTTGGCCATTTTGCAAACGAACTTCGAATCCGGATTTTCTTTTTCCAATATATTTGAAATTATTTAAGAATGAGATCTTCAAATTTTCATAATTTTTGGAGTTTATTTTCTATTTTCCCAAATTTTCCAATTTTGCCCTTTTACCTCCGAAACCCGATTTTGCTCAAAACAAGTCCGATTTTCAGATTTTCTTCAAACTAAGCCTTGGGCTATCCTTGTTTAATCACTCTTCATCAATTAGGGGCTTTGGTCTTACCGAATCGGGCCATTTCTGTAATTCTTCCAAATTTTACCGAAATTCACCAAAAACCCTAATTCTCGATTTTCTTCCGAATTGACTTTTCTTTCAATTTTTCTTTCAAGTAGCTTTTCCATTACCCGTAGTCAGTACTCATCGTTCATTTGGAAGCTTGAATTTTGATCAATTTGATCGTTTAAGCACTTTTCCCCAAATTTTTTGAATTAGGGTTTCCTTTCTACTGAATCTCCGTAACCCAACTTTCGAACTCCATATCTTTCAATGTAGACCACGGATTATCAAAATTCTTTCGCCATTTTTAAATTGAACTTCAAATCTTGATTTTGAAAATGGGTTGACTTTTTTAGTAGTTGACTTTTTAGGGTTGACTTTTCTGAGGTTGATTTTTTTAAGTTTGACTTTTTATGCTCGCCTTCTTAGACTAAGTCTCGGAGTACCACCTACAGGATGAAAAAAGTCTTTTTACATTCTGAAACATCAATTTAGGAAGGAAACATATCTGTTTTAGTGGTCCGAACAAAATTAGGTGTCTACATTCACCAAAATCCACCAAAAATCCTAATTCTCGGTTTTCTTCGAAATTGACTTTTCTTTCAGTTTTGCCTCCAAATGGCCACTTCATTACCCTTAGTCATTACTTATTTTCCATTTTTATCCTCCAATTTCGACCAATTTGATCATTTAAGCACTTTTCCCCAAAATTTTCGAACTAAGGTTTTCGTTTCTACTAAATCCCCGTAACCGAACTTCCAAACTCCATATCTTTCACCATTGTTCAATTGAACTTTGAATCTTGATTTTAAAAGTGGGTTGACTTTTCAGTGACTGACTTTTCGGGGTTGACTTTTTCGGGGTTGACTTTTTCAAGCTTGACTTTTTATGCCTGTTTTTTTAAACTAAGTCTCGGAGTACCACCTGCAGGATGAGAATAGACTTTTTGCATTCTAAAACATCACTTTAGGAAGAAAAAAATACCTGATATAATGGTCCGGACAAAATTAGGTGTCTACAGCTGCCCCTCTTTGGCTATCGATGAGAATTAGGAATCAGGCAAAGATAAACAAAACATTAATTTTGTCCGGTTAGTGAAATCACATGTGAAGAAAAGGGAAAGGGGTTTTCATTCATCATTTTTTCATTTTTTATTTTTTATTTTTCATTTTTCATTTTTTCATTTATTTATTTATTTATTTATTTTTTTATGAAAAAGCTGTAAATAGAAGATTTTGTCCTTAAATTGAGTTCCTTGACTAATCAAGGCTCGACCCGTCTTAAGGAAACGGGTTCGATTTGCAAGAGGAGAAAAGACCTCGACGATGGTCTCGGGGTCTTAACCTGTCTTGTTCTCAGCTGTGTTTAAAATTATGGGTATCTCCTCCAAAAGCTTCGGCTATCACCACCAAAGACTTGCTCATTTTTAAAACTAGTAAAACTCTGAATATCTCCACCAGATGCTTTGGCTTTCACCACCAAAGACTTTCTTACTGTAAAATTATGGGTATTTTCTCCAGAAACTTCGGCTATCACCACCAAAGACTTTCTCTCTTTTCAATTTTGTTTTAAAACTCTGGATATCTCCACAGAGGCTTTGACTATCACCACCAAAGACTTTCTCTCTTTTCAAATTTTTTTAAAAAAACTCTGGATATCTCCACAGAGGCTTCGGCTATCACCACCAAAGACTTTCTCATTTTAAAAGTATAAAACCCTGGATATCTCCTTAGAGGCTTCGGCTATCACCACCAAAGACTTTCTCTCTTTTCAGAAAAAATTAAAACTCTGGATATTGGTTCTTGAAAACATGCTGAAGATTATACCTGAAAGCTTTGAGAAGGGATGCAAATGCTTCTTGGTGTATATGCAAATGTCTTTGATGCAAATGTAAATGACTTGATTTGATGCAAATATTTCTTGATGCAGATTCAAATGACTTAGACTGATGCAAATGTTTCTTGATGCAGATGCAGATGTTGAATAAAATTCTGGATATCTCCTCCAGAAGCTTTGGCTATCACCATCAAAGACTTGTTCATTTTTAAAACTATAAAACTCTAGGTAACTCCTCCAGAAGAAGATTTTTCATTGTTCAAAAATTATAAAACCCTGGATAGCTCCACCAGAGGCTTCAGCTATCACCACCGAAGACTTGTTCACTTTTAAAATTTGTAAAATTCTAGATATCCTCTCCAGAAGATTTGGCTATCACCACCAAAGACTTACTCACTTTTAAAAATTTGTAAAATTTTGGATATCTCCTCCAGAAGCTTCAGCTATCAGCATTGAAGACTTGCTCATTTTAAAAATCTTGTTGAAAATTATACCCAAAAGATTTGAGAAATGATGCAGAATTAAATGTCTTTAACAAGATGCTCATGCTTCATGGTGCAAATGTAAATGGCTTGGATTGATGTAAATGCTTGTTGGTGCAAATGCAAATGGCTTGGATTGATGCACATGCTTCGTGATGCATATGCAGATATTGAATATGATGCAGATGCTTCATGGTGCAAATGCGAATGGCTTAGTTTGATGCACATGCTTCTTGATACAGATGGCCCTACTAATCGCGTTCATGTAAGTGGTCTATGATTGGTGTAACTGCAATTACCAAACAATAATGCAAATGCAATGATTCTAGAAATGATGCAATTGCTTGAGATGACGTAATATGCAAATATCCATGGAGGACGTATATGTAAAGGTAAAATGCAGATGCTTATGGAATAGTGCCAATGAAAATACCCATGAATGATGCAAATGCTTGTCGAACTGTGCATATGCAAAAGCTCAATAAAGAGGTGAGTGCTCATGAGTGATGCAAATGCCCCCGATCATTTTTCTAGACTTTGGCTTAGCCTTTCAAATTTGTTTTTTCCTTTTCAAATCAGAGTATATCTTCAATTCATTTTTGGCTATTCTCTTTGCCCCAAACAGTTTTCAAACTCTTATCAACAGAGGTCTGAAATGGGTTCTATTTCTTCTTCTCATATCTGGAAGTCAAGACCTATCCTAGTAGTTCTATACCTTTGGTTTAGAAAAACCCTTGTCTCATGTCAACATCAAAATGGGTATTTCAAACAAATATCTTTATTTGTTTTCCCATTTTGGGAACTTCTGAACAAAAAATATTAATCCCACAATGTGTGATGTACAAATCTTTTGAAGACTGATGATCACTGTTAGAAATTTCTCTAAGTGTCAATCTGGGTTTTTTCAACTAGGATTGAAAGGCTTGATACAACAGAATTTATGGTTGATCGAAGAAAACTTCACAACGAGAGAAATGTAAGCCCTTTCTAGGCTCACAAATGAAACAAGTTTTATAAAATATGAATTCCTTGAGAATTAAACAAATTCAACATTCTTTTAATTTCCATATCAAGGCATTTTGACAAGCGTCAAGATTGGCCGGGATGTTTAATCTGGAAAATTTAATCTTGGAGGGAAAAAGTCTTAGTTTTTGAAGTCAATCCTCCGAATAAGAGCTGACAATTTGGAGATTCAGGAATTCCTAGATGTTCCTTGATTCTTTCAAGATGACTTTCTCTTTTGTGGCATCGGCACTAACATAGATGGTATCAAAAATTCCTATTTTACTCTAGACCGCCCATTTTTGGGTTTTCGCCCTAAAGCCCCATTCTTTCCATTTTTCCTTCTTTTTTTTTATTTATTTGTTTTACCATGCAATTGAGAATTCTAAATTCTTCCTTAGTGAAATGATAATTCGATGAGATGGGATAAAATCTGAGGAGAAACTTTCCAAGTTGAATATTCATGCTTGATCAAAATGGACTTTTAAAGCATGTAATGTAGACCAAGGTTCAGGGTTCAGTTTGAAAGGATAAATAGGCCTAAAATCTGTGTTTGAGGGTAATCAGATTAAGGATCATTTCCTGAGGAGGATTTCCTTTGAAGCCTTTGTCCCTTTTTGGACTTTTCTTTCCTTTTTACTTTTGCTCTTTTTTCTTTGTTCTTGACTTTCATTTGCCAAAAATTTTCACACCTTTCCTTTTTTTTTTCTTTTTCTTTTTCCATTTCTTTTGTTTTGTTCTTGGCTTCCATTTTGCCATCTTTTCCTTTTCCTTTTTCTTTACTTCGACAAAGTGAGCCCGTATTTATTCAGGGCTCAATTTGCTTTGTATCTGTCTTTGAGTTAGGACTCATTTTTCTGTGATCTTTGAGAAGATCTTTCCTCGCATTTGCCCCCCAATGTATAGGGTGATCCTTGATCAGGGTTCAAAGAAGAAATAATTCTTTTGGCTCAAAAGGGGTGACTATGGATTTTTTTTTTTTTTTTTTTTTGCGAAAGGGATATGAAAGATGGACATTCATCATATCAAGCCCGAATATTCTCATTGAAAAGCAATCCCCAAGGGGAATAGATAATCAGAATTTCATTTTGCACTTTGGAATCATCCGAATTCTCATATGCATGATATCATATTTTTTTTTCTTTATTTTTTCCGTATGCCCCTAATGATTCATGCATTAATCCCTCCTTATTCACCATGTATCTATCATTTCCACATATGATGCCCCAATTTGATTAACCATGAGGATTTGTATCATTGTGAGGAACATCACAAGTCTAGGTTTACAATGAAAATGATGAGTTTCAATCTTAGGTTTGTTTGAAGTACTAAGGAAAATATTACCTAAAAACATGTTTTCTCTAGGACATGGGTTAATCTGGTTTGGTCATTGTGCCCTGAGGTGTCAATCATGAAGTGATGTTTGAGCAATTAGTGTCTTGTAGTTATTGGAAAACATCATGAATGATTTTAGCACAATCTTGACACACATCGAATTACCAAAATCTAGATTCTTGAAAGAATGTCTCATTTGTTTGAATTTCAAGGAGTTCAAAAAGTTTTCAAAAGTTCATTCCTTTGTTCATAGCCTAGACAAGGATTTACATCTTTGCTTATTCTGCAGTGACAATGGTTTATGAAGTTTAATCATTCATATTCTTTGGAGCATTAGGTCTTTCAAGTAGTCTTGATTCAAGGGATATAGGCATAGGAAAGCCTAAAAGAGAGAGGGAAAGTGTTGGGTCATTTCTAACAATGATCATCAATATTCTCGAGACTGTCCATTATTTCATGTGAAACCCCTTCTTATTGTTTACCACAAATTTTCATGAAGTTTGATTTTTTTTTTTTTGTCGCAACCTAAAAAATAACAAGTCTCATCGCAATACTTTATTATTCGTTAAGTGTGACATTAAAAAAAATCGAGGAAAAGTTGACTTAATTCCTCTTGAAAAATGAAGGTTTTGCAAATGACCTTGAAAAAGACATAGAGTCGCCACCAATCTTTTTTAACTAGGTGTGATCGGCCACCTATTAAAACCGGTTTTATAAAATATTTTAAAATTAATTAAAACATTTTTAAAACCAATTTCAAGTCTGCGTTTTAAACCAAAGAAATCAAAGAAGCGGGTTCGGGACTCGGTTACGTGTGGGGAAGGATTAGCACCCCCACAACGCTTGTATAAAACGGTACCTTATTAATCATGTGTTATCTCAAGTCTTGGTAAAAAGTCGGTTTTAAATTTAGTATTTCAAGTTAATTCCCAATATAAAGAAAAATAATTCCATTTTTAATTGAAAATGATCTGGAATTTATTAATTCAAAATTTTCCTATATTCCCCAACAAACGTGGCAAAATATATAAAAAATTTATTAGTTCGAAATTTTTTTCGAATCATTCTTATTTTAAAGAAGATATTTCATTATTAATGATAATTGATGATATCTTCCCCAGCAAACCGGCAGAGAACTCATGAATTATTTTAACTCGGGAATATCTTTATTTTACTGAAAATCATTAACTTTTGCAAAACATTTAAAAAATATGAATATGTGTGACATAAATAAAATGACATAGCAGAGTCTAGATAAAATAGTGCAACCTAAATGGTATGATATAATTTAAATGTCTTAGCATATTCTAAATGAAATGAAATATCCTAAGTTATATGATATATTCTAAATGAAATAAAATATCCTAAGTGACATAATATATTCTAAATGAAATGAAATAATTTAAATGACATGGCAAATATAAATGATATGGCATATAATCTAAATGACATGAAACATAAAATAATGCTATCATATAATATGCATGGAAATAAAAATAAAAATAATAATGCATGAACATAGTATATGCTAAATAATATGACAAAAATAACTAAATAAAAAGCATAGGATATTATGAAATATTCAAAACCATATAACAAATAATATAATATCAAAAATTTAAATCAAAGATAATAGCACCATCATGAAAATTAAACATAGCAAAAATTACATATTATATAATATGCATGAATATGAAAAATGCAATGCATGAGAATGTATTTTTTTTCTTTAATTAAGGAAATCCGTATATCTAAAAAGATATCCGGCTACCTTAGGAAAATATATCAAATTAAATATTCTAAAACAAAAATACTTTGTGATTGTTTGAAAATAATTTTGAAAAGCTTAGATTAAAAATAAAAACCTAGCTAAATCCCTTTTAAATGGCTCTAATTTCCTAAGTTTAAAATCCCGGACTTGACCACCCTTAACCCGAGATTTAAAAAAATATTTTTAGAGTTTAAAAAGGCTTAGAAACTACCCTAAGTCAGTAGTTAAACTTCCTAAGCAGCCCCCTCTAAGTAACTTAACCAAAACAGAAAAATGATTTTCCTTCAAATTCAATTCTGCCTCCACTGTCTAGTTTTAAAGCAAAATTTTTTACCCTATTTTTAAAAATTCAAAAAACTCTAAAAAAAATACTGGAGACCAAAGACACGTAAAAATACATGGGGAAAAATAGGATTAATTTTCGGATTAAATATGACTGCCAAGAAAAATTGGGAAAGTACAAGTACTAGGTGAAAAAACTGTTTTGCCAAAACACATTCTTTTGCCTTTGATAAAATCATTTAAAAATCAAAGTAAAAATATTAGAGACTCTCTAAAAGACTCACAAACAGTATCTAACACTTTTGAAAAGTTAGGCAAAAAATTGGCTAAAAAAATCACAAAGGTAGAATAATCAATTTGACAACTCTTTAATTTTCCACAAGTGTGCTCAAGTGAGCATGACTTTGAACCATTGATTGGCCTAAGTCATAAGTAAAGTGGCAAGGACATAAAATGCATGAAAACTACAGCAAATATGATGCATGAAAAATGCATGGCATCAATAAAATGACCTAGACCTAAATGAACTTGCATGGCATTTTATGCAACCTAGGTCTAAAATGCATGAATATGCATGGCAAAGCAAACCAATCCTAAACCTAAAAAATGCATGGCAATAACACAAACATATGGCATGCTTAAACAAAATACTCAACCAAATATCATGAAAATGCAAACCTTTCAACTAGCATGATGAAAATGTACATGCAAAACATAAAATAGAGGGATGGCCGAATGGCCTCATGCTTCAAAATGAACATGGCATTTCCACAAACACATGATATACTAACATGCATAGCTAAAGAATAACACTCAAATCATGCAAACATAAAGTAAAGGCATGAAAATAAATAGGCATTTTCACAAACACATGGATTACAAAATGTAAAACATAAACAAACTTAAACATTTTAAAAACAGAAAATCAAAAATGCAAGATAAATGAAACAAACATGATAATAGACTCAAAAATGGAAATAAGCAAGCAACCAAATTAAAACAAGCTTCATGTTTATGTATTAAAAGAATATTTAAAGCATTAAAACTTGTTAAACATCAAGAATAACATGAAATAAAAATGCAAAACCGCAACTACAAAAACACTAGGCCATTCGGCCACCTCAAAAAAGAAAAGAAAAAAAAGTTTCAAAAGCTTTTTACAAGGAAGAATCAAGAAGGAACTTAAAGAAGAATATTAAAAACACTTATTTAAAAAGAAAAATCAAAAGAAACTCACCAAATATTAAACGAAAACAGCAAATCAAGAATGGAAAATCAAAGAAAGTGCAAGAGTATGGTGCTTAAAGCAACCTCTAGAAGCTATCTTTCAAGCTTTTTCTCTTCTAACTTTCTTTTCTTTTCTAAACTTTTCTTTTTGCCTTTCAACAATGGAGTGAAAAATCAGCCAAAAACCTAGAGAGAATAGAGAGTGAATAGATGAAAATGAAAATGGAGAGTGACCCCCTTGTAGTGGCCGAATGCCCCCCAATGCTAGGATGTTGTCTTTTTTCATTCAACCAATTTTCATCCAAAGGCTATTGATCCAAGATGATTAAAATATGAAATTAACACCCATAGATTAGGCCATCAGCTATCCTCAATTATATCTGTTCAAGAATCTTAAGCCATTATGTTGACACTCTCCCTCTTCATGCATTGGTCTATATGGCTTATTTGCAAAGGCTTGATCAAAAAATAACTAACTTCCTCTTCATTGTTGGCCTTTTGATTAAAAATCAAAAAATATCTACCCATCCTTGGGCCTTGGCCGGCTAATCCCTCTTCTTCCAGCCCATGCTTTATTTTTTAAAAGGCAAGAAAAGCCCTTTTCGGTTTCTTGGGTAAAATGACCTTTTTGCCCCCTGAACATAAATAAATAGCAAATGGACTCCAAATTCAAATTTTATTTTTTCAATACTTTCAAAATAATAAAAAATAATAATTCTAGAGGTTTTCACAATTTTTTGAGTCCATTTTCTAGTTATTTCGATTTTTTCTTCCAAAATTGCCTTTTCGTGCTCCTAAACTTTACCATTTTTTAAACGAGCTCCAAATCCAGATTTTTTTCACTAATCTCTTCCAAATAATTTAAAAGTGTGATCTGGAAGTTTTCATAATTTTTGGAACTCATTTGGTATTTTTTCGGGATTTATCTGCTTGAATTACTATATATGGGGCCCGGGATTTGGCCATTTTGCAAACAAACTTCGAATCCAGATTTTCTTTCACCAATCTCTTCCAAATAATTTAAAAATGAAATTTTCAAATTTTCAGAATTTTTGGAGTTCATTTGCTAACTTTTCGGGATTTATCTTCTTGAATTTCTGCATTGGGGACCCGGGATTTGGCCATTTTGCAAACGAACTCTGAATCAAGATTTTCTTTTACCAATCTCTTCGAAATGATTTAAGAATGAGATCTGCAATTTTTTAAAATTTTTGGAGTTCATTTGCTATTTTTCCCAAATTTTCCAATTTTGCCCTTTTGCCTCCGAAACCCGGTTTTGCTCAAAACAAGTCTGATTTTCAAATTTTCTTCAAATTGAGCCTTGGGCTATCCTTTTTTAATCACTCCTCGTCATTAGGGGCTTTAGTCTTACCGAATCGGGTCAATTCTGTAATTCTTCCAACTTTCATCGAAATCCACCAAAAATCCTAATCCTCGGTTTTATTCCGGATTGACTTTTCTTTTAGTTTTTATTCCAAGTAGCTTCTCCATTACCCGTAGTCAGTGCTTATCTTTCATTTGGGACCTTCAATTTCAACCAATTTGATCGTTTAAGCATTTTTCCCTAAATTTCTCGAACTAGGGTTTCCGTTCTACTGAATCTCCGTAACCCAACTTCCGAACTCCATATCTTTCGATGTAGACCTCGGATTATCAAAATTCTTTTGTCATTTTTCAATTGAACTTCAAATCTTAATTTTGCAAGTGGGTTGACTTTTTTAGTAGTTGACTTTTTAGAGTTGACTTTTCAAAGTTGACTTTTTCAAGTTTGACTTTTTATGCTCGCCTTCTTAAACTAAGTCTCGGAGTACCACCTATAGGACGAAAAAAATCTTTTTACATTCTGAAACATCAATTTAGGAAGAAAACATACCTGTTTGAGTGGTCCGGACAAAATTAGGTGTCTACAGCTGCCCCTCTTTGGCTATTGCTGAGAATCAGGAATCATCTAAAGATAAACAAACACTAATTTTGTCCGGTTAGTGAAATCACATGTGAAGAGAAGGGAAAGGGGCTTTCTTTTTTCTTTTTTCATTTTTCAAATTTTTTTTTTTTTTGAAAAATGCTGTAAATAGATGATATTGTTCTTAAATTGAATTCCCTGACTAATCAAGGCTCGACCCGTCTTAAGGAAACGAGTTCGATTTGCAAGAGAAGAAAAGACCTCGACGATGGTCTCGAGGGCTTAACCTGTCTTGTGCTAAGTTGTGTTTAAAAATTCTGGGTATCTCCTCTAGAAGCTTCGGCTATCACCAACAACGACTTGCTCAAGCAAATGTAAAACTCTGGATATCTCCACCAGAGGCTTTGGCTATCACCACCAAAGACTTGTTCAAGCAAATGTAAAACTCTGGATATCTCCACCAGAGGCTTTGGCTATCACCACCAAAGACTTGTTCAAGAAAATGTAAAAACTCTAGAAACTTATGCCTGGAGGTCTTAAAAATGGTGCCTGGAGGTCTTAAAAATGGTGCCCGGAAGCCTTACCCGTGATTCAAAAAAATGTGCTGTATGCGACTTTAACAATAATGCCCGGAGGTCTTAAGAATAGTGCCTAGAGGTCTTAAGAATGGTGCCCTAAGGCCTTACCCGTGAAAAAAATGCGATGTATGCGACTTTAAAAATGATGCCCGGAGGTCTTAAGAATGGTGCCATGAGGCCTTACCCGTGAAAAAAATGCGTTGTATGCGATTTTAAAAATGATGCCCGAAGGTCTTAAGAATGGTTCCCGGAGGTCTTACCTGTGATTTGAAAATACCTTGACGACAGTCTCAAGGCTCGACTCATTTGATAAATAGAATGAATTCGATTTAAAACAAAAGGAAATACCTTGACGGTGGTCTCAAGGCTCTACTTATTTGATAAAACAAAATGAATTCGATTTAAAACAAAAGGGAATACCTCGACGGTGGTCTCAAGGCTCGACTCATTTGATAAAACATAATGAATTCGATTTAAAACAAAAGGAAATACCTCGACGGTGGTCTCAAGGCTCGACTCATTTGATAAAACATAATGAATTCGATTTAAAACAAAAGGAAATACCTCGACAGTGGTCTCAAGGCTCGACTCATTTGATAAAACAGAATGAATTCGATTTAAAACAAAAGGAAATACCTCGACGGTGGTCTCAAGGCTCGACTCATTTGATAAAACAAAATGAATTCGATTTAAAACAAAAGGAAATACCTCGACGGTGGTCTCAAGGCTCGACTCATTTGATAAAAAAGAATGAATTTGATTTAAAACAAAAGGAAATACTAAGAGTGATTCTGGGATTGGTTCATTTGGAAAAAATAAATTTAGCTTGAAAATGAAAGGAGCATACCTCGACGGCGGTCTCGGGGCTCGACTCATTTGAGAAGCAAAATGAGTTCGATTTGGAAAGGAACGTACCTCGACTGTGATCTCGGGGCTCGACTCGTTTGAAAAGGAGAACGAGTTTACTTTGGGGAAGTTCAAGTTTTCCTGATTTCTGCAATGTTAACTAAATGCAATGATGAGAATGACATGCTTGCAAATGCTTGTATGTTTCCTAAGAATGAATGTAATCAAATGATTGTGTCATGATTTCGAATCCATGGTTTCTTTGAGCTTCACAGATTATCTGAGTTCATGATGGATTCTTCAATTGTTCACTAATGTCCCATTTAAGGAATCCTTCACTCAAGATAACTTGTCAAACTATCTCAGTTTTTGACTTTTGCTGAAATTCACAGATTTTCTGACTTCGTGATGGAGTCTCCAACACTTTCATTGTTTTCTTTTCTTGGTGAACTTTCCAAACTTTTGCCAAGATTTAAATCTATTCCTTAGTAATACTCTGAAATCCTTTTATTTAAAGATTTTTTATTACTAATCATCATTTAATTTAATAACAATCATGATGCATCTCAAAAATGTATGAAAGAAAATATGATACCAGCAAGATGTCATGAAAAAGATAACAAGAATTTATTGCAAGAAATGTTTTAAAATAGTAAAAATAAATATCAAGGATATAAGAAACAAATGTAAAGTTATAGGTTGTAGATGCCCAGGATGCGGAATATCTTGGACCCCTCCTTTTTCGATCCATCTAAAATTTCTCTTGAACAAAAAATTTACTTGGGTAACCTCTCGGCTTTCGTAGTTACGTCAAACTGAGTTGCTCCCCTTTCCTCTGATTTTCAGATACTTTCTCCCCTTTACATGGAGCATTGATTCGAACTTTAATCAGTACCTGAGCTGCCCTTTGCAGGTTTTCAACTCAAGTGTCCTCCATTCGGTATTAAGTCGCCCTTTGCGGGTTTTCGGCTTAAACCTCTCATTTTCCAATCTTTTTTATTTTCATTTTTTTTGTATTCTACCATGCATCTGAGAATTCTAAATGCTTCCAAGGTAAAATTATCAATTCAAAAGATGGGATGAATTCTGAGAATAACCTTTCAAATTAATTATACATGCTTGATCAAAATGGACTTTCTAAAGCACGTAATGTAGGCCAAGGTTCGGGTTTAGAAAGAAAGGATAAAATAGGCCCAAAATGTGTTTAAAGGAGATTGAGTCAAGGATCATTTCCTGAGGAAAACTCATTCTTGAAATATTTATCCTTTTTTTGGACTTTCTTTTCTTTTTTTTTTTGTTTTGTTGGCTTTCATTTGTCATTCTTTGATTTCACATTTTTCAATGGCTCTCTTTTTGCCATGATTTTTTATTATTTTTCTTGCATTTTCCCTCTAGTGTAGAGGATGATCCTTGATCAAGGTTTAAAGAAAGAAATAATTCCTAAGGCTCAAAAGGGTGACTAAGGATAATTTCTTCTTAGTGAAAGGAATATGAAAGATGGCCATTCATCATATCAAGCATGAATACTCTCATTAAAAAGCAATCCACACGAGAAATAGATATATAGAATTACCATTTTTACGCTTGGAATCATTTGAATTTCCATGTGCACAGCATCACTTCTTTATTTTTTTTTTACTTTTTTTTTTCAAGCATAATACTTCTTCAGTTCATCAGCATTCATGGGATTTCTGAAATCCTTCCCGTCCATTCTAGTTAAAATCAATGCTCCTCCAGAAAAAGCTCTTTTTATCACAGAGGGTCCTTCCCAATTCGGAGCCCATTTTCCTCTCGGGTCCTTCACTATATGGAGAATTTTTCTTAGTACCAACTCCCTCTCTCGGAACTGTCTGGGACGAACTTTCTTGTTGTGGGCTCGAATCATCCTTTTCTGATACAACTGCCCATGACAAATTGCTTTCAATCTTTTCTCCTCGATGAGATTCAACTGTTCATAACGAGCTCTAACCCATTCTACTTCCTCTAGGCCAACTTCCATTAAAACCCGTAATGAAGGGATTTCAACTTCAATAGGTAGCACTGCTTCCATCCCGTATACCAAAGAAAATGGTGTTGCCCCTTCTAGATGTGCAAACCGAAGTACGATATGCATGAAGAGCAAAAGGCAAGATCTCATGCCAATCCTTATACACATCAGTCATCTTCTCAACAGTCTTCTTGATGTTCTTGTTAGCTGCTTCTACTGCCCCATTCATCTTCGGACGGTAAGGTGCCGAATTATGATGTGTGATCTTGAACTGAGTACTCACTTCTCTCATTATCTTATTGTTCAAATTGAGAGCATTATCCGAAATAATTCTTGCTGGCAACCCATAACGGCATATGATTTCTTTCTTAACAAATCTACATACCACCGACTTTGTTACATTCGCATAGGAAACAGCTTCTACCCACTTTGTGAAATAATCTATGGCCACCAAGATGAAACGATGTCCATTTGAAGCTTTCGGGGTAATAGGCCCGATTATATCCATTCCTCACATTGAAAAAGGCCATGGTGCAGTCATGACATGCAATGGCGATGGCGGCATATGAATCTTATCTGTATATATCTGGCATTTATGGCACTTCCATGAATAACTGATACAATCTCCTTCCATTGTCAACCAATAATACCCTGCCCTCATAATCTGCTTAGCAAGCATGTGACCATTAGCATGAGTGCCACATATCCCTTCATAGACCTGTTTATAATTCTCCGAGCTTCGCGCAGATACGACACATCTTAACAAGACTTGGTCTTTTCCTTTCTTGTAGAGAATCTCATTGTCTAGAACAAAACCCATTGTTAGCCTTCTCAAGGTCCTCTTGTCATTTTCTGTTGCTTGTTCTGGATACTATTGACTCTTGATGTATTGCAAGATGTCGTTATACCAAGGGAGACCATCTGCTTCTTCTTCAATACTCAGATAGTGGGCAGGAGACTCATATATACTCATCTTTATTGGCACAATTTCAGCCTCTTCATTCACTTTAAACATTGATGACAAATTAGCCAGAGCATCTGCCATTCTGTTTTCTTCTCGAGGGAAGTATTTGAAATTCACTTCTTCAAATTCCTCCAATAAACTCAATATGAGTTCTCGGTATAGGATTAGCTTTGTATCTCGGGTTTCCCATTCTCCTCGTAGTTGGTATATCACTAGGGCTGATCTCTGAAAACTTCCAATATTTTGATCTTTCTGTCCACTGCATCACGAAGGCCTATAGTACACGCTTCATACTCGGCAGTATTGTTTGTACAATCAAAATCCAATATAGCAGTGAAAGGATAATAATTTTCTTCCGGGGATATGAGGACTGCATCGATTCCATGCCCCATGGCATTAGATGCGTCATCAAAATACATTTTCCACACTTTCTTCTTCAAGGGAATCTCATCTGCTTGTGAAATATACAACAAATCTTCATCCGGGAAGTCAAAGTTCAACGGCTCATAATCTTCTACTGCCCGACTTGCTAAAAATTCAACCACTGCACTGCCCTTGATAGCCTTTTGGCTTACATATACAATGTCGTACTCTGACAATAAAACCTGCCATCATGTTGTTCTCCCTGATCAAGAAGGTGCTTCCAACAGTACTTGATTGGATCTAGCTTGGCAATCAACCACGTTCTGTGGTACAACATGTCCTGTCTGAGTCTTGGAGCAGTCCAAGCTAAGGCACAGCACAACTTTTCTACCGACGAATATTTCAACTGATAATCTGTGAACTTCTTACTGAGGTATGCATGTTCTTTCTTTCCAGTCTCATGAAGCTGCCCCAAAACACAACCCATGGATCTCTCAAATACTGATAAATATAGTATCATTGGTTTATTCGAAACAGGTGGCATTAATACTGGTGGGTTGGATAGATAATGTTTAACCTTTTCAAATGCAATCTGACAACCTTCATCCCATTCTCCTGGATCATGATTTTGAAGTAACTTAAATATTGGATCACATTTGTCAGTTAACAGAGAAATAAACCAAGCAATGTAATTCAATCTCCCCAGAAAGCCTCTTACTTCCTTTTGAGTACGAGATGGTGACAATTTCTGAATGGCCTTCACTTTATTTGGGTCAATCTCAATTCCTTTTTTGCTGACGACGAAACCCAACAATTTTCCCGAGGTGACTCCAAAAATTCATTTTGCTCGATTTAGCTTGAGTCTAAACTTTTTTAGTCTTTCGAAAAGCTTCTTAAGATTCACAATATGCTCCTCTTCTCCTTGTGACTTTGCGATCATATCATCAACATAGACCTCAATTCCCTTATGCATCATATCATGAAACAAGATCTTCATGGCTCTCTGATATGTTGCCCCAGCATTCTTCAACCCAAATGGCATTACCTTGTAGCAGAAGGTTCCCTACATTGTAACAAATGTGGTTTTCTCCATATCTTCTGATGCCATCTTAATTTGATTGTATCCTGAGAATCCGTCCATGAAAGAAA
The DNA here is from genome assembly GCA_030761205.1 of Fremontodendron californicum. Lineage (NCBI taxonomy): Eukaryota > Viridiplantae > Streptophyta > Magnoliopsida > Malvales > Malvaceae > Fremontodendron > Fremontodendron californicum. The sequence continues at coordinate 27,759,021 of JAULJL010000005.1, forward strand.
ATAAAGAACTCTTTGTCGTATTATCCACCAGAGTATCAATATGGGGCAAAGGGAAATTATCTTTAGGGCTGGCTTTGTTCAAATCTCGGTAATCAATGCACATCCGCACCTTGCCATCCTTCTTTGGTACTGGACAATATTTGCCACCTATTCTGGATCTTTTGCCACCTCTAAGAATCCAGCATCAAATTGCTTTTTCACCTCCTCTTTTATCTTTAACAGCATGTCCGACCTCATTCTTCTCAACTTTTGATGAATTGGCTTGCATTTTGGCCTTAAAGAGAGCTCATGAACCACAATATCCAGATCCAACCCTGGCATGTCTTGTTAAGACCATGCAAATACGTCCACATATTCTTGGAGCAAGGCTATCAATTCACCCTTTATTGATAATGACAATGAAGTTCCGATTTTGACTTCTTTTATCTCTTCACTATTTCCCAGATTTATCATTTCCAATAATTCCTTATGAGGAAGTACTTGTTTCTCCTCTTGTTCTATTTTTCTTAATAGATCCGGAGGTAGATCATAATCCTCAGTATCTTCGTTAGCCTTAAAATCACCCGTGTAAATGGGTCTTTCAAAATCAATTTCAGAATTACTAACAAGAAAGTCCTCATATTCCGCATCCGTACACCTGTAAATAGGTAGAGAATAAACAATATAGGAAAATATATATAATGAAAACAAAATAAATAACAAAAATGAAAGAATATGGACACATCAATATGAATAAAATGCATTGTGCTTGTTATTTATTGAATGAAAATGTTTAAACAAAAACCCATTAAAAAAAAAAACTCTTAATATCTCTAGGTAAAGATAATTAAGATTTTTTTTTTTTTAAAGTATTATGTTGGAATAGACTTAAAACTATGGGCAACTCAGTCGCACTCCAATTGGTCAGTCTATATCCTGGTGGACAAGGTCGCACCATCCAGTTTGCACTGTCACTTTCCATCCCTTCTTTCCCGATAATGCAAATCACCATATCTTGAATCCGCCCCCTTTTATTCACATGGAATTTTTCAAAAGCTTCCTCGATCATTATGAGTACATCCTCTGAATTCTTTTCTCCGAATAGAAAACCAACAGAGCGGAAGTTGTGAAGGATTGGTGGGAAAGTCATGGGTTCCCATTCAATATCTATACCCGCGAGACGGGCCATCCTCCTTTGTCGGTTCCTTTCAACTTATTTCCTCCTCTCATGGGCCTTTGAAAGATACCCTAAGCGAAACCGATATTTCTTTCCCACTGCTTCCATTGCTCAGGCCATCCCTTAAAGATATTTTCTAAGACTTTTTCTAGCCCTGCATCCTTTTTCCCACTGTGGTTCTTACTCCCAGCCTTGTGTTTTTCGACAACCTTGGTTTTGGAATTTTTCATCTTTCAGCGATGAAAACCGTATTTACGAATTCCAAAGACCAAAAAAAAATTCTACGGCATCTTCATTGGGTTCAACATAAGGAGATTTAGTAGATGCGGAGGCTATTATGTCTTCTTCTCCTAATACAGTGACCAAACGGCCCTCCATCACAAATTTCAACTTTTAGTGGAGAGACGAGGGTACAGCCCTTGCTAAATGTATCCATGGCCTTCCCAACAAGCAATTATAAGAGGGATTGATATCCATGACTTGAAAGTTCACCGTATAGGTGCATGGGCCTATCTCCAAAAGAACCTCAATAGTTCCCATTACCTCTCTCCTGGTACCATTGAAAGCCCTGACTACTGTGCAACTCGGTAACATATAAGACATATCAACTGGCAACTTAGACAGGGTTGTCAAGGGCATTACATTTAATGAAGAACCATTATCCAGAAGCACCTTTGATAGTATATACCCCTTGCAGGTGGTTGTTATGTGAAGAGCCTTTGTGGACCCAATACCATTGGATGGTATTTCATCATAACTGAAAAATATATGGTAGTCTGCCGCAATGTTTCCCACCAGCCTATCTAACTTTTCTACCGATATGTTGTTAGCCACGTATGCCTGATTCAACACTCTTAATAGGGCATTTCTGTGTGGCTCTGATTTATTAGCAAAGATAAAATGAAGATTCTTGCTGGCTGACGCTGTAATTGCTCAACCACACTATACTCACTATGCTTTATGAACTTTAAAAACTCGTAGGCCTCCTTCTCGTTTATCAGCTCTTTTATCCTATTTACCGAGGCTGATCCCCTCTCTGCTTCTTTTGACAAATCCATCTCAATATGGATTGGTTCAGCTATTTTCTTCTCTTTGTCCATTCCTTCATCCTTTCTTGTTGATCCCTGTTCAACAACCTCAGGGGCATAACATCTTCCACTTCGTGTTAAGTGCCCCACACCTGTAATATCTTGCTGACTTGAAGACCCGGGCATAACCGTTCTGCAGTCATATTTCCATGGTGTAGTTTTGTTTTCCTTGTATGAAAAAGAAAAAAGGCAAATCTATGATGAGCTTAGGCGCAATTTCCTCAACAACCGGAGTAGTCTTATCTAGTTTATCATAATAGATGATCAAAGGTCTTCCTATTCCATAGCCAGCTGCATTCTCAATAACTTCTACTTTCTTCTCTGTCTCCTCATAAAACTGGGCCTCTCCATTATCCATCATCTTTTGGATTTTAGCTAGAAAGTCCTCGCAGTCCCGTATGATATGACCTGAACATTTATGGAACGGGCACCAATTCTGCACTCTCTTTGCAACTATTTTTAAACTATCTGCATCCTCCACCATTCCTGCCTTAACCATTTCGACCCATACTATTAACATTGGATTCTTGACTTCCCTGGCATCCCTTTTTAACCTTCTGACTTCCCCTGTCAATACTGCATTTACCCGATTCTCAGCATTATTGGGCAATGGGTTTCCTGCTACATTTGGCCCATTCTTTGACCCAAACTTCACAACTCTGGTATTGATTAAACTTTGGACTTTCTTTTTAAAGGCAATGCAATCCTCCGTTGAATGCCCTTGAATTCTTGTATGATATGCGCAGTTGGTATTTGCATTGTATCATCTTGGGTATGGTAGGGTCAAAGGTTTAAGATATATGGGCGCGACAAGTTGGCCTTGCAGTAGTTTAGAATATAGCTCACCATAGGTGGTAGGAATAGGATCAAACTGGGGTTTTTGATCGTTTTTTGGAGTCATTACGCGCAGGACCTTGAGTGTTTGGGATAGTGTTTTGAGAAAGGGTTATCTGTGGGGATATACTAGTTGGAAACGGCTATTATGGTATATTGGTATAGGGGAATCGATTTTGGGTAAGGTGGTTCACATTGGGGTAGTAAGGATTATACCCCGGGTAAGGTGTGTAAGGTGTCGGAGGTGCATAAGATGTAGTAGGAGTATAAGGCCTGGGAGGTGTGTATGGTGTAGGAGGTGTATAGGGGTATTGATTGAAATTGACTGCATGTGTCTCTTTCTTCTTCTTCTTTGCAGGAAAAACTCTCTTCGGGGTAGCAGACTCACCCCTTTCCATTTTCCCATTCTTAATGGCAGACTCTATCATCTCCCCAGATATCACCATATCTGCAAATTTCTTGGTGGCACTTCCCACCAATTTATCATAATAAGGTGCTTTCAGTGTATTGATGAAAAGCATTATAGTTTCCTTGTTGGTTAAAGGGGGTTGCACTTGTGTAGCAGGTCTCTCCATCTTTGATAATATTCTTTAAAGCTTTCAGTAGCTTTCTTTTCCATGTTTTGGAGAGTTAAACGGTCAGGCACCATGTCTGTCACATGCTTGTATTGTTCCATGAAAGCTTTGGCTAGATCCATCCAGGAATGGATCTTAGTACGGGTAAGCTGGTTATACCACCGAGTTACGGACCCTATCAAGCTATCTTGAAAATAGTGGATGAGTAATTTTTCATCTTCATCATGTCCGGTCATCTTCTGGCAATACATGGTCAGATGCTCTGATGGGTTGGTAGTTCCGTTATATTTTTCAAACTCTGGTACTTTGAACTTTGGAGGAATCACCAAACCGTGCACTAAACTCATCTCTTTGGGATCCAGATTGCCAAATAGCTCTGCCCCTTCAACTGCTCTCAGTCTTTCCTCCAGCAGCTGATATTTTATTTGGGATTCTGTCGTTTCAACCCTTTTCAACTCAGTCATCTTTGCCCTTTCCTTTTCAGCCAATTCCTCAAAATTTGGAACGTCCACATCAATTGGATCAACCCCAATATTACCCCTTTTAGGACCAAAATTCTGAGCTTCAGCTGCTGGTTCGATGTAAATATAGGATGTTGCCCCAGTTGAAAGTTCATTTCCCACAGGCTGGAATGTCTGGCCATTCTTCTGTACCACCTCTGGTCTGTCTTCCTGGTTTACTGCCCTTATTCCTGTAACTGAATTTTCTCCTGGCCACTTCTGCCTCATCATGGTACTCATCATCTCCATGAGATTGGTCATTCCCGTGACTCCTCTTGAGACTTAGCCAACTGTTCCTGCAGTTCTTTTTGAATTCTTTCCATCCTTTCAATTCTAGCAAGATGATCGTTCTCTATAGCTCTTGCTTGAGATCGAGTATTGTAGGAGTGTCGAAAGTCTGATTCTTTCTGAGTGCGACCAATTGTACCTTTAGTTTTAAAAACCATGGATAGAAATTATTGACACATTTTTTATTTTATTTTATAAAAATGAATGAATGAATGAATAAATTACTAAATGTTAATGAATGAACAAATAAGTAAATGACTAAGTGTATGAACATTAATGACTAACTATAAAGAATAAATGAATGGACAAATAAATAAATGACTAAGTGTATGAACAATTTATAAAGAATAAATGAATGAATGAATATAAATATAAATATAAATGAATGAACAAACAAAATATATAAAGGAAAGAACAAATGAATGATGAATGCATTTAAAAGTATTGTCCCCGGGATAATTCCAACCAAACGATCTTTCATTGATTTCCTGGAACTAAATACATCAAAGAAAAAAGATCACTGCTTTAAGACAATCTGATAATCTGTCTATCCTAATTTAAAAATGCTATTACAAAACACCGGTCCTTTAGTAACTCTCTCGTATCTTGGACCTTTTTCAATGTCCTCTTTTGATTTCCTTACTCTTCAATCTGACCCCTACTTGCTCACGACCCTTTGACATGTCAGCAGAAGCAACACCGTGTAAGCTTTCCTTAGCTTGTTTCTCTAGTTAATTGGCTCAGGCTTCCTCATGCTTTGCTCTCTCTGTCCAATAGTTCTTCTCCTTCTTAAGGTTTTTGACTTCTTGCTCCCATTCCCCGAAAGTCTTGAGAGTCTCCTCGAATTTGAGCTCGAAGCGAAACCTCTTGTTCTCCAAGTGTAATTCCTGAAGATCGCTTTAAGCAGTGTCCCTTTCTCTCTTGATCTTTTCCTTTTCTCTTTATCGAGCTGATTCCCTATTTTTCATATCCTCAAGCTCATCTTGCAATAGGGCAATTTCCTTGCTCATTTGGGCCTTTTCTTTTTCGAATTCTGCCCTTGCAATTTCTAACTCCGATGGCGCTTCCTTAGGTGGTGAACTCAAGAGCTGAACTTCTTCCCCATCTGATATCAACAACCTATCATTGACTCTCAATTCTCTCCATACCAGGTAATCAGGTGTGACGATGTTGGCATATCTAGCTACCTCCACCCGATGAGTTTCCTTCCATGCTACTACAATCTCACGTACCTTTCCCGAGTACCCATCTTCTCCATAAGCAAATTCCAAATTACTAAGGTCATGGGTCATAGGAGTAAACTAACGAGATTCCGATTGTCTTAGTACCAGTAGTGGTGCATAGCTCACTCCTCCCTATACTCCCAATAATGGAACCAAAGCTTTATCTCCGCACTTGTACAATGTCGGCATAGGAGCTATCCATGGAGCTCTCCAAATTATCATCTCAGCCCTGATATTCCAAAATATCTTGATCCATTGTTCCTCAGTCCTATTTTCAAACCAATCTCTCTTAAGAAATTCACCAATTGGTGCAAAAGACTTCCAATACGAGCGAAGAGGGAAATTCTCCTGTTTAGAAAAATGGCTCTGAACCCATATGTAAAGGAGCTGTATACAACCTAAAAAATGCCCTTTTCCTTCCCGTCTACAGAAATTCAGGGATCGGATTGTTTCTGCTATAATTGTCAGGGCTGAGGTTATCCTCTGCTCAAGCCTTTCAAAAACATCAAATATCGCCACATCCACATACCTTAATGCCTTTGGGAAGATAACTAAACCATAGATAGCCAAAGCAAAAATATTCCTAACTGTCTCCTTACTTGAATGGCTATGGATTAAGGTCCGTAAAATATCTCATGATATATAGTAGCTTACCCCTTTTCGGATAACATGGCTTTCTACCCAATTTCTTTCCACTCCCAGAATTTTAGACACCTTTTTCTTAAAACCCGACGTCTTTGTATCCTTCAAATAAATACGATTCGGAATAACGTTCTCAATATGCAGCAAGGTCGAATATTCCTCTATGGTTGGAGTCATATCCTCTCGGTTGAAAGCAAAACACCGATAAACGAGATTCTAGAATTGCACCACAGCCCGGATCACCTTACCACTGACCTTAACTGAACTAACAATCCTATGTCCCCATAAGTCTGAGTGAAGGCTTCTTTTTTCTAATATGTTCCATTGATTCCATATATCCATAAATTCTCGGAGATCATTTTGCCTGATAGTAAGATCAACCTCGGCTGACATTGCTGACACATATCCCATTTTTAAACAATCCCCATTATCTTGTTGACCTTTCTCGGACTGTTTCCTAACCTCTAAATGCTTCTCGACTATTGAGACATTTTGACCCTCCATGGAAGCCCTTTTGGTTGAATATTATCCCGAGACCAATAACCTTCCATGTGCAAAAAATGATGACAAAAAAAAAAGAAAATGAATTAGTAACGGGAATAAATTCGAATAATACAAAAAAAAAACATATAATTCAAAACAATAATTATCCCTGAGGATGCCAACAAAATTTCGGCATTATAACATCCCTGGGACTAAATACCAACACTTATTATGGGCATTGTAATGTACGTTCATCATTGTCCGATTTTCAAAAATAAATGTATTCGGAAAGTAGAATAGAAGGTAAAAGGATTGGAAATATTCCTCCATGTATTCTTAACTTCGGGATATCTAATTGGAAATCTGGCATGGCTTCGCCTAGGTTTACTATATGAAGGTGAATTAGTTCTAAAAGCCCCGAATTGTTCTTCACTGTTGCCGGTAAAGGCTAGTAAGGACCCCGATAAAAGCGAGTTCATTTCGTTAGAGTCTATTTCCCTAGCCCATGCGGATTGTTAATCACGAAGGCTTAGTTACTATGCTCCCACCTAAAAGGACGAAACCCAGGTATAGGATTCATGATATGCAAACGCACGTGTAGTGTGTGAGGAGAAATAACAAACCTTTCACCACCTATTCTACATCCCTTATTCTTAAATGCCCCAACAAGATTAAACAACATAAGTCATCAATTAATCAATAAATGAATAAATGAATATATACACCAAAATAACTAGAGAACAATTATAATATGTATGCACATGAATATGGACATATTTAAAAACATTTTATTATTTTTGAAATTATCCTTATTTAAAAAATATGGGAATTAAAATTAAATACCAATTAAACCAACAAAATCGAGACTTTGATAATACACAACTAATTCTAGGCTTGACTCTCTAATGTCCCCAGCAGAGTCGCCAAGCTATCGCAACCTAAAAAATAACAAGTCTCATCGCAAGACTTTATTATTCATTAAGCGTGACAGTAAAAAAACCGAGGAAAAGTCGACTTAATTCCTCTTGAAAAATGAAGGTTTTGAAAATTACCTTGAAAAAGACATGGGGTCGCCACCAATCTTTTTTAGCTAGGTGTGATCGGCCACCTATTAAAACCGCTTTTATAAAATATTTTAAAATTAATTAAAATATTTTTAAAACCAATTTCAAGTCTGCGTTTTAAACCAGAGAAATCAAAGAAGCAGGTTCGGGACTCGGTTACGTGTGGGGAAGGATTAGCACCCCTACAACGTCCGTAGTAATCATGTGTTATCTCAAGTCTTGGCAAAAAGTCGGTTTTAAATTTAGTATTTCAAGTTAATTCCCAATTTAAAGAAAAATAATTTCATTTTTAATTGAAAATGATCCGAAATTTATTAATTCAAAATTTTCCTATATCCCCTAGCAAACGTGGCAAAATATAGAAATTTTTATTAGTTCAAAAAAATTTCTGAATCATTCTTATTTTAAAGAAGATATTCCGTTATTAATGATAATTGATGATATCCTCCCCAGCAAACCCGGCAGAGAACTCATGAATTATTTGAACTCGGGAATATCTTTATTTTATTGAAAATCATTACCTTTTTCAAAACATTTAAAAAAATATGAATATGTGGGACATAAATAAAATGACATAGCAAAGTCTAGATAATATAGTGCAACCTAAATGCTATGATATAATTTAAATGTCTTAGCATATTCTAAATGAAATGAAATATCCTAAGTTATATGATATATTCTAAATGAAATAAAATATCCTAAGTGACATAATATATTCTAAATGATATGGCATATAATCTAAATGACATGAAACATAAAATAATGCTATCATATAATATGCATGAAAATAAAAATAAAAATAATAATGCATTAACATAATATATGCTAAATAATATGACAAAAATAATTAAATAAAAAGCATAGGATATCATGAAATATTCAAAACCATATAACAAATAATATAATATAAAAAATTTAAATCAAAGATAATAACACCATCATGAAAATTAAACATAGCAAAAATTACATATAATATAATATGCATGAATATGGAAAATGCAATGTATGAGAATGTATTTTTTTCCTTTAATTAAAGAAATCCGTATATCTAAAACGATATCCGGCTACCTTAGGAAAATATATCAAATTAAATATTCTAAAACCAAAATACTTTGTGACTGTTTGAAAATAATTTTGAAAAACTTAGATTAAAAATAAAAACCTAGCTAAACCCTTTTTAAATGGCTCTAATTTCCTAAGTTTAAAATTCCGGACTTGACTACCCTTAACCCTAGATTTAAAAAATCATTTTTAGAGTTTAAAAAGGCTTAGAAACTACCCTAAGTCAGTAGTTAAACTTTCTAATCAGCCCCCTCTAAGTAACTTAACCAAAACAGAAAAATAATTTTCCTTCAAATTCAATTCTGCCTCCACTGTCCAGTTTTAAAGCAAGATTTTTCTCCCTATTTCTAAAAATTCAAAAAAATCTAAAAAAAATACTGGATACTCAGGACACGTAAAACTACATGAGAAAAAAATAGATTAATTTTCTGATTAAATATGACTACCCAGAAAAATCGAGAAACTACGAGTACTGGGTGAAAAAACTATTTTGCCAAAACACATTCTTTTGCCTTTGATAAAATCATTTAAAAATAAAAGTAAAAATATTAGAGACTCTCTAAAAAAACTCACAAACAGTATCTAACACTTTTGAAAAGTTAGGCAAAAAATTGGCTAAAACAAATCACAAAGGTAGAATAATCAATTTGACAACTCTTTAATTTTCCAAAAGTATACTCAAGTGAGCATGACTTTGAACCATTGATTGGCCTAAGTCATAAGTCAAGTGGCAAGGACATGAAATGCATGAAAAATACAGTAAACATGATGCATGAAATGCATGATTTAAAACCTAAATGACAGGAAAAATGCATGACATCAATAAAATGACCTAGACCTAAATGAACTTGCATGGCATTTAATGCAACCTAGGTCTAAAATGCATGAATATGCATGGCAAAGCAAACCAATCCTAAACCTAAAAAATGCATGGCAATAACACAACATATGGAATGCTTAAACAAAATACTCAACCAAATATCATGAAAATGCAAACCTATCAACTAGCATGATGAAAATGTACATGCAAAACATAAAATAGAGGGGTGGCCGAATAGCCTCATGCTTCAAAATGAATATGGCATTTCCACAAACACATGATATACTAACATGCATAGCTAAAGAATAACACTCAAATCATGCAAACATAAAGTAAAGACATGAAAATAAAGGCATTTTCACAAATACATGGTTTACAAAATGTAAAACATAAACAAACTTAAACATTTTGAAAACAGAAAATCAAAAATGCAAGATAAGTAAAACAAACATGATAATAGACTCAAAAATGAAAATAAGCAAGCAACCAAATTAAAACAAGCTTCATGTTTATGTATTATAAGAAGATTTAAAGCATTAAAACTTGTTAAACATCAAGAATAACATGAAATAAAAATGCAAAAAAGCAACTACAAAAACACTAGGCCATTCGACCACCTCAGAAAAGAAAAGAAAAAAAAGTTTCAAAAGCTTTTTACAAGGAAGAATCAAGAAGGAACTTAAAGAAAAATATTAAAAACACTTATTTAAAAAGAAAAATCAAAAGAAAATCACCAAATATTAAATGAAAACAGCAAATCAAGAATGGAAAATCAAAGAAAGTGCAAGAGTATGGTGCTTAAAGCAACCTCTAGAAGCTATCTTTCAAGCCTTTTCTCTTCTAACTTTCTTTTCTTTTCTAAACTTTTCTTTTTGCCTTTCAACAATGGAGAGAAAAATCAAGCAAAAACCAAAAGAGAATAGAGAGTGAATAGCTGAAAGTGAAAAGGGAGAGAGACCCCCTTGTAGTGGCCAAATGCCCCCTCCAATGCTAGGATGTTGTCATTTTTCATTCAACAATTTTCATCCAAAGGCTATTGATCTAAGATGTTTAAAATATGAAATTATCACCCTTAGATTAGGCCATCAGCTATCCATGATTACAGCTATTCAAGAATCTTAAGCCATTATGTTGACACTCTCCCTCTTCATTCATTGGTCCATGTGGCTTATTTGCAAAGGCTTGATCAAAAAATAACTAACTTCCTCTTCATTGTTCGCCTTTTAATTAAAAATCAGAAAATATCTACCCATCCTTGGGCCTTGTCCGGCCAACCCCTCTTCTTCCAGCCCATGCTTCATTTTTTTTAAAGGCAAGAAAAGCCCTTTTCGATTTCTTAGGTAAAATGACCTTTTTGACCCCCAAACATAAATAAATAGCAAACTGACTCCAAAATAAAATTTTATTTTTTCAATACTTTCAAAATAATAAAAAATTGAATTCTTGAGGTTTTCAAAATTTTCTGAGTCCATTTGCTATTTATTTGGATTTTTTCTTCCAAAATTGCCCTTTTGTGCTCCCAAACTTTACCATTTTTTAAACGAGCTCCAAATCCAGATTTTTCTCCACCAATATCTTCCAAATAATTTAAAAGTGTGATTTGGAAGTTTTCATAATTTTTGGAACTCATTTGGTATTTTTTTGGGATTTATCTGCTTGAATTATTGCATAAGGGGCCCGGGATTTGGCCGTTTTGCAAACGAACTCCGAATCCAGATTTTCTTTTTCCAATCTCTTCCAAATATTTTAAAAATGAGATTTGAAAATTTTCAAAATTTTTGGAGTTCATTTGCTATTTTTTCGGGATTTATCTTCTTGAATTTCTGCATAGGGGACCCAGGATTTGGCCATTTTGCAAACGAACTCCGAATCAAGATTTGGAATTTTCCAGGCCATTTTCAGCTAGATCATTGAGAGGATTGATCATGTTAATCAAATGGCCAAGATTGAGTAAAAAGATGATATTTTAATAAGGGGACAAGATTCTCCACTACTTGCCTACATGACATTTTTGGCCAATGGGAGGCCTTTTAATTGCAGAGCCATGTGAAGGCCATGTGAAGAGCATGTGAAGGCTATGTGATGATGCCAAGTGGAATAAAAATGCCACCTAGGAAGATATTTTGGTAGTAAGCCATATGATCATGACAAATGGCTTAGATATTTTGTAGAGATTCAGACAAGAATAATTGAGGTGGCATTGTTGGCCAATGAGAGGTTAGAAGACCCTTAATTTAAGGAAAGCATCATGCAAAAAGGGGATAAGAAATGTCCATGTGGAAAACATGTTGGGAGAGCATGCACAGGACATGACTAAAGGCTAAAAAGATGAGCAAAAATTTTCTCTACATTTAGAGAATATCAATCAGCCAAAAAGGGAAGTTAGGGTTTTCCTTTTTTTCATATAGGCTATTCACTACATTTGAAAGAAAAATAAAGAGCAAAAAATCCTCTCAAGGAGAAAAAGAAAAAGAGAGAAAGAGGGAGAAAGGATGGGAGTGTGAGAGCTTGATTGGAAAAAGCTTTGCTATGTAACATTTTGTTCTATTCTTTTAATTTATTTTCTTTGATTTCATGACCTCTTTTTCTTATTTTCTATGTGATTATTAACTATCTTTGTTTGAATACAATGTCTTCAAAATAAATTTCTAAAGGGTTTTCTTCTATTCTCTACAAGATATCAAAGTTTGCAAAATTTTCTCTACAATTTTATCTTGGCCATGCTTGTCTTTTGCTTGAGTTTCTTGCTTGCTTGTTGGATGTGGGTTTCACCATTGTGGTAGGATAGATTTTCTCCTTTTATTTTCTTTAAAAAAATGAAATAAAAAGGTTTGAGAAGCTTGAGGATCTTGGTTTTACCAAGTGATTTTGGTTAGGTGGGACTATGTCCAAAGAACCAACCATCGAGCCAACCTTGATTTTTCTTTGCTTGTTTCTTTTTTTAGCTCATGATTGATCATTTTCATATGTTTGTTTTGCTGGAAAATCATGCATTCATATCATTCTCAACTTGATTTTTGGCTAAGACCAATCAATGGTCTATAGCCAAAGTCTCTTGTGCAAACTAGTTGGAAAAATGAAGATTTGTAAATTGGATAGTTTGATTTTGGCAATATTCTTCCAAGGTATTTTTGGTCCGAATTTATAGCTAATTTTTGATAATATAGTTCATCATGTTTTAAGTCAAAACTAATTTTTCCAAAATTTTTAGAATTTTTCTTCAAGGGTAAAAAAATGGTTTTCGGTAGAGTAGTCTTTAACTAGTATTCTGTTTTTGGGCAATATTCTTCCTAGGTATTTTTGGTCCGAATTTAAAGCTGATTTTTCCTCATATAGTTCATCAGGTTTTAAGTCAACATTAATTTTTACAGAATTTTTAGAATTTTCTTCAAGGGTAAAAAAATGGTTTTCGGTAGAGCAGTCTTTAGCTAGTATTCTGTTTTTGAGACCACTTTGGCCTAGGCATTTTTGGTCCGATTTTAAATCTGATGTTTCCTCGTATAGTTCATCATGTTTTAAGTCAAAACTAATTTTTTCAAAATTTTTATTCAAGTGTAAAAGAATAGTTTTCTAAAACTAGTTTTTGGAGTCAAAATGAGTTTTTTCTAAACTAGCAAATTTCTGATTTTATTTGTAAAAAAAAAAAAAAAAGGTTGATTAGAGTCATTAGCTACTGTTTTAGGATGTTTCTATGTTATCTCAAGGATAAAAATTGGTTTCACAAAGATCGGGTCATGGGTAGTTAATCCAGGTTTCAAAATTTTCATTTTTCTTAATCTGAGCCCAAAATTATTCAACTTAGAGATCCAATTTAAGTTTCTTCCAAAGTTAGTTGAACGCCTTTTTTAGGTGTACGGATGTTCTTACTTCAAGGTAGAAACACATTTCCGTGCATTGCATATTTTTAATGTTTTATTTTGTTGCATAAAAACGTATTTTTGGTTTCCTAAACATTTGGCGAGAATTAGTTCCTAATCTTTGCCGAGTTTGCCGGGGAGGTTAGGAAATTATTCAACGCACGTGTTTATGAAATCGAAAGGTATGGTTTTCATTTTATTCGGAATCCTGTAAATGTCATATGAAAGAATTATTTTCCAAGGTTTGTCGGGAAGTACGGTAATATTTTTCGACATATGCCATTTATGTGATTCCTCACATGAAAAATCAATTTCAAAATAATGATGCGTGCATATTTCATGATCATGCATATTCCATGATATCAAAATTTGTCATCTTAATTATGCAAATTCTATGTTTATGAATATTCCATGTTGATGTCATTTTATATTCATGTTGCTAGTGTGATCATGATGTGATTATAAATAGGGATAATGTCATGGCCCCTGAAGTTTATCAAATTTGTCAATGCAGTACTTGTACTTTAAAAATATCTATTTTGGTACTTAAAGTTTACACTTCGTATGATATTATAGTACCTGTCACTAACACCATTAAAACTTGATAACGTGGCTTTTGTATCCAATAAAAATTTGACACGTAGCACCATATAACGATGCCACGTGTACTAACTAAAAGTTATTATTTTAATTTTAAAAATAAAAATAAAATTATTTTTAAAATATAATGACGACACGTGGCACCATATAATGATGCCACGTGTATTAACTTTAAAAAATTAAAACAATTTAAAAAATAAAAAAAAAATTATTTAATTTTTGTAATTTTTCAATAAATATTTTTTAAAAGAATTAAAATAATTACATAATTTAATTTTTGTAATTTTCAAAAATAACTTTTTTTTTTTAAAATATTTTTAAAAATAATTTAGATATTATAAATGTTTTTTTTAATATTTAATTTTAAAATATTATATATTTTAAAAATAATTTTAGTTAAATATTTTAATTTTGTTATTTTTTAAAATTTTGAATTTAAAAAATAGAATTTAATTTTAAAAAATAGAATTTTAAATTTTATTATTTTAATATATATTTTTTTAAGTCTTTTAAAAAATTAGATATTAATTTTTAAATTATTTTTTGTATTTTTAAAATATTTTAAATTTATTTTTTAAATTTATTTTCTTTCTTGTTTTTACAAAAATTCATATATTAATTTCTAAAAAATCAGGTTCTGCCATGTGTCATCACCTGATTGGTCAATGCCACATCATCATCTTTATTTAACGGTGTTAAGTCAAAGTACCACATTGTTACACGGTTTGATAGTACAGGTACCACATTGAACATTTTTAAAGTACAGGTACCACGTTGACAAATTTGATAAACTTCAGGGGCTATTCATGACATTATCCCTTATAAATATTCTAGGACAATGTCATTTTGTGATTGTTGCCTATATGATCTCTTTGTTTACTATGTCAAGCATGTAATGTCATTTATTGTTTTGGCCATGTCATTTAGATTTTTCCATGTCAAGCATGCCACGTCATTAATTCTTTTGCCATGTCATAATATGATTTGCCATGTCAAGCATGCAATGTCATTCATTCTTTTGGCCATGTCATTCATTCTTTTGCATGCCATGTCATTAATTCTTGTCATATCATTTAGATTTTGTCATGTCAAGCATGCCATGTCATTCATTCTTTTGGTCATGTCATTTAGATTTTGTCTTGTCAAGCATGTCATGTCATAATAAATGTTTGCAATGCCATGATATGTTGTTTAAATTACATTTGTATCTTATTATTGATTTGCACATTCATGACCATTTTTTTATGATTTAAAATGCATAAAAAATAATTAATGATTTTTTATAAAACAAGGTTATTCTCGAGTTAAAATAATTCATGAGTTCTCTACTGGATTTGCCGGGAAGGATATCATCAATTATCATTAACGATGGAATATCTTTTTTTCAAAAACAAAGGATGATTCAGAGAATTTTCAAAATAAAGAAAAAATTCCATGTTTTGCCGAGTTTGTTGGGAAATATGAAAAATTTTATGTTAATAAATTTCGGATCATTCTCAAATAATATAATTGTTTTTTAAAAAAGGGAATTATTTTTTAAATATCAAATATAAAACAGACTTTTACCGAGACTCGAGATAACACACGATTAATAAGGTGCCATTTTATATGGGCGGTGTGGGGCGCTAATCCTTCCTCACCCGTAACCGGCTCCCGAATCCGCACTTGTTTTCTCTGGTTCAAAGTGCAGACTTCAAAATTGGTTTTTAAAAAAATGTTTTAATTAATTTTAAAATGTTTTACAAAAATCGGTTTTAATAGGTGACCCATCACACCTAGCCAAAAAAGATTGGTGGCGACTCTATTTTTTTTCGAGGTTATTTTCAAACCCTCAGTCTTTATTTAAGAGAAATTAAGTCGTATTTTCCTCTTTTCGCCCATACATATTATTATTTTAAACGCCGCTTAACGAGTCGCGAGATTCGTTGCAACAAAGACCATTTATTAAGATTTAGGGCAACATATAACCGATCACTGACTCGACTCTCGAAGCTTCCGTGGAGTAGCCAAACTGTCATACAAATCCTAAAATTCAACCCTAAACGTAAAAATAGAGTCACCACCAGCATTTTTTTTTAGGTGCGATTAGTCACCTATATGAATCTATATTTTTTTAAAAAACCCAAAACATTTGGATGCCCTGCTTGGCCCCTCTTTTTATTTTTTTATTTATTTACTTGCCTTATTTACTTATTTATCTTTTAATTTATTTACTTCTAGTTCTTGTTTACTTTATACATTTTTCTTGGTTTTATTTATATTATTTGTAATTTATTTTATTCGTATTTTATTTACTTTACCTTTTGAGATTTGTAAGATTTAAAGGGAAAAAAAGAGTTTTTCAAAATCTCAAATCTGAGATTTTTTATAAGGTGGCTTATGTTGGTTTGTGGTTGTTAAAATAATTTTGAAATTAAAAAAAAAAAAAAAAAAAATCGTACATCTAAATGTTTTAAACTTTTTTAATTTTATTTTTCATCTTTTTATAGGATATTCAATTTTTTTAAAAATATTTTAAATTTTAAATTTGGTGAAGTTTTCTTAGAATTTTTTTGTTTTATTTTTTAGTTGGGTTTTTCATTAATTTTTGTTTAGGATGTTTTTTCACTTGATTTTCATTTTAATTGTATTTTTTTTTTTTTTTTGTATTTTAATATGTGAGTGGGGCTTGATAATATTGTGTTAGCTTTAGGATTTTTGAGGTTAAATTTTGTGTTGACAATAATTTATGTGCATACTTTTAGGAAATTTTTTTTTTATGTAGATGTTTTTTGTTAGATTTTTTTTTTTTTTTTTTTTTTGCAAAATTTTTGGTTTGATTATAAATTTTTGGTTTGCAAAATTTTTGGTTTGATTTTTATCAGCACATTATTATTATATAAAAATAAACAAAAATGTTTCTTTAAAAAAAATTATCATGTAACAAGTAATTAGTTCATCATGTGTCAGTTGATAAATCACTTTGGATGTAGTTTTTAATTATAGGTACAGATAATTAGAATGTTTCACATT
This sequence comes from Fremontodendron californicum, assembly GCA_030761205.1. Lineage (NCBI taxonomy): Eukaryota > Viridiplantae > Streptophyta > Magnoliopsida > Malvales > Malvaceae > Fremontodendron > Fremontodendron californicum. The sequence continues at coordinate 27,776,225 of JAULJL010000005.1, forward strand.
TTGTGTGGGATCTTTTTTTGATATATTAAATATAATATTATTTATTTAAACAAATAAAGATTAATGTTATAAATAAGTGAAGCGAGTTTGTTTGAAACCTTATTTTTGCAATATATCATTCCTAAACAGCCTAATATGATGTCAAAGCTAAAATCTTAGCAATAGTCATGCTTACGATAAAAACCAATTCATAATTTTATATCATATTATTTTTATTATATAAACTTTATACTTAATCCGTCTTGTGAAGATTGTTGGTGGGATTCTCTCCACTAATGTTTTTTGTAAGGTCACATGATTTTTTACTTAAGAATTTTTTTAAAATGTCTCTTATAACTTTTTCTAAAAGTTTTTCTAACAGACTTTTTTCTAAACAATTACTATTTTTATTATTTAGTTTATTTAATTAATAATCTAAGTAGTTTAATTAATTTACCTTTCCCTTTTTATTTTTGAAAAACAATTCATCAAATTTAAAAATAATGTACCTAACCTAAGTTAAAATTAAATAGCTAAGTAAAATAAATGGGCTAGCAATGTATTTCATTATATACTAAGCTTGACCAAAGTTTGATGGGGCTATAACCAATCAAGGTTGGACCTGAGGTGGGGTGTCAGGTGAGGTCAAGCTTTCTTATTTCTTTTTTTTCCTACACACCAAAAAGTTGCAGTTAGGTGCAACTATATATAACTTTTTAAAACTCAATTTTTCATCTTTCTCTCTTTTACCAGAAGTTATTTCTATCAAATTCTAAAATTTTAGCAACCACGTGTTATGGTGACCACTATCCTTCACCAATCATTAAGCAAAAATATACAATTTTCTCCTCCTCTACACTTTAATCAGTTCAGTTTCTCCAAAATACCCCTTGTTCTTTATTTACAACCTAAATCTACCATCAATCACTTTCCTTTCTCACTAACGAACCCTTTTTCCTTCTTCCTATTGTTCTCCTCTATGTTTTAATCGGTTGGAGTTTCTCCTCACTGCTTGTTGTCGTCTACCATTGGGGCGACAATTCTTCTTTTTTTCTTCGAAACAAAAAAAAAATCGTCACTAAAACCCAAAATCCTTAACTAACCTGAAACTTCCCTTCCTTATACATTTTCATTTTTTTTAGTGTTGATGGAAAATGTGGTTTCTTCCTTTTTTCTTTTTTTTTTTTTTCTTTTTTTGGTTCTTTTCTTCATTTTCATATATTTTTTGGTAGATTTTTGTTGCTTTCATTTTGGGTCTAATTTTAATTGATTTTTTATTGGGTTTTGTCAAAAAAATTGGCTAAAATTTTAACATGAAAAATATGATTTTTTTTTTAAATTGTGAAATTTTGATGAGTATTAGTATAAGGTTTGATAATAGTGAATAATGATGGTTGGAAGGTAGAGAGAAAAAACTAAATAAATAAAAAAATGTGTCAACCCTCACTCTCCTCTACCTTGCCACTTGTCATTTTTCAAACCCTCAAATTAACTACAACTACATGTCAACTTCTTAGTTCTCTTCAATTAGCCATGTTATAGTCTTTCAATCATTGTAGTTATATTACTCTTCAAAATCTTACTTTCAATAATGTTATTATAGACTAGAATGACGCTTTGCATATGATCTTTTCTAAAAAATATTATGTATAAAAAAATCTTAGATTCAATAATATTATAGTCAATAATAATAATACTAATAAGAAGAAAATAAAAATAATTATTTTATTAAAAACAATAAAATTTAATTAATTATTTCATTTTATTTGCTTTTTATTCTTACCCACTTTTTAAAGAATTTGATAAATTTAATTCATTTATAAAAAAAATTCTTATATTACTATTTAACAAATATATATTTTTCACAAATTTTGTACATGAAAAATATGAAAAAATAAAATATAATAACAAAAATAAAAATAAAAAGCCAAGATATACTTTACAAACTTATGGCCAAAGACCCAAAAAGGATGGCCCCAAGTTGAACTAGTTTCTTCTTTTACGTTCCTTGGTGCTTTTGTTTTTGTACTTCAAACTTTTAACATAAGTTTTGTTACTAAAAGTTCTCTCTCCCCCCTTTCTCTGTGTAAGACACTTGCATATACCGATAGCAATCTTTCTGCTGCCATTGTGGGGTCACAAGCCTTACCGCTTCAGAAAGATACCTCGCCGAATCTCTTATCTACATCAGCTGGTTGAGAGAATTGGGGGATTCCAATATGGCAGATGCCAACCCTAGGACTGATACGTCAACACTGATGAGAAGAATCAAAGGGTGATGCCAATGTTAAAAAAAGGGACCGGAGATCAAACTGGTCAGGCCTCCGGTTCAATTGTATCCATAATATTAAAAAAAAATAGAAATTTAAAATAATTCAAAAAAAAAAAATCACACTCGTCTACTTGATTTGAGGAGAACTAGAGGAGTAAAGTTTTAATACTACAAGTTGGTGGATTTTGAGAGATCTAAATGGAAACTGATACAATCATTCTTCAATCTGTAATTTAAAAAAGGAAGAAAGAGAAAAGCTTCAATAATTAGTAGTATTATATTCAAATGAAGATTACTTATCCAAAAAAAAAAAAGAAGATAATAATCGTGCAACTCACCTGTTTATTTATTGATTTTGGAAAGCAAAGCAACGTAAAAGGAAACAGAGGAGCTGCTTGACTGGAGCCTGGAGGAGGAAACACTGAAACAGGTGCTACTTGACTGGCCTACTTCTGGAAACAGAGGCGAATGACGAATTGTTGTGGGCAACTGGAGGAGGAAACACCAAAATGAATGGCCGAAGGAAAAAAAAAAAAAAATTAATGCCCTAACTGTTGTGGGAAATTGGACGTGGCCAGAAGGCCAACTAAAGCTTATTGGGTTAACCCAAAAAAATCAATAAGTCTGTGTTTGTTGGGTTTAACCAGTTTAGCTTATTGGGTTAAAAATTTATTGGGTTAAAAATACCCAAAAATAATATAAAAAAATAACATTTCAGGTTTAATTGGGTATTTATCGATTTTTCCAATTCTCGATTCCTGATTTTTATTCGGTTCTTACTGGTTTAACAGTTTTTCGATTTTTACTATATCATTGAACCGTCGGACCTGTCAGTTCCCGATTGAATCGGCCGGTCTAGTCCAGTTTTTTCATCATTGGTGATGCCTCTTCTTTTCATGTTAATGTTCTATGTTTAAGGTGCTAGTGCATAAACCTTCTCTTCTTAGGGTTTTAGTTTTCATTTCATGTAATTGATTCCAAAAGTTACTTTTTTCTCTCATTGAGAAATAAGAAAGAAAATAATATTGTGTGTAGACACAAACACATATATGTTGAGCTGGAGAATATGTCTGTTGGCCAATAGTGATTGTGAATTCACCAACCTTTTGTGTAGTTTGAAAGAGGTCAAACGAATGCTTTTGTGGCCTTCGATTCTAGTGACAAATCAAAAAACCAAAACATATCATAAGGTCAGTTCTTTTTATTCTTTTCTTTTTTTTTAATTGGGTAACATGAATATTAGATTGTTAAAACAGTTTATCCATTTAACATCGTATTGATAACATTTTTCTCCAGACATTGCGTAGGCTTGCTCAAAATCGTGAGGCTGCAAGAAAAAGCCGGTTAAGGAAAAAGGTAGTTCATTCATGACTTGGTTTAATTTTTTCAACTTTATCATGTTTGTATAAGCAAGCTTTTATGATATTCTAGCTGCAATTATCTATCAAGGTGCAGTTTCTTTGTGTCTTATTATAAATTTAGGGGCAACTTGTAAAATCCATTGTAAAGTTGTGTAGCATTTACACCCTTATATCACTCCTCTAACCCCTATTCATTGCCCCTCTTAGACATTTAAAAATTGAAAAAAAAAACATTGTTGTGTCCAAATGAAGGTAAATAATTTCCCAAGAGAAGTTTTTGGTTGGAAATATGTGATAATTTTGTTGCTCTGAGTTTTCATTTTCTTTGAAGTACCCCTGTTTGGCACATATCCGACGAACATGGATATGGAAAAGTCCGACCCTACAAATACAAGGAAAAACTTAAAGAAAAAAAATTACCCAGGCACAAACTAGTGCCCAACCAAGTAACAAAGGAGGAAAGTGTAAAATTAGGTTCACTTTATGTTTTTGTTCTAGTAATTAAAGAGCGTATTGCTTTTTTGCTTGACCCTTTTCTGCTTTCAAAATCTAGGCATATGTGCAGCAGCTACAGAGTAGTCGACTGAAACTGACTCAACTTGAGCAAAATCTGCAACGAACTCGTCAGCAGATCTGTTTTATGTTAATCCCACCAGTATTGTGATGTATCATTTACATTTTTCAATTTGTAGGCTGATAATGCTGTCTCTACAAGGCATATTCATTTCAAGCTCAGGAGAACAATCTCATTCAATGAGTGGAAATGGTATATAAGCTTTATTAGCCTTTCCTACTGTTTAATTTCATGGTTGGAACTTGAAAATTGAAATTTGGTGATTTGATAATAGGGGCTTGGAACTCAAGTTTGTTGAAACATGTTTCACTACAGTAGCTATTACATGTGTGGATATTATGTATTAGCTAAGTTAAGTTTTGTTCCTGAAACATGGAAAAGAAAGTGCTGTTTCTACTTGTGTCAGGCATCCAATTCCAAAACCAAGTTAGGGTATTTAATTGAAGGGTCGAAGAGTTTCATCACTTTTTAAAATACTATTAAGTCTGCATGGATGCTATTATTTGGCACATATAAGCTATACTTTATGTGCATTTACGAGTTTCAAATCCTTTTCTAGCTTGGGTGTGGCCGCTCCTTGCCTTGAAAGAATTCACACACGGCCACCAGCTTTCCAAAATAAGGGGATCCGTTGCTTATTTGTTTTTTCCTTTGGTCTTCATGGCATATACGGTCTAATATTATTGAATAGATATTTTTTTTGTTATTGTATTTTGATAAATAATAAAATTTGGTGTCATTGTTTGGCCTGGCTTGAACATGAGTCGATTGTTGGATCCTTTTTTTACTGTCTTTGATATTTGTGGATTTTACTGACCTTGCATTTTTTGTTTAGCTATGTGGTAGTGATTAATGAATTTATGTTATTAGAGTTTTGCCCCTTTTAAAACAAGAAATAAAATTAAAAAGAAGTTCTTTTATTCTCTTGAATTTTGGTATCTGATTTTGATCTTACCATCCACCAATGTATCTTCTATGCTATAATATTGTCTTTATGGACTGCTGTACAAGTGCCTTGGCATTTGATGTTGAATATGCACGGTGGCTAGAGGAGCACAATAGGATAAATGAGTTGAGGGTTGCAGTCAATTTCACATGCTGGTGACACCGAACTTCGTACTATTATTGACAACGTAACATAGTAATGCTAAGTGGTAATTTGTTTTATGAAATAACAAAAACTAAATTACAACAAACATTACCACTAATGTAATATCTTCAGTAATTTATGTAATGAGCTATGTAATTTGTCATACTTTTGCGTAAATTCAGTAATGTTACAACAAACATTACCATTAATAATTTAATATGTAATATATTACAACAAACATTACCACTAGTGTAATGATTACATAAATTTATTATCTGAAAACGTAATAATTTCAGTAACATGTAATATATTGTAGTAATTTTGTAATAAAAGTTGTAAATATATCAGAAAAGTCAACAAAGTTAAGTCGAAGCGTATCTTATACGATTTATTAAATAAATACATTAGAATATATTGTAATGATTTATGTAACTTGTCACACTTTTATATAAATTCAGTAATGTTAAGTGGTAAAAACAAAATTACAATAAATATTATCACTAATGATTTAATATGTAATATATTATAACAAACATTAACACTAATGTAATGATTACATAAAATTATTATTTGAAAATGTAATAATTTCAGTAACATATAATATATTGTAATAATCTTGCAACAAAAATTGTAAATATATCAAAAAAGTCAACAAAATTAAGTCAAAGCATATCTTATACTATTCATTATATAAATACATTAGAATATACTGTAATGATTTATGTAACTTATCATACTTATATGTAAATTCAGTAATGTTAAGTGGTAAAAATTAAATTACAACAAACATTACCATTAATGATTTCATATGTAATATATTATAATAAACATTACCACTAATGTAATGATTACATAAATTTATTATCTCAAAACGTTGTAATTTCAGTAACTTGTAATATTTTGAGTAATTTTGTAACAAAAATTGAAAATATATTAGAAAATTCAACAAAGTTAAGTCAAAGAGTATCTTATACAATTCATTACATAATTACATTACAATATAATATAATGAATTATGTAACTTATCATACTTTTGTGTAAATTCAATAATGTTAAGTGATAAAGACTAAAGTACAACAAACATTATCACTAATGATTTAATGTAATATATTACAACAAACATTAGTTACATTACCACAAATGTAATTGTCGCAACCAAAAAAACAAGTCTCATCGCGAGATTTTATTACTCGTTAAACGTGACATTAGAAAAACAGAGAAAAAAACTACTTAATTCTTCTTGAAATAAAATTAGGGTTTCAAAATGACCTCGAAAAAGATATGGAGTCGCCACCAATCTTTTTTGGCTAGATGTGATCGGCCACTTATTAAAACCAGTTTTGTAAAACATTTTAAAATTAATTAAAACATTTTTAAAATCAAAAAATCGGGTTCGGGACTCGTTACGTGTGGGGAAGGATTAGCACCCCCACAAGCCCGTATAAAGCGGTACCTTATTAATCGTGTGTTATCTCAAGTCTCGGTAAAAAGTCGGTTTTAAATTTGGTATTTCAAATTAATTCTCAATTTTAAAAATAAAATAATTCCATTTTTAATTGAAAATGGTTCGAAATTTATTAATTCAAAATTTTCCTATATTCCTGAACAAAATCGGAAAAATATAGAAGTTTTTATTTATTTGAAAAAATTAGAATCATTCTCGTTTTTTGAAAGAAATATATTTCTTTATTAATGATAATTGATGATATCCTCTCCAGCAAACCGGGTAGAAAACTCATGAATTATTTTAACTAGGGAATATCTTTATTTTATTAAAAATCATTATCTTTTCCATATATTTTTAAAAAATATGAATATGAATATGTGTGACATAGTAAAGATGATATAACAAAGTCTAGATAATATAATGCAACCTAAATGATATGATATAATTTAAATGGCATAGCATATTCTAGATGAAATGAAATATCCTAAGTAATATGATATATTCTAAACGAAATGAAATAACCTAAGTGGCATGATATATTCTAAATGAAATAAAACGATTTAAATGACATGGCATATTTTAAATGACATGGCATATTCTAAATAATATAATCTAGATGACATGGAATATAATCTAAGTGACATGAAATGACATGAAACACAAAATAATGCTATCATGAAATATGCATGAAAATAAAAATAAAAATAATAATGCATATACATAGTATATGCTAAATAATGTGACAAAAATAAATAACTAAATAAAAAGCATAGGACAGCATGAAATATTCAAAACCATATAACAAACAATATAACAACATAAAACACAAATCCAAATCCAAATAATAACAATACCATAGGAATATTCATAGCAAAAAATCATATATTATACAATATGCATGAACATGAAAAATGCAATGCATGAAAGTGTATTTTTTCCTTTAAATAAGGAAATTTGTATACCTAAAAAGATATTCGGCTACCTTAGGAAAATACATCAAATTAAATTTTCTAAAATCAAAATACTTTGTGATTGGTTTAAAAACAATTTTGAAAATCTTGGATAATAAAACCTCATAGCCGAAATCCCTTTAAAAAATAGCTCTATTTCCCTAAGTTTGAAAACCCGGACTTGACCACCCTTGATCCGAGCTTTATAAAATCATTTTTTAAGATTAAAAAGTCTTAGAAACCAGCCTAGGATAGTAGCTAAGGTTCCTAATCAACCCCCTCTAAATGCCTTAGCCAAAACTAACAATTATTTTTCCCTTGAATTCAAATCTGACTGTACTGTCTAGTTTTAAAGCGTGATTTTTAAGCCTATTTTTAAAATTTCAAATACATCAAAAAAAATACAGGAGACTCAGAACATGTAAAACTATATGGGAAAAAAATTTCTTAATTTTTTGACTAAGGATAACTTCCCAGAAAAATCGGGAAAGTCAGAACACTGGTGAAAAACTATTTTGCCAAAACACATTTTTAAGCCATTGATAAAATCATTCAAAAATCAAAGTAAAAATATTGGAGACTCTTCTATGAACCTACAAACAGTAGCTAAAATTTCTAAAGATGGACAAGATTTTCCTAAGTAAAAAAAAAAAAATCAGAAAGGTAGAAAAAATCAACTTGACAACTCCTTAATTTTCCACAAGTATGCTCATGTGAGCTTGACGTTGAGCCATTGATTGGCCTAAGTCAAAAATCAAGTGGCATGATATGATATGTATGAACAAACAGCAAGTTAAATGCATGAAATGCATGATTTAAAACCTAAATGACATGGAAAATGCATGGCATAAAGAATATGGCCTAGACCTAACATGAACTTGCATGGCAATAAATGCAACCTATGTCTAAACATGCATGAAATGCATGGCAATGTAAATGAAACCTAGACCTAAGAAATGCATGGTAATAACACAAACACATAGCATACTAAATCAAAATACACAAAATCATGGCATGGAAATACAAGCATGTCAACCAACAAGATGAAAATGCACACACAAAGCATGGAATGGAGGGGTAGCCGAATGGTCATAAGCTTCTATGATGATGGAATCCTAGCATGGTAGTTACACAAACACATGACATACTAAATGCAAGACTAAAAAAGAAATATGTTAAACCAAGCAAACATGAAGTAAAGGCATGAACAAACACATAGTATATAAAATGCAAATTATGAACAACTCAAACATGTTGAAAACAGAAAATTAAAAATGGTAAACAAGGAAAGTAAACATGAAACAAGATGATAAAATCAAAAATAGAGGTAAGTAAGTAAAAGGATTAAAACAAGCTCTATGTTTTTTTTTTTTTTTAGAAAAATATAGAACATCAAAACATGCTAGACATCACAACCAACATGAAATAAAGATCAAACACCATTCATATAACAAAAAGTCCATTCGGCTACCCTTCAAAATAGTAAAAAATTGTTTTTTTCAAATTTTTTTAAGAAAGCATGAGAAAGGAGCTTGAGGATGAAGTTTGAAAACACTTATTTCAAAACCAAAATCAATAGAAAATCACCAAATATCAATTGAAAACAGCAAATTAAGAATGAAAATGCAACAAAAAAAAAAAACAAGAGTAAGGTGCTTTTAGCTACCTCTAAAAGCTATTTTGCAAGCTTTTTTCTCTTCTTACTTTCTTCACCTTTCTAAACTTTCTATTTGTTTTCAAAAATGGAGAGTATTCAGCCAAGAAGAACCATGAAATGAAAAAATATCTCCCCTCCAATCTAGTGGCCGAATGGCCCTTGGTATCCTTTAAAAATTGTCATTTTTTTTACACCAATTTTGATATAATGGTCCCTAATCCAAGATGCCTTCTATGTAAAATTCCCACCCTTAAATTGGAATAATCAGCCCCTAAATATGATGTCATGAAGATGTTATCATAAATATGACATCATCCATCTCCATCCATTGGTCCATGTGTTGCAAATTCAATGGCATGATCAAAAAAAAATTACCTTCCTATTCACTCTTGGCCTTTAGATGAAATGGCTCAACAAAATCACTCTCCATCATGGGCTTGGCTGATTGCCCTCTTAAAATCCAGCCCAATCTCTATTGCAAGAAAGGCCCTTTTCGATTTCTTCGATAAAATGACCTTTTTGACCCCAAAATTTTCGAGCCCATTTGCTATATTTTTTTTTATTTTTTCTTCCAAAATTGCCCCTCTGTACCCGAACTTTTACCATTTTTTCAACAAGCTCCGAATATAGATTTTTCTTCACCAATCTCTTCCAAAAAATTTAAAAGTGAGATCTAGAAGTTTTCATAATTTTTGGAGCTCATTTGCTATTTTTTCGGGATTTATCTGCTTGAATTTCAGCATAGTGGGCCCGAGATTTGTCATTTTGCAAACAAGCTCCGAATCTGGATTTTCTTTGCCAATCTCTTCCAAATGATTTAAGAAAGAAATCTGCAAATTTTTAGAATTTTTGGAGCTAATTTTCTATTTTTTCGAATTTTCTAATTTTGCCCTTTTATCTCCAAAGCTCGGTTTTGCTCAAAATAAGTTCGATTTTTAGATTTTCTTTTTCTGTGCCTTCGTCATATATGGAATTGGAGTTGGTCCGAAAACGCCCAATTTTTACGATCAAATTCTCCTCCAATTTGATTTTTCCTTTTTTCACTGTCAGGAATTTCCTCGTTTTTCTGTTTTTCCTCCAATTGACTCTTTTCTCGGAATTACTTCAAACTGAGCCTTAGGCTATCCTTGTTTAATCACTTCTCATCAATTAGGGGCTTTATTTTTACCGAATCGGGTCATTTCTGCAATTTTCCCAAATTTCACCAAAATCTACCAAAAACCCTAATTCTCGGTTTTCTTCCAAATTGACTTTTTTCAGTTTTTTCTTCCAAGTAGCCTCTCCATTACCCGTAGTCATTGCTTATCTTCCATTTGTAACCTCCAATTTCGACCAATTTGATCGTTTAAGCACTTTTCCCCAAATTTTTCGAACTAGAGTTTCCTTTCTACTGAATCTCAGTAACCCAACTTCCAAACTCCATATCTTTCGTTGTAGACCTCGGATTATCAAAATTCTTTCACCATTTTTCAATTGAACTTTGAATCTTGATTTTGAAAGTGGGTTGACTTTTTTAGTAGTTGATTTTTTGAGGTTGACTTTTTCGAGATTGACTTTTTATGTCAGCTTTCTTAAACTAAGTCTTGGAGTATCACCTGTAGGATGAGAAAAGCCTTTTTGCATTCTGAAACATCACTTTAGGAAGAAAACATACCTGATTTAGTGGTCCGGACAAAATTAGGTGTCTACAGCTGCCCCTCTTTGGCTATTGCTGAGAATCAGGAATGAGGCAAAGATAAGCAAACACTAATTTTGTCCGGTTAGTGAAACCACATGTGAAGAAAAGAGAAAGGGGTTTTCATTTTTTTCATTCATTTTTTTATTTTTTTTATTTTTTTATTTTATTCATTCATCATTTTTTTTTTTTGTTATGAAAGCTGAAAATTGAAGATTTTGTCCTTAAATTGAGTTCCCTGACTAATCAAGGCTCGACCCGTCTTAAGGAAATGAGTTCGATTTGCAAGAGAAGAAAATAGAAGATTTTATCCTTAAATTGAGTTCCTTGACTAATTAAGGCTCGACCCGTCTTAAGGAAACGAGTTCGATTTTTAAAACAAAATATTTGATTTATTTGAGAAGCAGAACGAATTTGATTTTAAAACAAAATATCTCTACGGTAAATCTCAGGATTCGACTCATTAGAGAAGCAGAACGAGTTCGATTTTGAAACAAAATATATCTATGGTAAATCTCGGGATTCAACTCATTAGAGAAGCAGAACGAGTTCGATTTTAAAACAAAATATCTCTATGGTAAATCTCGAGATTCGACTCATTAGAGAAGCAGAACGAGTTCGATTTAAAAACAAAATATCTCTACGATAAATCTCAGAATTTGACTCATTAGAGAAGCAGAACGAGTTCGATTTTAAAACAAAATATCTCTACGGTAAATTTAAAATCATCAACCATATTTAAAATGCCAAATTTAAAATGCCAAACTTAAACATTTTTGAGTCAGCTATATTGGGCTCAACCACATCTAACGTGCCAACTTCACTGGGCCTAACCATTTTTGTGCCAGCTATATTGGGCTCCACCACATCTAACGTGCCAACTTCACTAGGCCTAACCATTTTTGTGCCAACTATATTGGGCTCACTCACACCTAACATGCCAACTTCACTGGGCTTACTCCCTTTTGTGCCAGCTATATCGGGCTTATTCACATCTAACGTGCCAACTTTACTGGGCTTCCTCCCTTTTGTGCAAGCTATATCGGGCTTACTCACATCTAACGTGCCAACTTTATTGGGCTTACTGTAAGACCCTCGTAAGTACGAGATCAATTCAGGACAATTATAACATGCGGATGGCTCGAGGTTAAACTTTGAAATGCCTATAGAAAGGATGGGTACCATGTGGTACACATGTTGTATGATAAATTGTAGAGTTGGGGTTTTAATCGAGTGATTAAGTGATTTAACCCCAAATTGACTAAAAGTCGGGATAGGGGAAAGTCCGTAAAATATGATAATTTAACTTCACATAGTGTTGATATATGATATAACATTATTTGGGAGTGTTAGAACAAGAATCGACAGAAAAATAGATAAAATGTGAACCAGGGGTATTTTGGTCATTTTACCCAAAATTTTGTTTTTAGTACGTAAATGGTACCAATGGACTAAATGATCATATAGGATCATAATATGATGTTTAGATAAAAAATTGGACATTAAAATCAAATCTGATAGCTAAAATTGTCTAATTCGTCATTTAGTGACGCTAGCGTAAATTACCGTAAAAACATGGTACGGGATTTTTCAAAACTGATTCGAACACATGGACATATGTTATAACATATGAGGATTATATATATGACAAGAAAAATAAGAAACAGAGTTGAAACCAGATACGTCCTTAAGTAACCTAAAGAAATGAAAACCGAGAACTGACCGCGGGAAGGTCCGGAAAAGGTTTTAAATGGATCAATGGATTAATATAGAAATAAAATGATGTTATCAAGCTACTGGTGAAATCAGAACAAAAATCGGAGCTAAAATCGAAAAAGTCAAAATGTTGACCCGTTGGCGCACCGAGGCCCGGATTTGGGTTTTAGGATATCAAAAAATTACCCGAACATGCAGATCAGTATATTATCATATTTGGAAAATATCCATGTCAAGAAAAGTGAAAGACGGGCTTCCGAACGTTAAAATTACATGTTGGCTCGCTAAGGTACTAAAAGACAAAATAGGGGCAAAATGGTCATTTGCCATGGCTCACATATTAAGTCTGAAAATCAGACTTCTTCCTCTCCCATTTTCACGTGAAAAACAAAAAAGAGAGAAAGAAAGAGGGGAAGCCGTGGAAGCTTACTTCCAAGCTTTCTCTCTCCTCTTTTTACTAGGCGAATCATCAAAATTTTCAAAGATTTCACAAACCCAAAGGTAACTTCATGTTCTAAGCTTGATTTTGATGTTATATTTGAAGATTTTGCCTTTAACTATGAGAAACTATGTGGGCTAAAAATTGGTAGTGGTGAACCACCATGTTGCCACCATTTTTTCCGCCACGGGAGGTGTTCCTCCGTCTCTTTAAACCATAAATTAGTATCGGATAGCTTTGAATCAAAATTTAAAGGCTAAAACAAGTTTGGCCGAAACCCTAACTTGCCCATGAGGTGGTTCCACCACCTTCCTTGGTTGTTCGAGGCCACCGTTAGCTTTACTGTCATCATGTGAGCAATTTTCTAGTTTACTGTTGCTCTGAACTTTAATCCGAGCTAAGTGTAAAAAATTTATTTGTAAAAATTCTTAAGCTGAAAATTTTTGGATAGCAGCTAACTATTATAAATAATGGGAATTTGAGTGTCACGTAGTTGTAAAATATTTACAGAATATCCTGACGATGTCATAGGTACCCATCTCGTAGAGTTCGCCCGGGATCGCGACAAAGTCACGAAAGTGCCGCTTTAATACTCGAAACAACACAGTGAGTATTTAGGTTAATCTAGGAGGTAGTTGTTGTTTTATATGCATTGTTGATTGATATGGATATTGAAACATGAAAATTGCTCGGATTATGAAAATGGTAAGTTTCGAACCTTACGCGGATCAAAGGCGTAAGTGTGGTATTAATATGGTTACATGAGGTAAATGTTGTGGAGTTGAATAATAATGAATGTGAGCTATTTGAAATGCTCGGATATGCTTAATTGAGATGTTGGGCAAGGTACGAATTATGGTTGTACTTGTCAGATTAAAGAAACAATAGTATGGAATTGTGTTTGAGGCATTATGGTTGCTAATTTGTGAAATTGGTTGATGAATGATATTGTATAGGATGGTTGAGTGTTTAAGGATAGTTAGACATTGTAGATTAAATGTTATGCACACAAGTTGTTTGATAAAATGTCTAAGTGAGATTGTAATGCTTGTAAACATAAGTAGAAATATGCTAGTGTAGAAGTTGTTACCTAGCATATTATATAAATCATTTAATAAGATAAACAAATTTAATACATCATGTTATTGTTGTACGGATAGGGTGATGTCTGAGATGCTATTGTTGTACGGACAGGGTGATGTTCGAGATGCTATTATTGTACAGACAAGGTGATGTCCGGGATGATTTTGTTGCACGGACAGGGTGATGTCCGGGATGCTTTTGTTGTATGGACATGGTGATGTCCAGGATGCTATTACTGTACGGACAGGGTGATGTCCGGGATGCTGTTACTGTACGGACAAGGTGATGTCCGAGATGCTATTGTGGTACGGACAGGATGATGTCCGGAATGCTATTGTGGTACGGACAGGATGATGTCCGGATTGCTATTGTGGTACGGACAGGATGAGTCCGGTGTGGTACAGACAGGATTGAGTCCAAAATGATACGGACGGGATGAGTCCATGATGATATGGATAAAATAGTCGGGGATGGAAAATATTACGGACTAGTATAAGTCCGGGATGTTTTAATGTTATAGTCAAGAAAAATTCATAAATGATAATTATAGAGGTATACACATAAAATCGAGTGCTAGATATTTTTGGCTATCGATTCTAGCTGGCCAATGGCCCATTTTTATTCAGCACTCAGCATAGAAGATTTCATAGGGGACGAATAATTTTTATATGTCCTAGAACAATTTTTAAATATTACTTTTTTGTTAATTAAACATACTTGATATGTCTTGTTTATGCTTTAATGGTTAAGAAAGGAAGCATGAATCTTCCAAGTACTCTTCCTAGTTACCTTATGTTTATTGAGTCTTTCTGCTCACTCCGTTTATTTTCATTCTTTTTCAGATCCTGGTAGACCCAGCTCTTCCCAGATTTCGAATAGCTAGCTGCTCGTATACTTATGGTAAGCGGATTGACCCAGGACGTGGTAAGCAGTGGCGATGGTGGGATACATTTTGCAGTCAATAGGGTATCATGGGTCCTATGCATTTTGTGTATGATGTATATGTACTTTATATTTTGTAAACTGGTGTATCTAAGTGATGTATGATGTATAACGGCCACGGAGGCCTAGTATGATCTCGTGATGCTTATGCCGTTATGATATAATATAAATGTATGTTTGTATATAAGATGTCATAAAGGTTGAGTCTGCTGCGGGGCATCTTGGTTACTCCCTATCGGAGGTGTCCAAACCGAGATGTCATGTGTTGATGATTATTATATTGCAAATGTTGATAATTGATGGGCAACCCCCATGTAGGGCGAGATTATGACAAAATTTTGTTTGATTTGGTTTCGTGGGTATATTGAAGCTTCAGAGGCAGGGGCATACCTTGTCTCTAGCCGGTCACATGCCCTGAATTTGGGGTGTGACAGAGGTGGTATCAGAGCATGGTCTAGAGGTCAGTGACTGCAAAAGGGGTAGGGTAGTAGTACATTGCTTAAATGAAATCTTGGGGTATAGGTAAGTAGTGCACTGCCCCTACAGATGTCCATCGTCACATGCGATTATGTCGGGTAATCTATAAGCCAGCTAGTACATATAGAATTGTGTCGATAATATTGTGAAATTCTGATAGTATATTTATTTTTTAAATACAATGCTATCACGATCACGATCTCATAGATATAGAGACGTATCGAGGGATCGAGAGCCTAAGGTCCTGGATAATATTTTTATTGGCCCTGAGGTTAGAGGCCAGAGTGAGGGTAGTAGCAGGTCTGCTACTAGAAAAATAGATAGGGTTGCTGGAGTGGTATTAAATGACGACACATATAAATAGTTGTTGGATATGGTAAACAGATCATATTAATATATCTAGGACCTGGTAGGGCTACTGATAGAATAATGACAACCACGATTGTTCGACCAAATTCCTTCAACCAGGTGTTGTTAATAATGAGTGGTTGTTGGGACAACATACACCCTATCAGCATATAACCTTACCTACTTTGGAGGAACGTTACCACCTAGTTTTGCAAGGGTGGAATCCGATTTTGATCTTAGAAGGTTTTTTAGAAGAGTGCGGCGAACGGTGTGTAGGCTTAGGGTGCTCGCTGACTAGAGCCATACAATTAGTGAGATTTCAGCTGTATGGTAGGGCACATGCATGGTATATCTCTTTAGTAGACAGAAGGCGGATTGATGACCCTCCCCTCGAGTGGTCAGAATTTAGTGTTGAGTTTCTTCGAGAATTTTTACCAGAAAGTGAAAGGGATTTAGGAATTCATGAATACGAGAGGCTAAGACGATTCGAGGATAGGTCACGGGAGAGAGTGAGATATGAAAGACAAATATCTAGGCAAACAAGGCCATATGGACTAAGGGTTAGAACAACCCTAGAATCATAGATGTGGAGGGATAGAGAAGTCAGTAGTCGGAGGAGGAGGAGATCGACTGGTGTATGTTATAGATGTGGCAGGCCAGGGCATTAGGAGAGATTGCCCATTAGGTGCAGGTTCATCCCCATCAGTGCGAGCTCCACATCCATTTATAGCATATCTAGGGCAATCAGCAGGGTTAGTAGCACTACAAACGGGTCAGGATTCCCAGGGTAGGGAACAACAATCTGTGGGCAGAGAACATACTATGGGCAATAGAGTACAAGCCCATGATTTTGCATCTACTGCCATGGTGACAGGTATAACCTTAGTCTGGTTTTGGAAAACTGATTTCATTTAATTTGAGCACTATATATTGAGTTGTATTTCAAGGAACTTTGAAGTATTTCGACCTAGTTTCGAGATTTGTTATTAATGTGGAGGATGTTGTGAAATGGAGGTGGTTGAATATTAAACTGAACTTGTAGGCTGGGTAATGTTCGAGTGCTAAAGGATATATTTTAAGTTGGATTATAAATTACACACAAGGTGCTTGTGATAATGCCTAGGAGGAAGGCGATTATTATGCCTACAAGGTGTTTGATTTAATGCTTGAATGAAAATATATAGCCTTGGAAGATCCTAAGTAACCAAGATAAGAATATGATTTGGCATGGATGCTAATGCCATAAGATTGATGTATACTTATTGTGGCTAGCCTAGTAGCGTACCTAGGCAGATAAAACTGATGGTATAGTCATGATAGCCTAGTATAGTTTCTAAGCGGGTTATATTGATTATGTGGTTGTTGTTGCCTAGTGGTAATCTAGACAAATAAATATACAGATGTGGATGTTTATGTTTCCTCTATGCACCAGGGAGTTTTGAGATTTCATTCTCGCACTAGTCCCTGAGTTTAAGATGATGGGCCTGATAACTCGTATAATTATATAGTTCTTAGTTATGTTTTATTATTGTTTTGTGTCAAATACGAGTTATTATTGCTTAGTCTAATTGTGTTTATGATATTTTATATTTTTATGCAATTTGGTGTTTTTCACGAGTTTCTTTGAGTGATTTCAGATTACTAGGTTAAATCAACAATTAAGGGCAAATCCAGTTCAGTTCCAGTTCCGACACCTTTTTCCATATCTGCTATATCTGGAGTTTCACTGAAGCAATAAGGCTGAATTTTTTACAGTGCAAAGTTAAGAGGCATATCTATCTTTTTCATGTTTTACACTTCTTGAAACGGAGTCGTTTTCCCTAGCAAAATCGACCATCAAGTTGGCTGATGTGCAATGACGTCTGTGCTGACCTGTTTTGGTATTTTGACCATATCTTCCGATCCACATGAGAAAATGATCTGATTCCAACGGCTATGGATCCGTAACTGATAGGGGTATATTTTTCTAGAAGACCATTTGATCAGATCGAGCCTCCAACATTGAAAAATCGACCATCAAGCTGGCTGATCAGAATTGTCATACAATATGACGAAAATTGTTAGAAAAATGCACCCACCTATTATACCTACCTTTGAAATTTATAAAGCTTGTCTCTTGTCATTTAGCTCTCCAAAATGTGTATAAATAGAGGGCCTTGGATGAGCATTAAAGATAGATTGGTAGGATATTAGCCATTGTAATAAAATTCTCTAAGTTTTCTTCTTCTTTCCTTTCTCTAGTTTTCTTTTTTTATTTACTTATGCTTCTTACATTTCTTTTCATTTTATTCATATCTAGTATGTGTTGCTAATCATATTGTTGAGGTGATGAGGTGAAGCTTTTGGTAAATGCTAAGGTTAGTCTCTTAAACATGAGCTAAAATGAATCATCATTTATAAACACTAGTATAGATAATATTTTCTTTTGGTTTAAAATCATACTTACAAAGTAGGGATCTTGATTCATTATTGACAAGGAAAATGGCACAGTAAATGCTTGGTTTCATAACCTTGATTTGTTGTAGACATATACCTTGGCATAAGGAATGCTTGGACTCTTTTTATGAGTTTTGAGGATACCAAATGAACATAATATCATATGCTATGGACGTTGGACAATTTGGACTGAATTGCTAAACCTTCCGATTGGAATCTCCCTTATGTGTGAATTTCAATTGTGTAATAAAACAAGATTAATCTTAGCATAACACCAAGAGTGGATTCTCTAACCTCAACATCTTTTCTTATTGTTTTGTTTATATCTTGTTTAATTTCTTTTATGTTGTTTTGTTTATTTTGTTCTCTAATATCTTGTTTATCTTGTTTTGTTGTTGATTCCCTAATATCTTGTTTACTTTCTTTTTCTTATATATTTATAAACTTATACTTACTAATACGCTTCCCTGTGGTTCGACCTCGGACACCCGAGAATTTATTACTTGAACATAACCTGCACTTGGGTTTACAACTCTTAATTGAGTCTCCATCAAGTTTTTGGCGCCGTTGCCGGGGAGGCAATACTAAGTATATAAGTTTATAAGTATATTTATTTTTATTTTTATTGGCTGGTTATACCGCCTAATTTTCTATATATTTATATTTATATTGTATATTAACTTTGTTTTATTTTTATTGGCTGGTTATACCGCCTAATCTGTATATTAACTTTGTTTTATGCTTGTTTGGCGACGTGATTTTAGATCTCGTCGTTTAGTTAGATTTTATTGTGAAACTTTTTCAGGTAATCTTTCTAATACAACTCCTACCATGGCTGACAATGAAAGTGTTCATGCTGAAGATGAGAACAGACAAGTACGCACCATGCGTGACTACTTGCAACCAACTCGAAGCTCATCACCCTCTTGTTTTATTTTTCCTCTCAATGCAAACAACTTTCGTTTTAAACCAGGTATGATAGCTTTGCTTCCAAATTTCCATGGGTTAGAATCGGAAAGTGCTTACTCGTTTCTAAAAGACTTCGAAGATGTATGTGTCACCTTTAATGACCAACAATGTACAAATGAAATTGTCAAGCTAAAATTATTTCCTTTTTCTTTAAAAGATAAAGCAAAAATTTGGCTTCATAATTTAAAACCAAGGTCAATTGGCACATGGCAAGAATTACAAACTGAGTTTCTAAAGAAATTTTTCCCAGCACATAAAACTACTGCTTTGAAAAGACAGATTCAAAATTTCAATCAAAATCAAAATGAAGCATTTTTTCAGTGCTGGGAGCGTTTTAAAGATTTGTTAAGTTCTTGTCCACATCATGGTTTTGAAAAATGGCGTCTTATTAGTTTCTTTTATGAAAGTTTAACTCCCGAAACTAAACAATTTGTTGAAACAATGTGTAACGGTGAGTTTCTAGAAAAAGAACCTGAAGAAGCCTTTGACTACCTAGACCATTTGGCAGATAACTCTCAAGCCTGGCACACAGATAATTCCTCTGAAAGTTCCAATAGATCTAATCTTGTTTCTAACAGAGGTAAATATCATTTTAGTCAAGAAGATGAGATAAAAGCTAAAGTAGCTAATTTGGCTAGAAAGATTGAAGCCATGGAACTTAGAGAAGTAAAAGAAGTCAAAACGGTTAAAAATAAAGAAAGTTGTGGAATTTGTGAAATCATGGGACACCCCACTTCTGAATGTCCAAACATTCCCATTCTTAAAGAAGCGTTGCATGATCAAGTAAATTCCATAAACACATTTAAAAAGCCTTTTCCTTCTTCTTACTCTGAAACGTATAACCCTGAATGGAGAAATCATCCCAACTTCAGTTGGCGGAATAATAATCATGTTCAGGTACCACAATCTCAAAAGCCGGGCAACACTTTTTCCTATCAACCTTCACGTGTACAAACCTTGGAAGAGACATTGCAAGCATTCATGCAAACACAAGCAAATGTGAATAACCAAACTTCACAGGACATCAATGAGATCAAAAACACCTTGTCCACATTGACAGCTTCATTACGCACTCAAGAAAAAGGTAAGTTTCCTGCTCAACCTCAGCCTAACCCTTCTACTCAATGTCTTGTTTCTTGCTCCAATGAAACTCAACAGGAAAATGCCAGTTCTATCACAACTCTTCGAAGTGGAAAGGCAATTGACAAAAACATTCCATCAAAAGACCAAGATCCTCCTTCCCCTCCGAAAAGTAACGGTAAGGATGATGGTAAGTCTGAACTTCTTGAAAATTTGGACAAAGAAAAAGGTATGCATCCTGCTCCTTTTCCTCAAAGGTTGCAAACAATAAAGAATTTGAATCAAAATGCAGAAATTTATGAACTTTTCAAACAAGTTAAGATTAACATTCCTTTATTGGATGCAATCAAACAAGTTCCATCTTATGCTAAATTTTTGAAGGACATGTGCACATTTAAAAGGAAACATAATGTACAAAAGAAAGCATTTCTGACGGAAAGTGTGAGCTCAATCATTCAGCACCTTACTCCACCAAAATTCAAAGATCCTGGATGTCCAACAATCTCATGCATCATTGGAAACACTAGAATAGAACGTGCATTGCTTGATCTTGGTGCTAGTGTTAATCTTTTGCCTTTTTCTGTTTATCAACAGTTAGGTTTAGGTGAACTCAAGGAAACACCTGTTACACTTCAACTAGCTGATCGTTCTGTAAAAATTCCTCGAGGGATAGTTGAAGATGTTTTGGTTCAAATTGATAATTTTTACTTCCCTGTTGATTTTATTGTTTTGGACACACATCCTGTTTCAAATCCAAATGTTCAAATTCCTGTTATATTAGGCCGTCCATTTCTTGCAACTTCTAATGCTCTGATAAATTGCAGGAATGGTATTTTGAACATTTCTTTTGGAAATATGACTTTAGAATTAAATGTGTTCAACATTTGCAAGCAACCTGGTGATGATTCAGAAGTACATGAAGTGGATTTCATTGAAGAACTTGTTCATGAACATCTCACCACTACCACATTCCATGATCCTTTAGAAGCTTATTTAATTGAATGTGAGTTTGATAATGCTTCAGAAATTTCACACACTGATTCTTTGTTAAATTCTTTTCAGGATAAGCATCGTTGGAAACAAAAGTTTGAGGAACTCCCATCACTCACAAATGTCACTGTACCATCAACTATTGAACCGCCCAAGCTGGATTTAAAACCATTGCCATCCGAGCTAAAATATTCCTTTTTGGGAAAAATTCCTTCTCAATGGAGCCCCCAAGATAAAAGGAAGTTTCTGAATGAGGTAAAGAAGTTCTACTGGGATGACCCTTACTTGTTCAAATATTGTCCTGATCAAATTTTTCGAAGATGCATTCCCGACAATGAGGTAAGTAGTGTAATTAAGTTTTGTCATTCCGAGGCATGTGGTGGTTATTTTTCATCAAAGAAAACTGCTGCAAAAATTTTACAGTGTGGATTTTACTGGCCAACTTTATTCAAAGATGCATATGAGAATTCTAAAATTCATAAAGAAAGAACTAAAGCCTTTCATGACAAGTTAATTTCAAGAAAAACATTTGATGTTGGGCAAAAAGTTCTACTTTATAATTCTAGAATCACATATTTCATGGTAAGTTGAGATCAAGATGGACTGGCCCATTTGTGGTTAAGCATGTGTATCATTATGGAGCAGTTGACATTGAGAATCCTCAAAATGGTAACGTATTCAAGGTAAATGGACAAAGACTCAAACTCTTTTTGGAAAATCATGTTACTCAAGAAGAGGTTGTTTTTCTTTCTGATCCTTGTTTTGAAAATAACTAGATGTAAATATAATTTTTACTAATTTCCAAAAAAAATAATAATAATAATAATAATACATTTTTTTAACCCCGGTTAAATGGCGGATAACGGTACTCCGTGATTATTTAAGTCGGTTCCATCAGCTACCCACAAAACTGATATTGTATATAAATTTCTCTTTCAATTTCTCTTTCATTTTTTTTATTTTTTTTTTCAGGATGGATGATATTCTCAAAAGATTGCAGAAACGATTCCCTCCTTTTCCTCGAAATATTTTACTGAAGCTTTACCAAGTTCGATTTGAAAGATTAAGAATGCTTATGCACAAAGGGATTCCTGAAGACATACGTTGGATAATTGAAGCCAAGGTACGTGAAGATGAATATCTTCCTGTTTTGCATTTACCAGGTACAGGTAGAAGCACTTTTGCAAAGAAGTGACGAGCAAAGAGCATGAGTTCAAATTGCCACAAATGTGCACGATGGACGTGTAACGGTAAATGTCGTTCTATTGGGATTCTGTCCTCTAATCGAGATGATAAAATTGAATTCATTAAGGATGGACTGAGTAAGGAGAATTTGGGTAATATCCAACTTTCTCTTGAGACGCATCCTAGTGGAGACGTACAAAGAGAAATTCTTGATTTATGGCCGCAATTCCAAAGGGAATGGCAACATCTTGGGAATCTGATGTTAAAAGACCCTATTTGCCAGCTTGTAAGAAAACTGGATGGGAAGCATATCCTCGACTCATAGAAGGCGTTTAAGCCGTTTATGGACGTAAAACCAGAGGAAGATGTGAGCCACAATCACAACTACAATAAATAACTTCTCAGCTTTTGGTTTGATTTGCAATAACTTTATTTCGATTTAATTTACGTGTTGTTCGATTTGTGTAATTATTCTCGTTTTTTTTTTTTGCATTGGTCTTTTACGGTTGATTTTTCTTCTCTTTTTGATTTTCTTCCTGAAATCACGCAAAAATCTTTTGTTAGGTTAACATTTTCTTCTGACAGGTCAAATACACTTTCGGCGACATTATTACTCTTGTCTGATTCATTACTCAGTCCTCTATATATTACACCATGTACTCATTCTCTTTCAGGCACTTGAAAAAAAAAATGGAAAGTACTTCGTCCCAGCCCATTAAAAAAATTTGTGTCTTTGGAGGTGCTTATCCAGGGAAAAATAACATATTCGCTGATGAAGCCATAAGAGTTGGAGTAATACTTGCCCAACAAAAGATCCAGTTGATTTATGGAGGCGGTAGTACGGGTTTAATGGGAGCAGTCGCTACATCAGCACACGCCGGAGGAAGTCCAGTTCTAGGAATCGTGCCAAAACTATTCACAGGTTTTTGTGGACCTACCGTGGGTAAGGAAATACAAGTCTGGAGTATCCCTGAACGGATAACAATCATGTACCATTCTGCCGATGCATTCATTGCTTTACCAGGAGGTCTGGGTACATTGGAAGAAATAGCTTGCGTGGCTTCTTGGTCATCTTTGGTCACAAATAAGAAACCCATTGGTTTGCTTAATATTAATGGTTATTTTAGTAATTTGCTTTCATATTTAGATAATGTTGTGGATAATGGATTCATGTTTTCAGAGGCAAGGAGAACCATAATTTCTGCTACAACCATTGAAGATTTACTCAAAAAGCTCCAAGCTTATGAGTATTTATCTGCTACGGTTGTTTCGCAAACGCTCGAAAAAAGAAAAAGAGATATGGACGAGAAAGGAGTGGATTGCACTTTGTCTTTGTGACATTATCTAACATTTTGTTTGTTGTGTCTCAGTTATAATAAGTGGTTAGCAACCTCTACAGGTAATATCTCCTAAATTCTACCTTTAAAATTTGACATTGGGGACAATGTCATATTTTAGTAGGGGGTAAGGGACATATTTTGCTAATTTTTAAAAAAAAAAAAGTTTGTTGTGTTTTAAGCAATTTAGAAGTATTCATTCTGAACAAGGTCTGAGTAAGGGAGACTTGAGACATACCTTGTCAGTTTGATTTTAATCTTTTTATGTTTACTTGTTAATTTTTGTTTAGTATTTTAGGATTATTTAGGTTGCATGAGTTTGTTTTGTTTTGAGTCTTAGTTATTCCTATTCTTATGTTATTAGTTCTTTTCTCTTACACATGATTCTTTCATTTGGGTTAATAGACTTACATTGAGGACAATGTAAGAATTAAGTGTGGGGGGAACGATTTAGGATTTCTTTTATTTTTGTCTACTATTTTTTTTTATGAGTCTTTATTATTATTATTATTTTTTTAATGTGTTCTAGTTCCTTTTTAATACAATGATGAGATATGAATTGCATAAGTCTAAAACAGATTTATTAGTGAGAAGATTTTCATGAGAATTGAGCTTGATGTCAACCTTTTTATGAGCCAATGTTAATATGATATGTTGATTGAGAAAGAAGCATGTTTAGACTTAATCTGACTTGTATAATCATCCTTGTGAGTTTTTGAGCCTATAATGATTGATGCATTATACAAATCAATCTAATTTCTTTCTTGAGTGCTCTTATGATTACATGATTCTCTAGAACTTGCTTTAAACCGTTTGAGACTATATTGATACATGTGACAACATGAATATGATAGAGGCATTAGGATTATAACCAGAGCCAAACAGCCATCCATTATTAATGTTCTAAGAGAACATCCCCACTAGTGAGCCAATTTGAGCCTACATTAAATATGCTATTTTATTGGTAACCAGAACTTACACCTAGCCTAAATATACTTATATCCTTACCCTTGTTCTAAAGATGGATTATATATTTTGAGACATATTGCAAAAACAAGGGATACTTTTTGAAAATTTGGGTTAGAACGAAAGATAGGTGTGGGGGAGGAGAGAGGCAAAAGTCAAGAGAAAAAGAAAGGGATCATTGTCAAATACATTCCCATATTAAAAAAAAAATCTTCTCTTGAACTTCTAGTTAAAGTAAAGAAAAAGATGTTACAAAGTTGGTTAGAATGAGGCAAAGGCTCAACATGAATATTTAGCCTATGTTATTATGTGCTTTATAAGAGTTTTGAGAAGTTTTATTTGTATGATCTTATTATGTCTCTAAACTCTATGAACTCTTTGGAACCTTTGTGATATCTTTATCCTTTTGTTCTTTAACCACATTATAACTCTTTGGCCCCATTACAACCTTGAAAAAAGACCTCTTGATTTATGAAGTTGTATGATCTAAATAGTGGAGAATAGGTGGACAAGCAAGCATATGGTAGAACTGTTTTCATGAGATTGATTGAGTGTAAACACTTTACCACTACTTTAAAGAGTGAAAATCATGAGAGTATAGTGAGAAGTTGAGATTAAGTTGAATATGCACTATTTTGATTGAAATATGTTATGTTAATATTGGCTTAACTCATTTATTTACATTCAAGCATGAATTTTTGTGAAATTCTTTGAGCTATTGATTAGTTTATAAGACTTGTTCAAAGATTGTCTCTAATTTATATTGAAAGGATTAGGAGTAAATATTTTTAGTGTATGTAGTTTACTTATATTTTAGTTTTTCAATGTTTGTGGGTATCGTTCTAGCAAACCCTCACGAGACTACACTCGTCCACTAGGGACACCTAGGGGTTTAAAGGCTTGTGTCACATGCTAAGTGCCACCGTGATTTCCAACGAAAATGGATTAGATTAGATTTTCTTATTTTATTTTTATTGAGTCGTTGCTAGGGACTAGCAACAATCTAAGTGTGGGGGTGTGATAACTCGTATAATTATATAGTTCTTAGTTATGTTTTATTATTGTTTTGTGTCAAATACGAGTTATTATTACTTAGTCTAATTGTGTTTATGATATTTTATATTTTTATGTAATTTGGTGTTTTTCACGAGTTTCTTTGAGTGATTTCAGATTACTAGGTTAAATCAACAATTAAGGGCAAATCCAGTTCAGTTCCAGTTCCGACACCTTTTTCCATATCTGCTATATCTGGAGTTTCACTGAAGCAATAAGGCTGAATTTTTTACAGTGCAAATTTAAGAGGCATATCTATCTTTTTCATGTTTTACACTTCTTGAAACGGAGTCGTTTTCCCTAGCAAAATCGACCATCAAGTTGGTTGATGTGCAATGACGTCTGTGCTGACCTGTTTTGGTATTTTGACCATATCTTCCGATCCACATGAGAAAATGATCTGATTCCAACGGCTATGGATCCGTAACTGATAGGGGTATATTTTTCTAGAAGACCATTTGATCAGATCGACCCTCCAACATTGAAAAATCGACCATCAAGCTGGCTGATCAGAATTGTCATACAATATGACGAAAATTGTTAGAAAAATGCACCCACCTATTATACCTACCTTTGAAATTTATAAAGCTTGTCTCTTGTCATTTAGCTCTCCAAAATGTGTATAAATAGAGGGCCTTGGATGAGCATTAAAGATAGATTGGTAGGATATTAGCCATTGTAATAAAATTCTCTAAGTTTTCTTCTTCTTTCCTTTCTCTAGTTTTCTTTTTTTATTTACTTATGCTTCTTACATTTCTTTTCATTTTATTCATATCTAGTATGTGTTGCTAATCATATTGTTGAGGTGATGAGGTGAAGCTTTTGGTAAATGCTAAGGTTAGTCTCTTAAACATGAGCTAAAATGAATCATCATTTATAAACACTAGTATAGATAATATTTTCTTTTGGTTTAAAATCATACTTACAAAGTAGGGATCTTGATTCATTATTGACAAGGAAAATGGCACAGTAAATGCTTGGTTTCATAACCTTGATTTGTTGTAGACATATACCTTGGCATAAGGAATGCTTGGACTCTTTTTATGAGTTTTGAGGATACCAAATGAACATAATATCATATGCTATGGACGTTGGACAATTTGGACTGAATTGCTAAACCTTCCGATTGGAATCTCCCTTATGTGTGAATTTCAATTGTGTAATAAAACAAGATTAATCTTAGCATAACACCAAGAGTGGATTCTCTAACCTCAACATCTTTTCTTATTGTTTTGTTTATATATTGTTTAATTTCTTTTATGTTGTTTTGTTTATTTTGTTCTCTAATATCTTGTTTATCTTGTTTTGTTGTTGATTCCCTAATATCTTGTTTACTTTCTTTTTCTTATATATTTATAAACTTATACTTACTAATACGCTTCCCTGTGGTTCGACCTCGGACACCCGAGAATTTATTACTTGAACATAACCTGCACTTGGGTTTACAACTCTTAATTGAGTCTCCATCAGGGCCTTAACAAGCGGAGATCATCATATATCTTAGATGACTTGAGAGGCTATGCCTGGTAGATCATCACCACACGAACTTTGTCCGGGTTATGTTCTAGCACGTGGAACTAGATGCGAGGAATTTGATCATGAATTATTACATGAATCTCGTGACTATGTGAAATATAGAGTTTTCTGGTTATTGTACTTGATTGAGACATATTGCCCTAGTACCGGTTATTTAATATTTTGATTGTACTTGAGTATAATTTGATGATAGTGTTGGTCTGAAGTTACATCTATTGATATGGTATAAATGAATGGTTTATTGAACGAATGTAGTGAACATACGAGACACAATGTTATTTATTAAGCATGTATAGTTGAAAGAATGAGTCAGAGCTGTGCAGCGGAAGTGTAGTGTGATCAGAGGAAAAATTGATTGAAATAGGATTGATGTTGGAAATATTAAAAGACTATGAGTGTATTATTCTTCTATCATTGGATAAAGCCAATATTGTGGAAATGTTTTAAAATATTACTGATAGTTAATAGTAAGAGAAACCCCCCATTTATATAATCGATTAGTAGTCCTCGAGATAGAAGGTGTTCGAGGTAAAATCCTCGAAGTGGCACCCAATTTTTCTTATGTGTTGTACCGTACCTCGATACGATTATGATTTATTGTGAGTTCAAATAGTTCTAATAGTGACAGAGTATGGAACACATTGTTACGGAGTGGTGATTAAATGTTTAATATGCTAGTAGTTTAAGCTGAGCATCAGAAGCTAGCAGTAATGCTACAGAGTTTAATATAAAATAATGAGATTCAAATAGGTTATAAAGTTGAATACGTAATAATGGGATTAAAATAAAGTCATTATGGGGCCTAGATATAGGCTTGCCTAAGGCAGGCAAAGAATGTGATTTTATTTGAGTGATTGTTAATAGACTGACTAAATTAGCACACTTGATTTCGGGTAAAATTACATATAACATAAGTCAGTGTGCTAGACTCTATTTAGACCAGATTGGGTCTTTGTGAAATTTTCCTATTTATTGTTCTTGATTGAGACATCAAGTTTACAGTTAAATTCTGGAGATCATTCCAGGTAGCTTCTGAATTACAGCTGCGATTTAGTACTGTATTTCATTTACGGATAGATGATCAGTCCTTGAGGACATGTTATGTGTTAATTTACTAGATTCCAAGGAGAATCGGGATCGATACCTATCATTGATTGAGTTTGTATCTATTAACAGTTTTCAGTACAGTATCCAGATGATACCTTTTCTGGTATTTCAGTCTAGTTTCAGGCTTATCTTATTGACTATTTCGGATTGCGATCCGAGTTTGTTTATTGTTGATCATTGCAAAACTAGGACCGAGACATTGTGTGGCCGGATGTGCCAATATCCTGTCAATTGATTTGAGACAGGAGGATATCAGTTGTTCAGTTCAGATATGGTCAGCTATATTGGGCTCAACCACATCTAACGTGCCAACTTCACTGGGCCTAACCATTTTTGTGCCAGCTATATTGGGCTCCACCACATCTAACGTGCCAACTTCACTAGGCCTAACCATTTTTGTGCCAACTATATTGGGCTCACTCACACCTAACATGCCAACTTCACTGGGCTTACTCCCTTTTGTGCCAGCTATATCGGGCTTATTCACATCTAACGTGCCAACTTTACTGGGCTTCCTCCCTTTTGTGCAAGCTATATCGGGCTTACTCACATCTAACGTGCCAACTTTATTGGGCTTACTGTAAGACCCTCGTAAGTACGAGATCAATTCAGGACAATTATAACATGCGGATGGCTCGAGGTTAAACTTTGAAATGCCTATAGAAAGGATGGGCTACCATGTGGTACACATGTTGTATGATAAATTGTAGAGTTGGGGGTTTAATCGAGTGATTGAGTGATTTAACCCCAAATTGACTAAAAATCGGGATAAAAGAAAGTCCGTAAAATGTGATAATTTAACTTCACATAGTGTTGATATGTGATATAACATTATTTGGGAGTGTTAGAACATGAATCGACAGAAAATGATCATATAGGATCATAATATGATGTTTAGATAAAAAATTGGACATTAAAATCAAATCCTATAGCTAAAATTGTCTAATTCGTCATTTAGTGACGCTAGCGTAAATTACCGTAAAAACATGGTTCGGGATTTTTTGAAACTGATTCGAACACATGGACATATGTTATAACACATGAGGATTATGTATATGACAAGAAAAATCAAAAACAGAGTTGAAACCAGATAAGTCCTTAAGTAACCTAAAGGAATGAAAATCGAGAACTGACCGCGGGAAAGTTCGGAAAAGGTTTTAAATGGATCAATGGATTAATATAGACATAAAATGATGTTATCAAGCTACTGGTGAAATCAGAACAAAAATTGGAGCTAAAACCAAAAAAGTCAAAATATTGACTCGTTGGCGCTCCGAGGCCCAGATTTGAGTTTCAGGATACCGAAAAATTACCCGAACATGCAGATCAGTATATTATCATATTTGGAACATATCCGTGTCAAGAAAAGTGAAAAACGGGCTTCCGAACATTAAAATTACACGTTGGCTCGCTAAGGTAGTAAAAGACAAAATAGGGGCAAAATGGTCATTTGACCATGGCTCAATTATTAATTCTGAAAATCAGACTTCTTCCTCCCCCATTTTCATGTGAAAAACAAAAAAGAGAGAAAGAAAGAGGGGAAGCCATGGAAGCTTACTTCCAAGCTTTCTCTCTCCTCTATTTACTAGGCGAATCATCAAAAGTTTCAAAGATTTCATAAACCCAAAGGTAACTTCATGTTCTAAGCTTGATTTTGATGTTATATTTTGAAGATTTTGCCTTTAACTATGAGAAACCATGTGGGCTAAAATTTGGTAGTGATGAACCACCATGTTGCCACCATTTTTTCCGCCACGGGAGGTGTTCCTCCGCCTCCTTAAACTATAAATTAGTATCGGATAGCTTTGAATCAAAATTTAGAGGCTAAAACGAGTTTGGCCGAAACCCTAGCTTGCCCATGAGGTAGTGCCACCACCTTCCTTGGTTGTTTGAGGCCACCGTTAGCTTTGCTATCATCATGTGAGCAACTTTCTAGTTGATTATTGCTCTAAACTTTAATCCGAGCTAAGTGTAAAAAATTTATTTGTAAAAATTATTAAGCTGAAAATTTTGGATAGCAGCTAACTATTATAAATAATGGGAATTTGAGTGTCCCGTAGCTGTAAAATATTTACAAAATGTCCTGACAATGTCGTAGGTACCCATGTCGTGGAGTTCGCCCGGGATCGCGACAAAGTCACGAAAGTGCCGCTTTAATACTCGAAACAACACAGTGAGTAATTAGGTTAATCTAGGAGGTAGTTGTTGTTTTATATGCATTGTTGATTGATATGGATATTGAAACATGAAAGATTGCTCGGATTACGAAAATGGTAAGTTTCAAACCTTACGTGGATCAAAGGCGTAAGTGTGGTGTTAATATGGTTACATAAGGTAAGTGTTGTGGAGTTGAATAATAATGAATGTTAGCTATTTGAAATGCTCGGATATGCTTAATTGAGATGTTGGGCAAGGTACGGATTATGGTTGTACTTGTCGGATTAAAGAAACAATAGTATGGAATTGTGTTTGAGGCATTATGGTTGCTAATTTGTGAAATTGGTTGATGAATGATATTGTATAGGATGGTTGAGTATTTAAGAATAGTTAGATATTGTAGATTAAATGTTATGCACACAAGTTGTTTGATAAAATGTCTAAGTGAGATTGTAATGCTTGTAAACATAAGTAGAAATATGCTAGTGTAGAAGCTGTTACCTAGCATATTAATAAATCATTTTATAAGATAAACAAATTTAATACATCATGTTATTGTTGTACGGATAGGGTGATGTCCAGGATGCTATTGTTGTACGGACAAGGTGATGTCCGGGATGCTATTGTTGTACGGACAGGGTGATGTCCAGGATGCTATTGTTGTATGGAAAGGGTGATGTCCGAGATGCTATTACTTTACGGACAGGGTGATGTCCGGGATGCTATTACTGTACGAAGAAGGTGATGTCGGGGATGCTATTGTTTTACGGACAGGATGATATCCGGAATGCTATTGTGGTACGGACAGAATGAGTCCGGTGTGGTACAAACAGGATGAGTCCGGGATGGTACGGACAAGATGAGTCCGGGATGATACGGATGGGATGAGTCTGGGATGATATGGACAAAATAGTCCGGGATGACAAATATTACGGACTGATATAAGTCCGGGATGTTTTGATGTTATAGTCATGAAAAATTCCTAAATGATAATTATAGAGGTATACACGTAAAATCGAGTGCTAGATATTTTTGGCTATCGATTCTAGCTGGCCAATGGCCCATTTCTATTCAGCGCTCAGCATAGAAGATTTCATATAAGACAAATAATTTTTATATGTCCCAAAATAATTTTTAAATATTACTTTTTGGTTAATTAAACATACTTGATATGTCTTGTTTATGCTTTAATGGTTAAGAAAGGAAGCATGAATCTTCCAAGTACTCTTCCTAGTTACCTTATGCTCATTGAGTCTTTCTGCTCACTCTGTTTATTTTCATTCTTTTTCAGATCCTGGTAAACCTAGCTCTTCCCAGATTTCGGATAGCTAGCTGCTCATATACTTGTGGTAAGCGGATTAACCTAGGATGTGGTAAGCAGTGGCGATGGTGGGATACATTTTGCAGTAATTAGGGTATCATGGGTCCTATGCATTTTGTGTATGATGTATATGTACTTTATATTTTGTAAACTGATATATCTAAGTGATGTATGATGTATAACGGCCACGGAGGCCTAGTATGATCTCGTGATGCTTATGCCGTTATGATATAATATAAATGTATGTTTGTATATAAGATGTCATAATGGTTGAGTCTGCTGCAGGGCATCTTGGTTACTCCCTATCGGAGGTGTCCAAACCGAGATGTCATGTGTTGATGATTATTACATTGCAAATGTTGATGATTGATGGGCAAACCCTCATGTAGGGCGAGATTATGCCAAAATTTTGTTTGATTTGGTTTCGTGGGTATATTCAGGCTTCAGAGGCAAGGGCATACCTTGTCTCTGGCCGGTCACATGCCTTGAATTTGGGGTGTGACACTTACTCTCTTTTGTGCCAGCTATATCGGGCTTATTCACATCTAACGTGCCAACTTTACTGGGCTTACTCCCTTTTGTGCCAGCTACATTGGGCCTACTCACATCTAACGTGCCAACTTCACTAGGCTTACTCCCTTTTGTGCCAGCTACATCGGGCCTACTCACATCTAACGTGCCAACTTCACTAGGCTTACTCCCTTTTGTGCCAGCTATATCAAGCTTATTCACATCTAACGTGCCAACTTTACTGGGCTTACTCCCTTCTGTGCCAGCTATATCGGGCTTACTCACATCTAACGTGCCAACTTTACTGGGCTTAATCACCTTTTATGCCAGCTACGTCGGGCTTAATCACATCTAACATGCCAACTTTACTGGGCTTACTCCCTTTTGTGCCAGCTATATCGAGCTTAATCACATCTAATATGCCAACTTCACTGGGCTCAGACCATAACTGCCAACTTATATTGGGCTTAACTAAATCCTTCACTTGAAAAACTCCTCCTTCGAGGCTCCACAACTTTAAAATATCTTATCTAAAATCATTTTCATTTTTCAAAAAAATTTATCATCTTGGAATTTTTCAACACTTTCTTGACTTCATCGTTCCAAATTATCTCAGTACTCACATCTTTTCTTTTCAGACAAGCTTTTGTTTTTCTTCTTTTCTTCAACAGATTCTTTCTTCTAAATCTAAAGACAGCCCTTCCCTTTTTTTAGGAAACCTATCTTCTTTTCCTTTGCGTCTTTTCAATGCTTGACGAATG
Source organism: Fremontodendron californicum (assembly GCA_030761205.1). Classification (NCBI taxonomy): domain Eukaryota; kingdom Viridiplantae; phylum Streptophyta; class Magnoliopsida; order Malvales; family Malvaceae; genus Fremontodendron; species Fremontodendron californicum. The sequence continues at coordinate 27,809,643 of JAULJL010000005.1, forward strand.
TAATGATCAAATGTATGGAAGCAAAAACCGATGTAACTTGCAAAAAATGCAGATGCATATGTTCATCATATGATGCATGAATGCTCATGACACCATTTAACATTAAGAGAATGTTAAGAGGGTTGATAATCTCCCTTTTTTCGTGTCCTGATGAGGTTTCCTGTTGGAGGGAATGATTCCTGCCCATTGTCTATATTTCCAATTCATCTTGTTGGAAGAAATCGCATGGTTTCGTATTCACAATTTGTCCTTACCCCAGCAGATTCTTTCTTTTCAGTTATCTGGTCAAAACCAAACACAAAATCAAACTTCATTCAAACTCAAAATTTCATGCCCCTAAACAAAATGAATTTTTGCTAGAGCATATCCACATCTCAATTTTAGTTTGTTCTTCCCAAGTCATGTCAAATTTATTTCTTCCAAAACATGTGAAATTGAAGTTTTTCAGAAATTGGTGATCACCATTAGAGACATTTCTAAGCGAGATGCGAAATCAGCTTCACTTTTTCGAGTGATTTGAACGGTTTAATGTAACAAAGTCATTGTGCTGATGCAATAAGGTCTGGATTTGTCTAGGAAAGCTTTTCATCTTGACAAAGAGGAGAAGGTGAATGTCCTTTTGTCTCGGCTCATGAGTAAGTTTTCTCAAAACATGAATTCCTTAAAACCAAACTTTTTTGGAAAAATTTTTAATTAAATCTCATCAATCCTCCAATCTCTAAATATGGCATTTTAAGTGTTAACCTTAGCCATGATAGGTTCAGTGTTGGAAGGAACAAGGTTTAACTTTCAAAATCAATTCCAAAGAAAAGGCTGTCCTTTTGGTATATCTAAGAGTTCCTTAATGCTTCTTTCCTCAAACTGATGGTTTTGGCAATATCAATGTGTGGCATTAGAATTTCTTCTTACTCTGCTCTAGACTGTCCGTTTTTAGGTTTTCACCCTAGAGCTTCATTGTTTATCTCTTTTTCTTTGTTCCATCATGCATCTGAGAATTCTAAATTCTTCCATAATGAAATGATAATTCGTTGAGATAGGATGGGATAGGATGGGATGGGATAAAATCTGAGGAAAACTTTCCAAGTTAAATATCCACGCTTGATCAAAATGGACTTTTAAAGCACGTAACGTAAGCCAAGGTTCGAGGTTCAGAAAGAAAGGATAAGTAGGCTCAAAATATGTGTTTGAGGGTAATCAGACCAAGGATCATTTCCTAAGGAGGATTCCCTTTGAAACATTTGTTCCTTCTGGACTTTTCTTTCCTTCTTTTGAGTTTTGCTTCTTTTCTTCTTTGTTCTTGGCTTTCAATTTGCCATATCTTTTTCACACACATTTGTTTTTGTGTGTGTTTCGTTCTTGGCTTTCAATTCACCATCTTTTCTCTTTTTTCTTTTCCTTTCTTTTTCTATTGTATCTCCATTTTGACAGAGTGAGCCCGTACTTGTTTGGGAGCTCAAATTTGTTTTGTTTCTTTTTTCCAGTCGGGACTTATTTCACCATGATTTTTGAGAAAATCCTTCCTCGTATTTACTCCTCAGTGTGGAGAGTGATCCTTGATCAGGGTTCAAAGAAAAAGAATTCCTTAAGCTCAAAAGGGGTGAGTGTGGATAATTTCTCTTTGTGAAGGGGATATGAAAGATTGTCATTTCTCATATCAAGTATGAATATTCTCCTTGAAAAGCAATCTTCAAGGGAATAATAATTAGAATTTCATTTTGCATTTGGAATCATTCAAATTCTCACATTCATGATGTCATTATGTTTTTCTTTTTTCCTTATTTTTTCTTTTTGCTGCATGCCCCAAAAAAATCATTTGATTCATTTTCAGCCACCAATGATGTCTTACTTTGATTTGCTATTGAAGTGAAGGTCTTTTGGTTTACAAGAACCCTGCTGCGAAGGAACATTTCAGATTGTATCTTTGAGCTTCTTGCTAAATAAACTTGTTTGGATTTCAATCTCTTCAAAGTGTTTTCAACATATGGGAAGAGAAAAAAGAAAGGTGTTCTGGTTCATCCTTTGGTTTAGGATTTGGCATTTGGATTCTTTCAAAGGGATTCGAAAGTATTGAATCTTAGAGTTTTTGCTATGATTTGTAGCATGGCATAACTTTAATACATATCAAACTACATAATCCAGATCTTTTGGAAGATTGACATGTTTGCCTGACTTTCAAGAAATCCACGAAACATTTTTTTCAATTTTTCACTATCATGGCCTCAATAAAGGTTATTCTCTGTGACTTTTGAGTGGTATTTATTCAACTGGTCTATGATCTATGTACATGTAGAGACAAAGTGTTTCATAGGAATCCATCTCCCAATCTTTCGAAACTCATTTATTATTCAAAGGAGTATCCTTTTATTTTCACCATGGAACAATTATCCAAATAGACTTTTACTTTCAACCTTTTTGTTTTCTTCCACAACTCATATAAACAAGGCTCAAGAAGAATATTCAAAACTTCAAATGAGATATGATATATGATGCTTGGAATTTAAAAGTTCATTCATTTAAAATAAATTGAAAGTAAGTACAAAACTTAAAACAAAGTTAAAGATTGCCCCTGATTAGCATACTACCCTGAGAATAAATGATCCTTAGCCCCATCGTCCTTGATAAGCATCCATGAGCTTAACTTTGTCGGGTTTACATCAATTATAGCCTGAACTTTATCCTTGAATGCAGTGTAGTTCTTTGTGGAATGCCCTTTAACCCCGCTATGATACTCGCATGTGGCATTAGGATCATACCATTTCGGGTAAGGAGACTTCCTGGGTTTTGCAGGTACAACGGAGATCATTTGGTTTTGGACAAGCAATGGAAAAAGTTTTGTGTAGGTCATCGGAATTGAATGGTACACCTTTGTCTTCTTTCTCTTACTGCTCTGAGAACAGACTAAACTAAACTCCGGATCATTTGGCATGACGAAACCCTGAGGTGATGTAAAAGGCCTTACAGAATGATGATGACCATGCTGAAGCCAATGGTCGATATAGGGATGGGGATGTAAATAACCACCAAAAGGATCGTCTTGCATGGCATTGAACCCTCTTTTGTTTCTTCCTTCAATATTTACGACTTGAACGTGCCCCTTAGCAACATTATCTTTCTTCTCAATAATCATTCCGGCATTTGTATCCATAATTTTCCCTTTCTTTATCCCATCCTCAATCCTACCCACTGCGAACAATATATTTGCAAATTCTGAAAAGACATTGCCGATCAATTTGTCATAGTATGGATGCGGGAGGGTATCCACAAACAAAACATCCATTTCTCTATCAGTAAGAGGTGGTTGAACTTGCAAGGCCACATCTTTCCATCTACGAGCATATTCTTTGTAATTCTCATTGGGGCTTTTTTTCATGTTCTGGAGTGTCGATCGATCTGGAGCCATTTCCAAAATGTGCTCGTATTGTTTCAGGAATGCCCGGGCTAAGTCTTCCATGTATTCACTTGGCCTTTTTTCAACTGACAATACCAATTAGATGCCCCTCCTGTTAGGCTGTATTGAAAAACATGGATAAGCAATTTCTCATCATACGCATGCCCCACCATCCTATTATAATATGCAGACAAGTGTGTTTTGCGGTTTTTAAGTCCAACATACTTTTCGAATTTCGAAACCTTGAATTTTGGCGGGATGACCAGATCAGGGATCAAAATAAGCTCTCCTACACTTACTTCATCTCCACCTTCAACAGCTCGAATCCTTTCCTCCAACAGCTGATACTTCCTTTGGGAATTTGCTGACTCAGCCCTATTCGACTCAACCGTTTTCAACTTTTCCTGTTCAGCAGGATCATCTAAGTTCAGGATGTTGCTAGGATTAACTGTATTCTAGCCATCCAACATCATGATCTCAATCTGACCCTTTTGTGCCTTTAATCCTTCTCTGGCGATCAATTTTTCATTGTATCCCTTTCCCTTGACTACGGCGGATACCAGCTCCATCAATTTAGTCCTCTGATCTCTAGATTCTGCTTCAAATTTTGCAAACTGTTCTTGCAATTTTTCTTGTGCCTTTTCCATTCTTTCCAATCGGACAACTTGTTCATTACCCATAGCTCTAGCCTGTATTTAAAACAAAGTAACTTCTTATACCTTTGATTTGAAATGAAAATTCTTTCAAAGACTCTAAAAGCTTAGCCAATTTTCGTTTTATTCCTCCAAATGTGTGACATGATGAATGGGCCATGAATGTCATTTGATGCATGTGAAGAATAAACAAAGTGATGTATAGACATATGTAGTGGAAACATGCTGACCATGTATGTAATAAATGCAATCATGCCAACATGATGCAAGCAAAGAATAAACAAATCAACGCATGGATATATGCCATGAATGACTATGTATGTTCTAGATACATTTTCCAATGAATGACCCTATGAATGCAACACGATATCAATATGATGCATGTAAAGAATAGACAAATGAACATATATAGAGAAATCATGCTGACTATGTATGTCATGAATGCAACCTAATGCTACCAAGATGTATGTATGAATGAAATGTATGGTATGACAAATAATTGATTGGATGCCAAAATGAAAAGGGGAAGATATCACGGAGGAAATAAGAATCGGAGGAACTTAATCATCAACATCTCATAAATTTGAAACATAACCAATTCATTCCCACATCAATGTTCACAAGGTATAAACCATGTTTACAAAATTTGAGCAGTGATTAAAATTGTCTTTACAAGCACTTTATTCTTCCTAGCATCCTAAGGCTATAAGAGCCGGCTACTGGAGAAGCGAAATCCTACTACATCATATCAGACCAAAGTCCTTCCTCATCGTTGCCTTAAATCTTCCAATCCTAATTACCCTTTCCTAGTCCTCTACCAATCAGTGTCGTTGGATCCAACCACTTGGTATCTATAAGAGACTGTACTTTGTTCTTGAGTGCAATGCAGTGCTCAACGCTATGCCCAATAGTTCCACAGTGATAATCATATTTTGCATTTGGGTTCCACTTGGGGTATGGTGGTGACAGGGGTTTCAACGACACATAGGCAACCAAGTGATTTTGGACCAACATTGGGCAAAGCTCTTGATAGCTGATTGGAATGGGATAAAATTGTCTTTCGGTCTTGTCCTGGGGTTGTTTCTTAGTCACACAGGGCCTAGGAGTTGGGTCACTTGACAGTGGCACTAAGGTTCGAACCGAAGTGTTTACATGGGGAGATGGCAGAATAATAAGGCAAGGGTATGGATTTGGACACGGGACCTTTGGAGGTTGTACATAGTTTGAGGTTCCTATCCTGGATGCTTGATAAGGTGATTGATAAGGGAAATAGTATGAATTGCCTATTTATGGTGATAGAGTGGGACCCAGAGATCCCGTATTGGTCATCCCAGTGGACAATTGAGCCATAGTAGGGTGGGGATACTGGTTTGGACTTAGAGCAGTTTGCAGGCATGGTATAGGATCCGAGATTTCTGTCTTTGGTATCAGGCTCTCTGGTTTAATCATTTTTACGATTTTGTCCATAATTTCATCAGGGTTGCAACCTTTGTGGTATTGACAAGCGCAGGATCCAGCAAGGATTGTATGTTCTGGACCTGATGGTTTTGGTTGATCCAAAAGTGATGAAGAACCCTGAGAAAATTCCCTCTTACTTTTATCCATATCCTCAACCGTTTTCATCAATTTGACAAACTGTTCTTTCACCTCCCGAATTTCATGTCCAAACTCCTCTTGACTGCGTTCCAAAGCACCCAATCGTTCCTCCGATTCCTTCCTCATATCTCGAACCCCTTTTATGCAAATGAAAATGACATTATTATCGTGTGATCAAAATGCAAATAAATGAACGTGCTCTATTCACATATGTACGAATGTGATGATGATTAATGCATGAAGTGTATAAGATGCGAAAATGTTTATGGGGATGAATTCATATTTACAACTGCTTGGATGTTATGCAAAAATGCAAATGAAAAGATCAAGGAAAAGAAGATTCTAACATCACTTTTTTTTTTTTTCTTCTTTCTATTTTTCTTGATAACTATTTTTTTGACATTTTTTTATTTTCTCATTTTCTCAAAAGTCTAAAACTAAAAGGAGATTTTTATTATTCACATCACTACTCCACTACAAAAGAGCTTTTTCATCATTTTCTCCTTATTTTTATTCTCATTTTTTCACTTTTCAAAGAGGAAATGTTTTTCTATCATCTTTTCTCTCTTTTTTCTTTAAAAAAAAAAAACTTGTAAAGCAAAAAAAGAGTGGAATAATTAATGCAAAGTAAGAAAGTTAATGAATGTGTGCCCCAACAAAATCTACTTATTTAGGCATCACGGTGCCTTTGGGGCAGATTATCATACTTATTACAGGTGATGTACGTTCATCATTGCCCGATCTACAACATTTATTCAGAGTGTAAAATAAATAGCAAAAGATCGGAAGCATTCCTCCATGTAATCCTAGCTTCAGTGCATCTAACGAAAATCTGACATGGCTTTGCCTAGGTTCACTATATGAAGGTGAATCGGTTCTAAAGGCCCCGAATTGTTCCTCACTGTCGACTGTGAAGGCTAGTAAGGCACCCTGATAAAAGCAGATTCAATTCGTTAGAGTATATTTTCCTAAGCCCATACGAAGGATCATCACGAAGGCTTTAGGTACTTTATACTCCGGAAGTGTTTTACTAGCCCATACGGAGGATCATCACGAAGGCGTAGTTACTTTACTCCCACTTAAAAAGACGGAACCTGGGTAGAGAGTTCATGTTATGCCAATGCCAATGCAAGTGCAGTATGTATGGAGGAACAACAAACCTTTCACCACCTATTCTACACCCCTTATTCTAAATGCCTCAACAATTTATTAAAAGAATATTCAAAAATAGTGTAACGCATTAACCAACAAGCATAATATACAACATTAAATAACTAGAGAACAATAATAAAATGCATACGCATGAGTATGACCATATTCAAAAACATTTTATTATTTTCAAAATTCTCCTTATTTTTTTTTAAAAAAAGTGAGAATTAAAATTAAATGCCAATTAAACCAACAAAATCGAGACTTTGATAATACATGACTAATTCTAGGCTTGACTCTCTAAAAGTCCCCAATGGAGTCGCCAAGCTGTCGCAACCTAAAAACTAACAAATCTCATCGCGAGATTTTATTACTCGTTAAGCGTGACATTGGAAAAACAGAGGAAAAGACGACTTAATTCCTCTTGAAATAAAATGAGGGTTTGAAAATGACATCGAAAAAGACATGGAGTCGCCACCAATCTTTTTTGGCTAGGTGTGGTCGGCCACCTATTAAAACCAGTTTTGTAAAATATTTTAAAATTAATTAAAACATTTTTAAAACCAATTTCAAGTCTGTGTTTTAAACCAGAAAAAATCAAAGAATCGGGTTCGGGACTCGGTTACGTGTGGGGAAGGATTAGCATCCCCACAATGCTCGTATAAAACGGTACCTTATTAATAGTGTGTTATCTCAAGTCTCGGTAAAAAGTCAGTTTTAAATTTGGTATTTCAAATTAATTCCCAATTTTAAGAAAAATAATTCCATTTTTATTAATTCAAAATTTTCCTATATTCCCCAATAAAATCAGCAAAATATAGAAATTTTTATTTATTTAGAAAATTTTTCGAATCATTCTCTTTTTTTGAAAGAAAGATATTCCTTTATTAATGATAATTGATGATATCCTCTCCAACAAACCCGGTAGAGAACTCATGAATTATTTTAACTCGGGAATATCTTTATTTTATTGAAAATCATCATCTTTTTCAAAATATTTAAAAATATATATGAATATGAATATGTGTGACATAGTAAAGATGATATAACAAAGTCTAGATAATATAATGCAACCTAAATGATATGATATAATTTAAATGGCATAGCATATTCTAGATGAAATGAAATATCCTAATTAACATGATATATTCTAAATAAAATGAAATAACCTAAGTGACATGATATATTCTAAATGAAAGAAATGATTTAAATGACATGGCATATTTTAAATGACATGGCATATTCTAAATAATATAATCTAGATGACATGGAATATAATCTAAGTGACATGAAACACAAAATAATGCTATCATGAAATATGCATGAAAATAATAATAATAATAATAAAATGCATGAACATAATATATGCTAAATAATGTGACAAAAATAAATGACTAAATAAAAAGCATAGGATAGCATGAAATATTCAAAACTATATAACAAACAATATAACACCATAAAACACAAATCCAAATAATAACAATACCATATGAATATTCATAGCAAAAAATCATATATTATACAATATGCATGAACATGGAAAATGCAATGCATGAAAGTGTATTTTTTCCTTTAAATAAGGAAATCCATATATCTAAAAAGATATCAGGCTACCTTAGGAAAATACATCAAATTAAATTTTCTAAAATCAAAATACTTTGTGATTGGTTTAAAAACAATTTTGAAAATATTGGATAATAAAACCTCAAAGCCGAATTCCCCTTTTAAAAATAGCTTTATTTTTCTAAGTTTGAAAACTCGGACTTGACCACCCTTGATCCAAGCTTTATAAAATCATTTTTAAAGATTAAAAAGGCTTAGAAACCAACCTAGGACAGTAGCTAAGGTTCCTAATCAACCCCCTCTAAATGCCTTAGCCAAAACTAACAATTATTTTTTCCTTGAATTCAAATTTGACTCTACTGTCCAGTTTTAAAGCGTGATTTTTTAGCCTATTTTTAAAATTTCAAAAACATATAAAAAACATACAGGAGACTCAGAACATGTAAAACTATATGGAAAAAAAATGGCTTAATTTTTTGTCTAAGGATAACTTCCCAGAAAAATCGGGAAAGTCAGAACACTGGGTGAAAAACTATTTTGCCAAAACACATTTTTAAGCCATTGATAAAATCATTCAAAAATCAAAGTAAAAATATTGGAGACTCTTCTATGAACCTACAAACAGTAGCTAAAATTTCTAAAAAAATGGACAAGATTTGCCTAAGTAAAAAAAATCACAAAGGTAGAAAAATCAACTTGACAACTCCTTAAGTTTCCACAAGTATGCTCATGTGAGCTTGACTTGGAGCCATTGATTGACCTAAGTCAAAAATCAAGTGGCATGATATGATATGCATGAACAAACAACAAGTTAAATGCATGAAATGCATGATTTAAAACCTAAATGACATGGAAAATACATGGCATAAAGAATATGGCCTAGACCTAACATGAACTTGCATGGCAATAAATGCAACCTAGGTCTAAACATGCATAAAATGCATGGCAATGCAAATGAAACTTAGACCTAAAAAATGCATGGCAATAACACAAACACATAGCATACTAAATCAAATAACACAAAATCATGGAATGGAAATACAAGCATGTCAACCAACAAGATGAAAATGCACACACAAAGCATGTAATGAAGGGGTAGCTGAATGGTCATAAGCTTCTATGATGATGGAATCCTAGCATGGCATTTACACAAACACATGACATACTAAATGCAAGACTAAAAAAGAAATATGTTAAACCAAGCAAACATGAAGTAAATGCATGAATACAACTAGACATTTTCACAAACACATAGTATAGTAAAATGCAAATCATGAACAACTCAAACATGTTGAAAACAAAAAATTAAAAATGGTAAACAAGGAAAGTAAACATGAAAACAAGATGATAAAATCAAAAATAGAGGTAAGTAAAAAGATTAAAACAAGCTCCATGTTTTTGTTATTTTTAGAAAAATATAGAACATCAAAACATGCTAGACATCACAACCAACATGAAATAAAGATCAAACACCATTCATATAAAAAAAAAAGTCCATTCGGCTATCCTTCAAAATAGTAAAAAAAAAAAATTTCTTTTTTTCAATTTTTTTTAAGAAAGCATGAGAAAGGAGCTTGAGGAGGAAGCTTGAAAACACTTATTTCAAAACCAAAATCAATAGAAAATCACCAAATATCAAATGAAAATAACAAATTAAGAATGGAAATGCAAAAAAAGTGCAAGAGTAAGGTGCTTTTTTAGCTACTTCCAAAAGCTATTTTGCAAGCTTTTTTCTCTTCTTACTTTCTTCACCTTTCTAAACTTTCTATTTGCTTTAAAAAATGGAGAGTATTCAGCCAAGAAGAACCATGAAATGAAAAAAATATCTCCCCACCAATCTAGTGGCCGGGTGGCCTTTGGTATCCTTTGAAAGTTGTTATTTTTTTACACCAATTTTGATCTAATGGTCACTAATTGAAGATGCCTTCTATGTAAAGTTCTCACCCTTAGATTAGAATAATCAACCCCTAAATATGATGTCATGAAAATGATGTCATAAATATGATGTCATAAATATGACATCATCCCTCTCCATCCATTGGTCAATGTGTTGCAAATTCAAAGGCTTGATAAAAAAAATAATAACTACCTTCCTATTCACTCTTGGCCTTTAGATGAAATGGCTTAGCAAAATCACTCTCCATCATGGGCTTGGCTAATTGCCCTCTTAAAATCCAACCCAATCTCCATTGCAAGAAAGGCCCTTTTTCGGTTTTTTCGATAAAATAACCTTTTTGACCCCCAAACCTAATTAAATAGCAAACGGACTCCAAATCCAAATTTTATTTTTTAATACTCCAAAATAATAAAAAATTGAATTCTGGATATTTTCAAAAATTTTCGAGCCCATTCGCTATTTTTTCTTCCAAAATTGTCCCCTTGTGTACCCGAACTTTTACCGTTTTTAAACGAGCTCCGAATCCATATTTTTCTTCACCAATCTCTTCCAAATAATTTAAAAGTGAGATCTGGAAATTTTCATAATTTTTGGAGCTCATTTGCTATTTTTTCGAGATTTATCTGCTTTAGTTTCAACATAGTGGGCCCGAGGTTTGCCATTTTGCAAACGAGCTCCTAATTCGGATTTTTCTTTGCCAATCTCTTCCAAATGATTTAAGAAAGAGATTTTCAGATTTTCAGAATCTTTAGAGCTCATTTGCTATTTTTCTCAAAATTTTCCAATTTTACCCTTTTGTCTCCAAAGCCTGATTTTGCTCAAAACAAGTTCGATTTTCAGATATTCTTTTTATATGCCTTCATCATATATGGAATTGGAGTTGGTCCGAAAATGCCCAATTTTTACGACCAAATTCCCCTCCGATTTGATATTTCCTTTTATCACTATCGGAAATTTTCTCATTTTTTCGTTTTTCCTCCAATCGGCTATTTTCTCGGAATTACTTCAAACTGAGCCTTGGACTATCCTTGTTTAATCACTTCTCATCAATTAGGGGCTTTAGTTTTACTGAATCAGGCCATTTCTGTAATTTTCCCAAATTTCACTAAAATCCATCAAAAACCCTAATTCTCGATTTTCTTCCAAATTGACTTTTCCTTCAGTTTTTTCTTCCAAGTAGCCTCTCCATTACCTATAGAGATTGCTTATCTTCCATTTGGAACCTCCAATTTCCATCAATTTGATCGTTTAAGCATTTTTTCCCAAATTTTTCGAATTAGTATTTCCTTTCTACTGAATCTCTGTAACCCAACTTCTGAACTCCATATCTTTCATTGTATACATCGGATTATCGAAATTCTTTCACCATTTTTCAATTGAACTTTGAATATTGATTTTGAAAGTGGATTGATTTTTCAAGGTTGACTTTTTTGATGTTGACTTTTTCAAGATTGACTTTTTATGTCTGCTTTTTTAAAACTAAGTCTCGGAGTACCACTTGCAGGATTAGAAAAGCTTTTTTGCATTCTGAAACATCACTTTATGAAGAAAACATACCTGATTTAATGGTCTGGACAAAATTAGGTGTCTACAGTATTGATTACATAAATTTATTATATGAAATAATTTCAGTAACATGTAATATATTGTAGTAATTTTGTAACAAAAATTGTAAATATATCAAAAAAGTAAATAAAATTGAGTCAAAGCGTATCTTATACGATTCATTACATAAATATATTACATTAGACTGTAATCATTTATGTAAATATAATGATTTTGCGTAATTTCAGTAATATTAAGTGGTAAAAACTAAATTACAACATATATTACCACTAATTTAAAATAAATTACAACAACTATTATCTTCATACATAATGTATTTAGTAATTGATAATAATAATTTTAATTATCTATTACCTAATAAAAGTTGTAAAAGTAAAAATATTTGAGTAAAACTACTAAAATTTATAATACACTTTATATTGCCTAAACTTAATAATGTATGTAAAATCATCATATTTTATGTAAACATAAGAATTTTGATATTACTATTTTTATTATCTATTTGTAATAACTTGTGTTATTTATAATATAAATAATAATAATAATAATAATATTTAGTAATTTACTACTTATAATAAATGTTATAAATTACATAATATCTTAAAATCATACATGTAAAGATAATAACAAGTATAATACTACTTTTTATTACCTTTTAATAATATATTTATGTAACCTTTTAATAATATATTTATGTAACTTATAAAACTTTTATGTGAATATAATAAATTTTTATATTACAATTTTTTTTATTTTATCTTTTATCATAATTTATGTTTAAGATAATATATATGTGTACTTGTAACAATAATATGTATTTTGCTTTTTCTAATCAAACTTGTAAAAAATATTTTTTTAATAAAATAATAGTAATGATAATAAAAATGTGTAATATTCACTTCTATTATCTATTATAATAACTTATCTAATAGATAATATAATTTATGTAACTATAATATTTATTGATAATTTTGAGTTTTTTTTTTAAATAAAAAAATTAACTTTTAAAACTTTCTAACCTTACCATAAAAAACTTACCTCAAAACCTCTCCGTAATAGGGTTTAATAGAGAGAGAGGGGAACCGGTGGCGGTCGGAGTGGGTTTTAAGATTTAATATATATATATATATATATATATATATATATATAACATAGAGCCAAAAATTGAAGAAAAGAACAGAGACCCTCTAAAACCCCAGTCCCGCTGTTTGATGGCTCTTCTTCCGCGATATCTTTATCCTCATCTTCCTCTTCGTCTTATGGCCTCTCGCTCTCGTTTCTTTCTTCATTCTCCTTCTTTTCACTCTTTCGCTTCGTTTCCTCGTTATTCTATCTTCTTCAAGCCCAGGTTTTCTTCTTTTCTCTCTCGTTTCACCTCTTTTTTTTTTTTTGTTGTTGTTACTTCGTGTTAAAAAAAATGAGAGTAGGGTTTCTAAAGGTAGAAAACAAAATGGGTATTTTGAATTTTATTCTGTTATTACTTTAAATACTTTAAATAGCCAAAAGGGTTGTGTCTTTTGGCTCTGTTTGAGAAAAAAAAAAAAGGCCCTTTTTCTTCTTCTTATTTCTGGTTTTACTGATAATGGAAAGAAATCACATTTTCAATTATTTTTTGTTTGAATACTCAATGTGGGTTTTGTTTTAATTTTTTTTTTTTTTTCATTTTCTATTTGTCAAATTGGGCTACTGGTCTTGCAGAACAAACTTTGCATTGAGGAGCATTTGCAGGTTTCCAGTTCAAAATGTAGTTACACCAAGGGCATTTATGTCATCTAACATCACAACTGAAAACATCACAACTGAAGCTTTTCATGGAAGCAAAAGCTCGAAAGCTTATAACTCCGAGCAAATTCAGGTAAATTTGCACACAAAAAAAAAGAAAAGAAAACTCTTTTTGATATTTCTTTAATTTAGTTTTTATGCTGTCTTTACTTTGTTGTAGTTTTGGTACTAGAGAATGTCTCTGTAATATTTGTAGGTTCTGGAAGGATTGGACCCTGTTAGAAAAAGACCCGGAATGTATATTGGAAGTACAGGACCTCGTGGTTTGCACCATTTGGTAATTTCTTTCTTCTTTCTTCTTTTTTCATTTTTTTTATTCTTAGTAATTTTGATGGTACAATTCATTAAGATGTTTGATTTTGCTTCTTCCTATTAGGTATACGAGATATTGGATAATGCTGTTGATGAGGCACAAGCAGGTTTTGCAACACAAATAGATGTTGTTTTACTTTCAGATGGTTCTGTGAGCATAAGTGATAATGGGCGAGGAGTATGCAACTTATATTATTTTACTGCTGCAAATGATGTTATTTAGCATTGCATTTGTTGTCAAATGTGTATTAAAATATTCTAACCTGTGAATTTAACTTTAGTGTGCAGTTATTTTATCCAATACCTTTTTTTCTCTATGGATGCAGCATAACCCTTTTTGTAGTCAATATGTGTAGACCACTGATTAATACTCAGTAGTCAGTACATTATCTTGAGATGTGAATTACATGAACCCTAAATAAGAATTTGCTTGTCATAATCTTGGTATATATGACCTAAACTTTCTCATTGGTCATAATGTGTTTGCAGTGCAGACCATTTTAATTGTTTTACTTTGCAATATTATGGCTAAAAGCTATCTGTTATTTCTGCCAGCTATTAATGTGTTTTCATATTGTTTTTCACTTGGTAGCACTTATGAATTGCAGATTCCAACTGACTTGCATCCTGTCACAAAGAAATCTGCCTTGGAAACAGTGTTGACGGTAACAAAGCATAAGCGATCCTATATCCATTTTGAATTTTTATATTGAGGTTACCAGGAATCTTCTTCAAGAAAGTCACTTGAATAAATAAAGCACTCTTCTTGATTGTCTTGTAATTTTTGTGAAGTTTGATCTCATGGCTAGGTCTTGCATCTCTGATTTGAATGAATTTTGACACCATGCTTCGGGTATTTGTCCTTAGGGTGCTTTGAAGGAGGATGTGTTCTTTGCTTTCTTGTAGTTGGCTTATTCTTGTAGTTCTCCATTTCTATCTCATTGTATAACCCTTTTGATCTATTGGCATGGCTTTGAGACCCTCACCTTAATATATATATTTTTTCTAAACGGTCGTAAAAGTACATGGTAAATTTGCTGAAGGAATTGTGAGAAATACACCTTCTGAAAGGTTTTCAAGATACTGAATAAAAATTCTTTGCTTTTAGAAAATATGCATGAATTATAAAACTATTATACTTCTTTCTTGATGGTTACTTTGACTGATGCAAATGTGAGTTTCTACTAAAACTTCTTCGTTTACATTAGAACACCGCTTCTTAACTATGTTTCTATGTAAAAGTACTAACTAAACTAGTTATATGTCTTGCTTAATGCATGGATTTTCTTTTTCTTTTATTTATGGAAAAACGTAAACTGAATGATGAAATTGTGTCATAGTTTCTATACATCTTTCACAAAAACTAAGGTGTATATTCTCAATAGAGTATGGATATTTTAATTGGTGCAAAAGGTGATCAATATTGCATGTCTAAATTCCTATAATAGACATAAATCTTATACAGTTGTGTTTGCCTTGATGAGAATAATATTTGTTAATATAGTTGGGTTTTTGACAAAAAATTCATTTTCAATTTTGCAATAGTGGAAGGCATCATTTAGATTAGGAATTAGTACTGTATATCAAGATAGACAAAAAATGTACAGGCTTGGGAAAAAATAAAGGAGATGAGAGGAACCAAAAGTCACAGTTATAATGAACCTCTAGGAGTTACCTTCAAAATAACAGCAACTGCATTGTTTTGAGTAGTTATTAATTCATTACTTTTTTCTTTTACAGAATAGATTTATTTATGCTAGTTACATATCCATCGTATTCTGCAGATCTTACACGCAGGTGGCAAGTTTGGTGGTTCTAGTAGTGGTTACAGTGTCTCTGGCGGCTTGCATGGTGTGGGTTTATCTGTTGTCAATGCCTTATCTGAGGTATGAATTATATTCTAAATTTTAGAATTTCCTCATTTCTGGTTTTATTTAGTTTTGTTGTTGGTTATATCAGTTGTCAACGGTGGGGTAGGCCTAGGCACTCATCTACGTTCTCAAATGAGTTGGGTTCCAGAAAATGCCTCAAAACCCTAAAAACGATAAAAAGAAATAGAGGTGGGGGGGGGGGGGATGAAGGTATAAGCTTTGGTGGCAAGGAAAGCAACTCTAATTGACATGATACTTGAGGCAAGAACCTCGTTGAACTGACAACTTCTCTGTGTGAGATTTACAGAAATGGTGCTCATATATGGGAACATTATTCTCTGATGTTATCCTCCCTCCTAAAAGGCTAAAACAATGAAATCCATTAAAATTGATGAAGATTAGAGGACAATTCTCCTTTACATACTTATTGTCTTATCACTGTCTTGATTTATCATTTTCTGCCACTTTGAAGCAATGACAGACTGGTAACTGGGTCTGTCCAACAAATCATAGGCTCTATTCCTTCTTTGTTTCATTTACATTCTTCCAGTTTTTTTTTATCCTTTTAGATTGAGTTATACTTCTCTAATGTAACTGGTTTATGGTTGAATAATCATATGGTTAACTTTTGTATGCCACTAGGTAATCTACAAACTAAAATCCCATTCAGAGTGAAACTTGTGACACTTCTGGCTATACCATAATATTTTTTTATCATACAAGATATAGATTTATTCTCTAAAATATTTTTTACTTAAAAGATTTGAGCTAATGTTTACTCAAGTGAGTGCTTTTTTGCACCAGGAGCCGAAGGTGACCCTAGGGCCTAGTGCCTCGACTGTACCTTTGCCTTTGACTAACTTGGTTTTTATTTGGGCCTCTTGCTATGGGTCATTGACTTTACTTTTTCTCTCTTAATTTATTCGTAATTTATTAACTAAATTTTTTTTGTTACATCCTATGCCCTCGAACATAAAATTTACTCTGCTCAGGTTATGATAAAATGTAGTTTACACTTCATTTGCATTCATATTATATGCATAAATCTTAATTGAAAACATCAATGTTTGAATTCAAGGGAGTATAAATGTTAATGAGATGATATTTTGTTATGGTGACAATGATTTCTCACTAAATGTTAATTAAGGTTTTGCAGGAACTGATTATCACTTATGGTAAATTGACCATTTCTTTGTTCGCAGGAATTAGACGTCACTGTTTGGAGGGATGGAATGGAATACCAGCAAAAATATTCACGTGGGAAGCCTGTAACGACACTAACATGTCATGTGCTTTCAACTGAATCAAAGGATCGTCAGGGGACATGCATCCGGTTTTGGCCTGACAAAAAAAGTATGCCTAGTTTTTTGAGCTCCTCTTTACTTTTGATAATCATATTTTATGATTTAATTTTGTTTTTTTATTTTTTATTTTTTTTTTAAACTTAACCCACAGTATTCACCACTGCAATTGAGTTTGACTACAACACACTTGCTGGACGAATTAGAGAACTTGCTTTCCTGAACCCTAAGGTAAATTGTTCACATTTAGTTATGTCACTATGTTCTGTTCTGATCAGTCCCCATTATACTTTCCACTAATTTTGAGCTTTCATTTATAATGGCCAAAAACAAAATGGATATCATTATAGGAATGTTCTTGTCTATCTACTTCATGTAGTATAAATTTTAAACATTGCCTTACTGGTGTTATAGCTTTACATTTTTTTTAATTGACCATTGCAGCTTACTATCACTCTTAAAAAAGAAGGTAACGATCCAGAGAAGAGCCTTTATAATGAATATTTCTTTGCTGGGGGACTGTTTGAATACGTGAAATGGCTAAATACCGATAAGGTTTGTGCATGTGTTTTTTCCTGTCTCTCTTTCTCTTTCCATTTGATTCTTTTCTTTTCATGTATTGTTCTTTGCCCCTCCCTTTCCTCTCTCTTTTCCTTTTGTTTGCTTTTATGCTAATTTCCCACTTCCTCATCCTATAATATATATATATATATATCTATCTCCAGACTAAAGTGATGCTATTGAATTAAATAAGTGGATTCATGCTTGAGATTGAAAAAACGAATAGAAGGGAAACATGTAATTAGAACTTACTTTTGCTAATTGTAGAAGGTTTTCATCCCTCTACCACTAAAGAATATAGTTATTAGTTATTGAACCTGAGTAATGGGTTATGGGTTGAGGGTGATAATTCACTTGATTGATTTTATGGAATGCTTAGAAATTTATTGAGAAAATTTTACAAATATTGAGGGGAAAAAAGAAATAAAAAAGATGAAGGAGAAAGAATTAGACCTTTGGATTTATATCATTTACTATAACTTGTGAGAGTCATGATGGATGATCATCTAGGCAAGGTTCTTTATGTTCAGCAATGGTTTCAGAGTTAAGAATGAATAATCTGTTTCTAGGTGTTCACTCTTGTTACAACCGAAATGAAAGGCTATTCTGCACATATTTTGTAGTATGTTTTGCAGTTTTGATGCAACGGTATCGTACTAAAACTTGTATGCACGAGAGTTTATTGATAGGTTTTCAACTATTAGGCCATACGTGCCGTATGTGGCTAAATTCAGCCAATATTATCGTTATTTGCCCTAAAACACCAAAAGTGATAGTAAAAGTAAGTATTACGGCCATTATAGGTTTTGAAATTTGCTAATAGGCACGTCTAGAATGATCAGGTTACTTATACCTCTATGCAAAAATCAATGTAATTTGTCATGATCATGGTTTCTTAAGAAATTATTATTACTGATACGCTTATATTTTGTTGAGTCTGGGGAGCAGTGCATATGGTATAAATGGATGTCCAGACTTTCAGCCTTATAGGCTTCAGTATCTGAAGATAAAGTCATGAGTGAGACACTTATACGATGGAAACATTGTATGCCTGGGCCTGCTTTTCTGTCACAGATAGGGTATTTAATTATGGTTGGAAAATTGTGTTTTTTTTTGGATTATTCTCTGTTGCAAAGTTACCAATGAAATAAAAGTGAGGGTAATGCAAAATCTAGATGCAGTGCTTTCATCTGTGAGATCTGAACAAATTGCATTATTGCAAGAGTTTTCTCTTCTTACAATCTAAACTGCTTGGATCTGCCGTATCTGAATTTTGCATTTTGATAATTTGCATTGGTAACTGTCGGTTCTTTGATTCAGAAACCACTTCATGAAGTGCTAGGTTTCAGCAGACAAATAGACGGAACCACAGTTGATGTTGCTCTTCAGTGGTAAACCACTAACCACTTAGTTTGGTATTCATATGCATTTTGTGAATTTTGTCTTTTTCATGATAAAGAAATATTATCTCCGCTGCCATTTATTTTAAACATTAGATTCACTTTGCTGGTTGTTCACCTTTGAAGAATTAGCAACACCTGTCATTACTGAATTCATACCTTCCATGCATTTGTTGAGGAGTTTATTTGATGGAATCTATATTTCTTGCACTTAATGGTGCTTGGTTCATTATATACACGAGGATGTCAGTTTCAGGATATGTTTAGTGTCTATAGTTTTGTGTGATTCACTACTGTGTTATGTATCATTCCTTTGAATAATCCATGTGATTTGGTTGGTTTGTTCATCTTCTACTAGGTGTTCAGATGCATATTCAGATACAATGTTGGGTTATGCCAATAGCATACGAACCATTGATGGTGGCACACATATAGAAGGGGTTAAGGCTTCATTGACAAGAACTCTCAATAACCTTGGAAAAAAGTCAAAGATTATCAAGGTATTTCTATTCATACTTGCTGTTTGGAAGTTTTCTTTGTTCTTGCTCGCCTTTTGTTGGCTATTAAGGTTACCATATATAGTAATATCTTAATTCAATGCATTGGAAATGATGAATAAAGTTATCAACTACTGCATTTAATACAATGTTATTACTATAAATAGTATATTAACTAACCTTAAAGAGTGCTTTAAGGGCACTCGTTAGCAAAACCCTTTATTTATTTATTTATTTATTTATTTTGCTTTAGAGTAGTTTCATGAAACCTTTATCTGCACCTCTTCATCCTGAAGCACCATTGTCCTGCCCTTTGCCAAAAATCCCTTTAAGGTGCAAACCTCTATTAAAGTGCTTCTAAGGTCTAAACAGACAGTAGTTAAATCACTTTTTTTTTGTCTAAATAGTAATTAAAGCCCTTTAAATACTTTAAATGTGTTTATTGATGTTATTGATTCTAGTTTAACAATTATTTACACATGGATAAATAGAATGTGGATTTGAATTTTGAAGTACTTGTGATATATGCTATTATGAATCATCTTCCGTATCTTTCAGGAAAAAGATATTAGCTTAAGTGGTGAACATGTAAGAGAGGGACTGACATGCATTATTTCTGTGAAAGTTCCAAATCCTGAATTTGAAGGACAAACTAAGGTATCACTTGTATATCATGGTATCCATGGAATACTATTATTCTTGGTCATAGCGATGCTCTTGATAGCTTGAATTAGATTCCTGTTCTACATTGATGTTATGATGACTTGATGAATTTTCATTTATTGTTAAAAGACAAGATTGGGAAATCCTGAGGTGCGAAAAGTGGTTGATCAATCTGTCCAAGAGTTTCTTACCGAATATTTGGAGTTGCATCCAGATGTACTTGATTCAATCCTTTCGAAGTCACTAAATGCTTTCAAGGTACCTTTTGCATATCTTATAAAATTTCTTTTGACCCTGTTATTGATTCACTAGTTACCTTATCCAAGAGCTCTATATGTCTACTGGCACTAATACATAACAATGATAAGTTGTCCTCATGGCTGTTGTTTTGCTATCAGGCAGCTCTTGCAGCAAAGAGGGCTAGGGAATTAGTCCGACAAAAGAGTGTATTGAAATCATCATCTCTTCCTGGAAAACTGGCTGATTGTTCATCCACAAATCCAGAAGAATCTGGTAAATGTTGCTTTACTTCTTTCAAAAATTATTTGATTTATATGGTAGGAGAGCATTTTGATCATCATGAGGTTTTTTGTGGGAATTTTCTCATAATAATCGTGTTCTAGTTGTAGTTACATTTCTCACTTGGTGTAATTGGCCTCATTAATGATTAAACCATTTTGAAATGTTGTTACTAGGTTCTGTTCATTATGCTTATAGCAATTGCCAATGTCTAGATTTGAGTAAAGGTCAATTTTTGGTGTTTCATCTGGTTTCAATTCTCAGTGTTGTATTTTAATGATGATTTTTTTGCTGCAATTACTTAATCAAGTAAAAGAAATACCTATTATTACTTTTCGAGTATTCAGGGCATAATATTCTTCAATTTCTATTTGCTGAAGGTTTTTATCTTTTTATTCTCTTCTCCCTCTCAACATGTTTGCATGAGATATAGTTTGTTGTATATGCTTCTATGTACTTTTCCCTTCTGAGTGGTTTTTGCATCATTCTATATTTTCTTTCTGAATATTTTTGCTGAGGTTAGATGATGGTATAATCTATATTTCTTGGACTTTGGTAGGGGCAGGGATCTACAATTGCATAATAATCAATAAAATCTAAAATCCAAAAAAAACCAAGGTATTCAATTTGGTCTGGATATTTTAGGTTTTGGTTTTCCATATTAAGAACCGAGATATTCGGTTTCCTTTCAGTATTATAATTGAAAATATGAAATATCTGAACCAAATCACATAGAATATAATAGGTAGGGGTACAAATGTTATCATAGGCTCTTCCTTATCCTAACGTGACCTTGCCAACATATCTTTTCAAGAAAATTGAGTAGAACTTTTTACTCTTGATTACATGAATGACCAGAGTAACCTTTTCTTCTTCTTTTTTTTTTTTTTTTTTTTTCTTTAAATTTTATTAGAACTGTAATTGTACTTGTACACCTTCATTGCTTAGATATTTTTTTGTTTTGTTTTCTTCTCTCTCCAGATTTACTTTCTTCTTTCTTTGTCCAGCTTTTTATTCCCTTCTAAGTCTTAAACTCTCATATCTGGTCCATAAAAGCCACGCCGTTACTTTTAATCAAGCATTATTATGGTGGTTTTACTGATGGCAGATAGTGATACCTCTTTCTTACCCTTTCATCTTATTTTTTTTAATAACATTAGATTTGAGTTTTGAGACTTACTCTCAGATCTAAGGTTAGAGATGAAAATCTAAAACTAAGACTAGAGATTGTCAGATATGAGATTTCTCACTTTCGGGTTAATTTTGTATTTTCATTCAAGAACAGTGATTTGCTTGAGATTTAGCTGCTGAATAATCATATATGCAGTTGATGTGTGAAATGGAAAATCTAATAAATCAAACCAAAAAACTGAGTAATTTGGTTTTGGATAATATTGGTTTTTCTTGTCATTCTGTTTGTTTTCAATTCTAACTTTGAAGAAACTGAAAATGTCATCTGTTAGAAATTTAAGAGGTCAGGACAGTTATTGAACTGTATACTCCCTTAGGTACCATGGTGTTGGGTGCAGATATGTGTCTACACGTCTAGCTTGTCAATTGTCTAAAATGTAAGATGGGAATATGGCATAAAAGCGTCCAAAAGAAAGATATGACTGCTGTGACTCATTGTATATTTACTTAAATATAATATATTTAGTTAGATATATGAGTTTTATTTGTTTGATTATAGAGTTATTTTCAATATAGGTTATGGTTGTAAATGAAAGTGGATAGATTGAGTAGCATTGGCAATATGGTTATTGTAATGTTGCCTATTCTGAAGGAGAAGTTTGGAATTTCATGGTTGTGCACTTGTGATAATTTGGAAAGTCCATGTATTTCAGAATTGGGCCATTTTCACTTTTGGAGGGCCTAAAAACCATTAAAAATTAAAACCAAAGAGTGTTCGACCATTTTATTTGGAAGCCAACCCAGCAATGAAAATGAAAAATTCTGAAGGCTCAGCCTAGAGAATAAGAATACCATGAAGCCTTGTAGTCTTAGGCCTTAAACCGTCACATGTTTAAAACCCTATTTTCTTTTCTCTTGTTCTCTTCAAAATGAAAGAAAATGGTTTTCTCCTTCAACACCTGTGCAGCCAAGACGACTCCATTGATCAACCACTTTCATCTTTTTTTTCCTCTATGTTTTTACCATGTCTTTTGTTTTTTCTTTCTCACTGATTTCTCTCTTTTCTCTCTTTATAACCTTCCTCATATATTCTTACCTAGATCCTGGATCACGTCCAGAATCGTGTTGTGTTGACATACTTCCCAATTTTTGACTTGTCTGAGCAGCATAGGGTACAATCCTAGTTTCCTTTTGAGAATTCTTCCCCAACCCCTTTTTTTTCTTAGTTTTATCTTTTTCTGTTGGTACTCGTGTTTGTGCATTAACTACCCAACAGTTGATTTTGCCAAAATTTCTTTTGATTATTTGCTGTTCAGTACTCTTTTCATCGCTTTAGATTCTGATGGTGGTGTAGGACCTATGTTGCCTAGACTTGGATACGAGTATCGGGTTTGGGTATGTATCTAGGTCTTTAGCATGTCAATTTCATGGAATCAAAGACATGGGGATACGGCTATAAAGAGTCTGAAATGAGGATACAATATGGAGATTCATTGTTCGAATTATAATATTAACCAGCTTAATATTACTGTCAGTAGTTTGACCAGTGTTGTCAAGGGCGCTAGGCGCACTCTAGGCGCTAAGACCTCTACATAGCCTGAGGCGCAAGGCGCAAAAAAAACGCTAGCCCGAGCAAAATAAGGCGCATATATATAAATATATATAATATATAAAATAAAATTTACGTATTATATTTTTTATATATATATAAAAAAAAAAAAGCAAAGAAACAGAGTCAGAAACAGAGGCAACGATTGCCCTGTTTCTGAACAAAAAAACAGGGCAACGTCTGCCCTGTTTCTGAACACAGAAACAGGGCAGACGTTGCCCTGATTCTGTGTTCAGAAACAGGGCAACGATTGCCCTGATTCTGTGTTCAAAAATAGGGCAACGATTGCCCTGTTTCTGTGTTCAGAAACAGGGCAATGTTTGGTCTGTTTCTGAAAACAGAAACAGACCAAACAAGTCTGATTTTAGAAAGAAAAAAAAAAAAGAATAAGAAAAGGGAGTAGAGAGTAGAGCAAAAGAAGAAAAAAAAGTAAAAATTCAAACGTACCTTAGTTGTACTCTGTAATCAAAAGTGAAAAACCAATAGTAAAATTGAGTTGAAAGTCTTTGATGGCTTCCAATCGTTGTTTTAACCTAAAAATATTGGTGGCTGGGGTTTGTTTTTGACAGAGACTTGAGATTGAATATGGTAAGTTGACTTTTAGAATTTAAAAAAATAAAAACACTTGGAGATTTACTGAGGCGCGCTTCTCTGGCGCCTGGGTGTCCAACAAATTGCGACAAAAAGCTCCAAAAGCGAACGCCTGAGTCAAATGGCCTCGCCTTAACATCTCTGAGGCGTTTTCCTGTTCTGGCACCTCGCCTGGGCGCCTAGGCGAGCGCCTTAACATCACTGAGTTTGACTACTTTTTTATGCAAAGAGGATGTGTTATTTATGTTTTGGTTTTGGGTATTTAAAGAAAGATAAATCATTAAAGTAATCAACCTCCTAGTCAGCCCAAAAGAGTAGATAATTTGAATAATTTTTCTTATTGCCCAAAGCATGCTAGCAAAATAAGCCAAAATGGGACAAATGAAAAAGACGGAAGTTGGCAGCAATAACAAGGTTAAAGTTAGAGCCATCACATGATTGAAAATAGCAGCCTAAAAAATTTTAAAATTTTTTCTCTCCTTTTCTTCTTTGTTTCTGGATTCTTCTCTCTGCTTCATTCTTTCCAGATTTGCCCTCCTTGAGTCTTTCTTGGCTATCTCAGTTTTCCAACATCCTGTTCTCTCTTCTTTTAATTGATTATAAATTGTGTCTGATTGTTGTGTGGAATGAAGATTTTACAGTAATTGAAAGATAAAAGGATGAGGGAAGTAAGAGAACTTTGGTTAGGGTAGCAATCTGGCCCAATTCGGGAATTATCTTCCTAGCTGAGTCTGAGGATATGACACAGATCCCATGCGTAGGAAAGAGAAATGAAAAGATTCTTAAGCTTACCTATGGTTCCCTAGGGGTCACACCTAAGGTTGATTGTATCACACTATTCACAACAGTAACATTGCTGGAAACTCTTTTATAATATTCTATATCTCAGTGGGAAGTACATTGATTTATATAGACTCCTAGAATCCCCAATCCCAAGAGAAATAGAACTCTTAATTCCACTTGGGAGTTCAACAAATACTTGGAATCCAAATGGAAAAAAAAAAAAAAATTAGAAACAAAACCAATAAGGAAAACCAAACTAAGATTTTACACCGTAATATAAATGGAAAATACCAAATATCTCTATTGCTCGGACTCGTCAATTTCGACGTCACATTGGTGCCGACACTGACACGGGTATGGGATCTGTGTCAGATTCGTCGGGCACGGCCTCTTGTGGCTCGAAAAAGATGCAAGTCGCTTCAAAAGAAAAAGAAAAACAATAAACAAAACAAATTTGGGCATCGGGCCTCTTTAATTATCTGTTGGGCTTGAAAAGTATGGGTCCAAAATATTTATAATTGTTCAAATGAGATTGAAAGTATAAATCTAGTCCAAACAACAAAATTATTAAGTTTTGGGCTATATTTTATTTTTAGGCTATTGTACTATTAATGGATCAAAATTATTTAAAATTGATAATAATTAAAAATAAATTTGATAATAAAAAATTTTCAAATAAAAAGATTTTTTTTTTCTATAAAAAATAAAAAATCTTGTTTATATAAAATATTAATGTATTATATATATTTTTAAATATTTAATATGATGTATTCACGTTTTGTAACTATAATCAAACCAATAATTCATGTAACTATATTTTTGTATATATGTATGTATAATTATATATAAGTACATGTAAAACGAGTCCCCACACTTGTATCCTTCTCTCGGATCCTTTTATACCGTATCCCCGTGTCTTAAGTTCAGGGCAATTGATGAGTCAGACATCTAGACACTACCAGCACCCGACACTCATACCCGAGTCCAAGCAACATAGCCAAATATAACCCTAAAACCTTAATACTTGAAAAATAAGACAAGATAGTAATTAATCATCTAACCCACTAATACAAGAAAGTAACAAAATAAAATCTTAGGTTAATCCCTCAATTGCCTACTTTGCATTCTGCATTGAACTCGTCAAAATTTAAGAAGTCCAGTGTTGACAGGACACGATTGATGAGTTAGACATCTAGACACATACCCAAACTCAGAATCTGTACCTGAGTCCAAGCTACATAATTCTGCATCATGTGGTCAGTTTATGCATTTGCATGCTAGAATACTAAGAGATTTCAAGTTTTACATACAAGGTCAGATGTAATTGTACATATCCATCGCTGTAGAAGCTTAAACTGCAAATCACTTGGTCTGATTTGCTTGTTCAAATGTTTACTTTCTACATCATGCTCTATGTGGTGCTCATAAATTAGAAGATTACTTGTTTCTAGCTTCTCTTGACAACATTATTTTTAGAGTGTTATAGAGTGAGTCCAGGTGTTCGATGACTTTTGAGACTTAAGTCCTTATATTGAGATCACCAGTTCAGTTAGGTTGGACCCCCCTTGGTGCCTTCTAGTGTTTTCGATTCTTTAGTTATAACATATACATACACGTAACAAACACAGAGCGTGTGTCTGTGTAGGTATGTATGTGAACCAACCCCACCTCACCCATGATTAGGTAATGTGTTTAAAATTGCAAAAAGTTACATTGATACGTGCACTTAAGGTCAGATTTTATCTCATATTTTGGTTTCCCATGATTCATAAGTTGCTCTAGTGCGAATTTAGTGGTCCATCTCAAAATAAGAATCTGCCCCATGCAGTCAGTCCCTACGTGTTTTGAGTGCATTCTTATTTAACTTTGCTTATAATGAAGAGATTTTTTTTTTTTTTTAATTTCCTGGTGGACTAATTGCTATATAGGTAAATAGGATTTGTGATTTTTCATTGATTGAAAGCTGGTATCCCAGATTTGGAAATTAATTGACAGAGAATGGAAATATGCTAGTTGAGGGATTAAGTTAACTAGGACTTTATTTTATATTTTGTGGATACTACATTATTAGTCCCTGTTGGTTTCAAAATAAATGATAATGCATTCTGATCTACTACTTATTAGTGTCTAAAACTTATCTTGATGGTTACATGTATGCAGAAATTTTCATAGTTGAAGGAGACTCAGCTGGTGGCAGTGCAAAGCAAGGCCGTGATAGGCGCTTTCAGGTAATATTTTACTTCCTCTTCATGGTAGTTGGGCAGAATGGATTCAATTTAGTTCACAAGCAATTTCTTGAAACATGCTGGATAATTCTTTAGATGTTTCTGGTATTTAGTTGTGTTTGACAAAAGGCTTCAATTGATCAATTAGTTAAGCTTTTCTTGTATAGAGTTGATGGAACATCATTTTTGCTTGCAGAAACTAGGATGTTAAAAAGTCGCACCTTCTATATGTTGTCAGATTTCAATACGCAAGTGCACGCTATCGCAAACAAGTAATAAAGTGGAAGTAGAGTGTCGTACCCACAAGGAATTGAATATTAAATTTGTTAAATACTAAAATTAAAACAGCTTAATCTTATCCAAATAATTAATTGAAAATTTGTGAATTGAAACTAAATTAAAGAAAATACTAAAATAAAGAAAAGCAAATAAAAATTGGATTAAAATCAATGGAGAAAAGCCTAGGATTACAACTTCCCCCAACACTGCGCTTGGATGTCTTTTACCTCTTAATTTGATTAATGATCTTGAGTTGTTAATCTAAAGTTCTAATCTATTTATAAGCATCTGTCGATGGTCTTATAAAAATATCTCCTTTAACCAATTAACTATATGTCTGATAATTGAATTTAAGAGAAACTCATTAAGCTTAGACTTTAAAAGTGATTACACATGACACGTAAGTGTATGTTTACCCTACATGCAGATCAATTCATCCTAATAAATAAATATGAAACATGTGTTATGCAATCCATGTCTAATACTAAACTCCCTATGTCTAGTTGTATTTAGGTTAACAAATCAGTTTAATTGGTGATCAAGCAATTAAAAGCATTAAGTACAAGAATGCATAAATAACTCAAATATCATTAAATCAAATTAGAGA
The DNA here is from genome assembly GCA_030761205.1 of Fremontodendron californicum. Taxonomy (NCBI): domain Eukaryota; kingdom Viridiplantae; phylum Streptophyta; class Magnoliopsida; order Malvales; family Malvaceae; genus Fremontodendron; species Fremontodendron californicum. The sequence goes on from JAULJL010000005.1 coordinate 27,837,586, forward strand.
GTAAAATAATCCAAACCATGTGTTGAGTTCCATTGCAATCCTAGAAAAGAAATTTAGTTAATGCTTGACATTGAAAACAATAACCAAGGGAGTTTCACCAACATCAAATTACATGAAAATAAAAGAAGATTAAGGAAGAAGAAAAAACTAAAGGTTGTTAGTTCTTCAGTCTTCTAGTCTCCAAAATTGTTCTTGGCTTCTTGCAAGATGGTGGTGGCTGCACTCCTCTTTTTTAAAACTAAAACAAAAACTGATTTAGAAGCTAAAATAAAGCCTAAGGGTTCCTATTTATAGAGCCTTGAAAGCCTGAAGAAGGGAAACTTAGTAGCTAAGTAACTGCCTCCAGCTTGGACTTTCCATATATAAGTTGAGCTTTTCCTTCTAGTTTTAGGACTCTACAAAATTACAAAAGACATTAATTAATAACTAAAATAAAACATAAAATAAATAAAACTAAATAAGAAATAAATAAAAATAACTAAAAATAACTAAAAATAGTAAATTAATAGTTTAAACTACAAGGACTTAGTTATTTTAAAAGCACAAAATAGGATTAAATAACTCTATTTTATAGAGTTATCACTATACATATAAAGAAAACACATAGTGGAGCAGGAAAACTTTGCATATGAAATCTGTCATAGATATTTGACAATAGGCTAGTCTCATGATGCTTATAGGAGCAGATGCTGACCAATTGATGCCATCATAGGACTGATCTTATTGTGCAAATGTTTTCCTCTGTCTATTAAGTTTTTTAATTTGCTATTATAGCATTTTAATACGTTATTTTGTGCCAACAGTTTTTGTGAAACATAAAACAGTGACAATTACTTAAAATTGGACCAAATTGGATTAAGCCATTTGTAACACATAGAATCCCTACTCCTTGGGCTTGCAAGTTTAGGGGAGTGTACCTGTGTCAATGGATGAGGACGTGGGATATGTGTCTGACACACCTTGGAGATTTTGAGTGCAGCAGAAGTGAGAGAAGTGAGTAGAAGACAATGAAAAGTAATAAAATGGAAGAGAGAATGAGTAGGAAAGGAAAGAGAAGAGAGTGGTCTAACAATAAAAGAATGAGGGGAAGAGAGAAGGTTAGAGCTACTTCATATTTGTATCAATAGAGTAGCTAGTCAGTTTTGATGGGCTTTTGTTTATTTGTTTCTTGGGAATTTTTGTTATATTGGGCCAGAAAGGTAGATTGCTCAGTGACATATGAAGGGCCCATTCTTTTCATATGTTTAAGGGCTAGTTGATTTAGCTAATAATCATAAAAATAAAGGTGACTATTTCCATGCACCTTTGTTCTTCAAGGCAGATCAGTTGCACCTGCCTACTTAGATGATAACTGACATTTGCATGGAAGAAGCTACAACATGCGTGAAAATGGGGTCATTCTAAAATAAATGGATCCCATTACCTACACTTAGATTTGGAACTCATATTCCTGTAACTTGAATTTTATGTTTGATGAGTCAAGGTCATGCATTCACATTCATATCTGACACCTGTACCTGAGTTTGATTAACATAGTTCAGAATCTTTCTTTAATACATTTTTTTATGGTAGGAAAAGAGCAGCAATGAGTTATTACTGGAAAAGCAGACAATTATTGCCCATAACCATTTGTGTTTTCTTTAAAATTCTATAATTGCTTCCAACATGCTGCTAATGGTTCAATGACTATATCCCTAATATCATAATGCAGCTGTTAACTGCTTAATTGCTGTAAGTGTTGGTACCATTGAGTTGCAGCTACTATTAATGTTTCTACTTGACCAATACTCTTCAAAGTCCAGACAATCGCTTCACCATTGTTGCTCGACTAGCTGTTTTAAATGTTAAGTTACATCTCCAATGGAACAGATTTAAATCTTTGTACAGTTTTTAGGAGGCCCATAGATTTAGGTTATTATAAAGCATGCTTGACTATTCACAAAAGTCCTCGTTCTGTAAGCTATCCTCCTACTACATGGTAGAAAGCACTTCAGCATAGCGTTCTTTATAGCAGGTCTTCTCTGTAGCATGCTACGGTAGTTATGTCTGTGGATTTTATTATGGTGCACAATGCAAATTACTCAAATTCATGATATGCTTTGTGGCACATGGTGGTTCTAGATTCTTAAGTGGTTTGACCAATGACGTTGGCTTCTGGTATTATTTACAGCTGGTTTGAGAAGTAGTCACTTAGTCACGATTTTATGGATTTTACTTTATTTAACCAATGACAATTGCCTGATTAATTGGTGCTTCATTATGAATGGGGATTGTAGACCTCTGTTCTGTGAACATTGGCATATGGCTTGTTCAATATGGTGGTCTTGCTGTAGTTACATAGTAGATTACAGGTCAAAACAACTTTATCAATGAAATTATTCATTTTGTATGCACCTATAGATTATTATTTGCTGTTGTCCTGATTAGAGTTGTATGTGACATCTGTAGCATATTTAGTCTAAAAATGTGTTGTTGCAGGCTATCCTCCCCCTGAGGGGTAAAATTTTGAATATTGAAAGGAGGGATGAGGCAGCAATGTACAAAAATGAAGAAATTCAAAATTTGATTCTTGCTCTTGGACTTGGGGTGAAGGTACTTATTTTGTTGTTACTCTGCTTAATTTCTTTTTGAAAGCAAACTGATAATATCATGTAATGTATCTTTTTGATCCCAGGGAGAGGATTTTAAAAAAGAAAACCTACGGTATCATAAGATCATCATCTTAACAGATGCTGATGTAGACGGTGCTCATATCCGAACTCTGCTGCTGACATTTTTCTTCAGATATCAGGTAGACAGTGGTAAAAGTTGTCTCGGTTTTGTGTGTACAAAGAAAAAAAAATGTTATATATTACATATGATCTTTGCAGAGAGCCTTATTTGATGAAGGTTGCATTTATGTTGGTGTTCCACCCCTTTACAAGGTTTGTTGTTAACTACACTGGATTGGAAACTAATCTAATTCAATAGTATGCTTATATTTTTTTTTTTTCTCCTGGTTTGCTACAATTATCAGGTTGAAAGGGGAAAACAAGCACACTATTGTTATGATGATGCAGACCTTAAAAAGGTCCAGAGTTCGTTCCCACAGAATGCATCATACAACATTCAGAGATTCAAAGGCAAGGATAAAATCTCTCTCTCTCTTCCTCTTTTTGCTGTATGTGGATAGTTTTAATTGACTGTTGGGAGGCTAAGCAAGGTAATCTGCATTGTATCATATAGTTAATGCAAATTGCATATCACCTCTTGTAACTTAGTTGCGTGCTCTCATATTTAATGAAATCATTTTAGTTTGAAAGTTTTCTAGGTTATTATACTGATGCATTATTTGAGTTTTTGCATATGCACATACAATACAAGTACATGCTCAAATTTATAATTGACTGTTGAGAAGCTACACAATGCTAATCTGCGGTCCCATTTATGGTTCATGCGAATGACCTATTGTTTCTTGTAATTTAATGTCTGTGCTCTCATATTTAATGAAATCTATTTCGTTTGAAAGTGTACTTTGATTAAACTGATCCATTTATTATTTACTTTTCCATATGCATATACAATATTAGAATGTGCTCAAATATGCATGGTCTTTTGGGACTATTGGTTTTTCTATGCTAGTCACTTGTCATATTATCTAGCATGGATACTTAAAAGAAAAATCAGGGTTAGCTTGACAATGTCCTTTTGAGGGAAGAGAGATTCTATCTTTACAGAATTTTCAAAGTGACTGTAATAGCCTGAAAAAAGCTTTGATCCACTTATGGAATTTGGCATGCATTAATTTATCAATTTAATAGATGCTTAACAACAGAACACATTTTATATGCAAACTCCTTATGGCTCCTAACTCAACATGAAAAAACTTGTGTAGGGTTCACTAGGATTCTGTAAGCATTGTATCAAAAGAGTAGTTTCCTACCAGGTTGTTATTATAGAATGTTTCTTGACTTTTTAACATTAGCAAGAAACTTTATATCATATCAGAAAAGATGATCAAATTATGAAAGAAAAGGGGGGAGGATACATGCAACTTTTATAGTTCTTTTCCTTTCGGCATTTTATAAATATTTTTGTTAAAACAAAGTAATGGAGGAAGAAAATGAGTTTAATTTTGAGAATAGAATGAAACAAAGATATATATATATATATATATATATATATATATATATATATATAGAGAGAGAGAGAGAGAGAGAGATCACTATTAAAAAAAATAGAGAAAATTGCAATATGGTTACATGTGTCACCTTTTTTTTATGATGTGGGCATATTGTAGAAAAAATTAAGCAATAATTTGACACAAACACAGCTTACATATATGCTGTTTTTAGTTGAGCCTTTCTCACAAAATTTACTTCTGGCAACAGTAAGAATCAGTGTTGTCAAGGCGTCGAATTAGTGTTAGATAATAAAAGCACCTCGGGCGAGGCGCATTTGATCAGGCGCACACCTGGTGCGTTTAGGCATGCTTTTTTGTAAGGCCATAGTCGTAAAAAAAAGCCCACCTGATTGAAGTTCTCTATAGTTTCTTTTATTTTAACTTTTTCCATTAGATGTACCTTTACTAGTAAGAAAGGGGATAATATCAAACTCTCTACTTCTCAATATTTGAGTATTCAACAACAAACATGGGACCATAAGGAAATCATGCATATTGGCCAACAAATTTTTTTTTGCATGTTTTGAAAATAAATTGGACCACTCTTTAGAGTTTATTATCATAATTATATATCTTAAGCTTATTTTATATATATATATATATATATATATATATATATATATATACATGCACAAACACACATACATATTGCATCTTCACTCAGAAGAGCACTTTTTTTACGCCTTGTGCCTGAGGCAATATAAGGGTTCTAGTGCCTAGAGTGCGCCTTGCGCCATTGACAACACTGGTAAGAATTCACTTCAGTTATGGGACTTGGACGAAATTACCATCACCTTTTTTTTATTCTAATTATGGTTGTGCTCTGTAGATCTTACCATGCTGCTCCAAAAATATGGAATATATAAGTTTTCATTATTCAGCATTGGTTGTATTTTTTAGTCGGAATGTGTATGGTTGTAATGCAGGTTTGGGTGAGATGATGCCTGTTCAGCTGTGGGAAACAACAATGGATCCTGAGCAAAGGCTACTGAAGCAATTAGTGGTTGAAGATGCTGCAGAAGCGAATATAGTGTTTTCATCCCTTATGGGTGCTCGGGTATGTAGATCTCGTATCTAGTTTATGGATCGGTTATTTACATTGAATGAGGCACAGCTGTTAATGGTTTATGTCTCCTTTGCACTGACCAAAAAAGCTTAGCATGAGCCTATCAAGTGCAATAGGCGTTTAACTGTTTCTAATTTTGTGGTATCTTGTATTTTCGCTCGCAATGAATTTAGTTGAGGTCAAAAGGATAGGATTCCTGAATGTACTATTCACATAATTCTGTCACATTCATGCAGAGTGATATTGTAAGAGAATTACTAAGCTAAAGTTTTTTTTGTGTATTTTTAGGTGGATGCAAGGAAGGAACTCATCCAGAATTGTGCAAGCAAGATCAACCTTGATAAGCTGGATATTTGAGAGTGGATTTGTTATACTGCATACCGACATATTGTATTGGTAAAGCTGACTGGTAATTCATCATGTTTGGGTGCCATTTAGAAAGCACCCTGTAGGTTAAGATTGATCATCTATCTAATCCCATTCCCATGGAAGTTGTCCTTTTTTCTTGGGTGTAAAGGGAAAGAATTAATTTTATGTGGGTTGGGATTTTGTATTTTCGAGTTGTTTATAAATGTTGTATTTATAGATATTACGGCTCATATTAATTTATGTTTTCTCAGGAGAAGTTTAATGTTATGCTCATATATGCAAATGTGGTGAAGAATTTGTTGCTATTTGATTTTAGTTATTTAATCAAATTTTAGTTTTTTTTTTTTAAATAAAAACGTTTACCAAAATTATTTTGCACTTGCCAAACTATCTTAAAACAGTGATAAATTCCCAATAAGAATTTGATTAGGAAATGATAAATTCAAATGATGTGAAGTTGGAATCTTAGGATTAAGAGTGGGTTTATGCATTTTTTTTTCCCTTTAAACATTCTTTTAGTAATCATCTAAACATGACCAGAGCAGTTCCTATCAACGCAATCATTTTCAGCAAAGAATAAATTGTGGCTACTTTTTTAAAAGTTTTTTAAATTATAAAAAAAAAAAAAGAATTATCTTATTTATTGTTAGTGAACAAGTGGCTATTAAGATGATATATATTTTTAGATATATTAAAAAAATTAATTAAAAAATAGTAAGATGTGTGATAATTTTTTAACTAATGAAATTAAAAATTTCACTGTCATATAAAAAAAGAACTCTTATAAAAACTTCCTTCACAATTCTCTTAAAATGCTTGAAAGTGTACATTCTTTTGAGGATTGAGATCCCCTTTACATAATTACATGTTTAGTAATAAAGATTGTGACACAAGTAATTAGCTAAGGTTTAAGTTTGTGTTATTTTAATGGCATGCAGAAAATTATTTCTGTTAAAATTAATTTCAAGTAAATGGATTGGATTGATACATACATGTATTCACAAATCACACATGAAAGGAGAGATCATTATGATCCGTATAAGATTTTATAAATTTAAAGAACTTATAGAGTAAGCTTTTTTCTTCTTTGGATAGGGGATGCTGTTTCGACATTGAAATTAGCTTTACGATAAGTAACTAATTTAATAATGTTATGTTCAAATGCTCAAGTTTCAGGATAAAGGTGCTCAAATTTCAAATGTACTATTGAGCCTTCATGAAAAAGTTTATAAGAAAATGAGGGGAAAAAAAAAAAAAAAAGGATGTACATAAAATGAACAAATGAAACCTAAGACTTAAGATTTGAGGGTTAAAATATAACGAATTGGAGCTTCAACCCAAGCTTCAGAACCTTGTTTCTGGTATTGCTTTCCAGTCCAGATATGTTGGCAAGTACAAGTTTATCTACGGGGAAATAAGCTTTGACATTCTTCTTCCCCTTGTCAAAGACAGGAACCACTAGGATCTCAATGCCCACCAAGAAATGCTGATAACTCAAGCTTTGAACCTGCTCGTCATTCGGGTTGTGAAGAAATAGGTTGTTATAAGAAAAAGAAGTTTTTGTATTATCAATTGTGTGTGGATAAAAAAAGAACAAGAGAGAAGAGAATATCATAAGAATACAAATGAATGTTGGTTCGGTTATGATGGTTTACATTCATGAAAGAAAAAAAAAAAGATCCAAAAGGTTACATTATTAATATTTACTTATAAGTTTGTACAAAAGTGCCTTTTATATATATACTAGTTTATGATATAGGTGTTTTGCACGTAAATGATATAATAAGTTAATATTATTTATTTTAATATATATATATATATAATTCACTATTAGATATATATATATTTTGGTAAACCTATATATTAAATGTTTTTTTTGGGTATAAGTAATATCAAATAATATCAAAATTATTACAAATGTTATCAAAATTATATCAAATATTATCAAAATTATATTAAATGTTGTCAAAATTATATCAAAGGTTATCAAAACTAAATCAAAGGTTACCAAAATCATATCAATAATTATGTTGTCAAAATTATATCAAATTTTATCAAAATTATGTTTTTAAAATTATACAAAAGTTATCACAATTATATCAAAGGTTATCCAAAAATCATATCAAAAGTTATCAAAGTTATATGAACGTTACCAAAATTATATTAAAGGTTACCACAACTAAAGGTTACCAAAACTATTACAAAGGATATCAAAAGTTACCAAAATTATATCTAAGATTACCAAAACTATTATAAATTATATCAAAAATTACCAAAAGGTTACCAAAATTATCTAAAAAAATTTCAATTATATCAAAGGTTATCAAAATCATATCAAAAGTTATTAAAATGACAAAATCATATTAAAGGCTATCAAAAACATAAAAGGTTATCAAATCATATCAAAGGTTACCAAAATTATTTCAAAAGTTACCAAAACTATATCCAAGATTGCCAAAACAATTATAAAAGTTATCAAAATTATATTACATGTTATTAAATATCAAAGGTAACAAAAACTATTACAAAGGTTATCAAAATTATATCAATAGTTATCAAAATTATATCAAAGATTATTAAAATTATATCAAAAGTTACCAAAATCATATCAAACGTTACCAAAATTTAGGACTATAAATGAATCGGGCTTGAAAGAACAAACCTTTGTTCGTGTTCGTTTGTTTAATTTTGAGTTTGTTTGTTTTCGGTTCGTGTTTGTTAAGAATTTTAAAATTGTGTTCGAGCATTGTTCATTTAAATTTGAGTGTGTTCGAGTTCGTTCGTTAAATTAAATAAACTTGTTCGCAAACATTAAACGAACATGTTCATGAACATATAATCATATAAAAGGCTATCAAAACAATATCAAAAGTTATCAAAATCATATCGAAGGTTTTATCAAACTTATTTCAAAGGTTATCAAAATTATATGAAAGGTTATAAAAATCATATAAAAAAGACAAAAACTATTAAAATCATATCAAAGGTTATCAAAATCATTTCAAAGGTTAAAAAAATTATATTCAAAGTTATCAAAATTATATCAAAAGTTACCAAATTATATTATAAGCTTTCAAAATTCTATCAAACGTTATTAAAATTATATCAAACGTTATCAAAATTATTTCTAAGATTATCAAAAGGTTATTATAATTATATCAAAGGTTACCAAAACCAATTTTTTTTTTTATCAAAGATTACCAAAATTATATACAATGTTACCAAAATTGTATCAAAAGTTACCAAAATTATATCAAATGTTATCAAAATTATATCAAAGGTTATCAAAATTATATTAAAGGTTATTAAAATCATATTAAAAGTGATCAAACTTGTATCAAAAGTTATCAAAATTGTATTTTAAATTACCAAAATTATATTCAAGGTTACCAACATTGTATCAAAGGTTATCAATATTATATCAAAGGTTATCAAAATTATATTAAAGATTATTAAAATCATACTAAAGACTATCAAAATCATATTAAAGACTATTAAAATCATATAAAAAATTATCAAAATCATATCTAAACTTACTAAAATCATATTAAAGGTTATATTATATATGTTATATAAAAGGTTATGTATTTATCATTACTTATTATTTATTTTTGTCAAGATCATTCATATCTAATCTTATATGGTAATATATATTATTGTAATTTAACATAGTTTTAATGATCCAAGTTTTCTATCATACTACCAATTTAATCATCCTTATTTATATCTTCACGCTTCGATTCTTGTCAAGTAAATAATGTTTTAAGATTTTCTGTGACCTAATAGCTAGATAAATAATATTTTGATTCTTAATTAATAAATATTTTTCTAATTTTATTTCAAAATCTTATTATTATTTTTCTTAACAATAAATTTGGAAGTGTTGTTCTCATAAATTTTTTTAATAAAAAATAAGAAAATAGATTAACAAAAATTAGTCAATTTTTAATTTAAATTAAAAATTATCAATTGAGAAAAGTTTACTTTAATAAGGACTTTAATGTTTAAAAAAATAAAAAAATAATGAATATTTTATTAATTTAATAAAAAAAATCAATAATTAAGGATAAATAGTTAATTTAATAAATTATTAAGGGCATATATATCGTTCATATTTATATTTTTGAAGTTGGTACTTTTATATATAGTATTGTTGATATTGATATATAAATAAAATGTTTTCACCAATTTAAAAAAAAATTAATTAAAAATATAATATCGTAATCTCTAATATATTGTACCATAATCATATCGTAATTTTTAATATATTACATTATAATTCATAATATCTCTAATTACATTTATAACGACAGATAGGCAAGCCTTTTGAGTAGCTTCCTGTTTTTTGTGCACGTCCACACGAGTGTACAACAAAGAGAGAGCAACAGTTTTGTCAGAGATTGAGTTATTATTGCATAACTTAATACTTCTAGCATTACCTTTACAAAGATAAACTCTGTAAAACTTCCAAGCTTTGTACACTTTAGCTAAGCGTGCAAATTGTGAAAGCATAGTTTTAAAATACGGCCTAATATGGTCGCATTGTAACGGAAATTATGATTGTTGCATTGTATTTTATTTGTTACACGTATAAGATATCGAATTATAATTTTAAATGTTAAAATCCGCTATGTAATATCGCAACAGACAAAGAATACAAAATTTTTTTAAAAAGAAAAATAATAAAATGAAGTTTCAGTATTTTTCAAACTTTGTAAAAGAAAGAAAAGACAAACATTTTTTTGTTTTGAAAATAATACTTTGATGCAGTTTTGATGTGAATCTTGTTCCTTTTAATTTTATTTCTTCAGTTTTTTAAGTTATCTTTTAACTTTACTTTTTAAAGTTTTATCTCTATTCTCTGTTTTTTTTTTTTCCTAATTAAAGAACCCAAACTTAAGCATTGATATATATATATATATATATTTATATTAGTGTAAAATTATATTAATTTTATACATTTTCATAACTTTTTATACAATTTATATTTGTTTAATCCGACCGTCGTATTTCATATTCTATTCACGTAGATCATGCACGTCGAGTTTCGAGTAAATTAAAAATGTATAACTATTTATTCGATATAAAAACATTTCAATCGTTAAATATATATTGAAAAAAATAGTATTCTCGATCGATATGATAAAGATATTAGATTGATTCAAAACTTTACGTGCACGACAAGTATAATTGTATTGTTAAATCTAACTGTCAGTTTGTTAAAATGTAAATATATATATATATAGGAGGGATTCACTTACACTAGTGTAAAACTAAATTAGTTTTATATACTTCTATAACTTTTTATACGATTTAGATTTGTTTAATCGACCGTTAAATTTAACAATATAATTGTACTCATCGTGCACGTAAAGTTTCGAATCGATCCGACATCTCTATCGTATCGGTCGAGAATATTGTCTTTTTCAATATATATTTAACGGTTGAAAGTTTTTTATATCGAACAAATAGTTAGACATTTTTAATTTACTTAAAACTCGACTTGCATGATCTATGTGAATAGAGTATGAAATACGACGGTCAAATTAAATAAATATAAATCGTGTAAAAAGTTATGAAAGTGTGTAAAACTAATTTAGTTTTACACTAGTGTAAGTGGATCCTTCCTCCTCTCTCTCTATATATCTATAATCTATAATATATATAAAAACATGAATGTAAAGAATCTTTTGAACTGGCGAAAATACCCATTGTTATTCATTATATTACTAATTTTCCATTTTAAATATTTTTTTAATAAAAGTTCTCCAATCTGTGTTGATCATTCACAGATTAGACCCATTTGTGTTTTAGAAGAAGTGGACTAGTAAGCGGTGTTAACGTGCAGAAATTAATGTTTTGATGTAATGGATCAAATTTAAACATAATTAGACTCGATAAAAAAATTTTAGATTCTAATTTAACAATATCAACACAAGTGTTCTGACTAAGCAAGAAATTACAATCTCAAACATTTTTAATGTGTTTAAGCAGGAGTTGAAAGTGTATTTATATTTAAGCTACTTTTGTATTTGTTAAAGATTTACTATTCTTATCTATAATGACAGTTTTTTTTTATTAAAATATACTTTTTTTTTTCAAAATTTAGGATTACGAATTTCTTTGCACTAAAGTATAGTATAATTTTATTACTTTACATTTATTTTTAAAAATTAAAAATTAATGAAAATTTTCAAAAATATCAGAAATATTTTGAGATTGGTTTTAGATGGAGAAATTGCATATCTAAAAAGTTAAATATTTCAAAAATAGTATTAGCCAAATTTCTCATTTCCTAATAGTTTTGCGAAAATTCAGACATACTTAAGATAAGTAAGAAAATTCTAAACAAAAAACATATTAGAAATAAATAAAACTCCACATTTATAATAAACAATCATACTGCAAAATTTAACTCAAATAGTCCTTAATATTTAAAAAAAAAATCTATAACAAGATGCCAATACTTCCAATTCTAATGCTCTATCTTCATATGTCACCCAAAATTACAAATATAAAAAATTTCCATAACTCATCCTCTAAATTAGTTACCTTCGTAAACCAACCTAAGTCATATGTTAGTACTTGTAACTCGATCAAAATTATAGTAGCAGATATATAAGTATGTTATCCTAAAACAATCTCATAACTATGTTAGAGTTCATTAATGCTTTTAATGTTTAGATTCTATAAACCCAAAAATATATTATTTATAAAAAATAGTATAAAAAATAAAATGCGTATAACAATTCTAAAAGTTATATAAGATTAAGAAAAAATGTACCTAATTCATTTTAATAATTTAGGTTGGTACATGAAAATACAAAATTTTACTTTTAATAGAGTTTGCAGGTAGCAACTTAGATTCATATTTCTCTATCGACACAAATTCATATAACTTTTTAAAGTTAAATTTAGATTTCTTTTTCGACTTATATTGGAGATTTTTTTTTTTCTTTTAAATTTCATACTCATTGATCTTCTTCTTACAGTTAGCAACAAAACAATTGGTAAATTTTGGATTCTATATCATATAATTTGTTTCAGTCAATTTTCTAGCTTTACAAATGTAATTTCTATCCATAATCCAATAATAGCAACGTACATCAATATAAACAAGCATAAATAATACAAAATTTAACTCAAACAAACATTAATATTTAAAGTTAAAATCCATAACAAGAGGCATACTTCCAATTTTAATATTCTTCCTTCATATGTCACCTAGAATCAACAATCTCGACTCTCTTGTCATATTTTTCAAAATAATAATCTCTAATATTTCGCATATTTTATTTATTTTCTTTGACAATAAAATTTGAACAGCTTTAAATCTTTGCAAAACTAATCAATACAAAACCTTTCAAATATTATTAACATACAAATATTGAATTAAATCAATATCGATTGGTTGATAATACACATATTAGTCTCATTTGAGTTTTAGAGTAAATTGACTAGTAAGTGGTGTTAACAGATCGAAATTAATGTTTTGATGTGATGGGTCAAGTTTAAACATAATTAGACGCGATAAATTTTTTTTTAATTTAACAATATTAGCACACGTGCTCTGACCAAGTAAAAAGTTACAATCTCACATATTCCTAATGTGTTTGATTAGGAGGTGAAATTGTTTTATTTATATTTAAGTCACTTTAGTATTTGTTAAAAATTCATTATTCTAACCTATAATAACACTTTTTGATTAAAGCTATACAATTTTCTTTTCAAGAATTCAGGATTACAAATTTCTCTACACTAATGTATAGTATAAAGCAAGGAGACTTTTTATCAAGTGTGATGGAGAGTTTATACTGGGAAGAAGGATTGTTTTGTCTAGGGCAAGATTTGGCCCTGAGAGCAGATCTAACAGGCATGTTACAACAGCGGCTAGGGTTTCTATAAACAAAATATCAGAGAAAAACATGAGGCCATTCTTTCCGTGCGAGACGAAAGGACCTACGTTCAGGTAGCATAATCCAGGCCAACTGGGAAGGAACTAGCTATCACAGGGAAGGAGTTTCAGGGACAATCTTCTCATAATGGGGATAAGGAGGGGATGGAGAATCAGGGTAGAACAGTTGATGATGGAGGGAAGGAGTCATATGTAAGGCAGTCTTCTAAGTCTGGAAGGAATCTAGAGGATCAGACAAGGTTGAAAAGGTCGTTTGCTTTTAACAGTAAGGACAACAAAGGGCTGAGATGCGATGAGGGGATGAAGGAAGAGTGTATAGGGCAAACTTCTAGGACTGGTTCTGGCAGGTCTTTCTCGGGTTCAGGTTTGTTTCATCATTCAGTGGGGAGTGAAACTGCTTTATTTGGCAAGGAGACAAAAGGGTCGTATTGTGGTGATGGGTGCAAGAGGGTTGACAAGTCTATTTCGGCATCTTCATCTGATAGAGGACTAATTAGGAAGGTGGAAAATATGACATAGGCTCAACCAAGCATTCTGAAGGCCTCTGTAGATCCGAGATGTAATGAGGTGGTCAGGAAGCATGTTCGTGTAGAGAGAAAGACTATTTCGAACAGTATCTCGAATGATTGTGTGAACCATGTGAAGGCATGTTTGGTGGATTATGACATACAGAACAAGTATGGCAGGCGTTGTCTTGCAGGACATGATATAGTGCTAAACAAAGAGAGGTCGTTGAAGTGGATGCTGGGGATTCACGATGCTGGAGAGCTTCCTTTACAAACGCAAACTGATAATAATCAAAAGGTAAGGGCATTCCTACTAAGTCAGCTTTACATTGTTTTGATTTAGGAGAGGTTGTTAAATCAGATGCATGGCTTAAATTATCTGTTGTATGTTTACTACATGACTTCACTAACACAAAAATATTGGAGGACTTTTTTCGTGGACAAGGTTTCCTTAGGTGTAGGGTGGCCATCATTGATCTAAAGAGAGTTCTTATCTCTTTTGAATCAAATGAGGAGGTGGTGAAATTTTTAGAGGATGAGCATAAATGGAGAAGCAATGGTTTGTTGAGGCACATGCATGGACACCAAATGATCTTGCTTAGGATTATTTTATGTGGATACGGGTTGAGAGGGTTCCTTGTCTTATTAGAATCTTGATTTTTTTAAAAAAAATTAGCCGAACAATGGGAAGCTTCATAGCGGTTGATGAGAAGACGTTGGCGAGAGAAAGGTTCGATGTGGCCAGAATACTTATCTCTTGCTCGAAGCCGTTTGTCCTAAATGGCTTGTGTTCTTGTGTTATTAGTAATGATTGTTTCTTGTTACAAATCTTGGGAGACTTTTCTGCACCACTTCATTATTCGAAGAATTTCAATCATTACAGGGAAAACAGTGATAGTGGTAACTCTCAGAGTTTGTCAAGTGAAGTGGAGAAAGATGATCAAAGGGATTCAGTTTCGAACAAGCACTGTGATGGTACAGAGGGTAATAAGGACGTTCAAGAGGTCAATAACGAAACAAGGATCATAGAGCTCATTAATAGTCGAGTGGAGGAGATGGGTTGCCAAGATGATATGAATGTCAAGGTGGCAGACATAGGAGAGGATACGGATGTCAGACAAGAAACGGCGAGCCAGCAAGAGATGTTGATTACTCCGAAAAAAAGAGGTAGGTCGAGAAATTTTTTGGGGTTGTTGGCTTTGAATGTAGACAATAGGATGTACCCAAGAATAAGATCACGAGGACTTTTCAATAATGAATCAAGAGAGGAGAGGGCAGCCGTGAGTTGTGTTACTCCGGACGAGGGGCAGTTAACTTGGTTACAAGGGCAGCAAATGGGTCTTCATTGCAGTAGAGATAACAGTGTGTTAAAAGATAGATTTAATGAAATGGAGCAAAGAGATGCGGAGTTGGTTCGAGACAGAGGAGGAGCATAGATTTCGGGGAAGCAACTTGGTAAAAGGGGTGTTTGATATTTTTATGAAGATAATTTTGTTTAATGTCAGAGGGTTGGAGAAAAAAGAGAAGGTCAGAATGGTGAGACGAGTGTCTAGCACGAACAAACCGTGGCTATTTCTTCTGCAAGAGACTAAGTTAGCAAATATGTTACCAAAATTGTTGAGACAAATATGTTTTGATGGCAATGGTTCAATGGAGATAGTGGCTTGAGAGGGTAATTCTGGTGGACTGATAACATTGTGGGATGACAGGGTATTCGAGGTGTCAGAGGTAATAAAAAGATTTAGGTTCCTGATTCTTATTGGGGATTTTTTACATTTGAGGATATGGGTGGCTATAGTCAACATATATGCACTGAACAATAATGAAGGGAAAAGGGAACTTTGGGAGGATCTTCGAGGTATGATGGTAAATCACACAGGACCATGGCTATTCGAGGGAGATTTCAATGCAATTTTGAACATCGATGAGCACACAGGGCAACACTACAATATGAGAGCTATGTATGATTTTCAAACCTTTGTTGCTCAAGCTTTGTTAATTGAGGTTCTTATGAGGGGTGGAAATTTCACATGTTGCACTGTTCGAGAAAACACATCATGGAGCAAATTGGATAGGTTTTTATTCTTCTAGTTAGCAACAAAACAATTGGTAAATTTTGGATTCTATGCTATAAAATTTGTTTTAATCAATTTTTTAACCTTGCAAATTTAATTTCTCTTCATAATCCAATCTAAAAAAAAGGTTACTCCATCAATGTTTTGTCCAAAACTTGATAAATAACATAAATAAATTAATATTGTCAAAGATTGAAAAATAAATAAATAAACCTAAGTATTGCTTAAAATAATTTTTAATAAAAATAAGCTATATTATTGACAAGTGGTGCTTACGTGTATATCAAGATTTTTTAAAAGATCATGGATAATAAACATAACTTTTTTAAGGTTGTGGATGAAAATGAGACTTTAATAATAGGTTATTGATTATGAGTAAATTTTAAAAAACACAAAATACACTCACAGTAAAGTTGATTTCAAAAGCTAT
Organism: Fremontodendron californicum; assembly: GCA_030761205.1. Lineage (NCBI taxonomy): Eukaryota > Viridiplantae > Streptophyta > Magnoliopsida > Malvales > Malvaceae > Fremontodendron > Fremontodendron californicum. The sequence goes on from JAULJL010000005.1 coordinate 27,854,109, forward strand.
CCAAAAAAGACTTAAAATCTTCAAAATTTGCAATTGTTAGTACATAAGTACAAAAATAGTTGCATCCTATTAAGCATAATCTTACGGCTCTTCCACATAACATGAACTCTTAAAACTTATTGTTTCTCAAGTAGTCAATGCAATTATACTAAAATAAGCAAAAACCAAGATAAACATTCCACCAAAATTGCCCAAAATATCAACATTACTTATCAGCACTCAAGTTTTAAAAACATGATTTTAGACGAGTTATTTGCAAAAATAGCTGAAACGACTTTAGAAATACCAATATCAGCAGCTAGCATCCCAATCTACGAAAAATATCTTTCTAAATAAACTAACTACCAAGAAAGCAAAAACCAAGTATTGAATCACAATTTCAATTTACGTTTATATCTTAATAAAAATATATTTTTATTCCAAATCTAATAATTATTTTATTTTTGTACAAGGACAAAAGAATGTAAACAGTTAACAATAATATGTAGCAACAAGCAATTTAAAAAAAAAAGGAGATACATTTAATTTGAAACAAAATTTTTGATCTATATCTTTTTGTATAGAAACAAAAGAATAATAAGAAAGAAAATTTTGACCACACTTTTGTGAAAGATATAAAAAAATTTCATTTCACAAATAATATTTGATTTTTCATTATAAATGTTTTTAGCTCTTAAACAATCTAATTTTGTTTTAAACTGTAATGTAATACTTTTTAAGTTTCAGTTCAAAACTTTACAAAAAACTATATTTTAATATGTATAAATATGCACTACTCTATCATACTGCCTACTTTCAACATTCTCTATCAATACATTTGCTTGCTTCTAGCATTAAAAAAATAAAATTGTAGCAACGAACGAAATTCGCACACAAAAAATAGAACTGCAGTAACACAAGAATTTCACACAAGTTGAAAGAAAACCAAATTTTTTTAAACAATGAATTCAACAATTTTTAAGAGATAAATTTGCACAAGAAACTTAAAAACAAATAAAATTAAGTAACTTACCTATCACTTCTAGCTTTTCCCAAAAGCTTTATTAGCTTAATTATGTCAATATCTTCATATATATGATATTGAAAATCAACATATTTGTTATTAATAACTTTCAAATAGACACTAAACTCCTACATACCTCAAATGCATTGTTATATTATGAAGCAAAATGTTAATTACTTTACATATATAAATAGACCACTAAACTAAACATGGTATTATATTTATTAATGCTACACAATTTTTTTTTTTTGATAATATAACATTTACTAAATATTGTGCAACATACTATAATCAACAAAAAAAAACATTTGCACGGTTAATTGAATAACAATGAAATATCAGATTAATCAAATTTATTTGTTACACATGCAACTCATTATCATTTTCCACAAAAAAAAAAAAAATTGTTAAAATTAAAACTAAACTTAAGCTTTTCCTTTACTAAGCTTCTAATAGTAATAATCAAAACTCATACATACAAAACATTTTGTTAGACGTAATAGAACAACTTCATTCTAAATATATACATAACAACTAACAAATCATATAAAAAAAAGTAATAAATGAAAAACAATCTTCAAGATATTAGATGCTTATGAAAGGATTTTGATGTAATTATTTAGTTGATTTATATTTTTATTCAAATCATAGAAGAATTAAATAGATCAGTGGAATTAAAAAATGTCACACAAGTTGAATAAAATTTATATACTCAAAGATAATAAATTGTAAATTTACTAAGAACTCTCACAAAATTTATATTATTAGAGAGTTTCATTTTAATGGGGCTAAGAAGTCATTTTGACATAGATGAAACAATATCATGATGGCTAATCACTACTATTGATAGAAGATAATTAAAGATGTTAATATTCTAGCAAAAAGACATTTACAAAATACAAGTTTCTACAATCTTGTATCTAAACCAAAGGTGTCTTGGGTTTGTTTGAATCTAAAATTTATGTAGTGGATTTTTCACAAATTAAAAACAATAAAGCACCAATAGTTAAAATGAACTAATCCTCAAAAAGCGCACAATTGATTTTCTAAAACCATAGATGTTACATGTTGTTAAGTTGGTTTTTAAAAAATACTAAGGTATAAAATTATATTATTCTATTATATCTAATAAGGATTTATAAAAGAAGTTACATAGTAACCAACACTAAGAAAATTGAACTACTTGATTGTATTGGTTAAAACTTAAAACATGACCTAATAGGATGTCACCCCTAGAAAGCTGACCAATCAAATATCATTTAATTAGCTAAAATCTAATAAAATATTTTTCTTGCTAATAAATAACAAAAAATATAAAAAAAAAAACTAAAAAATACAGATACTGGTGGTGATTGAGTGTGACCCAGGGATCTCGTAGCGGTCATCCCAGTGGACGATTGGACCATAGTTGAGTGAGGATACTAGTTTGGACTTAGGACCAATTGCAGGGACTGTTTGGGATTTGAGGTTTCTATCCTTGGTATCAGGCTTTATGTTTTAGTCATTTTCACAACATTGTCCACAATTTTGTCAGGATTCAAATCATTGTGGCATTAGCAAGTGCAGGACCCAGCAAGGATTGTATGTTCTGGACCTGATGGTTTTGGTTGATCCGAAGGCGATGAAGAGCTCTGAGAAAGTTTCCTATTACCCTTACCCATATCCTCAACCATTTCATCAATTTGGCGAGCTGTTCTTTCACCTCCCGGATTTCATGTCCAAATTCCTCTTGATTGCGTTCTAAAGCACCCAATCGTTTTTTCGATTCAGTCCTCATATCTCGAACCCCTTTCATGCAAATGAAAATGACATTATTATCATGAGATCAAGAAAATAATTATGAATGTACATGCTCTATTCTTATGTGCATGAATGTAATGATGATTAATGCATGAAGTATACAAAATGCAAAGATGCTTGAGGAGATGAATTTTCACATTTATAATTACTTAAATAATATGCATGTTTATGCAAAAATGTAAATGAAAGAATCAAGGAAAAAGAATATCCTAATATCACTTTTTATTTGATTTTTTTCTTTATTTTCTTTTTTCAAAGAAGAAATTTTTCATAGAATAAAATTCTTTTGTTGGATTTTTTTTTTATTATTTTGAAATATCTAAAAAGATACATGTATTAAAAGAATTTTCAAAATAACCCAAAAATACTAGGTTTTAGTATTATTACAAATGATGTAAACAAAGCAGGTACAAAGGTATAATTATCAATTCAAAGTGAAAAAGTTGATGAACATGTGCCTCAACAGTATCTACCTCTATAGGCATCACGGTGCCTTTGCGGTGGATTATTACATTTATTACGGGTGGTGTACGGTCATCGTTGCCCGATCTACAATGCTTATTCAGAATGTAAAATAGGTAACAAAAGGTTAGAAATGTCCCTCCATGTGCTTCTAACTTTGTTATATCTATCAAAAATTCGGTAGTGCTTCGCTTATGTTGGCTCTATGGTTCACTCTATGTGAATGAACGAAGTTCTAAAAGGCCTCGAATTGTTTCTCACTATCGTATGTGAAGGCTAGTAAGGCACCCCAATGAAAGAGGGTTCAATTCGTTACAGTTCATTTCCCCGGCTTATGCGGTGGCTATTGCCATACGAAGCGTAGGTAATCTGATACTCCGAAAATGTTTCGCTAGCTTATGCGGAGGCTATTGCCACACGAAGCGTAGGTACTTTACTTCTAATTAAAGGGACGAAACGCGAATATAGAGCTCATGTTATGCAAATGCACATGTAGTGTGTGAGGAGGAACAACAAACCTTTCACCACCTATTCTACAATCGTTATTCTAAATGCCCCATCAATTTATTAAAACAAAAATCAAGAATAGTGTAACGCATTAACCAAAAAGTAATTGTACTATACAACACTAAATAACTAGAGAACAATAATAATATTCATGCACATGAGCACGGAGATATTAAAAATATGACATCTTTCCTCTTCATACATTGGACCATGTGGCAAAATTACAGAGGCTTGATAAAAAAATAACCGCCTTACTATCCAATTTTAGCCTTTGGATGAAAGAAGCTTAGCAAAATTCATCTTCCCCTTGGGCTTGGCCGAGTGGCCCTTCACATTCCAGCCCACTCTCTAGTTTTTAAAATGCTAGAAAGGTCCTCTTCGGTAAAATTGCACTAGCTCCCCAAACTTGATTAAATAGCAAACGAACTCCAAATACGAATTTTATTTTTTCAATACTTCCTAAATAATATAAAATTGAGTTCTGGAAGTTTTCATAATTTTCCGAGCCCATTTGCTATTTTTCCCAAATTTTTCTTCCAAAATTGCCCCTTATTGCACTCAAAGTTTTACCATTTTTCAAACAAGCTCTGATTCTGGATTTTACTTCGCTAATCTCTTCCAAATAATTTAAAATTGAGATCTAGAATTTTTCATAATTTTCCAAGCTCATTTTCTATTTTTCCCGGATTTAGCTTCTGGAATTTCAACTTAGTAGGCCCGAAATTCGCCATTTTGTAAACGAGCTCCGATTCCAGATTTTTCTTCGCCAATCTCTTCCAAAAATAAGATTGAGATCTGGAAGCTTTGGTAATTTTCCGAGCTCATTTGCTATTTTTTGAAATTTCCAAATTTGCCCTTTAACCTCCGAGCTCATTTTCTTTTTCTGTGCTTTTTTTATATATTGAATTGGAGTTAATCCGAAAATGATCAATTTTTAAAATCAAATTCACCTCTGATTTGATTTTTCCTTTTTTTCAATATCGGGAATTTCCTCGTTTTTTCATTTTTTCACCAATCGGCTGTTTTCTTGGAATTACTTCAAACTGAGCCTTAAGCTATCCTTGTTTACTCACTCTTCATCAATTAGGGGCTTTAATTTTACGAATCGAGTCATTTTTGCAATTTTCCCCAATTTTGCCAGAATCCACAAAAAACCCTAATTTTTGATTTTCTTCCAAATTGACTCTTCCTTCGGTTTTGCTTCCAAATGGTCTCTCCATTACCCATAGTCATTGCTTATCTCGCATTTGGAACCTCCAATTTTGACCCATTTGATCGTTTAAGCACTTTTCTCCAAAATTTTCGAATTAGGGTTTCCTTTTCACTAAATCTTCGTAACCCATCTTCCAGACTTCGAATCTCTCGTTGTAGATCTCAGATTATCAAAATTCTTTCACCATTGTTCAATTAAACTTTGGATCTTGATTTTGAATGAGGGTTGACTTTTTAGTGGTTGACTTCTTGAAGTTGACTTTTTCGGGGTTGATTTTTTCAAGATTGACTTTTTATGCTTGGCTTCTTAAACTAAGTCTAGGAGTACCACCTGTAGGATGAGAAGAGCTAATCTGCATTCTAAAACATCATTAGGAAGAAAAAAATTACCTGATTTAGGGGTCCGAACAAAATTAGGTGTCTACAGTTGCCCTTCTTTGGCTATTGATGAGAATCAGGAATAAGGCAAAGATAAACAAACACTAATTTTGTCTGGTCAGTGAAACCACATATAAAGAAAAGGAAGGAGAGTTTTTTTTTTTTCATTATCATTTTTTCATCATCATTTTTTTTAAACGATTAAAAGCTGTAAATAGAAGATTTTGTCCTTAAATTGAGTTCCCTGACTAATCAAGGCTTGACCCGTCTTAAGGAAACGAGTTCGATTTGCAAAAAAAAGAAAACTGTGCCCGAGGTCTTAAAAATGGTATGCACGGAGGTCTTAAAAATAGTGCCCGGAGGTCTTAAAAATGGTGCCCGGAGGTCTTACAAAATGGTGGAAGAATCATGCCCGGAAGCGACTTTAAAAATGATGCCTGGAGGTCTTATCTAGGATTTTGAAAACTGGTGCCCGGAGGTCTTATCTATGATCTAGAAAATTGTGCCCAGATGCGACTTTAAAAATAATTTTGAAGAATTATGCCCGGAGGCGACTTTAAAAATGATTTTAAAGAAGTCCTATCTAGGATTTTGAAAACTGATGTCCGGAGATCTTAAAAAATGGTGCCCGGAGGTCTTATCCATGATTTTTGGAAAATTGTGCCCGGATGCGACTTTAAAAATGATTTTGAAGAATTGTGCTCAGAAGAGAATTTAAAAATGATGCCCAGAGGTCTTATCTAGGATTTTGAGAACTGGAGCCCTGAGGTCTTAAAAAATGGTGCCCGAAGGTCTTATCCATAATTTTTGAAAAATTGTGCCCGGATGCGACTTTAAAAATGATTATGAATAATTGTGCCCGGAAGCGACTTTAAAAATGATGCCCGAAGGTCTTATCTAGGATTTTGAAAACTGGTGCCCGGAGGTCTTAAAAAATGGTGCCCGGAGGTCTTATCTATGATCTGGAAAATTGTGCCCGGATACGACTTTAAAATGGTTTTGAAAAATTGTTGAAAATTAACCTGAAGGTTTTGAAAGGATGCAAATGCTTCTTGATGCGGGTGCAGATGATTAACAAGATGCACATACTTCATATTGCAAATGTAAATGTCTTGAATTGATGCAAATGCTTCTTGATGTAGATGCAGATGTTGAATAAGATGTAGATGCTTCATGATGCACATGCAAATGGCTTAGATTGATGCAAATGCTTCTTGATTGTTGAATAAAATCCAAATGCTTCATGGTACAAATGTAAATGGCTTAGATGGATGCAAATGCTTCTAAACGATGCAAATGCAAAGATCCTCAAATAACGCAACTACTTCATGGAATGTTGCAGATGCAAAGATCAATAATATGAAAATGCTTCTAAATGATGCAAATGCTCAAATTGGCGTTGACGCAACGACTTCATGGAATGATGCAAATGCAAAAAATTGACATTATACAAATTCTTCTAAATGATGCAAATGCAAGGATTGACAATGTGCAAAATGCTTCTAAATGATGCAAATGCAAAGATCAATAATGATGCAACTGCTTCATTAAAAAATAAAAATGCCCCTGATCATTTTTCTAGACTTTGGCTTAGCCTTTCCAATTCATTTTTCCTCTTCAAATCAGAGTATATCTTCAATTCATTTTTCAATCTTTGGCTATTCTCTTTGCCCCAACAGTTTTCAAACTCTTATTGGCAGAAGTCTGCTTGCCGAGTTCTATTTTTTCTTCTCATATTTGGAAGTCAATGTTAGCCCTAGTAGTTCCACACCTTTGTGTTAGAAAAACCCTTATCTCATGTCAACATAAAAAATGAGTATTTCAAAATATTTTTATTTTTTCCTTTTGAAAAACAATTTTGCTCTTTTAATGAAAACTTTTGATCCAAAAATATTAACCCCACAGTGTTGATGTACGAATCTTTTGAAGACTGATGATCACTATTAGAAATTTTCCTAAGTGTCAATCTGAATTTTTCAATTTGAATTGGCAAGGCTTGGTATAACAAGATTTTGGTTGATCGAACAACACTTCACGACAAAAATGTATGTCCCTTCTAGGCTCATAAATGGAATAGGTTTTATAAATCATGAATTCATTGAGAACCAAACAAATTTAGCATTCTTTTAGTTTCCATATCAAGGCATTTTGACAAGCGTCAAGATTGGCTGGGATGTTTAAACTGGAAAGTTTAATCTTGGAGGGAAAAAGTTTCCGTTTTTGAAATCAATTCTCTAAATAAGAGTTTACAGTTTAGAAGGTTCAGGAATTCCTAGATGTTCCTCGATGATCACTTCTTTTGTTATGGTATTGGTACTGATATAGATGGCATCAAAATTTTCCATTTTACTCTAGACCGCCTATTTTCGGGTTTTCGCCCTAGAGTCCCATTCTTTCCATTTTTTCTTTCTTTCTCGTTGTTTTACCATGCACTTGAGAATTCTAAATTCTTCCATAGTGAAATGATAATTCGATGAGATGGGATAAAATATGAAGAAAGCCCCTCAAATTAAATATTTATGCTTGATCAAAATGGACTTTTAAAGCACGTAATGTAGGCCATGGTTCGGGGTTCAGAAAGAAAGGATAAATGGGCCCAAAATATGTGTTTGAGGGTAATTAGATCAAGGATCATTTTTTTTAAGGAGAATTCCCTTTTGAAGCATGTCTCTTTTGGAATTTTCTTTCCTTTTTACTTTGCTTTTTTTCTTCTTTGTTTTTGGCTTCATTTGCCATACTTTTTCACATTTTTTTTCCTTTTTTCTCTTGAATATTCATTTCGACAGAGTAAGCCCGTATTTATTTGGGAGCTCGATTTTCTTTGTATCTGTCTTTGAGTTAGGAATCATTTCTCAGTGATATTTCCTCACATTTGCCCCCCAGTGTAGAGGGTGATCCTTGATTAGGGTTCAAAGAAGAAAGAATTCTTTCGACTCAAAAGGGTTGACTAGGGATAATTGCTTTTTGTGAAAGGGATATGAAAGATGTCCATTTCTCATATCAAGCACAAATATTCTCATTAAAAAGCAATCCCCGGGGGAAATAGATAATCAAAATTTCATTTTGCACTTGAAATAATCCGAATTCTCATATGCATGATATCACAAATTTTTTCTTTTTCTTTTTTTTTTCTTTTTCTGTTTTTTTTGTCGCATGCCCCAAATGATTCATGCATTGGTTCCATCCTTATTCATCATGAATCCATCATTTCTACATATGATGCCGCAATTTGATCAATTTTGGGAATTTGTATCATTATTAGGAACATCGCAAGTCTAGATTTACAATGAAAATGCTGGGTTTCAATCTTGGGTTTGTTTGAAGTACCAAGGAAAATATTACCCAAAAATAAGTTTTCTCTAGGACATGGCATAATCTAGTTTGGTCATTGTGCCCCGGGGTGTCAATCATGAAGTGAGGTTTGGGCAATTGGTGTTTTGTGGTTATTGGAAAGGACATGAATGGCTTTGGCACAACCTTGACACACATCAAATTACCATGTTATAAATTCTTGAAAGAATGTCTCATTTGTTTGAATTTCAAGGAGTTCAAAATTTTTTCAAAAAGTTCGTTCCTTTGTTCATATCCTAGACTAGGGTTTACATCTTTGCTTATTTTGTAATGACAATGGTTTATGAAGTTCAATCATTCATATTCCTTGAAGCATTAGGTCTTCCAAGTGATCTTAGTTCAAGGGATTTAGGCATAGGAAAACCTAAAAGATAGGGGAGAGGGTATTGGGTTATTTCTAACAATGATCATCAATATTCTCGAGACTATCCATTATTAGAACTTCCTTAATACTTGTTTTTGCAAATTCAAATTATTGTTAAAACACAACAAACACAAACATTTAAAATTAAAAATTCTTTTAATTCATATGAATATCAACATGAGACAAGTGTTTTTATCATGAGGTTTGAAACTACATGCATCAAAATGCTCCTGTTGACATCTTTCAAAGGTAGTAATTCTCCTCCTAAAACCCTGAAAAAACTGACTTACGGCAAAGTGGACTTCCACTGATCGATAAGCTCCGGTGTCAAAATGCCATCGTGGATAAGACCTTCAATCCTTTCCTTCAGTTGTCTGCACTTTCTAGTTGAATGGCCAACTACCCCCAGGTGATAATCACACTTGCTGTCAGGGTCATAACTCCTTGCTGATGGATTCGAAGCTGTTTTCAAAGGCACATGGGTAAGGTACTGATTCTTTATTAGTAATGGCAGCAGGTCAGGGATTGGGATTGAAATTATTTCTTGGTTATCCCGTGATCATTTTTTGGAAGTAGGCCTCGTTGCAAGGACTAGTGTAGGATTAGGTGCTTGGGTATGTAGATAAGGATAAAGGCTTGGAGATACCTTGGTAGGATAACATGATTGGTATGAGGGGAACTGGGAATATGGGAAGAAATCTCCCATAGCTGGACATCTTCCTCTTTCTTTCTAGGTGACCCATTTCTCTCGGCATTGGATGTTCATTCTCCTTCAAGTTTCCCATTTTTGATAGCATTCTCAATCATCTCCCCTGAGATTACCATATCCATAAAATTCTTCGAGGCATTGCCGACGAGTTTATCATAATACAGGGCCTGTAGTGTATTCACAAAAAGGATGGTGATTTCTTTCTGTGTCAAAGGTGGTCATACTTGGGAAGCCATGTCCATCCACCGCTGAGCATATTCTTTGAAACTCTCAGTAGCTCTTTTCTCCATATTTTGCAAGATGAGACGGTCAGGCGTCATATCGGTCATATGCTTGTACTGGCTTAGAAAAGCCTTAGCTAGATCATTCTAAGAGCGAATATGATCCTTGCTCAACTGACTATACCACCTAATTACAGACCCGCTGACGCTATCCTGAAAGCAGTGGATCAAAAGCTTATCATTATCTGTATGACTCGTCATTTCGACAGAATATAGTGATGTTGGCTGACAAATCGGTTGTCCCATCAAATTTCTCAAAGTTGGGAACCTTGAATTTAGGAGGAATGACTAAATCAGGGACCAAGTAGTGTTCGTTTGCATCTACACTCCCAAATACATATGTACTTTCTATTGCCCGGAGCCTTTCATCTAACAGCTGATACTTCCTTTAGGAATCTGTCAACTCAGCCCTATTCGACTCAAACATTTTCAACTTTTCTTGTTCAGCTGGATCATCTAAATTCAGGATGTTGCTGGGATTAACTGTGTTCTGGCCATCCAACATCATGACCTCAATCTGGCCCTTTTGTGCCTCTGGCACTTCTTTGGTGGTAAAATTTTCAGTGTATCTTTTTTCCTTGATTAAGCGGACATCAGCTCCATCGATTTAGTCATCTGATCTCTAGATTCTGCTTGAGATTTTGCCAACTTTTCTTGCAATTCTTCCTGTGCCCTTTCTTTTCTTTCCATTCGGGCCTTGTTCATTCTCCATAGCTCTAGCATGTATTAAAAAGGCACTCAGTACTTCTTATACCTCTGATTTGAAATGGAAATTCTTTCAAAGACTCTTAAAACCAAGCCAACTTCCATTTTATCCTTCCAAATGCGTGTCATCATGAATGAGCCATGAATGCAACTTGATGCCCGTGAAGCATAAACAATGTGATGTATGTACATATACGATGGAAACATGCTGACCATGTATGTAATAAAGGCAATCATTATGCCAACATGATGCAAGTAAAGAATAAACAAATCAACGCATGGATATATGCAATGAATGACCATGTATCATATACACTATGAATGCAACACCATGTCAATTATGATGCATGTAAACAATGAATGATTGACACAGAGTATATACAAAGAAAAATCATGCTGACCATGTGTGTCATGAATGCATCCTGATGCTAACATGATGGATTAATGCATGATCATACCATGATGACTATGTATGCCATGAATGCAACTAGATATCAACATGATTTATATAAACAAATCAATGCATGTAGAGAGTAATCAAATTAATGCATGAACATATACAGAAAAATCATGCTGACTATGTTTGTCATGAAAGCGACCTGATGCTAACATGATGCATGTAATAAGCAAATTAATGCATGAACATATACAGAAAAATCATGCTGACTATGTTTGTCATGAATACCACCTGATGCCACCAAGATGCATGTATGAATGTATGGTATGACAAATAATTGATCGGATGCAAAATGCAAAGGGGAAGATATCACGAAGGAAACAAGAATCTGAGGAACTTAATCATCAACATCTCATAAATTTGAAGCATAACAAATTCATTCCCATATCAACGTTCACAAGGTATAAACCACGTTTACAAAATCTGAGCAGTGGTTAAAACTGTCTTTACAAACACTTTATTTTTCCTAGCATCCTAAGGCTATAAGAGCCGGCTATTGAAAAAGTGAAATCTTACTACATCATATCAGACCGAAGTCTTTCTACATCATTGCCGTAAATCTCCCAATCTTAATTACCCTTTCCAGTCCTCTATCAATCAGTGTCGTTGGTTCGATCCACTTGACATCTATAAGATATTGCACTTTGTTTTTTAAGGCTACACAGTCTTCAATGCTATTCCCAGTAATTCCGCAGTGATAATCACATCTTGTATTTGGGTTATACCACTTGGGATATGGTGGTAACAGGGGTTTCAACGGCACACAGACAACCATGTGATTTTGGACCAGTATAGGGAGAAGCTCTCGGTAACTGATTGGAATGAGATCATATTGCTCTTGAATCTTGCTCTTGGGTTGTTTCTTAGTCACACACGGTCTAAGAGTTGGGGCATTTGGTGGTGGCACTAAGATTCGAACCGAAGTGTTTACATGGAGATGTGGAGGAACAGCATGGTAAGGGTATGGATTTGGACACGGGACCCTTGGAGGTTGTACATAGTTCGAGGTTCTTATCCCGAATGCTTGATAAGGTCCTTGATGAATGAAAGAGTATGAACTGCCAATTGGTGGTGATTGAGTGTGACCTAAGGATCCCGTAGCGGTCATCCCAGTGGACGACTAGACCATAGTTGAGTGAGGATACTGGTTTGGACCTAGGACCAATTGCAGGGACTGTTTGGGATCTGAGGATTCTATCCTTGGTATCAGGATCTCTGTTTTAGTCATTTTCACAACATTGTCCATAACTTCATCAGGATTCAAATCTTTGTGGCATTGACAAGTACAGGACCCAGCAAGGATTGTATGTTCTGGACCAGATGCTTTTGGTTGATCCGAAGGCGATGAAGAGCCCTGAGAAAGTTTCCTCTTACCCTTACCCATATCCTCAACCATTTTCATCAATTTGGCGAGCTGTTCTTTCACCTCCCAGATTTCATGTCCAAATTCCTCTTGATTGCATTCTAAAGCACCCAATCGTTCCTCCAATTCATTCCTCATATCTCGAACCCCTTTCATGCAAATGAAAATGACATTATTATCATGAGATCAAGAATATAATTATGAATGTACATGCTCTATTCTTATGTGCATGAATGTAATGATGATTAATGCATGAAGTATACAAAATGCGAAGATGCTTGAGGAGATGAATTTTCACATTTACAATTACTTAAATAATATGCATGTTTATGCAAAAATGTAAATGAAAGAATCAAGGAAAAGAATATCCTAATATCACTTTTTATTTGATTTTTTTCTTTATTTTCTTTTTTTCAAAGAAGAAATTTTTCATAGAATAAAATTCTTTTTTTGGTTTTTTATTATTTTGAAATATCTAAAAAGGTACATGTATTAAAAGAATTTTCAAATTAACCCTAAAATACTAGGTTTCGGTATTATTACAAATGATGTATGTGAAAAAGAAACAAAGCAGGTACAAAGGTACAATTATCAATTCAAAGTGAAAAAGTTAATGAATAGGTGCCTCAACAGTATCGACCTCTACAGGCATCACGGTGCCTTTGGGATGGATTATTAAATTTATTACGGGCGATGTATGTTCATCATTGCCCGATCTACAATGCTTATTCAGAATGTAAAATAGGTAACAAAAGGTTAGAAATGTCCCTCCATGTGCTCCCAACTTTGGTATATCTATAAAAAATTCGGCAGGGCTTCACCTATGTTGGATTTATGGTTCACTATATGTGAGTGAACGAAGTTCTAAAAGGCACCTGTGAAGGCTAGTAAGGCACCCCGATTAAAGCGGGTTCAATTAGTTAGAGTTCATTTCCTTGGCTTATGCGGAGGCTATTGCCACATGAAGCGTAGGTAATCTGATACTCCAAAAGTGTTTCGCTAGCTTATGCGGAGGCTATTGCCAGACGAAGCGTAGGTACTTTACTTCCAATTAAAGGGACGAAACTCGGATATAGAGCTCATGTTATGCAAATGCACGTGTAGTATGTGAGGAGTTCACCACCTATTCTACAATCCTTATTCTAAATGCCCCAGCAATTTATTAAAACAAATATCAAGAATAGTGTAATGCATTAACCAACAAATAATTGTAATATACAACACTAAATAACTAGAGAACAATAATAATATGCATGCACATGAGTACGGAGATATTAAAAACATTTTATTATTTTCAAAATTCTCCTTATTATTGAAAAATGTGGGAATTAAAATTAAATACCAATTAAACCAACAAAATCGAGACTTTCGATAACACGCGACTAACTCTAAGTCTGACTCTCTAAATTTCCCAATGGAGTCGCCAAGCTGTCGCAACCTAAAAAATAACAAGTCTCATCGCAAGACTTTATTCGCTAAGTGTGACATTGGGGAAAACAGAGGAAAAGATGATTTAATTCCTCTTGAAATGAAATGAGGGTTTGAAAACGGCCTTGGAAAAGAAATGGAGTCGCCACCAATCTTTTTTTGGCTAGGTGTGATCGGCCACCTATTAAAATCGGTTTTGTAAAATATTTTAAAATTAATTAAAAATTTTTTAAAACCAATTTCAAAGTCTGCGTTTTTAAACCAGAGAAATCAAAGAAGCAGGTTTGGGAGTTGGTTACGTGCGGGGAAGGATTAGCACCCCCACAACGCCCGCTTAAAACGGTACCTTATTAATCGTGTGTTATCTCAAGTATCGGTAAAAAGTCGATTTTAGATTTGGCATTTCAAAATAATTCCCAATTTAAAGAAAAATAATTCAATTTTTAATTGAAAATGATCCGGAATTTATTAATTCAAAATTTTCCTATATACCCCAACAAACGCGGCAAAATATAGAAATTTTTATTTATTTGGAAAAAATTTCGAATCATTCTCATTTTAAGAAAGATATTCTGTTAGTAATGATAATTGATGATATCCTCCCTGGCAATCCGAAAGAGAACTCATGAATTATTTTAACTCGGGAATAATTTTATTTTATTTAAAACCATTATCTTTTAAAACATTAAAAAAAAATATGAATATGAACATGTATGCCATAATATAATCTAAATGACATGATATAATCTAAGTGACATAGTATATTCTAAATGACATAATATAATCTAAGTAACATAGTATATTCTATATGACATAATATAATCTAAGTAACATAGTCTATCCTAAATGATATGATATAATCTAAATGACATAGTATATCCTAAATGACATGATATAATCTAAATAAAATTGCAAAATCTAAGTGACATGGCATATTATAAATAACATGGTAAAATTTAAACGACATGGTAAAAATTTAAATGACATGAAATGATATGAAACATAGAATAATAGTATCATGAAATATGCATGTGAATAATAAAAATAATACATGAACATAATAAACCTAAATGATGTGACAAAAAATATAAATGACTAAGTAAAAAGCATAGGATAACATAAAATATTCCTAATCATATAACAAACAATATAACACCATGAAATATAAACCAAAACAATAAAATAGCCATAGAAATATTCATAGAAAAAATTATATATTATACAATATGCATGAACATGAAAAATACAATGCATGAAAGTGTATTTTTTTCCTTTAAATAAGGAAATTCGTATATCTAAAAAGATATTCGACTACCTTAGGAAAAGACATCAAATTAAATTTTCTAAATCAAAAACACTTTGTGATTGGTTTGAAAATAATTTTAAAAATTTTGGATGAAAAATAACACCATGGCCGAAACCCCTTTGAAAAAGGCTCTATTTTCCTAACTTTGAAAACCCGGATTTGACTACCCTTGACCCGAGCTTTATGAAATCATATTTTAGGATTAAAATGGCTTAGAAATCAACCTAGGACAGTAGCTAAGGTTCTAAATCAGCCCTCTCTTAATGCCTTAGCCAAAACAGAAAATTATTTTTCCCTTGACATCAAACCTGACTTTACTGTATAGTTTTAAAACGTGATTTTTTAACCTATTTTTAAAATTTCAAAAAAATATGAAAAAGTTATGGGAGACTCATAACATGTCTAATTATATGGGAAAAAATTGGATTAATTTTTAGACTAAGGATGACCTACCAGAAAAATCACGCAAGTCAGAACACTGGGTGAAAAACTGTTTAGCCAAAAACATTTTTAAGCCTTTGATAAAATTATTCAAAAATCAAAATAAAAATAATGGAGACTCCTCTAAGGACCTAAAAATAGTAAAAAAAAATTCTAAAAATTTGGACAAGGACTGCCTAATGGAAAAAAAATCACAATGGTAGAAAATCCAACTTGACAATTTCTTAATTTTCCACAAGCATGCTCATGTGAGCTTGGCTTTGAGCCATTGATTGGTTTAAGTCAAAAATCAAGTGGTATGATATGAAATGCATGAACAAACAGCAAGTTAAATGCATGAAATGCATGATCCAAGACCTAAATGACATAGAAAATGCATGGCATAAAAAAATGACCTAATGCCTAACATGAACTTGTGCATGGCAATCAATGCAACCTAGACCTAATATGCATGAAATGCATGTGACCTAGACCTAATGGACATGAAAATGCATGGCAAATACCAATATGACCTAAGACCTAATGGACATGAAAATGCATGGCAATACCAATATGATCTAAGACCTAATATGCATGGGAATATGCATGGCAATACAAAGATGACCTAGACCTAAAATGTCATGAAAATGCATGAAAGGAACATGAACATATAATGACCAAAGGAACCTAATACTAATGCATGAACATGGCAAAACCAATACATAATATCATGGCATAAAGAAGCAAAGCATGAATGAGAACATGATATCCAACCAACCATGATAAAAATGCAAATGTACAAGGCAACAAATACCATGGAAACCTAATGGACACAAGAAGATATGTGAAATTTGAGCAAGACAATAACACAAACACATGACATAGTAAACCAAATACACAATATCATGGCATAGAAATGCAAGCATGTCAACTAAACAAGATGAAAATGCACACACAAGGCAAAAAAACATAGGGGTAGCCGAATGGTCACTAATCAAGATGGTGAAATCCTAGCATGACAATAACACAAACACATGGCATAGTATATACAAGACTTATTAGGAAACATGTTAGACAAACAAACATGATGCAAATACATAGATGTAGCTAGGCAAATACACAAACACATAGTATGGCAATACCACAAAGCATGAACAACTTAACATGGTGAAAACAAAAAATTAAAATAGCAAACAAAGTAAGTAGACATGAAAATAAAATGATAAAATCAGCAAAATAATAGTAAGTAAAGAAGGCTAAAAACAAGCTCCATATCTTGATTATTTTCAAAAGTTAGAACATCAAAACAAGCCAATATATCATAACCAACATGGAAAATAGATCAAACACAAGACATGCACAAACAATGTAGTATTCGGCCAACATGAAAATAAGTGAAAAAATTTATTTTTTCTTTGATTTTTTAAGAAAACATGAGATAGGAGCTTTAAGAAGAAGTTTTAAAACATTTATTTCATAACCAAAAACAACAAGAAATCACAAAATCTCAAGGAAAATCAGCAAATTAAGCATGGAAAAGGAAAGAAAATGCAAGAGTTAGGTGCCTTGAGGCTACCTTCAAAAGCTATTTTTCAAGCCTTTATTCTCTTCTAAATTTTTTTGCTTTTCAGTACTTACCTATTTGCTCCCAAAAATGAATAGTGATCAGCCAAAAAGACCTCTAGCAAAATGAAAACCCTCCCCCCTTATAGAAGCCGAATGGTCCCCTTTTGGTGTAGGATGTTGTCATTTTTTTTCCTAGCCAATTTGATCCAAAGGCCACTAATCCAAGATGCTTAAAATGTAAAATTACCACCCTTAGATTAAGTGATCAGCCCCTCACAAATACAGCTGTTCAAAAACATGTAACCATAATGTTGACATCCTTCCTCTTCATGCATTGGACCATGTGGCAAAATTACAAAGGTTTGATCAAAAAATAACCACCTTACTATCCAATTTTAGCCTTTGGATGAGAGAAGCTCAACAAAATTCATCCTCCCCTTGGGCTTGGCTGAATGGCCCTTCACATTCCAGCCCACTTTTTTTTTTTTTTAAATGCAAGAAAGGCCCTCTTCGGTTTCTTCGGTAAAATTGCACTTTAGCCCCCCAAACTTGATTAAATAGAAAACGAACTCCAAATACGAATTTTATTTTTTCAATACTTCCTAAATAATATAGAATTGAGTTCTAAAAATTTTCATAATTTTCTGAGCTCATTTACTATTTTTCTCGAATTTTTCTTCCAAAATTGCCCCTTAGTGCACCCGAACTTTTACCATTTTTCAAACGAGCTTCGATTCTGGATTTTTCTTCGCCAATATTGAGATCTAGAAGTTTTCATAATTTTTCGAGCTCATTTGCTATTTTTCTGGGATTTATCTTTTGGAATTTCAGCTTAGTGGGCCTGAAATTTGCCATTTTGCAAACGCGCTCCGATTTCTGGATTTTTCTTCACCAATCTCTTCCAAATGACATAAGATTGAGATCTGGAAGTTTTGGTAATTTTCCGAGCTCATATGCGATTTTTCTCGAATTTTCCAAATTTTCCCTTTAACCTTCGAAGCCTCGGTTTTACTCAAAACAAGTTCGATTTCCAGATTTTCTTTTTTTGTGCCTTTGTTATATATTGAATTGGAGTTGGTCCAAAAACGCCCAGTTTTTACGATCAAATTCCCCTCCGATTTGATTTTTCCTTTTTTCAACATCGAAAATTTTCTCGTCTTTTCATTTTTTCTCCAATCGGCTCTTTTCTCAGAATTACTTCAAACTGAGCCTTGGGCTATCCTTGTTTGCTCACTCCTAATCAATTAGGGGCTTTAATTTTACCGAATTTGGCCATTTTTGCAATTTTCCCCAATTTTGCCAAAATTCACCAAAAACCCTAATTTTCGGTTTTCTTTCAAATTGACTCTTCCTTGGGTTTTGCTTCCAAATGGTCTCTCCATTACCCGTAGTCATTGCTTATCTTCCATTTGAAACCTCTAATTTCGACCAATTTGATCGTTTAAACACTTTTCCTCAAATTTTTCGAATTAGGATTCTTTTCCACTAAATCTCTGTAACCCATCTTCCGGACTCCATATCTCTCGTTGTAGACCTTGGATTATCAAAATTCTTTCACCATTGTTCAATTAAACTTTGGATCTTGATTTTGAATGAGGGTTGACTTTTTAGTGGTTGACTTTTTAGAGTTGACTTTTTCGGGGTTGACTTTTTAAAGATTGACTTTTTATGCTTGGCTTCTTAAACTAAGTCTCGGAGTACCACCTGCAGGATGAGAAGAGCTTTTTTGCATTCTAAAACATCATTAGGAAGAAAAAAATTACCTGATTTAGAGGTCCGGACAAAATTAGATGTCTACATCTCTATATTCTTTTATTTGAACTGGTGTCTCCACACTAGCCGAACGGATATAAGATTTGCCCCTATTATAGACAAGAGCATACGTCATACGTGAGTCATGAGATGATTCACAAAAATTACAAAAGATAAAAGATAACATATATAATTAGAGAGCCAATCTTCTCACTATTATAATAAAGGAGTAAAGAGTAGTACACTTATTTATACAAAATAAGGAAAGATAATACATACCATGTGGCTCTCTAACTATCCACTTTTAGTAAATCTCTCAAATGGATTTTAACTTCAAAGCTTGCATCTCATTTGTTATCTAATTAATTCTCCTAACTACTTACAAAATACTTTCCAGTAGCAATCAAAAAGGCGAAACATGAACATATACCAATAAATATAGTAGAAATTTTATTTTATTTTAAATTTAATTTTTTTCTCCTTTTGGCAACCGCATACAACGACCTTGTTGTTAGATTCGGCAATTTATGAGCTAAACTTGACCACTTGAGGTCATTTCAATTTCGAACTACTAAATCTATTTTTTTAAGCCTAAATTAGGATTAAACAAACGGATTTCACCATGTAAGAAAAGAAATCCAAAGAAAATTTATCGATTTGAGACTGGAAACAACCTTAACCTTATTGATCTAAGTAATATGAGGTTGTTTTCAGCCAAACAATAAGCCAAGGGAGTGTCGAAGAAGGGGTCCGACTTTTTCAAAATCTCAATTTTAGTACTGAAGTTTTCTTTATTTTTTTTTTTTTGAATGGTTTACTTTTTCATTTTTTTGTTAAAAAGAATTTTGTAATTATATCCATTGAACCTTGAAAATAAATTAATAAACTCCAGTTGCTAATATAATTAAAATACTATTCTTTCACGTGTTTTTCATCCAAAATTCATATTCCTAAATAATGTAATTGCTTTCTTTATTATAAATTTATTTTTACATGGTTTGCTTGTTATTATTTTAATACGAATATAATTATTAGTTACAACTTTTACAATAATTATTTAATTAAAAATAGTTAATACTTACATTTTAGAGTATATATTGCTAGAGGTCATTCAAATACTCTAGAGATGACATTTGAAAACCTTTCGGGGAATGTGTTTTTGGTTGAAGAATGAGAGGCATCCCAATATTCAAGGTAAATTTTCACTCAAAATTGAAAATTATCAAGGCATCCAAATGTTCAAGGTAAGACATCTAAATATCTAACTTGAAAGATCAATCTTTTGAAAAATTGCCAAAGGCATTCGAAATGCTCAATAGAAAAATTCAAAATTTTGAAATGCATCCGAATACATGGGTAAATTCTAAACCTTAAATACTCAAATAAATTCATTAGACAAAATTATAAGAGGTTTTGGCATCGTAAAAACAATATAGGTTTAACAATATTATAATATTTATAAAATTAGAATTTTTTTTTTTTTTATAAATCAGATAAACTCATATAAAATCATTATGAATATTAGAATAATAAAATATAATATCAAAATGCATAAATAATTCTTTTTGAAGAAAATGAGATTTTTAAACAAAAATTCAAGTCCGCAACAATCACAACACATTACGTAACGTTCGCGACGAAATTCACGATCGTAATTTAGAACTATAAGTGATAGAGTTTGGTCATTGGAGTAAAATTGGCTGTTGCAGGAAGGCTTATTTCCCTGCTAGAAGCAATATCGATATCGGTTACTCACAAGATCATATCAAACAACCGGTTATTGTTATCTTTAGGTCAAGAATTCAAATATTTTGCAAAAAATCTGGAGAATTTCTGCTGGTTATGTCTATTTAGTTTGCTTGTTTAACACAATTCAAAAAAATAAGTATCCAATGGCATCTTTTTTTCAAGCACTTGGTAACTTCTAAAACTCACTTGACTATGCCAACAGTCATGTAGTTTGTTGGTAAAGTGCTGGAATCTTAATTCTAATAATCAGGGTTCAAACCCTAACAACCTCAAATAAAATAATAAAAAAAACTTACTTGACTATGCCTTAAACCTGCATATCATATTTCGATAAAAGCTAGCGAGACAAGCCAGCCTGAACCCATCCAATGAAGGAAGTGACGTTTGCTACGATCAATATCCGAACAACACCTTAACTTTGAATCTAGATGATGGGGGGACCCCCTCTCCCGCGCGATTTGATCTCTCTCCCATTTGTCGAGTCGAGCTATCACCCCGATTTGAATCGATATACACAGCCCCTCTACCCCAATTATATTAGGAATACAGACATAAAGATGATATATTAATCATTAACACTTTTTCCAACTCAGACTCGCTTTGTGGTCCAAGGCTAAGTGGCCTTGTGAGGAAGGGCTGTTTTCGCAATTCAAGTGGTCACCTGCTATTAGTCGATTGAAGAGGGAAATGAAAGTTGGCATTGATATGACTTGGAATAAGCCACCTGCCGGCTGCCTTAAGTTCAACGTCGATGGTTCGGCGCGTGGTAATCCTGGTCCTGCGGGGATTGGCGGTATTATGCGCGACAATCAAGGTATGGTGAAAGCAGTTTTTTCTAAATCTATCGGTTCTGCTAAGGCATATGAGGCTGAATTAAGGGCCGTCAAAGAAGCCTTCCTCATTTTTGGTGCTTCGTCTTGGGCGCTATCGCATAAACTTATAATTGAATGTGATTGCCAGATGGTTGTTGCTTGGGTTAAAAATCCGAGTAGAGCCCCATGGCGGATTTCGCGAAGTATAAGGGCTATAGAGTTTGTACGAACTGCGGTTCAGAACTGGGAAATCGTTCATATTTTGAGGGAGGCTAATGGTGAGGCTGATAAGCTAGCCAAATCTGGTGTAAATAGGGTGTCAGATTTGTTGTTTTATAGTCCTTAGTTTTGTCTGCAGCATGCTGTTTTCTGGTTTGTAAAAAGGACATCTTATTAATTGCAATAAATCATGCTTTTCAAAAAAAAAAAAACACTTTTTCCAACCGAATGAAATAATCTTGGACAAAGTTAGAGCAGTAACTTATGTTGCAGGTAGTAGTTAAAAGTTCAGCTATGAACCTTTACAGTTTTTATGGATGTTTGAGTGTGCTCATTTATTTTTAACTAAACAAAAATGAGGATAAGACGATGACTATGAACTTTTAATTATTTGGGTATTTCAGGATGCAAGTTTTTGACTTACCTCATGGGTTTGGAAAACTATGGTGAATACAGTTAGCTCCATCCATCTCAAAAGCAACTCTTCACTTCGACGGTACTTAAGAATAGGGCTCCATTTGTATGGACGATGAGATTGGTTCCGGTGAGATTAAAAATAACGGTGGCGGTAAGATTAATTAATGTAGATATGAGATTAAAATCAATGGTGGAATATGTGTTTGAATGCAAAAGCAACGGTGACGATGAGGTGAATTATAATTAGAAGAAAAAATGATCATTAAGGATATTAGATTAAAATTTGTATATAATAAAATTTATAACATATTTGAGAAATTAATAAATTATTAAAAATAAATAAAATAAAATTATGTTTATACATTTAAAAATAAAAAATAATGTTAAATGAATATATAAATAAGTTATTTAAAATAGTAATTATATAAATGATTTTTTAAATAATTATAAATTTATTTTAAATAAACAATAAATAAAGCTAAGACTAAAGGTAAAATAGAAAGAAAAATAAAAGTAGGGTAAAATGGAAAATAAAACCTCCAGTGGAAGAAAAAAATTTCACTGGAGCTTTTCTCACCAGTGGAGTTTTTTCCTTCCACTAGTGGCCAACTAGACAATTTATATTGGAGTCTTGCTATCCAAATGGATAGCTACGGTGCGTTTGCACCAAAAAGGTGCTTCATCGCACCGTACCAAAGCTTCGTTGAAAACCAACTGAAGCCTAGGTAAGTTTATGGCACAGTAGCCTCCAATATCACTATGGTAAAAACCTTCCCAGAAAGTCCACTGCTCAATAGGCCAACAACATAACTTTTTATCCCATCATTAGCTTGCAGCTTACCATTTGGTCGCCTTCCCAAAACAGCATCCTCCATCTAGGTCTATCTCTGAAACCAGCCCTTTTTTGGGTTACTCTCTACTTTCCCACAGTTATTTTTTTCATTCTTCCACAAATTCTTGATTTAGCCCATGGTTCTAGGTATCTGTTATGGGCAGAAATAGGATCTTCACCTGAAATGATGAGTATATACTTATTGATATACTTCAACAGGAAAAAGTTAGGAAAAAAGGAGTGGTAGTTAAGAAAGAGGATAATAGTTATCTCGTAAGCATGTGATATGCATGCGATGTTTTACAAGAGGCGAAGTTGCTAGGTTTAGAAGAGCTGTAATAGGAAGGTGAGTTAAATTTATCAAACACGAAAAATGGTTAAAGAGGCACGGAGTTTGAAGTTTAATATTTAAGTCAATGAAAGTTTAGAAGATTTTTGTATGAGGTAAAAGGAATGTGAATGAAAATGTTAGTTTGTCTGAAAAATTTGTCTGGATCAATGTTTATCTATCTCTTTATACTTGATTATTGAGTGTATGTTAACTCCATAGGTGTAAGATAAAAGATAAATGTGAGCTGAAATAAGGGAACCAGATATACTACATGTAGAGAGCAGGTAGTGCTGGACCCAACACTACAAAAGAGATTACGCTATAGTCTCCTGCCAATGAACTTTCTACTTTAATGCACTTTGCAAGGAATGATGTAAATGATTTGAGGATGTTGATCACAAAATGGATTATGACATACTTTGCAAAAGGGCTATTTATTTTGCTTTTATTATACTTGAAGGGCTACTTATTAGGGTGAAATATTTAGAAAATAATAAGTTAAAAGATTGAAGCACTTGTGGAAGACAACATGGGCACTGATAGCCAATTGAACTCTCGAAATATTGTAGTTTAGTTTTTAGAAGACAAATTAGTGTCATAACGATCTCGCGACCGCTAAATGACGTTGGGGGAAGAAAAGATAATTGGTTCCTCGTAAATAATTTGGGTTTTGAAAAATCGAAGAAAAATGGAGTAACCACTAATCTTTTTTGCTAGGTGTGATCGATACCTATTAAAATCGGTTTTTGTAAAATATTTTAAAATTAATTGAAACATTTTGAAAAAATCAATTTTAAAATTTGCGCTTTAAACTAGAGAAAAACAACGGTGGGTCCGGGAGTCGATTATGTCAAGAGGAAGGTATTAGCACCCCCACAACCCGTATAAAATGGTACCTTATTAATCGTGTGTTATCTTAAGTCTCGATAAAAGTCGATTTTAGTTTCGATATTTTAAAATAATTATCTTTGAAAAATAATCATTTTATTTCGAGAACGATTCGAAATTTATTACTGCAAAATATTCTATATTTCCCGGAAAATCCGACAAAATATAGAAATTTTCTTGTTTTAAAATTCTCTGCATTATTCTTCTTTTTATAAGGGTCCATTGTTAATAATAATTGATGAAGACTCTTCGGCAACCCGGGGAAGATTCATGAATTATCTTAACTCAGGGATATTACCTTATTTATTATTAAAGCATTAATTTTCAAGTATTCAAATTTATTTTACATGACCAGGAATGTACAAATCATCAATAAGATATGAACATAAATCACATAATACATACATTTATCATGACATGGCATAAACCTTACTATGACATGGCATATCTTCTATCATGACATAGCACATATTTTATCATGACATGGCATACAATTAATCATGATATGACATAGACAAGAAAATTATATACACATCAACCATCAAATAGCATGATCAAGATAACAATACAAATATCAGTTATTAAATGACATAATCATGGAATATGCACATCAATCAAAATATCATGAACACAGAACATAGAATATAGAACATGCACACAACATTATTTTAAAAATATTATTTTTCATGTATTTTCTTTGTGAAATTACAAAAATGGCATGTGTCGGAAAATTTTACTACACTCATTGGCAAACCAGGCAAAGATTGTAAAATAATTCTTTCACATAGCACTTATGTAATTCCGAGTAAAACAAAAACCATACCTCATAATTTCATAAACATGTGCAAATGCTTATGAAATCAAAAAGGCACATTTTTATGATAAATTCATAATTCATAATTTCCTAACCTCCCTGGCAACCCGACAAAGATTAAGAAATAATTCTCGCCAAATACTTATGAAACCGAAAAAGCACATTTTTATGATAAATTTAGAAAAAAACAATTTTTTCTTTTTAAAAGTATGAAATGCATGAAAACTAGACCAGTGTCGGAATGTGTTTCTCTCTTGAAGAGAGGGCATCCAAATACCTTTAGAGGTATCCGAATACCTTTGAAAGAAACTTAAGTTGAACTTAAACAAAAATGGATTTTTGGGCATGGATTTTGTTCGGATTAGAGGGGATATCCGATTGCCCTTGTTTGGCATCCAAATACCTCTAAGTGAGCCTTAATGCAAACATTTTGAAAACCAAAACAATCTAAAAGATGCAATTTTTCAAAATAAAAACCAAAGTGGTCGAATGGTACCTAATATGAATCAAAACCTTAACTCGTTTTAGAAGCTCGTTTCATCAAAACCTTATTTTTTAGACTTGAACAATCAAGAAAATATTTTAAAACAGCCCCCAAAATGTCTCGGCCAGCCTTCCCCTTTTTAGTAAAAATCCAAATTTTAATTTGTTTTTAAGCTCGTTTTAGCTAAAACCCAGTTTTATCTAACTATTTTTTCAACCTTTAAAGAGAACTCAAAAACTATGAAAATTTGACCCTAGGTTCGGCCAAAGGTGTATTAAATCGAGTTAAAACATTTTTTTATTTGGACCAAAAATGCATAGACTCATATTGCCCAAAATCACCATATCTAACCTTTAAAACATTGATTTTCTAACACTTTAAAAGACAAGATTTTGGCTACGAACCATTGATTGATCCTAACCAAAAAATCCATTGGAAATCATTTTAAAAACATGTTTTAATGCAAATAAAGTGATTGGCTCAAGGTTAGCCTCTTGGATGTTAATCCGACCTAACTATCTCTTGGAGGAACCCAATGTCATTAAGCTCATAATCCCATATTAAGAAACAATATGCAACATGAAGAATGCTCCACAATAAACCCATATTCAGCAAATATGCATATAAAAATGACAAAATATAAATAAAAAATCATAGATAAATAAAGAAAACAAAGGTTGGCTCAAGGTTGACCCCTTGGATGTTAATCTGGCCTAACCATCACTTGGAAAAAATCAAGATCATCACGCTCATAACCTCTTGATTTTAAGAAGAAAAAACAAAGCAAAGCTCATCAACCAACCACAACAGACCTCAATACATCAAAAACCAAGAAAAATCATGAAGCAAAAGAGCAACAAAGGTGGCGGCAAAACATAGGAGAATGAAGAACACTTTGCAAAGCTTTGTAGTTTTTGTAAAAAGAGATGAGAAAGAGAAGAGAAGCTTTTGAAAAAAAACCTTTTGAAAACCTTGTTTTAAGAAGAAAAAAACATAGAAAATGAAGACTTGAAATCAATGGACAAAATGAAAGAGAAGAAGATAGTAAGCTACCTTAGTGAAGCTTTCAAAAGAAAACCTTAAAATCCTTCATTTTTTCTCCTTTTCTCTATTCATTTCCTTTTCTTCCTTAGTAAATTTCTCTAAATGGCTGAATGGGTGAGGGGGCTGTTGCCTCCCCCTTTAAAAATTTGCTTGGCCGAATGGCCCTTCACATGCCAATGCTCATCTTTTTTTCATTCTCAAAATGGTCTTCCTCCAAGCTCTCATCTTTCAAGTGGTCCCCCTTCATAATTGTCCATTTTTTCCTAATCTTGCTCACCAAGTTGCAATCCTATTGGCCAAGGCTTGCCATGTCATGTACTACTTGCTCCCTATCTCTCCTAGTCATCCACTTATCCACCAAAATGCTATTTTGTATTTTCTCAAAATGACCTTCATTCTTCTACATTATTACAAATTTACCTTGGGTTATTTCCATACTTTTCCTTTAACTTTTCATTTGTTTCTTATTCATCTCTCCATCTTTTCCAAATTATTTTCTTCTCAATTGCACCTTTCACTACAAATCCAAACTTTTAATTCGTGTAATTTAGTCCTTCCATTTTCAATCTTTCTTCAAATTGATTAATCCCCTTATTCTTCTTCAAATTGAGCTTTTACATACCATTCTTTTATTGATTCCTTCTCAAATTGAACTTTCAATTTCTTTTAATTTAATCTTTCCTATAATTCTCCTTGAAATTGAACTTTCAATTTGTTAAATTTAGTCCCTCCACCATTTCAATCTCTAAATCTCACATTTCTTCATTCCAATTGTCTCAAATTCCTTTTTCATCATTCTTAATTTGTCCAAATTAACCACTTTGTCAACTCAATTTTGCTTTTCCACCTTTAATTTCAACTTTTGATTTCTTTCAATTTAATCCCTCCATCACTTCTCTTTAATCTCAACTTCCAATTTTTCCTTTCCATTTTCAATTGTAGCTCTCCAGTTATCAAGATTGCCTCATCATCATCCAATTTTCCTTTGAAATCTTGATTTTTTAATAGTTGACTTTTTTACCTTTTGACTTTTCAAGTTTGACTTTTCAATGTTGACTTTCGAATTAAAGTGTCAAAACTAAATTATGAGATTAGGGGAAACTCTTAAAAACCCGAAGAATTGAGGGAATAACTTACCTTGTTAGAGGCCCGAAAAAAATTAGTTGTCTACAACTAGTTTGGAGATAGGGATCGAAAAACCCTATCGCTTTACAGATTTTGCACTGATCTGCTCCAAATAGGGAGTTTTTTTTTAAAAAGTGGGGGGTGGGGTGGAGCAGGGCGGCTTTGGTAAATGTTGTTGGTGTAAGCCCTGCAAGCCAATCTAGTTTGGCTTGTAAGACACTATTTATATATTCATGTATTGCACATTATAGTTTATTAATTATAATTGAGGTATTTCTTTATCCATAAGTTTTTTTTTATAATTGTTATAAATAACTTGTAAAGATAAAGCCCATGAAACACAATGGCATTGCAAAGGAATTGTAAGGAGTTACAATTATGAGGATCCTTATGCATCAATGCCATGTTTCTAAAACTGTTCCTGGTCATCATATTGTCAAGATAGGGCATTGACAATGCTCAAAGACTGGCATATGTTAAGCCTTCATGCACTTGATGCATGCAATCGATCTCATAGGTTGAAAGTATAAAGATACATGGGATAATATATGGGTGCTTGTTAGTTGAACAAGTTCACTGAACATGACCCGCTGAGAGTTTCATTTGGTATTTCACTCAAGTGTCTATGGAAAATACTCTCATGTGTCAATAGTGTAAGTAATCCTTTGACTTGTGACACCAAATCATCTTGTATGTGAATTGTCGTACTTAGATTTCATCACGAACGGGTCCCAACAAGAGGATGCTTATAGTAGGGTGTTATTCGGTATGACATGAAGCACACAAAGATGAATGAGTGGTCCATAGAGGATTCATCACTCCGAGTGATATGAGGGGACATATCTCACATGTATCTGGCTTATATTAACTTATGGAAGTCCTTGGCCAAGGCAATACTTAAGGAGTTAATTTTAAAGCTGCAGATCTAATATGGAATGGGATTAAGAGTAGACATTGAACCATGCACTTTCCTATCCCAGGATATTTGATGAAGGGATCGAATTACACAAACATATTGTACACGAAAGGCTTGTCGAACCTTGTTGACTCTCTCGACATTTGGGTGGTCATGATGCATTGCTAAATGCCTCTCATGATCTATAAATATAAATAGGAAATTCTTAAATGAATTTAATTTATATTTATTGCCAACATGTTGAGGGCCTAATGGGTCACACACAAAAGGTGATTAATGAGATTGGGCCAGATTAAATATTCATTAAGTGTTGTGGGCTTATTGTGAACATTTAATAATATGTATAAGGGCTTTAGTGCAGTTAGTCCAAGAGTTGGCATACACTAAACCTGATTATATATATGCCTTATGTTGTTGCCGCCTCCCTAAGCTGAAACCTTGGTAGCTGATAAGCTCATAAAATACACATTTTTATGCCTTTTCTATTCTTAGTTTTAGTTATGTTTTCGATATTTATCTTGATTACTTATGTTATATTTTTGAATTCTAGGTATATTTAAGAGAATGAAGTGAAAAGATGTCAATAATGATGGTAAAGATCTTACAAAATCATAATCACAAGATGGAAAAAGACTTGGGAGTCAAAAAGATCAAGTTCTGGTTGCAAAGCAAGAAGGCAGATATGACCTCCAGAGCTTGTTGCAAGGAAACCATGAAGTTAAAGTCCTTATTTGAAGAAATGTCCTCTTGACTTTTGAAGCTGACTTGAATACCTTTCCAACGGTAGTTTACATGCCCAAATCGGACAAGAAATGGTCATCCAAATAAGCCGATGAAGTTAAGGAAGATGCAGCAGAAAAATGGAAGACAGAAAGCTCGGCGCCGTGGTGCCCAAAAACTGTAAAAAAGTCTAAAACTTGCCAAAAAAATGCAATTTTTTGCCTCCTAACTTACTTGTACGGCAAGGACTTGTTCCCAGGGTTTTATAGCTCTATAAATACCATCTTTTGAGCCACAAACTAGACATCTTTGGAGGAGACTCAAGGATCATCATTCTTATTCTTTTTCTTCTTCTCCATTCTCTTAGTTTTCTCTTAGTTTTTCTTCTTAGTTTCTTTTATGTTTATGTTGATAATGCCTATGCTAGGCTAAACCTTTCTTTGGTTAAGGGTGATTTCAAAGCCCTAAACATGTTTTGTAATTAATTTTCATATTCTATCTATTATTGGTTTTCTATCAAAGTTGCTTATGTTCTTCTATAAGAATTGTTCATGATGTTGTCTTGATTTGTTTAGGTGGCCAACTAGATAGATCTTGATATATCTAATGCTAGTTTAAGAGACTTGATACGTAGCTTATCTTGATTTTTATTCAATAGTGGCAATTTGTGATTAATGATTATGTTAGAGCTTTCGCTAATTGCAAAGTGGAACATAACCTAAGTTAAACAATTCATGTTTATGTTTTTGCTACTTAGATTAACCTATCTTTCTCATAATAAAGCTGCTGTCAAATTAAATTTAGAGATATTTATCCTAGGTTGTTTGATAGTTAGAGATTAGGTAGTGGCGTTCGTCCTACTTAACGATGAACTAAAGAATGATTGGGGTAACACGGGAGGTTGTTATCTACGGTTGTTAACTTTGATAGATAATTAATATTGATAGGTTTGAATTTGATTCATAATGATGTCTAGTGGTGGAGAATGAAACCTTAACCATACTTTCTCATATTTGATTACCTCTCTTTATTTATTTATTTATTTATTTATTTACTTGCTTGCTTTTTATTTTCTTGTTTATTTAGTTTTAAAATTATTTTAAAAACCCCCTTTTTCATTTGTTTCTCTTGAATTTAATTATAAACCAATAATTTATAAATTAAAACCCAATCCCTGTGGATTCAACCCTTGCTAACTACTATACTTATAATTGATCTTTTTAGTGCAAGGTTAAATAAAGATACACTATTTTGAGTGCATCAGTAGACGCATTCTCTCACCTCCATGTGAGAATTGGCGCATAGAGAAAAGATGAGGAGGAATCCGTTTTCTTCTTGCCTGTTTCTTTTTGGCTAACTAGTGTAAGAGGAGGAAGGTTTCTTACAACCTAGACTACTAGCATCGTCTTGGAAAAACATAATCTCAACCTTGTGAAGGTTTTCGAGTCACCTGTGTGGATTACTGTTAGAGGCCGGACAATTGGACGGCTTTGGTTTGCGACAATTGGGCTTTATGTGCAAGAACATCAAGAATCTGTCTCGAGGTTTCGACAACCTCCATTACAGAGGTATGAGATTTTGATTGTTTTCTGTTCTTGACAGGATGATCATTTTGAATTTACAAGAAGATCCATGGAGGGATTCGATTTCTCTTTGTTTTGTTTTATTCCGCTGCATTGTTAATTTAACTTGTAGATTAAATTGTAAATGATCTTTGTTTGAGCATGATCTGAATCCCAACAGTGGTATCAAAGCCTGGCTTATTTTATTCCTATACGATCTATGCTTTGATTGTTACCTTTAACAAAGCTATTTTGTTCTTTGAGTTATTTTGATCCGATTTTCACTAACCGAAATTGTGAGAATCTGGACTTGTAGTGTTTCGATGAAGGCAGCAGGTTATCATGGTGAATTCTTGTTGATTAATTATTTAAAATTGTTTTAAACTGATTAATGCAAAGAGCGAAAGTTTGGCAGCAATTGTGAATTGTTTTTGCCTGCTTTACGCCAACTTTGGTGATTTTAAGCAAAAAAACTTGTAGATTTTTCTTCGCTGTTTTTAATGCACGGTTGATGATTTTTAGGTTTTAAAATTGCTTAGAATTGTTCTTGGCAAGCCTAAAAAATCATAAAACTAATTGGGCATTGAAAAGTTGGAAGCTATGAAAAGCGGATAGTGAGGCTGTAGGGGAAAAGGGAGGCGACGGCTATACCCTGTAGCCGCAGCCTGCTTCTTCCCTTACTAGGGTTTTTGCTTCTATCAGATTTTTGCAGCATGTGGATTTTTGGCGGATTTTTGGCAATATTGAGTTACCAATGTTGTAGTGTCCTAGTTGAAATACAACACTTAAATTGGTGACCATGGTGATATTGTTGAATTAATTAATTCACCAATGTAAGAATTTACATGTTATAAATATTCAATTAAATTGTTTAATTGGATGATAATCTAATTAGAGGAAATAATCCTAATTGGATTAGAATTTATTCTAATGAGATTATAATAAATGTTTATTATTTTCTTTAAATTAAATTATGGATCAAATATAATCATTGAATGGTAACTAGAGATTAAAGCATGATTTTTATGTTCATAAATTGTTTGTGAATGTATGGGATGATTATGGACTTAGACCCAATATGATTGTGGATGGTTAAATTTATTTTTCATGGTCTTTATTATTAAATAGGGACTGCGTGCCCTGCCTTATCTCTTATTTTCTGAAGTTGTAAAAATTCTTTCCTTAACTAATTCACTCAAATGTAACTTGAGGTTTCTTTATTGCAAATGTAATTAGTTACACCAAAGTGTAAAATTAGGATTAGCTAGGAATAATTTTTTGTAACTTGAAGATGAAGATGATAGGCGCCATGAAGATAAGGAGATTACAAGCAAGCTTTTGAAGACTATGTATGTAATCACTTAGGAATTTGACCAACTAATTTCCTTTTATGGCTCAAGGAAATTAGATTAGAAAAGTCCATAATCATCCAAGTAGAAAGTATGTTATAGATTTATTTTATGCGATATTATAAATGCTATGAGTGCCTGATATGATGAGACCTATATTTAAAGAAAAGGAAATCCCTCTTTACAATATTGAGTCACATGTTTCGCATGATAAAGTTGCTTTCCATCATCATAACAAGATAACCAGAGTTCTTCTAGTAGGAGGCTTGTTGAGTCACTCAAGGTCAAACTACTGTACGAATATGTTTGAGTTATGAAGATGGGTCCGGATGCTTTAAAACTTGACCGCATAGTGTTAGATTCAAAGTTAGGCAAAGTACATATGATGTGCTTAGACAAGGAGTTGTCACCTAACTGATCTGGGAGTTGCATAGAGATGCAATTGATAAGCTATGTTATCTACCCAACTAGGCTTGGTGTAATTTGTTGAGTCACTTAAGGTTGCAACATGTTGAAAGGGATCCCAGCCCACCAGAAATACGTTGATGAGATTTTCGAATAATAATGAGGGCTATTATCTCGAAAAATTAGTGGGAGAACTAATAAGAGATTTAATACCTCATCTTGAATTGGTATAAATACATGAATATAACTGATACATACTTTTTCCATATTAGGTTGTTGAAAAATGGTTAATACTTTAACTGCACTGCGCAGAATTATGAACGCCATTAGTCCAAAATGTTTGGATTGGTACATCAGATTGAGAAGCGTTCTCAATGAAAGGAAGGATGCTCACTTGACAAATCAAGAAGAACTTATAGAAGTTTCTGGGTTGATTGTGTTTGTGATTGAACTGAATATTTCTACTGTTAAATCTAATTCCTGGATAATTGATTCAGGATGCGGTTCACATCTATGTAATGACATAACGATGTTGAAAGGAAGTAGAAAGTTAAGCAAAGATGAAGTAGTTCTAAGAGTAGGCAATGGTGCAAAAGTTGCAGTATTGGCCGTTGGAACATGTACTTTATCTTTGCCTTCTGGCATGAAATTGGAACTGAAAGATTGTTACTTTGTTCCAGTATTGTCTAGAAACATCATTTTGATTTCATACCTCACTGTTAATGATGGTTTCGAGATAAGAATTAAGGGCAATAGTTGCTCCATCATTCTTAAAGACATACACTATGGATCGACAACATTACATATGGTTTATATGTTTTGGATCCAGAGATGCATGTGTTCAATATAAATGTCAAGAAAGCTAGAAAGGATGATCCAAGTAAGACCTACATCTGGCACTGTAGGCTTGGTCTATTTAACCCACGATTTCTTGGATTATTTGACGGAAAATGGAATTCTGTCGCAATGGACTCCACATGGAACTCCTCAGCATAATGGAGTATCCGAGAGGACAAATCAAACCTTGTTGGACATGGTTCGGTCCATGATGTCTAAGTCTGACCTTCCGATACCCTTTTCGGGATATGCCTTAGAGACTGCAGCTTACCTTCTAAATAGGGTTCCAAGCAAGTCGGTAGATAAGGTACTGTCGCAACCTAAAAAAAATAACAAGTCTCATCGTAAGACTTTATTATTCGTTAAGCGTGACATTAAAAAATCGAGGAAAAATCGACTTAATTTCTCTAAAAATAAAATGAGGATTTTGAAAATGACCTCAAAAAAGACATGGAGTCACCACCAATATTTTTTGGCTAGGTGTGATCGGCCACTTATTAAAACCAGTTTTGTAAAACATTTTCAAATTAATTAAAACATTTTTAAAACCAATTTCAAATCCGCGTTTTAAACCAGAGAAATCAAAGAAGCGGGTTCGGGACTCGATTACATGCGGAGAAAGATTAGCACACCCATAATGTCCGTATAAAACGGAACCTTATTAATCGTGTGTTATCTCAAGTCTCAATAAAAAGTCGATTTTAAATTTAGTATTTCAAATTAATTCCCAATTTTAAGAAAAATAATTTTATATTTAATTGAAAATAATCTAGAATTTATTAATTCAAAATTTTTCTATATTTTCCGACAAATGTGGCAAAATATAAAAAAAATTATTTATTTTGGAAAAAATTTCGAATCATTCTCGTTTTAAAAAAGATATTCCGTTATTCACGATAATTGATGATATCCTCCCCAGCAAACCCGGCAGAGAACTCATGAATTATTTTAACTCGGGAATATCTTTATTTTATTGAAAATCATTGTCTTTTTCAAAATATTTTTTAAAAAATATGAATATGAACATGTGTGACATAAATAAAATGACATAGCAAAGTCTAGATAATATAATGCAACCAAAATGGAATGACATAATTCAAATGGCATAGCATATTCTAAATGAAAAGAAATGATTTAAATAACATAATATTCTAAATAATATAACCTAAATGACATGGAATATGATCTAAGTGACATGAAATGCCATGAAACATAATATAATGCTATCATGGAAAATGCATGAAAATAAAATAATAAATGCATGAACATAGTTTATGCTAAATAATGTGACAATAATAAATAACTAAAATAAAAAACATAGGATAGCATGAAATATTCAAAACCATATGGCAAACAATATAACATCATAAAATGTAAATAAAAATAATAATAATACCATGGAAAATATCATAGCAGGAATCACATATTAAATAAAATGCATGAACATGGAAAATGCAATGCATGAAAATGTATTTTTTTCCTCTAAATAAAGAAATCCGTATATCTAAAAAGATATCTGGCTATCTTAGGAAAATACGTCAGATAAAATTTTCTAAAAAAAAAAAAAAAAACTTTGTGATTATTTGAAAACAATTTTGAAGAAAAACTTGAATGAAGATTAAAACCTTAACCAAGCCCTTTAAAAATGCCTCTAATTTCCTAAGTTTAAAATCCCGGACTTGACCACCTTTAACCCGAGATTTATAAAATCATTTTTAAAATTTAAAAAGACTTAGAAACTATCCTAAGACAGTATCTAAAGCTTCTAACCAACCCACTCTAAATGCCTTAGCCAAATTCAACAATTATTTTTCTTTTGAATTCAAATATGCCTTTACTGTCCCATTTTGATACACGATTTCTTAACCTATTTTTAAAAATTCAAAAAAATATAAAAAAAATACTGGAGACTCAAAACATGTTTTGACAAACACATTTTTTTGGTGTAAGCCCTACAAGCCAATCTAGTTGGGATTGTAAGATACTATTTATATATTCATGTATTGCACATTATAGTTTATTAATTATAACTGATGTATTTCTTTATCCATAAGTTTTGTAATAATTTTTATAAATAACTTGTGAAGATAAAGCCCATGAAACACAATGGCATTGCAAAGGAATTGTAAGGATTTAACAATTATGAGGATCCTTATGCATCAATGTCGTGTTTCTATAACTATTCTGGTTATCATATTGTCAAGATAGGGCATTGACAGTGCTCAAAGACTAGCATATGTTAAGTCTTCATGCTCTTGATGCATGCAACCGATCTCATAGGTTGAAAGTATAAAGATACTTGGGGATAACATATGGGTGCTTGTTAAGTTGAACAAGTTCACTGAACATGACCAGCTGTGAGAGTTCCATTTGGCATTTCACTCAAGTGCCTATGAAAAATACTCTCATGTGTCAATAGTGTAAGTAATCATTTGACTTGTGACACCAGGTCATCTTGTATATGAATTGTCATACTTAGATTTCATCACAATCGGGTCCCAACAAGAGGATGCTTATAGTAGGGTGTTATTGGGTATGACATGAAGCAGACGAAGATGAATGAGTGGTCTAGAGAGAATTCATCACCCAAAGTATATGAGGGGACATATCTCACATGTATCTGGCTTATATTAACTTATGGAAGTCCTTAGCCAAGGCTATACTTAAGGAGTTAATATTAAAGTTGTAGATCTAATATGGAATGGGATTAAGAGTAGACACTAAACCATGCTCTTTCCTATCCCGGGATATTTGATGAAGGGATCGAATTACACAGACATATTGTACATGAAAGGCTTGTCTAACCTTGTTGACTCTCTCGACATTTGGGTGGTCATGATGCATTGCTAGATGCCTCTCATGATCTATAAATATAAATAGGAAATTCTTAAATGAATTTAATTTATATTTATTGCCAACATTTGGGGGCCTAATGGGTCACACATAAAAGGTGATTAATGAAATTAAAATGAGATTGGGCCAGATTAAATATTCATTAAGTGTTGTGGGCTTATTGTGAATATTTAATAATATGTATAAGGGCTTTAGTGCAGTTATTCCAAGAGTTGGCATACACTAAACCTGATTATATATATGCCTTATGTTATTGCTGCCTCCCTAAGCTGAAACCCTGGTAGCCGCATTCTCTCACCTCCCTGTGAGAATCGACGCATAGAGAAAAGAAGAGGAGGAATCCGTATTCTTCCTACCTGCTTCTTTTCGGCTAACTAGTGTAAGAGGAGGAAGGTTTCTCACAACCTAGACTACTAGCATCGTCTTGGCAAAACATAATCTCAACCTTGTGAAGGTTTTCGAGTCACCTGTGTGGATTACTGTTAGAAATCGGACAATTGGACCACTTTGGTTTACGACAACCGGGCTTTTTGCGCAAGAACAAGAACATCAAGAATCTGCCATGAGGTTTCGGCAACCTCCATTACAAAGGCATCAGATTTTGATTGTTATCTATTCTTGACAGGATGATCGTTTTGAATTTATAAGTAGATCCATGGAGGGATTCAGTTTCTCTTTATTTTGTTTTATTCCGCTGTGTTGTTAATTTAAATTGTAGATTAAATTGTACATGATCTCTGTTTGAGCATGATCCGAATCCCAACAAATGTCTGCCCCGCCCCGCCTTTTAAAATTATTATTTTACTCCTTAAAATATTTTATATATCCCTTTTATATTTTTAAGTATATATATTAGATATATATACTAAAATCATATATATATATATATATACACTTTATATATATCTATTGTCATAAAGTGCTAGACGCAAATTCGGCGTCGCTAGACAGATATTAAGGTTTAAAAAAAAGGAGTCGCCATCGATCTTTTTGACCAGGTGTGATCGATCACCTATTAAAACTGATTTTTGTAAAAAAATAATAATAATTAAAATCCTTTTTAAAATACCAATTTTAAAGTTTGCGTTTAAAACCAGAGAAAAACGAGTTGGGTTCGTGAGTCAGTTACGTGTAGGGAAGATATTAGCACCCCCACAATGCCCATATGAAATCGGTACCTTATTAATCATGAGTTATCCTAGATCCCGATAAAAATCGATTTTAACTTCGGTATTTAGAAACAATTCCCTTTTCTAAAAAAATATCATTTTATTTAGAAATGAATCAGAAATAATCATCGGAAAATTTTCCACACTCTCCAGCAAATCCGAGAAAATATGGACTTTTCATTTTTATTAAAATCATCTGATTCATTCATTTTGAGAAAGGATATTCCATTATTAATTATAATCGATGAAATCCTCCCCAGCAACCTGGCAAAGGACCCATGAATTATTTTAACTTGGGAACATTGTCTAATTTTGAAAAATGCTAAAACTTGATTTTTTGTGAATGCACCTAGACTTATTCAAACGGATGAATGAACATGAATTTATCACGAGACAAGCAATATTAGAATAAATACGAAGCTACGTAAGCACATAAACAAGGTCCTTTTATTTTAAAAAACAAAACATTTTTTTTAACGATGATCACATAAGCATTTTACGTCGGAGAATTCACAAACCTCCCTCGTAACTCGACGAGTTTAGAGAATTATTCTTTCGTACTACCATCCACGTGACCCTCGTAAAAGGAGAATGATGATCTTATTGTGAAAATGGTCCCAAGCATACTTCTTGGCAACCCGGTGAAGCACGCTCGAAATCGTTTCACAATAATCTCATCATACTCGTAAACTAACTAAAAATGGAACCATTATCGGGAATGTGTTTCCCCCTTCCAGGAAGGGGATCCGAATACCCATGGGGATATCTGAACATCTTTGTGGAAACTTAGATCGGATTCGAAAAATAGTAACCCGAAGGTTTTATAAAATGGTAACCTGGAGGTTTTAAAAAACGGTGCCAAGAGGTCTTAAAAAAAGGTAACCCGGAGGTTAAATTGATGCCCGAAGGTCTTAAAAAATTTTAACTCGTAGGTTTTAAAACGGTGTCCGGAGGTCTAAAAAAATGGTGCCTAAAGGTCTTAAAAAATGGTAACCCGGAGGTTTTAAAAATAGTGCACGGAGGTCTTAAAAAACGGTACCCCAAGGTTTTAAAAACGATAACCCGAAGGTTTTAAAAATGGCGCCCGAAGGTCTTAAAAATGGTAACCCAGAGGTTTTAAAAATGGTGCTCGGAGGTCCTAAAAAACGATGCTCGGAGGTCTTAAAAGAAAGGTAATCCGAAGGTTTTGAAAAGTTGTTTTAGGACTTACAAAAACGTTTTCTGAAAATAGAGGGTGGTTAGGAAACTTTAGTCAGTAATCACGTAACCGGCTTGATATACCCCGATATATTAAGAGAACAAAAAACACACTTGGTTACGGACTATTACTTAATCCGAACCAAGATTTCTCGGGGGTGTATGAAAAGACTGATTTTTTGGTAACAAAGTGGTTGGCTCAAAGTTGGCTTCATGGAACTTAATCCGGCTCAACTATCACCTAAAATAGAAACAATCAAGGATCATCAAGCTCATAACCATTTTTCTTTTAAAAATGACCAACACAATCACAACAAATCTGTACCACAATAGACCAATATCAAGGCAAGCAACATAGGCACACACATGCACCACAATGGACCATTTTCAAGGCAAGCACAATGCAAACACATGCACCACAATATACTATAGCCCAGGCATGCAAAATCAACCAAGATGACAACAATAAAAACAAGCATAAAAGAAAAATGTAGAAGAGAAGAAAAACATACAGACGAACTTGAAAATGAAAAAAAAACTAAAAAAATTCATACTACATTTTATTTGAAAAATGGAAAAAGAAAAAAAATTTCCCAATACTTTTGAAAATCCTTTTCTTAAAAAAAAAAAAAAAACTTTCTGAAAACTTTCGAAAGAGAAGAAAAGAGAGTAGCAACTAAAACAAAATCTACAAGTAAAAATAAGCTACCTTAGTGTCTAGCTTTTCCCAAAAAAATGAATAATACTCCACTTTTTTTCTGTTTTTCTTTTCTCTCCTTTTTTTTTTTCTATTCATGGCCGAATCTCCTCCCTTGATGGTTCAAGACTTCATCTTTTTTTAGCCACTTGGCTTTTCCTCATTCACTAGCCAATCAACTCTTAGCCTTCCTCATTAAGTTTGTCTCCTATTGGCTACCCAATCACACTCAATCTTTTGTCGATACGTGATTCAGGGACCCGTTCGAGTGAGGGGGAACACAAGTAAAGGAAAAGACGACTTAATTTCTCTTGAAATTAAAGGGTCGAGGGTATGAAAACGGCCTCGAAAAAAGAAATGGAGTCGCCACCAATTTTTTTTGGCTAGGTGTGATCGGCCATCTATTAAAACCGATTTTTTTATAAAAATATTTTAAAATTAATTAAAACATTTTTTAAAACCATTTTTGAAGTATGCGTTTTGAACCAGAGAAAAACAAGTGCAGGTTCGAGAGTCGGTTACGCGCGGGGAAGGATTAGCACCCCTACAACGCCCGTATAAAATAGTACCTTATTGGTCGTGTGTTATCTAGAGTCTTGGTAAAAAGTCGGTTGTAAAATTGGTGTTTGTAAATAATTCCCTTAAAAATTCATATTTTATTTGAAAATGACCTGGAATTTACTTGCATAAAATTTTTCATATTTTTCGACAGACTCGGCGAAATATGAAATTTTCCTTTGATTTTGAATTCTCCGACTCATCTTTTCAAAAAGATATTCCGTTGTTAATGATAATCGATGACATCTGCCCCGGCAGACCCAACAGAGAATTCATGAATTGTTTTAACTCGGGAATAATCTTGATTTATAGAAATATTATTTATTTTCCATGTGTTTGAAAATTAATTGAAAATAAGCATGAATATGCAAACATGTTGCTAAGACGAGAATTAAATAGGCATGCGTATTTATCATGGCATGGTAAGCAGAGTGACATGGCATAAGAATGAATGTCATGTGAATGAAATCGACATGGCAAACAAAATGACATGACATGAAAAATGGCATGTGAAT
This sequence comes from Fremontodendron californicum, assembly GCA_030761205.1. Lineage (NCBI taxonomy): Eukaryota > Viridiplantae > Streptophyta > Magnoliopsida > Malvales > Malvaceae > Fremontodendron > Fremontodendron californicum. The sequence goes on from JAULJL010000005.1 coordinate 27,894,666, forward strand.
GAAATCGACATGGCATGACATAGCATAAGGAAAATGTCATGTGAATGAAATTGACATGTCATACATAATGACATGGCATATGGATGACATAAAATGGCATGTGAATGAAATCAACATGGCAAGCAAGATGACATGGCATATGAATGGCATGGCATAAGGTGATGACATGGCATAGGTGATCGTCATGTGAATGAAATCGACATGGCATACATAATAACATGACATAAAAAAAGAATGTCATGTGAATGAAATCGACATGGCAAGCAAAATGACATGACATATGTGACATGGCATAAAATGATGACATGGCATAAAATAAATGACATGGCATGTGAATGAAATCGACATGGCAAGCAAGATGACATGGCATATGAATGGTATGGCTTAAGGTGATGACATGGAATAGGTGACCGTCATGTGAATGAAATCGACAAGGCATACATAATAACATGGCATAAAAATGAATGTCATGTGAATGAAATCGACATGGCATGCAAAATGACATGACATATGTGACATGGCATAAAATGATGACACGACATAAAATGAATGACATGGCATAAAATGAATTTGGCATAAAACAATGACATGGCATAAATGAATTTGGCATGAAATTATGACAGGGCATAAAATGATGACATGATATAGATGACGTGGCATAAGATAACATGGCATAAAATGATGACATAGCATAGATGAATTTATTTGTGAATAACTTGGAATTTATTAATACCCAAAAATCTTTTCATGTTTCCTGGCAAACCCAGCAAAACATAGAAAGTTTTGTTTATTTTGAAAATTTTCGAATATTTTTGTTTTAGAAAAGGGTATTCCTTTATTAATAATTAATGATATCCTCTCCGGCAGACCCAGCAGAGAAAACCATGAATTATTTAAACTCGAAATATTGCCATATTTATTTAAATGTTATGAATGTGCAAATTGACATTAAGGCATGCATGATTACCAAAACATGATAAGCATTCTCATTGTAATATGGAAGACGAGATGATGACTTGGCATGAGAATGACATGGCATAAAGTGATATGGCATGGTAATGAATGTCATGTGAATGAAATCGACATGGCAAACCAAAATGAGATAATCACAATGACATGGTAAATCAAATAACATGGCATGGGGATATTGTGTCATGGAAATAGAATGACATGGATGAAAAGTCATGGTGACCGAATGGTCATGGCATGCTTAATCATGATAAGAAATGGGCTCAAGCACTAAATGACATGGCAAATGACATGCTATATGAGTGATATGGTATAAAAATACAATGACATGTATGAAGTATCATGGTGGCGGAATGGTCATGGTGATGGCATGTGAATGGCCGAATGCATGGTGATGGCATGTGGATGGCCAAATGGCATGAAATGATAACATGGCATGAATGGCATGGCATAAAATGCACCTAAGCTATTAATGACATGGCATGACATGTTATATGGATGACATGGCATAGGTGACATGACATAATATGATGACATGGCATAGGTAACATCGCATAAAATGACATAGCATAGATGACATGGCATAGGTGACATGGCATAGAATGATGACATGGCATAAGATGACATAGCATAGATAACATGGCATAAAAATGATGACATGGCATAGATGACATGGCATGACATAACATGAAAATGACATGACTACTAGAATACATGGAAAATGACCTAAGATGCATGACTTGACTATAAGACCTAATATGTATGACATAATCAAATCTTATGCAAGGCATGACATGAATAAAAAAACAACAAAAAACATGGGATGGCCGAATAGTGCATATTGCATGTCATGAGCACAAAATGCAAGGTAGCATAGCTATATGGCCTAAGATGTATGACATATATATATGACCTAGAATGCATGACATGACCAAATATAATGTAAGACATGACCTAGACCTAAAATGCATGGGAAGGCTGAATGGCATGCAAGACATATTATGAACACAAAATGCAAGAGAACACAACTACATGGCCTAAAATGCATGAGACAAACAAGGGTGATGCAAGGCATGACATGAACCCAAAATACATGGGAAAATCGAAATGCATGTATAGCATATTATGAGCACAAAATGCAAGAGAACCCAACTACATGACCTAAAATGCATGATACAACCAAGTATGATGCAAGGCATGGTATGAACCAAAAAAACATGAGATGGCCGATGGTATAGGGAACTTATCACAACATGAAAATGATGTAAAAACTAATATAGCATAAAAATGATGCAAAGTACATGACCAAAATATGCATAGACATGCAAGGAAATAATAAGAAAAACAAGTAAACAAAGAACAAGGAAAATTGAGCTCCATGGTTGGTACAAATGGGCATAGCCATCTCCTAACCATAATCACTTGATATTGTCAAGATCATGAAGCCTTTCTAACTCACAAATCAGAAAATAAACCAAGCTAACTAAAAAAAAAATGGAGGTGAGCTCCATGGTTGGTACAATGGGCATAGCCCTCCCCTAATCATGGTCACTTGATTTTTATCAAGATCATTAGCCTTTCAACCTCTTTTACTTCATTTATTTTGAAAAATAAGAACATAAAAAAAAATAATAAACCTTCCACAATCATGTTTTCCACAACAAACATGCAAAACAAAAATCAAGGCAAGCACAAACAAGGCATTCAGCCATGGTAAAACAATTTGGAAAAATTTGTTTTCTTCCATTTTTGATGAAAAAGAAAAGATGAAAGCTTAAATGAACATTTCAAAACTTTTATTTTCACATGAAAAGAAGTAGAAATCACATAGAAAACTAAGAAAAATACATGAGAATGAAGAAGAAAATAATGCTAGAGCTAGGTAGGAATGGCTACCTTCCAAGCTTTCTTAGTAAACTCTCTCTTGCTTTCTTTCAAAAATCTTTTTCTTTCCAAATTAGTTGCTAACCTTCTCTAACAAATGACCAGCCAACTTAAGGAAAGAAACATTCCCTCCCTCTCCCTCATGCTTGGCCGGTTGGCCTCTCAACCATAGGATGCACCAGCCAACTTAAGGAAAGAAACATTCCCTCCCTCTCCCTCATGCTTGGCATGTGTTTTTTTTTCTCCAACAATCCTAGCCCTTAGATTAGGATCTTTTCATGAAAAATAAAAATATCATCTTGCCATTTGATCTTGGCCCTTGAAAGGTGTACTCATCCTTTACAAAGCACCTAGGCCATTGGATGAAACAAAGTCTATTCCCTCATGCTCCCCTTGGACGAACCCCTCTCCACCATAGGATGAATTGTGCTCATCTTTTCTTCAATAATCTTTGCCATTGGATGAGGATATTTTCATGACAATAAAAATGTCATCTTGCAATTTGATCTTGGCCATTGAAGGGTGTACTCATGTTTTCTACAAGGCATCTAGGCCATTGGATGAGGGGGGACTATTTGCAAGGCAATAAAAATGGCATTTTTTAGCTTGATAGTGACCGTTGAATTAAATTGATCAAACCTCACCCTTCTCCCCTATGCATGGCCGGCCAAGACCTGAAATATTCAAGAATTTCCTCCATCGTTCATATTTTCTTAATTGCAAATTGGCCTTTTTCGATTTTTTTCAATAAAATTACCTTTTTACCCCCTGAACTTAATTTAATTGCAAATGGACCCCAATTTTTTATTTTCCTTTTCCAACTCATCCCATTCAATGTAAAACTTAATTCTAGAGGTTTTCACATTTTTTCGAGCTCATTTGCTATTTTTCTCGAATTTATCTCTGAAATTTCAATTTAGTGCCTCCCAAATTTAGTCTTTTTCAAATGAGCTCTTATTTCAGATTTTTCTTCACCAATCTCTTCCAAAAATTATAAAACTCAGATCAGAAAGTTTTCATAATTTTCGAGCTCGTTTGCTATTTTTCCTGGAATTATCTTTTGGAATTTCTGTTTACTGCACCCGAACTTTACCATTTTCGAAATTAGTTCCGATTCCAGATTTTTCTTCACCGATCTCTTCCAAAAATTATAAAACTCAGATATATAAGTTTTCAAAATTTTTCGAGATTGTTTGCTATTTTCCCGGAATTATCTTTTGGAATTTTGGGTTAGTGCACCCGAACTTTGCCATTTTTCAAATCAGCTCTCATTCCAGATTTTTCTTCACGGATCTCTTCCAAAAACTATGAAACTCAGAACTGGAAGTTTTCATAATTTACCAAGCTCATTTGCTATTTTTCCCAAAATTTTCTTTGGGATTTTCCAATATTGCCCTTCAACCTATGAAACCTCGATTTTACTCAAAATGGGTTCAGTTCCGGATTTTCTTTTTCCACTTCCTTTGTCCTATATTGAATTTGAGTTGGTCCGAAAACGCCCAAATTTTACGACCCAATTCCCCACCGATTTAGTTTTCCCCAAATTTGCTGGATTAGGTCTTTCTTTGTTCTGAATTTTCGCAACCCATCTTCCGAACTCTATATCTTTCGTTGTAGACCTCGGATTATCAAAATTCTTTCGCCATTGTTCAATTCAACTTTGAATCTTGATTTTGACTGAAAGTTGACTTTTTTAGCGGTTGACGTTTTGGGGTTGACTTTTTTCGAGTTGACTTTTTGTGCTGACCTCTGAAACAAAGTTTTAGGGGCATCTATGGAATGGTGGAAGTCTCTTTGTGTTTCAAGAAGTCGAAAAAAGAGAATCTGCCCGGTTTAGGGGGCCCAGACAAAATTAGATGTCTACAATCTTGCTCTCCAAGTTTAATTCCTATTGGCTCTCTTTTGCCAACTCATGTCCTCCCTTGGTGAGTCATGTCCTTTCTTTAGTAACTCATCCATTTATTCACCAATTTGCCATTTTGCTTCCAAAAATATCCTTCACTCCTCCATTTTATTACAAGTTTCATGCAAGTAAATTTTTTATTTTACCCTTCCAACTTTCACAAAATTTCATTTATTTTTCTTCCAAAATTGCCCTCCAATTCTCTACAACTCCAATATTTTTTTTTTTCAATTTTATCCTTCCACCATTTAATTTCAACTTTATCCTTTTCAATTTCATTCCTCCACTATTCAAAGTTGACTTTTTCTTTTCAATTTCGTTCCTCCATTAATCAACTTTGACTTACTCATTTCATATTTCCTCATTTCATACTTCAATTGTAACTTTTCAATATTCAATTTTTCCTTTACAACATTTAATTGACCTTTTTTAATCAATTTTGACTTTTTCAATTTTGACTTTCCCAATTTTGATTTTGTCAACTTTGAAATTGTCAAATTTGATTTTTTTCAATTTTGACTTTGCCAATTTTGACTTTGTCAACTTAACTTTTTCAATTTCGCCAACTTTAACTTTGAAATTGCCAGTTTATAAAGTACTAGACGTAAATTCGGAGTCGCTAGACACAAATTAAGGTTTAAAAAAAAGGAGTCGCCATCGATCTTTTTGGCCAGGTGTGATCGATCACCTCTTAAAACCGGTGTTTGTAAAAAAAAAATTAAAATCCTTTTTAAAAAACCAATTTTAAAGTTTGCATTTAAAACCAGAGAAAAACGAGTTGGGTTTGTGAGTCGGTTACGTGTAGGGAAGATATTAGCACCCCAACTACGCCCGTTGAAATCGGTACCTTATTAATCATGTGTTATCCTAGATCCTGATAAAAATCGATTTTAACTTCGGTATTTAGAAACAATTCCTTTTTCTAAAAAAATATCATTTTATTTAGAAATGAATCAGAAATAATCGTCGGAAATTTCCACACTCTCCGGCAAATCCGACAAAATATGGAATTTTCATTTTTATTAAAATCATCTGATTCATTCATTTTGAGAAAGGATATTCCATTATTAATTATAATCGATGAAATCCTCCCCAGCAACTTGACAAAGGACCCATGAATTATTTTAATTTGGGAACATTGCTTAATTTTGAAAAATGCGAAAACTTGATTTTTTGTGAATGCACCTAGACTTATTCAAACGGATGAATGAACATGAATTTATCACGAGACAAGCAACATTAGAATAAATACGAAGCTACGTAAGCACATAAACAAGGTCCTTTTATTTAAAAAAAACATTTTATTTTTTTAACGATGATCACATAAGCATTTTACGTCGGAGAATTCACAAACCTTCTTCGTATCCCGACGAGTTTAGAGAATTATTCGTTCGTGCTAACATGCACGTGACCCTCGTAAAAGGAGAATGATGATCTTATTGTGAAAATGGTCCCGAGCATACTTCTCGGCAACCCGGTCAAGCACGCTCGAAATCGTTTCACAATAATCTCATCATACTCGTAAACTAACTAAAAATGGAACCATTATCGGGAATATGTTTCCCCCTTCCAAGAAGGGGATCCGAATACCCATGGGGATGTCTAAACATCTTTGTGGAAACTTAGATCGAATTCGAAAAATAGTAACCCGAAGGTTTTATAAAATGGTAACCTGGAGGTTTTAAAAACGGTGCCAAGAGGTGTTAAAAAAAGGTAACTCGGAGGTTAAAACGATGCCCGGAGGTCTTAAAAAATGGTAACCTATAGGTTTTAAAACGGTGTCCAGAGGTCTTAAAAAAAGGTAACCCAAAGGCTTTAAAAATGGTGCACAGAGGTCTTAAAAAACGGTACCCGAAGGTTTTAAAATGATAACCCGAAGGTTTTAAAAATGGCGCCTGAATGTTTTAAAAACGATAACCCAGAGGTTTTGAAAAAGGTGCTCGGAGGTCTTAAAAAACGATGCTCAGAGGTCTTAAAAAAAAAGGTAATCTGGAGGTTTTGAAAAGTTGTTTTAGGACTTAAAAAAACGTTTTCTGAAAATAAAGGGTGGTTAGGAAACTTTAGTCAGTAATCATGTAATCCGACCTGATATACTCGGATAAATTAAGAGAACAAAAAACAGACTTGGTTACAGACTATTACTTAATCCGAACCAAGATTTCCCGAGGGTGTTTGAAAAGACTGATTTTTTGGTAACAAAGTGGTTGGCTCAAAGTTAGCTTCATGGAACTTAATCCGGCTCAACTATCACCTAAAATCGAAACGATCAAGAATCATCAAGCTCATAACCATTTTTCTTTTTAAAATGACCAAAACAATCACAACAAATATGCACCACAATAGACCAATATCAAGGCAAGCAACATAGGCACACACATGCACCACAATGGACCATTTTCAAGGCAAGCACAATGCAAACACATGCACCACAATATACTATAGCCAAGGCATGCAAAATCAACCAAGATGACAACAATAGAAACAAGCATAAAATAAAAATGTAGAAGAGAATAAAAACATACAAACGAACTTGAAAATGAAAAGAAAAAAAAGTCATACTACATTTTATTTGAAAAATGAAAAAAGAAAAAAACAATTCCAATACTTTTGAAAATACTTTTCTTAAAAAAAAAAACTTTTTGAAAAGTTTCGAAAGAGAAGAAAAGAGAGTAGTAACTAAAACAAAATCTACAAGTAAAAATAAGCTTCCTTAGTGTCTAGCTTTTCCCAAAAAAATGAATAATATTCCACTTTTTATTTTGTTTTTCTTTTCTCTCCTTTTTTTTTCTATTCATGGCCGAATCTCCTCCCTTGATGGTTCAAGTCTTCATCTTTTTTTAGCCACTTGGCTTTTCCTCATTCACTAGCCAATCAACTCTTAGCCTTCCTCATTAAGTTTGTCTCTTATTGGCTACCCAATCACTCTCAATCTTTTGTCAATATGTGATTCAGGGACCCGTTCGAGTGAGGGGGAAACACAAGCAGAGGAAAAGACGACTTAATTCCTCTTGAAATTAAAGGGTCGAGGGTACGAAAACGGCCTCGAAAAAAGAAATGGAGTCGCCACCAATTTTTTTTGGCTAGGTGTGATCGACCACCTATTAAAATCAGTTTTTTTTATAAAAAAAAAAATTAAAATTAATTTAAATATTTTTTAAAACCATTTTTGAAGTCTGCATTTTGAACTAGAGAAAAACAAGTGCGAGTTCGGGAGTCGGTTACGTGCGGGGAAGGATTAGCACCCCTACAAAGCCCGTATAAAATGGTACCTTATTGGTCGTGTGTTATCTAAAGTCTTGGTAAAAAGTCGGTTGTAAAATTGGTGTTTGAAAATAATTCCCTTAAAAATTAATATTTTATTTGAAAATGACCCGAGATTTACTTGCATAAAATTTTCCATATTTTCCGACAGTCTCGGCAAAATATGGAATTTTCCTTTGATTTTGAATTCTCCGACTCATTTTTTCAAAAAGATATTCCGTTGTTAATGATAATTGATGACATCCTCCCCGGCAGACCCAACAGAGAATTCATGAATTGTTTTAACTCGAGAATAATCTTGATTTATAGAAATATTATTTATTTTCCATGTGTTTGAAAATTTATTGAAAATAACCATGAATATGCAAACATGTTGCTAAGACGAAAATTAAATAGGCATGCGTATTTATCATGGCATGGTAAGCAGAGTGACATGACATAAGAATGAATGTCATGTGAATGAAATCGATATGGCAAACAACATGACATGACATGAAAAATGCCATGTGAATGAAATGGACAATGGCATACATAATGACATGGCATAAGGAAAATGTCATGTGAGTGAAATTGACATGGCATACATAATGACATGGCATATGGATGACATTAAATGGCATGTGAATGAAATCGACATGGCAAGCAAGATGACATGGCATATGAATGGCATGGCATAAGGTGATGACATGGCATAGGTGACCGTAATGTCAATGAAATCGACATGGCATACATAATAACATGGCATATCCATGACATGGCATAAAAATGAATGTCATGTGAATGAAATCGACATGGCAAGCAAAATGACATGGCATAAAATGATGACATGGCATAAAATGAATGACATGGCATTAAATGAATTTGGCATAAAACCATGACATGGCATAAATGAATTTGGCATGAAATGATGACATGGCATAAAATAATGACATGATATAGACTACGTGGCATAAAATGATGATGTGGCATAAGAAGACATGGCATAAAATGATGACATAGGATAGATGAATTTATTTGAAAATGATTCGGAATTTATTAATACCCAAAAATCTTTTCATGTTTCCCGGCAAACCCGGCAAAACATAGAAAATTTTATTTATTTTAAAATTTTTTGAATATTTTTGTTTTAGAAAAGGGTATTCCTTTGTTAATAATTAATGATATCCTCTCCGGTAGACCCAGCAGAGAAAAGCATGAATTCTTTAAACTCGAAATATTGCCATATTTATTAAAATGTTATGAATGTGCAAATTGACATTAAGGCATGCATGATTACCAAAATATGATAATCATTTTATTGTAATATGGAAGACGAGATGATAACATGGCGTGAGAATGACATGGCATAAAGTGATATAGCATGGTAATGAATGTCATGTGAATGAAATCGACATGGCAAACCAAAATGAGATAATCATAATGACATGGTAAACCAAATGACATGGCATGGGGATATTGTGTCATGGAAATAGAATGACATGGATGAAAAGTCATGGTGACCGAATGGTCATGGCATGCTTAATCATGACATGAAATGGGCTCAAGCACTAAATGACATGGCAAATGACATGCTATATGAGTGATATGGTATAAAAATACAATGACATGTATGAAGTATCATGGTGGCCGAATGGTCATGGTGATGGCATGTGAATGGCCGAATGCATGGTGATGGCATGTGGATGGCCGAATGGCATGAAATAATAACATGGCATGAATGACATGACATAAAATGCACCTAAGCTATAAATGACATGGCATATGACATGGCATGACATGTTATATGGATGACATGGCATAGGTGACATTACATAATATGATGACATGGCATAGGTAACATGGCATAAAATGACATAGCATAGATGACATGGCATAGGTGACAAGGCATAGAATGATGACATGGCATAAAATGATATAGCATAGATAACATGGCATAAAAATGATGACATGGCATGACGTAACATGAAAATGACATGACTACTAGAATACATGGAAAATGACCTAAGATGCATGACTTGATTATATGACCTAATATGTATGACATAACCAAATTTTATGCAAGGCATGACACGAATAAAAAAACAACAAAAAACATGGGATGGCCGAATAAGGCATATTGCATGTCATGAGCACAAAATGCAAGGTAGCATAGCTATATGACCTAAGATGTATGACATAGATATATGACCTAGAATGCATGACATGACAAAATATAATGTAAGACATGACCTAGATCTAAAATGCATGGGAAGGCTGAATGGCATGCAGGACATATTATGAACACAAAATGCAAGAGAACACAATTACATGGCCTAAAATGCATGACACAAACAAGGGTGATGCAAGGTATGACATGAACCCAAAATACATGGGAAAATCGAAATGCATGTATAGCATATTATGAGCACAACTACGTGACCTAAAATGCATGATACAACCAAGTATGATGCAAGGCTTGGTCTGAACCAAAAAAACATGAGATGGCCGATGGTATAGGGGACTTATCACAACATGAAAATGATGTAAAAACTAATGTAGCATAAAAATGATGCAAAGAACATGACCAAAATATGCATAGACATGCAAGGAAATAATAAGAAAAACAAGTAAACAAAGAACAAGGAAAATTGAGCTCCATGGTTGGTACAAATGGGCATAGCCCTCCCCTAACCATAATCACTTGATATTATCAAGATCATGAAGCCTTTACAACTCAAAAATCAGGAAAAAAAAAAAAAAAAAAAAAAAAAACCAAGCTAACTAAAAAAAAATGGAGGTGAGCGCCATGGTTGGTACAATTGGCATAGCCCTTCCCTAACCATGGCCACTTGATTTTTATTAAGATTATGTAGCCTTTCAAACCTCTTTTACTTCATTTATTTTGAAAAATCAGAACATAAAAAAAATAATAAATCTTCCACCATCATGTTTCCCACAAGAAACATGCAAAACAAAAATCAAGGCAAGCACAAACAAGGCATTCGGCCATGGTAAAAAAATTTGTGAAAATTTGTTTTCTTCCATTTTGATAAAAAGGAAAAGATGAAAGCTTAAATGAACAATTCAAAACTTTTATTTTCACATGAAAAGAAGTAGAAATCACATAGAAAACAAAGAAAAACACATGAGAATGAAGAAGAAAATAATGCTAGAGCTAGGTAGGAATGGCTACCTTCCAAGCTTTCTTAGTAAACTCTCTCTTGCTTTCTTTCAAAAACATTTTTCTTTCAAAATTAGTTGCTGACCTTCTCTAACAAATGACCAGACAACTTAAGGAAAAAAACATTCTGTCCCTCTCCCTCATGCTTGGCCGGTTGGCCTCTCAACCATAGGATGCATGTGATTTTTTTTCTCCAACAATCCTAGCCCTTAGATTAGGATCTTTTCATGAAAAATAAAAATATCATCTTGCCATTTGATCTTGGCCCTTGAAAGGTGTACTCATCATTTACAAAGCAGCTAGGCCATTGGATGAAACAACGGCCATTCCCTTATGCTCCCCTTGGTCGAACCCCTTTCCACAATAGGATGAATTGTGCTCATCTTTTCTTCAATAATCTTGGCTATTGGATGAGGATATTTTCATGACAATAAAAATGTCATCTTGCAATTTGATCTTGGCTATTGAAGGGTGTACTCATCTTTTCTACAAGGCATCTAGGCCATTGGATGAGGGGGGGACTATTTGCAAGGCAATAAAAATGGCATTTTTTAGCTTGATAGTGACCATTGAATTAAACTGATCAAACCTCACCCTTCTCCCCTATGCATGGCCGGCCCAGACTTGGAATATTCAAGAATTTCCTCCATATTTCATATTGTCCTTAATTGCAAATTGCCCTTTTTAAGTTTTTTCGATAAAATTACCTTTTTGCCCCCCGTACTTAATTTAATTGCAAATGGACCCCAATTTTGAACTTGTCTTTTCCAACTCATCCCATTCAATGTAAAACTTGATTCTAGAGGTTTTCACATTTTTCCGAACTCATTTGCTATTTTTCTCGGATTTATCTCTAAAATTTCGGTTTAGTGCCTCCCAAATTCAGTCTTTTTCAAATGAGCTCTTATTTCAGATTTTTCTTCACCAATCTCTTCCAAAAATTATAAAACTCAGATCTAAAAGTTTTCATAATTTTTCGAGCTCGTTTGCTATTTTTCCTGGAATTATCTTTTGGAATTTCGGGTTAGTGCACCCGAACTTTCCCATTTTTCAAATGAGCTCTGATTCTAGATTTTTCTTCACCGATCTCTTCCAAAAATTATAAAACTCAGATCTGGAAGTTTTCATAATTTTTCGAGCTCGTTTGCTATTTTTCCCGGAATTATCTTTTGGAATTTTGGGTTAATGCACCCGAACTTTTCCATTTTTCAAATAGGCTCTGATTCTGGATTTTTCTTCACGGATCTCTTCCAAAAACTATGAAACTCAGAAATGGAAGTTTTCATAATTTTCCAAGCTCATTTGCTATTTTTCCCGAAATTTTCTTTGGGATTTTCCAATATTGCCCTTCAACCTACGAAACCTCGGTTTTACTCAAAATGGGTTCGATTCCGAATTTTCTTTTTCCACTTCCTTTGTCCTATATTGAATTTGAGTTGGTCCAAAAATGCCCAATTTTTACGAACCAATTCCCCTCTGATTTAGTTTTCCCCAAATTTGCTGGATTAGGTCTTTCTTTGCACTGAATTTCCGCAACCCATCTTCCGAACTCTATATCTTTCGTTGTAGACCTCGGATTATCAAAATTCTTTCGCCATTGTTCAATTCAACTTTGAATATTGATTTTGACTAAGAGTTGACTTTTTCAATGGTTGACTTTTTTTTTAGTTGACTTTTTATGCTGACCTCTGAAACAAAGTTTTGGGCACCCATCTATGGAATGGTGGAAGTCTCTTTGTGTTCGAGGAAGTCGAAAAAAGAGAATCTGCCCGGTTTAGGGGGCCCAGATAAAATTAGATGTCTACAATCTTGCTCTCCAAGTTTAATTCCTATTGGCTCTCCTTTGCCAACTCATGTCCTCCCTTGGTGAGTCATGTCTTTTCTTTAGTAACTCATCCATTTATTCACCAATTTGCCATTTTGCTTCCAAAAATATCCTTCACTCCTCCATTTTATTACAAGTTTCGTGCAAGTAAATTTTTTATTTTACCCTTCCAACTTTCACCAAATTTTATTTATTTTTCTTCCAAAGTTGCCCTCCAATTCTCTACAACTCCAATTTTTTTTTTTCAATTTTATCCTTCCACCATTTAATTTCAACTTTATCCCTTTCAATTTCAGTCTTACACTATTCAAAGTTGACTTTTTCTTTTCAATTTCGTTCCTCCATTAATCAACTTTGACTTATTCATTTCATATTTCCTCATTTCATACTTCAATTGTAACTTTTCAATATTCAATTTTGCCTTTACAACATTTAATTGACCTTTTTTAATCAATTTTGACTTTTTCAATTTTGGCTTTCCCAATTTTGATTTTGTCAACTTTGAAATTGTCAAATTTGATTTTTTTCAATTTTGACTTTGCTAATTTTGACTTTGTCAACTTTAACTTTTTCAATTTTGCCAAATTACAGTGTCAATATATTAGGCTATGAAATTTTGGGAAATTTAGAAACCTGGGGATTAAAGAAAAACCGTACTTATTTAGGGGTCCGAACAAAGTTAGATGTCTACATGTATATTATATATATATACTAAAAAATTATATATACTAAAACTATGTTAATGAATAAATTATAATATTTTATTATAATATCAAATTAAAAGTAATTAGTAAAAAAGTGGGGTGAAGCACTATAGAGCAATTATGGATGTAACCGACATCTATGGAAGCGAATGTTTTCGACATCCATGCAAAAGTTGAACGGAGGTAGATAAAACAATCTCCGTCTCGCCCCACCCCGCTCCATTGCGTTGGAGATGATTGAGACCATTGCCACCAACCAACCATGACAGAACATAGAGAGGTGTATTGCAAAATGCATAGCTTATTAATGCTCCAATGTTTTTGTAACGACCTTTGAAACTTGAGAATCTCTCTCTATATATTTTTATATATTATATAATAATATATTTTCAACTTCTATCTAAAATAAATAGAGGTATAATGGATTTTTTTCCCTAAAATAAATAGGGTCATTTAGGTATTTTAAGAGAATAAATTCAAACAAGAATTGATTTTGGGAATTTGACATTTATTGATATTTAATTACTCTTGATTATTTCACATTTAATACAATTATTGACTCCCTATTCCCTATAAAATGTTAGACACTCATGTTCACATGTTAAACGTAAAATTGGCCTATTTACTATTAAAATACCCTATCATAAACTCTTATTGATCTTTTCCTCTCACTATTTAGACGTTAATTATTAGATACTCTTTAATTTTGTTTTAAACATCAAATTCTGCACATTGTATATGGAAGCCGAAAGGAACAGAGAAGAAAAGGAATAGGGAGAATGGTGAAAAATTGAATTTATTTGGTGAGGTATGTGAATTTTTTCTGGATTTAAGGATCATTTTTCATTTTCTTGCTTTTCTTTATAAGTTAATTATTAAATTTTAATTTAATTAATTGTGTTTTAAATATTATTTTATAAATATTTATTATTATGCTTTTATATTTGAAGTTATTTGGCTGTTTGCACATCTTCATTCTTAACTGTTACACTTTTAATTTGGATATAAGTTTATTAATATACATTTTCTCCAAAACCCTATTTTCTCTCCGGACTTAATTCCTGATTTACTCCTTTTCTTTATCAGGATCAAAGTGGAATTTTTGGTGGTTTCTTGATTACTCATTTTTCTCTTTACACTAATATTTGGTTGTAGGTAGAAATGTCCATGCCTAGGCCGGATCCAAGTTCGGGGTCTATGTATGGTATCAACAACCATATATTTTTGTCCAAGCTTGGCCCGTATCGAAATATGGGTCTCAAATTTTGCCCAAGCTCGTTCATATTTGTAAACGATAGCCCAAGCCCGTTTAAGCAATACTATATTATTTTTTAAAAAAAAAAATTAAAAAAATGTTATTTTTTATTTAATCTTTAGTAATTTTTTTTATTAAGTTTTTAAACATTGATAATTAACATATTTTTTAATGTTTACACTATAATATTATATATATTTAATTTTTATATGACATAAATTACATAATATATATAAAAATAAAAATAATATATTATTTAATTGAAAAATGGGCCGGACCAGGTTCGGGCCTTGAATGTTGGAGCCAAGATCCAATCTATTTTTTAAACTGACCTTATTCTTTTTTTTTTTTTCAAATCCATTTTTCGGACTTAATATTTTTGTTCAAACCCTTTCAAATATAAACGGGCCTTCAGCTTCAACCCTTAGATAGGTTTAGTTGTAGGTATATAAAATGCATGTTATTTTCGTTTTCTGTTTCCCCTTTACTTTAATTAGTATCTCAAATGTATTAATCTCTCACTTTTGTGAGTGTTATAGGCAAATGTTGTTGTCTTAAATCTATGTTGATTGAGCATGATCCGTATTTGCTCCAATCGGGTCAGGTTAATCGGGCTACAGGTAGAAGATGAACATTGCGAGTTAGTGAATCACATTAAAATTTAAGAACAATGATATATAAAAAATAATCACTTTTTAGATACTTTCAATTTTATCTTAATCATAGATGATTTTCCAAAAACAATCACCATTTTATTTTTTACAATTTAAAAAATATATATTTCTTTTTTGCTCACAACTCAATTATCTAAACATAAATTAATTTTTATTATATTTTTATCTTAAGATGAGGTTAATTAATTTGACATGTACCAAAAAAAATATTGAAAAACATATAACAAAAAGTTTTTATTTTTTAAAATATTTTTCTTTTCTTTTCTGTTTTGATTTTTTTTAAAAATCCATTTCCCTTTTCACTTAGTACTCACCGTTTTAATTTTTGTTAAAATCATTCTTTTATATTATATATATTAAAATTTAACTTTTGATTAAAAAAATAAAAAAAATATTATAAAAAATTGATAATTAAAGTTTTATTTTATAAAAAATTATTTAATTACAATTCGATCGCTCTTATTTTTAGTATTAAATTCAAGTTATTACGAGTTTATGATCGGGTCTGTCTCGGGTTCGGATTGTTTAGGGTTCGAGTTTAGGTTATTTCGGGTTCGAATCATTTCGGATTTGGATCATTTTTGGCTTGGGTCATTTCGGGTTTGAGTTTTTTCGGGTTTCAATTTTTAACTTTTTTTGTCAAAGTGGGTTCGGGTTTTTTCGAGTAAATTTTTGAATTCGGGTTCATTTAAAAAAAATGCAATATGAATGTCATTAATTTTGTAAAATATATATTATTATCAATATGAAAAAATAAAAAATAAAATTTATAATGACTTTATAATTAGAATCGAAGAAAATAAAAGTAGCTTTAAAAAATATAATAAATTTTATTTTCTATTATAAAATCAATTTTTTTTTCATAAATTCCATCTCAAGAAATGAGATTTATAAAGAAAATTTGAAACCTCTAAAATATCTCATTCAAATTAAAAATTTTTATTTTACTAAACAAATTAATTTTATTTTAAAATTTTAAAAATCTCTATAAATAGGGATGACAATGGAGCAGGACGGAGACAGATTTTGTCTTATTTACCTCTGCTTCACTCTTGTATGGATGTTGAAAACATCCGCTTCTATGAATATCGATTACATCCATAACCGTTCCATGCTGCTTCACCTCATTTTTTTACTACTTATTTTTAATTTAATATTGTAAAAAATATATTATAATTTATTCACGAACATAATTTTAATATATATAATATACATATATATAAAAAATAAAAATATATATATATATAATATTAGTATATATATGATTTTAATATATATCTAATATATACTAAAAATATAAAAGAGATATATAAATATTTTAAAAGGTAAAATAGTAATTTAAAAAACCAGAGGAATGGAGCAAAGCAAGCATTTATCAAAATCGTCGCGCTCCATCCCACCCCACCTTTAAAAAAAAAAATTCAGCATTCAGAACGGACCGATACAGAATCCGTAAAACGGATCGAATTTTATCATCTCTTTATATAAATAAAATTCCTTCTAGAAATACTCATCCAAAAATACCTTTATTTTAAGTACTACTAGAATTTCACACACTCACCATGTGAATGAAAATATATATTTTTTAAAAAAATAATAAATTATGTTTTAAAAAAATAAATTAAAAAAATGGGTTGTTTTTATTAGTGAATAATTTTTGTAAGTAGATAGTTTTTTAAGAAATGGATATTTTTTAAGTAAATAGATAATTTTTTATTGTAAAAGATTATTATATAAAATATTAAAATACATAATTATTATTTTTTAAAATTTTTTAATACTTAATGAATTTTTGTATGTTTACCAATTGAGTTTGTGTCACTTGATTCAGTGACACCAATTCAGTAATTTTTTTATAATAATATAGATTTTCACCAATTGAATTGGTGTCACTTAATTCAGTGACATAAACTATGTCATTTATTTTATAATAGTATAGATTATTATATTATAAGTTTGAATTATCTATGCAGCTAATAATTGATTAACAATTAAACAAAATAAAGAAAGTAGGAAACAGCAAATGAAGCAGCAGCACGTAAAGAAGCAACGGTGAGGTTGAATTCATGCGATGACAATTTCAACTCCAAAATTTTCTTGTTTTCCTTCACTTTTCTTTAAGGCAAAGCCCTGAGAAATAGAGAGAGAGCGCGCACCCGCACCGCTGAAATACAGCACAGGCGACGGCGAAGGTGAAGGCGTGGCAATCTCTTCTCTTTGAAATCGAATCCCTTAACACCCAAACGCACAGGTTTCATTCTTGTCTCTCTAATTCCCTCCCTCATTTGTGTTATACATTGTTATTCCAATCACTAGATTCTCTTCCTTTATTTTAAATTTTTTTTTTTCTGTCGCTCACAAAATGTTGGAAATGAAAATACTAATTTGAATTTTTAACCCTCAATTTTTTCTTTACTTTATTTAATCTAGGTTTCTTTTTTTCTTCTTCATTTTACTGTATTGTTTTTTTTTTTTTAAATTCCCAAATACATTTTATTGTTGCTGCAGATGGTTTCTGAAAAAAAAATGTAAAAAAGAGGAAAATAGTCTTAGGGTTTTGGACCTTTTGGCGTGTTTATGAAAAAGAAATTAAATTCCTATTATTTGATGTTTGCCTATAATGACGGCAAAAGTTTACTCTTTTGGCTGTTTCTTTCTCGAAGGTTACTATAAAGCAGAAGCAAAATCATATTTGATTAAAAACTGTTCCATATAAAATTATACTAACAATATATTTTGTTATCCATCTAAAATTGAAATTCCAAGTTTTAATTTTCAAAGATATTTTGCTTTTGTATCCAAACACACTTTTCGCTTTTTTTTTTTTTTTTTTTTTTTTTTTTTTTTTTATTTTTAATTTTTAATAATTTTGGAAGCAAATGCAAGCAGAACTAGCAATAACAAAGGAAAAAAAACTTTATTTGCTTAGAATAATTAACAAATATAAGATAAATTAAAGAATGGCAGTAGTTAGGGTTAGGGAATCTTGTATTGAGTTGAGAGAGATAAATTGAGGCTTGACTATGAACTAGATTTTTATTTATAGCTTCTTCTTATCATCCTCGAAATCCACAAATTTTTATTTGCTTGGTTATGTGTTTTTCACTATGTTTGCTGGCTACCAATGGAGACTTACGAATGTTGGTGATGAGTAGTTTTCTTTCGCTTGGTTTAGGAACTTTTATTTATTTTTCAAATTTAAGTGTATAAGATTGAAAGTTTTACATTCAAGTTATTTTTCTAATTTTTAATTACTCTAAGGTTGTAACGAAGTGAGCTAGGTTATGTTATCCTAAACTCCCCTAATAAAAATGAAAGAAAGAAAGAAAAATACCTACCATTGTTTTTTTTTTTTTTTTTTTTCTCATTAACTTCACTTTTTTCTTAGCAGCAAACATAATCCGTTGTCTTAGAAATATGTTGTTCTTTTTATTCTTTCTTATGTTTACATAATATAGAAATATATATTATTTCAGGTAATAGGCTTCATGGACTCGAATTTACAGACTTCACCTCCTGATAGTTCTGATGAAAAAACAGCATTTCCTAAGCTTTTTAATGATGCATCTAACCGACAGTATAGGCATCGTTCTCCAGTCAGCAGGTCATGTTCATCTTCATCTGAAGGTTGGTTGGTTACTTTTGTTTCAAGTTCTTGGTGGTTCTTCTTGCCCCTTATTCTTTGTTGAATTTGTGCGTTTCAATCTCTCAAAATCTTATTCTTTCATAAGTAGAAGGAGAACACATTTAACTAAAATTAATAATTCACGTGCGGCGTGCCATCTCTTCTAACAAAAAAGGAGGGAAAAACAAATTTCATTTATTTCCTTCGCTTCTTTTTCCTCACTTTTTCTTCCTTCCTACGAAACAAACTTTAGACTTTTGGTTCAATGAGAGAAATAATTAGGGCTTGTTGGTAGGTTTAGAAAATAGTTACCAGATTCACTTAACCCCCTTGGAACCTCGAACCAATTCGTGGGATCTAAATAGATCGCAGGTCATTTATAGCCCCGGAGCAGCAGTTAAGTGATTTGGATCCCCAAAAATGGTGTTCTAAAATTTTTAAAGAAATAAATATTCTTGTAGAAATCTAGAATAGAGAGAGAGATTTCTAAATTTCACTTATTCATTATGTGAAAGGAAAAAGTCTTATATTGAAGAACTTGACTACAAGTCTGTCAATGATTCTCCTCAATTATAGAAACTAATAATCCCTTAAATTAAGGAACAATCCCTTAAATTAAGGAAAAGAAAAAAAAATCATAGAATTAAATACTAGAGAGATAATAGGAAATAACCTTTCGTATCCCTTTATTTAGAAAGCAACCTAATAGGACACAAATCCCTAGAAAATAGGAAACAACAACTTTGTCAACAATCCTCTCAAGCTAGGTTTCCAAGGTTGAACATGCCTAGCTTGTCAATTTGTCTTTCGAACATCTTCCTTGCTAGAGCTTTTGTTAGTACATCTGCAACTTGATCACATGTAGGCAGATAGGTTATGCACAGGTTTCCATCCTCAATTTTTTCTTTGATAAAGTGTTTATCCACTTCCACATGTTTTGTCCGATCATGATGGACTGGACTGTGGGAAATACTTATGGCTGCCTTATTATCACAATAAATCTTTAGAGGAAGAATTATTTTCATCTCCAATTCTTCAAGCAATAGTTTCAGCCATAGCATTTCACAAATTCCGTGAGCCACAACTCGAAATTCAGCCTCAACACTACTTCGGGCCATGACTGTTTGTTTCTTGCTTCGCCAAGTAACCAAATTGCCCCATACAAATGTACAATACCCTAAAGTAGACCTCTTGTCTTCAATAGAACCTGCCCAATCTACATCAATAAATCCCTCGATACTCCTGGACTCATTTCTGCTAAAAAACAAGCCTTTACCAGGCGATCCTTTGAGGTACTTTAGGATTCGAAGTACAGCTTCCATGTGTTCTTCGCAGGGTGCATGCATGTACTGACTAACAGCACTCACAGCGAAAGCAATATCTGGTCTAGCGTCTCCATTGCATCATTTCCTATCAAAATTATGTCATCCACATAGACAATAAAAATTGTACTCTTACCATCTTTGTGTCGATAAAAAGAGGGTATGGTCAGTATGAGCTTGCCTATACCCTTGTTGTAAGACTGCCTTTGTGAACTTGCCAAACCAAGCCCTCGGAGATTGCTTCAAACCATAGAGTGACTTTTTTAATTTGCAGACTATCCTATTCTCCCTGTCTTTTTCAAATCCCGATGGAAGATCCATGTAGACTTCCTCTTCCAAGTCACCGTTGAGGAAGGCATTTTTCACGTCAAGTTGTAGATCCCAATCCATGTTTGCTGCGATGGATAGAAGCACTGGACTGTATTGAGTTTGGCAACTGGGGCAAAAGTCTCGTGGTAATCAATACCATATGTTTGAGTGAAGCCTTTTGCAACCAACCTTGCTTTGTATCTCTCAATCGTCCCATCAGATCGATACTTCACGGTAAACACCCATTTACACCCAACCGAAGCTTTCCCTTCAAGTTCCCATACGAGTTCCCAAGTTTGATTCTACTCAAAGGCTTGCATTTCCACTATTACTGCCTTTCTCCACTCAGGGATTCTCAGAGCTTCCTCTATATCTCTAGGAACCTTCTCTTCTGACAGGTTAGTAATAAAAGCTTGGAGAGAAGGTGAAAAATGACCTTAGGAAACATAATTGGAAATGAGATGCTGAGTACAAGAACGAACTTTTTTTCTCTTAATGCAATGGGACAGTCAAGATCAGTAACCTCAGGTGATGAATTCGTTTATGATTCATGGCAAGGCTTTAAGTCCACAACATTCTCTATTCTTCGTGAGGTATTTCTCTGAGAATAAACACGTAACTTAGCTTGCTATTGTGAGTCACCCCTTTTTCTATAGTTGTCAATGTTTATGGAAAATTCCAGATCATTTGTTGCTGGTGTGGGTTCTTGTGTTTGCTCGGATGATGTGGGTGATGGATTAGCTGGAGTAGGTGGATCGTCTGAAAGAGATAGGATAGGGCTTGGTGTGGGTTCCCAAAAAGGAACTTCATTCCCGATCTCCCCCTGAAGTGAATTTTTGTAGTAAAAGGGCTAGTTTAAAAAAATGTGGCATCCATAGTGACAAAGTATTTACGTTTTTTTGGGGAATAGCAATGTTACCCTTTTTGAGTGGCTGAATACCCAAGGAAAATGCAAGGTAGAGCTCGGGGATTTAGTTTGCTTCGATTATGGTTAGGAATATGAACAAAAGATTTACAACCAAACACTTTTAGGGGTAACGAACTTATTAACCTTGTTTGTGGGTATTATGGAAGAAAGAACTGATAAGGTACTATGTAGTTGAGAACCCGGGTAAGAAGACGGTTGATAAGATAGCAGGCTGTAAGAATGGAATCTGCCTAAAAAAATTTAGGAACATTATTAGTCATCATAATAGAGCAAGCTACTTTTAAGAGATCTCTGTTTTTTCTTTCAGCCACCCCATTCTGTTGAGGAGTATCAACACATGAGCTTTGGTGAATAATGCCATTTTCCAAAATATACCCCCTAGAATGGACTTAAAGTATTCTCTCCCATTATCAATACGCAAGATTTGTATTTTTGCATTGTACTGATTGTTCACCATCAAGTGAAAGTGTTTGAAAGTTTGTTCAGCCTCCCCTTTTTCTTTTAGAAGATAAACCCAGGTAATCAGTGTGTGATCATCAATAAACGTGATAAACCATTTTTTTCCAGTTACATTCGATATCCATGAAGGACCCCATATATCACTATGAATTAGTGTAAATGGTCTGGACGATTTATAAGGCTGAGAAGGAAAAACTGACCTTTGGTGTTTAGCTATTTGACAAACATCACACTAAAAAACATCTGTATTTCTAAAAAGTGAAGGAAACAATTGTTTGAGATATTGAAAGCTAGGATGGCCTAACCTAGAGTGCCATAACATTATTTGTTGTTCTCTGGATAACGAGATTAATTGTCAATCAGCGGCCAAAGCTTGTTTATTGTTGGAGATCACTTCCTTAAAGTAATAGAGACCATTATGTTCCTTAACACTGCCAATCTTCATGCCTGAAGTTGTATCTTGAAATTTACAAATAGAATGTGAGAACTAGGCAATATAATTTAGATCTCTGGTAATCTTACTAACCGATAATAAATTGCATGATAACATTGGAGCATGGAGAGTATCTTTGAGAGATATTTGAGGACTAATGTTAATGGTACCGATACCAGCAACTATTGCAAACTATGTTACTCCGACTCTTCATTTTTCTTGAAGTACCCGTGTCCGACATCCATGTCCGACACATATTCGGACAAGGGTATGAGGCTATGATCCTCCAAATATATGGAAAAACTTAGAAAAAATTGAGCATACTCGTATTGGACACATACCCGTATCCGACACTTACCCCCGAGTCCAAGTAACATAGGTTGCAAACGAACCATCTGCAATCTTAATTTTCAAGTTACTTGGACTAGGTTTATAATAACAAAAGAGACTTGCACAACCTGTCATATGATTCGTAGCCTCGGAGTCTATCACCCAGGGTTGAGTCATTTCAGATGTACCACTTAGAGTAGTCAGGAAAGTACCTTTTTGGGCCAAAAGTGAGGTACCCTAGGCTAGCCGTGAATGTTGACCTTGGGCGGTGAACTGACTCTGGTTAGATAATTAGGCGTTCAGGATTTGGTGCAGATACTCCATTTGCTCTTTGCTCAGAGAGAAATTGAAGTTGTTGTCACTAATCATTGATGCCATATCTGTAGCAATTTGGAGACCTTTGGAATCCCTTCTAGTGTTGCGAGTCTCTTTCCAATTATTAGGTTTACCATGCAACTTCTAGCACTTATCACGGTTGTGGTTTGATCTCTGGCAGTGATCACACCAAAGATTGCCACTCTTTTTTTGGTTCCAAGATTCCCCGCGAAAATTTTCAAGTTCGCAGGTTGAGAAGGCAGAGCTCTCAATTGTCGGTTTTATAGTATCAAACATTACGCGTTTGTGAGTTTCTTCTCTTCGAACTTCAAAAAGAATGTCCTCAATATTTGGCAATGGCTTAGAGCCAAGTAGACGTCCACGTACTTCATCCAGGTCCTTGTTGAGACTCGAAAGGAAATCATAGATTCTTTCCTTCACCATCTTTTGATGATTCTCAATGCATTCCGAACACAAGATTGCCATAATTTTGTAAGAGCATTGAAATAGGCTGTAACATCCATCTCGGCTTGAGTTAGATTCCTAACTTTGTTTCGAAGTTTAAAGAGTTGTGATGAGTTTTCAAGATCAGAATATTGTCTCTTGGTTGCCTTCCACATTTGCTTAGCAGTTGTGTAGCACATAAAGCTTTCACTAATCTTCTCATCTATGGAGTTGATTAACCAAGCCATTACCGTTGAATTATGAGCATGCCAAGTCTGGAAGGCTGAATCAGATCCTATAGGCTTCTCGACAGACCCATTAAGGTAGCCATACCTACCTTTTCCTCGAATAACCATCTCCAAAAATCGCGACCATGACAGGTAATTTTTGCCATTGAGTTTATGAGAAGTGATTTGAAGGGAAGAATTATCTGAGTAAGGGACTTGAACTGTGGCAGTCGTTATTGGGTTCGGCTGCAAGGGGGCCAAGATTTTCGAGCCATAATTCCCTTTGGTGCCAGTCATGACTGTTCCCTAAGGAAACGTTGGAGGTTTGCCCACCATAAAAAACTAGAGAGGGACGGCACCTTGCTCTGATACCATGTAGAAATCTGGAATGGAGAGAGATTTCTCAATTTCACTTATTCATTATGTGAAAGGCAAAAGTCTTATATAGAGAAACTTGACTACAAGTCTGTCAATGATTCTCCTGAATTACAGAAACTAATAATCTCTTAAATTAAGGTACAATCCCTTGAATTAAGGAAAAGAAAAAAAAAATCACATAATTAAATACTAGAGAATAGTAGGAAATAACCTTTCTTATCCCTTTATTTAGAAAAGCAACCTAATAGGACACAAATCCCTAGAAAATAGGAAACAACAACTTTGTCAACAATTCTTTCTAGATGATGTGCAATCGAAAGAAGAAGAAGAAGAAGAACATGAGAGAAATGGAGGGAGGGAGGAATTTCTGTGACTCTCGCAAGGTGAATGGTAGTTGACATAGAAAAAGAAGAGAGATTAGGGTCAGCTTAGGGTTTTCTTTTAAAATGCTATTGGGCTTAAAAAAAGAGTTAATAATTGGGCTTTAATCTTTTTCAGCTGTGTCTTCTATAAATTGGGTTTATATGGATTTGTTGTCTTAGTCCGATTCAAAAAGCAGAAGGTTTACTAAGTCTTGGCCTTTTAATATCTTTGCTTCTTGACTAGCTACAAAATTAAATGGATTTGAGTTTAAGATCATTAAAAATATATATAATTATATTTTATGAAACAAAATTATTTAAAATTAATATTCATAGTTAAAATTAAATTAAATTGATAAAAAGATTTGAAAAGTTTTTTTTTTTTTTGTTTTCTTAAGGCATAAAAAACCGGCTGACCTGATTTTTTTCTCAAAGCGTACCAACTAAGCCCCACCCCCTCGTACCACAAATTAACTAAATGACGTACCTTGTTCCCTTCTCGTACCGCGAACAGGTACGTACTAAATTCCTGGTAGCTATGGTTCCAGAAGGAAAAGACTCATTTTTGAGGGAAAAAATTAGGAAAAAAGGAAAAGAAAAGAAAATGGATTAAATCTACCTTCTGGTCTGCTATGTTACTCGGACTTGGGTGTGAGTGTCGGACACGGGTATGTGTCCGACACGGTATCTTCAATTTTTTCTAAGATTTTCATGTATTTGGAGGGTCCTTTGAGGATCATATCTCCATAACCATGTCCAGATATGCGTCGGACACGAGTACTAAAAAAAAATGAAGAGTCGGAGCAACATAGCTGGTCTGGGCTGTGAACAGTACATATGTACAGTGATTCAAGGTTAGATTGAAGCATGAAGCATGCTTTCTTGTCGATTTGGTTTGGATTTGATGACTATTCTAGGGTTTAAAAGGAATGAATGGTTCTAATCTGAAATATTAAGAAGAGGAATTACCAGAATACTCCTGACACAAACATAAACTGAAACTTATTATGTGGGCAATATAAAACCTAAGACTTAATAAGAAAGAGAATTACCAAATACTCCCATAAATTTAAGACTTAATAAGAATAAGATTTACCATAATACACCTGACACAAGCATAATTGGTACTTAACAATATCCCTTGTAGCTTCAATAATGACCTAATTTACTCCAACATCAAATGAAGACCACAATTCCTAATTTGCTAGGAAATTAATCTTGACTTCCTCAGCCACTTTGTTTCTGCCTCATATCATTTGTGTTGAAATGATTCTCTTTCTTTCCATGTTGTGTCATACAGTTCTGTAAACATGTAGTGAATTCACATTAGAGCCAAACACTTCTGTTGTAAACTTATCACTCTGATGTTTAGTTACGTTTGCATGAAGCAATTGATTTGTTGACTTCTTTGCTGCTGGTTATATATGGCTTGAGTCAGAATTTGGATAAGCAAATCTGTCTTCTCTGTTTGGTTGTCACCCTTTAGTATTTTGATTAATATTTTTGAGTGTGATGATAGAAACCAGGTAAATATAGATATATACAAAAGTTCTGATGAAAATTGGACTGAGAAAGGGTCGGAAATTAGCTTAAAGTGGGAGGAGCCTCCTTGATTGGGCAAAGACAGTTAAAATTCTTTAATCACACTAGAAATATGAGGAAGCTTTGTTTAGGTTGATTTTTCCCTTTTCAAATATATTCATTTATGATTGCTATTTGTCTGTAAGTGTTGAAGGAAAAGAAGAAATAGTAAATCTGTATTTCTTATCTGTTTTATGTACATCAGAAGGCCTTTTATAAGCCAAAAGAATCAAGTAAGTCAACTCTACAATTAGGAATTAAACCAGAAAAAACAATCCCTGTAATTAGGGAATAAATCAAGCACAACAATAAAATATTCTCCTAAAAATCAGCAACAATATCTGCCTAAGAATCAGCAGTTACTGCAGTCAGCATTTACTGCAAATCTGACAGTCAGCATTTACTGCTAATAGTCAGCAGATACTGCAGTCAACATTTACTGCAAATCTGTTTTTCAACACTCCCCCTCAAGCTGGGAAGTAAATATTTTCCATTCCTAGCTTGCTCACAAGTCTTTGAAATGTAGGACTAGTTAATCCCTTTGTTAGGAAATCTGCTAATTGATCTCCAGTAGGGACATAAGGTGTACATATCAACCCACTCTCAATCTTCTCCTTTATGAAGTGTCGATCTACTTCCACATGTTTGGTGCGATCATGTTGCACTGGATTATGAGCAATGTTGATAGCTGACTTGTTGTCACAATATAACTTCATCGGACTCTCTATTGTAATCTTCAAATCATTTATGATCATTTTTAGCCATAGTAGTTCACACACTCCTAGTGCCATGGCTCGAAACTCTGCTTCTGCACTCGATCTAGCCACTACTGGTTGTTTTTTGCTTCTCCAAGTAACCAAATTGCCTCCCAGAAAAGTGCAATAGCCAGAAGTTGATCTCCTATCTATGACTGAGCCTGCATAATCTGCATCTGTATATACTTCCAAACACAGACTTGAACTTTTCCTGAAGAGAATTCCTCTACCTATG
Source organism: Fremontodendron californicum (assembly GCA_030761205.1). Lineage (NCBI taxonomy): Eukaryota > Viridiplantae > Streptophyta > Magnoliopsida > Malvales > Malvaceae > Fremontodendron > Fremontodendron californicum. Next base: position 27,922,004 of record JAULJL010000005.1, read on the forward strand.
TTAGCCTTTAAGTACTGCAATATTCGATATACTGCCTGGAGATGGACTTCTTTTGGATCATGCATAAATTGACTTACTACACTCATTGCATATGCTATGTCAGGTCTAGTGTGTGATAGATAAATCAACCTCCCAACTAGTCTTTGATACATTCCCTTATCCACAGGTTCATCTTTAGCTGCATCTCCCAGTTTGTGATTCTGATCTATGGGTGTCTCTGCAGGTTTACAACCAGTCTTCCCTGTCTCCTTAAGTAAATCTGTTACATACTTCTGCTGTGAGATAAAGATTCCCCTTTTTGACCTAGCCACTTCAATACCCAAGAAGTATTTTAGCTTGCCAAGATCTTTTATTTCAAACTCTTTTGCTAACTTAGCTTTAAGAGCTTCTCGTTCTTGGTGATCATTACCAGTGACAATAATATCATCAACGTATACAATGAGTGCAGTAACTCCCCCTGATGCAGAGTGCTTAATAAACAAGGTGTGATCTCCTTGGCTCTGTTTATACTTCAGAGCTAACATGACCTTAGTAAACCGTCCAAACCATGCTCTTGGAGATTGTTTCAACCCATATAATGCTTTCTTCAGTCGACACACCCTACCATTTCTGTCTGCATTAAATCCTGGAGGAATTTCCATGTAAATTTCTTCTTCAAGATCACCATGCAAAAAGGCATTTTTTACATCAAACTGTTGTAGTGTCCAGTCAAAGTTTGCTGCAAGACTCAGTAGTACCCTTACAGTATTCATCTTTGCTACTGGTGCGAAGGTTTCTTGATAGTCCACACCATAAGTTTGTGTATACCCCTTGGCCACCAATCTTGCCTTATATCGTTCAAGGGACCCATCTGCATTATATTTCACTGAAAAAATCCATCTACATCCCACGGGTTTCTTTTCTTTTGGTAATTCAACAATCTCCCATGTTTTGTTTTTCTCAAGTGCATCCATCTCCACTCTCATTGCTTGTTTCCATTCTTCACTATTTAGTGCCTCAGATAGGGTTTGAGGGATGTCTATGGAATTTAGGTGAGTGAGGAAGGCCTTATGTGAAGGTGAGGTTTTTTCAAAAGACACAAAGTGAGAAATTGGATGTTGTGTGCATTTTCTAGTAGCTTTTCTTACTGCAATGGGTAGATGTAGATCATCATTAAAAGTAACATCAGTAGAAGTATTTACCTCACAATTTGCTTCACTTCCAAGCATTGGTTCTGACCTTTGGACATGTTCTGGATTAGCAATGGATCCTTTCTTTCTTGAGTAAACTTGCAATGGCTTTGTGAATACTGGATCCTCTTGGCTGTCTGTGGCATGATCAGGTTTGGTTTCACTGTTTTGGGCAGGTTTGGGGCAACTGTTTTGGGCAGAATTAGGCATGGAGTTGGGCATAGGTGAATGGGTAATAAGACTAGGTAGATGAAGGAAATCATCCTTCTCTTCATGAGTAGGTGTCTCCCCCTGAAGAGAAGGATGAAAGTAACTCTCAGACTCCACAAATGTGACATCGATGGAGACATATGTTTTACGGGTCGGAGGATGATAGCACTTATACCCCTTTTGAGTGGAAGAATATCCCACAAACACACATTTGATTGCTCTAGGATCAAGCTTCCTTCGATTATGAGCATGAACATGGACAAATGAGACACACCCAAAAACACGAGGATTCAGGCGATTAGGAATAGGAAAATCTGGAAAAAAAATTGAGAACACTTCCCAAGGACTCTTAGAGCCTAAAACCCGAGAGGGAACTCTATTAATGAGATGAGTGGCTGTAAGTACAGCTTCTCCCCAAAATTGTTTTGGAACTTTTCTCTGGAAAAGGAGGGCACGGACTGTGTCAAGAAGGTGACCATTTTTCCTTTCTGCCACTCCATTTTGTTGGGGTGTATCAACACAGGAGGATTCATGAATAATTCCTTCCTTTTGAAGAAATGGGGATAACACTTGATTAAAATATTCCCTAGCATTATCAGTTCGCAATCTTTTTATCCTCACACCAAATTGATTTGTTATCATGTTGTGAAAATTTTGAAAAACTTTAATCACATCAGATTTTTCTTTCAAGAGAAAGACCCACGATAGACGAGTACAATCGTCAATGAATGTAACAAACCACCGAGCCCCAGAAATATTAGCTACCCTTGATGGACCCCAAATGTCACTGTGAATCAATTGCAAAGGAAATGAAGATTTTTTATTGCTCAAAGGAAAGGAAATTCTTTTGTGTTTAGCAAACTCACAAATATCACAATGAAACTGTTGGATATCAATATTTCTGAATAGAGAAGGAAACATCATCCTAAGAACTCTAAAAGGTGGGTGACCAAGTTGAAAATGTCGAAGCCAAATTTGGTCTTTATTTTGAGTACTTGTTTCAGACATGAGCATGGATGAGTAACCAGCCCCAGTGTTCACATAGCCATCTGGGAACTCAAGCTAGTAAAGTCCATTGCTTTCCTTAGCACGCCCAATCGTCTTCCCCGTAACTTGGTCCTTAAACACACAATGTGTAGGCAAAAAAAGCAAATTACAATTTAGATCTTTTGTAATTTGTTTGACAGATACAAGGTTGGTAGACAGTTTTGGCACATGTAAGACATTTTTCAAGATTAAGGATTGTCCTATATGAATGTCTCCTTGGCCAGCTACTGTTACTAAGGAACCATTAGCTATAGTAATTTTTTTATTGCTAGGACATGGGCTGTAAGTGGAAAAATTGTGGGAGGAGTAGGTCATGTGGTCGGTTGCTCCGGAGTCAATGATCCAAGAGTCAAGTGAGTTAGGTTTTGAGACACTAAGAGCACATGGAGAAGGAAACTTACCTGAGAGTGCTAATGAACATGCACCTGAAGTTTTTTCTAGTGAGTCAAGGAGCAATCTCAGTCGATCAAAATCATCTTTATTGAATTCTCTATCACTTGGAGTAGTCTGATCAGTGAGATTACTGGTGATGTTGGCTTGAGCAGAATGTGCTTGTCCCCTCTGTTGCCATTTTCGGTTAGAGTTCTGTGGCCTCCCATGAAGTTTCCAGCAGTTTTCCTTTGTGTGTCCATGCTTCTTGCAGTGGTTACACATCAAATTCCCTTTACTCATGTCTCTTGAATCTGATTTTCTGCTGTCCGCATTTGCTGCAGCAGATTTTCCTGAAACCAATTCAGTTGTGAGCAACGCTGATCCTTCTACTGGTTGAACAGCAAGCATGACTCCCCTCTTGCTTTCTTCAGCCCGGATAATAGATATTGCTTCATTCAATGAAGGCATATCTTCCTTTCCTAAGATTTGTACCCGAACTAGATCAAACTCAGCATTGATGCCAGCCAAGAAATCATAGTGAAACTTCTGACATTCTAATTTTTTTTTTTTTTTAATCAAGAATAAATAGAAAAAGAACTAAAAAAAAAATGAGGAACCGAGGATAAAGGCTGCCACAAAGAGAAATGATTTAAAGAATACCTATGGCTCTGATACCATGTTGAAGGAAAAGAAGAAATAGTAAATCTGTATTTCTTATCTGTTTTATGTACATCAGAAGGCCTTTTATAAGCCAAAAGAATCAAGTAAGTCAACTCTACAACTAGGAATTAAACCAGAAAAAACAATCCCTGTAATTAGGGAATAAATCAAGCACAACAATAAAATATTCTCCTAAAAATCAGCAACAATATCTGCCTAAGAATCAGCAGTTACTGCAGTCAGCATTTACTGCAAATCTGACAGTCAGCATTTACTGCTAATAGTCAGCAGATACTGCAGTCAACATTTACTGCAAATCTGTTTTTCAACAGTAAGTAATAACTTTTTAACTCTTAAAAACATAACAATAGAGCCTTGTCCAATTTACAAGTCTTGACTGACCATGGACTAACTAATTAAATTTGACACATGAAGCTTCACCTTTAATAAGCCCAAAAATCTTTCTTCTTTTAAGGAATTGCTCTTATGACTGTTATCTTGACACAAAATTTTGCAAGTTTCTTTTCTCTTCCAATCTTGGACCTTGAAAGTTTGAATCACGTCAGCAAAAAGTGTCACATTTCAAAAATTTCAATTCTAATTGTGTATATTTACAGGAAGTTCTCCTCAGCGTGACCGCAGCGTTAGTCCCATGGTTTCAAGGAATGATCTGGCAAAATGTACTGATACTCGACCAAGAAGAGATGGGAGAGAACTAGATAGGATTTCTAGTAGGAATCAATATAATAGAAATGGTGATTCTTATAGATATTCTGATCGACAGTCTTCTAGGAGTTCTCATAGTTACTCCAGGCATGATGACTATGTTAGACATGACAAGCATGTAGATGAAGATAGCAAGTACGATAGATTGTCCTCTCGATCTGGTCGAGGATCAAGAGTTGGCACTCACTCTGATCATCCAAGACAAGAAGGTGACCTTAGTAGGTCAAAAGACTATTCACGTGCTGACAAATATTCTCGTGATAGATATGATGGTTCAGGACATAGGAGCAGGGACAAGGAGAAAGAATCACCATCTCTAGAGCGTCAGAAATATAAAGACAAGGATTCATCTTTTGACAGGGTTGGGTCTGGTAGGAGACATGGTAACTCTATTTCTGAAGAGATGGATAGAGATAGAAAAAGGTGGGACAGAGATGGTCGAGATGAAAAAGAGGACTATCATAGAAGCTTGGGAGATAGAAAAGGCGATTACACACCATCTTACCAAGAATCCAGGGGCCATCGGAATGACTCATCTTCTGGGAGGGAGAGGGACAATGATAAATATCACCTTAAAGAAGGTTACAAGAGTGGGCTGAAGGATATAGATGGTCTAAAGCCTGCAAAGAAGGAGAGAATGACATATGATGTAGGGGAAACTAATGTGGAAAAGGACAGGTATGGTAGAGTTCTGAAAGAGCAGTTTGAAGAGAAGTCTATATTTGACTGTAAAAATCAGGAATCTCCAGCTAAGAAACTGAAACTTTCAGGCAACGGCATTGATTCTTATAAAGATGGTAATTATTTTGTGGTTTTTTTCTATTGATTTTGCATTTTAGAAGCAGTTATATTCATATCTGTTTTACAATAAATTGATGTTTATTATACCATTGTTTTTATTACTGTGAGATTAGTTCTAAGTCTTCTTCTACTATAGCTGATGAAAAGCTGTCAAGTTTGGAGCAAGCTGAGGAGAGTGGTGGAAGAGTGACTGTGGGACAGGCCCATGGCAATGATGTTGACATAACTAATGACGTAAATGCTGCAAAAATTGCTGCAATGAAAGCTGCTGAATTAGGTATTCTTTAGCTATGTTACTCGGACTCGGGTGTGAGTGTCGGACACGGGTATGTTTTCGACACAGGTATGTTTGATTTATTCTAAGTTTTTCCATGTATTTGGAGGATCCTTGAGGGATCATATCCCAATACCCATGTCTAGATATGCGTCGGACACGGGTACTTCAAGAAAAATGAAGAGTCGGAGCAGCATAGTTCTTTAGATTTAGATTCTGGTGTTATCTCTCTCTCTCTCTCTCTCATTCAAACTTAGAACTGCCTTATGAAGGCAATGACAGATTTGTTTCGAATTGCTGTATCCTTTAAATTTTGAAAGTTGGAATTAAAGTGTGGAAATAGTTGTAGCCTCGCTTGGAAATGTAGTCATTAACATGCTTTTGTCATGTATTACTTTGAAGCTGTGAGGTTTACATAGAAAATATGCTATCGTATGATGCATTAGTCTAATGTGCTGTCTTCCGTACTTGTCTTATGTACGAGATGAAGCCTCAAAATTTACAACATTTTTGTCTCTAATAATCATGGCCTCTATTAGAATGGAGTTTCTTTTTTCATTTCCAACCTTTGGAAAATTTGTTTCTTGGGGACTTCTTTAGTGTGCTATCATGTTGTGCCCTCACTCTATTCCCTATCCTCTCTAATAGGCTCCAATTTATCCTGTTTCTCTTTTTTGGTCTAACATATAGCTTTTGTTACTGATGTGGTTATACTAGCATGTTTTGAACTTGAAAATGCAACTTAGGTAACATACACTTGCATCCCACGAAAGGCGTTTAACTGGTCTCTTGCTGATAAGACTGCCCAGTATATTTCTGCAGTGTGCTTGTCATAGAACATTGCTTGATTAGTTTTTCTTCTTTGTATATTACCCTCAGTATGGTACTAATGCGTCGGTGTTTTGGTAATTATTTTTGTTCCTAAGGTTGAAAGAGGGATTAACCTGATAACTCTATTTCATATTTGTAGTCATACTCATTGATTAAGTCATTATTATTTTCTTTTGTTCCTGTTACTGGAGCATTATAGACTGGTAGCTGGGTTTCCATGAAAGTTTTTGTTCTATTGCGTTCACACGGTACCTGAATTGATTATCAATGCAGTTAATAGGAAACTTATTGGAGCGGGCCATAGTAATATGACTACTGATCAAAAGAAGAAGTTGCTGTGGGGGAGCAAGATAAGCACCCCTGCTGAAGCGGTATTTCTGATGAATTAACTAAATTTTCATGTTTTTCGGAAATCTATTCCATTTAACATAAATTGTTACTTGTATCCATGTATTTGGTTGATGTCAGTCTGGTCATCACTGGGATACTGCACTATTTGGTGATAGTGAGCGGCAAGAGAAGTTCAATAAACTCATGGTAAGTCCTTTTTCCTCTTTATGGTTTTTTATTTTATTTTTATTGTTGTTCTCTAAGCAACTAGTTTGCCTTACAATTCGGTCATGGCAATTTTGCACGGAACCTACTATTGCATGTGCCTCTATGAGGCATTCTCTCAGTTAGAGTTTCATCACATACTAACACAGTTTTAGAGTCTGAGGTTGCCTTGGTACCTATGGCCAATTGTAGGGTGTGAAAGGGGATGTGAAGGTGGAGCACAAACCAGACAGTCGAGATGGCAATGGTCTCGTTCAAGCAGAGAAGCAGCGGGAACTCCAGCTGGATTTGGAGAAGCAGTACACTGCTGGACTTCGACGAAGGGATGGTCGCACTGTTGGATTAGGTCTTTGAGCAACATAGTAGGAAATTTGTGGTGCTCCGTTGGAACAACTCATATTCTAGACTTCTTATGTTCTGGTATCCTGAGGAAAAGTATGCTTTGTTGGATGTTTCAGGTCTCAGCAGATGGCTCTAATCTTTTGCCTTTCAATATTATAAATAAGCTCTCTCATTCTCTCTCTAATCCTCTGATATCAATTTTAAGGTTTCTCATTGCTTACCTTATTTCTTTTTCGTTTGATTTCTTTTGGATTGATTAATTTAATCTCATTGTACCACTCGAGACTCAATGATTGATGCATGTACGATGTCTCATTTTACTCAAAAAGTTTAGGATGTGAATACGCTTCCCTCAAGAAAAAAAAAAAAAAAAAAAAGAATCTCAGCTTACCCCTAATCATATTTTCCTAGTTCCCATTGGAGCAGTTTCTCAAAGCTTGTAATAATTCTGAATTTGCTAGCCAAGTGGATAATCTCTAGTCCAATATCAAGGAAAATTAGACAGGACAGGACTTGGGAACAAACCAAACTTGTTATTAATTGCCTTGATTCAATGACCAACCCTTCTACATTAGGCAAACAGTGGGAATGAAGTATCTAGAGTTTTTTTTTTTATTATTTTTTTTTCTGTTTCTTTGGCGTGAGATGAGTAAATGCAAATAAATGTTAACATCCACATTTAATATCAATTCATGGATGTAATAAAATCAAAGGAAACGTCATATTCTATCAAATACTAGAAGATAAGGAGGGAAGAAAAAACAAAACAGAAGATTAGGTGGGTGGCCTGCTAGCTTTGATGATGATATTTGAAAAGCAAAGGACGACCCCACCTCAATCCTCATCCTATTACTAGAGACTCATTTGCCTATAGTCCCCTGGCACAATGGCACAAGAGAAAAAGAAAAAAGAGATCTCCAATAATGGTGGGAAAATAAATAAAGAAAATTGAGAATACTTTAAAAGCAGAGGAGTTGATGAGGGCGGAGAGTGTCATCAATAATCAACAATAAAATCCATTTCTAGTGAAGTGTGTTGTTGGCCACTTTATTAATTGATTCAACTTTGATGCTGCCTCTCTCTTTCTCTCTCTCTCTCTCTCTCTCTCTCTCTCTCTCTCTATATATATATATATATATATATATATATATATAACACTTTTTATTCTTAAAAGAATAGATAATTTTAGATCTGTTAATTTTGATCCAAACTTGAAAAATTAACCTGACAGACTCGAATCCAAATCCAATCCAGTTCGATTTGATCATAAAAAGTCAACAATGCAAACCTGCTCAATCTGAACCCAAAAACAACCCGAATCTAAAATGATCCAGATCCGAAATAACTCGAACCCGAATTGATCCGAGCTCGAAATGATCTAAATCCGAAACATTAACTTGAAATAATCCGAACTTAAATTAAGTATATTTTTATTTAAAAATATTAATTTAATAAAATAAATAAATATAACAAAATTATTAATTTATTTTAATTTTATACCTTCAATTTTTAAATTTTTTTTTCTTTACTATTACAATTTTATATATATTTTACAATTATCATTTCTAATTATAATTAAAAAATAAATTATTTTTATTATTATAATTGAATTTTAATTTTAATTTTTATATTTAATAGTATATATTATAAATAAAGTTTTTTTTTTTTACTTTGATAAAATAATTAAATAGATCGATAATTATTATTTTAAAATAAAAAATAAGTAACAATAATTCAATAAAATTATATTTATATTACTTATGATAATCTTATAATATATTTAATTTAAAAAAATTAATATATGTTATATTACTTATAATAATCTAATAATATGATTTAATATAAATTATATATTTTTATTCTCATGGATATACATATGATTTATAATAAATTAAATAATATTTGTTCTAATGTGCCAATTCCTAAGATTCAACAGTTAGATACCGTCTCGATCTTTCGGCCATATTAGATTTCCAAAAACAATCCTATAATCTCCTAAATATAAATTTGAAAATAAGATATGTCACCACCTTTTTGTTACCAATACACCGAAATTTTTCCTCCCTCTATTTAGAAAACCCACAAAGAAATAATTGCAAAACACCTTTAAACCGAAAACCCAAAAAGAAAGCCCAAAGATTCTCGCAAAATCAAAAATCCTAAAAATCTCTCGCTGCCAATCTTTTTTTTCTTTCGTAATTATTTTCTGATGATGATTGTTGTGTGTTTAAACATGAATTAGAATAATAGTTTTAGGTTTTGTTAAATTTGATTTTTTCTTTTCAAGTCCAATTCTAACTTTAAAAGAAGTCTCACTGTTTCAGATTCAAATATTGTTTTTTGTTTCAAAATTTGTTTCCCTTTCTTTTTGGTCTTTTATTTATTTATTATTTTTTTGCATTTTTAAATAAAAGAAAAAAAAAATTTAAAATTAAAAAAATGAATAGAAAAAAAAAGAAAAAAATAAAAAAGAAAGAAAAAACTAAATTAAATAAAAAACTAAAATAAAATGGATATGATCCAAATTGGATCCAAAACCCAAATCTAAAGCCCGAAAATATAATTGGGACTAAAAAGCAATATTGGATTCAAAATTCAAAATAAAATCTAAAGCAATAATTTCAAACAAAAAATAAATTGATATCCTAAAGTTGTTCGGATTAAGATTAATTTATAAAAAAAAAATGGCTATAAATTCAAAAATCAACTTTAATCTTGAATTCGATTTAGACAATATTTGATCAAGATTAAGATATTTCGAGCGAAATTAATCTAATAATCAAACACGGTTTAAATCAGATTATCCTAAATAATGCTTTAAAAGACCCCAGACAAAATTAGGTGTCTACATTATTTTATTGTTATACATATTATTTAAAATAAATATATTATTATTTTTAATTTTAAAAGTATAACATCTTTCCATGCAATCTAGAATAAAATATATAAAAATGGTCATTGATAATGATAATGTTATTTTATCTTAATGATTGGTAAATTACGTTATAATAATCTCTTATTATGTTATTTAAATTAAATTAGATAATTTCTTATTAATAAACATACTTTTTGAAATAAATATTTTTTTTTTATTTCAAATGTATAATTTCTTAAGTCTTATCATGTAATTTTTTAAAAATATATAAAATAGATCATTGATATGTGTATTTTATTATAATTATTTGTATACATTATAATAATATCTTATCATGTGATATATAATAAATTAGTCTTTTATTGTTATACATGTTATTTAGAATAAATGTGTTGTTTTTACTTTCAAATTTATAATCTCTTATTATATGATAAAGATTAGTTTTGTCAATAGTCATAATATTAATCCGTTTAACGATGCTTGCTATTAAGTTCAAAAAATATATATAATTTTTTATTTTATTGTAAAGAGCTACAAAGAGAAATATATATATACACGCATATAATCATATATGTATATATTAATATAATAATAATTATATATTATACAAAATATTATATATGTCTGTTAGACTTGTTCAAGGGTCAGGCTATCCGCCCAAGCTCGAAAGCTCGTTTGATATTTTGGAGGGTTTGGACAAAAATATTAGGCCCGAAATATAGGTTTAGGCAAAAAATAAGGACCGTTTAAAAAATGGGAAGGGCCTTGACTCCAACAATCAAGACCCGAGCTTGGCTCGTTTTCATTTATATAATATAATATTTTTATATTTATATACATTATGTAATTTTGCCATGTTAAGCATGCCATACCAGTCATTCACATGCCATGTCATTCACATGCCATGTCATTTATATGCCATGTCATTCATATGCCATGTCATTCACTATGCCATGATATTCACATGCCATGTCATTCACTATGCCATGTCATTTATTATGCCATGTCATTCATATGCCATGTCATTCCTTATGCCATCTCATTCACTATGCCATGTCATTTATTATGCCATGTCATTAATTTACATGCCATGTCATTCCTAGGCCATGTCATTCATATGCCATATCATTCATATGCCATGTCATTCATATGCCATGTTATTTATTATGCCATGTCATTTATTTTGCCATGTCATTTATATGCCGTGTCATTCATATGCCATGTCATTCATTATGCCATGTCATTTATTATGCCATGTCATTCACATGCCGTGTCATTCACTATGCCATGTAATTCACATACCATGTCATTCATATGCCATGCCATGCCATTCATTCATTCGTATGTCATGTCATTCATTCATATGCCATGTCAATAATTATGCCGTGTCATTTACATGCCATGTCATCTATATTGCCATGTCATTCGCATGCCATATCATCTAGATTATGCCATGTCATCCATTCATGTGCCATGTCATTCATATGCCATGTCATTCGCATGCCATGTCATTCATATTGCCATGTCATTCACATGCCATGTCATTCATTATGCCATGTCATTCATATGCCCTGTCCTCCACTCATATGCCATATCATTTAGATTATGCCATGTCATCCATTCATTATGCCATGTCATTCATTTGTGCCATGTCATTCATATGCCAGGTCATTCATTCACATGTTATGTCATTCACATGCCATATCATCAAAATTCTCCATGTCATTCACGTGCCATGTCACTTATATGCCATGTCATTCACATGCCATGTCATTCATTATGTCATTTCATTCACATGTCATGTCATTCATATGCCATGTCATTTTATTTGCCATGTCGATTTCATTCACATGACATTCATTCATGTGCCATATCATTTGTACGCCATGTCATTTTGTTTGCCATGTCGATTTCATTCACATGACATTCATTCATGTCCCATGTCATTCATATGCCATGACATTTTGTATGCCATATCGATTTCATTCACATGACATTCATGCTTATGCCATGTCATTTATATTTCATGTCATTTATTATTTGGCTATGTCATTTAAATTTTGTCATGTCATAATAACTCATTTACCATGCCATGTTAATCATGCATGTTATACCTTCAAGTTTTAATTTTAATTTGCACATTCATGATCATCCAACCTTTTGAAAATTGAGATTTTTTTAATAAAATAAGGCAATATCCCCTAGTTATTATAATTCATGAATTCTCCTCCGGATTGTCGGGGAGTCTCAATCAATTATATTAACGAAGGAATACCCTTTTAAAAGAGGATGATGATGAGAGTTCCAAAAATAATAAAAATCTATATTTTACCGATTTGCTGGGGAATATAGATATTTTTTGCAGTAACAATTTTCGGATCATTCTCGAACAAAAATAGGATTTTTTTTAAAAAAATAGGAATTATTTTCAAAATACCAAATCTAAAACCGACTTTTTACCGAAACTCAAGATAACACACGACTAATAAGGTACTGTTTTATACGGGCGTCGTGGGGGTGCTAACCCTTCCCCGCGCGTAACCGACTCCCGAACCCACACTTGTTTTCTCTAGTTCAATGCGCAGACTTCGAAATTGATTTTAAAATATTTTAATTAATTTTAAAATATATTTCAAAAACCAGTTTTAATAGGTGACCGATCAGACCTAGCCAAAAAAAATTGGTGGCGATTTCATTTTTTTTCGAGGTCGTTTTCACACCCTCGACCTTTTGAGTTAAGAAGAATTAAGTCATCTTTTCCTCTGCCTGTTTTCCTCCCCTCACTCAAACAAGTTCCTTTCTCGCGACGAAGTCACGTATCGACACATAATATTCCTAAATCCTGATATCAAAAAATATTCCTAAATCCTAATATTATCGGTATATAATATGTTTAGATACTTTATACTAAAAGTGATAGCGAAAGTGGAAGAAGTATTATATCATAACCAAGAGATTAAAGTGACATTCCTACCCATATTTTTATAACTGTAACCATTAAATGAATTATAATATATATATATGTTTAACATATCCACTGACTTTAAATTACACTATGAGATGTCTTCTAATAATTAATGAAAGGCAAAAACCAATAGAATTACGTTTCTATCCAATATTAAGTTACGAAAACAAATTTTGGATTTGGTAGAAGTAGATTTGATCTTAGATTGAGAAGTGCAAATAGGATTGAAGGCACAAATTTTAAACATTTATTTATTTATAATTATTATTTTATATTTTTAATGTTGGGATGGTGATTAGATCTGTTTATGGATTGATCGGATTGAATTCGGGTCAAGCTTAAACAAGATATTAAAGAGTTATGTGATTGCTTAGGTTCAACTCGATCTAAAATATGACCAGAATTTATACCCAAGTCGACCTGGTTATATAAGGACACTGTCCAAACTCGCACAGACCTATTCAAATTTTTATACAAAATAATTGATCCCACTTAAAAAAAATCGATCTTTCGAAATAAAATCATATCTCTTAAAAAAACCGGTTCTTCTTAAAAAAAATTCAATATCTTTCAAAATTTATACAATTAATACTAAAATCGATTAGGGCTGGTTGAACTTGAGCAAAAAATATTATGTTATAGCTTGGTCAATTTTAATTTTGCTCAAATTCATTTTTCAAGCTTAATGATTTTATTCAATCCATCTGATATATGGAATCAACCTTCGAATTTATTGTCTTGGGTTTTGGGATGGGTGGGGGACCGACTATTCTGTTCCTCCATAAAATTTAAAACCCCAAAAAATAATTTGAAAGGTTTCTTTTGTTTTTCTTTAAAAAAAAGTGATTACTTTATTTTTAAATGTATATGGCTTATTTATATATTTTGTAGGACCAAAAATGCTTTTTTTTCCCCAATATTGAAGCATGAAGCTGTTACTTGAAGATCAACAAAAGAAGGTACTCTTTTCATAAAAAAAAAAAAAAGAAAAGGTACTTTATTAGGGGAGGGTACAAAGGTAGTATTATTTTTATAGCAAGTTAAGAAAGAAAAAAAGAATTGAAATATATAGCTTGGATTTAATTCAAGTGCTAAGTTTGAATTTTGAAGTGAGATTTAGATAAAAAAAAAATTCATGTTCAAAGCACAATTACATTCTTCATTTGTTAAAATAAAAAATACATATATGAGTTTTTTTTAAAGCTTTACCATTTACGAGTAAAGATGAAAAAAAAAATTTATGTTCAAAGCACAATTACATTCTTCATTTGTTAAAATAAAAAATACATATGAGTTTTTTTTAAAGCTTTACCATTTACGAGTAAAGATGAATATTTTAATGCTTGGTCGGTACATTTGTAACCCATTTTAAAAGGGTTTATATTTGATGTACTCTCAATATATAAATCTATACACTATCAGTAAATCACATGATATCACCTCATTAATAAACAACTATAAAATTTTAAAAATCTTTAAAAATAAGTACAAATCACTTTATTTATTAATATATATGTAGCCTCATCTGATTTACTTATAGTATATATATATATATATATATATATATATATATACCGACAATACATTGAATATAATTTTTTATTTATTTAAAAGTTAGGCCTACTTTTGTGGTGGAAGGAATGCATAACTAACTAACTCTTTGCTTTGGGAATAAATTGGCTATGAAATAATAAACATTTTAATGTGAGCCGAAAAAGTAGATCATCAACGTCATAATCTTGTTTTAAACCATGTGCCTATGTGCATAACTGCTTATACACAAATAGTTTAATTTCAAACCACCAATTCAATTTTAAATTCGACTCTCCTTAATTATTATTTTTTTTTATGAATTATTTTAGTTATCATTCACATATACAAAGTTCATAATTTATGATAGAGTCTTACGTATAGTATCGATGAATGGCAAATTGGTAATGGACAGGCCACTCTCCAAAGAAAAAAAAAGAAAAAAAAAAAGATTAGGACCGACATGATGTTGGGTAGCATATTCTTGTTGCTTTCATTATTTTCTATATGCATTGATAGATTAATTGTTGAGCTGCATTTAACTGTTTTAAGAAGAAATTTTATTTTCATTATTTTTTATGTTTGGATTTTGAATTTCAACATCTGTAATTTTTTCTTTTATTCCCAGACTGTAGTCTCTTATATATATATATATATATATATATATATATATATATATATAAACCTTTGATTTGGCCTTTTTTTTGTTTTGTTTTTATAATTTTCTTTGTAGATTCCATGGAGTAACGTTGACACATCTCGTTAGATTTTAAATTGATGAATTTATTTGTTGTAATCAATATAAATTGTGAAATTAATTTATAAAATTATTTGTACAAAAATCAATTTGATTTACTGATTGAGAAAAAAATCATTTGAGTGAAAATTGTTCAACAATTTCAGAGCTTATATTCTTATCAAAGATGCAAAGAGCTTATATTCTTCTGTGAGAGTTCATCCGAAAATCAATCTTAGTGAAGTTATATTCCCCTTCTCTTATTTGTTAACTGCAATAATTCACAATTATTTGAATAGTTTGATAGTTAACAGACTTCGAAAATATAAAGTTTGTAAAATACCATAGGCAGTTGTTCCATTTGGATCGGGTTCACTCATTATAGATGGATCCGATTTCAGAAATTTCAACATTTCTCTCTGTGAAGTTCATACAAAAAAAATAGACCGTGTAATTGATATACAAAATAATGTATCCATTAAATCCTTGTATTAAATTATGGTTGTTATTGTGTATAATAGTAAGCAAGTGTCGAATCCACAGAGATTGTTTTTAATTTATATGTTATTGATTATAATCTAATATGACTAAAAACCTAAACTAAACTTTGGGGGGTTCGTTTTTGGAGATGTAAAGAAAATAAAAAAACTTAAAAGATAAACTAGAATTTAAAGAAATAAAAATTTAAATATATCAAATAATAATAATGATGAAAAGTATGGTTAAGGATCATTCTCCACATCTAAACATGAAATATAGTCAATAATTAGAATTATCTTTCACTATCTCTTTTAAATTTAATAACCCTAGGACAATAGACAAGCGGGATTGTCTCGAATCTTTCCTTACTGTGTCGTTGGGAAAAAGAACAAGTGCTTTTACCCAATCTCTTTCCAATGAACAACCTAGGATAAGCTCTCTATATTTAATTTAATGAAAGCATTCAAATTAGAAAGATAGATTATATCAAGCAATAAACACACAAACAGAGTTTATTTAACTTGAGCCATATTCTTCATTGTATCAAACGAAAAAAATCTAATAATCATGGATAACAATTTGCTACTTATGTTTAGGAATCTTGATAATTATGGATCAAAATAATAAACTAGCAATCAAATCACTAAAATATTCATCTAGTTGTGCACCTAAATAAACAAAATAACAATTATGACATGCAATCAGTAGAATATAACAAATTCGAAAGAGAGTTGAAAGATAATCTGAAATTTATTAACTAACAATCATGTCTAGGGCTTTGAAATCACCCTTAACCACAAAAAGTATTAGTTACACATGCTTGATATCTTCAATAACATATTCATAAGAAAGTTAAACATGAAAGAAAGTAGAAGAAAAGAAGTAAGAAAAGAAAGAAGAAACTCTTTTATGGTGGCTGCTTGCAATCTCCTTCTCTTCCTTTTAATCTCCTCCTCTTGTTCTCCTAATCTTTCCCTCTTGATCTTCTTTTCTTATTCTCTTTATTTTATCCTCTAAAACTCTTCAAAAGATGTCTAATTTGTGCCTCAAAAGATGCTATTTATAGAGCTTTAAATCCCTGATAAATGTTTCTTCCTGCGCAAAGTCAGGATAGCAAAATTTTGTTAAGAAAAGTTTTCGGACGTCGCGACGCCAGCAGCCAGAGCCGCGACGCTGGGCTCACTGCCTAGAATGGGTCACTAGACGTTGCGACGTGGCGTCGAGCTCTCGACCTGCCATGTTGTGCTGCTGCATCTTCTCGCACTTCCTCAGCCAATTTGGATGATTAATTCTTATCCGTTTTGGGCGAGTGATATATCATTGGAAAGATCTTCAAATCAGCTTCAAAGTCAAGAAGGAAGTTTCTTTAAATGAAGACTTTAAAATCATGTTCTCTTAAAAACAAGCTCCAGAGGTCAAATCTTCCTTCTTGATTTGCACCAAGAATTTGATATTTTTGACTCCGACATCTTATTCCATCTTATGATTGTGATTTTGTAAGCTCTTTAACATCCTAATTGACATGTTTTTGCTTTATTCTCTTGAATAAACCTGAAATTCAAAAACATAACATAAGTAACCAAAATAAGGATAGAAGACATAACGAAAACTAAGAATAGAAATAGCATAAAATGTGTATTTTATGAACTTATCAGTAACCAACATACTTAATAATCTTGAGAGCTCGTTGCTATACAACTATTAGATATATATATATATATAGCAGCTCAAATATTTAAGTATAGTAAGTATGTAGTACCCCAGATCCATTTAATTACATTTCAAGTTCCTAGTGATCTCATTTATATCAATTATATAATAAACTTTTGCATTCATAGTTATATTTACCATATAACTCATAATTGGTCAACCAGTGAATACAATTAAATATGACACTGAATTGGTTTTTCCTTCTTCTAGAATCTCTATATTTCAAATTCAGCTGCTCCCTAGATATGTCCCATTAGATTGAATGACATAATCATTGGCAACATTTTAAGATAGGTAGCATTGAATTGAAACTTTAAGAAACAATTAAATATCATAAGGGTACTAAATTGAAATTCTTTCTATCTCATGGGTCTCATACAACTTAGAAGTAGAGATCAATTCTCTTGTTACCTTTATTGGCCAAATAATGACCATGTGGTCTAAAACATATGTTACAATATCACTCTCATTTTTCCATGGAGTGTATGTCTTTATCATATTTTCAATACCAAACATGTGATAGTTCAGATACACTTAATATCTAACTTGAGTCTACAATTCTATTTTCTCAATAAATATGATAACAGGACTTCCACCTGGCATATAGAGACAAACAAAATGATTTGTGAGGGTGTTCACTTTCGATAATAGAACTCATTATTATAAGATTTTATCTTGATTCGTTATCAAGATGAATTTCCTTTTAAGCTTGAGCTCTCAAAAAACTCTATTTCGTTCAAAGCTTAATTAAAACTAATCTCATTTGTATATGGCAATAAGCCTTAGAGGTGATTGCCTGTGCGGGAAGGTTAATTTTTTGTCCGACATACCTTTAATATTATATATGTACTCAACATATACATGTGTGTACACTTCATGAAAGAATGTTCTAAACTTAATAGGCATTATCATTGTTATTCAACATCAAATATAAGTGGAAAAAATAATTACAAATTGTTCATCATGAACTTTTTAGCAAATACATCAAAATCTACGCAATCCTAGAGATTTAATATGTCCACTGTACATATCTGTAGGTATAGGCTTTGTAAATGGATAAGCAAATCATCTTATGTATAGATATGTATTGTATATTGACTTTCTTTTGTGTAATCATGTCTTTCACAAAATTATACTTAGTATCTATATGCTTGGTTTTTGAATGATATTTAGGATCTTTCGTGAATGTGATTGCAGCTTGACTACTGCAATTCACCAACACTGAGTTTGATGCATCTTTATTGAACCCTAAATGATTCAAAAATCTTTTAAGCCAAACAACCTCTTGCACTGCTGCTGAAAAATGCTACAAATTAAGCTTTCATTGTTGATAATGCTATACAAGTTTGTTTCTTACTACTCCATGCGATTGCTTCATTATATAGTAAGGAAATATAACCAGAGGTAGATATTTTCTCATCTAAATCTCCTCTTGAATAGGCGTGCATATAGTTAATAAGATGCAGATCATTTCCTTGATAGCATAATAAATAATATGCAGTGCTTTTAAGATATCTTAAAATCTTTTTAACGGCTTTCTAGTGAGATTGAGATGGGTTTGATTGATATCTGCTTACAATTCCAATTGCATAATAGATATCTGGCATTGTGCACATCATAGCCCACATAAGACTTCCAACAACACTGGAATGAAGAACTTTTGTTATTTGTTCCTTCTCTTGTAGAGTCTTAGAATATATTCTTTGACTTAAGCTTTTGCCTTTCGCAATAGGAGTATCAATTGACTTGCAGTCTTACATATAGAATCATTCAAGAATTTTATCAATATACATCTCTTCTGAAAGAGCTAACAGTTTCTTGGAATGATCCTTTTTAATTTTTCACCATAATGGTATAGTCCTTATCATTTCCAACAAACAGTATGACATCCATAAAGTGACAATATCACAAACTTATCTTTGGATCTTTTAACATACACGCAGTGGTCTTCATCAATTATGATAAAATCATATGAAATTATTGCTTAATGGAATCCAAAAATGACATCACGAGATTCAAATTCATTTACACTCCCACTTGCTTGTTTGTCAATGAACACATGTGCTTTTGAATGTTCAAAGTATCTTATAAATATACTGTTTTTCCTTCTTGGATCTAATTTTCTATGTTGATGAGCGGGCTCATGAACATAGGTAGCACAACCCAAGACCTCAAATTACTGAGATCAGGTTTTCTACCAATTCACAATTCATAGGAAGTGGATCTAACTAACTTGGAGGGTACTTTATTTAGTATATAGGCAGCTATAAGTAATGCATCACCCCAAAAGATGATTGATAAATTTGCTTGGTCCATCATAGACGTAACCATTTTCAGAAGAGTTCTATTTCTTCTTTTGCAATCCCATTTTGTTATGGAGTCCTTGGAAGGGTTAATTACTTATTTATTCTTTTTCATCACATAAATATTTGAATTGTTTAGAACAATATTCATGTGCAAGGTCTGTTCTTAACGCCTTAATGTTTTTATCTAATTGATTCATTATCAAATTTGAATATTTTCTAAAGCACTCCAAAATCTTCAAATTTGTGAGAAATCAAGTAGATAAAACTGAAACGTGTGAATCATCAATAAATGTGTGATGAAGTATACACATCCACTTAGTGTCCTCACATTCATTGGGCCACAAATTTCAAAATGAATTAATTGCAACGGAAATTCAGCTCTAGTTCCTTTGTCAAATGGTTTTTTTGTCATTTTCTCACTAGACAATTTTCACATATTGGTTATCTTTTTCAATTAGGCCTAATAACACATCTTTAGTTAACCTATCTATTTTTTGTTGACCAATATGGTCAAGTCTAGTGTCGATACGTGATCCCTGTCGCGGGGACCCGTTCGAGTGAGGGGGAAATAGAAACAGAGGAAAAGATGACTTAATTCCTCTAAAAAAGGTCGAGGGTATGAAAACGGCCTCGCAAAAAGACATAGAGTCGCCACCAATCTTTTTTAGCTAGGTGTGATTGGCCACCTATTAAAACCGATTTTATAAAATATTTTAAAATTAATTAAAACATTTTTAAAATCAATTTCAAGTCTGCGTAATAAACCAGAGAAAATCGAAGAATCGGGTTTGGGACTCGGTTACGTGCGGGGAAGGATTAGCACCCCTACAACGCCCGTATAAAACGGTACCTTATTAATCATGTGTTATCTCAAGTCTCGGTAAAAAGTTGGTTTTTAATTTAGTATTTCAAGTTAATTCCCAATTTAAAGACAAATAATTCCATTTTTAATTGAAAATGATCCGAAATTTATTAATTCAAAATTTTTCTATATTTCCCGACAAAATCGGTAAAATATAGAAATTTGTATTTATTTGGGAAACTTTCCAAATCATTCTCGTTTTTTTTTTTTGAAAGAAAGATATTCTTTTATTAATGATAATTGATGATATTCCCTCCAGCAAACCTGGTAGAGAACTCATTAATTATTTTAACTCGAAAATATCTTTATTTTTTATTGAAAATCATTATCCTTTTTTTTATTTAAAAAAAACATTTAAAAAATGAATATGAACATGTATGACATAAATAAAATGACATAGAAAAGTCTAGATAATATAATGCAACCTAAATGATATGACATAATTTAAATGGCATAATATATTCTAGATGAAATGAAAAATCCTAAGTATTATGGTATATTCTAAATGAAATAAAATGATTTAAATGACATGGCAATTTTAAATGATATGGCATATCCTAAATAAGATAATCTAAATGACATGGAATATTATCTAAGTGACATGGAATATGAAACATTAAATAATGCTATCATGATGTATGCATGAAAATAAAAATAAAATAATGCATGAACATAGTATATGCTAAATAATGTGACAAGAATAAATAACTAAATAAAAAGCATAGGATAGCATGACATATTCAAAAAATCATATAACAAACAATAACCATCATAAAAGGTGAATCCAAATAATAATAGTACCATAGAAAAATATCATAGCAAAAATCACATATTAAATAAAATGCATGAACATGGAAAATGCAATGCATGAAAATGTATTTTTTCTTTTAATTAAAGAAATCCGTATATCTAAAAAAGATATCTGGCTACCTTAGAAAAATATGTCAAATTAGATTTTCTAAAAAACAAAAATTTGTGATTTTTTGAAAGCAATTTTGAATAAAAACTTGAATGAAGATTAAAACCCCTACCAAACCCTTTTAAAATGGCTCTAATTTTCTAAATTTAAAATCCCGGACTTGACCATCCTTAACCCGAGATTTATAAAATCATTTTTAAAGTTTAAAAAGGCTTAGAAACTATCATAAGACAGTAGCTAAAGCTTCTAACCAACCCCCTCTAAATGCCTTAGTCAATTTCAACCATTGTTCTTCTTTTGAATTCAGATCTCTACTGTCCGAATTTGACACACGATTTTTTAGCCTATTTTTAAAAATTCAAAAAAATCTCAAACAAATATTGGAGACTCAGAACATGAAAAACTACACGAGAAAAAATTGGCTTAATTTTTTGATTAAAGATGTCTACCCAGAAAAATCGGAGAAGTTCAAGTACTGGGTGAAAAAAAAATTGTTTTGTTAAAACACATTTTTTGCCTTTGATAAAGTCATTTAAAAATCAAAGTAAAATTTGTTGGAGATCATCCTAAAGACCTAAAAATAGTAGCTAAAACATTTAAAAACCTTGGACAAAAATAGGCTAAGTAAAAAAAAAAATCACAAAGGTAGAATAATCAATTTGACAACTCTTTAATTTTCCATAAGTATGCTCAAGAGAGCATGACTTTGAGCCATTAATTGGCCTAAGTCACAAATCAAGTAGCAATGACATGGATTGCATGAACATACAGCAAATAAAATGTATGAAATGCAAGTTCTAAAGCATAAATGGTAAAGGAAATGCATGACAATTCAAAATAACCTAAATGCCTAGCATGAGTTCGCATGGCAATAAATGCTATCCTAACTTAACATGCATGCAATGCTTGATATTGCAAATATGACTTGGACCTAATATGTTATGAATATGCATGAAAATGATAATGTAACCTAATACCTAAGTAGCATAGCAATGCATGGCAATACCAATATGATTTAAGACCTAATATGCATGGCAATACCAATATGGCCTAGACCTAAAATGTAATGAGAATGCATAGCAATACTATGAACATACAATGACCAATGAACCTAATACTAATGCTTGAACAAACAGAAACTAATACACAATTTCAAGATATGATAATGCAAAGCATGTTACCTAAACAAAATGCAAATGCATGACAAGGCAAGGAATGCATGAAGAGGCCGAATGGTCACATGGTACTCTAGTGCAATCCTATCTAATAAATGACACAAGCACATGACAAATCATATCAAGATACATAATGTCATGACATTTTCACAAGAATATGACATACTAAAATCAAAATACACAAGCTCATGGCATGGGAATACAAACAAGTCAAGAAGCAAGATGAAAAAGCACATGCAAGGCAAGCAAAAATGGAATAGCCGAATGGTCATATACTCCAAATGATGGCATTTTATCATAGCATTTTCACAAGCATATGGCATACTAAAAATCAAGATATGCTAACTCATGGCATGGAAATGCAAACAAGTCAAGAAGCAAGATGAAAAAGCACATGCAAGGCAAACAAAATGAAGGCATTCGAATGGTCATGTGACAAAATAATAAAATGCAAACATGGCAACATGCAAGGTATGGTTCATGAACAAAAATGCAAAATATAGTCAAGAAGAACACAAGGGAATATTATTTCATAAAAAGAAAATATAAAAGCAAATATTTCATAAAAATAATGTAAAGAACATGTAAAAAAATTAAGCATAGACATGCAAAGCAAATAACAAGCAAAACTAGTAAATAAAACAAAGAAAGTTAAGCTCCATGGTTGGTATAAAATGGGCATAGCCTCTCACCTAACAATAATCACTTGGCCTTGCCAAGATCATGAAGCCTTTCCATTTCAAAAATCAGAAAATAAACCATGCTAAACAACAAAATAAGGTGAGCTTCATGGTAGGTAAAAATGGGCATAGCCTCTCCCCTAACCATGGTCACTTGGTCTTGCCAAGATCATGTAGCCATTTCAACCTCTTTTGCTTCATTTTTTTGTAAAAAATTAGAACATATAATACTTAAACAAACCTTCTAAAAATCATTTTCCCACAACAACATGCAAAGAAGAAAAAAAGAAAAAAAAATCAAGGCAAACAAACATACCACATTCGGCCAAAGCAAGAATATAAAAAAATTTGTTTTCAACCATTTTTTTTGAAGAAGAAGAGATGAAAACTCAAGTAAACATTTACAAAATTTGATTTCTATGAAAAATGTAGTAGGAAAACAAAGTGGAAAATCAAGAAATCAACATAGAAAACAAGAAGAAAACCATGCTAGAGCTTGGTAGAGATGACTACCTTCAAGCTCTTTTATTGAAAACCTTTCTTTTTTTTTCTTTCAAAACCTTTTTCTTTCTCAATTAGCTACTGTTTCCAGCCTTAAAACTTATCAAAAAATGAAATCAGCCCCCCTCTAATGGCTTGCCCGAATAGCCCTCCAACCATTGGATGGAATTTGCACTTTTTCTCCTCCAATATTGGCCCTTAGATTAAGATATTTTGATGACAACATAAAAATGTCAACTTGCCAATTGATATCAGCCCTTAAGATGTGTACTCAGCCCTTGTAATAACCTCACCCCTTAGATGCAAAAGAGGATCAATCCCATGCACTCCCTTTCTTGCGCCTTTGAGTGCCTACCCTTGGATGAGTTGTGCTCTTCCATTCTTGGTCATTGGATGAGGTCAACATAAAAATGACATCTTGTAGATTAAATCCAGACCTTAACATGTGTACTCATCCCTTGTAGATGGCCTAAGCCATTAGATGAAAAGAGATAATCCCATGCACTCCCTTGCTTGGCCGAATGGATGCCCACCTTTGGATGAATTATGCTGATCTTTTTTCTTCTATTCTTGGCCATTAGATGAGGGTTATTTCATGACAAATAAAAATGTCATCTTGGCATTTAAACTTGGCCATTGGATGGTGCATTCAATTTTTCTACAAGGCACCTAAGCGATTGGATGAAGGGGGGACCATTTGCAAGGTGTTAGTGGTAGCATGTGAGCTTGATAGTGACTAAGGAATTAAATTGATCAAGCTTTCTTCTTCTCCTCTATGCTGGCTGATCAAAGGAGGTAAAATCCCAGCAATTCCTTATTCTTTCATTTTTTCCTTAATTACAAATTTGCCCTTTTCGGTTTCTTTAATAAAATAACCTTTTTGACCCCCCGAACCTAAATAAATAGTAAACGAACTCCAAATTCAAATTTTATTTTTTCAATACTTTTGAAATAATAAAAAAATGAATTCTAGAAGTTTTCAAAATTTTCCGAGTCCATTTGCTATTTATTTCGGATTTATTTTCAAAATTGCCCCTTTTATGTACCCGAAGTTTACCATTTTTTAAACAAGCTCCAAATCCAGATTTTTCTTCACCAATCTCTTCCAAATAATTTAAAAATGTGATCTGGAAGTTTTCATAATTTTTGGAGCTCATTTGCTATTTTTTCGGGATTTATCTGCTTGAATTACTACATAGGGGACCCGAGATTTGACCATTTTGCAAACGAACTCCGAATCAATATTTTCTTTCACCAATCTCTTCCATACAATTTTTGAATGAGATCTGCAAATTTTCAAAATTTTTGGAGTTCATTTACTATTTTTCCGGGATTTATCAGCTTGAATTACTACATAGGGGACCCGAGATTTGGCCATTTTGCAAACGAACTCCGAATCAAGATTTTATTTTTCCATTCTCTTCCAAATAATTTAATAATGAGATTTGAAAATTTTCAAAATTTTTGGAGTTCATTTGCTCTTTTTTCGGGATTTATCTGCTTGAATTACTACATAGGGGACCCGGGATTTGGCTATTTTGCAAACGAACTTCGAACCAAGATTTTCTTTCAAATAATTTAAGAACGAGATTTGCAAATTTTCAGAATTTTTGGAGTTCATTTGCTATTTTTTCCAAATTTTCAATTTTGCCTTTTTGCCTCTGAAACCTGGTTTTGCTCAAAATAAGTCCGATTTTCAGATTTTCTTCAAACTGAGTCTTAGGCTATCCTTTTTTAATCATTCCTCATCAATTAGGGGCTTTAGTCTTACTGAATTGGGTCATTTTCGTAATTCTTCCAAATTTCACTGAAATCCACCAAAAACCTTAATTCTCGATTTTCTTCCGAATTGACTTTTCTATCAGTTTTTCTTCCAAGTAGCTTCTCTATTACCCGTAGTCAGTACTTATCTTTCATTTAGAACCTTCAATTTCGACCAATTCGATCGTTTGAGCATTTTCCCCAAATTTCTCGAACTAGGGTTTCCTTTCTACTGAATTTTCGTAACCCAACTTCCGAACTCCATATCTTTCAACGTAGACCTCGGATTATTAAAATTCTTTCACCGTTTTTCAATTGAACCTCAAATATTGATTTTGAAAATGGGTTGGCTTTTTTAGTAGTTGACTTTTTCGAGGTTGACTTTTCCGAGGTTGACTTTTTCGGGGTTAACTTTTTCAAGTTTGACTTTTTCTGTCTGCTTTCTTAGACTAAGTCTAGGAGTACCACCTGCAGGATGAGAAAAGCCTTTTAGCATTCTGAAACATCAATTTAGGAAGAAAACATACCTGTTTTAGTGGTTCGGACAAAATTTGGTGTCTACAACTACCCCTTTTTGGCTATTGCTGAGAATCAGGAATCGGGCAAAGATAAACAACCACTAATTTTTTTCGGTTAGTGAAATCACATGTGTAGAGAAGGGAAAGAGAGATTTCTTTTTTCCATTTTTTCTTTTTCATCATTCTTCATTTTTTTTTTGAAAAAGCTGTAAATAAAAGATTTTGTCCTTAAATTGAGTTCCCTGACTACTCAAGGCTCGACCTATCTTAAGGAAACGGGTTCGATTTTCAAAGTGAAAATTGTGCCCGAGGGTCTTAAAAATAGTGCCTGGAGGTCTTAAAAATGGTGCCCGGAGACCTTATCTATGATTTGAAAAAATGCGTTGTATGCGACTTTAAAAATGATGCCCGAAAGTCTTAAGAATGTTGCCCGGAGGCCTTACCCGTGATTTGGAAAATATGCTCTATATGCTACTTTAAAAATGATGCCCGGAGGTCTTAAGAATGGTGCCCGAAGGCCTTACCCGTGATTTGGACAAATGCGCTGTATGCGACTTTAAAAATGATGCCCGGAGGTCTTAAGAATGGTGCTTGGAGGTCTTATCCATGATTTAAAAGCAAATACCTTGACGACGGTCCCAAGGCTCGACTCATTTGAGAAGCAGAATGAATTCGATTTAAAACAGAAGAAATATCTCAACGATGGTCTCGGGGCTCGACTCATTTGATAAAATAGAATGAATTCGATTTAAAACAAAAGGAAATACCTCGACGATGGTCTCAGGGCTCGACTCATTTGATAAAACAGAATGAATTCGATTTAAAACAAAAGGAAATACCTAGACGATGGTCTCAGGGCTCGACTCATTTGATAAAACAGAATGAATTTGATTAAAACAAAAGGAAATGCTAAGAATGATCCTAGGTTTGATTCATTTGGGAAATAAATTTAACTTGAAAATGAAAGGAACATACCTTGACGGTAGTCTCGGGGCTCGACTCATTTGAGAAGCAGAACGAGTTCGATTTAAAAGAAACATACCTCGACGGTGGTCTCGGGCTCGACTCATTTGAGAAACAGAACGAGTTCGGTTTGGGGAAACTAAAGCTTTCCTGATTCCTGCAATGTTAGCTTAATGCAATGATGAGAATGACATGCTTTGCAAATGCTTGTATGCTTCCTGAAGATGAATGCAATCAAATGATTGTGTCATGATTTCTAATCCAAGGTTTCTTTGAGGTTCACAGATTGTCTGATTTCATGAATGAGTCTGCAATTGTTCATTGATGCCCCACTTAAGGAACCCTTTACTCAAGATAAATTGTCAAACTGTCCCAGTTTCTGACTTCGCTGAAATTCACAAATTTCTGACTTCATGACGAAGTCTCCAACACATTCACTGTTTTCCTTTACTTGGTGAATTTTCTATCAGGATTAGTGGTTTCCAAACCTTTTCTAAGATTTAGATCTATTCCTTAGTAATACTTTTAAACTCCCTTTTATTTTAAAAAATTTTATGTTTACTAATCATAATTCAATTTAATAACAAACAAAATGCAATCTCAAAAATGTATGAAAAAAAATATGAAACAAGCAACTGTCATAAAAGGGGTAACAAAAATTTATTGCAGCAAAATGTTTTAAAATGATAACAGTGGATATCAAGGATATAAGAAACAAATTTAAAGTTATTGGTTGTTGATGCCCCAGATGTGGAATATCTTGGACCCTCCTTTTTCAAACCATCTGAAATTTCTCTTGAACGATCAATTTACTTGGGTAATCCCTCGACTTCCGTAGTTATGTCAGATTGAGTTGTTCCCCTTTTCTTTTGATTTTCAAATACTTTCTCCCCCTTTACACGAAGCATTGATTCAAACCTTAATCAGTACTTGAGCCGCCCTTTGAGGGTTTTCAACTCAAGTGTCCCCCATTTGGTATTAAGTCGCCCTTTGCGGGTTTTCGGCTTAAGCCTCTCCTTTTCCTTTTTTTTTTTTTTTTGGTATTCTACCACGCATATGAGAATTCTAAAGGCTTCCAAGGTAAAAATGTCAATTCAAAAGATGGGATAAATTCTGAGAACAACCTTTCAAATTAAATATCCATGCTTGATCAAAATGGACTTTTAAAGTACGTAATGTAGGCCACGGTTCGGGTTTAGAAGGAAAGGATAACATAGGCCCAAAATGTGTTTAAGGGTGATTGGATCAAGGATCATTTCCTGAGGAGAATTCATTCTTGAGACATTTGTCCCCTTTTTGGACTTTTTTTTTTTTTTTTTTCATTGCTGGCTTTCATTTGCCACTCTTTGATTTCACATTTTCTAATGGCTCTCTTTTTTTGCCATGATTTTGATTATTTTTCCTCGTATTTGCCTTCCAGTGTAGAGGGTGATCCTTGATCAGGGTTCAACGAAAGAAATAATTCTAAGGCTCAAAGGGGTGACTAGGGATAATTTCTTCTTAGTGAAGGGAATATGAAAGATGGCCATTTATCACACCAAGCATGAATATTCTTTTTGAAAAGCAATTTTCAGGGGAGATAGATATATAGAATTTCCATTTCTACATTTGGAATCATTCGAATTCCCATGTGTATGGCATCACACCTTTCTTTTAAGCATAATACTTCTTCAGTTCATCAGCATTCACGGGATGTCTAAAATCATCCCCGTCCGTCCGAGTTAAAATCAATGCTCCTCCAGAAAAAGCTCTTTTTACCATATAGGGTCCTTCCCAATTTGGAGCCCATTTTCCTTGCAGATCCTTCACTATAGGGAGAATTTTCCTCAGTACCAACTCTCCTTCTCGAAACTGTCTGGGTCAAACCTTCTTGTTATGGGCTCGAATTATCCTTTTCTGATACAACTGCCCGTGATAAATTGCCTTCAATCTTTTCTCCTCGATGAGATTCAGCTGTTCATAACGAGCTCTAACCCATTCTGCCTCTTCTAGGCCAACCTCCACCAAAACATGAAGTGAAGGAATCTCAACTTCAATAGGTAACACTACTTATATACCATATACCAAAGAAAACGGTGTTGCCCCTGTAGATGTGCGAACTGAAGTGCGATATGCATGAAGAGCAAAAGGCAAGATCTCATGCCAATCCTTGTACACATCAGTCATTTTCTCAACAATCTTCTTGATGTTTTTGTTGGCTGCTTCTACTGCCCTATTCATCTTCGGACGATAAAGTGCCGAATTGTGATGCGTGATCTTGAACTGAGTACATACCTCTCTCATCATCTTATTATTCAGATTGAGAGCATTATCTGAAATAATTCTTGCTGGCAATCCATATTGGCATATGATTTCCTTCTTAACAAATCTGCATACCACCGACTTCGTTACATTCGTATAAGAAGCAGCTTCCACCCACTTTGTGAAATAGTCTATGGCCACTAGGATGAAACGATGTCCATTTGAAGTTTTCAGGGTAATAAGGCCAATCATATCCATTCCCCACATCGAGAAAGGCCATGGTGCGGTCATGACATGCAATGGCGAGGGCGGCACATGAATCTTATCTGCATAGATCTTGCATTTATGACACTTCCGGGAATAACTGATACAATCTCCTTCCATCGTCAGCCAATAATATCCTGCCCTCATAATTTGCTTAGCAAGCAGGTGACCATTGGCATTAGTGCCACATATCCCTTCATGGACTTCCTCTATGATTCTTCGGGCTTCGGCAGACCTGATACATCTCTATAGGACTTGATCTTTCCCTTTCTTGTAGAGAATCTCACCATTTAGAACAAAACTCATTGCTAGTCGTCTTAGAGTCCTCTTGTCATTTTTTGTTGCCTATTCTGGATAATGTTGACTCTTGATGTACTGCAAAATATGGTTATACCAAGGGAGACCATCTGCTTCTTCTTCGATACTCAAACAATGGGCATGAGATTCATATATGCTCATCTTGATCGGCACAACTTCTGCCCCTTCATTCACTTTTAACATTGATGACAAAGTAGCCAGAGCATCCGCCATCCGGTTTTCTTCTCGGGGGAAGTAATTGAAACTTACTTCTTCAAACTCCTCCAATAATCTCAATATGAGTTCTCGGTATCGAATTAATTTTGTATCTCGGGTTTCCCATTCTTCGCGTAACTGATATATCACTAAAGCCGAGTCTAAAAAAACCTCCAGTTTTTTGTTCTTTCTGTCTACGGAAGCACGACCCATAGTACATGTCTCATATTCTGCAGTATTGTTTGTACAATCAAAATCCAATCTGGCAGTGAAAGGATAATAATCTTCTTCTGGGATATGAGTACTGCACCAATTCCGTGCCCCATGGCATTAGATGCCCCATCAAAGTACATATTCCATTTTTTTTTCTTCAAGGGAACCTCATCCGCTTGTGAAACATACATCAAATCTTCATCTGGGAAATCCGAGATACAATCATATTGTAACAAATGTTTGCCATCCTTCTTTGGTACTGGAACAATGTTACAAATTAGATACAATCACATTTGTTACAAATTAGATGCCCCATGGCATTAAATGCTCCTCTTCTCCTTGTGACTTTGCAATCATATCATCAACATAGACCTCAATTCCCTTATGCATCATGTCATGAAACAAGGTCACCATGCCTCTCTGATATGTTGCCCCAGCATTCTTTAACCCAAACGGCATTACCTTGTAGCAGAATGTTCCCCACATTGTAACAAATGTGATTTTCTCTATATCTTCCGGTGCCATCTTAATCTAATTATATCCCAAGAATCCATCTATGAAAGGAAACAAAGAACTCTTCGCCGTATTATCCACCAAAGTATCAATGTGGGGCAAAGGGAAATTATCTTTGGGACTGGCTTTGTTCAAATCTCGGTAATCGACGCACATACGCACCTTGCCATCCTTTTTTGGTACTGGAACAATGTTTTCCACCCACTCCGGATATTTTGCCACCTCTAAGAATCCAGCATCAAACTGCCTCTTCACCTCTTCTTTTACTTTTAACAGCATGTCTGGCCTCATTCTGCTCAAATATTGCTGAATTGGCTTGCAGTCTGGCCTTAAAGGGAGCCTATGAACCACAATGTCTGGATCCAAACCCGGCATATCTTGGTATGACCATGCAAATACATCTACATATTCCCGGAGCAAGGCTATCAATTCACCCTTTATTGATGACGACAATGTAGTCCCGATTTTAACCTCTTTTATCTCCTCACTACTTCCCAAATTTAACAATTCTAATAGCTCCTCATGAGGAAGTACTTGTTTCTCTTCTTGTTCTATTTTTCTTACTAAGTCCAGAGGTAGACCATAATCCTCAATATCTTCGTTGGCCTCAAAATCACCCGTGTAAATGGGTCTCTCAAAATCAATTTCAGAATTACTGACAGGAAGGTCCTCATACTCCTCAACCGTACACCTGTAAATAGGTGGGGAAAAAACAATATAGGAAAACATATATACAATAGAAGAAAAATAAATAGCATAAATGAAAGAATATTGACACATCAATATGAAGGAAATACATCACATTTGTTATTTATTGAATGAAAACTTTTAGACAAAAGCCCATTACAAAAGAAATTCTTAATATCTTTGGGCAAAGATATTTAAGATTTGTTTAAAAGCATTACGTTGGAATAGACGTAAAAACTATGGGCAGCTCGGTTACACTCCAATTGGTCAGTCTATATCCTGGCGGATAAGGTCGCACCATCCAGTTAGCATTCTTACTTTCAATTCTTTCTTCCCCAGTCGTGCAGATCATCATGTCCTGTATCTGCTCACCCTTATTCACATGGAACTTTTCAAAAGCTTGCTCGATCATTACGAGTACATCATCAGAATTCTTTTCTCCGAACAGAGAACCGACTGAGCGAAAGCTATGAAGGATAGGTGGGAATATCATAGGCTCCCACTCAATATCCATACCCGCGAGACGGGCCACCCTCCTTTGTCGGTTCTTTTCAGCTTGTTTCCTCTTCTCATGGGCCTTTGGAAGAAATCCCAGGCCAAACCGATCTTTCTTTCCCATTACTTCTATTGCTCGGCCATCCCCTGAAGATATTTTCCGAGACATTTTCCAGCCCTACAGCCTTTTCCTATGGTAGTTCTTACCCCCAACCTTGTGTTCTTGGACAACCTTGGTTTTGGAATTTTTCATCCTTCAGCGACGAAAACCCCATTTACGAATTCCAAAGACTGAAAGGAATATTCTACTACATCTTCATTGGGTTCAACATAAGGAGATTCAGTATATGCAGAGGCTAGTACGTCCTTTACTCCTGATACAGTGACCAAACGCCCCTCCATCACAAATTTCAGCTTTTGATGGAGAGATGAAGGTACAGCCCCTGCTGAATATATCAATGGCCTTCCCAACAAGCAATTATAGGACGGATTAATATCCATGACCTGAAAGTTTACAATATAGGTGCATGGGCCTAATTCCAGAGGAACCTCAATAGTTCCCATTACATCTCTCCTGGTACCATCAAAAGCTCTGACCACCGTGCAACTTGGCAGCATATAAGAAATATCCACTAGCAATTTGGACAGGGATGACAAGGGCATCACATTTAATCAAGAACCATTATCCAAAAGAACCCTCGGCAATATGTGCCCCTTGCAAGTGGTTGTTATATGCAGAGCCTTGGTTGACCCAATACCATTGGGTGGTATTTCGTCATAGCTGAAATATATGTGGTCGTCTGCTGCAATGTTTCCCATCAGCCTGTCTAATTTTTCTACCGATATGTTATTAGCCACATATGCCTGATTCAACAATCTCAACAGGGCATTTCTGTGTGGCTCTGAGTACAATAGCAAAGATAAGATGGAGATTCTTGCTGGTTGGCGTTGCAATTGCTCAACCACACTATACTCACTATGCCTTATGAATTTTAAGAACTCGCAGGCTTCCTTCTCATTCACCGGCTCTTTTATCCTGTTTACTGGGGCTGACCCCCTTTCTATTTCTTTTGACAAATCCATCTCAATATGGATTGGTTCAGCTGCTTTCTTTCCTTTGTCCATTCCTCTATCTTTTCTTGTTAATCCCTATTCAACAGCCTCAGGAGCATAACACCTTCCACTTCGTGTTAAGTGCCCCACACCTGTGATATCTTGCTGACTCGAAGACCCTGGCATAACCATGTTGCAGTCATACTTCCACGGTGCAGCTGTGTTTTCCTTGTATGAGAAAGAAGAAGGAAAATCTATGATTAACTTAGGCGCACTTTCCTCAATAACTGGCATAACTTTCTCCTCCAGTTCATCATAATAGATGATCAAGGGTCTTCCTATCCCGTAGCCAGCTGCATTCTCAATAACCTCTACTTTCTTCCCTATCTCTTCGTAAAATTGGGCCTCCCTATCATCCATCATCTTTTGGACTTTAGCCAGAAAGTCCACGCAGTCCTGTATGATATGACCTCTACATTTATAGAACGGGCACCAATTATACACCCTCTTTGCAACCATTTTCAAACTGTCTGTATCCCCTACCATTCCTGCCTTAACCATCTCGACCCATACTGTTAACATTGGAGTCTTGACTTTTCTATCATCCCTTTTTACCCTTCTGACTTCCTTGTCTATACTGCATTTACTCGATTATCAGCATGATCGGGCAATGGGTTTCCCGCCATATTCGGCCCATTCTTTGACCCAAACTTCACAACTCCGGCATTGATCAGGCTTTGGACTTTCTTTTAAAGGCCAGGCAATCTTCAGTCGAATATCCTTGAATTCCTGCGTGGTATGTGCAGTTAGTATTTGCATTGTACCACCTTGGATATGGCGGTGTCAGAGGTTTGAGGTATACGGGTGCAACAAGTTGACCCTACAATAGTTTGGGATATAGCTCACCATAGGTGGTAAGAATCGGATCAAATTGGGGTTTTTGATCTTTCCTTGGTGAATATTGGTCATTGCGCCCGGCTCCTTGAGTGTTTGGGACAGTGTTTTGGGGAAGGTTTATCTGTGGGGATATGCCAGTTGGAAACGGTTGTTGTGGTATATTGGTATAAGGGAATAGATTTTGGGTAAGGTGGTTCACATTGGGGTAGTAAGGATTATACCTCGGGTAAGGTGTGTAGGGTGTAGGAGGTGCATAAGATATAGTAGGAGTATAGGGCCTTGGTGGTGTATATGGATATTGGTTGATACTAACTGTGTGGGTCTCCTCTTTCTTCCTAGCAGGAAATACCTTATTCGGAGTAGCAGACTCACTCCTTCCATTTTCCCATTCTTAATGGCAGACTCTATCATCTCCCCGGATATCACCATGTCTGCAAAGTCCTTGGTGGCACTCCCCACCAATTTATCATAATATAGTGCTTTCAAGGTATTGATGAAAAGCACCATAGTTTTTTTGCTAGTTAAAGGGGGTTGCACCTGTATGGCCAGATCCATCCACCTTTTGCGAGTATTCCTTGAAACTCTCAGTAGTCCTCTTCTCCATGTTCTGTAGTGACAGCCTATCAGGTACCATATCATATACATGCTTATAATACTCCATGAAAGCCCTGGCTAAATCCGTCTATGAACGAATCTTGGTACGACTCAGTTGATTGTACCATCGAGTTGCAGACCCTATCAAGCTATCTTAGTAACAATGGATAAGCAGTTTTTCATTATCATCGTGCCCCGTCATTCTTCTACAGTACATGGTCAGATGTGCTGATGGGTTGGTAGTCCTACTATATTTCTCAAAGTCTGGTACTTTGAACTTTGGGGGAATTACCAGATCGTGTACTAAACTCATCTCGTTGGCATCCAGGCTGCCAAATAACTCCGTCCCTTCAACGGCTCTCAGCCTCTCCTCTAGCAGTTGATATTTTTTCTGTGATTCTTCCATTTCGACCCTCTTCAGCTCAGTCATCTTTGCTTTTCCCTTTTCAGCTAGTTCCTCAAAGTCTGGAACGTTAACATCATTCTGGTCGGCTCCCATATTACTTTTTCCAGGAACATAGTTCGGTGCCTCAGCAGCTGGCTGGATATAAACTTAGGAGGCTGCCCCAATTGGCAGCTCTTGGCCCTTTTGTTGTATGTTTTCAGGTTGATCCTCTTCAATTACCACCCTTTTCCCAGTGACCGAATTCTCTCCCAGCCTTTTTTGTTTCATCATGGCACTTATCATTTCCATGAGTTTAGTCATCTGTTCTCGTAACTCCTCTTGAGACTTAGCCAACTGTTGCAGTTCCCTTTGAGTTCTTTCCATTCTTTCAATTCTAGCAAGCTGATCGTTCTCCATAGCTCTGGCTTGAGATCGAGTATTGTAAGGGTGTCAAAAATCCGATTCTTTCTGAGTGCGACCAATTGTATCTTTAGTTTTAAAAACCATGAATTAGAAATTATTGACACATCTTTTTTATTTTTTATAAAAAATGAATGAATGACTAAATGTGAATGAATGAATCAAATAAAATGAATAAGTACATGACTACATATATGAATATGAAAGAATACATGAATGAACAAGAAAAATGAATAAATAAGTGGTTAAGTGTATGAATATGAATGAATGAACAAGTAAAAGGAATAAATAAGTGGTTAAGTGTATGAATATGAATGAATTTCCAAAATGAATGATTATAAATATGAGTAAATGCACGAATGAACAAACAAAATATATAAAATATGAATGCATTTGAAAGTATTGGCCCCGAGATAATTTCAACCGAACGGTCTTTCATTGATTTCCTGGAACTAAATACATCACAGATAGAATACAAAGATCATTGCCTAAGACAAGTCCATAATTCGCCTTTCAAAGTGCTATTACAAAATTAGTCCTATAGTGACTTCCTCAGATCTTGGACTTTTTTTCACAGTCTCCTTTTGATGGCCTTGCTCTTCAATCTGACCCCTACTTGTTCAGGCCCCTTGACACGTCAGCAGAAACATCACTATGTAAGCTTTTCTTAGCTTGCTTCTCCAGTTGATTGGCTCGGGCTTCCTCATGCTTCGCTCTCTCTTTCCAATAGTTATTCTCCTTCTTGAGGTTTTTGACCTCTTGCTCCCATTCCCCGAAAGTCTTGAGTGTCCCTTCAAATCTGAGCTCGAAACTGTACCTCTTGTTCTCCAAGTGTAATTCCTGAAGATCGCCCTTAGCAGTGTCTCTTTCTCTCTTGATCTTTTTCTTTTCTCTTTCTCGAGCTGATTTCCTATTTTTCCATGTCCTCAAGCTCTTCTTGTAGTCGGGCAATCTCCTTGCTCATCTAGGCCTTTTCTTTTTCAAATTCCGCCCTTGCGATTTCTAGATCTAATGGCATTTCCCTGGTGGCGGATTCATGAACTGGACCTCTTCCCCATCCGATGTCAACAACCTATCATTAACCCTTAATTCCCTCCATACCAGGTAATCAGGTGTGACGATATCGGCATATCTGGCCACTATTATCCGGTGAATTTTCTTCCATGCTTCAATCACAGCTCGCACCTTTCCAGAATACCCATCCTCTCCATAAGTGAACTCTGATGATCCTAGCTTATGAGTCACGGGTGTGAATTGCCGAGACTCAACCTGTCTTTGCACCAATAAAGGTGCATAACTCACAAACCCCTAAATTTTGAGTAGTGGAACTCCCGGGTCGTCCCCATATTTATACATAATCAGCATAGGAACCATCCATGGAGCTCTCCAAGTTACCATCGCCCCTTTTAAATTTCGAAACATGTTGACCCATTTCTCTTCCTCTTTGTCTTCAGGCCAATCATTTCAAAGGAATTCCCTAATCGAAACTAAAGACTTCATGTATGGTTTGAAGGAAACCTCTTCTATCTTTCAAAAGTGACTTTGAATCCAAATATAAAGGAGTTGTACACACCCCTTGATTCTCCCTTGTCCTTCATTTTTACAAAAATTCAAAGATCGGATGGTTTCAACTATGATGGCCGGAGATGGGTTGATCTTCTGTTCCAACTTTTCAAAGAAATCAAACACGGCTATATCCACATGACCCAATATCTTTGGGAATATGATTAATCCGTAGATGGCTAGAGCAAAGATGTCCTTGGCTTTTTCTTTGTCGGAATAACCCAATATAAATTGTCGGAGTACTAAATATTCCACGGAATGCATCAATTTTTCTGCTTTGTATCCACATGACTCTCAACCCATGTTGTATCCATTCCTGTGATCCTAGCCACTTTCCTCTTAAAACCTAAAGGTTTCACTTCCTTCAAATATACCCAATCAGGATTAGGACATTCAATACGTAACAGTACTAAATATTCTTCAATCAGTGGGGTCATATCCTCCTTGTTAAAAGTAAAACATCTATAAGCAAGATTCCAAAGCTGTACCATAGCCTGAATCAACCCACTATTGACCCTAATCGAAATTAAGAGTGCTATATCTCCATATTTTTGAGTGAAGGCTTCTTTCTCTAATACATTCCACTGATTTCAAATGTCGGCTAACCCCCAGAGATTATTTTGTCTAAAATCCACTTTGACCTTTTCCGGCAACACTGACACATAATCTTTCTTCAGGCAATCACCATCCTCCCTCTGATCTTTTTTTGACCGTGCCCTGACTACTGCATGATCTTCTATCACTGAAATAATCTGACACTCCATGAAAGTCCTTTGGGTTGATGACTATCTCGAGGCCAATAAACTTCAAGTGTATGATGGTGTCTAGGATGCATGTCAAAGAAAAGAAAACAAAAAGAAATAGATTAGTAAAGAAATGAATTCACAAATATAACATAAATAACAACATGCCTTTTTGAAAAAACATCCTGAAAATTTTAACAGAGCTTAGGCATTATGACGCCTTTGGGACAAAATAATAAATTTATTACGAGCGATACGATGTTCGTTCATCATCACTCAATTTGTAAAATCTAACATATAAAAAGATGGTAAAAGGTTGGAAATGTTCCTCCATGTGTTGTTAAACTTCGGGTATCTAACAGAAATCCGGCATGGCTTCGCCTAGGTTCACTATATTAAGGTGAATCGATTTTAAGGCCCCGAATTGTTCCTCACTGTCGCCTGTGAAGGCTAGTAAGGCACCCCGATAAAAACGGGTTCAATTCGTTAGAGTATATTTTCCTATAACCGTAAGAAGGATCATCACGAAGGCATTAGGTACTTTATAATCCGAAAGTGTTTCACTAGCCCATACGGAGGATCATCACGAAGGCGTAGTTACTTTACTCCCACTTAAAAGGACGAAACCCGGGTAGAAGGTTCATGTTATGCAAATGCAAATGTAGTGTGTGCGGAGGAACAAAACAAACCTGTCACCACTTATTCTACACCCCTTATTCTAAATAACCCACTAAAATCAAACAATGTAAAACATCAGTCAAGCAAACATATAAATATACGCAACAAAATAACCATAGAACAAATAATAATATGCATGCATATGACAATGACCATATCCAAAAACATTTTATTATTTTCAAAATTCTCTTTATTATTTTTGAAACAAAATGGGAATTAAAATTAAATACCGAGTAAAAACCAACAAAATCGAGACTTTGATAACACACGACTAATTCTAGGCCTGACTCTCTAAAGTCCCCAGTGGAGTCGCCAAGCTGTCGATACGTGATCCCTGTCGCAGGGACCCGTTTGAGTGAGGGGGAAACGGAAGCAGAGGAAAAGACGACTTAATTCCTCTAAAAAAGGTCGAGGGTATGAAAACAGCCTCGCAAAAAGACATGGAGTCGCCACCAATATTTTTTAGCTAGGTGTGATCAGCCACCTATTAAAATCAGTTTTATAAAATATTTTAAAATTAATTAAAATATTTTTAAAACCAATTTCAAGTCTGCGTAATAAACCAGAGAAAATCGAAGAATCGGGTTCGGGACTCGGTTACCTGCGGGAAAGGATTAGCACCCCCACAACGCCCGTATAAAACGGTACCTTATTAATCATGTGTTATCTCAAGTCTCGGTAAAAAGTTGGTTTTTAATTTAGTATTTCACGTTAATTCCCAATTTGAAGAAAAATAATTCCATTTTTAATTGAAAATAATCCGGAATTTATTAATTCAAAATTTTCCTATATTCTCCGACAAAATCGGTAAAATATAGAAATTTTTATTTATTTGGGAAACTTTAGAAAACATTCTCGTTTTTTTTTAAAGAAAGATATTCCTTTATTAATGATAATTGATGATATTCCCTCCAGCAAACCCGGTAGAGAACTCATGAATTATTTTTGTAGCGACCCATTTTTAATATTATTATTATATTATATTTATTTTCTATTTATTATTATTATAATATTTATTTATTATTATTGGGCCAACAGGCCTGCCCAACAAGCCCCAAACCCCACTGGGCCTGATGGCCAGCATGCTCCCAGCAGGCCCCAAAGTTGCCAGCACCCCCAACCCTAACCTGGCCCAAACCCTTGGCGGCCCAGCAGCCCAACAGACCACAAATAACCATTGGGCCTGATGGCCTAGCATGCTCCCATAACCACAAACCCTAGCAGCTTTCCCCCCCACCGCCTCTGTTGCCGTAGCCACCTCCCCACCTCTCCACCGCCTTCACCAGTCGCCACCGACACCCCAGCTGGACTGACACACCCCCCACTTGCCCTTGCCAGACACACTTGCCCCTGCCAAATCCTACATTGCACCCACTTGCCCCTACGACCTAGCCACCGATCTGACACCCTAGCCCCACCGCCTTAACCCCATAGCCCCACCGCCACAGCCCCCTATAAGAACCCCAACCTAGATCCGAGCAGAGGAAAAAAAGAGGGGAGGAAAAATCGGACAAAAATTGGAAACCAAAAAAGGCAAAGATCACAAAAAAAACATAAGAGAAAAAAAAAGGATAAAGCCCAACCAACCAGCAAAAAAAAAAAAAGAAAGAAAAAAATTTTGAATTTTCGGATTCAGATCTAGGAAATCCAGGTTGGTTTCGGGCAAATCTAGCCTAGTATTCGGTTAGAAGAGGAAAATATGAGTTTTTTTGGTGTGTTTTTTTTGGCTTTGGGGATCCCCGACACGGCAGCGACGGAGACGGTGGAGCTTTGGGAGAAAAAAATCAGGTGAGAAGTTTTTTTTCTTTTGTTGCTTAGGTTAAAATGAGGATAAAAAAAATTTCTTTTAAAGCAGCATCCGGCTCGGGTCGAGGGACCCGCGCGTAGGTCCGCACCTCGACCTGACCCAGATGTTGCTTCTTCCATTTTTTTATTATTATTTTTTATTATATTAATAATTATTATTATTGTTATTTTTTTGTTTTATTTATTATTGTTATTTTCATTTATTTATAATATATATTTGCTTATTGCTAGTATTATTATTATTTTTTTTAATTTTTTTCTTGCCATTATAATTATTATTACTATCTATTTTATTATTTTATTTATTATTATTTTCATTTATTTATTTATATATATAATATTTATTTATATATTTTATTGTTAGTATTATTATTACCCTTATTTCATTTTTGTTTTATTTATTTTTTTCATTATTTTTCATTTATTTATTTAATTTTCTTGCCATTATTATTACTATTATTACATTTATTTTATTTTATTTTATATTTTTTTTTGTTTATACATATATTTTTATTTATTGTTATTATTATTATTAATTCTTTTTTAAAAACAAATATTCTTGCCCCTATTATTATTATTATTATTATCATTTATAGTTTTTTATTTATTTTGTATTTATGATTATTTCTCTTGTTATTGTTATTTATTTATTTATTTTATTGTTCATTTTCATACATTATTAAACAAAAAAAGAGAAGGGTTTTCATTAACTTTTAATGAATAAATTTTTCGCGAATAAAATACGTCTTTTAAATTATTTTCGGCAAAGGAAATTCTCTGAAAACGAACTCTTTCTCGGAATGGTCAGAATATCAATCGTTCCTTGAAATAGTTTGTGTAAACATGATTATCGAAACATTATCGAAAATATTGGAGTGGTTCGGGAATTATTTTTACATAAAATAATTTCCTTTATTCCGAAATTAATTATAAAAAGATATTTTTATTAATTCCTCCATAAACAAATATTTTTTTTTCAATAAATGAAATTTTCTAAAAACGAATTATATCTCGGGATGGTCGGGGTATCAATTGTCCCACGAAATGGTTCGGGTAAAATCAGTTATCGAAACATTATCGAAATTATCGGAGTGGTTCGAAAATTATTTTTACATAAATAATTTCTTGTATTTTAAAAATTAATTATAAAAGGATATTTTTATTGATTTTCATTTTTTAATTCCTCCATCAAGGAAGTATGTCTTTTTAATCATTCTCAGTAATGATATTCTCTAAAAACGGATTATTTCTCGGGACGGTCGGAGTATCAATCGTTCCCCCAAAATGGTTCGGGTAAAATTAATTACCAAAAGATTATCGAGAATATCGGAGTGATTTGGAAATTATTTTTACACGGATAATTTCATTTATTTTGAGAATTAATTTTACAAAGGTTATAATTTTTATTTTATTCCCGTAAATAAAATATATCTTTTAAAATTATCTTCGATAAGTGAAATCTTCTAAAATGGATTATTTCTCGAATGGTCGGAGTATCAATCGTTCTACGAAACGGTTCGAGTAAAATTATTACCGAAACATTATCGAAATTATCAGAGTGATTTGAGAATTATTTTTACATAAATGATTTCTGTTATCTCAGAACTAATTATAAAAAGACGTTGTTATATATATTATTTTTTTATTAATAAAAAATGATTTTTTTGAATTATTTTTTGGTAAAGGAAATTTTCTAAACACGGATCCGTTCTCAGGATGGTCGAAATATCAATCAATTCTCGAAACGGTTCAAGTAAAAATAGTTATCGAAACATTATCGAAAGTATCGGAGTGATTCGGTAATTGTTTTTACATGGGTAATTTCTTTTACTTTAAAAATGATTATATAAAAAAATAAAAAATTGGCTCTCATTTGTTTTTTTTTTTTTTTTTAATATTCTTTTTGAATAAGGTGTATTAAAGGAATTATTATTAAATGCTAAAATAAAAATCATTTTTTTAAGATTAAAGATAACACGCGATTAATTAGTATCGTTTTTAAAACGGGCCCGTGGGGGTGCTAATCCTTCACCACGCGTAACCGTACTCCCGAACCTAATTTTTGTTTCGTAGACCAAAAATTATCCTTTTA
This sequence comes from Fremontodendron californicum, assembly GCA_030761205.1. Lineage (NCBI taxonomy): Eukaryota > Viridiplantae > Streptophyta > Magnoliopsida > Malvales > Malvaceae > Fremontodendron > Fremontodendron californicum. Next base: position 27,964,129 of record JAULJL010000005.1, read on the forward strand.
ATATATCTTAATTAATTTTAGGATATTATTAAGAGGATAAGTTTTCATAGGTGACCAATCACACCTAACCAAAAAAGATTGGTGGCGACTCCCTGTATTTATTTTATTTAAAAAATTGTCGAGCGGTTGAAAAACCGTTATTACAGCTTTGCGACTCCGCTGGGGATCCTTTTTGAGAGTCAAGCCATAAATTAATTACGTGTTATCCCAGAATCTTAAATTAATGATTTTACTATTATTTAATCATAGTTCCCTTATTTGTTTTAAGAATAAAAGGAAAATCTTCAATATTTAATAAATTTGCATTCACGGCTATTTTGTAATTGTTTTTGATTATTTGCATCTTTCCGTTTGTATTAAATTGTTCGAGGTATCTGGGCCATCTTACACATTAAAACATGCATTTCATACATGAGCTCTATACCCGAGCTTTGTCCTTTTAGGAGGGAGTAAAGTACCTAGCTCTCGTGAGGTAATACCTCCGAATGGGCTAGCGAAACACTCTCGGGGTGTAAAGTACCTACGCTTTCGTGAGATAATAATCTCCGCACAAGCCTGGAAAATACTCCCATCGAATTGAACCCTTTCCGTTCATGGCCTGCGATAGGCAGGGATCGGCGTGCCTTACTAGTCCATTCCGGATAGTAGTGAGGAACAATTTGGGAACCTTTTGGATATACGAAATCCGAACCTAGCATATAACGAAACTTAGGAGGTCGTATGATTGGTTGAAGGAAATTTGATTTTTCTCCTGAACCTCGTTTTGTTATTATATCTGTATATATATATACTTACAGATTTTGTTTTCTTGTGGTTGTCTTCTTCTGACATTGTTATCATTGGCATCATTAGCATCCCATATAGAGGTGTTTGCTTCAATACATTGTTCCGTCGTAAATTCTCATGGAATCCACTGAACGTCGGGTTTGCGCCTCATCCGTGAATGTCACATGCGAATCACCTATGGATGTACGGATTTGGTCTAAAAGACTCAGCAAGAACAAGGGGATTGTTTGATGACCGATTTTGTATCAACTTGCCTGAGAAGATAAACCTAGATCTTTTACAAAATGACTTGACAAGTTTGGAAAATATCTGGGAACAAATGATTAAAGAAAGAAGGATGAGATTCTCTCAGAAATACGGGCAGATAGCCTTGCTTATCCCGGTGATGATCGAAGAATCGCTAATCATGGAAGCAATCCATTTTTGGGATCCGTCATACAGATGCTTTACTTTCAATAAAGAGGACATGACCCCAACCATTGAAGAATACTCAGTCTTACTTGGGATATAGCTCCAATGTCCCGATAAAGTATATGTTAGAAAGCTGAAGTTTGGACTTTGCAAAAAGTTAACTAAAATCCTTGGGATCAAAGTAGGAGACTCGAATCTGAGACGCAAAGGAGAACATATTTGCCTACCTTGGGATTTCCTCAAAGCATTCATCGAAAGACATTTGGACGAAGAAAAAGGAATGACTGCTTTCGCTCTGGCTATATATGGGATGATAATCTTTCCAAAGGTTTTGGGGCACATCGAAGCAACAGTAGTAGATTTCTTTGAGCAGGTCGAGAACAGTAGCAATCCATCACCGGCAATCTTGGCAGAGACCATAAGATCATTGAACTTTTTCCGAAGGAAAGGGGGGGACATTTCATAGGGTGTGCTCAGCTACTATATGTATGGCTTCAAAGTCATTTCGAGTGTGAGAAAAGCACCTTCACGAAACCTTATTTGCAAGGTGGAGCCCCGATTCAGGAATTTCGCAAAAACAAGTGGCCGAAGCGCAAAACCAAAGGAGAATGGGTGGCATTTTTCCAGACACTTACTAGCAAGCAAGTAAAATGGATGGCACCATGGATGCCCTCTCTGCCAATGTTATACCGTTGCGGGGAACCATGGGTACAACTCTTGGGTCCATGAGGGGGCTTAAGTTATGCTCCGCTTATGGTGCAAAGGCAATATGGAACTAAACAGTTTATCCCAGTGACTCATGGGCTCATTCGAGTAAACTTTTCTTATGGGGAGCCAAACGTGTCAAAAAGGGTCGAACAGATAATTCGAGCATGGAAAGATACTCGGAGAATGAGGCTAGGAGCTCTCAGCGATAGTGTCGCTCCACAGTATTTGCTATGGAAAACCAACCGAGTTAAAGATTCAGTTATACTTCCAAGGGGAGTCCCACCCCAACCAATTTCTTTACAGGCAAGAGAAATCTCAGAATTTGAGATCGCTAAGGAAGAATTCAAGATCGAAAGAGAGAAGATGAAGCAAAAACATCGAAGGCTCCAAGAAGAAATGGAGAATTGGAAGGATAAGGCAGAAATACAAGAAGTCCGAAATCAAAAGATCGTTAGGGAACGTGACACAGCCCAATCAGATCTGAACAATCTACACTTAGAAAACAAGAAGCTATGATCAGATATGAAGATCGAAAACATCCTCGGGTCATCTCACAGACGCGAAAAAGAGCTCCAGAAAGAAGTAGAACGATGGAAACACAAGGCACAAGAAAATGAAGGGAAAATTGCTAAATCTTTCCACGAAAGGCATAAATGGGAAAATATGTATTCTTCGATCACCGCAAAGTTGGTGGGATTAAAAACCAAGCTAAAAGGTGAGAAAGACAAGTGCTCAAAATTACAAGAAGAAAGGGAGTCTCTCTGGCAACTAACTCAGAATTTGGAACAACAATTGCACAACCAGAGGAATCATATTGATGGAATTATGAGAGAATGGAAAGACAGAGAGGCAGATTGGATTTACACGGATGCTAGTATGAGATAGAAGGCTGAAAGTTTGGGAAGGTAGCAATACATAGAACATTTGGCAACACAAGTCTGCAAAGCAGTAAGCAAAACAAGGGAAATGGTGGAGCTAGTGGAGGTGCTGATACAAGAAGTCAATCCTACTGGAAAGTATGGACAACGTCTGTTTAGCTTTCTAGAAGAGGTGAAAGATATGAGCAAGTCAAATGTTTTTATGGCTACAACTCTAGGATGATTAATCAAATGTGAAAATATACTGTGGGATCAATGAGAATCTACCTTTTGAAAATTATATTAGAGCAAGCACCTCTCAAATGCATTCATTTCATTCCATAAACATCATTAACTCGTGTTACATGCATACATATATACATATATACTCACGAAAAGATCTGGCAAGTCATGATTAAAAAGGAAAGATTTTGATATCGTGCCAACCCGTTGGAACGATTTAAAATCCCTTTTGAAAATAGCATACACTAATCATAAATAAAATGATTCTCAGTGGTTTCAAGCACAACCAGACTGACGGAAAGATCAAAGCAATCCTCTCCCCAGTATAATACTAGGTTTAAAACAAAAACCATGGAAAGTGAGCAAACAGTGCGAATTGAACGAATGGAAAAACTACAGAGGGAGTTGCAAGAGCAATTGGCTAGGTTCCAACTTGAAGCGAAAGAACAATTGGCCAGGTCCCAACAAGAAACGCAGAATAGATTGCAAGGTCACAAGAGGAATTACGTGAACAAATGGCAAAGATGATGGAAACGATGATGAGTCTGACTAGGGGAAAGGGGCAAACTGAAAGCTCAAGTGTAAGAGAAGGACTCCGACCCTGAGAAAGTAACAAAGAAAATCCTCTATACCCATTGGGTTTTACTCCAACCCCCATCCAAACATCGCAAGATGGGCATCCACAAGGAGAACCTCCAATGGGAGGACAACCCTATGTTTACGTCAACACACCGGGTCCTACAGGCCAGCAAGGCCAAGGACAGCTTGCATCTAACTCAGGGACTAATCCTTCAAACCCAGTAAACGTCCCAAACTTAGATGAACCCATAGAGCAAGAAAAATTGAGGAAAAGTGTGATAGGGTATGTAGAGGACACCAGGACGAGGCATAAATATGATATGCTAGAAGAGAGACTCAAGGCAATAGATGGGATGGACTTCTTCGCGAAAGTTGATGCAAGTGAACTAAGTTTGGTTCCAGATTTGGTAATACCACCGAAGTTCAAGGTTCTAGAATTTGAAAAGTACGATGGGACCAAGTGCCTTTCATTTCACATCACCATGTTCTGTCGCAAAATGGCTGGGCATACTCATAACGATAAGTTATTGATCCACTATTTTCAAGATAGTCTGAAAGGATCAGTCGCAAGGTGGTACAACCAACTAGATCGTGGTCGCATTCATACTTGGACAGATCTGGCAAGAGCCTTTCTAATCCAGTACAAGCACATGGCTGACATGGCACCTGATAGGTTATTCTTACAGAATATGGAGAAGAAGACATGAGAAGGTTTTAAAGAATACGCCCAGAAATGGAAGGATATGGCGGCTCAAGTGCAACCACCCCTTACTGAAAGAGAAACTACCGTGTTATTTATCAACACATTGTGAGGGCCATATTATGACAGGCTGGTCGGTAATGCTACCAAAAATTTTGCCGACATGGTCATTTTCGGCAAAATGATAGAAAGTGCTATAAAGAGCGGCAAGTTTGAAAGAGTCAAAACAACAAATGTCAAGAAGATAGGCGTGATAAAAAAGAAGAAAGAAGAAGTACAGGCAGTTTCATATGAGAGCCGGCCACCACAAAATTTTACCTTTTTCCCTACAAACCAACCCTACAGTTACTCACCTAACCCATAACCATATCATCCTACACAACCCTAATACCCGATGAGCTATCGACCGTCGATGCCAGTATATTCACCATCACCCATGCCAGCGCCTATATACACAACCCCTGCACATGTTCCTAACCCAGCTAATCCAATCAACAACGTAGGGACTAACCAACGGGGACCCCAACAGTTTCAACCAAGACCCCCATTCGACCCTATTCCCATGACATACACCCAACTCTTCCCCAAGCTAATTTAAAACCACTTAGTAGCACCCGTATTCCTTGAACCCATGAAACCCCCATATCCAAGGTGGTACGACCCAAACGTGAATTGTGATTATCACGGAGACAACCCGGGTCATTCTCTAGAGAATTGCACTGCCTTTAAACACAAGGTGCAAAGCCTGATCAGGACTGGTTATTTAAACTTCACAACTAAGGGAGAGCCTAACGTCACTACAAATCTGTTACCTAATCATGGGAAAGTGGTAGTGAATACAATAGTGGAAGGAAAAGGGTGCCGGGTGTTGTCTAGGGTTGAGGACGTCCAGACTCATACAGGAGAAGTGTTGGATACTATGATTAAAGTAGGGCTGTATAGACCAGTCAACATGAGGCAAAAAATTTTGAGGTTGGAATCAGACAATGGATACTTCTGAAGGACTTCAGCCTGTGGTGTGGTTCAACCCATGGGCGGAGTCACCCTCACCCCCCCATTGTTCAGTGCTCCCTGCTGCTTCGTTGGGCTTTACCCGTCCCCAGCGTGCACGCAGGCTTCTATAATATAAGAAAATGAAAAGCTCTTAACACAAGAAAACGTGAACCGCGCGGAGCCCGCCCGAATTCATTTTCTGCCGCCACTGGCCGACCGCGGGGAACTACTACTCGGTCGGGGGAAAGGGAAAGGTTTGGGCCTATTTATCCCGATAGGACCTCATAAAAGAACGGGAGCTGTTGAGAGGTTCCATAAGCAGTACTTTTGTACGTGATCGTAGTATGTCACGTCGTCTCATCCACGCTGCATTGAAGAGTACCTATGCACTATGTTCCGATTCACTGATAAGGAATATAGAGTTGGGGTGGGGGTCTACAATGTGATACTCAAGTATGACCCGAGGAGATACATGCTAACTATGGGTAGGGGGCCTGGTAGGACATACTATCGACCAATGCTCCGATTTTCAGGATAAAATTCAAAAGATGATGGATATCAGTGTAGCAGAATTCTCCACAGAACGGGAAAAAGAATTAGTGGATGTGGTGATTGAGGAAACACCAAAGGCTACTAAATGGGTCAAACCAAAGCCATTGGTCATCCACTATAAAGAAACCCAGAACCCGCTAGTGAAAGAAACACCGAGGGTATCAAAGCCGATAGTAACTATTGAAGTACCATACCCTTTTCCACATAGGAATGGCAAGACTGTGCCCTGGAAATACGATTGTGAAGTTATATCACCAGAACCTAGTAGCACTACACCAGTACTCAATATTTCTACAGTTGCAGTAGACATTATCGGTATTAGAGGTTTTACAAGAAGCGGGAGATGCTATAAACCCGAAGCAATAGAAAAGGCCAGAAAAGGGAAAGCTCAAATTGATGAAGAGAAGACTATCCCTGAAAACGAAGTCGAGCAAAGAAAGAACAAGCCCGTAACAGAGGGGGAAGCCTTTGAATTCCTCAAATTTATCAAGCGCAGTGAATATAGCGTGGTGGAACAGTTAAAGCGCTCACCAGCTCGTATTTCCATCTTGGAATTGCTGACGAATTCAGAACCCCACCGAAGGGCCCTCTTCAAAGTACTAAATGAGGCATACGTAGCTCATGACGTATTTGTAAAAAATTTCAATCAAGTAGTATGAAATGTGGCTGTCAATAATTTCAAAACTTTTAGCAATGAAGAAATCCCGTCGGAAGGGACAGGCAATACCAAGGCCCTCTATATCATCGGTCGGTGTAAAGGCCATATCATTGCAAAAGTGCTTATCGATAATGGTTCCGCACTAAATGTCATGCCTATGACTACACTGGTCAAATTACCTATCGACATGTCCCACATGAAGAATAGTCATATGATAGTACGGGCATTTGATGGGACCCGTAGACAGGTGGTGGGACAGATCGATTTACCAATGCAGATTGGTCCTTGCACATTTGATATCGCCTTCCAGGTGATGGATATCATCCCCTCGTACAATGTCTTTCTAGGAAGACCCTGGTTTCATATGGCTGGTGTTATTCCATGCACTCTACATCAGAAGGTAAAATTCAAAGTTGAGGAACAGGTAATAATTGTGGACGGAGAAGAAGACTTGATTGTATCAAAACCCTCGAGTATCCCCTACATAGAGGCTTCTGAAGAAGCATGGGAATGCTCTTTTCGAACCTTGAAGTTTGTTAACGCCACATTTGTAGGAGAAGGTTCTAAGATACCTATGCCTTATTTATCTTGCGTCACTCAAAACAGCCTTGTTCAGGTGGTTGGAAAAGGTTGTCGAGCCGTGGCCGGTCTAGGAAAGGACTTACAAGGAATCCGAAGATGGATAAGTGTGATTGGAAAAGGAGACAAGTTTGGTTTGGGATACAAGCCAACTAGAGAAGACAAAGAGAGAATGATAAGAGAAAGGAAAGAACAGAGGCTTGCAAGACTAAGGGGTCATGAGATAGAGATCCGAAGGATATATATCCCCCACCTCTATGAGACATTTCGATCGATGGGTTTTATTGTCTTCGGTTCACCAGTTGGAACCAAGCCTGTCGTGATTTTGGAAAGAATGTTCGCGAAATTCTGCATCCTGATACTGGAACAAGAGAAAGAAAAGGGAAGTAAAACAGAGGAAAAGACCATCTAACCGTGCCCCCCAGGATTTGAGTTGAAGAATTGGCATGCTATAGACTTACCAGCTGTATTTAGGTCTATTTCTGATTAACAAACTAAGTCTTCAAACACTTTTGCCCAAGAGTGTTATGAAAGTTTCTTTTTGTGCATGGGCTCTTTTTATGAAATTATCGTTTTAATGAATGACAAACCATGATGCATTTTGTTTCAATTCATTTGCCACTTCTTTTTGTTTATCCTTTCTATTTTGCCTCTATACAAATATCTATATTCTTTTGCTTCCACCTTTCCAGGTCCCTTATTAATGAATGCGAAAACAATCTCATCGATGGTTCGAAAATCAATTTTGAGAAATGTGTTGACGTCGATGAAATTAACGACGAAGAGATTGCTGAAACTATGACTTACCTCCTAACTTGTTGAGATTGATAGAGTTAGAAGAAAAACAAATTATGCCTCATCAGGAGATAACGAAGTTTGTTAATCTGGGAAATGAGAATGATAAGAAGGAAATAAAAATTGGCACTTCACTTTCAGTGATAAAAAAGCAAGAATTGACAAAACTGCTCCATGAATATGCGGATGTGTTCGCATGGTCCTATCAGGACATGCCAGGGCTTGATACGAATATCGTGGTACATCGTTTGTCCTTAGGGCCAGAATGCAAACCAGTGAAACAAAAGTTGAGACGAATGAAGCCTGAAATGCTCCTAAAAGTCAAAGAAGAAGTAAAAAAATAGTTCGATGCAGGATTTTTGAAAGTTGCCAAGTATCCTGAATGGATGGTGAACATAGTCCCAGTCCCGAAGAAAGAAGGGAAAGTACGGATGTGTGTTGATTATCGGGACCTAAACAAAGCTAGTCCGAAAGATAGTTTTCCATTACCCCATATCGATACCTTGATGGACAATATCGCCAGGCACTCATTGTTCTCATTTATGGATGGATTTTCGGGCTACAAACAAATCAAGATGGCACCAGAAGACATGGAAAAAAACCACATTTGTGACAATGTGGGGGACTTTTTGTTATAAAGTTATGCCATTTGGGCTAAAGAATGCAGGTGCGACTTACCAGAGAGCAATGGTGACCCTCTTTCATGATATGATGCATAAAGAAGTAGAAATTTATGTCAACGATATGATCGCAAAGTCACGTGAAGATGAAGACCATGTGGTTAATCTGAGAAAGTTGTTCGATAGGTTAAGAAAGATCCAGCTTAAGCTCAATACCGCCAAATACACGTTCGGTGTAACATCCGACAAACTACTGGGCTTTATCGTTAATGAGAAAGGAATCGAAGTAGACCCTGACAAGATACGCGCCATCCAGAACTTATCCCCACCCCGGACACAGAAAGAAGTAAGAGGATTTCTGGGAAGATTGAATTACATTGCCCGTTTTATTTCCCAACTCACTGCCAAATGTGATCCGATTTTCAAACTCCTCAGGAAACGAGACTCGGGTGAATGGGACGAAGATTTCCAAGCGGCATTCGATAAAGTGAAAGAGTATCTTACCAACCCACCGGTGTTGGTACCGCCCACTCCGGGAAGGTCACTTGTTTTGTATTTGGTAGTACATTAGAAGTCCATGGGATGTGTATTGGGACAGCAAGATGAGACAAATAAAAAAGAGCATGCCATTTACTACTTGAGTAAAAAGTTTACCGATTACGAGGCCAAATACTCGACAGTAGAAAATGTGTGTTGTGCACTAGCTTGGACTACTCGTAGGCTCCGTCAATACATGTTGTATCATACAACATTACTTATTGCTAAATTAGACCCCAAAAGTACATATTAGAGAAACCCTCATTGTCAAGAAGATTAGCAAGATGGCAGGTTCTACTCTTTGAGTATGACATCACCTATGTCTCGTAAAAGGCCATAAAAGGGAGAGTAGTGGCCGAATTTCTGGCAGATAGAGCTACAGAAGATTACGAGCCGGTAAAGTTTGACTTTCCTGATGAGGACTTCATGGTTATTTCTCGGGAAGATAAAGGCGAGGAGTTAAAGAAGGATGTAAGGAAAATATGAGGCCTGTGTCATAGGACTTCAAGCGGCTATTGCAAAGAAAATAGGCGAGTTAGAAGTATATGGAGATTCTGCTCTAGTTATCTAACAGTTGAAAGGAGAATGGGAAACAAGAGATTCAAAACTGATCCTTTACCAAAAATTCATAATGGAATTGGTTCAGCAATTCCAAAAGATCAAATTCAATTACTTGCCTCGAGAAGAAAATCAAATGGCCGATGCCCTAGCTACGTTGGCCTCAATTTTCAAAATAAATACAAGTGCTGACGTCCAGCCCATCAAGATGAGTATACGAGAGTCGCCCGCACATTGTATGCATGTCAAGGAAGAGCCGGATAGGAGACCGTGGTACCATGACATCTTATAACACTTAAAACATCAGCAGTATCCAGAGCACGCTGTGGAAAATGACAAAAAAACTTTGAGAAGAATGGCGATGGGATTCTTCTTGGATGAAGAAATATTGTATAAAAGAAGTAGAGATCATACACTTTTAAGGTGTGCCGAAGCGGCTGAAGCTAAAAGAATACTCGAAGAGGTTCAAGAAGGGGTGTGTGGAACACATACAAACGGCCACATGATGGCTAAGCAGATTATGAGAGCAGGTTATTACTGGATGACTGCGAAAAGGGATTGCATCAGGTATGTTCGAAGATGTCATAAGTGTCAGATATACGCAGATAAGCTGCATGCTCCTCTGATAACTCTACATGTCATGACAAAGCCTTGGCTTTTTTCTATGTGGGGAATGGATGTGGTCGGGCCAATTACCCCTAAAGCATCGAACGGACATCGCTTCATTTTGGTAGTGATCGATTACTTCACGAAATAGGTCAAAGCTACTTCTTACGCTAATGTGACCAAATCCGTGGTGTGTAAATTTTTGAAAAAGGAAGTGATATGCCGATATGGCCTCCTGAAGAAAATTATTACAGATAATGCTCTCAATTTGAACAATACCATGATGAAAGAATTTTGCACTCAGTTCAAAATCAGGCACCACAACTCGACGCCTTACCGTCCCAAGATGAATGGAGCAGTAGAAGCTACTAACAAGAATATAAAGAAAATCGTTGCCAAAATGATTGATAAGTACAAAGATTGGCACGAGAAGCTTTCGTTTGCCCTGCACGCCTACAGAACGTCAGTACGTACTTCTACAAGGGCAACCCCCTACTCCTTGGTGTACGAGATGGAAGCTGTACTACCAATTGAAGTGGATATCCCTTCTCTGAGAATTTTAATGGAAGTCGAGTTAGAAGAAGCAGAATGGGTTCGAGCCTGCTATGAGCAACTTAATTTGATCGAGGAAAAGAGGATGACGGCACTGTGTCATGGCCAATTGTACCAAAGACGGATGATGAGGGTACATAACAAAAAAGTTTGCCCAAGAGAGTTCCGAGAAGGTGATTTAGTTTTGAAGAAGATCCTCCCTAATCAGTAAGATCCCAGGGGAAAATGGGCACCAAATTGGGAAGGCCTGTATGTGGTAAAAAAAGGTATTTTCAAGAGGGGCAATGATTTTAGCAGAGATTGATGGTGCGAATTTCTCAAGTCCAATCAATGCTGACGCAGCAAAGAAATATTATGCATAAAAAAATTAAAAAAAAAAGGTAAGAAAGGAGAGTTTCATATCGAAAACCCAAAAGGGCGTTCGAATCAAATGATGGATCTAGGTCGAAAACCTTAAAGGGCAGCCTAGGTAAAGGACAAACAAGAGTTTGAATGACCGACAATAATCTGTGTGAAATAATTCATGAGACAAGGGATTAAAACAGGATGGAAGAACTGAACAAGCAGCGAGGTGCGACATGACCGAATGGCATAAGGCAGGAAGGGTAATTAATAGTTGGACGCTCTCGAAAGGAGTTAAAGACATCGATGAATTTTTTTTCTAAAAGAGAAATCTGAATTTGCTCGAATGAGATCGTTTAAGTATTCATTATGTGGGGTCTATCCCTGTTCAGTCTTTCTTTCTTTTCTTTGATTAATGCCAGTATGTTCTTTTTTTTCCTTTCACTAGAATGAAAGTACATATTCTGATTCATAAAATCTTGTCCTTAAAATTATCCTTCTTTGTTTGAAATTTTTTTTAGATAATGCATTATGTTGGCATGAAATTTGAATAATAATAAATAACTAGATAATGCACAAACGGAGCTTTCGTGATTACTCTACAAAAATTTGAGAATTGGAAAATCAAAAGGGGAGAAAGAGATGATGGGACAGTGTGAGACCTGATTTTTTTATACCTTTTTGAAGTAAAGAAAGCAATGATTGAAATGACGATTGATATGTAAAATTGTTTTGAGGGGAGTGTACAAAACTTTAACTCGACTAAGAAAGGATTGTGAAGAAGTAAATCGTGGACACCTAGTCAATTTGATGAAGGAAAAGAGAAAGAATTGGGAAGGACAGAAAAGGTTTGTGAAGATTGAAATAAGAGGCTTAATTAGACTCAACTCTGAAAGGGTCTCTGGTTAATGAAATATACACAGGGACATCGAATCATGATTCGAGCCTCAAGTTATGCATTTCATTGTCATAAACATGCATTGTATCATCATAACATTGCAAGCAATTAAGAATTACTGTTGCATAGAAAGGAGATATGAATGACAGATGGACAAGGAAAAATGAAACCCGACTGCAGCAGGAAGTTGGGAATCACCATGATGACCAGGAAAAAGGTACATTTTAAAAGTGATAGAGCCTCTGTTGAGAGGAGCAATTTATTTTCCAAGTAAGCGTCGTTTTTAAATTTCAAAGTCACGGAGCCTCTGATGAGAGGAGCATGTTAAATTCCAGACTTGTAGAGCCTCTGTTGAGAGGAGCAATTTATTTTCCAAAGTTTTCGAGCCTCTGATGAGAGGAGCATTTTCATTTTTCAAAGTCACGGGGCCTCTGATGAGAGGAGCATGTTAAATTTCAAAGTTGTAGAGCCTCTGTTGAGAGGAGCAATTTATTTTCTAAAATTTTTGAGCCTCTGATGAGAGGAGCATTTTCATTTTTCAAAGTCACGGAGCCTCTGATGAGAGGAGCATGTTAAACTCCAAAGTTGTAGAGCCTCTGTTGATAGGAGCAATTTATTTTCCAAAATTTTTGAGCCTCTGATGATAGGAGCATTTTCATTTTTCAAAGTCATGGAGCCTCTGATGAGAGGAGCATGTTAAGTTCCAAACTTGTGGAGCCTCTGTTGAGAGGAGCAATTTATTTTCCAAAGTTTTCGAACCTTTGATGAGAGGAGCATGTTCATTTTTAAAGTCACGGAACCTCTGATGAGAGGAGCATGTTAAATTTCAAAGTTGTAGAGCCTCTGTTGAGAGGAGCAATTTATTTTTCAAGTAATAGAGCCTCTGCTGAGAGGAGCATTTTATTTTCCAAGTGATAGAGCCTCTATTGAGAGGAGCAGCTTATTTTCCAAGTGAGCATTGTTTTTAAATTTTAAAGTCATAGAGCCTCTGATGAGAGGAGCATCGTTTTAAATTCCCAAAGTTTTCGAGCCTCTGATGAGAGGAGCATTTTCATTTTTCAAAGTTTATGAAGCCTCTGATGAGAGGAGCATCGTTTTAAATTTCAAAGTCAAAGAGCCTCTGTTGAGAGGAGCAGTTTATATTAATCATGGACAGCATTGTCGCTTACGTCTTTGCCGTATTGTCGATTCTCAACAATGTTCAAAGAGGGGTAGCTGTAGCGACCCATTTTTTTTATTATTATATTTTTATTATATTATATTTTTTAATATTTATTATTATTATAATGTTTATTTATTATTATTGGGCCAACAGGCCTGCCCAACAGGCCCCAAACCCCATTGGGCCTGATAGCCCAGCATGCTCCCAGTAGGCCCCAAAGTTGCCAACACCCCCAACCCCAACCTGGCCTAACAGGGCCCAAACTTTCGGTGGCCCAACAGACCACAAATCACCATTGGGCCTGATGGCCCAGCATGCTCCTACAACCACAAACCCTAGCAGCTTTCCCCCCACCGTTTCTATTGCCCTAGCCACTTCCCCACCTCTCTACCGCCTTCACTAGTCGCCACCGACACCCCAGCTGGACTGACACCCCCCCCACTTGCCCTTGCCAAACCCACTTGCCCCTGCCAAACCCTACATTGCACCCACTTGCACCCACCAACATGGCCACCGACCTGACACCCTAGCTTAGTACCACCGCCCTAACCCCCTAGCCCCACCGCCACTCACCGCCACAACCCCCTATAAAAACCCCAACCCAGATCCGAGCAAAGAAAAAAAGAGGGGAGGAAAAATAGGACAAAAATTGGAAACCAGAAAAGGCAAAGATCACAAAAAAAAACATAAGAGAGAAAAAAAAAAGGGGATAAACCCCAACCAACCAGCAAAAAAAAAAAAAAAAAAGAAAGAAAAATTTTGAATTTTCGGATTCAGGTCTAGGAAATCCAGTTGGGTTTCGGGCAAATCTAGCCTAGCATTCGGTTAGAAGAAGAAAATATGAGTTTTTTTGGTTTTTTTTGGCTCGGGGCATCTCGACACGGCGGTGGCGACGACGACGGCGACAGAGACGGTAGAGCTTTGGGAGAAAAAAATCAGGTGAGAAGTTTTTTTTTGTTGGTTAGGTTAAAATGAGGATAAAAAAAATCTTCTAAAGCAGCATCCGGTCGGGTTGCGGGACCCGCGCGTGGGTCCGCGCCTCCACCCGACCCAGATGTTGCTTCTTCCATTTTTGTTTTGTTTTTATTATTTTTTTTGTTATATTAATTATTATTATTAGTAGTATTATTAGTATTAGTATTATTATTATTATTGTTTTTTTTGTTTTATTTATTATTGTTATTTTCATTTATTTATATATATATTTGTTTATTGCTAGTATTATTATTTTTTTTCTTGCCATTATAATTATTATTGCTACCTAGTTTATTGTTTTATTTATTATTATTTCCATTTATTTATATATATAATATTTATTATTTATTTTATTTTTAGTATTATTATACCCTTTTTTTCATTTTTTTTGCCATTATTATTACTATTATTATCATTTATTTTATTATATATATATATATATATATATTTTTTGTTTATACATATATTTTTATTTATTGTTATTATTATTATTAATTCTTTTTTTTTTAAAATATTCTTGCCACTATTATTATTATTAGTATTATTATTATCATTTATAGTTTATTTATTTATTTTGTATTTATGATTAAACTTGTTATTGTTATTTATTTATTTATTTTATTGTTCATTTTATACATTATAAAACAAAAAAAGGGAGGGGTTTTCATTAACTTTTAATGAATAAATTTTTCGCGAATAAAATACGTCTTTTAAATTATTTTCGGCAAAGGAAATTCTCTGAAAATGAGCTCTTTCTGGAAATGGTCGGAATATCAATCGTTCCTCAAAATGGTTTGTGTAAACATGATTATCGAAATTATCGGAGTGGTTCATGAATTATTTTTACATAAAGCAATTTTTTTATTCCGAATTTAATTATAAAAAGATATTTTTATTAATTCCTCTGTAAACAAATGTTTTTTTTTGTTTTCAATAAATGAAATTTTCTAAAAACGAATTATATCTCGAGATGGTCGGGGTATCAATTGTCCGACGAAACGGTTCGGGTAAAATCAGTTATTGAAACATTATCGAAATTATCGGAGTGGTTCGAAAATTATTTTTACATAAATAATTTCTTGTATTTTAAAAATTAATTATAAAAGGATATTTTTATTGATTTTCATTTTTTAATTCCTCAATCAAGGAAGTATGTCTTTTTAATTATTCTCGGTAAATGAAATTCTCTAAAAATGGATTATTTCTCGGGATGGTTAGAGTATCAATCGTTCCCCGAAACGGTTTGGGTAAAATTAATTACCAAAATATTATCGAGAATATTGGAGTGATTCGGCAATTATTTTTAAACGGATAATTTCGTTTATTTTGGGAATTAATTTTAGAAAGGGCATAATTTTTATTTTATTCCCGCAAATAAAATATATCTTTTAAAATTATCTTCGATAAGTGAAATCTTCTAAAATGGATTATTTCTCGAACGGTCGGAGTATCAATCGTTCTACGAAACGGTTCGAGTAAAATTATTACGAAAACATTATCGACACTATCGGAGTGATTCAGGAATTATTTTTACATAAATGATTTCTGTTATCTCAGAACTAATTATAAAAAGACGTTGTTATATATATTATTTTTATTATTTCTCCACAAATAAAAAATAATTTTTTTGAATTATTTTTTGGTAAAGGAAATTTCCTAAACACAGATCCGTTCTCAGGATGGTCGGAATATCAATCAATTCTCAAAACGGTTTAAGTAAAAATAGTTATCGAAACATTATCGTAAGTATCAGAGTGATTCAATAATTGTTTTTACATGGGTAATTTCTTTTACTTCAAAAATGATTATATAAAAAATAAAAAATAAACATTGTATCTCATTTGTTTTTAAAAAAATATTCTTTTTGAATAAGGTATATTAAAGGAATTATTATTAAATGCTAAAATAAAAATCATTTTTTTAAGATTAAGGATAACATGGGATTAATTGGTACCGTTTTTAAAACGGGCGCCGTGGGGGTGCTAATCCTTCCCCACGCGTAACTGTACTCCCGAACCTAATTTTTGTTTCGCAGACCAAAAATTATCCTTTTAATATATCTTAATTTATTTTGGGATATTATTAAGAGGATAAGTTTTCATAGGTGACCAATCACACCAAACCAAAAAAGATTGGTGGCGACTCCCTGTATTTATTTTATTTAAAAAATCGTTGAGCGGTCGAAAAACCGTTATTACAATTTTAACTCGGGAATATGTTTATTTTTTATTGAAAATCATCACCTTTTTTAATAATAAAAAAAAAAACATTTAAAAAATGAATATGAACATGTATGACATAAATAAAATGACATAGCAAAGTCTAGATAATATAATGCAACCTAAATGATATGACATGATTTAAATGGCATAGTATATTCTAGATGAAATGAAAAATCCTAAGTATCATGGTATATTCTGAATGAAATAAAATGATTTAAAGGACATGGCTGATGGAGACTCAATTAAGAGTTGTAAACCCAAGTGCAGGTTATGTTCAAGTAATAAATTCTCGGGTGTCCGAGGTCGAACCACAGGGAAGCGTACTAGTAAGTATAAGTTTATAAATATATATGAAAAAGAAAATAAACAAGATATTAGGGAATCAATAACAAAGAAAGTAAACAAGATATTAGAGAACAAAATAAACAAAATTACATAAAAGCAATTAAACAAGATATAAAAAACAATAAGAAAGGATGTTGAGGTTAGAGAATCCACTCTTGGTGTTATGCTAAAATTAATCTTGTTTTATTACACAATTGAAATCCACACATAAGGGAGGTTCAAATCGGAAGGTTTAGCAATTCAGTCCAAATTGTCCAACGTCCATAGCATATGATATTATGTTCATTTGGTGTCCTCAAAACTCATAAAAAGAGTCCAAGCATTCCTTATGCCAAGGTATATGTCTACAACAAATCAAGGTTATGAAACCAAGCATTTATTGTGCCATTTTCATTGTCAATAATGAATCAAGATCCCTACTTTGCAAGTATGATTTTAAACCAAAAGAAAATATTATCTATACTAGTGTTTATAAATGATAATTCATTTTAGCTCATGTTTAAGAGACTAACCTTAGCATTTACCAAGAGCTTCACCTCATCACCTCAACAATATGATTAGCAACACATACTAGATATGAATGAAATGAAAAGAAATGTAAGAAGCATAAGTAAATAAAGAAAAAGAAAACTAGAGAAAGGAAAGAAGAAGAAAACTTAGAGAATTTTATTACAATGGCTAATATCCTCCCAATGTATCAATTGTATCACAATACTCATCCAAGGCCCTCTATTTATACACATTTTGGAGGGCTAAATGACAAGAGACAAGCTTTACAAATTTCAAAGGTAGGTATAATAGGTGGGTGTATTTTTCTAACAATTTTCGTCATATTGTATGACAATTCTGATCAGCCAGCTTGATGGTCGATTTTGTCAATGTTGGAGGCTCGATCTGATAAAATTGTCTTCTAGAAAAATATACCCCTATCAGTTACGGATCCATAGCCGTTGGAATCAGTTCATTTGCTGATGTGGATAAGAATATATGGGCAAAATACAAAAACAGGTCAGCACAGACGTCATTGCACATCAGCCAACTTGATGGTCGATTTCGCTAGGGAAAACGACTCCGTTTGAAGAAGTGTAAAACATGAAAAAGATAGATATGCCTCTTAGCTTTGCACGGCTACAAATTTCAGCCTTATTGCTTCAGTAAAACTCGAGATATAGCTGATATGGCAAACGGTGTCGGAACTGGAACTGAACTGGATTTGCCCTTAATTCTAGTAATCTGAAATCACTCAAAGAAACTTGTGAAAAACACCAAATTACATAAAAATATAAAAGATCATAAACACAATTAGACTAAACAATAATAACTCGTATTTGACACAAAACAATAATAAAACATAACTAAAAACTATATAATTATACGAGTTATCACACCCCCACACTTAGATTGTTGCTAGTCCCTAGCAACGACTCAATAAAAATAAAATCAGAAAATCTAATCTAATCCATTTTCGTAGGAAATCACGGTGGCACTTAGCATGTGACACAAGCCTTTAAACCCCTAGGTGTCCCTAGTGGACGAGTTTAGTCTCGTGAGGGTTTACTAGGATGATACCCACAAACATTGAAGACATAAGAAAAACTAAAAATAATAATTATAACTAATCCTTCCAATATAAATTAGAGATAATCATTGGACAAGTCTTAAAAACTAATCAATAGCTTAAAGAAATTCACAAAAAATCTTGCTTGAATGTAAATAAATGAGTTAGGCCAATATTAACATAACATATTTCAATCAAAATAGTGCATATTCAAACTTAATCTCAACTTCTCACATGGGATACTCTCTTGATTTTCACTCTTTAAAGTAGTGGTAAAGTGTTTACACTCAATCAATCTCATGAAAACAGTTCTACCATATGCTTGCTTGTCCACCTATTCTCCACTATTTTGATCATACAACTTCATAAATCAAGAGGTCTTTTTTCAAGGTTGTAATGGGGCCAAAGGGTTATAATGTGGTTAAAGAACAAAAGGATAAAGATATCACAAAGGTTCCAAAGAGTTCATAGAGTTTAGAGACATAATAAGATCATACAAATAAAACTTCTCAAAACTCTTATAAAGCACATAATAACATAGGCTAAATATTCATGTTGAGCCTTTGCATCATTCTAACCAACTTTGTAACATCTTTTTCTAGAAGTTCAAGAGAAGATTCTTTTTTTTTTTTTTTTTTTTTAATATGGGAATGTATTTGACAATGATCCCTTTCTTTTTCTCTTGACTTTTTCTTTTCTTTTCTCCCCCCACACTTATCTTTTGTTTCTAACCCAAATTTTCAAAAAGTATCCCTTGTTTTTGCAATATGTCTCAAAATATATAATCCATCTTTAGAACAAGGGTAAGGATATAAGTATATTTAGGCTAGGTGTAAGTTGTGGTTACCAATAAAACAGCATATTTAATGTAGGCTCAAATTGGTTCACTAGTGGGGATGTTCTCTTAGAACATTAATAAGGGATGGCTGTTTGGCTCTGGTTATAATCCTAATGCCTCTATCATATTCATTTTGTCACATGTATCAATATAGTCTCAAACGGTTTAAAGCAAGTTCTAGAGAATCATGTAATCATAAGAGCACTCAAGAAAGAAATTAGATTGATTTGTATAATGCATCAATCATTATAGGCTCAAAAACTCACAAGGATGATTATACAAGTCAGATTAAGTCTAAACATGCTTCTTTCTCAATCAACATATCATATTAACATTGGCTCATAAAAAGGTTGATATCAAGCTCAATTCTCATGAAAATCTTCTCACTAATAAATCTGTTTTAGACTTATGCAATTCATATCTCATTATAGTATTGAAAGTAACTAAAAAACACACTAAGTCTAAACATGCTTTTTTTTTTTTTTTTTGAAGAAGAAGATTAAATCAAACTGACAAGGTATGTCTCAAGTCTCCCTTACTCAGACCTTGTTCAGAATGAATACTTCTAAATGTCTTAAAACACAACAATTTTTTATTTTTTTTATTATTTTTTTTTATAGCAAAATATGTCCTTTACCCCCTACTAAAATATGACATTGTCCCCAATGTCAAATTTTAAAGGTAGAATTTAGGAGATATTACCTGCAGAGGTTGCTAACCACTTATTATAACTGAGACACAACAAGCAAAATGTTAGATAATGTCACAAAGACAAAGTGCAATCCACTCCTTGCTCGTCCATATCTCTTTTTCTTTTTCCGAGCGTTTGCGAAACAACCGTAGCAGATAAACACTCATAAGCTTGTAGCTTTTTGAGTAAATCTTCAATGGTTGTAGCAGAAATTATGGTTCTCCTTGCCTCTGAAAACATGAATCCATTATCCACAGCATTATCTAAATATGAAAGCAAATTACTAAAATAACCATTAATATTAAGCAAACCAATGGGTTTCTTATTTGTGACCAAAGATGACCAAGAAGCCACGCAAGCTATTTCTTCCAATGTACCCAGACCTCCTGGTAAAGCAATGAATGCATCGGCAGAATGGTACATGATTGTCATCCGTTCAGGGATACTCCAGACTTGTATTTCCTTACCCACGGTAGGTCCACAAAAATCTGTGAATAGTTTTGGCACGATTCCTAGAACTGGACTTCCTCCGGCGTGTGCTGCTGTAGCGACTGCTCCCATTAAACCCGTACTACCGCCTCCATAAATCAACTGGATCTTTTGTTGGGCAAGTATTACTCCAACTCTTATGGCTTCATCAGCGAATATGTTATTTTTCCCTGGATAAGCACCTCCAAAGACACAAATTTTTTTAATGCGCTGGGACGAAGTGCTTTCCATTTTTTTTCTTTTTCGAGTGCCTGAAAGAGAATGAGTACATGGTGTAATATATAGAGGACTGAGTAGTGAATCAGACAAGAGTAATAATGTCGCCGAAAGTGTATTTGACCTGTCAGAAGAAAATGTTAACCTAACAAAAGATTTTTGCGTGATTTCAGGAAGAAAATCAAAAAGAGAAGAAAAATCAACCGTAAAAGACCAATGCAAAAAAAAAAAAAAAAAATCGAGAATAATTACACAAATCGAACAACACGTAAATTAAACCGAAATGAAGTTATTGCAAATCAAACCAAAAGCTGAGAAGTCATTTATTGTAGTTGTGACTGTGGCTCACATCTTCCTCTGGTTTTACGTCCAGAAACGGCTTAAACGCCTTCTATGAGTCGAGGATATGCTTCCCATCCAGTTTTCTTACAAGCTGGCAAACAGGGTCTTTTAACATCAGATTCCCAAGATGTTGCCATTCCCTTTGGAATTGCGGCCATAAATCAAGAATTTCTCTTTGTACGTCTCCACTAGGATGCGTCTCAAGAGAAAGTTGGATATTATCCAAATTCTCCTTACTCAGTCCATCCTTAATGAATTCAATTTTATCATCTCGATTAGAGGACGGAATCCCAATAGAACGACATTTACCGTTACACGTCCATCGTGCACACTTGTGGCAATTTGAACTCATGCGCTTTGCTCGTCGCTTCTTTGCATAAGTGCTTCTACCTGTACCTGGTAAATGCAAAACAGGAAGATATTCATCTTCACGTACCTTGGCTTCAATTATCCAACGTATGTCTTCAGGAATCCCTTTGTGCATAAGCATTCTTAATCTTTCAAATCGAACTTGGTAAAGCTTCAGTAAAATATTTCGAGGAAAAGGAGGAAATCGTTTCTGCAATCTTGTGAGAATATCATCCATCTTGAAAAAAAAAATGAAAAAGAAATTGAAAGAGAAATTTATATACAATATCAGTTTTGTGGGTAGCTGATGGAACCGACTTAAATAATCACGGAGTACCGTTATCCGCCATTTAATCGGGAAAAAAATGATTTTTTTTTTTTTTTTTTTGAAGATTAGTAAAAATTATATTTACATCTAGTTATTTTCAAAACAAGGATCAGAAAGAAAAACAACCTCTTCTTGAGTAACATGATTTTCCAAAAAGAGTTTGAGTCTTTGTCCATTTACCTTGAATACGTTACCATTTTGAGGATTCTCAATGTCAACTGCTCCATAATGATACACATGCTTAACCACAAATGGGCCAGTCCATCTTGATCTCAACTTACCAGGGAATATGTGAAGTCTAGAATTATAAAGTAGAACTTTTTGCCCAACATCAAATGTTTTTCTTGAAATTAACTTGTCATGAAAGGCTTTAGTTCTTTCTTTATGAATTTTAGAATTCTCATATGCATCATTTCTGAGTTCCTCAAACTTTTGTTTCCAACAATACTTAACCTGAAAAGAATTTAACAAAGAATCAGTGTGTGAAATTTCTGAAGCATTATCAAACTCACATTCAATTAAATAAGCTTCTAAAGGATCATGAAATGTGGTAGTGGTGAGATGTTCATGAACAAGTTCTTCAATGAAATCCACTTCATGTACTTCTGAATCATCACCAGGTTGCTTGCAAGTGTTGAACACATTTAATTTTAAAGTCATATTTCCAAAAGAAATGTTCAACATACCATTCCTGCAATTTATCAGAGCATTAGAAGTTGCAAGAAATGGGCGTCCTAATATAACAGGAATTTGAACATTTGGATTTGAAACAGGATGTGTGTCCAAAACAATAAAATCAACAGGGAAGTAAAAATTTTCAATTTGAACCAAAACATCTTCAACTATCCCTCGAGGAATTTTTACAGAACGATCAGCTAGTTGAAGTGTAACAGGTGTTTCCTTGAGTTCACCTAAACCTAACTGTTGATAAACAGAAAAAGGCAAAAGATTAACACTAGCACCAAGATCAAGCAATGCACGTTCTATTCTAGTGTTTCCAATGATGCATGAGATTGTTGGACATCCAGGATCTTTGAATTTTGGTGCAGTAAGGTGCTGAATGATTGAGCTCACACTTTCTGTCAGAAATGCTTTCTTTTGTACATTATGTTTCCTTTTAACTGTGCACATGTCCTTCAAAAATTTAGCATAAGATGGAACTTGTTTGATTGCATCCAATAAAGGAATGTTAATCTTAACTTGTTTGAAAAGTTCATAAATTTCTGCATTTTGATTCAAATTCTTTATTGTTTGCAACCTTTGAGGAAAAGGAGCAGGATGCATACCTTTTTCTTTGTCCAAATTTTCAAGAAGTTCAGACTTACCATCATCCTTACCAATACTTTTCGGAGGGGAAGGAGGATCTTGGTCTTTTGATGGAATATTTTTGTCAATTGCCTTTCCACTTCGAAGAGTTGTGATAGAACTGGCATTTTCCTGTTGAGTTTCATTGGAGCAAGAAACAAGACATTGAGTAGAAGGGTTAGGCTGAGGTTGAGCAGGAAACTTACCTTTTTCTTGAGTGCGTAATGAAGCTGTCAATGTGGACAAGGTGTTTTTGATCTCATTGATGTCCTGTGAAGTTTGGTTATTCACATTTGCTTGTGTTTGCATGAATGCTTGCAATGTCTCTTCCAAGGTTTGTACACGTGAAGGTTGATAGGAAAAAGTGTTGCCCGGCTTTTGAGATTGTGGTACCTGAACATGATTATTATTCCGCCAACTGAAGTTGGGATGATTTCTCCATTCAGGGTTATACGTTTCAGAGTAAGGAGAAGGAAAAGGCTTTTTAAATGTGTTTATGGAATTTACTTGATCATGCAACGCTTCTTTAAGAATGGGAATGTTTGGACATTCAGAAGTGGGGTGTCCCATGATTTCACAAATTCCACAACTTTCTTCATTTTTAACCGTTTTGATTTCTTTTACTTCTCTAAGTTCCATGGCTTCAATCTTTCTAGCCAAATTAGCTACTTTAGCTTTTATCTCATCTTCTTGACTAAAATGATATTTACCTCTGTTAGAAACAAGATTAGATCTATTGGAACTTTCAGAGGAATTATCTGTGTGCCAGGCTTGAGAGTTATCTGCCAAATGGTCTAGGTAGTCAAAGGCTTCTTCAGGTTCTTTTTCTAGAAACTCACCGTTACACATTATTTCAACAAATTGTTTAGTTTCGGGAGTTAAACTTTCATAAAAGAAACTAATAAGACGCCATTTTTCAAAACCATGATGTGGACAAGAACTTAACAAATCTTTAAAACGCTCCCAGCACTGAAAAAATGCTTCATTTTGATTTTGATTGAAATTTTGAATCTGTCTTTTCAAAGCAGTAGTTTTATGTGCTGGGAAAAATTTCTTTAGAAACTTAGTTTGTAATTCTTGCCATGTGCCAATTGACCTTGGTTTTAAATTATGAAGCCAAATTTTTGCTTTGTCTTTTAAAGAAAAAGGAAATAATTTTAGCTTGACAATTTCATTTGTACATTGTTGGTCATTAAAGGTGACACATACATCTTCGAAGTCTTTTAGAAACGAGTAAGCACTTTCCGATTCTAGCCCATGGAAATTTGGAAGCAAAGCTATCATACCTGGTTTAAAACGAAAGTTGTTTGCATTGAGAGGAAAAATAAAACAAGAGGGTGATGAGCTTCGAGTTGGTTGCAAGTAGTCACGCATGGTGCGTACTTGTCTGTTCTCATCTTCAGCATGAACACTTTCATTGTCAGCCATGTTAGAAAGATTACCTGAAAAAGTTTCACAATAAAATCTAACTAAACGACGAGATCTAAAATCACGTCGCCAAACAAGCATAAAACAAAGTTAATATACAGATTAGGCGGTATAACCAGCCAATAAAAATAAAACAAAGTTAATATAAAATATAAATATAAATATATAGAAAATTAGGCGGTATAACCAGCCAAAAAATATATATACTAAATTAGGCGGTATAACCAGCCAATAAAAATAAATATATATACAAATTAGGCGGTATAACCAGCCAATAAAAATAAATATACTTATAAACTTATATACTTAGTATTGCTTCCCCGGCAACGGCGCCAAAAACTTGATGGAGACTCAATTAAGAGTTGTAAACCCAAGTGCAGGTTATGTTCAAGTAATAAATTCTCGGGTGTCCGAGGTCGAACCACAGGGAAGCGTACTAGTAAGTATAAGTTTATAAATATATATGAAAAAGAAAATAAACAAGATATTAGGGAATCAATAACAAAGAAAGTAAACAAGATATTAGAGAACAAAATAAACAAAATTACATAAAAGCAATTAAACAAGATATAAAAAACAATAAGAAAGGATGTTGAGGTTAGAGAATCCACTCTTGGTGTTATGCTAAAATTAATCTTG
Organism: Fremontodendron californicum; assembly: GCA_030761205.1. Classification (NCBI taxonomy): domain Eukaryota; kingdom Viridiplantae; phylum Streptophyta; class Magnoliopsida; order Malvales; family Malvaceae; genus Fremontodendron; species Fremontodendron californicum. Next base: position 27,988,989 of record JAULJL010000005.1, read on the forward strand.
TTTTATTACACAATTGAAATCCACACATAAGGGAGGTTCCAATCGGAAGGTTTAGCAATTCAGTCCAAATTGTCCAACGTCCATAGCATATGATATTATGTTCATTTGGTGTCCTCAAAACTCATAAAAAGAGTCCAAGCATTCCTTATGCCAAGGTATATGTCTACAACAAATCAAGGTTATGAAACCAAGCATTTATTGTGCCATTTTCATTGTCAATAATGAATCAAGATCCCTACTTTGCAAGTATGATTTTAAACCAAAAGAAAATATTATCTATACTAGTGTTTATAAATGATAATTCATTTTAGCTCATGTTTAAGAGACTAACCTTAGCATTTACCAAGAGCTTCACCTCATCACCTCAACAATATGATTAGCAACACATACTAGATATGAATGAAATGAAAAGAAATGTAAGAAGCATAAGTAAATAAAGAAAAAGAAAACTAGAGAAAGGAAAGAAGAAGAAAACTTAGAGAATTTTATTACAATGGCTAATATCCTCCCAATGTATCAATTGTATCACAATACTCATCCAAGGCCCTCTATTTATACACATTTTGGAGGGCTAAATGACAAGAGACAAGCTTTACAAATTTCAAAGGTAGGTATAATAGGTGGGTGTATTTTTCTAACAATTTTCGTCATATTGTATGACAATTCTGATCAGCCAGCTTGATGGTCGATTTTGTCAATGTTGGAGGCTCGATCTGATAAAATTGTCTTCTAGAAAAATATACCCCTATCCGTTACGGATCCATAGCCGTGGGAATCAGTTCATTTGCTGATGTGGATAAGAAGATATGGGTAAAATACAAAAACAGGTCAGCACAGACGTCATTGCACATCAGCCAACTTGATGGTCGATTTCGCTAGGGAAAACGACTCCGTTTGAAGAAGTGTAAAACATGAAAAAGATAGATATGCCTCTTAGCTTTGCACGGCTACAAATTTCAGCCTTATTGCTTCAGTAAAACTCGAGATATAGCTGATATGGCAAACGGTGTCGGAACTGGAACTGAACTGGATTTGCCCTTAATTCTAGTAATCTGAAATCACTCAAAGAAACTTGTGAAAAACACCAAATTACATAAAAATATAAAAGATCATAAACACAATTAGACTAAACAATAATAACTCGTATTTGACACAAAACAATAATAAAACATAACTAAAAACTATATAATTATACGAGTTATCAATGGCAATTTTAAATGATATGGCATATCCTAAATAAGATAATCTAAATGACATGGAATATCATCTAAGTGACATGGAATATGAAACATTAAATAATGCTATCATGATTTATGCCTGAAAATAAAAATAAAATAATGCATGAACATAGTATATGCTAAATAATGTGACAAGAATAAATAACTAAATAAAAAGCATAGGATAGCATGAAATATTCAAAAAATCATATAACAAACAATAACCATCATAAAAGGTGAATCCAAATAATAATAGTACCATAGAAAAATATCATAGCAAAAATCACATATTAAATAAAACGCATGAACATAGAAAATGCATTGCATGAAAATGTATTTTTTCCTTTAATTAAAGAAATCCGTATATCTAAAAAAGATATCCGACTACCTTAGAAAAATATGTCAAATTAGATTTTCTAAAAAACAAAACTTTGTGATTGTTTGAAAGCAATTTTGAATAAAAACTTGAATGAAGATTAAAACCCCTACCAAACCCTTTTAAAATGGCTCTAATTTCCTAAGTCTAAAATCTCGGACTTGACCACCCTTAACCCGAGATTTATAGAATCATTTTTAAAGTTTAAAAAGCTTAGAAACTATCCTAAGACAGTAGCTAAACTTCTAATCAACCCCCTCCAAATGACTTAGCCAATTTCAACCATTGTTTTTCTTTTGAATTCAAATTTGCCTCTATTGTCCGAATTTGACACACGATTTTTTAGCATATTTTTAAAAATTCAAAAAACTCTCAAACAAATACTGGAGACTCAAAACATGTAAAATTACACGAGAAAAAAATTTCTTAATTTTTTGATTAAAGATGACTACCCAGAAAAATCGGAGAAATTCGAGTACTGGGTGAAAAAAAATTGTTTTGTTAAAACACATTTTTTGCCTTTGATAAAGTCATTTAAAAATCAAAGTAAAAATTGTTGGAGATCATCCTAAAGACCTAAAAACAGTAGCTAAAACATTTAAAAACCTTGGACAAAAATAGGCTAAGTAAAAAAAAAATCACAAAGGTAGAATAATCAATTTGACAACTCTTTAATTTTCCATAAGTATGCTCAAGAGAGCATGACTTTGAGCCATTAATTGGCCTAAGTCACAAATCAAGTGGCAATGACATGAAATGCATGAACATACAGCAAATGAAATGTATGAAATGCAAGGTCTAAAGCATTAATGGTAAAGGAAATGCATGACAATTCAAAATAACCTAAATGCCTAGCATGAGTTCGCATGGCAATAAATGCTATCCTAACTTAACATGCATGCAATGCTTGATATTGCAAATTTGACTTGGACCTAATATGTTATGAATATGCATGAAAATGCTAATGTAACCTAATACCTAAGTAGCATAGCAATGCATGGCAATACCAATATGATTTAAGACCTAATATGCATGGCAATACCAATATGGCCTAGACCTAAAATGTAATGAGAATGCATAGCAATACTATGAACATACAATGACCAATGAACCTAATACTAATTCTTGAAAAAACAGCAACTAATACACAATTTCAAGATATGATAATGCAAAGCATGTTACCTAAACAAAATGCAAATGCATGACAAGGCAAGGAATGCATGAAGAGGCCGAATGGTCATATGGTACTCTAGTGCAATCCTATCTAATAAATGGCACAAGCACAAGATAAATCATATCAAGATACATAATGTCATGACATTTTCACAAGCATATGACATACTAAAATCAAAATACACAAGCTCATAGCATGGGAATGCAAACAAGTCCAGAAGCAAGATGAAAAAGCACATTCAAGGCAAGCAAAAATGGAATAGCCGAATGGTCATATACTCCAAATGATGGCATTTTATCATAGCATTTTCACAAGCATATGGTATACTAAAAATCAAGATATGCTAACTCATGGCATGGAAATGTAAACAAGTCAAGAAGCAAGATGAAAAAGCACATGCAAGGTAAACAAAATGAAGGCATTCGAATGGTCATGTGACAAAATAATAAAATGCAAACATGGCAACATGCAAGGTATGATACATGAACAAAAATGCAAAATATAGTCAAGAAGAACAACAATGGAATATTATTTCATAAAAAGGAAATATAAAAGAAAATATATCATAAAAATAATATAAAGAACATGTAAAAAATTAAGCATAGACATGCAAAGCAAATAACAAGCAAAACTAGTAAATAAAACAAAGAAAGTTAAGCTCCATGGTTAGTATAAAATGGGCATAGCCTCTCACTTAACCATAACCACTTGGTCTTGCCAAGATCATGAAGCCTTTCCATTTCAAAAATCAGAAAATAAACCATGCTAAAGAACAAAATTAAGGTGAGCTTCATGGTAGGTAAAAATGGGCATAGCCTCTCCCCTAACCATGGTCACTTGGTCTTGCCAAGATCATGTAGCCATTTCAACCTCTTTTGCTTCATTTTTTTGTAAAAAATTAGAACATAAAATACTTAAAAAAACCTTCTAAAAATCATTTTCCCACAACAACATGCAAAGAAGAAGAAAAAAAATTCAAGGCAAACAAACATACCACATTCGGCCAAAGCAAGAATATAAAAAAATTTGTTTTCAACCATTTTTTTTTTAAAGAAGAAGAGATGAAAACTTAATTAAACATTTAAAAACTTTGATTTCTATGAAAAATGTAGTAGGAAAACAAAGTGGAAAATCAAGAAATCAACATAGAAAACAAGAAGAAAACCATGCTAGAGCTTGGTAGAGATGACTACCTTCAAGCTCTTCTATTGAAAACCTTTCTTTTTTTTTCTTTCAAAACCTTTTTCTTTCTCAATTAGCTACTGTTTCCAGCCTCAAAACTTATGAAAAAATGAAATCAGCCCCCCTCTAATGGCTTGGCCGAATGGCCATCCAACCCTTGGATGGAATTTGCACTTTTTCTCCTCCAATCTTGGCCCTTAGATTAAGATATTTTGATGACAACATAAAAATGTAATCTTGCCAATTGATAGCAGCCCTTAAGATGTGTACTCAGCCCTTGTAATAACCTCATTCCTTAGATGCAAAAAAGGACCAATCCCATGCACTCCCTTGCTTGCCCCTTTGAGTGCCTACCCTTGGATGAGTTGTGCTCTTCCATTCTTGGTCATTGGATGAGGACAACATAAAAATGACATCTTGTAGATTAAATACAGCCCTTAACATGTGTACTCATCCCTTGTAGATGGCCTAAGCCATTGGATGAAAAGAGATAATCCCATGCACTCTCTTGCTTGGCCGAATAGATGCCCATATTTGGATGAATTGTGCTCATCTTTTTTCTTCCATTCTTGGCCATTAGATGAGGGTTCTTTCATGACAAATAAAAATGTCATCTTGGCATTTAAACTTGGCCATTGGATGGTGCATTCAACTTTTCTACAAGGCACCTAAGCCATTGGATGAAGGGGGGACCATTTGCAAGGTGTTAGTGGTAGCATGTGAGCTTGATAGTGACTAAGGAATTAAATTGATCAAGCTTCCTTCTTCTCCTCTATGCTGGCTGATCAAAGGAGGTAAAATCCCAGCAATTCCTTCTTCTTTCATTTTTTTCCTTAATTACAAATTTGCCCTTTTCGGTTTCTTCGATAAAATGACCTTTTTGACCCTCGAACCTAAATAAATAGAAAACCAACTCCAACTCCAAATTTTATTTTTTCAATACTTCCGAAATATTAAAAAATTGAATTCTGGAAGTTTTCAAAAATTTTCGAGTCCATTTGCTATTTATTTCGGATTTGTTTTCAAAATTGCCCCTTTTATGTACCCGAACTTTACCATTTTTTAAACGAGCTCCAAATCCATATTTTTATTCACCAATATCTTACAAATAATTTAAAAATGTGATTTGGAAGTTTTCATAATTTTTGGAGCTCATTTCCTATTTTTTCAGGATTTATCTGCTTGAATTACTACATAGGGGACCCGGGATTTGGCCATTTTGCAAACGAACTCCGAATCAAGATTTTATTTTTCCAATCTCTTCCAAATAATTTAATAATTATATTTGCAAATTTTTAGAATTTTTGGAGCTCATTTACTATTTTTTCGAGATTTATCTGCTTGAATTACTACATAGGGGACCCGGGATTTGGCCATTTTGCAAACGAACTCCGAATCAAGATTTTATTTCTCCAATCTCTTCCAAATAATTTAAGAATGATATTTGAAAATTTTCAGAAATTTTGGAGTTCATTTGCTATTTTTCCGGGATTTATCTGCTTGAATTAATACATAGGGGACCCGAGATTTGGCGATTTTGCAAACGAACTCCGAACCAAGATTTTTTTTTCCAATATCTTCCAAATAATTAAAGAATGAGATTTTAAAATTTTCAGAATTTTTGGAGTTCATTTGCTATGTTTCCCATATTTTCCAATTTTGCCCTTTTACCTCCGAAACCCAGTTTTGCTCAAAATAAGTCCGATTTTCAGATTTTCTTCAAACTGAGCCTTGGGCTATCCTTGTTTAATCATTCCTCATCAATTAAGGGCTTTATTCTTACCGAATCTGGTCATTTCCGTAATTCTTCCAAATTTCACTGAAATCCACCAAAAACCCTAATTCTCGGTTTTATTCCGAATTGACTTTTCTATAAGTTTTTCTTCCAAGTAGCTTCTCCATTACCCGTAGTCAGTACTTATCTTTCATTTGGAACCTTCAATTCTGATCAATTTGATCGTTTAAGCACTTTTCCCCAAATTTCCCGAACTAGGGTTTCCTTTCTACTGAATTTCCGTAACCCAACTTCCGAACTCTATATCTTTCAATGTAGACCTCGGATTATCAAAATTCTTTCACCGTTTTTCAATTGAACCTCAAATCTTGATTTTGAAAATGGGTTGACTTTTTTTAAGAATATTTTTAATGTAATATAATATAGGATTCTGTTATGGAGACTCTTAAAGATATTTTTTAAGATTAGTTAAAAATTTTGTTCACCAAATTTTTAAGAATATTTTTGAAGGTTATTATGTATAATAATATTTTATATTTAATATATTAAAAATAATTAATAAAATTATTAATTATTATACTTAATATAATTATATTACTATAAATAGTATATTAATTAATTTTAAAAAATGTTTAAAGATAGTCCTTTAGCAAAATTTCTAGCTAAATATTATTTATAGTAATAATGTTGCATTAAATATAATAGTTAATAACTTTTTATATTATTTTCAATTCATTAGATAAAAATATTACTATTTATGATAATTTTTTGTAGTTGACTTTTTCTTTTTCAAGTTTGACATTTTCTGTCTGCTTTCTTAGACTAAGTCTCGAAGTACCAACTGCAGGATGAGAAAAACCTTTTAGCATTCTAAAACATCAATTTAGAAAGAAAACATATATGTTTTAGTGGTTCGGACAAAATTAGGTGTCTACAGCTAGCATGCCAAATAGTCACATAAATATTTGCATCATTGGAAGATGTAACAAGGGAAAAACTTGTGCAACACATATTACTACATGGAACGTAGTTAATATCGAAAATAATAAAAACATCCAACACTTAACCAGAACTATAATAAGTTGTTCCTAGAAACAAATCAGCATCAATGATAAAGAAGTTTGCAATAAATCCTAACTTAATAAGAACTATAACAGAAACCAAATTTCGTCGAATATCGAGAGCAAATAACAGATCATGTAGGATAAGGAATCATCCACCATTCATGCTCAACTTGCATATACCAAGTCCCTTTACTTCAACCTGTTAGTTTTGAATTAATCTTAATTTTGAAATGATAAAATCTTAACCTTAATTAGCTTGATAATCAATGTTTTCAATTTAGTATTTTTCTTTGAATCATTTTGAAAATATTTTGGAAAATGCTAAAATATTTTGGACTCTTTATTTTTCTCAAAAATACATGTTCTTCAATTAATATTTATGGTAAAATTATTTATGGGAAAAATCCAACCATTTTTCAAGGTCAAATTGTATCTATCCTTCAAAATTCACTTTCTAAAAGGGTAGAGGATCGATCCTTTGCACGAAAGGATCGATCACCTAGTAAAAAATGGCAAGGATCGATCCCCTCAAAACAGAATCAAATTTCACTTTGCTGGACAGTAAAGGTTCGATCCCTACAAGCAAAGATCGATCCATGAGGCTCCAACGATCATATTTTCGAATTTTAAACAAGAGAGGATTGACCCCCTCATGCAAAGATCGACCCTGGATGCTGGACAGTTTTTAAAGCTCAATTTTTTGAAGTTTCAACGGCTCTTTTCCATCTCAATCCATTCCCAATGGTCATGACTCATACCCAAGCTATAAAAAGGGACTCTCCAACACTTCCAAGAGCAAGAGACACCAAGAGAGAAAGATCAAAGCTATATATTTCATCTCTCTCAAGCTTTCAAGAAGGTTTCTTTATTCTAAGCTAAATCCTTTCATTTTTTGTTGTATTTATTTGTAAAAACACCATTGTATAGTCTCTACTATTGAGCTTAACCTTGTAAAAACATAGCCTACTATAGGTTTATCTTGTTTACCTATATACCTTTGTAAAAAGGGGAGATTGCTACTTTAGCTTTTAAAAGGTAGAGAGGTTCTATCTAAGCCTTGAAAAGACAAGGGGTAGAGGTTGCTATCTGAGCCTAAGCAAAAGATAGAGATTGTAAAGGTTATATCTTGTCCTAGGAAAGATAGCAATTCAAGATAGTGAATTGGGAACTCCTTGGCAAGGAAAGCTAAGGGAGAGGATGTAGGCACGAGGCCGAACTTCTATAAATGACTTGTATTTGATTTTCTTTCCCTACTTTTTTTACATGCTTTATTTGCTTATTTACTTGTCAGAATGAGTAAATTGTTTAAATTTCTCAATATTAGACTTGCTCATGGGCCGGGTCGGTGATAAGCTCATAAAATATACATTTTATGCCTTTCTACCTTTAGTTTTTGTTATGTTTTCGATCTTTATCTTGTTTACTTATAATATGTTTTTGAATTTTAGGTACAATAAGGAGAATGAAGTAAAAAGATGTCAATAATGATGGTAAAGAGCTTACAAAATCATAATCACAAGATGGAAGAAGACTTGGGAGTCAAAAATATCAATTTCTGGTTGAAAAGCAATCAGATAGATTTGACCTCCGGAGCTTGTTGTAAGGAAAACATGATGTTAAATTCTTTATTTGAAGAAACTTCCTTCTTGACTTTTGAAGTTGACTTGATTATCTTTCCAACTATATATTATAGGCCCAAATCGGATAAGAAATGTACATCCAAAATGGCGCTAGAAGATCTCTCTAAAGAACCCTGCGGCCAGAAAAACCCTAATCGCAAATCTGAAAAAAGGCAAAAACGTGATTTTTGCACCTCCAGGCTTACTTGTGCGGCAAGGACTTATTCTTAGGGTTTTAAAGCTCTATAAATACCATCTTGTGAGCCACAAACTAGACATCTTTTGAGGAGACTCAAGGATCATCATTATTCTTCTTCTTCTTCTCCATTCTTTTATTTTCTTTTTAGTTTTATATATATATTATCTATGCCTATGCTAGGCTAAACTTTTATTTGGTTAAGTGTGATTTCAAAGCCCTAGACATGTTATGTAATTAATTTTCAGAATCTATCTATCATTGTTTTCTATCAAAGTTGCTTATGTTCTTCCATTAAAATTGTTCATGATGATGTTTTGATTTGTTTAGGTGGCCAACTATATAAATCTTGATAATTGTCTAATGCTAGTTTAGGAGTCTTGATCTGTGTAATTGTCTTGATTTCCTATTCATAAGTGGCAATTTGTGATTAATGATTATGGTCAAGTTTTCAATAATTGCAAAGTGGAACATAACCTAAGTTGAACAATCCGAGCTTATGTGTTTGTTGCTTAGATCAACCTATCTTTCTCATCATAAAGCTACTATTAAATTGAACTTAGAGAGCTTATTTTAGGTTGTTTGATAGTTAGAGATTAAATAGAGAGCTTGTTCTATTTAACGACAAACTAAGGAAAGATTGGGGTAACAGAGCTTGTTGTTATCTACGGTTGTTAACTTTGATAGCTAATTAATGTTGATAGATATGAAATTGATTCTTAATGATGGCTAGTGGTGGAGAATGAAACCTTAACCATATTTCTCATATTTGATTCTTCTTAATTAGTTGTTTTCTCATTCTTATTGTTAACTTTAGTTTAAATCTGATTTCAAAATCCCCTTTACTTTTGTTTACGTGTTTTTAAGTGATAAACTATTAACTTATAAACTAAAACCAAATCACTGAGGACTCGACCCTTGCTAATCACTATACTCTACAATTGATTTTTTTTTTTTTAAATGCAAGGTTAAATAAGATACACTCTTTTGGGTGCATCAGCCGGGCATAGCCGCGGCCTGGAATTTTTTATTTTTCCTTGCCCAGACCCATATTGGGCGGGCTCGGGCCAGCCCGCGAGCTCGAATTACTGTTCATAATTAATAATAATAATAAATATTTTTATTTTTTAATATATTTTTATAATTAAATTTAAATAATTTTTTTAATTCTATGAATAGTGATCTAGGGAGGGTCGGGTTGGCCCGGATCACAAAAACACTTGCCCAGGCCCCGGCCCAATACGGGCCGGGCTTGACGGACTACCCGACCTATGAGCATGTCTACTCAATATTATTACTTGTGCTTTAATTCCACAATTAATTTTTAAGAAATCAATTCACCCCTCTTGATCTAATCATTATTTTAGCTAACATAATTCTTGAGTTATTTCTTACATAGATTCATTTCGTTCTATGTGGAATTCGACGAAAATCCATGAACATGTTTTGATCTTGTGCTACATGATTTGTGGCCCCTAGATCTATAGTCCATAAAGAATGAGATTCAATCAACAAAACAATACTAAAAACAAATGTAGTACTTTTTGAAATACACATAGTATTCGAAATACTTTAAGGTTTGTACCTTTTTCATCTTATTGCATTTACAAGTAAAGTGCCCTTTTCACTACAGTTAAAGCACTCGACTCTTGCTTTGTTCTTCATTAGACTTTTTCAATTGCCATGATGACCACCTTTTGGCATCTTTGATGCTTTTCCTCATACCCACCATTCATAAACAGCAACAAATTAAGTACTAATCAGGATCGATTCGATCAACGAACACTCTACTCAATGAAATGAACTTAACCATAGAAAAAGAAAACAAAATGAAACAATAATTAACACAATTACTATATGTTAAATCCAAGCAAAATGTTGTGTTTTTATTCTCTCAATGAGCTTATATCATAGCATGAAGTATCCTATGTAAGTGGACATCGGGAGCATCATCATGTGCAACAAGGCAAAATGGATGGAAAAAGTCTCCTTCTCTTTTAGATAACCAATAATAATGTTTTGGTTCAATCCACCTCTCAGTACTGCATATATAATTTATAACATAAACAGTCACATTCATATGTTGTGCGGAACTAGATCGAGATTACTAAAACCGATTTAAACACACTGAAATAACACAGATTTTTACGTGGTTCAGCAAGTGTGCTTACATCCACGGAGGAGGAGCTTGAAGCTTTGTATTTAATGGAGATGGAGTACAAACAAATACAGAATTCAAGGTGCTATACTAGCACTGAACTCACAACTTCCACAATACCGGATTACTCTATAAACACAGAGTATTTGCTCTAATCTTAAACTCTCACACTAATTTTTTTCTCTTACTCTACATGGCTATTTATAGCCAAAATATCAAGGTGTGAACACCATCAAGTGGCAGCCACCATAGCCACCATCCACCACCTATCTTGGTGGGAACACATTGCAAGTGGTGGCTAAAGTAGCCATCATCCATTTGCAAGTGGTAGCTTCCATTATTGGTGGTGCAAGTGGTGCAAGTGGTAGCTTCCATTATTGGTGGTAAGCCACCTATGGTGAATTTGAGCCATATTCAAGCCATATTCAACAATCTCCACCTTGGCGAGTGATAACTCGTATAATTATATAGTTTTTAGTTATGTTTTATTATTGTTTTGTGTCAAATACGAGTTATTATTGTTTAGTCTAATTGTGTTTATGATCTTTTATATTTTTATGTAATTTGGTGTTTTTCACAAGTTTCTTTGAGTGATTTCAGATTACTAGAATTAAGGGCAAATCCAGTTCAGTTCCAGTTCCGACACCTTTTGCCATATCAGCTATATCTCGAGTTTCACTGAAGCAATAAGGCTGAACTTTGTATCCCTGCAAAGCTAAGAGGCATATCTATCTTTTTCATGTTTTACACTTCTTGAAACGGAGTCGTTTTCCCTAGCGAAATCGACCATCAAGTTGGCTGATGTGCAATGACGTCTGTTCTGCACCGTTTTGGTATTTTGACCATATCTTCCGATCCACGTGCGCAAATGATCTGATTCAAACGGCTATGGATCCGTAACTGATAGGGGTATATTTTTCTAGAAGACCATTTTATCAGATCGAGCCTCCAACATTGACAAAATCGACCATCAAGCTGGCTGATCAGAATTGTCATACAATATGACGAAAATTGTTAGAAAAATGCACCCACCTATTATACCTACCTTTGAAATTTGTAAAGCTTGTCTCTTGTCATTTAGCCCTCCAAAATGTGTATAAATAGAGGGCCTTGGATGAGTATTGGGATACATTATACATTGGTAGGATATTAGCCTTTGTAGTAAAATTCTCTAAGTTTTCTTCTTCTTTCCTTTCTCTAGTTTTCTTTTTTTATTTACTTATGCTTCTTACATTTCTTTTCATTTTATTCATATCTAGTATGAGTTGCTAATCATATTGTTGAGGTGATGAGGTGAAGCTCTTGGTAAATGCTAAGGTTAGTCTCTTAAACATGAGCTAAAATGAATCATCATTTATAAACACTAGTATAGATAATATTTTCTTTTGGTTTAAAATCATACTTGCAAAGTAGAGATCTTGATTCATTATTGACAATGAAAATGGCACAGTAAATGCTTGGTTTCATAACCTTGATTTGTTGTAGACATATACCTTGGCATAAGGAATGCTTGGACTCTTTTTATGAGTTTTGAGGACACCAAATGAACATAATATCATATGCTATGGACGTTGGACTGAATTGCTAAACCTTCCGATTGGAACCTCCCTTATGTGTGGATTTCAATTGTGTAATAAAACAAGATTAATCTTAGCATAACACCAAGAGTGGAGTCTCTAACCTCAACATCCTTTCTTATTGTTTTTTTTTATATCTTGTTTAATTGTTTTTATGTTATTTTGTTTATTTTGTTCTCTAATATCTTGTTTATCTTATTTTGTTGTTGATTCCCTAATATCTTGTTTACTTTCTTTGTCTTATATATTTATAAACTTATACTTATTAATACGCTTCCTTGTGGTTCGACCTCGGACACCCGAGAATTTATTACTTGAACATAACCTGCACTTGGGTTTACAACTCTTAATTGAGTTTCCATCAAGTTTTTGGCGCCGTTGCCGGGGAAGCAATACTAAGTATATAAGTTTATAAGTATATTTATTTTTATTGGCTGGTTATACCGCCTAATTTTGTATATATTTATTTTTATTGGCCGGTTATACCGCCTAATTTAGTATATTTATTTTGTTTGGCTGGTTATACCGCCTAATTTATATATTAACTTTGTTTTATGCTTGTTTGGCGACGTGATTTTAGATCTCGTCGTTTAGTTAGATTTTATTGTGAAACTTTTTCAGGTAATCTTTCTAATACAACTCCTACCATGGCTGACAATGAAAGTGTTCATACTGAAGATGAGAACAGACAAGTACGCACCATGCGTGACTACTTGCAACCAACTCGAAGCTCATCACCCTCTTGTTTTATTTTTCCTCTCAATGCAAACAACTTTCGTTTTAAACCAGGTATGATAGCTTTGCTTCCAAATTTCTATGGGTTGGAATCGGAAAGTGCTTACTCGTTTCTAAAAGACTTCGAAGATGTATGTGTCACCTTTAATGACCAACAATGTACAAATGAAATTGTCAAGCTAAAATTATTTCCTTTTTCTTTAAAAGATAAAGCAAAAATTTGGCTTCATAATTTAAAACCAAGGTCAATTGGCACATGGCAAGAATTACAAACTGAGTTTCTAAAGAAATTTTTCCCAGCACATAAAACTACTGCTTTGAAAAGACAGATTCAAAATTTCAATCAAAATCAAAATGAAGCATTTTTTCAGTGCTGGGATCGTTTTAAAGATTTGTTAAGTTCTTGTCCACATCATGGTTTTGAAAAATGGCGTCTTATTAGTTTCTTTTATGAAAGTTTAACTCCCGAAACTAAACAATTTGTTGAAACAATGTGTAACGGTGAGTTTCTAGAAAAAGAACCTGAAGAAGCCTTTGACTACTTAGACCATTTGGCAGATAACTCTCAAGCCTGGCACACAGATAATTCCTCTGAAAGTTCCAATAGATCTAATGTTGTTTCTAACAGAGGAAAATATCATTTTAGTCAAGAAGATGAGATAAAAGCTAAAGTAGCTAATTTGGCTAGAAAGATTGAAGCCATGGAACTTAGAGAAGTAAAAGAAGTCAAAACGGTTAAAAATGAAGAAAGTTGTGGAATTTGTGAAATCATGGGACACCCCACTTCTGAATGTCCAAACATTCCCATTCTTAAAGAAGCGTTGCATGATCAAGTAAATTCCATAAACACATTTAAAAAGCCTTTTCCTTCTCCTTACTCTGAAACGTATAACCCTGAATGGAGAAATCATCCCAACTTCAGTTGGCGGAATAATAATCATGTTCAGGTACCACAATCTCAAAAGCCGGGCAACACTTTTTCCTATCAACCTTCACGTGTACAAACCTTGGAAGAGACATTGCGAGCATTCATGCAAACACAAGCAAATGTGAATAACCGGACTTCACAGGACATCAATGAGATCAAAAACACCTTGTCCACATTGACAGCTTCATTACGCACTCAAGAAAAAGGTAAGTTTCCTGCTCAACCACAGCCTAACCCTTCTACTCAATGTCTTGTTTCTTGCTCCAATGAAACTCAACAGGAAAATGCCAGTTCTATCACAACTCTTCGAAGTGGAAAGGCAATTGACAAAAACATTTCATCAAAAGACCAAGATCCTCTTTCCCCTCCGAAAAGTAATGGTAAGGATGATGGTAAGTCTGAACTTCTTGAAAATTTGGACAAAAAAAAAGGTATGCATCCTGCTCCTTTTCCTCAAAGGTTGCAAACAATAAAGAATTTGAATCAAAATGCAGAAATTTATGAACTTTTCAAACAAGTTAAGATTAACATTCCTTTATTGGATGCAATCAAACAAGTTCCATCTTATGCTAAATTTTTGAAGGACATGTGCACAGTTAAAAGGAAACATAATGTACAAAAGAAAGCATTTTTGACGGAAAGTGTGAGCTCAATCATTCAGCACCTTACTCCACCAAAATTCAAAGATCCTGGATGTCCAACAATCTCATGCATCATTGGAAACACTAGAATAGAACGTGCATTGCTTGATCTTGGTGCTAGTGTTAATCTTTTGCCTTTTTCTGTTTATCAACAGTTAGGTTTAGGTGAACTCAAGGAAACACCTGTTACACTTCAACTAGCTGATCGTTCTGTAAAAATTCCTCGAGGGATAGTTGAAGATGTTTTGGTTCAAATTGATAATTTTTACTTCCCTGTTGATTTTATTGTTTTGGACACACATCCTGTTTCAAATCCAAATGTTCAAATTCCTGTTATATTAGGCCGTCCATTTCTTGCAACTTCTAATGCTCTGATAAATTGCAGGAATGGTATGTTGAACATTTCTTTTGGAAATATGACTTTAGAATTAAATGTGTTCAACATTTGCAAGCAACCTGGTGATAATTCAGAAGTACATGAAGTGGATTTCATTGAAGAACTTGTTCATGAACATCTCACCACTACCACATTCCATGATCCTTTAGAAGCTTATTTAATTGAATGTGAGTTTGATAATGCTTCAGAAATTTCACACACTGATTCTTTGTTAAATTCTTTTCAGGTTAAGCATCGTTGGAAACAAAAGTTTGAGGAACTTCCATCACTCACAAATGTCACTCTACCATCAACTATTGAACTACCCAAGCTGGATTTAAAACCATTGCCATCCGAGCTAAAATATTCCTTTTTGGGTGAGAATGAAACTTTTCCAGTCATAAATGAACTTGAGGAACTCAGAAATGATGCATATGAGAATTCTAAAATTCATAAAGAAAGAACTAAAGCCTTTCATGACAAGTTAATTTCAAGAAAAACATTTAATGTTGGGCAAAAAGTTCTACTTTATAATTCTAGACTTCACATATTTCCTGGTAAGTTGAGATCAAGATGGACTGGCCCATTTGTGGTTAAGCATGTGTATCATTATGGAGCAGTTGACATTGAGAATCCTCAAAATGGTAACGTATTCAAGGTAAATGGACAAAGACTCAAACTCTTTTTGGAAAATCATGTTACTCAAGAAGAGGTTGTTTTTCTTTCTGATCCTTGTTTTGAAAATAACTAGATGTAAATATAATTTTTTTTTTACCCCGGTTAAATGGCGGATAACGGTACTCCGTGATTATTTAAGTCGGTTCCATCAGCTACCCACAAAACTGATATTGTATATAAATTTCTCTTTCATTTTATTTTATTATTTTTTTAGGATGGATGATATTCTCACAAGATTGCAGAAACGATTTCCTCCTTTTCCTCGAAATATTTTACTGAAGCTTTACCAAGTTCGATTTGAAAGATTAAGAATGCTTATGCACAAAGGGATTCCTGAAGACATACGTTGGATAATTGAAGCCAAGGTACGTGAAGATGAATATCTTCCTGTTTTGCATTTACCAGGTACAGGTAGAAGCACTTATGCAAAGAAGCGACGAGCAAAGCGCATGAGTTCAAATTGCCACAAGTGTGCACGATGGACGTGTAACGGTAAATGTCGTTCTATTGGGATTCCGTCCTCTAATCGAGATGATAAAATTGAATTCATTAAGGATGGACTGAGTAAGGAGAATTTGGGTAATATCCAACTTTCTCTTGAGACGCATCCTAGTGGAGACGTACAAAGAGAAATTCTTGATTTATGGCCGCAATTCCAAAGGGAATGGCAACATCTTGGGAATCTGATGTTAAAAGACCCTGTTTGCCAGCTTGTAAGAAAACTGGATGGGAAGCATATCCTCGACTCATAGAAGGCGTTTAAGCCGTTTCTGGACGTAAAACCAGAGGAAGATGTGAGCCACAATCACAACTACAATAAATGACTTCTCAGCTTTTGGTTTGATTTGCAATAATTTTATTTCGGTTTAGTTTACGTGTTGTTCGATTTGTGTAATTATTCTCTTTTTTTTGCATTGGTCTTTTACGGTTGATTTTTCTTCTCTTTTTGATTTTCTTCCTGAAATCACGCAAAAATCTTTTGTTAGGTTAACATTTTCTTCTGACAGGTCAAATACACTTTCGGCGACATTATTACTCTTGTCTGATTTACTACTCAGTCCTCTATATATTACACCATGTACTCATTCTCTTTCAGGCACTCGAAAAAGAAAAAAAAATGGAAAGCACTTCGTCCCAGCGCATTAAAAAAATTTGTGTCTTTGGAGGTGCTTATCCAGGGAAAAATAACATATTCGCTGATGAAGCCATAAGAGTTGGAGTAATACTTGCCCAACAAAAGATCCACTTGATTTATGGAGGCGGTAGTACGGGTTTAATGGGAGCAGTCGCTACAGCAGCACACGCCGGAGGAAGTCCAGTTCTAGGAATCGTGCCAAAACTATTCACAGATTTTTGTGGACCTACCGTGGGTAAGGAAATACAAGTCTGGAGTATCCCTGAACGGATAACAATCATGTACCATTCTGCCGATGCATTCATTGCCTTACCAGGAGGTCTGGGTACATTGGAAGAAATAGCTTGCGTGGCTTCTTGGTCATCTTTGGTCACAAATAAGAAACCCATTGGTTTGCTTAATATTAATGGTTATTTTAGTAATTTACTTTCATATTTAGATAATGCTGTGGATAATGGATTCATGTTTTCAGAGGCAAGGAGAACCATAATTTCTGCTACAACCATTGAAGATTTACTCAAAAAGCTACAAGCTTATGAGTGTTTATCTGCTACGGTTGTTTCGCAAACGCTCGGAAAAAGAAAAAGAGATATGGACGAGCAAGGAGTGGATTGCACTTTGTCTTTGTGACATTATCTAACATTTTGTTTGTTGTGTCTCAGTTATAATAAGTGGTTAGCAACCTCTGCAGGTAATATCTCCTAAATTCTACCTTTAAAATTTGACATTGGGGACAATGTCATATTTTAGTAGGGGGTAAGGGACATATTTTGCTAAAAAAAAAAAAATTTGTTGTGTTTTAAGACATTTAGAAGTATTCATTCTGAACAAGGTCTGAGTAAGGGAGACTTGAGACATACCTTGTCAGTTTGATTTAATCTTCTTCTTCAAAAAAAAAAAAGCATGTTTACACTTAGTGTGTTTTTTTTAGTTACTTTCAATACAATGATGAGATATGAATTGCATAAGTCTAAAACAGATTTATTAGTGAGAAGATTTTCATGAGAATTGAGCTTGATGTCAACCTTTTTATGAGCCAATGTTAATATGATATGTTGATTGAGAAAGAAGCATGTTTAGACTTAATCTGACTTGTATAATCATCTTTGTGAGTTTTTGAGCCTATAATGATTGATGCATTATACAAATCAATCTAATTTCTTTCTTGAGTGCTCTTATGATTACATGATTCTCTAGAACTTGCTTTAAACCGTTTGAGACTATATTGATACATGTGACAACATGAATATGATAGAGGCATTAGGATTATAACCAGAGCCAAACAGCCATCCATTATTAATGTTCTACGAGAACATCCCCACTAGTGAGCCAATTTGAGCCTACATTAAATATGATGTTTTATTGGTAACCACAACTTACACCTAGCCTAAATATGCTTATATCCTTACCCTTGTTCTAAAGATGAATTTTATATTTTGAGACATATTGCAAAAAAACAAGGGATATTTTTATTTGAAAATTTGGGTTAGAAACAAAAGATAAGTGTGGGGGAAGAAAAGAAAAGAAAAAGTCAAGAGAAAAAGAAAGGGATCATTGTCAAATACATTCCCATATTAAAAAAAAAAAAAAAAAAAAAAAAAAATCTTCTCCTGAACTTCTAGAAAAAGATGTTACAAAGTTGGTTAGAATGATGCAAAGGCTCAACATGAATATTTAGCCTATGTTATTATGTGCTTTATAAGAGTTTTGAGAAGTTTTATTTGTATGATCTTATTATGTCTCTAAAATCTATGAACTCTTTGGAACCTTTGTGATATCTTTATCCTTTTGTTCTTTAACCACATTATAACCCTTTGGCCCCATTACAACCTTGAATAAAGACCTCTTGATTTATGAAGTTGTATGATCTAAATAGTGGAGAATAGGTGGACAAGCAAGCATATGGTAGAAGTTTTTTCATGAGATTGATTGAGTGTAAACACTTTACCACTACTTTAAAGAGTGAAAATCAAGAGAGTATCCCATGTGAGAAGTTGAGATTAAGTTTGAATATACACTATTTTGATTGAAATATGTTATGTTATTATTGGCTTAACTCAAACTATTTACATTCAAGCAAGATCTTTTGTGAATTTCTTTAAGCTATTGATTAGTTTTTAAGACTTGTCCAATGATTATCTCTAATTTATATTGGAAGGATTAGATATAATTATTATTTTTAGTTTTTCTTATGTCTTCAATGTTTGTGGGTATCGTCCTAGTAAACCCTCACGAGACTAAACTCGTCCACTAGGGACACCTAGGGGTTTAAAGGCTTGTGTCACATGCTAAGTGCCACCGTGATTTCCTACGAAAATGGATTAGATTAGATTTTCTTATTTTATTATTATTTTTTTTTTATTGAGTCGTTGCTAGGGACTAGCAACAATCTAAGTATGGGGGTGTGATAACTCGTATAATTATATAGTTTTTAGTTATGTTTTATTATTGTTTTGTGTCAAATACGAGTTATTATTGTTTAGTCTAATTGTGTTTATGATCTTTTATATTTTTATGTAATTTGGTGTTTTTCACAAGTTTCTTTGAGTGATTTCAGATTACTAGAATTAAGGGCAAATCCAGTTCAGTTCCAGTTCCGACACCTTTTGCCATATCAGCTATATCTCGAGTTTCACTGAAGCAATAAGGCTGAACTTTGTATCCCTGCAAAGCTAAGAGGCATATCTATCTTTTTCATGTTTTACACTTCTTGAAACGGAGTCGTTTTCCCTAGCGAAATCGACCATCAAGTTGGCTGATGTGCAATGACGTCTGTTCTGCACCGTTTTGGTATTTTGACCATATCTTCCGATCCACGTGCGCAAATGATCTGATTCAAACGGCTATGGATCCGTAACTGATAGGGGTATATTTTTCTAGAAGACCATTTTATCAGATCGAGCCTCCAACATTGACAAAATCGACCATCAAGCTGGCTGATCAGAATTGTCATACAATATGACGAAAATTGTTAGAAAAATGCACCCACCTATTATACCTACCTTTGAAATTTGTAAAGCTTGTCTCTTGTCATTTAGCCCTCCAAAATGTGTATAAATAGAGGGCCTTGGATGAGTATTGGGATACATTATACATTGGTAGGATATTAGCCTTTGTAGTAAAATTCTCTAAGTTTTCTTCTTCTTTCCTTTCTCTAGTTTTCTTTTTTTATTTACTTATGCTTCTTACATTTCTTTTCATTTTATTCATATCTAGTATGAGTTGCTAATCATATTGTTGAGGTGATGAGGTGAAGCTCTTGGTAAATGCTAAGGTTAGTCTCTTAAACATGAGCTAAAATGAATCATCATTTATAAACACTAGTATAGATAATATTTTCTTTTGGTTTAAAATCATACTTGCAAAGTAGAGATCTTGATTCATTATTGACAATGAAAATGGCACAGTAAATGCTTGGTTTCATAACCTTGATTTGTTGTAGACATATACCTTGGCATAAGGAATGCTTGGACTCTTTTTATGAGTTTTGAGGACACCAAATGAACATAATATCATATGCTATGGACGTTGGACTGAATTGCTAAACCTTCCGATTGGAACCTCCCTTATGTGTGGATTTCAATTGTGTAATAAAACAAGATTAATCTTAGCATAACACCAAGAGTGGAGTCTCTAACCTCAACATCCTTTCTTATTGTTTTTTTTTTATATCTTGTTTAATTGTTTTTATGTTATTTTGTTTATTTTGTTCTCTAATATCTTGTTTATCTTATTTTGTTGTTGATTCCCTAATATCTTGTTTACTTTCTTTGTCTTATATATTTATAAACTTATACTTATTAATACGCTTCCCTGTGGTTCGACCTCGGACACCCGAGAATTTATTACTTGAACATAACCTGCACTTGGGTTTACAACTCTTAATTGAGTTTCCATCAGCGAGAATCCACAGAGAGAATTCACAGATCAGAGCTTCCTCCTTCAGATGCTTTAAACTCGAGAGATATTGATCAAGTTCAAACAATGTTGAAACTTGATCCCAGAAACTAATTTTGTTAGCATATCAACGGGATTATCTGCAGTCCCGATCTTCTATAGTAGAATGTTTCCTTCATCTACTATTTCTCGGATAAAGTGGTAGCGAACATCAATATGCTTGGTCCAACTGTGATGAACTTGGTTCTTAGCTAGGCAAATGGCACTCTGGCTATCGCAGAAAACATCTACCTTTTCTTGTGCTATCCCGAAATCATCAATCAATCCTTGAAGCCAAATTGCTTCCTTGAAAGCTTCAGTTACAGCCATGTACTCTGCTTCTGTTGTAGACAGAGCTACCGTTGACTGTAAAGTTGATCTCCAACTTACTGGTCCTCCTGTTATGGTGAACACATAACCAGTAGTTGAACGACGCTTATCAAGATCTCCAGCATAGTCTGAATCCACATATCCAACAAGATGCTTATCAATAGTTTTTCTTCTCTCGAATTTTAAGCCCGTTTCCACAGTACCATGAATGTACCGTAGAATCCACTTCACAGCTTGCCAATGGCCTTTACCAGGATTATGCATGTACCGGCTTACCATACTGACAGCATGTGAAATATCAGGTCTAGTACACACCATTGCATACATTAGGGCACCAACTGCATTGGCATATGGAACATGATCCATCTGTTTCTTCTCACCATCTGTACTTGGTGACATCAATGCACTGAGTTTGAAATGTGCCGCTAAAGGAGTACTTACAGATTTGGTCTTATCATTAATGCCAAATCTCTGAAGTACTTTGCTCAGATACTGAGCCTGGGTCAATTTGATCACACCATTTTTTCTATCTCTGCTGATTTCCATCCCAAGAATTTTCTTAGCTTCTCCAAGATCCTTCATCTCGAACTCTGAGCTCAGTTGAGCCTTCAGCCTGTCGATCTCCACCTTGCTTATAGATGCGATTAACATATCATCAACATATAAAAGCAAGTAGATAAATGATTCATTTTGGAGTTTCCGGAAATAAACACAGTGATCAAATTGACTGCGTGTGTACTTCTGATCCAACATAAAGGTGTCAAACCGCTTGTACCACTGTCGCGGTGACTGCTTCAGACCGTATAGAGACCTGTTCAACTTACATGTCCAATGTTCATGACCGGGGACTCCAAAACCATCTGGTTGAGTCATATAAATTTCCTCCTCTAATGAACCATGGAGGAATGCAGTTTTTACATCAAGTTGAACTAACTCTAGGTCATACTGTGCTACTAAAGCCAATAATATCCGAATAGATGCATGCTTAACAACAGGTGAAAATACCTCATTGTAGTCTATTCCTTCTTTTTGAGCGTAACCTTTGGCTACCAGTCTGGCTTTGTATCTGATGCTGTCTTTGCCGGTAGCACCCTCCTTTTTGGCAAAGACCCATTTGCACCCAATTGATCTTTTGAGTGTTGGAAGTGGAACCAACTTCCAAGTCTGATTTTGATGAAGTGATGTCATCTCTTCATCCATCGCCTCCTTCCACTGGGCATGCTCAGGGCTGTTTACAGCTTCTTTGTAATTGGTCGGAACATCATCGTCAATTACTGGAAGGGCGTATGCCACCATGTCTGTGTACCGAGCAGGTTTCTGAATATGTCTTTTCGGTCTGCTGGTGGCAATAGATTCAGGTTGCTGAAAGGTTTCCGGTGATGACTCCTCCACTTCAGTTAAGGTGTCATCAGATTCTGGTTCAGATTCATCAGAATTTTGACCAGCATCATCTGATTCAAACTCCACCTGCTTTAGAGAATCATGGTTCTGATTCTCTGGAGTTGACAGTTTCAGCATTACAGATTCGTCAAAGGCAACATCTCGGCTTACGATGACTTTCTTTGACTCAGGGTTCCACAGTCGGAATGCCTTTACTCCTTCACTAAAGCCCAAGAAGACAGCTTTCTTGGCTCTAGGATCCAGTTTTGATTCACTTACGTGAAAATATGCTGGGCATCCGAAAATACGAAGCCGATCATAATCAGTGGCAGAATGTCCGGACCACACCTCTATGGGAGTTTTCCCATCAATTGCGGTGGAGGGTAGTCTGTTGATAATGTGGGAGGCGTACAATAAAGCCTCCGCCCAAAATGCTTTGCTCAAGCCCGACTGGGATAACATGCAGCGAACTTTATCAACCAAAGTTCGGTTCATCCTTTCTGCAACTCCATTCTGCTGGGGAGTGCCAGGAACTGTGAAGTGTCGGATTATCCCATCATTCTGACAAATTTCCATCAGTGGATCTGATTTGTATTCTCCACCGTTGTCAGATCTTAGTCTCTTGAGCTTTCTCCCGCTCTGGGTTTCGATCATCTTCTTCCATTTTACGAAGATATCTAGTACTTCATCTTTGTGCTTCATAGTATAAACCCAGACATATCTAGAGAAATCATCAATAAAGGTCACAAAATAGTGTTTACCTCCCAATGAAGCAATTTTGGAAGGCCCCCAGACATCAGTGTGTATGTAGTCCAATGTTGCTCTCGTACGATGAATTGCAGTGCCAAATTTGACTCTTCTTTGCTTGCCTAGGACGCAATGCTCACAGAAGTCAAGTTTTCCAGTTTTGGCATTCTTCAGTACACCTTGCTTTATCAGGTTTTGCAAGGCCTTCTCTCCAACATGACCTAAGCGCATGTGCCAAAGTCGAGAAGTGTCAGATTCATCGCCTCCATTGTTGTGGGAGACTGCTGCTCTGCCGGTCACAGTTTCTCCATCAAGGAGATACAGATTTCCCTTCATAGAACCCTTCATGGCTAAGAATGCTCCACGTACAACCTTCAAGACTCCGTTCTGAATGGTCATCTTGTAACCATTTGAGTCTAAGACCCCCAGTGATATGAGGTTCTTCTTGAGATCAGGGACATACCTTACATCAGTAAGTTGTCTGATTGTACCGTCATGCATTTTTAGTCGGATTGTTCCGATGCCTCTAGTGTGACAAGTATTGTCATTGCCCATAAGGACAATCCCTCCATCAAACTCCTTGAAGTTTGAGAACCACTCCCGGTTCGGACACATGTGGTAGGAACATCCGGAATCCAGAATCCATTGATTTGAAGAGTGTGTTGTTGTGGAAATCGTAAATGCAGAGTCTTCCTCTCCCTCAGATTCTTGAGCTACATTCACAGTCGACTTCTTCATGTTAGGACAGTTTCTCCTCCAGTGCCCTTTCTCATGGCAATAGGCACACTCGTCCTTTGAGAGTCGTGTTTTTGATGATCCCCTCTTTGAACGGGATTTACCTCGCTTGTTTTCTCCGGCTCCTTGGTTGCTCGTCCTGCCTCTGTACACAGTTAAAGCTTCTGGTGCAGTATTCTGGTGATCATGCTGATCCTTTTTCCGATACTCATTATTCACCAGAGCATTACTAACATTAACATATTCTATCTCATTTTTACCATACAACAGTGTAGTGGTTAAATGATCATAGCTATCAGGCAAGGAATTTAACAGAGTAAGAGCCTTATCTTCATCAGAGATATTTGCATCTAGATTTTCAAGATCAGCGAGGATTTTGTTAAAACTTACTAGATGCTCCTGCATGGTGATACCTTGCTTATACTGGAAGCGGAACAGCTTTTTCTTCAGATAGAGTCTGTTCTCCATGCTTTTTGTCATGTACTTGTCCTCGAGTTGTTTCCAGAGAGTTTTTGCATTATTCTCTCTCATGACAAAGTACTTCTGGTCCTTGGCTAGGCATAACCGGATTGTGCCACAAGCCTGACGGTTGACAAACTTCCAGTCATCTTCAGAAATATCTCTGGGTCTGTCTTCCAGAGCGATATGTGAACCCTCTCGGAATAACAGATCCTGAACTTCGCACTGCCACATGCCAAAGTTGTTGGTGCCATCAAATTTCTCCACCTCGAACTTTGTAGTGGTCATCGAGTTCTTTCTGATGTAAGAACTTGATGGTGCGCTGCTAGTTGTTTCATGTGTCTCTAATGATTCTGCCATGGTAATAAAACAAAATTACCAACTCAGAGTTTTTTCGGTACCTGTATGGAAAAAACGGATGCCGCGGTTGAGTCCGGAATAGTCGAAATAGCCAGGAACGGGTCCAACTGTGTAAATTTTGGACACACGGTGAATATTCTGCGAATATTCTGCTGCAGGTGGCTCGAAATGGACTCGGTTTAGCTCAACCGGCTAGGAAAAGTCTCGGAATAGTATTCTGAAACGGCTCAAAAAATGGCCCGAAAAAATTGGTCGGAGCTACGGCGGCGCGTGGGGCGCGTACGGCGGCGCGTGGAGGCTGCTGGCTGACCGGCGCGTGGGGCGCGTGGGGCGCGTGAGCTCACTCGCCTTCAACCTCTGGAAGGCGCGTGCGGCGCGTGCTGCGCGTGGGCTTCACGCGTCTTCAACCTCCAGCGGCGCGTGCGGCGCGTGTGCGAGTGAGGAGCGTGGGCGCTCCTTCTGGCGGCGCGTGTGGGCGCTTGCGACGTCTTCCGGGCCTCTGGTTGATTCTGTTGCACTCCTCTCAACGACCTCTTCAACCTGGTATTTTCAAAACACAAATTGGAGCACTTTTGAAAAACGGACAGAATCGAACAAACTCGGTTTTACGTAAAAATTGGCTCTGATACCAATTTGTTGTGCGGAACTAGATCGAGATTACTAAAACCGATTTAAACACACTGAAATAACACAGATTTTTACGTGGTTCAGCAAGTGTGCTTACATCCACGGAGGAGGAGCTTGAAGCTTTGTATTTAATGGAGATGGAGTACAAACAAATACAGAATTCAAGGTGCTATACTAGCACTGAACTCACAACTTCCACAATACCGGATTACTCTATAAACACAGAGTATTTGCTCTAATCTTAAACTTTCACACTAATTTTTTTCTCTTACTCTACATGGCTATTTATAGCCAAAATATCAAGGTGTGAACACCATCAAGTGGCAGCCACCATAGCCACCATCCACCACCTATCTTGGTGGGAACACATTGCAAGTGGTGGCTAAAGTAGCCACCATCCATTTGCAAGTGGTAGCTTCCATTATTGGTGGTGCAAGTGGTGCAAGTGGTAGCTTCCATTATTGGTGGTAAGCCACCTATGGTGAATTTGAGCCATATTCAACATCATATACCTTCTTACGGATCCATGAAAAATCATAGTTTAATCCACCTAACTTAGGGTCTTTAAGTTTGGTTTGAAAATTTTCATGCTTTTGGCAAAAGCTTTAATAAGCTTTGTGGTATGGGGGTGTTGAGAGAGAGTTTAGTGGAAGTTAGGCCAAGAAATCAGGTCGCTTTTATGGCTTTGTGACAAATTAACATCCAATGCTTTAAAATAAAAACAGCCCATCAATCAGATAACAGTCCTTTTCGTTCTCAATCTTCAGGAATGAGTTAATATTTGTCTGATTTTGTTGATGAAATATCAAAATTTTAAATTAATGGAAATTAATTGAATCGGTAAAATCGAATAATTCAAATTCGATTTTTACTATTTGCAATTTCTTTTAATGAATAATATGTAATTTAATATGAATTTTTATTTCGACGTACTTTAATCTTAAAGTGAGATAAGTTTTTCTCACTTAAATATTTTTGCACCAAAAAAATTAAATTTTAATGGCATGTGTTCGATCCTTAACAATTTTAAATATATATAAAAAAATAGCCAACAAATTCTCTCTTTTTTTTTTTCATTTACATTTTGAGACTTCATTATTAAAATGAAATTCCAAAGTTCAGGGTAAGCTTAAATTTTGCATTTTTTACTATTTTTTGGTATCTATTTTCAACTAATTAATTTAGATGGTTAGCAGCCTACCAAATATATCTTCCAAATTATCTTCTAACTAAATTCCTAGATTTTAGACATGTGGGTTCTCTTCCATAAATCTAACAAGCCTCGTTCCCTAGATTTCATTCCTGAATTATATATATATATATATATATATATATATATATAGTTTTGCATGATCTATTAATGTAGAAGTGCCAGTTGTCCTCAGATTCCGTGTATTTAGGTTGTCACGTCTCCCAGTCCCATGTGATGGGAACGGCACGGGAATTGAAGACACTGTACTTGGATGCCCATTGTCCAACCCAACCATGGCTTTAAAAACTTTATTTTCAAAATATTTTTGAAAAAGTTAATTAATGTCTAATAGTATTACTTAAAATAATATATATAAAAATAAAAATGTAATTAACATATAATTATTATTTGTAAATTTAGTAAAAATAATATATTAAATATAAAATATTTTCTTAAAATGATAAAAAAATAATTTTTAATCAATGTCTATAAATATCGATTAAAAGAACTCAATTTTTTTTTTATCATAACCTAAATTTCTTTGACCTTACCGATTTGAGTTAGCCAAGCCATTGTAGTAGATGTATGTTGTTCATCTAAGACGACTAATATCCATTTGCTAATCTTAGCTACCAACAACTTTTTTGGATAAGTATCTAGCTACCAACTTTAGTTTACCCAAAACCCAAGAAAAGAAAACAGAAAAATAATGTTCAAGTGCCAAGTAGAAGCAAACAATGTATTGTATTGTATCGGCTATGGTATCAAAAGATGTCTCTCATTTTTATTACGTTTCAGACTTTGTGTTGAATAGATTCGATAATTTTAGATATGATATGAATATAATATATAAAAATAATTAAAATATAATATGATACGAAAAATAATACGAATATAATAAAAATATACGAACATCAAAATTTATGTAACATTCATTATTAACTAATTAAAATTTATATAAAATTATAGCATCCTAAATATAATTATAAATTGTAATAAAAAATAACATAAATATAACACTGTTTAAATCTAGTTGCGCTCCACTTTCACTTTTGACAACTCCTATTTCGCTCTAACACTCTTTCCTCTCATTGGTTCTACTTTCTTTGTCATAAAAATACTCCCAATAATCAAAATGGAAAAAACCAAACCATAAAAAAAAGTAAATAAATAAATACACCTACTATACTATACTATAATATTCTATAATCTATAAATAAGCATATTTTGTTCTTCTTCATTTGATCTTCTAAAGTAGTATTCCTTTTTTTTTTTTCTTGTGAATTGTGATTAACTGATTATCCAAAGCTTGAGCCATCAAGCCTTGAATACACCGATTCTTTAAGATTTAAAAGTACATCACTCAATCCAATGCTTTTATTCTTCATTTCTTGTTTCTCTTTCATTCTTCTATCCAAGTCATTGTCTTTGAAGAACCGCCCAAGGATGAAGAGTGAGAGGAAATTGTTGTCACCATGGTTTTGGGAAGGGTTCTCAAGCTTTATGGTGTCATGGTTCCAAAAGGGTAGGCTCGGAATCAGTTTGTATGAACTGCCTACAATCATGTCATTGAAGAAGAAGATGAGGCTTGGTTCTAACGTGGAGAATGTGGAGGAAGATCACAAGATGTCTCTACTGGATTTGCCCGAACTCACTCTGGAGTGCATTCTAGAGCGCCTTTCACCTGCAGGATTGTGTAGCATGGCTGGAGTTTGCTCTACTTTTAGGGAGAGATGTACGAGTGATCATCTTTGGGAGAAACACATGAAGCAGAAATGGGGTAAAGTGATTGGTGATGCTGCTTATGGGGAATGGCAATGGCATATTGCTTCAAGAAAGAGACCAAATCTATTAGGTCCAAGTAAGCAAAATGGGTTTCTGAGATCTCTTAGTGACATTTGGCCTTTCTCTTGGTTTAGATCAAACTTAGAAACCAGAAGCAGCCTCCATAAAAAAAGTGATTTGCCAGTTGATTCAATCATGTCTTGGTATCTATCTCTTGAAACTGGCAAATTCTGGTTCCCAGCACAAGTCTATAATCGGGAGGTAATCTGTAATCACCTTGATTCTTTAGCTATTGGTCCCATCTACATTTATATATGTTGCTCATTATAAAATTCGTATAGTGAAATGATCTGTTTGTGATTGGTTGCAGAACGGACATGCTGGGTTTATGCTATCATGTTATGATGCCAAACTTAGCTATGATTCCAAGACGGACACCTTTCAGGCAAGGTATAGTTCGAACATTTGCGCTGAGCACTCAACTTTCACATATTCAACAAATTCAATTCCCTTTCTCTGTTGATCTTGTTTTGCAAAAATTAAAGGAATTCCAAATCCAATCCAATAGCTAAAACAACTTACTCAACCTGGATTTTGAACTTTAGGTACTCACCTCACGGGCGGCGAACCACAGAGGAGAATATATCCTGGGATAGGCTAAGAGTACCACCAGTTGATACTCCTTCACACGATCTTCACATTTCTGATTGCTTACTTGACTTAAAACCTGGTGATCATATTGAGATCCAATGGAGAAGAACCAAAGAATTCCCCTATGGTGAGTTTCTAAACATTAGGTCTTAACCTTTGAGAGAAGCAGTAAATGTTGTTTTCCTATGTGAAAAAGATTAGTTTCTTGCAGGGTGGTGGTATGGTGTTGTCGGTCACTTGGAATCATGTGATGGAAATGACAATCACTGCCGTTGTCAATACACAGGTAAGAAAAAACAATCTCAGACTCTAAACTTCTATACTTTTTCCAGAAAATGTTTACAGCAGATTAAGTTGGCTTAAATTTTGTTACAAAACCTAAATATGCAGGGCACTTGATCTGCCTTGCATGTATGAGACATTCTCTGAACTCATTGCTGCATTTTAGGCAAATTAAAAAGAGCTAAATTTCAAAAATGTTTAAAGATAATTGCAGGCTCCATAGATTTATTTAAGTTACTAACTTGTAGTCTATGTTACTCGGAAACGAGGGTATGTGTCGGATATGAATATGTGTCCGACACGAGTATACTCAGTTTTAAAAAAAATATATCATATATTTGGAGGGCCATACCCACATATCCATGTCCGAGTATGTGATGGACATAGATGTCGGACACGAGTACTTTAAGAAAAATGAAGAGTCTCGATAACATAGCTTATAGTAGTATGGCTCATTGGTCCATATTTTATGGTTGTTTCAGTGTCTATAACTTTTAGCATTTAATTTTGCACTGAGAGAAGAGAAGAGAAAGTGCCACAGAGTGCTCTGATAGCAGTCCTGAGTCCACCCATTATTAACAACTATAACTGTAAAATCTGTCATAACATGACTAACAGGTATTGGCTGGGAACTTTGATGCGACTAAACTTCATCTTGCATGAATGGCAACAACAAAACAAAGAACATCCTTATTGGCTTATTCTGTAGGAAATAGTAAAATTTCCCCCTCTTTTTCTTTCCTTTTGTCTTAATTTCTTAAGAGCTCATAACCCTCCAAATGCCTTGTAAGTGGAACCTTGTGAGTAAAGGAACATTATTGACACTTTAAGATCAAAATAACACAGGTAGTATATGCTTACCTGAGTTCAAAATGTCACGAATCACGGTTAACTGAAGTTGCAAAAATAGTTGATATATGAAACATCTCATCCGGCATCAATAATGAAAACTTTCTTGCAAACTTTGCAAATACCTCTTTTCACTGCAACTTCACTTAGTTTGCTTAAATCCTGAAAGTTTTCTTTTGAGTCTTCTTTTACAAAGTTTTTCTAGAACCAATGGTGTTTACTACTATCTTTGTTGATAGACACAGTGATGCTAGAGTTCAAGCAGTACCCTGCTAGCTCGAGATGGAGAAAAACAATGATAAACAGGAAAGACCATAGAGAAGTAGGCAATGAAGCTGGTGGATTTTATGGAGGAATTAGAAAGCTTTACAAGGAAGAAGAGATCTCAATGTGGAAACGTCTCGGGCCCAACCAAGTCTTAGAATAGTTCAAGTATTTGCTATATATTCCCCTCGTGCTATGTAAATATGCCCATTGCCACCACCTTTTTTTTTTTCCCTTTTTCCTTGAATTGTGAATGGGAAGAGAGTTTCAAATCAATAGAAGCTATTTTGTAATTAGATGTACTAATGCTTCTATACTTCTTGACCGACTTACATGCTTTGGTGTTGTTTATATTACCAAAATATTGATTTCTAAGGTATTTTTAAAAATAAGTAAAGTTTTAAAATCATGTAATATGTAATTGTGTTGAAAACTGAAGTTAAGAAGTGATTAATAAGTTTTTGGAATGAAAATAAGTAAGAAGATTCAAATACCATTGAAGGGAATTCGAATCATAAATTTAAAATGCAATCTATCACAAAATTTGCTCCATGCAAGAATTTTGTTCCTTACGAAATTTTGCATAAGGCATTCGGATGCTTTAGGATGGGCAACCAAATGTCCTACAAGATTTTACATTCTGAGGGAAAATTTGCCAAAGGAAATTTGAATGCTATTGGCCGAGCATCCAAATTCTCATTTTGAAAATTCAAATAATATGTCCGTTGAACATGGAGCTCATTTCAAATGTGGTTATTCTTTACCAAAAATATGTTTAATCATAAAGGGTTGTTTCTAACACCGTTTGAGACTTATAAATTTTTTTATTAACATTAATTTTACACAACTTTTCATTCAATTTCTAAAAAAATATTTTCTCTATTTCATTCTCTTTTTTTGGTTCAAGATTTATGTGTGTTTAAAAAATTCTTGAAATACAACCTTGAATTTATTCGATAGCATTATATCCTGAGGATAACGTTTCTAAAAGTTTATTTGTATCATAGTGGATAAACTATTATCTTAAAGAAAGTTTTCTACAATTGTCTTGCCTATATGTTTTTCGTTTCTTTATTATTATTATTATTTTAATTTGATTGCATTAGTCCAAACAATTTAATACAATAACTTTAGGATAATAGTATTTCACCAATGGCCACCTCTGCAGTCAAACTTCATGCTTATGAATTGGAGAAATTTTTAGTAAAGGTACTAAAGGATGTTCTTGATATTGAATCAAAATTAAAAAGTTGTTTCTTTTAAAGAACTATCTTAGTGAATAGTGAGAAATTTATAATTGGCTTTCTTGTTTCTTGCTTGTGATTCGGGTTTGAAACAAGATTATTTTCCAGATTCTTATTTTTGGAATTTGCAAGAGCAAGTATGTTGAAAAACAAAGAAGCAAATTGATAAGTTATGTTCGAATTTGGTGTCGGAATCGCTCATAATCAGTGGTACTCGGTCCAAGACAACATTAAACTACCCATGGCAGTTTTGCAGCATATTGGCTGCCAAGATCTCTTCCCATGATGAGTAACTAGACCTATTCAAGGGTCGGGCTACTCGCCAAAGCCGAAGGCTTGCCCGATATTTGGGAGGGTTTGGACAAAAATATTTGGCCAAAAATATGGGCTTGGGTAAAAAAAATGAAGCAGATAGAGTATAAAAAGGAAGAACAACTTCCTTACATATAAAACATTCATTCAGGCAGACAGACAGACAAACAAGAAAAAGAGAAAACAGTTCTTTGGATATTCTTAGAAAATTCTCTGCAACTCTTGAAGGAGTTAGATTGTGGCAATTAGACAATTTTCGACTCATAATTTTGTCTCTCACTAATGAATCAAAACGGTTCATCGTCAGACCATCCTATAAGTTTTAATTTCGCATTGGTATCAAAACCCATAGTTTTTTATTTCTGGCATGCTTTTTTACAAACAAGACCATGAACATGAACTTACATCAAATAATTATTTTTCTAGTGAAAGGCCCTTTTAAATCCAAACCAAAAATGTCTGAATGTCATTATTTCTTACTCAAAAATGTGTAAGATTTGTTTGAGTATGTCCTAGAGCCAATAGGATTGGACAAGGATATATGCATACTAATCACTTATACAATGAATGATACAAGTTTTCCTTCATCATTAGTAAACAAAATAAAGAGTTCTTATGTACTAATTTGATAAAGCCCGTGGAACATAAATGCCTTGTAAATGAATTATAAAGGGTTATAATTATTAAATCATTATGCATCAAAGCCATGTTACTGAAATTGTTCATGGTCATTGTATTGTTAAGAGAGTGGCATTGACAATACTCAAACATTGATATATGTTAAGTCTCCTTACTTGTGAAGTAAGCAATTGATCTCATAGGTTGAAGTATAGTATACCTGGGATAACATATAGGTGCTTGTTAGATGAACAAGTTCACTGAATAGGACCTGTTATGAGAACTGCATTTGGTAGCTCACTTAAGTGTCTATGAAAATCTTCTCATGTGTCATTCATGTAAGTAATCCTCTGACTTGTGATACCAAATTATTCTATATATGAATTATCATACTTTGATTTTATCTGAATGAATATTAATAAATAGAGTCCTCATAAAAAT
Source organism: Fremontodendron californicum (assembly GCA_030761205.1). Lineage (NCBI taxonomy): Eukaryota > Viridiplantae > Streptophyta > Magnoliopsida > Malvales > Malvaceae > Fremontodendron > Fremontodendron californicum. The sequence goes on from JAULJL010000005.1 coordinate 28,021,992, forward strand.
TTGAAAGACAAGAGGTGCATGCTTCCTCATTCCAACCAACTTTGACAGATGAACGGTGGCCCTTCCAGTTTTCGTGCATGCAATTTCTTCTTCTTTATTAGCTTTTTTTTATCACGATCTTTTCTATTTTCCTTGAAAATTTGATTATTATTTATTGTTAGTATAATTGGTTTGTGGTTGCAGATACCTGAATCCTTACTAGAGGAATTGGCTGTGTGATGTTTGATTTCTTGGATGGTAAAAGAGTCATCTTCTATGAGGTCAGTAGAAGCGTCATCACCAATCACTCTAGATTTGCTTAATCACAAATGGAGATTAAGGAATTTACTCGTGAATAGAGTGCAGAGACTCAAGGTCATCATTTAAATCCTTAACTTTTCCAAGTTGTTGGATAATCTTAGAAACTCTCTTATCAGCTTGGGGACAATGTTTTTGCAAACAGTTCTCTTTTGCAAAATTCCCAAAGACATGGCCTCATATAGGTATGGATGCTCTATGGGAATACTTTTTTCTTGATTGTGTCTGGAAACTCCAGCAAGATAAGGTTGAACAGCAAAACTTATTAATCAGCCATTATCTTAACCTATGTTACTTCCTATGAAGCATGGACATGCGTTTCCTCCCTCGTACTGGTGTCAACACGGACACGTCGACGACACGCCGAAATATGTATGGGACACGTCCGGACACAGTAAAAAATTAAATATTTAATTGGATATGGTCAAAACACGCGGGGACACGGGAAAAGAGCCAAAAGTGGCGGAGATGGAGGATGAACTTTTGGAACTTTTGAACCGGTGGAAAAGAAAAACAATGAGAGAATAGAAACATACCAAAATTTCAGGCGATTTGGAGCAGCGGAGAAAGAGTTTCTTGTGAAGGAAGCCACGGACTTTGAATGTAGTTATAGGCTTTTCAAAGTTTTTTTTGAAAAATCTAATTAGATAGAAAGAAAGAGGGGATGGAGAAGAATTATCTGACAAATTTTGGTAAAATTTCATTGTCGACGAGCGGTGGTCGGCGACGGTTGAGGCGACAGAACGGTGCCGATTCTGTGTTGGCTGTCGAATTTTGAAATTATAGAGAATAGAGAGAAGTGAGAGAGAGAGAGAGAAGAAAATGAAAAAAAAAAAGCAGACGGTGATGAAGAGAAAGAAGAAAGAAGAAAGAAAAAAGAAAAGAAGAAGAAGAAATGTAGGGTTTTTTTCTTTTATTTAATTGGGCTCCAAACTTTTAAGCCCATACTATATTTTAAAATGGCTTTTATATTTTTACTAGAGAAAAGACCCGCGCTACGCTGCAGGTGAAACGCTTTGCTTTCTATTTTGTAATAGTAATGACAACAATATTATGAACACATAAATTAATAACGTATAAAATTATTTATTAAAATGAAAAATTTTATATAAATTTATAATATTTTGAAAACAGAAAAAAAAAATAACACGAACACACTATGAAAACATAAAGTTTTCTTTAAATTGAATCACTCTGACAAATTATGCAAAATATGTCATGAATTGAGACACGACACGAACACACATTTTTTTTAAATTAAATCACAATGACAAACTATGTAAAATATGAGATGATTGAGACTGTCTCAACCTCCCTTAAGAAAGTCGAACTATGCCCCGTCGCGGGACGTCGGCTTCGTTAAAAAAGTGTGACATTGGAAGAAATAGAAGAAAATATGACTTAATTTCTCTAAATCAAGGGTTGAGGGTATGAAAATGACCTCGAAAAAGAAATGGAGTCGCCACCAATCTTTTTTGGCTAGGTGTGATCAACCACCTATTAAAACTAGTTTTTATAGAACATTTTAAAATTAATCAAAATATTTTTAAAACCAATTTTGTAGTCTGCGCTTTGAACCAGAGAAAACAAGTGCGGGTTCGGGAGCCGGTTACGTGCGGGGAAGGATTAGCACCCCTACAACGCCCGTAATAAATGGTACCTTATTAGTCAGGTGTTATCTCAAGTCTCGGTAAAAGTCGATTTTAAATTTGATATTTAAAAATAATTCCCTAAAAAAAAAACAAATCATATTTTATTTGAAAATGATCCGGAATTTATTAACATAAAATTTCCCATGCTTCCCGACAAACTCGGTAAAACATAGATTATTTCCTCGATTTTGAAATTCTCTGAATCACCCTCATTTTTTTACAAAAAGATATTCCGTCATAATAATAATTGATGATATTCCCCGGCAAACCCAACAGACCCAGCAAAAAACTCATGAATTATTTTAACTCGGAAATAATCTTGTTTTATAAAAACAATATTTACTTTTATTGCATTAAAAATCATTTACCAAAAAATGGTTATGAATATGCAAATATTAGTAAGGTACAAATATGACCTAACCTACATGTGCAATTATCATAGCATTACACATTTATTATGACATGACAAAAGGATTAATGGCATGTTTGACATGGCAAGGTCTATTATGAAATGGCAAAAGAATGAATGTCATGTGAATGAAATCGACGTGGCAAACATAAGCTTGGCGAACTAAATGACATCACATGCAAAATGACATGGCATAAGAATGAATGTCATGTGTATGAAATCGACATGGCAAACAAAATGACATGGCATGTGAATGACATGGAATGACAAGATGACATGGCACGAAAATGACATAGCATGAGAATGAATGTCGTGGCATGAAAATGATGTGGCAAACGAATGACATGGCATATGAATGTCATGTGAATGAAATCGTCATGGAAAACAAAATAACATGGCATAAGAATGAATGTAATGTGAATGAAATCGACATGGCAAACAAAATGACGTAACATAAGAACGAATGTCGTGTGAATAAAATCGACATAGCTTGAACATGAATGACATGACATATACATGACCTAATCTATGGATGACATGGCATAAATGATAGGGCATGAGCAGATGGTGACATGGCTGAATGACATGGCATGCTAAATGAATGACGTGGCATGTGAGTGGATTACATGACATATGAATGAAATAGCATGAGTTTGACATAGCGTGAACATGAATGACATGACCTAATCTACGAATGACATAGCATAGCCGAATGACATGGCATAACAATGATGAGATAGACAAATGACATGGCATGTGAATGAATGAATGACATAGCATGCTTGACATGGCAAAATCTAAATGACACAACATATGTATGAATGACATGACATGCTTGACATGGCAAAGTCTAAATGACATAGCATATGCATGAATGACATGACATGACATGCTTGACATGGCAAAGTCTAAATGACATAGCATATGCATGAACGACATGAATGAAAATGACATGACAAATAAAATGACATGGTATATTAATGACAGGGACAAGTGGCATAGCCTGAGAATGAATTTATTTGAGAATCGGAATTTATTAACACCAAAATCTTTTCATGTTCCCCGGCAAACTCGGCAAAACATATAAAATTTCATTTATTTCGAAATTCTCCGAATCACCTTTGTTTTAGAAAAGAGTATTCCTTTGTTAATAATAATTAATGATATCCTCCCCGGCAGACCCAGCAGAGAAAATCATGAATTATTTAAACTTGGTAATATTGCCTTATTTATTAAAATGTTACGAATATGCAAATTGACATTAAGGCTTGCATGATGACCAAAACATGATAAGCATTTTTATTGTGATATGGAAGATGAGATAATGACATGGCATAAGGATGACATGGCATATGAATGGCATAGCATGATAATGAATGTCATGTGAATGAAATCGACATGGCAAACCAAAGCTAGATAAACATATGACATGGCAAACCAAATGACATGGCATGAGAATGAATGTCATGTGAGTGAAATCGACATGGCAACATGAGCTTGGCATACTAAATGACATTGCAAACGACTTGCAATGGAATTGAATGTTGTGTCATGAAAATAGAATGACATGAAAGAAATGTCATGGTGGCCGAATGGTCATGGTAATGGCATGAATGACATGACATGCTTAATCATGGTATAAAATGAGCTCAAACACTAAACGACATGGCAAATGACATGCTATATGAATGATATGGCATAAATGACATAGATCATGAATAAAATGTCATGGTGGCCGAATGGCATGTAGATGGCATATGAATGACCGAAATGCATGGAGATGGCATATGAATGGCCGAAATGAATGGTGATGGCATATGAATGGCCGAATGCATAGTGATGGCATGTGAATGGCCGAATGACATGAAATGATGATATGGCATGAATGGCATGGCATGAAAATGTACCTAAACTATAAATGACATGGAAAATGACATGGCATGACATGTTATATGGATAACATGGCATAAAATAATGACATGGCATGAAAAGGACCTAGACTCTAAATGGTGTAGCATGGCCGAATGACATGAAATGATGATATGGCATGAATGGCATGGCATGAAAATGCACCTAAACTATAAATGACATGGAAAATGAAATGGCATAAAAATGACCTAACCACTAAAATGACATGGCATGGTCGAAAATAACCTAGACTCTAAATAACATAGCAAATATCATAAAAATGGCCTAACAACTAAAATGACATGGCATGACCGAAAATGACTTATTCTAAGATGACATAGCTATATGACCTAAGATGCAAGACATAGCTACATGACCTAAGATGCATGACATGATCAAATATGATACAAGGCATGGCATAGACCTAAAATACATGGGATGGCCGAAAATGATGCAAGACATGTCATGAACACAAAATGCTAAATGACATAGCTACATGACCTAAGATGCATGACATAACCAAATATGATGCAAGGCATGGCATGAACCTAAAATACATGAGATGGCCGAATGGTGTAGGAAACTAACATGACATGAAAATGATGCAAAAACTAGTATGGAATGAAAATAGTGCAAAGAAACATGACCAAAGATGCATAGACAAACATGGAAGTAATAAAAATAAGAAAACAAAGAATAAGAAAAGTGAGCTCCATGGTTGGTACAATGGACATAGCCCCCCTAACCATGATCACTTGATTTTCATCAAGATCATGACCTTCCCCCCTAACCATGATCACTTGATTTTTATCAAGATCATGACCTTTCCAACTCAAAAATCAGAATTTAAACTAAGCAAGCCAAGAAAAATGGAGGTGAGCTACATGGTTGGTACAATGAACATAGTCCCCCTAATCATGATCACTTGATTTTCATCAAGATCATGAAGCATTTCAACCTCTTTTATTTCATTTATTTTTTAAAAAACAGAACCTAAAAAGGTTCCCCACATTGTCACGAATGTGGTTTTCTCCATATCCTCCGATGCCATCTTAATCTGATTATACCCTGAGAACCCGTCCATGAAGGAAAACACGGAATTCTTGGTGGTATTATCGACTAGCATATCAATATGAGGCAACGGGAAATTATCTTTAGGGCTCGTCTTATTCAGATCCTGGTAATCAACAAACATTCGTACTTTGCCGTCTTTCTTCGGAACTGGGACAATGTTTGCTACCCACTCTGGGTATTTGCCACTTCCAAAAATCCGACATCGAATTGCTTTTTTACATCCTCTTTTACTTTTAACAGCATTTCGGGCCTCATTCTTCTTAACTTCAGCTGAATTGGCTTGCAATCTGATTTCAACGAAAGTTTGTGAACCACGATATCAAAGTCTAACCCAGGCATGTCTTGGTACGACCATGCAAACACATCCGTGTGTTCTCGGAGTAGACTTATCAAATCTTGCTTTATCGATAGTGAAATGGTAGTCCTAATCTTGAAATCTCTTATTTCTTTCCCATTCCCCAAATTTATCACTTCTAATTGCTCCTTATGAGGCAAAACTTGTCTCTTCTCTTGTTCTATTATTATCAACAAATCCGGAGGCAAATCACAGTCCTCGACATCTTCGTTAGCTTCGAAATTACCCATACAGATGGGGTTTTCAAAATCAATTTCAGAATTATTGACAGGACGATCCTCATATTCTGTATCCGGGCGCCTGTAAATAGACGGGGAAGAAACAATATAGGAAGGAATATAGGCAATAATAATGAAAGAATGAAAATGTGTACACATCAATATGAAGAAAATGCATAGTGATTGTTATTTATTTGAATAATTAATCTTAAACATAAACCCATACAAAGGATTCTCAATGCCTTTGGGCAGAGGCAATAAGGTTGATTCGAGCACTACACTAGAGTGGATCTAAGAACTATAGGAAGTTCAGTCACACTCCAATTGGTCAACTCATACTCCAGAGGGCACGGGCGCACCATCCAACTAGTGCATTCTTTTCCCAGCTCATCTGTTTCAGCTATACCGACCATCATTCCCTATGGCTGCTTATCTTCAACCCCGTAGAACTTCTCAAAGGCTTGCTCCAGCATGACCATCACATCCTCAAAATTCTATTCACCAAAATGATAGCCTGCTGATCAAAAAATGTGAAAAATCGGAGGGAAAGTCATGGGCTCCCAGTCAAATCCATACCCAAAAGTCGGGCCATCCTCCTCTTTCTGCTCTTCTCAGCTTGTTTCCTTTTCTTGTGGGCTTTAGGAAGGTATCCGAGATTGAATCGGTCTTTCTTTCTAGCTACCTTTATTGCTCTGGCCATTCCTTGGAGATATTTCCCTAGCCCCTTTTCGACTCCGCAACCTTTTCCTACTATCATCTTCACCCCTAACTTGGAACTCTTGGATAGCTTCGGCTCTGGGATTTTATATCCCTCGATGATGAACACAACGTTGACAAATTCTAGCGACCTGAACGAGCATTCTACGACATCTTCGTTCACTTCTATGTAAGGGGTATCGGTGGATGCAAAAGCTATAATGTCTTCTTCTCTGGATACACTGACTAAGCGTCATTCCATAACAAATTTCAGCTTTTGATGTAGGGATGACGGTACAGCCCCGACAGAGTGAATCCACGACCTTCCCAACAAACAATTGTAAGATAGGGTGATGTCTATCACTTGGAAATTAACCTTATAGGTACAGGGCCTATCTAAAGTGGGATTTCAATGCTTCCCATCACCTCCCGGCGGGTGCCATCAAAAGCACTAACAACGGTATGATTTGGCAACATGTAGGTCATATCAATTGGCAATTTTGACAAGGTTGCCAATGGCACCACATTCAGAGAGGATCCACTATCGATGAGTACTCGGGGTAGAATGTGCCCCTTACAAGTAGTAGTGATATGAAGAGCCTTGGTGGATCCTATTCCATTTGGCGATATCTCATCATAATTGAAAGAAATATAACCATCCGCTGTGATGTTCCCTTCCAATCGGTCTAATTTCTCCACCGATATGTTGTTGTCTACATAAGTCTGCTTCAAAATTCTCAACAGAGCGTTTCAGTGTGGCTTCGAGTTTAACAGTAGTGAAAGAATTGAGATCCTCGTCGGTTGGTGGTGCAATTGTTCTACCATACTGTATTCATTGTGTTTGATGAATTTTAAGAACTCGTAGGCTTCCTTCTCATTACTAGCACTTTTACTTTACTAACAGGATTTGGATCCTTTTCCACTCCCCTAGGTTGTTCTACCTCCATAGGGTCTGGTCCCACTACCTTTTTCCCCTTGTCGGGTGCTCTTGTTTTTTCCATTTGACCCTGCCATTCTGTGTCGGAGGCATAGCATGTATCACTTCGGGTTAGATGCCACACTCCAATCACATCCACAGCGGCCGTTTGATGGTTCAAAGATCCCAGCGTTACCATACTGCATTCATAGTTCCATGGGATCGTCTTGTCTCCTTTGTAAGGAAAAGGTGACGGCAATTCTATGATCATTTTCGAAACAGGTCTCTCGACTACTTGAATAGCCTTTACCTCTGGCTCATCATAATATATGATTAGGGGTCTATCCACCCCATAGCCGATTTCATTCATACTGATTTGAGGCTCTTCTATCTTTTTAAAAAACTGGGCCTTACATATGTCCATCATTTTTTGAACCTTTGCCAAAAACTCTTTGTAGTACTGAATGAGATGCCATTTACACTCATGATATTGGCAAAAGTCCTCTGCCTGGCTGACTATTTTCCTCACATCTAATTTTGGCTTAATCAACCCTGTCTTGACCATCTCTACTCAGACTCTAATCATTGGCATTTTCACTTTCTTGACATCCTTTTTTACCTTCTTGACCTCTCCCGACATTATCGCGTTAACCTTGGCCTCCGTGTGATTAGGCAACGGGTTACCAATGACGTTAGGCCTATTTTTTTGTCCAAATTTCAAAATTCCAACATCAATAAGGCTCTGGACCTTGCGCTTGAAAGAAGTGCAGTTTTCGGTTGAGTGTCCTTGGATGCCCGCATGGTACGCGCAATGAGTGTTGGAATCGTACCACTTGGGATAAGGGGTTTTGAAGCCTGAAGATAAACAGGTGCAACAAGATGCCTCTGTAAAAGCTTTGGATATAACTCGCTGTAAGCAGTAGGGATAGGGTCATACTGAGGCTTTTGGGTATTCCTCACAGGCCTTTGATCATTTCGGGGAATGTTTTGAGTGTTTGGGGCGGTGTTTGGTGGAATGACTATCTTAGGAGATATACCAGTCGCATATGGTTGTTGTGGTATGGTTGTATAGGGAAAAGGATTTTGAGTGAGGCTGTTTATAGACTAATAGTATGGATTGTAGGTTGGGTAAGGTTTGTATGATGCTGGAGGTGAAAAAGGTCGATTGTTGAATCTGACTACATGTGCCTCCCCTTCCTTTTCTTGGCAGAAGTTGTTTTCTTATGGGCGACTGGTTCCCCATTATCCATCTTCCCGTTTTTGATAGCAGTTTCAATCATCTCTCCGGATATAACCATATCTGCGAAGTTTTTAGTAGCATTACCAACCAACTTTTCATAGTATGGTGCCTTCAGAGTATTGATAAAGAGAACCGTAGTTTCTTTATCGGTCAAAGGTGGTTGCACTAGGGTAGCCATGTCTCTCCATCTCTGCGCACACTATGTGAAGTTTTCAGTAGCTTTCTTCTTTGTGTTTTACAGGGATAGTCTGTTAGGTACCATGTCAGATACATGCTTGTAGTGTTCCAGGAAGGCCATAGCCAAGTCCGTCCAGGAGCATATCTTGCTTCGTGTGAGCTGATTGTACCATCGAGTGGTAGACCCAGTGAGGCTATCTTGGAAACAGTGGATAAGCAATATCTCATCACTATCATGTTTGGTCATCTTCAGGCAATACATTGTCAAATATGCGGAAGGATTTATGGTCCCGTTATACTTCTCAAAATTTGGCGTCTTGAACTTGGGTAGGAGCACTAAATCAGAGACCAAACTCATCTCTTTGGCATCGAGGCTTCCAAACAACTCTGCCCCTTCCATGGCCCTCAACCTTTCTTCCAATAGCTGATACTTCCTTTATGATTCAACTGTTTCAACCCTTTTCAGTTCCGTCGCTTTCATCTTTTCTTGTTCGGTGAGATCATCTAGGTCTGGGACCTCGATAGGGTTTGTCGGTATTGTCCCAAGATTCACCCCGATTGGCATTTGTTTTTGTGCCCCTGTGTTGGTTTGAACATACATGAAAGGCATTTCAGCTGCCGGTAGTGGAATTTCTATATTCTACGAAGATTGGCCTTTTGTCAGTACGACTTCTTCCTGACCCTCTTTCCCACCTTGATTTCCTGATTCTAATCCTAGGGGTGAATTCTCCGTGTGTCCCTTTCCCTTAAATGCGATGGACACCAGTTCCATCAGCTTAATCATCTGATCTCTCGATTCGGCATGAGATTTGGCCAACTGTTCCCTTAACTCATCCTATGCTTTTTCCATTCTCTCTATTCGGGCAATTTGTTCATTTTCCATGATCCTAACTTGTGATCGAGTATTATACTGATGTGGAGTGCTTCTCTCTGGGAGTTTCAATGGATGCCCAATTTTTAAACCTTAGCGTAAATACCACGGATTAGAATTTCATGGCACATTATTCCTCTTTTACTTATTAAATGTGTGCAAGGATGAATAAATGAATCAATGCATGACTGATCAAACAAATGAATGAATGAATGTATGATTCTATAATTGTATGGCACGAAATGATTAATGGCATTTGCCTTAGGGCCAAATTCCAACACAAAGGTTTTTCTTTAATTCATAGAAACTTTTTATAAATCATCTCTCACTCTCGGGTTACATAAAAAGATCGGATCTGCTCATACTGGTCTTGAGCCTCCTCTAAGAAGTTCAGCAAACGCTGCCCAGACTCCCTTGTCGGGTTGAACATCTCACTGGCTTTGATCACAGCCTTGCGGATCTACCAGTCAGGTGGTCTATATACTGTTATCTCCCCAAGGTTTCAATCTTCCACCTCATGCTGGCATCTAAAGCTAGGTCATTTGCTTGGCTCCATTCGGCCTTCCTCTCTTTGTATTCCCAGATGATAGCAGCGATGTCAGCCCTTTGGACTTGCAACTGATATTCCAGGGTCTGAATGGTTACATAGAGCGTCTCATTCTCCGTGCACAGCATGGATGTCTTTTCCCTCTAATTTCCCATTTGGCTTTCAACAACTCATTCTCTTGCAGGCATCTTTATAGCTTGGCCGAGATCAATGAACGAGCATCTCCCCACTTCTGCCATTCATAAGAAAATCTGGACTCCTTTTCTTTGCTTTCCATAGCCTTACCTTTTCAAAAGTCCAATTCTTTCTGAAGCCTCTCTATTTCTTTTTCATGGGAACCCAGAGACTTGCTAGTTTCAGTGAACTTTCCTTTGGCTCTTAGCTTCTTGTTCTCTTGATGCAAGTTCTATATATCGGATTATGCCGTGTCTTGCTCTCTGGCCTTTTTCCATGTCTTCTTCTCTTGGATCTCAAGTCTGGTTTTCAAAATCCTCAACATCCTCTTGAAGCTTATCACATTCTCGCTTCAATTTCCCTTTGTCCTTTTCTATTTCTTGCCTAACAAGCTCAACCTCTGATAGCACTTCTGGCTCTAGCTGAAGGATTACGGGGTAAACAGAGTCATCCTCGGGAAGGAGCACCATGTCGTGGATCCTTTTGGTTCTCCAAACCAAGTACCCGGGAGTAGCGCTATCGGTATATCTATCCAATTCTGATCGGTGCAACTGCCTCCACGCTTTGATGAGCTCACGTGTTTCTTTCATGTATCCGGGTCCAGTATATGCAAAATCTACCAAAGTGAACTCATGAGTCATCGGGATTAACTGCTCAGACCCATACTGTCTTCGTACCAAAAGTGGTGCATAGCTGATAGCTCTTCAAATCCCCATCAAGGGAACCCATGGTTTGTCTCCACAGCTATACAAAATAGATCCCATCGGCATCCACGGAGCTCTCCAAGTGACGTCCTCTCGGGCTAAATGACGAAGAGTCATGATCCATTGTTTCTTATCTCTTTTTCTCGGCCACTCTTTCTTGCAAAATTCCTTAAGGGGAATGAAAGTCATTATGTAGGGACGAAGCTTTTCCTTATTATCTCCCCAAAAATGACTTCGGATCCAAACATGCAGAAGCTGTGCACATTCCTCAAAACGTCTTTTGCCTTTTCTTCGACAGAAATTGAGTGACCTAAACGTCTCGGCAAGGATAGTAGGAGCAGGATCAATTTGTTTGCCCAGACACTCAAAGAAATCCACTACAGCCATCTCAATGCGCCCCAAGATCTTTGGAAATATCACCAAACCATAGATTGCCAAGGCAAATACATCCATCACACGATCAGTCTTTGGGTTGCTCATGATATAGTCTGGCAAGAATACCCACGGGATACAAACACTTGACCCCTTCTTCTTAATATCCGGGGAATCAATCGGAATCTCCATACCTAATATCTGAGATAGCTTCTTCTGAAAACTAACTATCTTTTGTTGCTTGCAATAGATCTTATCAGGGCTGGATGACTCAATACGGAGTAAGGTTGAGTACTCCTCAATAGTGGGTATCATATCTTCCCGATTGAACATGAAGCACCGGTTGGAAGGATCCCAAAACTGTACCACTGCCCTAATCAACTGCTCATCTATCTGGATCGGGAGAAGCAATGCTATGTCGCCATACTTCTTAACGAATTCATTTTTCTTTGCTACTCCCCATCGTCCCCAAATTTCTTCTAATTTTGTCAAAATTATTCTGACCCAGATACAAATGAACCGACTCGACAAAAAGAAACGAGTCAGTACAAGGGTATAATAATCAAATCAACGCGATATTGAAATAAATAGCTAAAGGTAAGAAAGGTTCCTCCAAGTGTTCCTAGCTTCTGTACCTCTAACAAAAATCTCGCATGGCTTCGCCTAGGTTCACTATATGCGGTTGCATTAGGTTCTAAAAAGGCTCCAAATTGCTCCTCACTATCACTAGTGAAAGCTAGTAAGGCACCCCGATAAAAACAGGTTCAATTTGTTAGAGTGTATTTCCCAGGCATGTACGGAGGTTATCACCTCACGAAAGCGTAGGTAGTTTACTACTCTGGAAGTGTTTCGCTAGCCCATACTGAGGTTAACACCTCACGAGAGTGTAGTTACTTTACTTCCCCCTAAAGGACGAAACCCGAGTAGAGGGCTCATGTTATGCAAATGCAAGTATAGTGTGTGAGGAGGAACAAACAAACCTTTCACCACCTATTCTATACCCTTATTCTAAAACTCGAGCAATTTAATAAAGACAAAATTAAACAATGTAAAACATTAGTTAAACAAATGACATATAAAGCTAAGTAAACAGAGCAATGCACATGATAATGAACATATCTAAAAACATTTGGTTATTTTCAAAAAAAAATCTTATTAGAAAAAAAAGGAATTAAAAGCAAACACCAATCAAAACCAATAAAACGTAACACGCGACTAACTCTAGGCCAGACTCTCTAAATGTCCCTAGTGGAGTCTGATAACTCGTATAATTATATAGTTTTTAGTTATGTTTTATTATTGTTTTGTGTCAAATACGAGTTATTATTGTTTAGTCTAATTGTGTTTATGATCTTTTATATTTTTATGTAATTTGGTGTTTTTCACAAGTTTCTTTGAGTGATTTCAGATTACTAGAATTAAGGGCAAATCCAGTTCAGTTCTAGTTCCGACACCTTTTTCAATATCAGCTATATCTGGAGTTTCACTGAAGCAATAAGGCTGAAATTTGTATCCGTGCAAAGCTAAGAGGCATATCTATCTTTTTCATGTTTTACACTTCTTGAAACGGAGTCGTTTTCCCTAGCGAAATCGACCATCAAGTTGGCTGATGTGCAATGACGTCTGTGCTGACCTGTTTTCGTATTTTGCCCATATCTGCTTATCCACATCAGCAAATGAGCTGATTCTAATGGATATGGATCCGTAACTGATACGGGAACCTTTGTCTAGAAGACCATATGATCAGATCAGGCCTCTAATATTGACGAAATCGACCATCAAGTTGGCTGATGTGCAATGACGTCTGTGCTGACCTGTTTTCGTATTTTGCCCATATCTGCTTATCCACATCAGCAAATGAGTTGATTCCAACGGCTATGGATCCGTAACTGATAGGGGAACCTTTTTCTAGAAGACCATGTGATCAGATCAGGCCTCCAACATTGACGAAATCGACCATCAAGTTGGCTGATCAAAATTGTCATACAATATGACGAAAATTGTTAGAAAAATGCACCCACCTATTATACCTACCTTTGAAATTTGTAAAGCTTGTATCTTGTCATTTAGCCCTCCAAAATGTGTATAAATAGAGGGCCTTGGATGATTGTAGAGGATCATATTGTACATTGGTAGGATATTAGCCATTTTAATAAAATTCTCTAAGTTTTCTTTTTCTTTCTTTTCTCTAGTTTTCTTTCTTTTCTCTAGTTTTCTTTTTCTTTAGAGAGAGCAAGAGGTTGGATAATTAATATTCTTCTTCTTCTTCTTTCTTTCTTTTATTTTCTTCTTAGATTTTCTTTAATTTTATGTTTATGTTTACAATGCCTATGCTAGGCTAAACTTCTATTTGGTTAAGGGTGATTTCAAAGCCCTAGACATGTTTTATAATTGATTTTCAGATTCTATCTATCATTAATTTTCTATCAAAGTTGCTTATGTTCTTCTACAAGAATTGGTCATGATGTTGTCTTGATTTGTTTAGGTGTACAACTAGATAGATCTTGATAATTATCTATTGCTAGTTTAGGAGTCTTGATCCGTGTAATTGTCTTGATTTCCTATTCATAAGTGGCAATTTGTGATTAATGATTATGGTCAAGTTTTCAATAATTGCAAAGTGGAACATAACCTAAGTTGAACAATCCGAGCTTATGTGTTTGTTGCTTAGATCAACCTATCTTTCTCATCATAAAGCTGCCATTAAATTGAATCTAGAGAGCTTATTCTAGGTTGTTTGATGGTTAGAGATTAAATAGAGAGCTTGTTCTATTTAACGACAAACTAAGGAAAGATTGGGATAACAGAGCTTGTTGTTATCTACGGTTGTTAACTTTGATAGTTGGTTGATATTGATAGATCTGAAATTGATTCTTAATGATGTCTAGTGGTGGAGAATGAAACCTTAACTATATTTTTCATATTTGATTATTCTTACTTACTTGTTTTCTTACTTTTCTAGTTTGCTTATTTTTAAAAGTATATTTATTTTTATTGGCTGGTTATACCGCCTAATTTGTATATTAACTTTGTTTTATTTTTATTGGCTGGTTATACCGCCTAATTTAGTATATATATTTTTATTGGCTGGTTATACCGCCTAATTTAGTATATATATTTTTATTGGCTGGTTATACCGCCTTGCATCTTATTCTTATTATTTACTTTAGTTTAAATCTGATTTCAAAAACCCCTTTTCTTTTATTGTTCTTGAATTTAAGTTTTAAACTATCAACTTATAAACTAAAACCCAATCCCTGAGGACTCGACCCTTGCTAACTACTATACTTACAATTGATCTTTTTAGTGCAAGGTTAAATAAGATACACTCTTTTGGGTGCATCAAATTTTTGGCGCCGTTGTCGGGGATTGTTTTCTTTAGTTTATTTGTTACTTGGTTTATTCTTATTTTCAGTTCTAATTAGTATTATTTTCTTGTACATACATGTTTTTCTTTTCAAATTTTGAAAAAAAAAAGATGGAATTAAGCAATCTAACACTTGAAGAGTTGGTGGCATACATGAACATGGAGAATCAACAAGCCAAGCTCACCTCCCCAGTTCAACAATTGGCCATGGGAGGATGTCAAGGCCATCAAGTGTTCCAAGACCAACAGTATGATCATTACTCAAACACTTACCATGAGGGATGGTGGGATCATACTAATTATGGCTACTCGAAAAATTACCAAGAAGTAGATCCTTATGCCAATTACACTCATCCATCTAGCTTCAATCAATCATGGTCTCAAGAACCAGATCTTTTTCAACCACCACATATGATTCAAAACTCAGGTACTTCTTTAGAAGATCTTGTACATTCTCTTGTTACTGAAACTTTGCAATTTCAACAGGAAACAAGGGCAAGCATCCAGAGTTTGGAAAGGCAAATGAGCCTATTGGCTAGTAGTATGGTGGAATTAGTAGCAAAAAGATCTCTAGCACTCCCTTCCCAAACGGTGATTAACCCAAAGGAGAATGCTACTATTGTGACCTTGAAGAATGAGGAACAAGATGAGGATGAAACAAAATTAGAGATGGATTCTATTCTTGAGGATAATGAAGCCAAAGATCCAAATAAGAGTATTTCGGCACCTGAGGTAACGTTTAAGGTTTCACTTTTTACTAATGTTTCTTCTCCACCTTTTCCTAATAGATTTGCAAAGTTCAAGGAGGAAGAACATGAACAACAAATGCCGGAAACCTTAAACAACTTGTTTGTGGAGGTCATTCAACAAGTATCAAAATATGCTCCATTCCTCGATGACATATGCACCACAAAGGATGATGGAATAATACTTGTAATGGAGAATGCATCCACTGTTGTGCAAAGAAAGCTTCCTCTCAAACGCGTAAATTTGGGAAATTTCATGTATGAGCCTGACAAGCCTAAAAAGCCAAGAAGGGGTGTTGGTTAGATTCAAAACACTAACTCAAGTGTTAATTGGGAAGGCAGCCCAATTAAAGATGAAATTGCCAACCTTCCATATTCAGATTTGCTTTCTCTTTCTCTTTCTCTTTTTTTTCCTTTTTCTTTTATTATTTTTATTGTTTTTATTTTTATTTCTTATGTTTCTTTGTTAATTGTGTTTACTGTTTTTAAGTTCATTTAGGCTGCATAAGTTTCTTTTGTTTAATAGTTCTTTTCTCTTACATATAATTCTTGCATTGGGGGACAATAGCATTACATTAATGACAATGTAAAAATTATGTGTGGGGGGAAGAATTTAGGATTTTATTTAGAGTGTTTTGTTTTTGAGTTTTTTTTTATGTTGTTTTTCTTTCTGATCCTTGTTTTGAAAATAACTAGATGTAAATATAATTTTTATTTTTTTTACCCCGGTTAAATGGCGGATAACGGTACTCCGTGATTATTTAAATCGGTTCCATCAGCTACCCACAAAACTGATATTGTATATAAATTTCTCTTCCAATTTCTCTTTCAATTTTTTTTCATTTTTTTTTTCAGGATGGATGATATTCTCACAAGATTGCAGAAACGATTTCCTCCTTTTCCTCGAAATATTTTACTGAAGCTTTACCAAGTTCGATTTGAAAGATTAAGAATGCTTATGCACAAAGGGATTCCTGGAGACATACGTTGGATAATTGAAGCCAAGGTACGTGAAGATGAATATCTTCCTGTTTTGCATTTACCAGGTACAGGTAGAAGCACTTTTGCAAAGAAGCGACGAGCAAAGCGCATGAGTTCAAATTGCCACAAATGTGCACGATGGACGTGTAACGGTAAATGTCGTTCTATTGGGATTCCGTCCTCTAATCGAGATGATAAAATTGAATTCATTAAGGATGGACTGAGTAAGGAGAATTTGGGTAATATCCAACTTTCTCTTGAGACGCATCCTAGTGGAGACGTACAAAGAGAAATTCTTGATTTATGGCCGCAATTCCAAAGGGAATGGCAACATCTTGGGAATCTGATGTTAAAAGACCCTGTTTGCCAGCTTGTAAGAAAACTGAATGGGAAGCATATCCTCGACTCATAGAAGGCGTTTAAGCCGTTTCTGGACGTAAAACCAGAGGAAGATGTGAGCCACAATCACAACTACAATAAATAACTTCTCAGCTTTTGGTTTGATTTGCAATAACTTTATTTCAGTTTAATTTACGTGTTATTCGATTTGTGTAATTATTCTCATTTTTTTATTTGTCTTTTACGGTTGATTTTTCTTCTCTTTTTGATTTTCTTCCTGAAATCACGCAAAAATCTTTTGTTAGGTTAACATTTTCTTCTGACAGGTCAGATACACTTTCGGCGACATTATTACTCTTGTCTGATTCACTACTCAGTCCTCTATATATTACACCATGTACTCATTCTCTTTCAGGCACTCGAAAAAAAAAAATGGAAAGTACTTCATCCCAGCGCATTAAAAAAATTTGTGTCTTTGGAGGTGCTTATCCAGGGAAAAATAACATATTCGCTGATGAAGCCATAAGAGTTGGAGTAATACTTGCCCAACAAAAGATCCAGTTGATTTATGGAGGCGGTAGTACGGGTTTAATGGGAGCAGTCGCTACAGCAGCACACGCCGGAGGAAGTCCAGTTCTAGGAGTCGTGCCAAAACTATTCACAGATTTTTGTGAACCTACCGTGGGTAAGGAAATACAAGTCTGGAGTATCCCTGAACGGATAACAATCATGTACCATTCTGCCGATGCATTCATTGCTTTACCAGGAGGTCTGGGTACATTGGAAGAAATAGCTTGCGTGGCTTCTTGGTCATCTTTGGTCACAAATAAGAAACCCATTGGTTTGCTTAATATTAATGGTTATTTTAATAATTTGCTTTCATATTTAGATAATGCTGTGGATAATGGATTCATGTTTTCAGAGGCAAGGAGAACCATAATTTCTGCTACAACCATTGAAGATTTACTCAAAAAGCTCCAAGCTTATGAGTGTTTATCTGCTACGGTTGTTTCGCAAACGCTCGGAAAAAGAAAAAGAGATATGGACGAGCAAGGAGTGGATTGCACTTTGTCTTTGTGACATTATCTAACATTTTGCTTGTTGTGTCTCAGTTATAATAAGTGGTTAGCAACCTCTGCAGGTAATATCTCCTAAATTCTACCTTTAAAATTTGACATTGGGGATAGTGTCATATTTTAGTAGGGGGTAAGGGACATATTTTGCTAATTTAAAAAAAAAAAAAAATTAAGAAGTATTCATTCTGAACAAGGTCTGAGTAAGGGAGACTTGAGACATACCTTGTCAGTTTGATTTCTTCTTTTCAAAAAAAAAAAAAAGTTTGTTGTGTTTTAAGCAATTTAGAAGTATTCATTCTGAACAAGGTCTGAGTAAGGGAGACTTGAGACATACCTTGTCAGTTTGATTTTAATCTTTTTATGTTTACTTGTTAATTTTTGTTTAGTATTTTAGGATTATTTAGGTTGCATGGTTTTGTTTTGTTTTGAGTCTTAGTTGTTCCTATTCTTATGTTATTAGTTCTTTTCTCTTACACATGATTCTTTCATTTGAGTTAATAGACTTACATTGAGGACAATGTAAGAATTAAGTGTGGGGGGGAATGATTTAGGATTTCTTTTATTTTTGTCTACTATTTTTTTTTCTTTATTATTATTATTATTATATTTTTTTGTGAGTTTTAGTTCCTTTTTAATACAATGATGAGATATGAATTGCATAAGTCTAAAACAGATTTATTAGTGAGAAGATTTTCATGAGAATTGAGCTTGATATCAACCTTTTTATGAGCCAATGTTAATATGATATGTTGATTGAGAAAGAAGCTTGTTTAGACTTAATCTGACTTGTATAATCATCCTTGTGAGTTTTTGAGCCTATAATGATTGATGCATTATATAAATCAATCTAATTTCTTTCTTGAGTGCTCTTATGATTACATGATTCTCTAGAACTTGCTTTAGACCTTGTTGAGACTATATTGATGCATCTGACAACATGAATATGATAGAGGCATTAGGATTTTTAGCCAGGGCCAAACAGCCATCCCTTATTGATGTTCCAAGAGAACATCCCCACTAGTGAGCCAATTTGAGCCTACATTAAATATGATGTTTTATTGGTAACCACAACTTACACCTAGCCTAAATATACTTATATCCTTACCCTTGTTCTAAAGATGGATTATATATTTTGAGACATATTGCAAAAAAAACAAGGGATATTTTTAGTTAAAAATTTGGGTTAGAAACAAGAAATAAGTGTGGGGGGAAAAGAAAAGAAAAGTCAAGAGAAAAAGAAATGGAATACTGGCAAATACATTCCTATGTAAAAAAAAATAAAAATATATGAATCATCTCTTGAATTTGTGGAAAAAGAAAAAGATGTTACAAAGTTGTTTAGAATGAAGAAAAGGCCCAACATGAATATCCGGCCTAGGTGACTATGTACTTGTAAAGAGTTTTGATAAGTTTCTTTGTATGATCTTATTATGTCTCTAAACTTTATGAACTCTTTGGAACCTTTGTGATATCGTTATCCTTTTGTTCTTCAACCACATTACAAACCCCTTGGCCCCATTACAACCTTGATTAAAGACCTCTTGATTCATGAAGTTGTATGATCTAAATAGTGGAGAATAGGTGGACAAGCAAGAATATGGTAGAACTGTTTTCATGAGATTGATTGAGTGTAAACACTTCACCACTACTTTAAAGAGTGAAAATCATAAGGGTATCCCATGTGAGAAGTTGAGATTAAATTTGAACATGCACTATTTTGATTGAGATATGTTATGTTAATATTGGCTTAACTCAAACAATTTACATTCAAGCATGATTTTTTTGTGAAATTCTTTAAGCTATTGATTAGTTTATAAGACTTGTTCAAAGATTGTCTCTAATTTGTATTGAAAGGATTAGGAATAAATATTTTTAGTATATGTAGTTTATTTATATTTTAGTTTTTCAATGTTTGTGGGTATCGTTCTAGTAAACCCTCACGAGACTAAACTCGTCCACTAGGGACACCTAGGGGTTTAAAGGCTTGTGTCACATGCTAAGTGCCACCGTGATTTCCTACGAAAGTGGATTAGATTAGATTTTCTTATTCGTTGCTAGGGACTAGCAACAATCTAAGTGTGGGGGTGTGATAACTCGTATAATTATATAGTTTTTAGTTATGTTTTATTATTGTTTTGTGTCAAATACGAGTTATTATTGTTTAGTCTAATTGTGTTTATGATCTTTTATATTTTTATGTAATT
This sequence comes from Fremontodendron californicum, assembly GCA_030761205.1. NCBI lineage: Eukaryota > Viridiplantae > Streptophyta > Magnoliopsida > Malvales > Malvaceae > Fremontodendron > Fremontodendron californicum. Next base: position 28,042,315 of record JAULJL010000005.1, read on the forward strand.
TGGTGTTTTTCACAAGTTTCTTTGAGTGATTTCAGATTACTAGAATTAAGGGCAAATCCAGTTCAGTTCCAGTTCCGACACCTTTTGTCATATCAGCTATATCTGGAGTTTCACTGAAGCAATAAGGCTGAAATTTGTATCCGTGCAAAGCTAAGAGGCATATCTATCTTTTTCATGTTTTACACTTCTTGAAACGGAGTCGTTTTCCCTAGCGAAATCGACCATCAAGTTGGCTGATGTGCAATGACGTCTGTGCTGACCTGTTTTCGTGTTTTGCCCATATCTGCTTATCCACATCCGAAAATGAGCTGATTCCAATGGCTATGGATCCGTAACTGATACGGGAACCTTTGTCTAGAAGACCATATGATCAGATCAGGCCTCTAATATTGACGAAATCGACCATCAAGTTGGCTGATGTGCAATGACGTCTGTGCTGACCTGTTTTCGTATTTTGCCCATATCTGCTTATCCACATCAGCAAATGAGCTGATTCCAACGGCTATGGATCCGTAACTGATAGGAGAACCTTTTTCTAGAAGACCATGTGATCAGATCAGGCCTCCAACATTGACGAAATCGACCATCAAGTTGGCTGATCAAAATTGTCATACAATATGACGAAAATTGTTAGAAAAATGCACCCACCTATTATACCTACCTTTGAAATTTGTAAAGCTTGTCTCTTGTCATTTAGCCCTCCAAAATGTGTATAAATAGAGGGCCTTGGATGATTGTAGAGGATCATATTGTACATTGGTAGGATATTAGCCATTTTAATAAAATTCTCTAAGTTTTCTTCTTCTTTCTTTTCTCTAGTTTTCTTTCTTTTCTCTAGTTTTCTTTTTCTTTAGAGAGAGCAAGAGGTTGGATAATTAATATTCTTCTTCTTCTTCTTTCTTTCTTTTATTTTCTTCTTAGATTTTCTTTAATTTTATGTTTATGTTTACAATGCCTATGCTAGGCTAAACTTCTATTTGGTTAAGGGTGATTTCAAAGCCCTAGACATGTTTTATAATTGATTTTCAGATTCTATCTATCATTAATTTTCTATCAAAGTTGCTTATGTTCTTCTACAAGAATTGGTCATGATGTTGTCTTGATTTGTTTAGGTGTACAACTAGATAGATCTTGATAATTATCTATTGCTAGTTTAGGAGTCTTGATCCGTGTAATTGTCTTGATTTCCTATTCATAAGTGGCAATTTGTGATTAATGATTATGGTCAAGTTTTCAATAATTGCAAAGTGGAACATAACCTAAGTTGAACAATCCGAGCTTATGTGTTTGTTGCTTAGATCAACCTATCTTTCTCATCATAAAGCTGCCATTAAATTGAATCTAGAGAGCTTATTCTAGGTTGTTTGATGGTTAGAGATTAAATAGAGAGCTTGTTCTATTTAACGAAAAACTAAGGAAAGATTGGGATAACAGAGCTTGTTGTTATCTACGGTTGTTAACTTTGATAGTTGGTTGATATTGATAGATCTGAAATTGATTCTTAATGATGTCTAGTGGTGGAGAATGAAACCTTAACTATATTTTTCATATTTGATTATTCTTACTTACTTGTTTTCTTACTTTTCTAGTTTGCTTATTTTTAAAAGTATATTTATTTTTATTGGCTGGTTATACCGCCTAATTTGTATATTAACTTTGTTTTATTTTTATTGGCTGGTTATACCGCCTAATTTAGTATATTTATTTTTATTGGCTGGTTATACCGCCTAATTTAGTATATATATTTTTATTGGCTGGTTATACCGCCTTGCATCTTATTCTTATTATTTACTTTAGTTTAAATCTGATTTCAAAAACCCCTTTTCTTTTATTGTTCTTGAATTTACGTTTTAAACTATCAACTTATAAACTAAAACCCAATCCCTGAGGACTCGACCCTTGCTAACTACTATACTTACAATTGATCTTTTTAGTGCAAGGTTAAATAAGATACACTCTTTTGGGTGCATCAGAGTCGCCAAGCTGTCGCACCTCCCTTAAGAAAGATGAACTATGCCCCGTCGCGGGATGTCGGCTTCGTTAAAAAAGTGTGACATTGGAAGAAATAGAGGAAAAGACGACTTAATTCCTCTAAATCAAGGGTTGAGGGTATGAAAACGACCTCGAAAAAAAATGGAGTCGCCACCAATCTTTTTTGGCAAGGTGTGATCGGCTTCCTATTAAAACCGATTTTTATAAAACATTTTAAAATTAATCAAAACATTTTTAAAACCAATTTTGTAGTCTGCGCTTTGAACTAGAGAAAACAAGTGCGGGTTCGGGAGTCGATTACGTGCGGCGAAGGATTAGCACCCCCACAACACCTGTAATAAACGGTACCTTATTAGTCACGTGTTATCTCAAGTCTCGATAAAAGTCGGTTTTAAATTTGATATTTAAAAATAATTCCCTAAAAAAAACAAATCATACTTTTTTTGAAAGTGATCCAGAATTTCTTAACATAAAATTTCCTATGCTTCCCGACAAACTCGGCAAAACATGGAATTTTTTCTCGGTTTTGAAATTCTCTGAATCACCTTTATTTTTGGACAAAAAGATATTCCGTCGTTAATGATAATTGATGATATTCTCCCCGGCAGACCCAGCAAAAAACTCATAAATTATTTTAACTCGGGAATAATTTTGTTTTATAAAAACAATATTTACTTTTATTGCATTAAAAATCATTTACCAAAAAATGGTTATGAATATGGAAATTATTACTAAGGTACAAACATGACCTAATCTACATGTGCAATTATCGTAGCATTACACATTTATTATGACATGACAAAAGGATTAATGGCATGTTTGACATGGCAAGGTCTATTATGACATGGCAAAAGAATGAATGTCATGTGAGTGAAATCGACATGGAAAACAAAATGACATTGCATGACAAGATGACATGGCACGAAAATGACATAGCATGAGAATGAATGTCATGGCATGAAAATGATGTGGCAAATGAATGACATGGCATATGAATGACATGGCATAAGAATGAGTGTCATGTGAATGAAATCGACATGGCAAACAAAATGACATGGCATATGAATGACATGGCATAAGAATGAATGTCATGTGAATGAAATCAACATGGCAAACAAAATGACATAGCATAAGAACGAATGTCTTGTGAATGAAATCGACATAGCTTGAACATGAATGACATGACATAAACATGACCTAATCTATGGATGCATGGCGAAAATGATATGGCATGAGTAGATGGTGACATGGCCGAATGACATGGCATGCTAAATGAATGACGTGTCACGTGAGTGGATTACATGACATATGAATGACATAGCATGAGTTTGACATAACGTGAACATGAATGACATGACCTAATCTACGAATGACATGGCATGAACAATGATGAAATGGACAAATCACATGGCATGTGAATGAATGAATGACATGGCATATGAATGAATGACATAGCATGCTTGACACGACAAAATCTAAATGACATAGCATATGTAAGAATGACATGACATGCTTGACATGGAAAAGTCTAAATGACATAGCATATACATGAATGACATGATATGCTTGACATGGCAAAGTCTAAATGACATAGCATATGCATGAACGACATGAATGGAAATAAAATGACAAATAAAATGACATGGTATATTAATGACATGGACAAGTGTCATAGCATGAGAATGAATTTATTTGAGAATGCCTCGGAATTTATTAACACAAAAATCTTTTCATGTTTCCCGGCAAACCCGACAAAACATAGAAAATTTTATTTATTTCAGAATTCTTTGAATCACCTTTGTTTTAGAAAAGGGTATTCCTTTGTTAATAATAATTAATGATATCCTCCCCGGTAGACCCAGCAGAAAAAATCATGAATTATTTAAACTCGGGAATAATGCCTTATTTATTAAAATGTTATTAATATGTAAATTGACATTAAGGCATGCATGATTACCAAAACATGATAAGCATTTTTATTGTGATATGAAGATGAGATAATGACATTGTATATGAATCGCATAGCATGATAATGAATGTCATGTGAATGAAATCGACATAGCAAACCAAAGCTAGATAAACATAATGACATGGCAAACCAAATGACATGTCTTGAGAATGAATGTCTTGTGAGTGAAATCGACATGGCAAACGACATGCTATGGAATTGAATGTTGTGTCATGAAAATAGAATGACATGAATGAAATGTCATGGTGGCAGATTGGTCATGGTAATGGCATGACATGCTTAATCATGGTATAAAATGATCTCAAACACTAAATGACATGCTATATGAATGATATGGCATAAATGACATAGATCATGAATAAAATGTCATGGTGGCCGAATGGCATGTAGATGGCATATGAATGACAATGCATGGAGATGGCATATGAATGGCCGAATGCATAGTGATGGCATGTGAATGGCCGAATGACATGAAATGATGATATGGCATGAATGGCATGGCATGAAAATGCACCTAAACTATAAATGACATGGCATGACATGACATGTTATATGGATGACATGGCATAGGTGACATATCATAAAATGATAACATGGCATGAAAAAGACCTAGACTCTAAATGGTGTAGAATGGTCGAATGACATGAAATGATGATATGGCATGAATGGAGTGGCATGAAAATGCACCTAAACTATAAATGACATGGAAAATGAAATGGCATAAAAATGACCTAACCACTAAAATGACATGACATGGCCAAAAATGACCTAGACTCTAAATAACATAGCAAATATCATAAAAATGACCTAACCACTAAAATGACATGGCATGACCGAAAATGACTTATTCTAAGATGACATAGCTATATGACCTAAGATGCATGACATAGCTACATGACCTAAGATGCATGACATAATCAAATATGATGCAAGTCATGGCATAGACCTAAAATACATGGGATGGCTGAAAATGATGCAAGACATGTCATGAACACAAAATGCTAAATGACATAGCTACATGACCTAAGATGAATGACATAACCAAATATGGTGCAAGGCATGACATGAACCTAAAATACATGAGATGGTCGAATGGTGTAGGAAACTAACATGACATAAAAATGATGCAAAAACTAGTATGGCATGAAAATAGTGCAAAGAAACATGACCAAAGATGCATAGACAAGCATGGAAGTAATAAAAATAAGCAAACAAAGAATAAGGAAAGTGAGCTCCATGGTTGGTACAATGGACAAAGCCCCCCTAACCATGATCACTTGATTTTCGTCGAGATCGTGAAGCCTTTCCAACTCAAAAATCAAAAATTAAACTAAGCAAACTAAGAAAAATGGAGGTGAGCTCCATGGTTGGTATAATGGACATAGTCCCCCATAACCATGATCACTTGCTTTTCATCAAGATCATGAAGCATTTCAACCTTTTTTCTTTCATTTATTTTTCAAAAAACAGAACCTAAAAAGAAATATAAACCTTCCACAATCATGTTTCCAACATCAAACATGCAAACTGAAAATCAAGGCAAGCACAAGCATGTATTCGGCTATGGTAAAAAAACTTGTAAATATTATTTTCTTTTGATTTTTTTGATAAAAAGGAAAAGATCAAAGCTTAAAAAAACGTTTCAGAAGTTTTATTTTCACAAGAAAAGGGGTGGAAATCATATGGAAGCAAGGAACAAAACATGAGAAAGAAGAAAAAATAATGCAAGAACAAAGGAGGAATGACTACCTTCCTAGCTTCCTTTGCTAACTCTCTCTTCCTTTGTTTCAAATTTCCTTTTCTTTCTTCCAGTTTAGCTATTGTCTCCTTCCTCAAAAAAATGACTAGCCAACTTAATAAATAAAAAATCTTCCCCTCTCCTTCATCATGGCCGAATGGCTTCATCACCCTTGGATGAGGATGTGCTCATCTTTTGCAAACAATCTAAGCTATTTGATCAATGACATTTTCAAGACAATAAAAATGACATCTTGCAATTTGATCTTGGCCATTGAAAGATGTACTCATCTTTTACAACGTACCTAGGCCATTCGATGAACAAGGACACTTTCAAGACAATAAAAATGACATCTTGCAAGTTGATATTGACCATTGGATGAAATTGATCAAATCTCCATCCTTCTCCCATGAGCTGGCCGATTAAGGGCCTAGAATATACCAGAGATTGCAAATTGGCCCTTTTCAATTTTTTCGATAAAATTATATTTTAGCCCCCAAACTTAATTTAATTGCAAATGGACCCCAATTTTGGATTTGTCTTTTCCAACTAATCTCATCAACTTGGTTATAGAGGTTTTCACATTTTTTCGAGTTCATTCTCTATTTTTCACGGATTTTTCTCTAAAGTGTCGGTTTAGTGCCTCCCAAATTTAGCCTTTTTTCATTTGAGCTTCGATTCCGTATTTTTTTCACCAGTACCTTCCAAAAATTATAAAACTCAAATCTGGAAGTTTTCATAATTTTACGAGCTCGTTTTCTATTTTACCCGGAATTTTCTTTTGGAATTTCGGGTTAGTGCTGTAGACATCTAATTTTGTCCGGACCACTAAAATAGGTATGTTTTCTTCCTAATTTGATGTTTTCGAGTGTAAAAATACTGTTTTCATCCTGCAAGTGGTACTCCGAGACTTAGTTTAAGAGGGCGAGCATAAAAAGTCAAACTTGAAAAAAGTCAACCCCAAAAAAAGTCAACCCCAAAAAAGTCAACACCAAAAAGTCAACTACTAAAAAAGTCAACCCACTTTCAAAATCAAGATTTTAAGTTCAATTGAAAAATGGAGAAAGAATTTTGATAATCCGAGGTCTACATTGAAAGATATGGAGTTCGGAAGTTGGCATTTGGAGATTCAGTAGAAAGGAAACCCTAATCCGAGAAATTTGGGGAAAATGCTTAAACGATCAAATTGGTCAAAATTGAAGGTTCTGAATGAAAGATAAGCACTGACTATGGGTAATGGAGAAGTCACTTGCAAGAAAAATCGAAAGAAAAGTCAATCCGGGAGAAAACCGAGAATTAGGGTTTTTAATGGATTTCGGTGAAATCGAGAAGAATCACAGAAATGGCCCGACTGGGAAAGACCAAAGCCCCAATGGATGAGGAATGATTAAAAAGGATAGCCCAAAGTTCAGCTTGAAGAAAATCTAAAAATCAGACTTGTTTTGAGCAAAACCGGGTTTCGGAGGCAAAAGGGCAAAATTGGAAAATTTGGGAAAAATAGCAAATGGACTCCGAAAATTATGAAAATTTGTCAATCTCATTCTTAAATCATTTGAAATATATTGGAAAAAGAAAATATTGATTCGGAGTTCGTTTGCAAAATGGCCAAATCCCGGGCTTTTTATGTAGTAATTCAAAAACGAAAATCCCGAAAAAATAGCAAATGAAATCCAAATATTCTAAAATTTTGCAAATATCATTTTCAAATTATTTGGAAGATATTGGAAAAATAAAATCTTGATTCGGAGTTCGTTTGCAAAATGGCCAAATCCCGGGCCTCCTATTCAATAATTCAAGAAGATAAATCCCGGAGAAATAGCAAATGAGCTCCAAAAATTCTGAAATTTTGCAAATATCATTTTTAAATTATTTGGAAGATATTGGAATTCGGAGTTCGTTTGCAAAATGGCCAAATCCCGGGCCTCCTATGTAGTAATTCAAGCCGATAAATCCCGAAAAAAATACCAAATGAGTTCCAAAAATTATGAAAACTTCCAGATCACACTTTTTAATTATTTTGAAGAGATTGGTGAAGAAAAATCTTGATTTGGAGATCGTTTAAAAAATGGTAAAATGTAGGGGCATAAAAGGGCATTTTTGGAAGAAAAAATCCAAATAAATAGCAAACGTTCAGGAATAATTTTGAAAACTTGCAGAACTCAATATTTTATTATTTTGGAAGTATTAAAAAAAATAAAAATTGAATTTGGAGTCAGTTTGATATTTATTTGCATCCGGGGGGCAAAACGGTCATTTTACCTAAACAACCAGAAAGGGCTTCTTTGGGCCTTTCAAAAAATCAGATTTGGGCTGGAAAAGAGAAGTTCTGGCCTGCCCAGGCCCAAAGGAAGGAGGAAGCTTCTGATTTTTTAATCAAATGGTTAAAAATCAAGAGTTAGTTAGAGATTCTCTTTGATCAAGCCATGGTGATTAAGCCACATAGGCCAAGAGAGATGTCAACATTATACTTGAACAGCTGTAATTTGAGAGAGCTGAGATGCTAATCTAAAGGTGGTAATTTCATGATTTTTCACCTTGAATTATTAGCCATTTGATGGAAAATTGGTTACAAGAAAAATGACAACATCCTTGGGGAATATTAGGGGCCATTCGGCCAGCTCTATGGGGGAGAGAGAAAATTCATTTTTTCATTTCATTTTGGCTGATTTCTTTGAGTTTTTACTTGTTTTTTCTCTCATTGGTTGAAAGCAAAAAAGAAAAGTTTAGAAAAGAAAGGAAAGTTTGAAGAGATAAAGCTTGAAATATAGCTTCTTGAGGTTGCTCTTGAGCACCAACTCTTGCACTTTCTTGATTTTCCATTCTTGTTTTTGCTATTTTGATTTCTATTTGGTGAGTTTCCATTTTAAATAAATGTTTTTTATTGTTCTTTTTAAGTTCTTCCTTCATCTCCTTCTTGAATATATTTTTTACAATTTTTTTTTACAATAAACTCACCATGGCCAAATGGCCTACATTATTTATTTAAGTTGCTGTTTTGGTTTATTTTACCATATTGTTTATGTTATTTTCTTTGATCTTGGTGTTTTAAATGTTACTTTACTTCATATTCTTGAGTTATATTTTAATTTGGTTGCTTTGTTTGTTACCATTTATGTTTTAAATATCATGTTTTTGCATTTTTAATTTTCTGTTTTGATGATGTTTAAATTTGAGCTTGTTTTAGATTTAGTATATCAAGTGTTTGTGAAAATGCTTGTGTGGTTTTTGCATGATTTAAGTTTTATATCTTAGTTGAGCATGTTTTAGATTTAGTATATTAAGTGTTTGTGAAAATTCTTGTATGGTTTTTGCATGATTTGAGTGTTATATTTTAGTTGAACATGTTAGTATACCAAGTGTTTGTGAAAATGCCATGCTTGTTGGAGCTTGAGGCCATTTGGCTACTCCATGTGTTTTGCATTGTGTGTTTCATTTTTGCCATGTTAGTTGGCTGGTTTTTGCATTTGCATGACATTTGATTTAGTTTTGCATGCTAATATACCAAGTGTTTGTGAAAATGCCATGTTTGCTAGTTGCATTATTCCATTCGGGCACCCTTGAATTTTTGCATTTTATGTGCATTCTTGCCATGTTAATTGATAGGTTAGCATTTGCAGGATATTTGGTTGAGTTTTTGGTTTAAGCATGCTTTGTGTTTTTCAAAATGCCATGCATATTTTAGTTATTAGGTTTGGTTCATTTGCCATGCATGTTCATGCATTTTAGGTCTAGGTTGCATTAAATGCCATGCAAGTTCATCTAGGTCTAGGTCACTATATGAATGCCATGCATTTTTTCATGACATTTAGATTTAAGCTCATGAATTTCATGCACTATGTTTGCTTTATTGTTTCATGCATTTCATGTTCATGCCACTTGAATAATGACTTGAACCAATTAATGGTTCAAAGTCATGCTCTCTTGAGCACACTTGTGGAAAATTAAAGTTTGTCAAATTGATTATTCTACCTTTGTGATTTTTTTTACTTAGCCAATTTTTATCTAACTTTCAAAAAGTCATAGCTACTGTTTGTGAGTCATTTTTTAGTTTTAAATATTTTTACTTTGATTTTTAAATGATTTTATCAAAGGCAAAAATGTATTTTGGCAAAACAGTTTTTTCACCCAGTTTCGTACTTTTCCGATTTTTCTGGGCATTCGTCTTTAATCAGAAAATTAAGCTGATTGTTTTCCGTGTAGTTTTACATGTCTTGAGTCTCCAGTATTTTTTTCAGAATTTTTTGAATTTTTAAAAATAGGGTAAAAAATCGTGGCTTAAAACTGGACAGTGGAATCAGAATTGAATTTAAAGAAAAATTATTTTTCTGTTTTGGTTAAGTTACTTAGAGTGGGCTGATTAGGAGGGTTAGCTACTGACTTAGGGTAGTTTCTAAGCCTTTTTAAACTCTAAAATTGGTTTTCAAGTCTCGGGTTAAGGGTAGTCAAGTCCGGATTTTTAAACTTAGGAAATTAGATCCATTTAAAAAAAGATTTAGCCAGTTTTTATTTTTAATTCAAGCTTTTCAAAATTGTTTTCAAACAATCAAAAAGTATTTTGGTTTTAGAATATTTAATTTGACATATTTTCCTAAGGTAGACGGATATCTTTTTAGATATACGGATTTCCTTAATTAAAGGAAAAAATACATTTTCATGCATTGCATTTTCCATATTCATGCACTTTATATAATATGTGATTTTTGCTATGATAATTTCTATGATATTGTTATGATTTTGAGTTATGTTATATTGTTTATTATATTATTTGGAATATTTCATGATATCCTATGCTTTTTATTTAATTATTTTTTGTTATATTATTTAGCATATACTATGTTCATGCATTATTATTTTCATTTTTATTTCCATGCATATTATATGATAGCATTATTTTATATTCCATTTCATTTAAATTATATGCCATATCATCCATATATGTATGTCATTTAAATCATTTCATTTCATATAGAATATGTATGTTACTTAGGACATTTCATTTCATATAGAATATATTATATTACTTAGGTTATTTCATTTCATTTATGATATATTGTGTCATTTAGGATATTTTGTTTCATTTAAAATATTATGTTACCTAGGATATTTCATTTCATTTAGAATATATCATATGACGTAGGATATTGCATCTCATATAGAATATATTATGTTACCTAGGTCATTTCATTTTATTTATAATATGTCATATAACTTAGGATATTTCATTTTAGAATATGCTAAGACATTTGCATTATATCATGTCATTTAGGAAGCATTATATTATTTAGATTTTGCCATGTCATTTTATTTATGTCATGCATATACATATTCATATCTTTTAAAATGTTTTCAAAAGGATAATGATTTTTCAATAAAAAATAAAGATATTCCCGAGTTAAAATAATTTATGAGTTCTCTACCGGGTTTGCTGGAGGGAATATCATCAATTATCATTAAAAAAGGAATATCTTTCTTTCAAAAAAAGAGAATGATTCGGAAAGTTTTCCAAAACTAATAAAAATTTCTATATTTTGCCACGTTTGTTGGGGAATATAGGAAAATTTTGAATTTATAAATTTCGGATCATTTTCAATTGAAAATGGAATTATTTTTTCTTTAAATTGGGAATTAACTTGAAATACTAAATTTAAAACCGATTTTTATCGAGACGTGAGATAACACACGATTAATAAGGTACCGATTTATACGGGCGTTGTGGGGGTGCTAATCCTTCCCCGCACGTAACCGATTCCCGAACCCGCTTCTTTGATTTTCTGGTTTTAAAACGCAGACTTGAAATTGGTTTTTTAAAATGTTTTAATTAATTTTTAAAATATTTTATAAAACCGGTTTTAATAGGTGGCCGATCACACCTAGCTAAAAAAGATTGGTGGCGACTCCATGTCTTTTTCAAGGTCGTTTTCAAAACCTTCATTTTTCTAGAGGAATTAAATCAACTTTTCCTCGGTTTTTCTTAATGTCACACTTAACGAATAATAAAGTCTTGCGATGAGACTCGTTATTTTTTAGGTTGTGACAGCTTGGCGACTCCAATGGGGACAATTAGAGAGTCAGGCCTAAAAATTAGTCGTGTGTTATCAAAGTCTCGGTTTTGTTGGTTTAATTGGTATCTAATTTTAATTCCCACATTTTTTTTAATAAGGCGAATTTTGAAAATAATAAAATGTTTTTAAATATGTTCATTCTCATGTGCATGCATTTTATTATTGTTCTCTAGTTATTTAAGGTTGTATATTATAATTGCTTGTTGGTTAATGCGTTACACTATTCTTGAATGTTTTAATTGCTAGGGCATTTAGAATAAGGTTTGTAGAATAGGTGGTGAAAGGTTTGTTATTCCTCCACACACACTACACGTGCATTTGTATATCATGAATCTTATACCCGGGTTCCGTCCTTTTAAGTGGGAGTAAAGTAACTAAGCCTTCGTGATTGATCCTCCGTATGGGCTAGTGAAACACTTTCGGAGTATAAAGTACCTAATGCCTTCATGATAATCCTCTGCATGGGCATAGGAAAATATACTCTAACGAATTGAACCCGCTTTTATCGGGGTGCCTTACTAGCCTTCACCGACGATAGTGAGGAACAATTCGGGGCCTTAGAACTGATTCACCTTCATATAGTGAGCCTAGGCAAAGCCATGCCATATTTTTATTAGATATACCGAAAATAGGAATACATGGAGGGACATTTCGAAACCTTTTGTTAACTATTTTACACTCCGAAGGAGTGTGGTGGATCGGGCAACGATGTACGTACATCGCCCGTAATAAATGTGATACTCCGCCTCGAAGGCATCGTGATGCCTAAATAAGCAGATATTGTTGGGGCAGATGTTCATTAGCTGTTAAAAAAAAAATCATTTTTCAAGCATTTTTGCATTTTGCACATTTCATGCATGTGTGAATAGAGCATGTACATTTTTGGTTGTATTATTGATCTCATTCTTTGCAATAAATAGTTGGTAATTTCATTTGATGATTTCATAAAACCGGTAGTGTTACATGAACATTTGCATATTGTACCATAGTAAGATCCACTACCCCGAATTTCTTTTGGAAATAATATGATTGGTTTTTCAAAGAAAAAAACATTTTTCAAAAAAATCATGAATTTGGAGGCAAATCTTGCATAATGAGATTGTTTAATAATCAAGATTTAGGTCCCATCAATTTCGTGTAATCATTGATTTCTTTGTATATACCTTGGTGTTAATTCATTTATTCTTTATTTGTATCATTTTGACATCATGTCACAGACCTAACATGCATGGTTATTCATTGTAGAATACATTTGTGATATACATGGTCATTCTTTGTACCTGCCTTTGTATTAATTCATTTATTCTCTGCATGTATTCATTTTGACATCATAACATGCATGGTCATTCGTTGTAGAATACATACATGGTCATTATTTGTGTATACTTATGTATCAATTTATTCATTTTTTTAAATGCATCATGTTGACATTAGATTGCATCCATAGCATACATAGTCATCATAATTTCTCTGTATATGGTCATGCATTAATTATCAGTATATTCATGCACATAGGAATAGAGCATGTACATTCACAATTGCATTCTTAATCTCATGACATTTTCATTTGCATGAAAGGGGTTCGAGATATGAGGAATGAATCGGAGGAACGATTGGGTGCTTTGGAACGCAATCAAGAGGAATGTGGACATGAAATCCGAGAGGTGAAGGAACAGCTGGCCAAATTGCTGAAATGGTTGAGGATATGGGTAAAAGTAAAGAGAAACTTTCTCAGGGCTCTGATCGCCTTCGGATCAACGAAAACCATTAGGTCCAAAACATACAATCCTTGCTGGATCCTGCACTTGTCAATGCCACAAAGGTTGTAATCCTGATGAAATTGTGGACAAAATCGTGAAAATGATTAAACCTGAGAGCCTGATACCAAAAATAGAAACTTTGGATCCTGTACCATACCTGCAAATTGTTCGAGGTCCAAGCCAGTATCCCCACCCTACCATGGTGCAATCGTCCATTGGAATGACCACTACGGGATTCTTGAATCCCACTCCATCACCACCAACTACCAGTTCATACTATTTTCCTCATCAATCACCTTATCCAGTATCTAGGATAGGAACCTCGAGCTTTGTACAACCTCCAAAGGCCCTGTGTCCAAATCCATACCCTTACCATGTTGTTCTGCCATATCTCCATGTAAACACTCCGGTTCGAACCTTAGTGCCACCACCAAGTGCCCCAACTCCTAGGCCATGTGTGACTAAGAAACAACCCCAGAATAAGACCCAAATGCATTTTGATCCCATTCCAATCAACTACCAAGAGCTCCTCCCTATATTGATCCAAAATCACATGGTTGCCTTTGTCCCATTGAAACCCTTGTTACCACCATATCCAAGATGGTACAATCCAAATGCAAGATATGATTATCACTGCGGAATTGTTGGCCATAGCATCGAAGATTGTATAGCAGTCAAAAGGAAAGTGCAAACTCTTATAGATGCCAAGTGGTTGGATCCAATGACACTGATTGATAGAGGACTGGGAAAGCGTCATTAGGATTGAGAGATTTACAGCATCAAGATGGAAAGACTTCGGTCTTATATGATGTAATAGGATTTCACTTATTCAGTAGCCGACTCTTATAGCCTTAGGATGCTAGGAAGAATAAAGTGCTTGTAAAGACAGTTTTAACTACTGCTCAAATTTTTTAAAACATGGTTTATACTATTGTGAACATTGATATGGGAATGAATTGACTATGCTTCAAATTTATGAGATGTTGATGATTAAGTTCCTCCGATTCTTATTTCCTCCGTGATATCTTCCCCTTTGCATTTTGCATCCGATCAATTATTCATAAGGTTGCATTCATGCATTCATAATCAGCATGATTTTTCTGTATATATCCATGCATTAATTTGCTTATTCGTTACATGCATCATGTTGACTTTGGGTTGCATTCATAACAAACATAGTCAGCATGATTTCTTTGTATATGTTCATGCATTAATTTGCTTATTACATACATCATGTTAGCATAAGGTCGCATTCATGACACACATGGTTAGCATGATCTTCTTGGTATATACTATATCAATCATTCATTGTTTGCATAATTGACACCGTGTTGCATTCATAGTGTATGTGATCATTCATTGGGAAAATGCTAAAATGTACATTATCAGTCATTGCATATATCCATGTGTTGATTTATTTATCTTTGCTTGCAACATGATTGGCATCGTGATTGCATTTATTACATATATAGTCAGCATGTTTCCATTGTACATGTCCATACATCATATTGTTTAGGCTTCACATGCATCAAATTGCATTCATGGCTCATTCATCATGACATACATTTGGGGGAAATAAAACAGAAGTTGGCTTGGCTTTAAGAGTCTTTGAAAGAATTTTCATTTCAAATCAGAAGAAGTACTGAGTACCCTTTTAATACAGGCTAGTGCTATGGAGGATGAACAAGTTGCTCGAATGGAAAAAATGGAAAGGGAACAGAAAGAATTGCGAGAACAGCTAGCAAAGTCTCAAGCAGAATCTAAGGATCATATGACTAAATTGATGGAGCTGATGTCTGCCGTAATCAAGGGAAAAGGATACACCAAAAACTTTGTTGCCAGAGAAGGGTTAGAGGCACAAAAGGGTCAGAATGGGGTCGTAATGAGTGATGCCCAGAACATTGTTAACCCCATCAATGTCCTAAACTCAGATGATCCAGCTGAACAGGCAAAGTTGAAAAGGGTTGCAGTAAATGAGGTTGAGTTGGCAGATTCCCAAGGGAAATATCAGTTGCTAGATGAAAGGCTTCGGGCAGTAGAAAATACAGACGTATTCGAGAGTGTGGAGGCAAAAGAACGATGCTTGGTCCTCGATTTAGTCATTCCTCCTAAGTTCAAGATCCCTAACTTTGTAAAATATGACGGGACGATCGATCCGTCAGCCCACATCACTATGTTCTGCCGGAAGATGACAAGTCATATAGATAATGATAAGCTTTTGATTCACTGCTTTCAGGATAGCCTCAGCGGGTCCGCAATTAGGTGGTATAGTCAGTTGAGCAGGGATCAGATTCGCTCTTGGAATGACCTGGCTAGGGTTTTTCTAAACCAGTACAAGCATATGACCGACACGGCGCCTGACCGTCTCACCTTGCAAAATATGAAGAAAAAAGCTACTGAGAGTTTCAAAGAATATGCACAACGGTGGATGAGCCTTGCCGCCCAAGTACAGCCGCCCTTGACACAAAAGGAAATCACTATCTTTTTTGTGAATACACTGCAGGCCCCGTACTATGACAGACTCGTCGGCAATGCCTCGAAGAATTTTGTGGACATGGTAATTTCAAGGGAGATGATTGAGAATGCTATCAAAAATGGGAAACTTGAAAGAGAAGGAACATCCAATGCCAAGAGAAATAAAGCACCTAGAAAGAAAGAGGAAGATGTCCAAACTATGGGAGATTTCGTCCTATATTCCCAATTTCCCTCATACCAATCATGTTACCCTACTGAGGTATCTCCAAGCCTTTATCCTTACCTACCTACCCAAACACCTAATCCTATACCAGCCCTTGCAACAAGGCCTACTTCTAGAAAATGACCGCGGGAAAATCAAGAAAGAATTCCAATCCCCATCCCTGACCTACTGCCATTAGTAATAAAGAATCAGTACCTTACCCCGGTACCTTTGAAAATAACTCCGAATCCATCAGCGAGGAGTTATGACCCTGACAGCAAGTGTGATTATCACCTAAGGGTAGTTGGGCATTCAACTGAAAAATGCAGACAACTGACGGAAAGGATTGAAAGTCTTATCCGTGATGGTATTTTGACACCGGAGCTTATCAATCAATGGAAGGCCGCTTAGCCCTAAATCAGTTTCTTTTAGGGTTTTAGGGGGAGAATTACTATCTTTGAAGGATGTCAATAGGAGCATTTTGACGCATGTAGTTTTATACACTGTGATGATGAAAGCACTTGTCTCATGTTAACATCTACAAGAATTAAATGAATTTTGAATTTTCAATGCTTTGTGTTTGTTGTGTTTTAACAATAACGTGAATTTGCAAAAACAAGCATTAAGGATGTTTTAATAATGGATAGTCTTAAGAAGATTGATGATCAGTGTTAGAAATGACCCAACACCATCCCCCTCTTTTTTGGGCTTCTCTATACCTAAACCTTGAATCAAGAACACTTGAAAGACCTATTGCTTCAAGGAAAATTGAATTTGAAAAGAAAAAAAAAAGAAGCATTGTCATTGCAGAATAAGCAAGGATGTAAATCCTAGTCTAGGCTATGAACAAAAGAACGAACTTTTTGAAATTTTTCGAATTCCTTGAAATTCAAACAAATGAGACATTCTTTCAAGAATCTGGATTTTGGTAATTTGATCTGTGTCAAGGTTGTGCCAAAACCATTCATGTCATTTTCAACAAACCACAAAACACTAATTGCCCAAACATCACTTCATGATTGACACCTTAGGGCACAATGATTAAACTAGATTATCCCTTGTCCCAGAGAAAACCCGTTTTTGGGTCATATTTTCCTTGTCTCTTCAAAGAACTCAGATTGGAAACTCAGCCTTTTCAAAATAGACCTAGACTTGCTATGTTCCTCGTTGATACAAATTCTCATGATTAATCAAATTAGGGCATCATATGTGGAAATGATGGATATATGGTGAATAAGGATGGACTAACGCATGAATCATTGGGGCATGCGATGGAAAAAAGAAAATGAAAAATTTGTAATATCATGCATATGAGAATTCAGATGATTCCAGAGTGCAAAATGAAATTCTGATTATCTATTTCCCCTGGGTATTGCTTTTCAATATGAATATTTGTGCTTGACATGAGAAACGTCCATCTTTCATATCCCTTTCGCATAAAAAAGAAATTATCCATAGTCACCCCTTTTGAGCCAAAAAAATTCTTTCTTCTTTGAACCCTGATCAAGATCACCCTCTACACTAGGGGGCAAATGCAAGGAAAGATCTTTTTAAAGATCATTGAGAAATGAGTCCTAGCTCAAAGACAGATGCAAAGCAAATAGAGCCCCAAATAAAGACAGGCTCACTCCATTGAAAAAGAAGGGGGCAAAATGAAAGCAAAAAAAAATGTATGTAAGACATGGCAAATTGAAAGCCAAAAGCAAGGAAGAAAAAGAGCAAAGTCAAAAGGAAAAAAATGTCCAATAAGGGACAAATGCTTCAAAGAGAATCCTCCTCAAACAAAGGATCCTTGATCTGATTACCCTCAAACACATATTTTGGGCCTATTTATCCTTTCTTTCTAAACCCTGAGCCATGGCCTACATTACGTGCTTTAGAAGTCCATTTTGATCAAGCATGAATATTTAATTTGAAGGGTTTTCCTCAGATTTTATCCCATTCATCAAATTCTCATTTCACTAAGGAAGAATTTAGAATTCTCAAGTGCATGGTAAAAAAAGAGAAAAATTGGAAAAATGGGACTCTAGGGCGAAAACCCAAAAACGGGCTGTCTAGAGTAGAATGAGATTTTTTGATGCCATCGATGATAGTGCCGATACCACAAAAGAAAAGATCTTCTTAAAAAGTGGTCATTGAGGAATATTTAAGAATTACTGAACCTCCCAAATAGTCAATTCTCATTCAGAGGATTGTCTTCAAAAAGAACTGAAACTTTTTTTCTCCAAGATTAAACTTTTCGGTTTAAACATCCCGGCCAATCTTGACGCTTGTCAAAATGCCTTGATATGGAAACTAAAAGAATGTTGAATTTGTTTGGTTCTCAATGAATTCATGATTTATAAAACCTGTTCTATTTTTGAGCCTAGAAGGGATATACATTTTTGTCATGAAGTTTTCCTGGAAAAGACAGAATCTTGTTATACCAAGCCTTGCCAATCCCAATTAAAAAACCCAGATTGACACTTAGAGAAATTTCTAACAATGATCATCAGTCTTCAAAAGATTTGTACATCACACATTGTGGGGTTAATATTTTTTGTTCAGAAGTTTTCAAAATAAGAAAACAAATAAAGATATTTTTTGAAATACCCATTTTGATGTTGACATGAGACAAGGATTTTTTCTAACCCAAAGGTATAGAACTGCCAGGGTAGGTCCTGACTTCCATATATGAGAAGAAGAAATCGAACCCAGTTCAGATCTCTGTTGATGAAAGTTTGAAAACTGTTGGGGCAAAGAGAATAGCCAAAATGAATTGAAGATATACTCTGATTTGAAGAGGAAAAATAAATTTGAAAGGCTAAGCCAAAGTCTAGAAAACAACCGGGGGCATTTGCATCACTCATGAGCACCCATCTCTTTATCGAGCTTTTGCATCTGCACAGTGTCGGCAAGCATTTGCATCATTCATGGGTATTTGCATTGGCATTATTCCATAAGCATCTGCAATTTACCTTTACATTTACATTCTTCAGGGAATTCGCATTTGCGTCATCTCAAGCAATTGCATCATTTCTAGAATCATTGCATTTTCATTATTGTGTGATAATCATAAACCATTTATATGAGCACAATTAGTAAGGGCATCTGCATCAAGAAAATTTGCATCAATCTAAGTTATTTGAATCTACATCAAGAAGCATTTGCATCAATCTAAGTTATTTACATTTGCATCAAAGACATTTGCACCAGTTTAAGTCATTCCTATCTTATTCAACATTTGCATCTGCATCAAAAAACATTCGCATCTTCTCAAAATATTTAGGTTAATTTTCAACAATTCTTCAAAGACCATTTTTAAGGCCTCTGGGCACCATTCTTAAGACCTCCGGGCATAACTTTTTTTCAGGGGTAAGGCCTACGGGCACCATTTTTAAGACCTCCGGGCATAATTTTTCAAATCACGGGTAAGACCTCCGGGCAACATTCTTAAGACCTCCGTGCATAACTTTTTTTTCGGGGGTAAGGCCTACGGGCACCATTTTTATGACCTCCGGGCATAATTTTTCAAATCACAGGTAAGACCTCCGGGCAACATTCTTAAGACCTCTGGGCATAACTTTTTTTTTCAGGGGTAAGGCCTACGGGTACCATTTTTAAGACCTCCGGGCATAATTTTTCAAATCACGGGTAAGACCTCCGAGCAACATTCTTAAGACCTCCGGGCATAACTTTTTTTTTTCAGGGGTAAGGCCTACAGACACCATTTTTAAGACCTCCGGGCATAATTTTTCAAATCACAGGTAAGACCTCCGGGCAACATTCTTAAAACCTCCGGGCATAACTTTTTTTTTTCAGGGGTAAGGCCTACGGGCACCATTTTTAAGACCTCCGGGCATAATTTTTCAAATCACGGGTAAGACCTCCGGGCAACATTCTTAAGACCTCCGGGCATAACTCTTTTTTCAGGGGTAAGTCCTACGGGCACCATTCTTAAGACCTCCGGGCATAACTTTTTTTAAATCACGGGTAAGGCCTCCGGGCACCATTTTAAAGACCTCCGAGCACCATTTTAATGACCTCCGGGCACCATTTTAAAGACCTCCAGGCACCATTTTAAAGACCTCTGGGCACCATTTTAAGACCTCCGGACACCATTTTTAAAGACCTTCGGCACAATTTTTCTTTTGAAAATCGAATTCGTTTCCTTAAAATGGATAGAGCCTTGATTAGTCAGGGAATTCAATTTAAGGACAAATCTTCAATTTACAGCTTCTTTTCAATAAAAAAAAAATTGAAAATGAAAAAAAAAAAGAAAAAAAGGAAAAATGAAAAAATGATGAAAAATAGAAAATGAAAAATGAATGAAGAAATGAAAAAGAAAACCCCTTTCCCTTTCCTTCACATGTGATTTCACTGACCGTACAAAATTAGTGTCGATTTATCTTTGTCTGATTCCTGATTCTCAGCAATAGCCAAAAAGGGGCAGCTATACACACCTAATTTTGTCCGGACCACTAAAACAGGTATGTTTTCTTCCTAAATTGATGTTTTCGAGTGTAAAAATACTGTTTTCATCCTGCAAGTGGTACTCCGAGACTTAGTTTAAGAGGGTGAGCATAAAAAGTCAAACTTGAAAAAAGTCAACCCCAAAAAAAGTCAACCCCGAAAAAGTCAACCCCAAAAAGTCAACTACTAAAAAAGTCAACCCACTTTCAAAATCAAGATTTTAATTTCAATTGAAAAATGGAGAAAGAATTTTGATAATCCGAGGTCTACATTGAAAGATATGGAGTTCGGAAGTTGGCATTTGGAGATTCAGTAGAAAGGAAACCCTAATCTGAGAAATTTGGGGAAAAATGCTTAAACGATCAAATTGGTCAAAATTGAAGGTTTCGAATGAAATATAAGCACTGAATATGGGTAATGGAGAAGTCACTTGCAAGAAAAATCGAAAGAAAAGTCAATCCAGGAGAAAACCGAGAATTAGGGTTTTTAATGGATTTCGGTGAAATCGGGAAGAATCACAAAAATGGACCGACTGGGCAAGACCAAAGCCCCAATGGATGAGGAATGATTAAAAAGGATAGCCCAAAGTTCAGCTTGAAGAAAATCTGAAAATCGGACTTGTTTTGAGCAAAACCGGGTTTCGGAGGCAAAAGGGCAAAATTGGAAAATTTGGGAAAAATAGAAAATGGACTCCGAAAATTATGAAAATTTGTCAA
The DNA here is from genome assembly GCA_030761205.1 of Fremontodendron californicum. Classification (NCBI taxonomy): domain Eukaryota; kingdom Viridiplantae; phylum Streptophyta; class Magnoliopsida; order Malvales; family Malvaceae; genus Fremontodendron; species Fremontodendron californicum. The sequence goes on from JAULJL010000005.1 coordinate 28,063,681, forward strand.
TCTCATTCTTAAATCATTTGAAAGAGATTGGCAAAAGAAAATCTTGATTCGGAGTTCGTTCGCAAAATGGCCAAATCCCGGGCTTTTTATGTAGTAATTCAAAAAGGAAAATCCCGAAAAAATAGCAAATGAAATCCAAATATTCTGAAATTTTGCAAATCTAATTTTTAAATTATTTCGAAGAGATTGGCGAAAGAAAATCTCAATTCGGAGTTCGTTTGCAAAATGGCCAAATCCCGGGCCTCCTATGCAATAATTCAAGAAGATAAATCCCGAAAAAATAGCAAATGAGCTCCAAAAATTTTGAAATTTTGCAAATAGCATTTTTAAATTATTTGGAAGATATTGGCAAAAGAAAATATTGATTCGGAGTTCGTTTGCAAAATGTCCAAATCCCGGGCCTCCTATGTAGTAATTCAAGCCGATAAATCCCGAAAAAATACCAAATGAGTTCCAAAAATTATGAAACCTTCCAGATCATACTTTTTTATTATTTTGAAGAGATTGGTGAAGAAAAATCCTGATTTGGAGCTCGTTTAAAAAATGGTAAAATGTAGGGGAATAAAAGGGCATTTTTGGAAGAAAAAAATCCAAATAAATAGCAAACGGACTCGGATAATTTTGAAAACTTCCAGAACATAATATTTTATTATTTCCGAAGTATTAAAAAAATAAAAATTGAATTTGGAGTCCGTTTGATATTTATTTGCATCCGGGGGGCAAAATAGTCATTTCACCCAAGCAACCAGAAAGGGCTTCTTTGGGCCTTTCAAAAAATCAGAGTTGGGCTGAAAAAGAGAAGTGCTGGCATGCCCAGGCCCAAAGGAAGGAGGAAGCTTCTGATTTTTCAATCAAATGGTTAAAAATCAAGAGTTAGTTAGAGATTCTCTTTGATCAAGCCATGGTGATTAAGCCACATAGGCCAAGAGAGATGTCAACATTATGCTTGAACAGCTGTAATTTGAGAGAGCTTAGATGCTAATCTAAAGGTGGTAATTTCATGATTTTTCACCTTGAATTATTAGCCATTTGATGGAAAATGGTTACAAGAAAAATGACAACATCCTTGGGGAATATTAGGGGCCATTCGGCCAGCTCTATGGGGGAGAGAGAAAATTCATTTTTTCATTTCATTTTGGCTGAGTTCTTTGAGTTTTTACTTGTTTTTTCTCTCATTGGTTGAAAGCAAAAAAGAAAAGTTTAGAAAAGAAAGGAAAGTTTGAAGAGATAAAGCTTGAAATATAGCTTCTTGAGGTTGCTCTTGAGCACCAACTCTTGCACTTTCTTGATTTTCCATTCTTGTTTTTGCTATTTTGATTTCTATTTGGTGAGTTTTCATTTTAAATAAATGTTTTTTATTGTTCTTTTTAAGTTCTTCCTTCATCTCCTTCTTGAATATATTTTTTACAATTTTTTTTTACAATAAACTCACCATGGCCAAATGGCCTACATTATTTATTTAAGTTGCTGTTTTGGTTTATTTTACCATATTGTTTATGTTATTTTCTTTGATCTTGGTGTTTTAAATGTTACTTTACTTCATATTCTTGAGTTATATTTTAATTTGGTTGCTTTGTTTGTTACCATTTATGTTTTAAATATCATGTTTTTGCATTTTTAATTTTCTGTTTTGATGATGTTTAAATTTGAGCTTGTTTTAGATTTAGTATATCAAGTGTTTGTGAAAATGCTTGTGTGGTTTTTGCATGATTTAAGTTTTATATCTTAGTTGAGCATGTTTTAGATTTAGTATATTAAGTGTTTGTGAAAATTCTTGTATGGTTTTTGCATGATTTGAGTGTTATATTTTAGTTGAACATGTTAGTATACCAAGTGTTTGTGAAAATGCCATGCTTGTTGGAGCTTGAGGCCATTTGGCTACTCCATGTGTTTTGCATTGTGTGTTGCATTTTTGCCATGTTAGTTGGCTGGTTTTTGCATTTGCATGACATTTGATTTAGTTTTGCATGCTAATATACCAAGTGTTTGTGAAAATGTCATGTTTGCTAGTTGCATTATTCCATTCGGCCATCCTTGAATTTTTGCATTTTATGTGCATTCTTGCCATGTTAGTTGATAGGTTAGCATTTGCATGATATTTGGTTGAGTTTTTGGTTTAAGCATGCTTTGTATTTGTCAAAATGCCATGCATATTTTAGTTATTAGGTTTGGTTCATTTGCCATGCATTTTCATGCATTTTAGGTCTAGGTTGCATTAAATGCCATGCAAGTTCATTTAGGTCTAGGTCACTATATGAATGCCATGCATTTTTTCATGACATTTAGATTTAAGCTCATGCATTTCATGCACTATGTTTGCTGTATTGTTTCATGCATTTCATGTTCATGCCACTTGAATAATGACTTGAGCCAATTAATGGTTCAAAGTCATGCTCTCTTGAGCACACTTGTGGAAAATTAAAGTTTGTCAAATTTATTGTGATTTTTTTTACTTAGCTAATTTTTATCTAACTTTCAAAAAGTCATAGCTACTGTTTTTGAGTCATTTTTGAGTTTTAAATATTTTTACTTTGATTTTTAAATGATTTTATCAAAGGCAAAAATGTATTTTGGCAAAACAGTTTTTTCACCCAGTTTTCGTACTTTTCCGATTTTTCTGGGCATTCGTCTTTAATCAGAAAATTAAGCTGATTTTTTTCGTGTATTTTTACATGTCTTCAGTCTCCAGTATTTGTTTCAGAATTTTTTGAATTTTTATAAATAGGGTAAAAAATCGTGGCTTAAAACTGGATAGTGGAGTCAGAATTGAATTTAAAGAAAAATCATTTTTCTGTTTTGGTTAAGTTACTTAGAGTGGGCTGATTAGGAGGGTTAGCTACTAACTTAGGATAGTTTTTAACCCTTTTTAAACTCTAAAAATGGTTTTTCAAGTCTCAGGTTAAGGGTAGTCAAGTCCGGATTTTTAAACTTAGGAAATTAGAGCCATTTAAAAAAAGATTTAGCCCAGTTTTTATTTTTAATTCAAGCTTTTCAAAATTGTTTTCAAACAATCACAAAGTATTTTGGTTTTAGAATATTTAATTTGACATATTTTCCTAAGGTAGGTGGATATCTTTTTAGATATACGGATTTCCTTAATTAAAGGTAAAAATACATTTTCATGCATTGCCTTTTCCATATTCATGCACTTTATATAATATGTGATTTTTGCTATGATAATTTCTATGATATTGTTATGATTTTGAGTTATGTTATATTGTTTATTATATGATTTGGAATATTCCATGATATCCTATGCTTTTTATTTAATTATTTTTTGTTATATTATTTAGCATATACTATGTTCATGCATTATTATTTTCATTTTTATTTCCATGCATATTATATGATAGCATTATTTTATATTCCATTTAATTTGAATTATATGCCATATCATCCATATATGTATGTCATTTAAATCATTTCATTTCATATAGAATATGTATGTTACTTAGGTCATTTCATTTCATATAGAATATATTATATTACTTAGGTTATTTTCATTTCATTTATGATATATTGTGTCATTTAGGATATTTTATTTCATTTAAAATATTATGTTACCTAGGATATTTCATTTCATTTAGAATATATCATATGACGTATGATATTGCATCTCATATAGAATATATTATGTTACCTAGGTCATTTCATTTTATTTATAATATATCATATAACTTAGGATATTTCGTTTCATTTTAGAATATGCTAAGGCATTTAAATTATATCATGTCATTTAGGAAGCATTATATTATTTAGATTTTGCCATGTCATTTTATTTATGTCATGCATATACATATTCATATCTTTTAAAATGTTTTCAAAAGGATAATAATTTTTCAATAAAAAATAAAGATATTCCCGAGTTAAAATAATTCATGAGTTATCTACCGGGTTTGCTGGAGAGAATATCATCAATTATTATTAATAAAGGAATATCTTTCTTTCAAAAAAAGAGAATTATTCGGAAAGTTTTCCAAAACTAATAAAAAATTTATATTTTGCCACGTTTGTTGGGGAATATAGGAAAATTTTGAATTTATAAATTCCGGATCATTTTCAATTGAAAACGGAATTATTTTTTCTTTAAATTGGGAATTAACTTGAAATACTAAATTTAAAACCGATTTTTACCGAGACTTGAGATAACACACGATTAATAATGTACCGATTTATACGGGCGTTGTGGGGGTGCTAATCCTTCCCCGCACGTAACCGACTCCCGAACCCGCTTCTTTGATTTCTCTAGTTTTAAAACGCAGACTTCAAATTGGTTTTTTAAAATATTTTAATTAATTTTTAAAATATTTTATAAAACCGGTTTTAATAGATGGCCGATCACACCTAGCTAAAAAAGACTGGTGGCGACTCCATGTCTTTTTCAAGGTCGTTTTCAAAACCTTCATTTTTCTAGAGGAATTAAGTCGACTTTTCCTCGGTTTTTTTTAATGTCACGCTTAACGAAAAATAAAGTCTTGCGATGAGACTCGTTATTTTTTAGGTTGCGACAAGTGCCTTTTTTCATTTGAATTCCGATTCCGGATTATTTTTCTCCAATCTCTTCCAAAAAAATATAAAACTCAAATCTGTAAATTTTCATAATTTTTCGAGCTTGTTTCCTATTTTTTCCGAAATTTTCTTTTTGATTTTCCGGGTTAGTACACCCGAACTTTGTCTTTTGAACTCCAATTATGGATTTTTCTTCAACGATCCCTTCCATACAATATAAAATTCAAGAAAGTTTTCATAATTTTCTGAGCACGGGTCCTATTTTTCTAAGATTTTCCAAAATTGCCCTTTAACCCCCGAAATCTCGATTTTACTCAAAACGGGTCCGATTTTTGGATTTTCTTTTTCCACTGTCTTCGTTATATATTGAATTGGAGTTGGTCCGAAAATGCCCAATTTTTACGATCGAATTCCCTTCCGATTTAGTTTTCCTTTTTCGATACCGGGAATTTTCTCGTTTTCCGTTTTTCCTCTAAACGGCTCTTCCTTGGGACCCACTTCAAGCTGGGCCTTGGGCTATTTTTGTTTATTCATTCTTTATTAACTGGGGGCTTCAATTTCACCGAATCGGGCCATCTCTGCAGTTTTCTCCAAATCCGTGAATTTCTTTTTAAATCCTTATTTTCCTTCAAACCGCACCTTCCCTCAACTCTGTTTCCAAAATTGGACCTTCTAATATCCGTAGTTACTGACCTTATTCAATTTGAGATCTCCAATTTCATCCAATTTGATCGTTTACGCACGTTTCCCCAAATTTACCTAATTAGGTATTTCTCTATATTGAATTTTCGCATCCCATCTTCTGAACTCTATATCTTTGGTTGTAGACCTCGGATTATCAAAATTCCTTCACCATTGTTCAATTCAAACTCGAATCTTGATTTTGACTGAAGGTTGACTTTTTAGTGGTTGACTTTTTAGAGTTGACATTTTCGATTTTGACTTTTTTTGGGTTGACTTTTTTTGTTGACCTATGAAACAAAGTCTTAGGGACCCCATCTACGGAATGGTAGAAGTCTCTTTGCGTTCCTTGAAGTTGAAAAGGAGAATTTGCCTGGTTTAGGGGGCCCGGACAAAATTAGGTGTCTATAGAGACACGACACGAACACAACATGAAAAAAATAATTAAAACACAACACGAAAAATAACATGAATACGACACGAATACACGAACGTGTAAGAATTTATATTAACTTGTAAAAATTTATATAAATTTTAACACTTTAAAAACATACAAAAAATTATACGAACACACAAAATTTTCTCTAAATTGAATAACTATGACAAATTATGTAAAATATGTCATGAATTGAGACATGACACAAACACAACATAAGAAAAATAATTAAAACACAGCATGAAAAATAACATAAACACGACACGAATACAGAACGTGTGAAAATATACATAAAACGAATTATTAACATGTAAATTTTTTTATAAATTTATAGTAGTTTATATAAATTATTGTGTAAAACTAATTATTAACGTGTAAACATTTATATAAATTTATAATACTCTGAAAACAAAAAAAATACGAATACGTTAAGAACACAATTTTTTCATTAAATTGAATCACTATGATAAATTATGCAAAATATGTCATAAATTGAGACACGACACGAACACACAAATTTTTCTCTAAATTGAATCACAATGACAAATTATGTAAAATATAAGATGAATTAAGACACAATACGAAAAATAACATAAACACGACACGAATATACGAACGTGTAAAAGTATACATAAAACTAATTATTAACGTGTAAAAATTTATATAAATTTATAATATTTTGAAAAAAAAAAAACGAACATGTCACGAACACAACGTAGGAAAAATAATTAAAACACAACACAAAAAATAACACAAACACGATACGGATACACGAACGTTTTAAAATATACATTAAACGAATTATTAACATGTAAAAATTTATATAAATTTATAATACTTTGAACACAAAAAAATAACACGGATACACAAATTTTTTTTTTTTTCTTACCATCTTCATTTTTTTTTTCTATCTCTACCCCTCAACAAACCCACAAAAAAATGAAGGGGCCCAAAAAAAAAAAAGGCGACGTGGGCCACCTAACTTTGTAGCAAAAATTACAAGATTTATTTTTTGGATGTTGGCTTTAATAAGTGAGTACTCAATAAAAAAAATCATATTTTTTGACTCTTAATTATACAATTCATATAAACTAATGGATATATTTAAATCTTAAATAGTGTAATAAAGTCTTAATATGTATAATTATATTAAATACTTTTAGATAAAAAATATATAAAAAATATTTTTTATTATCGATCCTGTCGTATCCGTGTTCTTATTTTTTAAAACTTGCCGTGTGCTTGTGTCCGTGTCATGTCGTACCCGTGTTGCGTGTTTGTACTTCATAGGTTACTTCGGCTTCTTATTTTTCTTGAAGTACCCGTGTCCGACACTTATGTCCGACACATATTCGGACAAAAGTATGGGGTATGATCCTCTAAATATATGAAAAAACTTAAAAAAAAAAAAGAAAAAAAATTAAACATACCCGTATCTAACACTCACCCCAAATCCGAGTAACATAGATCTTAACTGCCTTTCGACAAAGAGATCGTGGAAATTGTATCAGGGATTAGCTCATCTTATCCAGGACAAAGAACTTTTCACCAGAACTTCAAATCGAAAACATAGTTTCAAAGAATTCAGCCTGGCATGTCTGTATGAAGATATGGATGAAATGACACACTTTCTCAATACCTCTCTCCAGATGATGAACCGATCAATAAATAGAAGATAATAGACAGTTGGATATTGCAGAACTACTTTGTGGTAAATATGAAGCTTGTTCATTTGAATTCCTCTTACATATCAGATATTCTATAGAGTTATAGAGAAATAGAGGTCCATGTAGCAAAGTCAAACTTTGTTTCTTTATAGACCAAATTAACGTCACTTTGTTCCTAGTTCCTATTCAACTGAATGTCTATATTTCCTAGATTCTTGATTACAAAATAAATAGTTTTAAATAGCTATGGCCTTTGTGATAGTAACAAATTCAAATAAATAATAGATGAATACTAATTAATGTAAATCCATGATGACCAAAAAAAATAATGTAAATCCATTTGACATTTTTGCCCCGTTAGTCATCAAATATTGAAAAAGACTAGTTGATTTTCCACTCTTTCTCATTGCTTCAACTGTCGGCAAATCTTGCCCAAAAAGTTGTTGAAAAATGGTGGTTGTATCAAATCACTCCAACGCACAGTATCTCCTAGACTCTGTTTGAGCCCCCCCCCTGCTCAATACCAATTGATTTGGATACTTTTTATTTTTCTTGTTGCTAGTAGGATAAGACTGTTTTCTTTTTTCTGGAAAGTTTCCTGATGTCGTCGATTGTTTTTTTTTTTTTTTTTTTTTCCATTTCTTTCTTTCTTGTTTTGTTTTTGCTCGTTACAGTTTGTGCTGCATTGATCTTAACAAATATAAGCATTGAACGGTGTAAAACCCAAATCCTGAACTGTCTGTTACTATTAGATTATGGGGCATAAATACCATTTATAAGTATTTCATGCAAAGCATTTGATAACATTCTGTGAGATGGTTTTTGATTGATCATAATTTCTGCTTATTGTGAAGCATTGTTAGTTCTACAAATTCTTGAATGTTGTTTGTTTGATGAGAAAGTTTGCTTAATACCACTGTTGGCAAACTTCTTGGAGAGTCAGTGTCAGTGAGTCATGAGAACGGTGGGCCTTTTCCTGTATTTAACTTAAAAGATTTTTGAATTTACATTTCTTGTAAAAAAAAAACTAGCCAGGTTGACCATAGGACATGAAAAATGTTCCTTCTCTTGAAACTGATACATATGAAGTTTTGCTTTACATCAATTCTTTGTTGCAATTTCAGTTCTACTGAATTATTTATCATCTGTAAAACAACTCATAATCTTTTGGTTTCAGATAACCTGTCTATCTATCTATCTACTGCTGCACCTTCAGCCGCAGAGCCGCTAGAGGATTCCATTGCTACCCTGGTGTTGATGGGCTTTGATAGGAACTCAGCTGGGCAGGCACTTGCGGATGCTAGAAATGACATCAATGCTGCCACAAACATTCTTCTTGAAGGTCAGTCCCACTAATTCAACACAAAGATTGGCAGCAAAAAGTGATGCCCAGTTGCTATTTCATCAGTATAAATGCATGATTACACAGATATTTACATTTTGATGATAACCAATTTGCTTGCCTTGCCTTGCCTCCAGGAATTCTGTGGCATTCGTGATACATACAAGTATGAAAGGAGTACCATTTTATTCCATTTTGTCCCCACTTATTTCTATTTGTAGCTAGTAGCTTCAGGTTAAGTAATCATACACCAATGCCAATGAAAACTAGGAGTTTGTAAAATTGTTTACCCCATGCATATTGTCAAAGAATAGAGGTGCATAAAGATGCAAGTTTTGCATGTGGGGCTTATGATCCACAATCACTGACAAAGTTTGTAAATTTGTTTAATTTGAATGGACAATTTCCTTACAAGAGTACAAGAAAAGCTGATTATATATATTGTATAAAAAGATACGTAACTATGTAAAATTAATTTAATTTTACACTAATTTAAGTAAATCTCTACTCATATATATATATATAAATAGGAATCCAGTTACACTAGTGTAAAACTAAATTAGTTTTACACATTTTTATAACTTTTTATACGATTTATATTTGTTTAATCTGACTGTCGTATTTCATTTCTATTCACGGAGATCATTCACGTTGAGTTTCGAGTAAATTAAAGATATCTAACTATTTGTTCAATATAAAAAACTTTTAACCATTAAATATATATTGAAAAAGACAGTATTCTCGATCGATATGATAGAGATATCAGATCGATTTGAAATTTTACGTGCACGATAAGTACAATTACATTGTTAAATGCAACGGTCGGTTTATCAAAATATAAATCATATAAAAAATTATAAAAGTGTGTAAAACTAATTATATATGTATATATATTCTGGTGAATTTTCTTTTCTTTCATCTGCGAACTTCTGGTTGGGGGGCTGCTGGTGTCACTGCCAAAAGATGCTTTGACTTTATTTGGAGTATATATATGTTTAAATTTTATGTGCTCTGATAATGGAATTTAGCCTGTTTAACAATCTATTCTCTAATTTGGATTAATCGTTTTAATCCTTTACATATAACAAAACTTTTTATGTATCCTTCTTAAGAAAGGCTTCTATATAATTGTTGCAAAGCATCCCAAATAGCGATTTATGTAATTAGGGTTTCTTAAAAAAAAAAAAAAAAAAAAAAAAAAAAAAAAAAAAACTCTACAAATAAAAAAGGATGATTTGATTGCAGAGAATAAATATTTTGGATAAGGGTTGGTAGTTGATAACTCTAGGAAATATAGTTATTTTGACACCTTTTATACTTTTGAATAAGCTAAGTCCTTGAGGATTTTATTAGGATTTGATTAGTTTTACATATTTTTTATATTTATTTTAATTATTAATTTTACGTTTAAAAATAGTTATTTAGTTGTTATTTATGTGTTTTTATAGGTCCAAGGTGATCTGGAGCTTGGTGGTGCAAAACGATGAAAACCGGTTCATTTCAATGAGCAGGCAGATTCGACCTCCAAAGCTTCTTTCAAGAAAAAAGTGGTCTTAAAAACTTCAAATGAGAAAACTCTCTCTTGACTTTTGAATCTTACTTCCATACCTTTCCAACGGTATAAGACTGATGCACCCAAAAGAGTGTATCTTATTTAACCTTGCACTAAAAAGATCAATTGTAAGTATAGTAGTTAGCAAGGGTCGAGTCCTCAGGGATTGGGTTTTAATTTATGAGTTATTAGTTTATAACTTACATTCAAAGAAAACAATAAAAGAAAAGGGGTTTTTGAAGCCAGATTTAAACTAAAGTAAATAATAAGAATAAGATGCAAGGCGGTATAACCAGCCAATAAAAATATATATACTAAATTAGGCGGTATAACCAGCCAATAAAAATATATATACTAAATTAGGCGGTATAACCAGCCAATAAAAATAAAACAAAGTTAATATACAAATTAGGCGGTATAACCAGCCAATAAAAATAAATATACTTTTAAAAATAAGCAAACTAGAAAAGTAAGAAAACAAGTAAGTAAGAAGAATCAAATATGAAAAATATGGTTAAGGTTTCATTCTCCACCACTAGACATCATTAAGAATCAATTTCAGATCTATCAATATCAACCAACTATCAAAGTTAACAACCGTAGATAACAACAAGCTCTGTTATCCCAATCTTTCCTTAGTTTGTCGTTAAATAGAACAAGCTCTCTATTTAATCTCTAACCATCAAACAACCTAGAATAAGCTCTCTAGATTCAATTTAATGGCAGCTTTATGATGAGAAAGATAGGTTGATCTAAGCAACAAACACATAAGCTCGGATTGTTCAACTTAGGTTATGTTCCACTTTGCAATTATTGAAAACTTGACCATAATCATTAATCACAAATTGCCACTTATGAATAGGAAATCAAGACAATTACACGGATCAAGACTCCTAAACTAGCAGTAGATAATTATCAAGATCTATCTAGTTGTACACCTAAACAAATCAAGACAACATCATGAACAATTCTTGTAGAAGAACATAAGCAACTTTGATAGAAAATTAATGATAGATAGAATCTGAAAATCAATTATAAAACATGTCTAGAGCTTTGAAATCACCCTTAACCAAATAGAAGTTTAGCCTAGCATAGGCATTGTAAACATAAACATAAAATTAAAGAAAATCTAAGAAGAAAATAAAAGAAAGAAAGAAGAAGAGGAAGAATATTAATTATCCAACCTCTTGCTCTCTCTAAAGAAAAAGAAAACTAGAGAAAAGAAAGAAAACTAGAGAAAAGAAAGAAGAAGAAAACTTAGAGAATTTTATTAAAATGGCTAATATCCTACCTATGTACAATATGATCCTCTACAATCATCCAAGGCCCTCTATTTATACACATTTTGGAGGGCTAAATGACAAGAGACAAGCTTTACAAATTTCAAAGGTAGGTATAATAGGTGGGTGCATTTTTCTAACAATTTTCGTCATATTGTATGACCATTTTGATCAGCCAACTTGATGGTCGATTTTGTCAATCGTGGAGGCCTGATCTGATCACATGGTTTTCTAGAAAAATGTTTCCCTATGAGTTACTAATTCATAGCCGTTGGAATCAGCTCATTTGCTGATGTGGAGAAGACGATATGGGCAAAATACGAAAACAGGTCAGCACAGACGTCATTGCACATCAGCCAACTTGATGGTCGATTTCTTCAATATTGGAGGCTTTATCTGATCACATGGTCTTCTAGAAAAATGTTCCCCTACCAGTTAGTGATCCATAGCCGTTGGAATCAGCTCATTTGCTGCTGTGTATCGGACGATATGATCAAAATGCGAAAACTGCTCAGGACAGACGTCATTGCACATCAGCCAACTTGATGGTTGATTTCGCTAGGGAAAACGACTCCGTTTCAAGAAGTGTAAAACATGAAAAAGATAGATATGCCTCTTAACTTTGCACGGTTAAAATTTCAGCCTTATTGCTTCAGTGAAACTCCAGATATAGCTGATATGGCAAAAGGTGTCGGAACTGGAACTGAACTGGATTTGCCCTTAATTCTAGTAATCTGAAATCACTCAAAGAAACTTGTGAAAAACACCAAATTACATAAAAATATAAAAGATCATAAACACAATTAGACTAAACAATAATAACTCGTATTTGACACAAAACAATAATAAAACATAACTAAAAACTATATAATTATACGAGTTATCACACCCCCACACTTAGATTGTTGCTAGTCCCTAGCAACGACTCAATAAAAATAAAATAAGAAAATCTAATCTAATCCATTTTCGTAGGAAATCACGGTGGCACTTAGCATGTGACACAAGCCTTTAAACCCCTAGGTGTCCCTAGTGGACGAGTTTAGTCTCGTGAGGGTTTACTAGAACGATACCCACAAACATTGAAAAACTAAAATATAAATAAACTACATATACTAAAAATATTTACTCCTATTCCTTTCAATATAAATTAGAGACAATCTTTGAACAAGTCTTATAAACTAATCAATAGCTTAAAGAATTTCACAAAAAATCATGCTTGAATGTAAATTGTTTGAGTTAAGCCAATATTAACATAACATATTTCAATCAAAATAGTGCATATTCAAACTTAATCTCAACTACTCACATGGGATACCCTCATGATTTTCACTCTTTAAAGTAGTGGTGAAGTGTTTACACTCAATCAATCTCATGAAAACAGTTCTACCATATTCTTGCTTGTCCACCTATTCTCCACTATTTAGATCATACAACTTCATGAATCAAGAGGTCTTTAATCAAGGTTGTAATGGGGCCAAGGGGTTTGTAATGTGGTTGAAGAACAAAAGGATAAAGATATCACAAAGGTTCCAAAGAGTTCATAAAGTTTAGAGACATAAAAAGATCATACAAATAAAACTTCTCAAAACTCTTATAAAGCACATAATAACATAGGCTAAATATTCATGTTGAGCCTTTGCATCATTCTAACCAACTTTGTAACATCTTTTTCTTTACTTTAACTAGAAGTTCAAGAGAAGATTTTTTTTTTTAATATGGGAATGTATTTGACAATGATCCCTTTCTTTTTCTCTTGACTTTTTTCTTTCTTTTCCCCCCACACTTATTTCTTGTTTCTAACCCAAATTTTCAATAAATCTTCCTTATCTTTGCAACTTGTCTCAAAACATGCTAATTCATCTTTGGAACAAAGGTAAAGATTAAGTATATTTAGGTTAGGGACAAGTTATGGTTACCAAAGAGATAGCTTATTCAATGTAGGCTCAAATTGGTTCACTAAGGGTGTGTTCTCTTGGAACATCAATAAGGGATGGCTGTTTGGCCCTGGCTAAAAATCCTAATGCCTCTATCATATTCATGTTGTCACATGCATCAATATAGTCTCAACAAGGTCTAAAGCAAGTTCTAGAGAATCATGTAATCATAAGAGCACTCAAGAAAGAAATTAGATTGATTTATATAATGCATCAATCATTATAGGCTCAAAAACTCACAAGGATGATTATACAAGTCAGATTAAGTCTAAACATGCTTCTTTCTCAATCAACATATCATATTAACATTGGCTCATAAAAAGGTTGACATCAAGCTCAATTCTCATGAAAATCTTCTCACTAATAAATCTGTTTTAGACTTATGCAATTCATATCTCATCATAGTATTAAAAGTAACTAAAACACACTAAAAACACACTAAGTCTAAACATGCTTTTTTTTTTTTAGAAGATTAAATCAAACTGACAAGGTATGTCTCAAGTCTCCCTTACTCAGACCTTGTTCAGAATGAATACTTCTAAATGTCTTAAAATACAACAAAATTTTTTTTTTTTTAAATTAGCAAAATATGTCCCTTACCCCCTACTAAAATATGACATTGTCCCCAATGTCAAATTTTAAAGGTAGAATTTAGGAGATATTACCTGCAGAGGTTGCTAACCACTTATTATAACTGAGACACAACAAGCAAAATGTTAGATAATGTCACAAAGACAAAGTGCAATCCACTCCTTGCTCGTCCATATCTCTTTTTCTTTTTCCGAGCGTTTGCGAAACAACCGTAGCAGATAAACACTCATAAGCTTGGAGCTTTTTAAGTAAATCTTCAATGGTTGTAGCAGAAATTATGGTTCTCCTTGCCTCTGAAAACATGAATCCATTATCCACAGCATTATCTAAATATGAAAGCAAATTACTAAAATAACCATTAATATTAAGCAAACCAATGGGTTTCTTATTTGTGACCAAAGATGACCAAGAAGCCACGCAAGCTATTTCTTCCAATGTACCCAGACCTCCTGGTAAAGCAATGAATCCATCGGCAGAATGGTACATGATTGTCATCCGTTCAGGGATACTCCAGACTTGTATTTCCTTACCCACGGTAGGTCCACAAAAACTTGTGAATAGTTTTGGCACGATTCCTAGAACTGGACTTCCTCCGGCGTGTGCTGCTGTAGCGACTGCTCCCATTAAACCCGTACTACCGCCTCCATAAATCAAGTGGATCTTTTGTTGGGCAAGTATTACTCCAACTCTTATGGCTTCATCAGCGAATATGTTATTTTTCCCTGGATAAGCACCTCCAAAGACACAAATTTTTTTAATGCGCTGGGATGAAGTACTTTCCATTTTTTTTTCTTCGAGTGCCTGAAAGAGAATGAGTACATGGTGTAATATATAGAGGACTGAGTAGTGAATCAGACAAGAGTAATAATGTCGCCGAAAGTGTATCTGACCTGTCAGAAGAAAATGTTAACCTAACAAAAGATTTTTGCGTGATTTCAGGAAGAAAATCAAAAAGAGAAGAAAAAATCAACCGTAAAAGACAAATAAAAAAAAACGAGAATAATTACACAAATCGAACAACACGTAAATTAAACCAAAATAAAGTTATTGCAAATCAAACCAAAAGCTGAGAAGTCATTTATTGTAGTTGTGATTGTGGCTCACATCTTCCTCTGGTTAAAGTCCAGAAACGGCTTAAACGCCTTCTATGAGTCGAGGATATGCTTCCCATCCAGTTTTCTTACAAGCTGTCAAACAGGGTCTTTTAACATCAGATTCCCAAGATGTTGCCATTCCCTTTGGAATTGCGGCCATAAATCAAGAATTTCTCTTTGTACGTCTCCACTAGGATGCGTCTCAAGAGAAAGTTGGATATTACCCAAATTCTCCTTACTCAGTCCATCCTTAATGAATTCAATTTTATCATCTCGATTAGAGGACGGAATCCCAATAGAACGACATTTACCGTTACACGTCCATCGTGCACATTTGTGGCAATTTGAACTCATGCGCTTTGCTCGTCGCTTCTTTGCAAAAGTGCTTCTACCTATACCTGGTAAATGCAAAACAGGAAGATATTCATCTTCACGTACCTTGGCTTCAATTATCCAACGTATGTCTTCAGGAATCCCTTTGTGCATAAGCATTCTTAATCTTTCAAATCGAACTTGGTAAAGCTTCAGTAAAATATTTCGAGGAAAAGGAGGAAATCGTTTCTGCAATCTTGTGAGAATATCATCCATCCTGAAGAAAAAAAATGAAAAAAATTGAAAGAGAAATTGGAAGAGAAATTTATATACAATATCAGTTTTGTGGGTAGCTGATGGAACCGATTTAAATAATCACGGAGTACCGTTATCCGCCATTTAACCGGGGTAAAAAATTAAAAATTATATTTACATCTAGTTATTTTCAAAACCAGGATCAGAAAGAAAAACAACATAAAAAACCTCAAAAACAAAACACTCTAAATAAAATCCTAAATTATTCCCCCCACACATAATTCTTACATTGTCATTAATGTAATGCTATTATCCCCCAATGCAAGAATTATATGTAAGAGAAAAGAACTATTAAACAAAAGAAACTTATGCAGCCTAAATGAACTTAAAAGCAGTAAACACAATTAACAAAGAAACATAAGAAATAAAATAAAAATAATAAAAATAATAAAAGAAAAAGGAAAAGAAAGAGAAAGCAAATCTGAATATGGAAGGTTGGCAATTTCATCTTTAATTGGGCTGCCTTCCCAATTAACACTTGAGTTAGTGTTTTGAATCTAACCAACACCCTTTCTTGGCTTTTTAGGCTTGTCAGGCTCATACATGAAATTTCCCAAATTTATGCGTTTAAGAGGAAGCTTTCTTTGCACAACAGTGGATGCATTCTCCATTACAAGTATTATTCCATCATCCTTGGTGGTGCATATCTCATCGAGGAATGGTGCATCTTTTGGTACTTGTTGAATGACATCCACAAACAAATTGTTTAAGGTTTCCAGCGTGTCTTGTTCATGTTCATCCTCCTTGAACTTTGCAAATCTACTAGGAAAAGGTGGAGAAGAAACATTAGTAAAAAGTGGAACTTTAAACGTTACCTCAGGTGCCGAAATACTCTTATTTGTATTTGTGGCTTCATTATCCTCAAGAATAGAATCCATCTCTAATTTTGTCTCATCCTCATCTTGTTCATCATTCCTCAAGGTCACAATAGTAGTATTCTCCTTTGGGTTAATCATTGTTTGGGCAGAGAGTTCTTCAGATCTTTGTGCTACCCATACCACCATACTACTAGCCAATTGGCTCATTTGCTTTTCCAAACTCTTGATGCTTGCCCTTGTTTCCTGTTGAAATTGCAAAGTATTAGTAACAAGAGAATCGACAAGATCTTCTAAAGAAGTACCTGAGTTTTGAGTCATATGTGGTGGTTGAAGAAGATCTGGTTCTTGAGACCATGATTGATTGAAGCTAGATGGATGAGTGTAATTGGCATAAGGATCTACTTCTTGGTAATTTTCTGAGTAGCCATAATTAGTATGATCCCACCATCCCTCATGGTAAGTGTTTGAGTAATGATCATACTGTTGGTCTTGGAACACTTGATGGCCTTGACATCCTCCCATGGCCAATTGTTGAACTGGGTAGGTGAGATTGGCTTGTTGATTTTCCATGTTCATGTATGCCACCAACTCTTCAAGTGTTAGATTGCTCAATTCCATCGTTTTTTTTTTTTTTTTTTTTTCAAAATTTGATAAGAAAAACTTGTATGTACAAGAAAATAGAACTAATTAGAACTGAAAATAAGAATAAACCAAGTAACAAATAAACTAAAGAAAACAATCCCCGGCAACGGCGCCAAAAACTTGATGCACCCAAAAGAGTGTATCTTATTTAACCTTGCACTAAACGGATCAATTGTAAGTATAGTAGTTAGCAAGGGTCGAGTCCTCAGGGATTGGGTTTTAATTTATGAGTTATTAGTTTATAACTTACATTCAAAGAAAACAATAAAAGAAAAGGGGTTTTTGAAGCCAGATTTAAACTAAAGTAAATAATAAGAATAAGATGCAAGGCGGTATAACCAGCCAATAAAAATATATATACTAAATTAGGCGGTATAACCAGCCAATAAAAATATATATACTAAATTAGGCGGTATAACCAGCCAATAAAAATAAAACAAAGTTAATATACAAATTAGGCGGTATAACCAGCCAATAAAAATAAATATACTTTTAAAAATAAGCAAACTAGAAAAGTAAGAAAACAAGTAAGTAAGAAGAATCAAATATGAAAAATATGGTTAAGGTTTCATTCTCCACCACTAGACATCATTAAGAATCAATTTCAGATCTATCAATATCAACCAACTATCAAAGTTAACAACCGTAGATAACAACAAGCTCTGTTATCCCAATCTTTCCTTAGTTTGTCGTTAAAGAGAACAAGCTCTCTATTTAATCTCTAACCATCAAACAACCTAGAATAAGCTCTCTAGATTCAATTTAATGGCAGCTTTATGATGAGAAAGATAGGTTGATCTAAGCAACAAACACATAAGCTCGGATTGTTCAACTTAGGTTATGTTCCACTTTGCAATTATTGAAAACTTGACCATAATCATTAATCACAAATTGCCACTTATGAATAGGAAATCAAGACAATTACACGGATCAAGACTCCTAAACTAGCAATAGATAATTATCAAGATCTATCTAGTTGTACACCTAAACAAATCAAGACAACATCATGAACAATTCTTGTAGAAGAACATAAGCAACTTTGATAGAAAATTAATGATAGATAGAATCTGAAAATCAATTATAAAACATGTCTAGAGCTTTGAAATCACCCTTAACCAAATAGAAGTTTAGCCTAGCATAGGCATTGTAAACATAAACATAAAATTAAAGAAAATCTAAGAAGAAAATAAAAGAAAGAAAGAAGAAGAGGAAGAATATTAATTATCCAACCTCTTGCTCTCTCTAAAGAAAAAGAAAACTAGAGAAAAGAAAGAAAACTAGAGAAAAGAAAGAAGAAGAAAACTTAGAGAATTTTATTAAAATGGCTAATATCCTACCTATGTACAATATGATCCTCTACAATCATCCAAGGCCCTCTATTTATACACATTTTGGAGGTCTAAATGACAAGAGACAAGCTTTACAAATTTCAAAGGTAGGTATAATAGGTGGGTGCATTTTTCTAACAATTTTCGTCATATTGTATAACAATTTTTCCTAGAGCAACAATCAATGGTCCTTCTATTCCGAAAATCAAGCATATCATCCTAGGCTTTCATCACAAGCTCAAACTCATGTTCCAGAAAAAAGCTATCATTGGAAGAGATGATGTTGCAATTTATGGCAGAAAACGATGCATCAATTAGAAATCTTGAGACACAAATAAGCCAGCTTGTTACCGCCATTAACAACCAACCTCAAGAAACTCTTCCATTGCAAGGTCAAGCTCCAGTCCCAGAAAAGAAGCCATCATTGGAAGAGATGATGTTGCAATACATGGCGTAAAATGATGCATCAATTAGAAATCTTGAGACACATATAAGCCAGCTTGTTATCGCCATTAACTACCAACTCAAGAAACTCTTCCAAGTGATACTAAAATTAATCCTAGAAGACAAGAACAAGAGCATTGTAATGTCAACACACTTGGGATTGAAAAAGAGATCGATGAGGATAGCAAGAACCTAGAATTGTCAACTGGGCCTATTGAAGAAGAATTTGTGAAAGCTCAAGAAGATGGGATTCAATGCGACCCACCACCACCAACCAAATCTCTTGAAGAATAAATTGTGGGTGCAAAAGAAGTTGAAAAAGTTCAAATAGAGGAGACCCAGTGTGACCCACCACAGCCTATTTCCCAATGCATCCAACAGCCAAAGCTAATCGATGGGATAGATAGTGCTAACAATGAGGAATTCATAGAGATTTATCCCATTGATCCACTTAAAGCATTCATTAATTCTACCACGGAAAAGGATGAATTTTGCTTTCAAGCTTGCAATAAAGCGAAGTTATTCAAAGAAAGAACATCCAAATGGCATGAATCGAAAATCATCAAGTGGTTGGATACAGGATGATGAACAATGAAATAGTCAAGCTGATGACTATAAATCAAGCGCTTCTTGGGAGGCAACCCAAGTTCTAAACTTTTTCTTTTCTTTTTAAATTTTAATTTTTAGGATATTTTTATTAATTTATTTTTATTTTGTTTTCTTTTGTAGTGACTAATCAACCAACTTGGACAAGCATGATGAAGTCTTAGAGGAAAATTAAAGCTTCTCCTACGTTGCTTTTATCGATAGGGGAGTTTTCTTGTTCTTACTCTTTTTATTTCCAAACATTGAAGACAATGTTTATTTTAAGTTTGGGGGTGTGTCTTTAGATTTATTTCTTTAGATTTATTTTAGTATATTAGGAATTAAAAAAAAAAAAATTGCTTGAGATATATTGCACTTAGTATGATGAAATCCTTATCCAATGATGAATTTTAGTTATTGATTTATCTTGATTCTTAGGAAAACATAAGCATGAGAAGAATTTGTGTTAAGTTCTTTTGCTAGTTTCATGTTAGGATGTGATTTTCACAAATTGAGCACTTAATCTCTTGCTTAGATTTGTATTGCTTATTTAAAGACTGCTTATGTTGATGTGAATTGCGATTATGTTTAGAACCTAGAAATTGTTTGATTCTCTCTTGAGGCGAAATCCTAGACAATACAAAGTTGAAGAAGTGATTTAGGCTATCTTTGGATCGTTTGAACCTTTCAAGCCTACCTTTATATATGAATATCCTTAGTCTACCTCTTTGTGCCTATTGATATAGCTCTTTTCTTTGATTGCCACATCTTTTAGCCTAGCCTAATAAGAAAAACCATGATTAACCCTCACTACGTAGGCATGTGATGATATTACAGGAAACAATTATGAGCCATGTCAAATTCAGGTGAAATAGTGGTGATATAAAAAAAATAAAAAGAAGTTTATGGTTCTTCGAAAACGAAGAACAGAGAAAAAAAATAATAAATTGGTGAAGCAAAAAGGAAATGTATTCAAAGAAAGAATGGAGAATGTAATTTGAGGAAAAGACTGGCTCTCAAAAATCCTGATGAAAATGTAAAGTGTCTATAGGTGAACTTAAACCGAAATATATCTTTATCCTACCTTGACCCTAGCCTTACATTACAAGCTTAATAAAGACCTACTTGATCCTCGATGAAGTGTTAGTCTACATTAGTGGAGAGAGAGATGAAAAGCAAACATATGAGAATCTAGTACTAATTCGTATTTTGCATTGATATAAACTTATTTAGATTGCATGTGATGATTTGCAAAGAGATTATACACACACACACTGAAAATTCATTCAAGCATGAAGTTTACGATTGAATTGAATCATGGATTTGGATTATGTTTATGTTCTACTTTGAATCAAGATATTGAGGTAACTTTTGAGGAAAATTAAGAAATCATTGTTTGAGTGCATTTATCTTGAGTGACGTTTTGAGTCTATTTATTTATTTAGTTTGTTTAGTTTTCGTTTGCTCGAGGACTAGCAAAATATTAAGTTTGGAGGTGTGATAACTCTAGGAAATATAGTTATTTTGTTACCTTTTATGCTTTTGAATCGGCTAAGTTCTTGCAGGATTTTATTAGGATTTGATTAGTTTTAGATTTTTTATATTTACTTTAATTATTAATTTTATGCTTAAAAATAGTTATTTAGTTGTTATTTATGTGTTTTTATAGGTCCAATGTGATCTGGAGCTTCGTGGTGCAAAACGATGAAAATCGGTGCATTCGAATGAGCAGGCAGATTCAACCTCCGGAGCTTCTTTCAAGAAAAACTCGGTCTTAAAGACTTCAAATGAGAAAACTCCCTTCTTGAATTTTAAAGACTACTTCCATACCTTTCCAACAGAATAAGTCGCGTCAAAATCGAACAAGATTTTCCCAGTCAAAACAGCTGACGAAGTTCAAGAAGACGACAGAGGTGAAGTGCAACAAACTGAGAAGGCTGACTCTCCAATTCGAGAGTCAGTGTTGCAGTGCCCGATGAATGAACAGTAACTGCAAAAAAACGTAAAAAGCCTGAAACTTACCTGTTTTTCTTGGGAACGAAGTTTCAGACTCCAGGAGGCCTTGGACACTTTAAATAGGACTCTTTCAGGTCAGAATAAATAGGATTGGATACCTAGAAACCTAATTCTCTCAAGAAGATAGTAGCCACCAACTTCTCTCAAGAAGATTGAAGACTCAAGAACTAACAACTCTTAGTTTTTTCTTTTCTCTTTTCTCTTCTTTATTTTTCTTGTGTTGTTGATGATGGTTAAACTATTTGAATATTTGTTTTCATTAATTATCATGAACTAATTTTATTTTACTAGGATTTAAATGGAACTCAACACATAGTTTGAATTTACTTTCTCTCTCTAGCTTGATTTAATGGATTGTTGAGTTGTTTGTTTAATCTTGTTCTTAATGCTTCTAATTGATTGACCACCAATTAGATTGATTTGTTAACCTAAATATAACTTGGAAAAGGGAGTTTAGTGTTAGATATGGATTGAATGACATATGTTCCATATTCATTTATTAGGATGAATTGATCTGTAGGTAGGGTAGGAATACACTTACTTGTCATGTGTAACCATTATTATAGTCTGAGCTTAATGAGTTCTTCTTTAATTCAATTATCATAGGAATATAGTTAATTGGTTAAGAAGGATATTTTTATGAGACCATCGGAAGATCCTTATAAATAAGATAGAACTCTAGGTTAACAACTCAGGATCATTAATCAAGTGAAGAGGTAGAGAGAGATTCAAGCGAAGTGTTGAGGGAAAATGTAATCCTAGGCTTTCATAATTAATTAAATTCATCTTTTTAATTTACTTATTTTTAATATTAGTTTCTTTTAATTTAATTTTTAATTACCATCTTTATTTAATTGTTTAGATCAGATTAAGTTGCGATAATTTTAGTACTTAGCAAATTTAATATCAATTTCTTGTGGGTTCGACACTCTACTTTTCATTATATTACTTGTCAACGATACGTGCACTTGCATGATTAAAATCGACAACTGTAGTTGGGACAATTTCTTTGTGTAATTAACTCGATAGTCGCATAGAAAATATGTTGCAGGGAAGTGGAAGAAACTACAACTCTTGGATAAAGAATGAGCAGGTGTGTTGTATCATATACATATTTTGAAAGGGACTTATAAATAATTTTAGAGGTAAAAATTGGATAAATTAAGTGGGTTTGGGTTAGATCATTTCGGATCCAAATTGTCTAAAATTCGAATCTTTCAGATTTTATATTTAGATTATTCGAATTTGAATTATCAAATTCAAGCAAATTCAAATCTAAATTATTGAATTTTAAAAACAAAATAATTTTAAATTTTTTAATATTAGAATTTAGATCATCTTCAATACTTCGAGTTCAAGTTGTTTTTAGATTCTGGTTGAGTCGGTTCAAGTTGAATTTTTTTTAGTCATATCGAACTGTTTTAGAACATGCTGAATGAATTTTATCCCAATTCATTAACATGCATGTGCTTTTACAAGCAGTCATTGTAGAATTAATTCATCTATTGTAAAGCTCAAGTAGTAAGCTTTGTGTTGACATCTGTCAACACGTAATTCGTTGGCTCTTTCCCTTTCACTCACTTAGTCCCGCAAAACATCGTCGTTTCATGTCTGTTTCTATTACTTTTGGATGTTTGTTTCGCGTTCTCGAGTTGTTAATCCACGTGAAATGTTTACTGTTAATACATTAAATGCTTACACGTTTATACAGCTGCCTTATCTCAACCTTTGGATCAATGGATAAAAAGGATGTTTGTGCACTCTCGAGGTTCTTAGTCCGCGTGAAATATTTGCTGCAGATACATTAAATACTCACTCGTTATACAACTGTCGCATTTCTTCAACATTTAACTCGCTGTGCATTTATTTTTACGCGTTTGTACATTAAATGCTTTGTAACACCCAATATTATTATTGTTATTATTATTTTGGTTTGTGTGTATATGCTATGTTACATTAAAAATATTAGTAAGTAATTATATGACTATATATATATATATATATATATGTTAGTTGCTAGCCTTGCATAAAGGGGTATAGATGCAAATAGAATAGTTAAGGGGTTTAAGTGCAATAAACAAAACAAAAAAAGAACAGAAAAGCCTAGCCTTCAACTTGGTTTAAAACCAAAAAAAAAAGAAATAAGAAGAAGAAGAAGAGGGAGAGAAGAAAGGAAATTTGGAATTGAAGAGAAGAGAAGATTTGAGCTTTTCCATCACCAAGTAAAGGGTAAGCTTCTATATTATTTTGTTGATTGCATGCATTGTAGAAAAACCCATAAACACTAAGCTTCCATCCATGTCCGGTGACTTTTTTGGCGACTTTTTCGACATGCAAGATCATTCTTAGAATTCTCTCTACCTAAGGATTCTAATGGAACAAGTTTTACTTGATTTGGTTAGGTAGTTTGTAAGTTATGTTCATTTTAATTTTGGGTTCAACAGTGATAAATAGCCAACTTTAGGCTCTCGAAAATCCACCGTCCGGTGGTGTATTTAGTGGATTCTTGGGTCATTTTTGTACTATGAAATGTGAACTTTTAATTTGGTACTAGTGGCTTGACCTGGGGGTTTATGAGCTAAGAGAACCGAAAGCCAAATGAACGCCAAATGACAATGAAACCCAGAAATCTGGGTAAAATCGTGGTAACCAGTCAAGTTGTGGCCTTCGAAATATATAATTCTGGCCATCATAGTTTCTGACTTGAACTTCTCTGTTGAAGTAGGATATGTAGGCTTCATTTTGGTATAAGATACATCTCTAGATTCAATATATATTGTGAGTCATAAGAACTCAAAGTAGGCTAAATGAACATGTTTTCTGAAATTTCAAAAAAGTTAGAAAATTTATTTTAAATGTTTTAAAAATTATTTTTGTTCAATATTCGATATATTTTGCTATAAATTTCTAGAATTTTAATTATATGGATTTTATTTGATTTTTCATGAATAAATAAATAAATGATTTTTAAAATAAAATAAAATGATTTAAGCCTCCTATAAGCCTTGATAATCTTGATTCAATTTTTTTACGTTGGAAAAATATAGCTAGATGTATAATTAGATGCTAGATTAATTTTAGGATGTAAGTATGATTTGTTTTAAGTGAGCAAATCCGATTAACTTTGGTTAACTGGAAGAAACCATTAGGTGCATATGCATAAATATTGTATTAGTGAACCTAATAGTAATTATGGTTTATATGGATTATAGGTCCTTAAAGTAAACTTCAGCTAGATTTTTGAGCTTGGTAGACTCAGGTTGCCAGGTAAGTAACTTACCGAATCTCAATGTTATTTTATTAATGTATAAGTATATATATATATATATGTTTGAAATAAACCAAATAGGATTTTGTACACTTTATACGAGAATAGGTCTTCATGTGGATTATTTGAATGAATATTTATGAATATGAAATCAATTTGAAAGCTATGAATTGATGATTTTTTTATGCTTGAATCTATCTTTGAATTGTACAATGAAAATTGTGTTTGATATGAATATGATTTTGAGAAATGTTCATTGTTGTTATGATTATGGAAATCTATATGTGGAATGGTTATTGGTTGTGAATATGAATCTATATGTGAATATGAATTTGGCAACATTCTGGACCCTACCATTGGGGATGAATTCAGTAGTAGTACATGCAAGCATTGTAGTAACCTCTTCGAGGTTACATTATGAATATGGACCTTGCCACTAGGGTGAAAGTGGTCGTAACACGATCTGGCTATGTTTTGGACCTTGCCATTGGGGATGAATACAATGGTACTACATGCTAGCATGGTACTTAACCTTTCTGAGGTGATATTATGAATATGGACCTTGCCACTAGGGTGAAAGTGGTCGTAGCCTAATGAATTTGAATTTGTTTATGAATCCGTACATGAACATGAAAATCAATACGAATATGAATATGCATCCATAACCATTCTCGTTATCCTTTTTCCATATTTTGTTATGTTTGTAACACATGATGACCCGAGTGGTTGAGGAGGTTTGTTACTTGCTGAGTATTGATACTCATTTCGTTAATTACAACTTTTCAGATGTTGAGGAGTAGCCGATAGCTAGCTAGTTTTTCCATTTGGGGATCTGGGATCGAGAGATCATGGTTAGCAAATAGATATTTTGGAACTTCAGACTTACTAGCTTGTAAATAACTTAACTACTAGTTTGTTTGTATTAGTGGCTCAAGATTTCGGAATCTCTTATGGATTGTTTATGATGTCTTAGACTTATGTGAAATTTTGAGTTTAGAAACTTTTGGAATTCTTATGCAATTGATATTTCTAAAACTTTTAGAATCTGTAGCCTTACATGCTTGGAAAAAAAAAAGGCATGTGACGGTTGTTACGTCCTAGACTCGGGATGGGGGCATGACATCTTTATTGGTATCAGAGCTTAGATTGTGATCCTTAGACTATGTGTAGGTTCGCTGTGAGCATAGGTAGATTCTAGGCTAATCGGACGATTATGTATTGATTTTGAGGTTAATTTTGAAATAAGACGATTGATTTGAAGGTTAATATTGCATTGTTAAAGTTTATAAGCATCTGCTTCGTGGGATGTGTTTTATCTCGAAAATGTCGTAACTAAATTGGATTTTTTTTTAATGGTTGCCAGCTATGCCTCATCAGAAAAAGAATTTGACAAACATTGTTGAAAGCTCCCATGCTGGGGATGTGACTCAACAGAATGTTGGTTCTCGTCCATCAGAGGACATTGTTGATTCTGAGATTCATCACAAGGCAACTTGGACAATAGTGATGTGCATTAGATGCTGAAGCAAATACGGGATTGGTTGAACAGCAGAATGTTACCAATAATAACATTTCTGCACTGTTGGCATAACAACAAGAACAATTGCAAAGGTGTCAACAACAAGTAGAGCAAAATCGCATACTAAACAACGTGGTGGATTTGTGGAATTTAAAAAAATGAATCCTTCTTCATTTGAAGGTTGTACGGACCCTAGTGAAGCAGAGAAGTGGGTTAAGGAGATAGAGAAAATGTTTAGGGCTTTTAAATGCCCTGCAGAAGATAAAGTGGGGTATGCTGCACTTATGCTCCAGGGAGCTGCAAATGATTGGTAGGAAACTTAAGAACAAGTGTTTGCCGAGAACAAAGAAAATTGTTCTTGGGATATGTTTGTGAAGGCTTTCTACTAGCACTATTTTCCTAGGAATGTTCGATTGTAGAAGGAGAAGAAATTTATTGAGCTAATTCAAGGGGGCAAGACGGTGGCCGAATATGAAGCGGTGTTTTCAAAACTCTCCAAGTTTGCCCCTAAACTAGTACCTGATCAAGAAGTCGTTCTCGTAGATTTGAAGAAAGACTGAACTCTCAAATCAAACAAATTATCTCAGCTCTTGAACTTAAGACATATGGAGAAGTACTCAGTAAGGAACTACTTATTGAGAGAGGTATCGTTCAGAGCGAGACTATGAAGAACAAGGACCAAGCAGCTAGTGTTGGCGGAGAAAAGAAAAGGCCAAGACCATTTAAGAATCAGGGCAATCAGAGACACGGTCAAGCTAGAAAATTTGTGAAAGCTGGTGGCAAAATTCTACTATAGCAATACTCCATGGTGTCGTAGATGTAAATCGGCACATTTTGAAGTTGATTATCGTTTGACTACTGGGTCATGTTTTGCTTGTGGACAAAAAGGCCACCTAATTGCTAACTGCCCGAGTAGAAAAAGGCAACAAAGCTTCCAGAATTCTCAGATCATTCAGAGGAGAGCAAACAGTGGTGCATAAGCTAATGACCAAGTGAAACTCGTAGCACAAAAACCTTGAGAACCTTCTAAGTTTTGCACTTACTCAGCATGATGCTTAGACTTCTAACAACATAGTGGCAGGTACCCTCCCTGTGTCATCTTGTTATGCTTACATTTTGTTTGATCCTGGTGCTACACATTCTTTGTATCTACTGCTTTTGTAAAGAAGTGTGGTTGGAATCCTATCCTTTATCAAGTTGAATTATCAGTCGAAACCCCAAAGGAGGAGTATTAATTTCTAACCATGTTTTTAAGTCTTGTGTTGTCAGTATTAATGGTAAGGAGTTGTTTGTTGACTTAATGGTTCTCGATATGAAATATTTTGATGTGATTTTTGGTATGGATTGGTTAGCTGCTCATTATGCAACAGTTGATTATCGAACAAAGAAAGTAACCTTTAGAATTCCTGGAGAGCCTGAACTTGAATTTTTTGGAAGTGCAAAGAATAGTTTTCTCTAGTTATCTCATCTTTGAAAGCCAAAAGACTTTTAAGAAGTGGTTGTAATGCATACTTGACCACTGTGAGAGATATTAATCATGATGATTTGAAACTTGAAGATATTGCTATGGTAAAAGAATTTTCCGATGTGTTCCCTGAAGAGCTACTTGGGTTGCCTCCTGATAGGGAGATTGAGTTCTCGATTGATTTGTTACCGGGCTCAGGACCAATTTCTAAGGCCCCATATAGAATGGCTCCAGTGGAGTTAAAGGAATTGAAAGAGCATTTGCAAGAGTTGTTGGATAAGGGTTTCATCAGACCTAGTCTGTCACCTTGGGGTGCTCCAGTGTTATTTGTGAAAAAGAAAGATACCATATGAGACTTTGCATTGATTACCGAGAGCTTAATAAGGTAACAATTAGAAACAAATATCCATTACCTTGAATTGATGACCTTTTTGATCAATTGCAAGGAGCGCAAGTCTTCTCAAAAATTGATCTTCGATCTGGTTATCACCAATTGAAGATTAAGGTGGAGGAGATCCCTAAAACTGCTTTTAGGACGAGGTATGGACATTACTAGTTCTTACTAATGTCGTTTGGGTTGACTAATGCTCCAGCTGCATTCATGGATCTAATGAATAGGGTGTTCAAACAATTCTTGGATCAATTTGTGGTGGTTTTCATTGATGATATTTTGGTGTACTCTAAAAGTGAGAAAGAGCATGAAAAGCATTTGAGAATCGTGCTACAAATTTTGAGAGCAAAGAAGTTGTATGCGAAATTGAAGAAATATGAATTTTGGTTGAATAGTGTTGCATTTTTAGGTCACGTGATTAACAAAGATGGTGTTTCTATGGATCCAAAGAAAATTGAAGCTATTGTGGAGTGGAATAAACCAACTACCGTTACAGAAATTCGTAGCTTTTTAGGCTTGGCAAGATATTATAGGAGATTTGTGGAAGGATTTCTTGTTTAGCCATGCCTTTGACTCGAATGACCCAAAAAGGGGTCAAGTTTGAATGGTCTGATGCTTGTGAACAAAGTTTCCAAGAACTGAAGAAGAGATTAGTGAGTTATCCAATTCTCACCATTCCTTCTGATTCTAGTGGTTTCACCATTTATAGTGAAGCTTCTATGCAAGGCTTGGGTTGTGTACTGATGCAACATGGAAAGGTGCTAGCATATGCCTCAAGACAACTGAAGCCTTATGAGCACAATTATCCCACTCATGATCTTGAGTTAGCAGCGGTGTTGTTCGCTCTAAAAATATAGAGGCATTATCTGTACGGAGAATGATGTGAGGTGTATATCGATCATAAAAGTCTCAAGTATATTTTCACCCAAAAAGAATTGAACATGAGGCAAAGAAGATGGTTGGAATTGTTGAAAGACTATGACTTGATTATTAACTATCATCCTAGGAAAGCTAATGTCGTTGCAGAATCTTTGAGTAGGAAATTCAGGAGTAATTTGGCAACCATGATCACTATTAAGAAAAAATATCTTGGAGGATTTCAGAAAATTGGATTTGGAAGTGGTTATTCATGGACAGAGTACTCAATTGGCAAACCTTCGAGTTCAACCCCATTTGATTGAAAGGATTAAGGATTCCCAAGGTAACGATGATAGATTGAAGAAAATCATAATTCAAATTAAGACTGGGGAAGAAGGTGACTTTCGTATTCATGATGACGGGACTTTGAGGTTCTAAGATAGATTGTGTGTTCCAGATAACAATGAGCTAAAGAAAGAGATTTTGGGGGGAAACCCATAGCACTAGATATTTTGTACATCCTGGTGGTACAAAGATGTATAAGGACTTAAAGCATAACTTTTGGTGGAATAACATGAAGCGAGAGATTGCACAATTCGTTGCACAATGCTTGGTGTATCAGCAAGTTAAACCTGAACATTGTAGACCTATCGGGAAGCTACAAACTCTTCTTATTCCTGAATGGAAGTGGGAGCATATCGCTATGATTTTGTATCTGGGTTACCAAGGAGCCTAAAGGGGAACGATTCTATATGGGTGATTGTTGATAGATTGACTAAGTCTGCTCACTTCATTGGAGTCAAAATTGGAATTTCGTTGGAGCAACTAGCAAAATTGTATGTCAAAGAAATAGTGAGGTTACATGATATTCCTGTCACAATAGTATCAAATAGAGATACTCGTTTCGTGTCCCAATTCTGGAGAAGTGTGCACAAAGCTCTGGGAACGAAACTAAATTTCAGCACTGCTTTCCATCCTCAAACTGATGGTCAATCCGAAAGAATTATTCAGATCCTTTAGGACATGTTGAGAGCTTGTGCCATCAATATGAGTGGTTCTTGAGAGGAACATCTACACTTGGTAGAATTTGCCTATAATAATAGTTATCAGGCAAGCATTCAAATGGCCCCTTTTGAGGCTTTGTATGGAAGAAGATGTAGATCACCAATTTTTTGGGATGAAGTTGGAGAAATAAAACTCTTAGGTCCTGGATTTGTGCAACAAGCTGTGGCTAAAATTCAGTTGATTAAGGAACGACTCCGTGTGGCTCAAAGTAGACAAAAAAGTTATGCAGATAATAGAAGATGAGACTTAGAGTTTCAAACAGGTGATCATATGTCCTGAAAGTATCGCCTACAAAAGGTATGATGGGATTCGGGCTCCATGGAAAGCTAAGTCCTAGATTTATTGGCCCATTTGAAATTTTGGAAAGTGTCAAAAATGTGGCGTATAGGCTTGCATTGCCACCATCTTTGGCAGGAGTACATAATGTATTTCACGTGTCCATGCTAAGGAAATATGTGCCAGATCCTAATCATGTAATTGGTCTCCCTCCTATGCAAATTCAGGAAGATTTATCTTATGATGAAAGACCAGTTCGAATTGGGGATAGAAAAGAACAAGTACTAAGGCGACGTAGTATCCGATATGTTAAAGTTCAATGGGCTAATCATCAGGTGAGAGAGGCGACTTGGGAGCTTGAAGATGAAATTAAGGCGAAATATCCTGAACTTTTTGAAGATCAAGGTATGTGAAGTTTTGAGGACAAAACTTTTTTTTTAGAGGGGAATGATGTAACACCCAATATTATTTTTGTTATTATTATTTTGGTTTGTGTGTGTATGCTATGTTACATTAAAAATATTAGTAAGTGATTATTTGACTATGTATATATAAATATATATGTTAGTGGCTAGCCTTGCATAAAAGGTATAGATGCAAATAAAATAGTTAAGGGGCTTAAGTGCAATAAACAAAAAAAAAAAAAAAAAAAAAAAGAGCAAAAATGCCTAGTCTTCAACTTGGTTTAAAACAAAAAGAAAAAAAGAGAAGACATAAGAAGAAGAGGGAGAGGGAGAGAAAAAGGGAAATTTGGAATTGAAGAGAAGAGAAGAGAAGAGAAGAGAAGATTTGAGCTTTTCTATTACCAAGTAAAGGGTAAACTTCTATATCATTTTGTTGATTGCATGCATTATAGAAAAACCCATAAACCCTAAGCTTCCATCCATGTCCGGTGACTTTTTCGACATGCAAGATCATTCTTAGAATTCTCTCAACCTAAGGGTTCTAATGGAACAAGTTTTACTTGAATTGGTTAAGTAGTTTGTAAGTTATGTTCATTTTAATTTTGGGTTCAATAGTGATAAATAGCCAACTTTAGGCTCTCGAAAATCCACCGTCAGTGGTGTATTTAGTCGATTATTGGGTCATTTTTGTAGTATGAAATGTGAACTTTAATTTGGTACTAGTGGCTTGACCTCGGGGTTTATGAGCTAAGAGAACCGAAAGCCAAAAGGTAGCCAAATGACCATGAAACCCAGAAATCTGGGTAAAATCACGGTGACCAGCCAAGTTGTGGCCTTCGAACTATGTAATTCCGGCCATCATAGTTACTGACTTGAGCTTCTATGTTTGAAATAAGATATGTAGGCTTCATTTGGTATAAGATACATCTCTAGATTCAATCTATATTGTGAGTTATAAGAGCTCAAAGTAAGCTAAATGAACATGTTTTCTAAAATTTCAGAAAAGTTAGAAAACTTATTTTAAATGTTTTAAAAATTATTTTTGTTCAATATTCAATATATTTTGCTATAAATTTCTAGAATTTTAATTATATGGATTTTATTTGATTTTTCATGAATAAATAAAATTTTGATTTTTAAAATAAAATAAAATGATTTAAGCCTCCTATAAACCTTGATAAACTTGATTCAATTTTTTTATATTGGAAAAATATAGCTAGATGTATAATTAGAGGCTAGATTAATTTTAGGATGTGAGTATGATTTGTTTTAAGTGAGCAAACTCGATTAACTTTGGTTAATTGGAAGAAATCACTAGGTGCATATACGTAAATATTGTATTAGTGAACCTAGTAGTAATTATGGTTTATATGGATTATAGGTCCTTAAAGTAAACTTCAACTAGATTTTTGAGCTTAATAGACTCAGGTTGCCAGGTAAGTGACTTATCGAATCTCCATGTTATTTTATAAATGTATAAGTATATATATGTGTTTGAAATAAACCAAATATGATTTTGTATGCTTTATATGAAAATAGGTCTTCATGTGGATTATTTGAATGAATATTTATTAATATGAAATCAATTTGAAAGCTATGAATTGATGATTTTGTTATGCTTGAATCTGTCTTTGAATTGTACAATGAAAATTGTGTTTGATATGAATATAATTTTGAGAAATGTTCATTGTTGTTATGATTTTGGAAATCTATATGTGGAATGGTTATTGGTTGTGAATATGAATCTGTATGTGAATATAAATTTGGCTACGTTCTGGACCCTGCCATTGGGGATGAATACAATGGTAGTACATGCTAGCATTGTAGTAACCTCTTCGAAGTTACATTATGAATATGGACCTTGCCACTAGGTTGAAAGTGGTCGTAACACGATCTTGCTACGTTCTGGACCTTGCCATTGGGGATGAATACAATGGTACTATATGCTAGCATGGTACTTAACCTTTCTGAGGTGATATTATGAATATGGACCTTGCCACTAGAGTGAAAGTGGTCGTAGCCTTTTGAATTTGAATCGGTATATGAATCCATACATGAATATGAATATGCATCCATAACTATTCCCATTATCCTTTTTCCATATTTTGTTATGTTTGTTACACATGATGACCCGAGTGGTTGAGGAGGTTTGTTACTTGCTGAATATTTATACTCATTTCGTTAATTATAACTTTTCAGATGTTGAGGAGTAGCCGATAGCTAGCTAATTCTGCCATTTGGGGATTTGGGATCGAGAGATCGTGACTAGCAAATAGATATTTTGGAATTTCAAACTTACTAACTTGTAAATAACTTTACTACTAGTTTGTTTGTATTAGTGGCTCGAGATTTTGGAATCTCTTATGGATTGTTTATGATGTCTTAGACTTGTGTGAAATTTTGAGTTTAGAAAACTTTTGGAATTCTTATGCAATTGTTATTTCTAAAAGTTTTAGAATCTGTAGTCTTACATGCTTGGAAAAAAACGGTTGTTACGTCCTAGACTTGGGATGGAGCGTGACATGCTTACTTCCTTCTTCTTCCTCTATTGTTCTTAGAAAGGTTCGTCTCTCTTCTTACCTCTTCATTTTTCGTTGCTATCCTCCATGGATAACATTTCTTGTGCATTTTTTTGACAGCTTGAACCAATCCCGGGCCTAGCTATCTCTAGACCAGGTGAGTTAACCCAGTCAGTAAAGTCAAGCTCTATTCTTTGGTGAAGATTACTTTTTTGTTGGGTTTGACTGATTTTTGGGGGTTTGGGGTTGGGGTTAGTGAAGAAAAGAGAGAAGTTGCATTCGCTGTATGGAAGACTGAAGAAGGATTTGTCTTTTTGTCCATTTTATGTTTTCACAATCGGTAACTCTTTTCTTGTTTTGCAAATTGTAGGTGTATAAATTTGTCAAATTAACTGAGCTGTAATACGCTGGAAGTCATGGCATGGACATTAAAGGGCCAGAGAAACGTTACAAGACTAACAAAGTGAGTGAGCTGGATTACTATTTTCACCAAATGGTCAAAAAAAATCAACTTTTCCTAACTCTTTTTATCTTTGTTTTTCCTATGCTTTTACTTTTCAGGATAGTGAATCTGTTCCCTTCCAACCAGCTAGTGAATTTCCTCCCATGGTTTTCTTCACCATCTTGATTACTTCATCACTCAATGGAAATTAAAGCAAAGAGCTTCAAATAGTTGACATTTTTTTTCCCGACATGAACTAATTTCCAGGTTTACAAACAATTGGTTGAGACTACCAAATCAACTCCAGGAGCTAAGGTGGAGAATAACAAGTTTTGTCTCTCTGTACACTTCCATTGTGTTGATGAAAAGGTAAAAGCCAATAGCAAATTACAATATCAACTTATTATTCATAACTACAACTTTAAAAGCATCTGACTGTTTGCTTTAAAATACAGAAATGGAGTGAACTGGCAGAGCAGATTAGGTCAGTTTTAAAGGACTACCCCAAGCTTCGGCTAACTCAAGGCAGAAAGGTAGGAGCTGGGCTGCGGTGACCAAATGGGATGAGAAAAATTGAAGCTCCTTTAACATTTATATATATTTTTTTTTGTGTTTTGCATTGTTGATTTGTTTCTATATAATTGATTCATATTTTGGTCCCATGTCTCATTTCTCCCATGAATTACTAGCACGAGCTAGCATATCTTAACCAAGAGTCACAGGCTTCACTCGAAAATATTGTAGCTCATCCTTATTTATATACAAGCAAGAGGGGTCGTGAGGTTTATTTATTCTCCAAACACATAAGAAAATAATCTTCAATATATATATATAATATATATATATATAGACATACTAGAGAAAATAACCCTCTTTGCTGGGGTACTTTAAGATTTTAAAAAAAATTTTAATTAATAAACTAATTTTAAATTATATTATATTAAATAATAAGGTTTTTAATTTTTAAAATTGTAATAATATTAATATAATTATATTTTTTAATTATGAAAATTAAATTTATGATAATATTCTCTTTATAAATTACGTAATATAAACGCATTTTCAAATGTTATATATATATATATTTAAATATATTTAGATTTTATTTCATACTGTATATTTTTATTTATAGGAGGTAAATAATAATAAATAAAAAGAAATTATGATTTGTATTTTATTCTCTCGTGAGATCGATTTTCTCTCATAGGTTTGCAGTAAGTTCGTTTTTTCTTGAGAGGATCAGGTACAGATCTTAAATCGACCCGCGACTCAACGTGCGACCTATGCCTTTAAATACATCATTTTAAATTAAAATAAAAATAATTAATAAAATATTTCTTTTAACTTTTCCCCCGAACTGATCGAGTACGGATCCTAAATTGACCCACGAGTCAACATGCAGACCAACCCCTTCAAATATATCATTTAAAATTAAAATAATTAATAAAATATTTTTTTTAACTTTTTCCCCGAGCCGGTCGAGTACGGATCCTAAATCGACCACGAGTCAACTTTCGAACTAACCCTTTTAAATACATTATTTAAAAATAAAATAAAAAACTAATTAATAAAATAATTTTTTTATCATTTTTCCCCGTGCAGGCCAGTTACAAATCCTAAACTAACCCGTGAGTCAATGTGTGGATCAACATCTTTAAATACATTATTTAAAAATAAATAAAAAAAAAAACTAAAAAAAAATTTAATAAAATCAATTTCTTTTTATATTTTTTCCAAACGAGTCGATTACGGATCCTAAATCGACCCTCGAGTGAACGTATGGGCCAACCCTTTAAATACACCATTTAAAATTAAAATAAAAGTAATTAATAAAATAATTTTTTATTTTAACTTTTTTTCTCAAGCGGCTCGGGTACAGATCTTAAATAAACCCGCGAGTCATCGTGTAAACCAATTCTTTAAAATATATCATTTAAAAATAAAATAAAAATAAACACGAAAAAATAAAAATAAAATTAATAAAATTAATAAAATTAAATAAAATTATTGTTTACTTTTTTTCCAAACGGGTGGGGTACAGATCTTAAATTGATCCACGAGTCAAAATGCGTACCAACCCCTTAAATACATCGTTTAAAAAATAAAATACAAAAATTATTAATACGAAAAATTATTTTTTTAACTTTTTCCCATTCGGGTCGGGTACGAATCCTAAATTGACTTGCGAGTCAACGTGCAGACCAACCCTTTTAAATACATCATTTAAAAAAATAAAAATATAAAAAACTAAAAATAATTAATAAAATAAATATCTTTTTTAAGTTTTTTCCCTAGTGATAGGGTATGGATCCTAAATCGATTTGCGAGTCAACGTGCGGACTAATCCTTTTAAATACATCTTTAAAAATAAAATAAAACTAAAAAACTAAAAATAATTAATAAAATAAAATTCTTTTTCAATTTGTTTTCCCGAATGGGTCGAGTACGGATCTTAAATCGACCCGTTAATTATCTTGCAGACCAATCCCTTTAAATACATCATTTAAAAATATAATTAAAAAAAAGCTCGAAACTAAAAATCTAACAAAAAAAAAACTGTCACGTGTCGAGCAGGACCCATTATTATTATTTTTTTTTTTTGTATTATAAATTAGGATAAAATTATCCTTAAACAATTTCAAAAAAAATCTCTTTAAGTCTTAAGGACTCAAAATTTATATATAATAAATACACACACATATGATGAGGATAATATTATATTGGTGTAAAATTTATTAATTTTAAACTCTTACGATTAATATTTTAACAAATTGACTTTTTGATTATTAATTATTATTATTGATTAATTCATTGTATTAAATTATTAAATTATTAATCTATTTAATTTTTTATATTTAAAGCTCAAGTCATGAGCTTTATGCCAACAACTGCATTATATTTTACGCGCTTTACAACTGTCTAGCTTTACTTTCTAAATTTTTGATTAAAGTGTTGTGTTATTTGACTAAACAAAAAACTGTAGATACATCCTTATATCTCATGGTTAAATATGGTTTTCAACCACCCTTTCAACTCATGGTTTTTTTTTTTTTTTTTTTGCATCCTTTGGGCTAGTGAATATTTGTACTTAATTAGATAACATTTTTTTGTCCAACTCAAGATAGTCAGTATCATATTAGATGGTGTATCGTTTTTATTATGATATTTATACATATCGATACCGATATATTTTGGCGTACCGTTTCGGATTTACTGATTTTTTAAAATATTTTTCATATATATATAACCTATTTTCAAGTTTTATAATAAAATATATATCATATACATATGCAAATGCAAATATACCTCAAATACCTACATAATATATATATATATATTTATATGTAAATATAAATATAAATATAAATATAAAATTATAAATTATAAATTATAAAATTTAATATCCAAAATCTTTAAACATCAAATAAATAAAATAAATATAAAAATATATAGTAAATTATTATTCATTAAGTTCAATAGATTAATTTAATAAATATATTTATTTTTAAATATAATTATGAAAAAAATAAAAATGATCATGATAGAGAAAACATTAGAAATTGATTTAAGACAATCAAATAAGTGAATTTAAAAAATAATAATAATAAAAGTAGAAATAAATTAAAATCTTGTACGAACCGATACATACCGGTACTAACCGGTATTGACCAATACAGGCCGATACAATCGGTACGGATCAGTACAAAAATTGAAACAATACACTGTTGGTACCATTTCGTTTTACCTTAAAATCAGTACGTATCGATCGATACGACCAATATCGATACGGCACCGACTACCCTAGTCCAACTGCATTAAATATTCACATTTGTCCCTAGAGATCATCATCTTGAAGTTAAGGCAAAAAAGAAAGAAAAAAAAATCATTTCTGGATGATTTTCTTTTTATTTATTTATGTCGTTTTTTTTTTTTTTTTGTTGATAAAATTGAAGTTACCCCATTGTTTAGTAAAGAGATGCTCTTCAAAACTCTTTGGGTCGATCCAAAAACAATTAAATTAATCATTTTGTGGACACCTTTAATTAAAAGTTAGGGTTTATTTATTGGTTAGGCAGAGAGAGAAGGGTAAAGGAGATAGAGAGAAGACACGTGAAAAAAAAAAAATTGAGTATTTAATTTTTAAGCCTTTTCTGTCTAATAATTTTTACTATTCTTTAAGGTTTTATTTGGATGGGTGGTGAGAATGGTTTCGTGAGATTAAAAACAACGGTGGCAGTGAAATTAGTGACTATAGCAGTGAGATTAAAATCGATTGTAGAATATGTGTTTGGATGCAAAAGTAATGGAAGCAATGATATGAGTTATTGTAAAAAGTGAAAATGTATATATATATATATAATAAATAATTAAAAATTATTAAATTTATATTTATATTAAATAATAAAATACATATATAAAAAAATTTTAAAATAAAATAAAAGAATTTTAAAATAAATAATTAAAAATAAAAAACAGTGGAGGGGTAAAAAGGCATTTCTCCTCTCAATGGGATCCAGTTACCAACTAAATTCCTGCCCCTCCAGTCCACTGGAGGGGTCAGTGAGGTGAAAAACCCTACTCGGGGGTGAATCCAGTGGTGCATCAAAATGCACCCCCAGTGGGGGGCCGGTCAATGGTGAGGAAATCCCCTATAAAATTATCGAAGGTACAATGATATCTAAATGAAGCCTAACTCTCACACGTTTTCCAGCCGGCTTTTGAACATCTTTAATTAAATAAAAGTAACTGCAGCCTTCAAACATCTTTTTAACCATTAGTTTCTTTAACATTTTTCTCTATTAATGAGTTACTTGTTTGTCCGATGGACATTTCTCGTTTTTTTGCATTGAATCCAAAGCTAAGTCTACTGAACTTTTGTACGCTTTAGGAAGGTTTGAGGATTAAAAGAGCCGAATCATAGGTTTTGAAGAAGACAACGTTTGGATGTATTATACATATCAATCGATGTCAGAGTTATTGACCTCCATCAAAATTTTGTCAAAAATTCAAAATTTTATCTTTTGAGCATTTGTACATATTATGTATGTATACATATACATATATATATATATATATATATATATATATCTTAACATGTAATATTAAACAAAGGATTTTGCTAACGAGTATCTTAAAGGCAATCTTTAAGGTTATTATATATAGTAATCTATTCACCCAATGTACTGGAAATGATAAATAGAGTTATCAATTACTGCATTTAATATAATGTTATTATTATAAATAGTATATTAACTAACTTTAAAGAATGCCCTTAGATCACTTGTTAGCAAAATTCATAAACAAATAAAAAAAAAATCAAATTTAAAAGGTTTACCACCCGTGGCAAAGCGCGAGCTTTCACTTGTTTATATTAAAATGCTAAGCAACAGAAAAAACTCCATAAAGCTGTTAATACACAATAAAATGATCATTCAAAGCAACTGGAATAGGGGTGTAATCGAGCCAAGTTCAAATAGTAAGAAGCTCGAGCTCGACTCGAAATTCAAGACTCGAAGCTCGACTCAAGCTCGATCAAGTTTCACTTTTAAAGTTCGAGCTCGGTTCGAGATAAAAATCAAACTACTTGAGCTTGTTTGATTAGGTTCGATTAAGCTCGTTTACATAGTAAAAAATGAGCTCGATTCCCATCGACTTCAAATTCGATTATTTGTACTTGAGCTCGAGTTCGAATTGAGATTTTTCAATACTAATTAAAAATAAAAATAAAAAAACTTGATTAGGCTCGCAAGCTACTCGAGTCAAGCATTAGGATACTCGAATTCGGCTCGCTCGATAGCTCGAGCTGCTCAAGCTCGACTCGACAATAATCGAGCCGAATTCGAATTTTTTTCGAGCTGAACCCGAATAGCTTGCGAGCACAGGTGTTTCATTTACACCCCTAAATTGGAAGTGTATAATTGAAATTATAATACTGAAATAGGTTTTAACCCTTAAGACCATGAAAATCATTTTTGAAAATGTTTCATACAGAAAAGGAAAGAAAATTAGAAGGGATATCTAAACCTTTAAACTACAACATAAATTACAAGTAAGAAAATTAATGGGCAGATTGGCAAAATGCAAATTACAACTTCAACTGTATACCACAATGCAAGACAGCATATTATTCAATCTCCCAAATAACACTCTTACTAATTAAAACTTGTAGAGCTAGCCTAGAAGCAATTAACTAACAAGACGAACATTTTTAACACCTCATTTTTCTTCTATAAATGGTAGTCATATACTTCGTGTAAGGGAATTCCAGTTCTATATAATTTTTATTGCAAAGACCAGCACTGAAGTGATTGAGTTTAAAGCTAGTACTACACAGAGCTGATGTATACCCGGCTTTTGTGCAGCTGAAACGCATGCATGGGTGATCCAGCTCCAGCAACTGCATTGGATGCCTGACCAATTAAAATAACCCAAACGAGCTTCACAATGAGCACTGGACCTGATTTTTTTTATTTTTCTTGAAATATCCGTGTCCAACATCCGTATCCGATACATATCCGGATATGGCTATGAGGAATGATCTATCAAATATATGAAAAAACTTTAAAAAAAATTAAAAATATATTCGTATTGGACACATCTGTATCTGACACTTATCTCGAGTTTGAATAACATAAAGGACAACTTCTGCTCTATTGCACCTTCTTCAACTGAGTGACATGGAAAATCGTCAATAGTAATTATGTCCAGGTTCACACAACCATTTACTTCAATTTACAGTAAAGAAGGTAGAAACCTAATTAGATAGCTTGACCTAAAAGAAG
The DNA here is from genome assembly GCA_030761205.1 of Fremontodendron californicum. NCBI lineage: Eukaryota > Viridiplantae > Streptophyta > Magnoliopsida > Malvales > Malvaceae > Fremontodendron > Fremontodendron californicum. Next base: position 28,104,216 of record JAULJL010000005.1, read on the forward strand.
TGAAGTATGGTTGATATTAAGTACGCACTAGCAAAATAACCAAAACTCTACCTCCAAAAGATGAGCAATGACATGATTCAATACGTCAAAGATAAAATAAAAAGGTACATAATGTTAAATGTTCCCATATAAAAAAGTGAAGACAACATAAAAAGGGATATATTAGGCTCTATTGTTGGGTTTATCTTCTGCAATAGATCAAATATTATGAACTGGGAACAAATATGAATAAACTGAAAAGGAGAATAATTCTAAAATGTTAAGTTTAAAACTCTAGGAAATGTTTTCTCACCCGCTGTCATCCACCGCAAGGGTTCAACAAATACTGAAGAACACTCGGTCTGAAGCAGACTTGTAGAAAGGATTACCACTTCTTTGTTTGTGGCACTCAAAAGATGTCTCACCCTTGCCTGGAAATATGATCAACAACTACATTCTCCTGCAGCTGCAATGCCACAACTCTTCGGCATTTCTTGCTGCGGTATTAGCAGTATGGCTAATACCTTCATTTGGAGATGCCTCTACAACAGAGGAACTTTCTGTAGGCAAGCCAGGATTAGCACCTAATTAGGTCCTTTGCTTCATTTGGTATTCACTTGTGCCCTCTCAATTTAAAAGTCTTGATTTTCGTCCTTGCTCAGTCCATCATATACTTTTAGAATTTATATTAAACCATCAGTATTAGGATATTCAAAGTGAATACCGAAGGCTACCTGACTGAAGCAGACTTATTCCATCAGTTGCTTTTCAATGGAATCTACTAAAGTGATCACATGTGATACACTTTAAAAAGTTAGGGGACCAAATTGAGACATTGAAATTCGGTGAGAAAAGTGACAAAAGAATATAAATTTAGTGACCACCCATGAAATTTACTCCAAAAAATGAAAAAATGGCTGAACTGCTTCAAGTGCATATGTAGAAAAGAATGGCTGTAAAATACATCTTTAAAAACACATACAACCATGCATCTTACTAGACAACATAATTTACAGTTGCCAATTACTCCCTCCTTTTCCCAGGACTCTTGATTCTCTGCAATGTAGCTGCAAGATCCTGAAATGCAACTCAAGAAAATGATCGAATTGTTTCCTGAAGGAATGATCATATTCGCAAAATATTACACTACATGTAGAAGGTAATAGGCCGGATTACAGAATGAATTTGAACTATAAGAGAAAAGTTAGCTTCCCTCTCCATCCAAAGTATAAACAGGAATTTGCCACATCTTAGTGTTCTTCTTCGGGTCATCGGTGAGGCTGAGATCTTTATCATCTTCCTTGAAAGTTTTAATGAATGTTTTGGCTCCCATCAAGATAAGCCTCTCAATCATGAATAATTGGTAATTGTTCTCAACTAAGGGATCCAAAATGTGACTATAATTTGATGAATAAGCCAATTTGTACCTGAAAAACATAAGCAATCAACAAAATCAGGGTAAGTCGAATGTTCTTAATTACTCAATTGGTCGGTTTTTTCCTATATGCATAAAACATCTTCAAAATTTAATAAATACCATATTTCTCCCCTTTTGGTGAGCACAGTCTAGCTTCTCTCATCTATCTTTTAATAGGTCAGCAAAATTCTAGTTTCTCAATAGTACCATGACTTCAATTAAGTCTGTATGACTTGGCTTGGACATATGCAAGCCAAAGATTAGCATCTTATACTGCTCTGCAAACACAGAACTTAAATTGCTCTTTTCCACCACTATCACCATGTTTATCAAATCCACAACCCACTCACAAATAAAGCACTGAAGAAGCTCCTCTGCAATTCTCATGCAAGGATTGGCTATCATCCATGTCAATTTTCGATAACTGCCAGACACCAGCACTCATTTCATTCGCTCTTGCTGATGGCACTACACATTTTGTTCTTTACAGACCAAAAACACAATCAATTGGACAGCTGGAGTGTTAAGACAGACAGCTTGTAGATAATTGAACTACTCCTGACCCCCCCCCCCCCCCACCCCCTATTCTGCAATTAAATAAATAGATAAAGGGTAAATTACACTTACGCCCTCTACCCTATGCTTCTGCATTTTTTCAGATAGCATCCTGTAGCTTAATTTTTAGCACTTGACACCCTGAGGTTTAAATCCATTATCATAGGGGATTACACTGTTAACTTCAACCAATGCCTACAAAAATACCTTTATATTTAAAACACTTGAGGCTACTTTTCTTATTTTAATGGGTGAAGTTAACAATGTAACTCCCAATAATAATGGATAACCTCAGGGTGTTAATGGCAAAAAAAAATAAACCTTTGGCTGTTATTGAAAAAATGGAAAATAACAAGGGGTGCAATTATAAGCCATAAATAAATAAGAGGCGTTAAGCACTAATATCAGAATAAACTTTTGCCACAGTACAAGGCAGGTCTATCTTCCCTCCAGTAAGATGCATTGTGATTCATACAATGTTAACAAAAGATAAAAAGAAAAAGAAACCATATGAACATGCATAACGAACCATCATTTGGCACAAACTAGGTATTCTTAAAGGCCAACTTCGGCACAATAGATGTGCTCTTCATAGCTGAATTGGAAATATGAAAGGGGCAAATGAATCTACATTAAAGATGGAGTATATCATAAGGGGTTCTAATTCTTGAACACATCATAAGACTTTTAAGAATCATTTTACCTGACAGAAAGCGGCGAAAAAAATCCTGGTGTCCTCTCATTTGAAGCAATAAAAAGAGTTCGTCCAGCTGGTACCCACTTCTGAATTCTGTGAAGGATAAATTCTGCACGGGTGTCCCTATCCAAATGAGGATGTAGGCTCCTTTCAACCCCATACCTATCCTTCCTTTTTTTTATTTTATCACCTCGACGAACATGGATAGCATCATAGTCATGAAGGAGTGTTTTAATCTGTAGACAGGAAAACAATAATTAGAGGCCGGTGATCAATGAATTAAATATGTATTTTCAAAAAGATAAACAGAACCTACTATAACAGTTTTGAAGAAAATTACTTGTAAAGAACAATTTATCTCTTAGAAATGGAGATGTAATCAGATTTTTTCTTCAATTTGCTATGGTAGCTCATCGAATAATACATTTCAATAATGAATCTAAGTTACAGATTAGATATCATCTTTACATCTTCCAAACCATCAAATTATGCGAGGATAATTTCATTCCTACTCATGAGCTCAAATTGCAAACCTTCTGGGATCAGGGATCATAACTAGACCCCATCCAAATTATCGCAACAATATAGGATGACCTCACTACTCCCTTGAACTCTATAACAAACCTAATTGGATCATAGGGTTCCTTCTTAATTATGAAGCATCAACAATTCAAAATCCCCTCAGTATTATTGCTGTATATATCTTTGATACAGCATGAAACATATCTGATACATCTCAATATACCCAAAAGAAAAAGTGTCATTCAGAATGGGGCAGATATGTAACCAATTCATCCATGTTAGACAGCATAAACACATATATCTCCAAATATTTTTGTTCCTTTTCCTCCAATTTCCTAAATTACCAGACAAGGTTCGGAAGCAAATGCAGGCAAATTTGAAAGAGAAATCCAAAGGAAAGTCTACATGGACTGTATTATGAAGTCAGATTTAGTAAAGAAGATGGTAACTTGATGATTAGCACATAACCCCACAATATCTGACTTGGTATATTTTGTGAGTTTTAAAAATACTATGTTACATGCCAATTATCAGTATTATAGCTGAAATTTGTGCTAGCTATATTACACCCATATATTTTGGACAGTAGATGCACTTTCATATATACTCTAATTAGACCATAATTAATTTTATACATATTGTAAGACTTTTTACTGCTTGACTACTTCTAGTGATAAAGAAAGTGAACCATGAGAGGAATAGAGGAAAAGCAAGAAAGTGGGAGTAACAAATCTCAAAGAAAATATACATGAAGCTCGAAAAAAAAAAAAAAAAAGAAAGGCAATAACAAAGCCTCAAATTGAGAAATAGAAAAAGCCTAAAATAGCGTAGAAAAACTGACAAAAAAAAAAAACAGAATAGCACTATTGCCAGTTAGTGTATTGTGAGTGTGCATCAAGGGATTGAGTTTAACTAATAGTAAAATGTCCACTTTAGCTACCCACCAAACCTTAGTCATTTCTTTCCTATTTGACTTCCAGAGATTGTAGAATATCTAAACCTCAAATTTGATACAACGCACCTAATATGGTCATATATAGGTGATATAAACCTAAAAACATGCCACAGTATAAGCATCTCTCTCTCTGAAAAAAAATCATTTGCTAGAGAGATCCTAGAATATCAAAATATGTCATTCCTAGATTTACCTGAACCTGAATTCGATACAAAAGATTTACTTTGATGAATTTTCATTGTCTATTTTCAATGGTTAACTGTTAACAAATAATTTTCGATTTTTTTTCTTCTGCAGATACAATTGAAGAGATTGGAGAAACCTTTTTGCTGGTTGTAATAACTGATAGTGAAGATTTCTTTTGTTTTGTTGAAATTTCGAGAATCTGTAAGAAAAAAAGGTATACAAGTTCAAGTTAAAGAGATTTGCAACAAAAAACATGCTTGATTCGTCCATTGGAAATGGTTTTGTTTTTGTTCCATTTTTTCTTTGACAAATCCATTTAGGTGTAAAAGGACAGCCCGTAGATTTAAAACTTGATATGTTGAAGACCACTTGTTAGACCAAAGGTAAGGTAAAGAAGAAAAGGATATTTCAACTAATCATTATAATTATAATTGTCAAGATTAGGACGTTTCACCAAATCTAGTACTATATTTTCAAAGATTAAGCAGGTAGAGTGATTGAAAGATGGATTATTTAGATTAACGTATCTATACTTGCTTTACCACCGAGTGAAAAACAGAGTATGAGACTCTTTATCTTAACTTCTAGACACATGGCGCTATTAGCTTGTCAGTTACACATCAAGCTATTTAATCTTGGGTTAATATGAAAAAAATGGCTTCAATAGTTGATTTATTGTTAAATGATCATATATGTTAAAATAATTTATTAAAAGGAAATAAAAATATATAAAATTTTTATTAAGGAAATGGTAAAGACTAAAATACCCTAACATAAACCTTAATGAAATGTTCCTCAAAATTTTCCTTTTTTCCCAATTCCTTTCTTACCCCCTCCCTTCTTCAGTTTCTATTTCCTCTCAGTTTCTCTTCTTCAGTTTCTCTTCTTGATGCGGTTTGCTTTGCTTTGCTTTTTAATTACTCAAAAAAAGGTGAATATTCTTCTTCTTCTATTCTTCAGTTTCCCTGCTTTTTAATTAACTATGAAAGGGTGAAGAAGAAGAGAAGAAATTAAAAAGCTTTCAAAAAAAGGTTGTTGGGGAAGAGGGGTGGCAGAAATTGCAGGGGAAGAGAGGGAAAAATAGGGTTTCAGGGATAGAAATATCAAAATTGGGGTGTTTTTGTCTTTATCATTTCCTTAATAACAATTTCATACTTTTTTATTTCCCTTTAATAAATAATTCTAACATATATGATCATTTAACAATAAACCAACTATTGAAGGCATGTTTTTCATATTAACCCTTTAATCTTTCCTTTTTCATGCATAAGAATTAGAAATTGGAATGTTTAGAAATTCCCTTACTTAATAGAGGAATATATACAAGTTACCTTGCCAAGGATGGATACCCAAAGCAATTATTTACCTAAGAATTTCTCAAATTTATTTATTTATGTATATTTATATATCTATACTATACAATTTTAGTGTCAAGCTGGTAGAACAAAGAGACTTGATGTAAGAATTATTACTAATTTTCATAAAGGATTAAAGGTTCAGGATTGAAATTCCATCTCCTCTCTTGGGTTTTCTCATATGTATTAGAAAAAAGGAATTTGACTGTTTTATTTTTATTTTTTAATTTCTCATAAATTATTTTAATTTTAATAATCTTACTTATACACCAACGCACATATATGAGAGTGCACAAGGCTGCTCAGCATGTGTCTTAAATCTTCTTTTTTTTTCGGTTTTTGTGGTAGATACGAATATGGAATCCAACTCTAATGGTAATGATAGCTCTAACATCATAGAATGTTCTTCAATACCTACTTCTCTTGCTTCTAATTCTTCGAAGAGGGAAAAAAAAAAATCCAATGTTTGGAATGTTTTTGTTATGCTTGATCTTGAGGAGGTGGTATATCAAATGAAACACAAAGATACCAACGAAGAGCTAGATGCAAGTTTTGTGAAACTGTTATGATTGGTGGGTCTTATTCAAGTACGTCTAATATGCATTGTCATATTGAAAAATGTACCAAAATAGATCTTTCTATTGAGGATGGGGTGTGAGAAAATAGATCCACTTGTTGCTCATGAAATGATAGCTGAAAGTGTTATTGCTTATGGATATCCATTTAAAATTATTGAGGATGTTAAAACTCAGAGCCTTTCAATCCTATCTGAATAGTTATTTCAAACCCACTTGTGGGAATCCTTATAAGGCTGATTGCTTGAAACTACAGAAAAAAAATGAAAGACAAACTTAAATCTTATATGGAGAAAGTTTACAGTAGAATTTGTCTAACATGCAATATGTGGACATCATGCACAACTGATGATTATCTTTGTTTAACTGCACATTTTATTGTTGATGATTGGAAGTTTTAGTCAAAATTTGAATAATTTTCACATGTGCCGCCAACACATATTAAATTTGTTCTATATAACAAGATTTATGAATTATTAAAAGAATGGGTTTTTGACAAGAAATTTTTAGCATTACCTTGTATAATGCAAGTAATATGGATAGCATGCAACAACTTTGTGTGGTCATCTTGATCAACAAGGTGCATTGCTATCTCATGGTAAATATTTTATATTTGTTGTGCTACCCATATATTAAATATTGTTATTTTAAAATGGTTTACTAGTGATTAACAAAGCTTTGAAAAAAGTAAGAGAGAGTGTGAAATATGTTGAAGGTTCTGAAGCAAGAAAGATCAAGTTTCGTTACTGTGTGATTCAATCGAATTTGAATTATTCAAGGGGATTGTGGTTGGATGTAGTAACTAGGTGAAACTCTACATATTTGATACTCAAAAGTTTTCTCTATTTTCGTGAAGCTTTTGTGAAGTTAAAAAGTTCGGATGGAAATTACGATGAACTTCCAAGTCCTGAAGATTTCCTAAGGATTGAGAAGATTTCCATGTTTTTGAAATTTTTTTTATGAGATTACCACTTTGTTTTCAAGAAGAAAGTACCACACAGCTAATTTGTATTTTGAAATGTGTAGCAAATTCAAAAAAACATTCAACATTTACTTGTGTCTGAAGACTCATTGATAGTACTAATGGTAAAAAAGATGGACGATAAGTTTTGCAAGTATTGGGATGATTATAGTTGGTGTTATCTTTTGCCGCTATACTTGATCCTCACTTTAATTGCAACTTTTGCAATTTTCCAAAATTGGGAACTGAATATGAAAACAAGTGGATTGGTATTATCGACGAATTGAAGCTACTTTTCAAGGAGTATGAGAATCAAAGTAATATTCTTTCTCAATCATCTGTGATGTTTGGTGATAGTGATCAAAGTGATCGACAAAAAGTTTTTGAAGAAATGAGTGTAAAATTAATATTTTATTTAAATTGCTTTATTAAATTATTAGATTATTACTTAATTCTTAGATAATAAGTAATTTAATCATTTTTTAACTTTTAATTTAATTGTAAATTTGTTAATTTTTATTATAATTTGATATATAGACTTTATTATTATAGGGATTTAAAAACTATAACATTGGGTCTATTTGACTAGAACAGAGTTGGATTTATATTTGGATGAAATTGGAGAAGATTATGAGAAGCAATTTGATGTTCTTGATTATTGGAAGAAAAATCATTTTCGATATCCTATCCTTTCACTACTCGCCAAAGATATATTGAGTATTCCAATTTGATGCAGGGTAAGATCTTGAACAGTAAACAAATTAGGAAGAGTAGGCTGTTTAATTGAAAAGGACACTAGGTTTAGGTTTAAATCTGTTAAACCTTTTATTGAAAGAGTTAAAACTCTGATAATAACAATCATAAAAGCTGTCGGCTGCTACCCTAAATTGGGGTATTTATAATAACCCTAATTATTAAAAGTCACATGCCTATCACATGACCTAAATAAATACTTAAAAGCATAAGACTTCTACTTAAAATAAAACTAAGTAAATAAGCATAAGTAATTATACTAAAGTCGATGCTCCTGCATCAATCTCCCCTGGTTAAAAAGGAGCTTAATCCGTAGAATAAACTTTGGCTGCTTCAGCATATACTTCAGGGTCAATCTTCTTTAACTCTTCCTCGGCAATCCATGTACTTTCACAAGCTGGTTTGCCCTACCATTTTATTAGGAATCGTCTATAAGCATGATAAGTACCCTTAGGAAATCTATCCTTCTTCAAGTGGACCAACACTAGATCTCCTTCTTCAAACTCTTTGAAACGTCTATGCTGATTAGCAGCATCAGCATATGCCGCATTACTAGCTTTTAGAGCTGCTTGCACTTCCTCATGAAGCTTGCGGACATGGTCAACAAAGGCTTCTCCATCTTCACTCACCCTAGGTTCTTGCGGCAATGGCACTAGGTCCAACACATGTTGAGGTTTGAGACCATAAGCAATTTCAAAAGGAGTCTTCTTTATAGTTCTATTGACTGAGTTGTTGTAAGCAAACTCAGCTTGCGGTATAACTGAATCCTAGCCCTTCATATGGTTTCTAACCAAACATCTCAGCAAATTATCCAAACTCCTATTAATGGCTTCAGTCTAACCATCTGTTTGTGGATGACAAGTGCTGGAATACTTCAATTCAGTTCCTAACTTCCGCCACAAAGTTCTCCAAAAATGACCCACAAACTTGACATCCCTGTCAGAAACAATCGAAGTGGGAACACCATGCAAACGTACCACTTCTTTAAAAAACAAATCAGCTATGTGGGAGGCATCCGCTGTTTTGGAGCAGGGAATGAAATGTGCCATTTTAGAAAACCTATCCACCACAACAAAAATAGAGTCATACCCCTTAGATGTTTTAGGAAGACCCAACACAAAATCCATGCTCAAATGAATCCATAGTGCCTCTGGTTCCGGTAATGGCATGTACAACCCAGTGTTTTGGGATGTCCCTTTGCCGAACTGACAAATAGAACACTATTGCACAAACCTGCTCACATTCTTATACATTCGCGGCCAGTAATAGCGATCTGTCACCAGCGCTATTGTCTTGTCCCTGCCAAAATGTCCACCTAAACCATTCCCATGAAGTTCCCTAATAATCTGTTCTCGAAAAGACCCTTCAGGAATACAAAGCTGGTTACCTTTAAAGAGATACCCTTCATGCAACCTGTATGGCAGCCGCTTGTCAGCTTCTGGTCCTTGTAATTATGCCACAATCTTATTAAAATAGGAGTCCGTAACATACTGATTTTTGAGCTCTTCGAAGCCAATAACTTGGGAACTCATCGTAGTTAAAATTAACGATCGCCGACTCAAGGCATCCGCCACCACATTTGTCTTCCCTGTCTTATACTTCAAAGAAAAATTAAATTCATCCAAATAAGAACTCCATTTAGCATGACGGTCATTGAGCTTCTTTTGCGAACTCAAATACCTTAGGGCTTGATGGTCTGAATAAACGACAAACTCCCTATAAGCTAGGTAGTGCTGCCAATGCCGAATGGCTCTCACCAAAGCATAAAACTCCAGGTCATAAGTGGAATACCTTCGCTTGGAATCTGACAATTTCTCACTAAAAAACTCCAAAGGTTTTCCTTCCTGACTAAGAACAGCCCCAATCCCGTTATGGGAAGCATCACATTCCACAACAAATAATTTATCAAAATCCGGTAAAGCAAGGACTGGCGCGGCTGTCAACAGAAGTTTAATTCGCCCAAAAGCTTTCTGAGCTGAATTGGTCCAGTCGAAGTGCTCTTTCTTCAAAGTTTATGTGATAGGACTCATAATGGAGCTGAAATTCCTTATGAACCTCCTATAAAATGAAGCTAACCCATGGAAACTCCTCATTTCTTTGGCTGACTGTGGTGCTGGCCAGTCTTGAATTGCTAGAACCTTTCCCGGATCTGGTTTCAGCCTTTCGGCAGAGACAATGAAACCCAAAAACACCACCTCTGTTTGTAAAAATGAGCACTTCTTCAAATTTACAAAAAGCTTATCTTTTTGTAGGACTTCCAGAACTTGGCGCAAATGCACTAACTGCTCTTTTTCACTTCGACTGTAAATCAGAATATCATCAAAATAAACGACAACAAAACGTGTCAGAAAAGATTTGAGTACCTCAGCCATGATGCGCATGAATATGCTAGGAGCATTTGACAAACCGAAAGGCATTACTAGCCATTCATATAAGCCATCTGGAGTCTTAAAAGCAGTCTTCCATTCGTCTCCTTCCCTCAATCTGATTTGATGATATCCACTTCTCAAGTCAATCTTAGAAAATACCTTAGAACCTGCCAACTGATCGAGCATGTCCTCCAATCGTGGGATTAGAAACCTGTACTTGACTGTGATTTTGTTTATGGCTCGACTGTCAACACACATCCTCCAAGAATCATCTTTTTTAGGGGCAAGCAAGGCTGGACAAGCACAAGGACTTTTGCTCTCTCGCACTAGCCCTTTTTCCATCAACTCTTCAACCTGTTTTTGCATCTCAAGCCGTTGTGCAGGCGGTATTCTGTATGCTGGCAGATTCGGTAGAGAAGCTCCCGGTACTAAATCCATGGCACGTTGAATGCTCCTCATTGGTGGTAGGCCTTGTGGCAAGGTATCACCAACCAAATCAGCAAACTCATCTAACAATCTTTGAACTGCCATAGGTTGTTCCTTGCGGTCTCCATCACTGCCAACACAATTTGTAACGTTGCTGATAACAGCGAACATCACTCCGCTTTCCTGCCTTCATCCTCCAACTCTTCAGCTGTTAGAAACCCATTCAACTTGCTAGTATTGGGTGTCGCAACTTCTCTATGAGGATGTAGAGTGTACTTTTTACCCGCTCTATGGAAGGAATATGTGTTTTCTCTGGTGAAGTGTTGCATATCATGATCATATAACCAAGGTCGACCCAAAAGAATATGACAAGCATCCATTGGCACAACGTCGCATAGCGCCTCATCATCCACATTACTGCCCATAACAAATTTAACTAAGCATTGAGATTGTACCGGTATCTCAAAGCCTTTTTTAACCCATTGGATCTTGTATGGGTGAGGGTGTTTCTCTGTAGGCAAGTATAGTTTGTCGACTGTTTCCTTGGAAATATAATTTTCCGAACTCCCATTGTCAATAATAGCGTCGCATACTTTGGTACCACAAAGAACGCGGGTTCGAAATATGCTTCGCCTCCTCCAATCTTCCTTATCATCTTTGGCGGTTGTTGTCATAACTCTTCGAACCATCAAAGACTCTCCTTGTACCGGATAAATATCCACATCATCATCATCATCATTACGGTCATCATAGATTGGTTCCGACAATTCTTGACCATCCTCATCTATTTCAATCAGATTCACCCTTCGTTTAGGACATGTGTAAGAAGCATGTCCTCTTTCTCCACAACTGAAACACCGAATCTGACTTCCACCTCCTGTTTTGTTAAAACCTGACTGTGTGCCGCCTCCTGTTTTGCCAAAACCTGACTGTGTGCCGCCCCTGAACTCATTCTGCCCCTTGTAACCTTTGCTGCTGCCCATTGAGTTGCTGCCAGTCACTTTACTGGTTGAGGTAGCCCCTTTTTCACTGAAATTGCCGTGGGAGACAGAATCTGTTTTGGTAAAAATGGGCCTCCTTGCACCATAGCGTAACACCCTTTTCTCAGCTTGCAGGGCTGATTGTCTCGCATCTTCTAAATTGAACAATCGAACCACCCCTAGCTCATCTCTAATGCTTAGATCCATTCCCGCAAGATAGCGAGATGTTAACTGCTCATTGGTTTCCTTCAAACCGACTCTAATAGACAGATTATTGAATTCAGAGGTGTATTGGCCAATCGACCTACTATTCTGTCTGAGTAGATGAAATTTTCGATAAAGTTCCATGGCATAATCTGCTGGTAGGAACTGTTTCCGCATCTTGCTCTTCATATGTTCCCAACTACCAATTTTCTGCTTACCTTGACGTGCTCGCTGCTCTTCAACTCTCTTCCACCATTGAAGTGCTGCACCTTTCAAGTGAAGCTTCACAAACAAGACCATTCGAGGCTCTGCCATGGGCTTCCATTCAAAATAGTTATCCACTGTGGCTTCCCAATCTAGGTAATCTTCAGCGTGTAATTCCCCATGGAAATCATCAACTTGGATCCTCACTCCACCATTCAATTCCAAGGCATGTAGCAACCTATCTTCCAATCCACCTCTTGCTGCCAGATTCGCAGGCCCAGCGTTATGAAAGGGGTTCTCAGCCTCTCCCTCATCAGATTCTTCCTCCTGACCACCTTCTGGTAAATCAAAAGGGTCGTGGTCACCTTCCGGAATCTCCATTCGGGCTCCCACTAGTCCTGGTCGCTGTAAGGCTTGAACAGCCCGCGACAATTCTTCAATCATCCGCCTAATCTCAGTCAAATCAGTTTGCTGCCCTTGATTTCCCCTGGCACGACCTCTACCACGTCCAACCATGGTTGATGGTGATTCTCGACACAAAACAAGGATCTTGTTAGGCTCTGATACCAATTTGATGCAGGGTAAGATCTTGAACAGTAAACAAATTAGGAAGAGTAGGCTGTTTAATTGAAAAGGACACTAGGTTTAGGTTTAAATCTGCTAAACGTTTTATTGAAAGAGTTAAAACTCTGATAATAACAATCATAAAAGCTGTCGGCTGCTACCCTAAATTGGGGTATTTATAATAACCCTAATTATTAAAAGTCACATGTCTATCACATAACCTAAATAAATACTTAAAAGCATAAGACTTCTACTTAAAATAAAACTAAGTAAATAAGCATAAGTAATTATACTAAAGTCGATGCTCCTGCATCACAATTACCATAGTTGCTTCTAAATCAACATTTAGTATGGGTGTAGAATTATCAACAAATGGAGAAATTATCTTACACCTCAGGATGTAGAAATATTGATTACCACTCGTAATTGGTTGTATGGATACAAGACATCCATAAACTCTAGTGGTAAGATTTTATTGTCATTGATTATATTTTTATTAAGTTTTTTTTATTATTTAAATTATTACATGATTATTTATATATTTTTCTTAGATAAAGAAAAAGATGAAACATTAGTATTTGGAAGGAATTTGAGATGTTGAAGTTGAATTAATTGTCTTATGAAGGAGGAATAAGGGTTTCTAATTGCAATGTGCATTGATATTCTATTTCTAATAGTTATATTTTATTGTTGATAAAAAATAGTTGAAATTTTTTTTATTAAAAGTAATTGTGATTGCTTTGATTTTAATTTGCAGATTCAAATTTTGAATGTTGAACTTGGGTGACTTGATGCATTGTACACGGGAATCGCAGAACTTTGTTTGATTTTAAGAATTGAAGAACATTATTTATTTAAATATATTTTATTTGGATGTTCTATTTTTTAATTTAAATATTTAACTTTTTTAATCCTTATAATTTAATTTATAAGATAATAATTTTGTTTTCAAGTAAATTTAATATTTTATATTTTTGAAACACTAAAAATTACGATAAAAAACACCAAGAAAAATATGATTTAAAGTCAATTTTGTTAATAATGTTATCAATCTTTTACACAAAACATAAGTCCAATCATATGTTGAAATTATAATATCATTTTTGTATATTTGAATTATTATTGTATTAAAATTTGAATGTGGAATAAGTACAATAATATATTCTAAATGATTATTTTATAATAAAATCAAACGTCAAATTAATAATATTATTTTTTTTTTTATAATTGATTCTTGTAAATATAATAAGGATAGTACTAAAATTTTGATATTTATATTTAATGTGTTTCAAATTAATTTTATTTCATAATCCAATTTAAAGATTCAATATTAATTATTTTTTTAATTACTTTTGTTGACAATACATTATTGAGATAATTATATAATAATTATAAATATATTTTCATAAATTTAAAATTTTTATTTATTTATTTTAATTTTAAATAAAATCATATAATTATAGTTTCGATTTTTTTCGTTTATAATTCGGCTTTTTATGGGTTCGGATAAGATCAATCTCGGGTTCTGGTCGTAGAGGATTCAGGTCCTGACGGGTTTCGGATCGTGTTAGTTTCGGGTTTTTTTAGGTTCGAATTTTTTTGGGTTCAAATTTTTTTGGGTTTGAATTTTTGGATTCGGTCTTTGACTTTTTAAGTCAATCCGAGTCGATTCAAATTTGGTCAAGGATCGGCCTAGATAGGTTATTGGGTTCGGGTTAGTTTTGCCAGCTCTTTACGATCAAACCTTTTATTTTTTGTCCAATTTAGTATGAGATCTTTTCAAAATTTAACATTGCAAGATAAATTTTAACAGAGACAGGAGCATGTTTCACATGCAAGCTGTTAAGTCCTTTAACGACGACAATTAAGTCCTTTAACAGCGACAGCCAGCAAAGAAAAATGAACAAGTAGCAAATGAGGCATTCCATTTTTATTATTTTTAAATGGAAAAAATAATTTATTAGGTAAAAATGAAAATGAAGAGGCCAAAAAAAAGAAAAATGAAAAATAAAAAGAATCAAAACTCGGAACCAGAACTTGTTTGTGTATTTCTCTTTTCTTAGGAATTAGGCTTAGCAAAAAGAAGAAAAAAGAAATATAAATTTGAAAATTAAATATTGTAATCTAAGTTCTTGAGTTCTTTAGGGATTTCTTCAGCAAGACTTTGTGATTGTAAGAGAAAATACACATCTAAATTCATGATAAATGCACAAACATTCTAAATCACATACAAACGCAACCTCAAGCAACCAACAAAACCTTTCTAAAAAAATTCATCAAAAAGGAAAACTCAAAAGAAAAAGCTTAATTCAGTAGATTGTGTGAATTTGTTTTAAGGATTTTAGGGCTCAAAGAGAGAGAATTAAAGGGTTTATCAAAGAGGAAGTAGATGCAAAGTGAGAAGTGGAGAGTTGTTTGACATAATAAAGGAAACAAAGGAGAGAGAGAAAAAGCGAGTCAGCTTGTCAGCGAGCTGACCAACGATGGTGACGGCAAAGGACCCACAACGTGATTAGGGCAGAAAAGAGAATTTTGGTGAGGATAGGAAAAAAGAAAGAGAGAAAAAACAATTAAGTATGCTTGGGAGTTTTCAGTGGAGGAAAAAAAAAAGGAAGAAAAGGAAAGTTGTCCGATACCAGCAGCAACTAGAGAAGTGGGAGAGCGGAAGGTGAAGTTTTGAGAGACGACGCATCTGTGTGGGAAATGCATCTTGAGGGAAAGAAGAGGAAAGAGAAAAGAGTTTTTTCTTTTTTTAGGGTTAAATGACAAGTCTTTTTTTCTAAAAAAAATAATAATATTAATAATAATGTCTTTAAGTGCGTGAGAGACATGCTCTCATTACCATTCAAATTTATACTTGTATGAAAAATGTCAAAAAAAATAATATCCTAATTTGAGCATAATAAAAGGTTTGATCCTAAAATGAAACACTTGGTAAAGACTTAATCCTATTTGAGCATTTAGACAAACTGAAAGAAAATAGGTATTTATATCTAAACTATAAACTCTAGTAGAAACAAAAAATACCAAATATAACCCTTAAGCCCTAGTACTTAGAACATAAGCAAAATACTAATTAAATAAAATAACCTAAATATTCATACATCCTAATATATAAAAAAGTTACAATTAAACCCATAAAATATAATAAAGAAACAAAAAAAAATTCCTAGATAAGTTAATCCTTCAATTAGCTTGTTTCTATCCTTCATCACTAAGCTAAATATGCTATGTGTAAGCTAGAATTATTACAAGAAAACATTGTGCAGAAACAAGAGATGAAAACTACATTCTACAACAATCTAGAGTTTGATTAGATTTTATATTGAAGATACTGAAGAATATGATGGATAGACCATTTTGCATAGACAACCATGCGTATAACCTGCATCCATCTAAAAATTCATTGCTTTTCATATCGAAGCTATTCAAGAATTTGATGGACAACAAATTCAATTACAAATTTTTTCTGCATTAAAAAGACAAAAGCATGCGCAGCAGCCAGTAAATGCTCAACAAGAAAGAAATATTTGACTGGTTAACCAAATTATAGTTAAATGTCATCTAGAATATTTTAAAGATAACATGGAAAAGAGGATTAAGTAACAAAAACCTGGTCAGCCGCAATTCTTAACTTTTCTGCTGCCATTGAAGGAAGAAATGAATATGGCAACATTACAGCACTGCGGTTGTTTCGATCCTTGCACTCCATAAACCTGAGTAATTATGACAGATTAGTGCCACAGGAAAAATTTAGAAAAATAGGATATCTTAACTGATTTCTATAGAACTACTCAAAGTTTGTTTTATGAAAACTAATGGCTACATAGAAGAAAATTTTACTTAAATCTACACCCTCTCTGCCTGCCCTCCTGGGCACTCTGGTGGTTTAGATCAACCATTGGAACATAAGAAAAAGAGAATAAGCCAATCAATTACTTAATATGGAATCAAGTGCCATGAAGTACCATGACAAAGGGCTTGCAGTTCGGTTAATGAGCAAGAGATTTGAGTAACGACTATCCCCTTTGAGATCCACCCGTGTAAGTCCTTCCACATGGGCAACCCCTCTGGCTCCCAACTTCATACTTGTCGATAGTATCAGATGCCATACATTTGAATTGTCTAAGATTACCGGTACAGTTTCAGATATTAGGTCAATATCATATAAAGAATCCATGGCACAAGAGCTTGCAGCCCACCTGCCAAATGAGAAAAGCAAGTTTAGATTGTTCAGTTCTCTTCTTCACTGTTGACTTTACATGAATAAGGCAAATTGATACTTCACCTTCACATTAATCTTGCAGTAGGATTATAAATTCAAAGAAGAAAAACAGTACTTGGAAAAAAAATAGCAAAATAACATCTATAAAGTTCACTGAAAGGACAAAACTTCATAAAAGTAACCTTTCCTCTGCGGTTACATTGGCAAACTTATGGAGGATTCCCTTGTTATTGTGTATTGGATTGATACACATTCTAGAAGGCATGACAAAAGTTCTGCAATAGGAAACACAACACCAGATGAAATCATAAGAAAGTTGCATTTTACTTCATGTACTGCACAAAAAAAAAAAAAAATCAGAATGCAACATTAAGAATGCAAAGTTAGCCTTTAACTTTGTAGATCAAAATTGACTCTTCATTTTTCTTTTTGGTGAAATCTACCATAGCCATGACTACAAAAATGACATAGAAAACGATGGCATTTATCAACATCTCAAAGTTCTACAATCTTGGAGTGATTTCTATTTGTTTGAACCTCACTGTTAGTTAACCAAGTTCTTTTATTAAGAACCATTAATCCCAAACTTCACAATTACATTAAGCTCAAGTGAAAATGGATAGCTACATTGATGAGTAAATACCAAGATCAAACCATTCATTTTGGCAAGTAGATGGCAATGCTATTCCTAATTCAATATCCTAAAAACATGAATAAATTTGACCCCAGTTTTTTTCTTTGTTCATTTTAAAAAGAGTGGGAAGAAAGGATTCTAGTCTAGTGAATTACAAGTAAATTTAGCAGCGGATAAAACGAAAATAAAGAAAAAGAAATGTAAGAGAAAGACAATCAAGTACCTGTTTAAGAAGATGGCTTCTTCAAGAGCGCACCTGAGGCTAGATTCTTGATGACCCAAGCCTTCACATGAAGCACAATGCTTTCCAGGGCAATCGATTCGGTCACCCCAGTACAAATACTTGTCATGGAGAGGATGCTGCCTTGCTTTTTTTTTCAAAAGGGTTTTGGCAGAGCTAAATGAAAACCCATTCGTGGAATCCAAAGCGGAAAACAGGAAAAGCAGTGCAATGGCAGTAATGCACATTAAAATCATGATGGGAATTGGGGATCTCAATCTTGGTTTCGACTTCAGGGATTTGGGAGTTGCCATACTTTACCTCTAAAAGTTGCACAGAAACAAGAAAAGATAGATTTTGAGAGTATGAGTATCTCAATCTCAAAGCTCTGTCTCAACTCCGTTTGCTGAAAAGTTAAAACCGTAAGCATAACGCTATCGTTTCAGTTTCAGTTTCAGATCTCACTTTTATGGAGCCCCCGCCCTTTCACTTATGACTTGTCTCAACAATTTTTAAAGAATTTTTTGTAATTCTGTCCCATTTTCTCCTTAACAAGGCAATAACATTGGTAAAAATAGAAAGTTTATTTTTTAAGTAGGTTATGCACACCTTCTATGTGGGTGGTTGTGAAAAATAAATTGTTTTAAAAAAAATAATTAGTTATAGTTTTTAGATATGAAAATATATAATTATTTTTAATTTTATATCATTGTTAATATTTTTTTTTGAAGTTTTTAAGTAATTTTACTAACTAAATTGATGTCCAATTAACTCGTAGCCCCAACTCAATCAATCTTTTTAATATAGCATAAAATTTTCTCTTTGAACAAGGTAATAACCATGGTAAAAGTAAAAGTTTATTTTTTAATGATAAAAGTTTATTAAGACAATTAGCTACTAGGCTAACAAGCCATGGCTGTGTGTTGGCGACTTTAATGAGTTGATGTGGTCTCATGAAAAATCTGGGACTTGTGCTAGGAATGAGCGGCAGATGAAAGCATTCAGAAATGCACTAGATGAAAGTGGCTTAGAGGACATGGGCTTTTATGGGAACTTGGTACACTTGGGAAAAGGGCAGATTAGAGAGCAATAAAGTGAGGGAAAAACTTGATAAGGGAGTTGCTAACCAAGCATGGTGGGAACTTTTCCCTCACTACAAGGTCGGGCACCTTACTGCATCAGTATCTGACCACTGTCCTATGCCTCCATCATGATAGACATAAAAGGGAATGCACCAAAGAGGTCTGGGACAAGGAAGAAACGACAGTACAGATTTGAAGCACTGTGGGTAAAGAAGCCGATTGTGAAAATATTGTTCGCCAATCATGGTTTGATGCAACATCGCCCAAAAATATAGACAAAAGGAAGGTAACAGGGACTCAACTGATGAAGTGGCAAAAACAAAATTCAAAGCAGGAACATCAAAGTAGAGGATCTTAAATATGAACTCAAACATGTCAGTAATCTTCCCCCAACAAATATGAACATACTTAAGGTAGCACAAATTTCGAATGAAACTCAATTTAGAGTCTAAGTGAGCCCGTGCAAACTGGTTAAAGGAAGGGGATAGAAACACAGCCTTTTTTCACAACTTTGCTTCCCAGATGAGGAGATCCAATGCTATAAAGGGCCTGGAGAACAGCGAAGGTGAGTGGTGTGATAAGGAGAATGAGATAAAGATGATTGCCACTAGTTACTTTCATAACCTATTCAAATCCCAAGGGCGAACGTCGAGCCATGAGATCCTTGACAGGGTGGAAAACTGTGTCAGTGATGAGATGAATGACTTCCTCTTAGCAGAGTTCAGGACTGAGGAAATCAACGAGGCCATCAGACAAATGAACCTAACCAAAGCTTCTGGACCCGATGGTATGTCTGATCTCTTTTACCAAAATTATTGGCATATTGTAGGATAGGATGTTACCAATTTTTGTCTTAACTTTCTTAATGGAAACGGGACATTAGACCCATAAATCACACAAACATAGTCTTTATTCCTAAAACGAAAGAACCTAGATCCATAGGCCAATTTCGCCCTATTAGACTGTGCAATGTCCTATACAAAATCATTGCAAATGTGTTAGTCAATAGGCTCAAACATGTTCTCCCAAATTGCATTGATGAATCACAAAATGCTTTCGTTTCAGGCCGACTCATAACCGACAACATTTTAGTCGCTTATGAGCTACTTCACACTTTAAAGCACAAAAAGAGAGGAAATAAAGGATATTTTGGACTCGAATTAGACACTAGCAAGGCATATGACAGGATAGAGTGGCATTTCTTAGAGGACATGATGATTAAATTGGGCGTTCATCCTAAATGGATCTCTCTAATTATAATTTGTGTATCTACAATTTCATACTCTATTATTGTTAATGGTCAACCTACTAACAATTTCACCCTAGAGTGAGGTCTCCGACAAGGAGATCCTTTATCTCCGTACCTGTTTTTGATTTGCAGTGAAGGACTATATGCACTCTTAGGTAGAGCCAAGAGGGAAAGACAACTCCATGGGGTTCACGCAAGCAAAAATGGACCAAGCATCACCCATCTATTTTTTTGCCGATGATAGCTTATTATTTGCTAAAGCAAACAACCTGGAAGGCGAAACAATCAAGAACATCATCCAGTCATATGAAGCCTGCTTAGGTCAAAGAATAAATTTTGAAAAGTCTGCATTCTTCTTCAGCAATAATACAGGAGTAGATTGACAGGAGAGTGTTAAACAGCTATTCGGCATTCAAGCTATAAACAATCCGGAGAAATATTTGAACTTACCTACCATTATTGGTAAAAGGAGAAAATGGGCTTTTAGAGAAATTAAGGAGCGAGTCAAGGCAAAACTAACGGGGTGGAGTAACAGGTTCTTATCGCAAGGCGGCAAGGAAGTGTTCATTAAAGCTATTCTTCAAGCAATTCCATCACATGATATGCACTACTTCATACTACCCAAAACTTTGTGTAGAGAACTCAACTCTATCATCAATGATTACTGGTGGAATCCGAAATCGAGGAAGAAAGGTATACACTGGCTCAACTGGTAGAAGATGTGTGGACCAAAACCTTATGGTGGAATGGGATTTAGAGATATGGAAAAGTTTAACCAAGCTTTACTCAGGAAACAAGGTTGGCGACTGCTAAACAATACGAATACACTGGCTTTCCGAGTTCTCAAAGCAAGGTATTTCCCACATAGTAACTTCCTAAAATCCTAGCTAGGCTGCAATCCGTCACTAACATGGAGGAGTATTTGGGGCGCAAGGGAAGTTCTAAATGCAGGATTGAGGTGGAGGGTGGGAAATGGAGAGAATATTAGGATTTGGAAGGATAATTGGCTCCCCTGCCCGTGCTCCTTCAAAGTACAAACTCTGAAGGACACACAGGAGAATAATTGCTATGTGAATGAACTACTAGATCCTAACAACGAACAATGGCGTCAGGACATGTTGCAAAAGTTGTTCGAGCAAAGGGAGACAGAAGCTATAAGTCTGATACCTATCAGCAAGTTGGGAAAAGAGGATGCCTTGGTATAGCATTTTGACAAACATGGCAGCTACACAGTAAAAAGTGGTTATAAACTGCCTGTTTCAGATGTAGAAGCACCAATGACTGCACATACAAGCCATCAACAATTAGATCTCAAGACCATACTTAGGAAAATTTGGTCGGCAACCCTTCCAAATAAGATTAAAATCTTTGTGTGGAGAATCTACCATAACATTCTACCTACCAGAGAGAACCTAAGGCATAGAAATCTTGGAGTTGAGACTCTATGTTCAAGGTGTGGTATAGCTGAGGAATCGACCTTGCATGCAATTAGAGACTGTCCAGCAACAAAATCAATCTGGGTCTCGATGGGAGTTGTGTGGCAAAGGAATAATTTGGAGGGTGACGATGTGAGAGATTGACTGACTGCTATCCTCAAAATGGCAGATGACAATAAAACACATTTGATTGTGACAACATTATGGACGATATAGGGGAGCAGGAATAAAGAGTATCATGAGGAGAGTAGAAGAGATCCACAAGTGGAGGCAAGATTCATAAGGACTTACCTGCAAGAGTTCAATAATGCTTAGACCAATATTGAGAAGGTAGTGGCAAGACAGGAACATAGATGGAAAGCACCATCTACTCCAGGCGTTAAGATCAACTTCGATGGGGCACTTGACACAGCAAACAACAGAGGTGGAATAAGAATGCTAGTTCACAACTCATTAGGTGAAGTATCGATTGCAGGTTCAGTTAAGATAAATTATGTTTCAGATCCCTTTCTAGTGGAGGCTTATGCGGCAGTGAGAGGACTCAAATTTGCAAAAGAGTTGGACCATTCTCATATTGAAGTGGAAGGTGATGCACTGGGAGTGATTAAGAAGCTAAGAGCAAATGAAGATGATCTATCTCCCATGGGTCCAATAATTGAAGAAGCAAGGGTTATAGCAGCAACATTATAGTCATGTTCATTCTGGCATGTAGGTCGAGCAGGTAATAATGCTGCTGCACATAAGTTAGCAAAGTTGGGATTATTGTTAAGTGAAGATAGATATTGGATGGAAGAATAACCTGATGTGATTTCTGATATTGTTGCAAACCAGTGTAATTTGACTGAATAATCAATATATTGATGATTTTCTTCAAAAAGATATAGTCTCTTACTCCTAATTTATTTAAAAACACTATGGAAAAGTAAATAACAAATAGTTGTAAAAAATAACAAATAGTTCTAAAAGATAATATAGATAATAAAAATTATAATTTTATACAAATAGTTGTTATTTTATTACCAAATAGTATAATAAAACTACAACTATTTGTTATAAATTACAACTTTTATTATCAATATTATCTTTTATAACTATTTGTTATCTTTCATAACTATTTATTATCTTTTACAACTATTTTTTATTATCTTCACTTTAACATAAGATAATATGTATTATCTTATAACTAAACCTGTTCAAGACCCGGACAACACGCCCAGCCCGAGTGAACAAGGATTTTAAAGATCAAACCCAGCTTGAGATATTATTTAATTAATAAATTATTTTAATTTAATTTTAATTCTAAAATATATTAATTTTTTAATTATTAATATTTTACTTATTTTTAATATTTTTTTTTGTTTAGGCCTGACAGGCTAGACCAGGCCAAGCCTTGGGCAAGGAATTCAAAAAAGCCAATCAAGCTTGGCTCAATCCATAGATAAATCTACTTACAATCCTAAATTAGTATTATTAATTTATTATTTTACATAATAAAGAGTAGTATTATTACATTTTAATTTTTATCTACATTTTGTTATGAAATACACTAAAAATAGTTTTATTACTTTTTGTTGTTTTTATACGTAATCACAATTTGATTAACATATTTTGCTACTTGTTCTTCTATTTTGATTTTTCCTTCTTAAAATTATATATTATTGTTAGCATATTACAAGATTTCTTAAATTTATAGATAATATATTTTGTGATTTGCTTTAACTTTTGGATTTAAAATCTTACAACTTTTTATTTTATTTTATCAAAATACATGATTTTGTTACAGTTTACGAAAATTATTAGAGTAGTTGATAACAAAATTATGTAATTTAACTTTTACATCTTTTTTTTTTGTTGTAAATTGTATATTGTTCTTAACATATTACAGGATTTCTTAAATGTATAAATAATATATTTTATTATTTTATTTAACTTTTGAATTTAGAATTTTACACTTTTTTTTTATCAAATTAAATGATTTTGTTATAGCTTACTAAATATATTAAACTAGTTAATAACAAAAGTATGTAATATAATTGTTACACCTTTTTCTTTGTAAATTACATATTATTGTTAACAGATTACAAGATTTCTTAAATGTATAGATAGTTTATTTTTTAATTTGGTTTAACTTCCTGAAGCATATTCTGCTATAGTGTTACAACGAAAATTATTTCTCTCTCATAGGGTTCTTTAATTACTATGAAGTTTTAACCCATGATAATAGACTGCATAAGGATCATTGGTATAAAATTTTAGAAATTTTTTACTTGATTTTCCTGTTAAAACATGAAATTCGTGGTGTGCTATATATAGTAGTAGTGTTCTAATTAAATTAGGACTCTAGTTAACCCGTAATTCTTATGGGACATGATTTTCTTGTTGTAGCTGGTATTCTTAATTGTTAAGGATCTAAATAACTTATTCACTAACCAACTTGATAATCAAGGCTATAAATGTAAGAGAAGAGTGGTTAATTTGAAGTAGTGACGCTCCCATGGTGGGAAAACATTGAATGGTTTTCACATGTTAGCAAAAGATGGTACTTTCAAAGGACTTAAACCAGTGATGCCAAGGCAGGAGAACATTGAATGAAATTGATTTGGTGAAGAGCAATGTATTTGAATCTATAATGCCCACAGTCACTGTTATTGACAATCATCCATTCTTTTCAAAGCGGTCAGGCCAGTCCGTTTCAGCTTTCAGCTTGAGGGGTTGTGCTTTACCAATGCCAGTCATAGGTTATGGCAATTGATCTTCCTACAGTAGTAAGGGACTTGGGAAGGAGGTATAGGCAATATGGGAGGATTCGTGCTTGGAAGGGAAAGTTTTTGATGATTCAAGACAAATTAGGAAACAATTTGTTGGATTTTGCACATTTTGTGGCCGTTAGGCATATTTTGATATTTTATTTTTGTAGTTGTAGACATCCTGTTAGGTCTACATTGTGACAGGTTAATGCCATTTCAATCAGTTTTGTCTCCAAAACAGTGGTTTTGTAAAAAAATGTCACAAACGTTGGGAAACTCAAGAAAACTAGCAAAAATTAGTTTTCAAAAGTCGTGGTTCAATCGACACTAGGTAGTGCCAATCATGTTAAAGGTCGCATCTATTGGCACTATATAGTTTCGATTGAGATTACTAGATGAACAACTAACACATCAAACTGTTGAACAAGATTTTTGAAAATTTGAAAAGTTAGGGACTCGATCGCCAGTCAATATTGTCGGTCGTGAAAACATGTGTCGATCGACAATATTGACTACTGATCGACAATACATGCTGCATAAAATTAGTTTAAGATGGAAAAAACTTCTTCAAAGGCTTGTTCAATTTCAAACACACTACTGTCGTTTAGGCCTTTTATATAAATGCCCATAGGGCCAGAATTACAACATTCAACTTCCAAACTACAGAGAAATCATTCTCTAAACCCAAAACCCTTTCTAGCCTTTTCCCTGAGATGGCATTCCAATTGTGGATGAACCATGCATTTTCAACACAAGGCAGCCTTGCTTCTTTATGACTTCAATGCCTTGTTCAACTTGCATCAAGTTCATTTTAATGTTGTGATGATTCAAGAAGCATGTCGTCATTGGGATCTTGAAAGAAAGGTCTTCTGTTTTGGGATGATCGAAGTCACACCCCTATATGATGAATTCTGTGCCATTCTAGAGCATCCTACTTCTACCAATATGGTGATCCCTACTTTGGAGAATCGAAATTCTCTATCTCTTGTTGGTCTTCTCTTTGTTGGTGACCAATTCCATGTTTGGTCCAAGGAAACAGAGATGTCATTGGCTGGGTTTGTTGAGAGGTTTTATGAGTTGGACCTGAATGAAGCTGCCTAGGTTCGGAGAAGGAAAAATGCTTTATTGTTTTGCATGATCTCTGAGCTAATATGCCACACAAGAGGGATGCAAGCCCCATTGTTGCTATCCAATGCAGTTTATCAAGTCATCATGGAATGAATGAACATATTGGCTTGTTGTTTGGCTATGACTCAAGAAGGGTTGGATAGCATGCATGGGGGAGATAAGGGTCCATTCACTAGTAGTAAGTTTTTACTCCATGTAAATTCGATTCCAAAAGTTTTACTTTATGCCTTAAGAATTCATTAAAAAATTTCTTGACATGATTCTTCCTTTTCTATATATGGCTCTGTGAGAGGTTAATGCTAATTGCCCCTCCTACACAACAACTTCATGTCTACAAGCCTAAGCATTATAGACAAACGAAAATGATAGTCTAGCATACTTTTTGAGAGGCTTAGGATGAGAGCTTCCTAAAAGTTTCAAGTGTCCAAATTTAGTGGGTAGTGCCATGCTGGAAAATTTCCTCTCATCATTCATGTCCATGGATAGTTCAATGTGTCAATCGCTTCATTGACTCGTTTTTCTTTCTAAATTCCTCTACAGCTGAGTAGACAATATGGTGAACCCTAGCTCATTGTTAATGAGAGGATTAGCTTTGTTGTGGGCAAGCTTAAAGCTCGTAATCTATCAGTCATCATTTCTTCATGGGAGAGTTTGATGATAGTGGATGCTCGATCTTGCTTGGAAGATCGTTTCATGAAGCCGGCAAAAAAAATATTGGAGGGACCTATATAGAAAGGTGTTAAGGACGGAGACTGCTGGTGAAGATGGAGGTCAAGGACAAAATGAAGATTGAAGGATAAATATCCCCTTTTGCAAAATTTTAGTTCATACTTTTAGGACTTAGGAGTTTATCTTTTTAAGCATGTGTAAGGGAATAACCCAACTTTTAAGATAGAAACATTTGTTTATTCATCCTTGGAAGATGAAAGGTTTGTCTTAAGTAGTTTATTAGGATTTAGCTTTAGTGACAAATGATTGTGATTTGGAAATTTCTCCTTTATTAATGAAATAAAAGAAAACTCTTTATGCTCAATTATACAAAATGCATTGAATTTCATTTCCCTTCATCCCCTATGAATTTCATCCTTTTTTGGCCTCAACTTTTGTCTAAGCCGTCCTTCTGGTTTTTAACTTAACAGGTCATGCTCTAACTTTTTCCTAGGCCATCTTTTCATACTTTTAACCTAGCGAGCTATTCAAGCCATAAGTTGCCCTTTTAGGTTTCAACTTAGTGGATTAAACAAAGTATTTCTTAATTCTATCTAAGTTAATTGGCTCCATGGACTCATTCCCATCTAAGTCCGTGATTCTAGTTGCACCTCTGTTGAAAATTTTCTTCACAATGTACCTTCCCAATTAGGCTTAAACTTCCCTATAGCATCAAAAATTGTTGCTCTAAGCTCTTTCAAGACATAGTCTCCTTCCATTATGTTTCGCTGTTTGACCTTTTTGTTAAAAGTCTTAGCAAACTTCTTTTGGTGCCCTTGCACATGATAAAGTGTCTAAAGCTTTTTTTGACTAACAAGTTCAACTCTTCGAATCGTGCTTGTAGTCAATCTTCTTCATTGACTTGTGATTCCATGCTGACTTGCAAGGTTCATAAATATAATTCGAGCGATCAAACTGCCTCTCTACCATAGGCTAAAGATAAAGGTGTCGCTTAGATCGAGGTTCAACAGGCCCATAGTGCTAGTGTAAGTTTTTCATGCCAATCCTTATAGGTATTTGTGGTTTTACTTATAATGGTCTTGACATTTTTCTTTGCTGCTTATACTGCACCATTGGTTTGTGGCCTATATGTGGATAACTTGTGCAATTCAATCTCGAATCTATCCAATAGGTTTAGAGTTTCACCTCTAAAGTGTTGGCTATTATAAAAAATTAACACCAGCAGAACTTTGAATCTGCAAATGGTATGATCATGAATGAACTTTGCAACATGCTTGGACTTTAATACTAAATGCTACAACTTTGATTCATCTGGAGAAATAATCTATGGCTACCAAGATGTATTCATGTCCCTTTGAAGACTTTGGGATAACTTTAGTAATGATGTTTATTCCCTAAGTAGAGAAAGGCCATGGGGTGGTCATGTTGTACAATTTTCAGTGAGGTAAGTGATTCAAATTGGTGTTAATCTGGCACTTGTGACACCTCTTCACTAATTGAGCACAATTTGTTTCCATAGTGAGCCAAAAGTATCCAAGCCTCATAATCTTCTTTTCTAGCATGCGACCATTCATGTGGGGTTCACAAACTCCTCTGTGTACTTCCTCCATAATGCTCGTTGCCTGGCCTTCACTGACACATAACAGATGGATTTCGTAAAGTAGATATTTTGTACAGTTCTTCGCCATACAAGATGAATTGAGTTTATAGTCTTCTGATAGCCTATTTCCCATTTTTACCTACCCCTGGGGGTATTCACCTTTTTCAACAAAGTTCTTTATGTTTGTATACCATAAAAATAATCATTGATTTCAAGATTCAAGGCTAAACATATTAAGGGTTTGCTTTTTTGTTCGATCACCATCGGAATATTTTTCTTGCCTTTCTGAGGTTCCACCATTGAAGCAAGGGTTGCTAATGTGTCGAGAAATGATTCCGAGTTCTAGGCAGATAGGCAAAGGAGATTTCTTCAAACTGTTGTATTATCTTTTCTAACAACCTTTGATACTATTTCAATTTTTCATCCTAGGTTTTCCACTTTCCTTGATCTTGAGCTATCACAAAGAATGAGTCTCCATATATTTCTTCCCTTTTGAATCCTAGAAAAACCAAGGCTTGCATACCAATGATACAAGCTTTGTAGCTGTTGCATTGTTAATAGCGGCAAAATTCAGCTTGAATGATAGGGCATAACCGAATCATCTGGGGATATAATGACTATACTAGTTCCACGTCCATTCTAATTTGAAGCTTTGTCAAAGTACACCTTACATGCTTCATGTTCAATTTTCATAGTTGCTTCTTTCGAGAATTTAGGTACTTGTTCGTTTCTCCATCAACTAGTAGTTTGGATAAGAAATCAGAGACAACACTTCCTTTTATGGCTTTTCTAGTCACATGTCTTAAATCATATTCGGATAGAAGGACCAACCATTTAGACATCCTACCTGATAAGGTGTGAGCGTCGAACAGATACTTTAGCGGACCTAGCCTTGATATCGCCTATACCTGATGAGTTTGCATGTAATGATGCAGCTTTTTAGCAGCCCATACCAATGCTAAGTTTTCTCAATCCATGAGTAATCGGTCTCATATGTCAAGAACTTCTTACTCAAATAGTAGATGGCCCTTTCAGACCCTTCTTTGTCCTTTTGTGCGAACATGCAACTGACAACGGTTTAGTAATTGACAAGTACAGAAGCAGTGACTTTCCTTGATGTGAGGGAACTAAGTGATAACTCGTATAATTATATAGTTTTTAGTTATGTTTTATTATTGTTTTGTGTCAAATACGAGTTATTATTGTTTAGTCTAATTGTGTTTATGATATTTTATATTTTTATGTAATTTGGTGTTTTTCACGAGCTTCTTTGAGTGATTTCAGATTACTAGAATTAAGGGCAAATCCAGTTCAGTTCCAGTTCCGACACCGTTTACCATATCAGCTATATCTCGAGTTTCACTGAAGCAATAAGGCTGAAATTTGTAGCCGTGCAAAGCTAAGAGGCATATCTATCTTTTTCATGTTTTACACTTCTTGAAACGGAGTCGTTTTCCCTAGTGAAATCGACCATTAAGTTGACTGATGTGCAATGACGTCTGTACTGACCTGTTTTCGTATTTTGCCCATATCTTCTTATCCACATCAGAAAATGAGCTGATTTTAACGGCTATGGATCCGTAACTGATAGGGGTATATTTTTCTAGAAGACAATTTTATCAGATCGAGCCTCCAACATTGACAAAATCGACCTTCAAGCTGGCTGATCAGAATTGTCATACAATATGACGAAAATTGTTAGAAAAATGCACCCACCTATTATACCTACCTTTGAAATTTGTAAAGCTTGTCTCTTGTCATTTAGCCCTCCAAAATGTGTATAAATAGAGGGCCTTGGATGAGTATTGGGATACATTGATACATTGGTAGGATATTAGCCATTGTAATAAAATTCTCTAAGTTTTCTTCTTCTTTCTTTTCTCTAGTTTTCTTTTTCTTTATTTACTTATGCTTCTTACATTTCTTTTCATTTTATTCATATCTAGTATGTGTTGCTAATCATATTGTTGAGGTGATGAGGTGAAGCTTTTGGTAAATGCTAAGGTTAGTCTCTTAAACATGAGCTAAAATGAATCATCATTTATAAACACTAGTATAGATAATATTTTCTTTTGGTTTAAAATCATACTTGCAAAGTAGGGATCTTGATTCATTATTGACAATGAAAATGGCACAGTAAATGTTTGGTTTCATAACCTTGATTTGTTGTAGACATATACCTTGGCATAAGGAATGCTTGGACTCTTTTTGTGAGTTTTGAGGACACCAAATGAACATAATATCATATGCTATGGACGTTGGACAATTTGGACTGAATTGCTAAACCTTCCGATTGGAATCTCCCTTATGTGTGAATTTCAATTGTGTAATAAAACAAGATTAATCTTAGCATAACACCAAGAGTGGATTCTCTAACCTCAACATCTTTTCTTATTGTTTTTTTATATATCTTGTTTAATTTCTTTTATGTTATTTTGTTTATTTTGTTCTCTAATATCTTGTTTATCTTGTTTTGTTGTTGATTCCCTAATATCTTGTTTACTTTCTTTTTCTTATATATTTATAAACTTATACTTACTAATACGCTTCCCTGTGGTTCGACCTCGGACACCCGAGAATTTATTACTTGAACATAACCTGCACTTGGGTTTACAACTCTTAATTGAGTCTCCATCAAGTTTTTGGCGCCGTTGCCGGGGAGGCAATACTAAGTATATAAGTTTATAAGTATATTTATTTTTATTGGCTGGTTATACCGCCTAATTTTCTATATATTTATATTTATATTGTAAAGTTTATATTTATATATTATCTATTTATTAACTTTGTTTTATGCTTGTTTGGCGACGTGATTTTAGATCTCGTCGTTTAGTTAGATTTTATTGTGAAACTTTTTCAGGTAATCTTTCTAATACAACTCCTACCATGGCTGACAATGAAAGTGTTCATGCTGAAGATGAAAACAGACAAGTACGCACCATGCGTGACTACTTGCAACCAACTCGAAGCTCATCACCCTCTTGTTTTATTTTTCCTCTCAATGCAAACAACTTTCGTTTTAAAGCAGGTATGATAGCTTTGCTTCTAAATTTCCATGGGTTAGAATCGGAAAGTGCTTACTCATTTCTAAAAGACTTCGAAGATGTATGTGTCACCTTTAATGACCAACAATGCACAAATGAAATTGTCAAGCTAAAATTATTTCCTTTTTCTTTAAAAGATAAAGCAAAAAATTGGCTTCATAATTTAAAACCAAGGTCAATTGGCACATGGCAAGAATTACAAACTGAGTTTCTAAAGAAATTTTTCCCAGCACATAAAACTACTGCTTTGAAAAGACAGATTCAAAATTTCAATCAAAATGAAAATGAAGCATTTTTTCAGTGCTGGGAGCGTTTTAAAGATTTGTTAAGTTCTTGTCCACATCATGGTTTTGAAAAATGGCGTCTTATTAGTTTCTTTTATGAAAGTTTAACTCCCGAAACTAAATAATTTGTTGAAACAATGTGTAACGGTGAGTTTCTAGAAAAAGAACCTGAAGAAGCCTTTGACTACCTAGACCATTTGGCAGATAACTCTCAAGCCTGGCACACAGATAATTCCTCTGAAAGTTCCAATAGATCTAATCTTGTTTCTAACAGAGGTAAATATCATTTTAGTCAAGAAGATGAGATAAAAGCTAAAATAGCTAATTTGGCTAGAAAGATTGAAGCCATGGAACTTAGAGAAGTAAAAGAAGTCAAAACGGTTAAAAATGAAGAAAGTTGTGGAATTTGTGAAATCATGGGACACCCCACTTCTGAATGTCCAAACATTCCCATTCTTAAAGAAGCGTTGCATGATCAAGTAAATTCCATAAACACATTTAAAAAGCCTTTTCCTTCTCCTTACTCTGAAACGTATAACCCTGAATGGAGAAATCATCCCAACTTCAGTTGGCAGAATAATAATCATGTTCAGGTACCACAATCTCAAAAGCCGGGCAACAATTTTTCCTATCAACCTTCACGTGTACAAACCTTGGAAGAGACATTGCAAGCATTCATGCAAACACAAGCAAATGTGAATAACCAAACTTCACAGGACATCAATGAGATCAAAAACACCTTGTCCACATTGACAGCTTCATTACGCACTCAAGAAAAAGGTAAGTTTCCTGCTCAACCTCAGCCTAACCCTTCTACTCAATGTCTTGTTTCTTGCTCCAATGAAACTCAACAGGAAAATGCCAGTTCTATCACAACTCTTCGAAGTGGAAAGGCAATTGACAAAAACATTCCATCAAAAGATCAAGATCCTCCTTCCCCTCCGAAAAGTAATGGTAAGGATGATGGTAAGTCTGAACTTCTTGAAAATTTGGACAAAGAAAAAGGTATGCATCCTGCTCCTTTTCCTCAAAGGTTGCAAACAATAAAGAATTTGAATCAAAATGCAGAAATTTATGAACTTTTCAAACAAGTTAAGATTAACATTCCTTTATTGGATGCAATCAAACAAGTTCCATCTTATGCTAAATTTTTGAAGGACATGTGCACATTTAAAAGGAAACATAATGTACAAAAGAAAGCATTTCTGACGGAAAGTGTGAGCTCAATCATTCAGCACCTTACTCCACCAAAATTCAAAGATCCTGGATGTCCAACAATCTC
Source organism: Fremontodendron californicum (assembly GCA_030761205.1). Lineage (NCBI taxonomy): Eukaryota > Viridiplantae > Streptophyta > Magnoliopsida > Malvales > Malvaceae > Fremontodendron > Fremontodendron californicum. The sequence goes on from JAULJL010000005.1 coordinate 28,136,518, forward strand.
ATGCATCATTGGAAACACTAGAATAGAACGTGCATTGCTTGATCTTGGTGCTAGTGTTAATCTTTTGCCTTTTTCTGTTTATCAACAGTTAGGTTTAGGTGAACTCAAGGAAACACCTGTTACACTTCAACTAGCTGATCGTTCTGTAAAAATTCCTCGAGGGATAGTTGAAGATGTTTTGGTTCAAATTGATAATTTTTACTTCCCTCTTGATTTTATTGTTTTGGACACACATCCTGTTTCAAATCCAAATGTTCAAATTCCTGTTATATTAGGCCGTCCATTTCTTGCAACTTCTAATGCTCTGATAAATTGCAGGAATGGTATGTTGAACATTTCTTTTGGAAATATGACTTTAGAATTAAATGTGTTCAACACTTGCAAGCAACCTGGTGATGATTCAGAAGTACATGAAGTGGATTTCATTGAAGAACTTGTTCATGAACATCTCACCACTACCACATTCCATGATCCTTTAGAAGCTTATTTAATTGAATGTGAGTTTGATAATGCTTCAGAAATTTCACACACTGATTCTTTGTTAAATTCTTTTCAGGATAAGCATTGTTGGAAACAAAAACTTGAGGAACTCAGAAATGATGCATATGAGAATCCTAAAATTCATAAAGAAAGAACTAAAGCCTTTCATGACAAGTTAATTTCAAGAAAAACATTTGATGTTGGGCAAAAAGTTCTACTTTATAATTCTAGACTTCACATATTTCCTGGTAAGTTGAGATCAAGATGGACTGGCCCATTTGTGGTTAAGCATGTGTATCATTATGGAGCAGTTGACATTGAGAATCCTCAAAATGGTAACGTATTCAAGGTAAATGGACAAAGACTCAAACTCTTTTTGGAATCATGTTACTCAAGAAGAGATTGTTTTTCTTTCTGATCCTTGTTTTGAAAATAACTAGATGTAAATATAATTTTTACTAATCTTCAAAAAAAAAAAATACATTTTTTTTCCGGTTAAATGGCGGATAACGGTACTCCGTGATTATTTAAGTCGGTTCCATCAGCTACCCACAAAACTGATATTGTATATAAATTTCTCTTTCAATTTCTTTTTCATTTTTTTTCAAGATGGATGATATTCTCACAAGATTGCAGAAACGATTTCCTCCTTTTCCTCGAAATATTTTACTGAAGCTTTACCAAGTTCGATTTGAAAGATTAAGAATGCTTATGCACAAAGGGATTCCTGAAGACATACGTTGGATAATTGAAGCCAAGGTACGTGAAGATGAATATCTTCCTGTTTTGCATTAGCAGGTACAGGTAGAAGCACTTATGCAAAGAAGCGATGAGCAAAGCGCATGAGTTCAAATTGCCACAAGTGTGCACGATGGACGTGTAACGGTAAATGTCGTTCTATTGGGATTCCGTCCTCTAATCGAGATGATAAAATTGAATTCATTAAGGATGGACTGAGTAAGGAGAATTTGGGTAATATCCAACTTTCTCTTGAGACGCATCCTAGTGGAGACGTACAGAGAGAATTTCTTGATTTATGGCCGCAATTCCAAAGGGAATGGCAACATCTTGGGAATCTGATGATAAAAGACCCTGTTTGCCAGCTTGTAAGAAAACTGGATGGGAAGCATATCCTCGACTCATAGAAGGCGTTTAAGCCGTTTCTGGACGTAAAACCAGAGGAAGATGCCAAATACACTTTCGGTGACATTATTACTTTTGACTTTTACGGCACTCGAAAAAAAAATGGAAAGCACTTCGTCCCAGCGCATTAAAAAAATTGGTGTCTTTGGAGGTGCTTATCCAGGGAAAAATAAAATATTCGCTGATGAAGCAATAAGAGTTGGAGTAATACTTGCTCAACAAAAGATCCAGTTGATTTATGGAGGCGGTAGTACGGGTTTAATGGGAGCAGTCGCTACAGCAGCACACGCCGGAGGAAGTCCAGTTCTAGGAATCGTGCCACAACTATTCACAGGTTTTTGTGGACCTACCGTGGGTAAGGAAATACAAGTCTGGAGTATCCCTGAACGGATAACAATCATGTACCATTCTGCCGATGCATTCGTTGCTTTACCAGGAGGTCTGGGTATATTGGAAGAAATAGCTTGCGTGGCTTCTTGGTCATCTTTGGTCACAAATAAGAAACCCATTGGTTTGCTTAATATTAATGGTTATTGTAGACACCTAATTTTGTCCGGACCACTAAACAGGTATGTTTTCTTCCCATATTGATGTTCCCAAGTGTAAAAAGACTGTTTTCATCCTGCAGGTGGTACTCCGAGACTTAGTTTAAGAGGGCGAGCACAAAAAGTCAAACTTGAAAAAAAGTCAACCCCGAAAAAGTCAACCCCATAAAGTCAACTACTGAAAAAGTCAACCTACTTTCAAAATCAAGATTTTAAGTTCAATTGAAAAATGGCGAAGGAATTTTGATAATCCGAGTTCTACATTGAAAGATATGGAGTTCGGAAGTTGGGATTTGGAGATTCAGTAGAAAAGAAACCCTAATCCGAGAAATTTGGGGAAAAGTGCTTAAACGATCAAACTGGTCGGAATTGAAGGTTCCAAATGAAAGATAAGCACTGACTACGGGTAATGGAGAAGTCACTTGCAAGAAAAACCGAAAGAAAAGTCAATCCGGGAGAAAACCGAGAATTAGGGTTTTTAGTGGATTTCGGTGAAATCGGGAAGAATCACAGAAATGGCCCGACTTGTTAAGACCAAAACCCCCCAATGGATGAAGAATGGTTAAAAAGGATGGCCCAAGGCTCAGATTGAAGAAAATCTAAAAATCGGATTTGTTTTGAGCAAAACCGGGTTTCGGAGGTAAAAGGGCAAAATTGGAAAAATTTGGGAAAAATAGCAAATGGACTCCGAAAATTATGGAAAATTTGTCAATATCATTCTTAAATCATTTGAAGGAGATTGGCGAAAGAAAATCTTGATTCCGAGTTCGTTTGCAAAATGGCCAAATCCCGGGCTTCTTATGCAGTAATTCAAAAAGGAAAATCCCGGAAAAATAGCAAATGGACTCCAAAAATTCTGAAATTTGGCAAATCTCATTTTCAAATTATTTGGAAGAGATTGGCGAAAGAAAATCTTGATTCCGAGTTCGTTTGCAAAATGGCCAAATCCCGGGCCTCCTATGCAGTAATTCAAGCCGATAAATCCCGAAAAAATACCAAATGAGCTCCAAAAATTATGAAAACTTCCAGATCACACTTTTTAATTATTTTGAAGAGATTGGTGAAGAAAAATCTTGATTTGGAGCTCGTTTAAAAAATGGTAAAATGTAGGGGCATAAAAGGGCATTTTTGGGAAGAAAAAATCCAAATAAATAGCAAACGGACTCGGATAATTTTGAAAACTTCCAGAACTCAATATTTTATTATTTTGGAAGTATTAAAAAAAGAAAAATTGAATTTGGAGTCCGTTTGATATTTACTTGCATCCGGGGGGCAAAATGGTCATTTCACCCAAGCAACCGAAAAGGGCTTTTTTTGGCCCTTCAAAAAATCAGAGTTGGGCTGGAAAAGAGATGTGCTGGCATACCCAAGCCCAAAGAAAGGAGGAAGCTTCTAATTTTTTTTTTAATCAAGTGGTTAAAAATCAAGAGTTAGTTAACCATTCTCTTTGATCAAGCCATGGTGATTAAACCACATAGGTTAAGAAAGATGTCAACATTATTTTTGCATAGCTGTAATTTGAGAGGGCTGAGATGCTAATCTAAAGGTGGTAATTTCATGACTTTTCATCTTGAATTATTGGCCATTTGATGGAAATTAGGTTACACAAAAATGACAACATCTTGGAGGCTATATAACCATGCATTAAGGCTAGCCCTAAGGAGGGGGGAGGCAGATTTTGGTTTCTTCTTTTCCATTTTGGCTGATTTCTCTTAGTTTTTCTTTGTTTTTATCTTCTTGGTTGAGAGCAAAAAAAGAAAAGTTTAGAAATAAAGGAAAGTTTGAAGAGAAAAGCTTGAAATATTAGCTTCTTGAGGTTGCTCTTGAGCACCAACTCTTGCACTTTCATTTTCTATTCTTGTTTTTTGCTATTTTAATCTCTACTTGGTGAGTTTTCATTTTAAAATAATGTTTCTTGTTCTTCCTTCATTTCCTTTCTTAAGTATATTTTTTTTTACATTTTGTTTTTACAATAAACTCACCATGGCCAAATGGCCTACATTATTTATTTTAAGTTGTTGTTTCAATTCATTTTACCATATTGTTTATGCTATTTTCTTTGTTTTTGATGTTTTAAGTGTTATGTTATTTCATGTTCTTAAGTTATATTTAATTTGGTTGCTTTGTTTGTTGCCATTTATGTCTTAGATATCATGTTTTTGCATTTTTAATTTTCTGTTTTCATGTTGTTTAAATTTGAGCATGTTTTAGAGTTAGCATATTAAGTGTTTGTGAAAATGCTTGTGTGATTCTTTGCATGATTCTTGTTTTATATCTTAGTGAGCATGTTTTAGATTTGGTATATTAGGTGTTTGTGAAAATGCTTGTGTGATTTTTGTGTTATGACTTAGTTTTTCATGCTAGCATACCAAGTGTTTGTGAAAATGCCATGCTTGTTGGAGCTTGGGGCCATTTGGCTACTCCATGTGTTTTGCATTGTGTGTTGTATTTTTTGTCATGCTAGTTGTTAGGTTTTTGCATTTGCATGATATTTGGTTGGATTTTTGAATTAAGCATGCCTTGTGTTTGTGAAAATGCCATGCATGTCTTAGGTCTAGGTTACATTAAATGCCATGCAAGTTCATGTTAGGTCTAGGCCATATTATTTATGTCATGCATTTTCCTTACATTTAGGTTTAGATCCATGCATTTCATGCATTATGTTTGCTGCATTGTTTCATGCATTTCATGTTCATGCCACTTGAATAATGACTTGAGCCAATTAATGGTTCAAGATCATGCTCTCTTGAGCACACTTGTGGAAAATTAAGTTTGTCAAATTGATTACTCTACCTTTGTGATTTTTTTTATTTAGCCAATTTTTATCTAACTTTCAAAGAGTCCTAGCTACTGCTTTCAAGTCATTTTATGAGTTTCAAATATTTTTACTTTGGTTTTTAAATGATTTTATCAAAAGCAAAAATGTGTTGGCAAAGCAGTTTTTTTCTCCTCCAAAAACTCGTACATCTATGATTTTTCTGGGAATTCATCTTTGATCAGAAAATTAAGCCGATTTGTTTTCATGTAGTTTTACATGTCCTGAGTCTCCAGTATTTTTTTTAGAATTTTTGGAAGTTTTAAAAATTGGGTAAAAAATCGTGGATTAAAACTGGACAGTGGAGTCAGAATTGAATTTAAAGAAAAAACAAAGCAGTTTTTTTTCTCCTCCAAAAACTCGTACATCTATGATTTTTCTGGGAATTCATCTTTGATCAGAAAATTAAGCCGATTTGTTTTCGTGTAGTTTTACATGTCCTAAGTCTCCAGTATTTTTTTTAGAATTTTTGGAATTTTTAAAAATAGGATAAAAAATCGTGGATTAAAACTGGACAGTGGAGTCAGAATTGAATTTAAAGAAAAACAAAGCAGTTTTTTCTCCTCCAAAAACTCGTACATCTCTGGTTTTTCTGGGAATTCATCTTTGATCAAAAAATTAAGCCGATTTTTTCTCGTATAGTTTTATATGTCCTGAGTCTCCAGTATTTTTTTTAGAATTTTTGGAATTTTTAAAAATAGGGTAAAAAATCGTGTATTAAAACTGGACAGTGGAGTCAGAATTGAATTTAAAGAAAAACCAATTTTCTGTTTTGGTTAATTTACTTAGAGTGGGCTGATTAGGAGGGTTAGCTACTGACTTAGGATGATTTCTAAGCCCTTTTAAACTCTAAAATGGTTTTTCAAGTCCCGGGTTAAAGGTAGTCAAGTCCGGATTTTTTAAACTTAGGAAATTAGAGCCATTTAAAAAAAAATTAGCCCAGTTTTTATTGTTAATTCAAGCTTTTCAAAATTGTTTTCAAACAATCACAAAGTATTTTGGTTTTAGAATATTTAATTTGACATATTTTCCTAAGGTAGCCGGATATCTTTTTAGATATACGGATTTCCTTAATTAAAGGAAAAAATACATCTCATGCATTGCATTTTTATATTCATGCATTTTATATAATATGTGATTCTTGCCATAATAATTTCTATATGTCATGACATTTAGGTTGCATTATATTATTTAGATTTTGCTATGTCATTTTATTTATGTCATGCCTATACATATTCATTTCTTTTAAATGTTTTCAAAAAAGATAATGATTTTCAATAAAAATAAAGATATTCCCGAGTTAAAATAATTCATGAGTTCTCTACCGGGTTTGCTGGAGGGAATATCATCAATTATTATTAATAAATGAATATATTTCTTTCAAAAAAAGAGAATGATTCGGAAAGTTTTCCAAAACTAATAAAAATTTCTATATTTTGCCACGTTTGTTGGGGAATATAGGAAAATTTTGAATTTATAAATTCCGGATCATTTTCAATAAAAAAAATGGAATTATTTTTCTTTAAATTGGGAATTAATTTGAAATACTAAATTTAAAACCAACTTTTACCGAGACTTGAGATAACACACGATTAATAAGGTACCGATTTATACGGGCGTTGTGGGGGTGCTAATCCTTCCCCGCACGTAACCGACTCCCGAACCCGCTTCTTTGATTTCTCTGGTTTAAAACGCAGACTTGAAATTGGTTTTTAAAATGTTTTAATTAATTTTTAAAATATTTTATAAAACCGGTTTTAATAGGTGGCCGATCACACCTAGCTAAAAAAGATTGGTGGCGACTCCATGTCTTTTAAGGTCATTTTTAAAACCTTCATTTTTTTTAGAGGAATTAAGTCGACTTTTCCTCGGTTTTTTTTAATGTCATGCCTAACGAATAATAAAGTCTTGCGATGAGACGTCGTTACGTTATTTTTTAGGTTGCGACAGCTTGGCGACTCCACTGGGGACATATAAGAGAGTCAGGCCTAGAATTAGTCGTGTCTTATCAAAGTCTCGGTTTTGTTGGTTTAATTGGTATTTAATTTTAATTCCCACATTTTTTTTAATAAGGAGAATTCTGAAAATAATAAAATGTTTTTAAATCTGTTCATTCTCATGTGCATGCATTTTATTGTTGTTCTCTAGTTATTTAAGGTTGTGTATTATAATTGCTTGTCGGTTAATGCGTTACACTATTCTTGAATGTTTTAATTGCTAGGGCATTTAGAATAAGGTTTGTAGAATAGGTAGTGAAAGGTTTATTATTCCTCCACACACACTACACGTGCATTTGCATAACATGAATCCTATACCCGGGTTCCGTCCTTTTAAGTGGGAGTAAAGTAACTACGCCTTCGTGATGATCCTCCGTATGGGCTAGTGAAACACTTTCGGAGTATAAAGTACCTAATGCCTTCGTGATAATCCTCCGTACGGGCATAGGAAAATATACTCTAACGAATTGAACCCGCTTTTATCGGGGTGCCTTACTAGCCTTCACCGGCGACAGTGAGGAACAATTCGGGGCCTTAGAACCGATTCACCCTCATATAGTGAACCTAGGCGAAGCCATCCCGAATTTCCGTTAGATATACCGAAAATAGGAACACATGGAGGGACATTTCTAAACTTTTTGTTACATGTTTTACACTCCGAATAAGTGTGGTAGATCGGGCAACGATGTACGTACATCGCCCGTAATAAATGTGATACTCCGCCTCGAAGGCATCGTGATGCCTAAATAAGCAGATATTGCTGGGGCAGATGTTCATTAGCTGTTTTTTTTATAAGAAAAAATCATTTTTCAAGCATTTTTGCATGTGGCACATTTCATGCATGTGTAAATAGAGCATGTACATTTTTGGTTGTATTATTGATCTCATTCTTTGCAATAAACAGTTGGTAATTGAATTTGATGATTTCATAAAACCGGTAGTGTCACATGAACATTTGCATATTGTACCATAGTAAGATCCACCCTGAAATTCTTTTGAAAATGATGTGATTGGTTTATCAAAAAAAAAAAAATTGGAGGCAAATCTTGCATAATGAGATTTTTGAATAACCAAGATTTAGGTCCCACCAATTTCGTGTAATCATTGATTTCTTTGTATATACCTTTGTGTTAATTCATTTATTTTTGCATGTATCATTTTGACATCATGTTATAGTCATAGCATGCATGGTCATTCATTGTAAGATATGTTTATGACATGCATGGTCATTATTTGTATATACTTATGTATCAATTTATTCTTTCTTTACATGCATCATGTTGGCATCAAGTTGCATTCATGCATTCATAGTCAGCATGATTTTTCTCTATATATCCATATATCAATTTATTCTTTCTTTACATGCATCATGTTGGCATCAAGTTGCATTCATGCATTCATAGTCAGCATGATTTTTCTCTATATATCCATATATCAATTTATTCTTTCTTTACATGCATCATGTTGGCATCAAGTTGTATTCATGCATTCATAGTCAGCATGACTTTTCTGTATATATCCATATATCAATTTATTCTTTCTCTATATGCATCATGTTAACGTCAAATTGCATTCATGCATTCATAGTCAGTATAACTTTTCTGTATATATTCAAGCATTAATTTGCTTATTTTTTACATGCATCATGTTGGCATCATGTTGCATTCATGGCATACATAGTCATCGTGATATGCTCATGCATTAATTTGTCATATTGGCATCAAGTTGCACTCATGACATACACGGTCAGCATGATTTTCTTTGTATATACTCTGTGTCAGTCATTTATTCTTCACATGCATCATAATTGACATTGTGTGGCATTCATAGTGTATATGATCATTCATTGGGAAATACATTTGGAACATACATGGTCATTCATTGTATATATCCATGCATTGATCTGCTTATTCTTTACATGCATCATGTTGACTTTGGGTTGCATTCATAACAAACATAGTCAGCATAATTTCTTTGTATATGTTCATGCATTAATTTGCTTATTACATACATCATGTTAGCATTAGGTCGCATTCATGACACACATGGTTAGCATGATTTTCTTTGTATATACTCTATATCAATCATTCATTGTTTGCATGTATCATAATTGACACCGTGTTGCATTCATAGGATATACGATCATTCATTGGGAAACATGCTAAAATGCATATGATCAGTCATTGCATATATCCATGTGTTGATTTGTTTATTCTTTGTTTGCAACATGTTGGCATTGTGATTGCATTTATCACATATATGGTCAGCATGTTTCCATTGTACATATCCATACATCATATTGTTTAGGCTTCACATGCATCAAATTGCATTCATGGCTCATTCATCATGACATACATTTGGGGGAAATAAAATAGAAGTTGGCTTGGCTTTAGGAGTCTTTGAAAGAATTTCCATTTCAAATCAGAAGAAGTACTGAGTACACTTTTAATACAGGCCGGTGCTATGGAGGATGAACAAGTTGCCCGAATGGAAAAAATGGAAAGGGAACAGAGAGAATTGCGAGAACAGCTAGCAAAATCTCAAGCAGAATCTAAGGATCAGATGACTAAACTGATGGAGCTAATGTCTGCTGTAATGAAGGGAAAAGGATACACCAAAAACTTTGTCGCCGGAGAAAGGTTAGAGGTACAAAAGGGCCAAGATGAGGTAGCAATAAGTGATGCCCAGAACACTGTTAACCCCGTCAATGTCCTAAAATCAGATGATCCGGCTGAACAGGCAAAGTTGAAAAGGGTTGCAGTAAATAAGGTTGAGTTGGCAGATTCCCAAGGGAAATATCAGTTGTTAGATGAAAGGCTCCGGGCAATAGAAAGAAAAGATGTATTCGGGAGTGTGGAGGCGAAAGAACGATGCTTGGTCCTCGATTTAGTCATTCCTTCTAAGTTCAAGATCCCTGACTTTGTGAAATATGACGGGACGACCGATCCATCAGCCCACATCACTATGTTCTGCCGAAAGATGACAAGTCAGATAGATAATGATAAGCTTTTGATTCACTGCTTTCAGGATAGCCTCAGCGGGTTCGCAATTAGGTGGTATAGTCAGTTGAGCAAGGATCAGATTCACTCTTGGAATGATTTGGCTGGGGCTTTTCTAAACTAGTACAAGCATATGACCGACAAGACACTTGATCGTCTCACTTTGCAAAATATGGAGAAAAAAGCTACTGAGAGCTTCAAAGAATATGCACAACGGTGGATGAGCCTGACTGCCCAAATACAACCGCCCTTGACACAAAAGGAAATCACTATCCTTTTTGTGAATACACTGCACGCCCCGTACTATGACAGACTTGTCGGCAATGCTTCGAAGAATTTTGCGGACATGGTAATTTCAGGGGAGATGATTGAGAATGCTATCAAGAATGGGAAACTTGAAAGAGAAGGAACATCCAATACCGAGAGAAATAAGGCACCAAGAAAGAAAGAGGAAGATGTCCAAACTATGGAAGATTTCATCCCATATTCCCAATTTCCCTCATACCAATCATGTTACCCTACTGAGGTATCTCCAAGCCTTTATCCTTACCTACCTACCCAAACACCTAATCCTATACCAGCCCTTGCAACAAGGCCTACTTCTAGAAAACGACCGCGAGAAAATCAAGAAAGAATTCCAATCCCCATCCCTGACTTACTGCCATTACTAATAAAGAATCAGTACCTTACCCCGGTACCTTTGAAAATAGCTCCGAATCCATCAGCAAGGAGTTATGACCCTGACAGCAAGTGTGATTATCATCTAGGGGTAGTTGGGCATTCAACTGAAAAATGCAGACAACTGAAGGAAATGATTGAAAGTTTTATCCGTGATGGTATTTTGACACCGGAGCTTATCGATCAATGGAAGGCCACTTAGCCCTAAATCAATTTCTTTCAGGGTTTTAGGGGGAGAATTACTACCTTTGAAGGATGTCAATAGGAGCATTTTTGACGCATGTAGTTTTATACACTGTGATGATGAAAGCACTTGTCTCATGTTAACATCTACATGAATTAAATGAATTTTAAATGCTTTGTGTTTGTTGTGTTTTAAATAAACGTGAATTTACAAAAACAAGCATTAAGGAAGTTTTAATAATGGATAGTCTCAAGAAGATTGATGATCAGTGTTAGAAATGACCCAACACCATCCCCCTCTTTTTTGGGCTTCTCTATACCTAAACCTTGAATCAATAACACTTGAAAGACCTAATGCTTCAAGGAAAAATGAATGAAAAAAGAGAAGCATTGTCATTGCAAAATAAGCAAGGATGTAAATCCTAGTCTAGGCTATGAACAAAGGAACAAACTTTTTGAAATTTTTTGAATTCCTTGAAAATCAAACAAATGAGACATTCTTTCAAGAATCCAGATTTTGATAATTTGGTGTGTGTGAGGATTGTGCTAAAACCATTCATGACCTTTCCCAATGACCACAAAACACTAATTGCCCAGACATCACTTCATGATTGACACCTTGGGGCACAATGATTAAACTAGATTATCCCTTGTCCCAGAGAAAACCTGCTTTTGGGTCATGTTTTCCTTGTCTCTTCAAAGAACTCAGATTGGAAACTCAGCCTTTTCAAAACAGACATAAACTTGCCATGTTCCCTCGTTGATACAAATTCGCATGGATAATCAAATTGGGGCATCATATATGGAAATGATGGATACATAGTGAAGAAGGATGGGCTAATGCATGAATCATTGGGGGCATGCGACGAAAAAAACAAAAAAAAAAGAAAAAAAAGAAAAAGAAAAATCATGATATCATGCATATGAGAATTCGGATGATTCCAAAGTGCAAAATGAAATTCTGAATATCTATTTCCCCTGAGGATTGCTTTTCAATGAGAATATTTGGGCTTGATATGATGAATGGCCATCTTTCATATCCATTTCACAAGAAAAAAATTATTATCCATAGTCACCCCTTTTGAGCCAAAAGAATTCTTAATTCTTTGAACCCTGATCAAGGATTACCCTCTACACTGGGGGGCAAATGCGAGGAAAGATCTTTTCAAAGATCATTGAGAAATGAGTGACAGCTCAGGGACAGACACAAAGCAAATGGAGCCCCGAATAAATACGGGCGCACTCTGTCAAAGAAAAAAAGAAGAGGAAAAGATGACGAAATGAAAGCCAAGAAAAACAAACAAAAAACACAATAAAAAAATGTGTGTGAAAGACATGGCAAATTGAAAGCCAAAAGCAAGGAAGAAAAAGAGCAAAATCAAAAAGAAAGAAATGTCCAAGAAGAGACACATGCTTCAAAGAAAATCCTCTTCAAGAAAGGATCCTTGATCTGATTACCCTCAAACACATATTTTGGGCCTATTTATCCTTTCTTTCTGAATCCTGAGCCATGGCCTACATTACGTGCTTTAAAAGTCCATTTTGATCAAGCATGAATGTTTAATTTGAAGGGTTTTCCTCAGATTTTATCCCATCTTATCAAATTCTCATTTCACTAAGGAAGAATTTAGAATTCTCAAGTGCATGATAAAAAAAAAAAAGAGAAAAATTGAAAAGAATGGGACTCTAGGGCGAAAACCCAAAAAAACGGGCGGTCTAGAGTAGAATGGGAATTTTCGATGCCATCGATGATAGTGCCGATACCCCAAAAGAAAAGATCTTATTAAAGGAGTGGTCATCGAGGAACATCTAGGAATTCCTGAACCCCCCAAATTGTCAGCTCTCATTCGGAGGATTGTCTTCAAAAACTGAAACTTTGTTCCCAAGATTAAACTTTCCGGTTTAAACATCCCAGCCAATCTTGATGCTTGACAAAATGCCTTGATATGGAAACTAAAAGAATGTTGAATTTGTTTGGTTCTCAATGAATTCATGATTTATAAAACCTGTTCCATTTGTGAGCCTAGAAGGGATATACATTTTTGTCATGAAGTTTTCCTGGAAAAGCCAGAATCTTGTTATACCAAGCCTTGCCAATCCAGTTGAAAAAACCCAGATTGATACTTAGAGAAATTTCTAACAATGATCATCAGTCTTCAAAAGATTTGTACATCACACATTGTGGGGTTAATATTTTTTGTTCAGAAGTTTTCAAAATGCGAAAACAAATAAAAAGATTTTTTTGAAATACCCATTTTGATGTTGGCATGAGAGAAGGATTTTTCTAACTCAAAGGTGTAGAACTGCCAGGATAGGTCTTGACTTCCAGATATGAGAAGAAGAAATAGAACCCGGTTCAGATCTCTGTTGATGAAAGTTTGAAAAACTGTTGGGGCAAAGAGAATAGCCAAAATGAATTGAAGATATACTCTGATTTGAAGAGGAAAAATGAATTTGAAAGGCTAAGCCAAAGTCTAGAAAAACAGCCGGGGGCACTTGCATCACTCATGAGCACTCATCTCTTTATCGAGCTTTTGCATCTGCACAGTGTCGGCAAGCATTTGCATCATTCATGGGTATTTGCATTGGCATTATTCCATAAGCATCTGTATTTTACCTTTACATTTACATTCTTCATGGAATTCATATTTGTGTCATCTCAAGCAATTGCATCATTTCTAGAATCATTGCATTTTCATTACTGTGTGGTAATTGTAGTTACACCATTCATAAACCAGTTACATGAACACAATTAGTAGGGGCATCTGCATCATGAAACATGGGCATCAATCCAAGTCATTTACATTTGCATTAAAGACATTTGCACCAGTTTAAGTCATTTCGTGTCTTATTCAACACCTGCATCTGCATCAAAAAGCATTCGCATCTTCTCAAAATCGTTAGGGTAATTTTCAACAATTCTTCAAAGAACATTTTTAAGACCTCCGGGCATAACTTTTTTCAGGGGTAAGGCCTCCGGGCACCATTCTTAAGACCTCCGGGCATCATTTTTAAAGTCGCATACAGCGCATTTCTTCCAAATTATGGGTAAGGCCTCCGGGCACCATTCTTAAGACCTCCGGGCATCATTTTTAAAGTCGCATACAGCGCATTTCTTCCAAATTATGGGTAAGGCCTCCGGGCACCATTCTTAAGACCTCCGGGCATCATTTTTAAAGTCGCGTACATCGCATTTCTTCCAAATTATGGGCAAGGCCTCCGGGCACCATTCTTAAGACCTCCGGGCATCATTTTTAAAGTCGCATACAGCGCATTTCTTCCAAATTATGGGTAAGGCCTCCGGGCACCATTCTTAAGACCTCCGGGCATCATTTTTAAAGTCGCATACAGCGCATTTTTTTTCAAATCACAGGTAAGACCTCTGGGCACCAATTTTTAAGACCTCCGGGCACCATTTTAAGACCTCCGGGCATAATTTTTCAAATCACAGGTAAGACCTCCGGGCAACATCTTTAAGACCTCCGGGCATAACTCTTTTTTTCAGGGGTAAGGCCTATGGGCACCATTTTTAAGACCTCCGGGCATAATTTTTCAAATCACAGGTAAGACCTCCGGGCAACATCTTTAAGACCTCCGGGCATTATTTTTTTTAGGGGTAAGACCTCCGGGCATAATTTTTTTCAAATCATAGGTAAGACCTCTGGCAACATCTTTAAGACCTCCGGGCATAACTTTTTTCAGGGGTAAGACCTCCGGGCACCAATTTTTAAGACCTTCGGGCATAATTTTTCAAATCACAGGTAAGACCTACGGGCAACATCTTTAAGACCTCCGGGCATAACTTTTTTCAGGGGTAAGACCTCCGGGCACCAATTTTTAAGACCTCCGGGCACCAATTTTTAAGACCTCCGGGCACCATTTTAAGACCTTCGGGCACCAATTTTAAAGCCCTTCGAGCATAAATTTTTCTTTTGAAAATCGAATTTATTCCCTTAGGACGAATCGAGCCTTGTTTAGGCAGGGAATTCAATTTAAGGACAAAATCTTCAATTTATTGTTTTAAAAAAATAAAAAAAAATGAAAAAGAGAAAATAGAAAAAAAAAGGAAAAAAGAAAAAAAAGAAAAAAGAAGAAAAAAATGAAAGAAATGAAAATGAAAAAGAAAAAGAAAAAGAAACCCTTTTTCCTTTCCTTCACATGTGATGTCACTAACCGTACAAAATTAGTGTCGGTTTATCTTTGCCTGATTCCTGATTCTCAGCAATAGCCAAAGAGGGGCAGCTGTAGACACCTAATTTTGTCCGGACCACTAAACAGGTATGTTTTCTTCCCATATTGATGTTCCCAAGTGTAAAAAGACTGTTTTCATCCTGCAGGTGGTACTCCGAGACTTAGTTTAAGAGGGCGAGCACAAAAAGTCAAACTTGAAAAAAAGTCAACCCCGAAAAAGTCAACCCCATAAAGTCAACTACTGAAAAAGTCAACCTACTTTCAAAATCAAGATTTTAAGTTCAATTGAAAAATGGCGAAGGAATTTTGATAATCCGAGTTCTACATTGAAAGATATGGAGTTCGGAAGTTGGGATTTGGAGATTCAGTAGAAAAGAAACCCTAATCCGAGAAATTTGGGGAAAAGTGCTTAAACGATCAAACTGGTCGGAATTGAAGGTTCCAAATGAAAGATAAGCACTGACTACGGGTAATGGAGAAGTCACTTGCAAGAAAAACCGAAAGAAAAGTCAATCCGGGAGAAAACCGAGAATTAGGGTTTTTAGTGGATTTCGGTGAAATCGGGAAGAATCACAGAAATGGCCCGACTTGTTAAGACCAAAACCCCCCAATGGATGAAGAATGGTTAAAAAGGATGGCCCAAGGCTCAGATTGAAGAAAATCTAAAAATCGGATTTGTTTTGAGCAAAACCGGGTTTCGGAGGTAAAAGGGCAAAATTGGAAAAATTTGGGAAAAATAGCAAATGGACTCCGAAAATTATGGAAAATTTGTCAATATCATTCTTAAATCATTTGAAGGAGATTGGCGAAAGAAAATCTTGATTCCGAGTTCGTTTGCAAAATGGCCAAATCCCGGGCTTCTTATGCAGTAATTCAAAAAGGAAAATCCCGGAAAAATAGCAAATGGACTCCAAAAATTCTGAAATTTGGCAAATCTCATTTTCAAATTATTTGGAAGAGATTGGCGAAAGAAAATCTTGATTCCGAGTTCGTTTGCAAAATGGCCAAATCCCGGGCCTCCTATGCAGTAATTCAAGCCGATAAATCCCGAAAAAATACCAAATGAGCTCCAAAAATTATGAAAACTTCCAGATCACACTTTTTAATTATTTTGAAGAGATTGGTGAAGAAAAATCTTGATTTGGAGCTCGTTTAAAAAATGGTAAAATGTAGGGGCATAAAAGGGCATTTTTGGGAAGAAAAAATCCAAATAAATAGCAAACGGACTCGGATAATTTTGAAAACTTCCAGAACTCAATATTTTATTATTTTGGAAGTATTAAAAAAAGAAAAATTGAATTTGGAGTCCGTTTGATATTTACTTGCATCCGGGGGGCAAAATGGTCATTTCACCCAAGCAACCGAAAAGGGCTTTTTTTGGCCCTTCAAAAAATCAGAGTTGGGCTGGAAAAGAGATGTGCTGGCATACCCAAGCCCAAAGAAAGGAGGAAGCTTCTAATTTTTTTTTTAATCAAGTGGTTAAAAATCAAGAGTTAGTTAACCATTCTCTTTGATCAAGCCATGGTGATTAAACCACATAGGTTAAGAAAGATGTCAACATTATTTTTGCATAGCTGTAATTTGAGAGGGCTGAGATGCTAATCTAAAGGTGGTAATTTCATGACTTTTCATCTTGAATTATTGGCCATTTGATGGAAATTAGGTTACACAAAAATGACAACATCTTGGAGGCTATATAACCATGCATTAAGGCTAGCCCTAAGGAGGGGGGAGGCAGATTTTGGTTTCTTCTTTTCCATTTTGGCTGATTTCTCTTAGTTTTTCTTTGTTTTTATCTTCTTGGTTGAGAGCAAAAAAAGAAAAGTTTAGAAATAAAGGAAAGTTTGAAGAGAAAAGCTTGAAATATTAGCTTCTTGAGGTTGCTCTTGAGCACCAACTCTTGCACTTTCATTTTCTATTCTTGTTTTTTGCTATTTTAATCTCTACTTGGTGAGTTTTCATTTTAAAATAATGTTTCTTGTTCTTCCTTCATTTCCTTTCTTAAGTATATTTTTTTTTACATTTTGTTTTTACAATAAACTCACCATGGCCAAATGGCCTACATTATTTATTTTAAGTTGTTGTTTCAATTCATTTTACCATATTGTTTATGCTATTTTCTTTGTTTTTGATGTTTTAAGTGTTATGTTATTTCATGTTCTTAAGTTATATTTAATTTGGTTGCTTTGTTTGTTGCCATTTATGTCTTAGATATCATGTTTTTGCATTTTTAATTTTCTGTTTTCATGTTGTTTAAATTTGAGCATGTTTTAGAGTTAGCATATTAAGTGTTTGTGAAAATGCTTGTGTGATTCTTTGCATGATTCTTGTTTTATATCTTAGTGAGCATGTTTTAGATTTGGTATATTAGGTGTTTGTGAAAATGCTTGTGTGATTTTTGTGTTATGACTTAGTTTTTCATGCTAGCATACCAAGTGTTTGTGAAAATGCCATGCTTGTTGGAGCTTGGGGCCATTTGGCTACTCCATGTGTTTTGCATTGTGTGTTGTATTTTTTGTCATGCTAGTTGTTAGGTTTTTGCATTTGCATGATATTTGGTTGGATTTTTGAATTAAGCATGCCTTGTGTTTGTGAAAATGCCATGCATGTCTTAGGTCTAGGTTACATTAAATGCCATGCAAGTTCATGTTAGGTCTAGGCCATATTATTTATGTCATGCATTTTCCTTACATTTAGGTTTAGATCCATGCATTTCATGCATTATGTTTGCTGCATTGTTTCATGCATTTCATGTTCATGCCACTTGAATAATGACTTGAGCCAATTAATGGTTCAAGATCATGCTCTCTTGAGCACACTTGTGGAAAATTAAGTTTGTCAAATTGATTACTCTACCTTTGTGATTTTTTTTATTTAGCCAATTTTTATCTAACTTTCAAAGAGTCCTAGCTACTGCTTTCAAGTCATTTTATGAGTTTCAAATATTTTTACTTTGGTTTTTAAATGATTTTATCAAAAGCAAAAATGTGTTGGCAAAGCAGTTTTTTTCTCCTCCAAAAACTCGTACATCTATGATTTTTCTGGGAATTCATCTTTGATCAGAAAATTAAGCCGATTTGTTTTCATGTAGTTTTACATGTCCTGAGTCTCCAGTATTTTTTTTAGAATTTTTGGAAGTTTTAAAAATTGGGTAAAAAATCGTGGATTAAAACTGGACAGTGGAGTCAGAATTGAATTTAAAGAAAAAACAAAGCAGTTTTTTTTCTCCTCCAAAAACTCGTACATCTATGATTTTTCTGGGAATTCATCTTTGATCAGAAAATTAAGCCGATTTGTTTTCGTGTAGTTTTACATGTCCTAAGTCTCCAGTATTTTTTTTAGAATTTTTGGAATTTTTAAAAATAGGATAAAAAATCGTGGATTAAAACTGGACAGTGGAGTCAGAATTGAATTTAAAGAAAAACAAAGCAGTTTTTTCTCCTCCAAAAACTTGTACATCTCTGGTTTTTCTGGGAATTCATCTTTGATCAAAAAATTAAGCCGATTTTTTCTCGTATAGTTTTATATGTCCTGAGTCTCCAGTATTTTTTTTAGAATTTTTGGAATTTTTAAAAATAGGGTAAAAAATCGTGTATTAAAACTGGACAGTGGAGTCAGAATTGAATTTAAAGAAAAACCAATTTTCTGTTTTGGTTAATTTACTTAGAGTGGGCTGATTAGGAGGGTTAGCTACTGACTTAGGATGATTTCTAAGCCCTTTTAAACTCTAAAATGGTTTTTCAAGTCCCGGGTTAAAGGTAGTCAAGTCCGGATTTTTTAAACTTAGGAAATTAGAGCCATTTAAAAAAAAATTAGCCCAGTTTTTATTGTTAATTCAAGCTTTTCAAAATTGTTTTCAAACAATCACAAAGTATTTTGGTTTTAGAATATTTAATTTGACATATTTTCCTAAGGTAGCCGGATATCTTTTTAGATATACGGATTTCCTTAATTAAAGGAAAAAATACATCTCATGCATTGCATTTTTATATTCATGCATTTTATATAATATGTGATTCTTGCCATAATAATTTCTATATGTCATGACATTTAGGTTGCATTATATTATTTAGATTTTGCTATGTCATTTTATTTATGTCATGCCTATACATATTCATTTCTTTTAAATGTTTTCAAAAAAGATAATGATTTTCAATAAAAATAAAGATATTCCCGAGTTAAAATAATTCATGAGTTCTCTACCGGGTTTGCTGGAGGGAATATCATCAATTATTATTAATAAATGAATATATTTCTTTCAAAAAAAGAGAATGATTCGGAAAGTTTTCCAAAACTAATAAAAATTTCTATATTTTGCCACGTTTGTTGGGGAATATAGGAAAATTTTGAATTTATAAATTCCGGATCATTTTCAATAAAAAAAATGGAATTATTTTTCTTTAAATTGGGAATTAATTTGAAATACTAAATTTAAAACCAACTTTTACCGAGACTTGAGATAACACACGATTAATAAGGTACCGATTTATACGGGCGTTGTGGGGGTGCTAATCCTTCCCCGCACGTAACCGACTCCCGAACCCGCTTCTTTGATTTCTCTGGTTTAAAACGCAGACTTGAAATTGGTTTTTAAAATGTTTTAATTAATTTTTAAAATATTTTATAAAACCGGTTTTAATAGGTGGCCGATCACACCTAGCTAAAAAAGATTGGTGGCGACTCCATGTCTTTTAAGGTCATTTTTAAAACCTTCATTTTTTTTAGAGGAATTAAGTCGACTTTTCCTCGGTTTTTTTTAATGTCATGCCTAACGAATAATAAAGTCTTGCGATGAGACGTCGTTACGTTATTTTTTAGGTTGCGACAGTTATTTCAGTAATTTGCTTTCATATTTAGATAATGCTGTGGATAATGGATTCATGTTTTCAGAGGCAAGGAGAACCATAATTTCTGCTACAACCATTGAAGATTTACTCAAAAAGCTCCAAGCTTATGAGTATTTACCTGCTATGGTTGTTTCGCAAACGCTCGGAAAAATAAAAAGAGATATGGACGAGCAAGGAGTGGATTGCACTTTGTCTTTGTGACATTATCTAACATTTTGCTTGTTATGTCTCAATTATAATAAGTGGTTAGCAACCTCTGCAGGTAATATCTCCTAAATTCTACCTTTAAAATTTGACATTGGGGACAATGTCATATTTTAGTAGGGGGTAAGGGACATATTTTGCTAATTTAAAAAAAAAAAAAAAAACTTGTTGTGTTTTAAGACATTTAGAAGTATTCATTCTGAACAAGGTCTGAGTAAGGGAGACTTGAGACATACCTTGTCAGTTTGATTTAATCTTCTTCTTCTTCTTCAAAAAAAAAAAAAAAAAGCATGTTTAGACTTAAGTGTGTTTTAGTTACTTTCAATACTATAATGTGATATGAATTGCATAAGTCTAAAACAGATTTATTAGTGAGAAGATTTTCATGAGAATTGAGCTTGATATCAACCTTTTTATGAGCCAATGTTAATATGATATGTTGATTGAGAAAGAAGCATGTTTAGACTTAATCTGACTTGTATAATCATCCTTGTGAGTTTTTGAGCCTATAATGATTGATGCATTATACAAATCAATCTAATTTCTTTCTTGAGTTCTCTTATGATTACATGATTCTCTAGAACTTGCTTTAAACCGTTTGAGACTATATTGATACATGTGACAACATGAATATGATAGAGGCATTAGGATTATAACCAGAGCCAAACAGCCATCCATTATTAATGTTCTAAGAGGACATCCCCACTAGTGAGCCAATTTGAGCCTACATTAAATATGCTGTTTTATTGGTAACCACAACTTACACCTAGCCTAAATATACTTATATCCTTACCCTTGTTCTAAAGATGGATTTTATATTTTGAGACATATTGCAAAAAAACAAGGGATATTTTTAGTTGAAAATTTGGGTTAGAAACAAAAGATAAGTGTGGGGGAAGAAAAGAAAAGAAAAAGTCAAGAGAAAAAGAAAGGGATCATTGTCAAATACATTCCCATATTAAAAAAAAAAAAATCTTCTCTTGAACTTCTAGAAAAAGATGTTACAAAGTTGGTTAGAATGATGCAAAGGCTCAACATGAATATTTAGCCTATGTTATTATGTGCTTTATAAGAATTTTGAGAAGTTTTATTTGTATGATCTTATTATGTCTCTAAACTCTATGAACTCTTTGGAACCTTTGTGATATCTTTATCCTTTTGTTCTTTAACCACATTATAACCCTTTGGCCCCATTACAACCTTGAATAAAGACCTCTTGATTTATGAAGTTGTATGATCTAAATAGTGGAGAATAGGTGGACAAGCAAGCATATGGTAGAAGTGTTTTCATGAGATTGATTGAGTGTAAACACTTTACCACTACTTTAAAGAGTGAAAATCAAGAGAGTATCCCATGTGAGAGGTTGAGATTAAGTTGAATATGCACTATTTTGATTGAAATATGTTATGTTAATATTGGCTTAACTCATTTATTTACATTCAAGCATGATTTTTTGTGAAATTCTTTGAGCTATTGATTAGTTTATAAGACTTGTTCAAGGATTGTCTCTAATTTATATTTAAAGGATTAGGAGTAGATATTTTTAGTGTATGTAGTTTACTTATATTTTAGTTTTTCAATGTTTGTGGGTATCGTTCTAGCAAACCCTCACGAGACTAAACTCGTCCACTAGGGACACCTAGGGGTTTAAAGGCTTGTGTCACATGCTAAGTGCCACCGTGATTTCCTACGAAAATGAATTAGATTAGATTAGATTTTCTTATTTTATTTTTATTGAGTCGTTGCTAGGGACTAGCAACAATCTAAGTGTGGGGATGTGATAACTCGTATAATTATATAGTTTTTAGTTATGTTTTATTATTGTTTTGTGTCAAATACGAGTTATTATTGTTTAGTCTAATTGTGTTTATGATATTTTATATTTTTATGTAATTTGGTGTTTTTCACGAGTTTCTTTGAGTGATTTCAGATTACTAGAATTAAGGGCAAATCCAGTTCAGTTCCAGTTCCGACACCGTTTACCATATCAGCTATATCTCGAGTTTCACTGAAGAAATAAGGCTGAAATTTGTAGCCGTGCAAAGCTAAGAGGCATATCTATCTTTTTCATGTTTTACACTTCTTGAAACGGAGTCGTTTTCCCTAGTGAAATCGACCATTAAGTTGGCTGATGTGCAATGACGTCTGTGCTGACCTGTTTTCGTATTTTGCCCATATCTTCTTATCCACATCAGCAAATGAGCTGATTTCAACGGCAATGGATCCGTAACTGATAGGGGTATATTTTTCTAGAAGACAATTTTATCAGATCGAGCCTCCAACATTGACAAAATCGACCTTCAAGCTGGCTGATCAGAATTGTCATACAATATGACGAAAATTGTTAGAAAAATGCACCCACCTATTATACCTGATAACTCGTATAATTATATAGTTTTTAGTTATGTTTTATTATTGTTTTGTGTCAAATACGAGTTATTATTGTTTAGTCTAATTGTGTTTATGATCTTTTATATTTTTATGTAATTTGGTGTTTTTCACAAGTTTCTTTGAGTGATTTCAGATTACTAGAATTAAGGGCAAATCCAGTTCAGTTCCAGTTCCGACACATTTTGCCTTATCAGCTATATCTGGAGTTTCACTGAAGCAATAAGGCTGAAATTTGTAGCCGTGCAAAGCTAAGAGGCATATCTATCTTTTTCATGTTTTATACTTCTTGAAACGGAGTCGTTTTCCCTAGCGAAATCGACCATCAAGTTGGCTGATGTGCAATGACGTCTGTGCTGACCTGTTTTCGTATTTTGCCCATATCTGCTTATCCACATCAGCAAATGAGCTGATTCCAACGGCTATGGATCCGTAACTGATAGGGGAACCTTTTTCTAGAAGACCATGTGATCAGATCAGGCCTCCAACATTGACGAAATCGACCATCAAGTTGGCTGATCAAAATTGTCATACAATATGACGAAAATTATTAGAAAAATTCACCCACCTATTATACCTACCTTTGAAATTTGTAAAGCTTGTCTCTTGTCATTTAGCCTTCCAAAATGTGTATAAATAGAGGGCCTTGGATGATTGTAGAGGATCATATTGTACATAGGTAGGATATTAGCCATTGTAATAAAATTCTCTAAGTTTTCTTCTTCTTTCTTTTCTCTAGTTTTCTTTTTCTTTAGAAAGATCAAGAGGTTGGATAATTAATATTCTTCTTCTTCTTCTTCTTTCTTTCTTTTATTTTCTTCTTAGATTCTATTTAATTTTATGTTTATAATGCCTATGCTAGGCTAAACTTCTATTTGGTTAAGGGTGATTTCAAAGCCCTAGACATGTTTTGTGATTGATTTTCAGATTCTATCTATCATTAATTTTCTATCAAAGTTGCTTATGTTCTTCTACAAGAATTGTTCATGATGTTGTCTAGATTTATTTAGGTGTACAACTAGATAGATCTTGATAATTATCTATTGCTAGTTTAGGAGTCTTGATCCGTGTAATTGTCTTGATTTCCTATTCATAAGTGGCAATTTGTGATTAATGATTATGGTCAAGTTTTCAATAATTGCAAAGTGGAACATAACCTAAGTTGAACAATCCGAGCTTATGTGTTTGTTGCTTAGATCAACCTATCTTTCTCATCATAAAGCTGCCATTAAATTGAATTTAGAGAGCTTATTCTAGGTTGTTTAATGGTTAGAGATTAAATAGAGAGCTTGTTCTATTTAACGACAAACTAAGGAAAGATTGGGGTAACAGAGCTTGTTGTTATCTACGGTTGTTAACTTTGATAGTTGGTTGATATTGATAGATCTGAAATTGATTCTTAATGATGTCTAGTGGTGGAGAATGAAACCTTAACCATATTTTTCATATTTGATTCTTCTTACTTATTTGTTTTCTTACTTTTAGTTTGCTTATTTTTTATATTTATTTTTATTGGCTGGTTATACCGCCTAATTTGTATATTAACTTTGTTTTATTTTTATTGGCTGGTTATACCGCCTAATTTAGTATATATATTTTTATTGGCTGGTTATACCGCCTAATTTAGTATATATATTTTTATTGGCTGGTTATACCGCCTTGCATCTTATTCTTATTATTTACTTTAGTTTAAATCTGGCTTCAAAAACCCCTTTTCTTTTATTGTTCTTGAATTTAAGTTTTAAACTATTAACTTATAAACTAAAACCCAATCCCTGAGGACTCGACCCTTGCTAACTACTATACTTACAATTTATCTTTTTAGTGCAAGGTTAAATAAGATACACTCTTTTGGGTGCATCAAATTTTTGGCGCCGTTGCCGGGGATTGTTTTCTTTAGTTTATTTGTTACTTGGTTTATTCTTATTTTCAGTTATAATGAGTTTTATTTTCTTGTACATACGGGTTTTTCTGATCAAATTTTGAAAAAAAAAAAAAAAAAAACGATGGAATTGAGCAATCTAACACTTGAAGAGTTGGTGGCATACATGAACATGGAGAATCAACAAGCCAATCTCACCTTCCCAGTTCAACAATTGGCCATGGGAGGATGTCAAGGCCATCAAGTGTTCCAAGACCAACAGTATGATCATTACTCAAACACTTACCATGAGGGATGGTGGGATCATACTAATTATGGCTACTCGAAAAATTACCAAGAAGTAGATTCTTATGCCAATTACACTCATCCATCTAGCTTCAATCAATCATGGTCCCAAGAACCAGATCTTTTTCAACCACCACATATGACTCAAAACTCAGGTACTTCTTTAGAAGATCTTGTCTATTCTCTTGTTACTGATACATTGCAATTTCAACAGGAAACAAGGGCAAGCATCCAGAGTTTGGAAAAGCAAATGATCCAATTGACTAGTAGTATGGTGGGATGGGTAGCACAAAGATCTGAAGAACTCCCTGCCCAAACAATGATTAACCCAAAGGAGAATACTACTATTGTGACCTTGAGGAATGAGGAACAAGATGAGGATGAGACAAAATTAGAGATGAATTCTATTCTTGAGGATAATGAAGCCAATGATCCAAATAAGAGTATTTCGGCACCTGAGGTAACGTTTGAGATTCCAATTTTTACTAATGTTTCTTCTCCACCTTTTCCTAGTAGATTCGCAAAGTTCAAGGAGGATGAACATGAACAAGACACGCTGGAAACCTTAAACAGTTTGTTTGTGGATGTCATTCAACAAGTACCAAAAGATGCACCATTCCTCGATGAGATATGCACCACCAAGGATGATGGAATAATACTTGTAATGGAGAATGCATCCACTGTTGTGCAAAGAAAGCTTCCTCTCAAACGCATAAATTTGGGAAATTTCATGCATGAGCCTGACAAGCCTAAAAAGCCAAGAAGGGGTGATGGTTAGATTCAAAACACTAACGCAAGTGTTAATTGGGAAGGCAGCCCAATTAAAGATGAAATTGCCAACCTTCCATATTCAGATTTGCTTTCTCTTTCTTTTCCTTTTTCTTTTATTATTTTTATTGTTTTTATTTTTATTTCTTATGTTTCTTTGTTAATTGTGTTTACTGTTTTTAAGTTCATTGAGGCTGCATAAGTTTCTTTTGTTTAATAGTTCTTTTCTCTTACATATAATTCTTGCATTAGGGGATAATAGCATTACATTAATGACAATGTAAGAATTATGTGTGGGGGGAAGAATTTAGGATTTTATTTAGAGTGTTTTGTTTTTGAGTCTTTTTATGTTGTTTTTCTTTCTGATCCTTGTTTTGAAAAACACTAGATGTAAATATAATTTTTTTAACCCCGGTTAAATGGCGGATAACGGTACTCCGTGATTATTTAAATCGGTTCCATCAGCTACCCACAAAACTGATATTGTATATAAATTTCTCTTTCAATTTCTCTTTCATTTTTTTTTTCATTTTTTTTCAGGATGGATGATATTCTCACAAGATTGCAGAAACGATTTCCTCCTTTTCCTCGAAATATTTTACTGAAGCTTTACCAAGTTCGATTTGAAAGATTAAGAATGCTTATGCACAAAGGGATTCCTGGAGACATACGTTGGATAATTGAAGCCAAGGTACGTGAAGATGAATATCTTCCTATTTTGCATTTACCAGGTACAGGTAGAAGCACTTTTGCAAAGAAGCGACGAGCAAAGCGCATGAGTTCAAATTGCCACAAATGTGCACGATGGACGTGTAACGGTAAATGTCGTTCTATTGGGATTCCGTCCTCTAATCGAGATGATAAAATTGAATTCATTAAGGATGGACTGAGTAAGGAGAATTTGGGTAATATCCAACTTTCTCTTGAGACGCATCCTAGTGGAGACGTACAAAGAGAAATTCTTGATTTATGGCCGCAATTCCAAAGGGAATGGCAACATCTTGGGAATCTGATGTTAAAAGACCCTGTTTGCCAGCTTGTAAGAAAACTGGATGGGAAGCATATCCTCGACTCATAGAAGGCGTTTAAGCCGTTTCTGGACGTAAAACCAGAGGAAGATGTGAGCCACAATCACAACTACAATAAATGACTTCTCAGCTTTTGGTTTGATTTGCAATAACTTTATTTCGGTTTAATTTACGTGTTATTTGATTTGTGTAATTATTCTCATTTTTTTTATTTGTCTTTTACGGTTGATTTTTCTTCTCTTTTTTATTTTCTTCCTGAAATCACGCAAAAATCTTTTGTTAGGTTAACATTTTCTTCTGACAGGTCAAATACACTTTCGGCGACATTATTACTCTTGACTTTTACGGTTGATTTTTCTTCTCTTTTTGATTTTCTTCCTGAAATCACGCAAAAATCTTTTGTTAGGTTAACATTTTCTTCTGACAGGTCAGATACACTTTCGGCGACATTATTACTCTTGTCTGATTCACTACTCAGTCCTCTATATATTACACCATGTACTCATTCTCTTTCAGGCACTCGAAAAAAAGAAAAAAAAATGGAAAGTACTTCGTCCCAACGCATTAAAAAAATTTGTGTTTTTGGAGGTGCTTATCCAGGGAAAAATAACATATTCGCTGATGAAGCCATAAGAGTTGGAGTAATACTTGCCCAACAAAAGATCCAGTTGATTTATGGAGGCGGTAGTACGGGTTTAATGGGAGCAGTCGCTACAGCAGCACACGCCGGAGGAAGTCCAGTTCTAGGAATCGTGCCAAAACTATTCACAGATTTTTGTGGACCTACCTTGGGTAAGGAAATACAAGTCTGGAGTATCCCTGAACGGATAACAATCATGTACCATTCTGCCGATGCATTCATTGCTTTACCAGGAGGTCTGGGTACATTGGAAGAAATAGCTTGCGTGGCTTCTTGGTCATCTTTGGTCACAAATAAGAAACCCATTGGTTTGCTTAATATTAATGGTTATTTTAGTAATTTGCTTTCATATTTAGATAATGCTGTGGATAATGGATTCATGTTTTCAGAGGCAAGGAGAACCATAATTTCTGCTACAACCATTGAAGATTTACTCAAAAAGCTCCAAGCTTATGAGTATTTATCTGCTACGGTTGTTTCGCAAACGCTCGGAAAAAGAAAAAGAGATATGGACGAGCAAGGAGTGGATTGCACTTTGACTTTGTGACATTATCTAACATTTTGTTTGTTGTGTCTCAGTTATAATAAGTGGTTAGCAACCTCTACAGGTAATATCTCCTAAATTTTACCTTCTTAAAAAAAAAAAAAAAAGTTTGTTGTGTTTTAAGCAATTTAGAAGTATTCATTCTGAACAAGGTCTGAGTAAGGGAGACTTGAGACATACCTTGTCAGTTTGATTTCTTCTTTTCAAAAAAAAAAAAAAAGAGTTTGTTGTGTTTTAAGCAATTTAGAAGTATTCATTCTGAACAAGGTCTGAGTAAGGGAGACTTGAGACATACCTTGTCAGTTTGATTTTAATCTTTTTACGTTTACTTGTTAATTTTTGTTTAGTATTTTAGGATTATTTAGGTTGCATGAGTTTGTTTTGTTTTGAGTCTAGTTATTCCTATTCTTATGTTATTAGTTCTTTTCTCTTACACATGATTCTTTCATTTGGGTTAATAGACTTACATTGAGGACAATGTAAGAATTAAGTGTGGGGGGAATGATTTAGGATTTCTTTTATTTTTGTCTACTATTTTTTTTATGAGTCTTTATTATTATTATTATTTTTTAGTGTGTTTTAGTTCCTTTTTAATACAATGATGAGATATGAATTGCATAAGTCTAAAACAGATTTATTAGTGAGAAGATTTTCATGAGAATTGAGCTTGATGTCAACCTTTTTATGAGCCAATGTTAATATGATATGTTGATTGAGAAAGAAGCATGTTTAGACTTAATCTGACTTGTGTAATCATCCTTGTGAGTTTTTGAGCCTATAATGATTGATGCATTATACAAATCAATCTAATTTCTTTCTTGAGTGCTCTTATGATTACATGATTCTCTAGAACTTGCTTTAAACCGTTTGAGACTATATTGATACATGTGACAACATGAATATGATAGAGGCATTAGGATTATAACCAGAGCCAAACAGCCATCCATTATTAATGTTCTAAGAGAACATCCCCACTAGTGAGCCAATTTGAGCCTACATTAAATATGATGTTTTATTGGTAACCACAACTTACACCTAGCCTAAATATACTTATATCCTTACCCTTGTTCTAAAGATGGACTAGAATGTTTGAGACATATTGCAAAAACAAGGGATACTTTTTGAAAATTTGGGTTAGAACAAAAGATAAGTGTGGGGGAAAAGAAAAGAAAAGTCAAGAGAAAAAGAAATGGAATACTGGCAAATACATTCCTATATAAAAAAAAAAATGAATCATCTCTTGAATTTGTGGAAAAAGAAAAAGATGTTACAAAGTTGTTTAGAATGAAGAAAAGGCCCAACATGAATATCCGGCCTAGGTGACTATGTACTTGTAAAGAGTTTTGAGAAGTTTCTTTGTATAATCTTTTTATGTCTCCAAACTTTATGAACTCTTTGGAACCTTTGTGATATCTTTATCCTTTTGTTCTTCAACCACATTACAAACCCCTTGGCCCCATTACAACCTTGATTAAAGACCTCTTGATTTATGAAGTTGCATGATCTTTTAGTGGAGAATAGGTGGACAAGCAAGCATATGGTAGAAGTGTTTTCATGAGATTGATTGAGTGTAAACACTTTACCACTACTTTAAAGAGTGAAAATCAAGAGAGTATCCCATGTGAGAAGTTGAGATTAAATTTGAACATGCACTATTTTGATTGAGATATGTTATGCTAATATTGGCTTAACTCAAACAATTTACATTCAAGCATGATTTTTTGTGAAATTTTTTAAGCTATTGATTAGTTTATAAGACTTGTTCAAATATTGTCTCTAATTTGTATTGAAAGGATTAGGAGTAAATATTTTTAGTATATGTAGTTTATTTATATGTAGTTTATTTATATTTTAATTTTTCAATGTTTGTGGGTATCGTTCTAGTAAACCCTCACGAGACTAAACTCGTCCACTAGGGACACCTAGGGGTTTAAAGGCTTGTGTCACATGCTAAGTGCCACCGTGATTTCCTACGAAAGTGGATTAGATTAGATTTTCTTATTTTATTTTTATTGAGTCGTTGCTAGGGACTAGCAACAATCTAAGTGTGGGGGTGTGATAACTCGTATAATTATATAGTTTTTAGTTATGTTTTATTATTGTTTTGTGTCAAATACGAGTTATTATTGTTTAGTCTAATTGTGTTTATGATCTTTTATATTTTTATGTAATTTGGTGTTTTTCACAAGTTTCTTTGAGTGATTTCAGATTACTAGAATTAAGGGCAAATCCAGTTCAGTTCCAGTTCCGACACATTTTGCCTTATCAGCTATATCTGGAGTTTCACTGAAGCAATAAGGCTGAAATTTGTAGCCGTGCAAAGCTAAGAGGCATATCTATCTTTTTCATGTTTTATACTTCTTGAAACGGAGTCGTTTTCCCTAGCGAAATCGACCATCAAGTTGGCTGATGTGCAATGACGTCTGTGCTGACCTGTTTTCGTATTTTGCCCATATCTGCTTATCCACATCAGCAAATGAGCTGATTCCAATGGCTATGGATCCGTAACTGATACGGGAACCTTTGTCTAGAAGACCATATGATCAGATCAGGCCTCTAATATTGACGAAATCGACCATCAAGTTGGCTGATGTGCAATGACGTCTGTGCTGACATGTTTTCGTATTTTGCCCATATCTGCTTATCCACATCAGCAAATGAGCTGATTCCAACGGCTATGGATCCGTAACTGATAGGGGAACCTTTTTCTAGAAGACCATGTGATCAGATCAGGCCTCCAACATTGACGAAATCGACCATCAAGTTGGCTGATCAAAATTGTCATACAATATGACGAAAATTATTAGAAAAATTCACCCACCTATTATACCTACCTTTGAAATTTGTAAAGCTTGTCTCTTGTCATTTAGCCTTCCAAAATGTGTATAAATAGAGGGCCTTGGATGATTGTAGAGGATCATATTGTACATAGGTAGGATATTAGCCATTGTAATAAAATTCTCTAAGTTTTCTTCTTCTTTCTTTTCTCTAGTTTTCTTTTTCTTTAGAAAGATCAAGAGGTTGGATAATTAATATTCTTCTTCTTCTTCTTCTTTCTTTCTTTTATTTTCTTCTTAGATTCTATTTAATTTTATGTTTATAATGCCTATGCTAGGC
The DNA here is from genome assembly GCA_030761205.1 of Fremontodendron californicum. Taxonomy (NCBI): domain Eukaryota; kingdom Viridiplantae; phylum Streptophyta; class Magnoliopsida; order Malvales; family Malvaceae; genus Fremontodendron; species Fremontodendron californicum. The sequence continues at coordinate 28,167,253 of JAULJL010000005.1, forward strand.
TAAACTTCTATTTGGTTAAGGGTGATTTCAAAGCCCTAGACATGTTTTGTGATTGATTTTCAGATTCTATCTATCATTAATTTTCTATCAAAGTTGCTTATGTTCTTCTACAAGAATTGTTCATGATGTTGTCTAGATTTATTTAGGTGTACAACTAGATAGATCTTGATAATTATCTATTGCTAGTTTAGGAGTCTTGATCCGTGTAATTGTCTTGATTTCCTATTCATAAGTGGCAATTTGTGATTAATGATTATGGTCAAGTTTTCAATAATTGCAAAGTGGAACATAACCTAAGTTGAACAATCCGAGCTTATGTGTTTGTTGCTTAGATCAACCTATCTTTCTCATCATAAAGCTGCCATTAAATTGAATTTAGAGAGCTTATTCTAGGTTGTTTAATGGTTAGAGATTAAATAGAGAGCTTGTTCTATTTAACGACAAACTAAGGAAAGATTGGGGTAACAGAGCTTGTTGTTATCTACGGTTGTTAACTTTGATAGTTGGTTGATATTGATAGATCTGAAATTGATTCTTAATGATGTCTAGTGGTGGAGAATGAAACCTTAACCATATTTTTCATATTTGATTCTTCTTACTTATTTGTTTTCTTACTTTTAGTTTGCTTATTTTTTATATTTATTTTTATTGGCTGGTTATACCGCCTAATTTGTATATTAACTTTGTTTTATTTTTATTGGCTGGTTATACCGCCTAATTTAGTATATATATTTTTATTGGCTGGTTATACCGCCTAATTTAGTATATATATTTTTATTGGCTGGTTATACCGCCTTGCATCTTATTCTTATTATTTACTTTAGTTTAAATCTGGCTTCAAAAACCCCTTTTCTTTTATTGTTCTTGAATTTAAGTTTTAAACTATTAACTTATAAACTAAAACCCAATCCCTGAGGACTCGACCCTTGCTAACTACTATACTTACAATTTATCTTTTTAGTGCAAGGTTAAATAAGATACACTCTTTTGGGTGCATCAATACCTACCTTTGAAATTTGTAAAGCTTGTCTCTTGTCATTTAGCCCTCCAAAATGTGTATAAATAGAGGGCCTTGGATGAGTATTGGGATACATTGATACATTGGTAGGATATTAGCCATTGTAATAAAATTCTCTAAGTTTTCTTCTTCTTTCTTTTCTCTAGTTTTCTTTTTCTTTATTTACTTATGCTTCTTACATTTCTTTTCATTTTATTCATATCTAGTATGTGTTGCTAATCATATTGTTGAGGTGATGAGGTGAAGCTTTTGGTAAATGCTAAGGTTAGTCTCTTAAACATGAGCTAAAATGAATCATCATTTATAAACACTAGTATAGATAATATTTTCTTTTGGTTTAAAATCATACTTGCAAAGTAGGGATCTTGATTCATTATTGACAATGAAAATGGCACAGTAAATGTTTGGTTTCATAACCTTGATTTGTTGTAGACATATACCTTGGCATAAGGAATGCTTGGACTCTTTTTGTGAGTTTTGAGGACACCAAATGAACATAATATCATATGCTATGGACGTTGGACAATTTGGACTGAATTGCTAAACCTTCCGATTGGAATCTCCCTTATGTGTGAATTTCAATTGTGTAATAAAACAAGATTAATCTTAGCATAACACCAAGAGTGGATTCTCTAACCTCAACATCTTTTCTTATTGTTTTTTTATATATCTTGTTTAATTTCTTTTATGTTATTTTGTTTATTTTGTTCTCTAATATCTTGTTTATCTTGTTTTGTTGTTGATTCCCTAATATCTTGTTTACTTTCTTTTTCTTATATATTTATAAACTTATACTTACTAATACGCTTCCCTGTGGTTCGACCTCGGACACCCGAGAATTTATTACTTGAACATAACCTGCACTTGGGTTTACAACTCTTAATTGAGTCTCCATCACTAAGATTGGCGGGTTTTGCAGGTATTATTTGATCATTTCAAAAGCTTGCTGACACTACTCATCTCATTCCATTTTAACATATTTCTTTAGCATATTAAAGATAGGCTCACAAATAGTGATCAACTTGGAAATGAAACGACTAATATATTGGACTCTACCTAGGAATCCTCAAATCTCATTTTCATTCTTTGGAGGCGACATTTCCATGATGGCTTTGATCTTCTCGAGGTCAACCTCTATTCCTTTTTTGCTGATAAAAAACCTGAGTAGATTTCCAAAAGTAACTCTAGTAGTTGAACTTTTCAACCTTTCAAAGAACTACCTAAGATCGAGGAGGTGATCTTAACGAGTCTTTGATTTCACGATCATGTCATCCACATAAACTTCTACTTTCTTGTGAATCATGTCCTGCAAGAGCATGGTTTCCATAAGTTGATAAGTAGAGCTACCATTCTTTAGCTTGAATGGATAACCTTATAGCAGAGAATTTCTCATGGTGTGGTAAAAAAGTTTTCTCTCGGTCTTCAAAAGCCATCATAATCTGATTATACCTGAAATATCCATCCATGAATGAAAGCATTCCATGACCAATTGTGCTGCCTACTAGTATGTCAATATGAAACAACGGGAAATCATCCTTAGGACTTGCTTTATTCAAATCTCAATAATCCACACAGACTCTAATTCTTCCATCTTCGGCAACAATGTTTGTGAGCCAGGTTGGATAATGTGAAACAATAAAAAAGTTTGCAATCAATTTTTTAGCAATTTCATCTGTAACTTTACACACCCAATCATTTCTTATTCGCCTAAGTTTCTGTTTAATAGTTTTTGAATCTAGGTATATGGGGATTTGGTTTTGAACAATTTTGGGATCTATTACTAGCATATCCTAATATGATCATGCAAAGATGTCTTTAAATTCATGCAAAAGTTGAATTAACAAATTATGCTCATTTGAATCTAAAGTGATTTGAATTTTAACTTCTTGAGCCTTATCTTTATTTCCAAGATTAATAAAAATTGTTTCTTCCATTTTAGGTTGGGATTTTCTTTGTTCCTCATTTTTAATCATTTTAACCAGTTTGAGGGAAGGAGAATCATTTTCATCCACTTCCATTAAAGCATTATTATAATCTTGCAAAAGGAGATACTCAAAACTTATGGTCATTTTATTAAAAGCAAAAGCGACATATTCTATCTTTACAAATTGAGGATCAAAGATAGAGACCTAGGAATATCCTAAGTATGATTCTGGAACAAACTTTGGGATACACTCTGGCTGAATAGGCTCAACCTTATTGCTGGCATGAGATTAGTGGGTTTATGAGAGAAAAAAATATTCATTTTCAAGAGAAGTTTTCTTTTCTAAGCTCCAATTACAAGTGTGGTAGATAGCTTTTTTGATCAAAAAGCTTGGATCATAACTTCAATTGCGCTTCATTTATTTATCGTTGAAAAGTTGGGCCATGACATCATCTTTCATAAAATCTTGGAATATTCCCATGCTTTGTCCATGTCATTTCCTTGCTACATCAATTGAGGTTGTGTAAAATACCCATACAAATCTATGATGTCCCTCTTGGTAGATTTTTTTACCTAGCTGGTACCCCAATCCATTTTTGGTTGTTTTGAGTTGTACATTGATGGGTTTTGGTATGTCTTGCAATCCTTTTCCACATCCCGCCCCTGGAAAATAACCTATATGTCTCATTATATGTGCCACAAAAAGTTTAGGGTAAAAATGAAAATTATCAGATACCTCATCTAAGGTAGCAATGGTGAAACTGTGGCAGGGCATCTGTTTATCCTTGGCAATTCCATTGATTTGGTCTATTCCATAAGCTTCATCCCATCATAAAGCTAGAACATTTTCTTCTCTAATCAAGCAGATTTTTTGGTGTAACGAAGATGAGACTGCTTATTGGCATGTAACCAGGGCGATCGAGCAATAAGTTGTATGAGGCTGGTACATCTATCACATAAAACTCAATTCCTTCTTTCAAGGGTCTAATAAACAAGATGGGGTGATAGTTCCTAGGATTGGTTTAATAGTATTGACATATGCTCTCATGATGAATTGGAGTAGGTCAGAGGTCAATATTTGGAGTACTTTTAAAGTTTTGAGAGGGTACACATTCAAGGCAGACCCATCATCGACCAATACCATTAGGATAGTTTTATTGTGACATTCTAGAGTAAGGTGTAAAGCTTGAGTATGGTTAGCCCATCAGCGGGTAGATCCTTATCCAAAAACGAAATTCATTCATGGCTTGTAGTTGCAAGTGCAACTACCATTTTAGTGGGGTAGAAGTGGATGGATTTTTTTTGGCTAAGTGTTTCCATAATAACTTTGCAGTGCTTAAAAGGAGTCATGAGCAGGCTCTAATTGCTTAAATTAGCTTGGGTTTCCTTTCGGTAGGTAAACAAGGCATATTCTTCTTTTTTCATGATTTGTTTCTTACTTTTGGAAAAGGTTTGGTTGGGAAGGTCTTGGCCAGGGCAATCTCCTTCGAGGTGGGTTGGTTTAAAGTGTCTTCGCCTACAGGTTAAGTGCATGAGCCTAAGGTACATTTCATTGTCAAAGTCACCATCTTCCCACAGAACCATGATTTTAGGGATTTCATTGATGGGAGCTAAAGGCAAAGAGTTGATGGAAATGGTAAGGATATTGGCAAGAGCTAGGACAGTTTTGTAGTCTGGTAAAGGATTATTGGAAATATTTGGTTTGCCTTTATCAACATCAATGAGGTCTTGGATGGCATTTTTTAAGGGAATGCAATCGTCAGTGCCATGCCCTATCCTTCAGTGCAAGTAATAGTATTTTCTTGGGTCAAGGTAGGATGGTAAAGGATTTGGTAAGGGTTTTGAAGTCAAAAGGTGAAGTTTTCCTGTTTGCTGGAGTTTAACAAAGGCTTTAGACAAAGGGATACCAAGGTTGGGATATTGTTGGTTACGACTATTTCTGGGAAGATTGAGGTTATTGACTTTAGAAGCTCAGGTGGTATTAGTGTGGGCAGTGTTTGTGGTTTTGCAGGCAAAGGTTTTTTTCAAGTTTTCCTCTATGGATAGCATCTTCATTGTTTATACTGAAGTCATAAAGCTATTCAAAGATGGCTAAATGCATGGCAAAAAGTTGGTCATAATAAATAAGGAGAACATTTTTTACCATAATTCTTACTTGGTCTTTTTCAAAGGGTTTTGAACACATAAAAGTGGCTTTGGTTCTCCAACAAGTTAGGAATTCAGCAAAGGTTTCATTGGGTTTCTGTTTGGTGGTCAAGATCAAGGATGGTGACATCTAACTAGGCATTATAAGAGTATTGTTTGATAAAGGCTTGGGGTCATTTCTTCATAGTATTTGGTAATAGTGGTGGGTTGGCTATGAAACCAATTGGAAGCAGCCCAAATCAAGATCATAGGGAAGGCATCGTTTAGTTAGGGAGTGGTTAAGCAACGGAGTTGGAGGCATTGATTAAACTTTATAAACTTTTCCTATCTCATCAAGGGTGATCTCATCGAAATCTTGTTTGTAGCTAGTCAGGGCTCGACCTCCCTCCACCATAATCATTTCCCTGTGGTGTTTCTCTTTCTCTAACCTCGAGAAAGAATGCTCTATGTTCGGCATCGGCACAGGGGCTGCAACGGTTGTGCCAAAAAGCTCAAAGGCTTTTTTATATTTGCACCCATTCCAAAAACAAATAAAATATTTGATTTTTTTATATATATATAATCAATATTGTAGACACCTAATTTTGTCCGGACCACTAAAACAGGTATGTTTTCTTCATAAATTGATGTTTCAAAATGTAAAAAGACTTTTTTCATCTTGCAGGTGGTACTCCGAGACTTAGTTTAAGAGGGCGAGCATAAAAAGTCAAACTTTAAAAAGTCAACCCCGAAAAGTCAACCCCAAAAAGTCAACTACTGAAAAAGTCAACCCACTTTCAAAATCAAGATTTGAAGCTCAATTGAAAAATGGCGTAAAATTTTTGATAATCCGAGGTCTACATCGAAAGATATGGAGTTCGGAAGTTGGGTTATAGAGATTCAGTAAAAAGGAAACCCTAATCCGGGAAATTTGGGAAAAAATGCTTAAACGATCGAATTGGTCGAAATTTAAGGTTCCAAATGAGAGATAAGGACTGAATACGGGTAATGGAGAAGCCACTTGAAAGAAAAACTGAAAGAAAAGTCAATCCGGGAGAAAACCGAGAATTAGGGTTTTTTGGTGGATTTCGGTGAAATTGGGAAGAATTACAGAAATGGCCCGAGTTGGTAGGAATAAAGCCCGTAATGGATGAGGAGTGATTAAAAAAGGATAGCCCAAGGCTCAGTTTGAAGAAAATCTGAAAATCAGACTTGTTTTGAGCAAAACCGGGTTTCAAAGGCAAAAGGGAAAAATTGGAAAATTTGGGAAAAATAGCAAATGAACTCCAAAAATTCTGAAAAATTGCAAATCTCATTCTTAAACCATTTGGAAGAGATTGGCGAAGGAAAATCTTGATTCGGAGTTCGTTTGCAAAATGGCCAAATCCCAAGTCTCCTATGCAGTAATTCAAGAAGATAAATCCCGAAAAAATACCAAATAAGTTCCACAAATTATGAAAACTTTTAGATCACACTTTTAAATTATTTGGAAGAGATTGGTGAAGAAAAATCTTGATTTGGAACTCGTTAAAAAAATGATAAAATTTGTAGGAATAAAAGGGCAATTTTGAAAGAAAAAATCCAAATAAATAGAAAACGGACTCAAAAAATTTTGAAAACTTCCAGAATTCTTTTTTATTATTTTGAAAGTATTGAAAAAATAAAATTTGAATTTGGAGTCCGTTTGCCATTTATTTACATTCGTGGGGGCAAAAAGGTTATTTTACCCAAGAAATAGAAAAAGGCTTTTCTTGCCTTTCAAAAAATTCAAACTTGGGCTAGAAGAAGGAGGGCTAGCTGGCCAAGGCCCAAGGAGGGGAAGAAGGATTCTGATTTTTTAATCAAGAGGCCAAAAATGAAGAGTTAGTGATTTTTTAATCAAGCCTTTGCAAATAAGCCACATGGACCAATGCATGAAGAGGGAGAGTGTCAACATAATGGCTTAAGATTCTTGAATAGCTGTAATTATGGACAGCTGATGGCCTAATCTAAGGGTGATAATTTCATGTTTTAAACATCTTGGATCACTGGCCCTTGGATGAAAATTGGTTGGAGGAAAAATGACAACATCCTAGCCTATGAGAGAGGGGGGTTCGGCCACTACAAGAGGGATCATTTTCATTTTCAGCACTCTAATTTTTCCTATTCTCTCTTGTTTTGGCTGATTTTCTCTCCATTGTTGCAAGGCAAAAAAAAAAAGTTTAGAAAAGAAAAAAAAGTTTGAAGAGAAAAAGCTTGAAAGATAGCTTCTAGAGGTTGCTTTTAGCACCAACTCTTGCACATTCTTTGATTTTTCATTCTTGGTTTGCTGTTTTGATTATTATTTTGGTGAGTTTCTTTTGATTTTTTTTTTTTTAAATAAGTGTTTTTAATGTTCTTCTATAGGTTCTTTCTTCATCTTTTCTTATAAAAACTCTCGAAATATTTTTTTTCTCCTTGGTTCTTTGACATGGCCGAATGGCACATATTTTTTTTTTAGTTGCTGTTTTCCTTTGTTATTTCATGTTATTTTTGATATTAAATAAGTTTTGATGCTTTAAATCTTCTTCTACTACATATACTTGAAGCTTGTTTAAATTTGGTTGCTTGCTTATTATCATTTATGAGTCATTATCATGTTCTTGCACTTTTTATTTTCTGTTTTCAAAATGTTTAAGTTTGTTTATGTTTTATATTTTGAAATCCATGTGTTTGTGAAAATGTTTGTTAGCTTTCATACCTCACTTTATATTTGCATGATTTGAATGTTATGTTTTAGTTAAGTATGTTAGTATATCAAGTGTTTGTGAAAATGCCATGCTCACTTGGAACATGAGGCCATTCGGCCACTTCATTTATTTTGCTTTGTGTATGCATTTTTGTTATGTTAGTTGATAGGTTTGCATTTTCATGACATTTTATTGAGTATTTGGTTTAAGTATATCAAGTGTTTGTTAAAATGTCATGCTTACTTTGGACATGAAGTCATTCGGCCACTTCACATTTATTTGCTTCGTGTGTGCATTTTTGTTATGTTAGGTGATAGGTTTGCATTTTCATGACTTTTGATTGAATATTTGGTTTAAGCATGCCTTGTGTTTATGTTATTGCCATGCATATTTTAGATGTTAGGATTGGTTTGCTTTGCCATGCATATCCATGCATTTTAGACTTAGGTTGCATTAAATGCCTTGCAAGTTCATTTAGGTCTAGGTCATTTTATTTGATGCTATGAATTTTTCATGATATTTAGGTTTAAACTCATGCATTTCATGTATCATATTTGCTGTATTTTTCATGCATTTCATGTCCATGCCACTTGACTTATGGCTTAGGCCAATCAATGGTTCAAAGTCATGCTCTCTTGAATATACTTTTGAAAAATAAAAGAGTTGTCAAATTAATTATTCTACTGTGATTTTTTTTACTTAGCCAATTTTTGTCTAACTTTTCAAAAGTGCTAGCTACTGTTTGTGAGTTATTTAGAGAGTCTTAAATATTTTTACTTTGATTTTTAAATAATTTTATCAAAGGCAAAAATGTGTTTTGGCAAAACAGTTTTTTTCACCGAGTACTCGTACTTTCCCAATTTTTTTGGGCAATCATCTTTAATCAAAAAATTAAGCTGAGTTTTCCCCGGGTAGTTTTAGATGTCTTGAGTCTCTAGTAGTTTTTTTTAGATTTTTTTTTGAATTTTTAAAATAGGGTAAACAATCATGGTTTAAAACTGGACAGTGGAGTCGGAATTGAATTTGAAGGAAAATCATTTTTCTGTTTTGGTTAAGTTACTTAGAGGGGACTGATTAGGAAGTTTATCTACTGACTTAGGGTAGTTTCCAAGCCTTTTTAAACTCTAAAAAAATGATTTTTTAAGTCTCGGGTTAAGGGTGGTCATGTCCGGGATTTTAAACTTAGGAAATTAGAGCCATTTAAAAAGGGTTTAGCCAAGTTTTTATTTTTAATCTAAGCTTTTCAAAATTTATTTTCAAACAATCACAAAGTATTTTGGTTTTAGAATATTTAATTTGATATATTTTCCTAAGGTAACCGGATATCTTTTTAGATATACGAATTTCCTTAATTAAAGGAAAAAAAATACATTTTCATGCATTGCATTTTCCATATTCATGCATTTAAATAATATGTGATTTTTGCTATGATAATTCCTATGGTATTGTTATTATTTTGATTTATATTTTTTGATGTTATATTATTTAGAATATGGTTTTGAAAATTTCATGATATCCTATGCTTTTTATTTAGTTATTTTTTGTCATATTATTTATCATATACTATGTTCATGCATTATTATTTTTATTTTTATTTTCATGCATATTATATGATAGCATTATTTTATATGCCATATCATTCATATTTGTCATGTCATTTAAATTATTTCATTTTATGTAGAATATATTATGTTACCTAGGTCATTTCATTTCATTTAGGATATATTATGTCATTTAGGATATTACATTTCATATAGAATATATTATGTTACCTAGGTCATTTTATTTCATTTAGAATATATCATATGACTTAGGATATTACATTTCATATAGAATATATTATGTTACCTAGGTCATTTCATTTCGTTTAGAATATATCATATAACTTAGGATATTTTATTTCATTTAGAATATGCTAAGACATTTAAATTATATCATATCATTTAGGTTGCATTATATTATTTAGACTTTGTTATGTCATTTTATTTATGTCATACATATTCATATTCATATATTTTTTTTAAATGTTTTCAAAAAGGTAATGATTTTCAATAAAATAAAGATATTCCCGAGTTAAAATAATTCATGAGTTCTCTGCTGGGTTTGCTGGGGAGGATATCATCAATTATCATTAATAACGGAATATCTTTTTCTTTTTAAAATGAGAATGATTTGGAAAGTTTTCCAAACTAATAAAAATTTCTATATTTTGCCACGTTTGTTGGAGAATATAGGAAAATTTTGAATTTATGAATTTCAGATCATTTTCAATTAAAAATAGAATTATTTTTTTTTAAATTGGGAATTAACTTGAAATACTAAATTTAAAACCGACTTTTTTACCGAGACTTGAGATAACACATGATTAATAAGGTACCATTTTATACGGGCGTTGTGGGAGTGCTAATCCTTCCCCACACGTAACCGAGTCCCGAACCCTTTTCTTTGACTTCTCTGGTTTTAAAACGCAGACTGGAAATTGGTTTTAAAAATATTTTAATTAATTTTAAAATATTTTATAAAACCGATTTTAATAGGTTACCGATCACACCTAGTTAAAAAAGATTGGTGGCGACTCTAAGTCTTTTTCAAGGTCATTTTCAAAACCTTCATTTTTCTAGAGGAATTAAGTCGACTTTTCCTCGGTTTTTTTTTAATGTCACGCTTAACGAATAATAAAGTCTTGCGATGAGACTTGTTATTTTTTAGGTTGCGACAGCTTGGCGACTCCACTGGGAAATATTAGTGAGTCAGGCCTAGAATTAGTCGTGTGTTATCAAAGTCTCGATTTTGTTGGTTTAATTGGCATTTAATTTTAATTCCCACATTTAAAAAAAATAATAAGGATAATTTCAAAAATAATAAAATGTTTTTAAATATGTCCATATTCATGTGCATACATATTATAATTGTTCTCTGATTATTTTGGTGCATATATTCATATATTTATTTATTGATTAATTGATGATTTATGTTCTTTGATCTTGTTGAGGCATTTAGAATAAGGGATGTAGAGTAGGTAGTGAAAGGTTTGTTATTTCTCCTCGCACACTACACATGCATTTGCATATCATGAATCCTATACACGGGTTCCGTCCTTTTAGGTAGGAGCAAAGTAACTAAGCCTTCGTGATTAACAATCCGCATGGGCTAGTGAAACACTTCCGGAGTACTAAATTACCTAAGCCTTCGTGATTAACAATCCGCATGGGCTAGGGAAATAGACTCTAACGAATTGAACCCACTTTTATCGTGGTTCCTTACTAGCCTTCACCTGCGACAGTGAGGAACAATTCTGGGCTTTCAGAACTAATTCACCTTCATATAGTAAACCTAGGCGAAGCCATGCCGGATTTCCAATTAGATATCCCGAAGTTAAGAACACATGGAGGAATATTTCCAATCCTTTTACCTTCTATTCTACTTTCCGAATAACTTTATTTTTGAAAATCGGACAATGATGAACGTACATCACAATGCCCAAAATAAGTGTTGGTATTTCATCCGAGGGGTGTTATAATGCCAAAATTTTGTTGGCATCCTCAGGGATAATTATTGTTTTTGAATTATATGTTTTTTTGTATTATTCGTATTTATTCCTGTTACTAATTCATTTCTTTTTGTTGTTGTTTTTTGTTTTTGCATTCTTGTCATCATTTTTTGCACATGGAAAGTTATTGTTCTCGGGATAATATTCAACCAAAAGGGCTTTCATGGAGGGTCAGAGTGTCTCATTGGTCGAGAAGCATTTAGAGGTTAGGAAACAGTCCGAGAAAGGTCAGCGGGATAATTGAGATTGTTTGAAGATGGGATATGTGTCAGCATTGCCAGCCGAGGTTGAACTTACTATCAAGCAAAATGATCTCCGGGAATTGATGGATATATGGAATCAGTGGAACATATCAGAAAAAGAAGCCTTCACTCAGACTTATGGGGACATAACACTACTAGTTCAGGTTAAGGTCAGTGGTGAGGTAATCCGGGCTATGGTGCAATTATGGAATCCCGCTTATCAGTGTTTTACCTTCAACCGAGAGGATATGACTCCAACCATAGAGGAATATTCGACCTTTTTGCATATTGAGAACGTTATTCCTGATCGTATTTATTTGAAGGATACAAAGACGCCGGGTTTCAAGAAAAATGTGTCTAAAATTATGGAAGTGGAAAGAAATTGGGTCGAAAGCCATGTTGTCCGAAAAGGGGTAAGCTATTGTATATCATGGGACATTTTACGGACATTAATTCATAGCCATTCAAGTAAAGAGACAGTTAGGAATATTTTTGCTTTGGCTATCTATGGTTTAGTTATCTTTCCAAAGACATTACGGTATGTGGATGTGGCGATATTTGATGTTTTTGAGAGGCTTGAGCAAAGGATAAACTAGCCCCGACAATTATAGCAGAATCAATCCGATCCTTGAATTTCTGTAGACGGGAAGGAAAAGGGCATTTTCTAGGTTGTATACAGCTCCCTTACATATGGGTTCAGAGCCATTTTTGTAAACAGGAGAATTTCCCTCTTCGCTCATACTGGAAATCTTTTGCACCAATTGGTGAATTTATTAAGAGGGATTGGCTTGAAAATAGGACTGAGGAACAATGGATCAACATATTCCGGATTATCAGGGCTGAGATGATAATTTGGAGAGCTCCATGGATAGCTCCTATGCCGACATTGTACAAGTGCGGAGATAAAGCTTCTGTTCCATTATTGGGAGTATGGGGAGGAGTGAGCTATGCGCCACTGCTAGTACTAGACAATCAGAATCCCGTCAGTTTACTCCTATGACCCATGACCTTAGTAATTTGGAATTCGCTTATGGAGAAGATGGATATTCGGGAAAGGTACGTGAGATTGTAGTAGCATGGAAGGAAACTCATCGAGTGGAGGTAGCTAGATTTGCCGGCATCGTTACATCTGATTACCTGACATGGAGGGAATCGAGGGTTAATGATAGGTTGTTGACATCAAATGAGAAAGAAGTTCAGCATTTGAGTTCGCCACCCAAGGACGCGCCATCGGAGTTAGAAATCGCAAAGGCAGAATTCGAAAAAGAAAAGGCCCAAATGAGCAAGGAAATTGCCCGTTTGCAAGAAGAGCTTGAGGATATGAAAAATAAGGAATCAACCCGAGAAAGAGAAAAGGAAAAGATCAAGAGAGAGCGGGACACTGCTAAAAGCGATCTTCAGGAATTACACTTGGAGAACAAGAGGTGCCTTTTCGAGCTCAAATTCGAGGGGACTCTCAAGACTTCCGAGGAATGGGAACAAGAAGTCAAAAACCTCAAGAAGGAGAAGAACTATTGGGCAGAAAGAGCAAAGCATGAGGAAGCCCTAGCCAATCAACTGGAGAAACAACTTAAGGAAAGCTTACACGGTGATGCTTCCGCTGACATGTCAAAGGGTCGTGAACAAGTCGGGGTCAGATGGAAGAGCAAGGCAGTCAAAAGAGGACAGTGAAAAATGTTCAAGATCTGAGGGAGTTACTATAGGACCAGTATTTTGTAATAGCATTTTTAAATTAGGAGAGATAGATTATCAGATTGTCTTAAGCAGTGAACTTTTCTTTGATGTATTTAGTTCCAGGAAATCAAAGAAAGACCGTTTGATTGAAATTTTCCCGGGGCCAATACTTTTAAAAGCATTCATCAGTCATTTGTTCTTTCTTTTATATATTTTATTTGTTCATTCATTTATATTCATATTCATATTCATATTCATAATCATTCATTCATTTATTCTTTATAAATTGTTCATACACTTAGTCATTTATTTATTTGTCCATTCATTTATTCTTTATAATTAGTCATTTAGGTTCATACACTTAGTTATTTACTTATTTGTTCATTCATTCATTCATTTTTTTATAAAATAAAAATAAGAAATGTGTAAATAATTTCTAATTCATGGTTTTTAAAACTAAAAATGCAATTGGTCGCACTCAGAAAAAATCAGACTTTTGACACCCTTACAATACTCGATCCCAAGCAAGAGCTATGGAGAACGATCAGCTTGCTAGAATTGAAAGGATAGAAAGAATTCAAAAAGAACTGCAGCAACAGTTAACTAAGTCTCAAGAGGAGTCACGGGAACAAATGACCAAACTCATGGAGATGATGAGTACCATGATGAGGTAGAAGTGGCCAGGAGAAAATTCGATTACAGGAATGGGGGCAGTGAACCAAGAAGACCGACCAGAGGTGGTACAGAAGAATGGTCAGACATTCTAGCCTGTAGGAAATGAACTTCTGACTGGGGCAGCATCCTATAATCACATCCAACCAGCGGTCGAAGCACAAAATTTTTGTCATAAAAAGGGTAATATTGGGGTTGATCCAATTGATGTGGAAGTTCCAGAATTTGAAGAAATGACTAAAAAGGAAAGGGCAAAGATGACTGAACTGAAGAGGGTTGAAACTGTAGAATCTCAGAAAAAATATCAACTGCTGGAGGAAAGGTTAAGGGCAGTTGAAGGGGCAGAGCTATTTGGCAGTCTAGATGCCAAGGAGATGAGTTTGGTGCACGGTCTAGTAATTCCCACAAAGTTCAAAGTACCATACTTTGAAAAGTATAATGGGACTACCAACCCATCAGCACATCTGACCATGTATTGCAGAAGGATGACAGGGCATGATGATAATGAGAAACTACTTATCCATATTTTCCAAGATAGCTTGACAGGGTCAGCAACCCGATGGTACAATCAACTGAGTCGTACCAAGATTCGTTCATGGACGGATTTAGCCAGGGCTTTCATGGAATATTATAAGCATGTGTCTGACATGGTACCTGATAGGTTGTCGCTACAGAATATGGAAAAGAGGTCCAATGACAGCTTCAAAGAATACTCGCAAAGGTGGAGGGATCTGGCTACACAAGTGCAATGCCCTTTAACCAACAAGAAAACTATAGTGCTTTTCATTAAAACCTTGAAAGCACCTTATTATGATAAATTGGTGGGAAGCGCCACCAAGGACTTTGCAGATATGGTGATATCTGGGAGATGATAGAATCCGCTATTAAGAACGGGAAAATGGAAAGGGGTGAGTCTGCTACCTCGAAGAGATTTTTTTTCTGCAAAGAAGAAGGAGGAGACACATGCAGTCAGTTTCAATCAATACCCCTATACACCTCCTACACCATACACACCTCCTAGGCCTTATACTCCTACCATATCTTATGCACCTCCGACACCTTACACACCTTTCCCGGGGTATAATCCTTACTACCCCAATGTGAACCACCTTACCCAAAATCCATTCCCCTATACCAATATACCATAACAGCCGTTCCCAACTGGTATATCCCCGTAAATAATCCTTCCTCGAAATACTATACCAAACACTTAAGGTCCCGCGCGCAATGACCAACGTTCACCAAGGAACGATCAAAAACCCTAATTTGATCTGATTCCTACCACCTATGGTAAGCTATATCCTAAACTATTGCAAGGTCAACTTGTTGCACCCGTGTACCTCAAACCTTTGACACCTCCATATCCAAGGTGGTATAATGCAAACACTATTTGCGCATACCACGCAGGAATTCAAGGATATTCGACTGAAAATTGTCTGGGCTTTGAAAAGAAAGTTCAAAGCCTGATCAATGCCAGAGTTGTGAAGTTTGGGTCAAAGAATGGGTCGAATGTAGCGAGAAACCCATTACCCGATCATGCTGAGAATCGGGTAAATACAGTATTGACAAGGGAAGTCAGAAGGTTAAAAAGGGATGTCAGGGAAGTCAAGACTTCGATGTTGACAGTATGGGTCGAGATGGTCAAGGCAGGAATAGTGGGAGATGCAGACAGTCTAAACATGGTTGCAAAGAGGGTGCAGAATTGGTGCCCGTTCCATAAGTGTGGAGGTCATGTCGTACAAGACTGCATAGACTTTCTGGTTAAAGTCCAAAAGATGATGGATAATGGGGAGGCCCAGTTTTACCAAGATGCAGAGGAGGAAATAGAAGTTATTGAGAATGCAGCTGGCTACGGGATAGGAAGACCCTTTATCATCTATTATGATAAACCAGAGGAGAAAGTTATGCCAGTCATTGAGAAAAGTGCACCTAAGTTAATCATTGATTTGCCTGTTTCCTTTTTATTCAAGGAAAACAAAGCTGCACCATGGAAATACGACTACAGCATGGTTATGCCTGGGTCTTCGAGTCAGCAAGATATCACAGGTGTGAGGCATTTAACACGAAGCGGAAGATGTTATGCTCCTGAGGCTGTTGAACAGCGATTAACAGGGAAAGGCAGAGGAGCAGACAAAGGGAAGAAAGTAGTTAAATCAATCCATATTGAGATGGATTTGTCAAAAGAAACAGAGAGGGGATCAGCCCCGATAAACAGAATAAAGGAGTCGGTAAACGAGAAGGAGGATTGAGAGTTCTTAAAATTCATAAAGTACAGTGAGTATGGCGTGGTTGAACAACTGCAACGTCAACCAGCTAGAATTTCAATCTTATCTTTGCTTTTGAATTCAGAGCCACACAGAAATGCCTTGTTAAGAGTGTTGAATCAAGCATACGTGGCTAACAATATATCAGTAGAAAAGTTGGACAGGCTGGTGGGAAACATAGCAGCGGACGACCATATATTTTTCAGTTATGATGAAATACCACCTAATGGTATTGGGTACACAAAGGATCTTCACATAACAACTACCTGCAAGGGGCATATACTACCAAGTGTGCTTCTGGAAAATGGTTCTTCATTAAATGTGATGCCCTTAGCAACCTTGTCTAAGTTGCCAGTGGATATATCTTATATGTTTCCTCGTTGCACAGTAGTCAGGGCTTTCGATGGTACAAGGAGAGAGGTAATGGGAACTATTGAGGTTCCTCTGGAGATAGGCCCATGCACTTATACGGTGAACTTCCAGGTCATGGATATTAATTTATCTTATAATTGCTTGTTGGGAAGGCCATGGATACATTCAGCTGGGGCTGTACCCTCGTCTTTCCAGCAAAAGCTGAAATTTGTGATGGAGGGCCGTTTGATCACTGTATCAGGAGAAGAAGACATAATAGCCTCCGCATCTACTGAATCTCCTTATGTTGAGCCCAATAAAGATATCGTAGAATGTTTTTTTCGGTCTTTGGAATTCGTAAATGCAGTTTTCGTCGTTGAAGGATGAAAAATTCCAAAACCAAGGTTGTCCAAGAACACAAGGCTGGGAGTAAAAACCACAGTGGGAAAAGGTTGCAGGGCTGGAAAAGGTCTGGGGAAATATCTTCAAGGGATAACCCGAATAATGGAAGCAGTGGGAAAGAAAGACCGGTTTGGCTTAGGATATCTTTTGAAGGCTCATGAGAAGAGGAAACAGGTTGAAAGGAACAGACAAAGGAGGATGGCTCGTCTCACGGGTATGGATATTGAATGGGAACCCATGAGTTTCCCACCAATCCTTCACAACTTTCGCTCTGCTGGTTTTCTATTTAGGGAAAAGAATTCAGAGGATGTACTTGTAATGATCGAGCAAGCTTTTGAAAAATTCCATGTGGATAAAGGGGGGAAGATTCAGGATATGGTGATTTGCATGACCGAGAAAAAAGGGATGGAAAGTGGCAGTGCGAACTGGATGGTGCGACCTTGTCCACCAGGATATAGACTAACCAATTGAAGTGCGACTGAGTTACCCATAGTTTTTAAGTCTATTCTAATGTAATACTTTTAAAAAAACAATCTTAATTATCTTTACCCAGAGATATTAAGAGTTTTTTCTGTAATGGACTTTTTGTTTAAACATTTTTATTCAATAAATAACAAGCACAATGCATTTTATCCATATTGATGTGTCCATATTCTTTCATTTTTGTTATTTATTTTATTTTATTTTCTTTTCATTATATATATTTTCCTATATTGTTTCTTCTCCACCTATTTACAGGTGTACGGATGCGGAATATGAGGACCTTTCTGTCAATAATTTTGAAATTGATTTTGAAATACCAATTTGCACGGGTGATTTTGAGGCCGAGATTTGAACAAGGTCAGCCCTAAAGATAATTTCCCTTGGCCCCATATTGATACTCTGGTGGATAATACGGCAAAGAGTTCTTTATTTTCTTTCATGGACGGATTCTCAAGATATAAACAGATCAAGATGGCACCGGAAGATATGGAGAAAACCATATTTGTTACAATATGGGGAACCTTCTGCTACAAGTTAATGCCATTTGGGTTGAAGAATGTTGGGGCAACATACCAAAGAGCCATGGTGACCTTGTTTCATGATATGATGCATAAGGGAATTGAGGTTTATGTTGATGATATGATCGCAAAGTCACAAGGAGAAGAGGAGCATATTGCGAATCTTAAGAAGCTCTTTGAACGATTAAGAAAGTTCAGACTCAAGCTAAATCCGGCAAAATGCACTTTTGGAGTCACCTCGGGGAAATTGTTGGGTTTTTTCGTCAGCAAAAGAGGAATTGAGATTGACTGGATATAGTGAAGGCCATTCAGAATCTGCCACCACCTCGTACTCAAAAGGAAGTAAGAGGCTTTCTGGGGAGATTGAATTACATTGCTCGTTTTATTTCTCAATTAACCGACAAATGTGATCTAATATTTAAGTTACTTCGAAAACGTGATCCAGGAAAATGGGATGAAGGTTGTCAGATTGCATTTGAAAAGGTTAAACATTATCTATCCAACCCACCAGTACTAATGCCACATGTTCCGGATAAACCAATGATACTGTATTTATTAGTATTTGAGAGATCCATGGGTTGTGTTTTGGGGCAGCTTGATGAAACTGGAAAGAAAGAACATGCAGTTTACTATCTCAGCAAGAAGTTCATAGATTATGAGTTGAAATATTCGTCGGTAGAAAAGTTACATTGTGCTTTAGCTTGGACTGCTCGAAGACTCAGAAAGTACATGTTGTACCACACAACGTGATTGATTGCCAAGCTGGATCCAGTCAAGTACATGTTGGAAGCACCTTCTTTGTCAGGGAAGACGGCAAGATGGCAGGTTTTATTTTCAAAGTACGACATTGCATATGTAAGTCAAAAAGCTATCAAGGGCAGTGCAGTAGCTGAATTCTTAGCAAGTCGGGCAGTGGAAGATTAGGAGCCGTTGAACTTTGACTTCCCGAATGAAGATTTGATGTATGTTTCACAAGCAGATCAGATTCCCCTGAAGAAGAAAGTATGGAAAATGTACTTTGATGGCGCATCTAATGCCATGGGGCACGGAATCGGTGCAGTGCTTATATCCCCAGAAGAAGATTATTATCCTTTCATTACTAGGTTGGATTTTGATTATACAAACAATACTGCCCGAGTATGAAGCATGTATTATGGGCCTTAGTGCTGCAGTGGACAGAAATATCAAAGTATTGGAAGTTTTCGAAGACTCAGCCCTAGTGATATACCAGCTACGAGGAGAGTGGGAAACCTGAGATATAAAGCTAATCCAATACCGAGAACTCATATTGAGTTTATTGGAGGAGTTTGAAGAAGTGAATTTCAATTACTTTCCTCGAGAAGAAAACCGGATGGCAGATGCTCTGGCTACTTTGTCATCAATGTTTAAAGTCAATGAAGGGGCTGAAGTTGTACCAATAAAGATGAGTATATATGAGTCTCTTGCCCACTGTCTGAGTATTGAAGAAAAAGCATATGGCCTTCCTTGGTATAATGACATCTTGCAGTACATCAAGAGTCAACAGTATCCAGAACAAGCAACAGAAAATGACAAGAGGACTCTGAGAAGTCTAGCAATGGGTTTTGTTTTAGACACTGATATTCTCTACAAAAAAGGAAAGGACCAAGTCTTGTTGAGATGTGTCAGATCTGCTGAAGCTCGGAGAATTATAGAAGAGGTCCATGAAGAGATATGTGGCACTCATGCTAATGGTCACATGCTTGCTAAACAGATTATGAGGGTAGGGTACTATTGGTTGATGATGGAAGGAGATTGCATCAGTTATTCCCGGAAGTGCCATAAATGCCAGATATATGCAGATAAGATTCATGTGTCGCCATCACCATTACATGTCATGACTACACCGTGGCCTTTTTCAATGTAGGGAATGGATATGATAGGGCTATTACCTCGAAAGCTTCAAATGGACATCGTTTCGTCTTGGTGGCCATAGATTATTTCACAAAGTGGGTAGAAGCTGCTTCCTATGCGAATGTAACAAAGTCGGTGGTATGCAGATTCGTTAAGAAAGAAATCATATGCCGTTACGGGTTGCCAGCGAGAATTATTTCGGATAATGCTCTCAATTTGAACAATAAGATGATGAGAGAAGTATGTACTCAATTCAAGATCACACATCATAATTCGACACCTTACCGCCCGAAGATGAATGGCGCAGTAGAAGCAGCTAACAAGAACATTAAGAAGATTGTTGAGAAGATGACCAATGTGTACAAAGATTGGCATGAGATCTTGCCTTTTGCTCTTCATGCATATCGTACTTCGGTCCGCACATCTACAGGGGCAACACCATTTTCTTTGGTATACGGTATGGAAGCAGTGCTACCTATTGAAGTTGAGATCCCTTCACTTCGGGTTTTGATGGAAGTTGTCCTAGAGGAAGCAGAATAGGTTAGAGCTCGTTATGAAAAGTTAAATCTCATCGAGGAGAAAAGATTGAAAGCAATTTTTCACGGGCAGTTGTATCAGAAAAAGATGATTCGAGCCCATAACAAGAAAGTTCGTCCTAGACAGTTCCGAGAGAGGGAGTTGGTACTGAGGAAAATTCTCCCTATAGTGAAGGACTCGAAAAGAAAATGGGCTCCGAATTGGGAAGGACCCTATGTGGCAAAAAGAGCTTTTTCTGGAGGAGCATTGATTTTAACTAGAATGGACGGGGAAGATTTCAGAAATCCTGTGAATGCTGATGAACTGAAGAAATATTATGCCTAAAAAAAATGTGTGATGTTGTGCACATGGAAATTCGAATGATTCCAAGTGTAAAAATGGAAATTCTATATATCTATCTCCCCTGTGAATTGCTTTTCAAAGAGAATATTCATGCTTGATATGATGAATGGCCATCTTTCATATTCCTTTCACTAAAAAGAAATTATCCTTAGTCACCCCTTTGAGCTTTAGGAATTATTTCTTTCTTAAACGTTGATCAAGGATCACCCGTTACACTGGAGGGCAAATGCGAGGAAAAAGAATCAAAAATCATGGCAAAAAGAAAGCCATTAAAAAATGTGGCAAATGATAGCCAACAAAGCAAAAAAAAAAAGTCCAAAAAGGGACAAATATTTCAAGAATGAGTTCTCCCCAAGAAATGATCCTTGATCCAATCACCCTTAAACACACTTTGGGCCTATTTTATCTTTTCTTTTTAAACCTAAACCTTGGCCTACATTACGTGCTATAAAAGCACATTTTGATCAAGCATGGATATTTAATTTGAAAGGTTATTCTCAGAATTCATCCCATCTTCTGAATTGACATTTTTACCTTAGAAGCACTTAGAATTCTCAAATGCATGGTAGAATACAAAAAAAAATGGAAACGAAAAAGAATGTAAAAGGAGATGTTTAAGCCGAAAACCCGCAAAGGGCGACTTAATACCGAATGGAGGACACTCCCACAAAGGGCGGCTTAGCCACTGATTAAAAGTTCAAATCAATGCTCCATGTAAAGGGGGAGAAAGTACCTAAAAATCAGAAGAAAGGGGAATAACTCAGTCTGATGTAACTACGGAAGCCGAGAGGTTACCAAAGTAAATTGCTTGTTCAAGAGAAATTTCAGATGGTTTGAAAAGGAAGGGTCCAAGATATTCCGCATCTTGGGTATCTACAACCTATAACTTTACATTTGTTTCTTATATCCTTGATATTTATTTTTACTATTTTAAAACATTTCTTGCAATAAATTCTTGTTATCCTTTTCATGACAATTTTTGCTTGATTCATATTTTCTTTCATACATTTTTGAGATGCATTATGATTGTTATTAAATTGAATGATGATTAGTAATAAAAAAAATTAAATAAAAGGATTTCAAAATATTACTAAGGAATAGATTTAAATCTTGGGAAAGGTTTGGAAAATTCACCAAGAAGAGAAAACAGTGAACGTGTTGGAAACTCCATCACAAAGTCAAAAAATCTGTGAATTTTAGCGAAAGTAAGAAACTGAGACTGTTTGACAAGTTATCTTGAGTGAAGGATTCCTTAAGTGGGGCATCAATGAACAATTGAAGACTCTGTCATGAAGTCAGATAATCTGTGAATCTCAAAGAAACCATGGATTAGAAATCATGACACAATCATTTAATTGCATTCATTCTTAGGAAACATACAAGCATTTGCAAAACATGTCATTCTCATCATTGCATTTAGCTAACATTGCAGAAATGAGAAAAACTTGGACTTCCCCAAAGTGAACTCGTTCTGCTTTTCAAATGAGTCGAGCCCCAAGATCACCGTCGAGATACGTTCCTTTCCAAATCAAACTCGTTTTGCTTTTCAAACGAGTCGAATCCCGAGATCGCCATCGAGGTATGTTCCTTTCATTTTCAAGTTAAATTTATTCTTTTTTACAAATGAACCAAACCCAGAATCATTCTTAGTATTTCCTATTGTTTTAAATCGAATTCATTCTGTTTTATCAAATGAGTCGAGCCTTGAGACCGTCGTCAAGGTATTTTAATCACGGGTAAGACCTTCGGGCATTATTAAAAGACCTTCGGGCACCTTTTTAAAGACCTTCGGGCATCATTTTTAAAGACCTTCAGGCACCATTTTAAAGACCTTCGGGCATCATTTTCAAAGACCTTCGGGCACCATTTTAAAGACCTTCGGGCACCATTTTAAAGACCTTTGGGCATCATTTTTAAAGATCTTCGGGCACCATTTTAAAGACGACCTTCAGGCACCTTTTTTAAAGACCTTCGGGCATCATTTTTAAAAACCTTCGGGCACCATTTTAAAGACCTACGGGAACCATTTTTAAAGACCTTCGGGCACCATTTTAAAGACCTTCTAGCATCATTTTTAAAGACCTTCGAGCATCATTTGTAAAAACCTTCGGGCACCACTTTAAATACCTTCGGGCACCATTTTTAAAGACTTTCGGGCACCATTTTAAGACCTCCGAACATCATTTTAAAGACATTCAGGCACCATTTTTAAAGACCTTCGGGCACCATTTTTAAGACCTCCGGGCACCATTTTTAAGACCTTCGGGCAACATTCTTAAGATCTTGGGGCATAATTTTTTCTTTTGAAATCAAAGCCATTTCCTTAAGACGGGTTGAGCCTTGATTAGTCAAGGAATTCAATTTAAGGACAAAATCTTTAATTTACAGCTTCTTCAAAAAAAATGATGAAAAAATGAAAAAAGAAAAAAGAAGAAAGAAAAAAAAACCCCTTTCCTTCTCTTCACATGTGATTTCACTAACCGGACAAAATTAGTGTTTATTTATCTTTGGCTGATTCCTGATTCTTAGCAATAGCCAAAGAGGGGCAGTTGTAGACACCTAATTTTGTCCGGACCACTAAAACAGGTATGTTTTCTTCCTAAATTGATGTTTCAGAATGTAAAAAGACTTTTTTCATCCTGCAGGTGGTACTCCGAGACTTAGTTTAAGAGGGCGAGCATAAAAAGTCAAACTTGAAAAAGTCAACCTCAGAAAGTCAACCTCAAAAAGTCAACCATTGAAAAAGTCAACCCACTTTCAAAATTAAGATTTGAAGTTCAATTGAAAAATGGTGAAAGAATTTTGATAATCTGAGGTCTACATCGAAAGATATGGAGTTCGAAAGTTGGGTTATGGAGTTTCAGTGAAAAGGAAACCCTAATCCGGGAAATTTGGAGGAAAGTGCTTAAACGATCGAATTGGTCGAAATTGAAGGTTCCAAATGAAAGATAAGCACTGAATACGGGTAATGGAGAAGCCACTTGAAAGAAATACTAAAAGAAAAGTCAATCCGAGAGAAAATCGAGAATTAGGGTTTTTTGGTGGATTTCGGTGAAATTGGAAAGAATTACAGAAATGGCCCGACTTGGTAGGAATAAAGCCCCTAATGGATGAGGAGTGATTAAAAAAGGATAGCCCAAGGCTCAGTTTGAAGAAAATCTAAAAATCGGACTTGTTTTGAGCAAAACCGGGTTTCGGAGGCAAAATGGCAAAATTGGAAAATTTGGGAAAATAGCAAATGAACTCCAAATATTCTGAAAAATTTCAAATCTCATTCTTAAATCATTTGGAAGAGATTGGTGAAGGGAAATCTTGATTTGGAGTTGGTTTGCAAAATGGCCAAATCCCGAGTCCCTATGCAATAATTCAAGAAGATAAATCTCGAAAAAATAGCAAATGAACGCCAAATCTTCTAAAATTTGCAAATCTCATTTTTAAATCATTTTAAAGAGATTGGCGAAAGAAAATCTTGATTCATAGTTCGTTTGCAAAATGGCCAAATCCCGGGTCTCCTATGTAGTAATTCAAGAAGATAAATCCCGAAAAAAAATAGCAAATGAACTCCAAAAACTCTAAAAATTTTCAAATCTCATTTTGAAATTATTTGGAAGAGATTGGAGGAATAAAATCTTGATTCGGAGTTCGTTTGCAAAATAGCCAAATCCTGGGTCTCCTATGTAGTAATTTAAGAAGATATATCCCGAAAAAATACCAAATAAGTTCCAAAAATTATGAAAACTTCCAGATCGCGCTTTTAAATTATTTGAAAGATAGTGGCGAGGAAAAATCTTGATTTGGAACTCATTTAAAAAATGGTAAAATTTGGGGGCATAAAAGGGCAATTTTGGAAGAAAAAACCAAAATAAATAGAAAACGAACTCGAAAAGTTTTGAAAACTTCAAGAATTCAATTTTTACCCAAGAAAATTTGAATTTGGACTCCGTTTACCATTTATTTGCATTCGGGGGGGCAAAAAGGTCATTTTACCCAAGAAACCGAAAAGGGCTTTTCTTGCCTTTCAAAAAAATCAAACTTGGGCTGGAAGAAGGAGGGCTGGCCGGCCAAGGCCCAAGGAGGGGAAAGAGGATTCTGAATTTTTAATCAAGAGGCCAAAAATGAAGAGTTAATTAGTGATTTTTTTATCAAACCTTTGCAAATAAGCCATATGGACCAATGCATGGAGAGGGAGAGTGTCAACATAATGGCTTAAGATTCTTGAATAGCTATAATTATGGACAGCTGATGGCCTAATCTAAGGGTGATAATTTCATGTTTTAAACATCCCGGATCACTAGCCCTTGGATGAAAATTGGTTGGAGGAAAAATGACAACATCCTAGCCTATGAGAGAGAGGGGGGTTCGACCACTACAAAGGGGATCATTTTCATTTTCAGCACTCTCATTTTTTCTATTCTCTCTTGCTTTTGACTGATTTTCTCTCCATTGTTGCAAAGCAAAAAGAAAAGTTTAGAAAAGAAAAGAAAGTTTGAATAGAAAAAGCTTGAAAGATAGCTTCTAGACGTTGCTTTTAGCACCAACTCTTGCACTTTCTTTAATTTTCCATTCTTGATTTGCTGTTTTGATTATTATTTTGGTGAGTTTCTTTTGATTTTTCTTTTTAAATAAGTGTTTTTAATGTTCTTCTATAGGTTCTTTCTTCATTTTTTCTTATAAAAACTCTTGAAATATTTTTTTTCTCCTTGGTTCTTTGACATGGCCGAATGGCCCATATTATTTTTTAGTTGTTGTTTTCCTTTGTTATTTCATGTTATTTTTGATATTAAATAAGTTTTGATGCTTTAAATCTTCTTCTACTACATATACTTGAAGCTTGTTTAAATTTGGTTGCTTGCTTATTATCATTTATGATACTATTATCATGTTCTTGCATTTTTTATTTCCTGTTTTCAAAATGTTTAAGTTTGTTTATGTTTTATATTTTGAAATCCATGTGTTTGTGAGAATGTTTGTTAGCTTTCATACCTCTACTTTATATTTGCATGATTTGAATGCTATGTTTTAGTTAAGTATGTTAGTATATCAAGTGTTTGTGAAAATGCCATGCTCACTTGGAACATGAGGCCATTCGGTCACTTCATTTATTTTGCTTTGTGTGTGCAGTTTTGTTATGTTAGTTGATAGGTTTGCATTTTCATGACATTTGATTGAGTATTTGGTTTAAGTATATCAAGTGTTTGTGAAAATGTCATGCTTACTTAGACATGAGGCCATTCGGCCACTTCACATTTATTTGCTTTGTGTGTGCATTTTTGTTATGTTAGGTGATAGGTTTTCATTTTCATGACATTTGATTGAATATTTGGTTTAAGCATGCCTTGTGTTTGTGTTATTGCCATGCATATTTTAGATGTTAGGATTGGTTTGCTTTGCCATGCATATCCATGCATTTTAGACTTAGGTTGCATTAAATGCCATGCAAGTTCATTTAGGTCTAGGTCATTTTATTTGATGCCATGCATTTTTCATGACATTTAGGTTTAAACTCATGCATTTCATGCATCATATTTGCTGTATTTTTCATGCATTTCATGTCCATGCCACTTGACTTATGACTTAGGCCAATCAACTTTACTCAATGTCAGCGAAATTAACTTGAAGATCCCTGGAGCAATCATGATTAAATTAACCAAAGAAAAATGTTGTTAAACAAAGAAGTGAGAGAAAGAGAGACTACCAGCGGAAAAGGGGCGGTGGACGGATGGAGGCATCGGTCGGACAGCACAGGGCGACAGACGGAGGCCGTACAGTGTTAGTCGGGCTCAGGCGATAGGGGGAAAGGAGAAAAGAGAGCGGGGAGAGAAAAAAAGAAAGAAGAAAATGAGGGTTTTTTAATATGCCAAAATCACGGTGAAAAAGAAATTTCGACGAAATTTTCGTCGAAAATACAATTTCAACGTCTTGAAATTTGTGAAGATGCTTAAATAGTATTTTCGACGAAATTTTTGTAAGAAATACTTTTTTCAATGGAAATTTCGTCGGAAATACTATTCCTAATGTCTTGAAATTTGTGAAGACGCTCAAATAGTATTTTTGATGAAATTTTCGTCGGGGATAGTATTTCTGACGGAATTTTCGTAGGAAATAATTTTTTTGACGGAAATTTCGTCGGAAATACAATTTCAACGTCTTTGTAATTTGTGAAGATGTTCTTGAAATTTGTGAAGACGCTCAAATAGTATTTTCGACGGAATTTTCGTAGAAAATATTTTTTCTTACGAAAATTTTGTCATAAATACTTTTTCCAACGCAAATTTCGTAGAAAATACAATTTCAACGTATTGAAATTTATGAAGACGCTCAAATAGTATTTCCGACTGGATTTTCGTCGGGAATAGTATTTCCAAATGAATTTCCATAGGAAATACTTTTTCCGATAGAAATTCTTTCGAAAATACAATTTCAACGTCTTGAAATTTGTGAAGGCGCTCAAATGTATTTCCGACGGAATTTTCATTGGGAAAAATTTTACAAAAGTTTTTTTTTTTTTTTTTTGCGACGGAATTTTTCATCGCTAATAACGGGAAATTCAGTCGCAAATATTCTGATGGGAAGCACAAAGCTTCCCATCAAACTTTTGCCAATGGAAATTAGCGATACTATCGCTTATCGTTCATTTTCGTCGCAAATTTCGAATAATTTCGTTCCTAAAAGTCAAAAACTTTTTAGACAAAATTCCATCGGAACAGTTACACTTTCCGTCACTAATAAACACTTATTTGTGATGAAAATATTTCATCGGTAAAAATTCCGTCGCTAAATTTACTTTTCTAACTAGTGCTAAATTTCGTACAATCTTTTCTTTGCCTCCTTTGTTTTCAACTTTAGCTGCCCAATGCTTACCCAAATTTTTAGAAGTTTACCCAAATTATTTTTCTAAAAAGAACAGCTAGCCCCATTATAGCAGACATAGGTATGCTAAAGAGTAGAGACGTAGGAGAAATGCCAACTTTTATGCTCCACAGCAGTTGCTGTAGCAAACATTTCATGTGTTATTGAGTCCTTTTTTATAAAATAGAAAAATTCTTAATTATTTCTATCTATTATTTATGTAGACATATATCAGTTAACTTTCACATGTAAACTGCGAATATATATGCATTTGTGCACATTTAACTAAAATTTTGAAAATATATAGATCAAAGAAGCATAAGTTAATGCATAATATTACCTTGCATCTTATGTAGGCTAGGATATCGAAAATGATATGCTAACTATGAACTAAGATGCATAATTGCATATAGCTAATTTTTGACTGGCAGTCTTACTGTTGAGTTATAAACAAAAGAAATGGGAACCTAATGCCTAGAATTGCAAGATTTTAAGTACACCCATAAAAATTTCTTTACTTGTTCCTCAACCCAAGTATATTATTGATTGTGGTTCAGAGAGAGAAAACCACTGTTTGAATTATGCAACTGCAACTAAATGATTAATTTGCTTATTCTTTTTATTATGATCAAAAAGACCTGCTAGCTTTTTTTTATCCAAGTCCAGTCCGGATTAGACCTGCTTAAAGGTCGGACAGTCCGCCTGGCCCGACCCGTACTGAGCCAAACCTGGGCAAGGAATTTTGTGATCCGGACTGACCCGGCTCGAATCACTATTTAACTATTAAATAATATTATTTAATTTAATTTTAATTATAAAAATATTAATAAAAAATTAAATTTTTAATTTTTTTAAAATAGAATGAACAATGCTCACGGGCCCGCGGGTCGCCCCGGGCCCGCGGGTCGCCCCGGACCCGTCCAAGGCCGGGCCTAGGCAAGGAAGTTGAAATATTTTTGGGCCTCGGCTCGGCCCATAAGCACCTCTAGTCTAGATCACTATTCACAAATATAATAAAAAATTTTAAAATAATTTTTTATTAATATATATATATCTTTTTATAATTAATTTTTTTTTCAAAATTATTTTTTAATAGATGAACAATTCGGGCCGGCCGAGCCGGCCCGAATCACAAAAATTTGCTTGCCAAATCGAACGGGTTACCCAACCCATGAGCAAATCTAGATCAAATACAGTAACATTTTAATTTTTTTTCTTCCTTTTGTTGCTTATTTTCCACTGAAAGATAGACAACCACATAATTTTTTCATTGCAATAATGAATCATCCACTAGGAAAATAGGCAATAAAATTCACATATGTTATCCAAATTTAAAGTGAATATTTGATATAGATATATACTTAATTTTTTAAAAGTTTTTTTTTTTTTATATACTTGTAAGATCAAACTCATATCTATATTCGAATATATATGTATCAAATACAAGTATAAAACACTAATATTTTAAAAAATAAAGAATTTGAATAATATAGATATGTACTGAAAATCATATTTTCAACTTGGGATATTGTCCACAATTGTTTACCTTTTTCCTATCTATCCTGCTCAATCATATTTTCAACTTGGTTGTAAAACTTATAAAACTTGTCCTTTCTGCTTATTGCTTGCACGTGTATGGTTTTATTACTACCATATTTCTAACCATCAAAATTATTTGTGATTTTGGAACTTAGGTTTGTACTCTTTTGCAGGAATTCAAGATGAAGATGGCTCATTCTTGACAAAAAAAAAATAACTATTATTTTGTTTTTGTAATATGTATCTTTTTCTAACCTGTTCTCTAGAATACAACAAGTTACAAAAACCATTTCACAATATCCTCATAAGATTTGCAGTTCTTGCAGCTTTTAATTAATTAATTAATTAATTAATTCCTACAACCTCTTATTAATTTCGACAAAATCCTTGAGAATTGTAATTATAATTACAACTTTTACTTTTCATTAGAGATGTTCATGAATTAAATTGGGTAAGATTTAAGTATGATATCAATATTATATATTTGTTTAAATCTGATCTAAAATATGAATTTCAAATTATATCCAAACTCGCCCATATTTTTATAAAAAAAATTAAAAAAACATTGAACTTTTATTTATTTATTAGTAATTTTTTTTTTATTAAGTTCTAAAACATGGATAAATTAACATATTTTTTTAATGTTTACACTATAATATTATATATGTTTATTCTTTATATAATATAAATTACATAATATATTATATAATTGAAAAACGAACTAGATCTGATCGAATTCTGACTTGAAATGTTGGAGTCAAAGCCAGATCGATTTTTTAAACGAATTTATTTTTTTATTCAAACCTATTTTTTAAGCTTAATATTTTTATTTAAATCATTCTAAATATTATACGGACCTTCGAAACTTGAAAAATGACCCAAAACATGTTTACTTTCCACAAAGACATGGGGTAAGAAAACCCGACTTTTACCAACCATATATAGATAGAGAACTGCAAGATCAATTACATCTATTTTCCTTAATTATTAACTTTTACCATCTGTTACTGTTATAATGCCTTAACTATTAATAAGATCAATTATATCTATTTACCTACATTGATTCATCTTATTTTTTTCCCTAAAACAATTAATATATATATATATATATATATATATGAGTTTTGTAATTTAAAAATAAACCTAAGCTTCTAGTTCTAGAATATATATATATATATATATATATATATATATATAATATATAGCTTAAAGCATGCACAGGAATGCTTCAAATTAAGTTGTAAGAAGAAAATATTGAAAATATTTTTACAGTTTTTACTTTATAAAAGGAATTAAAATAGAAAGAAAAAAAGAAAAAAGCATATATAGGCAAGGTATAGCATGTATAATTAATTGTATATAGCTGAAAGCTTCCACTATATAGTAGTAGTAGTACATATTCACAAGGTAACAGGCTAGCTAGCTAGACATATAAAGCCAAACAAATACATAGTCAATGATCAATCAACTCCATTGAGATTTCATTTTCCGGTTCAGAGTAGCAGAAAAAGTACATCCTCAACTCATCAATTTTACTTAATATATTTGTTCAGAAATCAAAATTATCTACTTTGTATTATATCACAATAATGAAAACAAAGCGAAGACTAAGGGTAAATTAAATTCTCTTCCACTTTCTTCAGTACTTTACGTGTGTGCATGTCTGTCTGTCTGTCTCTCTCTCTCTCTCATTCAAGAAAATCAATCCATATGCTTCTCCAAATAAAACTAAATGGATAAATTCTATCTATAGGGTGATGTAAATTGCAAGGGAGAGCTAAATTCATGAATGGTAGAAAACTCACAAAATTGGATTATTGCAACTCCAAGTAGCTGTGACGTTCAAGATTTCTCTTAATTTGTTGAAAATTCCTAGCTAGCAATACTCCTGCAGGAAGAATCCTACCTGAATGTTTAGCTAGCTAGCTTGGTTATTCAAGTTGTTAATTAAGCTATTTTTTTCTCCATATATATAGTTCAGTCGCAAAGAAAAAAAAACCCTAGAAGGTTGTGGAGCAATCATCTTGTTTCTCACCTGCTGTGATCGAATATTCATTAATACAGCTAATATTGTTTGGATATAGCTAACACGTAGGGATTAAGTTAATCACTCTAGCTACTAGATTCGACAATGTAGAAGGCAGGCTTGTTCTTCAGCTTGTATATATCCAACTATCCATATACTCCAGGAGGTGAAAAAGTTGTTGCAAGGCAATACCCAAAATATCAGAGCAATATATATATATATATATATATATATATATATATATATCATTCTTTTTTGTTAGACATGGCTTCTCACAGCACAGCAATCAATGTATGAGGATATTGCTATTTTTTTTGTAGATAAAAACATCTATCTTTTGCAGCCATAACAATTAATGTCTAACATTAACCTAAATAAATCTAGGGAAGGTATAGTAGGGTTTTTGTTTTTCATTCATACTAATGCAAACATACACATGCAAGAAAGCATCCATTACAAGAATTGACTGCTACTCAGACAATTATGTATGATATAATTTTTGTTCATGAGAGTTACTAATCCTCCAATGTTAGTTAAGTATATCTCATATGCATGCAAGATTTCATAGGGGGTTCAAGTTCAACACCTTGAAAATATTGTACCATTTCAAGATCATGTCATAACTTTTCTTTTAGGTTACATCATAAGATGAGGGATGGTTAAGAATGTGTCTTGACTACAATGCCATCCAACTACATGCTGTTAACCAAAAATAGCATTGGAAAAATAGTGTAATATTGATGAGAGATAAAAATTGCAGTACTTTGACAAATCCATGAATATAGTTGCAGATGCAGTTTCACTCTTCTTTCCCTCTAATTTTTTCTTCATACAATCAAGTTATGACAATTGATTTAGGTCATATTAATATATCTAAAAATATGAGTTCATTAAATAGATCAGTAAGTATGGGATGTTAACCAAGACACAAGCTTAAAGCTCTTGATAGAGACAGAAGCTGCATGCATTTAGTAAGAGCTTACAAATAAATAGGTAATCTAGGATTCCAAGTAGTATTAACATCTGTACCAAAAAGCTCATCCGAGACCTTTACATATGCAACCCATAATTCTAAATCGCGGTGACGGATTTTGTCGCAATTGCGTGTCAAGGTTGCGGGTGTCGCGGGTATTACGTGACGCGTCGCGGTTGTCTTCGCATCTCAATTTTCATTACTCATGCTAGTCTAAATTTTATGTTTGTTAAGGAATGACCATGGTTATGGATTACAATGCGGTATTGAAGTTTCTGATCACTGATATTGATGTTGCTCATTAGTTTCCTAATTCTTTGTTATCTATTTTCTTCCCCACGGCCCACAGAAGAATCAAAAACTCAATTTCCACACATGCTTTAAGTGCCTAGCTTGTCCCACTATGTCAACAATGGTTCTAGCAGACAAATAAGGTTCTGAAAGGCCATAATCCACAAGCTAGCTAGCTGCAATGTAATTAGTAGGCTGTACATAATTAAGAAAAAACTAGTACTTATTTAATTGTTGTAATTTCTATATTCAAGCATCATCTAAGGTCCAAGATTCATCCTTATTATTTAAAGACAAAGAATGTTACCACACCAGCAATTGTAATTTCTCTTCCGGATTTAATTGCAATAATAATTTTGAAATACCTAAAGAAAGGCACTCAAGCTCAAGCAATTAAATTTAAAATAAATAAGTTGCATGAATGATGTGACGTTTTAAGAAGCTAATTTCTAATTTAGTCATTAATTAGTAAGAAGTACATATAAATGAAAATGCAAGACTTACCCTATATCAGAAATGGTAAAGGAATTGAAATTTTGGAGCATAATGAAACAAAGAAAGGCAGCCTAAATTAGTAAATGTCCTTAGGATAACAGCTGTCTCATGATATGAAAAACAAAAAATTGCTATAATTGTGCATAAAATGATCATAGGAAGCTGGACTAGTTTAGTTTCATTATGTTCATACGACAATCAGAATATATTCTTTTGTACATTTGTGCAAGTAGTGAAGGAACACCGAGATGACTGGTGGATTTTCCTAGGAGATTCATTTATGAATGATATATATATATATATATATATATGTATGTATGTATTGAGAATTACCTGATGGTGAACAAGAAAGCCTACTGAACCAAATAGCACGCAGCATGGAATTGCATATGCTGATGAAACCAGTTCAACTTTAGAATAGAATAGAATAGAGAAATTAAGAAAGAATATATAGCAGATATGCATGGTGGAAACCGAAGTATCCCAGGGATCAGCTGACCTACATACCCAGTGAGTTCAGACAAAAGAATAATATTAAGAAATTTAGGGTTTAGCTGTGTTTTGCAAGTATAGGAGCCCAAAAATGGCAAGTGGGACAAAAAGGAGGAATACATGGAGGGAATCCAGATTTAGATAATACCAATATATTAAGCTGTCCTGTGTGGTCACACTAAATGTTGCATTCATGCAAGACAACCCATCAATTTGTCCATTGCCTTGTGATTTCCTACTAGAATAACTATACCACACTATATAGCCAATCAAGCTTCTCCAAAAGCCCATTGAGAACTAGAAAAGAAATGGGAAAAAGAGGATAAACAGCTCATTTCTTTCATTAGAAAAATGTATAGTAATCCATGTCCAAACAATGCCTAAGAAAGGCCAAGAAACCCCATCACACCTTAGAAACCAAAATCTCCCTTCTTAATTACTTTTTTCCTTATAACTACTTATTATTTATTAGTACTAATCATTTATTTTATAACATGTTTAATATTTTTATCATTTATCTATGTATATATATAGTATAGTATATATATTAGTTACATATAATGGAAAGGTGGGTGTGGGGGGACAAGAAAAATAAAAGGTGACAATAAATAGGCCATGATATTTATAGATACTATCAATAAATACAAAGGAGTTGACAGGCCGGGTTTGAAAAGATTGACCTGTGTCTCTCCTCCATCACCCGCTCACCAGAGAGCAAATCTCAGATTCCCCTTGTCTCATCCCATGAGAGAAAAAAATCCCATCTCCAATGAAACTGCACTTCATATCATGATCATTGAAAGCCTACAGAAAACCAAAAAAAAAAAAAACAAAAAAAAAAAAAAAGGAAAGAAAAGAAAAGAAAAAACACCCCTCACAGCAAAGGGAAAAGCTAGTGATTGAAAGCAAAGGACTGACAATATATATATATATATATATATAATCCAATAATCTCTCATGAGTGAGTTTTCATGAACCACTATTTTGCCTGTCTTTCACCATCCATTTGTTATAAATAGAGAGAGAGAGAGAGAGAGAGAGAAAGAGAAAGAAAGTTTTGGAGCTAGAAGTCATGACAGTGATGGTACATTGTTGGGTCATGTCGGTTCATGGCTTCTCTTTGGCTGTTGTGGCTGCTATCATCATCACCCTCCATTCTCGACCCCATTTGAGCTGAACCTGTAGCACCAAGATTGAGATAAACCAACCTTGAATCCAAATTAAGGTTAGCAAGATTGCTTCCACTGCTACTGCTATTATGTTCATCACTCATTGGTGGATAAATTGCAGTTGAAGTTGGTACGTTTGCGCTCCCTTCTTCACGCGAGATAACCAAAGCTGCTGATTGAACAAGCTCAAGACATAGCCTAAGCTTATTTGGTTCAATGTGAGTTAGTCCCGGCACGGCACCTTTGAACAAGAAATCAGAGGTTAGAGTTCGAAGAATGTCCAAAGGAGTCACCCCATCAACGGTTCTTACATTAGGGTCTGCGTGGTGGTCTAAAAGCACTGCAACCATATCTGGTGATACCATTTCTGCTGCAATGTGAAGTGGGGCTTTGCCTGCAGGCCCAGCCGGGTAGTTAACATCGGCTGCACCAAGCTCTAGCAAGGTCTTAACCACTTCCCGGCTACAGTTCTCGACAGCATAGTGTAAAGCCAATGCTTCATCAAGATTCAGGCCTTCTCCCATTACCATGAGCCTGACTAGTTCAACATCCGATGAGTCTAATGCCCTTCTCATCCTACGAATTTTTTGGTCCTCAAGATCAGCAGCAGCGGTGAGATGATGCTGGTGGTGATGATGAGGGATTAGGGAGCGCCGAGCAAGGGATGACTTGAGACGCAGCTCTTCAATTTTGGCCACCACATCGATGGGAAGATGTTTGGCCAGAATTTCTGGTGGTAGGCCTGATTTGGCCACAAGGTGGGAACAAGTAGTCCAAAGTTGGCGCATGTCTTGCTTTCTTGAAGCAATCAGCACTTTCATAACATCTTCAATTGAGGCCTTCTCGACCATGCTGGCCAATTGTTTCTGTGAAACAAAAAGGAAAAAGCGTCAGCTTTTGGTAAATGCAATCCGATTGGAAATGATAAGATGATTCGTTTGCATTGGTTAAAGAAAAAACCAATGGGTGTTTGATGTTTATGCAAAAGTTATGTTTAGTTAGGTGGTGCTTGTAGAGTAGGTTGTTTATTTTCCAATTTAAACCCAAATGAGGAAGGTTAATGTTTGGGAAAGATTTGGTGTGCTTACTGTGGAAGACATGACTAGAGATCATCAAGATCTAAATTTAGAAAGTCTTGGCTGTGTATCATTTAGATGGAAGAAACCCAATTCAATGAAAACTCAAATATGGTTGTACATGAAATCAAGATAAACCTTTTTTTTTTTTTCTTTTGAATATTGTTTTAACAACATTTTACTCAAAAGAAAATAGTAAATCTTTTCAATATCACTGTAGTAGGAAAAACAAAAAAGAAAAGAATTTAATGAAAGAAGAAGAAGAAGAAGAAGAAGAAGAAGAAGAGCCCATGGATACAGTAAAGGAAAACCATAGTTGAATCAAGTGCTTTAGCAGAAAACTGAAAAAGAAGATTTTCTGTTGCAGAAAAGAGACAGTTCTAAATGAGTTGAAGATCAAATCCAACTACCACTTCAAAGGAAATGAGGAGAGGGGGAAAAAAAATTGTACAACAAAAAGTTGTTGATTGTTAAACGAAATGAAACCCACTTTGATCATGTCATAACTCATAAGATTACAAATTCCTTCAATAAAAAAAAAATAGAAAAAAGAAAGAAATCCTGATTAAATTCCACTTCCCAAAAACCAAGCCCAGTTTTTGTCTGAATACCAAAAGCCCAAAACACAAGAGCAACAAGACTCCATAGACGCACTAATCAAGATTCAAAACAACAGACAAACAGAAAGAGGGAGAAGTAAAAGAAAGGGGAAAAAAGAAGAAGAGAAAGAGGTGTTAATTTAGGAGATATGATGATTGATGACAACAAAGGAAGGGAAACCTGAGTAAGCAATGCAAGCTGTTCAACACCAAAGTATCTAGCGGCAGCAAGAGTGTCGAGAGCAAGATCAACGGCAGAGGTGCAATGTGTATGCCAACACGCTCTTTCACTACAATTAGGCCTGGGCTCATGCTTTTGAGGCATAATAGAGGCTTGGCCACTATACAAGAACTGTAACAACAGCAAGAACACCTCATATCCCACTGAGTTCACGGGTATAACACCAGTCCTAGACCCTGCTGCTGGGTTCATCCCGGACCCAACCGGGTCTAACCCAGATGGAGGATCATGTCCGCAGAAGAATCTCCTAAAGAAGATACTCCTTGCAGCTAAAATACACCTGTGGGCATGAACTAAGCGACCCTCTACACTAAAAGTTACATCAGAGAAAGCTTGGCCATTGATGAGGAGATTTAGGTAGTCCAGGGAGAGAGATCTTAAGGACTCTTCAAAGTTACTCATTTTAGGATTGTTTTTCAAGAGAAAAGAGAGGATTTTTTCTTTTTTTTTTTTGGGGTTTCTGATAAAGAAGAGTCTTAATTAAGAAGAGATGAAGAAGGTAGAAAAAGAGAGGAAGATTGAGTTCATTTGAAAGGGAAGAAATGGAGGTTACTGTTATTGTTTTTTGTAGAGAGATTCTTCCCTCTCGATGAAGTGGTGTGGTTTGTTGTTGATAGATATTTTTAGACAGAGAACAGAAAGAGAAAGGAAGTGCACCACGGGTGATTATTCTGGGCGGCTGATCTATTTAGGGGTCATTTGGATGGGCGGCTTGGAAGACATTAAAAATAGCACTAACGGTGAAATTGAATTTTATAATGGTAAAATTAAAATTAATAATGAAATATGTATTTAGATTTAAATTCAATGATGATGGTAAAATGATTATAATAAAAAAAAATTATTAAAAGTATTAGATTAATATATATATATATAATAAATAATTAAAAATTATTAAAATTATATTTATATTAAATAATAAAATAGTTTTTTTTTTTTTTTTGGATAAGTAATAATAAAATAGTATTAAACAATTATTTATGTTAGAAAAATAATTTAAAATAAATAATTTAAAATCTAAAAATTAAAAAATAAATATTTTTAAAAAAATAAAAAATATAATGGAGGGGTGAAAGGGAGTTTTTCCTCCTCCACTGGGGTCCAGTTGTGTACTGGACCCCCAAAATTCCAGCCATGAACTAGAGCTCCAAGCCAGTTGCACCTTCAATGGAGGTGCAGCCCGATAGGGAAAAAATCCCCCCAAAAATGGTTTGGGATTCCACCACACCAAAGGTACGGTGAAATCCAAATAAGCCCTTAAGATACATAAGTAAAATTAAAAAAAAAAATTATATATACATAATAATATATGAATTTATATTTGTTGCATTGATTGTGTATAAATGTATATATTAGAAAATGTCATTTCATTAAAAATAAATTTATTTGTATTTATTTTTAAAAAATTTTAATGAGTGACATCATCTGATTCACTGACGGTGTATAAATATATACACTATTAATGCATCAAATATACACCATAACATATATATATATATAGATAATTATTTTTTTAACTTAATAAAAACAGTTTTTATTTTAAAAAAATATCATCATAAAACACTTATGCATTCATATGTGTATATAATATTTTATCCAAAAAAATGCTTATATTAAATTAATTAATAAAATAAAAATAATACTACTAGTATATATATGGATTTTACTAACAATGTTTTTAAAGCATTATTTAAAATTATTTATTATAATATTTATAATAATAATATTTTATTAAATATAATAATTGATAATTTTATTTATTATTTCAATATATTAAGTGAAGATATTATTGTATATAATAACTTTAAAAAATATTATTAGTACAATCGTTAATTTTATTCATCATTTTAATGCATTAAATGAAGATATAGTATATATAATAATCTTAAAAAATATTTTTAGTACAATCGTTAAAAAAATCTTATATATATATATATTAATTAAAAAAATATGAGGCCAAAGAGGAGAGAAATAGGTTTTTTTATCATGATATAGCTAAAAAAAATTTAATTACCAAAATACCATTGGTTCCAAATTATTTCTCAAAATCTACTTTCTTTCTTTTTTTTAATCAATTGGGAAATTGCCATAGCCTATGACGCTTTTTCAATAGTAAATTTTTAAAAAAAATTTAAATTAAGTTGAAAAATCGTCATGACTCATGACGATTTCTCAACTAAGAGCGATTTCCTAAGGGTGAAGAACTTTTCTTTCTTTTTTTTTTTTTAATTTTTTTAATTATTAAATAATAAAATTTAAATAAAAAATATATAATTTATCATTTTAAAAAAATAAAAATTTAATAATTTTTATCCTATAGTGGTAAATTCGGTCCGGTAAACCCGGATCATATTTATATCATTTTTAAATTTGCTATTATTTAAATTTTATAATTTTTTAAATTATAAATTATATAATTCTCATTTTTGGGCTTGGGCAAAAAAAAAATTTAATAAAAATTATATAATTTATAATTTTAAAAAATAAAAAATAAAAAATTTATATAATTTTTATCGTATGGTGGTAAGCCCGATCAGGTAAACCCGGATCGTATTTATATAATTTTTAAAATTTGTTATTATTTAAAATTTACAATTTATTAATTTTTAATTTTCTTAAATTTTAAATTATATAATTTTTATTTTCGGGTTTGGACAAAGGAAATAAAAAAAATTTGGGCCTCAGCCCGGCCCGGTAAACCATGGCAATTGCTCTTGATCATTTATTAAAAAGAATTCATATTTTAAGAAGGAAATAAATTCATCATTTATAAAAAATTCATATTTTACCGGGACGGGTTGAGACTCGAAATTTTTTTATTTCCTTTGCCCAAACCCAAAATAAAAATTATATAATTTATAATTTAAAAAATTAATAAATTGTATATTTTAAATAATAACAATTTTTAAAATTATATAAATTCGATCCGGGTTTTACCGGGCCTGGCTTACCATCATGTGATAAAAATTATAAAAATTATTTATTTTTAATTTTTTAAAATTATAAATTATAGATTTTTTTTTGCGCAATCCCAAAATAAAAATTATATAATTTATAATTTTAAAAATTGTAAAATTTTAATAATAACAAATTTAAAATTTATCTAAATACGATCCGAGTTTACCGGGCCGAATTTACCACCATGGGATAAAAATTATATATAAAAATTAGTAAATCTTTATTTTTTAAAATTATAAATTATATATTTTTATTTAAATTTTATTATTTAATAATTAAAAGAATTTTAAAAAAAAAAGGTGAAGAATTCTTCACCCCCTGGGAAATAATTGAAAATTTTGTAAATTTTAGTTGGGAAATCGTCATGAGTCATGGCGATTTTCCAACTGGTTAAAAAAATGGATTTAGGAAAATAATTTGAAAATAACGATATTTTGGTAATTAAAAAAATAGCTATATTATGATAAATAAATAAAAAAAACGGACAGAAATGATGATGGGGAAAGAATTGAGGGGAGGGATCTTTGCTTGATAGTAGTCGTAGAGGTGTCCATGGGCAGGTCGGGTTGGGTTCGAGTCGAGTTTGTGTATGGTATCAATATCATATATATTTGTCCAAGTTCGGTTCGGTCCAAAATATGAATATAAAATTTTGCTTAAACCCGCTCATATTTGTAAATGGATAGCCCAAACCCGTTTAGATCCATCCATATATTTTTTTTCTAAAAAAATAAAATAAAAAACATATTATTTTTTATTTAATCTTTAATAATTTTATATATTTTTTATATTAAATTTTTAAACATGGATAACTTAACATATTTTTTAATGTTTACACAATTAAATATTATATATATTTTAATCTTTATATGACATAAATTACATAACATATATAAAAATAAAAATAATATATTATTTAATTAAAACGGGTCTGGCTCGGGTCTTGAATGTTGGAGCTAAGGTCCGGCCCATTTTTTTAAATAGGCCTCATTTTTTTTCCTAAATTCATTTTTCAAGCTTATTATTTTTGTCCAAACCCTTTCACATATTAGACGGACCTTCGGACTTGGACGAAAAACCCGACCCTTAAACAAGTCTACTTGGTAGTAAATAGATAAAGGGATAATGATAAACACTTGTTAATTTAAAGGTTAACATTAATAATCACTTTTTTATTTTATAATTTAATCATTAAATTAACAAGATTTACATTTTACCTTTATCATGCAAAAGGTAAAAATTTTGGTAAAATTAACTCGTATTTTACTATTATATAGTATAATATAATATAATATAATTAGTAATATAGAAAATTATCATATTCTTCC
The DNA here is from genome assembly GCA_030761205.1 of Fremontodendron californicum. Lineage (NCBI taxonomy): Eukaryota > Viridiplantae > Streptophyta > Magnoliopsida > Malvales > Malvaceae > Fremontodendron > Fremontodendron californicum. The sequence continues at coordinate 28,207,970 of JAULJL010000005.1, forward strand.
AATAGGAAAAAACAAAAAGGAAAACCCAACATTTATGTTCATTTGACTTAAAAGGTTTTTGAGTTTTGACTGCCTCACGAATACTGTGCCCAATATCACCCTTTTGTTCAGCTTTTTAAATTTGTTTTTACTTTTGTTGGCTGCACTGTAAAATCTGTTTTTTCTTTGCTAAAGAATTCATTATTTGTTTTCGTAAATTTTTTTATATAAGCATCACATCTCGTGTCTAATATATTAAGAGAATTTAATAAAATAATTATAGACACTTATTACTTTATTTCCTTAAGTGAAGAAAAAAGGGAACTATTATTGTTGAGTTCCATTACCAGTACCACCAATGTTTAAAAAATCTAATTGGAGATTAAATCAGTAAAAGTTTTTGTTATCAATTTAATCGGTTCGAATGATTAGATCGGTTGAATCGACCGATTATATTAAAAAAATTAATATTAAATAAATAATTTAAATATTAAATAAGTATTAAATACAGTAAATATTTAAAAATATATATTTGACTAAATATTTAATAAAAATATATATTTGATCTTTAATATAGATGTATAAGATTAAAAATTCAAATCTTATCACATACAATAAATTATTTTTAAAAAAATAAGTTTAAAACTGATTTTTTTTTCCGAATTTTTACCTATTCAACCGATTTTTTACTAGTTCGAAAAAATTTCGATTTTATGATATGCAACGGACCAGACAGACCACCAATTTATATTCAATCAATCCGACCTACCAATCCAATCCGATTTTTTTAACATTGATTATAGCTAAACTACATTAATTTAAGGCATGATTGGTTTTCACACTAATTAACCAACGTTTGACACGTTAAATCTTTGATTTTTTTTATTCTTTAATATTAAAGTAATTTCAAATAATTTTCCTATTTATTTATTAATATTATTATTTTGCATTTAGAAAATTGGAAAAAGTAGAAAGAAGGAGATAGGAGAGAGAGAAGAGTCTGATGAAAGAATGAGAGGGATTAAGAGACAGAAAAAATGAAAATGAGCAAAAATAAGTAAGAAAAATGGATAATAAAGAAATGAATACTAAAAACATAAAAATTTATGTAAAAGACGAAAATGGAAAATATTGGTACAAAACATGATTTTTTTTTTCTTCTTCTCTTCCCTTTATTTTCCTTTTCCCTCCCTCATTTATTGTACCAATTGGGGAAAAATATGATTTGGAATAAATTGATAAGAAAAAGTTAAGCAACCAAAGATTAATTTGGTCGATCAATTGTATTTTATTTATTTGACCTCTTAACTATATTAAACTAAAAAGCAACCATGATTGGTTAACATATGACTCAACCTATTTCGATGATATCTTCTTCTTCTTCTTTATCGTTTTTTCAAGAGTGAAAAAGTGAGATTATAGATAGAGATAAGTGAAAAAAAAATTATTAACATTTGGTAGGAAAAAAGAAGAAGAAAAATAGACATTTTCTTTCCTTATTCATAAAACTAATTCATTTCAAATTAGAAAGATTAGTGAAAATAAAATGGGAGTAATGTGAGTGAAATGTGTATATTTACAAAATATTATTTTTTATTTTTTAAATTTTATTTTGTTATCTTAACTTATTAAGGTATAATAATAAAATAATATATATATATTTTTTTCAACTCTATCAAATAACGGATGAAAAAAATATAGATTTTCTTTAAATTTTTCCATTATTTTACCAAGCACACCAATAAAAAAAAGTATTAAGTGTGTTCATGATATCTTCTCTTATTTTATTATTTATTTTAGCACTTAGGAAACAGAACGGAGGAAGGAGATAGGAGAAAATGAGGCATTCGGAAAGAAAAAAAAGAAATAAAATGAGAAAAACTAAATAAGAAAATTGAAGCATAGAGAAGTTAAATTTTTAAAAAGGAAGCGTTAAACTAAAAGTTTAAAAAGAAAAAATATTTTTGAGTAAAAACATGGTTTATTCTTTTTTTTTTTTTTTATCTTCCATTTTCCTCCCTCCATTGTTGTTGCATTAATGCATTTCTCTTTTTTTCCTTTTAATTATTTTAAGAATAATCTTATGATTTGAAATGAATTGAAACCAAAAAAAAAACCAAAGACGGATTCACTCAATCAAGTTGTAAATTTTTTATTTATCTTTTTAAAAATTATAACTCTTGGACATAATGTGAAGAAACAAAAAGTAATATTTGTTTATTTTATTAAAAAAAAAATAAACTATTGCTACAAGGCACACCTTTTTTATTATTATTAATACTGAAACAAGTTTTGTTTGTATAATATGTTGGCTTTTCTTTTTTGAAATAAATTGTATATATCATCACTAAAAAATTGTACCTAAAAGTATTTCATGAAGTCAAGATATAACCTATTATTAGCTATATTGTGTCTGTTTGGCCTAAATTTTAACGTAATTTTTTTTATGTTTGGTAGTAAGTAAGGAAAATGAAAGATAAGTGAAAAGGTAAAGAAAAAGAAAAGGAATGAAAGGAAGAAAAAAAATTTATTGTGTTTGGTAACATATATGAAAAATAGAAGGAAATATAGAAATTAAGGATAAAGTTGTAATTAAAATTGTTAATTTAAATTGAACGAGTGTTTTTAATTCTCTCACATGTAGAAAGATTGAATTTGGAAGGAAGAGAAAAGTGCAAATCCTCCTATTTTTCTTCTTGCTTCTTTTAGTGTTTTTGAACTTAAATATCTTTATTTTGGGAAAATGTTTTTCAATTATATTTATTTATCTGACGTACTTATTTTTATAATGTGAAAATTTTAATAACCCTTATTTTGAAATGTTATTGTTTTATATAAAATTTAGGTCAAGAATGAGTAATTACTATATATTTGTTGTTGAAAATGATTTTTAAAGTGTTTTTATGATAAAGAATATATTTTATGATTATTTTGAAAATAATGATTTATCAAAAATGTTCTCATGATCGACAATGATTCGGACTCCAAGTCAATGGGATTATTTTAATAATAAATAATTATAAAATCAATTTGTTAAATATTTGATTATAAAAAATATAATATATCATCAGATTCATTTTGAAAATTATTGGTTTGATGTAAATATATTATGATTTATATTATGCATACATATAAATATAATTGTACATGATAATAATTAAATCAAAATAAACAAATGACTATATTTGAAAAAGAAATAAGACTAAGATTTAAGAGCCGGTAAGATAATACAAAAAAAATACTACTATTAGCTATTGTTAAATTATTTATAATAATAGTCTAATTATAACTAAAAACTATATCTATACTATTTTTAAAGTGTGTAACTGAGTTTAGTATCACGATTCAAGTGACACGAATTCTGTTAAGAAAATGTGAAAGTTAATATATATTATTATACAATAAAAAAATTCACAAAATCATCAACAACATTTGAAGTGGGATATCCTCAAATTCTTGATTATCAATTTAAGTTGTAGTTATCATTCACAACTAAATATACCATAACATTTGTCATGACTAATGGTAGTTATTCATTTGATTGTTCATTTTTTTATAGCAAAAAAAAACAAAACATACCATAACTTTTTTTTATAATTACCATTCACAACTAAATAGACCATAGTTTTTTTTCATTTGATTATCAAATTGAATTGTAGCTATCATTCACGTTTTGATAAAATTATTATTTTATCTTAATATTTACAGATTAAATTTTTAATATTTGAGTAAAAAGTAAAAAAGATATTAGAATAAAATTGATAGTTAAAGTTTTTTGTTTTATAAAAAATTACTTATTTACAATTCGATCATTATTATTTTTAGTATTAAATTCGGGTTATTACAGGTTCAAAATCGGGTCGATCTCGGGTTGTGGTCATTTTGGGTTTGGGTCATTTCGAGTTCGGGTCATTTCAGGTTCAGACTATTTCGGGTTTGGGTTTTCTCGGGTTCAGGTCTTTGACTTTTTTGGTCAAATCGGGTTCGGCTGGCTTCGAGTTTTTCGAGCAATTTTTTTTTTTTTTTTTGTGTTTAGGTTTTTTTTTCGCCACCTCTAATTACACATTAAGATGTTCATTCAATATTGCCCACTCTACGATTCTGATTTAGTCGCAAAATAAAGAGCAAAGATAAGAAGGTTCCTTCATGTGTTCCTAATTCGGGTGATATCCAACGAAAATTCGATATGACTCTACCTAGGCTGATACCTTAGGAGTCATTATATGTTTGGCTTGGAAATTCACAGATTTAGAGATTCTCAAATTGTTTCTCACTGTCATCCATGCGGACTAGTAAGGCACCTCGACCCTTATCCATTACAAACTTCAAACAAAAAAAGTTCAATCTGAACGAAAGTATTTCGCTAGCCCATACAAAAAGTCATCACAAAGGCGTAGGTACTTTAAGGATGAAGCCGGGTATAGAGCTCATGTCATATAAAAGTGATGTGTGTGGGAAGGGACATACAAAACTTTGACTCCCATTGTACACCTTTTATCCTAAATTGACTTTTATAAACGTTGGCGTCCAAGTAATAACTTGGCTCGTGGCATCCACGTGTATGACATGTATATGCCACATGGTCATAATGGGTAAGTGTCCATCACTAACGTGGTAAAAATGCTACATATCATTATATCATTGGTTGTCATCCATGTCATCATCTTCAACTAAAAGAGTTATGGAATGGATTACATTGATACACAAAATGATACTAAATTTCATATTGCAGATTTTAGAAGTACATATACCACATTAGAGATTTTTCTAAAGCACAGGGAGCAAATGTGACATTATCCCTCCTAAATTGTTCTTAGCTGATGCATGTTAAAATTTGGTGTTGGGTCCGCCCATAATGGGTGGTGTCGCAACCTAAAAAATAACAAGTCCCATCGCGAGACATTACTCGTTAAGTGTGACATTGGAGAAATAGAGAAAAAGACGATTTAATTTCTCTTTAAATAAAATGAGGGTTTGAAAACAACCTCGAAAAAGAAATGGAGTCGCCACCAATCTTTTTTGGCTAGGTGTGATCGGCCACCTATTAAAACTGATTTTGTAAAACATTTTAAAATTAATTAAAACATTTTTAAAACCAATTTCGAAGTCTGCGCTTTTAAACCAGAGAAATCAATGAAGCGGGTTCGGGAATCAGTTACGTGCGAGGAAGAATTAGCACCCCTACAACGCCCGTATAAAATGGTACCTTATTAATCATGTGTTGTCTCGAGTCTCGGTGAAAATCGGTTTTGAAATTGGAATTTTAAAATAATTCCCATTTTAAAGAAAAATAATCCCATTTCTAGTTGAAAATGATCCAGAATTTATTGATCCAAAATTTTCCTATATTTTCCGGCAGACCCGGTGAAACATAAAAATTTTTATTTACTTAGAAAATCTCTGAATCACTCTTGCTTTTGAAAGAAAGATATTTCGTTGTTAATGATAACTGATGATATCCTCCCCGGCAACTCGGCAGAGAACCCATGAATTATTTTAACTCGGGAATAATCTTGATTTTTAAAACAATGTTATTTGTTTTTCATGTATTTCGAAAATCATAGAAAATGATCATGAATATGCAAAATAGTACTAAGATAAAAATTAAATGAGCGTGCATATTTACCATGGTATGACAAACATTTTATTATGACATGGTAAAAGAAATTATGACATAGCATAAAGAAATGAATGTCATGTGAACGAAATCGACATGACAAACAAAATGGCATGGCACGAGAAATGGTGTGATATAATAATAAATGTCATGTGAATGAAATCGACATGACAAACAAAATGACATGGCATGAAAAATGGCATGTGAATGAAATCAACATAGCATATAAGATGACATGGCATATGGATGGCATGAAATGACATGGCATATGGATGGCATGAAATGACATGGCATATGGATGGCATGAAATGACATAGCATGTGACATGTCATAAAATGACAAAGGATGTGAATGAAATCGACATGGCAAGCAAGATGACATGGCATATGTATGGCATGAAATGACATAGCATGTGACATGAAATGAAATGACATGGCATGTGAATGAAATCGACATGGAAAGCAAGATGACATGGCATATGGATGACATAAAATGACATGGCATGTGAATGAAATCAACATCGCAAGCAAGATGACATAAAATGACATGGCATGTGAATGAAATAAACATCGCAAGCAAGATGACATGGCATAGGGATGACATAAAATGACATGGCATGTGAATGAAATAAACATGGCAAGCAAGATGACATGGCATAAGGATGACATAAAATGACATGGCATGTGAATGAAATCAACATGGCAAGCAAGATGACATGGCATATGTATGACGTAAAATGACATGGCATGCGACATGGCATGTACGATGACATGGCAAGTGAATGAAATCAACATGGCAAGCAAGATGACATGGCATAGGGATGACATGGCATAGGGATGACATGAAATGACATGGCACGTGACATGGCATGTGAATGAAATCAACATGGCAAGCAAGACAACATGGCATATGGATGACATAAAATAACATGGCATGTGACATGACATAAAATGACATGGCATGTGACTGAAATCGACATGGAAAACAAGATGACATGGTATATGGATGACATAAAATGACATGGCATGTGACATGGCCTAAAGTGACATGGCATGTGAATGATATCAATATGGCAAGCAAGATGACATGACATAGGGATGACATAAAATGACATGGCATGTGACATGGCATAAAATGACATGGCATGTGAATGAAATCAACATGGCAAGCAAGATGACATGGCATAGGGATGATATAAAATGACATGGCATGTGACATGACATAAAATGACATGGCATGTGAATGAAATTAACATGGCAAGCAAGATGACATGGCACATGTATGACATAAAATGACATGGCATGCAACATGGCATAAAATGACATGCATGTGACATGGCATAGGGATGACATAAAATGACATGGCATGTGAATGAAATCAACATGGCATATGGATGACATAAAATGACATGGCATGTGACATGACATAAAATGACTTGGCATGTGACTGAAATCGACATGGCAAGCAAGATGACATGGCATGTGACATGGCATAAAATGACATGGCATGTGAATGAAATTGACATGACAAGCAAGATGGCATGGCATAAAGTGATGACATGACATAAGATGACATTGTTTGAGAATGACTCGAAATTTATTAATAAAAAAATCTTTCATGTTTCCCGGCAATCTCGACAAAACATAGAAAGTCTTATTTATTTCAAAATTTTTTGAATCATTTTGTTTTAGAAAAGGGTATTCCTTCGTTAATAATTGATGATATTCTCTCTGGCAGACCCAGCAGAGAAAATCATGAATTATTTAAACTCGAAAATATTGCCTTATTTATTAAAAATGTTATGAATAGCATAGCATGATAATACATGTCATGTTAATGAAAATGACATATCAAACCAAGGCTAAATAAGCATAATGACATGGAAATACCAAGTGACATGACATGAAATATGGATGTGTCATGAAAATAGAATGACATGGAAGAAAAGTCATGGTGACCGAATGGTCATGGCATGCTTAATCATGACATGAAATGGACTCAAACACTAAATGACATGCTAAATGATATGCTATATGAATGATATGGCATAAAAAAACAATGACATGTATGAAGTATCATGGTGGCCGAATGGTCATAGTGATGGCATGTGAATGGCCGAATGGCATGAAATGATATAGGTGACATGGCATGAAATGATGACATGGCATAGATGACATAGCATGAAATGATGTATGACATAAGTGACATAGCATGATGAATGACATGGCATAATGAATGACATGTGAATGACATGCCAAAATGAATGACATGGCATACGAATGACATGGCAATATGGATGACATGGCATGCAAATGGCATGGCAATATGGATGACATGGCATGCAAATGGCATGGCAATATGGATGACCTGGCAATATGGATGACATGGCATGTGAACGATATGGCAATTTGGATGACATGGCATGTGAATGACATGGCAATATGGATGACATGGCATGTGAATGACATGGCAAAATCAACAAAATGGAATCATAATAAAATATTCATAATCACATCATGATCACATGCGCACATCATTATTTGAAATGAATTCTTCATGTGAGGAATCATATAAATAGCATATGTCGAAAAATATTACCGTGCTTCCGGGCAAACCCGACAAAGCTGGGAAAATAATTCTTTCATATGATATTTACATGATTCCGAGTAAAATGAAAACATATATTTCGATTCTATAAACACGTGCGTTGAGTAATTTCCTAACCTCTTCGGCAGACCCGGCAAAGATCGGAAACTAATTCTCACCAAATGTTTAATAAATCGAAAAATACATTTTTATGACAAATTAAATAAAAACATTTTTAAAATGCAATGCATGAAGATGTATTTCTTCTTTAGAGTAAGGACATCCGTATACCTAAAAAGGTATCCGACTACCTTAGGAAGAGATCTAAATCAAAATTTCAAAATCAAAAGACTTTGCGCTCGGATTAAAAAAAAAGTGGAATTTTTGGATGAAAATGGCCTTTTGGCCGAATCCCCCCTTTAAAAGTTTTATTTTTCCTAGTTTTGAAACCAGGGCTGACCACTGTTGACCCGACTTTTATAAAATCAAATTTTATGATTAAAACGACTTGGAAATTAACCTAAGACAGTAGCTAATGCCCCAAATCAACCCCCTCTTAATATCCTAACCAAAACAGAAAATTAGTATTTCTTAAGAACAAAACTAACTCTCAATGGCAGTTTTGGAAACCTATTTTTTTACCCTTCTAAAAAATTTCAAAAAAAAAACTGAAAAAATTATGGAAGATTTAGAACACGTCGACCTCTATGGAAAAAAATTAGCTTAATTTTTGGAGCATGGATACTATGACCGATTTTTACCCAAAATCAAGACAGTGAGTTAAAAACTGTTTTGCCAAAATTTATTTTTAAACTTTTGATAGAAAAATCCAAAAATCACAAAAAACTATTAGAGGCTCCTTAAAGGGTCTACAACCTGTGGTTAAAAAATATTTAAATTTGGACAAGGAATGCATGGTGAGAAAAATCAAAAAATCCAACTTGCACAACATTTCATTTTTCCACAAGCATGCTCATGAGAGCTTGGCTTTGAGCCATTGGCTGGCTTAAGTCAAAAATCAAGTGGGAATGAGATGAATGCATGAACATGAAGCAACAAATAGGGGAATCTATCCTACCACAAATCAATTAAGAGTTAAGAACATGAACAAAACCAACCAAGCAAACCACATCAAGCAAGAACAAGCACAACAACACTAGTTAGGTTTCGGCTAGTGTGAAAAACATGTAGAAAAAGTTTGACAACTTAGTTATTTGATGAAAAGAAGAAGAAATCTTTTGGAACTTGTTTTAAAAAGCAATTTTATTTCATGAAAGAAAATAAAATGAAAATCATAAAGAAATAACAAAATCATATGTACAAAGCATGGAGGAGAGCATGAAAGAAAATAGCTATCTTGGTTTAGCTTTCCAAATCAAAGAGTAGTAAGAAAATGCCTTCTTTTTTATTCCCTTCTATTTTCCCCCTCTCTTTTTCTCTCCTTTTAGCTACTGCCCATGAAAAATTCTGACCTCTCTTTGCTTTTCTTGAATGGCCGGCCCTTGTATCCTTTAGGAGTGAATGTGTGCTTTTCATTTTTTCACCCTTCATGCCTCTCCAACATCCTTTGTCCTTGGATGATATGTGCTCCCTTTTCTCCAACAATTTAAGCCATTGGATCAAAGATATTTTCATGACAATAAAAATGACATCTTGCCATTTGATCTTGGCCATTGAAGGATGTACTAATCTTTTTACAAAGCACCTAGGCCATTGGATGAACAAGGACACATAAATATGACATCTTGCTATCCATCCTTAGCCATTTGATCCATGATGATCACACTCCCCCTTGATCAGCTGCTGGCTGAAAATGGCTTGGAGATTTCCAGGCCATTCGTCTTTTCTTTTTATTAGCAAAAATGGGTCTTTTCATTTTCTTCGGTAAAATTGTCCTTTTGGCCCTCCAACTTAATTTATTAGTAAACGGATCCCAAATTCGGATTTTTCTTTTCCAATGCCTCCCCTCTAATATAAAACTTAGTTCTTGAGGTTTTCATATTTTTCTGAGCTCATATTCTATTTTTCCCGGATTTTTCTCTAAAATTTCGGTTAATGCCTCCCAAATATAACATTTTTCATTTGAGCTCCAATTTTGAATTTTTCTTCACCAATCTCTTCCAAAAATTATAAAACTCAGATTTGGAAGCTTTCATAATTTTTGGAGCTCGTTTACTATTTTTCCCGGAATTATCTTCTGGAATTTCGGCTTAGTGCACCCGAACTTTGTCATTTTTCAAATGAGCTCCGATTCTAGTTTTTCTTCACCAATCCCTTACAAAAAATATAAAACTCAGATCTGCAAGTTTTCATAATTTTTTGAGCTCGTTTGCTATTTTTCCCGGAATTATCTTTTGAAATTTTAAGTTAGTGCACCCGAATTTTACCATTTTTCAAATGAGCTCTGATTTCGGATTTTTCTTCTCCAATCCCTTCCAAAAATTATAAAACTCAGATCTAGAAGTTTTCATAATTTTTGGAGCTCGTTTTCTATTTTTTCCGGAATTATCTTTCGGAATTTCAAGTTAGTGCACCCGAATTTTACCATTTTTTAAATGAGCTCCGATTCCCAATTTTTCTTCGCCAATCCCTTCCAAAAATTATGAAACTCAGATCTGGAAGTTTTCATAATTTTCGAGCTCGTTTGCTATTTTTCCCGGAATTATCTTTCGAAATTTCAGGTTAGTGCACCCAAACTTTACCATTTTTCAAATGAGCTCCGATTCCAGATTTTTCTTCGCCAGTCCCTTCCAAAAATTATGAAACTCAGATCTGGAAGTTTTCATAATTTTTCGAGCTCGTTTGCTATTTTTTTTGGGATTTTCCGGTATTGCCCTTTAACCTCCAAAATCTCGTTTTTACTCGAAACAGCTTCGATTTTTGGATTTTCTTTTTCTATTGTCTTTTTCATATATTGAATTTGAGTTGGTCTGAAAATGCCCAATTTTTACGATCAAATTCCCCTCCGATTTTGTTTTTCCCTTTTCAATCTAAGGAATTTTCTTACTTTTTCGTTTTTGCCCTAAACGGCTCTTCCTTGGGATCCACTTCAAACTGGGCCTTAGGCTATCATTGTTTACTCATTCTTTATCAACTGGGGGCTCCAATTTCATCGAATTGGCCATCTTTGTAGTTTTCCCCAAATTTCCCGAATTAGGTCTTCCCCTACACTGAATTTGTGCAACCCATCTTCCGAACTCTATATCTTTCGTTGTAGATCTCGGCTTGTCAAAATTCTTTCGCCATTGTTCAATTCAACTTCGAACCTTGATTTTGACTAGGAGTTGACTTTTTTAATGATTGACTTTTTGGAGTTGACTTTTTCGGAGTTGACTTTTTGTGGTGACCTCCGAAACAAAGTGTTGGGGACCCATCTATGCAATGGTGGAAGTCTTTCTACGTTCCAGAAAGTTGAAAGGGAGAATCGGCTTGGTTTAGGAGGTGCAAACAAAATTAGGTGTCTACATGTGATACCCAACCCAAAACAACATGTGATAACTGCCTTAAGCAGTTTAGTGTAAAAGAGCACATGTTTCTTAGGTGCCGAATAGATATTTGAGATAATTTCCAAAAGATAGTTCAAAATAAAAATGAACTTCCAAAAAGAAGTTATAATATATGGGAAAACGACCAAGAAAAGTTTTTAGCATTTTTGGGAAAAACAATGTGTTGTTTTTTCATAGTTTAATATATGGCTAAACAAATAAAAAAACGGAGAAGGATACGTTTTTCTCTAATTTACAAGAAAACAATACTTTTACTATCTACAAAGAAAGAGGAACTTAGTGCTGTGAAAATCGAACAATTTTCGTATTGTGATCTTGTTCCCGATCAGTGAATCAAACCAAAGTTCATCACCGAACAGTCCTGTAAGTTCGTTGTTATTTTAATTCCGCAATATTATATGTTTACAAATAGATTATATACGTATGAAATCTACAAATGCATTATCAAAACATGACATTGATAAAGCCGTGAGACTATCACTTGTTATATTATTACTTACGGAGTAAGCATCATAGTCACAAACTGAAGTATAAGGATAATTGAAAAAACATGTAGGTGCTTGTTTGAGATAAGTTCATTTAACTGACCTTCTATGGTAAATGCCATTTGGAATATCGTTGAAGTATCCATGCCAAATTTTCATGTGACAGTTGTATAAGTGATCCTTAGGCTTTAGATCTTTATGGTATCTTGTATGCCGATTGTTTTGCCTTAATATTATCTCATGGTGTCCTATCCAATGATGGCTAAAAGGATGAATATTGGGTATTGTATGAAACATCTGGAGATAGATGAGTGGTCAATAAAGGATTCATCACCCTAAGTGGTTGGTGAAAATATCTCCTTGCTCTTGACAAGTATTGAAAGAAATCCTAGACCAAGGTTGAATGAAGATTGCGAAAAAAAAAAGTTTTCAATATTATTCATAGAGTTTATGACTTTGGATTCAAGAACTAACATGGTTAGATTCATATTGAGTGGACATTAAACCATAATCCATGTTTAATTGGGATATTAGTTGATAAAATGATTGAATTATACTGTAAGACTAGGCACGACAAGTTTGTTGAAAAACTTTGACAATTTTTAACATTTGAGTGGTCATGATATATTATTAGATGTCAATCTTGATCTGTAAATGTAAATTGATAAATTGAAGAATTAAAGATGAATGCAAAGGAGATTTATTTATCTAATCCTAATTGAGAAAGTGAAATCAACTTGGACTTGATTGAATAAGAAGTTTAGAACTTTAAGGACTTAATTGACTGAATTCAATAGTCCAAGGGTTGTTTTAAAAATATGTGCAAACCATAGTTGGATTAGGACTAGTGATAACTCGTATAATTATATAGTTTTTAGTTATGTTTTATTATTGTTTTGTGTCAAATACGAGTTATTATTGCTTAGTCTAATTGTGTTTATGATCTTTATATTTTTATGTAATTTGGTGTTTTTTCACGAGTTTCTTTGAGTGATTTCAGATTACTAGGTTAAATCAAGAATTAAGGGCAAATCCAATTCAGTTCCAGTTCCGACACCTTTTGCCATATCAGCTATATCTGGAGTTTCACTAAATCAATAAGGCTGAACTTTTAACCGTGCAAAGCTAAGAGGCATATCTATCTTTTTCATGTTTTACACTTCTTGAAACGGAGTCGTTTTCCCTAGCGAAATCAACCATCAAGTTGGCTGATGTGCAATGACGTCTGTTCTGCACCGTTTTGGTATTTTGACCATATTGTCCGATCCATGTGAGAAAATGATCTGATTCCAACGGCTATGGATCCGTAACTGATAGGGATATATTTTTCTAGAAGACCATTTGATCAGATCGAGCCTCCAACATTGACAAAATCGACCATCAAGCTGGCTGATCAAAATTGTCATACAATATGACGAAAATTGTTAGAAAAATGCACCCACCTATTATACCTACCTTTGAAATTTATAAAGCTTGTCTCTTGTCATTTAGCTCTCCAAAATGTGTATAAATAGAGGGCCTTGGATGAATGTAAGAATACATTATACATTGGTAGGATATTAGCCATTGTAATAAAATTCTCTAAGTTTTCTTCTTCTTTCTTTTCTCTAGTTTTCTTTTTCTTTTTTTACTTATGCTTCTTACATTTCTTTTCATTTTATTCATATCTAGTATGTGTTGCTAATCATATTGTTGAGGTGATGAGGTGAAGCTTTTGGTAAATGCTAAGGTTAGTCTCTTAAACATGAGCTAAAATGAATCATCATTTAGTATAGATAATATTTTCTTTTGGTTTAAAATCATACTTGCAAAGTAGGGATCTTGATTCATTATTGACAATGAAAATGGCACAGTAAATGCTTGGTTTCATAACCTTGATTTGTTGTAGACATATACCTTGGCATAAGGAATGCTTGGACTCTTTTTATGAGTTTTGAGGAAACCAAATGAACATAATATCATATGCTATTGACGTTGGACAATTTGGACTGAATTGCTAAACCTTCCGATTGGAACCTCCCTTATGTGTGGATTTCAATTGTGTAATAAAACAAGATTAATCTTAGCATAACACCAAAAGTGGATTCTCTAACCTCAACATCTTTTCTTATTGTTTTTTATATCTTGTATAATTTCTTTTATGTTATTTTGTTTATTTTGTTCTCTAATATCTTGTTTATCTTGTTTTGTTGTTGATTCCCTAATATCTTTTTTACTTTATTTTTATTATATATTTATAAACTTATACTTACTAATACGCTTCCCTGTGGTTCGACCTCGGACACCCGAGAATTTATTACGTGAACATAACCTGCACTTGGGTTTACAACTCTTAATTGAGTCTCCATCAAGTTTTTGGCGCCGTTGCCGGGGAGGCAATACTAAGTATATAAGTATATAAGTATATTTATTTTTATTGGCTGGTTATACCGCCTATATTTATTTTTATTGGCTGGTTATACCGCCTAATTTTCTATATATTTATATTTATATTGTATATTAACTTTAATTTATTTTTATTGGCTGGTTATACCGCCTAATTTGTATATTAACTTTGTTTTATGCTTGTTTGGCGACGTGATTTTAGATCTCGTCGTTTAGTTAGATTTTATTGTGAAACTTTTTCAGGTAATCTTTCTAATACAACTCCTACCATGGCTGACAATGAAAGTGTTCATGCTGAAGATGAGAACAGACAAGTACGCACCATGCGTGACTACTTGCAACCAACTCGAAGCTCACCACCCTCTTGTTTTAGTTTTCCTCTCAATGCAAACAACTTTCGTTTTAAACCAGGTATGATAGCTTTGCTTCCAAATTTCCATGGGTTAGAATCGGAAAGTGCTTACTCGTTTCTAAAAGACTTCGAAGATGTATGTGTCACCTTTAAGGACCAACAATGTACAAATGAAATTGTCAAGCTAAAATTATTTCCTTTTTCTTTAAAAGATAAAGCAAAAATTTGGCTTCATAATTTAAAACCAAGGTCAATTGGCACATGCCAAGAATTACAAACTGAGTTTCTAAAGAAATTTTTCCCAGCATATAAAACTACTGCTTTGAAAAGACATATTCAAAATTTCAATCAAAATCAAAATGAAGCATTTTTTCAGTGCTGGGAGCGTTTTAAAGATTTGTTAAGTTCTTGTCCACATCATGGTTTTGAAAAATGGCGTCTTATTAGTTTCTTTTATGAAAGTTTAACTCCCGAAACTAAACAATTTGTTGAAACAATGTGTAACGGTGAGTTTCTAGAAAAAGAACCTGAAGAAGCCTTTGACTACCTAGACCATTTGGCAGATAACTCTCAAGCCTGGCACACAGATAATTCCTCTGAAAGTTCCAATAGATCTAATCTTGTTTCTAACAGAGGTAAATATCATTTTAGTCAAGAAGATGAGATAAAAGCTAAAGTAGCTAATTTGGCTAGAAAGATTGAAGCCATGGAACTTAGAGAAGTAAAAGAAGTCAAAACGGTTAAAAATGAAGAAAGTTGTGGAATTTGTGAAATCATGGGACACCCCATTTCTGAATGTCCAAACATTCCCATTCTTAAAGAAGCGTTGCATGATCAAGTAAATTCCATAAACACATTTAAAAATCCTTTTCCTTCTCCTTACTCTGAAACGTATAAGCCTGAATGGAGAAATCATCCCAACTTCAGTTGGCGGAATAATAACATGTTCAGGTACCACAATCTCAAAAGCCGGGCAACACTTTTTCCTATCAACCTTCACGTGTACAAACCTTGGAAGAGACATTGCAAGCATTCATGCAAACACAAGCAAATGTGAATAACCAAACTTCACAGGACATCAATGAGATCAAAAACACCTTGTCCACATTGACAGCTTCATTACACACTCAAGAAAAACGTAAGTTTCCTGCTCAACCTCAGCCTAACCCTTCTACTCAATGTCTTGTTTCTTGCTCCAATGAAACTCAACAGGAAAATGCCAGTTTTATCACAACTCTTCGAAGTGGAAAGGCAATTGACAAAAACATTCCATCAAAAGACCAAGATCCTCCTTCCCCTCCGAAAAGTAATGGTAAGGATGATGGTAAGTCTGAACTTCTTGAAAATTTGGACAAAGAAAAACGTATGCATCCTGCTCCTTTTCCTCAAAGGTTGCAAACAATAAATAATTTGAACCAAAATGCAGAAAATTTATGAACTTTTCAAAGAAGTTAAGATTAACATTCCTTTATTGGATGCAATCAAACAAGTTCCATCTTATGCTAAATTTTTGAAGGACATGTGCACAGTTAAAAGGAAACATAATGTACAAAAGAAAGCATTTTTGACGGAAACTGTGAGCTCAATCATTCAGCACCTTACTCCACCAAAATTCAAAGATCCTGGATGTCCAACAATCTCATGCATAATTGGAAACACTAGAATAGAACGTGCATTGCTTGATCTTGGTGCTAGTGTTAATCTTTTGCCTTTTTCTGTTTATCAACAGTTAGGTTTAGGTGAACTCAAGGAAACACCTGTTACACTTCAACTAGCTGATCGTTCTGTAAAAACTCCTCGAGGGATAGTTGAAGATGTTTTGGTTCAAATTGATAATTTTTACTTTCCTGTTGATTTTATTGTTTTGGACACACATCCTGTTTCAAATCCAAATGTTCAAATTCCTGTTATATTAGGCCGTCCATTTCTTGCAACTTCTAATGCTCTGATAAATTGCAGGAATGGTATGTTGAACATTCCTTTTGGAAATATGACTTTAGAATTAAATGTGTTCAACACTTGCAAGCAACCTGGTGATGATTCAGAAGTACATGAAGTGGATTTCATTGAAGAACTTGTTCATGAACATCTCACCACTACCACATTCCATGATCCTTTAGAAGCTTATTTAATTGAATGTGAGTTTGATAATGCTTCAGAAATTTCACACACTGATTCTTTATTAAATTCTTTTCAGGTTAAGCATTGTTGGAAACAAAAGTTTGAGGAACTTCCATCACTCACAAATGTCACTGTACCATCAACTATTGAACCACCCAAGCTGGATTTAAAACCATTGCCATCCGAGCTAAAATATTCCTTTTTGGGTAGAAGCACTTTTGCAAAGAAGCGACGAGCAAAGCGCATGAGTTCAAATTGCCACAAATGTGCACGATGGACGTGTAACGGTAAATGTCGTTCTATTGGGATTCCGTCCTCTAATCGAGATGATAAAATTGAATTCATTAAGGATGGACTGAGTAAGGAGAATTTGGGTAATATCCAACTTTCTCTTGAGACGCATCCTAGTGGAGACGTACAAAGAGAAATTCTTGATTTATGGCCGCAATTCCAAAGGGAATGGCAACATTTTGGGAATCTGATGTTAAAAGACCTTGTTTGCCAGCTTGTAAGAAAACAGGATGGGAAGCATATCCTCGACTCATAGAAGCGTTTAAGCCGTTTCTGGACGTAAAACCAGAGGAAGATGTGAGCCACAATCACAACTACAATAAATGACTTCTCAGCTTTTGGTTTGATTTGCAATAACTTCATTTCGGTTTAATTTACGTGTTGTTCGATTTGTGTAATTATTCTCATTTTTTTTTGCATTGGTCTTTTACGGTTGATTTTTCTTCTCTTTTTGATTTTCTTCCTGAAATCACGCAAAAATCTTTTGTTAGGTTAACATTTTCTTCTGACAGGTCAAATACACTTTCGGCTACATTATTACTCTTGTCTGATTCACTACTCAGTCCTCTATATATTACACCATGTACTCATTCTCTTTCAGGCACTCGAAAAAGAAAAAAAAATGGAAAGCACTTCGTCCCAGCGCATTAAAAAAATTTGCGTCTTTGGAGGTGCTTATCCAGGGAAAAATAACATATTCGCTGATGAAGCCATAAGAGTTGGAGTAATACTTGCCCAACAAAAGATCCAGTTGATTTATGGAGGCGGTAGTACGGGTTTAATGGGAGCAGTCGCTACAGCAGCACACGCCGGAGGAAGTCCAGTTCTAGGAATCGTGCCAAAACTATTCACAGATTTTTGTGGACCTACCGTGGGTAAGGAAATACAAGTCTGGAGTATCCCTGAACAGATAACAATCATGTACCATTCTGCCGATGCATTCATTGCTTTACCAGGAGGTCTGGGTACATTGGAAGAAATAGCTTGCGTGGCTTCTTGGTCATCTTTGGTCACAAATAAGAAACCCATTGGTTTGCTTAATATTAATGGTTATTTTAGTAATTTGCTTTCATATTTAGATAATGCTGTGGATAATGGATTCATGTTTTCAGAGGCAAGGAGAACCATAATTTCTGCTACAACCATTGAAGATTTACTCAAAAAGCTCCAAGCTTATGAGTATTTACCTGCTACGGTTGTTTCGCAAACGCTCGAAAAAAGAAAAAGAGATATGGACGAGCAAGGAGTGGATTGCACTTTGTCTTTGTGACATTATCTAACATTTTGTTTGTTGTGTCTCAGTTATAATAAGTGGTTAGCAACCTCTGCAGGTAATATCTCCTAAATTCTACCTTTAAAATTTGACATTGGGGACAATATCATGTTTTAGTAGGGGGTAAGGGACATATTTTGCTAATTTAAAAAAAAAAATTTGTTGTGTTTTAAGCAATTTAGAAGTATTCATTCTGAACAAGGTCTGAGTAAGGGAGACTTGAGACATACCTTGTCAGTTTGATTTAATCTTCTTCAAAAAAAAAAAAAAAAAAAGCATGTTTAGGCTTAGTGTGTTTTTAGTGTGTTTTAGTTACTTTCAATACTATAATGAGATATGAATTGCATAAGTCTAAAACAGATTTATTAGTGAGAAGATTTTCATGAGAATTGAGCTTGATATCAACCTTTTTATGAGCCAATGTTAATATGATATGTTGATTGAGAAAGAAGCATGTTTAGACTTAATCTGACTTGTATAATCATTCTTGTGAGTTTTTGAGCCTATAATGATTGATGCATTATACAAATCAATCTAATTTCTTTCTTGAGTGCTCTTATGATTACATGATTCTCCAGAACTTGTTTTAAACCGTTTGAGACTATATTGATACATGTGACAACATGAATATGATAGAGGCATTAGGATTATAACCAGAGCCAAACAGCCATCCATTATTAATGTTCTAAGAGAACATCCTCACTAGTGAGCCAATTTGAGCCTATATTAAATATGCTGTTTTATTGGTAACCACAACTTACACCTGGCCTAAATATACTTATATCATTACCCTTGTTCTAAAGATGGATTATATATTTTGAGACATATTGCAAAAAAACAAGGGATATTTTTAGTTGAAAATTTGGGTTAGAAACAAAAGATAAGTATGGGGGAAGAAAAGAAAAGAAAAAGTCAAGAGAAAAATAAAGGGATCATTGTTAAATACATTCCCATATTCAAAAAAAAAAATCTTCTCTTGAACTTCTAGTTAAAGTAAAGAAAAAGATGTTACAAAGTTGGTTAGAATGAAACAAAGGCTCAACATGAATATTTAGCCTATGTGACTATGTACTTGTAAAGAGTTTTGAGAAATTTCTTTGTATGATCTTATTATGTCTCTAAACTTTATGAACTCTTTGGAACCTTTGTGATATCTTTATCCTTTTGTTCTTCAACCACATTACAAACCCCTTGGCCCTATTACAACCTTGATTAAAGACCTCTTGATTTATGAAGTTGCATGATCTTTTAGTGGAGAATAGGTGGACAAGCAAGCATATGGTAGAACTATTTTCATGAGATTGATTGAGTGTAAACACTTTACCACTACTTTAAAGAGTGAAAATCATGAGAGTATCCCATGTGAGAGGTTGAAATTAAGTTGAATATGCACTATTTTGATTGAAATATGTTATGTTAATATTGGCTTAACTCATTTATTTACATTCAAGCATGATTTTTTGTGAAATTCTTTGAGCTATTGATTAGTTTATAAGACTTGTTCAAAGATTGTCTCTAATTTATATTGAAAGGATTAGGAGTAAATATTTTTAGTGTATGTAGTTTACTTATATTTTAGTTTTTCAATGTTTGTGGGTATCGTTCTAGCAAACCCTCACGAGACTAAACTCGTCCACTAGGGACACCTAGGGGTTTAAAGGCTTGTGTCACATGCTAAGTGCCACCGTGATTTCCTACGAAAATGGATTAGATTATATTTTCTTATTTTATTTTTATTGAGTCGTTGCTAGGGACTAGCAACAATCTAAGTGTGGGGGTGTGATAACTCGTATAATTATATAGTTTTTAGTTATGTTTTATTATTGTTTTGTGTCAAATACGAGTTATTATTGCTTAGTCTAATTGTGTTTATGATCTTTTATATTTTTATGTAATTTGGTGTTTTTTCACGAGTTTTTTTGAGTGATTTCAGATTACTAGGTTAAATCAAGAATTAAGGGCAAATCCAATTCAGTTCTAGTTCCGACACCTTTTGCCATATCAGCTATATCTGGAGTTTCACTGAAGCAATAAGGTTGAACTTTTAACCGTGCAAATCTAAGAGGCATATCTATCTTTTTCATGTTTTACACTTCTTGAAACGGAGTCGTTTTCCCTAGCGAAATCAACCATCAAGTTGGCTGATGTGCAATGACGTCTGTTCTGCATCGTTTTGGTATTTTGACCATATTGTCCGATCCACGTGAGAAAATGATCTGATTCTAACGGCTATGGATCCGTAACTGATAGGGGTATATTTTTCTAGAAGACCATTTGATCAGATCGAGCCTCCAACATTGACAAAATCGACCATCAAGCTGGCTGATCAGAATTGTCATACAATATGACGAAAATTGTTAGAAAAATGCACCCACCTATTATACCTACCTTTGAAATTTATAAAGCTTGTCTCTTGTCATTTAGCTCTCCAAAATGTGTATAACTAGAGGGCCTTGGATGAATGTAAGAATACATTATACATTGGTAGGATATTAGCCATTGTAATAAAATTCTCTAAGTTTTCTTCTTCTTTCTTTTCTCTAGTTTTCTTTTTCTTTTTTTACTTATGCTTCTTACATTTCTTTTCATTTTATTCATATCTAGTATGTGTTGCTAATCATATTGTTGAGGTGATGAGGTGAAGCTTTTGGTAAATGCTAAGGTTAGTCTCTTAAACATGAGCTAAAATGAATCATCATTTAGTATAGATAATATTTTCTTTTGGTTTAAAATCATACTTGCAAAGTAGGGATCTTGATTCATTATTGACAATGAAAATGGCACAGTAAATGCTTGGTTTCATAACCTTGATTTGTTGTAGACATATACCTTGGCATAAGGAATGCTTGGACTCTTTTTATGAGTTTTGAGGAAACCAAATGAACATAATATCATATGCTATTGACGTTGGACAATTTGGACTGAATTGCTAAACCTTCCGATTGGAACCTCCCTTATGTGTGGATTTCAATTGTGTAATAAAACAAGATTAATCTTAGCATAACACCAAAAGTGGATTCTCTAACCTCAACATCTTTTCTTATTGTTTTTTATATCTTGTATAATTTCTTTTATGTTATTTTGTTTATTTTGTTCTCTAATATCTTGTTTATCTTGTTTTGTTGTTGATTCCCTAATATCTTTTTTACTTTCTTTTTCTTATATATTTATAAACTTATACTTACTAATACGCTTCCCTGTGGTTCGACCTCGGACACCCGAGAATTTATTACTTGAACATAACCTGCACTTGGGTTTACAACTCTTAATTGAGTCTCCATCAACTAGCTAAGATACCCTACAAATATGTGTATGGTCGGTCCTTGTAGTGATAATTACATAAGAGAGAAAACCCTAATTAGCACCACAATTATGCCAAACCCTCTCTCTCTTTCTTGAAGATTTTCTGTGTAGATCACCAATGGAGACTAGATAATTGAACTGCTTGTGTTTTGCTACAACTCTAAGTTGGTGTTTTTTGTGGTGGCTGACTAACAAAGTTTGGAAGGTAACAAATATTTCTCTTGTAATTAGTGTTAGATTATGTTAAACAAATCATTGAATGATCTTGCAATTGGGACAAAATTTAGTCGCCTATTGCTCTATATATGATGCTTAATTCTCAGGAGTTTGGAACTTGAATTGCATCCAGGTTGATGGAAATTGCTTCCCATCATAGAAGCAAACATGCTCTAAGTTAGATTTGAACTATTAACTTTTAAATTGTTCTAATTTTTGAATCCTTAATTTCATTAAATATAGTAGTTTGATTTTTCCATTAATTTTATTCATTAAAACTAATAGATATTGATGATTTATGATAAGATGCCATGTGATATGGTGCTGACTTGTCGCACGTACAAGAACAAAATGTATCAATCTTAATTAACGAGATGATCACATTAATACTATTTTAATGAAATTAAAATATCGATTGAAACAATTTACAAATTATAACCCGAACATATCAAGAAAGATTAAGAACATCATAATAGAAAACATTTCATTTTTTATTAATTTTATTAGTGATATAACAACATATATTCATTTCATTTAAATCATATCATGTAATCATATTTAAAAAAAAATTATTTATTACATATTATATGTAAACATTAAATTATGAATATTTATTTCTACAAACTTATTAACAATTCTTATGGTATAATTGGACTGGAAAGAGTAGACTCAATAGATTATATATATATATTATTCTTAAAAGAAATAACTGATTTGGTATCACGAGTTAATAAGACACCAATTCAATTGAAAAAATATCAAAAAATCAAACTAAAATAATTAAAAACAAATAAAATTACATTACAAAAGTAATTTAATAACTTTTGAACTTTTATTTTTTAAACAAAACAATACTCACGTAATAAAAAAATTACTCATATTTCACACAAGTATTTACTTTTCTAAAAATAAAAAAAAATACTTACTAACAAAAATTACCCACTTTTACAAACTAGAGGTGCTTATGGACCGGGCCGCGGTCCGAAATTTTTTGGATTTCTTTGCCCAGGCCCAGCCCTGGGTCGGGCCTGCCCGCCGGCCCATATTTACTATTCACCATATTAAAAAAATATTTTTTCTATATATTTTTAAAATTAAATTTAAAAAATATTATTTTTAAAATTAAATTTAAAAAATATTAGTTTTTTATTAGATGAACAGTGATCCGGGTCGAGCCGACCCAGATCACTAAAATCCCTGTTCAGGCCCGACCTAATATAGGTCGGGTCTGTTAGGTCAGACGGACTGCTCGACTCGTGAGCAGGTCTATTACAAACTATCCAATTACAAAAATGATTCATTTTTTTAAAATATAATTTATTTATTTTATTAAAATATATTTTCTCTCTCATGATGAATGTAAGAAAATTCTAGTTCGGATTAAAGAAAAATCGAAATGAAATTGAATAATATGAAATAACTATTTCAATAATCCTTTATCATATAAGGTTTGGAACAACATTTGAAGTGGACATCACCGTAAATAGTGTATTGAAAGAAAGGAAATACCGAGGAAGAGGAAGGACGACTCCTAACTCCTAAGGAGTGGAAAGGGAAGAGGGGGGGGGGGGGGGGGTTTGCAGGGCGAATGGGAGGCGAGTGAGAGGAGGCTAAGGTTATAGGGTGCATATGGGAAGAGTGTCGGCTGGGTGAAGGTGTCATCGGGACTGGCGCCCCAACAACATCAGCTTAACTAGTTCTAGTAGGGGGACCAATCCTGCACGTGAGACAAGACTTAGCACGTGTAAAAAGAGAAGGTACAATTACAACAACAACAGTCAAATAACAGTGAAACTATTTAGGTTGTGTTTGTACATTTTAGTCATTGTATTATAAAATAGATAATTTAATTTTTTATATTTAAAATTGGTACAAATAAATAATTTTGTAATAGTGTTAATGAAAAATCATCTAAATATTGACGTGGACATATGAAATTGACATAATAGATGACTTGAAAAAAAATGATGACGTGTTAATTTTTTTTACTAAGATGAAATTTAGAAACTGACAGAATAGATGACTTCGAAAAAAAATGATGACAAGTTTTTACGAGTAAGGGAGGGATTTGGGTAAAAAAAATTATGTTTTTCTAAATTTTGGAGTAAAAAAAATTTGACACGTCATCATTTTTTTTCAAGTCATTTTTTCTGTCAGTTTTATATGTCTATATCAGCATTTAGACGATTTTTCATTAACACTGTTACCAAATTTACTTCTTTGCATCAAATTCAAACGTATAAGAATTAAATTACTCACGTCTAAAATACGTAGATTAAAATGTACTTTTGAATATAGTACAAGGACTATTTAAGTATTTTAACTGTCAAACAATAGAAACATGCTATCAAAGTGTATTATTGTTAGGATAGCTTGAGAACTTTCTCAATAAGAGAGAACAACTTGCTTTTATATGAAAATTAAAAAAAAAAAAAAAAGTTATGCTTACATCAGTAACAAAAGATATTTATTAAAAAAATAAAATAAAAATTAAATAAATAAAGAAAGTTATTTTGATCTCCATTTTAAATTAATCTTTTCATGATACAATGAGTATAGATAAAAAAAATTACAAGAAAAAAAAATATTTCCATGTAATGGGTCAAATTTATTTTTAAGTTAAAAATTAATTTAATTATCAAATTAAATTTAGCAACAAGATTTTTACGACCAATGCTTTTTACGACCACATATAGCTCGAAAATTGTTAAATCTGATAACAAGATTATCAGATGGACCTGTCAATCTTGACTCGAACTCGAAAAGCCCGACCAACCTAAATGATCTAAACCCAAAAAACTCAAGTGTCAAACCCGATTGATCTGAATCCGAAATAATTCGAACCCGAAATGATCCGACTGACCGTCTCGAAATCAACCCAACCCGCCTAATTGACAAGTCTCGTGGCTTGAAGAAGAAACAGAAAAAATGGTTTGAAATAAAATGATAATAACAGTTACAGATGATAATAGATATTTTAATATTAAATACCCTCATACTATTCAACTCAACTTTTAAATAATAATATTTAATATTTTGTTATAAATTATTTATTATTAATATAATACTTATTAAATTACTTCATTAATTTTTGGCAAAAAAAATAATAATCCAATAATGGTTCTAAATATGATTTTAAGTTTAATTATTTTCTATGAGTTAACTTAATTTTTTAATTTAAGTTCCATTAATAATATGTGTAAAAATTTATTTTAAATTGATTTTTTATTTTAAATTTCATTATTTGAGTTGGATAAAATAAAAAAAAAATATTATTTATGATTTAATATGTTAAATTTAGTAATTGAATTTAGATATTAAATATTAATTTTTGATCGAGTTTGAATAAAATATTGATCGAATTTGGATATCTCAAATCACTGTAATTTCTAATGATAATTTATTCTTTAGTAATTATCCAGTTTTTCTTTCATTTTTATTAAATAATTTTTTATTAAAGCAAGCATTAGATTTTTTTTTTTATGTTGCTTTACCTTATTTTGTAATTTTCATAATTGTCTAATTGGAGCAAAACAATCAAAAGCCAAGAAAAATACAAATGAAAAAAGTAAATCATTTTTAAGTAAGAAAATCTGAAAATTTGTGTAAAGTAAAGGTTTGCATGGATTTTCACCAAATAAATTTGCGTTGTAATATTTACCAGTTTTTAGGGTTAAAAATTGTGTTTAATCATAACTGCAATATTAAAATGAGTAAAAAAATTTGAATTCTGCATTTAAAATCATAATATGATAATTTAAATAAAAAAATAAAATTTGTGATTTGTAAGTTGATTTTTTGAATTAAATTATTTTATTATTTTTACATTTTTAAATTTTATTATTTTAAATATGCTTTTGACATTTTTATTTTTCTTAATATTTTATTTTTACAAAAATATCAAAACACTTAAAAAAAATTAAATCATATTTTTTTATCATATTTTTTAAATATATTATTTTAAGTTTAAATTTTTTTAATTTAATTTTTTACAACAATAATACTAAAGTAATTAAATGAGGCCGCCGTAATAAACAATATTCTTAATAAATGGAGTTTAAAAAAGCAAAAACTGTTGTTTTGCCCTTGCCCTTCTCCAAAGCAAAAATTCTTGAAGAAAAATAAAAAATAACAAAATGCCATTGGCATTGACAGCACATCCACTGACTGTCTTATGATTTGACGTTTGACTTGTCTTTTTCACTCTTCTTCTTCTTCTGCTGCTGAGGCCTCCCACGATCCCTTCCTCTCTCCCTTCATAATCAGAATACACACATGCACTCAACCTCAACATCTGCTGCAGCTTCGTACATTTTCAGTTTTTTCTTTTCCCCACTTTTTACTACTACTCCTACTCCTACTACTCCCCCTATTCTTATTTAATATATCCTATAAACATGCACACACATTGTATAAATGAGAAAAAATGAGTAAATTTTTTTAAAAAAAAATTAAATAAGTAATTTGTAAAAAAAAGTGAATATATATTTTTTTTTTAACTTTATAAGGATTTATTTGGATAGATAATGAGATTAATATTTATGAGATTAAAAACAATGATAGCGGTGAGATTAATTACTGTAGCAGTGAGATTAGATACTATAACGGTGAGATTAAAATCAATTATGAGATATGTGTTTGGATGTAAAAGCAATGGTGACGGTGAGGTGAATTATAGTAAAAAAAAAATGATCATTAAAGATATTAAATTAAAATGTTCAAAATAATGAAATTTTTAGATTATTTGACATTTATAAATTAATAAATAATTGAAAATTATTAGAATTATATTTATATCAAATAATAATTTTATTAATAAATAATTAAAAATTAATATAAATAATAGAATATATTAAATAATATTTTTGTCTTTATTTTTTTTTTATTGTTGATGTAGTTATTTATTTATATTTTATTTAAATAATTAATTTTATTTTAAAATAATTATTATTTTTTAAAAAACAATATATTACACAATTTAAATAAAAATAAAAATATAAATAATTTATTCAAAATAATAATTATATAAATTATTTGTTAAATAATTATAAAGTTGTTTAAAATTTTTAATTATAAAAAAGAAAAGAAATAATAAAAAAAGTACAAGTGATAGGTGCATTTTTGTTCCTGTTGTAAGGATAAAAAAGAGAAAAAGAAAAGGAGAGCAAGGGTAAAAAGGGAAGGAATCACCGGTGGGGGAGAGGAGAATTTCACTGGAGCCATCAACCTCCAGTGAACTTTTTTACCAGTGCAGTCAACAGTAATTGACTGATCTTAATGAGTGTTATCCAAACACTCAATTTCAGTGAGATTGAATGAAAAAAGTGCACAAACGCACCGAACAGTAGCTACTTTGAAATCCATATGGGGCCTAAGTATTTTTAAAAAAATATAAGAATATGTAATTGATAATAATATTATTATTTTAATTAAAATTTTAAATGTTTTTATTAAATAAATTGATATTTAATTAATTTATATCACCAATTCAATCAAAATTTTTATTTTTAATATAAATATATATACGTACCAATATATAATTAGTCTACTATCTCTGCCAGGGACAAACTGAGTTTACTTCGTGGGGTTGGAGTAGAGATGGCAAAACCCGATCCGATCGATGGATTTCGCACCTATCCGCTCCGAATGGAGAGGTTTTTTTTTGGAGCGGGGTGGAGCGGAGCGGTTTTGGTAAATGCTTGCTCCGCTCCGCCCCGCCCCGACTTTTGAAATTACTATTTTATCCTTTAAAATATTTTATATTTTTCTTATATTTTTAATATATATTAGATATATATACTAAAATCATATATATACTAATATTTTATATCTATACTTTTAGTATATATGTTTTATATATATTATTTTAAATATTTTTATATACTAAAATTATGTTCATGAATAAATTACAATATAATTTTTTTACAATATTAAGTTAAAAATAATTAATATAAATTGGGGTGTAGCGGAGTGGAGCACCGTGGAGCGATTATGGATGTAACCGACATCCATGGATGTGGATGTTTCCAACATCCACGCAAGAGTGGGGTGGAGGTGGATAAGGCAATATCCGCCCCCGCCCCGCTCCATTGCCATCCCTAGATTGGGGCATAACCATTACATTCATCCAACCCAACCCAACCCAACCCGTCCCACCTTCACCTTTATTATTTCATACTTTCTCTTTTCTTTGGATTAAAATTAAAAGAGTTAATAGCATCAATGGTCCCCAAACTATAGGGCATATTTTATATTGATCTCTAAATTTCAAAACGTATCAAACTAGTTTTTACTTACAAGTATCATAACAAATTGGTCCCTTCCGTTAGCTTTTTCGTTACCTTTACTGTAGCAATCAGCTAGTAACACGTGTCACCTACTGATTGCATCACATTTCTCTTCATTTTTTTTTTTTACTTTTTTTTTATTTTCTCTTTGATATTTTTTAATAAAAAAATGTAAATAAATATTTTTTATAAAATTAATATAAATAAATATTTATATTTTATAAATTATTTAATTATTAAAAAATTAATTTAAATTATTATTTATCTTTTGTATTTATTTATAAAGAATAATAAAGAAAATGAGAAAATGTAAACATTAATAAATACAAAAGATAAATAATAATTTAAATTAATTTTTTAATAATTAAATAATTTATAAAATATAAATATTTATTTACATTAATTTTATTATTATTATTATTTTTTTACTTTTACTTTTTCTTCTCTCTTTATTTTTTGTCTTTTTATAAAGAGTTAATAGCACCAATTAATATCGTAAAAATTAAATAATTTATAATTTATAAAATATAAAATATTTATTTACATTTATTTATTAAAAATATATTTTTTACTTTTTTATTTTCCTTTCCTTTTCTTTCTTTTTTTTCTTTCCTTTTTTTTCCTCTTTTCTTATAAAATTAATGTAAATAAAACATTTTATATTTTAAAAATTAATTTAAATTATAATATGAATTATTATTTATTTATATTTATATTTATTTACAAACAAAAGAAAAAGGAAAAAGATAAGAAAGGAAAAAAAAACTTATAAATATAAAATAAATATTTTATATTTATAAATTATTTAATTTTTAGAAAGTTAAGTTAATTTAATTTAAAATAATATAATATAATATAATATACTTATATATATATAATTTGTATTTGTTTACAAAGAAGAAAGGGAAGAAACAAAAAATAAATAAAAAAATATTTTTATAAAATTAATGTAAATAAATAGTTTTATATATTTTTTTTCAATTATTTGATTATTACAATATTAATTTAAATTATAATGTAAATTATTATTTAGTTTTTAATATTTATTTATAAGAAGAGAAAAGCAACAAAAAAAAGGGAAGAAACAAAAAAATTAAAAATATTTTTTATAAAATTAAAGTAAATAAATATTTCATACTTTTTAAATTAATTATATTTTAAAAAAATCATTTTAATTTATGATATGAATTATTTTTTCT
Organism: Fremontodendron californicum; assembly: GCA_030761205.1. Classification (NCBI taxonomy): domain Eukaryota; kingdom Viridiplantae; phylum Streptophyta; class Magnoliopsida; order Malvales; family Malvaceae; genus Fremontodendron; species Fremontodendron californicum. Next base: position 28,237,570 of record JAULJL010000005.1, read on the forward strand.
TTGTATTTATTTATAAAAAAAAATAAAGAAAAATGTAAAAAAAATAAAAAAAAAAAAAAGAAAAAAAATGAAGAGGCAAGTTGGAGCAATCAGTTGGTGACACGTGTCACTAGCTGATTGCTAACGGTAGAGGTAACGAAATAGCTAACGGAAGAGATTAATTTGTTATAATACTTGTAATCAATGACCGATTTGATACGTTTTGAAGTTTAGGGATAAATATAAAATATGCCCTATAGTTTGGGGACCATTGGTGCTATTAACTCCAATTAAATCTGTTAATGAATATTTTAAGGGCTATTTTTTAAATTATGTATTAGATAATATATATTTTTAATAAATTAAAATTTATCAAATTAATTACCATTTCATATAAAATATTATTATAAATAAAAATTCAACTAACTTTAAATAATGTCTTTAAGTATTTCTTAATAAAATCCTTTAAAAAATTTAAAACAGATAAATTGTTTAAATGTGGATTAGACTATCAATTCTTATTCGAATTCGAAAAATCTGTGCAACTCACTTAAATTAAAATTTGACCCAACCTGATTTGATCATAAAAAAGAACCTGAATTTGTCCAACTCGAGCCCAAAAATGACCCAAACCGAAGTGATCTAGATTCGAAATGATTCAAACTTGACGAACCCAAATTAACACAAATCTGAAATTATCCGAACCCAAATGACTCAAAAAATTAACTCGAAATGGTTAAAACTTAAATTAAGTATAATTTTCTTGTAAAAAATATTAATTTATAAAAACATTATCTCTTAATTTTTTTTATTACTATTACAATTTTATATAGTTCTAAACGTTATCCTTCTTAATCATTATTGCATTTTAATTTTTATATTTATTAGTATATATTATAAATAAATTTTTTGATTTTCCTTTTTTTCACTTTGACAAAATAATAAAATAGATCGATAATATTTTAAAATAAAAAATAATTGAGAACAATTCAATAAAATTAATTATAATTATAATTTAAAATAACCCGAATTCAAAATTCACCCAAATCTTTTTAAGATTCAAATTAATCTTTCCTAAATTAACCCGATTCACACTCAAACTAATTTGTCCGATTGACAGATCTAATCTAGATTTAAGTATTCAGAACTATAACATCTCCATCAGTAGGGATGGAGCCAGGGGACGAGAAGGGGTCAGGGCTCTTGTTCGCTTTGCAAAATCATTTTTTTTTTTTACTTTGATAAAATAATAAAATAAATGGATAATCATTTTTAAATAAAAAATAATTGAGATCAATTCAATTAAATTAATTATAATTAAGATTTGAAATAACTCAAATCCAAAACAACCTTAATTTAGAATTGACCTAATTTTTTTAAAATTCAAATTTATCTTACCTAAATTAACCCGATTCAAACTTAACTTGATTTGCCCGATTAACAAGTCTAATCTAGATGCAAGTATTGAGAACTATAACGTCTCCCATCAGCAGGGATGGAGCCAGGGGACCAAAAGGAGTCATGGATCCCGTTGGCTTTGCAAAATCTCCTTTACGCCATAGAAGTTTTCTCTACATTTCTTGTTTACTTTATATCTTGGTCCCTTAACTTTTTAAATTTACTTTAGCATGAACTCAATTTTTATAAACTAGTTTCTTATGGTTCATTTGAATGGACGATAAAATTGAATACGGTGAGATTAAAAATGGCGATGGCGGTGAGATTGAATACTATAACTGTGAAATTAAAATCAGTGGTGTGATATGTGTTTGGATTCAAACGCAGCGATGACGGTGAGGTGAATTATAATGGAAAAGAAAAATGATCATTAAGTATATTAAATTAAAAAATATATATAATAAATAATTAAAAATATATTTATATTAAATAATAAAATATTTATTAAAATTATATTTATGTTAAATAATAATTAAAAAATTTTAAATATATATTTATGTTAAAAGGTAAATTAAAAACTTGAAATTAAAATATTAATAATTTTAAAATTTTAATAAAATTAAAAAAAAATAGTGAAGAGAATAAAAGGAGATTTTTCTCTTTCACTGAGGTCCAGTTATGCACTGGACCTCTGTTAACTCGAGGGGCCAATAGATATTAAACTTTCACTAGGAGTGCATTTAGGATGCACTCCCAATGAGAGTCTCGATCAATGGGGGTAAATTATTTGCTCCTAGGATTCCACCGCACCAAAGGTGCGGTGGAATCCAAATTGAGACTTTAGACTTTAAATATTCAATTTTTTCCCCTAAACATTTAAGTAAAATTATTATTTTTCACCAAAATTCTCTTTACACAATCCGTTTAATTCTCATTATATAATTTAAATTATATATATATATATTTTGCTTTTAGTAAAGCTATTTCCTTATCTGTTAATTTTATGATAGAACAAAAAGAAACACAATAATAGTTTTGAACCCATATAATTCATAATAATTAAAAATATACTATAATATTCAACACAAAATCAAATTTTAACTTCATATATGATTTTATATTTGCACAATTAATATTAATAAGATAAAATTCGACTGTTTAATAATAAATTTAAACCAGAAATTTACTATGAAAAAATTACGCAGTACATTAAAAATTCAAATAGTAACTATCCATAAAAAATTAAAATCATAAAGTTTGTATTGATAAAAATTACATAATTTTATGTTAATCTATCTTAACCCATATATAACTGATCCCTCATATTAAACTCCGGCTCAGTCCTTGTCTGGTGTCTCCCATCAAACAGTATTAGAACAAATTACTAGTTTTTAGTTTTTACACAATTATAAGGTATCCAAATTATCAATATATATACACATATACATATATACACGTACATGTACATGTATATGTATATGTATTCATGCCTATACTATACGATAATAAATATAGATAGAGCACTCGCTAATTGAATTTTATCTTTTTTTTTTTGTTTTTTCTAAATTAAATGAGAAACTAATTATTAGTTAATTAGTCTGGGTTGATGTTCTAGAAATTTGAACATCTGAGTTTAACTTAGACCTGTTCATGGGTCGGACTATCCACCCGATCTGATAGTCTGATTTGAATTGGATCGGATCTAGATAAGATAAAATTTTGGTAATTCGGATCGATTCAATCCTACCCGAATTATTATTAATTAAATAAAAAATATTTTTTGATTTAAATTTAATTATAAAATATATAAAAATATTTTTTAATATTTTATAAACAATGAAACGAGCTTGATTAAAGAAAAAAAAAATTCCTGTGGTCTATGAGCAAGTCTAGACTTTAACTTTATACATAATCAAAAATTTAATAGGTAATTAGTGTATTTTCTTAAATCTAAAAAAAAAAAAAAAATTAAAAGCAAGAAGGTGGAGAAAGCACTCATCCTCCCCTAATAATGAAAGTTAAAACTCATGAAGATTCCAGTGGTTTGTTACCAAAGATGGATCGGAAAGAAAGTTAAACAGTTTCTAGATGCCAATTTAGGAAACTCTAACACTAATTTTTTTTTTTTGAAATGAAACTCTAACACTAATTTAGGTGCAAAAGAATAGTTTAATTAATATTATAATTCAAGTTGGTAATAAAAAGCATATTTGACTCGGATCATGTATAATCATGTTTCTCTCTATTCTTTATTATTTTTTAACATTTAAAGTTAATCTTTGTATTATATTATTATATTAGATATTTGCCCTCCCAACCAAGAAATGATCTATGTCCCCCTTTTTTTTTATTCATTAATTGGATTATACAGTATGAGATAATCATTTTCTTTCTTTTATTTCCATCTTAACTTACCACGATGTTTTTGAACACGAACCAAACATTAAACATTCATAACTTATCTTTAAAAACCAATTAGATATTAATTAGCTCTATTGGTTGATTCATGAAAATGAGGGAAGAAAAGTTTGTCACGGGAAATCAAAATATGATTATCGTGTATCATCACGAAGAGAATATGTTTTGGTTGGCTATTCAGAAAAAAAAAAAAAAAAAAACAGAGATACTTACGAGAATTCATGCATAACTCAGTTGAGGATCGAACTTTGATTCTTAAAAAAAATGAAGGAAAGAAATGTGTTTCTTTGAAAATCAGAAGATCAATATCGTGTATCTCAGTAAGGAAAGAAAGTAATTTGATTGCACAATCGTGAAAAAAACGAAAATTCTTACCGGAATCTATGTTTGACTTTTGATTTATTCAAGGGAGGAACTTTGATTTTTGAAGAAAATGAATGGAAGAAAAGAGTTTCTTCGCTAACCAAAGCATCAATATAGTGTATCCCCACGAGGAGACCGTGTTTTGATTGTCTAATCGCGAAAAGAACGAAAATTCTTACAAGAATTCATTTTGACTCATTTCCAAGATGAACTTTGATTTTGAGAAAACAGAAAGGAAAAAAGTTTGTAATGGAAAATCAAAGCATAAATATCATGTATTCCCAAGAAGAGAATGCGAAAAGAACAAAGATTCTTACGAGAATCCGTATTTGACTCATTTGAGAAAAAAACTCTAAGAAAAATGATGGGAAGAAAAGTGTTTCTTGGGAAACCAAAGCATTAATATCGTGTATCCCAATGAGAAGAACGTATTTTGGTTGGCTAACCGCAAAAAAAAAAAAAAAAAAACAGAGATTCTTACAAGAATACATGCTTTACTCATTTGATGGACGAACTTTTATTCCGATGAAAATGAAGGGGGAAAGTGTTTCTTGGAAAACCAAAGCATTAAAATTGTGTATCACACCGAGAACATGTTTTGGTTGGCCAATCGCGAAAAGAACAATGATTCTTACTAGAATCCATGTATTACTCATTTGAGGGACGAACACTGATTCCGAAGAAAATGAAGGGAAGAAATGTGTTTCTTTGGAAACCAAAAATTAATATCGTGTATTCCTATGAGGAGAACATTTTGATTGCACAATCATGAAAAGAACGAAGATTTTTATGAGAATTCATGTTTGACTCATTTGAGGGACGAACCTTGATTCTGAGGAAAATGAATGAAAGAAAAGTGTTTCTTGGGAAACCAAAGCATTAATATCGTGTATGCCAAAGAAGAGAAATTATTTTGATTGCATAATCTTGAAAGGAACATAAATTATTACAAAAATCCATGTTTGACTCATTCGGAGGACAAATTTTGACTCTGAGAAAATTGAAGAAGAAAATTTTCTCATGGGAAACCAAAGCATCAATATCATGTATCCCTATGATAAGCTCATAAAATACACATTTTATGTCCTTTCTATTCTTAGTTTTAGTTATGTCTTATATCTTTATTTTGATTAATTATATTATATTTTTGAATTCTAGGTATATTTAAGAGAATGAAGTGAAAATATGTCAATAATGATGGTAAAGAGCTTACAAAATCATAATCACAAGATGGAAGAAGACTTGGGAGTCAAAAAAATCAATTTCTGGTTGCAAAGCAAGAAGGCAGATTTGACCTCCGGAGCTTGTTGTAAGGAAAACATGATGTTAATTTCCTTATTTGAAGAAACTTTCTCTTGACTTTTGAAGCTGACTTGAATACCTTTCCAATGGTAGTTTACACGCCCAAATCAGACAAGAAATGATCATCCAAATCAGCCGATGAAGTGAAAGAAGATGCAGTAGGCAGAGAGCTCGACGCTGTGGCGCCCAAAAACCGGGAAAAACATGTGAAAACATCATAAAAACTTGATTTTTCTGCATCCAGACTTACTTGTGCGGCAATGACTTTTTTTTAGGGTTTTAAAACTCTATAAATATCATCTTTTGAGCCACAAACTAGACATCTTTTGAGGAGACTCAAGAATCATCATTCTTCTTCTTCTTCTCCATTCTCTTAGTTTTCTTTAGTTTTTCTTTTTAGTTTCTTTTATGTCTATGTGAACTATGCCTATGCAAGACTAAACTTTTCTTTGGTTAAAGGTGATTTCAAAGCCCTAGACATGTTTTGTAATTGATTTTCATATTCTTTCTATTATTGATTTTCTATCAAAGTTGCTTGTGTTCTTCTAAAAGAATTGTTCATGATGTTGTCTTGATTTATTTAGGTTGCAAACTAGATATATTTTGATAATTATCTAATTTTAGTTTAGGAGACATGATATGTAGCTTGTCTTGATTTCTTATTCTATAGTGGCAATTTGTGATTAATGATTATGGTCAAGTTTTCGCTAATTGTAAAGTGGAACATAACCTAAGTTAAACAATTCATGTTTATGCTTTTGTTGCTTAGATCAACCTATCTTTCTCATCATAAAGCTGCTATCAAATTAAATTTAGAGATGTTTATCCTAGGTTTTTTAGTAGTTAGAGATTAAATAGTGATGTTTGCCCTATTTAACGACGAACTAAGGAAGGATTGTGATAACACGGGAGGTTGTTATCTACGGTTGTTAACTTTGATAGATCATTGATATTGATAGGTTTAAAATTGATTCTTAACATTGTCTAGTAGTGGAGAATGAAACCTTAACCATATTTTTATCTTATTTGACTTCTTCTATTTACTTATTTGCACTCTTATTATTCTGATTTGCTTTACTTTTAATTATTTCAAAAACCTCCTTTTCTTTTATTTTCTTTTTTTATTCTTTAAATTGAAGTATAAACCAATAATTTATAAATTGAAACCCAATCTCTGAGGACTCGACCCTTGCTCATTACTATACCTTACAATTGATCTTTTTAGTGCAATGATTAAATAAGATACGCTCTTTTGAGTGCATCACCCTGTGAGGAGAACATGTTTTAGTTGGCTAATCACAGAAAGATCGAAGATTCTTACTAGAATCTTATTTGACTCATTTGAGTGACGAACTTTTGATTCCTAAGAAAATGAAAGGAAGAAACGTGTTTCTTTCGGAAACAAAGCATCTTTCCAATGAGAAGAACATGATTTAGTTATCTAATCACAAAAAGAACGAAGATTCTTACAAGAATATATGCTTGACTCATTTGAGAGCTGAACTTTGATTCCGATAAAAATTAAGAGAAAAAGTGTAGCTTGGGAAACTAAAACATCAGAATCATGTATCCCAACGTTGATAACGTGTTTTGGTTTGTCAATCACGAAAAGAACGTAAATTCTTATAAGAGTCCATGTTTGATTCATTTGAGAGATAAATTTTAATTATGTGAAAAATGAAGGGAAGAAATGTGTTTCTTAGGAAACTAAAGTATCAATATCATGTATCCCAACGAGAAGAACGTGTTTTAAAGAAATTAAATAATATATACGAAATTAAATTTAACTATAACTATTAAAAAAGTATTAAGTGTGTTTGTTGATCTTGGCATAAATTTAATCTTTTAAAAACATTTGAAGTGATTTTAGTGATTTATTTATATAATTCAAACTATTTTATACTCATATAGTTTCAATATCTTCACAAATTACAAATACAAAATACAATTGACTTTTTTTTTTTTTTTTGTAATAGAATTATTATTTTACCTTTTTTAACTTTTGATTAAAAAAAGAAATTAGAATAAAATTAAAAATTTTGTTTTATAAAAAAAATATTTAATTACAATTCGATCATTTTTATTTTTAATATTACATTCGAGTTATTATGGGTTTATGGTAGAGCCGGTCTTGGGTTCTTCATTTGGGGTTTAGATCGTTTCGAGATTCGGACATTTCTAGCTCAGATCATTTTGTGTTCGAATCATTTCGGGTACGAATTTTTTCAAATTCAAAATTTTGACTTTCTTGATCAAATCAAATTAACAGATTTTAATTCAGATTTTTTTCAAATAAATTTTCAAATTCGGATTCATTTTGTAACTTTTATTATCTGGCGTTTGGAATTAAGAATTAACCCTTTTTTTTTTCCTTCTAAATAAGCCTCTTTAAGGCAGGTTCAACTTGCTCAAAGATTTGAGGCGTAAAAACACGTTCACAAGCATCACCAAAAGGAGAGATGCGCCAACAAGCTCTTGGCTGAGTGGCCAAGAGATTTGGGGGCATGAAGTCTTGGGTTCAAATCCAAGCAACCCCTCCCCTTACCCAATTATCAAAAAAAAAAAAAAGAGAGATGTCATTCGCTCCTCCTTTTTGTCTGTTGAGGAGTCCTTTCAATTTTTTTTCTTTTTCGATATTCTTTTTTCAGTTATTTTTTAAAATTCATTTTAAGCTTATAAAAGTTATAATTGCTATTTTCACTTTTAAAAACGTTTTTCATGATATTGCAGACATTTAATTTTCTGCAAATTTCTCTCTTTGCTACGAATGCACATTGTTTTTACGGTATACCTTTTCGTTTTTGGAAACCCATAATTTTCATTTTTTAAATACAATAATTTGGAACATGGTTTTAGTAAGAGAGTATCCAATCAAGAATCGATGATTTTTTTTCTTTTTTCAAAAAATAATAAAAAACTCAATCAACTTTTCGGATTGAGTTGGATATGATTAGATCTGCTTTTGGGTCGCGTTCGCAGCTCGAAAATTTTTGAATTTTTTTGCTCAGACTAGACCTTGTACGGGTCTGAATATACTGTTCACATATTTAAAAAAAAAAATATTTTTTATAATTAAATTTTTAAAAATATATATTTTTTATTACAGTAATGAAAATGCTCACCCAGACCCGACCCGATCCAGTACGGATCGGACCTACCGGGCCGGGCGGACTGCTCGACCCGTGAACAAGTCTAGATATGATCATTATTATATCGGATTTAATAATTTAGTTGATATTTTTATTTTAAAAAAAGGTTTTGCAAGCTTGAACTGGTCAATTGGTTGAATCTAGTCCACCGATTAAATATCCTGTATTGATTATATTACATATCCTTCATGAAAAAATTATTTATATGAAACTATGTGATTTAACAATGTACCAAATATAAATTCATAAAACTTTATTACTAAATTTACTCTTTTGAGTTTTTGTAAAACATGCTAAGGAATGCCGTCACTGATAATTAAACACACCAATTCAAGGCGAATGTTGCATTATTAGCCGTAAAAATTTCTTTAGTTAATACATTTAATTAAAAAAAAAATTCAATCAATAAATATTGTTAATTTAAGGGTGAAAAAAACTTTGGAACACAATAACTCTTTCAAACTCTTTAGAGAGGTTTTAAGGTCAGCTCCCTAGTATGAGTTTCCCATCAGCTCATGACATGGCTCAATAAAAAAAAGCCATGTCAGCAAAGGATTAATAAACCTCAAAATCGGTTATGCCGGTTTTAAGGTTTTGAGTTAAATGTTGTTTTTATAATTTTTATTATCAATTAAATATCAAATATTATTACAATAGCATGAATTTATTACAAGTAACATAAACTTTTATTAATAAGAAAAAAAATAAAAATTACAGTTTGTTATTGTAGTTACATAAATTATATGATCAATTACATAATTTATTAAGATAGGTAATAGAAGAGAGTATTACAAGGTTTTATTATCATTACAATTGTTTTATTAAGAAATTATGTTTTTAAAACTTTTATTAGAAAAAATAAAATACAAAATATTGTTATAATTACATGTTTTCAATTGAAACATAATTTTTTGATAAAAGATAAGAAAAGTTATAATATGAAATTTTATTATATTTACATAACAATTTGGTAACTTACATAATTTCTTAAGAGAAGGTAATGGAAAATAGTAATTTACTTTTTATTGTCTTTAGTAATTATGTATTTTACAACTTTTACTATAGAGGATAAATTATTTAATGTTGTTATAATTATCTGCTTATATTATAAATAACATAAGTTTTTACAATTATATAATAAAAATAGTAATATCAGATTTTATTATGTGTTTACATAAATTATTATGAAAGTTACATAAATTATTAATATAAGTTAATACAAAATTGTATTACAATATTTATTACTTTTACAAAATTTTCTTAAGGTTTTATATTTTTTACAATATTTCTTAGAAAGAGTGAAATTCTAAATGTTGTTATAATTACATGTTTTTATTATACATAACATAATTTATTACAAAAGATAATAAAAAGCGATAACATCAAATTTTAATATTAATTACATGAATTTGTTAGCAATTACTTAAACTATTATACTATATTATAATATAATTATGTAATGAAAACTTAAATTATTATTCTTTCATGTTACATAGTTTGTTAAAGAATTACAACATTTATTATATAGAAAGGTAATATTTGTTGCAACTTTTTTACTCTTCCGGGAGAATTACAATTTTTTTATAAAAGTACTTGAATTTATTACCAATTTTCAAAAATATTATAGTAACATATAACAAAATTATGTAATCTCACTTAACACATGTTCTAATAATTACAATTTTTATTAGAAATTACATAATATATTATGTCTAGAGAGAATAATTGTTGTAATTTACTTTTAGTTCCTGGTTAAGAAGAATTACAACTTATATTATCTTTATTACAGAAATTTATTACATTTTACATAAAGTTTTATTTATGTAATAAAAATATAAATTATTATGTGCAAAGGTAATATTTGTTGTAACTTAATTTCGCTTCTGGAAAAATTACAACTTTTGTTATCAAATTACTTGAATTTATTACATATTACTAAAATTATGACAGTATCAGATAACAAAATTATGTAATCTGACTTAACACATTTTATCATAATAACAATTATTTATTATCAATTACAGAATATATTATGTGTAAAGATAATATTTGTTGTAATTTACTTGAAGTTTTTTGTTAAGAAGAATTACAATTTATATTATCCTTATTACAGAAATTTATTACCTTTTACGTAAATTATTATAGTAGCATATAAAATATTTATGTAATAAAACTTCAATCTTTATTCCTTTATGTCACAACATATATTAGTTTGTTACGATTTTGGAGAATTACAATTTTTATTATCGAATTACTTGAAATTATTACATTATTAGATAACAAAACTATGTAATCTGATTTAACATTTTTTTTTATCATAAATATAATTTTTATTAAAATTACATAATATATTATGTATAGAGATAATAGTTGTTTTAATTTACTTGAAATTTCTTGTTAAGAAGAACTACAACTTATATTATCTATGTTACATAAATTTATTACCTTTTACGTAAATTTTACACTAGCATATAACATATTTATGTAATGAAAATGTAAATCATTATTTTTTCATGTTACTTAATTTGTTAAGAAATTACAACATATATTATGTATAAAGATAATATTTGTTGTAACTTTCTTATGCTTCTAGGAGAATTACAATTTTTGGTATCAAATTACTTGAATCTATTACATTTTATTAAAATTATTACAGTATCAGATAATAAAATCATGTACCCTTACTTAATACATTTTATCATAATTACAATGTTGTATTATAAATTACATAATATATTATGTGTAAAGATAAAATTTATTGTAATTTACTTGCATTTACTTGTTAAGAAGAATTACAGCTTATATTATCTTTGTTACAAAAATTTATTATCTTTTACACTAGCATATAACATATTTATGTAATCAAAACGTAAATCATTATTCATATAACTTTCTTATGCTTCTAGGAGAATTACAACTTTTCTTATCAAATTATTTGAATCTATTACATATTACTGAAATTATTACAGTATCAGATAACAAAAGTATGTAATCTAACTTAACACATTTTATCATAATTACAAATTTTTGTTTGAAATTACATACTATATTATGTGTAGAGGTGTTCATGGGTCAGGTTGGGCCAGGCCGGGTCTAAGTATGGTATCAACACTACATATACTTTCTCAAGCTCGACTCGGCCTAAAATATGGGCCTCAAATTCTTCCCAAGCCCGCCCATATTTGTAAATGGATAGTCAAAACCCGTTTAGGCCCGCCCATATGATTTTTGTTTCTAAAAAAATTTAAACAAATAGTTTGTTTTTATTTAATTTTTAGTATTTTATCTTTTTTTTTTTTTTTTATTAAGTTTTAAAACATCGATAACTTAACATATTTTTAAATGTTTATAATATAATATTATATGTATTTATTCTTTATTTGAAATAAATTACAAAATGAAAAACGAATCAGGCCGGGCTCGGGCTGTTAGAGCCAAGGCCCGACCCATTTTCTAAACGGATCTCATTTTCTTGTCCAAGCCGATATTTTGGGCATAATATTTTTGTCAAAACCCTCCCAAATATCGGGCAGACCTTCGGGCTTGGGCGAGTAATCCAACCCTTGAACATGTCAAATTATGTATAAAGATAATATTTATTGTAATTTACTTGAACTTCCTTGTCAAGAAGAATTACAATGTATATTATCTTTGTTACGAAAGTTTATTATCTTTTAAATAAAAATTTATACTAGTATATAACATATTTATTTAATGAAAACGTAAATCATTGTAAGTTTCTTACGTTTCTGGAGAATGACAACTTTTTTTGTTATCAAATTACGTGAATTTATTACATATTACTTAAATTATCACAGTATCAGATAACAAAATTATGTAATTTGACTCAACACATTTTATGATAATTACATTTTTATTAGAAATTACATAATATATTATGTGTAAAGATAATATTTGTTGTAATTTATTTGAATTTTTTTTAAGAAGAATTACAACTTATATTATCTTTGTTATAGAAAATTATTATCTTTTATGTAAAAGTTTACACTAGCATATAACATATTTATGTAATGAAAATGTAAATAATTATACTTCCATGTAACTTTATTACACTTATGGGAGAATTACAACATTTGTTATCAAATTACTTGAATTTATTACATATTACTAAAATTGTTATAGTATGAAATAACAAAATTATGTAATCTGACTTAACACATTTTATCATAATTATAATTTTTTAGAAATTACATAATACATTATGTGTTAAGATAATATTTATTGTAATTTACTTGAACTTTCCTGTTAAGAAGAATTATAACTTATATTATCTTTGTTATAGAAATATTGTACATAAGTATGTAAATTTTTATACTAGCATATAACATAATTATGTAATAAAAAACTGAAATCAATATTTTACACTAGCATATAACATAAGAGAATTTATTACCTTTTAATTCTCTTTACATCATTATATTAATACATAATTTTGTATTTTATTGTTATTAAAGTGTATATTATAACATAATATTATTTGTTGAGACATAACAATAAGCTACTAAAGCATTATCCCCATTGATAGGCCATTATTATCATGTTCTAATTTTTATCAATCTAGTTAGTTGAGACATTATTGCCTCTCTATTTCATGAATCACAAGTGTCTAAGGGTCTGATGTCTATTGGCAAACAATTTTTTACAGCATATCTGCATCATATCCGAAGCATATCCTTAAGTTTATGAATTTTTTTTTTGCAATTACCTTCAAGTTTCATTCGTCAATTGTGGTTAGGCAACTATCTACTTTTTTGGCTTTATTTGAAATTTGGTTGTTCCTCTTTTAGATTAAAGATGGATTCTACAACAAATATCCTTGATGAAGGAATTGACATCTTTGTTGATTATGAGTATCGTTTTCAAGTATGAATCTCCTAATGTTGTTGACTTGCATGGTTCTATTTCACATATTGATAAGCCTCTGCAAAAATTATGTAGACAAGATATAATTGGTATGACTTTTGATTCACTTAATGATGCATGAGAATTTTACAAGGCCTATGATTTTGCAAAGGGTTTTGATGCTCGTCATGGAAGTACAAGACATAATGATACTAGTAATATTGTAGGTCAACAATTCTATTGTTCAAAAGAAGGGTTTAGCATTGAGAAAATACAAAAATGCAATCGTAAAAGATATCTTAGACCGTTGTTTAAAATCGATTGTAAGGCAAGTATGTGCATGAACATGAAGGAAACTGGAAGTGGGTAATCACTTATTTTGATGATGTACATAATCATGATATATGTGATACATCTGAAACATATTTTATTGGGTCTAATTGGAAAATTAAAGCATATGATTTAGCTGAAGTAAAAACTATGAAATCTGTTGGCATGCGTGCCTCACAGATAATGAATTACCTTATTCAACAAGCTGATGAAATTCAAAATGTTGGTTTCATTGCGAAAGACCTATATAACGTGCTACATGCTTGTAGTAAAGCTGAAATATCTAATGGTGATGCCAATGCTATTATTGCTTACTTTCAAATTAAGATAGAATCGGCTATTGGGTTTTATATGAAGTACAAAACTGATGATATGATCGCTTGTATAATTTTTTTTTGGGTAGATTCAACTTTATGGTCTGACTATGGATGCTTTGGGGATGTTGTAGCTTTTGACACCATGTATAAACAGAATGCTTATGATAGGCCTCTCACGCCTATAATCGGTGTTAATCACCACCATCAAACTATAGTATTTCGAGTTGCCATACTTGCCGATGAGACAATTGATACCTTTGTTTGGGTGTTGAGAACATTCCTCGAAGCAATGCATAACAAGCCTCCAACTTCTGTTGTTACTGACGGGGATAGGGAAATGTAAAAAGCAATCAAAATTGTTTTCCCCGCTGCTAGACACGGGCTTTGTACATGGCACTTAGCTCGAAATGCGAAGGGAAATATTACAAATCCGTTATTTGTGGAGGCATTTAGTAGATACATGATTTCAAGGTGGAAATCGAATGAATTTGATCGAGAATGGGATGCAATGGTGAGACATTTTAATGTGGAAAATCACCCTTGGGTAATCGATAAAGATATGACTCGGGACATGTGGGAGCAATCATATATTATTGGTCATTTTTTGGGGACATTAAGAACCATACAAATGTGTAGTCCATGAATGCTTCTCTTTCTATTTATTTGGAGCCGAAAAAGATATTTCTTGACTTTGTTCGTGCAATTGATCAAGGGGTAAGTAGAATGTGAACCAATGAATTGGAGGTTGATTACTTCAGTAGGCATACAATGCCATATTGTTTAAGCAAGTTGGATAACATTGAAGGCTATGCGGGCAACTGTGTATACAAGGGAATCATTCTCCGTGTTTCAAGAGGAGCTTCAGCATAAGACGTTTTATCGTCTTCATAAACCTATTGAAGAAAAAGATTTCACACGGATCTATTATTTAGGCAAGTATAGGCAACCAAACCGAAGGAAGGAAGTAGTATTTGATGCAGACGCGCAAATCGTTCAACGTTCATGCTTCAAATTTGAGACAGTTGGTATGCCTTGTAGGCATCAGATTCATGTGATGAAGCTTGAAGATATGTCTAAGCTTCCTGCATCTTTGACTATGCATTGATGGATAAAAAATGCCAAACTATGTGCCTCATCATTTGTTTAGGTTATTGTTGCACTTGAAATGATGCAAATGGTGCGGTATGCATCCTGAGTTCTAGCTTTAATAGAATGTGCTACGTAGCTTCAACTTCGCTATTAACTTTTGTGATCGATTGATTGGAGGAGATGTCTTACTTTTCTGTATCTTAATGGAAACATCACAAACTATTTTCCGTAAGGTGTTTTGGTCATGATTTATGAGGTCATGAACAAACAGAAATCTATCCCACTCTCCAACTAGCTACATTGAAAGCAAGATAACATTATACTTTTTATAACCCCAACATTACAACAACTAATTAAACCATGACAATAAAATCATAAACCGACAGCATTTACAATAGTCTATCACAAATCTATAATTTGTCACGTGTAGATTTTTCATGTAAGAAACAAGATACATTTCGCAATCATAGCTATTCAAAGTCCAAATAATACGAAACTGATTATGTTATTACAAATCTAAATGCAAGAAGAAGCGTTGCAGTTTTAGTATGCTACGATTCTAAAATAGCCACTAGTTTTAGTTGAAAACATGTAGAAACCTAAAAGAAGAAAGATTTTGGTTATGTGATATTGAAGGAATAAGCTAAAATTTAATGATCTTGCATGAAATTATTAAATGATACAGACAAGATATTACATTAATACCATTATCCACCCAAAGACCATCATTCACAAAATTTTTAACACCTATTAACAAAGATGTTTACTTCACAAGATGAACAAGTGAAAAAGTATTATACCCAATGCTTTGTAGAGGAACTCTTTCTGGAGCAACAACTTTTAATTCATCAAATGAAAACATTGGACTGCCAACCAATCATGTAAAGGAAGAGTCCTTAAACAACTTCGCACAATAAGATATCTATTTTAAGTCAAAAACATTAATTTTGTTAACCTAAATTTAGCTCCACTTAGGTAAAAAAAAACTACAATCTAAACCATAAATAAATAAAGAAAAACAGAATTGAAAGCATCAATTACCACATGTGTCACATCATCAACTCTTTTTTATTTGCTCAAGATTGCGAAAAGCATCCAAAACTTTGGCTTCTTTGCCGATCATATCTACCACACAAAGGTACCAATGCTTGTTGTTGTCATTTGATGGAGACTCAATTAAGAGTTGTAAACCCAAGTGCATGTTATGTTCAAGTAATAAATTCTCGGGTGTCCGAGGTCGAACCACAGGGAAGCGTATTAGTAAGTATAAGTTTATAAATATATAAGAAAAAGAAAGTAAACAAGATATTAGGGAATCAACAACAAAACATAAAAGAAATTAAACAAAATATAAAAAACAATAAGAAAAGATATTGAGGTTAGAGAATCCACTCTTGGTGTTATGCTAAGATTAATCTTGTTTTATTACACAATTGAAATCCACACATAAGGGAGGTTTCAATCAGAAGGTTTAGCAATTCAGTCCAAATTGTCCAACGTCCATAGCATATGATATTATGTTCATTTGGTGTCCTCAAAACTCATAAAAAGAGTCAAAGCATTCCTTATGCCAAGGTATATGTCGACAACAAATCAAGGTTATGAAACCAAGCATTTACTGTGCCATTTTCATTGTCAATAATGAATCAAGATCCCTACTTTGCAAGTATGATTTTAAACCAAAAGAAAATATTATCTATACTAGTGTTTATAAATGATGATTCATTTTAGCTCATGTTTAAGAGACTAACCTTAGCATTTACCAAAAGCTTCACCTCATCACCTCAACAATATGATTAGCAACACATACTAGATATGAATAAAATGAAAAGAAATGTAAAAAGCATAAGTAAATAAAGAAAAAGAAAACTAGAGAAAGGAAAGAAGAAGAAAACTTAGAGAATTTTATTACAATGGCTAATATCCTCCCAATGTATAATAATCCTCATCCAAGGCCCTCTCTTTATACATATTTTGGAGAGCTAAATGACAAGAGACAAGCTTTATAAATTTCAAAGGTAGGTATAATAGGTGGGTGCATTTTTCTAACAATTTTCGTCATATTGTATGACAATTCTGATCAGCCAGCTTGATGGTTGATTTTGTCAATGTTGGAAGCTTGATATGATCAAATGGTCTTCTAGAAACATATTCCACTATCTGTTAGTGATCCATATCCGTTGAAATCAGATCATTTGCTCATGTGGATCAGAAGATATGGTGAAAATACCAAAACTAGTCAGCACAGACGTCATTGCACATCAGCCAACTTGATGGTTGATTTCGCTAGTGAAAACGACTCTGTTTCAAGAAGTGTAAAACATGAAAAAGATAGATATGCCTCTTAACTGTGCACTGTAAAAAGTTCAGCCTTAATGCTTCAGTGAAACTCCAGATATAGCTGATATGGCAAAAGGTGTCGGAACTGGAACTGAATTGGATTTGCCCTTAATTCTTGATTTAACCTAGTAATCTGAAATCACTCAAAGAAACTCGTGAAAAACACCAAATTACATAAAAATATAAAAGATCATAAACACAATTAGACTAAGCAATAATAACTCGTATTTGACACAAAACAATAATAAAACATAACTAAAAACTATATAATTATACGAGTTATCACACCCCCACACTTAGATTGTTGCTAGTCCCTAGCAACGACTCAATCCTAGAAAAAATATAAACAGGAAAACAAGTTAAAGGGATCTCAAGCAAACAAGCAAGATCAAGCGTAAGAATTGGCAAGGCATCTAATTAAGTATCATTGGCATATTAAGTTTGAGTAAAGGGTCAATGAGATTAAAATTGAAGGCATTACCGTACGATTGAGGAACTTCCTTCTTGGCGAGACTTTAGCTAGCCATGGAGGACTAGGCAAACTATAGCTTCATAAGTACACATGCTAAGATTCTTGTCACCGCAGTTCACAAGTGAACTCGACAAATCTGATCGGTACAGAGATGAATCTGAGGCTTATGGAAAAGTGAGGGGTGGGATGTTCAAACATAATATGAGGTTTATCACAAGTTAGGCTCAAGAAATATAATAATAATGTGATCAATCCTCTCAAAATATTTCCATTCTCACTCATCCTTAGTCCTATGTTCAACATAAATATTTTGAAAAGAAAACAAAAAGCAAGAAAAGACTCGATCCAAAGAAAATAGAAAAGTAAAAACCTCTCTATAATGAAGAACCTCGAATCTTGAATTCTGATTTTTTTTTTTAAGCACAACTGATTTTCTTTTGATTTGTGCCCTCATTGGGACATCTTTTATGCACAATCACATCTATTCATAATCATCATTCTTGTTTTTTTTTTTTTTTGTTGTTGAAGAAATCACATTGGATTCCATACTTTCTTTTTCTTTCTTTTCATTCAATTGATCAAACAAGACAGATTTTCATCAGCACTTTTTTTTTCAGCATCTTTTTCTCAACTCATCACAACATTATTTTGGCATCAATAAGTTCGAAGTTCACGACTCTAAAAACAGTCACTCATTCTAACTACCCTCTTTTGCATTATTCCCTTTTTTTTTTTTTTTTCAGATTTCAAAAGATAACAAAATAAACAAGAAGAAAACACACAATCCCAAACCCAATGATCACAAATATTATCATAAAAGTATAAAGGGGGAATGGGGGTCGGAATCGTATCCGTTCACTTTGGCATAATTTCTGGAGTTCATATCTAGGGATCCAACCCGAAGGTTTACAACCTATGGGCTCCTAATGTAAGGGGGGCAAAGATAAGGGGCTTTCTGGATAGTGACTTTGTTCTAAGATCAGATCATGTATAGATGCAAGCATCTATGTGATGACTTAAATCTGCATGTGGAATGAAGAGAAAAAGTAAACTTACTATGTCTTCCCAGTTTTTCGTGGCTTTCCAAAGGTTCACCATGAATTCACATTCCAACAAAAATCGAACCGATCTGCCAAAAACAATCTCAAAGACATTTGATCATCAAAAATATTCAATTTTCAGAAAACCAAATTGAAAATAACCTAGATAACTTAATCAAAGCCTTTGTAACTCTATTGCTTTATCCACATGCTTGCCAAGATTATACTAATACTAAAAAAAAAAAAAATACATACACGAAAGTAGTAAAACACATGCAGATAATAAACGGACCAGACAATTTTTTTTTTGTTGAAAAGATTAAATCAAACTGACAAGGTATGTCTCAAGTCTCCCTTACTCAGACCTTGTTCAGAATGAATACTTCTAAATGGCTTAAAACACAATTTTATTTATTTATTTTTTTTTTACAAATTAGCAAAATATGTCCCTTACCCCCTACTAAAATATGACATTGTCCCCAATGTCAAATTTTAAAGGTAGAATTTAGGAGATATTACCTGCAGAGGTTGCTAACCACTTATTATAACTGAGACACAACAAACAAAATGTTATATAATGTCGCCGAAAGTGTATTTGACCTGTCAGAAGAAAATGTTAACCTAACAAAAGATTTTTGCGTGATTTCAGGAAGAAAATCAAAAAGAGAAGAAAAATCAACCATAAAAGACCAATGCAAAAAAAAAAAACGAGAATAATTACACAAATCGAACAACACGTAAATTAAACCGAAATAAAGTTATTGCAAATCAAACCAAAAGCTGAGAAGTCATTTATTGTAGTTGTGATTGTGGCTCACATCATCCTCTGGTTTTACGTCCAGAAACGGCTTAAACACCTTCTATGAGTCGAGGATATGCTTCCCATCCAGTTTTCTTACAAGCTGGCAAACAGGGTCTTTTAACATCAGATTCCCAAGATGTTGCCATTCCCTTTGGAATTGCGGCCATAAATCAAGAATTTCTCTTTGTACGTCTCCACTAGGATGCGTCTCAAGAGAAAGTTGGATATTACCCAAATTCTCCTTACTCAGTCCATTCTTAATGAATTCAATTTTATCATCTCGATTAGAGGACGGAATCCCAATAGAATGACATTTATCGTTACACGTCCATCGTGCACATTTGTGGCAATTTGAACTCATGCGCTTTGCTCGTCGCTTCTTTGCAAAAGTGCTTCTACTTGTACCTGGTAAATGCAAAACAGGAAGATATTCATCTTCACGTACCTTGGCTTCAATTATCCAACGTATGTCTTCAGGAATCCCTTTGTGCATAAGCATTCTTAATCTTTCAAATCGAACTTGGTAAAGCTTCAGTAAAATATTTCGAGGAATTGGAGGAAATCGTTTCTGCAATCTTGTGAGAATATCATCCATCTTGAAAAAAAATGAAAAAGAAATTGAAAGAGAAATTTATATACAATATCAGTTTTGTGGGTAGCTGATGGGACCAACTTAAATAATCACGGAGTACCGTTATCCGCCATTTAACCAGGGTTTCTTTGATGAAAAATGACCACCACATGCCTCGGAATGACAAAACTTAATTACACTACTTACCTCATTGTCGGGAATGCATCTTCGAAAAATCTGATCAGGACAATATTTGAACAAGTAAGGGTCATCCCAATAGAACTTCTTTACCTCATTCAGAAACTTCCTTTTATCTTGGGGGCTCCATTGAGAAGGAATTTTTCCTGTAGCAAGAAAATTAGCAATGTCAGCAAACCAAGGTGTCGTGGAGACAATTAGAAGTTGTTCATCAGGAAAAGTATCATTTATTGGTGAGGTTCCAAAAGATTCATCACAAACAAGTCTTGATAAATGATCAGCCACCACATTTTCTACTCCTTTTTTATCTCGAATGGTGATGTCAAATTCTTGCAGCAAAAGGATCCACCTCAGCAACCTAGGTTTTGCATCCTTCTTAGAGAGAAGATATTTTAAAGCTGCATGATCACTAAAGACAACAATTGATGATCCAACAAGGTAAGATCTGAATTTATCCAATGCAAAAACAACTGCAAGTAATTCCTTTTTCTGTAGTGGAATAATTCATTTGGGCTCTATTTAAAGTTTTACTTGCATAGTAAATTACATGTGGTTTATTATCTTTCTTTTGTCCTAACACAGCACCAACAGCATAGTCACTAGCATCACACATGATTTCAAATGGTAAAGACCAATCAGGAGATCTCATAATAGGAGCAGTAGTGAGCATATTTTTGAGTTTTTCAAAAGCATCTTCACAATCTTTAGTCCATTCAAATGCAGTGTCTTTCATTAAAAGATTACATAGAGGCTTAGATATCGTGCTAAAATCTTTTATGAATCTTCTATAAAAACCTGTATGTCCCAAGAATGACCTAATGTCCTTTACTGTCTTTGGTGTGGGTAGATTAGCAATCAATTCAATTTTTGACTTGTCTACCTCAATCCCTTTTGCAGAAACAATGTGACCTAGTACAATACCTTTAGTGACCATGAAATGACATTTTTCCCAATTAAGAACAAGATTTTTTTCTTCACACCTAATCAATATATTTTTCAAATTGGCTAAGCAATCATCAAATGAATCACCAGAAACAGAAAAATCATCCATGAAAATCTCAAGATTACGTTCAATCATGTCACTAAAAATACTAAGCATGCATCTTTGAAATGTGGCAGGGGCGTTACATAATCCAAATGGCATTCTACGATATGCAAAAGTACCAAAAGGACATGTAAAAGTGGTTTTCTCTTGGTCCTCAAGTGCAATGGCAATTTGATTATACCCAGAATATCCATCTAGAAAACAATAAAACTCATGCCCTGCAACTCTTTCTAAGATTTGATCCATGAAAGGCAAAGGGAAATGATCTTTCCTCGTCACTGAGTTAAGTTTCCTATAGTTAATGCACATGCGCCAACCAGTAACAGTCCTAGTTGGAATTAATTCATTGTTTTCATTTTTAACTACAGTAACTCCAGATTTCTTAGGTACGACTTGAGTAGTGATGGAGACTCAATTAAGAGTTGTAAACCCAAGTGCAGGTTATGTTCAAGTAATAAATTCTCGGGTGTCCGAGGTCGAACCACAGGGAAGCGTATTAGTAAGTATAAGTTTATAAATATATAAGAAAAAGAAAGTAAAAAAAAGATATTAGGGAATCAACAACAAAACAAGATAAACAACATATTGGAGAACAAAATAAACAAAATAACATAAAAGAAATTAAACAAGATATAAAAACAATAAGAAAAGATGTTGAGGTTAGAGAATCCACTCTTGGTGTTATGCTAAGATTAATCTTGTTTTATTACACAATTGAAATTCACACATAAGGGAGATTCCAATCGGAAGGTTTAGCAATTCAGTCCAAATTGTCCAACGTCCATAGCATATGATATTATGTTCATTTGGTGTCCTCAAAACTCACAAAAAGAGTCCAAGCATTCCTTATGCCAAGGTATATGTCTACAACAAATCAAGGATATGAAACCAAGCATTTACTGTGCCATTTTCATTGTCAATAATGAATCAAGATCCCTACTTTGCAAGTATGATTTTAAACCAAAAGAAAATATTATCTATACTAAATGATGATTCATTTTAGCTCATGTTTAAGAGACTAACCTTAGCATTTACCAAAAGCTTCACCTCATCACCTCAACAATATGTTTAGCAACACATACTAGATATGAATAAAATGAAAAGAAATGTAAGAAACATAAGTAAAGAAAAAGAAAACTAGAGAAAGGAAAGAAGAAGAAAACTTAGAGAATTTTATTACAATGGCTAATATCCTACCAATGTATCAATGTATCCTCACACTCATCCAAGGCCCTCTATTTATACACATTTTGGAGAGCTAAATGATAAGAGACAAGCTTTATAAATTTCAAAGGTAGGTATAATAGGTGGGTGCATTTTTCTAATAATTTTCGTCATATTGTATGACAATTCTGATCAGCCAGCTTGATGGTCGATTTTGTCAATGTTGGAGGCTCGATCTGATCAAATGGTCTTCTAGCAAAATATATCCCTATCAGTTACAGATCCATAGCCGTTAGAATCAGATCATTTTCTCACGTGGATCGGAAGATATGGTCAAAATACCAAAACGGTGCAGAACAGACGTCATTGCACATCAGCCAACTTGATGGTCGATTTCACAAGGGAAAACGACTCTGTTTCAAGAAGTGTAAAGCATAAAAAAGATAGATATGCCTCTTAAATTTACACTGTAAAAAATTCAGCCTTATTGCTTCAGTGAAACTCCAGATATAGCTGATATGGCAAAAGGTATCGGAACTGGAACTGAATTGGATTTGCCCTTAATTCTTGATTTAACCTAGTAATCTGAAATCACTCAAAGAAACTCGTGAAAAACACCAAATTACATAAAAATATAAAAGATCATAAACACAATTAGACTAAGCAATAATAACTCGTATTTGACACAAAACAATAATAAAACATAACTAAAAACTATATAATTATACGAGTTATCACACCCCCACACTTAGATTGTTGCTAGTCCCTAGCAACGACTCAATAAAAATAAAATAAGAAAATCTAATCTAATCCATTTTCGTAGGAAATCACGGTGGCACTTAGCATGTGACACAAGCCTTTAAACCCCTAGGTGTCTCTAGTGGACGAGTTTAGTCTCGTGAGGGTTTACTAGGACGATACCCACAAACATTGAGAACATAAGAAAAACTAAAAATAATAATTATAACTAATCCTTCCAATATAAATTGGAGATAATCATTGGACAAGTCTTAAAAACTAATCAATAGCTTAAAGAATTTCACACAAATTCATGCTTGAATGTAAATAAATGAGTTAAGCCAATATTAACATAACATATTTCAATCAAAATAGTGCATATTCAACTTAATCTCAACCTCTCACATGGGATACTCTCATGATTTTCACTCTTTAAAGTAGTGGAAAAGTGTTTACACTCAATCAATCTCATGAAAACACTTCTACCATATGCTTGCTTGTCCACCTATTCTCCACTATTTAGATCATACAACTTCATAAATCAAGAGGTCTTTATTCAAGGTTGTAATGGGGCCAAAGGGTTATAATGTGGTTAAATAACAAAAGGATAAAGATATCACAAAGGTTCCAAAGAGTTCATAGAGTTTAGAGACATAATAAGATCATACAAAGAATCTTCTCAAAACTCTTTACAAGTACATAGTCACATAGGCTAAATATTCATGTTGAGCCTTTGCTTCATTCTAACCAACTTTGTAACATCTTTTTCTTTACTTTAACTAGAAGTTCAAGAGAAGATTTTTTTTTTTTGAGTATGGGAATGTATTTAACAATGATCCCTTTCTTTTTCTCTTGACTTTTTCTTTTCTTTTCTTCCCCCACACTTATCTTTTGTTTCTAACCCAAATTTTCAACTAAAAATATCCCTTGTTTTTTGCAATATGTCTCAAAATATATAATCCATCTTTAGAACAAGGGTAAGGATATAAGTATATTTAGGCTAGGTGTAAGTTGTGGTTACCAATAAAACAGCATATTTAATGTAGGCTCAAATTGGCTCACTAGTGGGGATGTTCTCTTAGAACATTAATAATGGATGGCTGTTTGGCTCTGGTTATAATCCTAATGCCTCTATCATATTCATGTTGTCACATGTATCAATATAGTATCAAACGGTTTAAAGCAAGTTCTAGAGAATCATGTAATCATAAGAGCACTCAAGAAAGAAATTAGATTGATTTGTATAATGCATCAATCATTATAGGCTCAAAAACTCACAAGATTGATTATACAAGTCAGATTAAGTCTAAACATGCTTCTTTCTCAATCAACATATCATATTAACATTGGCTCATAAAAAGGTTGACATCAAGCTCAATTCTCATGAAAATCTTCTCACTAATAAATCTGTTTTAGACTTATGCAATTCATATCTCATCATTGTATTAAAAAGGAACTAAAACACACTAAAAAATAATAATAATAATAATAATAAAGACTCATAAAAAAAAATAGTAGACAAAAATAAAAGAAATCCTAAATCGTTCCCCCCACACTTAATTCTTACATTGTCCTCAATGTAAGTCTATTAACCCAAATGAAAGAATCATGTGTAAGAGAAAAGAACTAATAACATAAGAATAAGAATAACTAAGACTCAAAACAAAACAAACTCATGCAACCTAAATAATCCTAAAATACTAAACAAAAATTAACAAGTAAACATAAAAAGATTAAAATCAAACTGACAAGGTATGTCTCAAGTCTCCCTTACTCAGACCTTGTTTAGAATGAATACTTCTAAATTGCTTAAAACACAACAATTTTTTTTTTGAAGATTAGTAAAAATTATATTTACATCTAGTTATTTTTAAAACAAGGATCAGAAAGAAAAACAACCTCTTCTTGAGTAACATGATTTTCCAAAAAGAGTTTGAGTCTTTGTCCATTTACCTTGAATACGTTACCATTTCTAGGATTCTCAATGTCAACTGCTCCATAATGATAAACATGCTTAACCATAAATGGGCCAGTCCATCTTGATCTCAATTTACCAGGAAATATGTGAAGTCTAGAATTATAAA
This sequence comes from Fremontodendron californicum, assembly GCA_030761205.1. NCBI lineage: Eukaryota > Viridiplantae > Streptophyta > Magnoliopsida > Malvales > Malvaceae > Fremontodendron > Fremontodendron californicum. Next base: position 28,263,232 of record JAULJL010000005.1, read on the forward strand.
GTAGAACTTTTTGCCCAACATCAAATATTTTTCTTGAAATTAACTTGTCATGAAAGGCTTTAGTTCTTTCTTTATGAATTTTAGAATTCTCATATGCATCATTTCTGAGTTCCTCAAACTTTTGTTTCCAACAATGCTTAACCTGAAAAGAATTTAACAAAGAATCAGTGTGTGAAATTTCTGAAGCATTATCAAACTCACATTCAATTAAATAAGCTTCTAAAGGATCATGGAATGTGATAGTGGTGAGATGTTCATGAACAAGTTCTTCAATGAAATCCACTTCATGTACTTCTGAATCATCACCAGGTTGCTTGCAAGTGTTGAACACATTTAATTCTAAAGTCATATTTCCAAAAGAAATGTTCAACATACCATTCCTGCAATTTATCAGAACATTAGAAGTTGCAAGAAATGGACGGCCTAATATAACAGGAATTTGAACATTTGGATTTGAAACAGGATGTGTGTCCAAAACAATAAAATCAACAGGGAAGTAAAAATTATCAATTTGAACCAAAACATCTTCAACTATCCCTCGAGGAATTTTTACAGAACGATCAGCTAGTTGAAGTGCAACAGGTGTTTCCTTGAGTTCACCTAAACTTAACTGTTGATAAACAGAAAAAGGCAAAAGATTAACACTAGCACCAAGATCAAGTAATGTAGGTTCTATTCTAGTGTTTCCAATGATGCATGAGATTGTTGGACATCCAGGATCTTTGAATTTTGGTGGAGTAAGGTGCTGAATGATTGAGCTCACACTTTCCGTCAGAAATGCTTTCTTTTGTACATTATGTTTCCTTTTAACTGTGCACATGTCCTTCAAAAATTTAGCATAAGATGGAACTTGTTTGATTGCATCCAATAAAGGAATGTTAATCTTAACTTGTTTGAAAAGTTCATAAATTTCTGCATTTTGATTCAAATTCTTTATTGTTTGCAACCTTTGAGGAAAAGGAGCAGGATGCATACCTTTTTCTTTGTCCAAATTTTCAAGAATTTCAGACTTACCATCATCCTTACCATTACTTTTCGGAGGGGAAGGAGGATCTTGGTCTTTTGATGGAATGTTTTTGTCAATTGCCTTTCCACTTCGAAGAGTTGTGATAGAACTGGCATTTTCCTGTTGAGTTTCATTGGAGCAAGAAACAAGACATTGAGTAGAAGGGTTAGGCTGAGGTTGAGCAGGAAACTTACCTTTTTCTTGAGTGCGTAATGAAGCTGTCAATGTGGACAAGGTGTTTTTGATCTCATTGATGTCCTGTGAAGTTTGGTTATTCACATTTGCTTGTGTTTGCATGAATGCTTGCAATGTCTCTTCCAAGGTTTGTACACGTGAAGGTTGATAGGAAAAAGTGTTGCCCGACTTTTGAGATTGTGGTACCTGAACATGATTATTATTCCGCCAACTGAAGTTGGGATGATTTCTCCATTCAGGGTTATATGTTTCAGAGTAAGGAGAAGGAAAAGGCTTTTTAAATTTGTTTATGGAATTTACTTGATCATGCAACGCTTCTTTAAGAATGGGAATGTTTGGACATCCAGAAGTGGGGTGTCCCATGATTTCACAAATTCCACAACTTTCTTCATTTTTAACCGTTTTGACTTCTTTTACTTCTCTAAGTTCCATGGCTTCAATCTTTCTAGCCAAATTAGCTACTTTAGCTTTTATCTCATCTTCTTGACTAAAATGATATTTTCCTCTGTTAGAAACAAGATTAGATCTATTGGAACTTTCAGAGGAATTATCTGTGTGCCAGGCTTGAGAGTTATCTGCCAAATGGTCTAGGTAGTCAAAGGCTTCTTCAGGTTCTTTTTCTAGAAACTCACCGTTACACATTGTTTCAACAAATTGTTTAGTTTCGGGAGTTAAACTTTCATAAAAGAAACTAATAAGACGCCATTTTTCAAAACCATGATGTGGACAAGAACTTAACAAATCTTTAAAACGCTCCCAGCACTGAAAAAATGCTTCATTTTGATTTTGATTGAAATTTTGAATCTGTCTTTTCAAAGCAGTAGTTTTATGTGCTGGGAAAAATTTCTTTAGAAACACAGTTTGTAATTCTTGCCATGTGCCAATTGACCTTGGTTTTAAATTATGAAGCCAAATTTTTGCTTTATCTTTTAAAGAAAAAGGAAATAATTTTAGCTTGACAATTTCATTTGTACATTGTTGGTCATTAAAGGTGACACATACATCTTCGAAGTCTTTTAGAAACGAGTAAGCACTTTCGGATTCTAACCCATGGAAATTTGGAAGCAAAGCTATCATACCTGGTTTAAAACGAAAGTTGTTTGCATTGAGAGGAAAAATAAAACAAGAGGATGATGAGCTTCGAGTTGGTTGCAAGTAGTCACGCATGGTGCGTACTTGTCTGTTCTCATCTTCAGCATGAACACTTTCATTGTCAGCCATGGTAGGAGTTGTATTAGAAAGATTACCTGAAAAAGTTTCACAATAAAATCTAACTAAACGACGAGATCTAAAATCACGTCGCCAAACAAGCATAAAACAAAGTTAATATACAGATTAGGCGGTATAACCAGCCAATAAAAATAAAACAAAGTTAATATACAAATTAGGCGGTATAACCAGCCAATAAAAATAAATATACTTATAAACTTATATACTTAGTATTGCTTCCCCGGCAACGGCGCCAAAAACTTGATGGAGACTCAATTAAGAGTTGTAAACCCAAGTGCAGGTTATGTTCAAGTAATAAATTCTCGGGTGTCCGAGGTCGAACCACAGGGAAGCGTATTAGTAAGTATAAGTTTATAAATATATAAGAAAAAGAAAGTAAAAAAAAGATATTAGGGAATCAACAACAAAACAAGATAAACAAGATATTAGAGAACAAAATAAACAAAATAACATAAAAGAAATTAAACAAGATATAAAAACAATAAGAAAAGATGTTGAGGTTAGAGAATCCACTCTTGGTGTTATGCTAAGATTAATCTTGTTTTATTACACAATTGAAATTCACACATAAGGGAGATTCCAATCGGAAGGTTTAGCAATTCAGTCCAAATTGTCCAACGTCCATAGCATATGATATTATGTTCATTTGGTGTCCTCAAAACTCACAAAAAGAGTCCAAGCATTCCTTATGCCAAGGTATATGTCTATAATGAAACCAAGCATTTACTGTGCCATTTTCATTGTCAATAATGAATCAAGATCCCTACTTTGCAAGTATGATTTTAAACCAAAAGAAAATATTATCTATACTAAATGATGATTCATTTTAGCTCATGTTTAAGAGACTAACCTTAGCATTTACCAAAAGCTTCACCTCATCACCTCAACAATATGTTTAGCAACACATACTAGATATGAATAAAATGAAAAGAAATGTAAGAAACATAAGTAAAGAAAAAGAAAACTAGAGAAAGGAAAGAAGAAGAAAACTTAGAGAATTTTATTACAATGGCTAATATCCTACCAATGTATCAATGTATCCTTACACTCATCCAAGGCCCTCTATTTATACACATTTTGGAGAGCTAAATGATAAGAGACAAGCTTTATAAATTTCAAAGGTAGGTATAATAGGTGGGTGCATTTTTCTAACAATTTTCGTCATATTGTATGACAATTCTGATCAGCCAGCTTGATGGTCGATTTTGTCAATGTTGGAGGCTCTATCTGATCAAATAGTCTTCTAGAAAAATATACCCCTATCAGTTACGGATCCATAGCCGTTGGAATCAGATCAGTTTCTCATGTGGATCGGAAGATATAGTCAAAATACCAAAACGGTGCAGAACAGACGTCATTGCACATCAGCCAAATTGATGGTCGATTTCACTAGGGAAAACGACTCCGTTTCAAGAAGTGTAAAGAATAAAAAAGATAGATATGCCTCTTAACTTTACACTGTAAAAAATTCAGCCTTATTGCTTCAGTGAAACTCCAGATATAGCTGATATAGCAAAAGGTGTTGGAACTTGAACTGAATTGGATTTGCCCTTAATTCTTGATTTAACCTAGTAATCTGAAATCACTCAAAGAAACTCGTGAAAAACACCAAATTACATAAAAATATAAAATATCATAAACACAATTAGACTAAGCAATAATAACTCGTATTTGACACAAAACAATAATAAAACATAACTAAAAACTATATAATTATACGAGTTATCAAGTAGGACTTACCCATTTGCTATCAGAGATAGGATAAATGATTCCATTATTTAGAAGTTTAATGACTTCATTTCTCACTACTTCTTTCATATTAGGATTAAGCCTTCGTTGCATTTGTCTAGAGGGTTTAGCATTTTCCTCTAAATAAATATTATGTGTGCAGATTAATGGGCTTATTCCCTTTATGTCAGCTAAGGTCCATCCTAATGCATTTTTGTGCATCTTCAAAAGTTGTAACAACTTACCTTCTTGTAGTTCATCAAGATGTGAAGAAATTATGACTGGAAAAGTTTCATTCTCACCCAAAAAGGAATATTTTAGCTCGGATGGCAATGGTTTTAAATCCAGCTTGGGTGGTTCAATAGTTGATGGTACAGTGACATTTATGAGTGATGGAAGTTCCTCAAACTTTTGTTTCCAACAATGCTTATCCTGAAAAGAATTTAACAAAGAATCAGTGTGTGAAATTTCTGAAGCATTATCAAACTCACATTCAATTAAATAAGCTTCTAAAGGATCATGGAATGTGGTAGTGGTGAGATGTTCATGAACAAGTTCTTCAATGAAATCCACTTCATGTACTTCTGAATCATCACCAGGTTGCTTTCAAATGTTGAACACATTTAATTCTAAAGTCATATTTCCAAAAGAAAATTTCAAATTACCATTCCTGCAATTTATCAGAGCATTAGAAGTTGCAAGAAATGGACGACCTAATATAACAGGAATTTGAACATTTGGATTTGAAACAGGATGTGTGTCCAAAACAATAAAATCAACAGGGAAGTAAAAATTATCAATTTGAACCAAAACATCTTCAACTATCCCTCGAGGAATTTTTATAGAACGATCAGCTAGTTGAAGTGTAACAGGTGTTTCCTTGAGTTCACCTAAACCTAACTGTTGATAAACAGAAAAAGGCAAAAGATTAACACTAGCACCAAGATCAAGCAATGCACGTTCTATTCTAGTGTTTCCAATGATGCATGAGATTGTTCGATATCCAGGATCTTTGAATTTTGGTGGAGTAAGGTGCTGAATGATTGAGCTCACACTTTCCGTCAGAAATGCTTTCTTTTGTACATTATGTTTCCTTTTAACTGTGCACATGTCCTTCAAATATTTAGCATAAGATGGAACTTGTTTGATTGCATCCAATAAAGGAATGTTAATCTTAACTTGTTTGAAAAGTTCATAAATTTCTGCATTTTGATTCAAATTCTTTATTGTTTGCAACCTTTGAGGAAAAGGAGCAGGATGCATACCTTTTTCTTTGTCCAAATTTTCAAGAAGTTCAAACTTACCATCATCCTTACCATTACTTTTCGGAGGGAAAGGAGGATCTTGGTCTTTTGATGGAATGTTTTTGTCAATTGCCTTTCCACTTCGAAGAGTTGTGATAGAACTGGCATTTTCCTGTTGAGTTTCGTTGGAGCAAGAGACAAGACATTGAGTAGAAGGGTTAGGCTGAGGTTGAGCAGGAAACTTACCTTTTTCTTGAGTGCGTAATGAAGCTATCAATGTGGACAAGGTGTTTTTGATCTCATTGATGTCCTGTGAAGTTTGGTTATTCACATTTGCTTGTGTTTGCATGAATGCTTGCAATGTCTCTTCCAAGGTTTGTACACATGAAGGTTGATAGGAAAAAGTGTTGCCCGACTTTTGAGATTGTGATACCTGAACATGATTATTATTCCGCCAACTGAAGTTGGGATGATTTCTCCATTCAGGGTTATACGTTTCAGAGTAAGGAGAAGGAAAAGGCTTTTTGAATGTGTTTATGGAATTTACTTGATCATGCAACGCTTCTTTAAGAATGGGAGTGTTTGGACATTCATAAGTGGGGTGTCCCATGATTTCACAAATTCCACAACTTTCTTCATTTTTAACCGTTTTGACTTCTTTTACTTCTCTAAGTTCCATGGCTTCAATCTTTCTAGCCAAATTAGCTACTTTAGCTTTTATCTCATCTTCTTGACTAAAATGATATTTACCTCTGTTAGAAACAAGATTAGATCTATTGGAACTTTCAGAGGAATTATCTGTGTGCCAGGCTTGAGAGTTATCTGCCAAATGGTCTAGGTAGTCAAAGGCTTCTTCAGGTTCTTTTTCTAGAAACTCACTGTTACACATTGTTTCAACAAATTGTTTAGTTTCGGGAGTTAAACTTTCATAAAAGAAACTAATAAGATGCCATTTTTCAAAACCATGATGTGGACAAGAACTTAACAAATCTTTAAAACGCTCCCAGCACTGAAAAATGCTTCATTTTGATTTTGATTGAAATTTTGAATCTGTCTTTTCAAAGCAGTAGTTTTATGTGCTGGGAAAAATTTCTTTACAAACGCAGTTTGTAATTCTTGCCATGTGCCAATTGACCTTGGTTTTAAATTATGAAGCCAAATTTTTGCTTTATCTTTTAAAGAAAAAGGAAATAATTTTAGCTTAACAATTTCATTTGTACATTGTTGGTCATTAAAGGTGACACATACATCTTCGAAGTCTTTTAGAAACGAGTAAGCATTTTCCGATTCTAACCCATGGAAATTTGGAAGCAAAGCTATCATACCTGGTTTAAAACGAGAGTTGTTTGCATTGAGAGGAAAAATAAAACAAGAGGGTGATGAGCTTCGAGTTGGTTGCAAGTAGTCACGCATGGTGCGTACTTGTCTGTTCTCACCTTCAGCATGAACACTTTCATTGTCAGCCATGGTAGGACTTGTATTAGAAAGATTACTTGAAAAAGTTTCACAATAAAATCTAACTAAACGACGAGATCTAAAATCACGTCGCCAAACAAGCATAAAACAAAGTTAATATACAGATTAGGCGGTATAACCAGCCAATAAAAATAAAACAAAGTTAATATACAATATAAATATATAGAAAATTAGGCGGTATAACCAGCCAATTAAAATAAATATACTTATATACTTAGTATTGCCTCCCCGGCAACGGCGCCAAAAACTTTATGGATACTCAATTAAGAGTTGTAAACCCAAGTGCAGGTTATGTTCAAGTAATAAATTCTCGGGTGTCCGAGGTCGAACCACAGGGAAGCGTAGTAGTAAGTATAAGTTTATAAATATATAAGAAAAAGAAAGTAAACAAGATATTAGGGAATCAACAACAAAACATAAAAGAAATTAAACAAAATATAAAAAACAATAAGAAAAGATGTTGAGGTTAGAGAATCCACTCTTGGTGTTATGCTAAGATTAATCTTGTTTTATTACACAATTGAAATCCACACATAAGGGAGGTTTCAATCGGAAGGTTTAGCAATTCAGTCCAAATTGTCCAACGTCCATAGCATATGATATTATGTTCATTTGGTGTCCTCAAAACTCATAAAAAGAGTCCAAGCATTCCTTATGCCAAGGTATATGTCGACAACAAATCAAGGTTATGAAACCAAGCATTTACTGTGCCATTTTCATTGTCAATAATGAATCAAGATCCCTACTTTACAAGTATGATTTTAAACCAAAAGAAAATATTATCTATACTAGTGTTTATAAATGATGATTCATTTTAGCTCATGTTTAAGAGACTAACCTTAGCATTTACCAAAAGCTTCACCTCATCACCTCAACAATATGATTAGCAACACATACTAGATATGAATAAAATGAAAAGAAATATAAAAAGCATAAGTAAATAAAGAAAAAGAAAACTAGAGAAAGGAAAGAAGAAGAAAACTTAGAGAATTTTATTACAATGGCTAATATCCTCCCAATGTATAATAGTCCTCATCCAAGGCCCTCTATTTATACATATTTTGGAGAGCTAAATGACAAGAGACAAGCTTTATAAATTTCAAAGGTAGGTATAATAGGTGGGTGCATTTTTCTAATAATTTTCGTCATATTGTATGACAATTCTGATCAGCCAGCTTGATGGTTGATTGTGTCAATGTTGGAGGCCTGATCTGATCAAATGGTCTTCTAGAAAAATAGTCCCCTATTTGTTAGTGATCCATAGCCATTGGAATCAGATCATTTTCTCATGTGGATCAGAAGATATGGTCCAAATACCAAAAATGGTCAGCACAGACGTCATTGCATATCAGCCAACTTGATGGTTGATTTCGCTAGGGAAAACGACTCCGTTTCAAGAAGTGTAAAACATGAAAAAGATAGATATGCCTCTTAACTGTGCACTATAAAAATTTCAGCCTTAATGCTTCAGTGAAACTCCAGATATAGCTGATATGGCAAAAGGTGTCGGAACTGGAACTGAATTGGATTTGCCCTTAATTCTTGATTTAACCTAGTAATCTGAAATCACTCAAAGAAACTCGTGAAAAACACCAAATTACATAAAAATATAAAAGATCATAAACACAATTAGACTAAGCAATAATAACTCGTATTTGACACAAAACAATAATAAAACATAACTAAAAACTATATAATTATACGAGTTATCATCATTCATGGGTATATAAAGCTACAAAGAAATACAGTATACTCAAAAACAAAATTCTGTTAAACTTTATGAATAAAAAGCCTTACACACAAATCCTAACACTAATCAATCTAAAGAAGTTAACATTATAAGAGTCGCTCCAGGATCCCATATGAATAAATTGTTGATTTCATTGCCATTGGGATGTGATGCCAAAATATGAGCCTAAAACCAAATTAAATAAGATAACCCTTTGTTGAACACAATTAAAGTAAATAAAATCATATTACGACATGAATATATTGTTGTTCCATTATTTAAGTATATATAAATATATATACTTATAGAAAATGTGCCCAGAAAATACCTTCTCTTGAGATTGGATTCAATTAAAAATTTTCAGTCATTGTCCATGCCACAAGGTCAAAAATCTACAAAAACAAGCTAATATTAAACTCATTTAACAAAAACAACAACATTAATGGTACACATATAGATCGTCACTTAGAATACAAAATTACTGAACCAAGATAATATACTTACATTTGAAGTCACCAATCATTTTGGTCGCAAACAATTAAACTCCTCTATGAATGTAAATAATGAACAGTAATTAACAACAATTTCACTGCAATATAAACTCATATAAACTATAATGTCAATTTCTTAAAATATATGACATTTAGATGATAAAAAATTCATTTGCTTACCTTGCATCTATATTACTATTCAACACATATTCGCATATGGAACTTTCGAGTTCACCAATTTCTCTTAGAACTTTGATAATGGGCTTCTTTGTGCTAATCTTCAAATGTTTAATTGTACAAATATAGGACATATGGTATTGCTAAATAGTAATTAGACATATTATACTTAAAAATATAACATATTACTTGATTAATTTGCTGACTACAATTAAACATGGATTCATGGCTACGAAGAATTAATACATAAAGAAAATCTCTCAATATCAATCCGGAATAAGTCCAAATAGAAAAAAATAATATAACGTTACAATGAAACAAGATCAATAATGTTGTAAAACATATGCTAATGAGATCAACATGCATGCCATTGGTCAATGGCTCTTGTTCAACTCCGTTTGAGACACCAATTTTTAAATTGTGTTAGGGGACATAATTAGTCCTGTGTATGGGTCTACAAATCACAACAATTTTGATCTGGACCACGTCACCATCCGACCAATATCGGAAGCAAATGTTGAGATTGACCTAACATTATCAGTTTTCTTGGAGAATGCGCCCTATAATATGTAATGATATAAATTATGAAAAATTAAATAAATAATTTAATTATTATAACTATTCTTCATTTATAAATAACTCAAGTACTAAACAAATATTATATACCTTCATTTTCATTAGGACAGGACAATTTGAAGTTGGATGCTTAATGGATGATGTAATTGGTGTACCTAAATCCACATCATTTTCTTTAATCTCTGATCGCATTTCAATCGGGTAACCAACATCACCAAGTGATTGGGGCATTGAAAATGCTTAATTGTCTAGCACTAGATTTGATTTTTTGCTCACATTACTTGCTTCAGACTCGATGCTCTTCCCACCCAAGTCAGATATCGCTATTTTTTCAGTCGAGTTTTTCACACTGGTGTCACCAACAGGATTAACTTGGACCGAATTCCGTAACAGTTCATTAATAAATTGCTTAATGTTGTCCATTATGCTTACATAGCTCATCACAACCACAGTCATATATTTCATGTTTTCCAACATTCCTGTTATGCTTTCAGTCATACTCGTTACATTCGATTTGAGACATTTCATCTCGTCTACCATAATAAGTCAATCAAATATCAAATGATAAGTATATATATTTAATGCAATCCCTAATACCAAAACGAATCTTACTTGCCTTTTCTTAGAAGTATGTATACAACAAGGAATTACTTGTAACTCAGCATGATCAGATTCTTTTTCCTCTTATTTCAACGGATTCATAATATACTCTTCGGTGACACCAATACCTTCATTTTGGAAATCGAAAAACATCAACAAAATAAACCATGTATACCTTATAATAAGTAACAATAAATTAATATATGTGTAAAAAAGGCTAACCTTTGATCTAAGAGCTTTATGAAAGTCTTTTGAATGTGAAATTAACTTAGCAACCTCATTTTTTCCCGAAGCATTTATACGTGGAACAAGTTTTGGATTAAAAGAAATTGTACTTTGAACTCCACATAAATGGTCAAAGAATTTTATTTGCTCATAGAATTACAATTTAGTCAATATCAAAGAGTAACTTAAGCTTCAAATTTTAATCCACAAAAACTTAAATTCAGGATAAAAATTAGTTAAACAGAAGAAATATCTAACTAATTGATAACTCTATGAAATAGAGTTAATTTACCATATTTTGTGCATTCAAATCAGCTAAGTTCTTGAAATTTTATTCAGAATTAATTATTTTTAGATTAGTTTTATTTATTTCATATTTAAATTAGTTATTAATTTATTGTTCTCGTATTTTTATAGGACCAAAGCGAGAAGGAGCTTCAAAGTGCGAAAAGACAAAAAAAATGTGCAAAGCAATGCAAGGATAGATTTGACCTCTGGAGCTTATTACTAGGAAAACATGATCTTAAAGTCTTTATTAAAAGAAAAACTTCCTTATTGATTATTGAATATGATTTCCAGATCTTTCCAACGGTATATTAGTTTCCCAAATCTCATAAGATTTTCCCATCCAAATCAGTTGACAAAGTACGAGAAGACGACAGAAGAAACGTGCAACAACGAGAAGGAGGAGGAGAAGCAACCAGTAGCTGCAGCGCCAAAATCTAACGCCGCAGCGCTAGAGCTATTATTTTGGAAAGAAAAAAAACGTAAAAGGAAGAAAAGACTCACCTGTTATTTGCACGCGAAGTTTATCCTTCTAGGCTTTTGGATCTCTATAAATAGAAACTTTTATGACCTAAATAAACATCTTTTAGCTTTCATAAACCTAATTTTCTTAAGAGGAGAGTAGTCATCAAAAGTTGCAAGGTGCTAAGGAGATTTTGGAGGATTGAAGACAGAAGACCTAACAAACCTTAGTTTTTTTTTCCCCTTAATCTTCTTTATCTTTATTGTAATATTTATTGATGGTGAAACTCCTTTGTTTTATATTTTCAATGTTTAGCATGAACTAAATTATTTTTATAGGATTGCAATGGAACTCAACTAGAGGTGATCATGGGCCGGGCCGGGCCGCGGCCCCTTTTTTTTATTTTCCTCTGCCCAGGCCCGGCCCTGGGTAGCCCAAGCCCGACCGTTTAGGCCCGAATCACTGTTCATTAGAATAAAATAATAATTTTTTTTTTATTTTTTTTATAATTAAAATTAAATTAAATAATAATATTATATTAAAAATTACTGTTTCGGGCCGGCCCGGAACATAAAAACTCCTGCCTAGGCCCGGCCCAATACGGGCCGAGCCGGGCGGGCTGCCCGGCCCGTGAGCAGGTCTAAACTCAACATGTAGTTTGGATTATTTTACTCTCTTTCTTGATTTAATGATATTTGACGTTGTTTATTCAATCTTGTGCTTAATTCTTCTAATTGCTTAGCTACCAATTAGATTGATTTGGTAATCTAAATACAACTTGACAAAAGGAGTTTAGTGTTAGACATAGATTGAATAACATGTGTTTCATATTCATTTATTATGATGAATTGAGTTGTATGTAGGGTGAAAATATACTTACGTGTCATGTGTAATCAATTTTAGAGTCTAAGCTTAATGAATTCCTCTTTAATTCAATTCTTATAGAAATATAGTTAAATGGTTAGGTGGGATATTTTTATAAGACCATCAATAATACTTATAAATAGATTAGAACTCTAGGTTAACAACTCAATGTCATTAGTCAAGTTAAGAGGGTAGGAGAGGTTCATACAAAGTGTTAATGAAAATTGTAATCTTTGGCTTTTCTCAAGTGATTAATTCTAATTTTAATTTATCTTCTTTTCTTATTAATTTATTTAGTTTTTAATTAACAACCTTTAGTTAATTGTTTGAATAAGATTAAGTTGTTTTAATTTTAGTAGTTAATGAATTTAGTAACAATTCCTCGTAAGAACGATACTCTACTCTTTATTATATTATTTGTTAATGATACATGCATTTGCGTGGTAAATCCGACAATAAGTTTTTGGTGCCATTGCCGGGAAATTATTTTACTATTTTTGTTATTAACCAAGCAATATTATTCTTAATTCAAATTTTTTTCTTTATTTTTAGGTTTTAATAGTCGTTGTATTCAAAGAGGTGCACTATGTTGGTTCATTAATTGGATGCAATTAATGCTTTAACCACAGAGGTGGCTGCATTGTCTAAGAAAATTGACACTATGGGTGTACATGCCGTCCAAACCCCGTTTGTAATTTGTGAACTATGTGGGAAAGAACATACTAGTAATTGGTGCCCAACCTATGTTGAATCAGTGCAATATGTTAGAAAATACAATATGCAGTAGAATAATTCTTATTCCAACAACTACAATCCAGGTTGGGGAGATCACCCAAAATTTTCTTGGAACAACACTCAAAGGCCCCTTATTCAGCCAATCATGCATATCCTCATGGGTTTCCACCTTATGCTCAAGCACTTGCCCAAGAAAATAAGCCATCATTGGAAGAGATGTTCATGCACTACATGACACAAGATAATGCTATCCTTCAAAGTCAAGCGACATTATTTCGGGATCTTGAAACACAAACGAGCCAGCTTGCTAATGCCATTAACAGTCGCCCTCAAGAAACTCTTCCAAGTGACATTGAAAGTAATCCTAGACCAAATGGAAAAGAGCACTGCAATCACTCTCAGAAGTGGATAAGAGATAGAAGAGGATAGCAAGAACCATAATTGCCACCCAAGCCTATTGAAGAAGAAGTTGTGGTTGAAAAAAAAGTTGAAAAAGCTTAAGAATAGGAGATTCAGTGTGATCCACCACCAACCAAGCCTATTGAAGAAGAAGTTGTGATGGAGAAAAAAATTGAAAAGGCTCATGAAGAGAAAACCCAGTGTAACCCACCACCACCTTTTTCTCAATGCCAAAACTAGTCAATGTGGTAAATAGTGCTACTAAAGAAGAGTTCATAGAAATTTATCCTATTGATCTGCTTGAAGCATCTTTGTTTTCTACTTCTGACAGGGATGAATTCTGTTTTCAAGCCTACAAGAATGCTAAATTGTTCAAAGAAAAGACAAAGAGATGGCATGACATGAAAATTATAATGTGGTTAGATACAGGATGATAAACAATAAGATAGTCAAACTGATAACTATAAAACAAGCGCTTCGGATATGTGAATTAGGTCTTATTTAATAGTATAATCTTTCTCTATTTTGAAGATATTCATTGTAAAAATCTAGTGTGAAATTGAAAACAAAAAAGAAGTGAAATTAAGTATATAGTACCATGGATATGGCAAATTATTAGCACTCATGTGCTTCATATATATAGCAAGGTTAAGGGTTAAACTTTTCATTATCTTTATATTTGAGTTATTAAACAAACACTCTTTATTATTATTTTTTTGGAACAAAAAAGCTCGTTGTTTGGGAATAGAAGAAGAGATTGCCGATGTTGGAATTCAAACTCAAGACCTACTAAATGTCAGTTATGTCAGTTCTTAAGAGTATTTCTATGAACTAATTAGATTAAACCCCTGATGCAACACTCTTTGTTATTTGCCGGAGGCGCCTAACACTTATAACTCACCGAAAACACTTAAAAACCCCTTTAAAGGATTATCTGTCAAGATTTAATGGAATAGTTTTGAAGTTGAATAAAGAAGAATGATGGTTGTCCTTCAATTTTTCAAGAACTACCAGCCTTGAAATCAAATGCATATGCCACTCCATGTTTTGAGTAAGTTAACCAAGAAGAGAAAGGATAAGAAGACTCGGTGCTAGAAAAATGGCTGATTTCATCTCAATTTGCTTGAGGAACAATTCTATATTGTTTTTCCTACCTTTTCTTTATCAGTTAAAGACGTTTGAAAAAAAAAAAAAAACTTTTGGCTTAATTCAATCTGATGTAAAAAAGATAATTTTACATGATATTATTGGATGGACCATGAATGACTTGATAAGAAGGGTCTATCTAATCATTTTTGGAAATTTAAAGTTTTAAATTCACGTTTTTTAGGCTTCTTTTATATATATATATATATATATATATATATATATATATATATATATATATATATATATAAGGGATAAGGTCCAAATTTTATTGGCATTCTATTTAAGATGATGGATTAAATTTATCACACATTTTTTAACCAGTTCAATTTTTACCACTATGTTTTCTAACTTCGTTTAAAAATGGTCAAGAATACAAAATATTCCTTTATTTTTTCACGAGATATTTTTTACTATTATTATTATTATTATTATTATTTTATCATTTTTAACCAAAAAAAGTACATATGTAAAATTGCACTCATTCATAGATAAATGATAAATTTGATCCATATTTTATAGAAAGGTCAAATTTAAACCTTATCTCAAAGAAAAAAATACCTAATGGATGAAAAGGAAAGGTATACCATAGTTGCAATTGAAGAAACAAGCCTGTGATCACTAATGACAAGCACATTCAGAGGTGACCAAGCAATGGCCAATATATAGTAAAAGTTTACTTTCAAAAGATTGTTTTCTTCCCAAGTTGAAATATGTATATATTTAGATTTTGAGGCTTAACTCGGTTGGTTCATGCAGACACTTTTAAAAGGTGGCATCTAGACACATGTAGCAAGTCTGGAATTCAAATTATAGCATCTGTAACTCCTTCTCTTATCCTCAAACTACAACTTTTAAATATATATATATATATGTATATATCCACCAAACTTAACAACAAGAAATAAAGAAAATTGAGATAATTAAGAGAAAACATATCTCCTTGCAAAAAACCAGGGAATCAGAGCAAGACATAATAGATTTCAATAAGTGCTAAATTTTGTTGGATATCATTACACAATGTCTGCTCTCCCACATTGACTTCATTTCATTGCCTTTTTTTAATATTGCACACCTTGTATGATTCATGTCACCAAATGAGGACTTTTTTTTTGTCTTCTTTTCTTCAATTTTGTAGGTATGCAAAAATATTATTTACATTATAAATTGCATGATCCCACTTGTAATATTCGTTAAACTAAAACCTAATATCCACAATTTTGTTTTTCTTGTGATGAGTTGATGATCCAACTTTGAAGCCTATATTCCTTTTAGAAACAATTAGGTGCCCTTTGAGGTCTACAAGAGGATATTTCCACATGCGAACATGATTGCCTGCCTTGGAAAAATATGCAACTCTCTCTCTCTCTCATGTCTTGCTTTGCATTCACTTCATGGTTAGATTGGGAGGCCCTGACAGTTCCTTGTTTGTGTCAAAGGCTAATGATTTTCACCAGGACCTTGTGGACGAAATGCAAGCCACTCTCTCATTGATATTTCATGTGGCAAACTAAAGTTTTGTCAAATCTAAGTGTTTGTCACTCTTTATAGGTTACATCATCTCATTTGACACTAGTCATTAACAAGGTCAAAACTGGCCGACCTTCCATTGAAAAAACAAAATACAATAACAGGGAATTATTCAGTCAAAACCCAAGGTTTTGAGAGAAAAAAAAAATTGAGAGTTTCCATGAGCCAGCTGAGAACCTTAATTGGTGGAATGTGCAATATTGGAGGAGGGATTGATGTTTTTGGATTCCCTAACGGATGGGAATACCATGACCCATGAACTGACTCCAATAAAATTTATATTCCACCACCATACATATATGACCAAACTAAATGTTGGTGTTTTGACCATACTCCCTCCACAAAAACCTAATGTCACCCACTTCCCATATATGGAATTGTCATCCTTCCCAATATTAAAGATTGATAAACAGATGAATTTAGGGTTTATTTTAGTTCATTTGTATAGTTACTCTTAAAAGGTGACATCTAACGTATCTGAACTTTAAATTTTAATATCTGCACCTTTTTTTTTTTTTTTTAACTGTGATCTTCTCTTTAACGAAAAAAATAGATAATTAAATGAAACAAAATAATAATAAGTACCAACAAATTTTCAGTTGAGGTGGACTCCACCTGAGTTCCTCAATTAGTCAATAGTCAAACCTCATCCTATCATGGTAACCGTTTAATCAACATGACTTAGTTGGGCAACTTACCTTATATATGGTCCAATCTCAAGGGGGAGAATTGTACCACGATTGTTTGAATTGCAATAATTTGGCCAAGCTGACTTTCACACCTCACCTCACAAAACTTTGAAATGCAATCGCAGCCACTTTCTGCCTTTCTTTTTACCATTATATGAAAAGACATGACTGATTTATGATTTGTATAAAGGACCTGGAAAACAGACAAGTTAAAATTTGACATGGAGCTGTTTCAATTTAGCATTAAAAGAAAAGTAATCTATGGCCTTATCCAACAATAATTGAGAAATCAATTTGCGTGATTAGTTGATAATTCACTATTCCATTTTGGGTCAGTTTTTTTCTTTCTTAAGCTAGCTTACAAGGCGATTTGGTAAAGCAAAATAGTGTATTTCCTTAAACTTGGCCAACTCTTTTGCTCTTTTTGGCTCCGTAATGATTGAAATTATTCAAATGACTATGCTCTTTTATCAATTTGTATTGATGCATGCGAGGAATTAACGAGTCCACAATGGATATGACGAGTTCAAATGAGGGAGTTATTTTTTGTGTGTTTAGGCATAGAAATGGTAAACCTGTCTATTTCTTTGTCATTAGGAATCTAGATAATTCAAGTGTACGATATTGAATTTATTTAAATATTTAAATTTGGCTGTCATGATTGTTTTGTGAGAAGAATTTATCGGTTTTAGTATTTTTGCATTTTTGGCCCATTAAGGGACGAAATATGTTCGTATATTTGTCATATAAAAATCTAAATAATTCGAATGTATGATATTAAATTTGTTCAAATGTTTATATTTGGCTGTCATGATTGTTTTGTATAAACTTGGCAATCTGTGTAGTTGTATCGTGTTTGTGTTATTTTTTTCGTTTCGTGTCGTGTTTTGTATCGTGTTTTAGTTCTTTCTCCTATGTTGTGTAATCGTGTCGTATCCAAAATTACTAAATCTAGTTTTGTGAGAAGAACTTATCAATTTTAGTCTTTTTGTATTTTTGGTCTATTAAATGGCAAAATAATAAACCTGTGCAGATATTTGTCATTTAAGCATCTAGATAGCTTCAATGTATGGTATTAAATTTGTTCAAATGCTTAAACTTAGTTGTCATAATTGTTTTATGATAACTTATTAATTTTAGTATTTATTGTACTTTTGGCCCCTTTTAAGAGGGGAAATGATAAACATGTTTGTATATTAGTCATTAACATCTAAATAGCTCGAGTTTATGACATTAAACTTGTTCAAATGCTAAACTTGGATCTCATGCTGATAATTTGCCATGATTGCTTGTTATTAATTTATAAGAAGTTAAGCATGGAAAAAAAAAATTGAACCAATTGAACTGTTTAACTCACGTAAAGAATGATAAATCTTATTTGAAAATAGAAACACAAGAAAATGTGTATCTTTCTTCACTATTTATTTAAAATAATTAAATTCATAATAAAAATATGTTATGAAATAATTAATTATATTTTTATTTTTTCACTATTTAAAAAGTTTTTATGTGTCGTGTTAAAGTATTTATGAAAATTGATTAGGTATTAAACAAGCGCTAGCTTTAATATCGTGCAATGCAAAGGTAATACTTTTATTTTATATTATTAATTAGTGGTACAATTATTTACATAAATTAAAATTATGAATTTATTAAAAAATAATTAATTTTAGAATTTGATAAATTTGAAAATTATTTTATAAACTGAGTGATAAGTCAAATAAATGTTTTATTTTCTAATTAATAAATTTTTTATAGTTCAAGTTCCATTCATGAATTTTTGTTAGAAAATGTTATCTAAAGGGCTTTTTAAATATTTTAAAGGAAGGTATCACTCAAAAGTTGAAATAATGAACATTTATTCAAATGGCTGAATATATATCAAAAAATTGGATATTTAAATAGCTAAGAAAATAATTTTTTAAGTATAAATTTCAATAGATGATTATTTTTTATCAAGAAAAATAATTTACTAGTTGTTATAAAATTATATTTATAAGAGAGATTAAAAAGTTTTTATATAGGCATCGAAAAACATTAGAAGATGTGTGCCAAAGAAAATGCGAATTGAAAAAAATTACTTCTGTATAAGAATAAAATTGTAAAACAATATATCTTTTAAAGGAAAGTTGCAAACTGAAAATATATACATATATATGATGTAATATTATAATAAATATCATTTATAAGCTTAAAATCATAAGATAATTGCTGAATTGCAAATATCACATATATATACAAACAAAAATTATTGTTTCAACATATATACATCATATTGAAGAAAATGACATAATACATATCATTTAAAAGTTTAAAATCATAGGATAATTGTTGAGCAGCAAATATCATATATATATATATATATGTGTCTATATATATAAACAAAAATTTATACTTCAACTATATATATTTTCCTTTATAAGTCATAAATTTAGGCATTATAGTTTTTAATTTAAAAAAAGATATCTAATTATTGGATTGAGATATTTGAATTTGATTATATAGTAGTGCAAATCTAGATATTTTTCTACATGTCGTGAGGATAAATTATTCACGTAATCATGCTAGAACACTTTCATTTATACTACAATGTTCTGCTCGCTTCGCTGGGATTTGAATTTTTTTATATATGATTTCAATTATATTAAATAATATTTATTTATTTAAATATTTTAATATATATTTATATATAAAAATAATTATATTTTTTAATATAAAAATTTAATATTTTAAATTACATCTTTCTCACAAATAAAAAAAGTTTATTATTAAATCAATTTTAAATAAAAAAAATAAAAGTATAAAGTTTATTTTTTTTTTTAAATCAAGTGAAAAATTTATCAAAAAATAAAATTTAAATCGATTTTTTTACCAATACGATTTCACTTTCTTCTGTTGAAGGAGTCCAAGTCGACCAATTACTCCTGCTAGTATTAGTTTTTCATCTCAAAAGATAAAAAATAATTGCAAAGTCTTATTTTTCACATTTTTTTCTATTTCCTTATTAATAATTATTTATTATAATAATAGTATATAATAAATATTTCTAGTTAATTGGTTCATTTTGTAATTCTTTCAATATTTTTGGTTTATTAGTTAATTTGTTAATTCTTCCAAAAAAATTTGGTCACAAATAGGGACCATAATGGATCAGATATCTGTAATTTTTTAAATATCAGAATTTGCTTAATTTATCCAAAATTAGAATTTGTTTATTATACTCTTAATATCCGAATCCATATCCGATTTAAAGAGCAATATATGTCAATCAACTTATTTTGTAATTTTCCTAAAACAATGAAAATAAACATCTGTCATCCTAAATATGTAAATGGAGTGGATAACGGATTCGAATATCTGACACTATTCGAACTAAAATTAAAGCGTATTCGGATAACGAATATTCAAGAATTCATATTCGAATTCGTTAATATCTAAATCCGCAAATTATCCGAATTCATAATATCCGAATCTGAAAAAAGGATTAAATTACAAAAGCTAAAAAAAATTTACTTTCTATTAATAATTATTTATTATAATAAATTATAAATATTTTTCATTTATTAACCCATTTTTGTAATTTTCTTAGGAAACTGAAGGAAAAAAAAAAAGTTGTCCGCTGCCGAGGCCACCCTTGCTACAGTATCCCTTCCGGGGATACTTTTAGGCCTCGTTTAGCATTGCTTCTAGCACAACTTTTGAGGTCAAAAGCTGTTTTTCACCGCAAACGCAATGCTAAACAGATAAAAAAATTTGGCTTATGCTGTTAAAACCATGGTTTGAAAAGCCAAACCAAAAAGCCAAAAAATATAGCTTTTGGGCTTTAAAAGCTAGCTTTTGGATAAAATGACTTTATTATCCTCACATCTCTACACTTTTATTATTTTAAACATATATTTTTTTGATATTTCGATTTCCTACAACACTTTTTCACCACACTTTATAAACACACTTTTTTCAATTCGAGCTTTTTCCAACCCAAGCTTTTTCCAACAGCAATGCTTAATATATAGAGTTTTAGATTAGTAACGTGTTTAAGGTATTTATTGTAATAATTTTAAATTTTAAGTTTAAGTTGACTAAAAATAAAAAATGGAAGTAATGAATAATTTACGAGAATGTAACGACAATTTTCATTTAATAGTATTTTAAAATAGAATTTGAAGACAATTGTTATTTAATAGTAGTTAATCCAGATATATATATAAATTAGCATGATTTTAGATGTAGTTAATATGTTTTAAATATGAAAAAGTTATAGAAGATAAAATAACATATATTTGGAACAGAATAAATATAATTAATTCAGTCAAATCAAATCAAATAAATTAATTATAAGACATGTGGTAATTATTAAAGATTATCCACGTGTTGAAAAGTTAGGCCATTAAGGTAGAACAACTATTGTTTTTATAAAAAAAAAAATTAACTTTTATATATTTATACAAGATAAGATATGACTTCATTTAACTTTATTTATAAAATTTAAAATTTTAATTACCATTGATGTACATAATAATAATTCATCCAATAATTATCAACAACATTAACATATAACTAATATTATTAAATACATCCAAGATTAATGGATGGTCACAACTAATGATTAGCAATAGTGTTTATTTATTTTATTTTTTTTACAAAATTTTAATTAAATGTTTAAGGATATTAAGAATTTATTAGTGTTATGTTTGGAAACATGAATTTAAAAATTTGGATTTAGATTTTATTTGCTATATAAATTGTGAGAATGAAATGCATACATTATGTATAAATTAGTTAATATTCAATATGATTATATATTTGAAAGATATAAAAACATAAATTTCAAATTCAAAATTATCTATAGGTATTTCAAATTCACCAATAAATAAGCATCAAATAAATTCATGAATTTGAAAATTAATCATGAATATTACATTTACATGTGTTTTATTACACAATTTACATTATTTTTGAAATTTAAATTTATTTAGTATTTGAGAGACACTACTCCTTAAGGGTACTAGATTTGGACATAATAAAAGAAGAAAAATATTGATCAATGTTTAATGGCACGGATTAAGAGATATTTATATAAAAAAAATGTAATTAATGGATTACTTTTATTTTGAACTCAATAAAAATAATATATTAAATAAATTCTTTTAAAAATAATAATTAAATAATTTTTAATTAATACATATAAACACCAATTAATGGACCCATAAAACTGACTTTGCATGTTTTTAGGGGACGCCACCCACTTAAATTTATATATAAAAAAGTATAGGAGGATCCTAGCAAAACCCACTTTCTTATACTCCTTTGACCTCCACTATTTAGGGCAACCATTTCATCATGAGATGAGAACAACACTTATCTGAGTGGGAATGAGATTGTGTGGCTTTCATTTCTCTCTCTCTCTCTTTCCTTATTTTTTTGTCCCATCCCATTCCATTCCCTTCTTTGTAGGTTGATGGGTTTTTTTTCTTTCTTCCTTCACCTTATTTGTAGCACAAATCTTTGTTTGCAAGACTCAACTTCTATTATGCTAGCTGTAGCCTATATAAACGGGAAGTGTTTCCAAAAAGGATCTCTTTTGGACTACCAAACTCCATCAAGACCAAAACTTTGAGCTGCTTAATTCCAGTCTTTCATCAGATGCAAAGAACCATGAAAAATTAATAGGTCCCACCACATTAAACTAGGTCAAGTCATATCATAAGTGCATATAGCCCCTTTTGAAAGGGTTAGTTTCCCATCCCATGCTAAAGCCAAGGCCAAATGCCTCTGCCCTCTCATACGCAATACAACTAACTACTTAGACCATTATAGAATTGTTTTTTTAAAGGATGATATATAAAATTTAAAGAGTTCGATTAACAGGTTTTTATAATTATTAATTAAATATTATTTAATTATTATTTTAAAAATTATATTTAATATATTATTTTTATTGAATTTTAAAAAAATAATGTAAAATATCATTTTAGCCAATATCACTGAACGTTGTTAACATTTCCCAAACTTAAAAATAATGTTGGTATGTTATAAACTATACACTTTCTATGAGATCTGCCAGAACATGTGATCAAACCTTTAATAATAGCTTTGCTTTAACGAATTCCAAACTCTCTTTTGCTCCAATGAATTGAGTATGATTTTATATCTTACTCTTATTAATTAAGTACAGTGACTTTCTGTTAAGCTGGCCAGAAACCTTTTGCTAATTGAATCAAACCAAGCTAATTATAATTGGTTAAGGATAAACCAGTGGACGATTTGTATTCATGCTCCATATAGTGCAACTGTTCAAAATCATTTATCTGCTTTGGCGTTAGCTTCAAATTTTATCTTATTTTTCCAAAATTGCATAAATTACTTTTGCAAATAAAAAAGAAAAAACATAATTCTTTTTCAATTTTATGAGTTAGAATTTGGTGGATGTTATTAAATAAAATAGGGATCTTAACAGATAGTAAAAAATTAAATATTCGACATTATTTAATTTGATTTTTGTGATTCAGATGCTACAAATTCGGATATTTCGGATTCGGATATTAGATTTACTATCTGTAGTAAATTTGGATAGGAAGCCTTGGATATTCGATATCCGATATCTGAATTCGCTTTACTTTTGATTCGGATAGTGTTGAATATCTGAATTCACTTTACGTATACAGACAAGAGATTCGGATATTCGAAGTTGATTTCTATTTACATATTTAATTTTGTATTTTTATTTTAAAAAATTAATTTAATAAATTTAAATATTTAATTTATTCGGATATTTGATGATTTTGTTATATAAATTAGAAGCGAATTCAAATAATAAAATTTGAAAAATAAATAGGTAATAAATAAATTTAAATATCATATAAATTAAATAAATTTATATTTAAATATTTTAAAAATTACATATATCAAATTTGTTGTTATCCTAAAATAAATAAGGTGTCAAGGTTTGAAGATAATTTTTACCGCAGTCAATACATCACATCGACCCCCAAATAGCCAGCTGGGCATGACTGAATTTTGAGAGTTAATTTCCTTTCCTTTCCTCTCAACTGAATTGGATTTGAAGCTAAAAGTACATTGTTTCAAAACCATATACTTTGCTGACCGTCAAAGTCTTAACCGAAGGAGAAATTTAGGCTTTAAATTTTTATTAGCACAATTTTTAAAGTTAAAAATTATGTTTTATTACAATTTCAATGTTAAATGAATAATTTTTTTTTTTATTTTTATGTTTAAAATTATGGTTTAATAATTTAAATTAAAAAACAAAAAAAAATGATGCTTTTGGCATTTGAAAATTAATATTTGAATAAAATAATTTTATTATTTTTACATCTTTAAATTTTTATTATTTTAAACATATTTTTTTTCAACATTACAAATTTTAACAATAATTTTTTCATAATAATATCAAACATTTTTAAATACAATTTTTTAATTTTTTTTTTTATTTTTAATTCAAATTTTTTTCGATAATAATATTAAATGAGCCCTTAAGGAGTTTAGATCTGCCGTTAGATAAAGCATATAAATTCCACAGGGTTTGGGTTTTGCAGTGCAGGCCGCAGGGGGGGTCAATTAATTAGCTTCACCGATTTTTTCGTTTGAGCAATAAATGATGACTCATTTGAGTAGAAAATCCAGCAGACATGTATCAAATTCATTGAACTCATTTTCTTTCTTATCAATCAACTCAAAAACTCTCTCTCTCTCTCTTTCTCGAGGATTCATTCCGTAATATTCAAAGTCTTCAAATCAATCACTATTGTTTTTCTTTTTTCTTTTCTTTTTAAACTAAAAGTAAGTAGAGAAGTGTGGAAAAATCATCGGACGATAAATGCAAAACACCGCAAGTTTGGCTAACAGGAAAAAAAAAAAGTTTGTATGATTCTCCTTCACGTTTATCAGTCAAATAAGCAAACTTCTTAATCAAAATCTATACAATAAATTTTGGTGATAGCTCGGCAAGCCGAACTTCTTACTGGACCCCACTGTCATTTTCCTACTAGTACTTAAAATTCAACATAAACCATTTCCCCTGTGGAAATCAGCAAATTTATCATTGGAGGCATTAATTAGCTGAGGAAAAAGATAGCTGAAACATCACTTAAAAACTGGAAGACTTGCTGACCTAAAGGTTTCCTTTTAGGTATAAAAACTTAGAAAGGAAAGTTGAAAAACTTGAGTTTCAGAGTTTGAGCCTTTCTTTCTGTCAATTATATATATATATAAAAAAAAAAAAAATTGGTAAGACCTTACCAATCCAATTTTTATTTATTTAAAAAAACTGGTTTTAATCCTGTATAGTAATCATAGATAAAGAAATGTTGATTTAGCCATGGTTTTTTTTTTCTTTTCTTTGAATAAAAGGTCAAGCAAGGGTGCTTTAAACAAAAGGGTAGCGACAAAAAGGTGTCATGCAAATTAACGTGCATGCAGTTAAAATTAAACGGAAATTAAAAGGGTTGGGTTATATATTTATACAAATTACAAAGTAAATTAGAGATATGTATGGGAATACGTAGGAAAAAAGTGAGATGTGACGGGGTTTGTTGATTCTAAATGATTTGACAAGACGAGGGTTGCATGTGAGGGGATATGATGTAGACATATGACCTGACCTTTCTACCCAGCCCAGTCTCTCAGGTCTCAGCCTCAGCCCCAGCCCAGCCAGCCCCAAAGCAGCAGCTGCAGCAGCAGGCAAAGGCAAGGGCAGAAGAGAGTAGCGAGAGAGAGAGAGAAAGAGAGAGGCTTTTTACCCAAAAAACCGTACGACAAGGAAGAAAACGGTCCCATGGCCCCATAGTACATTATCTAGTCGACAAGTGTCAAGAACCCCCTTATGAATCCTTGTCTTTTTTCTTTGGCTAATATTATCACTTCCTTCCTTCCTTGTCTAATCTTTTGTTTGTTTTAAGACCTTTCAAACTGTTTTGCAAAGACAATGTACTGAGTAGGGAGTACTATGCTCCACGAGTGGGCAGAGGCTTTTTTTTTTTTTTTGAGGGTGGGGAGGGGATTAATAATAGAGGAGGGGGCACTGACTCCCACGTGCAAACGATGAGCATCTGACATACACAACTCTTTCTCTTGTTTTGTTTTAATGTTGAGTCTTTGATGACTGCTTGATGTAAGAAAAAGACTTATCTTAAACACAGAGATCAGAGAGAGAGAGAGAGAGAGAGAGAGAGAGAGAAATAACACATCTCTCTCCTTTCAATTCACTCACTCAATCTCATTCCTTTTGCCTTTGGGGTTATGGGAACTTATAAAATACACTAACAATTTTAGTTTAAATATTTTATCTACAGAATGATATATATTTGTATTAAATATAATAAAAAATTAATATAATAAATAAATATTTGTCAGTTTTAGTTTTTTAATTTCATTTGTAAAAATTGTATAAAAAATGAACTCTGCAATTATTTATCTCAATGAATTCTCTCAATTTTCATTTCTTTTTTTTCCCTCTAAAATAAGAAGAAAGTCATTGATCAATCTTTCGCTTTTGTTTTGGTCTGTAAGGAAAAGAAAGACTTTAACTTCTGATCCGAGAGAGTATATAAATAAATAAAAGCAGGAATTTAAATTATTATCGTGAAAGTGTTTATTACAGTTACGTACGTAATAAATATTATTTCAATTAATTACGATAAATATTAACAATGAATATCGACAATAAATAGAATCAAAATCATAAAATAATAATTATAACATTGCATCACGGTCGTTATTTAAAACTAAATAAGAGTAAGTACTTATGTTAATATTTGTAGTAAATGATTTCTGTGTTTGCACAGTTGAAACTGGGAGTTAAGTGAGTGTGAGCGTGAGCAATGGGTCTCCTTGGTATCAGGGATTCGTGGGGTAGTCTTGGCTCTTTCTCTTTCTCATCCATCCAACATCTTCAAATCAACATGCACAACAACTGGATCACATTTGACCCCAGACCCAGACCCAGACCCAGACCTTTCCTTGGATTTTTTATTTATTTATTTTTTACATGGGCTCCAACATTTGCTTTGGAGAATTTGCAGTTTCCATAATTTCCCTACCTAATTCTTTTTATTTGTTTATGCATCACCCATGGCCTATTCCTATTCCTATTCCTATTGATTTCATTTCATTTCATTTAAGAGAAACCTTACAATTTCATTATCCTGACTGCTCATAAAAAAATAAATGTTGAGGACGAAATCGCAATGTCTTACTCCCCTATTGCGAGATTATAAATTTATCCTTTTTTCTTTTAACATTAATTAAACATTATAGAGGAGCTAGCCTCTTTCATTTCATATAATAATAGTAATATTTACTCTTTTTCCCTATCTGTTAATTAGATTGTAACACGAGTTGTGATGCCAAATCAAAAGAAACCTTTTAGAGTAAAAAAAGTTGCCCACTAGTTCAAGATGTGTTACAATCTTAATATTTATGTAACACTGATTGATCAACAAAAATAAAATTTAAAACATAACTCTCATAGGCACAAGTTAAAAAATTATTAGTAGAAGTGAATTAATATTGGCATATAATAAATAGGATGTGGATCACATACAAAAACTGCCATGAAACTGTTGAAAATTGTAACCCCTTTTTATCTCCAAAATGACCATAATCTAGTACTAATTAAGATTGGGCCATTATAGGGCTTTCTAAAGGCATCTCTCTCTCATGAACATATCTATTAGAAATTGAGAAATGTTAACTGGTGCCTATAGGCACTGATTAAAGTGCTATATATATATATAAATACAATTAATGCATTAATTTTTTTTTTGAATTAAGTTAAATTAATTTATTAAATACTAAATTTTTTTTTGAAATGATAAATAAATAATCCTTAACCAGTGCCTATAAGCACCAATTAAGTGGACCCTTAGAAATTAATTTATTAAATACAAAATTTTTTTCTGAAATGATAAATAAATAATCCTTAACCAGTGCCTATAAGCACCAATTAAGTGGACCCTTAGAAATTTGGTTACACAATTTACCCATTTCAACAATTGATGTACCTTGTGTAGCATAACAAGTTATGCCTTATTGAAGCAATAATGAATATTATATGGAAAGGTCTTTTGGGTTTCTAAGGATTCATTTAAATCATGTCACCTAATTATATTTTTAAAAAAATTAATTATTTATTATAAAAATTATTAATGAATTATTTGTTGGATATCAATATATTTTTTTTGTATAAATATGAAATACGTATTTTAATATGTAGGTTGTTGTAAGTAGATACACAGTGCATATTTTATGTACACAATTGATATCATGTTTGAATGAGAAATTAATCTCTAAGTACCCACTTGAAGAAGAAGAAAATTTGTTGATGTTAGTGATTGGTGTGGAATCCCACATAGGATGAACAAAGGCTTAAGCTTGTAGTATTTATAAGGCTTGTTTCCATGAGGGATTGGGCCCCAAGGGGCACCCAAGTTTTGTGGTGGGTGAGGACCTACACAACTTGGGCTGGACCACGCATGCCGTCGGGTTGGGTTCGCTCAGGTAGGGTTTGGGTTTGGTCAGTAATTAATTTTTTACTGCCCAACCGACATGATTATTCGATCCAAACCGAACCGGTTCAACATCCTCTAACCAAGAGACTTGTCTGTTTAAGAAGTACCTGTTCGGACCGAAATGTTTTGCTTTTCAAACATTATATCTGTTTTAACCACCGGATCGGTTCCTTTCCAATAGTTGTGTCTGTCCGAACAGTCATCTGGTTTTTCTTTATAAAAACCCGAGGGCAGAGTTTTTTAGATCTAGATTCCGAAAATTATTTTCAATTATGCTCTCATTTTTAAAGTGTTTTCTGTGAGAGAGACCGACATCTTTTTTGGTTCACCGTGTTGCTTCAAGTGTGCTCTCGACAGCAATGTAATCGAGGAGGCCTGGGAGACGAATTACAACATACTGTAAGCACCTGTGAAACAGGCAATAATCGTCTTAAGGTCAAAGGTCCAACCTTGACTCGATTATCCTTTTCTGTATTCGGATTAACCTGTAATTGTTGTCATTTTTCATTCTGGAATGTTCGTAATTTATATATGCTGTTCTGTCGAAATTTCAGATAAGTAATCTTTTTTTTATTCTTTATATATATGTTTATGCGGTAATGAAATAAATTCTCTATGCTTGTTTTATAAGATTTCTAACATTATTAAAATAAATAATTATAATTTAATTATACATGTAATATCTAATAAACAATTGTTTTTTGTTAAGAATGTGATTACGTGACATAATTTAAAAGAAGAGAGATATGCTGTTATAAAATAACCGTTTCATATTATATTTTAATAAGGTGAATAGTCATCTACATAGGTGTACAAAGCATATATGGGGTAAAAGGTGAATTATGCATAAATTAAAGACTAGAAAATTGAACACAAGAAATTAAAGGCTGTCTTCTTGGTTAGTAAATAGAATTAAATCTTTCATTTAAAATCTAGCCATTAATGTGTCAATGAGACTTTATCTTAATGGTAAGAAAGAGGCTTTAATACTTTTATGTCACTGTTTCATGTTCAATCATATATGTGTTTAATCCAATTCTATGTTGATTTATTAGTTTTTTTTTTTATAATTATTCATCGATTTTTTATATTAGATATAATGATAATGCCATATTTGTTGAAAATTGTTGATTATGATTGTAATTTTACTTGTGAATATAATCTAAAAGAAAAAAAATCTAGCCATCAATGTTTCTTTTCTCTTTTAAGATTTTGTTAAGACAAGTCATGTAAATCCCCTTATTCATTTCTTTAGCAATTTGCTAAAAGGTGTAGAAAAGCTAAAAGAAAGAAAAACATTAGTGGAAATTTCTTTCTACAATAGTTTGATTTGTCAGGTTATTTTAACAATACCTCTGGAATGATTTTTTCCCCCCTCTCTAGCTAGCAAGTAGCAACAATATTTAGACGAAAGGCATTGCAGACTGCTTGGTTGAACTTGAAGGAAATCTAAAATTAATTATTGATCACTGTCGCAACCTAAAAAATAACGAGTCTTATCGCAAGACTTTATTATTCGTTAAGCGTGACATTAAAAAAACCGAGGAAAAGTCGACTTAATTCCTCTAGAAAAATGAAGGTTTTGAAAATAACCTTAAAAAAGACATGGAGTCGCCACCAATCTTTTTTAGCTAGGTGTGATCGGCCACCTATTAAAACCGGTTTTATAAAATATTTTAAAAATTAATTAAAATATTTTAAAAACCAATTTCAAGTCTGCGTTTTAAACCAGAGAAATCAAAGAAGCGGGTTCGGGAGTCGGTTACGTGCGGGGAAGGATTAGCACCCCCACAACGCCCGTATAAATCGGTACCTTATTAACGGTGTGTTATCTCAAGTCTCGATAAAAGTTGGTTTTAAATTTAATATTTCAAATTAATTCCCAATTTAAAGAAAAATAATTCCATTTTTTATTGAAAATGATCCGGAATTTATAAATTCAAAATTTTCCTATATTCCTCAACAAACGTGGCAAAATATATAAATTTTTATTAGTTTTGGAAAAATTTCCGAACCATTCTCTTTTTAAAGAAGATATTCCGTTATTAATAATAATTGATGATATCCTCCCCAGCAAACCCGGCAGAGAACTCATGAATTATTTTAACTCGGGAATATCTTTATTTTATTGAAAACCATTATCTTTTTTTGAAAAACATTTAAAATAAATGAATATGTATATGCATGACATAAATAAAATGACATAGAAAAATCTAAATAATATAATGCAACCTAGATGACATGATATGATTTGAATATCTTAGCATATTCTAAATGAAATAAAATATCCTAAGTCATATGATATATTCTAAATAAAATGAAATGACCTAGGTAACCTAGTATATTCTATATGATATGCAATATTCTAAGTCATATGATATAATCTAAATGAAATAGAATAACCTAAGTAACATAACATATTCTATATGAAATGAAATAACCTAAGTAACATGATATTTTCTAAATGAAATAAAATATTCTAGATGACATAATATATCCTAAATGAAATGAAATGACCTAGGTAATATAATATATTCTACATGAAATGCAATATCCTAAGTCATATGATATAATCTAAATGAGATAAAATATTCTAGATGACATAATATATCCTAAATGAAATGAAATGATTTAAATGACATGACAAATATGAATGATATGGCATATAATTTAAATGACATGGAATAAAATAATGCTATCATATAATATGCATGAAAATAAAAATAATAATGCATGAACATAGTATATGCTAAATAAAAATAACTAAATAAAAGCATAGGATATCATGAAATATTCAAAATCATATAATAAACCATGTAACATCAAAAAATATAAATCAAAATAACAACAATATCATAGAAATTATTATAGCAAGAATCACATATTATATAAAATGCATGAATATAAAAATGCAATGCATGAAATGTATTTTTTCCTTTAATTAAGGAAATCCGTATATCTAAAAAGATATCCGGCTACCTTAGGAAAATATGTCAAATTAAATATTCTAAAACCAAAATACTTTGTGATTGTTTGAAAATAATTTTGAGAAGCTTGAATTAAAAATAAAAACTGGGCTAAATTTTTTTAAATGGCTCTAATTTCCTAAGTTTAAAAAATCTGGACTTGACTACCCTTAACCCGGGACTTGAAAAACCATTTTTAGAGTTTAAAAAGGCTTAGAAACTACTCTAAGTCAGTAGCTAACCCTCCTAATCAGCCCACTCTAAGTAAATTAACCAAAACAGAAAAACGATTTTTCTTTAAATTCAATTCTGACTCCACTGTCCAGTTTCAATCCACGATTTTTTATCCTATTTTTAAAAATTAAAAAAATTCTGAAAAAAATACTGGAGACTCAGGACATGTAAAACCACACGAAAAAAAATTGAATTAATTTTATGATTAAATATGAATTCCCAGAAAAATCATAGATGTACGAGTTTTGGGAGAAAAAAAAAACTGCTTTGCCAACACATTTTTGCCTTTGATAAAATCATTTAAAAATCAAAGTAAAAATATTTGAAACTCATAAAATGACTTGAAAACAATAGCTAGGACTTTTTGAAAGTTAGATAAAAGTTGGTAAGTAAAAAAAAATCACAAAGTTAGAATAATCAACTTGACAAATTTAATTTTCCACAAGTGTGCTCAAGAGAGCATGACTTTGAACCATTAATTGGCTCAAGTCATTATTCAAGTGGCATGAACATGAAATGCATGAAACAATGCAGCAAACATAATGCATGAAATGCATGGATTTAAACCTAAATGTCATGAAAAAATGCATGGCATTCATAAAGTGACCTAGACCTAAATGAACTTGCATGGCATTTAATGTAACCTAGACATAGAATGCATGAACATGCATGACAAATAAACCTAACTTAATAACTAAATTATGCATGGCATTTTCACAAACACAAAGCATGCTTAAACCAAAAATCCAACCAAATATCATGCAAATGCTAACCTATCAACTAACATGGCAAGAATGCACATAAAATGCAAGAACTCCAAGGGTAGCCGAATAGCATAATGAAACTAGCAAGCACGGCATTTTCACAAACACTTGGTATACTAGCATACAAAACTAAATCAAATGACATGCAAATGCAAAAACCTACCAACTAACATGACAAAAATGCAATCACACAATGCAAAACACATGGAGTAGCCAAATGGCCTCAAGCTCCAACAAGCATGGCATTTTCACAAACACTTAATATACTAAATCTAAAACATGCTCAACTAAGATATAAAATAAAAATCATGCAAAGACCACACAAGCATTTTCACAAACACTTGATATACTAAATCTAGAACATGCTCAAATTTAAACAACATGAAAACAGAAAATTAAAAATGCAAAAACATGATATTTAAAACATAAATGGCAACAAACAAAGCAACCAAATTAAAATATAACTCAATAATATGAAGTAACATAACATTTAAAACATCAAAATCAAAGAAAATAGCATAAATAATATGGTAATATAAATCAAAACAGCAACTTAAAATAAATAATGTAGGCCATTTGGCCATGGTGAGTTTATTGTAAAAATAAAATGTAAAAAATATACTTAAGAAAGAGATGAAGGAAGAACAATAAAAAAAACCTTTATTTAAAATAGAAACTCACCAAATAGAGATTAAAATAGAAAAAACTAAGTAAAAACTCTAAGAACTCAGCAAAATGAATATGAAAAAATGAAAATCTGACCTCCAAACAAGGGCTGGCCGAATGGGATTATATTGGCTCCAAGATGTTGTCATTTTTGTGTAACCAATTTTCCATCAAATGGCTAATAATTCAAGGTGAAAAATCATGAAATTACCACCTTTAGATTAGCATCTCAGCTCTCTCAAATTACAGCTGTCCAAGAATAATGTTGACATCTTTCTTAGCATATGTGGCTTAATCACCATGGCTTGATCAAAGAGAATCTCTAACTAACTCTTGATTTTTAGCCATTTGATTGAAAAATCAGAAGCTTACTCCTTCCTTTGGGCTTGGGCAGGCCAGCACTTCTCGTTTCCAGCCCAACTCTGATTTTTTGAAAGGCCCAAAAAAGCCCTTTTTGGTTGCTTGGGTGAAATGACCGTTTTGCCCCCCGGATGTAAATAAATATCAAACGGACTCCAAATTCAATTTTTATTTTTTTAATACTTCCAAAATAATAAAATATTGAGTTCTGGAAGTTTTGAAAATTATCTGAGTCCATTTGCTATTTATTTGGATTTCTTCTTCCCAAAATGCCTTTTTATGCCCCTACATTTTACCATTTTTTAAATGAGCTCCAAACAAAGATTTTTCTTCACCAATCTCTTCAAAATAATTAAAAAGTGTGATCTGGAATTTTTCATAATTTTTGGAGCTCATTTGGTATTTTTTCGAGATTTATCGGCTTGAATTACTGCATAGGAGGCCCGGGATTTGGCCATTTTGCAAACGAACTCCGAATCAAGATTTTATTTCGCCAATCTCTTAAAAATAATTTAAAAATGAGATTTGCAAAATTTCAAAATTTTTGGAGCTCATTTGCTATTTTTCCGGGATTTATCTTCTTGAATTATTGCATAGGAGGCCAGGGATTTGGCCATTTTGAAAACGAACTCCGAATCAAGATTTTCTTTCGCCAATATCTTCCAAATAATTTAAAAATGAGATCTGCAAAATTTCAAAATATTTGGAGCTCATTTGCTATTTTTTCGGGATTTTCCTTTTTGAATTACTGCATAGGAGGCCCGAGATTTGGCCATTTTGCAAACGAACTCCGAATCAAGATTTTATTTTACCAATATCTTCCAAATAATTTAAAAATGAGATCTGAAAAATTTCAAAAGATTTGGAGCTCATTTGCTATTTTTCCGGGATTTTCCTTTTTGAATTACTGCATAGGAGGCCCGGGATTTGGCCATTTTGCAAACGAACTCCGAATCAAGATTTTATTTCTCCAATCTCTTCCAAATAATTTAAAAATGAGATCTGAAAAATTTCAAAAGATTTGGAGCTCATTTGCTATTTTTTCGGGATTTTCCTTTTTGAATTACTACATAAGAAGCCCGGGATTTGTTCATTTTGCAAACGAACTCCGAATCAAGATTTTCTTTTACCAATCTCTTTCAAAAAATTTAAGAATGAGATTGACAAATTTTTAGAATTTTCGGAGTCCATTTGCTATTTTTCCCAAATTTTCCATTTTTGCCCTTTTGCCTCCGAAACCCGGTTTTGCTCAAAACAAGTCCGATTTTTAGATTTTCTTCAATCTGAGCCTTGGGCTATCCTTTTTAATCATTCTTCATCCATTGGGGGTTTTGTTCTTACAAAGTCGGGCCATTTCTGTGATTCCTCCCAATTTCACCGAAATCCACTAAAAACCCTAATTCTCGGTTTTCTCCCGGATTGACTTTTCTTTCATTTTTTCTTGCAAGTGACTTCTCCATTACCCGTAGTCAGTGGTTATCTTTCATTTGAAACCTTCAATTTTGATCAATTTGATCGTTTAAGCACTTTTCCCTAAATTTCTCGGATTAGGGTTTCCTTTCCACTGAATCTCCAAATCCCAACTTCCGAACTCCATATCTTTCAATGTAGACCTCGGATTATCAAAATTCTTTCGCCATTTTTCAATTGAACTTAAAATCTTGATTTTGAAAGTGGGTTGACTTTTTCAGTAGTTGACTTTCTGGGGTTGACTTTTTCGGGGTTGACTTTTTCGGGATTGATTTTTTCAAATTTGACTTTTTATGCTCGCCCTCTTAAACTAAGTCTCGCAATACCACCTGCAGGATGAAAAAAGTCTTTTTACACTCGGAAATATTAATATAGGAAGAAAGCATACCTGTTTAGTAGTCCGGACAAAATTAGGTGTCTACAATCACTTCACTCATTCGCCATGAAAAATCCTCTCTCTTTTTAGGTCCATAAAACTGATAATATAATCTATTGATAAGCTAACGAATTTGCATTTTTAAAAAAGAAAACACTTCATTCGGGTCTGGTAGAAATTTTTTCATTTCAGCCCAACTCAAATTATTGTTTATGTAATAAAAAATTATTTTTTTATTTAAATTTAATTATAAAAATATATAAATATTAATATAAAAAATAAAATTTTAATATTATCTAAACAATAAGCGAGCCGACAGACTGATCTGAGTCTGTCCAGGACCCGACTTGAATAAAGAAAGAAAAAAAATTCGGACAGTAGCCCAACCTGGCCCGGCCATGAGTAGTTCTAGTTCTTGCTATAAACATATAAAGAATCTGTACGTTAACCCCACTATTTCTTTTGCTATAATTTAATCTCAACATATATAGTATTAATTTTACTAAAAAGATTAAAGGAGATTTGAACCAATTCTTGTAAGAGATGCATGCATTTTCTTACTATTAGACCAAGTACTCATATATGTATGAATATTATGCCATATGAGTTGCACTAAAAACTAAAGGAGAGTTAGGGCTTTTATATATTTATATATTGCACAAATAGGTAAAAGAAGATTGGGTGGCTCCATAAACTTTCTAACATGCAAATTTAAGAAGTAAAGGTAATATAAAAGAAATCTTGGCATATCTTCCTTTTGCTAAAAAAAAAATGGGAATTGCCGAATTGGGCCTGCCTTGTCAAACTTTAGGCAGTACGGTATTGGATCATAATATCGACTTTGCTTTTACAAAGCACAAAATGCTTTTTTATGCCTCAAAATGGAAGTTAAACATGACCTTTTGGTGTTAAAGAAAGATGAAGATAAAAGATTAACAAACTAAGCAAGTGGAAAGATGAGCAGATAATTAGAGTTTGCACAAGATCTTCTTTTACTTAATTATTATATGCAATCTTCTAGGACCCAACATTAATAGTATTAATTATTAATTGGGTAAATTTGAAAAACATGCTTTGCATATTAGAATAATTGATAAATGGTCAAATGGGTAGAAATTATTTGTAAAAAGGAAATAAAGAAAAATAAAATTATTAAAAAAGATATTGTGAAGGACAAATATATACTCGGTGCTGAATCAATAATACTAGCCAATTTTCTTATCTCCATTTTGCTCAACTTCATATACTTCTTTCAAGGTCTCAATTACAGGCTGAAAATCAATCCTCAAAGGAACAACGGAGGTCATCCGCATATGCTCTGCTTTGCCTCTTTTTGGTTTGGTCAAAATGATTCTAAACAATTCTCCCTCCAAAGCATAACTAGCATTTTTAGCTGTTAATTAGACAAGCCAAAAAATAATAAAATCAAATAAAATGCATGCTTTAAAGAGAAAAAAAAAGCCTGAAATTGGAGATAACCCAATTACTAAAAAGGCAAGACAAAGAAAAAAGAGGAAGATTATTTAACATACAAGAAGGCGGAAGAGACATTTGAAGGGGTTGGGGCAGCCATTGCAGTTGTTGCATATAGGATGGGTAAAGTTGTCTTTACAATGTCCCATTTAAAAAAAATTTCATTTTTTCATTTTTTTATGAATAATTTTTTGTCATTAAACCATCTACCAATTATTCTACTCTGCAAAGCATGTTTTTCTAATTTATCCTTATTCATTTCGTTGGTCCCTACTATAGAAAGAGATAGAGAGAGGATTTTCACTTTTTGAGATTAGTGTTTTTTTTTTTTAGGTTTTGACCTATAGCATTTGGGAATGAAATTGTCATCATTGTCAAGAAGCATTTTGAAGGTTTAAATCTTGCAACAGTCAATTTTTTGGGTTAGGTTTGATTGATGTTTTTATTTTTTGTTTTTTGATATTTATCTTTTTTTCGCACACATAATCATTTTTATCCTTGCTCAAAAAGGACTAGGTCTAAGGTTTAAATCCTTTATTTATTTATTTGGACATTCCTTACGTACAAAAACTAAAAATCACTGAAAACTAATGAAAATTACTGTATAAGGAAGAGAGCTGATCTCCTTGATGCCTGATGAAATTAATGTAGCTAGTGATAAATTTGTTTCAAGTCCCATGCTAATGGTTCCATACAATTCTGACTGGACAGTGGACTGAGTTAGTTTGCATGTTAATTATATAAGGCGATCGAAATTTGGAAGAAAATCAGCAAGACCCCCATCACCCCAACAATCAAAATAATAAATAAAGAGATTGGAATGGAACTTGGAAGGCTTTTCATGATGACATTATTAGTATCCTATGAACTGTAACTTTCTCACACTTTTGGCTAATAAGATCGAAGACATTATCACCAATTTGCTATATATCTTTAGCTTTCAGTTTGCTTTTTATTGATTAGACCAAAGCAAACATATCATTATGGAAGCTGTTTGTTTGTTTGTTTAGCTGTTAATTAACTAAATTAAACCTTTAATTTGGATAAAAGAGAAGCATGTAAAGGGGTGTCTGTGTGTGTGTTTTTGCAGCTAAAGTATACTTTCCTTTTCTAGCTGCTAGGTTCTTAGTACGTTCAAAAAAGGATATTAGTTCGAAACTTACATTAATTACCACTAGTTATTGGAGCTTTCTTGTGTACTAATACTATATATGGGTTAACTAATAGTTGGATTTTATGTTAAGGAGCTTCTTAAAGCATTTTTAAGGATAATTAATATATTATTTAAAATAATATTTTGTTTTAAATATAATTGATAATTATTTTGATGATTTTAATACATTAAATATAGATATTATTAATATAATAATCTTAAAATCTACTCTTTAAACAGTTTTTAGCAAAGTTCTTAATTTGTCAATGTTTAAGATTAAGGCGTAGGTTTCTATCACATTACCCTAGATTAATAACTCTCTCAATTCCTAAGCAACTCAATTACTCATATCTTCACTTATAGCTTAATATTTTGAAGTATTTACTAGTTATATTTTATGAAAACCTTTCCTTTGAAGTGAATTCCTTGAAGCAATATTGAGAATATTTCAGTGGATACGACTACCTTTGATGATGCTAAAATGCTTTATCGATGACAAGCACATTTTTATTAAAATTTGGAGTTCATTTCGTTATTTTTATGAAATAATATTCAACAAATTTAAAATTCAAATCTCAATATTTATAATTTTTTTTTTTCAAATTAC
The DNA here is from genome assembly GCA_030761205.1 of Fremontodendron californicum. NCBI lineage: Eukaryota > Viridiplantae > Streptophyta > Magnoliopsida > Malvales > Malvaceae > Fremontodendron > Fremontodendron californicum. Next base: position 28,301,617 of record JAULJL010000005.1, read on the forward strand.
GGTCTTTTCGATAAAAAAAAACATTCCTATTTAATTAAGAAGAAAAAATCATATCGGTTGAAGTCTACTCTAGGATTAGGCATATTCTTTTAAGAGAAGTATTTTATAATAATATTATATCTAAATACGATTTTAAATTAATTTTTTTTTTAATTTAAAATAAAAAGAAAGATTCTTTTCTTAATTCTTAAAGAAAAGTTATTCAGTGGTATCCAACACAAACAGAAATAAAATCTGTGTGGATCCCACCTACAAGATTATTCATTTCTAATGAATATTATTAAAGAAAAAAAGGACAATGAAATCTTATATTAATTAATCCTCTCTTTCTCTCTCTAACTCATCTGTTACGGGTGTATTACACGTGACCTTTTGCCTTTGGTCCCATAATGTTTTTGTAAAATTAATTAAGGGCTGGAAAGAGAGTAAGAAAAATCACCTCACCACAAATCGACAGTAGTATTACTGTTCTATCTATTTAAGCTGTTACATGACCTAGTTTATACCCAATTAATTCATTTATGATAAAAGCATACATACATACATATATATATATATATGTATGTATAGCATTGAACTCTATATAATTTGATTTTAAATTTGGTATATAGAAGTGAAGAGTGAAGACATGACTACACTATAACCTTTCTGACTCGTCCGGCAATTGTTGTAACTTCTTAGAATAGAGCCCAAAAGTCTAAATAAATGAGGAAGTGTGACTTCCATGTCCGTGCAAATAGACAGGAAAAAAAAAAAAAACCAATAAACAAAAGAAGCAATAAACGGAAGCAAATGAAGAATGAAGAAGGGGAGGGCGAGGGCGAGGGCGAGGGCGAGGGCGAGGATGAGGGCAAGGGGAAGTAATAATCAAGGATTTAAATAGTAATGGAATAACCGTATTGCATTTGCTATTTCATGATAGCATCGCCCTCACCACTTCTACTGAAAAGAAAAACAAGTGAAAATTTGAATCACATAGGTAGACGAAAAAACAATTTAATGATGAATAGCGTAAATAAATAGTCGTTATTGTTGTTTTTTTTTGTTGGGCAATCGAATATCATGGTCAAGGCATTTGGATACCTTAGATCATTTTTCAATTAGATTGATCTTTGTAGCTTGGCATTTGGATGCCTTCCTCTCAGCATTCGAATGTCCTAACAAATTTTGATTTTGAGTGAAAAAGTTTCTTGTAGATTCGGATGTCTTGACAGGTTTGTGCAATTTCTTAACATATTTGTATGGTTTATATATTAAAATTATGGATGATTATCCTATTACACTACACAAATTTATTATTTTGATATAATGTTATGAACTGATGATATAAATACTTTGATAATCATATGCTTTTTTAATTCATATAAAAAAATTATGAATATTTTTTAATAAATAAAAGATCATGAAGTGTCAAAGATTACTTCAAAATTCATTAAAAAGAGTTTTATGATTATAATTATAATTATTATATTTTACAATAAGTTGTACAAAATAAATAAAATTCACGACTACGATAAACACAATATATAGTATCGGTTACCTCCGCAACCAAAATAAATATATATATCATGACAAAAACTAAAATTCGTGACCGCAATTTAAATCCTAAGACAATATGAAGGGACAAAGAGAATAAACCAGTAATGGGTCAGGCGATGAATGAGCCAACGAGAATGTGATAAGAAGGGGGTGTTGTTGGATTTACCACGCAAGTGCAAGTATCGTTAACAAGTAATACAATGAAGAGTAGAGTATCTTTCCCACGAAGAATTGTTACCAAATTCGTTCATTACTAAAATTAAAACAACTTAATCTTATTCAAACACTTGATTAAAGATTGTTAATTAAAAACTAAGTTAAAGAAATAACAAGCAAAGAAGGCAAATTACAATTTGGATTAATGAATTGAGAAAAGCCTAGGATTACAATTTCTCTCAGTACTTCGTTTGAACCTCTCCTACGCTCTTAACTTGACTAATGACAATGAGTTGTTAATCTAGAGCTCTAATTTATTTATAAGTATTTTCCGATGATATTATAAAAGTATCTCTGTTAACCAATTAACTATATTCCTATGAAAAATGAATTAAAGAGAAACTCATTAAGCTTAGACTCTAAAACTGGTTACACATGACATGTAAGTATATTTCTACCCTACATGCAACTCAATTCATCATATTAAATGAATATGAAAAACATGTTATTCAATCTATGTCTAACACTAAACTTTATTTTCCAACTTGTATTTGGGTTACCAAATCAATCTAATTGGTAGCTAAGCAATTAGAAGTATTAAGCACAAGATTGAATAAACAACATCAAATATCATTAAATCAAGCAAGAGAGTAAAATAATCCTAACTACATGTTGAGTTCCATTGCAATCCTAAAAAAAGTAATTTAGTTCATGCTAGACACTGAAAACATAAAGCAAAGGAGTTTCACCATCATAATTATTACAAGAAAGTAAAAGAAGAGTAACCGAAAAGAGAAAACCAAGGTTTGTAGGACTTCAGTCTTCAAATCTCCAAAACCTCTCTTAGTTCCTTGAAACTTTTGGTGGTTGCTCTCCTCTTAAGAAAATTAGGTTTATAAAAACTAAGAAGTTGTACATAATTAAGTCCTAAAGGTTCCTATTTATAGGGCTCCAAAAGCCTGAAGAAGGAAAACTTTCTGGGCAAGTAACAGGTTGGACTTTCTATATATGGACTAGTTTTCTGCCTGCTTGTTACTGCATTCTTTTTCTTCTTGCTTTTGGGATCTACAAAAATACAAAAGAAATTAAATTTAACTAATTTAAACATAAAATAAATAAATAAAACTAATCTAAAACCAACTAGAAATAATTTAGTCCCATTGCAATCCTACATGTTGAGTTCTATTGCAAGTAGACCTGCTCACGGGCCGGGCAGCCCGCCCGGCCCGACAGGCCCGGCCCGTATTGGGCTGGGTCTGGGCAGGGATTTTTTGTTCCTAGCTGGCCCGGCCCGGAACAATGATTTAGGTATTAAAATAATATTATTTTATTTAATTTTAATTATAAAAATATTAAAATATTAATAAAAAATATTTATTTTTTGTCTTTTAAAGGTATTGAACAGTGCTCACGGGCCGGCCCGGACAAGGATCTTCAAAAAAATTCGAGCCTCGGCCCGGCCCATGAGCACCTCTAATTGCAATCCTAGGAAAAGTAATTTAGTTCATGCTAGGCACAGAAAACATAAAGCAAAGGAGTTTCACCATCATAAATATTACAAGAAAGTAAAAGAAGAGTAATGGAAAAGAGAAAACTAAGGTTTGCAGGACTTCAGTCTTCAAATCTCCAAAACCTCTCTTAGCTCCTTGCAACTTTTGGTGGTTTCTCTCATTTTAAGAAAATTAGGTTTATAAAAGCTAAGAAGTTGTACATAATTAAGTTCTAATGGTTCCTATTTATAAGGCTCCAAAAGCCTGAAGAAGGAAAACTTTTTGGGCAAGTAACAGGTTGGACTTTTCATATATGGACTAGTTTTCGGCCTGCTTGTTACTGCGTTCATCTCCTTCTTGCTTTTGGGATCTACAAAATACAAAAGAAATTATATTAATAACTAATTTAAATATAAAATAAATAAAACTAACCTAAAAACAACTAGAAATAATTAATTCTGATTTTAAACTACAAGGACTTAGTTAATTTGAATGAACAAAATATGATAAAATAACTCTATGAAATAGAGTTATCTATTGTCGGATTTAACCACGCAAGTGCACGCTATCGCAAACAAGTAATAAAGTAGAAGTAGAGTGTCGAACCCACGAGGAATTGTTATTAAAATCGTTAAGAACTAAAATTACCACAACTTAATCTTATCTAAACAACTAATTAAAGATGATAATCAAACTTAATTAAAAGAAACTAAAAATAAAAGCAAGTAAATTAAAAAGATGAATTCAATTAATTAATAAAAGTCTAGGATTACAACTTCCCTCAACACTTCGCTTGAATCTCTCTCTACCTCTTCACTTGATTAATGAACCTGAGTTGTTAACCTAGAGTTATATCTTATTTATAAGCATCTGTCGATGGTCTTATAAAAATATCCTTCCTAACCAATTAACTATATGTCTATGATAATTGAATTAAAGAAGAACTCATTAAGCTTAGGCTCTAACAATGGTTACACATGACAAGTAAGTATATTTCTACCCTACCTGCATATCAATTCATCCTAATAAATAAATATGAAACATGTGTCATTCAATCCATGTCTAACACTAAACTCCCTATGTCTAGTTGTATTTAGGTTAACAAATCAATCTAATTGGTAGCTAAGCAATTAGAAGCATTAAGAACAAGAATGAATAAACAACTCAATAAATTATTAAATCAAGCTAGAGAGAGAAAGTAAATTCAAACTATGTGTTGAGTTACATTGAAATCCTAGTAAAAGAGATTTAGTTCATGATAATTAATGAAAACAAATAATCAAATAGTTTCACCATCATTAACAACACAAGAAAAATAAAGAAGAGAAAAGAGAAAAGAAGAAACTAAGAGTTGTCAATTCTTGAGTCTTCAATCTTCAATCTTCCAATCTTCTTGAGAGAATTTGATGGTGACTATCTTCTTGAGAGAGAATTAGGTTTCTAGATGTCTAACCCTCTTTATTCTGACCTAAAAGAGTCCTATTTAAAGTGTCCAAGACCACCTGGAGTCCCAAACTTCGCGCCGAAGCAACGATGTCAAAATCATAAAATTTGCATTTTTGCGGTTACTGTTTATGCGTCAGGCGCACTGGCTTTCCAGTGCTGCAGCGCTGACTCTCAAATTGGAGAGTCATCCTTCTCAGTTTGCTGCCTGCAGGTTCTGTCATCTTCTCAAACTTTGTCAGCTGTTTTGACTAGGCAAATCATGTCTGATTTTGACGCGCCTTATACCATTGGAAAGGTACAGAAGTCACCTTCAAAAGTCAAGAAGGAAGGTTTCTCATTTGAAGTCTTTAAGATCAAGTTTTTCTTGAAATAAGATCCAAAGGTCGAATCTACCTTCTCATTGGAATGCACCGTTTTTCATCGTTTTACACCTCGAAGCTCCAGATCACCTTGGACCTATAAAAACACATAAATAACAACTAAATAACTATTTTAAACGTAAAATGGATAAATAAAATAAATATAAGAACATCTAAAACTAATCAAATCCTAATAAAATCCTCAAGGACTTGGCCGATTCAAAAACATAAAAGATGGCAAAATAACTATATTTCCTAGAGTTATCACACCCCCAAACTTAATATTTTGCTAGTCCTCTAGCAAAACAAAACTAAACACACTAACTAAATAAATAAAATAACTCAACATATCACTCAAGATAAAGGCACTCAAACAATGATTTCTTAATTTTCCTCAAAAGTTACCTCAAAATCCTGATTCAAAGTAGAACATAAACATAATCCAAATCTATGATTCAATTCAATCGTAAACTTCATGCTTGAATGGATTTTCAGTGTGTGTGTATATAATTTCTTTGCAAATTATCACATGCAATCTGAATAAGTTTATATTAATGCAAAATACAAATTAGTATTAGATTCTCATATGTTTGCTTTTCATCTCTCTCTCCACTAATGTAGACTAACACTTCATCAAGGATCAAGTAGGTCTTTATTAAGCTTGTAATGTAAGGCTAGGGTCAAGGTAGGATAAAGATATATTTCGGTTAAATTTACCAATAAACACTTTACATTTTTATCAAGATTTTTGAGAGCCATAGTCTTTTCCTCAAATTACATTCTCCATTCTTTCTTTGAATACACTTCCTTTTTCTTTTATTCACCAATTTATTCACTTTTTTTTTCCTGTTTTCTGTTCTTCGTTTTCGAAGAACCATAACTCTTTTTTTCTCTTTTTTTTTATTCACCACCAATTCACCCAAATTCAACATGACTTATAATTGTTTCCTGTAATATCATCACATGCCTATGTAGTGAGGGTTAATCATGGTTTTTCTTATTTGGCTAGGCTAAAAGATGTGGTAATCAAAGAATATATATATATCAATTAGGCTCAAAGAGGTAGACTAAGGATATTAAGGTATAAAGGTAAGATTGAAAGGCTCAAACGATCCAAAGATGGCCTAAATCACTTCCTCAACTTAGTGTTGTCTAGGATTTCGCCTCAAGAGAGAATCAAACAAATTCTAGGTTCTAGACATAATTGCAATTCACACTAACATAAGCAGTCTTTAAATAAGCAATGCAAATCTAAGCAAGAGATTAAGTGCTCAATTTGTTGAAAATCACACCCTAACATGAAACTAACAAAAGAATTTAACACAAATTCATCTCATGCTTATGTTTTCCTAAGAATCAAGATAAATCAATAACTAAAATTCATCATTGGATAAGAATTGCATCATAATAAGTGCAATATATCTCAAGCAAAAAAAAAAAAAAAAAATTAGACTCCTAATAATAAAATTAAACAATCACACAAACTAAAATAAATCTAAAGACACACCCCAAACTTAAAACAAACATTGTCCTCAATGTTTGGAAATAAAAAGAGTAAGAACAAGAAAACTCCCCTATCAATGAAAGCAACGTAGGAGAAGCTTTAGTTTTCCTCTTAGACTTCATCATGCTTGTTCAAGTTGGGTGATTAGTCACTACAAAAGAAAACAAAGTAAAAAGAAATTAATAATAATAAAAATACTCTAAATATTAAAAGAAAAAAAAAATAAAAAGTTTAGAACTTGGGTTGCCTCCCAAGAAGCGCCTGATTTATAGTCATCGGCTTGACTATCTCATTGTTCATCATCCTGTATCCAACCACTTGATGATTTTTGATTCATGCCATTTGGATGTCTTTTCTTTGATTAGCTTAGCTTTCTTGCAGTCTTGAAAGCGAAATTCATCCCTTTCAGTGGTAGAATTCAATAATGCCGTAAGTGGATCAATGGGATAAATCTCTATGAATTCCTCATTGTTAGCACTATCTATCCCAACGATTAGCTTTGGCTGTTGGATGTAATGGGGAACAGGCTGTGGTGGTGGGTCACACTGGATCCATTCTTCTTGAGCTTTCACAAATTCTTCTTCAATAAGCTCGGCTGGCAATTCAGACTCTTTGCTATCCTCATCTATCTCTTGTTTAATCCCAAGTGTGTTGGCGTTACAATGCTCTTGCTCACCTGGTCTGGAATTAGATTCAATGTCACCTGGAAGAGTTTCTTGAAGGCAATTGTTAAAGGCATTGACAAGTTGGCTCATTTGTATTTCAAGACGCCTAAGTGTTGTCACTTGACTCTGAAGTAATGCTTCTTGACTTTGAAGTAATGCTGATTGACTTTGAAGTTCTGCTTCTTGACTTTGAAGTCCTGCTTCTTGACTTTGAAGTAATGCTGATTGCTCCTGAATGATAGTTTCGATTCTTGCCATGAACTGCATAAACATATCTTCCAATGAAGGATTCGTTTCTGGAACCGATACAAGAGATTGTGATGAGAACTCAAAAGGATATGCTTGATGTCTGAATACGAGGACCATTGATTGCTGTTCCAAGAAGAATTTTGGTGATCTCCCCAACCTGGATTGTAGTTGTTGGAATAGAAATTATTCTGCTGCATATTATAGTTTCTAACAAATTGCATTGATTCAGCATAGGTTGGGCATCTTGCTGGGATTCGACCTCATGCTCCAACAATAATCGAATTAAAGAAGAACATGAACACAGCGGAATAATAAACAAAGAGACAGTCAAATCTAACAGGATCATGCTTGTAAACTTTTAATGCGATCTTGTAATTATAAAGCATACATCTGATCAAGAATCATACCTTAACTCAAAGATCTAGTAATCTTGAGTTTACAAACAGCCCAGTCAATCTTGAACACCAAGCTGTCAATCCGAGACTTCAAGCCACACAAGTGTCTGGCTTCTAACGGTAATCCACACAAGATGATCAAGAAAACCTTCAAAAGGTAGGAATGGAGTCTTGCCGAAAATGATGCTAGTAGTTTAGGTTTCAAGAAACCTCTCCCCATCTAAACATACCATGCCCGAATGCTTCATAAGCATCAAGAAGAAGAAAACGCTTTTCTTGCTTCTCCGAGTTTTATGCGCCAACCTCTAGGATTATCTTGATCTTCTTTCTTCTTCACTCTATGCCTTTGCTCTCTTGAAATAAAATGTTTTTCTCTCTAGCAATCCATGAAGAGGAAAGGAGGAAGTCAAGAAATCAAGAAGACACCAAAGCCTCTAAGCATATCACATATATGGCTAGGGGGGCCATAGGAAGGTCGCCAAGCTATCATGTTTCTTTTATAGGGGGCGGCAAACACTCTAGGGTTTGGACTATAGACAATAGCTCTTATGTATTTGCCCTTAAGTCCTTCCACTTAATTAAACTATTTAATTAAGTCCATATTGATTAAATTCTCAAATTAATCAATTAGGCTCTTTTCATTTTAATCTCTTAATTCACCTTTATATGTATGACCCATTAGTCTTCCAATATGTTGGCAATGAATATAAATTAATCTAATTAATTTATACTCATAGATCATGAGCGGACTCTAGCAAGCCATCATGACCACCCAAATACTGGAGAGTCAAGTTAGTCTCGACATAACCTTTCATGTTCAGTCTATCAGTGTAATTCAGTTATTTCACCAAATATCCCGGAAAGACCATGAGCATGGTGCAGTGTCTACTCATGTTCAATCCATATTAGTTCTTGCAACTTTTGGTTAACTTTGTGAATTTAGAGAAACTATTTCTCTTAAATTCATCGTACTCTGGCCAGAGATTCCATCAAGTTAACTTAAGCCAAGAACAAATGAGATATGTCTCCGATGTCACTTGGAGTGGTGAATCCTCTCTGGATCACTCATCCATCTTCGTATGGTTCATGTCATACCCAAAACCACCCTACCATAAGCATCACTCTGTGCTAGGGACCCGTTCGTGATGGAATCAAAGTATGACACTCCCCATACAAGATGACCTGGTATCACAAGTCAGAGGACTATTTACACGACTGACACGTGAGAACGTTTCCATAGACACTTGTGTGACAATACCAAATGGAGTTCTCATAGCGGGTCATGTTCAGTGAACTTGTTCAACAGACAAGCACCTACATGTTATCCTAAAGTATCTCATATACTTCAACACGTGAGATCAGTTGCTTACTAAGTAAGTAGGCTTAACATGTATCAGTCTTTGAGCATTGCCAATGCCCCGTCTTGGCAATACGATGACCAGGAACCGTTTTAGGAACATGGCTTTGATGCATAAGGATCTCACAATTATATATAATTCCTTGCAAGGCCATTATGTTCCATGGGCTTCATCCGATTAGTACTTAATAACTCCTTATCATTGTACTAACATGAAGGAAAACCTTGTATCACTAAGATATAGTGATGGGTTTGCATTATTGGTAGTTTATGCCTGACAAAACCGATTGGCTCTAGGGCATATACCAACAATCTCCCACTTGCACTAAGCCAATCGCTAATGCATCAAATGCCGAACTCTTTCGTTTAGCAATTGTGTCTCTAGTAGGACATAGCTTCAGTACTTTATTGTGAGAATTTGCTTCGGTCATATACTTTTGATAATCTCTATTATCATAGTCACAATATTTATTCGGATCACAATGAAACCCGATTTCTTATGGCTCATGTTGTTACTTTAACAACTAGGAATCTTTTATAGCCCAGTGAGCTATGGATCCAAATACACCTTTTACAGCCTTAAACAAAAGGTTTGTATTCTAACTTGGAATATAAATAATTCAGTCCTCTATAATTTGGAACGTTTCCAAATGACTGAATTTGTTTACATTATAGCATTAAGTCACTTGTTGGATTCTCCCTATGTTAAACTCTTTTAACATTTAATCCAATCATCTGTTGCTAAATCTGTTAGATCTTAGCATTACTAGTCGATTTACCTTTCAATCTTCAATGTATCTGATATACATTGTTTGATGAGTAATCTGTATTACTCCCACTAACCCTTAGGTATGCACAAAAGATATCTCATCCTTTTGATAAATTCAACTTTTGAATGTCACTATCAAAACTGGATATCTCAATCCATTATCTAAAAATGTTATATTAAGTAGACTCATCTCTTATGAGTTATGCATCACTATGCATCTTACTTAATCATTATGTTTAGTAGACTCATCTCGTATGAGTAATGCATCATAATGCATCCTACTAAATCTTTGTGCCTTTATGCATCCTATGCATAAACTTCAAATTTCTACTTATGACTTTTAACTTTTAAATGTCATAATGCTCCCATGTTTCCTACTTGTGTAGAAACATTCAAAGTAAACTCATTTACTTTTCTATGGGATGTGAATTAAAAACTCTTTTGAATGCATATTTGTAATTATAAAACGAAACATCTCATATCCCATATGAATGTTTGTTTTTCAAATACAATTCAAAATCCTTTCTAGGTTAGTGTTTCAACAATCTTGGCTATTTGGAGCATCATGGACATTTCTATGTCATCACATAGTAATGTCCATCCAATTCATCTGGGTTGAATTCTATTAGATAAAAAATCAATTTAGTTTCAAGCCATTCTTCATTTAGATCATATCTTAATAAGAATGCTCTTTTAACTAAATTAGTTTCATAATCTCATTATGAATTTCCTTGAGCCAAAGCTCATCTAGTTGTCAAGTTTTGTATAAGATTTCCTTTGATTCATAATCAAAGAAACTACTAGTATCTATATACTTTAATCTTATACTTTTGACTTGAACAACCTTTGATTATCTTTTATGCAAGTTTCTAGTTTTTATGAGTGTAATAAGACCATGATATGGAACAAATTCCATATAACCTTTCGGTTCATTCTAGGATGAATGGCCAAGCATCTAATGCTAGCATAACTGAAATATCAATGATAATGTTTATAAAACATTCATCATGAATAGGTTGGCAAGCTTGATCAAGTATCAACTAAGGTTGCCACCTCCTTGGTCTTATTCTTTTCACTTGTCCTTACTATTAGTTCCATCTATATGTCATACATATCTTTGAACCAATTTTATAGGTATCATATACCTAAAGGTAGTGAAAACAGACTCATAATAATCATGAAGTAAAACTTCTCAAGTTTCACTTTCTTTCAAGTATCAAATATACTTCTTGCATTTAAGCCTCTAATGCCTTGCATTGCCACAATAATGGTATGTCCCTTTATCAATATCAATTTCTTTCTTCATCTCAACATCCTAACTTTGAAGAACGTTTCTTCGGTTACCTTCCCCTGGTGGAAGTAACAAAGTGGATGATCTTCTAGTTTAGTGAGCACATTTAGCAACACCTTTTGGTTCATGTTGTAATACAACACGACTTGCAAATTGCTCTTAGACAATGAAGAAAGAACTAAGTCTATACTTAGATTATGATCCATAAATCAACCAAGTTTCTCAAACTTGTTGATGCATCCATTAGCACATGATGCCTCATAGGCTATCTTTCTAATCATCTTTCATTGGAACAATTCCTCGAGATGTTTGAACTTCTCATTGCTAAATACCTCATGGATCATTAAAGACATATACATTCATTTCATTAATTAGTGAAATCGACTTTGCATCAAGTATGCAATCAAGTGACTAGTTAACCTGCCATGACAATTTATATCCCATATAAACCAAAGCATATAATAGTCATTATGCAAATTGCAATCATTAAAACCAGGTTTTAAAGTCTGAATGATTGTTCTTACTATATTATCAACATAGTAGCCCTCCTCTACTATTCAAGAAATTTAACTTTTAAACTTCTTAGTGAGCAAGGACCCCTTTCATCCCACCATGACCTTGAGTGACTCAACAAGCCATGTTGAAACTAATTGAGTAGGTAACTTTGCTTACCAATTGCATCTCTATACAACTCCTTGATCAGTTAGGTGACAACTCTTTGCCTAAATGCATCATATGCATTTTGCCTAACCTTTGCCTCTAAATATCATGTGATCAAGTTTGACGTATCCGGATAACATGACACTTAGTTGAGTAAGACCCACCTTCTTTAACTCAAACATATTCGTACAGTAGTTTGACCTTGAGTGACTCAACAAGCCTCCTACTGGAAGAACTCTGGTTATCTTGTTAAGATGGTGGAAGGCAACTAATCATGCGTAACATGGACTCAATATAATTTAATGAGGGATTTCTTTATTTCATTAAATAGGTTTCATTGCTTTTCTTTGTTGATTGACGTGCATAGCATTTATTCAAATATATATCATATATGTAAATTCAAAAATAAATCTATTTCATGCAATCTATTAGGATGATTATGGAATTTACTACTCTAGTTCCCTTGAGCCATTAGGAAACTAGTTGGTCAAATTCCTAGAGATACCATACATAGTCTTCATAAGTCTTGATGGTGATCTCCTTGGTCCTTCTTCTTGGCGCCTTATCTCCTTACATTTGGAATTGCATAAATTCTAATATTAGCCTAAATCTAAATCTACAAGACTAAATAACATTTACATATCTTTGATAGAAACCTCAAGTTACATTCGAGGGGAGTTAGGTGAGAAGAGAATTTACAACTCCGAAAATAAAAAGAGAAGGCAGGGTTCGCAGACCCTATTTATAAAAATACCAAAAAGAAAAGTTAACCATCCATGACCTAAGTCTAAGGTCTAAGTCCATAACCATCCTCATGATTTCATAATCACATCATAAAGTATAAAATTAAATGCATACATATTTAATATCACTTAGTAATCTTGTGTGTCATTTAAGGAAAGTAATATTTAAACTCATTTAAATATACTTGGCTCAAATTATCTAGCAATTTTAATTTTAATTCAATTTACTTGAGTCCTAATCCAATTAGGATTCATTGAATTAAAATTTTCCATCTAATTAAACAATTTAATTAGATTTCCTAACACCTTAGGAAGTTCAAGTTTGATTAGGAAACTTTCTCTACAAGGAAAGTTTCATATCTTCTCCTAACTTTTAGGAGTCCTTGTCCAACTAGGAAACAATTTCCACAAGGATAGCTTAGGTGCATTCCTAACTCTTAGGAATCCAATCTTGACTAGGAAACAATTTCCACAAGTCCAAAATTCTAAAGAATAAGAATTTCCAAAAATAGAAAGCGGTGCCCTAACACACAACTTTTGTGTGTAGCAGCCTCCCACCTTTAGTAAGTCACGCCACCGTAACCTGCAGCTCTTTTTGGGGCAACGTTTGCCTCAAAGCAGCCACCTCTTTTCATGACTAAGTGGTGTAAAATTCACACACAATTCATTCTTTGATTTTCATCCAATTATACCTACAATTCAAGAATCAATTTCAAGAACTCAAGGCTGCCCAGAAAATTCCAGCAACCATGCAAACAGTTTGCACAACTTTGAGAGGCAGTTTCGACAAAAAAAAAATCAAAAAATTCACCAAAAATTACAGCATCAAGATAGACATGATTCAGACTTCTCCTCAAATTTTCAGAATTTTTGGACACCTCTAACCATGTCAAACCGCAACTTACAGCAGGTGTGCAAAAAAATCCTGCACTTGTTTTCTTCGAAATTCAAGCACCAAAACCAAAACCAATTCAATTCAAATCAAATCCAAACTTGTTTCTTTTAACTTCTTTGTGTCATGCAATCATATGGTAACGTTAAACATTGATCAAATCAATTTTAAACATGTTTTAAACAATTTAAAACACCAAGATCAGATTGCAAACAGAAGCTGTCAGAATTGAAACAAAACAAGAAAACATTTTTCTTGAAAGAAATTTGCTAGATCAAAACACAATTCAATCCAATTGAATATTACCTAGAATTAAACATTTAAATCACAAGAAAACTTCCACGCTAGGCTCTGATACCACTGTTGGGATTCGACCTCATGCTCAAACAATAATCGAATTAAAGAAGAACATTAATGCAGCGGAATAATAAACAAAGAGATAGTCGAATCTAACAGGATCATGCTTGTAAAATTTTAATGCGATCTTGTAATTATAAAGCATACATCTGATCAATAATCATACCTTAACTCAAAGATCTAGTACTCTTGAGTTTACAAACAGCCTACTCAATCTTGAACACTAAGCTATCAATCCGAGACTTCAAGCACATAAGTGTCTGGCCTCTAACGATAATCCACACAAGATGATCAAGAAAACCTTCATAAGGTAGAAATGGAGTCTTGCCGAAAACGATGCTAGTAGTTTAGGTTTCAAGAAACCTCTCCCCATCTAAACATACCATGCCCAAATGCTTCATAAGCATCAAGAAGAAGAAAAAGCTTTTCTTGCTTCTCCGGGTTTGATGCGCCAACCTCTAGGATTATCTTGATCTTTTTTCTTCTTCACTCTATGCCTTTGCTCTCTTGAAAGAAAACGTTTTTCTCTCTAGGAATCCATGAAGAGGCAAGGAGGAAGTCAAGAAATCAAGAAGACACCAAAGCCTCTAAGCATATCACATATGCGGCTAGGGGGTCTTAGGGAGGTCGGCCAAGCTATCATGTTTCTTTTATAGGGGGCGGCAAACACTCCAGGGATTGGACTATGGATAATAGCTCTTATGTATTTGCCCTTAAGTCCTTCCACTTAATTAAACTATTTAATTAAGTCCCTATTGATTAAATTATCAAATTAATCAATTAGGCTCTTTCCATTTTAATCTCTTAATTCACCTTTCCGTGTGTGACCCATTAGGCTTCCAATATGTTAGCAATGAATATAAATTAATCTAATTAATTTATACTCATAGATCATGAACGGACTCTAGCAAGCCATCATGACCACCCAAATACTGGAGAGTCAAGTTAGTCTCGACATAACCTTTCGTGTTCAGTCTATTAGTGTAATTCGGTCCTTTCATCAAATATCCAGGAAAGACCATGAGCATGGTGCAGTGTCTACTCATGTTCAATCCATATTAGTTCTTGCAACTTTTGGTTAACTTTTTGAATTTAGAGAAACTATTTCTTCTAAATTCATCATACTCTGGCCAGAGATTCCATCAAGTTAACTTAAGCCAAGAACAGATGATATATGTCTCCGATGTCACTTGGAGTGGTGAATCCTCTCTGGATCACTCATCCATCTTCGTATGGTTCATGTCATACCCAAAACCACCCTACCATAAGTATCACTCTGTGTTAGGGACCCGTTCATGATGGAATCAAAGTATGACATTCCCCACACAAGATGATGTAGTATTACAAGTCAGAGGACTACTTACACGACTGACACGTGAGAACGTTTCCATAGACACTTGAGTGACAATACCAAATGGAGTTCTCACAGCGGGTCATGTTCAGTGAACTTGTTCAACGGACAAGCACCTACATGTTATCCTAAAGTATCTCATATACTTCAACACGTGAGATCAATTGCTTACTAAGTAAGTAGGCTTAACATGTACCAGTCTTTGAGCATTGCCAATGCCCCGTCTTGGCAATACGATGACCAGGAACCGTTTTAGGAACATGGCTTTGATGCATAAGGATCTCACAATTATATATAATTCCTTTGCAAGGCCATTATGTTCCATGGGCTTCATCCGATTAGTACTTAATAAGTCCTTATCATTGTACTAACATGAAGGAAAACCTTGTATCACTAGTGATGGGTTTGCATTATTGGTAGTTTATGCCTGACCAAACCGATTGGCTTTAGGGCATATACCTACATATCTATCACTTGTGTGTCCTTCCTCACAAAATTCACATGTTACAGATGGGCTTTGGACTGAATGCACACTTATAGTGTCAAATTTCTTGGACAAAGCAGCCATCTGTGCAGATAAAGCATTGATTGCATCCTGTTTATTATCCCACATAGTGCATCCAAATCAACAAAACCTGAAAATAAAGAAAAATAAAGTTTAAATTAAGATTAAGGTTGCTTGGTGTTAATATTAACAAAAATAATAAACAATTCCCCAACAACGGCGCCAAAAACTTGTTGTCGGATTTAATCACGCAAGTGCACGCTATCGCAAACAAGTAATAAAGTAGAAGTAGAGTGTCGAACCCGCGAGGAATTGTTGTTAAAATCGTTAAGTACTAAAATTAACACAACTTAATATTATCTAAACAACTAATTAAAGATGATAATCAAACTTAAATAAAAGAAACTAAAGATAAAAGCAAGTAAATTAAAAAGATGAATTCAATTAATTAATAAAAGCCTAGGATTACAACTTCCCTCAACACTTCGCTTGAATCTCTCTCTACCTCTTCACTTGATTAATGAACCTGAGTTGTTAACCTAGAGTTCTATCTTATTTATAAGCATTTGTCGATGGTCTTATAAAAATATCCTTCCTAACCAATTAACTATATGTCTATGATAATTGAATTAAAGAAGAACTCATTAAGCTTAGGCTCTAACAATGGTTACACATGACAAGTAAGTATATTTCTACCCTACCTGCAGATCAATTCATCCTAATAAATGAATATGAAACATGTGTGATTCAATCCATGTCTAACACTAAAATCCCTATGTCTAGTTGTATTTAGGTTAACAAATCAATCTAATTGGTAGCTAAGCAATTAGAAGCATTAAGAACAAGAATGAATAAACAACTCAATAAATCATTAAATCAAGCTAGAGAGAGATAGTAAATTCAAACTGTGTTGAGTTCCATTGAATCCTAGTAAAAGAGATTTAGTTCATGACAATTAATGAAAACAAATAATCAAATAGTTTCACCATCTTAAACAACACAAGAAAAATAAAGAAGAGAAAAAAGAAAAGAAGAAACTAAGAGTTGTCAATTCTTGAGTCTTCAATCTTCAATCTTCCAATCTTCATGAGAGAATTTGATGGTGACTATCTTCTTAAGAGAGAATTAGGTTTCTAGAAGTCTAATCCTCTTTATTCTGACCTAAAAGAGTCCTATTTAAAGTGTCCAAGGCCCTCTGGAGTCCCAAACTTCGCATACAAGCAACGATGTCAAAATCATAAAATTTGCATTTTTGCGGTTACTATTCATGCATCGGGTGCTGCAGTACTAGCTTTCCAGCACTGCAGCGTTGACTCTCGAATTGGAGAGTTAGCCTTCTCGGTTTGTTGCCTGCAGGTTTTGTCATCTTCTCGAACTTTATCAGCTGTTTTGACTAAGAAAATCTCGTCCGATTTTGATGCTCCTTATACCGTTGGAAAGGTACGGAAGTCAGATTAAAAAGTCAAGAAGGAGTTTTCTCATTTAAAGTCTTTAAGATCAATTTTTTCTTGAAAGAAGCCTCGGAGGTCGAATCTGCCTGCTCATTGGAATGCACCATTTTTCATCGTTTTGCACCTCGAAGCTCAAGATCACCTTAGACCTATAAAAACACATAAATAACAACTAAATAACTATTTTAAACATAAAATGGATAAATAAAATAAATATAAAAACATCTAAAACTAATCAAATCCTACTAAAATCCTCAAGGACTTAGCCGATTTAAAAACATAAAAGATGGCAAAATAACTATATTTCCTAGAGTTATCATTATCACACCCCCAAACTTAAGATTTTGCTAGTCCTCGAGCAAAACAAAACAAACGAAATAAAATAAAATAAAATGAATCAAAGCACAACTAGAGATGAGTGCACTCAAATAATGATTTCTTTAATTATCCTCAAAAGTTATCTCAAAATCTCGACTCGAAGTAGAACATAAACATAATCCAAATTTATTATCCAATTCAATCGTATGCCTCATGCTTGAATATATTTTCAGTGTGTGTATAATCTCTTTGCAAATCATTGCATGCAATCCAAATAAGTTTATGGCAATACAAAATACGAACTAGTACTAGATTCTCATATGTTTGCTTTTCATCTCTCTCTCCACTAATTTAGACTAACACTTCATCAAGGGTCATGTAGTCTTTTATTAAGCTTGTAATGAAAGGTTAGGATCAAGGTAGGTTATGTTAGTATATGCCCTAAAGCCAATCAGATTGGACAAGGGATATACAATTAATAATGCAAACCAATCACTATACTATAGTGATTCAAGGTTTTCCTTCATGTTAGTACGATAATAAAGAGTTATTAAGTACTAATTGGATGAAGCCTATGGAACATAAAGGCCTTGCAAAGGAATTATAAAGAGTTATAATTGTGAGATCCTTAGGCATCAAAGCCATGTTCCTAAAACTGTTCTTGGTCATTGTATTGCAAAGATGGTGCATTCGCAATGCTCAAAGACTAGTACATGTTAAGCCTTCTTACTTGTTAACTAAGAAACCGATATCATAGGTTGAAGTATGGGGGATTCTTAGGATAACATGTAGATGCTTGTCTGTTGAACAAGTTCATTGAACATGGCTCGTTGTGAGAACTCCATTTGGTATTGTCACTCCAGTGTCTATGAAAAATGTTCTCACATGCCAGTTTTGTAAATAGTCCTCTGACTTGTGATACCAGGTCATCTTGTATGGGGAGTGTCATGCTTTAATTTTATCATGAACGGGTCCCAAGAAGGGATGCCTATGGTAGGATGATTTTGGGTATGACATGAAGCATGCAAAGGTGGATAAGTAATCCAGAGAGGATTCACCACTCCAAGTGACATCGGAGATATATATCATATGTTCTTGGCTTGGGTTAAGTCTTTGACCAAAGCACGATGGATTTAAGAGAAATTATTTCTCTAAATTCATAATGTTAGCCATAAGTTGCAAGAACTAATATGGATTGAACATGAGTAGACACTGCACCATGCTCATGGTATTTTCGAGATATTTGGTGAAAGGACTGAATTACACTAATAGACTGGTTACTGAAAGGTTTCAAAGAGGTCACTTTGACTTTTCAACATTTGGGTGGTCATGATGGGTTGCTAGATTCGCTCATGATCTATGTTTATAAATTGTACACTATGTTGAAAAACGTAGATTATAATTTATGCTCATTGTCAACATGTTGGGAACCTAATGGGTCATACACAATAGGACGGTAATGTTGGATTAAACTTGGGATTTGATTAAGTATGACTTAATTGAATAAAAGGTTAAAGTTGGAGGACCTAACTGAATAAATTCAATTTAGGAAAATTAAGACATAATTTGGATTTGGGAAATCCAAATAAGTATGTCTTAATATTACATTGTGGATAAGCTTGTCTTAAGTAGACAATGTCCAAATGTAGACATGTCTTAAGATAAGTTGTCCTGGTCGAAATTGGAGTTGTCCAAAATGAGAAAAAGTTTCTCGTCTTCGAGGAGTTTGATTTTGAATCAAATTCTATCTTCTCTTATTTCACTAAATCGAACATTGCCTCGATTATGTCTAGGTCCGAGCATGGCACTAAGAGTTAGTGTTTGACTAGGACTTTAACACTTGCTAGGTGAAAGAGTTTCACTTAAGCAAGGAGTCTGATTATGAATCAAACTCATTTAAACCGAGCTAGTTGAATCCTACTAGTATTCTAAGAGGTTGATTAAGAATCAAACTCTTATCATTATGTAAACTGACCAGTGAACATAGAGATAATTTGAGATAGGTTTGGCCACGACTTTAAGAGTTAGAGTTTTGGTTGAACTTGGATTCATGAGGGTGAAAGAGTTTCGTCTCAATTAAGACTTTGATTGAGAACCAAACTCCTATCCACTTTATCCCTTGGCAGTCGAATATGGCCATCATATGGGGTAGGTTCGGCCAAGTAATTAAAGGTTAGTGATTGGCTAGAACCATAACTCTTGAGTGAGGAAGAGTTCCTCTTGAGATTTAAGTTTTAAGTGAGTTAAAACTCTATCCTTTAACCCTATTAGTGTGGCTGGCCATAGGGGTTCTTAGTGAAGTAATTCATTTGAGTTAAAACACAAGTTGTTAGCTTGAGAGAAAAAGAGTTTTCTCCCTTGAGAGAAAAGAGAAAATCGGCCAAGCCACTTCCATTGTAGCCAAACCCCTTTTCTTACTTCTTCTCCTTTCTTCCTTTGTTCTAGCCGCATATACCATAGAATTGTTCTAGAGTATTTCGGTCTTGAAAGAAAAAGACAAAGGGTTAACCTTTTGATTTTGATCGAGAGATCAACCAACTAGCATTGGTGAATCCCCGATGTATACACCTAATTTTGTTTAGGCCCCTTAAAAGGTACATTTTTCCTAAAAAACCCGATTTTCTAAACTCATTCCAATTTCATGGTTACTGACTTACAATTTGGTATCATTGAAGTGGGCGGGCCATTTTTGATACTTCAGATTAAAAAAGTCAAATTTGATCAAAAAGTCAAAGCTGGAGTTGACCAAAAAGTGAAAGTCATAGGTCAAAAAGTCAACTTAGGAATCAAGACTAAAAAAGAAACTTAGGTGCTAAAGAAGTAATCTTGATGTTTTTAAACTCAATTTTGAACATTAAAGTGATAAAACCAAATGGAAGTGAAGTGAACAAAAGAAGGTGGAAAATACATGGTATTCTGCTAAGGTGAGGAAAGCAAGGCAGAGGGCTCATTTTTTTATCCAAGTGAATGACAATTCTTGATGGAAATATGGAAGTCCCTTTTTCTAAATGGATGACAATTTTTGGTGAAAATATGGGAAACCCATTTTTGCTTAAGTAGTGGCAATTTTGGTGAAAGCATGGAAGCTCACTTTCAATGACCAAGTGGTAGGTTTTGGTGGAGGAGGAGGGCCTATTTCTCAAGACCAAGAAGAAGAAAGACGGTTAAGATTAAAAGCCCGACCTTAGGAAGTCCATCTAGATTTTTGTTGTTGAGAGGCCCAACCTTAGGAAGTCCATTTAGATTTTGTTGTTGGGAGGCCCAAACTTAGGATCCATGTAGGAAAATGGGGGTAAGTTTAGAATTAAGTGAAAATTGTAGGAGCATGGTGTAAATAAGAGAGGTGTTTTGGTAATCAAAAAGGATGAGTGAAAAGTGTGGTATTTTGGTAAATAAATAGATAGCAACAAAAGACATGAGGCACCTTATTTAGTACATGAGTTGGTATTTTTGGCCAATGGGAGCCATTCTTGGAGGAGGATCACTAGCTAAAGCATGCGATGTTGGAAAATGGCCAAAAAAAAAACACTAGAATATTCAAGATCATTTTCGGCCAAGAGAGAGAAAGGGAGGATAAAGATGATCAAATGGCATAGATGTAAATAGGTGGATAGTTTTCAAGAGCAAAGGACACGAGTCATCTTATTTAGTACATGAGTTGGCATTTTTGGCCAATGGAGAGCAATCTTCGTGACCAAGTAGGAATGCCATTGGCCAGCCAATTGATGATGTTTTAATGTGTAAGGATTAAACCTTATTGGCTAGGTAACATGATGAAGCCAAGTGGCTAAAAAAATGGAAGAGAGGTGGAGATTGAAGGGGCCATTCGGCCAAGGCATGTATAAGCCTAAAAGAGATATTTTCTTAAGCTATTCACACTTCATTTTCAGAGCACAAGGTAGTAGCTAAACTCACCTAAATAGAAAAGGAAAGGAAGAGAGAAAAAGGAGGAAGGAGGAGAAGGTTGAGAGGTCTTTAGTGAAGCTTACCTAGGTAGCTTCATTTTCTTTTCTTTTTCTTTGTTTTTCTATTGATTTCATGTTCTTTTCTTCTTCTTTTATGTATGATTTTCATTTCCTTTTCTCCAAAACAAAAGGTTTCAAAAATGTTTTCAAATGAGTTTTTCTTTTCCTCTTCTCTTTTTCAAGAAAACAAAGTTTTCACAAATTTTCTTCTCTTTCTTTGAAGTTGGCCGAAACTTGGCATGATCTTTGGTGATACTTCTTTTGTTGTTTCATACTTCATCTTTGATATACAATGCTTGTTGGTATATTGGTTTATTTGATGCCATTTTTTTTTTGTTTCTTGAAATGTTAAGGTTATGACATGATAATCTTGGTTTCCACCAAGTGATGGTTAGGTCGGATTAACATCCAAGTGGCCAACCTTGAGCCAACATTTGTTCTTGTTGTTTATCTATTTTTTTGCTTATATATTGTCATCTTCATGTGCATACCTTGCTGAATATGAGTTTATTGTGGAGCATTCTCTTTGTTATATATTTATTTTCTCTTTAGAAAGAATGATTATGAGCTTGATGATCTTGGTTTCTACCAAGTGATGGCTAAGCCGAATTTCTATCCAAGAGACTAGCCTTGAGCCAATCATTTTTGCTTGCTGTAAATCACGTTTTCAAACCATTTACAGCATGATTTTGGTTAAGATCAACCAAGGGTCTATAGCCAAAATCTTGACTTCAAACTAATTGGAAAAAGCAATGTATAAAAGTTGGAGTTGCTGATTTCGGGCAATATTTTTCCTATGCATTTTTTGTCCAAATAAAAAACTGTTTTAACATCATTTGATATACCCTCAGATGATTCCCTGGTTAAAATTTTAGATTTTTTTTGAGGTTTCCTTAAGGGATTAAAAAATGGTTTTGGCAAAACTAGTTTTAGTGGTATATGCTAATTTTGGGAACACTTGAGTCTATGCATTTCTTGTCCAAATAAAAAACTTTTTCAACCTCATTTCATATACCTTTAGATGTGTCCACGGTTAAAATTTCAGATTTTTTGAATATTTTTTAAGGATCTAAAAAATAATTTAGTAAAACTGGATTTGTGAAGTTAAAACAAACTTTAAAACTAGTAAAAGTTTCGATTTTTAACACAGAGGGAGGGGCTGGACGAGACCCTTAGGTACTATTTAGAGGTTGTTTTCATGGTCTTTTAAAGTTTAAAAATAGTTTTAAAAAAAAATCGGGTCATGGGTAGGTAAAACGAGCAAAAACTAGGATTTCCACACTAAGACCATTCGGCCACTTTGGCTTTTCCTTCAAAAATTGCATCATTTTAAACTTGTTTTGGCTTTCAAAATGTTTCTATTTGAGGCTCGTCTAGAGAAATTTAGATGTCAAACAATGGCATTCGGATATCCTCTTAATCCGAGCAAAAATTCATGCCCGAAATCTTTCGATTTTAAAATCCAATTTATGTTTCTTTCAAAGGTAGTCGAACATCTTTTTACGTGTTCGGATATCCTCTTCGAGAGTGAAACACATTCCGATAACGCTCCTATTTTCATGCATTTCATATTTAAAAATATCTTTTTAGTTTATCATAAAAAACGTGCTTTCTCGGTTTCATAAGCATTTGGCGAGAACTATTTCTTAATCTCTGTCGGGTTGTCGGGGAGGTTAGGAAATTATTCAACGCACGTGTTTATGAAATCGTAAGGTATGGTTTTCGTTTTATTCGAAATTACGTGAATGTCACGCGAAAAGATATTTTTCTAAAGCTTTGCCGGGTCTGTCGGGGAGTTCGGTAAAATGTTCCGGCGTATGCCATTTATGTAATTTCACACATGAAAAATCCATAAAAAGGAATTTAAAAAATGTTGTGTGCATATTCTATTTTCATATATATTTTAGTTAATATGCATATTTCATGATTATGTCATTTAATAATTGATGTTCATGTGGTCATGTTGATTATGCTACTTGATGTATGATATGTCATGAATTCTTTTGTCATATCATAATAAGATGAGTGCTATGACATGAATTATTTGCCATGTCATGACTTATTTTCCATGTCATGTATGCCATGTCTTGATTTTTTTTGCCATATCATAATAAGATGTATGCCATGTCATAGTGAATTTTGCCATCCCATAATAAAATGTATGCCATGTCATAATAAATTGTATGCCATGTCATAAAAAATTGTGTGCCATGTCATAGTAAATTGTATGCCATGTCATAGTGGATTTTTCCATGTCATAATAAATTGTATGCCATGTCATTTTGGATTTTGTCATGTCATAATAAAATGTATGCCATGTCATGATAAATTATTTGCCATGTCATAATCAAAGTTTGCCATGCCATGATAATTATGCAAGTTACTTGATTTATATTTATGCCTTAGCGATAATTGGCATATTCATGAGCATCTAAATATTTGAAAATTAATGTTTTTTTAAAAAAATAAATAAGGCAATATCC
Source organism: Fremontodendron californicum (assembly GCA_030761205.1). Lineage (NCBI taxonomy): Eukaryota > Viridiplantae > Streptophyta > Magnoliopsida > Malvales > Malvaceae > Fremontodendron > Fremontodendron californicum. The sequence goes on from JAULJL010000005.1 coordinate 28,325,562, forward strand.
ATGAGTTAAAATAGTTCATGAATCTTCCTCGGGCTGTCGGGGAATCTTCATCAATTATTATTAACAAAGGAATATCCTTCTAAAAGGAGAATGATGCGGATAATTTCAAAACAATAAAAATTCTATGTTTTGTCGGTTTGCCAAAGAATATAGAAAATTTCACAATAATAAATTCCGAATCGTTCTCGAAATAATATGACCATTTCTAAAGGGAATTATTTTTAAACATCGAATATAAAACTGACTTTCACTGAGACTTCATGATAACACACGATTAATAAGGTATCATTTTATACGGGTGTTGTGGGGGTGCTAATCGTTCCCCATGATGTAACCGACTCTCGAACTCGTTTTTGTTGTTATTTGGTTTAAAGCGCGGATTTCAAAATTGGTTTTTAAAGGATTTTAATTAATTTTAAAATGTTTTACAAAAATCAGTTTTAATAGGTGATCGATCACACCTAGCCAAAAAAGATCGATGGCGACTCCATTTTCTTTTTCGATATTGTTTTCAAACCCTCATTTTATTTACAAGGAACCAATTTTCTTTTCCTCTTCCCCCCTTTTTTTAACGTCACTTGACGGGTCCCGCGAATGACACGTTATGACAACTTGACGACTTCACTGGGGGCTTTTAGAGAGTCAGGCCTAAAATTAATTATGTGTTATCAAGAGTCTCGATTTTGTCAGTTTTTAATCGATATTTAATTATAATTTCCAATTTTTTTTAAAAAAAGAGAATTTTAAATATGTTCATGTACATGCATATTATTATTGTTCCCTGGTTATTTAATGTTGTATATTATTATTGCTTTCTAGTTAATTATTGCCTTACCTTATTGTTTTAATTAAATTGTCGGGGTATTTAGAATAAAGGTTGTAGGATAGGTGGCGAAAGGTTTGTTTGTTCCTCCTTACACACTACACTTGCATTTGCATAACATGAGCCCTTATATTCGGGTTCCATCCTTTTAGGTGGGAGTAAATTACCTACGCTTCGTGAGGTGATAACCTTCGCATAAGCTAGCAAAACACTTCTGGAGTATCAAACTACCTAGCTTCGTGAGGTGATAACCTCCAAATAAGCTTGGGAAATGTTCTCTAACAAATTGAACCCTTTGAATCGGGGTGCCTTACTAGCCTTCATCGGCGGCAGTGAGAAACAATTTGGGGCCTTTAGAACCTAATTCAACCTTATATAGTGAACCTAGGCGAAGTCATGTCGAATTTCCATTAGATATCCCAAAGTTAAGAACAGCCGGGAAAATTTCTTACTTTTTGCTATTTATTCTACGATAATATTATGTTTTAACTCTATTTTATCCCCGTATTGACTTGTGCTCTTTGTTTTTGTTTTGTTTTCATTTCATGCATCATGATCATTTAGGGGTATATGCCTTAAGTCGAGTGTCGACCGAAGAGATTTTCATTATAGTCATGGAGCGCCAAGATCTTCTACCAGTATCAGTTATTAGCAAGATATATCAAGAAGTCAGAACTGAGTCCGAGAAGAATCAGGGTGACAATGGAGACTGTTTGGCCGTTGGTTTCATGTCTGTACTTTCCAAGTTGGTTCATCTGGATTTTGTTCATAATGATTTAGTGGAATTAGAGGAGATTTGGAGACAGTGGGGAGTTGCGAGAATGAATGAGTTCACCAAAAAATAAGGCGACATAACGCTACTTCTCCCAGTCAAGATAGATGAGCCGTTAGTCAGGGCGATAGTACAATTTTGGGATCCTTCATATCAATGCTTCACATTCAATTGGGAGGATATAGTACCCACCATCGAGGAGTACTCCACCTTACTTCGCGTCGAGACAGTAAATCCAGATAAGATCTATTGGAAAGAGCAGAAAACAATGAGTTACCGGAAGAAGCTTTCCAAAGTGATGGGTATAGAGTTCTCGATGGATTCTCCGCATATAAAGAAGAAAGGTCGAGTGATTGCATTCCTTGGGTATTTTTGCGAAACTACATCAAGAGTCACCCGAGGACAACCATGTTGTGGATATCTTTGCTTTGGCCATCTATGGTTTGGTACTATTCCCGAAAGTGGAAGGACATGTCGAAGCGGCTGTGGTGGATTTCTTTGATCGCTTGGACAAGAAGATTGATCCTTCCCTACCATCCTTGCTGAGACGATTAGGTCGCTCAGTTATTGTCGAAGAAGAGGTGAGGGACGCTTCGAGTGTTGTGTACAACTTTTGTACGTTTGGATCCAAAGTCACTTCTAGGGAAATGAATATGTGCCGCTTCGGCCTTACATGAAGACTTCCATTCCCTCAAAGAATTCTGCAAGAAAGAATGGCCGAAGAAAGGGAATAAGAAACAATGGATCATGGCTCTTCGTCACTTAGCCAGTAAGGATGTAACTTGGAAGGCGCCATGGATGGCACTTGGGTCGATCTTTTATCATTGTAGTGAGAAACTATGGGTTCAGCTATTAGGGATTTAGGGAACTATTAGCTATGCACCACTACTAGTACAGAGGCAGTATGGGTCAGAGTAGTTCATCCCGATGACTTATGAGCTTACTTTGATGGAGTTTGCTTATGGTGAGCCCGGATATGTGAAGAAGATACGTGAGGCCATTAGGGCATGGAAGAAATTACACCAATCATAAGGTACACCGACAATGCCACCTAGACGTATCAGGTGTGGAGAGCCAAGAGGGTCCGTGACATTGTGCTTCTTGCTGAAGATGGATCTGTTCATTTGGTAATCCTTCAACCTGAACCAGTAGTGCCATCAGAAGTTGAGATTGTTAGGCAAGAATTAGAAAAAGAGAAAGGGAAATCGAGACAAGAACTTCATTAGCTTCAAGAGGAAGTAGGGGATTTGAAGATCCAACTTGAGATTCAAGGGGTCAAGATCCAGAAAGTGGCCAGACAACGAGACACGACACGTTTTGATCTAAAAGATTTGCCAAGAGAACAAGAAGTTGAGAGCCAAAGGAAAATTTACGGGAACTAGCAAATATCTTGGTACACATGAGAAAGAGATGGAAAGGCTTCAGATGAAATTGGACTTCTAGAAGGGTAAGGCTAATGAAAGCAAAGAAAAAGTGTCCAGATTCTCCTGTGAGCGACAAACATGGGAAGATGCACACTCTTTGGTTTCAGCCAAGTTGGAAAGAAGCCTATAAGAGAACGAGTAGTTAAAGGCTAGGGTAGAGAATAAGAAGGGAATAACATCCATGATGCGAAAGGAAAATGAGACACTCCATGCGATCATTCAGACCTTAGAGCAACAGCTACAAACCCAAAAAACTGATATTGTCACCATCATTCAGGAATATAGGGAGAGAGCCCAATGGAGCCAAGCCAATGACTTAGCCATGGATGCCAGTATGAGGTGGAAAGTGGAAACTCTGGGAAGACAACAGTACATAGATCATTTGACTACGCAGATCCACAAGGCTGTGACAAAAGCGAGTGAGATGGTAGAGAAGGTGAAGGCTTTGAGAAAGAGCGTCAACCCGGTTGGAGAGAATGGGCAGCATCTACTGAATTTCCTAGAGGAAGCACAAGAGCAACATGAAAAAATCAAATATTTTTATGTAACCCGAGAGTGATAGATGATTTGTAAATAAAAATTTCTATGAATTAATGAAAACCATTTATATTGGAACTCGATCTTGAGGCAAATACCTTTAGTTGCATTTTCATATGCATACCACATATTCATTTATTCATCTACCCATACATTTGTTTATTTAATTATTCATTCATGAACTCATACTTTTTAATTCATTCATTCTTTCATACATTCAATGGAATATAAAATAATAACATGTCTTAAAGTTCTAATTCGTTATATTTAAAATAAGGTATAAAGATTGGGAGTCTTATGAAAGATCTAGATATTCAGCGTCGACATAATACCAGATTACAAACCCGAATCATGGAGAACGAACAAGCTGCCCGAATGGAAAGAATGGAAAGGGCACAAGAAGAATTGCGGGAGCAGTTAGCAAAGTCTCAAGCAGAATCAAGGGATCAAATGACTAAACTCATGGAGTTGGCAGCTGTTGCACTCAGGGGAAGAGGACCCACAGAAAATATGGTTGTCGGAGAAGATTTAGGGAGTCAAAGGGGCCACGAGGGCCAAGTAAGTTAACATGAGGCCATACTACTAAATGGCCAATCATCCCAGAGTACTAAAAATGTACCTCTAGCGGGCGCGATGCCTTTTGTATATGCCCAGCCTAATACGAGGGAACAAAATCAAGTTCCAATTGGCACTAATCTTGAGGCTGCCCCTGCTAATCCTATTGAGGTCCCTAATCTAGATGATCTTTCCAAGCAAGAAAAGCTCAAGACAGTCGCTTTTAAAGAGGCCGAATCAGTATATTCACAGAAAAAGTATGAGTTGCTGGAAGAAAGACTACGGGCTATAGAGGGGGCAGAATTATTTGGTACCCTCGACGCCAAAGAGCTAAGTCTAGTTCCCGGTCTAGTGATCCCGCCCAAGTTCAAAGTACATACTTTGAAAAGTTTGTCTTGTGCTTATGAAAATGCTATGATAAAAATGCCATCATATTATTTCATGCATATTCGGCCATTCCATTATGTTTGCCTTGCATGTGCATTTTTCTTTTGTTTCTTAACTTGCTTGCATTTCCATGCCATGAGCTTGTGCATTTTGATTTTGGTATATTATATGTTATTGAAAATGTCATGACATTATGCATTTTGATATGGTTTGTCATTTATTTAGGTCATTTACTAAGTAGGATTGCATTAGAGTCTCACATGATCATTTGGCCTCTTCATGCATCCCTTGCCTTGCCTTATCATGCATTTGCATACTGTTTCGGTAACATGCTTGGCATTATAATGTCTTGAAATTGTGTATTAGCTACTGTTTGTTCCAGCATTGACATTAATTTCATGAGTCATTATATGTTCATAATATTGCTATGCATGCTCACTACATTTTAGGTCTAGGCCATATTGGTATTGCCATGCATATTGAGTCCTAAATCACATTGGTATTGTCATGCATTAATATGCTATTTAGGTCTTAGATCACATTCATTTTCATGCATATTTATGACATATTAGGTCCTAGTCACATTTACATTATCAAGCATTGCATGCATATAGAGTTAGGATAGCATTTATTACCATGCAAATTCATGCTAGGCATTTAGGTTGCCATGAATTGTCATGCATTTTCTTTACCATTTAGTCCTTTAGACCATGAATTTCATACATTTCATTTGCTGTATGTTCATGCATTCCATGTCATTGCCACTTGATTTGTGACTTAGGCCAATTAATGGCTCAAAGTCATGCTCTCTAGAGCATACTTGTGGAAAATTAAGGAATTGTCAAATTGATCATTCTATCTTTGTATTTTTTTTTACTTAGCCAATTTTGTCCAAGGTTTTTAAAATGTTTAGCTACTGTCCTTAGGTCTTAAGTATGATTTCTAACAATTTCCACTTTGGTTTTTGAATGAATTTATCGAAGGCAAAAAATGTGTTTTGGTAAACAGTTTTTCTTCACCCAGTAATCGAACATCTCCAATTTGTCTGGGCAGTCATCTTTAAACAAAAAATTAAGAAAATTGTTTCTCGTGTATATTTCCATGTTCTGAGTCTCCATTATTTTTTTTAGAATTTTTATAGTTTTTAAAAATAGGCTAAAAAATCGTGTGGCAAAACTGGACAGTAGAGGCAGATTTGAAATCAAAAGAGGATTAAGGGTAGAATTTGGCTAAGGCATTTAGAGGGAGTTGGGTAGAAGTTTTAGCTACTGTCTTAGGGTAGTTTCTAAGCCTTTTTAAACATTGAAAATGATTTTATAAATCTCGGGTTAAGGGTAGTTAAGTCCGGGATTTTAAACTTAGGAAATTAGAGCCATTTTAAAAAGGGTTTGGTGAGGGTTTTAATATTTATTCAAATTCTTCTTCTAAATTATTTTCAAACAATCACAAAGTTTCGTTTTTTAGAAAATCTAATTTGACATATATTTGTAAGGTAGCCGGATATCTTTTTAGATATACGGATTTCTTTAATTAAAGGAAAAAATACATTTTTCATGCATTGCATTTTCCATGTTCATGCATTTTATTTAAATGTGTGATGTTTGCTATGATATTTTCCATGATATTATTATTATTTTAATTCACATTTTATGATCTTATATTTGTTTTCCATATGATTTTTTTTAATGTTTCATGATATCCTATGCTTTTTTTTTCTTATTATTTAGTTATTTTTATCACATTGTTTAGCATATACTATATTCATGCATTATTATTTTTATTAGTATTTTCATGCATAATTATATGTTAGCATTATTTTGATTCCATGTCATTTCTTGTCATTTAGATCATATTCCATGTCATTTAGATCATATTCCATGTCATTTAGGTTATTTCATTTATAACATGCCATGTCATTTAAAATATGCCATATCATTTAGAATTACCATGTCATTTAAATTATTTTATCTCATTTAGAATATAGCATGATACTTAGGATTTTTTTTATTTTATTTTACCTAGAATATACTATGTCATTTGAATTATGTCATGTCATTTAGGTTGCATTATATTATCTAGATTTGCCATGTCATTTTATTTATGTCATATATGTCCATATTCATATTTTTTTAAAATGTTTTGAAAAAGATAATGATTTTCAATAAAAGATAAGGATATTTTCGAGTTAAAATAATTCATGAGTTCTCTACCGGGTTTGCTGGAGGGAATATCATCAATTATCATTAATAAAGGAATATCTTTCCTTCAAAAAACGAGAATGATTCGGAAAGTTTTCCAAATTAATAAAAATTTCTATATTTGGCCGATTTTGTCGGGGAATATAGGAAAATTTTGAATTAATAAATTTCAGATCATTTTCAATTAAAAATGGAATTATTTTTCTTAAAATTGGGAATTAACTTGAAATACTAAATTAAAAACCAATTTTTTTCCGAGACTTGGGATAACACACGATTAAAAGGTACCGGTTTATATGGGCGTTGCGAGGGTGTTAACCCTTCCTCGCATGTAACCGACTCCTGAACCCGTTTCTTTGATTTCTCTGGTTTATAATGCAGACCTGAAATTGGTTTTAAAAAAATGTTTTAATTAATTTTAAAATATTTTACAAAATCGATTTTAATAGGTGGCCGATCACACCTAGCTTAAAAAGATTAGTGGCGACTCCATGTCTTTTTACATGGCCGTTTTCATACCCTCGACCTTTTATTATTTCTAGAGGACTTAAGTCGTATTTTCCTCTACTTCTGTTTCCCCTCACTCGAACTGTTCCCCGCTATCCGAGATCACGTATCGCCACCTTCATTTTTCTAGAGGAATTAAGTCGACTTTTCCTCGCGTTTTTTAATGTCTAGCCGAAGAAAAACGAATAATAAAGTCTTTCAATAAGACTTTATTTATTTGTTAATATTTTTTTTAGGTTGCGACAGCTTGACGACTTCGCTGGGGACTTTTTAGAGAGTCAGGCCTAGAATTAGTCGTGTGTTATCAAAGTCTTGGTTTTGTTGGTTTAATTGGTATTTAATTTTAATTCTCATATTTTTAAAATAAAAGAGAATTTTGAAAATAATAAAATGTTTTAAATATGTCCACCGTCATGTGCATTCATATTATTATTTGTTCTCTGGTTATTTTGTTGCGTATATTTATATGTTTGCTTGACTGATGCTTTACATTGTTTGATTTTAGTGGGGTATTTAGAATAAAGGGTGTAGAATAGGTGGTGACAGGTTTGTTTTGTTCCTTCGCACACATTGTATCTGCATTTGCATAACATGAATCCTCTACTCGGGTTTCGTCCTTTTAAGTGGGAGTAAAGTAATTATGCCTTCGTGATGATCCTCCGTATGGGCTAGTGAAACACTTTCGGAGTATAAAGTACCTAATGCCTTCGTGATAATCCTCCGTACGGGCATAGGAAAATATACTCTAACGAATTGAACCCGCTTTTATCGGGGTGCTTGCTAGCCTTCACCGACGACAGTGAGGAACAATTCGGGGCCTTAGAACCGATTCACCTTCATATAGTGAACCTAGGCGAAGCCATGCCGGATTTCTGTTAGATACCCTAAGTTTAAGAACACATGGAGGAACATTTCCAACCTTTTACCATCTTTCTATATGTTAGATACAAATTGGGTGATGATGAACGAACATCATATCGCTCGTAATTTTTTATTTTGTCCCAAAGGCGTCATAATGCCGAAGATTTGTTTAAATTTTCGGGACATTTTTTTAAAAGCATGTTGTTATTTATGTTATATTTGTGAATTCATTTCTTTACTAATCTATTTCTTTCTGTTTTCTTTTCTTTAACATGCATCATAGACATCATCATACACTTGGAGTTTATTGGCCTCGGGATAGTCATCAACCCAAAGGACTTTCATGGAGTGTCAGGTTATTTCAGTGATAGAAGATCATGCAGTAGTCAGGGCACGATCGAAAAAGATCAGAGGGAGGATGGTGATTGCCTCAAGAAAGATTATGTGTCAGTATTGCCGGAAAGGGTCAAAGTGGATCCTAGACAGAATAATCTTCGAGGGTTAGCCGACATTTGGAATCAATGGAATGTATCAGAGAAAGAAGCCTTCACTCATAATTTCGATTCGGGTCAATAGTGGGTTGATTCAGGCTATGGTACAGTTTTGGAATCCTGCTTATAGATGTTTCACTTTAACCAAGGAGGATATGACACCACTGATCGAAGAATATTCAGCACTGTTACGTATTGAATGTCCTAATCCTGATCGGGTATATTTGAAGGAAGTGAAACCTTCAGGTTTTAAGAAGAAAGTGGCTAGGATCACAGGAATGGATACAACATGGGTTGAGAGTCATGTGGACACAAAGCAGAAAAATAGGTGCATTCCGTGGGAAACTCTCCGGCAATCGATATTGGGTTGTTTCGACAAAGAAAAAGCCAGGGACATCTTTGCTCTAGCCATCTATGGGTTAATTATATTCTCGAAGATATTGGGTCATGTGGATATAGCCGTGTTTGATTTCTTTGAAAAGTTGGAATAGAAGATCAACCCATCTTCGGCCATCATAGCTGAAACTATCCGATCCCTAAATTTTTGTAAAAGGGCAGGATAAGGGAGAATCAAGGGGTGTGTACAACTCCTTTATATTTGGATTCAAAGTCACTTTTGGAAAATAGAAAATGTTTCCTTCAAACTGTACATGAAGTCTTTAGTTCCGATCAGGGAATTCCTTCAAAATGATTGGCCTGAAGACGGGGATAAAGAGAAATGGGTCAACATGTTCCAGAATATAAAGGGGAGATAGTGACTTGGAGAGCTCCATGGATGGTTCCTATGCTGATTATGTACAAATGTGGGGACAACCCGGGAGTTCCACTACTCAAAATTTGGGGGTCTGTGAGTTATGCGCCTTTGTTGGTGCAAAGACAGGTTGAGTCTCGGCAATTCACACCCATGACTCATAATCTAGGGTCATCCGAGTTCATTTATGGGGAAGACGGATATTCTGGAAAAGTGCGGGCAATGATTGAAGCATGGAAGAACACCCACCGGATAAAAGTGGCCAGATATGCCGACATTGTCACACCTGATTACTTGGTATGGAGAGAATTAAGGGTTAATGATAGGTTGTTGACGTCAGATGGGGAAGAGGTCCAGTTCATGAATCCACCACCGAGGGAAATGCCATCAGAGTTAGAAATTGCAAGGGCGGAATTTGAAAAAGAAAAGGCCTGGATGAGCAAGGAGATTGCCCGACTGCAAGAAGAGCTTGAGGACATGAAAAATATGGAATCAGCTCGGGAAAGAGAAAAGGAACATATCAAGAGAGAAAGGGACACCGCTAAGAGAGATCTTCGGGAATTACATTTGGAGAACAAGAGGTACCGCTTCGAGCTCAGATTTGAGGGGACTCTCAAGACTTCCGGGGAGGGTGGGAACATGAGGTCAAAAACCTCAAGAAGGAGAATAACTACTGGAAAGAGAGAGAAAAGCATGAGGAAGCCCAAGCCAATCAACTGGATAAGCAAACTAAGGAAAGCTTACACGGAGATACTTCTGCTGACACGTCGAGGGGCCATGAACAAGTAGGGGTCAGATTGAAGAGCAGGGCAATAAAAAGGAGACTGTAAAAGAAAGTCCAAGATCCGAGGAATTCACTATAGGACTAATTTTCTAATAGCACTTTGGAAGGCAAATTACGGATTTATCTTAGGCACTGATCTTTTTATTCTATCTGTGATGTATTTAGTTCCAGGAAATCAATGAAAGACCATTCGGTTGAAATTATTCCGGGGCCAATATATTCAAATGCAGTCATATTTTATATGTTTTGTTCGTTCACTTGTACATTTAGTCATATTTATAATCATTCATTTTTGAAATTCGTTTATGTTCATTCACCTGACCACTTATTTATTCCTTTTACTTGTTCATTCATTCATATTCATACACTTAAACACTTATTTGTTCGTAGTCATATACGTAGTCATGTAATTATTCATTTTTATTTGATTGATTGATTTATTCACATTTAATCATTCATTCATTCATTTTTATAAAACATAAAAAAAAGATGTGTCAATAATTTCTAATTCATGGTTTTCAAAACTAAAGGTACAATTGGTCGCACTCAGAGAGAAACGGATTTTCGACACCATTACAATACTTGATCCCAAGCTAGAGCTATGGAAAACGATCAGCTTGCCAGAATTGAAAGAATGGAAAGAATTCAAAGGGAACTGCAGGAACAGTTAGCTAAATCTCAGGAAGAATCTCGAGAACAGATGACTAAGCTCATGGAAATGATAAGCGCCATGATGAAACAAAAAGGGCCGAGAGAGAACTCAGTCATCGGGAAAAGGGTGGTAGTTGAAGAGGATCATCCTGTAAACATATAGCAAAAGGGCCAAGATGTGCCAATTGGGGCAGCCTTCTATGTTTACATCCAGCCAGCTACAGAGACACAGAACTATGTTCTAGGAAAGGGTAATGTGGGAGTTGACCTAAATGATGTTAATGTTCCAGACTTTGAGGAACTAGCTGAAAAGGAAAAAGCAAAGATGTCTGAGCTGAAGAGGGTCGAAATGGCAGAATCGAGAAAAAATATCAACTGCTGGAGGAAAGGTTAAGGGCCGTTGAAGGGGCAGAAATATTTGGCAGTCTGGATGCCAAAGAGTTGAGCTTAGTACATGATCTGGTAATTCCCCCAAAGTTCAAAGTACTAGACTTTGAAAAATACAATGGGACTACTAACCGATCAGCATATCTGACCATGTACTGTAGAAGCATGACGGGGCTTGATGATAATGAAAAATTGCTTATCCATTATTTCCAGGATAGCTTGACAGGGTCAGCAACCCGATGGTACAATCAGCTGAGTCGTACCAAGATTCGTACATGGACGGATTTAGCCAGGGCATTCATGGAATATTATAAGCATGTGTCTGACATGGTACCTGATAGGCTGTCGCTACAAAACATGGAGAAGCGGTCTAATTAGAGCTTCAAAGAATACTCGCAAAGGTGGAGAGATCTGGCCATACAAGTGCAACCCCCTTTAACTAGCAAAGAAACCACAGTGCTTTTCATCAACACTTTGAAAGCACCATATTATGATAAATTGGTGGGGAGTGCCACCAAGGACTTTGCACACATGGTGATATCCGGGGAAATGATAGAGTCGGCCATTAAGAATTGGAAAATGGAAGGGGGTGAGCCTTCTATTCAAAAAAAGGTATTCCCTGCCAGGAAGAAAGAAGAAACCCATCTAGTTAGTATCAACCAATACCCATATGTACCTCCCACACCACATACACCACCAAGGCCCTATACTTCTGCCACATCTTATGCACCTCCTACACCCTACACCTTACCCGGGGTATAGTCCTTATTACCCTAATGTGAACCACCTTACCCAAAATCCCTTCCCTTACACCAATATACCACAACAGCCATTTCCAACTGGCATATCCCCACAAATAAACCTTCCCCGAAACACTATCCCAAACACTCAGGGAGCCGGGTGTAACGACCAACGTTATCAAGGAACGATCAAAAACCCCAATTTGATCCGATTCCTACCACCTATGGTGAGCTATACCCTAAACTGTTGCAGGGTCAACTTGTTGCCCCCGTGTACCTCAAACCTCTGACACCTCCATATCCAAGGTGGTACAATGCAAATACTAATTGCGCATACCACGCAGGAATTCAAGGGCATTCGACTGAAGATTGCCTGGCTTTTAAAAAGAAAGTCCAAAGCCTGATCAACGCTGGAGTTGTGAAGTTTGGGGCAAAGAATAGGCCAAATGTAGCGGGGAACCCATTGCCCGATCATGCTGGAAATCGGGTAAATGCAATATTGACCGGTGAAGCAGAAGATTAAAAAGGGATATTAGGGAAGTCAAGACTCCGATGTTGACAGTATGGGTTGAAATGGTCAAGGCATGAATGGTGGAAGATACGGACAGTTTGAAAATGGTAGCAAAAAGGGTGCAAAATTAGTGCCCTTTCCATAAGTGTAGAGGCCATGTCATACAAGACTGCGGGGACTTTTTGGCTAAAGTCCAAAAGATGATGGATAATGGGGAGGCCCAGTTTTATGAAGAAACAGAGGAGGAAATAGAGGTTATTGAAAACGTAGTTGGCTACGGTATAGGAAGACCCTTGATGATCTATTATGATGAACCAGATGAGAAAGTCATGCCCGTCATTGAGGAAAGTGCGCCTAAGTTAATCATTGATCTGCCTGTTTCCTTTTCATACAAGGAAAACAAAGCTGCACCATGGAAATACGACTGCAGCATGGTTATGCCAGGATCTTAGAGTCAGTAAGACATCACAGGCGTGGGGCATTTAACCCGAAGCGGAAGGTGTTATGCTCCTGAGGCTGCTGAACAGGGGTTGACAGGGAAAGACAGAGGAATAGACAAGGGGAAGAAAGCAGCTGAACCAATCCATATTGAGATGGATTTCTCAAAAGAAACAGAAAGGGGATCAGCCCCGGTTAATAGAATAAAAGAGCCAGTAAGTGAGAAGGAAGCCTGCGAGTTCTTAAAATTCATAAAGCACAGTGAGTATAGCGTGGTTAAGCAACTGCAACGTCAACCAGCTATAATTTCAATCTTATCTTTGCTTTTGGACTCAGAGCTACATAGAAATGCCCTATTGAGAGTGTTGAATCAGGCATACGTGGCTAAAAATATATTGGTAGAAAAATTGGACAGGCTAGTAGAAAACATCACGGCAGACGACCATATATATTTCAGCTATGAGGAGATACCACCCAATGGTATTGGGTCAACAAAAGCTCTCTATATAACTACCACTTGTAAGGGGCACATATTACCAAGGGTCCTTTTGGACAATGGTTCTTCATTGAATGTGATGCCTTTGGCAACCCTGTCCAAATTGCCAATGGATATTTCTTATATGCTACCAAGCTGCACGGTGGTCCGAGCCTTTGATGGTACCAGGAGAGATGTGATGGGAACTATTGAGGTTCTTCTGGAGATAGGTCCATGTACCTATACAGTGAACTTTTAGGTCATGGATATTAATCCATCCTATAATTGCCTGCTGGGAAGGCCGTGGATACATTCAGCAGGGGCTGTACCTTCGTCTCTCCACCAAAAGCTGAAATTTGTAATAGAGGTGCGTCTAGTCACTGTATTGGGAGAGGAGGATGTGATAGCCTCTACATCTACTAAATCTCTTTATGTTGAACCCAATGAAGATGCTGTAGAATGTTCCTTTCGGTCTTTGGAATTCGTAAATGCAGTTTTCGTCGTTGAAGGACGAAGAATTCCAAAATTGAGGCTGTCCAAGAACACAAGGCTGGGGGTAAGAACTACTGTGGGAAAAGGTTGCAGGGCTGGAAAAAGTCTCGGGAAATATCTTCAGGGGATGGCCTGGGCAATGGAAGTAATAGGAAAGAAAGACAGGTTTGGCCTTGGGTATCTTCCGAAGGCCCATGAGAAAAGGAAACAAGTTGAAAGGAACCGACAAAGGAGCCCATCTTACGGGTATGGATATTGAATGGGAGCCTATGATATTCCCACCTATCCTTCTCAGCTTCCGCTCAGCCGGTTCTCTGTTCGGAGAAAAGAATCTTGATGATGTGCTCGTATTGATAGAGCAAGCCTTCGAGAGATTTTAGGTGAATAGGGATGAGCAGATGTATGATGTGGAGATCTGCACGACTGAGGAAGAAAGAATTGAAAGAGAGAATGCTAATTGGATGGTGCGACCTTGTCCACCAGGATATAGACTGACCAATTGGAGCGTCACCAAGCTACCCATAGTTTTTAGGTCTATTCCAATGTAACGCTTTTAAACAAATCTTAAATATCTTTGCCCGAAGATATTAAGAATTTCTTTTGTAATGGGCTTTTGTCTAAAACTTTTCATCCAATAAATAACAAACATGATGCATTTCCTTCATATTGATGTGTCCATATTCTTTCATTTATGCTATTTATTTTGCTTCGATTGTATATATGTTTTCCTATATTGTTTCTTCCCCACCTATTTACAGGTGCACGGATGCAGAATATGAGGACCTTTCTGCCGATAATTCTGAAATTGATTTTGAGATGCCCATTTGCATGGGTGATTTTGAGGCCGACGAAGATATTGAGGATTATGGTCTACCTCAGGACTTATTAAGAAAAATAGAACAAGAAGAGAAACAAGTACTTCCTCTTGAGGAGCTATTGTAATTGTTGAATCTGGGAAGTAATGAGGAGATAAAAGAGGTTAAAATCGGCACTACATTGTCGTCGTCAACAAAAGGTGAACTCATAACCTTGCTCCGGGAATATGTAGATGTATTTGCATGGTCATACAAAGACATGCCGGGTTTGGATCCAGATATTGTGGTTCATAAGCTCCCTTTAAGGCCGGAGTGCAAGCCCATTCAGTAAAAGTTGAAAAGAATAAGGCCGGACATGCTGTTAAAGGTAAAAGAGGAGGTGAAGAGGCAATTTGATGCAGGATTCTTAGAGGTGGAAAAATATCCGGAATGGGTTGCAAACATTGTTCCAGTACCAAAGAAGGATGGCAAGGTGCGTATGTGCGTCGATTACCGAGATTTGAACAAAGCCAGTCCCAAAGATAATTTCCCTTTGCCTCACATTGATACTTTAGTGGAGAATACGGCAAAGAGTTCCTTGTTTTCTTTCATGGATGGATTCTTGGGAAATAATCAGATTAAGATGGCACCGGAAGATATAGAGAAAACCACATTTGTTACAATGTGGGGAACATTCTGCTACAAAGTAATGCCGTTTGGGTTGAAGAATGCTGGGACAACGTATCAGAGAGCCATGGTTACCTTGTTTCATGACATGATGCATAAGGGAATTGAGGTTTATGTTGATGATATGATTGCAAAGTCACAAGGAGAAGAGGAGCATATTGCGAATCTTAGAAAACTCTTTGAAAGACTAAGAAAGTTTCAACTCAAGCTAAACCCAGCAAAATGCACTTTTGGAGTTACCTCGGGAAAATTGTTGGGTTTTGTTGTTAGCAAAAGGGGAATTGAGATTGATCCGGATAAAGTGAAGGCCATCCAGAATTTGCCACCTCCACGTACGCAAAAAGAAGTAAGAGATTTTCTGGGGAGATTGAATTACATTGCTCGATTTATTTCTCAGTTAACCGACAAATGTGATCCAATATTCAAGTTACTTCGAAAACGTGATCCAGGAGAGTGGGATGAAGGGTGTCAGATTGCTTTTGAAAAGGTTAAGCATTATCTATCAAACCCACCAGTATTAATGCCACCGATTCCGGATAAACCGATGATACTGTATCTATCAGTATTTGAGAGATCCATGGGTTGTGTTCTGGGGCAGCTTGATGAGACTGGAAAGAAAGAATAGGTTGTTTACTAACTCAGCAAGAAGTTCACAGATTATGATGTGAAATACTCATCGATAAAAAAGCTGTGCTGTGCCTTAGCTTGGACTGCTCGGAGACTCAGACAGTACATGTTGTACCACACAACGTGGTTGATCGCCAAGCTAGATCCGATCAAGTACATGTTATAAGCACCTTCTTTGTCAGGGAAGACGGCAAGATGGCAGGTTTTGTTGTCAGAATACGACATTGTATACGTAAGTCATAAAGCTATCAAAGGCAACGCAATGGCTGAATTCTTAGCAAGTCGGGCAGTGTAGGATTATGAGCCGTTGAACTTTGATTTACCAGATGAAGATTTGATGTATGTTTCGCAAGCGAATGAGGCTCACTTGAAGAAGAAAGTATGGAAGATGTATTTTGATGGGGCATCCAATGCCATGGGGCACAAAATCGGTGTAGTGCTCATATCCCCAGAAGAAGATTATTATCCCTTCACCTCCAGATTGGATTTCGATTGTACAAACAATACGGCTAAGTATGAGGCGTGTACTATGGGCCTTCGTGCAGCAGTGGACAGAAAAATCAAAGTTTTGGAAGTTTTCGGAGACTCAGCTTTAGTGATATACCAGTTACGGGGAGAATGGGAAACCCGGGATACAAAGTTAATCAGATACAGAGAACTCAGACTGAGTTTATTCGAGGAGTTTGAAGAAGTAAGTTTCAATTACTTCCCTCGAGAAGAAAATCGGATGGCGGATGCTCTGGTTACTTTGTCATCAATGTTTAAAGTGAATGACGGGGCGGAAGTTGTGCCAATCAAGATGAGCATATATGATTCTCCTGCCCACTATTTGAGTATCGAAGAAGAAGCAGATGGTCTCCCTTGGTATAACGACATCTTGCAGTACATCAAGAGTCAACAGTATCCAGAACAGGCAACAGAGAATGACAAGAGAACTCTGAGAAGGCTAGCAATGGGTTTTGTTCTAGATGGCGAGATTCTCTACAAGAAAGGGAAAGATCAAGTCCTATTGAGATGTGTCGGATCTGCCGAAGCTCAAAGAATCATAGAGGAAGTCCATCAAGCGATATGTGGCACCCATGCTAATGGTTACATGCTTGCTAAGCAGATTATGAAGGCAGGGTATTATTGGCTGACGATGGAAGGAGATTGTATCAGTTATTCTCAAAAATACCATAAATGCCAGATCTATGCAGATAAGATTCATGTGCCGCCATCGCCATTGCATGTCATGACCGCACCTTGGCCGTTTTCAATGTGGGGAATGGATATGATTGGGCCTATTACCCCGAAGGCTTCAAATGGACATCGTTTCATCCTGGTGGCCATAGACTATTTCACAAAGTGGGTGGAAGCTGCTTCTTATGTGAATGTAACGAAGTCGGTGGTATGTAGATTTGTCAAGAAGAAAATCATATATCGATATGGATTGCCAGGAAGAATCATTTCAGATAACGCTCTCAATCTGAATAATAAGATGATGAAAGAGGTATGTACTCAGTTCAAAATCACGCATCACAATTCGGCACCTTATCGTCCGAAGATGAATGTGGTAGTAGAAGCAGCCAACAAGAACATCAAGAAGATTGTCGAGAAGATGACTGATGTGTACAAGGATTGTCATGAGATTTTGCCTTTTGCTCTTCACGCATATCGCACTTCGGTTCGCATATCTACAGGGGCAACTCCGTTTTCTTTGGTATATGGTATGGAAGCAGTGTTACCCATTGAAGTCGAGATTCCTTCACTTCGGGTTTTGATGGAGGTTGGCCTAGAAGAGGCAGAATGGGTTAGAGCTCGTTATGAACAGCTGAATCTCATCGAAGAGAAAAGATTGAAGGCAATTTGTCACGGGCAGTTGTATCAGAAAAAGATGATTCGAGCCCATAATAAGAAGTTTCGACCTAGACAGTTCCGAGAAGGAGAATTGGTACTGAGATAAATTCTCCCCATACTGAAGGATCCGCGAGGAAAATGGGCTCCAAATTGGGAAGGACCCTATGTGGTAAAAAGAGCTTTTTCTGGAGGGGCATTGATTCTAACTCGGATGGACGGGGATGATTTTAGACATCCCGTGAATGCTGATGAACTGAAGAAGTATTATTCTTAAAAAAAATGTGTGACGCTATGCACATGGGAATTCGAATGATTCCAAGTGTAGAAATGGAAATTCTATATATATACCTCCCCTGAGAATCGCTTTTCAAAGGAAATATTCATGCTTTGTGTAATAAATGGCCATCTTTCATATTTCCGTCACTAAGAAGAAATTATCCCTAGTCACCCCTTTGAGCCTTAGGAATTATTTCTTTCGATGAACCTTGATCAAGGATCACCCTCTACACTGGAGGGCAAATACGAGGAAATGGCAAAAAAGTGAGCCATTGGAAAATGTGAAATCAAAGAATGGCAAATGAAAGCCACCAAAAAAAAAAAAAAAAAGAGGAACAAGTGTTTCAAGAATGAATTCTTCTCAGAAAATGATCCTTGATTCGATCACCCTTAAACACATTTTGGGCCTATTCTATCCTTTCCTTCTAAACCCGAACCTTGGCCTGCATTACGTACTTTAAAAGTCCATTTTGATCAAGCATGGGTATTTAATTTGAAAAGTTTTTTCTCAGAATTTATCCCTTCTTTTGAATTGACATTTTTACCTTGGAAGCATTTAGAATTCTCAAATGCATGGTAGAACACACACACAAAAAAAAAAGGAGAGGTTTAAGCCGAAAACCCGCAAAGGGCGACTTAATACTGAATGGGGGACACATGAGTTGAAAACCCGCAAAGGGCGGCTCAAGTACTGATTAAGGCTTGAATCAATGCTTCGTGTAAAGGGGGAGAAAATGTTTGAAAATCAGAGAAAAAGGGAACGAATCAGTCTGACGTAACTACAGAAGCCGAGGGATTACCCAAGTGAATTGACCGTTCAAGAGAAATTTCAGATGATTTGAAAAAGGAGAGGTCCAAGATATTTCGCATCCGGGGCATCAACAACCTATACCTTTATATTTGTTTCTTATATCCTTGATATCCACTTTTATCATTTTAGAACATTTTGTTGCAATAAATTTTTGTTACCCTCTTCTTATGACAATTGCTTGTTTCATACTTTCTTTCATACATTTTCGAAATTGCATTTTGTTTGTTATTAAAATTGAATGAGGATTAATAAACCTAAATTTTTTAATAAAAAAGAGTTTAAAGGTATTACTAAGAAATAGATCTAAATCTTAGAATACGTTTGGAAACCACTAATCCTGATGGAAAATTCACCAAGTAAAGAAAAACAGTGAATGTGTTGGAGACTCCGTCATGAAGTCAAAAATTTGTGAATTTTAGCAAAGTCAAAAACTGGGACTGTTTTACAAATTATCTTGAGTAAAAAGGTTTTTTTTAAGTGGGGCATCAGTGAACAATTGGAGACCCCGTCATGAAGTCAGATAATCTGTGAAACTCAAAGAAACCATGGATTAGAAATCATGACACAATCATTTGACTGCATTCATCCTCAGGAAACATATAAGCATTTGCAAAGCATGTCATTCTCATCATTGCATTTAGCTAACATTGCAGGAATCAAGAAAACTTTGGCTTCCCAAATCGAACTCGTTCAGTTTCTCAAATGAGTCGAGCCTTGAGACCACCGTCGAGGTATTTCCTTTTGTTTTAAATCAAACTCGTTCTGCTTCTCAGATGAGTCGAGCCTTGAGACCACCGTCGAGGTATTTCCTTTTATTTTAAATCGAATTCATTCTGTTTTATCAAATGAGTCGAGCCTTGAGACTGTCGTCAAGGTATTTTAATCACGGGTAAGACCTTCGGGCACCAGTTTTAAAGACCTTCGGGACCAGTTTTAAAGACCTTCGGATACTAGTTTTAAAGACCTTCGGGCATCATTTCAAAGACCTTCGGGCACCAGTTTTAAAGACCTTCGGGCACCAGTTTTAAAGACCTTCGGGCACCATTTTAAAGTCCTTCGGCACCATTTTTAAAGACCTTCGGGCATCATTTTAAGGACCTTCGGGCACCAATTTTAGAGACCTTCGGGCACTATTTTCAAAGACCTTTGGGGGCACCATTTTAAAGTCCTTCGGGCACCATTTTTAAAGACCTTCGGGCATCATTTTAAAGACCTTCGGGCACTATTTTTTTTAAGACCCTCGGGCATAATTTTTTCTTTTGAAATCGAATATGTTTCCTTAAGACGGGTCGAGCCTTGATTAGTCAGGGAATTCAATTTAAGGATAAAATCTTCAATTTACATCAAAAAAATAAATGATGATGAAATGAAATGAAAAAAAAACAAAAAAGAAGAAGAAATGAGAAAGAAAACCCCTTTCCCTTTCCTTCACATGGGATTTCACTAACCGTACAAAATTAATGTTTGTTTATCTTTGCCTGATTCCTGATTCTCAGCAATAGCCAAAGAGGGGCAGCTGTAGACACCTAATTTTGTCCGGACCCCTAAATCAGGTACATTTGCTTCCCAAATTGATGTTTCTGAATGCTAAAAGGCTTTTTTCATCCTGCAGGTGGCACTCCGAGGCTTAGTCTAAGAAAGCAGATAGAAAAAGCCAAACTCAAAAAAGTCAACCTCGGAAAAAGTCAACCTCGAAAAAGTCAAACCCAAAAATCTCAACTACTGAAAAAGTCAACCCACTTTCAAAATCAAGATTTGAAGTTCAATTGAAAAATGGTGAAAGAATTTTGATAATCCGAGGTCTACATCGAAAGATATGGAGTTCGAAAGTTGGGTTGTGGAGATTCAGTAGAAAGAAAACCCTAATCCGGGAAATTTGGGGAAAAGTGCTTAAACAATCGAATTGGTCAAAATTGAAGGTTCCAAATGAAAGATAAGCACTGAATACGGGTAATGGAGAAGCCACTTGAAAGAAAAATTAAAAGAAAAGTCAATCTGGGAGAAAATCGAGAATTTGGTGTTTTGGTGGATATCGGTGAAATCGGGAAGAATTACAGAAATGGCCCGGCTTGGTAAGACTAAAGCCCCCAATGGATGAGGAATGATTAAAAAGGGATAACCCAAGGCTCAGTTTGAAGAAAATCTTAAAATCGGACTTGTTTTGAGCAAAACCGGGTTTTAGAGGCAAAAGGGCAAAATTGGAAAATATGGGAAAAAAAGAAAATGGACTCCAAAAATTCTGAAAATTGGTAAATCTCATTCTTAAAATATTTGGAAGAGATCGGCGAAATAAAATCTTGATTTGGAGTTCGTTTGCAAAATGGCCAAATACCGGATTTCTTATGCTGTAATTCAAGCAGATAAATGCCGAAAAAATAGCAAATGAACTCCAAAAATTTTGAAAATTTGCAAATCTCATTTTTAAATTATTTGGAAGATATTGGTGAAAGAAAATCTTTATTCGGAGTTCGTTTGCAAAATGGCCAAATACCGGGTCCCCTATGCAGTAATTCAAGCAGATAAATCGCGAAAAAATAGCAAATGAGCTCCAAAAATTATGAAAACTTCCAGATCACATTTTTAAATTATTTCGAAAAGATTGGCGAAAAAAAATCTAGATTCGGAGCTCGTTTAAAAAATGGTAAAGTTCGGGTGCATAAAAGGGGTAATTTCGGAAATAAATTCGAAATAAATAGCAAATGGAATCGGAAAATTTTGAAAACTTTCAGAATTCAATTTTTTATTATTTAGGAAGTATTGAAAAAAGAAAATTCGAATTTGGAGTCCGTTTTCTATTTATTTAAGTTCGGGGGGCAAAAAAGTTATTTCACCAAGGAAACCAAAAAGGGTAAATTGGTAATTGAGAAAAATATGAATGTAGACACCTAATTTTGTCCGGACCACTAAAACAGGTATGTTTTCTTCCTAAATTGATGTTTCAGAATGTAAAACGACTTTTTTCATCCTGCAGGTGGTACTTCGAGACTTAGTTTAAGAGGGAGAGCATAAAAAGTCAAACTTGAAAAAAGTCAACCCCAAAAAAGTCAACCCCGAAAAGTCAACTACTGAAAAAGTCAACCCACTTTCAAAATCAAGATTTTAAGCTCAATTGAAAAATGGCGATAGAATTTTGATAATCCGAGGTTTACATTGAAAGATATGGAGTTCGGAAGTTGGGATTTGGAAATTCAATAGAAAGGAAACCCTAATCCGAGAAATTTGGGGAAAAGTGCTTAAACGATCAATTGGTCGAAATTGAAGGTTCCAAATGAAAGATAAGCACTGACTACGGGTCATGGAGAAGCCACTTGAAGGAAAATTTGAAAGAAAAGTCAATCCGGGAGAAAACCAAGAATTAGGTTTTTTGGTGGATTTCGGTGAAATCGGGAAGAATCACAGAGATGGCCCAACTTGGTAAGACCAAAGCCCCCAATGGATGAGGAATGATTAAAAGGGGATAGCCCAAGGCTCAGCTTGAAGAAGATTTGAAAATTGGACTTGTTTTGAGCAAAACCGGGTTTCGGAGGCAAAAGGGCAAAATTGGAAATTTTGGGAAAAAATAGCAAATGGACTCCGAAAATTCTGAAAATTGGCAAATCTCATTCTTAAATCATTTGAAAGAGATTGGCGAAAGAAAATCTTGATTCGGAGTTCGTTTGCAAAATGGCCAAATCCCGATCTTCTTATGTAGTAATTCAAAAAGGAAAATCTCGAAAAAATAGCAAATGAACTCCAAATATTTTGAAATTTGCAACTATCATTTTTAAATTATTTGGAAGAGATTGGCGAAAGAAAAACTTGATTCAGAGTTCATTTGCAAAATGGCCAAATCTCGGGCCTCCTATGCAATAATTCAAGAAGATAATCTCGGAAAAATAGCAAATGGACTCCAAAAATTATAAAATTTTACAAATCTCATTTTTAAATTATTTGGAAGAGATTGGCGAAAGAAAATCTTGATTCGGAGTTCGTTTGCAAAATGGCCAAATCCTGAGCCCCTATGTAGTAATTCAAGCAGATAAATCCTGAAAAATACCCAATGAGTTCCAAAATTATGAAAACTTCCAGATCACAGTTTTAAATTATTTGGAAGAGATTGGTGAAGAAAAATCTTGATTTGGAGCTCGTTTAAAAAATGGTAAAATGTGGGGGCATGAAAGGGCATTTTGGAAGAAAAAATCCAAATAAATAGCAAACGGACTCGAAATTTTTTGAAAACATCTAGAATTCAATATTTTATTATTTTAAAAGTATTAAAAAAAGAAATTTTGAATTTGGAGTCCGTTTGCCATCTATTTGCATCCAGGGGGCAAAACGGTCATTTCACCCAAGCAACCGAAAAGGGCTTCTTTGGGCCTTTCAAAAAATCAGACTTGGGCTGGAAAAGAGAAGTTCTGGCCTTCCAAGGCCCAAAGGAAGGAGGAAGCTTCTGATTTTTCAATCAAATGGCCAAGGATTAAGAGTTAGTTAGAGATTCTTTTTTATCAAGCCATTGTGATTAAGCCACATAGGCCAAGAGAGAGTTTCAACATTATTCTTGATTATGGACAGCTGATATGCTAATCTAAGGTTGATAATTTCATGATTTTTCACCTTGAATCACTAGCCCTTGGATGGAAGTTGGTTGGAATCAAAATGACAACATCCTAGGGGAGGAGAGAGGTAAAATTCTGACAGCATTAAGGGGAGGTACAGAATTTTCATGTTCAGGTTTTATTTTTGCTGATTTCTCTTGGTTTTTACTTGGTTTTTCTCTCTTTGGTTGAAAGCAAAAAGAAAAAGTTTAGAAACGAAAGGAAAGTTTGAAGAGATAAAGCTTGAAATATAGCTTATTGAGGTTGCTCTTGAGCACCAACTCTTGCACTTTCTTGATTTTCCATTCTTGTTTTTGCTATTTTGATTATTATTTGGTGAGATTCCTTTTTAAATAAGTGTTTTTTTTTATTGTTGTTCTTAAGTTCTTTCTTCACCTTTTTCTTAAATATTTTTTTACAATTTTTTTTACATTTTTCTCACCATGGCCGAATGGCCTACATTTTTATTTAATGTTGCTGTTTTGTTTATTTTATCATGTTATTTATGTTATTTTCTTTAATCTTGATGTTTTAAGTGTTATTCTACTTCATATATTTGAGTCATATTTTAATTTGGTTGCTTTGTTTGTTGCCATTTATGACTTAAATTTCATGATCTTGCATTTTTAATTTTCTGTTTTCATAATGTTTAAATTTGTTGATGTTTTAGATTTAGTATATCAAGTGTTTGTGAAAATGCTTGTGTGGTGTTTGCATGATTTGAGTTTTATATTTTAGTTGAGCATGTTAGTATATCAAGTGTTTGTGAAAATGCTTGTTTGGTTTTAGTATTTTTACTTTGTGTTTGCATGTTTTGAGTGTTATATTTTAGTTGAGCATGTTAGTATATCAAGTGTTTGTGAAAATGCCATGCTTGTTGGAGCTTGAGGCCATTCGGCTACTCCATGTTTTTTGCATTGTGTGTTGCATTTTTGCCATGTTAGTTGGTAGGTTTTTGTATTTGCATGACATTTGATTTAGTTTTGCATGTTAGTATACCAAGTGTTTGTGAAAATGCCATGTTTGTTAGGAACCATAGGCCATTCAGCCACCCCTTGTATTTTAGCATCATGTGTTGCATTTTTGCCATGTTAATTGATAGGTTAGCATTTGCATGATATTTGGTTGAGTTTTTGGTTTAAGCATGCTTTGTGTTTGTGAAAATGCCATGCATATTTTAGTTATTAGGTTTGGTTTATTTGCCATGCATGTTCATGCATTTTAGGTCTAGGTTGTATTAAATGCCATGCAAGTTCATTTAGGTCTAGGTCACTATATCAATGCCATGCATTTTTTCATGACATTTAGGTTTAAACTCATGCATTTCCTGCACTATGTTTGCTGTAATTTTTCATGCATTTCATGTTCATGCCACTTGAATAATGACTTGAGCCAATTAATGGTTCAAAGTCATGATCTCTTGAGTACACTTGTGGAAAATTAAAGTTTGTCAAATTGATTATTCTACCTTTGTGATTTTTTTACTTAGCCAATTTTTATCTAACTTTCAAAAAGTCCTAGTTACTGTTTGTGAGTCATTTTTTGAGTCTTAAATATTTCTACTTTGATTTTTAAATGATTTTATCAAAGGCAAAAATGTATTTTGGCAAAACAGTTTTTTCACCGAGTACTCTTACTTTTCTGATTTTTCTGGGAGTACATCGTTAATCAGAAAATTAAGACGATTTTTTTCTGTGTATTCTTACATGTCCTGAGTCTCCAGTATTTTTTTCAGAATTTTTTGAATTTTTAAAAATAGGATAAAAAATCGTGGATTAAAACTGGACAGTGGAGTCAGAATTGAACTTAAAGAAAAATCATCTTTCTGTTTTGGTTAAGTTACTTAGAGGGGGCTGATTAGGAAGGTTAGCTACTGACTTAGGGTAGTTTCTAAACCTTTTTAAATTCTAAAAATGATTTTTTAAGTCTCGGGTTAAGGGTAGTCAAGTCCGGATTTTTAAACTTAGGAAATTAGAGCCATTTTTAAAAAAAAAATTAGCCAAGTTTTTATTTTTAATTCAAGCTTTTCAAAGTTGTTTTCAAACAATCACAAAGTATTTTGGTTTTAGAATATTTAATTTGACATATTTTCCTAAGGTAGCTGGATATCTTTTTAGATATACGGATTTCCTTAATTAAAGGAAAAAAATACATTTTCATGCATTGCATTTTTCATATTCATGCATTTTATATAATATGTGACTTTTGCTATGATAATTTCTATGATATTGTTATGATTTTGAGTTATGTTATATTGTTTATTATATGTCTTGGAATATTTCATGATATCCTATGCTTTTTATTTATTTTTTTTTTTGTTGGTATATTATTTAGCATATGTTATGTTCATGCATTATTATTTTCATTTTTATTTCCATGCTTATTATATGATAGTATTATTTTATATTCCATGTCATTTAGATTATATGCCATATCATCCATATTTGCCATGTCATTTAAATTATGTCATTTCATATAGAATATATTTTGTTACCTAGGTTATTTTATTTCATATAAAATATATTATGTCACCTAGGTCATTTCATTTCATTTAGAATATATCATATGACTTGGGATATTATATTTCATATAGAATATATTATGTCACCTAGGTCATTTCATTTAGAATATATCATATGACTTAGGATATTTCATTTCTTTTAGAATATGTCATATAACTTAGGACATTTCATTTCATTTCATTTAGAATATGCTAAGGCATTTAAATTATATTATATCATTTACGATGCATTATATTATTTAGATTTTGCTATGTCATTTTATTTATGTCATGCATATACATATCCATATCTTTTAAAATGTTTTCAAAAGGATAATGATTTTTTTCAATAAAAAATAAAGATATTCCCGAGTTAAAATAATTCATGAGTTCTCTACCGGGTTTGCTGGAGGGAATATCATCAATTATTATTAATAACGGAATATCTTCTTTAAAAAGAGAATGATTCGGAAAGTTTTCCAAAACTAATAAAAATTTCTATATTTTGCCACGTTTGTTGGGGAATATAGGAAAATTTTGAATTTATGAATTCCGGATCATTTTTAATTAAAAATGGAATTATTTTTCTTTAAATTGGGAATTAGCTTGAAGTACTAAATTTAAAACCAACTTTACACCGAGATTTGAGATAACACATGATTAATAAGGTACCGTTTTATACGAGCGTTTTGGGGGTGCTAATCCTTCCCCATACGTAATCGAGTCCCGAACCCGTTTCTTTGATTTCTCTGGTTTAAAACGCAGACTTGAAATTGGTTTTTAAAATGTTTTAATTAATTTTTAAAATATTTTATAAAACCGGTTTTAATAGGTGGCCGGTCACACATAGCTAAAAAAGATCAGTGGCGACTCCATGTCTTTTTGAGGTCATTTTCAAAACCTTAATTTTTCTAGAGGAATCAAGTCGACTTTTCCTCGATTTTTTTTTTTAATCTCACGCCTAACGAATAATAAAGTCTTGCGATGAGACTCGTTATTTTTTAGGTTGCGACAGCTTGGCGACTCCGCTGGGGACTATTAGAGAGTCAGGCCTAGAATTAGTCGTGCGTTATCAAAGTCTCAGTTTTGTTGGTTTATTTGGTATTTAATTTTAATTCCCACATTTTTTTTATATATGGAGAATTTTGAAAATAATAAAATGTTTTTAAATATGTTCATACTCATGTGCATGCATTTTATTGTTGTTCTCTAGTTATTTAAGATTGTATATTATAATTGTTTGTTGGTTAATGCGTTACACTATTCTTGAATGTTTTTTAATTGCTAGGGCATTTAGAATAAGGTTTGTAGAATAGGTGGTGAAAGGTTTATTGTTCCTCCACACACACCACACGTGCATTTGCATATCATGAATCCTCTACCCGGGTTCCGTCCTTTTAAGTGGGAGTAAAGTAACTACGCCTTCGTGATTGATCCTCCGTATGGGCTAGTGAAACACTTTCGGAGTATAAAGTACCTAATGCCTTCGTGATAATCCTTCGTACGGGCATAGGAAAATATACTCTAACGAATTGAGCCCGCTTTTATCGGGGTGTCTTACTAGCCTTCACCGATGACAGTGAGGAACAATTCGGGGCCTTAGAACCGATTCACCTTCATATAGTGAACCTAGGCGAAGCCATGCCGGATTTTCATTAGATATACTGAAAATAGGAACACATAGAGGGACATTTCTAAACCTTTTGTTACCTATTTTACATCCTGGAGAAGTTTTGTAGATCGGGCAACGATGTACGTACATTGCCCGTAATAAATGTGTTAATCCGTCCCAAAGGCACTGTGATACCTATAAGTAGATATTTTTCGGGGCAAAATATTCATTAATTGTTTGAAAAAAAAATAAAAATCGTTTTTCAGGCATTTTTGCATTTTGCACATTTCATACATGTGTGAATAGAACATGTACATTTTTTATTGTATTATTGATCTCGTTTTTGCAATAAACAGTTGGTAATTTCATAAAACCAGTAATGTAGTATGAACATTTGCATATGGTACCATAGTAGGATCCATTATTCCGAAATTCTTTTGGAAATAATATGATTGGTTTTTCAAAGAAAAAACATGTTAAAAAAAAATCATAAATTTGGAGGCAAATCTTGCATAATGAGATTTTTGAATAATCAAGATTTAGGTCCCACCAATTTCGTGTAATCATTGGTTAATTTATTTGTATCATGTTGACATCATGTCATAGTCCTAACATGCATGGTTATTCATTGTAGAATATATTTGTGATATACATGGTCATTCTTTGTACCTACCGTTGTATTAATTCATTTAGTCTTAGCATTTTTTCATAGCATGCATGGTCATTCATTGTAAAATACGTTTATGACATGCATAGTCATTATTTGTATATACCTGTACATCAATTTATTCCTTTTTTATGCATCATGTTGGCATTAGATTGCATCCATAGCATACATAGTCATCATAATTTCTCTGTATATGTTCATGCATTAATCATCAGTATATTCATGCACATAGGAATAGAGCATGTACATTCATAACTGTATTCTTAATCTCATGACATTTTTCACTTGCATGGAAGGGGTTCGAGATATGAGGAAAGAATCGGAGGAACAATTGGGTGCTTTGGAAAGCAATCAAGAGGAATGTGGACATGAAATCCGGGAAGTGAAAGAACAACTCGTCAAATTGCTAAAAATGTTTGAGGATATGGGTAAGAGTAAAGAGGAACTTTCTCAGGGCTCTGCATCGCCTTCGGATCAACCAAGACCATTAAGTCCAAAACATACAATCCTTGCTGGATCCTGCACTTATCAATGCCACAAAAGTTGCAATCCTGATGAAATTGTGGACAAAATCGTGAAAATGATTAAACCTGAGAGCCTGATACCAAAGATAGAAACCTCAGATCCTGTACCATACCTACAAACTGTTCTAGGTCCAAACCAGTATCCCCGCCCTACCATGGTCCAATCGTCCATTGGGATGACCACTACGGGATTCCTGAATCCCACTCCATCACACCAACTGCCAGTTCATACTATTTCCCTCATCAATCATCTTATCCAGCATCTGGGATTGGAACCTCGAGCTATATACAACCTCCAAAGGCCCCGTGTCCAAATCCATACCCTTGCCTTGTTATTCCTCCATCTCCCTATGTAAACACCCCGGTTCGGACCTTAGTGCCACCGCCAAGTGCCCCAACTCTTAGGTTCAGTGTGACTAAGAAACAACCCCAGGATAAGACCCAAAGGTATTTTGACCCCCTTCCAATCAGCTACAGAGAGCTTCTCCCTATACTGATCCAAAATCACATGGTTGCCTGTGTCCCATTGAAATCCCTATTACCACCATATCCAAGGTGGTATAATCCAAATGCAAGATGTGATTATCACTGTGGAATTGTTGGCCATAGCATCGAAGACTGCATAGCATTCAAAAAGAAAGTACAGACTCTTATAGATGCCAAGTGGTTGGATCCAATGACACTGATTGATAGAGGACTGGGAAAGAGTCATTAGGATTGGGAGATTTACAGCATTGAGGTGGAAAGACTTCGGTCTTATATGATGTAATAGGATTTCACTTATTCAGTAGTCGGATCTTATAGCCTTAGGATGCTAGGAAGAATAAAGTGCTTGTAAAGACAGTTTTAACTACTGCTCAGATTTTGTAAGACATGGTTTATACCATTGTGAACATTGATATGGGAATGAATTGACTATGCTTCAAATTTATGAGATGTTGATGATTAAGTCCTCCGATTCTTATTTCCTTCGTGATATCTTCCCTTTTTGCATTTTGCATCCGATCAATTATTGGTCATACCATACATTCATACATGTATCATGTTAGCATCAGGTTGCATTTATGCATTCATAATCAGCATGATTTCTTTGTACATGCTCATGCATTAATCTGTCATATTAACATTAGGTCGCATTCATGACACACATGATTAGCATGATTTTCTTTGTATATACTATGTATCAATCATTCATTGTTTGCATGTATCATAATTGACATCGTGTTGCATTCATAGGATATATGATCATTCATTGGGAAATACGCTAAAATGTACATGATTATTCATTGCATATATCCATTCGTTGATTTGTTTATTCTTTACTTGCAACATGTTGGCATCGTGATTGCATTTATTACATACATGGTCAGCATGTTTTCACTATATATGTCCATACATCATTTCTTTTATTATTCACATGCATCAAATGACAATCATGGCTCATTCATCATGACATACATTTAGGGGAAATAAAATAGAAGTTGACTTGGCTTTAAGAGTCTTTGAAATAATTTCCATTTCAAATCAGAGGTATAAGAAGTACTGAGTACCCTTTTAATACAGGCTACTGCTATGGAGGATGAACAAGTTGCCCGAATGGAAAAAATGGAAAGGGAACAAAAAGAATTGCGAGAACAGCTAGCAAAATCTCAAGCAGAATCTAAGGATCAGATGACTAAATTGATGGAGCTGATGTCCGCCGAAATTAAGGGAAAAGGATACACTGAAAACTTTGTCGTCAAGAAAGGGTTAGAGGCACAAAAGGGTCAGAATGAGGTCGTAATGATTGATGCCCAGAACACTGTTAACCCCGTCAATATCCTAAACTCAGATGATCCAGCTGAACAGGCAAAGTTGAAAATGGTTGCAGTAAATGAGGTTGAGTTGGCAGATTCCCAAGGGAAATATCAGTTGTTAGATGAAAGGCTTCGGACAGTAGAAAGTACAGATGTATTTGGGAGTTTAGATGCGAAAGAACGATGTTTGGTCCTCGATTTAGTCATTCCTCCTAAGTTCAAGATCCTTGACTTTGTGAAATATGACGGGACGACCGATCCGTCAGCCCACATCACTATATTCTGCCGGAAGATGACAAGTCATATAGATAATGATAAGCTTTTGATTCACTTCTTTCAGGATAGCCTCAGCGGATCCGCAATTAGGTGGTATAGTCAGTTGAGAAAAGATCAGATTCACTCTTGGAATGACCTGGCTAGGGTTTTTCTAAACCAGTACAAGCATATGACCGACATGGCGCCTGACCGTCTCACCTTGCAAAATATGAAGAAAAGAGCTACTGAGAGCTTCAAAGAATATACGCAACGGTGGATGAGCCTAGCCGCCCAAGTACAACCGCCTTTAACTCAGAAGGAAACCACTGTAATTTTTGTGAATACACTGTAGGCCCCGTACTATGATATACTTGTCGGCAACACCACGAAGAATTTTTCGAACATGGTAATTTCAGGGGAGATGATTGAGAATGCTATCAAGGATGGGAAAATTGAAGGAGAAAGAACATCCAATACCAAGCAAAAGAGGGCATCTAAAAAGAAAAAGGAAGATACCCAAGTCATGGAAGGCTTTGCCTCACCTCCCCAATTCTCCTCGTATCAGCCATTTTACTCTACCCTGAATAATGTCTCTCAAGGTTTTTATCCCTACCAACCAATGACTGCAACTACACCAGAATTTACATCTGTCTATCAATCGAACACACTTGGGAATAATCGAAGGGGGCATAAAAAGCGAAAAAGAAATCAGGATGACCCGATTCCTGTGACATACAGTGAGCTATTACCTCAACTCATCCAGAATCACCTTGTGACACCCATGCAATTAGAGCCTCTGAAGCCCCCTTATCCGAGCTGGTTGTGGTTACCATTCTGGCAATTAAGGTCACTCAACAGAGAACTGCCCCGCTTTGAAGTACAAGGTCAGGGATCTCATCAAGGCTGGTTAGATAAGTTTTGAAGATGGGAAAGCAAAGTGTCATAAGAAACATGGTGCACGATCATATTAGGTTTTTGACACATGTAGTTCTATAACTGTGATGATGAAAGCACTTGTCTTATGTTAACATCTACATGAATTAAATGAATTTTGAATTTTAAATGCTTTGTGTTTGTTGTGTTTTAAAAATAATTTGAATTTGCAAAAACAAGCATTAAGGAATTTTTAATAATGGACAGTCTCGAGATATTGTTGATCATTGTTAGACATGACCCAACACCCTCCCCCCTCTTTTTTGGGTTTCTCTATGGCTAAACCCTTGAACCAAGAACACTTGAAAGACCTAATGCTTCAAGGAATATGAATGATTGAACTTAATAAAACCATTGTCACCATAGAATAAGCAAGGATGTAAATCCTAGTCTAGGCTATGAACAAAGAAACGAACTTTTTGAAATTTTTCGAATTCCTTGAAATTCAAACAAATGAGACATTCTTTCAAGAATCTAGATTTTGATAATTTGATGTATGTCAAGATTGTGCTAAAACCATTCATGACCTTTTCCAATGACCATAAAACTTCATTTACCCAAACATCACTTCATGATTAATACCTTGGAGCACAATGACCAAACCAGATTATCCCATATCCCAGAGAAAACCCATTTTTAGGTCATATTTTCCTTGTCTCTTCAAAGAACTCAGATTGGAAACTCAGCCTTTTCAAAATAGACCTAGACTTGCTATGTTCCTCGTTGATACAAATTCTCATGGTTAATCAAATTGGGGCATCATATGTGGAAATGATGGATACATGGTGAAAAATGATGGACTAACGCATGAATTATTGGGGCATGCGATATAAAAAAGAAAAAAATTGTGATATCATGCATATGAGAATTCGGATGATTCCAAAGTGCAAAATGGAATTTTGATTATCTATTTCCCCTGAGGATTGCTTTTCAATGAGAATATTTGTGCTTGATATGAGAAATGACATTTTTTCATATCTCTTTCACAAGAAAAAAATTATTATCCATAGTCACCCCTTTTGAGCCAAAAGAATTCTTTCTTCTTTGAACCCTGATCAAGGATCACCCTCTACACTAGAGGGCAAATGCGAGGAAAGATCTTTTAGAGAACATGGAGGAATAAATCCTAGCTCAAAGACAGATGCAAAGAAAATAGAGCCCCGAATAAATACGGGCTCACTCTGTCGAAAAAAGACGGCAAAATGAAAGAAAAAAATGTGAAAGACATGGCAAATTGAAAGCCAAGAACGAAGAAGAAAAGAAGCAAAAGTCAAAAGGAATGAAAAGTCCAAAAGGGACAAATGCTTCAAAGAGAATCCTCCTCAAGAAATGATCCTTGATCTGATTACCCTCAAACACATATTTTGGGCCTATTTATCCTCTTTTTCTGAACCCTGAGCCATGGCCTACATTACGTACTTTAAAAGTCCATTTTAATCAAGCATGAATATTTAACTTGAAAGGTTTTTCCTCAGATTTTATCCCATCTCATCAAATTATCATTTCACTAAGGAAGAATTTAGAATTCTCAAGTGTATGGTAGAACAC
Source organism: Fremontodendron californicum (assembly GCA_030761205.1). NCBI lineage: Eukaryota > Viridiplantae > Streptophyta > Magnoliopsida > Malvales > Malvaceae > Fremontodendron > Fremontodendron californicum. The sequence continues at coordinate 28,358,786 of JAULJL010000005.1, forward strand.
ACACACAAAAAAAAAAAGAGAAAAATTGGAAAGAATGGGACTTTAGGGCGAAAACCCAAAAATGGGCGATCTAGAATAAGATGGAATTTTTTATGCCATTTATGTTAGTGCCGATACCACAAAAGAGAAGGTCATCTTGAAGAAGTGGTCATCGAGGAACATCTAGGAATTCCTGAACCCTCCAAATTGTCAACTCTCATTTAGATGATTGTCTTCAAAAACTGAAACTTTTTTTTCTCCAAGAATAAACTTTTTGGTTTAAACATCTCGGCCAATCTTGACGCTTGTCAAAATGCCTTGATATGGAAACTAAAAGAATGTTGAATTTGCTTGGTTCTGAATGAATTCATGATTTATGAAACCTATTCCATTTGTGAGCCTAGTAGGGATATACATTTTTGTCATGAAGTTTTCCTGGAAAAGCTAGAATCTTGTTATACCAATCCTTGCCAATCCCAGTTAAAAAAACCCAGATTGATACTTAGAGAAATTTCTAACAATGATCATCAGTCTTCAAAAGATTGATATATCACACATTGTGGGGTTAATATTTTTTGTTCATAAGTTTTCAAAATGAGAAAACAAATAAAGATTTTTTTTTTTTGAAATACCCATTTTGATGTTGACATGAGACAAGGATTTTTCTAACCCAAAGGTATTGAACTGCCAGGATAGGTCTTGACTTCTAGATATGAGAAGAAGAAATAGAACCCAGTTCAGATCTCTATTGATGAAAGTTTGAAAACTGTTGGGGCAAAGAGAATAGCCAAAATGAATTGAAGATATACTCTGATTTGAAGAGGAAAAGTGAATCGGAAAGGCTAAGCCAAAGTCTAGAAAAACAACTGGGGCAATTTGCATCACTCATGAGCACTCATCTCTTTATCGAGCTTTTGCATCTACACAGTGTCGGCAAGCATTTGCATCATTCATGGACATTTGCATTATTCCATAAGCATCTGCATTTTACCTTTACATTTACATTCTTCATGGAATTCGCATTTGCGTCATCTCAAGCAATTGCATCATTTCTATAATCATTGCATTTTCATTATTGTGTGGTAGTTGCAGTTATACCATTCATAGACCAGTTACATGAACACAATTAGTAGGGGCATCTGCATCATGAAACATGGGCATCAATCCAAGCCATTTGCATTTGCACCAAGAAACGTTTACATCAATCCAAGCTATTTACATTTGCACCATGAAGCATGAGCACCTTGTTAAAGACATGTGCATCTGCATCATTTCTCAAAGCTTCTGGGTATAATTTTCAACACGATTTTTAAAATGAGCAAGTCTTTGGTGGTGATAGCCAAAGCTTCTGGAGGAGTTACCCAGAATTTTACAATGAGTAAACCTTTGGTGGTGATAGCCAAAGCTTCTGGTGGGGATATCCAGAATTTTACAAATTTTAAAAGTGAACAAGTCTTCAGTGGTGATAGCTGAAGCCTCTAGTGGAGATATCCAGGGTTTTATAATTTTGAAAAATGAGAAATCTTCTTCTAGAGGAGTTACCCAGAATTTTACAATGAGCAAACCTTTGGTGGTGATAGCCAAAGCTTCTGGTGGGGATATCCAGAATTTTACAGTGTGAAACAGTGAGAAAGTCTTTAGTAGTGATAGCTGAAGCCTCTGGTGGAGATATCCAGGGTTTTATAATTTTGAAAAATGAGAAATCTTCTTCTGGAGGAGTTACCCAGAATTTTATTCAACATGTGCATCTACATCAAGAATCATATGCATCAATCTAAGTTAATTGAATCTGCATCAAGAAAATTTGCATCAAATCAAGTCATTTATATTTGCATCAAATACATTTGCACTAGTCTAAGTCATTTGCATCTACATCAAGAAGCATTTGCATCAATTAAAGACATTTGCATTTGCATCATGAAACATTTGCATCAACTCTTAAAACTTTCAGGTATAATCGAACTCGTTTTGCTTCTTAAATGAGTCGAGCCCCGAGACCACCGTCGAGGTACTTTCTTTTATTTTGAACTTACCGAACCCATAAGTTTAACACATTTTTAAAAAAAAATGAACAAGTCTTCGGTGGTGGTAGCTGAAGCTTCTGGAGGAGATACCCAGAATTTTTACAAAAAAAATAAACAAGTCTTCAGTGGTGATAGCTGAAGCTTCTGGAGGAGATACCCAGCATTTTTACAAATTTTAAACAGTGAGAAAGTCTTCGGTGGTGATAGCTGAATCTTCTGGAGGAGATACCCAAAATTTTTACAAATTTTAAACAGTGAGAAAGTCTTTGGTGGTGATAGCTGAAGCTTCTGGAGGAGATACCCAGAATTTTTTACAAAATTTAAACAGTGAGAAAGTCTTCGGTGGTGATAGCTGAAGCTTCTAAAGGAGATATTCAGAGTTTTAAAATCCTTTGAAAAGGTAGAAAGTCTTTGGTGGTGATAGCCAAAACCTCTGGTGGAGATATTCAGAGTTTCACAGTTTTAAAAATGAGCAAGACTTTGGTGGTGATAGCCGAAGCTTCTGGAGGAGATACCCAGAATTTTAAACACAGCTGAGAACAAGACATGTTAAGACCCCGAGACCATCATCGAGGTCATTTCTTTTCTTACAAATTGAATTCATTTCCTTAAGACGGGTCGAGCCTTGATTAGTCAGGGAATTTAATTTAAGGACAAAATCTTCAGTTTACAGTTTTTTCAAAAAAAAAATGAAAAAAATGAAAAATGATGAAAAAAAAATGAAATGAAAAAATGTAGAAATGTAGAAATGAAAAAGAAAACCCATTTCCCTTTCCTTCACATGTGATTTCACTGACCGTACAAAATTAGTGTTTGTTTATCTTTTCCTGATTCCTGATTCTCACCAATAGCCAAAAAGGGGCAGTTGTAGACACCTAATTTTGTCCGGACCAATAAAACAGGTATGTTTTCTTCCTAAATTGATGTTTCAAAATGTAAAACGACTTTTTTCATCCTGCAGGTGGTACTCCGAGACTTAGTTTAAGAGGATGAGCATAAAAAGTCTACCCCGAAACAAGTCAACCCCAAAAAAGTCAACCCCAAAAAGTCAACTACTAAAAAAGTCAACCTACTTTCAAAATCAAGATTTTAAGTTCAATTAAAAAATGGCAAGAGAATTTTGATAATCCGAGGTCTACATTGAAAGATATGGAGTTCGAAAGTTGGGATTTGGAAATTCAATAGAAAGGAAACCCTAATCCGAGAAATTTGGGGAAAAGTGCTTAAACGATCGAATTGGTCGAAATTGAAGGTTCCAAATGAAAGCTAAGCACTGACTACGGGTAATGGAGAAGCCACTTGAAGGAAAATTTGAAAGAAAAGTCAATCCGGGAGAAAACCGAGAATTAGGGTTTTTTGTGGATTTCGGTGAAATCGGGAATAATCACAGAGATGGCCCAACCTGGTAAGACCAAAGCCCCCAATGGATGAGGAATGATTAAAAAGGGATAACCCAATGCTCATCTTGAAGAAGATTTGAAAATTGGACTTGTTTTGAGCAAAACTGGGTTTCGAAGGCAAAATGGCAAAATTGGAAAATTTGGGAAAAATAGCAAATGGACTCCGAAAATTTTGAAAATTGGCAAATCTAATTCTTAAATCATTTGAAAGATATAGGCGAAAGAAAATCTTGATTCGGAGTTCGTTTGCAAAATGGCCAAATCCCGGGCTTCTTATGTAGTAATTCAAAAAGGAAAATCCCAAAAAAATAGCAAATGAACTCCAAATCTTATGAAATTTTGCAAATCTCATTTTTAAATTATTTGGAATAGATTGGAAAAAGAAAAACTTGATTTGGAGTTCATTTGCAAAATGGCCAAATCCCGGGCCTCCTATGCAATAATTCAAGAAGATAAATCCCGAAAAATAGCAAATGGACTCCAAAAATTCTGAAATTTTGCAAATCTCATTTTTAAATTATTTGGAAGAGATTGGAGAAATAAAATCTTGATTCGGAGTTCATTTGCAAAATGGCTAAATCCCGAGCCCCTATGTAGTAATTCAAGCAGATAAATCCTGAAAAAATACCAAATGAGTTTCAAAAATTATGAAAACTTCCAGATCACACTTTTAAATTATTTGGAAGAGATTGGTGAAGAAAAGTCTTGATTTGGAGCTTGTTTAAAAAATGGTAAAATGTGGGGGCATGAAAGGGCATTTTTGGAAGAAAAAATCCAAATAAATCGCAAACGGACTCGGAAAATTTTGAAAACTTCCATAATTCAATATTTTATTATTTAAAAAGTATTAAAAAATAAAATATGAATTTGGAGTCGGTTTGCCATTTATTTGCATCCGGGGGGGCAAAACGGTCATTTCACCCAAGCAACCGAAAAGGGCTTCTTTTGGCCTTTCAAAAAATTAGACTTGGGCTGGAAAAGAGAAGTTCTGGCCTGCCAAGGCCCAGAGGAAGGAGGAAGCTTCTGATTTTTCAATCAAATGGGCAAGGATTAAGAGTTAGTTAGAGATTCTTTTTGATCAAGCCATTGTGATTAAGCCACATAGGCCAAGAGAGAGTGTCAACATTATTCTTGAATAGCTGTAATTATGGACAGCTGATATGCTAATCTAAGGTTGATAATTTCATGATTTCTCACCTTGAATCACTAGCCCTTGGATGGAAGTTGGTTGGAATCAAAATGACAACATCCTAGTGGAGGAAAGAGGTAAAATTCTGCCAGCATTAAGGGGAGGTGCAGAATTTTCATGTTCAGATTTTATTTTTGCTGATTTCTCTTGGTTTTTACTTGGTTTTTCTCTCTTTGGTTGAAATCAAAAAGAAAAAGTTTAGAAAAGAAAGGAAAGTTTGAAGAGATAAAGCTTGAAATATAGCTTCTTGAGGTTGCTCTTGAGCACCAACTCTTGCACTTTCTTGATTTTCCATTCTTGTTTTTGCTATTTTGATTATTATTTGGTGAGTTTCCTTTTTAAATAAGTTTTTTTTTATTGTTCTTCTTAAGTTCTTTCTTCATCTCTTTCTTAAATATTTTTTTACAATTTTTTTTACATTTTTCTCACCATGGCCGAATGGCCTACATTTTTATTTAATGTTGCTGTTTTGTTTATTTTATCATGTTATTTATGTTATTTTCTTTAATCTTGATGTTTTAAGTGTTATTCTACTTCATATACTTGAGTCATATTTTAATTTGGTTGCTTTGTTTGTTGCCATTTATGACTTAAATTTCATGTTCTTGCATTTTTAATTTTCTGTTTTCATAATGTTTAAATTTGTTGATGTTTTAGATTTAGTATATCAAGTGTTTGTGAAAATGCTTGTGTGGTGTTTGCATGATTTGAGTTTTATATTTTAGTAGAGCATGTTAGTATATCAAGTGTTTGTGAAAATGCTTGTTTGGTTTTAGTATTTCTACTTTGTGTTTGCATGTTTTGAGTGTTATATTTTAGTTGAGCATGTTAGTATATCAAGTGTTTGTGAAAATGCCATGCTTGTTGGAGCTTGAGGCCATTCGGCTACTCCATGTGTTTTGCATTGTGTGTAGCATTTTTGCCATGTTAGTTGGTAGATTTTTGCATTTGCATGACATTTGAGTTAGTTTTGCATGTTAGTATACCAAGTGTTTGTGAAAATGCCATGTTTGTTAGGAACCATAGGCCATTCGGCCACCCCTTGTATTTTAGCATCATGTGTTGCATTTTTGCCATGTTAATTGATAGGTTAGCATTTGCATGATATTTGGTTGAGTTTTTGGTTTAAGCATGCTTTGTGTTTGTGAAAATGCCATGCATATTCTAGTTATTAGGTTTGGTATATTTTCCATGCATGTTCATGCATTTTAGGTCTAGGTTGCATTAAATGCCATGCAAGTTCATTTAGGTCTAGGTCACTATATGAATGCCATGCATTTTTTCATGACATTTAGGTTTAAACTCATGCATTTCCTACACTATGTTTGCTGTAATTTTTCATGCATTTCATGTTCATGCCACTTGAATAATGACTTGAGCCAATTAATGGTTCAAAGTCATGCTCTCTTGAGCACACTTGTGGAAAATTAAAGTTTGTCAAATTGATTATTCTACCTTTGTGATTTTTTTACTTTTAGCCAATTTTTATCTAACTTTCAAAAAGTCCTAGCTACTGTTTGTGAGTCATTTTGTGAGTCTTAAATATTGTTACTTTGATTTTTAAATGATTTTATCAAAAGCAAAAATGTATTTTGGCAAAACAGTTTTTTCACCCAGTACTTGTACTTTTTCGATTTTCTGGGAGTTCATCGTTAATCAGAAAATTAAGATGATTTTTTTCCGTGTATTTTTAAATGTTCTAAGTCTCTAGTATTCTTTTCAGATTTTTTTTAATTTTTAAAAGTAAGATAACAAATTGTGGATTAAAACTGGACAGTGGAGTCAGAACTGAGCTTAAAGAAAAATCATTTTTCTGTTTTGGTTAAGTTACTTAGAGGGGGCTGATTAGGAAGGTTAGCTACTAACTTAGGGTAGTTTCTAAGCCTTTTTAAATTCTAAAAATGATTTTTTAAGTCTCGGGTTATGGGTAGTCAAGTCCGGATTTTTAAACTTAGGAAATTAGAGCCATTTTAAAAAAAAGTTAGCCCAGTTTTTATTTTTAATTCAAGCTTTTCAAAGTTGTTTTCAAACAATCACAAAGTATTTTGGTTTTAGAATATTTAATTTGACATATTATCCTAAGGTAGCCGGATATCTTTTTAGATATACGGATTTCCTTAATTAAAGGAAAAAAATACATTTTCATGCATTGCATTTTTCATATTCATGCATTTTATATAATATGTGACTTTTGCTATGCTAATTTCTATGATATTGTTATGATTTTGAGTTATGTTATATTGTTTATTATATGTCTTGGAATATTTCATGATATCCTATGCTTTTTATTTAATTATTTTTTTGTTGGTATATTATTTAGCATATGCTATGTTCATGCATTATTATTTTCATTTTTATTTCCATGCATATTATATGATAGTATTATTTTATATTCCATGTCATTTAGATTATATGTCATATCATCCATATTTGCCATTTCATTTAAATTATGTCATTTCATATAGAATATATTATGTTACCTAGGTTATTTTATTTTATATAGAATATATTATGTCACCTAGGTCATTTCATTTAGAATATATCATATGGCTTAGGACATTTCATTTCATTTAGAATATGTCATATAACTTAGGACATTTCATTTCATTTAGAATATGCTAAGGCATTTAAATTATATTATATCATTTAGGATGCATTATATTATTTAGATTTTGCTATGTCATTTTATTTATGTCATGCATATACATATTCATATCTTTTAAAATGTTTTCAAAAGGATAATGATTTTTTTAATAAAAAATAAAGATATTCTCGAGTTAAAATAATTCATGAGTTCTCTACCGGGTTTGTTGGAGGGAATATCATCAATTATTATTAATAACGGAATATCTTCTTTAAAAAAAGATTGATTCGGAAAGTTTTTCAAAACTAATAAAAAATTCTATATTTTGCCACGTTTGTTGGGGAATATAGGAAAATTTTGAATTTATGAATTCCGGATCATTTTTAATTAAAAATGGAATTATTTTTCTTTAAATTGGGAATTAACTTGAAATACTAAATTTAAGTACACCGAGATTTGAGATAACACACGATTAATAAGGTACCGTTTTATACGGGCGTTTTGGGGGTGCTAATCCTTCCCCATACGTAATCGAGTCCCGAACCCGTTTCTTTGATTTCTCTAGTTTAAAACGCAGACTTGAAATTATTTTTTAAAATGTTTTAATTAATTTTTAAAATATTTTATAAAACCGGTTTTAATAGGTGGCCGATCACACCTAGCTAAAAAACATTGGTGGCGACTCTATGTCTTTTTGAAGTCATTTTCAAAACCTTAATTTTTCTAGAGGAATCAAGTCGACTTTTCCTCGATTTGTTTTTTTAATCTCATGCTTAACGAATAATAAAATCTTGCGATGAGACTCGTTATTTTTTAGGTTGCGACAAAGAAATATGAAGAAATTGCTGGGATTTTTTCTTCCTTTGGTCAGCCAACATAGAGGAGAAGAAGGAAGCTTAAGCAGTTTAATTCCCTAGTCACTATCATGCCACATGCTATAACTAACACCTTGCAAATGGTCCCTCCTTCATCCAATGGCTTATGTGCCTTGTAGGAAAGTTGAATGCACCATCCAATGGCCAAGTTTAAATGTCAAAATGACATTTTTATTTTTCATAAAAGAATGCTCATCTAATGGCCAAGAATGGAAGAAAAAAGATGAGCACAATTCATCCAAGGGTATGCATCAATTCGGTTGAGCAAGGGAGTGCATGGGATTATCCCTTTTTATCCATTGGCTTAGGCCATCTACAAGGGCTGAGTACACATGTTGAGGGCTGGATTTAATCTACAAGATATCATTTTTATGTTGGCTTCATCCAACGACCAAGAATGGAAGAGCACAACTCATCCAAGGGTAGGCATTCAAGAGGGGCAAGCAAGTGAGTGCATGGGATTGGTCCTCTTTTGCATATAATGGCTAAGGTTAATACAAGAGCTGAGTACACATCTTAAGGGCTGGAATCAATTGGCAAGATGACATTTTTATGTTGTCATCAAAATATCTACATCTAATGGCCAAGATTAAACGAGAAAAAGTGCAATTTTCATCCAATGGTTAAGGGAGATTGCGGCCAAGGCTAAAGGGAGAGGGGAGTTTCTTTTTGTCAGAGGTTTTTGGCTTGAAAACAGTAGCTAATTTGGCAAGAAAAAAGGTTTTTGAAAGAAAGAAAAAAAAAAGGTTTTCATTAGAGAGTTTGAAGGTAGTCATCTCTACCAAGTTCTAGTCTAACTTTCTTCTTCATTTTCATGGTGTTTTCTTGGTTTTTCTATCATGTTTTCCTACAACATTTTTCTTAGAAATAAAGTTTTTTAATGTTTCTTCATGTTTTCACTGTCTTCTCCTTCTTCAAAATGGTGAAAATATTTTTTTCTTGGAATTCCATGCCATGGCCGAATGGCTCTTTTTTCTGCCTTGTTTTATTCTTTTCTTTTTTCCTTGCATGTTGTTGTGAAAAAATTATTTATACAAGTTTTTTAAAGTATTCTAAGGTTCTGATTTTTACAAAATATGAAGCAAAAAAGGTTGAAATGGCTACATGATCTTGGCTAGACCAAGTGAATATGGTTTGGTGAGAGGCTATGCCCATTTGACACCATCCATGAAGATGGAAAAGCTTCATGATCTTGGCAAGACCAAGTGATTATGGTTTGGTGAGAGGTTATGCCCATTTGATACCATCCATGGAGCTTAACTTTCCTTGTTCTACTTACTTGTTTTACTTATAATTTCTGCATGTCTATGTTAAATCTTGTGTATACATTTTCTTTGCATTATTTTCTATGCTATATTTGTTATATTTCTTTTCTATGCTTGATATTGCATCCTTGCATATTTGGCCTTTGTTGTTCATATATCCATGTTGTGCATTTTTTTATGTACCATGTATTTCATGTTTGCATTTTCATAATTTTGTTTCATGCATATTCGGTCATACCATGTTTGTTTGCTTTGTATGTTTATTTTTCTTTTGCTTCTTAGCTTGTTTATATCTCCATGTCATGAACTTGCATATTCTGATTTTAGTTTGTCTTGTGCTTATGAAAATGCTATGATAAAAATGCCATCATATTATTTCATGCATATTCGGCCATTCCATTATGTTTGCCTTGCATGTGCATTTTTCTTTTGTTTTTTAACTTGCTTGCATTTCCATGCCATGAGCTTGTGCATTTTGATTTTGGTATATTATATTTTATTGAAAATGTCATGAAATTATGCATTTTGATATGGTTTGTCATTTATTTAGGTCATTTACTAAGTAGGATTGCATTAGAGTCTCACACGATCATTTGGCCTCTTCATGCATTTGCAAATTGTTTAGGCAACATGCTTGGCATTATCATGTCTTGAAATTGTGTATTAGCTACTGTTTGTTCCAGCATTGACATTAATTTCATGAGTCATTATATGTTCATAATATTGCTATGCATGCTCACTACATTTTAGGTCTAGGCCATATTGGTATTGCCATGCATATTGAGTCCTAAATCACATTGGTATTGTCATGCATTAATATGCTATTTAGGTCTTAGGTCACATTAATTTTCATGCATATTTATCACATATTAGGTCCTAGTCACATTTATATCATCAAGCATTGCATGCATATAGAGTTAGGATAGCATTTATTGCCATGCAAATTCATGCTAGGCATTTAGGTTGCCATGAATTGTCATGCATTTTCTTTACCATTTAGACCTTTAGACCATGCATTTCATACATTTCATTTGCTGTATGTTCATGCATTCCATGTCATTGCCACTTGGTTTGTGACTTAGGCCAATTAATGGCTCAAAGTCATGCTCTCTAAAGCATACTTGTGGAAAATTAAGGAATTGTCAAATTGATCATTCTATCTTTGTGATTTTTTTTACTTAGCCAATTTTTTCCAAGGTTTTTAAAATGTTTAGCTACTGTTCTTAGGTCTTAAGTATGATTTCCAACAATTTCCACTTTGGTTTTTGAATGAATTTATCAAAGGCAAAAAATATGTTTTGACAAACAGTTTTTTTTCACCCAGTACTCGAACATCTCCAATTTTTCTAGGCAGTCATCTTTAATCAGAAAATTAATCCAATTTTTTATCATGTATATTTACATTTTATGAGTCTCTAGTATTTTTTTTTTAGAATTTTTATAATTTTTGAAAATATGATAAAAAATCGTGTGGAAAAACTAGACAGTAGAGGCAGATTTGAAATCAAAAGAGGAATAAGGGTAGAATTTGGCTAAGGCATCTAGAGGGAGTTGGGTAGAAGTTTTAGCTACTGTCTTAGGGTAGTTTCTAAGTCTTTTTAAACATTGAAAATGATTTTATAAATCTCGGGTTACGGGCAGTTAAGTCTGGGATTTTAAACTTAGGAAATTAGATCCATTTTAAAAAGGGTTTGGTGAGGGTTTTAATATTTATTCAAATTCTTCTTCTAAATTATTTTCAAACAATCACAAAGTTTCGTTTTTTAGAAAATCTAATTTGACATATTTTCTTAAGGTAGCCGGATATCTTTTTAGATATACAGATTTCTTTAATTAAAGGAAAAAATACATTTTTCATGCATTGCATTTTCCATGTTCATGCATTTTATTTAAATGTGTGATTTTTGCTATGATATTTTCCATGATATTATTATTATTTTAATTCACATTTTATGATCTTATATTTGTTTTCCATATGATTTTTTTTTTTAATGTTTCATGATATCCTATGCTTTTTTATTATTATTTGGTTATTTTTATCACATTGTTTAGCATATACTATATTCATGCATTATTATTTTTATTAGTATTTTCATGCATAATTATATGTTAGTATTATTTTGATTCCATGTCATTTCTTGTCATTTAGATCATATTCCATGTCATTTAGGTTATTTCATTTATAACATACCATGTCATTTAAAATATGCCATATCATTTAGAATTACCATGTCATTTAAATTATTTTATCTCATTTAGAATATACCATGATACTTAGGATTTTTTTTTTATTTTACCTAGAATATACTATGTCATTTGAATTATGTCATGTCATTTAGGTTGCATTATATTATCTAGATTTGCCATGTCATTTTATTTATGTCATATATGTCCATATTCATATTTTTTTAAAATGTTTTGAAAAAGATAATGATTTTCAATAAAAGATAAGGATATTCCCGAGTTAAAATAATTCATGAGTTCTCTACCGGGTTTGCTGGAGGGAATATCATCAATTATCATTAATAAAGGAATATCTTTCTTTCAAAAAACGAGAATGATTCGGAAAGTTTTCCAAATGAATAAAAATTTCTATATTTTGCCGATTTTGTCGGGGAATATAGGAAAATTTTGAATTAATAAATTCCAGATCATTTTCAATTAAAAATGGAATTATTTTTCTTAAAATTGGGAATTAACTTGAAATACTAAATTAAAAATTTTTATCGAGACTTGGGATAACACACGATTAATAAGGTACCGGTTTATACGGGCGTTGCGGGGGTGCTAACCCTTCCCCGCACGTAACCGACTCCCGAACCCGCTTCTTTGATTTCTCTGGTTTATAACGCAGACCTGAAATTGGTTTTAAAAATATATATTTTAATTAATTTTAAAATGTTTTACAAAATCGGTTTTAATAGGTGGCTGATCACACCTAGCTAAAAAATATTGATGGTGACTCAATGTCTTTTTACGAGGCCGTTTTCATACCCTCGACCTTTTATTATTTCTAGAGGAATTAAGTCGTCTTTTCCTCTACTTCTGTTTCCCCTCACTCGAACGGTTCCCCGCTATCCGGGATCACGTAGCGACACCTTCATTTTTCTAGAGGAATTAAGTCGATTTTCCTCGCGTTTTTTAATGTCACACCGAAGAAAAACGAATAATAAAGTCTTGTGATAAGACTTTATTTATTTGTTAATATTTTTTTTTTTAGGTTGCGACACACACTATCCAACATACAACCTGTACTACCCAACCGTAAATAACATCACCCAAAATCTCTTCCCGTATACAGCCATACCTCAATAGGTATACCCAAGCGACATTTCACCGCAAATAGCTATTCCCCCAAAACTATACCAAACACTCAAAATACCACCTTGAGAAATAACCAAAGACCGTCGAGGAACAATCAAAGACCTCAGTTTGGTGCTATCCCCACAATCTATGGCGATTGTATCCGAAACTGCTACAGGGACAGCTGGTTGTGCCCGTCTACCTTCAACCCTTGAAACTGCCATACCCAAAATGGTATGACTCCAGCGTCCACTGCGTGTACCATGCGAGAATCCAAGGGCATTCCATTGAAAACTACACTTCCTTGAAACGCAAGGTCCAGAGCCTTATTGATGCTAGAATTGTGAAGTTCAAACCAAGAAATGGGCCTAATGTTGCAGGCAACCCGTTGCCCAATCATACTGAGGCTAAGGTTAATGCAGTCCTATCAAAGGAGGTCGACAGGGTCAAGAAGAATATCAATGAGGTGAAGACGTCGATGATCAAGGTCTGGGCTGAAATGGTTAAGGCCGGAGTGATAAAGTCCAAAGTGAGTCTGAAGGAAGTTACAAGCAAGTCAGAGACCTTTTTCCAATTCCATAGGTGCGAAGGGCATGCCATCTAGAGTTGTAGAGAGTTCTTGGAAAAAGTGCAGAAAATGATGGATTTGGGCAAGGCCCAATTCTATGAGAAACCTGGAAAGACGAAGTAGGTGTAACATAAGGTACAGCTAGCTACGGGATAGATAGACCCTTTATCATCTACTATGATGAGCCAGAGGTAAAGGCCATCCTAGTTAGTGAGGCACCAACGTCGAAAATGTTTATAGAGTTACTGTCTCCCTTTTCTTACAAGGAAGATAAGGCAATATCGTGGAACTATGAATGTAGAATAGCAGCACTGGGGTCTTCGAGCCACCAAACAGCCACAACTATCAATATAACAGGGGTGGGCCATCTAACTCGAAGCGAAAGATGTTATGCCCCTGAAACAATGGAACCCAATCAAGGGAGGAAAACAGCAGGACCTGATAAAGGAAAAAAGACGGTGGAACCAGTCCCTGTAGAACAAACACAGTCAAGAGAAGTAGAAATGAATTTGTCTCCAACAAGAAAGCTGAAGGAACCAGTAAATGAGAAAGAAGCTTGTGAGTTTCTGAAGTTTATTAAACACAGTGAATACAGTGTGGTGGAGAAGCTGCACCACCAGTCGGCAAGGATCTCAGTCTTTTCACTGTTATTGAATTTAGAACCGCACTGAAATGCTCTATTGAAAATCTTGAACCAAGCTTATGTGGCCAACAATATATCGGTGGAAAATTGGATCGTTTGGTAGGTAACATCACAGCTGATAATTTCATCTTTTTCAGCAATGATGAAATACTGCCTAATCGAATAGGGTCTACTAAGGCCCTACATATAACCACCACCTGTAAGGGGCACATCTTACCGAGGGTGCTTCTCGACAATGGTTCATTATTGAACGTGATGCCTTTGATGACCCTGTCTAACCTGCCAATTGATATGTCCTACATGAGGCCTAGTCATACTAGAGTCCGGGCTTTTGATGGGACTCGTTGAGAGGTTATGGAAAACATCGAGGTTACACTACAGATTGACCCATACACGTATGGTGTCGAATTCAAGTGATAGATATATCCCCATCTTATAATTGCCTTCTAAGAAGACCCTGGGTTCATTTCGCTGGCCCCTTGTTAGCGTGGTGAGGGAAGAAGAGATAATTGCCTCGACATCTACGGACACTCCTTAGTCAATATAAATGAAGAAGTAGTGGAGTGTTTCTTCAATTCTTTGGAATTTGTGAATGCCACATTAATTACTGAAGGATGCAAGATTCTGAAACCTCGGCTATCGAAGAGCACCAGAATGGTGTAAAAGCGACCTTAGGAAAGGGATGTCACACTGGGAAAAAGATTTCGCACTGGGAAAGGGATTGGAAAATACCTACAAGGGATGGCCAAAGCGATACAAGTGGTCAGAAAGAAGGACCAATTCGGTCTTGTGTACCTCCTCAAAGCACATGAGAAGAGAAAGCAAGTAGAGAAGAATAGAAAGATAGGTTAGCCCAGCTTTCGGGTATGGATGTAGAATGGGAACCCATGACTTTCCTTGCGATCCCTCAGACTTTTCGCTCTGGAGGTTATGAGCATGGTGAGACAAATTCAGATGATGTACTGGTGATATTGGAACAAGCGTTCTAGAAGTTTTACGTTGAAGTGAAAAATGGAAAGGCGTCAGAAAAGATAATAATTGGCATGGTGGGAGAAGAAAAAGTGAGGAATAAAAGCACAAGCTGGATGGTGCGCCCGTGGCCCACAGGCTTTGTGTTAACCAATTGGAGTGCTACTAAACTTCCTGTAATCTTTAAATCCACTCCAAAATAACGCACAGAAACAATCTTAATTGCCTCTGCCTAAAAGCGTTAAGAATCCTTTCGTATGGGCTTTTGTTCATAATTTTCATTTAATATATAACAATCATGATGCATTTTCTTCATTTGATTTGTTCATATTATTTTATTCTTTCATTATTTTTGCCTATATATTTTTCCATATTATTTCCTTCTCACCTATTGCCAGGTGTCCAGATACGGAATATGAGGACTACCATCAATAATTTTGAAATCGATTTTGAAAGACCCATTTGTGTGGGTGATTTTGACGTCGACGAAGATGTCAAAGATTGTGATTTGCCTCCGGATCTGTTAAGAATAATAAAGCAAGAGGAGAAGCAAGTATTGCCTCATAAAGAACCGTTGGAAGCTATAAATTTGGGGAATGGGGAAGAAATAAAAGAGGTCAAAATTGGAACCTCAATTTCACCATCAATATGGCGTGAACTGATAACCTTACTCTAAGAGTATGTGGATGTGTTTGCATGGTTGTACTAAGACATGCCGGGACTGGACTCCGATATCGTGGTTCACAAACTCTCTTTGAAGCTAGATTGCAAGCTAATCCAGCAGAAGTTGAGAAGAATGAGGCCCGAAATGTTGCTAAAAATAAAAGAGGAGGTGAAAAAGCAGTTTGATGCCAGATTCTTGGAAATGGAAAAATATCCGGAATGGGTAGCAAATATTGTCCCAATTTTGAAGGACGGTAAAGTGAGGATGTGCGTTGATTATCGGGATTTAAATCGAGCGAGCCCTAAAGATAACTTCCTACTGCCTCATATTGATACCTTGATGGATAATACTGCGAAGAATTTCGTGTTCTCCTTCATGGACAACCACAAGGTATAATCAGATTAAGATGGCATCGGAGGATATGGATAAAACCATATTGTGACGATGTGGGAAACGTTTTGCTATAAAGTGATGCTTTTCGGATTGAAAAATGTCGGGACAACATACCAAAGAGCAATGGTGACTTTGTTCCATGACATGATGCACAAGGAGATCGAAGTTTATGTCGATGACATGATCGCGAAATCACAAGGAGAGGAAGAGCATGTTACAAATCTTAAAAAGCTCTTTGAGAGATTGAGAAAGTTTGGCTCAAACTCAACCCGACAAAATATACCTTCGGAGTCACTTCGGGGAAGTTGTTAGGCTTCGTTGTCAGCGAGAAAAGAATTGAGATTGACCCGGATAAAGTGAAAGCTATTCAGAATTTGCCGTCGTCTCATACTTAAAAAGAGGTGAGAAGCTTTTTGGGCAGACTGAACTACATTGCTCGGTTCATTTCCTAACTTACCGATAAGTGTGACCCAATATTCAAACTGCTCCGAAAACATGATTTAGGAGAATGAGATGAAGGGTGCCAAAAAGCATTTGATAAAGTCAAGCACTATTTGTCAAACCCGTCAATGTTAATGCCACATGTTCCAGGGGAACCACTGATATTGTATTTGTCAATGTTTGAAAGATCTATGGGCTGTGTATTGGGGCTACATGGTGAGACCAAAAAGAAAGAATAAGGAATCTACTACCTCAGCAAGAAGTTCTCTGAGTACGAGTTGAAGTATTCATCAGTAGAAAGGCTATGTTGTGCCTTGGCTTGGACTGCTCGAAGACTCAGACAATACATGTAGTATCGGCTGATCACAAAATTGGATCCCCTCAAGAACATATTCGAGGTGCCTTCGCTGTCGAGAAGAACGACAAGATGGCAAGTTTTACTTTCTGAATATGACATCGTATATGTAAGCTAGAAGGCTATAAAAGATATTTCGATAGCCAAATTCTTGGCAAGTCGAGTGGTGGAGGATTACGACCATCTAAACTTTGATTTCCCGGATAAAGATTTGATGTGTGTCTCACAAGAAGATGAAACCCTTCTTGAGGAAAAATCATGGAAAATGTACTTTGATAGTGCGTCAAATACCATGGGGCACGGGATCAGTGCAGTGATCATATCCCCGAAGGAAGATTATCATCCTTTCACTGCCAAACTGGATTTTGATTGTGATTGTACAAACAATATCGCAGAATATGAGGCGTGTTCCATGGGCCTTCATGCCGCTATTGAAAGAAAGATTAAGACATTGAAGGTCTTTAGAGATTTAGCTCTGGTGTTATACCAATTGCGGGTAGAATTGGAAACCCGAGATGAAAAGTTAATCCAATATCGAGAACTTATACTGAGCTTGATTGAGGAGTTTGAAGAAGTAAGTTTCAATTATTTACCCTGAGAAGAAAACCATATGGCTGATGCTTTAGCCACTTTATCATCAATATTTAAAGTGAACGAAGGGGCTGAGGTGGTGCCAATCAAGATGAGCATATACGAGTCTCTGGCCCATTGCTTAAGCATCGATGAAGAAGTGGACAGTCACCCTTGGTACTATGACCTTTTATGATACATTAAGAGTCAACAGTATCCTGAACAAGCAACAAAAAATGATAAGAGAACCCTGAGGAGAATGGAGATGGGTTTTGTTTTAGACGAGAAAATTCTCTACAAGAAAGGAAAAGATCAGGTTCTATTGTGATGTGTCGGTTCTGTCGAAGCTCAAAGAATCCTTGAGGAGGTCCACAAAGGGATATGTGGCACTCATGCCAATAGCCATATGCTAGCCAAATAGATTATGAGGGTAAGGTACTACTGGCTAACGATGGAAGGGGATTGTATTAATCATTCCTGGAAATGCCATAAATGCCAAATATATCAGACAAGATTACGTCCCTCCATCACCACTGCATGTCCTGACAGCTCTATTGCCATTTTCAATGTGGGGAATGGATATGATCAGGCCCATTACATCGAAAGCTTCGAATGGACACCGTTTCATTCTGGTGGCTATAGATTACTTCACAATATGGGTAAAAGTTGCTTCTTATGCCAATGTAACGAAGTCAGTGGTGCACAGATTCATCAAGAAGGAGATTGTGTGTCGGTATGGGCTCCCGGAGAGAACAATTTCGGACAATGCTCTCAATCTGAATAACAAGATGATGAGAGAAGTGTGTACTCAGTTCAAGATCAAGCATCATAATTTCGCGCCTTATCACCCGAAAATAAATGGAGCCGTGGAATCGACTAATAAGAATATAAAGAAAACTGTTGAAAAGATGACTGATATGTACAAAGATTGGCATGAGATACTACTTTGTGCTCTACACGCATATCGTACGTCGACCGCACATCTAATAGTGCCACGTCGTTTTTTCGATATATGGGATGGAGGTAGTGTTACCAATTGAGGTTGAAATACCTTCCTTGCGTGTTTTTATGGAGGTGGGCCTAGAAGACGCAAAGTGGGTCAGAGCTCGTTATGAGCAGTTGAATCTCATCGAAGAGAAAAGGCTAAAGGCCATATGTCGTGGGCAAATGTACCAGAAGAGGATGATCCGATCCCATAATAAAAAGATTCACCCCAGGTAGTTTCGAGAAGAGGAGTTGGTATTAAGGAAGATTCTCCCTATTATAAAAGATCCTCACGAAAAATGGGTTTCAAATTAGGAATGACCTTATGTGGTGAAGAAATCTTTTTCTGGTGATTATTTGAGAAATCCCGTAAATGCCAATGAGTTGAAAAAGTACTATGCTTAAAAAATGAAAATGAAAATGAAAAGAGAATGTAAAATGAGAGATTTAAGCCAAAAACCCCAAAAAGGCAACTTAAAACCGAAAGGAGGACACTTGGATTGAAAACCCGTAAAAGGCGGCCCAAGTACTTGCCAAAGATAGAATCAATGCTCCGCGAAAAGAGGGAGAAAGTTTCAGAAATTCAGAGAAGAGGGTAAAGTTCAGTCTGATGCGCGAAAGGCCGAGTTGTCATCCAAGTAAATGGCTCGTACAAAAGAAATTTAAGATGAATTGAAGTAGGAAGGTCCAAGATATTCCGTATCTAGGGCATCTATGACATATATCTTTACAATTATCTGTTGAATTCTCAATATTCACTCTTTTTTATATGAGATATTATTGAAAGAAACCTTGTTATTACCATCTCATCATATTTGGCTATTCTGTTACCATCTTTCTCACATTTTGTGATGCATTTTTTTATGTTATTGAATTAAATCAGGATTAGTGAACAAAAAAAAATCTTTAAACGAAAGTATTTCTTTGTATTACTATGGAGTAGATTTAAATTTTAGAAGAGGTTTGGAAACCACTAAAATTTGAAAAAACACACAAATCCATAATACTGGAAGGCTCGTTAAGCGGGGCAAACAGTGGAAAGGTCGGGACATTCGTCATCAAGTCAGAAGAGTTTGTGGATCTCATTGAAATCATGGATTAGAACTCATGACACAATCATGTGATTGCATTCATCTCTAGGGAACATGCATTCTACGAGCATTTGCAAAACCTTTCATGAACATCGTTGCATTCGACTAACATTGTATGAATCATGGAAAAATTCTATTGTTGTTAAATCGAACTCGTTTTTTCTTAATGGGTCGAACCCCAAGATCGTCGTCGAGGTATTTCTTTTGTTTTTGAATCAAACTTGTTTTTCTAAATCGTCGTCGAGGTATTTCTTTCAATTGAACTCGAGGTCTTTTTTTGTTTTTAAATTGAACTCGTTTTTCTAAATAGGTTGAGCCCCGAGATCGTCGTCGAGGTATTTCTTTTGTTTTTAAATCGAACTCATTTTTTCCAAATGGGTTTAGCCCTGAGATTGTCATCGAGGTATTTCTTTTGTTTTTAAACGAACTTGTTTTTTTTTTAAAATTAATCGAGCCCCGAGATCACCGTCGAGGTATTTCTTTTGTTTTTAAATCGAACTTGTTTTTTTTTTTAAATAAGTCGAGCCCCGGTATCGCCGTCAAGGTATTTCCTTTATTTTTAAATCGAACTCGTTTAAATGGCTTGAGCCCCGAGATCGTCGTCAAGGTATTTCCTTTGTTTTTAAAATCGAACTTGTTTTCCTAAATAGGTCGAGCCCTGAGATCGCAGTCGAGGTATTTCTTTTGTTTTAAATTGAACTCGTTTTTTTCTAACTAGGTCGAGCCCCGAGATTGCCATCGAGGTATTTCTTTTGTTTTTAAATCGAACTTGTTTTTTGAAATGAGTCGAGCCCCGGGATCACTGTCGAGGTATTGCTTTTGTTTTTAAAAGTTGAATTCGTTCCCTTGAAAAGAGTCGAGCCTTGGTATCGCAGTCATGGTATATTTCTATCAAGATCAAAACCTTTAATTTTCTGCTTTACTCTTGATTCATGAAAAAAAAATAATAATAATAATAAACCTTTTCCAATAACCTCACACCCGAACAAAATCCTTATCTATTTGTCTTTGCCCTATTCCTGATTCTCAGTAACGGCCAAAGAGGGGCAGCTGTAGACACCTAATTTTGTTTGGGCCCCCTAAAAGGTACAATTTTCCTACAAAACCCGATTTTCTAAACTCATTCCAATTTCATGGTTTAGTGACTTAACATTTGGGTTCATTGAAGTGGGCATGCCATTTTTGATACTTCGAATTAAAAAAAGTCAAAATTGATCGAAAAGTCAAAGCCAGAGTTAACCAACAAGTCAAAAGTCAAAAAGTCAACCTTGGAAAATCAAGATTAAAAAGGAAATTTAGGTGTTAAAGAAGTAATATTGATGTTTTTAAAGTCAACTTTTAACATTGAAGTGATAAAACCAAATGGAAGTGAAGTAAACAAAAAAAATGGTGGAAAATACATGGTATTCAGCCAAGGTAAGAAAAGCAAGGGAGAGGGCTCATTTTTTTTTTATCCAAGTGAATGAAAGTTCTTGATGGAAATATGGAAGTCCATTTGTCTAAATGGATGACAATTTTTGGTGAAAATATGGGAAACTCATTTTTGCTTAAGTAGTGGCAATTTTGGTGGAAGCATGGAAGTCCACTTTCAATGACCAAGTGTTAGGTTTTGGTGGAGGAAGAGGAGGAGGGCCCATTTCTCAAGACCAAGAAGAAGGAATATGTGTAAGATTAAGAGCCCAACCTTAGGAAGTCCATGTAAATTTTGGTTGTTGAGAGGCTCAACCTTAGGAAGTCCATTTAGATTTTATTGTTGGGAGGCCCAAACTTAGGATCCATGTATGAAAATGGGGGTGAGTTTGGAATTAAGTGAAAATTGTAAGAGCATGGTGTAAATAAGTGAGGTTTTTTGGTAATTAAAAATGATGAGTGAAAAGTGTCCTTGGAGGGGCTAAAATGGTATGTTGTTAAATAAATGGATAGCAACGAAGGATAAGAGTCACCTTATTTAGTACATGAATTGGCATTTTTGGCTAATGGGAGCCATTCTTAGAGGAGGATCATTAGCTAAAGCATGTGATGTTGCCAAGTGGCCAGAAAAAGAATACACTAGAATATTCAAAAGCATTTTCGGCCAAGAGAGAGGAAGGGAGGATAAAGATGATCAAATGACATAGATGTAAATAGGTGGATTCTTTTCAAGAGCAAAGGACATGAGTCATCTTATTTAGTACATGAGTTGGCATTTTTGGTCAATGGAGAGCGCTCTTGGTGATCAAGTAGGAATTCCATTGGCTAGCCAATGGATAGTGTTTTAATGTGTAAGGATTAAACCTCATTGGCTAGGCAACATGATGAAGCCAAGTGGCTAAAAAAGATGGAAGAGAGATGGAGATTGAAGGGGCCACTCGGCCAAGGCATGTATAAGCCTAAAGGAGATATTTTTCCAGCTATTCACACTTCATTTTGAGAGCACAAGGCAGTAGCTAAACTCACCTAAGGAGAAAAGGAAAGGAAGAGAGAAAAAAGAGGAAGGAGGAGAAGGTTGAGAGGTCTTTGGTGAAGCTTACTTAGGTAGCTTCCTTTTCTTTTCTTGTTCTTTGTTTTTCTATTGATTTCATGTTCTTTTCTTCTTATTTTATGTATGATTTCATTTCCTTTTCTCCAAAACAAAAGGTTTTCAAATGAGTTTTTCTTTTCCCCTTTTCTTTTTCAAGAAACAAAGTTTTCACAAATTTTCTTCTCTTTCTTTCAAGTTGGCCGAAACTTGGCATGATCTTTTGGTGATATTTCTTTTGTTGTTTCATGCTTCATCTTTGATATATAATGCTTGTTGGTCTATTGGTTTATTTGATGTCATTTTCTCCTCTTTTTTTCTTGAAATGTTAAGGTTATGAGCTTGATGATCTTGGTTTCCACCAAGTGATGGTTAGGCCGGATTAACATCCAAGTGGCCAACCTTGAGCCAACCTTTGTTCTTGTTGTTTATCTATGTTTTTACTTATATATTTTCATCTTCATGTGCATACCTTGCTGAATATGAGTTGATTGTGGAGCATTCTCTTTGTTATATATTTATTTTCTCTTTGGAAAGAATGATTATGAGCTTGATGATCTTGGTTTCTACCAAGTGATGGCTAAGCCAGATTTCCATCCAAGAGGCTAGCCTTGAGCCAATCATTTTTTCTTTCTATAAATCTTGTTTTCAAACCATTTCCAGCATGATTTTGGTTAATATCAACCAAGGGTCTATACCCGAAATCTTTATTTCAAACTAGTTGGAAAAAGCAATGTATAAAAGTTGGAGTTGCTGATTCCGGGCAATATTTTTCCTATGCATTTTTTGTCCAAATAAAAAACTGTTTTAACTTCATTTAATATACCCTTAGACGAGTCTATGGTTAAAGTTTCAGATTGTTTTAGCTTTCCTTAGGGGTATAAAAAATAGTTTTGGCAAAACTAATTTTAGTGGGATATGCTGATTTTGGGGCCACTTGAGTCTATGCATTTATTGTCCAAATAAAAACTATTTCAACCTCATTTCATATACTTTTAGATGAGTCCATGGTTAGAATTTTAGATTGTTTTGAATTTTTTTAAGGGTATAAAAAAATAGTTTAGTAAAACCGGGTTTGTGAAGTTAAAACAAGTTTTAAAACTAGTAAAGGTTTCGATTTTTTATACGAAGAGGGAGGGGCTAGCCAAGATCCTTAGGTACTTTTTATAGGTTGTTTTCATGGTCTTTTAAAGTTTAAAGATATTTTTTTTAAAAAAAAAAATCAGGTCATGGGTAGGTAAGACTAGCAAAAACTAGGATTTCCACACTAAGACCATTCGGCCACTTTAGCCTTTCCTTCAAAAATTGCATCATTTTTAACTTGTTTTGGCTTTCAAAATGTTTCCATTCAAGGCTCATCTAGAGAAATTCGGATTTCAAACAATGGCATTCAAATATCCCTTTAATCCGAGCAAAAAATCGTGCTCGAAATCTTTCAATTTTAAAATCCAATTTCAGTTTCTTTCAAAGGTAGTCGGACATCTTTTTAGGTGTTCGGATATCCTCTCTTCGAGAGAAAAACACATTTAACGCCCCTGTTTTCATGCATTTCATATTTAAAAATGTCTTTTTAGTTTATCATAAAACACAAACAAAAAAAAGTTTATTATAAAAAACATGCTTTCTCGGTTTCATAAGCATTTGGCGAGAATTATTTTTTAATGTTCGCCGGGTTGCCGAAGAGATTAGGAAATTATTCAACGCACGTGTTTATGAAGTCGTAAGGTATTGTTTTTGTTTTATTCGAAATTACGTGAATGTCACGCGAAAGGATAATTTTCCAAAGCTTTACCGGGTCTGCTAGGGAGTTTGATAAAATGTTCCAACTTATGTGATAACTCTATGAAATATAGTTATTTTATCACTTTTTGTGCATTCAAATCGGCTAAGTCCTTGAGATTTTTATTCGGAATTGATTAGTTTTAATTGTTTTTATATTAATTTTATTTATTTATTTCATGTTTAAATTAGTTATTAAATTAGTATTTTAGTATTTATTTCATGTTTAAATCAGTTATTAAATTAGTATTTTATGTATGCCAAGTCATAGTGAATTTTGCCATCTCATAATAAAATGTATGCCATGTCATAGTAAATTATATGTCATGTCACAATAAATTGTGTGCCATGTCATAATGAATTTTGCCATGTCATAGTGGATTTTGCGATGTCATAATAAATTGTATGCCATGTCATAGTGGATTTTGTCATGTATAATAAAATGTATGCTATGTCATGATGAATTATTTGTCATGTCATAATCAAAGTTTACCATGACATGATAATTATGCAAGTTACTTTATAATTATGCCTTAGCGATAATTTGCATAGTCATAAGCATTAAATATTTGAAAATTGAATTTATTTAAAAAATAAATAACGCAATATCCCTCATTTAAAATAGTTCATGAATCTTCTGTCAGGTTGTCAGGGAATCTTCATAAATTATTATAAACAAAGGAATACCCTTCTAAAAGGAGAACGATGCGGATAATTTCAAAACAATAAAAATTCTATATTTTGCCGATTTTTCGAGGAATATAGAAAATTTCACAATAATAAATTCCAAATTGTTCTCGAAATAATATGACCATTTCTAAAGGAAATTATTTTTAAACATTGAAAATAAAACTGACTTTCACCGAGACTTCGCGATAACCACGATTAATAAGGTATTGTTTTATACAAGCGTTGTGGGGGGTGCTAATCCTTCCCCGTGATGTAACCGACTTCCGAACCCATTTGTGTTGTTCTCTAGTTTAAAGCGTAGATTTTAAAATTGGTTTTTAAAGGATTTTACTTAATTTTAAAATGTTTTACAAAAACTAGTTTTAATAGGTGACCGGTCGATCACACATAGACAAAAAAGATCGGTGACGACTTCATTTTCTTTTTTGAGGTTGTTTTCAAACCCTCACTTTATTTACGAGAAACCAATTTTTTTTTTTAATTTTTTCCTTTTTTAACGTCACTTGACGGGTCCTGCGAAGGACACGTTATGACACCCGAGCCTTGAGAAAGTTTCAACATCCATTCGTGTGGATCACCGTTGGAGGCAAGATGATTGTGTTGCTCGTGACCTTGGAGAGATCGTGCAGTGACCATTCCGTTGCTGAGTTTGTACAGGGAACGACATACTTAAGATTATGAGAACTTGAGTAGGTATGATCTCTAATCACTTGGTTGATAAAAATTATATTTGCCATTAACCCATGTAAATTACGATCTAAAGATCCTGAGGGATCTAGCTATCTCTATGTCTAATTTCCACTGCATTTATTTTCTATTTTATGTTTGAGCATGAGGTCGGATTCCCCTTCAGTGGTATCAAGGCCAATGATTCAATGATTATATGTGGTTATGCATGTCGATTCTTGGTGATAATTAAGCTAGTTGATTTGGTGTTTTTGGTTTTGGTCAAAAATCTAAAAATTTATTTTTTTCAAATCTGGACAGCATGTGATTAGTGATTTTAATCATGTTTAAAATTGTTTAAATGATAGATTAAAATTGTTTTAATCAACCCGGATTAAATTCATAACATGTCCTAGTAAAAACGAGAAGTTTTGATTAGGGATGGCAATAGAGTGGGGCGGGGGCGGATTTTGCAAAATCCGCCCCCACCCCGCCATTGAATTACTCTGCCCCGCCCCGCTCCATCGTGGATGTTGAAATTTCAATACCACTACCACCTCCACGGATGTCGGTTACATCCATAACCGCCCCGTCCCATCCAAATTTTATTAGTTATTTCTAATTTTTTTCAAATAATAAAGCTCTCTTATGTAAGTATAGTTATTATATTTGATATTCATAAAATATAAAATGTCTAAACATGTCTGAAGTATAAAACATAAAACATCTTCCAAACATCTAAAAATATAACATAAGAAATATTTGAATCATAAAACCTACGAAATATCTAAACATAATGAATTATCACTTGCCATTTTGACGCCTAACTCTTACATCCTTTGCAAGGTCATATTTAGTTTATTCAACAAAAAATTCTGCCAACCAAAAATAGCAAGAGAAAATACCAACTTCTTTTCACTAAAAAAACATGTTCAAAAAATTGTTGCAATTGTTACACATTGAACTATAAATGGTTGTCTGTCTATTGCAGCAAGCTATATAACCAGAATCATATGGTTTTCTCCCGATTTTGATAAATAATCTTACAACCAAAATAAGCACTCTACTCCAAACAGATTAATAATTGCTAGAATGGAGATTATACCTTATTTGCTTTCGAAGCCTTTCTACATCTGCTTTAGTATCTGTATCCTGACATAATCGATTACCCGACATGTTAGTAGCAGCTATTAACATGTACAAAAGAAAAAGCAAGAAAGTGTTGCATTTCTAGTCATTTTTAAATTCTGGGGTGCAGACTTGAATTATTCATGGGGTTGCCAATAGGCACAGGCTCAGGTTCCTTTATCTCAACAACCACATAATGTCGACTGTAGGAAAAGAACGAAGGAAGCTCGATTAGATTTTGGGATTTTGGTGTTTTGTCAGAATGTCGATTGCAGGGAAAGAAGAGGAGTTGCGGCTGAAATAAAAATTAGGGAAAGAAATTAGGTTTTGGAGATTTTAAGTGTATATATATATAATAAAGGTAAAATAGTATAATTACTTTATTGTCCTTATAAAAATTAAATATCTAAGGGTAAAATAGTATTTTTAATAGTCGAAGCGGGGGGTGCGAATCAAGCAAATACTGAAACTGCTCCATAACCGCCTTTCAAACAAAAAAAAACCGTCCCGCATCCATTGTTCAAAAAAAAACCTCTCAATTCGAATCGGATCGATTCGAAATCCATCGAGCAGTTCGGATTTTGCCATTTCTAGTTTTGATATCTAATATGTTGTTTTTGAGTCTGATTTTTGGGGGCTGTTAAAAACTGTTTTCTGGGTATTTTTAATTCTGGAATTTTATGTTTAAATACTTTTATTTATGGTTCCTTAATGATTTGGGCTTAAATGATTTAAACAAAATCAAATACGAACTTAATACGATCATACTTCAATGCTAGAATTTTCGGGGCTGTTTTGTAGGTGTTTATGTGCCTAAAACTTCTAGATGAGTGTGGAAACGTTCCACAAACTTGCTGGAAATTTTGGACAACTTCTTGGTTGAATATGATTCACGTTTAAGGGCTGGTTTGGGCATGGAACATGGCTGGAACGGACAGCAAGTGTTGCTGCACATGCACCACCCAAACCATGGCACATAAAGTGGCAAAAGTTGTCGAGAGAGGCGGACAGCAGCCCAATTCTAGGCATCCAGCAACCACTGAAAGTGTAGTACAGCAGCACTATAATGGGCGGGCAGTAGCCATTCGATGGCCAAAGAAGTTGCCTACGCCTAGGACACTAAGTGTTAGAGTCCTACTCCAACTTGGAAATAGTTTCCTAGTGGGAGTGTGATTCCTAAAAATTAGGAGATAAGAGTTTTAATTGGATTAGGTAATTTTTACCTAATGGGATTGAAGTTCCTAAGAGTTAGGATAGGTTACAAACTCCTTAATTCTGTTTAAAACAAACAACCTAAAAGTTAGGTAATATCCAATTTTAAGACAATCTTCTTAAAAGTTACAAATTTAATTAAAATTGTTTTAATTACTGAACTGAAGTTACTAAATGATTTGATAAATCATCTCAAATAAGTTGATGAGATTTATGCAAATAATACACAAGATCACCAAGTGATATTGGCTATTCATATTTTTATTTTCATGCTTATAATATGATTATGAATGCGTGAGGATGATTATGGACTAGACCTTAGTATGACTAGGTTGTAGATGGTTAAATTTTCATTTTGTTATTTTTATAAATAGGGTCTGCAAACCCTACCTACTCTTTTCATTTTCGAGTTGTAAATTCTCTTCTCACCTAACTCCCCTCAAATCTAACTCGAGGTTTCTATTAAAGTAATGTAATTGTTATATTCTTTATATATTTAGATTTACACTTAGATTTGAATTTATGTAATTCCAAAATGTAAGGAGATAAGGCACCAAGAAGGAAGAACCAAGGAGATAACCATTAAAGCTTATGAAGACTATGTATGGTATCCCTAGGAATTTGACCAAATTTTTTCCTAATGGCTCAAGGAAACTAGAGTAGTATAAAGTCCATAATCATCCTAGTATATTGCATGAGATAGATTTATTTCTGAATTTATAGATGTGATATATAATTGAATAAATGTTAGTCAATCAATCAAGCAAAGCAATGAGACCTAATTAAATTAATAAATCCCTCATTAAATTATATTGAGTCCAAGCTTCTCACGTTTAAGTTACCTTCCACCATCATAACAACATAACTAGAGTTGTTCTAATCGGAGGCTTAGTTTGACAATCACAAGTCAAACTTTTACACAAAAATGTTTGAGTTATGAAGGTGGGTCTTACTCAACTAAATGTTGTGTTGTCCGGATGCGAGAAACTTGACCGCATGACATTAGAGGCAATAGTTAGGCAAAATGCATATGATACATTTAGGCAATGCGTTGTCCCCTAACTGATCTAGGAGTTGCATAGAATGAAATTGGTAAGCTAAATTACCTATTCAATTAGTTTCATCGTGGCTTTTTGTGATGATTAGGGTCATGACTGGATGAAAGGGGACCTAGTTCATTAAGAGATTTAAGAGTTAAATTTCTCAAAATAGTAGTTGAGGGCTATTATTTTGTTAAAATAATGAGAATAATCATTAGAGTATTAAAACCTGACATTAATGATTATAAATTGCTTTTATTAACTATAAAATGTTTCGGTTCATATAGATATAAACACACAAAATGACTAGCAATCTATCACTAAGCATACTTGATGCTAATAAATTGACTGGGCCAAACTTCATTGACTGGTTCAACAATATCAAGATTGTCGTGAAACAGGAGAAAAAGAGCTATGTTCTAGATGAGTCCATTCTAGATGAGCCCCCTACTAAAGCAACTGAGGCCTATTTTTGTTTTGAAAATAGATAAACTTTCGACCCTACGGGCTTGTGGATGTTTTGCCCTCGAGCTTAGCTTTTGTTGTGTATCAAGGCAGGAGGCAGATACTCTTAGAGGGGCCCTAGTGTCGATCTTAGTATCTAACTGAGAGAGCGGGGATGCAGATCGAGCTCTACGAGGTTCCAATAGTCTGCATGATCCTCTGCCATATGTGCTCAAGATGAACTGGACACATGCTGAGGCCCGTGATCTTAGAGATAGAACTCTGGGGAATCACCTATTGGCCAAGGAGCATAATTGTCACTGTTCTACCAGCATGTGTACTTTGGTCCCCTTAGCTCGAGAATGGCTATGATAAGCTTCAAAAATTTTGAAGTTTGTGGAAAAATTGTGTGAATGGATGCAAATTTGAAAGATTTTTTTTATGTATCCTCTAGATCATGTGAACCTAAGGACTTCGAAAAATGTGCGGGTTGCGCACAATGTGAGGATCCCCGGGAGACACATTATTGTCCCAAGACTTGATGTCCCTACCAATTGTATCGAGGTCGGGATGCTGCAAAATGCTCAGGGGCTTCATATTGTCCCGAATTTCAAAATGGTATCTCAAATCTTTTCTAAAATCATTTGTAAGTTTTATGCTTGAACTTGAATTTGAAATTCTTTTGAGCAGTTCTCCCATTCCTCGGTCAAGTCTATATTGTGGTGTTACGAGCGTATGAAGTAATCCTTTATCTCCTTTGCCACTCAAGCAAACACAAAGACCTGAGACATCACGAGAGGCATTGCTTCTCGAGAAGAAACAATAGTAAATGAACTTCAAACCCTTTGTTTATCAAAGACTTTTGATCATTTTGTCTCATATTTTTGTTTTCCTTTATAGGTGGAGATCGGGAGTCCACGATACAAAGGGCTAGGCAATCGAAGCAGTACCTCAAGGTCTTAGTTCAGAAGAAAAGTCCGAGCTCAAGATAGGCCACAAGGGCAGAAGCGAGGGGATAAAGTGAGAGTGATGAAGAAATAGATAAGGGTTATCGACTGGGATCGACCAAGGGGAGAACAAAGCGATCCCACTATCCTCAAAGGAAAAGCAAGGGGAAGGCATGATAGACGTAATGTCTGAATATTGATTTGAGACACTTCGTAAAATATTTAAACAAATTCTTATGCAACATGGGCTACATACGGTTTTATATAACAAGATTTATGAGTTATTAAAAGAATGGGGTATTGACAATAAATTTTTTAGCATTACCTTAGATAATGCAAGTAATATGGATAACATGCAACAACTTTTGTGTGGCCATCTTAATCAACAGGGTGCATTGTTATCTCATTGTAAATATTTTTTTATCCATTGTGCTGCCCATATTTTAAATCTTGTTGTTTAAAATGATTTACAAGTGATTAACAAGCTTTGAAGAAAAAAAAAAGCTTTGAAGAAAGTAAGAGATAGTGTTTAATATGTTGAAGGTTCCGAAGCAAGAAAGATCAAGTTTTGTGACTGTGTGATTCAATCAAGTTTGAATTATTCAAGGGGATTATGATTGGATGTAGTAACTATGTGAACTTACGATGAACTTTTGAGAAGTTAAAAAGTTCGGATGGGAATTACGATGAACTTCCAAATTTTGAAGATTTTCTTTGGATTGAGAAGTTTTCCATGATTTTGGAGCCTTTTTATGAGATTACCACTTTGTTTTCAAGAAGACACTTTCCCACAACTAACTTGTATTATGAAAATGTGTGGCAAATTCAAAAAAATATTCAGCATGTACTTGTGTCTAAAGACCCATTAATGGTACTAATGGCAGAAAAGATGGATGATAAGTTTTGCAAGTATTGGGATGATTATAATATGATTTTATCTTTTGCAACTATACTTGATTTTATTTTTTGCAAACAAGTTGATGGGTATTCTTGAAGAATTGAAGCGACTTTTCAAGTAGTGAGAATCAAAGTAATAATCTTTCTCAATAATCTGTGATGGTAGGTGATAATGATCAAAGTGGTCAATGAAAAGTTTATGAAAAAATGAGTGCAAGTTTAATATTTTATTTAAACCGCTTTATTAAATTACTAGATTATTGCTTATTTCTTCGATAATAAGTAATTTAATTATTTTTTAACTTTTAATTTAATTCTACATTTGTTATTATAATTTTGATATATGGTTACTTTACTTTATTATTTTATGGATTTAAAAGCTATAACATTGGGTCTATTTCACATAGATCATAGTTGGATTTATATTTGGATAAAGCTGAGAAAGATTATGAGAAGCAAATTGATGTTCTTGATTATTGGAAGAAAAATCAATTTCGATATTTTGTCCTTTCATTAATGGCCAACGATATTTTGAGTATTCCAATTATGATAGTTGCTTCTGAATCAACATTTAGCATGGGTGGTAGAGTTATCGACAAATGGAGAAATCGCCTTAGATCTCAAAATACATAAATATTAATTACCACTCATAATTGATTATATGAATATGAGGTATCCGTAAACTC
The DNA here is from genome assembly GCA_030761205.1 of Fremontodendron californicum. Taxonomy (NCBI): domain Eukaryota; kingdom Viridiplantae; phylum Streptophyta; class Magnoliopsida; order Malvales; family Malvaceae; genus Fremontodendron; species Fremontodendron californicum. The sequence goes on from JAULJL010000005.1 coordinate 28,390,069, forward strand.
TAGTGGTAAGATTTTATTGTCATTGATTACATTTTTATCAAGTTTTTTATTATTTAAATGATTACATGGTTATTTATATTCTTTTATAAGATGAAGAATAAGATGAAACATTGAGATTGGGAAGAAATGTTGATTTTCAAGTTGAATTAGTTGTCTTATGAAGGAGGATTAAGAGTTTCTAATTCCAATATATGTTGATATTCTACTTTCTATTATTTTTTTATTGTTGAAAAAAATTATTAACAATAAATTATTGTCAATAATTGTAATGCTTTGATTGTGATTTGAAAGTTCAAATTTTGGATATTGGACTAGGGGTGACTTGATGCATTATTCCTAGGAATCAAAGAACTTTTGTTTGTTTGTTTGATTTTAAAAATTGAAGAATATTTTTTATTTAAACATATTTTATGTGGATATTATATTATTTAATTTAGCTATCTAACTTTTTTAATCTTTATATTTAATTTAAAAATAATATATTTTAATTTATAAGATAATGTTTATATTTTTAAGTAAATTTAATATTTTATAGGTTTGAAACACTAAGAAAAATATGATTTAAAGTTAATTTTGTTAGTAATGTTATTAATGTTTTTCCGCAAAAAATAAGCTCAATCACATATTGGAATTATAATATCATTTTTTATATTTGAATTTTTGTTGTATTAAAATTTAAATTTAAGTGTGGAATAAATACAATAATATATTATAAATGATTATTTTATCATAAAATCAAATGTCAAATTAATAATATTATTTTTTTCGCTACCTGTTGCAAATATAATAAGGATATTACTAAAAATCATTTGATATTCATATTTATTTTGTTCTAAATTAATTTTATATCATAATCCAATTTAAAGATTCAATATTAATTACTTTGGTTGATAATACATTATTGATATTGTAGATACCTAGTTTTGTCCGAACCTTTCAAAACAAATTCTGGTCAGATTCACAACTTAGGCACGGATTTATTTTTTGGTAAGATTTTATAGTCACAATTTTGAATTTTAAGGTGATTTAAATTATACGTCTTTTGAACTTTAATTGTCATAAAAAATTGGCCTAAAAGTTTTTTATTTTAAAATTTGATACAATCCCGAGTCAAAGGAAATTTAAGGTTAACTAAAATCTCGAGTCTTTAAATTCCCACCCATGGTTTTAAGTTTAAAATAAATTAAAACAAATTTAATTAAAAAATTAAAAAGGAAAATGATTAAAAATAAAAGTACGGTGATTTTGAATTTCTCCTTCACCTTACCCTCGCCCTTGATCCTACCTTTGATTTCTTAATCTAATGGTTCACAAAGAGAAAGAATAAAAAAAGAAAAGAAAGGTAATTGGATGGGAAAATGGTGACCCTTATATCAAAATGATCCAATGGCCTAAAATAGGCCAAGGAGATAGCTTTAAAAAGGGGGATTCACGTTAGGTTTGAGGGGTTTTTTTTGGAGATTTAAGTGTTATCTTGCTTGAGGTTCACGACAAAAGAAAACTAGAGAAAAAGAGAGGAAAATGGGAGAAGAAATGGAGAAAAAAAGAAAGGAGAAATGAAAAAGTTGGGGTCTTCTGTTAAGTTTAAGATTGTTCTTTTGCTACCTCTATCCTTCCATTTCTTTAAAGTTTTTTCATTCTGTTAAGTTTAAGATGACCATATTTTGGAGGAGAAATACAATTTCCCAAAAAGGGCATTCGGATGCTCTTCCTAGAGCATTCGAATACCCTTCTTTGGATCCATTTTTAAGTTACTTGCTCATCTTTTAATTTTCCTATTTATTATTGTTATTTATTTTATGCAATTTTTTATTTTATTTACTTTAATTCAAAATTATTTATTTATTCGTATTTTATTTATTTTATTTGTTTTTACTTTATTGTACTTTTATTTATTTGCTTTTACATGCATTTATTTATTTTACTCATTTACTTTATGTTATTTAAATTTTCGGTTTTTATTTACTTTTTTTTCTTTAAGTTATTTATTTACTTTGATTATTTATGCTTTTACTTTAGTGTCATTAATTGTGGATAATTAAAAATTTGAATTTTTTTAAAATAATAATAATAATAATAATAAAAAGAATGGTATGACTTTGTGAACATAGTTTTGGGGTCTTGTTTAAACGTTGGAGGAATCCCGACAATCATATTTTCATGAGAAAATAGTGTTCTTAATTTTAGTGACCTGTTGAGGAAGACCTGAAACCAAGCCCACTGTGGTCCAGCTGTGTGAACCGGACGCGAGATCAGAACAAGGAAACAGCTACTACACAGCTGTCCCAATAGAAACGGGTTCGAATTGGGTGCAATGCAACTAATCACCTCTCATGCACCCTCATTCAAATGCTGACACGTGGCACGATCAGGGCCGTTCGTCAGCCTATAAATAGGCTACTATTAGCCTACTCCAACATGTCACATCATAGCTGTAAAATTTGGACTAGAGAGAAAAAGTCCCTAACCTGATCAGTTTCCCTATCTCATTCTACATTTTAAATTTCGTATGATCCTAAGTGATCCTAAGTGATCTTAAGTCCCTAAGTGATCCTAACTAGTCCTATGTCCTTATGTGCTAAACACTTGAGGTGATACTGACTTGAGCGTCGGAGTGCGCCCGGGGGGAAAACCTTCGGCGCCCCTCTCACCATGTTACTTCCTTGCAGGATATCATCCAATTGATGGATATCACTTCGGTCCCGATGTGTCCCGATGAGCCATGCACATCTAGCAGAAGGTTAATCACATCAGTCCCCATATGCCTTGTACGCTTGGCTAGAGACTAATGACTTCAGTTCCAAAGTACCACACACACCTGTTGACCTCGGCCCCCATGTGCTCGATGTCCACCTGAGTGCCACTTACTTTGGCTCAAGCATGCCAAACACATCAGTACTCTAGTGTCCACTAGTGTTCAGCCTTGGTCTTTTCCACTAAAACTGCCATATCCACTCCAGAAGACTCTCACAGTTATGGACATTGATATTTTCACCCGCAACATTTGGTGCTCTCGTTGAGAGAGACAACAAGAAGTATGGCTCCTAAGAAAAGAGTCGCAGCAAGGTTTGGAACTCGTCGACCACCTCGAAGTGATCCACTTCCTAGGAGAGGAAGAGGAGCAAACACTCATTGGGCCCCAAGGACTTCACGTCCAAAGACTAATGTAGAGGTTGCACAAACCTCCAGTACACACCCATCTCCAAGATACGAGGACGGAGGTAGCATAAATACCCCCTCTGTTAGGGACCAAGGGGGACTTAGGGAGAACGATAGCCTCGACCAACTGAGGGATGATGTCTGCAACCTAATAGAAATAGTAAAAGAGTTGACCTCCAAGAATCTTCCACATGGGGAAGGTGCCCTCGCTAAAGACACCACCAAGGAGAGGAGTGAGACGAATGAGACTTGGAAACTTGGGAGTTCTTTCTTCGCGAAAACATCCCCAAGTACCTCGCTCATTCCCTTTGAGCTCCTGATGTCAAGCAAAAAAGCAAGTCCGGATAAAGAAAAGGCCAGGACCGCACGACCCCCGAACTTAAGAGAGAGGCTCAACGCCAAACGTGGCATCAAGGAGTTAAACCAAAAGCTCGTTGAAGTGGGCGAAAGAGAAAAGGTTGATCTGAGAGAGAAATTAGGAAGACAGAGAAACCTCACGAACTTCGACCAGAAGTGGGAGTACATGAGAACAAAGATGGAAGACGTGGAGCAACGGATGGTGACCAATGTATCGCTCTTCGATCTTGAACTCTAGGAAACTCTCCATTCACATCAGAAATTGATGCCACTAAACCATCACAAGGGTTCAAACTACCCACAATAGCGTCCTACGACGGTACTTCGGATCTCGTTGATCACTTGGAGATGTTTCGCACAAACATGTCCATCCAAGGTGCTAGTGACACAATTATGTGCAAAGCATTCCCAGCAACGCTCAAGAAGCGGCAAGGTCAAGGTATTCATCACTTAAGCCACGGACCATTGCAAGCTTCACGAAACTAGGCCAGAAGTTCTTGAGTCATTTCATCAGCAACATCGCACACAAAAAGACCTCAATTACCTTGATGATGGTCAAGAAAAGGTCCGACAAATCACTTAGGGAGTATGTGATGAGATTCAACAATGAAACACTCCAAGCGAGGGATCTTGACCACACTATTGCCATCGCCGCCTTCATCAACGGGCTAAAAGACAGGGATTTCACTAAGTCTTTGTCCAAGAAGCCACCGAAGGTCTTTGCGGTCCTTCTTATCAACGCTGAAGAGACAATGGCAGCAAAATATCAAGGAATTGAGAGACAAGCAAAGAAAGAGGATGGAGAGACATCCAGACCAAGGTCCCCTAGAGACCAAGGGGAAAAATAAGAATAAGTCTGCCCCCAAGGAGGTATGACCACTACACCACCTTCAACAAAACAGCGAAGGGAAATTATGTTCACAATAGAAAGGGAAAACCTTGCTAACCCACCAAAGAAGATGAGGCCCGATGCCCCCAGTAGAGACATGTCCAAGTATTGCGCCTTCCACAAAGATCGCGGACACGATACTGAATACTGTATCCAACTCAAGAATCAGATCGAAGACCTCATCAAAAGAGGTTATTTAAGGAAGCTTGTGTCCGAGCATCCGAAAGAAAGAAATCAAAGGAATTATGGAGGAAGACGTGAGGGACGCAACGAACAAAGGGCGAGAGAGCCAAGGGACAACGGGGGGCCTCGCCAAGGTTGGCCAACCAAGAAACACACTCCCAAGAGAGCCAACCTTTAGCTGGCGTGATCCATGTTGTAACGGGAGTAAACTCCTCTAGGGTGGCGACCTCATCAGGGCGGAAGAGACACGCCAAGATCCACATCATCATGTCTAGCAAAAAAAAAGTCGAAGACATGGAGAGATGAGCCCACCTTGTTCGGACATGAAGATTTGAAGAATGTCGAAATCCCCCACAACGATGCTCTAGTGATCGCAGTTACTGTGTGCAATCACCTTGTAAAGAGAGTCCTCTTTGACAACGGAAGTGCTTGCGATGTCCTCTACTACGACGCAATGCAAAAACTTGGGATATTGGATGATCAACTAAAGGACACCCCGCTTATAGGATTCGGCAATGAGGAAGTTAAGGTTGAGGGAACCATCAGCTTACCACTCACACTCGGAACAGAACCACGCACAACTACTGTGATGGTTGACTTCTTGGTAGTAAAGGTTCCTTCCGCCTACAACACCCTTCTAGGCCGACTAAGTCCAAACGCCTTAAGAGCTTTTGGATCATCCTTTCACTTAAAAGTGAAGTTCCCAACACCTCACGGCATCGGCGAAGTCATAGAGGACAAAGCAGCAGCAAGACAATGCTTCAACACCACCATGAAGATGAAAACTAAGGTGATAAAGCCTTATGTGATCCATTGAGATCAACCTCGGAGCGACTTGAGAAGAGTAAAGGAGTTGTTAGGATACTTGGTAGGAGATGTGCATGCATATTACTCCGAGAAGATCTTAGGCAACACCACTTGAGGTCAAAATCGTGGCAACATCACCCTAAGAGTCGCTCCTGTCCGACAAGTCTGCCAACTCAAGCTCTAGGTTAAGTTAAGATTTTGCTTTTCATTTCAATAGTGAAGAAGAGAAGAAAGAGGAGAACGCTCTACCAAACACATCTTCCCCTAAGTAGGAAACTTTTGTAGTGAGACTTGTACGTCCACACCTAAGCGGCCACTGTCCGCAAAGCCAAAAGATGTAAAACCTCTTCTTCTAAAAGACATGAATGAAAATACATCTTTTTTTGAAATAGCGCTCTTAACTCTCTCTCTTTCACACAATCCTCTCATAAATTGAACAAGAGCCTATTCAACTTTTTCACCTTACAAAACATCATTTGTCCGAAACCACTCATAAAGTTTGGAGATCGGCCAACCTTGACATAGGCCCTCAAGTGAAAACACTTAGACTACATCTCGTAAACAAGATTTGTTGGGCACGCCTCTTTTTCTCCCATTCATAAAACATGAGCACGCCTCTTACAAAATATGAGCACGCCACCTAGAGCAAGGACTCCCTTGAGCACGCCTCTTTTTCTCCAGACCGTAAAACAGCCTGGACGTCTTCCCTCATGAGGACTCTAAGGAGCACAAAAGTCTCTTTGCTAAAAACACAACTACATCGCTACATACGAATTTGAGCTCACATAGAAGTGAGAAATCACTACGAATGAAAAAAAAAAGTCATGTGCCACAAAGGATGATGGACCAACTTCTAAAAAGTCCGTCAATAAACATGTATGCAACAAAGAGATTAATGAATTGAATTTGGTAGAGAAGTGAAAATGGCATCCGCAAGTAAGCAAGCATAAGCTCTAAGCACTCAATATTGCGGACAAACGAGAGCCCTCCTTGTAAAGGCTCCCACACCACTCACATCAGGAGGCAACATTGGGCTCCCATGCCACTCACATAAGGAGCCAACATCGGGTTCCCATACCATGAACATGAGGAACCTAAATGCAAAACATGGCGGACAAACGGGAATGCTCCTCAAAGGAACTCCCACACCATTATCAAGAGGAGACAACGTCCCTCATGAACGCGATCGTTTTGAAAACACACACCCTCTACATACAGGTATCAAACGCCACGTAAGGGTCGATCCGCGCCAAAGAAGTGAACAACCACACTCGTACAAAGGTGTGAATGACAAACACCATCATAGAAAGCCTCAATGGCTAAGTTGAGCCCACTCAACGATTGACAAAGAAAACACCAAGAAATGAAGTGGTCTTACAACAACTCCCATGGCGCACATAAGGCTACATGACCACGTTTGACGCCGGATGAGCCATGAGGAAAAATGACAAAGGGAAGTGCGGCCTCTATCCCCTTTTTTCACATGTAAGGATGAGAGACCGATCGTCTCGAGCTCTCTTTAACACATGGGGAGATGATGTTCGAAGACGAGGCCTTATCAACCTCCTTTTGTGATGTATCCCTAAGTGTTAATGACAGAACAACGAGAAACAAATCTCCGTTACTTGAGGGACACCTCAAATAAGGTGAAGTCTCGGACCCTTACATCATTCTCACAGTGGCAAACAACTCACCAAAACTCTCACCTGCAATCGGACCACTTAACGGTCTGATACCGAGCCATAAGAGCACCAAACAAGTCTTCTAAAGACTAACACAATAACCTCCTATATTGTGGCTTAATGCCAGAGAAATCACAGCTGATAACCGGACCACGTGATGTGTCCGATGTTGAGGGATGACCTTTTCATGCCCTCGCTTCCAGAACCAAACCGATGGCCTGAAGCCCTCCTTGAGAGCCGACCAAGAGGAGTCCTAGAGAAACAAATTACTCTACAACGAACATGATGGCTAACCTCAAGGCAACCAAACTCTACATCTTCTATCAACATTATCACTTCAACATGAAAACGGAGTTTGATAAACTAAAACACACCTCGGACTCCTTCGAGATCTGATGCCGAACAATAGGAACACTGAGCAACCACTTAAAGACTAAACGTACGGATTTCTATGTAACTATTTGATGCCAAGCCACACACGCTTGATGCCGGACGTACGTTCTGAAGTCCCAAATTGGTGAGAACTCATAGGACCACTAAACGTCCTCTGATCACCCATGTTCGAAGTTCCAAATTAGACAAACAGTTTGATGCCCCTCAAGCCCCTTAAATGGGTTTTCAGCCAAAGAGGGAAGGCTCACCAATAGGGTGCAACACCCGATGTCAAAAATGATGTCGGAAGGCAGGGCATGAGCAAGCAAATCATAAGACAAGAGAAATCCACTACGGTTAGTCCGAGGTAAGTTTTGTCAATTAAATTTACACTAAAGTCCTTTGACTTTTTCTCAGAAAAAACAAGTCGGACGAGTGTAACCAACACAAAGAAGCTCTACGCCTTGTATGGAAAAAAAAAGGATAAAGGTCACACTCAAAAGCTACATGGCACATATTGCTTGAAGAGCACGAGCTCAAAGCTCGGACAAAGGACCCTCCGATGTAAAAACACATCCGGAGGTGCGGTCCGCCAAACATTTATCAACAAAGGACCTTCCAAGATAAAAACACATTTGGAAGTGCAGTCCGACACAAAACTATCAACAAAATACCCTCCAAAATTCAAATACATTTGGAGGCGTTATTCGACAAGGAGCCATCGGTAAAGCATCTTCCTATGACTAAAACACTTAGGGAGGTACGATTCATTAAAAGAGGTCACGCAAAAGACTCTTCAACAGGGAAACACATCCGAACTATGGTCTAGCAAGAACCTGAACGACGACTCTGCAATGTAAAGAACACATCAAGAGGATCGTCTATCGAAAGCAAAAACTCAAACAACTTTCGTGAGGAAGTCTTTCGTTGTCGAACACATCGGACTCACACCTAAAAGCCTTTCTTATGAAGAAGCGCTGGCCTCTCACCAACACAAGTAAAAGAAGCTCCCCGATGTAAAATACATTGGGACCAATGTCCCAAAATCCCAATCTTACTACAAAAACGTTGCAGCGGACTCCACAAGAGCGAACTCCACCAACTGGCAACAACGAAAAAAGTCAACTTGGGAAAACGCTAAAGTTAACCTATCAAACGCATAGCAGAAAAGAGGAAAACCTCCATGATCGGGCACATCATCCCCCAAGTAAAAGTCCGACCTAAGCTCCCTATGTGAACATAAATCATGACGAGCAATCTCTACGAATCTCATCAGCTGACATTAGTGGAATTCAAACAAAACGACTCCACTCAAACATACAAGCTTGAGCAATCCCATAAGCAAATCGCAAACTATATCCGCACGAGCCCAAAAACTCTCAAAATGGGCAAATTACAGTAGGCATGGCACTAAATTGCATGCCCACACTTTTCTCCTCAAAAAGCTCTCCCATCCAAGCTTCAAGGAAGAAAAAATAACATCAGACCAACCTCATACAAGATTGGTCTCCGAATGGGGAGTAGAGCCCCTTAGATAAATCCCACCGGCAAGCCAAATATATGCGAACACACCAAACATCGGACAAAGGGGCACACGGCACAATGGCATGAGGAGAGGAGGAAAAAAAGTAGAAAGTAAAAAGAAGAAAAAAAAAGAGAAAAGAAAAGAAAAGAAAAGAAAAGAAAAGAAAAGAAAAGAAAAGAAAAGAAAAGAAGAGAAGAGAAGAGAAAAATTTACAACGGCAAAAACACATACTTCATTCCACTTCATTACCAATCACCTCCAAAGCATCATTAAGGAAAGGAGTCCGACATACAAAAGAAGACCCTCATTCATAAGTGATGAAAGCAAGGTGATTGCAAAAAATAAGTTAAGTGTTTTGCCGCGCCAACAATGGACACGGACGAATGATTACATCAAGGCACAAGCAACAACAAAAGCTTGAATGCCTCCAAAAAATAAGTTAAGTGTTTTGTCGCGCCAACATCGGACGCAGACGAATAATTACATCATGGCACAAGCAGCAACAAAAGCTTGAATGGCTTCAAAAAATGATCAAGTATTCAAAATATACAAGACACCAACAAAAGGAAGCCTACTCATCGTCTTCCTCAGCAACATTCCTAGCTGTGGCTCTCTCACCATCATCTTCTCCGATGCTATCTCCCTCATCGGCAGCCACTTCTGGACCTTTTTCCTCCTCAAGTCCGTACTCCTCGAAATGCTCTAACTCTGGCATATTCGACCAAGGGGGAACAGTTGGTCTCGCTGGAGGCACGGACGCACCACGCCGCGCTTTGGCCACATCAAGGGCCTAGTACTCTGGAAACTGGACATTGGGGAAGTCGTCCTTAACCTGACTGAGACAAACGTCAAAATCGATCCGCAGCGCACCAGCACTAGCAAAGGCCACATCTTGGACAAAGGCAGAAGACTTCTTATAGTCCGAGATGGCCTTCCCCCTCTCATCTTTCAACTTCTTCACTTTTTCAGAAGCTTCTTGACTTGGTGCTCAGTTTCATCATCCTTCTTTTTCAGGGTGGTAATCTTGGACTTAAGTTCGTCGTAAGCCTTTTGAAGATGAGAGGCATGAGTAAAGGCCTTGGCTTGCTTCATTTTAGCTTCCCTAGTCTCCTGGGCCATCTGAGAGTGGATGCTCTCCAGGTGCGAGTTTTGGGCATCGAGCTCGTCGCACTTCGACATGACCGGAACAGAGTTAAGAAGAGCCTACCAGCAAGCAAAGGCAAAAGTAAGCATGAAAGAAAGCGGACTAAGAAACACTAGGGAAAAGAAGTAGAGAATACCCTGTAATGGTCATAAACCAAGTTATGCCCCGTAGCGGGAAAGGTTTCCTTCAAGCGAAGGATCTCTTCACGGTCCACAGGAAGCACCATTCCACGAGACAATAAGCATGCAGCGCAACAATTAGTAAGCGCTCTTTCCTCCATCTGGAGAGGGAAGTTGATGCCAATTTGGGAGTCCGAAAGCTCCCTCCAAACTCCCATTCCCTTTAGGGCAAAAAGTGGAGGATTTGAAAGAGAAAGGAACAACAACATCAAGAAACATGTTCAAAGATCCAAGCTAACAACTAAGTATGGAAAGCACTATCTTCAACTTATGAAGAAGTTGATACTTGTTGTCGGTTTTCACCACGCAAGTGCACGTTATTGCAAACAAGCAATATAATGAAAGTAAAGTATCGATCCCACGAGGAATTGTTACTAGATTTGTTAAATACTAAAATTATAACAACTTAATCTTATCCAAATAATTAATTAAAGTTTGGCACTTAAAACTAATTTAAAGAAAATAATAAACAAAGAAAGCAAATTAAAATTGGATTTAAATCAATGGAGAAAAGCCTAGGATTACAATTTCCCTCAACACTTCGTATGAACTTCTCTTACCATCTTAACTTGATTAATAACCTTGAGTTGTTAACATAGAGTTCTAATCTATTTATAAGTATCTTCCGATGGTCTTATTAAAATATCCCTCTTAACCAATTAACTATATTCCTATGAAAATTGAATTAAAGAGGAACTCATTAAGCTTAGACTCTAAAATTGGTTACACATGATACGTAAGTGTATTCCTATCCTACATGCAATTGAATCCATCATAATAAATGAATATGAAACATGTGTTATTCAATCCATGTCTAACACTAAACTCCCTTTTCCAAGTTGTATTTAGGTTACCGAATCAATTTAATTAGTGATCAACCAATTAAAAGCATTAAGCACAAGATTGAATAAATAACATCAAATATCATTAAATCAAGAAAGAGAGTAAAATAATTCAAACTACATGTTGAGTTCCATTGCAATCCTAAAAATAGAAATTTAGTTCATGCTCAACATTGAAAACAATAAATAAGGGAGTTTCACCATCATAAAATTACAAGAGAATAAAAGAAGATTAAAGGGAAAGAGAAAACTAAGGGTTGTCAGATCTTCAATCTTCTAGTCTCACCAAAACCTCTCTTAGCTCTTTGCAAACTTGTAGTGGTTGTTCTCCTCTTCAGAAAATTAAAGCTAAGAGCTAAGAAGGTTAAAAAAAGATAAAGTCCTAATGGTTCTTATTTATAGAGCTCTAAAAGCTTAAAGAAGGAAAACTTTATGGCCAAGTAACTGCTTTCTCTTGGACTTTCCATATATGAGCTGATTCACTACAAAAGACATTAAATTAATAACTAAATTAAACATAAAATAAATTAAACTAAATTAAAAAGCTACCAAAAATAATTAATTAATAGTTTAAACTACAAGGACTTAGCTAATTTAAAAGCACAAAATATGGTAAAATAACTTTATTTCATAGAGTTATCACACCCCTAAACTTAAGATTTTGCTAGTCCTTGAGCAAAAGAAAAGAAAACAAACAAACTAAATAAAACGAAACGAAACGAAACGAAATGAAACGAAACGAAACGAAACGAAACAAAGCTAAAGATAAATGCAATAAAATAATGATTTCCTTAAATTGTCCAAATTCATGATTCAATTCAATCGTATGCCTCATGCTCGAATAGATTTTTAGTGTGTGTGTGTAATCTCTTTGCAAATCATTGCATGCAATCCGAATAAATTTATGTCAATGCAAAATACGAATTAGTACTAGATTCTCATATGTTTGTTTTTCATCTCTCTCTTCACTAATGTAGACTAACACTTCATCAAGGATCAAGTAGGTCTTTATTAAGCTTGTAATGAAAGGCTAAGGGCAAGGTATGATAAAGGATATATTTCAGTTTAATTCACCCATAGACACTTTTCATTATTTTTCAGCATTTTCGAAGAGTCATAGTCTTTACCTCAAGTTACATTCTTCATTCTTTGAATGCATCTCTTTTTCTTCACCACTTTATTTTTTTTCCCTAGTTCTTCTTTTTCAAAGAACCATAATCTTTCTTTTTTCTTTTTTCTTTTTTCTTTTTTTTTTTTTTTTACATTTTAATTCATTGAACATCACCATTCCACCAAAATTAGACATGGCTTATAATTATTTCCTGTAATATCATACACATGCCTATGTAGTGAGGGTTTGTCATGGTTTTTCTTATTTGGCTAGGCTAAAAGATGTGGCAATCAAAGAAATGATGTATATCAATTAGGCACAAAGAGGTAGACTAAGGATATTAATATATATATATATAGGTAGGTTATAAAGGCTCAAACGATCCAAAGATGGCCTAAATCACTTCCTCAACTTAGTGTCTAGGATTTCGCCTCGAGAGAGAATCAAACAAATTCTAGACTTCTAGACATAATTGCAATTCATATCAACATAAATAGTCTTTAAATAAGCAATGCAAATCTAAGCAAGAGATCAAGTGTTCAATTAGTAAAAATCACATCCTAACAATAAGACTAACAAAAGAATTTAACATAAAATCAAATCATGCCTATGTTTTTCCCAAGAGTCAAGATAAATCAATAACTAAAATTTCATCATTGGATAAGGACCTCATCATAATAAGTGCACAATATCTTAAGCAATAATTTTTATATATATGACTCCTAAAATAACATAGAAAAGACACACATTAAAATTTAAAATAAATAAATAAGCATATTAAAAATAAAAATACATAAAGAACTAACCCCCCCAAACTTAAATTAAACATTGTCCCCAATGCTGGAAAAATAAAAGAGTAAGAATAAGAAAACTCCCCTGTCATTGAAAAAAAATCGGGAGAGCTCTAATCTGCCTCTTGCTCTTCCTTTTCTTCTTCTGCTTTCGCTTCCTAGGCATCAAAATATGTTGGTTGTTGTGGCATAGTGGAAAATTGGGTCATGTCGGCACCCATATGACAAGCACAGAAATGGAGCATTTGCTCAACAGCTTTGAAGCATTCATTCTAATGGGTATGATATACAAGATGTTGAGCATTTTGAATTTCAAGTCGTGCCATGCGCGCCGTCAGGGTTAACAGACGAGGTAGAGAAGGCCTAGGTGGAGGGGCAGACGGTGAACTGGCACCAGCTCCGGAAGGGTAATCTTCCAATCCTCTGATTACTCTACCAAGAAAGGTCTCATCAAGAGGACCTTTTGGTTGCAATAAATCTTCACTTGGTTCCCATTGCACTCGGGCTTGGCCACATAATGCAGTTATCAGAGATGGAAATCGTAGACCCTCTCGAGGTGAACGAGCAGTATGGTTAATGGCAGAGAATAAAAGCTGGCCACTATTGATGGATTTACCAGTGAGAATAGCATAGAGCAAGAGTGCTCGATCTTTAGTCACGTTACTGATATGTTTGACTGGAAGCATTTTAGTTGCGACAAAGTGCAACCACACCTTTGCTTCCCGATCCATGGTATTGGCCTTAAACGAAATTGGTTCCTCTTTTGAGTATTTCCAGACGGTGTCGTTATTACAGAGAAGGGCAGTCACCTCATCCAAATTAACATGTCCAGCTAGATATTGCCCATACTCATCATCATCAATATCTGATGTTTGGTAGAATTGGTTGATCGTTCGTCGATCAAATGGTACCTGACATCCGCGCACAAACACGGTCCCCTAAGTTTGCTCAAATGTGTTGGCATAAAATTCTCTCACAACCGGTATCACTGCAGATTGGGGTTGAGCACAAAACTGATGCCAGTGCCTGGAATCAATGACATTCTGAATTTCTGGATAAATGACTGGATTGATAGCAAAACCCCATTCAGGAATTGGACTTTTATGGAGAAGGGATTGTGTATGTTTGACACTGGCCGCTAGGGATAAAAATTTGTTGTTATCGAACCCTGGAGTTATAGCAACCCTTGTTCGTTTTGCTCTTTTTGGTGCCATTTTAAAAGGTTTCACTTGAAGATTCAATAACCCACAATCAACTTGAAACAAGCCAACAACTACTCCTCAACAATGAAGTTCAATTGAGAATAGTAGCTCAAACCACCAAGAATGAAATTGACAAGAATCACTTGAAAAATCGACACAAATAAACAATTACCCATTATCTATTATGGCTTCTCAACACAATATCAACCCAAATCCATAATTAGCATCAAGTAATTCTCCCAAATTCATAAATTCTACTAACAATATCACCCAAATCCTTACAGTTTCAAAATCAAGATCACCCACTCCACAATCCTTAACAATATCACTAACTCCAAAAAAATTCCAAATTATGTCACCAAAATCCATAAAGTTTACTAGCAAAATCAACCAAAGGCTAAAACTTGCACAATCAAAATACCCAATATCCACAAAGTTTCAACAGCAAGAACATCTAAATCCACAAATTTCGATATCTTAATATCACCCAAATCCACCAATTTTAATAATATCACTAACTCCAAAATTTTCCAAATTTATATCACCAAAATCCACAAAGTTTACTAGCAAAATCAACCAAAGGCTAAAACTTACATAATCAAAATACCCAATATCCACAAAGTTTCAACAGCAAGAACACCCAAATCCACCAATTTTAACAAGCACAATGTCCCAACTCCAAAAACTTCACAATCTCAAGATAACTTTAATCACAATCACAAATCGGCCAAGAACATGTAGAATATTCAAGAGAGAAAACACTTACTTGGGTAGGTAAACACTTGACAAGCCAAAAATCCACCAAAAGTTTATCTTTGTTGAAGATGTAGTGGTAGGAGATGATGAATGTGTTGCGTGTGGGATGACTTTTGAATGAAGGTGAGTGGATAGTGTATTTGGGATGAAGAGGTTTGTGGGTATATGATATAAAATTGGAGACGATGAGAGGATTAGGGATTTTGAGGAAGAGGGAAATAGTTTTAGGGGTTGGAGTTGGCAATTGTTCAAAGGGGTTTAAATATAAGGGTTGGGGTCCCTGAAATTTTTTTAAAAAAACAATAGGTGGACTGCCCTGCAGCGCTGGGTTTCGAAGTCTTTGTATAGCCTACTAGTCGAGCCAGCTCTACAGCGCCGTGACTCGGCAATTTTTTTTTGTTGTTGAGCCAGCGCTTCTTGCTAAGGCTCAACATTTTTTTTCTTTGTTGAGACAAAGCCAAAAACTTGTTGTCGATTTTCACCACGCAAGTGCACGTTATCACAAACAAGTAATATAATGAAAGTAAAGTATCGATCCCACGAGGAATTATTACTAGATTCGTTAAATACTAAAATTAAAACAACTAATCTTATCCAAATAATTAATTAAAGTTTGTGACTTAAAACTAAATTAAAGAAAATAATAAACAAAGAAAACAAATTAAAATTGGATTTAAATCAATGAAGAAAACCCTAGGATTACAATTTCCCTCAACACTTCGTATGAACTTCTCTTATCCTCTTAACTTGATTAATGACCTTGAGTTGTTAACCTAGAGTTTTAATCTATTTATAATTATCTTCCGATTATCTTATAAAAATATCTCTCTTAACCAATTAACTATATTCCTATGAAAATGGAATTAAAGAGGAACTCATCAAACTTAGACTCTAAAATTGGTTACACATAACACGTAAGTGTATTCCTGCCCTACATGCAACTCAATCCATCATAATAAATGAATATGAAACATGTGTTATTCAATCCATATCTAACACTAAACTCCCTTTTCCAAGTTGTATTTAGGTTACCAAATCAATTTAATTGGTGATCAAGCAATTAAAAGCATTAAGCACAAGATTGAATAAACAACATCAAATATCATTAAATCAAGAAAGAGAGTAAAATAATTCAAACTACATGTTGAGTTCCATTGCAATCCTAGAAAGAGAAATTTAGTTCATATTCAACATTGAAAACAATAAATAAGGGAGTTTCACTATCATAAAGTTACAAGAGAATAAAAGAAGATTAAGGGAAAGAGAAAACTAAGGGTTGTCAGAACTTCAATCTTCTATTCTCCAAAACCTCTCTTAGCTCTTTGCAAACTTGTGTTGGCTGCTCTCCTCTTCAGAAAATTAAAGCTAAGAGCTAAGAAGATTAAAAAAAAATCCTAATGGTTCCTATTTATAGAGCTCTAAAAGCTTGAAGACGAAAAACTTTGTGGCCATGTAACTGCTTCTAGCTTGGACTTTCCATATATGAGTTGATTGACTCCTTCTTGCTTTAGGACTCTATAAAACTACAAAAAACATTAAATTAATAACTAAATTAAACATAAAATAAATAAATTAAAAAGCTACTAAAAACAATTAATTAATAGTTTAAACTATAAGGACTTAGCTAATTTAAAAGCACAAAATATGGTAAAATAACTCTATTTCATAGAGTTATCAATACGCGGACAGGAGTAGGAGGCTTGGGAATTTCCTTCTTTCTCTTTTTACCTAGACCAACGTCAGGAAGAGGAGGCATGGCCGTTTGATAAGTTTTACCTAGGGCGCCCTTGGATGACCCGTCACCAGTGATAAAGGCGTTGAGATAGATGTCGGATCGAAGGTAGCCAAGTCTGAAATCAAAAACACAAAATGATTAGTAATACGAGAACATCGGACGACATCAAAGCAAAGGAATATGAAAAGGAAAATCGCACTACCTAAGTCCTCATCAACTGTCAAGGCCCTCACAAAACTCTCGAACAGTAGTTTCTTTACATCTATCCCCCTATAACGATTAAGCTCCTCGAAATCCCTCATCTCTACGATGGATAAAGGAGATGCATTTATGCTCCTAAAATCCCCCCAAGTGGTCCGAATTAGCCAGTCTCCTATATCGACAGAGGGAAGAATGGTGAAGAAACCGTGACTTCTTCCACGAAGTATTGGAAGTCTCAAACAACTTCATGCCCGGACGAGCATAGAAAGCAACATACTCCCTTTCTCTATTTACCTTGACCATGAAGAACTCTTTGAAGAGATTCACAGATGGCTCTATCCTTTTCAACTTACACAAGACTAGGAAGGCGATAACCGCCCTCCACGAAATGGGAGGAAGTTGAGTGATGGTAAGGTTGTAGGAATTAAAGAGAGCAATTACAAACGGATGAAGGGGGAACCTAAGTCCGGCCTTCAAAGTATCAACATAAACAAAGAGATGACTCTCGTAGGGGCTTTGCGAAACCGTCTCGATATCATCTAGGCGTCTAAGTCTATAAGAAGGAGGAAGGTTGAAGACCTTCTTTATCCGTGAAAGCTACCTAGGGGGTATAGAACTAAGGCAGACATCCGAAATGCCCCATGATCGACGGCCACGAGGAAGATCGGACAAGGGTATCCTAAGTTGGGACAGGAATTCTACATTAAGGGTAGAGAAACCATGCCCCTCGCCCACATCTTACACGGGCTTTCCTCTCTTGGTGGCGGACAACTAGAACTACACCCTTTAGAAAAATTACTTTGGGTGGTCACGCTAGACCGGCCTGACATGATAGGGAGAGCTATCACGTAAGAATGACTATTGTCCGAAGCTAGAACTTCAACTTCTACCTCCCTAAATTCATCATGAGCACCACCTATGACATCCTTACCAACATTGGTGTTATTCGATGATGAGGAGGATGACTGACTTGACGAATTGGAACTATCGTCTGAAGAATTATCACTATAAGAAGTCGACAAAGACATCAGACTCACCAAACTTGGATAAAAATGAATTGGAGAACGGAAAGCAACGAGCCACCACGCCAATCTACAACGAAAAATTAAGACAAGTCAGATCAACTAGTGGCACATCACAACAGGATGCATGTCCGAAACCATTATAGAAGAAAAACTTACTAAATGTTGCTGAGAAGCGTCACAAATGGCCACTACGAGCACGCTAAAGCTAGCAACAATCTGTGAAGATTAAATGAAAGATGCTAACATGGGTTTTGGACCAAGTAAGAAGAATGGAAAATTCCACAACATTTCTCATGTGCTCTTGTCCGAAAAAGACATGGAGCGCAAGCTAGACGCAAAGGGAAGACGCCACAGACATGGGTTGAGGAAGCAAAAAAAACAAACAAGTTTCCAAAGCACACCCTAAGTGATCCTAAGTGCCCCTAAGTGATCCCAAATGTTCTCCAAGTGATCAAGATGAATTTTCAAGGTGCACCCTAAGTGCCTCTAAGTGATCCCAAGTGTTCTCCAAGTGATCAAGACGAATTTCCAAGGTGCACCCTAAGTGATCCTATGTGCCCCTAAGTGATTCCAAGTGTTCTCCGAGTAATCAACCAGGTTTTCGAGATGCACCCTAAGTGACCCTAAATGATCCTAAGTGTCCCTAAGAGGTCATGCAAAGCTCTCACGGGCTCTCTTATGAGGACTAGGGGCCAACGAAAACACTTTGGGAAGCTTGGCCGAAAATCTCCAAACACTTGGGAAGACAAGGCCTAAGGCCATAACACTTGGGGAAGCATGGACATGAGTCCAAACACTTGGGGAGGCATGGCCTAGGGCTAAAACACTTGGGAAAACATGTTCGAAAGTTAAAACACTTGGGGAAGCATGCTAAAAACAATAAAACACTTAGGGAGACCAAACGGCAAACAGAAAAGAACAAGATGAAGTCACTTACTTGGTAACCCGATGCACACGCCAACCTTCTCCCGATGTGAAAAAAAAATTTGTCCCTGAAGTCCGAAAAACGAGATGTTCGAAAAACTCAAGTGAAGAGCTCCCTAAGTGAGCTATGAGAACCTCTCTCACTAACTTCTCTCTACACTTACCTTGAAAGCTCAATGTGAAAAATATGAAGACAAAAGCCCTCTTCTTATAAAGACATGTGTGGGAGAAAAGAAGAGGGATAATTTGGAGTGATCTTGCAAATGGGAGGGAAAAACCAAAGTAAAAAAGAGACAAGATAGCAAGCTTTAGTCACATCATGGAGATATGTCCCCCACTTGAGAAATTAAGCAAGTAGACTTTACATGCTCCAAACACTTAGGAAATGAAGAGAAATATCACAAACAAAAGTACAAACGTCGACCACCCATATGGCCTCAGACTCGGGGAGACATGAGGAATCCACATCGAGGGAGAACGATAAAAAAGCCTCGGGCGAATGAAAAATCACAAAACATCCTCGAGTGCTTTAGTTCGGACTTAAGAGACCTCAAAGACACTCGTGCCTTGACAAGCGCTTCCGCCAGCAATAACTAAGCTACACAATCAAAAGCACAACAACGTGCAACTTGCTGTTCCTGGCGCAAATACGCGCAAACACGCGCAAATAAGGACAAACATCCTTAGCACAATAGCTCTAGATGGAAAGCTGAAGCGACACCTAAACAACTTTGTTCGCACATGAGAACTTATGTGAATATGCACCTCCATGAAACAAGTACGAGTTCCACAACTTGCACTAAGAAGGGAAGGGAATAACAAGCATAGATACACAAATGCCGCGGACGAAGGAAAAAGCAAAGGAAAAACAATAGAAAGGGACGGCCAAACGTCCCTAAGTGGCTTGAAGTTTCTCCAAGCGGTCGGACCTCGCGTCAAGACTAGTTTGAGAAAAAGCAAAGTCCGAGAAGAATGAAAGTTTGAAGAGATGACCTTTCTCACCAAAAGCTCCCTAAGTGATGAGCTACCTCCAAAACAAATAGACTTGGACAAAGTGTTCACAACTTCATCCAAAGTCTTGAAGGAGGGAGTAAGACCCTCTATATAACAATAGAGTCGCCAACGCCCACTTATGTGAACTTATGTGATTGATGACATCGCCACTTAAGAAGAAAGAAAGTAGAGCAAACTACGAACATCGCCATCCTCCCGAAGTGGTGTAGAGCAACGAAAAAGAAATATGATCATAAGCTCCACCTCCAACTCGTTACAATCAGACAGAGTAGAGGATGAGCGTGACAACACCTTGAGCAAAGATCTCTTGCTCAAGCATGAAGGAGGGAGTAAGGTCCATACGGACATCAACCCCTAAGTTGAAGAAACTAATACAAGCTTGAAAGATCGGACGTTGGCCCCTAAGTCAAAGAAGGTAACACAAGCTTTGAAATAGCCAACGACACCTCCCACTAAGGAGGAGGACAAACTACATGGTCGGACTTAAACCACGACAGGAGGAAGAAGCGAAACTCACCTCTAAAAAACGTGGTATTCATCACTCTTACAGAATCAAGTCCAAAACCATAAAAGATCTTGGATGTCTTTAAATAAGTCAAGACGCACCACTCAACCACTTCGGACAAGAACTTGAGCAAACATGCTCAACTCACGAAGGAGGAAGTAGTTCCCCCACTACATAGAATTTGCAAGAGTGACGTTCAAAGTAACGCACAACCTAGCAGATGTCAAGCAACTCCCACACCACAATATGGTCGGACAAGAGAAATTATGCACGATGTTAACGACATCAAAAGACATCCAAAAGAACCATGACATTCTATATGGAATCAAGTAGGCGACATTGCCAAACTCAAAACTCACTTCCAACAAAAGATGGAGTCAAAGAAGGTACAACCATAAGGCACAACCTCGACATCCGTCCCTATGTCAAGAAGTGACATCAAAGGTACACAACACCTCCACAAACGTGCAAAGGATGAAGAAGAAAGGATGCGGCCACGACAATTGCAAACATATTCCAACAGGATTCCAACTTTCTAAACATGCAAAATAAAGCAATTCGAGCCCCTCTTCAAATGTGATCATATAGAAGTCCGAACATGCAAATAGGAGAAAATGTTAAACACACCTTCTAGGCATGCCTCGCACCTCAAGGAAGATCACCTAGAGGCTCGTTGCGAACATACGGATAAGAGAGGACGTTGAAACACACCTCCTAGACGTGTCCCACGCCTTAAGTAAACACACTTCATTCTCAATCAGTCGAACACTATTGGAAAGGTACGGCAAATCACGCTCATTCAGCACAACAAAGAGTGACACACTCACCTCATGATGTGCTTTGAAACGAATTAAGCAAAACGCCCACCTCCCCACAAGTCACTTGAACGGACAAAGTTCCTCCAAACAAAGGTGTAGCAAAACTCATCTGCCTAACGCACATAAGAGAAAAGAAAAAATGTCCACCTCTTCGAACAAAAGGTAGTCGAGCTCGTCAGCACACGCAAGAAAAGAACCGCAAAAACCAGCCTCCAGATATGCAAACGACGATGCACCTGCCTTACCATTTCGAACATACAAAGACAAGGTCGTTGAGCTCGACGTCAAACACAAGGAGAAAGCCGTGCAGATGGCCTCCAGATGTGCGGGAGCAACTCCTCTATGTGTGCTAAAAAGAAAGAGCTGAGTTCGCCAACACACACAAGAAAATGGCCACAATGCCAATCTCTAAGACGTGCGAAGGCAACCTCTCTACATGCACAAAAACAAGCTAAACTCACTAAAGCACACAAAAGGATCACAAAGCCAAACTCCGGATGTGCAAAAACTAGTGACTAAGGGACATTTGTCTTGATAGCATGGCAACATCCTACGCGGACGAGAAAAGTGGATGAGAATGCACACCAAGGATTACCCAAGTCCGAACTTCACAATAAAGCTCCAGAATTGACTAACCCACCAGAAATGAAAACCTTGCACATAAGGCATGAAGAGATCTCACACACCTGCACCAAGAGTCACAAGGCGCCCATCAGACTCTTCATTGCCCCAAGAGACGCGCCCCGCTCTACCCGGTCATTATTGCACCCAATCTTCCTCAAGTGACCGAAACTGATACACACTTTCGGTCTTGAAGGGGGACTAAATGTTAGGGAGGACCTAGACCAGGCCCACTGTGGTCCAGCTGTCCGAACCGGATGCGAGATCAGAACACCAAAACAGCTCCTACACAGCTGTCCCAACTGATTCGGGTTCGGATTGGGTGCAATGCAGCTAATCACCTCTCATGCATCCTCATTCAAATGTTGACACGTGGCAAGATCAAGACCATTCATCAGCCTATAAATAGGCTACTATTAGCCTACTCCAACAGGTCACATCATAGCTGTAAAATTCGAACTAAAGAGAGAAAGTCCCTAACCAAATCAATTTCCCTATCTCACTCTACATTTTAAATTTTGTATGATCCTAAATGATCTTAAGTCCCTAAGTGATTCTAACTGATCCTATGTCCTTATGTACTAAACACTTGAGGTGATACTGACTTGAGCATCGGAGCGTGCCCCGTAGGAAAACCTCTGGCACCCCTCTCACCTTGTTACTTTCTTGCAGGATATCATCCAACTGGTGGAGATCACTTCATTCCCGATGTGCCACGCACATCTAACAGAAGGTTATTCACATCAGTCCACATGTGCCTTGTACACTCGGCGAGAGACTAACGACTTCAGTTCCAAAGTGCCACACACACCTATTAACCTCGGCCCTCATGTGCTGTCCACTTGAGTGACACTTACTTTGGCTCAAGCACGCGAAACACATCAGTACTCTAGTGTCCGCTAGTATTCAGCCTTAGTCTCTTCCACTATAGCAGCCATATCTGCTCCAGCAGACTCTCACAGTTGCGAACACTGATATTTTCACCCGCAATAGACCATTATGAGAATTCCCTGGTGAATGTACTCTTTTAAAACTTTCGCCTAAACGTTGGAAAATTTAAAGGAGTTTCTCCAAACTATGGATTCTTAGTTTATCCTCAAATAAATTAAAAAAAATCTTTTTTGAATTAAATAAATTCACTTTTTATTTATATGTTATATTTTCATCTATAAATGCCCATTTATTTGTTTTATTCTGATTCGTGAATTTGCATCCTTTATTCATTCCATGACTAAAATAATTTGAGGTTTTAAGAAAAAAAAAAATTAAATAAGATAATACTCCAAGTAAAAATAATTCTTGGTACTCTACCTAGACGTTGAAGAGTTTCAAATAATTATTGCTTACAATGGAGTGGTCTCTAGATTGAATGATTATTATGAAAATTTTTAACCATGGGACTTTTTTCTAAATTTCGCCTATATGTTGGAGAATTTAGAGAAATTTTTCGACGCCAAAAATTCATTTTATTCCTATATTAAAGATTTTATTAAAAAAAGATTTCAATCACAACAAAAGGGGATTAAGGAAATTATTTTAGATATCAAAATTAAGACCGTTTTGTCAAGATCAAAGATAACCCATAATTAATTGGTATCATTTTCAAACGGGCGTTGTAGGGTGATAATACCTTTCCCACGCATAACCGCACTCCTGGAACCATTCCCTTTTTTATTTTACGCATACCTAAAAAAATTATATTTTTAACAAATCTTAATTAATTTTAGGATTTTAAAAAAAAAAAAAAAGATAAAATTTCTTATAAGTGACCAATCACATCTGGCCAAAAATGAATGGTGACGACTCATGTGGTTTTCTAATATTGGTATTTTCAAAATATTTCTCTTTTAAGTCTTAGCGTTTGAAAAATAGTTACCACTGATATTATTGTATAATAATTTCAAATACATTTTCATAATTTAAAAAATTTTATTTAAGAAAAAGTTTTCATTTATTTATTTTAATTTTAAATAAAATTATATAATTATAGTTCAGGATTTTTCGGGTTATAAATTTGGTTTTTATACGGGTTTCGGATTGGATTGATCTCGGGTTCGAATTTTTTCGAATTCAGATTTTTTGAATTCGAATCTTTTAGTTTTTTAATCAATCTGGGTTTGTTAGGTTTCAGTTACGAATCGACCCGAGCAGGATTTTAAATAGCGGTGGCGTAACGGTGTCGCGGCCGTTATTTCGCGGTAGCGGCACCCTCCGCCACCGCTAAAAGCTTGAATAGCGGTGTGAAAAAATTTCACACCAACAAGGACCTATCGCGGCCACTAAAAGCGATGTAGTGAAAAATAGCAACCGCAACGGCCCGCTATTTTCGCTACACCATTACAAATTAAAAAAAGAATTCTTGTAATAGAGAAAGAAAGAGAGATTGAGTACTACAAACATTCAGAATCGCAGAAGCAATAGGCAATAGCATTTTCAGTGAAATAAAGAAGGTCGAGGCTGTCGGGAGGACAGAGGCCTCAGAGCTGGGGCACTAGGCTGTGCCGCTGTGTTAGGCAATGAGGTGAGATCGTGAGGGGCTAAGGGGGCATCGATGATAACATGGTGGCAGAGCAGAGCAAAGTACAGATAGCAGGAGTTGAGGAGAAGCCGTAGAAGGCAGCATCGGCACCATAACAGCCACTGTGAGGCGTGAGCATGGATTATGGGGGTGTGGATGTGCCTGTGAGGCTGAGGGTTGGTTGTTTCTGTGTCTGAGTGGGTGTGGTTTTGGGTTTGGGCGTGTGGGTCTTGGGGACGATTTTGGGGATTTGGGAATTTCAATTTTGTGAGAGAAGAGAGGTTTGGGACTTTGGGTACGTCTGGTATGGCCACTGGTGTGGGGTTTGGATAATGATGATTATTTTTTTAATAGGCTTTTTAAAGGAAATTTTTTTATATGATTTTATTTGGGAAACACTTTAGGAATTTTAATAGAAAATTTTATATAATTAGATAAAAATAATTAGATATTGATTTTATTATTTATTAATTTATGATTTTATATTTGAATTTGGGTAATGATTTTTTTGTTTTGATATTTGTATTTTTTTTTTTTTTTGTATTAAATTAGATTTAGGGGATTTTCTTATATATATGATTTTATTTGGGAAAAACTTTAAGAATTTTAATAGAAGTGAATTTTGTATAATTTAGATAAAAATAATTAAAATTAAATAATTATATCCACCTAATCCTTCTTCTTTTTCTAATTATCTTGCACCTCAAATATTCATAGTATAATTTTGTATATAAGATGTCATAAATTACTTTAAAAATCATTAAAAATAAGTTTTTATGCTTATAATTATAATTGCTATGTTTTACAATAAGTCGTGCAAATTTGAAAAAAAATTCACGACCGCGATGACTGTAATGACCGCGATAGCATCCGTTAAGTCCGCAATTGCGATAAACGTGACGCGACAGCGACCTCAATTTAAGTCCCTGAACCCGAGCTGATTTTCGGATTCGGATCAGCTTTGTCTGCTCTAGTAGCGGAACATATGGGAAGTAAGAGAAATTTTTCTGCATGGAGCACGGCGGAGAATAGGAAATGGCAATACAATCATGATATGGAAGGATCGATGGATGCCCTCTGGTACTGGATTTAATTATACCAGTCCCTTGCAGTAATGTGATAAATGAAGATGCAGTGGTGAGTGATTCGATTAATAACCAAACGATGAAGTGGGACTTTGAACTTGTTCATAGTTTATTTTCCACAGAAGATGCTAAGCAGATTTGCGCCATGCCAATTAGCAGATTTGGAGCTCCTCATACGCTGGTTTGGCATTATGGAAAAAATGGCCTCTACACAGTTAAGAGTGGATATCATTTCTTATGCAACTTGAACCAAGACTTACAAAGGGGCCAGAGTGGTATGGATGTAATTATGTAAACAGGGACATGAGCAAGAAGTTGTGGAATATGCTATGGAGAGCTGTCGTCCCTAATAAAATACGGATTTTTGGGTGGAGACTTTGCTATAATTTTTTTACCAGAGGGGATTGAAACAGTGCTGCATGCTGAAATGTAGCAACTAATACAGGGGAGCTTAATGCAATGGTCCATTGGGTTGGAGAGGTGTCAAACAACATGGATCAAAAAGGAAATTTGAAGCAGGCCTGGTTGTGATGTGGTCAATCTGGTATAGTAGCAGGAATGAGGAAGTGAAAAATGGTAGACAATGGAGTGCACAAAACATAGTTAATTTTGCAGAGACCTAACTTTCGGAGTATCAACAAGTTCAGCAGCGAGCAGAGTGGTGCAGAAATGGATGGCCCCAACAGAGTGGTAGCCAGAGATACGAGAGAGTATTGTTGTAGCTGCATCTCAAGCCGTTTTAAAAGGAGCTCTGGAACCGACACTAGTTGAGACATTTGCAGCTGTTAAAGCACTTGAATTTACTGAGGATATGGGATTCAGGAATATAGTGCTGCTTAAAAATGATCTCCAGGCTCTATCTTCCAACAGGGAAATTAGAGCAAAGAAGCAAGAATTGGGAGGAGAGTGTTTCGATGCTGTGCAGTGGAACATGTTAGGAGGGAAGCAAATGAGGCTGCAAATAGTATCGCCCAATCTGCTCTTAATTATACTTGAAGATATGCACTGGATAGATGAGTGCCCAGCTAGCATTTATCCTATAGTCATGGCTGATTGTAATCCTCTTTAATTTTAATGAAAGTTATTTCTCTAAAAAACAAAGAAGAAAGAAAAGCAATGAATAAATTATAAATATATAACCTCATTTTTTTTTCTCCCACTAATAAGGTTAATATTTACAAAGTATAGGGGTAAAAAATGAGAAAAACAAAAAAAAAAACAAAAACTGAAACTCATGGTACAAGAGTAACAAGACCTTTGGAGGGGTTGGAAATACAGCTGCATTAGTAAAGCACCCTTTTTTTTTGCAGAAAATTATTCAAACAAGAGCCCAGAATTTCTTTCTGCAAATTAGCACAGTTTCTCTTTGCTTCTCCTTGTTTTCCAGAATATGTGATTCAACCTCCCACAGAAATTTCGGAGCAAGATCTTGAATTCTTGAAGTAATAGAATCGTCATCTCTAATTATAACAAATCCCTGAGACAAAAATGTGCAATGAGAGTTAAAACCATAATGAGCAACTTGTCTTATACACCAAGTAACCAACCGAGCAGAGATAATGTTAGATGTCAGTCTCCGGTCCACCTCCACTAGAACATGTGACACGCAAAAGAAGAAAAGCCTAAATATCTTTACTTTGGGCCTCATTAACCTGACTAACTCGGGTTTGTAGCAGAGGGTGAACAAGGGAGGGAAAGGGATAGAAAGAGAGAATAGGCAGAATATCAGACTGAAAGGACTGAAATAGAGGAACTCTGGTGATAAATATGAGAAATAAGGTAACGATTGAAGACGAGCGAAAGTATCGGTACTTGAATATCAAATCTAAATTCAATCCATAATATCTCAATAATCGAAAGCTACTTAGCAACTAAAATAAAAAGATACCACTACACTACTCACTGACCAAAAAACTTGGTACGTAAATGATACTAATTAATTTAAATAACTAAATACCCAAAAATATATGTATATTACAAATAAGCACATAAAAGAAAACTTTAATAAGTCCCTAAATTATGGTATAATTTTCCCATGTCCTGCCTGCATCTATAACATTTTCATTCTCAGTGTCTAATGCCTAACATGTAGAGGTTCAACAATGAACATCGTAGCACCACTTAAAATAGATCAAAATTGCATGATGATTTCAATAATGTTCCCAAAAAACTAGGCACTAACACAGAAAAATGTGTGAACAAGTGACTGATGATACTTTTATGTGGGATGCTAATGATGCTACTCATGGAATAGTAAATGAATGGTTCAAACCAGAACAGTCTGAAAAGGACCAGCCATTGCTTCTCAGTCAACCACAGAAATATTATGTCACCATCTCAATGACCATGAGTTCAAGTTCAATTTCAACATGTACTAGCAAAAGGAAAACTTCATGAAAACAATTACCTGAGGTCTTAAAACACGGTCCATCTCAAGCATGATATCCTCCAGCTGGCAACCTTCTCCATTATTTTTATATTGAGAGAAAAGATGGTTGGCATGCAGTAAATCATATGTGCGTGGATATGTTGAAAATGGTTCACACCTGAAGATAAATCATGTATATGTATTAACAGTTACTAATAAGATATGAAATAGCCAACAGGAACCATCCTCTTTGGTCCTATTGCCCATGGATATTAGTAATAAAGTGAGAAACAATATAAAAACTTTCTTACCAATCATGAAAAGCACCATTCAGACCCCTGTCATAAATTGCAGATAAGGTATTTTGCATGCTTGAAGGAACTACATTCATTACCCAGACAGGAAATTCATTCAAAGCTGCAGCAAAACCACCACAAAAGGCATTCATGTCCATCACATTTCGTATTTCTGTCTTGCTAACGTTCATCAGCTTCCAGTAATACTGAACTTGATCGAGCCAGAAGTCGGAATCCATACTAAATTCTTCTCTACTGATGCCTGTTATCAGTATATAAAGCAATTATCATGTTGTTACAAATAACATCTCCAAGTGTCTCAAGTGCTATTGAAAATATGCCCCAAATAATAAGGTAAAATATTGCATGACGTGACCTAGTGCAAACCTTCCAAGTCAAACAGCTCATAACCACCAAAATGACACAAAAGCACTTAGCAAGATAGAAGATCCGGGATTTTAGAAGCAAAAAAGAACCAAGAAAAATGAAAATTAGAATTACAGATTTCAAGTCTATAAATCCTTCTTGTTCACAAATACTTTATCAGTCATTTTAAAATTTCTTTACTTTGATGGTTCATGATAATTGCATGTAATTGATTAATGTGTTTTATTCACTCAACCTACAATCAATGTCCGTGTAACATAGAACTAAAGTTATCTTCAGAACAAACTGTTTTTGATTTGTGAAAGGAACTCAAAAATCCATATGCTAACGATTATGCCAATTTTCATATCAAGAAAAATTAGACACAAGAAGCCTAAGTGTATTCCTTCTTCCATTCAGCATAATGGTAATAAGATTAGCACAAACCTAAAATTATGACCACCAAGGGGAAACAATCTGTAATGTCATATTCAAGGCTCATATTATCAGATGGTGTCTCTAATACATGTAACGTGACAGTAGACTCAAGATAAAAGAGTAACATTGTGTTTTAATGCTCAGGAGCAGAGCCCTATGAATAAGATTAGCTATAGGAAAGAGACCATTGTAATTATGACAGTTATCGTTGCCTGCAATCCTGTTTCAAGACCATGAAAGAAGACAGATGATATAATCTAAGACCTAATGGTTGCAAGTCAATGGCACAGCAAGAGGTCAAATCCTATTAACTAGAATGTAAAAAAGAAACCCATAATCCCATTCCTATGTTTAATTAACAGCTAGAATTAAGTAGCATAACCTTTTTTTTTTTAAACAACAGAAGTTGTTTTCCCATCTTGAACTAGATAAATCATACTATACATGCTGCAAAAGATATTATGCATGCAAGTGCTTTCAGATGTAACATGATAATGAACTGGCAATTGGCAATAAGCTATGATAACTTTAAACACAATAAAAGGTGTACAAGACAGATTTAAAAAGCATCAGTTAGGATATTCTGCAGATCAAATTATAAGAGAGAGGTTTCTTCTTTGTTAAATTCAAAATATCACCTGATTCGATAGAAAGCTTTTCTATACATCCTATGTTTCCATTCAAGTCCAATTTAGTTCGAAAGCATAAAAAATAAATAGTGTCATGATTGTCTGGAAGATCAAACATGTAATTTCTGCGTGAAGGATTTTTGGGTTAATTACACATTTGATACTTGAAATATAGTCAAATCAATGTTGTCAAGGACGCAAGACACACTCTAGGCGCTAGAACCCTTATATTGCCTCAGGAGCAAGGCGCAAAAAAACGCTCGCCTGAGTGAAGTAAGACGTTATATGTGTATTTTTGTATGTATATATATATATATATATATATATATATATATATATATATATATATATATATATATATAAGCTTAATATATATAATTATGATAATAAACTCTAAAGAGTGGTCCAATTTATCTATAAAACATGCAACTTTTTTTAGTTGGCCAATATGTATGATTTACTTATTGTCCCATGTCTGTTGTTGAATACTCAAATATTGAGAAGTAGCGAGTTTGATACTATCCCTTTTCTTACTAGTAAAGGTACATCTAATGAAAAAAAGTTAAAATAAAAGAAATTAAAGAGAACTTCAATCAGGCGAGCATTTTTTTACGCCTATCGCCTTACAAAAAAAGGTGCCTAGGCACACCAGGCATGCGCCTAATGAAATGCGCCTCGCCCAAAAGGGTCCGAGGCGCTTTTGTTATCTAAGCTAAGGCGCAAGGCATAGGAGCGTCTAGGCACACGCCTTGACAACATTGAGTCAAATGTTTGATTTGTACCAAAAGTTCAAATATGAGCAGTTAGGTACTAAAACTTTGCTTCCGTTTTTAAGTTTGCACATGAAACTAACTCCATTAATCAAATGAGTGTTGTGTCCAAAAATAGCCAATAAAAACACATCATATTTCTAAAAATTACACTTCACTTTTATAAAACTGATTTTTTTAAAAATATATATTTATGAATTAAAAAATTCCAACAAAAAGAAAAACTAAAAACTACAAAAATATCCAAAAAAACAAAAAGAAAAAGAAAGCTAAGAGAAAATGGGGCGAGCGAGGAAAGAGAGGGAAGGGAAGATAGAGAGAGAAGGGAGGGGAGGGGAAAGGGGAAGGTTGGCCGACACTGATCTGCCTGGCTTAGGGATGTCAACGGGCAGGGAGTGCGTTCCCGATCCCGATTTTTCAAGCACTCCTGGTCTCCTTCCTCGTCCTCGCTCTCGGGGTGGAATTTCCTCCCCATCCCCGTCACCGCAAGGGTTTAGCGGGGAAGGGAATCCCCATTCCACATCATTTAAAAAAATTAAAAATAAATAATAAAATATTTAATTATTTCTTAAGTTATCTCATAAAAGCTCAAACAGAAATAATTTTAAAATAACTAAAAATTACACACATGACAAATGCAAATCCAAATAAAATTCCTCAAAAAGTTATAACAAAAGACAATTTGCATGTAAAGTAGCGGCTTTTAGGTAAATCACAAGTTGTTTTGAGCATCAAAAAAATAAATGCATTTAGGAAAATCAAAATTGCATCATGTAGAAAAAAACAAAGCAAATACTGATAATGAAACTATTAGTATAAAAATATATTTATTAAATTATATATATAGGGGATGGGGGCGGGGCAGGGCGGGGCGGGGATTATGTTCCCTGTCCTCATCCACGACAGAGAATTCAAAATACTCCCCATCCCCGCCCCTGTCCCCGAAATTTTATCCCCAAACCCACCCCCCGTCAGGGTGGGGAATCAGGTTCCCTATTGGGTTCAGGTGAAATTGACATCCCTAATCCCGTTAGCGAACCCTCTCCTTCCCTCCTCTCTCTCTCTCTCTCCCTCTCTCTCTCTCTCTCTCTCTCTCTCTCTCATTTCCTCTGTTTCCTCTCTCTTCCCTTTTTTATTTTCTTATTTTCTTTATTTTTTTAATCTCAAAAATAAAAAACTTTAGAAAAAAAAATATCAAAAACAAAAAAATAGTGTGCATATTTTATACACATGCTATGTTGTTAATTTGTTTAAGGACGAATCATCTATTTGACTAACAATGTTAACCTAATGTGGAAACTGATAAATTGGAGCAAAGTTCGAGTACTTATTGTGCATTTTTAAACTTTCGAGGCCAAAATTGAATATCTGACTATAATTTCGAGTACCAAATGTGTAATTAACCCATTTTTTTTTTTTGGGAAAATATACGAGTGATCTCAGAACAAGAAATTTAGATAAATGCAAGTTGAACTAACCGATTCTACTGAGGCTCTCTGAATACACTGACAGACGCTCAGGCTTAGGAGGGAGCTTCGAGGTATCTGTTTTTGCACCTCTTAGTTGTATACAATTCATTAGAGGAGTCTTCCATGATGGTTTAGTCTCGTCTACAGCATCACAAATATCAATGAGCTTCAACTCTGCATTATGCTGAAGGCATGATGGATTTTCCTCTTTGATCCAGATGGCAGTCTGAACCTTTCGAGCAATAAGTTTCCAACACATTGCTGTAGTCAGATCCACCAACTTGTTCCAAATTACTGGATAATCCTTATCCTTCCTATAAGCAGGTGGAGCTGAATAGACAAAATATCCTTTAGGTCGCAAGAGGCGGCTCACTTCCTTGAGTAAAATACCATCTAAGGAAACAATATGATACAAATTGAAATTAGGAAACTTGAAACAGAATAGAATAATGTACAAGAAAGCTAACAAGGTGATATCTGAAACCTATTAGAGTCGAACAAGGCTTTTATGGATTCAGGCATATATTTTAACATCATATTACCACCTAGAACAGAAAAGCACGAGAAATAAGCATTGAAGCAGGAAAAGGCTAGAGGGAGTCTAGGGGGCGGGAGGAGTCCTCTCCATCATAAACATCTTATAGCTCATGATACCAATGCATAAACATATTTAAGGACTGCAAGACATAAGGGGGTATTATGATTTGTAATTTAACTGATAGGAAAAAAAAAAAAAAAAAATCCCGACATGGCGCTCTTATAGAAACATTTCAGCAGCAGCACTTTTTCATTTTAATCTAACTAGTAATCTACCAAACCTAACACTGACACCAAAAAAATTACAATACCTGCAAATAAAGAATTGACTACAACTTCTCAAAATATAGGGAAGCCATGAATAAAGTTTTCCACATCATAGAAAATGTTGCACCTCATCAGGTAGCTTCCCCTCCACCCACCAACTTTAAGCAGTGAAACTCAGTCATGATGTGGTCAAGTACATCTAAGACATGTTCAGACTTGCAAAACCAAGATATATTTCTTAAATCATTTGAGTTCTGGTAAGTATGCTCTTCAATCTTTAGTATATTCCTCAATTTGGGGGAAGAAAAAGTCACAATTATCTTAACCAAAAGAGAGAAAACTACAAATATTAAGTGACTTTTGGAAATATTAGATCATAGGTGGAGATTTATGCTACAGATTTGAGAAGGAACTTGCAATCTAATCAGGCAGCAGATAGTATTGGTCCCACAATATAAACCCCAGCTATTGATTACATGAGTGGCTACCAATAGGGTACTATGATCTTATTTCTATATTGTCATTATTATCCACAACGCATTTTCTGATAGCAGAATTGTTCAGAAAGTTATATTTATCTAATACTTGAGCATTTTGGTCATGAACAGCAGCAGAAATTAACTTGAATATAGAGTGTGCAGCAGAGAACAGAAAGGTACCATTCTCATGCCAATCGATACGACATCTAGAACAGTGAACCATCTCAAAAGAGTTACTGGGATATGGCAACTGTTTTGTGGCTATGGCAGAGATCATTGCACCAATTCCTCGCTCTAAAGCAAACTGAATCTGGTTTTCATGACTATCTTTGGGAGCAAAAGACATTGTTTGTATATCCAAGGGAAGAAGATAAGCTGAGAAGCTGGCCACTCCACATCCAACATCTAGAAGTTGAACTACCCCTGCTGAACGCAGGTCACCTGTTTCATCAGTTGTCATATTTCCTAGCCTGTATGTCCATCAACATGCAGGAATATTGCAACAACAAAAAAAAAGTTAATAATGCCTCTTGAAAAAAAATTTAAAAAAGAAAGTGAAGTACAAACATGTTACAAAAGAACATGTTAAATTTAGTTCAAATCCTAAAGCATGGACAACAAATATGGATAAACTAAATTACATAATTCCTAAATCAAATCCATTCATCAACAGTTCAACACCCTCAATTTTCACCCAGGCCTGAGGGAAAATCAGTTTAGTGATTCAAGGGGGAAATGGACAATTTCAATTCCTTCAGGCCCACTATAAAGAAGATTATCTGGTGTCCAGACATTGCTACAAAAATCAACCACGTCTTAACCTCAATCTAGATGGGCTTAGCTACACAAATCCTTTTCTCCAGACAGAACTAAAGTTGTCAAATATATCCTAATGAAACATATCACTAGCGACCAGAATGATTTGAAAGGCAAGCACATTCATGCATACACAAATCAGTAATAATTATCCCATAATTCTGACTGACACAGAAAGGCAAGGAAGTCTGTGTCCTACAAGTAGACTTGTAATACCAGATATAACCCCTACCCACTTTTCCACCGGGGCTAGAAATTCTTCAATTCCCAAGAATGATTTGAATCCAGGATTTCCTTCTGATTTTTCTAGGCATGAATAGCAGAGTTGTGGATAGCAAGAGGAGTCATCCATAGCCTTTTTGGCAGAGTAACCCAAAGGAAACAAGCAGGGAATCTGACCATAGTATTTGCAGATTTCCTCCGGACAGGCATATTTAAAGCGTTCTTTGCTTTGACAAAGCCACCAGAAACCATATAGAAGAGATGTTTGATGGACCTATAACCAAAATATATATGATTTTCTAATATAGTCAACACAGAATAGGATAAACAACCAAAGCTTGGCATAATGATTGCTACCAAAGAGAGATAAGGTCAAGGTTCAAATCCCTCCTCCCATCTAGGGCTCCGTGATATGTACCAAAAGAAAACAAAAAATAGGACAACTAGTTAGTATATACCCAAACACTGAAAAAGAAGTGGCACAATCTGAGAACTGGGAGAAACTATCCATCTAATGATTTCATCGTATGTTTTAAAGCAGTTGCAATTCACATCTATATCTTCTTCCCATTTCACTAGAACAATTTTTTGAATATTTTTCTTAGGTACCGGTCAGGCTTTCCACTTTTTAAACAAGTATTTCTTTGGAGGCTATTGCACTTTTAAAAAGGAGAAAACTGTTAAAATGGAAAGTCCATTCAAAACTTCCCCAAAGCTTAACACTAAACAGTTTGTACTTTATATTATAGGTTAAAATAATTTGAAAAGTAACACTAAATTTTGTATGCATAAAACCTATTTCAGTGCTTGGATGATGAAAGTATCATGAAATACTTATCTCAAGGCAATTGCAAGAAAGATGTAGAGCACTTGTGGAATCATATCAATGTCTATACCTTTGAATGTACTCAGCTGCACCATGCTTGAAATGAGTACCACCACCAGGAAACCACCACAGCTGATTTTTCTCATGCACCCAGTTTTGTCCTCCTTTGACTTCAGCAAGATATGTATGATTCACATTGCTTCGCCAAACATAATCCTTGCTCACTGGCCACTTTATGGGAATTTTATAATCTTTTGGTGGTGGCACCAAACAAAATAAACGCTTTCCAAGTGGAGGGCAGTGTCTCTCTAGCTCTTCGCTCCTGGAAAGATTCAAGTTTCGAACCAACTGCTTCACATAAGGGGTGTCATGACAAGGGATATACTCATTGAACTTCAACGGACATATATTCATCCCATTTGCCGGGACTAGAAGTGGTGTTTCTCGATAAGTAAGAGAAACTTTGTTAATAAATGTAGATATAGCTGCAACTGCAGAAAGACAAACCCATATCATTGCCGAGAAAAAGGTTTAAAAATCTCAGTAACATAGCTAAAAACCTTATAATTAAGCTATTAACAGTTTCACGGTAGGGCCTTCCAAAAGGCTAGAATGAGGTAAATCACTGCATTCATATATTTCCACTTAATAAACAAACCTTACATATGCTCCTGTTTTAAAGTACGAGGCATAGGATGTTACAAACATAGCATGCATTTATGGTCTTAAATTACAGCAGCATCTCAATAAAGATGTTGAAATTCAAATACTCCCCTGCGGTGAACCTAGTGCTCTACATCATGTAGATTAGGAGACAGTTGATTTGAGTTGCTTCCTTTTTTTTCATTATAGTTTTAATACTTCATTCTCCTTTGGAAGGGGAAGAAGCTAATTCAGATACTGAATTATACCTATAAGTTCCAATTTGACACTTTTGCTAGACCTACTGTTTGCATCTTTAATAAAAGTTTGATATACAAATGGTCATGGCTATAAGCATTCCAATAGATTTTAGTGACCAAAGGTCATCATCATCTCACAATGCACATTGAAATAATCAATAAGCAAGTCAATGTAACATGGTCATATTTTACACAGCAGACCTAAGACCAAGTAAACTTCAATCCACATTATGAATTTTAAAAATTAAAAAAAAAAAATACAGAAGTAAACAATCCCTCCAAAGAACTTCTAATCTTCTGTGACTTCACCCAACAAACCACACCCCTAGAACTTAACTATGGAAAAGTTGTGTCGTTTTCTATCAGCTTAAACTTTTGGAACATCGGCCACCCAAAGGGGAAAAAAACATAATTTCCTTTCAGTTTAAGCTAACACTAAAAAAAACAAATCAAAGCTAAAAAGAAATAACAATAAAGGTAATTGCTTTGTATTAGGCATTGAATTGGAAGTTGGTGTTTGGCCAAAAATTGGAAGTGGGTGTGAGCCATTTCAAGAGAATAATCAGCTAGTAGTAAAGATTGAAAGTTACCAGGAGAGGACGAAGATGAAGACGCAGATGCAGATGCAGATGAAGAGGTGTCAGAGACTTGA
The DNA here is from genome assembly GCA_030761205.1 of Fremontodendron californicum. Classification (NCBI taxonomy): domain Eukaryota; kingdom Viridiplantae; phylum Streptophyta; class Magnoliopsida; order Malvales; family Malvaceae; genus Fremontodendron; species Fremontodendron californicum. The sequence continues at coordinate 28,426,551 of JAULJL010000005.1, forward strand.
GAGATGTAAATGGGAGCATTGTTGCCAAAAAGGTTGCCAACAAAGAAAGAGCCAAGCATTAAAAGCAATGCCACCATTATCATCTGCCCTGATTTTGAATCAAACGCCGAGCCAAGTGCGTACCCTCCCATTTCTTCTGTCGTTGCTCTGCTCTGCTCTGCCTCTTTCTTTAGCTTCTTTTCTATCTATCTTGAAAAGGCCTGGAAAATTCAGATCTCCATTCCTTCTTCTAGTTCTAGAGTTCTAGTTAGGAAAGGGAATCAGAACAAAAGTGTACTATCAATTCACTATGAGCTATCCTATCTCCTAGAGTTCACATCTACTAATATATTTTTCTTTTCTTTTTTTTTTTATTTGACACATCTACTTTCTAATATCTTTTTTATTAGTACTATTATTATTGTTACTTTCATAGAAGTTCTAGAATAAACTCTTTTACGATGAATTTAAAATAGATTTTATTATATATAAATATAATAAAATTATATATAAATATAATAAATTATATAAAATTGTTATGTTCATATATAATTTTTTTTACATATAAACATGATAAATTACATATATACATGACAAATTACATATAAATATGACAAATTATATAACATGACAAATTATATATAAACATGATAAATTACATATAAACATGACATATTTGTCATGTTTATGTGTAATTTTTTAAATAGTGTAAATCTTTTTTTACATATGTAATTTTATTTTTACATATAAATATGACAAAAATTCATATAAACATGATAAATTACATATATAATGAAGCCTACAGAAAGCTTATCATAGGTAGCTTTCCTTAGAATTTTTACCATTTTCACCGTAGTTGATCATTTCAAGGTTGAAAAAATCGGATTAGATTGATTTATCGGATTGGTTCAATCAAAAATTAGTGTTTTATTCGATTCAGCACATATAAAAAAATCAAAGATTTAATGAATCAATAAAAAACCAGTTCAATCGATAAAATAAAAAATAAAAAAATTAAATTAAACCAATAAAAAATTAATTTTTTGTTATTTTTATTAAAATTATTTTTGTACCTAATAAAGTTTGAACTTTTAACCTCTTAAACAAATATTAAAGTTCATACCATTAAGATAAATACATATTTTTATTAAGTAATTATTATATTTAATACTTATTTAATATCAAAATTATATATTTAATTTATTTTTTAATTGAATAATTTGGTTCATCTTATTAGATCAATTGAAACAATTGAACCAAAGACCCCAAAGATCACACCAATTTTACTTTCGATCCAATTTTTTATTCATTGGATTATTACAATCCTGAGTCACTTTCTTTTAAAAATAAACTATCTATAAAATTTTTTAAATTAAATAATAGTATGATAATATTATTAAAAAAATAATTGTAATAATTAAAATAAAGATAATCATTGTAGAACATTAATACTTTAAAATTGAAAATAATAATATAAAATTACGTTAATTAAAAATAAAATTTTTATTTATAATTAAATATTAATATGAACTATAATCGCTATTTATGCAAAATATATATATTTATATATATACATAAATAATGTGCAAAGTTACTTAATTGTATATCTATAATTAATTTTTCATAAAAAAATCATTTTCATTATAAAAGAACTTCTAAAAAATTTGTATTGGACAAAAACGTCATTTCCACCTTATATAAATAAAAAAAAAGCAAATTTCATAATAAAGAAAAAAAAAAGGCAAGAAAACAACAATGCTCAAATAATGGCAAATTTATCAAAATATTGATTTTTTTTTTAATTATCAAATTCCCTACATTTTGTAATTATATACCAAAATTCGCTTTTTTTTTATATGTTGGGAAGTCACCATATGATATGGCGACTCCCAACTCCACATTTTATTTTTTTCCAAAAATTAGGCTCGGAAGTCGCCCCCAATGTTATTTTTTATTTTATTTTTTTGTAACATTGTTGGGAAGTCGCCATATGATATGGCGACTTCCCAACAGCTTCTTTTTTTAATTTTTTAATTTAATATATTTTAATTAAATATAAAAATTAATTTTCATACATATGAATGGTATTTTTTTCATACATAAGGATAAGAAGTTTCATTTGGTAATTCGCACCAATTGAGCCATTGTAGCTCGGGTTTGGTAAGCAACGGGTAAAGGCAAGGCTAAGCATGACTTGATTTGGACGAGAAAAACCTGTCTTTTATAAAGGGTGGGACCAAAATGGACAAAAGTCAGACGAAATTTTGCATGAGTTATTGTCTTGAAACAGATGATTATGAGCTTCCATTGATTTGTGGAGAATTTTTACTGGTGTTGCAGTTTTATGTTCATTTATTAAAGTTTTAAAAAGTATATTCTAAATTTTTATTTATTAAATTTATATAATTTTTTATTTAACTTTTTTAAAATTTTTAAAAATTCTTATTATAAAAATTTAATATTCTTAATTTAATATTTTTAATTAAATATTTAAAAATGATAAATAAGAATAAATCAACATATAACAAGGAATGTGAAATATGTAAATATTATGAAATATGTAAATGTTACAGGTGCAGAACATGTAATTGGTTTATTGTTGATGCGAACTCTCCCCTGATGTGCCTGATGGATAAGGATATTTTCTACGGCTATAACCTTCATTTCTATATAATTCACAACGTTTTGGTTGGTCTTTCTCCCTAAGGTCCTTCATTACAAATACGACTTGATTTTGGCCGACCATGTGGATCTCTTCACATTTCTGGATTGGGGCACACTTCTGGTCCATTATATTGAGGTCAATAACCTTCATTTGCAACTGCTTCAAACCCATGCTTATAAACATTGAATATAGTGTCAAGTTTATAGACATTGTCCATATATTATATACAATCTACATGGACATGTGCACAAGCAGTAATTATATATGAACAAAGGAACCTTTGTGCTTGAAACTTCCCACAATCACATCACATTTCACTAAGATTTACTTTGTACTTTATTGCAGCAACTCCCTCTTGTGGGTCAAGAAACTTCTCAATCAAAAAAGATTGATTTGCGCGCTTAAAATTACGAACCGAGTGGGAGTTAGCTTTCCTACGATTTTCTTGCATTGCCATTGTGACTGTTTCACAATATGTGTGCCCTCCCTCGATCATTCTTTGTTTCTTATTGCCCATCTTAACAAAAAGTTTAGCCAACCTATAATATGTTGCCTCCACCAAAGCAGTAATGGGAAGATGGCGCGTCCCCTTCAATATTGAATTGATAGATTCAGCTAGGTTGGTTGTCATATGCCCATAGCGTCTTCCTTCATCATATGATTGGGCTCACTTCTCCTTGGGGATTCTATCAAGCCAATTAGCCGCCTCTGCGTTTTCTTGACGAAGAATCTCATACATCCAATGAAAATGAGGTCACCTCAACTCGTATCCTGATAAAATTTAAAAAAAAAAAAACTTGTTAATTTCAGTATTATTTTATATATTAAAGGATAAATAAGAGATAAAATAACTATGATCCGATTCCATACCCATGTTGGCAATTTGTCGACGCAATTCCTTATTGTTAAACCTTTTCATGAAGTTAGCTGCAATGTGTCAAATGCAGTACACAGAGTATGCATTTAGAGGATTCCATCCACTACCATGGGGTCTGATTGCAGCTTTGATGGATTCATGTCGATCAGACATTAAGCATATGCCAGGTTGTGTTGTCACATGTGTAAGCAAATTAGTGAGAAAGAAGGACCAAGCCTCCGCTGTCTCACCCTCCACAATGGCAAAGGCAATTGGTAGTATCTTTCGGTTATCATCTTGTGCAATAGCTAACAACAATGTTCCTTTGTATTTTTCATATAAGAATGTACCGTCTATTTGCACAATAGGTTTGCAATACGGAAACCCTTCCATGCACGACTTAAATGTCCAAAAGAGTCGATGGAGTATTCTCTTATCCTGGACCATTCAATCACCGAGATATGCAGGTAGCGTTTGTAATTTCACAATTGTACCAGGAACGAAATGTTGCATTGCACCCAACCATTTAGGTAGATCATTGTACGACCTATCCCAATCGCCAAAGACTAGAATAATTGCCTTTTGCTTTGCTTTCCATGCTTTACTATAAGAAATGATGTATCCGTACTGGATTTGCATCTCAGCGATCAAAACTGAAACGAAAATCTCCGGATTTGCTTGGACCAATGACAGAATGCATGAACAGATCATGTTAGAATCTAATTTGCAATGATCCTGTGAAATTTTTCCCGATGTGCAAGTATGAGTCCCATAATATTTCCTAATCTCCTATACTTGTTTCTTCTTCATGAATGTTGCCCTTATTCTCCAGTTGCACCTTTTCCCATACATTGGACACTTTCCATGATATTTGGTTGGCTCGGATTCAATAACTCTATAATCTATAGAGTTTTTGATGTTCTAGTGCTTAATAGCTGAAAGCACAGCTTCTTTCGTTGAAAATTGTAACCCAACATAGAGATCAACTGTAGATGGATTCCAACTCAGAGGTGCAGCAAATGTATGGCCATATTCAGGAAATTCTGGCACTTGCATTGCATCCAGATCCAGGGTACGCATATGGGATGCAGGCTCATAAGGGGGAAGAACTCCATAAGTGTTGATATCAGGGCCAACGTCTCGGTCAGAATCATTGCTCTCATCACTATCATTTTTTATTCAGCATACTCTTCTTCTTGCTCACTAAAGTCAACAATATATTCACCATGGGCTCCACATGACTGAACAGGATCATCACCAGCTTGCACATCATCCGAGGCAGTAGGAATTATTGGTGAGACAAATGAATTATGAAACATTGTAGCTTGATATGACACTTCTTCTGTGGGAACGTTGTATGAAGTGGGAACATAATACAACGGCTAAGAATCATCATCTTCTGGAAGCCCACAATCCTCAATGTCAGCATATAACTCAAGTACACCAACATTTTCAAATGTCTCGTGAGTATGAAACATTCCTCTCACATCATCATCATCTTCTAGTGGATAAGTCCTATATCAGACACATCCTTCACCAATAGAAAGAGGAAGCCTATACTTAATCTCTGAAACTCTTTTTGTATTTCCAGCTTTGATTTTTGTATGAATTATCACCTTTAGTTCCTCTAATGTGACGTCTTCACCAACACGAAAGCTTTTAGGACATTCACAGTCAAAGGTAGCACCTTCATCAGTATTATGAATTTGGCCATTATAGTAGACCAGTGCGACCACTCTGTTGCTCATGTTGTGTAGTAATGAAAGTGAGAAGGATATGAACGAAGGTATTATCACTCAGCAAAAGAAATAAGAAATACAGAATGATGAGAATGACAAGGTATTATCACTAACACCAGAAAATAACAACTAAGATTGAGAATGAGGAGAGAATGAGGAAGGAAATATCATATTTATAATGGTTTATTGAGTAAAATATGGTAAAAATTTGTTGAATCTGATTCCCATTTTTCAGCTGATAAGTTCCATCCTTTGAAACTGTTAAATTTGATTCTCATTTTTCTGCTATAAATCCAATCATGGTGAAAAATTATTGATTCTGATTCCCATTTTTTCTGCTGATAAATTCAATCATGGTGAAAAACTGTTGATTCTGATTCTCATTTTTCAGCTGATAAATCCCATCTTTTGAAACCGTTGAATCTGATTCCTATTTTTCAGCTGATAAGTCTCATCCTTTGAAACTGTTGAATATGATTCTCATTTTTCTGCTGATAAATCCAATCATGGTGAAAAACTATTGATTCTGATTCCCATTTTTTCTGTTGATAAATCCAATCATGGTGAAAAACTGTTGATTTTGATTCTCATTTCTCAGCTGATAAATCCCATCTTTTGAAACTGTTGAATTTGATTCCCATTTTTCTGCTAACAAGTCCCTTCCTCTGAAACTGTTGAATCTAATTCCCATTTTTCTGCTGATAAATCCAATCATGGTGAAAAACTGTTGATTATGATTCCCATTTTTCCGCTGATAAACCCCATCTTTTGAAACTGTTGAATCTGATTCCCATTTTTCTGCTGATAAATCTCATCCTTTGAAACTGTTGAATCTGATTCTCATTTTTCTGTTGACAAGTCCCATTTTCTGAAACTGTTGAATCTGCTGATAAATCCCATCATTTGTACAAAAAAAATTAATTTTATATATATAAAAAATAAAATCTACTGATGAAATTTAGGCTTACAAAAAAATAAAATTTACATATATAATTAAAAATAAATTTAGGCTTATAAAAAAATAAAAATTAATACAATTTTTATAAGCTTATAAAAAATAAAATTAATAAAATAAAATACAATTAATAAAATCATAGTGAAAATTTTTTATAAGCTTATAAAAAATAAAATTAATAAATTTTTTATTTTTATATATAATTAAAAATTAATATAATTATAAAACAATTTACAAATAAAACCAAAAAAGAAAAAAGAATAAGGGAAGTCGCCATATGATATAGGGACTTCCTTTGTTCAAATTGCTTCATCATGGCGACTTCCCAACAGGTAAAAAATTAGCGTATTTTGATAAATAATTTGAGAAGTTCAGTATTTTGATAAATAATTTTTTTTATCAATATTAAAATAAAAACTCTCAAATAATTCGCCAACACCCGTGTAGTAGAATGCTAAAATTTTAATTTTAATATTTATGATTTTTAACCCAATTATTAAAAAAGTAATAATAATAATCAAATGACCAAAAAAAACTGACTCCATTCCCTCCCCATATCCTAAAAGTTCAAAAAAATATATACTTACTCGTCACTTTTTTCCATGAAAAAACTGGATTGAAGATCAAATTGATGTGACTTTCGATTTTCGATTCAATCGATTGTTTATTTAAATAAAAATTTTAAATATTTTTAATATTAAATATAATTAATAATTAATAAAAATAAGCATTTAGCTTAGTGGTATGGTCATTAGTTTAATTCTAAGAGGTTATGGGTTCAAATTTCAATACTTACAATAACTATTTTTGAAACAAAAATAATTAAAAAAAATAAAAATAGGTTTTTTCCTTTTTTTTATCGATTGAACCGGTTTTTGGCCGGTTCAATAAGTTCCTGGTTCTCTATATATCATCGGATCAGATAAGCTTTCGATTCCCGATTGAACCGATCCAACTAACCGATCCGATTTGATTTGATTTTTTCAACCATGCTTTTCACTTTCTATCTCGAAAAAAAAAAACTTGTTGTCTTTATTAAATCCCACTTACATATAATAAAAAAGCAAAAATTATCTCCTACATTGTGAGTGAAATTTGTAAATATCATAAATAATATATATTCTTAAGGTATAATAAAAAATAAATAAAAATTAATTAATTAAAAAAATAAAATATGTACTTTTAATCCGTTTATAAAATTAAAAAATTTTCACTATCAATAAATAAAAATAAAAAGGGAACTCATAAAAAAGAAACCTCTTAACACGTAAACTAAAATAAATTAACAACACATCAGCCCTTCACATTTAAAAAATAATAATAATAAAAAAATCACATGTCAAGCTCCTATAAATTAAATGACAAACAAAATAAATAAAAGCATTGTAATAAATCTACGTATACTTATTCATATACATAGTTATATAAGTTATTAATTTATTATTTATTAATAATAGTAATAATAATATTCTTTAACTGTTTTAAATTTAATAAATAAAATAGCATTTTTTTAAAAAAAAAATTCTACCACGTGTTTTCATCATAATTGACAAATGATAACCAAAATTACATGATGTAATTATATTTTAAATATTTATTTATAAAAAAATTATTATATTTTAGCAACATAATTAACACATGACAGCATGTAATTATCTTTTAAATATAGTTAGATTTACTTCTTTAAGGATTGGACCGATAGACTAACTGACTAAGGCCCCCTTTGGCAGACCAGTTGCCATCAGTTAAGGCTGTAAACGAACAGAGCGTTCGACGAATCGTTCGTAAACAGTTTAATTTCTGTTCGTTTATGTTCGTTTATTAAGCTAAATAAACGATTATGAACACAATTTTCATGTTCGTTTATTAAACGAACCGAGTTCGAACAGATGTGTATTCAGTTCGTTTATGTTCACGAACAAGTTCGTTTATGGTTTGTTTCAAGCTCGTTTATTAGTTTGTTTAAAGCTCGTTTATGTTCGTTTATTGTTCGTTTAAAATATAATTAATAATATTATTATTATTATTATTATTTGTATTTTATTTTATTTTATTTATAATATAATTAATATTATTTAATAACTTAAATTTAATAATTTAGTAGTAAATTAAATTTAATTACGTTTGTATTTTATTATTTTATATTTAATAATAATTTAAAATTGACTTGTTTTATATTTGTTTGTTTGTTTATTGTTCATGAACATATTTTTAATTGTTCGCGAACATGTTCGATTATATGTTCATGAACATGTTCATTTAATTTAAATGAACTTGTTCGTGAACATTAAATGAACGAACACGAACACGCTCAATTTTAAACGAACAGAGCTTGAACACAATTTGAAAATCCTTAACGAACACGAACCGAACACGAAAAAGCTCAAAAATAAATAAACGAACACGAACAAAAGCTTGTTCGTTCAAGCTCGGTTCATTTACAGCCCTACCACAAGTTCGATGCAGTTGGGGCACTTTTTGACCCCAACTGCATCGAATGTAATGTTTGGATAACAAGATATCAGTGCGGTGAACAGTGTTTCATCGCACTGATGCCTTATTTTGTCCTCAACTTTTGAATCATTTTAGTTTTTTTATTTATTATATATATATGATAAATTTATTATTATATAATAAATTAACAAATAAATAAATTTTATTATTATATAAATATAATAAAGATATAAGTTTTATTATTATATAATTGAAAATAAATAATAAAAAATAAATACAAAAATATTATTTGATATATTAATATTATTTTTAATTATCTATTAATAAAATTATTATTTGATATAAATATAATTTTAATAATTTATTAATTTTTAAATATTAAATAATTTAAAATTTTTATTATATATTTTCATTCTTATCTAATGTCCTTAATGGTCATTTTCTTTTCTCATTATAATTTACCTCACCGCCACCGCTGCGTTTGCATCCAAACACATATCTCACTGCTGATTTTAATCTCACCGCTGCAGTATCCAATCTCACCGCTACAATAATTAATCTCACTTCGATCGCTGTTTTTAATTTCACCGGAGCCAATCTCACCGCCCATCCAAATGAAGTCTAAGCCCATATACCTGGCCTAGCTTAACTTGGGTTGTTTCAATTTAATTCGACCTGACTTAAATATATTTTTATTATAGAATATCTTTTATTCTTTTAAATTTAAAATATATTAAATATTAATATAATTTATTTAATATTTTAATTATAAAATCTATAATTTATAATATCTATAATAATATATATAAGCACGGATATAAAAAAATTTGAACTGACGAAAACATATATTTTTATTCATTAAATTTTTAAAATTTCATTTTAAATTAATTTTTATTTATTATAATTTTAATAATATAAATTTTGAAAATAGAAAAAAATAATTATATTAAATAAAATATTTTTTTATAATGATTTTTCAGATAACTCCTAACAAATTAATTTATCAAAGAAGGATAAAGTTAATTAGAGTTCATGAATAATCAAATCTCATTCCATTATATATATTGGTAAACTTTGGTTTTAATATCGTCTCAATCAAATTATTTGACAAGTAAATTTTTTTTTTTTTAAATCATTTTGGAACAGCTTAAAAAAAAATTAATGATATATATATATATATTGTTATTGTTAACCTTAAATTCATCATTATTTTGAAATAAGAAAAACTTTAAGTGTGTTTTCCAAATTAAATTTACTTAAGTTTTTTGTTTACTTCTCAAATCAAACGTTTTCTTTCAAGATTATATTTAAGCTTAAATGCAAGTCCAATTATTATTTTAAAGAAAATTTATTTTTCTTGGAATCAACATAATTGTGATACTACTAGTTTTGAGAAAAGAAATTTTTTTTGTGCTTAATTTGAAAATCAAAGTCCAATTAATATTAAAAAAAATTAATTGTCTTGGACTTTTGTATTATTAAGTTTAAGTTCTATAATATTTTTTTTTGGTCTAAACTCAGGGTGTTCCTCCCATCTCCATTTTATGGTTGATAGAAGACTAATCCATGTTTTATTTTTCAAAATAAAAATATTCCTTAAATTTAATATTTTCTTTAAGAAATCAAAATTTGAAAATATTAAAAGTACGAAATATTTTCATTACTAAGGGAAATGAAAGTCTGAAGTTCACTATGCAAATATTTATTTTTGGACTCAAATATTAGGTGAAAAATATTCCTCAAAAAAAATTTGATTTTTATTTGAGATAAAAAAAAAAGTTGATAAAAGAAAAGAAATTTGAAACAAAGAAACAAAACAAAAAATTCAAGGTTTAAAAATACATGTCTTGAATTTTTGAAAGAAGAGATCAATTCACAAAATCATCCCTTAGTCCTGCTAAGCATGAAGATTGATCTCATTCTTGAAGGGATCGATCCTTTAACCTTTTGAAGACTAAATTTTGAATGGCAAGTATGAAAGGATCAATCTCCTTGCCCTTAATAACAAGTAACAAGAAGTTTTAACTCCAACAACACAACTCTTTGGTTTACTGATGTGTACGGTCTGTTTCTCTTCATACTCCACTAATCTCAACAAATCAAGGGACAAAATGCAACTGTCTGTATTCTTGTCATCATAAGTTCACCAACTTAAATAGACTTTTCAAAATCAAATCCTGGACTATTGTTGAAACAATCTTTACATTCATTATTCAAGTACTTAAAAATGGATTATTAGAAAAATATAGAAAAGTATATAGAAAGAAAAGAATGGCAATTTAAATGGTTAATAAAAAAAAAATGACAAAATGCACCATGTCTGTCATTTTATTTAAATGATAAAGAGTAAACAAAGCCCATACACAAAAGATTCTCCTAATGCTTTTGGGCAGAAGCATTTACAAATTGGTTAAAGGCATTACTTTAAAAGTGATTTAAGAATAACATGTAGCTCTATGCCATGCCAATCTTCAATTCATAACTCGAAGGAAACGGATACACAATCAAATCTCTCGTGCCATCATCAACATTTCTTTCACCCACCATCTGAATAGAAAGTTCTGTAAAAGCCACTTCCAAAGTCGGCAAAGGGTCATCTCTAACCATTTATGGCAAATCATGATAAATGTAGCCTGTCGAGCGAAAAGTTTCATATAGAGGGGGAATATGCATCACTTCAGTCTCCACTTTTGCACCCTTTGAAGCTAGCCAGTCTTTTTTTTTTCCTCTTATTCTCCATGAGTTTCTTCTTTTTATTCCTTGCCAGCTTCTTTTCAATTTGAAATTCAAATTTAAACCCATTGATACTCTGCTTTAACTTCTTAAAGACATGACTCAATATTTCCAAACCCAATTTTTTTCCTATTTCTCTCCCGAGCATTCCTCAATTCTGAAGCTCTAACTTCCTTCTGTCTAAGATACTTCTTCCTTGCTCCAATTGTCTTTTCCAACATAATGGATGCAAAACAGAAGGAGGAACAGCTCAACAGCCTACAGTTCCATTCCCAAAAACATAATCTTTTATTATACTGCACTATGGATGGCTATTTTAACTCTATCCACTTTCAACCCCAAATTCCCTTCCAAAAAATCCAAAACACGATCCTTCAATTCCCTTGTTAACCTGGATGTAATTACCAATATCTCATCCAGGTACCTAACTGCATACAGTTTCACCGACTTATAGAAAACATTCGAGTTATTCAAATCAAGCTCAATAAACTCAAATTTACAATCCTTCCTATTCATTTGAAGTCTCATTTCTTGAACTTCTCTATCAAACTCATCAAAATAAACATTAATCAAAATCGAACACAACACGCTTTCTTGAGGAATTCTTCTCCCTAAATAACACCCACCCGATCCAACTCTAACCACCTAACATTCAAACTTCTTTATCACATCAATCAACATAACATCCTTAATTTCTCTCCAATGAATGAATACAACTTATCAACATTAAACTTGTAAAACTTGTTAGAAGAAAAGGAAAAATTACAAGCAGTATATCTGCCCATTCCAACATGTCTACCATAAGAAAATGTCACAAACTTTTTCATCGTAAACAATTTCTAGTACCATTCTAATAGCAATAATAAAAAAAATTAGCTTCAAATTTGGTAAAATCAAAGGCTCACCTTTAGGACTTGGTGGGGCCATTTTGACACAACAAGAGGAAATATCGAACTTGTATTGGGAAATTTCATGACCCATTTGGTCAATAGAGAAGTGGTTGCAAACAGAGATAAGAAGCGTTGTTGTTGTTGTTGATGATGATGAATGGAGAAGTTGGAGAGGTTTTGGCAGGCGATGAGAAGAACAGAGTGTGAAAAACGACGTTTCGGAGGAGATCATAGAAAGTGTAATGAGAGTATTGATTGAGAACTAAGGATTTGAGGTGGGAATCTGTCAAAGTCTGGGTTGAGAATGGTTTGAAGGGAATTAAAAGAGCATGGTTAAGAACCTACGATTGTTTTGAGGGTCTTAAGCGATGAATAAAAAATGGAACCGAAGGTCAAACAGTTAAGATTTTTGGATGATCGGTTCAATAAGTTTAATCGATTCTATCCGTTGAACCAAATTATTTAATTAAAAAATATATTAAATATTAAATATATAATTTTGATATTGAATAAGTATTAAATATAATAAATAATTAATAAAATTATGTATTTGATATAATGATATATGATTAAAAGGTCAAAAATTTAAATTTCATCAGTTACAAAAAAAAATTAATAAAAAATTAAAATTAACAAAAAATTCAATTTTTTATTGGTTGAACCGATTTTTTATCAATTCTCTAAGTACCCGATTTTTTATATGTATCAGATCAGATAAAACATAAATTTTAATTGAACTGATCCAATCAATCAATCTCATCTGATTTTTTTATCATTAGTTTAATTATTGAAAAGAGAAAGTTCAAAACAGAGAGGGTTAGACACAAACATAAAAATATCCCACCCTCTGGAGAATCTTAACCATTTAACGGGAAAAAAAAATTGCAATTAGACGTGTTTAGAGGTGATCATGGGTCGGGCCGGGCTCAGACTATATGCTAAGAGTTTTTATGTCTGCCCAAGCCCGGCCCGAAATATGGGCTATTTTTTTTGTCCAAGCCCGACTCATATTATTATTACAATATCCAGGCCCGGCCCGGCCCGCCAAATTTTTTTTTTCTAAACCAAAAAATTTATTAAAGAAATCGAGAGATTACCGAACAAGCCTAAAGCTAAACAAGCAAAGAACAACGTTCAAAACATAATCTGGCAAAAACATCAAAATCATATATAGAAACAAAACTCCCAAAAAGATATTATTACTCCACTCCCTAAAACAAACATGAACGTATAACTGTTTGTAAAACAGATACTCATCTGTCAACATTTGAAACATCTTCCAACTTGAAAAATTGCTTGCCATATATGTAATTTTCTTCCTTACCAAACTATCTGTTTTCGTGGGTTTTTCAAGCTCATTACTCTAATATCTTCAATTAGACGGTCCAAATTACTATAAGAAGACCTACCAACACTAACAGATTCATTGGTTAGCTTAGCCATTTTAGCTGCTGATTTCACGAATTCCTCCCTTCTATCCACCATCAAATCATTCACCATTTTTTCCACCACCTTCCTATCGCATACATCTTTCATATCCAACCCAGTGAAAATCATATATTTTGAAAAATTACTAGAATAAAAATAAAATAAAATAACTTACAGTCTTATAGGACAAAGAGAAACAAACTGAAGAAACCGAAGAGCTGAAAGATGGGAGCCGGTGAGATGAGAGTCGAGATTTGAGGGGTGAGATATGCGGCTGAGTTGTTGTATGCGGCTGAGATAGGGGAATGAGAAGAGAGTTTAGGGCTTTAGAGGAAAAAAAAGGTTTTTATTGTTAAGGTTAATAAAGTAATTTAATATTATAAATTATTTAATTATTAAATATAAAATATATTTATTTTTTATTAATACTATTCGGGCCGGGCCGGGCCCGAGCCTAATTTTTTTTGCCCAAGGCCCGGCCCGTATAGAAAACGGGCCTAAAATTTTGTCCAGGCCCATTTTTCGGGCCTAGTATTTTTGTCCAAGCCCTCCCAAATATCGGACGGGCTTCGGGTTTGGACGGGTAGCCCGGCTCATGAACAGGTCTAGACGTGTTCATGATTAGGTTATTTAGAGGCTTGTTTCATTTAAATCAGCTTAGATATATTCTTATTTAAAGTATATTAAAAAGTAAAAAATTATTTTTATATTAATAATTTTCTTTTTAGTGCAAAACATATCCTCTTACATGATTTATCTTTATTTGAAAAAAGTTTTAAGGATTTACCTATGTCATTTGAGCAAATAACAATATTCATCTTCATCTGCGTTTGAACCATTTTATATTATTATTATTATTTTTTTTATGTAGGTTTGGTTTGGGTTCATTTAGGGTACGTTTGTTTCATTAAAAATGATTCATGAAAATAATTTTTGCATTTTTTGGTGTTTGATTGACGAAAAATTGATTGATCAATGAAAAATGACTTACTGATCAACGAAAAATAAGGGTTTTTACAATTTTCAGAAAAGAGCTGCTATGAGTAGGACTACTCGAATCGAAATTTGGATATCATATTTTAGATCGAAACTTAACTTGACTCGAGCCAAATATTATTATATTAATAAAAATATTTATTTTTTAATTATAAAAATATATAAAAATATTAATATAAACATATTTTAATATTGTAATTTTTAATATTTTATCAAATATTATTAGACCTACATATTTATATTTATATTTTAATTATATAATATAATATTTATTTTTTAATAATAAATAATAAATTATTAATATAATGACTATCATTTATTATTTTAATAAAAATATTATTTCATATAGTAATACCATTATTTTAATAATAAATTGTAACACTATAAATATTTTAAAATTTAAATAATATTTTTAATATTTTATTATTTTTTATATTACTATTTTAATAATAAATATATATTATACTTTATAAATATTTAATAATAAATGTTTTTTAGTATAAAAAGATTATTATTTTAATAGTATAAATATTCATTAATAGAAATAATATTTTAATAATTATTAGAACACTTTAAATATTTTAAAATATTAATATAATTAATGTTTTAATAATAAATAATATTAATAGAAATAATATGATTATTTTTTAATATTTTAATATTTATGCCATATTACAATTTCAAAAAAGTAGAAGTAATATTTTAATAATTAAAGAATATTTTAATATTTATATCAATATTACTATTTGAAAAACTAGAAATAATATTTTATAGTAATTATATTAATCGAAATAATATTTTAATAATAATTATATTAATAGAAATAATATTTTAATAATATTTATAATATTTTAAGTATTAATATAATTAATGTTAATATTTTAATAATAATTATAATATTTTAAATATTAATATAATTAATGTTTTAATAATAAATAGTATTATTTTAAGTATTTAATATTAATATAACATTTTAGTATTAATTATTATTAATATTTTAATAATAAATTATTTTTAATATTTTAATATTTAATATTTAATATTTATGTCAATATTGATATTTAAAAAAAGTAAATTTTCCACAAAATAACCAAATAACAAAAAACATTTTTCAATAAGTCATACAAACATAAAAAAATCTCTATTTTTTTTGGAAATCTTCACATTTTTTTAAAAATATTTTCAATAAATCCATTTTTGCAAAACAAACGAACCCTTAGTTTCCTAGACAAACCCAAATTACTTTGATCAAGATCCTTAAAAGATAAACTTAAATTAAAAGACTCATTTAGCTTTTCAAGCTCCAAAATATTTAAATAAAAGTTTAATTTGATATGGCTATTGCAATTGTAATTGACTATTACGATTGAATGCAATTGTAAATACATATCCCTCTTTAGGCTCCATTTGGTTTTTACCACACCCTAACAAAGCTAGGGGCGTAGACAAGGGGGCAAGTAGGGCCTTGGCCCCCTAATTTTTTTTTTTTAAAAAATTGGTATATCTTATTTTTAGGGCTGTAAATAAATTGAGCTTGAACGAATAGGTCTCTGTTCGTGTTTGTTTATTTATTTTTAAACTTATTTGTGTTCGGTTCGTGTTCATTAAGGATTTTAAAGTTGTGTTCAAGCTCTGTTCGTTTAAAATTGAGGGTGTTCGTGTTCGTTCATTTAATATTCACGAACAAGTTCATTTAAATTAAATGAACTTGTTCGTGAACATTAAATGAACATGTTTATGAACTTATAATCGAACATGTTCGCGAATAATTAAAAATATGTTCATGAACAATAAACAAACAAATCTAAACAATTTTAACAAACAAACAAATAAAAAATAAGTCAATTTTAAATTATTATTAAATATAAAATAAAATAATTTAATTTAATTTATTATCAAATTATTAAATTGAAGTTATTAATTATATTATAAGTAAATAAAATAAAATACATTATCGAAAAATAAACGAACATAAACGAGCTTTAAACAAACTAATAAACGAGTTTTAAACGAACCATAAACGAGCTTGTTCGTGAACATAAACGAACCGAACACACATCTGTTTGAACTCGGTTCGTTTAATAAACGAACATTAAAATTATGTTCATAATCGTATATTTAGCTTAATAAACGAACATAAACGAAAAAAATGAATTGTTCACGAACGGTTCGTCGAACACTCTGTTCGTTTACAGTCCTACTTATCTTTTCATTTCAAAATAAGGTATATTTATGTTTAGGCCCTCCTAAATTTTTTAAGTTTTTTTGAAATGCTTTGTATCATTATTTAAAAATAAGGAATATTTATGCTTGGCTCCTCCATTTTTTATTTTATTTTTAATTTGATCGCTTGTAAAATTTATAATTTGATATGATAAATTTGGTAACACTTTTGGTTAGACCTCATTTATTATTAGTTTAATTCTCTCTGTTTATCTTTTCAATCAATTAAATAGATATATTTACTTTAATTATTGAGTTAGTATTTTTCATTATATGCTTATAAGAAAAAATAAAGAAAGTTAAATCATTACTACAATATTTAATACGAATTATACATTTAATTTATTTTAGTTTTTCTAAATGTATATATATTCTTATGTTTTTTCTTTTTTAATATCAAATAATTCTATGCATATTTTATTTATTTTATTTAGACTATAAATTTTTTTGACATTGAAATTTTAGTTCTTATTAATTTTTAACATATTGCAACATGAATTATAATATTTAAAAATTGAAAAAAGTTTATTTTATTATAAGAAATTTATATATTATTTGTAATTTTAATATTATATATACTATTTAAATTTAATGTTTTTATACTAAAGTTGTTCATCAATTTAAATATTATTTTTAAATTTAAATATTATTTTTAAATTTAATAAAATATTAAAAATATTATATATAAATTTAAATATTATAATATTTAAATTTTATTTTTAAAGATGTTTTATAATTAAAATTAAATAAAAATAAATCCAAATTGGGTCCAGACTTTAAAAACCTATTCGAGTCAAATTTATAGAGTCAAATGAATAACATGGCTCTTGAACAGGTTCATTTCATAACAACTTTTATTTTACTTTAAAATTTTATACATATATATATATATATATCTCGGCCCCCCTCAACAATATTTCTGACTTCGCCCCTGAACACGGCATGATTTGAGCACTTTATTGCTTAATCGCAGCATGATAATCCATTTGGGTTGCATAGTGTGGCACGGTAGAGAGGGTCTCTACTGTGCTGCACCTATTTGTTTCCACTAGAGAAAATGTCTCAACCTCCGCTGAACATTTTTTTTTCTATTATATTCGTATTTTTTTTTCCTTTTGTCCTTAGAGGATGTTTGGTATGATGGAAAGTACTAATTTTTTTGTTTGAAAATTTAATTGGTGAGAATCTGATTCTCAGATTTATATGTTGACTCACTTTCCAAAAAATATAATTTTTCTTTGGAAATTATTTTCTCACAAGCATTGAAATGCGATTCCGATGAGGAGAGATGAGAAAGTAACTTTCCCATATAATTGAAAAGTTAAAAAAATGTTAAGACAAAATTATCATTTTTCCTATTTGGTTTAAGATTACCAACTAAAATATTATTTTTAAATATTTAGTACAAATATTTGTTAATAATTAATATCATTGAAATATTTAAATAATATTTAATTTACATCCAATCTTTTAATTTTTTAACTATATGAGAATAACTTCGAAATAAAATTTTATTATTAGCAATGCCAGACACTGAGCCTAATGAAGCTTAGCTCAAAAGCTTAGGGCCTACCGCTATAACACTATATAATTAATTAATAGATTTTGCTAACGAGTGTTTTTAAAATATTTTTTGAGGTTACCATATCAGGTAAGTTACAATTTTCAATGCATTGAAAATCATCAAATTAACTATCAACTATTGCATTTAATATAAGAGTGTTACTATAAATAGCAACTTAACTAAGCTTAACAAGTACATTTAGCACACTCGTTAACAAAATCCTTAATTAATTACATTAAGTAAAAGTATGGTTTTCATGCCGTATTGAATGTTCAATTTAGCTCCTCTTCTTCAACCTCATTAATTAGGTACTCTATGGAATCCATAAATTTTCAAGGGGGTTTTACCCCCTCAAACAGCTAACTGCACTGCCTCTATGATACCCTTAAAAAATTTTAACTTATTTTTTAATTTATTATTTTTTATTTAAAGATTTTTAAATTATTTATTCATTTAATATAATAAATAAAATTAGTTAATTAGTTAATTAATTAAAATAAATATATAAAATAAATATATTTTAATTTTAATTATTAAATATTATTAATATATATATAAAGATAATTTATCAATACACTCTTATATTAATGTCCTTAATGATCATTTTTATTTTCATCTCATTGTCACATTTACTTTTGCATACAAACACATCCCACCATTAATTTGAATCTCACCGCTATAGTAATTAATCTCACCGCCATCATTATTTTCATTCTCACCAAAATCAATAACTTTACCTTTTTATTTTCTATTTAACTAGCTCATTAACTTTGTTTTTCTAATACAAGAATACAAGATGAAGCTCTAAGACTCGAGATCTTCTGTCCAAATTTCACCATCTTTACCACTTGAATTAAGCACAAGTGACTTAAATATTTGTTTGTGGATTGTCAATAAGCTGATGTGTGAATATATATTTTTTGGTCACCATCATATATATATATATATTACAAGGTATATGTCGTAATGTGATCTGTCACGGATCCGTCAGAGGACGTTAACTAAAAAGCGTGGGGAAAAAGAGAAAAAGATGACTTAAATCCTCTTAGATTAAAATTGAGGGTTTGAAAATAACCTCGTAAAAAAAATGAAGTCGCCACCAATTTTTTTTGGCCAAGTTTGATTGGCCACCTATTAAAACCGATTTTCGTAAAATATTTTAAAATTAATTAAAACATTTTTAAAACCAATTTTGAAGTTTACGCTTTGAACCAGAGAAAAGAAGTGCGGGTTCGGGAGTCAGTTACGTGTGGGATCGATTAGCACCCCCACAACGCCCGTATAAAACGGTACCTTATTAATCGTGTGTTATCTCAAGTCTCGGTGAAAGTCGATTTTATATTTGATATTTAAAATTAATCCCCTTTTAAAAATAATTATAGTATTTGAGAATGATCCAAAATTTATTAACTCAAAAATTTTCTATATTTATCGGCAGACTCGGTAAAGCATAGAAATTTTTATTTATTTTGAAAATTCTCCGAATCATCCTTGTTTTTGAAAAAAAAAGATATTCCGTCGTTAATGATAATTGATAATATCCTTCCCGGCAGACCCAGTAGAGAATTCATGAATTATTTTAACTTGGGAATAACCTTGTTTTATTAAAAATCATTAATTATTATGCATTAATAAAAATCATTTAAAAAGAATGACCATGAATATGCAAATTATTACTAAGGCACAAATATGAATTAAACAACATGCATAATTGTCATGGCATGGAAAACATTTTATTATGACATGGCAAATCTTATTACAACATGGCAAAGAATAAATGACATGGCATATAATTGATGACATGGCATACATGATATGACAATTAGTTCATGACATGGCAAGTAGACTAATGACATGACATACATAACATTATAGGTAACTCATGACATGGCATACATGACATGGCATATAAATCATGACATGACAAATATTTCATGACATAGCATACATAACATGGCATACATGACATAAGCATCAATCATCAAAATGAAATCATCATAGAATATTCATAATCACATCATTATTAAGATAACAACATGAATAACAAATCATAAAATGGTATTATCATGGAATATTCATAGACATGGAATTTGCATAACTAAGATGGCAAATGTAGATATCATGGATTATGCACACGTCACTATTTTTGTTAGCTATATTAGCTTTGAATTGATCTTAATTTTGAAATGACAAACTCTTAAGCTTAATTAGCTTGAGATTAATTATTTTCAATTTAGCATTTTTCATTGAATCATTTTGAAAATATTTTGAAAAATGTTAAAATACTTTAAACTCCTTAATTTTCTCAAGAATACATGTTCTTAAATATATGTATATGTTTAAAATATTTTTGAGACAATTTGACCTCTTTTAAATATCAAAGAAAATATTTTTTTTTTATGAGAGGATCGATTCCCAAAGATAGAGGATCGATCCCGGGATCGATCCCAGGATCAGTCCCATGAGAGTCAGTAGCTAATAAACTTTGCAGGACAGTAAGGGATCGATCCCACCAAGGTGAGGATCGATCCCATGGCCTCCAACAATCATATTTTGAGTTGGAACAAGTAGGGGATCGATCCCCTAATGTAAGGGATGGATCCCATGCCTGCAGGGTAGTTTTTCAAGCTCCATTTTTTGAAGCTCCAATGGCTCTTTTCCATCCCAATCAACTCCAAACGGTCATAAATCATATCCAAGGTATTAAAGGGACTCTCTAACACTTCCAAGAGTAAGAGACACCAACATAGAAAGATCAAAGCCATATATTTCATCTCTCTCAAGCTTTCAAGTAGTTTTCTTTGTTTTAAGCTAAATCCTTTCAATCCTTCTTGTATTCTTTTGTAAAAGCACCATTGTATAGTCTCTATTTGTTGAGCTTAACCTGGTAAACACCTATCCTACTAGAGGTTCATCTTGTTTACACAAAATCCTTTGTAAAAGGGGAGGTTTCTACTTTAGCCTTAAAGGTAGAGAGGTTCTATCTAAGCCTTGAAAAGATAGGGGAAGAGGTTTCTATCTAAGCCTACATAAAAGATAGGGATTGTAAAAGTTATACCTTGTCCTTGAAAAGGTAGCAATTCAAGTTAGTGGATTGGGAACTCCTTGGCAAGTGAGGCTAAGAGAGAGGACGTAGGCACGAGGCCGAACCTCTATAAATCTATTGTGTTTGATCTTCTTTCCCTACTCATTTACTTGCTTTATTTATTTATTTACTTGCCAAATTGAGTGTATTGTTTAAACTCCTTGGCCAGTACTCATGCAAGAACAAGTCAAGTCAAGGAATCAAAGATTGGCTTGCTCACACTTGACTATGATCTTTTCAAGATGAAATCCGATGAGAGCATCAAGGATATATCCAATAGATTTACGGATATCATTAATGGGTTGAAGGCCTTAGGGAAGACATATCTAAATAAGGAAATGGTCAAGAAATTATTGAATAGTGTCCCAAAATCTTGGGAAGCTAAGGTGACCACTATTGAAGAATCTAAGGATCTCAACTTTCTCTCATTGGATGAGCTTATTGGTTCTCTCCTTACTTATGAAATGAAGATGAAGCATGGACAAGAACAACCAAAGAAGGATACTGTTGCCTTAAAATCAACCATCAAAGAAAGAGAAAATGATGATGATGAAAAAGATGGTGAAGATGAAGAGATGGCCATATTTGCCAAGAGGTTCAAGAAGTTCATCAAGATGAACAAGGGCAAAAGATCTCAAAATGGCAAGGTAGATCAAGTTGTGTGCTATGTGTGCAAGAAATCGGGCCACGTCAAGTATGATTGTCCTTTATGGAAGAAGCAAAATGCCAAGAAGAAAGCAATGATAGCCACATGGAGTGGAAGTGACACTTCCGATGATGATTATGACTCCAATGATGATTTAATGCCCAACCTATGCTTTATGGCAATTGAAAAGCCCAAGGTAACCTCTAACTCTTGTGATTCCAATTCCTATACATTTGATGAATTGCAAGATACATTTGATGAGTTAGCCATAGAATTTGAAGAAATGAATTTGAAATACAAGAAAATGATTTCAAAATTTAATGTTGAAAATGAATTTTTGTTGAAATCAAAGATTGACTTAGAAAATCAAGATAAATATTTGAAAAACAATTTTGATGCTTCAAATGAGAAAATTGGAAAATTGAAAAAAGAGAATTTTGATTTGAAAATGAAATTTGAAAGCTTGAAAAATGAAAAACAAATTTTTATTGAAAAAGTTTTACACTCCAAAATGACCAAATGTGCTTATTGTGATTATCATGGTCATACTACACATACTTGTTCTATTAAGAAAAAGATTCCATATAGAATTAGGCAAGTATGGGTTCCAAAAGGAACAAGAGACTTAGTAACTAACTCTCAAGGACCCAAAGCAATTTGGGTACCAAAATCCAAATGATTGTCTCTTGTAGGTGTGTTAGAGCAAGGAGGAACAAAATGCTTTGATTGGATGCTCTAGACACAAAAAATGGAATATGGGTAACCCCTAAGCCTAAAACTTTTTGGATGAGAAAATTGGTTACCTATTAAAGTTTTATTGATTGATGTTTTTGATTTTTTTTTTTTTTACAATGAGTTTTATTGATTACATATTTTGAATTGCATAAATATGTTATTTGATCTTGAGTGCTAAATGTTAATATTTCTTTGATTGATGAAATTGATGTTGTGCTTATTTTAATGAGATATTGTTATTGGAGCATGAGCTTAAGCATGACCTTATGCACAAATATTTGAATTTTATGGTATCATGCTTTGAAAAAATTATGTTGTATGCTTAAATGATTAAGTTGTATTTATGCACATATTTAGGGGGAGCATACAAAGCTTAATGAATTTGAGATTTCAAGTTTTACATTGAAAATCATTTTTGCAAATAAAATCTTTAAATGTGAAAACTTGTTTTAGCAAGTTCTTAATGCTTTTGAATATCTTGAGTTTATTGTCTCAAACTTGCTCAAACTAAGAAAATTGAGTAACTTGCAATGTTCCTAATTATTATGTGTTAAATGCAAGTTTTGGATGGTTTATAGAGATTACAAAGAAAAATCTTGTTTTTGAAAGATTATGGGCATAGAAACCTTTTAGACAATTTGAAAATATAATACAAAACCTTTCTAAATGGTTTAAAGAACTTTAAAATGCTTTCCTATTATTTTGCCCATTCTAGTAGCATTTTCAAGGAAAATGAGGTTCTAAGAGTTGACTTTTTGATTTCCATGTTTCTAAGGCCACATGATCACTTGAACAACTTTGTTTTATCATTTGAAACTTGTTGGAAAGGTTCAAGTTGATTAAAACTGTGCTTAACTAGTTTTGATATTACTTTTAGGCCTTTTAAAGCAAAAATGAAGTTTTAAGGTACCAAAAATCAAAATCTTGAATATATTAAGTTTTGATTGATCTATTCTATCATGTTGTGTATAAATAAACTTGCTTGAATGAATTTGGTGCCATGAACATGTTTTAACAAACTTTATACCTCTTGAATGCTATATGGTTATTTTGCTTTTATGAGGATTATAGAGTTTACTTATGAAATTATGCTCATATGAACATGTTTTTATGGTTTGAACAAGTTTGGTAAATATTGGATATGCTTATGAATTTGTGTATGTGTCTTTTGAATGAAAAATTCCATGTTCAATGCTTTAAGGTTGCATGATAACTTATTTGCAAAATCTTTTCAAAAATTGTTTTAAAAGTTGTTTTTGATCCAAACTTCATGTTCTTACAAGTCTCAAATGATGTTTTTAACATGTTACAAGTCTTATTTTTGATTAAAAACATCACATATCCTTATTTGGTATAAAAAATCAGAAAATTATAAAATTGCATTGATTTTTGCTGGAAAACAAGGGAAGGATCGATTCCTCATTTATAGAGGATCGATCCCTCAATCAAAGAGGATCGATCCCCTAGGCCAGGTTTGGGCCAAAAATGCTGTTTTCTTCATTCTTAATGGGATCTTGCTCTAATGCTTCAATTTTATGATTTTCAAATCATGATTAACATTATTTCTTGAATCATCATGTACTTATATGTATGAATTCACTCTTGATGAATAATTTTACAAATCAAATGAATGATTTGGATATTGATGTGTATCTTCTCTTTGTGCTTATAAGTATAAAATAACAATTGGTGTGCTTATAGAATGCATAATCTTGGAAATTATCTTGAAATATAATCTATCTTTGTGCATTATGTTTGATTCAAAATTTTCTCTTGACTTATGCATAGAAATTTTAGATTGTGATGAACTCCTTGATCTTTATTGAAATACATTGATTGTTTGTTCATCTATTGTTTGGTTAAGATATATGCTTATGTGATTATTGTCTTAGCTTGACCTTATATGCTTAAATTTTTTTTGGTTAAATGCTTTAATGGTTTTAAATTGAATAATATTTTTTAAAAATCGATATCATTTGTATTTAATGAATTTTATTTATTAACAATTGGTATCATTTTGAGCTTAATGAATATACTTTGATATTGATATCTTGGTGCCACTAACGAATATATTTTCCAAGAATTTCTCTAAGTCTATGCAAGGTAAATGGTGATAAAGCTTATCTTAGTGGAAAAACTACACTTGCATTTCAAATACAAGCAAACAAAGCATGCCATCTTCATCAAAACCAAGCCTAGTACATCAAGAAATTGCTCAAACATTTGGTATGAAGGATTCAAAGTCAAATGAGCATATCAACAAAGCTTGGTAAGAATAGAGGTAAATGCTAATCCTATGCTATACAAAGCTCATATCTATTGGTAATTAAGTTTCATAACATACATGAATTGAATGACACTTGGTGTCTATCTCTCTCTATGTCATGTATGCTTGAAAAGTTTGCTTTGTATGAATCTTTGAACATGTCTATGAGTTGAACATCTTGTTATTTCTTGAACTTTGAATAGACTTGACTCATGGTTAATAATCTTATGTCTTGATATTCTTATGCATGTTCATTGATTGAGTTAAACCATCTCTTTTAACAACAATTAATATTCCACCTTGTACTTCCATGATTGCATATATTTGAATTGGGCATATTACTATATTTTTATCCTTTTGTGTTAACACTTGGCATGAAAATATTAATAATTGGTATATTGTTGTACTAACAATTAGTAATAACAATTGGTATGATGGTTTACTTCCTAATTGCTCAATTGGTATTTATGTCTATTTCATAAGTGAGCTTATATTTTTCATATGTATGAGAATTTTTTTATGTGCTTAAATGACTTTCATATGTATGATTGTTTGATTATGAGTATTATGCATAAAGATAACAACTGGTATTTGTTTTAATAACAATTGGTATTTTTTTTTACTCATGATCTTGAGACTTTGTGCTTAAATAATTTCAAATGAATACATGTTTATATTAAACTCTTGTTTGAACTTCGTTGTCTATTTTAACAATTGGTATTGAACTTCATTGCTTAACATTTTGTATACATGATTGTGTCTCTCTTATTGCATTATCCTTAACTTTGAATTGATTTTCTTTTTGATATAACAAAAAATGAGAGAAGTTTTATATGGACAAATTTGCTTTAAATAAACAAAAAGGGAAGAACTAGATGAAAAGCAAAAATTGGGAGAGTTTTCATATGTGCTTAAATGTTTCTATCTTATGAATATGAATTGTGTTGGATGTTTGTGTTTAAATGTTTTTGGATATTGTGGATTGAAAGTGTCATTGCTTGTTCCGTATTTGTTTTTGCAAAGTTGAAAAGAATGCTTTTATTAAGGGGCCGTTTTTATTGAAAATCTTTATCTCTTTAATTAAGGGGAGATTTTACAAGCAAATTTATCTTAAGTTTTGTCATATCAAAAAGGGAGAGATTGTTAGCTCTATTAGCTTTGAATTGATCTTAATTTTGAAATGACAAACTCTTAAGCTTAATTAGCTTGAGATTAATTATTTTCAATTTAGCATTTTTCGTTGAATCATTTTGAAAATATTTTGAAAAATGTTAAAATACTTTAAACTCCTTAATTTTCTCAAAAATACATGTTCTTAAATATATGTATATGTTTAAAATATTTTTGAGACAATTTGACCTCTTTTAAATATCAAAGAAAACATTTTTTATATGAGAGGATCGATCCCCTAAGATAGAGGATCGATCCCGGGATTGATCCCAGGATCAGTCCCATGAGAGTTAGTAGCTAATAAACTTTGCAGGATAGTAAGGGATCGATCCCACCAAGGTGAGGATCGACCCCATGGCCTCCAACGGTCATATTTTGAGTTGGTACAAGTAGGGGGTCGATCCCCTCATGTAAGGGATCGATCCCATGCCTGCAAGGCAGTTTTTCAAGCTTGATGTTTTGAAGCTCCAACGGCTCTTTTCCATCCCAATTAACTCTAAACGGTCATAAATCATATCCAAGGTATTAAAGGGACTCTCTAACACTTCCAAGAGTAAGAGACACCAAGAGAGAAAGATCAAAGCCATATATTTCATCTCTCTCAAGCTTTCAAGTAGTTTTTTTTTGTTCTAAGCTAAATCCTTTCAATCCTTCTTGTATTCTTTTGTAACAACACCATTGTATAGTCTCTATTTGTTGAGCTTAACCTTGTAAACATCTAGCCTACTAGAGGTTCATCTTGTTTACACAAAATCCTTTGTAAAAGGGGAGGTTTATACTTTAGCCTTAAAGGTAGAGAGGTTCTATTTAAGCCTTGAAAAGATAGGGGAAGAGGTTTCTATCTAAGCCTACATAAAAGATAGGGATTGTGAAGGTTATACCTTGTCCTTGAAAAGGTAGCAATTCAAGTTAGTGGATTGGGAACTCCTTGGCAAGTGAGGCTAAGGGAGAGGACGTAGGCACGAGGCCGAACCTCTATAAATCTATTGTGTTTGATCTTCTTTCCCTACTCATTTACTTGCTATATTTATTTATTTACTTGCCAAATTGAGTATATTGTTTAAATTTCTCAATATGATTATTTGTGCTTTAATTTCACAATTATTTTTTAAATAATCAATTCACCCCTCTTGATTTAATCACCACTAAATGCTAACAATTTTGAAATTCATTTTCATGAATTTTTCATATGAGAAATCACATAAATGGCATATGGCAGAAAGTATTACCTTACTCCCCGACAAACCTGGCAAAGCTTGGAAAATAATTCTTTCATATGGCATTTACATGATTCCGAGTAAAATGAAACCATATCTTTCGATTCCATAAACACGTGCATTGAATAATTTCCTAACCTCCCCAACAAACCCGGCAAAGATTAGGAACTAATTCTCGCCAAATGTTTAGGAAACCAAAAAAATATGTTTTTACGCTAAAAAATAAAACATTAAAAATATGCAATGCATGAAGATGTATTTCTCCCTTGAAGTAAGGACATCCGTACACCTAAAAAGGTGTCCGACTACCTTTGAAAGAAACTTAAATTAGATTTTAAAAATGAGAGATTTCGGGCACAAATTTTGGCTCGGATTAGGAGGCATTCGAATGCCCTTAATGACATCTGAGTTTTTTTTTTTTTTAAACAAGCTTTGAATGCAAAGTTTGGAAAACCAAAAATGAGAAGAATAAAAAATGCAAGTTTTGAAGTGGACAACTTAAGGTGGCCGAATGGTGTCTAGGTGAAATCCTAATTCTTGCTCGATTTTGAAGCTAGGATTAACTACCCATGACCCGATTTTTGTAAAACCAATTTTTTTCCTTTGAACTAACATGGAAAACATCCTAAAATAGTAGCTACATGATTTTGTCCAGCCCTCCCCTCTTGTGAAAAATTGAAATTTTTGCTAGCTTTTAAAAAGGCTTGTTTAGACTCCTAAAAATCGATTTTACAAAGCTATTTTTTAGACCTTTATAAATTTTTAAAAAAAATTTGGAAAAATCAATTTAGACTCAAGAAATGATGAAATAAATGAGGTTAAATCAAATTTTAATTCGACTAAAAATGCCTAGGCCAAAAATGCCTTAAAGACAGAACAGCAAACTAAAATCTGTTTTATCGAAAACTATTTTTCAACCCTTAATAGAAAATTCTAAAAATCCTAGAAAAAATACTAGGAACTCCTCTAAGGGTCTAATAAATGGGGTTAAAAAATATTTTTATTTTGACACAAGATGCATGGTGAAAATAGTTTCCAAAATAAGGAAATCCAACTTACAAACAATTATTTTTCCAACTAGTTTGCACAAGAGACTTTGGCTATAGACCATTGATTGGTCTTAGCCAAAAATCAAGTTGAGAATGATATGAATGCATGATTTTCAAGCAAGACAAACATATGAAAATGATAAATCATGATCTAAAAAATAAACAAGCAAAGAAAATCAAGGTTGGCTCAATGGTTGGTTCTTTGGACATAGTCCTACCTAACCAAAATCACTTGGTAAAATCAAGATCCTCAAGCTTCTCAAACCTTTTTATTTTTTTTTAAAATCAAAGGAGAAAATCTATTCTACCACAATAGTGAAATCCACATCCAACAAGCAAGCAAGAAACTCAAGCAAATGACAAGCATGGCCAAGATAAAAATTGTAGAGAAACTTTTGCAAACTTTGATATTTTGTAGAGAATAGAAGAAAATATTTTAGAAATTTATTTTGGAAACATTTTATTCAAAAAAAAAAGTTGAAAATCACGTGGAAAAGAAGAAAAAGAGACCATGAAATCAAAGAAAATAAATCAAAAGTATAGAAGAAATGACTACCTAGCAAATCTTTTCCAAGCTCTCTAATTCCTCTTCCTCTCTCCCTTTTTTTTTCTCTTCTTTTCTTTTTCTCTTCAAGAGTTTTTTAAGCTACTGATTTTTCTTCAAAAATGTAGTGAATAGCTTATCCAAAATGAAAGAAACCCCTTATTTCTCTAGCTTGGCCGATTGGTATCTTTGGTGTAGAGAATGCTCCTATGTTTTTAGCCTTTAGTCATGCTTTGTGCATGCTCTCCCAACATCTTTGCCACATGGCTATTTATTATCCCCTTTTTGCATGATGATTTCCTTAATTAAGGGTCTCCAACCTCTCATTGGCCAAAAATGGCACCTCAATTATTCTTATCTCATATCTCTACAAAATATCTAAGCCACTTGTCATGATCATGAAGCTTACTACCAAAATATCTTCCTAGTTGGCATTTTTTATTCCACTTGTCATCATCATATAGCCTTCACATGCTCTTCACATGGCTTTGCAATTAAAAGGCCTCCTATTGGCCAAAAATGCCACATAGGTAAGTAGTGGAGAATCTTGCCCTCTCTTAAAAATGTCATCTTTCAATTTCATCTTGGCCATTGGATCAAATTGATCAAACTCTCCTCTCTTGCCCTTCATGCTGGCTGAAAATGGCCTGGAAAATTGTAGGCGAATCCTATTTTTTTATTTGCAAATTGATCCTTTTCGGTTTTTTCGGTAAAATTGCATTTTGACCCCTAAACTAAATCTATTTGCAAATTGATCCCAATTTTGGATTTTTCTTCTTCAATCCATCCCATCCAATATAAAACTCAGTTCTAGAGGTTTTCATAATTTTCTGAGCTCATTTTACATTTTTCTTGGATTTTTCTCTAAAATTACGGATTAATCCCCCCCGAACTTTGCTTATTTTCATTTCAGCCCCGTTTTTAGATTTTTCTTCTCCAATCCATCCTATCCAATATAAAACTTAGTTCTAGAAGTTTTCATAATTTTTTGAGCTCATTTTCTATTTTTCCCGAATTTTTCTCTAAAATTGCAGATTAATCCCCCGAATTTAGCATATTTGCATTTCGACCCCAATTTTGGGTTTTTTCCTTCTCATTTCCTTCTTTCCATCCTAAAACTTAATTCTGAAAAGTTTCATAATTTTTTGAGCTCAGGTTCTATTTTTCTCGGATTTTCCAAAATTGCCTTTTAGCACATGAAACCTCGGTTTCACTCAAAACAGGCCAATCTTTCGAATTTTCTTTTTCAATTGCCTTTTTCATATATTGAATTGGAGTTGGACCGATTTTGCCCAATTTTCACAAGTGAATTTCTCCCCGATTTAGTTTTTCCCTTTTTCCTCAAAATTGGAAATTTTCTCGATTTTCCAGTTTCTCTTCCACTCGGCTCTTCCTTTGGATCCACTTCAAATTGGAACTTGGGGTATCTTTATTTATTTATTATTTATTTATCAACTAGGGACTTCAATTTTACCGAATTGGACCATCTTCTTAGTTTTCTCCAAATTTGTGATTTTCCCATTTATTCACCAAATCTTTATTTTTTTTTCTCTTGAATTGATTCCTCCTTCAACACCACTTCAAATTGGACCTTCCAATATCCTTATTTATTGATCGTATTCCATTTTGAACCTTCAATTTTGTCCAATTTAATCGTTTACGCACTTTTCCCCAAATTTGCAAATTTCATGCTTTTTCCTACGTTGAATTTTGCCATTTGTCTTTCCACCTCTCTATCTTCAATTGTAGATCTCCGGTTATCAATATTTCTTCACCATTGTTCAATTCACTTTCAAATCTTGATTTTCCCTGAAAGTTGACATTTTGGGGTTGACTTTTTTGTAGTTGACTTTTTTCTTGTTGACCTCCTAATCAAAATCTTGGAGACCAATCTATGGAATGAGGGGAGATTCTTTGCATTCCGAGAAGTTGAAGGAAGAACTTACCTTATTTAGGGGGCCCGGACAAAATTAGGTGTCTACAGTTGCCCCTCTTTGGCTATTGTTGAGAATCAGGAATCAGGCAAAGATAAAATAGACAATAATTTTGTCCAGTCAGTGAGAACACATGTGAATGAGAGAAAAGAGTTTTTTTATATTATTTTTTTCATTCATTTTTCTCTTTTTTTTTTTTTAAACTATAAATAAAAGGATTTGTCCTTAAATTGAGTTCCTTGACTAATCAAGGCTCGACTCATCTTAAGGAAACGAGTTCGATTTGCAAGAGAAGGAAATAACTCGACGGTAGTCCTGGAGCGTGATCTTACCTTGGTGAAATTTGTTTAAAATTCTGGGTATCTATTTTAGAAGCTTCGGCTATCACTACCAAAGACTTGGTTTTTTTTCTTTTAAAAAAGTAAAATTTTGGGTATCTTCTCTAGAAGCTTCGGCTATCACCACTAAAGACTTGTTCATTTCTTTTAAAACAGTAAAATTTTGGGTATCTCCTCCAGAAGCTTCGGCTATCACCACCAAAGACTTACTCATTTTTAAACAGTAAAATTTTGGATGTCTTTTCCGGAAGCTTCAGCTTTCACCACCAAAGACTTGCTCATTTTTAAAATTCTTTTAAAACAGTAAAATTCTGGATGTTTTTTCCAGAAGGCTTGGCTATCATTATCAAAGGCTTGCTTATTTCTTTTAAAATAGTAAAATTCTGGATGTCTTTTCCAGAAGCTTCGGCTATCACCACCAAAGATTTGTTCATATTTTAAAACTGTAAAATTCTGGATGTCTTTTCCAGAAGCTTCGGCTATCACCACCAAAGACTTGTTCATTTTTAAAACAGTAAAATTCTAGATGTCTTTTTCAAAAGCTTCGGCTATCACCACCAAAGGCTTGTTCATTTTTAAAACAGTAAAATTCAGGATGTCTTTCCCAGAAGCTTTGGCTATCACCACCAAAAACTTGTTAATTTTTAAAACAGTAAAATTCTGGATGTCTTTTCCAGAAGTTTCGGCTATCACCACCAAAGACTTGCTCATTTTTAAAATTTTGGATATTGGTTCTTGAAAACGTGTTGAAAATTATACCCGAAAGTTTTGAGAGAGGATGCAAATGCTTCATAATGCAATGCAAATGTCTTTAGTTGATGCAAAATGCAGAGATTAAATAAGATGCACATGCTTCATGGTGCAAATGCAAATGTCTCGGATTGATGCAAATGTTTCTTGATGCAGATGCAGAAATTGAATAAGATGCAAATGCTTCATGGTGCAAATACAAATGTCTACGATTGATGCAAATGCCTTTTGATGCAGATGTCTTGGATTGATGCAAATGCTTTTTGATGCAAATGTCTTGGATTGATGCAAATGCTTCATAAAATGATGCAAATGCAGAGATTATCAATGTGCAAATGCTTCATGAATGATGCAAATGCAAATATCCTCGAATGATGCAACTACTTAATGGAATGATGCAGATGCAAAGATCAACAATATGCAAATGCTTCTGAATGATGCAAATGCAGAGATTAACAGTGTGCAAATGCTTTTGTATGATAAAAATGCAGAGATTATCAATGCGCAAATGCTTCTAACTGATGCAAATGCAAATATCCTCGAACGATGCAACTACTTCATGGAATGATGTAGATGCAATGATCAACGATGTGCAAATGATTCTGAATGATGCAAATGCTGAGATTAACAGTGTGCAAATGCTTCTATATGATGCAAATGTAGAGATTATCAATGCGCAAATGCTTCTGAATGATGCAAATGTAAATATCCTCGAATGATGCAACTACTTCATGGAATGATGCAGATGCAAAGATCAACAATGTGCAAATGCTTCTGAATGATGCAAATGTAGATATTAACAGTGTGCAAATGCTTTTGCATGATGAAAATGCAGAGATTATCAATGCGCAAATGCTTTTGAATGATGCAGATGCAGAGATTAACAATGTGCAAATGCTTCTGAATGATGCAAATGCTTCTGAATGATGCAAATGCAAATATCCTCGAATGATGCAACTACTTCATGAAATGATGCGGATACAAAGATCAACAATGTGCAAATGCTTCTGAATGATGCAAATGTAGAGATTAACAGTGTGCAAATGATTCATGATGTAGATGCAAATGTCCTTGAATTGATGCAAATGCTTTGTGATGCAGATGCAAATATTCTCAGTGTGCAAATGTTTCTGAATGATGCAAATGCAACTACGAATCTTGTTCATGTAAATGGTCCATGAATGGTGTAACTGCAGTTACCACACAATAATGAAGATGCAATTATCCTAGAAATGATGCAATTGCTCTAGATGATGCAAATGAAAATATCCATGAAGGATGTAAATCGTAATGGTAAAATGCAGATGCTCATAGAACGGTGCAAATGCAAATACCCATGAATGATGTAAATGCTTCCCGACATGGTGCAGATAAGCAGCTCAATAAAGAGGTAAGTGCTCATGAATGATGCAAATGTCCCCAATTATTTTTCTAGACTTTGGCTTAGCCTTTCCAATTCATTTTTCCTTTTCAAATCAGAGTGTATCTTGAACACTCATGCCCCATAAGGGATCATTCCCTTGTCAATCCTTGGTCATTTCCTTGCCCCAACAATTTCTCAAACTCTTATCCATGGAAGCCTGTTTACCGAGTTCTATTCTTTTTCATCTCTGGAAGTCAAGGTCAACCCTAGTAGTTCCATACCTTTGGGTTAGAAGAACCCTTGTCTCTGCCAAGATCATTTTTATTCAAAAATGGTTCCTTCAAAAATATTGTCTATATTCATCTATTGTTTTTGAAAAATATTTGCTCATTTATTGAAAACTTTTGAGCCAAAAATATTAACCCTATAGTATGTGACGTACAAATCTCTTGAAGACTGATGATCACTGTCGCAACCTAAAAAAATAACAAAACAAGTCTCATCGCAATACTTTATTATTCGTTAGGCATGACATTAAAAAAACTGAGGAAAAGTCGATTTAATTCCTCTTGAAAAATGAAGGTTTTGAAAATGACCTTGAAAAAGACATGGAGTCGCCACCAATATCTTTTAGCTAGGTGTGATCGGCCACCTATTAAAACCGGTTTTATAAAATATTTTAAAATTAATTAAAATATTTTAAAAACCAATTTCAAGTTTGCGTTTTAAACCAGAGAAATCAAAGAAGCGGGTTCGGGACTCGGTTACGTGTGGGGAAGGATTAGCACCCCTACAATGCCCATATAAAATGGTACCTTATTAATCATGTGTTATCTCAAGTCTCGGTAAAATGTCAGTTTTTAATTTAGTATTTCAAGTTAATTCCCAATTTTAAGAAAAATAATTCCATTTTTAATTGAAAATAATCTGTAATTTATTAATTCAAAATATTTCTATATTTTCCGACAAACGTGGCAAAATATAGAATTTTTTATTTATTTGGAAAATTTTTCGAATCATTCTCGTTTTAAAGAAGATATTCCATTATTAATGATAATTGATGATATTCTCCCCAGCAAACCCGGCAAAGAACTTATGAATTATTTTAACTTGGGAATATCTTTATTTTACTGAAAATCATTATCTTTTTTTTTTAATAAAAAAAGCATTTAAAAAAATGAATATGAACATGTGTGACATAAATAAAATGACATGGCAAAGTCTAGATAATATAATGCAACCTAAATGTTATGACATAATTCAAATGGCATAGCATATTCTAAATGAAATGATTTAAATGACATGGCAAATGTAAATGATTAAACCTAAATGACATGGAATATAATCTAATTGACATGAAATGACATGAAACATAAAATAATGCTATCATGTAATATGCACGAAAATAGAAATAATAATGCATGAACATAGTATATGCTAAATAATGTGACAAAAATAAATAACTAAATAAAAAGCATAGAATAACATATAATATTCAAAGACATATAACAGACAACATAACACCATAAATTAAATCAAAATAATAACAATATTATAGAAATTATCAAAAACCACATATTATATAGTATGCATGGACATGAAAAATACAATGCATGAAAATGTATTTTTTTTTCATTTAATTAAGGAAATTCGTATATCTAAAAAGATATTCGGCTACCCTAGGAAAATATGTAAAATTAAATTTTCTAAAATCAAAATACTTTGTGATTGTTTGAAAACAATTTCGAAGATCTCGGATTAGAATAAAAACCCTAGCCAAACTCTTTTAAAATGGCTCTAATTTCCTAAGTTAAAATCCCGTACTTGACCATCCTGAACCCGAGGTTTATAAAATCATTTTTAAAGTTTAAAAAGGCTTGGAAACTATCCTAAGATAGTAGCTAAAGCTTCTAACCAACCCCCTCTAAATGCCTTAGCCAAATTCAACCATTGTTTTTCTTTTAAATTCAAATCTGCCTCTACTGTCCGGTTTTGACACACGATTTTTTAGCCTATTTTTAAAAATTCAAAAAAATCTAAAAAAATACTAGAGACGCATAACATGTAAAACTACATGAAAAAAAATTGGTTTAATTTTTTGATAAAAGATGACTGCCCAGAAAATCGGGAAAGTACGAGTACTAGGTGAAAAACTGTTTTGCCAAAACACATTTTTTTGCCTTTG
The DNA here is from genome assembly GCA_030761205.1 of Fremontodendron californicum. NCBI lineage: Eukaryota > Viridiplantae > Streptophyta > Magnoliopsida > Malvales > Malvaceae > Fremontodendron > Fremontodendron californicum. Next base: position 28,462,315 of record JAULJL010000005.1, read on the forward strand.
ATAAAATCGTTTAAACATCAAAGTAAAAATGTTGGAGATCCTCCTAATGACCTACAAACAGTAGCTAAAAACCTTGGACAAAAATTGGCTAAGTAAAAAAAAAAATCACAAAGGTAGAATAATCAATTTGATAACCTTTTAATTTTCCACAAATATGGTCAAGTGAGCATGGTTTCGAGCCATTGATTGGCCTAAGTCAATAATCATGTGGCATGACATGGAATGCATGAAAATACAGCAAAGTGAATGCATGAAATGCATGGTTTAAAGTCTAGTGATATGGAAAATGCATGGCATAAATAACATAAATGCCTAGCATGAGTTTGCATGACAATAAATGCTATCCTAACTTAATATGCATGACCTAGTGTCTAAATGACATGGAAAATGACATAGAATAATGAAAATGGCCTAGTGCCTAAATGACATGGCATATGAAAATGGCCTAATGTCTAAATGTCATGTAAAATTACATGGCATATGAAAATGGCCTAAAGTTTAAATGATATGTAAAATGACATGGTATATGAAAATGGTCTAAAGCTAAATGACATGTAAAATGACATAGAATAATAAAATGACCTAAACTTAAATGACATGGAATAATAAAAATGGCCTAAAGCTAAATGACATGTAAAATGACCTAGATGTCTAAATGAAATAGCAAACATCATGGCCTAGAAAAATGACCTAAAGCTTAGAGAAAATACATATGGCCGAATGGCCTAGGAACCAAAGTGTTGTGAGAAATGTCTTGTAAAATGACCTAACTAAATGCTATGGAAGATGATATGAAAAATGGAAATGGCCTAACCTATATGACAATAGCCCCAAGATGCAAAAATATGACATAAGTCAAAAGAACAAGATGGTTAGTAAGAATATAAATATACATAAAGATAAACATTAATAGAAATAAGCAAGTTAAAGTAAGCAAATACATAACAAAGAGATGAGCTCCATGTTTGGTACGTTGGACAAAGCCCCCCTAACCATTATCTCTTGATTTTCATCAAGGTCATGAAGCCTTTTCAATCTCAAAATCATAAAAAATAACTAAGGTAAAAAAATATGGAGATGAGCTCCATGGTTGGTATATTGGACAAAGCCCACCCTAACCATTATCACTTGATTTTCATCAAGATCATGAAGCCTAACCATTGTTTTATTTACTTTTTGAAAAGCAAGAACAACAAGAAAGATGTAAAAAGAAATGGTAGGAAATCACATGGAAAACAAGAAATAAAGCATGAGGAAGAAGAAGAAAAAATGTAGTAGCAATGGTAGAATGGCTACCTTAACAGAAGCTTTCTTTTTTTTTTTTTCAAAAACCTTTTCTTTTCTCCATTAGCTACTGACCTACCTTCTCAAATGATCAGCCACTTAAGGAAAAATAAAACATTCCCCCCCTCTCTCATGCTTGGCCAAATGGCCCCTCAACCATAGGATAGGTTGTGCACTTTTTCTCCTCCAATCTTGGCCCTTAGATTAGGGTTTTTTCATGACAACATAAAAATGTCATCTTTCCAATTGATAGCAGCCCTTAAGATGTGTACTCATCCCTTCTAATAACCTCATCCCTTTGATAAAATAAGGACACAATCCCATGCACTCCCTTGCTTGGCCAAATGGACCTCTACCCTTGTATGAGTTGTGCTCATCTTTCTTCTTCCATTCTTGGTCATTGGATGAGGAAAACATAAAAATGACATCTTATAGATTAAATCCAGCCCTTAACATGTGTACTCAGCCCTTGTACATGGCCTAAGCCATTGGATGAAAAGGAACAATCCCATGCACTTCCTTGCTTGGCCGAATGGATGTCCACCTTTGGATGAGTTGTGCTCTTCTATTCTTGCCCATTAGATGAGGGTTCTTTCATGAAAAATAAAAATGTCATCTTGGCATTTAATCTTGGCCATTGAATGGTGTATTCAACTTTTCTACAAGGCACCTAAGCCATTGGATGAAGGGGGACCATTTGCAAGGTACTAGTGGTAGCATGTGAGCTTGATAGTGACTAAGAAATTAAATTATCAAGCTTCCTATTCTCCTCTATGTTGGCTGATCAAAGAAGGTAAAATCCCAGAATTCCTTCTTCTTACATATTTTTCTTAATTACAAATTTGCCGTTTTCGATTTCTTCGATAAAATGACATTTTTGATCCCTGAACCTAAATAAATAGAAAATGGACTCCAAATTCAAATTTTATTTTTCAATACTTCCTAAATAGTAAAAAATTGAATTTTGGAAGTTTTCAAAATTTGCCGAGTCTATTTGCTATTTATTTGGATTTTTTTTCCAAAATTGCCTTTTTGTGCACCCGAACTTTCACCAATTTTAAACGAGCTTCAAATCCAGTTTTTTATTCACCAATCTCTTCCAAATAATTTAAAAGTGTGATCTGGAAGTTTTCAATATTTTTGGAGCTCATTTACTATTTTTTGGGAATTTATTTGCTTGAATTTCTACATAGGGGACCCTAGATTTGGCCATTTTGCAAAAGAACTCCGAATCCAGATTTTCTTTCGCCAATATCTTCCAAATAATTTAAGAACAAGATCTGCAAATTTTCAAAATTTTTGGAGCTCATTAGCTATTTTTCTGGGATTTATCTCTTTGAATTTCTGCATAGTGGGCCCGGGATTTGGCCATTTTGTAAACGAACTCCAAATCCAGATTTTCTTTCGCCAATCTCTTCCAAATAATTTAAGAACGAGATTTGCAAATTTTTAGAATTTTTGGAGTTCATTTGCCATTTTTCCCAAAATTTCCAATTTTGCCATTTTGTCTCTAAAACCCGGTTTTGCTCAAAACAAGTTCGATTTTTAGCTTTTCTTCAAACTGAGCCTTGGGCTATCCTTGTTTAATCACTCCTCATCAATTAGGGGCTTTAGTCTTACCAAATCGGGCTATCTCTGCAATTTTTCAAATTTCACTAAAATCCACCAAAAACCCTAATTCTCAGTTTTCTTTCGAATTGACTTTTCCTTCGGTTTTTCTTCCAAGTAGCCTCTCCATTACCCGTAGTCAGTGATTATCTTTCATTTGGAACCTCCAATTTTGAACAATTTGATCGTTTAAGCACTTTTCCCCAAATTCTCCGAATTAGGGTTTCATTTCTACTGAAATTTCGTAACCCAACTTTCGAACTCCATATCTTTCAATGTGGACCTCGGATTATCAAACTTCTTTCACCATTCTTCAATTGAACTTCAAATCTTGATTTTGAAAGTGCGTTGACTTTTTTAGTAGTTGACTTTTTTGGGGTTGACTTTTTTGGGGTTGATTTTTTCAGGTTTGACTTTTTATGCTCGACTTCTTTAGACCAAGTCTTGGAATACCACCTGCAGGATGAGAAAAACCTTTTTGTATTCCGAAACATCAATTTAGAAAGAAAACATACCTGATCTAGTGGTCCAGACAAAATTAGGTGTCTACAGCTGCCCCTCTTTGGCTATTGCTGAGAATCAGGAATCAGGCAAAGATAAACAAACACTAATTTTGTACGGTTAGTGAAATCACATGTGAAGGAAAGGGAAATGGGTTTTCAATCATCATCATTCATCATTATTATTATTCTTTATTTGTTTTGAAAAAGCTGTAAATAGAAGATTTTGTCCTTAAATTGAGTTCCTTGACTAATCAAGGCTCGACCATCTTAAGGAAACGAGTTCGATTTGTAAAAGAAGAAAATTGTCCCCGGAAGTCTTAAGAATGGTGCCCGGAGGCCTTACCTGTGATTTGAAAAATTATGCCCGGAGGTCTTAAAAATGGTGCCTGGAGGCCTTATCCATGATGAAAATACCTTGACGACGGTCTCAAGGCTCGACTCATTTGATAAAATAGAATGAATTCGATTCAAAACAAAAGGAAATACCTCGACGGTGATCTCGAGGCTCGACTCATTTGATAAAATAGAATGAATTCGATTTAAAACAAAAGGAAATACCTTGACGATGGTCTCAAGGCTCGACTCATTTGATAAAACAGAATGAATTCGATTTTAAAACAAAAGGAAATACCTCGACGATGGTCTCGAGGCTCGACTAATTTGATAAAGTAGAATGAATTCGATTTAAAACAAAAGGAAATACCTCAATGATGGTCTCGGGGCTCGACTCATTTGATAAAACAGAATGAATTCAATTTAAAACAAAAGGAAATACCTCGACAATGGTCTCGGGGCTCGTCTCATTTGATAAAACAGAATGAATTCGATTTGGAACAAAAGGAAATACCTGGACGATGGTCTCGGGGCTCGACTCATTTGATAAAACAGAATGAATTCGATTTGGGGAAGCCAAAGTTTTCCTGATTTCTGCAGTGTTAGCTAAATGCAATGATGAGAATGACATGCTTTGCAAATGCTTGTATGTTTCTTAAGGATGAATATAATCAAATGATTGTGTCATGATTTCTAATCCATGGTTTTTTTGAGGTTCACAGATTATCTGACTTCATGACGGAGTCTTCAATTGTTCACTGATGCCCCACTTAAGGAACCCTTTACTCAAGATAAATTATCAATAAGTCCCAGTTTCTGACTTCGATGAAATTCACAAATTTCTGACTTCATGATGGAGTCTCCAACACATTCATTGTTTTCCTTGGTGAATTTTCCATCAGGATTAGTGGTTTCCAAACCATTTTCTAAGATTTAAATCTATTCCTTAGTAATACTTTTAAAATCCTTTTATTTAAAGATTTTTATGCTTACTAATCATCATTCAATTCAATAACAAACAAAATGCATCTCAAAAATGTATGAAAGAAAAATATGAAACAAGCAAATGCCATAAGAAGGATAACAAGAATTTAAAGCAACAAATTTTTTAAAATGGTAAAAGTGAATATCAAGGATAAATGTAAAGTTATAGGTTGTAGATGCCCCGGATGCGGAATATCTTGGACCCCTCTTTTTTTCAAACCAGTTGAAATTTCTTCTGAATGAACAATTTACTTGGGTAATCCCTCGGCTTTCGTAGTTACGCCAGACTGAGTTGTTCCCCTTTTCTCTGATTTTCAAATACTTTCTCCCCCTTTACACGGAGCATTGATTCAAACCTTAATCAGTACTTGAGCCGCCCTTTGCGGGTTTTCAACTCAGGTGTCCCCCATTCGGTATTAAGTCGCCCTTTGCGGGTTTTCGGCTTAAACCTCTCATTTTTTTTTTATATATTCTACCACGCATCTGAGAATTCTAAAAGCTTCCAAGGTAAAAATGTCAATTCAAAAGATGGGATAAATTCTAAGAACAACCTTTCAAATTAAATATCCATGCTTGATCAAAATGGACTTTTAAAGCACGTAATGTAGGCCAAGGTTCGGGTTTAGAAGGAAATGATAAAATAGTCCCAAAATGTGTTTAAGGGTGATTGGATCAAAGATCATTTCCTGAGGAGAATTCATTCTTGAAACATTTGTCCCCTTTCTTTTTTTTTGGACTTTTTTTTTTCAATCTCTTTTCTTTCATTGCTGGCTTTCATTTTTCCATTCTTTGATTTCACATTTTCCTATGGCTCTCTTTTTTTTTTCCATGATTTTGATTATTTTTCCTCATATTTGCCCTCCAGTGTAGAGGGTGATCCTTGATCAGGGTTCAACAAAAGAAATAATTCCTAAGGTTCAAAGGGGTGACTAGGGATAATTTCTTCTTAGCGAATGGAGTATGAAAGATGGGCATTCATCATATCAAGCATGAATATTCTCTTTGAAAAGCAATTCTCGTGGGAGGTAGATATATAGAATTTCCATTTTTACACTTGGAATCATTCGAATTCCCATGTGCATAGCATCACACTTTTTTTTCTTCAAGCGTAATACTTCTTCAGTTCATCAGCATTCACGGGATTTCTGAAATCATCGTTGTCCATTTGAGTTAGAATCAATGCTCCTCCAAAAAAAGCTCTTTTTACTATATAGAGTCCTTTCCAATTTGGGGCCCATTTTCCTCGCGGATCCTCACTGTAAAGAGAATTTTCCTCAGTACTAACTCCCCCTCTCGGAACTTTCTGGGACGAACCTTCTTGTTGTAGCTCGAATAATCCTTTTTTGATACAATTGCCCATGACAAATTGCCTTCAATCTTTTCTCCTCGATGAGATTTAGCTGTTCATAACGAGACTCTAACCTATTCTGCCTCTTCTAGGCCAACCTCCATCAAAACACGAAGTGAAGGAATCTCAACTTCAATAGGTAACACTACTTTCATACCATATACCAAAGAAAACGGCGTTGCCCCTGTAGATGTGCGAACCGAAGTGCGATATGCGTGAAGAACAAAAGGCAAGATCCCATGCCAATCCTCGTACACATCAGTCATCTTCTCGACAATCTTCTTGATGTTTTTGTTGGCTGCTTCTACTGCCCCATTCATCTTCGGACGATAAGGTGTCGAATTATGATGCGTGATCTTGAACTGAGTACACACCTCTCTCATCATCTTATTGTTCAGATTGAGAGCATTATCTGAAATAATTCTTGCTTGCAATCCATATCTGCATATGATTTCCTTCTTAACAAATCTGCATACCACCGACTTTGTCACATTCGTATAAGAAGCAGCTTCTACCCACTTTGTGAAATAATCTATGGCCACCAAGATAAAACGATATCCATTTGAAGCTTTTGGGGTAATAGGGCCAATCATATCCATTCCCCACATCGAGAATGGCCATGGTGCGGTCATGACATGCAATGGTGATGGTGGCACATGGATTTTATCTGTATATATCTGGCATTTATGGCACTTCCTGGAATAACTGATACAATCTCCTTTCATTGTCAGCGGAATAATACCCTGCCTTCATAATCTGCTTAGCATGCATGTGACCATTGGCATGGGTGCCACATATCCTTTCATGGACTTCCTCTATGATTCTCTGAGTTTTGGCAGACCCGACACATCTCAATAGGACTTGGTCTTTCCCTTTCTTGTAGAGAATCTCGCTGTCTAGAACAAAACCCATTGCTAGCCTTCTCAGAGTCCTCTTGTCATTTTTTGTTGCCTGTTCTGGATACTGTTGACTCTTGATGTACTGCAAGATGTTTTTATACCAAGGGAGACCATTTGTTTCTTCTTTGATACTCAAACAGTGGGCAAGAGATTCATATATGCTCATCTTAATCGGCACAACTTCTGCCCCTTCATTCACTTTAAACATTGATGACAAAGTAGCCAGAGCATCCGCCATTCGATTTTCTTCTTAAGGGAAGTAATTGAAAGTCACTTCTTCAAACTCTTCCAATAAACTCAATATGAGTTCTCGGTATCGAATTAGTTTTGTATCTCGGGTTTTCCATTCTCTACTCAATTGATATATCACTAGGGCTGAATCTCCGAAAACCTCCAGATTTTTTATATTTCTGTCTACGGTAGCACGAAGGCCCATTGTACATGCCTCATATTCTGCAGCATTGTTTGTACAATCAAAATCCAATCTGGCAGTGAAAGGATAATAATCTTCTTCTGGGGATATGAGCACTGCACCGATTTCGTGCCCCATGGCATTAGATGCGCCATCAAAGTACATTTTCCATACTTTCTTCTTCAAGGGAACCTCATCCGCTTGCGAAACATATATCAAATCTTCATCTGGGAAATCAAATTTCAACGGCTCATAATCTTCCACTGCCCGACTTGCTAAAAATTCAGCCACTGCACTGCCCTTAATAGCTTTCTGACTTACATATAAAATGTCGTACTTTGACAACAAAACCTGCCATCTCGTCGTCCTCCCTGACAAAGAAGGTGCTTCCAACATGTACTTGATTGGATCTAGCTTGGCAATTAGCCACGTTGTATGGTACAACATGTACTGTCTGAGCCTCCGAGGAGTCCAAGCTAAGGCACATCACAACTTTTCTATTAACGAATATTTTAGCTCATAATCTGTGAACTTCTTGCTAAGATAGTAAACTGCTTCTTTTTTCTTTCTAGTCTCATCAAGCGGCCACAAAACACAACCCATGGATCTCTCAAATACTGATAGATACAATATCATCGATTTATTTGAAACCGGTGGTATTAATACTGGTGGGTTGGATAGATAATGTTTAACCTTTTCAAAGGCGATCTGACAACCCTCATCCCACTCTCCTGGATCACGTTTTCGAAGCAACTTAAATATTGGATCACGTTTATCGGTTAACTAAGAAATAAATCGAGCAATGTAATTCAATCTCCCCAAAAAACCTCTTACTTCTTTTTGAGTATGTGGATGTGGCAAATTCTGGATGGCCTTCACTTTATCCGGATCAATCTCAGTTCCCCTTTTGCTAACAACAAAACCCAACAATTTCCCCGAAGTGACTCTAAAAGTGCATTTTTCCGGGTTTAGCTTGAGTTGAAACTTTCTTAGTCTTTCAAAGAGTTTCCTAAGATTCGCAATATGCTCTTCTTCTCCTTGTGATTTTGCAATCATATCATCAACATAGACCTCAATTCCCTTATGCATCATGTCATGAAACAAGGTCACCATGGCCCTCTGATATGTTGCCCCAGCATTTTTCAACCCAAATGGCATACCTTGTAGCAGAATGTTCCCCACATTGTAACAAATGTGGTTTTCTCCATATCTTCCAGTGCCATCTTAATCTGATTATATCCCGAGAATTCGTCCATGAAAGAAAACAAGGAACTCTTTGCCGTATTATCAACCAAAGTATCAATATGAGGCAAAGGGAAATTATCTTTGGGACTGGCCTTGTTCAAATCTCGGTAATCGACGCACATACGCACCTTGCCATCCTTCTTTGGTACTGGAACAATGTTTGCCACCCATTTCGGATATTTTGCCACCTCTAAGAATCCAGCATCAAACTGCCTCTTCACCTCTTCTTTTACCTTTAACAGCATGTCCGGCCTCATTCTTCTCAATTTTTGCTGAATTGGCTTGCACTCTGGTCTTAAAGGGAGCTTATGTACCACAATATCTGGATCCAAACCCGGCATGTCTTGGTATGACCATACAAATACATCTACATATTCCTAGAGCAAGACTATCAATTCACCCTTTATTGGTGATGACAATGTAGTCCCAATTTTAACTTCTTTTATCTCCTCACTACTTCCCAAATTTAACAATTCCAATAGCTCCTCATGAGGAAGTACTTGCTTCTCTTCTTGTTCTATTTTTCTTAATAAGTCTAGAGGTAAACCATAATCCTCAATATCTTCGTCGGCCTCAAAATCAATCGTGCAAATGGGTCTCTCAAAATCAATTTTAAAATTACTAACAAGAAGGTCTTATTCTCCGCATCCGTACACCTGTAAATAGGTGGGGAAGAAATAATATAGGAAAATATATATACAGTGAAAGAAAAACAAATAACATAACTGAAAGCATATGGACACATCAAATATGAAGATAATGCATCGTGCTTGTTATTTATTGAATGAAAACTTTTAGACAAAAGGCCATTACAAAAGAAATTCTTAATATCTTCGGGCAAATATATTTAAGATTTATTTAAAAGCATTAGGTTGGAATAGACCTAAAGGCTATGGTCAGCTCAGTTGCACTCTAATTGGTCAGTCTATATCCTGGTGGACAAGGTCGCACCATCCAGTTAGCATTCTCACTTTCAATTCTTTCCTCCCTGGTCATGCAGATCTCCATATCCTGTATCTGCTCATCCTTATTCACCTAGAATCTCTCGAAGGCTTGCTCAATCATTATAAGTACATCATCTAAATTCTTTTCTCCAAACAAAAAATTGGTCGAGCGAAAGCTGTGAAGGATTGGTGGGAATTTCATAGGCTCCCACTCAATATCCATACCCGTGAGACGAGCCATCCTCCTTTGTCGGTTCTTTTCAATTTGTTTCCTCTTCTCATAGGCCTTCGGAAGATATCCTAAGCCAAATCGGCCCTTCTTTCCCACTATTTCAATTGCCTGGGCCATCCCCTGAAGATACTTTTCGAGATCTTTACCAGACCTGCAGCCCTTTCCTACGATAGTTCTCACTCCCAATCTTGTATTCTTGGACCACTTCGGTTTTGGAATTTTTCGTCCCTCAACGACGAATATTGCATTCACAAACTCCAAGGATCGGAAGGAGCATTCTACAGCCTTCTCATTCGGCTCAATGTAAGGGGAACCAGTAGATGTAGAGGCTATGATGTCCTCTTCTCCCGATACAGTGACCAAACGCCCCTCCATAACAAATTTCAACTTTTGGTGGAGAGATGAGGGTACAGCCCCTGCTGAATGTATCCAAGGCCTTCCCAACAAGCAATTGTAGGACGGGGTAGTATCCATGACTTGGAAATTGACCTTATAGGTGCAATGACCGATCTCCATCGGGACCTCGATAGTTCCCATTACCTCCCGTCTAGTTCCATCAAAAGCTCTAACCACCGTGCAACTTGGAAGCATATAAGAAATATTAACTGGCAATTTGGACAAGGTTGCCAAGGGTAGCACATATAATGAAGAACCGTTGTCCAAAAGGACCCTTGGTAATATGTGCCCTTTGCAGGTGGTTGTTATGTGAAGAGCTTTGGTTGATCCGATACCATTGGATGGTATTTCATCATAACTGAAATAGATATAATCGTCTGCTGTAATGTTTCCCACCAGCCTATCTAGTTTTTCCACCGATATGTTGTTGCCAACATATGCCTGATTCAAAACTCTCAACAAGGCATTTCGGTGTGGCTCTGAATCCAAAAGCAAAGATAGGATTGAAATTCTTGTTGGCTGACGCTGCAGTTGCTCAACCACACTATACTCACTATGCTTTATGAACTTTAAAAACTCGCAAGCTTCCTTTTCGTTCACCGGCTCTTTTATCTTGTTAACCGGGGCTGACCCCCTCTCTACTTCTTTTGACAAATCCATATCAATATGGATTGGTTCAGCTGCCTTCTTCCCTTTATCCATTCCTCCATCCTTCCTCGTTGATCCCTGTTCAACAACCTCAGGGGCATAACACCTTTCACTTCGTGTTAAATGCCCTACACCTGTGATATCTTGCTGACTCGAAGACCCTGGTATAACCATACTGCATTCATACTTCCACGGTGTAGTTGTGTTTTCCTTGTATGAGAAAGAAGAAGGCAAATATATGATTAAATTAGGCGTAATTTCCTTAATAATTGGCATAACTTTCTCCTCTGGTTCATCGTAATAGATAATCAAAGGTCTTCCTATTCCGTAGCCAGTTGCATTCTCGATAACCTCTACTTCCTCCTCTATTTCTTCGTAAAACTAGGCCTCCCCTTCATCCATCATCTTTTGGACTTTAGCCAGAAAGTCCCCGCAGTCCTGTATGATATGACCTCTACATTTATGGAACGGGCACCAATTCTGCACCCTCTTTGCAACCATTTTTAAACTGTCTGCATCCCCCACCATTCCTGCCTTAACCATCTCGACCCATACTGTTAACATTGGAGTCTTGACTTCATCGACATTCCTTTTTACCCTTTTGACTTCCCCTGTCCATACTGCATTTACCCAATTCTCAGCATGATCGGGCAATGGATTTCCTGCTACATTCGGCCCATTCCTTGTCCCAAACTTCACAACCCCAGTATTGATCAAGCTTTGGACTTTCTTTTTAAAGGCCATGCAATCTTCAGTCGAATGTCCTTGAATTCCTGCGTGATACGTGCAGTTGGTATTTGCATTGTACCACCTTGGATATGACGATGTCAGAGAATTGAGGTATACGGGTGCAACAAGTTGTCCCTACAGTAATTTGGGATATAGCTCACCGTAGGTGGTAGGAATGGGATCAAACTGGGGTTTTTGATCATTCCTTGGTGAACGTTGGTCATTGCACGCGAGACCTTGAGTATTTGGGGCAGTGTTGCGAGGAAGGATTATCTATGGTGATATGCCAGTTGGAAATGGTTGTTGTGGTATATTGGTATAAGGGAATGGATTTTGGGTAAGGTGGTTCACATTGGGATAGTAAGGATTATACCCCGGGTAAGGTGTGTAGGGTGTAGGAGGTGCATAAGATGTAGTAGGAGTATAGGGCCTTGGTGGTTTATATGGTGTGGGAGGTGTATATGGATATTGGTTGATTCTAACTGCGTGGGTCTCCTCTTTCTTCCTAGCAGGGAATACCTTCTTCGGAGTAGCAGACTCACCCCCTTCCATTTTCCCATTCTTAATGGCAGACTCTATCATCTCCCCAGATATCACCATTTCTACAAAGTCCTTGGTGGCACTCCCCACCAATTTATCATAATAGGGTGCTTTCAAGGTATTGATGAAAAGCACTGTAGTTTCTTTGCTAGTTAAAGGGGGTTGCACTTGTGTAGCCAGATCCCTTCACCTTTGCGAGTATTCCTTGAAACTCTCAGTAGTCTTTTTTTCCATGTTCTGTAGTGACAGCCTATCAGGTACCATATCAGATACATGCTTATAATACCCCATGAAAGCCCTGGCTAAATCTGTCCACGAACGAATCTTGGTACGACTCAGTTGGTTATACCATCGGGTTGCAGACCCTGTCAAGCTATCTTGGAAACAGTGGATAAGCAGTTTCTCATTATCATCGTGCCCCGTCATTCTTTTGCAGTACATGGTCAGATGTGTTGATGGGTTGGTAGTCCCATTATACTTCTCAAAGTCTGGTACTTTGAACTTTGGGGGAATTACCATATCGTGTACTAAACTCATCTTTTTGGCATCCAGACTGCCAAATAACTCTGCCCCTTCAACGGCCCTCAGCCTCTCCTCCAGCAGTTGATATTTTTTCTGGGATTCTGCCATTTCAACCCTCTTCAGCTCAGTCATCTTTGCCTTTTCCTTTTCAGCTAGTCCTCAAAGTCTGGAACGTTAACATCATTTGGGTCAGCTCCAATATAACCTTTTCCGGGAACATAGTTCTGTGCCTCAGCAGCTGGCTGGATATAAACATAGGAGGCTGCTCCAATTGGCAGCTCTTGGCCCTTTTGCTGTATGTTTTCGGGTTGATCCTCTTCATTTATCATCATTTTCCCGGTGACTAAATTCTCCCTCGGCCATTTTTGTTTCATCATGGCACTCATCATTTCCATGAGTTTAGTCATCTGTTCTTGTGACTCCTCCTGAGACTTAGCCAACTGTTCCTGCAGTTCCCTTTGAGTTCTTTTCATTCTTTCAATTCTAGCAAGCTGATCATTCTCCATAGCTTTGGCTTGAGATCGAGTATTGTAAGGGTGTCGAGAATTCGATTCTTTCTGATTGCAACCAATTGTACCTTTAGTTTTGAAAAACCATGGGGTAGAAATTATTGACATAATTTTTTTAAATTTCTTTTATTAAATGAATGACTAAATGTGAATGAATGAATCAAATAAAATGAATAAGTACATGACTACGTATATGAACATGAAAGAATAAATGAATGAACAAGCGAAATGAATAAATAAGTGGTTAAGTGTATGAATATGAATGAATGAACAAGTAAAAGGAATAAATAAGTGGTTAAGTATATGAATATGAATGAATTTCAAAAATGAATGATTATAAATATGAGTAAATGTATGAATGAACAAACAAATATATAAAATATGAATGCATTTGAAAGTATTGGCCCCGAGATAATTTCAACCGAACGGTTTTTCATTGATTTCCTGGAACTAAATACATCAAAGATAGAATAAAAAGATCACCGCCTAAGACAAGTCCATAATTTGCCTTTCAAAATGCTGTTACAAAATATTAGTCCTACAGTAATTCCCTATGATCTTGGACTTTCTTTCACAGTCTCCTTTTGATTGCCTTGCTCTTCAATCTGACCCCTACTTGTTCATGTCCCCTTGACGCGTCAGTAGAAACATCACTGTGTAAGCTTTCCTTCGCTGGCTTCTCAAGCTGATTGGCTCGGGCTTCTTCATGCTTCACTCTCTCTTTCCAGTAGTTACTCTCCTTCTTGAGGTTTTTGACCTCTTGCTCTTATTCCCCGGAAGTCTTGAGAGTTCCTTCAAATCTGAGCTCAAAACGATATCTTTTGTTTTCCAAGTGTAATTCCTGAAGATCGCCTTTGACAGTGTCCCTTTCTCTCTTAATCCTTTCCATCTATTTTTCCCGAGCTGATTCCCTATTTTTTATGTCTTCAATCCCCTCTTGGAGTCTGGCAATCTCTTTGCTCATTTGGGCTTTTTCTTTTTCAAATTTCGCCCTTGCAATTTCTAACTCTGATGACACTTCCTTTGGCGGCGAATTCATGAACTGGATATCTTCCCCATTAGACATCAACAACCTGTCATTGATCCTCATCTCTCCATACTAAGTAGTCGGGTGTGACAATATCGGCATATTTGGCTACCTCTACCCAATGAGTATTCTTCCATGCTACTACAATCTCACATACCTTTCCTGAATACCTATCTTCTCAATAAGCAAATTCTAATCCGCTAAGATCATGAGTCATAGGAGTAAACTGATGGGACTCCGATTGTCTTAGTATCAGTAGCGGTGCATAGCTCACTCCTCCCCATACTCCTAATAATGGAACAGAAGCTTTATCTTCATATTTGTACAATGTCGGCATAGGAGTTATCCATGGAGCCCTCCAAATTATCATCTCAGCCCTGATATTTCGGAAGATGTTAATCCATTGTTCCTCAGTCCTCTTTTTGGGCCAACCCCTTTTAAGAAATTCACCAATTGGTGCAAAAGACTTCCAATACGAGTGAAGAGGGAAATTCTCCTGTTTACAAAAATGACTCTAAACCTATATGTAAAGAAGCTGTATACAACCTATAAAACGCCATTTTCCTTCCCGTCTATAGAAATTCAAAGATCGGATTGTTTCTGTTATGATTGCCGGGGCTGGGTTTATCCTCTGCTCAAGCCTCTCAAAGACATCAAATACCGCCACATCCACATATCCTAATGTCTTTGGGAAGATAACTAAATCATAGATAGCCAGAGCAAAAATATTTCTAACTGTCTCCTTACTTGAATGGCTGTGGATTAAGGTCCATAAAATATCCCATGAGATACAGTGACTTACCCCTTTCTAGACAACATGGCTTTCAACCCAGTTTCTTTCCACTCCCAAAATCTTAGACACCTTTTTCTTGAAACCCGGCATCTTTGTATCCTTCAAATAAATATGGTCGGGAATAACATTCTCAATATGCAGCAAGGTTGAATATTCTCTATGGTTGGAGTCATATCCTCTCGGTTGAAAGTAAAACACCGATAAGCGGGATTCCAGAATTGCACCACAGCCTGAATTACTTCACCACTGACCTTAACTTGAACTAACAATGCTATGTCCCCATAAGTATGAGTGAAGGCTTCTTTTTCTGATATATTCCATTGATTTCATATATCCATCAATTCCCGGAGATCATGTTGCCTTATAGTAAGATCAACCTCAGCTAGCAATACTGACACATATCCCGTTTTCAAACAATCCCCATTATCCTGATGACCTTTCTCGGACTGTTTCCTAACCTCTAAATGCTTCTCGACCACTAAGACACTCTGACCTTCCATGGAAGCCCTTTTGGTTGAATATTATCCCGAGACCAATAACCTTCCATGTGCAAAAATGATGGCAAGAATGCAAAAAAAGAAAATAAAATGAATTAGTAACAGGAATAAATTCGAATAATACAAAAAAAAAGATATAATTCAAATCAATAATTATCCCTGAGGATGCCAATAAAATTTCAGCATTATAACACCCTTGGGACAAAACATCAAAACTTATTACGGAGATTGTGATGTACGTTCATCATTGTCCAATTTTCAAAAATAAACTTATTCGAAAAGTAGAATAGAAGGTAAAAGGATTGGAAATATTCCTCTATGTGCTCTTAACTTCGGGATGTCTAATCAGATCTGGCGTGGCTTCGCCTAGGTTTACTATATGAATGTGAATTAGTTCTAAAAGCCCCGAATTGTTCATCGCTGTCGCGGGTGAAGGCTAGTAAGACGCCCCGATAAAAGCGAGTTCAATTCGTTAGAGTCTATTTCCCTAGCCCATGCGAATTGTTAATCACGAAGACTTAGTTACTTTGCTCCCACCTAAAAGGACGGAACCTGGGTATAGGGCTCATGATATGCAAATGCACATGTAGTGTGTGAGGAGAAATAACAAACCTTTCACCACCTATTCTACATCCCTTATTCTAAATGCCCCAACAAGATTAAACAACATAAATCATCAATTAATCAATAAATGAATATATGCACCAAAATAACCAGAGAACAATTATAATATGTATGCACATGAATATGGACATATTTAAGAGCATTTTATTATTTTTGAAATTCTCCATATTAAAAAAATGTGGGAATTAAAATTAAATACCAATTAAACCAACAAGACCGAGACTGTGATACCACACGACTAACTCTAGGCCTGATTCTCTAAATATCCCCAGCGGAGTAGCCAAGCTGTCGCAACCTAAAAAATAACAAAACAAGTCTCATCTCAAGACTTTATTATTCGTTAGGCGTGACATTAAAAAAACCCGAGGAAAAGTCGATTTAATTCCTCTTGAAAATAAAGGTTTTGAAAATGACCTTGAAAAAGACATGGAGTCTCCACAAATCTTTTTTAGCTAGGTGTGATCAGCCACCTATTAAAATCGGATTTATAAAATATTTTAAAATTAATTAAAACATTTTTAAAACCAATTTCAAGTCTGCGTTTTAAACCAGAGAAATCAAAGAAGCGGGTTCGAGACTCAATTACGTGTGGGAAAGATTAGCACCCCCACAACGCCTGTATAAAACAGTACCGTATTAATCATGTGTTATCTCAAGTCTCGGTAAAAAGTCGGTTTTTAATTTAGTATTTCAAGTTAATTCCCAATTTTAAGAAAAATAATTCCATTTTTAATTGAAAATAATCCGGAATTTATTAATTCAAAATTTTCCTATATTTCCCGACAAACGTGGCAAAATATAGAAATTTTTATTTATTTGGAAAAAATTTCGAATCATTCTCGTTTTAAAGAAGATATTCCGTTATTAATGATAATTGATGATATCCTACCCAGCAAACCCGGTAGAGAACTCATGAATTATTTTAACTCGGGAATATCTTTATTTTATTGAAAATCATTATCTTTTTATAAAAAAAAACATTTAAAAAAAATGAATATGAACATGCGTGACATAAATAAAAGGACATAGCAAAGTCTAGATAATATAATGCAACCTAAATGTTATGACATAATTCAAATTGCATAGCATATTCTAAATGAAATGAAATGATTTAAATGACATGGCAAATCTAAATGATTAAACCTAAATGACATGGAATATAATCTAAATGACATGAAATGAAATGACATGAAACATAAAATAATGCTATCATGTAATATGCATGAAAATAGAAATAATAATGCATGAACATAGTATATGCTAAATAATGTGACAAAAATGAATAACTAAATAAAAAGCATAGAATAACATATAATATTCAAAGGCATATAACAAGCAACATAACACCATAAAATAAATCAAAATAATAACAATATCATAGAAATTATCAAAAATCACATATTATATAGTATGCATGGACATGGAAAATGCAATGCATGAAAATGTATTTTTTTCCTTTAATTAAGGAAATCCGTATATCTAAAAAGATATCCGGCTATCCTAGGAAAATATGTCAAATTAAATTTTCTAAAATCAAAATACTTTGTGATTGTTTGAAAACAATTTTGAAGGTCTCGGATTAGAAATAAAACCCTAGCCAAACCCTTTTAAAATGGCTCTAATTTCCTAAGTTTAAAATCCGGAATTGACCATCCTTAACCCGAGGTTTATAAAATCATTTTTAAAGTTTAAAAAGGCTTAGAAACTATCCTAAGACAGTAGCTAAAGCTTCTAACCAACCCCCTCTAAATGCCTTAGCCAAATTCAACCATTGTTTTTCTTTTAAATTCAAATCTGCCTCTACTGTCCGGTTTTGACACACAATTTTTTAGCCTATTTTTTAAAATTAAAAAAAAATCGAAAAAAATACTGGAGACTCAGAACATGTAAAACTATATGAAAAAAATTGGCTTAATTTTCTGATTAAAGATGACTGCCCAAAAAAATCGAGAAAGTACAAGTACTGGGTGAAAAACGGTTTTCCCAAAACATATTTTTTTTCCTCTGATAAAATTATTTAAAAATCAAAGTAAAAATTTTGGAGATCCTCCTAAAGACCTACAAACAGTAGCTAAAACATTTAAAAATCTTGGACAAAAATTGGCTCAAGTAAAAAAAAAAATCACAAAGATAGACTAATCAATTTGATAACCCTTTAATTTTCCACAAGTATGCTCAAGTGAGCATGGTTTTGAGCCATTGATTGGCCTAAGTCAATAATCATGTGGCATGACATGGAATGCATGAAAATACAGCAAAGTGATTGCATGAAATACATGGTTTAAAGTCTTGTGATATGGAAAATGCATGGCATAAATAACCTAAATGCCTAGCATGAGTTTGCATGACAATAAATGCTATCCTAACTTAATATGCATGACCTAGTGTCTAAATGACATGGCAAATGACATAGAATAATGAAAATGGCCTAGTGCCTAAATGACATGGGAAATGACATGGCATATGAAAATGGCCTAATGTCTAAATGTCATGTAAAATGACATGGCATATGAAAATGGCCTAAAGTTTAAATGGCAATGGCCTAAAGCTAAATGACATATAAAATGACATAGAATAATAAAATGACCTAAACTTAAATGATATGGAATAATAAAAATGGCCTAAAGCTAAATGACATGTAAAATGACCTAGATCTCTAAATGAAATAGCAAATATCGTGGCCTAGAAAAATGACCTAAAGCTCAGAGAAAATATACATGGCCGAATGGCCTAGGAAACAAAGTGTTGTGAGAAATGTCATGTAAAATGACCTAACTAAATGCTATGGAAGATGTTATGAAAAATGGAAATGGCCTAAACTATATGACAATAGCCCCAAGATGCAAAAATATGACATAAGTCAAAAGAACAAGATGGTTAGTAAGAATATAAATATACATAAAGATAAACAATAATAGAAATAAGCAAGTTAAAGTAAGCAAATAAATAACAAAGTGATGAGCTCCATGGTTGGTACATTGGACAAAGCCCACCGAACCATTATCTCTTGATTTTCATCAAGGTCATGAAGCCTTTTCAATCTCAAAATCATAAAAAATAACTAAGGTAAAAAAATATGGAGATGAGCTCCATGGTTGGTATATTGGACAAAGCCCACCCTAACCATTATCACTTGATTTTCATCAAGATCATGAAGCCTAACCATTTTTTATTTATTTTTTGAAAAGCAAGAACAACAAGAAAGATGTAAAAAGAAATGGTAGGAAATCACATGGAAAACAAGAAACAAAGCATGAGGAAGAAGAAGAAAAAATGTAGTAGCAATGGTAGAATGGCTACCTTAACAAAAGCTTTCTTTCTTTTTTTTTTCAAAAACCTTTTCTTTTTTCCATTAGCTACTGACCTCCCTTCTAAAATGATCAGCCACATAAGGAAAAATAAAACATTCCCCCCCTCTCTCATGCTTGGCCGATTGGCCCCTCAACCATTGGATAGGTTGTGCACTTTTTCTCCTCCAATCTTGGCCCTTAGATTAGGGTTCTTTCATGACAACATAAAAATGTAATCTTGCCAATTGATAGCAGCCCTTAATATGTATACTCAGCCCTTCTAATAACCTCATCCCTTTGTTGAAATAAGGACACAATCCCATGCACTCCCTTGCTTGGCCAAATGGACCTCTACCCTTTGATGAGTTGTGCTCATCTTTCTTCTTCCATTATTGTTCATTGGATGAGGACAACATAAAAATTATATCTTTTAGATTAAATCCAGCCCTTAACATGTGTACTCAGCCCTTGTACATGGCCTAAGCCATTGGATGAAAAGGAACAATTCCTTGCACTTCCTTGCTTGGCCGAATGGATGTCCACCTTTGGATGAGTTGTGCTCTTCCATTCTTGGCCATTAGATGAGGGTTATTTCATGACAAATAAAAATTTCATCTTGTCATTTAATCTTGGCCATTGAATGGTGTATTCAACTTTTCTACAAGGCACCTAAGCCATCAGATGAAGGGGGACCATTTGCAAGGTACTAGTGGTAGCATGTGAGCTTGATAGTGACTAAGGAATTAAATTGATCAAGCTTCCTTATTCTCCTCTATGCTGGCTGATCAAAGGAGGTAAAATCCCAGAAATTCCTTCTTCTTTCATATTTTTCTTAATTACAAATTTGCCATTTTCGGTTTCTTTGGTAAAATGACCTTTTTGACCCCTGAACCTAAATAAATAGCAAATGGACTCCAAATTCAATTTTTTTTTCAATACTTCCAAAATAATAAAAAATTGAATTCTGGAAGTTTTCAAAAATTTTCGAGTCCATTTGCTATTTATTTGGATTTTTTCTTCCAAAATTGCCCTTTTGTGCACCCGAACTTTCACCAATTTTAAACGAGCTCCAAATCCATATTTTTCTTCACCAATCTCTTCCAAATAATTTAAAAGTATGATCTGAAAGTTTTCAATATTTTTGGAGCTCATTTGCTATTTTTTCGGGATTTATCTGCTTGATTTTCTACATAGGGGACCCGGGATTTGGCCATTTTGCAAACGAACTCTGGATCCGGATTTTCTTTTACCAATATCTTCCAAATAATTTAAGAATGAGATCTAAAAATTTTCAGAATTTTTGGAGCTCATTTGCTATTTTTCTAGGATTTATCTCTTTGAATTTCTACATAGTGGGCCCGGGATTTGGCTATTTTGCAAACGAACTCCGAATCCGGATTTTCTTTCGCCAATCTCTTCCAAAAGGAATGAGATCTGCAAATTTTTAAAAATTTTGGAGTTCATTTGCTATTTTACCCAAATTTTCCAATTTTGCCATTTTGCCTCTGAAACCCGATTTTGCTCAAAACAAGTCTGATTCTCAGATTTTCTTCAAACTGAGCCTTGGGCTATCCTTTTTTAATCACTCCTCATCAATTAGGGGCTTTAGTCTTATCGAATCGGGCCATTTCTGTAATTTTTCAAATTTTACTAAAATCCACCAAAAACCCTAATTCTCGATTTTCTTACAAATTGACTTTTTCTTCGGTTTTTCTTCCAATTAGCCTCTCCGTTACCCGTAGTCAGTGCTTATCTTTCATTTGGAACCTCCAATTTTGGACAATTTGATCGTTTAAGCATTTTCTCGAAATTCTCCGAATTAGAGTTTCTTTTCTACTGAAATTTCGTAACCCAACTTTCGAACTCCATATCTTTCAATGTAGACCTCGAATTATCAAAATTATTTCACCATTCTTCAATTGAACTTCAAATCTTGATTTTGAAAGTGGGTTGACTTTTTTAGTAGTTGACTTTTTTGGGGTTGACTTTTCCGGTGTTGACTTTTTTGGTGTTGACTTTTTCAAGTTTCACTTTTTATGCTTGACTTCTTTAGACCAAGTCCAAGAATACCACCTGCAGGATGAGAAAAACCTTTTTGCATTCTGAAACATCAATTTAGGAGGAAAACATATCTGATCTAGTGGTTCGGACAAAATTAGGTGTCTACAATCACTGTTAGAAATTTTTATGAATGTTAATTTGGGTTTTTCAACTTGAATTGAAAGTCTTGGTACAACAGGATGTTGGTTGATTAAAAAAAATGTATGTCCTTTCTTAGGCTCACAAATGGAACATGTTTTATAAAACATGAATTCCTCGATGATCAAAAAAATTCAACATTCTTTTAGCTTCCATATCATGGCACTTTGACAAGCGTCAAGATTAGCCGGGATGTTCAAACTAGAAAGTTAATTTTGGAGGGAAAATGTCTTAGTTTTTGAAGTCAATCCTTCAAATGAAGTTGACAGTTTTGGGGAATATTTAGGAATTCTCAGATGTTCCTTAATTCATTCAAGATGGCTTCCTCTTTCATCATGGCTTCGATAATACCATGAGAGGCACCAAAAATTTCCTCTTGTTTTGCTCTAGACTCCCTATTTTTAGGTTTTTACCCTAGAGCTTCATTTTTTCATTCTCTTTTTCTTTTTCTTTTTCTTATTGTTTCACCATGCTTCTGAGAATTCTAAATTCTTCCATAATGAAATGATAATTCGAAGAGATGTGATAAAATCTGAGGAAAACTCTTTGAAATCAGATCAAGGATCATTTCTTGAGGAGGATTCCCTTTGAAACATTCGTCCCTTCTAGACTTCTCTTTTCTTCTTTTGACTTTTTCTCCTTTTCTTCTTTGTTCTTTGGCTTTTATTTCGCCATTCTTTTCACATTTTCTTCTTTTTTGTTTTGTTCTTGGCTTTCAATTCGCCATTTTTACTACATTTTTCTTTTCCTTTTTTTCTTTTGCATCTCCATTTCGATAGAGCCCGTACTTATTTGGGAGCTCAAATTACTTTGTATCTGTCTTTGAGTTAGGACTCATTTCTCTGTGATCTTTGAGAAGATCTTTCCTCGCATTTACCCCCCAATGTAAAGGGTGACCCTTGATCAGGGTTCAAAGAAGAAAGAATTCTTTCGGCTCAAAAGGGGTAGCTATGGATAATTTCTTTTTGTGAAAGGGATGTGAAAGATGACCATTTCTCATATCAAGCACAAATATTCTCATTGAAAAGCAATCCTCGGGAGAATAGATAATCAGAATTTCATTTTACATTTGGAATCATCTGAATTCTCATATGCATGATATCACAATTTCCCTCTTTTTTCGCATGTCTTAATGATTCATGCATTAATTCCCCCTTATCCACCATGTATCCATCATTTCTACATATGACGCCCCAATTTGATTAACCATGAGAATTCGTATCATTACGAGGAACGTCGCAAGTCTAGGTCTATACTGAAAAGGTTGAGTTTCAATCTTGGGTTTGCTTGAAGTGACGAGGACGAATATGGCCAAATATAGGTTTTCTCTAGGACATGGGATAATCTGGTTTAGTCATTGTGCCCCGAGGTGTCAATCATGAAGTGATGCTTGTGCAATTGGTGTTTTATGGTTATTGGAAAGGAAGTGAATGACTTTGGCGCAACCTTGACACACATCAAATTACCACGTTCTAGATTCTTGAAAGAATGCCTCATTTGTTTAAATTTCCAAGGAGCTCGAAAAAATTTCGAAAAGTTTGTTCCATTGTTCATAGCCTAAGCTAGGATCTATATCTTTTGCTTATTTTGTAGTGACCATGGTTTATGAAATCATTCATATTCCTTGAAGCATTAGGTTTTTCAAAAGGTTTCACTTTAAAGAATTCAGGCATAGGAAGACCGAAAAGAGAAATGTTAGGGTATCGGTTCATTTCTAATAATAATCATCAATGTTCTCGAGATCCTCTATTATTTCTTAATGTGAAAACACATTAATATTGTTTATCAAAATTTTTCTCAAAGTTTTAATATTTTTTTGTAAATTCAAATTATTGCTAAAATACAATATGACATGAAGCATTTAAATCTCAAAATTTATTTATTTCATATAGATATCAACATGAGACAAGTGCTTTCATCGTCACATTTTATGGAACTACATGCATCATGAATTATGATATGATTATGCATCATGTTTCCCAAAACACTTGGGTCTCCCTTCTTCAAAACTTATCGAACCAGTCTGGACGAGATACCTTATACTTCAAAACGGGGTAATTCTCCATTGAGTGGCCTTGATTGCCGGAATGATAATCGCAACACTCATTAGCATCATACCAGCTCGGATAAAGAGGCTTCAAAGGCTCTAATTGCATAGGCGTCAGAAGGTGATTCTGAATAAGTTGAGGTAGCAGCTCACTATATGATACGAGAATTGGGTCAACCTAATTTCTTTTTCGCTTTTTACGCCCTCTTCGATTATTCCCAAGGGTGTTTGATTGGCAGACAGATGTAAATGCTGGCACAGTTGCAAGCATTGGTTGGTAAGGATAAGAACCTTGAGAAAAGTTGTTTAGGGTAGGGTATAATGGCTGACACGAGGAGAGCTGGGGATATGGGGCAAAGCCTTCCATAGCTTGGGCATCTTTCTCTTTCTTTTTAGGTGCCTTGTTTCTATCGGCACTAGACGTTTCATATCCTTCGAGTTTCCCAGTCTTGATAGCATTCTCAATCATCTCCCCTGAGATTACCATATCCGCAAAATTCTTCATGGAATTGCCGACAAGTCTATCATAGTACGGGGCCCACAGAGTATTCACAAAAAAGACAGTGGTTTCCTTTTGAGTCAGGGGCGGTCGAACTTGGGTGGCCATGTCCATCCACCTCTGAGCATATTATTTGAAGCTCTCAGTAGCCCTTTTCTCCATATTTTGCAAGGTAAGACGATCAGACGCCATATTGGTCACATGCTTGTATTGGCTTAAAAATGCATTAGCCAAGTCATTCCAAGAGCGAATCCGATCCTTGCTCAACTGATTATACCACCTAATTGCGGATCCACTGAGACTATCCTGAAAACAATGGATCAAAAGCTTATCATTATCTGTATGGCCCGTCATCTTTCGGCAAAACATAGTGACGTGGATTGATGGATCGATTGCCCCATCATATTTCCCAAAGTCGGGAACCTTGAATTTAGGAGAAATGACTAAATTGGGGACCAAGCAACGTTTGTTTGCATCTACACTCCCAAATACATCTGTACTTTCTACTACCTGGAGTCTTTCCTCTAACAGCTGATATTTCCTTTGAGAATTTGCCGACTCAGCCCCATTCAACGCAACCATTTTCAACTTTGCCTATTCAGCTGGATCATCTAAGTTCAGAACGTTGACGGGATTGACTGTGTTCTGAAAAGGCTGGCCATCTAACATTACAACTTCATTCTGACCCTTTTGTGCCTCCGACCCTTCTCTGGTGCCCAAATTTCCAGTGTATTCCTTTACCTTGATTGCGGCGGACACCAGTTCCATGAGTTCAGTCATCTGTTCTCTCGATTCTTCTTGGGACCTTGTCGATTCTTCTTGTGACTTTGCCCATTATTCCTGTAATTCTCTCTGTGCTCTCTCCATTTTATCCAGTCTATTTTGCTGCTCATTTTCCATGATCCTGGCATGTATTATAAAGGTGCTCAATATTTTTTATACCTCTGATTTGAAAGAGAAACTTCTGAAAGCTCTTAAAGCCAAGCCAATTTTTGTTTTATCCCCTCAAATGTGTTTCATGATGAATAAGCCATGAATGTAACACGATGCTCATATGATACATGTAAAGAATAACCAAATTAATGCATGAACATATACAGAGAAATCACGCTCACTTTGTCATGAATGCAACCTGATGCCAACATGATGCATGTAAAGAATAAACAAATTAATGCATGAACATATATAGAGAAATCATGATGACTATGTTTGTCATGAATGCAACCTGATGCCCAACATGATGCATGTAAAGAATAGACAAATTAATTCATGAAGATATACAGAGAAATCATGCTAACTATGTTTGTCATGAATGCGACCTGATGCAAACATGATGCATGTAAAAAATAGATAAATTAATTCATGAACATATACAAAGAAATCATGCTGACTATGTTTGTCATGAATGTAACCTGATGCCAACATGATGCAGGTAAAGAATAGACAAATTAATTCATGAACATATACAGAGAAATCATGCTGACTATGTTTGTCATGAATGCAACCTGATGCCAACATGATGCATGTAAAGAATGAATAAATTGATACACGGGTATATACATATAATGACCATGTATGTCACAAATGTATTCTACAATGAATGACCATGCATGTTAGGACTGTAACATGATATCAATATGATACATGTAAAGAAAAAATGAGTTAATTAAAAGGGTATATACAAAGAATGACCATGTATGTCACAAATGTATTCTACAATGAATGACCATACATGTTAGGACTGTAACATGATGTCAATATGATGCATGTAAAGATTTAACACAAGGGTATATACAAAGAATGATCATGTATGTCACAAATGTATTCTACAATGAATGACCATGCATGTTAGGACTGTAACATGGTGTCAATATGATACATGTAAAGAATAAATGAATTAATTACAAGGGTATATACAAAGAATGGCCATGTATGTCACAAATGTATTCTACAATGAATGACCATGCATGTTAGGACTGTAACATGATGTCAAAATGATACATGTAAAGAATAAATGAATTAATTACAAGGGTATATACAAAGAAATTAATCAATGATTAAACGAAATTGGTACGACCAATATTTATTCTTTAAAAATCTCATTATGCAAGATTTGCTCTCAAATTTAATCCACGATTTTTTGAAACATGTTTTCCCCGCAAAAATTAAAATATTATTTTTCAAAACCAATTTTTAAAAACTTTTGGGGTGGTGGGTCTTATTATGGCACGGGTGTCCAAATATTTATTCAACACTAACGGTCTACAATTCTTATTTAATCAATCAACAAATGTTTATGCAATTAAATAATGAGATTATTATCACCGTGAGATCAAAAATACAATTATAAATGTACATGCTCTATTTACATATGCATTAATGCATGTAATGTACAAGATGTCAAAATGACTGAAAAAAAAAAGAACTTTCTTATTTATAACTAAAAAAAAGTTAATGAACACTTGCCCCAACAATATCAACTTATTTAGGCATTACAGTGTCTTTGGGACGGAATATTAAACTTATCACGGGCGATACGATGTACGTTCATCATCGCCCTATTTTATGAAATCTTATTCTGGATGCAAAATAGATAGCAAAGGGTCAGAAGCATTCCTCCATGTGTTCCTAGCTTCGGTGCATCTATCAAAATTCGGCAGGCTCGCCTATGTTGGTTTTATATGGCTCACTATATGTGGGTGAATGAGGTTCTAAAAGGCCCCGAATTGTTCCTCGTTGTCGCCTGTGAAGGCTAGTAAAGCACCCCGATAAAGACGGGTTCAATTCGTTAGAGTATATTTCCCTAGCCCATGCGGAGGATTATCAAGAGAGCTTAGGTAATTTATACTCCGGAAGTATTTTGCTAGCCCATGCGGAGGATCATAACAAGAGCGTAGCTACTTTACTTTCACTTAAAAGGACGGAACTCGGGTATAGAGCACATGTTATGCAAAAGCAAGTGTAGTGTGTGAGGAGGAACAACAAACCTTTCACCACCTATTCTACACCCTTATTCTAAATACCCCGACCATTTAATAAGGACAAGATTAAACAATGTAAATCATTAATTAAGCAGAGAACAATAATATTCAACAAGATAACCAGAGAACAATAATAATAAGCATGTACATGCGTATGAACATTTTCAAAAATATTTTATTATTTTTAAAATTCTCCTTATTATTAAAAAAAGTGGGAACTAAAATTAAATATCGGATAAAATCGACAAACTGAGACTTTTGATAACACACGACTATTTTTAGGCCTGACTCTCTAATCGTTCCCAGTGGAGTCGCCAAACTGTCATAACGTGATCCGTCGCGGAACCGTCAGAGGACGTTAAAAGAAAAATCTAAAAAGCGTGGGGGAAAAGAGGAAAAGACGACTTAAAATCCTCTTAGATTAAAATGGAAGGTTTGAAATCAACCTCGTAAAAGAAATGGAATCTCCATCAATCTTTTTTGGCTAGGTGTGATCGGCCACCTATTAAAACCGGTTTTCGTAAAACATTTTAAAATTAATTAAAATATTTTTAAAACCAATTTCGAAGTCTGCGCTTTGAACCAAAGAAAACAAGTGCGAGTTCAGGAGTCGGTTATGTGTGGGGAAGGATTAGCACCCCCACAACGCCCGTATAAAACGCTACCTTATTAATCGTGTGTTATCTTGAGTCTTGGTAAAAGTCGGTTTTATATTTGATATTTAAAATTAATCCCCTTTTAAAAACAATTATATTATTTGAGAATGATCCGGAATTTATTAACACAAAATTTTTCTATATTCCCCGGTAGACCCTGTAAAACATAAAAAAATTTATTTATTTTGAAAATTCTCCAAATCATCCTTGTTTTTGAAAAAAAAAAAGATATTCCGTCATTAATTATAATTGATGATATCCTCCCCGACAGACCCAGCAGAGAACTCATGAATTATTTTAACTCGGGCATAACCTTATTTTATTAAAAATCATTAATTATTATGCATTAATAAAAATCATTTAAAAAGAATGATCATCAATATGCAAATTATTACTAAGGCACAAATATAAATTAAACAACATGCATAATTGTCATGGAATGGAAAACATTTTATTATGACATGGCAAATCTTATTACAACATGGCAAAGAATAAATGACATGGCATATAATTTATGACATGGCATACATGATATGACAATTAGTTCATGACATGGCAAGTAGACTAATGACATGACATACATAACATGATAGGGTAACTCATGACATGGCATATATGACATGGCAAGTATTTCATGACATAGCATGCATAACATGGCATACATGACATAAGCATCAATCATAAAAATGAAATCATCATAGAATATTCATAATCACATCATTATTAAGATAACAACATAAATAACAAATCATAAAATGATATCATCATGGAATATTCATAGACATGGAATTTGCATGACTAAGATGGAAAATGTAGATATCATGGAATATGCATACATCATTATTTTGAAATTCATTTTCATGAATTTTTCATATGATGAATCACATAAATGGCACATGTCTAAAAATATTACCGTACTCCCTGGCAAACCTGGCAAAGCTTGAAAAATAATTCTTTCATACGACATTTACATGAATTCGAGTAAACTAAAAACCATATCTTTCGATTCCATAAACACGTGCGTTGAATAATTTTCTAACCTCCTCGGCAAACTCGGCAAAGATTAGGAACTAATTCTCGCCAAATGTTTAAGAAACCAAAAAAATACGTTTTTATGCTAAAAAATATGCAATGCATGAAGATGTATTTCTTCCTTGAAGTAAGGACATCCATACACCTAAAAAGGTATCCGACTACCTTTGAAAGAAACTTAAATTGGATTTTAAAAATGAGAGATTTCGTGCACAAATTTTGGCTCAGATTAAAGGGCATTCGAATGCCCTTAATGACATCTGAGTATTTTTTTTTTTTAAACAAGCTTTGAATGCAAAGTTTTGAAAACCAAAAATGAGCAAAAAAATGCAAGTTTTGAAGTGGACAACTTAAGGTGGCTGAATGGTGTCTAGGTGAAATCCTAATTCCTGCTCGATTTTGAAGCTCGGATTAACTACCCATGATCCGATTTTTGTAAAACCAATTTTTTTCCTTTGAACTAACATGTAAAATATCCTAAAATAGTAGCTACAAGATTTCGGCCAACCCTCCCCTCTTGTGAAAATTTGAAATTTTTGCTAGCGTTGAAAAAGGCTTGTCTGGACTCCTAAAATCGGGTTTTACAAAGCTATTTTTTAGACCCTTATAAAAAAAATTAAAAAATCTGAAAAAATCAGTTTAAACTCAATAAATGATGAAATAAATGAAGTTAAATCAGTTTTTAATTTGGACTAAAAATGCCTAGGCCAAAGTTTTAAAGACAGAACAACAAACTAAAATCTGTTTTACCGAAAACTATTTTTCAACCCTTAATAGAAAATTCTAAAAATCCTAGAAAAAAATACTAGGGACTCCTCTAAGGGTCTACTAATTGGGGTTAAAAAAATATTTTTATTTTTACAAAATATGCATGGTGAAAATATTGCCCAAAATCAGGATATCCAACTTATAAACCATTATTTTTCCAACTAGTTTGCACAAGAGACTTTGGCTATAGACCAGTGATTGGTCTTAGTCAAAAATCAAGTTGAGAATGATATGAATGCATGATTTTCCAACAAGATAAACATATGAAAATGATCAATCATGAGCTAAAAAATAAAAAAGCAAAGAAAAATCAAGGTTGGCTCAATGGTTTGTTCTTTGGATATAGTCCTACCTAACCAAAATCACTTGGTAAAACCAAGATCCTCAAGCTTATCAAACCTTTTTATTTCATTTTTTTTAAAGAAAATCAAAGGAGAAAATCTATCCTACCACAATAGTGAAACCCAGATCCAACAAGCAATGAAGAAACTCAAGCAAAAGACAAGCATGGCCAAGATAAAAATTGTAGAGAAAATTTTGCAAACTTTGATATTTTGTAGAGATTAGAAGGAAACCTTTTAGAAATTTATTTTGGAAACATTTTATTATAACAAATAAAGTTGACAATCACATGGAAAATAAGAAAAAGAGATCATGAAATCAAAGAAAATAAATCAAAAGTAGAGAAGAAATGACTACCTAGCAAAGCTTTTCCAAGCTCTCTAATTTCTCTTCCTTTCTCCCTTTTTTTTCTCTTCAAAAGTTTTTTAAGCTACTGATTTTTCTTCAAAAATGTAGTGAATAGCCTATCCAAAATGAAAGAAACCCCTCCTTTCTCTAGCCTGGCCGATTGGTATCTTTGGTGTAGAGAATGCTCCTCCTTTTTTTAGCCTTTAGTCATGCTTTGTGCATGCTCTCCCAATGTCTTTGCCACATGGCTATTTTTTGTCCCCTTTTTGCATGATGCTTTCCTTAAATTAAGGATCTAACCTCTCATTGGCCAAAAATGGCATCTCAATTATTCTTGTCTCCTATCTCTACAAAATATCTAAGCCACTTGTCATGATCATGAAGCTTACTACCAAAATATCTTCCTAGTTGGAATTTTTATTCCACTTGTCATCATCATATAGCCTTCACATGCTCTTCACATGGCTTTGCAATTAAAAGGCCTCCTGTTGACCAAAAATTCCATATAGGCAAGTAGTGGAGAATCTTGTCCTCTCTTAAAAATATCATCTTTCTACTTCATCTTAGCCATTGGATCAAATTGATCAAACTTTCCTCTCTTGCCCTTCATGTTGGCTGAAAATGGCTTGAAAAATTCCAGGCCATTCCTTTTTTTTTTATTTGCAAAATGGTTCTTTTTTATTTTTTTCGTAAAATTGCATTTTGGCCCCCAAACTTAATCTATTTGCAAATAGATCCCGATTTTAGATTTTTTTTCATCAATCCATCTCATCCAATATAAAACTCAGTTCTGGAGGTTTTCATAATTTTCCAAGCGCATTTTGCATTTTTCCAGGATTTTTCTCTAAAATTACAGATTAGTCCCTCCGAACTTTGCTTATTTTCATTTCAGCCCCATTTTCGAATTTTTATTCTGAAATCCATCCTATCCCATATAAAACTCAGTTTTGGAAGTTTTCATAATTTTCCGAGCTCATTTTCTATTTTTCTCGGATTTTTCTCTATAATTACGGATTAGTCCCTCGAATTTAGCATATTTGCATTTTGAACTCGATTTCAGGTTTTTTTCCTTCTCATTTCCTTATTTCCATCCTAAAACTTAATTCTAGAAAGTTTCACAATTTTTTGAGCTCGGAATCTTTTTTTTTTTGGATTTTTCAAAATTACCTTTTAGCCCCTGAAACCTCGGTTTTACTCAAAACGGGCCAATCTTCCGGATTTTCTTTTTCCATTGACTTTTTCATATATTGAATAGGAGTTGGACTGATGTTTCCCAATTTTTACATCAGAATTCCTCTCCGATTTAGTTTTTCCCTTTTTCCTCAAAATTGAGAATTTTCTCGATTTTTTAGTTTCTCTTCCAATCGACTCTTCCTTTGGATCCACTTCAAATTGAAACTTAGGGTATCTTTATTTATTTATTATTTATCAACTAGGGACTTCAATTTTATCGAATTGGACCATCTTCATAGTTTTTCTCAAATTTGTGATTTTCCTATTTATTCACTAAATCTTTATTTTCTTTTCTCTTTGAATTGATTCCTCCTTCAACTCCACTTCAAATTGGACCTTCCAATATTCTTATTTATTGATTTTATTCCATTTTGAACCTTCAATTTTTTCCAATTTGATCGTTTACGCAATTTTTCCCAAATTTGCAAATTCCATACTTTTGCCTACGTTGAATTTTTCCATTTGTCTTTCCACCTCTATATCTTCAATTGTAGATCTCCGATTATCAAGATTTCTTCACCATTGTTCAATTCACTTTCAAATCTTGATTTTCCCTGTGTCACAACCTAAAAAATAACGAGTTTCATCGCCAGACTTTATTATTCGTTAAGCGTAACATAAAAAAAAACTGAGAAAAAGTCGACTTAATTCCTCTAGAAAAATGAAGGTTTTGAAAATGACCTTGAAAAAGACATGGAGTTGCCACCAATCCTTTTTAGCTAGGTGTGATCGGCCACCTATTAAAACCGGTTTTAAAAAATATTTTAAAAATTAATTAAAACATTTTTAAAACCAATTTCAAGTCTGCGTTTAAACCAGAGAAATCAAAAAAACGGGTTCGGGACTCGGTTACGTGCGGGGAAGGATTAGCACCCCCCACAACGCCCGTATAAAACGGTACCTTATTAATCGTGTGTTATCTCAAATCTCAGTAAAAAAGTTGGTTTTAAATTTAGTATTTCAAGTTAATTCCCAATTTAAAGAAAAATAATTCCATTTTCAATTGAAAATGATCCGGAATTTATAAATTCAAAACTTTCCTATATTCCCCAACAAACGTGGCAAAATATAGAAATTTTTATTAATTTGGAAAACTTTCCGAATCATTCTCGTTTTTTGAAAGAAAGATATTCCTTTATTAATGATAATTGATGATATTCCCTCCAGCAAACCCGGTAGAGAACTCATTAATTATTTTAACTCGGGAATATCTTTATTTTTTATTGAAAAATCATTATCCTTTTGAAAACATTTTAAAAGATATGAATATGTATATGCATGACATAAATAAAATGACATAGCAAAATCTAAATAATATAATGCATCCTAAATGATATAATATAATTTAAATGTCTTAGCATATTCTAAATGAAATGAAATGTCCTAAGTTATATGACATATTCTAAATGAAATGAAATGACCTAGGTAGCATAATACGGTCTATATGAAATGCAATATCCTAAGTCATATGATATATTCTAAATGAAATGAAATGACCTAGGTAACATAATATATTCTATATGAAATGACATAATTTAAATGACATGGCAAATATGAATGATATGGCATATAATTTAAATTACATGGAATATAAAATAATGCTATCATATAATATGCATGAAAATAATAATGCATGAACATAGTATATGCTAAATAATATGACAAAAAATAACTAAATAAAAAACATAGGATATCATGAAATATTCAAAACCATATAATAAACCATATAACCTCAAAAAACATAAATCAAAATAATAACAATATAATAGGAATTATCATAGCAAAAATCACATATTATATAAAATGCATGAATATGGAAAATGCAATGCATGAAAATGTATTTTTTCCTTTAATTAAGGAAATCCGTATATCTAAAAAGATATCCAGCTACCTTAGGAAAATATGTCAAATCAAATATTCTAAAACCAAAATACTTTGTGATTGTTTGAAAACAATTTGGAAAAACTTAGGTTAAAAATAAAAAAACTGGGTTAAAACTTTTTTTAAATGGCTCTAATTTCCTAAGTTTAAAATTCCGGACATGACTACCCTTAACCCAAGACTTAAAAAATCATTTTTAGAGTTTAAAAAGGCTTAGAAAGTACCCTAAGTCAGTAGCTAAACTTCCTAATTAGCTCCCTCTAAGTAACATAACCAAAACAGAAAAATGATTTTTCTTTAAATTCAATTTTGACTCCACTGTCCAGTTTTAAGCCACGATTTTTTACCCTATTTTTAAAAATTCAAAAAATTCTAAAACAAATACTGGAGACTCTGGACATGTAAAACCACACGGGAAAAAATCAGCTTAATTTTTTGATTAAAGATGAATGCCCATAAAAATCGGGAAAGTACGAGTACTGGGTGAAAAAAACTGTTTTGCCAAAATACATTTTTGCCTTTGATAAAATCATTTAAAAATCGAAGTAAAAATATTTAAGACTCACAAAATGACCCACAAACAGTAGCTAGGACTTTTTAAATTTAGGCTAAGTAAAAAAATCACAAAGGTAGAATAATCAATTTGACAACCCTTAATTTTCCACAAGTGTGCTCAAGAGAGCATGACTTTGAACCATTAATTGGTCTAAGTCATTAGTCAAGTGGCATGAACATGAAATGCATGAAAAATAATACAGCAAATATAGTGCATGAAATGCATGAGTTTAAACCTAAATGTCATGAAAAAATGCATGGCATCAATATAGTGACCTAGACCTAAATGAACTTGCATGGCATTTAATGTAACCTAGGTGTAAAATGCATGAACATGCATGGCAAGATAAACCTAACCTAACATCTAAAATAGGCATGGCAATAACACAAACACAAGGCATGCTTAAACCAAATATCATGCAAATGCCAACCTATCAACTAACATAGAAAAAATGCAACACACAATGCAAAACACATGGAGTAGCCGAATGGCCTTAAGCTCCAACAAGCATGGCATTTTCACAAACACTTGGTATACTTAAATTAAAAACTCAAACAAATGTCATGCAAATACAAAACCTACCAACTAACATGGCAAAAATGCACATACAATGTAAAACACATGGAGTAGCCTATTGGCCTCAAGCTCCAACAAGCATAGCATTTTTACAAACACCTGATATGCTAACATGCTCAACTAAAATATAACACTCGAATCATGCAAACACAAAGTAGAGATACTAAAAATAACAAGCATTTTCACAAACACTTGATATACTAATATGCTCAACTAAAATATAACACTCAAATCATGCAAACGCAAGGTAGAGATACCCACAAGCATTTTCACAAACACTTGATATACTAACATGCTCAACTAAAATATAACACTCAAATCATGCAAATACAAAATTGAAATACTAAAACCAAACAAGCATTTTCACAAACACTTGATATACTAAATATAAAACATCAACAAATTTAAACATTATGAAAACGGAAAATTAAAAATGCAAGAACATGATATTAAGTCATAAATGGCAACAAACAAAGCAACCAAATTAAAACATGATTCAAATATATGAATTAGAAGAACACTTAAAGCATCAAGATTAAAGAAAATAGCATAAATAACATGATAAATTAAAGCAAAAACAGCAACAATAATAAAAAAAAATGTAGGCCATTCGACCATTAAAGAAAAATAAGAAAAAAAATTGTAAAAATTATTTAAGAAAGAGATGAAGAAAGAACTTAGGAAGAACATAAAAAAAAAAAAAAAACTCTTATTTAAAAATAAAACTCACCAAATAATAATCAAAATAGCAAAAACAAGAATGAAAAATCAAGAAAGTGCAAGAGTTGGTG
Organism: Fremontodendron californicum; assembly: GCA_030761205.1. Taxonomy (NCBI): domain Eukaryota; kingdom Viridiplantae; phylum Streptophyta; class Magnoliopsida; order Malvales; family Malvaceae; genus Fremontodendron; species Fremontodendron californicum. The sequence goes on from JAULJL010000005.1 coordinate 28,497,591, forward strand.
CTTAAAAGCAACCTCAAGAAGCTATATTTCAAGATTTATCTCTTCAAACTTTCCTTTCTTTTCTAGACTTTTTCTTTTTGCTTTCAACCAAGGAGAGAAAAAAACTAAGAAAAACTAAGAAGAAATCTCAAAATCAAAGTGTGAAAAATGAAAGTCTCCCTCCTCCATTAGTGCTGGCCGAATGCCCCTCTCTCCTCCAAAATGTTGTCATTTTTTCCCAACCAATTTTCCATCAAATGGCTAATAATTCAAGGTGAAAAATCATGAAATTACCACCCTTAGATTAGCATATCATCTGTCCCAAATTACAGCTGTTCAAGAATAACGTTGACACTCTCCCTTGGCCTATGTGGCTTAATCACCATGGCTTGATCAAAGAGAATCTCTAACTAACTCTTAATTCTTGTCCATTTGATTGAAAAATCAGAAGCTTCCTCCTTCCTTTGGGCCTTGGCAGGCCAGCACTTCTCTTTTCCAGCCCAATTTTGATTTTTTGAAAGGCCAAAATAAGCCTTTTTCGGTTGCTTGGGTGAAATGACCGTTTTGCCACCCGGATGCAAATAAATATCAAACGGACTCCAAATTCAATTTTTTATTTTTTTAATACTTTAAAAATAATAAATATTGAATTCTGAAAGTTTTCAAAATTTTCTGAGTCCGTTTGCTATTTATTTGGATTTTGTCTTCCAAAAATGCCCTTTCATGCCCCCATATTTTACCTTTTTTAAACGAGCTCTAAATCAAGATTTTTATTCACCAATCTCTTCCAAATAATTAAAAAGTGTGATCTGGAAGTTTTCATAATTTTTGGAGCTCATTTGGTATTTTTTCAGGATTTATCTGCTTGAATTACTGCATAGGGGCTCGAGATTTGGCCATTTTGCAAACGAACTCCGAATCAAGATTTTCTTTCTCCAATATCTTCCAAATAATTTAAAAATGAGATTTGAAAATTTTCAGATTTTTTGGAGTCCATTTGCTATTTTTTCGGGATTTATCTTCTTGAATTATTGCATAGGAGGCCCGGCATTTGGCCATTTTGCAAACGAACTCCGAATCAAGATTTTATTTCGCCAATCTCTTTCAAATAATTTAAAAATGATATTTGCAAAATTTTAGATGATTTGGAGCTCATTTGCTATTTTTTCGGGATTTTTCTTCTTTTGCCCTTTTGCCTCCGAAACCCGGTTTTGCTCAAAACAAGTCCAATTTTCAGATTTTCTTCAAGATGAGCCTTGGGCTATCCCTTTTTAATCATTCCTCATCCATTGGGGCTTTATTCTTACCAAGTCGGACCATTTCTGTAATTTTGCCCGATTTCACCGAAATCCACTAAAAACCCTAATTCTTGGTTTTCTCCCGGATTGACTTTTCTTTCAGTTTTTCTTTCAAGTGACTTCTCCATTACCCGTAGTCAGTGCTTATCTTTCATTTGGAACCTTCAATTTCGACCAATTCGATCGTTTAAGCACTTTTCCCCAAATTTCCAAGATTAGGGTTTCCTTTCTACTGAATCTCCAAATCCCAACTTTCGAACTCCATATCTTTCAATGTAGACCTCGGATTATCAAAATTCTTTTTCCATTTTTCAATTGAACTTCAAATCTTGATTTTGAAAGTGGGTTGACTTTTTTAGTAGTTGACTTTCTAGGGTTGACTTTTTTTTCGGGGTTGACTTTTTCAAGTTTGACTTTTTATGCTCGCCCATTTAAACTAAGTCTCGGAGTACCACCTGCAGGATGAAAAAGGTCTTTTTACATTCTGAAACCTCAATTTAGGAAGAAAACATACTTGTTTTAAATGTCCGGATAAAATTAGGTGTCTACAGCTGCCCCTCTTTGGCTATTGCTGAGCATCAAGAATCAGGCAAAGATAAACAAACACTAATTTTGTACGGTCAGTGAAATCACATGTGAAAAAAAGGGAAAAGGGGTTTCTTTTTTCATTTTTCATTTTTTCATTTTTCATTTTTCATTTTTCATTTTTCATTTTTCATTTTTCATTTTTCATTTTTCATTTTTCATTTTTATTTCTTTTTTATTTTTCTTTTTTCATTTTTTCATTTTTTTCATTTTTTCCTTTTTTCCTTTTTTTTTCATTTTTTTCATTTTTTTTTTGTTTTTGAAAAAGTTGTAAACTGAAGATTTTGTCCTTAAATTAAATTCCCTGACTAATCAAGGCTCGACCCTTCTTAAGGAAACGAATTCGATTTGCAAGAAAAGAAATGACCTCGACGATGGTCTCGGGGTCTTAACCTGTCTTGTTCTCAGCTGTGTTTAAAATTCTGGGTATCTCCTCCAGAAGCTTCGGCTATCACCACCAAAGTCTTGCTCATTTTTAAAACTGTAAAACTCTGAATATCTCCACCAGAGGCTTTGGCTATCACCACCAAAAACTTTCTACCTTTTCAAAGGATTTTAAAACTCTAGATATCTCCACAGAGGCTTCAGCTATCACTACCGAAGATTTTCTCACTGTTTAAAATTTATAAAATTCTGGGTATCTCCTCCAGAAGCTTCAGCTATCACCACCGAAGACTTTCTCACTGTTTAAAATTTGTAAAAATTCTGGGTATCTCCTCCAGAAGCTTCAGCTGTCACCACCGAAGACTTTCTCACTGTTTAAAATTTGTAAAAATTCTGGGTATCTCCTCCAGAAGCTTCAGTTGTCACCACCGAAGACTTTCTCACTGTTTAAAATTTGTAAAATTCTGGATATCCCCTCCAGAAGCTTCAGCTGTCACCACCGAAGACTTGTTCATCATCATTTTTTTTTAAACGTGTTAAAATTATGGGTTCGGAGAGTTCAAAATAAAAGAAAGTACCTCAACGGCTTTAAGAGATGATGCAAATGCTTCATGATGCAAATGCAAATGTCTTTAATTGATGCAAACGCATCTTGATGTAGATGCAAATGACTTAGACTGGTGCAAATGTCTTTAATGCAAATGTAAATGACTTGATTTGATGCAAATTTTCTTGATGCAAATTCAAATAACTTAGATTGATGCAAATGCTTCTTGATGTAGATGCACATGTTGAATAAAATTTTGGGTAACTCCTCCAGAAGAAGTTTTCTCATTTTTCAAAATTATAAAACCCTGGATATTTCCACCAGAGGCTTCAGCTATCACTACCGAAGACTTGTTCACTTTTAAAATTTGTAAAATTCTGGATATCCCCTCCAGAAGCTTTGGCTATCACCACCAAAGGTTTGCTCATTTGTAAAATTCTGGGTAACTCCTCCAGAAGCTTTGGCTATCACCTCCAAAGACTTGCTCATTGTAAAATTCTGCGAAACTCCTCCAGAAGCTTTGGCTATCACCACCAAAGACTTGCTCATTGTAAAATTCTGGGTAACTCCTCCAGAAGCTTTGGCTATCACCACCAAAGACTTGCTCATTGTAAAATTCTGGGTAACTCCTCCAGAAGCTTTGGCTATCACCACCAAAGACTTGCTCATTGTAAAATTCTGGGTAACTCCTCCATAAGCTTTGGCTATCACCACCAAAGGTTTGCTCATTGTAAAATTCTGGGTAACTCCTCCAGAAGCTTTGGCTATCACCACCAAAGACTTGCTTATTGTAAAATTTGGGTAACTCCTCCAGAAGCTTTGGCTATCACCACCAAAGGTTTGCTCATTGTAAAATTCTGGGTAACTCCTCCAGAAGCTTTGGCTATCACCACCAAAGGTTTGCTCATTGTAAAATTCTGGGTAACTCCTCCAGAAGCTTTGAGAAATTATGCAGATGCACATGTCTTTCACAAGGTGCTCATGCTTCATGGTGAAAATGTAAATGGCTTGGATTGATGTAAATGTTTCTTGGTGCAAATGCAAATGGCCTGGATTTATGCCCATGTTTCATGATACAGATGCCCCTACTAATTGTGTTCATGTAACTGGTTTATGAATGGTGTAACTACAATTACCACACAATAATGAAAATGCAATGATTCTAGAAATGATGCAATTGCTTGAGATAACGCAAATGCGAATTCCATGAAGAATGTAAATGTAAAGGTAAAATGCAGATGCTTATGGAATAATGCCAATGCAAATACCCATGAATGATGTAAATGCTTGCCGACACTGTGCAGATGCAAAAGCTCGATAAAGAGATGAGTGCTCATGAGTGATGCAAATGCCCCCGGTTGTTTTTCTAGACTTTGGCTTAGCCTTTCAAATTCATTTTTCCTCTTCAAATCAGAGTATATTTTCAATTCATTTCGGCTATTCTCTTTGCCCCAACAGTTTTCAAATTTTCATCAACAGAGATCTGAACCGGTTTCTATTTCTACTTCTCATATCTGGAAGTCAAGACCTATCCTGGTAGTTCTATACCTTTGGGTTAGAAAAATCCTTGTCTCATGTCAACATCAAAATGGGTATTTCAAAAAAAATATATCTTTATTTGTTTTCTCATTTTGAAAACTTCAGAACAAAAAATATTAACCCCACAATGTGTGATGTACAAATCTTTTGAAGACTGATGATCATTGTTAGAAATTTCTCTAAGTGTCAATCTGGGTTTTTTTAACTGGGATTGGCAAGGCTTGGTATAACAAGATTCTGGCTTTTCCAGGAAAACTTCATGACAAAAATGTATATCCCTTCTAAGCTCACAAATGGAACAGGTTTTATAAATCATGAATTCATTGAGAACCAAGCAAATTCAACATTCTTTTAGTTTCCATATCAAGGCATTTTGACAAGCATCAAGATTAGCTGGGATGTTTAAACGGAAAGTTTAATCTTGGAGGAAAATAAGTTTCAGTTTTTGAAAACAATCCTCCGAATGAGAGTTGACAATATGGGAGGTTCAGGAATTCTTAAATGTTCCTCGATGACCACTTTTTAAGATGACCTTCTCTTTTTGTGGTATCGGTATTTTCATAGATGGCATCAAAAATTTTCATTTTACTCTTTGGGTTTTCGCCCTAGAGTCCCATTCTTTCCAATTTATTTATTTTTTTGTTCTACCATACACTTGAGATTTCTAAATTCTTCCTTAGTGAAATGATAATTCGATGAGATGGGATGGGATAGAATCTGAGGAAAAACCTTTCAAATTAATATTCATGCTTGATTAAAATGGACTTTTAAAGCACGTAATGGAGGCCATGGCTCAGGGTTCAGAAAGAAAGGATAAATAGGCCCGAAATATGTGTTTGAGGGTAATCAGATCAAGGATCATTTCTTGAGGAGGATTCTCTTTGAAGCATTTGTCTCTTTTGGACTTTTTATTCCTTTTGACTTTTTCTTACTTGCTTTCATTTGCCATCGCTTTTTTACACACTTTTTGTGTGTTCTTCTTTTGTTTTTCTTGGCTTTCATTTCGCCATCTTTTCCTCTTCTTTTTCTTTTGGCAGAGTGAGCCTGTATTTATTCGGAGCTCCATTTGCTTTGTATCTGTCTTTGAGCTAGGACTTATTTATCAATGATCTTTAAGAAGATCTTTCCTCGCATTTGCCCCCAGTGTAGAGGGTAATCCTTGATCAGGGTTCAAAGAAGAAAGAATTCTTTTGGCTCAAAAGGGGTGACTATGGATAATTTCTTTTTTATGCGAAAGGGATATGAAAGATGGCCATTCCTCATGTCAAGCACGAATATTCACATTGAAAAGCAATCCCCAGGGGAAATAGATATTCAGAATTTCATTTTGCACTTTGGAATCATCTGAATTCTCATATGCATGATATCACAAATTTTTTCATTTTTCATTTTCATCGCATGCCCCAATGATTCATGCGTTAGTCCATCCTTATTCACCATGTATCTATCATTTCCGCATATGATGCCCCAATTTGATTAACCAATGAGAATTTGTATCAACGAGGAATATAGAAAGTCTAGGTTTGTACTGAAAAGGCTGAGTTTCCAATCTGAGTTCTTTGAAGAGACAAGGAAAATATGACCTAAAAATGGGTTTTCTCTGGGATATAGGATAATCTGGTTTAGCCATTGTGCCCCAGGGTATCAATCATGAAGTGATGTTTTGGTAATTGAAGTTTATGATCAGTGGAAAAGGTCATGAATGGTTTTAGCACAATCTTGACACACACCAAATTACCATGATATAAATTCTTGAAAGAAAGTCTCATTTGTTTGAATTTCAAGGAGTTCAAAATTTTTTTAAAAAAAAGTTCATTCCTTTGTTCATAGCCTAGACTAAGATCTACGTCTTTGCTTATTCTGTGATGACAATGGTTTTATGAAGTTCAATCATTCATATTCGTTGAAGCATTAGGTCTTTCAAGTGTTCTCGATTCAAAGGGTTTAGGCCTGGGAAAGCTTAACAGAGAGGGGAGAAGGTATTGGGTCATTTGTAACACTGATTATCAATCTTCTTGAGACTACCCATTATTAAAACTTCCTTAATGCTTGTTTTTGCAAATTCAGATTATTGTTAAGACATAACAAACACAAAGCATTTCTAAAATTCAAAATTCATTTAATTCATGTAGATGTTAACATGAGACAAGTGCTTTCATCATCACAGTGTATAGAACTACATGTTTCAAAAACCTAATATTATCATGCACCATGTTTCTTATGACACTTGGCTTTCCCATCTTCAAAACTTATCGAACCAGCCTTGATGAGATCCCTGACCTTGTACTTCAAAGCGGGGCAGTTCTCTGTTGAGTGACCTTGATTGCCAGAATGATAACCACAACACTCATTAGCATCATACCAGCTCAGATAAGGAGGCTTCAGAGGCTCTAATTGCATGGGTGTCACAAGGTGATTCTAGAAAAGTTGAGGTAATAGCTCACTGTATGTCACAGGAATCGGTTCATCCTGATTTCTTTTTCTCTTTTTATGCCCCCTTCGATTATTCCCAAGGGTGTTCGATTGATAGACAGATGTAAATTCTGGTGTAGTTGCAGTCATTGATTGGTAGGGATAAAAACCTTGAGAGACATTGTTCAGGGTAGAGTAAAATGGCTGATACGAGGAGAATTGGGGAGGTGCTTTGCCTTCCACGACTTGGGTATCTTCATTTTCTTTTCAGATGCCCCCTTTTTCTTGGTATTGGATGTTCTTTCTCCTTCAATTTTCCCATCCTTGATAGCATTCTCAATCATCTCCCCTGAAATTACCATGTCCGAAAAATTCTTCGTGGTGTTGCCGACAAGTATATCATAGTATGGGGCCTGCAGTGTATTCACAAACATGACAATGTTTTCCTTCTGAGTTAAGGGCGGTTGTACTTGGGCGGCCAGGCTCATCCATCGTTGCGCATATTCTTTGAAGCTCTCAGTAGCTCTTTTCTTCATATTTTGCAAGGTGAGACGGTCAGGCGCCATGTCGGTCATATGCTTGTACTGGTTTAGAAAAACCCTAGCCAGGTCATTCCAAGAGCGAATCTGATCCTTGCTCAACTGATTATACCACCTAATTGCAGATTCGCTGAGGCTATCCTGAAAGCAGTGAATCAAAAGCTTATCATTATCTATATGACATGTCATCTTCCGGCAGAACATAGTGATGTGGGCTGATGGATCGGTCGTCCCGTCATATTTCACAAAGTCAGGGATCTTGAACTTAGGAGGAATGACTAAATTGAGGACCAAACATCGTTCTTTCGCATCTAAACTTCCAAATACATCTGTACTTTCTACTACCCGGAGCCTTTCATCTAACAACTGATATTTCCCTTGGGAATCTGCCAACTCAACCTCATTTACTGCAACCATTTTCAACTTTGCCTGTTCAGCTGGATCATCTGAGTTGAGGACATTGGCGGGGTTAACTGTGTTCCGGGCATCAATCATTACGACCTCATTCTGACCCTTTTGTGCCTCTAACCCTTTCCTCGTGACAAAGTTTTCAGTGTATCCTTTTCCCTTGATTACGGTGGACATTAGCTCCAACAATTTAGTCATCTGATCCTTAGATTCTGCTTGAGACTTTGCTAGCTGTTCTCATAATTCTTCCTGTACCTTTTCCATTCTTTCCATTCGGGCAACTTGTTCATCCTCCATAGCACTAGCCTGTATTAAAAGGGTACTCAGTACTTCTTATACCTCTGATTTGAAATGAAATTCTTTCAAAGACTCTTAAAGCCAAGCCAACTTCTGTTTTATTTCCCCCAAATGTATGTCAGGGTGAACGAGACATGATTGTCATTTGATGCATGTGAAGAATAAAAAAAATGATGTATGGACATATATGGTGGAAACATGCTGACCATGTATGTAATAAATGCAATCACGATGCCAACATGTTGCAAGCAAAGAATAAACAAATCAACGCATGGATATATGCAATGAATGATCATGTACATTTTAGCGTATTTCCCAATGAATGATCATATACCCTATGAATGTAACATGATGTCAATTATGATACATGCAAACAATGAATGATTGATATAGAGCATATACAAAGAAAGTTATGTTGTCCATGTGTGTCATGAATGCATATGACAGATTAATGCATAAGCATATACGGAGAAATCATGCTGACTATGTTCGTCATGAATGCAATCCAAAGTTAACATGATGCATGTAACGAATAAACAAATTCATATATGGATATATATAGAAAAATCATGCTGATTATGAATGCATGAATGCAACCTGATGCTAACATGATACATGTATGAATGTATGGTATGACAAATAATTGATTGGATGCAAAATGAAAAGGGGAAGATATCACGGAGAAAATAAGAATCGGAGGAACTTAATCATCAACCTCTCATAAATTTGAAACATAGTCAATTCATTCCCATATCAACGTTCACAATGATATAAACCATGTTTTACAAAATCTGAGCAATAGTTAAAACTGTTTTTTACAAGCACTTTATTCTTCCTAGCATCCTAAGGCTATAAGAGCCGGCTACTGAAAAAGTGAAATCCTATTACATCATATAAGACTAAAGTCTTTCCACTTCAATGCCATAAATCTCCCAATCCTAATGACTCTTTCCCAGTCCTCTATCAATCAGTGTCGTTGGATCCAACCACTTGGCATCTATAAGAGTTTGTACTTTCTTTTTGAATGCTATACAGTCTTCAATGCTATGGCCAACAATTCCACAGTGATAATCACATCTTGCATTTGGATTATACCACCTTGGATATGGTGGTAACAGGGGTTTCAATGGGATGCATGCAACCATGTGATTTTGGATCAGTATAGGGAGAAGCTCTCGGTAGCTGATTGGAATGGGATCATACTGCTCTTGAGTTTTGTTTTTGGGTTGTTTCTTAGTCACACATGCCCTAGGAGTTGGGGCACTTGGTGGTGGCACTAAGGTCCGAACCGAAGTGTTTACATGGAGATGTGGCGGAACAACATGGAAAGGGTATGGATTTGGACACGGGGCCTTTGGAGGTTGTACATAGCTCGAGGTTCCTATCCCAGATGTTGGATAAGGTGATTGATGAGGGAAATAGTATGAACTGGCAGTTGTTGGTGATGGAGTGGGATTCAGAAATCCCGTAGTGGTCATCCCAATGGACGATTGGACCATAGTAGGGTGAGGATATTGGTTTGGACCTAGAACAGTTTGCAGGTATGGTACAGGATCCGAGGTTTCTAGCTTTGGTATCAGGCTCTCAGGTTTAATCATTTTCACGATTTTGTCCACAATTTCATCAGAATTGCAACCTTTGTGGCATTGACAAGTGCAGGATCCAGCAAGGATTGTATGTTCTAGACCTAATGGTTTTGGTTAATCCGAAGACAATACAGAGCCCTGAGAAAGTTCCTTTTTACTCTTACCCATATCCTCAACCATTTTCAGCAATTTGGTGAGTTGTTCTTTCACTTCCCGGATTTCATGTCCACATTCCTCTTGATTGCGTTCCAAAGCACCCAATCGTTCCTCCGATTCATTCCTCATATCTCGAACCCCTTTCATGCAAATGAAAATGTCATGAGATTAAGAATACAATTGTGAATGTACATGCTCTATTCCTATGTGCATGAATATACTGATGATTAATGCATGAACACATACATGGAAATTATGATGACTATGTATACTGTGGATGCAATCTAATGCCAACATGATGCATTTAAAAAATGAATAAATTGATGCATAAGTATATACAAATAATGACTATGCATGTCATAAACGTATTCTACAATGAATGACCGTGCATTCTATGATGTCAAAATGATACCTGCTAAGACTAAATGAATTAATACAAAGGTAGGTACAAAGAATGACCATGTATATCACAAATGTATTCTACAATGAATAACCATGCATGTTAGGACTGTGACATGATGTCAAAATGATACAAATAAATTAACCAATGATTACACGAAATTGGTGGGACCTAAATCTTGATTATTCAAAAATCTCATTATGCAAGATTTGCCTCCAAATTTATGATTTTTTAAAAAATGTTTTTTCTATGAAAAACCAATCATATTATTTTCAAAAGAATTTTGGGGTAGTGGATCCTACTATGGTACAATATGCAAATGTTCATGCAACACTACTGGTTTTATGAAATCATCAAATGAAATTATTGCCACCCATTTATTGCAAAAACGAGATCAATAATACAATCAAAATGTACATGCTCTATTCACACATGTATGAAATGTGCAAAATGCAAAAATGCTTGAAAAAGGATTTTTTTATTTTTTTTCAAACAATTAATAAATATTTTGCCGTGACAAATATCTACTTATATAGGTATCACAGTGCCTTTGGGATGGATTATCACATTTATTACGGGCGATGTACGTACATCGTTGCCCGATCTACAAAACTTCTTCAGAGTGTAAAATAGGTAACAAAAGGTTTAGAAATGTCCCTCCATGTGTTCCTATCTTCGGTATATCTAACGAACATCCGGCATGGCTTTGCCTAGGTTTACTATATGAGAGTGAATTAGTTCTAAAGGCCCCGAATTGCTCCTCACTGTCGCCGGTGAAGGCTAGTAAGGCATCCCGATAAAAGCGGGTTCAATTCGTTAGAGTATATTTTCCTAAGCCCATACGGAGGATCATCACGAAGGCGTAGTTACTTTACTTCCACTTAAAATGACGGAACCCGGGTAGAGGATTCATGTTATGCAAATGCAAGTGAGTTTGTGTGGAAGAACAACAAACCTTTCACCACCTATTCTACACCCCTTATTCTAAATACCCCACTAAAATCAAACAATGTGACGCATCAGTCAAACAAACATAAATATCCGCAACAAAATAACCAGAGAACAAATAATAATATGAACGCACATGACGATGGACATATTTAAAATATTTTATTATTTTCAAAATTCTCTTTTATTTTAAAAATATGGGAATTAAAATTAAATACCAATTAAACCAACAAAACCGAGACTTAGATAACACACGAATAATTTTAGGCCTGACTCTCTAAAAAAAAGTCCCCAGTGGAGTCACCAAGCTGTCGCAACCTAAAAAATAACGAGTCTCATTGCAAGAATTTATTATTCGTTAAGCGTGACATAAAAAAAAACCGAGAAAAAGTCGACTTAATTCCTCTAGAAAAATGAAGGTTTTGAATATGACCTTGAAAAAGACATGGAGTCGCCACCAATTTTTTTAGCTAGGTGTGATCGGCCACCTATTAAAACTGATTTCAAAATATATTTTAAAAATTAATTAAAACATTTTTAAAACCAACTTCAAGTCTGCGTTTAAACCAGAGAAATCAAAGAAACGGGTTCGGGACTCAGTTACGTGCGGGGAAGGATTAGCACCCCTACAACGCTCGTATAAAACGGTACTTTATTAATCGTGTGTTATCTCAAATCTCGGTAAAAAAGTTGGTTATAAATTTAGTATTTCAAGTTAATTCTCAATTTAAAGAAAAATAATTCCATTTTTATTTGAAAATTATCTGAAATTTATAAATTCAAAATTTTCCTATATTCCCCAACAAACGTGGCAAGATATAGAAATTTTTATTAATTTGAAAAACTTTCCGAATCATTCTCGTTTTTTGAAAGAAAGATATTCCTTTATTAATGATAATTGATGATATTCCCTCCAGCAAACCCGATAGAGAACTCATGAATTATTTTAACTCGGGAATATCTTTATTTTTATTGAAAACTCATTATCCTTTTGAAAACATTTTAAAAGATATGAATATGTATATGCATGACATAAATAAAATGACATAGAAAAATCTAAATAATATAATGCATCCTAAATGATATAATATAATTTAAATGCCTTAGCATATTCTAAATGAAATGAAATGTCCTAAGTTATATGACATATTCTAAATGAAATGAAATGACCTAGGTAGCATAATCTGTTCTATATGAAATGCAATATCCTAAGTCATATGATATATTCTAAATGAAATGAAATGACCTAGGTAACATAATATATTCTATATGAAATGACATAATTTAAATGACATGGCAAATATGAATGATATGACATATAATTTAAATGACATGGAATATAAAATAATGCTATCATATAATATGCATGAAAATAAAAATGAAAATAATAATGCATGAACATAGTATATGCTAAATAATATGACAAAATATAACTAAATAAAAAACATAGGATATCATGAAATATTCAAAACCATATAATAAACCATATAACCTCAAAAAATATAAAACAAAATAATAACAATATCATAGGAATTATCATAGCAAAAATCACATATTATATAAAATGCATGAATATGGAAAATGCAATGCATGAAAATGTATTTTTTTCCCTTAATTAAGGAAATCCGTATATCTAAAAAGATATCCAGCTACCTTAGGAAAATATGTTAAATTAAATATTCTAAAACCAAAATACTTTGTGATTGTTTGAAAACAATTTGGAAAAACTTAGGTTAAAAATAAAAAAAAAATAAAAAACTAGGTTAAACCTTTTTTCAAATGGCTCTAATTTCCTAAGTTTAAAATCCCGGACTTGACTACCCTTAACCCAAGACTTAAAAAATCATTTTTAGAGTTTAAAAAGGCTTAGAAACTACCCTAAGTCAGTAGCTAAACTTCCTAATCAGCTCCCTCTAAGTAACATAACCAAAACAGAAAAATGATTTTTCTTTAAATTCAATTCTGACTCCACTGTCCAGTTTTAAGCCACGATTTTTACCCTATTTTTAAAAATTCAAAAAATTCTAAAACAAATACTGGAGACTCAGGACATGTAAAACTACACGAGAAAAAATCAGCTTAATTTTCTGATTAAAGATAAATGCCCATAAAAATAGGGAAAGTACGAGTATTGGGTGAAAAAACTGTTTTGCCAAAATACATTTTTGCCTTTGATAAAATCATTTAAAAATCGAAGTAAAAATATTTAAGACTCACAAAATGACCCACAAACAGTAGTTAGGACTTTTTAAAAGTTAGATAAAAATTGGCTAAGTAAAAAAAATCACAAAGGTAGAATAATCAATTTGACAACCCTTAATTTTCCACAAGTGTGCTCAAGAGAGCATGACTTTGAACCATTTATTGGTTAAAGTCATTAGTCAAGTGGCATGAACATGAAATGCATGAAAAAAAATACAGCAAATATAGTGCATGAAATGCATGAGTTTAAACCTAAATGTCATGAAAAAATGCATGGCATCAATATAGTGACCTAGACCTAAATGAACTTGCATGGCATTTAATGTAATCTAGGTCTAAAATGCATGAACATGCATAGCAAGGTAAACCTAACCTAACATCTAAAATAGGCATGGCAATAACACAAACACAAGGCATGCTTAAACCAAATATCATGCAAATGCCAACCTATCAACTAACATAGCAAAAATGCAACACACAATGCAAAACACATGGAGTAGCCGAATGGCCTCAAGCTCCAACAAGCATGGCATTTTCACAAACACTTGGTATACTTAAATTAAAAACTCAATCAAATGTCATGCAAATACAAAACCTACCAACTAACATGGCAAAAATGCACATACAATGTAAAACACATGGAGTAGCCGAATCCTCAAGCTCCAACAAGCATAGCATTTTCACAAACACTTGATATGCTAACATGCTCAACTAAAATATAACACTCAAATCATGCAAACACAAAGTAGAGATACTAAAAATAATAAGCATTTTCACAAACATTTGATATACTAACATGCTCAACTAAAATATAACACTCAAATCATGCAAACACAAGGTAGAGATACCCACAAGCATTTTCACAAACACTTGATATACTAACATGCTCAACTAAAATATAACACTCAAATCATGCAAATACAAAATAGAAATACTAAAACCAAACAAGCATTTTCACAAACACTTGATATACTAAATATAAAACATCAACAAATTTAAACATTATGAAAACAAAAAGTTAAAAATGCAAGAACATGATATTTAAGTCATAAATGGCAACAAACAAAGCAACCAAATTAAAACATGATTCAAATATATGAAGTAGAAGAACACTTAAAGCATCAAGATTAAAGAAAATAGCATAAATAACATGATAAATTAAAGCAAAAACAGCAACAATAATAAAAAAAATGTAGGCCATTCGGCCATTAAAGAAAAATAAGAAAAAAAATTGTAAACATTATTTAAGAAAGAGATGAAGAAAGAACTTAGGAAGAACATAAAAAAAAAAAACTCTTATTTAAAAAGAAAACTCACCAAATAATAATCAAAATAGCAAAAACAAGAATGGAAAATCAAGAAAGTGCAAGAGTTGGTGCTTAAAAGCAACCTCAAGAAGCTATATTTCAAGATTTATCTCTTCAAACTTTCCTTTCTTTTCTAGACTTTTTCTTTTTGCTTTCAACCAAGGAGAGAAAAAACTAAGAAAAACTAAGAAGAAATCTCAAAATCAAAGTGTGAAAAATGAAATTCTCCCTCCTCCATTAGTGCTGGCCGAATGCCCCTCTCTCTCCTCCAAAATGTTGTCATTTTTTCCCAACCAATTTTCCATCAAATGGCTAATAATTAAAGGTGAAAAATCATGAAATTACCACCCTTAGATTAGCATATCAGCTGTCCCAAATTACAGCTATTCAAGAATAATGTTGACACTCTCCCTTGGCCTATGCGGCTTAATCACCATGGCTTGATTAAAGAGAATCTCTAACTAACTCTTAATTCTTGGCCATTTGATTGAAAAATCAGAAGCTTCCTCCTTCCTTTGGGCCTTGGCAGGCCACCACTTCTCTTTTTCAGCCCAAGTCTGATTTTTTTGAAAGGCCAAAAGAAGCCTTTTTCGGTTGCTTGGGTGAAATGACCGTTTTGCCCCCCGAATGCAAATAAATATCAAACGGACTCCAAATTCAATTTTTTATTTTTTTAATACTTTCAAAATAATAAAATATTTAATTCTGGAATTTTTCAAAATTTTCCGAGTCCGTTTGCTATTTATTTGGATTTTTTCTTCAAAAAATGCCCTTTCATGCCCCCACATTTTACCATTTTTTAAAAGAGCTCCAAATCAAGATTTTTCTTCACCAATCTCTTCCAAATAATTAAAAAGTTTGATCTGAAAGTTTTCATAATTTTTGGAGCTCATTTGGTATTTTTTCGGGATTTATCTGCTTGAATTACTACATAGGGGCTCGGGATTTGGCCATTTTGCAAACGAACTTCGAATCTAGATTTTCTTTCTCCAATCTCTTCCAAATAATTTAAAAATGAGATTTGAAAATTTTCAGAATTTTTGGAGTCCATTTGCTATTTTTTCGGGATTTATCTTCTTGAATTATTGCATAGGAGGCCCGGGATTTGGCCATTTTGCAAACGAACTCCGAATCAAGATTTTATTTCGCCAATCTCTTTCAAATAATTTAAAAATGAGATTTGAAAAATTTCAGAAGATTTGGAGCTCATTTGCTATTTTTTCGGGATTCTTCTTCTTTTGCCCTTTTGCCTCCGAAACCCGATTTTGCTCAAAACAAGTCCAATTTTCAGATTTTCTTCAAGCTGAGCCTTGGGATATCCCTTTTTAATCATTCCTCATCCATTGGGGCTTTATTCTTACCAATTCGGACAATTTCTGTAATTTTGCCCGATTTCACCGAAATCCACCAAAAACCCTAATTCTCGGTTTTCTCTCAGATTGACTTTTCTTTCAGTTTTTCTTTCAAGTGACTTCTCCATTACCCGTAGTCAGTGCTTATATTCATTTGGAACCTTCAATTTCGACCAATTCGATCGTTTAAGCACTTTTCCCCAAATTTCTCAGATTAGGGTTTCCTTTCTACTGAATCTCCAAATCCCAACTTCCGAACTCCATATCTTTCAATGTAGACCTCGGATTATCAAAATTCTTTCGCCATTTTTCAATTGAACTTCAAATCTTGATTTTGAAAGTGGGTTGACGTTTTTAGTAGTTGACTTTTTTCGGGGTTGACTTTTTCAAGTTTGACTTTTTATGCTTGCCCTCTTAAACTAAGTCTCGGAGTACCACCTGCAGGATGAAAAGGGTCTTTTTACATTCTGAAACCTCATTTTAGGAAGAAAACATACCTGTTTTAGTGGTCCAGACAAAATTAGGTGTCTACACCTTGAAAGTTGACTTTTTCAGTAGTTGACTTTTTGGAGTTGACTTTTTTAGAGTTGACTTTTTCAAGTTGACTTTTCTATGTTGACCTCCGAATCAAAGTTTTTGAGACTCATATGTGGAATGAGGGGAGATTCTTTGCATTTCGAGAAGTTGAAGGAAGAACTTACCTTATTTAAAGAGTCCGGACAAAATTAAGTGTCTACAGTATAAAGATATTTGATAATGTATTTTTACATAAACGTCTATACAGACAATTTGTATTCTTGACACATAGAATAAATCATAAAATTAATTCAAACAAAATATTAAATCATTATATTTGGATTTGAAAATGCTTAAAATTTGTTACTTATCAAAGTCAAAATAAAAATATAAAAAATATAAAATAAAAAAAACAATTATTTCTAAATTACTATAAATTTAAATTTGTTTTTTTCATTAAATTTGATTTTTTTTTCAATCTTTCTAATTAATTCAAAATCATGCATATTCTTTTATCTTGATTAATTTAATTATTATCTTTTATTATTATGATTTTTCTAAAGTAATAATCATTTCTTTTCATAAATATAATTCTTTTTATCTCGATTAATTTAATTATAATCTTTAATTGTTATTTTAAAGGATTTTTAATTATAATTTTAAATTATCAATTTATTATATTAAAATTTTATAAAATCTGATATTATGTGCATAACGCGTGTATGCGCCTATGCAAACAACTTATCTTGATGACACCTAGCAGAATTTTTAAATTTTGTGTTATTTGTTATATTTTTCAAATTCAATAATTAATAATTTTTTAGCAAAATAATAATAAAAAAAAAAACTGAATTTATGATATGTAAATGAGATAGATATATTATTAAGCAATACATAAATCATATTCGGAACTTTGAAATTAAAATGCGATTTTTTTTCATATACATTTATGATTTTATTTTCTTTAATTTATATAAAAAATTAATAATATAAAAATAAAATCACTATCGTTGGATTACATAATTGCAAAAAAATTTATTGGTAGAAATAATTTATACTTTTATAGATTCGAAATTCAGTTGAGTTCTTTTTTTTTTTTTGTCCGATTCATTCAAGCTTGTGCTGTTGGAAAATTAGTTATGAATCAAAACTGCAAGTCGACTGCTCAATTATACGTATAATTTCACATGGTTTAAGCAGGTCATACACAAGTGAACCAAAAAAAAAACCAATAGACCCCAAATGTGGCTCTGCAGAGCACTTCCGATTCCATTTCAGTGCATGTTAATTAATTGGGATGACCCCTAACCTGGGGACAAGGCAAAGCCGACATGCTCTGCTTTCTCGAAATTTAGTTTAATTGATTTATGTAATTAAACTTAAAAAATAACATCCAACAAATTTGAGATTCAAAATACATTTGTAACTTTTTCTTCTATTTTCAAACTACGATTTCTTTTGTATAAAAAAAACATCTTATGCATTGACTAAGCAATTACTACAATTTGAACAAAAGACAGTACAAGAACTACTTTAGTGGACATAATAAAGTTTGTAAATTCCACCACCGGTGTATAAAATAATAATACATGCAACAATCAGAGGTTGCATATTAAACACAAAATCAAATTCAAAGACCTGAATTGAAGGAGGAATTAAGATAAAGCACGATTCAGTAGCAACAAGGCGGCAGCAGCAGCAAAGTGAGTAAACCACCTCCACAAATAACACAATTGAGCCTCACCACTATAATCTCGAGATCGGCCGACTTACTCACTGGCTTCACACCCATTGAAAAGAATACTAGAAAACTATATTCTTTTCTCGGCAAGTGAGAAAGGTGAGGGCAAAAAAAGGAATATAGGGCTGAAGATCAGGTATGACGAGAAGAGAAAAAGAGATTGAGGAAGAATATTGGTAGAAGATCTAACCAAAAGGTTTAGAAAAGAAGAGAGGTCAAGAACAAGGGCAAGAAAGCTAAACATACCTTTGTTACTCGGACTCGGGATCGAATGTCGGATACAGATATGTATCCGACACGAGTATACTCAATTTTTTTAAAAGTTTTTTCATATATTTGAAGGATCGTACCTCATACCCATGTCCGAATATATGTTAGACATGGGTATCAGATACGGATACTTCAGGGAAAATGAAAAATCGGAGTAACATAGAAACATACAGCACTAAGACGAGCAGAAAGAAGGGGCAAAGAAATACAAGCTGTGCTAGGAAATAAAATATAGCACATATTGTCAATTGAGAAAGGGCATATCTTCAATTAGTATTTTAGCTTATTGTTCTTGTTCACGCTTCTTGTCATTGTCACTGATAATCTTCCCACATAAAGCATCATTCTGCACCTTGAGTACCTTATTTTCAATTCTTAGTTTTGCATTTTCCTCTGCAAACTGTGTTAAGTTACTATTAAGATTGCCATTCTTCCTCAATGAAGCATTTTCATCTTTTAGCTTCTCATTTTCAAGCCGCGCTGGATCAGCCTACAATGAAAACTACTATGTTAAAAATCTATACTATCATATTTAAGCTCTAACATGTAATGTAAAAGAGCAACAAATGTTATGCTTTTAGAATGGGCTTTTAGTAACAAAGCTTATAAATCATTTAAACAACAGTCTACTAACAAAGCCCATATGAAATCAATAATAAACTATGTTGAACGTTTGCAGTTAATAATAATATGATTTTGTACATAACACCTGCTTGAGTTTACAAAAATAATCAAAAGAGATGAAAGAAATGTAGGAGAATAGTTGAGGGCAAAGACAAATTGAAGAAAAAAAAAACTAAGTCATCGGTATGAACAATTTATTATTATTTTTTACCTTTTATTTGATTAATTTCTAAATTCGATACATAATTGAAATTTATTAATTTGATGGAAACCTACTCAGGCTTTCTCTTTATACAGAGTAGTATACAACTGCAGATAAAATAAAAATGCCAATTAACTAATATTATTTTTAGCAATTTATTCTGTTTTCGGGATAACTTATTAGCAATTTATTCTTGTATGGAACGATTTAGGATACCTTTAGCTATGTTGCTCCGACTTTTCATTTTTTTTTTAAGTATCCGTGTCCATCGCATATCTGGACATAGTATGAGGATATGATCCTCTAAGGACCTTCCCAATACATAGAAATCTTTAAAAAAAACTCAACATACCTGTGCTCGACGCTCACAACCGAGTCCGAGTAACATAGCCTTTTAGCACAACAATGAGATTTTTTGGGGGTTAAGACTGAAAACAGCACATGTAAGATTGAGTGTTGCAGTAGTGAAATTGAAACTAATGGTGGGATGATGTTCATTTGGAAAGAGCAATTGTAGCAGTGTGATGTGTGGTGGAGAAAATGACTATTAAGGGTATTATATTAAAGTCTATATATTATGTAATTTTATTATATATTTGATGTTTAAGAAGTTAATAAAATTAATGAAAATTAATAACAATTATTTTCATATCTTGTTACAAATTAATAGTAATGTATTTACACATATTGAAACTTAACAAAGTAATAGTTATTTACTTAATTATTTATGTATTTATTATCTCATTAAATAAATAAATCATTCAAAAAAATATTAAACAAGAGTTCGTTTTCTATACACTGCTGATGAAATTTTTAAACTTTACAAGCAGAGTTAAGAAGTTGACGAGTTTGCTTCTTTTATTATATTAGTTTTTGTATTTTGTTTTTTAATTTATTATATCTTGAAGGGTATGTGTTATCTTTCTAACATGGTTGATGAAATTTAAAAACTCCACTAGCGACGTGGATGAAATGATTTTCCAATTTATATTATTAATGTATTCATTGCAATTTTTATTTATTATTTATCTATCTATCATATAATTAAAATTTGTTTATTACATTAAATAAATAAAAATAATTGAATATACTAAAGCAAAAATTGAATCCAAAACGAAATATTACAAAAAACCAAAAAATGAAAAGAAAAGAAATAAAAGGAAGAATAGTCAAAATGTAAAATTGTAAGAACCAAAAAAGAGAGGATAACCAAATTCTTCCTTGTATTGTAGATTTGAGGGTAGAAATAAAAATCAAAACTGAGGATAAACGAGGAAAATTTGTGGATAGATGCTATGAGAGTTAATAGTTGTAGTAGGAGGCTCAGTGCAGCTAGAGAGGCCCCTACCACACTGCGGACCTGGTCGAACACCAAGTCCCTGTAGCATGGTGGTAGTGAGGCCCTTGCTGTGCAGCCTTGCGGTCTTGAATGGACCCTTAGTAGATTCATTATTGCTAATGTCTTTTTTATAAACTTAGTAGTATCATATTACCAATTTATTTGATACAACTGAATATATATATATATATATATATATATAAAGACAATAACAATCATAAGTTGACCTAAAATTTTTAAGATATACAGCTTCTAGAATGAATTTTCGAAACATCAAAACTGATTTTAATAAAAAATGAGCCTAACACCTCTCAAGAATTTTAGACTAGGGTGAAGCATTTGGTGAAATTCGTGTAGTTTATTGTTAAGAATGATTAAATCAAAACTAGAAGTATAAATCAAAACTATTAGAAAGATAAAGTTGTTAAATACATTAAATATACAAGATTTTATATAAATTTTGAATAGATTAATAATAATGTGTGTATGGTATTCAAAGATGTAGAGCCTGAATAACAATGATTGGCTCCCTAGTTGCAATGTTCAAAATTGTACTAACATAGTGCTAAGTCTCTTCTTCCTTCCAAATACCTAAAGGTTGTAACTATAGTCTAAAAGAGGTCTCATGCATCGTTGCCATCATATAGAATGGGAGAGGGAGGAAGTGCCTAGCCATAACCCAATTTCTAGTCTTCTCAAATTTGCTTTGTAGGTTGAATGGTAAAGATCTTCCACGCCTATAAATAAAGTCATGTTGATTTTTTATTACTACAATTCCTCATGCTAATCGATGTTTTAGCGTCAACTTTCTATATTTCCATTTTCTTTCTCTCATACTGAATAAGGTCTAAAAACTTGATTAATTATACTAGCTTAACTAATTTAGGACATAACACAACAACAAATTAATGGAGAACTCTTCCCGAACCCTATTAGCGAGAACGAGGTTTTGAAGAAAACGAGAGAAATTCAAGTGAGGAAGACCGCCCAATGAAGAGAACCAAGAAGATTTGCTCTCCAATGAGCATAGTCAATCATCGCCGATGGCGAATGATGGAAAAAATAACATCCTATAAGGATATGCTTACTGATCTGGGAGCATCTCAAAATTCTAAATGGGATTATTGGAGTGAGGATGAGCAGGATGTGGACATGCAATTCGATGATTCTATTTTAGACGATGATGAGACAGTTGAAAGGCAAGAGCCTAGGGTTATTTTTTCTCGTGAAGAAAAGGCTAAGATGAGGAAAACTTGGAGAAAAGCAATCACTGTGAAGTTGCTTGGAAAAGTTTAGGGATTCTAGACATCGTCTAATAAGATCAAACAGTTGTGGCAACTTGCGGGCAGATTTAAGGTTGTTATTCTAGGCCATGACTACTTTCTTTTCAGGTTTGAGAAGAAATATGATTACAAGCATGTCTAGACTTGAGGTCCAACGATTATTGGTGGCCATTACCTTACAATTCGACAATGGACTCCTAATTTTAACCCTACTTCTGATAAAATTGATAAGGTGATTGCTTGGATCCGTTTTCCAGGCTTGCCTATGAAATATTATAGTCATCTTGCATTGTCAAGAATGGGGGCACACGTTGTCAAGTAATAAGAATTGACAAGAACATTGAGGAAGCGATTCGTGGGCATTTTGCTCGCCTTTGTGTGGAAGTGGATTTGTCAAGACCTTTAGTGTCCAAAATTTTTGTGGGAAAGCATGTCCAATTGATTGGATATGAGGGTATCCACATGATTTGTTTTCATTGTGGAAAGTTTGGTCACTATCGAGATGCCTGTTCTTCGTTAATGGCTAACACAGTTTCCACTCAACAGGAGCAAGTGCTTAGCAACCATGAAGGAGAGACAAACCAAATAGATCAGAATTCTTCAGAGCCGAATTTTAGGCCATGGATGATTGTGCAAAGAAGGAATTGCAATCCCCAGCAACATGACAGAGCTAGAAAAGGAAAGGAGAAGGTTTTCAGCGATTCATGGCATAAGGAGGGAAATAGATTTGCTGGTTTAGGAGAGGAAAATTCGGGTGGAGATCTTATCGCTCCAAGTCAACGAGGAGTCGATGATAGTGATGTTATTAAGGCAGACACACAATGTAATTATGGCAAGACAAAATCAAAGATGGAGGCTAAATCAGGTCAACCAAGAAAAGCAACACAAACAAGGAAAGATGGTGGGAAGGTTGGGATTACGGAGAAGACTGTTGTGGAAAATATTTATGTTGATTGGAGTGCTATTTCTTTCCAAGCTGGATCCTCTTCCAAAGGAACTTCTGGTGATTACCTACTGGGCTTGGTTCCTTTTCGGGTTACAAGTCCAATCTGCCCGGGCTTACAATTGCTGAAAGGAATAAATCTGTTAGCCCATGTGAGGTTATATCTGACAAAAATGCAGATGGTTCTATTACAAATACAGGCCCGAATACAAGTCCTGCTGTGTTACCTCAGCGCATCCTCGTTCATGCACGGAGGGGAAGTTCGACATGATGAGTTAGTTTCTAAACCAAGAGATGCCACTTTGCTGGTGAATACTTTTTTCAATAAGAGTGATGTTGGCGTTTTATTTTCAATAAGGGTGATGTTGGCGTTTTATTTTCAATAAGGGTGATGTTGGTGTTTTATCAAATGCCATGCATGAGGGTTAATGCCTACGGGTGTTCTTTTTTCATGATATCTCTTATTATGTCTATGTTATTTTGGAACTATAGGGAAGCTGGGAGTTCTAATTTTAGACATGTAAAAGAATTGGTTGTTGATCATCATGTTGATGTATTGATCATTGCTGAACCAAAAATAAGTGGAGTGACTACTAATAGGGTTGTTTGTCGGCCGTGTTTTAATTCGATTACAAAGGTTGATGGTCGTGGCTTTATGGGGGGTTATCTGGACCATTTTAATTTTTGGTTTCTTAAGGAGTGGTTGATTTTTAATCTTCACAGGAAATCGAGGTTTGTGGATGTGATGCAGGGTAGAAACTAGAACAGTAAACTAGCTAAGAACATAGGCTGCGATTGAGTAGGACTTTAGGTTTAGAAGCAAATCTGCCAAAACCTTTATTGAAGAGTTAAAACTCTGATGAAATAATAATGATAAAAACTGATCGACTGCTACCCTATCTTAGCGTATTTATAATAACCCTATTTTATTTAAAGTCACATGCCTAAATAAAATACCTAAATAGCATAAGACTCCTACTTAAAATAAACTAAGTAAACAAGCATAAACTTGAAGACTTCTACTTAAAATAAACTAAGTAAACAAACATAAAACTTTAATAATTAAATCGATGCTCCTGCATCAATCTCCCTTGGTTAAAAAGGAGCTGAATCCGTAGAATAAACCTTGGCCGCTTCAGCATACACCTCAGGGTCGATCTTCCTTAGTTCTTCCTCGGCAATCCATGTACTTTCACAAGCTGGTTTGCCCAACCACTTTATTAGGAATCGTCTATAAGCATTACCTCTTCTAGACTTCACTTCCCTCACATCTAGAACTTCTTGGACAACATCAGCTTGCTTAGTAGGAAGTTGATCAGCTTGGTCTTCAATTGTGGTCACATTCTCTTCATCAAACCCCTCAAAAGAATATAAATCAGAAACATTAAAAATGGGACTGATTTGTAACTCACCAGGCAGCTCAATTAAATAAGCATTTGAGCTAATCTTCTTCAATACCTTACATGGACCAAACTTCCGAGACTTTAGCTTATGATAAGTACCTTTAGGAAATCTATCCTTCTTCAAGTGGACCAACACTAGGTCTCCTTCCTCAAATTCTTTGAAACGTCTATGCTGATTGGCAGCATCAGCATATGCGGCATTGCTGGCTTTTAGGGCTGTTTGCACTTCCTCATGAAGCTTGCGGACATGGTCAGCAAAGGCTTCTCCATCTTCACTCACCCTAGCTTCTTGTGGTAATGGCACTAGGTCCAACACATGTTGAGGCTTGAGACCATAAGCAACTTCAAATGGAGTCTTCTTGATAGTTCTATTAACTGAGTTGTTGTAAGCAAACTCAGCTTGTGGTATAACTGAATCCCAACCCTTCACATGGTTTTTAACCAAACACCTTAGCAAATTACCCAAGCTCCTATTAATGGCTTCAGTCTGACCATCTGTTTGTGGATGACAAGTGCTGGAATATTTTAATTCAGTCCCTAACTTCCGCCACAAAGTCCTCCAAAAATGACCCACAAACTTGACATCCCTGTCTGAAACAATCGAAGTAGGAACACCATGCAAACGCACCACTTCTTTAAAAAACAAATCAGCTATGTGGGAAGCATCTGCTGTTTTGGAGCAAGGAATAAAATGTGCCATTTTAGAAAACCTATCCACTACAACAAAAATCGAGTCATACCCTTTGGATGTCTTAGGAAGGCCCAACACGAAATCCATGCTCAAATGAATCCAAGGTGCCTCTGGTTCTGGTAATGGCGTGTACAACCCAGTGTTTTGGGATGTCCCTTTGCCGAACTGACAAATAGAACACCGTTGCACAAACCTGCTCACATCTTTATACATTCGCGGCCAATAATAGCGATCTGACACCAGCGCTATTGTCTTGTCCCTGCCAAAATGTCCTCCTAAACCATTCCCATGAAGCTCCCTGATAATCTGTTCTCGAAAAGACCCTTCAGGAATGCAAAGCTGATTTCCCTTAAAAAGGTACCCGTCATGCAACCTGTAGGGCAGCTGCTGGTCAGCTTCTGTCCCCTGCAAATCTGCCACAATCTGCTTAAAATCAGAATCAGTAACATACTGATTTTTGAGTTCTTCGAAGCCAACAACTTGGGAACTCATCGTCGTTAAAATTAACGATCGCCGACTCAAGGCATCCGCCACCACATTAGTCTTCCCTGTCTTATACTTCAAGGAAAAATTAAACTCATCTAAATATGAACTCCATTTAGCATGACGATCATTGAGCTTCTTTTGCGAACTCAAATACCTTAGGGCTTGATGGTCTGAATAAACCACGAATTCCCTATAGGCTAGATAGTGCTGCCAGTGCCGAATGGCCCTCACCAAAGCATAAAATTCCAGATCATAAGTGGAATACCTTCGCTTAGAATCTGACAATTTCTCGCTAAAAAATTCCAAAAGGCTTTCCTTCCTGACTAAGAACAGCCTCAATCCCGTTATGGGAAGCATCACATTCAACAACAAATAATTTATCAAAATCTGGTAACGCTAGAACTGGTGCGGCTGTCAACAGGAGTTTAATTCGCTCAAAAGCTTTCTGAGCTGAATTGGTCCATTCGAATTGCTCTTTCTTCAAAGTTTCTGTAATAGGACTCATAATGGAGCTGAAATTCCTTATGAACCTCCTATAAAATGAAGCTAAACCATGGAAACTCCTTACTTCTTTGGCTGACTGTGGTGTTGGCCAGTCTTGGATTGCTAGGACCTTTCCCGGATCTGGTTTCAGCCCTTCGGCAGAAACAATGAACCCCAGAAATACCACTTCTGTTTGTAAAAAGGAGCATTTCTTCAAGTTTACAAAAAGCTTCTCCTTTTGTAGGACTTCCAATACTTGGCGCAAATGTACTAAATGCTCTTTTTCACTATGACTGTAAATCAGAATATCGTCAAAATAAACGACAATAAAACGTGTCAGAAAAGGTTTAAGTACCTCAGTCATGATGCGCATGAATGTGCTAGGAGCATTTGACAAGCCGAAAGGCATTACTAGCCATTCATATAAGCCATCTGGGGTCTTGAAAGCAGTCTTCCACTCATCTCCTTCTCTCAATCTGATTTGGTGGTAACCACTTCTCAAGTCAATCTTAGAAAATACCTTAGAACCTGCCAATTGATCGAGCATGTCCTCCAATCGCGGGATTGGAAACCTGTACTTGACCGTGATTTTATTTATGGCTCGACTGTCCACACACATCCTCCAAGAACCGTCTTTCTTAGGGGCTAACAAGGCCGGACAAGCACAAGGACTTTTGCTTTCTCGCACTAACCCTTTTTCCATCAACTCTTCAACCTGTTTTTGCATCTCAAGCCGCTGTGCAGGCGGTATTCTGTATGCTGGCAGATTTGGTAGAGAAGCTCCCGGTACTAAATCCATGGCATGTTGAATGCTCCTCATTGGTGGTAGGCCTTGAGGCAAGGTATCACCTACCAAATCAGCAAACTCCTCTAATAATCGCTGAACTGCCATAGGTTGTTCCTTGCTGTCCCCATCACTGTCGACACAATTAGCAACCTTGCTGATAACAGCGAACATCACTCCAGCTTCCCTTCCTTCATCCTCCAACTCTTCAGCTGTTAAAAACCCATTTAATTTGCTGGTGTTAGGTGCCGCAACCTCTCTATGGGGATGTAGAGTGTACTTTTTACCCGCTCTATGGAAGGAATATGTATTTTCCTTAGTGTAGTGTTGCATATCATGGTCATATAACCAAGGTCGACCCAAAAGAATATGACAAGCATCCATTGGCACAACGTCGCATAGCGCCTCATCATCCACATTACTGCCCATAACAAATTTAACTAAGCATTGAGATTGTACCGGTATCTCAAAGCCTTTTTTAACCCATTGGATCTTGTATGGGTGAGGGTGTTTCTCTGTAGGCAAGTGCAATTTGTCGACTGTTTCCTTGGAAATATAATTTTCCGAACTCCCATTGTCGATAATAGCGTCACATACTTTGGTACCACAAAGAACACGGGTTCGAAATATGCTTCGCCTCCTCCAATCTTCCTTATCATCTTTGGTGGTTGTTGTCATGACTCTCCGAACCATCAACGACTCTCCTTGTACCGGATAAATATCCACATCATCATCATCATCGTTATGGTCATCATAGATGGGTTCCGACAAGTCTAAACCATCCTCTTCTATCTCAATCAGATTTACCCTTCTTTTCGGACATGTGTAAGAAGCATGTCCCCTTTCTCCACAACTGAAACACTGAATCTGACTTCCAGCCCCTGTTTTGTTAGGATTTGGCTGTGTGCCGCCTCCTGTTTTGCCATAACCTGCTTGTGTGCCGCCCCTGTACTCATTCTGCCCCTTGTAACCCTTGCTACTGCCCATGGAGTTGCTGCCAGTCAGTTTACTGGTTGAGGCAGCCCCTTTCCCACTGAAATTGCTGTGGGAGGCAGATTCTGACTTGTTAAAAATAGGCCTCCTAGCACCATAGCGTAGTACCCTTTTCTCAGCTTGCAAGGCTGCTTGTCTCGCATCTTCTAAGGTGAACAACCGAACCACCCCCAACTCATCTCTAATGCTTAGATCCATTCCCGCAAGATAGCGAGATGTTAACTGCTCATTGGTTTCCTTCAAGCCGACCCTAATAGACAGATTGTTAAAGTCAGATGTGTATTGGTCAATCGACCTACCATTCTGTCTGAGTAGATGGAATTTGCGATAAAGATCCATGGCATAATCTGCTGGTAGGAACTGTTTCCGCATCTTGCTCTTCATGTGTTCCCAACTACCAATTTTCAGCTTTCCTTGACGTGCCCGCTGCTCTTCAACTCTCTTCCACCATTGAAGTGCCGCCCCTTTCAAGTGAAGCTTCACAAACAATACCATTCGATGCTCTGCCATGGGCTTCCATTCGAAATAATTATCCACCGTGGCTTCCCAATCTAGATAATCTTCAGCGTGTAGATCCCCATGGAAATCATCTACTTGGATCCTCACTCCTCCTCCATTCAAATCCAAGGCATGTAGCAACCTATCTTCCAATCCACCTCTTGCTGCCAGATTCGCAGGTCCAGCGTTATGGAAGGGGTTCTCAACCTCTCCATCATCCGATTCTTCCTCCTGACCACCTTCCGGTAAATCAAAAGGGTTGTGGTCACCTTCCGGAATCTCCATTCGGGCTCCCACTAGTCCTGGTCGCTGCAAGGCTTGAACAGCCCGCGACAAGTCTTCAATCATCTGCCTCATCTCATTCAAGTCAGTTTGCTGCCCTTGATTTCCCCTAGCACGACCTCTACCACGCCCAACCATGGCTCTGATACCAATTTGATGCAGGGTAGAAACTAGAACAGTAAACTAGCTAAGAACATAGGCTGCGATTGAGTAGGACTTTAGGTTTAGAAGCAAATCTGCCAAAACCTTTATTGAAGAGTTAAAACTCTGATGAAATAATAATGATAAAAACTGATCGACTGCTACCCTATCTTAGCGTATTTATAATAACCCTATTTTATTTAAAGTCACATGCCTAAATAAAATACCTAAATAGCATAAGACTCCTACTTAAAATAAACTAAGTAAACAAGCATAAACTTGAAGACTTCTACTTAAAATAAACTAAGTAAACAAACATAAAACTTTAATAATTAAATCGATGCTCCTGCATCAGGATGGTTCAATTCCATGGCATCTTTGTTTTAGTTTTACTTGTTGGTATATATGGAAGCTGTGAAATAGAGTTATCTTTGAGGAGGGATTTCTATGGCCCGCTCATGCTTCTAATTCTATTATTGCTAGTTTGAAGAATTACATGAAATACAGAGCCTTTAGTAGTGGCATTCCGCCTCACCAACTTCTTCATATTTACTTGAAGTTGTCCCCCAGAAGGAATTGTTAAACTTAATGTGGATGCTACAATGAGATCCAACCCTGGTATCTCAACCCTAGTTCCTTAACTGCAGGTGGCATATGTAGAGATAGTAATAGCTACTGGTTGTTTGACTTCACATCTAAGGTTGGATGGGTTCTATATTGAAAGCAGAAATTTATGCTCTTTATACTGGTCTTCAACTAGCATGAGACTATGGTTGCATGAAGATTTTGGTGGAATCACTCTCTATTCGCTGTCCAGAAGATTAAGTAGCCCCTTCAAGACAAGGATCCTCTTTATCAGGCAATATATGAGTGTAAGCAACTTCTGCATAGGGATTGGTTTTGTTCTCTTACTCATGTTTGTAGGGAGGCAAATTTGTTAGCCAAAGCAGCTCATGAGGGTGAGTTTGATGTTTTCAAACTTCATTCTCCATCCACTGCTTTGGTTAGATATTTGCAAGAGGATATTATGGGTATAGTGAGGCCAAGAGTCTGTGTAGTTTACGCAGTTATTACAGCTCCTTTGCCAAAAAAAAACATAACAAATTAAACTATGCGATTAATTACTTCTAATATAGCAGCTATCATAAATAGATACTAGATCTTGTGGCACTCACTACGTGAGCGATAAAATGATTGGACCAAAAAGAGTTTTTTTAAAAATATGAAAATAGGTAGTATTTTAAACACAAAAAAAATAAATTAATGTATTAATTTTTTAAAAATGGGTAGTTAAAAAATGAGCAATTACAAAATGAGTAGTTTTTTAACTCAATTCTAATTTGGAAAAAAAAAATGAATTTACATATCTACTCTTAATTTAATAAAATATTTTATAATTTTATTTGATTAGTTAGTAAATTTATCAGCTGAATTGATGTCATCTAACTCGTGACAAACTCAATCTGACACATTCTAATATAAATACTCAAATTTAAGTTAAATTATTATTCTAATATCACTAGTACTATATGTTTCTCGGATTTAGCGGTGAGTGCCATATGGATATTTCTCCTACATGGATACATTCAATTCTTTCCAACTTTCTCCATATGTTTGGAGGGTTGGACCTCCATCCTCATGTCTGACAGATATGTGTCACACATAAGTACTTCAATAAAATGAAGATTCGGAGCAACATAGCTAGTATCTTAAGATGAGTACTTCAAAAGCCAGTATCTTTTCTTACTATTATAACCACTAAGGAGTATAACCATAATTTTCTTCAAGTGAAATGAAAAAAAAAAATATTGACATATATACTGAGTAGAGAGAAGTGGAGACTTACTAAAAGCCCTGAAAGTGTTTGCACAAGAACATTTTGCTTCTCATGCTCGCGCTTCAATTGAAAAAAATCACTTCTCAAGCGATCCATCTCTTTTGCTTGATCTCTCAAAGTTTGATTCATCAAAGCATTGTCCTTTTTTAAGTGTTCATTCTCTTTCTTTAAAGATTCATTTTCTCCCGTAAGCATCCCCAAATTCAGTTGCATTTCCACTTTGTGAATCTGTGTAGAAAGGACAGAAGGAAAAAGACATATCATTCATGACTCAAACTACCCTCACTCCCATCCCAATCCTCATAAAAGAAAAGGAGGAACAAAATCTTTATGCACATTGAGACTCTGCTTTTAAAACTCCCTTTTTAATCTCTCACTCACATCTCTAAACTCTAATGCTTCTCTCTTGACCTACTCTGGAAGTTAAAAGAAATAAAGATTGGAGTAAAATCATAGATAAGTCATGAAAGATCCGATTTTCAAATGAAAAAGCCAAAACTGAACGAAATCAACTAGAATATTTATGGTCTGGTTCAATTCAACTAATAATTACTTCTTTAAAAAGGAAAAAAAAAAAAAAAAAAAAAAAACTTTGAATTTGCAGACGACTCTTTAGACCTGTCTATTTGCATATTTAGATTAGGAAAATCAAAGTTAAATTTCTTACAAGATGAATAGTAATTAAATTAGTAATAAGTTCAAATTATGCCTGGTTCATATTCTATTTTCAATACCAAAAACAAACATCAGAATGAAAATTGCATGAAATTCAATCCCTTTATCCTAAGGCATATTCCACTGGACCCAAATTCTTGCAAGAGAAATGAGATGAAAAGGGACGGTATACTCACCTTACATCTTTCCCGATATGCCTGATCAATTTTCTTTTTCCTCTGAGCTCGTTCAGATTCACGTAAACTTGATTGACTTCTTTTCAAAGGAGAAGCGTTGGAAATGTTTGGAGGTTGAGATGCTTGGGCTGTGCTTACATTAGTCTGGTTTGGGACTACCCCATTGCTTATTCCAGGTTGATTATTGCTTTGAGGCCAGCTTGTGTACGGTAAAGGTTCCCATTGCAGCGGCTGAGAAGTTGATCTCCAACCCTGGAAAGGCAAAAAAATTTAACTCAAACCTCAACACTTACGCGATCAAATTGAAATATAGCTTCAATTTCTATATTCTTTTCTAAATAAATAAATCACCCATAGTCAAAAGCCCTAGGATATCTTGGAAATCATATCTGGGTTGTCTGAAAAGATGAAGATTATTAAGTTTCCACATCGATCTATAACATAAACAGGAGTAGGTGCGAAATAATTTGAGAAATTGTTCAAAGTAAAAAAAAAAAAAAAAAAAAACGCAGGATAAACAGAAAGAGCAAATGGAATTTAATCTGTTTTTAGCAAGTCTAGTCAACCAACAAGCAATCTGTGGGTAAAACATAAAGAGAAAGAAAATAGATATAAAATAAACTTTTTTTTATTCTGATAAGAAATGCTTACATTTTCATCATCATCAGAGCAGGCAATGAAGTGTAAAATTTCTTCCATGGATTTGCTTTAGCAACGAAGAAGCATTTCTAGTTGCTATGTATATATATCATAACGAGAAAATTGAAGACGCGCGACAGAGATAGAGAGAGAAAAAAAGAGTCGATTTATTAAAAGAAAAAGAGAAAAGAAAAGAGAGAGAGAGAGAGAAATTTCAACTCCTCCAAACTCCAAGGTTGGGCGAGCGCATTGCATACATCCGTATCGATGAATCACAAGGGATCGTACGATTTTCTGTAGTTATTTACTGCTAATTGAATTTTCCTATCATAGGCATTTCAGAGGTGATCATGGCCGGGCCACGGCCCGGTTTTTTTTTTCCTCTGTCCAAGTCCGATTTTGGGTAGTTTAAGTCCGCCCGTTTAGACTCGAAATACTGTTCATTGAAATAAAAAAATATTTTTTTTATTTTTTTTATTTTTTTTATAATTAAAATTAAATAAAATAATATTATTATAATCAAAATCACTGTTCCGGGCCGGGCCGATCCGGAACATAAAATATTCTGCCCAGGCCCGGCCCGATACGGGCCGGGAGGGCTGCCCAGCCCGTGAGCATTTGGTCTACTGTTTATTTGTTTTGGGTAACAACTAATCAACTATAGACAATAGTGCTGCTATCCTAACCTTATGGATGAAAAAATTTCACCTCCGTTCTTATAAATAGATACTTGCGAGTAGGGATGGCAAAATCCGATCCGACCGATGGATTTTGAACCGATCCGATTCGAATGGAGAGGTTTTTTTTTTTTGAACAATGGAGGCGGGGCGGGGCGGTTTTTTTTGTCTGAAAGGCGGGGATGGAGCAGTTGTGGTAATTGCCTGCTCCGCACCGCCCCGCCCCGAATAGTGAAATTACAATTTTACCCTTACATTTTAGCTTTTAAATGAATAATAAAATAATATAATTAAACTTATTATTTTTATGTTTATATTTAATTTATTTTTAAAATACTTTATTATTTGAAAAAAATAAAAATAATTAATAAATATCAAATGGGGCGGAGCGGGGCGGGGCGGTTATGGATGTAACCGACATCCATGGAGGTGGTAGTGGTATTGAAATTTCAACATCCATGGCGGAGCGGGGCGGGGCGGGGCGCGGAGCAGTACAATGGCGGGGCGGGGGCGGATACTGCAAAATCCGCCCCCGCCCCGCTCCATTGCCATCCCTACTTGCGAGCTTATCCGTCTTATTTGACTTGGGTTAAATTTAGATAAAGATTTTCTTAATTCAGACATGATCCAATCTAAATTATTATTTATTAAATAAAAAATTATTTAAATTTAATTATAAAATATATATTAATATAAATGTTTTTAATATTTTAATAGTTTTTGAATAATTAAACAAGTTTTCAGACCCGATTCAAAATGAATTTTAGTAAAAAAAAAAAAATTATCCAGACTAGGGCCCGATTCATGGACAGATCTACTTATAACATAGCATAGCTTGGTGGCCTCTTTAACTTTGATATTAGTTTTAAGTGAAAAGTCTGAATTTGATTTTTTTTATTAATTTAATGATTTTAATATTTTATTTTAAATTTAATGAATTTTCATCTTTATTTTTTTATTGAAAATCAATTTAAAGATCTATACTATTTATAAATTTTTTTGTTGAATTTATTGTCACTAGTTTATTAACACTAACTTAATTGATGAAAGTATAAAAAAAATTAAAAAAAAATTTAAAAAAAATCAAATAGAGATAATTATGTTTTTCAATATTTTATACAATAATTTTTTACGAAAAAATTAATTAATTATTTCTAAAAAAATATCTACTTTTTAAAAATATCAACCACTTAAAAAAAACTATCCATTCTTTTTTTCCTTACATTTAATTAATTCTTTTTTAAAACACAACTTATTTTTTTTTTTAAAAATATTTTTTCACTCATAGTAATCGATAATATTGTTAAAATTTTATTAGTAATTTTGATCATGTAGTTTTTTATTGGTAAAGTGACACTTTAGTTTGACTTTTTTGGTCACGTAACACACAATATTTAAAAAATTTATATTTTTAATGAAAAGACTTTTAATCTAAAAAATATTAATTATTATTTAATTAAAATAATATTAGTTTTTAAAACTTATATTTTTGACGTGATAAAAAATTTAATCACTTCATCATCTTATGTTATTCAAAACAACAAAAGAATTAATATTTTTAACAATTATATTTAAATCAAGTATTAATAAATATAAACCCAAATTTATTAAAATGAAAAAATAAAATGATCGAATTTAAACTTTTTTTTTTCAACAATCGAATTTAAACTTTAATTACAGTTTAAAACTACTTAAAGGGAGGCTCAATTGGATGAATTCCCCTTTCCCAATGTTATCTTACCGATAGACCTAATAATATTAGACACGACAAAAAAAAATTAAAATATAACATGAAACATAATACAATATAAAAAAATACGAATACAATATGAATATACGAATGTTTCAAAATTTATATAACACAAATTATTAATATATCAAATTTTATAAAAATATAAAATATTTTAAATACGATTAAATAAACAAATATACAAATACGATATAAATATATAAATTATAATTTTTTTTTCTTTCATTAATTCCGTTCTTTACCGGCTCTCGAACCTTGTCAAACCTTCAAAATTGACGACAATGTAATCATATTCGCGCGAGCATAATTCCAAATTGACGGTAAAGCCGAAAACGACAGATGAAGTATTTTATCAATGTTGCGTTGTTGCTTGCGATTAGACGAGCGTCGCGCGAGCATTTTCTTAACACTTTTAAAACCATGAATCCGCGCGAGCCCACGTGATAACCGCAGACAATATCGCGCGGTGTTGTCGGTTGTGCTTGCATTTTTAAATTGCATCTTTATATCTTCTTGTCTGTGAGGTAAATTAGTACGTTCCGTGAGTTTTCACATAACAATAAGTCAACTACATATGTTTTATGCATATCCATTATATGCGTGAAAAAAATATTTTGGAAGAAAAAAAGTTATGTGTAATTCTTTTAAGAGAATTGAGTAAATTTTTTTAACGAAGAAGCTGGTAATTTTTTTTTAAAAAAAATTATATAAAAATTTGAAAGATATGAATATTCTTCTTGTATTATTTGGTACTATAATGTCACTTTGAGTATGAATTAGAGTACCATCTATACTAATATTAAAAAGACTGATTAAATTAGTGTCACGGATTAATTAGATATCAACTCAGTTGATAAATTTATTAAAAAACCAAATTAAACTT
Organism: Fremontodendron californicum; assembly: GCA_030761205.1. NCBI lineage: Eukaryota > Viridiplantae > Streptophyta > Magnoliopsida > Malvales > Malvaceae > Fremontodendron > Fremontodendron californicum. The sequence goes on from JAULJL010000005.1 coordinate 28,532,846, forward strand.
ATAATAAAAAATACAATTAAGAGAATTTATGTATTTTAATTTAAAAAAAAAAAAAACTATCACACAGGTAACATCCTCAAAGAACTTTTTTTTTTTAATACCAATATACATCGATAAATTTATTAATATATGATTTTTTTAACTCATTATTTTTATCATTTTTACCTACATGGGTTTGCAATATCTAGTATAATATAACTAGAATTTGGCCACCAGTTACATGGGTGTTTTGAAAAAAAAATTATGTTTTAAAAAGAAAAGGGAAATTATCTAAATAAAAATGTGGTAGTTTTTTTTAGAAGTGTATATTATTTTTTTAAATAATTCATAAAAAAAGATAAAATGATTTATATATCTTAAATTATATAAATTATCATTATTAAATTTGATTTTTATGTCAACTAGATTTGGCACACTCACAATGTAGGTAAAAATAAAAATATATTGTGTTTTTTTTTTAATTAAAAAAAACAATGTTTTAAACGAAAGAAAAAATTATTTAACAAAAATGTGGTAGTCTTTTTTTTTGTAAATAAAAGAAGTGGGTAGTTTTTTAATGTGTTTTTATAGATAGCAAAATGAAATTACGTTTTTAAGAGGGATAATAAGTTATATGAGTTAAAAAATATATAATTGAGGAGGTGGGTAGTTTTTTTTAAAATGGGTATTTATAAAAAAATAAAAGATATTAATATCCTTAAATTTGCTTTTTTTTTATAATTTAATTTTAGTTTTTACATCAATTTTCAATTGAGTTGGTGTCACTTGATTCAAGACACTAAGCTTAATCAGGAATTTTATAATAGTTTGAGTTGGTGTCACTTTAGTCAGAAATTTTATATATAACTAGTTCTATGCGCACCCACATTGTGGGTGAAATTAATAAATAAATAATTATTTATATAATACTAGAATTTGCCACACCCACGTGGGTGAAAAAAAATTAAATATAAATTTTGTGTTTTGAAAAATAATGATATTTAAATATATATATATATATATATATGAGTAAATTTTTAAGAGATGTTAAGAAAATAGTTGATAGTTTTTTTTATGGATGAAAAGTTAAAAGGATTAATAATGGGTAGCTTATTTAAGAATTCAATAGTTTGTTTAAGTGGGTAATTTTTTAGAAAAGTAAGTTTTTTAGAAATAAATAATTTTTAATATATAAAAACATTAAAAGACATAATTTTACCTCTATTTATTTTTTGATTTTATTGGTTTTTTTGTACTTTCACCAATTTTTAATATATAAAAAATATATAAAAACGTAATATGTATGATAATACCATTCAAACATTATCAAGTTAAATCATAAAAATAAAATAATGGATAATAAGAATCATAAATTCAATAAGTACCATCTAAATAATTCCATAATTTCAAATGAAAAATTAATTGAACATCAATTTTTTTTTTTATAAAAAAAACAAAGGTTATTTATAGCCATAGCCAGCTGCGCGTTAGCCACCCCACCCTCCAACCAAGACCCTAACTACAGAGTGCAGACCTCACGATTAGTCGGTGCCTTCCCTAACGCGGCCCCAAACCATCAAACACTAATAAAGCCAAGCTGACTGCACTAAGTACTACACCTAACCTCACCGTATTATATTTATACTCCCTTATAACCAACCCTGGTAAAATTTGTCATATATAATTCCCCCTGAACCTAAAACAGTAACAAAACCTTGTCAAGTTACAGCCAGTAAATATAAAGTGTTGCAGAAGAATGATATAAACAAACCCACCATTAAAACATGAAAGTTATAAAAGATGCAGCTAGCAATGGCAATTGGCACCATTGCGGCATTGCCCCTACTGAAAACGGCTGAGCAGCTGCTTGTAAAGGGTTTGGTAAAACCTCCTCTCCTTTTTCTTCTTCTATTTCTCTGTTTCAACCTCTTTGCTTGTAAAGGGTTTGGTAAAACCTTCTTCTATTGCCCAGAAAATGAGTGTTGCGGACGTTACACCGCATTTAAGCCGCTGTAGCGGCGTTACGTAACGTGTTTCGGTCGTTACGGTCGTGATTCATTTTCTCCAACGCGTAACGCCGAAATCGCGGTTCGGTAATCTTCATTTCCGTTACGATGCGGCCGTTACGTCGCGTAACGGCCGCATGTTAATACCATGAGTGCCCCAGAATACCATCGAGAAAGAGCAATAGAACAAGGTGGGAATAAGATATAACAAATAGGTAAGACAACCAAGGGCAATTCAACGGCTTTATGAGATAATCGGTATACTTTCTGCGTAGGCAGACCCAGTAGTATCTAATCAATGTAGTTGGCGGAACAAAAGAATTCCTACCCCTATAAATTGGAGAGGGGAAAAAGTGGAAGAGCATTCTGCATGAATATGCTTCTGCACTGGAAATATCTCATAGCGGGAAGGCCCAGAGATCATAAAGGATGGGATGGGAATGGAGGCATTCCAGTCCAACATACTGCGGTGAATAGGTTGAGGGAGATAGGGAGGGGAGTGGAATACAGGAAGTAGAGTGAACAATTGAGTGGCTATCCAACCATTCAATCGACTATGGAGGGAGGTTTCAGCAGCGGGTAAACGATGATGACTAGTACAGACTTAGGTAGATCGATCGTCGCTCATCCCACGTTTCCCCCCGTGAAGTGATTAATCCCTATGGAAAAGCAAGTATTCTGATTGGAGGAAATTTCTACCCTCTGATGATCCATTCCGCCCTTCCCTATAGCCGGAAAGCACTACAACCAAATTGGTTTTCAGTGGCGCTAATATAGCGGCGTTTTTAAGTAAAACGCCGCGGAGTACCGTGTTTTTGAATACCGGTGGCGTTTCTATAGAAAACGCCAGGAAGTTGTAAATTAGCGGCGTTTTATGTGTACAAACGCCGCTAAATCTGTACTAATTGCGGCGTTTGCATTATACAAACACCGCTAAAGTATAATCAATTTTTATCAGTTTCTTAAAATTTCGCCAAAATTTGGGCGCCAAAATTTAGAGGCGAGACGTTGCGTTTAGGCTTTTGTTTTAGCGGCGTTTGTGTCCACAAACGCCGCTAAATAATATAATATAGCGGCGTTTTTAAATATAAACGCCGCTAAATATTTCGATATAGCGGCGTTTGTAAATATAAACGCCGCTAATTATTTCGATATAGCGGCGTTTGGATAAAAGAAACGCCGCTATATTGATTCATTTATGGCTTAAGGCAAAACGATGTGTTTTACCTTGTAAAGTTGCGGCGTTTGTTGATACAAACGCCTCTATGCTTTCTAATATGAATTTCAGCCCCCAATTCAGAAACCTAAACCGAGTCTCTTTCTCTCCCTCTCTATCTCACACATCTCCAAGCCGAAATAGTCATCTCCAAGCCGGTTTTTGTCTCTTCATCTCGAAAATCATCATCTCGAAGCCGATTTGTCTCTCTTCATCTCCAAATCATCATCTCCAAATCGTCAAATCGTAAGTAATTCCAAAATTTGCTGATGAGTTTTTGTTTCTTTTTGTGATTCTGGTTTGTTGTTAGAATTTGATTTTGATTGGTTTTTTGTTTTTTGGAATGTAGTTAAGAAATACCTATTTGTGTTTTAATCGTTTTGTTTCTTCTCTGTAAAAAGAAGTAGCTAACTTTACGTTTCTGCAGTTCAAATACATTCACTACGATTCTCAGTGTAGGAGCAACCTTTCTCAGTGTAGGAGCAATTGACACAGGTGATTCTTACTGTCTTCTAGATAATTGGCTTGCAAATGGTATTTCCATATGAGGGTTTGACTGCTGAAATATCCTAATGCCAATCTTTGATTTCAATAAAAATCACTGTTATTTTTGCAGTTAATTTATCTCTCTGTATAAACATGTTGTCCTCAGAAAGTGTACAAAGCAAAAGAATTTTTACACTTTTACAAGAATTTCAATTTAACAAAGTTGCCCTATATTTGTTAGTAGTATTTTTTAGCCAGATACTTATGCAAACAGTGAGTCAATAAGTCATTTTATATACAAACAGGAGGAATGGGAAAAAACAAATCTGAGAGTCAAGATCAATAGCAATAATATGTTATTGTGAAAGTGAAACGAAGCTTAACTAAGTGTGCAAGTCAAATTGCAGGTAATCTTTCGATATAGGTCGGTCGCATTGCTTTGATATTGTCAGTTTCTTTCTTTTAGTAAAAACCATATAAAAGCAATTTTCCTTGGGAACTTTCCTCTTAAATCCCTGGGAAAAGCATTTGCATTCTATAGCTAGATTGGAACATGACACCAAAAAAAGATTTCTTGAAATTGATTGATGTCTACCCAATTTCGAGTTATTGAATGCTTGCAGATTAGATCATTAATGCCTTACACATTCCAATAGGTGAAAATGAGCCATGTTTTGTTTTCCATTAGGGAAAACGCTGCTTGAATTACTAGGTAAATAACAGTAATGTGCAAGACTTTACAACAAAGCCATTCATGACCTAAAGTACATGAGAAAAAATCATGCACCTTGACTCCTACTAATTTCATATTAACAGTTTTGTTAGGCAGAAGACCATATCCTATTCCTAAAAGCTCTTGGACTGGAGTTAGCTCCAGATTTGATCAGAAAACAGTTTTCTATAAGAAATACTACTAAAATGAAAAGATTTTTAAAAAAAATTAAAGAAAAAGTCTGTGTTACAATTGTAAGGTTTGTGGTTGCTCACCTTTGATGAAATATTTGAGCTACAAATGCCAGATTCAAATTTGTTGAGCCCTCAACAATGTCTTCTGGGCTCAAATACCGTTTGCAGCCCATTCTCTGTGCATGGTCAAGTACAAGTTTAGCCATTTCGGCAGCATCCTTAGTATTTAGGGTCAATGGATTGCAGTGCTTTGGTGCTAGAACATTAAGCAGGTAACCATAAGCTTTTGCATCCTGCATGTATGAGAAAATGAGTGAAACATATCAAATTATCAATGTAAGCAAAATAGAGCAATGCATCTAATTGATGTATAAGCATCAACCTCAATCCATTTATCAGTTTATCCTACCCTTGCCATTGAGTGTAATATTAACATAGTCAAATACCTTCACATCTGAAGAAAAATTTGTAACGGTTTTCTCATAGCCTGCTTTTTTTAAATGGAAATTCATCCACTTTAGTAGAAGTTTCTCAGGAGCTAACCCCATAAGTTCCTCAACATCCTGCAAGTTACAATAATTCAAAGGGAAACAACCAGTCCATTTGTTTAAAACATGTTTATTTCATGAATTTATTCTTAATTAAACACCAATCACATAGCTTGGATTATCTTCAACGAGTCAAAAAGGTGTTGGATTCCAAAAGATTTTTTTTACAAGAAAATGAAAGTCCTCAGTGCTCTTTGGGGAATTGGGTAATCATGCATACATATTTATACACATATTTGGATTGGAAATGCTATCATTTTCAAAGACTTTTTCACTATGCCAAGTAGTTTATTAAATTCTATTTGTATGATCCCATGATATCCTTATTAAATTCTATTTGTATGATTTATAGGCAGATTTAACTCTAAGTTGTTGGTCAAGTGCTAATCATGTAATTTGATTAAAAAGGTATTTGGCACAAAAATGGATAAGAGTTGGATGCAAAAGTCGAGACTAAGTCAAGAGTACGAAGATGGAGTACATAGTTTTCTCGATTTCGCTTTTCAGAACGCAAGAGAAGATAATAAGATATTATGTCCTTGTTCGAGGTGTGCCAATATTGATTGGCATATGCGTGGAGTTGTTTTCGAACATTTGATTTGTGAAGGATTTCTCCCGGGTTACAGACAATGGTTTTTTCATGGAGAGTCCGCAACTTCTAGATCATCTTCTAGAGTTCGTCCAAGTAATTCTAACAATCAACATCAGTCTATTAGACAAGATGACATGGAAGGCATGTTGCGAGATGCATTTAACATGCGTAACCATAGTTTGTACACATCTTCACCAGAAGTTCCTGGAGGGAATGATGGGTTCAATGACTTTGCTGAAACGGGAAGAGGTATGGGTGATCAGGAACCCAATGGAGAAGCGGCAAAGTTTTATAAGTTGCTTGATGATATGAATGAAGAACTTTACGAGGGATCTAAGCATACAAGATTGTCTTTCTGTGTCCGTCTTTTTCACTTAAAATGCTTAAGCGGGTGGACAGGAAATTATTTGACACTGTTATTAGAATTTTTGAAAGAAATGTTTCCTTTTGCAAAAATCTCTCAGTCTTGTAAGGATTCGAAGAAGATGATAAAAGATCTAGGCCTTGGATATGAGAAAATTCATAGTTGTCCGAATGACTGTATGTTGTATTGGGGTGATAGAACAAATGAACAATTTTGTCATGTCTGCGGTAAATCTCGATGGTTAATGGAAATACAGAAGAAAATATGAATGAGGACGATGGTGACACACATTTAAAGAAGAAACCTGCAAAGATTTTGCGGTACTTTCCGTTAATACCAAGACTTCAACGAATTTTCATGTCATCAAAAACATCTGATTCTATGAGGTGGCATCATGATGAAAGGATTGATGATGGCTTATTAAGACATCCTGCAGATTCTTTGGCTTGGAAATCATTCAACAATAAGTTCCCATCTTTTGCTAATGATCCCCGGAATGTGAGGCTTGGACTTGGTTCTGACGGTTTTAATCCGTTCAAAATAATGAGTACTTCTTATAGTACTTGGCCGGTTGTCTTGATTCCTTACAATTTGCCTCCATGGATTTGCATGAAACAATCCTCTTTTATCTTATCCATGATAATTCCTGGAGAGAAAGGTCTCGAAAATGATATTGACATTTTTATGCAACCTCTTATTCAAGAGTTGAAGCAGTTATGGGAAGGGGTTGAAACATATGACGCATCAAAAAAGGAAAACTTTAATTTGCGTGCAGCTTTGTTATGGACTATAAACGATTTTCCTGCTTATGCAAATCTATCTGGTTGGAGCACCAAAGGTCGTTATGCTTGTCCTTGCTGTGCTGCACAAACATGTTCAAAATGGTTATATAACGGAAAGAAATTCAGTTATATGGGACATCGTCGGTGGTTAGATGAAAATCATAGATTTAGATTCCAAAAACATGTCTTTGATGGCAGTGAAGAGTTAAGACAAGCACCTGAGACCACGATTGGGTCGGATATCTTGTTGATGTTGAAAGATATCAATTTCACTTATGGAAAGATGAATCAAACAAGTAGCACACAGTCAAGGAAAAGATCAAGGGAGATGTTAGAAGGTGATGTTGAAATTCAGAGTGATGAGGAGGAAGATGAAGAAGATGATCCAAATGAGGCGGATTTATGGAAAAAAAAGTATTTTTTATTAGTTACCTTATTGGGAGCATAATTTATTGCGTCACAACCTTGATGTGATGCATATAGAGAAGAATGTTTGTGAAAATATCATCGGGACAATTCTTAATGTGGATAGAAAATCAAAAGACAACTTAAAGAGTCGGCTTGACCTAATTGACATGGGAATTCGTCGTGATCTTCATCCGGAATTACTTCCTAATGGAAAATCACGGTTGCCTCCTTCTTGCTTTGGGATGTCTAAAAAAGAGAAGGACGTCTTCTGTAAGGTGTTGAAAGATATGAAGGTCCCGGATGCGTATGCCGCCAATATATCAAGATGTGTGAATGTGAAGGATCGAAAACTTTCTTCTTTAAAGTCACATGATTACCATATCTTGATGCAAGACTTACTTCCAGTTGCTTTACGTTGTTCTATGTCAAAGCAAGTGACTTATTCTATAATTGAACTTAGTAATATAATGAAAGCTATTTGTGGCAAAGTTCTCAAGGTAGATGAGCTTGAAAAACTTCAACATCGAGCAGCTCTAACTTTGTGCCACTTAGAGAAGATTTTTCCTCCATCATTCTTCACTATAATGGTGCATTTGGTTATCCATCTTCCTTATGAAGCAAAAGTCGGCGGACCAGTTTTTTATCGATGGATGTACCCATTAGAGAGGTATACTTTGCTAATTAGCTTATTATACTTTTATCTGGTTTACATAGCATTTAATTACACATTAAGATTGTTATGTATTCTGTTTTAGGTTTTTAGGAAAGTTAAAATCTTATTGTCGGAACAAACGCTATCCAGAAGGTTCTATTGCTGAAGGATATTTAGCGGAGGAGTGTATGACATTTTGTGCAAGATATTTGGATGATGTTGAAACAAGATTTAATAGACCGGGAAGAAATGATGTGCTCACACATAACAACTTAGCCGAAACATACTTATTTGAAAGTGTTGGACAACCAATCGGCAAGGTTGAAGTGGTTGAGCTAGATGATAAATCTTGGGCACAAGCGCATCGATATGTGCTTTTCCATAGTGATTCACTGGAATCATTATGCACGTAAGTTTCAGTATAATTTTTAATTTAACAAACAGTTTAATTTTTCTTTTGCTTTCTCACGTAAAAAAAGTACTTTTTATGATAGTGAGTATAGAAGCTACTTGAGAGAAACTTTACGTTCTCGAAGAAGACAACTTCGCTAGCTTGATAAGTTATTTACGGAAAATTTCCACGAATGGTTAGGAGAAGTTGTAAGTAACACAATTTTTTATCATTTTATTACGATCAATGTATTCTTTAATATATAAATAAAGTGAAGTGTTTGCCTTTGCGTTTCTTGTAATAGGTTTGGAGTGGAAGAGATGTTAGCGAAGAATTTAAGTGTTTTTCACAAGGACCGAATAGAATAGTGAAAAGATACAGTGCTTACATCATTAATGGATTTAGATTTCATACTAAATCCCGTGAACGCTTTAGGAGAACACAAAATTGTGGAGTTGTTGTTTCTTCTTCAACAACAAGCTATGCTAGTGCTAGGGATAGTAATCCTGTGGAGGGGGATATTGATTATTATGGAATTCTAAATGATATTATTGAGTTGGATTATTATGGCAAGTGGAAGGTCGTGTTATTTCGATGTGATTGGGCTGATGTGAATACTAGTAGAGGTGTTAAAAAAGATCAGTTCGGATTTACAATGGTGAATTTCTCTCGATTAATTCACACCGGACAGCAACTGATTGACGAACCTTATGTTTTTTCATCTCAAGTCAAACAAGTATTTTATTCCGAAGATCCGAATGATGCGGGTTGGTATGTTGTACTCCGTAACACACCTAGAAACCTGTTTGATATGGGTGATAAATTTCAAGATGATATTGAACAAAGAACTGAATGCTTGCCATTTACGGATCAAAACTTGGATGAAAATATCCCTAATACCAATACAGATGTTCGGTGGGTTCACGAAGATGTTGATGAAGACATTTATGAAACTTGATGAAAAAACGGAATGTAGTAAGATTATTTTGAAATAAATACTGTGTATATAATATGTTTTTATACTGTAAATATTATTATTAATGTTTTTTACATAATAGTATTTCATTCTTATACTAATGTTGTTTACTTAAAATTGATGCAGATAGCATGGCGAGGAAGAGATTAAGGGATATCAATATCATTCAGACTGTTGAGGGTGACACTAGAGTGACGTCTTCAGAGGTGCCGAATGCGTCTACTGCAGATGTTAACCCACCAGAGTTGTCGGCTGTCTCCACAGCTGCAAAAACTGCAGTTCATACGAACTTGAATACAGGTATCGTGTTACAGAAGTGTTAAAAGTACGCAAAATAGTTTGGAAATTGCTTATATATTTGCTTTTGTGTAGTTGATAATGTTGGACAACGCAGAACTCGTGGTCGTACGACATTAAAGGAGTTATGGGCACTACCTCCTGAAGAGCGTATTGTTGTCGCAGCAAATAATGAGCAGTAGCCAATTGGTCCAGAAGCACAATTATTGGCTAGCTTTCTTGGCCTGATTGCTCGAAATGGGATGAAGTGTCCCATTCATTATGAGTCATGGCGTGATGTGCCGAATACTGAGAAGGTCGAGCTGTTAAAGTTTATTGAGGTATAAGCGTGTTAAATTAGTATTGCATTATTTTAATAATTTTGTTGATCATCGAAACTAACTTTGTACAACTTCTCCGTTTCAGTCACGATTTTCTTTGCAGATTCCCACATCATTTGTTATGAAATCATTGGGGAAAAAATGGAAAGACTTTAAGCATGAGTTGAAGAAAAAGTATTTCGATCGAAATACTGATCCTAATGTCTTACTACGAACCATACCGCGTGGTGTGATTATGTGGCAGTATGAGAGATTGGTTAGATTCTGGTATTCAAAAAAAGGAGAGGTATCATTTATAATTTATTTTGGTCATTTACTTATAGTACTTGATATAATACAATTGTATGGAATATGTATACATTAATAACGTGCTTTGTCTAATGTACAGGAACGAGAAAAGATAAGGGTACGCAGTAGACAACAACAGAAATACAGTCACACCAGTGGTTCAAAAAGTTTTGCCAGAAAAGCTAATGAAAAATTAAGTTTACATTCATAATCTATTAATATATTAGTTCTCAATTCTTTTAATACAATTTAGTATTAATTATTATTGTTTTGTAGGAAATTGAGCGGGGTGAAAAAATTGGACGAGTTGAACTGTTTCAGTTAACTCATACTAAGAAGGATGGATCCTATTTGAACATCGAGACTCAGGAAATTATGGTATATTTTCTTCAAACTTGTTTTCATTTACAAATATATTTTACAAAAGATTTTAATAATTTTATTGTTTTATAGGAGAAAGCTCGAAATAAAATTGCTGAGTATCAAGTCGGAGCATCAGATGGGTCATCAGCGAATATGCAAGATGTCGAGAATCAAATATTCACTGAAGTAGCTGGAAAAGAACGATATGGATGGGTTCGAGGTGTCGGAATGGGTCCGACACCATCTAGCTACTATGGACTTGGTTCTCAGCGGTTTACTGCTTCTTCTTCACAAAACTCCAGTGCATATGAAGTTCAGATGCTGAGAGAAGAAATGCAAAATATGAATAAACGTTTTGAGAAGAGGGAAGCAGAGAGACAAGCTCAGAAAGAAGAACAGGATAGACGATATCAGGAGCTGCAGACACAGTTTCAGTCGTTGATGAATTTAGTGCAGCAAAAGAATTTAGGAGGCTCATCCACTTCAGATTAAAGAATTTGTTAGTGGTTTTGATGTGTTGAATAATACATTCCTTGTATGGTTGATATTAAATATATTTTTATATTATATATTTTTTTTTATAATTTGTGTTGTTTGTGTATTATTCGACATTTTTGTAATTAGTAATTTTATCAAATAATATTTTTGTATTTATATCAACTTTTTAAAGGAAATAAATAGTATTTTTTTAAAAAAAAAATATTCTGTATTTATAGCGGCGTTTGAGGAAAAAACGCCGCTAAATACATAAATTTCTGCAAATATAGCGGCGTTTTCTGATAAGAAAACGCCGCTATATACATAAATTTCTGCAAATATAGCGGCGTTTTCTGATCAGAAAACGCCGCTGCAAGCCAAAAGTTAGCGGCGTTTGTGATCAGAAAACGCCGATAAACGGCAGCACGTAGCGGCGTTTTTTATTCCAAAACACCGCTAAGAGAGAACACTTAGTGGCGTTTGAGAACAGAAAACGCCGCTAAAGTTTCAAGTATTACCATTTCAGACGTTCAATTGTGGCGTTTATAAACGCCGATAATGTACCTAAAAACGCCACTAATTTAACGGCGTTTATGGTGAAAACGCCACTAAATTTTCCGTCACTGTTTTTACCGGCGTTTGTAACGGCGTTTTTTAAAACGCCTCTAATTTTTTTCGCGGCGTTTATAAACGCCGCTATTCCTAAAAAAAACGCCGCTGAAAGATCAATTTGCTGTAGTGAAGGTATTAAATCTATGTAATAATTTACATACTATATATACAAAGTTGTGATTACAAAAGTTGTTGCTTAATAAATACAAAAAAAAACTGAAAAAAGTATAGTGACATTAGATGAATATCAATCATTTCTTTAATTCTGTAGAACATCAAACAGATGGCGGGAAAAGAGAAACAATTATACCAAAACAAAGTCTATTCCAATTCTAGCTGAAAGAAGCAACATACAAAACTATTGTTTCCATAATTGAACTCCACTGCTGGAAACCAATTAGTAGACAGAGGGTTACACATATCTTACTACAAACTAGCTAATTACACATATCTTATTACAAACTAGCTAATCTGTTCAAAAATCAGGCTACCCTCCTAGCCTGACAGGTTCGATCCGTATTGAGCCAGGCTTGGACATAAATTTTCTTAATTCGGACTAGCCCGATCCAATTCGAATTACTGTTTAATAATAAAAAAATATATTTTTTAATTATAAAATATATAAAATATTAATATAAAAATAATTTTTTAATTTTTTTTAAATAGGCTCGGACCAAATTTGAGTAAGGGATCTAAAAAAATGAGTCACGGTCCGACTCATAAATGCCTCTATGTAGACTACTACAACCTACTAAAAATTTCATGAAAATATAGTCCAGGAACTGATCATCTTGTAAAAACTAAAAGCTAAATCATAAGTCTTTATATAAATGTAAACTATTTATATGAGTTCTTACAAAACTCTACACAAGAAAAGAAGAAAAAAAAATCTCACATAAAGTAGGGACAGTAAATTAAGAAAGGTCTTGCTTTACATAAATTTCTGTCCAAGTTAAATATGCCTATGTCATAAATGGTTCTCGGTTTTTTGGCATAAACTGGGTGGCGACTCCTAAATCGAACTTATGAGAGTGACATGGGAGAAATCCGCATTGCTGCTCAAAATAATAATAAAAAAAATATTACATTAAATTTAAAAAATATTGGTGATTAAATCGTTATAAATTCATGTCGACAATGCGATATTGACAATGATGAAAATATTAATAAAAATTTTACAAACGTTGATGTTCAAATAATGAAAATTTCAAAGTTGGATGATCAAAATAGAAATTCTCAAAAAATTTATGTGACCAAAAATGTAATTTACTTTTTTATAAAAAAAAAAAAATTAAAATTATAATGCCACATGGATAAACCTCGTGACATGTTATATAATATAGCAATATCACGTGATGACTAGCAGATTAGATTGCATGATAATGTCACGTCAGCCAGCATATCGCTAGTCTCTAACGACTAGATGACAAAAAATAAATTTATAAACATTAATGATCAAATCATAACCTTTCATAATTACGTGACAAAAAAAAAAAAACCGCCTAAAGTTGAATGAATAAACATGTAATTTACCCATATATGTACAACATATTTTGCTTGCTTTTAGAGTTTTCACAGTAACATTCAAAATCTTCATCTAATTAATTAAGGATAAAAAAGAGAAGTCGCAATTGATTTTTTTATTCTTTTCCCGACAAGAAATAAATTGCGACGGAAAGTAGTAAACTATTAATTAAAGGGTTCAGTGTATTATATGTTCGTTGCATAATAGAAAAGCAGCTTTGCTTGAATTGGAGCACCAAGCTAGAGCCAATTACTACTTTTCCTTGCTTTGTTTTCCTATGACTTCCCTGCAATAAAAAAAGAGAGGGAGAGGGAGAGAGAGAGAGAGTGAATATTATTGTTAATTAGATGATCATAAAGTTTAAGAAACAGTTTTTTTAATTTTAATGGTAAAATATGCTTCTATTTGACTGGTTTTTTGTACATAAATTTCCTTATTGTAATTTATATATTTTATGCCATAATATTATATTTTGCCTTTTTACTTCCTTGAGTTACTAACCGGAGAATCTGAGTAAGGGCAGCAGCTTTGATGAAATCATTGCTCTCTCGTGCTTTTAGGATTTGAAACATAAGACAAAGTCGAAGTTTGATGTTGAGACTTTGTTGTGTTATAAAGCCAATCTCTCTCCGGAGTTGCTCACATTCAAACTCTACCATTTCCAACTTTTCTTTCACTTCTCTTTGCCCCTTTCTTATGCTTTCTTGTTCCTTGCCAATCTCTTCCATCTCCTCTTTCAGCCTTTCCATCCTCATATTTAATTTTTCTCTGCCTCTTCTTCTCTTCGTGCATGCAAAATTTAAAAATGAGAGAAAAATTATTACATGATAGACTTCTAGATATCACGAGTTTGAGAAAATTTAGATGCTTAATATCATTTTCAAATTAATTAAGTAAATAAGGATTGAAATTAATGATAGATTAAGAATTTAAAAAAAAAAACTTTAGCTACTTTACACAAATGACAAAAGCAAAACTTGTCCACTAATCAACCTAATTACCAAGCCATTTAATGTTGAACCAATAAAGTTTCATACGTAAAGAAAAAAGAAAGCAATAAAATTTCAACATGTCCTTAACTGAGATTTAAGTTCAAAATTTCTAACAAATTAATTAAGTACCTTCAGTTGAAGCCAAATACGAAGCTAGAAATATTGACAGAAGGAGATCGAAATATATATATATATATATATAAAGATTTAAAATAAAAATAAAAACAATATACGAAATAAACCTGTCTAAGAATAAGATTATCCGTGGGTTCGAATCGGGCCGGATCTTGGACAAGTAAATTTTTTTGTTATGTGAGCCTAACTCAATCCAGTCCGTAGGCAACTCTAATATAAAAATATTAAATTTAAATATTATATATGATATTAAAATTTCTAACAATATATAAATTCCTTATAATGAAATTTTTTTTTTTAATTTTTAAATATTATAATTCATGTTGCATATTAAAAAAATTTAATAAGAAATAAAGTTTCAACGTAAAAAAAATTTATTATCTAATTAAAATATGCATAAAATTATTCATATTATAAAAGAAAATCATAAGATTACATATATTTAAAAAAAAAAATAAGTTAAATGCACAATTCGTATTAGATATTGTAATTGTTTAACTTTCTTTCTTTATTTTTTTCTTATTAGCATAGAATGAAAAATATTAAACAAATAATTAATGTAAATATATCTATTTAATTGATTGAAAAGGTAAATAAACAGAATTAAGCTAATAATAACGAATGAGGTTTAGGCTAAAAGTGTTACCAAATTTATTTTATCAAACAAATTTTATAAATGAGGGGTCAAATTGAAGGACCAAACAAAATTTGGAGGCAATATATAATTTTACTTTATTTCAAACGTGTTAAAAAATTTAAGGAGGTCAAATTGAAGGGACAAGTATAATTTTACTTTATTTCAAAAATCTTAAAAAATTTAAGGGGCCAAGAGCCCAAGACCCCTGTCTGTCCCCTTCCTTCGTCCCTGGTTGAAGCAGCTCAATAATACATTATATATATATATATATATATATATAATTTAACCTATATAAATTAATTAAGCTATTAGGTAAAATAACAAAGGAAATGTATTTTAATTATTGGTAAAAGGCGAACAGATTAACGATGATAAATGAAAATGTTTATGTACCAAATGCTTCCTTTGCGATAATGTAAGAGATTTCTTGATGCCTACATTCATGCCAATGGTTTTCTGAGGACTCTGCATCCCGGCCGGCCGACCTTGTTAGCAAATCCCAGTGATCTTATAATCTATAAGCTCTGATTCGAATGATCTTCTCAGCCCCATCCCCATTCAAGCATTTATATATTAAGATGCGTACATAGACTTTAATAATCCAAGAAATTACTAGGAGCTTCTTTGTTAGTTTGTATATATATTTTTATGTTAATAAATTTAAAGTATTGATTCCACCTATAAATGTTCGAAGAAACTAGAAAAACAGATGCAATCGTCGACAACCGAGAGAACTCGTTTGGTTCCTTTCGATTTATTGTACTTGACCTCAAGTCTATCGACCGATTTTTTTTTTTTTTTTCTTCTGGATGAATGGGTAGCTATATTGAAAATTAAACATATTCACATGTCGAACTAGATTTATTTATGAATCGGGTTACTCTTTTGATTTGATAGACCCGATCCTAAATAAGTTGGGTCTGAACAATAATTTTTGTAATTCAATTCGAATTATTATTCAATTAAAATTTTATTTTTATTTAAATATAATTATAAAAATATATAAAATTTAATATAAAATTAGTTTTTAATAAATATTTTTTAAACCATAAAACGGACTTTCGAACAATACAAACCCGACACAAACTGGACTTAAACAAGCAAATATAAAATGTTTTGAGCCCAACCCAGTCCATGATTAAATCTAGATCGAATGAAGTAGGTTAGACTCGATCTAATTTAGATCGAATTTTGAACAAAAATTTTAAAATTTGAGTCAGCCCGATTCAATGCATTAACTCTTTTATTAAAATGTTTCTCTTTTCATTTTATATATATTAAAACCATGAAATAAGTTAGTCTTTAAATGGGGATTAGGAATAGAACATTTAAAAAAAAAAAAAAGAACTTGACCACCCTAGTATAATTTGTCTTCATATTATCATATGTGTTTATCATATATATATATTTGCCTTTTAGTTTAAGACCCAAAAAGAACGACAATCATTTCAAACTGTGTTTATTATTATTATTATTATTATTATTAATAAGGGACAGGAATAAAGTTAAATTTGTCAGCCCAGATTGATATTCATGAGAAAGAAAAGGAAAAAAAAAAAAACTCTTTACTTCTACTCCACCTAAAATATTAATTTGATTTTAATTAACAATACTTATAAAAAAACACGCAATTTATATTTTATATCAATTACATTTTCAATAAATTTCATTACTACTTTCTTAAAAATATCAAATATAGTTATCAATACTTAAACTGATTACTTTGTTATACACCTGTCGAAAGATTCGACAAGCTTGGCTCGAATTGGATTGAGTTTGGACAAGATTTTTTTCAATTCGGGTTTATCCGGTTTGAATTACTGCTTATCCAATAAAAAATATTTTTATTTAAATTTAATTATAAAAATATTAATATAAAAATAAAATTTTTAATACTTTAATATTTATAAACAGTAAATCGAATCTACGGACTGACCCAACCAGACTTGAGTGAGAAAAAAAAATTAAATTGCGGTTCGATCCGATCTATGAACAGATCTATTTTGTTACAGTGAATTGTTTTGTTAATATTTATGATTTTAATAGTTATATCAGGTCCCTACTAAACGTGGACCGGGCAAAACTAAGTGCTGCTTTTTAGTAGATCTTTTTTGATACAATGGACTGCTAAATTTTTCTTTAGCCGAAGATTTATATCTGAAATTGGGGGGATAAACTATAAACCCCAAAGGAAAGGATTATACTGACCCAATAAGGACAGAACCCGAGCTTAATTTGCGTGCAGGTGGGAGCTTGAATCAATGGGTCAAAACCAGTGGTTCCAAGAATTCTTTCTCGTAAAATATTCTAACTAATTGATTGAATTCAATTTAAAATTTATAGCTCGAGTTTGATTGAATTTTATTTTTAAATTCGAATTCGATTCGAGATAAAAATTAAACTACTCGAAAAATATTCTAACTCGTTAAATTAGACTCGTTTACTTTGTAAAAACGAGCTCAATTTTCATCCTCAATTTCAATCTCAATTATTTGTATTCAAACTCGAATTTGAATTGAGATTTTTCTCAATACTAATTATTAAAAAAAAAAAAAAAACTCAATTAGACTCGTGAGCTACTCGAATAGGATACTAAGATATTCGAATACGGTTCGCTCGATAAAATGAACTGTTCGAGCTCGGCTCGACAATGACCTAACCAAATTCGAATTTTTTTTAATCGAATTCAAATAACTTACGAACATAAATGTTTCATTGACATCCTAACGTGTCAATCACAAATTGTTTACCAAGCATAGCTGCCTGCGACTCGGTTAATTTGCACTTTGCTCACGACATTTTTACTATATATTCTAAATTGACTTTTTCAAGTCTTTGTTATATTTATTCTAATTAATTAAGAGCCGCTAAGCACGCAAATACTACCTAGGTCATGTATTATGCACTTTGACTATATTTTAAAGGCTAAATTAAAATTTTGGACCTGAGTTTGCATATATTTAAATTTTAGGACATCATGTTATATCAATTCCAATTTAAGACCCCAAGTTTCAAGATTCTTCCGATTTAGGTTTGTTACTGATGGACTCTTAACTATTAGCCATTTAACCAGCATGAAGGGCAAACTTTTTTAGGCCACATGGATTTGTTTAGCCATATGTAGTAGTTTGTTAATTGTGACAATAAAGTTATCTAAAAAAAAAAGGAGAATGAATAAAAGTAATAGAAACAAATAGAAAAATAAAGTAAAAAACAGAAAAATTAATTTTGTTATCATATTAAATTAGGTGATTTCTGTTAGAGCAGAGATTTTTTGTAGCAATTTCCATGGATATATGATACAATGTGTTTTTATGCTTTCACCATATTAATTGGTGCTTTTCTACTTTTACTCGAACAAAACTCTGCCCCAAGCCGGGGCTGAAAGTTTCAATGTTGACCTTCAACCCAAGACATGAACCGACAAATATTTTCTTACAAAGCCCTAGTAATTCTCTATAACTTCTATTTTTTTGTGACATATTATATTTTATGTTTTTGTTTTTATCAGTTTTGAACCTGTTCTGTAGTTTAAGACGAGTAAATATAGATCAAACCAAACACCAATTTGTCCTGTCTGTCACACAGCAACATCATATGTTGTATTGTTTCAACCTTACAAAAACATACCTTAAAGCTTCAATGAAATCTAGAAGTTTGCTGCCCCTATATTCTTCTTTCAAGTCCTCCCCATTTGTTTTCATGCTTTAAATTTTCTTCCACATATTTCACAGCTTTTCACATTTAGTTAGAGGTGATAATGGTTTATGGTTAGGATCACTTTCACATTTATTATGACGTGAAAGAGAATTTTGATATAATTTAATTTTATTGATTGAGCTTAATGCTGATGTGATAAAAAGGGTCTATATAATAAAATTTCTCATATTGATACTATTCTCTTAGTCACTCATTTTTATACCAATTGTCTTACAACAATTGATTTTTTAGATTTTATTTAAAAAATATATAGTTATATTTAATTTAGGCCAGATTTAATTAAATCCACACAGCTTTGGATCTCTTTTGATTTAGGTTTAGGTTTAGTCCAATTTTGATAAAATTTTAAATTTTATTTGTTTGTTTGTTTTATTTACTTTACTTTGTTTACTTCATTTAATTCTACATGTATATTTAAAAAAAAATTAGATTAAATATATATTTTAATTATTTTAATTGGTAAAAATAAAAATTAAAAAACAAAAAAATATATAATTTTATAAGATTACATAATTATAACTATAGTTTTTATTATAATTATCGTATATATAATTTTAATAGGTTTTAGAATAAGTGGAGATTTAATTAATGATGAAATTTAAGAAAACTTACGGGTGTGCTATTATCAATTAATTATTATTTTTATTCAAATAATTATTAATATATTATAGATAATAAATTTATGGATATATTATGTTTTTAAATTATTATAAATTTTGGACAAATATTATCAATTAATTATTATTTTTAAATTAAAATAATCATAAATATATTAATAATAATTTATGAAAAATGATCCCAGCATAAAGGGATCTCATCCTAGTGATTGAATTAAAATTCTCTAAAGTGTTTTTCAGCGTAATTATAATAAATGAGTATCACATCAATCTCAATTTATCCAAAAGTTACAAAGAGTCAATCATGATTTTAAGCTTTTAAAATAATTTTATTATCTTTGAAATTATTTGGAACTCTTTGTTATAGGTGCACAACCCTAGTTTACAATATTTATATTTAGTTCTCATGTAAAAAAAATATATATATATATATATATAGATAGCTATTCTGTTAATGAGGTCCAAAAATTATTAATAAATTTCAATTAAAATAAAATATAATGATAAATTTTAATATCTACTTATAATATGATAATAAATTTATTTTTTAACCTAAAAATGACAAAATAAAATTTATGAGATGAGATGATAAAAAATTGTCTCTCGTTATGTAACTTAATATCATATGAGAAGAAATTTATTTATATTAGTGTAAAATTAATTTAATTTTACACGTTTTCGTAATTTTTTATACGATTTATATTTGTTTAATTTGATCATTGTATTTCATACTCTATTTATGTAGATCGTGTACGTCAAATTTCAAGTAAATTAAAAATGTTCAACTATTTCTTTGATGAAAAAAATATTTCAACTATCAAATATACATCAAAAAGATAATATTCTCGATTGACAATATAAATATCGGATCGATTCAATTCGAAACTTTACGTGCACGACGAGTGTGATTATATGACTAAATCCAAAGGTTGATTTATTAAAATATCAATTGCACACGAAGATATAAAAGTATGTAAAACTAATTAGTTTTACATCAGTATAAATTGATCCTATTATATATATATATATATATATAAAACATTTATACAATACCCAGCAATCATGACCATAAAAATACAAAAGGAATTTGTTTGGTGTATTGGACTGGTATTCCTCCTGCCTGCGTTTCATAGCAGCGTCCATAATATGAACAAAAATAGAAACTAAAGTTAAATCTAAATCCATCGCCTCGTCTTTTCAATCGCTCACCAACAAAAGAGTCCAGCAAAGAATTTTTTTCTTTCTTACGGAATATAACGACTTTCCTCAAAGGCAAAGGAAGTTCCTCGAAAGTTACCCACCGTAATAAAGTTCTCAAACAACACAACTAACACCGGAGTATTATTTATTTTACTTATTTTTTTATATTTTAATTAAATTTAATTAAATAATTATTTAAATTTGTTATGTTTTGATTTTAAAATTGAATAATTCGAGTGTCAAATTCGAATGATTTGAACTCGAATGATTTGAGTATCAAATCTCAAATGACACGAATCCGAATAACTTGAGTGTCAAATCCATATGATCCGAACCTGAAATTATCAAAATTCGAAATAATCTGAATCTGAACTTACATGAATTCTAAAGGATCTAAACTTAAAAAAAAAAATTAAATTCAAATTGACCAAACTTGAAACCAACTCGACCTGCTTTTGAAAGCTCTAAATTCACAAATGAACATGCGCAGGAACAAATTTCTTTGGGTAAATTTGAAAAACATGCTGTCAATAATAAGTTATTGTTAAATAATATAATGAGTAAAAATTATTGGAAAAAGAGAAATGAACAATTAAAAATTATTAACAAGGAAATTGTAAAGACAAAATTATCCTTAATAAAAAAATTTCTCTTTCCTTTTTCTCTTATTTTTAATTTATTTTTTAATTAAAAAATAAAGTTTTCTGAAAATAATTTTTTTTAATTTAAAAAAATATTTTTTTAAATTTTTTATTTACTTTTTTTAATTACATTTTATTAAAAAATAACATTATTTTTTCTAAAATTATTTTTTCTTTATTTTTAAAATTTTAAAAAAATAAATATTTAAATATTTTATTTTTAAAATTTATTTTTAACTAAAATTTTTAAAAAATAATATTTTCTTAATAGAGGAGAAAGAAAAAGTAGATTTTTTCATTAAAGTTAATTTTGTATTTACAATATCTTTTATAATAATTTTTAATTATTCATTTCTTTTTTTCAAATAATTTTTATCCGTTATACCATTCAACAATAATTTAACCATTCACAACATGTTTTTCATATTTACCCAATTTCTTTTTCCTAATCTGTTACTATTAATTGATATATATATATATATATATATATATATATATGACAATTGCTAAATTAATATTCATTGTCTTAACATATTTGATTAATTCGACTTTATTTTTATCAATTCAACTTTTTAATATATCTGTTAAATTACTAGGAGCGTTATAACTTATTGTGATTTTTTATGGATATTTCAACAATTAAAATTATATGTTTCTTTTTATATATATATAAAAAAAAAAAAAAAACTACTGAGATTGAAATGCTTTTTTTTTCTTTCTAATGGCACTATTTTTTAATACATTTTATTACATAAGGTATGAATATATATATATATATATATTAGTAATTTTACCCGCAATGTTGTGGGAGTTATATTTTTTTAAAATATACATAAGTAATTTTATTAAATTATTTTAAATTAGAATTGTTTTAAAAAATATAAAATAAATGGAAATAAAGTAAAAGAAAATATTTAATATTTTTAAAATTAGATTTTTTAAATTAGAATTAAATTAGAATTATTTTTAAATTAGAATTATTTTTTAACTAAATTTTTTAAAAAATAATATTTTCTTAATAGAGGAGAAAGAAAAAGTAGATTTTTTCATTAAAGTTAATTTTGTCTTTACAATATCTTTTATAATAATTTTTAATTGTTCATTTCTTTTTTTCAATATCTTTCATATTTACCCAATTTCTTTTTCCTAATCTGTTACTATTAATTGATATATATATATATATATATATGACAATTGCTAAATTAATATTCATTGTCTTAACATATTTGATTAATTCGACTTTATTTTTATCAATTCAACTTTTTAATATATCTGTTAAATTACTAGGAGCGTTATAACTTTATTGTGATTTTTTATGGATATTTCAACAATTAAAATTATATGTTTCTTTTTATATATATATAAAAAAAAAACTACTGAGATTGAAATGCTTTTTTTTCTTTCTAATGGCACTATTTTTTAATACATTTTATTACATAAGGTATGAATATATATATATATATATATATATATTAGTAATTTTACCCGCAATGCTGTGGGAGTTATATTTTTTTAAAATATACATAAGTAATTTTATTAAATTATTTTAAATTATAATTATTTTAAAAAATATAAAATGAATGGAAATAAAGTAAAAGAAAATATTTAATATTTTTAAATTTTTTTTCCTATTATACTTTTATATTTTTAAATTTAATTTGATAAATACAAAGTGATAAATAAACTACTATAATTATTTTAAATCATATTTTCTTTAAAAAAAAAAAATCGATAAGAGAATAATAAAAAATATTAATAAATTCTTTAATACATAAAAATATATAATTATATAATTATATAATTTTTTTAGTAAATATATATTTATTTATTTTTGTAAAAATAATAAATTATCAAAAATTAAAAACAACAATAATAATAAATAAATAAATAACTACAACTATTTTTTCTATTTACTTATTATTTTCTTTCTATTTTTTCTTTATTCTTCTTAATTATAAAAATTAAAACAACACTAATAAAAAAAATAAAACTACAATTTTTTTTCTCTTTTTCTTCCTCTTCTTCTTCTTCTTCTTCTTCCTCCTCCTGCCACCAAATGCTTGAGTCGTCGCCTACCACATCGAGGCAGCTGTGCCTCCCTGCTCGAACTCCTACTCCATTTTCTCTCCTTCCTTTCTTTCTCTCTCCTCTATTTTCTCCCTCTCCTCCATCATTTTCTCATCTCCGGCCAGTCACTCAGCTTATCTCTCCTCTGCCATCTCTCTCTTCTTTTTCTTCTCTCTCCTCTTCTCTCTTCTCTCTCTCTCGACACAATACCTCTTTTTTTTTTTTGGGTTAATGCACAAATTGACCCTCGAAGTATACCCCTTTTCATGATTTGGTACTTAAAGAAAAAAAATTCATGATTAGGTATCCAAACTTTATTTCCGTTATTCACGTTAGTCCATGACTTAACGGTTTGATAACATGTCATTTTTTGACCAATAAAAATGTGACATGTGTCAACTTTGAAACATCAGCAATGCCCTGCCAGCATTTAAAAAAAAATTATTTATTTTATTTTTTAAAATAAAAAAAAATTAATTTCTGAAAAGTTAATTTTTATTAGTTTTTTATTTTAAAATTTTTTAAATTAAAATAGTAACATAAATTAAAAAACAAATTTTAAAAAATAAACAATATATTTTTTATTTTCAAAAAAATTGAAAAAATTCATTTCTGGAATTTTTTTTATTTTTAATTAAAAACATTTAAATTTTAAATTTAAAAAATAAATAAAAAGTCATTTTTTATTTTTTAAATTCAAAAAAGTTAAAATTTTTAATTTCAGGAAATATCATTTTTATTATTTAAAACTTTTTAATAAAAAAGAAAAATAAAACATTTAATTTTTTTTAAATTCAAAAAATTTGATTTTAGGAAATAATATTTTTTATTTTTTTAATTAAAAAAGTAATTTATAAAATAAGTTTAAAAAATACAAAATTCCTAAATGCTGAAGTGGCATTGTTTAAAAAATACAAAATACAAAATTCCTAAATGCTGAAGTGGCATTGTTGACATGTCAAAGTTGGCACGTGTCAAGTTTATATTGGGTAAAAATGCACATGTCAGCATGCCGTTAGGCATTAGACTAACGTGTATGACGGGAATTAAAGTCTCAATACTTAATCGTAATTTTTTTTCCTTAAGTATCATATCATAAAAAATGATATAGTACATGAGTCAATTTGTATATTAACCTCTCTCTTTTTTTTTTTTTTTTTTTTTTTTTTTTTAAATCATTCAACTTAAATTATCTTTTTACCCCACAACCAAAAAAAAAAAAAAATCTTTTTAAAAACGTCAACTGTGTCCCTCAAGACTCAGTTTTCATTATAGTAGATATGAAAAATTATATATTTAGAATCTAGCAATACATGTAGTTTAAGTTTACTAATTTAGTAATGTTTAGTATCATTTTTAATATCACAATGATAATCTAATCGCCGAAGTGATCTCATTACTAGGGTTATTTTATCACTCGTGATTTATGATCACTTTATTTAAGTAATAGTCATTAATTTTTGAAAATTAAAGATCACTATGTTTGATGTTATTAAAATCCAAATATTATTTTGTTCAAAAGTACCAAAATAACCATGCATATTGTAATAATTACACAAGTTAATGATTTTAATGTTATTTAAAAATAATAATTTGCAAAATATTAGTAATCTTTTATTTACTTTATAATTAGGTATAATTAAATTATAAAATTAACAAATATATTTATTGATAAGTAAACTAATATTTATAATAGAAATTATGTAAAAAATATTTGAATTAGAAAGTAACACTTGTATCTATTAAAATCATAATTTTTTAAAAAAATTGTTATATATATAAAACATTAAAAAAATTAGCACTAAATTTACTTTTTGAATTCGGTAAATGAATATTAATTTGAAAATATAAAAATTTATAATATAAAATAAATATAATTTTGAGAGAAAGTAAGTTTTTAATTCACATATTAAATGGATAATATTGATTATAGTTGATTTTATATATCACTTCACCTCAATGATAAAAAATTTTCACCCTTTTAGATGGAAATTAGATCACTTTCTAAGACAGTGTGATCTGTTCACCCTAAGTGTTCAAGATTACTATCACGTAAAATTATTGAATATTTACCAAACATAATGATCTATTCACCATGTATAGATCATCGTGGTCTTTAAAGTGATCACCCCATTTGAGAAATTACAATATATTTTTTCAAACCTTTAAATTTTGAAAAGAATGAGAAAATATCAAAATAAGAAAAAATAAGAAAAAAATACAGAAGCTTGGGCATTTAAAAAATGAATAAATTTTCTATTTGGGAAGAAGAGACCTTGTACAAGGGTATGTATAAGTTTTATGGCCATATGGGAATTTTTTTTTTTTTTTTTAACAGATCACACGGTTTTTGACGTTAGTTATATATATATATATATATATATATATATATATATATATATATATATAAAGTTCATTTATACTAATTATAAAATCTCTTATTAATTTTGAAAATCAAATAACACCAATTTAATTAAAAAGTTAATAAAAATACACAATAAAAAATATATTAATAAAATTATAATGATATTTTTTTAAAATCTACTTCTACCTATTTTTTTCATTTTAAAAACATATAATATAATAATTTTATTTTTTCCTATTATATTTTAAGATAATTATATTTTTTTAACATTTATTTAAAGAATCAATTTTTTTGTCATTCTTAGTGCCAAAATGATACCCTCCGATACAATTATGAAGCGTTAGAAGTTAGAACCATAAATTCTGCTCAATCTTATACAAACAATAACCATTGTTAGTTATGGTGGAACCTCTTACCAATCACAATTACTCTGAATAAAAATATAAAAAAATTAAAATTATTATCATCACTATTATTCATCTCTTGAGTCTTTTCTATCACTTGCAGTCTTTACAATGGATTCTCGTTTTTTTTTTTTTCTTATTTTCTTTTTCCCCCTTTATGAACTGGAAATTCCAATACAATTTTTAAATTAACGAAAATAAAATAAAATTCCAGTAAACGCACACCATAAAGGCATAAACTGATATAAGAAAGGATTTTTTTTTTCCCGTCTTTATATATAAAAATACCACCATAGTCCATAGGCAGATGAGGCATATTTTTCTCGCTTCCAAAAAGAAATTTAAAGAAAAAAAAAATAACCACCCAAATCCCAAATTTAAAAAATAAAAAAATAAATTCAGAAAACTTCATTTTTTGTCCACCATGAATCAAGAGCATCTCCATCACATGATTATGAAACACACACACTGGATAAAACCCCATAATCATGATCATCTCTGCAGCTCCATCATTCTGGAGAAGTCCTCGAAGCACACGAACCCATCTCCATTCTTATCAACACTCGCTATCATGCGCCGGCAATCCTCTAACGTGCACCGCTCATCCCCTATTTTCTCTTTATAAAACGCCATCAACTCCTCCGCCGTGTTCTTCCCATCATGATCCGTATCAAATATATCAAACGTCTCCCTCAGCTCCGGTTCGCAAGCCGGTTCGTCGCAAGCCGGTCCAACCACCTGGCTCATCAACGCTTCCAGGCTGATGCACCCGTCGCCGTCGGCATCCACCTCGCTCAGCATCAACGAAACCTCTTCAGGGCTCGGCGGCTGCCTGGCGACCTTGCTAAGAAAAGCCTCGAGCTCGCTTCTTGTTATAACCCCATCGTTATCTTTGTCTATTACTTTAAACGTTTGACAAAGTTCTAGATAAAAATTAGCGGAAAAATCGGACCAGTCACCTGATATTTCCGGCAAAACACTAGTGGGTGTTCCGGAATCAGCAATAGCCGTCGAAGGGTACTGATTTCCTTTGTGGATTGAAGAGACGGATTCTGACGAGGAAGAAGACGACGTAGCGGAACCGGAACTATACGACGAAGGGTCGAACTTGGAGACGATGGATCGGTCCTTTTTATTTGATCGAAAGAGACGTTTGGGACTTAGCCTGTTGATGATTTTCATGATGATTTAAGAAAAGTAGACTAGAGTACGAGAAAGAAGAAAAGCAGAAGATGAAGGAAGAATGAAATATCTGTGGGGAAAGTCTGGAGAAGGTGGGGTGCTTAAATGCTTGGGGAAATTGTAAGTCCATTGCAACTTCCAGGAAGCTTCATCTGATGAGAGATTTTAGTGATCACTTTTTATGAATTTTAATAATGAAAATAATTGTGTTAAAAATATATATATATTTTTTTTAGGAAAGTAAAGTTATTTTTTCTTGGAAGAAAATGTTGAAAAGTAATTTTTTTCATATAATTAAAAAGTTAATATTTAAAAATATTAAGATAAATTTTTTTTTTTGATTTAAAATTATTAATTAAAATATTATTTTTAAATATTTAGTAAAAATATTTGTTAATAATAAATATAATTAAAATATTTAGTAAATTTTTTTTAATTACATGAGAATAATTTTAAAATTTTATTATTAATAAATATTTTTTTAATCCTAAAAATAACTCAAATTATCAATTAAAATATTATTTTTAAATATTTAGTATAACTATTTGTTAATAATAAATATCATTCAAATATTTAAATAATATTTAATTTGCATCTAACTTTTTAATTTTTCAACTACTTGAAAGTAACTTAAAAATTTTATTATTAACAATTTTTTTTATTAATAAAAGTAATTCAAATTACCAAATAAAATATTATTTTTAAATATTTAGTACAAATATTTGTTAATAATAAATATTATTAAAATATTTAAATAATATTTAATTTACATCCAACCTTTTAATTTTTCAATTACATAAAAGTAATTTCGAAAATTTATTATTAATAATTTTTTTATCCAAAAAGTAACTCAAATTACCAATTAAAATATTATTTTTAAATATTTAAGATAAATATTTGTTAATAATAAATATCATTGAAAATTATTAAAATTAATAAAATTTGCATTTTCTTTATAAGGATAATTTCGAAAATTATTATCACATTCCTAGTATTTTAATCAAAATTTTCTCATCCATACCAAATGCTGCAAAGTTATATTTTCAAGAATCACATTATCATAAATCACATTCCATTAGAATCATGATATAGAAAAGTACCACTTGATTATTGATGCACCCAAAAGAGTGTATCTTATTTAACCTTGCACTAAAAAGATCAATTGTAAGTATAGTAGTTAGCAAGGGTCGAGTCCTCAGGGATTGGGTTTTAGTTTATAAGTTAATAGTTTAAAACTTAAATTCAAGAACAATAAAAGAAAAGGGGTTTTTGAAGCCAGATTTAAACTAAAGTAAATAATAAGAATAAGATGCAAGGCGGTATAACCAGCCAATAAATATATATACTAAATTAGGCGGTATAACCAGCCAATAAAAATATATATACTAAATTAGGCGGTATAACCAGCCAATAAAAATAAAACAAAGTTAATATACAAATTAGGCGGTATAACCAGCCAATAAAAATAAATATAAAAAATAAGCAAACTAAAAGTAAGAAAACAAATAAGTAAGAAGAATCAAATATGAAAAATATGGTTAATGTTTCATTCTCCACCACTAGACATCATCACTAGACATCATTAAGAATCAATTTCAGATCTATCAATATCAACCAACTATCAAAGTTAACAACCGTAGATAACAACAAGCTCTGTTACCCCAATCTTTCCTTAGTTTGTCGTTAAATAGAACAAGCTCTCTATTTAATCTCTAACCATTAAACAACCTAGAATAAGCTCTCTAAATTCAATTTAATGGCAGCTTTATGATGAGAAAGATAGGTTGATCTAAGCAACAAACACATAAGCTCGGATTGTTCAACTTAGGTTATGTTCCACTTTGCAATTATTGAAAACTTGACCATAATCATTAATCACAAATTGCCACTTATGAATAGGAAATCAAGACAATTACACGGATCAAGACTCCTAAACTAGCAATAGATAATTATCAAGATCTATCTAGTTGTACACCTAAATAAATCTAGACAACATCATGAACAATTCTTGTAGAAGAACATAAGCAACTTTGATAGAAAATTAATGATAGATAGAATCTGAAAATCAATCACAAAACATGTCTAGGGCTTTGAAATCACCCTTAACCAAATAGAAGTTTAGCCTAGCATAGGCATTATAAACATAAACATAAAATTAAAGAAAATCTAAGAAGAAAATAAAAGAAAGAAAGAAGAAGAGGAAGAATATTAATTATCCAACCTCTTGCTCTCTCTAAAGAAAAAGAAAACTAGAGAAAAGAAAGAAAACTAGAGAAAAGAAAGAAGAAGAAAACTTAGAGAATTTTATTAAAATGGCTAATATCCTACCTATGTACAATATGATCCCTTACAATCATCCAAGGCCCTCTATTTATACACATTTTGGAGGGCTAAATGACAAGAGACAAGCTTTACAAATTTCAAAGGTAGGTATAATAGGCGGATCCATAGCCGTTGGAATCAGCTCATTTGCTGATGTGGATAAGTAGATATGAGCAAAATACGAAAACAGGTCAGCACAGACGTCATTGCACATCAGCCAACTTGATGGTCGATTTCGCTAGGGAAAACGACTCCGTTTCAAGAAGTGTAAAACATGAAAAAGATAGATATGCCTCTTAGCTTTGCACGGCTACAAATTGCAGCCTTATTGCTTCAGTGAAACTCGAGATATAGCTGATATGGCAAAAGGTGTCGGAACTGAAACTGAACTGGATTTGCCCTTAATTCTAGTAATCTGAAATCACTCAAAGAAACTTGTGAAAAACACCAAAATACATAAAAATATAAAAGATCATAAACACAATTAGACTAAACAATAATAACTCGTATTTGACACAAAACAATAATAAAACATAACTAAAAACTATATAATTATACGAGTTATCACACCCCCACACTTAGATTGTTGCTAGTCCCTAGCAACGACTCAATAAAAATAAAATAAGAAAATCTAATCTAATCCATTTTCGTAGGAAATCACGGTGGCACTTAGCATGTGACACAAGCCTTTAAACCCCTAGGTGTCCCTAGTGGACGAGTTTAGTCTCGTGAGGGTTTACTAGGACGATACCCACAAACATTGAAAACATAAGAAAAACTAAAAATAATAATTATAACTAATCCTTCCAATATAAATTTGAGATAATCATTGGACAAGTCTTAAAAACTAATCAATAGCTTAAAGAAATTCACAAAAAATCTTGCTTGAATGTAAATAGTTTGAGTTAAGCCAATATTAACATAACATATTTCAATCAAAATAGTGCATATTCAAACTTAATCTCAACTTCTCACATGGGATACTCTCTTGATTTTCACTCTTTAAAGTAGTGGTAAAGTGTTTACCCTCAATCAATCTCATGAAAACACTTCTACCATATGCTTGCTTGTCCACCTATTCTCCACTAAAAGATCATGCAACTTCATAAATCAAGAGGTCTTTAATCAAGGTTGTAATGGGGCCAAGGGGTTTGTAATGTGGTTGAAGAACAAAAGGATAAAGATATCACAAAGGTTCCAAAGAGTTCATAAAGTTTAGAGACATAAAAAAATTATACAAAGAAACTTCTCAAAACTCTTTACAAGTACATAGTCACCTAGGCCGGATATTCATGTTGGGCCTTTTCTTCATTCTAAACAACTTTGTAACATCTTTTTCTTTTTCCACAAATTCAAGAGATGATTCATATATATATATTTTTTTACATAGGAATGTATTTTCCAGTATTCCATTTCTTTTTCTCTTGAATTTTCTTTTCTTTTCCCCCCACACTTATTTCTTGTTTCTAACCAAAAAATATCCCTTGTCTTTGCAACTTGTCTCAAATCATGCTAATTCATCTTTGGAACAAAGGTAAAGATATAAGTATATTTAGGTTAGGGACAAATTATGGTTACCAAAGAGATAGCTTATTCAATGTAGGCTCAAATTGGTTCACTAAGGGTGTGTTCTCTTGGAACATCAATAAGGGATGGCTGTTTGGCTCTGGTTATAATCCTAATGCCTCTATCATATTCATGTTGTCACATGTATCAATATAGTCTCAAACGGTTTAAAGCAAGTTCTAGAGAATCATGTAATCATAAGAGCACTCAAGAAAGAAATTAGATTGATTTGTATAATGCATCAATCATTTTAGGCTCAAAAACTCACAATGATGATTATACAAGTCAGTTTTAAGTCTAAACATGCTTCTTTCTCAATCAACATATCATATTAACATTGGCTCATAAAAATTAGTATCAAGCTTAATTCTCATGAAAATCTTCTCACTAGTAACCAGTTTAGACCTATGCAATTCATATCTCATCATTGTATTAAAAAGGAACTAAAACACACTAAAAATAATAATAATAAAGACTCATATAAAAAAAATAGTAGACGAAAATAAAAGAAATCCTAAATCATTCCCCCCACACTTAATTCTTACATTGTCCTCAATGTAAGTCTATTAACCCAAATGAAAGAATCGTGTGTAAGAGAAAAGAACTAATAACATAAGTATAGGAACAACTAGACTCAAAACAAAACAAACTCATGCAACCTAAATAATCCTAAAATACTAAACAAAAATTAACAAGTAAACATCAAAAGATTAAAGTCAAACTGACAAGGTATGTCTCAAGTCTCCCTTACTCAGACCTTGTTCAGAATGAATACTTCTAAATTGCTTAAAACACAACCAACTTTTTTTTTGTTTTTTTTTTTTATTTTTTTTTATTTTTTTTTTGAAAAGAAGAAATCAAGCTGACAAGGTATGTCTCAAGTCTCCCTTACTCAGACCTTGTTCAAAATGAATACTTCTAAATGGCTTAAAACACATCAAATTTTTTTTTTTAGCAAAATATGTCCCTTACCCCCTACTAAAGGTAGAATTTAGGAGATATTACCTGCAGAGGTTGCTAACCACTTATTATAACTGAGACACAACAAACAAAATGTTAGATAATGTCACAAAGACAAAGTGCAATCCACTCCTTGCTCGTCCATATCTCTTTTTCTTTTTCCGAGCGTTTGCGAAACAACCGTAGCAGATAAACACTCATAAGCTTGGAGCTTTTTGAGTAAATCTTCAATGGTTGTAGCAGAAATTATGGTTCTCCTTGCCTCTGAAAACATGAATCCATTATCCACAGCATTATCTAAATATGAAAGCAAATTACTAAAATAACCATTAATATTAAGCAAACCAATGGGTTTCTTATTTGTGACCAAAGATGACCAAGAAGCCACGCAAGCTATTTCTTCCAATGTACCCAGACCTCCTGGTAAAGCAATGAATGCATCGGCAGAATGGTACATGATTGTTATCCGTTCAGGGATACTCCAGACTTGTATTTCCTTACCCACGGTAGGTCCACAAAAATCTGTGAATAGTTTTGGCACGACTCCTAGAACTGGACTTCCTCCGGCGTGTGCTGCTGTAGCGACTGCTCCCATTAAACCCGTACTACCACCTCCATAAATCAAGTGGATCTTTTGTTGGGCAAGTATTACTCCAACTCTTATGGCTTCATCAGCGAATATGTTATTTTTCCCTGGATAAGCACCTCCAAAGACACAAATTTTTTTAATGCGCTGTGACGAAGTACTTTCCATTTTTTTTTTTCGAGTGCCTGAAAGAGAATGAGTACATGGTGTAATATATAGAGGACTGAGTAGTGAATCAGACAAGAGTAATAATGTCGCCGAAAGTGTATCTGACCTGTCAGAAGAAAATGTTAACCTAACAAAAGATTTTTGCGTGATTTCAGGAAGAAAATCAAAAAGAGAAAAAAAATCAACCGTAAAAGACAAATAATAATAAAAAAATGAGAATAATTACACAAATCGAACTACACGTAAATTAAACCAAAATAAAGTTATTGCAAATCAAACCAAAAGCTGAGAAGTCATTTATTGTAGTTGTGATTGTGGCTCACATCTTCCTCTGGTTTTACGTCCAGAAACGGCTTAAACGCCTTCTATGAGTCGAGGATATGCTTCCCATCCAATTTTCTTACAAGCTGGCAAACAGGGTCTTTTAACATCAGATTCCCAAGATGTTGCCATTCCCTTTGGAATTGCGGCCATAAATCAAGAATTTCTCTTTGTACGTCTCCACTAGGATGTGTCTCAAGAGAAAGTTGGATATTACCCAAATTCTCCTTACTCAGTCCATCCTTAATGAATTCAATTTTATCATCTCGATTAAAGGACGGAATCCCAATTGAACGACATTTACCGTTACACGTCCATCGTGCACATTTGTGGCAATTTGAACTCATGCGCTTTGCTCGTCGCTTCTTTGCAAAAGTGCTTCTACCTGTACCTGGTAAATGCAAAACAGGAAGATATTCATCTTCACGTACCTTGGCTTCAATTATCCAATGTATGTCGTCAGGAATCCCTTTGTGCATAAGCATTCTTAATCTTTCAAGTCGAACTTGGTAAAGCTTCAGTAAAATATTTCGAGGAAAAGGAGGAAATCGTTTGTGCAATCTTGTGAGAATATCATCCATCCTGAAAAAAAAATGAAAAGAAAATGAAAGAGAAATTGGAAGAGAAATTTATATACAATATCAGTTTTGTGGGTAGCTGATGGAACCGATTTAAATAATCACGGAGTACCGTTATCCGCCATTTAACCGGGGTTAAAAAAAATTATATTTACATCTAGTTATTTTCAAAACAAGGATCAGAAAGAAAAACAACATAAAAAGACTCAAAAACAAAACACTCTAAATAAAATCCTAAATTCTTCCCCCCACACATAATTCTTACATTGTCATTAATGTAATGCTATTAATCCCCCAATGCAAGAATTATATGTAAGAGAAAAGAACTATTAAATAAAAGAAACTTATGCAGCCTAAATGAACTTAAAAAACAGTAAACACAATTAACAAAGAAACATAAGAAATAAAAATAAAAACAATAAAAATAATAAAAGAAAAAGGAAAAGGAAAAGAAAGAGAAAGCAAATCTGAATATGGAAGGTTGGCAATTTCATCTTTAATTGGGCTGCCTTCCCAATTAACACTTGAGTTAGTGTTTTGAATCTAACCAACACCCCTTCTTGGCTTTTTAGGCTTGTCAGGCTCATACATGAAATTTCCCAAATTTATGCTTTTGAGAGGAAGCTTTCTTTGCACAACAGTGGATGCATTCTCCATTACAAGTATTATTCCATCATCCTTGGTGGTGCATATCTCATCGAGGAATGGTGCATCTTTTGGTACTTGTTGAATGACATCCATAAACAAACTATTTAAGGTTTCCAGCGTGTCTTGTTCATGTTCATCCTCCTTGAACTTTGCGAATCTACTAGGAAAAGGTGGAGAAGAAACATTAGTAAAAATTGGAACCTCAAACGTTACCTCAGGTGCCGAAATATTCTTATTTGGATCATTGGCTTCATTATCCTCAAGAATAGAATTCATCTCTAATTTTGTCTCATCCTCATCTTGTTCCTCATTCCTCAAGGTCACAATAGTAGCATTCTCCTTTGGGTTAATCATCGTTTGGGCAGGGAGTTCTTCAGATCTTTGTGCTACCCATACCACCATACTACTAGCCAATAGGCTCATTTGCCTTTCCAAACTCTGGATACTTGCCCTTGTTTCCTGTTGAAATTGCAAAGTATTAGTAACAAGAGAATCGACAAGATCTTCTAAAGAAGTACCTGAGTTTTGAGTCATATGTGGTGGTTGAAGAAGATCTGGTTCTTGAGACCATGATTGATTGAAGCTAGATGGATGAGTGTAATTGGCATAAGGATCTACTTCTTGGTAATTTTCTGAGTAGCCATAATTAGTATGATCCCACCATCCCTCATGGTAAGTGTTTGAGTAATGATCAAACTGTTGGTCTTGGAACACTTGATGGCCTTGACATCCTCCCATGGCCAATTGTTGAACTGGGGAGGTGAGCTTGGCTTGTTGATTCTCCATGTTCATGTATGCCACAAACTCTTCAATTGTTAGATTGCTCAATTCCATCGTTTTTTTTATTTTTTTATTTTTTTATTTTTTTTTTCAAAATTTGATAAGAAAAACTTGTATGTACAAGAAAATAGAACTAATTAGAACTGAAAATAAGAATAAACCAAGTAACAAATAAACTAAAGAAACAATCCCCGGCAACGGCGCCAAAAATTTGATGCACCCAAAAGAGTGTATCTTATTTAACCTTGCACTAAAAAGATCAATTGTAAGTATAGTAGTTAGCAAGGGTCGAGTCCTCAGGGATTGGGTTTTAGTTTATAAGTTAATAGTTTAAAACTTAAATTCAAGAACAATAAAAGAAAAGGGGTTTTTGAAGCCAGATTTAAACTAAAGTAAATAATAAGAATAAGATGCAAGGCGGTATAACCAGCCAATAAATATATATACTAAATTAGGCGGTATAACCAGCCAATAAAAATATATATACTAAATTAGGCGGTATAACCAGCCAATAAAAATAAAACAAAGTTAATATACAAATTAGGCGGTATAACCAGCCAATAAAAATAAATATAAAAAATAAGCAAACTAAAAGTAAGAAAACAAATAAGTAAGAAGAATCAAATATGAAAAATATGGTTAAGGTTTCATTCTCCACCACTAGACATCATTAAGAATCAATTTCAGATCTATCAATATCAACCAACTATCAAAGTTAACAACCGTAGATAACAACAAGCTCTGTTACCCCAATCTTTCCTTAGTTTGTCGTTAAATAGAACAAGCTCTCTATTTAATCTCTAACCATTAAACAACCTAGAATAAGCTCTCTAAATTCAATTTAATGGCAGCTTTATGATGAGAAAGATAGGTTGATCTAAGCAACAAACACATAAGCTCGGATTGTTCAACTTAGGTTATGTTCCACTTTGCAATTATTGAAAACTTGACCATAATCATTAATCACAAATTGCCACTTATGAATAGGAAATCAAGACAATTACACGGATCAAGACTCCTAAACTAGCAATAGATAATTATCAAGATCTATCTAGTTGTACACCTAAATAAATCTAGACAACATCATGAACAATTCTTGTAGAAGAACATAAGCAACTTTGATAGAAAATTAATGATAGATAGAATCTGAAAATCAATCACAAAACATGTCTAGGGCTTTGAAATCACCCTTAACCAAATAGAAGTTTAGCCTAGCATAGGCATTATAAACATAAAC
Source organism: Fremontodendron californicum (assembly GCA_030761205.1). Lineage (NCBI taxonomy): Eukaryota > Viridiplantae > Streptophyta > Magnoliopsida > Malvales > Malvaceae > Fremontodendron > Fremontodendron californicum. The sequence goes on from JAULJL010000005.1 coordinate 28,569,160, forward strand.
ATAAAATTAAAGAAAATCTAAGAAGAAAATAAAAGAAAGAAAGAAGAAGAGGAAGAATATTAATTATCCAACCTCTTGCTCTCTCTAAAGAAAAAGAAAACTAGAGAAAAGAAAGAAAACTAGAAAAAAGAAAGAAGAAGAAAACTTAGAGAATTTTATTAAAATGGCTAATATCCTACCTATGTACAATATGATCCCTTACAATCATCCAAGGCCCTCTATTTATACACATTTTGGAGGGCTAAATGACAAGAGACAAGCTTTACAAATTTCAAAGGTAGGTATAATAAGTGGGTGCATTTTTCTAACAATTTTCGTCATACATGACAATTTTGATCAGCCAACTTGATGGTCGATTTTGTCAATTTTGGAGGCCTTATCTGATCACATGGTCTTCTAGAAAAATGTTACCCTATCAGTTACGGATCCATAGCCGTTGGAATCAGCTCATTTGCTGATGTGGATAAGTAGATATGAGCAAAATACGAAAACAGGTCAGCACAGACGTCATTGCACATCAGCCAACTTGATGGTCGATTTCGCTAGGGAAAACGACTCCGTTTCAAGAAGTGTAAAACATGAAAAAGATAGATATGCCTCTTAGCTTTGCACGGCTACAAATTGCAGCCTTATTGCTTCAGTGAAACTCGAGATATAGCTGATATGGCAAAAGGTGTCGGAACTGAAACTGAACTGGATTTGCCCTTAATTCTAGTAATCTGAAATCACTCAAAGAAACTTGTGAAAAACACCAAAATACATAAAAATATAAAAGATCATAAACACAATTAGACTAAACAATAATAACTCGTATTTGACACAAAACAATAATAAAACATAACTAAAAACTATATAATTATACGAGTTATCAATTATGTAGTTTATTTAGTAAATAATAATTAAAAAGATGCTCAAATTTTCTTTTTCAATTTTATTTACACATTTTACCTAATCTATGAACATAATGTCATAAATTTTATATAAAAAAAATATATATTAATTTTAATGAATTTGTTCTTAATTACATAAGCATAGGATTACTATCCAATGAAGATTTTTTTTTTACTCTGGAAGTGAGTTTAAAATATTAACACATCCACGCAAATTTGATATTTAAAAAAAATAAAAATTAAGAGCTTAAAGGTATTTATTATTGAAGTCTTCCCAGTCTCTGAAGCTGTGGAAAGAGTTTTTTCTTTTAGTTTGTCTTGTGCAGGTTCATCTCCCAAGGTTCCCGGTGGCAAGCTTTGGGATCTGGTTAGTTGTTAGTTGTAGTTTGCTAGTGGCTTGATTTGAATACAATGGAGGAAGATTTAGTTGAAAGATGGCGCAGTCTTTAACCTTATAAAGGAAGAAGAGGAGAAAATTGATATTATATTGATAGTGTGACCAGGAGAGTACAGAAAAGGAGGGGAGCAGTAACTGGATGGTTGGCCAACTGCTTACCACAAGATCGTTCAACAAAGATGCAATGGTCAAAACACTTACTACAGTGTGGAAACTGATTAAAGAAATACAGATTTCTTTCATAGATGATAATCTGTTTATCTTCAGATTTGGAACAAAGAAGGATAAAATTAGGATTCTTGAAGGATCACCCTGGTCCTTTGACAAACATCTCCTAATGTTATCAGATTATGATGGTAATCTTTGTCCATCGGATTACAGATTTGACACTGCAATGTTTTGGGTGAGGATTTATGTTCTTCCACTCAAATGGATGAATCCAAAGGTGGCTGAACTGATTAGGAATAAAATTGGTCAAGTGGTCTGCCTCGATAACAAAAGGGAAGGAGCAAGACGGGAAAGGTTCTTGAGAATTTGAGTTAATATAGATGTAACACAGCCTCTCAGAAGGCTCATCACACTCGCCAATGGAGGAAGGGGTGCTGATGTTCACGGACGTATCACATATGAACGACTCCTAATGTTCTATTATGAATGTGGAACTCTTGGTCACAGTGAAGTGGAATGTGAACACAGCCTAAACAAGGAGAATGGACTTAAGGAGAAACGACAATATGGAGAGTGGATGAGAGCATCTCCAATGAGGAATGGAATCACAGGGATGATGGCACTAACAGAGGACAGAAATATGCCAAACCGTCTGTGAGCAAGAAACCGATGGTGCAAACAACTGCAACAGGCACGGCAGACAGTTCGGATAGTAGCACACCAGTGGTCAGAAGTTTGAACTTGGAAGGTAACTCCCCTAAGGCAAAAAATCAGGAGATTGACCCGTCTACAACAAAAAATCAGGAGATTGAATCATCTACAGCAAAAAATCAGGAAGTTCAAAATAATGGGGGAATGGAGAGCAGTTATCTCGGAACTACTAACGTAAGTCATGGAAAGAATCCTTGTGTAACTAAAACAATGAGAGGAGATGGGGTCCACATGAACCAAGGTCAGAACCCAATTAATGAATCTGCTTATGTGGTGGATCATGTTATGGCAAAAGACTTACCAGTAGTGGACATTGTAGCTATTATGAATGTTATGCTAACTGATCAAGGAGACAAGCTGTCAGATCAAAGTGGAACCAAAAAAAAGATAACCACTTGGAAAAAGAAAGCAAGGAATCATACTCAAGTACAGACTGAGCAAGGAACAACACTAGGGAAGAGGAAAATAGTTTTTGTAGACCATGATTGTGAGGATATGGATATTGAGACCAAGGGCAGCAAGCATCAAAAAATGGATCGAGGAGAGACTGACTTGAATGATGAATCGGCAAGACTGGAACCCAGTCCCGCCGGGACAAATGAGGTGCATTACATGGAACTGCCGTGGGCTTGGGAACCCACGTGCAGTTAGGAGCCTTCGGCACCTTGTGAAAACAAAAGATCCCCATGTAATGTTTCTGATCGAGTCTAAACTACATGAGAAGAAACTAGACAGGATATTGAAGGAACTGTGGAATGAAATTCAGTTTTGGTGTAAGCGCAGATGGAACTAGAGGGGGGTTGGCCATGTTCTGGAAAGAAGAAATAACACTCAATCTCTTGAGTTTTTCAAAGAATCATATTGACATGGAGATACAAAGTGACCTAGGTGAGCCAAGCTGGAGGCTGACTGGTTTCTATAGGGAACCAGATGCAAGATGAAGAGAAGAATCTTGGCAACTTTTACGACAATTGTCAACACAGTCCGATAAGCCATGGGTTTGTCTTGGAGACTTCAATGAATTGTTATTGACAAATAAAAAATCAGGGAAAGCATTAAGGCGTGAAAGTCAGATGGAGGCGTTTAGGAAGGCATTAGAAGAAAGTGCTTTGGAGGATTTAGGCTTTATAGTACCTTGGTTCACATGGGAACGAGGGAGATCAGAGTCAACTAATGTGAGGGAAAGACTAGACAGGGCAGTAGGCACGTGAGAATGGGGGGAGCTTTTTCCAAGGTACACAGTTCATCATCTCACAGCTACTGTCTCTGACCATTGTCCAATTATGCTCATTACTGAAGGCCAAAGTCCTAAGCAAGGAAGGAGGGGAACCAAGCAAAGAAAGTGTTTTGAGGCAATGTAGGTTAAGAAACCCGAATGTGAGACAGAAATAGAAATTGCATGGACAAACAACACTGACAATCACAATCTGTCTAAAATAGAAGAAACGGGAGGGAGGTTATCTGAATGGCATAAACACGGATTCCACAACCGTCAAAAGGAGATTGGGAGATTACAACAGAACTTGGAGCAAATCTCTTATCTTCCATCAAATGACACCAATCTTCAAACTAGCTCAGTCTTTCGAACAGAGCATAATAAGGTGTTGGAAGCAGAGGAAACTTTTTGGGCACAAAAAGCACGGGTTAATTGGTTAAAGGAGGGAGACCGAAACACTGCTTTTTTCCACTCCATGGCTTCACAAAGAAAGCGGTTGAATGAAATTAAGGGGTTGGAAGATGAGAATGGGGTTTGGAAGGAGTGTGAAAAAGAAATTCAGAACATAGCCACTAGCTACTTTCAATAATTATTCCAATCTCAGGGAACTAACCACTATGCGGATATCTTGGATGGGGTGACGGCTCGAGTCACAGATAAAATGAACAACCTCCTTCTATCAGAATTCAGAGCTGAGGAGATCATCTTAGCCATCAAGCAAATGCACCCAACTAAAGCTCCAGGACCTGATGGTATGCCTGCTTTATCTTATCAAAAATATTGGCATATAGTAGGAACTGATGTCATTAAGTTTTGCCTTGATTTCTTGAATGGGGATGGGGACCTTAATACTATAAATAATACCAATATTGTCCTAATTCCTAAAACCAGGGGCCCCACAAAAATCACACAGTTTCGACCAATTAGCCTTTGTAATGTGCTCTATAAAATAATTGCTAAGGTGCTAGTCAATAGGTTTAAACATGTTTTACCTATTTGCATTGATGAATCCCAAAGTGCCTTTGTGTCAGGCAGACTTATTACTGATAATGTTCTGGTTGCATATGAATTACTGCACACTCTTAAGAATTACAGGAAAGGTCGCGATGGGTATTTTTCCCTAAAGTTGGACATGAGTAAAGCCTATGACCGGGTTGAGTGGTATTTTCTTGTAGCTATGATGGAGAAGCTGGGACTTCATCCTAGATGGATTAATCTAATAATGGCATGTATCACCTCTGTTACATATTCTATTGTTGTTAATGGTGCTATAACTAACAGCTTCAAGCCAGGAAGAGGTCTTAGCCAAAGAGACCCACTATCTCCTTACCTGTTTCTAATATGCAGTGAAGGCCTATCTGCTCTACTAGCAAATGCCCAACGTGATGGATTGGTCCATGGTGTTCGAGCAAGTAGGTACGGTCCCCGAATCACTCACCTTTTTTTTCGCCGATGACAGCTTATTGTTTGCAAAGCAAGCTTAAGCGAAAGCGAAAAGGTGAAACACATGCTACAGAGATTTGAAGAAGGTTCGGGACAGCGGATTAATTTTGACAAATCTGCGATCTATTTTAGCAAGAATACTGAGGGAAGTCGACAACAAGCTTTGAAGGAATTGTTTAATATTCAAGTTTCCACCAATGCGGAAAAATACCTTGGCTTACCTAGCATGGTGGGAAGAGGGAAAAAGAGGGCGTTTCGAGATTTAAAAGAGCGAATCAAAGGTAAATTGAGGGGCTGGTGTAATAGGTTCCTTTCATAAGGGGGGAAGAAGGTCTTTCTCAAATCTGTTATCCAAGCGATTCCTACATATGCAATGAATTGTTTCAAACTACCAAAGACTTTCTGCAAAGAGAGAGACAGTATTTTGAGTGGCTATTGGTGGTCATCTAAGCAAGGAAAACGGGGGATACACTGGGTTAGTTGGCAACAGATGTGCGGGGCAAAGAGTAAAGGAGGCATGGGTTTTCGAGAGATGGAATCCTTTAATCATGCATTACTAGGAAAACAAGGATGGGGACTGGTAAAAAATACCAATACACTGGTTCACCGAGTTCTGAAGGCCAAGTATTTTCCGAATGTCAATTTTCTTCAATCATCACTGGGACGGAGCCCTTCACTAACATGGCGCAGCATTTGGAACACAAAGTTTCTGCTTGACAAAGGAATGAGATGGAGAGTTGGTGATGGGAAAGAGATTAGGATTTGGGAAGACAAATGGCTGCCAAATAGTAACAATTTCAAAGTACAATCCTCTAGAGAGACACAAAAAGTTTTAACCTAGGTGAATGATCTAATTGATGTGGAAACACTAACATGGAAACAAGATGATCTCCAAAATTTCTTCAATCAGGAGGAAGCCGAGGTAATTAGTATGATACCTACAAGCAAAACAGGGGGAGCAGATACACTAGTCTGGCATTTTGACAAGAAAGGGGAATACACGGTGAAAAATGGGTATAAACTGTTAAGGGGGGAACTAAACAATAGCAACAGGAGTCACACCGAGGAAAGCAGTGAGCATAATAGGCAAATATTATAGAAACTGTGGAAGGCAGATGTCCTAAACAAGATCAAAGTATTTATGTGGAGAGTGTTTCATGATGCCTTACCAACTATAGCCAACCTTTACCGAAGGAGAATCACGGACAGCAATCGATGTTTCAGGAGTGAAGAATCGACAGAATCAGTGCTCCATGCGATCAGAGATTGCTCGGTTGCAGCATCCGTATGGCACCAGATTGGATGGGAATGGGACAATAGATCAGGGGAGGAACATCCATCAGCCTGGGTTACAGAAATTTCCCAAAATGCAAACAAGGATCAACTTCAGCAGTTCATGGTAACAAATTGGGCAATTTGGAATAGTAGAAACACAGAATTGCAAGAAGAGAAAAAGAAAACTCCACAAGAAGAAAGCAGATTCATAGCGGGATACATACAAGAATACAATTCACAATGGCCCATAGCAGCAAAAGCATAGAGGAACTGAACAAAAAATGGGTACCTCCAACCAGTGGAGCATTTAAAGTGAACTTCGATGGCACGCTTGATATCAGAAACAAACAAGGAGGAGTTGGGGTAGTGATCAGGGATTCCACTGGAGCAGTATTGGGTGCTAGCGCAATGAAGATAACTGGTGTGCAGGAACCTTTCACAATGGAAGCCATGGCAGCCATACGAGCTATTGAGTTCGCGCAAGAAATGGGTTTCAGGCAGATTACACTGGAGGGAGATTGCTTGGGAGTTATTAGGCGAATTCAGTCTACAACCCAAGATTTGTCGCCTATTGGCCCTTTGATTGATGAGGCCAGACAAAAAATCACTACATTTGCCTCTTGTATTCTAACACACACTTTGCGAACAGGCAATGCTGTCGCTCACTCCTTAGCCAAATTTGGATTGAAGTCTGCCCTGATTTTATTGCTACTATTGTAGCAAACGATTTGTACTTCACAACAATGACTAAAATACATTTTCCTTCAACAAAAAAATTAAAAATAAAAAAAAAACACATCCATTTAAGATATTTAAAATTTTTAAATTATTAAATAAACATCTGTCAACCTTTTAAATTTGTTTGTTAAGCTAAAGAAATTTTACAATCAATGTATTTATACTGTTAATATAAGTAACTAAGTTAAGTGATATTATCTTGATTAAAAAATTTACGAAGAACTTCAAAAAATTATAATAAATATAAAATTAAAATCATTGACTATATCTCTTCAATTTTTTTTTTTTAAAAAAATTATTTAAAAATTTATAAAAATTATCCGTTTTTGAAAAAAATTAATTATCCACTTTTACATAAAAAAATATTTATTTAATATTTTTAAAAATTTACCTTCTAAAAAAATACTAACGTGGTGTGTCAAATTCTAAAAAAAAAAAAGTAATGCCAATAATAACAAGCTAAGGTTACAAAGAGCATATAAGGATTTTTTTTTATTTATTTAATATTAACTAGATTATGGCACATCCACTGTGTGAATGAGAAAAAATGAGTAAAAAATTTATTTAGAAGGTAATTTGTAAGTTTGGGTTTTTTTTTTATAAGAAAATGAATAGTTTTATAAAAATGGTAAATTTTTTAAAATAAAAATTATATAAAAATTAAAAAGTCATTAATATCCTTATTAAAGTTTGATATAATAATTTATTTGATATTTTTATATTTTTTTTAAACTGAATTGGTGTCACGAGCCATATATATCTATACTATTATTAAAGGGAGTCACTGAATTGGTGTCACAAGTTAACCGAACACCAACTCAATTGATAAAATGTCAAAAAAAAATTAAAAATATAATATAAAATAAAATAAAATTAAAGATATTTATGTAATTTATTTTAAAAAAAATATTTCACATGCGATACATCTTCTTTGTTTAAAAAAAACTAAAGTATTAAAACCTCCCGAGGTTTGGATATAATTCCAGATACCTCCATGAGGTTTGGATAATACCCTCTTTCCCCCTTGAAAATTAATATCATGTCAAAACTGTCATTCTATGGTATAGAACATGTCTATGGTTGACAAAATAATCCGAACCGTCGGGTTAGGCAGATAATTTCAAAATATAACGGGTTCGAGTCAAGTTTGGGTTTACCATAAACCCGAATTGACCCTCCCCCGATTTTTTTTTATTTTTATAACTGTTAATTTTTTATAACTGTTAATTTTATATATTATTAGGAGTGAGCATTCAGTCAGTTTGGTTGGTTCGGTTCTAAAATTTTGAAAATCGATTAAACTGACTAAACTTATAAAACCGACCAAACTGACCGACAAAGATTTTAAATCCGAAAAAATTGAAACCAACTTAAGTCGGTCGGTTGAATCGATTTTAACTATTTAAAAAATAATTTATTTATTGTATATTATATATTATTATATAATATAAATGATATCTTATATTATATATAATTTTAAATTATTATATAAATAATTATATTTAAAATAAAATTAAAAGGGTCAATTAGTTCAGTCTATTCGGGATGGGATTGAGGGGTTTTTCGGGGTCGGGGGCTAAAATTTTAAATAAAATCGGATTCGAGGCGGTTTCGAGTATATCTAAACGGACCCTTTATAGAGAAAAGTATTAAAACTTCCATGAGGTTTGATCATAATTTTAAATACCCCTTATAGTTTGAATAATACCCTCTTTCTCTCCTAAAAATTAATATCATGCCAAAACTGTCCTTCTATGACATAAAACATGTCTAGGGTTGGGAAAATAATCCGAACCGTCGGGTCAAGCAGGTAATTTCAAAAAATAATGGGTTCGGATCGAGTTCGGATTTACCATAAACCCGAATTGACCCACCCCTGATTATTTTTTTATTTTATTTACTTTTAATTTTTTATAATTCTATATATTATTAGGGGTGAGCATTCAGTCGGTTCGATTTCAAAATTTCGAAAACCAATTAAACCGACTAAACTTATAAAATCGATCGAACCGATCGAAAAAAATTTTAAAACTGAAAAAACCGAAACCGACTTAAGTCGATCGGTTTAATCGATTTTAATTATTTAAAAAATAATTTATTTATTGTATATTATATATTATTATATAATATAAATGATATATTATTATATATAATTTTAAATTATTATATTTAAAATAAAATTAAAAGGGTCGGTTAGTTCAGTCTATTCGGAATGGGATCAGGAGTCTTTTGGGGTTGGGTTCGGGGTCGGAGGCTAAAATTTTAAATAAAATCGGGTTCATGGTGGTTTCGAGTATATCTAAACGGAGGTCGGGTCGGGGCTAAAATTTTAAATAAAATCGAGTTCGGGTCCGAATTGATGAAATTCGGTTCGGGTCGGTACGATTTTTGATTCTATTCAGTTCGATAACCGCAAAATGTTAAAAACCAGATTACTGCAATTAACCGTAATTTTTGTCTAAAACCGAACCCCCTAATCGTGGGTTATCTCCAAAAACCTTAAAGGATAAAATTGTCATTTAGTTCTTTATAACTTGAATAGGGTGTAAAGTGAAATTTTCATTAAACCGTAGGGAAGTAAGCGTCTTTTACCCAATTATTTATTTAAAAATATTTTTTAATTCATAATTTTTTTTCACCGTGTGCAATATCTAATATATATATATATATATATATATATATATATATATATTGATGGTGACTCAATTAAGAGTCGTAAACCCAAGTGCAGGTTATGTTCAAGTAATAAATTCTCGGGTGTCCGAGGTCGAACCACAGGGAAGCGTATTAGTAAGTATAAGTTTATAAATATATAAGAAAAAAGAAAGTAAACAAGATATTAGGGAATCAACAACAAAACAAGATAAACAAGATATTAGAGAACAAAATAAACAAAATAACATAAAAGAAATTAACAAGATAAAAAACAATAAGTAAAGATGTTGAGGTTAGAGAATCCACTCTTGGTGTTATGCTAAGATTAATCTTGTTTTATTACACAATTGAAATTCACACATAAGGGAAATTCCAATCGGAAGGTTTAGCAATTCAGTCCAAATTGTCCAACGTCCATAGCATATGATATTATGTTCATTTGGTGTCCTCAAAACTAACAAAAAGAGTCCAAGCATTCCTTATGCCAAGGTATATGTCTACAACAAATCAAGGTTATGAAACCAAGCATTTATTGTGCCATTTTCATTGTCAATAATGAATCAAGATCCCTACTTTGCAAGTATGATTTTAAACCAAAAGAAAATATTATCTATACTAGTGTTTATAAATGATAATTCATTTTAGCTCATGTTTAAGAGACTAACCTTAGCATTTACCAAGAGCTTCACCTCATCACCTCAACAACATGATTAGCAACACATACTAGATATGAATAAAATGAAAAGAAATGTAAGAAGCATAAGTAAATAAAGAAAAAAGAAAACTAGAGAAAGGAAAAAAGAAGAAAACTTAGAGAATTTTATTACAATGGCTAATATCCTACCAATGTATAATGTTTTCCAATACTCATCCAAGGCCCTCTATTTATACACATTTTGGAGGGCTAAATGACAAGAGACAAGCTTTACAAATTTCAAAGGTAGGTATAATAGGTGGGTGCATTTTTCTAACAATTTTCGTCATATTGTATGACAATTCTGATCAGCCAGCTTGATGGTCGATTTTGTCAATGTTGGAGGCTCGATCTGATCAAATGGTCTTCTAGAAAAATATACCCCTATCAGTTACGGATCCATAGCCGTTGGAATCAGATCATTTGCTCATGTGGATAAGAAGATATGGGCAAAATACGAAAACAGGTCAGCACAGACGTCATTGCACATCAGCCAACTTGATGGTCGATTTCACTAGGGAAAACGACTCCGTTTCAAGAAGTGTAAAACATGAAAAAGATAGATATGCCTCTTAGCTTTGCACGGCTACAAATTTCAGCCTTATTGCTTCAGTGAAACTCGAGATATAGCTGATATGGTAAACGGTGTCGGAACTGGAACTGAACTGGATTTGCCCTTAATTCTAGTAATCTGAAATCACTCAAATAAACTTGTGAAAAACACCAAATTACATAAAAATATAAAAGATCATAAACACAATTAGACTAAACAATAATAACTCGTATTTGACACAAAACAATAATAAAACATAACTAAAAACTATATAATTATACGAGTTATCACACCCCCACACTTAGATTGTTGCTAGTCCCTAGCAACGACTCAATAAAAATAAAATAAGAAAATCTAATCTAATCCATTTTCGTAGGAAATCACGGTGGCACTTAGCATGTGACACAAGCCTTTAAACCCCTAGGTGTCCCTAGTGGACGAGTTTAGTCTCGTGAGGGTTTGCTAGAACGATACCCACAAACATTGAAAAACTAAAATATAAGTAAACTACATACACTAAAAATATTTACTCCTAATCCTTTCAATATAAATTAGAGACAATCTTTGAACAAGTCTTATAAACTAATCAATAGCTCAAAGAATTTCACAAAAATTCATGCTTGAATGTAAATAAATGAGTTAAGCCAATATTAACATAACATATTTCAATCAAAATAGTGCATATTCAAACTTAATCTCAACTTCTCACATGGGATACTCTCTTGATTTTCACTCTTTAAAGTAGTGGTAAAGTGTTTACACTCAATCAATCTCATGAAAACACTTCTACCATATGCTTGCTTGTCCACCTATTCTCCACTATTTAGATCATACAACTTCATAAATCAAGAGGTCTTTATTCAAGGTTGTAATGGGGCCAAAGGGTTATAATGTGGTTAAAGAACAAAAGGATAAAGATATCACAAAGGTTCCAAAGAGTTCATAGATTTTAGAGACATAATAAGATCATACAAATAAAACTTCTCAAAACTCTTATAAAGAACATAATAACATAGGCTAAATATTCATGTTGAGCCTTTGCATCATTCTAACCAACTTTGTAACATCTTTTTCTAGAAGTTCAAGAGAAGATTCTTTTTTTTTTTTTAATATGGGAATGTATTTGACAATGATCCATTTCTTTTTCTCTTGACTTTTTTTTTTCTTTTCTTCCCCCACACTTATCTTTTGTTTCTAACCCAAATTTTCAACTAAAAATATCCCTTATTTTTTTTTTAATATGTCTCAAAATATAAAAATCCATCTTTAGAACAAGGGTAAGGATATAAGTATATTTAGGCTAGGTGTAAGTTGTGGTTACCAATAAAACAGCATATTTAATGTAGGCTCAAATTGGCTCACTAGTGGGGATGTTCTCTTACAACATTAATAAGGGATGGCTGTTTGGCTCTGGTTATAATCCTAATGCCTCTATCATATTCATGTTGTCACATGTATCAATATAGTATCAAACGGTTTAAAGCAAGTTCTAGAGAATCATGTAATCATAAGAGCACTCAAGAAAGAAATTAGATTGATTTGTATAATGCATCAATCATTAAAGGCTCAAAAACTCACAAGGATGATTATACAAGTCAGATTAAGTCTAAACATGCTTCTTTCTCAATCAACATATCATATTAACATTGGCTCATAAAAAGGTTGATATCAAGCTCAATTCTCATGAAAATCTTCTCACTAATAAATCTGTTTTAGACTTATGCAATCCATATCTCATTATAGTATTGAAAGTAACTAAAAAAACACACTAAGTCTAAACATGCTTTTTTTTTTTTTTTGAAGAAGAAGATTAAATCAAACTGACAAGGTATGTCTCAAGTCTCCCTTACTCAGACCTTGTTCAGAATGAATACTTCTAAATGTCTTAAAACACAACAATTTTTTTTTTTTTTTTTTAGCAAAATATGTCCCTTACCCCCTACTAAAATATGACATTGTCCCCAATGTCAAATTTTAAAGGTAGAATTTAGGAGATATTACCTGCAGAGGTTGCTAACCACTTATTATAACTGAGACACAACAAGCAAAATGTTAGATAATGTCACAAAGACAAAGTGCAATCCACTCCTTGCTCGTCCATATCTCTTTTTCTTTTTCCGAGCGTTTGCGAAACAACCGTAGCAGATAAACACTCATAAGCTTGTAGCTTTTTGAGTAAATCTTCAATGGTTGTAGCAGAAATTATGGTTCTCCTTGCCTCTGAAAACATGAATCCATTATCCACAGCATTATCTAAATATGAAAGCAAATTACTAAAATAACCATTAATATTAAGCAAACCAATGGGTTTCTTATTTGTGACCAAAGATGACCAAGAAGCCACGCAAGCTATTTCTTCCAATGTACCCAGACCTCCTGGTAAAGCAATGAATGCATCGGCAGAATGGTACATGATTGTCATCCGTTCATGGATACTCCAGACTTGTATTTCCTTACCCACGGTAGGTCCACAAAAATCTGTGAATAGTTTTGGCACGATTCCTAGAACTGGACTTCCTCCGGCGTGTGCTACTGTAGCGACTGCTCCCATTAAACCCGTACTACCGCCTCCATAAATCAACTGGATCTTTTGTTGGGCAAGTATTACTCCAACTCTTATGGCTTCATCAGCGAATATGTTATTTTTCCCTGGATAAGCACCTCTAAAGAAATAAATTTTTTTAATGCGCTGGGACAAAGTACTTTCCATTTTTTTTTCGAGTGCCTGAAAGAGAATGAGTACATGGTGTAATATATAGAGGACTGAGTAATGAATCAGACAAGAGTAATAATGTCGCCGAAAGTGTATTTGACCTGTCAGAAGAAAATGTTAACCTAACAAAAGATTTTTGCGTGATTTCAGGAAGAAAATCAAAAAGAGAAGAAAAATCAACCGTAAAAGACCAATGCAAAAAAAAAAAAAAAACGAGAATAATTACACAAATCTAACAACACGTAAATTAAACCGAAATGAAGTTATTGCAAATCAAACCAAAAGTTGAGAAGTCATTTATTGTAGTTGTGATTGTGGCTCACATCTTCCTCTGGTTTTACGTCCAGAAACGGCTTAAACGCCTTCTATGAGTCGAGGATATGCTTCCCATCCAGTTTTCTTACAAGCTGGAAAACAGGGTCTTTTAACATCAGATTCCCAAGATGTTGCCATTCCCTTTGGAATTGCGGCCATAAATCAAGAATTTCTCTTTGTACGTCTCCACTAGGATGCGTCTCAAGAATTTCTCTTCCTCAAACTTTTGTTTCCAACGATGCTTATCCTGAAAAGAATTTAACAAAGAATCAGTGTGTGAAATTTCTGAAGCATTATCAAACTCACATTCAATTAAATAAGCTTCTAAAGGATCATGGAATGTGGTAGTGGTGAGATGTTCATGAACAAGTTCTTCAATGAAATCCACTTCATGTACTTCTGAATCATCACCAGGTTGCTTGCAAATGTTGAACACATTTAATTCTAAAGTCATATTTCCAAAAGAAATGTTCAAAATACCATTCCTGCAATTTATCAGAGCATTAGAAGTTGCAAGAAATGGACGGCCTAATATAACAGGAATTTGAACATTTGGATTTGAAACAGGATGTGTGTCCAAAACAATAAAATCAACAGGGAAGTAAAAATTATCAATTTGAACCAAAACAACTTCAACTATCCCTCGAGGAATTTTTACAGAACGATCAGCTAGTTGAAGTGTAACATGTGTTTCCTTGAGTTCACCTAAAACTAACTGTTGATAAACAGAAAAAGGCAAAAGATTAACACTAGCACCAAGATCAAGCAATGCACGTTCTATTCTAGTGTTTCCAATGATGCATGAGATTGTTGGACATCCAGGATCTTTGAATTTTGGTGGAGTAAGGTGCTGAATGATTGAGCTCACACTTTCCGTCAGAAATGCTTTCTTTTGTACATTATGTTTCCTTTTAACTGTGCACATGTCCTTCAAAAATTTAGCATAAGATGGAACTTGTTTGATTGCATCCAATAAAGGAATGTTAATCTTAACTTGTTTGAAAAGTTCATAAATTTCTGCATTTTGATTCAAATTCTTTATTGTTTGCAACCTTTGAGGAAAAGGAGCAGGATACATACCTTTTTCTTTGTCCAAATTTTCAAGAAGTTCAGACTTACCATCATCCTTACCATTACTTTTCGGAGGGGAAGGAGGATCTTGGTCTTTTGAAGGAATGTTTTTGTCAATTGCCTTTCCACTTCGAAGAGTTGTGATAGAACTAGCATTTTCCTGTTGAGTTTCATTGGAGCAAGAAACAAAACATTGAGTAGAAGGGTTAGGCTGAGGTTGAGCAGGAAACTTACCTTTTTCTTGAGTGCGTAATGAAGCTGTCAATGTGGACAAGGTGTTTTTGATCTCATTGATGTCCTGTGAAGTTTGGTTATTCACATTTGCTTGCGTTTGCATGAATGCTTGCAATGTCTCTTCCAAGGTTTGTACACGTGAAGGTTGATAGGAAAAAGTGTTGCCCGGCTTTTGAGATTGTGGTACCTGAACATGATTATTATTCTGCCAACTGAAGTTGGGATGATTTCTCCATTCAGGGTTATACGTTTCAGAGTAAGGAGAAGGAAAAGGCTTTTTAAATGTGTTTATGGAATTTACTTGATCATGCAACGCTTCTTTAAGAATGGGAATGTTTGGACATTCAGAAGTGGGGTGTCCCATGATTTCACAAATTCCACAACTTTCTTCATTTTTAACCGTTTTGACTTCTTTTACTTCTCTAAGTTCCATGGCTTCAATCTTTCTAGCCAAATTAGCTACTTTAGCTTTTATCTCATCTTCTTGACTAAAATGATATTTACCTCTGTTAGAAACAAGATTAGATATATTGGAACTTTCAGAGGAATTATCTGTGTGCCAGGCTTGAGAGTTATCTGCCAAATGGTCTAGGTAGTCAAAGGCTTTTTCAGGTTCTTTTTCTAGAAACTCACCGTTACACATTGTTTCAACAAATTGTTTAGTTTCGGGAGTTAAACTTTCATAAAAGAAACTAATAAGACGCCATTTTTCAAAACCATGATGTGGACAAGAACTTAACAAATCTTTAAAACGCTCCCAGCACTGAAAAAATGCTTCATTTTGATTTTGATTGAAATTTTGAATCTGTCTTTTCAAAGCAGTAGTTTTATGTGCTGGGAAAAATTTCTTTAGAAACTCAGTTTGTAATTCTTGCCATGTGCCAATTGACCTTGGTTTTAAATATTGAAGCCAAATTTTTGCTTTATCTTTTAAAGAAAAAGGAAATAATTTTAGCTTGACAATTTCATTTGTACATTGTTGGTCATTAAAGGTGACACATACATCTTCGAAGTCTTTTAGAAACGAGTAAGCACTTTCCGATTCTAACCCATGGAAATTTGGAAGCAAAGCTATCATACCTGGTTTAAAACGAAAGTTGTTTGCATTGAGAGGAAAAATAAAACAAGAGGGTGATGAGCTTCGAGTTGGTTGCAAGTAGTCACGCAGGGTGCGTACTTGTCTGTTCTCATCTTCAGCATGAACACTTTCATTGTCAGCCATGGTAGGAGTTGTATTAGAAAGATTACCTGAAAAAGTTTCACAATAAAATCTAACTAAACGACGAGATCTAAAATCACGTCGCCAAACAAGCATAAAACAAAGTTAATATACAGATTAGGCGGTATAACCAGCCAATAGAAATAAAACAAAGTTAATATACAATATAAATATAAATATATAGAAAATTAGGCGGTATAACCAGCCAAAAAATATATATACAAATTAGGCGGTATAACCAGCCAATAAAAATAAATATACTTATAAACTTATATACTTAGTATTGCTTCCCCGGCAACGGCGCCAAAAACTTGATGGTGACTCAATTAAGAGTCGTAAACCCAAGTGCAGGTTATGTTCAAGTAATAAATTCTCGGGTGTCCGAGGTCGAACCACAGGGAAGCGTATTAGTAAGTATAAGTTTATAAATATATAAGAAAAAAGAAAGTAAACAAGATATTAGGGAATCAACAACAAAACAAGATAAACAAGATATTAGAGAACAAAATAAACAAAATAACATAAAAGAAATTAACAAGATAAAAAACAATAAGTAAAGATGTTGAGGTTAGAGAATCCACTCTTGGTGTTATGCTAAGATTAATCTTGTTTTATTACACAATTGAAATTCACACATAAGGGAAATTCCAATCGGAAGGTTTAGCAATTCAGTCCAAATTGTCCAACGTCCATAGCATATGATATTATGTTCATTTGGTGTCCTCAAAACTAACAAAAAGAGTCCAAGCATTCCTTATGCCAAGGTATATGTCTACAACAAATCAAGGTTATGAAACCAAGCATTTATTGTGCCAGTTTCATTGTCAATAATGAATCAAGATCCCTACTTTGCAAGTATGATTTTAAACCAAAAGAAAATATTATCTATACTAGTGTTTATAAATGATAATTCATTTTAGCTCATGTTTAAGAGACTAACCTTAGCATTTACCAAGAGCTTCACCTCATCACCTCAACAACATGATTAGCAACACATACTAGATATGAATAAAATGAAAAGAAATGTAAGAAGCATAAGTAAATAAAGAAAAAAGAAAACTAGAGAAAGGAAAAAAGAAGAAAACTTAGAGAATTTTATTACAATGGCTAATATCCTACCAATGTATAATGTTTTCCAATACTCATCCAAGGCCCTCTATTTATACACATTTTGGAGGGCTAAATGACAAGAGACAAGCTTTACAAATTTCAAAGGTAGGTATAATAGGTGGGTGCATTTTTCTAACAATTTTCGTCATATTGTATGACAATTCTGATCAGCCAGCTTGATGGTCGATTTTGTCAATGTTGGAGGCTCGATCTGATCAAATGGTCTTCTAGAAAAATATACCCCTATCAGTTACGGATCCATAGCCGTTGGAATCAGATCATTTGCTCATGTGGATAAGAAGATATGGGCAAAATACGAAAACAGGTCAGCACAGACGTCATTGCACATCAGCCAACTTGATGGTCGATTTCACTAGGGAAAACGACTCCGTTTCAAGAAGTGTAAAACATGAAAAAGATAGATATGCCTCTTAGCTTTGCACGACTACAAATTTCAGCCTTATTGCTTCAGTGAAACTCGAGATATAGCTGATATGGTAAACGGTGTCGGAACTGGAACTGAACTGGATTTGCCCTTAATTCTAGTAATCTGAAATCACTCAAATAAACTTGTGAAAAACACCAAATTACATAAAAATATAAAAGATCATAAACACAATTAGACTAAACAATAATAACTCGTATTTGACACAAAACAATAATAAAACATAACTAAAAACTATATAATTATACGAGTTATCATATATATATTAAATAAGGATTTTGTCAAAAATAGTTGAGTAGAAGTCTAAGGATTCTTCACTACATAATCCACAGGGAATCAAAACCCACTTCACTGGCCAAAGCCCAAAACTAATCATACAGTTATCCCCAACCGTACAGCAATTAAGTAAAATAAAGTAATACGAAAAGAAAAACAAAATTCCTATATTTATAAATAAAGATTTATCCTAAATATATAAAAGAGAAGACTGTTAGATTTAATGGTTAAAATTGTTGGCTAGACTCCAGAGATGTTGAGTGTTGACATGATATTATTCTACAACTAAATAAGAGATTTAAAAATATTTTCATTTTTTCCCTTTCAAATATGTTTTTCCTTGTCTATTCATAATCTTTGGGCATCTTCTTTTCTTTTCTTTTAAGTACTCTTCTATAATGAATTTTTAAAAGATGTTTTAAGCCAAAGAAATTTTTTTTTTCCTAATATTTTTAACTTCCCATATATGTAAAACTAAGCAGTGCTATTTTTATTTTACTTTTTTAACCTTAAGTATTAGCAATTAAATTAAAGTTTTTTATTGCAAAAATTCTCTTTTCCTTGCTGCTTTTCTCTTTTATTAGTTTTTATTGTCACGTACATGAATATATGTGAATATTTGTTTTTTTAATAATTATTATATATTGAACATATAATTACATATATATTGTGTATAAAGTTTAAATTGAATTAAAATTTTTACTTATAAATTGAATAAATCTTATTAATCAAATAAATTCATTTAATGAACGATTTTAATAGAATTAAAATTTTTATTTTATATTTATAATAATCAATATTTAAAATAGCATTATAGAATATATGAACGAAAATATTCATTTTCATCTATTTAAAATTTTATTAGAGTTTTACATCCTATAATATTATAAAAAATAAAAAAAATCTATTTCTATGAAATTGAGAAATCTCATATTAAAATAATATCTTAATTATAAAGTGAAAAAAATTATCAAAATAAATTAAAATATGAAAATGGTATAATTAATCCAATTAGATATATTGATTTACATACTTTGAATTCAAAAAACAAATAATCATGACTAATAAAAAATAAAAAATATGTATTAGAGAGATTATGACTAATTCATTGAAATGACAAATTAGAGAGATTGATTTGTCATATTTTGAATTCGAATACTCTTTTTTACTTCAAAACCAATAAATTATGACTACAAAAGATAAAAATAAAAATAAAAATAAAACATATATATGCAATATTCATTGAAATAAACGAAAGTAAAAAAATACTTCTTTAAAAAATTTATAGTCTATTATATAAATTGTTTGAAGAACTCTTAATTGGTGCATAAAATAAGAGAGATTATGTCTCTTTAATTCCTAAGGCCAAACCAATTATATATAAAAAAAATTCCTACTTATCAGGCTTTTTTGCATTGAGAGATGATATTGAAACCAAAATTGACCATATATATAATGGCTTTCGATTTAATTTATCATGGACTCTACTTTCATCTTTGCTTGAAACTTAACCAGTTAAGATTTATATATAGAATTATTATCCAAAAACTGTTACCATATTAATTATAATAATTTAATATAATTAAAATTGTTTTTATCTATAAAACTATTCTTATTATTAAAATTCATAATTATAATAAATAAAAAATTAAATGAGAATTTAAAATTTTAATCAAAGAGGATGATTTAATTATTCATTGACTCTAACTTTACTTTTGTTTGATGAAATTTAACTAGTTTAGAATTATCTAAAGAATTATTATCCAAAAAAATACATCATAAATGACTGCAATTCAATATAATTAAAATTATTTTATATTTATAAAACCAAACTTATTATTAAAATTTAAAATTATAATAAATAAAAATTAATTCTGAATGATAGGATAAATTTAAAAAAAAAAAAATTATCTGTTTTCATTAGTTCAAAAGATTTTTTATATTCGTACTTTTATATATATTATATATTTAAATTAATAAAATTATATTATATTATCTTTATTTATAATTTTATATAAAATTATATACCGGCTTTGTTTTGGGATCCTAACTCCGTCCTTATATGAAAAAAATGTGCTTTTAAAATCGTCCAAAAACTATATCTTTGAGCTATTATAAAAATAAAAAAAAAAGTATGAACTCAATCCAAATATCCTAGTTATGTATATAAATAACATAAAAAATGTTGTAGACACCTAATTTTGTCCGGGCTTTTTTAAAACCAATTTTGATTTGTCCCCCTCTCGGGTTTAATATTTTTGTAAAAGTCACGGTCGCGATTTTAGATTTTTAAAATGTTCTAAATTTTATATATCCTTTTTAGCTTTAATTGTTCAAATAAAATCGGACCGTAAAATTACCAATTTTAAAATTCAATTTAAACCCGAGGTAAAAAAGTTTAATCTTGAGTTTTATTAGATTTTTAAAATAAATTTTTAAATTGAAAATATTTGAAAAAAATATAAAAAAAGAGAGACTTGGAATAAAGGAGGGGTAATTTGGATATTACACATTTTAAGGTTAAAAATTGGTTATAAATGGACCACTTGAGCAAAGAAAGAGGGGGGAGCCGATTTTGAGAAAAAAAGAGGGCTGGCGGCTGAGAAAAAAAGGAGAAAAAGCTTGGTTGGGGTTTTCTTTGGAGGGGGCATGACGGCTAAAAAAAGAGAGGAAAGCTTTGGTTTTTAGGAAGCTGGCAGCTAAGGGGATTTTATGAAAGGAGGAGGCGGCTACTGCTAAAAAAAGAAAAAAACTCCCCTTTTCCTCCACACTAAACTCTCCAGCCTCTCTCTCTACAGCCCAACCCCACAACCCAACACCATAATCCGCATGGGGGGTGGCCCCAGAACATACCCAGGTGGAGTCTCCAAATGACAATGGAAACGCATGCAAGCCAAGAAATCCAAGTAACTCCTCAAAGCTCGACTTGCCCGTCAACGTCACATCTACGAAATGCGCAAAAGGGCCGAGCTCAAAGCTGCAGTCTCTGAACTTGAACGCCCTTGGGAAGTCGTTGAAAAAGCATCCAACTTGTTCTCCGTTTCAGCTGATGAGCAAGTTAAAGTCTTGGCTGACAGATTCCAGAAGCCTGGCGGTTTCGATATGTGGAGTGACAGAGATGGGCCTCAGCTGTTTGATACTGTTGATGAGTTGCCTTCTGCCAGGTTTTTTCCCTAAAGAGGTTGTTCATAGTGTTAAGCCGATTTTATGAAAAGAAAAAAAAGGTTGGCGGCTCAAAAAAAAGGGGGTTTTCTTCTTCGTCTTCTTCTTCTTTCTCACTTCTCTCTGCCCCTCTGATAACTCGTATAATTATATAGTTCTTAGTTATGTTTTATTATTGTTTTGTGTCAAATACAAGTTATTATTGCTTAGTCTAATTGTGTTTATGATATTTTATATTTTTATGTAATTTGGTGTTTTTCACAAGTTTCTTTGAGTGATTTCAGATTACTAGGTTAAATCAACAATTAAGGGCAAATCCAGTTCAGTTCCAGTTCCGACACCTTTTGCCATATCCGCTATATCTGGAGTTTCACTGAAGCAATAAAGCTGAATTTTTTACAGTGCAAAGTTAAGAGGCATATCTATCTTTTTCATGTTTTACACTTCTTGAAACGGAGTCGTTTTCCCTAGCGAAATCGACCATCAAGTTGGCTGATGTGCAATGACGTCTGTGCTGACCTGTTTTGGTATTTTGACCATATCTTCCGATCCACATGAGAAAATGATCTGATTCCAACGGCTATGGATCCGTAACTGATAGGGGTATATTTTTCTAGAAGACCATTTGATCAGATCGAGCCTCCAACATTGACAAAATCGACCATCAAGCTGGCTGATCAGAATTGTCATACAATATGACGAAAATTGTTAGAAAAATGCACCCACCTATTATACCTACCTTTGAAATTTATAAAGCTTGTCTCTTGTCATTTAGCTCTCCAAAATGTGTATAAATAGAGGGCCTTGGATGAGCATTAAAGATACATTGGGAGGATATTAGCCATTGCAATGTAATTCTCTAAGTTTTCTTCTTCTTTCCTTTCTCTAGTTTTCTTTTTCTTTATTTTTCTTTTCATTTTCTTCATATCTAGTATGTGTTGCTAATCATATTGTTGAGGTGATGAGGTGAAGCTTTTGGTAAATGCTAAGGTTAGTCTCTTAAACATGAGCTAAAATAAATCATCATTTAGTATAGATAATATTTTCTTTTGGTTTAAAATCATACTTGCAAAGTAGGGATCTTGATTCATTATTGACAATGAAAATGGCACAGTAAATGCTTGGTTTCATAACCTTGATTTGTTGTAGACATATACCTTGGCATAAGGAATGCTTGGACTCTTTTTGTGAGTTTTGAGGACACCAAATGAACATAATATCATATGCTATGGACGTTGGACAATTTGGACTGAATTGCTAAACCTTCCGATTGGAACCTCCCTTATGTGTGGATTTCAATTGTGTAATAAAACAAGATTAATCTTAGCATAACACCAAGAGTGGATTCTCTAACCTCAACATCTTTTCTTATTGTTTTTTATATTTTGTTTAATTTCTTTTATGTTTTGTTGTTGATTCCCTAATATCTTGTTTACTTTCTTTTTCTTATATATTTATAAACTTATACTTACTAATACGCTTCCCTGTGGTTCGACCTTGGACACCCGAGAATTTATTACTTGAACATAACCTGCACTTGGGTTTACGACTCTTAATTGAGTCTCCATCAAGTTTTTGGCGCCGTTGCCGGGGAAGCAATACTAAGTATATAAGTTTATAAGTATATTTATTTTTATTGGCTGGTTATACCGCCTAATTTTCTATATATTTATATTTATATTGTATATTAACTTTGTTTTATTTTTATTGGCTGGTTATACCGCCTAATCTGTATATTAACTTTGTTTTATGCTTGTTTGGCGACGTCGTTTAGTTAGATTTTATTGTGAAACTTTTTCAGGTAATCTTTCTAATACAACTCCTACCATGTGCACGATGGACGTGTAACGGTAAATGTCGTTCTATTGGGATTCCATCCTCTAATCGAGATGATAAAAATTGAATTCATTAAGGATGGACTGAGTAAGGAGAATTTGGGTAATATCCAACTTTCTCTTGAGACGCATCTTAGTGGAGACGTACAAAGAGAAATTCTTGATTTATGGCCGCAATTCCAAAGGGAATGGCAACATCTTGGGAATCTGATGTTAAAAGACCCTGTTTGCCAGCTTGTAAGAAAACTGGATGGGAAGCATATCCTCGACTCATAGAAGGCGTTTAAGCCGTTTCTGGACGTAAAACCAGAGGAAGATGTGAGCCACAATCACAACTACAATAAATGACTTCTCAGCTTTTGGTTTGATTTGCAATAACTTCATTTCGGTTTAATTTACGTGTTGTTCGATTTGTGTAATTATTCTCGATTTTTTTTTGCATTGGTCTTTTACGGTTGTTTTTTTTTTCTCTTTTTGATTTTCTTCCTGAAATCACGCAAAAATCTTTTGTTAGGTTAACATTTTCTTCTGACAGGTCAGATACACTTTCGGCGACATTATTACTCTTGTCTGATTCACTACTCAGTCCTCTATATATTACACCATGTACTCATTCTCTTTCAGGCACTCGAAAAAGAAAAAAAATGGAAAGTACTTCGTCCCAACGCATTAAAAAAATTTGTGTCTTTGGAGGTGCTTATCGAGGGAAAAATAACATATTCGCTGATGAAGCCATAAGAGTTGGAGTAATACTTGCCCAACAAAAGATCCAGTTGATTTATGGAGGCGGTAGTACGGGTTTAATGGGAGCAGTCGCTACAGCAGCACACGCCGGAGGAAGTCCAGTTCTAGGAATCGTGCCAAAACTATTCACAGATTTTTGTGGACCTACCGTGGGTAAGGAAATACAAGTCTGGAGTATCCCTGAACGGATAACAATCATGTACCATTCTGCCGATGCATTCATTGCTTTACAGGAGGTCTGGGTACATTGGAAGAAATAGCTTGCGTAGCTTTTTGGTCATCTTTGGTCACAAATAAGAAACCCATTGGTTTGCTTAATATTAATGGTTATTTTAGTAATTTGCTTTCATATTTAGATAATGCTGTGGATAATGGATTCATGTTTTCAGAGGCAAGGAGAACCATAATTTCTGCTACAACCATTGAAGATTTACTCAAAAAGCTCCAAGCTTATGAGTATTTATCTGCTACGGTTGTTTCGCAAACGCTCGGAAAAAGAAAAAGAGATATGGACGAGCAAGGAGTGGATTGCACTCTGTCTTTGTGATATTATCTAACATTTTGTTTGTTGTGTCTCAGTTATAATAAGTGGTTAGCAACCTCTGCAGGTAATATCTCCTAAATTCTACCTTTAGTAGGGGGTAAGGGACATATTTTGCTAATTTAAAAAAAAAAAATTTGATGTGTTTTAAGCCATTTAGAAGTATTCATTCTGAACAAGGTCTGAGTAAGGGAGACTTGAGACATACCTTGTCAGTTTGATTTCTTCTTTCAAAAAAAAAAAAAAGTTTGTTGTGTTTTAAGCAATTTAGAAGTATTCATTCTGAACAAGGTCTGAGTAAGGGAGACTTGAGACATACCTTGTCAGTTTGATTTTAATCTTTTTATGTTTACTTGTTAATTTTTGTTTAGTATTTTAGGATTATTTAGGTTGCATGAGTTTGTTTTGTTTTGAGTCTTAGTTATTCCTATTCTTATGTTATTAGTTCTTTTCTCTTACACATGATTCTTTCATTTGGGTTAATAGACTTACATTGAGGACAATGTAAGAATTAAGTGTGGGGGGAACGATTTAGGATTTCTTTTATTTTTGTCTACTATTTTTTTTATGAGTCTTTATTATTATTATTATTTTAATGTGTTCTAGTTCCTTTTTAATACAATGATGAGATATGAATTGCATAAGTCTAAAACAGATTTATTAGTGAGAAGATTTTCATGAGAATTGAGCTTGATGTCAACCTTTTTATGAGCCAATGTTAATATGATATGTTGATTGAGAAAGAAGCATGTTTAGACTTAATCTGACTTGTATAATCATCCTTGTGAGTTTTTGAGCCTATAATGATTGATGCATTATACAAATCAATCTAATTTCTTTCTTGAGTGCTCTTATGATTACATGATTCTCTAGAACTTGCTTTAAACCGTTTGAGACTATATTGATACATGTGACAACATGAATATGATAGAGGCATTAGGATTATAACCAGAGCCAAACAGCCATCCATTATTAATGTTCTAAGAGAACATCCCCACTAGTGAGCCAATTTGAGCCTACATTAAATATGCTATTTTATTGGTAACCAGAACTTACACCTAGCCTAAATATACTTATATCCTTACCCTTGTTCTAAAGATGGATTATATATTTTGAGACATATTGCAAAAACAATGGATACTTTTTGAAAATTTGGGTTAGAACGAAAGATAAGTGTGGGGGAGGAGAGAGGCAAAAGTCAAGAGAAAAAGAAAGGGCATTCCCATATTAAAAAAAAAAAGAAAAAAAAATCTTCTCTTGAACTTCTACTTAAAGTAAAGAAAAAGATGTTACAAAGTTGGTTAGAATGAAGCAAAGGCTCAACATGAATATTTAGCCTATGTTATTATGTGCTTTATAAGAGTTTTGAGAAGTTTTATTTGTATGATCTTATTATGTCTCTAAACTCTATGAACTCTTTGGAACCTTTGTGATATCTTTATCCTTTTGTTCTTTAACCACATTATAACCCTTTGGCCCCATTACAACCTTGAAAAAAGACCTCTTGATTTATGAAGTTGTATGATCTAAATAGTGGAGAATAGGTGGACAAGCAAGCATATGGTAGAACTGTTTTCATGAGATTGATTGAGTGTAAACACTTTACCACTACTTTAAAGAGTGAAAATCATGAGAGTATAGTGAGAAGTTGAGATTAAGTTGAATATGCACTATTTTGATTGAAATATGTTATTGTTAATATTGGCTTAACTCATTTATTTACATTCAAGCATGAATTTTTGTGAAATTCTTTGAGCTATTGATTAGTTTATAAGACTTGTTCAAAGATTGTCTCTAATTTATATTGAAAGGATTAGGAGTAAATATTTTTAGTGTATGTAGTTTACTTATATTTTAGTTTTTCAATGTTTGTGGGTATCGTTCTAGCAAACCCTCACGAGACTAAACTCGTCCACTAGGGACACCTAGGGGTTTAAAGGCTTGTGTCACATGCTAAGTGCCACCGTGATTTCCTACGAAAATGGATTAGATTAGATTTTCTGATTTTATTTTTATTGAGTCGTTGCTAGGGACTAGCAACAATCTAAGTGTGGGGGTGTGATAACTCGTATAATGATATAGTTCTTAGTTATGTTTTATTATTGTTTTGTGTCAAATACGAGTTATTATTGCTTAGTCTAATTGTGTTTATGATATTTTATATTTTTATGTAATTTGGTGTTTTTCACGAGTTTCTTTGAGTGATTTCAGATTACTAGGTTAAATCAACAATTAAGGGCAAATCCAGTTCAGTTCCAATTCCGACACCTTTTGCCATATCCGCTATATCTGGAGTTTCACTGAAGCAATAAGGCTGAATTTTTTACAGTGCAAAGTTAAGAGGCATATCTAACTTTTTCATGTTTTACACTTCTTGAAACGGAGCCGTTTTCCCTAGCGAAATCGACCATCAAGTTGGCTGATGTGCAATGACGTCTGTGCTGACCTGTTTTGGTATTTTGACCATATATTCCGATCCACATGAGCAAATGATCTGATTCCAACGGCTATGGATCCGTAACTGATAGGGGTATATTTTTCTAGAAGACCATTTGATCAGATCGAGCCTCCAACATTGACAAAATCGACCATCAAACTGGCTGATCAGAATTGTCATACAATATGACGAAAATTGTTAGAAAAATGCACCCACCTATTATACCTACCTTTGAAATTTATAAAGCTTGTCTCTTGTCATTTAGCTCTCCAAAATGTGTATAAATAGAGGGCCTTGGATGAGCATTAAAGATACATTTGGAGGATATTAGCCATTGCAATGTAATTCTCTAAGTTTTCTTCTTCTTTCCTTTCTCTAGTTTTCTTTTTCTTTATTTTTCTTTTCATTTTCTTCATATCTAGTATGTGTTGCTAATCATATTGTTGAGGTGATGAGGTGAAGCTTTTGGTAAATGCTAAGGTTAGTCTCTTAAACATGAGCTAAAATAAATCATCATTTAGTATAGATAATATTTTCTTTTGGTTTAAAATCATACTTGCAAAGTAGGGATCTTGATTCATTATTGACAATGAAAATGGCACAGTAAATGCTTGGTTTCATAACCTTGATTTGTTGTAAACATATACCTTGGCATAAGGAATGCTTGGACTCTTTTTGTGAGTTTTGAGGACACCAAATGAACATAATATCATATGCTATGGACGTTGGACAATTTGGACTGAATTGCTAAACCTTCCGATTGGAACCTCCCTTATGTGTGGATTTCAATTGTGTAATAAAACAAGATTAATCTTAGCATAACACCAAGAGTGGATTCTCTAACCTCAACATCTTTTCTTATTGTTTTTTATATTTTGTTTAATTTCTTTTATGTTTTGTTGTTGATTCCCTAATATCTTGTTTACTTTCTTTTTCTTATATATTTATAAACTTATACTTACTAATACGCTTCCCTGTGGTTCGACCTCGGACACCCGAGAATTTATTACTTGAACATAACCTGCACTTGGGTTTACGACTCTTAATTGAGTCTCCATCACCCTCACAAACAAGAAAAACTTTAAACCCTTGAAAACCCTGACTCGCCATTTTCTGTCATTTTGGAAAGCCGGCACTGCCAAGTGCCAACTGGCTGCATGGAATTTTTTGTAACCAATGACTATTAAGTTTCTGCCACAGCTTCGTCTTCTCAGCCCGTCTCTACCAGTCACCTGTTTCCCCTCAATGAAATTCGGGCCAACCATTCGCTCTAACGGCTCCATACATGTTTTAAATCAGGCCATTTCGACCTAGGCCCGGGGCAAGCTCCGAGTTCACTCCTAAAAACAGAGGAGATGTCCGTGCTTCGAAGAGTCTGATCGATGACGAGGCCGAACTCAGTGACTGGGTCGGCGAGTTGAGAACCGATTCTTTACGTGGCCGACTTAGTAGCGAAGACGAGGAATTAGATGCGGATAGAGCACGCAATAGAATTAGGAGTAGAGATAGAGAGAGAAATAGGGGTTCTGTGACGAGGAGAAGTGAGAGTGAGTTCGACAATTTTCGTGAGTCGAGCAAGAGGGAAACTCGGGGTCACTCGGGCGGTTCGTTTTCGAAGAATTCCCGGTTTAGTAAACGGTTTGATAGTGAATTAGAAGGCGAAGACAATGTTGACGATGGGGAGAAGGATGGCGAATCGTACTCGAGGAAAAAAAAACTCGGGGCGTGAAAATAGAGAATAAAAAAGTGGATTCATGGAAAGGAAAGAGAAATGAGAGGGGTTTGGATTCCTATAATACTGTACAATTGATGGCTGTAATGGAGCATTCCTATTATGCATCATCTGGATACCATGTTACAAACTTTTTTGCTGTAAGCAGTAGATCTGGAACTCCTGAGGACCTCAAATATTTAATTGATAAAGCCCACATCTTAGGTCTACAGGTCTTAATGGATGTTGTTCATAGCCATGCAAGTAACAATGTCACCGATGGACTCAATGGCTTTGATGTTGGTCAAAGTTCACAGGAATCATATTTTCACACTGGAGAAAAAGGTTACCACAAGTTATGGGATAGCCGACTGTTTAATTACGGTAACTGGGAAGTTCTTCGCTTCCTTCTTTCAAACTTGAGGTGGTGGCTTGAGGAGTTCAAATTTGATACAAGTTAATGAATGCATTTGACAGAGCTATGAATGCACTTGATGATAAATTTTCATTCCTTTCATCAACAAAACAGATAGTGAGCAGCACTGATGAAGAAGACAAGGTTATTGTCTTTGAGCGGGGAGATCTGGTTTTCGTGTTCAACTTTCATCCAGAGAATACATATGATGGGTACAAAGTGGGGTGTGACTTGCCAGGGAAGTACAGAGTTGCCCTGGATAGTGATACTACGGAATTTGGAGAGCATGGAAGAGTGGGTCATGATGTGGACCATTTCACATCTCCTGAAGGAGTACCGGTTCCTGTTGCTCTGGGAGATGTTATCATTGCTGGCACAGATGGACTGTTTGATAACTTGTACAATCATCAAATATGCGGTGGTGGTAATTTAAGGAGTCATTTGAGGTAATCTTTCTTTCATTTCTCTTATATTTATTGTGCTTGCCTTAGATGTGATTTATTGTGATATGCATATTTAGTGTTTGATAAAATGCCTAATGTTGTTTGCCTTGGACATGGTCTATTGTGGTGCATGCCTTAATGTCATTTTGCATATTCATAATTGATAACTCGTATAATTATATAGTTCTTAGTTATGTTTTATTATTGTTTTGTGTCAAATACGAGTTATTATTGCTTAGTCTAATTGTGTTTATGATATTTTATATTTTTATGTAATTTGGTATTTTTCACGAGTTTCTTTGAGTGATTTCAGATTACTAGGTTAAATCAACAATTAAGGGCAAATCCAGTTCAGTTCCAATTCCGACACCTTTTGTCATATCCGCTATATCTGGAGTTTCACTGAAGCAATAAGGCTGAATTTTTTACAGTGCAAAGTTAAGAGGCATATCTATCTTTTTTATGTTTTACACTTCTTGAAACGGAGTCGTTTTCCCTAGCGAAATCGACCATCAAGTTGGCTGATGTGCAATGACGTCTGTGCTGACCTGTTTTGATATTTTGACCATATCTTCCGATCCACATGAGCAAATGATCTGATTCCAACGGCTATGGATCCGTAACTGATAGGGGTATATGTTTCTAGAAGACCATTTGATCAGATCGAGCCTCCAACATTGACAAAATCGACCATCAAGCTGGCTGATCAGAATTGTCATACAATATGACGAAAATTGTTAGAAAAATGCACCCACCTATTATACCTACCTTTGAAATTTATAAAGCTTGTCTCTTGTCATTTAGCTCTACAAAATGTGTATAAATAGAGGGCCTTGGATGAGCATTATGATACATTGGTAGGATATTAGCCATTGTAATAAAATTCTCTAAGTTTTCTTTTTTTCCTTTCTCTAGTTTTCTTTTTCTTTATTTACTTATGCTTCTTACATTTCTTTTCATTTTATTCATATCTAGTATGTATTGCTAATCATATTGTTGAGGTGATGAGGTGAAGCTTTTGGTAAATGCTAAGGTTAGTCTCTTAAACATGAGCTAAAATGAATCATCATTTATAAACACTAGTATAGATAATATTTTCTTTTGGTTTAAAATCATACTTGCAAAGTAGGGATCTTGATTCATTATTGACAATGAAAATGGCACAGTAAATGCTTGGTTTCATAACCTTGATTTGTTGTAGACATATACCTTGGCATAAGGAATGCTTGGACTCTTTTTGTGAGTTTTGAGGACACCAAATGAACATAATATCATATGCTATGGACGTTGGAAAATTTGGACTGAATTGCTAAACCTTCCGATTGGAATCTCCCTTATGTGTGAATTTCAATTGTGTAATAAAACAAGATTAATCTTAGCATAACACCAAGAGTGGATTCTCTAACCTCAACATCTTTTCTTATTGTTTAATTTCTTTTATTTTATTTTGTTTATTTTGTTCTCTAATATCTTGTTTATCTTGTTTTGTTGTTGATTCCCTAATATCTTGTTTACTTTATTTTTCTTATATATTTATAAACTTATACTTACTAATACGCTTCCCTGTGGTTCGACCTCGGACACCCGAGAATTTATTACTTGAACATAACCTACACTTGGGTTTACAACTCTTAATTGAGTCTCCATCAATAATATTTTAATAAATAAGGCAATATTCCCGAGTTCAATAATTCATGGTTTTCTCTGCTGGATTTGCCCGAGAGATTATCATTAATTATTAACGAAGGAATGCCCTTTTCTAAAATAAAATGATTCGAATTTTTTTTCAATGTTTGTGGGTATCGTTCTAGCAAACCCTCACGAGACTAAACTCGTCCACTAGGGACACCTAGGGGTTTAAAGGCTTGTGTCACATGCTAAGTGCCACCGTGATTTCCAACGAAAATGGATTAGATTAGATTTTCTTATTTTATTTTTATTGAGTCGTTGCTAGGGACTAGCAACAATCTAAGTGTGGGGGTGTGATAACTCGTATAATTATATAGTTCTTAGTTATGTTTTATTATTGTTTTGTGTCAAATACGAGTTATTATTGCTTAGTCTAATTGTGTTTATGATATTTTATATTTTTATGTAATTTGGTGTTTTTCACGAGTTTCTTTGAGTGATTTCAGATTACTAGGTTAAATCAACAATTAAGGGCAAATCCAGTTCAGTTCTAGTTCCGACACCTTTTGTCATATCCGCTATATCTGGAGTTTCACTGAAGCAATAAGGCTGAAGTTTTTACAGTGCAAAGGTAAGAGGCATATCTATCTTTTTCATGTTTTACACTTCTTGAAACGGAGTCGTTTTCCCTAGCGAAATCGACCATCAAGTTGGCTGATGTGCAATGACGTCTGTGCTGACCTGTTTTGGTATTTTGACCATATATTCCGATCCACATGAGCAAATGATCGGATTCCAACGGCTATGGATCCGTAACTGATAGGGGTATATTTTTCTAGAAGACCATTTGATCAGATCGAGCCTCCAACATTGACAAAATCGACCATCAAGCTGGATGATCAGAATTGTCATACAATATGACGAAAATTGTTAGAAAAATGCACCCACCTATTATACCTACCTTTGAAATTTATAAAGCTTGTCTCTTGTCATTTAGCTCTCCAAAATGTGTATAAATAGAGGGCCTTGGATGAGCATTATGATACATTGGTAGGATATTAGCCATTGTAATAAAATTCTCTAAGTTTTCTTTTTTTCCTTTCTCTAGTTTTCTTTTTCTTTATTTACTTATGCTTCTTACATTTCTTTTCATTTTATTCATATCTAGTATGTATTGCTAATCATATTGTTGAGGTGATGAGGTGAAGCTTTTGGTAAATGCTAAGGTTAGTCTCTTAAACATGAGCTAAAATGAATCATCATTTATAAACACTAGTATAGATAATATTTTCTTTTGGTTTAAAATCATACTTGCAAAGTAGGGATCTTGATTCATTATTGACAATGAAAATGGCACAGTAAATGCTTGGTTTCATAACCTTGATTTGTTGTAGACATATACCTTGGCATAATGAATGCTTGGACTCTTTTTGTGAGTTTTGAGGACACCAAATGAACATAATATCATATGCTATGGACGTTGGACAATTTGGACTGAATTCCTAAACCTTCCGATTGGAATCTCCCTTATGTGTGAATTTCAATTGTGTAATAAAACAAGATTAATCTTAGCATAACACCAAGAGTGGATTCTCTAACCTCAACATCTTTTCTTATTGTTTAATTTCTTTAATTTAATTTTGTTTATTTTGTTCTCTAATATCTTGTTTATCTTGTTTTGTTGTTGATTCCCTCATATCTTGTTTACTTTATTTTTCTTATATATTTATAAACTTATACTTACTAATACGCTTCCCTGTGGTTCGACCTCGGACACCCGAGAATTTATTACTTGAACATAACCTGCACTTGGGTTTACAACTCTTAATTGAGTCTCCATCAAGTTTTTGGCGTCGTTGCCGGGGAGGCAATACTAAGTATATAAGTTTATAAGTATATTTATTTTTATTGGCTGGTTATACCACCTAATTTTCTATATATTTATATTTATATTGTATATTAACTTTGTTTTATTTTTATTGGCTGGTTATACCGCCTAATCTGTATATTAACTTTGTTTTATGCTTGTTTGGCGACGTGATTTTAGATCTCGTCGTTTAGTTAGATTTTATTGTGAAACTTTTTCAGGTAATCTTTCTAATACAACTCCTACCATGGCTGACAATGAAAGTGTTCATGCTGAAGATGAGAACAGACAAGTACGCACCATGCGTGACTACTTGCAACCAACTCGAAGCTCATCACCCTCTTGTTTTATTTTTCCTCTCAATGCAAACAACTTTCGTTTTAAACCAGGTATGATAGCTTTGCTTCCAAATTTCCATGGGTTAGAATCGGAAAGTGCTTACTCGTTTCTAAAAGACTTCGAAGATGTATGTGTCACCTTTAATGACCAACAATGTACAAATGAAATTGTCAAGCTAAAATTATTTCCTTTTTCTTTAAAAGATAAAGCAAAAATTTGGCTTCATAATTTAAAACCAAGGTCAATTGGCACATGGCAAGAATTACAAACTGAGTTTCTAAAGAAAATTTTCCCAGCACATAAAACTACTGCTTTGAAAAGACAGATTCAAAATTTCAATCAAAATCAAAATGAAGCATTTTTTCAGTGCTGGGAGCGTTTTAAAGATTTGTTAAGTTCTTGTCCACATCATGGTTTTGAAAAATGGCATCTTATTAGTTTCTTTTATGAAAGTTTAACTCCCGAAACTAAACAATTTGTTGAAACAATGTGTAACGGTGAGTTTCTAGAAAAAGAACCTGAAGAAGCCTTTGACTACCTAGACCATTTGGCAGATAACTCTCAAGCCTGGCACACAGATAATTCCTCTGAAAGTTCCAATAGATCTAATCTTATTTCTAACAGAGGTAAATATCATTTTAGTCAAGAAGTTGAGATAAAAGCTAAAGTAGCCAATTTGGCTAGAAAGATTGAAGCCATGGAACTTAGAGAAGTAAAAGAAGTCAAAACGGTTAAAAATGAAGAAAGTTGTGGAATTTGTGAAATCATGGGACACCCCACTTCTGAATGTCCAAACATTCCCATTCTTAAAAAAGCGTTGCATGATCAAGTAAATTCCATAAACACATTTAAAAAGCCTTTTCCTTCTCCTTACTCTGAAACGTATAACCCTGAATGGAGAAATCATCCCAACTTCAGTTGGCGGAATAATAATCATGTTCAGGTACCACAATCTCAAAAGCCGGGCAACACTTTTTCCTATCAACCTTCACGTGTACAAACCTTGGAAGAGACATTGCAAGCATTCATGCAAACACAAGCAAATGTGAATAACCAAACTTCACAGGACATCAATGAGATCAAAAACACCTTGTCCACATTGACAGCTTCATTACGCACTCAAGAAAAAGGTAAGTTTCCTGCTCAACCTCAGCCTAACCCTTCTACTCAATGTCTTGTTTCTTGCTCCAATGAAACTCAACAGGAAAATGCCAGTTCTATCACAACTCTTCGAAGTGGAAAGGCAATTGACAAAACATTCCATCAAAAGACCAAGATCCTCCTTCCCCTCCGAAAAGTAATGGTAAGGATGATGGTAAGTCTGAACTTCTTGAAAATTTGGACAAAGAAAAAGGTATGCATCCTGCTCCTTTTCCTCAAAGGTTGCAAACAATAAAGAATTTGAATCAAAATGCAGAAATTTATGAACTTTTCAAACAAGTTAAGATTAACATTCCTTTATTGGATGCAATCAAACAAGTTCCATCTTATGCTAAATTTTTGAAGGACATGTGCACATTTAAAAGGAAACATAATGTACAAAAGAAAGCATTTCTGACGGAAAGTGTGAGCTCAATCATTCAGCACCTTACTCCACCAAAATTCAAAGATCCTGGATGTCCAACAATCTCATGCATCATTGGAAACACTAGAATAGAACGTGCATTGCTTGATCTTGGTGCTAGTGTTAATCTTTTGCCTTTTTCTGTTTATCAACAGTTAGGTTTAGGTGAACTCAAGGAAACACCTGTTACACTTCAACTAGCTGATCGTTCTGTAAAAATTCCTCGTGGGATAGTTGAAGATGTTTTGGTTCAAATTGATAATTTTTACTTCCCTGTTGATTTTATTGTTTTGGACACACATCCTGTTTCAAATCAAAATGTTCAAATTCCTGTTATATTAGGCCGTCCATTTCTTGCAACTTCTAATGCTCTGATAAATTGCAGGAATGGTATGTTGAACATTTCTTTTGGAAATATGACTTTAGAATTAAATGTGTTCAACACTTGCAAGCAACCTGGTGATGATTCAGAAGTACATGAAGTGGATTTCATTGAAGAACTTGTTCATGAACATCTCACCGCTACCACATTTCATGATCCTTTAGAAGCTTATTTAATTGAATGTGAGTTTGATAATGCTTCAGAAATTTCACACACTGATTCTTTGTTAAATTCTTTTCAGGATAAGCATTGTTGGAAACAAAAGTTTGAGGAACTTCCATCACTCACAAATGTCACTGTACCATCAACTATTGAACCACCCAAGCTGGATTTAAAACCATTGCCATCCGAGCTAAAATATTCCTTTTTGGGTGAGAATGAAACTTTTCCAGTCATAATTTCTTCACATCTTGATGAACTACAAGAAGGTAAGTTGTTACAACTTTTGAAAATGCACAAAAATGCATTAGGATGGACCTTAGCTGACATAAAGGGAATAAGCCCATTAATCTGCACACATAATATTTATTTAGAGGAAAATGCTAAACCCTCTAGACAAATGCAACGAAGGCTTAATCCTAATATGAAAGAAGTAGTGAGAAATGAAGTCATTAAACTTCTAGATAATGGAATCATTTATCCTATCTCTGATAGCAAATGGGTAAGTCCTACTCAAGTCGTGCCTAAGAAATCTGGAGTTACAGTAGTTAAAAATGAAAACAATGAATTAATTCCAACTAGGACTGTTACTGGTTGGCGCATGTGCATTGACTACAGGAAACTTAACTCAGTGACGAGGAAAGATCATTTCCCTTTGCCTTTCATGGATCAAATCTTAGAAAGAGTTGCAGGGCATGAGTTTTATTGTTTTCTAGATGGATATTCTGGGTATAATCAAATTGCCATTGCACTTGAGGACCAAGAGAAAACCACTTTTACATGTCCTTTTGGTATTTTTGCATATCGTAGAATGCCATTTGGATTATGTAACGCCCCTGCCACATTTCAAAGATGCATGCTTAGTATTTTTAGTGACATGATTGAACGTAATCTTGAGATTTTCATGGATGATTTTTCTGTTTCTGGTGATTCATTTGATGATTGCTTAGCCAATTTGAAAAATGTATTGATTAGGTGTGAAGAAAAAAATCTTGTTCTTAATTGGGAAAAATGTCATTTCATGGTCACTAAAGGTATTGTACTAGGTCACATTGTTTCTGCAAAAGGGATTGAGGTAGACAAGTCAAAATTGAATTGATTGCTAATCTACCCACACCAAAGACAGTAAAGGGCATTAGGTCATTCTTGGGACATGCAGGTTTTTATAGAAGATTCATAAAAGATTTTAGCACGATATCTAAACCTCTATGTAATCTTTTAATGAAAGACACTGCATTTGAATGGACTAAAGATTGTGAAGATGCTTTTGAAAAACTCAAAAATATGCTCATTACTGCTCCTATTATGAGATCTCCTGATTGGTCTTTACCATTTGAAATAATGTGTGATGCTAGTGACTATGCTGTTGGTGCTGTGTTAGGACAAAGGAAAGATAAGAAACCACATGTAATTTACTATGCAAGTAAAACTTTAAATAGAGCCCAAATGAATTATTCCACTACAGAAAAGGAATTACTTGCAGTTGTTTTTGGATTGGATAAATTCAGATCTTACCTTGTTGGATCATCAATTGTTGTCTTTAGTGATCATGCAGCTTTAAAATACCTTCTCTCTAAGAAGGATGCAAAACCTAGGTTGCTGAGGTGGATCCTTTTGCTGCAAGAATTTGACATCACCATTCGAGATAAAAAAGGAGTAGAAAATGTGGTGGCTGATCATTTATCAAGACTTGTTTGTGATGAATCTTTTGGAACCTCACCAATAAATGATACTTTTCCTGATGAACAACTTCTAATTGTCTCCACGACACCTTGGTTTGCTGACATTGCTAATTTTCTTGCTACAGAAAAAATTCCTTCTCAATGGAGCCCCCAAGATAAAAGGAAGTTTCTGAATGAGGTAAAGAAGTTCTACTGGGATGACCCTTACTTGTTCAAATATTGTCCTGATCAAATTTTTCGAAGATGCATTCCCGACAATGAGGTAAGTAGTGTAATTAAGTTTTGTCATTCCGAGGCATGTGGTGGTCATTTTTCATCAAAGAAAATTGCTGCAAAAATTTTACAGTGTGGATTTTACTGGCCAACTTTATTCAAAGATGCATATAATTTTTGCAAGTCATGTGAAAGTTGTCAAAAATTAGGTTCCATTTCGAAAAGAAACATGATGCCTTTGAACCCAATTCTTGTAATTGAAATTTTTGACTGTTGGGGTATTGATTTCATGGGACCATTTCCACCACCTTTTGGTT
The DNA here is from genome assembly GCA_030761205.1 of Fremontodendron californicum. Taxonomy (NCBI): domain Eukaryota; kingdom Viridiplantae; phylum Streptophyta; class Magnoliopsida; order Malvales; family Malvaceae; genus Fremontodendron; species Fremontodendron californicum. Next base: position 28,606,723 of record JAULJL010000005.1, read on the forward strand.
TCTTATACATTTTAGTTGCAATAGATTATGTTTCAAAGTGGATAGAGGCAATTCCATGTCGAAATAATGATCACAAAACAGTGATTAAATTTTTAAAAGAAAATATTTTGAGTCGATTTGGAATTCCTCAATCTATCATAAGTGATGGGGGAACACATTTTTGCAACAAGGTTTTTGAAACATTAATGAAGAAATATGCCATTACACACAAAGTTGCAACCCCTTATCACCCGCAGACAAATGGACAGGTAGAATTAGCAAATAGGGAGATTAAACAAATTTTGGAAAAGACGGTTAATCCAAATCGCAAAGATTGGTCTCTTAGACTTAACGATGCATTATGGGCCTATCGAACTGCTTTTAAAAAAGCATTGGGCATGTCTCCTTATAGGCTAGTTTATGGAAAACCTTGTCATTTACCTGTGGAACTTGAGCATAAAGCATATTGGGCCATTAAAATGTTCAACTCAAACCTTGATGACGCTTCTAATTTACGGAAATTACAAATAAATGAACTTGAGGAACTCAGAAATGATGCATATGAGAATTCTAAAATTCATAAAGAAAGAACTAAAGCCTTTCATGACAAGTTAATTTCAAGAAAAACATTTGATGTTGGGCAAAAAGTTCTACTTTATAATTCTAGACTTCACATATTTCCTGGTAAGTTGAGATCAAGATGGACTGGCCCATTTGTGGTTAAACATGTGTATCATTATGGAGCAGTTGACATTGAGAATCCTCAAAATGGTAACGTATTCAAGGTAAATGGACAAAGACTCAAACTCTTTTTGGAAAATCATGTTACTCAAGAAGAGGTTGTTTTTCTTTCTGATCCTTGCTTTGAAAATAACTAGATGTAAATATAAATTTTTTTTAACCCCGGTTAAATGGCGGATAACGGTACTCCGTGATTATTTAAGTCGGTTCCATCAGCTACCCACAAAACTGATATTGTATATAAATTTCTCTTTCAATTTCTTTTTCATTTTTTTTCAAGATGGATGATATTCTCACAAGATTGCAGAAACGATGTCCTCCTTTTCCTCGAAATATTTTACTGAAGCTTTACCAAGTTCGATTTGAAAGATTAAGAATGCTTATGCACAAAGGGATTCCTGAAGACATACGTTGGATAATTGAAGCCAAGGTACGTGAAGATGAATATCTTCCTGTTTTGCATTTACCAGGTACAGGTAGAAGCACTTTTGCAAAGAAGCGACGAGCAAAGCGCATGAGTTCAAATTGCCACAAATGTGCACGATGGACGTGTAACGGTAAATGTCGTTCTATTGGGATTCCGTCCTCTAATCGAGATGATAAAAATTGAATTCATTAAGGATGGACTGAGTAAGGAGAATTTGGGTAATATCCAACTTTCTCTTGAGACGCATCCTAGTGGAGACGTACAAAGAGAAATTCTTGATTTATGGCCAAAATTCCAAAGGGAATGACAACATCTTGGGAATCTGATGTTAAAAGACCCTGTTTGCCAGCTTGTAAGAAAACTGGATGGGAAGCATATCCTTGACTCATAGAAGGCGTTTAAGCCATTTCTGGACGTAAAACCAGAGGAAGATGTGAGCCACAATCACAACTACAATAAATGACTTCTCAACTTTTGGTTTGATTTGCAATAACTTCATTTCGGTTTAATTTACGTGTTGTTAGATTTGTGTAATTATTCTCGTTTTTTTTTTGCATTGGTCTTTTACGGTTGATTTTTCTTCTCTTTTTGATTTTCTTCCTGAAATCACGCAAAAATCTTTTGTTAGGTTAACATTTTCTTTTGACAGGTCAAATACACTTTCGGCGACATTATTACTCTTGTCTGATTCATTACTCAGTCCTCTATATATTACACCATGTACTCATTCTCTTTCAGGCACTTGAAAAAAAAATGGAAAGTACTTCGTCCCAGCGCATTAAAAAAATTTGTGTCTTTGGAGGTGCTTATCCAGGGAAAAATAACATATTCGCTGATGAAGCCATAAGAGTTGGAGTAATACTTGCCCAACAAAAGATCCAGTTGATTTATGGAGGCGGTAGTACGGGTTTAATGGGAGCAGTCGCTACATCAGCACACGCCGGAGGAAGTCCAGTTCTAGGAATCGTGCCACAACTATTCACAGGTTTTTGTGGACCTACCGTGGGTAAGGAAATACAAGTCTGGAGTATCCCTGAACGGATAACAATCATGTACCATTCTGCCGATGCATTCATTGCTTTACCAGGAGGTCTGGGTACATTGGAAGAAATAGCTTGCGTGGCTTCTTGGTCATCTTTGGTCACAAATAAGAAACCCATTGGTTTGCTTAATATTAATGGTTATTTTAGTAATTTGCTTTCATATTTAGATAATGCTGTGGATAATGGATTCATGTTTTCAGAGGCAAGGAGAACCATAATTTCTGCTACAACCATTGAAGATTTACTCAAAAAGCTCCAAGCTTATGAGTATTTATCTGCTACGGTTGTTTCGCAAACGCTCGGAAAAAGAAAAAGAGATATGGACGAGCAAGGAGTGGATTGCACTCTGTCTTTGTGACATTATCTAACATTTTGTTTGTTGTGTCTCAGTTATAATAAGTGGTTAGCAACCTCTGCAGGTAATATCTCCTAAATTCTACCTTTAGTAGGGGGTAAGGGACATATTTTGAATTTTAAAAAAAAAAAAAAAATTTGATATGTTTTAAGCCATTTAGAAGTATTCATTCTGAACAAGGTCTGAGTAAGGGAGACTTGAGACATACCTTGTCAGTTTGATTTCTTCTTTCAAAAAAAAAAAAAAGTTTGTTGTGTTTTAAGCAATTTAGAAGTATTCATTCTGAACAAGGTCTGAGTAAGGGAGACTTGAGACATACCTTGTCAGTTTGATTTTAATCTTTTTATGTTTACTTGTTAATTTTTGTTTAGTATTTTAGGATTAATTAGGTTGCATGAGTTTGTTTTGTTTTGAGTCTTAGTTATTCCTATTCTTATGTTATTAGTTCTTTTCTCTTACACATGATTCTTTCATTTGGGTTAATAGACTTACATTGAGGACAATGTAAGAATTAAGTGTGGGGGGAACGATTTAGGATTCCTTTTATTTTTGTCTACTATTTTTTTTATGAGTCTTTATTATTATTATTATTTTTTTAATGTGTTCTAGTTCATTTTTAATATAATGATGATATATGAATTGCATAAGTCTAAAACAGATTTATTAGTGAGAAGATTTTCATGAGAATTGAGCTTGATGTCAACCTTTTTATGAGCCAATGTTAATATGATATGTTGATTGAGAAAGAAGCATGTTTAGACTTAATCTGACTTGTATAATCATCCTTGTGAGTTTTTGAGCCTATAATGATTGATGCATTATACAAATCAATCTAATTTATTTCTTGAGTGCTCTTATGATTACATGATTCTCTAGAACTTGCTTTAAACCGTTTGAGACTATATTGATACATGTGACAACATGAATATGATAGAGGCATTAGGATTATAACCAGAGCCAAACAGCCATCCATTATTAATGTTCTAAGAGAACATCCCCACTAGTGAGCCAATTTGAGCCTACATTAAATATGCTATTTTATTGGTAACCAGAACTTACACCTAGCCTAAATATACTTATATCCTTACCCTTGTTCTAAAGATGGATTATATATTTTGAGACATATTGCAAAAACAAGGGATACTTTTTGAAAATTTGGGTTAGAACGAAAGATAAGTGTGGGGGAGGAGAGAGGCAAAAGTCAAGAGAAAAAGAAAGGGATCATTGTCAAATACATTCCCATATTAAAAAAAAAAAAAAAATCTTCTCTTGAACTTCTAGTTAAAGTAAAGAAAAAGATGTTACAAAGTTGGTTAGAATGAAGCAAAGGCTCAACATGAATATTTAGCCTATGTTATTATGTGCTTTATAAGAGTTTTGAGAAGTTTTATTTGTATGATCTTATTATGTCTCTAAACTCTATGAACTCTTTGGAACCTTTGTGATATCTTTATCCTTTTGTTCTTTAACTACATTATAACCCTTTGGCCCCATTACAACCTTGAAAAAAGACCTCTTGATTTATGAAGTTGTATGATCTAAATAGTGGAGAATAGGTGGACAAGCAAGCATATGGTAGAACTGTTTTCATGAGATTGATTGAGTGTAAACACTTTACCACTACTTTAAAGAGTGAAAATCATGAGAGTATAGTGAGAAGTTGAGATTAAGTTGAATATGCACTATTTTGATTGAAATATGTTATGTTAATATTGGCTTAACTCATTTATTTACATTCAAGCATGAATTTTTGTGAAATTCTTTGAGCTATTGATTAGTTTATAAGACTTGTTCAAAGATTGTCTCTAATTTATATTGAAAGGATTAGGAGTAAATATTTTTAGTGTATGTAGTTTACTTATATTTTAGTTTTTCAATGTTTGTGGGTATCGTTCTAGCAAACCCTCACGAGACTAAACTCGTCCACTAGGGACACCTAGGGGTTTAAAGGTTTGTGTCACATGCTAAGTGCCACCGTGATTTCCAACGAAAATGGATTAGATTAGATTTTCTTATTTTATTTTTATTGAGTCGTTGCTAGGGACTAGCAACAATCTAAGTGTGGGGGTGTGATAACTCGTATAATTATATAGTTCTTAGTTATGTTTTATTATTGTTTTGTGTCAAATACGAGTTACTATTGCTTAGTCTAATTGTGTTTATGATATTTTATATTTTTATGTAATTTGGTGTTTTTCACGAGTTTCTTTGAGTGATTTCAGATTACTAGGTTAAATCAACAATTAAGGGCAAATCCAGTTCAGTTCCAGTTCCGACACCTTTTGTCATATCCGCTATATCTGGAGTTTCACTGAAGCAATAAGGCTGAATATTTTACAGTGTAACGTTAAGAGGCATATCTATCTTTTTCATGTTTTACACTTCTTGAAACGGAGTCGTTTTCCCTAGCGAAATCGACCATCAAGTTGGCTGATGTGCAATGACGTCTGTGCTGACCTGTTTTGGTATTTTGACCATATATTCCGATCCACATGAGCAAATGATCTGATTCCAACGGCTATGGATCCGTAACTGATAGGGGTATATTTGTCTAGAAGACCATTTGATCAGATCGAGCCTCCAACATTGACGAAATCGACCATCAAGCTGGCTGATCAGAATTGTCATACAATATGACGAAAATTGTTAGAAAAATGCACCCACCTATTATACCTACCTTTGAAATTTATAAAGCTTGTCTCTTGTCATTTAGCTCTCCAAAATGTGTATAAATAGAGGGCCTTGGATGAGCATTATGATACATTGGTAGGATATTAGCCATTGTAATAAAATTCTCTAAGTTTTCTTTTTTTCCTTTCTCTAGTTTTCTTTTTCTTTATTTACTTATGCTTCTTACATTTCTTTTCATTTTATTCATATCTAGTATGTATTGCTAATCATATTGTTGAGGTGATGAGGTGAAGCTTTTGGTAAATGCTAAGGTTAGTCTCTTAAACATGAGCTAAAATGAATCATCATTTATAAACACTAGTATAGATAATATTTTCTTTTGGTTTAAAATCATACTTGCAAAGTAGGGATCTTGATTCATTATTGACAATGAAAATGGCACAGTAAATGCTTGGTTTCATAACCTTGATTTGTTGTAGACATATACCTTGGCATAAGGAATGCTTGGACTCTTTTTGTGAGTTTTGAGGACACCAAATGAACATAATATCATATGCTATGGACGTTGGACAATTTGGACTGAATTGCTAAACCTTCCGATTGGAATCTCCCTTATGTGTGAATTTCAATTGTGTAATAAAACAAGATTAATCTTAGCATAACACCAAGAGTGGATTCTCTAACCTCAACATCTTTTCTTATTGTTTAATTTCTTTTATTTTATTTTGTTTATTTTGTTCTCTAATATCTTGTTTATCTTGTTTTGTTGTTGATTCCCTAATATCTTGTTTACTTTATTTTTCTTATATATTTATAAACTTATACTTACTAATACGCTTCCCTGTGGTTCGACCTCGGACACCCGAGAATTTATTACTTGAACATAACCTGCACTTGGGTTTACAACTCTTAATTGAGTCTCCATCAATAATATTTTAATAAATAAGGCAATATTCCCGAGTTCAATAATTCATGGTTTTCTCTGCTGGATTTGCCCGAGAGATTATCATTAATTATTAAAGAAGGAATGCCCTTTTCTAAAATAAAATGATTCGAATTTTTTTTTTTTTGAAATAAATAAAATTTTCTATGTTTTGTCGGGTCTGCCGAGGAACATGAAAAGATTTTGGTATTAATAAATTCCGAGTCATTTTAAGCCATGTTACATGCCATATCATTTTATGTCATCCATATGCCATGTCATCTTGCTTGTCATGTCGATTTCATTCACATGCCATGTCATCTTATGCCATGTCACATGCCATGTCATTTTATGTCATCCATTATGCCATGTCATCTTGTTTGCCATGTCGATTTCATTCATATGCCATGTCATCTTATGCCATGTCATTTAGGTCTAGGTCACTTTATGAATGCCATGCATTTTTTCATGACATTTAGGTTTAAATCCATGCATTTCATGCATTATGTTTGCTGCATTATTTCATGCATTTCATGTTCATGCCACTTGAATAATGACTTGAGCCAATTAATTGTTCAAAGGCATGCTCTCTTGAGCACACTTGTGGAAAATTAAGTTAGTCAAGTTGATTATTCTACCTTTGTGATTTTTTTTTTTACTTAGCCAATTTTTATCTAACTTTCAAAAAGTCCTAGCTACTGTTTGCAAATCATTTTATGAGTTTCAAATATTTTTACTTTGGTTTTTAAATGATTTTATCAAAGGCAAAAATGTGTTGGCAAAGCAGTTTTTTTTCTCCTCCAAAAACTCGTACATCTCTGATTTTTCTGGGAATTCATCTTTGATCAGAAAATTAAGCTGATTGTTTCTCGTGTAGTTTTACATGTCCTTAGTCTCTAGTATTTTTTTCAGAATTTTTGGAATTTTTAAAAATAGGGTAAAAAATCGTGGATTAAAACTGGACAGTGGAGTCAGAATTGAATTTAAAGAGAAACCATTTTTCTGTTTTGATTAATTTACTTAGAGTGGGCTGTTTAGGAGGGTTAGCTACTGACTTAGGGTAATTTATAAGCCTTTTTAAACTCTAAAAATGGTTTTTCAAGTCCCGGGTTAAGGGTAGTCAAGTCCGGATTTTTTAAACTTAGGAAATTAGAGCCATTTTAAAAAATTTTAGCTCAGTTTTTATTTTTAATTCAAGCTTCTCAAAATTGTTTTCAAACAATCACAAAGTATTTTGGTTTTAGAATATTTAATTTGACATATTTTCCTAAGGTAGCCGGATATCTTTTTAGATATACGGATTTCCTTAATAAAGGAAAAAATACATTTCATGCATTGCATTTTTCATATTCATGCATTTTATATAATATGCGATTCTTGCCATAATAATTTCTATGATATTGTTGTTATTTTGATTTATATTTTTTGATGTTACATGGTTTATTATATGGTTTTGAATATTTCATGATATCCTATGCTTTTATTTAGTTATTTTTATTTAGCATATACTATGTTCATGCATTATTATTTTCATGCATATTATATGATAGCATTATTTTATTCCATGTCATTTAAATTATATGCCATACCATTCATATTTGTCATGTCATTTAGGTTGCATTATATTATTTAGACTTTACTATGCCATTTTATTTATGTCATGCATATACATATTCATTTATTTTAAATGTTTGCAAAAAGATAATGGTTTTCAATAAAATAAAGATATTCCCGAGTTAAAATAATTCATGAGTTCTCTACCGGGTTTGCTGGAGGGAATATCATCAATTATCATTAATAAAGGAATATCTTTCTTTCAAAAGGAGAATGATTCGGAAAGTTTTCCAAAACTAATAAAAATTTCTATATTTTGCCACGTTTGTTGGGGAATATAGGAAAATTTTGAATTTATAAATTCCAGATCATTTTTAATAAAAAGGGAATTATTTTTTCTTTAAATTGGGAATTAACTTGAAATACTAAATTTAAAACCAATTTTTATTGAGACTTGAGATAACACACGATTAATAAGGTACCGATTTATACGGGCGTTGTGGGGGTGCTAATCCTTCCCCACACGTAACCGACTCCCGAACCCGCTTCTTTGATTTCTCTGGTTTTAAAACGCAGACTTGAAATTGGTTTTTAAAATGTTTTAATTAATTTTTAAAATATTTTATAAAACCGGTTTTAATAGGTGGCCGATCACACCTAGCTAAAAAAGATTGGTGGCGACTCCATGTCTTTTTTTAAGGTCATTTTCAAAACTTTCATTTTTCTAGAGGAATTAAGTCGATTTTTCATCGGTTTTTTTAATGTCACGCTTAACGAATAATAAAGTCTTGCGATGAGACTCGTTATTTTTTAGGTTGCGACAGCTTGGCGACTCCGCTGGGGACTATTAGAGAGTCAGGCCTAGAATTAGTCGTGTGTTATCAAAGTCTCGGTTTTGTTGGTTTAATTGGTATTTAATTTTAATTCCCACATTTTTTTTAATAAGGAGTATTTTGAAAATAATAAAATGTTTTTAAATATGTTCATTCTCAAGTGCATGCATTTTATTATTGTTCTCTAGTTATTTAAGGTTGTATATTATAATTGCTTGTTGGTTAATGCGTTACACTATTCTTGAATGTTTTAATTGCTAGGGCATTTAGAATAAGGTTTGTAGAATAGGTAGTGAAAGGTTTGTTATTCCTCCACACACACTACACGTGCATTTGCATAACATGAATCCTCTACCCAGGTTCTGTCCTTTTAAGTGGGAGTAAAGTAACTAAGCCTTCGTGATTGATCCTCCGTATGGGCTAGTGAAACACTTTCGGAGTATAAAGTACCTAATGCCTTCGTGATGATCCTCCGCATGGGCATAGGAAAATATACTCTAACGAATTGAACCCGCTTTTATCGGGGTGCCTTACTAGCCTTCACCGGCGACAGTGAGGAACAATTCGGGGCCTTAGAACCGATTCACCCTCATATAGTGAACCTAGGCGAAGCCATGCCGGATTTCCGTTAGATATACCGAAAATAGGAACACATGGAGGGACATTTCTAAACTTTTTGTTACCTATTTTACACTCCGAATAAGTGTGGTAGATCGGGCAACGATGTACGTACATCGCCCGTAATAAATGGGATACTCCGCCTCGAAGGCATCGTGATGCCTAAATAAGCAGATATTGTTGGGGCAGATGTTCATTAGCTGTTTCAAAAAAAAAAAACAAAAAAAAACAAAAAAAAAATCATTTTTCAAGCATCTTTGCATGTTGCATGTTGCATATTTCATGCATGTGTGAATAGAGCATGTACATTTTTGGTTGTGTTATTGATCTCATTCTTTGCAATAAACAGTTGGTAATTTCATTTGATGATTTCATAAAACCGGTAGTGTCACATGAACATTTGCATATTGTACCATAGTGGGATCCACCCCAAAATTCTTTTGAAAATAATGTGATTGGTTTTGCAAAAAAAAAAAAAAAACATGTTAAAAAAAAATCATAAATTTGGAGGCAAATCTTGCATAATGAGATTTTTGAATAATCAAGATTTAGGTCCCACCAATTTCGTGTAATCATTGATTTCTTTGTATATTCCTTTGTGTTAATTCATTTATTTTTGCATGTATCATTTTGACATTATGTTATAGTCATAGCATGCATGGTCATTCATTGTAAGATACGTTTATGACATGCATGGTCATTATTTGTATATACTTATGTATCAATTTATTCTTTCTTTACATGCATCATGTTGGCATCAAGTTGCATTCATGCATTCATAGTCAGCATGATTTTTCTGTATATATCCATATATCAATTTATTCTTTCTTTACATGCATCATGTTGGCATCAAGTTGCATTCATGCATTCATAGTCAGCATGATTTTTTGTATATATCCATATATCAATTTATTTTTTCTCTATATGCATCATGTTAGCGTCAAGTTGCATTCATGCATTCATAGTCAGCATGATTTTTCTGTATATATCCATATATCAATTTATTCTTTCTTTACATGCATCATGTTGGCATCAAGTTGCATTCATGCATTCATAGTCAGCATGATTTTTCTGTATATATCCATATATCAATTTATTCTTTCTCTATATGCATCATGTTAGCGTCAAGTTGCATTCATGCATTCATAGTCAGCATGATTTTTCTGTATATATCCATATATCAATTTATTCTTTCTCTATATGCATCATGGTAGCATCAAGTTGCATTCATGCATTCATAGTCAGTATAATTTTTTTGTATATATTCATGCATTAATTTGTTTATTCTTTACATGCATCATGTTGGCATCAGGTTGCATTCATAGCATACGTAGTCATCATGATATGCTCATACATTAATTTGTCATATTGGCATCAAGTTGCACTCATGACATACACGGTCAACATGATTTTCTTTTTATATACTCTGTGTCAATCATTTATTCTTCACATGCATCATAATTGACATTGTGTGGCATTCATAGTGTATATGATCATTCATTGGAAAATGCATTTGGAACATACATGGTCATTCATTGTATATATCCATGCATTAATTTGCTTATTTTTTACATGCATCATGTTGGCATCAGGGTGCATTCATGGCATACACAGTCATCATGATATGCTCATACATTAATTTGTCATATTGGCATCAGGTTGCATTCGTGACATACATGGTCAGCATGATTTTCTTTGTATATACTCTGTGTCAATCATTTATTCTTCACATGCATCATAATTGACATTGTGTGGCATTCATAGTGTATATGATCATTCATTGAGAAATGCATTTGGAACATACATGGTCATTCATTGTATATATCCATGCATTGATTTTTCTTATTCTTTACATGCATCATGTTGGCATCGTGTTGCACTTATAGTATACATGGTCAATATTGTTTGCACAGTATATGACCACACATAACTTTGTTTATCCTTCACATGCATCAAATTGCATTCATGACATTCATAGCTCATTCATCATAAAACAGATTAATAAGATGAAATAGAAATTGGCTTAGCTTTGAAGAGTTTTCTTCGTCAGCTAAAAGCTATGACCCCAACAGCAAGTGCGAGTATCATATTGGGGCAATTGGGCATTTGACTAAAAAATGCAGAAAACTGAAGGAAAGAATTGAAGGTCTTGTCCACGATGGCATTTGGATTCCAGAGCTTATCGAACATTGGAAATCTGTTTTACCATAGATTGATTTCCTCTTGAAGAATTTTGAGGATAAGAATTGTTATCTTTGAAAGCATGTCAATAGGAGCATTCTGATGCATATATTTCTATACACTTTGATGATGAAAGAGGTTGTCTCATGTTGACATCTACATGAAATAAATAAATTTTGAATTTAAATATTTTGTGTTCATTTTATTTTAGCAATAAATTTGAATTTGCAAAAATAAATGAAACTTTGAGAAAATTTGTGGTAAACAATAAATAAGTGGTTTTCACATGAAATAATGAACAATCTTGAGAATATTGATGATCATTGTTAGAAATGACCCAATACCTTCAGCCCTCTCTTTTAGGCTTTCCTAAGCCTAAATCTTTTGAACCAAGACCACTTGAAAGACCTAATGCTTCAAGGAATATGAATGATTTGACTTCATAAAACCATTGTCATCACAGAATAAGCAAAGACGTAGATCTTAGTCTAGGCTATGAACAAAGGAACGAACTTTTTGAAAATTTTCAAATTCCTTGAAAATCAAACAAATGAGACATTCTTTCAAGAATCCAGATTTTGATAATTTGGTGTGTGTCAAGATTGTGCTAAAACCATTCATGACCTTTCCCAATGACCACAAAACACTAATTGCCCAGACATCACTTCATGTTTGACACCCTGGGGCACAATGATTAAAATAGATTATCCCTTGTCCCAGAGAAAACCCGTTTTTTGGGTCATATTTTCCTTGTCTCTTCAAAGAACTTAGATTTGGAATTCAGCCTTTTCAGTACAGACCTAGACTTGCTATGTTCCTCGTTGATACAAATTCTCATTGGTTAATCAAATTGGGGCATCATATGTGGAAATGATGGATACATGTTGAATAAGGATGGACTTAATGCATGAATCATTGGGGGCATGCGACGAAAAAAAACAAAAAAAGAAAAAAGAAAAAGAAAAAATTGTGATATCATGCATATGAGAATTCGGATGATTCCAAAGTGCAAAATGAAATTCTGAATATCTATTTCCCCTGGGAATTGCTTTTCAAAGTGAATATTTGTGCTTGATATGAGAAATGGCCATCTTTCATATCCCTTTCGCACAAAAAGAAATTATCCATAGTCACCCCTTTTGAGCCAAAAGAATTTTTCTTCTTTGAACCCTGATCAAGGTTCACCCTCTACACTGGGGGGCAAATGCGAGGAAAGATCTTTTCAAAGATCATTGAGAAATGAGTAACAGCTCAAGGACAAACACAAAGCAAATTGAGCCCCGAATAAATACGGGCGCACTCTGTCAAAGAAAAAAGAAGAGGAAAAGATGGCGAAATGAAAGCCAAGAAAACAAAAGAGAAACAAAAAGCAAAAAAATGTGTGTAAGACATGGCAATTTGAAAGCCAAAAGCAAAAAGAAAAAGAAGCAAAGTCAAAAGGAATGAAAAGTCCAAAAGGGACAAATGCTTCAAAAAAGAATCCTCCTCAAGAAATGATCCTTGATCTGATTACCCTTAAACACATATTTTGGGCCTATTTATCCTTTCTTTCTGAACCCTGAGCCATGGCCTACATTACGTGCTTTAAAAGTCCATTTTGATCAAACATGAATGTTTAATTTGAAAGGTTTTTCCTCAGATTTTATCCCATTTCATCGAATTATCATCTCACTAAGGAAGAATTTAGAATTCTCAAATGTATGGTAAAAAAAAAGAAAAAAAATGGAAAGAATGGGGCTCTAGGGCGAAAACCCAAAAAAAAAAGGGCGGTCTAGAGTAAAATGGAAATTTTTGATGCCATCTATGAAAGTACCGATACCACAAAAGAGAAGATCATCATAAAGAAGTGGTCATCGAGGAACATCTAGGAATTCCTGAACCCCCCAAATTGTCAGCTCTCATTCGGATGATTGATTTCAAACTGAAACTTTTTTCCTCCAAAATCAATTTTCCAGTTTAAACATCCCAGCCAATCTTGACGCTTGTCACAATACCTTAATATTGGAAACTAAAAGAATGTTGAATTTGTTTGGTTCTCACTGAATTCATGATTTATAAAACCTGTTCCATTTGTGAGCCTAGAAGGGATATACATTTTTGTCATGAAGTTTTCCTGGAAAAGACAGAATCTTGTTATACCAAGCCTTGCCAATCCCAGTTTAAAAAAACCCAGATTGACACTTATAGAAATTTCTAAAAATGATCATCAGTCTTCAAAAGATTTGTACATCACACATTGTGGGGTTAATATTTTTTGTTCAGAAGTTTTCAAAATAAGAAAACAAATAAATATATTTTTGAAATACCCATTTTGATGTTGACATGAGACAAGGATTTTTCTAACTCAAAGGTATAGAACTGCCAGGATAGGTCCTGACTTCCAGATATGAGAAGAAGATATCGAACCCGGTTCAGATCTCTGTTGATGAAAGTTTGAAAACTGTTGGGACAAAGAGAATAGCCAAAATGAATTGAAGATATACTCTGATTTGAAGAGGAAAAATGAATTTGAAAGGCTAAGCCAAAGCTAGAAAAACAACCGGGGGCATTTGCATCACTCATGAGCACTCATCCCTTTATCGAGCTTTTGCATCTGCACAGTGTCGGCAAGCATTTGCATCATTCATGGGTATTTGCATTGGCATTATTCCATAAGCATCTGCATTTTACATTTACATTCTTCATGGAATTCGCATTTGTGTCATCTCAAGCAATTGCATCATTTCTAGAATCATTGCATTTTCATTAATGTGTGGTAATTGTAGTTACACCATTCATAAACCAGTTACATGAACACAATTAGTAGGGGCATCTGCATCATGAAACATGGGCATCAATCCAGGCCATTTGCATTTGCACTAAGAAATATTTTACATTTGCACCATGAAGCATGAGCACCTTGTTAAAAGACATGTGCATCTGCATCATTTCTCAAAGCTTCTGGTGGGGATATCCAGAATTTTACAGTTTTTAAAAGTGAACAAGTCTTCGGTGGTGATAGCTGAAGCCTCTGGTGGAGATATCCAGAGTTTTAAAATCCTTTGAAAAGGTAGAAAGTCTTCGGTGGTGATAGCTGAAGCTTCTGGAGGTGATACCCAGAATTTTTTACAGTTTTAAAAATGAGCAAGACTTTGGTGGTGATAGCCGAAGCTTTTGGAGGAGATACCCAGAATTTTAAACACAGCTTAGAACAAAACTGGTTAAGGCCCCGAGACCATCGTCGAGGTCATTTCCTTTCTTGCAAATCGAATTCATTCTGTTTTATCGAATGAGTCGAGCCTTGAGACCTCCGTCAAGGTATTTTCTTTTGTTTTAAATCGAATTCATTCTGTTTTATCAAATGAGTCGAGCCTTGAGACCGCCGTCAAGGTATTTCCTGTTGTTTTAAATCGAATTAATTCTGTTTTATCAAATGAGTCGAGCCTCGAGACCACCGTCGAGGTATTTCTTTCTGTTTTAAATCGAATTCATTCTGTTTTATCAAATGAGTCGAGCCTTGAGACCGCCGTCAAGGTATTTCTGAGACCGCCGTCAAGGTATTTCCTGTTGTTTTAAATCGAATTCATTCTGTTTTATCAAATGAGTCGAGCCTCGAGACCACCGTCGAGGTATTTCTTTCTGTTTTAAATCGAATTCATTATGTTTTATCAAATGAGTCGAGCCTCGAGACCACCGTCGAGGTATTTCCTTTTGTTTTAAATCGAATTCATTCTGTTTTATCAAATGAGTCGAGCCTTGAGACCACCGTCAAGGTATTTCCTTTTGTTTTAAATCGAATTCATTCTGTTTTATCAAATGAGTCGAGCCTTGAGACCGCCGTCAAGGTATTTCCTGTTGTTTTAAATCGAATTCATTCTGTTTTATCAAATGAGTCGAGCCTCGAGACCACCGTCGAGGTATTTCTTTCTGTTTTAAATCGAATTCATTCTGTTTCATCAAATGAGTCGAGCCTCAAGACCACCGTCGAGGTATTTCCTTTTGTTTTAAATCGAATTCATTCTGTTTTATCAAATGAGTCGAGCCTTGAGACCACCGTCGAGGTATTTCCTTTTGTTTTAAATCGAATTCATTCTGTTCGAGCCTTGAGACCACCGTCGAGGTATTTCCTTTTGTTTTAAATCGAATTCATTCTGTTTTATCAAATGAGTCGAGCCTCGAGACCACCGTCGAGGTATTTCCTTTTGTTTTAAATCGAATGCATTCTGTTTTATCAAATGAGTCGACCCTCGAGACCACCGTCGAGGTATTTCCTTTTGTTTTAAATCGAATTCATTCTGTTTTATCAAATGAGTCGAGCCTCGAGACCACCGTCGAGGTATTTCCTTTTGTTTTAAATCGAATTCATTCTGTTTGATCAAATGAGTCGAGCCTTGAGACCATCGTGGAGGTATTTCCTTTTGTTTTGAATCGAATTCATTCTGTTTTATCAAATGAGTCGAGCCTTGAGACCATCGTCGAGGTATTTCCTTTTGTTTTAAATCGAATTCATTCTGTTCCGTCAAATGAGTCGAGCCTTGAGACCATCGTCGAGGTATTTCTTTTGTTTTAAATCGAATTCATTCTGTTTTATCAAATGAGTTGAACCCTGAGACAATTTTAAAGACCTTCGGGCACCAGTTTTTTTTTTTTTTCAAAGACCTCCGGGCACCAGTTTTTTAAGACCTCCGGGCATCATTTTAAAGACCTTCGGGCACCAATTTTTAAGACCTCCGGGCACCAGCTTTTTGTAAGACCTCCGGGCACCTTTTTAAAGACCTCCGGGCACCAGTTTTTTAAGACCTCCGGGCATCATTTTAAAGACCTTCGGGCACCAATTTTTAAGACCTCCGGGCACCAATTTTTAAGACCTCCGGGCACCAGTTTTTTTTAAGACCTTCGGGCACCAGTTTTTTAAGACCTCCGGGCACAATTTTAAAGACCTCCGGGCACCATTTTAAAGACCTCCGGGCACCAATTTTTTTTAAGACCTCCGGGCACCAATTTTAAAGACCTCCGGGCACCATTTTAAGACTTCCGGGCACCAATTTTAAAGACCTTCGGGCATAAATGTTTCTTTTGAAAATCGAATTCGTTTCCTTAAGACGAATCGAGCCTTGTTTAGGCAGGGAATTCAATTTAAGGACAAAATCTTCAATTTATTGTTTTAAAAAAAAAATTTTGAAAAATTGAAAAAAGAGAAAAATAGAAAAAAAAGAAAAAAGAAAAAAGAAAAAAAAAGGAAGAAAAAAGTAGAAAATAGAAAATGAAAAATGCAAAAATGAATGAAGAAATGAAAAGAAAACCCCTTTCCTTTCCTTCACATGTGATTTCACAGACCGGACAAAATTGTTGTCTATTTTATCTTTGCCTGATTCCTGATTCTCAGCAATAGCCAAAGAGGGGCAGCTGTAGACACCTAATTTTGTCCGGGCTTTTTTAAAACCAATTTTGATTTGTCCCCCTCTCGGGTTTAATATTTTTGTAAAAGTCACGGTCGCGATTTTAGATTTTTAAAATGTTCTAAATTTTATATATCCTTTTTAGCTTTAATTGTTCAAATAAAATCGGACCGTAAAATTACCAATTTTAAAATTCAATTTAAACCCGAGGTAAAAAAGTTTAATCTTGAGTTTTATTAGATTTTTAAAATAAATTTTTAAATTGAAAATATTTGAAAAAAATGTAAAAAAATAGAGACTTGGAATAAAGGAGGGGTAATTTGGATATTACATATTTTTAGGTTAAAAATTGGTTATAAATGGACCACTTGAGCAAAGAAAGAGGGGGGGAGCCGATTTTGAGAAAAAAAGAGGGCTGGCGGCTGAGAAAAAAGGAGAAAAAGCTTGGTTGGGGTTTTCTTTGGAGGGGGCATGACGGCTAAAAAAAGAGAGGAAAGCTTTGGTTTTTAGGAAGCTGGCAGCTAAGGGGATTTTATGAAAGGAGGAGGCGGCTACTGCTAAAAAAAGAAAAAACTCCCCTTTTCCTCCACACTAAACTCTCCAGCCTCTCTCTCTACAGCCCAACCCCACAACCCAACACCATAATCCGCATGGGGGGTGGCCCCAGAACATACCCAGGTGGAGTCTCCAAATGACAATGGAAACGCATGCAAGCCAAGAAATCCAAGTAACTCCTCAAAGCTCGACTTGCCCGTCAACGTCACATCTACGAAATGCGCAAAAGGGCCGAGCTCAAAGCCGCAGTCTCTGAACTTGAACGCCCTTGGGAAGTCGTTGAAAAAGCACCCAACTTGTTCTCCATTTCAGCTGATGAGCAAGTTAAAGTCTTGGCTGACAGATTCCAGAAGCCTGGCGGTTTCGATATGTGGAGTGACAGAGATGGGCCTCAGCTGTTTGATACTGTTGATGAGTTGCCTTCTGCCAGGTTTTTTCCCTAAAGAGGTTGTTCATAGTGTTAAGCCGATTTTATGAAAAGAAAAAAAAGGTTGGCGGCTCAAAAAAGGGGGGTTTTCTTCTTCTTCTTCTTTCTCACTTCTCTCTGCCCCTCACAAACAAGAAAAACTTTAAACCCTTGAAAACCCTGACTCGCCATTTTCTGTCATTTTGGAAAGCCGGCACTGCCAAGTGCCAACTAGCTGCATGGAATTTTCTGTAACCAATGACTATTAAGTTTCTGCCACAGCTTCGTCTTCTCAGCCCATCTCTACCAGTCACCTGTTTCCCCTCAATGAAATTCGGGCCAACCATTCGCTCTAACGGCTCCATACATGTTTTTAAATCAGGCCATTTTGACCTAGGCCCGGGGCAAGCTCCGAGTTCACTCCTAAAAACAGAGGAGATGTCCGTGCTTCGAAGAGTCTGATCGATGACGAGGCCGAACTCAGTGACTGGGTCGGCGAGTTGAGAACCGATTCTTTACGTGGCCGACTTAGTAGCAAAGACGAGGAATTAGATGCGGATAGAGCACGCAATAGAGTTAAGAGTAGAGATAGAGAGAGAAATAGGGGTTCTGTGACGAGGAGAAGTGAGAGTGAGTTCGACAATTTTCGTGAGTCGAGCAAGAGGGAAACTCGGGGTCACTCGGGCAGTTCGTTTTCGAAGAATTCCCGGTTCAGTAAACGGTTTGATAGTGAATTAGAAGGCGAAGACAATGTTGACGATGGGGAGGAGGATGGCTAATCGTACTCGAGGAAAAAAACTCGGGGCGTGAAAATAGAGAATAAAAAAGTGGATTCATGGAAAGGAAAGAGAAATGAGAGGGGTTTGGATTCCTATAATACTGTACAATTGATGGCTGTAATGGAGCATTCCTATTATGCATCATCTGGATACCATGTTACAAACTTTTTTGCTATAAGCAGTAGATCTGGAACTCCTGAGGACCTCAAATATTTAATTGATAAAGCCCACAGCTTAGGTCTATAGGTCTTAATGGATGTTGTTCATAGCCATGCAAGTAACAATGTCACCGATGGACTCAATGGCTTTGATGTTGGTCAAAGTTCACAGGAATCATATTTTCACACTGGAGAAAGAGGTTACCACAAGTTATGGGATAGCCGACTGTTTAATTACGGTAACTGGGAAGTTCTTCGCTCCCTTCTTTCAAACTTGAGGTGGTGGCTTGAGGAGTTAAAATTTGATACAAGTTAATGAATGCATTTGACAGAGCTATGAATGCACTTGATGATAAATTTTCATTCCTTTCATCAACAAAACAGATAGTGAGCAGCACTGATGAAGAAGACAAGGTTATTGTCTTTGAGCGGGGAGATCTGGTTTTCGTGTTCAACTTTCATCAAGAGAATACATATGATGGGTACAAAGTGGGGTGTGACTTGCCAGGGAAGTACAGAGTTGCCCTGGATAGTGATACTACGGAATTTGGAGAGCATGGAAGAGTGGGTCATGATGTGGACCATTTCACATCTCCTGAAGGAGTACCAGTTCCTGTTGCTCTGGGAGATGTTATCATTGCTGGCACGGATGGACTGTTTGATAACTTGTACAATCATCAAATATGCGGTGGTGGTAATTTAAGGAGTCATTTGAGGTAATCTTTCTTTCATTTCTCTTATATTTATTGTGCTTGCCTTAGATGTGATTTAATGTGATATGTATATTTAGTGTTTGATAAAATGCCTAATGTTGTTTGCCTTGGACATGGTCTATTGTGGTGCATGCCTTAATGTCATTTTGCATATTCATAATATTTTAATAAATAAGGCAATATTCCCGAGTTCAATAATTCATGGTTTTCTCTGCTGGATTTGCCGGAGAGATTATCATTAATTATTAACGAAGGAATGCCCTTTTCTAAAATAAAATGATTCGAATTTTTTTTTTTGAAATAAATAAAATTTTCTATGTTTTGTCGGGTCTGCCGAGGAACATGAAAAGATTTTGGTATTAATAAATTCCGAGTCATTTTAAGCCATGTTACATGCCATGTCATTTATGTCATCCATATGCCATGTCATCTTGCTTGTCATGTCGATTTCATTCACATGCCATGTCATCTTATGCCATGTCACATGCCATGTCATTTTATGTCATCCATTATGCCATGTCATCTTGTTTGCCATGTCGATTTCATTCATATGCCATGTCATCTTATGCCATGTCATTTAGGTCTAGGTCACTTTATGAATGCCATGCATTTTTTCATGACATTTAGGTTTAAATCCATGCATTTCATGCATTATGTTTGCTGCATTATTTCATGCATTTCATGTTCATGCCACTTGAATAATGACTTGAGCCAATTAATTGTTCAAAGTCATGCTCTCTTGAGCACACTTGTGGAAAATTAAGTTAGTCAAGTTGATTATTCTACCTTTGTGATTTTTTTTTTTTACTTAGCCAATTTTTATCTAACTTTCAAAAAGTCCTAGCTACTGTTTGCAAATCATTTTATGAGTTTCAAATATTTTTACTTTGGTTTTTAAATGATTTTATCAAAGGCAAAAATGTGTTGGCAAAGCAGTTTTCTTTCTCCTCCAAAAACTCGTACATCTCTGATTTTTCTAGGAATTCATCTTAGATCAGAAAATTAAGCTGATTTTTTCTCGTGTAGTTTTACATGTCCTTAGTCTCTAGTATTTTTTTCAGAATTTTTGGAATTTTTAAAAATAGGGTAAAAAATCGTGGATTAAAACTGGACAGTGGAGTCAGAATTGAATTTAAAGAGAAACAATTTTTCTGTTTTGATTAATTTACTTAGAGTGGGCTGTTTAGGAGGGTTAGCTACTGACTTAGGGTAATTTATAAGCCTTTTTAAACTCTAAAAATGGTTTTTCAAGTCCGGGTTAAGGGTAGTCAAGTCCGGATTTTTTAAACTTAGGAAATTAGAGCCATTTTAAAAAATTTTAGCTCAGTTTTTATTTTTAATTCAAGCTTCTCAAAATTGTTTTCAAACAATCACAAAGTATTTTGGTTTTAGAATATTTAATTTGACATATTTTCCTAAGGTAGCCCGATATCTTTTTAGATATACGGATTTCCTTAATAAAAGGAAAAAATACATTTCATGCATTGCATTTTTCATATTCATGCATTTTATATAATATGCGATTCTTGCCATAATAATTTCTATGATATTGTTGTTATTTTGATTTATATTTTTTGATGTTACATGGTTTATTATATGGTTTTGAATATTTCATGATATCCTATGCTTTTATTTAGTTATTTTTATTTAGCATATACTATGTTCATGCATTATTATTTTCATGCATATTATATGATAGCATTATTTTATTCCATGTCATTTAAATTATATGCCATACCATTCATATTTGTCATGTCATTTAGGTTGCATTATATTATTTAGACTTTACTATGTCATTTTATTTATGTCATGCATATACATATTCATTTATTTTAAATGTTTGCAAAAAGATAATGGTTTTCAATAAAATAAAGATATTCCCGAGTTAAAATAATTCATGAGTTCTCTACCGGGTTTGCTGGAGGGAATATCATCAATTATCATTAATAAAGGAATATCTTTCTTTCAAAAGGAGAATGATTCAGAAAGTTTTCCAAAACTAATAAAAATTTCTATATTTTGCCACGTTTGTTGGGGAATATAGGAAAATTTTGAATTTATAAATTCTGGATCATTTTTAATAAAAAGGGAATTATTTTTTCTTTAAATTGGGAATTAACTTGAAATACTAAATTTAAAACCAATTTTTACCGAGACTTGAGATAACACACGATTAATAAGGTACCGATTTATACGGGCGTTGTGGGGGTGCTAATCCTTCCCCACACGTAACCGACTCCCGAACCCGCTTCTTTGATTTCTCTGGTTTTAAAACGCAGACTTGAAATTGGTTTTTAAAATGTTTTAATTAATTTTTAAAATATTTTATAAAACCGGTTTTAATAGGTGGCCGATCACACCTAGCTAAAAAAGATTGGTGGCGACTCCATGTCTTTTTTTAAGGTCATTTTCAAAACCTTCATTTTTCTAGAGGAATTAAGTCGATTTTTCCTCAGTTTTTTTTTAATGTCACGCTTAACGAATAATAAAGTCTTGCGATGAGACTCGTTATTTTTTAGGTTGCGACAGCTTGGCGACTCCGCTCGGGACTATTAGAGAGTCAGGCCTAGAATTAGTCGTGTGTTATCAAAGTCTCGGTTTTGTTGGTTTAATTGGTATTTAATTTTAATTCCCACATTTTTTTTAATAAGGAGTATTTTGAAAATAATAAAATGTTTTTAAATATGTTCATTCTCATGTGCATGCATTTTATTACGGAGGATCAATCACGAAAAACATGTTAATAAAATTTTTCGTGATTGATCCTCCGTAGTAAAATGCATGCACATGAGAATGAACATATTTAAAAACATTTTATTATTTTCAAAATACTCCTTATTAAAAAAAATGTGGGAATTAAAATTAAATACCAATTAAACCAACAAAACCGAGACTTTGATAACACACGACTAATTCTAGGCCTGACTCTCTAATAGTCCCCAGCGGAGTCGCCAAGCTGTCGCAACCTAAAAAATAACGAGTCTCATCGCAAGACTTTATTATTCGTTAAGCGTGACATTAAAAAAAACCGAGGAAAAATCGACTTAATTCCTCTAGAAAAATGAAGGTTTTGAAAATGACCTTAAAAAAAGACATGGAGTCGCCACCAATCTTTTTTAGCTAGGTGTGATCGGCCACCTATTAAAACCGGTTTTATAAAATATTTTAAAAATTAATTAAAACATTTTAAAAACCAATTTCAAGTCTGCGTTTTAAAACCAGAGAAATCAAAGAAGCGGGTTCGGGAGTCGGTTACGTGTGGGGAAGGATTAGCACCCCCACAACGCCCGTATAAATCGGTACCTTATTAATCGTGTGTTATCTCAAGTCTCGGTAAAAATTGGTTTTAAATTTAGTATTTCAAGTTAATTCCCAATTTAAAGAAAAAATAATTCCCTTTTTATTAAAAATGATCCGGAATTTATAAATTCAAAATTTTCCTATATTCCCCAACAAACGTGGCAAAATATAGAAATTTTTATTAGTTTTGGAAAACTTTCTGAATCATTCTCCTTTTGAAAGAAAGATATTCCTTTATTAATGATAATTGATGATATTCCCTCCAGCAAACCCGGTAGAGAACTCATGAATTATTTTAACTCGGGAATATCTTTATTTTATTGAAAACCATTATCTTTTTGCAAACATTTAAAATAAATGAATATGTATATGCATGACATAAATAAAATGACATAGTAAAGTCTAAATAATATAATGCAACCTAAATGACATGACAAATATGAATGGTATGGCATATAATTTAAATGACATGGAATAAAATAATGCTATCATATAATATGCATGAAAATAATAATGCATGAACATAGTATATGCTAAATAAAAATAACTAAATAAAAGCATAGGATATCATGAAATATTCAAAACCATATAATAAACCATGTAACATCAAAAAATATAAATCAAAATAACAACAATATCATAGAAATTATTATGGCAAGAATCACATATTATATAAAATGCATGAATATAAAAATGCAATGCATGAAATGTATTTTTTCCTTTAATTAAGGAAATCCTTATATCTAAAAAGATATCTGGCTACCTTAGGAAAATATGTCAAATTAAATATTCTAAAACCAAAATACTTTGTGATTGTTTGAAAACAATTTTGAGAAGCTTGGATTAAAAATAAAAACTGGGCTAAAATGTTTCTAAAATGGCTCTACTTTCCTAAGTTTAAAAAATCCGGACTTGACTACCCTTAACACGGGACTTGAAAAACCATTTTTAGAGTTTAAAAAGGCTTAGAAATTACCCTAAGTCAGTAGCTAACCCTCCTAATCAGCCCACTCTAAGTAAATTAACCAAAACAGAAAAATGGTTTTTCTTTAAATTCAATTCTGACTCCACTGTCCAGTTTTAATCCACGATTTGTTATCCTATTTCTAAAAATTCCAAAAATGCTAAAAAAAATACTGGAGACTCATGACATGTAAAACTACACGGAAAAAAATCGGCTTAATTTTCTGATTAAAGATGAATTCCAAGAAAAATCAGAGATGTACGAGTTTTGGGAGGAAAAAAAAACTGCTTTGCCAACACATTTTTGCCTTTGATAAAATCATTTAAAAATCAAAGTAAAAATATTTGAAACTCATAAAATGACTTGCAAACAGTAGCTAGGACTTTTTGAAAGTTAGATAAAAATTGGCTAAGTAAAAAAAATCACAAAGGTAGAATAATCAATTTGACAAACTTAATTTTCCACAAGTGTGCTCAAGAGAGCATGACTTCGAACCATTAATTGGCTCAAGTCATTATTCAAGTGGCATGAACATGAAATGCATGAAACAATGCAGCAAACATAATGCATGAAATGCATGGATTTAAACCTAAATGTCATAAAAAATGCATGGCATTCATAAAGATGATCTAATACCTAAATGACATAGCATAAGATGACATGGCATAATGGATGACATAAAATGACATGGCATGTGACATGGCATGGGATGACATGGCATGTGAACGAAATCGACATGACAAGCAAGATGGCATGACAAATGAAATGGCATAAAATGACATGGCATGTGAAATGGCTTAAGATAACATGGCATGTGAAATGGCATAAGATGAATTAACTTGAAAATGACTCGGAGTTTATTAATACCAAAATCTTTTCATGTTCCCCGGTAGACTCGACAAAACATAGAAAGTTTTATTTATTTCAAAAAAAATTCGAATCATTTTATTTTAGAAAAGGGTATTCCTTCGTTAATAATTAATGATAACCTCTCCGGCAGACCCAACAGAGAAAACCATGAATTATTGAACTCGGGAATATTGTCTTATTTATTAAAATATTATGAATATGCAAAATGACATTAAAGCATGCACCACAATAGACCATGTCCAAGGCAAGCAACTCAATTTGATGGTCGTCGTCTGATCACCAAGTTAGATTAAAGCTCAACTTGAGCAGGCAGAATCAATTAACGAATTTTTCGGTTCACTTACAAGGTCGATGGACATCCGAGATAGTATTCTATGACGTTCTAGAATTCGGGAAGTAGCAATTTTGGCCATTTCATAGTTTAATGCAACTACCCTTTCATCATCCAAATCAATCTTCAAGCTCTCTCTGCTACAATTTTCCACAAGCTGGCACAAGTGCTTTAAATTTTCGATTTCGATTCCATTGACTTTCTTGACCTGTATTTCTGCAAGACGCTCAAAGCCTGCATTGATATCATCCATCAAAACCTGAGACAAGATTACAAGTTGTTCCCCAGACTGTTTAGGCAGCTCCCTTAAAGCACGTTCACAGAGTCGACGGGGTGAAGTATTATACCAGTCTTCCCCATATTCGTGTAGGTATGGCTGGGTTAGTGGAATAAAGACCAGACCAGCAAAAATGTAATAACTAGGAAGTTTATCAAATTGATGAACCGGAACCAGTGGCTGCAAAGGTCGAAGGGTGATGGTGAATGCATGCTCTTCACCATTTCTCAAAACTTTAACTAGAGCAGTTTCATTGGGTTTCTTCATAGACACCAAATGATCAAATGTTATCCGCTCCCTGTTTCGGAAAGGAACAGTTCCATCATTTGCTATTTGCACACCATCAAATTCAAGGATGATATCATCCCTTTTTAGGACTCTGTGCGCATCAGACAAAGGATTAATTTTGCTAACAAGTACACCAGTCATCTGAGGTTGCATTTTGAAATGGTTACGAAGTTGAACATTTTCTGTAGGCTGGCATGAGAGACCCATAGAACAGAATCCCACATATTTTCCACTTTCCTCTATACCAGCTATAAACTGCTTTATTACAGGAACAGGAATTATATAGCCAATATTCTCTGCACCTGAAAGGTTTTGGAAAGCTACACCAGCAACTTTATTTCCCATAATTGCTGGGCCCCCACTATTCCCTGGGTTTATAGCTGCATCTATCTGTATCGCCATCAGCTGGGTAGCACCATGTACATACTGTGTAGGCTCAACTCTAGAAACAACCCCTTTAGTAACAGAAATGTTGTCTCCTCCATTGCTGCTCGTTGAAGCATTTGCACCATTTATTTGGCCAACCGCCTGCAGAAACTCCACACCAATTTCATGAATTCCACCATCACTGACACTAGCCTCGAAACCACCATCTATGTCACAAGCATCCATATTGATCACCATCGATCCCCTTTGTTCACGCAACCATTCGCCAGCGTCACTACTCAATCCTCTACATTTCCTCACCTTAACTTTCATCAAACTAGGACAACCCAAACCAAGTGCTTCAATGGCGATATCCAAAATAGGACATCCCTTGATGCAAAGTTTCTTCAACGCCATACATTTTGCAGCAATGCATGCAATCTCCGTATCACCAATAGTTCCACTTCCACAAAGCGCTAATCTCTCAAGCTTCAAACAATTACATGCAATGGCCGCCAAGCTCAAATGGGTAGCATTAACACCAATCAAAACAAGTTCTTGTAAATTGGGGCAATGTTTGTCTACAGCAACCAAACCCTCGTCTCCAATCCTATTAGTCCTCCATCCATCTCAAATATGAACAGGCACAAATCTCTATCAGCTTTGTCCTTCAAGTCCATCTATAATCACTAGATCTTTCTAAGAGTATTAACGTAAGTGTAACTGGAAAATGAAATGAAAAGCTTGCGGAACCAAACCCATTAGCTTGAGTGTTGTGCCATTGCAAGGAAGCTCTTCTGTGGATGCTCATTAAGCAAGCAATGCATTACTCCACTTGGATATCGCATGTAATCTAAATTTGATATCCAAATGTTAAGCGGTCCACTATACTTGCGCAATATGTTTATACTCACAAGTTCCCAGACTTCAATATTTCTTGGTGAAGAATCATGCACGAACTTGCGTATCCCATAATGCACATCACAATGGTTCATCACCATGCACATTACCAACAAACTTGAATGCAGGTTCAGGCTCTTCCTTTCCTGGTTTATCAGAAATCTCTATCACCCACAGTGGAACGCCATTCACACTCTTTCCAATACTGTATATTCTAGAAATATGACTACATCTTCGCCCAAATTCCTTCACCGCCTTTTCCAGTTCCCAATTAGTCATGTAGCCACGAGTAAAATCCATTCTTGGGTGAGAGTGGTTTTCCTCAAATAAATGCCTTGCAGAAGCGGCATTTCCTAACTACCATTTCCAAAGCCTGAAGCTGAAGCTGAAGAGAGAGAAGTGCTGCGATGGCCGCTTCTGGCGATGACGTGGCGAAGACGAGATTCATTTTTTCCTAACTAAAGAATGCGAGCCTCCCCCCTTTCTTTAGAAAAAACCACTAGCTTCCCTCTACATAATCACTAGCTCTGCCTCCAAAATAACCGACTCCCCATGAAAAAAAAAAAAACCACAGCCTTTTCTTTTAGCTTTTCTTTTAGCTCTCAGCCCCATGAAAAAAAACAAAGCTTTCCTTTTAGCTTTTAGCTCTCAGCCCCATGAAAAGAAAACCAAAGCTTTTTCTCCCCTTTCATTTCAGCCGCCAATATTCTTTTTAATAATCGGCCCCCTCATTTTTTTCCAAATGAGCCATTTTATATCTCCATTTTAACCTAAAAAAAATGGGTAATGTCTAAGTTACCCTTCCTTTATTATTTCAAGTCTTTTTTTTATTTTTCAAATATTTTCAATTAAAAAAATATTTTAAAAATCTAATAAAGCTCAAGATTAAATTTTTTTCACCTCGGGTTTAAATTGAATTTTAAATTGGTAATTTTACGGTCCGAATTTATTTGAACAATTAAAGCCAAAAAGGATATATATAATTTAGAACATTTTTTTAAAAAATCTAAAATCACGACCGTGACTTTTACAAAAATATTAAACCCGAGAGGGGGACAAATCAAAATTGGTTTTAAAAGGTCCGGACAAAATTAGGTGTCTATAGCTGCCTCTCTTTGGCTATTGCTGAGAATCAGGAATCAGGCAAAGATAAAATAGACAACACTTTTGTCTGGTCTGTGAAATCACATCTGGAGAGAAAGAAAAGGGTTTTCATTCGCCATTTTTTTTTTGTTGAAAAAGCTGTAAATTGAAGATTTGTCCTTAAATTAAATTCCCTAACTAACCAAGGCTCGACCCGTCTTAAGGAAATAGATTCGATTTTCAAAAAGAAAAATTGGGTCCGAAGGTCTTAAGAATAGTGCCCGAAGGTCTTAAAAACTGGTGACTGAAGGTTTTTGATGACGGTCTCAGGGTTCGACTCATTTGATAAAACAGAATGAATTGGATTTAAAAAAAACAAAATACCTCGACGGTGGTCTCAAGGCTCGACTCATTTGATAAAACAGAATGAATTCGATTTAAAACAAAATACCTCGACGGTGGTCTCAAGGCTCGACTCATTTGATAAAACAGAATGAATTCGATTTAAAACAACAGGAAATACCTTGACGGCGGTCTCAAGGCTCGACTCATTTGATAAAACAGAATGAATTCGATTTAAAACAAAACAAAATACCTCGACGGTGGTCTCAAGGCTCGACTCATTTGATAAAACAGAATGAATTCGATTTAAAACAAAAGAAAATACCTCGACGGTGGTCTCGAAGCTCGACTCATTTGATAAAACAGAA
Organism: Fremontodendron californicum; assembly: GCA_030761205.1. Taxonomy (NCBI): domain Eukaryota; kingdom Viridiplantae; phylum Streptophyta; class Magnoliopsida; order Malvales; family Malvaceae; genus Fremontodendron; species Fremontodendron californicum. The sequence continues at coordinate 28,635,085 of JAULJL010000005.1, forward strand.
TGAATTCGATTTAAAACAAAACAAAATACCTCGACGGTGGTCTCAAGGCTCGACTCATTTGATAAAACAGAATGAATTCGATTTAAAACAAAAGGAAATACCTCCACGGTGGTCTCGAAGCTCGACTCATTTGATAAAACAGAATGTATTCGATTTAAAACAAAAGGAAATACCTCGACGGTGGTCTCAAGGCTCGACTCATTTGATAAAACAGAATGAATTCGATTTAAAACAAAAGGAAATACTTCGACGGTGGTCTCAAGGCTCGACTCATTTGATAAAACAGAATGAATTCAATTTAAAACAAAAGAAAATACCTCGACGGTGGTCTCAAGGCTCGACTTATTTGATAAAACAGAATGAATTCGATTTAAAACAAAAAGAAATACCTCGACGGTGGTCTCAAGGCTCGACTCATTTGATAAAACAGAATGAATTCGATTTAAAACAAAAGGAAATACCTCGACGGTGGTCTCGAGGCTCGACTCATTTGATAAAACAGAATGAATTCGATTTAAAACAAAAGGAAATACCTCGACGATGGTCTCAAGGCTCGACTCATTTGATAAAACAGAATGAATTCGATTTAAAACAAAAGGAAATACCTCGACGGTGGTCTCAAGGCTCTACTCATTTGATAAAACAGAATGAATTCGATTTAAAACAAAAGGAAATACCTCGACGGTAGTCTCGAGGCTCGACTCATTTGATAAAACAGAATGAATTCGATTTAAAACAAAAGGAAATACCTCAACGGTGGTCTCGAGGCTCGACTCATTTGATAAAACAGAATGAGTTCGATTTAAAACAAAAGGAAATACCTCGACGATGGTCTCAAGGCTCGACTCATTTGATAAAACAGAATGAATTCGATTTAAAACAAAAGGAAATACCTCGACGGTGGTCTCAAGGCTCGACTCATTTGATAAAACAGAATGAATTCGATTTAAAACAAACGGAATACCTCGACGGTAGTCTCAAGGCTCGACTCATTTGATAAAACAGAATGAATTCGATTTAAAACAAAAGGAAATACCTCGACGGTGGTCTCAAGGCTCGACTCATTTGAGAAGCAAAACGAGTTCGATTTAAAACAAAAAGAAATACCTCGACGGTGATCTCAAGGCTCGACTCGTCTTAAGAAAACGAATTCGATTTGCAAGAAAGGAAATGACCTCGACGATGGTCTCGGGGCCTTAACCTGTCTTGTTCTCAGCTGTGTTTAAAATTCTGGGTATCTCCTCCAAAAGCTTCGGCTATCACCACCAAAGTCTTGCTCATTTTTAAAACTGTAAAAAAAAAAATTCTGGGTATCACCTCCAGAAGCTTCAGCTATCACCACCAAAGACTTTCTACCTTTTCAAAGGATTTTAAAACTCTGGATATCTCCACCAGAGGCTTCAGCTATCACCACCGAAGACTTGTTCATAATAATTAAAAAAAAAAGTACCTCGACGATGATCTCGGGGCTCGACTCATTTGAGAAGCAAAACGAGTTCGATTATACCTGACAGCTTTAAGAGATGATGCAAATGCTTCATGATGCAAATGCAAATGTCTTTAGTTGATGCAAACGCTTCTTGATGTAGATGCAAATCACTTAGATTGGTGCAAATGTCTTTGATGCAAATGTAAATGACTTGATTTGATGCAAATGCTTCTTGATGTAGATGCACATGTTGAATAACATTCTGGGTAACTCCTCCAAAAGATGATTTCTCATTTTTCAAAATTATAAAACCCTGGGTATCTCCAACAGAGGCTTCAGCTATCACCACCGAAGACTTGTTCATTTTTAAAACTATAAAATTCTGGATATCCCCACCAGAAGCTTTGGCTATCACCACCAAAGACTTGCTCATTGTAAAATTCTGGGTAACTCCTTCAGAAGAAGATTTCTCATTTTTCAAAATTATAAAACCCTGGATATTTCCACCAGAGGCTTCAGCTATCACCACCGAAGACTTGTTCACTTTTAAAAACTGTAAAATTCTGGATGTCCCCACTAGAAGCTTTGAGAAATGATGCAGATGCACATGTCTTTTAACAAGGTGCTCATGCTTCATGGTGCAAAAATATTTCTTAGTGCAAATGCAAATGGCCTGGATTGATGCCCATGTTTCATGATGCAGATGCCCCTACTAATTGTGTTCATGTAACTGGTTTATGAATGGTGTAACTACAATTACCATACAATAATGCAAATGCAATAATTCTAGAAATGATGCAATTGTTTGAGATAACCCAAATGTGAATTCCATGAAGAATGTAAATGTAAAGGTAAAATGCAGATGCTTATGGAATAATGCCAATGCAAATACCCATGAATGATGCAAATGCTTGCTGACACTGTGCAGATGCAAAAGCTCGATAAAGAGATGAGTGCTCATGAGTGATGCAAATGCCCCCGATTGTTTTTCTAGACTTTGGCTTAGCCTTTCAAATTCATTTTTCCTCTTCAAATCAGAGTATATCTTCAATTCATTTTGGCTATTCTATTTGCCCCAACAGTTTTCAAACTTTCATCAACAGAGATCTGAACCGGGTTCGATTTCTTCTCATATCTGAAAGTCAGGACCTATCCTGGCAGTTCTATACCTTTGGGTTAGAAAAAATCCTTGTCTCATGTCAACATCAAAATGGGTATTTCAAAAAATATATATTTATTTGTTTTTTTATTTTGAAAACTTCTGAACAAAAAATATTAATCCCACAATGTGTGATGTACAAATCTTTTGAAGACTGATGATCATTGTTAGAAATTTCTCTAAGTATCAATCTGGGTTTTTTTCAGCTGGGATTGGCAAGGCTTGGTATAACAAGATTCTGGCTTTTCCAGGAAAACTTCATGACAAAAATGTATATCCCTTCTAGGCTCACAAATGGAACAGCTTTTATAAATCATGAATTCATTGAGAACCAAGCAAATTCAACATTCTTTTAGTTTCCATATCAAGGCATTTTGACAAGCGTCAAGATTGGCCGGGATGTTTAAATCGGAAAGTTTAATCTTGGAGGAAAAAAAAATTCAATTTTTGAAGACAATCCTCCGAATGAGAGCTGACAATTTGGGGTTCAAGAATTCCTAGATGTTCCTCGATGGCCACTCCTTTAAGATGATCTCCTCTTTTTATGGTATCGGCACTTTCATAGATGGCATCAAAAATTTTCATTTTACTCTAGACCGCCCATTTTTGGGTTTTCGCCCTAGAGTCCCATTCTTTCCATTTTTTTTCATTGTTTTACCATGCACTTGGGAATTCTAAATTCTTCCTTAGTGAAATGAGAATTTGATGAGATAGGATAAAATCTGAGGAAAACCCTTCAAATTAAATATTCATGCTTGATCAAAATGGACTTTTAAAGCACGTAATGTAGGCCATGGCTCAGGGTTCAAAAGAAAGGATAAATAGGCCCAAAATATGTGTTTGAGGGTAATCAGATCAAGGATCATTTCTTGAAGAGGATTTTCTTTGAAGCATTTGTCCCTTTTGGACTTTTCATTCCTTTTGACTTTGCTTTTTTCTTTCTTGCTTTTGGCTTTCATTTGCCATCGCTTTTTCACACACTTTTTGTTTTGTTTTTCTTGGCTTTCATTTCGCCATCTTTTCCTCTTCTTTTTTCTTTGACAGAGTGAGCCCGTATTTATTCGGGGTTCCATTTGCTTTGTATCTGTCTTTGAGCTAGGACTCATTTCTCAGTGATCTTTAAAAAGATCTTTCCTCGCATTTGCCCCCCAGTGTAGAGGGTGATCCTTGATCAGTGTTTAAAGAAGAAAAAATTCTTTTGGCTCAAAAGGGGTGACTATGGATAATTTTTTTTTTTGTGAAAGGGATATGAAAGATGGCCATTCCTCATGTCAAGCACGAATATTCACTTTGAAAAGCAATCCTCAGGGGAAATAGATATTCAGAATTTCATTTTGCACTTTGAATCATCCGAATTCTCATATGCATGATACCACAAAATTTTTTCATTTTTCATCGCATGCCCCAATGATTCATGCGTTTAGTCCATCCTTATTCACCATGTATCCATCATTTCCACATATGATGCCCCAATTTGATTACCCATGACAATTTGTATCAACGAGGAACATAGCAGGTCTAGGTCTATTTTGAAAAGGATGAATTTCAAATCTGAGTTCTTTGAAGAGACAAGGAAAATATGACCCAAAAACGGGTTTTCTCTGGGACAAGGGATAATCTATTTTAATCATTGTGCCCCAGGGTGTCAATCATGAAGCGATGTTTGGGCAATTAGTGTTTTGTGGTCATTGGGAAAGGTCATGAATGGTTTTAGCACAATCTTGACACACCAAATTATCAAAATCTGGATTCTTGAAAGAATGTCTCATTTATTTGAATTTCAAGGAATTCAAAAAATTTCAAAAAGTTCATTCCTTTGTTCATAGCCTAGATTAGGATTTACATCCTTGCTTGTTCTGTGATGACAATGGTTTTACGAAGTCAAATCATTCATATTCCTTAAAGCATTAGGTCTTTCAAGTGTTCTTGGTTTAAGAAATTTAGGCTTAGGAAAGCCTAAAAGAGAAGGGAGAAGGTATTGGGTCATCAATATTCTCAAGATTGTTCATTATTTTATGTGAAAACCACTTATTTATTGTTTACCACAAATTTTCTCAAAGTTTCATTTGTTTTTGCAAATTCAAATTTATTGCTAAAATAAAATGAACACAAAATATTTAAATTCAAAATTTATTTATTTCATGTAGATGTCATCATGAGACAAGCGCTTTCATCATCAAAGTGTATAGAAAAATATGCATCAGAATGCTCCTATTGACATGCTTTCAAAGATAACAACTCTTATCCTTAAAATTCTTCAAGAGGAAATCAATCTATGGTAAAACAGATTTCCAATGTTCGATAAGCTCTGGAATCCAAATGCCATCGTGGAAAAGACCCTCAATTATTTCCTTCAGTTTTCTACATTTTTTAGTCGAATGCCCAATTGCCCCAATGTGATACTCGCACTTGCTGTTGGGGTCATAGCTTTTAGCTGACGAAGAAAACTCTTCAAAGCTAAGCCAATTTCTATTTCATCTTATTAATGTGTTTCATGATGAATGAGCTATGAATGTCATGAGTTCAATTTGATGCATGTGAAGGATAAACAAAGTTATGTGTGGTCATATACAGTGGAAACATGTTGACCATGTATGTTATAAATGCAACACGATGCCAACATGATGCATTTAAAGAATAAGAAAAATCAATGCATGGATATATGCAATAAATGACCATGTATGTTCCAAATGCATTTCCCAATGAATGATAATATACACTATGAATGCCACACAATGTCAATTATGATGCATGTGAAGAATAAATGACTGACACAGAGTATATACAAAGAAAATCATGCTAACCATGTATGTCATGAATGCAACCTGATGCCAATATGACAAATTAATGCATGAGCATATCATGATGACTACGTATGCCATGAATGTAACCTGATGCCAACATGATGCATGTAAAGAATAAGCAAATTACTGCATGGATATATATAGGAAAATCATTTCCGTCTATGAATGCATGAATGCAACTTGATGCTACCATGATGCATATAGAGAAAGAATAAATTGATATATGGATATATACAGAAAAATCATGCTGACAATGAATGCATGAATGCAACTTAATGCTAACATGATGCATATAGAGAAAGAATAAATTGATATATGGATATATATAGAAAAATCATGCTGACTATGAATGCATGAATGCAACTTGATGCCAACATGATGCATGTAAAGAAAGAATAAATTGATATATGGATATATACAGAAAAATCATGCTGACTATGAATGCATGAATGCAACTTGATGCCAACATGATGCATGTAAAGAAAGAATAAATTGATATATGGATATATACAGAAAATCATGCTGACTATGAATGCATGAATGCAACTTGATGCCAACATGATGCGTGTAAAGAAAGAATAAATTGATATATGGATATATACAGAAAAATCATGCTGACTATGAATGCTTGAATGCAACTTGATGCCAACATGATGCATGTAAAGAAAGAATAAATTGATATATGGATATATACAGAAAAATCATGCTGACTATAAATGCATGAATGCAACTTGATGCCAACATGATGCTTGTAAAGAAAGAATAAATTGATATATTGATATATACAGAAAATCATGCTGACTATGAATGCATGAATGCAACTTGATGCCAACATGATGCATGTAAAGAAAGAATAAATTGATATATGGATATATACAGAAAAATCATGCTGACTATGAATGCATGAATGCAACTTGATGCCAACATGATGCATGTAAAGAAAGAATAAATTGATATATGGATATATACAGAAAAATCATGCTAACTATGAATGCATGAATGCAACTTGATGCCAACATGATGCATGTAAAGAAAGAATAAATTGATATATGGATATATACAGAAAAATCATGCTGACTATGAATGCATGAATGCAACTTGATGCCAACATGATGCATGTAAAGAAAGAATAAATTGATACATAAGTATATACAAATAATGACCATGCATGTCATAAACGTATCTTACAATGAATGACCATGCATGCTATGACTATAACATGATGTCAAAATGATACATGCAAAAAATAAATGAATTAACACAAAGGTATATACAAAGAAATCAATGATTACACGAAATTGGTGGGACCTAAATCTTGATTATTCAAAAATCTCATTATGCAAGATTAGCCTCCAAATTTATGATTTATGATTTTTTTTTACATGTTTTTTTTTTTTTTTTTTTTTGTGTGTGTTTTTTTTTTTATGAAAAACCAATCACATTATTTTCAAAAAAATTTCAGGGTGGATCCCACTACGGCACAAAATGCAAATGTTCATGTGACACTACCGGTTTTATGAAATCATCAAATGAAATTACGACTCGTTTATTGCAAAGAATGAGATCAATAATACAAACAAAGATGTACATGCTCTATTTACACATGCATGAAATGTGCAACATGCAAAAATGCTTGAAAAAGGTTTTTTTTTTTAAAACAGCTAATGAACATCTGCCGCAACAATATCTGCTTATTTAGGCATCACGATGCCTTCGAGGCGGAGTATCACATTTATTACGAGCGATGTACGAACATCGTTGCCCGATCTACCACACTTATTCGGAGTGTAAAATAGGTAACAAAAAGTTTAGAAATGTCCCTCCATTTTTCCTATTTTCGGTATATCTAAGGGAAATCCGGCATGGCTTCGCCTAGGTTCACTATATGAGGGTGAATCGGTTCTAAGGCCCCGAATTGTTCCTCACTGTCGCCGGTGAAGGCTAGTAAGGCACCCCGATAAAAGCGGGTTCAATTCGTTAGAGTATATTTTCCTATGCCCATGCGGAGGATCATCACGAAGGCATTAGGTACTTTATACTCCGAAAGTGTTTCACTAGCCCATACGGAGGATCAATCACGAAGGCTTAGTTACTTTACTCCCACTTAAAAGGACGGAACCCGGGTAGAGGATTCATGTTATGCAAATGGACGTGTAGTGTGTGTGGAGGAATAACCAACCTTTCACTAACTATTCTACAAACCTTATTCTAAATGCCCTAGCAATTAAAACATTCAAGAATAGTGTAACGCATTAACCAACAAGCAATTATAATATACAACCTAAATAACTAGAGAACAATAATAAAATGCATGCACATGAGAATGAACATATTTAAAAATATTTTATTATTTTCAAAATTCTCCTTATTAAAAAAAAAAAAACGGGAATTAAAATTAAATACCAATTAAACCAACAAAACCGAGACTTTGATAACACACGATTAATTCTAGGCCTGACTCTCTAATAGTCCCCAGTGGAGTCGCCAAGCTGTCGCAACCTAAAAAAATAACGAGTCTCATCGCAAGACTTTATTATTCGTTAAGCGTGACATTAAAAAAACCGAGAAAAAGTCGACTTAATTCCTCTAAAAAATGAAGGTTTTGAAAATGACCTTAAAAAAGACATGGAGTCGCCACCAATCTTTTTTAGCTAGGTGTGATCGGCCACCTATTAAAACCGGTTTTATAAAATATTTTAAAAATTAATTAAAACATTTTAAAAACCAATTTCAAGTCTGCGTTTTAAACCAGAGAAATCAAAGAAGCGGGTTCGGGAGTCGGTTACGTGCGGGGAAGGATTAGCACCCCCACAACGCCCGTATAAATCGGTACCTTATTAATCGTGTGTTATCTCAAGTCTCGGTAAAAGTTGGTTTTAAATTTCGTATTTCAAATTAATTTCCAATTTAAAGAAAAATAATTTCTTTTTTTATTGAAAATGATCCGGAATTTATAAATTCAAAATTTTCCTATATTCCCCAACAAACGTGGCAAAATATAGAAATTTTTATTAGTTTTAGAAAACTTTCCGAATCATTCTCCTTTTTGAAAGAAAGATATTCCTTTATTAATGATAATTGATGATATTCCCTCCAGCAAACTCGGTAGAGAACTCATGAATTATTTTAACTCGGGAATATCTTTATTTTTTTATTGAAAAATTATTATCCTTTTGAAAACATTTTAAAAAGATATGAACATGCATATGCATGACATAAATAAAATGACATAGTAAAGTCTAAATAATATAATGCAACCTAAATGACATGACAAATATGAATGGTATGGCATATAATTTAAATGACATGGAATAAAATAATGCTATCATATAATATGCATGAAAATAATAATGCATGAACATAGTATATGCTAAACAAAAATAACTAAATAAAAGCATAGGATATCATGAAATATGCAAAACCATATAATAAACCATGTAACATCAAAAAATATAAATCAAAATAACAACAATATCATAGAAATTATTATGGCAAGAATCACATATTATATAAAATGCATGAATATAAAAATGCAATGCATGAAATGTATTTTTTCCTTTAATTAAGGAAATCCGTATATCTAAAAAGATATCTGGCTACCTTAGGAAAATATGTCAAATTAAATATTCTAAAACCAAAATACTTTGTGATTGTTTGAAAACAATTTTGAGAAGCTTGGATTAAAAATAAAAACTGGGCTAAAATTTTTCTAAAATGGCTCTACTTTCCTAAGTTTAAAAATTCCAGACTTGACTACCCTTAACATGGGACTTGAAAAACCATTTTTAGAGTTTAAAAAGGCTTAGAAATTACCCTAAGTCAGTAGCTAACCCTCCTAATCAGCCCACTCTAAGTAAATTAACCAAAACAGAAAAATGGTTTTTCTTTAAATTCAATTCTGACTCCACTTTCCAGTTTTAATCCACGATTTTTTATCCTATTTCTAAAAATTCCAAAAATTCTAAAAAAACTACTGGAGACTCATGACATGTAAAACTACACGGAAAAAAATCGGCTTAATTTTCTGATTAAAGATGAATTCCCAAAAAAATCAGAGATGTACGAGTTTTGGGAGGAAAAAAAAAACTGCTTTGCCAACACATTTTTGCCTTTGATAAAATCATTTAAAAATCAAAGTAAAAATATTTGAAACTCATAAAATGACTTGCAAACAGTAGCTATGACTTTTTGAAAGTTAGATAAAAATTGGCTAAGTAAAAAATATCACAAAGGTAGAATAATCAATTTGACAAACTTAATTTTCCACAAGTGTGCTCAAGAGAGCATGACTTTGAACCATTAATTGGCTCAAGTCATTATTCAAGTGGCATGAACATGAAATGCATGAAACAATGCAGCAAACATAATGCATGAAATGCATGGATTTAAACCTAAATGTCATAAAAAATGCATGGCATTCATAAAGATGATCTAATACCTAAATGACATAGCATAAGATGACATGGCATAATGGATGACATAAAATGACATGGCATGTGACATGGCATGGGATGACATGGCATGTGAACAAAATCGACATGACAAGCAAGATGGCATGACAAATGAAATGGCATAAAATGACATGGCATGTGAAATGGCTTAAGATAACATGGCATGTGAAATGGCATAAGATGAATTAACTTGAAAATGACTCGGAGTTTATTAATACCAAAATCTTTTCATGTTCCCCGGTAGACTCGACAAAACATAGAAAGTTTTATTTATTTCAAAAAAAATTCGAATCATTTTATTTTAGAAAAGGGTATTCCTTCGTTAATAATTAATGATAACCTCTCCGGCAGACCCAACAGAGAAAACCATGAATTATTGAACTCGGGAATATTGTCTTATTTATTAAAATATTATGAATATGCAAAATGACATTAAAGCATGCACCACAATAGACCATGTCCAAGGCAAGCAACTCAATTTGATGGTCGTCGTCTGATCACCAAGTTAGATTAAAGCTCAACTTGAGCAGGCAGAATCAATTAACGAATTTTTCGGTTCACTTACAAGGTCGATGGACATCCGAGATGGTATTCTATGACGTTCTAGAATTCGGGAAGTAGCAATTTTGGCCATTTCATAGTTTAATGCAACTACCCTTTCATCATCCAAATCAATCTTCAAGCTCTCTCTGCTACAATTTTCCACAAGCTGGCACAAGTGCTTTAAATTTTCGATTTCGATTCCATTGACTTTCTTGACCTGTATTTCTGCAAGACGCTCAAAGCCTGCATTGATATCATCCATCAAAACCTGAGACAAGATTACAAGTTGTTCCCCAGACTGTTTAGGCAGCTCCCTTAAAGCACGTTCACAGAGTCGACGGGGTGAAGTATTATACCAGTCTTCCCCATATTCGTGTAGGTATGGCTGGGTTAGTGGAATAAAGACCAGACCAGCAAAAATGTAATAACTAGGAAGTTTATCAAATTGATGAACCGGAACCAGTGGCTGCAAAGGTCGAAGGGTGATGGTGAATGCATGCTCTTCACCATTTCTCAAAACTTTAACTAGAGCAGTTTCATTGGGTTTCTTCATAGACACCAAATGATCAAATGTTATCCGCTCCCTGTTTCGGAAAGGAACAGTTCCATCATTTGCTATTTGCACACCATCAAATTCAAGGATGATATCATCCTTTTTTAGGACTCTGTGCGCATCAGACAAAGGATTAATTTTGCTAACAAGTCATCTGAGGTTGCATTTTGAAATGGTTACGAAGTTGAACATTTTCTGTAGGCTGGCATGAGAGACCCATAGAACAGAATCCCACATATTTTCCACTTTCCTCTATACCAGCTATAAACTGCTTTATTACAGGAACAAGAATTATATAGCCAATATTCTCTGCACCTGAAAGGTTTTGGAAAGCTACACCAGCAACTTTATTTCCCATAATTGCTGGGCCCCCACTATTCCCTGGGTTTATAGCTGCATCTATCTGTATCGCCATCAGCTGGGTAGCACCATGTACATACTGTGTAGGCTCAACTCTAGAAACAACCCCTTTAGTAACAGAAATGTTGTCTCCTCCATTGCTGCTCGTTGAAGCATCTGCACCATTTATTTGGCCAACCGCCTGCAGAAACTCCACACCAATTTCATGAATTCCACCATCACTGACACTAGCCTCGAAACCACCATCTATGTCACAAGCATCCATATTGATCACCATCGATCCCCTTTGTTCACGCAACCATTCGCCAGCGTCACTACTCAATCCTCTACATTTCCTCACCTTAACTTTCATCAAACTAGGACAACCCAAACCAAGTGCTTCAATGGCGATATCCGAAATAGGACATCCCTTGATGCAAAGTTTCTTCAACGCCATACATTTTGCAGCAATGCATGCAATCTCCGTATCACCAATAGTTCCACTTCCACAAAGCGCTAATCTCTCAAGCTTCGAACAATTACATGCAATGGCCGCCAAGCTCAAATGGGTAGCATTAACACCAATCAAAACAAGTTCTTGTAAATTGGGGCAATGTTTGTCTACAGCAACCAAACCCTCGTCTCCAATCCTATTAGTCCTCCATCCATCTCAAATATGAACAGGCACAAATCTCTATCAGCTTTGTCCTTCAAGTCCATCTATAATCACTAGATCTTTCTAAGAGTATTAACGTAAGTGTAACTGGAAAATGAAATGAAAAGCTTGCGGAACCAAACCCATTAGCTTGAGTGTTGTGCCATTGCAAGGAAGCTCTTCTGTGGATGCTCATTAAGCAAGCAATGCATTACTCCACTTGGATGTCGCATGTAATCTAAATTTGATATCCAAATGTTTTGCGGTCCACTATACTTGCGCAATATGTTTATACTCACAAGTTCCCGGACTTCAATATTTCTTGGTGAAGAATCATGCACGAACTTGCGTATCCCATAATGCACATCACAATGGTTCATCACCATGCACATTACCAACAAACTTGAATGCAGGTTCAGGCTCTTCCTTTCCTGGTTTATCAGAAATCTCTATCACCCACAGTGGAACGCCATTCACACTCTTTCCAATACTGTATATTCTAGAAATATGACTACATCTTCGCCCAAATTCCTTCACCGCCTTTTCCAGTTCCCAATTAGTCATGTAGCCACGAGTAAAATCCATTCTTGGGTGAGAGTGGTTTTCCTCAAATAAATGCCTTGCAGAAGCGGCATAACTACCATTTCCAAAGCCTGAAGCTGAAGCTGAAGAGAGAGAAGTGCTGCGATGGCCGCTTCTGGCGATGACGTGGCGAAGACGAGATTCATTTTTTCCTAACTAAAGAATGCGAGCCTCTCCCTTTTCTTTAGAAAAAACCACTAGCTTCCCTCTACATAATCACTAGCTCTGCCTCCAAAATAACCGACTCGCCATGAAAAAAAAAAACCACAGCCTTTTCTTTTAGCTTTTTTTTTAGCTCTCAGCCCCATGAAAAAAAACAAAGCTTTCCTTTTAGCTTTTAGCTCTCAGCCCCATAAAAAAAAACCCAAAGCTTTTTCTCCCCTTTCATTTCAGCAGCCAGTATTCTTTTTAATAATCGACCCTCCCATTTTTTTCCAACTGACCCATTTTATATCTCTATTTTTAACCTAAAAAAAATGGGTAATGTCTAAGTTACCCTTCCTTTATTTTTTCAAGTTTTTTTTTTTATTTTTCAAATATTTTCAATTAAAAAATATTTTAAAAATCTAATAAAGCTCAAGATTAAATTTTTTTCATCTCGGGTTTAAATTGAATTTTAAATTGGTAATTTTACGGTCCGATTTTATTTGAACAATTAAAGCTAAAAAGGATATATATAATTTAGAACATTTTTTTAAAAAATCTAAAATTGCGACCGTGACTTTTACAAAAATATTAAACCCGAGAGGGGGACAAATCAAAATTGGTTTTAAAAGGTCCGGACAAAATTAGGTGTCTACAATAATTATACTCTCATACCTTGGCCATCAATTGCTTATTTAAAGGGTTAAATAGTTTACTTCATTTAAGGTTGAGATTCAATGTCCCTCATGAAAGTAGATAGTTCCCTTTTGCCGCAGCTATAATCGCTCATACCTTGGCCATCAGTCGCTTATTTAAAAGGGTTAAATAGTTTACTTCATTTAAGGTTGAGTTCCAATCTCCCTATTGAAAGTAGATAGTTCCCCTTGGCCGCAGCTCTAATGCTTATTTTAAAGGGTTGAATAGTTTACTTCATTTAAGGTTGAGATTCAATCTCTCTAATAAGTGTGGATAGTTCCCCTTAGCCGCACGACTCTATTAAAAGTAAAAAAATGTGTGTGTGTGAACAATGTGTGACATTCATTTAAGTACACCATTTCTATGAAAAATTTAGCATAATATATGTATGTATTATTATGATAGCAAAGTTCCAAGACAACTAAGTTTAAAAAAATCAAAATGAAACAACTCTACTTTTTTATGTTGTCCCATGGAGAAAAACTAGAGCTACGAAGATGACGAATACTATCTAGCTGGTTCTGTAACTCTAGTTTTTTTTGCGCTGATATGTCTCTGTTTCTTGCTTAAGAGAATCAAGGTTCTGTTTAACTTCATCCAGACTCACCTCCACCTGAGCTTCATCTACCTCTATGCTAAGAATAGCTTTGGCCTTGGTTATAGAAGAAGTAAGACATCCCAGTATGAACCTAGTTTTGGTAACATCATCCATGAGTTCCAACATTTGTTGCAACTTTGCTGGAGGAATATCTGACCATCGAGCATCAGCAATTACTAAAGCTTTACCCAACAACTCCAGCATACATGAAATAAATTCTTTGGTCTGAAAAGTGCAAGCACTCCAGAACTCACCTTCTATTTTGTAAATATCTTCCAAATACTGCTAATGCTGTGAGACAATAGAGAAACCATGGAAATCCACCTTGGAAGTACCAAAAGAAACATTAGATCCAAAAGTCTGAGATGAAGTTAACCCAATGGTACTTGTTCCGAAGGCACCTGTTCCAAATGGAGTGCCTATTCCAAAGGCACTGCTCCCAAAAGCAAATCTTGCTGCAAAGTTGGCTATTCTAGAAGTTGTTGCACTAACAAGAACTGTGCTAAAAGTACTAAAAGCTAGGATGGAATCTCTAACTCCTAATACTAGGGAGGAAGAAACAGGAGTAACAACTAGAGTAGTATTAGAAACTGCAACAGCACCGATGTCATTCTGAGTAGTATCCCTGGTATGTTGTCTCTCATGACTCTAAACAGTCTCTATGTTTGGTGGAGAAAATATAGTATCAATTTCAGCAACATCAGTCTTTGGCTCATAATGATTTGATATATCATCATCATCATCATCATCGTCACTATTAGTATTAGAAACAGACTGCTGCTCTACCTCTTCCACTTAAGGATCACTAGCTTCAAAGGTACTTGATACATCCTGCAAGAAACACAAGTAGGAAAGTGATAAAGTGAAAGGTGAAAACTAAGTATGTAAAAAATAAAAATAAAAACTAAGGGCAAACTTACTTCTTAAGATGCCTGAGATGAAGCACAATTTTTTTTTCGTCGATGACTGTTTGGAACATCATCCTCTTCTTCATCATCAACATCTACAACCACGAAAGTCTTCCGCCTTGGTTTGTCGGGCATACACAGGGATATATCGCTATTAGTAATATTGGGGGCTTAAGTTCAGCTCTAAGGTTAGCTAAGGACCTCACAAAAGCCTTCCACTTATCAAGGCATACACCCCAATAGACCCGCCAGCCAGATGAACACATGCCAACTCTATCAAGTGCTGGGACAGTTACACTCCTAACCGAAAAATCCCTGACTGAATCTTTAAGAAACCAAATGGCAGTAGTAGTAAATGTCTCAGTAGATATAGAAGGTGCGGGTGGAACTCCTTGATCATACCGAATTGACGTGCTACCCTGGATACCAAATATACTTTCACTGAGTATGAATATCTAGTAATCCCTTAGTAGAATTTTCAATCATGCAAGGTAGCGCACGACATTGAACTCATAGATAAAAATGCATTTTCTGTATACTCATGGAATCAGACAAGTCATAACAAAGAGTAGGGCTTCCATACCCATTGAGTGAGTTAACATATGGCCTGGGATTGAATTCATCTGCCACATCTATCACTTCAAGGACACTCCTCTTTGATTTTCGAGCAAGCCATGCCCAAACTTTGTAGTCATTCTTGTGAATGGCTACTGAATTAAAAGTCCCAAATGAGCTGTATACATTAGGCTTATGAGCACAAGAGCTGAATCTCTCCTATAGACACATCTGAATAAAAATAGCATCCATAAAAGTCATAATTTTATATCGACCAGCTGAATCTTTGGTTTTAGATTGGTACAAGTAAAGTTGTTTATACAAGGACCCGGGAAATATGGAGCAAGAGGAAAGTCCAGTCCCTTAGAAATCCTGATGGCTATAAGAATTAGACCTAGAGAAATCCCATCATCTGGATAGCCTGAAAGCACATGTCATGCCAACGACATAACCAACAGTGCTATTAGTTCAAACTTATAGTCTGGATAAGTGGGATCTGTAGTTTTACCCTCTTTAGGGTTGTACTTCCGGAAGAAAAAACTTATCCAGTTGGAAAATCGTGCAACTTTAGAATTGCTACTTTGGCTCTAGAGCAAACTACGAAAGAACTTGTAAATATCCCTATCTTCTTTAGTAAGCTTAATAGAAGAAATTTCATGCCTTCCATAACAGGGAAGCTCAAATAAGATATACACATCTTCTAGAGTAAATGTGAACTCACCCCAAGCTGCAATCATGGTATGAGAGAAAGTGCTCCATCTAGCAAGAACAACACGCCATACATCATCTAAATTATTCTCTTTTTTTTTTATATGGAGGAGCCTGGAATTAATTCGGACAGCATGAAGTACTCCTGCCTTCCAAAGGGCACTCACATTAGCAGGTTTTGCCAAGACTTTAATTACCCACTCATCCCATCCTTGAACTAGACAGGAATTGGCAAGTTTGGTAATGGACTGCGGAAACTGTCCTTGCTTAAATCTAAACTTCAAGATAGAATTGCCTGAGATATACTCTCTCTCACATGATTCAAAATTAATATATTTGAAGTTGTATCAGCTGGCGCAGGTGGATGTTGATCATACTGCTTCTCATGCACATATTTCCAAAAACGATCAGTACCACCCGCTTTGATGATTGGATCCTCCCAATTCTCAGGGACAGCAGGGACTATACCATATTTGTTCGCTCTAAGAGAAATTTTTGTGGTGGGAGCCTTGCAAGGAGTCTATTTTCTTTTCTTTGGAGCCGGAAGAGCATCTCTGGAGGGCTGACCATAACTTGACCTGTGTATGTTCATAGTCTTCACCATAGTAAAAACAAAAAAGAGAAGAAACTTCTGCAAAACAACAACAATAGACCAAGTAAGTATTTTTTTATTTATATATAGCATATAATTGTCGAGAATAAAAAAAACATGAGCTGTTGTTTGCAACATGCAAGCAAGCGCCATAGTTGCCTGCACGCAATAAGAAGCCATGCGACGAGCCGTGAGCTCATGTGCAAAAAAAAAAATTTGATTTGCAAAAAAATTGTGGTAGTTATTTTTTTAAACTCCAAAAACCCTAATTTTTTCTTGATTTGAAAAAAAATCAAATCAATAATCATATGAAATTCTAATTCCTTATTGAAAAAAAAAGGGGAAAGGGATGGATGGATGAGAAATTACCTTTTCTCAAAGAAATTATTGAAGAGAAGAATGAAAACTTTTCACCAGAGATTCTGAGATTTGTGAAATAATTTTCAAGTGACCTTTGTGTTTATAGACAACATATAGTCTTCTTGTGTTACTTGAACTCTAAAAAGATACTTATATTTTTATCTCATTAAAAATTTAAATACTCTCATTTTCTAATCATAACTTTTTTGTTACTTTTATCTATTTATTTCTTAAATAAAAGGGCCTGCAGACGGGCTGGCTGCCCTACTTGCATGTAGACTGGCAGCAATACGCTCTGCCTGCAGGCTAGCTGCCTGTATATGTCACGTGCGTAGGACTTAAGCCGAGCAAACGTGCGGCCTTAGACTTGGATCTGTAACCTTGGTATGCTTAAGTAAGCCTATAACCTCTTAAAGAGAGTGTACGCGCGCTACAAAGCCTCTAAGGCACTTAACTCAACAAGTTACTGGAGCACTAGAATACTGGAAGAGTAGTTTGGGGAATGCTTTAGCTCTTTATTGCTGAACTCAATTGTGCACCAATGGGGGGTGGGGTGACCCCTATTTATAGACAACTCCCCCTTATAATGTGTGCCTAAAAATGGGTCAAGTGTGTGGTCAATACACTAGCTCTAGAAGTGTCCTGGTCTAGAAGTAGCATGGTTCCAGAGTGCTTTGGTCAGGGCATGTCTCTAGGGCCTTCTAGAGTGTTCTGTGCCTGGTTGGGGCCTCTAGGGGCTTTCAAAGCCTGTCTGTCTATCTACTATGCCTGGAGGGTTCCAGAGAGCCTAGAGCTGTCTGGGGCCTTCCAGATCCATCTAGTGTGGGGACCACCCCTGGAGCCTCCTAGTGTCTTGGAGAGGGCTCGAAC
Organism: Fremontodendron californicum; assembly: GCA_030761205.1. NCBI lineage: Eukaryota > Viridiplantae > Streptophyta > Magnoliopsida > Malvales > Malvaceae > Fremontodendron > Fremontodendron californicum. Next base: position 28,653,031 of record JAULJL010000005.1, read on the forward strand.
CTCTGCCATGGTGCTGGTGATCCTCTAGTGCAAAGGCGCTGCTCTCTAGTGTGCATGGGTGTGTCGTGACATTCCCCCCACCTAATCGAGCGACGCCCTTGTCACTTCCTCTGCGTGGAACTAGTTGATCGCATCCTTGAATTGTCATAATGCCTCAGCCGGTTCTCAACTAGCCTCGTTATTGGGCAATCCCTTCCATCACACCAAATACTCATGCCTTGGCATATAATTCTTCAGTCGAATAACCCGGTCGGCTAAGATACACTAAACTTCTTTATCGTAGGAGGCCCTCACTCCTACAGGTCCTCACTGCGATTCCCCTCATGCTGGATCATCTTGGTCCTCATGAAAAGGTTTGAGCATGCTTACATTGAAAACCGAATGTACCTTTAGCTTTGGAGGCATCTCAAGCTTGTAGGCCACCTTGCCTACCCATTTAAGAACTCGGAAAGGACCCTCATACCTACGCACAAGCCCTTTTTGCCTGCTTCGTGTGCGCAACACCTTGAGCTTTGGAGGCAGCTCAACCCTCGCTTTCAATCAACCCATTTCTTCGAGCGTCTGGCTGCCTTATGCAGACACACTTGGGCTAGATCAACCTGCTCTTGCCAAGCCTTAGCAAACTTGTATGCCACTGGGTTAGGTCCCGTATACCTGCTGGAACAGTGCTGGAGTTAGAGACTGCTGCCCAATCACGATCTCAAAGGGACTCTGGTTCATGGCCTCGCTCCGCTGCAAATTGTATGAAAATTGAGCCACGTTTAGCAGCTTGGGCTAGTCCCGTTGTGTGGCACTCATATAGTGCCTGAGGTAGAACTCTAGTAATGCATTCACCCTCCGGCCTGCCTATCGATTTGAGGGTGTACAACAGTGGAAAAGTTCAAGTATGATCCTAGAAACTTGAATAGCTTAGTCCAGAAGCGTCCCGTAAATCGCCCGTCCCGGTCGCTCACGATGGATTGAGGCACACCCTAGTACTTTACTACATTTTTGAGGAACAAAGGAGCGGTTTCTTCCACTGTACACTCTTTTGATGCTAGGATAAAGGTTTCATACTTAGAGAACCTATCCATTACTACCATTATTCTCTCGAACCTATTAGCCTTAGGCAGTTTGACTATAAAGTCCATGGAGACGCTCTCCCACGGGTAGTGGCTCTAAGAGACCGGCTGGTGACTTGTGCTCAACCTTGTCTTGTTGGTACACAAGATAAGTCTTCATATAGGCCTCGATGTCGTCTCGCATGTGAGGCCAATAGTACTGGTCCTCCACTAATGCTAGGGTACGGTGCACACCCAAATGGCCAACCCATCTAGAGTCATGGCATTCTTGCATGACTTTCTTGCGCAGCTTCCTGTATTGTGGCACGTAGAGATAGTTCCCCTTGGTGTAGAGTAGGTCGCCCTCAAGCCAAAACCTCATAGTCTTTCCTTCATTGGCATACTCCATGAGGGTCTTGGCTATAGAGTCATGAGGCAGACCTTCCTTGACGCACGGCACCAGGGAGCCATCAAGGCAATTGATGGCAACAAGCTCCACCTTCCGACTAAGAGCATCAGACACGGTGTTAGCCTTTTTAGGCTTGTATTCCATGGTGAAATCGAACTCCGCAAGAAAATCTTGCCATCGGGACTGTTTGAGGGATAACTTCTTCTATGTTTGGAAGTAGCTAGTACTAACATTATCAGTTTTAACCATAAACCTGGACCCAAACAGGTAGTGTCGCCATGTTCGAAGGCTGTGCACCACGGTTGTTATCTCTTTTTCCTGGAACGTATAGCGATGCTTGGTATCATTGAGCTTCCGATTCTCGAACGCAATCGAATGATTCTCTTGCATTAGCATACCACCTATCGCAGAATCTAATGCATCTGTATGCATCTCATACGGTTTGGTGTGGTCCGAAAAGGCTAGCACGGGCTCCTATGTGACTACTCGCTTCAATCTGTCAAAGGCTTGTTGACACTCTTGGTTCCAATCCCACACTCTTCCTTTCTTGAGCATGTCCATCAAGGGTGTGGTGATCGTTGAATAGCCTTTGATGAAACATCGATAATAGTTCACCAGACCAAGGAAGGATCGTAGCTCACTGACCTTGGTTGGTGGCTCTCAATCTAGTATGGCACAGGCCTTGCTCTCGTCCATCCTTATTATGCCACCTTCGATTATGTGGCCAAGGAAAGACATCTCTCGTTGGGCGAATGAACATTTCTCCTTATTAACATATAGCTCATTCTCTCGTAAAACTTGGAACACTTCCCGTAAATGGTCTACGTGCTCCTCGAGTGTCCGACTATAGATAACAATACCATCAAGATAAAACTACAACAAAACGATCAAGGAAGGGTTGTAGTACCTTGTTCATGAGCGTGCAAAATGTGGTCGGAGCATTCGTAAGTCCGAAGGGCATGACAAGAAACTCGTACGATCCATAGCGAATGATACATGCAGTCTTCGGTTCATCCCCCTCGGCTATGCGCACTTGGTAGTACCCCAATCGTAAGTCAAGCTTGGTGAACCATCTAGCATCTCCAAGCTGATCAAACAAGTTGGCAATGAGCGGGATCGGGTACTTGTTCTTTACCGTGAGTTTTTTTAGTGCCCAGTAGTCGATGCACATACATAAGGACCCATCACACTTTCGCTGGAACAGGACTGGTGCACCGTACAGGGCCTTAGATGGCCTGATGTACCCTGCATCTACAAGCTCCCTGAGCTGTTTCCACAACTCCTCTAGCTCAGGTGGTGACATCCGATAGGGGGCCCTAACTGGTGGCTAGGCATTGGGCACTAGTTCGATTTTATGGTCTACCTTGCTCTTGGGTGGTAGCTTTTTGGGCAGCTCCGCAGGCATCACATCCTTGAAGTCCTGCAGAACATCCGACACTTCCAAGGGGTATAATCCTTGGGCTCCTCGAGCTTAAGGGCAGCAAGATAGGTGTCCCATCTTTTCTCACACCCTTAGTCAGCTGGATGGCTGATAACATCTTAGTTCCAACCCCCATATCTCATTTTAGTGACACAATGCATTGGCAACGAGGATCCAAGATGCATATGCAGTTGGCAAAAGGCACAAAGAGAGCATTTATCTAATCAAGGAAGTCTAGGCCAATTACAAGTTCATAGTCATCGAGAGGGATTATCTCGATAGCTTCCCTACCCTTCCACTCTCTGAGTTGAAGCTCGACTCCTTGTGCTACTCCAATGCTCGGGATGTCCTTGGAGTTAACCGTTTTAATCTATCCAACCCCTTTCTCGAGCTTGAGCCCATGCTTCTTCACTGCTTTTTCATACATGAACAGGTCAGATGCCACCGTATCTACTAACTCATTCATCCGCCTGCCCGGGACGTTGATGTCTATGAACGTCAATCCCTTTTGCTTCCGGCATTGCTTGGCCTAAACAGAATTAAGCATGATCGAGCCAAGCTTTAGGGTCTCCTTTTTCGGTTCATCATCCTCCTTGGCTATGGCAAATAGCTTTGCTTTCTTGGGGCAGTCCCGCACCCTGTGTGGGCCTTCTCATAGGAAGCATGCTACTGGCTCCTGATCCTTTTTCTTGTCCTATTTCTTGGTGGATTTCCACTTCCCGTTTGGTGGCTTCCCATTGCCACCCTTGGACTACCGGTCCTTGTCTACCCCATCTTTGCCCTTGCTCTTAGGCTGAGAGGACTCGGTCTTGTCCAGCTTCTTGAACTCTATCAGGGACACAACAACAATCATGGAACGGGTCAGGTCCTGAACACCCTTCGCTGCAGCTATTGCTTGGCCCAAGGTTTGAGCCCGCCCATGAAAGAGAATAAGGCTTTCTTCTCACCAAGATCGAAAATCTAGAGCATGAGTTTCGAGAACTCCTGTACATACAAAAACTTGATACACAAAAAAGAGTGTATCTAATTTAACCTTGCCCTTAAAAAGATATCAATTGTAGAGTATAGTGATTAGCAAGGGTCGAGTCCACAAGGATTGGTGTTTAGTTTTTAAGAATTATTAATTTATACTTAAATTCAAAGAAAACAAAATAAAAGAGGGGTTTTTTGAAATCAGTTTAGACTAAAGCAAATAATCAAAAGAAGAAAACAAGTAAATAAGAAGTAATCAAATATGAGAAAAGAATGGTTAAGGTTTCATTCTCCACCACTAAACATCATTGAGAATCAATAATCAGATCTATCAACATCAATTAACTATCAAAATTATCAACCGTAGATAACAACAAGCTCTGTTACTCCAATCTTTCCTTAGTTCATCGTTAAATAGAACAAGCTCTCGATTTAATCTCTAACCACTAGACAACCAAGAATAAGCTCTCTAGATTTAATGTAATGGCAGCTTTATGATAAAAAAGATAGGTTGATCTAGGCAACAAACACATAAGCTCGGATTGTTTAACCTATGTTATGTTCCACTTTGCAATTAGTGAAAACTTGACCATAATCATTAATCACAAATTGTCACTTATGAATAGGAAATCAAGACAATTACACGGATCAAGACTTCTAAACTAGCAATAGATAATTATCAAGATCTATCTAGTTCGCAACTAAACAAATCAAGACAACATCATGAACAATTTTTATGGAAGAACATAATCAACTTTGATAGAAAACTAATGATAGATAAATCTAAAAATCAATTACAAAACTTGTCTAGGGCTTTGAAATCACCCTTAACCAAAAAGAAGTTTAGCCTTGCACAGGCATAGTTACATAAACATGAGTATTCAAAAGAAACTAAGAAGAAAATAAAATAAAACTTAAGAGATTAAAGAAGAAGAAGAAGATTGACATAATAATCAAAAGCATGTCCTAGTTGGTGGCTCAAAAGGACCTTGGAAACCCTTTCTTGTTGATCAAGGAAGCTAGGAGGCAAAATAAGGCAATTTTGGGCAATTTTAGAAATTTTTGTGATTTTTCGGTTTTGGAGTCAGTAGCTCGGCGCCGAGGCCCCTAGTTTCTGACTTCGCTACTGCACTGTCTCTTACTTCGTCGGTTGATTTGGATGACCATTTCTTGTATGATTTATGCGTGTAAACTATCGTTGGAAAGGTATTCAAGTCAGCTTCAAAAGTCAAGAGGAAGTTTCTTTAAATAAGTTTTTAACATAATTATTTCTTAGCAACAAACTCCGGAGGTCAAATCTGCCTGATCACTTAGCACTAAGAATTTGATCTTTTTGACTCCCAAGTCTTCTTCCATCTTATGATTGTGACTTTATAAGTTCTTTAATATCATATTTGATATGTTTTGACTTTATCTCATCCAAAATACCTATAATTCACAAAATCATAATAAAATGTCAAGAAACTTAAGAATTAAACCACAAAGTATAAGGAAATAATATATGAAAATGTATGAAACTAAACACTTATTAGTCGTGCATCTCTCGCGCTCGGTAAGCCTCCGTAACTTGGCACGTGCCTCAGCTTTGGCATACTCGGGGTAGAATAGCTGCCTAAAATGCCTTTGGAACTTCTCCCACGTTCCAATGGAAGCTCTTCCTAGCCTCGCATCATCGCACCTATGACTCGACCACAACAAGGCGATATCGACTAAGTACATGGAGGTGATGAAATATTGCTCCATGCTCCATAAGAAGTTGTCTACGTCTTTGGCAGCCCTAGTCCCCTTAAACTCTTTTAGCTTCAAAATCTCCACTCGATGCCTAGGCATCACTGTAAGCACGCCACGCTCGATAGCTGCTTTATATACCGAGAGCTCCCCCTTGAGCTCTTCCATTTCCTTTTGTAAGGCTTCCACCAAAGCCTCTAGGGTATCATTCCGTTGGGTGAGTGCGTCTATGGAATCGTTGAGGGTACCTTGCATCTCCTCCCTGAGCTCCTCTCTCCCGAAGTCCAGCTCCTCGATGCGTCCTTCAGCATCCTCGACGCTGTCCATGACCCCAATCATGGTCAGCTCCACCTTGGCCAGGCGGGTCTCCATAGACGACAGCAGATCCCTCGAGCCACCCTTATTTCCCTTGCCAGTAGCACGGGCCTCCACCCCTCACCCTGCTGGCTCATCACATCAGACTGGGACGCCATCTTTTGACTAGCACCCTTGAGCAACATTTACTCTGATACCAACTGTCACGTGCGTAGGACTTCGCAGAGCACACGTACGACCTTAGGCTTGGATCTGTAGCCTTGGTATGCCCAAAGTTAGCCTATAACTTCTTAAAGAGAGTGTACGTGCACTACAAAGCCTCTAAGGCAATTAACTCAGCAAATTACTGGAGCACTAGAATGGTGGAAGAGTAGTTTGAGGAACACTTTAACTCTTTATTGCTGTACTCAATTGTGTACCAATGAGGGGTGGGAGTGACCCCTATTTATAGATAACTCACCCTTACAATGTGTAGCTAAAAATAGGCCAAGTGTGTGGCCAATACATTAGCTCTAGAAGTGTCTTGGTCTAGAAGCAGCATGGTTCCAGAGTGCTCTGGTCAGGGCCTTCTTGAGTGTCTCGTGCTTGGCTAAGGCCTCTAGGGGCTTCTAGAGCCTATCTGTCTGCTCGCTGTGCCTGGAGGGTTTCAAAGAGCCTGTTGGGTTTGGAGGAGCCTGGAGCTGTCTGGGGCCTTCTTGATCCTTCTAGTGTTGTGACCACCCCCTTAAGCCTCCTAGTGTTTTGGCTAGGGCTCGAACCTGTGCCCTCTTGCTAGTGATCCTCCAGTGCAAGGGCGCTGCTCTCGGGTGTGCACGGGCATGCTGTGACACATGCAGGCGCCCTGCATGCAAGCAACCATGCGTTCTATCCGCAGACGGCCTGTAGGCCTAAAAAAAATCATAATTTCAACAAAAAAATAGACAATTGCATCAAACTTCAAAAATCATAATTTTCCTGCTCGATATTATTTTTATTGTTGTAGTGCATGAGAACCTTTTTAAAAAAAATATATCTCGTTGTGTTGATTGTATTTTGGGTAAATTTTTTTATTAAATTCTATTATTGTCTTTTATTTTTGGGACAACCTGGGAGTGAGACACTTCTTATAAAAAAAATTAGATTATACTCTTGTAAAGACCTATGCATAAGACCATTCTCACTTTATCATCTTTGCATCTGCTACTATCATTCTTATATCCATGTCATGAGTTTAATTTTATTACATTCTCATATTTTTCTTCACTCATTATTTTTATTAATTTTCAATGCATGAGAATTTCCTCCTTCGAAAAAATTCTCATGCAGGGGGCAAAATATAGACAGTTATGTATGTTATTTTTAGTCAATAACATGTCGTGCAGGCATAACTCTCATAAGCAACGGTCTTTAGTAATAGCCTCCCTGTCAGCAACAGTCTCCTTGTCAGCAGTCTTGACAACAGTCCTCCCTGACAACAGCGCTCCCTGACAGCAGCACTCCTGCAACAGTGCTTCCTGCAGCAGTGCTCCTTGGCAGCAGCTATCCCTGACAACAAGTTCCCTGCAGCACCGCTCCCTAACAATAGTTCTCCCTGGCAGCAGTGCTCCCTGGCAATAGCGCTCCCTGGAGCAATGCTCCAGCAATCTTTAGTCGCTCGTGTAGCATGTGTGTCAAAGATGACTTACAATGCAATTAGCAAGATATACACCTAAGTGAAGACTGTGGAGCTGACCCTGAAAGGTTGGTAGGATTCTTGGGTTTGCTCCACTTTTGGGATGTCGTGGAGAGCATGGCTTGGAGGCTCAGATATGGAGACTGTTAAGAAGTCCACTTCTTAACCTTTCCCTAGAAAACAAGTGCTTCCCTTTCTTGCTGAACAGGCAGTGCACTCTTAAGTGTGCTGTCACGTAACCTTTCTTCACTACCTGTGACCAAAACATTACTCGGGATGTAACCTCCATATAACTTTCATTCTCTCCACTACTTTTGGTAACCTCCCCTCTCTCCCACTACCCACGATTGATGTTACTTTCACGTGAGTGGTCTAATGATAACTTCCCACTCTCTTGGTAACTTCTCTTGGTGAGACTATAAATAAGGGTCCAAAAGCTTCATTTGGGATCTTTTGGCAGTCTGACAAATTTTCGACCGTTGAGAATTCTCTGCAACTTACAGCCTTCATCACAACGACCTGTCATCGCACTTGTTCTTCAGGGTCTGCTCCAATCGTCCTCTCCGCCATCTTCCTACGTCATCTCATTTTACTGATTTGCAACGTTTCCTCAAAAACCCTTTACAATTGGTTAGTAAGCTTAGTTTTGAAGTAGTGAAGCTCCTTATTTCATGGAAATATGCCTTTACAATTGGTTAGTAAGCTTAGTTTTGAAGTAGTGAAGGTCTGTATAACTACTACTTTATTTGCTTCTTTTTCTTGACATCTAAAAAAAGGATCATTTGCATTTGCATCTGTTCATATGTTAATGGAGGATGGACTTGAACTTGTGGCTTCCCCACCATAGCTAACTATAAATGCAGTGAAATATTCAGCTATTGATCAACTCTGCAATGTACTGCAAATATTGTAGGCAAAACATATTGCAGTTTCTTACCAATATGTCTATTAAGAAATTCATTGTAGAGGAACTTATGGAGGCTCTCAATATGACCACCAAGATGCTTCATGAAGAACCATAAGGTGAAAAATTAAATTCCCATATGTAGAACTTTTGACACCCTTCTCGACAATACCTGATGAAACTGATGCAGAAACTCAATAGAACGGACAAAGAACCTCCCAACCTCAAAAGTTAACTTGTAAAGAAAAGAAAAAAATCTAATAGGATATATAAGCCACATAAATATACAAGATAGGCAATGTGAGACTTTTGACAAAAAAAAAAAAAAAAAAAAGATTGGACATTTTACAAATAATTGCCTGCGAAATTTCTTTCAAATACAAGCCAAATCTTTCATTGCACATTATTTGGCGCAAAACTCTTTCCAACAACCCTTTTCCACAAAAAGAAGAAAAGAAAAGAGGTAATAACAAACAAACAAACGATTGTCTATATACTCATGAAATACAGAAATGAGCTCTGACAGAAACGAAATTTTGCAGATTCACCAAACTAGAGCATGCCAACTTGACAAGCATAGCTTCACAACACTGAAAGGCCTTCCTTGTAAAATGAAGCTGTTCTAACTCTTGAATGTCTTAGAGTCAAAAAGGTAGCTTCGGTGTCATTTTATAACTGGTAAATGAACAAGTCTACTCACTTGGAATTTCATTCCCACTTAGCATTAAACCTATTGAGACCAGAATTCGGATATCAACTTAACGAGTAGGTTCACGATCAAAGCTTTGCCAACTCAGTACAATCTATTCATAGGAAGACTCTGCTCTTTTCATTGATGCTGCTGAATGGTTCACCATTATAAGTAGACCAAAAAGAAAGTCCACCCTTGCGTGGCACGCTATAATCAAAGCAAGTATCCGAAAATCCTATCCGTTGCCTTGGTGTGCTCATTGACCTTGCCTTTGCTTTTGCAGATTCTGTTGCAGCCATATAAGTAGGAAAAACTGGAGAATTTGGGATGGAACTTTCATCTCCAGCTGGACTCTGCTGCAGACGACAAAATGATCTTCTTGGAAACAAAAAGGGCGAATTTAATCCATCTACCATATCTTGCTTTTGCAAATTTCTAAATCTAACATGAGGTGGACCATGTACTTCCCAGGTACTCAATTTTGAAGATACATTTGGTTTTAAAATCATCACTCTTTCCCTTTTATTTGCCTCAGCAGTTGCTTCTGCTTCCACAAAGCTGCTCCTTCCAGTTTCTTTGACGTGCACAGATTCCTCAAGCATATGAGTATTTGCCTTCTCCTGAATGAAAAATGAGGGGAGAAAATATATGCTTCAGTTAACCATGGGAAAACAAAAAAGGAAAGATATTCAAAAGCTTAGACTATTTGGGAATAGAATAGTCATTAAAATGGGAACAATTGGTATTTGTTCTTTTCCTTCATCCAACAGCAGAACAAAGCCCACTAGAAAATACGAGAGGAGATGAAATTACCCGATGGGAATATGAGTATTTCTTCATGCGCTCTCTTTTGGCCATTGCCTCCTGCCTTCTTAACCATATGGCTTCAATGTCTTCTTTAGAATGCACACTGTCATTCCAACTTTTTTGACTACTGCATTCATGCTGGCCATGACAAAATGTTGAGAGAGTGAATAATGTGCACATTTTAGAAACCGAGTCCATACAAGGTAAACATGCCGTCACATTATTCATGAATGATTACAGCTAATGAACAAACAAAAAAATGAAGCTTCAAATGAACTTGGATATTGCAATAGAAACTAATCATAGAGCTAAGAAAGAGTTCACCGGAAGATGAAAAATGACAAGTACGAAAACATATTACCCTGTCTAAACTACACATTGTGAAGATAAATACTCTTCCATAAACAAATCCAAAGAAAATATTGATTATTGAGGCTCATTTGTTCCCTAAATGCATTTACAAGGATAGTAAAAGAATAGTTAAAAAGATAGTTTGACTTGAATTATCTAACATACTTTATCCTCCTTCTCGTGGAACTCATCTTTGTGTACGAGGATATGTTTTTTCCTGCTGTCTTGACAAATTACTTTTGTTCTAGAAGTGCTCTTCTCCTTGACCTCTGGGTACATTTTTGTACCAGATTGCAAGCACTTCATATTTTTCATTGCTTGACGTCTCACAGCTTGGCCACGAACAATGGCTTGGAGCTTCACCAATCCCTTTAGTGCCCGTAGTGCTTTCCTTGCCTGTTCCACAGCAACTTGAAAATCATATCAGTCCAAATTGAAGAACATGTAAAGGAACAACACTTTATTATTTCTAGAGTTCCAATTAACCTTGCATAAATTTGCTAAATTCAAGCATCAAGGAAGCTGGCTGCTTAAATTTTCATTAAATCAAATTGAGTACTTACCAGATGCAGAAATTCCAAATTAGTATTTAGCTATGCTAACAAAGGGTTTCTTAAAATTGGAAGGGTTACTTTATACAAGATTGACCCTTGATTACTTCTAGTGTTTATCATGCCATAGGTGCTTCTATTCATTTTTACAAGAGTTTAAAGTTGGTTGCTCTTTAATGTCTATTGTAGGTACTAGGTAATATATGAACAGCAATTGATTTCAGAAGAGATCAAAAACATATATCAATTTAAAACTGCATCGAAAGAAAAATATCATTGATTTGTTAGAGATCCTTGAGTTGTATGTTCACTTTCTCAGTTCTTTTATGCGCTCACAAAGGAATACAGCAATTACCACAACCAAATTCGACATGAGCAGAAATTATTTTAGATAACAAAGAGCAAAGATTTCAAAGGTAAGCTCACCAGATGTGCCCGGAAAACACTTTGGATCTTAATAGCAGCCCAGTTTCTATTCCTTGTTGTGAAATGATGGAAAGGCTTAGAGGCACCGGTAAGACGGACAACCTCAGCTGCTGCTTGGGCAGCAGCAACTGCAGCCTCAGCTGCAGCAGCCGTCGCAATGGCAACTGTCAAAGCATGCTTTCTTTGCTCCTCCGTTGCTTGACACAATGATTTCTGTGGAGCTGGAAGTGCAGGGTGGTATTTCTTAAGCTTCAGTCTTCCAAAAATCCATCTCCACGTCCTTGATTTCTGGAAAGTACAACCGAATAATGACAGACAAAAAAAAGTACCAAAAAGATCAATCAAAGCTATTATTTGGAAAGGAGCAAAAATAAAAAGAAACAGTAGTGTAACTGAACCTTTTCTGTTTTTGATTTTGCATCAGAAGCAAATATCTTCTTCACCCAACTAAACCAGCACCTTTTCTTTCCCATTGAAAATTCATGGAAGCATTCTAATCAAATTCATTCCACACCATCTTTTAATACTTGAAGTCAGACCTTATTTTCAAGGAGAAAGGAAAAAAAAAAAAACAAGATTTTAATAAAGTATAGAGGACATATAAAGAAACTGAAGAAAACAGAGGGCAGTTGAATAAAATTAACTGATATTAGGAAAGATGCTAGGAAAACAAAAAGGCGGAGTATGTCAATATAGCATTGCTAACTATTACAGAAGCCTAAATCAGAAGGGCAAAAGAATTTCGGTTGACAGTTATGAATGAAATCTAAAACAATCTTGGCAATTTCCTATAAGCATCTTCATCTCCAAATGTAACCCAGAATTTTTTTTTTTTTTTAAAAAGTAGGTATTCTATCTAATATAGTTCATTAAAAAAGTGAATCAATACAATCTATAAAATGCATCAGAATACTTGAAGAATCCTATTTCTCCATAACATCAGTCATAAAAAGAACACCAGAAGATCCCAGAAAAACCAGAAAAAAAAATATATAAAGAACAAGCAAAAACAGACCTGAATACCTTGTTTCATGATATTGAAATCACTGAATAAAACCCAGAGACAGGCATCATCATATATATTGATGGTAATAATCCAAGTGGGTCATTGCAACTTTGCTCTCACTATTGAATTTGCAGCTTTGAATATATATACAAAGCCTTGTTTTTTAAACCAGAAAAACCACATGCTGATGACAAAAGCTAAAAAATTAAAATAAAAGAAAGTTTAAAGTTTTTGCATAAGCATTACCACATTAATTCATTTTCCAATGATGTGGCAAATGCAGGTACTTTGGTGAAGAGTGAGTCATGACTTAAAAGAGCAAGCAGGTGAGCGTGTTTTCCCTTTCTATCCCAACTGTCGCTATCACAACTGCCCATGACCTCTTCAAATGTCTGTTTTATAGAATTTACAGCCATGTCCTTTGTTTATTTTCTTCATGGAAATTCAGCATATTGGTCCATCGCCTTAGTTTATTTTCTTCATGGAAATTCAGCATATCGGCCCATCACCTTTTCCTGAGTTAATAGCATCAAATGATCTTCAAATTATAAGAGATATTTTATATTGATTTTTAAATTTTAAAATATATCAAATTGGTTCTTACTTATAAATATCATAATAAATTGGTTTCTTCCATTAGTTATTCTGTTACCTTTGCTGTAACAATAGCTTAGTCATACGTGTCACCAGCTGATTGCACCATATTTCTCTTCATTTTTTTTTACTTTTTCTTTATTTCTTTATTATTTTTTCTTTGATATTTTTTAATAAATAAATGTAAATGAATATTTTTTATAAAATTAATGTAAATAAATATTTATATTTTATAAATTATTTAATTATTAAAAAATTAATTTAAATTATTATTTATCTTTTGTATTTATTTATAAAGAATAATAAAGAAAATGAGAAAATGAAAACATTAATAAATACAAAAAATAAATAATAATTTAAATTAATTTCTTAATAATTAAATAATTTATAAAATATAAATATTTATTTACATTAATTTTATAAAAAATATTTTTACTTTTTCTTCTTTCTTTCTTTTTTTTCTTTTTATAAATAAATTAATTTCATAAAAACTAAATAATTTCTAATTATAAAATATAAAATATTTATTTACATTCATTTATTAAAAATATATTTTTTATTTTTTTATTTTCTTTCTTTCTTTTTTCTTTCCTTTTTTTCCCTCTTTTCTTATAAAATTAATGTAAATAAAATATTTTATATTTTAAAAATTAAATTAAATTATAGTATGAATTATTATTTATTTATATTTATATTTATTTACAAACAAGAGAAAAAAGGAAAAATAAGAAAGGAAAAAATAAAAACTTATAAATATAAAATAAATATTTTATATTTATAAATTATTTAATTTTTAGAAAGTTAATTTAATTTAATTTAAAATATAATATATACTTATATATATATATATTTGTATTTGTTTATAAATAAGAGAAAAAAGAAGAAAGGGAAGAAAAAAAATATTTTTATAAAATTAATGTAAATAAATAGTTTTATATTTTTTTCAATTATTTGATTATTACAATATTTATTTAAATTATAATGTAAATTATTATTTAGTTTTTAATATTTATTTATAAAGAAGAGAAGAAAAAAAAAAGGAAAAAATTAAAAATATTTTTTATAAAATTAAAGTAAATAAATATTTCATACTTTTTAAATTAATTATATATTTTTTAAAAATATTTTAATTTATAATATGAATTATTTTTTCTTTGTATTTATTTATAAAAAGAAATCAAAGAAAAAATAATAAAGAAAAAAAGAAAAAAAAATGAAAAGACAAGTTGGAGCAATCAGCTGGTGACACGTGTCACTAAGCTGATTGCTACAGTTAAGATAACGGAAAAGCTAACGGAAGGGACCAATTTATTATGATACTTGTAATCAATGACCAATTTGATACGTTTTGAAATTTAAGGATCAATATAAAATATGCCTTATAGTTTTGGGACCATTGGTGCTATTAACTCTCTTTTCCTAAATAATCATAAATCGAACCCATGGACTTTTCATTAGAACTATACATTTAGTTGGTTTGATTAATAATTGAATCAAATAATCATTTATCAAATTAATTCAAATTTTATTTTTTTTAATCATTAATTAAATCATAAGTTATTTTAATTTTTTCGGTCAAAACCTATTCTAACGGTTTTGCTAACAGAATGACCACATTGATACAAAACTATAAGATCAAGGATTTGATTGATACGTTTTGAAGTTTGAATATCAATATAAAATATGCCTTAAAGTTTAGGGATCATTGGTTCTATTAACTCCAAAAATATATATGTATGTATAGATGTGTTGCATCATTTTTTTTATATAACTTTTCTTCCAAAGTGTATATATATATATATATATATATATATATATATATATATTACTTGATATTATATTTTTGTTATTTTTTTTTTACACATCTACTAATTTTTTCAATACTTATATAAAAACATATTTATCTTTTTAAAAAAAAAGAAAAATTCTTTCATCTAATATTATATGCTCTAATTATTGTAATAACTAATGAATAACTTCTTTATCTTTTAATAAAAAATAGTCATCTACTAAAATACTTAAAATAATTATTTTATTAGCTATATATATTTGAATATAATTAATTTTTCAATACAATAAATCATTTAAAAATAAATGTTTATTTTTAAATCAATTAAAATTTTGAGTGGTAATTTTACTAAACTATTGAATAAAGTTCATTAGATAATTTACTAAACAAAAACTTATGAATAAAACTTAAAATAATGAATAATTTTTATTAATATAAATATAAATTTTTGTTTCAATTATTTACTCAATATATAAAATAATTTTCTCCTGCAAAAATTAATAATATAAAAATAAAACTATAATACGTGCATCACACAAAATTAAAACATATACTAAATAATCAAATAAATAAAATCAATTCATGCATCACAAACTAGTTTTATATATATTAGATTATGGCACATCCATTATGTGGATGAATGTAAAAAAAATTATTTCACGAGACATATTTATAATAAATAGTCATCCAAGGGGGAAGTAATGGGCATCCTTCATCATAATTATATTTTGAATAGTCATGCATTTATTCTTCACCATAATTTTTTCTATTACTATTATCTTGTTTCGAGATGAAATTGGTACAACATTTCTATCCCAAAAAATTTAACTTAACTAACTATCAACATGAAAGTTTAAAAGGGTAATTCTTAAAATCAAATAAAATTTGAAAACCAAACAGCAGAAAGCGAAAGAATAATACTCAGTGCCAAAAGAGAAACACTATATAATGAGAAATAAGTTCAAAAGTACAATATTTGAGAAATAAGATTTTTATTAAAATTATTAAAAAAAATTATTAATATTTGAGAAATAAAATTTATATTTATATATAAAACTCCATTGAATTGCTAGATTATGGCACACCCACTATCTGGGTGAATGTGAAAAAAAATTATTTAACGAGCCATATTCATAGTGAATAGTCATCCAAGGGGAAGTGTTATACATGCATATGGAAGATGAATACATATGGTGGATGACTAGATTAGGATGAATGCATATATGGTTAATATATTAGATTAATTACTATGTACATAATAATTATGATGCATTGTATTCTCCTCCCCCTGTTTATATTTGGTGTCTTAAAAAGTTTGGTAACATAGCTAGTTCCTGAAGAACTAGATTCTGAAAGTTCATATTTTCTTTGTCTTGATTTTTTTTTATTTACTCCTATTTTATTTATAACATAATTAAAAACGGAATTAAGACATTAACAATATTTTAATCTATTGTAAAATTAAAAACTTTCATTAAAAATATATAAAAAATAAAAGCTAAATTACTACAAAAAAATTAAAAATTGATTTAAGTTAAAAGTTTGTTTACGTATAAATTGAAGATAAGAATTTATTTGAGTAAAAATTAGAAATTTATTTCATATAAATTAAAAAATTATTTCAATATTTAAATAATGAAGTTATCTCTGATTATGTCATATGTAAAATAATGTTTTTAATTAAATTACATAAACATCTTTAATTGTATTATATTATATTTTTAATTTAAATTTTTTTGACATTTCTCCAACTGAGTTGGTATCTAATTAACTCGTGATACCAACTTAGTCATTGCTTTTAATAATAGTATAAATTGCTTTTAATAATAGTATAGATTTAAATAAGAAAGTTATCTCTGATGATGTCATATGTAAAATATTTTTTATATTATATTTTTAAGTTGGTTTTTTTGATATTTCTCCAACTGAGTTGGTGTCCTATTAATAATTTTTTTAAAAAAATCTTATTTCTCAAATATTTTTTAATAAAAAAAACCATATTTCTCAAATATTGTACTTTTGAACTTATTTCTCACTATATAGTGTTTCTCTTTTGGCACTGAGTATTATTCTTTTGCTTTCTGCTGTTTGGTTTTCAAATTTTTTTTTTTTTTTTGATAATTGGGTAAGGGGAGGGGTTGCTTGGGTTTGAACCCAATACATCATGCCCCCAAGTCTCTTGGCCACTCGGCTAGGGTTTTCAAATTTTATTTGATTTTAAGAATTACCTTTTTGAACTTTCATGTTGATAGTTAGTTTTTTTTTTTAACAGTAAAATATGATTATTGAATAAGAAAGAAAGTCACAATAGTGGGTAAAACCAACAAAATGTCAAAACCTAAAATGAAAACTACCCTACCAATCTGATGTAATCTCTCTTAACCTGTTAAGAGAAAGCTTGAAACCCAATGACAGTTAATAACCCGAAGTTCCCCTAGAACTCGAATACATAACCCATATAAAAAGAAATAACAATAGCAAATGAAACTGCACTTCCCACAAAAGAAAATGATCCCCCCACCGACTGCATTCTAGACAAAAATGAACACCGAAACTGCAATATTGCTTGCATCTGTTCACGAAATTCTTTTATTCCACAAATAACTGATCTTGTTGTTGCTTTTTCGAAAAACTGTTGATGCATCTCTGCCTTTGATTCTGCAATAACCAATTGATATACAAATCGCACCAATCAAAATACAAATATAAAGTTGATCTCCAAACATGATTTTTTGAAACACAACCTAAAATAAACTACCTTGAAGTCAAAAACAGACTTGCATCCCCCAACACAACCCCTATATGACGAATTTATGACCAGATACAAAAGTATGAAGAGAACCTATATAGTGTCTACCCATCTAGCAAACAAAGGCTAGAAACCCCATCATTTAAACCCCAAATAGTAATCGAAAAGTAATCCAAAAAAACCTATAATGATTCTACCCCTTTTGTTTGTGAACGAAACAAAAGCCCTTGATCCCCCAAAAAGTATTTGATCATAAACCTGTAACAAAACCAAAAGATTAAACAATCTGTATCAAGTGAGACAGTGTCAAAAACAAATTATTCTTGAACCAGAAAACTCGACATACAACCTAATGAAATCTACCCTTTGATAAAGAAAAAATTCGATCTCCACTACCACTATTTAACCTAAGTAATGACCAAATGATGATTATGAAGAGACCTATATATATGATCTACCCATCTAGCGAAAAGATTGCTAGACCACCAGCTTAATATCCCCAAACGACAATGAATCCGAAAAAACCCTATGAAATTGCTACCCCTCTTGTTTGAGAAAACAAGATCCCTTATCCCCCCAAAACATTTGGTCATTACGCAGAGTATCTGTGAAAACATGAGTGAAAACCTGTACCTGCAAAATAAAACAATTAGTCAATAAAAACCGTGCATTCCCTTCTCCTTCATAACGGCCCCCAGTTTATCCTTTACTCATTTAACCATGCCATCATATCCGTCTCCCTACTCACTCTTTGCTTTGCCAATGCATCCACAAAAAAATTAGCAGAGCGCCCCTTATGTATCACATTGCAACCATTTAAAATTTTCATTATCCTGTCAATCACCGTAAATAGTGTGTTAAGACGCCACGGTCTTAACTGGCTAGAGTTGCACCAGACTACTGTTGTCATGGAATCACTTCCTACCTCCAAGTTAATGCCTACAAGTTGTTTCGCTTGTATAATCTCAAAGGCTTCCTTTATGGCTCTCATTTTTGCTTCATTTGATTTCATCACCCCCACAGACTTCGAAAACATAGCTAGAACTATACCTCTCTCATCTCTTAATACTCCTCCAATACCGACTGGTCCCGGCTTCCCAACTACTGATGCATCAACATTAAACTTCCACCAATTTACTTCTGGCACTGTCCATTCTATGGAAATTTTAGCCTTTTTGCATTTTTTTTTTGAAACTACAAAAGACCCAGGATTACTAATTAGATCTCCATGGATTGAAAATCACATGGCCATTTTGCCCAACACCACCATGCTAGCCTGCTCTTTATCAGAAATAACAAAGAATTGACATCTATAGCCTTATCATTGAATACCACACCATTTCTCCACAACCATATAGTCTAAACTACTACTGCAAATAACATAAACCATACCTCCTCATTAGTAGTTTTCGGCAATAATCCCATCCATTGTGTGAACCATTCATTGATTGTTTTTGGCTGCACCATTGCTATCCTCCACCATGCACATACAAGCGACCATATTAACCAAACACATCTGCAACACAAAAATAGATGATCTTCTGTTTCCGCAGCTTCCTTACACAATGAACATATAAGATTATCAGCAAGTAAAATATTGCATTTATGCAAATACATATAAACAGGCAACCTATTTTGAAATAAAATCCATAAGAAAATCTCCACTTTTGGTGAAATTAGGCCATGCCATTTAACCAAATCAAAAGAGCATTCTGCCGAGGTGCTTCCTTCCACTGCTTGTCTAAATAACTTCGTTTTATAGCGACCATTCAATACAGGTTTCCAAATCAGTCTATCTTTCATGTTGGCATCTAGTTGATAGTGGACCTGTCCATGGGCCGGGTAGCCCGTCCGGTTCGGCCCATATTGGGTCGGTCCTAGACATGAATTTTTATGATCCGGCCTAGATCACTGTTTAAGTATTAAAATATTATTTTTTTTATTTAAATTTACTTATAATATATATAAATATTAATAAAAAAATAATTTTTTAATATTTTAATATATTTGAATAGTGAAATAGGCTTATACAGGCTGGCCCTAGCCCGGCCTGAATGGGCTTGGGCAAGAAAAAAAAAAATTCGGGCCGTGGCCCGATCATGAATAGGTCTAGTTGATAGTTAAATTAATTTTTTTTTTTTTTTTTTTTTGGGATAAGAATTAATACTAATTTTTTTGATAGTTAGTTAAGTTAAACTTTTTGGGATAGAAATTTGTACCAATTTCATAAACAAGATAATACTAATAGAAAAAATTATGGTGAAGAATAAATGCATGACTATTCAAAATATAATTATGATGAAGGTAAAGGATGACCCATTACTTCCCCCTTCGATGGCTATTCACTATAAATATGTCTCGTTAAATAATTTTTTTCCACATTCACCCAAATCGTGGGTGTGCCATAATCTAGTATATATAAAACTAGTTTGTGATGCATGAATTGATTCTATTTATTTGATTATGTAGTATATGTTATAATTTTGTGCGATGCACGTATTATAATTTTATTTTTGTATTATTAATTTTTAAATTATAAATTTATTAAAAAAATATTTTAACTTTGAATTTGAGAGTTTTGGATATGATTTATGTATTGCATGAGAAAATTATTTTATATATTGAGTAAATAATTGGAACAAAAATTTATATTTATATTAATAAAAATTATTCATTATTTTAAGTTTTATTCATAAGTTTTTGTTTAATAAATTATCTAACGAACTTTATTCAATATTTTAGTAAAATTACCACTCAAAATTTTAATTGATTTAAAAATAAACATTTATTTTTAAATGATTTATTGTATTGAAAAGTTAATTATATACTCATGAAATATTACTGAGTCAAGTGATACCAATTCAGTTGGTGAAAAGACAAAAAAAAAAAGATCAAAAATTTATTATATTAGAAAAACATATCAAGGTTATTGATGACTTTTTAATTTTTATATAATTTTTATTTTAAAAAAATTTATCAACCTTTTTTCTAAAACTACCCACTTTTTTTTTTAAAAAAACTACCCATACTTACAAGTTACAAACCACCCACTAATAATTTTTTTTTTTTAAACATAATCTTTTACTTACTTTTTTTTCATTCACCCACATAATGGGTGTGCCATAATCTAGTTTTTCATAATACAAATGTCAAACATAAGTAAAAGGTATGTTCATAATAAGCCAAAAACTTTAACAATATAAAACTTAAAACATTTAATAAAGATAAAAATTATAATATTTTTTATATATTTCAAATAATTCAATTATTTTTGAATTTCGAATCGAATTAACTTATAATCAAAATTCTTAAAAATCTTATATTGATAACTGACCACAATATTTTTCAATTAATTAAAATAAATTCAATTCAATCGATTAATTCGATTTTAATCGAAGCACACCTCTACTACTCCCATCTGCCTTCTGGGTGCTGCCCTATTCATCAATTAATTAAAAATCTTAGTCCCATGTTAAATGTTACTTAATTACTCAATTAGCCAATCAGGTTACAGATTTCCAAGATGATCCAAAGATTCTATACATGAGAATTTATTTATTTCGTCTCTACTAATTTCTTGAGTATCAATGTAAACGTCTTGTTTTGTTTTTTTTTTTAAAAAAAAAAAAAAAAACTGAATTAGTTAATATTTTAACAAATTGATTGTCGGAGTTAACAATAGAATTATATATCTCAAGTTTTAAATCTATTCGATATTTTTATTATATTGATTGAGAATATAGTCTTTTTCAAAATAAATTTAATGGTTGAAATTTTTTGATACCAAACAAATAGTTAGACATTTTTTTTTAAAAAGAGGTTGCAGCTTAAGAGTAGGAGAATGGAATGCAGATGCTAAGATTTGAATCTTTGGCCGGTTAGATGCCATCTGTTAAGGGTGATTGTATAAACCAACTAGGCTAAACTTTGAGTTCAATAGTTAGACATTTTTAATTAACTCAAAATTTGTTGTTTGTATGATTTACATGACTAGAGCATGAAATACAACGGTCAAACTAAATGAATATAAATTGTATAAAAAATTATGAAATTATATAAAATTAAATTAATTTTACACTAATATAAGTGAATCTTTATATTTATATATATACTAGTTTGCAACCAATGAGATGCATGAATTAGTTTTACTTATTCAAATATGTGTTTATACATAAAAATTAGTAATTTTCCTCATAATTATATATGAATTTTAAAATTTTAAAATATATAAAAATATATATCAAATATAACATGTCATAAGAAAATTCATCATTACTATTATGATCATGATCAAAATTTTGAAAAAAAGAAGAAGAGAAAATTAGAAGATATTAGATATGTACCAAAAAGCCAAAAAAAAAAAAAAGAATATACATATAATATTATTTTTAAAAATAAGAACATAAAATTAATTTTTCAATGATCAATTAACTAATAAAAATAAATATTGACATACCTTTTAATAAATTACGATTTTCATCAAAATACTGGAAAAATACAATATCAATTGCAAAATTTGTTAAAAAAATGAATAGGAAATAATGTGAAAAAATAAAATCAAAAAAGTAAATAAACAACAAAATTACAAAAGCATTAAACATCTTAAAGAAAAATTAAATATTGAAAAAACAAATGATGTAGCACATGTTATTATCTATAAGCTTAAAGTGATTTGTTTTTTGAAAAAAGATATGATTAGTAATATATTTAAAATAAATTTTTTAAATATATAGAAGATAAGGTGAATAGATAAAATTTGTTAAATATAAAGGTTTGATAGCATTTTAAGTTTAAGATAAGCTTTTTGATAGAATTTAAATGTTTTGTTTGTAATTTAAAACAAAATATATATTTTACGATTAAGTGAATAGATAAGATTAATTAAAAATAAAATTGAAAATCATAGATAAATACATTTTGAAAAAATTTAATTTTAATTTTAAAATTAAATATAATAATAATTAAAATTAAGCTTAAGCTTAAGCTTAATCTACATGTAATTAAGAGGAGGTATATACGTACGTAAGTTGTCATATTAACCGTGTTTGTCATATATATATATATATATATATATATATATATATATATATATATATATATATATATATATATATATATATAGTACGTTTCCAATAAGACAAGACAAGATAGTGTTAGCATTCTTGCGCTTTGAAGCATTCTATTACACAATACGATCATAACAAATCAAGGGGTTGGGAAAAAAAGAGAGAGAAAATGCTTATGTTGCGCAAAGAATACATCTTTGTAGGTGTTGGATTCCTATTTTCCAAGGAAACTAGTAATTTTACTCCAGCGATGCAGGAGTTATATATAGGCAAATTTATTAAGATATTGCTAAATTTTTTTTATTTTGCAAACTACTTATATTTTGAAAATATTTATCAAAATACGTTAATTTTAAAATCAATTGAAAAACCATCATATTATATGACGACTTCCCAACTTTAAATTTTAATTTAAAAAAAAAAAATTAAGCTCGGAAGTCGTCATATCATATGACGACCTCCAAGCTTGAATTGTTAAAAAATAATTTTTAAGCACTTGGAAGTCGCCATATGATATGGTGACATCCCAACACATTTTTTTTTTTTTTAAATTTATATTTTTTAATTAAAGTATTTTTTAAATTTTAAAAATTAACATAATTAAAGTATTTTTGTAAAAAAAGTATTTTTTTAATTATTTTAAAAGCCTAAATAATATTTCTTTTATAATAATATTTTTAATATATAATTAATTAATTATTTATATATATAAAACAATAAAATATATATAAAGATAAAGATAAATAATATTTTAAAATTATGTTACTGTTTTAAAATGGTAAAAAAAAAATTAAAATTTATATTTAATTTTACAAAATTAAATTTTAAATAATAAATTAAAAAACTAATTTTACAAAACTAAAATAATTTAGACTGTTTTCCAAACTAATTTTCTTTTTAAATTTAAAAATTAATAATAAAATTTAAATAACAAAAATAATAAATAATAAAATATTTTAAAATAACGGTTAATTTTTACATTTAATGAAAGAAAAATACAAAAAGTACATGATTATTATACAAAAAGTACATTATTAAAAAAATTATATAAAAAATACATGATTATTATACAAAAAATACGTTTATTCTAATTATTTACGGAGGAGCTCTCGTATCACGTGGTGTAGAGCAACAATGTTGAGCTCTCCTATTGTGTGCTGGTTGCACCCGTCGTTCAACCTCGTTAGTGGCACGTATTCGTTGTCGACCTCGACCTACCGCCACTGGTTTTGGTTGTATGTCATCTGCATGCTCACCCATATCAGTCGATGGGAACGCACTACTAGAGGACCCATATATTCTGCATCAAAAAATGGAAACCTATTGCTCGAGGAGCCAGCATCTAGTCCACCCATAAAGGGAACCTGACTACTAGATGGACCTACAAATGATGTAGTATCAAATGCTGACACAGGGTTCCAAACTGATACATTGTAGTTAGATATATTGAACTTGGACTTGGGGTGAGGAGCTAGTCATCTAACCTCGTCATTGGCAGTGATGGTCGGTAACACTCATCAACATCAAATCGGGGTGACTGACGGAATGGCGATGACTGGATGCTACGCCATGTTCTGGTTGAGGTTCAGGATGACTAAATGACATCCTCGGTGCAGTGAACTCCACCACATGTGATGAGGTCGGTTGACTCGTCCGCCCACGTTGTCGGGTAGGTCTAGGAACTTTCATTTCATGTGTAGGACGGACTGGATTTGAAGCCTATCCGGGAAATCACATACTCTTAACATCCTCAAACTCTGACGGTGGACAAACAAAAGGCCGACCTTTATTTTTATACCATCTTATGTAATCAGCAGATAGGTTGAAATTATTACGAACAATGGGTATACCTGTCGGAATTTGTTCAGAACGTAGATTCCACAACTGGATCCATTGTCGATGTTTCGTAGGCCAAAATACTTCAAGGCGCCCACGCATATCAATCTTGTGAACCTTATCAAGGTTCACTGGTGGTTGCAAAATTGGTTGTTGCATACCAAATTGTCGCAACACCCTATCAGTAGCGTGCCACTCTAAATATGCAAAGCATATCAATGTTGTGTTTACTATCCATATATTACAATTATTAGTTGTATCCGATGGGAGACATACCATAATTTCATTTGAAGAATATGGCATCCACACAAAATGAGAATAATTATTACAAATTATTAGTTTCATATGGATTAAATACAAAAATACTTGAATGTAACAATTGAAACGTTTACCTTATGATATCCTTCTCGATCTAGTCGTGATCTTATAGTTCGAAGGTCGAGTGGAATATCGCTACAATCTTTAGGATGACTCCACTTGTTAAAAAGCATATAAAGTCTTAATAGACTTAATAAAAATACAAGTTCGTACAAAATTAATAAAATAGTCAAGATTATTACCTGCTTGCAAGGGGGTATACAGGCGAAAATATTCGTGCAGAATAATAAATGGCAGTCGATGCCAAGCCCATGACTGCAGAAGCAGTAAACATCCACCTATGTCATGGCTCTTTGGAACTGTAGCCCGGCACAGTTCTCTGTACAAAAACCCCAAACACGTAGAACCCCAACTATAATTTGCTGCATGTTCTAAATCACGGAGTAATGGAAGATATATTAAATGTACCTGATTGCTTGATTTGTCGGGCATTAGCATTCCTCCAATCAAACGTAAAATTTATGCTCTAGCAGCATATTTGATCTCTTCTTCGCTTGCATGTTCAGATAGATTTTGCAATGACTGCAGCCACGTTTTTGTCACCATTGAGCCCTTGAGATACTCTTCTGGAGGTATAACGCCCAATAAATTTTGACATTCTTCATTCCAATCTAGAGGACTTGCGCCTGTAACTGCCATGCCATCCACTGGTAGTCCAAGTTGGAGCGCAACATCTTCTAAAGTGATCGTGCATTCACCACACGGAAAATAAAAAGTGTGCATCTCAGGTCTCCATCGTTCAACCAACGCACTAATTAAGTCCGGCAGAAGCATACATTGTCGAATTTGACTTGCATAATAAAATCCAACACTCTTTAAGTGGTCGATAATAGATGGATGCGGATCTTCAAAAAAAAAAATTCTCGAACGTAAGACACGAACAGGGTCCTGTTGATAATTAATTAAATTAAATAATTATAAAATCATAAAATAAATTAATAATGCAACCTCTTTAAAATATACTGATAATTAATTATAAAATTATTATTATAAATAATAATTTTATAATTTTATAAAAATTAATAACAATTATAATGATAATTAATTAAATTATAAAATATTATAAAATTTTTACTAATCTCTTTATATATAATCGCGGATATGTGATTATCTTGCAACCTCAATGTCGCAACCTAAAAAATAACGACGAGTCTCATCGCAAGACTTTATTATTCGTTAGGCGTGACATTTAAAAAAAAATCGAGGAAAAGTCGACTTAATTCCTCTAGAAAAATTAAGGTTTTGAAAATGACCTTAAAAAAGACATGGAGTCGCCACCAATCTTTTTTAGCTAGGTGTGATCGGCCACCTATTAAAACCGGTTTTATAAATATTTTAAAAATTAATTAAAACATTTTAAAAACCAATTTCAAGTCTGCGTTTTAAAACCAGAGAAATCAAAGAAGCGGGTTCGGGAGTCGGTTACGTGCGGGGAAGGATTAGCACCCCCACAACGCCCGTATAAATCGGTACCTTATTAATCATGTATTATCTCAAGTCTCGGTAAAGATTGGTTTTAAATTTAGTATTTCAAGTTAATCCCCAATTTAAAGAAAAATAATTCAATTTTTATTTGAAAATGATTCGGAATTTATAAATTCAAAATTTTCCTATATTCCCCAACAAACATGGCAAAATATAGAAATTTTTATTAGTTTTGAAAAACTTTCCGAATCATTCTCTTTTTTTTTTTTGAAAGAAAGATATTCCTTTATTAATGATAATTGATGATATTCCCTCCAGCAAACCCGGTAGAGAACTCATGAATTATTTTAACTCGGGAATATCTTTATTTTTTATTGAAAAATCATTATCCTTTTGAAAACATTTTAAAAGATATGAATATGTATATGCATGACATAAATAAAATGACATAGCAAAATCTAAATAATATAATGCAACCTAAATGGCATGGCAAACATGAATGATATGGCATATAATTTAAATGACATGGAATAAAATAATGCTATCATATAATATGCATGAAAATAAAAATGCAATGCATGAAATGTATTTTTTCCTTTAATTAAGGAAATCCGTATATCTAAAAAGATATCCGGCTACCTTAGGAAAATATGTCAAATTAAATATTCTAAAACCAAAATACTTTGTGATTGTTTGAAAACAATTTTGAAAAGCTTGAATTAACAATAAAAACTGGGCTAAAAATTTTTAAATGGCTCTAATTTCCTAAGTTTAAAAAATCCGGACTTGACTAGCCTTAGCCCGGGACTTGAAAAACCATTTTTAGAGTTTAAAAGGCTTAGAAATCACCCTAAGTCAGTAGCTAACCCTCCTAATCAGTCCACTCTAAGTAGATTAACCAAAACAGAAAATTGGTTTTTCTTTAAATTCAATTCTGACTCCATTGTCCAGTTTTAATCCACGATTTTTTACCCTATTTTTAAAAATTCCAAAAATTCTAAAACAATTACTGGAGGCTCAGGACATGTAAAACTACACGAGAAAAAATCGGCTTAATTTTTTGATCAAAGATGAATTCCCAGAAAAACCAGAGATGTACGAGTTTTTGGAGGAGAAAAAACTGCTTTGTTTTTCTTTAAAATCAATTCTGACTTCACTGTCCAGTTTTAATCCACGATTTTTTATCCTATTTTTAAAAATTCCAAAAATTCTAAAACAAATACTGGAGACTCAGGACATGTAAAACTACACGAGGAAAAATTTTCTTAATTTTCTGATCAAAGATGAATTCCCAGAAAAATCAGAGATGTACGAGTTTCTTGAAAAAAAACTGAAAAAAACTGCTTTGCCAACACATTTTTTTTTGTCCTTGATAAAATCATTTAAAAATCAAAATAAAAATATTTGAAACTCATAAAATGACTTGAAAGCAGTAGCTAGGACTTTTTGAAAGTTAGATAAAAATTGGCTAAGTAAAAAAAATCACAAAGGTAGAATAATCAATTTGACAAACTTAATTTTCCACAAGTGTGCTCAAGAGAGCATGATCTTGAACCATTAATTGGCTCAAGTCATTATTCAAGTGGCATGAACATGAAATGCATGAAACAATGCAGCAAACATAATGCATGAAATGCATGGATCTAAACCTAAATGTAAGGAAAATGCATGACACAAATAATATGGCCTAGACCTAACATGAACTTGCATGACATTTAATGTAACCTAGACCTAAGACATGCATGGCATTTTCACAAACACTTGGTATGCTAGCATGAAAAACTAAGTCATAACACAAAAATCACACAAGCATTTTCACAAACACTTAATATGCTAACTCTAAAACATGCTCAAATTTAAACAACATGAAAACAGAAAATTAAAAATGCAAAAACATGATATCTAAGACATAAATGGCAACAAACAAAGCAACCAAATTAAATATAACTTAAGAACATGAAATAACATAATATTTAAAACATCAAAAATAAAGAAAATAGCATAAACAACATGGTAAAATGAATCAAAAACAACAACTTAAAATAAATAATGTAGGCCATTTGGCCATGGTGAGTTTATTGTAAAAACAAAATGTAAGAAAAATATACTTAAGAAAGGAAATGAAGGAAGAACAAGAAACATTATTTTAAAATGAAAACTCACCAAGTAGCTTTTGAACGGATTAAGCTATAAACCCTCAGAGTAGCTTTTGAACGGATTAAGCCACAAACCCTCTCACAAGTAGCTTTTGAACGGATTAAGCTATAAACCCTCAGAGTAGCTTTTGAACGGATTAAGCTATAAACCCTCAGAGTAGCTTTTGAACGGATTAAGCTATAAACCATCAGAGTAGCTTTTGAACGGATTAAGCTATAAACCATCAGAGTAGCTTTTGAACGGATTAAGCTACAAACCCTCTCAACAAAAACACTATGACTCACCACCCGGATAATCCTAATACAAGTGTATAGACTATCTCACAAGGGGTAGTGGGTGATTTCAACCAAAGGCCAAGACCCCTTATTTATAAGGTGAGCACCTCTTTGGCTTGACATTACAAAGGGATGTGGGATTGGGACTTAGGCTCAAAAATACCACTCTTGATTTTTAACCACTTGATTGAAAAAAATCATAAGCTTCCTCCTTCCTTTGGGCTTGGGCAGGCCAGCACTTCTCTTTTTCAGCCCAGCTCTGATTTTTGAAAGGCCCAAAGAAGCCCTTTTCGGTTGCTTGGGTGAAATGACCATTTTGTCCCCCGTATGCAAATAAATATCAAACGGACTCCAAATTCAATTTTTCTTTTTTTAATACTTCCAAAATAAGAAAATATTGAGTTCTGGAAGTTTTCAAAATTATCCGAGTCCGTTTGCTATTTATTTGGATTTTTTCTTCCCAAAATGTCCTTTTATGCCCCTACTTTTTACCATTTTCTAAACGAGCTCCAAATCAAGATTTTTCTTCACCAATCTCTTCAAAATAATTAAAAAGTGTGATCTGGAAGTTTTCATAATTTTTGGAGCTCATTTGGTATTTATTCGGGATTTATCGGCTTGAATTACTGCATAGGAGGCCCGGGATTTGGCCATTTTGCAAACGAACTCGGAATCAAGATTTTCTTTCGCCAATCTCTTCCAAATAATTTAAAAATGAGATTTGCCAAATTTCAGAATTTTTGGAGTCCATTTGCTATTTTTCCGGGATTTATCTTTTTGAATTACTGCATAAGAAGCCCGAGATTTGGCCATTTTGCAAACGAACTCCGAATCAAGATTTTCTTTTACCAATCTCTTTCAAATGATTTAAGAATGAGATTGACAAATTTTTCAGAATTTTCGGAGTCCATTTGCTATTTTTCCCAAATTTTTCCAATTTTGCCCTTTTACCTCCGAAACCCGGTTTTGCTCAAAACAAATCCGATTTTCAGATTTTCTTCAATCTGAGCCTTGGGCCATCCTTTTTAACCATTCTTCATCCATTGGGGGCTTTGGTCTTACCAAGTCGGGCCATTTCTGTGATTCTTCCCGATTTCACCGAAATCCACTAAAAACCCTAATTCTCGGTTTTCTCCCGGATTGACTTTTCTTTCGGTTTTTCTTGCAAGTGACTTCTCCATTACCCGTATTCAGTGCTTATCTTTCATTTGGAACCTTCAATTTCGACCAGTTTGATCGTTTAAGCACTTTTCCCCAAATTTCTTGGATTAGGGTTTCTTTTCTACTGAATCTCCAAATCCCAACTTCCGAACTCCATATCTTTCAATGTAGACCTCGAATTATCAAAATTCTTTCGCCATTTTTCAATTAAACTTAAAATCTTGATTTTGAAAGTGGGTTGACTTTTTCAGTAGTTGACTTTTTGGGGTTGACTTTTTCGGGGTTGACTTTTTCGGGGTTGACTTTTTTTCAAGTTTGTCTTTTTGTGCTCGCCCTCTTAAACTAAATCTCGGAGTACCACCTGCAGGATGAAAACAGTCTTTTTATACTCGGAAACATCAATATGGGAAGAAAACATACCTGTTTAGTGGTCCGGACAAAATTAGGTGTCTACAGCTGCCCCTCTTTGGCTATTGCTGAGAATCAGGAATCAGGCAAAGATAAACCGACACTAATTTTGTACGGTCAGTGACATCACATGTGAAGGAAAGGGAAAGGGGTTTCTTTTTCATTTTCATTTTTTCATTTTCTATTTTTCATTTTTTTCTTCTTTTTTCTTATTTTTTTTTTCTTTTTTCCTTTTTTCTATTTTCTCTTTTTTCATTTTTTTTTATTATTTTTTTTAACAATAAATTGAAGTTTTTGTCCTTAAATTGAATTCTAGAAATGATGCAATTACTACACATTAATGAAAATGCAATGATTCTAGAAATGATGCAATTGTTTGAGATGACACAAATACGAATTCCATGAAGAATGTAAATGTAAAGGTAAAATGCAGATGCTTATGGAATAATGCCAATGCAAATACCCATGAATGATGCAAATGCTTGCCGACACTGTGCAGATGTAAAAGCTTGATAGAGAGATGAGTGCTCATGAGTGTTGTTTTTCTAGACTTTGGCTTAGCCTTTCAAATTCATTTTTCCTCTTCAAATCAGAGTATATCTTCAATTCATTTTGGCTATTCTCTTTGCCCCAACAGTTTTCAAACTTTCATCAACAGAGATCTGCACTGGGTTCGATTTCTTCTTCTCATATCTGGAAGTCAGGACCTACCCTGGCAGTTCTATACCTTTGGGTTAGAAAAACCCTTGTCTCATGTCAACATCAAAAAAGGGTATTTCAAAAATATTTTTATTTGTTTTCGCATTTTGAAAACTTCTGAACAAAAAATATTAACCCCACAATGTGTGATGTACAAATCTTTTGAAGACTGATGATCGTTGTTAGAAATTTCTCTAAGTATCAATCTGTTTTTTTTTTCAACTGGGATTGGCAAGGCTTGGTATAACAAGATTCTGGCTTTTCCAGGAAAACTTCATGACAAAAATGTATATCCCTTCTAGGCTCACAAATGGAACAGTTTTTATAAATCATGAATTCATTGAGAACCAAACAAATTCAACATTCTTTTAGTTTCCATATCAAGGCATTTTGACAAGCGTCAAGATTGGCCGGGATGTTTAAACTGGAAAGTTGATTTTGGAGGAAAAAAGTTTCAGTTTTTGAAGACAATCCTCTGAATGAGAACTGACAATTTGGGGGGTTCAGGAATTCCTAGATGTTCCTCGATGACCACTCCTTTAATAAGATCTTTTCTTTTGGGGTATCGGCACTATCATAGATGGCATCGAAAATTTCCAAATTTACTCTAGACCGCCCATTTTTGGGTTTTCGCCCTAGAGTCCCTTTTTTTTTTTACTTGTTCTACCATACACTTGAGAATTATAAATTCTTCCTTAGTGAAATGATAATTCGATGAAATGGGATAAAATCTGAGGAAAAACCTTTCAGATTAAATATTCATGCTTGATCAAAATGGACTTTTAAAGCATATAATGTAGGCCATAACTCAGGGTTCAGAAAGAAAGGATAAATAGGCCCAAAATATGTGTTTGAGGGTAATCAGATCAATGATCATTTCTTGAGGAGGATTCTCTTTGAAGCATTTGTCCCTTCTTGGACATTTCTTTCCTTTTGACTTTGCTCTTTTTCTTCCTTGCTTTTGGCTTTCAATTTGCCATGTCTTTCACACATTTTTTTTCATTGTGTTTTTTTCTTTTGTTTTTCTTGGCTTTCATTTCACCATCTTTTTCTCTTCTTTTTCTTTGACAGAGTGAGCCCGTATTTATTCGGGGCTCCATTTGCTTTGTGTTTGTCCTTGAGCTATCACTCATTTCTCAATGATCTTTGAAAAGATCTTTCCTCGCATTTGCCCCCCAGTGTAGAGGGTAATCCTTGATCAGGGTTCAAAGAAGAAAGAATTATTTTGGCTCAAAAGGGGTGACTATGGATAATTTCTTTTTGTGTGAAAGGGATATGAAAGATGGCCATTTCTCATGTCAAGCACAAATATTCACATTGAAAAGCAATCCCTAGGGGAAATAGATATTCAAAATTTCATTTTGCACTTTGGAATCATCCGAATTCTCATATGCATGATATCACAATTTTTTTTTTGTTTTTTTTTCGTTGCATGCCCCCAATAATTCATGCATTAGCCCATCCTTCTTCACTATGTATCCATCATTTCCACATATGATGCCCCAATTTGATTAACCATGCGAATTTGTATCAACGAGGAACATGGCAAGTCTAGGTCTGTTTTGAAAAGGCTGAGTTTCCAATCTGAGTTCTTTGAAGAG
Organism: Fremontodendron californicum; assembly: GCA_030761205.1. Taxonomy (NCBI): domain Eukaryota; kingdom Viridiplantae; phylum Streptophyta; class Magnoliopsida; order Malvales; family Malvaceae; genus Fremontodendron; species Fremontodendron californicum. The sequence goes on from JAULJL010000005.1 coordinate 28,685,440, forward strand.
ACAAGGAAAACATGACCCAAAAGCAGGTTTTCTCTGGGACAAGGGATAATCTAGTTTAATCATTGTGCCCCAAGGTGTCAATCATGAAGTGATGTCTGGGCAATTAGTGTTTTGTGGTCATTGGGAAAGGTCATGAATGGTTTTAGCACAATCCTGACACACACCAAATTATCAAAATCTGGATTCTTGAAAGAATGTCTCATTTGTTTGATTTTCAAGGAATTTGAAAATTTTCAAAAAGTTCGTTCCTTTGTTCATAGCCTAGACTAAGATCTAAGTCTTTGCTTATTCTGTGATGACAATGGTTTTATGAAGTCAAATCATTCATATTCCTTGAAGCATTAGGTCTTTCAAGTGGTCTCGGTTCAAAGGATTTAGGCTTAGGAAAGCCTAAAAGAGAAGGCTGAAGGTATTGGGTCATTTCTAACAATGATCATCAATATTCTCAAGATTGTTCATTATTTCATGTGAAAACCACTTATTTATTGTGTACCACAAATTTTCTCAAAGTTTCATTTGTTTTTTTTTTTTTTTTTTTTACAATTTCAAATTTATTGCTAAAATAAAATGAACACAAAATATTAAAATTCAAAATTTATTTATTTCATGTAGATGTCATCATGAGACAAGAGCTTTCATCATCAAAGTATATAGAAAAATATGCATCAGAATGCTCCTATTGACATGCTTTCAAAGATAACAAATCTTATCCTCAAAATTCTTCAAGAGGAAATCAATCTATGGTAAAACAGATCTCCAATGTTCGATAAGCTCTGGAATCCAAATGCCATTGTGGACAAGACCCTCAATTCTTTCCTTCAGTTTTTTGCATTTTTAGTCGAATGCCCAATTGCCCCAATATGATACTCGCACTTGCTGTTGGGGTCATAGCTTTTAGCTGACGAAGAAAACTCTTCAAAGCTAAGCCAATTTCTATTTCATCTTATTAATGTGTTTCATGATGAATGAGCTATGAATGTCATGAGTGCAATTTGATGCATGTGAAGGATAAACAAAGTTATGTGTGGTCATATACAGTGGAAACATGTTGACCATGTATGTTATAAATGCAACACGATGCCAACATGATGCATTTAAAGAATAAGAAAAACCAATGCATGGATATATGCAATGAATGACCATGTATGTTCCAAATGCATTTCTCAATGAATGATCATATACACTATGAATGCCACACAATGTCAATTATGATGCATGTGAAGAATAAATGATTGACACAGAGTATATACAAAGAAAGTCATGCTGGCCGTGTATGTCATGAACGCAACCTGATGCCAATATGACAAATTAATGCATGAGCATATCATGATGACTATGTATGCCATGAATGCACCCTGATGCTAACATGATGCATGTAAAGAAAGAATAAATTGATATATGAATAGATACAGAAAAATCATGCTGACTATGAATGCATGAATGCAACTTGATGCTACCATGATGCATATAGAGAAAGAATAAATTGATAATGGATATATACAGAAAAATCATGCTGACTATGAATGCATGAATGCAACTGGATGCCAACATGATGCATGTAAAGAAAGAATAAATTGATATATGGATATATACAGAAAAAATCATGCTGACTATGAATGCATGAATGCAACTTGATGCCAACATGATGCATGTAAAGAAAGAATAAATTGATACATAAGTATATACAAATAATGACCATGCATGTCATAAACGTATCTTACAATGAATGACCATGCATGCTATGACTATAACATGATGTCAAAATGATACATGCAAAAATAAATGAATTAACACAAAGGTATATACAAAGAGATCAATGATTACACGAAATTGGTGGGACCTAAATCTTGGTTATTCAAAAATCTCATTATGCAAGATTTACCTCCAATTTTTTTTTTTTTTGATAAACCAATCACATCATTTTCAAAAGAATTTCAGGGTGGATCTTACTATGGTACAATATGCAAATGTTCATGTGACACTACCGGTTTTATGAAATCATCAAATTAAATTACCAACTGTTTATTGCAAAGAATGAGATCAATAATACAACCAAAAATGTATATGCCCCATTCACACATGCATGAAATGTGCAACATGCAAAAATGCTTGAAAAAAGATTTTTTTTTTTTTTTTTAAAAACAGCTAATGAACATCTGCCCCAGCAATATCTGCTTATTTAGGCATCACGATGCCATCGAGGCGGAGTATCACATTTATTACGGGCGATGTACGTACATCGTTGCCCGATCTACCACACTTATTCGGAGTGTAAAATAGGTAACAAAAAGTTTAGAAATGTCCCTCCATGTGTTCCTATTTTCGGTATGTCTAACGGAAATTCGGCATGGCTTCGCCTAGGTTCACTATATGAGGGTGAATTGGTTCTAAGGCCCCGAATTGTTCCTCACTGTCACCGGTGAAGGCTAGTAAGGCACCCCGATAAAAGCGGGTTCAATTCGTTAGAGTATATTTTCCTATGCCCATGCGGAGGATCATCACGAAGGCATTAGGTACTTTATACTCCGAAAGTGTTTCACTAGCCCATACGGAGGATCAATCACGAAGGCTTAGTTACTTTACTTCCACTTAAAAGGACGGAACCCGGGTAGAGGATTCATGTTATGCAAATGCACGTGTAGTGTGTGTGGAGGAATAACAAACCTTTCACTACCTATTCTACAAACCTTATTCTAAATGCCCTAGCAATTAAAACATTCAAGAATAGTGTAACGCATTAACCAACAAGCAATTATAATATACAACCTAAATAACTAGAGAACAATAATAAAATGCATGCACATGAGAATGAACATTTTTAAAAACATTTTATTATTTTCAAAATTCTCTTTATTAGAAAAATGTGGGAATTAAAATTAAATACCAATTAAACCAACCAAAACTTAGACTTTGATAACACACGACTATTTCTAGGCCTGACTCTCTAATATTCCCCAGTGGAGTCGCCAAGCTGTCGCAACCTAAAAAATAACGACGAGTCTCATCGCAAGACTTTATTATTCGTTAGGCGTGACATTTAAAAAAAAAATCGAGGAAAAGTCGAATTAATTCCTCTAAAAAAATTAAGGTTTTGAAAATGACCTTAAAAAAGACATGGAGTCGCCACCAATCTTTTTTAGCTAGGTGTGAACGGCCACCTATTAAAACCGGTTTTATAAATATTTTAAAAATTAATTAAAACATTTTAAAAACCAATTTCAAGTCTGCGTTTTAAAACCAGAGAAATCAAAGAAGCGGGTTCGGGAGTCGGTTACGTGCGGGGAAGGATTAGCACCCCCACAACGCCCGTATAAATCGGTACCTTATTAATCATGTATTATCTCAAGTCTCGGTAAAGATTGGTTTTAAATTTAGTATTTCAAGTTAATCCCCAATTTAAAGAAAAATAATTCAATTTTTATTTGAAAATGATTCGGAATTTATAAATTCAAAATTTTCCTATATTCCCCAACAAACATGGCAAAATATAGAAATTTTTATTAGTTTTGAAAAACTTTCCGAATCATTCTCTTTTTTTTTTTTTGAAAGAAAGATATTCCTTTATTAATGATAATTGATGATATTCCCTCCAGCAAACCCGGTAGAGAACTCATGAATTATTTTAACTCGGGAATATCTTTATTTTTTATTGAAAAATCATTATCCTTTTGAAAACATTTTAAAAGATATGAATATGTATATGCATGACATAAATAAAATGACATAGCAAAATCTAAATAATATAATGCAACCTAAATGGCATGGCAAACATGAATGATATGGCATATAATTTAAATGACATGGAATAAAATAATGCTATCATATAATATGCATGAAAATAAAAATGCAATGCATGAAATGTATTTTTTCCTTTAATTAAGGAAATCCGTATATCTAAAAAGATATCCGGCTACCTTAGGAAAATATGTCAAATTAAATATTCTAAAACCAAAATACTTTGTGATTGTTTGAAAACAATTTTGAAAAGCTTGAATTAACAATAAAAACTGGGCTAAAAATTTTTAAATGGCTCTAATTTCCTAAGTTTAAAAAATCCGGACTTGACTACCCTTAGCCCGGGACTTGAAAAACCATTTTTAGAGTTTAAAAGGCTTAGAAATCACCCTAAGTCAGTAGCTAACCCTCCTAATCAGTCCACTCTAAGTAGATTAACCAAAACAGAAAATTGGTTTTTCTTTAAATTCAATTCTGACTCCATTGTCCAGTTTTAATCCACGATTTTTTACCCTATTTTTAAAAATTCCAAAAATTCTAAAACAATTACTGGAGACTCAGGACATGTAAAACTACACGAGAAAAAATCGGCTTAATTTTTTGATCAAAGATGAATTCCCAGAAAAACCAGAGATGTACGAGTTTTTGGAGGAGAAAAAACTGCTTTGTTTTTCTTTAAAATCAATTCTGACTTCACTGTCCAGTTTTAATCCACGATTTTTTATCCTATTTTTAAAAATTCCAAAAATTCTAAAACAAATACTGGAGACTCAGGACATGTAAAACTACACGAGGAAAAATTTTCTTAATTTTCTGATCAAAGATGAATTCCCAGAAAAATCAGAGATGTACGAGTTTCTTGAAAAAAAACTGAAAAAAACTGCTTTGCCAACACATTTTTTTTTGTCCTTGATAAAATCATTTAAAAATCAAAATAAAAATATTTGAAACTCATAAAATGACTTGAAAGCAGTAGCTAGGACTTTTTGAAAGTTAGATAAAAATTGGCTAAGTAAAAAAAATCACAAAGGTAGAATAATCAATTTGACAAACTTAATTTTCCACAAGTGTGCTCAAGAGAGCATGATCTTGAACCATTAATTGGCTCAAGTCATTATTCAAGTGGCATGAACATGAAATGCATGAAACAATGCAGCAAACATAATGCATGAAATGCATGGATCTAAACCTAAATGTAAGGAAAATGCATGACACAAATAATATGGCCTAGACCTAACATGAACTTGCATGACATTTAATGTAACCTAGACCTAAGACATGCATGGCATTTTCACAAACACTTGGTATGCTAGCATGAAAAACTAAGTCATAACACAAAAATCACACAAGCATTTTCACAAACACTTAATATGCTAACTCTAAAACATGCTCAAATTTAAACAACATGAAAACAGAAAATTAAAAATGCAAAAACATGATATCTAAGACATAAATGGCAACAAACAAAGCAACCAAATTAAATATAACTTAAGAACATGAAATAACATAATATTTAAAACATCAAAAATAAAGAAAATAGCATAAACAACATGGTAAAATGAATAAAAAACAACAACTTAAAATAAATAATGTAGGCCATTTGGCCATGGTGAGTTTATTGTAAAAACAAAATGTAAGAAAAATATACTTAAGAAAGGAAATGAAGGAAGAACAAGAAACATTATTTTAAAATGAAAACTCACCAAGTAGCTTTTGAACGGATTAAGCTATAAACCCTCAGAGTAGCTTTTGAACGGATTAAGCCACAAACCCTCTCACAAGTAGCTTTTGAACGGATTAAGCTATAAACCCTCAGAGTAGCTTTTGAACGGATTAAGCTATAAACCCTCAGAGTAGCTTTTGAACGGATTAAGCTATAAACCATCAGAGTAGCTTTTGAACGGATTAAGCTATAAACCATCAGAGTAGCTTTTGAACGGATTAAGCTACAAACCCTCTCAACAAAAACATTATGACTCACCACCCGGATAATCCTAATACAAGTGTATAGACTATCTCACAAGGGGTAGTGGGTGATTTCAACCAAAGGCCAAGACCCCTTATTTATAAGGTGAGCACCTCTTTGGCTTGACATTACAAAGGGATGTGGGATTGGGACTTAGGCTCAAAAATACCACTCTTGATTTTTAACCACTTGATTGAAAAAAATCATAAGCTTCCTCCTTCCTTTGGGCTTGGGCCGGCCAGCACTTCTCTTTTTCAGCCCAGCTCTGATTTTTGAAAGGCCCAAAGAAGCCCTTTTCGGTTGCTTGGGTGAAATGACCATTTTGCCCCCCGTATGCAAATAAATATCAAACGGACTCCAAATTCAATTTTTCTTTTTTTAATACTTCCAAAATAATAAAATATTGAGTTCTGGAAGTTTTCAAAATTATCCGAGTCCGTTTGCTATTTATTTGGATTTTTTCTTCCCAAAATGTCCTTTTATGCCCCTACTTTTTACCATTTTTTAAACGAGCTCCAAATCAAGATTTTTCTTCACCAATATCTTCAAAATAATTAAAAAGTGTGATCTGGAAGTTTTCATAATTTTTGGAGCTCATTTGCTATTTTTTCGGGATTTATCGGCTTGAATTACTGCATAAGAGGCCCGGGATTTGGCCATTTTGCAAACGAACTCGGAATCAAGATTTTCTTTTGCCAATCTCTTCCAAATAATTTAAAAATGATATTTGCCAAATTTCAGAATTTTTGGAGTCCATTTGCTATTTTTCCGGGATTTATCTTTTTGAATTACTGCATAAGAAGCCCGAGATTTGGCCATTTTGCAAACGAACTCCGAATCAAGATTTTCTTTTACCAATCTCTTTCAAATGATTTAATAATGAGATTGACAAATTTTTCAGAATTTTCGGAGTCCATTTGCTATTTTTCCCAAATTTTTCCAATTTTGCCCTTTTACCTCCGAAACCCGGTTTTGCTCAAAACAAATCCGATTTTCAGATTTTCTTCAATCTGAGCCTTGGGCCATCCTTTTTAACCATTCTTCATCCATTGGGGGCTTTGGTCTTACCAAGTCGGGCCATTTCTGTGATTCTTCCCGATTTCACCGAAATCCACTAAAAACCCTAATTCTCGGTTTTCTCCCGGATTGACTTTTCTTTCGGTTTTTCTTGCAAGTGACTTCTCCATTACCCGTATTCAGTGCTTATCTTTCATTTGGAACCTTCAATTTCGACCAGTTTGATTGTTTAAGCACTTTTCCCCAAATTTCTTGGATTAGGGTTTCTTTTCTACTAAATCTCCAAATCCCAACTTCCGAACTCCATATCTTTCAATGTAGACCTCGGATTATCAAAATTCTTTCGCCATTTTTCAATTGAACTTAAAATCTTGATTTTGAAAGTGGGTTGACTTTTTCAGTAGTTGAATTTTTGGGGTTGACTTTTTCGGGGTTGACTTTTTCGGGGTTGACTTTTTTTCAAGTTTGTCTTTTTGTGCTCGTCCTCTTAAACTAAGTCTCGGAGTACCACCTTCAGGATGAAAACAGTCTTTTTATACTCGGAAACATCAATATGGGAAGAAAACATACCTGTTTAGTGGTCCGGACAAAATTAGGTGTCTACACTCAATAATGATGAAGTCATTTTTAAATCAACACTAAGAGAAAATTTGATATTTTTTTGTATGAAATAAGAGGAAGAGAAAAGAATTTGTATGAAAAAAAATGAATGTAAGGGGGGTATTTATAGGTGAATTGTGGGGGCTGGGAATGGCAACGGTCACTTGACCGTTGCCTTTAAATTTTTTTTTTTTTTACCGTTTTAAATTAAAACGGTTACAATTTTATTTTATTTTTTTTATCGTTTTAAAACGTTACAATTTTAAAATTTAAAAAAAATTAGTTCGGAAGTCGCCATATCATATGGTGACTTCTGAACTAGATTTTAAAATTTTTTTAAAAACAAAGGTAAGAAGTCGCCATATCATATGGCGACTTCTGACCTATATATTTCAATTTTTTTTACAAATTAAGAAGGGAAGTCGCCATATCAAAGGAAGTCGCCATATGATATGGCGACTTCCCTTCTTAATTTTTTTATTTTAAAATACACCATGGGAAGTCGCCATATCATATGGCGACTTCCCTTGGTATTTTTTAAAGGCGTATTTTGGTATATAATTTGAAAATATAGGTAGTTTGAATTTTGTTTTTAGCAATATTTGAATAAATTTGCCATTATATATATATTTTAAAATATACATGAATAATTTTATTAAATAATTTATACTAAAATTATTTTAAAAATTATAAAAAAATGAAAATAAAGAAAATAAAGAAAAAATAAAAATAAAATATTTAATATTTAATATTTCTTTTTTCTTTATTATGTCTCTATATTTTTTTAATATTTTTAAATTTAATTTTATAAATACAAAGTGATAAATAAACTATTATAATTATTTTAAATCATATTTTTCTAAAAAAAAATGAATAAGAGAATAATAAAACATATTAATAAAATTTTTAATACATAAAAATTTAAAATTATGTAAATTTTTTTATTAAATATATATATTTTTTTATTTATTTTTGTAAAAATAATAAATAATCAAAAATTAAAATAATAATAATAATAATAAAAACTACAACTATTTTTTTTTTCTATTTTCTTTTTATTTTCTTTCTATTTTCCCTTATTCTTCTTAATTATAAAAATTAAAATAATACTAATAAAACAAACAAATATATTAGTACCAAAACGCCCTCAACATTTCAAAAAATACCCCTTTGTCTCGTCGAAAGACTCTTCTGCCCTCACAAAAAAATAAATTAGGATCTAAATACCTTTAACATTTGCAGAAATACCCTCTTATCCCGAAAGAAGACACTTTTGCCTCAAATAAAAGACAAAATAGGATAAGCAAATCTTAGACATTTGAAAAAATATCCCGTGAGTCCCTAAAAACTCTTTGCTAAAAATAAAAAATATCTATAAAAAATGACAAAATATGACAATAAAACCTTTTAACTAAATTTAAAAATTTCCTATGAGTCCTTTAGAACTCAATTTTCATTATAGTTGGAGCTGTAGAATGGCCCAAGGAAAAAAAAAATCAGCAAAGCAATTTCTGAAACTTTTGCCTAATTCGGCTGCTATGAGTTGTCCTAATTAGATTTGAAAGGCTAACTTTGCTTGAAAGATTACTATAATTTTGTATACATCATTATTATTACTGCCATTTTGATTTCATTAATCAATGAATGAAAAATAGACATGCATTTATAGGTTTTTTTTATCTCAATATAGTTTTTTTTTTCTTTTCGAAATAACGATATTTTTATTTTAATTATCAAAATCCGTTTTTTTAATTCTTGATCAATTTTTAAAAAAATTAAAAAACTTGTTAGGAAATTGCTATGGCCCATGATAATTTTCCAACATAAAATTTTCTATTTTTTTTAAAACTATGTTGGAAAATCCCCATGGACCATGACAATTTTCCAACAGGTTTAAAAACAACGAATTTTGGTGTTTAAAAGCAAAGTTGCAGTATTTTAAGAATTAATTTTTTTAAACTATATTAAGATAAAAAAACCTGCATTTATAGTCTATTCTTCTATTTTTAAATTACAGTTTCTTTTTATATAAAAAAATAATCTTATTTTTTAGAATGTTCAAACTTAATTAACGCTAAAAGTTAACCAATTTCTTCTTTTAATTTCTCAACGTATAATCAATATACACACACAAAATACTCATAGTATTTAACATGCTTAAACCAAACCTCTTCAAAAATCGAATTTCCATCCAAACGAATTGACTTGACTAGTCCGATATATTTACAAAAAGAATTATTTTTTACTTAATAAAAAATTCTAACATATAAATTGCTCCTACTCTTAAATTAAGATGCAGATGTGTAATTTTTGCACTTGCTTTATTAAGGTGTATATTTTAGATAGTGTCAATGAAGGATAGATTTATTTAAGGATCGAGTAGTTCGTTTGACTCGTATTAAATAGGGCTTAGATAAATTTTTTTTTTTTTTATTTTGGGTCGATTCTGCTTGAATCACTGTTTATATAATAAAAAATTATTTTTATCTAAATTTAATTATAAAATATATTAATATAAAAATATTTTTTAAAATTTTTTTAATATTATTTAAACAGTAAAATAGATTGATGAACCTGTCCAAATCCTCTCAGAGCCAGACTTGGATAAAAAAAAAAAAAAATTTTGAACCGCGATTCGATTCGACCCATAAACAAGTATAATGAAGGATCACTAGTGCTCAAAATCCAAGACCCCTTATAATGTGGAGGTGAACAAATAGCCAATTGAACCAACCCCGATTGATGAAAAGAATTGCTTTTGCTCATGTAAATGTAATCTAATAATTAAATATCTTTCATTTAAATTCTAAATTAGTATGGTGTGTCATCAACTATATATGGTTGAATGGTTGAAATGACCGGTCAAACAAGATGACGAATTAATAAGTACAAACTTGCCTGTACAATGATTCATCTTTCTTTTTTAATTAGAAAACAGTTCGGTCTGGATTAAATTTAGGAAAAGATTTTTGAAATTTGATTTAATTTGATTTTGCTTGAATTATTATTTAATTAATAAAAAATATTTTTATTTAATTTAAATTATAAAAATATATAAAAATGTTTTTTTAATATTTTAACATATTTCAAATAATAAAATAAAATTCAAATGTAAACAAATAAAAATTTTATTATTCAAATTTGATTGCTGAACATAACCCATAAACACTTCATGAAATGATGAGAATGATCTGTGTCTAAAATCTCATGCAAAGAACATGGATCAATCAATCATCTCAAGGCATGAAAAGACCCTCTAATTGTTTTTTTAACAAAAAAAAAAAAAAAAAGCTAATATGCTAAAAAAACTCTTAAACTAGTACACTTTATTTAAATAATTTTTTATATTTTTATTGTATCTAAATAAGTCTTTATTCTTTATATTTTACCTATGAAAGTCCTTAATTTTAACTAAAAAAAATTCTTGTTATTTTTTGAACTAGTTGGCATTTCATGCTGAGATGGAGGTTGAAGTGGCACAATGACTTGGACAAATATTGCTAACTTGGACAAAGACCTCAGGAGAATTTTTTTTATATCTTTTTTATTTTACTTTAAAATATGTTCACAAATCTATTGGTTATAAAATATTTAATTTAAATTTGTAACTAAACAACCAAGTGTATGTGATTAAAATGATTTTAATACAAAAAAAAAAAAAAAAATACAAAAATTGAAAAGAAATTTCTCTAAATCGTGTGAATTTTTTTTTTTTAATTCAAGGTTTGCCCAAAATTAAGGGTTTGATTTTCTTGAAATCAATTTTTTTAGATTTTAAAAAGTTAAATAGAAATAAAAAACAAAGAGTTGTTTCTCTCTTTCTCTTCAATTGTCTTCAATTCAACGAATTGCAGTCAACAGCCAAGGAAAGAATCAGGTGAGGAAAGAAGCTTTGGTATTGTGTAAGGAAAGAATCGGGTGAGTTGTGGGGAGGTTGCACATGATATGATACAAACTTGAATTGTGTGGGATGCATTGAAGTCTAGGAAGGAAATTTTAGTGTTAGGGGGGGCTTGATGGACTTGGGTTTGCAGGGGTCAAGTTGAAATTTTCTTGTTTTATTTGCTATGAAATTTTCAAAGTTGAAACTCTTTCTTTTTCATTAATGCTGGCGGTGCATAATTTTTTTTTATTTATATAATTATGACTTGATTTTGTGAATGTTGGCTTGTGAAAGGTTGAATATCCAAAAAAGAAGAAAGGCAAGACTGTTTACAAAAAGAGAAAAGGTTGACTCTAAAAGGAAGAAAGGAGTTTTTGAAATTGGCTTTCCAAATTAAGGTATGTCTTTTTTTTTACTTCATTGTTTTGATAGTAATAAGCATATCAAGTTGTAGGGTTGAGTTGAATTTTTTTTGTACTTCTTTGTTTTGACTTTTTAATTGCACTTTAATTTGTAAGATTATGCAAAATCTTTGTCAAAGGTAGAATAGTTAATTCATAGCATTCAGAGATGGACGAGTTCTTAAATTTGATTGATATCATTTGAGAGCAAAATCTTTTAATAATACCAATATATAACCATGCCAAATATTGAAATCAAAATGCAACTTTTAAACTAACTATGACGTTTCACAAGTTTTTTTATTATTAAAAAAATATATAAAAATTGACATTGACTCAAATTGGGAGGAAATGCCGTGCTTGACAATATAAAATGGACCCACTGAAAGCTAATAATAGTTGTTTTATTTTATTTTCCCAAAAGCATTAATTCTCATTTATTGATTTTTGTTTGCAATAACTTGTCTTTCTATTATGCTATTTGGTTGAGACTGGAATACTGAAATGGCCTTGTTATTTCAATAACCAATACTAGAATTCTACCATTGCAATAACCAATATTCCATTTGTGTTACTATGATGATTTAAACAATTTTGCAACCTTTTTCATGGCCTTGTTATTGTTTCCGCATAGCCCTTTTTAGTAATTTGCAAGAATGAAGAAACTATGGCCTTATTAGTTCTGTATTTGTTTTAAACTATACTTGTCTTGTCTGATATATCTTTTTTAACAGCAAAACCTGGACTCACAAATTGTTTGTCATTGGAGATTATTATGCTTTAGGTTGATTCATTAAGGCCTTTCTCTCTCTCTCTGTGTGTGTGCATATTTAAGTGAAAATAAAGCTTCATAACACAATGTTTCCATATATTTCCAAAATGCTCCACTTTATATTCCCCCCCAAACCCCTGCCTTCCCAGTAGTGAGAAAAGGCGTTCAAACATAGCCAAGCTTCTCTTATCACATATTCACGCCACCTGACCTGAGACCCTTAATTCACTTTCACTTATTTCAAGTTTCAAACAAGGATATCTTAACCTTTTCTTGATCTGTTATAAATACTGCAAGTCTGGAACATAATAAGTAACATAACTCATTTTGGTAGACAACAGATCAGAAAGTAAAATTTTTGTTTCTTTTTCTTCTTTTCGGTTATTAAAGGGAGCAAAATTTTCTCATAAATTTAACTTATTAGTTCTATTAAAATAAAAATTTTAATTTTCAAGATTGTAAGGAATAGAAAAAACTACTATTCATTGGTTCCATGTGCCCCTGAACACTTCTAAGATTCTACTGAAAAAAACATATCAGAAATAAAGTTACTTATTTCTTCCATCCCTTTTCTTTATTTCGTCTTTTCCTCTTATGAAGCACAATATTGATCATTTATGATTTTCCTTCTTTGAATTAGTAATAAAGATTTTTTTGTGGCCTTGAATTGAACGAAAATTATGTTTCACCGAAAGCTTTAGTAATGAAAATACAATTTTATTTTATGCAGCATGGATGATGATGAACCTGAGGTCAAATATGTGGTAAGAATATTCCATGGTGGCTAATTTCTATACGAGCCAAAGACTGTGTATGTGAATGGCACGAGTGATAGTTTTCAAGTAGATCCTGATAGGCTATCTATTTTTAATATAGAAGACTTTGTTAGAGAATTAGGATATGTGGATGTGCCATTTATTTATCTTAGCATACCTACCATTGACTTTACCCATAGTTTCATGTTGGTAAATGATGATTATAGTGTAACTGACTTGATAAGTATTTTGGTTAAATGGGGCACTGTAGATTTATATTTAGACCATGTTATTCATGTTCCTGAGTTGTTGGATGATAATCCTTCACTCCTTAAATATGAAAACCTAGAAGGTGATAAGAATGTAGATGGTGACCAAAATGAATGTGATAAGGTTGATGTAGATGGTGGGAAAAATGAGTCTGACAAGGTTGATATTAATGATAATAGGGTTGAAGTTGAATTTGTGAGGCATGAGGGTAGTGCAAATCATGATAGGCCTGGTAGATCCACCTTTATTGATGATATTGGAGAGACAGTATATGAGGTTGATATTGAATATGATAATGGTGGGATAATGAGTATTATGGATTCAGGGGATGCTTTATTAGTTGATGTTGAGTGTTTAAGTGAAAATGAAGATGAGGAGATCCGAGAAATTAAAAAAAAAATTAACGCAGTACAAAAAAAAAGTAATATAGGAGAGGATTTGGAGTTGCAGATGATGCTGTAAATGATGATATTGAAACTGATAGGATTGAAGGTCATTTGAGTGTGATTGAATGTCAACATGGATATGCTAATGATGATGACTGTTGTAATGTGGAAATTGAAGGTTTTAGTAAGGGTTATGAGAGTGAGTACATGGACTCTGATGATCCTGGAGATTATGATAGTGATGTGCAATCTGATGATGAGTTTTCTACTAGGAAGAGGAGTATTAGACCTAAGTATGATCCTAAGTGTATCCTACCAATATGGGAACTAGGTATGAGATTTGAGAATAATAAACAATTTAAAGAGGCAGTTAAGAAATATGCATTTGCAAAAGGTGTGCAACTAAGGTTTATGAAAAATGAACCAAAAAGGGTTAGGATAGGTTGTATGGAAGGTTGTCCATGGAGGCTGTTTGCAAGCTATGACTCTAGAGATCACAGCTTTTGTATTAAGACATATCATCATGAACATAAGTGTTTTAGGAGTAACAAGATTTCTCTGTTGTCTACAGATTACATTGCCAAACATTTCAAAAACAAAATTCTATCTCAACCAGGATTGAAGATTAGAGAATTAAAGGAGTTATGCAGAGAAGAGTTGAGAGTTTATGCCGCAATGAGCATGTGTCGGAGGGCTAAAAAGATTGTAACCAGTGAGAGTGAAGGGAGTTACATAGAGGAATATGCTAGTCTGTGGGGATATGCAGCAGAGTTGTGCATAGTAATCCAGGTACTACAATTAAGATTCAAGTGGATAGAGACAATGATGAAAGGAAGGCAGTTTTCTTTAGGTTTTATGTATGTTTTTCTAGTTGTAAGAAAGGATGGATTGAAGGGTGTAAGCCTGTTATAGGAGTAGATGGCTGCTTTCTTAAAGGTTTTTGCAAGGGAGAGATGTTAGTGGGAAGAGATGGAAATACTCAAATGTTTTCAATTACTTAGGCAGTGGTTGAGGTTGAATGCAAGTCTTCATGGAGGTGGTTCCTCAGCAACTTGATAGAAGATGTTAGGCATCAAAATGGTGAAGCATTGACACTAGTCTTAGACATGCAAAAGGTATACATGTTAAATATATATTAAGGTTTATTTGCTATTTTTATATTTATTTTATTCCATTTATTATTATTTTTTTAATGGTTGCTTGATAGGGTCTGTTACCAATTATTAAAGAGATTATGCCAGTTGTGGAGCATAGGATGTGTGCCAGGCACATTTATGCCAAATAGCAAAAAAAGTGGAAGGGTGATCAACTGAAAATCCAGTTTTGGAATTGTGTCAGGGCTACATATGTTGAAGATTTTGATGATCAGTTGGAAAAATTGGAAGCCATGGCACCTAGATCTAGAAATGATGCTTTAGAGATACCTCCCCAGTTTTGGTGCAAGGCTTATTTTGATCCTAAATCAAAGTGCAATACTGTGGACAACAATATAGTAGAATCATTCAATGGTTGGATCTTGGATGCCAGATTTAAGTCAATCATTAGCATGTTGGAGGAAATAAGGGTTAAGGTGATGGAAATGATGCATGAAAAAGGAGAATTTGCAAAGAAGTGGAAATCCAACATATCACCTAATGCATTTGACCAAGCTAGAGAAGAATATGGTAGAGTCAATAAATTGTAGGATGGCTTGGAATGGTGATGGTGGATTTGAGATAGAGCATGGAGATGATCACCACACGGTTAATCTTAATGAGTTGAAATGCACATGTAGGGCATGGGAATTAAATGGTATTCCATGCCCTCATACAATTTGTGCATTGTATCATGACAATAAAAGACCTGAGGATTATGTGGCGAATTGGTACAGAAAAATAAAGTATCTTTATGCTTACAATAATTCATTGCAACCAGTCAGGGGAAAAAAGTTTTGGCCAAAAGATACTGACCCAGTACTACCTCCACATTTTAGGAAGATGCCTGGCAGGTCACAAAAGAAAAGAAGGAAAGATAAAGATGAGCCTAAGAAAGTGAAAAAGAATGGAAAATGGGGTAGAAAAGGACTAAAGATGACATGTGGCATTTGTGATTTTCATGGACATAATAGACAAGGATGTCCACATAGAACAACAGAGAACAACCTTACACCAAAGGTAACAATAAACTCTTAAATTTATCTACTTTGATATATGAGTAATTAATGCACCTTTAATTTCTTATGTGTTTTGGTTCTTTGGATTGAATACAGCAAACGAGAAGACAATTTGGTAGCGTTGAACATGGATCTTCTGCCACACAAGGACGATCACAAGAAAGTTGCCAAACAGTTTCAAAGCATAAGCAATCAAAGGTGTAGTTTTTGAATACCTTCTGCTAACATGAATCTGCACCTACACTATATCACACACACAAAACTGACCTAAAGAAAGCACATTCAAATAGCAAAAATATGCAGTATATGAACTTAATCATAAACTATTTAAAGAAATGAAGAAGTTCAATAATTCTGTTTTATTCATGTATTTCATGCAGAAAACTAGTGATGTCCCATCGGAGGATATTGTCCCCAATAATACAAAGGCTAGAGAAAATACAAGGACTATAGAAATGAGAAAAAGGTTCGAAGGGATTGGTATTTATACCAATCCAAGCACTGGTGAACAAGTATGGAATGTAAGTACTCTTAAATATGAATTTTATTAAGTCCACTCTTTTTTTAGTAGTTTTTTCATCATAATATGATATTTTTGTTGGAAAAACAAGGTTGTCTTTAGGTTTATTCTGTGATTTCAATACCATGCAACAAGGTTTTCATGTATATTTTTATTTGTTCTTTATACCTTTTGTTTATATAGTTTTCCCTTATCTTACTTGACTTAAAACTGTGATATCATGAGCCCAAAGTCTCTTTATGGATACTGATGTAGTCCATGTAGGAGTATCCAAACAAAACAACAAACAATACAAGTCATTTCTATCATATAGTGACAGTTTTTTTTTTCTTCTTATTTTTACCTTGGATTCCTTGTAAGTTCATGCATCTTTAGTTTGGTTATGGTTGTTGACAACTGGAATATGATTAAACAAGGCTTCCCTGTTTTTTAACATCCTTAATGGCAAGCTCTTGCTTAATCTTTTTCTTTAATAACTTCCCAAATAGTTGCTCTATAGTTTCTATAAGAAAGAATAAAGTTGAGAATTCACATTTTTCTTTATGTATGTGCTTATAGGTTATTGCCAATATGTAAATGCTTATATATTTTCAATTTTGGGTTAGATTTGGAGATTATATTTTCAATTTTGGGTTAGATTTGGAGATGTAAATGCATGTTAATGGTATTGCTTTTGGCAGCCGGAAGACCAAGTCAAAGGATTTTTTCAACTAAGAGAAAAATTGAAGTTACTGATCCTAGCACATTCAATCATGTTTATAGGCTCCTGTCTTGATGTGGAAAGGAAAAAAAGCAATGACATCAAAGAAACTCCAGGAGCAAAGGGATGTAATGGTGACTGGACAAAGGAAAAGCAAAGCTGAAACTTCAAGCTCAAGAGTTGAAATTGAAAGCAGTCAAGCTGCTTCTTCAAATGCAGAATAATGATTTCAGCATAGGATTTTTTCATCATTGTTAGAATATATACAATTTTTTTAATTGAATTATTTTGATTCCAAGGAAACATATTCCCATTCAATAAACAATTGTTAGAAATATATATATATATTTGTAGTTTTTTAATTGAATAAATTTGATTCCGATGAAGCATATTCACCTTCAATAAACACTGTCTACTGTCTGTCATCTCTTTGAATATGGAATATATCCATCTGTTACTCAGTTAAAATGCTCGAAACTTTTTTAATTCAAATTTTGAGGATACTCGTTCATTGGCATCAGACAGTTGGACATTGGATCATGTAAGGTCAAAAAATAATTGAATTCTTTTATCAGCTTTCTGTTGTTGCAAAATTGGTCATGAAAATTGAAGTTGAAATTGCCTGAAAAAGGCTATAAGGAATAAGGTCTAAGAGCTGGATATTGTGGTTCCTGTAAAAGCTGGTAAAGCCTTCTACTTGCCTGCTAGTATTCAGTCACTGAGGGTGTTGAAATTGAAGTTGCAAGGGGGCAAACCAAAATTATTTGCTTCAGTTTTTGCCTCGCTTGAAGCCTTGTCACCAACTTTTGCATCTAATCCTGGCTTGGAATTTGGAGAATAGGTGAGCCATTCTTGCAAATCCCTTCAGATTTTAAATCCCGAAAATGTTAATGGCATTAAAAATCTCAACATTAGCATTTCATCTCTCAAAGTCTTGACAGTATTTTGTTGCAATGCTGATAAAGATGGGCGGGATTTGCATAAAAGATGGCAAATAGGATATTTAACTTGGCTTGACCGTCTTGGTATAGACAGCAAAATTTCCATCCATTGTTCTTGCCTTGAGACTTAGCAATTTCTAAATATAACTAAAGGCGAAAGGGAGAACAGAAAGGCGCAATACCAAAGCTTCTTTCCTCACCCGATTCCTTCCTTGGTTGTTGACTACAATTTGTTGAATTGAAGACACTTGAAGAAAAAGAGAGAAACAACTCTTTGTTTTTGATTTCTATTTAACTTTTTAAAATCCGAAAAAATTAATTTCAAAAAAACCAAACCCTTAATTTTGGGCAAACCCAGATTAAAAAAAAAAATTCACACGATTTAGAGGAGTTTCTTTTTCAATTTCTATATTTTTTTCTGTTTTAAAATTTTAGTAGGTTAAAATAGTTTTAATCACATACATTTGATTGTTTAGTTACAGATTCAAATTAAATATTTTATAACCAATAGATTTGTGACATGTTTCAAAGTAAAACAAAAAAGATAAAAAAAAAATTCTCCTGATGTCTTTGTCCAAGTCAGCAATATTTGTCCAAGACATTGTGCCACTTCAACCTCCACCTCAACATGAAATGTCAACTGGTTCAAAAAATAACAAGAGTATTTTTTTAGTTAAAATTAAGGGATTTCATGAGTAAAAATTAAAGAATAAGGACCTATTTAACTACAACAAAAGCATAAAGATTTATTTAAACAAAGTGTACTAGTTCAAGGACTATTTTAGTATATTAGCCACACAAAAAAAAAAAAAAAAGAACAATATTAAAAGTAGATTCCCTGTACTCACTTTCCCTTTAAAAAGCCAACCAACCTCTCATTACAATGAACATAGAATACAAAATACTTACCAAAAAGGAAAAATATATATAGTTTACTATCACTGTCGCCATAATTAAACACACATCATCAATGCATGCCTTTATTTCCTTGATTGATTTAGAACAACAATTTATAAAAAGAAAATAATGGAGCGTTGTTATTAACTAGGTTACTAGATTACAATATCAATACGCGTTTATATGTTTGACTCATTTTTTCTTTTAATTTTAAATTTAAAAATCAGTTAAAAATAAAAAATTAAATATAGATATGTGAATACAATTTATAATAATATTTTAAATATAAATAATATAATATCACATATAAATAAATATATTTATTTACTTTTAAATGTATTCTTATAATTTTATATAAATTATTCGTATTTAATATATATGTTGTTGATATATCAAAGAAATGATGGATTAGGTTTCTTTTTCTTCCTTCTCTTTTTCTAGCTGCAACAATCACAATGATCATGTTTACTTTTGTAATGAAATGTCGGATACATTATCTTTCTCATCCTATTGATAAAATAGCAAACATGGGTACGACAACAATTATTGAAGAATTTATGCAAAAGAGGTTAATAATTATGATTATCTTCGTTTCTGGAATTGTCTTGAAAAATCCGACTGCCATTTGATAATCATACCAAGGAGAAAAGTTCGTCCAACATTTTGATTTTAATGGTCGTAACGTAAACAAAAACAAACGGCGGAAAGAGCAAGCGCATGAAGAAAAGCCTACCAATACCATCATTTATGTGCACATACAATTGGCTATACCTTGGTTATGGAAGGTGGGAAAGTTCCTTTAATCAGAAAAAGGGAGAAGAAGACTAGAATAAAACATTGGTCTACCACATATGATATGTGCTGACTTTTAAAGAATGATTAGACATATATATATATATATATATCAACTAGTTTTTTTAACCTGTGCAATACACGAAATAACGTAAAAAAAATGTATATTAACAATTGTTTTTTCTTCAACTAAACGTACAATTTACAAATATGAGATACATTACACACAAAAAAAATACAAAATTTAAAATTCAAGATTTACCAGAAAAAAAAAAGTTTACCTAAAATGTATAATCCAAAATAAAATTAAATAATAGAGAGTTAATAATGTTAAATTTTATTTTTTGCTTGTCCTATGTAGCATTAAGAGGAGATGTGCATGTAAGCATCCATGTAAATACTTTTTATCGGATAAGTATGTATCTTGTAATTATATGAATTAAAATATAAATTGACGTAACCTAAATTTTTTAATTGTATATAAATAAATTTGATACATGAGTTAATAATAAATAATATGAGACCATTTAAAAAGGTAAGCACCAAATTAAAACTAACATTTTATCTTGTGAAATGTGATTTTTTTAAATAAAAAATTTCAAATCATTTTACTCATTTTTACAACTTTTAAATTGATAAAGTTGATCACTTTTAAACTGATAAGATTTTTTTAAATTAAAAGGAAATATAATTTTTTAAATAGATAAGTTAGTATTGAATTTTGAATTTAATATATTTGATAAGAGTAGGATAAGATTTTTTTTATGTGATTTAATCTATGATAAAGTTTATATAAAGATTGAAACACTTGGATAAATTTAATTTTTGAATTTAAAAATTTAAAAATTGAATATTTGATTGCATAAAGTGATTTGGTAAAAAAAAAAAATTACATGTTATTTTATCCTATGTGTCGTAAAAATAGGTTGTACACATAATTATTCACGTAAGCAGTACATATCGGGTAAGCATGTACCTTATAATATTATATATATATATATATCATTAATATACAAATTTAAATAGATAAATTTGGTAATATAATATGTTACATATTTAAATAATTTGTAGTTATATTCTCTAGTGGAATTATATCTTACAAATTTAAATATATAACATTATATTTATCTACTAAAAATATTATCTATAAGAAGATAAGTATCTTCTTATGTTTAAAAATATATTTTAAAATTGAATACATAAGCATATATAATTTAAA
This sequence comes from Fremontodendron californicum, assembly GCA_030761205.1. Classification (NCBI taxonomy): domain Eukaryota; kingdom Viridiplantae; phylum Streptophyta; class Magnoliopsida; order Malvales; family Malvaceae; genus Fremontodendron; species Fremontodendron californicum. The sequence goes on from JAULJL010000005.1 coordinate 28,706,446, forward strand.
TTTAAATTTATATATATATTGTATATATAAATTAATAAATTTCTTAAAAAATATAATTTTAATCATATTAATTTTTAATTATAATATGATATAAATATCAAAATTTTATGATATTCATGAATATTTATGAAAACATATACTATCTATAAGTTATTTAAATATTTATTTGACGGGTTAAAAAACTTGATCGTATATTTAAAAAATTAAACATATGTAACTTTAGAGTTATCTTAAATATAATAGTTAATCTAATTTATTTTATAATAAATATATAAGACATATGTAAGTTAAAATATTATATGTATACCAAATTAAAAATTAATGAATATAAAAAGATATACATGAATGTTAAATAGACCTGTCCATGGCCGGGTAGCCCGTTGGCCCGGTCGGCCCGACCCGAATCATTGTTTAAGTATTAAAATATTATTATTTTATTTAAATTTAATTATAAAATATAAAAATATTAATAAAAAATAATTTTTTTAATTTTTTATTAATAAATAAATAGTGATTCGAGCTCACGGACTGGCTCGGAACCGCCTAGGGCAAGGCCTAGACAAGAGTTTCAAAATTTTTTTTGGGCCACGGCCCAACTCATGAACAGGTCTAATGTTAAAATATAGTATAAACATGAAATACACGACATCAATTCATTCTATATAATATAATAATTAAAATATTATTTTCATGCATTTAAAAAACTATATAAATTACCGTACATCCTATGATTTTGTTTTGAAGGAGAATCTAAATTCAACATATATTTCAAGTGTGTACAGATAATAGTTATGTTTAAATCGTAAAATCTTGACATATCATTTAGTAAATTTTAAATTTAAATAATTTATTAAATAGAATTATTTAATCATTAATATACATTAAATATTCATGTCAGCAAATGCTTATCTAGTCAACATGTATCTTATTATATATATATATATATATATATATATATGATTGCACATCTATTTTTCTTATTTTTTTTATACAAAAAAAATCATAGTTTAAAAATAAAATAAAAAATTACAGATGCTAAAATTTAAATCATAAATTTATTAAAAATTAAAATTTTAAAATAACTGTATGAACCAACTTAATTAATCTCTCAAGTTCATCTATTTTTCCTATTTTATTATTGTTATCTTGATCATTTCTTTTGTCCTTTTCTATATAGTAGAGCAAATCTTGAAGATAACATGTTAAGAACTCATGATGAGTGATGACTTCACTATGTACAGAATCATCTTCCATCCTTATCGATCCATGAGTTTACAGTCGTTGATTTCCAGGATTCTAGATCCCTCTGGGCCAGTTTCCGTAACCACCATAACCAGCAAGTCTAGCAAAGCACAGCCAAATTAACCTTCCTGTATGGGCAACACCCAGTCCAATTAATTAATCCATGGTTATGCCCAACAAATACTGCCTGGGGCCTGCCACCAACCATTCACAAAGAAAACAAATTAACAGGACCCATTTACAATTACATCCATCAAAGTTATGTCCTAGTTTGAGTTTGTACTTTCAGGAATACTACAACAAAATGGTCGAGGCACTATGCGACCAATTACCAAGTGTCTTACTGAAATTAATGAAGTTTCCAGTTCATTGACCTCTCTTCACCATTTCCTTGTTAATGGAACCGGTCGACAAAAGGCTTGCGTATTCTAAACTTAGGACCCTGTCAAATAACATTTCATTCGTTGACACAAACACAGAAGAAATAAAACTTGGAGAATTGAGCATCCTTCTATTATAAAGACATAAAAAAAAATCAGAGTAACTGATTCGGAATTTAATCAAGTTGACACAGCTGAAATGTTTTCTTTTCCTCTAAAGACAAATAAACATCATGCCATCAATATGTAGAATTATTTATCCATCCCCCCTTACATTTTCCTCCCTTGTTATCCAACCTAAAGTATAAAAGAAAAGAAACGTCAGTCAGGATTTCAAGTTTTGTTTTAAGAAAAGAAAATGCTAGCAAATTGTTGTCCATCTCATCATTTTTCATCAACTCAAATCGTGATGTGCCCCTAAAACTACATTCCAGTTCACCTGACAAGGAAACTTTGAGCTTAGTTTAAAAAGCCAAACAAATGCATGTTTTAACAGCAATGCTAGATTAATTTGGTACATTAGCCACTTGTTCTAAGATCAGACTGGTAATAAAGAAATCACATAATTAAGCATTACAAGCTCTGTGGTTCAAAAGAATTTTGACCAAAATGATGCAAATGATTAAACAGAAACAGTATTTGGAATTTATCAATCATATTAATTCCACTACCTAGTTTCAAATTTTATCACCAGACAGGCTATAACTCAAGTTGAAGATCTTGGCAGTAACCACTATGTGAGATCCGAAGCGAAATCCTTTGCTGATCTTGATGTTTCAATCAAGTATTACAATAATGTACTTTGCTGTAATATATATATATATATATATATATATTTAACATACAACTTATATTTAGTTTACCGTACCGGGTTATATTATCTTGTATATTGGTAGTAAAATTTTTTAACTCCATAAGTAGAGTTTAAAAACTGACACATTTTTCATTTATTTAATTTTTATTTTTTTAAATGTAGTTTAAGGACATGTAATAGTTTTTTAACTCCGTTTGTGGAGTTAAAAGTTTCACTACCAATGTATAAGATAATATAACCCAGTAACCCGAGCTTTTGGCTCAATGATTGGTGCATGTTTCTTTGCTAAAACAGAACAGGTTCGAATTTTCCCATTCTCAAATTATCAAAAAAAAAATATATATATATAACCTGATAGCTGCAATATAACTGTTAGTTTACGATGTTAGTTGGAAACTAATTTCATATTATTTAGAAAAGTTCAATATAAAGGGTATATAATAAAAACTCTTTTTATTAGGTAGAATGGATAAGGTGAATCACTGCTGAATCAAAACATTCTAATATCTTTTTACCGTTATTTTTCTAACAATAACATCTCCAAGATATACTACAAAATCTGTGGACCAGCTCTCTGAGGGAGGTCAGCCAATGTGGTGCTCTATGGGGTAAAAGTAAAACCTATATTATCTAGATATTTTTTTTTAAAGTATCCTTATTTGATATTTGTGATACAAATATATTCGAATTCGAATATGAATATAAATAATATATAAATTAAAAAAAAAATTAAATATGTTTATATTAAACATATATTCGTATTTAATATTTATTTAAATCCGGATAACAAAAAGTAAAACTAACCATGCTCCATTATTTGAGGAAATTAAATAATTGGTGCCTGCCTGAAAGTCTAAAGCTTTATAATAATTATGAAACAAGCTAAAGCCGCCAGGCCAGACCCAGCCTTTTTATTGCTTGGTTTGCTTGGCTGTATAGGTTGGTCCACACCCTGGAGGCATTTTTCTAAGGATCGAAATGGATCGGAAGGGGCGGGGATTTTATCCACTTTTATTTTATTTTTATATGGATGTTAGAAATTTTCATTTCTATAAATATCGGTTATATTTATAAAAGCTTCACGGTACATCATTTCGTTACACTTCAATTTTTATTAATTATTTTTAAGTTAATATTGTAAAAATTATATTGTAATTTATTAATAAACATAATTTTAATATATAAAATTCTTTAATATATATATATATATAATCTACATATATATACTAATATATATAGAATATTAATATATATATATATATATGTATGATTTTAGTATATATATCTAATATATATTAAAAATTTTAGGAAAAATATAAAATATTTTAAAGGGTAAGATAGTAATTTTAAAAAGCGGTGCGGTGCGGAGCAAGCATTTACCAAAATCACCCCGGCTCCATCCCGCACCCGCTTTTCAAAAAAAAAAAAAATCTCTCCATTTAAAACGGATAGGTGTGAAATTCATCAGTGGGATTGAATTTTATCATCCCTATATTTTCCTCTCCTGAAACCTTCGTTCTAACTTTTAACACTTTCTATTTATTTTTTAAATAAAATATTAATAAAAATCGTGAATGATAAATATATTTTTTAAAAATTAAGAATAAAAATGATATATTAATAAAAGATCGTGGATCCTCAATAAATTTTCATTTGTAACTTTTAAACGTATTAGAACCAAGGTTATGGATAATAAATATAATTTTTAAAAGTTATAAATGAATAAATGTCATTTTTAAAAGTAATAGATGAAAATAAAACATTAATAAAAATTTTAAATGATAAATATAACTTTTAAAAGTTATTAATAAAAAATAATACATTAATAAAATATTATAGATCACCAATGAATTTTACTCACAATTATTATATAAAACAAATAAGAGTTATTACTATAGCTGGTGCGGTTAAATCCAAAAAAAAAAGAAATTGAGAGAAACCCTTCATTGCATTGGGGGTGCATGCACCTCCAGTGCCAATCTAGTGGATTCCAACTAGATTAGAGCTCTAGCATGGATTGGAGCTCAAGGAATTTAGTGGTTCATTGAATTTTTAGTGGAGGAGAAAATTTATCTTTTATCTTTTATCTTCTTTCATTGTTTTATTTAATTTAATTTTTTATTTTTAATATAAATATAATTTTAATAATTTTTAATTATTATAATTTTATATATATATATTTTAATTTAATATTTTTAATAATTATTTTTTTTGCTATAAATCGTTTCACTATCATCACTTTTTTTACATTCAAACATATATCTGACTATTAATTTTAACCTTTTCATTAGAATATTTAATTTCACTATTATAATAATTAATTTTACCATTATTTTTTATTTCACCGTAATAAATTTCATCGTGCATCCAGATAATAGATGCTAGGATGAAAATTGAACGGGTGGAGTGAAAATGATCAACATGTTGGGGACATTGATAACATCACCTGGAATTTCAATGTCCAGCTCACTTGACAAAACATTGATACAGTTCACATCCTGTTGCGGGCCCAAATCCGTCCACGCGTCCTTCCTATGTTCAAGTCGGCAAATAGCGCCATTTTAAACGGTGAATCCGCCCGTGTCCCGATATAATTCTCCTGCGTCATTCGTAGTACGATCGTCATAGATGAAATTAGAAATTTTATTTTAAAAGTTTGTTTAATATAAAAATTAAAAATATATAAAATTGTAATTTTGATTTATTAATATAATTTTCATAAAAAATTAAAAAATATAAGAAAAAATTATTACGTAATTATTTTTTATAAAAATCAAATAATTTTATTTTCTTTAATTATTTTTTTATTATTATCATAAAAAAAATTAGTTGATATATAATAATTATGGATGACAATGGAGCGTGACGTGGAGGAAAATTGGTTTTTTTATTTAAATATAGTTAAAAAAAAAAAAATTCTCCAAAATACCGTTACTTTTAGATTATTTTCCAAAATCCGCTGATTTAATACTAGCTGGGAAATCGCCACCCCCCATGGCGATTTCCCAGCGTCAAAAAATATATTTGGCTAAAAATATATTTCCCTTGGTATTTTTAGCCAAATTTGCTAAAAAGATGGCGATTTCCCTTCATGTATATTTTTTTTTTAATTCTTGGGAAAATATCAAAAACATGCACCAATAGTAAACTTATTGTGAAATGGTATAATAAATAAAAGTTATTTGAAAAAGAGAAATAAATAATTAAAAATTATTATAAATGATATTGTAAAGACAAAATTATCCATAATGAAAAAACTTATTTTTCTTTTTTCTTTCATTAAGGAAATATTATTTTTTTAAAATATTAATTGAAAATAAATTTAAAAAATAAAATAAAAATTAATTTTAGGCATATTATTTTTATTTTTTAAAATTTTTTAATTAAAAAAAGTAAATAAAAAATTAATTTTTTTTTAAATTAAAAAGTTTTTTATTTTCAGAATATTTATTTTTTAATTAAAAATTAAATTAAAAAATAAAAGAAAAAGGGAAGAGAAGGTTTTTTTATCAAGGATAATTTTGTCTTTACAATATCCTTTATAGAGGTGCTCATGGGCCGGGCCGCGGCCCTTTTTTTTTTTTCTTTTCTGCCCAGACCCGCCCGTTTAGGCCCGAATCACTGTTCATTGGAATAAAAAAATAATTTTTTTTAATTAAAATTAAATAAAATAATAATATTATAATAAAAATCACTGTTCCGGTCGGGCCGGAACATAAATTATCCTGCCCAGGCCCAACACAATACGGGCCGAGCCGGGCCTGCCGGGCGGGCTGCCCTGGCCGTGAGCAGGTCTAATCCTTTATAATATTTTTTAATTATTCATTTATCTTTTTCAAATAACTTTTATTCATTATACCATTTCACAATAAGTTTACTATTGAGTGCTTTTTTTCATATATTCCCAAAACTTAAAAAAAAAAAAAAAAAAAAAGAATTTCCCTTTGGGAAATCGCCACCGTGGGTGGCGATTTCCCAAAGGTTTTATTTTTTCTTTTTAATTTATATTTTTTTTTAATTTTTGGGAAAATATGAAAAACATAACTCAATAATGAACTTATTGTGAAATGGTATAATGAATAAAAGTTATTTGAAAAAGAGAAATGAATAATTAGAAATTATTATAAAGGATTAGACTTGCTCACGGGCCGGGCAGGCCCGGCCCGTATTGGGTTGGGCCTGGGCAGGATAATTTATGTTCCGGCTCGGCCCGGAACAGTGATTTTTATTATAATATTATTATTTTATTTAATTTTAATTAAAAAATTATTTTTTTATTCCAATGAATAGTGATTCGGGCCTAAACTATATCATCAGTTTCAGCTATATTTTCAGTCCATCAAATGCTGCAGAAAATATTGAAACTTGATTCTTTCTGCAATGGATAAGACTGATGATATAGGTTTTTAGACAGGTTTCAGCTATTTTCCAGTCCATAAAATGCTGCAGAAAATATTGGAACTTGATTCTTTCTGCAATGGATAAGACTGATGATATAGGTTTTTAGACAGGTTTCAGCTATATTTCCAGTCCATCAAATGCTGCAGAAAATATTGAAAGTTGATTCTTTCTGCAATGGATAAGACTGATGATATAGGTTTTTAGACAGGTTTCAGCTATTTTCCAGTCCATCAAATGCTGCAGAAAATATTGGAACTTGATTCTTTCTGCAATGGATAAGACTGATGATATAGGTTTTTAGACAGGTTTCAGCTATTTTCCAGTCCATCAAATGCTGCAGAAAATATTGGAACTTGATTCTTTCTGCAATGGATAAGACTGATGATATAGGTTTTTAGACAGGTTTCAGCTATATTTCCAGTCCATCAAATGCTGCAGAAAATATTGAAACTTGATTCTTTCTGCAATGGATAAGACTGATGATATAGGTTTTTAGACAGGTTTCAGCTATTTTCCAGTCCATCAAATGCTGCAGAAAATATTGGAACTTGATTCTTTCTGCAATGGATAAGACTGATGATATAGGTTTTTAGACAGGTTTCAGCTATTTTCCAGTCCATCAAATGCTGCAGAAAATATTGGAACTTGATTCTTTCTGCAATGGATAAGACTGATGATTTAGGTTTTTAGACAGGTTTCAGCTATTTTCCAGTCCATCAAATGCTGCAGAAAATATTGGAACTTGATTCTTTCTGCAATGGATAAGACTGATGATATAGGTTTTTAGACAGGTTTCAGCTATTTTCCAGTCCATCAAATGCTGCAGAAAATATTGGAACTTGATTCTTTCTGCAATGGATAAGACTGATGATATAGGTTTTTAGACAGGTTTCAGCTATATTTCCAGTCCATCAAATGCTGCAGAAAATATTGAAACTTGATTCTTTCTGCAATGGATAAGACTGATGATATAGGTTTTTAGACAGGTTTCAGCTATTTTCCAGTCCATCAAATGCTGCAGAAAATATTGGAACTTGATTCTTTCTGCAATGGATAAGACTGATGATATAGGTTTTTAGACAGGTTTCAGCTATTTTCCAGTCCATCAAATGCTGCAGAAAATATTGGAACTTGATTCTTTCTGCAATGGATAAGACTGATGATATAGGTTTTTAGACAGGTTTCAGCTATTTTCCAGTCCATCAAATGCTGCAGAAAATATTGGAACTTGATTCTTTCTGCAATGGATAAGACTGATGATATAGGTTTTTAGACAGGTTTCAGCTATTTTCCAGTCCATCAAATGCTGCAGAAAATATTGGAACTTGATTCTTTCTGCAATGGATAAGACTGATGATATAGGTTTTTAGACAGGTTTCAGCTATTTTCCAGTCCATCAAATGCTGCAGAAAATATTGGAACTTGATTCTTTCTGCAATGGATAAGACTGATGATATAGGTTTTTAGACAGGTTTCAGCTATTTTCCAGTCCATCAAATGCTGCAGAAAATATTGGAACTTGATTCTTTCTGCAATGGATAAGACTGATGATATAGGTTTTTAGACAGGTTTCAGCTATTTTCCAGTCCATCAAATGCTGCAGAAAATATTGGAACTTGATTCTTTCTGCAATGGATAAGACTGATGATATAGGTTTTTAGACAGGTTTCAGCTATTTTCCAGTCCATCAAATGCTGCAGAAAATATTGAAACTTGATTCTTTCTGCAATGGATGAGACAAATGATGGGATTTATCAATCACATTTTGCATTGAATAAGTTATAACTTTTTCAGTCAAATAGTCTTAGGCAGAATATCAGAATCAGATTCCATCCTATACAAAGGATGGGATTTGTCATATGGTACAACATAATGAACCATTATAAATTCATAATACTTATGAAGGTTTACAATACCCCCTACAACAGTTTTTCAATCAGATTTTTCCTGAGTGCTAAAACCTCCTCATTCTCATTCTCGTCCTTCTATATTTCTTCTTTCTTTTGCGGAGTGAAAATACCTACATTCTCATCTTTCTTAGTTTCATTACTACACAACATGAGCAATAGAGTGATCGCATTGGTCTACTATAATGGCCAAATTCATAATACTGATGAAGGTGCTACCTTTGATTGTGAACGTCCAAAAAGTTTTCGTGTTGAAGACGACGTCACATTAGAGGAACTGAAGATGCAAATTCATACAAAAATTAAAGCTGGAACTAGAAAAAGAGTTTCAGAGGTTAAGTACAGGCATCCTCTTTCTATTGGTGAAGGATGTGTCCGATATAGAACATTTCCACTTGAAGATGATGATGATGTCAGATGCATGTTTTATGCTCATGAGACATTTGCAAATGTTGGTGTCCTTGAGTTATATGCTGACATAGATGATGTTGACGATGATTTCGGCCCTTCAAATGTTCGCACAACAGAAAACTTTCCCATAGAAGATTATGATTCTGGGTCGTTCTATGTTCACACTACATACGACGTTCCCACAGAAGAAGTCGTGCCCTTATCTCAAGCTACAACTTTTCAGACTTCATTAGTCTCACAAACCCTAATTCCTACTACCCTCGAAGATGAGCCAGTTGGTGTTGATCATGTTCGTCCACGTGGAGTCCATGGTGAAGATGTTGGTGAATTTAGTGAGCAGGAAGAGGATGCTGAATTCGCAAGTGATGACAATACTGATTCTGACCCAGACGTCGTCCCTGCTGAGATCAACACTCATGGAGATATCAACACTCATGGAGATATTCCCCCATATCAGGCTGCATCCCATATGCATACACTGGATCTCGAGGCAATGCATGTGCCAGAATTTCCAGAGTATGCTCATACATTCGCTATGCCTCTGACATTTGATCCATCTGCAGTTGATCTGTGTGTTGGGTTACAATTCCCAACGAAAGAGGCTGTGCTTTCAGCTATCAAGCACTATAACATCAAAAACTCTGTAGATTATAGAGTAATTGAGTCTGAGCCGACGAAATATTATGCCAAGTGCGTAATGTATGGGAATGGGTGTAATTGGAGAATAAGGGCAACTTTTATGAAGAAGAAACATTTATGGGAGATTAGAAAATATGAAGGGCCTCATACTTGCACATCGGGGAGGATTTCACAAGATCATTGCAAGTTAGATTGTAACATGATCTGTTCATGCATTTTGTCATTGGTCCAAGCAAATCCGGAGATTTCCGTTTCAGTTTTGATCGCTGAGATGCGAATCCGGTATGGATACATCACCTCCTACAAGAAAACATGGCAAGCAAAGCAAAAGGCAATTGTTCGAGTATTTGGCGATTGGGAAAGATCGTACAATGAGCTACCTAAATGGTTAGGTGCAATGCAACATTTCGTGCCTGGTACAATTGTAGAATTGCAAACGGTACCTGCATATCACGGTGATCGACTGGTCCAGGGTAAGAGAATATTCCATCGACTATTTTGGACATTTAAGTCGTGCATTGAAGGGTATCCGTATTGTAAACCTATTGTGCAAATAGACGGTACTTTCTTATATGGAAAATACAAAGGCACATTATTGTTAGCTATTGCACAAGATGGCAACCGAAACATACTGCCAATTGCCTTTGCCATTGTGGAGGGTGAGACAACAGAGGCTTGGTCATTCTTTCTCAGTAACTTGCGCAGACACGTGACAAAACAGCCTGGCATTTGCTTGATGTCTGATCGACATGAAGCCATCAAAGCTGCGATTAGACGCGATGGTGGATGGAATCCTCCACATGCATATTCAGTGTACTGCATTCGACACATTGCAGCGAACTTTATGAAAAAGTTTAACAATAAGGAATTGCGTCGACAAATTGTTAACATGGGTATGGAATCAAATCATAGTTATTTTATCTCTTATATTTCGTTTAGCATATAAAATAATATTGAAATTCACAAGTTTTTTGTTTTAAAATTTATTAGGATACGAGTTGAGGCGACCGAATTTTCATTTCATGTATGACAATCTTCGTGGAGAAAATGCAGAGGCGGCTAACTGGCTTGATAGGATCCCCAAGGAGAAGTGGGCGCAGTCATATGATCAAGGAAGGCGTTATGGCCATATGACAACCAACCTAGCTGAATCTATCAATTCGGTGTTGAAGGGAACGCGTCATCTTCCCATTACTGCTTTAGTGCAATCAACATATTATAGGTTGGCTGCACTTTTTGTTAAGATGGGGAACAAGCAAATTGCCATGATGGAGGGAGGGCACACATATTGTGAAACAGTCACACAAGCTATGCAAGAAAATCGCAGGAAAGCTAACTCCCACATTGTTCGTAATTTTACGCGAGCAAATCAATCTTTTCTGGTTGAAGAGTTAGTTGCTCCACAAGAGGGTGTTTCTGCAATGAAGTACAAAGTCAACCTCAGTGACATGTGGTGTGATTGTGGAAAGTTTCAAGCACAAAGGTTCCCTTGTTCACATGTAGTTGCTGCCTGTGCACATGTCCATGTAGATTGCATGCAATATGTGGACAAAGTCTATAGACTGGAAACTATATTGAATGTTTATAGACATGAGTTCGAAGCTGTTGGAAATGAAGGTTACTGGCCTCAATATGATGGTCCAGAAGTGTGTCCCAATCAAGAAATGCGGAGAAATCCACATGGTCGACCAAAATCAAGTCGTATTCGTAATGAAATGGACCTCAGGGAGAAAGGCCAACCAAAACGTTGTGGATTATGCAGAAACGAAGGTCATAACCGTCGAAATTGTCCGCATCGATTTGGCACATTGGGGGAGACTTCGCATCAACAATAAATGAATTACATGTTTTTCTCAACTTATCATGTACTTTGGATTATAAGGGAAAATGTAATGCAAGTTTTTTTGTTTGTTTTTTGTTTTTGGTTTCCCATGAGCACCTCTATAAAGGATATTGTAAAGACAAAATTATCCTTCATAAAAAAACCTTCTCTTCTCTTCCCTTTTTCTTTTATTTTTTAATTTAATTTATAATTAAAAAATAAATATTCTGAAAATAAAAACTTTTTAATTTAAAAAAAAAATTTTATTTACTTTTTTTAATTAAAAAATTTTAAAAAATAAAAATAATATGCCTAAAATTAATTTTTATTTTATTTTTTAAATTTATTTTCAATTAATATTTTAAAAAAATAATATTTCCTTAATGAAAGAAAAAAGAAAAATAAGTTTTTTCATTATGGGTAATTTTGTCTTTACAATATTCTTTATAATAATTTCTAATTATTTATTTCTCTTTTTCAAATAACTTTTATTCATTATACCATTTCATAATAAGTTTACTATTGGTGCATGTTTTTGATATTTTCCCAAGAATTACAAAAAAAAATATACAATGAAGGGAAATCGCCACCCCCCATGGCGATTTCCCTTCATCTTTTTAGCAAATTTGGCTAAAAATACCAAGGGAAATCGCCATGGGGGGTGGCGATTTCCCTTGGTATTTTTAGCAAAATTTGCAAAAAACACCAAGGGAAATCGCCACCCCCTATGGCGATTTCCCTTAGTATTTTTAGCCAAAATATATTTTTTGACGTTGGGAAATCGCCATGGGGGGTGGCGATTTCCCAGCTAGTATTAAATCCAACGGATTTTGGGAAATAATCTAAAAGTAACGGTATTTTGAGAAATTATCTTATCCACCTCCACACTATTTTTGCATGGATGTTGGAAACATCCACATCCATAGATGTTGATTACATCCATAACAGTTCCACGATGCTCCACTTCGTTACACACTAATTTTTATTAATTATTTTTAACTTATATTATAAAAAATTATATTGTAATTCATTCATGAACATAATATTAGTACATAAAATTCTTTAATATATATACTATACATAATTATAATAAAAGAATATATAAAATATTAATATCTATATGATTTTAGTATATATATCTAATATATGTCGTTACTTAAAAAATAATAAGTCTTATCGCAAGACTTTATTATTCGTTAAGCGTGACATTAAAAAAAATCGAGAAAAAGTCGACTTAATTTCTCTTGAAAAATGAAGGTTTTGAAAATGACCTTGAAAAAGACATTGAATTGCCACCAATCTTTTTTAGCTAGGTGTGATCGGCCATCTATTAAAACCGATTTTATAAAACATTTTAAAATTAATTAAAACATTTTTAAAACCAATTTCAAGTCTGCGTTTTAAACCAGAAAACTCAAAGATGCGGGTTCGGGACTCGGTTACGTGTGGGGAAGGATTAGCACCCCCACAACGCCCGTATAAAACGGTACCTTATTAATCACGTGTTATTTCAAGTCTCAGTAAAAGGTCGATTTTTAATTTAGTATCTCAAGTTAATTCCCAATTTTAAAAAAAAAATATTCCATTTTTAATTGAAAATGATCCAGGAATTTATAAATTCAAAATTTTTCTATATTCCCCAACAAATGTGGCAAAATATAAAAAAATTTATTAGTTTGAAAAACTTTTCGAATCATTCTTGTTTTAAAAGAAGATATTCCGTTATTAATGATAATTGATGATATATTCCCCAGCAAACCCGGTAGAGAACTAATGAATTATTTTAACTCGGGAATATCTTTATTTTATTGAAAATCATTACCTTTTTCAAAATATTTTAAAAAAAATATGAATATGAATATGTGTGACATAAATAAAATGACATAGCAAAGTCTAGATAATATAATAAAACCTAAATGATATGATATAATTTAAATGTCATAGCATATTCTAAATGAAATAAAATATCCTAAGTCATATGATATATTCTAAATGAAATGAAATAATCTAGGTAACATGATATATTCTATATGAAATAAGATATCCTAAGTGACATAATATATTTTATATGAAATGAAATGACTTAGGTAACATGATATATTCTATATGAAATGAAATAACCTAAGTAACATGATATATTTTATATGAAATGAAATATTCTAAGTGACATAATATATTCTATATGAAATGAAATGACTTAGGTAACATGATATATTCTAAATGGAATAAAATAATTTTTTAACTCCATAAGTAGAGTTTAAAAACTGACACATTTTTCATTTATTTAATTTTTATTTTTTTAAATGTAGTTTAAGGACATGTAATAGTTTTTTAACTCCGTTTGTGGAGTTAAAAGTTTCACTACCAATGTATAAGATAATATAACCCAGTAACCCGAGCTTTTGGCTCAATGATTGGTGCATGTTTCTTTGCTAAAACAGAACAGGTTCGAATTTTCCCATTCTCAAATTATCAAAAAAAAAAATATATATATAACCTGATAGCTGCAATATAACTGTTAGTTTACGATGTTAGTTGGAAACTAATTTCATATTATTTAGAAAAGTTCAATATAAAGGGTATATAATAAAAACTCTTTTTATTAGGTAGAATGGATAAGGTGAATCACTGCTGAATCAAAACATTCTAATATCTTTTTACCGTTATTTTTCTAACAATAACATCTCCAAGATATACTACAAAATCTGTGGACCAGCTCTCTGAAGGAGGTCAGCCAATGTGGTGCTCTATGGGGTAAAAGTAAAACCTATATTATCTAAATATTTTTTTTTTAAAGTATCCTTATTTGATATTTGTGATACAAATATATTCGAATATCAATATAAATAATATATAAATTAAAAAAAAAATTAAATATGTTTATATTAAACATATATTCATATTTAATATTTATTTAAATCCGGATAACAAAAAGTAAAACTAACCGTGCTCCATTATTTGAGGAAATTAAATAATTGGTGCCTGCCTGAAAGTCTAAAGCTTTATAATAATTATGAAACAAGCTAAGCCGCCAGGCCAGACCCAGCCTTTTTATTGCTTGGTTTGCTTGGCTGTATAGGTTGGTCCACACCCTGGAGGCATTTTTCTAAGGATCGAAATGGATAGGAAGGGGCGGGGATTTTATCCACTTTTATTTTATTTTATTTTTATATGGATGTTAGAAATTTTCATTTTTATAAATATCGGTTATATTTATAAAAGCTTCACGGTACATCATTTCGTTACATTTCAATTTTTATTAATTATTTTTAAGTTAATATTGTAAAAATTATATTGTAATTTATTAATAAACATAATTTTAATATATATAATTCTTTAATATATATATATATAATCTACATATATATACTAATATATATAGAATATTAATATATATATATATGATTTTAGTATATATATCTAATATATATTAAAATTTTAAGGAAAAATATAAAATATTTTAAAGGGTAAGATAGTAATTTTAAAAAGCGGTGCGGTGCGGAGCAAGCATTTACCAAAATCACCTCGGCTCCATCTCGCACCCGCTTTTCAAAAAAAGAAAAAAATCTCTTCATTTAAAACGGATAGGTGTGAAATTCATCAGTGGGATTGAATTTTATCATCCCTATATTTTTCTCTCCTGAAACCTTCGTTCTAACTTTTAACACTTTCTATTTATTTTTTAAATAAAATATTAATAAAAATCGTGAATGATAAATATATTTTTTAAAAATTAAGAATAAAAATGATATATTAATAAAAGATCGTGGATCCTCAATAAATTTTCATTTGTAACTTTTAAACGTATTAGAACCAAGGTTATGGATAATAAATATAATTTTTAAAAGTTATAAATGAATAAATGTCATTTTTAAAAGTAATAGATGAAAATAAAACATTAATAAAAATTTTAAATGATAAATATAACTTTTAAAAGTTATTAATAAAAAATAATACATTAATAAAATATTATAGATCACCAATGAATTTTACTTACAATTATTATATAAAACAAATAAGAGTTATTACTATAGCTGGTGCGGTTAAATCCAAATAAAAAATAAAAAATTGAGAGAAACCCTTCATTGCATTGGGGGTGCATGCACCTCCAGTGCCAATCTAGTGGATTCCAACTAGATTAGAGCTCTAGCATGGATTGGAGCTCAAGGAATTTAGTGGTTCATTGAATTTTTAGTGGAGGAGAAAATTTATCTTTTATCTTTTATCTTCTTTCATTGTTTTATTTTATTTAATTTAATTTTTTATTTTTAATATAAATATAATTTTAATAATTTTTAATTATTATAATTTTATATATATATATTTTAATTTAATATTTTTAATAATTATTTTTTTTGCTATAAATCATTTCACTATCATCACTTTTTTTACATTCAAACATATATCTGACTATTAATTTTAATCTTTTCGTTAGAATATTTAATTTCACTATTATAATAATTAATTTTACCATTATTTTTTATTTCACCGTAATAAATTTCATCGTGCATCCAGATAATAGATGCTAGGATGAAAATTGAACGGGTGGAGTGAAAATGATCAACATGTTGGGGACATTGATAACATCACCTGGAATTTCAATGTCCAGCTCACTTGACAAAACATTAATACAGTTCACATCCTGTTGCGGGCCCAAATCCGTCCACGCGTCCTTCCTATGTTCAAGTCGGCAAATAGCGCCATTTTAAACGGTGAATCCGCCCGTGTCCCGATATAATTCTCCTGCGTCATTCGTAATACGATCGTCATAGATGAAATTAGAAATTTTATTTTAAAAGTTTGTTTAATATAAAAATAAAAAATATATAAAATTGTAATTTTGATTTATTAATATAATTTTCGTAAAAAATTAAAAAATATAATAAAAATTTATTACGTAATTATTTTTTATAAAAATCAAATAATTTTATTTTCTTTAATTATTTTTTTATTATTATCATAAAAAAAATTAGTTGATATATAATAATTATGGATGACAATGGAGCGTGACGTGGAGGAAAATTATCTTATCCACCTCCACACTACTTTTGCATGGATGTTGGAAACATCCACATCCATAGATGTTGATTACATCCATAACAGTTCCACGATACTCCACTTCGTTACACCCTAATTTTTATTAATTATTTTTAACTTATATTATAAAAAATTATATTGTAATTCATTCATGAACATAATATTAGTACATAAAATTCTTTAATATATATACTATACATAATTATAATAAAAGAATATATAAAATATTAATATCTATATGATTTTAGTATATATATCTAATATATGTCGTTACTTAAAAAATAATAAGTCTTATCGCAAGACTTTATTATTCGTTAAGCGTGACATTAAAAAAAATCGAGAAAAAGTCGACTTAATTTCTCTTGAAAAATGAAGGTTTTGAAAATGACCTTGAAAAAGACATGGAATTGCCACCAATCTTTTTTAGCTAGGTGTGATCGGCCATCTATTAAAACCGATTTTATAAAACATTTTAAAATTAATTAAAACATTTTTAAAACCAATTTCAAGTCTGCGTTTTAAACCAGAAAACTCAAAGATGCGGGTTCGGAACTCGGTTACGTGTGGGGAAGGATTAGCACCCCCACAACGCCCGTATAAAACGGTACCTTATTAATCACGTGTTATTTCAAGTCTCAGTAAAAAGTCGATTTTTAATTTAGTATCTCAAGTTAATTCCCAATTTAAAAAAAAAAAAATTCCATTTTTAATTGAAAATGATCCCGGAATTTATAAATTCAAAATTTTTCTATATTCCCCAACAAATGTGGCAAAATATAAAAAATTTTATTAGTTTGAAAAACTTTTCGAATCATTCTTGTTTTAAAAGAAGATATTCCGTTATTAATGATAATTGATGATATATTCCCCAGCAAACCCGGTAGAGAACTAATGAATTATTTTAACTCGGGAATATCTTTATTTTATTGAAAATCATTACCTTTTTAAAAATATTTAAAAAAAAATATGAATATGTGTGACATAAATAAAATGACATAGCAAAGTCTAGATAATATAATAAAACCTAAATGATATGATATAATTTAAATGTCATAGCATATTCTAAATGAAATAAAATATCCTAAGTCATATGATATATTCTAAATGAAATGAAATAATCTAGGTAACATGATATATTCTATATGAAATAAGATATCCTAAGTGACATAATATATTCTATATGAAATGAAATGACTTAGGTAACATGATATATTCTATATGAAATGAAATAACCTAAGTAACATGATATATTTTATATGAAATGAAATATCCTAAGTGACATAATATATTCTATATGAAATGAAATGACTTAGGTAACATGATATATTCTAAATGGAATAAAATAATTTAAATGACATGGCAAATATAAATGATATGACATATAATCTAAATGAAATGAAATGACATGAAACATAAAATAATGCTATCATATAATATGCATGAAAATAAAAATAAAAATAATAATGCATGAACATAGTAAATGCTAAATAATGTGACAAAAATAAATAACTAAATAAAAAGCATAGGATATCATGAAATATTCAAAACCATATAAAAACAATATAACATCAAAAATATAAATAAAAAATAATAACAATACCATGAAAATTATCATAGCAAAAATCACATATTATATAGTATGCATGAATATGAAAAATGCAATGCATGAGAATGTATTGTCTCCTTTAATTAAGAAAATCCATATATCTAAAAAGATATCCGGCTACCTTAGGAAAATATATCAAATTAAATTTTCTAAAAATCAAAATACTTTGTGATTGTTTGAAAACAATTTTGGAAAACTTAGATTAAAAAAAAAAAAAACCTAGCTAAACCCTTTTTAAATGGCTCTAATTTCCTAAGTTTAAAATCCCGGACTTGACCACCCTTAACCCGAGGTTTATAAAATCATTTTTAGGGTTTAAAAAGGCTTGAAAACTACCCTAAGACAGTAGCTAAACTTCCTAATCAACCCCGTCTAAATAATTTAGCCAAAACAGAAAAATGATTTTCCTTCAAATTCAAATATGCCTCCACTGTCTAGTTTTAGAACATGATTTTTAAAAAATTAAAAAAATCTAAAAAAAAAGACTAGAGACTCAGAACATGTAAAAATACACGGAAAAAAATTAGCTTAATTTTCTGGTTAAAGATGACTGCCAGAAAAATCGGAAAAGTACGAGTACTGGGTGAAAAAACTGTTTTGTCATAACACATTTTTTTGCCTTTGATAAAATCATTTAAAAATCAAAGTAAAAATGTTAGAGACTCTCCTAAAGACTCACAAACAGTAGCTAACACTTTTGAAAAGTTAGGCAAAAATTGACTTAAGTAAAAAAAATCACAAAGGTAGAATAATCAATTTGACAACTCTTTAATTTTTCACAAGTATGCTCAAAATGAGCATGACTTTGAACCATTGATTGGTTTAAGTCATAAATCATGTGGCCATAACATGAAATGCATGAAAATACAACAAATATGATGTATGAAATACATGATTTAAAACCTAAATGCATGAAAAATGCATGGCATCAATAAAATGACATAGACCTAACATGAACTTGCATGGCATTTAATGTAACCTAGGTCTAAAATGCATGACATGCATGATAATGCAAGCACAACCTAAAGCTAAAAAATGCATGGAAAATACACAAACATATAGTATATTTAAACAAAATACACAACAATATATCATGGAAATGAAAACCTATCAACTAGTATAATAAAAATGCACACATAAAGCACAAGAGAGGGGGTAGCCGAATAGTCCATATGGACATGGCATTTTCACAAATACTTAACACACTAACATGTATAGCTAAAGAATAATACTTAAATCATGTAAATATAAAATAATGGCATGAAAATCAATAGGCATATGGATTAACAAAATGTAAATCATAAACAAACTTAAACACTTTGAAAACAAAAAATAAAAAATGTAAGACAAGTAAAATAAACATGATAACAATATAATAAACTCAACAATGGAAACAAGCAAGCTACAAAATCAAAACAAGCTTCTTATTTATGTGCTTGAAGAAGATTTAAAGCATCAAACTTGTTAAAGATCACTAAGAACATGTAATAAAAAACAAAAACAACAACTACACAAAAAGAATGGGCCATTCGGCTACCCCTCTAAATCATGAAAATTTTTTTTCTCAAAAGTTTTTCCAAGAAAGTATAAAGAAGAACTTAAAGGAGAAACTTAAAAACACTTATTTTAAAAAGGAAAATCAAAAGAAACTCGCCAAAATAGTAATCAAAACAGCAAATTAAGAATAAAAAATCAAGGAAAGTGCAAGAGTATGGTGCTTAAAGCAACCTTTAGAAGCTATATTGCAAGCTTTTCTCTTCTAACTTTCTTTTCTTTTCTAAACTTTTCTTTTTGCCTTTCAAAAATGGAAAGCATTCAGCAAAAATCAGAATGTGAATAGAGTGCCAATGAAAGAAAAAAAAACCTCCCCCCTTGTAGTGGCCGACTAGCCCCTTGGAAGAACCTAGGAGGTTCTAGAATTTTTTTTTCAACAAATTTGATCCTATGGCCTTTATTCCAAGATGCCTTCTATGTAGGATTCTCACCCTTAGATCAGAATCATCAGCCCTTGAATTATGATGTCATAAATATATTTTATGCAAATTCAAAGGCTTGATCACAAAAATAACTACCTTCCTCTTCATTGTTGGCCTTTTGATTAAAAATAAAAAAAATATCTGCCCACCATTGGGCCTTGGCCGACTGACCCCTCATCTTCCAGCCCATGCTTCATTTTTTAAAAAACCAAGAAAAGCCATTTTCGATTTTTTGGATAAAATGACCTTTTTGCCCCCCGAACATAAATAAATAGCAAACGAACTCCAAATTCAAAAATTCTTTTTTTAATACTTCCAAAATAATAAAAAATTGAATTCTGAAGGTTTTCAAAATTTTCTGAGCCCATTTGCTATTTATTTGGATTTTTTCTTTCGAAATTGCCCTTTTGTGCTCTCAAACTTTACCATTTTTTAAACGAGCTCCAAATCCACATTTTTCTTCACCAATCTCTTCCAAATAATTTAAAAGTATGAACTGGAAGTTTTCATAATTTTTAGAACTAATTTGGTATTTTTTCAGAATTTATCTGCTTGAATTACTACATAGTGGGCCCAGGATTTGGCCATTTTGCAAACGAACTCCGAATCCTGATTATCTTTCTTCAATCTCTTCCAAATAATTTAAGAATGAGATCTGCAAATTATCAAAATTTTTGGAGCTCATTTACTATTTTTCCAAGATTTATCTTCTTGAATTTCTGCATTGGGGATCCGGGATTTGGCCATTTTGCAAACGAACTCTGAATTTTCTTTCTCCAATCTCTTCGAAAAGATTTAAGAATGAGATCTGCAAATTTTTAGAATTTTTGGAGTTCATTTGCTATTTCTTTCCTAAATTTTCCAATTTTGCCCTTTTTCCTTCGAAACCCGGTTTTGCTCAAAACAAGTCCGGTTTTTAGATTTTCTTCAAATTGAGCCTTGGGCTATCCTTGTTTAATCACTCCTCATCAATTAGGGGCTTTAGTTTTACCGAATCGGGCCATTTCTGTAATTCTTCCAAATTTCACCGAAATCCACCAAAAACCCTAATTCTCGATTTTCTTCCGGATTTACTTTTCTTTCAGTTTTTCTTCCAAGTAGCTTCTCCATTACCCATAGTCAGTGCTTATCTTTCATTTGGAACCTTCAATTTCGACCAATTTGATCGTTTAAGCACTTTCCCCCAAATTTCCCGAACTAGGCTTTCTTTTCTACTGAATCTCTGTAACCCAACTTCCGAACTCCATATCTTTCGATGTAAACCTCGGATTATCAAAATTCTTTCACCAATTTTCAATTGAACTTCAAATCTTGATTTTGAAAGTGGGTTGAATTTTTTAGTAGTTGACTTTTTAGGGTTGACTTTTTTAAGTTTGAATTTTTATGCTCGTCTTCTTAGACTAAGTCTCGGAGTACCACCTGCAGGATGAAAAAAGTCTTTTTACATTCTGAAGCATCAATTTAGGAAGAAAACATACCTGTTTTAGAGGTCCGGACAAAATTAGGTGTCTACAGCTGCCCATCTTTTCCTATTGCTGAGAATCAGAAATCAGGCAAAGATAAACAAATACTAATTTTGTCCGGTTAGTGAAATCACATGTGATGGAAAGAGGAAAGGGTTTTCATTTTTTCATTTTTCATTTTTCAATTTTTTTTCATTTTTTTTTTGGAAAAGCTGTAAATTGAAGATTTTCTCCTTAAATTGAATTCCCTAACTAATCAAGGCTCGACCCGTCTTAAGGAAACGAGTTTGATTTGCAAGAGAAGAAATGACATCGACGATGGTCTCAGGGTCTTAACCTGTCTTGTTCTCAGCTGTTTTTAGAATTTTGGGTATCTCTTCCAGAAGCTTCGGCTATCACCACCAAAGACTTGCTCAAGCAAATGTAAAACTCTGGATATCTCCATCAGAGGCTTTGGCTATCACCACCAAAGACTTGTTCACTTTTAAAGCTGGAAAACTCTGGATATCTCCATCAGAGGCTTTGGTTATCACCGCCAAAGACTTGTTCATTATTTAAAACTGTAAAAACTCTGGAAACTTGTGCCTGGAGGTCCAAAAAATGGTGCCTGGAGGCGTTACCCATAATTTGAAAAATTATGCTCAGAGATCTTAAAAATGGTGCCCGGAGGCCTTACCCATGATGAAAATACCTTGACGATGGTCTCAAGGCTCGACTCATTTGATAAACAGAATGAATTCGATTTAAAACAAAAGGAAATACCTCGACGGTGGTCTCAAGGCTCGACTTATTTGATAAAATAGAATGAATTCGATTTAAAACAAAAGGAAATACCTCAACGGTGGTCTTAATGCTCGACTCATTTGATAAAACAAAATGAATTCGATTTAAAACAAAAGGAAATACCTCGACAGTGATCTCAAGGCTTGACGCATTTGATAAAATAGAATGAATTCGATTTAAAACAAAAGGAAATACCTCGCGGTGGTCTCAAGGCTCGACTCATTTGATAAAACAGAATGAATTTGATTTAAAACAAAAGGAAATACCTCGACGGTGGTCTCAAGGCTCGACTCATTTGATAAAACAGAATGAATTCGATTTAAAACAAAAGGAAATACCTCGACGGTGGTCTCAAGGCTCGACTCATTTGATAAAACAGAATGAATTCGATTTAAAACAAAAGGAAATACCTCGATGGTGGTCTCAAGGCTCGACTCATTGGATAAAACAGAATGAATTCGATTTAAAACAAAAGGAAATACCTCGCGGTGGTCTCAAGGCTCGACTCATTTGATAAAACAGAATGAATTCGATTTAAAACAAAAGGAAATACCTCGACGGTGGTCTCAAGGCTCGACTCATTTTTATAAAACATAATGAATTCGATTTAAAACAAAAGGAAATACCTCGACGGTGGTCTCAAGGCTCAACTAATTTGATAAAACAGAATGAATTCGATTTAAAACAAAAGGAAATACCTCGACGGTGGTCTCAAGGCTCAACTCATTTGATAAAACTGAATGAATTCGATTTAAAACAAAAGGAAATACCTCGACGGTGGTCTCATGGATCGACTCATTTGATAAAACAGAATGAATTCGATTTAAAACAAAAGGAAATACCTCGACGGTGGTCTCAAGGCTCGACTCATTTGATAAAACACAATGAATTCGATTTAAAACAAAAGGAAATACCTCAATGGTGGTCTCAAGGCTCGACTCATTTGATAAAACAGAATAAATTCGATTTAAAACAAAAGAAAATACCTCGACGGTGGTCTCAAGGCTCGACTCATTTGATAAAACAGAATGAATTTGATTTAAAACAAAAGGAAATACCTCGACGGTGGTCTCAAGGCTCGACTCATTTGATAAAACAGAATGAATTCGATTTAAAACAAAAGGAAATACCTCGACGGTGGTCTCAAGGCTCGACTCATTTGATAAAACAGAATGAATTCGATTTAAAACAAAAAGAAATACCTCGACGGTGATCTCAAGGCTCGACTCATTTGATAAAACAAAATGAATTCGATTTAAAACAAAAGGAAATACTAAGAATGATTCTGGGTTTGGTTCATTTGGAAAAAATAAATTTAACTTGAAAATGAAAGGAACATACCTTGACTGCGGTCTGGGGGCTCGACTCATTTGAGAAGCAAAACGAGTTCGATTTGGAAAGGAACGTACCTCGACGGTGACCTCAGGGCTCGACTCATTTTGAGAAGTAGAACGAGTTCACTTTGGGGAAGTCAAAGTTTTCCTGATTTCTGCAATGTTGGCTAAATGCAATGATGAGAATGACATGCTTTGCAAATTCTTGTATGTTTCCTAAGAATGAATGCAATCAAATGATTGTGTCATGATTTCTAATGCATGGTTTATTTGAGGTTCACAGATTATCCGACTTCATGACAGAGTCTTCAATTGTTCACTGATGCCCCATTTAAGGAATCCTTCACTCAAGATAACTTGTCAAACAGTCTCAGTTTCTGACTTTCGCTGAAATTCATAAATTTTCTGACTTCGTGATGGAGTCTCCAACACGTTCACTGTTTTCTTTTACTTGGTGAATTTTCCATGAAGATTAGTGGTTTCCAAACTTTTTCTAAGATTTAAATATATTCCTTAGTAATACTCTATATTTCTTTGTTTAAAGACTTTTATGCTTACTAATCATCATTCAATCTTATAACAAATAAGATGCAATTTCAAAAACGTATGAAAGAAAATATGAAACAAGCAAGATGTCATGAAAACGATAACAAGAATTTATTGCAACAAATGTTTTTTTTTTTAAATTGTAAAAGTGAATATCAAGGATATAAGAAACAAATGTAATGTTATAGGTTGTAGATGCCCCGGATGCGGAATATCTTGGACCCCTAATTTTTCAAACCATCTGAAATTTCTCTTGAACGAGCAATTTACTTGGGTAACCCCTCGGCTTCCGTAGTCATGTCAGACTGAATTGTTCCCATTTCCTATGATTTTCAGATACTTTCTCCTCCTTTACACGGAGCACTGATTCGAACTTTAATCAGTACCTGAGCCGCCCTTTCCGGGTTTTCAACTCAAGTGTCCTCCATTCGGTATTAAGTCGCCCTTTACGGGTTTTCGGCTTAAACCTCTCCTTTTACATTCTTTTTTCATTTTCATTTTTTTGTTCTCTCTTTTTTCTTGTATTCTACCATGCATCTGAGAATTCTAAATGCTTCCAAGGTAAAAATATCAATTCAAAAGCTGGGATGAATTCTAAGAATAACCTTTCAAATTAAATATCCATGCTTGATCAAAATGGGCTTTTCAAGCACGTAATGTAGGCCAAGGCTCAGGTTTAGAAAGAAAGGATAAATAGGCCCAAAATGTGTTTAACGGTGATTGGATCAAGAATCATTTCTTGAGGAGAGTTCATTCTTGAAACCTTTGTCCCTTTTTTGGACTTTTTTTTTTCTTTTTTGCTTTGTTGGCTTTCATTTGTCATTCTTTGATTTTTCACATTTTTCGATGGCTTTCTTTTTTCCATGATTTTTGATTATTTTTTCTCGCATTTTCCCTCCAGTGTAGAGGGTGATCCTTGATCAAGGTTTAAAGATATAAATACTTCCTAAGGCTCAAAGGGGTGACTAAGGATAATTTCTTCTTAGTGAAAGGAATATAAAAGATGGCCATTCATCATATAAAGCATGAATATTCTCATTAAAAAGCAATCCACAAGGGAGATAGACATATAGAGTTTCCATTTTTATGCTTGGAATCATTCGAATTTCCATGTGCACAGCATCACACTTTTTTTTTCAAGCATAATACTTCTTCAGTTCATTAGCATTCACGGGATTTCTGAAATCCTCCCCGTCTATCCGAGTTAAAATCAATGCTTCTCCAGAAAAAGCTCTTTTTACCACATAGGATCCTTCCCAATTCGGAGCCCACTTTTCTCGCGGGTCCTTACTATAAGGAGAATTTTCCTCAGTACCAACTCCCCCTCTCGAAACTGTCTGGGATGAACTTTCTTGTTGTGGGCTCGAATTATCCTTTTCTGATACAACTGCCCATGACAAATTGCTTTCAATCTTTTCTCCTCGATGAGATTCAGCTTTTCATAACGAGCTCTAACTCATTCTGCTTCTTCTAGGCCAACTTCCATCAAAACCCGTAATGAAGGGATTTCAACTTCAATAGGTAGCATTGCTTCCATCCCATATACCAAAGAAAATGGCGTTGCCCCTGTAGATGTGTGAACTGAGGTACGATATGCATGAAGAGCAAAAGGCAAGATCTCATGCCAATCCTTATACACATCGGTCATCTTCTCAACAATCTTCTTGATGTTCTTATTGGCTGCTTCTACTGCCCCATTCAACTTCAGACGGTAAGGTGCCGAATTATGATGTGTGATCTTGAACTGAGTACACACTTCTCTCATTATCTTATTGTTCAAATTGAGAGCATTATCCAAAATAATTCTTGCTAGCAACCCATAACGGCATATGATTTCTTTCTTAACAAATCTGCATACCACCGACTTTGTTACATTCGCATATGAAGCAGCTTTTACCCACTTTGTGAAATAATCTATGGCCACCAAGATGAAACGATATCCATTTGAAGCTTTCGGGGTAATAGGCCTAATCATATCCATTCCCCATATTGAAAATGGCCATGGTTAAGCCATGACATGCAATGGCGATGGCGACACATGGATCTTGTCCGCATATATCTGGCATTTATGGCACTTTCGGGAATAACTGATACAATCTCCTTCCATTGTCAACCAATAATACCCTACCCTCATAATCTGCTTAGCAAGCATGTGACATTAGCATGAGTGTCACATATCCCTTCATGGACCTCTTCTATAATTCTTTGAGCTTCGGCAGATCCGACACATCTCAATAAGACTTGGTCTTTTCATTTCTTGTAGAGAATCTCACTGTCTAGAACAAAACTCATTGCTACCCTTCTCAGAGTCCTTTTGTCATTTTTTGTTGTTTGTTCTGGATACTGTTGACTCTTGATGTACTGCAAGATGTCATTATACCAAGGGAGGCCATCTGCTTTTTCTTCAATGCTCAAACACTGGGCAGGAGACTCATATATACTCATCTTTATTGGCACAACTTCAGCCTCTTCATTCACTTTAAACATTGATGACAAAGTAGCCAGAGCATTTGCCATTCTATTTTCTTCTCGAGGGAAGTAATTGAAATTCACTTCTTCAAATTCCTCCAATAGACTCAGTATGAGTTCTCGGTATCAGATTAGCTTTGTATCTCGGGTTTTTCATTCTCCCCGCAGCTGGTATATCACTAGGGCTGAGTCGCCGAAAACTTCTAATACTTTGATCTTTCTGTCCACTGCAGCACGAAGGCCCAT
Organism: Fremontodendron californicum; assembly: GCA_030761205.1. Classification (NCBI taxonomy): domain Eukaryota; kingdom Viridiplantae; phylum Streptophyta; class Magnoliopsida; order Malvales; family Malvaceae; genus Fremontodendron; species Fremontodendron californicum. The sequence goes on from JAULJL010000005.1 coordinate 28,733,522, forward strand.
AGTACACGCTTCATACTCGGCAGTATTGTTTGTACAATCAAAATCCAATCTAGCAGTGAAAGGATAATAATATTCTTCTGGGGATATGAGGAATGCACCAATTTAGTGTCCCATGGCATTGGATGCACCATCAAAGTACATTTTCCATACTTTCTTCTTTAGGGGAGCCTCATCTGCTTGCGAAACATACATCAAATCTTCATCTGGGAAGTCAAAGTTCAACGGCTTATAATCTTCCACTGCCCGACTTGCTAAAAATTCAGCCACTGCACTACCCTTGATAGCTTTCTGACTTACATATACAATATTCTATTCTGACAATAAAACCTGTCATCTTGCTGTTCTCCCTGATAAAAAAGGTGCTTCCAACATTTACTTGATTGGATCTAGCTTGACAATCAACCACGTTGTGTGGTACAACATGAACTGTCTGAGTCTTCGAGCAGTCTAAGCTAAGGCACAACACAACTTTTCTACCGATGAATACTTCAACTCATAATCTGTGAACTTCTTGCTGAGGTAGTAAACTGCTTGTTCTTTCTTCCTTGTCTCATCATGTTGCCCCAAGACACAACCCATGGATCTCTCAAATACTGATAGATACAGTGTCATTGGTTTATCCGGAACAGGTGGCATTAGTACTGGTGGGTTTGATAGATAATGCTTAACCTTTTCAAAAGCGATCTGGCATCCTTCATCCCATTCTCCTGGATCACATTTTCGAAGTAACTTAAATATTGGATCACATTTGTCGGTTAATTGAGAAATAAACCGAGCAATGTAATTCAATCTCCCCAAAAAGCCTCTTACTTCCTTTTGAGTACGAGGTGGTGGCAAATTCTGAATGGCCTTCACTTTATCCGGGTCAATCTCAATTCCCTTTTTGTTGACGACAAAACCCAGCAATTTTCCCGAGGTGACTCCAAAAGTGCATTTTGTTGGATTTAGCTTGAGTCGAAACTTTCTTAGTCATTCGAAGAGCTTCTTAAGATTTGCAATATGCTCCTTTTCTCCTTGTGACTTTGCAATCATATCATCGACATAGAGCTCAATTCCCTTATGCATCATATCATGAAACAAGGTCACCATGGCTCTCTGATATGTTGCACCAGCATTCTTCAACCCAAACGGTATTACCTTGTAGCAGAAGGTTCCCCACATTGTGACAAATGTGGTTTCTCCATATCTTCTGGTGCTATTTTAATCTGATTATATCCCGAGAATCCGTCCATGAAAGAAAATAAAGAACTCTTCGCCGTATTATCCACCAGAGTATTGATATAGGGCAAAGGGAAATTATCTTTAGGGATGGCCTTGTTCAAATCTCTGAAATCAACGCACATCCGCATCTTGCCATCCTTTTTTGGTATTGGAACAATATTTGCCACCCATTCTAGATATTTTGCCACCTTTAAGAATCTAGTATCAAATTGCTTCTTCACCTCCTCTTTTATCTTTAACAACATGTTCGGCCTCATTCTTCTCAACTTTTACTGAGTTGGCTTGCATTCTGGCCTTAAAGGGAGCTTATGAACCACAATATCTGGATCCAACCCTGGCATGTCTTGGTAAGACCATGCAAATACATCCACATATTCTTGGAGCAAGGCTATCAATTCACCCTTTATTGATAATGACAATGAAGTCCCAATTTTGACCTCATTTATCTCCTCACCATTTCCCAGATTTATCATTTCTAATAGTTCCTTATGAGGAAGTACTTGTTTCTCCTCTTGTTCTATTTTCACTAATAGATTCGGAGATAGACCATAATCCTCAGTATCTTCATTAGCCTTAAAATCACCCATTCAAATGGGTCTTTCAAAATCAATTTCAAAATTACTGACAGGAAGGACCTCATATTCCGCATCCGTACACCTGTAAATTGGTGGGGAAGAAACAATATAGGAAAAAATATATAATGAAAACAAAATAAATAGCAAAAATGAAAGAATATAGACACATCAATATGAATAAAATACATCGTGCTTGTTATTTATTGAATGAAAATGTTTAAACAAAAGGCCCATTACTGAAGAAAAAAAAACTCTTAGTATCTCTGAGTAAAGATAATTAAGATTTTTTTAAAGTATTACTTTGGAATAGACTTAAAAACTATGGGCAACTCAGTCGCACTCCAATTGGTTAGTCTATATCCTGGTGGACAAGGTCGCACCATCCAATTCGCATTGTCACTTTCCATCCCTTCTTTCCCAGTCATGCAAATCACCATATCCTGAATCTGCCCACCCTTATTCATATGGAATTTTTCAAAAGCTTGCTCGATCATTATGAGTACATCCTCTGCATTCTTTTCTCCGAATAGAAAACCAACCGAGCAAAAGTTATGAAGGATTGGTGGGAAAGTCATGGGTTCCCATTCAATATCCATACCCGCGAGACGGGCCATCCCTCTTTTTCGGTTCATTTCAACTTGTTTCCTCTTCTCATGAGCCTTCGAAAGATACCCTAAGCTAAACTGGTCTTTCTTTCCCACTACTTTCATTGCTCAAGCCATCCCTTGAAGATATTTTCCAAGACCTTTTCCAGCCCTGCAACCCTTTCCCACTATAGTTCTTACTCCTAGCCTTGTGTTCTTGGACAACCTTGGTTTTGGATTTTTTTCGTCCTTTAGCGATGAAAACCACATTTACGAATTCCAAAGATCGAAAGGAACATTATACGTCATCTTTATTGGGTTCAACATAAGGAGATTCAGTAGATGCAGAGACTATTATGTCTTCTTCTCCTGATACAGCGACCAACAACCCTCTATTATAAATTTCAGCTTTTGATGGAGAGATGAGGGTACAGCCTCTACTGAATGTATCCACGGCCTTCCCAACAAGTAATTATAGGACATATTTTATATCTATGACCTGAAAGTTCACCGTATAGGTGCATGAGCCTATCTCCAGAGGAACCTCAATAGTTCCCATTACCTCTCTCCTGGTACCATCAAAAGCTCTAACTACTGTGTAACTCGGCAGCATATAAGAAATATAAATTGACAACTTAAACGGGGTTGCCAGGGGCATTACATTTAATGAAGAACCATTATCTAAAAGCACCATTGGTAGTATATGCCCCTTGTAGGTGGTTTTTATGTGAAGAGCCTTTGTGGACCCAATACCATTGGGCGGTATTTCATCATAACTGAAATATATATGATCGTCTGTCCCAATGTTTCCCACCAGCCTATCTAATTGTTCTACCGATATGTTGTTAGTCATATATGCCTGATTCAACACTCTCAACAAGGCATTTCTGCGTGGCTCCGAGTTTAATAGCAAAGATAAGATGGAGATTCTTGCTGGCTGACGCTGCAATTGCTCAACCACACTATACTCACTATGTTTTATGAACTTTAAAAACTTGCAAGCCCCATTTTCATTCACTGGCTCTTTTATCTTGTTAACCGGGGCTGATCCCCTTTCTGCTTTTTTTGACAAATCCATCTCAATATGAATTGGTTCAGCTGCTTTCTTCTCTTTGTCCATTCCTTAATCCTTTCTCGTTGATCCCTGTTCAACAACCTCAGGGGCATAACACCTTCCACATCGTGTTAAGTGCCCCACACCTGTAATATCTTGCTGACTTGAAGACATGGGCATAACCATGCTGCAGTCATATTTCCATGGTGCAGCTTTGTTTTCCTTGTATGAAAAGGAAGAAGGCAAATCTATGATTAGCTTAGGCGCAATTTTCTCAACAACCGGAGTAGTCTTCTTTAGTTCATCGTAATAGATGATCAAAGGTCTTCCTATTCCATCGCCAGCCGCATTCTCAATAACCTCTACTTCATCCTCTATTTCTTCATAAAAATGGGCTTCCCCCTCATCCATAATCTTTTGGACTTTACCTAGAAAGTTCGCTCATCCCTGTATGATATGACCTTTACATCCATGGAACGGGCACCAATCGTCCATCCTGTTTGCAACCATTTTTAAATTGTCACCATCCTCCACCATTTTCGCTTTTACCATTTCGACCCTCACTTTTATCATTGGGTTCTTGACTTCACTGACATGTCTTTTCAACCTTCTTTCTTCCCCTGTCAATACTGTATTTACCCGATTCTCAGCATTAACGGGTAATAGATTTCCTGCTACATTCGGCCCATTCCTTGTCCCGAACTTTACCACCCCAGTATTAATCAAACTTTGTACTCTTTTCTTAAAGGCAATACAGTCCTCAGTCGAATGGCCTTGGATCCCTGCGTGATATGCGCAGCTAACATTAGCGTTGTACCACCTTGGATATGGTGGTGTCAGAGGTTTGAGGTATACAGGAGCAATAAGTTTACTCTGGAATAGTTTAGGATATAGCTCACCATAGGTGGTAGGAATCGGATCAAATTGGGGTTTCTGATCATTCCTTGGTGAACGTTGATTATTACATCCAGCACCTTGGGTGTTTAGGATAGTATTTTGGGGAAGATTTATTGTAGGGATATGCCAGTTGGAAAAGGCTATTGTGGTATATTGGTATAGGGAAATGGATTTTGGGTAAGATGATTCACATTGAGATAGTAAGGATTATACCGTAGATAAGGTGTGTAGGGTGTAGGAGGTCCATAAGATATAGGAAGAGTATAGGGCCTGGGAGGTGTGTATGGTGTATGAGGTGCATAGGGGTATTGATTACGTTGTACCACCTTGGATATGGTGGTGTCAGAGGTTTGAGGTATACAGGTGCAATAAGTTGACTCTACAATAGTTTAGGATATAGCTCACCATAGGTGGTAGAAATCAGATCAAATTGGGGTTTATGATCATTCCTTGGTGAACGTTGATTATTGCGTCCAGCACCTTGGATGTTTGGAACAGTGTTTCGGGGAAGATTTATATGTGGGGATATTCCAGTTGGAAAAGGCTGTTGTGGTATATTGGTATAGGGAAATGGATTTTGGGTAAGATGATTCACATTGAGATAGTAAGGATTATACCCTAGATAAGGTCTGCAGGGTGTAGGAGGTGCATAAGATATAGGAGGAGTATAGGGCCTGGGAGGTGTGTATGGTGTAGAAGGTGCATAGGGGTATTGATTGAAGCTAACTGCATTGTCTCTTCCTTCTTCTTTGTAGGGAAAACCTTTTTCGGGATTGCAGACTCACCCCATTCCATTTTCCCGTTCTTAATGGCAGACTCTATCATCTCCCCGGATATCACTATACCTACAAAGTCCTTGGTTGCACTCCCCATCAATTTATCATAATAAGGTGCTTTCAGTGTATTGATGAAAATCACTGTAGTTTCCTTGTTGGTCAAAGGAGGTTATACTTGTGAAGCCAGGTCTCTCCATCTCTGTGAATATTCTTGAAAGCTTTCAGTAGCTTTCTTTTCCATGTTTTGCAGAGTTAGACAATCAGGCACCATGTTCGTCACATGCTTGTATTGTTCCATGAAAGCTTTGGCTAGATCCATCCAAGAACAGATCTTAATACGGGTAAGCTGGTTATACCACCGAGTTGCGGACCCTATCAAGCTATCTTGAAAATAGTGGATAAGAAATTTTTCATCTTCATCATGTCCGATCATCTTTCGGCAGTACATGGTTAGATGTGCTGATGGGTTGGTGGTTCCATTATATTTTTCAAAGTCTGGTACTTTGAACTTTGGAGGAATCACTAGGCCATGCACTAAACTCATCTCTTTGGCATCCAGACTGCCCAAATAGCTCCGCCCCCTCAACTGCCCTTAATCTTTCCTCCAGCAGCTGATATTTTTTATGGGATTCTGCCGTTTCAACCCTCTTCAGCTCAGTCACCTTTGCCCTTTCCTTTTCAGCCAGTTCCTCAAAGTCTAGAACGTCCACATCAATTAGATCAACCCTAATATTACCCTTTTTAGGACCAAAATTCGATGCCTCAGCCGTTGGTTGGATGTAAACATAGGATGCTGCCCCAGTTGGAAGTTCATTTCTCACATGTTGGGATGCCTGACCATTCTGCTGTACCCCCTCTGGTCGGTCTTCTTGGTTTACTGCCCCCATTACTGTAACCGAAATTTCCCCTGGCCATTTCTGCCTCATCATGGTATTCATCATCTCCATGAGTTTGGCCATTTGTTCCCGTGACTCCTCCTGAGACTTAGCCAACTGTTTCTGCAGTTCCCTTTGAGTTCTTTCCATCCTTTCAATTCTAGCAAGCTGATCGTTCTCCATAGCTCTGGCTTGAGATCGAGTATTGTAAGGGTGTCGAAAATCTGATTCTTTCAAAAATTGTACCTTTAGTTTAAAAACCATGAATTAGAAATTATTGACACATTTTTTTATTTTATTTTATAAAAATGAATGAATAAATGACTAAATGTTAATGAATGAACAAATAAGTAAATGACTAAGTGTATGAACATGAATGAATAATTATAAAGAATAAATGAATGGACAAATAAATAAATGACTAAGTGTATGAATAATTTATAAAGAATAAATGAATGAATGATTATAAATATAAATAAATGAATGAACAAACAAAATATATAAAGGAAAGAACAAATGAATGATGAATGCATTTTAAAAGTATTGGCCCCGGGATAATTCCAACCAAATTGTCTTTCATTGATTTCCTGGAACTAAATACATCAAAGATAAAAGATCACTACTTAAGACAATCTGATAATCTGTCTATCCTAATTCAAAAATGCTATTACAAAATACCGGTCCTATAGTAACTACCTCGAATCTTGGACCATTTTTACTGTTCTTTTTTGATTGCCTTGTTCTTCAAACTGACCCCTACTTGTTCACGGCCCTTTGACTTGTCAGCAAAAGCATCACCATGTAAGCTTTCCTTAGCTTGTTTCGCCAGTTTTTTGGCTCGGGCTTCCTCATGCTTTGCTCTCTCTTTCCAATTGTTCTTCTCCTTCTTGAGGTTTTTGACCTCTTGCTCTCATGCTTCGAAAGTCTTGAGGGTCCCCTCAAATCTGAGCTCGAAGTGGTACCTCTTGTTATCCAAGTGTAATTCCTGAAGATCTCTATTAGCAGTGTCCCTTTCTCTCTTGATCGTTTCCTTTTCTCTTTCTCGAGCTGATTCCCTATTTTTCATGTCCGCAAGCTCTTCTTGCAGCCGGGTAATCTCTTTGCTCATTTGGGTCTTTTCTTTTTCAAATTCTGCCCTTGCAATTTCTAACTCTGATGGCGCTTCCTTAGTTAGTGGACTCATGAACTGGACCTCTTTTCCATCTGATGTCAACAACATATCATTAACCCTCAATTCCCTCCATACCAGGTAATCAGGTGTGACGATGTCGGTATATCTAGCTACCTCCACCCGATGAGTTTCCTTCCATGCTACTACAATCTCATGTACCTTTCCCGAGTATCCATCTTCTCCATAAGCAAATTCCAAATCACTAAGGTCATGGGTCGTTGGAGTAAATTTACAGGATTCCGATTGTCTTAGTACCAGAAGTGGTGTATAGCTCACTCCTCCCCCTACTCCCAATAATGGAACAGAAGCTTTATCTCCGCACTTGTACAACGTCGGCATAAGAGCTATCCATGGAGCCCTCCAAATTATCATCTCAGCCCTGATATTCCGGAATATGTTGATCCATTGTTCCTCAGTCCTATTTTCAAGCCAATCCCTCTTAAAAAAATTCACCAATTGGTGCAAAAGACTTTCAATACGAGCGAAGAGGGAAATTCTCCTGTTTACAGAAATGGCTCTGAACCCATATGTAAAGAAGTTGTATACAACCTATAAAATGTCCTTTTCCTTCCCGTTTATAGAAATTCAGAGATCGGATTGTTTCTGCTATAATTGCCGGGGCTGGGTTTATCCTCTGCTCAAGCCTCTCAAAAACATCAAATACCGCCACATCCACATACCCTAATGTCTTTGGGAAGATAACTAAACCATAGATAGCCAGAGCAAAAATATTTGTAACTGTCTCCTTACTTGAATGTCCGTGAATTAAGGTCCGTAAAACATCCCATGAGATACAGTGACTTACCCCTTTTCGGACAACATGGCTTTCGACCCAATTTCTTTCCACTCCCAGAATCTTAGACATCTTTTTCTTGAAACCCGACGTCTTTGTCTCATTCAAATAAATACGGTCGGGAATAATGTTCTCAATATGCAACAAGGTTGAATATTCCTCTATGGTTGGAGTCATATCCTCTCGGTTGAAAGTAAAACACCGATAAGCGGGATTCCAGAATTGCACCACAGCTCGGATCACCTCTCCACTGACCTTAACCTGAACTAACAGTGCTATGTCCCATAAGTCTGAGTGAAGGCTTCTTTTTCTGATATGTTCCGTTGATTCCATATATCCATCAATTCCCGGAGATTATTTTTCCTGATAATAAGATCAACCTCGGCTGGAAATACTGACACATAACCCATTTTCAAACAATCCCCATTATCCTGCTGACCTTTCTCGGACTGTTTCCTAACCTCTAAATGCTTCTCGACCACTAAGACATTCTGACCCTCCATGGAAGCCCTTTTGGTTGAATATTATCCCTAGACCAATAACCTTCCATGTGCAAAAATGATGACAAGAATGCAAAAAAAAGAAAAAAAAACAAAAAACAGCAACAAAAAGAAAATGAATTAGTAACGGGAATAAATTTGAATAATACAAAAAACATATGATTCAAAACAATAATTATCCCTGAGGATGCCAACAAAATTTTGGCATTATAACACCCCTGAGACGAAACACCAACACTTATTACGGGCATAGTGATGTACGTTCATCATGGCCCGATTTTCAAAAATAAACTTTTTCGGAAAGTAGAATAAAAGGTAAAAAGATTGGAAATATTCCTCCATGTGTTCTTAACTTCGGGATATCTAATTGGAAATCCGGCATGGCTTCGCCTAGGTTTACTATATGAAGGTGAATTAGTTCTAAAAGCCACGAATTGTTCCTCACTATCGCCGGTGAAGGCTAGTAATGGACCCCGATAAAAGCGGGTTCAATTCGTTAGAGTCTATTTCCCTAGCCCATGCGGATTGTTAATCACAAAGGCTTAGGTAATTTAGTACTCCAGAAGTGTTTCACTAGCCCATGCGGATTGTTAATCACGAAGGCTTAGTTACTTTGCTCCCACCTTAAAGGACGGAACCCGGGTATAGGGCTCATGATATGCAAATGCACGTGTAGTGTGTGAGGAGAAATAACAAACCTTTCACCACCTATTCTACATCCCTTATTCTAAATGTCCCAACAAGATTAAACAACATAAGTCATCAACTAATCAATAAATGAATATATGCACCAAAATAACCAGAGAACAATTATAATATGTATGCACATGACTATGGACATATTTAAAAATATTTTATTATTTTTGAAATTATCCTTATTTTTAAAAATGTGGGAATTAAAATTAAATACCAATTAAACCAACAAAATCGAGACTTTGATAACACACGACTAATTCTAGGCCTGACTCTCTAATAGTCCCCAGCGGAGTCGCCAAGCTGTCACAACCTAAAAATTAATAAGTCTCATCGCAAGACTTTATTATTCGTTAAGCGTGACATTAAAAAAAACGAGGAAAAGTCGACTTAATTCCTCTTGAAAAATGAAGGTTTTGAAAATAACATTGAAAAAGACATGGAGTCGCTACCAATCTTTTTTAGCTAGGTATGATCGGCCATCTAAACATTTTAAAATTAATTAAAACATTTTTTAAAACCAATTTCAAGTCTGCGTTTTAAACCAGAGGAATCAAAGAAACAGGTTCCGGACTCGGTTACGTGTGGGGAAGGATTAGCACCCCCCTAATGCCCGTATAAAACGATACCTTATTAATCACGTGTTATTTCAAGTCTCGGTAAAAAGTCGATTTTAATTTAGTATTTCAAGTTAATTCCCAATTTAAAGAAAAATAATTCCATTTTTAATTGAAAATGATCCGGAATTTTAAATTCAAAATTTTCCTTTATTCCCAACAAATGTGGCAAAATATAAATTTTTTTTTTTAGTTTGGAAAACTTTCCGAATCATTCATGTTTTAAAAGAAGATATTCCGTTATTAATGATAATTGATGATATTCTCCCCAGCAAACCCGATAAAGAACTCATGAATTATTTTAACTCGGGAATATCTTTATTTTATTGAAAATCATTACCTTTTTCAAAATATTTTAAAAAATATGAATATGAATATGTGTGACATAAATAAAAAGACATAGCAAAGTCTAGATAATATAATGCAACCTAAATGGTATGATATAATTTAAATGTCATAGCATATTCTAAATGAAATGAAATATCCTAAGTCATATGATATATTCTAAATGAAATGAAATAATCTAGGTAACATGATATATTCTATATGAAATGAGATATCCTAAGTGACATAATATATTTTATATGAAATGAAATGACCTAGGTAACATGATATATTCTATATGAAATGAAATAACCTAAGTAACATGATATATGTTATATGAAATGAAATATCCTAAGTGACATAATATATTCTATATGAAATGAAATGACCTAGGTGACATGATATATTCTAAATGGAATAAAATGATTTAAATGACATGGAAAATATAAATGATATGGCATATAATCTAATTGACATGAAATGACATTAAACATAAAATAATGCTATCATATAATATGCATGAAAATAAAAATAAAAATAATAATGCATGAACATAGTATATGCTAAATAATGTGACAAAAATTAATAACTAAATAAAAAGCATAGGATATCATGAAATATTCAAAACCATATAATAAACAACATAACATAAAAAATATAAATAAAAAATAATAACAATACCATGGAAATTATCATAGCAAAAATCACATATTATATAGTATGGATGAATATGGAAAATGCATTGCATGAGAATGTATTTTTTCCTTTAATTAAGGAAATCCGTATATCTAAAAAGATATCCGGCTAACTTAGGAAAATATATCAAATTAAATTTTTTAAAAATCAAAATACTTTGTGATTGTTTGAAAACAATTTTGGAAAACTTAGATTAAAAAAAATAAAAAAACCTAGCTAAACCCTTTTTAAATGGCTCTAATTCTTTAAGTTTAAAATCTCGGACTTGACCACCCTTAACCCGAGATTTATAAGATCATTTTTAGAGTTTAAAAAGGCATGGAAACTACCCTAAGACAGTAGCTAAACTTCCTAATCAGCCCCCTCTAAAGAACTTAGCCAAAACAGAAAAATGATTTTCATTCCAATTCAAATCTGCCTCAACTGTCCAGTTTTAGAATATGATTTTTTAAAAATTTAAAAAAATCTAAAAAAAAATACTGGAGACTCAAAACATGTAAAAATACACGGAAAAAAATTGGCTTAATTTTCTGGTTAAATATGACTGCCCAGAAAAATTGGGAAAGTACGAGTACTGGGTGAAAAAACTGTTTTGCCAAAACACATTTTTTTGCCTTTGATAAAATCATTTAAAAATCAAAGTAAAAATGTTAGAGACTCTCCTAAAGACTCACAAACAGTAGCTAACACTTTTGAAAAGTTACGCAAAAATTGACTAAGTAAAACAAATCACAAAGGTAGAATAATCAATTTGACAACTCTTTAATTTTCCACAAGTATGCTCAAAATGAGCATGACTTTGAACCATTGATTGGTCTAAGTCATAAATCATGTGGCCATAACATGAAATACATGAAAATACAGCAAATATGATGTATGAAATGCATGATTTAAAACCTAAATGACATGAAAAATGCATGACATCAATAAAATGACCTAGACCTAACATGAACTTGCATGACATTTAATGTAACCTAGGTCTAAAATGCATGACATGCATGATAATTCAAGCACAACTTAAAGCTAAAAAATGCATGGCAAATACACAAACATATAGCATATTTAAACAAAATACACAACAATATATCATGGAAATGAGAAACCTATCAACTAGCATAATAAAAATGCACACATAAAGCATAAGAGAAGGGGTAGCCGAATGGTCCATATGGACATGGCATTTTCACAAACACTTAACACACTAACATGTATAGCTAAAGAATAATACTTAAATCATGTAAATATAAAATAAAGGAATGAAAATCAAAAGGCATTTTCACAAACACATGGATTAACAAAATGTAAATCATAAACAAACTTAAATACTTTGAAAACAGAAAATCAAAAATGTAAGACAAGTAAAATAAACATGATAACAAGATAATAAACTCAATAATGGAAATAAGCAAGCTACCAAATCAAAAGAAGCTTCATATTTATGTGTTTGAAGAAGATTTAAAGCATCAAAGTTGTTAAATATCACTAAGAACATGAAATAAAAAACAAAAACAGCAACTACACAAAAAGAATGGGCCATTCGGCTACCCCTCTAAATCATGAAAAAAAAATTCTCAAAGCTTTTTCTAAGAAAGTATAAAGAAGAACTTAAAGGAGAAACTTAAAAACACTTATTTTAAAAAGGAAAATCAAAAGAAACTCATCAAAATAGCAAATCAAGAATAGAAAATCAAGGAAAGTGCAAGAGTATGGTGCTTAAAACAACCTCTAGCAGCTATATTGCAAGCTTTTTCTCTTCTAATTTTCTTTTCTTTTCTTTTCTAAACTTTTCTTTTTGCCTTTAAAAAATGGAGAGCATTCAGCAAAAATCAGAATGTGAATAGAGTGCCAATGAAAGAAAAAAAACCCCTCCCCCCTTGTAGTGGCCGGCTAGCCCCTTGGAAGAACCTAGGAGGTTTTAGAATTTTTTTCAACAAATTTGATCCTATGACCTTCAATCCAAGATGCCTTCTATGTAGGATTCTCACCCTTAGATTAGAATCATCAGCCCTTGAATTATGATTTCATAAAGATGTCATAAATATATTCTCTCTCTCCAACCATTGGTCCATGTGTTGCAAATTCAAAGGCTTGATCACAAAAATAACTACCTCCCTCTTCATTGTTGGCCTTTTGATTAAAAATCAGAAAATATCTGCCCACCATTGGGCCTTGGCCAGCTGACCCCTCATCTTCCAGCCCATGCTTCATTTTCTTAAAAAGCAAGAAAAGCCTTTTTCGGTTTCTTAGATAAAATGACCTTTTTGCCCCCCGAACATAAATAAATAGCAAATGGACTCCAAATTCAAAAATTATTTTTTAATACTGTTGAAATAATAAAAAATTGAATTCTGGAGGTTTTCAAAATTTTTCGAGCCCATTTGCTATTTATTTGGATTTTTTATTCCCAAATTGCCTTTTTGTGCTCCCAAACTTTACCATTTTTTAAACGAGCTTCAAATCCATATTTTTCTTCACCAATCTCTCCCAAATAATCTAAAAGTATGATCTGGAAGTTTTCATAATTTTTGGAACTCATTTGGTATTTTTTCGGGATTTATCTGCTTGAATTACTACAAAATGGGCCCGAGATTTGGCCATTTTGCAAACGAACTCCGAATCTGGATTTTCTTTGGCCAATCTCTTCCAAATAATTTAAGAATGAGATCTGCAGATTTTCAGAATTTTTGGAGCTCATTTACTATTTTTCCGAGGATTTATCTTCTTAAATTTCTGTATAGGGGACCCGGGATTTGGCCATTTTGCAAACGAACTCCGAATTCGGATTTTCTTTCGCCAATCTGTTCGAAATGATTTAAGAATGAGATATGCAAATTTTCAGAATTTTTGGACTTCATTTGACATTTTTCCCAAATTTTCTAATTTTGCCCTTTTGCTTTCGAAACCCGGTTTTGCTCAAAACAAGTCCGATTTTCAGATTTTCTTCAAACTGAGCCTTAGGCTATCCTTGTTTAATCACTCCTCATCAATTAGGGGCTTTAGTTTTACCGAATCGAGCCATTTCTGTAATTCTTCCAAATTTCACCAAAATCCACCAAAAATCCTAATTCTCGGTTTTCTTCCGGATTGACTTTTCTTTCAGTTTTTCTTCCAAGTAGCTTCTCCATTACCGGTAGTCAGTGCTTATCTTTCATTTGGAACCTTCAATTTCGACCAATTTGATCGTTTAAGCACTTTTCCCCAAATTTTCCGAACTAGGATTTCCTTTCTACTGAATCTCCGCAACCCAACTTCCGAAATCCATATATTTCGATGTAGACCTCGGATTATCAAAATTCTTTCACCATTTTTCAATTGAACTTCAAATCTTGATTATGAAAGTGGGTTGACTTTTTCAGTAGTTGATTTTTTGGGGTTGACTTTTCGAGGTTTGACTTTTTATGCTCGGCTTCTTAGACTAAGTCTCGGAGTACCACCTGTAGGATGAAAAAAGTCTTTTTACATTCTGAAACATCAATTTAGGAAGAAAACATACCTGTTTTAGTGATCCGAACAAAATTAGATGTCTACAATATATATACTAAAAGTATAAGAGAAAATATAAAAATATTTTAAGGGGTAAGATAGTAATTTCAAAAGTCGAGACAGGACGGAGCGGAGCAGGCATTTACCAAAACCACCCTGCTCCACCCCTCCCCTGCTTTAAAAAAAAAAAAAAAAAAACTTCTCCATTTGGAGCAGATCGGTGTGAAATCCATCAGTGAGATCGGATTTTGTTATCCCTAACCATAATTGACATTAGAATATATTTTTTGATTGACTGAGAAAAAACTTTAATTTAAAGAAATAAATATTATGTATAATAATATTTAATTAAAATAAAAATTTAAAGAGAATCAAATTAATAATAATAATGTTTAACTTTGACAAATTTAACAAATTAATCATATTATGTATTAATTTTACAAAAAAAATTATCAAAATTAAAAATGTTTGAGGACAAACTAAATTTTTTCTTTTTTTAATTAAAAAAAGATATTAATAATTGAATTTAGAGGGGCCAAGGCCCTGTCAGCCCCCTTAATTCGCCTCTGACGACCGTCTAATAATGGCTTGGAATAGGAAAGAGAGATAAGAGGGACAAAATGGTCAAATTTGATAAGGACCGTACCATACTAATGGTCAAATTAGTAATTGGGAGAGATTAATAATAAACACAACTTTGAATGTATGAGGAGGATATTCCCGTTGGTCGTTGGTTGTATTTATCAAGTGTGGTTTAGAACCAGTAAGTTGATCCGACTCAATATCCTGTCCCAATCAATCCGTCATAGAACTCGAACCAATTCGGATTAGCTTAAAAAAATTAAAGTTTTGAACTTGAAAAAAATGGAATTAAAAAAATTAAATTAAAAAAAATTCAAAACTAAACAATCTGAATTCATCATGACTCGAATTTGTTATGACATGAATCCAAAATCGATTCAATCTGAAACTCGTAAAACATCAAATCTATAACTTGAAAAATCTCGAGTTATAATTATATAATTTTATTTTAAAATTAAAATAAATAAATA
This sequence comes from Fremontodendron californicum, assembly GCA_030761205.1. Lineage (NCBI taxonomy): Eukaryota > Viridiplantae > Streptophyta > Magnoliopsida > Malvales > Malvaceae > Fremontodendron > Fremontodendron californicum. Next base: position 28,748,833 of record JAULJL010000005.1, read on the forward strand.
ATTAATTTTTCTTAAATAAAAATTTTAAATTTTTGAAAAGGTTATTATTTATATTTTATAATTATTATACAATTATATCGATAATGCATTATCAACAAAATTAATTAATACTAAATCTTTTAAATTTAATTATTAAATGAAATTACTTTGAAACATATTAAATATAATATGAATATCAAATGATTTTTAATATTATGCTTATTATATTTACAACAATTAACCAAAAAAATTAACAAACAATATTGTTAATCTAACATTTGATTTTATTATAAAAATATTCATTTAAATATATTATTGCACTTATCCACAATTAAATTTTAATTCTAATACAAAAATAATTTAAATGTATAAAAAATAATATTATAATTTCAACATATGATTGGATTTGATGTTTTGTATAAGAGCAAAATATTTTGTTTTATGAAAAAAGATGAAAGTAGGAAAGAGAGGTGGAAGAGGATGTGGATTGGTTTGGGAGTAGGAGTGGCAGCCATGGTGGATCTTGACATTTAATTTTGAAGGGGTCAACTAATTTTTTTTTTCCGTTCATTTGGAGTATCTTTTTTTATAATTATTAGTATAAAAAATATATGTAAGCAATATGCTAATAAAAATTATTAAGCTCATAAAATTATAAATGTTATCAATTTATAAACAAAAAATACAAGGAAACAAAATACTTCAAATAAATAATCTTACCTAAAATATTGAGCAAGTTCTTTTAAAGAAAGAAAATTTTCAAAAATTGAATCTAAATTAAATGTCTCCATAATCTCTCGTACGAGTTGAACAATACTTAAGGTATGTTGAGAAAACTAAAAAGTTAATTTATTATTATTATTATTATTTTTTTAAATTACATGATTATGACTTAATGTCTATGACAAGCTTATTGATTTTAAGATTTTATGAAGAATAATTGGTGTGTACGATAAATAGATTAATAAAATATAATTTTAACTTTTCTTAAATTGCAGTGCATAAAATTAAATTAATAAACAAATAAAAGTAACAAATAATTTTTTTAATTTAAGGTGTCAATTATATATATATATATATATATATATATATATATAGTAAAGAGATTCCAAAATTTGGGGGAGGCTCCCCTAAGCTCTAGTTATCATTCGCCCCTGAGTAGGAGTGGCGTGTGTAGAAAAAATAAATTTGGTAATTTTGGACACGATATAAAATACAACACATTTAATAAACACAAAGAAAATAATAAATACGACACAACACAATTAACGCGACATGTTTATACATGTATCGTATCATGTTTAGAATTTTGACAATTTAATAATGTGTTGTATTTATATTTATACTATTGATAAAAAAAATGAAATACGACACGTATACACAAATTGTTAGGTTTAAGGAAAAGAAAGATGAGAAAAGAAAAACACCTTAATGAGAAATGAAAGATTAGAAATGAGAAGATAAAAGAATAAAGAGGAAAAGAATACTCAGGAATGAAAGATTTTTTTGAAATTGGAAATTGGGGGGAAATGGAAATTGCCAAATTGGGATATGGAAATTTTGTTGGAGGGCTTTTTTGTTTTCAATTTTCTTATGTTGCCCTTTTTTATTAATGTTTTTCTCAATTTTTATAATTTAATACAAGTAAAAGGAAATTTAATTTAATTTTGATTTAATTAAATTTATATACTAATATTTTTTAAAAATAAAATTAGTTATTAATAGTAAATTAAAGTATAATTTAGAGGTATATTATTCTAGTAATAATTTTAATACAATTACTTTTACTTTTAAGTGTGATTAGTTTTTATAATTTATTGATATTAAGATTAATTATGTTTAAGTAATAAGACTTGTTAACTTAAATTTTTTAAATAAAATTAAATGCCTTATATTTAAACAAACTAAAATTAATATATTATTATTAACTTTATATTAATTGATTATAAATATCATGATTTCTTATTATTACAAACTTTAAATAATGCTATACATACTAATTGATTGATTACATATATTAAACTACTAAGTATTTTTCATGCTAAGACATTTATTTATTCGTTAATATCAAAATAGTTTAATGCTATATCAATTAGTTTTTACATATCATATTATTTTAAAAAATTTAACTATTAAGGTTAAGCTAATAATTGACCAATTATTTATATTAAGTAATGTTTATAAATGATTGTAGACACCTAATTTTGTCCGAACCACTAAAACAGGTATGTTTTTCTTCCTAAATTGATGTTTCAGAATGTAAAAAGATTTTTTTCATCCTGCAGGTGGTACTCCGAGACTTAGTTTAAAAGGACGAGCATAAAAAGTCAAACTTGAAAAAAGTCAACCCTAGAAAGTCAACCCCAAAAAGTCAACTACTGAAAAAGTCAACCCACTTTCAAAATCAAGATTTGAAGTTCAATTGAAAAATGGCGAAAGAATTTTGATAATCCGAGGTCTACATTGAAAGATATGGAGTTCGGAAGTTGGGTTATGGAGATTCAGTAGAAAGGAAACCCTAATCCGTGAAATTTGGGAAAAAATGCTTAAACGATCGAATTGGTCGAAATTGAAGGTTCCAAATGAAAGATAAGCACTGACTACGGGTAATGGAAAAGCCACTTGAAAGAAAAACTGAAAGAAAAGTCAATCCGGGAGAAAACCGAGAATTAGGGTTTTTGGTGGATTTCGGTGAAATTGGGAAGAATTACGGAAATGGCTCGATTCGGTAGGACTAAAGCCCATAATGGATGAGGAGTGATTAAAAAATGATAGCCCAAGGCTCAGTTTGAAAAAAATCTGAAAATCGGACTTGTTTTGAGCAAAACCGGGTTTCGGAGGCAAAAGAGCAAAATTGGAAAATTTGGGAAAAATAGCAAATGAATTCCAAAAATTCTGAAAATTTGCAAATCTCATTATTAAATCATTTAGAAGAGATTGGCGAAAGAAAATTTTGATTCGGAGTTCGTTTGCAAAATGACCAAATCCCGGGTCTCTTATGTAGAAATTCAAGAAGATAAATCCCGAAAAAATAGCAAATGAACTCCAAATCTTCTGAAAATTTGCAAATATCAATTTTAAATTATTTGGAAGATATTGGAAAAATAAAATCTTGATTTGGAGTTCGTTTGGAAAATGGGCAAATCCCGGGTCTCCTATGCAGTATTCAAGAAGATAAATCCCGAAAAAATAGCAAATGAACTCCAAAAATTCTGAAAATTTTTAAATATCATTTTTAAATTATTTTGAAGATATTGGCAAAATAAAGTATTGATTCGGAGTTCGTTTGCAAAAAGGCCAAATCCCGAGCCCCCTATGTAGTAATTCAAGCAGATAAATCCCGAAAAAATACGAAATGAGTTCCAAAAATTATGAAAACTTCCAGATAATACTTTTAAAATATTTGGAAGAGATTGGTGAAGAAAAATCTTGATTTGGAGCTCGTTTAAAAAATGGTAAAATGTGGGGGCATAAAAGGGCAATTTTGGAAGAAAAAATCCAAATAAATAGCGAACGGACTCGAAATTTTTTGAAAACTTCCAAAATTAAATTTTTTATTATTTTGAAACTATTGAAAAAAGAAAATTTGAATTTGGAGTCCATTTGCCATTTATTTGCATCCGGGGGGCAAAAAGGTCATTTTACTCAAGAAACCGAAAAGGGCTTCTCTTGCGTTTCAAAAAAATCAGACTTGGGCTGGAAGAAGGAGTGCTGGCCGGCCAAGGCCCATTGATGGGAAGGAGTTTCTGATTTTTCAATAAAAAGGCCAAAAATGAAGAATTAGTTAGTGATTTTTTTATAAAACCTTTGCAAATAAGCCACATGGGCCAATGCATGAAGAGGGAGAGTGTCAACATAATTCTTGAATAGCTGTAATTATGGACAGCTGATGGCCTAATCTAAGGGTGATAATTTCATGTTTTAAACATCTTGGATTAATGGCCCTTGGATGGAAATTGGTTGGAGTAAAAATAACAATATTCTAGTCTAGGAGAGAGGGGATTTTCGGCCACCCTAAAGGATGGTCTCTTTCATTTTCAGCTCACTCTCATTTTTTCATATTCTCTCTTGTTTTGGCTGAGTTTTCTCTCCATTGTTGCAAAGCAAAAAGAAAAGTTTAGAAAAGAAAAGAAAGTTTGAAGAGAAAAAGCTTGAAAGATAGCTTCTAGAGGTTGCTTTTAGCATCAACTCTTGCACTTTCTTTGATTTTTCATTCTTGTTTTTGCTGTTTTGATTATTATTTTGGTGAGTTTTCTTTTTAAATAAGTGTTTTTTAATGTTCTTTTTAAGTTCTTTCTTCATCTTTTCTTAAAAAAAGTTCTTGCAATATTTTTTTCTTGATTCCTTGTTATGGCCTGTGTTTAAAATTCTGGGTATCTCCTCGAGAAGCTTCGGCTATCACCACCAAAGACTTGCTCATTTTTCAAGAAATTTAAAACTCTGGGTATCTCCATAGAGGCTTCGGCTATCACTACCAAAGACTTTCTCCCTTTTCGAAATTTAAAAAAAAAAAACTCTGGATATCTCTACAGAGGCCTCGGCTATCACTACCAAAGACTTGCTCTCTTTTCAAAAAAATTCAAAACTCTGGATATCTCCACAGAGGCTTTGGCTATCACTACCAAAGACTTTCTCTATTTTCAAAAATTTTAAAACTCTGGATATCTCCACAGAGGCTTCGGCTATCACTACCAAAGACTTTCTCTCTTTTCAAATTTTTTTTAAAATTCTGGATATTTTCACAGAGGCTTCGGCTATCACTACCAAAGACTTTCTCTCTTTTCAAAAAATTTTAAAACTCTGGATATCGGTTTTTGAAACATGTTGAAGATTATACCTGAAAGCTTTGAGAAGAGATGCAAATGCTTCTTGGTGCAGGTGTAGATGTTAAATATAATGCAAATGTCTTTGATGCAAATCTAAATGACTTGATTTGATGCAAATGTTTCTTGATGCAGATTCAAATGACTTAGACTGATGCAAATGCTTCTTGATGTAGATGCAGATGTTGAGTAAAATTTTGGGTATCTCTTTCAGAAACTTCGGCTATCACCACCAAAGACTTGCTTATTTTTAAAACTGTAAAACTCTGGGTAACTCCTCCAGAGGCTTTGGCTATCATTACCAAAGACTTTCTCATTTTTAAAACTGTAAAACTCTGGGTAACTTCTCCAGAAAAAGATTTCTCATTGTTCAAAAAACTATAAAACCCCGGATATCTGTACCAGAGGCTTCAGCTATCACCACCGAAGACTTATTCACTTTTAAATTTTGTAAAAATCTAGATATCCCCTCTAGAAGCTTTGGCTATCATCAACAAAGGTTTGCTCATTGTAAAATTCTGGGTAACTCCTCCATAAACTTTAGCTATCACCACCGAAGACTTACTTTCAAAATTTTGTAAAATTCTAGGTATCTCCTCCGGAAGCTTCAGCTATCACCACTGAAGACTTGCTCATTTTAAAAATCGTGTTGAAAATTATACCTAAAAGCTTTGAGAGAGGATGCAGATGCAAATGTCTTTAACAAGATGCTCATGCTTCATGGTGCAAATGTAAATGGCTTGGATTGATGCAAATGCTTCATGGAATGATGCAGATGCCCCTACTAATCATGTTCCTGTAAGTGGTCTATGAATGGTGTAACTGCAGTTACCACCCAATAATGAAAATACAATGGTTCTAGAAATGATGCAATCGCTTGAGATGACGCAAATGCGAATTCCATGAAGGATGTAAATGTAAATGTAAATGTAAAGGTAAATGCATATGTTTATGGAATAATGCCCATGCAAATACCCATGAATGATGCAAATGCTTGTCGACACTGTGTAAATGCAAAAGCTCAATAAAGAGATGAGTGTTCATAAGTGATGCAAATGCCCCCGATCATTTTTCTAGACTTTGGCTTAGCCTTTCAAATTCATTTTTTCCTTTTCAAATCAGAGTAATCTTCAATTTATTTTGGCTATTCTCCTTGCCCCAACAGTTTTCAAACTTTTATCCACAAAGGTCTGAAACGGGTTCTAGTTCTTCATCTCATATTTGGAAGTCAAGACCTATCCTAGTAGTTCTATACCTTTGGGTTAGAAAAACCCTTGTCCCATGTCAACATCAAAAATGGGTATTTTAAAAAAAAAATCTTTATTTGTTTTCTCATTTTGAAAACTTCTGAACAAAAAATATATATTAACCCCATAGTGTGTGATGTACAAGTCTTTTGAAGACTAATGATCACTGTTAGAAATTTCTCTAAGTGTCAATCTGGGATTGGCAAGACTTGGTATAACAAACTTTTGGTTGATCAAAGAAAATTTCACAACGAAAATGTATGTCCCTTCTAGGCTCACAAATGGAACAGGTTTTATAGATCATGAATTCATTGAGAACCAAAAAAATCCAACATTCCTTTAATTTCCATATCAAGGCATTTTGACAAGCATCAAGATTGGCTGGGATGTTTAAACTGGAAAGTTTAATTTTGGAGGGAAAAAAGTTTTAGTTTTTGAAGACAATCCTCCGAATGAGAGCTATCAATTTGGAAGGTTCAAGAATTCCTAGATGTTCCTCGATGGCCACTTCTTCCATTTCACTCTAGACCGCCCATTTTTGGGTTTTAGCCCTAGAGTCTCATTCTTTCCATTTTTCTTTCTTTTTTGTTGTTCTACCATGCATTTGAGAATTCTAAATTCTTCCTTAGTGAAATGATAATTCGATGAGATGGGATAAAATCTGAGGGAAAACCCTTCAAGTTAAATATTCATGCTTGATCAAAATGGACTTTTAAAGCACGTAATGTAGGCCATGGCTCGGGGTTTAGCAAGAAAGGATAAATAGGCCCAAAATATGTGTTTGAGGGTAATCAGATCAAGGATCATTTCTTGAGGAGGATTCTCTTTGAAGCATTTTTCATTTTTGGACTTTTCATTCTTTTTTTTAACTTTTACTCTTTTTCTTCCTTGCTTTTGGCTTTCATTTGCCATACTTTTTCACACATTTTCTTTTGTTTTGTTCTTGGCTTCCATTTCCCCATCTTTTCCTTTTTCTTTACTTCAACAGAGTGAGCCCGTATTCATTTAGGAGCTCAATTTGCTTTGTATCTGTCTTCGAACTTATTTCTCAATGATATTTGAGAAGATCTTTCCTCGCATTTGCCCCCAGTGTAGAGGGTGATCCTTGATCAGGGTTCAAAGAAGAATGAATTCCTTCGGCTCAAAAGGGGTGACTATGGATAATTTCTTTTTGCGAAAGGGATATGAAAGATGACCATTTCTCATATCAAGCACGAATATTCTCATTGAAAAGCAATCCCCAGGGGAAATATATAATCAATTTCATTTTGCACTTGAAATCATCTGAATTCTCATATGCATGATATCACAAATTTTTCCTTCTTTTTTTAGCTTTTTTTAGCTTTTTTTTTTTGTCACATGCCCCACTGATTCATGCGTTAGTTCTATCCTTTTTCACCATGTATCCATCATTTCCACATATGATGCCCCAATTTCATTAACCATGAGAATTTGTATCATTACGAGGAACATCGTAAGCCTAGGTCTGTACTGAAAAGAATAAGTTTCAATCTTGGGTTTGTTTGAAGTGACAGGGAAAATATGACCCAAAAATGGGATTTCTCTAGGACATGGGATAATCTAATTTAATCATTGTGCCCCAGGGTGTCAATCATGAAGTTATGTTTGGGCAATTAGTGTTTTTTGGTTTGTTGGAAATGACATAAATGGCTTTGGCACCACCTTGACACACATCGAATTACCAAGATCTAGATTCTTGAAAGAATGTCTCGTTTGTTTGAATTTCAAGGAGTTCGAAAAATTTTCAAAAAGTTCGTTCCTTTGTTCATAGCCTAGACTAGGACTTACATCTTTGCTTATTCTGCAATGATAATGGTTTATAAAGTTTAATCATTCATATTCTTTGAAGCATTAGGTCTTTCAAGTAGTCTTGATTCAAAGGATTTAGGCATAAAAAAGCCTAAAAGAGAGAGGAAAAATGTTGGTTCATTTCTAACAATGATTATCACTATTCTCGAGATTGTCCATTATTTCGTGTGAAAACCCCTTATTATTGTTTACCACAAATTTTCATGAAGTTTCATTTATTTTTGTTCTTTTTTTTTTGCAAATTCAAATAAGTGCTCAAATATAATGAAAACAAACATTTAAATTCAAAATTTATTTATTTCATGTAGACGTCAACATGAGACAAGTGCTTTCATCATCATAGTGTATATAACTACATGCATAAAAAATCCCTATATGATTATGCACCATGTTTCTTATGACACTTGGCTTTCCCATCTTCAAAACTTATTGACCCAGCCTTGATGAGATCCCTGACCTTGTACTTCAAAGCGGGATAGTTCTCTGTTGAGTGACCTTGATTGCCAGAATGATAACCGCAACACTCATTAGCATCATACCAGCTCGGATAAGGGGGTTTCAAAGGCTCTAATTGCATGGGTGTCACAAGGTGATTCTGGATGAGTTCAGGTCGTAGCTCACTGTATCTCACAAGAATGGGGTCAACCTGATTTCTTTTTCGCTTTTTATGCCCTCTTCGATTATTCCCAAGAGTATTAGATTGATAGACAGATGTAAATTCTGGTGTGGTTGCAGGCATTGGTTGGTAAGGATAATTGATGGAGACTAAATTAAGAGTTGTAAACCCAAGTGCAGGTTATGTTCAAGTAATAAATTCTCGGGTGTCCGAGGTCGAACCACAGGGAAGCGTATTAGTAAGTATAAGTTTATAAATATATAAGACAAAGAAAGTAAACAAGATATTAGGGAATCAACAACAAAATAAGATAAACAATATATTAGAGAACAAAATAAACAAAATATAAAAGAAATTAAACAAGATATAAAAAAACAATAAGAAAAGATGTTGAGGTTAGAGAATCCACTCTTGGTGTTATGCTAAGATTAATCTTGTTTTATTACACAATTGAAATCCACACATAAAGGAGGTTCCAATCGGAAGGTTTAGCAATTCAGTCCAAATTGTCCAACGTCCATAGCATATGATATTATGTTCATTTGGTGTCCTCAAAACTCATAAAAAGAGTCCAAGCATTCCTTATGCCAAGGTATATGTCTACAACAAATCAAGGTTATGAAACCAAGCATTTACTGTGCCATTTTCCTTGTCAATAATGAATCAAGATCCCTACTTTGTAAGTATGATTTTAAACCAAAAGAAAATATTATCTATACTAGTGTTTATAAATGATGATTCATTTTAGCTCATGTTTAAGAGACTAACCTTAGCATTTACCAAGAGCTTCACCTCATCACCTCAACAATATGATTAGCAACACATACTAGATATGAATAAAATGAAAAGAAATGTAAGAAGCATAAGTAAATAAAGAAAAAGAAAACTAGAGAAAAGAAAGAAGAAGAAAACTTAGAGAATTTTATTACAATGGCTAATATCCTACCAATCTATAATGATCCTCATCCAAGGCCCTCTATTTATACACATTTTGGAGAGCTAAATGACAAGAGACAAGCTTTATAAATTTCAAAGGTAGGTATAATAGGTGGGTGCATTTTTCTAACAATTTTCATCATATTGTATGACAATTCTGATCAGCCAGCTTGATGGTTGATTTTTGTCAATGTTGGAGGCTCGATCTGATCAAATGGTCTTCTAGAAAAATATACCCCTATCAGTTACGGATCCATAGCCGTTGGAATCAGATCATTTTCTCATGTGGATCAGAAGATATGGTCAAAATACCAAAACAGGTCAGCACAGACGTCATTGCACATCAGCCAATTTGATGGTCGATTTCTCTAGGGAAAACGACTCCGTTTCAAGAAGTGTAAAACATGAAAAAGATAGATATGCCTCTTAACTATGCACTGTAAAAATTTCAGCTTTAATGCTTCAGTGAAACTCCAGATATAGCTGATATGGCAAAAGGTGTCGGAACTGGAACTGAATTGGATTTGCCCTTAATTCTTGATTTAACCTAGTAATCTGAAATCACTCAAAGAAACTCGTGAAAAACAACAAATTACATAAAAATATAAAAAAATCATAAACACAATTAGACTAAGCAATAATAACTCGTATTTGACACAAAACAATAATAAAACATAACTAAAAACTATATAATTATACGAGTTATCAATAATAACCTTGAGGAACGTTGTTCAGGGTAAAGTAAAATGGCTGATACGAGGAGAATTGAGGAGGTGGGGCAAAGCCTTCCACGACTTGGATATCTTCCTTTTTTCTTTTCAGATGCCCCATTTCTCCCGGCATTGGATGTTTCTTCTTCTTCTTCTTCAAGTTTCCCATCCTTTATAGCATTCTCAATCATCTCCCCTGAAATTACCATGTCCGAAAAATTCTTTGTGGTGTTGCCGACAAGTCTATCATAGTTCGGGGCCTGCAGTGTATTCACAAAAAGGACAGTGGTTTCCTTCTGAGTTAAGGGCGGTTATACTTGGGCAGCCATGCTCATCCACCGCTGTGCATATTCTTTGAAGCTCTCAGCAGCTCTTTTCTTCATATTTTTCAAGGTGAGAAGGTCAGACGCCATGTCGGTCATATTCTTGTACTGGTTTAGAAAAGCCCTAGCCAGATCATTCCAAGAGCGAATCTGATCCTCGCTCAACTGACTATACCACCTAATTGCGGACCCGATGAATCTATCCTAGAAGCAGAGAATCAAAAGCTTATTATTATCTACATGACTCGTCATCTTCCGGCAGAACATAATGATGTGGGCTGACAGATAGGTCATCCCGTCATAATTCACAAAGTTAGGGACCTTGAATTTAGGAGGAATGACTAAATCGAGGACCAAACATCGTTCTTTCGCATCCAGACTCCCAAATACATCTGTATTTTCTATTGTCCTGAGCCTTTAATCTAACAACTGATATTTCCCTTGGGAAAATGCCAACTCAACCTCATTTGACTCAACCATTTTCAACTTTTCTTGTTCATCTGGGTCGTCTAAGTTCAGGGTGTTACTGGGGTTAACTGTGTTCTGGCCATCCAACATCATGACCTCACTCTGACCCTTTTGTGCCTCTAACCCTTTTCTGGCGGCTAAGTTTTCAGTGTATCCATTTCCCTTGATTACGACGGATATTTGCTCCATCAATTTAGTCATCTGATCTCTACACTCAACTTGAGACTTTGCCAACTTTTCTAGCAATTCTTCCTATGTCCTTTCCATTCTTTCCATTCGGGCAACTTATTCATTCTCCATAGCTCTGGCCTGTATCATAAAGGTGCTCAGTACAGCTTATACCTCTGACTGAAATAGAAATTCTTTCAAAGACTTCTTAAAACCAAGCCAATTTCTATTTTATCCCCCCAAGTGCGTGTCATGATGAAGGAGCCATGAATGCAATTTGATGCACGTGGAGCCTAAACAATATGATGTATGGACATGTACAGTGGAAACATGCTGACCATATATGTAATAAATGCAATCACGATGCCCACATGCTGCAAGCAAAGAATAAACAAATCAACACATGGATATATGCAATGAATGACCATGTATATTTCAGTATATTTCCTAATGAATGATCATATACACTATGAATGCAACACGATGTCAAATATGATATGTGTAAACAATAAATTATTGACACAGGGTATATACAAAGAAAATCATGCTGACCATGTGTGTCATGAATGCATCATGATGCTAACATGATGGATTAATGCATGAAAATATCACGACGACTATGTATGCCATGAATGCAACCAGATGTCAGCATGATTTATATAAACAAATCAATACATGTAAAGAGTTATCAAATTAATACATGAACATATGCAAAAAAAATCGTGCTGACTATGTTTATCATGAATACTACCTGATGCCACTAAGATGCATGTATGAATGTATGGTATGACAAATAATTGATCGGATTCAAAATGCAAAGGGAAAGATATCACAGAGGAAATAAGAATCAGAGGAACTTAATCATCAACATTTCATAAATTTGAAACATAACCAATTCATTCCCATATCAACGTTCACAATGCTATAAACCATGTTTGCAAAATCTGAGAAGTGATTAGAACTGTCTTTACAAGCACTTTATTTTTTCTAGCATCCTAAGGCTATAAGAGCCAGCTACTGAAAAAGTGAAATCCTATTACATCATATAAGACCGAAGTCCTTCCACATCATTGCTGTAAAGCTCCCAATCTTAATTACGCTTTCCCAGCCCTCTATCAATTAGTGTCGTTGGATCGATCCACTTGATCTCTATAAGAGATTACACTTTCCTTTTGAAGGCTATACAGTTTTCAATTCTATGGCCAACAATTTCGTAGTGATAATCACATCTTTCATTTGGATTATAACACTTTGGATATGGTGGTAACAGGGGTTTCAACGGGATACAAGCAACCATGTGATTTTGGATCAGTATAGGGAGAAGCTCTTGGTAGCTGATTGGAATGGGATAATATTGCTCTTGAGTCTTGTTCTTGGGTTGTTTCTTAGTCATACATGTCGTAGGAGCTAGGGCACTTGATGGTGGCACTAAGGTTCGATCCGAAGTGCTTACATGGAAAGATGGCGGAACAGCATGGTAAGGGTATGGATTTGGACACAGGACCCTTGGAGATTGTACATAGTTCAAGGTTCTTATCCTGGATGCTTGGTAAGGTGCTTGATGAGGGAAGCAATACGAACTGTCAATTGGTGGTGATGGAGTGGGATTTAGGGGTCTCATAGTGATCATTCTAGTGGACAATTGGGCCATAGTAGGGTGAGGATACTGGTTTGGACCTAGGACCAATTGCAGGGACTGTTTTGGATCTGAGGTTTCTATCCTTGGTATCAGGCTCTCTGGTTTAATCATTTTCACGATTTTGTTCACAATTTCATCAGGATTGTAACCTTTGTAGCATTGACAAGCGCAGGATCCAGCAAGGATTGTATGTTCGGAACCTGATGGTTTTGGTTGATCCAAAAGTGATGAAGAACCCTGAGAAAATTCCCCCTTACTCTTACCCATATCCTCAAACATTTTCATCATTTTGGCAAGCTGTTCTTTCACCTCCCGAATTTCATTCCAAATTCCTCTTGATTGAGTTCCAAAGCACCCAATCGTTCCTCCGATTCTTTCCTCATATCTCGAACCCCTTTCATGCAAATGAAAATGTCATGAGATCAAGAATACAATTATGAAGGTACATGCTCTATTCTTATGTGCATGAATATACTGATGATTAATGCATTAACATATACAAAAAAGTTATGATGACTATGTATGCCATGGATGCAACTTAATGCCAACATGATGCATTTAAAAAATGAATAAATTGATGCACAGGTATATACAAATAATAACCATGCATGTCATAAACATATTCTACAATGAATGAACATGCATGCTATGACTGTAACATGATGTCAAAATGATACATTCAAAGAATAAATGAATTAACACAAAGGTAAGTACAAAGAATGACCATGTATATCACAAATGTATTCTACAATGAATAACCATGCATGTTAGGACTGTAACATGATGTCAAAATGATACAAATAAATTAACCAATGATTACACGAAATTGGTGGAACCTAAATCTTGATTATTCAAAAATCTCATTATGCAAGATTTGCCTCCAATAATCTATGATTTTTTTTTGAAACATGTTTTCTCTATGAAGAACCAAACATATTATTTTCAAAAGAATTTCGGGGTAGTGGATCCTACTATGGTATAATATGCAAATGTTCATGTAACACTAACGGTTTATGAAATCACCAAATGAGATTATTATCACCATCCGTTTATTGCAAAGAATGAGATCAAAAATACAATTGTGAATGTACATGCTCTTTTCAGATATGCATGAAATGCGCAAAATGCAAAATGTTTTTAAATCTTTTTTTTTATATATTTTCAATTTCAAAAAGTTGATGAAAATTTGCCCCAACAGTATAAACTCACTTAGGCATCATGATGCCTTCGGGGCGGATTATCATACTTATTACGGGCGATGTACGTTCATCTTTGCCCCAGTTTACAAAACTTATTTGAGATGTAAAATAGGTAATAAAAGGTTAGAAGTATCCCTCCATGAGTTCCTAACTCCGGTATATCGATCAGAGCTTCGCCTAGGTTCACTATATAAAGGTGAATAAGTTCTAAAAGGCCCCGAATTATTCCTCACTGTCGCCGATGAAGTCTAGTAAGGCACCCCGATAAAAGCGGGTTCAATTCATTAGAGTCTATAAACCTAGCCCATGCGGATTGTTAATCACGAAGGCTTAGGTAATTTAGTACTCCGGAAGTGTTTCACTAGCCCATGCGGATTGTTAATCACGATTAGTTACTTTGCTCCCACCAAAAAAGATGAAACCCGGGTATAGGGCTCATGATATGCAAATGCACGTGTAGTGTGTGAGGAGAAATAACAAACCTTTCACCACCTATTCTACATCCCTTATTCTAAATGCTCCAACAAGATTAAACAATTTAAGCATTAATTAAGCAAAGAATAAATATATGCACCAAAATAACTAGAGAATAATAATAATATGCATGCACATGAATATGGACATATTTAAAAACATTTGATTATTTTAAAAATTCTCCTTTTTTTTTTAAAAAAAAAGTGGAAATTAAAATAAAATACCAATTAAACCAACAAAAACCGAGACTTTTGATAACACACAACTAATTCTAGGCCAGACTCTCTAATATCCCTAGTGGAGTTGCCAAGCTGTCGCAACCTAAAAAATAATAAGTCTCATCACAAGACTTTATTACTCGTTAAGCGTGACATTAAAAAAAACGGAGGAAAAGTCGATTTAATTCATCTTGAAAAATGAAGGTTTTGAAAATGACCTTGAACAAGACATGGAGTCGCCACCAATATTTTTTAGCTAGGTGTGATCGGTCACCTATTAAAACCGGTTTTGTAAAATATTTTAAAATTAATTAAAACATTTTAAAAACCAATTTCAAGTCTGCGTTATAAACTAGAGAAAATCGAAGAATCGGGGTCGGGATTCGGTTACGTGCGGGGAAGGATTAGCACCCCCACACCTTATTAATCGTGTGTTATCTCAAGTCTAGGTAAAAATGTCGATTTTTAATTTAGTATTTCATGTTAATTCCCAATTTAAAGAAAAATAATTTCATTTTAATTGAAAAAAATCCGAAATTTAGTAATTGAAAAATTTTCCTATATTCCCCAACAAACGTGGCAAAATATAGAAATTTTAATTATTTTGAAAAATTTTCCGAATCATTCTCGTTTTAAAGAAGATATTTCGTTATTAATGATAATTGATTATATCCTCCCCAGCAAACCCGGCAGAGAACTCATGAATTATTTTAACTCGGGAATATCTTTATTTTATTGAAAATCATTATCTTTTTCAAAACATTTTAAAAAATATGAATATGAACATGTGTGACATAGTAAAAATGATATAACAAAGTCTAGATAATATAATACAACCTAAATGATATAATATAATTTAAATGACATGGAAAATAATCTAAGTGACATGAAATGAAACATAAAATAATGCTACCATGAAATATGCATGAAAATAAAAATAATAATAATAATAATAATGCATGAACATAGTATATACTAAAAAATGTGACAAAAATAAATGGCCAAATAAAAAGCGTAGGATAGCATGAAATATTCAAAACCATATGACAAACAATATAACATCATAAAATATAAATCAAAATAATAACAATACCATATAAATTATCATAGCAAAAATCACATATTATATAGTATGCATGAACATGGAAAATGCAATGCATGAAAGTGTATTTTTTCCTTTAATCAAGGAAATCCGTATATCTAAAAATATATCCGGCTACCTTAGGAAAATATATCAAATTAAATTTTCTAAAATCAAAATACTTTGTGATTTGTTTGAAAACAATTTTGAAAATCTTGGATAAAAAATAATTCATGGCCGAAATCCCTTTGAAAAAGGCTCTAATTCCTAAGTTTGAAAACCCGGACTTGACCATTCTTAACCCAAGCTTTATAAAATCATTTTTTAAGTTTAAAATGGCTAGAAACTACCCTAAGACAGTAGCTAAAGTTCCTAATCATCCCCTCTAAGTAACTTATCCAAAATAGAAAATTAATTTTCCCTCAAATTCAAATCTGACCCACTGTCCAGTTTTAAATCACGATTTTTAACCTATTTTTAAAATTTCAAAAAAATATAAAAAACATACTGGAGACTCACAACATGTAAAAATACACGAGAAAAAATTGACTTAATTTTTTGATTAAAGATAACTTCCCAGAAAAATCGGGAAAGTCAGAATACTGGTTGAAAACTGTTTTGCCAAAACACATTTTTTTTTTGCCTTTGATAAAATCATTTAAAAATCAAAGTAAAAATGTTGGAGACTCTCCTAAGGACTTACAAACAGTAACTAAAACTTCTAAAAATTTAGAAAAAATTGGCTAAGTAAAAAAAAATCACAAAGGTAGAATAATCAATTTGACAACTCTTTAATTTTTCACAAGTACGCTCAAGTGAGCATGACTTTGAGCCATTGATTGGCCTAAGTCATAAATCATGTGGCATGATATGATATGCATGAAATACAGCAAATTGAATGCATGAAATGCATGATTTAAAACCTAAATGACATGGAAAATACATGGCATAAAGAATATGGCCTAGACCTAACATGAACTTGCATGGCAATAAATGCAACTTAAGTCTAAACATGTATGAAATGCATGGCAATGCTAATGAAACCTAGACCTAAAGAATGCATGGCAATAACACAAATACATAGTATGCTAAATCAAAATACACAAACTCATGGCATGGAAATGCAAACAAATCAACAAGCAATATGAAAATGCACATACAAAGCAATGAAAATGGAGGGTAGCCGAATGGACATGAGCTCACAAAGATGATATTCTAGCATGGCAATTTCACAAACACATGACATACTAAAATGAGATACACAAAAATCATAACATGAATATGCAAACCTATCAACTAACAAGATGAAAATGCACATACAAAGCATAAAAATGGAGGGTAGCCGAATGGACATGAACTCACAAAGATGGTATTCTAGCATGGCATTTTCACAAACACATGACATACTAAAATGCAAGGCTAAAAAGAAACATGCTAAACCATGCAAACATGAAGTAAAGGCATGAACAAGCCTAGACATTTCCACAAACACATAGCATAGTAAAATGCAAATCATGAACAACTCAAACATGTTAAAAACAGAAAATTAAAAATGGTAGACAAGGAAAGTAAACATAAAAACAAGATGGTAAAAAAAAAAATGGAGGTAAGTAAGTAAAGATATCAAAACAAGCTCCATGTTTTTGTTATTTGAAGAAAAAAATAGAATATCAAAACATGCTAAGCATCCCAATCAACATGAAAAAGAAGCAAACATCAACCATTTAAAAAATAAGGCCATTCGGCCACTTCTAAAAACATGGAGAAAATTTGTTTTTTCAAAGTTTTTCAAGAAGGCATAAAAGAAGAACTTGAAGAGAAAGCTTAAAAACACTTATTTTAAAATTAAAATCAAAATAAACTCACCAAATATCAAATGAAAACAGTAAATCAAGGATGGAAATGCAAAAAAAAGTGCAAGCGTACGGTGCTTTTAGCTACCTCTAGAAGCTATATTGCAAGCTTTTCCTCTTCTTACTTTCTTTGCCTTTCTAAACTTTCTATTTGTTTTTCAAAAATGGAGAGTATTCAGCCAAGAAGAAGATTAAAAATGAAAATAGCCTCTCCCCAATGGTAGTGGCCGAATGGCCCTTAGTATGGTGTAGAAGGTTATAGGTTTTTTTTAGCCAATTTTGATCCAATGCCTTTCAATCCAAGATGTTTTTTATGTAGAATTCTCACCTTTAGATTGGAATAATCAACTCCTAAATATGATGTCATGAAGATGATTTCATAAATAGGATGTCATAAATATGACATCATCCCTCTCCATCCATTGGTCCATGTGTTGCAATTTCAAAGGCTTGATCAAGAAAAATAACTACCTTCCTCTTCACTCTTAGCCCTTTGATCTAAAATCTCAGCAAGATCACTCTCCATTATGGGCTTGGCTGATTGCTCTTTTAAAATCCAGCCCAATCTCCAATTCTTTTAAAGGCCTTCTTTAGTTTCTTCGGTGAAATGACCTTTTTGACCCCCAAACCAAATTAAATAGAAAACGGACTCCAAATCCAAATTTTTCTTTATCAATCTCTTCCAAATAATTTAAAAGTGAGATCTGGAAATTTTCATAATTTGTGGAGTCCATTTGCTATTTTTTCGAGATTTATCTGCTTGAATTTTTGCATAGTGGGCTCGAGATTTGCCATTTTGCAAATGAACTCTGTATCCAGATTTTCTTTAGCCAATCTTTTCCAAATAATTTCAGAATTTTTGGAATTCATTTGCTATTTTTTCGGGATTTATCTTCTTAAATTTCAGCATAGTAGGTTCGAGATTTGCCATTTGCAAACGAGCTCCGAATCCAGATTTTTCTTCACAAATATCTTCCAAATGATTTAAGAATGAGATCTACAAATTTGTAGAATTTTTGGAGCTCATTTGGTATTTTTCCTGAATTTTCCAGTTTTTCCCTTTTGCCTCCGAAGTTCGATTTTGCTCAAAACAAGTCTAATTTTCATATTTTCTTTTTTTGGGCCTTTTTCATATATCGAATTGGAGTTGGTTTGAAAACTCCCAATTCTTACGATCAAATTCCCCTCCGATTTGATTTTTCCTTTTTTCACTATCGGGAATTTTCTCGTTTTTTCGTTTTTCCTCCCAATGGGCTCTTTTCTCAGAATTTCTTCAAACTAAGCCTTGGAGTATCCTTTTTTACTCACTCCTCATCAATTAGGGGCTTTAGTTTTACCGAATCAGGCCATTTCTGCAATTTTTTTCAATTTTACCAAAATCCACCAAAAACCCTAATTCACGATTTTCTTCCAAATTGACTTTTTCTTCGGTTTTTCTTCCAAGTAGTGTCTCCATTACCCGTAGTCAGTGCTTATCTTTCATTTGGAACCTCCAATTTTGACCAATTTGACCGTTTAAGCATTTTCCCCTCAATTTTCCGAACTAAGGTTTCCTTTCTATTGAATCTTCGTAACCCAACTTCCGAACTCCATATCTTTCAATGTAGACCTCAGATTATCAAAGTTCTTTCACCATTTTTCAATTGAACTCTGAATCTTGATTTTGAAAGTGCGTTGCTTTTTTCAATCGTTGACTTTTCGGGGTTGACTTTTTTAAGATTGACTTTTTATATCTGCTTTCTTAAACTAAGTCACGGAGTACCACCTGCAGGATAAGAAAAGCCTTTTTGCATTCTGAAACATCAATTTAGGAAGAAAACATACCTGATTTAGTGGTTCGAACAAAATTAGATGTCTACAACCGAATATTGAGAATGATGAATATACTCAGTATTTTAATGGGCCAATTGACGTGGATGCTGTCACAGCACATCTATGCCCCAATGGGACGACTTGGAAGACTTCCAAGGAGGGGGAACTTGCTTCTTTCAAGGCCAACACTTTAAATCGAGAGATTCGGGTTTGGTTGCATTTTTTAGCGGCCAATATGCTTCCTTGTAAGCATGTTAGTGATGTCACCAAAGATTGAGCCATCTTGCTTTATGTTCTCACCACGAGCAAGACGATTGACATTGGCCAGCTCATTTACCGGGTCGTTCTGCATAGTGTTCGATCTCCTAGAGAAGGCGTTTGGTTTCCTTCTTTAATCACTCGATTGTGTGACTAGGCAGGGGTTCAATGGGGCAATAGTGAAGAATTGTTACATCCGAAGGGTCCCATTGATGGCACCATTATTCATCGCTTGACCCGAGACATGGAGGGTCCATCCTCAAGACTCGGTGCTAGTTCATCACAAGCCCCTACTCCACCTAGCCCCTACTCCACGGAACGCATGGCCCGATTGGAAGCTCACAATGCCTACCAAAATGACTACTTCCAGGCCGTTGAGCAAATGTTACATTTCCTTGGTCATCATATGGGTTCCAACATGACCCAGTTCCTCGCTATGCCACCACCACCACCTTTTGATGTTGATGATGAGACAGATGAAGAGGACGAGAAAGAGGCTGACTAAGAGCTTTCCTATGGTTGTCTTCATTGAAAGGGGAGTTTTCTTATTCTACCTCTTTTCTTTTTATTACATTGGGGACAATGTTTAATTTAAGTTTGGGGGTTTAATCTGTTTTCTTATTTATTTATTTATTTTAGTTTTATTTTTGTCTTTTTAGTTTATGATCTATGTTTATGTTTAGGAGTCATAAAAAAAATTGAGATATGATGCACTTTGACATGATGAAATCCTTATCCAATGATGAAATTTTAGTTATTGATTTATCTTGATTCTTGGAAACAACATAAGCATGATTTGATTTTATGTTAAATTCTTTTGTTAGTCTCATTGTTAGGATGTGATTTTCAACAACTTGAGCACGTTATCCCTTGCTTAGATTTGCATTGCTTATTTAAAAACTGATTATGTTGATATAAATTGCGATTATGTCTAGAACCTAGAATTTGTTTGATTCTCTCTCGAGGCAAAATCCTAGACAACACTAAGTTAAGGAAGTGATTTAGGTCATCTTTGGATCGTTTGAGCCTTTCAAGCCTACCTTTATATATTAATATCCTTAGTCTACCTCTTTGAGCCTAATTGATATATATCTTTTCTTTGATTGCCATATCTTTTAGACTAGCCTAATACGAAAAACCATGATTAACCCTCACTATATAGGCATGTGATGATATTACAGGAAAAAAAATTATGAGCCATGTCAAATTTGGATGAAATGATGATGTGAATAAAATAAAAATAAAAAAAAAGGTTATGGTTATTCGAAAACAAAGAACATAACAGGAAAAAAAGAATAAATTGGTGAAGAAAAAAAAAAAGAAAAGTGTATTCAAAGAATGGAATATGTAATTTAAGGAAAAGACTATGACTCTCAAAAATCCTAAAAAAAATGTAAAGTGTCTACGGGTGACTTAAACCGAAATATATCTTTATCCTACTTTGACCCTAGCCTTACATTACAAGCTTAATAAAGACCTACTTGATCCTTGACGAAGTGTTAGTCTACATTAGTGGAGAGAGAGATGAAAAGCAAACATATGAGAATCTAGTACTATAATTCGTATTTTGCATTGACATAAACTTATTTGGATTGCATGCAATGATTTGCAAAGAGATTTTACACACACACACACTGAAAATCCATTCAAGCATGAGACATACGATTGAATAGAATCATAAAGTTGGATTATGATTGTGTTTTATTTTGAGTTGAGAATTTGAGATAGCTTTTGAGGAAAATTAAGGAAATCATTAGTTAAGGCATTCATATTTAGCTTTGCTTTATTTCGTTTTGTTTTATTTAGTTTTTTTTTGTTTAAGTTTAGTTTTGCTCGAGGACTAGCAAAATCTTAAGTTTGGGGGTGTAATAACTCTATAAAATAGAGTTATTTTATCATATTTTGTGCTTTTAAAATAGCTAAGTCCTTGTATTTTAAACTATTAATTAATTGTGTTTAGTTATTTGTATTTATTTTATTTTTTATTTTAGTTATTAATTAATGTCTTTTGTAGTTTTGTAGAGTTCTAAAGCTAGAAGGAAAGACTCAACTCATATATGGAAAGTTCATGCTAGAGGCAGTTATTTGGCCACAAAATTTCCCTTCTTCAAACTTTTAAGGCTCTATAAATAGGAACCGTTAAGCTTTATTTTTTTAGACCTAGTTAGTTTTTGCTTTAATTTTTTGAAGAGGTGAGCAGCCACCATCATCTTGCAAGGAGCTAAGAACAAGTTTTGGATACTAAAAGATTAAAGAGCTGACAACCTTTAGTTTTATCTTTTTCCTTAATCTTCTCTTATTTTCTTGTAATTTGATGTTGGTGAAACTCCTTTGCTTATTGTTTTCAATATCAATTATGAACTAATTTCCTTTTCTAGGATTGTAATGGAACTCAACACATAGTTTGGATTATTTTACTCTCTTGTTTGGTTTAATGGTATTTGAGTTGTTTATGCATTCTTGTACTTAATGCTTTAATTGCTTGATCACCAATTAAATTGATTTGTTAACCTAAATACAACTTGGAAAAGGGAGTTTAGTGTTAGACATGGATTGCATAACACATGGTTCATATTCATTTATTAGGATGAATTGATTTGCATGTAGGGTAGGAATACACTTACGTGTCATGTGTAATCAATATTAGAGTCTAAGCTTAATGAGTTCTTCTTTAATTCAATTATCATAGGAATATAGTTAATTGGTTAAAAAGGATATTTTTATAAGACAATCAGAAGATCCTTATAAATATATTAGAACTCTAGGTTAACAACTCAAAGTCATTAATCAAGTTAAGAGGGTAGGAGATGTCCAAGTGAAGTTTTGAGGGAAGTTGTAATCCTAGGCTTTTCTCCATTGATTTAAATCCAATTTTTATTTGTTTTCTTTATTTTATTATTTTTCTTTAATTTAGTTTCAATTCACAAATTTTTAATTAAATATTTGGATAAGATTAACCTATTTTAATTTTAGTATTTAACAAAATTAATAACAATTTTTCGTGGGTACGACACTCTACTTCTACTTTATTACTTGTTTGCGATAGCGTGCACTTGCGTAGTTTCCATTTTAAAAATAAGCATGTGTAGTTACTTCTTTCTTTCACTTATTTTATCTCACAATTTTTTTCGTTTATTTTTTCTTTCATCCAATGAGTGGGTGTGTCATAAACGAAAAAAATCCAATTAAACAGATATAAAATTTATTGAATTTTATATTTATATTTTATTAATTTAATCATCAATTTTTTGCTATATTGACACGTTATACATTTAAAATTTTTGCAATTATTTTTTATCAACATAAAATTTAAATCATCAAATATATATTGTTGAATAAAAGTTTTTTAAATTGATATGATATAAATATTATTATTGATTTTTTTTCTTGGAAAATCGTACAATGATCTGACTACTCAGGTAATCAAAGAGTTCTCATATTTGATACCTCTAGCAAGAGTTTGAATATGCATCACAAAGAAGGAAGTTTGAATAATTTACTAAGTTAATACTGCTCCTAATTGCATGAAAGGTAGAAATAATTGAATTGAAAGGTAAAGATAGAACCTTAAAAGATAAAGATAAATTGCTCGAAATTAAGAAAATGTAATTGCATGTTGATTATGGTTTCTGAAATCCGTTTTATACCGTTCTAACTCATATTTATACTAAGAAAATTGAAGAAGAAGAAAACAAAAATTCCAACTTCTCTTTAGTTATAACTGCTGCCACCTTCTTCTTTGTCTTCATGTTCTCCGTCGTGAGTAAAAATTGCTCCACATTTTGTTATTCATTTCATGTAACCACTTGTTAAATCTCACTTTCAACCACTTTTGAATTCTTTGCCTCTAAGCCGAATTTCTCTCTACTTGAATGCTATTAACTGTTTCAGATGAAGGTTAGAATATCCCCGCCATTGTTAACTCTTCTCCAGCATTAACTCTCACTTAGCAACATCTCAGGGTGTCAGAGATTTAATCTCACTCAATTCTCCTCAATCTCTTGATTTTAGCCTTACATTTATCCATGTGCTAAATTCCTCCAAGCACAAAGCATGTAACCATTAGTAATTACCCATGTTTACCACTATGCTAGATTTTCTTTAGCAAAGTATGTTGCCATAGAATTCTACCTGACTTGGACCTATAGGCTTTATTTGTTTTGAGTTTCAGTCCATTTGGTTTTGAACTTTTCTCCCACATAACCTTGGGACAGCCCAATGTCATTAGGCCTTTCACAGTTTGGGCACAAATTAACCCATTAAACTTTGATAAATTAATTTACTTAAGCAACCAAGTTTAACCCAATTACCATTAATCAAATACCAATTCAAGTACCTATTAAATCTCTCGAATTGGGTTGGACCTAATTGTTTATTTTATGGGCTAAATCTTTTGACCCATTTTTGAATTATTTTTTGTCTCAACAATTGCCCCAATATATGGTTTGATGTATAACCAAATCATATTTTACATTCTTTTGTAAAATAATCCTTACCTAAAATTTTAAACAAAGAGAATGACTCGACATTGCTTTAACTTCATCTTTTCATGTTAACTTTGGCTCATTTCTAAGGACATTTAATCCTTAATTCAAAATTTAGTAATTCCAATTGTGGTGAAGTTCATAATGTAGTAGTTTGACCCAATTAAAACTATTTTTGAGACTTGCAAATCTCTTCAAATTTTGAAGTTGGCATTTACCTTACCTCTTCTTATCTCAGCCTAGGTTACCATGACCAGCTGGCCTGGTAATTTATTCAAGTAGTCAGCCTTTCATTCCATAGTTTTCCTCTTCAACTAGGCTTCTTTCTAGCCTTTTCCATATAACTTCGTTCAGCCTTTTGTCAGGCAAATCTTTTCGTATTCTTCCTCTCCAGACCCAAGAGGAAAACCTCTTCTTTCTTTCATTTAACTCTAGAAATTTCTTGCTTGTCTTTCCTTAATATTTCCTTCAAATCCTTAACAATGGTGTCAAAATCTAGCTCAAAGGCAAAAGGAAAAGCCTAATAGAAGTTGAAGCAAGGGAGATTAACATTGCTGATCCTAGTTCTCCAAGTTATATCGACCCTAACAAGTGCCTAAGCACCTTGAAATCGCTAAAACCTGATGTAGGTTTTAAATTCCTTTCCTTTACTAAGGATTATACTAATATTGGCCCTGTTCTGCACGATATGCCTAGACTTGGAGAATGGTTGCCTGTAGCCAAAGGATATTTTTTCTTGCATAGCAAAGAAATAGATTTTTCATTTTGGGGCAACCTACAGCCATTAGGTTATGGCTTTCTAGGGTTAACGATTTTATAGTATGGATGGAAAGGCTCCAGCCTTACTTTGGTGAATAATGGGAAATGCTAGGTATTTACTATTACTTGAACTAACCAAAAATCCTCTCGCCTTAGACAAACCCTTGTTAAGAATGACCATACTTTTCTAGGCTCAATCCTACAACATTTTCCTATTCCCTTTAGGCCCTTTGACTGTAACCCTAAGAGACCTATATCTTTTCGTTGGAATCCCACCAGCCAATGGCCTAAATGTTGACTGCCTTTCTCCCATCTGATAATAAAACCTAATTTCACTCTAAACAAGTCCAATAAAGCTTACCATACTTTCTTTAAAGCTCATTATAATAAGGCTAAAGTCTCTGGGTGAGAAGAGCACATAGCCTTCCTCTTTTACTAGCTTTGCAAATTTGTTCTCTGTGTTTCAAATTTGTTCCAAGTATCTGGTCATCTCGGCAGTTTTTTAAATCGCGGTCGCGGATTTCATCGCGGACGCGGTAGCGGTATCATGGTTGCGGGTGTCGCGAGCGTTACGTAACGTGTCGCGGTCATCGCGGACGTGAATTTTCGTTCAAAAATCATATTTTCTTAAAAAATAATATATTTATACATATTAATATCATATTTTATAATACTAATATTTATCATGATTTTATATGAATTTTATTTGATTTATAAAAGTAAAAAAACTCTAATTTTATAAAAAAAAACGTAATACGGATAATTAATAATATCATTCAAGTATTATCAAACTAAGTCATATAAATAAAATTATGAATAACAACAAATATAAGTTCAAGAAGTACCCGTGCCAAAGATAGCCTCACAGTTGAGGAAATAAAATATCTCACTAAACTACTTGTTCAAAACCTTTGGAGATGATCAAACTATACTAAAACAAGAAACATAACAGTTAGGCTCAGGCTCAAAACAAAAGGAGCAGAACAAAAGAACAAGACAACATTGAAAAAAATGCAAATTGATATTCACTCAGAATTAATTTCAAACAGTTGGAGTACATCACAAATAAAAGTATTACAAAGAACATTTAATTAAACTAACAACTATCTAAACAACAATTGATTAAGCTAACTATGATCTAACAATAAATAAAGGTAAAAAAAAAAAAGCAAATCGCACAACAAGATACAAGTTCTCATAAAAAAAAAAAAACCAGTTGTAGTCTAAGCAGCCACCTAGTTGGCATAACCTCAACACTCGCCCCCAGTTCCTCCAAGTACTGGTTTCAATCCTCTTAAGCCACCTCCATCAATGCCCTTAGATTCAAGATGTCTCGGCTCTCGACCACCAAGCGGACTACAATGAACACCAAATGCTATCTCTTCTTCTAGCCATCTTGTATACTCCATGTCAAACACAACAGCGTCTGAAACATAAAACTTAAGTTGATATATAGCCATGAACATTTAAAATAAATAAATAAAATATGTAAAAGAGGGAGATCAAAGCTACCAAAACAATAGAATTGCTGTTGCACACAAAAGACAAAACAAAATAGAGCAGAGCAGGGTGTCGCAGGCCGTTACACCGCTTTTAAGTCGCTGTCACGGTATTACGTAACGTGTTTCGGCTGTTTCGATCGTGATTCGTTTTCTCCAACGCGTAACGCCGATATCGCGGTTCGGTAACTTCATTATACGTTACGATGCGGCCGTTACGTAACGTAACGGCCGTATTTTAATACACTGCTGATAACTCGTATAATTATATAGTTTTTAGTTATGTTTTATTATTGTTTTGTGTCAAATACGAGTTATTATTGTTTAGTCTAATTGTGTTTATGATCTTTTATATTTTTATGTGATTTGGTGTTTTTCACAAGTTTCTTTGAGTGATTTCAGATTACTAGAATTAAGGGCAAATCCAGTTCAGTTCCAGTTCCGACACCGTTTACCATATCAGCTATATCTCGAGTTTCACTGAAGCAATAAGGCTGAAATTTGTAGCCGTGCAAAGATAAGAGGCATATCTATCTTTTTTATGTTTTACACTTCTTGAAACGGAGTCGTTTTCCCTAGCGAAATCGACCATCAAGTTGGCTGATGTGCAATGACGTCTGTGCTGACCTGTTTTCGTATTTTGCCCATATCTTCTTATCCACATCGGAAAATGAGCTGATTCCAACAGCTATGGATCCGTAACTGATAGGGGTATATTTTTCTAGAAGACAATTTTATCAGATCGAGCCTCCAACATTGACAAAATCGACCATCAAGCTGGCTGATCAGAATTGTCATACAATATGACGAAAATTGTTAGAAAAATGCACCCACCTATTATACCTACCTTTGAAATTTGTAAAGCTTGTCTCTTGTCATTTAGCCCTCCAAAATGTGTATAAATAGAGGGCCTTGGATGAGTATTGGGATACATTATAGATTGGTAGGATATTAGCCATTGTAATAAAATTCTCTAAGTTTTCTTCTTTTTTCCTTTCTCTAGTTTTCTTTTTCTTTATTTACTTATGCTTCTTACATTTCTTTTCATTTTTAGTATGTGTTGCTAATCATATTGTTGAGGTGATGAGGTGAAGCTCTTGGTAAATGCTAAGGTTAGTCTCTTAAACATGAGCTAAAATGAATCATCATTTATAAACACTAGTATAGATAATATTTTCTTTTGGTTTAAAATCATACTTGCAAAGTAGAGATCTTGATTCATTATTGACAATGAAAATGGCACAGTAAATGCTTGGTTTCATAACCTTGATTTGTTGTAGACATATACCTTGGCATAAGGAATGCTTGGACTCTTTTTATGAGTTTTGAGGACACCAAATGAACATAATATCATATGCTATGGACGTTGGACAATTTGGACTGAATTGCTAAACCTTCCGATTGGAACCTCCTTTATGTGTGGATTTCAATTGTGTAATAAAACAAGATTAATCTTAGCATAACACCAAGAGTGGATTCTCTAACCTCAACATCCTTTCTTATTTTTTTTTATATCTTGTTTAATTGTTTTTATGTTATTTTGTTTATTTTGTTCTCTAATATCTTGTTTACTTTCTTTGTTATTGATTCCCTAATATCTTGTTTATTTTCTTTTTCATATATATTTATAAACTTATACTTACTAGTACGCTTCCCTGTGGTTCGACCTCGGACACCCGAGAATTTATTACTTGAACATAACCTGCACTTGGGTTTACGACTCTTAATTGAGTCTCCATCAAGTTTTTGGCGCCGTTGCCGGGGAGGCAATACTAAGTATATAAGTTTATAAGTATATTTATTTTTATTGGCTGGTTATACCGCCTATATTTATTTTTATTGGCTGGTTATACCGCCTAATTTAGTATATTTATTTTTATTGGCTGGTTATACCGCCTAATTTTCTATATATTTATATTTATATTGTATATTAACTTTGTTTTATTTTTATTGGCTGATTATACCGCCTAATCTGTATATTAACTTTGTTTTATGCTTGTTTGGCGACGTGATTTTAGATCTCGTCGTTTTGTTAGATTTTATTGTGAAACTTTTTCAGGTAATCTTTCTAATACAACTCCTACCATGTGCACGATGGACGTGTAACGGTAAATGTTGTTCTATTGGGATTCCGTCCTCTAATCGAGATGATAAAAATTGAATTCATTAAGGATGGACTGAGTAAGGAGAATTTGGGTAATATCCAACTTTCTCTTGAGACGCATCCTAGTGGAGACGTACAAAGAGAAATTCTTGGTTTATGGCCGCAATTCCAAAGGGAATGGCAACATCTTGGGAATCTGATGATAAAAGACCCTGTTTGCCAGCTTGTAAGAAAACTGGATGGGAAGCATATCCTCGACTCATAGAAGGCGTTTAAGCCGTTTCTGGACGTAAAACCAGAGGAAGATGCCAAATACACTTTCGGCGACATTATTACTTTTGACTTTTACGGTTGATTTTTCTTCTCTTTTTGATTTTCTTCCTGAAATCACCCAAAAATCTTTTGTTAGGTTAACATTTTCTTCTGACAGGTCAAATACACTTTCGGCGACATTATTACTCTTGTCTGATTCACTACTCAGTCCTCTATATATTACACCATGTACTCATTCTCTTTCAGGCACTCGAAAAAGAAAAAAAAATGGAAAGCACTTCGTCCCAGCGCATTAAAAAAATTTGTGTCTTTGGAGGTGCTTATCGAGGGAAAAATAACATATTCGCTGATGAAGCCATAAGAGTTGGAGTAATACTTGCCCAACAAAAGATCCAGTTGATTTATGGAGGCGGTAGTACGGGTTTAATGGGAGCAGTCGCTACAGCAGCACACGCCGGAGGAAGTCCAGTTCTAGGAATCGTGCCAAAACTATTCACAAGTTTTTGTGGACCTACCTTGGGTACGGAAATACAAGTCTGGAGTATCCATGAACGGATAACAATCATGTACCATTCTGCTGATGCATTCATTGCTTTACCAGGAGGTCTGGGTACATTGGAAGAAATAGCTTGCGTGGCTTCTTGGTCATCTTTGGTCACAAATAAGAAACCCATTGGTTTGCTTAATATTAATGGTTATTTTAGTAATTTGCTTTCATATTTAGATAATGCTGTGGATAATGGATTCATGTTTTCAGAGGCAAGGAGAACCATAATTTCTGCTACAACCATTGAAGATTTACTCAAAAAGCTACAAGCTTATGAGTGTTTATCTGCTACGGTTGTTTCGCAAACGCTCGGAAAAAGAAAAAGAGATATGGACGAGCAAGGAGTGGATTGCACTTTATCTTTGTGACATTATCTAACATTTTGCTTGTTGTGTCTCAGTTATAATAAAGTGGTTAGCAACCTCTGCAGGTAATATCTCCTAAATTCTACCTTTAAAATTTGACATTGGGGACAATGTCATATTTTAGTAGGGGGTAAGGGACATATTTTGCTAAAAAAAAAAAAAAAAAAAAATTGTTGTGTTTTAAGACATTTAGAAGTATTCATTCTGAACAAGGTCTGAGTAAGGGAGCCTTGAGACAAACCTTGTCAGTTTGATTTAATCTTCTTCTTCTTCTTCTTCTTCAAAAAAAAAAAAAAAAAAAAAAAAGCATGTTTAGACTTAGTGTGTTTTTTAGTTACTTTCAATACTATAATGAGATATGAATTGCATAAGTCTAAAACAGATTTATTAGTGAGAAGATTTTCATGAGAATTGAGCTTGATATCAACCTTTTTATGAGCCAATGTTAATATGATATGTTGATTGAGAAAGAAGCATGTTTAGACTTAATCTGACTTGTATAATCATCCTTGTGAGTTTTTGAGCCTATAATGATTGATGCATTATACAAATCAATCTAATTTCTTTCTTGAGTGCTCTTATGATTACATGATTCTCTAGAAATTGCTTTAAACCGTTTGATACTATATTGATACATGTGACAACATGAATATGATAGAGGCATTAGGATTATAACCAGAGCCAAACAGCCATCCCTTATTAATGTTCTAAGAGAACATCCCCACTAGTGAGCCAATTTGAGCCTACATTAAATATGATGTTTTATTGGTAACCGCAACTTACACCTAGCCTAAATATACTTATATCCTTACCCTTGTTCTAAAGATGGATTTTTATATATTGAGACATTAAAAAAAAAAAAAATAAGGGATATTTTTAGTTGAAAATTTGGGTTAGAAACAAAAGATAAGTGTGGGGGAAGAAAAGAAAAGAAAAAGTCAAGAGAAAAAGAAAGGGATCATTGTCAAATACATTCCCATATTAAAAAAAAAAAAAAATCTTCTCTTGAACTTCTAGAAAAAGATGTTACAAAGTTGGTTAGAATGATGCAAAGGCTCAACATGAATATTTAGCCTATGTTATTATGTGCTTTATAAGAGTTTTGAGAAGTTTTATTTGTATGATCTTATTATGTCTCAAAAATCTATGAACTCTTTGGAACCTTTGTGATATCTTTATCCTTTTGTTCTTTAACCACATTATAACCCTTTGGCCCCATTACAACCTTGAATAAAGACCTCTTGATTTATGAAGTTGTATGATCTAAATAGTGGAGAATAGGTGGACAAGCAAGCATATGGTAGAAGTGTTTTCATGAGATTGATTGAGTGTAAACACTTTACCACTACTTTAAAGAGTGAAAATCAAGAGAGTATCCCATGTGAGAAGTTGAGATTAAGTTTGAATATGCACTATTTTGATTGAAATATGTTATGTTAATATTGGCTTAACTCATTTATTTACATTCAAGCAAGATTTTTTGTGAATTTCTTTAAGCTATTGATTAGTTTTTAAGACTTGTCCAATGATTATCTCTAATTTATATTGGAAGGATTAGTTATAATTATTATTTTTAGTTTTTCTTATGTCTTCAATGTTTGTGGGTATCGTCCTAGTAAACCCTCACGAGACTAAACTCGTCCACTAGGGACACCTAGGGGTTTAAAGGCTTGTGTCACATGCTAAGTGCCACCGTGATTTCCTACGAAAATGGATTAGATTAGATTTTCTTATTTTATTTTTATTGAGTCGTTGCTAGGGACTAGCAACAATCTAAGTGTGGGGGTGTGATAACTCGTATAATTATATAGTTTTTAGTTATGTTTTATTATTGTTTTGTGTCAAATACGAGTTATTATTGTTTAGTCTAATTGTGTTTATGATCTTTTATATTTTTATGTGATTTGGTGTTTTTCACAAGTTTCTTTGAGTGATTTCAGATTACTAGAATTAAGGGCAAATCCAGTTCAGTTCCAGTTCCGACACCGTTTTCCATATCAGCTATATCTCGAGTTTCACTGAAGCAATAAGGCTGAAATTTGTAGCCGTGCAAAGCTAAGAGGCATATCTATCTTTTTCATGTTTTACACTTCTTGAAACGGAGTCGTTTTCCCTAGCGAAATCGACCATCAAGTTGGCTGATGTGCAATGACGTCTGTGCTGACCTGTTTTCGTATTTTGCCCATATCTTCTTATCCACATCAGCAAATGAGCTGATTCCAACGGCTATGGATCTGTAACTGATAGGGGTATATTTTTCTAGAAGACAATTTTATCAGATCGAGCCTCCAACATTGACAAAATCGACCATCAAGCTGGCTGATCAGAATTGTCATACAATATGACGAAAATTGTTAGAAAAATGCACCCACCTATTATACCTACCTTTGAAATTTGTAAAGCTTGTCTCTTGTCATTTAGCCCTCCAAAATGTGTATAAATAGAGGGCCTTGGATGAGTATTGTAATACATTATAGATTGGTAGGATATTAGCCATTGTAATAAAATTCTCTAAGTTTTCTTCTTTTTTCCTTTCTCTAGTTTTCTTTTTCTTTATTTACTTATGCTTCTTACATTTCTTTTCATTTTTAGTATGTGTTGCTAATCATATTGTTGAGGTGATGAGGTGAAGCTCTTGGTAAATGCTAAGGTTAGTCTCTTAAACATGAGCTAAAATGAATCATCATTTATAAACACTAGTATAGATAATATTTTCTTTTGGTTTAAAATCATACTTGCAAAGTAGAGATCTTGATTCATTATTGACAATGAAAATGGCACAGTAAATGCTTGGTTTCATAACCTTGATTTGTTGTAGACATATACCTTGGCATAAGGAATGCTTGGACTCTTTTTATGAGTTTTGAGGACACCAAATGAACATAATATCATATGCTATGGACGTTGGACAATTTGGACTGAATTGCTAAACCTTCCGATTGGAACCTCCTTTATGTGTGGATTTCAATTGTGTAATAAAACAAGATTAATCTTAGCATAACACCAAGAGTGGATTCTCTAACCTCAACATCCTTTCTTATTGTTTTTTTATATCTTGTTTAATTGTTTTTATGTTATTTTGTTTATTTTGTTCTCTAATATCTTGTTTACTTTCTTTGTTATTGATTCCCTAATATCTTGTTTATTTTCTTTTTCATATATATTTATAAACTTATACTTACTAGTACGCTTCCCTGTGGTTCGACCTCGGACACCCGAGAATTTATTACTTGAACATAACCTGCACTTGGGTTTACGACTCTTAATTGAGTCTCCATCAACTGCATCTCGGCTCACCTCGCTAATGATCATTTTCTATCTCTTGGACTATTTATTATGTCCAATCTTTCTTTTAGTATAACCAACTTAATTGATTCTATTGAGAAAGATTCTCTTAGTTCTAGTGGTTCTCTTTGGTTATTATAGCTTTTGATTCACCTTATTTCCCTGCATTTTCCTACCTGACTTTGCCAGTTGAAACTTTTAAAGACTTTCTCTCCACTATTCCTCCAACTTACATGTCTTTTCCTAAGGCCTTACATTTCTTCCTTGAGTCAGATCTTGAAAACTATGAGTTTCTTAAGCCTTCACAAACCCATTGGACTAACTTCTTCCCTATTCCAACTACCTCTTCCTCACCAATTGAAAATCAAGCTTTCATGCTACATACCTAGGGATATTTTCTTTGTTGTCAAGACCTGACAAGGGGAATCAAGCTAAAACATGCCAATAGCTACTGTACGACTGAAAATTGCTGCCCACATTTTTGTGTTAGGCAACTTGGCTTGATTTAGGACATTCCTGGTCCATCCTTATTTGCTACCAAACCTGATTTATCGACCCTGTCAAATTTACTGATGCTGAGCATGTAAAGGTCATAAAAATGATTAACCAAACCCTTTGGATCTATTCAAGAAAGAATTTGCCCCTTATGTAGCAAATCATGGAACAACCACTACCTTTAATAATTGGTGGCAAGATGTTGTGGATGAGGTTATTTTGTGTATACTAGAGTGTCAACTACTATCCAATCTGAATATTCCTCAGGTACACTACGAGAAATTTAATTTTAAGCAACAACATTTTTCAGAGTAATTTAAACAAATGTTGCAAAATATATCTTTTTTGTAATATAAATAGTGTTATGTTGCAATAGACTAGTACAAGTTACATTTTGTATAAATAATATATACAAAATTGTTGCTAACACTTTTACAAGACTATTATTTGCAACACCTTGCAACAATTTGCACAACACTTTTTTGCAACATAAAAGTCTTAGATTGCAATAAGTGTTGTAAACTATTTTTTGCAATAAAAGTGTACATAAAATTTGTTGCAAATACTTTTTGTAACACAACTATTTGCAACATAGCATAAAGTTTTGTTGCTAACTATCACATTTCTTGTAGTGATAGTAGCTTTTAGCTCTATCTTTTCATTTAATATCTTACTTAGTCAGTGTCTGACTTGTTTCTTGTGTAGGTCACCAAAAAAGCTAGAGGTTAGTTGTTTTATTTTCAAACATTATACACAACCTCTTAATTTATCTCAACAGATTAATTTTCTTTTCATTTTCAATTGCTGCTAGTGATGAACAAATCGAGGCTGTTCTTTTAACCAAAAAGCAAAAGACAATAGCTCTCAAGACTTGCAATCCCCCCACTCTTAAGACCAATGTACCAGTCTCTTATTTTCAATGCTTTTAAACCTTAATAATAAAGTTGGATGTATCATACCTTTCTTGTTTTGCAGGTTCAGAAAGGCAAGACTTTCAACAGTCAACCACAT
This sequence comes from Fremontodendron californicum, assembly GCA_030761205.1. NCBI lineage: Eukaryota > Viridiplantae > Streptophyta > Magnoliopsida > Malvales > Malvaceae > Fremontodendron > Fremontodendron californicum. The sequence goes on from JAULJL010000005.1 coordinate 28,783,289, forward strand.
TCATAAGGTAAACAATATCTTGTGAGAAGGAGTCCCACTTCAGTTTCTCGACACATGACCAGATCTCAAGCTACTAAATCTTTCGCTATTCCAGTCAAGACTGCTGCGCCAATTGTGGTATCCTCAAAGTCCTCGGCATCTTCCACATCTTCCTTCTCTAGTAGTAACAATCACTCCAATGGTGAAAATGATTTTGAAGTAAGTAAATTTCTACCACTGGGTACTTTACTCTTTCTTCTTCTACTTCCACTAACTTCTCTATTTACCATTATTGTTGTTTGTCTTCGTTATGGGTCTCTTCCTGTTTTTAATCAAAGCATGTCAGTGTGAGGTTTATTAAAAGCCAATTTTGCTAGACTAACCTCTAGCTCATCTTCATCCTCACTATCTATTTCACCTAAATGAATTTCATTAGGTAAGGTAAGAAATAAGATGCTTTGGGAACTGTCTTCCTTTTCTCCTCTTCTTTTAATAAGAGTATTCATACTTTGAGACGCTTGTAGCTAGCTAGCAAAGGTCAACAAATTCTCTTTCTTCAAACTTTTTCCTAAGCTCAAAGTTAAGGCCAATCCTAGCCATGCTAATGTGTTCCCTCTCAGGCAGTTGTACATGCATTTTTGCCTTAGCATTTCTAAACCTGGTAATAAAATCTTCAGTCTTTTCTCTAGGCAACTGCTGCCTGCTTGATCTTGGCTAAGTCTGCCATTGTGATTTCAACTTCAACCAAATAAACTGTGCATGGTCTCTAGCTGCGTCTAATTTTGAACCAGTCAAAGAATTTCCAAACAATCTAAGTTTTATGTAGTCATTCACATCTCCACATCTAATTATGAATATGCCTATGTGCTCTAAGGTGGACGAATTGTCAACACCTGAAAAAGTTGTGAATTATGGAATTTTATACCTTCTAGGCAAAGGATTTCATGTATCTATCCAATCAAGATATGGTTTCCTATAGGTAGGTTTGAGCATATGCCTTAATCCTTGGCCAAATTGCTCCTGCATAAAATTCTGAAGATGTTCCCTCAACCTAGGGTCCACTTAAGGTTGAACCTTTGCTGGTGCGTTGCCTTGACCAAGATATCTTACAAGAGGTTGCGACATAGGAGGTTGTAACCAAGTATAATTGAGGAGTTTGTTGCCCCAGGCTAAATTAGGCTGTTGATAAGCTTAGCTAACATGTTCCCAAGCTTAATTAGGTCTTGGAATGTTTCTTTGGACTCCACCTAAGTTTTGTTGAACACCATCAACTTGGTTTACCTAGACAATTTGTCTTACATTAGGCTGAATACCTATGTTCATATTTGTTGTTGTCCCCATAGCATGGTTTGGTTGATTTGCAGAACCTTGGTTAACTTAAGCTCCATATGCTAATTCATGGCTTGTTTGAGCTCTTGCCCGTGGCTTTGGCATTACACCAAAACCCTAGTTTACTTGATGCACTGAAGTTCCTGACTCCGAGCTTAATGAAACACCAAGCCTTTGTTTACTGTATATCCCTCGGCCTAGGTTTGTTTGAGTTCCTATACATGGCTACGGAATCACAGACTGGTTAACAACAAGCATTCTTGCCTTACCAAAGTTTTTGTATTGATGTCTTGAAAATTGGCCTAAAATTGGTTGAACTCCCTCACATGGTTGAGAAATAACAGGTGTTTGTTTGGCAAAAAAATTTCTTGTCTTACCATTGGATATCCGTATTGATATAACAGATTCTAACTTCCACTTAAGTCATTTCTCAAGTGGTTAACCCCTAAACTTTGTAAGGTTGGACTTTTACCTGACATTCTCTAGTCACTATTTCCTAAGCTTTGGAAGCTTGGGTTCTGGCTTGAACTTGAGATTTCACTAACTTGAGTTGGGTTCTTCAAGTCTTTCAATTCCAATTTCCTAGACACACCTTCTTGTCCTATAGTCTCACTCCTTTACCCACCTAGCCTATCTATAGCAATTGGTTGGTGAACATTGGCTTGACTCACCATAGAAGGTTGAGGCTGATGTAGTTGATTGGCTACTGAAAAATCTCTTAGTTCTGATGTCTTAGACATACCCTATCGTCTTAATGGTTCACTCCTTTATCCATTGACCCTGTCTATAGCAATAGGTTGGTAAACATCATTTACCCTAAGAGATTGAGATTGATGTAGTCGAGGGGATGCTAAGAGGGTTTTGACAAATGAGTAACATTTCAACTGAGAATGTTCATGGCATCAACTAGAATGTGAGTTTTCCTCTTGAACATAGTTTCCATGAAACTATTGATGCTTTTCATATCTAGTTCACACTAAAACCTACATTCTCAAATGCAACTTGAAAAGCAATTGCTAGTATAACTTGACTTACTATTATGAGTTGCTTTTCTCCTCCAATTGGCTGAACATTCTTAGCAAGTTCTTAGAGTCTCCTCCTTCTGCCTCGCTTTCGACTGATGCTCCACATTAACAAACCGATTCATTCTTCATGGCATTGATTTCCAATATCGTGCCTCTAAGCGTGCCTATTCTGTTGATTGATTTTTTTAGAAAAAAACCCTAAGGCGATCAAAGGTTTCTCACCCTTGATATCTACAGCAAGAGCAAGAATAGGTGTCATAAAGAAGGAAGCTTGAATCTCTACTATTATAAAAGGAATGACTGAGTTGGTGTCACTGAGTCAAGGGACACCAACTCAGTTGGTAAAATTACTAAAAAATAATTTTAAAAAAATTATAATGATTATAGATTAAGGATGTTAATGTGTTTTAATATTTTTTAAAACATAATTTTTATTTAAAAAACTTATAAAAGTTATCAATTTTTATACTAAAAATTACTTAAAAAATAACTACTTTTGTTTATAAAAAAAAAACTACCCACCCACATGGTGGGTGACAAATTCTAGTAATTTAAAAAGTTAAAACTACTCCTAATTGCATGAAAGATAGAGATATTTAACTGAGAGGTAAAGATAAATTGCCTGAAAATGTAATTGCATGTCTATTGTGATTTTTGGAACATGTTTTACACTAGTCTAACTGTTAAAGGTTATGGTATTTTTGCTGTCAGTGCTTTTGTTTATTTCTTTTTGTAAGGTTGTTCATGTATCTTTGTCATGTTGGCAGCATATCTATTATGTTCACTTACCAAGATATAGTTGTTAGTACTTAGTTCAAAAGTCTAGAATGTGATGGTAAGTTTTTTGCTGTAACAGTGACAGTGGTTGAACCACTAGCTTTGTATTACTTATATTTGAATGAATTCAAAAGCTCAAGTATCAGTGCTGCTGTTCAATATCCTTTTCTGTGTTCTTTCATTGTTTTTTCTCTCGCTTTCCTTTGTTCAATCTTCACAGCTCCAACAATTGGTATCAAGAGCCATTAGTTGGTCTTAGAGGGCCTTCATCATTGAGTGTTGAGTGTGAAACCTTCAGACAACATTTGTATGGCTTCAACCAGCTGCTCATTTCCTTCACCTCCAGTTTTCTCTGGTGAAAACTATCAGATATGGGCTGTAAAATGAAGATATATCTGAGTGCCTTTGATCTATGGGATATGGTTGAAAATGAGACTTAACCACCTCATCTTCCAGCCAACCCAACTGTAAATCAGATGAAGAATCATAGTGAAGAGAAGGCAAAGAGATACAAAGCCAAGAGTTGCATTGAGACATCTGTTTCTGATGAAATCTTCATCAGAATCATGACAGCGAAACAGCAAAGCAAGCTTGGGACATGATCAAAGAGGAGTTTCATGGCACTGACAAGACCAAACAAATACAAGTGCTCAACCTCAAAAGAGAATATGAAGTCTTGAAGATGAAAGAGTCTGAAACTCTAAAGGAGTACAAAGACAGACTTATGAAGACAGTAAACCAGCTGAGATTGCTTGGAGAGGAGATGACAGACAAAAGAGTTGTGGAAAAAGTTCTTGTCAGCTTATCTGAGAGGTTTGAATCCAAAATTTCTTCACTTGAAGACTCCAAAGACTTGACTAAGATATCTTTGGCAGAATTAATGAATGCTCTAGAGGCACAAGAGCAAAGAAGGGCCATTAGGCGAGAGGATTCAATAGAAGGTGCATTTGCAGTCAAGGAGAAAGGAAAAATACAATATGAGGGCAAGAACAAAAAACCATGAGATAAAAGGAACAAGAATTCTGGAAACAGTGGAAGGAAAGGTAAATTTCCACTGTGCTCCCACTGCAAGAAAACCACACATCTGGAGAAATATTGCTGGTACATACCTGATATACAATGCAGGTCTTGTAAACAGCTTGATTACATAGAGAAAGTGTGTAAGAACAAAAACTAGCAGCAACAAGCCAAAGTTACTGATATCCCATAGCAGCAAGATGAACAAGTCTTTGTTGCTTCTTGCTATGCAACCAGAACTTCCTCAAGTGCTTGGCTCATTGAAAGTGGATGCACTCATCATATGGCATCTTACATCAACATGTTCAAGGAGTTGGACAGGACATGCATTTCCAAAGTCAGAATTGGCAATGGTGAGTTCATAGAAGTCAAAGGAAGAGGAGTAGTGACAGTTGAGACACCATCAGGTACAAAACGTATTCCGGGTGTTTTATTTGTACCACAAATAGATCATAATCTCCTCAGTGTAGGACAATTACTAGAAAGCAACTACTCCTTGGTGTTTAAAAATAGAACATGCATCATCCATGATCCTGCTGGCCATGAGTTGTTCACTGTTAGCATGAAAGGAAAATGCTTCTCCCGGGATTTAAAAAAAACAGACTCATCTGCATACATTAGTTCAGTAGATGAACCTGCATTATGGCATAAAAGGTTGGGACATTTCAACTACAAGGCATTGAGTTACATGCATAAAAATGATCTTGTGTTAAATATGCCCACTGTTGATATTTGTGCTGGTGTATGTGAAATTTGTCAATTGGGAAAACAAAGTAAACAGCCATTCCCAATTAACAAAGCTTGGAGAGCTACTGACAAGCTGCAATTAATTCACACTAATGTCTGTGGTCCCATGAGAACCCTATCCTTGAAGGGCAGTAGATAGTTCATTATTTTCATAGGTGATCTTACCAGGATGTGTTGGATATACTTCATGAAGCAAAAATCAAAAGTAGCAACTGTGTTTTGGGGGTTCAAAGCATGGATTGAAAATCAAAGTGGCTACAAAATCAAAACCATAAGATCAGACAATGGTATTGAGTACACATCTGAAAGGTTTAATGAGTTTTGTGAGGCTGCAGGTATTGAACATCAGTTAACAGTGACTTACACCCCACAACAGAATGGTGTTAGTGAGAGGAAGAACAGAACCATCGTGGAAATGGCCAGATGCATGTTGTTTGAGAAGAAACTTTCTAAGAAATTTTGGGCAGAAGCAGCAAACACTTCTATCTATCTCCTTAATAAGCTGCCTACAAGAGCCTTGAAGGAAATGACAAGGATGGTATGGTAGCAAACCACCAGTTCAACATCTCAGAGTCTTTGGCAGCATCTGCTATGTGAACGTTCCTGAGATCAAAAGGGACAAGCTTGATGAAAAGGCAGAGATTTGTATTTTCCTAAGCTACAGCAGTATCACTAAAGAGTACAGAACTTACAATCCACTTACAGGCAAGGTAATTGTAAGTAGAAATGTGAAGTTCAATGAACATGCAACATGGAATTGGGAAAAACTTGAAGAACAGGTTAAGCAAACTGCAATAGATCTGAACTCTCAACAACAACAAGAATTCATGCTTGATGATGAAATTGTTGATCATGATTTTTTAAGAGGAACCAGACCTCTTACTGACATCTATCAAAGGTCAAATGTTGTCATTCTTGAACCTACAAGCTTTGAAGAAGCCTTCAAATTTTCAGAATGGAGATAAGCCATGAAGGAGGAGATTACAATGATTGAAAAAAAATCAAACTTGGGTGTTGGTTGATAGGCCCAGCAACAAAAACATAGGTGAATGGAATGGATTTTCAGAACTAAGATCAATGCAAATGGCTCCATCAATAAGCTCAAAGCCAGATTGGTTGCCAAAGGCTACTCTAAACAGTATGGCATTGATTACTCAGAAACTTTTGCCCCAGTTGCAAGATTAGACACCATAAGGTTGTTGTTGGCCTTAGCAGCTTAGAAAAGTTGGAAAATATTCCAACTTGATGTCAAATTTGCATTTTTGAATGGCTATCTTCAGGAGGAGATCTATATTGACCAACTTGAAGGTTTTGTTGCTAAGAAGCATGAAGAAAAAGTCTACTTGCTGAAGAAGGCTTTGTATGGATTGAAACAAGCTCCCAGAGCTTGGTATTCTAGAATTGATGAGCATTTGCTGAGTTTGGGGTTCAAGAAAAGTCCTAGTGAAGCCACACTTTACACTAAGGTTACTGACAGCAGTGATCTACTGGTTGTTTCTCTGTATGTTGATGATCTGCTTGTGACAGGAAGCAACTCCAAATTGGTACAACACTTCAAAGATCAAATGATGAAGGTCTTTGAAATGACAGACTTGGGAGAGATGTCATATTTTCTTGGAATAGAGATTTCTCAATCTCAACAAGGAATCTTCATTTCTCAACAGAACTATGCTCAACAAGTTCTGAAGAAATTCAACATGGAGAATTGCAAAGCTGATTGCACTCCATTGGATCAAAATGAGAAACTCAGCAGAGATGACTGATAACTCGTATAATTATATAGTTTTTAGTTATGTTTTATTATTGTTTTGTGTCAAATACGAGTTATTATTGTTTAGTCTAATTGTGTTTATGATCTTTTATATTTTTATGTAATTTGGTGTTTTTCACAAGTTTCTTTGAGTGATTTCAGATTACTAGAATTAAGGGCAAATCCAGTTCAGTTCCAGTTCCGACACCGTTTGCCATATCAGCTATATCTCGAGTTTCACTGAAGAAATAAGGCTGAAATTTGTAGCCGTGCAAAGATAAGAGGCATATCTATCTTTTTCATTTTTTACACTTCTTGAAACGGAGTCGTTTTCCCTAGCGAAATCGACCATCAAGTAGGCTGATGTGCAATGACGTCTGTGCTGACCTGTTTTCGTATTTTGCCCATATCTTCTTATCCACATCAGCAAATGAGCTGATTCCAACGGCTATGGATCCGTAACTGATAGGGGTATATTTTTCTAGAAGACAATTTTATCAGATCGAGCCTCCAACATTGACAAAATCGACCATCAAGCTGGCTGATCAGAATTGTCATACAATATGACGAAAATTGTTAGAAAAATACACCCACCTATTATACCTACCTTTGAAATTTGTAAAGCTTGTCTATTGTCATTTAGCCCTCCAAAATGTGTATAAATAGAGGGCCTTGGATGAGTATTGGGATACATTATACATTGGTAGGATATTAGCCATTGTAATAAAATTCTCTAAGTTTTCTTCTTCTTTCCTTTCTCTAGTTTTCTTTTTCTTTATTTACTTATGCTTCTTATATTTCTTTTCATTTTATTCATATCTAGTATGTGTTGCTAATCATATTGTTGAGGTGATGAGGTGAAGCTCTTGGTAAATGCTAAGGTTAGTCTCTTAAACATGAGCTAAAATGAATCATCATTTATAAACACTAGTATAGATAATATTTTCTTTTGGTTTAAAATCATACTTGCAAAGTAGGGATCTTGATTCATTATTGACAAGGAAAATGGCACAGTAAATGCTTGGTTTCATAACCTTGATTTGTTGTAGACATATACCTTGGCATAAGGAATGCTTGGACTCTTTTTATGAGTTTTTAGGACACCAAATGAACATAATATCATATGCTATGGACGTTGGACAATTTGAACTGAATTGCTAAACCTTCCGATTGGAACCTCCTTTATGTGTGGATTTCAATTGTGTAATAAAACAAGATTAATCTTAGCATAATACCAAGAGTGGATTCTCTAACCTCAACATCTTTTCTTATTGTTTTTTTATATCTTGTTTAATTTCTTTTATGTTATTTTGTTTATTTTGTTCCCTAATATCTTGTTTACTTTCTTTTTATTATATATTTATAAACTTATACGTACTAATACGCTTCCCTGTGGTTCGACCTCGGACACCCGAGAATTTATTACTTGAACATAACCTGCACTTGGGTTTACAACTCTTAATTGAGTCTCCATCAAGTTTTTGGCGCCGTTGCCGGGGAAGCAATACTAAGTATATAAGTTTATAAGTATATTTATTTTTATTGGCTGGTTATACCGCCTATATTTATTTTTATTGGCTGGTTATACCGCCTAATTTGTATATATTTATATTTATATTGTATATTAACTTTGTTTTATTTTTATTGGCTGGTTATACCGCCTAATTTGTATATTAACTTTGTTTTATGCTTGTTTGGCGACGTGATTTTAGATCTCGTCGTTTAGTTAGATTTTATTGTGAAACTTTTTCAGGTAATCTTTCTAATACAATTCCTACCATGGCTGACAATGAAAGTGTTCATGCTGAAGATGAGAACAGACAAGTACGCACCATGCGTGACTACTTGCAACCAACTCGAAGCTCATCACCCTCTTGTTTTATTTTTCCTCTCAATGCAAACAACTTTCGTTTTAAACCAGGTATGATAGCTTTGCTTCCAAATTTCCATGGGTTAGAATCGGAAAGTGCTTACTCGTTTCTAAAAGACTTCGAAGATGTATGTGTCACCTTTAATGACCAACAATGTACAAATGAAATTGTCAAGCTAAAATTATTTCCTTTTTCTTTAAAAGACAAAGCAAAAATTTGGCTTCATAATTTAAAACCAAGGTCAATTGGCACATGGCAAGAATTACAAACTAAGTTTCTAAAGAAATTTTTCCCAGCACATAAAACTACTGCTTTGAAAAGACATATTCAAAATTTCAATCAAAATCAAAATGAAGCATTTTTTCAGTGCTGGGAGCGTTTTAAAGATTTGTTAAGTTCTTGTCCACATCATGGTTTTGAAAAATGGCATCTTATTAGTTTCTTTTATGAAAGTTTAACTCCCGAAACTAAACAATTTGTTGAAACAATGTGTAACGGTGAGTTTCTAGAAAAAGAACCTGAAGAAGCCTTTGACTACCTAGACCATTTGGCAGATAACTCTCAAGCCTGGCACACAGATACTTCCTCTGAAAGTTCCAATAGATCTAATCCTGTTTCTAACAGAGGTAAGTATCATTTTAGTCAAGAAGATGAGATAAAAGCTAAACTAGCTAATTTGGCTAGAAAGATTGAAGCCATGGAACTTAGAGAAGTAAAAGAAGTCAAAACGGTTAAAAATGAAGAAAGTTGTGGAATTTGTGAAATCATGGGACACCCCACTTCTGAATGTCCAAACATTCCCATTCTTAAAGAAGCGTTGCATGATCAAGTAAATTCCATAAACACATTTAAAAAGCCTTTTCCTTCTCCTTACTCTGAAACGTATAACCCTGAATGGAGAAATCATCCCAACTTCAGTTGGCGGAATAATAATCATGTTCAGGTACCACAATCTCAAAAGCCGGGCAACACTTTTTCCTATCAACCTTCACGTGTACAAACCTTGGAAGAGACATTGCAAGCATTCATGCAAACACAAGCAAATGTGAATAACCGGACTTCACAGGACATCAATGAGATCAAAAACACCTTGTCCACATTGACAGCTTCATTACGCACTCAAGAAAAAGGTAAGTTTCCTGCTCAACCTCAGCCTAACCCTTCTACTCAATGTCTTGTTTCTTGCTCCAACGAAACTCAACAGGAAAATGCCAGTTCTATCACAACTCTTCGAAGTGGAAAGGCAATTGACAAAAACATTCCATCAAAAGACCAAGATCCTCTTTCCCCTCCGAAAAGTAATGGTAAGGATGATGGTAAGTCTGAACTTCTTGAAAATTTGGACAAAGAAAAAGGTATGCATCCTGCTCCTTTTCCTCAAAGGTTGCAAACAATAAAGAATTTGAATCAAAATGCAGAAATTTATGAACTTTTCAAACAAGTTAAGATTAACATTCCTTTATTGGATGCAATCAAACAAGTTCCATCTTATGCTAAATTTTTGAAGGACATGTGCACAGTTAAAAGGAAACATAATGTACAACAGAAAGCATTTCTGACGGAAAGTGTGAGCTCAATCATTCAGCACCTTACTCCACCAAAATTCAAAGATCCTGGATGTCCAACAATCTCATGCATCATTGGAAACACTAGAATAGAACGTGCATTGCTTGATCTTGGTGCTAGTGTTAATCTTTTGCCTTTTTCTGTTTATCAACAGTTAGGTTTAGGTGAACTCAAGGAAACACCTGTTACACTTCAACTAGCTGATCGTTCTGTAAAAATTCCTCGAGGGATAGTTGAAGATGTTTTGGTTCAAATTGATAATTTTTACTTCCCTGTTGATTTTATTGTTTTGGACACACATCCTGTTTCAAATCCAAATGTTCAAATTCCTGTTATATTAGGCCGTCCATTTCTTGCAACTTCTAATGCTCTGATAAATTGCAGGAATGGTATGTTGAACATTTCTTTTGGAAATATGACTTTAGAATTAAATGTGTTCAACACTTGCAAGCAACCTGGTGATGATTCAGAAGTACATGAAGTGGATTTCATTGAAGAACTTGTTCATGAACATCTCACCACTACCATATTCCATGATCCTTTAGAAGCTTATTTAATTGAATGTGAGTTTGATAATGCTTCAGAAATTTCACACACTGATTCTTTGTTAAATTCTTTTCAGGTTAAGCATTGTTGGAAACAAAAGTTTGAGGAACTCAGAAATGATGCATATGAGAATTCTAAAATTCATAAAGAAAGAACTAAAGTCTTTCATGACAAGTTAATTTCAAGAAAAACATTTGATGTTGGGCAAAAAGTTCTACTTTATAATTCTAGACTTCACATATTTCCTGGTAAGTTGAGATCAAGATGGACTGGCCCATTTGTGGTTAAGCATGTGTATCATTATGGAGCAGTTGATATTGAGAATCCTCAAAATGGTAACGTATTCAAGGTAAATGGACAAAGACTCAAACTCTTTTTGGAAAATCATGTTACTCAAGAAGAGGTTGTTTTTCTTTCTGATCCTTGTTTCGAAAATAACTAGATGTAAATATAATTTTTTTTCCCGGTTAAATGGCGGATAACGGTACTCCGTGATTATTTAAGTCGGTTCCATCAGCTACCCACAAAACTGATATTGTATATAAATTTCTCTTTCAATTTCTTTTTCATTTTTTTCAGGATGGATGATATTCTCAAAAGATTGCAGAAACGATTTCCTCCTTTTCCTCGAAATATTTTACTGAAGCTTTACCAAGTTCGATTTGAAAGATTAAGAATGCTTATGCACAAAGGGATTCCTGAAGACATACGTTGGATAATTGAAGCCAAGGTACGTGAAGATGAATATCTTCCTGTTTTGCATTTACCAGGTACAGGTAGAAGCACTCTTGCAAAGAAGCGACGAGCAAAGCGCATGAGTTCAAATTGCCACAAATGTGCACGATGGACGTGTAACGGTAAATGTCGTTCTATTGCGATTCCGTCCTCTAATCGAGATGATAAAATTGAATTCATTAAGGATGGACTGAGTAAGGAGAATTTGGGTAATATCCAACTTTCTCTTGAGACGCATCCTAGTGGAGACGTACAAAGAGAAATTCTTGATTTATGGCCGCAATTCCAAAGGGAATGGCAACATCTTGGGAATCTGATGTTAAAAGACCCTGTTTCCCAGCTTGTAAGAAAACTGGATGGGAAGCATATCCTCGACTCATAGAAGGCGTTTAAGCCGTTTCTGGACGTAAAACCAGAGGAAGATGTGAGCCACAATCACAACTACAATAAATGACTTCTCAGCTTTTCGTTTGATTTGCAATAACTTCATTTCGGTTTAATTTACGATTTGTGTAATTATTCTCATTTTTTTTTTGCATTGGTCTTTTACGGTTGCTTTTTCTTTTCTTTTTGATTTTCTTCCTGAAATCACGCAAAAATCTTTTGTTAGGTTAACAGTTTCTTCTGACAGGTCAGATGCACTTTCGGCGACATTATTACTCTTGTCTGATTCACTACTCAGTCCTCTATATATTACACCATGTACTCATTCTCTTTCAGGCACTCAAAAAAAAATGGAAAGTACTTCGTCCCAGCGCATTAAAAAAATTTGTGTCTTTGGAGGTGCTTATCCAGGGAAAAATAACATATTCGCTGATGAAGCCATAAGAGTTGGAGTAATACTTGCCCAACAAAAGATCCAGTTGATTTATGGAGGCGGTAGTACGGGTTTAATGGGAGCAGTCGCTACAGCAGCACACGCCGGAGGAAGTCCAGTTCTAGGAATCGTGCCAAAACTATTCACAGGTTTTTGTGGACCTACCGTGGGTAAGGAAATACAAGTCTGGAGTATCCCTGAACGGATAACAATCATGTACCATTCTGCCGATGCATTCATTGCTTTACCAGGAGGTCTGGGTACATTGGAAGAAATAGCTTGCGTGGCTTCTTGGTCATCTTTGGTCACAAATAAGAAACCCATTGGTTTGCTTAATATTAATGGTTATTTTAGTAATTTGCTTTCATATTTAGATAATGCTGTGGATAATGGATTCATGTTTTCAGAGGCAAGGAGAACCATAATTTCTGCTACAACCATTGAAGATTTACTCAAAAAGCTCCAAGCTTATGAGTATTTATCTGCTACGGTTGTTTCGCAAACGCTCGGAAAAAGAAAAACAGATATGGACGAGCAAGGAGTGGATTGCACTTTGTCTTTGTGACATTATCTAACATTTTGTTTATTGTGTCTCAGTTATAATAAGTGGTTAGCAACCTCTGCAGGTAATATCTCCTAAATTCTACCTTTAGTAGGGGGTAAGGGACATATTTTGCTAATTTAAAAAAAAAAAAAAAAGTTTGTTGTGTTTTAAGCAATTTAGAAGTATTCATTCTGAACAAGGTCTGAGTAAGGGAGACTTGAGACATACCTTGTCAGTTTGATTTTAATCTTTTTATGTTTACTTGTTAATTTTTGTTTAGTATTTTAGGATTAATTAGGTTGCATGAGTTTGTTTTGTTTTGAGTCTTAGTTATTCCTATTCTTATGTTATTAGTTCTTTTCTCTTACACATGATTCTTTCATTTGGGTTAATAGACTTACATTGAGGACAATGTAAGAATTAAGTGTGGGGGGAACGATTTAGGATTTCTTTTATTTTTGTCTACTATTTTTTTTTATGAGTCTTTATTATTATTATTATTATTTTTTTAATGTGTTCTAGTTCCTTTTTAATACAATGATGAGATATGAATTGCATAAGTCTAAAACAGATTTATTAGTGAGAAGATTTTCATGAGAATTGAGCTTGATGTCAACCTTTTTATGAGCCAATGTTAATATGCTATGTTGATTGAGAAAGAAGCATGTTTAGACTTAATCTGACTTGTATAATCATCCTTGTGAGTTTTTGAGCCTATAATGATTGATGCATTATACAAATCAATCTAATTTCTTTCTTGAGTGCTCTTATGATTACATAATTCTCTAGAACTTGCTTTAAACCGTTTGAGACTATATTGATACATGTGACAACATGAATATGATAGAGGCATTAGGATTATAACCAGAGCCAAACAGCCATCCCTTATTGATGTTCCAAGAGAACATCCCCACTAGTGAGCCAATTTGAGCCTACATTAAATATGCTGTTTTATTGGTAACCACAACTTACACCTAGCCTAAATATACTTATATCCTTACCCTTGTTCTAAAGATGGATTATATATTTTGAGACATATTGCAAAAAACAAGGGATATTTTTAGTTGAAAATTTGGGTTAGAAACAAAAGATAAGTGTGGGGGAAGAAAAGAAAAGAAAAAGTCAAGAGAAAAAGAAAGGGATCATTGTCAAATACATTCCCATATTAAAAAAAAAAAAAAAAATCTTCTCTTGAACTTCTAGTTAAAGTAAAGAAAAAGATGTTACAAAGTTGGTTAGAATGAAGCAAAGGCTCAACATGAATATTTAGCCTATGTGACTATGTACTTGTAAAGAGTTTTGAGAAATTTATTTGTATGATCTTATTATGTCTCTAAACTCTATGAACTCTTTGGAACCTTTGTGATATCTTTATCCTTTTGTTCTTTAACCACATTATAACCCTTTGGCCCCATTACAACCTTGAATAAAGACCTCTTGATTTATGAAGTTGTATGATCTAAATAGTGGAGAATAGGTGGACAAGCAAGCATATGGTAGAAGTGTTTTCATGAGATTGATTGAGTGTAAACACTTTACCACTACTTTAAAGAGTGAAAATCATGAGGGTATCCCATGTGAGAGGTTGAGATTAAGTTGAATATGCACTATTTTGATTGAAATATGTTATGTTAATATTGGCTTAACTCATTTATTTACATTCAAGCATGAATTTTTGTGAAATTCTTTGAGCTATTGATTAGTTTATAAGACTTGTTCAAAGATTGTCTCTAATTTATATTGAAAGGATTAGGAGTAAATATTTTTAGTGTATGTAGTTTACTTATATTTTAGTTTTTCAATGTTTGTGGGTATCGTTCTAGCAAACCCTCACGAGACTAAACTCGTCCAGTAGGGACACCTAGGGGTTTAAAGGCTTGTGTCACATGCTAAGTGCCACCGTGATTTCCTACGAAAATGGATTAGATTAGATTTTCTTATTTTATTTTTATTGAGTCGTTGCTAGGGACTAGCAACAATCTAAGTGTGGGGGTGTGATAACTCGTATAATTATATAGTTTTTAGTTATGTTTTATTATTGTTTTGTGTCAAATACGAGTTATTATTGTTTAGTCTAATTGTGTTTATGATCTTTTATATTTTTATGTAATTTGGTGTTTTTCACAAGTTTCTTTGAGTGATTTCAGATTACTAGAATTAAGGGCAAATCCAGTTCAGTTCCAGTTCCGACACCGTTTGCCATATCAGCTATATCTCGAGTTTCACTGAAGCAATAAGGCTGAACTTTGTAGCCGTGCAAAGCTAAGAGGCATATCTATCTTTTTCAGTTTTTACACTTCTTGAAACGGAGTCGTTTTCCCTAGCGAAATCGACCATCAAGTTGGCTGATGTGCAATGATGTCTGTGCTGACCTGTTTTCGTATTTTGCCCATATCTTCTTATCCACATCAGAAAATGAGCTGATTCCAACGGCTATGGATCCGTAACTGATAGGGGTATATTTTTCTAGAAGACAATTGTATCAGATCGAGCCTCCAATATTGACAAAATCGACCATCAAGCTGGCTGATCAGAATTGTCATACAATATTACGAAAATTGTTAGAAAAATACACCCACCTATTATACCTACCTTTGAAATTTGTAAAGCTTGTCTCTTGTCATTTAGCCCTCCAAAATGTGTATAAATAGAGGGCCTTGGATGAGTATTGGGATACATTATACATTGGTAGGATATTAGCC
Source organism: Fremontodendron californicum (assembly GCA_030761205.1). Lineage (NCBI taxonomy): Eukaryota > Viridiplantae > Streptophyta > Magnoliopsida > Malvales > Malvaceae > Fremontodendron > Fremontodendron californicum. The sequence continues at coordinate 28,798,694 of JAULJL010000005.1, forward strand.
ATTGTAATAAAATTCTCTAAGTTTTCTTCTTCTTTCCTTTCTCTAGTTTTCTTTTTCTTTATTTACTTATGCTTCTTATATTTCTTTTCATTTTATTCATATCTAGTATGTGTTGCTAATCATATTGTTGAGGTGATGAGGTGAAGCTCTTGGTAAATGCTAAGGTTAGTCTCTTAAACATGAGCTAAAATGAATAATCATTTATAAACACTAGTATAGATAATATTTTCTTTTGGTTTAAAATCATACTTGCAAAGTAGGGATCTTGATTCATTATTGACAAGGAAAATGGCACAGTAAATGCTTGGTTTCATAACCTTGATTTGTTGTAGACATATACCTTGGCATAAGGAATGCTTGGACTCTTTTTATGAGTTTTGAGGACACCAAATGAACATAATATCATATGCTATGGACGTTGGACAATTTGGACTGAATTGCTAAACCTTCCGATTGGAACCTCCTTTATGTGTGGATTTCAATTGTGTAATAAAACAAGATTAATCTTAGCATAATACCAAGAGTGGATTCTCTAACCTCAACATCTTTTCTTATTGTTTTTTTTATATCTTGTTTAATTTCTTTTATGTTATTTTGTTTATTTTGTTCCCTAATATCTTGTTTACTTTCTTTTTATTATATATTTATAAACTTATACGTACTAATACGCTTCCCTGTGGTTCGACCTCGGACACCCGAGAATTTATTACTTGAACATAACCTGCACTTGGGTTTACAACTCTTAATTGAGTCTCCATCAATGACAACTCTGCCAAGGTTGATGAAACGAATTACAGAAGGCTAATTGGATGTCTGTTGTACTTGACAGCAACTAGACCAGACACAATGTTTGCTGTCAGCCTCCTTTCGAGATTCATGCATTGTCCAAGTGAAATTTACAGAACAGCAAAGAGAGTGTTGAGATACATCAAAGGGACAATTGATTTTGGTATTGCATTTCAAGGTCCACATGAAGTGAAATTACCGGGTTATACAGACAGTGATTGGGCAGGATCCAATGATGATATGAAGAACACTTCTGGTTATTTGTTTACACTTGGATCAGGTATATTTACATGGAACTCAAAAAAGAAAGAAACAGTGGCTCAATCAACTGCAGAAGCTGAGTACATTGCAGCAGCAGCCACCGTGAATCAAGCAATTTGGCTAAGAAAATTGTTAGAAGATTTAAGCCTCACTCAAGATTATGCTACTGAGATTAGATGTGATAATCAATCAGCAATGGCTTTGGCAAAAAAATCCTGTGTTTCATGGAAGAACAAAACATATCAAGATTAAATACCATTTTGTTAGAGAAGCTGAAGTAAGGAATGAAGTGAGACTGGTTCACTGCAACTCAAAGGATCAACTTGCTGACATTTTAACCAAAGCTTTACCCAAAGCAAGGTTTGAAACATTAAGAACATGTCTTGGTGTTTCCAGCAAAAATGCCAAGGAGAAGTGTTAAAGGTTATGTTATTTTTGCTGTCAGTGCTTTTGTTTATTTCTTTTTGTAAGGTTGTTCATGTATTTTGTCATGTTGACAACATATCTATTATGTTCACTGACCAAGATATAGTTGTTAGTACTTAGTTCAAAAGTCTAGAATGTGATGGTAAGTTTTTTGTTGTAACAGTGACAGTGGTTGAACCACTAGCTTTGTATTACTTATATTTGAATGAATTCAAAAGCTCAAGTATCAGGGCTGCTGTTCAATCTCCTTTGCTGTCTTCTTTCATTGTTTTTTCTCTCGTTTTTATTTGTTCAATCTTCACAGCTCCAACACTAACTCATATTTATACTAACAAAATTGAAAAATAAGAAAGCAAAAATTTTAACTACTCTCTAGCTATAACTGCGGCCACCTTCTTCTTTGTATTCGAGTTCTCCATTGTGGGTGAAAATTGTTCCACGTGTTGTTTTTCATTCTATGTAATTGCTGGTTGAATCTCAACTTCAACCGCTTCTGAATTATTTGCCTCCAAACCGAATTTCTCTCTATCTGAATGATGTTAACTGTTTCATATGAAGACTAGAATATCTCCACCATTTGTTGAATATTTTTTAGCATTAATCCCACTTAGCAACATCTCAAGGTGTCAGATATTTAATCTCACTGAATTCTCCTCAATCCCTTGATTTTAAACTTATCTTTATCGATGTGCCGAATTCCCTCCAAACACGAAGCATGTAACCATTAGTAACTTGGTCACCTATTAAAACCGATTTTAGTAAAATATTTTAAAATTAATTAAAATATTTTTTAAAACCAATTTCGAAGTCTGCGCTTTAGTCCAGAGAGAAAACAAAAGCGAGTTTGGGAGTCGGTTACGTGCGGAGAAGGATTAGCACCCCCATGACGCCCGTTTAGAAAACGGTACCATTTAATCATGTGTTATCCTAAGCCTCGATTTAATGAACTCAACAGCGGTATTTAAAATTATTTCTCTTTTTATTTCTTTTTCAAAACATGTTTATTATTATTTATTTAAAAAAAAGAAGGAATTGTTATTATTTTTTTGAAAATGAAAGTGAATACAAATCTTTTATCGAGAACACTCATTAAATATTGCTAGCACTCTTGGTGGTATTTAACGAGATCCTCTCACCTCAAGATATCTTAGTAATCACTACTGTGACATCCTTCGAATTCCGTCGTCGGCAATTTACATTCCACATTTAATTTTGAATGAGTGCATATAATGCGAATAATTAGACATGATACACATGGGTTAAAATTATTTTTTAAAATTTATTATATTTTTCTTTAAACAAAATATACATTATAAATGATCATTTATAGAAAAATCTATGCAAAAATAAATTTTGTTTTTTCTCGAGATATTTCAAAGAGAAATTAATACTTCAATTTTCCTTAAAAATCTTCATTTTTTTTAAAAGTCATCTTTATTTATCCCATGTTTATTTTATTATTCTTCTTCAAAAAATATCATTATTAGTACTTTATATATCTTTTAAAATATTATTATTATTATTATTATTTCTTAACACAAATTCTTTTAATATATTTCAGTATGCATATACATGAAAAACTAAATAATATACAAAGTAAACAAATAAACATAAATGGGCTAACATAATGAAAAGGCCTAAGAGAGAGTAGTAGTGATGATACCCAATAAGCCTTTGGATTTGGCCCAAAAATTGGCTGAGATGGAGCCCAAGTCGACTGGGCTTGGTTGTTGTGGGTTGGTCCACTTCCCTTCCCTTCCCTTTTTTTTTTCCTTCTTTCTTTCTTTCTTCCTTCCTTCTTCTCTTCTCCTTCCAGCAGGGTACATGCAGAGCGGGTCCTCTTCGGGTCGGACGCGGGTCATGCGCGGGTCAACAGCTTCATTTTTTTCTTTTTTCCTAGGCTATAAAAGCTTCAAAATTTCTCTCTCCCCTCATTTTGCAAATTTCTTCCTCTCTCTAAATTTTCCCTTCTCTCTCTAAAACTTCCCTTGTTCATCAGCAAGCGCAGAAACCAACCCACAGCTGCCGCCTTGCCCAGATCCAACGATCGAACCTCCGTGTGGATCACCGAGTTCCATTATCGGCACCGGTTTGAATCCAAAATTCAACCACTTTCTCTTTTCGACCTCCTTTTTCCAAATTCGAAGTTAGTTTTTCCTAAATCTAGCCCCAAAAGCCTAGATCTACTTCAAAAGTCGCGGCACCTCTTTTTCGATTCCGACGCCGTTCACTGTCGGATCACCTCCAGATCTTGACAAGAGTCTCTCCTCCGTTTCTACTCTCCTTTTCACCTTTCGAATCGTCAAAAACAACTTTTCGAGCCCATTGAAACCCAGATGATCAAAACCCCCAAGAAAGAAAAGTTTTGTTTTTTTGGTGTGGTGAGTGTGGATGGTCTCGGGTTGGGTCTCTGAGTGGTGGTTGTATTTTTTTGTAGAAGTGGTGGCAGAATGTTCCCCGGTTCGGTAGTGAGGGTTTTTGATATTGTGGGTTTCTTTTCTTGCTGAATAGGGTCACCAGGGCAAGGGAGCCGAAAGGGGTTGTTGCGAGTTCGGTGGGATGGTGGGATCTGTTAGGTGGTGGCCGAATGCTCTCTGGTCAGGGGGTGAATACCGAGAGTGGGAGGGTTCGGTTAGTGTCTCGATTTTTTTTGTTGAAAAAAGGTCCCCTCTATTTTGTGTTGTTGGCTCTTTTGTAGAGCATCTGAAAGTGATCTCCAAGCAATCCCTCAAGATCTGGGATTTTTCGGCTTCCTCAAGTAATCTAGGCTGTCAGTTTGCAGGGTGTGGAGGTTGAGTGTGGGTGGGTCTGGTGGTGCCATGCAAGGCAATGGGGGGGCTGCCTGGGGATAGCTTCCCGCAGGCTGTGACGTATGGCTAGGGGCTGCTAGGCAGTAGCAGGGGTAGGGGCGTGGGCTCAGCAGGCTACCTGCTGCCTGGTTTGGGCCACTAGGCCTTCAGGCTTGCTGGGCCAAGTGGGCCTAGTAACTTGTTATCCTGGATGGCCGATGTCGGGCCTGCTAGAGGGGAAGAGGTCCTATCGGGCCCTGCAAATAGTTTGGGCCCAACTCGGGTTTCACCCGGACTAAAACCGATTGCTATAGCTGCCCCTATTTACACATTGCTGAGAATCAAGAATAGGGCAAAGACACAAGCAACGTTTTTGTCTGGGATCAGGGATCCATACCAAATTCTTTTTCTTCTTTTTGATTTTTTTTTTTATTTTTATTATTTTCAATTATTTTTTATTTTTATTTCATTTATTCATCATGCACTTTCACACATATGTACATATATGATGTGCTAACCTCACAGGTCTTAAAATCATTATCTTGCATGCTATATTAGGCTTAAACTCATCTAATCTATTGCCAACTTCACTGGGCTTAAATCATCTATGTGCCAGTTATATTGGGCTTAATCCTCTATAAATGCCAACTTTGCTGGGCTTACTTCACCACTGCCAGCTTACATTGGGCTTAACCAACTAAGATGCAACCTTTAACTGGGCTTACACCATAACTGTGCCAGCTTACGTTGAGCTTGACCAACTAAGATGACAACTTCACTGGGCTTACTTCACAACTGCCAGCTTACGTTGGGCTTGACCAACTACAATGCCAACATCAACTGGCTTACACCATAACCGTGCCAGCTTATGTTGGGCTTAACCAACTAAGATGCCAACTTCACTGGGCATACTTCAAAACTGCCAGCTTACATTGGGCTTAAACCAACTAAGATGCCAACTTCCCTGGGCTTACTTCACAACTGTCATCTTATGTTGGGCTAGACCAATTACGATGCCAACTTCAACTGGGCTTACACCATAACTGCCAACTTACATTGGGCTTAAACCAACTAAGATGCCAACTTCACTGGGCTTACTTCACAACTGCCAGCTTACATTGGGCTTAAACCAACTAAGATGCCAACTTCACTAGGCTTACTCCACAACTGCCAGCTTACGTTGGGCTTAACCAACTACGATGCCAACTTCACATGGCTTACTTCACAACTGCCAGTTTACGTTGGGCTTAAACCAACTAAGATGCCAACTTCAATGGGCTTACTTCACAACTGCCAGCTTACGTTGGGCTTAACCAACTAAGATGCCAACTTGACCGGGCTTACTTCACAACTGCCAGCTTACGTTAGGCTTAAACCAACTAAGATGCAAACTTCACTGGGCTTACTTCACAACTGCCAGCTTACGTTGGGCTTAACAAACTAAAATGCCAACTTCACTGGGCTTACTTCACAACTGCCATCTTACGCTGGGCTTAAACCAACTAAGATGCCAACTTCACTAGGCTTACTTCACAACTGCCAGCATACGTTGGGCTTAACGAACTAAGATGCCAACTTCACTGGGCTTATACCATAATTTTGCCAGCTTATATTGGGCTTAACCAACTAAAATGCCAACTTCAACTAGGCTTACACCATAACTGTGCCAGCTTACATTGGGCTTAACCAACTAAGATGCCAACTTCACTGGGCTTACTTAACAACTGCCAGCTTACGTTGGGCTTAACAAACTACGATGCCAACTTCAACTGGGCGTATACCATAACCGTGCCAGCTTACGTTGGGCTTAACCAACTAAGATGCCAACTTCACTGGGCTTACTTCACAACTGCCAGCTTACATTGGGCTTAAACGAACTAAGATGCCAACTTCACTAGGCTTACTCCATAACTGCCAGCTTACGTTGGGCTTAACCAACTAAGATGCCAACTTCACTGGGCTTACTTCACAACTGCCAGCTTACGTTGGGCTTAAACCAACTAAGATGCCAACTTCACTAGGCTTACTTCACAACTGCCAGCTTACGTTGGGCTTAATCAACTAAGATGTCAACTTCAATGGGCTTACTTCACAACTGCTAGCTTACGTTGGGTTTAAACTCACTAAGATGCCAACTTCACTAGGCTTACTTCACAACTGCCAGCTTACGTTGGGTTTAACCAACTAAGATGCCAACTTCACTGGGCTTACTTCACAACTGCCAGCTTACGTTGGGCTTAAACCAACAAAGATGACAACTTCACTGGGCTTACTCACAGTTGCCAACTTACGTTAGGCTTAACCAACTAAGATGCCAACTTCACTGGACTTATAACAAAACTGTGCAGCTTACGTTGGGCTTAACCAACTAAAATGCCAACTTCAACTGGACTTACCCCATAACTGTATCGGCTTACATTGGGCTTAACCAACTAAGATGCCAACTTCACTGGGCTTATTTAACAACTGCCAGCTTACGTTGGGCTTAACCATCTACGATGCCAACTTCGACTGGGCTTACACCATAACTGTGCCAGCTTACGTTGGGCTTAACCAACTAAGATGCCAACTTCACTGGGCTTACTTCATAACTACCAGCTTACATTGGGCTTAAACTAACTAAGATGCCAACTTCACTGGCTTACTTCACAATTGTCAACTTACATTGGGCTTAAACAAACTAAAATGCCAACTTCACTGGGCTTACTTCATAACTGCCAGCTTACGTTGGGCTTAAACCAACTAAGATGCCAGCTTCACTAGGCTTACTTCACAACTGTCAGCTTACGATGGGCTCAACCAACTGAGATGCCAACTTCACGGGGCTTACTTCACAACTGCCAGCTTACGTTGGGCTTAATAATATTTTCTCTTGAAAAACTCCTCATTCGAGGCTCCACAACTTTAAAAATTAAAAACTCATCCTTTGAGGCTCTACAACTTAAAGTTTCCTCATCCACAGAAGTCTCCACACTTTTAAATACTCATTTCTATTTTTTCTTTTCGTCATATTCAAAATTTCTCAACATTTTTTTCATTTCATTATTTTGAAAATTTCTCATGACTCATTTCTTTTCTTCAGAACATCTCTTTTTTCTTCGCTTTTATTTTGACAGACTCTTTTCCTCTAACCCTAAAGTCAACCTTTCATCGTTCTTTCTTGTTTCCCTCAACTTTCATCTTCTCTATCTTCAAAAATCCCTATCTTCTTTTTCCCTCATCTTTTCCATGCTTGCAGAATTAACAAATGCAATGATCAACTATATTGACGCAACCTACAAAGATGTAGATGCAAATGTTCATTATATGATGCGTGAATGCTCATGGAGATGCATGACATCATTTTCACATGAAAAAATATTGAGAGAATTGATTGTCTCCCTTTCCCTTGTGTCCTGGTAAAGTTTCCTCATTCCTTGCCATCTTGTCGAAGAAATCACATGATTTTTATATTTCCAACATTTTCCTTGCCCCGGCGAGTTCTTTCTTTTCGGTTTTCAGGCCAAGATTAACACACGGAGTCAAACTTTATGGAAGTAAGAACTCAAAATTTCATACCCCTGTAGAATGTAAACTTTAATTTTCTGCCAAAGCATATCCATATCTTAATTTAAGTTTGTTCTTCTCAAAACATGCCAATTTCATTTTTTTCAAAATATGTGAAGTTGAAATCTTTCAAAAATTGGTGATCACCATTGAAGACATTTCTAAGCGAGATGAGATATCAACTCCACTTTCTCGAGTGATTGGATGATTTAATGCAACAAGGTCAATGGACTGATGCAATAAGGTCCGAGTTCATCTAAGGAATCTTCCCAACTTGACAAGGAAAAAAAGTGAATGCCCCTTTATCTCAGCTTAGGAGTAAGTTTTCTCAAAACATGAATTCTTTAAAACCAAACATTTTTCGAAAAAAGCTTTAAAGTACAATTAAATCTCGACAATCTTCTAATCTCTAAATATGGCATCTTGATAGATGCTAACCTTAGCCGTAATATTTTCAACATTGGAAGGTCAGTTTGGATAGAAAAAACAGGTTTAACTTTTAAAGTCAATTTCCTAAAAGAACTATCCCTTTGGGATATCTAAGAGTTTCTTGATGTTCCTTGATTTCTTCAAAATGATTTCCTCCTTTTTCATGGTTTCAGCCATACCATGAGTGGCATCAAAATTTCTTCTCTTTTAGCTCTAGACTGCCCGTTTTTGGGTTTTCGCCCTAGAGCCTCATTGTTTCTTCTTTTTTTTATTGGTCCACCATGCATCTGAAAATTCTAAATTCTTCCATAATGAAATGATAATTCAAAAATATGGGATAAAATCTGAGGAAAACTCTTCAAGTTAAATATCCCTGCTTGATCAAAATAGACTTTTAAAGCATGTAACATAGGCTGAGGTTTGGGGTTTGGGGTTCAGAAAGAAAGGATAAACAGGCCCAAAATATGTGTTTGAGGATAGTGAGATCAAGGATCATTTCATGCGGATTCCCTTCGAAATATTTGTCCTTTCTGGACTCCTTTTTCCTGCCTTTGACTTTTTGTAAGACCCTCGTAAGACAGAGCTTGACTCAGGTCTCTTTAAATGATTCATAGACGGTGGATCAAGTTTATGTATGCTTGTAGACAAAGAATACTACCATCTGGTCTTATTGTTATATTAATAATTTTTAGAGTAAGGGGCTTAATCGGCTATTTGAGAGATTTAGCCCTAAAGTGACCACAAGTCAAGAATCGCAATTGGGACAATGTAACGCCTATAAATTTGGTATTTTAACTTCACATAGTGTTAAAATGTAATATATTACTGATCATGATTATTGGAAAAATCTAATCGGCACAAAACTGGTAAAATATGAACCAGGGGTATTTTGGTCATTTTACCCAAAATTTTATTTTTGGTTCGTATATGGTACCAATAAATGGATTCATATGGACATAAAATGATGTTAGAAAGCTGTTGGTGAAATCAGAATGAGAATCGGAGCTAAAACTGAAAAAATCTTAATGTTGACCCCGTAAACGGTCCGAGGCTCGGATATAAAGTTCGGGATATCGAAAAAATAACAAAAACTTGCGTACTAGTGTAAAATGATATTTTAAACATATTCGTGCTGAGACAAGTGAAAAACGAGCTTTCGAACGTAAAAATTTTATGTGGGCCCCATTTAGGCACTAAAAGACAAAAATGAGGGCTAAAATGGTATTTTTGTCATTTAGCTTGGTAAATGGCCATAAAAATCAGCCAAGAAACCCCATGACCAGTTGTGACTTTCATTTTTTCATGCTTTAAGGGTTGTTTCTTCTTCAACCTTGAGAAAACCTAACCAAAATGTAGAAAACTCCATAACCAAAAGCTTGAAAGCTTGATCTCTTGATTTCTACTCATCACCAAGCCAACAAAACACATATTCTTACTATCTAGAAGATAAGTATTACTTATTTGGTGTTAGTTTTTTCTAGAAATCCTGAGAAACTATGTGTTTCTCTTTATGGCCATTTTGCCTTAGGTGGTTTCCAACATAGTCACCACCTTAAACCACCACTATGTGTAGTCCTAAATCAACCTCTACATCTATTATTTGGGTTTGGTTGAGTGAAAAAGTGGCTTGGAGTTGGAAATCTAAGCTTGGCCGAATTCACCATGTTGGCCAACCACCTTGTGCCGTCACTTCCACCACCATCCTAGGCCACCGTTAGTTGTTAGACTCGGGGAAGCAACTTTCCTGTTGATCGTTGCTCCAAATTTCCACCCGAGCTAGGTGTAAAAATTATAAAGTTTAAACAGCTAAGCTGTAGATTTTGGATAGTAGCGAATTAGCTACAATTTGGATATTGTAAATGTTTTCAAATGTATAAAATATTTATGAAATTATTCTTTATGTACTAGGAGCGCGGATTAGCTGAGTCCGTGGTTGGAAGAGCTCCAGAGCACGAGGGTCCAATTTCTTCCGCTCAGCGCACTGTGAGTAAATGTATAGCGATAGACGTAGGATCGTTAGATTATGTTATGACATACTGACTGTGATTGTATGAATGTATGACGTAGAATTACCTTATGATATCGAGTTCTCGTAAAGACATGAGAAAAAGGTCCAAGGAATGGACAAGTGATGATTATGTAATAATCCAGGATTGTCGTATGAGTGGTCGACCGTATGGCGCCACATTGTTCCAAGTGATGATTATGTAATAATCCGAAATTGTCGTATGAGTGGTCGACCGTATGGCGCCACATTGTTCCTTGCTAGTTGATAACTCTAGGAAATATAGTTATTTTGCCACCTTTTATGCATTTAAATTGGCTAAGTCCTTAAGGATTTTATTGGGATTTGATTAGTTTTAGATTTTTTATATTTATTTTAATTATCCATTTTATGTTCAAAATAGTTATTTAGTTGTTATTTATATGTTTTTATAGGTCCAAGGTGATCTGGAGCTTCGAGGTGCAAAATGACAAAAATCGGTACATTCCAATGAGCAGGTAGATTCGACCTCCGAAGCTTCTTTCAAGAAAAACTCGATCTTAAAGACTTAATTTGAGAAAAATTCCTTCTTGACTTTTGAAGCTGACTCCATACCTTTCCAACGGTGTAAGGCTCGTCAAAATCAGACAAGATTTTCCCAGTCAAAACAGCTGATGAAGTTCGAGAAGCCGACAGGAACCAGTTCGGACAAAATGAGGAGAAACACCAAGGAGGCAGTATCGTGGCGCCGGGAGCCTGTGAACAGTACCGCAAAAAGGGAAAAAAATAGCAAAAACGAAAATTTTACCTGTTTTGCTTGGGAACGAAGTTTCGGACTCTAGGAGGCCTTGGACACTTTAAATATGACTCTTTTAGGTCAAAATAAAGAAGAGGAGACATCAAGAAACCTAATTCTCTCTCTAAAGAAGATAGCCACTATCAAATTCTCTCAAGAAGATTGGAAGCTTAAAGATTGGAGACTCAAGAACTGACAACTCTTAGTTTCTTCTTTTCTCTTTTCTCTTCTTTATCTTTCTTGTATTGTTGATGACGGTGAAACTATTTTATTATTTGTTTTCATTAATTATCATGAACTAAATTTCTTTTACTAGGATTTCAATGGAACTGAACACGTAGTTGTAATTTACTTTCTCTCTCTAGCTTGATTTAATGGTTTGTTGAGTTGTTTGTTCATTCTTGTTCTTAATGCTTCTAGTTGATTGGCCACCAATTAGATTGATTTGTTAACTTAAATATAACTTGGAAAAGGGAGTTTAGTGTTAGACATAGATTGAATGACACATGTTTCATATTCATTTATTAGGATGAATTGATCCGCGGGTAGGGTAGGAATACACTTACTTGTCATGTGTAACCATTGTTAGAGCCTAAGCTTAATGAGTTCTTCTTTAGTTCAATTATCATAGGAATATAGTTAATTGGTTCAGAAAGATATTTTTATGAGACCATCGGAAGATCCTTATAAATAAGATAGAACTCTAGGTTAACAACTCAGGATCATTAATCAAGTGAAGAGGTAGAGAGAGATTCAAGCGAAGTGTTGAGGGAAGTTGTAATCCTAGGCTTTTATTAATTAATTGAATTCATCTTTTTAATTTACTTGTTTTGAATATTAGTTTCTTTTAATTTAGTTTTTGACTATCATCTTTAATTAGTTGTTTAGATAAGATTGAGTTGTGTTAATTTTAGTACTTAGCAAAATTAGTAACAATTCCTCGTGGGTTCGACACTCTACTTTTCATTATATTACTTATCAACGATACGTGCACTTGCGTGGAGTAAATCCGACAACACTAATATGCTTATTTAAATTCTATATGATGCATGTTTATTGTAATGTTAAGCTATACCGAATTTGTAGGCTGCCATTGTGCCATATCGGATTTGTAGGCTGCCATTGTGCCCTATCGATTTTGTAGGAGCCTTCGTGCCCTACCGATTTTGTAGGACCCTTCGTGCCCTACCGGTTTTGTAGGAGCCTTCGTGCCCTATCAATTTTGTAGGAGCTTTCGAGCCCTACCGATTTGTAGGAGTCTACGGACCCTACCAGATATTATAGTTGTTTGTAATGTTGGATAGAAACATCCAGGTGATATTATTTAATATAATTTGAGCGTTTTTTCCATAGACTTTACTGTTTCTGCGTTTGCTCATTGGGTCCTTATGACACACCCTTTAGTTATTTTTCTTTTTTAGATACTGATCGACCCGGTCCCTCATCTTCCCTGCCAGCTTGCTCGTGACCGATAGCCGGTGAACATAACATACCATTTTGACGAGTTGATCTGTAGCTTGATGGAGGAGCCGTGCACAGTCACCTAGAGATGTCATATGTTATTTTGTCTAAGTATGTTGTATTATGTGTCATGCAGTTATCCGGTCGGAGACCGAGATTGTTGTGTACATTTTTGGCATTGTATATATATATATGTACATTATGGTTCACTTTGTGCGTCTGCTGCGGGGCATCTCGGTTACTCCCTAGTTGGAGGTGTCCTAACCGGGATGTCATGCGTTATTATTATTGTGTTGCATGTTATGCAGGTTCGGTAAACCCCCCTTATCGGGCGAGGTCATGCCAAAAGTTCGTTAGATAGATGAATGGTTAAGGCTTCAGAGGCAAGGGTACATACTTGTCTCTGGCCGGTCACAGTCCCGGAGTTGGGATGTGACACTTTTACTTCTTTTTCTTTGTCATTGGCTTTCATTTCGCCATCCTTTTCACCTTTTTTTTCTTCTTTTTTTTCTTTTTGTATTTCCACCTTGACCTTGTGAGCTTGTATTTATTTGGGACCTTAATTTGCTCTTGTATTACCTTTGAGTCAGGACTCATTTTTCTCTGATCTTTGAAAAAGTTCCTTCCTCGTATTTGCCCCCAAACGTGGAGGGTGATCCTTGATCAAGGTTCAAAGAAAAATAATTTTTTACACTCAAAAGGGATAACTATGGATAATTTCTGTTTGTGAAAGGGAGATAAAAGATGGCCATTTCTCATATCAAATATGAATATTCTCATTGAAATGTAATACTCAGGGGAATAGATAACCAGAAGTTCATTTTACACTTGGAGTCATTCAAATTCTCATATGCATGATATCACAATATTTTTTTCCTTTTTTTTATTGCATGCCCCAAAAAATTCAAGCGTGGTTCATCTTCAACCACAATGATAACCCATTTTGATTTGCCATTCAAATGAAAATCTTTTGGTTTATGGGAATCTTGTTCTGAAAGAATATCTCATGTTTCATCTTTGATCTTCTTGCCGAGAAAGCTCATTCAGATTTCAATTTTTTCAAGGTGTTTCCCACAAACGAGGAAAGAAATAGTATTTTGGTTCATTCTCTAGCTCTCGTGCTCATAAATCAAGGTCTTTGGGAAAAAAGCCTAGGTTTTTGCATTCTGAAATCTTCGAGAAGTTTGCAAAGCTTAATTCTATGGCATAATCTTAACACATTTCAAACTACCAAATCTAGATCAATTGGAAGAGTGTCATATGTGCTTGTCTTTCAAAGACTTCCACAAAAGGATTTTACCAAATTTTCCATTACTCACAGCCTCGATAAAGGTTACTTTTTGGGGACTTTTGAGTAATCTTTAATTAACTAGTCTATGATCTGGGTGCATGTGGAGATGAGGTGTTTCCTACGATTAGTTCATTCTTTATGATGATCACCAATTTTTTTGGAACGCTTTTCACTTTTCAAAGAATGATCCTTTTTATTCTCAAAACGAAAAATTATCTGTATGAATTTTTATTTTCAATTTTTTTTTTTTTGCTTTTAAAAATCCTAAAAACATAGCTCAAGAAGAAACCCAAACTTCGAATAAGGTACGATGTACGATGCTTGCAATTTAAAGTTTATTCATTTCAACCAAAGTGAAAATATGTACAAAATTTAAAACAAGGTTAAGGATTTCCCCTGATTGGCATGCTACCCTGATAACAAATGGTTCTTAGCCTTGTCGTCCCTGATAAGCATCAACGAACTCTTTGAACTTTGCCAGGTTTGCATCAACTACAGCTTGAACTTTATTCTTGAATGCAGTGTAGTTCTCCGTGGAATGCCCTTTAACCCCCATTAAGATATTCGCATGTTGCATTGGGATCATACCATTTAAGGAAAGAAGATTTCCTGGGCTTTGCGGGTTCATTGGAGATCATATGACTTTGGAGAAGCAATGGCAGCAGTTGTGTGTAGGTCATCGGGAGCAAATGGTATACCTTTGCCTTCTTTCTCTTATTACCCTGAGAATAGACTGAATCAACCTCCCAGTCATTCGGCATAGTAAAGCTTGGGGTGGTGTGGAAGACATCGAAGCATGATGTTGATCGTGTTGAGGCCAATGGTCAATATAGGGTCGGGGATGTAGATAACCACCGAAAGAATCTTCTTGCATTGCATTGAACTTTCTTTTATCTCTACCTTCGACGGTTAGGACTTGATCATGCTCACTGGCAACACTATCCTTTTTCTTGATAGCAATTTTTGCATCAGTATCCACAATTTTCCCCTTTTTTATACTATCCTCAATCCTACTCACAGAAAACAATATGTTTGCGAACTCCAAGAAAACATTGCCGATCAACTTGTCATAGTATGGATGTGGGAGAGTATCCACAAACAGAGCATTCATTTCTCTATTGGTAAGAGGTGGTCGGACTTGCGAGGCTATATCTTTCCATCTTCAAGCATATTCTTTGTAGCTCTCATTGGGTTCCTTTTTCATGTTTTGGAGGGTCAATCGATCTGGAGCTATTTCCAACAAATGCTTGTACTGTTTCAAAAATGCCTGAGATAGGTATCTCCATGTGCACACATGGTCTCTTTTCAACTGAAAATACCACTTGGATGATGCCCCTGTCAGACTGTCTTGAAAGACATGGATAATCAATTTCTCATTACGAGCATGCCCAGCCATCTTTGACAATATGTTGCCAAATGTGTTTTAGGGCATTTAAGTCCATCATATTTCTCAAACTCTGAAACTTTGAACTTTGATGGAATAACTACATCCGGAATTAAGAGAAACTCTCTTCCATTACTTAATCTATCTCCACCTTCAACAGCTCGAATCCTCTCCTCCAATAGGGCATAGTCAGGTCATATCTCTACCTTTTGACTCTGAAATGACTGTGAATGAACTTGATCAAAAATCTGGTCTTGAGCATTATTTCCCAAATTGCCACACTCTTGAGGTTGATTATTTTTCTGTGTGAACTGTTCTCCCACAATTTCTCTCATTTTTCCAATTCCTTGAGTCATCTGCATCATCTGCGAGGCTCGTTCAGCTTTCTCCTTTTGCACTTGTTCCATTTGATCTAGTCGGATAGCAGAATCTTCTCCCATTTCACTTTTTGATGTTAACTTAAATAAACATAAAACCAAAGCTATCTTTAGAGAGCATACATGAACTCTATCAATATCCATTCTCATCATGGCTCTTTATTTTAGGGGATGAGAAAATCCCCTTTTTATTTGCCTCTAGAGATCAAAAATTATTGATGACAATATTGACTTCTCTATCATTGACATGGATGGAGCCATTGTTGTGCACAAATAAACTTAATGTCAATGAATGGATGGATGAGATGCGTTGTATGACAAGTAATTGATCGAATGCGAATGCAGGGGAAGATACCACAGAGGAAATAAGAATCAGAGGAATTTAATTATCAATATCTCATAAATTCAAAGCATAATTGATTCAATTCCATGTCATTGTTCCAAAGATATAATCCATATGTACAAAACCTGAAAAGTGGTTGAAATTGTTTTTGCAATCATTTTATTTTTCCTATCCTAAGGCTATAAGAGCCGGCTACTGAAAAGATCAAAGTCCTACTACATCATAAAAAACCAAAGCCCTAATACATCATCACCATCAATCTCCCAATCCTAAACGACCATTCCAAGTCCTTGATCAATTAGTGTCGTTGGGTTGAACCACTTGGCATCTATAAGAGATTGTACTTTGTGCTTGAAAGCCTCACAGTTTTCAATGCTATGTCCAGCAACTCTACCGTGACAGTCACATCTTGCGTTCGGGTTGTACCACTTAGGATATGGTGGGCGCAGGGGTTCTTAGGCACACAAGCAACAAGATGGCCTTGGATCAATCTAGGAAAGAGTTCTTTATAGTTGATGGGAATAGGATCAAAATGCTTATGTGTCTTTCCCTTGGGTTGTTTTTGGCTGACATATCGACTAGGAGTAGGGGTATTTGGTGTCGATGCGAAGGTTTGAACTGGAAGGGTTGGACGAAAAGGTGGTCGAATGATAACAGGGTGAGGGTGTGGATTTGGATATTGGGTCCTTGAAAGTTTCACAAAGCTCGAGGTTCCTATCACATGTACCTGATAGAATGATTGAAAGTTGGCAGGACGAGGGCACGAGTATGAATTTGAGCCAATTTGTGGTGGTAGGGATGGACTCAAAGGCCTCCCGTTGGTTGTCTGAGAATGAGGTTGGATGTTAGCAGAACAAGGGCGTGAGTTCAGATTTGGAACAGTTTGCAAGGGTCGGGTGAAGTTCGGAGATCCTGCCTTGAACTATGCATCTTCGAATTCCACCATTCGCACGATACTGTCTACAACTTCGTCCAAGCTTAACTCCTTACGTGGATGACATTGACTAATGCAGGATTCAACAGAGATCCTTCGATCTGGGCTCAATTCTTTCTCAAGGCTTGGTTCAACGAAGGCGACGAAGACCTTTGAGAGGATTCTCCTTTGGCTTTGCAAAGATCTTCAACCATTCTCATCAACTTGGAGAGTTGCTCTTTCAAATCTCGGATATCATGCCCAAATTCTTCCCAATTGCGCTCGAAAATATCAATTCGTTCCTCCAATCCATTCCCTATATTTTGGACCTCTTTGATGCAACTAATAAATGAGTTCAATGTTATCACACTTTATTTATTGACAGAAATGAAACCAAACATATGATGATAACTGTGCACGACCTATTCACAAATGCAAGAATGTAATGATGATTGGTTGATGAAATATATGAAATGCAAAGATGCTTAAAGAAATGAATTTTCATATGTACAATGCCTCAAATGATATGAATCCTATGCGAAATGCAATGAAAAGATTAAGGAGAAAAGATCCTAACATCACTTTTATATTTTTATTTTAGCTATTCGTTTTTTTAAGAATTTTCCAATAGTATATTCTTTTGACATCTTCACTAAATCACATAAACGATCAAAAATTTACTTATTTTTCCTTGACTCTTTTCTGACGCATTTTTCCATGGAACCCAATGACTTTTTTCCTAATCCTCTAAAAGAGACCTTAAAAGTTATTCCTTCTCATATTTTTTCTTTATTTTTTCATATTTTCTCAAAGATCAAGACTAAAAGAAATTTGTTTTTTCAACTCGAGTAAAAACTCTCTTTTCTCATTATTTTTTACTCTCATTTTTTTATTTTTTTGTTATTTTTTTTAAAGAAAAAATCTTTTCCCCCTTTTTATTAGAGAAAAATAACTATAAAAAAAATTCCCTTTAAAAAAAAAAATTGTATAACAAAGACATGAGTATGAAACAATTTTTATTTATTTTCAAAATAATAGGGGAAAGAAAAAAAATTGAAAAAACTTCTAAAAATAAATAAATGAAGAATACTGATATCCTATTTTATTGGCCTTATCCATAAGTTTCCCAACAAGAAGTTCCTTCGTGTTCTTAATTTTTGGTAATTTCTACAAAAGACGGGAATGGCCCTACCTACGGTTGGCTTCATATGGTTCACTATATGAGGTTGAATCGGATTCTAAAAGGCCCCAAATTGCTCCTCGCTGTCGCCCGTGAAGGCTAGTAAGGCACCTCGATTTAAACGGGTTCAATTTGTTGGAGGATATTTTTCAGGCTTATGCGGAGGTTATCACCTCACGAAAGCGTAGGTACTTTATTACTCTGGAAGTGTTTCGCTAGCCCATGCGGAGGTTATTACCTCATGAGAGCATAGGTACTTTACTGTCACCTAAAAGGACGGAAACCCGGGTATAAGGGCTTCATGTTATGCAAATACGAGTGCTAAGTGTGTGAGAAAGAGCAAACAAACCTTTGACTATTTGTTTACGACCCTTTATTCTAAACATTCCATAATTATAAAAATTATAAATAAAGGACATAATTAAAAACATGAATAAATAATTAACAAATATCAAGACATAAATACAAGCAAAATAGAAATTAAAAAAATAATAAATAAAAATTAGGTGAATTAAATTAAATACCAATTAAATCCATTAATTCGAGATTTTAAGATAACACATGATTAATTTGTGGCTCGACTCTCAAAATTTCCCAGTGGAGTCACCAAAGCTATCATAACAGTTTTTCGACTACCGGACGATTTTAAAAACACAAATATATGGAGTCGCCACCAATCTTTTTTGTTTAGGTGTGATCTGTCACCTATTAACACCGATTTTAGTAAAATATTTTAAAATTAATTAAAACATTTTTTAAAACCAATTTTGAAGTCTGCGCTTTAATCCAGAGAGAAAAGGGAGTCGGTTACGTGTGGAGAAGGATTAGCACCCCTATGACGCCCGTTTAGAAAACGGTACCATTTAATCATGTGTTATCCTAAGCCTCGATTTAATGAACTCAACAACGGTATTTAAAATTATTCTCTTTTTATTTCTTTTTCAAAACATATTTATTATTATTTATTTATTTTTACAAAAAAGGAATTTTTATTATTTTTTTGAAAATGAAAGTGAACACAAATCTTTTATCGAGAACACTCATTAAATATTCCCAACACTCTTGGTGATATTTAACGAGATTCTCTCACCCCAAGATATCTTAGGAATCACTACTGTGACATCCTTCGAATTTCGTCGTCGGCAATTTACCTTCCACATTTAATTTTGAATGAATGCATATAATGCGAATAATTAGACATGATACACATGGGTTAAAATTATTTTTTAAAATTTTATTCTCTTTTTCTTTAAACAAAATATATATTATAAATGATCATTTATAAAAAAATCTATGGAAAAATAATTTTTGTTTTTTCTTTAGATATTTCAAAGAGAAATTAATACTTCAATTTTCCTTAAAAATTTCCCTTTAATTTATTTTTTTAAAAGTCATCTTTATTTATCCCATGTTTATTTTATTATTCTTCTTAAAAAATGTCATTATTAGTACTTTATATATCTTTTGAAATATTATTATTATTATTATTTTTTCTTAACACAAATTCTTTTAATATATTTCAGTATGCATATACATGAAAAACTAAATAATATACAAAGTAAACAAATAAACATAAATGGGTTAACATAATGAAAAGGCCTAAGAGAGAGTAGTAGTGATGATACCCAACAAGCCTTTGGATTTGGCCCAAAAATTGGCTGAGATGGAGCCCAAGTCGACTGGCTTGGTTGTTGTGGGTTGGTCGACTTCACTTCCCTTCCCTTTTTTTTCTTCTTTCTTTCTTTCTTCCTTCTTCATATCTCCTCCCAGTAGGTCACATGCGGAACGGGTCCTCCTCGGGTCGGGCGCGGGTCAGCAGCTTCCCTTTTTTTTTGCCTAGGATATAAAAGCTTCAAAATTTCACTATCCCCTCATTTTGCAAATTTCTTCCTCTCTCTAAATTTCCCCTTCTCTCCCTAAAACTCCCATTCCTTTCCCTTGTTCATCAGCATGCTTAGAAACTAACCCACAGTCGCCGCCTTGCCCAGATTCTGGCAATCGGACCTCCGTGTCGGTCACCGGGTCTCACCACTGATCGCCGCTCATCGACGTCGGTTTGAATCCAAAATTCAACCACTTGCTCTTTTTGACCTCCTCTTTCCAAATCCGAAGTTAGTTTTTCCTAAATCTAGCCTCAAAAGCCTAGATCTACTTTAAAAGCCGCGACACCTCTTCTCCGATTTCGACGTCATTCACTGTCAGATCACCTCCAGATCTTGACCAGAGCCTCTCCTCCGTTTATACTCTCTTTTTCACCTTTCGGATCATCAAAAACAACTTTCTGAGCTCATTGAAACCTAGATGATCAGAACCCATAAGAAAGAAAATTTCTATTTTTTTTGTGTGGTGAGCGTCGATGGTCTCGGGTTAGGTCTCGGAGTGGTGGTTGTATTTTTTTTTTGTAGAGGTGGTGTCCAAATGTTCCCCGATTCAGCAGTGAGGTTTTTGATATTGTGGGTTTCTTTTCTTGCTGAATAGGGTCACCAGGGTAGGGGAGCCGAGAGAGGGATTGTTGGGGGTTCGGTGGGATGGTGGGATCTGTTGGGTGGTGGCCGAATGCTCTCTGGTGAGGGGGGGTGAATGCCGAGAGTGGGAAGGGTTTGGTTAGTGTCTTGATTTTTTTTTTTTTAAAAAGGACCCCTCTCTTTTGTGTAGTTGGCTTTTTTGTAGAGCATCTGAAAATGATCTCCAAGCAATCCCTCAATATCTGGGATTTTTTGGCTTCCTCAAGTAATCTGGGCTGTCAGTTCGCAGGGTGTGGAGGTTGAGTGTAGGTGGGTTTGGTGGTGCCGTGCAAGGCAGTTGGGGGGCTGCTTGGGGATGGCTGCCTGCAGGCTGTGGCATGTGGCCAAGTGCCACAGCCAGGGCTGCTAGGCAGCAGCTGTTGGAACTTTTTCAAAATAATATCACATAACTTGCATGTGATAAGTGAAAAGTTATGTTTTCAATAATTAAAGAGTTGTGTCTCTTAATTATGTATTAAGAGTTGTATCTCTTGGTTATTTACCAAGTGTTATGACTATCCAAATAGACATCTATTTGGACAATTATATCTGTACAAAAAGACATCTATTTGATTATAAATAGAACTACTCTAATTGTTGGAAGATACAAAAAACAACAAAGGTTGGGTATTGTTCTAAACATGAGCATAAACCATAAGACCCTCACAAGTTCTTTCGACATTCCAAATTTGATGATTCTTTTCTTACACTGTTGAATGCTCAGTGGATTGATTTGTCAATGTAAAACTAAGTCAATCATTGGGCTTCATTGTATCTTCGAGGTTTATACGCCGGTAACTCTTTTGCATACCAAATTATTATATGATAGGGGTGAATAAAACCTTAAGGAAAGTGGCATTGTTACACGCCTTGAAGCCTTCATTAATTTCTCATTATTTTTTGGTTCCCATGTACTAACAGCAGCAGGGGTAGGGGCGTGGGCACAGTAGGCTACCTGCTGCCTGGTTTGGGCCACTAGACCTTCAGGCCTGCTGGGCCAAGTGGGCCTGGTGACCTGTTATCCTGGATGGCCCGGTGCCGGGCCTGCTAGGAGGGAAGGGGTCCTATCGGGTCCCACAAATGGTCTGGGCCAAACTCGGGTTTGACCCGGACTAAAACCGGTTGATACACTATTCCTACAAAAAGATAAAAAAAAATGTAAAACTATTCGTCGTGTAACTTGATCACCCTTCACCATATATCTATATAATATTTATTTTTTCTAATAAGTTCTCTAGGGTAACTAATTTTTAATGCTTTTACCTTTTGGTATTTTTAACGAAACATATTAGTAATATATTGATTAAGGTATTATTGACAACACAAATATTAGATTAAATAAGAATGCTAGATTATATAATGCATATACATTAAGTGAAAAAATATTTCTTAGTCAAATTTTAAGGATGTTTATAAATAAAAATAATACTCATTAACATGATTTTTTTTTATATAAAAAAGTTTACCTTTTTAGTAGATTTCTTTTTTTTTTTTTCGGGTACAATCCCTTTTAGCAAATATATGTTTATAAATATTGATGCCCAAATAAAAAATAAATGTTATAATTCAATTTTTGTGAAAAGCGAAAATTTGATGAAAGAAAATAAGGGTATGAATCATGACGCTTTAACAATTCAAGAAAATAGAAGAAAAAAATATAAGGTAAAAAAAACTTTTTTGATATAAGTTGAATTTGGCCATTTTTTTATAAAAAAAAATTGTGTTTAATGTAAATTTATCAACTAAATTGATATTTAATTAACTCGTGACATCAACTCAATCAGGTATTTTATAGATAATAGATTTGTAGTAAGAAGCAAATATAATCAAAGTAGAATAAGATATCAACCTATTTATGGGAGTGTTTGGTTTGGAGAACCCTGTATTACAATTGGTAAAAGAATTCCACTTTATAGTACTACCAAAGCAAATTGATAGTACTATGTCATGCTTGTGTGTGGTTTAGTAGCCTGGGTTATGATGTTTGCTTTAGGGTTTCCTTCAAGATTCTTGATGAACACTTTACTAAATTACCATCTAAGACAAAAGAGATAAAATTTGAATATGTTAGAAGCTATTTCCATTAGACCTGTTCATGGGTTGGGTTGGTTCGAAAATTTCTTTTTCTTACCCAAGCCTCTTTCGAGCAACCAAAAACCCGTTTCACTATTCATAAATTATTAAAATATTAAAAAATATTTTTATATTAATATTTTTATATATTATAATTAAATTTAAATAATAAATAATTTTTATTCAATAAATAGTAATTCAGACCAGGCTGACCCGAATTAAGAAAATTCTTACCTAAATTCAGCCCAATTTAGGCCGGACGGGTAGCCCAACCTTTGAACAGGTCTAATTTCCATGTACAAGTACATATATTTAAAATGTTAAAAGAAAAC
Organism: Fremontodendron californicum; assembly: GCA_030761205.1. NCBI lineage: Eukaryota > Viridiplantae > Streptophyta > Magnoliopsida > Malvales > Malvaceae > Fremontodendron > Fremontodendron californicum. The sequence continues at coordinate 28,821,569 of JAULJL010000005.1, forward strand.
AACTTAAAAGTAACATGATTATCACATACTTATGTCAATCTATTATACAAAAATAATAACATGATTATCAATTAATTTCCAACCTTATAACCTGATAAAATATTTTTCTAGCACCAAAGATAAGTTTCAAAATAATGCCACGATTCTTATGCATCAAGCATTAAGATACACAACTTTAAAAGTTTAAAATATGCATGCACATCTCTTTTAACAACCTAAGGCCACAATAATTAAAACTATTAATGTATTAATTGTATAGTCAACTGTAATTAGGTTATTAGAGTAATCTTAGGGATTATGATTACAATTCTGATATTATTCAGATTACTATTCTGATCTTATTCAAATTACGATTCTGATATTGTAATTATTACTATAGTTATTCTTTCCTTAGTTGGTGAGAACTCTCATGTATAAATAGGACACTCCTGAATAGACTTTTTACACAATTCAAAATAAGAATTCCTTCTCTTGTAACATGGTATTAGAGCTTTTCGATCTAGTTTATGTCTGAAACCTTATTTAGAGATCTATTTAAAACCCTGCTTAGGGATCTGTGTTTATTATCTTGTCTTAGCAAAACCCGAAATAAACATCACCTTCATCTACACCACCCCATACACCTATCCCCTTCTGGTAAATTTTCGTCGTCGAAAACCTCTGAAAACTCTTGCACTTTTCGATCTAAAATCTCAAATTTCGTCAACTTTTCCCACACTTCCCGACACCCAATCACGACACCACCACCACCAAAAGACTCCTTGTGAACCCCTCTTTCCTGAATCCGAGCTCGCACGGGCCCACACGCGTCGGTCAAAGTTTTTCGGCCAAAATCTCCCTTCTACGAGTGGTGTTGACCAAAACACAGCCTAACCAATCACTACCTACCACATGTCACACCAGTACCCTGCCACGTCACCAGTACCCTACCAAGAATATGGGATTGATTATAAGGAAACCTTTACTCTAGTGGCTCGGGTTACTTCTATGCATAGTTTATTAGCCATTGCTGCTGTTAAATGGTGGAAACTTCTTCATATGGATGTTAAAAATGCTTTTCTCAATGGTGAACTACAGGAAGAAGTATATATGGTACCCCCACCTGGTTATCCTCATCCTCCTCACACTGTTTGTAAGCTTCAAAAGACCTTATATGGTTTGAAACAGGCATCCAGAGCTTGGTTTGCAAAATTCAGTTCGACCATTGCACAACTTGGTTTTACTTCTAGTCCTCATGATTCAGCATTATTCATTCGACAAACAAATCATGGTATTGTTCTACTTTTGCTCTATGTGGATGATTATCACTGGTGATGACCAGTCTTGCATTGCTGAATTAAAAGAGTTTCTTCATACGCATTTTGAAATGAAGGATCTTGGTTCTCTTAACTATTTCTTGGGGCTTGAGATATCTTCTAATTTCGATGGCTATTATCTCTCTCAGGCAAAATATGTTTTTGATTTGCTTTCTAGAGTTGGCATTACCGACAGTAAAACTGTCTCTACTCCGTTGGAAGCTGATGTTAAAATTACTCTAATGGATGGTACATTGCTCACTTATCCTACATTATATCGTCAACTCGTTAGAAGTTTGATCTATCTCACAGTGACTCAGCCTGATATTTCTTATGTTGTTCATCTTGTTAGCCAATTTATGGCCGCTCCTCGATCCACTCATTTTTCAACTATTCTTCGAATTCTTCGATATATCAAAGGTACATTATTTCATGGGCTTCACTTCTCTGTCCATGCATCTTTGGTACTATCGGGATATTCTGATGCTGATTAGGCCGGAGATCCTACAGATCGTCGTTCCACTACTGGATATTGTTTCTTCCTAGGAGTTTCTCTCATCTTTTGGCGAAGCAAGAAACAAACTGTTATTGCTCGACCCAGTACTGAATCTGAATACCATGATCTTGCTGATGCCACTTCAGAGTTACTATGGCTTCGTCGATTACTTGCTGATATGGGTATTTCCTTATTTTCTGGCACCTAACTTCACTGTTATAATCGTCGTGCCATTCAGATTGCCCATAACGATGTGTTTCATGAATGCACCAAACATATTCAGATTGACTGTCATTTTATCCGTCATCATGTTACACAAGGAACTATTCATCTGACTTCTGTGTCTTCCTTGGATCAACCAGCTGATATCTTCACAAAGACATATTTCCTACCCGTTTTCAAGATTTGGTTTCCAAACTCAAGCTGATATCTACAGTACCACCTTGAGTTTGAAGGGGTGTTAATGTATTAATTGTATAGTCAACTGTAATTAGGTTATTAGAGTAATCTTAGGGATTATGATTACGATTCTGATATTATTCAGATTACGATTCTGATATTATAATTATTATTGTAGTTATTCTTTCCTTAGTTGGTGAGAACTCTCATGTACAAATAGGACACCCCTATATAGACTCTTTACACAATTCAATACAAGAATTCCTTCTCTTGTAACAAAAACAAAATCATTCAATGCAACAACAAAAAACAGTAATTTATCAGTAAGAGAAACAGGCCATGAGATGAATCTCCAACATAAAAAAAGTGACAATATTTCCTCTCCAACTTACTCCATACAAACTGTCACCATAAAGAAGCTACACATTTCCAGTTGTTTCAAACACATATAACAACTTAGCCTACACATGCTCAAAACAGTTCAAGTAATGAATTAAGAATGAATAGCTAGTCAATTAAGGTATTTCAGTATTTTCTTTTGGTATAGAGGAGGCTGCAACCTGGGATACGAGAAGGGGTTGCAGATGTTGAGATTCGAACCTCAGACATTCTAGATGTCACTTCTTAAGAATGACTGCACGAACCTACTGAGAGTTCAAGTATTTCAGTATGTTAAATTGATAACACACAAAGAAAAGAAGACAACTTAATGTGCTTAAGAATAAACTTCATACGGCTAATGATGCAAATGAAGTCCAAAATTAACAAAAGGCAAAGATTTTAGTTGGAATATATATAGCAATAACACATGAAGTAATTCTCATATTATTGTTTCTTTGTCCAAAAGTCAAAACAGTAGAAAATATAGAAGAAAATTAGCATAATCTCATATTATTGTTTCTCTGCATGTAAAGTCCACTAATCATGGCACAATCTAAGCAAATCATTCCAATGGAAGACTTTTTGGTTGGTATGAATAGCCATTCTATTCTTGGTATATTCTTAAAAGAATGATTATTCAACCATTTGGTCCATACTTTAGCTATTCAACCGAATAGCTATTATAAGCTTATTCAGCAAAATTATCGAAGAGTCATCTAGTCCCACCATCTAAATGGTTATTCGATGAAGCAAGGAATAACTAATTTTTTGAATTGGACTACTTTACACCATATATCTGAAAAAAAAAATACCAAAAAATAAAAATTTCAACATCATCATAAATTTTTGAGAAAACAACACAAGCAAAATCACCGAAGAAAAACACAACAGAAAAAATATATATATGAGAGAGAAATTTTCTCTCTCCTGGGATTTTAGGTTACGGTAGTTTTAAGATATTTTTGAGCTTCAAATTTGGTAAGAAGGAAGAGCAAAGGGATGAGAAAAACATGCTAAAATTTTTAGTCATTGTATTACAATTTTTTAACAGTTTTTTAAATTTTCAAGAATTTTTTCTTGAAATTTATTTTGTTTTTTTTTTTGGTTTGTTTGAACACTAAATATTCAATAAAAAAATTATAAAAAACCATTATATGTAAAATTAATTGATATAGTATTGATCTAATTTCAATATTTATCTATTTTTACATTAACAGTAGATATAATCATATACACCAATTACCAAATGTCCAATTATAATATTGATAGTAGATATTATTAAAAAGAGTATCAATTATCATTGTCGCAACCTAAAAAAATAACAAATCTTATCGCAAGACTTTATTATTCGTTAAGTGTGACATTTAAAAAAACCGAGGAAAAGTCTACTTAATTCTTCTAGAAAAATGAAGGTTTTGAAAATGACCTTGAAAAAGACATGGAGTCGCCACCAATCTTTTTTAGCTAGGTGTGATCGGCCACCTATTAAAACCAGTTTTATAAAACATTTTAAAATTAATTAAAACATTTTTAAAACCAATTTCAAGTCTACACTTTAAACTAGAGAAATAAAAAAAACGGGTTCGGGACTCGGTTACGTGTGGGGAAGGATTAGCACCCCCACATCGCCCGTATAAAACGGTACCTTATTAATCATGTGTTATCTCAAGTCTCGGTAAAAAAGTCAATTTTAAATTTAGTATTTCAAGTTAATTCCCAATTTAAAGAAAAATAATTTCATTTTTAATTGAAAATGATCCGGAATTTATAAATTCAAAATTTTCCTATATTCCCCAACAAACGTGGCAAAATATAGAAATTTTTATTAGTTTGAAAAACTTTCCGAATCATTCTTATTTTAAAGAAGATATTCCGTTATCAATGATAATTGATGATATCCTCCCCAGCAAACCCGGCAGAGAACTCATGAATTATTTTAACTCGAGAATATCTTTATTTTATTGAAAATCATTACCTTTTTGAAAATATTTTAAAAAATATGAATATGAATATGTATGACATAAATAACATGACATAGCAAAATCTAAATAATATAATGCGACCTAAATGATATGATATAATTTAAATGTCTTAGCATATTCTAATTGAAATGAATTGTCCTAAGTTATATGATATATTCTAAATGAAATGAAACGACCTAGGTAACATAATATATTCTATATAAAACGAAATGTCCTAAGTCATATGATATATTCTAAATGAAATAAAATATCCTAAATGACATAATATATATCCTAAATGAAATGAAATAACCTAGGTAACATAATATATTCTACATTAAATGAAATGACCTAGGTAACATAACATATTCTATATGAAATGAAATAATTTAAATCACATGGCAAATATGAATGATATGGCATAAAATTTAAATGACATGGAATATAAAATAATGCTATCATATAATATACATGAAAATAATAATGAAAATAATAATGCATGAACATAGTATATGCTAAATAATATGACAAAAAAAACTAAATAAAAAACATTGGATATCATGAAATATTCAAAACCATATAATAAACAATATAACATTAAAAAATATAAATCAAAATAATAACAATACCATAGGAATTATCATAGCAAAAATCACATATTATATAAAATGCATGAATATGGAAAATGCAATGCATGAAAATGTATTTTTTTTCCTTTAATTAAGGAAATCCGTATATCTAAAAAGATATCCGGCTACCTTAGGAAAATATGTCAAATTAAATATTCTAAAATCAAAATACTTTGTGCTTATTTGAAAACAATTTTAAAAAGCTTAGATTAAAAATAAAAACTTAGCTAAACCCTTTTTTAAATGGCTCTAATTTCCTAGTTTAAAATCCCGGACTTGACCACCCTTAACCCGAGACTTAAAAAATCATTTTTTGAGTTTAAAAAAGCTTAGAAACTACCCTAAGTCAGTAGCTAAACTTCGTAATCAGCCCCCTCTAAATAACTTAACCAAAACAGAAAAATGATTTTCCTTCAAATTCAATTCTGACCCACTCTCCAGTTTTAAGCCATGATTTTTTACCTTATTTTTAAAATTTTTTAAAAATATAAAACAAATACTGGAGACTCAGGACATGTAAAAATACATGATAAAAAATCGGCTTAATTTTCAGATAAAAGATGACTGCCCAGAGAAATCGGGAAAATACGAGTACTGGGTGAAAAAACTGTTTTGCCAAAACACATTTTTGCCTTTGATAAAATCATTTAAAAATCAAAGTAAAAATATTTAAGACTCACAAAATGACTCACAAACAGTAGCTAGGACTTTTGAAAAGTTAGACAAAAATTGGCTAAGTAAAAAAATCACAAAGGTAGAATAATCAATTTGACAACTTTTTAATTTTCCACAAGTATACTCAAGAGAGCATGACTTTGAACCATTAATTGGCCTAAGTCATTAGTCAAGTGGCATGGACATGAAATGCATGAAAAATACAGCAAATATGATGCATGAAATGCATGATTTTAAACCTAAATGTTATGAAAAATGCATGGCATCAATAAAATGACCTACACCTAAATGAACTTGCATGGCATTTAATGCAACCTAGGTCTAAAATGCATGGACATGCATGGCAAAATAAACCAAACCTAACATCTAAAATATGCATGGCAATAACACAAACACAAGGCATGCTTAAACCAAATACTCAATCAAATGTCATGAAAATGCAAACCTATCATCTAACATAACAAAAATGCACACACAAAGCAAAAAAGTTTGAGATGGCTGAATGGCCTTATGTCCAAATAAGCAAGGCATTTTCACAAACACTCGATATACTTAAACCAAATACTCAATCAAATGTCATGAAAATGCAAACCTATCAACTAACATAGAAAAAAATGCACACACAAAGCAAAATAAATGGGGTGGCCGAATGGCCTCAAGTTCCAAGTAAGTATGGCATTTTCACAAACACTTGATATACTTAAACCAAATACTCAATCAAATGCCATGCAAATGCAAACCAATCAACTAACATAGCAAAAATGCACACACAAAGCAAAATACATGAAGTGGCCGAATGGCCTCATATTCCAAGTGAGCATGGCATTTTCACAAACACTTGATTTACTAACATATTTAACTAAAATATAACACTCAAATCATGCAAATATAAAGTAGAGGTATTAAAACTAACAAGCATTTTCACAAACACATGGATTACAAAATATAAAGCATAAACAAATTTAAACATTTCGAGAACAGAAAATCAAAAATGCAAGAACATGATAATAAACTCATAAATGGAAATAAACAAGCAACCAAATTAAAACAAGCTTCAAGTATATATAGTAGAAGAAAATTTAAAGCATCAAAACTTATTTAATATAAAAAATAACATGAAAAATCAAAACAAAACAGTAACTAAAAAATATGGGCCATTCGGCCATAACAAGGAATCAAGAAAAAAAATTTTGCAAGAACTGTTTTTTAAGAAAAGATGAAGAAAGAACTTAAAAACAACATTAAAAAACACTTATTTAAAAAGAAAAATTAAAAGAAAACTCACCAAAATAATAATCAAAAAAGCAAAAACAAGAATGAAAAATCAAAGAAAGTGCAAGAGTTGGTGCTAAAAGCAACCTCTAGAAGCTATCTTTCAAGCTTTTTCTATTCAAACTTTCTTTTCTTTTCTAAACTTTTCTTTTTGCTTTAAAACAATGGAGAAAAAACTCAGCCAAAACAAGAGAGAATATGAAAAAATGAGAGTGAGCTGAAAATGAAAGAGACCCCTCCTTTAGGGTGGCCGAAAATCCCCTCTCTCCTAGACTAGAATGTTGTCATTTTTACTCCAACCAATTTCCATCAAAGGGCCATTAATACAAGATGTTTAAAACATGAAATTATCACCCTTAGATTAGGCCATCAGCTGTCCATAATTACAGCTATTCAATAATTATGTTGACACTCTCCCTCTTCATGCATTGGCCCATGTGGCTTATTTGCAAAGGCTTGATAAAAAAATCACAAACTAACTCTTCATTTTTGACCTTTTGATTGAAAAATCAGAAACTCCTTCCCAACTATGGACCTTGGTCGGCCAGCACTCCTTCTTCCAGCCCAAGTCTGATTTTTTTGAAAGGCAAGAGAAACCCTTTTCGGTTTCTTGAGTAAAATGACCTTTTTGCCCCCCGGATGCAAATAAATGGTAAACGGACTCCAAATTCAAATTTTTATTTTTTTCAATACTTTCAAAATAATAAAAAATTGAATTCTGGAAGTTTTCAAAATTTTTCGAGTCCGTTTGCTATTTATTTGGTTTTTTTCTTCCAAAATTGCCCTTTTATGCCCCCATATTTTACCATTTTTTAAACGAGCTCCAAATCAAGATTTTTATTAACCAATATCTTCCAAATATTTTAAAAGTATGCTCTGGAAGTTTTCATAATTTGTGGAACTCATTTTGTAATTTTTCGGGATTTATCTGCTTGAATTACTACATAGGGGGCTCGGGATTTGGCCATTTTGCAAACAAACTCCGAATCAAGATTTTATTTCTCCAATCTCTTCCAAATAATTGAAAACTGAGATTTGCAAATATTCAGAATTTTTGGAGTTCATTTGCTATTTTTTCTAGATTTATCTTCTTGAAATACTGCATAAGAGACCTGGGATTTGGCCATTTTGTAAACAAACTCCGAATCAATATTTTCTTTTTCCAATCCCTTTCAAATAATTTAAAAATGATATTTGCAAATTTTTAGAAGATTTGGAGTTCATTTGCTATTTTTTCGGGATTTATCTTCTTGAATTTCTACATAAAAGACCCGGGATTTGGCCATTTTGCAAACGAACTCCGAATCAAGATTTTCTTTTTAAAATCTCTTCCAAATGATTTAAGAATGAGATTTGCAAATTTTCTGAATTTTTGGAGTTCATTTGCTATTTTTCCCAAATTTTCCAATTTTACCCTTTTGTCTCCGAAACCCGGTTTTGCTCAAAACAAGTCTGATTTTTAGATTTTTTTTCAAACTGAGCCTTGGGCTATCCTTTTTTAATCACTCCTCATCCATTAGGGGCTTTAGTCCTACCGAATCGGGCCATTTCTGTAATTCTTCCCAATTTCACCGAAATCCACCAAAACCCTAATTCTCGATTTTCTCCCGGATTGACTTTTCTTTCAGTTTTTCTTTCAAGTGGCTTCCCCATTACCCGTAGTCAGTGCTTATTTTTCATTTGGAACCTTCAATTTTGACCAATTCGACCGTTTAAGCACTTTTCCCCAAATTTCCCCGATTCGGGTTTCTTTTCTACTGAATCTCCATAACCCAACTTCCGAACTCCATATCTTTCAATGGAGACCTCGGATTATTAAAATTCTTTCACCATTTTTCAATTGAACTTCAAATCTTGATTTTGAAAGTGGGTTGACTTTTTCAGTAGTTGACTTTTTGGGTTGACTTTTTTCAAGTTTGACTTTTTATGCTCGCCCTCTTAAACTATGTCTCGGAGTACCACCTGCAGGATGAAAAAAGTCTTTTTACGTTCTGAAACATCAATTTAGGAAGGAAACATACCTGTTTTAGTGGTCCGGACAAAATTAGGTGTCTACGGCTGCCTCTCTTTGGATATTACTGAGAATCAGGAATCAGGAAAAGATAAATAAACAATAATTTTGTCCGGTTAGTGAAATCACATGTGAAGGAAAGGGAAAGGGGTTTTCTTTTTCATCTTTTTTTTTCATTTTTTCATTTTTTTCATTTTTTCATTTTTTTTTCGAAAAAGGTGTAAACTGAAGATTTTGTCCTTAAATTAAATTCCCTAACTAATCAAGGCTCGACCTGTCTTAAGAAAATGAATTCAATTTGCAAGAAAAAGTTGTGCTCGGAGATCTTAAAAATGGTGCCCGGAGGCCTTACCCGTGATTTGAAAAAAATTATGCCCGAGGTCTTAAGACTGGTGCCTGGAGGTCTTAACAATGGTGCCTGTAGGCCTTACCCGTGATTTGAAAAATTATGCCCGAAGGTCTTAAGAATGGTGCCCGGAGATTTTAAAAATGGTGCCCGTAGGCCTTACCCGTGATTTGAAAAATTATGGCCGGAGGTCTTAAGAATAGTGACCGAAGGTCTTAAAATTGGTGCCCGTAGGCCTTACCCATGATTTGAAAAATTATGGCCGGAGGTCTTAAGAATGGTGCCTGGAGGTCTTAAAAATGATGCCCGTAGGCCTTACCCGTGATTTCAAAAATTATGCCCGGAGGTCTTAAAAATAGTGCCCGTAGGCCTTACCCGTGATTTGAAAAATTATGCCAGGAGGTCTTAATAATGGTGCCCGGAGGTCTTAAAAATGGTGCCCGTAGGCCTTACTCGTGATTTGAAAAATTATGCCCGGAGGTCTTAAGAATGGTGCCCGGAGGTCTTAAAAATGGTGCCCTAGGCCTTACCCGTGATTTGAAAAATTATGCCCGGAGGTCTTAAGAATGGTGCCCGTAGGCCTTACCCGTGATTTGAAAAATTATGGTTGGAGGTCTTAAGAATGGTGCCCGAAAGTCTTAAAAATGGTGCCTGTAGGCCTTACTCGTGATTTTAAAAATTATGCCCGGAGGTCTCAAGAATGGTGTCCGGAGGTCTTAAAAATGGTGCCCGTAGGCCTTACCCGTGATTTGAAAAATTATGCCCGGAGGTCTTAAAATGGTGTCCGAAGGTCTTAAAAATGGTGCCCGTAGGCCTTACCCATGATTTCAAAAATTATGCCCGGAGGTCTCAAGAATGGTGTCCGGAGGTCTTAAAAATGGTGCCCGTAGGCCTTACCCGTGATTTGAAAAATTATGCCCGGAGGTCTTAAGAATGGTGCTCGGAGGTTTTAAAAATGGTGCCCGTAGGCCTTACCCGTGATTTGAAAAAATTATGCCCGGAGATCTTAAAATGGTGCCCGGAGGTCTTAAAAATGGTGCCCGTAGGCCTTACCCGTGAATTACAAAATTATGCCCAGAGGTCTTAAGAATAGTGCCCGGAGGTCTTAAAAATGGTGCCCGTAGGCCTTACCCGTGATTTGAAAAATTATGCCAGGAGGTCTTAAGAATGGTGCCCGGAGGTCTTAAAAATAGTGCCCGTAGGCTTTACCCGTGATTTGAAAAATAATGCCCGGAGGTCGTATGAATGGTGCCCAGAGGTCTTAAAAATGGTGCCCGTAGGCCTTACCCGTGATTTGAAAAAAAATATGCCCGAAGGTCTTAAGAATGGTGCCCGTAGGTCTTAAAAATGGTCTTTGAAGAATTGTTGAAAATTAACTTGAAGATTTTGAGAAGATGCGAATGCTTTTTGATGTTGGTGCAAATGATTAACAGGATACACATACTTCATATTGAAAATGTAAATGTAAATGTTTTGAATTGATGCAAATGTTTCTTGATGCAGATGGAGATGTCGGATAAAATGCAAATGCTTCGTGGTGTATATGCAAATGGCTTAGATTGATGCAAATGCTTATTGATGCCGATACAGATGTTGAATAAGATGCATAGGCTTCTAAATGATGCAAATGCAAATGATTTTCAAATAATGCAATTACTTATCAGAAGGATGTAAAGGTCAATAATGTGCAAATGCTTCTTTATGATGCAAATGCGAAAATTGGTGTTAACGCAACTACGTCATGAAATGATGCAGATACAAAGATTGGCATTATGCAAATGCTTTTAAATGATGCAAATGCAAGGATTTGACAACGTGCAGAATGCTTCTACATGATGCAACTGCAAAGATCGATAATGATGCAAACACTTCATGAAAAGATGCAAATGCCCCTGATCATTTTTCTAGACTTTGGCTTAGCCTTTCCAATTCATTTTTCCTTTTCAAATCAGAGTATGTCTTCAATTCATTTGGTATTCTCTTTGCCCCACAGTTTTCAAACTTTCATCAACAGAGGTTTGAAACGGATTCTATTTCTTCTTATCATATCTGGAAGTCAGGACCTATCCTAGCAGTTCTATACCTTTGGGTTAGAAAAACCCTTGTCTCATGTCAACATCAAGAATGGGTGCTTAAAAAATATATTTTTATTTGTTTTCTCATTTTGAAAACTTCTGAACAAAAATATTAACCCCGCAATGTGTGATGTACAAATCTTTTGAAGACTGATGATCATTGTTAAAAACTTTTCTAAGTGTCAATCTGGGTTTTTCAATTTGAATTGGCAATGCTTGGTATAACAAGATTTTGGTTGATCAAAGGAAATTTCATAACAAAAATGTATGTCCCTTCTAGGCTCACAAATGGAACAGGTTTTATAAATCATGAATTCATTGAAAATCAAACAAATTCAACATTATTTTAGTTTTCATATCAAGGCATTTTGACAAGCATCTAGACTGGCTGGTATGTTTAAACTGGAAAGTTGATTTTAGAAGGAAAAAGTCTCAGTTTTGAAGACAATCCTCCGAATGAGAGCTGATAATTTGGGAGGTTCAAAAATTCCTAGATGTTCCTCGATTACCACTTTTCCAAGATGACTTTCTCTTTTGTGGTATTGGTACTAACATAAATGGTATCAGAAATTCCCATTTTACTCTAGACCGTCCATTTTTGGGTTTTCGCCCTAGAGTCCTATTCTTTCCATTTTCTTTCTCTTTTTTGGTTTTTCATTGTTTTACCATGCACTTGAGAATTCTAAATTCTTCCTTAGTGAAATGATAATTCGATGAGATGGGATAAAATCCGAGGAAAAACCCTTCAAATTAAATATTCATGCTTGATCAAAATGGACTTTTAAAGCATGTAATGTAAGCCATGGTTCGGGGTTCAAAAAGAAAGGATAAATAGGCTCAAAATATATGTTTGAGGGTAATCAGATCAAGGATCATTTCTTAAAGAGAATTCTCTTTGAAGCATTTGTCCCTTCTTGGACATTTCTTTCCTTTTTACTTTTGCTCTTTTTCTTTTTTGCTTTTGGCTTTCATTTGCCGTACTTTTTCACACATTTTTTCCTTCTTGGCTTCCATTTCGCCATCTATTCCTTTTCCTTTTCACAGAGTGAATCCATATTCATTCGGCGCTCCATTTGCTTTATATCTGTCTTTGAGCCAGGACTCATTCCTCCATGATCTTTAAAAAAGATCTTTCCTCGCATTTTCCCCCCAGTGTAGAAGGTGATCCTTGATCAGGGTTCAAAGAAGAAAGAATTCTTTTGGCTCAAGATGGGTGATTATGGATAATTTCTTTTTTTTTTAAAGGAATATGAAAGATGGCCATTTCTCATATCAAGCACAAATATTCTTATTGAAAAGTAATCCCAGGGGAAATAGATAACCAAAATTTCATTTTGCACTTTGAAATCATCTGAATTCTCATATGCATGATATCACAATTTTTCTTCTTTTTGCTTTTTTTTTCATCGCATGCCCCAATGATTCATGCATTAGTCCATCCTTATTCACCATGTATCCATCATTTCCACATATGATGCCCCAATTTGATTAACCATGAGAGTTTGTATCAACAAGGAACATAGCAAGTCTAGGTTTATTTTGAAAAGGCTGAGTTTCAAATCTGAGTTCTTTGAAGAGACAAGGAAAATATGACCCAAAAACGGGTTTTCTCTAGGACATGGGATAATCTAGTTTAATCATTGTGCCCCAGGGTGTCAATCATGAAGTGATGTTTGGGCAATTAGTGTTTTGTGGTTTGTTGAATATGACATGAATGGTTTTGGCACAACCTTGACACATACCAAATTACCATGATCTAAATTCTTGAAAGAAAGTCTCATTTGTTTGAATTTCAAGGAGTTTGAAAAAATTTCGAAAAGTTCATTCCTTTGTTCATAACCTAGACTATGATCTACATCTTTGCTTATTCTATGATGACGATGGTTTTATGAAGTTCAATCATTCATATTCCTTGAAGCATTAGGTCTTTCAAGTGTTCTCGATTCAATGGGTTTAGGCTTGGGAAAGCCTAAAAGAGAGGAGAGAAGGTATTGGGTCATTTGTAACAATGATCATCAATATTCTTGAGACTATCAATTACTAAAACTTCCTTAATGCTTGTTTTTGCAAATTCAGATTATTGTTAAAACACAACAAACACAAAAGCATTTAAAATCAAAATTCATTTAATTCTTATGAATGTCGACATGAGACAAGTGTTTTCATTATAAGGTCTGAAACTACATGCATCAAAATGCTCATATTGACATCCTTCAAAGGTAGTAATTCTCCCTCTAAAACCTGAAAGAAACTGATTTAAAGCAAAACGGCCTTCCACTGATTGACAAGCTCCGGTGTCAAAATACCATCACGGATAAGACTTTCAATCCTTTCCTTCAGTTGTCTGCATTTTTCAGTTGAATGTCCAACGATCCCCAGGTGATAATCACACTTGCTGTCAGGGTCATAACTCCTCGCTGATGGATTCGTAGCTATTTTCAAAGGTATCGGGGTAAAGTACTGATTCTTTATTAGTAATGGCAGCAGGTCAGGATGGGGATTGGAATTCTTTCTTGGTTTTCCCGCTGTCGTTTTCTAGAAGTAGGCCTTGTTGCAAGGGTTGGTATAGGATTAGGTGCTTGGGTTGGTAGGTAAGGATAAAGGCTTGGAGATACCTTAGTAGGGTAACATGATTGGTATGAGGGAAATTGGAATATGGGACAAAATCTCCCATAGCTTGGACATTTTCCTCTTTCTTTCTAGGTGTCTTATTTCTCTCGGCATTGGATGTTTCTTTTCTTTCAAGTTTCCCATTCTTGATAGCATTCTCAATCATCTCCCCTGAGATTACTATATCCGTAAAATTCCTTGAGGCATTGCCTACGAGTCTATCATAATACGGGGCCTGCAGTGTATTCACAAAAAGGACGGTGATTTCTTTTTCTGTCAAAGATGGTTGTACTTGGGTAGACATGTTCCTCCACCTCTGAGCATACTCTTTGAAGCTCTCAGTAGCTCTTTTCTCCATATTTTGCAAAGTGAAACGATCAGGTGTCCTATCGGTCATATGCTTGTACTGGTTTAGAAAAGCCCTAGCCAAATCATTTGAAGATCGAATCTGATCCTTGCTCAACTGACTATACCACCTAATTGCGGACCCGCTGAGGCTATCCTGAAAGTAGTGAATCAGAAGCTTATCATTATCTATATGACTTGTCATCTTTCGGCAGAACATAGTGATGTGGGCTGACGGATCAGTCGTCCCGTTATATTTCACAAAGTCAGGGACCTTGAATTTAGGAGGGACGACTAAATCGAAGACCAAGCATCGTTCTTTCGCCTCCACACTCCCGAATACGTCTGTATTTTCTACTGCCCGGAGCCTTTCATATAGCAACTAATATTTCCCTTGGGAATCCGCCAACTCTACCTCATTAACCATTTTCATCTTTGCTTGTTCAACTAGATCATTTGAATTTAAGACATTGACGGGGTTAACTGTGTTATGGGCATCCATCATTACGACCTCATTCTGACCCTTTCGTGCCTCTAACCCTTCTCTGGCGGCCAGGTTTTCAGTGTATCCCTTGATTACGGTGGATATTAGCTCTATCAATTTAATCATCTTATCTTTATATTCTATTTGAGACTTTGCCAGCTGTTCTCGCAATTCTTCCTGTACCCTTTCCATTCTTTCCATTCAGGCAACTTGTTCATTCTCCATAGCAGTAGCCTATATTAAAAGGGTACTCAATACTTCTTATACCTCTGATTTGAAATAGAAATGCTTTCAAAGACTCTTAAAGCCAAGCCAATTCTGTTTTATTCCCCCAAAGTGCGTGTCATGATGAAGGAGCCATGAATGCAATTTGATGCACGTGAAGCCTAAACAATACGATGTATGGACATGTACAGTGAAAACATGCTGACCATGTATGCAATAAATGTAATCATGATGACAACATGTTGCAAGCAAAGAATAAACAAATCAACGCATGGATATATGCAATGAATGATCATGTACATTTCAGCGTATTTCCCAATGAATGATCATACACTATGAATGCAACACGATGTCAATTATGATACATGCAAACAATGAATGATTGATACAGATTATAAATAAAGAAAATCATGCTGACCATATGTGTCATGAATGCATCATGATGTTAATATGACAGATTAATGCATGAGCATATACAGAGAAATCATGCTGACAATGTTTGTCATGAATACAACCCAAAGTCAACATGATGCATGTAAATAATAAGCAAATTAATGCATGGATATATACAGAAAAATCATGTTGATTATGAATGCATGAATGCAACCTGATGCTAACATGATACATGTATGAATGTATGGTATGACAAATGATTGATCGGATGCAAAATGCAAAGGGGAAGATATCACGGGGGAAATAAGAATCGGAGGAACTTAATCATCAACATCTCATAAATTTGAAGCATAGTCAATTCATTCCTATATCAACATTCACAATAGTATAAACCATGTTTACAAAATCTGAGCAATAGTTAAAACTGTCTTTTACAAACACTTTATTTTTCCTAGCATCCTAAGGCTATAAGAGCCGGCTATTGAAAAAGTGAAATCCTATTACATCATATAAGACTGAAGTCTTTCTACCTCAATACCGTAAATTTCCGAATCCTAATGACACTTTCCCATACCTCTATCAATCAGTGTCATTGGATCCAACCACTTGGCATCTATAAGAGATTACACTTTCTTTTTGAATGCTATAAAGTCTTCAATGCTATGGCCAACAATTCCACAGTGATAATCACATCTTGCATTTGGATTATACCCCTTTGGATATGGTGGTAACAGGGATTTCAATGGGACACATGCAACCATGTGATTTTGGATAAGTATAGGGAGAAGCTCTCGGTAGCTGATTGGAAAGGGATCAAAATGCCTTTGGGTCTTATCCTGGGGTCATTTCTTAGTCACACATGGCCTAGGAGTTAGGGCACTTGGTGGTGGCGCTAAGGTCCGAACCAGAGTGTTTACATGGAGACGTGGGGAAACAGCATGGTAAGGGTATGGATTTGGACACGGGGCCTTTGGAGGTTGTACATAGCTCGAGGTTCCTATCCTAGATGCTGGATAAGGTGATTGATGAGGGAAGCAATATGAGCTGCCAATTGGTGGTAATGGAGTGGGATTCATGGGTCCCGTAGTGGTCATCCCAATGGACGATTGGACCATAGTAGGGTGGGGATACTGGTTTGGACCTAGAACAGTTTGCAGATATGGTACAGGATCCAAGGTTTCTATCTTTGGTATCAGGCTTTCAGGTTTAATCATTTTCACGATTTTGTCCACAATTTCATCAGGATTGCAACTTTGTGGTATTGACAAGCGCATGATCTAGCAAGGATTGTATGTTCTGGACCTAATGGTTTTGTTGATTCGAAGATGATGCAGAGCCCTGAGAAAGTTCCCCTTTACTCTTACCCATATCCTCAACCATTTTCATCAATTTGGCAAGCTGTTCCTTCACCTCTCTGATTTCATGTCCAAATTCCTCTTGATTTCGTTCCAAAGCACCCAATCGTTCCTCCGATTTTTTCCGCATATCTCGAACCCCTTTCATGCAAATGAAAAATGTCATAAGATTAAGAATGCAATTATGAATGTACATGCTCTATTCCTATGTGCATGAATATACTGATGATTAATGCATGAACATATACAGAGAAATTATGATGACTATGTATGCTATGGATGCAATCTAATGCCAACCTGATGCATTTAAAAAATGAATAAATTGATGCACAGTTATATACAAATAATGACTATGGATGTCATAAACGTATTCTACAATGAATGACCATGCATGCTATGACTGTAACATGATGTCAAAATGATATATGCAAATATTAAATGAATTAATATAAAGGTAGGTACAAAGAATAATCATGTATATCACAAATGTATTCTACAATGAATAACCATGCATGTTAGGACTGTAACATGATGTCAAAATGATACAAATAAAGAATAAATGAATTAACACCAAGGTATATACAAAGAAATCAATGATTACATGAAATTGGTGGGACCTAAATCTTGATTATTCAAAAATCTCATTATGCAAAATTTGCCTCCAAATTTATGATCTATGATTTTTTTGAAACATGTTTTCTCTATGAAAAACCAAACACATTATTTTCAAAAGAATTTTGGAGTAGTGGATCTTACTATGGTACAATATGCAAATGTTCATGCAACACTACCGGTTTTATGAAATCATCAAATGAGATTATTATCACCATCCGTTTATTGCAAAAAACGAGATCAATAATACAACCAAAAATGTACATGCTCTATTCACACATGCATGAAATGTGCAAAATGCAAAAAATGCTTGAAAAAGGATTTTTATATTTTTTTTCAAACAGCTAATGAACATTTGCCCCGACAAATATCTACTTATATAGGTATCACAGTGCCTTTGGGACGGATTATCACATTTATTACGAGCGATGTACGTACATCGTTGCCCGATCTACAAAACTTCTTCAGAGTGTAAAATAGGTAACAAAAGGTTTAGAAATGTCCCTCCATGTGTTCCTATCTTCGGTATATCTAACGAAAATCTGGCATGGCTTCGCCTAGGTTCACTATATGAGCGTGAATTGGTTCTAAAGGCCCCGAATTGCTCCTCACTGTCGCCGGTGAAGGCAAGTAAGGCACCCCGATAAAAGTGGATTCAATTCGTTAGAGTCTGTTTCCCTAGCCCATGCGGATCGTTAATCACGAAGGCTTAGGTAATTTAGTACTCCGGAAGTGTTTCACTAGCCCATGCGGATTGTTAATCACGAAGGCTTAGTTACTTTGCTCCCACCTAAAAGGACGGAAGTCGGGTATAGGGCTCATAAAATGCAAATGGACATGTGGTGTGTGTGGAGGAACAACAAACCTTTCACCACCTATTCTACAAACCTTATTCTAAATGTCGTAGCGATTTATAAAAAAAAACATTCAAGAATAGTGTAACACATTAACCAACAAGCAATTATAATATACAACCTTAAATAACTAGAGAATAATAATAAAATGCATGCACATGAGTATGGACATATTTAAAAACATTTTATTATTTTTGAAATTATCCCTAAAAAAATGTGGGAATTAAAATTAAATACCAATTAAACCAACAAAACCGAGACTTTGATAACACACGACTAATTTTAGGCCTGACTCTCTAATAATCCCCAACGGAGTCGCCAAGCTGTCGCAACCTAAAAAAATAACAAATCTCATCGCAATACTTTATTATTCGTTAAGCATGACATTTAAAAAAAAAACCGAGAAAAAGTCGACTTAATTCCTCTAGAAAAAGGAAGGTTTTGAAATTGACCTTGAAAAAGACATGGAGTTACCACCAATCTTTTTTAGCTAGGTGTGATCGGCCACCTATTAAAACCGGTTTTATAAAATATTTTAAAATTAATTAAAATATTTTTAAAACCAATTTCAAGACTGCGCTTTAAACCAGAGAAATAAAAGAAACGGGTTCGGGACTCGGTTACGTGTGGGAAAGGATTAGCACCCCCACAACACCCGTATAAAACGGTACCTTATTAATCATGTGTTATCTCAAGTCTCGGTAAAAAATTCGATTTTAAATTTAGTATTTCAAGTTAATTCCCAATTTAAAGAAAAATAATTCCATTTTTAATTGAAAATGATCCGGAATTTATAAATTCAAAATTTTCCTATATTCCCCAACAAACGTGGTAAAATATAGAAATCTTTATTAGTTTGAAAAACTTTCCGAATCATTCTTATTTTAAAGAAGATATTCCGTTATTAATGATAATTGATGATATCCTCCCCAGCAAACACGGCAGAGAACTCATGAATTATTTTAACTCAAGAATATCTTTCTTTTATTGAAAATTAATACCTTTTTGAAAATATTTTAAAAAATATGAATATGAATATGTTTGACATAAATAACATGATATAGCAAAATCTAAATAATATAATGCAACCTAAATGATATGATATAATTTAAATGTCTTAGCATATTCTAAATGAAATGAAATATCCTAAGTTATATGATATATTCTAAATGAAATGAAATGACCTAGGTAACATAATATATCCTATATGAAATGAAATGTTCTAAGTCATATGATATATTCTAAATGAAATAAAATATCATAAATGACATAATATATATCCTAAATGAAATGAAATAACTTAGGTAACATAATATATTCTACATGAAATGAAATGACATAGGTAACATAACATATTCTATATGAAATGAAATAATTTAAATGACATGGCAAATATGAATGATATGGCATATAATTTAAATGACATGGAATATAAAATAATGCTATCATATAATATACATGAAAATAAAAAAGAAAATAATAATGCATGAACATAGTATATGCTAAATAATATGACAAAAAATAACTAAATAAAAAACATTGGATATCATGAAATATTCAAAACCATATAATAAACAATATAACATCAAAAAATATAAATCAAAATAATAACAATACCATAGGAATTATCATAGCAAAAATCACATATTATATAAAATGCATGATTATGGAAAATGCAATGCATGAAAATGTATTTTTTTCCTTTAATTAAGGAAATCCGTATATCTAAAAAGATATCCGGCTACCTTAGAAAAATATGTCAAATTAAATATTCTAAAATCAAAATACTTTGTGATTGTTAGAAAACAATTTTAAAAAGCTTAGATTAAAAATAAAAACTTAGCTAAACCCTTTTTTAAATGGCTCTAATTTTCTACGTTTAAAATCCCGGACTTGACCACTCTTAACCCGAGGCTTAAAAAATCATTTTTATAGTTTAAAAAAAGCTTAGAAACTACCCTAAGTCAGTAGCTAAACTTCCTAATCAGCCCCCTCTAAATAACTTAACCAAAACAGAAAAATGATTTTCCTTCAAATTCAATTATGACTCCACTGTCCAATTTTAAGCCACAATTTTTTACCCTATTTTTAAAAATTCTAAAAAATCTAAAACAAATACTGGAGACTCAGGACATGTAAAAAAATGAGAAAAAATCAGCTTAATTTTTTGATTAAAGATGACTGCCCAGAAAAATCAGGAAAGTACGAGTACTGGGTGAAAAAACTGTTTTGCCAAAACACATTTTTGCCTTCGATAAAATCATTTAAAAATCAAAGTAAAAATATTTAAGACTCACAAAATGACTCACAAACAGTAGCTAGGACTTTTGAAAAGTTAGACAAAAATTGGCTAAGTAAAAAAATCACAAAGGTAGAATAATCAATTTGACAACTCTTTAATTTTCCACAAGTATACTCAAGAGAGCATGACTTTGAACCATTAATTGGCCTAAGTCATTAGTCAAGTGGCATGGACATGAAATGCATGAAAAATACAGCAAATATGATGCATGAAATGCATGATTTTAAACCTAAATGTCATGAAAAATGCATGGCATCAATAAAATGACCTAGACCTAAATGAACTTGCATGGCATTTAATGCAACCTAGGTCTAAAATGCATGGTCATGCATGGAAAAATAAACCAAACCTAACATCTAAAATATGCATGGCAATAACACAAACACAAGTCATGCTTAAACCAAATACTCAATCAAATGTCATGAAAATGCAAACCTATCATCTAACATAACAAAAATGACCACACAAAGCAAAATAATGTGAAATGGCCGAATGGCCTCATGTCCAAATAATCAAGGCTTTTTTCACAAACACTTGATATACTTAAACCAAATACTCAATTAAATGTCATGCAAATGCAAACCTATCAACTAACATAGCAAAAAATGCACACACAAAGCAAAATAAAAGGGGTGGCCGAATGGCCTCAAGTTCCAAGTAAGCAT
Source organism: Fremontodendron californicum (assembly GCA_030761205.1). Taxonomy (NCBI): domain Eukaryota; kingdom Viridiplantae; phylum Streptophyta; class Magnoliopsida; order Malvales; family Malvaceae; genus Fremontodendron; species Fremontodendron californicum. The sequence goes on from JAULJL010000005.1 coordinate 28,842,954, forward strand.
GGCATTTTCACAAACACTTGATATACTTAAACCAAATACTCAATCAAATGCCATGCAAATGCAAACCAATCAACTAACATAGCAAAAATGCACACACAAAGCAAAATACATGAAGTGGCCGAATGGCCTCATATTCCAAGTGAGCATGGCATTTTCACAAACACTTGATATACTAACATATTTAACTAAAATATAACACTCAAATCATGCAAATATAAAGTAGAGGTATTAAAACTAACAAGCATTTTCACAAACACATGGATTACAAAATATAAAGCATAAACAAATTTAAACATTTCGAAAACAGCAAATCGAAAATGCAAGAACTTGATAATAAACTCATAAATGGAAATAAACAAGCAACCAAATTAAAACAAGCTTCAAGTATATATAGTAGAAGAAAATTTAAAGCATCAAAACTTATTTAATATAAAAAATAACATGAAAAATCAAAACAAAATAGCAACTAAAAAATATGGGCCATTTCTGAGAACAACACAGGTTAAGACCCCGAGACCATTGTCGAGGTCATTTCTTCTCTTGCAAATCGAACTCGTTTCCTTAAGACGGGTCGAGCCTTGATTAGTCAGGGAACTAAATTTAAGGACAAAATCTTCTATCTACGGCATTTGAAAAAAAAAATGAAAAAAATGGAATAAATGATAAATGATAAAAAGAAAAGTGAAAAAATGAAAAAATGAAAACCCCTTTCCATTTTCTTCATATGTGATTTCACTAACCGAACAAAATTAGTATTTGTTTATCTTTGCCTGATTCCTAATTCTCAGCAATAGCCAAAGAGGGGTAGCTGTAGACACCTAATTTTGTCCGAACCACTAAATCAGGTATGTTTTATTCCTAAATTAATGTTTCAGAATGCAAAAAGGCTTTTCTTATCCTGTAGGTGGTACTCCGTGACTTAGTTTAAGAAAGCAGACATAAAAAGTCAATATTAGAAAAGTCAACCCCAAAAAGTCAACTACTGAAAAAATCAACCCACTTTCAAAATCAAGATTCAGAGTTCAATTGAAAATTTGTGAAAGAATTTTGATAATCTAATGTCTGCATTGAAAGATATGGAGTTTGAAAGTTGGGTTATGGAGATTCAATAGAAAAGAAATCCTAGTTCGGAAAATTTGGGGAAAAGTGCTTAAACGATCAAATTGGTCGGTATTGGAGGTTCCAAATGAAAGATAAGCATTGACTACGGGTAATGGAGAAGCTACTTGGAAGAAAAACCGAAGGAAAAGTCAATTTGGAAGAAAACCGAGAATTAGGTTTTTTTGTGGATTTTGTTGAAATTGGGGAAAATTGCAGAAATGGCCCAATTCAATAAAACTAAAGCCCCTAATTGATGAGGAGTGAGTAAACAAGGATAGTCCAAGGCTCAGTTTGAAGAAATTCCGAGAAAAGAGCCGATTGGAGGAAAAACGAAAAAACGAGGAAATTCCCGATAGTGAAAAAGGAAAAATCAAATCGGAGGGGAATTTGATCGTAAAAATTGAGAATTTTCGAACCAACTTCAATTTGATAAATGAAAAAGGCCCAAAAAAAGAAAATCTGAAAATCGGACTTGTTTAGAGCAAAATCATGCTTCGGAGGCAAAAGGGCAAAACTGGATAATTCACGAAAAATACAAAATGAGCTCCAAAAATTCTAAAAATTTGTGGATCTCATTCTTAAATCATTTGGAAGAGATTGGCAAATAAAAATCTGGATTCGAAGCTCGTTTGCAAAATAGCAAATCTCGGGCCCATTATGCTGAAATTCAAGAAGATAAATCTCGAAAAAATAGCAAATGAATTCCAAAAATTCTAAAAATTTGCAGATCTCATTCTTAAATTATTTGGAAGATATTGGAGAAATAAAATATGGATTCAGAGTTCGTTTGCAAAATGGCAAATCCCAGGCCCACTATGTAGAAATTTAAGCAGATAAATCCCAAAAAATAGTAAATGAACTCCAAAAATTATGAAAATGTCCATATCTCACTTTTAAATTATTTGGAAGAGATTGGTGAAGACAAGTTTGGATTTGGAGTCCGTTTGCTATTTAATTTGGTTTGGGGGTCAAAAAGGTCATTCACCGAAGAAACTGAAGAAAGCCTTTAAAAAAATTGGAGATTGGGCTGGATTTTAAAAGAGCAATCAGCCAAGCCCATAATGGAGAGTGATGTTGCTGAGATTTAAATCAAAGGGCTAAGAATGAAGAGGAAGGTAGTTATTTTTCTTGATCAAGCCTTTAAAATTGCAACACATGGACCATTGGATAGAGAGAGATGATGTCATATTTATGACATCCTATTTATGGCATCATGTTCATAACATCATATTTAGAAGCTGATTATTTCAATCTAAGGGTGAGAATTCTGCATAGAAATCATCTTGGATTGAAGGCCATTGGATCAAAATTGGCTAAAAAAACCTATAACCTTCTACACCATACTAAGGGCCATTCAGCCACTACTATTGGGGAGAGGCTATTTTCATTCTTTCATCTTCTTCTTGGATGAATACTCTCCAATTTTGAAAAGAAAATAAAAATTTTAGAAAGGCAAAGAAAGTAAGAAGAGCAAAAGTTTACAATATAGCTTTTAGAGGTAGCAAAAAACACCATCCTCTTGCATTTTTTTTGCATTTCCATCCTTGATTTGCTGTTTCCATTTGATATTTGGTGAGTTTATTTTGATATTAATTTTAAAATAAGTGTTTTTAAGCTTTCTCTTCAAGTTCTTCTCTTATGCCTTCTTGAAAAACTTTGAAAAAACAAATTTCCTCCATGTTCTTAGAAGTGGCCGAATGGCCTTATTTTTTAAATGGTTGATGTTTGCTTCTTTTTCATGTTGATTGGGATGCTTAGCATGTTGCTTTTCAATTTGTTTCTTCAAATAACAAAAACATGGAGCTTGTTTTGATATCTTTACTTACTTACCTCCATTTTTTATTTTACCATCTTGTTTTCATGTTTACTTTCCTTGTCTACCATTTTTAACTTTTTGTTTTTAAAATGTTTGAGTTGTTCATGATTTGCATTTTACTTTGCTATCTGTTTGTGAAAATGTCTAGTCTTGTTCATGTCTTTACTTCATGTTTGCATGGTTTAGAATGTTTCTTTTTAGCCTTTGCGTTTTAGTATGTCATGTGTTTGTGAAAATGTCATGCTAGAATAACATCTTTGTGAGTTCATGTCCATTCGGCTACCCTCTATTTTTATGCTTTGTATGTGCATTTTCATCTTGTTAGTTGATAGGTTTGCATTTTCATGTTATGATTTTTGTGTATCTCATTTTAGTATGTCATGTGTTTGTGAAAATGCCATGCTAGAATACCATCTTTGTGAGCTCATGTCCATTCGGCTACCCTCCATTTTCATTGCTTTGTATGTGCATTTTCATATTGCTTGTTGATTTGTTTGCATTTCCGCCATGAGTTTGTGTATTTTGATTTAGCATACTATGTATTTGTGTTATTGCCATTCCTTAGGTCTAGGTTTCATTAGCATTGCCATGCATTTCATGCATGTTTAGACTTAGGTTGCATTTATTACCATGCAAGTTCATGTTAGGTTTAGGCCATATTCGTTATGCCATGCATTTTCCATGCCATTTAGGTTTTAAATCATGCATTTAATGCGTTAAATTTTCTGTATTTTCATGCATATCATATCATGCCACATGATTTATGACTTAGGCCAATCAATGACTCAAAGTCATGCTCACTTGAGCATACTTGTGGAAAATTAAGAGTTGTCAAATTGATTATTCTACCTTTGTGATTTTTTTTTACTTAGCCAATTTTTGTCTAAATTTTTAGAAGTTTTAGCTACTGTTTTTAGGTCCTTAGGAGAGTCTCCAACATTTTTACTTTAATTTTTAAATGATTTTATCAAAGGCAAAAAAAAATGTGTTTTGGCAAAATAGTTTTCACCCAGTATTCTGATTTTCCTGATTTTTTTGGGAAGTTATCTTTAATCAAAAAATTAAGTCAATTTTTTCCTGTTTATTTTTACATGTTCTGAGGATCCATTATTTTTTTTAGATTTTTTTGAAATCTTAAAAATGGGTTAAAATATCGTGATTTAAAACTGGACAGTGGAGTCAGATTTGAATTTGAGGGAAAATTAATTTTCTGTTTTGGCTAAGTTACTTAGAGGAGGCTGATTAGGAACTTTAGCTACTGTCTTAGGGTAGTTTCTAAGCCATTTTAAATTTAGAAAATGATTTTATAAAGCTCGGGTCAAGGTTGGTCAAGTTTGGGTTTTCAAACTTAGGAATTAGAGCCTTTTTCAAAGGGATTTTGGCCATGAATTATTTTTCATCCAAGATTTTCAAAATTGTTTTCAAACAAATCACCAAGTATTTTGATTTTAGAAAATTTAATTTGATATATTTTCCTAAGGTAGCCAGATATATTTTTAGATATACGGGTTCCCTTAATTAAAGAAAAAACACACTTTCATGCATTGCATTTTTAATGTTCATGCATACTATATAATATGTGATTTTTGCTATGATAATTTCTATGGTATTGTTATTATTTTGATTTATCTTTTATGATGTTATATTGTTTGTCATATGGTTTTGAATATTTCATGCTATCCTATGCTTTTTATTTAGTCATTTATTTTTGTCACATTATTTAGTATATACTATGTACATGCATTATTATTTTTATTTTTATTTTCATGCATATTTCATGATAGCATTATTTTATGTTTAATGTCATTTCATGTCACTTAGATTATTTTCCATGTCATTTAAACTATATCATATCATTTAGGTTGCATTATATTATCTGACTTTGTTATATCATTTTTACTATGTCACACATGTTCATATTCATATTTTTAAAATGTTTTGAAAAAGATAAATATTTTCAATAAAATAAAGATATTCCCGAGTGAAAATAATTCATGAGTTCTCTGCCGGGTTTGCTGGGGAGGATATCATCAATTATCATTAATAACGAAATATCTTCTTTAAAATGAGAATGGTTCGGAAAATTTTCCAACTTAATAAAAATTTCTATATTTTGCCACGATTGTTGGGGAATATAGGAAAATTTTTAAATTAATAAATTCTGGATCATTTTCAATTAAAAAATGTAATTATTTTTCTTTAAATTGGGAATTAACTTGAAATACTAAATTAAAAATCGACTTTTTTACTCAGACTTGAGATAACACACGATTAATAAGGTACCGTTTTATACGGGCGTTGTAGGGGTGCTAATCCTTCCCCACACGTAACCGAATCCCAAACCCGATTCTTCGATTTTCTTTGGTTTATAACGCAGACTTGAAATTGGTTTTAAAAATGTTTTAATTAATTTTAAAATGTTTTACAAAACCAGTTTTAATAGGTGGCCGATCACACATAGCTAAAAATTGGTGGCGACTCCATGTCTTTTTCAAAGTCATTTTCAAAACCTTCATTTTTCAAGAGGAATTAAGTCTTGCGATGAGACTTGTTATTTTTTAGGTTGCGACACCGGTGTTTGGTAATAGCGATTAATTGTCTAAGGATCAAACAAGACGTGGCACCCATAGACAAAAATCGTATTACCGCTTGTTTCAAAGGCATTGGCATAAAACTCTCTAACGACCGATAGCACAAAAGATGGCGGTGGAGAACAGAATTTTCGCCAATGTCGTAAATTAATGACTTGTTGAAACTCAAAATGCTGATGCAAATCAATATGAAACCCCTTCTCCGAAATCGGGCTTTTATGTAGGAGAGAGTGGTTATGCCGTTGAACTACTACATCAGATACGAACTTGCTTCTATCAAAAGTGGAGGCACTAGTGCTAGTTCGGGTTTTCTTCCTTGGTCCCATGTTCTAGTTCTAGGTTCAACAATTAACCAACAATACCAAATAGCAATTGTCTCCACCCAATTAATCAATGACAATGCCCAATGTAGACCCAACAAATATCCTCTTCACCGAATTAATCAATGACAATGCTTAATGTAGACCCAACAAATATCCTCTTTACCCAATTAATCAATGACAATGCTTAATGTAGACCCAACAAATATTCTTAATGATGTTGCTAATCTTCAACAAGCACTATCATCAATATTCAATAATAACCACAATCTACCGCAACTACATCCAAGCACTATCAATTGAAACAAATCTCCTATACTCCAAGTATAATCCACTCAATCAACAATCAACCCAATACACCACAATCAACAATTCAATACGATTTGATGCATGAACAAACTCAAACACCCAATTGTTTCACAATCAACCAAAAGAAAATCCAAAAATCATAAATAATGGTTCAAAGGCATTGGCATAAAACTCTCTAACGATCGATAGCACAAAAGATGGCGGTGGAGCACAGAATTTTCGCCAATGTTATAAATTAATGACTTGTTGAAATTCAAAATGCTGATGCGGATCAATATGAAACCCCCTATCCAGAATCGTGCTTTTATGTAGGAGAGAGTGGTTATGCCGTTGAACTACTGCATCAGATACGAACTTGCTTCTATCAAAAGTAGAGGCACTAGTGCTAGTTCGGGTTTTCTTCCTTTGTCCCATGTTCTAGTTCTAGGTTCAACAATTAACCACGAATACCAAATAGAAATTGTCTCCACCCAATTAATCAATGACAATGCCCAATGTAGACCCAACAAATATCCTCTTCACCCAATTAATCAATGACAATGCTTAATGTAGACCCAACAAATATCCTCTTCACCCAATTAATCAATGACAATGCTTCATGTAGACCCAACAAATATTCTTAATGATGTTGCTAATCTTCAACAAGCACTATCATCAATATTCAATAATAACAACAATCTACCACAACTACATCCAAGCACTATCAATTGAAACAAATCTCCTATACTCCAAGTATAATCCACTCAATCAACAATCAACCCAATACACCACAATCAACAATTCAATATGATTTGATGCATGAACAAGTTCCAACACCCAATTGTTTCACAATCAACCAAAAACAAATCCAAAAACCATAAATAATGGTTCAAAGGCATTGGCATAAAACTCTCTAACGACCAATAGCACAAAAGATGACGGTGGAGCACAGAATTTTCGCCAATGTCGTAAATTAATATGACTTGCTGAAACTCAAAATGCTGATGCGGATCAATATGAATCCCCCTCTCCGAATCGAGCTTTTATGTAGGAGAGAGTGGTTATGCCGTTGAACTACTGCATCAAATACGAACTTGCTTATATCAAAAGTGGTGGCACTAGTGCTAGTTCGGGTTTTCTTTCTTGGTCCCATGTTCTAGTTCTAGGTTCAACAATTAACCAACAATACCAAATAACAATTGTCTCCACCCAATTAATCAATGACAATGCCCAATGTAGACCCAACAAATATCCTCTTCACCCAATTAATCAATGACAATGCTTAATGTAAACCCAACAAATATCCTCTTCACCCAATTAATCAATGACAATGCTTAATGTAGACCCAACAAATATTCTTAATGATGTTGCTAATCTTCAACAAGCACTATCATCAATATTCATTAATAACCACAATCAACCACAACTACATCCAAGCACTATCAATTGAAACAAATCTCCTAACTCCAAGTATAATCCACTCAATCAACAATCAACCAAATACACCACAATCAACAATTCAATACGATTTGATGCATGAACAAGCTCCAACATCCAATTGTTTCACAATAAACAAAAAAAAAATCCAAAAACCATAAATAATCTTCAAGAAAAATGAGAGACTTACTTGAAGAACTTGAAGATTGTGGGAGAATCCTTGCTTGAAGAAATTGAGAGGAAGGTGAGTAGTGGGTTTTTATGGAGATGGATGTTGGGAAAGATGAGATGTTGTATAAAAAAAGAGTTGAGAGAGATGAGAGATTTGGAGAAGAAGAAAGAAGCTAGAGATGAGAGCTTTGGAAGAGATGATAGTTGAGAGAAAGAATAGAGAAGAGAGGGTTTGGGAAATAAGAGAGTGAAGGTGGCTGCCAAGAAAAATGAAAGGGGCTGTGGGGTTAGGGTCTTAAAAACCCTTAAAAATAACAAAAACTTCATGTTTTGGCGTCCCGATGCCAGGGTTTGGCACTGCGGCGCCAGGGTTCGGCATCGCGGTGCCAGGTTTCGGCACCGCGGCGCCACCGATTCTGTTCGAAGTTCTAATGACTAGGGTAAAAAATGCGTTTTTGGCACCGCGGCGCCACCTTCACTGACTCCATGGTTAAAAAAAATGAGTTATGGCACCGCGGCGCCGACCTCTTTGCCATATATTTTTTTAAAAAAAATTTAAAAACCTGAAAATAAAGAAAAATTAAAATTATTAGTCAAAATAAAAAAACCAAATCATACCAAATATAAAATAAAAACAAACATTTAAGAGTAAAGAGCTTGTGTTGCCTCCCAAGAAGCGCTTGATTTATAATCATCGGCTTGACTATCTCGAGCTCATTCTAGATCGGCTAAGGTGATTGAGGACTTTTGGCGTTCAAAATCGCCTCCCCAGTAATGCTTGACCGTTGGCCATTTACTTTGAATATGCGATTGGAATTCTCTTTAGACACCTCAACTGCTCCATAAGGAAAAACTTTAATAACTTTGAAAGGTCCCGACCATCAAGACTTGAGTTTTCTCGAAAATAGCTTTAGACGGGAGTTTTAGAGTAAAACATATTGGCCTGGTTCAAAGTGTCGCTCAATGATCTTCTTATCATGCCATATCTTCGTTTTTTCTTTGTAAAGCTTGGCATTTTCATTAGCTTGAAGACAAAATTCATCCATCTCATTAAGTTGCAAGAGACGTCTCTCACCGGATGCATGAAGATCGAAATTCAATTTCTTGATGGCCCAGTATGCATTATGCTCCAATTCCACTGGAAGATGACATGCTTTCCCGAATACCAATTTGTATGGAGACATCCCAATAGGAGTTTTGTAAGCAGTTCGGTATGCCCATAATGCATCATCCAATCTCTTGGACCAATCTTTTCTAGTCTGGCTAACAGTCTTCTCCAATATCCTTTTGATTTCTCTATTAGAGACTTTGGCTTGACCACTTGTTTGTGGATGGTAGATGGTGGCAATCTTGTGCTTGACCTCGTATTTAGCAAGGAGGGCTTCAAATTGTTTGTTGCAAAAGTGAGACCCCTCATCACTAATGATTTCTCTTGGAGTACCATAGTGGGTGAAGATATTTTTTTTCAAGAAGTTTAGAACCACCTTGGAATCATTGGTTGGCAAGGCTGTTGCTTTTACCCACTTAGATACATAATCAACCGAAACTAGAATGTAAAGATTGTTGTAAGAGGAAATAAATGGACCCATGAAATCAATTCCCCATACATCAAAAATCTCTAGTTCGAGAATGCTGTTGAGAGGCATCTCATTTCTCCTTGAGATGTTGCCTACTCTTTGACATCTATCACATCTTGTAACAAACTGGTGAGCATCTTTAAAGAGAGTGGGCCAATAGAAACCTGATTGGAGCACTTTTGCCACAGTTCGTTCTCCACCAAAGTGCCCTCCATAATCCAAAGAGTGACAATGTTGCAAGATATTTTCAACTTATTCCTTGGGCACACACTTTCTAAGAATCTAATCCTTACATTGCTTAAACAAGAAAGGTTTATCCCAGTAATAGTATTTCACATCATGTAAGAACTTTTTTTTTTGTTGAGAATTTAAATCAGGTGGAAAATTCTACTCACAATATAGTTCACAAAGTCGGCATACCATGGTGATTCATGTTGATGAACTAGAAAGAGTTGCTCATTAGGAAAAGTTTCATTTGCTTGAGTCGTGTCGCCAACTTGTGCCTCATTGTCCAATCCTGAGAAATGATCCGCCACTTGATTTTTTGTTCCTTTTCTGTCTCGGATCTCTAAATCAAACTCTTGCAAAAAAGTATCCAATGGATCAAGCGAGGTTTTGCATCCTTCTTTTCAATCAAGTACTTGATAGCTGAATGATCGGTGTAGACAATGACTTTGGTGCCTACAAGATAAGATCGGAATTTATCAAAAGCAAATACTACTGCAAGCAATTCATTTTCAATGGTGGTGTAATTCAGCTGAGTATCGGTCAAAGTTTTGCTTCCATAGTAGATAGAATGAAATATCTTATCTTTTCGTTGGCCTAAGACTACACCAACTGCAAAGTCACTAGCAGCATGAGTTCGCATGGGAGGTTCCAATCTCTCTTTCAATGTCATAAAAGTTGTTAGACATGCATCATCAAACTTGAAAAGGACATCTTTTTCAAGGAGATTGCAAAGTGGCTTAGAGATCTTGGAAAAGTCTTTAATGAACCTCCTATAGAACCCGGCATGACCAAGGAAACTCTAAATGCCTTTGTCAGAGATTGGAGGTGGGAGCTTCTCAATAGTTTCAATCTTTGCTTTATCTACTTCTATCCCTCTACTAGAAACTTGATGTCTAAAACAATGCTTTCTTGAACCATGAAGTGGAATTTTTCCCAGTTTAACACCAAGTTTGTTTCTTCACATCTTTTAAGAACTCTAGCAAGGTGATGTAGACATTCATCAAAACAGTCTCTAAAGACTGAAAAGTCAACCATAAATAGCTCTAAACATTGCTCCACCATGTCGGAGAATATGGCCATCATACATCTCTGAAAGGTAGCAGGAGCGTTGCAAAGTCCGAATGGCATTCTCCGAAAAGCAAAAGTTCTATAGGGGCAAGTGAAGGTAGTCTCTTCTTGCTCTTCAGGAGCTATTGCAATTTGATTTTATCTCGAATATCCATCCAAGAAACAATAAAACTCCTTACCGGCCAATCTATCTAGCATCTGATCAATGAATGGAAAAGGAAAGTGGTCCTTCTTAGTATCTTTGTTAAGCTTTCGGTAGTCCATGCAAATCCGTCAACCAGTCACTGTTCTAGTTGGAATGAGCTCATTTTTAGTGTTGGCAACTAACGCCATTCCTCCTTTATTGGGCACACATTGAACTGGACTAACCCATGAGCTGTCGGAGATAGGATATATGATGCCTGCATCCAACCACTTTATAATCTCCTTTTTTACCACTTCTGATAAGCTCATAAAATATACATTTTATGCCTTTCTACCTTTAGTTTTTGTTATGTTTTCGATCTTTATCTTGTTTACTTATAATATGTTTTTGACTTTTAGGTACAATAAGGAGAATGAAGTCAAAAGATGTCAATAATGATGGTCAAGAGCTTACAAAATCATAATCACAAGATGGAAGAAGACTTGGGAGTCAAAAATGTCAATTTCTGGTTGAAAAAGCAATCAGGCAGATTTGACCTCCGGAGCTTGTTGCAAGGAAAACATGATGTTAGATTCTTTATTTGAAGAAACTTCCTCTTGACTTTTGAAGTTGACTTGATTATTTTTCCAACGATATATTATGGGCCCAAATCGGATAAGAAATGGGCATTCAAAACGACGGTAGAAGATCTCCCTAAAGAACCCTGCGGCGAGAAAAACCCTAATCGTAAATCTGAAGAAAAAAAAAGGCAAAAACATGATTTTTGCACCTCCAGGCTTACTTGTGCGGCAATGACTTATTCTCAGGGTTTTAAAGCTCTATAAATACCATCTTTTGAGCCACAAACTAGACATCTTTTGAGGAGACTCAAGGATCATCATTCTTCTTCTTCTTCTTCTTCTTCTTCTTCTCCATTCTTTTATTTTCTTTTTAGTTTTATGTATATATTATTTATGCCTATGTTAGGCTAAACTTTTATTTGGTTAAGGGTGATTTCAAAGCCCTAGACATGTTATGTAATTAATTTTCAGAATCTATCTATCATTGTTTTCTATCAAAGTTGCTTATGTTCTTCCATTAAAATTGTTCATGATGATGTTTTGATTTGTTTAGGTGGCCAACTAGATAAATCTTGATAATTGTCTAATGCTAGTTTAGGAGTCTTGATCCGTGTAATTGTCTTGATTTCCTATTCATAAGTGGCAATTTCTGATTAATGATTATGGTCAAGTTTTCAATAATTGCAAAGTGGAACATAACCTAAGTTGAACAATCCGAGCTTATGTGTTTGTTGCTTAGATCGACCTATCTTTCTCATCATAAAGCTGCTATTAAATTGAACTTAGAGAGCTTATTCTAGGTTGTTTGATATTTAGAGATTAAATAGAGAGCTTGTTCTATTTAACGACGAACTAAGGAAAGATTGGGGTAACAGAGCTTGTTGTTATCTACGGTTGTTAACTTTGATAGCTAATTAATGTTGATAGATATGAAATTGATTCTTAATAATGTCTAATGGTGGAGAATGAACTTATAAACTAAAACCCAATCCCTGAGGACTCGACCCTTGCTAATCACTATACTCTACAATTGATTTTTTTTAAGTGCAAGGTTAAATAAGATACACTCTTTTGGGTGCATCAACTTCTTTCATGATGGGATTAAGCCTCCGTTGATGTTCTATGGTGGCCTTGTGATTGTATTCAAGAAGGATTTTATGCATGCAAATTGAAGGACTAATCCCCTTGATGTCGGCAGTCGACCAACCCAATGCCCTCTTGTGTTCTCTAAGTACCCTAATAAGTTTATCTTCCTGCTCAACATTAAGAAAAGATGAGATAATAACAGGTAACTCAGATTTTTCACTAAGAAAATCATACCGCAAATATGAGGGTAACTGCTTAAGCTCCAAGGATGGTGGCTCTTCAATGGATGGCTTGGTGGATGATGTTTCACTAGTCTCAAGTCCCAATGGTTCAAATTGTGGTATGGATCTTCCAATACGTGGATGAGCATTCAACAAATTTATACATTCAATAAAGTCATCATCATCCCCTTCTAAAGTACTCATCAAGGATGCCTCAAGTGGATCAACAGGATAACTATTTTTGAAAACCTTTGTTGTAGCACTATCTACCACATTAACTGCAAAACACTCATCAGATTCATTAGGAAATTTCATAGCTTTAAAAACATTAAAATTTACCTCTTGGTCTTGAACTCTCATGGTAAGTTCGCCTTTTTGCACATCGATTAGAGTTCTACAGGTAGCTAAGAAAGGTCTCCCAAGAATAATTGGTATTTCACGATCCTTTTCATATCCAATACAATGAAATCAGCTGGGAAGATAAATTTCTCTACCTTCACTAATACATCTTCAACAATGCCTCTTGGATATGTGTAAGATCTATCCGCCAATTATAGTGTGACTGTTGTAGGCTTAACTTCCCCCAAACCCAGTTTCCGATATATTGATAAAGGCATAAGATTTGTGCTTGCTCCCAAATCACACAAGGCTCTGCCAATGAACTGATTTCTAATTGTGCATGGAATGGTGAAACTTCCCAGATCCTTGAGCTTTGGTGGAAGTTTCTTTTGAAGGATAGCACTGCACTCTTCAGTAAGTGCAACAGTCTCAAATTCACCCAATATCCTCTTTTTGGACAATATGTCTTTCATAAACTTGACATATTTTGGAATTTGTTCCAAAGCTTCAGCAAAAGGTATATTAATATGAAACTTTTTAAATAGCTCAAGAAATTTCTGGAACTACTTATCAAGCTTCGTCTTTTGAAGGCGTTGAGAAAATGGTGGTGGTGGATAACATTGCTTCTTTTCCGCTTGAGTCTTTTCAACTTCTTTTTCCACCATATCGTTTTCTTCAATAGGCTTAGGAGGCAATTCTGGCTTCTTGTTCTCCTCTTCCGACTCTCTTCCATTCCTAAGTGTGATCGCTTTGCAATGTTTTTTTCCCTCTTTCCTAGGATTGGTTTCAGTATCACTTGGAAGAGTTCCCATAGGACGACTGTTAATTGCATTGGCAAGCTGACCTATTTGTGTCTCAAGACTTCTAAGTGTTGCGTTGTTTAATGCCATGTATTGCATAAACATTTCTTCCATAGATGGCTTCTTTTCTGGGACAGGAGCACGGGCTTGTTGTGAAGAAAACCCAGGAGGGAATGCTTGCTTAGTGGTGGAAGTAGGCCCTTGATTATTATTCCAAGAAAAGTTTGGATGATTTCTCCAACCTGGATTGTAATTGTTGGAATAAGGATGTTTTGCTGTTTATTGTAGTTTCCAACATATTGAACTGATTCGACATTGGTTAGGCATCTATCACTGGTATGTCCTTCACCACATAATTTACATGATACAAATGGGTTTTGGGCTGCTTGTACACTCAAGGTTTCAACTTTCTTGGATAATGCTTCCAATTGTGTTGTTATGGTGGTGAATGCATCCACGTCATGAATCCCTGCAGCTTTCTTTGGCACAAATCTTTCAGATGGCCATTGATAATTATTAGATGCCATCTCTTCAAGCAATTCATAGGCTTCCTCCGGCAATTTTCCCATTAATGCTCCACCTGCAGCGACATCAATAGAGGTTCTAATTGGTCCTAACAACCCACTGTAGAATGTTTGCACCTGAAGCCATTTAGGTAACCCATGGTGAGGACATCTTCGAAGTAAATTCTTGAATCTCTCCCAAGCTTCATATAGCGATTCAGAGTCAAATTGCATAAATGATGTGATATCATTACGCATCTTTGCAGTCTTGGCTGGGGGAAAGTATTTGACTAGAAAATTTTGAGCCAAGTCATCCCATGTAGTAATAGAGCCAGCTGAGAGTGAATTTAACCAACTTTTGGCCTTGTCCCGAAGTGAGAAAAGGAAGAGTCTCAATCTGATGGCATCGTCCTAAACTCCATTATGTTTGAAAGTATTGCAAATTTCTAGGAAATTCTCGATGTGAGTATTCGGATCATCATTAGGAAATCCCCCAAACTTTACTGAATGCTGAATCATCTGTATGATGGCTGGCTTGATCTCAAAATTATTGGCTTGAATAGTAGGTCTTTGAATCCTTGAATACAATCCTTGCACGAGAGGGACAGCAAAGTCACGCAAGGTTCTTGTATCGTTTTCCTCAGCCATTGTATGGTTGTTAGTTGCGACTTGTAAATTATCCCTTCGATGTCAATGAAAAGTTCTTTCTGGTTCTGGATTAAAAGGAACAAGTTCGAAACTTCTAGATCTCCACATTCAACAACCAAAAATACTTGAAAATAAGAAGAAAAAATTTTTGGATTAAGAATAAGTATGCTTGTTATTAATATTAACAAAAATAATAAAACAATTCTCCGGCAACGGCGCCAAAAACTTGTTGTCTGATTTTACTACGCAAGTGCACGCTATCGCAAACAAGTAAAAAGTGGAAGTAGAGTGTCGTACCCATGAGAAATTGTTATTAATTTTGTTAAATACTAAAATTAAGCTTAATCTTATCTAAATAATTAATTAAAAATTTGTGAATTGAAACTAAATTAAAGAAAAATAATAAAATAAAGAAAGCAAATAAAATTGGATTTAAATCAATGGAGAAAAGCCTAGAATTACAATTTTCCTCAACACTTCGCTTGGACGTCTCCTACCCTCTTAACTTGATTAATGACTTTGAGTTGTTAACCTAGAGTCTAATCTATTTATAAGGATCTTCCGATGGTCTTATAAAAATATCATTCTTAACCAATTAACTATATTCCTATGATAATTGAATTAAATAAAAACTCATTAAGCTTAGACTCTAATATTGATTACACATGACACGTAAGTGTATTCCTACTCTACATGCAAATCAATTCATCCTAATAAAAATATGAAACATGTGTTATGCAATCCATGTCTAACACTAAACTCCCTTTTCTAAGTTGTATTTGATTAAGCAATTAAAAGCATTACGTACAAGAATACATAAACAACTCAAATATCATTAAATCAAATTAGAGAGTAAAATAATCCAAACTATGTGTTGAGTTCCATTGCAATCCTAAAAAAGTAATTTAGTTCATGCTTGACATTGAAAACAATAAGCAAAGGAGTTTCACCAACATCAAATTACAAGAAAACAAGAGAAGATTAAGGAAAAAGAGAAAACTAAAGGTTGTCAGCTCTTCAATCTTCTAGTATCTAAAACTTGTTTTTAGATCCTTGCAAGATGGTGGTGGCTGCTCTCCTCTTCAGAAAATTAAAACAAAAACTAACTAGGTCTAAAAAAATAAAGCCTAAGGGTTCCTATTTATAGAGCCTTAAAAGCCTGAAGAAGGAAAACTTTGTGGTCAAGTAATTGCTTCTAGCTTGAACTTTTTATATATGAGTTGAGTCTTTCCTTCTAACTTTAGGACTCTACAAAACTACAAAAGACATTAATTAATAACTAAAATAAAACATAAAATAAATAAAAATAACTAAAAATAATTAATTAATAGTTTAAACTACAAGGACTTAGCTATTTTAAAAGCACAAAATAGGATAAAATAACTCTATTTTATAGAGTTATCAATAGTCAAATTTAACTTTTTAACTTAAAAAAAAAAATTGTTAATATGATTATATTAATATATCTATACTATATTTAAAGAGAATGATTGATTCTTGGTGTCACTTTAACTCGATGAATTCTATTAAATTTAATTGAGTTTGCAAAACACAGCACGTTTAAAAAAAAAAAAACAGATTAATGAGTTTTTTTAAATGGTTACCAAAAAAATGGCACGTTCTTTCAAACAGTTTTTATATTAAAAAAATGGCATATTCTTTCAAAACAGTTTTTATATTCTCATTAAGGGGAGTTCTACCGTAAGTTTCTTACGGTAAGGTTGTGGTAAGCTCCAAATTGGGAAACCTGAGTAGCAGGTTACCAGGTCACAATTTTTTACATATGCACTTGATAAATTATATATCAACTTGGACGAATTACATATAAAACATGAAAAATTACATATCAACTTGAGAAATTGAAAAATTACATATGGACTTGATAAATTACATATGAACTTGAAAAATTACATATGAAAAATTACATATGAACATGAGAAATTACATATGAACTTGGAGAATTACATATGAACTTGATAAATTACATATGAACTTGAGAAATTCCCGAATTACATATGGACATAGAAAATTACATATGAACTTGGAGAATTACATATGGACTTGATAAATTACATATGAACTTGAGAAATTCCCGAATTACATATGGACATGGAAAATTACATATGAACTTGGAGAATTACATATGGACTTGATAAATTACATATGAACTTGAGAAATTCCCGAATTACATATGGACATGGGAAATTACATATGAACTTGGAGAATTACATATGGACTTGATAAATTACATATGAACTTGAGAAATTCCCGAATTACATATGGACATGGGAAATTACATATGAACTTGGAGAATTACATATGGACTTGATAAATTACATATGAACTTGAGAAATTCCCGAATTACATATGGACATGGAAAATTACATATGAACTTGGAGAATTACATATGGACTTGATAAATTACATATGAACTTGAGAAATTCTCGAATTACATATGGACATGGAAAATTACATATGAACTTGGAGAATTGCATATGGACTTGATAAATTACTTATGAACTTGAGAAATTCCTGAATTACATATGTACATGGAAAATTACATATGAACTTGGAGAATTACATATGGACTTGATAAATTACATATGAACTTGAGAAATTCCCGAATTACATATGGACATGGGAAATTACATATGAACTTGGAGAATTACATATGGACTTGATAAATTACATATGAACTTGAGAAATTCCCAAATTACATATGGACATGGGAAATTACATATGAACTTGGAGAATTACATATGAACTTGATAAATTACATATGAACTTGAGAAATTCCCGAATTACATATGGATATGGGAAATTACATATGAACTTGGAGAATTACATATGAACTTGATAAATTACATATGAACTTGAGAAATTCCCGAATTACATATGGATATGAAAAATTACATATGAACTTGGAGAATTACATATGGACTTGATAAATTACATATGAACTTGAGAAATTCCCGAATTACATATGGACATGGGAAATTACATATGAACTTGGAGAATTACATATGGACTTGATAAATTACATATAAACTTGAGAAATTCCCGAATTACATATGGACATGGGAAATTACATATGAACTTGGAGAATTACATATGGACTTGATAAATTACATATGAACTTGAGAAATTCCCGAATTACATATGGACATGGGAAATTACATATGAACTTGGAGAATTACATATGGACTTGAGAAATTACATATGAACTTGAGAAATTCCCGAATTACATATGGACATGGGAAATTACATATGAACTTGGAGAATTACATATGGACTTGATAAATTACATATGAACTTGAGAAATTCCCAAATTACATATGGACATGGGAAATTACATATGAACTTGGAGAATTACATATGAACTTAATAAATTACATATGAACTTGAGAAATTCTCAAATTACATATGGACATGAAAAATTACATATGAACTTGGAGAATTACATATGGACTTGATAAATTACATATGAACTTGAGAAATTCCCGAATTACATATGGACATGGGAAATTACATATGAACTTGGAGAATTACATATTGACTTGATAAATTACATATGAACTTGAGAAATTCCTGAATTACATATGGACATGAGAAATTACATATGAACTTGACCCGGATTTAAAAAAACTTATCCCAAGCTCGGCTCGATTTGGGCAGGGCTTATTGGCTCGGGTGGATAACCCGACTCTTGAACAAGTCTAATACAATTCATAAAACATGGTTTCCTTTCATTTAAATTTTACTATTGTTCTTCAAATATACTTGAACCCCAAACTCATATCAATTTGCTATAATTTGAAATTTTAATAATTTCAAATGAAAATATTATTTATCGAAAGCATCTGAATTAAAACCAAAAAAGTTAAAACTAATTCTATGTTTGGAACTATTTTTTCATAATAGGAAGGAATCAAGGCAAACCAAAATTACACCTTACAAGGTCAAAATCCAATTTTTGTACAAAGCTTGCATGAGAACATCAAATGTACAACAATCATACCAATTTGTTAGATTCTTTCCAAGAAAGAACGAAACTTATTAAAGCTGACTCCAAAACATCTCCTTGCTCCATGCCAAAGACATTCTTGGCAAGTGGATTTGATTCCGGCAACATTTAAGACTCATGTTTTTGCTAAGAAAATTTATCCAATTAAACTTTCTTACTTATTTAAGGATTGCTTAAATATTTTTGTTCTATTTTAAACTTTGCATCTTTTCAAACTCAAGGTTTGTATGAGACTATGATCTTATGTTGTTAAAATATTATGTTCAAATCCCGCAACTTAACAACATCTTCAACTAGTTTCCTAATATATCATTGACTCATTGTTGTCAGTACTAAGCTATGTTATCCTAACTTTTCATTTTTCTTAAAATACTCGTTTCTGACATTTGTGTCCGACACATATTCGGACATGAATATTAAAGTATGATCCTCCATATATATGGAAAAACTTTAAAAAAATTGAGTATACCTATATCATACATATACTCGTATCAGCCATATAAAATACCATTCGAAATCAGCCATATAAAATACCATTCCAAATCAGCCATATAAAATACCATTCCAAATCAGCCATATAAAATACATATTGTTATGAGAGCAAAAAATACATATTTCTGAACTGATTCTTCTGCTGAAACAAAATTAAAATACTAGAAAGAGATTATAACCACCTCCACCACAACCCAAGTAGCCATATTTTCAATACTCCAGAACAACAGAAACAACAGATTTTCAACCCACCAAAACATTCGTACACTAATATGAAAATGTTCATAGTACAAATTTAATAACCAAAAACAACAAAAATGTGGACTGAACTTTGCAGACGTAGAATTGTAACATTACATTGATTTCACGATCTTCCCCATCTTTCTCTAAGTACATGGCACTATTATCCTTTGCTAACAAATCAAACATTATAATTGCTGGGGCAATTCCTTTGCTGATTGAATTATTGATGGATGACAAGGCAGGCATAATAGATGATTCCTTGGGAGTGTTGCTCTACTTTTGAGTTGTCCTGAAGGGCTTGAAGCTATAAAAAAAAGTAGAGTTTTGGTGCCTCTTCTTATTGATCTCTTGAGATTTGGATCAGCCAAAGGGAAGGAGAACTCGATAACACTTTTGCTGGGGTTGTTCAAAGATGGAGGAGAGGAAGTTGCGAGTCGCTTGTTAATAAATCCGCAAAGTATTCCTTCCCTTCGAAGCTTGGCTGTTGATGGCTCTTTGAAAGCTCGAAGAAAAGCTGATGCACTGCTTAGATTACTCAACAGATGCTGCTCCCAATCTCACAATCCTGTCGGATAACATGTCAGCAACTTCTAGAGTGTAAATTTGTGGATTTGAGACAAGAAAAAAAAAAAGAGTGAAAAACATGTTACTGTAAATGAATCTCAAAGCTACAGCTTGATTTAACAGATTCATTCAGCTTTAAATCACCTTGATTTTCCTTAATACGAAAAATATACATACATCACCTTGATATTGCTCAAAAGAAAAATAAATCACCTTGAATTTAAGTAATATCTTAAAGGTATCCAAATTAATGTGCCCTCTTCTGAATGCTATAATTGTCAATGCCTGCAACCAAAAAGCAATCAGTAAAATTTTCTACTCAAAGAGGAACAAACCACATGCAACATCAATAAGAAGTTATATATGGGAGCAGAAAACGTACCTGGAACATCAAGACCAGAAAGATCCAAAAACGATGGAAACTTCGATACAAGTGAAGGATTGTTCGATGCTCTACAAATGTGCTTTTACCAGTCTGTAAAATGAAAGAAAGATAAATAGAAGAAACACTGGTATCTATATCTATTCAAATAATTTTTGGTTACAAAAGGCACATTAACTATTTGATCACAATCATATCTAAATTGTTAAAATATGCATTGTACACCATAGAATGATCAGATGTACAAAAAATAGATATATATATATATATATTAAATTGTCTCATAACTTGCACCAAATACAATGTAGAAAGTAATAAAATGATAATAAAACATGATACATACCATCCAACAAATAAGATTTATAGAGCTATTAAAGAGCATTTGCAAATTATATAACCAATAAGCAAGAGCACAACATCAAACAAGATTTGTAGTTCAAAACTGAGAAGAACAGTACCTAACCAAACATACTAACCCAACCAATTCATCCAATCCTTTGTTTAACGTCTTTTTTGATAATTTGGGTGAGTTTAAGAGCTTCTAAGGCACTCGATCCGCAAAAACATGATCTAACATATTCTATTTCCTTAAAAAAAAAAAAAATCAATAGTAATAACTTTAAAAGTGAAATAGCAACCCTAAAAATCCAGCCATCTATGTTAAAAAAGAAAACCTTGCCAATGCATAAAAAATAGCATGCTTGCACGTAATTAGCTAAACAGTCTCCAATAACTAGGCAGTAAAACCTTTTACATAGAAAGTCAAACTGTTAAGGTTCCGTTTTCAAGGATATTGAAAAGCTAAGCATCCCATTGTACATAACATGTAAACAGAATTTGATGTTTTAGAGCAAAGGCAGCTACATCAGGAGTTCCCCTTCAAGAATCCAGCAACTACAATTTTGATGTGTGCTAATAAGGCAATGCTATTCAGATTGATGTTTGAAAAAGAGAAATGACTAACAGAAAAAGAAACACAGAATCAAAAGCCCCTATAAAATTCTTTTGAAAGAAAAAAGTAATGAAAAGGGTAAAGAAAAGATACCTATAAAATAGTGACATAGATTATCTAAAGAACTTACTGGATCAGCTTGGACAGGTATGCCAAGTCGAGATTGTGCATTTGCTATAGTAAGAACAACATTCTCACGCTGGTTCCTTACATTATCTTTCTGCGGAAAAAAAAAAGAAGAAAATTTTAAGTTAATCATCAAAGAAGAAATGGAAAGAATAGGGTGATGGATTAATGATGGAATAAAAAAAATATCAAACACTTTGTTGAACTCGTAGCATACATAAAAATGAATCAGTCAATAATTAAGTATTCTTTGACAGTCCAGGTTATAATGGACATGAACGTTCTTCTACAAAAGATGTACCAAATTGCATTCTACCAATCCAATGATAAATCATAAGTCTGATTCAGGCATCTACTTCATCACTATGATTTGTCATACGAATATAGTAGGTTGAAATTTGTACCCAAAAAAGAATATAATAAGTAGGAATGGTTCACTTAACATACACGGTAAAAAGGATAAAATATAGGAGTATATGTGAAAAATGCACAGCATTATTGCATCAAGTAACAACATTATCAGATAGATAATCATGTTAGCCTTCTCCCACCTCTTCAGAAATGTGTGGCCCAACAATGCAAATGACCAATCAAGTCAAAGGTCATCCCACCAGCCAATTACACAATAGCAATCAGAAGTCAGAAATAAGCTTCTAAACAAGTTGCAAAAGCCCAATAAATGAAGAATACGATATCCCCAAAAAAATTACAACTCTTGATTTATGAGAGTTTCACAATAAAATGAAAATTAGCATATATGCAAGATTTTCCACGAACCAGTAAATTCACAATGGGGGAGAGGGGGAATACACAAAAAAGACAAGTGAAAACAATACATAACATCCCAATGAGCCCCAAAGGAAATGAAAATAATAGAAATGGCAAGAATAATTCTACACATATTGCAATTTTTACCCCACAATTCAATTTGCATCAAAATAAATAATGTGTTCAGTACACAAAGTCACAAACCTGAAAACCAAACACATACTCCAGAAGATCAAACATGTCTGGATACCGTTGTCCGGAAATCTCAAAATTTGAAGGAAGCCTGGGAAAATGTTCAGTGTATCTAATTGCAGATATTGCACCTCTAACCTGGTAAGATTAACATAAAGAAAATTTTTTGAGCCATGTAGATTTAACCAAACAAAGCACACAGAGGAATATAGAAGCAGAACCCACAGGAAATATCAAATTTCAATGTATAGTGATGCACCCAAAAGAGTGTATCTTATTTAACGTTGCACTAAAAAGATAAATTGTAAGTATAGTAGTTAGCAAGGGTCGAGTCCTCAGGGATTGGGTTTTAGTTTATAAGTTAATAGTTTAAAACTTAAATTCAAGAACAATAAAAGAAAAGGGGTTTTTGAAGCCAAATTTAAACTAAAGTAAATAATAAGAATAAGATGCAAGGCGGTATAACCAGCCAATAAAAATATATATACTAAATTAGGCGGTATAACCAGCCAATAAAAATAAAACAAAGTTAATATACAAATTAGGCGGTATAACCAGCCAATAAAAATAAATATACTTTTAAAAATAAGCAAACTAAAAGTAAGAAAACAAGTAAGTAAGAAGAATCAAATATGAAAAATATGGTTAAGGTTTCATTCTCCACCACTAGACATCATTAAGAATCAATTTCAGATCTATCAATATCAACCAACTATCAAAGTTAACAACCGTAGATAACAACAAGCTCTGTTATCCCAATCTTTCCTTAGTTTGTCGTTAAATAGAACAAGCTCTCTATTTAATCTCTAACCATTAAACAACCTAGAATAAGCTCTCTAAATTCAATTTAATGGCAGCTTTATGATGAGAAAGATAGGTTGATCTAAGCAACAAACACATAAGCTCGGATTGTTCAACTTAGGTTATGTTCCACTTTGCAATTATTGAAAACTTGACCATAATCATTAATCACAAATTGCCACTTATGAATAGGAAATCAAGACAATTACACGGATCAAGATTCCTAAACTAGCAATAGATAATTATCAAGATCTATCTAGTTGTACACCTAAATAAATCAAGACAACATCATGAACAATTCTTGTAGAAGAACATAAGCAACTTTGATAGAAAATTAATGATAGATAGAATTTGAAAATCAATCACAAAACATGTCTAGGGCTTTGAAATCACCCTTAACCAAATAGAAGTTTAGCCTAGCATAGGCATTGTAAACATAAACATAAAATTAAAAAGAATCTAAGAAGGAAATAAAAGAAAGAAAGAAGAAGAAGAAAATAAAGAAAAAGAAAACTAGAGAAAAGAAAGAAGAAGAAAACTTAGAGAATTTTATTACAATGGCTAATATCCTACCAATGTACAATATGATGCTCTTACAATCATCCAAGGCCCTCTATTTATACACATTTTGGAGGGCTAAATGACAAGAGACAAGCTTTACAAATTTCAAAGGTAGGTATAATAGGTGGGTGCATTTTTCTAACAATTTTCGTCATATTGTATGACAATTTTGATCAACCAACTTGATGGTCGATTTTGTCAATTTTGGAGGCCTGCTCTGATCACATGGTCTTCTAGAAAACTGTTCCCCTATCAGTTAATGATTCATAGCCGTTGGAATCAGCTCATTTGCTGATGTGGATAAGAAGATATGGGCAAAATACGAAAACAGGTCAGCACAGACGTCATTGCACATCAGCCAACTTGATGGTCGATTTCGCTAGGGAAAACGACTCCGTTTCAAGAAGTGTAAAACATGAAAAAGATAGATATGCCTCTTAACTTTGCACGGTTAAAATTTCAGCCTTATTGCTTCAGTGAAACTCGAGATATAGCTGATATGGCAAAAGGTGTCGGAACTGGAACTGAACTGGATTTGCCCTTAATTCTAGTAATCTGAAATCACTCAAAGAAACTTGTGAAAAACACCAAATTACATAAAAATATAAAAGATCATAAACACAATTAGACTAAACAATAATAACTCGTATTTGACACAAAACAATAATAAAACATAACTAAAAACTATATAATTATACGAGTTATCACACCCCCACACTTAGATTGTTGCTAGTCCCTAGCAACGACTCAATAAAAATAAAATAAGAAAATCTAATCTAATCCACTTTCGTAGGAAATCACGGTGGCACTTAGCATGTGACACAAGCCTTTAAACCCCTAGGTGTCCCTAGTGGACGAGTTTAGTCTCGTGAGGGTTTACTAGAACGATACCCACAAACATTGAAAAACTAAAATATAAATAAACTACATATACTAAAAATATTTATTCTTAATCCTTTCAATACACATTAGAGACAATCTTTGAACAAGTCTTATAAACTAATCAATAGCTTAAAGAATTTCACAAAAAATCATGCTTGAATGTAAATTGTTTGAGTTAAGCCAATATTAACATAACATATTTCAATCAAAATAGTGCATATTCAAACTTAATGTCAACTACTCACATGGGATACTCTCATGATTTTCATTCTTTAAAGTAGTGGTAAAGTGTTTACACTCAATCAATCTCATGAAAACAGTTCTACCATATTCTTGCTTGTCCACCTATTCTCCACTATTTAGATCATACAACTTCATGAATCAAGAGGTCTTTAATCAAGGTTGTAATGGGGCCAAGGGGTTTGTAATGTGGTTGAAGAACAAAAGGATAAAGATATCACAAAGGTTCCAAAGAGTTCATAAAGTTTAGAGACATAATAAGATCATACAAAGAATCTTCTCAAAACTCTTTACAAGTACATAGTCACCTAGGCCGGATATTCATGTTGGGCCTTTTCTTCATTCTAAACAACTTTGTAACATCTTTTTCTTTTTCCCCAAATTCAAGAGATGATTCATATTTTTTTTTACATAGGAATGTATTTGCCAGTATTCCATTTTTTTTTCTTGACTTTTCTTTTCTTTCCCCCCCCCCCACACTTATTTCTTGTTTCTAACCCAAATTTTCAATAGATCTTCCTTGTCTTTGCAACTTGTCTCAAAACATGCTAATTCATCTTTGGAACAAAGGTAAGGATATAAGTATATTTAGGTTAGGGACAAGTTATGGTTACCAAAGAGATAGCTTATTCAATGTAGGCTCAAATTGGCTCACTAGGGGTGTGTTCTCTTGGAACATCAATAAGGGATGGTTGTTTGGCCCTGGCTAAAAATCCTAATGCCTCTATCATATTCATGTTGTCACATGCATCAATATAGTCTCAACAAGGTCTAAAGCAAGTTCTAGAGAATCATGTAATCATAAGAGCACTCAAGAAAGAAATTAGATTGATTTATATAATGCATCAATCATTATAGGCTCAAAAACTCACAAGGATGATTATACAAGTCAGATTAAGTCTAAACATGCTTCTTTCTCAATCAACATATCATATTAACATTGGCTCATAAAAATTAGTATCAAGCTTAATTCTCATGAAAATTTTCTCACTAATAAATCTGTTTTAGACTTATGCAATTCATATCTCATCATAGTATTGAAAAGGAACTAAAACACACTAAAAATAATAATAAAGACTCATAAAAAAAAAAAAATTAGTAGACAAAAATAAAAGAAATCCTAAATCATTCCCCCCACACTTAATTCTTACATTGTCCTCAATGTAAGTCTATTAACTCAAATGAAAGAATCATGTGTAAGAGAAAAGAACTAATAACATAAGAATAGGAACAACTAAGACTCAAAACAAAACAAAACCATGCAACCTAAATAATCCTAAAATACTAAACAAAAATTAACAAGTAAACATAAAAAGATTAAAATCAAACTGACAAGGTATGTCTCAAGTCTCCCTTACTCAGACCTTGTTCAGAATGAATACTTTTAAATGGCTTAAAACACAAATTTCTTTCTTTCTTTTTTTCTTTTTTTTTTTTTGAAGGTAAAATTTAGGAGATATTACCTGTAGAGGTTGCTAACCACTTATTATAACTGAGACACAACAAACAAAATGTTAGATAATGTCACAAAGACAAAGTGCAATCCACTCCTTGCTCGTCCATATCTCTTTTTCTTTTTCCGAGCGTTTGCGAAACAACCGTAGCAGATAAACACTCATAAGCTTGGAGCTTTTTGAGTAAATCTTCAATGGTTGTAGCAGAAATTATGGTTCTCCTTGCCTCTGAAAACATGAATCCATTATTCACAGCATTATCTAAATATGAAAGAAAATTATTAAAATAACCATTAATATTAAGCAAACCAATGGGTTTCTTATTTGTGACCAAAGATGACCAAGAAGCCACGCAAGCTATTTCTTCCAATGTACCCAGACCTCCTGGTAAAGCAATGAATGCATCGGCAGAATGGTACATGATTGTTATCCGTTCAGGGATACTCCAGACTTGTATTTCCTTACCCACGGTAGGTCCACAAAAATCTGTGAATAGTTTTGGCACGACTCCTAGAACTGGACTTCCTCCGGCGTGTGCTGCTGTAGCGACTGCTCCCATTAAACCCGTACTACCGCCTCCATAAATCAACTGGATCTTTTGTTGGGCAAGTATTACTCCAACTCTTATGGCTTCATCAGCAAATATGTTATTTTTCCCTGGATAAGCACCTCCAAAGACACAAATTTTTTTAATGCGCTGGGACGAAGTACTTTCCATTTTTTTTTCGAGTGCCTGAAAGAGAATGAGTACATGGTGTAATATATAGAGGACTCAGTAGTGAATCAGACAAGAGTAATAATGTCGCCTAAAGTGTATCTGACCTGTCAGAAGAAAATGTTAACCTAACAAAAGATTTTTGCGTGATTTCAGGAAGAAAATCAAAAGGAGAAGAAAAAATCAACCGTAAAAGACAAATAAAAAAAACGAGAATAATTACACAAATCGAATAACACATAAATTAAACCAAAATAAAGTTATTGCAAATCAAACCAAAAGCTGAGAAGTCATTTATTGTAGTTGTGATTGTGGCTTACATCTTCCTCTGGTTTTACGTCCAGAAACGGCTTAAACGCCTTCTATGAGTCGAGGATATGCTTCCCATCCAGTTTTCTTACAAGCTGGCAAACAGGGTCTTTTAACATCAGATTCCCAAGATGTTGCCATTCCCTTTGGAATTGTGGCCATAAATCAAGAATTTCTCTTTGTACGTCTCCACTAGGATGCGTCTCAAGAGAAAGTTGGATATTACCCAAATTCTCCTTACTCAGTCCATCCTTAATGAATTCAATTTTATCATCTCGATTAGAGGACGGAATCCCAATAGAACGACATTTACCGTTACACGTCCATCGTGCACATTTGTGGCAATTTGAACTCATGCGCTTTGCTCGTCGTTTCTTTGCAAAAGTGCTTCTACCTGTACCTGGTAAATGCAAAACAGGAAGATATTCATCTTCACGTACCTTGGCTTCAATTATCCAACGTATGTCTTCAGGAATCCCTTTGTGCATAAGCATTCTTAATCTTTCAAATCGAACTTGGTAAAGCTTCAGTAAAATATTTCGAGGAAAAGGAGGAAATCGTTTCTGCAATCTTGTGAGAATATCATCCATCCTGAAAAAAATGAGAAAAAATTGAAAGAGAAATTGGAAGAGAAATTTATATACAATATCAGTTTTGTGGGTAGCTGATGGAACCGATTTAAATAATCACGGAGTACCGTTATCCGCCATTTAACCAGGGTAAAAAAAATAAAAATTATATTTACATCTAGTTATTTTCAAAACAAGGATCAGAAAGAAAAACAACATAAAAAAAAAAAAAAAAAACTCAAAAACAAAACACTCTAAATAAAATCCTAAATTCTTCCCCCCACACATAATTTTTACATTGTCCTCAATGTAATGCTATTATCCCCCAATGCAAGAATTATATGTAAGAGAAAAGAACTATTAAACAAAAGAAAAGAAAAACAATAAAAGATAGAATGATGGAGAGTAAGGAATATGCAAATCTGATATAATAGATGCTCTCCATCCTTTTGGGTTGCCTCCCAAGAAGCGCTTGGTTTATTGTCCTCAGCCTAACTTAGACCCATGCCATTATTATTCAACATACTTTGGCTCAAAAAGTGGAAACTCCTCCACATCTTGTATTGGAAAGTTCTCATAGTAAGGCTTCAATCTATGACCATTCACTTTGAATGCCTTATCTATTTTTGGGCTTTGGATTTCAACTGCACCATGAGTAAATACATTAGTAATAACAAAAGGTCCAACCCAACGAGAACGTAACTTACCTGGATATAACTTAAGGCGTGAATGGAAGAGAAGAACTTTTTGTCCAACAACAAATTCCTTTCTTGATATCATCTTGTCATGGAATGCCTTAGTCTTTTCCTTGTAAATCCTAGAATTCTGATAGGCATCATTCCTTATCTCCTCTAATTCTTGTAGGTCAAGTTTTCTTTTCTTTCCTGTTTCATCCATCTCCATGTTGCATTGTTTGATAGCCCAATATGATTTATGTTCCAATTCAACCGGAAGATGACAAGGCTTACCATAAACAAGTCGATAAGGAGACATACCAATGGGTGTCTTATATGCTGTCCTATAAGCCCAAAGTGCATCATCAAGTCGTGAACTCCAATCCTTCCTATTTGGATTAACTGTCTTTTCAAGGATGGACTTAACTTCTCGGTTTGACACTTCAGCTTGCCCACTAGTTTGAGGATGATATGAGGTGGAGACCTTGTGTGTGATGTTATACTTCCTCAAAAGTGCTTCCATAGTCCTATTGCAAAAGTGAGTACCTCTATCGCTGATTATGGCCTTTGGCGTTCCAAACCTAGCAAATATGTTAGTCTTGACAAAATCTGAAACAACTTTAGAGTCATTAGTCCTAGTGGATTTTGCTTCCACCCACTTTGAAACATAATCAACGGCAAGTAAAATATAAAGATTACCAAAAGAAGGAGGAAAAGGTCCCATGAAATCCATGCCCCATACATCAAAAATTTCAACAATAAGTATTGGAGTTTGAGGCATTTGATTTCTAGCACCTAAGTTACCTGTTCTTTGGCAACGATCACATGACTTGCAAAAGAGGTATGCATCTTTGAATATGGTAGGCCAATAAAATCCAGAATCAAGAACTTTCATGGCTGTTCTTTTGGATCCAAAGTGTCCTCCACATGCATAAGAGTGACAAAAGGTGATAATAGATTGAAATTCAGTTTCGAGTACACACCTTCTTATAATCTGATCGGAGCAATGCTTCCAAAGGTAAGGATCATCCCATATGTAGTATTTGGCATCACTCTTGATCTTATTTCTTTGAGCTTGTGTCAACTCTTGTGGCAACTTCTTGGTAACTAAGTAATTAACAATATCAGCATACCAAGGAGTTGTTGTACTTATAAAAAGAAGTTGCTCATCCGGAAAGTTCTCATTCAAGGGTAGTGCATCCTCTTCATGAACTAAACGGCTAAGATGGTCCGCAACCAGGTTATCACTACCTCTCTTATCTTTTATCTCCAAATCAAACTCTTGTAAGAGAAGTATCCATCTAATCAACCTTGGTTTGGCCTCCTTTTTAGTGAGTAAGTACTTAAGGGCTGCATGGTCAAAATATACAATTACTTTAGTACCAATTAAATAAGATCGAAATTTTTCTAAAGCAAATACAACAGCCAAAAGTTCTTTTTCAGTAGTGGAATAGTTCAATTGAGCATCATTAAGAGTTCGGGAGGCATAATAAATGGCATGTGAGGCTTTGCCAACCCGTTGGCCCAAAACAGCTCCAATGGCATAGTCACTAGCATCACACATGATTTCAAAAGGTACATTCCAATCTGGTGGTTGGATGATAGGAGCTGATGTCAAGAGTCCCTTCAATGTTTCAAACGCCTCTTTGCATTTATCATCAAAGTGGAAAACCACATCTTTTTGTAGTAGCTTGCAAAGAGGTAATGTGATCTTTGAGAAGTCTTTGATAAATCTCCTATAGAAACCTGCATGTCCAAGAAAAGAACGAACCTCTCTCACATTTGTGGGAGGTGGTAAAGAATGCATAATATCTATTTTAGACTTATCAACCTCTATCCCTCTAGAAGAAATAACATGGCCCAAAACTATTCCTTGTTCTACCATAAAGTGACATTTTTCCCAATTCAAAACAAGGTTAGTTTCCATGCATCTTTCAAGTACAAGTGTAAGGTTCTCTAGACATCTATCAAAAGAATCACCATAGACACTAAAATCATCCATAAACACTTCTATGATGTTCTCTACATAATCTGAAAATATGCTAACCATACACCTTTGGAATGTAGCTGGTGCATTACAAAGACCAAATGGCATACGCCGGTATGCAAAAGTACCAAATGGACATGTGAATGTTGTTTTCTCTTGGTCCTCCGGAGCAATGGCTATCTGATTATAACCTGAAAAACCATCAAGAAAACAATAATGAGAATGGCCAGCTAACCTTTCAAGCATTTGATCAATAAAAGGTAAAGGAAAGTGGTCTTTGCGAGTTGTGGAATTAAGTTTACGATAATCAATACAAACTCGCCATCCTGTTTGAATCCTAGTAGGAACAAGTTCATTCTCATTATTTGTTACCACCGTTACACCTGATTTCTTTGGAACCACTTGGACCGGGCTCACCCATTTGCTATCCGAGATAGGATAGATCACTCCAACATCTAGGAGCTTCAGTATCTCCTTTTTCACAACCTCCATCATAGGAGGGTTCAATCTTCTTTGTGCTTCTCTTGTTGGTTTGGACCCTTCCTCTAACAAAATCCGGTGCATGCACATGGATGGGCTTATTCCCTTGATATCGGCAATTGTCCAACCAATTGCTGTTTTATGCTCTCTAAGCACCCGGATAAGTCGCTCTTCTTGCAAAGGTGTGAGCTCTTTGGCAATGATGATCGGTAGCGTGTCCTTTTTACCTAGGAACACATATTTCAAGTGGTTCGGTAGTGGTTTCAACTCTAAAGTTGGTGCCTGCAAAATGGAAGGTAGAAGTTTCTCATTAGATAAAGGCAAATCAATAAATGAAACATCAAACCTTGCATCTTTAGGTGGCAGCGAGTGTAAAGATTCTAGTGCCCCTTCCACATGGTCACTCAAGGCTAGTTTAGCATTCCCCATTCCGAGATGGTTGCTAAGGACTATTTCCACACTATCTTCACCATCTAGCTCATAAGCTTGCTGCACTAGTGAGTCAATTATATCAATATTAAAAACAGAATGCACATCACTAGGATATCTCATGGCCTCAAAAATGTTAAAGCGAATTATTTCACCATCAAATTCCATAGTTAAAGTGCCATCATGTACATCTATTTTAGTTCTTGCTGTTTTCAAGAATGGTCTCCCTAATAGAATAGGTGTGGGATTAGAAGATATCTCATCTTCCATCTCAATAACATAAAAGTCAGCGGGAAAAACCAATTCATTAACCTGTACAAGAACGTCTTCTACAACTCCTCTTGGATAAGTGTTAGAACGGTCAGCAAGTTGTATTATAACACCGGTTTCCTCTAATGGTCCTAGATTCAATGAAGCATAAATTGAATATGGCATGACATTAATAGATGCCCCTAGATCTAGCATAGCACGCTCAAACCTGGTGTTGCCTATCTTACAAGGAATGGTAAACATACCTGGATCCTTGCATTTAGATGGGAGTTTCTTTTGAAGAACAGCTGACACATTCTCCCCCACACTTACCTTTTCATTCCATTTCAACTTCCGTTTAGATGTGCACAACTCTTTTAGGAACTTGGCATATCTTGGCACTTGCTTGATAGCATCTAGTAAAGGAATGTTCACCTCTACTTTCCGGAAAGTTTCCAAAATTTCCTTCTCTTGCTCCTCCTTCTTGGACTTTGCTAACCTGCCAGGAAAAGGTGGAGGAGTTATATAAGAAGGAAATGATGGTTTAGGAATTACCTTTTTTAGTGGCTCGTTGGGATGTGAAGAGGATGCCATGGTATTGTTCTCCCCTTGAGCACTATCATTTTGTGGTGTCTCTAGCTGTTTCCCACTTCTTAAAGTTATAGCATTGGCATTCTCTCTTGGATTCACTATGGTTTGGGAAGGTAATTTCCCAGAATCCCTTGCTTGCATTTGACTCATGGTTGTTGCCAATTGCCCTATTTGAGTCTCCAAATTTCGAATACTTGTCTTTGTTTCCTGTTGAAATTGAATTGTATTAGTAGAAAGAGCTTTAACAAGATCTTCAAGAGAAGTACCTGAATTTTGGGTGGGTGGTAGTTGTTGTCGGGTTTGGTATGGTTGTTGCACTCTTTGCTGAAAACCCGGTGGCCTGTGGTCAAATGGTGGAGGAATAGTTTGTGATTGGTTCCCTCCATAATTGAAGTTTGGATGATCCCTCCATCCTGGATTGTAAGTGTTTGAGTAGGGATCATATTTCCTTGATTGGTTCTGAAATCCACCCATGGCATTCACATGTTCATTGGTATCCTCTTGAAGTGTTAGACACATATCAGTTTGGTGCCCTATGTTTGAACATATGCCACAAGCCTTTATTTGTTGTATTTTACCTACAGCCAATTGTTGAACAAGAGAAGTCAGTTTATCAAATTTTTGTTCAAGGGATGATATACTTACCTCATTAACTCTCTTAGGTTGTGGTGGTGGATCTTGTCTCATTGAGAACTGTTGAGAATTGGCTGCCATGTTGGAGATTAATGTTCTAGCAGCCCTGGGAGTCTTATCAACTAGAGCTCCCCCACTAGCGGCATCTATCATACTTCTCTCCATGGGCATGAGACCTTCATAGAAGTATTGGATGAGAAGTTGTTCACTTATTTGATGGTGTGGACATGATGCACAAAGTTTCTTGAACCTCTCCCAATATTCATATAAGGACTCTCCGTTGTATTGCCGAATCCCACATATCTCTTTCCTAATGTTGGCAGCCTTAGATGCTGGGAAATACCTTTCCAAGAATGCTTTCTTCAAATCATTCCATGTAGTGATGGTCCCGGATGGTAGATAGTAGAGCCATTCCTTTGCTGAATCAGCTAGAGAGAATGGGAAGGCTCTCAACTTAACTTGCTCTTCCGTGACCCCTGTTGGTCTCATGCTTGAGCAAACTACATGGAATTCCTTGAGGTGCTTATTTGGATCCTCTCCTGCAAACCCATGAAAAGTTGGGAGAAGATGAATCAAACCAGATTTTAATTCAAAAGCTACCTCAAGATTAGCATATTCAATGCATAATGGTTGTTGACCCAAGTCCGGAGCGGCTAGCTCCTTGAGAGTTCGGTTGCCAGCTGCTGCCATCTCTCCTTGCTTCTCTTGGATGTTTTGGATCAACTCCTCGATTGGTTGTTGGTGAGAAGTTATAAATTCTCGAATTTTCCTAAGTCGTAAGTCTTCTTCGGGAGCTTGGAACATTCACTAATAAAAAAAAAATAAGAAAGTAAATAATTAGAACAGAAAATAAGAATAAACCAATAAACTAATAAACTAAAGAAAGCAATCCCCGGCAACGGCGCCAAAAATTTGATGCACCCAAAAGAGTGTATCTTATTTAACGTTGCACTAAAAAGATAAATTGTAAGTATAGTAGTTAGCAAGGGTCGAGTCCTCAGGGATTGGGTTTTAGTTTATAAGTTAATAGTTTAAAACTTAAATTCAAGAACAATAAAAGAAAAGGGGTTTTTGAAGCCAAATTTAAACTAAAGTAAATAATAAGAATAAGATGCAAGGCGGTATAACCAACCAATAAAAATATATATACTAAATTAGGCGGTATAACCAGCCAATAAAAATAAAACAAAGTTAATATACAAATTAGGCGGTATAACCAGCCAATAAAAATAAATATACTTTTAAAAATAAGCAAACTAAAAGTAAGAAAACAAGTAAGTAAGAAGAATCAAATATGAAAAATATGGTTAAGGTTTCATTCTCCACCACTAGACATCATTAAGAATCAATTTCAGATCTATCAATATCAACCAACTATCAAAGTTAACAACCGTAGATAACAACAAGCTCTGTTATCCCAATCTTTCCTTAGTTTGTCGTTAAATAGAACAAGCTCTCTATTTAATCTCTAACCATTAAACAACCTAGAATAAGCTCTCTAAATTCAATTTAATGGCAGCTTTATGATGAGAAAGATAGGTTGATCTAAGCAACAAACACATAAGCTCGGATTGTTCAACTTAGGTTATGTTCCA
Source organism: Fremontodendron californicum (assembly GCA_030761205.1). Lineage (NCBI taxonomy): Eukaryota > Viridiplantae > Streptophyta > Magnoliopsida > Malvales > Malvaceae > Fremontodendron > Fremontodendron californicum. The sequence goes on from JAULJL010000005.1 coordinate 28,877,765, forward strand.
CTTTGCAATTATTGAAAACTTGACCATAATCATTAATCACAAATTGCCACTTATGAATAGGAAATCAAGACAATTACACGGATCAAGATTCCTAAACTAGCAATAGATAATTATCAAGATCTATCTAGTTGTACACCTAAATAAATCAAGACAACATCATGAACAATTCTTGTAGAAGAACATAAGCAACTTTGATAGAAAATTAATGATAGATAGAATTTGAAAATCAATCACAAAACATGTCTAGGGCTTTGAAATCACCCTTAACCAAATAGAAGTTTAGCCTAGCATAGGCATTGTAAACATAAACATAAAATTAAAAAGAATCTAAGAAGGAAATAAAAGAAAGAAAGAAGAAGAAGAAAATAAAGAAAAAGAAAACTAGAGAAAAGAAAGAAGAAGAAAACTTAGAGAATTTTATTACAATGGCTAATATCCTACCAATGTACAATATGATGCTCTTACAATCATCCAAGGCCCTCTATTTATACACATTTTGGAGGGCTAAATGACAAGAGACAAGCTTTACAAATTTCAAAGGTAGGTATAATAGGTGGGTGCATTTTTCTAACAATTTTCGTCATATTGTATGACAATTTTGATCAACCAACTTGATGGTCGATTTTGTCAATTTTGGAGGCCTGATCTGATCACATGGTCTTCTAGAAAAATGTTCCCCTATCAGTTACTGATCCATAGCCGTTGGAATCAGCTCATTTGCTGATGTGGATAAGAAGATATGGGCAAAATACGAAAACAGGTCAGCACAGACGTCATTGCACATCAGCCAACTTGATGGTCAATTTCGCTAGGGAAAACGACTCCGTTTCAAGAAGTGTAAAACATGAAAAAGATAGATATGCCTCTTAACTTTGCACGGTTAAAATTTCAGCCTTATTGCTTCAGTGAAACTCGAGATATAGCTGATATGGCAAAAGGTGTCGGAACTAGAACTGAACTGGATTTGCCCTTAATTCTAGTAATCTGAAATCACTCAAAGAAACTTGTGAAAAACACCAAATTACATAAAAATATAAAAGATCATAAACACAATTAGACTAAACAATAATAACTCGTATTTGACACAAAACAATAATAAAACATAACTAAAAACTATATAATTATACGAGTTATCATATAGCATAGTTTAAAACCATAAACAAACAAAAGCAACAACAAATTTGTAACTATAAGCCTTTTAAATAACCAATTTAATATGAGGTTCTAATGAACATTGGGGGAAAATATGTAGCGTAACTGATTATAGATTAGACTTACTTCGAGGAAAACTCCAATAGCATTTGTAAATGATGGTGCTTCTAAGGGGACAATATTGTAGGGCGTGAGCTCACCCCCTTTCTATTTTTATTTTAGCATTTCTTTCTTTGTTCTGCTGTGGCGAGAGATAGATAGATGAATGATAGAATACAAGTAAATACTAAATATAGGCGCATAAATAAGATCTGAAAACATGTACCTTTCACAAAATCTCAGCTTGAGGCTTCATATGAGAAAACAAGCAAAAAAAGTTGAAAAAAACCACCGCCTTTTGGCTTTTACTTCATCGCAGTCGCAGATCTGAATTCACCTCTGTCCCAAGAACCAACCATCGGACTAGGGCTTGTACTTGGCTTCGCCTCTCTTCTCTTCTCTTCTTTATTTGTAATAATTTTGAAGGAAAAACGAATCAATGAGAAAAAAGAAAAATAGAAATCTACTGTAAGGGAAGCAAGCAGCAATCGGATCCGAAAAGAAGGAGAAGATGAAGATGAAACAACTCGGAACTTGGGTTTGGCTTCACAACTTTGGTTCGGATTAGATTTTCGAAACAGAAAACGGAGAAGAAAATTTAGGGTTTTAAACAAATTTTTGTAACAGAGGGGAAGGGTTTTTTCGAAACAGAAAAGAGGATTAGGGGTAAGGGTTTTCTCGAAACAGAAAAGGGAGAAGGAATGGGTTGGTATTCATGACCAGGTAAACCGGTTGCAAATTTTTTTTTTTTTTTTAAATTTCAACGGTTCAGATCATTCATTTATCATCTGACGGATAGAATTACTCTAAGCTGATGGGAAGCGTACCGTAAGAAGGTTTTTTTAGAATTTTCCTCTCATTAATGGTAATGTGTTTTTCTACACAGTTACCAAAAACCAATATATTTTAATTATTTATTACTTTGCTTTTATTAATTTTTTTTATTTGAAGAAATCTCACATGCATTTGCATGTGTCATGAAAGCTAGTAATGTTGATATAATAATTTTATTTTTATAATTTTTTTCAGTTGAATTAATGTCACTTATTTCGTAACACTAATTCAATAAAAAGTTAGATATTACACACTCATAATATGAGTGAAAATGAAAAAAAAAATGAGTTGAAATTAGATATTTTAATAAATTAATTTAATAATGTAAAATGAGAGTAATTTTTTAAAAAATTATTTAATGATATCACATATACGTTTTTTTAAAGTAAAATACATAAATAATTTTAATTATATTTTATTATAATTTTTTTTTAATTTTTTAATAAATTTATTAATTAAAATGATATATTTTTAATTTTTTTTATGGTATAGAAAACGTGTTTGAAAAGTTGAGAAGCATCCAGATTACAATACAAATTCCAAATGTCACCGGTTTCACCGCCAACGACTGGGTCCTTATCACCGAAGGCGAAGCAAAGCGCTAAAAAGGTCCAATGTTGTAAATTCAACAAAAACCAAGGGCCGTAAAACACCCAAATGATTTCCTCAAAAACTCAAAAAAACTGTTTTTTAAACAAAAATAAACATTAGGGGGAAAAAAAAAAAAAAACTTTCCTAGTTATAATCACTAAGATAGAATTCATCCTTCAAATTCCCGCAACTTTTCAACCAATCAAAAACCAAAGTTTCAGATCATAACTCTGACACAACTTCCACATAACCCAGATTTTTTTTTTTTTCAATTCTTTTTGGTTTCTTGTTCATTTTTTTTGGAGAGGTTGGGGGGGGGGGAGGTGTTTGGCCTTAAGGGGTGTTGGAAAAGTCAATCTTTTGCCACTGTTTATTTCTTGTTTTTCAAGTTGATTTGATTTTTGGTATTTTGAACTCTTTTTTTTTTTTTTTTTTTTTGTTTTCTGGGGGAGTGTAGTTGTGGTTATGAATACTAAGTGGAGAAAACAAAAAGGTGAAATTCATCATCAAGAAATGCATGGGACAAGATCACAGAACAGAAAGCCACCACTTGGTACTTTCTATTTTCCTTCGTCTTTCTCTTAAGTTTGTTTTAAGATGTTATTTTTTCTTTGTCTTATTCTTTAATTTTCTTTAAAAAAAAAGGGTGTGTCTTCATGTGACTGACTCCTGTTGTGTGTTTATATTTTGGAATTTTCATTAATGGTATATATTTTAATGAGCTGTCGATATGGTAAAAATTAAAATCTTTGATCTTGTAGTCTTCATGCAAATTGATTTATTTTCTGTTTTAGCAGAGCAGTTAAAGCTTTTAAGATGTTTTCTGTTAGTTTTCGTGCATTATAATGGTTGTGTAATAGTAATATTTTGCCCTGGTTGTTGGTTTATCATTTTAGTTTTGGAGCCTTATTTTTTATTATTATTTCTTTTTTGGGGGTGTGGGTGTGGTGGTCTAATAAGCTGCACTTTTTTCTGCTATTTTTATTTAAGTGAATTTGTTTTGAAGGAATTTTTTTTTTTTTTTCCTGGAGGGTGAATTGAAGTATAATTTAAGGAATATTTTGTTATTTATTACTGATATCCATGCTTTTGTAAGTTTGAAAATGTGTATATATATATATATATATATATATATATATATATATATATATTGATAAATTAAATCCCCTGTCTATTGCTCTGGGTCTTAGAGATCCCTGAATCTCTTTGTAAACTGGGATAGTATTCCTTTATTAGAAAAATGAAAAGAACTGCCTTTTGCATGTGCACTAAGGAACTTGCTTCGATTCCCAACCTTTTGTTGCCATCGGCAGCAGCAGCAGTAGTTTGAGTGACAAATGTAAAATGTGAGATGGAAAACCACTCTGACATGGATAGTGTTATTTTGGGATCATGAAAATTGTTCCAGATGAGCCATACATTACCAAAAAGAGCATGGCATTGAGTCCAAATTTGCTCAGCTTTTGCTTGCGTATTTATTTTTGCTGTCGTTTTCTAGGTTTTTCCATAAAATAGCTTATGGGATGAACTGTAGTCACAATTAAAGTAGAGTTTCTGGATTTCTTTCATATCTATTTTCTTGTATACGTTTCCCTTTCTGGAAATTATAGCATTATGTTTCATTGAGAACGAATATACTCATTCATTTGATTTTATTGCGATAGTGACTCCTGCATGAATGATTAACCTGACATTTCTTAATCCCTGTATCCCAGCTACTTGGCAGCCAACCGTGCCTTCATGGGAGAAGAAGTTTTGCACTTTGGTAGGCTCTGTTCCGTGGCGGAAGCTTCTTGAAACCAAGAGGTTTATGTATCTTTATGACAATGTAGTCCAGTGGAATGATTCAGGTGGTGAAGAGGCATTCCATAATGCTAAGAACCGGTTTTGGGCTGAGATTAATGGCCTTCCCTGTGACATAAGACTCCCAGATCCTGATAGTTATATTGATAAAATAGATTGGGATTCCGAAATTGATCCTGAGCTGCTTTTGGACTTGGAGAGAGAGCCCAAGGCCCCTGACGAGAAGGATAGAAGTGAGAATGTTGTGATTCTTGGTAATTCTCTTTTTTTGAATCAATCATTTTCCTGTGGCGGTTGGGGGGATGCTGAAGAGTGTGTGGTGACGGAGAATAACATGTCTTCGAATCGGAAAAACGAAGGCTATGTAAATTCTTGGGAGCATAATTGTGCTCCCAATAATGGCAATGGGAACTGTTGGAATAATTGTTGGGAATGGAACCAAAGGGAGAATAACTATGATGAGTGGGACAATAATGAATCCACCTATGTGGATTATAGAAGAGGTGGAGATTGGGGAGCATGGGATGTTACTAGAAGAAAGAGAGAAGGCGCTGGTCAGTACATGTCAAGGTATAAAACCTCAAGGTTTCATGGTGATAACCCGCGTCAGAATAATCGGGGATGGCGGAACGTGAAATGGAGGCAGAGGACCAACTATGCGTATGAACGACCACCTGTGGATTCGACACAGTGGAACTCTGTGAATTATTGTGGGTGGGCCAATTAACCCTAATTAAGTTGGCAGGGAGAGACAAGTTTTGTAAGTATAAAGTTATAAGCATATAGTATATAATGCTGTAGATTGTAGGTCTCAATATTATTTTATTTGTTGTTCTGTGTTGGAACAGGTAGTATAAAATAGGATCACCACAGTTTGCTTCTTCGGAAGGCTTATCTGAAGTTTTGAATATTATTTGTAGTCTTGAGAGTGGGTTTTTATGTGATATGTTTGTTAATTATTGAAAATTTTCGAGAGATTGTCGTGATTATTGTGGTTAGTTGGATTGCATATATATATATGTATATGTCGGTATTCTGCAGCATGTATCCTGAGGACCTGAGCCCAAAGGGCTTCAGATGTACTGAAATCTGTAGGAGCTTCTTGGTTTGGGTAATTTCTTATGTTTTTGTTTTCTGTGCATCTACATTATGCTTTTTCCAGTCAATTTTCTTACAAAACTAATCTCTGTTTGAGGGATATACCGCTCAGCTTGATCTGTTGGATTTCAGGATTCTTTACCATCTGATGCTTTTCTAAACTGTCTGCTGAAGGGCATAACGTGGCAAGCTGCAAATTTATTAACTTTTATTAATAAAAGAAGTTTTCATAGATTTCAGCAGGGCCATAAAGCAAACTTCCATTACAACTGAGGCCTAAGTTTAATTAATGCTGACCTCACAACTCTTTAAGAATTTAAAGAATTAAAGAAAACTTTAGATTAACAATATATAATAAGTATTTATTTAAATTTTAAACCATACTGCACGTGCTTTTGCAGGTGATGATATAAAAGTTAATATTATTTATTTTAATAGATATAATTTATTATTAGATTTTTTTTATAAATTTATATATTAGATTTTTTTATATAAAATTATAAAAAATTGTTATAACTATTATCAAAATTGTATCAAATGAGATTAAAATTAGGATTATTATCCTGTATATTGGTGGTGTATATTTTTAACTCCACAAGTGGGGCTTACACCATTCCATAATTTTTTGTACGATTTATATTTCTTTAATCCGACCGTCGTATTTCATGTTCTATTCGCGTAGATCATGCATGTCGAGTTTTGAGTAAATTAAAGATGTTTAAATATTCGTTCCGACATAAAAAAAACTTTCGATCGTTAAATATATATTAAAAAAGACAGTATTCTCGATCGATATGATAGGGATATCAGATCGATTCGAAACTTTACGTGTACGACGAGTACGATTATATTGTTAAATCCGACGGTCGATTTGTACAAATACAAATCGTACAAAAAATTATGGAAGGGTGTAAGGCGTTTGTGAAGTAAAAATGTCCACCGCCAGTGTACAGGATAATAATCTTTAAAATTATTATAAAATTATGTCAAAAGTTACCAAAATTATTTTAAAAGTTATCAAAATTATGTCAAATGTTATCAAAATTATTTCACAAGTTATCAATTTATATTAAGAGTTACCAAAATTATATTAATGGTTATCAAAATTATATCAAATGTTATAAAAAAAAATTATCAAAATCATATCAAATGTCTAACGAAATCATATCAAAAGTTATTAAAATAATATAAAGTATTACCAAAATTTTATTAAAGGTTGCCAAAATTATATCAAAAGTTATTAAAATCATATTCAAAAATTATTTCAAAGGTTGCCAAAATTATATAAAAAATTATCAACATTGTATCAAAAGTTATCAAAATTATTACAAAAGTTGTCAAAATCATATCAAATGTTACCAAAACTATTAAAAATGTTATCAAAATTATCACAAAGATTATCAAAATTTGTACAAAGATTTTCAAAATTATATCAAAAGTTACCAAGACTATATCAAAGGTTAGCACAATTATATCAAGGGTTATCCCAAAATTATATCAAGAGTTATCCCAAAATTATATCAAAAGTTATCAAAATTGTTAAAATGTTATTTAAATTATATCAAATGTTGCCAAAATTATATCTAAGGTACCAAAACAGGGTACCTTAGTTCAACGGTCTTGTCCTCGTACCTCTCAGCAGAATAGTAGAGCAGAACGTAAATATCGTCACATTCTTGATTCCGTTCGTGCTCTTCTTCTTTCTGCCAACTGTCCTGAAAAATTTTGGGGTGATGCTGCCTTAACAGTTGTGCATACAATAAATCGTACTCCAACTCGGGTTCTTCATAATCTCTCTCCTTTTGAATGTCTGTTTGGTAAAATTCATGATTATTCTGCTCTTAAACCTTTTGGGTCAGCCTGTTTTGTTCTACTTCAACCACATAAATACAATAAATTGGAACCATGTGCTTGTCTTTGTTGTTTTTCTTGGTTATGGGATTGAACACAAGGGATCTTTTTATTGGGTCAGCATGTTTCTTGATTATTCTGCTCGTCTTTGTTGTTGGGATCCTATTTCTAATAGATTACGAATATCTAGACATGTCATCTTTTGGGAGGATGCTATGTTCTCTTCTTTGTCAAAATTTCATTCTTCTTTTTTCACTTCCTCTCAGTTTTTTACTGATCCATCTGTTGAGTTATTTCCTAGTTCAGAGACACCTACATCCGATGAGCCAAATCAAGCTTCTGCTCTTGCTCCTGTTCCTATTGAATCTGATTCAATTGTTGATAATGTACCTGCTCCTCGTCGGTCTACTTGGGTAAGAGAAATTCCCCATCATCGTAATGACTATCATTGTTTTTCTGCAATTGTTAACTTGCATGAACCTAAATCTTATCGTAAGGCTAGTACTGACCCTTATTGGCAGCAAGCTATGGCTGAAGAACTTTAGGCTCTTGAGAAAACTCATACTTGGGATTTATTTGATCTTCCTCATGGCTAGACTACTATTTGTTGCAAATGGGTCTACAAAATCAAAACTCGTTCTCATGGTTCTATTGAAAGGTACAAAGTTCATCTTGTAGCCAAGGGGTATAAACAAGAATATGAGATCGATTATGAGGAAACATTTGCTCCAGTGGCTCGGATTACTTCTATGTGTAGTTTATTAGCCATTGCTGCTATTAAACGGTGGAAACTTTTTAAGACGGATGTTAATAATGCTTTTCTTAATGGTGAACTACAGAAATAAGTATATATGGTACCCCCACTTGGTTATCCTCATCTTCCTCACACTGTTTGCAAGCTTCAAAAGGCCTTATATGGTTTGAAACAGGCACCCAGAGCTTGGTTTGCAAAATTCAGTTCGACCATTGCCCAACTTGGTTTTACTTCTAGTCCTCATGATTCAGCATTATTCATTCGGCAAACTAGTTATGGTATTGTTCTACTTTTGCTCTATGTGGATGATATGATTATCATCGGTGATGACCAGTCTTGCATTACTGAATTAAAGGAGTTTCTTCATACGTAGTTTGAAATGAAAGATCTTGTTTCTGTTAACTATTTCTTGGGACTTGAGGTATCTTCGAATTCTGATGGATATTATCTTGCTTTTGATTTGCTTTCTAGAGTTGGCATTACTGATAGTAAAACTGTCTCTACTCCGTTGGAAGCTAATGTTAAAATTACTCCAATGGATGGTACATTGCTCATTAATCCTACATTATATCAACTCGTTGGAAGTTTGGTCTATCTCACGGTGACTCGGCCTGATATTGCTTATGTTGTTCATCTTGTTAGCCAATTTATGGTCGCTCCTCGATCCATTCATTTTTCAGCTATTTTTAGGATTCTTCGATATATCAAAAGTACATTATTTCATGGATTTCACTTATCTGCCCATACATCTTTGGTACTATTGGGGTATTCTGATGCTGATTGGACTGGAAATCTTATAGATCGTCGTTCCACTGCTGGTTATTGTTTCTTCTTAAGACATTCTCTCATCTCTTGGCGAAGCAAAAAACAAACTGTTATTGCTCGATCCAGTACTAAATCTGAATATTGTGCTCTTGCTGATGCCACTTCAGAGTTACTTTGGTTTTGCTGATTACTTGTTGATATGGGTATTCCATTATCGTCTGGCACCAAACTTCACTGTGATAATCTTAGTGCCATTCAGATTGCTCATAACGATGTGTTTCATGAATGCACCAAACATATTGAGATTGATTGTCATTTTATCTGTCATCATGTTACACAATGAACTATTCATCTGACTTCTGTGTCTTCCTTGTATCAACCAGCTGACATCTTCACAAAGACACCCGTTTTGAAGATTTGGTTTTCAAACTCAAGTTGATATCTACAATACTACCTTGAGTTTGAGGGGAGTGTTAATGTATTAATTATATCAGTCAACTGTAATTAGGTTATTAAAGTAACTTTAGGGATTATGATTCAGATTACGATTCTGATATTATTCAGATTGCAATTTTGATATTGTAATTATTACTATAATTATTCTTTCCTTAGTTGGTGAGAATCCTCATGTATAAATAGGACACTCTTGTATAAATTTTTACTTAATTCAATATACAATAACACTTTATCTTGTAACACATGGTTTGGGTAATTTCTTATGTTTTTTTTATCTGTTTATCTACGTTCTGCTTTTTCCATCCAATTTCTTACAAAACTAATCTCTGTTTGAATGATATACCGCTCAGCTTGATCTGTTGGATTTAGGATTCTTTACCATCTTTGATGCTTTTCTAAACCATGTCTGCTGAAAGGCATAACGTGGCAAGCTGCAAATTTATTAACTTTTATTAATAAAAGAAGTTTTCATAGTGTAGACACCTAATTTTGTCCGGACCACTAAAACAGGTATGTTTTCTTCCCATATTGATGTTTCCGAGTATAAAAAGACTGTTTTCATCCTTTTGTTTTAAATCGAATTCATTCTGTTTCGTCAAATGAGTCGAGCCTTGAGACCATCGTCGAGGTATTTCCTTTTGTTTTAAATCGAATTCATTCTGTTTCGCCAAATGAGTCGAGCCTTGAGACCATCGTCGAGGTATTTCCTTTTGTTTTAAATCGAATTCATTCTGTTTTATCAAATGAGTCGAGCCTTGAGATCACCATCGAGGTATCTCCTTTTGTTTTAAATCGAATTCATTCTGTTTCGTCAAATGAGTCGAGCCTTGAGACCATCGTCGAGGTAGTTCTTTTTGTTTTAAATCGAATTCATTCTGTTTCGTCAAATGAGTCGAGCCTTGAGACCATCGTCGAGGTAGTTCTTTTTGTTTTAAATCGAATTCATTCTGTTTCGTCAAATGAGTCGAGCCTTGAGACCATCGTCGAGGTATTTCCTTTTGTTTTAAATCGAATTCATTCTGTTTTATCAAATGAGTCGAGCCTTGAGACCATCGTTGAGGTAGTTCATTTTGTTTTAAATCGAGCCCATTCTGTTTTATCAAATGAGTCGAGCCTTGAGACCATCGTCGAGGTAGTTCTTTTTGTTTTAAATCGAATTCATTCTGTTTTATCAAATGAGTCGAGCCTTGAGACCATCGTCGAGGTAGTTCTTTTTGTTTTAAATCGAATTCATTCTGTTTCGTCAAATGAGTCGAACCTTGAGACCATCGTCGAGGTATTTCCTTTTGTTTTAAATCGAATTCATTCTGTTTTATCAAATGAGTCGAGCCTTGAGACCATCTTCGAGGTATTTCCTTTTGTTTTAAATCGAATTCATTCTGTTTTATCAAATGAGTCGAACCCTGAGACTGTCGTCAATATATTTTCGCTAGTTTTAAAGACCTCCGGGCACCATTTTTCTTTTGAAAATCGAATTCGTTTTCTTAAGACGGATCGAGCCTTGATTAGTCAGGGAATTCAATTTAAGGACAAATCTTCAATTTACAGCTTATTATCAAAACAAAAAAAAAAAAATAACAAAAAAAAATGATAGAAAAGAAAACCCCTTTCCCTTTCTTTCATATGTGATATCACTGACCATACAAAATTAGTGTTGGTTTATCTTTGCCTGATTCCTGATTCTCAGCAATAGCCAAAGAGGGGCAGCTGTAGACACCTAATTTTGTCCGGACCACTAAAACAGGTATGTTTTCTTCCCATATTGATGTTTCCGAGTATAAAAAGACTGTTTTCATCCTGCAGATGGTACTCCGAGACTTAGTTTAAGAGGGCGAGCACAAAAAGTCAAACTTGAAAAAGTCAACCCCGAAAAAGTCAACCCCAAAAAAGTCAACCCCAGAAAGTCAACTATTGAAAAAGTCAACCCACTTTCACAATCAAGATTTTGAGTTCAATTGAAAAATGGCGAAAGAATTTTGATAATCCGAGGTCTACATTGAAAGATATGGAGTTCGGAAGTTGGGATTTGGAGATTCAGTAGAAAAGAAACCCTAATCCGATAAATTTGGGGAAAAGTGCTTAAACGATCAAACTGGTCGAAATTGAAGGTTCCAAATGAAAGATAAGCACTGACTACGGGTAATGGAGAAGTCACTTGCAAGAAAAACCGAAAGAAAAGTCAATCCGGGAGAAAACCGAGAATTAGAGTTTTTAGTGGATTTCGGTGAAATCGGGAAGAATCACAGAAATGGCCCGACTTGGTAAGACCAAATCCCTCAATGGATGAATAATGGTTAAAAAGGATGGCCCAAGGCTCAGATTGAAGAAAATCTGAAAATCGGATTTGTTTTGAGCAAAACCGGGTTTCGGAGGTAAAAGGGCAAAATTGGAAAAATTTGGGAAAAATAGCAAATGGACTCCGAAAATTATGGAAAATTTGTCAATCTCATTCTTAAATCATTTGAAGGAGATTGGCGAAAGAAAATCTTGATTCCGAGTTCGTTTGCAAAATGGCCAAATCCCGGGCTTCTTATAGAGTAATTCAAAAAGGAAAATCCCGGAAAAATAGCAAATGGACTCCAAAAATTCTGAAATTTGGAAAATCTCATTTTTAAATTATTTGGAAGAGATTGGCGAAAGAAAATCTTGATTCCGAGTTCGTTTGCAAAATGGCCAAATCCCGAGCCTCCTATGCAGTAATTCAAGCCGATAAATCTCGAAAAAATACCAAATGAGCTCCAAAAATTATGAAAACTTCCAGATCACACTTTTTAATTATTTTGAAGAGATTGGTGAAGGAAAATCTTGATTTGGAGCTCGTTTAAAAAATGGTAAAATGTAGGGGCATAAAAGGGCATTTTTGGGAAGAAAAAATCCAAATAAATAGAAAACGGACTCGGATAATTTTGAAAACTTCCAGAACTCAATATTTTATTATTTTGGAAGTATTAAAAAAATAAAAATTGAATTTGGAGTCCGTTTGATATTTACTTGCATCCGGGGGGCAAAATGGTCATTTCACCCAAGCAACCGAAAAGGGCTTTTTTTGGCCCTTCAAAAAATCAGAGTTGGGTTGGAAAAGAGAAGTGCTGGAATGCCCAAGCCCAAGGAAAGGAGGAAGCTTCTAATTATTTTATTTTTTTTAATCAAGTGGTTAAAAATCAAGAGTTAGTTAACCATTCTCTTTGATCAAGCCATGGTGAGTAAACCACATAGGTTAAGAAAGATGTCAACATTATTTTTGCATAGAGAGGGCTGAGATGCTAATCTAAGGGTGGTAATTTCATGACTTTTCATCTTGAATTATTAGCCATTTGATGGAAAATAGGTTACACAAAAATGACAACATCTTTGAGGCTATATAAACATCATTAAGGCCAACCCTAGAGAGGCACATTTTGGTTTTTTTCTTTTCCATTTTGGCTTATTTCTCTTAGTTTTTCTTAGTTTTTATCTTCTTGGTTGAGAGCAAAAAAAGAAAAGTTTAGAAAAAAAAGGAAAGTTTGAAGAGAAAAGCTTGAAATATTAGCTTCTTGAGGTTGCTCTTGAGCACCAACTCTTGCACTTTCATTTTCTATTCTTGTTTTTTGCTATTTTAATCTCTACTTGGTGAGTTTTCATTTTAGAATAATGTTTTTTTTTGTTCTTCCTTCATTTCCTTTCTTAAGTATATTTTATTTACATTTTGTTTTTACAATAAACTCACCATGGCCAAATGGCCTACATTATTTATTTTAAGTTGTTGTGTTGATTCATTTTACCATATTGTTTATGCTATTTTCTTGTTTTTGATGTTTTAAATGTTATGTTATTTCATGTTCTTAAGTTATATTTAATTTGGTTGCTTTATTTGTTGCCATTTATGTCTTAGATTTCATGTTTTTGCATTTTTAATTTTCTGTTTTCATGTTGTTTAAATTTGAGCATGTTTTAGAGTTAGCATATTAAGTGTTTGTGAAAATGCTTGTGTGATTCTTTGCATGATTCTTGTTTTATATCTTAGTGAGCATGTTTTAGACTTAGTATATTAGGTGTTTGTGAAAATGCTTGTGTGATTTTTGTGTTATGACTTAGTTTTTCATGCTAGTATGCCAAGTGTTTGAGAAAATGCCATGCTTGTTGGAGCTTGAGGCCATTTGGCTACTCCATGTGTTTTGCATTGTGTGTTGCATTTTTTGTCATGCTAGTTGTTAGGTTTTTGCATTTGCATGATATTTGGTTGGATTTTTGAATTAAGCATGCCTTGTGTTTGTAAAAATGCCATGCATGTTTTAGGTCTAGGTTACATTAAATGCCATGCAAGTTCATGTTAGGTCTAGGCCATATTATTTATGTCATGCATTTTCCTTACATTTAGGTTTAGATCCATGCATTATGTTTGCTGCATTATTTCATGCATTTCATATTCATACCACTTGAATAATGACTTGAGCCAATTGATGGTTCAAAGTCATGCTCTCTTGAGCACACTTGTGGAAAATTAAGTTTGTCAAGTTGATTATTCTACCTTTGTGATTTTTTTTTACTTAGACAATTTTTATCTAACTTTCAAAAAGTCTTAGCTATTGTTTGGAAATCATTTTATGAGTTTCAAATATTTTTACTTTGATTTTTAAATGATTTTATCAAAGACAAAAAAATGTGCTAGCAAAGCAGTTTTTTTTTCTCCTCAAAAAAACTCGTACATCTCTGATTTTTCTGGGAATTCATCTTTGATCATAAAATTAATCCGATTTTTTATCGTGTAGTTTTACATGTCCTGAGTCTCCAGTAATTTTTTCAGAATTTTTGGAATTTTTAAAAAATAGGGTAAAAAATCATGGATTAAAACTGGACAGTGGAGTCAGAATTGAATTTAAAGAAAAACAAAGCAGTTTTTTCTCCTCAAAAAAAACTCGTACATCTCTGATTTTTCTGGGAATTCATATTTGATCATAAAATTAAGCCGATTTTTTATCGTGTAGTTTTACATGTCCTGAGTCTCCAGTAATTTTTTTAGAATTTTTGGAATTTTTAAAAATAGGGTAAAAAATCGTGGATTAAAACTGGACAGTGGAGTCAGAATTGAATTTAAAGAAAAACAAAGCAGTTTTTTCTCCTCAAAAAACTCGTACATCTCTGATTTTTCTGGGAATTCATCTTTGATCATAAAATTAAGCCGATTTTTTATCGTGTAGTTTTACATGTTCTGAGTCTCCAGTAATTTTTTTAGAATTTTTGGAATTTTTAAAAATAGGGTAAAAAATCGTGGATTAAAACTGGACAGTGGAGTCAGAATTGAATTTAAAGAAAAACAAAGCAGTTTTTTCTCCTCCAAAAACTCGTACATCTATGATTTTTCTGGGAATTCATCTTTGATCAGAAAATTAAGCCGATTTGTTTTCGTGTAGTTTTACATGTCCTGAGTCTCCAGTATTTATTTTAGAATTTTTGGAAGTTTTAAAAATTGGGTAAAAAATCGTGGATTAATACTGGACAGTGGAGTCAGAATTGAATTTAAAGAAAAACCATTTTTCTGTTTTGGTTAATTTACTTAGAGTGGGCTGATTAGGAGGGTTAGCTACTGACTTAGGATAATTTATAAGCCTTTTTAAACTCTAAAAATGGTTTTTCAAGTCCCGGGTTAAGGGTAGCCAAGTCCGGATTTTTTAAACTTAGGAAATTAGAGCCATTTAAAAAATTCTAGCCCAGTTTTTATTTTTAATTCAAGCTTCTCAAAATTATTTTCAAACAATCACAAAGTATTTTGGTTTTAGAATATTTAATTTGACATATTTTCCTAAGGTAGCCGGATATCTTTTTAGATATACGGATTTCCTTAATTAAAGGAAAAAATACATTTCATGCATTGCATTTTTATATTCATGCATTTTATATAATATGTGATTCTTGTTATAATAATTTCTATGATATTGTTATTATTTTGATTTATATTTTTGATGTTATATGGTTTATCATATGATTTGGAATATTTCATGATATCCCATGCTTTTATTTAGTCATTTTTTTGGTCATATTATTTAGCATATACTATGTTCATGCACTATTATTTCTATTTTTATTTTCATGCATATTATATGGTAGCATTATTTCATATTCCATTTCATTTAATGTATATGCCATATCATTCATGTTTGCCATGTCATTTAGGTTGCATTATATTATTTAGATTTTGCTATGTCATTTTATTTATGTCATGCATATACATGTTCATTTATTTTAAATGTTTTCAAAAAGATAATGGTTTTCAATAAAAATAAAGATATTCCCGAGTTAAAATAATTCATGAGTTCTCTACCGGGTTTGCTGGAGGGAATTTCATCAATTATCATTAATAAAGGAATATCTTTCTTTCAAAAGAAGAAGGATTCGGAAAGTTTTCCAAAACTAATAAAAATTTCTATATTTTGCCACGTTTGTTGGGGAATATAGGAAAATTTTGAATTTATAAATTCCGGATCATTTTCAATAAAAAAATGGAATTATTTTTAAATTGGGAATTAACTTGAAATACTAAGTTTAAAACCAACTTTTTTACCGAGACTTGAGATAACACACGATTAATAAGGTACCGATTTATACGGGCGTTGTGGGGGTGCTAATCCTTCCCCACACGTAACCGACTCCCGAACCCGCTTCTTTGATTTCTCTGGTTTAAAACGCAGACTTGAAATTGGTTTTTAAAATGTTTTAATTAATTTTTAAAATATTTTATAAAACCGGTTTTAATAGGTGGCCGATCACACCTAGCTAAAAAAGATTGGTGGCGACTCCATGTCTTTTTTAAGGTCATTTTCAAAACCTTCATTTTTCTAGAGGAATTAAGTCGACTTTTCCTCGATTTTTTAATGTCACATCTAACGAATAATAAAGTCTTGCGATGAGCCGTTATTTTTTAGGTTGCGACAGCTTGGCGACTCCGCTGGGGACTATTAGAGAGTCAGGCCTAGAATTAGTCGTGTGTTATCAAAGTCTCGATTTTGTTGGTTTAATTGGTATTTAATTTTTATTCCAATATTTCTTTGAAAAAAAAAATAAAAAAAAGAGAATTTTGAAAATAAAAAAAATGTTTTAATATGTCCATATTCATGTGCATTCATATTATTAGTTGTTCCCTGTTAATTTTGTTGCGTATATTTATATGTTTGTTTGAGTGATGCTTTAAATTGTTTATGTTTAGTGGGGTATTTAGAATAAGGGTTGTAGAATAGGTGGTGACAGGTTTGTTTTGTTCCTCCACACACACTACACGTGCATTTGCATAACATGAATCCTCTACCCGGGTTCTGTCCTTTTAAGTGGGAGTAAAGTAACTACGCCTTCGTGATGATCCTCCGTATGGGCTAGTGAAACACTTTCGGAGTATAAAGTACCTAATGCCTTCGTGATAATCCTCCGTACGGGCATAGGAAAATATACTCTAACGAATTGAACCCGCTTTTATCGGGGTGCCTTACTAGCCTTCACCGGCGACAGTGAGGAACAATTCGGAGCCTTAGAACCAATTCACCTTCATATAGTGAACCTAGGCGAAGCCATGCCGGATTTCTGTTAGATACCCGAAGTTTAAGACACATGGAGGAACATTTCCAACCTTTTACCATCTTTCTATATGTTAGATACAAATTGGGTGATGATGAACGAACATCATACCACTCGTATTTTTTATTATTTTGTCCCAAAGGCGTTGTAATGCCGTAGCTCTGTTTAAATTTTGGGACATTTTTTTAAGCATGTTGTTATTTATGTTATATTTGTGAATTCATTTCCTTACTAATCTATTTCTTTCTGTTTTCTTTTCTTTGGCATGCATCATAGACATCATCATATACTTGAAGTTTATTGGCCTCGAGATAGTTATCAACCCAAAGGACTTTCATGGAGGACCAGGTTATTTCAGTGATAGAAGATCATGCAGTAGTCAGGGCACAGTCAGAAAAAAATCAAAGGGAGGATGGAGATTGCCTCGAGAAGGGTTATGTGTCAATATTGCCGGAAAGGGTCAAAGTGGATCTTAGACAGAATAATCTCCGAGGGTTAGCCGACATTTGGAACCAGTGGAATGTATCAGAGAAAGAAGCCTTCACTCAGAAATATGGAGACATAGCACTCTTAATTCCGATTCAGGTCAATAGTGGGTTGATTCAGGCTATGGTACAGTTCTGGAATCCTGCTTATAGATGTTTCACTTTTAACGAGGAGGATATGACACCACTGATCGAAGAATATTCGACACTGTTACGTATTGAATGTCCTAATCCTGATCGGATATATTTGAAGGAAATGAAACCTTCAGGTCTTAAGAAGAAAGTGGCTAGGATCACTGGAATGGATACAACATGGGTTGAGAGTCATGTGGACACGAAGCAGAAAAATGGGTGCATTCCGTGGGAAACTCTCCGACTGTTGATATTGGGTTGTTCTAACAAAGCAAAAGCCAGGGACATCTTCGCTCTAGCCATCTACGGGTTAATCATATTCCCGAAGATATTGGGTCATGTGGATATAGCCGTGTTTGATTTCTTTGAAAAGTTGGAACAAAAGATCAACCCATCTCCGGCCATCATAGCTGAAACTATCCGATCCTTGAATTTTTGTAAAAAGGCCGGACGAGGGAGGATCAAGGGGTGTGTACAACTCCTTTATATTTGGATTCAAAGTCACTTTTGGAAGATAGAAAATGTTTCCTTCAAACCATACATGAAGACTTTAGTTCCGATTAAGGAATTCCTTCAAAATGATTGGCCTAAGGAAGGGAATGAAGAGAAATGGGTCAACATGTTCCGGAATCTAAAAGGGGAGATGGTGACTTGGAGAGCTCCATGGATGGTTCCTGTGCCGATTATGTACAAATGTGGGGACAACCCGGGAGTTCCACTTCTCGGAATTTGGGGGTCTGTGAGTTATGCGCCTCTATTGGTGCAAAGACAGGTGGAGTCTCGGCAATTCACACCCATGACTCATAATTTAAGATCATCAGAGTTCACTTATGGGGAAGATGGATATTCTGGAAAAGTGCGGGCAGCGATCGAAGCATGGAAGAAAACTCAACGGATAAAAGTGGCCAGATATGCCGACACCGTCACACCTGATTATTTGGTATGGAGGAAATTAAGGGTTAATGATAGACTATTGACATCAGATGGGGAGGAGATCCAGTTCATAAATCCGCCACCGAGGGAAATGCCATCAGAATTAGAAATTACAAGAGCGGAATTTGAAAAAGAAAAGGCCCGGATGAGTAAGGAAATTGCCCGACTGCAAGAAGAGCTTGAAGACATGAAAAAGAGGGAATCAGCTCGGGAAAAAGAGAAGGAACAGATTAAGAGAGAAAGGGACACCGTTAAGGACGACCTTCGAGGATTGCATTTGGAGAACAAGAGATATCGCTTTGAGCTCAGATTTGAGGGGACTCTCAAGACTTCCGGGGAATGGGAACAAGAAGTCAAAAACCTCAAAAAGGAGAAGAATTATTGGGTAGAAAAGGCAAAACACGAGGAAGCCCGAGCAAATCAACTTGAGAAGCAAGCTAGGGAGAGCTTACAGGGTGATGCTTGTGCTAACACGTCTAAGGGCCGTGAACAAGTAGGGATCAGATGGAAGAGCAAGGCAGTTAAAGGAGGACATTGAAGAAGGTCCAGGATCCGAGGGAGTTATTATAGGACTAGTATCTTGTAATAGTTTTTAGGAGAGACAGATTATCATGATCTTTTGTTCCAGGAAATCAATGAAAGACCGTTTGGTTGGAATTATCCCGGGGCCAATACTTTAAATAGTCATCTAAGTTCATACACTTAGTCATTTACTTAGTTGTTCATTCATTAACACTGATTCATTCATTCATTTATTCATTTTTTATAAAATAAAATAAGAATTGTGTCAATAATTTCTAATCCATGGTTTTTTAAAAAAATAAAGGTACAATTGGTCGCACTCAGAAAGAACCAGATTTCCAACACTCTTACAATACTCGGTCTCGAACAAAAGCCATGGAAAATGATCAGCTTGCCAGAGTTGAGAGAATGGAAAGAATCCAGAAAGAACTACAAGAACAGTTGACTAAGTCTCAAGAAGATACACGAGAACAGATGACGAAGCTCATGGAGATGATGGGCAATATGATGAAGCAGAAGTGGCCTGGAGAGAATTCAGCTGCTGGAATGGGGGCAGTCAATCTGGAGGATAGACCAGAAGTGGTACAGAGAAATGGCCAGACATCCCAACCTATGGGAAATGAAATTCCAACTGGGGCAGCATCCTACATCTACATCCAGCCGGCGGCCGAACCACAGAATTTCGGTCCAAAAAGGGGTAACACCGGAGTTGATCCAATTGAGGTTGAGGTTCCAGACTTCGAAGAAATGGCAGAAAAGGAAAGGGCCAAAATGACTAAACTGAAGAGGGTCGAAACTGCTGAATCTGAGAAGAAATATCAGTTGTTGGAAGAAAGGCTAAGGGCAGTGGAAGGAGCAGAGTTGTTTGGCAGCCTAGATGCCAAAGAGATGAGCCTGGTACATGATCTAATAATTCCACCAAAGTTCAAAGTACCAGATTTTGAAAAGTATAATGGGACCACCAACCCATCAGCTCATCTGACTATGTACTGTAGAAGGATGACAGGGCATGAGGATAATGAAAAATTGCTTATTCATTGCTTCCAGGACAGCTTAACAGGGTCAGCCACCCGATGGTACAACCAACTCAGTCGTACCAAGATTCGTTCATGGACGGATCTGGCCAGGGCTTTTATGGAGTATTATAAACACGTTTCTGATATGGTACCAGACAGGCTGTCATTACAGAACATGGAAAAAAGGTCCAATGAGACCTTCAAGGAGTATTCACAGAGGTGGAGGGACCTGGCAACACAAGTGCAACCCCCTTTAACCAACAAAGAAACCACGGTGCTTTTCATCAACACATTGAAGGCACCTTATTATGACAGATTGGTGGGAAATGCTACCAAAGATTTTGCGGATATGGTAATATCTGGAGAAATGATTGAGTCAGCCATTAAGAGTGGAAAGATGGAAGGGGGTGAGTCTGCTACCCCAAAAAGAGCTTTTCCTACAAAGAAAAAGGAAGAAACCCATGCAGTAAGCTTCAACCAATACCCTTACACACCTCCTACACCATACACACCACCGAGGCCTTATACCCCTACCACACCTTATACACCTCCTACACCATACACACCATATCCGGGGTATAATCCTTATTACCCTAATATCAACCACCTTACCCAAAACCCGTTCCCTTATACCAATATACCACAACAGCCATTCCCAACTGGCATATCCCCTCAAATCACCCTTCCTAGAAATACTGTTCCTAACACACAAGGGCCTGCGCGTAATGACCAACGTTCACCAAGGAACGATCAAAGAACCCAATTTGATCCAATTCCCACTACTTACGGTGATCTATATCCAAAACTGTTGCAGGGTCAACTTGTTGCACCTGTGTACCTAAAACCTTTGACACCTCCATATCCAAGATGGTACAATGCAAACACCAACTGTGCATACCATGCGGGAATCCAAGGACATTCAATTGAAGATTGCCTAGCCTTCAAAAGAAAAGTCCAAAGCTTGATTAATTCAGGGGTAGTGAAGTTTGGATCAAAAAATGGGCCGAACGTAGCTGGAAATCCGTTGCCCAATCATGCTGGGAATCAAATGAATGCAATATTGACCGGAGGGGACAGAAGATTAAAGAGGGATATTGGGGAGGTTAAGACTCCGATGATGACAATATGGGCTGAAATGGTCAAGGCAGAATTGGTGGAAGGTACGAAAGATCTGAAAATGGTAGCAAGAAGGGTGCATGATTGGTGCCCGTTCCATAAGAGTGAAGGCCATGACATACAGAACTGTGGGGACTTCCGGGTTAAAATCCAAAGAATGATAGATAATGGGGTAGCCCAATTCTATGAGGAGATAGAAGGGGAAATAGAAGTCATTGAAAATACAAGTGGCTATGGGATAGGAAGACCCCTAATCATCTACTATGATGAACCGGAGGAAAAAGTTATGCCAGCCATGGAAGAAAATGCGCCCAAATTAATCATTGATTTACCTGTTTCCTTTCCATACAAGGAAAACAAGGCTACACCATGGAAATATGACTGCAGTATGGTTATGCCCGGGTCTTCAGGCCAACAGGATATTACAGGTGTGGGGCATTTAACCCGAAGTGGGAGGTGTTATGCTCCGGAGGCCATTGAACAAGGGGTAGCAGGGAAAGACAGAGGAATTGACAAAGGGAAGAAGGTCGTCGAGCCAATCCGCATTGAGAAGGATTTGCCGGAGGAAACAGAGAGGGGATCAGCCCCGATTAATGGAATCAAAGAGCCAGTATGTGAAAAAGAAGCTTGTGAGTTCTTGAAATTTATAAAGCATAGTGAATATAGCGTGGTTGAACAACTGCAACGTCAACCAGCTAGGATTTCAATCTTATCTTTGCTTTTAAATTCAGAACCACACAGAAAGGCTTTATTGAGAGTATTAAATCAAGCGTACGTGGCCAATAATATATCAGTGGAAAAGCTGGATAGGTTGGTGGGAAACATCGCAGCTGATGACTTCATATTCTTCAGCTATGAGGAAATACCACCCAATGGTATTGGATCAACAAAAGCTCTCCATATAACCACTACTTGTAAGGGGCACATATTACCGAGGGTCCTTCTGGACAACGGTTCTTCACTAAATGTGATGCCTTTAGCAACCTTATCCAAGTTACCAGTGGATTTATCCTATATGATACCGAGTTGCACGGTGGTCAGAGCTTTTGACGGAACCAGGAGGGAGGTTATGGGAACCATTGAAGTTCCTTTGGAAATAGGCCCGTGCACATATACAGTGAACTTCCAGGTTATGGATATCAATCCATCTTATAACTGTTTGTTGGGAAGGCCATGGATACATTCAGCTGGGGCTGTACCCTCGTCTCTTCACCAGAAACTAAAATTTGTGATGGAGGGTCGGTTGATTACGGTATCAGGGGAGGAAGACATAATAGCCTCCGCATCCACTGAATCTCCTTATGTGGAGCCGAATGAAGAGGCCGTGGAGTGTTCTTTCCGGTCTTTGGAATTTGTAAATGCAGTTTTTGTCGCTGAAGGACAAAAAATTCCAAAACCAAAGCTGTCCAAGAACACAAGGTTGGGGGTAAAAACCACCGTAGGAAAAGGCTGCAGGGCAGGAAAAGGTCTCGGGAAATATCTTCAGGGGATGGCTCGAGCCATAGAGGTGAAAGAAAAAAAGGATCGATTTGGCTTAGGATATCTTCCAAAGGCCCATGAGAAAAGAAGACAGGTTGAAAAGAATCGACAAAGGAGGATGGCCCGTTTTGCGGGTATGGATATTGAGTGGGAGCCTATGACATTCCCACCTATCCTTCACAACTTCCGCTCAGCTGGTTCTCTGTTCGGAGAAAAGAATTCTGATGATGTACTTGTGATGATAGAGAAAGCCTTCAAGAAATTCCAGGTGAATGGTGATGAACAGATGAATGATGTGGAGATCTGCATGACTGGGAAAGACAGAATTGAAAGAGAAAGTGCTAGCTGGATGGTGCGACCTTGTCCACCAGGATATAGACTAACCAATTGGAGTGCGACTGAGTTGCCCATAGTCTTTAAGTCTATTCCAAAGTAATACTTTTTAAAAAAGCAATCTTAATTATCTTTACCCAGAGATATTAAGTTTTTTTTGTAATGGGCTTTTCAAGCATTTTCATTCAATAAATAACAAGCACAATGCATTATCCATATTGATGTGTCCATATTCTTTCATTTTTGTTATTCATTTTCTTTTCTATATATATATTTTCCTATATTGTTTTTCTCCACCTATTTACAGGTGTACGGATGCAGAATATGAGGACCCTCCTGTCAGTAATTCTGAAATTGATTTTGAAAGACCCATTTGCACGGGTGATTTTGAGGCTAATGAAGATACTGAGGATTATGATCTACCTCCGGATTTATTGAGAAAAATAGAACAAGAGGAGAAGCAAGTACTTCCTCATAAGGAATTATTGGAAACAATAAATTTGGGAAATGATGAAGAGATAAAAGAAATCAGAATTGGAACTTCATTGTCACCATTAATAAAAAGTGAATTGATAGCTTTGCTCCAGGAGCATGTGGATGTATTTGCATGGTCATACCAAGATATGCCAGGGTTAAATCCGGATATTGTGGTTCATAGGCTCCCTTTAAGGCCAGAATGCAAGCCAATTCAGCAAAAGTTGAGAAGAATGAGGCCTGATATGCTGTTAAAGATAAAAGAGGAAGTGAAGAAACAATTTGATGCTGGATTCCTAGAGGTGGCAAAATATCCAGAATGGGTGGCAAATATTGTTCCAGTACCGAAGAAGGATGGCAAGGTGCGGATGTGTGTTGATTATCGAGATTTGAACAAGGCCAGCCCTAAAGATAATTTCCCTTTGCCCCATATTGATACTCTGGTGGATAATACAGCGAAGAGTTCTTTATTTTCTTTTATGGACGGATTCTCAGGATATAATCAAATCAAGATGGCACCGGAAGATATGGAGAAAACCACATTTGTTACAATGTGGGGCACCTTCTGCTACAAAGTAATGCCATTTGGATTGAAGAATGCTGGGGCAACATACCAGAGAGCCATGGTGACCTTGTTTCATGATATGATGCATAAGGGAATTGAGGTCTACGTTGATGATATGATCGCAAAGTCACAAGGAGAAGAGGAGCATATTGCGAATCTTAAGAAGCTCTTTGAACGATTAAGGAAATTTAGACTCAAGCTAAATCCGGCAAAATGCACTTTTGGAGTCACCTCGGGGAAGTTGTTGGGTTTTGTTGTCAGCAAAAGAGGAATTGAGATTGACCCAGATAAAGTGAATGCCATTCAGAATTTGCCACCACCTCGCACTCAAAAGGAAGTAAGAGGCTTTCTAGGGAGATTGAATTACATTGCTCGGTTTATTTCACAGTTGACCGACAAATGTGATCCAATATTTAAGTTACTTCGAAAGCGTGATCCAGGAGAATGGGATGAAGGGTGTCAGATTGCTTTTGAAAAGGTTAAGCATTATTTATCAAACCCACCAGTATTAATGCCGCCGATCCCGGATAAACCAATGATACTGTATTTATCAGTATTTGAAAGTTCCATGGGTTGTGTTTTGGGGCAGCTTGATGAAATGGGAAAGAAAGAACAGGCAGTTTACTATCTCAGCAAAAAGTTCACAGACTATGAGTTGAAATATTCGTCGGTAGAAAAGTTGTGCTGCGCCTTAGCTTGGACTGCTCGAAGACTCAGACAGTATATGTTGTACCACACCACGTGGTTGATTGCCAAGCTAGATCCAATCAAGTACATGTTGGAAGCACCTTCTCTGTCAGGGAGGACGGCAAGATGGCAGGTTTTATTGTCAGAGTACGACATTGTATACGTAAGTCAAAAAGCTATCAAAGGCAGTGCAGTGGCGGAATTCTTAGCAAGTCGGGCAGTGGAAGATTATGAGCCGTTGAACTTTGACTTCCCAGATGAGGATTTGATGTATGTGTCGCAAGCAGATGAGATTCCCCTAAAGAAGAAAGTGTGGAGAATGTACTTCGATGGCGCATCTAATGCCATGGGGCATGGAATCGGGGCAGTGCTTATATCCCCAGAAGAAGACTGTTATCCTTTCACTGCTAGATTGGATTTTGATTGTACAAACAATACTGCTGAGTATGAAGCATGTACTATGGGCCTTCGTGCCGCGGTGGACAGAAAGATCAAAGTATTGGAAGTCTATGGAGACTCAGCCTTGGTAATTTACCAGTTGCGAGGAGAATGGGAAACCCGAGATTCAAAGCTAATCCGATACCGAGAACTCATACTGAGTTTATTAGAGGAGTTCGAAGAAGTGAATTTCAATTACTTTCCTCGAGAAGAAAATCGAATGGCGAATGCTCTGGCTACTTTGTCATCGATGTTTAAAGTGAATGAAGGGGCAGAAGTTGTGCCGATCAAGATGAGCATATACGAGTCTCCTGCCCACTGCTTGAGTATCGAAGAAGAAGCAGATGGTCTCCCTTGGTATAACGACATCTTGCAGTACATCAAGAGTCAACAGTATCCAAAACAAGCGACAGAGAATGACAAGAGGACTCTAAGAAGGTTAGCAATGGGTTTTGTTCTAGATGGCGAGATTCTCTACAAGAAAGGGAAAGATCAAGTCTTGTTGAGGTGTGTCGGGTCTGCCGAAGCTCGAAGAATCATAGAAGAGGTCCATGAAGGGATGTGTGGCACCCACGGTAATGGTCACATGCTTGCTAAACAGATTATGAGGACAGGGTACTATTGGCTGACCATGGAAGGTGATTGTATCAGTTATTCCCGGAAGTGTCATAAATGCCAGATTTATGCAGATAAGATTCATGTGTCGCCATCACCTTTACATGTCATGACTGCACCATGGCCTTTTTCAATGTGGGGAATGGATATGATCGGGCCTATTACCCCAAAAGCTTCAAATGGACATCGTTTCATCTTGGTGGCCATAGATTATTTCACAAAGTGGGTAGAAGCTGCGTCTTATGCAAATGTAACGAAGTCGGTGGTATGCAGATTCGTCAAGAAAGAAATCATATGCCGTTATGGGTTGCCAGCAAGAATTATTTCGGATAATGCTCTCAATTTGAACAATAAGATGATGAGAGAAGGGTGTACTCAATTCAAGATCACACATCATAATTCGGCACCTTACCGTCCGAAGATGAACGGCGCAGTAGAAGCAGCTAATAAGAACATCAAGAGGATCGTTGAGAAGATGACCAATGTGTACAAAGATTGGCATGAGATCCTGCCTTTTGCTCTTCATGCATATCGTACTTCGGTCCGCACATCTACAGGGGCAACACCGTTTTCTTTAGTATACGGGATGGAAGCAGTGCTACCTATTGAAGTTGAGATCCATTCACTTCGGGTTTTGATGGAAGTTGGCCTAGAGGAAGCAGAATGGGTTAAAGCTCGTTATGAACAGTTGAATCTCATTGAGGAGAAAAGATTGAAAGCAATTTGAAAGCAATTTGTCACGGGCAGTTGTATCAGAGAAGGATGATTCGAGCCCACAACAAGAAAGTTCGTCCCAGACAGTTCCGAGAGGGGGAGTTGGTATTGAGGAAAATTCTCCCTATAGTGAAGGATCCAAGAGGAAAATGGGCTCCAAATTGGGAAGGACCTTATGTGGTAAAGAGAGCTTTTTCTGGAGGAGCATTGATTCTAACTCGGATGGACGGAGATGATTTTAGACATCCCGTAAATGCTGATGAATTGAAGAAGTATTATGCTTGAAAAAAAAAAAAAAAAAAAAAAAATTTGTGATGCTGTGCACATGAAAATTCGAATGATTCCAAGTGTAAAAAT
This sequence comes from Fremontodendron californicum, assembly GCA_030761205.1. NCBI lineage: Eukaryota > Viridiplantae > Streptophyta > Magnoliopsida > Malvales > Malvaceae > Fremontodendron > Fremontodendron californicum. The sequence continues at coordinate 28,904,576 of JAULJL010000005.1, forward strand.
AGAAATTCTATATATCTATTTCCCCTGAGAATTGCTTTTCAAAGAAAATATTTATGCTTGATATGATGAATGGCAGTTTTTCATATTCCTTCCACTAAGAAGAAATTATCCTTAGTCACCCCTTTGAGCCTTAAGAATTATTTCTTTCTTTGAACCTTGATCAAGGATCACCCTCTACACTGGAGGGCAAATGCGAGGAAAGATAATAAAAAATCATGGCAAAAAGAAAGCCATCAAAAAAATCAAAAAAAAAAGAGGGGACAGATGTTTCCAGAATGAGTTCTCCTCATGAAGTGATCCTTGATCCCATCACCCTTAAACACATTTTGGGCCTATTTATCCTTCCTTTCTAAAACTAAACCTTGGCCTACATTACATGCTTTGAAAGCCCATTTTGATCAAGCAGGGATATTTAATTTGGAAGATATTTCTCAGAATCCATCCCATCTTTTGGATTGATATTTTTACTGTGGAAGCATTTAGAATTCTCAAATGCAGAACCAAAAAAAAAAAAAAAAAAAGGAGAGGTTTAAGCCGAAAACCCCAAAGGGCGACTTAATACCGAACGGAGGAAACTTGAGTTGAAAACCTGTAAAAGGCAGCTTAAGTACTAATCAATGCTCCGTGTAATGGGGAAGAAAGCATCTTACAATCAGAGAAAAGGGGAACAATGCAGTCTGATGTAACTACAGAAGTTAAGAGGTTACCCAAGTGAATTGCTCATTCAAGAGAAATTTCAGATGGTTTGAAAAAGGAGGGGTCCAAGATATTCCGCATCCGGGGCATCTACAGCCTATAACCTTATATTTGTTTCTTATATCCTTGACATTTATTTTTACCATTTTAAAACATTTCTTCAATAAATTCTTGTCATCCTTTTCATGACAATTTTTTATTGATTCATATTCTTTTTCATATACTTTTAGATGCATTATGGTTGTTATTAAATTGAATGATGTTTAGTAATAAAAATCTTTAAATAAAGGGATTTCAAAGTATTACTAAGGAATAGATTTAAATCTTGGAAAGGTTTGGAAAGTTCACCAAGAAAAGAAAACAGTGAACGTGGTGGAGACTCCATTGCGTAGTCAGAAAATCTGTGAACTTCAGCAAAAGACAGAAGCTGAGACTATTTGACAAGATATCTTGAGTGAAGGATCCCTCAAGTGGGGCATCAATGAACAGTTGAAGACTCTGTCCTGAAGTCATATAATCTGTGAACCTCAAAGAAACCATGGATTAGAAATTATGGCATAATCATTTGATTGCATTTATTAGGAAGCATACAAGCATTTGCAAAAGCATAGCATTCTCATCATTGCATTTAGTTAACAGTGCAGATATCAGGCAAGCTTGGACTTCCCCAAGAAGAAGCTCGTTTTGCTTCTCAAAAGATTCAGAGTTTGAGATTGCCATCAAGGTATTTTCTTTTGCTTTAAATCGAATTCATTTTGTTTTATCAAATGAGTCGAGCTTTGAGATCATCGTCGAAGTATTTCCTTTTGTTTTAAATCGAATTCATTCTGTTTTATCAAATGAGTCGAGCCTTGAGACCATCGTCGAGGTATTTCCTTTTGTTTTAAATCGAATTCATTCTGTTTCGTCAAATGAGTCGAGCCTTGAGACCATCGTCGAGGTATTTCCTTTTGTTTTAAATCGAATTCATTCTGTTTTATCAAATGAGTCGAGCCTTGAGATCACCATCGAGGTATCTCCTTTTGTTTTAAATCGAATTCATTCTGTTTCGTCAAATGAGTCGAGCCTTGAGACCATCGTCGAGGTATTTCCTTTTGTTTTAAATCGAATTCATTCTGTTTCGTCAAATGAGTCGAGCCTTGAGACCATCGTCGAGGTATTTCCTTTTGTTTTAAATCGAATTCATTCTGTTTCGTCAAATGAGTCGAGCCTTGAGACCATCGTCGAGGTATTTCCTTTTGTTTTAAATCGAATTCATTCTGTTTCGTCAAATGAGTCGAGCCTTGAGACCATCGTCGAGGTATTTCCTTTTGTTTTAAATCGAATTCATTCTGTTTCGTCAAATGAGTCGAGCCTTGAGACCATCGTCGAGGTATTTCCTTTTGTTTTAAATCGAATTCATTCTGTTTCGTCAAATGAGTCGAGCCTTGAGACCATCGTCGAGGTATTTCCTTTTGTTTTAAATCGAATTCATTCTGTTTTATCAAATGAGTCGAGCCTTGAGATCACCATCGAGGTATCTCCTTTTGTTTTAAATCGAATTCATTCTGTTTCGTCAAATGAGTCGAGCCTTGAGACCATCGTCGAGGTAGTTCTTTTTGTTTTAAATCGAATTCATTCTGTTTCGTCAAATGAGTCGAGCCTTGAGACCATCGTCGAGGTAGTTCTTTTTGTTTTAAATCGAATTCATTCTGTTTCGTCAAATGAGTCGAGCCTTGAGACCATCGTCGAGGTATTTCCTTTTGTTTTAAATCGAATTCATTCTGTTTTATCAAATGAGTCGAGCCTTGAGACCATCGTTGAGGTAGTTCATTTTGTTTTAAATCGAGCCCATTCTGTTTTATCAAATGAGTCGAGCCTTGAGACCATCGTCGAGGTAGTTCTTTTTGTTTTAAATCGAATTCATTCTGTTTTATCAAATGAGTCGAGCCTTGAGACCATCGTCGAGGTAGTTCTTTTTGTTTTAAATCGAATTCATTCTGTTTCGTCAAATGAGTCGAACCTTGAGACCATCGTCGAGGTATTTCCTTTTGTTTTAAATCGAATTCATTCTGTTTTATCAAATGAGTCGAGCCTTGAGACCATCTTCGAGGTATTTCCTTTTGTTTTAAATCGAATTCATTCTGTTTTATCAAATGAGTCGAACCCTGAGACTGTCGTCAATATATTTTCGCTAGTTTTAAAGACCTCCGGGCACCATTTTTCTTTTGAAAATCGAATTCGTTTTCTTAAGACGGATCGAGCCTTGATTAGTCAGGGAATTCAATTTAAGGACAAATCTTCAATTTACAGCTTATTATCAAAACAAAAAAAAAAAAATAACAAAAAAAAATGATAGAAAAGAAAACCCCTTTCCCTTTCTTTCATATGTGATATCACTGACCGTACAAAATTAGTGTTGGTTTATCTTTGCCTGATTCCTGATTCTCAGCAATAGCCAAAGAGGGGCAGCTGTAGACACCTAATTTTGTCCGGACCACTAAAACAGGTATGTTTTCTTCCCATATTGATGTTTTCGAGTATAAAAAGACTGTTTTCATCCTGCAGATGGTACTCCGAGACTTAGTTTAAGAGGGCGAGCACAAAAAGTCAAACTTGAAAAAGTCAACCCCGAAAAAGTCAACCCCAAAAAAGTCAACCCCAGAAAGTCAACTATTGAAAAAGTCAACCCACTTTCACAATCAAGATTTTGAGTTCAATTGAAAAATGGCGAAAGAATTTTGATAATCCGAGGTCTACATTGAAAGATATGGAGTTCGGAAGTTGGGATTTGGAGATTCAGTAGAAAAGAAACCCTAATCCGAGAAATTTGGGGAAAAGTGCTTAAACGATCAAACTGGTCGAAATTGAAGGTTCCAAATGAAAGATAAGCACTGACTACGGGTAATGGAGAAGTCACTTGCAAGAAAAACCGAAAGAAAAGTCAATCCGGGAGAAAACCGAGAATTAGAGTTTTTAGTGGATTTCGGTGAAATCGGGAAGAATCACAGAAATGGCCCGACTTGGTAAGACCAAATCCCTCAATGGATGAATAATGGTTAAAAAGGATGGCCCAAGGCTCAGATTGAAGAAAATCTGAAAATCGGATTTGTTTTGAGCAAAACCGGGTTTCGGAGGTAAAAGGGCAAAATTGGAAAAATTTGGGAAAAATAGCAAATGGACTCCGAAAATTATGGAAAATTTGTCAATCTCATTCTTAAATCATTTGAAGGAGATTGGCGAAAGAAAATCTTGATTCCGAGTTCGTTTGCAAAATGGCCAAATCCCGGGCTTCTTATAGAGTAATTCAAAAAGGAAAATCCCGGAAAAATAGCAAATGGACTCCAAAAATTCTGAAATTTGGAAAATCTCATTTTTAAATTATTTGGAAGAGATTGGCGAAAGAAAATCTTGATTCCGAGTTCGTTTGCAAAATGGCCAAATCCCGAGCCTCCTATGCAGTAATTCAAGCCGATAAATCTCGAAAAAATACCAAATGAGCTCCAAAAATTATGAAAACTTCCAGATCACACTTTTTAATTATTTTGAAGAGATTGGTGAAGGAAAATCTTGATTTGGAGCTCGTTTAAAAAATGGTAAAATGTAGGGGCATAAAAGGGCATTTTTGGGAAGAAAAAATCCAAATAAATAGAAAACGGACTCGGATAATTTTGAAAACTTCCAGAACTCAATATTTTATTATTTTGGAAGTATTAAAAAAATAAAAATTGAATTTGGAGTCCGTTTGATATTTACTTGCATCCGGGGGGCAAAATGGTCATTTCACCCAAGCAACCGAAAAGGGCTTTTTTTGGCCCTTCAAAAAATCAGAGTTGGGCTGGAAAAGAGAAGTGCTGGAATGCCCAAGCCCAAGGAAAGGAGGAAGCTTCTAATTATTTTATTTTTTTTAATCAAGTGGTTAAAAATCAAGAGTTAGTTAACCATTCTCTTTGATCAAGCCATGGTGAGTAAACCACATAGGTTAAGAAAGATGTCAACATTATTTTTGCATAGAGAGGGCTGAGATGCTAATCTAAGGGTGGTAATTTCATGACTTTTCATCTTGAATTATTAGCCATTTGATGGAAAATAGGTTACACAAAAATGACAACATCTTTGAGGCTATATAAACATCATTAAGGCCAACCCTAGAGAGGCACATTTTGGTTTTTTTCTTTTCCATTTTGGCTTATTTCTCTTAGTTTTTCTTAGTTTTTATCTTCTTGGTTGAGAGCAAAAAAAGAAAAGTTTAGAAAAAAAAGGAAAGTTTGAAGAGAAAAGCTTGAAATATTAGCTTCTTGAGGTTGCTCTTGAGCACCAACTCTTGCACTTTCATTTTCTATTCTTGTTTTTTGCTATTTTAATCTCTACTTGGTGAGTTTTCATTTTAGAATAATGTTTTTTTTTGTTCTTCCTTCATTTCCTTTCTTAAGTATATTTTATTTACATTTTGTTTTTACAATAAACTCACCATGGCCAAATGGCCTACATTATTTATTTTAAGTTGTTGTGTTGATTCATTTTACCATATTGTTTATGCTATTTTCTTGTTTTTGATGTTTTAAATGTTATGTTATTTCATGTTCTTAAGTTATATTTAATTTGGTTGCTTTATTTGTTGCCATTTATGTCTTAGATTTCATGTTTTTGCATTTTTAATTTTCTGTTTTCATGTTGTTTAAATTTGAGCATGTTTTAGAGTTAGCATATTAAGTGTTTGTGAAAATGCTTGTGTGATTCTTTGCATGATTCTTGTTTTATATCTTAGTGAGCATGTTTTAGACTTAGTATATTAGGTGTTTGTGAAAATGCTTGTGTGATTTTTGTGTTATGACTTAGTTTTTCATGCTAGTATGCCAAGTGTTTGAGAAAATGCCATGCTTGTTGGAGCTTGAGGCCATTTGGCTACTCCATGTGTTTTGCATTGTGTGTTGCATTTTTTGTCATGCTAGTTGTTAGGTTTTTGCATTTGCATGATATTTGGTTGGATTTTTGAATTAAGCATGCCTTGTGTTTGTAAAAATGCCATGCATGTTTTAGGTCTAGGTTACATTAAATGCCATGCAAGTTCATGTTAGGTCTAGGCCATATTATTTATGTCATGCATTTTCCTTACATTTAGGTTTAGATCCATGCATTATGTTTGCTGCATTATTTCATGCATTTCATATTCATACCACTTGAATAATGACTTGAGCCAATTGATGGTTCAAAGTCATGCTCTCTTGAGCACACTTGTGGAAAATTAAGTTTGTCAAGTTGATTATTCTACCTTTGTGATTTTTTTTTACTTAGACAATTTTTATCTAACTTTCAAAAAGTCTTAGCTATTGTTTGGAAATCATTTTATGAGTTTCAAATATTTTTACTTTGATTTTTAAATGATTTTATCAAAGACAAAAAAATGTGCTAGCAAAGCAGTTTTTTTTTCTCCTCAAAAAAAACTCGTACATCTCTGATTTTTCTGGGAATTCATCTTTGATCATAAAATTAATCCGATTTTTTATCGTGTAGTTTTACATGTCCTGAGTCTCCAGTAATTTTTTCAGAATTTTTGGAATTTTTAAAAAATAGGGTAAAAAATCATGGATTAAAACTGGACAGTGGAGTCAGAATTGAATTTAAAGAAAAACAAAGCAGTTTTTTCTCCTCAAAAAAAACTCGTACATCTCTGATTTTTCTGGGAATTCATATTTGATCATAAAATTAAGCCGATTTTTTATCGTGTAGTTTTACATGTCCTGAGTCTCCAGTAATTTTTTTAGAATTTTTGGAATTTTTAAAAATAGGGTAAAAAATCGTGGATTAAAACTGGACAGTGGAGTCAGAATTGAATTTAAAGAAAAACAAAGCAGTTTTTTCTCCTCAAAAAACTCGTACATCTCTGATTTTTCTGGGAATTCATCTTTGATCATAAAATTAAGCCGATTTTTTATCGTGTAGTTTTACATGTTCTGAGTCTCCAGTAATTTTTTTAGAATTTTTGGAATTTTTAAAAATAGGGTAAAAAATCGTGGATTAAAACTGGACAGTGGAGTCAGAATTGAATTTAAAGAAAAACAAAGCAGTTTTTTCTCCTCCAAAAACTCGTACATCTATGATTTTTCTGGGAATTCATCTTTGATCAGAAAATTAAGCCGATTTGTTTTCGTGTAGTTTTACATGTCCTGAGTCTCCAGTATTTATTTTAGAATTTTTGGAAGTTTTAAAAATTGGGTAAAAAATCGTGGATTAATACTGGACAGTGGAGTCAGAATTGAATTTAAAGAAAAACCATTTTTCTGTTTTGGTTAATTTACTTAGAGTGGGCTGATTAGGAGGGTTAGCTACTGACTTAGGATAATTTATAAGCCTTTTTAAACTCTAAAAATGGTTTTTCAAGTCCCGGGTTAAGGGTAGCCAAGTCCGGATTTTTTAAACTTAGGAAATTAGAGCCATTTAAAAAATTCTAGCCCAGTTTTTATTTTTAATTCAAGCTTCTCAAAATTATTTTCAAACAATCACAAAGTATTTTGGTTTTAGAATATTTAATTTGACATATTTTCCTAAGGTAGCCGGATATCTTTTTAGATATACGGATTTCCTTAATTAAAGGAAAAAATACATTTCATGCATTGCATTTTTATATTCATGCATTTTATATAATATGTGATTCTTGTTATAATAATTTCTATGATATTGTTATTATTTTGATTTATATTTTTGATGTTATATGGTTTATCATATGATTTGGAATATTTCATGATATCCCATGCTTTTATTTAGTCATTTTTTTGGTCATATTATTTAGCATATACTATGTTCATGCACTATTATTTCTATTTTTATTTTCATGCATATTATATGGTAGCATTATTTCATATTCCATTTCATTTAATGTATATGCCATATCATTCATGTTTGCCATGTCATTTAGGTTGCATTATATTATTTAGATTTTGCTATGTCATTTTATTTATGTCATGCATATACATGTTCATTTATTTTAAATGTTTTCAAAAAGATAATGGTTTTCAATAAAAATAAAGATATTCCCGAGTTAAAATAATTCATGAGTTCTCTACCGGGTTTGCTGGAGGGAATTTCATCAATTATCATTAATAAAGGAATATCTTTCTTTCAAAAGAAGAAGGATTCGGAAAGTTTTCCAAAACTAATAAAAATTTCTATATTTTGCCACGTTTGTTGGGGAATATAGGAAAATTTTGAATTTATAAATTCCGGATCATTTTCAATAAAAAAATGGAATTATTTTTAAATTGGGAATTAACTTGAAATACTAAGTTTAAAACCAACTTTTTTACCGAGACTTGAGATAACACACGATTAATAAGGTACCGATTTATACGGGCGTTGTGGGGGTGCTAATCCTTCCCCACACGTAACCGACTCCCGAACCCGCTTCTTTGATTTCTCTGGTTTAAAACGCAGACTTGAAATTGGTTTTTAAAATGTTTTAATTAATTTTTAAAATATTTTATAAAACCGGTTTTAATAGGTGGCCGATCACACCTAGCTAAAAAAGATTGGTGGCGACTCCATGTCTTTTTTAAGGTCATTTTCAAAACCTTCATTTTTCTAGAGGAATTAAGTCGACTTTTCCTCGATTTTTTAATGTCACATCTAACGAATAATAAAGTCTTGCGATGAGCCGTTATTTTTTAGGTTGCGACACATAGGCCTAAGTTTAATTAATGCTGACCTCACAACTCTTTAAGAATTTAAAGAATTAAAGAAAACTTTAGATTAACAAGATATAATAAGTATTTATTTAAATTCTAAACCATACTGCACGTGCTTTTGCACGTGATGATATAAAAAGTTAATATTATTTATTTTAATAGATATAATTTATTATTAGATTTTTTGATAAATTTATATATTATATTTTTTTAATATAAAATTATAAAAAATTATTATAAATATTATCAAAATTGTATCAAATGTGATTAAAATTATTAGAAATATTATCAAAATTATTATAAAATGATGTCAAAGGTTATCAAAATTATTTTAAAAGTTATCAAAATTATATCAAAGGTTATCAAAAATTTTCACAAGTTATCAAAATCATATCAAATGTTACCAAAACTATTAAAAATTTTATCAAAATTATCACAAAGATTATCAAAATTTGTACAAAGATTTTCAAAATTATATCGAAAGTTACCAAGACCATATCAAAGGTTAGCACAATTATATCAAGGGTTATCCAAAAATTATATCAAAAGTTACCAAAATTGTTAAAACGTTATCTAAATTATATTAAATGTTACCAAAATTATATTTAAGGAACCAAAACTATTATAAAAATGATCAAAATTATATCAAATGTTATCAAAATTATATCTAAGGTTACCAAAATTATTACAACTGTTATAAAAATTATATAAAACATTACCAAAAGGATACCAAAATTATATTAAATTTTGCCAAAATCATATCAAAGATTACCAATTATATCAAAGATTATCAAAATTACATCAAAAATTTCCAAAACTATATCAAAGGTTATCAAAACTATTTCAAAAGTTATCAAAATGACAAAATCATTCTAAAAACTATCAAAATCATAAAAGGTTATCAAAATTATATCGAAGGTTAACAAATTATTTCAATACAAAATTATATACAAAATTATCAAAACAATTACAAATATTATCAAAATTATACCGAAGGTTATCAAAACCATTTCAAAAGTTAACAAAATTATATCATAGGTTGTCAAAATTTATTAAAGGTTATTAAAATTATATTATAGACTTTCAAAATTATATCAAACGTTATTAAAATTGTTTCAAAAGTTATCAAAATTATATTAAAAATTATCAAAAGGTTATCAAAATTATATCAAAGCTTACCAAAATTATATAAAAAGGTTATTAAAATTATATCAAATCTTATATCCAAAATTACCAACAGTACATATACAATTACCAAAATTACATCAAAGGTTACATACCTATATTATATAAAATGTTATCAAAATTGTAAAAAATTACCAAAATTACATCAAAGATTATTTATGTTAAAAGTTATCAAAATTATATCAGAAGTTACTAAAATCATATTAGAGGCTATCAAATCATATCAAAGGCTATTAATATCATATCAAAGGTTATATTATATATATTATATTATATAAAATGTTATGTATTTATTTTTACTTATTATATCTTTATGTTAAAATCATTCATGTCTTATCTCATATATATTATTGTATTTTAACATAAATTTATGATCCAATTGTCCTATCATACTATCAAATTAATTTTAATTATTATCTTTGATTATATTTTCATATTTCGATTCTCGTTAAGTAAATAATTCTTTAAGGTTTCCAAAACCTAAAATTAATCAAAAGTTAACAAAATCATATGAAAGGTTATAAAAATTATATCAAAACTTATCAAAATTATATAAAAGGTTATCAAATTTATATCAAAGGATACTAAAATTGTATCAAAGGTTACCAAACGTACATCAGAGGTTACCGAAATTATATTAAAGGTTACCAATATTATATCAAAAGTTATTAAAATAGTATTAAAGGTTATTAAAATTATATTAAAGGTTATCAAAATTATATCAAAAGTTATTAAAATCATATTAAAAGTTATCAAAATCATATCAAAGGCTATTAAAATCATATCAAAAGTTATTAAAATCATATTTAAAGTTACTAAAATCATATTAAAGGTTATTATATATAAGGTTATGTGTTTATTATTACTTATTATATATTAAATTATTTATGTCAAAATCATTCATGTTTAATTTTATATGGTAATATATATTATTGTAATTTAACATAATTTTATGATCCAAGCATTCTATCATACTACCAATTTAATCTTAATTATCATGATTGATTATATTTTCACGTTTCGGTTTTCGTCAAGTAAATATTGCTCTAAGGTTTTTCGTGACCTAATAGCTAGATAAATAAGATTTTGATTCTTAACAAATAAATATTTTTCTAATATTATTTTAAAACCTTATTATTATTATTATGCTTAACAATAAATTTGGAAGTGTTGTTCTCTTAAAAAAAATTAATAATAATAAAAAAAAGAAAATAGATAAAAATTAGTCAATTTTTAATTTAAAGAAATTATTATTAATTGAGAAAAGTTTACTTTAATTAGGATTTTAATGTTTACAAGAAAAAAATAAAAATAGTGAATATTTTATTAATTTAATAAAAAAAATCAATAATTAAAAATAAAATAATTAATTTAATAAATTATTAAAGATATATATATGTCATTCACTATTTATATTTTGGAGTTGATATTTTTATATATAGTATTGATATTGATATGGAAGAGAAAGAAAAAGCATCGTTAATGCTACTTCGATGTCAACTTGAAGTTGTCTGCAAATGAAATCTTTGGAGTTGATATTTTTATATATAGTATTGATATTGATAAGGAAGAGAAAGAAAAAGCATCGTTAATGCTACTTCAACGTCAACTTGAAGTTGTCTGCAAATGAAATCTATGATCTGTTGGATCACCGAATGTCTCAAAATTAGAAGTGATAATTGAACGAGTTTGGGTTGGGTTATTTCGGGTTTGGATTAAATTGGGTTTAGGTTTTTTCACGTTTGAGTTTTTTTGGGTTCGGATTTTTTTGGATTTGGACCTTTTCAGGTTCAGGCCTTTCGGGCTCAAGCTTAGATTCGGTTTTGGATTTTATGTCATTTTTTATTTTCTGTTACATGTAATCATTATTACATAATTTAAATGTTTAAATTCAAAAATAAATTATTATTATTTTTTAAGTAAGCTTTTGTATAATATAATATTTTAATTATATTTATATATTAATATCAATATTTGTTAACACCAAAAGGATATAAAATTAATCTGTTTTATAAAATCAATTTGTTACATAATTGATTATAGAAAATATGTTATATATTATATTGATATTTAAAATAATTGATTCGATGAACTCAAATATTCAACATACATTTTGATTTATATCATGCATACATATCAATTATACACACTAATAATTAAATCAAAATGGGCAAATGATTACATTTGAAAAAGAAACAAGATTAAAGTTTAAGAGCCGGTAAAGTAATGAATATATATATATATATATTATTAGTTATTATTCAATTATTTTCTTGATGATCTAATTTTAATTTAAAACTATTTTTTTTTTCAGAAATTATAATTAATTTTTTTATATATATAGTATATATTTAAATATTTTAACAATTTATCATTTGAATGGTAAATATTAAATAGTAATGATCAATGAAAATGAGATGATATAATAATATGTAAACATGATAATTTTAGACATGATACAATTATATGAGACGTGAAAGATACGGGATATATAAGATAATATCATGATATTATTAATTAATTAGGTTGAGATTAAAGAAAAAATAATTACGTAAAAGAAATTGTGAATTCTAAAAGAATACGGATTATGAATAAATTAATTAAGTTTATGCATGAAAGAAAAACAAAAAATTAGTAATATAATTATATAAGTATCATGTTTTGGATAACATACTAATTGAGTTTTTGATTTCTTATTTTTTTTTTCATTATCTTAAATAATATTAGTAGTATAATTTTTAGTATGATTGTTTGTAGGATTGTAACTCATTAGTTAATAGCATTAATTTTAATATATTATTTTAAACAATTTTTAGACATATCACATATGCAAATATATGAGAGAAATAAATAAAACATTATATTAAAATTTAATAGCAATGAAATATATATATATATATATATATATAAATAATCACCATTTTAGATACTTTCAACTTTATCCTAAAAAATATCTTTTAGATGATTTTTCAAAAATAATCATCATTTTATTTCTTATAGTTCTAAGAAAAAATATTTTCTTTTAATCACAACTCAATTATCTACACATAAATTAATTTTTCTTATATTATTATCTTAAGACGAATTTAATTTTTAAATTAATTATTGGCAATTAGACAATACACATATTCATTTCGATGGTGAATTCACCAAGATACGAGAGGTTAAAATTACAAGTAAAAACTATAATATTTTAATAGAAATACAATATTTTAATATATATTAATTATTATTTTAAATAAACCAATAAAAAAAAGATTAGAATAAAATTGATAATTAAAGTTTTTGTATTATAAAAAAATTATTTAATTACAATTCGGTCATTCTTATTGTTAGTATTAAATTCGGATTTATAATCAGGTTGATCTCGGGTTCGGATCTTTTCGGGTTCGAGCCATTTCAGGCTCGAGCCATTTCAGGTTTCAGTTTTTTCAGATTTGGGTTTTTGACTTTTTTTTGGTCAAATCGGGTTCGGGCAAGTTCAAGTTTGGATTTTTTTCGGGCGGGTTTACGGGTTCGAGTTCATTTTACCACCTCTACTCAAAATCGTGATAACATTCATTACATCTGCAATTACAATAAACACGATACAACCGAAAATGCATTCGTGGTCACTATTTAAATCTCTAAGTAGGACACAGCATAAATATCAGGAAGCTCACTGTAAAATCCTCATCAAAACTGTCTGTAACCAATGCGATGCTGTTGCTTCTGTTCCTGACATTCTTTGCTACCAGCTAGAGAGTCCAAATCCTCAATACTTCATTTCCACCGGTAGCATATCATTTAGGTCTCGTTTAATATTGCTTCTGGAACAGCTTTTGAGGTCAAAAGCTGCTTTTTACTGCAAACGCAATACTAAACAGATAAAAAAAATTTGGCTTCTGCTGTTAAAACCATGGTTTTAACAGCCAAACCAAAAAGCCAAAAAATATAGCTTTTGGGCTTTAAAAGCTGGCTTTTGGATAAAATGACTTTATTATCCTCACATCTCTACATTTTTATTATTTTAAACATATCTTTTTTTGACATTTCAATTTTCTACAACATTTTTTCACAGCAATGCTAAACACTTAAAAGTTTTTAAACCACACTTTTTCATTACACTTTATAAACACACTTTTTCCAACTCGAGTTTTTTTCAACCCAAACTTTTTCCAACAGCAATGTTAAACTAGTCCTTAGTTTGTTTGTATCCTGATTTTCTTGGTTACCAAGACTCAAACTTGTTTGCCCAAAATTCTCTTAGACCAAAGCTAATGGCCATATTTGGTTTTGATTTTCAGGATTAATTTTACCAATTTGAGCATTCGGATAAGTATGAAAACCCACATCAATATATAGTACTGCTATCAAGTTTTGCTGTTTCTTTCGACCCTGGTCTTCTTTCTCGCCATCAACGTAGTCGGAATCCACAACAGCTCCATCAGTAGTCACATATAGTTTGTTGGGATCCTGGTTTTCTCGATTAGCAAGATTCAAATTTGTATCCCCACAATTCAATTCAACCATGGTCAACGGGCAAACTTGATCTTGATTTTCAACACCAGCTTTCTTGCCTGGTACGGCCTACGGGAACCAACATCCATCCCATTCGTCATTATCATCAATCTCTGGGGCTTTACTTTTACGCTTCTTCAAATTCTCAACCCTGTCTGATTCTCAAACCCCACAGCTGTTGGCAAACTTGTATGTAATAAGCAATATTTCATTACTACTAAATATAAATTAAAAGATTAAAGAACATATTACTTATCTGTAATTCCGGCAGAACAGCATATAAAAAAAAATACGAACAATCCAGAATGGAAAATTGACAACACTTACAGGTTAATCCGAATACAGAAAAAGGATAATCGAGTCAAGGTTGGACCTTTGACCTTAAGACGATTATTGCCTGTCTCTCAGGTGCTAACAGTATGTCGCAATTCGTCTCCCAGGTCTCCTCGATTACGTTGCAATCAAGAGCACACTTTTAGCAACACGGCGAACCAGAAAAATGTCGGTCTCTCTCACAGAAGACACAAGAAAAGACAAGAGCAGTGTGGAAAAATTAGGAGAAATTTTCAGTACTTTAAAAAGAAGGCACTGCTCAGGTTTATATAGAAAAACAGATGACTTTTCGGAACAGACACATCATTTGGAATAAAACCTGTTCGGCCAAACAGACAGCTTTTGAAAATAAAAAGATTTTTAGTTTAAACCGAACAGACAAAACTTTTAACAAATAAAAAGGTTCGGTCCGAAAAGATACTTCTTAAACAGACAAGTCTCTTGGTTGGAGAATACTGAACCGGTTCGGTTTGGACTGAATATAAATATCGGTTGGGCAGTAAAAAATTAATTACTGCACAAACCCAAACCCGACCCGACCCAGCCCGACTCGGCGGCGCGCGTGTGGTCCAGCTCAAGTTGTGTAGGTCTTCGTCTACCACAAAACTTAAGTGCCCCTTGGGGCCCAACCCTACATGAAAACAAGGCTTATAAATACCATAAGCCTATGCTTTTGTTCATCCTATGTGAGGTTCCACACCAATCACTAACATCAACCAACTTTCTTCCTCTTCAAGTGGGTATAAAGAGATTAATTTCTCATTCAAACATGATATCAATTGTGTACATAAATTATGCACCGTGTATCTACTTACGACAACCTACGTATTAAAATACGTATTTCGTATTTATACACCAAATAATATATTGATATCCAACAACAACATCTTCATTCCTGATCCCGCAAACAACATAAACTTCCAACTTTATCAGAGAAAATTCATGCATGACCCAGTTTCCATAATTAGCATGGCATGATGGCAAATAGTATCAGCATGTACAAGCACTACCAACAGAAATTAAAAAAAAATAAAGTATTAAAGAAAATATAAAACTATAAACCAACATTGAGGATCTAACTTATAGGCAATTCATGGAATTCGTTGAATTGAAAGTAAAATGATAAAGATAGACATTTGAATAAAAATTTAAACAAAAAGGATCTTGCCAGATACCCAAGCTTACGAATTTGAACAAAAATTCGAACCCAATTTAGCTAATCCAATCAAAACTGAAAATTCAAACATACCCTGTTCATCAAAATTCAAAAGCAAATAAAACCCAATACTTTTCTTTGATGAAAAAAAAAGTTTTGAACTTGTACTTTAACAGTGCCTTGAGGGGTACCCTTCTTGTTAATATCAAATCCAAAAAAACCGCGTTTCAAAACACATGTAGAAGCAACAGAAATCATTCTCTGAGTAAGAAGCCGGCAACACTAAGGGCAGCATTGATAAGGAAGGATCTTGAGGTCTTGCTCGATCTTATAGTGTTGGAAAAGATGGTACAAGTATGGGATTGAAAAGAAAAGACAGAATTTAAAAAATAAGCCTTTCGTTTGGTGGAGCAATTGGTGGCTCGATTTGGGTGGTTGTTTCTTGGGTTTGAGGAGGACTTGGTTTTGTATCTGTCCCTGTTGCTGTGGTTGTTGAAGCTCTCTTGCCAGTTGGCATGGATGCTGCTCTGTTTCTCTCATTCTTGAAATAACTGGACCGTTGGATTGATTTAATTGTAAATTGGAGATCAGTTCAGTTCGGTATATATTTTAGAATCAATTATTCGTGAGTTGGTAAAAATCGATTAAATCGATAAAGATCAGATTAAACTTAGAAAAAATCAGTTTTAGATTTATATTATTTAAAAAAAATTATAAATGAAGAGATTCGAATTTTAAATTATATCATTTAGTCAAATAAATTCGATAATTTTGGACACGATATGAAAGTGTCACATAAATACGAAACGTTTAATAAACATGAAAACAGTGTTATAAATATTACACAGTATGTTTCAATATAATTAACACAATATGTATAATACATATGTCGTATTCGTATTTAAAATTTGAGATAATTAATAATTTGTATTGTATTTATGTTAACACTCTAACACGAAAAAAATACGAGACACGATAGCATACACGAATTATCAAATTTATAGTCAAATATATATTTTATTAAGTATTTATTGTATTTAATATTTATTTATTTTAATTAAATCAATTAATTAAATTAATGACTAAAAATTTCACCGATTTAATCTTTAAATTTTTTTCAACATTAGTTTCTCTGCAATTTTTTTATTTCTCTCAAATTTGTTCTCTTTGAATTTTCACTGTATCTATTCTATTTTTATATTACATGTTTGAGGTTTGTTTTTTTTCTTTCTACAAGAACACTTGGACTGGGTCGAGTCTTTTAGTTTACTTTCATTTTTGGCTTCACCAAACCAACGAGATCTTGCCACGATACCATATTTCATGCCTAGGTGTCACGCATTTTCCACGTAAAACATTGCACAAGCATCCAACAGGTAAAGGGGGCAATCGAGTAGATTCGGATCTATTTTTGGATTCGCGTTATTTTGAATTCGAGTTTCGTGTCATCTCATCTTAGATTGAGATAATTTTGAGTGTAAACCATTTTATTTTAGGTTGTTCGGGTTATTTCAAAATTAAACCATTGTATGAATTATTTTGAATTCATTCGTTCAGTATTAAAGTAATTATAATTTAGATTTTTTTTGAGTTAATAATTTTGGTTTTATGGTTTTGATATTTTAGATTAGACCCATCTTTAGTTTGGGTCGTTGCAGTTTCCATCATTTTGAATTTAAATTGTTTAGCATTCGAGTTATTTTAAGTTTAATTTTTTTTTATTCAGATTATTTTATATTCGAATTTTTTTAGATTCAAATTTTTGACTTTTTTTCAATCAATTTGAATTAAAATAGATTCAATCTATTTTTTGAATTGATAAAATTAGCTAAAATATTAAAAAAGTTCTTTATACTTTTTAAAAATTTTCATATTTTTCTATTGTATCCAATTGAACTCTTGAAATATTATTTTTATTTAATTAAGCCCTTATTTTACATGAAAATCACTACAATTCGATAGAAAAATAATGTTTATTCAAACAAAAATAGTATTTTGAGAGTTCAATTAGACAAAAATAATATTTTGAAGGCTTAATTAGATAAAGATAATATTTTAAGGTTTAATTTTATATAATTAAAGGATAAAAGTTTATTTAAGAAACTAGTGTGCTATCTATGCTTCGCACCGGATATCTTAATTCGTGTACTCTAATTTGTTTCTTAAATCCATCTTTATGTGAGAGCATTCACCGTTGCCACAATAAACAATCAATCAATTACTCATTTATAGCAACTTCAAGTTTGAAAAACTATCACAATTTTAGCCAAACCATAAAAAGAACACAATGACAACAACAAATTTTACAATGGCATGATAAGAATAACACACAAAAAAAATGTGCAAGCAAAGAAAAAGAATCAAAACATCAAAAACTCATCAAGAACAACAGAGAATAGATAACATTGAAAAAAAAATAGAAAAAAGATTAAAAGAATTTTTAAAAGTAATAAAATTAAAAAAAATCTTCTTTTTTTTTCTCATCCCTTCCATCAATTCTTTTACTTGAGTTTTGAGTTCCTAATGCTCACTCATTACTAATTCCAATACTTTGATCTTTTCTCTTAAATTCGTCTTTATGTGAGAACATTTATTCTTGCTATAATAAATAGTCCATAAGTTATTCATTCACAACAACTTTATAATCCGATGCCTTAGCATCCGAAACAATAAAGCACAACTTACATTCAAAACCAAAACCACCTCCAATAATACTATACTAAATAGCCAAAAGAACCAAAATAGAGCAAAATTATATATAAAAATTGATTAGAATGTTCAAATTATATAAAGTTGATTAGAATGTTCAAACCTTTAATTTGCTGCAATCAAATCAAATCAGCTCTGGAAACATATCTAAACAAACCAATAGAAATTAAAAAGATCAAAAATCAAAATTATGACAAATCTAATAAATATAATTTGTTATAGGCATGTCATAGACTTAAGGGCATCCCAAATTCTTATGAATATTATCATACCCAATTAAAACATCTTCAATCTTCATTCTTTGGAGGGGCTAAGAACTTACTTGGAAAAATACTATCAGCCCAACAACAATTATAAAATCTTCCCACAATAAAAGCCCTAAACCTAGCATCAAATCAATTTCATACCTAAAAGAATAGTATTATATGAAAATTTAAGCACCAAAAACCAACATGAAAGAAGAAAAAAAAATCCAATAGTAGTTATTACCTTATTGATTTTCCAACATAACAACCTTGACTTTACAAATCTGAGTCTTCACTTTGGCAAGTTTGTTGATCTCTTCAGGATGGTCCAATAGTACTACATATGCTCCTTCAATTTGGTATATAAAGAGCTAAGCAAATTGTCAAAAAGTAAAATAATAAATTAATTAGAAGAAACAAAGAGAGATAAATATCCAAATTCTATTTTTTTTTTGACACCTAATTCTTTATTCGCCTATTGACAGCATCCATCACAACCTTTCCTCCACCATATCTCTTGTTCAAGTCTTTCAATTAGACTTGTTTATGGGTTGGGCCGGGCCCAGACAAGATACTAACACCTTTTATGTCTGCCCAGGACCGGTCCGGCCCACAATTTTTTTTTGCCTATGAACTTCCTATTTTGATCACGTTGACCTATGTTATAAAATCTGGATTTGGGATAAAAGTAATCCGCTAGATGTCTAGGCCTGTTAACAATTAAAACTAGGATGAACTTGAAACAAAAGTAAAGCTGAAGGTATTGGCCCACTAAGGGCTTGGCAGCTTGATGATGTTGGGAGTCTACCTCAGGACTTGAGAAGTCTAATGGTCAAATTGTACTATTGATCTTTGTACTATAATTAAAATGTGAATTTAATCATTCTATTGTAATTCAAAGAATTTAACTACCTTTACTTTTTGGATTTTAAATTTTAATAACGTCCAATTAAAAATGATTTTCGTTTCCTCCATTAATTTTAATGACTTTGCTTATGTAGCTTTTATTTGACTTATATGGTGATTTCTTTTATTCCTTATTCCTTATTTTTTACTTTTTTTTTTTTTTTTTTTTTTAATTTCTTCTTTTTCTATCTCTCTAAATCTCTCTCTCTCTCTACTCAAACTCAAGAACAATCATCCATAGCCACCGTCTAACTCCAGAATCCGATGTCAAACCTTCGTCTCCTGCCGTCGTCGGTGTCGAAAATAACCTAAAAGCTACCCAAAATTTCCTCTCGATCTCTCCTTCTCTTCTACCGACTTATATTTGCCAAAAGCAACCCCAAAAAGCCTAGATCTAAAGCTCAAGTCCCCCACTCCTCTATCCAAAAATACCCATTTCTGTCACTCCAAATAACCTGACTTTTTACTATGTTTGTCCTCCAACCATGCTCTTCCTTTCTACCGGTTGGTTTTCAAAAGTACCCCCTAAAATGCTTTAGACCATAAGCCAAGTGTCTACTACCGTTGTCGTTGCTCTGCTGAAAACAACCTTGGTTACTCCTCATCCCTTATCTATCATCTTCCAACCTCAAAACCCTAAAAGAAATCCAACCTGAAAAAAACAATGGCTCAAGTCATGAAGGAGACTACGAAAGAAAAATGAGGGGACTGCGAAAGAGGTATTTGCCTTGGAAGATGTAGTACCTTTTCTTGGGTTTTTAGCTTTGGATAGGCATGGAAAGACCAAGAAAGAGACTGTGAATGAAGAATGAGGAGCATAAGCAGAAGAGAGCTTCAATTCGGCTCACGAGCAAGATTTAATGGATCTTTTACTTTCTCTCTTTGATGGTACAAACCTGATGTTGGATATTTCTTACAGATTTTTTTCTTTTGTTGCTTGGCAGAAGAGAGCATAAGAAGAACAAAGGTAATTGCTTGGTAGTATCACTTATCTTTTTCTTTTTTATTAAGTGTCTTGTTTTTTTGATACATCTTACAAATTTTTCAGTACTCCAAAATTTTTTAAACATTAAAACATGAATTTTGGAAAAATAAAAAGATAAGTGTTTTTCAATTTTTTGTAATAGTTTATGATTTACTTTGGTAATTTTGCAAATTTATTTTCAACACCCATATAGTCTGGTTTAATTGAATTATATCCGGCCTAATACATATATCCTCTAAAATTGAGTTAATTTAAGTATTTTATTTAAAACAATTAATCAAAAATAATTTTTTTAGTTATTAAAATAATTTTATATATTACACGTGGCAAAAAAAATTAGTTTTTATCAAAAAAATTCCTTGTCATCAAATGCAGACCAATAGAAATTTGATAAAAAACCAAGTCAAAAAAGTCAACGTCCACATCATAAAATCAAATGCCACGTCAGCTACAGTAACGGTAAAAGTTAACAAGAGTTATCAATTTGACTTGAATTAATAAAAAATTAATGTACAAGGAGCTGATTATGAAAAATTAAGGTAAAGGGATTAAATCCACCAGTTCACTATAGTAGAGGGACTGACTGTACAATTTGACCAATTCTAATTTCATTTATCTTTTTCTTTTTGGGATATTAGCCCTATCTCAATTAGATCACATAACAATAGTTATACCTCGTAAAATAAAAGTATAATTATTATTCTAAAATATATATAATTATATTATAAAATATAAATATTATATAAAAATATATTATTCGGGTCGAGCCTGGCCGGGCCCAGGCTTAAAATTCTTTGTCCAAGGCCCGTCCCATTTGAAAAATGGGCTTTTTATTTTGTCTAGGCCCATTTTTGGGCTTAATATTTTTGTCCAAATCCTCCCAAATATCGGACGGGCCTTCGGGCTTGGACGAGTAGCCTGGTCCTTGAACAGGTCTACTTCCAGTTCTTTTCAAAAATACAATTTCAACTTGCCTACTTGCAGATTCAACTACAACTACATAGTAGGCAACAACACAATTTAGTTGAGAAAATGAGTATATGAAACATAGAGAACTGTCACATGATGAAATTAATTGTAGACACCTAATTTTGTCCGGATCCCATAAACAAAGTAATTTCTTCCTTCAACTTCCAAAATGCAGAGAATCTCCTCTCATTCCACAGTTGGGTCTCCAAGACTTTGATTCGGAGGTCAATACGAAAAAGTCAACAAAAAAAAGTCAATTTTGAAAAAGTCAACCTCAAAAAGTCAACCACTGAAAAAGTCAACTTTGGGGGAAAATCAAGATTCAAGGGTGAATTGAACAATGGTGAAGGAATTTTGATAATTAGAGATCTACAATTGAAGATGGAGAGGTGGAAAGACAAATTGCAAAATCCAGTGCATGGAAAAAGCATGGAATTTTCAAATTTAGAAAAAAGTACGTAAATGATCAAATTGAATGAAATTGAAACCTGCAATTGAAAGATGATCAATAAAAAGGGATATCTCAAGGTCCAATTTCACCAAGAGGAATCAATCGGAAGAACTGGACAAAATCAAAAATTGCCATTTTGGAGAAAAAATAAGAAATTTTGCAAATTTGGGGAAAAATGTATAAATGATCAAATTGGACAAAATTGAAGGTTCAAAATGTAATAAGATCAATAAATAAGGATATTGGAAGGTCCAATTTGAAGTAGAGGTGAAGGAAGAATGAATTTGAAGAGAAAAAAAAGAAAATAAGGATTTAATGCTTAAATAGAAAATTTTGCAAATTTGGGAATAACTACATAGATGAACCAATTGGGTAAAATTGAAGTCCCTAGTTGGTAAATAATAAATAAATATGGATATTTGAAGTTCCAATTTGGAGTGGATCCAAAGGAAGAGCCGATTGGAGGAGAACTTAGAAAATTGAGAAAATTCTCAATTTTGAGGAAAAAAGAAAAACTAAATCGGAGAGGAATTCAGACGTAAAAATTGGGCAAAATCGGTCCAACTCCAATTCAATATATAACAAAGACAATGGAAAAAGAAAATCCAGAAGATTGGCCCGCTTCGAGTAAAACCGAGGTTTCAGGGGCTAAAAGGCAAATTTGGAAAATTCAGAAAAAATAGAATCCAAGCTCGAAAAATTATGAAAACTTGTAGAACTGAGTTTTATATTGGATAAAATAGATTGGAGAAGAAAAATCTGAAATTGGAGCTGAAATGAAAATAGACAAAGTTCGGGGGTATTAAATCAAAATTTTAGAGAAAAATCCGGGAAAAATGCAAAACGGGCTTGAACAATTATGAAAACTTCCAGAACTGAGTTTTATATTGGATAGAATGTATTGGAGAAGAAAAATCCAAAATTGGAGCTGAAATGAAAATAGAAAAATTTCGGAAGTATTAAAGCCAAATTTTAGAGAAAAATTCGGAAAAAATGCAAAACGAGCTCGAAAAATTATGAAAACTTTCAGAATTGATTTTTATATTGGATAAAATGGATTGGAGAAGAAAAATCTAAAATTAGAGCTGAAATGAAAATAGACAAAGTTCAGAGGTATTAAACCGAAATGTTGGAGAAAAATCTAGAAAAAATGCAAAACGAGCTCAGAAAATTATGAAAACTTCTAGAACTGAGTTTTGCATTGGATAAGATGGATTGAAAATGAAAAATCCAAAATTGGGGTCCATTTGAAATAAATCAAGTTTGGGGGGCTAAAATGCAATTTTACTGAAGAAACCGAAAATGACTAATTTGCAAATAAAACAAAAAAGAGGAGTGGCCTGGAAAATTCCAGGCCATTGTTAGCCAGTTGATGGAGAGGGAGATGGAGGTTTGATCATCTTAATCAAATGGCTAAGATTGAATAGCAAGATTACATTTTTAAAATGAAGGACAAGATTCTCCACTACTTGCCTATGTGGCATTTTTGGCCAATAAGAGGTGAATAAGACCTTTAGTTTAAGGAAAGCGTCATGCAAAAAGGAAACAAGAACCCTTAATTTAAGGAAAGAATCATGCAAAAAGGGGACAAGAAATAGCCATATGGAAAAAGGTGTTGGGAGAGCATGCAAAGCATGACTAAGGCTCCATTTGGATGAGTGGTGAGATTGGCTCCGGTGAGATTAAAAACAGCAGTTAAGGTGAGATTAGTTACTGTAGCGGTGAGATTGGATATTGTAGTGGTGAGATTAAAATCAGTGGTGGGATATGTGTTTGGATTCAAAAGCAGCGGTGGCGGTGAGGTGAATTATAGTTAGAAGAGAAAATGACCATTAAGGACATTAGATTAAAATGTGAATATATAATGAAAATTTTAAATTATTTAATATTATGAAATTAATAAATAATTAAAATTTATTAAAATTATATTTATATTAAATAATAATTTTATTAATAGATAATTAAAAATTAATAAAAAATAATAGTAATATATCAACTAATATTTTTGTATTTATTTATTATTATTTATTTTTAATTAATTTATATTAATTATATAATAATAAAGTTTATATATTTATTAGATTTATACAATAATAAAATTTATATATTTGTTAACTTATTATATAATAATAAATTTATCATATATTTATTATATATATATATATATAAAACTAAGTGAATTGAAAGTGGAGCCATGGAGGCTAAAATAGAGAAAGGCCCCCTCCCACTGGAGGGCCTTTAGCTCCAGCGAAAAAAAAAAGACATCAATGCGGTGAAACACTGTTCACCGCACTGATGTCTAGTTACCCAAACACAATATTTGGTGCGGTTGGGACAAAAACGTGCCCAGCCTCACCGAACTGGTGGCAACTGGTGTGCCAAATGGGGCCTAAGGCAAAAAAGAAAAGCACACAAATGCACACCAAGAGGGGGTGGCCGGCCAAGCTAGATAGAGGGGTCTTCTTTCATTTTTCATACTACACATTCATTACATTTTAAGGGAAGGGCAGTAGCTAAAAGACTAAGAGGAGAAAGGAAAGGAGAAAAAAAAAAGTAGTAAGGAGGAGGAGTTATAGAGCTTGGTTGGAAGCTTTGCTAGGTAATCTCTTCTCCATTCTTGTTCTTCCTTATCACTCCTTGTTCGTTTGCTTTTCTTTTCAAGATATTTTTTATTCCATTTCATAAAAAAAAACCAAGGTTTCAAAATGTTTTTTTAAGAGGTTCTCTTCTTCTCCTTTTTGAAAAGAAACAAAGTTTACAAAATCTCTCTACCTTTTCTACTTTGGCCGAAACATGCTTTGATATTGTGCTTGCTTTTGCTTGATTTTCTTGCTTGTATGTTGGATGTGGGCTTCACTATTGTGGTAGGATAGATGTTTTCTTTGTTTTCTTTAAAAAAATAAAATAAAAGGTTTGAGAAGCTTGAGGATCTTGAATTTTTATCAAGTGATTTTGGTTAGGTGGGACTATGTCCAAGAAACCAACCATTGAGCCAACCTTCATTTTTTTTTTTTGTTTCTTTATATTTTTTAGCTCATGTTTGATCATTTTCATATGTTTGTCTTGTTGGAGAATCATGAATTCATATAATTCTCAACTTGATTTTTGGCTAAGTCCAATCAATGGTCTATAGCCAAAGTATCTTGTGCAAACTAGTTGGAAAATGATGATTTGTAAATTGGATAGTTTGATTTGGGCAATATTCTTCCTAGGTATTTTTGGTCTGAATTTAAAGCTGATTTTTCATCAAATAGTTCATCATGTTTTGAGTCAAAACTAATTTTTTCAGAATTTTTAGAATTTTTCATCAAGGGTAAAAAAATGGTTTTCGGTAGAGCAGTCTTTAACTAGTATTTTGTTTTTGGGCAATATTATTCCTAAGTATTTTTGGTCCGAATTCAAAGCTGATTTTTTCGCATATATTTCATCATGTTTTAAGTCATAACTAAGTTTTCCATAATTTTTAGAATTTTTCTTCAATGGTAAAAAAATGGTTTTCGATAGAGCAGCCTTTAACTAGTATTCTATCTTTGGGCAATATTCTTCCTAGGTATTTGTGGTCTGATTTTAAGACTCAATTTTCCTCATAAATACCATCATGTCTCAAGTCAAAACTAATTTTTCCAGAATTTTTAGAATTTTTCTTCAAGGGTAAAAAATAGTTTTCTAAAATCGGTTTTTAGAGTCAAAATGAGATTTTTAAACTAGCAATTTTCTGATTTTATTTGTAAAAAAATAAGGGCTGGTTGGAGTCATTAGATACTATTTTAGGATGTTTTCTATGTTATCTCAAGGATAAAAATTGGTTTTAAAAAGATCGGGTCACTGCTAGTTAATCCAGGTTTTAAAATTTGCAATTTTCTCAATCCAAGCCCAAAATAATTCAACTTAGGTAGTCGGACACCTTTTAGGTATACGGATATCCTTACTTCAAGGGAGAAACAAATTTTCTTGCATTGCATATTTTAATATGTTTTTATTCAATTTAGTGTAAAAACATATTTTTCGGTTTCCTAAACATTTAGCTAGAATTAGTTCTTAATCTTTGGGTTTGTTGGGGAGGTTATAAAATTATTCAACGCACGTGTTTATGGAATCGCAAGTTATCGTTTTCATTTTACTCGGAATCATGTAAATGTTATATGAAAGAATTATTTTCCAAACTTTGCCGGGTTTGTCTGGGATACGGTAATATTTTCTGACATATGCCATTTATGTGATTCCTCACATGAAAAATCAATTTCAAAATGATGATGTGTGCATATTCCATGATCATGCATATTCTATGATATCTATATTTGTCATCTTAATTATGCAAATGCTATGTTTATGAATATTCCATGATTGATGTCATTTTATATTCATGATGCTAGTGTGATCATAATGTGATTGTAAATATTCTATAATGATGTCATTTTGTGATTGTTGTCTATATGATCTCTTTGTATGCCATGTCATGATTTGTTTTGCCATGTTATAATAGGATTTGCCATGTCATTCATTCTTTTGTCCATATCATGTAGATTTTTCCATGTCAAGCATGCCATGTCATTATTAAGATTTTGCTATTTCAAGCATGCCATGTCATTTAGATTTTTGCCATGTCAAGCATGTAATGTCATTAATTCTTTTGCCATGACATTAATTCATATGCCATGTCATTAATTCTTTTATCATTTTTTTCATGTCAAGCATGTCACCTCATTATTTCTTTTGTCATATCATTTAGAGTTTGCCATGTCAAGCATACCATGTCACTAAGTCTTTTGCCATGTAATAATAAATGTTTGTAATGCCATGATATTTGTATCTTAATATTGATTTGCATATTCATAATCATTTTTTTATGATTTAAAATGCATGAAAAATAATTAATGGTTTTTAATAAAAACAAGATTATTCCTGAGTTAAAATAATTCATGAGTTCTCTGCTGGGTCTGCCGGGGAGGATATCATTAACAACGAAATATCTTTTTTTAGAAACAAGGATGGTTTGGAGAATTTTTAAAATAAATAAAAATTTTTATGTTTTGCCGGGTCTGCCGGGGAATATAGAAAAATTTTATGTTAATAAATTTCGGATCATTCTCAAATAATATATTTGTTTCTGAGGGAATTATTTTTGTAAATATCAAATATAAAACTGACTTTTTACCAAAACTCGAGATAACACACGATTAGTAAGGTACCATTTTATACGGACGCTGTGGGGTGCTAATCCTTCCCCACACGTAACCGACTCCTGAACCTGCACTTGTTTTCTCTGGTTCAAAGCGCACACTTCGAAATTGGTTTTAAAAAATATTTTAATTAATTTTAAAATATCTTACAAAAACTGATTTTAATAGGTGGCCAATCACACCTAGGCAAAAAAGATTGGTGGCGACTCCATTTTTTTCTCGAGGTTGTTTTCAAACCCTAAATTTTTTACTGAAGAGGAATTAAGTCGTCTTTTCCTCTTTTTCTCCCCACACCTATTATTATTTTAAATGTCGCTTAACGGTCACGAGATTCGTTACGACAACTTGGTGACTCCATAGGGACATTTAGAGAGTCAGGCCTGAAATTAGATATGTGTTATTGAAAGTCTCGTGTAGACACCTAATTTTGTCCGGGCCCCTTAAACCGGGCAGATTCTCCTTTTCAACTCCCTGGAACGCAAGGAGACTTCCACCGTTCCATAGATGGGTCCCCAAGACTTTGTTTCGGAGGTCAGCACAAAAAGTCAACTAAAAAACGTCAACCCCAAAAAAGTCTACCTCAAAAAGTCAACCACTAAAAAAGTCAACTCTCAGTCAAAATCGAGATTCGAAATTGATTTGAACAATGGTGAAAGAATTTTGATAATTCGAGGTCTACAACGAAAGATATAGAGTTCGGAAGATGGGTTGCGGAAATTTAGTGTAGGGGAAGATCCAATTTGGCAAATTTGGGGAAAACTGCAAAGATGACCTGATTCGGTGAAATTGAAGCCCCAGTTGATAAAGGATAAATAAAAAAATATCCCAAGTCCCAGTTTGAAGTGGATCCCAAGGAAGAGCCGGTTGGAGCAAAAACGGAAAAATGAGAAAATTCTCGAGTTTGAAAAGGGGAAAACTAAATCGGATGGGAATTTGATCGTAAAAATTGGTCAATTTTGGACCAACTCAAATTCAATATGTGACAAAGGAAGTAGAAAAATAAAATCCAAAAATCGGACCCGTTTTGAGCAAAACCGAGGTTTCGGAGGTTAAAGGGCAATATCAAAAAATTCCAAAGAAAATTTCAAAAAAAATTGAAAATGACCTCGTAAAATTATATAAATCTCCAGATTTGAGTTTTATATTTTTTGGAAGAGATTGGAGAAAGAAAATGCAGAATCAGAGCTCGAAAGAAAAAGGCGAAGTTCATGTGCACTAACCCAGAAAATCCCAAAGAAAGTTTCGGGAAAATAGAAAACGATCTCGAAAAAATATGAAAACTTCCAGATCTATGTTTTATAATTTCTGGAAGAGATTGGTGAAGAAAAATCCGGAATTGGAGCTCATTTGAAAAATGGCAAAGTTCGGGTGCACTAACCGAAATTCCAAAAGATAATTCCGGGAAAATAGCAAATGAGCTCAGAAAATTATGAAAACATACAGATCTGAGTTCTATAATTTTTGGAAGAGATTGGTGAAGAAAAATCCAGAATCGGAGCTCATTTGAAAATGGAAAACTTCGGGTGCACTAACCCGAAATTCCAAAAGATAATTCTGCGAAAAATAGCAAATGAGCTCGTAAAATTATAAAAACTTTCATATTTGAGTTTTATAATTTTTGGAAGAGATTGGTGAAGAAAAATCCGAAATTGGAGCTCAAATGAAAAAGGCTAAATTTGGGAGGCACTAAACCAAAATTTTAGAGAAAAATCCAGGAAAATTAGAAAATGAGCTCGAAAAAATGTGAAAACCTCCAGAACCAAGTTTTATATTGAATGTAATGATTTGGAAAAGATAAATCCAAAATTGGGGTCCTTTTACAATTAAATTAAATTTGGGGGCTAAAAAGGTAATTTTACCGAAGAAATCGAAAATGGCCAATTTTGCAAAATTAAATAGGTGAAAAAATGAAAGGATTCTGGAATATCCCAAGCCCTTGGCCGGCCAGCATCGGAGAAGGGTGGGGATGTGATTAAATTGATCTAATGGTCACTATCACATTACAAGATGTCATTTTTACTATCTTGAAAGTGTCATTACCCATCCAATGGCCTGGGTGCTTTGTAGAAAAATGAGTACATCCTTCAATGGCCAAGATCAGATTGTAAGATGACATTTTTATTGTCTTGAAAATATCTTTCATGCAATGGCTTAGATTGATGGAGAAAAGATGAGTACATCTTATCCAAGGGTTAAAAAAATCAAAAGGACACACACACTATGATACCCCTTGGCCAACCACTATTAGAAAGGAGGGAAGGCTTCATTTTTCAGATGGTTAGTTATCTTTTAAAGTGCATAGGCAGTAGGAAAATTGAAAGGGGAGAAGGAAGAATTTTTTTGAAGATAAGCTAGCTTGAAAGAAAGCTTTGAAGGTAGCCATTGGCACCTTTCTCTTTCATTTTTCTTTCCTTTCCATGTTTCTTCTTTTCTTTTCAATGTTGGTTGTGGTAGGATAGCTTTCTTTGAAGGTTTAGTTTTAAAAAACAAATAAAAATAAAGAGGTTGAAAGGCTTCATGATCTTAATAAAATCAAGTGATTATGGTTAGGGGAGGGCTATGCCCATTGTACCAACCATGGAGCTCACCTCTATTTTCCTATTTTACTTGCTGTTTTTCTATTCATTTTCATATGTATTTTTGTTATATTATGTTGCTCATACCAAGTTTATTCATGTCTTTGCATCTTGTGGCTATTTCATATAGCATTTTAAGTCATGTCATTTTTTTTGTATTTTAAGCATGCTTTGGATCATGCATAAGACCATGTTATATTCGGCCATATCTTGCATTTTTACCTTGTGATGTAGCATTTTTGCCATGCATCATATCTTGCATCTTTAGCATGCTTTACATTGTGCATAAGACCATGTCTTGCTTTTTTTCATGCCATTATGAGCTAGGTTATTTTTTCATGCCATGCATCTTATTGCTCTCTAGGTCATTTTTTCATGCCATGCATCTTATTGCTCCCTAGGTCATTCGACCATGATGTCCCTATGCTCATTTCCATGTCATTTTGCCATGTCATTTTGCCATGTCATTTAGCATGCTAGGTTATTTTGGCTATGTCATTTAGCATGCTAGGTTATTTTGGCTATGTCATTTAGAACCTAGGTCATACATATGCCATGCCACACATTTCATGCATTTAACTTGCTGTTTGTTCATGCATTTCATACATTCCCCCTTGATTTTTGACTTAAGCCAATCATTGGCTCAAAGCCAAGCTCTCTTAAGCATGCTTGTGCAAGATTAATAGTTTAAATTGGGTATTCTGACTTTGTGATTTTATTTCACTACTCATCCATGGTCAAAATAATATGATTTTTTTACCACATGCATTAGTCATTTAGGGGATGCCATGGTATTTTTTTCACGATTTTTGAAAATTTTTATCATGGCTAAAAAAATGTCTTTTTATAAAGCAGTTTTAACTCACTATTCTGACTTTGGTAAAATTTCGGTCTAGGTTCCCTTGCTCCAAAATTAAGCTGATATTTTTCCATATAGATAAACATGTTATAGGTTTACCCTAATTTCTTCAGAAGTTTTTCAAATTTTTTAGAAGGGTAAAAAATCGGGTTTCAAAACTGGTTGTGGGAGTTAGATTTGTTTTTCAAGAAATAATAATTTTTTGTTTTTATTAGTATATTAAAAGGATGCTGATTTGGGAATTAACTACCGTGTTAGGATGATTTCCATACCATTTCAATCAAAAAATTTCATTTTATAAAAGTCGGGTCAAGGGAGGTCAACTCGGATTTCAAAACTAGGAAAAACTAGACCTTTTTTTTAGGGAGGGGTTCGGTTATTTCTTTTAAAACCTGATTTTTTTCCCCGAATCGGAATTAGAAAATCCAACTTAGGTCTCTTCCAAAGGTAGTCGAATACCTTTTTAGGAATGCAGATATCCTTGCTTCATGGGAGAAATACATTTCCATGCATTGCATTTTCCATATTCATGCCTACTCCATGACATTTAATTTTTGCTATCTTAGTCATGTAGATTTTATATGTGTGAATATTCTATAGTGATGTCATTACTTTGATTTAAATTTCATGATGTTATCTTGATTATGATGTGAACATGAATATTCCATGATGATGTCATATTTGTGCCTTGTCATAGTTTCTTTTGCCATTCATTATTATCTCATGTCATTCATATGCCATGTCATCTATGCCATGCCATCTTTTTATGCCATGTCATTTATGCCATGCCATCATTTTATGCCTTGTCACCTATGCCATGTCATTCATACGCCATGTCATTCACACGCCATGTCATTCATTCATTCGTTATGCCATGTCATTCATTATGCCATGCCATTCATCCATGTCATTCATGTATATGTCATGTCTTTAATTCATGCCATTTATTCTTTTGGTTATGTCATTTAAATTTTGTCATAATAAATTGTTTGCTATGCCATGTTATTTATGCATGTTATATATTCATGTTTTAATTTGCACATTCATGATCATCCAACTTTTTGAAAATTGATATTTTTTTAATAAAATAAGACAATATCCCCGAGTTATTATAATTCATGAATTCTCCTCCGGGTTGCCGGGAGGAGTCTTTATCAACTATATTAACGAAGGAATACCCTTTTACAAAGAGTATGATTCGGAGATTTCTAAAATCAATAAAAAATCTATATTTTACTGGTTTGCCCTGGAATATAAATTTTTTCTTGCAATAACAAATTTCGGATCATTCTCGAACAAAAATAGGATTGTTTTTAAAATGAGAATTATTTTCAAATATCAAATCTAAAACCGACTTTTCATCGAGACTCGAGATACCACATGACTAATAAGGTACTGTTTTATACGGGCGTTGTGGGGGTACTAATCCTTCCCCACACGTAATCGACTCCCGAACCCGCACCTGTTTTCTCTGGTTCAAAGTGCAGACTACAAAAATTGGTTTTAAAAATGTTTTTTTTTTAGTTAATAAAAATCGGTTTTAAAAGGTGGCCGATCACACCTAGCCAAAAAAAGATTGGTGACGACTCCATTTTTTTTTCGAGGTTATTTTCACACCCTCGTTTTATTTCAAGAGGAATTAAGTCATCTTTCCCTCTGTTTCCCCGATGTCACATTTAACGAGTAAAAATGACCCGCGATGGGACTTGTTATTTTTTAAGTGGTTGTGACTGCTTGGCGACTCAGCTGGGGACTTTACAGAGTTAGACCTAGAGTTAGTAGCATGATATTAAAAGTCTTGGTTTGGTCAGTTTTTAATTGGTATTTTATTATAATTCCCATTTTTTTTTTGTAAAATAAATAGAATTTTGAAAATGACAAAAAATTTCTTTTCATCTTCATGAGCATACATAGTATTATTGTGCTATGTTTATTCAAGTGTTGTGTATTATCATTATTCTGTGATTGATTAATGCTTCCTTTTATTTAATTCAGTTTTTATTTTTATTTTATTATAATGCATTGTTGGGGTATTTTTCAATTATGGGTTGTAAAATAGTAGTGAAAGGTTTATTGTTCCTCACACACTACACTTGCATTTGCATAACATGAGCCCTCAACCCGGGTTCCGTCCTTTTAGGTGGAGTGAAGTACCTACGCTTCATGAGGTGATAACCTTCGCATTAGCTAGTGAAATACTTTCGGGGTACAAATTACCTACGCTTCGTGAGGTGTTAACCTCCGCATAAGCATGGGAAATGTATTATAACAAATTGAACCCGATTTTATCGGGGTGCCTTACTAGCTTTCACCGGCGATAGTGAGGAGCAATTTGGAGCGTTTTTAGAACCTAATACCACTCCATATAGTAAACCTAGGCGAAGCCATGCTTGTTTTCTGTTAGATATCCCGGAGTTAAGAAACACTCGGAGGAACATTTCTCACCTTCTACTATTTATTTTATGACACTGTTATGGCTATTTTTATCTACGTACTGACTCGTGTTCTACTTTGTTTTGGTTTTTATCCCATGCATCATGATTATTTAGGGGGTATTTGCCTTAAGCCAAGTGCCAACCGAATGGGTTTTCATTATAATCATGGAACGTCAAGACCTTCTACCGGTATCAGTGGTTAGCAAGACATATCAAGAGGTTAGGGTTGAGTTCGAGGGAAATCAGGGTGACAAAAGAGACTCTTTGATCGCAGGTTTTGTGTCTGCACTTCCTGAGTCAGTTCACTTGGATTTTGTTCAGAATGACTTAACAGAGTTAGAGAAAATTTGGCGACAGTGGAGAGTTGCAAGGAAATATGAGTTCATCAAAAAATATGGTGACATAGCTTTACTCCTTCCAGTCAAAATGGATGAGCATAGTTTTGGGATCCTTGATACTGATGCTTCACTTTTAATCAGGAAGATATGGTGCCCACCATTGAGGAATATTCTATCTTGCTCCATGTTGAGTCAGCAAATCCGGATAAAATCTATTGGAAAGAGCAGAAGACATCGAGCTATTGAAAGAAGCTTTCCAGAGTAATGGGTATAGAGTTTTCAGTTAATTCTTCGCACATAAAAAGGAAGAGTTCGAGTGACTGCATCCCTTGGGTAGTTTTGCGAAACTATATCAAGAATAACTTGGATGATGACCGTGTTGTGGATGTCTTTGCCCTGGCAATTTATGGATTAGTCCTATTCCCGAAAGTGGAAGGTCATATCGAAGCAGTCGTAGTAGACTTTTTCTATCGTTTGGACAAACAAATTAACCCTTCCCCTGCCATTCTTGCTGAAACGACCAATTCACTCAGTTACTATCGAAGAAGAAGAAAGGGACGTTTCGAGGGTTGTATACAACTTCTGTATGTCTGGATTCATAGCCACTTTTAGGGTGATGATGGTGGAAAACTTCGCCCCTACATAAAGGCCTTTAGTCCCTTCCAAAAATTCAACAAAGAAAAATGGCCAAGGAAAGGGGATAAGAAGCAATGGATCAGGACTCTCCGTCACTTGGGTCGAGAAGATATAACTTGGAGGGCTCCGTAGATGCCACTTAGGTCGATCTTGTACTGTTGTGGCGAGAATTTATGGGTCCCACTGTTGGGAATCTGGAGGGCTTTTAGCTATGCTCCGTTACTAGTACGGAGGCAATACGGATTCGAACAGTTCATCCCGATGACTCATGAGCTTATTTCGATAGAGTTCTCCTATGGTGGGTCTGGGTATATGGGAAAAATACGTGAAGCTATTAAGGCTTGGAAGAAACTACACCGGTCGCAAGTGGGTAGGTACACTGACAATGCTACCCCGGCATATCAGGTATGGAGAGCCAGGAATATCCGTGACATTGTGCTCCCTGCAGAGGACACCTCTGTTCATCCGATAATAATTCCACCACCGGCAGCTGCAATGCCTTTCGTGTATGTCCAAACCAACCCAGGGCACAGAAACAGATGCCAATTAGGGAAAATATTGGGGCAATCCCGACAGATCCTATCGATATCCCAGACCTGGATGAGCTTGCCAAACAAGAAAAGAGGAAAACAGCAATACTAAAAAGGGTCGAAACAGTTGAATCAAAAAAGAATTATCAGCTATTGGAAGAAAGACTGAGGGCTGTGGAAGGGGCTGAGCTGTTTGGAAGCCTCGATGCTAAAGAGATGAGTTTAGTCTCCGGTTTAGTGATCCCACCTAAGTTCAAAATGCTAGATTTTGAGAAGTACAACGGGACCATCAATCCTTTCGCACATTTGATGATGTATTGTTGGAAGATAATAGGACAAGATAGTGATGAAAAGTTACTATCCACTGCTTCCAAGATAGCCTTACGGGGTCTGCCACTCGATTGTACAATCAACTCACCCAGAGCAAGATTCGATCATGGACGGATTTCGCTAGGGCTTTCTTGGAACACTACAAACACGTATCTGAAATGGAGAGACATGGCTACCCAGGTGCAGCCACCGTTGACTGATAGAGAAACCACGATTCTCTTCATTAATACTTTGAAGGCACCATTCTATTAGAAGTTGGTGGGGAATGCCACTAAGAATTTTGCAGATATGGTCATATTTGGAGAGATGAAACTGCCATCAAAAGCGAAAAGATGGATAGTGGAGAGTCAGCCGCCCATAAGAAAACAACTCCTGCCAAGAAAAAGGATGGGGAGGCTCACGCAGTCAGTTTCAATAGTCGACCTTTTGAACCTCCAACACCCTATACACAGTACCCAACCTATAATCCATATTATTTTCGGCTATAAACAGCCTC
This sequence comes from Fremontodendron californicum, assembly GCA_030761205.1. NCBI lineage: Eukaryota > Viridiplantae > Streptophyta > Magnoliopsida > Malvales > Malvaceae > Fremontodendron > Fremontodendron californicum. The sequence continues at coordinate 28,939,752 of JAULJL010000005.1, forward strand.
ACTCAAAACCCTTTTCCTTACACGGCTATCCTATAGTAACCATATCCGACTGGCATATCTCCTCAGATAGCCATTCCACCAAACACTACCCCAAACATGCAAAACATTCTCCAAAATGATCAAAGGCTTGTAAGGAATACCCAAAAGCCTCAATATGACCCTATCCCCACTACTTACAGCGAGTTATACCTAAAGCTTCTACAAGGTCAACTTGTTGCACCTGTCAATCTTCAACCTTTAAAACCTCCTTATCTCAAGTGGTACGATTCCAACGCTCACTGCGCGTACCATGCAGGCATCCAAGGACACTCAATCGAGACTTGCACTGCTTTTAAACACAAGGTTCATAGCCTTATTGATGCAAGAATCTTGAAATTCAGGCCAAAAAGTAGACCTAATGTTGCAGGAAACCCGTTGCTTAATCATACGGAGGCCAAGGTCAATGCAATCATGTCAGGGGAGGTTGAAAGGGTAAAAAGGGATGTCAGAAAAGTAAAAAAGCCTATGATCAGAATTTGGTTTGAGATGGTCAAGGCATGGTTGGTTAAGCCGAAATGAAATGTGAGAAAGATAGTCAGCCAAGTGGAGAACTTTTGCCAATATCATGAGTCCAAGGGGCATGCCATCCAGTACTGTGAAGAGTTTTTAGCAAAGGTTCAAAAGATGATGGATATGGGCAAGGCCTAGTTTTTTGAAAAGATAGAGGAGCCTGAAATCAGTATGAATGAACTCGGTTATAGGGTGGATATACCCTTGATCATATATTATGATAAGCCCGAGGTAAAGGCTATTCCAGTAGTCAAGGGACCCGCTCAAAAGATTATCATAGAATTGCTGTCACTTTTTTCTTACAAAAGAGACAAGACGATTCCATGGAATTATGAATGTAGTATGGCAATGCCAGGATCTTCAAACCATCAGGCAGCTCTCGTGGATATAACCGGAATGGGGCACCTAACCCGAAGAGGTAGATGTTATGCCCCGGGGACAGTTGAACCTGGAAAGACAAGAGGACCTAATAAAGGAAAAAAGGTAGTGGGACCAGACCCTATAGAGGTAGAATAACCTGGGGAGCTAGGAAAGGATCCAGCTTCAGCTAGTAAAGTAAAAGAACTGGTAAATAAGAAGGAAGCCTGTGAGTTCTTAAAGTTCATCAAACATAGCGAGTACAGTGTGGTAGAGCAATTACATCACCAACCGGTGAGGATTTCAGTTCTTTCACTACTATTAAACTCAAAGCCGCACCGAAACGCTCTGCGAAGAATTCTAAACCAGGCTTATGTGGCTAACAACATGTCAAAACTACCCCGAGTACTCCTTGACAATGGATATTCTGTGAATGTGATGCCATTGGCTACCTTGTCAAAACTACCAATTGATATGTCCTACATGCTGCCAAGTCATACCGTTGTCAGGGATTTTGATGGAACTCGTCGGAGGTGATGGGAAGCATTGAAATCCCGCTTCAGATAGGTCCCTGTACCTATAAGGTGAATTTTCAAGTGATGGATATCACCACATCCTACAATTGCTTGTTTGGAAGGCCGTGGATTCACTCTGCCGGGGCTGTGCTATTATCTCTTCACCAGAAGCTGAAATTTGTAATCGAAGTGCATTTGGTCAGTGTGTCAAGAGAAGAAGATACCATAGCTTTCGTATCCATAGATACCCCTTATATAGAGGTGAATGAGGATACCGTAGAGTGCTCATTCAGGTCGCTGGAATTTGTCAACGCCATGTTCATCACTAAAGGATATAAAATCCAAAGCCAAGGCTATCCAAGAATACCAGGTTGGGGGTGAGAACCATAGTTGGAAATGGCTGCAGAGCAGGAAAAGGACTAGGGAAGTATCTCCAAGGGATGGCCAGAGCAATAGAACTGGCCGGGAAGAAAGACCGATTCAGTCTTGGGTATCTCCCTAAAGCTCACAAGAAAAGGAAACAAATTGAGAAGAACCGAAAAATGAGGATAGCTCGTCTTGTGGTTGTGGATGTAGAGTGGAAGCCCATGACTTTCCCGCCAATCCTTCACATCTTTCGCTTGCCCGGTTTCGAGTTTGGAAGCAAGAATTCTGAGGATGTGATGGTCCTGCTGGAGCAGGCTTTTGAGAAGTTCTACGGGGTTGAAGACAAACAACCACATGAAATGATAGTCGGCATGGCCGAAACAAATGAATAGAGGGGTGAAAGCACTAGTTGGATTGTGCGCCCGTGCCCTTCAGGTTATGAGCTAAAAATTGGAGCATGACTGAATTTCCCATAAATTTTAGGTCTACTCCAGTGTAATGCTTGAATCAACCTTAAATGCCTCTGCCCAAGGGCATTAAGAATCCTTTATATGGGTGTATGTTTAAGACTTATCATTTAATAAATAACAATCAAGATGCATGTTCTTCATATCAACGTGTCTGCATTAATTCATCCTTTCATACTTTTATTATTATTGCCTATATGCTTTCCTATATTGTTTCTTCCCTACCTATTTATAAGTGCCCGGATACAGAATATGAGGACCGTCCTATCAATAATTCTGAAATTGATTTTGAAAAACTCAGCTGTACGGTGATTTCGATTCCAACGAAGATGTCGAGGACTATGATTTGCCTCTGGATTTGTTGAGAATAATAGAACAAGAGGAGAAACAAATATTTCCTCACAAAGAGCAGTTGGAAGTAATAAATTTGGGGGATGGGGAAGAAATAAGAGAAGTCAAGATTGAGACTGCCATTTCACCATCGATAAAGAAAGATTTGATAAGTCTACTCTAGAATACGCGGATGTGTTTACATGGTCGTACCAAGACATGCCTGGGTTGGACCCTAACATTGTGATTCAGAAACTCCCTCTGAAACCAGATTGCAAGCCAATTCAGCAGCAACTGAGAAGAATGAGGCCCGAAATGCTGTTAAAATTGAAAGAGGAAGTGAAAAAGCAATTCGATGCCTGATTCTTGGAAGTGGAAAAAATACTCGGAGTGGGTAGCAAACATTTCCCAGTTTCGAAGAGAGATGGCAAAGTATGGATGTGTGTCGATTACCGAGACCTGAACAGGGCAAGCCCTAAGGATAATTTCCCATTGCCTCACATTGATACCCTAGTCGATAATACCGCGAAGAATTTCGTGTTTTCCTTCATGGACGAGTTCTCAGGGTACAATAAAATCAAGATGGCACCGGAGGATATGGAGAAAACCACACTCGTGACGATATGGGGAACCTTTTGCTATAAGGTAATGCCATTCCGTTTGAAAAACGCTGGGGCAACATATCAAAGAGCCATGGTAACTTTGTTCCATGACATGATGCACAAAGGGATCGAAGTTTATGTCAATGATATGATCACAAAGTCGCTAAGAGAGGACGAACACATTGCGAATCTTAAGAAGCTCTTTGAAATGTTGAGAAAATTTCAACTTAAACTCAACCCGACAAAGTGTACTTTCGGAGTCACTTCGAGAAAGCTACTGGGCCTCGTTGTTAGCCAGAAAGGGATTGAGTTTGATCCTGATAAAGTGAAAGCTATTCAGAGCTTGCCTCTACCTCGTACTTAGAAAGAATTAAAAAGCTTTTTGGGTAGGCTGAATTATATCGCTCGATTTATCTCTCAACTAATCGATAAGTGCGACCCGATCTTCAAGTTGCTCCGAAAGTGTGATCTAGGGGAATGGGATGAAGGATGCCAGGTAGCCTTTGATAAGGTCAAGCATTATCTGTCTAACCCACCGATACTAATGCTGCAGATCCCAGGGAAGCCGTTGATATTGTATTTGTTAGTATTCAAAAAGTCCATGGGGTGTGTGTTGGGGCAACAGGATGAAACCGGAAAGAAAGAACAAGCCATCTACAATCTTAATAAGTTCACTGAGTACGAGTTGAAGTATTCATTAGTAGAAAAGCTTTGTTGTGCCTTAGCTTGGACTGGCCGAAGGCTCAGGCAGTACATGTTATATCACACGATATGGCTTATTGCAAAACTAGATCCCCTCAAATACGTATTCGAAGCACCTTCCTTGTCAGGAAGAACGGCGAGATGGCAAGTGTTGCTCTCTGAATATGATATTGTGTATGTGAGCCAAAAGGCTATAAAGGGTAGCGCATTCGAATTTCTAGCAAGTCGAGTACTAGAGGATTACGAGCCTCTAGATTTTGATTTCCTTGACGAAGACCTAATATGTGTTCCGCAAGAAAAATGGACTTCCTCTGAGAAGAAAACTTGAAAGATGTACTTTGATGGCGCTTCTAATGCCATGGGGCACGAGATCGGTGCAGTTCTCATATCCCCTGAGGAAGATTATTATCCTTTCACTGCCAGATTGGATTTTGATTGTGCATATAAAACCGTTGAGTATGAAGCGTGTACTATGGATCTTCGTGCCACTATAGAAAGAAAGATCAAAACATTAGAGGTCTTCGGAGACTCAGCCCTAGTAATAGATCAGCTGTGCAAAAAGTGGGAAACTCGAGATGCAAAGCTAATCCGATATTGAGAGCTTATACTGAGCTTGATTGAGGAGTTTGAAGAGGTGGTTTACAATTACTTACCCTGAGAAGAAAATCGAATGGCAGATGCCATAGCCACTTTGTCATCAATGTTTAAAGTGAATGAAGGGGCCGAAGTTGTGTCGATCAAGATGAGCATATACGAGTCTCCTGCCCACTGCTTGAGTATTGAAGAAAAAGCAGATGGTCACCCTTGGTATTACGACATCTTGCAATACATCAAGAGTCAAAAGTACCCTGAGTAAGGAACATAAAATGATAAGAGAACCCTGAGAAGAATGGCGATGGGTTTTGTCTTGGATGTTGAAATCCTTTACAAGAAAGGGAAAAACCAAGTCTTGTTGAGGTGTGTTGTTTCTGCTGAAGCTTAGAGAATCCTCGAAGAGGTCCACGAAGGGATATGCGACACTCACACGAATGGCCACATGTTGGCTAAGCAGATTATGAGGGCCAGATACTATTGGCTAACCATGGAATGGGATTGCATGAATTATTCCTGGAAGTGCCATAAATCCTAGATATACGCAGACAACGTGCTGCCATCGCCGCTGCATGTCATGACGACTCCATGGCCATTTTCAATGTGGGGGATGGATATGATCAGGCCCATTACCCCGAAAGTTTCGAACGGAGACCGTTGTATCCTAGTGGCCATAGACTACTTTATAAAGTGGGTAGAAGGAGCCTCTTATGCCAATGTAAGAAAGTTAGTGGTGTGCAGATTCGTCAAGAAAGAGATTGTGTACCGATATGGACTCTCGGAGAGGATAATCTCGGACAATGCTCTCAATCTGAATAACAAGATGATGAGGGAAATATGTACCCAGTTCAAGATAAAGCACCATAATTTGGCACCTTATCATCCAAAAATGAATGGGGCAGTAGAAGCAACCAATAGGAATATCAAGAAGATTGCTCAAAAGATGATTGATGTGTACAAAGATTGGCATGCGATCTTGCCTTTTGTTCTCCATGCATACCATACTTCGGTTCGCACATCTACGGGGGCCAAGCCGTTTTCTCTGGTATACGGGATGGAAACAGTGTTGCGTATTGAGGTTGAAATCCCTTCACTTTGTGTCTTGATGGAAATAGGCCTGGAAGAGGCAAAATGGGTTAGAGCTTGCGATGAGCAGTTGAATCTCATCGAGGAGATCAGGCTGAAAGCAATTTTCCATGGGCAGATGTATAAGAAAAGGATGATCCGAGCCCATAACAAGAAAGTTCGCCCTAGGTAGTTTCGAGAGGGAGAGTTGGTACTGAGGAAGGTTTTCCCTATTGTGAAAGATCCTCGCGAAAATTGGACTCCGAATTGGGAAGGACCCTATGTGCTGAAAAGAGCTTTTTTTGGAAGAGCATTGATCTTAACTCGGATGAACGGCGATGACTTGAGAAATCCCGTGAACGCTGGCGAATTGAAGAAATACTATGCTCGAAGAAAAAAAAGAAAGGAAAAAAGAAAAAAAGTGTGATACTGTGCATATGTGAATTTGAATGCTTCCAAATATAAAAGTGAAAACTCCATATATCTATTTCTTCTGAGGATTGCTTTTCAATGAGAATATTCGTGCTTGATATGAGAAATGACCATCTTTTTTATTCCTGTCACTAAGAAGAAATTATCCTTAGTCACCCCTTTGAGCCTTAAGAATCCTTTCTTTCTTTGAACCCTGATCAAGGATCACCCTCCACACTGGGGGGCAAATGCGAGGAAAAATCTCTTTAAAAAAAATCATGGCGAAAAGAGCCATCAAAAAAAAGAAAAAAGGAAAAAAGAAGAAGAAAAAACACATGAAAAACATGTGAAATCAAAAAATGACAAATGAAAGCCAAGAATGAAAATAAATAAGAATCAAAATTCAAAGAAGAAAAATCCAAGAAGGACGAATGTTTCGAAAATGAAACCTCCTCATGAAATGATCCTTGATCCAATCACCCTTAAACACATTTTGGGCCTATTTATTCTTTCTTTCTAAACCCAAACCTTGGCCTACATTACGTGCTTTTAAAGTCCATTTTGATCAAGCTCGGGTATTTAATTTGAAGGGTTTTTCTCAGATTTCATCCCATCTTTTGGAATTGTTATTTTTACCACGGAAGCATTTAGAATTCTCACATGCATGGTGGAAAACTAAAAAAGAAATAAAAAAATTTAAAAAGAGAGGATTAAGCCAAAAACCTGAAAAGAGCGACTTAAAACCGAATGAGGGACACTTGGGTTGAAAACCCGCAAAGGCGGCCCAAGTACTGAATCAATGCTCCGTGTAAAGGGGTAGAAGGTATCAGGAATTCAGAGAAAATGGTAAACCTCAGTCTGAAGCAACAACGAAAGTCGAGAAGTCACCTAAGCAAATGGTTTGCTCAAAAGACATTTTAGAGGAATTAAAGCAGGAGAGGTCCAGGATATTCCGCATCTAGGGCATCTATACCTTTGTCTTTGCGTTTTCCTTTTAAACCTTGATATTCATCTTTATTATCTAAACCTTTTTGAAATAAACTCTTGTTGGCCCTTTCATGGCATTTGGCTGTTCCATACCATCTTTCATACATGTTGTGATGCATTTTGAATGTTATCAAATTGAATGATGATTATTAAACATAAGAATCTTTATGTAAAAGGATTTTCTTGTATTACTATGGAATAGATTTAAAATTTTAGAGGAGGTTTGGAAACCACTAGAATTTAGAGAAAACTCGTAACAATCCATAATGCTGAAAAACTCATCAAGCGGGACAAATTTTGGATACGCTAAACACATCGACCCGAGATACTAAAGAGCTCATTAAGAAAAGTAAATCAGAGATAGGATTAAAGATACTGCCGCAAAGTCAAAACCTGTAGACTGCGTTGAAACCACAGAGAAGAGCTCATCAAGTAGAGCAAGATCATGGATAGGTTAAAGACATCGCCATTGAGTCAAAAAATATGGAGAAAACTCATGACAATCCCCATTGTTGAAAAGAGCTCATCAAATAGAGTAAACAGTGGAGTTGAGAAGATTCGTGAACCTCAGCAAAATCATGAATTAAAACTCATAACAATCATATAATTGCATTCATCCCTAGGGAACATGCATCTTACAAGCATTTTGCAAAACTTATCATCAACATCATTGTATTCGACTAACATTGTAGGAGCTGTAGAAAGCTTTCTTTTTTAATCCAACACAGCTGACACAAAAGGAAGCAAGCACTTTATCCAAAAATTTATGGACAAGACATCCATAATATAATTATATACAGTGCCTTGTTAAAAGAGATTTTTTGAATACTCTGCCGGGTTGCAGGGGAGCTCGATTATCCTAACACATGTCATTTATATAATATTTCTGGACAAGACAACTAGATTTCGGACAAGACTTCCAAAATTTTCTGGACAAGACATCTAGAATACAATTATGTACGATGCCGTGTGAAAAGAGATTTTTCGAAAACTCTGCGGGGTTGTCGGGGAACTCGATTATCCTGACGCATGTCACTTATATAAACTTTTATGGACAAGACAACTAGATCATTCGGATACAACATCTAAACCTTTTGGACAAGACATCCAAAATTTTCTCTGGACAAGATATCCAGAATATAATTATATACAGTGCCGTGTGAAAAAGATTTTTTGAAAACTCTGCTGGGTTGCTGGGGAGCTCGATTATCCTGACACATATCATTTATATAATTTTCCTGGACAAGACAACTAGATTTCGGACAGGACATCCAAATCTTCCTGGACAAGACAACCAGATTTCGGACAAGACATCCAAATTTTCCTAGACAAGACAACCAGATTTCGGACAAGACATCCAAATTTCCCTGGACAAGACAACCAAACTTTTCATGGACAGGACATCCAAGATTTTGCCAATTGAACTCGTTTCCTTAAGACGTGTCGAGCCTTGATTAGTTAGGGAATTTAAGTTAAGGACAAATTTTATTGTTTAAGTCAAAGCTGCACCAAGGTAAAGTAAGGCCCCGAGACTTCCGTCGAGGTATTATCTTCTCTTGCAAATCGAATTCGATTCCTTAAGACGGGTCGAGCCTTGATTAGTCAGGGAACTCAAGTTAAGGACAAATTTTATGTTTCAAACAAAGCTGCACCAAGATGAGGTAAAGCCTCGGGACGTCCGTCGAGGTATTATCTTCTCTTGCAAATCAAACTCGTTTTCTTAAGACGGGTCGAGCCTTGATTAGTCGAGGAACTCAATTTAAGGACACACTTCTTTTATTTTATAGTAAAAAAAATAAAAAAATAAATAGAAATGAAAAAAAATAATAAAAAACTCAATAAATAAAAAATGGAAATTCCCCTTTCTATCCTTCACATGTGATTTCACTGACCGGATAAAATTATTGTCTAGTTTATCTTTGCGTGATTCCTGATTCTCAGCAATAGTCAAAGAGGGGCAGCTGTAGACACCTAATTTTGTCCGAGCCTCCTAAATCGGGCAGGTTCTCTTTTTCAACTCCCCGAAACGCAAGGAGACTTCCACCATTCCACAGTGGGTCCCCAAGACTTTGTTGCGGCGGTCAGCATAAAAAGTCAACTCAAAAAAGTCAACCCCAAAAAAGTCAACCCCATCAACCACTAAAATCGTCAACTCTCATTTAAAATCAAAATTCAAAGTTGAATTGAACAATGGAGAAAGAATTTTGATAATCTGAGGTCTACAACGAAAGATATAGAGTTCGAAAGATAGGTTGCGAAAATTCAGTGTAGGGGAAGACCTAATCCGACAAATTTAGGGAAAACTGCAAAGATGGCTCGATTCAGAGAAATTGGAGCCCCCAATTGATAAAGGATAAATAAACAAAAATATCCCAAAGTCCCAGTTTGAAAGGAAGAGCTAGTTGGAGCAAAACCTAAAAAACGAGAAAATTTTCTAGTTTGAAAAGGGGAAAACAAAATCGGAGGGGAATTTGATCGTAAAACTTGGGCATTTTCGGATCAACTCAAATTCAATATGTGATAAAGGAAGTAGAAAAAAAATCCAAAAATCAGACCTGTTCTGAGCAAAACCGAGGTTTCGGATGTTAAAGGCCAATATCGTAAAATCCCAAAGAAAATTTTGGGGAAAATGGCAAATGAGCTCAAAAAATTATAAAAACATCAAGATCTGAGTTTTATATTTTTTGGAAGAGATTGGAGAAAAGAAAATTCGGAATCGGAGCTATAATGAAAAAGGTGAAGTTCAGGTGCACTAAACCTGAAAATCGCAAAGAAAATTTCAGGAAAAATAGGAAACAATCTCAAAAGAATATGAAAACTTCCATATCTAAGTTTTATAATATTTGGAAGAGATTGGTGAAGAAAAATCTGGAATTGGAGCTCATTTGAAAAATGGCAAAGTTCGAGTGCACTAACTCGAAATTCCAAAAGATAATTCCGGGAAAAATAGCAAACGAGCTCGAAAAATTATGAAAACTTCCAGATCCGAGTTTAATAATTTTTGGAAGAGATTGGTGAAGGAAAATCCAGAATCGGAGCTCATTTGAAAAATGGCAAAGTTCAGGTGCACTAACCCGAAATTCCAAAAGATAATTCCGGAAAAAATAGCAAACGAGCTCGAAAAATTATGAAAACTTCCAGATTCGAGTTTTATAATTTTTGGAAGAGATTGGTAAAGAAAAATCCAAAATCGAAGCTCATTTGAAAAATGGCAAAGTTCGGGTGCATTAACCCGAAATTTCAAAAGATAATTCCACGAAAAATAGCGAACGAGCTTCAAAAATTATAAAAAATTCCAGATCTCAGTTTTATAAATTTTTGGAAGAGATTGGTGAAGAAAAATCCAGAATTGGAGCTCAAATGAAAAAGGCTAAATTTGGGAGGTACTAAACCGAAATTTTAGAAAAAAATCCAAGAATAATAGCAAATGAGCTCGAAAAAATGTGAAACCTTCAGAACCAAGTTTTATATTGAATGGGATGATTTGGAAAATATAAACCCAAAATTGGGGTCCTTTTGTAATTAAATTAAATTCGAGGGCTAAAAGGTAATTTTACCAAAGAAATCGAAAAAGGCTAATTTTGCAAAATTAAAAAGGTGAAAAAAATGAAGGGATTCTGGAATATCCCAGGCCCTTGGCTGGCCAGCATAGGAGAAGGGTGGGGATGTGATTAAATTTATCCAATGGTCACTATCACATTACAAGATGTCATTTTTACTATCTTGAAAGTGTCATTGCCCATCCAATGGCCTAGGTGCTTTGTAGAAAGATGAGTACATCCTTCAATGGCCAAGATCAGATTGCAAGATGATATTTTTATTGTCATGAAAATATCATTCATCCAATGGCTTAGATTGATGGAGAAAAGATGAGTACATCTCATCTAAGGGTTAAAAAAATCAAAGGACACACACACACTATGATACCTCTTAGCCGGCCACTATTAGAAAGGAAGGAAGGCTTCATTTTTCAGATGGTTAGTTATCTTTTAAAGAGCATAGGCAGTAGCAAAATTGAAAGGGGAGAAGGAAGAAATTTTTTGGAGAGAAGTTAGCTTGAAAGAAAGCTTTTAAGGTAGCTATTGGCACATTTCTCTTGCATTTTTCTTTCCTTTCCATGTTTCTTCTTTTCTTTTCCATGTTGGTTATGGTAGGATAGCTTTCTTTGAAGGTATAGTTTCCAAAAACAAATAAAAATAAAGAGGCTGAAAGGCTTCATGATCTTAATAAAATCAAGTGATTATGGTTAAGGGAGGGCTATGCCCATTGTACCAACCATGGAGCTTACCTCTATTTTCCTATTTTACTTGCTGTTTTTCTACTCATTTTCATATGTATTTTTTTTTTATATTATGTTGCTCATAACAAGTTTATTCATGTCTTTGCATCTTGTGGCTATGTCATATAACATTTTAAGTCATGTCATTTTCTTGCATTTTAAGCATGCTTTGCATATGATAAGACCATGTTATATTCGACCATATCTTGCATTTTTACCTTGTGATGCTTAGCATTTTCCATGCATCATATCTTGCATCTTTAGCATGTTTTACATTGTGCATAAGACCATGTCTTCATTCGGCCATGTCTTGCATTTTTTTCATGCCATTTAGAGCTAGGTTATTTTTTCGTGCCATGTATCTTATTGCTCTCTAGGTCATTTTTCATGCCATGCATCTTATTGCTCCCTAGGTCATTCGGCCATGATGTCCCTATGCTTATTTCCATGTCATTTTGCCGTGTCATTTAACATGCTAAGTTATTTTGGCTATGTCATTTAGAACCTAGGTCATACATATGCCATGCCACACATTTCATGCATTTAACTTGCTGTTTGTTCATGCATTTCATACATTCCCACTTGATTTTTGACTTAAGCCAATCAATGGCTCAAAGTTAAGCTCTCTTGAGCATGCTTGTGGAAGATTAATAGTTAAAATTGGGTTTTCTGAATTTGTGATTTTATTTCACTACTCATGCATGGTCAAAATAACATGATTTTTTTACCACATGCAGTAGTCATTTAGGGGACGTCATGGTATTGTTTTCACAATTTTTGAAAATTTTTATCAAGGCTGAAAAAATGGCTTTTGACAAAGCAGTTTTAACTCACTGTTATGACTTTGGTAAAATTTCGGTCTAGGTTCCCTTGCTCCAAAAATTAAGATGATTTTTTCCCATGTAGATAAACATGTTATAGGTTTACCCTAATTTTTTCAGAAATGTTTGAAATTTTCTAAAAGGGTAAAAAATTTGGGTTTCAAAATTGGTTGTGGGAGTCAAATTTGTTTTTCAAAAAATAATAATTTTCTGTTTTTATTAGTATATTAAAAGGTGGCTGATATGGGACTTTAGCTACTGTCTTAGGATGATTTCCATACCATTTCAATCAAAAAAATTTGATTTTATAAAAGTCGGGTCAAGGAAGGTCAACCTAGATTTCAAAATTAGGAAAAATTAGACCTTTTTTTTAGGGAGGGGTTCGGTTATTTCTTTTAAAACCGAAATTTTTTCCCAAATCCAAATTAGAAAATCCAACTTAGGTCTCTTCCAAAGGTAGTCGAATACCTTTTTAGGTATGCAGATATCCTTGCTTCATGGGAGAAATACATTTTCATGCATTGTATTTTCCAAATTCATGCCTACTCTATGACATTTAGTTTTTGCTATCTTAGTCATGTAGATTCTATATGTATGAACATTCTACAGTGATGTCATTACTTTGATTTAAATTTCATGATGTTATCTTGATTATGATGTAAACATGAATATTCCATGATGATGTCATATTTGTGCCTTTTGCCTTGTCATCGTTTTTTTTTCCATTCATTATTATCTCATGTCATTCATATGCTATGTCATTCATCTTGCCATGTCATTCATTTGCCATGTCATCTATGCCATGCATCATTTAATGCCATGTTAACTATGCCATGTCATTCATACACCATGTCATTCATATGCCATGTCATTCATTCACAAGCCATGTCATTCATTATGCTACGCCATTCATCCATGTCATTCTTGTATATGTCATGTCTTTAATTCATGCCATTTATTCTTTTGATTATGTCATTTAAATTTTGTCATAGTAAATTGTTTGCCATGCCATGTTATTTATGCATGTTATATATTCATGTTTCAATTTGCACATTCATGATCATCCAACTTTTTGAAAATTGAGATTTTTTTTTTAATAAAATAAGGCAATATCCCCGAGTTATTATAATTCATGAATTCTCCTCCGGGTTGTCGGGGAGTCTTCATCAACTATATTAACGAAGGAATACCCTTTTACATAAATAAAAAATCTATAATTTACCTGTTTTCAGGGGAATATATAAAATTTTTGCAATAACAAATTCTGGATCATTCTCGAACAAAAATAAGATTGTTTTTAAAATGAGAACTATTTTCAAATACCAAATCTAAAACCGACTTTTCACTGAGACTCGAGATAACACATGACTAATAAGGTACCATTTTATATGGGCGTTGTGGGGGTGCTAATCCTTCCCCACACGTAATCGACTCCCTAATCCACACTTCTTTTCTCTGGTTCAAAGCGCAGACTACAAAAATTGGTTTTAAAAATGTTTTAATTAATTTTTAAATGTTTTTTATAACAACCGGTTTTAATAGGTGGCTAATCACACCTAGCCAAAAAAATATTGGTGGCAACTCTATTTTTTTTCGAGGTCATTTTCACACCCTCATTTTATTTCAAGAGGAATTAAATCGTTTTTTCCTCTGTTTCCCCAATGTCACTCTTAACGAGTAAAAATGACCCGCGATGGGACTTGTTATTTGTAAGTGGTTGCTACATCTCGGTTTTGTCAGTTTTATCTGGTATTTAATTTTAGTTCCAACATTTTTTTAATAATAAGGAGAATTTTGAAAATAATAAAATATTTTTGCATATGTTCATACTCATGTACATGCATGTTATTATTGTTCTTTGGTTATTTGTTGAATATTATTGATCTTTGCTTAATTAATGCTTTACCTTGTTTATTATTGTCCTTAATAAATGATCGGGGTAGTTAGAATAAGGGTTGTAGAATAGGTGGTGAAAGGTTTGTTTGTTCCTCCTTATACACTACACGTGCATTTGCATAACATAAGCCCTATACCCGGGTTCCGTCCCTTTTAGGTGGAAGCAAAGTAACTAAGCTTTCGTGATTAACAATCTGCATGGGCTAGGGAAATATGCTCTAAAAATTGAATCCGCTTTTATCGGGGTGCCTTACTAGCCTTCACCGACAATAGTGAGGAATAATTTGGAGCCAATAGAACCTAATGCAACCTCATATAGTGAACCTAGGTGAAGCCATGCCGAATTTCCATTAGAGGTACCAAAGTTAGGAACACATGGAGGGACGTTTCTAATCCTTTTATCCCTATTCTACATTCCGAATAAGCCTTGCAAATCGAACGATGATGAACACACATCATATCGCCCGTAATAAGTTTGATGTTCCGTCCCAGGGGTATCATAATGCCAAAATTTTATTGACACCATCAGGGACAATTATTGATTTGGATCATATATTATTGTGCTATTATTTGAATCTTTTCCCTTACTAATTCGTTTACTTTCTTTTTCATGCAATTTTGTCATCATCTTGCACAAGGAAGCTTATTGGTCTCAGGGTAGTATTCAACCAAGAGGGCTTTTATGGAGGGTCAATGTGCCTCAGTGGTCGAGAAACATATAGTGGTGGGAAAATGCTCCAAGGAGGATTAGCAGGGTAATGGGGATTATTTGAAAGAGGGGTATGTATCAGTATTGCCAACTAAAGTTGATCTCACTATCCGGCAAAACGATCTCCGTGGGCTGATGGATATATGGAATCAGTGGGACATAGTAGAAAGAGAAGCCTTTACTCAGATTTATGGGGACATAACACTGTTAATCCCAGTCAAGGTCAGAGATGAGTTAATCCGGGCCGTGGTGCAATTTTGGAATCCTGCCTATTGATGCTTCACCTTCAACCGAGAGGATATGACTCTGACCATCGAAGAATACTTGACTCTGTTGCATATTGAGAACGCCATTCCGGATCGTATTTACTTGAAAGATTCGAAAACATCGGGTTTCAAGAAAAAGGTCTCCACAATTTTGGGGGTGGAAAGAAGTTGGGTTGAGAGTCACGTGGTCTAAAATGGAGAAAACAATTGCATCTCATGGGATACTTTACGGTCTTTAATCCATAGTCATTCTAGTAAAGAGACGGCTAGAAACATCTTTGCTTTAGCTATTTATGGGTTAGTTATTTTCCCGAAGACATTGGGATACGTGGATGTGGCAGTAGTAAGACCTTTTTAGAGGTTAGAGCAGAAGATAACTCGACCCCGACAATCATAGCAGAAATAATTCGGTCCCTGAATTTCTACAGACGGGGAGGAAAATAGCGTTTCATGGGTTGTATACAGCTTCTCTACATATGGATTCAAAGCCACTTTTAGAAGCAAGAAAGAGTTCCTCTCCGCCCGTATTTAAAGTCTTTTGCACCAATCAGTGAGTTTCTCAAGAGGAATTGGCCCGAAGATAGGGTCGAAGAACAGTGGATTGACATACTCCGAAACCTTAAGGCTGAGATGGTAACCTAGAGAGCTCCATGGATAGCTCCTATGCCGATGTTGTACAAGTGTGGGGACAAGACATGTGTCCCATTGTTAGGAGTATGGGGAGGTGTGAGCTATGCGCCTCTGCTAGTGTTAAAGCAATTGGAATCTCGTCAGTTCACATCTACGACCCACGGGCTTGATGTGTTGGAATTTACCTATGTAGAGAATGGGTACTCAGGGAAAGTGCGCGAAGTTGTAGTGGCATGGAAGAAAACTTATCGGGTAGAGATGGCTCGGTACGTCAATAATGTCACGCTGGATTACATGGTATGGGAGCCAAGAGGGTTAATGATAAATTGTTGGCGCCCGATGGGAAGGATATCTCACTAATGGATCTGCAGCCAGAAGAAGTGCCATCAGAGTTAGAGATCATGAAGTCGGAATTTGAAAAAGAAAAGGTCCGAATGAGCAAGGAGGTTACCCGACTCCAAGAAGAGATCAATGACTTGAAGATTAATCGATTAGGGAAAGGGAAGTGGAGAAGGTCAGAGAGATACTTTCAAGAGCGATCTTAGGAACCTGCATTTGGAGAATAAAAGGTTTCGATTTGAACTAAAATATGAAGGGGCCGCTAAGTTTTTCAGGGAATGGCAGAAAGAAGTTGACAATTTCAAGAAAATGAGCGACTACTGGAAATCCATAATCATAGGGGAGTGCATTTGGGACATGCATGATCACTCACTGTAATTATTTGTACATTGACTTGTTTATTCTTTGCATGCATTATATTGACATTGTGTTACATTCACGACATTCATGGCTCATTCATCATGGAATACATTAATGAGATGAAATAGAAATTGGCTTAGCTTTAAGAGCTTTCAAAGAAATCTTTTTTTTTTTTTTTTTTGAAATCAGAGGTATAAGAGTCACTGAAAACCTATACAACACTTGTCAGGATTCATGGAAGGCGGGAACTTAGATAAAATGGAAGGAATGAGACAGGCTCTGCAGGAGACGCAAGAAAGGCTAATTAGAAATCAGGAAGATTACCGAGAACAAATGGCTAAACTGATGAATTGATGTCTACCACTGTCAAAGGCAAAGGGCATGTTGAGGACTCTACTGAGAGAGAAAAAGCCATGGAGGTCAAGTACTTGGCTAGAATAGAGAGAATAGAACAGGTTCAGCAAGGGATAAAGGAAGAAGTGATTAAAACTCAAAAAGAGGTTCGAGAGCAAATGATTAAGCTGATGGAGCTGATGCCTGCCACTATCAAAGAAAAAGGGCAAGTTGAGAGTTCTATTGCAAAAGAAAAATAAAAAGTCTTGGGAAACAATTCGGGGAATTGCCTCTCTTACCCGTTTTGGGGTAACAGTAATTAAAAGGCAGAATTCTCAAGGCACACAGTCGTAAGATACACTACCAGCGAGGTACCAGCTGTTAGAGGAAAAAGCTTTGTGCACTGGGGGAAGCATATATATATATTTGGGAATGGGATCCAAAAGAATTTAGCTTGGTTCCTGATTTAATCATTCCACCTGAATTCGAAGTCCCCAACTTCGAGATATACGACAGGACTACCGGCCCGATGACCCACCTCAAAATGTTCTACCGAAAGATGGTGAGCCATGTAGATAATGATAAGTTATTGGTCTATTATTTCAGGATAACCTCAGTGGGTCCGCAATCAGATGTATAATCGGCTGAGTAGGGATCAAATTTGTTCTTTGAATGATTTGGCTAAAGCTTTCCATGAACAATACAAACATATGACTGAAATGGCACCGAATTGTCTCTTTTTGTAAAGTATGAGGAAGAAGCCCACTGAAAGCTTCAAAGTGTATTCTCACAGATAGAGAGATATAGTGGCCCAAGTACTATAGCCCTTAACTAAAAAAGAAGTTGTTGTCCTTTTTGCGAATACATTGTAGGCCCCATGCTATGATGAAGTTGTTGGTAATGCCACGAAGGACTCCGCGGACATGGTAATCCGAAAAGAGATGATGAAAAAGATAGCCTAGAAGGGGAAACTCAAAGTAGGTGAGACATCCGGTACCAAGGGAAATTGTGAACCCTAGAAAAAAGTAAAAGATATCCAATCTATGACCTATGGTGGGCAACGGATGGGAAGCTTTGTCCCATATCCTCCACAACCCATGTACCAACCGTTCTACCTTTCCATGAATAATGTATATCATGGTTCTTACTTATACTCGATGGCCTCTCAATATAATTATTTGACAAATCTTCAACCTCAGGCCAGCTAGGGAAAGTTAAAGAATGTTCTAGAAAGAGATCAGTTTGAGCTACTCTCCATCTCTTACTCTGAGTTGTTACCCCAGCTTGTTGAAAATGACTTCTCACTCGAGTGCCAGTGAAGCCTATCCGACCCCCATACCCAAGCTGGTACGATGAAAATGCATTTGTGATTATCATTAGAGGATTCGAGGTCATTCCACAAAAAAATTGTATGTCTCTAAAATGAAAGGTTCAAGCACTCACAGTAACGGGCAGATAGATCTTGATAAGAAGCAAAAATCAGATGACAGGAAGAAACCACTATTCGTTCATGGTCAGACAAGTGGAGATGTCACAATAGGAAAGAAAGGCATACATGGGTTCATGAACCAAGAGAGAAACCAAGTTGACCCGATTCTTATGTCATATAGTGAGCTGCTACCTCAACTTATCCAGAATCGCCTCCTAACACCCAAGCAACTGGAGCCTTTAAGGCCCCCATACCCAAGCTGGTATGACGCTAATAAGCGTTGCAATTACCATTCCGGCAACCAAGGCCACTCAATTGAGAACTGCCCATGTTTGAAATACAAGGTCAGGGATCTCATCAAAACTGGTTTGTTGAGTTATGAAGAAGGGTAAACCAAGTGTCATGACAGGCGTCCTTCCCAAAAATAGCCACGAGATAACCAAGAGAAGATTTTGATCCCAATCCCTGACCTGCTGCCAATGCTGATAAAGAACCAGTACCTTACCCCTGTTCTTTTGAAAATAGTTCCAGATTCATCAGTCGAAAGTTATGACCCTAACAGTAAGTACGAGTATCACACGGAGGCAATTGGGCATTCGACTGAAAAATGCAGACAACTGAAGGAAAGGATTGAAGGTCTTGTTCGCTATGGCATTTTAACTTTAGAGTTTATCGAATAGTGGAAGTCCGCATTGCCATAAATTAGTTTCTTTTTAGGATTTTCTGAAGAGGAGAATTACTATCTTTGAAGGCATGTCAATAGGAGCATTCTGATGCATGTAGTTTCATACCTCATGATGAAAACAGTTGTTAGCATTTATATGAACAAAATGAATTTTGAATTTTAAATGCTTTGTGTTTGTTGTGTTTTAGCAATAATTTGAATTTGTAAAAAAATAGAACTTTGAGAAAATTTTTGGTGAACGGTAATAAGGGGTTTTCACATGAAATAATGGATAGTCTCGAGAATATTGATGATCATTTTTAGAAATGGCCTAACACTCTCCCACCTCTCTTTTGGGCTTTCCTATGCCTAAATCCCTTGAACTCGACCACTTGAAAGACCTATTGCTTCAAAGAAGAATAATTCTAAATTTCATAAACCATTGTCACTGCAGAATGAGCAAAGATGTAAATCCTAGCTTAGGCTATGAAAAAAGGAACAAATATTTTGAAAAATTTTCGAGCTCCTTGGAAACTCAAACAAATGAGACATTCTTTCAAGAATCCAGTTCGTGGGAATTTGACGTGTGTCAAGGTTGTGCCAAAACCATTCTCAACCTTTCCAAATAACCATAAAACACCAATTTCCTGAACATCACTTCATGATTGACACCTCGGGGCACAATGATTAAACCAAATTATCCCATGTCCTAGACAAAACCTATTTTTGGGCCATATTTTTCCTTGTTAGTTCAAGCAAACCCAAGATTGAAACTCGACCTTTTCAGTATAGACCTAGACTTGCAATGTTCCTCAGTCTCATGGTTAATCAAGCGGGGCATCATCTGTAGATGTATGGTGGATAAGGGGGAATTAACGCATGAATAATTGGGGCATGCGATCAAAAAAAAAAAAAAAAACAAAGGGAAAAATTATGATATCATGCATATGAAAATTCAAAAGATTTCGAAGTGCAGAATGAAATTCTGATTCTCTATTCCCCTAAGGATTGCTTTTCAATAAGAATATTTGTGTTTGATATGAGAAATGACCATCTTTCATATCCCTTTCAGAAAAAGAAATTATCCATAGTTACCCCTTTTGAGCTGGAAGAGTTCTTTTTTCTTTGAACCCTGATCAAGGATCACCCTCTACACTAGGGGGTTAATGCGAGGAAAAATCTTCTCAAAGATCACGGAGAAATGAGTCCTAACTCGAGGATAGATACAAAGTAATCTGAGCTCCAAAATAAGTACGGGCTCGCTCTGTCAAAATGGAGATGCAAAAGAAAAAGAAAAGAAGAATATAGAAAAGATGGTTAAATGAAAGCCAAGAACAAAACAAAAAAAAATTGAAACAAAAAAATGAAAAGGATGGCGAAATGAAAGACAATAACAAAGAAGAAAAGGAGCAAAAGTCAAAAGAATGAAAGAAAAGTCCAAAAGGGACAAATGTTTCAAAGGGAATCCTCCTCAATAAATGATCCTTGATCTGATTACCCTTAAAAACATATTTTGGGCCTATTTATCCCTTCGTTCTGAACCCCAAACCTTGGCCTACATTACATGCTTTAAAAGTCCATTTTGATCAGCGTGAATATTTAACTTGAAGAGTTTTTCCTTAGATTTTATCCCATCCCATCTCTTCAAATTATCATTTCACTATTAAAACCAACCTAAAAAATAACAATTCTCATCGCGAGACATTATTCGTTAAGTGTGACATTGGAAAAAATAGAGGAAAAGATGACTTAATTCCTCTTGAAATAAAATGAGGGTTTGAAAACAACCTCGAAAAAGAAATGGAGTTGCCACCAATCTTTATTGGCTAGGTGTGATCAGCCACCTATTAAAAATGGTTTTGTAAAAAATTTTAAAATATTTTTAAAACCAATTTCAAAGTCTGCGTTTTTAAACTAGAGAAATCAAAGAAGCGGGTTCAGGAGTCGATTACGTGCGGGGAAGGATTAGCACCCCCACAACGCCCGTACAAAATGGTATCTTATTAACCGTGTGTTATCTCAAGTCTCGGTAAAAAAAATCGGTTTTAGATTTGGCATTTCAAAATAATTTCCAATTTAAAGAACAATAATTCCATTTTTAATTGAAAATGATCCGGAATTTATTCATTCAAAATTTTCCTATATTCCCCGACAAACGCGGCAAAATATAAATTTTTTTATTTATTTAGAAATTTTTTTGAATCATTCTCATTTAAAAAAAAATTCATTATTAATGATAATTGATGATATCCACCCCGACAACCCAGAGGAGAACTCATTAATTATTTTAACTCGGGAATAACTTTCTTTTATTTAAAATCATTATCCTTTCAAAATATTTAAAAAAAAATATGAATATGAACGTGTATGACATAATATAATCTAAATGACATGATATAGTCTAAGTGACATAGTATATTCTAAATGACATAATATAATCTAAGTAACATAGTATATTCTACATGATATAATATAATCTAAGTGACATAGTATATCTTAAATGACATGATATAATTTATGTGACATATTATTTTCTAAATGACATGACAAAATCTAAGTGACATGGCAAAATCAAGTGACATGGCAAAATCTAAGTGACATGGTATATTCTAAATGACATGGCAATAAAATTAACAACATAAAATGATATGAAACATAAAATAATATTATCATAAAATATGCATGTGAATAAAAACATAATGTATGAACATAATAAACCTAAATGATGTGAAAAAAAATAAATGACTAAGCAAAAAGCATAGGATAACATAAAATATTCACAACCATATAATAAACAATATAACAATATGAAATATAAATCAAAACAATAACATAGCCATAGAAATATTCATAGAAAAAATCATATATTATACAATATGCATGATCATGGAAAATGCAATGCATGAAAGTGTATTTTTTTTCTTTAAATAAGAAAATCCGTATACCTAAAAAGATATTCGACTATCTTAGGAAAAGATGTCAAATTAAATTTTCTAAAATAAAAAAAATACTTTGTGATTGATTTGAAAACAATTTTGAAAATTTTGGATAAAAATAACACCATGGCCGAATCCCCCTTGAAAAAGGCTCTATTTTACTAACTTTGAAAACCCGGACTTGACCACCCCTTGACCCGACCTTTATAAAATAAGTTTTTTTAGGATTAAAATGACTTAGAACCTAGGACAGTAGCTAAGGTTCTAAATTAGCCCTCTCTTAATGCCTTAGCCAAAACAGAAAATTAGTTTTCCCTTGAAACAAAATCTGACTTTACTGACCAGTTTTAAAACATGATTTTTTTACCTATTCTAAAAATTTCAAAAACATTGAAAAAAATTATGGGAGACTCAGAACATGTTGAACTCTATGGGAAAAAATTGGCTTAATTTTAGGACTAAGGATGACTTACCAGATAAATCGTGAAATTCAAAACACTGGGTGAAAAACTATTTAGCCAAAAAAACATTTTTAAACCTTTGATAAAATCACTCTAAAATCTGGAGAAGTAAAAATTTCTAAAAATTTGGACAAGGATTGCCTAATGAACAAAATCACAAAGGTAGAAAATCCAACTTGACAATTTCTTAATTTTCCACAAGCATGCTCATGTGAGATTGGCTTTGAGCCATTGATTGGCTTAAGTCAAAAATCAAGTGGGATGATATGAAATGCATGAACAAACAGCAAGTTAAATGCATGAAATGCATGGCCTAATGCCTAAATGACATAGAAAATGCATGGCATAAAAGATGACCTAATGCCTAGATAGAAATTGTGCATGTCAATAAATGCAATCCTAGACCTAATATGCATGAAAATGCATGGCAGTAAAGATGACCTAAACCTAATGGACATGAAAATGCATGGCAATACCAATATGATCTAAGACCTAATAAGCATGGAAATATGTATGGCATACAAAGATGACCTAGACCTAATGGACATGAAAAATGCATGGCAATATGATATGCATGGAAGTAACATAAACATATAATGACCAAATGAACATAAGATATGAACATATAAGATACGAATACCAATATGATCTAAGACCTAATATGAACATAAGATATGCATGGAAGTAACATAAACATATAATGACCAAATGAACATAATACTAATGCATGAACATGGCACAACCAATACACAATCTTATGGCATAAAGATGCAAAGCAAAAGAAAGCATGATAGTCAAACAACATGAAAATGCATATACACAAAGGCCAAAAGTGTAGGAGCCGAATGGTCATCTAACCAACATGTGAAATCCTAGCATGGCAAAAACACAAACACATGGCAAGATAAATATGTAAGACTTAAAAGGAAACACGTTAGACTAAACAATCATAATGCAAATGCAAAGATGTAGCTAGGCAAATACACAAACACATGGTATGGTAAAAACACAAAGCATGAACAACTTATCATAGTGAAAACAGAAAATTAAAAATAGCAAACAAAGTAAATATACATGAAAATAAAGGATAAAATCAACAAAATAAGAACAAGTAAAAAAGCTTAAAAAGAATGTAAAAAAAAAACTAGAACATCAAAACAAGCTAAAATATCACAACGAACATGTAAAATAAATAAAACACAAGACATGCACTCCAATGGGCCATTCGGCCAACACAAAATAATGAGTGAAAATTTATTTTTTCTTTGATTTTTTTAATGAAAACATAAGATAGGAGCTTTGAGGGAAAGTTTTAAAACCTTTATTTCTTAACCAAAAACAACAAGAAATGACAAAATCGCAAGGAAAATCAGCAAATTAAGCATGGAAAAAGAAAGAAAAACCAAGAGTTAGGTGCCAAAAGGCAACCTTTCAAAGCTATCTTTCAAGCTTTTCTTCTCTTCTAAATTTTCTTTGTTTTTATGCACTTAGCTATTTGCTCCACAAAATGAAAATCATCAGCCAGAAAGAACCCCAAAATGAAATGAAAACCCCCTTCTAATAGTGGTAGCCGAATGGTCTAGGTGTGCTCACTATTTTGTCATTTTTTTCCTAGCTAATTTGATCCAAAGGCCACTAATCAAAGATGCTAAAAAAGTGAATTTACCACCCTTAGATTAAGTGATCAGCCTCTAACAAATACAGCTGTTCTAAAATATGTAACCATAATGTTGACATTCTTCTTCTTCTTCATTCATTTGACCATGTGGCAAAATCACAAAGGCTAGATCAAAAAATAACCACCTTACTATCCAATTTTGGCCTTTGGATGAAAGAACTCAAAAAAAACTCTCCTTTCCTTGGGCTTGGCTGAATGTCCCTTCAAATTCCAGCCCTCTCTCTATTTTTGTAAAATGCAAAAAAAGCCCTCTTTAGTTTCTTCGGTAAAATTGCACTTTAGCCCCCCAAACTTGATTAAATAGAAAACGGACTTCGAATTCGGATTTTCTTTTTTCAATACTTCCTAAATTGAGTTCTAAAAGTTTTCATAATTTTTCGAGCCCATTTGCTATTTTTCAAGGATTTATTTTACAAAATTGCCCTTAGTGCCCCTGAACTTTTGCCATTTTTCAAATGAGCTCCGATTCTGAATTTTTCTTCTCCAATCTCTTTCAAATAATATAAATTGAGATCTGGAAGATTTCATAATTTTCCAAGCTCATTTGCTATTTTTCCCGGATTTATCTTCTAAAATTTTAGCCTAGTAGGCCAGAATTTTGCCATTTTGCAAACGAGTTTCGATTCTGGATTTTTCTTCGCAGATCTATTCCAAATGAAATAAGATTGAGATCTGGAAGTTTTGGTAATTTTTTGAGCTCATTTGCTATTTTTTTGGGATTTTCCAAGATTGCCCTTTAACCTACGAAGCCTCAGTTTCACTCAAAACAAGTTCGATTTCCAGATTTTCTTTTTCCAGGACTTCGTTATATATTGAATTGGATTTGGTCCAAAAATGCCCAATTTTTATAATTAAATTTCCCTACGATTTGATTTTTCCTTCTTCCAATATCAGAAATTTTCTCGTTTTTTCGTTTTTCCTCTAACCAGCTCTTTTCTCGAAATTACTTCAAACTCAGCCTTGAGCTATCTTTGTTTACTCACTCCTCATCAATTAGTGGCTTTAATTTTACTGAATCGGGCCATTTCTGCAGTTTTGCCCAATTTCGCCAAAATTCACCAAAAACCCTAATTCCCGATTTTCTTCCAAATTGACTATTCCTTTGGTTTTGCTTCCAAATGACCTCTCCAATACCTGTAGTCATTGATTATGGTCCATTCGGAACCTCCAATTTTGACCAGTTTGATCATTTAAGCTCTTTTCCCCAAATTTACCGAACTAGGATTTCCTTTCCGTTGGATCTCCATAACCCATCTTCCAACTCCATATCTCTCTTTGTAGACCTCGGATTATCAAAATTCTTTCACCATTGTTCAATTAAACTTTGAATCTTGATTTTGAATGAGGGTTGAATTTTTAGTGGTTGACTTTTTAGAGTTGACTTTTTTGGGGTTGACTTTTCCAAATTGACTTTTCGTGCTTGACCTCTTAAACTAAGTCTCGGAGTATCACCTGCAGGATGAGAAGAGCTTTTCTGCATTCTAAAACATCATTAGGAAGAAAAATTACCTGATTTAGGGGTCCAGACAAAATTAAGTGTCTACAACTACCCCTTTTTGGCTATTGCTGAGAATTAGGAATCAGGCAAAAATAAATAAACACTAATTTTGTCCGGTTAGTGAAATAACATGTGAAGGAAAGGAAAAGGGTTTTCATTTTTTCCATTTTTTTCTTCTTTTCTCTTTTTTCTCTTTTTTCATTTTTTCATCATTTTTGAAATGATTAAAAGCTGTAAATAGACGATTTTATCCTTAAATTGAGTTCCCTGACTAATCAAGGCTCCCGTCTTAAGGAAACGAGTTTGATTTGCAAGAGAAGAAAAATACATCGATGGTAGTCTCGGGGTCTTATCCTTTCTTGTGCTCAGCTGTGTTCAAAATTTTGGGTATCTCCTCCAGAAGCTTTGGCTCGACGGTTTACTTTGGGGTTCGACTCATTTGAGAAGTAGAACGAGTTCGATTTGCAAAGTGATGACTTAGGTGGAACCAAATCTAAAATGCCGACTTCACCGGGCTTACTTCCTTTTATGCTAGCTACATCAGGCTTAATCACATCTAACATGCCAACTTCACTGGGCTTAAACCATACCTGCCAGCTTACATTGGGCTTAATCGTGCCAATTTCACTGGGCTTAAACATAACCACTAGCTTACATTCGGCTTGATTGTATCTAATGTGCCAACTTCACTGGGCTTAAACCATAACCGCCAACATACATTGGACTTGATCACATCTAACGTGCCCACTTCACGGGGCTTAAACCATAACCGCCAGCTTACATTGGGCTTAATCACATCTAACGTGCCAACTTCACTGGGCTTACTTCCTTTTCTTCCAGCTATACTAGGCTTCACTGGGCTTACTTCTTTTTGTGCTAGCTTTTGTTGGGCTTAAACAAATCTTTCTTTTGAGAAATTCCGCTTTCGAGGCTCTACATCTTTAACAATATCTCATCTTAAAAATCATTTTCATTTTTCAAAAATTTTCATTATCTTGGGATATGTCAACATTTTCTTGATTTCATCATCCCAAAGCATCTCAATACTCACATCTTTTCTTTTCAGACAAACTTTTATTTTTCTTCTTTTCTTCAAGAGATTCTTTCCTCTAAATCTAAAGAAGGCCCTTCCCTTTTTAGGAAACCTATATTCTTTTCCTTTGTGTCTTTTCAATGCTTGGCGAATGTAATGATCAAATGTATGGATGCAAAAACCAATGTAACTTGCGAAGATGCAGGTGCACATGTTCATTACATGATGCATGAATGCTCATGACACTATTTCACATTAAGAGACTGTTAAGAAGGTTGATCATCTCCCTTTTTTCTCGTGTCTAGGCGAGGTTTCCTGTTGGAGAGAGAGATTCCTACCCATTGTCTATATTTTCCAATTCATCTTGTTGGAACAAAACGCATGGTTTCGTATTCCCAATTTGTCCTTGCCCCAGCAGATTTTTTCTTTTTAGTTATCTGGTAAAAACCAAAACACAGAGTCAAACTTGATTCACACTCAAAATTTAGTGCCCCTGAACAATATGAACTTTTTTCTAGAGCATATCCACATCAAAATTTTAGTTTGTTCTTCCTAAGTCATGTCAATTTCATTTCTTCCAAAATAGGTGAAATTGGAGTCTTTTTAAAATTTGGTGATCACCATTAGAGACATTTCTAAACGAGATGGGAAATCATCCTCACTTTTCGAGTGATTTGAAAGGTTTAATGTAACAAGGTCAATGGGCTGATGCAATAAGGTCCGGATTAGTTTAGGAAGGCTTTTCATCTTGACAAAAAGGAGAAGGTGAATGTCCTTTTGTCTCGGCTCATGAGTAAGTTTTCTCAAAACATGAATTCCTTATGTAGACACCTAATTTTGTCCGGACCCCTAAATCAGGTACTTTTTCTTCCTAAATCGATGATACAGAATGCTAAAAGACTTTTCTCATCCTACAGGTGGTACTCTGAGGCTTAGTTTAAGAAAGCAGATACAAAAAATCAAACTAAAAAAAAAAAATCACCTCGAAAAAAGTCAACCTCAAAAAGGTGAACCTCGAAAAAGTCAACTACTGAAAAAGTCAACCCACTTTCAAAATCAAGATTTGAGGTTCAATTGAAAAATGGTGAAAGAATTTTGATTATCTGAGGTCTACATTGAAACATATGGAGTTCGGAAGTTGGATTACGAGATTTAGTAGAAAGAAAACCCTAATTCGGGAAATTTGGGGAAAAGTGCTTAAACGATCAAATTGGTCAGAATTGAAGGTCTCAAATGAAAGATAAGCACTGACTACGGGTAATAGAGTAGCTACTTGGAATAAAAACTGATAGAAAAGTCAATTCGGAAGAAAACCGAGAATTAGGGTTTTTCGGTGGGTTTCGGTAAAATTTGGAAGAATTATAGAAATGGCCCAATTTGGAAGATCTAAAGCCCTTAATTGATGAGAAATGATTAAACAAGGATATCCTGAGGCTCAATTTGAAGAAAATCTGAAAATTGAACTTGTTTTGAGCAAAACCGAGTTTCGGAGGCAAAAGGGCAAAATTGGAAAATATGGGAAAAATAGCAAATGAACTCCAAAAATTCTGAAAATTTGTAAATCTCATTTTTAAATCATTTTAAGAGATTGGCGAAAGAAAATCTTGATTCGGAGTTCGTTTGCAAAATGGCCAAATACCGGGTCTCCTATGAAGTAATTCAACAGGATAAATCCTGAAAAAATAGCAAATGAACTCCAACAGTTCTGAAAATTTGCAAATCCCATTATTAAATTATTTTGAAGAGATTGGAAAAATAAAATCTTGATTTGGAGTTCGTTTACAAAATGGCCAAATATCGGGTCCCATATGCAATAATTCAAGCAGATAAATCCCGAAAAAATAGCAAATGAGCTCCAAAAATTATGAAAACTTTCAGATCATTTTTTTAAATTATTTGGAAAATATTGGTGAAGAAAAAACTGGATTCGAAGCTCGTTTAAAAAATGGTAAAGTTCGGGTGAATAAAAGGGGTAATTTCGGAAATAAATCCAAAATAAATGGCAAATGGACTCGAAAAATTTTGAAAACTTCCAGAATTCAATTTTTTATTATTTTGGAATTATTGATAATAAAATTCGAATTTCGAGTCTGTTTGCTATTTATTTAAGTTCGGGGGGCAAAAAGATCATTTCACCAAGGAAACCAAAAAAAAGGCAAATTGGTAATTGAGGAAAATATGAAAGATGAAGGAATTGCTGGGATTTTTTCTTCCTTTGGTCAGCCAACATAGAGGAGAAGAAGAAAGTTTGAGCAATTTAATTCCCTAATCACTATCATGCCACATGCTATAACTAACACCTTACAAATGGTCCCCCCTTCATCCAATGGCTTAGGTGTCTTGTAGGAAAGTTGAACGCACCATCCAATGGTCAAGTTCAAATGTAAAAATGAAATTTTTATTTGTAATAAAAGAACCCTCATCTAATGGCCAAGAATGAAAGAAAAATGATGAGCACAATTCATCAAAGGGTAAGCATCAATTCAGTTGAGCAAGGGAGTGCATGGGATTATCCCTTTTTCATCCAATGGCTTAGGCCATCTACAAGGGCTGAGTACACATGTTGAGGGCTGGATTTAATCTACAAGATATCATTTTTATGTTGGCTTCATCCAATGACCAAGAATGGAAGAGCACAACTCATCCAAGCGTAGGCATTCAAGAGGGGCAAGCAAGTGAGTGCATGTGATTGGTCCTCTTTTGCATCTAATGGCTAAGGTTACTACAAGGGATGAGTACACATCTCAAGGGCTGCTATAAATTGGCAAGATGACATTTTTATGTTGTCATCAAAATATCTACATCTAAATGCCAAGATTGGAGGAGAAAAAATGCAATTCTCATCCAATGGTTAAAGGAGGATTCGACCAAGGCTAAAGGGAGAGGGGGAGTTTGATTTTTTCAGAGGTTTTTGGCTGGAAAGCAGTAGCTAATTTGGCAAGAAAAAAGGTTTTGAAAGAATGAAAAAAAAACATTTTCATTAGAGAGCTTGAAGGTAGTCATCTCTACCAAGTTCTAGTCTGGCTTTCTTCTTCATTTTCATGGTGTTTTCTTGGTTTTTCTGTCATGTTTTCCTACAACATTTTTCTTAGAAATAAAGTTTCTTAATGTTTATTCATGTTTTCATCTTATTCTTCTTCTTCTTTTAAATGGTGGAAACAAGTTTTTTTCTTAGAGTTTCATGCCATGGCCGAATGGCTTTTTTTTTTTTGCCTTGTTTTTTTCTTTTTTTCTTTCTTGCATGTTGTTGTGAAAAAATGATTTATATAAGTTTTTTAAAGTATTTTGAGGTTCTGATTTTTACAAAATATGAAGCACAAAAGGTTTAAATGGCTACATGATCTTGGCTAGACCAAGTGAATATGGTTTGGTGAGAGGCTATGCCCATTTGACACCATCCATGAAGCTTACCTTATTTTCTGTTTTACATGGTTTATTTTCTGTTTTGATGAGATGGAAAGGTTTTATGATCTTGGCAAGACCAAGTGATTATGGTTTGGTGAGAGGCTATGCCTATTTGATACCATCCATGGAGCTTAACTTTCCTTGTTCTACTTACTTGTTTTACTTATAATTTATGCATGTCTATGTTAAATCTTGTGTATACATTTTCTTTACATTATTTTCTATGCTATGTTTGTTATATTTCATTTCCATACTTGGTATTGCATCCTTGCAAATTCGGCCTTTGTTGTTCAGATATATTGTGCATTTTTTTATGTACCATGTATTACATGTTTTCATTCTCAATAGTTCTGTTTCATGCATATTCGGCCATTCCATTTTGTGTGCCTTGTATGTATATTTTTCTTTTGCTTCTTAGCTTGTTTATATCTCCATGTCATGTACTTGCATATTCTGATTTTAGTATGCCATGTGCTCATGAAAATGCTATGATAAAAATGCCATCATTATGATCCATGACCATTCGGCAATACCATGTTTGTTTGCTTTGCATGTGCATTTTTCTTTTGTTTCTTAACTTGTTTGCATTTCCATGCCATGAGCTTGTGCATGTTTATTTTGGTATGTTATATGTTATTGAAAATGTCATGACATTATGCATTTTAATATGGTTTGTCATGTATTTATGTCATTTACTAAATAGGATTGCATTAGAGTCTCATGTGATCATTTGGCCTCTTCATGCATTCATTGCCTTGTCATGCATTTGTATTTTTGTTTAGGTAACATGCTTTGCATTATCATATCTTGAAATTGTGTATTAGCTACTGTTTGTTCCAGCATTGACATTAATTTCATGAGTCATTATATGTTCATGGTATTGCTATGCATGCTCACTACATTTTAGGTTTAGGCCATATTGGTATTGCCATGCATATTGAGTCTTAAATCACATTAGTATTGTCATGCATTAATATTCTATTTAGGTCTTAGGTCACATTCATTTTCATGCATATTTATAACATGTTAGGTCCTAGTCACATTTACATTATCAAGCATTGCATGCATATAGAGTTAGGATAGCATTTATTGCCATGCAAATTCATGCTAGGCATTTAGGTTGCCATGAATTGCCATGCATTTCCTTTACCATTTAGACCTTTAGACCATGCATTTCATACATTTTATTTTCTTTATGTTAATGCATTCCATGTCATTGCCACTTGATTTGTGACTTAAGCCAATTAATGGCTCAAAGTCATGCTCTCTAGAGCATACTTGTAGAAAATTAAGGAATTGTCAAATTGATCATTCTACCTTTGTGATTTTTTTTTTACTTAGCCAATTTTGTCCAAGGTTTTTAAAATGTTTAGCTACTGTCCTTAGGTCTTAAGGATGATTTCCAATAATTTCCACTTTGGTTTTTGAATGAATTTATCAAAGGCAAAAAAATGTGTTTTGACAAACAGTTTTTTTCACCTAGTACTTGAACATGTCCAAATTTTCTGGGCAGTCATATTTAATCATAAAATTAAGCCAATTTTTCTCGTGTAGTTTTGCATGTTTTGAGTCTCTAGTATTGCTTTTAGAATTTTTAGATTTTTTAAAAATAGGATAAAAAATCGTGTGGAAAAATCGGACAGTAAAGGCAGATTTGAAATTAAAATGAGAATAATGGTTGAATTTGGCTAAGGCATTTAGAGGGGGTTGGTTAGAAGATTTAGCTACTGTCTTAGGGTAGTTTCTAAGCCTTTTTGAACTCTAAAAATGATTTTATAAATCTCGGGTTAAGGATAGTTAAGTCCGGGATTTTAAACTTAGGAATTTAGAGCTATTTTAAAAGGGTTTGGTAAGGGTTTTAATTTTTATTCAAGTTTTCCTCAAAATTATTTTCAAACAATCACAAAGTTTTGTTTTTTTATAAAATCTAATTTGACATATTTTCCTAAGGTAGCCGGATATCTTTTTAGATATACGGATTTCTTTAATTAAAGGAAAAAAAATACATTTTTCATGCATTGCATTTTCCATGTTCATGCATTTTATTTAAATATGTGATTTTTGCTATGATTGATGGAGACTCAATTAAGAATTGTAAACCCAAGTGCAGGTTATGTTCAAGTAATAAATTCTCGGGTGTCCGAGGTCGAACCACAGGGAAGCGTATTAGTAAGTATAAGTTTATAAATATATAAGACAAAGAAAGTAAACAAGATATTAGGGAATCAACAACAAAATAAGATAAACAAGATATTAGAGAACAAAATAAACAAAATATAAAAGAAATTAAACAAGATATAAAAAACAATAAGAAAAGATGTTGAGGTTAGAGAATCCACTCTTGGTGTTATGCTAAGATTAATCTTGTTTTATTACACAATTGAAATCCACACATAAAGGAGGTTCCAATCGGAAGGTTTAGCAATTCAGTCCAACGTCCATAGCATATGATATTATGTTCATTTGGTGTCCTCAAAACTCACAAAAAGAAGTTCAGACTTACCATCATCCTTACCATTACTTTTCGGAGGGGAAGGAGGATCTTGGTCTTTTGATGGAATGTTTTTGTCAATTGCCTTTCCACTTCGAAGAGTTGTGATAGAACTGGCATTTTCCTGTTGAGTTTCATTGGAGCAAGAAACAAAACATTGAGTAGAAAGGTTAGGCTGAGGTTGAGCAGGAAACTTACCTTTTTCTTGAGTGCGTAATGAAGCTGTCAATGTGGACAAAGTGTTTTTGATCTCATTGATGTCCTGTGAAGTTTGGTTATTCACATTTGCTTGTGTTTGCATGAATGCTTGCAATGTCTCTTCCAAGGTTTGTACACGTGAAGGTTGATAGGAAAAAGTGTTGCCCGACTTTTGAGATTGTGGTACCTGAACATGATTATTATTCCGCCAACTGAAGTTGGGATGATTTCTCCATTCAGGGTTATACGTTTCAGAGTAAGGAGAAGGAAAAGGCTTTTTAAATGGGTTTATGGAATTTACTTGATCATGCAACGCTTCTTTAAGAATGGGAATGTTTGGACATTCAGAAGTGGGGTGTCCCATGATTTCACAAATTCCACAACTTTCTTCATTTTTAACCGTTTTGACTTCTTTTACTTCTCTAAGTTCCATGGCTTCAATCTTTCTAGCCAAATTGGCTACTTTAGCTTTTATCTCATCTTCTTGACTAAAATGATATTTTCGTCTGTTAGAAATAAGATTAGATCTATTGGAACTTTCAGAGGAATTATCTGTGTGCCAGACTTGAGAGTTATCTGCCAAATGGTCTAGGTAGTCAAAGGCTTCTTCAGGTTCTTTTTCTAGAAACTCACCGTTACACATTGTTTCAACAAATTGTTTAGTTTCGGGAGTTAAACTTTCATAAAAGAAACTAATAAGACGCCATTTTTCAAAACCATGATGTGGACAAGAACTTAACAAATCTTTAAAACGCTCCCAGCACTGAAAAAATGCTTCATTTTGATTTTGACTGAAATTTTGAATCTGTCTTTTCAAAGCAGTAGTTTTATGTGCTGGGAAAAATTTCTTTAGAAACTCAGTTTGTAATTCTTGCCATGTGCCAATTGACCTTGGTTTTAAATTATGAAGCCAAATTTTTGCTTTATCTTTTAAAGAAAAAGGAAATAATTTTAGCTTGACAATTTCATTTGTACATTGTTGGTCATTAAAGGTGACACATACATCTTCGAAGTCTTTTAGAAACGAGTAAGCACTTTCCGATTCTAACCCATGGAAATTTGGAAGCAAAGCTATCATACCTGGTTTAAAACGAAAGTTGTTCACATTGAGAGGAAAAATAAAACAAGAGGGTGATGAGCTTCGAGTTGGTTGCAAGTAGTCACGCATGGTGCGTACTTGTCTGTTCTCATCTTCAGCATGAACACTTTCATTGTCAGCCATGGTAGGAGTTGTATTAGAAAGATTACCTGAAAAAGTTTCACAATAAAATCTAACTAAACGACGAGATCTAAAATCACGTCGCCAAACAAGCATAAAACAAAGTTAATATACAGATTAGGCGGTATAACCAGCCAATAAAATAAATAAAAATATATAGAAAATTAGGCGGTATAACCAGCCAATAAAACTAAATATAAATATATAAAAAATTAGGCGGTATAACCAGCCAATAAAAATAAATATACTTATAAACTTATATACTTTGTATTGCTTCCCCGGCAACGGCGCCAAAAACTTGATGGAGACTCAATTAAGAGTTGTAAACCCAAGTGCAGGTTATGTTCAAGTAATAAATTCTCGGGTGTCCGAGGTCGAACCACAGGGAAGCGTATTAGTAAGTATAAGTTTATAAATATATAAGACAAAGAAAGTAAACAAGATATTAGTGAATCAACAACAAAATAAGATAAACAAGATATTAGAGAACAAAATAAACAAAATATAAAAGAAATTAAACAAGATATAAAAAACAATAAGAAAAGATGTTGAGGTTAGAGAATCCACTCTTGGTGTTATGCTAAGATTAATCTTGTTTTATTACACAATTGAAATCCACACATAAAGGAGGTTCCAATCGGAAGGTTTAGCAATTCAGTCCAACGTCCATAGCATATGATATTATGTTCATTTGGTGTCCTCAAAACTCACAAAAAGAGTCCAAGCATTCCTTATGCCAAGGTATATGTCTACAACAAATCAAGGTTATGAAACCAAGCATTTATTGTGCCATTTTCATTGTCAATAATGAATCAAGATCTCTATTTTGCAAGTATGATTTTAAACCAAAAGAAAATATTATCTATACTAGTGTTTATAAATGATGATTCATTTTAGCTCATGTTTAAGAGACTAACCTTAGCATTTACCAAGAGCTTCACCTCATCACCTCAACAATATGATTAGCAACACATACTAAAAATGAAAAGAAATGTAAGAAGCATAAGTAAATAAAGAAAAAGAAAACTAGAGAAAGGAAAAAAAAAGAAAACTTAGAGAATTTTATTACAATGGCTAATATCCAACCAATGTATAATATATCCCAATACTCATCCAAGGCCCTCTATTTATACACATTTTGGAGAGCTAAATGACAAGAGACAAGCTTTATAAATTTCAAAGGTAGGTATAATAGGTGGGTGCATTTTTCTAACAATTTTCGTCATATTGTATGACAATTCTGATCAGCCAGCTTGATGGTCGATTTTGTCAATGTTGGAGGCTCGATCTGATCAAATGGTCTTCTAGAAAAATATACCCCTATCAGTTACGGATCCATAGCCGTTGTAATCAGATCATTTGCTCATGTGGATCGGAAGATATGGTCAAAATACCAAAACGGGTCAGCACAGACGTCATTGCACATCAGCCAACTTGATGGTCGATTTCGCTAGGGAAAACGACTCCGTTTCAAGAAGTGTAAAACATGAAAACGATAGATATGCCTCTTAACTTTGCACTGTAAAAAATTCAGCCTTATTGCTTCAGTGAAACTCCAGATATAGCGGATATGGAAAAAGGTGTCGGAACTGGAACTGAACTGGATTTGCCCTTAATTGTTGATTTAACCTAGTAATCTGAAATCACTCAAAGAAACTCGTGAAAAACACCAAATTACATAAAAATATAAAAGATCATAAACACAAGTAGACTAAGCAATAATAACTCGTATTTGACACAAAACAATAATAAAACATAACTAAAAACTATATAATTATACGAGTTATCACACCCCCACACTTAGATTGTTGATAGTCCCTAGCAACGACTCAATAAAAATAAAATAAGAAAATCTAATCTAATCCATTTTCGTTGGAAATCACGGTGGCACTTAGCATGTGACACAAGCCTTTAAACCCCTAGGTGTCCCTAGTGGATGAGTTTAGTCTCGTGAGGGTTTGCTAGAACGATACCCACAAACATTGAAAAACTAAAATATAAGTAAACTACATACACTAAAAATATTTACTCCTAATCCTTTCAATATAAATTAGAGACAATCTTTGAACAAGTCTTATAAACTAATCAATAGCTCAAAGAATTTCACAAAAATTCATGCTTGAATGTAAATAAATGAGTTAAGCCAATATTAACATAACATATTTCAATCAAAATAGTGCATATTCAACTTAATCTCAACTTCTCACTATACTCTCATGATTTTCACTCTTTAAAGTAGTGGTAAAGTGTTTACACTCAATCAATCTCATGAAAATAGTTCTACCATATGCTTGCTTGTCCACCTATTCTCCACTATTTAGATCATACAACTTCATAAATCAAGAGGTCTTGTTTTCAAGGTTGTAATGGGGCCAAAGGGTTATAATGTGGTTAAAGAACAAAAGGATAAAGATATCACAAAGGTTCCAAAGAGTTCATAGAGTTTAGAGACATAATAAGATCATACGAATAAAACTTCTCAAAACTCTTATAAAGCACATAATAACATAGGCTAAATATTCATGTTGAGCCTTTGCTTCATTCTAACCAACTTTGTAACATCTTTTTCTTTACTTTAACTAGAAGTTCAAGAGAAGATTTTTTTTTTTTTTAATATGGGAATGTATTTGACAATGATCCCTTTCTTTTTCTCTTGACTTTTGCCTCTCTCCTCCCCCACACTTATCTTTCGTTCTAACCCAAATTTTCAAAAAGTATCCCTTGTTTTTGCAATATGTCTCAAAATATATAATCCATCTTTAGAACAAGGGTAAGGATATAAGTATATTTAGGCTAGGTGTAAGTTCTGGTTACCAATAAAATAGCATATTTAATGTAGGCTCAAATTGGCTCACTAGTGGGGATGTTCTCTTAGAACATTAATAATGGATGGCTGTTTGGCTCTGGTTATAATCCTAATGCCTCTATCATATTCATGTTGTCACATGTATCAATATAGTCTCAAACAGTTTAAAGCAAGTTCTAGAGAATCATGTAATCATAAGAGCACTCAAGAAAGAAATTAGATTGATTTGTATAATGCATCAATCATTATAGGCTCAAAAACTCACAAGGATGATTATACAAGTCAGATTAAGTCTAAACATGCTTTTTTCTCAATCAACATATCATATTAACATTGGCTCATAAAAAGGTTGATATCAAGCTCAATTCTCATGAAAATCTTCTCACTAATAAATCTGCTTTAGACTTATGCAATTCATATCTCATTATAGTATTGAAAGTAACTAAAAAACACACTAAGTCTAAACATGCTTTTTTTTTTTTTTTTTTTGAAGAAGAAGAAGATTAAATCAAACTGACAAGGTATGTCTCAAGTCTCCCTTACTCACACCTTGTTCAGAATGAATACTTCTAAATGTCTTAAAACACAACAATTTTTTATTTTTTTTAGCAAAATATGTCCCTTACCCCCTACTAAAATATGACATTGTCCCCAATGTCAAATTATAAAGGTAGAATTTAGGAGATATTACCTGCAGAGGTTGCTAACCACTTATTATAACTGAGACACAACAAGCAAAATGTTAGATAATGTCACAAAGATAAAGTGCAATCCACTCCTTGCTCGTCCATATCTCTTTTTCTTTTTCCGAGCGTTTGCGAAACAACCGTAGCAGATAAACACTCATAAGCTTGTAGCTTTTTGAGTAAATCTTCAATGGTTGTAGCAGAAATTATGGTTCTCCTTGCCTCTGAAAACATGAATCCATTATCCACAGCATTATCTAAATATGAAAGCAAATTACTAAAATAACCACTAATATTAAGCAAACCAATGGGTTTCTTATTTGTGACCAAAGATGACCAAAAAGCCACGCAAGCTATTTCTTCCAATGTACCCAGACGTCCTGGTAAAGCAATGAATGCATCGGCAGAATGGTACATGATTGTCATCCGTTCAGGGATACTCCAGACTTGTATTTCTTTACCCACGGTAGGTCCACAAAAATCTGGGAATAGTTTTGGCACGATTCCTAGAACTGGACTTCCTCCGGCGTGTGCTGCTGTAGCGACTGCTCCCATTAAACCCGAACTACCGCCTCCATAAATCAACTGGATCTTTTGTTGGGCAAGTATTACTCCAACTCTTATGGCTTCATCAGCGAATATGTTATTTTTCCCTGGATAAGCACCTCCAAAGACACAAATTTTTTTAATGCGCTGGGACGAAGTACTTTCCATTTTTTTTTCGAGTGCCTGAAAGAGAATGAGTACATGGTGTAATATATAGAGGACTGAGTAGTGAATCAGACAAGAGTAATAATGTCGCCGAAAGTGTATTTGACCTGTCAGAAGAAAATGTTAACCTAACAAAAGATTTTTGCGTGATTTCAGGAAGAAAATCAAAAAGAGAAGAAAAATCAACCGTAAAAGACCAATGCAAAAAAAAAAGTGAGAATAATTACACAAATCTAACAACACGTAAATTAAACCGAAATGAAGTTATTGCAAATCAAACCAAAAGTTGAGAAGTCATTTATTGTAGTTGTGATTGTGGCTCACATCTTCCTCTGGTTTTACGTCCAGAAACGGCTTAAACGCCTTCTATGAGTCGAGGATATGCTTCCCATCCAGTTTTCTTACAAGCTGGCAAACAGGGTCTTTTAACATCAGATTCCCAAGATGTTGCCATTCCCTTTGGAATTGCGGCCATAAATCAAGAATTTCTCTTTGTACGTCTCCACTAGGATGCGTCTCAAGAGAAAGTTGGATATTACCCAAATTCTCCTTACTCAGTCCATCCTTAATGAATTCAATTTTATCATCTCGATTAGAGGACGGAATCCCAATAGAACGACATTTACCGTTACACGTCCATCGTGCACATTTGTGGCAATTTGAACTCATACGCTTTGCTCGTCGCTTCTTTGCAAAAGTGCTTCTACCTGTACCTAATAAATGCAAAACAGGAAGATATTCATCTTCACGTACCTTGGCTTCTAATATCCAACGTATGTCCTCAGGAATCCCTTTGTGCATAAGCATTCTTAATCTTTCAAATCGAACTTGGTAAAGCTTCAGTAAAATATTTCGAGGAAAAGGAGGAAATCGTTTCTGCAATCTTGTGAGAATATCATCTATCTTGAAAAAAAAAATGAAAAAGAAATTGAAAGAGAAATTTATATACAATATCAGTTTTGTGGGTAGCTGATGGAACCGACTTAAATAATCACGGAGTACCGTTATCCGCCATTTAACCGGGAAAAAAATGAATTTTTTTTTTTTTTTTTGAAGATTAGTAAAAATTATATTTACATCTAGTTATTTTCAAAACAAGGATCAGAAAGAAAAACAACCTCTTCTTGAGTAACATGATTTTCCAAAAAGAGTTTGAGTCTTTGTCCATTTACCTTGAATACGTTACCATTTTGAGGATTCTCAATGTCAACTGCTCCATAATGATACACATGCTTAACCACAAATGGGCCAGTCCATCTTGATCTCAACTTACCAGGAAATATGTGAAGTCTAGAATTATAAAGTAGAACTTTTTGCCCAACATCAAATGTTTTTCTTGAAATTAACTTGTCATGAAAGGCTTTAGTTCTTTCTTTATGAATTTTAGAATTCTCATATGCATCATTTCTGAGTTCCTCAAGTTCATTTATGACTGGAAAAGTTTCATTCTCACCCAAAAAGGAATATTTTAGCTCGGATGGCAATGGTTTTAAATCCAGCTTGGGTGGTTCAATAGTTGATGGTACAGTGACATTTGTGAGTGATGGAAGTTCCTCAAACTTTTGTTTCCATCAATGCTTATCCTGAAAAGAATTTAACAAAGAATCAGTGTGTGAAATTTCTGAAGCATTATCAAACTCACATTCAATTAAATAAACTTCTAAAGGATCATGAAATGTGGTAGTGGTGAGATGTTCATGAACAAGTTCTTCAATGAAATCCACTTCATGTACTTCTGAATCATCACCAGGTTGCTTGCAAATGTTGAACACATTTAATTCTAAAGTCATATTTCCAAAAGAAATGTTCAAAATGCCATTCCCGCTATTTATCAGAGCATTAGAAGTTGCAAGAAATGGACGGCCTAATATAACAGGAATTTGAACATTTGGATTTGAAACAGGATGTGTGTCCAAAACAATAAAATCAACAGGGAAGTAAAAATTATCAATTTGAACCAAAACATCTTCAACTATCCCTCGAGGAATTTTTACAGAATGATCAGCTAGTTGAAGTGTAACAGGTGTTTCCTTGAGTTCACCTAAACCTAACTGTTGATAAACAGAAAAAGGCAAAAGATTAACACTAGCACCAAGATCAAGCAATGCACGTTCTATTCTAGTGTTTCCAATGATGCATGAGATTGTTGGACATCCAGGATCTTTGAATTTTGGTGGAGTAAGGTGCTGAATGATTGAGCTCACACTTTTCGTCAGAAATGCTTTCTTTTGTACATTATGTTTCCTTTTAACTGTGCACATGTCCTTCAAAAATTTAGCATAAGATGGAACTTGTTTGATTGCATCCAATAAAGGAATGTTAATCTTAACTTGTTTGAAAAGTTCATAAATTTCTGCATTTTGATTCAAATTCTTTATTGTTTGCAACCTTTGAGGAAAATGAGCAGGATGCATACCTTTTTCTTTGTCCAAATTTTCAAGAAGTTCAGACTTACCATCATCCTTACCATTACTTTTCGGAGGGGAAGGAGGATCTTGGTCTTTTGATGGAATGTTTTTGTCAATTGCCTTTCCACTTCGAAGAGTTGTGATAGAACTGGCATTTTCCTGTTGAGTTTCATTGGAGCAAGAAACAAAACATTGAGTAGAAAGGTTAGGCTGAGGTTGAGCAGGAAACTTACCTTTTTCTTGAGTGTGTAATGAAGCTGTCAATGTGGACAAGGTGTTTTTGATCTCATTGATGTCCTGTGAAGTTTGGTTATTCACATTTGCTTGTGTTTGCATGAATGCTTGCAATGTCTCTTCCAAGGTTTGTACACGTGAAGGTTGATAGGAAAAAGTGTTGCCCGGCTTTTGAGATTGTGGTACCTGAACATGATTATTATTCCGCCAACTGAAGTTGGGATGATTTCTCCATTCAGGGTTATACGTTTCAGAGTAAGGAGAAGGAAAAGGCTTTTTAAATGGGTTTATGGAATTTACTTGATCATGCAACGCTTCTTTAAGAATGGGAATGTTTGGACATTCAGAAGTGGGGTGTCCCATGATTTCACAAATTCCACAACTTTCTTCATTTTTAACCGTTTTGACTTCTTTTACTTCTCTAAGTTCCATGGCTTCAATCTTTCTAGCCAAATTGGCTACTTTAGCTTTTATCTCATCTTCTTGACTAAAATGATATTTTCCTCTGTTAGAAATAAGATTAGATCTATTGGAACTTTCAGAGGAATTATCTGTGTGCCAGACTTGAGAGTTATCTGCCAAATGGTCTAGGTAGTCAAAGGCTTCTTCAGGTTCTTTTTCTAGAAACTCACCGTTACACATTGTTTCAACAAATTGTTTAGTTTCGGGAGTTAAACTTTCATAAAAGAAACTAATAAGACGCCATTTTTCAAAACCATGATGTGGACAAGAACTTAACAAATCTTTAAAACGCTCCCAGCACTGAAAAAATGCTTCATTTTGATTTTGACTGAAATTTTGAATCTGTCTTTTCAAAGCAGTAGTTTTATGTGCTGGGAAAAATTTCTTTAGAAACTCAGTTTGTAATTCTTGCCATGTGCCAATTGACCTTGGTTTTAAATTATGAAGCCAAATTTTTGCTTTATCTTTTAAAGAAAAAGGAAATAATTTTAGCTTGACAATTTCATTTGTACATTGTTGGTCATTAAAGGTGACACATACATCTTCGAAGTCTTTTAGAAACGAGTAAGCACTTTCCGATTCTAACCCATGGAAATTTGGAAGCAAAGCTATCATACCTGGTTTAAAACGAAAGTTGTTCGCATTGAGAGGAAAAATAAAACAAGAGGGTGATGAGCTTCGAGTTGGTTGCAAGTAGTCACGCATGGTGCGTACTTGTCTGTTCTCATCTTCAGCATGAACACTTTCATTGTCAGCCATGGTAGGAGTTGTATTAGAAAGATTACCTGAAAAAGTTTCACAATAAAATCTAACTAAACGACGAGATCTAAAATCACGTCGCCAAACAAGCATAAAACAAAGTTAATATACAGATTAGGCGGTATAACCAGCCAATAAAAATAAATAAAAATATATAGAAAATTAGGCGGTATAACCAGCCAATAAAACTAAATATAAATATATAAAAAATTAGGCGGTATAACCAGCCAATAAAAATAAATATACTTATAAACTTATATACTTTGTATTGCTTCCCCGGCAACGGCGCCAAAAACTTGATGGAGACTCAATTAAGAGTTGTAAACCCAAGTGCAGGTTATGTTCAAGTAATAAATTCTCGGGTGTCCGAGGTCGAACCACAGGGAAGCGTATTAGTAAGTATAAGTTTATAAATATATAAGACAAAGAAAGTAAACAAGATATTAGTGAATCAACAACAAAATAAGATAAACAAGATATTAGAGAACAAAATAAACAAAATATAAAAGAAATTAAACAAGATATAAAAAACAATAAGAAAAGATGTTGAGGTTAGAGAATCCACTCTTGGTGTTATGCTAAGATTAATCTTGTTTTATTACACAATTGAAATCCACACATAAAGGAGGTTCCAATCGGAAGGTTTAGCAATTCAGTCCAACGTCCATAGCATATGATATTATGTTCATTTGGTGTCCTCAAAACTCACAAAAAGAGTCCAAGCATTCCTTATGCCAAGGTATATGTCTACAACAAATCAAGGTTATGAAACCAAGCATTTATTGTGCCATTTTCATTGTCAATAATGAATCAAGATCTCTATTTTGCAAGTATGATTTTAAACCAAAAGAAAATATTATCTATACTAGTGTTTATAAATGATGATTCATTTTAGCTCATGTTTAAGAGACTAACCTTAGCATTTACCAAGAGCTTCACCTCATCACCTCAACAATATGATTAGCAACACATACTAAAAATGAAAAGAAATGTAAGAAGCATAAGTAAATAAAGAAAAAGAAAACTAGAGAAAGGAAAAAAAAAGAAAACTTAGAGAATTTTATTACAATGGCTAATATCCTACCAATGTATAATATATCCCAATACTCATCCAAGGCCCTCTATTTATACACATTTTGGAGAGCTAAATGACAAGAGACAAGCTTTATAAATTTCAAAGGTAGGTATAATAGGTGGGTGCATTTTTCTAACAATTTTCGTCATATTGTATGACAATTCTGATCAGCCAGCTTGATGGTCGATTTTGTCAATGTTGGAGGCTCGATCTGATCAAATGGTCTTCTAGAAAACTATACCCCTATCCGTTACGGATCCATAGCCGTTGGAATCAGATCATTTGCTCATGTGGATCGGAAGATATGGTCAAAATACCAAAACGGGTCAGCACAGACGTCATTGCACATCAGCCAACTTGATGGTCGATTTCGCTAGGGAAAACGACTCCGTTTCAAGAACTGTAAAACATGAAAAAGATAGATATGCCTCTTAAATTTGCACTGTAAAAAATTCAGCCTTATTGCTTCAGTGAAACTCCAGATATAGCGGATAGGGAAAAAGGTGTCGGAACTGGAACTGAACTGGATTTGCCCTTAATTGTTGATTTAACCTAGTAATCTGAAATCACTCAAAGAAACTCGTGAAAAACACCAAATTACATAAAAATATAAAAGATCATAAACACAAGTAGACTAAGCAATAATAACTCGTATTTGACACAAAACAATAATAAAACATAACTAAAAACTATATAATTATACGAGTTATCAATGATATTTTCCATGATATTGTTATCACTTTAATTCACATTTTATGATCTTATATTTGTTTTCCATATGATTTTTAATGTTTCATAATATCCTATGCTTTTTATTTAGTTATTTTTGTCACATTGTTTAGCATATACTATGTTCATGCATTATTTTTATTAGTATTTTCATGCATATTATATGTTAGCATTATTTTAATTCCATGTCATTTCTTGTCATTTAGATCATATTTCATGTCATTTAGGTTATTTCATTTATAACATGCCATGTCATTTAAAATATGG
This sequence comes from Fremontodendron californicum, assembly GCA_030761205.1. Classification (NCBI taxonomy): domain Eukaryota; kingdom Viridiplantae; phylum Streptophyta; class Magnoliopsida; order Malvales; family Malvaceae; genus Fremontodendron; species Fremontodendron californicum. The sequence continues at coordinate 28,983,476 of JAULJL010000005.1, forward strand.
CATATCATTTAGAATTGCCATGTCATTTAAATCATTTTATCTCATTTAGAATATACCATGATACTTAGGATTTTTTATTTTACCTAGAATATACTATGTCATTAGAATTATGTCATGTCATTTAGGTTGCATTATATTATCTAGATTTCCCATGTCATTTTATTTATGTCATACATGTTCATGTTCATAATTTTAAAATGTTTTGAAAAAGATAACGATTTTCAATAAAAAAATAAAGATTTTCCCGAGTTAAAATAATTCATGAGTTCTCTACCGGGTTTGCTGGAGGGAATATCATCAATTATCATTAATAAAGGAATATCTTTCTTTCAAAAAACGAGAATGATTCAAAAAGTTTTCCAAATGAATAAAATTTTCTATATTTTGCCGATTTTGTCGGGGAATATAGGAAATTTTCGAATTAATAAATTCCGGATCATTTTCAATTAAAAATGGAATTATTTTTCTTAAAATTGGGAATTAACTTGAAATACTAAATTAAAAACTAACTTTTTACCGAGACTTGGGATAACACACGATTAATAAGGTACCGGTTTATATGGGCGCTGCGGGGGTGCTAATCCTTCCCCGCACGTAACCGACTCCCGAACCCGCTTCTTTGATTTCTATGGTTTATAACGCAGAACTAAAATTGGTATTAAAAAATGTTTTAATTAATTTTAAAATGTTTTGCAAAACCGGTTTTAATAGGTGGCCGATCACACCTAGCTAAAAAAGATTGGTGGCGACTCCATGTCTTTTTACGAGGCCGTTTTCATACCCTCGACCTTTTATTATTTCTAGAGGAATTAAGTCTTCTTCTCCTCTACTTCTGTTTCCCCGCGATCCGGGATCACGTATCGACACTTTCGTTTTTCTAGAGAAATTAAGTCGACTTTTCCTCATTTTTTTGTGTCATGCCTGTCGCAACCTAAAAAATAACAAGTCTCATCGCAAGACTTTATTATTCGTTAAGCGTGACATAAAAAAAAATCGAGGAAAAGTCGACTTAATTCCTCTAGAAAAATGAAGGTTTTGAAAATGACCTTAAAAAAGACATGGAGTCGCCACCAATCTTTTTTAGCTAGGTGTGATCGGCCACCTATTAAAACCGATTTTATAAAATATTTTAAAAATTAATTAAAACATTTTAAAAACCAATTTCAAGTCTGCGTTTAAACAAGAGAAATCAAAGAAAAGGGCTCGGGACTCGGTTACATGCGGGGAAGGATTAGCACTCCCACAACGCCCGTATAAAACGGTACCTTATTAATCGTGTGTTATCTAAATCTCGGTAAAAAGTTGGTTTTAAATTTAGTATTTCAAGTTAATTCCCAATTTAAAGAAAAATAATTTCATTTTTAATTAAAAATGATCTGGAATTTGTAAATTCAAAATTTTCCTATATTCCCCATCAAACGTGGCAAAATATAGAAATTTTTATTAGTTTTTGGAAAGCTTTCCGAATCATTCTTTTTTTAAAGAAGATATTCCATTATTAATGATAATTGATGATATCCTCCCCAGCAAACCCGGCAGAGAACTCATGAATTATTTTAACTCGGGAATATCTTTATTTTATTGAAAATCATTACCTTTTTCAAAACATTTTAAAGAAATATGTATATGCATGACATAAATAAAATGACATGGCAAAATCTAAATAATATAATGCAACCTAAATGATATGATATAATTTAAATGCCTTAGCATATTCTAAATGAAATGAAATATCCTATGTTATATGACATATTCTAAATGAAATTAAATGACCTAGGTAACATAATATATTCTATATGAAATTTAATATCCTAAATCATATGATATATTTTAAATGAAATAATTTAAATGACATGGCAAATATGTATATTCTAAATGAAATAAAATATCCTAAGCTATATGACATATTCTAAATGAAATGAAATGACCAAGGTAACATAATATATGCTATATGAAATATAATATCCTAAGTCATGATATATTCTAAATGAAATGTAATATCCTAAGTGACATAATATATCCTAAATGAAAATGAAGTGACCTAGGTAATATAATATATTCTACATGAAATGAAATGACCTAAGAAACATAATATATTCTATATGAAATGAAATGACCTAAGTAACATACATATTCTATATGAAATGAAATGATTTAAATGACATAGCAAAAATGAATGATACGGCATATAATTTAAATGACATGGAATATAAAATAATGCTATCATATAATTTGCATGAAAATAAAAATAAAAATAATAATGCATGAATATAGTATATGCTAAATAATATGTCAAAAATAACTAAATAAAAAGTATAGGACATCATGAAATATTCCAAATCATATAATAAACAATATAACATAACTCAAAATCATAACAATATCATAGAAATTATCATAGTAAAAATCACATGTTATATAAAATGCATGAATATGGAAAATGCAATGCATGAAAATGTATTTTTTCCTTTAATTAAGGGAATCCGTATATCTAAAAAGATATCCGGCTACCTTAGGAAAATATGTCAAATTAAATATTCTAAAACAAAAATACTTTGTGATTGTTTGAAAACAATTTTGAAAAGCTTGAATTAAAAAATAAAAACTAGGCTAAACCTTTTTTTTTAAATGGCTCTAATTTCCTAAGTTTAAAATCATTTTTAAAGTTTAAAAAAAAGCTTAGAAACTACCTTAAGTCAGTAGCTAACCTTTCTAATCAGCCCCCTCTAAGTAACTTAACCAAAACAGAAAAATGACTTTTCTTTAAATTCAATTATGACTCCACTATCCAGTTTTAAGCCACGATTTTTTACCCTATTTTTAAAAATTCAAAAAATTCTAAAAACAATACTGGAGACTCAGGACATGTAAAACTACTACATGGGAAAAAATCATGTTAATTTTCTGATCAAAGATCAATGCCCTGAAAAATCGAGAAAGTACGAGTACTGGGTGAAAAAAAATGCTTTGCCAAAATACATTTTTGCCTTTGATAAAATCATTTAAAATCAAAGTAAAAATATTTAAGACTCACAAAATGACTTACAAACAGTAGCTGGGACCTCTTGAAAGTTAGATAAAAAATTGGCTAAGTAAAAAAATTACAAAGGTAGAATAATCAATTTTACAAACTTTAATTTTCCACAAGTGTGCTCAAGAGAGCATGACTTTGAACCATTAATTGGCTCAAGTCATCAGTCAAGTGGTATGAACATGAAATGCATGAAAAATTATAGCAAATATGATGCATGAGATGTATGAGTTTAAACCTAAATGTCATGGAAAAATGCATGGCATCCATATAGTGACCTAGACCTAAATGAACTTGCATGGCATTTAATGCAACCTAGGTCTAAAATGCATGAACATGCATGGAAAATAAACCAAACCTAATAACTAAAATATGCATGGCATTTTCACAAACACAAGGCATGCTTAAACTAAAAACTCAACCAAATATCATGCAAATGCTAACCTATCAACTAACATGGCAAAAATGCAACACACAATGCAAAATAACATGGAGTGGCCGAATGGCCTATGGTTCTTACAAGCATGGCATTTTCACAAACACTTGGTATACTAACATGCAAAACTAAATCAAATGTCATGCAAATGCAAAACCTACTAACTAACATGTCAAAAATGCACATACAATGTAAAACACATGGAGTAGCCGAATGGCCTCAAGCTCCAACAAGCATGGTATTTTCACAAACACTTGATATACTAAATATAAAACATCAACAAATTTAAACATTATGAAAACAGAAAATTAAAAATGCAAGAACATGATATTTAAATCATAAATGGCAACAAATAAAGCAACCAAATTAAAATATGACTCAAGTATATAAAGTAGAATAACACTTAAAACATCAAGATTAAATAAAATAACATGAATAATATAATAAATTAAAGCAAAAACAGCAACCATAATAAAAAAATGTAGGCCATTCGGCCATTAAGGAAAAATAAGAAAAAAAATTGTAAAAAAATATTTAAGAAAGAGATGAAGAAAGAACCTAAGAAGAACAATAAAAAAACACTTATTTAAAAAGAAAAACTCACCAAATGATAATCAAAATAGCAAAAATAAGAATGGAAAATCAAGAAAGTGCAAGAGTTGGTGCTTAAGAGCAACCTCAAGAAGCTATATTTCAAGCTTTTTCTCTTCAAACTTTCCTTTCTTTTCTAAACTTTTTCTTTTTGCCTTCAACCAAAGAGAGAAAAACCAAGTAAAAACCAAGAGAAATCAGCAAAATAAAGTGTAAAAAAATAAAATCTGGACCTCCCTCTAGTGTTGGCCGAACCCCCCATAAAATGAGCTAGGATGTTGTCATTTTGGCAACTTCCCATCCAATGGCTAGTAATTCAAGGTAAAAAATCATGAAATTATCAACCTTAGATTAGCATATCAGCTGTCCATAATTACAGCTATTCAAGAATAATGTTGACACTCTCTCTTGGCCTATGTGGCTTAATCACAATGGCTTGATCAAAAGGAATCTCTAACTAACTCTTAATCCTTGGCCATTTGATTGAAAATCAGAAGCTTCCTCCTTCCTTTGGGCCTTGGCAGGCCAGCACTCTCTTTTCTAGCCCAAGTCTAATTTTTTGAAAGGCCAAAAGAAGCCCTTTTTGGTTGCTTGGGTGAAATGACCGTTTTGCCCCCCGGATACAAATAAATGGCAAATGGACTCCAAATTCAAATTTTATTTTTTTAATACTTCCAAAATAATAAAACATTGAATTCTGGAAGTTTTCAAAATTTTTCAAGTCCGTTTGCTATTTATTTGGATTTTTTCTTCCAAAAATGCCATTTTATGCCCCCACATTTTACCATTTTTTAAACGAGCTCCAAATCAAGATTTTTCTTCACCAATATCTTCCAAATAATTTAAAAGTGTGATCTGGAAGTTTTCATTATTTTTGGAACTCATTTGGTATTTTTTCAGGATTTTTCTACTTGAATTACTACATAGGAGGCCCGGGATTTAGCCATTTTGCAAACAAACTCCGAATCAATATTTTATTTCTCCAATATCTTCCAAATAATTTAAAAATGAGATTTACAAAATTTCAAAATTTTTGGAGTCCATTTTTTATTATTCCGGGATTTATCTTCTTGAATTATTGCATAGAAGGCCCGGGATTTGGCCATTTTGCAAACGAACTCCGAATCAAGATTTCTTTCGCTAATCTCTTCCAAATAATTAAAAAAAATGAGATTTGCAAAATTTCAGAAGATTTGGAGCTCATTTGCTATTTTTTCAGGATTTTTCGATTTTGCCCTTTTGCCTCCGAAACCGGTTTTGCTCAAAACAAGTCTGATTTTCAAATTTTCATCAAGCTGAGCATTGGGCTATCCCTTTTTAATCATTACTTATCCATTAGGGGATTTAGTCTTACCAAGTTGAGCCATTTCTGTGATTCTTCTCGATTTCACCGAAATCCACCAAAAAACCCTAATTCTCGGTTTTCTCCTGGATTGACTTTTCTTTCAATTTTTCTTTCAAGTGAGTTCTCTATTACCCGTAGTCATTGCTTATCTTTCATTTGGAACCTTCAATTTTGACCAATTCGATCATTTAAGCACTTTTCCCCAAATTTCTCGGATTAGGGTTTCCTTTATACTAAATCTCCAAATCCCAACTTTCGAACTCCATATCTTTCGATGTAGACCTCGGATTATCAAAATTCTTTGGCCATTTTTCAATTGAACTTAAAATCTTGATTTTGAAACTGGGTTGACTTTTTTAGTAGTTGACTTTTTGGGGTTGACTTTTTAGGATTGACTTTTTTCGGGGTTGACTTTTTTTGTGTTTGACTTTTTATGCTCGCCCTCTTAAACTAAGTCTCGGAGTACCACCTGTAGGATGAAAAAAAATTACATTCTGAAACCTCAATTTAGGAAGAAAACATACCTGTTTTAGTGGTCCGGACAAAATTAGGTGTCTACAATGCCTAAGGAAAAAGAATAATTAAGTCTTGCGATGAGACGTTTGTTTACTTTTTTTTTAGTGTTGCGACACCTTAAAACCAACATTTTTTTTTATATTAAATCTCATCAATCCTCCAATCTCTAAATATGGCATTTTGATAAGTGTTAACCTTAGCTATGATAGGTTCAATGTTGGAAAGAAAAAGATTTATCTTTCAAAATCAAATTTGAAGAAAAAGCTTGACTTTTCAGTGGTTGACTTTTTGGAGTTGAGTTTTCTGGGGTTGACTTTTTCTAAATTGACTTTTCATGCTTGTCCTATTAAACTAAGTCTCGCAGTATCACCTGCAGGATGAGAATAGCTTTTCTGCATTCTAAAACATCATTAGGAAGAAAAATTACCTGATTTAGGGGTCCGGACAAAATCAGGTGTCTACACCCACGTTACATGCTTTAAAGTCTATTTTGATCAAACGTGGATATTTAACTTGAAGAGTTTTTCATCAGATTTTATCCCATCTCTTCAAATTATCATTTCACTATGGAAGAATTTAGAATTCTCAGATGCATGGTTGAACAATAAAAAAAAATGGAAAGAATGAGACTCTAGGGCGAAAACCCAAAAATGAGCGGTCTAGAGTAAAATGAAATTTTTGATGCCATCTATGTTGGTGCCGATATCACAACAAAAAAGGAGCTCATCTTGAAGAAATCAAGGAACATATAAGAATTCTTGAACCTAAACTATCAACTCTCACTTGGAGGATTGACTTCAAAAATTGAGACTTTTTTCCCTCCAAAATTAACTTTCCAGTTTGAACATCACGACCAATCTTGACGCTTGTCAAAATTCCATGATTTGAAACTAAAAGAATGTTGAATTTGTTTGATTCTCAAGGAATCCATGTTTTATAAAAACCTGTTCCATTTGTGAGCCTAGAAGGGACATACAGTTTTCTTGTTGTGAAGTTTTCTTGGATCAACCAAAGTACTGTTATACCAAGCCTTTCAACTCAAACTGGAAAACCCAAATTGACATTTAGAAAAATTTCTAATAGTGATCATCAGTCTTCAAGAGATTTGTACATCACACATTATGGGGTTAATATTTTTGGCTTAGAAGTTTTCATTAAATGAGCAGTTTTTTCTAAAATAGGGAAAACAAATAAAAGAAATAATTTTTTTGAAATAACCATTTTTGATGCTGACATGAGACAAGGGTTTTTCTAACCAAAAGGTATGGAACTACTGGGGTTAATCTTGACTTCCCGATATGAGAAGAAGAAATAGAACTCGACAAACAGAATTCGTGGATAAGAGTTTGAGGAACTATCGGGGCAAAGAGATGACCAGGGATTGACAAGGGAATGATCCCTTATAGGGCAAGAACGTCCAATATACTTTTTGATTTAGAGAAGAAGAATGAATTAGAAAAGCTAAACCAAACTGAAAGAATACAATCAGGGACATTCTCATCTGCATCATTTAGATGCATTTGCACATTGTTGATCTTTGCATCTGCATCATTTCATGAAGTAGTTGCATCATTCGAGGGATATTTGCATTTGCATCATTTAGAAGCATTTGCGTACTGTTAATATTTGCATTTGCGTTATTCAGAAGCATTTGCACAATGTTAGTCTTTGCGTTCGCATCATTTCATGAAGAATCTCGATAATTTGAGGATATTTGCATCATTCATGAACATTTGCACATTGTTGATCTTTGCATCTGCATCATTCGAGGATAGTTGCATTTGCATCATTAATGAGCATTTGCATCATTGTTAAACTTTGCGTCTGCATAATTTCATGAAGCATTTGCATCATTCGAGGATATTTACATCTACATCAGTCATGAGTATTTGCATCATTATGGATACTGATAACTCTAGGAAATATAGTTATTTTACCACCTTTTATGCATTTAAATCGGCTAAGTCTTTGTCGCTTTTATTAGGATTTGATTAGTTTTAGATGTTTTTATATTTATTTTATTTATCTATTTTATGTTTAAAATAGTTATTTAGTTATTATTTATGTGTTTTTATAGGTCTAAGGTGATCAGGAGCTTTGAGGTGCAAAATGATGAAAAATGGTGCAAAGCAATGAGTAGGCAGATCCAACCTCTGGAGCTTCTTTGAAGAAAAACATTATCTTAAAGACTTCATTTGAGAAAACGCCCTTCTTGACTTTTGAAGCTGACTTCCATACCTTTCCAACGATTTAAGACTTGTCAAAATCGGATGGTAATTAAAAAAAATGTTGAACCCACGAGGAATTGCTATTAAATTCGTTAAGTACTAAAATTAACACAACTTAATCTTATCTAAACAACTAATTAAAGATGATTATTAAAAAAAAAATCAATACTGACAGCAAATAAATTAAAAAGGATGAATTCAGTTAATTATAAAAGCCTAGGATTACGACTTCCCTCAAAACTTCGCTGGAATCCCTCTCTACCTCTTCACTTGATTAATGATCCTGAATTGTTAACCTAGAGTTCTATCTTATTCATAAGGATCTTCCGATGGTCTCATAAAAATATAGCTCTTAACCAATTAACTATATTCCTATGATATAATTGAATTAAAGAAGAACTCATTAAGCTTAAGCTCTAACAATGGTTACACATGACAAGTATATTTCTACCCTACCTGTAGATCAATTCATCCTAATAAATGAATATTAAACATGTGTCATGCAATCTATGTCTAACACAAACTCCCTTTTCCAAGTTGTATTTAGGTCACCACATTAATCTAATTGGTGATCAAGCAATTAAAAGCATTAAGCACAAGATTGAACAAACAACTCAACAAATCATTAAATCAAGCTAGAGAGAGAAAGTAAATTCAAACTATATGTTAAGTTCCATTGAAATCCTAGTAAAAGAAATTTAGTTCATGATAATTAATGAAAATAAATAATCAAATAGTTTCACCATCATCAACAACACAAGAAAAATAAAGAAGAGAAAAGTAAGAGTTGTCAATTCTTGAATCTTCAATCTTCACCAATCTTCCAATCTTCTTTAGAGCTTTTGATGGAAACTATCTCTTGAGAGAATTAGGTTTTTAGACATCCAATCCACTTTATTCCGACCTAAAAGAGTCCTATTTAAAGTCTCCAAGGCCTCTTGGAGTCCGAAACTTCGCGGCTAAGCAAACAGGTAAGCTATAAGCTTTTTTTTTTTTAATTTTTCCCATAATATACTGTTCACCACTAGCGCTGTGGCACCAGCTTTGGGCACCACGGCGCCAGTGCTACTGACCTATGGCGCCAACTCCTCTGATCTGTCCTGGGTTGGTTTTGCCATTTTCTCATACTTCGTCAGCTGTTTTGTCTAGGCAAACCTTGTCCAATTTTGATGAGTCTTAGACCATTAGAAAGGTATGGAAGTCAGATTCAAAAGTCAAGAAGGGAGTTTTCTCAAATGAAGTCTTTAGGATCAAGTGTTTCTTGAAAAAAGCTCCGGAGGTCGAATCTGCCTGCTCATTGCTTTGCACCATTTTTCATCGTTTTGCACCTCAAAACTCCAGATCACCTTGGACTTATAAAAACACATAAATAATAACTAAATAACTATTTTAAACGTAAAATAGATAAATAAAATAAATAAATATAAAAACATCTAAAACTAATGAAATCCTAATAAAAGCCACAAAGACTTAGCCGATTTAAATGCATAAAAGGTGGTAAAATAACTATATTTCCTAGAGTTATCACACCCCCCAAACATAAGATTTTGCTAGTCCTTGAGCAATACAAAACTAAACTAACTAACTAAATAACCTGACACAAAACATCACTCAAGTTAAATGCACTCAAACAATGATTTCTTAATTTTTCTCAAAAGTTACCTCAAAATCCTGATTCAAAGTAGAACATAAAAATAATTCAAATCTATGATTCAATTCAGTCGTAAACTTCATGCTTGAATGGATTTTCAGTGTGTGTGTATATAATCTCTTTGCAAATCAGCACATGCAATTTAAATAAGTTTATATCAATGCAAAAATATGAATTTTGATTCTCATATATTTGCTTTTCATCTCTCTCTCCACTAATGTAGACTAACACTTCAAGTAGGTATTTATTAAGCTTGTAATGTAAGGCTAAGGTCAAGGTAGGATAAAGATATATTTTCGGTTTAAATCACCCATAGACACTTTACATTTTTTTCAAGATTTTGGGAGCCATAGTCTTTTCCTCAAATTACATTCCCCATTATTTGAATACACTTCCTTTTTGCTTCACCTATTTATTCTCTTTTTTTTTCTTCATTTTCGAAGAACCATAAACTTTTTTTTTCTAATTTTTTTATATCACCATTTCACCCAAATTTGACATGGCTCATAATTGTTTCCTGTAATATCATCACATGCCTATGTAGTGAGGGTTAATCATGGTTTTTCTTATTTGGCTAGGCTAAAAGATGTGGAAATCATAGAAAATAGATATATTAATAGGCACAAAGAGGTAGACTAAGGATAATCATATATAAAGGTAAGCTTGAAAGCCTCAAACGATCCAAAGATGGCCTAAATCATTTCCTCAACTAGTGTTATCTAGGATTTTGCCTCGAGAGAGAATCAAACAAATTCTAGGCTTCTTGACATAATCGGAATTCACATCAACATAAGCAGTCTTTAAATAAGCAATGCAAATCTAAGCAAGAGATTAAGTGCTCAAATTGTTGAAAATCACATCCTAACATTAAACTAACAAAAAAACTTAACACAAATTCTTCTCATGCTTATGTTATCCCAAAAATCAAGATAAATCAATAACTAAAATTCATCATTGGATAAGGATTCCATCATAATAAGTGCATCATATCTCAAGCAAAACCAAAAAAATTGTATGTTTTTTTTTTAGACTCCTACTAATAAAATTAGACAATCGCACAAACTAAAATAAATCTAAAGATACACCCCCAAACTTAAAACAAACATTGTCCTTAATGTTTGGAAATAAAATGAGTAAGAACAAGAAAACTTTCCTATCGATGAAAGCAACGTAGGAGAATTTTTAGTTTTCCTCTTAGACCTCATCATGCTTGTCTAAGTTGGGTGAGTAGTCACTACAAAAGAAAACAAAGTAAAAATAAATTAAAAATTAAAATATCCTAAAAATTAAAATTGAAAAAGAAAAGAAAAAGTTTAGAACTTGGGTTGCCTCCCAAGAAGCGTTTGATTTGTAGTAATCGGCTTGATTATCCCATGCCCATTAGCCGGTATCCTTCCACTTGAACCATTGCCCTCCCTTTTTCTTTGCTTTATGAGGATTGGCATTCACAAAATTATGGCATCCATGCATCTTGGAATTAGAATGTGAAACGGCCTCAAGTGGTATAGTGGAACAATTTTCATTGAATGTTTCTTTGGAATCACTGTTCACCACTTTAACTTCCATACATTCATCAAATTCGTTAGAAAACTTCATAGCCTTAAGAACTTTAAAAGTTACCTGTTGGTCAAGAACTCTGATAACTCGTATAATTATATAGTTTTTAGTTATGTTTTATTATTGTTTTGTGTCAAATACGAGTTATTATTGCTTAGTCTAATTGTGTTTATGATCTTTTATATTTTTATGCAATTTGGTGTTTTTCACGAGTTTCTTTGAGTGATTTCAGAATACTAGGTTAAATCAAGAATTAAGGGCAAATCCAGTTCAGTTCCAGTTTCGACACCTTTTGCCATATCAGCCATATCTGGAGTTTCACTGAAGCATTAAGGCTGAAACTTTTACAGTGCAAAGTTAAGAGGCATATCTATCTTTTTCATGCTTTACACTTCTTGAAACGGAGTCGTTTTCCCTAGCGAAATCAACCATCAAGTTGGCTGATGTGCAATGACGTCTGTGCTGACCAGTTTTCGTATTTTGACCATATCTTCGGATCCACATCAGAAAATTATCTGATTCCAACGGCTATGGATCACAAACTGATAGGGAAACATTTTTCTAGAAGACCATTTGATCAGATCAAGCCTCCAACATTGACAAAATCAACCATCAAGCTGGCTGATCAGAATTGTCATACAATATGACGAAAATTGTTAGAAAAATGCACCCACCTATTATACCTACCTTTGAAATTTATAAAGCTTGTCTCTTGTCATTTAGCTCTCCAAAATGTGTATAAATAGAGGGCCTTGGATGATTGTAAGAGTACCATTATACATTGGTAGGATATTAGCCATTGTAATAAAATTCTCTAAGTTTTCTTCTTCTTTCCTTTCTCTAGTTTTCTTTTTCTTTATTTACTTATGCTTCTTACATTTCTTTTCATTTTATTCATATCTAGTATGTGTTGCTAATCATATTGTTGAGGTGATGAGGTGAAGCTCTTGGTAAATGCTAAGGTTAGTCTCTTAAACATGAGCTAAAATGAACCATCATTTATAAACACTAGTATAGATAATATTTTCTTTTGGTTTAAAATCATACTTGCAAAGTAGGGATCTTGATTCATTATTGACAATGAAAATGGCACAGTAAATGCTTGGTTTCATAACCTTGATTTGTTGTAGACATATACCTTGGCATAAGGAATGCTTGGACTCTTTTTATGTGTTTTGAGGACACCAAATGAACATAATATCATATGCTATGGACGTTGGACAATTTGGACTGAATTGCTAAACCTTCCGATTGGAATCTCCCTTATGTGTGAATTTCAATTGTGTAATAAAACAAGATTAATCTTAGCATAACACCAAGAGTGGATTCTCTAACCTCAACATCTTTTCTTATTGTTTTGTTTATATCTTGTTTAATTTCTTTTATGTTGTTTTGTTTATTTTGTTCTCTAATATCTTGTTTATCTTGCTTTGTTGTTGATTCCCTAATATCTTGTTTACTTTATTTTTCTTATATATTTATAAACTTATACTTACTAATACGCTTCCCTGTGGTTCGACCTCGGACACCCGAGAATTTATTACTTGAACATAACCTGCACTTGGGTTTACAACTCTTAATTGAGTCTCCATCAAGTTTTTGGCGCCGTTGCCGGGGAAGCAATACTAAGTATATAAGTTTATAAGTATATTTATTTTTATTGGCTGGTTATACCGCCTAATTTTCTATATATTTATATTTATATTGTAAAGTTTATATTTATATAAATATATTATCTGTATATTAACTTTGTTTTATGCTTGTTTGGCGACGTGATTTTAGATCTCGTCGTTTAGTTAGATTTTATTGTGAAACTTTTTCAGGTAATCTTTCTAATACAACTCCTACCATGGCTGACAATGAAAGTGTTCATGCTAAAGATGAGAACAGACAAGTACGCACCATGCGTGACTACTTGCAACCAACTCGAAGCTTATCACCCTCTTGTTTTATTTTTCCTCTCAATGCAAACAACTTTCGTTTTAAACCAGGTATGATAGCTTTGCTTCCAAATTTCCATGGGTTAGAATCGGAAAGTGCTTACTCGTTTCTAAAAGACTTCGAAGATGTATGTGTCACCTTTAATGACCAACAATGTACAAATGAAATTGTCAAGCTAAAATTATTTCCTTTTTCTTTAAAAGATAAAGCAAAAATTTGGCTTCATAATTCAAAACCAAGGTCAATTGGCACATGGCAAGAATTACAAACTGAGTTTCTAAAGAAATTTTTCCCAACACATAAAACTATTGCTTTTAAAAGACAGATTCAAAATTTCAATCAAAATCAAAATGAAGCATTTTTTCAGTGCTGGGAGCGTTTTAAAGATTTGTTAAGTTCTTGTCCACATCATGGTTTTGAAAAATGGCGTCTTATTAGTTTCTTTTATGAAAGTTTAACTCCCGAAACTAAACAATTTGTTGAAACAATGTGTAACGGTGAGTTTCTAGAAAAAGAACCTGAAGAAGCCTTTGACTACTTAGACCATTTGGCAGATAACTCTCAAGCGTGGCACACAGATAATTCCTCTGAAAGTTCCAATAGATCTAATCTTGTTTCTAACAGAGGTAAATATCATTTTAGTCAAGAAGATGAGATAAAAGCTAAAGTAGCTAATTTGGCTAGAAAGATTGAAGCCATGGAACTTAGAGAAGTAAAAGAAGTCAAAACGGTTAAAAATGAAGAAAGTTGTGGAATTTGTGAAATCATGGGACACCCCACTTCTGAATGTCCAAACATTCCCATTCTTAAAGAAGCGTTGCATGATCAAGTAAATTCCATAAACACATTTAAAAAGCCTTTTCCTTCTCCTTACTCTGAAACGTATAACCCTGAATGGAGAAATCATCCCAACTTCAGTTGGCGGAATAATAATCATGTTCAGGTACCACAATCTCAAAAGCCGGGCAACACTTTTTCCTATCAACCTTCACGTGTACAAACCTTGGAAGAGACATTGCAAGCATTCATGCAAACACAAGCAAATATGAATAACCAAACTTCACAGGACATCAATGAGATCAAAAACACCTTGTCCACATTGACAGCTTCATTACGCACTCAAGAAAAAGGTAAGTTTCCTGCTCAACCTCAGCCTAACCCTTCTACTCAATGTCTTGTTTCTTGCTCCAATGAAACTCAACAGGAAAATGCCAGTTCTATCACAACTCTTCGAAGTGGAAAGGCAATTGACAAAAACATTCCATCAAAAGACCAAGATCCTCCTTCCCCTCCGAAAAGTAATGGTAAGGATGATGGTAAGTCTGAACTTCTTGAAAATTTGGACAAAGAAAAAGGTATGCATCCTGCTCCTTTTCCTCAAATGTTGCAAACAATAAAGAATTTGAATCACAATGCAGAAATTTATGAACTTTTCAAACAAGTTAAGATTAACATTCCTTTATTGGATGCAATCAAACAAGTTCCATCTTATGCTAAATTTTTGAAGGACATGTGCACAGTTAAAAGGAAACATAATGTACAAAAGAAAGCATTTCTGACGGAAAGTGTGAGCTCAATCATTCAGCACCTTACTCCACCAAAATTCAAAGATCCTGGATGTCCAACAATCTCATGCATCATTGGAAACACTAGAATAGAACGTGCATTGCTTGATCTTGGTGCTAGTGTTAATCTTTTGCCTTTTTCTGTTTATCAACAGTTAGGTTTAGGTGGACTCAAGGAAACACCTGTTACACTTCAACTAGTTGATCGTTCTGTAAAAATTCCTCGAGGGATAGTTGAAGATGTTTTGGTTCAAATTGATAATTTTTACTTCCCTGTTGATTTTATTGTTTTGGACACACATCCTGTTTCAAATCCAAATGTTCAAATTCCTGTTATATTAGGCCGTCCATTTCTTGCAACTTCTAATGCTCTGATAAATTGCAGGAATGGTATTTTGAACATTTCTTTTGGAAATATGACTTTAGAATTAAATGTGTTCAACATTTGCAAGCAACCTGGTGATGATTCAGAAGTACATGAAGTGGATTTCATTGAAGAACTTGTTCATGAACATCTCACCACTACCACATTCTATGATCCTTTAGAAGCTTATTTAATTGAATGTGAGTTTGATAATGCTTCAGAAATTTCACACACTGATTCTTTGTTAAATTCTTTTCAGGATAAGCATTGTTGGAAACAAAAGTTTGAGGAACTTCCATCACTCACAAATGTCACTGTACCATCAACTATTGAACCACCCAAGCTGGATTTAAAACCATTGCCATCCGAGCTAAAATATTCCTTTTTGGGTGAGAATGAAACTTTTCCAGTCATAATTTCTTCACATCTTGATGAACTACAAGAAGGTAAGTTGTTACAACTTTTGAAAATGTACAAAAATGCATTAGGATGGACCTTAGCTGACATAAAAGGAATAAGCCCATTAATCTGCACACATAATATTTATTTAGAGGAAAATGCTAAACCCTCTAGACAAATGCAACGATGGCTTAATCCTAATATGAAAGTAGTGAGAAATGAAGTCATTAAACTTCTAGATAATGGAATCATTTATCCTATCTCTGATAGCAAATGGGTAAGTCCTACTCAAGTCGTACCTAAGAAATCTGGAGTTACTGTAGTTAAAAATGAAAACAATGAATTAATTCCAACTAGGACTGTTACTGGTTGGCGCATGTGCATTGACTACAGGAAACTTAACTCAGTGACGAGGAAAGATCAGTTCCCTTTGCCTTTCATGGATCAAATCTTAGAAAGAGTTGCAGGGCATGAGTTTTATTGTTTTCTAGATGGATATTCTGGGTATAATCAAATTGCCATTGCACTTGAGGACCAAGAGAAAACCACTTTTACATGTCCTTTTGGTACTTTTGCATATCGTAGAATGCCATTTGGATTATGTAATGCCCCTGCCACATTTCAAAGATGCATGCTTAGTATTTTTAGTGACATGATTGAACGTAATCTTGAGATTTTCATGGATGATTTTTCTGTTTCTGGTGATTCATTTGATGATTGCTTAGCCAATTTGAAAAATGTATTGATTAGGTGTGAAGAAAAAAATCTTGTTCTTAATTGGGAAAAATGTCATTTCATGGTCACTAAAGGTATTGTACTAGGTCACATTGTTTCTGCAAAAGGGATTGAGGTAGACAAGTCAAAAATTGAATTGATTGCTAATCTACCCACACCAAAGACAATAAAGGACATTAGGTCATTCTTGGGACCTGCAGGTTTTTATAGAAGATTCATAAAAGATTTTAGCACGATATCTAAACCTCTATGTAATCTTTTAATGAAAGACACTGCATTTGAATGGACTAAAGATTGTGAAGATGCTTTTGAAAAACTCAAAAATATGCTCATTACTGCTCCTATTATGAGATCTCCTGATTGGTCTTTACCATTTGAAATAATGTGTTATGCTAGTGACTATGCTGTTGGTGCTGTGTTAGGACAAAGGAAAGATAAGAAACCACATGTAATTTACTATGCAAGTAAAACTTTAAATAGAGCCCAAATGAATTATTCCACTACAGAAAAGGAATTACTTGCAGTTGTTTTTGCATTGGATAAATTCAGATCTTACCTTGTTGGATCATCAATTGTTGTCTTTAGTGATCATGCAGCTTTAAAATATCTTCTCTCTAAGAAGGATGCAAAACCTAGGTTGCTCAGGTGGATCCTTTTGCTGCAAGAATTTGACATCACCATTCGAGATAAAAAAGGAGTAGAAAATGTGGTGGCTGATCATTTATCAAGACTTGTTTGTGATGAATCTTTTGGAACCTCACCAATAAATGATACTTTTCCTGATGAACAACTTTTAATTGTCTCCACGACACCTTGGTTTGCTGACATTGCTAATTTTCTTGCTACAGGAAAAATTCCTTCTCAATGGAGCCCCCAAGATAAAAGGAAGTTTCTGAATGAGGTAAAGAAGTTCTATTGGGATGACCCTTACTTGTTCAAATATTGTCCTGATCAGATTTTTCGAAGATGCATTCCCGACAATGAGGTAAGTAGTGTAATTAAGTTTTGTCATTCCGAGGCATGTGGTGGTCATTTTTCATCAAAGAAAACTGCTGCAAAAATTTTACAGTGTGGATTTTACTGGCCAACTTTATTCAAAGATGCACATAATTTTTGCAAGTCATGTGAAAGTTGTCAAAAATTAGGTTCCATTTCGAAAAGAAACATGATGCCTTTGAACCCAATTCTTGTAATTGAAATTTTTGACTGTTGGGGTATTGATTTCATGGGATCATTTCCACCATCTTTTGGTTTCTTATACATTTTAGTTGCAATAGATTATGTTTCAAAGTGGATAGAGGCAATTCCATGTCGAAATAATGATCACAAAACAGTGATTAAATTTTTAAAAGAAAATATTTTGAGTCGATTTGGAATTCCTCGATCTATCATAAGTGATGGGGGAACACATTTTTGCAACAAGGTTTTTGAAACATTAATGAAGAAATATGCCATTACACACAAAGTTGCAACCCCTTATCACCCGCAGACAAATGGACAGGTAGAATTAGCAAATAGAGAGATTAAACAAAATTTGGAAAAGACGGTTAATCCAAATCGCAAAGATTGGTCTCTTAGACTTAACGATGCATTATGGGCCTATCGAACAGCTTTTAAAACAGCATTGGGCATGTCTCCTTATAGGCTAGTTTATGGAAAACCTTGTCATTTACCTGTGGAACTTGAGCATAAAGCATATTGGGCCATTAAAATGTTCAACTCAAACCTTGATGACGCTTCTAATTTACGGAAATTACAAATAAATGAACTTGAGGAACTCAGAAATGATGCATATGAGAATTCTAAAATTCATAAAGAAAGAACTAAAGCCTTTCATGACAAGTTAATTTCAAGAAAAATATTTGATGTTGGGCAAAAAGTTCTACTTTATAATTCTAGACTTCACATATTTCCTGGTAAGTTGAGATCAAGATGGACTGGCCCATTTGTGGTTAAGCATGTGTATCATTATGGAGCAGTTGACATTGAGAATCCTCAAAATGGTAACGTATTCAAGGTAAATGGACAAAGACTCAAACTCTTTTTGGAAAATCATGTTACTCAAGAAGAGGTTGTTTTTCTTTCTGATCCTTGTTTTGAAAATAACTAGATGTAAATATAATTTTTTTTTAACCCCGGTTAAATGGCGGATAACGGTACTCCGTGATTATTTAAGTCGGTTCCATCAGCTACCCACAAAACTGATATTGTATATAAATTTCTCTTTCAATTTCTCTTTCATTTTTTTTTCAGGATGGATGATATTCTCAAAAGATTGCAGAAACGATTCCCTCCTTTTTCCTCGAAATATTTTACTGAAGCTTTACCAAGTTCGATTTGAAAGATTAAGAATGCTTATGCACAAAGGGATTCCTGAAGACATACGTTGGATAATTGAAGCCAAGGTACGTGAAGATGAATATCTTCTTGTTTTGCATTTACCAGGTACAGGTAGAAGCACTTTTGCAAAGAAGCGACGAGCAAAGCGCATGAGTTCAAATTGCCACAAATGTGCACGATGGACGTGTAACGGTAAATGTCGTTCTATTGGGATTTCGTCCTCTAATCGAGATGATAAAATTGAATTCATTAAGGATGGACTGAGTAAGGAGAATTTGGGTAATATCCAACTTTCTCTTGAGACGCATCCTAGTGGAGACGTACAAAGAGAAATTCTTGATTTATGGCCGCATTTCCAAAGGGAATGGCAACATCTTGGGAATCTGATGTTAAAAGATCCTGTTTGCCAGCTTGTAAGAAAACTGGATGGGAAGCATATCCTCGACTCATAGAAGGCGTTTAAGCCGTTTCTGGACGTAAAACCAGAGAAAGATGTGAGCCACAATCACAACTACAATAAATGACTTCTCAGCTTTTGGTTTGATTTGCAATAACTTCATTTCGGTTTAATTTACGTGTTGTTCGATTTGTGTAATTATTCTCGTTTTTTTTTTTTTGCATTGGTCTTTTACGGTTGATTTTTCTTCTCTTTTTGATTTTCTTCCTGAAATCACGCAAAAATCTTTTGTTAGGTTAACATTTTCTTCTGATAGGTCAAATACACTTTCGGCGACATTATTACTCTTGTCTGATTCACTACTCAGTCCTCTATATATTACACCATGTACTCATTCTCTTTCAGGCACTCGAAAAAAAAAAAGGAAAGTACTTTGTCCCAGCGCATTGAAAAAAATTGTGTCTTTGGAGGTGCTTATCGAGGAAAAAATAAAATATTCGCTGATGAAGCCATAAGAGTTGGAGTAATACTTGCCCAACAAAAGATCCAGTTGATTTATGGAGGCGGTAGTACGGGTTTAATGGGAGCAGTCGCTACAGCAGCACATGCTGGAGGAAGTCAAGTTCTAGGAATCGTGCCAAAACTATTCACAGGTTTTTGTGGACCTACCGTGGGTAAGGAAATACAAGTCTGGAGTATCCCTGAACGGATGACAATCATGTACCATTCTGCCGATGCATTCATTGCTTTACCAGGAGGTCTGGGTACATTGGAAGAAATAGCTTGCGTGGCTTCTTGGTCATCTTTGGTCACAAATAAGAAACCCATTGGTTTGCTTAATATTAATGGTTATTTTAGTAATTTGCTTTCATATTTAGATAATGCTGTGGAAAATGGATTCATGTTTTCAGAGGCAAGGAGAACCATAATTTCTGCTACAACCATTGAAGATTTACTCAAAAAGCTCCAAGCTTACGAGTATTTACCTGCTACGGTTGTTTCGCAAACGCTCGGAAAAAGAAAAAGAGATATGGACAAGCAAGGAGTGGATTGCACTTTGTCTTTGTGACATTATCTAACATTTTGTTTGTTGTGTCTCAGTTATAATAAGTGGTTAGCAACCTCTGCAGGTAATATCTCCTAAATTCTACCTTTAAAATTTGACATTGGGGACAATGTCATATTTTAGTAGGGGGTAAGGGACATATTTTGCTAATTTGTAAAAAAAAAAAAAAAAAAAAAAAAATTGTTGTGTTTTAAGCCATTTAGAAGTATTCATTTTGAACAAGGTCTGAGTAAGGGAGACTTGAGACATACCTTGTCAGTTTGATTTAATCTTTTCAAAAAAAAAAAAAAAACACTATCTGGTCCGTTTATTATCTGCATGTGTTTTACTACTTTCGTGTATGTATTTTTTTTTTGAGTATTAGTATAATCTTGGCAAGCATGTGGATAAAGCAATAGAGTTACAAAGGCTTTGATTAAGTTATCTAGGTTATTTTCAATTTGGTTTTCTGAAAATTGAATATTTTTGATGATCAAATGTCTTTGAGATTGTTTTTGGCAGATCGGTTCGATTTTTGTTGGAATATGAATTCATGGTGAGCCTTTGGAAAGCCACAGAAAACTGGGAAGACATAGTAAGTTTACTTTTTCTCTTCATTCCACATGCAGATTTAGGTCATCACATAGATGCTTGCATCTATACATGATCTGATCTTAGAACAAAGTCACTATCCAGAAAGCCCCTTATCTTTGCCCCCCTTACATTAGAAGCCCATAGGTTGTAAACCTTCGGGTTGGATCCCTAGATATGAACTCCAGAAATTATGCCAAAGTGAACGGATACGATTCCAACCCCCATTCCCTCTTTATACTTTTATGATAATATTTGTGATCATTGGGTTTGGGATTGTGTGTTTCCTTCTTGTTTATTTTGTTATCTTTTGAAATCTGAAAAAAAAAAAAAAATTGGGAATAATGCAAAAGAGGGTAGTTAGAATGAGTGACTGTTTTTAGAGTCGTGAACTTCGAACTTATTGATGCCAAAACAATGTTCTGATGAGTTGAGAAAAAGATGCTGAAAAAAAAGAGCTGATGAAAATCTGTCTTGTTTGATCAATTGAATGAAAAGAAAGAAAAAGAAAGTATGGAATCCAATGTGATTTCTGAAAAAAAAAAAAAAAAACAAGAATGATGATTATGAATAGATGTGATTGTGCATAAAAGATGTCCCAATGAGGGCACAAATCAAAAGAAAATCACTTGTGCTTAAAAAAAAAATCAGAATTCAAGATTCGAGGTTCTTCATTATAGAGAGATTTTTACTTTTCTATTTTCTTTGGATCGAGTCTTTTCTTGCTTTTTGTTTTCTTTTCAAAATATTTATGTTGAACATAGGACTAAGGATGAGTGAGAATGGAAATATTTTGAGAGGATTGATCACATTATTATTATATTTCTTGAGCCTAACTTGTGATAAACCTCAGATTATGTTTGAACATTCCACCCCTCACTTGTCCATAAGCCTCAGATTCATCTCTGTACCGATCAGATTTGTCAAGTTCACTTGTGAACTGCGGTGACAAGAATCTTAGCATGTGTACTTATGAAGCTATAGTTTGCCTAGTCCTCCATGGCTAGCTAAAGTCTCGCCAAGAAGGAAGTTCCTCAATCGTACGGTAATGCCTTCAATTTTAATCTCATTGACCCTTTACTCGAACTTAATATGCCAATGATACTTAATTAGATGCCTTGCCAATTCTTACGCTTGATCTTGCTTGTTTGTTTGAGATCCCTTTAACTTGTTTCCTGTTTATTTATTTTTTCTAGGATTGAGTCGTTGCTAGGGACTAGCAACAATCTAAGTGTGGGGGTGTGATAACTCGTATAATTATATAGTTTTTAGTTATGTTTTATTATTGTTTTGTGTCAAATACGAGTTATTATTGCTTAGTCTAATTGTGTTTATGATCTTTTATATTTTTATGTAATTTGGTGTTTTTCACGAGTTTCTTTGAGTGATTTCAGATTACTAGGTTAAATCAAGAATTAAGGGCAAATCCAGTTCAGTTCCAGTTCCGACACCTTTTGCCATATCAGCCATATCTGGAGTTTCACTGAAGCATTAAGGCTGAAATATTTACAGTGCAAAGTTAAGAGGCATATCTATCTTTTTCATGCTTTACACTTCTTGAAACGGAGTCGTTTTCCCTAGCGAAATCAACCATCAAGTTGGCTGATGTGCAATGACGTCTGTGCTGACCAGTTTTCGTATTTTGACCATATATTTGGATCCACATCAGCAAATTAGCTGATTCCAACGGCTATGGATCACAAACTGAT
Organism: Fremontodendron californicum; assembly: GCA_030761205.1. Classification (NCBI taxonomy): domain Eukaryota; kingdom Viridiplantae; phylum Streptophyta; class Magnoliopsida; order Malvales; family Malvaceae; genus Fremontodendron; species Fremontodendron californicum. Next base: position 29,005,917 of record JAULJL010000005.1, read on the forward strand.
AGGGAAACATTTTTCTAGAAGACCTTTTGATCAGATCAAGCATTCAACATTGACAAAATCAACCATCAAGCTGGCTGATCAGAATTGTCATACAATATGACGAAAATTGTTAGAAAAATGCACCCACCTATTATACCTACCTTTGAAATTTATAAAGCTTGTCTCTTGTCATTTAGCTCTCCAAAATGTGTATAAATAGAGGGCCTTGGATGATTGTAAGAGTACCATTATACATTGGTAGGATATTAGCCATTGTAATAAAATTCTCTAAGTTTTCTTCTTCTTTCCTTTCTCTAGTTTTCTTTTTCTTTATTTACTTATGCTTCTTACATTTATTTTCATTTTATTCATATCTAGTATGTGTTGCTAATCATATTGTTGAGGTGATGAGGTGAAGCTCTTGGTAAATGCTAAGGTTAGTCTCTTAAACATGAGCTAAAATGAATCATCATTTATAAACACTAGTATAGATAATATTTTCTTTTGGTTTAAAATCATACTTGTAAAGTAGGGATCTTGATTCATTATTGACAATGAAAATGGCACAGTAAATGCTTGGTTTCATAACCTTGATTTGTTGTAGACATATACCTTGGCATAAGGAATGCTTGGACTCTTTTTATGAGTTTTGAGGACACCAAATGAACATAATATCATATGCTATGGACGTTGGACAATTTGGAATGAATTGCTAAACCTTCCGATTAGAATCTCCCTTATGTGTGAATTTCAATTGTGTAATAAAACAAGATTAATCTTAGCATAACACCAAGAGTGGATTCTCTAACCTCAACATCTTTTCTTATTGTTTTGTTTATATCTTGTTTAATTTCTTTTATGTTGTTTTGTTTATTTTGTTCTCTAATATCTTGTTTATCTTGTTTTGTTGTTGATTCCCTAATATCTTGTTTACTTTCTTTTTCTTATATATTTATAAACTTATACTTACTAATACGCTTCCCTGTGGTTCGACCTCGGACACCCGAGAATTTATTACTTGAACATAACCTGCACTTGGGTTTACAACTCTTAATTGAGTCTCCATCAAACTCTCATGGTAAGTTCTCCTTTTGCACATCAATGAGAGTTCTATCGGTGGCTAGGAATGGTCTCCCAAGAATTATGGGTATTTCACTATCCTCCTCCATGTCAAGCACAATAAAATCAGCAGGAAAGAAGAATTTGTCAACCTTGACTAGCACATCTTCAACCATGCCTCTTGGATGTTTGATGGATCTATCGGCTAGTTGCAATATCACTGTAGTGGACTTTATTTCCCCCAAACCAAGCTTGTGATAGATAGAAAGAGGCATTAAATTGATACTCGCCCCCAAATCACATAAAGCTTTACCAAAAAATTCATTACCAATGGCGCATGGAATGGCGAAGCTTCCCCGATCTTTGAGTTTGGGTGGGAGTTTCTTTTGAAGGATAGCGCTGCACTCTTTAGTAAGTGCAACTGTCTCAATCTCATCCAATTTCCTATTCTTAGATAAAATTTCTTTCTTAAACTTAACATACTTAGGCATTTGTTCTAAAGCTTCAGCAAAAGGTATATTAATATGGAGCTTTTTAAATACCTCAAAAAACTTCTGAAACTGGTGTCAAGTTTGTGCTTTTGAAGGCACTGAGGAAAAGGTGGTGGTGGATAGATTGGAGGCTTCTTCTGTTCTTCTTGAGCCTTTTCAAATTCTTTTTCCCCTAAATTTTTCACTTCAAGAGGCTTGGGTGGCAATTCTGGCACTTTCTTTTGAAGACGTTGAGGAAATGGTGGTGGTGGGTAAACTGAAGGCTTCTTTTCTTGAATTTTCTCATTATGCTTCTTGCTACCCACTTCTACTTCTTTCCCACTCCTTAATGTAATGGCATTGCATTGCTCTTTCCCATGGCTCTTAGGATTGGTCACAGTATCGCTTGGAAGAGTTCCCATAGGACGATTGCTAATTGCCGAAGCAAGCTGGCTAACTTGTGTCTCAAGATTTCTAAGTGATGCTGTTTGACTTAAAAGTAATTCAGCTTGACTTTGAAGTGTTGTTGCATGAGTCTGATTTGTCACTTCTTAACTAGCCATGAACTTTGTAAACATCTCTTCCAATGATGTCTTTTCTTGGACAGGAGCTCGGGACTGTGCTTGAAACCTAGGAGGTACTACTTGCTTAGCTTGTGATGATGACCCTTGATTATTGTTCCAGGAAAAGTTTTACTGATTTTCCAACCTGGATTATAATCGTTGAGATATGGGTTGTTCTGCTGCCTATTATAGTTTCCCACATATTGAGCAGATTTAGCCTAGTTGGGCATCTATCATTGGTGTGTCCTTCCCCACAAAATTCACATGTTACAAATGGGCTTTGGACTAATTAACACTTATAGTGTCAAATTTCTTGGACAAAGCAGCCATCTGAGCCGATAAGGCACTGATCTCATCCAACTGATAAATAGCTGGAGCTTTCTTTGGGAAAATTCTCTTAGTGGACCATTGATAATTATTAGAAGCCATCTTCTTAATTAAATCATAAGCCTCATCAATTTCTTTTCCCATGAGTGCCCCACCTGCTGCAGCATCGATAGAACCTCTAGTAGGACCCATTAACCCATTGTAGAAAGTGTTCACCTGAAGCCATTTAGGTATCCCATGATGAGGACATCGTCAGAGCAGATCTTTGTACCTTTCCCAAGCTTCATATAATGATTATGAGTCATACTGCATAAAAGATGTGATATCACTTCGCATCTTAGCTGTCTTGGCAGGAGGAAAATATTTGGCAAGAAATTTCTAGGCCAGATCAGCCCAAGTAGTAATAGAGCCAGCAAGAAGGGAGTGCAACCAACTCTTGGCCTTATCTCAAAGTGAGAAAGGGAAAAGTCTCAGTCTAATTCCATCATCAAAAACACCATTTTGTTTGAAAAGATCGCAAACCTCCAGGAAATTCACGATGTGAGAATTCGGATCATCGTTCGGTAAACCGCCAAACTGAACTGCTGTTTCGATCATCTGAAGGATGGCCGGCTTTATCTCGAACGTATTTTCCTGGATGGCAGGCCTCTGAATAGTAGTCTGAAGGTCTTGCAAGAGAGGAACCCCAAACTCTCGCAAAGTCATTGTCTCATTAGCTTCAGCCATTGTACTTGAAAATAAGCAAGAAAAAGAAAGTTTAAATTAAGACTAAGGTTGCTTGGTATTAATATTAACAAAAATAATAAACAATTCCCTGGCAACGACCCCAAAAACTTGTTGTCAGATTTCACTACACAAGTGCACATATCGCAAACAAGTGATAAAGTGGAAGTAAAGTGTCGAACCCACGAGGAATTGCTATTAAATTCGTTAAGTACTAAAATTAACACGGCTTAATCTTATCTAAACAACTAATTAAAGATGATAATTAAAAAAAAAACCTAATACTGAAAGCAAGTAAATTAAAAATGATGAATTCAATTAATTATAAAAGCCTAGGATTACAACATCCCTCAACACTTCGCTTGAATCTCTCTCTACCTTTTCACTTGATTAATAATCCTGAATTGTTAACCTAGAGTTCTATCTTATTTATAAGGATCTTCCGATGGTCTCATAAAAATATCCCTCTTAACCAATTAACTATATTCCTATGATAATTGAATTGAAGAAGAACTCATTAAGCTTAAGCTCTAACAATGGTTACACATGACAAGTAAGTATATTTCTACCCTACCTGTAGATCAATTCATCCTAATAAATGAATATGAAACATGTGTCATTCAATCTATGTCTAACACTAAACTCCCTTTTCCAATTTGTATTTGGGTTACCACATCAATCTAATTGGTGATCAAGCAATTAAAAGCATTAAGCACAAGATTGAACAAACAACTCAACAAAGAATTAAATCAAGCTATAGAGAGAAAGTAAATTCAAACTATGTGTTAAGTTCCATTGAAATCCTAGTAAAATAAATTTAGTTCATGATAATTAATGAAAACAAATAATCAAATATTTTCACCATCATCAACAACACAAGAAAAATAAAGAAGAGAAAAGAGAAAACTAAGAGTTGTCAATTCTTGAATCTTAAATCTTCACCAATCTTCCAAACTTCTTGAGAGCTTTTGATGGAAACTATCTCCTCAGAGAGTTAGGTTGTTAGACATACAATCCTCTTTATTCTGACCTAAAAGTGTCCCATTTAAAGTCTCAAAGGACTCATGGAGTCCGAAACTTTGCGGCCAAGAAACAGGTAAGCTATAGGCTTTTTTTTAATTTTTTCCTATAATCAACTATTCACCACTGGCACTGCGGCGCCAACTTTGGGCGCCGCTGTGTCAGTGCTACTGACCTATGGCACCAACTCCTCAATATGTCCAAGGTTGGTTCTGCCATTTTCTCGTACTTCGTCAGCTGTTTTGACTGGCAAACCTCGTCCAATTTTGATGAATGTTAGACCGTTGGAAAGGTATGGAAGTCAGATTCAAAATTCAAGGAGGTATTTTTCTCAAATAAAGTCTTTAAGATCAAGTTTTTCCTGAAAGAAGCTCTGGAGGTCGAATCTGCCTGCTCATTGCTTTGCATCGTTTTGAACCTCGAAGCTCCAGATCACCTTGGACCTATAAAAACACATAAATAATAACTAAAAAAACTATTTTAAACATAAAATGGATAAATTAAATAAATATAAAAACATCTAAAACTAATCAAATCCTAATAAAAGCCACAAAAACTTAGCTGATTTAAATGCATAAAATGTGGTAAAATAACTATATTTCCTAGAGTTATCAGGTATTAGTATTTGCCTCTAGGGAACATGCATTCTACAAGCATTTGCAAAACTTTGTCATTAACATCACTCCATTCGACTAACATTACAGGAACTATGGATTTCTTTTTGTTTTAATTCGAATCCGTTTTAAAATAGGTGGAGCCCTGAGACCACCTTCGAGGTATTTCTTTTTGTTTTAAGTCGAATCCATTTTTTAAATAGATCGAGCCCCGAGACCACCATCGAGGTATTTCTTTTTATTTTAAGTCAAACTGTTTTAAAATGGGTCGAGCCTCGAGACCACCGTCGAGGTATTTTTTTTGGTTTTAAGTCGAATCCGTTTTTAAAATAGGTCGAGCCCCGAGACCACCGTCGAGGTATTTCTTTTTGTTTTAAGCCGTATCCATTTTTAAAATAGGCCGAGCCCTGAGACCACCATTGAGGTATTTCTTTTTATTTTAAGTCAAATCTGTTTTTAATATTATAAGAAAACATATCTTTATAAATATAAAGGCAGTAAACTCATAGTGGGCTAATTCATGAATTGAATCAAATGGGCCCTTTAACTAAGCGGTAGAGTCGCGCTCTGTAAACGCCCTAAGAAATAAAGCATAAGTCGTCGGTCCAAATCCGATAAAAAAGGGGCTTTTCTATTTTCTACAAAACTCCTGTCCTAGTCTTCATTTTTTATTTCAGCAAAGAATATAGATATGAAAAAAGGTAACCGCAGGGTCGAGCCCCGGGACTACCGGAAAGGTATTTCCTTTTGTTTTAAGTCGAATCCGTTTTTAAAATGGGTCGAGCCCCCACCGTCGAGGTATTTATTTTTGTTTTAAGTCGAATTGGTTTTTAAAATGGATCGAGCCCCAAGACCACCGTCGAGCTATTTCTTTTTGTTTTAAGTCGAATCCGTTTTTAAAATGGGTCGAGCCCCGAAATCACCGTCGAGGTATTTTATTTTCTTTTAAATCAAACTTGTTTTTCAAATGAGTCGAGCCCCGAGATTGCCGTCAAGGTATTTCTTTTTCTTTTAAATCAAACTTGTTTTTTGAATGAGTTGAACCCCGAGATCGTCGTTGATGTATTTCCTTTTCTTTTAAATCGAACTTGTTTTTCAAATTAGTCGAGCCCCGAGATCACCATCGAGGTATTTTTTTTACTTTAAATCAAACTTGTTATCAAAATGAGTTGAGCCTCGGGATCACCGCCGAGGTATTGCTTTCATTTCAAAAAGTCGAATTCATTCCCTTGAGACGAATAGAGCCTTGGTATGGCAGTCAAGGTATTTTTAATTCAAGACCTAAACCTTTGATCTTCTGTTTTACTTTTATATAAAAAAAAATCCCTCCTCTTTTTGAGAGCAGCCTCCATACCCGGACAAAATGGTTGTCTATTTGTTTTTGCCGTATTCCTGATTCAAAGCAATAGTCAAAGAGGGACAGCTTTGGACACCTAATTTTGTTTGGGCCTCCTAAACAAGGTAAGTTCTTCCTTAAACTTCCCGAAATGCAAAGAATCTTCCCTCATTCCACAGTTGGGTCTCCAAGACTTTGATTCGGAGGTCAATACAAGAAAGTCAACCCAAAAATGTCAACTCCAAAAAAGTCAAGTCCGAAAAAGTCAATCCCAAAAAGTCAACACTAAAAAAGTCAACTTTTGAGGAAAATCAAGATTCAATGGTGAATTGAAAAATGGTGAAGGAATTTTGATAATCAGAGATCTACAATTGAAGATGGAGAGATGGAAAGACAAATTTCAAAATTCAGTGCAGCAAAAAAGTATGGAATTTTCAAATTTGAGAAAAAGTACGTAAATGATCAAATTAAATGAAATTGAAACCTGAAATTGAAAGAGGATCAATAAAAAGGGATATCTCAAGGTCCAATTTCACCAAGAGGAATCAATCGAAAGAAGAACTGGGCAAAATTGGAAATTGCCATTTTTGGGGAAAAAATGGGAAATTTTGCAAATTTGGAGGAAAATGTATAAATGATCAAATTGGACAAAATTGAAGGTTCAAAATGGAATAAGATCAATAAATAAGGATATTGGAAGGTCCACTTTGAAGTAAAGGTGAAGCAAGAATCAATTTGAAGAGAAAAAAAGAAAATAAGGATTTAGTGCTTAAATAGAAAATTTTGCAAATTTGGAGAAAACTACTGAGATAGTCCAATTCGGTAAAATTGAAGTCCCTAGTTGGTAAATAATAAATAAATTTAGATATTTGAAATTCCAATTTGGAGTGGATCCAAAGGAAGAGCTGATTGGAGGAGAAACTAGAAAATTAAGAAAATTTCAAATTTTGAGGAAAAAGGAAAAACTAAATCGGAGAGGAATTCAAATGTAAAAATTGGGCAAAATCGGTACAACTCCAATTCAATATATGAAAAAGGAAATGGAAAAATAAATCTGAAAGATTGGTCCGTTTCGAGTAAAATCGAGGTTTTAGGGGCTAAAAAGGTAATTTTGGAAAATCCGGGAAAAATAGAATCCAAGCTCGAAAAATTATGAAAGTTTCTAGAACTGAGTTTTATATTGGATAGAATGGATTGGAGAAGAAAAATCCAAAATTGGAGTTGAAATGAAAATAGACAAAGTTCGGGGGTATTAAACAAAAATTTTGAACAAAAATCCGAGAAAAATGCAAAACGAGCTCGAAAAATTATGAAAAATTCTAAAACTTAGTTTTATATTGGATATAATGGACTAGAAAATAAAAATCTAAAATTGGAGATGAAATGAAAATAGACAAAGTTCGGATGTATTAAACCAAAATTTTAGACAAAAATCCGAGAAAAATGCAAAACGAGCTCGAAAAATTATGAAAACTTTCAGAATTGAGTTTTCTATTAGATAGAATGGATTGGCGAAGAAAAATATGAAATTGGAGCTGAAATAAAAATAGACAAAGTTCGGAGGTATTAAACCAAAATTTTGGAGAAAAATCCAGGAAAAATGCAAAACGAAAATCTGAAATTGGGATCCATTTGCAAATAGATCAAGTTTGGGGGGCTAAAATGCAATTTTACTAAAGAAACCGAAAAGGACAAATTTGAAAATAAAAAAAGGAATGGCCTGGAATTTTCCAGGCCATTTTCAGCCAGCTGATAGAGAGGGATATGGAGGTTTGATCATCTTAATCAAATGGCCAAGATTGAATAGCAAGATGACATTTTTAAAATGAAGGACAAGATTCTCCACTACTTCCCTATGGGGCATTTTTGGCCAATAAGAGGTGAATAAGACCCTTAATTTAAGGAAAACATCATGCAAAAAGGGGAAAAGAAATAGCTATGTGGAAAAGGTGTTGGAAGAGCTTGCAAAGTATGACTAAGGCAAAAAAAAGCACACACATGCACACCAAGAGGGGGTGGCCGGCCAAGCTAGATAGAGGGGTCTTCTTTCATTTTTCATACTACACATTCACTATATTTTAAGGGAAAGGCAATAGATAAAAGACTAAGAGGAGAAAGAAAAGGAGAAAAAAAAAGAGTAAGGAGGAGGAGTTAGAGAGCTTGGTTGGAAGCTTTGCTAGGTAATCTCTTCACCATTCTTGTTCTTCCTTATCACTCCTTGTTCGTTTGCTTTTCTCTTAAGATATTTTTTATTCTATTTCATAAAAAAAATAATAATAATAAAATAAGGTTTCAAAATGTTTTTTAAGAGGTTCTCTTTTTCTCCTTCCTTTTTGAAAAGAAACAAAGTTTACAAAATCTCTCTCCCTTTTCTACTTTGGCCGAAATATGCTTTGATATTGTGCTTGCTTTTGCTTGATTTTCTTGCTTGTATGTTGGATGTGGGCTTCACTATTGTGGTAGGATAGATTTTTCCTTTGTTTTCTTTAAAAAAATCAAATAAAAGGTTTGAGAAGCTTGAGGATCTTGATTTTTTATCAAGTGATTTTGGTTAGGTGGGACTATGTCCAAGAAACCAACCATTGAGCCAACCTTCATTTTCTTTGTTTGTTTATATTTTTTAGCTCATGTTTGATCATTTTCAAGTGTTTGTCTTGTTGGAGAATCATGCATTCATATCATTCTCAACTTGATTTTTGGCTAAGACCAAACAATGGTCTATAGCTAAAGTATCTTACACAAACTAGTTGGAAAAATGATGATTTGTAAATTGGATAGTTTGATTTGGGCAATATTCTTCATAGATATTTTTGGTCTAAATTTAAAGCTGATTTATCATCAATCAGTTTATCATGTTTTAAGTCAAAACTAATTTTTCCAGAATTTTTTGAATTTGTCTTCAAGGGTAAAAAAATGGTTTTCGATAGAGCAATCTTTAACTAGTATTCTGTCTTTGGGCAATATTCTTTCTAGGTATTTTTGGTCCAATTTTAAGACTGATTTTTCCTCATAAAGAGCATCATGTCTCAAGTCAAAATTAATTTTTCCAAAATTTTTAAAATTTTCCTTCAAGGGTAAAAAATAGTTTTCTAAAACCGGTTTTTAGAGTCAAAATGAATTTTTTAAACTAGCAATTTTCTTATTTTATTTGTAAAAAAAAAAATAAAAAATAAAAGGGCTGGTTGGAATCATTAGCTACTATTTTAGGATGTTTTCTATGTTATCTCAAGAATAAAAATTGGTTTTACAAAGATCGGGTCATGGGTATTTAATCCGGGTTTTTGAAAATTTGCATTTTTCTTAATTCAAGCCCAAAATCATTCAACTTAGAGATCCAATTTAAGTTCCTTCGAAAGGTAGTCCGACACCTTTTAGGTGTACGGATGTCCTTACTTCAAAGGAGAAACACATTTTCATGCATTGCATATTTTAAAATGTTTTTATTCAGTTTAGTGTAAAAACATATTTTTCGGTTTCCTAAACATTTGGCGAGAATTAGTTCTTAATCTTTGCCGGGTTTGATGGGGAGGTTAGAAAATTATTCAACGCACGTGTTTATGGAATCGCAAGGTATGGTTTTCTTTTTACTCGGAATCATGTAAATATCATATGAAAGAATTATTTTCCAAACTTTGTCGGGTTTGCCGGGGAGTACGATAATATTTACCGACATATGCCATTTATGTGATTCCCCACATGAAAAATCAATTTCAAAATGATGATGTGTGCATATTCCATGATATCTACATTTGTCATCTTAATTATGCAAATGCTATGTTTATGAATATTCCATGATTGATGTCATTTTATATTCATGATGCTAGTGTGATCATAATGTGATTGTAAATATTCTATAATGATGTCATTTTGTGATTGTTGTTTATATGATCTCTTTGTATGCCATGTCATGATTTGTTTTTCCATGTTATAATAGGATTTTCCATGTCAAGCATGCCATGTCATTAATTCCTAGGCCATGTCATTATTAAGATTTTGCTATGTCAAGCATGCTATGTCATTCATTCTTTTGGCCATGTCATTTAGATTTTTGCCATGTCAAGCATGTCATGTCATTGATTCTTTTGCCATGACATTAATTCATATGCCATGTCATTAATTATTTTATCATTTTTGCCTGTCAAGCATGCCACCGCATTATTTCTTTTGTCATATCATTTAGATTTTTCCACGTCAAGCATGCCATGTCACTAAGTCTTTTGCCAGGTCATAATAAATGTTTGTAATGCCATGATATTTGTATCTCAATATTGATTTGAATATTCATAATCATTTTTTTTTACGATTTAAAATGCATGAAAAATAATTAATGGTTTTTAATAAAACAAGATTATTGCCGAGTTAAAATAATTCATGAGTTCTCTGCTGGGTCTGCCAGGGAGGATATCATCAATTATCATTAACAACGGAATATCTTTTTTCAAAAACAAGGATGGTTAGGAGAATTTTTAAAATAAATAAAAATTCTATGTTTTGCCGGTTCTACCGGGGAATATAGAAAAATTTTATGTTAATAAATTCCTGATCATTCTCAAATAATATATTTGTTTTTGAGGGAATTATTTTTTTAAATATCAAATATAAAACTGACTTTTTACCAAGACTCGAGATAACACACGATTAGTAAGGTACCATTTTATACGGGCGTTGTGGGGGTGCTAATCATTCCCCACACTTAACCGACTCCCGAACCCTCACTGGTTTTCTTTGGTTCATAGCGCAGACTTTGAAATTGGTTTTAAAAATGTTTTAATTAATTTTAAAATATTTTACAAAAATCAATTTTGATAGGTGGTCGATCACACCTAACCAAAAAAAAGGGTGACGACTCCATTTCTTTTTCGAGGTTGTTTTCAAACCCTCAATTTTTTACTTAAGAGGAATTAAGTCGTATTTTTCTCTTTTTCTCTCCATGCCTATTATTATTTTAAACGTCGCTTAATGGTTGCGAGGAGTTCAGATGTAAAAATTGAGAAAAAATGGTCCGACTCCAATTCAATATATAAAAAAGGCAATGGAAAAAGAAAATCTGGAAAATTGGCCTGTTTCGAGTAAAACTAAGGTTTCAATGGCTAAAAAGTAATTTTGGAAAATTCGAAAAAATAGAATTCAAGCTTGAAAAGTTGTGAAACTTTCCAGAATTAAGCTTTAGGATGGAGAGAAGGAAATGAGGAGAAAAAACCTGAAATTGGGGCTGAAACGCAAATATGCTAAATTTGGGGGATTAATTCGTAATTTTAAAGAAAAATCCGGGAAAAATAGAAAACAAGCTTGGAAAATTATGAAAACTTTCAGAACTGAGTTTTATATTGGATAGAATGGATTGGAGAAGAAAAATTCAAAAACAGGGCTGAAATGAAAATAGGCAAAGTTCGGGGGGACTAATCCGTAATTGTAGAGAAAAATTCTGAAAAAAATGGAAAACGAGCTCAGAAAATTATGAAAACCTCTAGAACTAAGTTTTATATTGAATGGGATGGATTGAAAAAGAAAATCCGAAATTGGGATCCGTTTGTAAATAAATTAAGTTTGGGAGCCAAAATATAATTTTATCAAAAAAACCGAAAAATGACCAATTTGCAAATAAAAAAGAGGAATGGCTTGAAATTTTCTAGGCCATTTTCGGCCAGCATGAAGAGCAAGAGAGGAGAGTTTGATCATCTTAATCCAATGGCCAGGTTTGAGTAGAAAGGTGACATTTTTAAGAGATGACAAGATTCTCCACTACTTGCCTACATGGCATTTTTGGCCAATAAGAGGCTTTTTAATTGCAAATCCATGTGAAGGCAATATGATGATGCCAAGTGGAATAAAAATATCACCTAGGAAGATATTTTGGTAGTAAGCCACATGATCATGACAAATGACTTAGATATTTTGTAAAAATAGGAGACAAGAATAATTGAGGTGGCATTCTTGGCCAATGAGAGATTAGGAGACCCTTAATTTAAGGAAAGCATCATGAAAAAAGGGACAAGAAATGTCCATGTGGCAAAAATGTTGGGAGAGCATGCAAAGCATGACTAAGGCTAAAAATATATATATATATATATGAGCACTCTCACACACCAATGGGGGATCGGCCAAGGCAATTAAAAGGGGTTTGTTTCATTTTTCAGATTCTATTAACTATATTTTAAAGAAAAAATCAGTAGCAAAAAAAACCTCTCAATGATAAAAATAAAAAAGAGAGAAAGAGGGAGAAAGGAGTGAGAGCTTGAGAGCTTGATTGGAAAAGCTTTGCTAGGTAACATTCTCTTTTCTTCTTTTATTTATTTTGCTTTGATTTTATGATCTCTTTCTCTTCTTTTCCATGTGATTGTTAACTTTCTTTGTTTGAATAAAATGTTTTCAAAATAAATTTCTAAAGGCTTTTCCCTTTCTTTTTATTCTCTACAAAATAATGAAGCTTGCAAAATCGTTTCCTACATTTTTTTTCACTTTGGCCGAATCCTTGGAGTCTTATTGTGCTTGTCTTTTGCTTGATTTTCTTGCTTGCATGTTGGATGTGAGTTTCACCATTGTGGTATTATAGACTTTCTCTTTTGTTTTCTTTAAAAAAATGAATTGAAAAAGTTTGAGAAGCTTGAGGATCTTGATTCTTATCAAGTGATTTTGGTTAGGTGGGACTATGTCCAAGAAACCAACCATTGAGCATTCATATCAAGTTTGAGAAGCTTGAGGATCTTCATTTTCTTTGTTTGTTTATGTTTTTTAGCTCCTGATTGATATTTTCATATGTTTGTCTTGTTGGAAAATCATGCATTCATATCATTCTCAACTTGATTTTTGGCTAAAACCAATCAATGATCTATAGCCAAAGTCTCTTGTGCAAACTAGCTGGAAAAATAATGGTTTGTAAGCTGGATATCCTGATTTTGGGCAATATTTTCACCATGCATCTTTTGTCAAAATAAAAGGATTTTTTAACCTCATTTAGTAGACCCTTAGAGGAATCTCTGGTATTTTTTCTAGGATTTTTAGAATTTTCTATCAAGGGTTGAAAAATAGTTTTCGGTAAAATAGATTTTAGTTTGTTGTTCTGTCTTTAAGACAACTTTGGCCTAGCCATTTTTAGTCCGAATTAAAAACTGATTTAACCTCATTTATTTCATCATTTCTTGAGCCTAAATTGATTTTTTTAGATTTTTTATAAAGTTCAAAAAATAGCTATTCAAAATAGTTTTTTGGAGTTAAAATGAGCTTTTTTAAAACCAATAAATTTTTAATTTTATTTGTAAAAAGGAGGGACTGATTGGAGTCATTAGCTACTATTTTAGGATGTTTTCTATGTTATCTCAAGGATAAAAATTGGTTTTACAAAGATCGGGTCATGGGTAGTCAATCCGGGTTTAAAAAAAAAGAAAACTAGAACTCGTTTCTTAAAGCCATTCGGCCATGGGGTCCTCTTGATCAAATAATTGCATTTTTCTTTAATCCGAGCCCAAAGTCATTCGGTTTAGAAATCCAATTTAAGTTTCTTTCAAAGGTAGTCGGACACCTTTTTAGGTTTACGGATAACCTTACTTCAAGGGAGAAATACATCTTCATGCATTGCATATTTTAAAATATTTTTATTTAATTTGGCATAAAAACGTGCATTTTGGTTTCGTAAACATTTGGCGAGAATTAGTTCCTAATCTTTACAGGGGAGGTTAGAAAATTATTCAATGCACGTGGTTATGAAATCGTAAGGCATGGATTTTGTTTTATCCGGAATTATGTGAATGTCATATGAAAGAATTATTTCTCAAGCTTTGCCGAGTTTGCCCGGGAGTACGGTAATATTTTTTTGACATGTGCCATTTATATAATTCCATCAAAAATAAAATTCATGAAAAGAATTTCAAAATAATGATGTGAGCATATTCCATGATCATACATATTCCATGATATCTACATTTGTCATCTTAGTCATGATAATTCTATGTGTATGAATATTCCATGATTATATCATTTTATTGATATTCATGATGCTATCTTGATCACGATGTGTTGTTAAATATGAATATCTATGATGATGATTGGTGCCTATATGCTCTCTTTGTATGCCACGTCACGATTTATTTTGCCATGCCATAATAAGATTTTGTCATGTTAAGCATGCCATGTCATTAATTCATATGCCATGTCATTAATCCTTTTGGTCATGTCATTTAGAGTTTGCCATGTTAAGCATGCTATGTCATTAATTCTTTTGTCACGTCGTAATAGGATTTGTCATGTCATTAATTCATATGCCATGACATTAATTCTTTTGTCATATCATTTAGATTTTGCTATGTCAAGCATGCCATCTCATTAATTCTTTTTTCATATCATTCAGATTTTGTCATGTCAATCATGCCATGTCATTCATTCTTTTAGCCATATCATTTAGATTTTGCTATTTCAAACATGCCATGTCGTCAATTCTTTTGCCATGTCATAATAAATGTTTACAATGCCATGATAATTGTACATGTTGTTTAAATTACATTTGTATCTCAGTATTGATTTGCATATTCATGATATTTTTTATATATTTAAAATGCATGAAAAATAATTAATGATTTTTTATAAAACAAGGTTATTCCCGAGTTAAAATAATTCATGAGTTCTCTGCTAGGTCTGCCGAGGAGGATATCATCAATTATCATTAACGAAATTTTTGTTTTTTTTTTAAAAACAAGGATGATTCGAAGAATTTTCAATATAAAAGAAAAATTCCATGTTTTGCCAATTCGTCGGGAAATCTGGAAAATTTTACGTTAATAAATTTCAGATCGTTCTCAAATAATTTAATTGTTCTTTTAAGGGATTTATTTTTAAGTATCAAATATAAAGCCTACTATTACTGAGACTCAAGATGACATACGATCAATAAGGTACCGTTTTATATGGGCGTTGTGGGGGTGCTAATCCTTCCCCACAAGTAAACCGACTTTCGAACTCGCACTTATTTTCTCTGGTTCAAAGCTCATACTTCAAAATTGGTTTTAAAAAATGTTTTACAAAAACCGGTTTTAATAGGTGGCCAATCACACCTAGTCAAAAAAGATTGATGGCGACTCCATTTTTTTTTTCGAGGTTGTTTTCAAATCCACCATTTTATTTAAGACGAATTAAGTCATCTTTTCCTCTATTTTTTCAAAATGTCACACTTAACGAGCAATGTCTCGCGACGGGGCATTTTTCTTTGGGTTGCGATAAATGAGACGGAAGCTCTAAACTTGAGTTTCTGTCAAAGATAAACAAAAACATAGTTAATCATTTATCTTGTTACAATAATATTGAATCAGACCTTGCATTTTTTGCTAGGTATATCATACTTATGATTCAAATCCAATTTGGATGAAACCACATACGAAGTTCAATAGAGCAACTAAAACAAACAGTCCAGATTTAATTGGCATATAAATGAACCAATGGCAACCCAAAGTTGTAAAGATGAAGCATTTGTCAAAATTTTACTGTTTATTACAGGGGTGGAAACACAATTTGATCAAATTCAAGATATCTATTAATGATAATACATTTTGGAGTTAACAAATATTAGTTAGTATTTAAAATATATATGATTAGGTTTAGTCTTTAGGTTCTGTAAGTAATTGTGAGAAAATAAAACATTACTTATCCCAAACATTCATTTTTTTATAGACAAAAGTGTCTTAGCTTGGAAAATCGTTCACGAAAATCTAAAGCTTGTGAATGAGTGCTTTCAAATTCCAACTTACATTAAGTCCAATCAAACCAATAATCCCAAAAAAGGATTTTAAAATACCTCTTTAAATAAATTGTGCACATCATAGAAGATCTAAACAATTAAAAATTCACCAACAAAATTTTATTCCTAAAAAAAAAAAAAAAGTGAAAGAAAATCATAGATTACCTTTATTTGTTTTTCACTAATGTTTTGGATACTTATTTTCATAATCTTACATCATCCCTTCTATAAAACATAATTAGTAATTCTAGAACTAAAACTTTTTTTTTTGCAAACTTAACAACCAATAGGATACTAATATCTTAACAACCAAAATATAATATCCTATAAAAAATTTAAAACCAAAATTAATATGGTTTGTCGTTTGTCGATAGTTGAGATCCTCAAGGATCTGATAAGCTAAGTCGTCAAATGTACCATATATTTGAAAAGTTTCAACATTTATTTGTCTATAATTGAAATGCAATAATTTTGTTTCCGATATTAGTATCAAATTTACCCATGAATTAGTGTAAGCCTTTTACTTCACACTTAAAGAAGGTTCAAAATTAGTTTGTCAATAGTTGAAATGCACTTACAAAGTGCATAGTACGTATACATTATAACATTTAGATTTTTTTGGTTTTTACAAGAGATTTATATTGGCCACAATTATTTAAATATGGATCATGTTTTCTTAATTACTTTATTTTCTTAATCAGCTTCCATCAATTATAATTTCACACAGTGGATTGGAGAGAGAAACAATGTGTGGACTAAGTGTTGAACTAAATGAGAAATCAAGGCCCTTATGTTAAGTTTAATTTAAAATCGATTTAAATTAACTTTATATATATCAGTTAATTTGCAAAATATATTAGGTACTAGTTGTGATCATGAATACCTAAATTGACTTTTATTTATAAATAATATTTTCTGACAATGAACACTTAAATTTAGAGGGTTTGATTGTACAATTTGACCTAAATTTAAATATATAAAATGGTAATTTATGATTATACACATATTTAAATAAATAAAATTAATTAATGCGATATTCGTGCATCGCATTAGTCACAAACTAATTTATAAATAAAAGCTTAATTTTGTAAATCTCACACAATTATTTCAATCAAAATACCTGTGAAGTCCTTGTAGTATATCATCTATTATAAATTAGTTCATATACTCTAATTGTGTGTAATTTTAAAAATATGGCGTTTTAACGTTTTAATTTTAAAAATATTATAAGTAAAATCATTACCAGTTTTAACGTTTGCCGTGAAAAATATGACGTGATATATAGACATCTGTTAAAATGTTGATTTGTAATGTTAAAATCTGACGTGGCATGATTAAAAAAAATCAATTTCTTTACAATGCTAACCAATAACCACAAACCTCTCTTTCTCCTTTCTACGATACTTACTGTCTCAATTCGTCTATTCGCAAATTATAAATTATTTGATCATCTTCAAAATGAAAATCAAATAAAGTCGGACCAGCAATCAGTCCCACCACAACGATAATATTTTTTTTTATTATTATTATATATAACAATTTTGCCACCAAATCAATCTCTTGATTATTATTTATTGCTAGCTATGGTTTTATCTTTAATTAATTTCTCTATTGTTTTTTTTAGAAAAATCTCTTATCTTATTTTGGAAATCAATGGCATGCGTGTTTAAAACTTAAAAGAATAGTTAAAGGTGGCTTAAAAACGAACAAGTTGCTCTCGAAATTCGTTTTTTTTTTTAATTTCTCCAAAATCTTTCATGTTTTAACTTGCCAATTCCTTACAATCAGTGTATGTTACGATTAGTTTTAGGGTTTTCTTTTTCATTATTTCTTACATTTCCAAAATGTGATTCTTCCAAATATTCGTTGAAATTTTAAACAATAACTGCTTAGCAAAACTTGTCTCTAAATATATTTTTTTTAATTTACTTTTTTTTTCCTTCTTTTAAATTGTAGAGTATTATCTTATTGATTTTATTAAATTTGTTATAATTAATAAAATTTTATCCTATCTAATTGTAGTATTTTTTTATTGTAGAAATATAAAATATTCTCATAATATTAGATATAGAGGATTGCTATCGTAAAATACTTTAGGGCTTGGTTATTGTCTAGTTGTCTATTCTATTATATAAATTTAGTATGAAATAATTATTTCACTCAATTTTGTGAAACAAATATTAGAGAATTTGAAGTATTTTGATAAATTTTTTGAAATTTTAAATAAATAAACTTATTTTAAAAACTAAAATATTAATTAGTATATAGATTTAAATAAATAAAATGATAATTTATGATTACACAAATATTTAAATAAATAAAATTAATCGATGCGATATTTGTGCATCGCACGAGTCACAAACTAATTTATAAATAAACTAAATTTTTTTAATCTCAAACAATTATTTCGATAAAAGTAATTTAACACAATTATATCGGTAAAAGTATTTGTTAAGTCGTAGTTTATTATCTAATGTAAATTAGTCTTTATACTCCAATTTTGTGTAATTTAATCCTTTAACTTTAAAAATTGAAAAAAATAAATAAAATCATTCAATACAACAAATTTTCTTATTAGTGCCGCCTAAAATAATGTAATTGAATATTCCATTTACGTCATCTTTGTATTTGATTACGAAAATTTCGTTGTCACAACGTTCGTCACGTTAGCACAGTCGCTAAAAATCAAACGTAATAATAGATTATTTTCGTTACTTATTACTAATAATAACTGACACTAATACATAACATCACCTTATAATCGTTATTCTGTGAAGGATAGTTTCATCACCAAATTAAATATAATTATGTTATTAATTATCAAAATCGTCACCTATAATGAAATAAAGTTTTACATATTAGTGACAAAAGTGACATCTCATATTGTTAATGACTTAATTATCGTCACATAGTATGATAAAATAACGTTATGAAATGTCAATTTAAAATCGTCACTAAATTTTTTTTTACTTTTGTCACCAAACACGTAATTGCAAGATGGCGTACATATAATCGTCACGGATAATATTGTTAATAAAAAATCCTATTTAAATAATATTGCAACTCAAATAATCGATAAATATTTGTATTGGTTCTCAAATGTATTCAAAATATTATATAAATAATATGTTTACAAAGTAGTAAAATTAAAACAATCCAAGTTGTCGACTCAAAAACTTAGATAAAGTATATATCCTAATAGAATAATAAACTTAGATCATTGAATCAAAAAGTATCATAACTAAGAAATAGCTAGTACAAGCTTCTATGAAGATCTCAATCGAAATCTTATGTCAATGTTGACGGTGAGTTTGTGGTGCCACTCGAAGCTACAATAAACAAGCTTATAAATGATTTAGGGCTTTGTTATTGTCTAGCATTCTATTCTATTATCTAAATTTAATATAAAACAATTATTACACTCAATTTTGTGCAACAAATATTAGAGGATTTAAATTGTAGATTTCTTAACATTTTAGATAAACAAATCTATTTTAAAAACTAAAATGTTAATTAGTAAATAAATTTAAATAAAAAAATTATAATTTATGATTATACAAATATTTAAATAGATAAAATTAATTCGTGAGATATTCGTGTATCTCACAAGTCACAAACTAATTTATAAATAAAAGTCCAATTTTTTGAATCTCGCACAATTATTTCGATCAAAGTACTTGTGAAGTTTTCGTAGTAAATCATCTAATGTAAATTAGTTCTTATACTTCAATTATGTGTAATTTAATAATTTAACTTTTAAAATTGAAGTAAATAAGTAAAACTATTAAACTTTTAACGTTTGCCGTAAAAAATATTTTAATTGTGTGTAATTTAATATTTTAACTTTTAAAATTGAGGCAAATAAGTAAAATTATTAAGAATTTTAACGTTTTCCGTGAAAAATATGACGTATTTAGACATCTGTTAAAATGCTAATTTGTAATATTAATGTCTGACGTGACACGACAAAAAATAATATTTTAATAATGATGTGGAAGAAAAACTCAACTTTTTTACAATGCCACGTGGAAATTATGCCACGTGTCACCTAATCATTGAATAATTTTTAATAAAAATTGATCACCTTATAAATTGAATGTTGATTGGAGAGAGTATTCATATTTCAGGGTGTTAAATCTCGTCAGAAACTAAGAATTTTGTCGTAAGTAAAAATTTGATTTTTTTTATTAAAATAATAACTTAATGGAATTTATTATCTATTTATTAATCTTTTGATCTCTCTTTTCAGAAGCATGTTGGGTTTTTTTATCTCTCTTTTGAAAATGGACTTTTGCTGTTGTTGTGACGGTTGAAACTGTGAGAAAACTTCGTTTTCCACATGAAGATTTGAAGCAGCTATCTCCTCAGATGCTCCTTGACTGTGTACTAGAAGATCCTCGAAAAATAGCATAGATGGAAATAGATGTTACTTATACACAGTTATAAAAGTTTTTGAATGGTGGGAAAGCAATGTTGTGAATTATAAGATAGAATATACATATACTGCTAGTAAAATTAATTGCAGATTGTTGGAGCAGTTAATATAAAAATCTAACATTTGTGAGTTTAGGGACTAGCAAAGTTATGGTCACCTTAACTTTTAAAAAACTTCAAATTGCTATGTTTTCTAATTTGAAAAAAGTAAAATTTTGATTTTAGCACATTTAAAAAAATTTCTTATTGTCTCTCCTTTATAAAATGTTTATTTGTCCCATTAATGATTTTGTTGCTTTAACCCTATTTATGGTATTCTAGAGTCACGAAAGGTTTTTTTAGGTTCTAAGTTTGGGTTAACATTGTGTCTTGCTAATTTTTTATGTGATTATGGGTATTTATTTTTAATTTGTTGGAGGCTTTATGATTAAGTTTATAACTCCTTGAATTACATTTTGTTTTTTGAGATGCAGTGCTTTATAATCGATTTAGTAAAAATATATATAGGTATTTGGTGTAGATTTTGTTAGAAGAAAATGAGTTATAATTTTTGCTTAGAGATACATATATCTATACACTTTATATAAAAGAAAATTCTCTAATGGGGTCTTTCCTCGACATGTGTCGAGCTCATTTGCTCGATACGTGGCAAGTATTTATTTTTTAAGTTTTAATTTTAATTTTTTTAGTTTTAGTTTTTATTTTATTTTTAAATGATTTATTTAAAAGGGTTGGTTCGCATGTCAGCTGGAAAATCAATTTAGGATCAGTACTTTACCCACTTAGAAAAAAATTAAAAATATATATTTTATTAATTATATTTTGTTTTAAATTTTTTATTTTATTTTTAAATTATATATTTAAAGGGGTTGGTCTGCACGTTGACTCGTTAGTCAATTTAAGATCCGTACCTAACTCGCTAGGGAAAATATTTAAAAAAGAATTTTATTTTATTTTATTGATTATTTTTATTTTTAAATAATGTATTTAAAGGGTTGGTCCGTACGTTAACTCGCGGGTCAGATCCATACCCGACCCGTTATAAAAAGTTAAATTTTTTTTATTATATTAATTATTTTTAAATTATGTATTTAAAAGGTTAGTCCTCACATTGACTCGCTGATCGATTTAAGATCCATATTCGACTCGCTCAGGAAAAAAAGTTACAAAAATATAAACTATATGTGTTAGTACTCAAGAAACGAACTTGCTGCTAATTAGTGTGACATATGTGTTAAGCTCCTTTAGTTGACGGCAAACTTTGTTTTTTTAGTTTTAAGTCGACCTAACAAGAGAATAAAATATAAACTATAATTTTATTTTTTTTATTTTTCATTTATTATTTTTTACCTCATATAAATAAAAATATACATTATAAAATAAGATCTAGATATTTTTAAAACACACATATAAATAACATTTGAAAATACATTTATATTACGTAATTTATAAATAAAACATTTTCATAAATTTAATTTTCATAATTAATAAAATATATTAATATTAATATTATAATAATTTAAAAATAAATAATTTAAATAAATAATTATTTTTTTGATAAAAATTACTTTTAAATTAATTTTTTATTATTAATTACAAAATTTAATAAAAAAAAAAAGAATCCTTGCGAAGTGATAGTTTAATTGTAGTTTTTTTTTATTTTTAGCCCAAAAAAGTGTGAAGATATATAGGTATAAATCAATATTTGTTGATAATAGAGAGAAAATACTTATTCGCCTAACTTGCATCTAGCGGCGGCGTTGATCTATATTTATGATAACTTCTCGAATTGAAAGTTGTAAATTTCTTATATTTTCTTTTTAATATTAATTAATATATATATATAACACACTAACATATCTTACTAAATTTTTATTATTTTAGGAAGTTTATGTGAAACACTTGTAAGATCGGATATTTACAAAGTTTCGTGATACGCTATTACAATCATCGATAATGGCACTGATGACTGTGGTTGATATTTAAAAAAAAAAAAATCTTGCCTTTTTGGTTACTATAACTATGGAACAATATATTAGAGTAATTTGTAAACAATTAAGTAGAGTAGGCAGTAGCATCTCACAATTGGGTATTTTAAATATATAAATTAAATACGTGCGATATTCGTACAATCCACGAATAAAACAAATTTATAAATAAAAGCAAATTTTATGAAAAAAACATTATATAATTAAAAAATGGTTTGATAGATTTCTCAACACTTTAGATATATAAATAAAAAATTTGGAACACTCAAAAATTTGGAACACTTTAGATACCTTTTTTTCAAATTTTTAATGGAACACTCAAAATTTTTAATGATCACTTCTATAAATTTTGGCTTTTTAAGTCAAACTGTTTTAAAATGTGTCGAGCCTCGAGACCACCGTCGATGTATTTTTTTTTGTTTTAAGTCGAATCCGTTTTTAAAATAGGTCGAGCCCCGAGACCACCGTCGAGGTATTTCTTTTTATTTTAAGTCGTATCCATTTTTAAAATGGGCCGAGACCTGAGACCACCATTGAGTTATTTCTTTTTATTTTAAGTCGAATCTGTTTTTAATATTATAAGAAAATATATCTTTATAAATATAAAGACAGTAAACTCATAGTGGGCTAATTCATGAATTTAATCAAATGGGCCCTTTAACTAAGCGGTAGAGTCGCGCTCTGTAAACGCCCTAAGAAATAAGCATAAGTCGTCGGTGTTCAAATCCGATAAAAAAATGGCTTTTCTATTTTCTACAAAACTCCTGTCTTAGTCTTCATTTTTTTTTTTCAGCAAAGAATATAGATATGAAAAAAAGGTAACTGCAGGGTCGAGCCCCGGAACTACCGGAAAGGTATTTCCTTTTGTTTTAAGTCGAATCCGTTTTTAAAATGGGTCGAGCCCCACCGTCGAGGTATTTATTTTTGTTTTAAGTCGAATTGGTTTTTAAAATGAATCGAGCCCCAAGACCACCGTCGAGCTATTTCTTTTTGTTTTAAGTCGAATCCGTTTTTAAAATGGGTCGAGCCCCGAAATCACCGTCGAGGTATTTTCTTTTCTTTTAAATCAAACTTGTTTTTCAAATGAGTCGAGCCCCGAGATTGCCGTCAAGGTATTTCTTTTTCTTTTAAATCGAACTTGTTTTTCGAATGAGTTGAACCCTGAGATCGTCGTCGATGTATTTCCTTTTCTTTTAAATCAAACTTGTTTTTCAAATTAGTCGAGCCCCGAGATCACTATCGAGGTATTTTTTTTTATTTAAATCAAACTTGTTTTCAAAATGGGTTGAGCCCTCGGGATCACCGCTGAGGTATTGCTTTAATTTCAAAAAGTCGAATTCATTCCCTTGAGACGAATAGAGCCTTGGTATGGCAGTCAAGGTATTTTTAATTCAAGACCTAAACCTCTGATCTTCTGTTTTACTTTTATAAAAAAAAAATCCCTCCTCTTTTTGAGAGCAGCCTCCATACCCGGACAAAATGGTTGTCTATTTGTCTTTGCCGTATTCCTGATTCAAAGCAATAGTCAAAGAGGGACAGTTCTGGACACCTAATTTTGTTCGGGCCTCCTAAACAAGGTAAGTTCTTCCTTAAACTTCCCGAAATGCAAAGAATCTTCCCTCATTCCACAGTTGGGTCTCCAAGACTTTGATTCGGAGGTCAATACAAAAAAGTCAACCCGAAAATGTCAACTCCAAAAAAGTCAAGTCCGAAAAAGTCAATCCCAAAAAGTCAACACTAAAAAAGTCAACTTTTGAGGAAAATCAAGATTCAATGGTGAAGGAATTTTGATAATCAGAGATCTACAATTGAAGATGGAGAGGTGGAAAGACAAATTTCAAAATTCAGTGCAGCAAAAAAGTATAGAATTTCCAAATTTGGGGAAAAGTACGTAAATGATCAAATTAAATGAAATTGAAACCTGAAATTGAAAGAGGATCAATAAAAGGGGATATCTCAAGGTCCAATTTCACCAAGAGGAATCAATCGGAAGAAGAACTGGGGAAAATTGGAAATTGCCATTTTTGGGGAAAAAATGGGAAATTTTGCAAATTTGGAGAAAAATGTATAAATGATCAAATTGGACAAAATTGAAGGTTCAAAATGGAATAAGATCAATAAATAAGGATATTGGAAGGTCCACTTTGAAGTAAAGGTGAAGGAAGAATCAATTTGAAGAGAAAAAAAGAAAATAAGGATTTAGTGCTTAAATAGAAAATTTTGCAAATTTGGAGAAAACTACAGAGATGGTCCAATTCGGTAAAATTGAAGTCCCTAGTTGGTAAATAATAAATAAATTTAGATATTTGAAATTCCAATTTGGAGTGGATCCAAAGGAAGAGCTGATTGGAGGAGAAACTAGAAAATTAAGAAAATTTCCAATTTTGAGGAAAAAGGAAAAACTAAATCGGAGAGGAATTCAAATGTAAAAATTGGGCAAAATCGGTACAACTCCAATTCAATATATGAAAAAGGAAATGGAAAAATAAATCTGAAAGATTGGTCCGTTTCGAGTAAAATCGAGGTTTTAGGGGCTAAAAAGTTAATTTTGGAAAATCCGGGAAAAATAGAATCCAAGCTCGAAAAATTATGAAAGTTTCTAGAACTGAGTTTTATATTGGATAGAATGGATTGGAGAAGAAAAATCCAAAATTGGAGTTGAAATGAAAATAGACAAAGTTCGGGGGTATTAAACCAAAATTTTGAACAAAAATCCGAAAAAAATGCAAAACGAGCTCGAAAAATTATGAAAACTTCTAGAACTTAGTTTTATATTGGATAGAATGGACTAGAAAATAAAAATCTAAAATTGGAGATGAAATGAAAATAGACAAAGTTCGGATGTATTAAACCAAACTTTTAGACAAAAATCCGAGAAAATGCAAAACGAGCTCGAAAAATTATGAAAACTTTCAGAATTGAGTTTTCTATTAGATAGAATGGATTGGCGAAGAAAAATATGAAATTGGAGCTGAAATAAAAATAGACAAAGTTCGGAGGTATTAAACCAAAATTGTGGAGAAAAATCCAGGAAAAATGCAAAACGAGCTCGAAAAATTATGAAAATTTCCAGAACTAAGTTTTACGTTGGATAGGATGGATTGAAAAACAAAAATCTGAAATTGGGATCCATTTGCAAATAGATCAAGTTTGGGGGGCTAAAATGCAATTTTACTAAAGAAACCGAAAAGGACAAATTTGAAAATAAAAAAAGGAATGGCCTGGAATTTTCCAGGCCATTTTCAGCCAGCTGATAGAGAGGGATATGGAGGTTTGATCATCATAATCAAATGGCCAAGATTGAATAGCAAGATGACATTTTTAAAATGAAGGACAAGATTTTCCACTACTTGCCTATGTGGCATTTTTGGCCAATAAGAGGTGAATAAGACCCTTAATTTAAGGAAAACATCATGCAAAAAGGGGAAAAGAAATAGCTATGTGGAAAAGGTGTTGGAAGAGCTTGCAAAGTATGACTAAAGCAAAAAAAAGCACACACATGCACACCAAGAGGGGGTGGCCGGCCAAGCTAGATAGAGGGGTCTTCTTTCATTTTTCATACTACACATTCACTATATTTTAAGGGAAGGGCAATAGATAAAAGACTAAGAGGAGAAAGAAAAGGAGAAAAAAAAAAGAGAAAAAAAAAAGAGTAAGGAGGAGGAGTTAGAGAGCTTGGTTGGAAGCTTTGCTAGGTAATCTCTTCTCCATTCTTGTTCTTCCTTATCACTCCTTGTTCGTTTGCTTTTCTCTTCAAGATATTTTTTATTCTATTTCATAAAAAAAAAATAATAAAATAAGGTTTCAAAATGTTTTTTAAGAGGTTCTCTTTTTCTCCTTCCTTTTTGAAAAGAAACAAAGTTTACAAAATCTCTCTACCTTTTCTACTTTGGCCGAAATATGCTTTGATATTGTGCTTGCTTTTGCTTGATTTTCTTGCTTGTATGTTGGATGTGGGCTTCACTATTGTGGTAGGATAGATTTTTCCTTTGTTTTCTTTAAAAAAATCAAATAAAAGGTTTGAGAAGCTTAAGGATCTTGATTTTTTATCAAGTGATTTTGGTTAGGTGGGACTATGTCCAAGAAACCAACCATTGAGCCAACCTTCATTTTCTTTGTTTGTTTATATTTTTTAGCTCATGTTTGATCATTTTCAAATGTTTGTCTTGTTGGAGAATCATGCATTCATATCATTCTCAACTTGATTTTTGGCTAAGACCAATCAATGGTCTATAGCTAAAGTATCTTACGCAAACTAGTTGGAAAAATGATGATTTGTAAATTGGATAGTTTGATTTGGGCAATATTATTCATAGATATTTTTGGTCTAAATTTAAAGCTGATTTATCATCAAATAGTTCATCATGTTTTAAGTCAAAACTAATTTTTCCAGAATTTTTAGAATTTGTCTTCAAGGGTAAAAAAATGGTTTTCAATAGAGCAATCTTTAGCTACCATTCTGTCTTTGGGCAATATTCTTTCTAGGTATTTTTGGTCCGATTTTAAGACTGATTTTTCCTCATAAAGAGCATCATGTCTCAAGTCAAAATTAATTTTTCCAAAATTTTTAAAATTTTCCTTCAAGGGTAAAAAATAGTTTTCTAAAACCGGTTTTTAGAGTCAAAATGAATTTTTTAAACTAGCAATTTTCTGATTTTATTTGTAAAAAAAAAAAAAAAGGGCTGGTTGGAATCATTAGCTACTATTTTAGGATGTTTTCTATGTTATCTCAAGAATAAAAATTGGTTTTACAAAGATCGGGTCATGGGTATTTAATCCGGGTTTTTGAAATTTTGCATTTTTCTTAATTCATTCCCAAAATCATTCAACTTAGAGATCCAATTTATGTTCCTTCCAAAGGTAGTCAGACACCTTTTAGGTGTACGGATGTCCTTACTTCAAAGGAGAAACACATTTTAATGCATTGCATATTTTAAAATGTTTTTATTCAGTTTAGTGTAAAAACATATTTTTCCGTTTCCTAAACATTTGGCGAGAATTAGTTCTTAATCTTTGCCGGGTTTGATGGGAGGTTAGAAAATTATTCAACGCACGTGTTTATGGAATCACAAGGTATGGTTTTCTTTTTACTCGGAATCATGTAAATATCATATGAAAGAATTATTTTCCAAACTTTGTCGGGTTTGCCGGGGAGTACGATAATATTTACCGACATATGCCATTTATGTGATTCCCCACATGAAAAATCAATTTCAAAATGATGATGTGTGCATATTCCATGATATCTACATTTGTCATCTTAATTATGCAAATGCTATGTTTATGAATATTCCATGATTGATGTCATTTTATATTCATGATGCTAGTGTGATCATAATGTGATTGTAAATATTCTATAATGATGTCATTTTGTGATTGTTGTTTATATGATCTCTTTGTATGCCATGTCATGATTTGTTTTTCCATGTTATAATAGGATTTTCCATGTCAAGCATGCCATGTCATTAATTCCTAGGCCATGTCATTATTAAGATTTTGCTATGTCAAGCATGCCATGTCATTCATTCTTTTGGCCATGTCATTTAGATTTTTGCCATGTCAAGCATGTCATGTCATTGATTCTTTTGCCATGACATTAATTCATATGCCATGTCATTAATTATTTTATCATTTTTGCCTGTCAAGCATGCCACCTCATTATTTCTTTTGTCATATCACTTAGATTTTACCACGTCAAGCATGCCATGTCACTAAGTCTTTTGCCATGTCATAATAAATGTTTGTAATGCCATGATATTTGTATCTCAATATTGATTTGAATATTCATAATCATTTTTTTTACGATTTAAAATGCATGAAAAATAATTAATGGTTTTTAATAAAACAAGATTATTGCCGAGTTAAAATAATTCATGAGTTCTCTGCTGGGTCTGCCAGGGAGGATATCATCAATTATCATTAACAACGGAATATCTTTTTTCAAAAACAAGGATGGTTAGGAGAATTTTTAAAATAAATAAAATTTTTTATGTTTTGCCGGTTCTACCGGGGAATATAGAAAAATTTTATGTTAATAAATTCCTGATCATTCTCAAATAATATATTTGTTTTTTAGGGAATTATTTTTTTAAATATCAAATATAAAACTGACTTTTTACCAAGACTCGAGATAACACATGATTAGTAAGGTACCATTTTATACGGGCGTTTTGGGGGTGCTAATCATTCCCCACACTTAACCGACTCCCGAACCCTCACTGGTTTTCTTTGGTTCATAGCGCAGACTTTGAAACTGGTTTTAAAAATGTTTTATTTAATTTTAAAATATTTTACAAAAATCAATTTTAATAGGTGGTCGATCACACCTAACCAAAAAAAAGGGTGACGACTCCATTTCTTTTTCGAGGTTGTTTTCAAACCCTCAATTTTTTACTTAGGATGAATTAAGTCGTATTTTTCTCTTTTTCTCTCCATGCCTATTATTATTTTAAACGTCGCTTAATGGTTGCGAGGAGTTCAGATGTAAAAATTGAGAAAAATTGGTCCGACTCCAATTCAATATATAAAAAAGGCAATGGAAAAAGAAAATCTGGAAAATTGGCCTATTTCGAGTAAAACTAAGGTTTGAAGGGCTAAAAAGTAATTTTGGAAAATTCGAAAAAATAGAATTCAAGCTTGAACAATTGTGAAACTTTCCAGAATTAAGCTTTAGGATGGAGGGAAGGAAATGAGGAGAAAAAAACCGGAAATTGGGGCTGAAACGCAAATATGCTAAATTCGGGGGATTAATTCGCAATTTTAAAGAAAAATCTCGGAAAAATAGAAAACAAGCTTGGAAAATTATGAAAACTTTCAGAACTGAGTTTTATAGTGGATAGAATGGATTGGAGAAGAAAAATTCAAAAACAGGGCTGAAAAGAAAATAGGCAAAGTTCGGGGGGACTAATCCGCAATTATAGAGAAAAAATCCGAAAAAAATGGAAAACGAGCTCAGCAAATTATGAAAACCTCCAGAACTAAGTTTTATATTGAATGGGATGGATTGAAAAAGAAAAATCCGAAATTGGGATCCGTTTGTAAATAAATTAAGTTTGGGAGCCAAAATATAATTTTATCAAAAAAACCGAAAATGACCAATTTGCAAATAAAAAAGAGGAATGGCTTGGAATTTTCTAGGCCATTTTCGGCCAGCATGAAGAGCAAGAGAGGAGACTTTGATCATCTTAATCCAATGGCCAAGTTTGAGTAGAAAGATGACATTTTTAAGAGATGACAAGATTCTCCACTACTTGCCTACATGGCATTTTTGGCCAATAAGAGGCTTTTTAATTGCAAATCCATGTGAAGGCAATATGATGATGCCAAGTGGAATAAAAATATCACCTAGGAAGATATTTTGGTAGTAAGCCACATGATCATGACAAATGACTTAGATATTTTGTAAAAATAGGAGACAAGAATAATTGAGGTGGCATTCTTGGCCAATGAGAGATTAGGAGACCCTTAATTTAAGGAAAGCATCATGAAAAAGGGGACAAGAAATGTCCATGTGGCAAATCCATGTGGCAAAAATGTTGGGAGAGCATGCAAAGCATGACTAAGGCTAAATATATATATATATATATATGAGCACTCTCACACACCAATGGGGGATCGGCCAAGGCAATTAAAAGGGGTTTGTTTCATTTTTCAGTTTCTATTCACTATATTTTAAAGAAAAAATCAGTAGCAAAAAAAACCTCTTAATGATAAAAATAAAAAAGAGAGAAAGAGGGAGAAAGTAGTGAGAGCTTGAGAGCTTGATTGGAAAAGCTTTGCTAGGTAACATTCTCTTTTCTTCTTTTATTTATTTTTCTTTGATTTTATGATCTCTTTCTCTTCTTTTCCATGTGATTGTTAACTTTCTTTGTTTGAATAAAATGTTTTCAAAATAAATTTCTAAAGGCTTTTCCCTTTCTTTTTATTCTCTACAAAATAATGAAGCTTGCAAAATCGTTTCCTACATATTTTTTTCACTTTGGCCGAATCCTTGGAGTCTTATTGTGCTTGTCTTTTGCTTGATTTTCTTGCTTGCATGTTGGATGTGAGTTTCACCATTGTGGTATTATAGACTTTCTCTTTTGTTTTCTTTAAAAAAATGAATTGAAAAAGTTTGAGAAGCTTGAGGATCTTGATTCTTATCAAGTGGTTTTGGTTAGGTGGGACTATGTCCAAGAAACCAACCATTGAGCATTCATATCAAGTTTGAGAAGCTTGAGGATCTTCATTTTCTTTGTTTGTTTATGTTTTTTAGCTCCTGATTGATATTTTCATATGTTTGTCTTGTTGGAAAATCATGCATTCATATCATTCTCAACTTGATTTTTGGCTAAAACCAATCAATGATCTATAGCCAAAGTCTCTTGTGCAAACTAGTTGGAAAAATAATGGTTTGTAAGCTGGATATCCTGATTTTGGGCAATATTTTCACCATGCATATTTTGTCAAAATAAAAGGATTTTTTAACCTCATTTAGTAGACCCTTAGAGGAATCTCTGGTATTTTTTCTAGGATTTTTAGAATTTTCTATCAAGGGTTGAAAAATAGTTTTCGGTAAAATAGATTTTAGTTTGTTGTTCTGTCTTTAAGACAACTTTGGCCTAGCCATTTTTAGTCCGAATTAAAAATTGATTTAACCTCATTTATTTCATAATTTCTTGAGCCTAAATTGATTTTTTTAGATTTTTTATAAAGGTCAAAAAATAGCTATTCAAAATCGTTTTTTGGAGTTAAAATGAGCTTTTTTAAAACCAATAAATTTTTAATTTTATTTGTAAAAAGGAGGGACTGATTGGAGTCATTAGCTACTGTTTTAGGATGTTTTCTATGTTATCTCAAGGATAAAAATTGGTTTTACAAAGATCGGGTCATGGGTAGTCAATCCGGGTTTAAAAAAAAAAAAAGGAAACTAGAACTCGTTTCTTAAAGCCATTCGGCCATGGGGTCCTCTTGATCAAATAATTGCATTTTTCTTTAATCCGAGCCCAAAGTCATTCGGTTTAGAAATCCAATTTAAGTTTCTTTCAAAGGTAGTCAGACACCTTTTTAGGTATACGGATAACCTTACTTCAAGGGAGAAATACATCTTCATGCATTGCATATTTTAATATTTTTATTTAATTTGGCATAAAAACGTGCACTTCAGTTTCGTAAACATTTGGCGAGAATTAGTTCCTAATCTTTACAGGGGAGGTTAGAAAATTATTCAATGCACGTGGTTATGAAATCGCAAGGCATGGATTTTGTTTTATCCGGAATTATGTGAATGTCATATGAAAGAATTATTTCTCAAGCTTTGCCGAGTTTGCCCGGGAGTACGGTAATATTTTTTTGACATGTGCCATTTATATAATTCCATCAAAAATAAAATTCATGAAAAGAATTTCAAAATAATGATGTGAGCATATTCCATGATCATACATATTCCATGATATCTACATTTGTCATCTTAGTCATGATAATTCTATGTGTATGAATATTCCATGATTATATCATTTTATTGATATTCATGATGCTATCTTGATCACGATGTGTTGTTAAATATGAATATCTATGATGATGATTGGTGCCTATATGCTCTCTTTGTATGCCACGTCACGATTTATTTTGCCATGCCATAATAAGATTTTGTCATGTTAAGCATGCCATGTCATTAATTCATATGCCATGTCATTAATCCTTTTGGTCATGTCATTTAGAGTTTGCCATGTTAAGCATGCTATGTCATTAATTCTATTGTCACGTCGTAATAGGATTTGTCATGTCATTAATTCATATGCCATGACATTAATTCTTTTGTCATATCATTTAGATTTTGCTATGTCAAGCATGCCATCTCATTAATTCTTTTGTCATATCATTCAGATTTTGTCATGTCAATCATGCCATGTCATTCATTCTTTTAGCCATATCATTTAGACTTTGCCATTTCAAACATGCCATGTCGTTAATTCTTTTGCCATGTCATAATAAATGTTTACAATGCCATGATAACTGTACATGTTGTTTAAATTATATTTGTATCTTAGTATTGATTTGCATATTCATGATCTTTTTTTTTTATATTTAAAATGCATGAAAAATAATTAATGATTTTTTATAAAACAAGGTTATTCCCGAGTTAAAATAATTCATGAGTTCTCTGCTAGGTCGGCCGAGGAGGATATCATCAATTATCATTAACGAAAAATTTGTTTTTTTTTTTAAAAACAAGGATGATTCGAAGAATTTTCAAAATAAAAGAAAAATTCCATGTTTTGCCAGTTCGTCGGGAAATCTGGAAAATTTTACGTTAATAAATTTCAGATCGTTCTCAAATAATTTAATTGTTCTTTTAAGGGATTTATTTTTAAGTATCAAATATAAAGCCTACTATTACTGAGACTCAAGATGACATACGATCAATAAGGTACCGTTTTATATGGCCGTTGTGGGGGTGCTAATCCTTCCCCACAAGTAAACCGACTTTCGAACTCGCACTTATTTTCTCTGGTTCAAAGCTCATACTTCAAAATTGGTTTTAAAAAATGTTTTACAAAAACCGGTTTTAATAGGTGGCCAATCGCACCTAGTCAAAAAAGATTGATGGCGACTCCATTTTTTTTCGAGGTTGTTTTCAAATCCACCATTTTATTTAAGACGAATTAAGTCATCTTTTTCTCTATTTTTTTCAAAATGTCACACTTAACGAGCAATGTCTCGCGACGGGGCATTTTTCTTTGGGTTGCGATAAATGAGACGGAAGCTCTAAACTTGAGTTTCTGTCAAAGATAAACAAAAACATAGTTAATCATTTATCTTGTTACAATAATATTGAATCAGACCTTGCATTTTTTGCTAGGTATATCATACTCATGATTCAAATCCAATTTGGATGAAACCACATACGAAGTTCAATAGAGCAACTAAAACAAACAGTCCAGATTTAATTGGCATATAAATGAACCAATGGCAACCCAAAGTTGTAAAGATGAAGCATTTGTCAAAATTTTACTGTTTATTACAGGGGTGGAAACACAATTTGATCAAATTCAAGATATCTATTAATGATAATACATTTTGGAGTTAACAAATATTAGTTAGTATTTAAAATATATATGATTAGGTTTAGTCTTTAGGTTCTGTAAGTAATTGTGAGAAAATAAAACATTACTTATCCCAAACATTCATTTTTTTATAGACAAAAGTGTCTTAACTTGGAAAATCGTTCACGAAAATCTAAAGCTTGTGAATGAGTGCTTTCAAATTCCAACTTACATTAAGTCCAATCAAACCAATAATCCCAAAAAAGTATTTTAAAATACCTCTTTAAATAAATTGTGCACATCATAGAAGATCTAAACAATTAAAAATTCACCAACAAAATTTTATTCCTAAAAAAAAAAAGTGAAAGAAAATCATAGATTACCTTTATTTGTTTTTCACTAATGTTTTGGATACATCATCCCTTCTATAAAACATAATTAGTAATTCTACAACTAAAACTTTTTTTTTTTTTTTTTGCAGACTTAACAACCAATAGAATACTAATATCTTAACAACCAAAATACAATATCCTATAAAAAATTTAAAACCAAAATTAATATGGTTTGTCGTTTGTTGATAGTTGAAATAAAGTTTTACATATTAGTCACCTATAATTATGTCATTAATTATCAAAATCGTCACCTATAATGAAATAAAGTTTTACATATTAGTGACGAAAGTGACATCTCATATTGTTAATGACTTAATTATCGTCACATAGTATGATAAAATAACGTTATGAAATGTTAATTTAAAATCGTCACTAAATTTTTTTTAACTTTTGTCACCAAACACGTAATTGCAAGATGGCGTACATATAATCGTCACGGATAATGTTGTCAATACAAAATCATATTTAAATAATATTGCAACTCAAATAATCGATAAATATTTGTATTGGTTCTCAAATGTATTCAAAATATTATATAAATAATATGTTTACAAAGTAGTAAAATTAAAACAATCAAAGTTGTCGACTCAAAAACTTAGATAAAGTATATATCCTAATAGAATAATAAACTTAGATCATTGAATCAAAGAGTACCATAACTAAGAAATAGCTAGTACAAGCTTCTATGAAGATTTCAATCGAAATCTTATGTCAATGTTGACGGTGAGTTTGTGGTTCCACTCGAAGCTACAATAAACAAGCTTATAAATGATTTAGGGCTTTGTTATTGTCTAGCGTTCTATTCAATTATCTAAATTTAGTATGAAACAATTATTACACTTAATTTTGTGAAACAAATATTATAGGATTTAAATTGTAGATTTCTTAACATTTTAGATAAACAAATCTATTTTAAAAACTAAAATATTAATTAGTAAATAAATTTAAATAAAAAAATTATAATTTATGATTATACAAATATTTAAATAGATAAAATTAAATCGTGAGATATTCGTGTATCTCACAAGTTACAAACTAATTTATAAATAAAAGTCCAATTTTTTGAATCTCGCACAATTATTTCGATCAAAGTACTTGTGAACTTTTCTTAGTATATCATCTAATGTAAATTAGTTCTTATACTTCAATTATGTGTAATTTAATTATTTAACTTTTAAAATTGAAGTAAATAAGTAAAATTATTAATACTTTTAACGTTTTCCGTAAAAAATATTTTAATTGTGTGTAATTTAATATTTTAACTTTTAAAATTGAGGCAAATAAGTAAAATTATTAATAATTTTAACGTTTTCCGTGAAAAATATGACGTATTTAGACATATGTTAAAATGCTAATTTGTAATATTAATGTCTGACGTGACACGACTAAAAAAATAATATTTTAATATTGATGTGGAAGAAAAACTCAACTTCTTTACAATGCCACGTGGAAATTATGTCACGTGTCACCTAATCATTGAATCATTTTTAATAAAAATTGATCACCTTATAAATTGAATGTTGATTAGAGGGAGTATTCACATTTCAGAGTGTTAAATCTCGTCAGAAACTAAGAATTTTGTCGTAAGTAAAATTTTGATTTTTTTTATTAAAATAATAACTTAATGTAATTTATTATCTATTTATTAATCTTTTGATCTCTCTTTTCAGAAGCATGTTGGGTTTTTTTTATCTCTCTTTTGAAAATGGACTTTTGCTGTTGTTGTGACGGTTGAAACTGTGAGAAAACTTCGTTTTCCACATGAAGATTTGAAGCAGCTATCTCCTTAGATGCTCCTTGACTGTGTACTAGAAGATCCCCGAAAAATAGCATAGATGGAAATAGATGTTACTTATACACGGTTATAAAAGTTTTTGAATGGTGGGAAAGCAATGTTGTGAATTATAAGATAGAATATACATATACTGCTAGTAAAATTAATTGCAGATTGTTGGAGCAGCTAATATAAAAATCTAACATTTGTGAGTTTAGGGACTAGCAGGGTCATGGTCACCTTAACTTTTAAAAAACTTCAAATTGCTATGTTTTCTAATTTGAAAAAAGTAAAATTTTGATTTTAGCACATTTAAAAAAATTTCTTATTGTCCCTCCTTTATAAAATGTTTATTTGTCCCATTAATGATTTTGTTACTTTAACCCTATTTATGGTTTTCTAGAGTCACGAAAGGTTTTTTTAGGTTCTAAGTTTGGGTTAACATTGTGTCTTGCTATTTTTTTTATGTGATTATAGGTATTTATTTTTAATTTGTTGTAGGCTTTATGATTAAGTTTATAACTCCTTGAATTACATTTTGTTTTTTGAGATGCAGTGCTTTATAATCGATTTAGTAAAAATATATATAGGTACTTGGTGTAGATTTTGTTAGAAGAAAATGAGTTATAATTTTTGCTTAGAGATACATATATCTATACACTTTATATATATAAAAATCCCCTAATGGGGTCTTTCCTCGACATGTGTCGAGCTCATTTGCTTGATACGTGACAAGTATTTTTTTTAAGTTTTAATTTTAATTTTAATTTTTTTAGTTTTAGTTTTTATTTTATTTTTAAATGATTTATTTAAAAGGGTTGGTTCGCATGTTAGCTGCAAAATCAATTTAGGATCAGTACTTTACACACTCAGAAAAAAATTAAAAAATATATATTTTATTAATTATATTTTGTTTTAAATTTTATATTTTATTTTTAAATGATATATTTAAAGGGGTTGGTCTGCATGTTGACTCGTTAGTCAATTTAAGATCCGTACCTAACTCGCTAGGGAAAAATTTAAAAAAGAAATTTATTTTATTAATTATTTTTATTTTTAAATAATGTATTTAAAGGGTTGGTCCGTACGTTAACTCACGGGTCAGATCCATACCCGACCCATTATAAAAAGTTAAATTTTTTTTATTATATTAATTATTTTTAAATTATGTATTTAAAAGGTTAGTCCTCACATTGACTCGCTGATCGATTTAAGATCCATATTCGACTTGCTCAGGAAAAAAAGTTACAAAAATATAAACTATATTTGTTAGTTCTTAAGAAACGAACTTGCTGCTAATCAGTGTGACATATGTGTTAAGTTCTTTTATTTGATGGCAAACTTTGTTTTTTTAGTTTTAAGTCGACCTAACAAGAGAATAAAATATAAAATATAAATTTATTTTTGTTATTTTTCATTTATTATTTTTTACCTCATATAAATAAAAATATACATTATAAAATAAGATCTAGATATTTTTAAAATATACATATAAATAAAATTTGAAAATATATTTATATTACGTAATTTATAAATAAAAAATTTTCATCAATTTAATTTTCATAAATAATAAAATATATTAATATTAATATTATAATAATTTAAAAATAAATAATTTAAATAATTAATTATTTTTTAATAAAAATTACTTTTAAATTAATTTATTATTATTAATTAAAAATTAAAAAAAAATAAAAGAATCCTTGCGAAGTGATAGCTTAATTGTAGTTTTTTATTATTTTCAGCCCCAAAAAAGTGTGAAGATACATACGTATAAATCAATATCTGTTAATAATCAAGAGAAAATATTTATTCGCCTAACTTGCATCTAGTGGCGGCGTTGATCTATATTTATGGTAACTTCTCGAATTGAAAGTTGTAAATTTCTTATATTTTCTTTTTAATATTAATTAATATATATAACACACTAACATATCTTACTAAATTTTTATTATTTTAGGAAGTTTATGTGGAACACTTGTAAGATCGGAAATTTACAAAGTTTCATGACACGCTATTACAATCATCGATAATGGCACTGATGACTGTGGTTGATTTTTTTTATAAAAAAAAAAATCTCCTTGCCTTTTTGGTTACTATAACTGTGGAACAATATATTAGAGTAATTTGTAAACAATTAAGTAGTGTAGTCAGGAGAATCTCACAATTGGGTATTTTAAATATATAAATTAAATACGTGCGATATTCGTACAATGCATGAATCAAACAAATTTATAAATAAAAGCAAATTTTATGAAAAAGAGATTATATAATTAAAAAATGGTTTGATAGATTTCTCAACACTTTAGATATATAAATAAAAAATTTGGAACACTCAAAATTTTTAATGAAAAAGTTCTAAGAGTGATCACTTCTATAAACTTTGGGCTTTTTAAGTCAAACTGTTTTAAAATGGGTCGAGCCTTGAGACCACCGTCGAGTTATTTTTTTTGGTTTTAAATCGAATCAGTTTTTAAAATAGGTCGAGCCCCAAGACCACCGTCGAGGTATTTATTTTTGTTTTAAGTTGTATCCATTTTTAAAATGGGCCGAGCCCTGAGACCACCATTGAGGTATTTCTTTTTATTTTAAGTCGAATGTGTTTTTAATATTATAAGAAAATATATCTTTATAAATATAAAGACAATAAACTCATAGTGCGGTAATTCATGAATTGAATCAAATGGGCCCTTTAACTAAGCGGTAGAGTCGCGCTCTGTAAACGCCCTAAGAAATAAGCATAAGTCGTCGGTTCAAATCCGATAAAAAAAGGGCTTTTCTATTTTCTACAAAACTCCTGTCTTAGTCTTCATATTTTTTTTTCAGCAAAGAATATAGATATAAAAAATAGGTAACCGCAGGGTCGAGCCCCGGGACTTCCGGAAAAGGTATTTCCTTTTGTTTTAAGTCGAATCCATTTTTAAAATGGGTCGAGCCCCCACCGTCGAGTTATTTATTTTTGTTTTAAGTCGAATTGGTTTTTAAAATTGATCGAGCCCCAAGACCACCGTCGAGCTATTTCTTTTTGTTTTAAGTCGAATCCGTTTTTAAAATGGGTCGAGCCCCGAAATTACCGTCGAGGTATTTTCTTTTCTTTTAAATCAAACTTGTTTTTAAATGAGTCGAGCCCCGAGATTGCCGTCAATGTATTTCTTTTTTTTTTAAATCGAACTTGTTTTTCGAATGAGTTGAACCCCGAGATCGTCGTCGATGTATTTCCTTTTCTTTTAAATCGAACTTGTTTTTCAAATTAGTCGAGCCCCGAGATCACCATCGAGGTATTTTTTTTTTACTTTAAATCAAACTTGTTTTCAAAATGAGTTGAGCCTCGGGATCACCGCTGAGGTATTGCTTTCATTTCAAAAAGTCGAATTCATTCCCTTGAGACGAATAGAGCCTTGGTATGGCAGTCAAGGTATTTTTAATTCAAGACCTAAACCTTTGATCTTCTGTTTTACATTTATAAAAAAAAAATCCCTCCTCTTTTTGAGAGCAGCCTCCATACCCGGACAAAATGGTTGTCTATTTGTCTTTGCCGTATTCCTGATTCAAAGCAATAGTCAAAGAGGGACAGCTCTGGACACCTAATTTTGTTCGGGCCTCCTAAACAAGGTAAGTTCTTCCTTAAACTTCCCGAAATGCAAAGAATCTTCCCTCATTCCACAGTTGGGTCTCCAAGACTTTGATTCGGAGGTCAATACAAAAAAGTCAACCCGAAAATGTCAACTCCAAAAAAGTCAAGTCCGAAAAAGTCAATCCCAAAAAGTCAACACTAAAAAAGTCAACTTTTGAGGAAAATCAAGATTCAATGGTGAAGGAATTTTTATAATCAGAGATCTACAATTGAAGATGGAGAGGTGGAAAGACAAATTTCAAAATTCAGTGCAGCAAAAAAGTATGGAATTTCCAAATTTGGGGAAAAGTACGTAAATTATCAAATTAAATAAAATTGAAACCTGAAATTGAAAGAGGATCAATAAAAGGGGATATCTCAAGGTCCAATTTCACCAAGAGGAATCAATCGGAAGAAGAACTGGGCGAAATTGGAAATTGCCATTTTTGGGGAAAAAATGGGAAATTTTGCAAATTTGGAGAAAAATGTATAAATGATCAAATTTGACAAAATTGAAGGTTCAAAATGGAATAAGATCAATAAATAAGGATATTGGAAGGTCCACTTTGAAGTAAAGGTGAAGGAAGAATCAATTTGAAGAGAAAAAAAAAAGAAAATAAGGATTTAGTGCTTAAATAGAAAATTTTGCAAATTTGGAGAAAACTACAGAGATGGTCCAATTCGGTAAAATTGAAGTCCCTAGTTGGTAAATAATAAATAAATTTAGATATTTGAAATTCCAATTTGGAGTGGATCCAAAGGAAGAGCTGATTGGAGGAGAAACTAGAAAATTAAGAAAATTTCCAATTTTGAGGAAAAAGGAAAAACTAAATCGGAGAGGAATTCAAATGTAAAAATTGGGCAATATCGGTACAACTCCAATTCAATATATGAAAAAGGAAATGGAAAAATAAATCTGAAAGATTGGTCCGTTTCGAGTAAAATCGAGGTTTTAGGGGCTAAAAAAGTAATTTTGGAAAATCCGGGAAAAATAGAATCCAAGCTCGAAAAATTATAAATGTTTCTAGAACTGAGTTTTATATTGGATAGAATGGATTGGAGAAGAAAAATCCAAAATTGGAGTTGAAATGAAAATAGACAAAGTTCGGGGGTATTAAACCAAAATTTTGAACAAAAATCCGAGAAAAATGCAAAACGAGCTCGAAAATTATGAAAACTTCTATAACTTAGTTTTATATTGGATAGAATGGACTAGAAAATAAAAATCTAAAATTGGAGATGAAATGAAAATAGACAAAGTTCGGATGTATTAAACCAAACTTTTAGACAAAAATCCGAGAAAATGCAAAACGAGCTCGAAAAATTATGAAAACTTTTAGAATTGAGTTTTCTATTAGATAGAATGGATTGGCGAAGAAAAATATGAAATTGGAGCTGAAATAAAAATAGACAAAGTTCGGAGGTATTAAACCAAAATTTTGGAGAAAAATCCAGGAAAAATGCAAAACGAGCTCGAAAAATTATGAAAATTTCCAGAACTAAGTTTTACGTTGGATAGGATGGATTGAAAAACAAAAATCTGAAATTGGGATCCATTTGCAAATAGATCAAGTTTGGGGGGCTAAAATGCAATTTTACTAAAGAAACCGAAAAGGACAAATTTGAAAATAAAAAAAGGAATGGCCTGGAATTTTCCAGGCCATTTTCATCCAGCTGATAGAGA
The DNA here is from genome assembly GCA_030761205.1 of Fremontodendron californicum. NCBI lineage: Eukaryota > Viridiplantae > Streptophyta > Magnoliopsida > Malvales > Malvaceae > Fremontodendron > Fremontodendron californicum. The sequence continues at coordinate 29,046,641 of JAULJL010000005.1, forward strand.
GGGATATGGAGGTTTGATCATCTTAATCAAATGGCCAAGATTGAATAACAAGATGACATTTTTAAAATGAAGGACAAGATTTTCCACTACTTGCCTATGTGGCATTTTTGGCCAATAAGAGGTGAATAAGACCCTTAATTTAAGGAAAACATCATGCAAAAAGGGGAAAAGAAATAGCTATGTGGAAAAGGTGTTGGAAGAGCTTGCAAAGTATGACTAAAGCAAAAAAAAGCACACACATGCACACCAAGAGGGGGTGGCCGGCCAAGCTAGATAGAGGGTCTTCTTTCATTTTTCATACTACACATTCACTATATTTTAAGGGAAGGGCAATAGATAAAAGACTAAGAGGAGAAAGAAAAGGAGAAAAAAAAAAGAGAAAAAAAAAAGAGTAAGGAGGAGGAGTTAGAGAGCTTGGTTGGAAGCTTTGCTAGGTAATCTCTTCTCCATTCTTGTTATTCCTTATCACTCCTTGTTCGTTTGCTTTTCTCTTCAAGATATTTTTTATTCTATTTCATAAAAAAATAATAATAAAATAAGGTTTCAAAATTTTTTTTAAGAGGTTCTCTTTTTCTCCTTCCTTTTTGAAAAGAAACAAAGTTTACAAAATCTCTCTACCTTTTCTACTTTGGTCGAAATATGCTTTGATATTGTGCTTGCTTTTGCTTGATTTTCTTGCTTGTATGTTGGATGTGGGCTTCACTATTGTGGTAGGATAGATTTTTCCTTTGTTTTCTTTAAAAAAATCAAATAAAAGGTTTGAGAAGCTTGAGGATCTTGATTTTTTATCAAGTGATTTTGGTTAGGTGGGACTATGTCCAAGAAACCAACCATTGAGCCAACCTTCATTTTCTTTGTTTGTTTATATTTTTTAGCTCATGTTTGATCATTTTCAAATGTTTGTCTTGTTGGAGAATCATGCATTCATATCATTCTCAACTTGATTTTTGGCTAAGACCAATCAATGGTCTATAGCTAAAGTATCTTACGCAAACTAGTTGAAAAAATGATGATTTGTAAATTGGATAGTTTGATTTGGGCAATATTCTTCATAGATATTTTTGGTCTAAATTTAAAGCTGATTTATCATCAAATAGTTCATCATGTTTTAAGTCAAAACTAATTTTTCCAGAATTTTTAGAATTTGTCTTCAAGGGTAAAAAAATGGTTTTCAATAGAGCAACCTTTAACTACCATTCTGTCTTTGGGCAATATTCTTTCTAGGTATTTTTGGTCTGATTTTAAGACTGATTTTTCCTCATAAAGAGCATCATGTCTCAAGTCAAAATTAATTTTTCCAAAATTTTTAAAATTTTCCTTCAAGGGTAAAAAATATTTTTCTAAAACCGGTTTTTAGAGTCAAAATGAATTTTTTAAACTAGCAATTTTTTGATTTTATGTGTAAAAAAAAAAAAAAAAGAGGGGCTGGTTGGAATCATTAGCTACTATTTTAAGATGTTTTCTATGTTATCTCAAGAATAAAAATTGGTTTTACAAAGATCGGGTCATGGGTATTTAATCCGTGTTTTTGAAATTTTGCATTTTTCTTAATTCATTCCCAAAATCATTCAACTTAGAGATCCAATTTATGTTCCTTCCAAAGGTAGTCAGACACCTTTTAGGTGTACGGATGTCCTTACTTCAAAGGAGAAACACATTTTAATGCATTGCATATTTTAAAATGTTTTTATTCAGTTTAGTGTGAAAACATATTTTTCCGTTTCCTAAACATTTGGCGAGAATTAGTTCTTAATCTTTGCCGGGTTTGATGGGGAGGTTAGAAAATTATTCAACGCACGTGTTTATGGAATCGCAAGGTATGGTTTTCTTTTTACTCGGAATCATGTAAATATCATATGAAAGAATTATTTTCCAAACTTTGTCGGGTTTGCCGGGGAGTACGATAATATTTACCGACATATGCCATTTATGTGATTCCCCACATGAAAAATCAATTTCAAAATGATGATGTGTGCATATTCCATGATATCTACATTTGTCATCTTAATTATGCAAATGCTATGTTTATGAATATTCCATGATTGATGTCATTTTATATTCATGATGCTAGTGTGATCATAATGTGATTGTAAATATTCTATAATGATGTCATTTTGTGATTGTTGTTTATATGATCTCTTTGTATGCCATGTCATGATTTGTTTTTCTATGTTATAATAGGATTTTCCATGTCAAGCATGCCATGTCATTAATTCCTAGGCCATGTCATTATTAAGATTTTGCTATGTCAAGCATGCCATGTCATTTAGATTTTTGCCATCTCAAGCATGTCATGTCATTGATTCTTTTGCCATGACATTAATTCATATGCCATGTCATTAATTATTTTATCATTTTTGCCTGTCAAGCATGCCACCTCATTATTTCGTTTGTCATATCATTTAGATTTTACCACGTCAAGCATGCCATGTGACTAAGTCTTTTGCCATGTCATAATAAATGTTTGTAATGCCATGATATTTGTATCTCAATATTGATTTGAATATTCATAATCATTTTTTTTTACGATTTAAAATGCATGAAAAATAATTAATGGTTTTTAATAAAACAAGATTATTGCCGAGTTAAAATAATTCATGAGTTCTCTACTGGGTCTGCCAGGGAGGATATCATCAATTATCATTAACAACGGAATATCTTTTTTCAAAAACAATGATGGTTAGGAGAATTTTTAAAATAAATAAAAATTTTTATGTTTTGCAGGTTCTACCGGGGAATATAGAAAAATTTTATGTTAATAAATTCCTGATCATTCTCAAATAATATATTTGTTTTTTAGGGAATTATTTTTTTAAATATCAAATATAAAACTGACTTTTTACCAAGACTCGAGATAACACATGATTAGTAAGGTACCATTTTATACGGGCATTTTGGGGGTGCTAATCATTCCCCACACTTAACCGACTCCGGAACCCTCACTGGTTTTCTTTGGTTCATAGCGCAGACTTTGAAATTGGTTTTAAAAATGTTTTAATTAATTTTAAAATATTTTACAAAAGTCAATTTTAATAGGTGGTCGATCACACCTAACCAAAAAAAAGGGTGACGACTCCATTTCTTTTTCGAGGTTGTTTTCAAACCCTCAATTTTTTACTTAGGAGGAATTAAGTCGTATTTTTCTCTTTTTCTCTCCATGCCTATTATTATTTTAAACGTCGCTTAATGGTTGCGAGGAGTTCAGATGTAAAAATTGAGAAAAATTGGTCTGAATCCAATTCAATATATAAAAAAGGCAATGGAAAAAGAAAATCTGGAAAATTGGCCTGTTTCGAGTAAAACTAAGGTTTGAAGGGCTAAAAAGTAATTTTGGAAAATTCGAAAAAATAGAATTCAAGCTTGAACAATTGTGAAACTTTCCAGAATTAAGCTTTAGGATGGAGAGAAGGAAATGAGGAGAAAAAAACCTGAAATTGGGGCTGAAACGCAAATATGCTAAATTCGGGGGATTAATTCGCAATTTTAAAGAAAAATCCGGGAAAAATAGAAAATAAGCTTGGAAAATTATGAAAACTTTCAGAACTGAGTTTTATATTGGATAGAATTGATTGGAGAAGAAAAATTCAAAAAACAGGGCTGAAAAGAAAATAGGCAAAGTTCGGGGGGACTAATCCGCAATTATAGAGAAAAAATCCGAAAAAAATGGAAAACGAGCTCAGAAAATTATGAAAACCTCCAGAACTAAGTTCTATATTGAATGGGATGGATTGAAAAAGAAAAATCCGAAATTGGGATCCGTTTGTAAATAAATTAAGTTTGGGAGCCAAAATATAATTTTACCAAAAAAACCGAAAATGACCAATTTGCAAACAAAAAAGAGGAATGGCTTGGAATTTTCTAGGCCATTTTCGGCCAGCATGAAGAGCAAGAGAGGAGAGTTTGATCATCTTAATCCAATGGCCAAGTTTGAGTAGAAAGATGACATTTTTAAGAGATGACAAGATTCTCCACTACTTGCCTACATGGCATTTTTGGCCAATAAGAGGCTTTTTAATTGCAAATCCATGTGAAGGCAATATGATGATGCCAAGTGGAATAAAAATATCACCTAGGAAGATATTTTGGTAGTAAGCCACATGATCATGACAAATGAATTAGATATTTTGTAAAAATAGGAGACAAGAATAATTGAGGTGGCATTCTTGGCCAATGAGAGATTAGGAGACCCTTAATTTAAGGAAAGCATCATGAAAAAGGGGACAAGAAATGTCCATGTGGCAAAAATGTTGGGAGAGCATGCAAAGCATGACTAAGGCTAAAAATATATATATATGAGCACTCTCACACACCAATGAGGGATCGGCCAAGGCAATTAAAAGGGGTTTGTTTCATTTTTCAGATTCTATTCACTATATTTTAAAGAAAAAATTAGTAGCAAAAAAAACCTCTCAATGATAAAAATAAAAAAGAGAGAAAGAGGGAGAAAGTAGTGAGAGCTTGAGAGCTTGATTGGAAAAGCTTTGCTAGGTAACATTCTCTTTTCTTCTTTTATTTATTTTTCTTTGATTTTATGATCTCTTTCTCTTCTTTTCCATGTGATTGTTAACTTTCTTTGTTTGAATAAAATGTTTTCAAAATAAATTTCTAAAGGCTTTTCCCTTTCTTTTTATTCTCTACAAAATAATGAAGCTTGCAAAATAGTTTCCTACATATTTTTTTCACTTTGGCCGAATCCTTGGAGTCTTATTGTGCTTGTCTTTTGCTTGATTTTCTTGCTTGCATGTTGGATGTGAGTTTCACCATTGTGGTATTATAGACTTTCTCTTTTGTTTTCTTTAAAAAAATGAATTGAAAAAGTTTGAGAAGCTTGAGGATCTTGATTCTTATCAAGTGGTTTTGGTTAGGTGGGACTATGTCCAAGAAACCAACCATTGAGCATTCATATCAAGTTTGAGAAGCTTGAGGATCTTCATTTTCTTTGTTTGTTTATGTCTTTTAGCTCCTGATTGATATTTTCATATGTTTGTCTTGTTGGAAAATCATGCATTCATATCATTCTCAACTTGATTTTTGGCTAAAACCAATCAATGATCTATAGCCAAAGTCTCTTGTGCAAACTAGCTGAAAAAATAATGGTTTGTAAGCTGGATATCCTGATTTTGGGCAATATTTTCACCATGCATATTTTGTCAAAATAAAAGGATTTTTTAACCTCATTTAGTAGACCCTTAGAGGAATCTCTGGTATTTTTTCTAGGATTTTTAGAATTTTCTATCAAGGGTTGAAAAATAGTTTTCGGTAAAATAGATTTTAGTTTGTTGTTCTGTCTTTAAGACAACTTTGGCCTAGCCATTTTTAGTCCGAATTAAAAATTGATTTAACCTCATTTATTTCATAATTTCTTGAGCCTAAATTGATTTTTTTAGATTTTTTATAAAGGTCAAAAAAATAGCTATTCAAAATCGTTTTTTGGAGTTAAAATGAGCTTTTTTAAAACCAATAAATTTTTAATTTTATTTGTAAAAGGAGGGACTGATTGGAGTCATTAGCTACTATTTTAGGATGTTTTCTATGTTATCTCAAGGATAAAAATTGGTTTTACAAAGATCGGGTCATGGGTAGTCAATCCGGGTTTAAAAAAAAGGAAACTAGAACTCGTTTCTTAAAGCCATTCGGCCATGGGGTCCTTTTGATCAAATAATTGCATTTTTCTTTAATCCGAGCCCAAAGTCATTCGGTTTAGAAATCCGATTTAAGTTTCTTTCAAAGGTAGTCAAACACCTTTTTAGGTGTACGGATAACCTTACTTCAAGAGAGAAATACATCTTCATGCATTGCATATTTTAATATTTTTATTTAATTTGGCATAAAAATGTGCATTTTGGTTTCGTAAACATTTGGCGAGAATTAGTTCCTAATCTTTACAGGGGAGGTTAGAACATTATTCAATGCACGTGGTTATGAAATCGCAAGGCATGGATTTTGTTTTATCCGGAATTATGTGAATGTCATATGAAAGAATTATTTCTCAAGCTTTGCCGAGTTTGCCCGGGAGTACGGTAATATTTTTTTGACATGTGCCACTTATATAATTCCATCAAAAATAAAATTCATGAAAAGAATTTCAAAATAATGATGTGAGCATATTCCATGATCATACATATTCCATGATATCTACATTTGTCATCTTAGTCATGATAATTCTATGTGTATGAATATTCCATGATTATATCATTTTATTGATATTCATGATGCTATCTTGATCACGATGTGTTGTTAAATATGAATATCTATGATGATGATTGGTGCCTATATGCTCTCTTTGTATGCCACGTCACGATTTAATAGGTGGCCAATCGCACCTAGTCAAAAAAGATTGATGGCGACTCCATTTTTTTTTCGAGGTTGTTTTCAAATCCACCATTTTATTTAAGACGAATTAAGTCATCTTTTCCTCTATTTTTTTTCAAAATGTCACACTTAACGAGCAATGTCTCGCGACGGGGCATTTTTCTTTGGGTTGCGATAAATGAGACGGAAGCTCTAAACTTGAGTTTCTGTCAAAGATAAACAAAAACATAGTTAATCATTTATCTTGTTACAATAATATTGAATCAGACCTTGCATTTTTTGCTAGGTATATCATACTCATGATTCAAATCCAATTTGGATGAAACCACATACGAAGTTCAATAGAGCAACTAAAACAAACAGTCCAGATTTAATTGGCATATAAATGAACCAATGGCAACCCAAAGTTGTAAAGATGAAGCATTTGTCAAAATTTTACTGTTTATTACAGGGGTGGAAACACAATTTGATCAAATTCAAGATATCTATTAATGATAATACATTTTGGAGTTAACAAATATTAGTTAGTATTTAAAATATATATGATTAGGTTTAGTCTTTAGGTTCTGTAAGTAATTGTGAGAAAATAAAACATTACTTATCCCAAACATTCATTTTTTTATAGACAAAAGTGTCTTAACTTGGAAAATCGTTCACGAAAATCTAAAGCTTGTGAATGAGTGCTTTCAAATTCCAACTTACATTAAGTCCAATCAAACCAATAATCCCAAAAAAGTATTTTAAAATACCTCTTTAAATAAATTGTGCACATCATAGAAGATCTAAACAATTAAAAATTCAGTTAATTTGCAAAATATATTAGGTACTAGTTGTGATCATGAATACCTAAATTGACTTTTATTTATAAATAATATTTTCTGACAATGAACACTTAAATTTAGAGGGTTTGATTGTACAATTTGACCTAAATTTAAATATATAAAATAGTAATTTATGATTATACACATATTTAAATAAATAAAATTAATTAATGCGATATTCGTGCATCCATGAGTCACAAACTAATTTATAAATAAAAGCTTAATTTTGTGAATCTCACACAATTATTTCAATCAAAATACCTGTGAAGTCCTTGTAGTATATCATCTATTATAAATTATTTCATATACTCTAATTGTGTGTAATTTAATCTTTTAACTTTTAAAATTGAAACAAATAAGTAAAATCATTACCAGTTTTAACGTTTGTCGTGAAAAATATGACGTGATATATAGACATCTGTTAAAATGTTGATGTGTAATGTTAAAATCTGACGTGGCATGATTAAAAAAAATCAATTTATTTACAATGCTAACCAATAACCACAAACCTCTCTTTCTCCTTTCTTCGATACTTACTGTCTCAATTCGTCTATTCGCAAATTATAAATTATTTGATCATCTTCAAAATGAAAATCAAATAAAGTCGGACCAGCAATCAGTCCCACGACAACGATAATATTTTTTTTTTATTATTATTATATATAACAAGTTTGCCACCAAATCAATCTCTTGATTATTATTTATTGCTAGCTATGGTTTTATCTTCAATTAATTTCTCTATTGTTTTTTTTTAGAAAAATCTCTTATCTTATTTTGGAAATCAATGGCATGCGTGTTTAAAACTTAAAAGAATAGTTAAGGGTGGCTTAAAAACGAACAAGTTGCTTTCGAAATTCGTTTTTTTTTTAATTTCTCCAAAATCTTTCATGTATTAACTTGCCAATTCCTCACAATCAGTTTATGTTACGATTAGTTTTAGGGTTTTCTTTTTCATTATTTCTTACATTTCCAAAATGTGATTCTTGCAAATATTCGTTGAAATTTTAAACAATAACTGCTTAGCAAAACTTGTCTCCAAAATATTCGTGCATCGCACGAGTCACAAACTAATTTATAAATAAAACTAAATTTTTTTAATCTCAAACAATTATTTCGATAAAAGTAATTTAACACAATTATATCGGTAAAAGTATTTGTTAAGTCGTAGTTTATTATCTAATGTAAATTAGTCTTTATACTTAAATTTTGTGTAATTTAATCCTTTAACTTTAAAAATTGAAAAAAATAAATAAAATCATTCAAAACAACAATTTTTCTTATTAGTGCCGCCTAAAATAATGTTATTGAATATTCCATTTACGTCATCTTTGTATTTGATTACGAAAATTTCGTTGTCACAACGTTCGTCACGTTAGCACAGTCGCTAAAGATCAAACGTGATGATATATTATTTTCGTTACTTATTACTAATAATAACTGACACTAATATATAACATCACCTTATAATCGTTATTCTGTGAAGGATAGTTTCATCACAAAATTAAATATAATTATGTCATTAATTATCAGAATCGTCACCTATAATGAAATAAAGTTTTACATATTAGTGACGAAAGTGACATCTCATATTGTTAATGACTTAATTATCGTCACATAGTATGATAAAATAACGTTATGAAATGTCAATTTAAAATCATCACTAGTTTTTTTTTTTTACTTTTGTCACCAAACACGTAATTGCAAGATGGCGTACATATAATCGTCATGGATAATGTTGTCAATACAAAATCCTATTTAAATAATATTGCAACTCAAATAATCGATAAATATTTGTATTGGTTCTCAAATGTATTCAAAATATTATATAAATAATATATTTACAAAGTAGTAAAATTAAAACAATCCAAGTTGTCGACTCAAAAACTTAGATAAAATATATATCCTAATAGAATAATAAACTTAGATCATTGAATCAAAGAGTACCATAACTAAGAAATAGCTAGTACAAGCTTGTATGAAGATCTCAATCGAAATCTTATGTCAATGTTGACGGTGAGTTTGTGGTGCCACTCGAAGCTACAATAAACAAGCTTATAAATGATTTAAGGCTTTGTTATTATCTAGCGTTATATTCTATTATCTAAATTTAGTATGAAACAATTATTACACTTAATTTTGTGAAACAAATATTAGAGGATTTAAATTGTAGATTTCTTAACTTTTTAGATAAATAAATATATTTTAAAACTAAAATGTTAATTAGTAAATAAATTTAAATAAAAAAAATTATAATTTATGATTATACAAATATTTAAATAGATAAAATTAATTCGTGAGATATTCGTGTATCTCACAAGTCACAAACTAATTTATAAATAAAAGTCCAATTTTTTGAATCTCACACAATTATTTCGATCAAAGTACTTGTGAAGTTTTCGTAGTATATCATCTAATGTAAATTAGTTCTTATACTTCAATTATGTGTAATTTAATAATTTAACTTTTAAAATTGAAGTAAATAAGTAAAATTATTAATACTTTTAACGTTTGCCGTAAAAAATATTTTAATTATGTGTAATTTAATATTTTAACTTTTAAAATTGAGGCAAATAAGTAAAATTATTAATAATTTTAACGTTTTCCGTGAAAAATATGACATATTTAGACATCTGTTAAAATGCTAATTTGTAATATTAATGTCTAACGTGACACGACTAAAAAAATAATATTTTAATAATTATGTGGAAGAAAAACTCAATTTTTTACAATGCCACGTGTCACCTAATCATTGAATAATTTTTAATAAAAATTTATCACCTTATAAATTGAATGTTGATTGGAGAGAGTATTCACATTTCAGGGTGTTAAATCTCGTGAGAAATTAAGAATTTTGTCGTAAGTAAAAATTTGATTTTTTTATTAAAATAATAACTTTATGGAATTTATTATCTATTTATTAATCTTTTGATCTCTCTTTTCAGAAACATGTTGGGTTTTTTTTATATCTCTTTTGAAAATGGACTTTTGTTGTTGTTGTGACGGTTGAAGCTGTGAGAAAACTTCGTTTTCCACATGAAGATTTGAAGCAGTTATCTCCTCAGATGCTCCTTGACTGTGTACTAGAAGATTCCCGAAAAATAGCATAGATGGAAATAGATGTTACTTATACACGGTTATAAAAGTTTTTGAATGGTGCGAAAGCAATGTTGTGAATTATAAGATAGAATATACATATACTGCTAGTAAAATTAATTGCAGACTGTTGGAGCAGTTAATATAAAAATATAACATTTGTGAGTTTAGGGACTAGCAGGGTCATGGTCACCTTAACTTTTAAAAAACTTCAAATTGCTATGTTTTCTAATTTGAAAAAAGTAAAATTTTGATTTTAGCACATTTAAAAAAATTTCTTATTGTCCATCCTTTATAAAGTGTTTATTTGTCCCACTAATGATTTTGTTGCTTTAACCCTATTTATGGTTTTCTAGAGTCACGAAAGTTTTTTTAGGTTCTAAGTTTGGGTTAACATTGTGTCTTGCTATTTTTTTATGTGATTATGGGTATTTATTTTTAATTTGTTGGAGGCTTTATGATTAAGTTTATAACTCCTTGAATTACATTTTGTTTTTTGAGATGCAGTGCTTTATAATCGATTTAGTAAAAATATATATAGGTACTTGGTGTAGATTTTGTTAGAAGAAAATGAGTTATAATTTTTGCTTAGAGATACATATATCTATACACTTTATATATATATAAAAAAATCTCCTAATGGGGTCTTTCCTCGACATGTGTCGAGTTTGCTCGATACGTGGCAAGTATTTTTTTTTTAAGTTTTAATTTTAATTTTAATTTTAATTTTAATTTTTTTAGTTTTAGTTTTTATTTTATTTTTAAATGATTTATTTAAAAGAGTTGGTTCGCATGTTAGCTGGAAAATCAATTTAGGATCAGTACTTTACCCACTCAGAAAAAAATTAAAAATATATATTTTATTAATTATATTTTGTTTTAAATTTTTTATTTTATTTTTAAATGATATATTTAAAGGGGTCTCTAAAGCAAATAAACGTCTGACAAGCCAACTAGAGAAGGAAAAAGAAGCGTTTCTAATGGTTGAAAATTGAAGAAAAAAAGAGAAAGAGAAACGTGAGTGAAATTCTTTTTTTTTTTTATGAAGTCTTTTTAGTTTTTTTTTTTTTGTTTCAATTTCATTATTTTCAAATTTTATTTTAATTTTTTATAAAAAAAATATATAATTTGACCGTTTATGTTATGTCACTGTCTTACTATCCGTTATTAAATTCAACCTATAGTTAGATTAGTTAGTTAAAGCTTTCTTAGTTTATACTTATTTTTTTTTTATATAAGTAGCTGTAGCTTTATACCAACTTCACTCTTATTCTTGTCTTTGTTTTCTTATTATTATTTCTTATTTTAAAATAATTAGAATTTGATACGTTCACAGAAAGTAAAATAATATATTTTTTAAAAATTATAAATAAATAATTAATAATTTTTTTAATACTAAATATATCATTTTTTAAAACAATTATTTGTTATTTTATTTTTTTTATAAATGAATAATTTTAATAAAAATTATTAATTTTTAATAATATTGTTTTCTTTAAAAAAATCAAATAAAAGGTTTGAGAAGCTTGAGGATCTTGATTTTTTATCAAGTGATTTTGGTTAGGTAGGACTATGTCCAAGAAACCAACCATTGAGCCAACCTTCATTTTCTTTGTTTGTTTATATTTTTTAGCTCATGTTTGATCATTTTCAAATGTTTGTCTTGTTGGAGAATCATGCATTCATATTATTCTCAACTTGATTTTTGGCTAAGACCAATCAACGGTCTATAGCTAAAGTATCTTATGCAAACTAGTTGGAAAAATGATGATTTGTAAATTGGATAGTTTGATTTGGGCAATATTATTCATAGATATTTTTGGTCTAAATTTAAAGCTGATTTATCATCAAATAGTTCATCATGTTTTAAGTCAAAACTAATTTTTCCAGAATTTTTAGAATTTTTCTTCAAGGGTAAAAAAATGGTTTTCGATAGAGCAATCTTTAACTACTATTCTGTGTTTGGGCAATATTCTTTCTAGGTATTTTTGGTCCGATTTTAAGACTGATTTTTCCTCATAAAGAGCATCATGTCTCAAGTCAAAATTCATTTTTCCAAAATTTTTAAAATTTTCCTTCAAGGGTACAAAATAGTTTTCTAAAACCGGTTTTCAGAGTCAAAATGAATTTTTTAAACTAGCAATTTTCTGATTTTATTTGTAAAAAAAAAAAAAGGGGGGCTGGTTGGAATCATTAGCTACTATTTTATGATGTTTTCTATGTTATCTCAAGAATAAAAATTGGTTTTACAAAGATCGGGTCATGGGTATTTAATCCGGGTTTTTGAAATTTTGCATTTTTCTTAATTCAAGCCCAAATCATTCAACTTAGAGATCCAATTTAAGTTCCTTCCAAAGGTAGTCAGACACCTTTTAGGTGTACGGATGTCCTTACTTCAAAGGAGAAACACATTTTAATGCATTGCATATTTTAAAATGTTTTTATTCAGTTTAGTGTAAAAACATATTTTTCGGTTTCCTAAACATTTGGCGAGAATTAGTTCTTAATCTTTGCAGGGTTTGATGGGGAGGTTAGAAAATTATTCAACGCACGTATTTATGGAATCGCAAGGTATGGTTTTCTTTTTACTCGGAATCATGTAAATATCATATGAAAGAATTATTTTCCAAACTTTGTCGGGTTTGCCGGGGAGTACGATAATATTTACCGACATATGCCATTTATGTGATTCCCCACATGAAAAATCAATTTCAAAATGATGATGTGTGCATATTCCATGATATCTACATTTGTCATCTTAATTATGCAAATGCTATGTTTATGAATATTCCATGATTGATGTCATTCTATATTCATGATGCTAGTGTGATCATAATGTGATTGTAAATATTCTATAATGATGTCATTTTGGGATTGTTGTTTATATGATCTCTTTGTATGCCATGTCATGATTTGTTTTTCCATGTTATAATAGGATTTTCCATGTCAAGCATGCCATGTCATTAATTCCTAGGCCATGTCATTATTAAGATTTTGCTATGTCAAGCATGCCATGTCATTCATTCTTTTGGCCATGTCATTTAGATTTTTGCCATGTCAAGCATGTCATGTCATTGATTCTTTTGCCATGACATTAATTCATATGCCATGTCATTAATTATTTTATCATTTTTGCCTGTCAAGCATGCCACCTCATTATTTCTTTTGTCATATCATTTAGATTTTACCACGTCAAGCATGCCATGTCACTAAGTCTTTTGCCATGTCATAATAAATATTTGTAATGCCATGATATTTGTATCTCAATATTGATTTGAATATTCATAATCATTTTTTTTACGATTTAAAATGCATGAAAAATAATTAATGGTTTTTAATAAAACAAGATTATTGCCGAGTTAAAATAATTCATGAGTTCTCTGCTGGGTCTGCCAGGGAGGATATCATCAATTATCATTAACAACGGAATATCTTTTTTCAAAAACAAGGATGGTTATGAGAATTTTTAAAATAAATAAAAATTCTATGTTTTGCCGGTTCTACCGGGGAATATAGAAAAATTTTATGTTAATAAATTCCTGATCATTCTCAAATAATATATTTGTTTTTTAGGGAATTATTTTTTTAAATATCAAATATAAAACTGACTTTTTACCAAGACTCGAGATAACACACGATTAGTAAGGTACCATTTTATACGGGCGTTGTGGGGGTGCTAATCATTCCCCACACTTAACCGACTCCCGAACCCTCACTGGTTTTCTTTGGTTCATAGCGCAGACTTTGAAATTGGTTTTAAAAATGTTTTAATTAATTTTAAAATATTTTACAAAAATCAATTTTAATAGGTGGTCGATCACACCTAACCAAAAAAAAGGGTGACGACTCCATTTCTTTTTCGAGGTTGTTTTCAAAACCTCAATTTTTTACTTAAGAGGAATTAAGTCGTATTTTTCTCTTTTTCTCTCCATGCCTATTATTATTTTAAACGTTGCTTAATGGTTGCGAGGAGTTCAGATGTAAAAATTGAGAAAAATTGGTCCGACTCCAATTCAATATATAAAAAAGGCAATGGAAAAAGAAAATTTGGAAAATTGGCCTGTTTCGAGTAAAAACTAAGGTTTGAAAGGCTAAACAGTAATTTTGGAAAATTCGAAAAAATAGAATTCAAGCTTGAAAAATTGTGAAACTTTCCAGAATTAAGCTTTAGGATGGAGAGAAGGAAATGAGGAGAAAAAAACCTGAAATTGGGGCTGAAACGCAAATATGCTAAATTCGGGGGATTAATTCGCAATTTTAAAGAAAAATCCGGGAAAAATAGAAAACAAGCTTGGAAAATTATGAAAACTTTCAGAACTGAGTTTTATATTGGATAGAATGGATTGGAGAAGAAAAATTCAAAAACAGGGCTGAAATGAAAATAGGCAAAGTTCGGGGGGACTAATCCGCAATTATAGAGAAAAAATCAGAAAAAAATGGAAAACGAGCTCAGAAAATTATGAAAACCTCTAGAGCTAAATTTTATATTCAATGGGATGGATTGAAAAAGAAAAATCCGAAATTGGGATCCGTTTGTAAATAAATTAAGTTTGGGTGCCAAAATATAATTTTATCAAAAAAATCGAAAATGACCAATTTGCAAATAAAAAAGAGGAATGGCTTGGAATTTTCTAGGCCATTTTCGGCCAGCATGAAGAGCAAGAGAGGAGACTTTGATCATCTTAATCCAATGGCCAAGTTTGAGTAGAAAGATGACATTTTTAAGAGATGACAAGATTCTCCACTACTTGCCTACATGGCATTTTTGGCCAATAAGAGGCTTTTTAATTGCAAATCCATGTGAAGGCAATATGATGATGCCAAGTGGAATAAAAATATCACCTAGGAAGATATTTTGGTAGTAAGCCACATGATCATGACAAATGACTTAGATATTTTGTAAAAATAGGAGACAAGAATAATTGAGGTGGCATTCTTGGCCAATGAGAGATTAGGAGACCCTTAATTTAAGGAAAACATCATGAAAAAGGGGACAAGAAATGTCCATGTGGCAAAAATGTTGGGAGAGCATGCAAAGCATGACTAAGGCTAAAAATATATATATATGAGCACTCTCACACACCAATGGGGGATCGGCCAAGGCAATTAAAAGGGGTTTGTTTCATTTTTCAGACTCTATTCACTATATTTTAAAGAAAAAATCAGTAGCAAAAAAAACCTCTCAATGTTAAAAATAAAAAAGAGATAAAGAGGGAGAAAGGAGTGAGAGCTTGAGAGCTTGATTGGAAAAGCTTTGCTAGGTAACATTCTCTTTTCTTCTTTTATTTATTTTTCTTTGATTTTATGATCTCTTTCTTTTCTTTTCCATGTGATTGTTAACTTTTTTTGTTTGAATAAAATGTTTTCAAAATAAATTTCTAAAGGCTTTTCCCTTTCTTTTTATTCTCTACAAAATAATGAAGCTTGCAAAATCGTTTCCTACATATTTTTTTCACTTTGGCCGAATCCTTGGAGTCTTATTGTGCTTGTCTTTTGCTTGATTTTCTTGCTTGCATGTTGGATGTGAGTTTCACCATTGTGGTATTATAGACTTTCTCTTTTGTTTTCTTTAAAAAAATGAATTGAAAAAGTTTGAGAAGCTTGAGGATCTTGATTCTTATCAAGTGGTTTTGGTTAGGTGGGACTATGTCCAAGAAACCAACCATTGAGCATTCATATCAAGTTTGAGAAGCTTGAGGATCTTCATTTTCTTTGTTTGTTTATGTTTTTTAGCTCCTGATTGATATTTTCATATGTTTGTCTTGTTGGAAAATCATGCATTCATATCATTCTCAACTTGATTTTTGGCTAAAACCAATCAATGATCTATAGCCAAAGTCTCTTGTGCAAACTAGCTGGAAAAATAATGGTTTGTAAGCTGGATATCCTGATTTTGGGCAATATTTTCACCATGCATATTTTGTCAAAATAAAAGGATTTTTTAACCTCATTTAGTAGACCCTTAGAGGAATCTCTGGTATTTTTTCTAGGATTTTTAGAATTTTCTATCAAGGGTTGAAAAATAGTTTTCGGTAAAATAGATTTTAGTTTGTTGTTCTGTCTTTAAGACAACTTTGGCCTAGCCATTTTTAGTCCGAATTAAAAATTGATTTAACCTCATTTATTTCATAATTTCTTGAGCCTAAATTGACTTTTTTAGATTTTTTATAAAGGTCAAAAAAATAGCTATTCAAAATCGTTTTTTGGAGTTAAAATGAGCTTTTTTAAAACCAATAAATTTTTAATTTTATTTGTAAAAAGGAGGGACTGATTGGAGTCATTAGCTACTGTTTTAGGATGTTTTCTATGTTATCTCAAGGAAAAAAATTAGTTTTACAAAGATCGGGTCATGGGTAGTCAATTGGGGTTTAAAAAAAAAGGAAACTAGAACTCGTTTCTTAAAGCCATTCGGCCATGGGGTCCTCTTGATCAAATAATTGCATTTTTCTTTAATCTGAGCCCAAAGTCATTCGGTTTAGAAATCCAATTTAAGTTTCTTTCAAAGGTAGTCAGACACCTTTTTAGGTGTACGGATAACCTTACTTCAAGGGAGAAATACATCTTCATGCATTGCATATTTTAAAATATTTTTATTTAATTTGGCATAAAAACCTGCATTTCGGTTTCGTAAACATTTGGCGAGAATTAGTTCCTAATCTTTACAGGGGAGGTTAGAAAATTATTCAATGCACGTGGTTATGAAATCGCAAGGCATGGATTTTGTTTTATCCGGAATTATGTGAATGTCATATGAAAGAATTATTTCTCAAGCTTTGCCGAGTTTGCCCGGGAGTACGGTAATATTTTTTTGACATGTGCCATTTATATAATTCCATCAAAAATAAAATTCATGAAAAGAATTTCAAAATAATGATGTGAGCATATTCCATGATCATACATATTCCATGATATCTACATTTGTCATCTTAGTCATGATAATTCTATGTGTATGAATATTCCATGATTATATCATTTTATTGATATTCATGATGCTATCTTGATCACGATGTGTTGTTAAATATGAATATCTATGATGATGATTGGTGCCTATATGCTCTCTTTGTATGCCACGTCACGATTTATTTTGCCATGCCATAATAAGATTTTGTCATGTTAAGCATGCCATGTCATTAATTCATATGCCATGTCATTAATCCTTTTGGTCATGTCATTTAGAGTTTGCCATGTTAAGCATGCTATGTCATTAATTCTTTTGTCACGTCGTAATAGGATTTGTCATGTCATTAATTCATATGCCATGACATTAATTCTTTTGTCATATCATTTAGATTTTGCTATGTCAAGCATGCTATCTCATTAATTCTTTTGTCATATCATTCAGATTTTGTCATGTCAATCATGCCATGTCATTCATTCTTTTAGCCATATCATTTAGATTTTGCCATTTCAAACATGCCATGTCGTTAATTCTTTTGTCATGTCATAATAAATGTTTACAATGCCATGATAATTGTACATGTTGTTTAAATTACATTTGTATCTTAGTATTGATTTGCATATTCATGATCTTTTTTTATATTTAAAATGCATGAAAAATAATTGATGATTTTTTATAAAACAAGGTTATTCCCGAGTTAAAATAATTCATGAGTTCTCTGCTAGGTCTGTCGAGGAGGATATCATCAATTATCATTAACGAAAAATTTGTTTTTTTTTAAAAAACAAGGATGATTCGAAGAATTTTCAAAATAAAAGAAAAGTTCCATGTTTTGCCAGTTCGTCGGGAAATCTGGAAAATTTTACGTTAATAAATTTCAGATCGTTCTCAAATAATTTAATTGTTCTTTTAAGGGATTTATTTTTAAGTATCAAATATAAAGCCTACTATTACTGAGACTCAAGATGACATACGATCAATAAGGTACCGTTTTATATGGGCGTTGTGGGGGTGCTAATCCTTCCCCACAAGTAAACCGACTTTCGAACTCGCACTTGTTTTCTCTGGTTCAAAGCTCATACTTCAAAATTGGTTTTAAAAAATGTTTTACAAAAACCGGTTTTAATAGGTGGCCAATCGCACCTAGTCAAAAAAGATTGATGGCGACTCCATTTTTTTTTCGAGGTTGTTTTCAAATCCACCATTTTATTTAAGACGAATTAAGTCATCTTTTCCTCTATTTTTTCAAAATGTCACACTTAACGAGCAATGTCTCGCGACGGGGCATTTTTCTTTGGGTTGCGATAAATGAGAAGGAAGCTCTAAACTTGAGTTTCTGTCAAAGATAAACAAAAACATAGTTAATCATTTATCTTGTTACAATAATATTGAATCAGACCTTGCATTTTTTGCTACGTATATCATACTCATGATTCAAATCCAATTTGGATGAAACCACATACGAAATTCAATAGAGCAACTAAAACAAACAGTCCAGATTTAATTGGCATATAAATTAACCAATGGCAACCCAAAGTTGTAAAGATGAAGCATTTGTCAAAATTTTACTGTTTATTACAGGGGTGGAAACACAATTTGATCAAATTCAAGATATCTATTAATGATAATACATTTTGGAGTTAACAAATATTAGTTAGTATTTAAAATATATATGATTAGGTTTAGTCTTTAGGTTCTGTAAGTAATTGTGAGAAAATAAAACATTACTTATCCCAAACATTCATTTTTTTATAGACAAAAGTGTCTTAACTTGGAAAATCGTTCACGAAAATCTAAAGCTTGTGAATGAGTGCTTTCAAATTCCAACTTACATTAAGTCCAATCAAACCAATAATCCCAAAAAAGTATTTTAAAATACCTCTTTAAATAAATTGTGCACATCATAGAAGATTTAAACAATTAAAAATTCACCAACAAAATTTTATTCCTAAAAAAAAAAAAAAGTGAAAGAAAATCATAGATTACCTTTATTTGTTTTTCACTAATGTTTTGGATACTTATTTTCATAATCTTACATCATCCCTTCTATAAAACATAATTAGTAATTCTGGAACTAAAACTTTTTTTTTTTTTGCAAACTTAACAACCAATAGAATACTAATATCTTAACAACCAAAATATAATATCCTATAAAAAATTTAAAACCAAAATTAATATGGTTTGTCGTTTGTCGATAGTTGAAATCCTCAAGGATCTGATAAGCTAAGTCGTCAAATGTACCATATATTTGAAAAGTTTCAACATTTATTTGTCTATAATTGAAATGCAATAATTTTGTTTCTGATATTAGTATCAAATTTACCCATGAATTAGTGTAAGCCTTTTACTTCACACTTAAAGAAGGTTCAAAATTAGTTTGTCAATAGTTGAAATGCACTTACAAAGTGTATAGTACGTAGACATTATAACATTTAGATTTTTTTGGTTTTTACAAGAGATTTATATTGGCCACAATTATTTAAATATGGATCATGTTTTCTTAATTACTTTATTTTCTTAATCAGCTTCCATCAATTATAATTTCACACAGTGGATTGGAGAGAGAAAAAATATGTGGACTAAGTGTTGAACTAAATGAGAAATCAAGGCCCTTATGTTAAGTTTAATTTAGAATCGATTTAAATTAACTTTATATATATCAGTTAATTTGCAAAATATATTAGGTACTAGTTGTGATCATGAATACCTAAATTGACTTTTATTTATAAATAATATTTTCTGACAATGAACACTTAAATTTAGAGGGTTTGATTGTACAATTTGACCTAAATTTAAATATATAAAATGATAATTTATGATTATACACATATTTAAATAAATAAAATTAATTAATACGATATTCGTGCATCGCATGAGTCACAAACTAATTTATAAATAAAAGCTTAATTTTGTGAATCTCACACAATTATTTCAATCAAAATACCTGTGAAGTCCTTGTAGTATATCATCTATTATAAATTAGTTCATATACTCTAATTGTGTGTAATTTAATCTTTTAACTTTTAAAATTGAAACAAATAAGTAAAATCATTACCAGTTTTAACGTTTGCCGTGAAAAATATGACGTGATATATAGACATCTGTTAAAATGTTGATGTGTAATGTTAAAATCTGACGTGGCATGATTAAAAAAAATCAATTTATTTACAATGCTAACCAATAACCACAAACCTCTCTTTCTCCTTTCTTCGATACTTACTGTCTCAATTCGTCTATTCGCAAATTATAAATTATTTGATCATCTTCAAAATGAAAATCAAATAAAGTCGGACCAGCAATCAGTCCCACGACAACGATAATATTTTTTTATTATTATTATTATATATAACAAGTTTGCCACCAAATCAATCTCTTGATTATTATTTATTGCTAGCTATGGTTTTATCTTCAATTAATTTCTCTATTGTTTTTTTTTTAGAAAAATCTCTTATCTTATTTTGGAAATCAATGGCATGCATGTTTAAAACTTAAAAGAATAGTTAAGGGTGGCTTAAAAACGAACAAGTTGCTTTCGAAATTCGTTTTTTTTTAATTTCTCCAAAATCTTTCATGTTTTAACTTGCCAATTCCTCACAATCAGTGTATGTTACGATTAGTTTTAGGGTTTTCTTTTTCATTATTTCTTACATTTCCAAAATGTGATTCTTGCAAATATTCGTTCAAATTTTAAACAATAACTGCTTAGCAAAACTTGTCTCCAAAATATTCGTGCATCGCACGAGTCACAAACTAATTTATAAATAAAACTAAATCTTTTTAATCTCAAACAATTATTTCGATAAAAGTAATTTAACACAATTATATCGGTAAAAGTATTTGTTAAGTCGTAGTTTATTATCTAATGTAAATTAGTCTTTATACTCCAATTTTGTGTAATTTAATCCTTTAACTTTAAAAATTGAAAAAAATAAATAAAATCATTCAATACAACAAATTTTCTTATTAGTGCCGCCTAAAATAATGTCATTGAATATTCCATTTGCGTCATCTTTGTATTTGATTACGAAAATTTTTTTGTCACAACGTTCGTCACGTTAGCACAGTCGCTAAAGATCAAACGTGATGATATATTATTTTCGTTACTTATTACTAATAATAACTGACACTAATACATAACATCACCTTATAATCGTTATTCTGTGAAGGATAGTTTCATCACAAAATTAAATATAATTATGTCATTAATTATCAGAATCGTCACCTATAATGAAATAAAGTTTTACATATTAGTGACGAAAGTGACATCTCATATTGTTAATGACTTAATTATCGTCACATAGTATGATAAAATAACGTTATGAAATGTCAATTTAAAATCGTCACTAGTTTTTTTTTTACTTTTGTCACCAAACACGTAATTGCAAGATGGCGTACATATAATCGTCACGGATAATGTTGTCAATACAAAATCCTATTTAAATAATATTGCAACTCAAATAATCGATAAATATTTGTATTGGTTCTCAAATGTATTCAAAATATTATATAAATAATATATTTACAAAGTAGTAAAATTAAAACAATCCAAGTTGTCGACTCAAAAACTTAGATAAAATATATATCCTAATAGAATAATAAACTTAGATCATTGAATCAAAGAGTACCATAACTAAGAAATAGCTAGTACAAGCTTGTATGAAGATCTCAATCGAAATCTTATGTCAATGTTGACGGTGAGTTTGTGGTGCCACTCGAAGCTACAATAAACAAGCTTATAAATGATTTAAGGCTTTGTTATTATCTAGCGTTCTATTCTATTATCTAAATTTAGTATGAAACAATTATTACACTTAATTTTGTGAAACAAATATTAGAGGATTTAAATTGTAGATTTCTTAACTTTTTAGATAAACAAATCTATTTTAAAAACTAAAATGTTAATTAGTAAATAAATTTAAATAAAAAAAATTATAATTTATGATTATACAAATATTTAAATAGATAAAATTAATTCGTGAGATGTTCGTGTATCTCACAAGTCACAAACTAATTTATAAATAAAAGTCCAATTTTTTGAATCTCACACAATTATTTCGATCAAAGTACTTGTGAAGTCTTCGTAGTATATCATCTAATGTAAATTAGTTCTTATACTTCAATTATGTGTAATTTAATAATTTAACTTTTAAAATTGAAGTAAATAAGTAAAATTATTAATACTTTTAACGTTTGCCGTAAAAAATATTTTAATTATGTGTAATTTAATATTTTAACTTTTAAAATTGAGGCAAATAAGTAAAATTATTAATAATTTTAACATTTTCCGTGAAAAATATGACGTATTTAGACATCTGTTAAAATGCTAATTTGTAATATTAATGTCTGACGTGACACGACTAAAAAAAATAATATTTTAATAATTATGTGGAAGAAAAACTCAACTTCTTTACAATGCCACGTGGAAATTATGCCACGTGTCACCTAATCATTGAATAATTTTTAATAAAAATTTATCACTTTATAAATTGAATGTTGATTGGAGGGAGTATTCACATTTCAGGGTGTTAAATCTCGTGAGAAATTAAGAATTTTGTCGTAAGTAAAAATTTGATTTTTTTTATTAAAATAATAACTTAATGGAATTTATTATCTATTTATTAATCTTTTGATCTCTCTTTTCAGAAACATGTTGGGTTTTTTTTATCTCTCTTTTGAAAATGGACTTTTGCTGTTGTTGTGACGGTTGAAGCTGTGAGAAAACTTCGTTTTCCAAATGAAGATTTGAAGCAGTTATCTACTCAGATGCTACTTGACTGTGTACTAGAAGATTCCCGAAAAATAGCATAGATGGAAATATATGTTACATATACACGGTTATAAAAGTTTTTGAATGGTCGGAAAGCAATGTTGTGAATTATAAGATAGAATATACATATACTGCTAGTAAAATTAATTGCAGACTGTTGGAGCAGTTAATATAAAAATATAACATTTGTGAGTTTAGGGACTAGCAGGGTCATGGTCACCTTAACTTTTAAAAAACTTCAAATTGCTATGTTTTCTAATTTGAAAAAATTAAAATTTTGATTTTAGCACATTTAAAAAAATTTCTTATTGTCCCTCCTTTATAAAGTGTTTATTTGTCCCACTAATGATTTTGTTGCTTTAACCCTATTTATGGTTTTCTAGAGTCACGAAAGGTTTTTTTAGGTTCTAAGTTTGGGTTAACATTGTGTCTTGCTATTTTTTTTATGTGATTATGGGTATTTATTTTTAATTTGTTGGAGGCTTTATGAAAAAGAGAATAAAGAGGAAATTCTCAATTCTGAAAAAAAAAAAGGAAAAAACAATTTGAAAGTGAATTCAGATATAAAAATTAGGCAAAATGGGTCCAACTCCAATTCAATATATGACAAAGGGGATAGAAAAAGAAAATCCAGAAATTGGTCCGTTTTGAGTAAAATCGAGGTTTCAGAGACTAAAATGCAATTTTAGAAAATCCGAGAAAAATAAAATCCAAGCTCAAAAAATTGTGAAACTTTCCAAAATTAAGTTTTAGGAAATGAGAAGAAAAAAACCAAAATTGGGGTCGAAATGCAAATAGGGTAAATTCGAGGGACTAATCCGCAACTTTAGAGAATAATTCAGGAAAAATAGAATCCGAAAAAAAAAGAACCTGTGCACGAACAATTATGAAAACTTCCAGTGGATAGGATGGATTGGATAAGAAAAATCAAAAATTGGGACCGAAATGCAAATAGGCTAAATTCGGAAGACTAATCTGTAAATTTAGAGAAAAATCCTAGAAAAATAGAATCAAAGCTCAGAAAATTATAAAAACTTCCAGAACTGAGTTTAATATTGGATAGGATGGATTGGAGAAGAAAATTCCAAAAATGTGGTTGAAATGAAAATAGGCAAAGTTCGGGGAGCCAAAATGCAATAATCTGGAAAAAATGGAAAACGAGCTCAGAAAATTATGAAAACTTTCAAAATTGGGTTTAATATTGGATAGGATGGATTAGAGAGAAAAAAATCCAAAATTTGGGCCCATTTGCAAATAGATGAAGTTTGGGGGGCAAAATATAATTTTACAAAAAAATCAAAAAATGACCAAGTGGCAAATAAAAAAGAGGAATGGCCTAGAATATTCCAGACCATTTTAGGCCAAAGAGAGAGAGGGGGTTGAGAGATGTGATCCAATGGTCAAGATGGAAGATAAAGTAGATATTTTTAAAGAAGGAACATGATTCACCACTACTTGCCTATGTGGCATTCTTGGTCAATGAGAGACATTTTAATTGTAAGGATGGAAGGTCATTTGCGAAGGCCATGTGAAAGCCATATGATGATGCCAAGTGAACAAAAAATGCCAACTAGGAAAATATTTTGTTGATAAGCTACATGATCATGACAAGTGGCTAAAGAGAGGTTGTAGAGATAGGGGACAAGAATATTTGAGGTGGCATTTAGAGCCAATGAGAGTGTTAGTTGGTCCCCAATTTTAGGAAATGGCCATGAGGAAGAGGGACAAGAAATAGCCATGTGGAAAGGAGGTTGGAAAAGCATGACTAAGGCAAAAAAAAGATGAGCATCCACTACACCAAGGATGGGGCATTCGGCCAACATCTTTTAACAAGGGGTTCTCTTCATTTTTTTGCACACATTCACTACATTTTGGAAAGGAGGAAAGTAGCTAAAACCTTTCAAGGAGAAAAGAAAAGGAAGAGAGAAAAAGGAGAAAGTTGGAGAGGATTTTTGGAAGCTTTGCTAGGTAACTTGATTCTCTTCTCATGTTCTTCATTTCCATTTCATTTCTCATGCATTTGCTTCTTTCTTTTCTATGTTAGTTTCATTTTTTTTCATTCAAAACAAAGATTTCTTAAAAAGGTTTCAAAAAGGTTTACTACTTCTTCTTCTCCTTTTCACAAAATATCAAAGTTTATAAAAAAATGTCTTACGTGTTTTACCTTGGCCAAAACTTGTAGTGTTCATTGTGCTTGCATTTTGTTCATTTTTCTTACTTGCATGTTGGATGTGGGATCTACTATTGTGGTAGGATAGATATCTTCCTTTGATTTCTTTCAAAAAATAAAATAAAAAGGTTTGATGTGCTTGAGGATCTTGGTTTTACCAAGTGATTTTGGTTAGGTAGGGCTATGTTCAAAGAACCAACCATTGAGTCAACCTTTATTTTTTTTTATTTGTTTATGTTTCTAGTTTATATTTCATCATATTCATATGCTTGCTTGCTGTAAAAATGTGTTTTCAACTTATTTCCAACTTTATTTTGGCTAGGATCAATCAATGGTCTATAGCCAAAATCTATTTTTCAAACTAGTTGGAAGAAAAATAATATTTTACAAGTTGATTATGCTGATTTTGGGCAATGTTTTCACCATGCATATTTTGTCAAAATAAAAAAATGATTTAACTTCTTTAAATACATTCTTAGATGAATCCATGGTAATTTTTCCAAAATTTTTAGAATTTTTTCTCAAGGGTTAAAAAATAGATTTCGATAAACTGATTTTTAATTAGATATATTGTTTTAAAGCAACTTTAGCCTAGGAATTTTTTGTCAAAATGAGAAACCATTTTTACCTCATTGAATTTAGCATGCGCTGAGTCTAAACTGTTTTTTTCAGATTTTGTTTTGAATTTTTTATAAAGGTCTAAAAATAGCTTTGTGAAACCAGTTTTTAGGTACCAAAACAAGTTTTAAAGCTTGTAAAGGTCTCATTTTTTACCAAAGGGGAGGGGCTGGCTGAAATCCATAGGTTACTGCTTTGGGATGTTTTTCATGTTAGTTCAAAGATTAAAAAAAAATGGTTTTACAAAATCGGATCATGGGTAGCTAAACCGGGCATCAAAAAGTGAGTAAAAAAACTAGGATTTTCACTAGGGCCATTCGGCCACCTTGATTTACTTCAAAAAAATGCATATTTTTAACTCATTTTTGGTTTTCAAAAGGTTGCATTTAAAGTTTGTTTAAAGATACTCGGATGTCAAACAAGGGCATTTGAATGCTCTCTAATCCGAGCCAAAATACGTGCCCGAAATCTTTCATTTTAAAATATCCAACTTAGGTTACTTTCAAAGGTAGTTGGACATCTTTTTTAGGTGTTCAGATTTTCTCTCTTCAAGAGAGAAATACATTCCGTTTTTCATGCATTGCATATTTTAAAATGTTTTGTTTAATTTAGCACAAAAACGTATTTTTCAGTTTCCTAGACATTTGGTGAGAATTATTTCCTAATCTTTGTCGGGTCTACCAGGGAGGTTAGAAAATTATTCAACGCACGTGTTTATGAAATCGAAAGGTATGATTTTCGTTTTAACCGAAATTATATACACGTCATGTGAAAATATATTTTTCAAAGCTTTGCCGGATCTGTCGGAGAGTTCAGTAAAATATCCCGATGCATGTTATTTATATAATTTCACCCAAAAAAAATAATGAAAAAGAATTTTAAAATAATGATGTGTGCATATTCTATGTTCATGCAGGTTCCATGATTAGGTCATTTAATAATCAATGTCATCATTTGTCATTTCAATCATGCAAATTCTATGTTTATGAATATTCCATGATGATGTCATTTTATGATCTAATATTGTGTTGTCATTTCGATCATTGTATGATTGTGAATATTCTATGATGATGATTGGTGCTTATGTCATGATATGTAGGCCACCTCATGAAATGTTTGTCATGTCATGAGTTATATTCCATGTCATAAATTACTTACCATGCTATGTAGTCATGCCATGAAATTTTTGTCATGCCATGTATGCCATGTCATAAATTCTTTTGTCATGTCATGAGCTATTTGCCATATCATATATGTCATGTCATGAATTATTTGTCATGTCATGTCATGTATGCCATGTCATTAATTCCTTGCCATGTTATAATAAGGTTTGCCATGTCATGTATGCCATGTCATTAATTCTTTTGCCATGTCATAATAAAATGTTTGTCATGCTATGATAACTATGCATGTTGTTTAAATTATATTTGTATCATAGTAATAATTTGCATATCCATTATCATTTTTTTAAATGGTTTTTAAATGCACAAAAATTAATGATTTTTAACAAAACAAGATTATTCTCGAGTTAAAATAATTCATGAGTTCTCTGCTAGGTCTGCCGGAGAGGATATCATCAATTATCATTAACAACAGAATATCTCTTTTTCTCAAAAAACGAGGGTGATTCAGAGAATTCCAAAATAAATAAAAGATTCTCTATTTTGCCGGGTCTGCCGGAAAACATGGAAAAATTCTGCATTAATAAATTCTGGATCATTCTCAAATAATGTGATTGTTTCGAAAAAAAAAAAGGAAAATTATTTTTAAATATCAAATACAAAAGCGACTTTTACCGAGACTCGAGATAACACATGATTAATAAGGTACTGTTTTATACGGCCGTTGTGGGGGTGCTAATCTTTCCCCACACGTAACCGACTCTCAAACCCGCACTTATTTTCTCTGGTTTAAAGCGCAGACTTCGAAAAGTTTTACAAAATATTTTAATTAATTTTAAAATATTTTACAAAAACTGGTTTTAATAGGTGACCTATCACACCTAGCCAAAAAAGATTGGTGACAATTCTATTTTTTTTAGGTTGTTTTCAAACTCTCAATTTTATTTACAAAAAATTGAGTCGTTTTTTTCTTTCTTTTCAACGTCACTTAACGTGGTGTCCCCCAATGGGACATTTTTACGCTATCTATATTTTTTTTTCCTTTGCACCGTTATCATCATCAATGATTTTTTTAAAAAAGGAAAATAAAAATAGTTACTCGATGTTTCTTTTAGATAACAGACTATGAATTTTTTAGACTAGAAAAAGTAAATGCATAGGGTGCTCGAGGTCTTAGATATTGTTTAACCTTTGTGGGAAGATATCTTAAGTTAACACTACCCAGACCTTTGAAGCACTTGTTTTGAGTGGATTCCTGAAAACATAAGAGATGATGCCACATAAGTTTAGTTTTGTAAGGAAAAAACTCCTCCTGCCACAACAGGTACACCAATTTTACATTTTTTTCAGTACCTCGAATTTGGTTGTAGGAAATTGATCTTTTTATGTCATTGTTACCAAATTCTTTATCTTTCATTTAGATACATTACAAACATGAGTTCTTTGATATGGGCTAATTTTCACTATTTTTAGAGTATTTGTTTGATTATAAAGATGAGTCTTTGTTCATTTTTAATAAACTTTGCTAGGATATCTTGGAATTGAATGACATGGTGTTTCCTTTCGAATTCTGTTTTCAATATTATCATTAATTTTGATTTAATTTATCTGGGTGAACATGCCATATTTGTGTCATTGTTTCTATTAATATTAATGGATGCATAGTAGTTTATTGCTAGCTAGTCGAGAATTATTTTTTCTATTTGATTTTATGCATGATTATAATGTTTTTGTTTGTTGGACTATGTGAGCATGAGGTTTTTGGATGTCTTTGAACTAGCGTAAGTGCACACCTTTTGATGAGCTTAATTAATGGCTACCCATTTTAGCTTAGCCAAAGGTTTTCATAGAGTAGTATTAATTAGCAATGATAAAAGGGATTGGGTAGTCTTGACGGGTACAATTAGATATAGTAATTTTGGACAAACACGATTAGATAACGGAAAAATAATTAAAATATGATATAAAATACAACGAGACATAAATATACGAAAAATATCAAAATTTATATAACATGAATTATTAAAGTGTCAAAATTTATATAAATATATAATATTTTAAACACGATTATAACATATAAAAATATACGAACACAACAAGAATACACGAATTATCAAGTCTAAGTACAACAAAAACTAACCTCATGTTTAGTTTAGCTAAGCAATCACAATTTCAATTCATGTGATTTGTTTTAGTGAGCCCAAGATTTTACTTTAGGTGTTGCCCTTTGTTCACATACATTTAGAATTGATTTTATTGGTCGTGTACTTGTGTTGTTGTAGATGTAGATGTAGATGTTTGAAGATTTTGTGGAAGCATTCAGCTTGCTTGTGGGTTAGAGGATCTCCACTTCAATTGGTAGTACAGCTTCCATCCCGTAGACCAAGGAGTAGAGGGTTGCCCCTGTAGAAGTACGTACTGACGTTCTATAGGCGTGCAGGGCAAACGAAAGCTTCTCGTGCCAATCTTTGTACTTATCAGTCATTTTGGCAACGATTTTCTTTATATTCTTGTTAGCAGCTTCTACTACTCCATTCATCTTGGGACGGTAAGGCGTCGAGTTGTGGTGCCTGATTTTGAACTGAGTGCAAATTTCTTTCATCATGGTATTATTCAAATTGAGAGCATTATTTGTAATAATTTTCTTCGGGAAACCATATCAGCATATCACTTTCTTTTTCAAAAATTTACACACCACGGATTTGGTCACACTAGAGTAAGAAGCAGTTTCGACTCATTTCGTAAAGTCATCGATCACTACCAAAATGAACTGATGTCCGTTCGAGGCTTTCGGGGTAATTGGCCCTATCACATCCATTCCCCATATAGAAAAATGCCAAGGCGTTGTCATGACATGTAGAGTTGTCGGAGGAACGTTCAGCTTATCCGCATATATCTGGCACTTATGACATCTTCGAACATACCTGATGCAATCCCTTTCTGCAGTCATCCAGTAATAACCTGCTCTCATAATCTGCTTAGCCATCATGTGGCCGTTTGCATGTGTTCCACACACCCCTTCGTGAACCTCTTCGAGTATTCTTTTAGCTTTAGCTGCTTCGACACCCCTTAGAAGTGTATGATCTCTACTCTTTTTATACAATATTTTTTCATCCAAGAAGAATCCCATCACCATTCTTCTCAAAGTTTTTATCATTTTCCGCAGCGTGCTCTGGATACTGCTGATGTTTTATGTATTGTAAAACATCATGGTACCACGGTCTCCCATCCGGCTCTTCCTTGACATGCATACAGTGTGTGGGCGACTCTCGTATACTCATCTTGATGGGCTGGACGTCAGCACTTGTATTTATTTTGAACATTGAGGCCAACGTAGCTAGGGCATAAACATTTGATTTTCTTCTTGAGGCAAGTAATTGAATTTGATCCCTTGGAATTGCTGAACCAATTCCATTATGAATTTGTGGTAGAGGATCAGTTTTGAATCTCTTGTTTCCCATTCTCTTTTCAACTGGCAGATAACTAGAGCAGAATCCCCATATACTTCTAACTCGCCTATTTTTTTTTTGCAATAGCCGCTTGAAGTCCTATGACACAGACCTCATATTCTGCCACATTGTTGGTGCATCTAAAAGTTAATCTCGTGGTAATGGGGCAGTAGTTTACCTCTAGCGATATCAAAACCGCTCCAATGCCTTGCCCCAAAGCATTTGATGCCCCATCGAAATACATTTTCCATACATCCTCCTTTAACTCCACGCCTTCATCTTCCCGAGAAATAACCATCAAGTCCTCATCAGGAAAGTCAAACTTTACCGGCTCGTAATATTCTATAGCTCTATCTGCCAGAAATTCGGCCACTACACTCTCTTTTAGGGCCTTTTGCTAGACATAGGTGATGTCATACTCAGAGAGTAAAACCTGCCATCTTGCTAATCTTCCTGACAACGAGGGTTTCGCAAATATGTACTTAATGGGGTCTAATTTAGCAATAAGTAATGTTGTATGATACAACATGTACTGACGGAGCCTACGAGTAGTCCAAGCTAGTTCACAACACACCTTTTCTACAATCGAGTATTTGGCCTCGTAATCGATAAACTTTTTACTCAAGTAGTAAATGTCATGCTCTTTTTTACTTGTTTCATCTTGCTGTACCAATACACATCCTATGGACTTCTCATGTACTACCAACTACAAAACAAGTGACCTTCCCGGAGTGGGCGGTACCAACACCGATGGATTGGTAAGATACTCTTCCACTTTATCGAATGCTTCTTGGCAATCTTCATCCCATTCACCGGGTCTCATTTCCTGAGGAGTCTAAAAATCGGATCACATTTGGTAGTGAGTTGGGAAATAAAACGGGCAATGTAATTCAATCTTCCCAAAAATCCTCTTACTTCTTTCTGTGTTCGGGGTGGGGATAAGTTTTGGATGGCGCGTATCTTGTCAGGGTCTGCTTCGATTTCTTTCTCATTAACAATAAAGCCCAGTAGTTTGCCGGATGTTACACCGAACGTGCATTTGGCGGGATTGAGCTTGAGCTGAACTTTCTTAACCGACCGAACAACTTTCTTAGATTAACCACATGGTCTTCAACTTCACGTGACTTTGCAATCATATCGTCGACATAAATTTCTACTTCTTTGTGCATCATATCATGAAAGAGGATCACCATTGCTCTCTGGTAAGTCGCACCGGCATTCTTTAGCCCAAATTGCATAACTTTATAACAAAAAGTCCCCCACATTGTCACAAATGTGGTTTTCTCCATGTCTTCTGGTGCCATCTTGATTTGGTTGTAGCCCAAAATCCATCCATAAATGAAAACAATGAGTGCCTGGCGGTATTATCCACCAAGGTATCGATATGGGGTAATGGAAAACTATCTTTCAGACTAGCTCTGTTTAGGTCTCGATAATCAACACATATCTGTACTTTCCCTTCTTTCTTCGGGACTGAGACTATGTTCGCCATCCATTCAGGATACTTGGCGACTTTCAAAAATCCTGCATCGAATTGTTTTTTTACTTCTTCTTTGACTTTTAGGAGCATTTCAGGCTTCATTCGTCTCAACTTTTGTTTCACTGGTTTGCATTCTGGCCCTAAGGGTAAATGGTGTACCACGATATTCGTATCAAGCCCTGGCATGTCCTAGTAGGACCATGTGAACACATCCGCATATTCATGGAGCAGTTCTGTCAAATCTTGCTTTTTTGTCACTGAAAGTGAAGTGCCAATTTTTATTTCCTTCTTATCATTCTCATTTCCCAGATTAACAAACTCAGTTATCTCCTGATGAGGCATAATTTGTTTTTCTTCTGACTCTATCAATCTCAACAAGTAAGGATGTAAGACATAGTTTGAAATCTCTTCGTCGTCAATTTCATCGACGTCAACACATTTCTCAAAATTGATTTCCGAACCATCGATGAGATTGTTTTCGCATTCATTAATAGGGGACCTGGAAAGGTGGAAGCAAAAGAATATAGATATTTGTATATAGGCAAAATAGAAAGGCTGAACAAAAAGAAGTGGCAAATTGAAACAAAATGCATCATGGCTTGTCATTCATTAAAACCGATAATTTCATAAAAATAGACCATGCACAAAAAAAAAAACTTTCATAACACTCTTGGGCAGAAGTGTTTGAAGACATAGTTTGTTAATCAGAAAGAGACCTAAATACAGCTGGTAAGTCTATAGCATGCCAATTCTTCAATTCAAATCTTGGGGGGAACGGGTAGATGGTCTCTTCCTCTGTTTTACTTCCCTTTTCTTTCTCTTGTTCCAGCATCTGGATGCAGAATTTCACAACATTCCTTCCAAAATCATGACAGGCTTGGTTCCAACTAGTGAATCAGAAAAAATAAAACCCACCGTTTGAAATGTCTCATAGAGATGGGGGATATATATCCTTCAGGTCTCTATCTCGTGATCCCTTAGTCTTGCAAGCCTCTGTTCTTTCCTTTCTCTTATCATTCTCTCTTTGTCTTCTCTAGTTGGCTTGTATCCCAAACCAAACTTGTATTCTTTTCCAATCACACTTATCCACCTTCGGATTCCTTGTAGATCTTTTCCTAAACCGGCCCCGGCTCAGCAACCTTTTCCAACCACCTGAACAAGGCTGTTTTGAGTGATGTAAGATAAATGAGGCATAGGTATCTTAGAATCTTCTCCTACAAATATGGCATTAACAAACTCCAAGGTTCGAAAGAGCATTCCCATGCTTCTTCGGCAGCCTCTATGTAGGGGATACTCGAGGGTTTTGATACAATCAAGTCTTTTTCCCCATCCACAATTATTACATGTTCCTCAACTCTTAATTTTACCTTCTGATGTAGAGTGGATGGAATAAGACCAGCCATATGAATCCAGGGTCTTCCCAGCAAGACATTGTACGAGGGGATGATATCCATAACCTGGAAGGCGATATCAAATGTGCAAGGACCAATCTGCATTGGTAAATTGATCTGTCCCACCACCTGTCTACGGGTCCCATCAAATGCCCATACTATCATATGACTGTTCTTCATGTGGAACATGTCGATAGGCAATTTGACCAGTGTAGTCATAGGCATGACATTTAGTGTGGAACCATTATCGATAAGAACTTTTGCAATGATATGGCCATTGCACCAAGCGGTGAAATAGAGGGCCTTGGTACTGCCTGTCCCTTCCGACGAGATTTCTTCATCGTTGAAAGCTATGAAATTATTAACAGCCACATTTCCTACTACTTGATCAAAATTTTCTACAAATACGTCATTAGCTACGTATGCCTCATTTAGTACTTTTAAGAGGGCCCTTCGGTGGGGTTCTAAATTCATCAGCAATTCCAAGATGGAAATACGAGCTGGTGAGCGCTTTAACTATTCCACCACGCTATATTCACTGTGCTTGATAAATTTGAGGAATTCACAGGCTTGCTCCTCTGTTACTGCTAGTTCTTTCTTTGCTCGACTTCGTTTTCTGGGATAGTCTTCTCTTCATCAATTTTAGCTTTCCCTTTTATGGCATTTTCTGCTGCTTCGGGTGTATAGCATCTCCCGCTTCTTGTAAAACCTCCAATATCGGTAATGTCTACTGCAGCTGTAGAAATATTAAGTGCTGGTGTAGTATTACTAGATTCTGGTGATATCACTTTACCGTCGTATTTCCAGGGCACAGTCTTACCATTCTTACATGGAAAAGGGCCTGGTACTTCAATAGTTACTATCGGCTTTGATACCCTCAGTGTTTCTTTCACTAGCGGGTTCTGGGTTTCTTCATAGTAGATGATCAATGGCTTTGGCTTGACCCATTTAGTAGCCTTTGGTGTTTCCTCAATCACCACATCCATTGATTCTTCTTCACATTCTGTGGAGAATTTTGCTACACCGATATCCATCATCTTTTGAATTTTATCCTAAAAATCGGAGCATTGGTCGATAGTATGTCCTAACAAGCCCCCGTGATACCTACAGAAGTATGCATTATCTGATTCCAACCTCAAAATTCTTTGCCCCATGTTGACTGGTCTATACAGCCCTACTTTAATCATAGTATCCAACACTTCTCCCATATGAGTCCGGACGTCCTCAACCCTGGACAACACCCGGCACCCTTTTCCTTCCACTATTGCATTCATTACCGCTTTCCCATGATCAGGTAACGGATTTGCAGAGACGTTAGGCTCTCCCTTGGTTGTGAAGTTTAGATAATCAATCCTAATCAAGCTTTGCACCTTGTGTTTAAAGGCAGTGCAATTCTCTAAAGAATGACCCGGGTTGCCTCCGTGATAATCACAATTCATGTTTGGGTCGTACCACCTTGGATATGGGGGTCTCATGGGTTCAAGGAATACAGGTTCTACTAAGTGGTTTTGGATTAGCTTGGGGAAGAGTTGGGTGTATGTCATGGGAATGGGGTCGAATGGGGGTCTTGGTTGAAACTGTTGGGGACCCTTTGGTTAGTCCCTACGTTGTTGATTGGATTAGCTGGGTTAGGAACATGTGCAGGGGTTGAGTATATGGGTGCTGGCATGGGTGATGGTGAATATACTGGCATCGACGGTCGATAGCTCATCGAGTATTAGGGTTGTGTAAGAGGATATGGGTATGGGTTAGGTGAGTAACTGTAGGGTTGGTTTGTAGGGAAAGGGGTAAAATTTTGTGGTGGCCGGCTCTCATACGAAACAGCCTATACTTCTCTTTCCTTCTTCTTTATCACACCTATCTTCTTGACATTTGTTGTTTCAACTCCTTCAATCTTGCCGCTCTTTATAGCGTTTCCTAGATCTAGAATAAAAAAATCGAAACTTTTTTTTTGGCTGATCGGTTTTCTATTTTTGGTGTCTTTTTTTTTTTTGCGATTTTTGCTTCTGTTGTTTTTTTTTGGGTTTTGGATTTGTCCCCTTTTTTTTCCTCCTCTTTTATTTTTATCTCGTTTTGGGTTGGGGTTTATATAGGGGGCTGTGGCAGTGGGGTTGGGGTTGGTTTGGTGGCCAGGCCACTTGGTAGTTGGCTGCTCAATGCCAACGCCTGGTTGGCTGCCACGTGAGGCAGGGGTGGTGAGTGCAGGCAGCTGCTGGGCATGGTAGGGGCTAGGTCAGTGCTAGGCTAGGGGCTAGGTCAGTGCTAGGCAAGGTGGTGGAGAGGCGGTGGCGATGGAGAGCTGGCAGCTTGGTGACAGTGTCTGGGTGGCTGGGTGAGGCGGTGCCTGCAGGGCAGAGGCGGTGAGGAAGCTACTAGGGTTTGTGGCCTGTTGGGCCGGTGCTGGCCTGCTAGGCCACCAAGGGTTTAGGCCCTATTGGGCCATGTTAGGGTTAGGGGGTTGCTGGCAGCTCTGGGGCCTGTTGGGAGCATGCTAGGCCATCAGGCCTAGTGGGGTTTGGGGCCTATTGGGCAGGCTTGTTGGCCCAATAATAATAAAAAAATAATATAATATAATAAAAAAATGGGTCGCTACATGATTTTCTAAGAATATGATTCTTAGCTTAGTGGATCACAAAAAGATGAGAGTAGAATTCATTCTTCTAGAAGTCATGGCTTTTTGAGAGAAGAATTGATTTTCTTCTTGAAGTCACGATTTTGAGCGAAGATTTATTTTATTCTTGTTTAGTTATAGTTTAAGGATTTTTATTATTTAAAAGAAAAAGATTTTTCTTTATATAATAATAAAATCTTATGATTCGGCTAACATGGCTATAGAGATAGCTGCTTATCCTTTTTCATCTTCTTGATTTTTTGTTTGATTACAGATTACAAGAATAGTTCTTGTTTGTTTCGGTCTTTGTGAGAAATCCAAGAAGAGATTAGCCTTTTGATTATTGATCATACGATCAACCTGCTAGCACAGGGGAATCTCCAAGGCCTTTCGAAGGTGCCAACAGCCGTCCGTGTGGATTACCTTTGGAGGCAAGACACATGTATTGCTCATGGCCTCGGAAAAGCCGTTCGGTGACCATCAAGTTGCTACCATATTGCAGGGATCGGCACACTCGAGATTACGAGTTCTCAAGTAGGTACGGATTCTGATCATATTGATTTTTTAGTTTTTAAAAATGCCTTGAAACCCATGTATATCACGATTCATAGATCCTGAGGTAATCCGGGTGTTCCTTTTTTTACTTTCGCTGCACTACTTTGCTATATTTATGTATATGCATGAGCTCGGATTTCCCAACATACTTTCCCACCAGGCGGTCAAAGATCGACTTGCCTAGTTTCAATGGTGAGGACCTCCCAGGATGGTTGTTCAAGTGCTAATAGTTCTTTGAGTTAGATCACACCCCAGAAGAGGCCAAGGTCAAACTGGCAGTGACTAACTTAGAAGGCAAAGCCCTGCATTGGCACCAGAATTGGGTCAGGTACAAAGGGGGAGGTGCAATCACTACATGCATAGCCTATGTTCAGGCCGTAGATGAGGGATTTAGGGACAAGATTTATGGTGAACCCATGACTGAGCTGCTCAACCTCAAGCAAATAGGTACGGTTCCTGATTACCGAGATCAGTTTGAATCTTTACTAGGGAGAGTTGAGTTATCTGAAGAGTATGCTATTTGTTTTTTCTTGAAAGGGCTAAAAACTAAGATTCAACAACCAATAAGAATGTTTATGCCAAGAACCTTATCTCAAGGTCGTAAATGATCAAATTAAATGAAATTGAAACCTGAAATTGAAAGAGGATCAATAAAAAGGGATATCTCAAGGTCCAATTTCACCAAGAGGAATCAATCGGAAGAAGAACTGGGCAAAATTGGAAATTGCCATTTTTGGGGAAAAATGGAAAATTTTGCAAATTTGGAGAAAAATGTATAAATGATCAAATTGGACAAAATTGAAGGTTCAAAATGCAATAAGATCAATAAATAAGGATATTGGAAGGTCCACTTTGAAGTAAAGGTGAAGGAAGAATCAATTTGAAGAGAAAAAAAGAAAATAAGGATTTAGTGCTTAAATAGAAAATTTTGCAAATTTGGAGAAAACTACAGAGATGGTCCAATTCGGTAAAATTGAAGCTCCTAGTTGGTAAATAAAAATAAATTTAGATATTTGAAATTCCAATTTGGAGTGGATCCAAAGGAAGAGCTGATTGGAGGAGAAACTAGAAAATTAAGAAAATTTCAAATTTTGAGGAAAAAGGAAAAACTAAATCGGAGAGGAATTCAAATGTAAAAATTGGGCAAAATCGGTACAACTCCAATTCAATATATGAAAAAAGAAATGGAAAAATAAATCTGAAAGATTGGTCCGTTTCGAGTAAAATCGAGGTTTTAGGGGCTAAAAAGGTAATTTTGGAAAATCCGGGAAAAATAGAATCCAAGCTCAAAAAATTATGAAAGTTTCTAGAACTGAGTTTTATATTGGATAGAATGGATTGGAGAAGAAAAATCCAAAATTGGAGTTGAAATGAAAATAGACAAAGTTCGGGGGTATTAAACCAAAATTTTGAAGAAAAATCCGAGAAAAATGCAAAACGAGCTCGAAAAATTATGAAAACTTCTAAAACTTAGTTTTATATTGGATAGAATGGACTAGAAAATAAAAATCTAAAATTGGAGATGAAATGAAAATAGACAAAGTTCGGATGTATTAAACCAAAATTTTAGACAAAAATCCGAGAAAAATGCAAAACGAGCTTGAAAAATTATGAAAACTTTCAGAATTGAGTTTTCTATTAGATAGAATGGATTGGCGAAGAAAAATATGAAATTGGAGCTGAAATAAAAATAGACAAAGTTCGGAGGTATTAAACCAAAATTTTGGAGAAAAATCCAGGAAAAATGCAAAACGAGCTCGAAAAAAAACACACACATGCACACCAAGAGGGGAAAAGAAATAGCTATGTGGAAAAGGTGTTGGAAGAGCTTGCAAAGTATGACTAAGGCAAAAAAAAAACACACACATGCACACCAAGAGGGGGTGGCCGGCCAAGCTAGATAGAGGGGTCTTCTTTCATTTTTCATACTACACATTCACTATATTTTAAGGGAAGGGCAATAGATAAAAGACTAAAAGGAGAAAAAAAAAAGAGAAAAAAAAAAAGAGTAAGGAGGAGGAGTTAGAGAGCTTGGTTGGAAGCTTTGCTAGGTAATCTCTTCTCTATTCTTGTTCTTCCTTATCACTCCTTGTTCGTTTGCTTTTCTCTTCAAGATATTTTTTATTCTATTTCATAAAAAATAATAATAATAAAATAAGGTTTCAAAATGTTTTTTAAGAGGTTCTCTTTTTCTCCTTCCTTTTTGAAAAGAAACAAAGTTTACAAAATCTCTCTACCTTTTCTACTTTGGCCGAAATATGCTTTGATATTGTGCTTGCTTTTGCTTGATTTTCTTGCTTGTATGTTGGATGTGGGCTTCACTATTGTGGTAGGATAGATTTTTCCTTTGTTTTCTTTAAAAAAATCAAATAAAAGGTTTGAGAAGCTTGAGGATCTTGATTTTTTATCAAGTGATTTTGGTTAGGTAGGACTATGTCCAAGAAACCAACCATTGAGCCAACCTTCATTTTCTTTGTTTTATATTTTTAGCTCATGTTTGATCATTTTCAAATGTTTGTCTTGTTGGAGAATCATGCATTCATATTATTCTCAACTTGACTTTTGGCTAAGACCAATCAATGGTCTATAGCTAAAGTATCTTACGCAAACTAGTTGGAAAAATGATGATTTGTAAATTGGATAGTTTGATTTGGGCAATATTCTTCATAGATATTTTTGGTCTAAATTTAAAGCTGATTTATCATCAAATAGTTCATCATGTTTTAAGTCAAAACTAATTTTTTCAGAATTTTTAGAATTTGTCTTCAAGGGTAAAAAAATGGTTTTCGATAGAGCAATCTTTAACTACTATTCTGTCTTTGGGCAATATTATTTCTAGGTATTTTTGGTCCGATTTTAAGACTGATTTTTACTCATAAAGAGCATCATGTCTCAAGTCAAAATTAATTTTTCCAAAATTTTTAAAATTTTCCTTCAAGGGTAAAAAATAGTTTTCTAAAACCGGTTTTTAGAGTCAAAATGAATTTTTTAAACTAGCAATTTTCTGATTTTATTTGTAAAAAAAAAAAAAAAAAAGAGGGGCTGGTTGGAATCATTAGCTACTATTTTAGGATGTTTTCTATGTTATCTCAAGAATAAAAATTGGTTTTACAAAGATCGGGTCATGGGTATTTAATCCGGGTTTTTGAAATTTTGCATTTTTCTTAATTCAAGCCCAAAATCATTCAACTTAGAGATCCAATTTAAGTTCCTTCCAAAGGTAGTCGGACACCTTTTAGGTGTACGGATGTCCTTACTTCAAAGGAGAAACACATTTTAATGCATTGC
This sequence comes from Fremontodendron californicum, assembly GCA_030761205.1. Lineage (NCBI taxonomy): Eukaryota > Viridiplantae > Streptophyta > Magnoliopsida > Malvales > Malvaceae > Fremontodendron > Fremontodendron californicum. The sequence goes on from JAULJL010000005.1 coordinate 29,086,215, forward strand.
ATATTTTAAAATGTTTTTATTCAGTTTAGTGTAAAAACATATTTTTCGGTTTCCTAAACATTTGGCGAGAATTAGTTCTTAATCTTTGCCGGTTTGATGGGGAGGTTAGAAAATTATTCAACGCACGTGTTTATGGAATCGCAAGGTATGGTTTTCTTTTTACTCGAAATCATGTAAATATCATATGAAAGAATTATTTTCCAAACTTTGTCGGGTTTGCCGGGGAGTACGATAATATTTACCGACATATGCCATTTATGTGATTCCCCACATGAAAAATCAATTTCAAAATGATGATGTGTGCATATTCCATGATATCTACATTTGTCATCTTAATTATGCAAATGCTATGTTTATGAATATTCCATGATTGATGTCATTTTATATTCATGATGCTAGTGTGATCATAATGTGATTGTAAATATTCTATAATGATGTCATTTTGTGATTGTTGTTTATATGATCTCTTTGTATGCCATGTCATGATTTGTTTTCCATGTTATAATAGGATTTTCCATGTCAAGCATGCCATGTCATTAATTCCTAGGCCATGTCATTATTAAGATTTTGCTATGTCAAGCATGCCATGTCATTCATTCTTTTGGCCATGTCATTTAGATTTTTGCCATGTCAAGCATGTCATGTCATTGATTCTTTTGCCATGACATTAATTAATATGCCATGTCATTAATTATTTTATCATTTTTGCCTGTCAAGCATGCGACCTCATTATTTCTTTTGTCATATCATTTAGATTTTACCACGTCAAGCATGCCATGTCACTAAATCTTTTGCCATGTATCTCAATATTGATTTGAATATTCATAATCATTTTTTTTACGATTTAAAATGCATGAAAAATAATTAATGGTTTTTAATAAAACAAGATTATTGCCGAGTTAAAATAATTCATGAGTTCTCTGCTGGGTCTGCCAGGGAGGATATCATCAATTATCATTAACAACGGAATATCTTTTTTTAAAAACAAGGATGGTTAGGAGAATTTTTAAAATAAATAAAAATTCTATGTTTTGCCGGTTCTATCGGGGAATATAGAAAAATTTTATGTTAATAAATTCCTGATCATTCTCAAATAATATATTTGTTTTTGAGGGAATTATTTTTTTAAATATCAAATATAAAACTGACTTTTTACCAAGACTCGAGATAACATACGATTAGTAAGGTACCATTTTATACGGGCGTTGTGGGGTGCTAATCATTCCCCACACTTAACCGACTCCCGAACCCTCACTGGTTTTCTTTGGTTCATAGCGCAGACTTTGAAATTGGTTTTAAAAATGTTTTAATTAATTTTAAAATATTTTACAAAAATCAATTTTAATAGGTGGTCGATCACACCTAACCAAAAAAAAGGGTGACGACTCCATTTCTTTTTCGAGGTTGTTTTCAAACCCTCAATTTTTTACTTAAGAGGAATTAAGTCGTATTTTTCACTTTTTCTCTCCATGCCTATTCTTATTTTAAACGTCGCTTAATGGTTGCGAGGAGTTCAGATGTAAAAATTGAGAAAAATTGGTCCGACTCCAATTCAATAGATAAAAAAGGCAATGGAAAAAGACAATCTGGAAAATTGGCCTGTTTCGAGTAAAACTAAGGTTTGAAGGGCTAAAAAGTAATTTTGGAAAATTCGAAAAAATAGAATTCAAGCTTGAAAAATTGTGAAACTTTCCAGAATTAAGATTTAGGATGGAGAGAAGGAAATGAGGAGAAAAAAACCTGAAATTGGGGCTGAAACGCAAATATGCTAAATTCGGGGGATTAATTCGCAATTTTAAAGAAAAATCCGGGAAAAATAGAAAACAAGCTTGGAAAATTATGAAAACTTTCAGAACTGAGTTTTATATTGGATAGAATGGATTGGAGAAGAAAAATTCAAAAACAGGGCTGAAATGAAAATAGGCAAAGTTCGGGGGGACTAATCCGCAATTATAGAGAAAAAATCCGAAAAAAACGGAAAACGAGCTCAGAAAATTATGAAAACCTCCAGAACTAAGTTTTATATTGAATGGGATAGATTGAAAAAGAAAAATCTGAAATTGGGATCCGTTTGTAAATAAATTAAGTTTCGGAGCCAAAATATAATTTTATCAAAAAAACCGAAAATGACCAATTTGCAAATAAAAAAGAGGAATGGCTTGGAATTTTCTAGGCCATTTTCGGCCAGCATGAAGAGCAAGAGAGGAGACTTTGATCATCTTAATCCAATGGCCAAGTTTGAGTAGAAAGATGACATTTTTAAGAGATGACAAGATTCTCCACTACTTGCCTACATGGCATTTTTGGCCAATAAGAGGCTTTTTAATTGCAAATCCATGTGAAGGCAATATGATGATGCCAAGTGGAATAAAAATATCACCTAGGAAGATATTTTGGTAGTAAGCCACATGATCATGACAAATGACTTAGATATTTTGTAAAAATAGGAGACAAGAATAATTGAGGTGGCATTCTTGGCCAATGAGAGATTAGGAGACCCTTAATTTAAGGAAAACATCATGAAAAAGGGGACAAGAAATGTCCATGTGGCAAAAATGTTGGGAGAGCATGCAAAGCATGACTAAGGCTAAAAATATATATATATATATATGAGCACTCTCACACACCAATGGGGGATCGGCCAAGGCAATTAAAAGGGGTTTGTTTCACTTTTCAGATTCTATTCACTATATTTTAAAGAAAAAATCAGTAGCAAAAAAAACCTCTCAATGATAAAAATAAAAAAAAGAGAAAGAGGGAGAAAGGAGTGAGAGCTTGAGAGCTTGATTGGAAAAGCTTTGCTAGGTAACATTCTCTTTTCTTCTTTTATTTATTTTTCTTTGATTTTATGATCTCTTTCTCTTCTTTTCCATGTGATTGTTAACTTTCTTTGTTTGAATAAAATGTTTTCAAAATAAATTTCTAAAGGCTTTTCCCTTTCTTTTTATTCTCTACAAAATAATGAAGCTTGCAAAATCGTTTCCTACATATTTTTTTCACTTTGGCCGAATCCTTGGAGTCTTATTGTGCTTGTCTTTTGCTTGATTTTCTTGCTTGCATGTTGGATGTGAGTTTCACCATTGTGGTATTATAGACTTTCTATTTTGTTTTCTTTAAAAAAAATGAATTGAAAAAGTTTGAGAAGCTTGAGGATCTTGATTCTTATCAAGTGGTTTTGGTTAGGTGGGACTATGTCCAAGAAACCAACCATTGAGCATTCATATCAAGTTTGAGAAGCTTGAGGATCTTCATTTTCTTTGTTTGTTTATGTTTTTTAGCTCCTGATTGATATTTTCATATGTTTGTCTTGTTGGAAAATCATGCATTCATATCATTCTCAACTTGATTTTTGGCTAAAACCAATCAATGATCTATAGCCAAAGTCTCTTGTGCAAACTAGCTGGAAAAATAATGGTTTGTAAGCTGGATATCCTGATTTTGGGCAATATTTTCACCATGCATATTTTGTCAAAATAAAAGGATTTTTTAACCTCATTTAGTAGACCCTTAGAGGAATCTCTGGTATATTTTCTAGGATTTTTAGAATTTTCTATCAAGGGTTGAAAAATAGTTTTCGGTAAAATAGATTTTAGTTTGTTGTTCTGTCTTTAAGACAACTTTAGCCTAGCCATTTTTAGTCCGAATTAAAAATTGATTTAACCTCATTTATTTCATCATTTCTTGAGCCTAAATTAATTTTTTTAGATTTTTTATAAAGGTCAAAAAAATAACTATTCAAAATCGTTTTTTGGAGTTAAAATGAGCTTTTTTAAAACCAATAAATTTTTAATTTTATTTGTAAAAAAGAGGGACTGATTGGAGTCATTAGCTACTGTTTTAGGATGTTTTCTATGTTATCTCAAGGATAAAAATTGGTTTTACAAAGATCGGGTCATGGGTAGTCAACCCGGGTTTAAAAAAAAAAAGGAAACTAGAACTCGTTTCTTAAAGCCATTCGGCCATGGGGTCCTCTTGATCAAATAATTGCATTTTTCTTTAATCCGAGCCCAAAGTCATTCGGTTTAGAAATCCAATTTAAGTTTCTTTCAAAGGTAGTCGGACACCTTTTTAGGTGTACGAATAACCTTACTTCAAGGGAGAAATACATCTTCATGCATTGCATATTTTAAAATATTTTTATTTAATTTGGCATAAAAATGTGCATTTCGGTTTCGTAAACATTTGGCGAGAATTAGTTCCTAATCTTTACAGGGGAGGTTAGAAAATTATTCAATGCACGTGGTTATGAAATCGCAAGGCATGGATTTTGTTTTATCCGGAATTATGTGAATGTCATATGAAAGAATTATTTCTCAAGCTTTGCCGAGTTTGCCCGGGAGTACGGTAATATTTTTTTGACATGTGCCATTTATATAATTCCATCAAAAATAAAATTCATGAAAAGAATTTCAAAATAATGATGTGAGCATATTCCATGATCATACATATTCCATGATATCTACATTTGTCATCTTAGTCATGATAATTCTATGTGTATGAATATTCCATGATTATATCATTTTATTGATATTCATGATGCTATCTTGATCACGATGTGTTGTTAAATATGAATATCTATGATGATGATTGGTGCCTATATGCTCTCTTTGTATGCCACGTCACGATTTATTTTGCCATGCCATAATAAGATTTTGTCATGTTAAGCATGCCATGTCATTAATTCATATGCCATGTCATTAATCCTTTTGGTCATGTCATTTAGAGTTTGCCATGTTAAGCATGCTATGTCATTAATTCTTTTGTCACGTCGTAATAGGATTTGTCATGTCATTAATTAATATGCCATGACATTAATTCTTTTGTCATATCATTTAGATTTTGCTATGTCAAGCATGCCATCTCATTAATTCTTTTGTCATATCATTCAGATTTTGTCATGTCAATCATGCCATGTCATTCATTCTTTTAGCCATATCATTTAGATTTTGCCATTTCAAACATGCCATGTCGTTAATTCTTTTGCCATGTCATAATAAATGTTTACAATGCCATGATAATTGTACATGTTGTTTAAATTACATTTGTATCTTAGTATTGATTTGCATATTCATGATCTTTTTTTTATATTTAAAATGCATGAAAAATAATTAATGATTTTTTATAAAACAAGGTTATTCCCGAGTTAAAATAATTCATGAGTTCTCTGCTAGGTCTGCCGAGGAGGATATCATCAATTATCATTAACGAAAAATTTGGGGAAGGATTAGCACCCCCACAACGCCCGTATAAATCGGTACCTTATTAATCGTGTGTTCTCTCAAGTCTTGGTAAAAGTTGGTTTTAAATTTAGTATTTCAAATTAATTCCCAATTTAAAGAAAAATAATTCCATTTTTTATTGAAAATGATCCGGAATTTATAAATTCAAAATTTTCCTATATTCCCCAACAAACGTGGCAAAATATAGAAATTTTTATTAGTTTTGGAAAACTTTCCGAATCATTCTCTTTTTTTTTTTTGAAAGAAAGATATTCCTTTATTAATAATAATTGATGATATTCTCTCCAGCAAACACGGTAGAGAACTCATGAATTATTTTAACTCGGGAATATCTTTATTTTTATTGAAAACCATTATCTTTTTTGAAAACATTTAAAAGAAATGAATATGTATAGGCATGACATAAATAAAATGACATAGCAAAATCTAAATAATATAATGCAACCTAAATGTCATGACACATAGAAATTATTATGGCAAGAATCACATATTATATAAAATGCATGAATATAAAAATGCAATGCATGAAATGTATTTTTTCCTTTAATTAAGGAAATCCGTATATCTAAAAAGATATCCGGTTACCTTAGGAAAATATGTCAAATTAAATATTTTAAAACCAAAATACTTTGTGATTGTTTGAAAACAATTTTGAAAAGCTTGAATTAAAAATAAAAACTGGGCTAAAATTTTTAAAATGACTCTAATTTTCTAAGTTTAAAAAAATCCAGACTTGGCTACCCTTAACCCGGGACTTGAAAAACCATTTTTAGAGTTTAAAAAGGCTTAGAAATTACCCTAAGTCAGTAGCTAACCCTCCTAATCAGCCCAGTCTAAGTAAATTAACCAAAACAGAAAATTGGTTTTTCTTTAAATTCAATTCTGACTCCACTGTCCAGTTTTAATCCACGATTTTTTACCCTATTTTTAAAAATTCCAAAAATTCTGAAACAATTATTGGAGACTCAGGACATGTAAAAATACACGGAAAAAAATCGACTTAATTTTCTGATCAAAGATGAATTCCCAGAAAAACCAGAGATGTACGAGTTTTTGGAGGAGAAAAAAAACTGCTTTGTTTTTCTTTAAAATCAATTCTGACTCCACTGTCCAGTTTTAATCCACGATTTTTTACCCTATTTTTAAAAATTCCAAAAATTCTGAAAAAATTATTGGAGACTCAGGACATGTAAAAATACACGGAAAAAAATCGACTTAATTTTCTGATCAAAGATGAATTCCCAGAAAAACCAGAGATGTACTAGTTTTTGGAGGAGAAAAAAAACTGCTTTGTTTTTCTTTAAAATCAATTCTGACTCCACTGTCCAGTTTTAATCCACGATTTTTACCCTATTTTTAAAAATTCCAAAAATTCTGAAAAAATTATTGGAGACTCAGGACATGTAAAAATACACAGGAAAAAATCGACTTAATTTTCTGATCAAAGATGAATTCCCAGAAAAATCGGAGATGTACGAGTTTTGGGTGGAAAAAAAAACTGCTTTGCCAACATATTTTTTTTGTCTTTGATAAAATCATTTAAAAACCAAAATAAAAATATTTGAAACTCATAGAATGACTTGAAGACAGTAGCTAGGACTTTTTGAAAGTTAAATAAAAAGTGGCTAAGTAAAAAAAAATCACAAAGGTAGAATAATCAATTTGACAAACTTAATTTTCCACAAGTGTGCTCAAGAGAGCATGACCTTGAACCATTAATTGGCTCAAGTCATTATTCAAGTGGCATGAACATGAAATGCATGAAACAATGCAGCAAACATAATGCATGAAATGCATGGATCTAAACCTAAATGTAAGGAAAATGCATGACACAAATAATATGGCCTAGACCTAACATGAACTTGCATGACATTTAATGTAACCTAGACCTAAGACATGCATGGCATTTTCACAAACACAAGGCATGCTTAATTCAAAAATCCAACCAAGTATCATGCAAATGCAAAAACCTAACAACTAGCATGACAAAAATACAACACACAATGCAAAACACATGGAGTAGCCAAATGGCCCCAAGCTTCAACAAGCATGGCATTTTCACAAACACTTGGTATGCTAGCATGAAAAACTAAGTCATAACACAAAAATCACACAAGCATTTTCACAAACACCTAATATACCAAATCTAAAACATGCTTACTAAGATATAAAACAAGAATCATGCAAAGAATCACACAAGCATTTTCACAAACACTTAATATGCTAACTCTAAAACATGCTCAAATTTAAACAACATGAAAACATAAAATTAAAAATGTAAAAACATGATATCTAAGACATAAATGGCAACAAACAAAGCAACCAAATTAAATATAACTTAAGAACATGAAATAACATAATATTTAAAACATCAAAAATAAAGAAAATAGCATAAACAATATGGTAAAATGAATCAAAAATAACAACTTAAAATAAATAATGTAGGCCATTTGGCCATGGTGAGTTTATTGTAAAAACAAAATGTAAGAAAAATATACTTAAGAAAGGAAATGAAGGAAGAACAAGAAACATTATTTTAAAATGAAAACTCACCAAGTAGCTTTTGAACAGATTAAGCTATAAACCCTCAGAGTAGCTTTTGAACGGATTAAGCTACAAACCCTCAGAGTAGCTTTTGAACGGATTAAGCTACAAACCCTCTCACAAGTAGCTTTTGAACGGATTAAGCTATAAACCCTCAGAGTAGCTTTTGAACAGATTAAGCTATAAACCCTCAAAGTAGCTTTTGAACGGATTAAGCTACAAACCCTCTCAACAAAAACACTATGACTCACCACCCGGATAATCCTAATACAAGTGTATAGACTATCTCACAAGGGGTAGTGGGTCATTTCAACCAAAGGCCAAGACCCCTTATTTATAAAGTGAGCACCTCCTTGGCTTGACATTACAAAGGGATGTGGGATTGGGACTTAGGCTAAAAAATACCCATGGCTTGATCAAAGAAAATCTCTAACTTAACTCTTGATTTTTAACCACTTGATTGAAAAAATCATAAGCTTCCTCCTTCCTTTGGGCTTGGGCAGGCCAGCACTTCTCTTTTCCAGCCCAGCTCTGATTTTTGAAAGGCCCAAAGAAGCCCTTTTCGGTTGCTTGGGTGAAATGACCATTTTGCCCCCCCGGATGCAAATAAATATCAAACGGACTCCAAATTCAATTTTTCTTTTTTTAATACTTCCAAAATAATAAAATATTGAGTTCTGGAAGTTTTTAAAATTTTCCGAGTCCGTTTGCTATTTATTTGGATTTTTTCTTCCCAAAATGTCCTTTTATGCCCCTACTTTTTACCATTTTTTAAACGAGCTCCAAATCAAGATTTTTCTTCACCAATCTCTTAAAAATAATTAAAAAGTGTGATCTGGAAGTTTTCATAATTTTTGGAGCTCATTTGGTATTTTTTCGGGATTTATCGGCTTGAATTACTGCATAGAAGGCCCGGGATTTGGCCATTTTGCAAACGAACTCGGAATCAAGATTTTCTTTCGCCAATCTCTTCCAAATAATTTAAAAATGAGATTTGCCAAATTTCAGAATTTTTGGAGTCCATTTGCTATTTTTTCGGGATTTTCCTTTTTGAATTACTGCATAGAAGGCCCGGGATTAGGCCATTTTGCAAACGAACTCGGAATCAAGATTTTCTTTCTCCATTCTTCTTCAAATGATTTAAGAATGAGATTGACAAATTTTCCATAATTTTCGGAGTCCATTTGCTATTTTTCCCAAAATTTTCCAATTTTGCCCTTTAACCTCCGAAACCCGGTTTTGCTCAAAACAAGTCCGATTTTCAGATTTTCTTCAATCTGAGCCTTGGGCCATCCTTTTTAATCATTCCTCATCCATTGGGGGCTTTGTTCTTACCAAGTCGGACCATTTCTGTGATTCTTCCCGATTTCATCGAAATCCACTAAAAACCCTAATTCTCGGTTTTCTTCTGGATTGACTTTTCTTTCGGTTTTTCTTGCAAGTGACTTCTCCATTACCCGTAGTCAGTTCTTATCTTTCATTTGGAACCTTCAATTTCGACCAGTTTGATCGTTTAAGCACTTTTCCCCAAATTTCTCGGATTAGGATTTCTTTTCTACTGAATCTCCAAATCCCAACTTCCGAACTCCATATCTTTCAATGTAGACCTTGAACTTAAAATCTTGATTTTGAAAGTGGGTTGACTTTTTCAGTAGTTGACTTTCTGGGGTTGACTTTTTCGAGGTTGACTTTTTTTGAAGTTTGACTTTTTGTGCTCGTCTTTTTAAACTAAGTCTCGGAGTCTCACCTGCAGGATGAAAACAGTCTTTTTATACTTGGAAACATCAATATGGGAAGAAAACATACCTGTTTAGTGGTCCGGACAAAATTAGGTGTCTACATTAACGTTTGCCGTGAAAAATATGACGTGATATATAGACATCTGTTAAAATGTTGATGTGTAATGTTAAAATCTGACGTGGCATGATTAAAAAAAATCAATTTCTTTACAATGCTAACCAATAACCACAAACCTCTCTTTCTCCTTTCTTCGATACTTACTGTCTCAATTCGTCTATTCGCAAATTATAAATTATTTGATCATCTTCAAAATGAAAATCAAATAAAGTCGGACCAGCAATCAGTCCCACGACAACGATAATATTTTTTTTATTATTATTATTATATATAACAAGTTTGCCACCAAATCAATCTCTTGATTATTATTTATTGCTAGCTATGGTTTTATCTTCAATTAATTTCTCTATTGTTTTTTTTTAGAAAAATCTCTTATCTTATTTTGGAAATCAATGGCATGCGTGTTTAAAACTTAAAAGAATAGTTAAGGGTGGCTTAAAAACGAACAAGTTGCTCTCGAAATTCGTTTTTTTTAATTTCTCCAAAATCTTTCATGTTTTAACTTGCCAATTCCTCACAATCAGTGTATGTTACGATTAGTTTTAGGGTTTTCTTTTTCATTATTTCTTACATTTCCAAAATGTGATTCTTGCAAATATTCGTTGAAATTTTAAACAATAACTGCTTAGCAAAACTTGTCTCCAAAATATTCGTGCATCGCACGAGTCACAAACTAATTTATAAATAAAACTAAATTTTTTTAATCTCAAACAATTATTTCGATAAAAGTAATTTAACACAATTATATCGACAAAAGTATTTGTTAAGTCGTAGTTTATTATCTAATGTAAATTAGTCTTTATACTCCAATTTTGTGTAATTTAATCCTTTAACTTTAAAAATTGAAAAAAATAAATAAAATCATTCAATACAACAAATTTTCTTATTAGTGCCGCCTAAAATAATGTCATTGAATATTCCATTTACGTCATCTTTGTATTTGATTACGAAAATTTCGTTGTCACAACGTTCGTCACTTTAGCACAGTCGCTAAAGATCAAACGTGATGATAGATTATTTTCGTTACTTATTACTAATAATAATTGACACTAATACATAACATCACCTTATAATCGTTATTCTGTGAAGGATAGTTTCATCACCAAATTAAATATAATTATGTCATTAATTATCAGAACCGTCACCTATAATGAAATAAAGTTTTACATATTAGTGACGAAAGTGACATCTTATATTGTTAATGACTTAATTATTGTCACATAGTATGATAAAATAACGTTATGAAATATCAATTTAAAATCGTCACTAATTTTTTTTTACTTTTGTCACCAAACACGTAATTGCAAGATGGCGTACATATAATCGTCACAGATAATGTTGTCAATACAAAATCCTATTTAAATAATATTGCAACTCAAATAATCGATAAATATTTGTATTGGTTCTCAAATGTATTCAAAATATTATATAAATAATATGTTTACAAAGTAGTAAAATTAAAACAATCCAAGTTGTCGACTCAAAAACTTAGATAAAATATATATTCTAATAGAATAATAAACTTAGATCATTGAATCAAAGAGTACCATAACTAAAAAATAGCTAGTACAAGCTTGTATGAAGATCTCAATCAAAATCTTATGTCAATGTTGACGGTGAGTTTGTGGTGCCACTCGAAGCTACAATAAACAAGCTTATAAATGATTTAGGGCTTTGTTATTGTCTAGCGTTCTATTCTATTATCTAAATTTAGTATGAAACAATTATTACACTTAATTTTGTGAAACAAATATTAGAGGATTTAAATTGTAGATTTCTTAACTTTTTAGATAAACAAATCTATTTTAAAAACTAAAATGTTAATTAGTAAATAAATTTAAATAAAAAAATTATAATTTATGATTATACAAATATTTAAATAGATAAAATTAATTCGTGAGATATTCGTGTATCTCACAAGTCACAAACTAATTTATAAATAAAAGTCAAATTTTTTGAATCTCACACAATTATTTCTATAAAAGTACTTGTGAAGTCTTCGTAGTATATTATCTAATGTAAATTAGTTCTTATACTTCAATTATGTGTAATTTAATAATTTAACTTTTAAAATTGAAGTAAATAAGTAAAATTATTAATACTTTTAACGTTTGCCGTAAAAAATATTTTAATTATGTGTAATTTAATATTTTAACTTTTAAAATTGAGGCAAATAAGTAAAATTAATAATAATTTTAACGTTTTCCGTGAAAAATATGACGTATTTAGACATCTGTTAAAATTCTAATTTGTAATATTAATGTCTGACGTGACACGACTAAAAAAATAATATTTTAATAATTATGTGGAAGAAAAACTCAACTTCTTTACAATGCCACATGGAAATTATGCCACGTGTCACCTAATCATTGAATAATTTTTAATAAAAATTGATCACCTTATAAATTGAATGTTGATTGGAGGGAGTAACTAAGAATTTTGTCGTAAGTAAAAATTTGATTTTTTTTATTAAAATAATAACTTAATGGAATTTATTATCTATTTATTAATCTTTTGATCTCTCTTTTCAGAAGCATGTTAGGTTTTTTTTATCTCTCTTTTGAAAATGGACTTTTGCTGTTGTTGTGACGATTGAAGTTATGAGAAAACTTCGTTTTCCACATGAAGATTTGAAGCAGCTATCTCCTTAAATGCTCCTTATACACGGTTATAAAAGTTTTTGAATGGTGTGAAAGCAATGTTGTGAATTATAAGATAAAATATACATATACTGCTAGTAAAATTAATTGTAGACTGTTGGAGCAGTTAATATAAAAATATAACATTTGTGAGTTTAGGGACTAGCAGGGTCATGGTCACCTTAAATTTTAAAAACCTTCAAATTGCTATGTTTTCTAATTTGAAAAAAGTAAAATTTTGATTTTAGCATATTTAAAAAAAATTCTTATTGTCCTTACTTTATAAAATGTTTATTTGTCCCACTAATGATTTTGTTGCTTTAACCCTATTTATGGTTTTCTAGAGTCACGAAAGGTTTTTTTAGGTTCTAAGTTTGGGTTAACATTGTGTCTTGCTATTTTTTTTATGTAATTATTGGTATTTATTTTTAATTTGTTGAAGGCTTTATGATTAAGTTTATAACTCCTTGAATTACATTTTATTTTTTCAGATACAGTGCTTTATAATCGATTTTGTAAAAATATATATAGGTACATGGTGTAAATTTTGTTAGAAGAAAATAAGTTATAATTTTTGCTTAGAGATACATATATCTATACACTTTATATAAAAAAAAAAAATCCCCTAATGGGGTCTTTCCTCGACATGTGTCGAGCTCATTTGCTCGATACGTGGCAAGTATTTTTTTTTAAGTTTTAATTTTTTTAGTTTTAGTTTTTATTTTATTTTTAAATGATTTATTTAAAAGGGTTGGTTCGCATATTAGTTGTAAAATCAATTTAGGATCAATACTTTACCTACTCAGAAAAAAATTAAAAATATATATTTTATTAATTATATTTTGTTTTAAATTTTTTATTTTATTTTTAAATGATATATTTAAAAGGGTATCTAAAGCAAATAAACGTCTGATAAGCCAACTAGAGAAACAAAAAGAAGCATTTCTAATAGTTGAAAATTGAAGAAAAAAAGAGAAAGAGAAACGTGAGTGAAATTCTTGTTTTTTTTTTTATGAAGTCTTTTTAGTTTTTTTTGTTTCAATTTCATTATTTTCAAATTTTATTTTAATTTTTTATAAAAAAAATATAATTTGACCGTTTACGTTATGTCATCGTCTTACTATCCGTTATTAAATTCAACCTATAGTTAGATTAGTTAGTCAAATATTTCTTAGCTTAAATTTTTTTTTTATATAAGTAGTTGTACCTTTATACGAACTTCACTCTCATTCTCGTCTTTGTTTTATTATTATTATTTCTTATTTTAAAATCATTAGAATTTGATACGTTTACAGAAAGCAAAATAATATATTTTTTAAAAATTATAAATAAATAATTAATAATTTTTTTAATACTAAGTATATCATTTTTTAATACAATTATTTGTTATTTCATTTTTTTTATAAATGAATAATTTTAATAAAAATTATTAATTTTTAATAATATTATTTTTGTTAACTAGAATTAGTAGAATTTTTTAAGAATTAAAATATTAATTAATATATAAATTTAAATAGATAAAATGATGATTTATTATTATATACATTTAAACAGATAAAATTAATTCGTGCAATATTCGTGTAATAGTTAAGTCTCTAAGCCTTGATTTTGAGGTCAACACGAAAAAAGTCAATTTCGAAAAAGTCAACTCTGAAAAGTCAACCATTAAAAAAGTCAACTCTAGGAGAAATCAAGTTTCGAAAGAAGAATTGAACAATGGTGAAGCAATCTTGATAATTGGAGATTCACAATTGAAGATAAACGAAAATTTTGAAGGTAAAAATGCAAATTGCAAATTTTAATTTAGGAAAAAAATATGAAATTTTCAAATTTGGGGAAAAGCACGTAAAAGTCGAATTGGATGAAATTGAAACCTTAATTTGAAAGATAATCAATAAATAGAGGTATCTCAATTAGGGGTGTAAACGAGACATCTGTGCTCGCCAGCTACTCGAGTTCGACTCGAAAAAATTTGAATTCGATTCGGTCATTGTCGAGCCGAGCTCGACCAGCTCGAGCTATCGAGCGAGCCGAATTCGAGTATCTTAATACCCGATTCGAGCAGCTCGCGAGCCTAATCGAGCTTTTTTATTTATAATATTTTTATTATTAATTTACTATTTTACCCTTAATATATATATACATACTTAAAAACCCTTAATTCGAGCTCGAGTATATAAACGAGCCTAATCGAGTCGAGCTCGAATAGTTCGATTTTATCTCAAGCTGAGCTCGAGCTTAAAAAATGATACTCGATCGAGCTCGAACCGAGCTTCGAGCCTCGAGTTTCGAATCGAGCTTGAGCTCGAGCTTCTCAGTATTCGAGCTCGAGCTCGAGCTTCTCAATATTCGAGCTCGGCTCGGCTCGATTACAGCCCTAATCTCAATGTCTAATTTCACAAATATTTGAAGAAAAATTGGGTAAAAGTGAAAATTTGAAAATTGCTATTTTGGGGAAAAGTATGAAATTTTGCAAATTTGGAAAAAAAAATATATAAATGATCAAATTGGACAAAATTAAAAGTTCAAAATGAAATAAGATCAATAAATAAAGGTATCTAAAGGTCCAATTTAAAGTAGAATCGAAGGAGAAGTCAACTTGAAAAATAATTGGCAAAATAAAGATTTAGTGAAAAATGGAAAATTCCAAATTTGGGGAAAACCATGCAGATGGTCAAATTGAGTAAAATTGAAGTCTCAAATTGAAGAATAATCAATAAAAAAAGATATCCAAATGTCCAATTTGAAGTGGATTCAAAGTAAAAGTCAATTGGAAAAAAAAGTTAAAAAGAGAATAAAGAGGAAATTCTCAATTGTGAAAAAAAAAAAGAAAAAAAAAAGGAAAAAATAATTTGAAAGTGAATTCAGATATAAAAATTAGGCAAAATGGGTCCAACTCCAATTCAATATATGACAAAGGGGATAGAAAAAGAAAATCCAGAAATTGGTCTGTTTCGAGTAAAATCGAGGTTTCAGAGACTAAAATGCAATTTTAGAAAATCCGAGAAAAATAAAATCCGAGCTCAAAAAATTATGAAACTTTCCAAAATTAAGTTTTAGGAAATGAGAAGAAAAAAACCAAAATTGGGGTCGAAATGCAAATAGGCTAAATTTGAGGGACTAATCCGCAATTTTAGAGAATAATTCAGGAAAAATAGAATCCGAAAAAAAAAAAAGAACCTGTGTACGAACAATTATGAAAACTTCCAGTGGATAGGATGGATTGGATAAGAAAAATCCAAAATTGGGACCGAAATGCAAATAGGCTAAATTCGGGAGACTAATCTGTAAATTTAGAGAAAAATCCTAGAAAAATAGAATCCAAGCTCAGAAAATTATAAAAACTTCCAGAACTGAGTTTAATATTGGATAGGATGGATTGGAGAAGAAAATTCCAAAAATGTGGTTGAAATGAAAATAGGCAAAGTTCGGGGAGCCAAAATGCAATAATCTGGAAAAAATGGAAAACGAGCTCAGAAAATTATGAAAACTTTCAAAATTGGGTTTAATATTGGATAGGATGGATTAGAGAGAAAAAAATCCAAAATTTGGGCCCATTTGCAAATAGATGAAGTTTGGGGGGCAAAATATAATTTTACAAAAAATGACCGAGTGGCAAATAAAAAAGAGGAATGGCCTGGAATATTCCAGACCATTTTAGGCCAAAGAGAGAGAGGGGGTTGAGAGATGTGATCCAATGGTCAAGATGGAAGATAAAGTAGATATTTTTAAAGAAGGAACATGATTCACCACTACTTGCCTATGTGGCATTCTTGGTCAATGAGAGACATTTTAATTGTAAGGATGGAAGGTCATTTGCGAAGGCCATGTGAAAGCCATATGATGATGCCAAGTGGACAAAAAATGCCAACTAGGAAAATATTTTGTTGATAAGCTACATGATAATGACAAGTGGCTAAAGAGAGGTTGTAGAGATAGGGGACAAGAATATTTGAGGTGGCATTTAGAGCCAATGAGAGTGTTAGTTGGTCCCCAATTTTAGGAAATGACCATGAGGAAGAGGGACAAGAAATAGCCATGTGGAAAGGAGGTTGGAAAAGCATGACTAAGGCAAAAAAAAGATGAGCATCCACTACACCAAGGATGGGGCATTCGGCCAACATCTTTTAACAAGGGGTTCTCTTCATTTTTTTGCACACATTCACTACATTTTGGAAAGGAGGAAAGTAGCTAAAACCTTTCAAGGAGAAAAGAAAAGGAAGAGAGAAAAAGGAGAAAAAAGGAGGAAGTTGGAGAGGATTTTTGGAAGCTTTGCTAGGTAACTTGATTCTCTTCTCATGTTCTTCATTTCCATTTCATTTCTCATTCATTTGCTTCTTTCTTTTCTATGTTAGTTTCATTTTTTTTCATTCAAAACAAAGATTTCTTAAAAAGGTTTCAAAAAGGTTTACTACTTCTTCTTCTCCTTTTCACAAAATATCAAAGTTTATAAAAAAATGTCTTACATGTTTTACCTTGGCCAAAACTTGTAGTGTTCATTGTGCTTGCATTTTGTTCATTTTTCTTACTTGCATGTTGGATGTGGGATCTACTATTGTGGTAGGATAGATATCTTCCTTTGATTTCTTTCAAAAAATAAAATAAAAAGGTTTGATGTGCTTGAGGATCTTGGTTTTACCAAGTGATTTTGGTTAGGTAGGGCTATGTTCAAAGAACCAACCATTGAGTCAACCTTTATTTTTTTTATTTGTTTATGTTTCTAGTTTATATTTCATCATATTCATATGCTTGCTTGCTGTAAAAATGTGTTTTCAACTTATTTCCAACTTTATTTTGGCTAGGATCAATCAATGGTCTATAGCCAAAATCTATTTTTCAAACTAGTTGGAAGAAAAATAATATTTTACAAGTTGATTATGCTGATTTTGGGCAATGTTTTCACCATGCATATTTTTTCAAAATAAAAAAACTGATTTAACTTCTTTAAATACATTCTTAGATGAATCCATGGTAATTTTTCCAGAATTTTTAGAATTGTTTCTCAAGGGTTAAAAAATAGATTTCAATAAACTGATTTTTAATTAGATATATTATTTTAAAGCAACTTTAGCCTAGGAATTTTTTGTCAAAATGAGAAACCATTTTTACCTCATTGAATTTAGCATGCACTGAGTCTAAACTGATTTTTTCAGATTTTGTTTTGAATTTTTTATAAAGGTCTAAAAATAGCTTTGTGAAACCAGTTTTTAGGTACCAAAACAAGTTTTAAAGCTTGTAAAGGTCTCATTTTTTACCAAAGGGGAGGGGCTGGCTGAAATCCATAGGTTACTGTTTTGGGATGTTTTTCATGTTAGTTCAAAGATTAAAAAAAAAAATGGTTTTACAAAATCGGATCATAGGTAGCTAAACCGAGCATCAAAAAGTGAGTAAAAAAACTAGGATTTTCACTAGGGCCATTCGGCCACCTTGATTTACTTCAAAAAAATGCATATTTTTAACTCATTTTTGGTTTTCAAAAGGTTGCATTTAAAGTTCGTTTAAAGATACTCGGATGTCAAACAAGGGCATTTGAATGCTCTCTAATCCGAGCCAAAATACGTGCCCGAAATCTTTCATTTTAAAATATCCAACTTAGGTTACTTTCAAAGGTAGTTGGACATCTTTTTTAGGTGTTCAGATTTTCTCTCTTCAAGAGAGAAATACATTCCGTTTTCATGCATTGCATATTTTAAAATGTTTTGTTTAATTTAGCACAAAAACGTATTTTTCAGTTTCCTAGACATTTGGTGAGAATTATTTCCTAATCTTTGTCGGGTCTACCAGGGAGGTTAGAAAATTATTCAACGCACGTGTTTATGAAATCGAAAGGTATGATTTTCGTTTTAACCGAAATTATATACACATCATATGAAAAGATATTTTTAAAGCTTTGCCGGATCTGTCGGAGAGTTCAGTAAAATATCCCGATGCATGTTATTTATATAATTTCACCAAAAAAAAATAATGAAAAAGAATTTTAAAATAATGATGTGTGCATATTCTATGTTCATGCAAGTTCCATGATTAGGTCATTTAATAATCAATGTCAACATTTGTCATTTCAATCATGCAAATTCTATGTTTATGAATATTCCATGATGATGTCATTTTATGATCTAATATTGTGTTGTCATTTCGATATTGTATGATTGTGAATATTCTATGATGATGATTGGTGCTTATGTCATGATATGTAGGCCACCTCATGAAATGTTTGTCATGTCATGAGTTATATGCCATGTCATAAATTACTTACCATGCTATGTAGTCATGCCATGAAATTTTTGTCATGCCATGTATGCCATGTCATAAATTCTTTTGTCATGTCATGAGCTATTTGCCATATCATATATGCCATGTCATGAATTATTTGTCATGTCATGTCATGTATGCCATGTCATTAATTCCTTGCCATGTTATAATAAGGTTTGCCATGTCATGTATGCCATGTCATTAATTCTTTTGCCATGTCATAATAAAATGTTTGTCATGCTATGATAACTATGCATGTTGTTTAAATTATATTTGTATCATAGTAATAATTTGCATATCCATTATCATTTTTTTAAATGGTTTTTAAATGCACAAAAATTAATGATTTTTAACAAAACAAGATTATTCTCGAGTTAAAATAATTCATGAGTTCTCTGCTAGGTCTGCCGGAGAGGATATCATCAATTATCATTAACAACAGAATATCTCTTTTTCTCAAAAAACGAGGGTGATTCAGAGAATTCCAAAATAAATAAAAGATTCTCTATTTTGCCGGGTCTGCCGGAAAACATGGAAAAATTCTGCATTAATAAATTCTGGATCATTCTCAAATAATGTGATTGTTTCGAAAAAAAAGGGAAATTATTTTTAAATATCAAATACAAAAGCGACTTTTACCGAGACTCGAGATAACACATGATTAATAAGGTACTTTTTATACGGCCGTTGTGGGGGTGCTAATCTTTCCCCACACGTAACCGACTCTCAAACCCGCACTTATTTTCTCTGGTTTAAAGCGCAGACTTCGAAATTGGTTTTACAAAATGTTTTAATTAATTTTAAAATATTTTACAAAAACTGGTTTTAATAGGTGACCTATCACATCTAGCCAAAAAAGATTGGTGACAATTCTATTTTTTTTAGGTTGTTTTCAAACTCTCAATTTTATTTACAAAAAATTGAGTCGTTTTTTTTCTTTCTTTTCAACGTCACTTAACGTGGTGTCCCCCAATGGGACATTTTTACGCTATCTATATTTTTTTTTCCTTTGCACCGTTATCATCATCAATAATTTTTTTTAAAAAAGGAAAATAAAAATAGTTACTCGATGTTTCTTTTAGATAACAAACTATGAATTTTTTAGACTAGAAAAAGTAAATGCATAGGGTGCTCGAGGTCTTAGATATTGTTTAACCTTTGTGGGAAGATATCTTAAGTTAACACTACCCAGACCTTTGAAGTACTTGTTTTGAGTGGATTCCTGAAAACATAAGAGATGATGCCACATAAGTTTAGTTTTGTAAGGAAAAGACTCCTCCTGCCACAACAGGTACACCAATTTTACATTTTTTTCAGTACCTCGAATTTGGTTGTAGGAAATTGATCTTTTTATGTCACTGTTACCAAATTCTTTATCTTTCATTTAGATACATTACAAACATGAGTTCTTTGATATGGGCCAATTTTCACTATTTTTAGAGTATTTGTTTGATTATGAAAGATGAGTCTTTGTTCATTTTTAATAAACTTTGCTAGGATATCTTGGAATTGAATGACATGGTGTTTCCTTTCGAATTCTGTTTTCAATATTATCATTAATTTTGATTTAATTTATCTGGGTGAACATGCCATATTTGTGTCATTGTTTCTATTAATATTAATGGATGCATAGTAGTTTATTGCTAGCTAGTCGAGAATTATTTTTTCTATTTGATTTTATGCATGATTATAATGTTTTTGTTTGTTGGACTATGTGAGCATGAGGTTTTTGGATGTCTCTGAACTAGCGTAAGTGCACACCTTTTGATGAGCTTAATGAATGGCTACCCATTTTAGCTTAGCCAAAGGTTTTCATAGAGTAGTATTAATTAGCAATGAAAAAAGTGATTGGGTAGTCTTGAGGGGTACAATTAGATATAGTAATTTTGGACAAACACGATTAGATAACGGAAAAAATAATTAAAATATGATATAAAATACAACGAGACATAAATATACGAAAAATATCAAAATTTATATAACATGAATTATTAAAGTGTCAAAATTTATATAAATATATAATATTTTAAACACGGTTATAACATATAAAAATATACGAACACAACAAGAATACACGAATTATCAAGTCTAAGTACAACAAAAACTAACCTCATGTTTAGTTTAGCTAAGCAATCACAATTTCAATTCATGTGATTTGTTTTAGTGAGCCCAAGATTTTACTTTAGGTGTTGCCCTTTGTTCACATACATTTAGAATTGATTTTATTGGTCGTGTACTTGTGTTGTTGTAGATGTAGATGTTTGAAGATTTTGTGGAAGCATTCAGCTTGCTTGTGGGTTAGAGGATCTCCACTTCAATTGGTAGTACAACTTCCATCCCGTAGACCAAGGAGTAGAGGGTTGCCCCTGTAGAAGTACGTACTGACGTTCTATAGGCGTGCAGGGCAAACGAAAGCTTCTCGTGCCAATCTTTGTACTTATCAGTCATTTTGGCAACGATTTTCTTTATATTCTTGTTAGCAGCTTCTACTACTCCATTCATCTTGGGACGGTAAGGTGTCGAGTTGTGGTGCCTGATTTTGAACTGAGTGCAAATTTCTTTCATCATGGTATTATTCAAATTGAGAGCATTATTTGTAATAATTTTCTTCGGGAAAC
This sequence comes from Fremontodendron californicum, assembly GCA_030761205.1. Taxonomy (NCBI): domain Eukaryota; kingdom Viridiplantae; phylum Streptophyta; class Magnoliopsida; order Malvales; family Malvaceae; genus Fremontodendron; species Fremontodendron californicum. The sequence goes on from JAULJL010000005.1 coordinate 29,107,365, forward strand.
CATATCAGCATATCACTTTCTTTTTCAAAAATTTACACACCACGGATTTGGTCACACTAGCGTAAGAAGTAGTTTCGACTCATTTCGTAAAGTCATCGATCACTACCAAAATGAAGTGATGTCCGTTCGAGGCTTTCGGGGTAATTGGCCCTATCACATCCATTCCCCATATAGAAAAAGGCCAAGGCGTTGTCATGACATGTAGAGTTGTCGGAGGAGCGTTCAGCTTATCCGCATATATCTGTCACTTATGACATCTTCGAACATACCTGATGCAATCCCTTTTTGCAGTCATCCAGTAATAACCTGCTCTCATAATCTGCTTAGCCATCATGTGGCCGTTTGCATGTGTTCCACACACCCCTTCGTGAACCTCTTCGAGTATTCTTTTAGCTTTAGCTGCTTCGACACCCCTTAGAAGTGTATGATCTCTACTCTTTTTATACAATATTTTTTCATCCAAGAAGAATCCCATCACCATTCTTCTCAAAGTTTTTTTGTCATTTTCCGCAGCGTGCTCTGGATAATGCTGATGTTTTATGTATTGTAAAATATCATGGTACCACGGTCTCCCATCCGGCTCTTCCTTGACATGCATACAGTGTGTGGGCGACTCTCGTATACTCATCTTGATGGGTTGGACGTCAGCACTTGTATTTATTTTGAACATTGAGGCCAACGTAGCTAGGGCATAAACATTTGATTTTCTTCTTAAGGCAAGTAATTGAATTCGATCCCTTGGAATTGCTGAACCAATTCCATTATGAATTTGTGGTAGAGGGTCAGTTTTGAATCTCTTGTTTCCCATTCTCTTTTCAACTGGCATATAACTAGAGCAGAATCCCCATATACTTCTAACTCGCCTATTTTTTTTGCAATAGCCGCTTGAAGTCCTATGACACAGACCTCATATTCTGCCACATTGTTGGTGCATCTAAAAGTTAATCTCGTGGTAATGGAGCAGTAGTTTACCTCTAGCGATATCAAAACCGCTCCAATGCCTTGCCCCAAAGCATTTGAAGCCCCATCGAAATACATTTTCCATACATCCTCCTTTAACTCCACGCCTTCATCTTCCCGAGAAATAACCATCAAGTCCTCATCAGGAAAGTCAAACTTTACCGGCTCGTAATATTCTATAGCTCTATCTGCCAGAAATTCGGCCACTACACTCTCTTTTAGGGCCTTTTGCTAGACATAGGTGATGTCATACTCAGAGAGTAAAACCTGCCATCTTGCTAATCTTCCTGACAACGAGGGTTTCGCAAATATGTACTTAATGGGGTCTAATTTAGCAATAAGTAATGTTGTATGATACAACATGTACTGACGGAGCCTACGAGTAGTCCAAGCTAGTTCACAACACACCTTTTCTACTATCGAGTATTTGGCCTCGTAATCGATAAACTTTTTACTCAAGTAGTAAATGTCATGCTCTTTTTTACTTGTTTCATCTTGCTGTACCAATACACATCCCATGGACTTCTCATGTACTACCAACTACAAAAAAAGTGACCTTCCCGGAGTGGGCGGTACCAACACCGATGGATTGGTAAGATACTCTTTCACTTTATCGAATGCTGCTTGGCAATCTTCATCCCATTCACCCAGGTCTCATTTCCTGATGAGTCTAAAAATCGGATCACATTTGGTAGTGAGTTGGGAAATAAAACGGGCAATGTAATTCAATCTTCCCAAAAATCCTCTTACTTCTTTCTGTGTTCGGGGTGGGGATAAGTTTTGGATGGCGCGTATCTTGTCAGGGTCTGCTTCGATTTTTTCTCATTAACAATAAAGCCCAGTAGTTTGCCGGATGTTACACCGAACGTGCATTTGGCGGGATTGAACTTGAGCTGAACTTTCTTAACCGACCGAACAACTTTCTTAGATTAACCACATGGTCTTCATCTTCACATGACTTTGCAATCATATCGACAACATAAATTTCTACTTCTTTGTGCATCATATCATGAAAGAGGATCACCATTGCTCTCTGGTAAGTTGCACCGGCATTCTTTAGCCCAAATTGCATAACTTTATAACAAAAAGTCCCCCACATTGTCACAAATGTGGTTTTCTCCATGTCTTCTGGTGCCATCTTGATTTGGTTGTAGCCCAAAATCCATCCATAAATGAGAACAATGAGTGTCTGGCGGTATTATCCACCAAGGTATCGATATGGGGTAATGGAAAACTATCTTTCAGGCTAGCTCTGTTTAGGTCTCGATAATCAACACATATCCGTACTTTCCCTTCTTTCTTCTGGACTGAGACTATGTTCGCCATCCATTCAGGATACTTGGCGACTTTCAAAAATCTTGCATCGAATTGTTTTTTTACTTCTTCTTTGACTTTTAGGAGCATTTCAGGCTTCATTCGTCTCAACTTTTGTTTCACTGGTTTGCATTCTGGCCCTAAGGGTAAACGGTGTACCACGATATTCGTATCAAGCCCTGGCATGTCCTAGTAGGACCATGCGAACACATCCGCATATTCATGGAGCAGTTCTGTCAAATCTTGCTTTTTTGTCACTGAAAGTGAAGTGCCGATTTTTATTTCCTTCTTATCATTCTCATTTCCCAGATTAACAAACTCTGTTATCTCCTGATGAGGCATAATTTGTTTTTCTTCTGACTCTATCAATCTCAACAAGTCAGGATGTAAGACATAGTTTGCAATCTCTTCGTCGTCAATTTCATCGACGTCAACACATTTCTCAAAATTGATTTCCGAACCATCGAGGAGATTGTTTTCGCATTCATTAATAGGGGACCTGGAAAGGTGGAAGCAAAAGAATATAGATATTTGTATAGAGGAAAAATAGAAAGGATGAACAAAAAGAAGTGGCAAATTGAAACAAAATGCATCATGGCTTGTCATTCATTAAAATGATAATTTCATAAAAAGAGCCCATGCACAAAAAAAAACTTTCATAACACTCTTGGGCAGAAGTGTTTGAAGACATAGTTTGTTAATCAGAAAGAGACCTAAATATAGCTGGTAAGTCTATAGCATGCCAATTCTTCAATTCAAATCTTGGGGGGAACGGGTAGATGGTCTCTTCCTCTGTTTTACTTCCCTTTTCTTTCTCTTGTTCCAGCATCTGGATGCAGAATTTCACGAACATTCCTTCCAAAATCATGACAGGCTTGGTTCCAACTGGTGAATCAGAAAAAATAAAACCCACCGTTTGAAATGTCTCATAGAGATGGGGGATATATATCCTTCAGGTCTCTATCTCGTGATCCCTTAGTCTTGCAAGCCTCTGTTCTTTCCTTTCTCTTATCATTCTCTCTTTGTCTTCTCTAGTTGGCTTGTATCCCAAACCAAACTTGTATTCTTTTCCAATCACACTTATCCACCTTCGGATTCCTTGTAGATCTTTTCCTAAACCGGCCCCGGCTCAGCAACCTTTTCCAACCACCTGAACAAGGCTGTTTTGAGTGATGTAAGATAAATGAGGCATAGGTATCTTAGAATCTTCTCCTACAAATATGGCATTAACAAACTCCAAGGTTCGAAAGAGCATTCCCATGCTTCTTCGGCAACCTCTATGTAGGGGATACTTGAGGGTTTTGATACAATCAAGTCTTTTTCCCCATCCACAATTATTACATGTTCCTCAACTCTTAATTTTACCTTCTGATGTAGAGTGGATGGAATAAGACCAGCCATGTGAATCCAGGGTCTTCCCAGCAAGACATTGTACGAGGGGATGATATCCATAACCTGGAAGGCGATATCAAATGTGCAAGGACCAATCTGCATTGGTAAATTGATCTGTCCCACCACCTGTCTACGGGTCCCATCAAATGCCCATACTATCATATGACTGTTCTTCATGTGGAACATGTCGATAGGCAATTTGACCAGTGTAGTCATAGGCATGACATTTAGTGTGGAAGCATTATCGATAAGAACTTTTGCAATGATATGGCCTTTGCACCAAGCGGTGAAATAGAGGGCCTTGGTACTGCCTGTCCCTTCCGACGAGATTTCTTCATCGTTGAAAGCTATGAAATTATTGACAGCCACATTTCCTACTACTTGATCAAACTTTTCTACAAATACGTCATGAGCTACGTATGCCTCATTTAGTACTTTTAAGAGGGCCCTTCGGTGGGGTTCTGAATTCATCAGCAATTCCAAGATGGAAATACGAGCTGGTGAGCGCTTTAACTGTTCCACCACGCTATATTCACTGTGCTTGATAAATTTGAGGAATTCACAGGCTTGCTCCTCTGTTACTGCTTGTTCTTTCTTTGCTCGACTTCGTTTTCTGGGATAGTCTTCTCTTCATCAATTTTAGCTTTCCCTTTTATGGCATTTTCTGCTGCTTCGGGTGTATAGCATCTCCCGCTTCTTGTAAAACCTCCAATATCGGTAATGTCTACTGCAGCTGTAGAAATATTAAGTGCTGGTGTAGTATTACTAGATTCTGGTGATATCACTTTACCGTCGTATTTCCAGGGCACAGTCTTACCATTCTTACATGGAAAAGGGCCTGGTACTTCAATAGTTACTATCGGCTTTGATACCCTCAGTGTTTCTTTCACTAGCGGGTTCTGGGTTTCTTCATAGTAGATGCTCAATGGCTTTGGCTTGACCCATTTAGTAGCCTTTGGTGTTTCCTCAATCACCACATCCATTGATTCTTCTTCACGTTCTGTGGAGAATTTTGCTACACCGATATCCATCATCTTTTGAATTTTATCCTGAAAATCGGAGCATTGGTCGATAGTATGTCCTAACAAGACCCCGTGATACCTACAGAAGTATCCATTGTCTGATTCCAAGCTCAAAATTCTTTGCCCCATGTTGACTGGTCTATACAGCCCTACTTTAATCATAGTATCCAACACTTCTCCCATATGAGTCCGGACGTCCTCAACCCTGGACAACACCCGGCACCCTTTTCCTTCCACTATTGCATTCATTACCGCTTTCCCATGATCAGGTAACGGATTTGCAGAGACGTTAGGCTCTCCCTTGGTTGTGAAGTTTAGATAATCAATCCTGATCAAGCTTTGCACCTTGTGTTTAAAGGCAGTGCAATTCTCTAAAGAATGACCCGGGTTGCCTCCGTGATAATCACAATTCATGTTTGGGTCGTACCACCTTGGATATGGGGGTCTCATGGGTTCAAGGAATACAGGTTCTACTAAGTGGTTTTGGATTAGCTTGGGGAAGAGTTGGGTGTATGTCATGGGAATGGGGTCGAATAGGGGTCTTGGTTGAAACTGTTGGGGACCCTTTGGTTAGTCCCTACGTTGTTGATTGGATTAGCTGGGTTAGGAACATGTGCAGGGGTTGAGTATATGGGTGCTGCCATGGGTGATGGTGAATATACTGGCATCGACGGTCGATAGCTCATCGAGTATTAAGGTTGTGTAAGAGGATATGGGTATGGGTTAGGTGAGTAACTGTAGGGTTGGTTTGTAGGGAAAAGGGTAAAATTTTGTGGTGGCCGGCTCCCATACGAAACAGCCTGTACTTCTCTTTCCTTCTTCTTTATCACACCTATCTTCTTGACATTTGTTGTTTCAACTCCTTCAATCTTGCCGCTCTTTATAGCGTTTCCTAGATCTAGAATAAAAAAATCGAAACTTTTCCTTTTATTTTTTTGTTTTGGCTGATCGGTTTTCTATTTTTGGTGTCTTGTTTTTTTTTTTTGCGATTTTTGCCTCTGTTGTTTTTTTTGGGTTTTGGATCTGTCCCCTTTTTTTTCCTCCTCTTTTATTTTCATCTCGTTTTGGGTCGGGGTTTATATAGGGGGCTGTGGCAGTGGGGTTGGGGTTGGTTTGGTGGCCAGGCCACTTGGTAGCTGGCTGCTCGATGCCAACGCCTGGTTGGCTGCCGCGTGAGGCAGGGGTGGTGAGTGCAGGCAGCTGCTGGCATGGTAGGGGCTAGGTCAGTGCTAGGCTAGGGGCTAGGTCAGTGCTAGGCAAGGTGGTGGAGAGGCGGTGGCGATGGAGAGCTGGCAGCTTGGTGACAGTGTCTGGGTAGCTGGGTGAGGCGGTGCCTGCAGGGCAGAGGCGGTGAGGAAGCTACTAGGGTTTGTGGCCTGTTGGGCCGGTGCTGGCCTGCTAGGCTACCAAGGGATTAGGCCCTATTGGGCCATGTTAGGGTTAGGGGGTTGCTGGCAGCTCTGGGGCCTGTTGGGAGCATGCTAGGCCATTAGGCCTAGTGGGGTTCGGGGCCTATTGGGCAGGCTTGTTGGCCCAATAATAATAAATAATATAATATAATATAATATAATAAAAAAATGGGTCGCTACATGATTTTCTAAGAATATGATTCTTAGCTTAGTGGATCACAAAAAGATGAGAGTAGAATTCATTCTTCTAGAAGTCATGGCTTTTTTAGAGAAGAATTGATTTTCTTCTTGAAGTCACGATTTTGAGCGAAGATTTATTTTATTCTTCTTTAGTTATAGTTTAAGGATTTTTATTATTTAAAAGAAAAAGATTTTTCTTTATATAATAATAAAATCTTATGATTCGGCTAACATGGCTATAGAGATAGCTGCTCATCCTTTTTCATCTTCTTGATTTTTTGTTTGATTACAGATTACAAGAATAGTTCTTGTTTGTTTCGGTCTTTGTGAGAAATCCAAGAAGAGATTAGCCTTTTGATTATTGATCATACGATCAACCTGCTAGCACAGGGGAATCTCCAAGGCCTTTCAAAGGTGCCAACAGCCGTCCGTGTGGATTACCTTTGGAGGCAAGACACATGTATTGCTCATGGCCTCAAAAAAGCCGTTCGGTGACCATCAAGTTGCTACCATATTGCAGGGATCGGCACACTCGAGATTACGAGTTCTCGAATAGGTACGGATTCTGATCATATTGATTTTTTAGTTTTTAAAAATGCCTTGAAACGCATGTATATCACGATTCATAGATCCTGAGGTAATCCGGGTGTTCCTTTGTTTACTTTCGCTGCACTACTTTGCTATATTTATGTATATGCATGAGCTCGGATTTCCCAACATACTTTCCCACCAGGCAGTCAAAGATCGACTTCCCTAGTTTCAATGGTGAGGACCTCCCAGGATGGTTGTTCAAGTGCCAATAGTTCTTTGAGTTAGATCACACCCCAGAAGAGGCCAAGGTCAAACTGGCAGTGACTAACTTAGAAGGCAAAGCCCTGCATTGGCACCAGAATTGGGTCAGGTACAAAGGGGGAGGTGCAATCACTACATGCATAGCCTATGTTCAGGCCGTAGATGAGGGATTTAGGGACAAGATTTATGGTGACCCCATGACTGAGCTGCTCAACCTCAAGCAAATAGGTACGGTTCCTGATTACCGAGATCAGTTTGAATCTTTACTAGGGAGAGTTGAGTTATCTGAAGAGTATGCTATTTGTTTTTTCTTGAAAGGGCTAAAAACTGTGATTCAACAACCAATAAGAATGTTTATGCCAAGAACCTTATCTCATGCCTATGCCTTGGCCCAGCTCCAAGAATCCCCTTTGAAATCTCTGCACCAATAAATGGTACCAACTAGTAAAAGGCCCCCCTTATTGCCTACACCCTCTCCTGCACATAGAAACAACCCAAGAAACCTGCCACTACTCCCAGCTCCTACCCAAAACCAGGGAAACCCCTGGAGAAGACCAACGACCAACTCAACCAAGATCCGATCCAGCTCTGAGTTTGATGCGAAGAGGTCTAAGGGCTTATGCTTTTGGTGTGATGAGAAATATAAATTGGGCCACCAGTGTAAGAAGAAACAACGCTACCTCATTGAAGTAAACGAACCTGAGGAGGAGACTTCATACCAAGAAACAGAAAGAGAAGCAACTGATGAAGAAAATCCTCAGATATCAGTGTTGGCCATCTGTGGGATAGCAGCCAAGGGGTATCACATGATGAAAGTGACAGCACATGTGAACAAGAGGGCCCTACAGGTGCTGATAGATTCTGGCAATACACACAACTTCTTAGACATGGAGGTAGCTAATAAATTGGGGCGCAAGATATTGGATACTGGACCTTTGAGGGTGAATGTTGCGGATGGTAATAGCCTATCTTGCGTGGCTACGTGTAAAGACTTGACCCCTTCAAGGTACAATCTTTACCATTGATGTGTTGTTGCTGCCCTTGAGCAGCTTTGATATGGTGTTAGGCATCTAGTTGCTTGAGACACTAGGTGAAATAAGGTGGGATTTTAAATAGTTGAGAATGGAATTCATTGTGCTAGGCAGAAGACATGTATCGAGGGGAAGTGCATAGCCCTTGGATGTTAAAACAATCAAAGGTAAACAACTTAACAAGATGCTGACTCACACCTCATAATGTTCAGTGATACAACTGTGCAGTCTACAGTTATGTGATGCCCTAGAAGTCACTTGCAGTAGCATTCACATGGAGGAAAACCCAACCCCTCCTGAAGTGCAAGCATTACTAACTAAATATGTTACAGTCTCTGAGGAGCCTCGTAGTTTGCCCCTACACAAGGGCCATGATCACAGGATACCACTCAAGGATAGGGTTGCAGCCATAATTTCTAGGCCTTATAGGCATTCAACCTTGTAGAAGGATGTGATCGAGAAAATGACACAAAAGATGTTGGTTTCTGGTCTGATACAGCACAGTAGTAGCCCATTCTCATCGCCAGTGCTGCTGGTTAAGAAGAAAGATGGGAGCTGGAGGATGTGCATTAACTACAAGGGACTCAACAAAGAAACCATCAAAGATAAGTACTGTATTCCTCTCATTGAGGAACTGCTTGATGAGTTACATGGTTCCTCATGGTTTTCAAAGATTGATTTGAGATAAGGGTACCACCAGATCATGATGCACCCTCTAGATGTACACAAAACAACATTCAGGACTCATGATGGCCACTATAAGTTCCTGCTTATGCCATTTGGCCTCACCAATGCACCCTCAACCTTCTAGAGCCTTATGAATGACATATTCAGGCCTTTCTTAAGAAAATTCATCCTAGTCTTCTTTGATGATATACTAGTCTACAGAATAAACCTCTAGGAACATGTGCAATATTTGGAATGCACATTCAGGTTACTGCAACAACATTCCTTACTAGCCAAGAGGAGCAAATGCTACTTTGCTCAGGGTCGAGTAGAGTACTTGGGGCACTATATATCAGGGCAAGGAGTGTCTATAGACCCTAAGAAGATAGAGGGTATATAGCAGTGGCCAATTCCCCAAAATGTGAGTCAGTTAAGAGATTTCTTGGGCCTGACTGGCTACTATAGAAGGTTTGTCAAGAACTACGGGAGCATATGTAAACCTTTAACTGTACTGCTAAGGAAAGACCAGTTCAAATGTGGACCTGAAGCTGAGGTGGTATTCCAAAGCTGAAGGCAGTAATGACTTCTCCACCAGTGTTAGCCTTGCCTAATTTCTCACAAAAGTTCATCATTGAGACTAATGCATCAGGAATAGGAATTGGGTAGTATTGATGCAGTGTGGATATCCTATAGCCTATATCAGTAAGGCTCTCTCTCCCAGGCACCAGGCACTCTCTGTCTATGAAAAATAGCTATATGTTATAGTGTATGCAGTCACCAAGTGGCACCCTTATTTGATTGGTAAGCACTTTTGCATCATAACCGACCACCAAAGCCTCAAACATTTGCTGCAGCAGAGGATAACCTCTTCCAACCAGTATTCATGGCTCACCAAGTTGATGGGTTATGACTACGGTATTTTCTACAAGAAGGGGAAAGAAAACATAGCAGCGATTGCACTCTCAAGGGTACAATGTATGGAACTCCTGATGATGGCTTTCTCTAGTGTCTCTACTGAGCCGTTGATTGAGATACAACAGAGTTGGGAAGCTGATCCTGCACTAAGCCAGCTTATATCTAACCTGTAACCTAATCCTGATACAATTTCTCCTTACACATGGGCTGATAACCAGTTGAGAAGAAAGGGGCATTTGATGGTAGGAAATAATGAGGAACTGAGGACCAAGTTGATTCAGTTGTTTCATGATGGTGGGATAGTAGGCCATTCTGGTATGCAAGCCACTGTCAAGAGGTTGTCTAGGGTGTTCTTTTGGAAGGGCTTAGAGAAGAATGTCGGGCAATACATCAGGAAATGTGACATTTGCCAAAGGTTCAAGTATGACAACACTGCCTCACCTGGGTTACTGCAAACCTTGCCTATTCCTTCTGAAGCTTGGACCTAGGTCAGCATGGACTTCATTGAAGGATTGTCGACCTCTTTTGGGAGAAATGTGATACTAGTGGTGGTAGACAGGCTCACCAAATACGCCTATTTTATTGGGATGAAAAACCCCTACACCACCACTAATGTTGCCCAAGCTTATGTTGATAATGTGTTTAAGCTTCACGGGTTACCAGTTGTTATTGTCAGTGACAGGGATCCTGTTTTTACAACCCGCTTCTAGCATGAGTTGTTCAGGATTCAAGGAGTTACCATTCGCATCTCCACTGCCTATCACCTCCAGACCGATGGGCAGACTGAAGTGGTAAACCGGTGCCTAGAGACCTACTTGAGGTGCGTGTCTAATGATCAACCTAAGTCCTGGTACAAGTCACTGTAATTGGCAGAATGGTGGTACAACTCCAATTACCACACCTCGACTAAACTGACACCTTTTGAAGCTTTGTATGGGTATGCTCCTCCTCTGCACATTCCTTACTTACCTGGTGGTTCACAGGTGGATCAAGTGGAGAACCAGTTAGTGGCCAGGGAGGAAATGATGGATTTGCTTAAGCATCAGCTGCTACAAGCTCAACACAGGATGAAAGCTCAAGCAAACAAGCACAGAAAGACAGACAATTTCAGATTGGGGATTGGGTTTACTTGAAGTTACAACCCTACAGACAGAACTCTTTAGCTGACAAGTAGTTTCAGAAGCTTTCACCACGATATTTTGGACCCTACAAGATTGTTGATAAGTTAGGAGCTGTAGCCTACAAACTTGCACTACCACCTGAATCCCAATTCCATCTGGTGTTTCATGTGTCCCAGCTGAAAGGGAAAATGGAGTCCCATTAGGGCACTATTTCACAGCTGCCGACTCCAAGTGTAGTACTTGCTCTGGAACCAATGGTAATTTTGGCTAGAAGAATAGTGAAACGTGGTGACAGACCTGCTACTCAGGTCCTCGTACATCGGACCAATTCATTCCCTGGAGACCCCACCTGAGAGTACCTGTTTGACTTACAACAAAGGTTTCCTAAGTTTCAGCCTTGAGGACAAGGCTCGTCCTTAAGAGGGAGGGTATTTGATATGAGAAAAAGCACCAGCTGGGAATGAGGGCTAATGCTATTGGAATTGGTGAATGCAATGTAGTTAATATCAGTAGCAGGAAAAGCTGTTAGAAGTCGTTAGTTAGTTACTTTTAGCAGTTAACAGACTGGTAACTAGTAATCTTCATTGATTTGTACGAGTATATAAGAATTGTACAATCATCCAAGAAGGATATGAATGAAATTACAATCAAAATTCCTATCCTATACTAATCTCTTCTTCTTCCTTCTGTCATTTTCTCTGTTCTTGGAATTCTCCTGGTAAGTGCTCGAAGGCTGTTCTTCCTACCTAGCTTTCCTGTGTTTGCTATTCCTTGCATTTACCAATCACGTCAGCTGAATTTAACCTGTATCAAAGAAAGAATCGCTTGATTTATAAGCCATAAAAGCCAGAGGCTTATATTTCCCAAATTAAAAAAGAATAAAGAAGAGAGAGAAATGCTGTTGTTGTTTTGAAAAAAAAAAAAAAGCTATTCTTTCTTTGTTTGAAGATAATAGGGAAAGAGCCACAGCCGTGGCTGACTCAAACTATTCTATTCTTCTTGATACAGAAAAGATCTATCTTGGTGGAAAGGTTCTTCCCTATTTTTTTCTACATTTCCATTTTGCATTGATTTTCACTCCCTTTTTTTCAGATTATTATTCTGCATTTTGATTGCTGAATTGGTTTTTTAGTTTTATAGGAATAGAACTCATTTTACGTGTTATTTTGAAAAAAAAAAAATGAGGGAATATTGGTTTGATTCAAAATTCAATTGTTTTTAATTCTGCGATATTGAGAATTTAACTAAATGGGGAACACTAGATCTATGCGTTCCTTATTTGGTAAAGTTTGCTTCTATATATATTTTTTCTTTTATTTTACATATTGGTAAGCTCGAGGAGTTTCCATTTCTGGTTTCAATTGTCCTTTTCCTTTTTTTATATATAAAGCAACCATTTTTTTTTGTTTTTTCTCAACCTTCTTTGTTTTTTTACACCTATTATGGTAAATGGGGCATTCTATTTTGTATAAAATTAAAACACTACGCCAAAATTAGTCTTATACAATATTTTTTTATAGCATTTTTTAAATGTTGTTAAAAATAGCAAAGTCAATATTTTGACAACATTTTGCATATTGCTGTTATATATTATAATGGCCAATAATTACAGCATTTTTAAATTTTTTAGAAGCATTTGACATGTTCTATTATATATGTTATCATATAAAAATGCTTCTGGTAGCACTTATAATTGCTATCATTGAGATCTTTTGCAGCAATTGAAAAATACATGCAAAAGGTCTTGAAAAGCTGTTATAAAGTAAAAATAGAAGCATTCTGATAAGTGTTATTATACATATATAAAAATGCTACTAAAGACATAAGACTGAGGCCACATATACAACACATGAAAAATGTTGTTTTATCTTATTGCAACATTTTTTTTTAGTTTTCACAGGATTTCACAAATGTTGTTATATATCAAATTTGGCGTAATGAAAACTATGTTTTTTAAATGTGCTGTAATATTATTGAGTTCAAAATTACAAAGTTAGACCCCTTTTTTTGTTTATTTACAGTTTTATGTGAGTATTTGATTGTTTTACTGATATTGTGTTATTCTCTAATGTTATTTCTCGTTGCTATTGCCTTTGGGTTTATCTGCTTTTACTTTTCATTTTTGATTGGACAGAGATTCTTTCCTTCTTAGTTTGTTGCTTCTAATGGAAAAATAAGTTGGATGATGGATTCTTCAACATGTCTTTGCAGTTCATTGAAGAAACCTTGACTATATCTTTTTCTTTGTTTCACTTTTATTTTATTATGTTAAAATCGTCTAGCTGTAAATTTACGAAAAAAAAAAAAATTCACATCAACCCAATGTCAATGTCTTCTTTTAATATGACAGATTCCATGCTCTCCTTTTAGATTGTCATCTCTTTTGAAGAATGCAATGATTGATATCAAGACTACTCATTTAATTTATATTTCTCTCTCTCTCTCTCTCTTTCCTTTTGCAAAGTTATGTTAAGTTGGATTTCTCCAAAAAGGATGAGTGCATATGGGAAGTGCTTTTGATGAATAGTTTTATTTAGATAATTTAAGTGTTTCTTTTCTTTTCTTCCTTTTTTTAAGGGTCAGATGAAACAAATTACATAACTGAAAAGCTATTCTTATGGAACAACTACTTACTTAGTTAGAAAATATATGGTACTCAAAGTTTCAAATGCAGCTATTTTATGATTGTTTAATATGCTTAACTCTTTCTATATTGATTGGTATAAACCTTATATCTGTTTATAATCTGTGCTCATGTAAACATCTGCCAGGAATTGCTATGGTCCTGTATCTGTTATAGTTTATGGGGACCAAGACAAGCCAGCACTAATTACATATCCTGATTTGGTTTTGAATCGTAAGTATAATGCTCTTAGATCCTGTAGCCTCTTTCTTTCCTTCCCGAGTTATGTAAATTGGTATTTGTTATACTAAATTAAGGAGTATTCTCCATTTTCTAATTCTGCAATATACGTACTATTTCATTCATGGTTTTTGTTGTTAATTGGATCAATGTGTCTATTCATACACATTTTCATGTGAGAGAAATTTGTTATGAAGCATTTGTTTCTATTAGTTGGTGTAGATCTCCAAATCTGCTTTCTAACAATTGCATTGTTTCTTACTTTGTAATTTTCTTCAGATGTGTCTTGTTTCCAAGGATTGTTCTTTTGTCCAAAAGCAACCTCCTTGCTGCTCCACAACTTCTGCATTTACCATATTAGTCCTCCTGGGCATGAGGTCCGTAAATTAGTTGGCATATGCCTATTTACCTCATTTCTGTTGTATGTGACCTATTTTATCTCCTGGTAACTTACTAAATTTATTTGATTCTATTACTCACATAGTTTTCTTTATGGCACTTTCACAAAAGTTCTTGCAGTTGGGAGTTGCTCCAATTTGTGCAAGTGCTTCTGCACACCGTGTTGATGACTTAGCTCAACCAAGTGTTTTCCTTTTTTTCATTTTTCCTTGCTTCCGTCGTTTGTCGATAGGGTACATTTTCGGTACCCTATAGGGTATATTTGCCACCAGCCATTTTCGATACGAAAAGGAGCCGATCTGGTCTCGAAAAGCGTCAGGTCGATTTGAGGGGCTAGATCAAACCCCCTTCACCCACTCTCTCTCCACTTGTCCTGCTATTGAATCTGCTCTCCTCCATGTTCAATCTTGCTTTCCGATCAAACCCTCTACTTCTCTTCTTTGCTCACCCATTTCTCTCTTCATCTTCTAGTTTTCAATATTTCCCTTCTTTCCACACCATTTCTCTCTCTATCTCCCTGCCTCCTAACCCTTCATTTCTTATTTTTCGTCTGGCTTCCGAACCTTTCTTTCGTTGTTTTTTTTTTTTTTTTTAACTTATTCTCTTTTCTCCACACTATTTCTCTCTATCCCCCTGTTTCCTAGGCCCTAGCCCTTCATTTCTTTTTTTTTCGTTTCACTTCTAGACCTTTCTTTCCTTTTTTTTTTTACTCAATTGGTCCTGTATTATACACCTTTTTGTCAGTTTGGTATTTGGAGAATAAAGTTGGTCACTTATTTGAACTTTCATTCCGTTATTCACATTACCCATTTGCCCTAACACCGTTAATTAATGACTGACGTGGCAAAAAACACTCAATCAGAACATGACACATGACAAAAATGCCACATCAATGTCACATCATGAATGCGACTTCATCATGAAAAAACCAATTTCAAAAAATATATAAAATTCAAAAAAAAAATTAATAAATTAAAAAAAATATAAAAATCAAAATAAAAAACTAATTTTTTTTTATAAAAAATCAAATTTTAAAATCTCAATTTTTTTTAAAAAAAATAGAAATTATAAAAATTATAAAAATGTCAAAAAAAAATTATAAAAAATCAAAAGATAAATATAAAAATTCAAATAAAAAAAAAATTTAAAAATTTAGAAATTTTAAAATGTATATGAGAATTCTAAATAAATAAAAAAACTAAAAAATTAAAAAAAAAGTAAAAAAGTAAAGGTAGTTTTACCAACTGCATGTCAAGGAGAAAAGGAAAACAAGCTTTAGATCTTACAGAGAAAAGGGGGCACTGGGAACTGGTCGATGGACAAAACAAGCAAATATCCAACCATCCCACAATATGTGACAGCTCCAAACAAATTTAAACTGATATAATCATATTGTGAAGATTTTTCCAATTCTGTCTCGTGTCTCGATGCTTAAGCTGGTGATTTGGTATATAAGCGGATGCCGAAGGCCAATCCCAAGATTACCAGGGGAAGAAGGAATTGGAGAAGCTTTATAACAAATTCTGAGGTCTTGCCCTGGTCATAGTGAGGCTACTTAGGAGGATTGGCGCCGACCTGCCCGGTCCAGGGCAGATCGGCGCCGGTGGCGCCTTCACCTCCCTCTTTCTGCCTCTCCCCTTTCCCTTCCCTCTCTCCCATTTCTTTTCCCTTTTTTTTTAGTTTTTTCATTTTTATTAAAAATATTCAGATTTCTTTTTCTTTTTCTTGTTTTTTAATTTTATTTTTACAGATTTTTTTAATATATATAAATTTTCAGTTTTTTATAATTTATTTTGAATTTGAATTTTTTATTTTAATTTTTATAATTTTTTATAAAAATAATATTTTTAAATATTTAATTTTGATTTAAAAAAATAGTTTTTAATTTTTATATTTTAATTTAAATTTTTTTTCCTAATAAAATGACACTGATGATGTGGTATTTTTGCCACGTGTCATGCTCTGATTGTATGTTTATTGTCACATTATTCATTAACTAACGGTGTTGGGGCAAAGCGTTAATGTAAATGACGGAATGAAAGTTCGAATACCAAAGTGATCAATTTTATTTTTTGACAAAATGTGTAAAGTACAGGGACTAATTGAGTATTTAATCTTTTTTAACTTAAAAGGGTTTAAAACCTAAAACTAATACTTTAGTTTCTACTAAGAAAAAAAAAAAGACAGGTGTTATAAAATATATATATATATATATATATGTTAGATTTTACCACTTATACCAATAAAGAAAAATAGAGATGATGTCTTGTGGCCTGTTGGCAGAGTGATGGATTCTTAATTTTTCTAACAAGTTCAATCACTGGTAATCTCAAATATACATAAAATGAAAAAAGGAAAATAGAAGTGAAGAAATTATCACATCCATTAGCAATGAAATTATTATACACGATTAGTAGGATGACACATACCCTTAGGGTATAGTAAAAAATAAAAAATAAAAATGTATAAAAGGAGGGATATGTGACTACCTCTTAACTAGAGGTAGCAAAATGAACTCAAACCCGAAAATCCACTCGAAAAATTTGAATCCGAATCCGTCCAAACTCAATTTGATAAAAAAAAAAAAAGTCAAAGACCCAAACCCTAAAAAACTCAAGTCCGAAATGATCCGAACCTGAAATGATCTGAACCCGAAATGACCCAAATTCTAAATGATCCAAACCCGAGATCGACCCGATCATTAACCCGTAATAATCCGAATTTAATACTAAAAATAAGAATGATCGAGTTATAATTAAATAATTTTTTATAAAGCAAAACTTTAATTATCAATTTTGTTTTAAAATATTTTTACTTTTTTAATCAAAAGTTAAAATTTAATATCTAAAATATTTATAATTTTGGCTACAAGACCCTTTAACTGTGTGACATGTGTCATTTTAAGGACAAAGAAGGAATTGTTTTATTTTTCGATGATAGTTTTGAAATTTCATGTACAAGGATAATTTTTTTTTTATAAAAAATGAAGA
This sequence comes from Fremontodendron californicum, assembly GCA_030761205.1. Taxonomy (NCBI): domain Eukaryota; kingdom Viridiplantae; phylum Streptophyta; class Magnoliopsida; order Malvales; family Malvaceae; genus Fremontodendron; species Fremontodendron californicum. The sequence continues at coordinate 29,124,419 of JAULJL010000005.1, forward strand.
GATGAGAGTAAGTTTAAGAGATGAAAAAAAACAGATGAAATAGATAGTTGGCGAGTATCTTATCTTATTGTAATAGGGTATGGTTTAAATTTATTAAATTGTTAAAGATATTTATGATAATAAATAAATAAATAAAACAACATTTTTGACAAATCAAAAAACAAAAAAAAAAAACAAATATTTCGATTCAATAAAATAAAAAAATAAAAACTAGAGGTTTCCCAAATTCCCCACACCGACCTGCGGTCTGCACGCTCGATCCTCGATAATTTTTTATTTATTTTTCAAAATTTCAAAATTTTAATAATTTTAACAATTTAGGATTTTATATTTTTTATAATATTTAAAAAATAATAAATTTCTAAAATACAAACCATGATTTTATTTTGTTATTGTTCATTTATTATTTTATATTTAAAAAAATTAAATAGATAAAATATAAATATAAAACATGGGTTAGTAGCTCATTAATTTAGCAAAAATGAAAAAAAAATTCAATATTTTTTAAATATAAATAAAAGTTTATGAAATTTAAATTTTTTTAATAATAATTTAAAATAATTTATTTTGAGATTATATTTTAAATGATGATTTTATTTCACAATTATATTGTCATCGTTAATAGAATTTGATAACATAAAAATAAATATATTTTTATATCATAAATAAAATGTATTTTATACAATAAGATGAAAATATTTTTAGAAATAAATAACACTTACAAATACATTTGTATTATGTAATTTATAAATAAAATAATTTTCACATATTTAACTTTTATAATCAATAAAATATGATTATATTCATATTAAAATATAAAAAAAATTTATTTAAATAAATAATAATAATTTAATAAGATTCAACTTAAATTTATTTATGATTGTTAATTTAACTAAAAAAATTATAAATATTAAAAAAATCTCCTAGCGAAGCGGGAGCGAAAATTCTAGCATATATATAAAGTAAAATAATAATTTTATCTTAATTAGTCATTAATATTTAATAATTATTATTCAAATAGTAAATTATTTAAATATTTAAATATATATTGTATATCAAATAATTTTTAATCATGATTTTAAAAAAAATTAATTTTAAGTTAAGATTAGAACATTCGTATTAGAGATGGCAATGAATAGTAAGAAATTGGATATCTGACACTATCCGATCAATTTTTTGTGAATTCGAATAACTTGTGAATTTGAATATTATATTTATTATCCACAACGGGTTCGAATATGAACCCTTAGATATTTGTTATCTGAATCCGCTTTGATTTTGGTTTGAATAGTATCAGATATTCGAATCTACTTTATTTATACGGATAACATATTCGGATATTCAAATCCGACATCCATTTACATATTTAATTCTTATTTAACTTCATATTTTTATTTTTTTAAATGATTGATTTAATGAATTCGGATATTTAACAAATTCAAATATCCGACGAATATTACTCTTTAAATTAGATAGTAATATTCGGATAATAAGCGAATAATAAACGAATTTTGATTTCGAATAAATTAAGTAAATTCAAATATTTAAGAATTACAAATATTTGATCTACTGTCATCCCTAATTAAGACAAATAATTAAGCAACAATTAATCTTATAGCTATTTATCCATTTTAATTTAATTATTTTAATTTAATTATTAGTGTATACAATTATATTTATAGGTATATATAATATAAATCATCCAAAAGTGTTCATAAATATGAAAGCGGACAGCTAAAAACAAGATTGTACCAACTCTACAAAGCCATACATTTTAACAAAACCTTATAAGTTCCAATGGCTTTTGAGTTTCCACCCTCTTCCGATTTTTTGCACTCCAACCTCTGCGCAGATCTCCTTTCGAAAAAAAACAAAACAAGGCCAACAGCATAAGATATAATCGATTTCTGCAGAGTCAGTAGCGCAGCAGCTATTGTATCAATGAAATTCCATTTTCTTAAAACTCCCACCACCCTCGAACATCTTTCAAGTTGGGTTTTTGGATAAGAACAATGTTGCACTTATCCTATCAACATACCGGCCAATTGATCCACTGTTGGTGGGGCAGACTAGAGCTTGAGTATGAGGCCAATAGGGCAGTGATCACTACCCACAACATCAGGGAGAATGTATGAATCATGAACAGCATCAGCTATGGCTTCTGAGACTAGGAAGTAGTCAAGCCTCCACCCTGATTCAAAAAACAAAATTTTAACTAAATATGAATGATGGAAGCTAATCACCTCCTCAAAAATATTTCTAATATCTAGATGCAACTTCAAAACAAAATTCACGTAATTCCAGCAAACAAAATGAATAAATACTGAATAATCATTTTGAGGTACAAGTATCTTCAAATCATAGATACTTGAAATGATTTCATATACTTTAAAAAAATGGCACAAAAATAATCTTATAAAGGAATAAGAGGGTAAGTTTAGACTGTAGGATGTCACACCTTTGTTAGTTTTGCGCCCACCATGCCGATAACCCCAGTAAGTATAGCCAACAACACCTGGATGCTGCTTTCTAAAGGTGTCCACAAACCCACTGGATAAGAAGTTTGTGCCAAAAGATTGCCTTTCTTCAATTGTAAACCCAGCACTTCTTTTGTTTCCCTATGTTTAAAATTTTGAAACAACTATTACGACATTTCAATGAAAAAAGAGTTGCAGCTCTAATTTGCAATAGGCAACTAGCTAGTATCATGATACAGTTATAGATGAGGCTGCATTTTGTATATTTCAGAAACTCCTGAATCCTGATGCATTGAGCAGAGTACCTTTGGGTAAGGAACCTTCTTATACTGTGCTGACCATCATAGAAACCAATATTAAGCGGTTTATAGACTGAAACAGAGTTCTTGTTGTATTGCATTGTTTTGCCTCTTAGAAATGAAATCCTTATTATTTTAAGGGTAAGAGATGGCTTGTCTCACCCTTGATATTTCCATATGGGTTTGGATAAAAGAACTCTGAATCAAATGCAAAATCAAGGAAAATAGAAGTAATTTCATAATTCTTAGACAAGTCCATCATCCATGGATAAGGAGGTAAGATATCAACCTTATTAATCAACAATGGCTCCGTAGTCACACGACAGAAGGAGCTTGTAATGTTTGTGAATCAAATACTGCTACGTGGTTGCTTAAATATATTTGCTTATATTGGTTAAGCTACTAGTCAAATAAAATATGAGTACCATGAAAACATCAAAATCTTGATTGACTTACAGCAGGGTTATAAATGTCTATCTCTTCATGTGCACAATTCAAATCCCCTGTCAAAATGACTGGCTTTGACTTTTCCAGTTCCTGTATCATAGAAGAGAAGCAACTGAAGCATCAAGTCTCCAAACAGGTAAAAGGTAAATAAAATATGTTGCAAAACAATGTTGGTTCGATTAAGAAAGAATTAACAGAAGCTCCCTTAAAAGAAATTACAACACCTACAATACTGTAATATGGAGCTGTCCTATTCCATAAAATCTATGTGATATAGAACAAAAAGAGGAATTGAATAGGCAGGGAGAAAGATGGGGCAAAGAGAGAAAATGGAGATTCTAGAGAAATCACAGGGAAATAGGGGAGCAAAGGAAGGAGGAAGAGGGGGAACTAGAGGAATAATGGATAGAGAATAGAGAAGAGGAATAATAGTGAGAAAGATAGGGAATTAAGTCTCAGCAATATACAATTTGGCATCAGCATACGCCACTTTAATCTGAAATTAGAGTAGGTACTTAAGGACTACACTAAAAAAGCAAACCTAATTAATATAAAGACCTAAAATACCTAGAGATATTAAAAAAATAATTGGGCCCATTTATGCTTCAATAACATCATCCTTCCCTGCATATGCACACTTAAAACTGCTAAAAGAATTAGCATTTAGCTAAAGATCAAGCTTGGAAAGGGTGATGGGATAACAGCTGAAAGAATTTGGTACAATTACCAAATGAACAAAATATAATTACTAACAAGACATGAAATTGGAAAAATACAACAATTTGTTTCATACTTATCCAAATGTACAAGTATTATGTAAAAAATAACCAATATGTTGCTACATTATTGATGACCATTTGGCAGTCAAAGCAGAAACCAATTTCCCTAAATCTTTTTTTTATTATTATTATTATTATTTGGGAGAAGGGGGATATGAACCCAGCTCTTTGAGCAGGGAGATACATGCATGCATCTACTTCTGAGCCAAATGCATATCTATTGTATCCTATGAATTCACAGGACGATATATGCCTAATGTGAATAACAAGTCAAAGGGTGTAGAGGAGAAAGCAAGACAGGGAGGGTGGTTAAACTTGCCAGTATAGAGCACAAATTGGAAAACAAAAATAATTAAATAAGTCAAAAAGAAATTAAAGGGTAAATGAAACAGGGAAATGTAAGCATGCTTACTTTTATGTAATTGCTAAGAGATGGATCCCATTCTGTAATCCTATATGTCTGGAATTAAAATAAAAGCCTTCAGTCAAAAAGTTGAAAATATCAAATAAAAAAGATTGAAAAACTTCAAGAATATTGGCAAGTAACATAGAAAAGTGTTTAAGCCCTTTACCAGCCTTCTCAAGCCATCGCCAGAATTAGGAACATAGACGCTTAACAAATAAAAAGAATCGAACTCTGCTGTCACAACCCGTCCTTCACTATCATGATCTGATATGCCTAGGCCATATCTGACTGAAAGTGGCTTTATCTGTCAGACAACTGCTATTTTTTAACAGCAAGCTAATAAAAAGAAAATAAATTAAAACAGCAAAAGTACTTGATAGTTGATACTTGAATTTCAAAAAGGTCAAGCTCCTAACAACTGTACAGTAGACATGGAATCAAGGAAACAGACATCAATCCCAGTAACCAGTAAAATCATAAGAATGAAATGAATCCCATTGATTAACGCTTGCTAAATGGATAAAATGAAGTATGATTACTCTTCACCTTTCGCATAGTTTCCTGTATCATGTCTCAAAGTCCCATTTCATTATTAGAATATGAAGGTAGCTAGAAACAACAAACTTGATATTTGATCTTTTAAGTACTAATCTGCCAATTCCATTGACAATGTTTCAAATTTTCAATGTAAGAGACAATCATTTCCAAAATTAAGGCATATATTTCAAAATTAAGAAACTAGCAAATAAGAGTATTAAGTTAACAGATATAAAATCCAGCTGAAGCTACTTTAAGAACTAACCTCACTGCCATCAAAACAGTGAATACTTGCTTGACATAGCACCACTAGGTCCTAATGTAAAACAAGATAGGTATATAAAAAGGTGGCATACTTTCTATCCATAAAGGTGAAAAATATTCTGACCACACATAAGATAAGCCTCTTCGAATCCTCAAAAGAACAGGCATACCCGAGATATAATTGCTGTACCAGAATAACCAAGTTTTAAATTACTGCACGTCCAGAAGCTATTCTCGTATCCTTCTATGAAAGACTGTTTGATTGACTCGACATCTTTCTCCTGTTCCAAGAATAATACATGCACTCAATATATCAAGAAATTTAACAAGTCTAAATGCTCAAATTTCTACGTACACAAACAAAAAGATTTGTACACAGACACACACATGTAAAGAAAATAAACACTCTCACAACTCACAAGGACACACAAATTCACAGTCAATCAAGCACAGTCTCAAACACAAACACAATGCAAAAAGGTGTTAATGGCTATTTATATTATCAACAAATTGTGATCTCCTACATGTCCTGAATTTTATCTCGGAAAGAAATAAAATGTTCTCCCAATTATCTTGGAAGCTAGTGCATCCATGACTAAATCAATCTAAATTTCTCAACTTGTCATCATCGGAACACTCACAGAAGAAAGCTAGTATTACCTGGCCAGATTGGGTTATCTAAAAATTAAAAAAAAAAAAAAAAAAAAAAAAAAGAATCACTTACCTACTTAATTGAGAAGGTTACTCATTCTAACGTTTTTTAAACAATTAAAATTAGGAGTCACATTGCAACTTGACTCAAACGCGTATGAAAATGAATCCTAGGTGTCAAAAAGAATCAAACGGCAACAAAATGCTCACAGCTAAAGTTAAAGGAAAAAAATCCAATATCTAACATAACATTCAGCAAAGAAAAACATCTATCAAGAGGAAGAATGTCTTAGCAGCTTTATAAGTTTGCTGCTATTGCTATAAGCCTATAACTATGTTTGAACATAGCAATTAAAGAAGAGGTGAATCAAGCACTACAGTAAAATATCTAGTTATCAAATTAATGCAGAGATCATGGTAAGCTAAAGCAGAAAAAATTATATGCTACAATGAGACTTTCTAACAAAACTACTTACACTATATTGAAATTTTCTTAGCTACAGAATGATAATTTATATACTTGCCTGCAGTTTAGTCTCTTGCAAACACAATACATCAAAGTTTTCCCTTTTGGCAAGTTCCAGGGCAGAGAATCCCTCTAGTTTCAGCAATGCTCTAAGCCCATTGACATTCCAAGACAGAACCTTGACAAACTTTGTATTCCCCTTAGGAAGTGAACATCTCATGGTTCTAGGATTATATGCTATCCACCCTTTCTGAGGCTTCTTATGGGCCAAAATAGTCCATGGTTCGCTTTGATTCACATGAAGAGTAACTCCATTTTCAGTACTAACATCTTTGCTATCAACATCTGAAGATACTTTCCTCTTTGTCGGAGAAGCCTTCCTACCTAGCCACATCAAGGATCAAACACAATAACCCGTCCTTCTAGTCAAATTAAATAAACAACCTAAAGCAAATACATGAGAGAAAAATGGAATAGTTCCATAAATCACAACAACAGCATAAACACTATTGCTACATATGTCTATATTTTCTGCACTACCTGAAGCACGAGCAGTTCTGGCTGATAGCTTCTGCTCGATGATGACAAATTTAGCATCAACTTCAACAGTTTCGCCCTTAATTTGTAACTGTTTTGCGGTCCTCTTGCTCCGTTGAACCTTGGAAACCTTAGAAATAGTTTTAACATCTTGGACTTGATCCTCTACTGATCTTGTCTCCATCCTCATATCCATACTCATAGATATGCTTTTATCAGAAATGGAGGGATCTTGTTTATTTGCCAAAAGAGAACTGTCACCTGCACATGCAAAGAATTCCAGAGATAAGGAAAGGAAGCTTGGAAAAGCAACTAATTATTTTAACTTTTAAGAAAAATTTAAATTAGTTATGCACAATCTTGGCAGCTGCCATGTGAAGATTTGAACATTGAAATACATAGTAAATCTTAATTTCCGTAGAAAATTGCATACCATCTATTTCCTTGGCCAAATAAGTGTGTAAAGCAGATACAAGGTCACGTTTCAAACCTTTGGCAGGGATACCAGCAGTCCTATCAATTAGAAACGGTTATAACAAATGTCAATAAAAGCAAGTCCAAGTTACTGTTTTCAAGGACATTAAAATCCCATCAACAGGTTTCAAACCAAAAAGTCACGATTACATACTTTGTAAGTAGTTTTGAACGAAACAATGAGATTAAAAACAAATGCAACTAGTTCGAGTTTTTAGCTTGAGCTGTTTTACCACATAGCTTCATTCTCGGAAATATCTTCTTTCCGAATCAACATGAAACCATAGCAAATAAAGCACAAAACTTTTTCTAAATGCGACTTGCATAACCGACTGAAATCAATCCATAATTTAGAATGCAAGAACATCAAACAGAAGAGTTATATGCTTTTATATGTTACCCCCTTGAAACTTGTTATTTACCTCAATGCAGTTCTGAGTTGTTGAACTGTCATTGCTTCGATTTTGCCTGGATCATCCTTGATATCCTGCAACAGAACCATATTTACATCTACCTTCTTTAATTACTATCAATATAAAAAAAAAAAAAAAAAAGCATAAAATTAATAACTTATAACTCAAAATATGACATTCTATTAAGGATTAGGGGTTGTACTCATTAATCCTATTGACTTGTTTATCTTTATTATGCTTACTAATTTACTTTTCTCACAACTTTTATTAAAACCCAAATAAAACTAAGAAAAGCATATTCATATAAAATTAAAAGAATAAACCTTGAGAAGAGGCTTATCAGAAATGGGGTTGTCGTTGTCTATCACTCCTTTGAGCTTCTTATCAATGTTTTGGTCAGCAATGGAGGATGAATTCGAAAAGCTTCTTCTCTTAGACCCCATTACTTTTCCTCTTAAGGGAGCCAATCTTCCAATCTCCAAACTCCTAGGGCTCACTGCAACGCTACACCTTGTTCTGTCAGTTTAAATTTCTATCAGAAAAAACAAAACCAGGGAAAAATAATTAGAGAAAGAAAGAGAAAAAAACCTTGAAAGATTGATGAAAGTTCTAAAACCAATTTGCAATGCTTGGTTCATCTATGGAACCCAATGCCAGAGAATGGGAGGTGTCGCGTAGGTTAAGCAGGAGAGAAGCGCACGTTAGCAGTTAAACCGCCAAAATAAGAGTTTGCCTTGCTTGCTCCTCCGAAGCCACGCGTGCCTCTCCAACCAGACAACGAAAACAGCTGTGACGGGATGGTGTGTGATTGATTCTTGTAGTAGTATCATTGCTCAGAAAATATGTATTTGATAAAAACTGCCATGGCAATGCAGGGAAATTAGGGTTTGCATAATTCCGTTTTAACTATTGATATAAATTTTTTAAAAATTTAGTTATCAAATTAATTCGGTTTGAAATTAAAAAATAGTCGAATTAATGGAGTTATTTGAAATATATATAAAACTAGTTTGTGATGTATGAATTGATTTTATTTATTTGATTAAGTAATATATGTTTTAATTTTGTGCGTATTATAATTATAATTATAATTTTTATATTATTAATTTTTAAATTATAAATTTATTAAAAATATATTTTAATTTTAAATTTGAGAGTTTTGGATATGATTTATGTATTGCATGAAAAAGTTATTTTATATATTGAGTAAATAATTGAAACAAAAATTTATATTTATATTAATAAAAATTATTCATTATTTTAAGTTTTATTCATAAGTTTTTGTTTAATAAATTATCTAATGAATTTTATTCAATATTTTAGTAAAATTACCACTCAAAATTTTAATTGATTTAAAAATATACATTTATTTTTAAATGATTTATTATATTAAAAAGTTAATTATATTCAAATATATATAGCTAATAAAATAAGTATTTTAAGTATTTTAGTAGATGACTATTTTTTATTAAAACATAAAGAAGTTATTCATTAGTTATTACAATAATTAGAGCATATAATATTAGATGAAAGAAATTTTTTATTTTTTTAAAAAGATAAATATGTTTTTATTTAAGTATTGAAAAAATTAGTAGATGTGTACAAAAAAAAAACAAAAATATAATATCAAGTAATATATATATATATATATATACTTACTTTGGAAGAAAAGTTATATATAAAAATAAAAAAAATAAAAAACGAAGCAACACATCTATACATACATATATTTTTGGGAGTTAATAGCACCAATGATCCCTAAATTTTAGGGTATATTTTATATTGATCCTCAAACTTCAAAACGTATCAATTAAATTCTTAAATTTATAGTTTTATATCAATGTGGTTCTTTCGTTAGCAAAACTGTTAGAATAGGGGTTAAATGACAGATGACATGTGACGTGTAAATTACAAAAATGTCATCCTCCTGATCTAATCCTTCTTTTTGTCTTTTTATTTTTGTCTTTATTCTTTTTTCTTTTTCAAATTTTATATTTTTTCCTCGTTTTTTTATAAATAAATACAAAAATAAAAATAATTTAAATTAAATTAAATTAAATTAAATTTTTGAAAATATAATTAATTTATAAACATATAAAATATTTAGTTAAATTAATTTTATAAAACGTAACAATAAAATATTTTATATTTTATTTCTTCTTTATTATATTTTTCTTTTTTCTCCTCTTTATAAATAAAAATAATAATTATATTATAATTTAAACTAATTTTATAAAAATAAAATAATTTATGAAAAAATAAAATATCTATTTGCATTAATATTATAAAAATATTTTAAGTTTATTATCTCTTTTTTTCTTTTTCCTTTTTCTTCTTTATAAATAAATAAAAATAATTTATATTATAATTTAAATTAAATTTTTAAAAACATAATATATTTATTTACATTAATTTTATAATAAAAAATAATTTTTCTTTTTCTAAATAAACTATTTTTTATAAAAAAAAAAATAATTTATAAATATAAAATATTTATTTACATTCATTTAATTGAAATTTTATATTTTTTATGTCGACTCCAATGCTAAAATTGAAGCGGCAACTACCTTGACTGAATCTGCCATAAAACGCCAAATCGGACCCCCCTCGATTATGTCCAGGAGGAAATGGTTAGTATTCAAAATTCGGTTCCGTTTGAATTTGAACTAGGAGAGATTGTCAAATCAGATGAATGGCTAAAGCTTTTCGTTGTGGGAATGTTACATGAAGTCACTAATCCGAAATTATTAGAAGATTTCTTTTGTGGCCAAGGTTTTTGTGGATGCAGGGTAGCCATAATTGATCTTAAAAGAGTCTTATTTCTTTTGAGACCAGTGTGGATTACGTCAAATTCTTAGAGGAAGAACACAAGTGGAGAGGAGATTGGTTTGTGGAGGTGCGTGCTTGGTCACCGAACGATGTAGCAATGGATTATTTTGTCTGGATTCGGGTTGAGAGGGTTCCATTGATTTATTGGAATCTTGAGTTTTTCAAAAAGATTGCTGAACAGTGGGGGGTATTCATTGCGGTGGATGAGAAGACATAGTCAAGAGAGAGGTTCGATGTCGCAAGGGTGCTTATTTCCTGTTCGAAACCATTCACGTTTTGTGGGTTATGTTATTGTGTCATCAACGGTGAGATAATTCCTTTACAGATTTCAAGAGACTTCGTTGCGCCCCTTTAATATCCGAACAGTTTCAAACATTTTTGGGAGGGTAATGGTAATAGTGATGAAAAGGAAAAAAAGTTTGATGAGGGTTTTTCTAACAATCAGAATTTTAGTTGAGATTCTAAAGAGGATTGTATAAAGGATCAAATAGAAAGGAACAACACAGTAAGTCCTTCTCAGTCTATTGAGGGTTGCACGGAAGGGCATGGTGGCCATGGTGAATCAGTGGAGAGGCCGAAGGTAAGGGAGGTGGTAATGGAAGATAGGCAGGATAAGGAGGCGCAACAAGAGGTGATGTTCACACCGAAGAAAAGAGGTAGGCCAAGAAAAATGATGGTTTTTAATTTTGTTAAAAGGAACTATCCAAGAACGAGGTCAAGGGGGTCTTTTTGATATTGAGACAAGAGAACAGAGGGAAGAAGAGGTTTGTGTTTCACCGGATGAGGGACAGTTAACGTAGGTATAGGGACAACAGTTGGGCATACAGTGCGATGGCAATGACAGTGAAATAGTTAAGATACTTACAGAAATGGAAGAACGGGATGCGGAAGTGGTACGCGGCAGAAGGACAACTTAGTAGAGTTTCGGGACATATGAAAGAGGTGTCTTTTTTTGTTAATGAAGTTTATTTCTTTTAATGTTAGGGGTTTGGGTAAGAACGAGAAGGTTAGAATGGTGCGTCGTTTAGCCCTTAAAAACAAACCTTGGCTTTTATTGCTGCAGGAGACGAAGTTAGAAAAAGTTGAAGGAAGTTTATTGAGGAAGATATGGTATGATGGCAATGGATCGATGGAGATAGTGGCTGCACAGGGAAGTTCGGGCGGTTTGATAACAGTTTGAGATGATAGGGTATTTGTGGTGACAAAGGTAATAAAAAGGTCTCGGTATTTGGTTTTAATAGGGGAATTCACTCAAACATTGTTAAAAGTGGCCTAGTAAATATCTATGCGCCAAATCATGACGGGGGGGAAGAAGGAACTCTGGGAGGATATGAGGAATGTTATGGCACTTTTCACAGGTCCGTGGCTAATTGGGGGTGATTTCAACGCTATTTTGCATAGCGATGAACACATTGGTCTGTATTGCAATGTGAGAGCGATGTCTGACTTTCAAAGCTTTGTTGCAAATGTCGGGTTGATAGAGATGCCGATGAGGGGGCAATTTTACTTGCTGTTCAGTCAGGGAAAGTATGTTATATAGCAAGTTGGATCGGTTCTTGTTCACTCCTGATCTTGTTCACTCCTGACCTTTTGCATTACTTTCTTGATATTTCGATACAGATATTGCCTAGTTATTTGTCGGATCATAATGTTATTTGTTTGTTATCAGACAAGACGGATTGGGGGCCAATTCCATTTCATTTTTTTGATCATTGGTTCATGGAGGAGAGGTTTGACAAAGTAATAATGGAAGCATGGGTAAATGAAAAAACGGATAGTACATGAGCTAAATTCAGAAATTTGAAGATGGTTATTAAGGATTGGCAAATAAGTAAAAGAAACACCTTAGAGGATCGTATTAGAATTGTTGAGAAAGACTTAGCTGAGATAGATCCCAAATGGGTTCGGGGATTAGTGACAGAGGCGGACAAAGAAAGCAAGATTCTCCTAACTTCTCAGTTGTGGCGTTTGTTCAGAATGGAGGAGATGCAGTGGAAACAGAAATCGAGGTTGAATTGGTTTCAATGTGGGGACAAGAATACCAAATTTTTTCATGCAACGGTAAGAATAAGGAAGAGACATAATAATGTGGACAAGTTGTTGCACAATGGGCAAGTGGTATCTGAAACACGACATTAGGCAGGTAGTTTTTGATCATTTTTTAGGTCATATCAGTTCTAGTATGACAGATTTGAAAATCACTATGCCAGGTTGCGAGTTCAAAGTGCTATCATCAGAGAGTAAAGACTTCTTAGAAAAGACAGTGACAGAGGATGAGGTATGGTCGGCTGTGCAAGGCTGTGGTAGTTCGAAGGCACCAGGTCCAGTTGGTTTCAACATGGGCTTTATTAAACAGAAGTGGGACATGCTGAAAGAAGACATTTGTAATTTTGTTTTTGAGTTTTGCAGGACTGGGTTTATGCCTAATTGTGTTAAGGCGTCTTTTATTTCTTTAATACCAAAAACACAGTCTCCCACAGTTGTCTCAGATTTTCGGCCTATTTGTTTAGTAGGATGTTTGTACAAAATAGTTGCAAAATTATTGGCAAACATATTGAGAATGGTGATGGCGGAAGTTATTGGTGAGTCGTAGTTTGCTTTTATTAGAGGGCGTTAGATCCTTGATAGTGTGCTGATAACAAATGAAACGGTAGATTGGATCAGGAAAGAAAATAAAAGAGCTTGTGTATTGCAGTTAGACTTTGCAAAGGCATATGATTGTGTGCAATGGGGTTTTCTTGACTATGTTATGGGCAGGATGGGGCTTGGTGATAAAAGGAGGATGTGGATAAAGGGGTGTATTGAATCCGTGTCGTTGTCAGTCCGGTGAATGGTTCACCTACGGGCCAATTTGAAATGAAAAGGGGATTAAGACAGGGTTATCCTCTCTCTTCTTTTCTCTTTAATATGGTAGTAGAGAGTCTCAATGTGCTATTACGGAAGGCTAATGAATTGAACTTATTCAGAGGCCCAGTGGTCGGATCACAAAGGCTAGAAATAACGCATCTACAATTCGCAGATGATACAATGATTTTCTCGGAAGCAATGGGTACATCATTGAGGAATGTAAAGCGAACTTTGAGGTGCTTTGAGATGATGTTGGGCTTACAGATAAACTTCACTAAAAGTTGTACGGCAAGGATTAATGTTGATTCAGATGATTTAAAGGAGTGGGGAGACATGCTGGCATGCCGAACAGTTGATTGGCCACTGAAGTATCTGGGTTTACCGCAAGGAATTCCACCATGTGGGATCCAATGATTAGAAGAATATAATCAAGGTTGGGCCATCGGAAGAAGAAATATCTATCTACTGGAGGAATATTAACTTTGATAAAATCGGTAATGGCCAGTATGCCTTTATACTTTCTATCACTGTTTAAAGCATCGGTGGCAGCGATCAAGAAAATTGAGAAGATTCAGAGAGATTTCTTTTGGGAGAGGAACAATGAGAGACATAAACTACATCTTGTAAGTTGGTCATCAGTATGTTGGAGTAGTGGCAATGGTGGATTGGGTATAATTCTAGTTGAATTGCAAAATAAAACCTTACTCAATAAATGGATTTTTAGATTTTCAAAAGAACATGAGCGCAACTGGAAGAGGATCATATGTGCCAAATATAAAATGGAAATGACTGAGTTAATTCCAAAACATGAGGTTCGGATTAAATCTTCTAAGCTGTGGAGTGGAATAATTGAACCTTTGAGAGAAAGGGGTAAACATCATAATAGCTTCTCGGACAATATTGGAATGTTGCAGGGGGATGGTGGATCCATTCGATTTTGGAAGGATAGGTGGTTAGATGGAGAGTTGCTAAAAGAGAAGTATCTGAGAATATATGCCCTTTCAGAGGTTAAAAATGCAGTGATCAATAAATTTGGATGGTGGGAGGGGATATTTGGAGATGGTGAATTACAATGTGTAGGGATGTTTTCGACTGGGAAATCATTCAATGGCAATCTCTGCATGACATGCTCAGGTGTGTTCAATTGGATACAAACATGAAAGACAGGCTCATTTGGAAACCGACTCTGGATGGTCGGTACAGATCGAGATTGTTTAGACAGATAGTAGAAGGTTGTACAACCGACAAGGGAGGTATTAACATATAAAAATAACATGATCTTATTCCACCAAAAGTGGAGATTTTCTTATGGACTCTTAATACAAGGGAGGGGATTCGGCCAAGGCCTCTTTAAGTAGAGGTTCTCTTCATTTGCTAAGGTTGGTTGGTCATTCTAAGGAGTATAGGAAATAGCTAAGGTGATTTGGAGAAGGAAATTTGAGGAAAGAAAATAGCAAGAAAGGAGGAAGGCTTGGAAATTAATTTGGTAAAGCTTGGAAGGTAGCATTTCTTTCCTTCTTCTTGCATTATTTCGCTTGTTCTTCATGTGATATCTCTTTTTCTGTGTGAGTGACCAACCCTTTTCTTGTGAAAATAAAGTTTTGAAGGTTTTTATCTTTTCATTTCATCAAAAATCAAAAGAAAACAACATTTCTAATTTTTTTCTACCTTGGCCGAATCTAGATGTTTTTGTGCTTGCCTTGTGTTTGATTTTTGGCTTGCATGTTTGATATGAGAAACATGATTGTGGAAGTTTTATATTTCTTTGTAGGTTTTGTTTTTCAAAAAATAAATGAAATAAAAGAGGTTGAAAGGCTTCATGATCTTGATGAAAATCAAGTGATCATGGTTAAGGGGACTATGTCCATCGTACCAACCATGGAGCTCACCTCCATTTTTCTTAGTTTGCTTAGTTTAATTTCTGATTTTTGAGTTGGAAAGGCTTCATGATCTTGATGAAAATCAAGTGATCATGGTTAGGGGGGACTATGTCCATTATACCAACCATGGAGCTCACTTTCATTATTCTTTGTTTTCTTATTTTTATTACTTCCATGCTTGTCTATGCATTTTTGGTCATGTTTCTTTGCATTATTTTATGCCATACTAGTTTTTGCATCATTTTCATGTCATGCTAGCTTCTTATACCATTCGGCCATCTCATGTATTTTAGGTCCATGCCATGCCTTGCATCATATTTGGTTATGTCATGCATCTTAGGTCATGTAGCTATGTCATTTAGCATTTTGTGTTCATGACATGCCTTGCATCATATTCAGCCATCTCATGTATTTTAGGTCTATGCCATGCCTTGCATCATATTTGGTTATGTCATGCATCTTATGTCATGTAGCTATGTCATTTAGCATTTTGTGTACATGACATGCCTTGCATCATTCTTGGCCATCTCATGTATTTTAGGTCTATGCCATGCCTTGCGTTATATTTGGTTATGTCATTCATCTTAGGTCATGTAGCTATGTCTGTCGCAACCTAAAAAATAACAAGTCTCATCGCAAGACTTTATTATTCGTTAAGCGTGACATTAAAAAAACCGAGAAAAAGTCGACTTATTTTCTCTAGAAAAATGAATGTTTTGAAAATAACTTTGAAAAAGACATGGAGTCACTACCAATCTTTTTTAGCTAGGTGTGATCGGCCACCTATTAAAACCTATTTTATAAAACATTTTAAAATTAATTAAAACATTTTTTTAAAACCAATTTCAAGTCTGCATTTTAAACCAGAGAAATCAAAGAAGCGGGTTTGGAACTCGGTTACGTGTAGGGAAGGATTAGTACCCCCACAAAGCCTGTATAAAACAGTACCTTATTAATCGTGTGTTATCTCAAGTCTCGGTAAAAAGTTGATTTTTAATTTAGTATTTCAAGTTAATTCCCAATTTTAAAAAAAATAATTCCATTTTTTTATTGAAAATGATCCGAAATTTATTATTTCAAAATTTTCCTATATTCCCCAACAAACGTGGCAAAATCTAGAAATTTTTATAAGTTTGGAAATTTTCCGAATAATTATCATTTTAAAGAAGATATTCCATTATTAATGATAATTGATGATATCCTCCCCAGCAAACTCGACAGAGAACTCATGAATTATTTTAACTCGGGAATATCTTTATTTTATTGAAAATCATTATCTTATTTTAAAACACATTTTAAAAAATATGAATATGAAAATGTGTGACATAATAAAGATGACATGAAATAATCTAAATGAATATCCTAAATATCATGATATATGACCTAAGTGTCATAATATATTCTAGATGAAATGAATATAACCTAAGTGATATAACATATTCTAAATGAGATGCAATATCCTAATATCATGATATATTCTAAATGAAATGAAAATGATTTAAATGACATGATATTCTAAACTAAATATCCTAAATAAAATGAAATGTCCTAAGTAACATAATATAGTCTATATGAAATCAAATGACCTAGATTATATGGAAAAATTAATTGATATGGAATATTTTAAATGACATAGCATATTCTAAAAATATAATCTAAATGACATGAAATGACATAAAACATAAAATAATGCTATCATACAATATGCATGAAAATAAAAATAAAAATAAAAATAATAATGCATGAACATAATATATGCTAAATAATATAACAAAAATAACTAAATAAAAAGCATAGGATATCATGAAATATTCAAAACCATATAATAATTAATATAATATCAAAATTTTAAATAAAAAACAATAACACCATCATGAAAATTAACATAGCAAAAATCACATATTATAGTATGCATGAATATGGAAAATGCAATGCATAAGAATGTATTTTTTTCCTTTAATTAAGAAAATCCGAAAATCTAAAAAGATATCCGGCTACCTTAGAAAAATATATCAAATTAAATATTCTAAAACCAAAATACTTTGTGATTGTTTGAAAATAATTTCGAAAAGCTTAGATTAAAAATAAAAAAATAGAAAACTTAGCTAAACCCTTTTTTAAATGGCTCTAATTTCCTAAGTTTAAAATCCCGGATTTGACCACCCTTAACTCGAGATTTAAAAAATCATTTTTAGAGTTTAAAAAGGCTTAGAAACTACCCTAAAACAGTAGTTAAACTTCCTAATCAGCCCCTTCTAAGTAACTTAACCAAAACAGAAAAATAATTTCCCTTCAAATTCAATTCTGACTCCACTGTCCAGTTTTAAACACAATTTTTTATCCTATTTTTAAAAATTCAAAAAAATCTAAATAAAAATAATGGAGACTCAGGACATGTAAAACTACACGAGAAAAAATCGACTTAATTTTCTGATTAAAGATAACTGCCTAAAAAAATCAGGAAAGTACGAGTACTGTGCGAAAAAACTGTTTTGCCAAAACACATTTTTTTGCCTTTGATAAAATCGTTTAAAAATCAAAGTAAAAATATTAGAGACTCTCCTAAGGACTCATAAACAGTAGCTAACACTTTTGAAAAGTTAGGCAAAAATTGGCTAAGTAAAAAAAAAAAAAATCACAAAGGTAGAATAATCAATTTGACAACTCTTTAATTTTCCACAAGTATGCTCAAAATGAGCATGACTTTGAACCATTGAATGGTCTAAGTCATAAATCAAGTGGCAATGACATGAAATACATGAAAATACAACAAATATGATGCATGAAATGCATGATTTAAAACCTAAATGACATGAAAAATGCATGACATCAATAAAATGACCTAGACCTAAATGAACTTGCATGACATTTAATGCAACCTAGGTCTAAAATGCATGAATATGCATGGCAAAGCAAACCAATCCTAAACCTAAAGAATGCATGGCAATAACACAAACATATAGCATGCTTAAATAAAATACACAACCAAATATCATGAAAATGCAAACCTATCAACTAACATGATGAAAATGCACATGCAAAGCATAAAATAGAGGGGTGGCCGAATAGCCTCATGCTTTAAAATGAACATGGCATTTTCACAAACACATGATATACTAACATGCATAGCTAAAGAATAACACTCAAATCATGCAAACATAAAGTAAAGGCATGAAAACCTATAGGCATTTTCACAAACACATGGATTACAAAATGTAAAAACATAAACAAACTTAAACATTTTGAAAAAAAAAAATCGAAAATGCAAGACAAGTAAAATAAACATGATAACAAGATAATAGACTCAAAAATGGAAATAAGCAAGCAGCCAAATTAAAACAAGCTTCATGTTTATGTATTAGAAGAAGATTTAAAGCATCAAAACTTGTTAAAACATCACTAGAATCATGAAATAAAGAAGCAAAACAGCAACTACCAAAAATACTAGGCCATTCGGCCAACTCAAAAATAAGAGGAAAAAAAGTTTCAAAAGCTTTTTACAAGAAAGAATCAAGAAGGAACTTAGAGAAGAATATTAAAAACACTTATTTAAAAAGAAAAATCAAAAGAAACTCACCAAATATCAAATGAAAACAGCAAATCAAGAATGGAAAATCAAAGAAAGTGCAAGAGTATGGTGCTTAAAACAACCTCTAGAAGCTATATTGCAAGATTTTTCTCTTCTAACTTTCTTTTCTAAACTTTTCTTTTTGCCTTTCACAATGGAGAGAAAATCAGCCAAAACAAGAGTGAAAATAGAGAGTGAATAGCTGAAAAATGAAAGGGAGAGTCCCTTCCCTTGTAGTGGCCGAATGGCCCCCTCAATGCTAGGATGTTGTCATCTTTTCTTCAACCAATTTTGATCCAAAGGCTATTGATCCAAGATGTTTAAAATGTTAAATTCTCACCCTTATATTAGGCAATCAACTATCCACAATTACAGCTATTCAAGAATCTTAAGCTATTATGTTGACATTCTCTGTCTTCATGCATTGGTCTATGTGGTTTAATTACAAAGGTTTGATCAAAAAATAACTACATTCCTCTTCATTGTTGGCCTTTTGATTAAAATCAGAAAATATTTGCCCACCCTTGGGCCTTGGTCGGCTGATCCCTCTTCTTCTAGCCCATGCTTCATTTTTTTAAAAGGCAAGAAAAGCCCTTTTCGATTTCTTGGGTAAAATGACCTTTTTGCCCCCCGAACATAAACAGATAGCAAACAGACTCCAAATTCAATTTTTATTTTTTTAATACTTCCAAAATAATAAAAAATTGAATTCTGGAGGTTTTCAAAATTTTCTGAGCCCATTTGCTATTTATTTGGATTTTTCTTCCAAAATTGCCCTTTTGTGCTCCCAAACTTTACCATTTTTTAAACGAGCTCCAAATCCAGGTTTTTCTTCACCAATCTCTTCCAAATAATTTAAAAGTGTGATCTAGAAGTTTTCTTAATTTTTGAACTCATTTGGTATTTTTTTCGGGATTTATCTACTTGAATTACTGCATAGTGGGCTCGGGATTTGGCCATTTTGCAAACAAACTTTGAATCTGGATTTTATTTCAAAAATCTCTTCCAAATAATTTAAGAATGAGATCTGCAAATTTTTAAAATTTTTGGAGTTCATTTGCTATTTTTTCGGGATTTATCTTCTTGAATTTCTACATAGGGGACCGGGATTTGGCCATTTTGCAAACGAACTCCGAATCTAGATTTTCTTTCACCAATCTCTTCCAAATAATTTAAGAATGAGATCTGCAAATTTTCAGAGTTTTTGGGGTTCATTTGCTATTTTTCCGGGATTTATCTTCTTGAAATTCTGCATAGGGGACCTGGGATTTGGCCATTTTGCAAACAAACTCCGAATCCAGATTTTCTTTCACCTATCTCTTCAAAATGATTTAAGAATGAGATCTGCAAATTTTCATAACTTTTGGAGTTCATTTTCTATTTTCCCCAAAATTTCCAATTTTGCCTTTTTGCTTGAAAAACCCGATTTTGCTCAAAACAAGTCCGATTTTCAGATTTTTTTTCAAACTGACCCTTGGGCTATCCTTGTTTAATCACTCCTCATCCATTAGGGGATTTAGTCTTACCGAATCGGGCCATTTCTATAATTCTACCAATTTTCACCAAAATTCACCAAAAACCCTAATTCTCGGTTTTCTTCCGAATTGACTTTTCTTTCAATTTTTCTTCCAAGTGGCGTCTCCATTAACCGTAGTCTGTGCTTATCTTTCATTTGAACCTTCAATTTTGACCAATTTGATCGTTTAAGCTTCGAACTAGGGTTTTTTTTCTACTGAATCTCCGTAACCCAACTTCCGAACTCCATATCTTTCAATGTAGACCTTGGATTATCAAAATTCTTTCGCCATTTTTCAATTGAACTTCAAATCTTGATTTTGAAAGTGGGTTGACTTTTTTAGTAGTTGACTTTTCGAGGTTGACTTTTCAAGTTTGACTTTTTATGCTCGTCTTCTTAGACTAAGTCTCGGAGTACCATTTGCAGGATGAAAAAAGTCTTTTTACATTCTGAAACATCAATTTAGAAAGAAAACATACTTGTTTTAGTGGTCTGGACAAAATTAGGTGTCTACAATGTTATTTAGCATTTTGTGTTCATGGCTCGCTTTGCATCATATTCAGCCATCTCTAGCATTTTTTGTCATTGTCATCCATGCCATACTTCCATATAGTGCATATTCGACCATGTCATCTTAGAATAGGTCATTTCATGTACCATGTTATTTTCTATGCCATTTAGAATATAGGTAATCTCATATGCCATGATATTTGCCATGTCATTCACTATGCTCTCTAGGTCATTCGGCCCCCATGTATCCATCATTCTTTAAGTCATGTCAAGAATGTCATTTAGTGTTTAGGTCCATGTATGCCATAACTAAGCATGTCATAATATTCATTCCCTCACCATGACCATTCGGCTATTATGCCATGCCATACATATGTCATGTCATTTTGATTGCCATGTCGATTACATTCACATGCAATTCATTTCTTATGCCATGTCGATTTCATTCACATGACATTCATTATTATGCCATGCCATTTGTTTTGCCATGTCATTTTTGCTTGATAAGATTTTGTTTGCCATGTCGATTCCATTCACATGTCATTCATTCTCATATCTTACAACAATAAAATGTTTTAAAGTGTCTTTTAATAAATAAGGTAATATCCCCGAGTTAAAATAATTTATGATTTCTCTGCTGGGTCTGCCGGGGAGGATATCATCAATTATCATTAACAAAGGAATACCTTTTTCAAAAATGAGGATAATTCGGAGAATTTCAAAATAAATAAAACTTTCTATGTTTTGCTGGGTTTGCCGGGGAATATAGGAAAATTTTGTATCAATAAATTCTAGATTATTCTCAAATAAAATGATTGTTTTAAAAAGGGAATTATCTTTAAATACCAAACCAAAAAAACTGACTTTTACCGAGACTTAGGATAACACATGACTAATAAGGTACCATTTTATACGGGCATTATGGGGGTGCTAATCCTTCCCCGCACGTAATCGATTCCCGATTCCCGAACCCGCACTTGTTTTCTATGGTTCAAAGCGTAGACTTAGAAATTGGTTTTAAAAAATGTTTTAATTAATTTTAAAATATTTTATAAAAATCGATTTTAATAGGTGGCCTAACATACCTAGCCAAAAAAAGATTGGTGGCGACTCCATTTATTTTTCGAGGTTGTTTTCAAACCCTCAACCGTTATTTCAAGAGGAATTAAGTCGTCTTTTCCTCTATTTTTTTCCAAAGTCATACCTTAATGAGCGATGTCCCATGATGGAGCGTTCCCATCTTTTTAAGTGGTTGCGACAGCTTGGCGACTCCACTAGGGACTTTTAGAGAGTCAGGCCTGAAATTAGTCGTATGTTATTGAAAGTCTCAGTTTTGTCGGTTTTATCCGGTATTTAATTTCAGTTCCCACATTTTTTTTAATAATAAGGAAAATTTTGAAAATAATAAAATATTTTTGAATATGTTCATACTCATGTACATGCATATTATTATTATTATCCAGTTATTTGTTAAATATTATTGATCTCTGCTTAATTAATGCTTTACCTTATTTATTCTTGTCCTTAATAAATGGTTGGGGCAGTTAGAATAAGGGTTGTAGAATAGGTGGTGAAAGGTTTGTTCGTTCCTCCTCACACACTACACGTGCATTTATATAACATGAGCCCTATACTCGGGTTCCATCCCTTTTAGATGGAAGCAAAGTAACTAAGCCTTCGTGATTAACAATCCGCATGGGCTAGTGAAACACTTCTGGAGTACTAAAGTACCTATGCCTTCGTGATTAACAATCCGCATGGGCTAGGGAAATATGCTCTAACAAATTGAACCTGCTTTTATTGGGGTACCTTGCTAGCCTTCACTGGCGACAGTGAGGAACAATTTGGAGCTGATAGAACCTAAAGCAACCTCATATAGTGAACCTAGGCGAAGCCATGCAGAATTTTCGTGAGAGGTACCGAAGTTAGGAACACATGGAGGGGCGTTTCTAACCCTTTTATCCCCTATTCTACATTTAGAATAAGATTCATAAAATCGAGCAATGATGAACGTACATCGTGTCGCCCATGATAAGTTTAATATTCCATCCCAAAGGCACTGTGATGCCTAAATAAGTTGATATTGTTGGGGCAAGTATTCATTAACTTTTTTGAAGTTATAAATAAGAAAATTCTTTTTTTTTAGTCATTTTGACATCTTGTACATTACATGCATTAATGCATATGTAAATAGAGCATGTACATTTATAATTGTATTTTTGATCCCATGTTGATAATAATCTCACTTGTTAATTGCATATATATTTGTTGATTGATTAAATAAGAATTGTAGACCGATAGTGTTGAATGAACATTTGGACACCCATGCCATAATAAGACCCACTACCCCTGTCGCAACCTAAAAAATAACGAGTCTCATCGCAAGACTTTATTATTCGTTAAGCATGACATTAAAAAAACCGAGGAAAAGTCGACTTAATTCCTCTAGAAAAATGAAGGTTTTGAAAATGACCTTGAAAAAGACATGGAGTCGTCACCAATCTTTTTTAGCTAGGTGTGATAGGCCACCTATTAAAACCGGTTTTATAAAATATTTTAAAAAATTAATTAAAACATTTTAAAAACCAATTTCAAGTCTGCGTTTTAAACCAGAGAAATCAAAGAAGCGGGTCCGGGAGTCGGCTACGTGCGGGGAAGGATTAGCACCCCCACAACGCCCGTATAAATCGGTACCTTATTAATCGTGTGTTATCTCAAGTCTCGGAAAAAAGTCGGTTTTAAATTTAGCATTTCAAGTTAATTCCCAATTTAAAGAAAAATAATTCCATTTTTAATTGAAAATGATCCGGAATTTATAAATTCAAAATTTTCCTATATTCCCCAACAAACGTGGCAAAATATAGAAATTTTTATTAGTTTTGGAAAACTTTCCGAATCATTCTCTTTTTAAAGAAGATATTCCGTTATTAATAATAATTGATGATATCCTCCCCAGCAAACCCGGCAGAGAGCTCATGAATTATTTTAACTCGGGAATATCTTTATTTTATTGAAAACTATTATCTTTTTTGAAAATATTTAAAAGAAATGAATATGTATATGCATGACATAAATAAAATGACATAGCAAAATCTAAATAATCTAATGCAACCTAAATGACATGACATGATTTGAATGCCTTAGCATATTCTAAATGAAATGGAATATCCTAAGTTATATAATATATTCTAAATGAAATTAAATGACCTATGTAACATAATACATTCTATATGAAATGCAATATCCTAAGTCATATGATATAATCTAAATGAAATAAAATGACCTATGTAACATAATACATTCTATATGAAATGCAATATCCTAAGTCATATGATATAATCTAAATGAAATAAAATATTCTAGATGACATAATAAATCCTAAATGAAATGAAATGACCTAGGTAATATAATATATTATACATGAAATGCAATGCAATATCCTAAGTCATATGATATAATCTAAATGAAATAAAATATTCTAGATGACATAATATATCCTAAATGAATTGAAATAATTTAAATGACATGACAAATATGAATGATATGGCATATAATTTAAATGACATGGAATAAAATAATGCTATCATATAATATGCATGAATATAAAAATAATAATGCATGAACATAGTATATGCTAAATAAAAATAACTAAATAAAAGCATAGGATATCATGAAATATTCAAAACCATATGATAAACCATATAATATAAAAATAAAAAAAAATCAAAATCAAAATAATAACAATATCATAGAAATTATTATAGCAAGAATCACATATTATATAAAATGCATGAATATGAAAAAATGCAATGCATGAAATGTATTTTTTTCCTTTTATTAAGGAAATCTGTATATCTAAAAAGATATCCGGCTACCTTAGGAAAATATGTCAAATTAAATATTCTAAAACCAAAATACTTTGTGATTGTTTGAAAACAATTTTGAAAAGCTTGAATTAAAAATAAAAACTGGGCTAAATCTTTTTCTTAAATGGCTCTAATTTCCTAAGTTTAAAAATCCGGACTTGACTACCCTTAACCCGAGACTTGAAAACCCATTTTTAGAGTTTAAAAAGGCTTAGAAACTACCCTAAGTCAGTAGCTAACCCTCCTAATCAGCCCACTCTAAGTAACTTAACCAAAACAGAAAAATGATTTTTCTTTAAATTCAATTCTGACTCCACTGTCCAGTTTTAAGCCACAATTTTTTATCCTATTTTTAAAAATTCAAAAAATTCTGAAACAAATACTGGAGACTCAGGACATATAAAACTACACATGAAAAAATCGACTTAATTTTTTGATTAAAGATGAATTCCCAAAAAAATCAGAGATGTATAAGTTTTGGGTGAAAAAAAACTGCTTTGCCTAAACACATTTTTGTCTTTGATAAAATCATTTAAAAATCAAAGTAAAAATATTTGAAACTCCTAAAATGACTTACAAACAGTAGCTAGGACTTTTTGAAAGTTAGATAAAAGTTGGCTAAGTAAAAAAAATCACAAAGGTAGAATAATCAACTTGACAAACTTAATTTTCCACAAGTGTGCTCAAGAGAGCATGACTTTAAACCATTAATTGGCTCAAGTCATTATTCAAGTGGCATGAACATGAAATGCATGGATTTAAACCTAAATGTCATGAAAAAATGCATGGCATTCATAAAGTGACCTAGACCTAAATGAACTTGCATGGCATTTAATGCAACCTAGACCTAAAATGCATGATCATGCATGGCAAATAAACCTAGCTTAATAACTAAAATATGCATGGCATTTTCACAAACACAAAGCATGCTTAATCCAAAAACTCAATCAAATATCATGCAAATGCTAACCTATCAACTAACATGGCAAGAATGCACAAAAAATGCAAAAATTCCAAGAGGGCTGAATAGCATAATATAACAAGCAAACATGGTTTTTTCACAAACACTTGGTATACTAGCATGCAAAACTAAATCAAATGACATGCAAATGCAAAAACCTACCAACTAACATGACAAAAATGCAATCACATAATGCAAAACACATGGAGTAGCCAAATGGCCTCAAGCTCCAACAAGCATGGCATTTTCACAAATACTTGGTATACTAACATGCTCAACTAAAATATAACACTTAAATCATGCAAAAATCACACAAGCATTTTCACAAACACTTAATATACTAAATCTAAAACATGCTCAACTAAGATATAAAACAAAAATCATGCAAAGACCACACAAGCATTTTCACAAACACTTGATATACTAAATCTAAAACATGCTCAAATTTAAACAACATGAAAACAGAAAATTAAAAATGCAAAAACATAATATCTAAAACATAAATGGCAACAAACAAAGCAACCAAATTAAAATATAACTCAAGAATATGAAGTAACATAACATTTAAAACATCAAAATCAAAGAAAATAACATAAACAATATGGTAAAATAAATCAAAACAGCAACTTAACTAAATAATGTAGGCCATTTGGCCATGGTGAGTTTATTGTAAAAATAAAATGTAAAAAATATACTTAAGAAAGAGATGAAGGAAGCACTTAAAAGAACAATAAAAAAAATTTATTGAAAATGGAAACTCACCAAATAGAAATCAAAATAGCAAAAACAAGAATAGAAAATCAAGAAAGTGCAAGAGTTGGTGCTCAAGAGCAACCTCAAGAAGCTATCTTTCAAGCTTTATCTCTTCAAACTTTCCTTTTTTTCTATACTTTTCTTTTTTGATCTCAACCAAGAAGAGAAAAACTAAGTAAAAACTCTAAGAACTCAGCAAAATGAAGATGAAAAAAAATGAAATTCTGACCTCCAAAACCTGCTGGCGAATGGACCCTATAATGGCTCAAGGATGTTGTCATTTTTTTTGTAACCAATTTTCCATCAAATGGCTAATAATTCAAGGTGAAAAATCAAGAAATTACCACCTTTAGATTAGCATCTCAGCTCTCTCAAAATACAACTGTTCAAGAATAATGTCGACATCGCTCTTGGCCTATGTGGCTTAATCACCATGGCTTGATCAAAGAGAATCTCTAACTAACTCTTGATTTCTAGCCATTTGATTGAAAAAATCAGAAGCTTCCTCCTTCCTTTGGCTTGGGCAGGCCAGCACTTTTCTTTTCCAGCCCAACTCTGATTTTTTGAAAGACCCAAAGAAGCCTTTTTCGGTTGCTTGGGTGAAATGACCATTTTGCCCCCTGGATGCAAATAAATATCAAACGGACTCCAAATTCAATTTTTATTTTTTTAATACTTCCAAAATAATAAAATATTGAGTTCTGGAATTTTTCAAAATTATCCGAGTCCGTTTGCTATTTATTTGGATTTTTTCTTCCCAAAATGCCCTTTTATGCCCCTACATTTTACCATTTTTTAAACGAGCTCCAAATCAAGATTTTTCTTTACCAATCTCTTCAAAATAATTAAAAAGTGTGATATGGAAGTTTCATAATTTTTGGAGCTCATTTGGTATTTTTTTCGGGATTTATCGGCTTGAATTACTTCATAGGAGGCCCGGGATTTGGCCATTTTGCAAACGAACTCCGAATCAAGATTTTCTTTTGCCAATCTCTTCCAAATAATTTAAAAATGAGATTTGAAAAATTTCAGAATTTTTGGAGTCCATTGGCTATTTTTTCGGGATTTATCTTTTTGAATTATTGCATAGGAGGCCCGGGATTTGGCCATTTTGCAAACGAACTCCGAATCAAGATTTGCTTTCGCCAATATCTTTCAAACAATTTAAAAATGTGATTTGCAAAATTTCAGAAGATTTGGAGCTCATTTACTATTTTTTCGGGATTTTCCTTTTTGAATTATTGCATAGGAGGCACGGGATTTGGCCATTTTGCAAACGAACTCCGAATCAAGATTTTCTTTCGCCAATCTCTTTCAAATAATTTAAAAATGAGATTTGCAAAATTTCAGAAGATTTGGAGCTCATTTGCTTTTTTTCCCAAATTTTCTGATTTTGCCCTTTTGCCTCCGAAACCCGGTTTTGCTCAAAACAAGTTCGATTTTTAGATTTTCTACAATCTGAGCCTTGGGCTATCCTTTTTAATCATTCTTCATCCATTGGGGGCTTTGGTCTTACCCAGTCAGGCCATTTTTGTGATTCTTCCCGATTTCACCGAAATCCACTAAAAACCCTAATTCTCGGTTTTCTCTCGGATTGACTTTTCTTTTGGTTTTTCTTGCAAGTGACTTCTCCATTACCCGTAGTCAGTGCTTATCTTTCATTTGGAGCCTTCAATTTCGACCAATTTGATTGTTTAAGCACTTTTCCCCAAATTTCTCGGATTAGGGTTTTCTTTCTACTAAATCTCCAAATCCCAACTTCCGAACTCCATATCTTTCAATGTAGACCTCGGATTATCAAAATTCTTTCGCCATTTTTCAATTGAACTTAAAATCTTGATTTTGAAAGTGGGTTGACTTTTTTAGTAGTTGACTTTCTGGGGTTGACTTTTTCGGGGTTGACTTTTTCTGGGGTTGTCTTTTTTCAAGTTTGACCTTTTATGCTCGCCCTCTTAAACTACGTCTCGGAGTACCACCTGTAGGATAAAAACAATCTTTTTACACTCGGAAACATCAATTTAGGAAGAAAACATACCTGTTTTAGTGGTCCGGACAAAATTAGATGTCTACAACCCCAAAAGTTTTTAAAAATTGGTTTTGGAAAATAATATTTTGATTTTTGCGGGGAAAACATGTTTCAAAAAAATCGTGGATTAAATGTGGGGACAAATCTTGCATAATGAGATTTTTGAATAATAAAGATTGGTCCTACCAATTTTGTTTAATCATTGATTAATTTCTTTGTATATACCATTTTGATTAATTAATTCATTCATTCTTTAGATGTATCATATTGACATCGTGTTGTAGTCATAGCATGTGTCATAAAGGTTTTTTTGACCGCCAGATGAATTTTTATAAAAAACAAGGGGGAGAAAAAGATGACTTAATTTCTCGTAAAAAAAAAATGGAGTCGCCACCAATCTTTTTTGGTTAGGTGTGATTGGTCACCTATTAAAACCGATTTTTGTAATGAATTTTAAAATTAATTAAAATCTTTTGAAAAATAAATTTTGAAGTCTGCATTTTTAACCAGAGTAAAACAAGGCGGGTTCAGGAATCGGTTACGTGCGGGGAAGGATTAGCACCCCCACAACGTCCGTATAAAACGGTACCTTATTATTCATGTGTTATCTCGAGTCTTGGTGCAAGTTGGTTTTAATTTCGGTATTTAAAATAATTCCCAATGAAAAAGAAAAAGAAAAAAAATCATATTATTTAAAAATGATCCGAACTTTATTAGCACAAAATTTTCTATATTCCCCGACAAACCCGGCAAAACATAAAAGTTTTCTTTATTTTGAAATCCTCCGAATCACTTTCTTTTAAAAGGAAGCGTATTCCGTTGTTAATGATAATTGATGATATCCTCCCCAACAGACTCAACAGAGAACTCATGAATTATTTTAACTCGAGTATATTGCCTTATTTATTAAAAATCATTAATTTTTATGCATTGAAAACAATATATAAATAAAACATGGCAAACATCTTATTATAACATGGCAAAAGAATTAATGACATGGCAACTTTATTACAACATGGCAAAGAATTGATGACATGACAACAAATATTAAATAAAAAAATACAAACATTAATTATCAAATAATCATGAACTTACCTTCGAGAAAATGCGTAAAGTCGAGGCTTAGTGCTCGGATGAATTTATTTATTTAATTTTCTTTCTTTTTCTTCTCCTTTTTCCTGAACATAAAATAAAATTAAATTAGATAATAAAGAGAACAAAAATAACTTTCAAAAAATGTTTAAAGTCGAAGCTTAGTGCACGAATGAATTTTCTGAGAGGATTAATTTATTATTATTTTTTAAAATTTTCTTTATTATTTTTTCCTTTTTTTCTTTTCTTTAATTTTATCTTTCTTTCTTTTCCTTTCTTTTTTGTTTTTTTCTTCTAATTTCTAGCGGGTCAGGCGCGCGGACCCCGGGTTGACCCGTGGGTCTATGCGTGGGTCGCACCTGACCCGCTCCTTGTCCCCTTCTCTATTTTTTTTTTTTATCATTTTTTTCTTTCTTCTTCTCTCTTTCCTTTTTTCTTTTCTCTCCCTTCTCTCTTTCCTTTTTCTTTCTCTCCCCTCCCTCTACCTCAGCAGCAAAACCAACAACAGCCCAGCCCAGATTTCGATGACCAGCCACCGGCCACCGCTGTTGGTCACTGTTCACCGAGGCAAATTTTTTTCAAAACTTCCAAATTTACTCACCTCGCCCTACTTATTCTGAATATGACCCCAGTTTTTCCAAAAGGTGCCCCTATTTTTCTTAGATCGGATCAGAAAGGTCACGGGTTCCTTTATCCCATCTCGTCGTTTCTGCCGTCTGATTCGGCCCAAATTTAAATATGTTGTTCTTCCACCCAAGGCCTTCTTTTTCACCATTGTGATCTCCAAAAATCGTTCTCAAACTCCTCCAATATCAAAAATACCGAAACCTATAGTGTTCTTGTTGTTGCTTTTTGGTTTGTATTGCGGATTCAAACGTAAATCCAGACGTCTTCCACCGTTGGATGGGGCTAAAATTCCAGTATGTTTTTGCCCAACCTCTTCACTACACTTCTACTGTTGGGTTTTGTAAACAAATATCCCGAACTCTACAAATCCCAAGAAATCCGAAACCCACACAACACTTGTTGTCCTTTTTTTTGTGGTTTTTGTTGACATTTTTTTTCCTGGTGGGTATTTGTTGGTGTTTCAGTGATAGTTTTCAGACTAGGGCAGCGAAGTGAAGGAAATGAGTAGTCTCAAAAAATGGGGAAAAAACCTAATGGTTTTCGGGTTTGTGCTGGCCGAATTACCCTTGTTGTGATTTTGCTGTTTCTTTTTTTTGGAGATGTTTGTGAGATTTCTTTTTTTACAGTGATGGGAGTGTGAATTGTTTGTGTGTGTTGGTGGTGATTTGGTTGTGGAAATGTGGTGGAGCTGACCTGGGGTGTGGTTGCTGCCTACCAAAAAACGAGAGTGGGGGGAGAGTTATTTTTTTTAGAGCCCCTTTTTTTTTATTAATTTTTTTTGGGTTTCTTTATGGAGATGCTGTGTGATGGGTATGATGAAAGTGGGGGTTGCTGGCATGATGATTGTCGGTGGATAGGGAAAATAGGTAGTGGCAAGGGGGTGGTACTGGTAGAGATAGGCTGGCAGATGGGGAGTGTCGGTGGGAATACAACTTTTTTTTTAAATATTAAATTATTATTATTAACTCGGTTATAATTATCGAAAATTATTTGAACTATTGGAACCTTAACCTGGACAAAATTGGGTGTCTACAGCTGCCCCTCTTTGACTATTGCTGAGAATCAGGAATCAGACAAAGACAAATAGACAACAATTTTGTCCAGTCAGCTCATATGTGAAAGAGAGAAGATAAAGTTTTCTTGATTCATTTTTTTCATTTTTTTGTTTCTTGCAAGAAAACAAAATGCCTCGACGAAGCCTCTCGACAAAGCCTTTGAGCCTAATTTTATCTTGTACCAACTTCAATGGGCTTACTTCCTCTTGGTGCCAACTATTGGGCTTACTTCTTCTTGGTGCCAACTATTGGGCTTACTTCTTCTTGGTGCTAATCATATTGGGCTTACTTCTTCTTGGTGCCAACTATATTGGGCTTAATCATATTTGGTATGCCAACTTCAATGGGCTTACTTCCTTTCTGCCACTTACATTGGGTTTAATCTTATCTTTTGAAAAACTCCTTTTTCAAGGGTCTATCACTTGGAAAAATAAATTGCTCCTCTCATCAGAGGCTCTACAACTTGGGAAATTAAATTGCTCCTCTAATCAGAGGCTCTATCACTTGGAAAAATAAATTGCTCCTCTCATCAGAGGCTCTACAACTTGAGAAAATAAATTTCTCCTCTAATCAGAGGCTCCATAACTTGGGAAAATAAATTGCTCCTCTAATTAGAGGCTCCATAACTTTGAAAAATAAATTGCTACCTTTTTTGGTCATCATGGTGATTTTAACTTCCTGCTGTAGTCGGGTTCCTTTTTTCATTGCCCACCTGGGACCTTGTCTTATCTTGGACTTAATCTCATCTAATGTGCCAACTTCACTAGGCTTAAATCATTTTTGCCAGTTTACATTGGGCTTAACCACTTAAGATGCCAACCTCGACTGGGCTTACTTCTTCTTGTGCCAGTTACATTGGGCTTAACCAACTAAGATGCCAACTTTACTGGGCTTACTTCACAACTGTCAGCTAACATTGGGCTTAACCACTAAATGTGCCAACTTCACTGGGCTTACTTCACAACTGCCAGCTTACATTGGGCTTAATCCTATCTTTTGAAAAACTCCTCCTTCGAGGCTCCATCACTTGAAAAAATAAATTGCTCCTCTCATCAGAGGCTCTACAACTTGGGAAAATAAATTGCTCCTCTAATCTGAGGCTCCACAACTTGGGAAAATAAATTGCTCCTCTAATTAGAGGCTCTATCATTTGGAAAAAATAAATTGCTCCTCTAATCAAAGGCTCCACAACTTTGAAAAATTAATCGCTCCTCTAATTAGAGGCTCCACAACTTTGAAAAAAAATCAGTACCTTCATCCTGGTGATCATGGTGATAAATCGCTCCTCTAATCAGAGGCTCCACAACTTTGAAAAATAAATCGCTCCTCTAATCAGAGGCTCCACAACTTTGAAAGATAAATCGCTCCTCTAATCAGAGGCTCCACAACTTTGAAAGATAAATCGCTCATCTAATCAGAGGCTCCACAACTTTGAAAGATAAATCGCTCCTCTAATCAGAGGCTCCACAACTTTGAAAGATAAATCGCTCATCTTTAATCCGAAAATTAAGAATATATTTTTTCGTGTAGTTTTACATGTCCTGAGTCTCCAGTAATTTTTTGAGAGTTTTTAAAATTTTTAAAAATAGGATAAAAAATCATGGTTTAGAACTGGACAGTGGAGTCAGAATTGAATTTGAAGGAAAATCATTTTTCTGTTTTGGTTAAGTTACTTAGAAGGGATTGATTATGAAGTTTAGATATTGACTTAGGGTAGTTTCTAAGCCTTTTTAAACTCTAAAAATGATTTTTTAAGTCTCGGGTTAAGGGTGGTCAAGTCCGGGATTTTAAACTTAGGAAATTAGAGCCATTTAAAAAAGGTTTAGCCCAGTTTTTTATTTTTATTTTTAATCTAAGCTTTTCCAAATTATTTTCAAACAATCACAAAGTCTTTTGGTTTTAGAATATTTAATTTGACATATTTTCCTAAGGTAGCCGGGTATCTTTTTAGATATACGGATTTCCTTAATTAAAGGAAAAATAATACATTTTCATGCATTGCATTCTCCATATTCATGCATTTTATATAATATGTGACTTTTTCTATGATAATTTCTATGATATTGTTATGATTTTGAGTTATGTTATATTGTTTATGATTTGGATCCTATGCTTTTTATTTAGTTATTTTTTTTACCATATTATTTAGCATATACTATGTTCATAAATTATTATTATTATTTTTATTTTCATGCATATTATATGATAGCATTATTTTATATTCTATGTCATTTAAATTATATGCCATATCATTCATATTTGCCATGTCATTTAAATTATTTCATTTCATATAGAATATATTATGTTACCTAGGTTACTTTATTTCATTTAGGATATATTATGTCATATAACTTAGGATATTTCATTTCATTTAGAATATGCTAAGACATTTAAATCATATCATATCATTTAGGGTGCATTATATTATTTAGATTTTGCTATGTCATTTTATTTATGTTATGCATATACATATTCATATCTTTTAAAATGTTTTCAAAGAGGTAATGATTTTCAATAAAATAAAGATATTCCCGAGTTAAAATAATTCATGAGTTCTCTGCCGGGTTTGATGGGGAGGATATCATCGATTATCATTAATAACAGAATATCTTCTTTAAAAAGAGAATGATTCGAAAAGTTTTCCAAAACTAATAAAAATTTATATATTTTGCCACGTTTGTTGGGAATATAGAAAAAATTTGAATTTATAAATTTCGGATATTTTCAATTAAAAATGGAATTATTTTTCTTTAAATTGGGAATTAACTTGAAATACTAAATTTAAAACCGGCTTTTTACCGAGACTTAATATAATAAGGTACCGTTTTATACGGGCGTTGTGGGGGTGCTAATCCTTCCCCACATGCAATCGAGTCCCGAACCCGCTTCTTTGATTTCTCTGATTTAAAACGCAGACTTGAAATTGGTTTAAAAATGTTTTAATTAATTTTTAAAATATTTTATAAAACTGATTTTAATAGGTGACCGATCACACCTAGCTAAAAAAGATTGGTGGCGACTCCATGTCTTTTTTAAGGTTATTTTCAAAACCTTCATTTTTCTAGAGGAATTAAGTCGGTTTTTCCTCGGTTTTTTTTTAATATCACGCTTAACGGATAATAAAGTTTTGCGATGAGACTTGTTATTTTTTTGATTGCGACAGCTTGGCGACTCCACTGGGACAATTAGAGAGTCAGGCCTAGAATTAGTCGTGTGTTATCAAAGTCTCGGTTTTGTTGGTTTAATTGGTATTTAATTTTAATTCCCACATTTAAAAAAAATAAGGATAATTTGAAAAAATAATAAAATGTTTTTAAATATGTCCATATTCATGTGCATACATATTATAATTGTTCTCTGGTTATTTTGGTGCATATATTAATTTATTGATTAATTAATGATTTATGTTGTTTAATCTTGTTTGGGGCATTTAGAATAAGGGATATAGAATAGGTGGTGAAAGGTTTGTTATTTCTCCTCACACACTACACTATACGTGCATTTGCATATCATGAATCCTATACCAGGGTCCTTTTAGATGGGAGCAAAGTAACTAAGCCTTCGTGATTAACAATCCGCATGGGCTAGTGAAACACTTCCAGAGTACTAAATTACCTAAGCCTTCGTGATTAACAATCCGCATGGGCTAGGGAAATAGACTCTAACGAATTGAACCCGCTTTTATCGGGGTGCCTTACTAGCCTTCACCGGCGACAGTGAGGAACAATTCGGGGCTTTTAGAATTCATTCACCTTCATATAGTAAACCTAGACGAAGCCATGCCAGATTTCCAATTAGATATCCCGAAGTTAAGAATACATGGAGGAATATTTCCAATCCTTTTACCTTCTATTCTATTTTCGAAATAAGTTTATTTTTTGAAAAACAAACAATGATGAACGTACATCACAATGTCGTAATAAGTGTTGATATTTCATCCCAGAGATGTTATAATGTCGAAATTTTGTTGGCATCCTCAGGGATAATTATTGTTTTGAATTATATGTTTTTTGTATTATTCGTATTTATTCTCGTTACTAATTCATTTTCTTTTTGTTGTTGTTTTTTGTTTTTGCATTCTTGCCATCATTTTTGCACATTTGAAGGTTATTGATCTCAGGATATTAATCAACCAAAAGGGCTTTCATGGACGGTCAAAGTGTCTCAGTGGTCGAGAAACATTTAGAGGTTAGGAAACAGTCCGAGAAAGGTCAGCAGGATAATGGGGATTGTTTGAAGATGAGATATGTGTCAGCATTGCCAGCCGAGGTTGATCTTATTATCAAGCAAAATGATTTTCGGGAATTGATTGATATATGGAATCAGTGGAACATATCGGAAAAAGAAACCTTCACTCAGACATATGGGGACATAGCAGTGTTAGCTCAGGTTAAGGTCAGTGGCGAGGTGATCCAGGCTGTGGTACAATTATGGAATCTCGCTTATCGATGTTTTACCTTCAACCTAGAGGATATGACTCCAACCATAGAGGAGTATTCGACCTTGCTGCATATTGAGAAAGTTATTCCCAATCGTATTTATTTGAAGGATACAAAGACGCCGGGTTTCAAGAAAAAGGTGTCTAAGATTTTGGGAGTGGAAAGAAATTGGGTAGAAAGCCATGTTGTTCGAAAAGGGGTAAGCTACTGTATATCATGGGACATTTTACGGGCTTTAATCCATAGCCATTCAAGCAAGGAGACAGTTAGGAATATTTTTGCTTTTGCTATCTATGGTTTAGTTATCTTCCCGAAAACATTAGGGTATGTGAATGTAGCGATATTTGATGTTTTCGATAGGCTTGAGCAAAGGATAAACCCAGCCTCGGCAATTGTAGAAGAAACAATCCGATCCCTAAATTTTTGTAGACGAGAAGGAAAAGGGCATTTTCTGGGTTGTATACAGCTCCTTTACATATGGGTTCAGAGTCTTTTTTGTAAACAGGAGAATTTCCCTCTTCGCTCATATTGGAAAACTTTTGCACCAATTGGTGAATTTCTTCAGAGGGATTGGCTTGAGAATAGGACTGAGGAGCAATGGATCAATATATTCTGGAATATCAGGGCTGAGATGATAGTTTGGAGAGCTCCATGGATAGCTCCTATACCGATATTGTATAAATGCAAAGATAAAGCTTCTGTTCCATTATTGGGAGTATGGGGAGGAGTGAGCTATGCACCACTGCTAGTACTGAGGCAATCAGAATCTCGTCAGTTTACTCCAATGACCCATGACCATAGTAATTTGGAATTTGCTTACGGAGAAGATGGATATTCGGGAAAGGTACGTGAGATTGTGGTGGCATGGAAGGAAACTCATCGGGTGGAGGTAGCTAGATATGCCGATATCATCACACCTGATTACCTGACATGGAGGGAATCGAGGGTTAATGATAGGTTGTTGACATCGGATGGGGAAGAAGTTCAGCATTTGAGTTCGCCGCCCAAGGAAGCGCCATCGGAGTTAGAAATCGCGAGGGCAGAATTTGAAAAAGAAAAGGCCCAAATGAGCAAGGAAATTACCCGATTGCAAGAAGAGCTTGAGGATATGAAAGATAGGGAGGCGGCCCGAGAAAAAGAAAAGGAAAAGATCAAGAGAGAGCGGGACACTGTTCAAAGCGATCTTTAGGAATTACACTTGGAGAACAAGAGGTACCATTTCAAGCTTAAATTCGAGGGGACCCTCAAGACTTCCGGGGAATGGGAACAAGAAGTCAGAACCTCAAGAAAGAGAAGAATTATTGGGCAGAAAAAGCAAAACATGAGGAAGACCGAGCAAATCAACTTGAGAAACAAGCTAGGGAAAGCTTACACGGCGATGCTTCTGCTGACACGTCAAAGGGTCGTGAACAAGTAGGGATCAGATGGAAGAGTAAGGCAATCAAAAGAAGGCAGTGAAGAAGGTCCAGGATCCGAGGGAGTTATTATAGGACCAGTATTTTATAATAGTTTTTTAGGAGAGACAGATTATCATATTGTTTTAAGCAGGGATCTTTTTTTGATGTATTTAGTTCCAGGAAATCAATGAAAGATCGTTTGGTTGGAGTTATCCCGGGGCCAATACTTTTAAATGCATTCATCATTCATTTGTTCTTTCTTTTTATATATTTCATTTTATTTGTTCATTCATTTATATTTATATTTATATTTATATTCATATTCATAATAATTTATTCTTTTATTCTTTATAAATTGGTCATACACTTAGTCATTTATTTATTTGTCCATTCATTTATTATTTATAATTAGTCATTTAAGTTCATACACTTAGTCATTTACTTAGTTGTGCATTAACTAACATTTGTTCATTCATTCATTTTTTATAAAATAAAAAGAGAACTGTGTCAATAATTTCTAATCCATGGTTTTTAAAACTAAAGGTACAATTGGTCGCACTCAGAAAGAATCAGACTTTCAACACCCTTACAATACTCGATCTCGAGCAAGAGCTATGGAGAACGATCAGCTTGCCAGAATTGAAAGGATAGAAAGAATTCAGAAAGAACTGCAGGCACAGTTAACTAAGTCTCAAGAGGAGACACGAGAACAGATGACAAAACTCATGGAGATGATGAGTACTATGATGAGGCAGAAATGGCCAGGAGAAAATTCGGCTACCGAAATGGGGGCAGTGAACCAGGAAGATCGACCAGAAGTGGTACAGAGAAATGGCCAGACATCCCAACCTGTGGGAAATGAACTCCCAACTGGGGTAGCATCCTATATTTATATCCAACCGGCAGCCGAAGCATAAAATTTCGGTCCTAAAAGAGGTAATATTGGAGTTGATCCAATTGAGGTTGAGGTTCCAGACTTCGAAGAAATGGCAGAAAAGGAAAGGGCCAAAATGACTGAATTGAAGAGGGTCGAAACTACTGAATCTCAAAAGAAATACCAGCTGCTGGAGGAAAGGTTAAGGGCAGTTGAAGCAGCAGAGTTATTTGGCAGTCTAGATGCCAAAGAGATGAGCTTTGTACACAATCTAGTAATTCCCCTAAAGTTCAAAGTACCATACTTTGAAAAGTATAATGGGACCACCAACCCATCAGCTCATTTGACCATGTACTGTAGAAGGATGACGAGGCATGCTGATAATGAGAAATTGCTTATTCATTGCTTCCAAGATAGCTTGATGGGGTCAGCAACCTGATGGTACAATCAACTGAGTTGCACCAAAATTCGTTCATGGACGGATTTGGCCAGGGCCTTCATGGAATATTATAAGCATGTGTCTGACATGGTACCTGATAGGCTGTCAATATAGAATATGGAAAAGAGGTCCAATGAGAGCTTCAAAGAATATTCGCAGAGGTGGAGTGATCTGGCCACACAAGTGCAACACCCTTTAACTAGCAAAGAAACCATAGTGCTTTTCATCAACACCTTGAAAGCACCTTATTATGACAAATTGGTGGGAAGTGCTACCAAGGACTTTGCATATATGGTAATATCTGGAGAAATGATTGAATCAGCTATTAAGAATGGGAAGATGGAAGGGGGTGAGTCTGCTACCCCAAAGAGAGTTTTTCCTACAAAGAAGGAGGAAACATATGCAGTAAGCTTAAGCCAATACCCCTATACACCTCCTACGCCATACACACCACCAAGGCCCTATACTCCTACCACACCTTATGCACCTCCGACACCTTACACACCATACTCGGGGTATAATCCTTACTACCCCAATGTCAACCACCTTACCCAAAACCCATTTCCCTACACCAATATACCACAACAGCCATTCCCAACTGGTATATCTCCTCAATTAATCCTTCCTAGAAATATTATCCCAAACACTCAAGGTCCCGCACGCAATGATCAACGTTCACCAAGGAACGATCAAAAAACCCAATTTGATCCGATTCCTACCACCTATGGTGAGCTATATCCAAAACTATTGCAGGGTCAACTAGTTGCACCCGTGTACCTCAAACCTCTAACACCTCCATATCCAAGGTGGTACAATGCAAACACTAACTATGCATACCACGTGGGAATCCAAGGACATTCGATTGAAGATTGCCTAGCCTTCAAAAAGAAAGTCTAAAGCCTGATTAATGCTGGGGTTGTGAAGTTTGGGTCAAAAAATGGGCCGAACGTAGCTGGAAACCCATTGCCCGATCATGCTGGGAATCAGGTAAATGCAATATTGACCGGAGAAGGCAGAAGAATAAAAAGGGATATTAGGGAAGTCAAGACTTCGATGTTGACAGTATAGGTTGAAATGGTCAAGGCAGCATTGGTGGAAGATACAGATAGTCTGAAAATGGTTGCAAAAAGGGTGCATAATTGGTGCCCGTTCCATAAGTGTGGAGGCCATGACATACAGGACTGCGGGGACTTTCGGGTTAAAGTCCAAAGGATGATGGATAATGGGGAAGCCCAATTCTACGAGAAGATAGAGGAGGAAATAGAAGTCATTAAAAATACAAGTGGCTATAGGATAGGAAGACCCCTGATCATCTATTATGATGAACCAGAAGAGAAAGTTATGCCAGTCATTGAGGAAAATACGCCCAAGTTAATCATTGATTTACCTGTTTCCTTGTCATACAAGGAAAACAAGGCTACACCATGGAAATACGACTGCAGCATGGTTATGCCTGGGTCTTCAAGTTAGCAGGATATCACAGGTGTGGGGCATTTAACCCGAAGTGAAAGGTGTTATGCTTCGGAAGCTACTGAACAGGGGTTAGCAGGGAGAGACAGAGGAGCAGATAAAGGGAAGAAGGTAGTCGAGCCAATCCATATTGATATGGATTTGCCAAAAGAAACAGAGAGGGGATCAGCCCCGATTAACACAATGAAAGAACTAGTATTGAGAAGAAAGCCTGTGAGTTCTTAAAATTCACAAAGCACAGTGAGTATAGCATGGTTGAACAACTACAACGTAAACCAGCTAGAATCTCAATATTATCCTTGCTTTTGAATTCAGAACCACACAGAAATACCCTGTTAAGAGTATTGAATCAGGCATACGTGGCTAATAATAAATCAGTAGGAAAGTTGGACAGGCTGGTGGGAAACATCGCAGTAGACGACTACATATTTTTCAGTTATGAAGAGATACCACCCAATGGTATTGGGTCAACGAAAGCTCTCCATAAAACTACCACTTGTAAGGGGCACATATTACCAAGGGTCCTTTTGGATAATGGTTCTTCACTAAATGTGATGCCTTTAGCAACCCTATCCAAATTTCCAGTGGATATATCTCATATGATACCAAGTTGCACAGTGGTCAGGGCTTTTGATGGAACAAGGAGAGAGGTTATGGGAACCATTGAAGTTCCTCTGGAGATAGGCTCGTGCATTTATACGGTGAACTTCCAGGTCATGGATATTAATCAATCTTATAATTGCTTGTTGGGAAGGCCATGGATACATTCAGCTGGGGCTGTACCCTCGTCTCTCCACCAAAAGCTAAAATTTATGATGGAGGGCCGTTTGATCACAGTATCAGGAGAAGAAAACATAATAGCCTCCGGATCTACTGAATCTCCTTATGTTGAGCCCAATGAAGATGCCGTAGAGTGTTCTTTTCGGTCTTTGGAATTCGTAAATGCAGTTTTCATCGTTGAAGGACGGAAAATTTTGAAACCAAGGTTGTCCAAAATAGAAGGCTGGGAGTAAGAACCACAGTGGGAAAAGGCTGCAGGGCTGGAAAAGGTTTAGGGAAATATCTTCAAGGAATGGCTCGAGCAATGGAAGTAATAGGAAAGAAAGACCAGTTTGGCCTAGGGTATCTTCCGAAGGCCCATGAGAAAAGGAAACAAGTTGAAAGGAACCGATAAAGGAGGATGGCCCGTCTTACGGGTATGGATATTGAATAGGAGCCTATAACATTCCCACCTATCCTTCATAGCTTTCGCTCAGCCGGTTCTCTGTTCGAAGAAAAGAATTCTGATGATGTGCTCGTAATGATAGAGCAAGCCTTCGAGAGATTCTAGGTGAATAGGGCAGATGTATGATATGGAGATCTGCACAATTGAGGAAGAAAGAATTGAAAGAGAGAATGCTAACTGGATGGTGCGACCTTGTCCACCAGGATATAGACTAACCAACTGGAGTGCGACTGAGTTTCCCATAGTTTTTAAGTCTATTCCAACGTAATACTTTTAAAAAAAAGCAATCTTAATTATCTTTACCCAGAGATATTAAGAGTTTTTTCTGTAATGGCCTTTTTGTTTAAATATTTTCATTCAATAAATAACAAGCACAATGCATTTTATCCATATTGATGTGTCCATATTCTTTCATTTTTGTTATTTATTTTGTTTTCATTATATATTTTCCTATATTGTTTCTTTTCCACCTATTTACAAGTGTACGGATAAGGAATATGAGGACCTTCCTGTCAGCAATTCTGAAATTGATTTTGAAAGACCCATTTGTACAGGTGATTTTGAGGCTAACGAAGATACTGAGGATTATGGTCTACCTCCGGATCTATTAAGGAAAATAGAACAAGAGGAGAAACAAGTACTTCCTCATAAGGAATTATTGGAAATGATAAATCTGGGAAATGGTGAAGAGATAAAGGAAGTCAAAATCGGAACTTCATTGTCATCATCAATAAAAGGTGAATTGATAGCTTTGCTCCAGGAATATGTGGATGTATTTGCATGGTCTTACCAAGACATGCCAGGGTTAGATCCAGATATTGTGGTTCATAAGCTCCCTTTAAGGGCAGAATGTAAGCCAATTAAGCAAAAGTTAAGAAGAATGAGGCCCGACATGCTGTTAAAGATAAAAGAAGAGGTGAAGAAGCAATTTGATGCTGGATTCTTAGAGGTGGCAAAATATCCAGAATGGGTGGCAAATATTGTTCCAGTACCAAAGAAGGATGGCAAAGTACGGATGTGCGTTGATTACCGAGATTTGAACAAGGCCAGCCCTAAAGATAATTTCCCTCTGCCTCATATTGATACTCTAGTGGATAATACAGCAAAGAGTTCTTTATTTTCTTTCATGGATGGATTCTCAAGATACAATCAGATAAAGATGGCACCGGAAGATATGGAGAAAACCACATTTGTTACAATGTGGGGAACCTTCTGCTACAAAGTAATTTGGGTTGATGAATGCTGGGGCAACATACCAAAGAGCCATGGTGACCTTGTTTCATGATATGATGCATAAGGGAATTGAGGTCTACGTTGATGATATGATCGCTAAGTCACAAGGAGAAGATGAGCATATTGTGAATCTTAAGAAGCTCTTTGAACGACTAAGGAAGTTTAGACTCAAGTTAAATCCGACAAAATGCACATTTGGAGTCACTTCGGGGAAATTGTTGGATTTTGTCATCAGTAAAAGAGGAATTAAGATTGACCTGGATAAAGTAAAGGCCATTCAAAATTTGCCACCACCTCGCACTCAAAAGGAAGTAAGAGGCTTTTTGGGGAGATTGAATTACATTGCTCGGTTTATTTCTCAATTAACCAATAAATGTGATCCAATATTCAAGTTACTTCGAAAACGTGATCTAGGAGAATGGGATGAAGGTTGTCAGATTGCATTCGAAAAGGTTAAAAATTATCTATCCAACCCACCAGTATTAATGCCACCTATTTCGGATAAACTAATGATACTGTATTTATCAATATTTGAAAGATCCATGGGTTGTGTTTTGGGGCAGCTTGATGAAACTGGAAAGAAAGAACAAGCAATTTACTACCTCAGCAAGAAGTTCATAGATTATGAGTTGAAATATTCGTCGGTAGAGAAGTTGTGTTGCGCCTTAGCTTGGACTGCTCGAAGACACAGACAGTATATGTTGTATCACACAACGTGGTTGATTGCTAAGTTGGATCCAGTCAAATACATGTTGGAAACACCTTCTTTGTCAGGGAGGACGGCAAGATGGCAGGTTTTATTGTCAGAGTACGACATTGTATATGTAAGTCAAAAAGCTATCAAGGGCAATGCAGTGGCTGAATTCTTAGCAAGTCGGGCAGTGGAAGATTATGAGCCATTGAACTTTGACTTCCCTGATGAAGATTTGATGTATGTGTCGCAAGCAGATGAGATTCTCTTGAAGAAAAAAGTATGGAAAATGTACTTTGATGGCGTATCTAATGCCATGGGACATGTAATCAGTGTAGTGCTTATATCCCCAGAAGAAGATTATTATCCTTTCACTGCCAGATTGGATTTTGATTGTACAAACAATACTGCTGAGTATGAAGCATGTACTATGGGCCTTCGTGCTGTAGTGGACAGAAAAATCAAAGTATTGGAAGTTTTCGAAGACTCAGCCTTAGTGATTTACCAGCTACGAGGAGAATGGGAAACCCGAGATACAAAAATAATCCGATATCGAGAACTCATACTGAGTTTATTGGAGGAGTTTGAAGAAGTGAATTTCAATTACTTTCCTCGAGAAGAAAACCAAATGGCAGATGCTCTGGCTACTTTGTCATCAATGTTTAAAGTGAATGAAGGGGCTGAAGTTGTGCCAATAAAGATGAGTATATATGAGTCTCCTGCTCACTGTCTGAGTATTAAAGAAGAAGCAGATGGCCTCCCTTGGTATAACGACATCTTGCAGTACATCAAGAGTCAACAGTATCCAGAACAAGCAACAGAGAATGACAAGAGGACTCTAAAAAGGCTAGCAATGGGTGTCGTTCTAGGCAGTGAGATTCTCTACAAGAAAGGGAAAGATCAAGTCCTATTGAGATGTGTCGGGTCTGCCGAAGCTTGAAGAATCATAGAAGAGGCCCATGAAGGGATATGTGGCACTCATGCTAATGGTCACATGCTTGCTAAACAGATTATGAGGGTAGGTTACTATTGGTTGACAATGGAAGGAGATTGCATTAGTTATTCCTAGAAGTGCCATAAATGTCAGATTTATGCAGATAAGATTCATGTGTCGCCATCGCCATTACATGTCATGACTGCACCTTGGCCTTTTTCAATGTGGGGAATGGATATGATCGGGCCTTTTACCCCGAAAGCTTCAAATGGACATCGTTTCATCTTGGTGGTCATAGATTATTTCACAAAGTGGGTAGAAGCTGCTTCCTATGCGAATGTAACAAACTCGGTGGTATGCAGATTCGTTAAGAAAGAAATCATATGCCGTTAGGGGTTGCCAGCAAGAATTATTTTGGATAATGCTGACAATTTGAACAATAAGATGATGAGAGAAGTGTGTACTCAATTCAAGATCACACATCATAATTCGGGACTTTACCGTCCGAAGATGAATGGCGTAGTAGAAGCAGCTAACAAGAATATCAAGAAGATTGTTGAGAAGATGACCAATGTGTACAAAGATTGGCATGAGATATTGCCTTTTGCTCTTCATGCATATCGTACTTCGGTCTGTACATCTACAGGGGCAACGCCTTTTTCTTTGGTATACGGGATGGAAGCAGTGCTACCTATTGAAGTTGAGATTCCTTCACTTCGGGTTTTGATGGAAGTTGGCCTAGAGGAAGCAGAATGGGTTAGAGCTCGTTATGAACAGTTGAATCTCATTGAGGAGAAAAGATTGAAAGCAATTTGTCACGGGCAGTTGTATCAGAAAAGGATGATTCGAGCCCATAACAAGAAGGTTCGTCCCAGACAGTTCCGAGAATAAGAGTTGTACTGAGGAAAATTCTTCCTATAGTGAAG
This sequence comes from Fremontodendron californicum, assembly GCA_030761205.1. Lineage (NCBI taxonomy): Eukaryota > Viridiplantae > Streptophyta > Magnoliopsida > Malvales > Malvaceae > Fremontodendron > Fremontodendron californicum. Next base: position 29,169,327 of record JAULJL010000005.1, read on the forward strand.
GACCCGAGAGGAAAATGGGATCCGAATTGGGAAGGACCCTATATGGTAAACAGAGCTTTTTTCTGGAGGAGCATTGATTTTAACTAGAATGGACGGGGAAGATTTCAGAAATCCTGTGAATGCTGATGAACTGAAGAAGTATTATGCTTAAAAACAAAATGTGTGATGCTGTGCACATGGAAATTCGAATGATTCCAAGTGTAAAAATAGAAATTCTATATATCTATTTCCCCTGAGAATTGCTTTTCAAAGAGAATAGTCATGCTTGATATGATAAATGGCCATCTTTCATATTCCTTTCACTAAGAAGAAATTATCCTTAGTCACCCCTTTGAGTCTTAAGAATTATTTCTTTCTTTAAACCTTGATCAAAGATCACCCTCTACAATGGAGGGCAAATGCGAGGAAAAATAAATAAAAAATCATGGCAAAAAAAAAAAAGAAAGCCATCGGAAAATATGGCAAATGAAAGCCAACAAAGCAAAAAAGGGGAAGAAAAGAAAGTCCAAAAATGAATGTTTCAAGAATGAGTTCTCCTCAGAAAATGATCTTTGATCCAATTACCCTTAAACACACTTTGGGCTTATTTTATCCTTTCTTTCTGAACCTAAACCTTGGCCTACATTACATGCTTTAAAAGCCCATTTTGATCAAGCATGGATATTTAATTTGAACGATTATTCTCAGAATTTATCTTATCTTTTGAATTGATATTTTTACCTTGGAAGCATTTAGAATTCTCAAATGCATGGTAGAATACCAAAAATAAAAAAATTAAAATTAAAAAAGAATGTTAAAGGAGAGGTTTAAGTCGAAAACCCGCAAAGGGCGACTTAATACTGAATGGAGGATACTTGAGTTGAAAACCCGCAAAGGGCGGCTCAAGTACTAATCAAAGTTTGAATCAATGCTCCGTGTAAAGGGGGAGAAAGTATCTGACAATCAGAGGAAAGGGGAACAACTCAGTCTGATGTAACTACAGAAGCTAAGAGGTCACCCAAGTGAATTGCTCGTTCAAGAGAAATTTCAGATGGTTTGAAAAGGGAGGGGTCCAAGATATTCCGCATCCGTGGCATCTACAGCCTATAACCTTACATTTGTTTCTTATATCCTTGATATTTATTTTTACTATTTTAAAACATTTCTTGCAATAAATTCTTGTTATCCTTTTCATGACAATTTTTGCTTGATTCATATTCTCTTTCATATACTTTTGAGATGTATTATGGTTGTTATTAAATTGAATGATGATTAGTAATAAAAATCTTTAAATAAAGGGATTTCAAAGTATTACTAAGGAATAGATTTAAATCTTGGGAAAGGTTTGGAAAGTTCAGCAAGAAAAGAAAACAGTGAACATGGTGGAAACTCCATCACGAAGTCAGAAAATCTGTGAACTTCAGCGAAAGATAGAAACTGAGCCTGTTTGACAAGATATCTTGAGTGAAGAATTCCTTAAGTGGGGCATCAACGAACAAATTGAAGACTCCGTCATGAAGTCGGATAATCTATGAACCTCAAAGAAACCATGGATTAGAAATCATGGCACAATCATTTGATTGCATTTATTCTTAGGGAACATACAAGCATTTGCAAAGAATGTCATTCTCATCATTGCATTTAGCTAACAGTGCAGAAATCAGGAAAACTTGGACTTCTCCAAAGTGAACTCGTTCTGTTTTTCAAACGAGTTGAATCCCAAGATCACCATCGAGGTACGTTTCTTTTCCAAATCAAACTCATTTTGCATTCTCAAAAAAGTCGAGCCTTGGGACCGTCGTCAAGGTATTTTAGTCACAGTTTTAAAGACCTTCGGGCACCAGCTTTAAAGACCTTCGGGCACCAGTTTTAAAGACCTTCGGGCACCAGCTTTAAACACCTTTGGGCACCAGTTTTAAAGACCTTCAGGCACCAGCTTTTAAAGACCTTCGGGCACTAGTTTTAAAGACCTTTGGGCACCAGTTTTAAAGACCTTCGGGCACCAGTTTTAAAGACCTTCGGGCACCAATTTTTAAAGACCTTCGGGCACCAATTTTAAAGACCTTCGGGCACCATTTTTAAAGACCTTCAGGCACCAATTTTAAAGACCTTCGGGCATCAGTTTTAAAGACCTTCGGGCACCATTTTAAAGACCTTCGGGCACCAGTTTTTAAGACCTACGGGCACCAGTTTTTAAGACCTTCGGGCACTATTCTTAAGACCTTCGGGCACAATTTTTTCTTTTGAAATCGAACTCGTTTCCTTAAGACAGGTCGAGCCTTGATTAGTCAGGGAATTCAATTTAAGGACAAAATCTTCAATTTACAGCTTTTATCAACAACAAAAAAATGAAATGATGAAAAAATGAAAAAGAAACCCCTTCCCTTGCCTTCACACGTGATTTCACTAACCGTACAAAATTAGTGTTTGTTTATCTTTACCTGATTCCTGATTCTCAGCAATAGCCAAAGAGGGGCAGCTGTAGACACCTAATTTTGTCCGGACCACTAAAATAGGTATGTTTTCTTCTTAAATTGATGTTTCAGAATGTAAAAAGACTTTTTTCATCCTGCAGGTGGTACTCCGAGACTTAGTTTAAGAGGGCGAGCATAAAAAGTCAAACTTGAAAAAAGTCAATCTTGGAAGTCAACCTCGAAAAGTCAACTGCTAAAAAAGTCAACCCACTTTCAAAATCAAGATTTGAAGTTCAATTGAAAAATGGCGAAAGAATTTTGATAATCCGAGGTCTACATTGAAAGATATGGAGTTCAGAAGTTGGTTTATGGAGATTCAGTAGAAAGGAAACCCTAATCCGGGAAATTTGGGGAAAATGCTTAAACGATCGAATTGGTCGAAATTAGAGGTTCCAAATGAAAGAAAGCACTGACTACGGGTAATGGAGAAGCCACTTGAAAGAAAAACTGAAAGAAAAGTCAATCCGGGAGAAAATCGAGAATTAGGGTTTTTGGTGGATTTCGGTGAAATCGGGACGAATTACAGAAATGGCCCAACTTTGTAAGACAAAAGCCCCTAATGGATGAGGAATGATTAAAAAGGGATAACCCAAGGTTCAATTTGAATAAAATCTAAAAATCGGACTTGTTTTGGGCAAAATCGGGTTTCGGAGACAAAAGGGTAAAATTGGAAAATTTGGGAAAAATAGCAAATGGACTCCAAAAATTCTGAAAATTTTCAAATCTCATTCTTAAATCATTTGGAAGAGATTGGCAAAAGAAAATCTTGATTCGGAGTTCATTTGCAAAATGGCCAAATCCCGGGTCTCGTATGCAGAAATTCAAGAAGAAAAATCCCGAAAAAAATAGCAAATGAACTCCAAATATTTTGAAAATTTGCAAATCTCATTTTTAAATTATTTGGAAGATATTGGAGAAATAAAATCTTTATTCGGAGTTCGTTTGCAAAATGGCCAAATCCCGAGCCTCATATGTAATAATTCAAGAAGATAAATCCCGAAAAAATAGCAAATGGACTCCAAAAATTTTAAAAATTTGTAAATCTCATTTTTAAATTATTTGGAAGATATTTGCGAAATAAAATCTTGATTCAGTGTTCGTTTGCAAAATGGCCAAATCCCGAGCCCCTATGTAGTAATTCAAGCAGATAAATCCTGAAAAAATACCAAATGAGTTCCAAAAATTATGAAAACTTTCAGATCACACTTTTAAATTATTTGGAAGAGATTGGTGAAGAAAAATCTTGATTTGGAGCTCGTTTAAAAAATGGTAAAATGTGGGGGCATGGAAGGGCATTTTTAGAAGAAAAAACCCAAATAAATAGCAAACGGACGCAGAAAATTTTGAAAACTTCCAGAATTCAATATTTTATTATTTTTCAATTATTAAAAAAATAAAATTTGAATTTGGAGTTCGTTTGCCATTTATTTGCATCCGAGGGGCAAAATGGTCATTTTACCCAAGCAACCGAAAAGGGCTTCTTTTGGCCTTTCAAAAAATCAGAGTTGGGCTGGAAAAGAGAGTGCTAGCCTGCCAAGGCACAAAGGAAGGAGGAAGCTTCTGATTTTTCAATCAAAAGGCCAAGAATTAAGAGTTAGGTAGAGATTTTTTTAATCAAGCCATTGTAATTAAGCCACATAGGCCAATGCATGAAGAGGGAGAGTGTCAACATTATTCTTGAACACTGTAATTATGGATAACTGATACACTAATCTAAGGATGATAATTTCATGATTTTTCACCTTGAATCAATAGCCCTTGGATGGAAATTGGTTGGAATCAAAATGACAACATGCTAGGTGAGGAGAGAGGGTGAATTCAGCCAGCTTAAGGTAGAGGCAGAAATTTCATTTTCACTACTTCATTTTTTAGATTTCTTCTTGGCTTTTGCTTAGTTTTTTCTCTCCTTGGTTGAAAGCAAAAAGAAAAAGTTTAGAAAAGAAAGGAAAGTTTGAAGAGATAAAGCTTGAAATATAGCTTCTTGAGGTTGCTTTGAGCACCAACTCTTGCACTTTATTGATTTTCCACTCTTGTTTTTGCTGTTTTTGATTATTATTTGGTGAGTTTTCTTTTTAAATAAGTGTTTTTTTTATGTTCTTCTTAAGCTCTTTCTTCATCTCTTTCTTAAATAATTTTTACAATTTTTTTTCTTATTTCCTCACCATGGTCGAATGGCCCAGATTTTTTTAGTGTTGCTGTTTTGTTTGATTTGTCATGTTATTCATGTTATTTTCTTTAGTCTTGATGCTTTAAATATTCTTCTACTATATATACTTGAGGCTTGTTTTAATTTGATTGCTTGTTTGTTGTCATTTATAAGTTTATTATCATGTTCTTGCATTTTTAATTTTCTGTTTCCATAATGTTTAAATTTGTTGATGTTTTAGTTTAAGTATATCAAGTGTTTGTGAAAATGCCATGCTTGTTGGAGCTTGAAGCCATTCGGCTACTCCATGTGTTTTACATTGTATGTGCATTTTTGCTACGTTAGTTAATAGGTTTGCATTTGCATGACATTTGTTTGAGTATTTAGTTTAAGTATACCAAGTGTTTGTGAAAATGCCATGCTTGTTGGAGCTTGAGGCCATTTGGCTACTCCATGTGTTTTACATTGTATGTGCATTTTGGCTATGTTAGTTGATAGGTTTGCATTTTCATGACATTTGGTTGAGTTTTTTGTTTAAGCATGCCTTGTGTTTGTGTTATTTCCATGTATGTTTTAGTTCTTAGGTTTGGTTTATTTTTCCATGCGTGTCCATGCATTTTAGACCTAGGTTGCATTAAATGTCATGCAAGTTGATTTAGGTCTAGGTCACTATATTGATGCCATGCATTTTTTCATGACATTTAGGTTTAAACTCATGCATTTCATGGATCATATTTGTTGTATTTTTTCATTCATTTCATGTTCATGCCACTTGACTAATGACTTAGGCCAATTAATGGTTCAAAGTCATGCTCTCTTAAGCACACTTGTGGAAAATTAAGGTTTGTCAAATTGATTATTCTACCTTTGTGATTTTTTTTACTTAGCCCATTTTTGTATAATTTTTAAAAAGTCCTAGATACTGTTTGTGAGTCATTTTGTGAGTCTTAAATATTTTTACTTTGATTTTTAAATGATTTTATCAAAGGCAAAAATGTATTTTGGCAAAACAGTTTTTCACCCAGTACTCGTACTTTCCCGATTTTTTTGGGCATTCATCTTTAATCAAAAAATTACACATATTTTGTTCCATGTATTTTTACATGTCCTGAGTCTCCAGTAGTTTTTTTTAGAGTTTTTGGAATTTTTAAAAATAGGATAAAAAATCATGGTTTAAAACTGGACAGTGGAGTCAGAATTGAATTTGAAGGAAAATCATTTTTCTGTTTTGGTTAAGTTACTTAGAGGGGATTGATTAGGAAGTTTAGCTACTGACTTAGAGTAGTTTCTAAGCCTTTTTAAACTCTAAAAATGATTTTTTAAGTTTCGGGTTAAGGGTGGTCAAGTCCGGGATTTTAAACTTAGGAAATAAGAGCCATTTAAAAAAGGTTTAGCCCAGTTTTTTTTTTTAATCTAAGCTTTTCCAAATTGTTTTCAAACAATCACAAATTATTTTGGTTTTAGAATATTTAATTTGACATATTTTCCTAAGGTAGCCAGATATCTTTTTAGATATACGGATTTCCTTAATTAAAGGAAAAAATACATTTTCATGCATTGCATTCTCCATATTCATGCATTTTATATAATATGTTATTTTTGCTATGATAATTTCTATGATATTGTTATGATTTTGAGTTATGTTATATTGTTTATGATTTGGAATATTTCATGACATCCTATGCTTTTTATTTAGTTATTTTTTTTTACCATATTATTTAGCATATACTATGTTCATGCATTATTATTTTCATTTTTATTTTCATGCATATTATATGATAGCATTATTTTATATTCCATGTCATTTAAATTATATGCCATATCATTCATATTTGCCATGTCATTTAAATTATTTCATTTCATATAGAATATATTATGTTACCTAGGTTATTTTATTTCATTCAGGATATATTATGTCATATAACTTAGGATATTTCATTTCATTTAGAATATGCTAAGACATTTAAATCATATCATATAATTTAGGGTGCATTATATTATTTAGATTTTGCTATGTCATGTTATTTATGTTATGCATATACTTATTCATATCTTTTAAAATGTTTTCAAAGAGGTAATGATTTTCAATAAAATAAAGATATTCCCGAGTTAAAATAATTCATGAGTTCTCTGCCGGGTTTGCTGGTGAGGATATCATCAATTATCATTAATAACGGAATACCTTCTTTAAAATGAGAATGATTCGGAAAGTTTTCCAAAACTAATAAAATTTCTATATTTTGTCATGTTTGTTGGGGAATATAGGAAAATTTTGAATTTATAAATTCCGGATCATTTTCAATTAAAAATGGAATTATTTTTCTTTAAATTGGGAATTAACTTAAAATACTAAATTTAAAATCGGCTTTTTACCGAGACTTAAGATAACACACGATTAATAAGGTACCATTTTATACGGGCATTGTGGGGGTGCTAATCCTTCCCCACACGTAACCGAGTCTCGAACCCGCTTTTTTGATTTCTCTGGTTTAAACCGCAGACTTGAAATTGGTTTTATAAAATGTTTTAATTAATTTTTAAAATATTTTATAAAACTGATTTTAATAGGTGGCCGATCACACCTAGCTAAAACAGATTAGTGGCGACTCCATGTCTTTTTTAAGGTCATTTTCAAAACCTTCATTTTTCTAGAGGAGTTAAGTCAGCTTTTCCTCGGTTTTTTTTAATGTCACGCTTAACAGATAATAAAGTCTTGCGATGAGACTTGTTATTTTTTAGGTTGCGACACATGTATCTTGGAAGTAGAATGTGAAATTGCCTTAAGTGGTGTGGTGGAAAAACTTTCGTTGAATGCTTCTTTGGAATTAGTATTCATCACTTTAACTGCGAAACATTCATCAAATTCGTTAGGAAACTTCATAGCCTTAAAAACTTTAAAAGTTACCTGTTGTTCTAAAACTCTCATGGTAAGTTCTCCTTTTTGCACATCAATGAGAGTTCTACCGGTGGCTAAGAATGGTCTCCCAAGAATTATGAGTATTTCACTATCTTCCTCCATGTCAAGCACAATGAAATCAGCAGGAAAGAAGAATTTGTCAACTTTAACTAGCACATCTTCAACCATGCCTCTTGGATGTTTGATGGATCTATCAGCTAGTTGCAACATCACTGTAGTGGGCTTTATTTCCCCCAAACCTAGCTTGCGATAGATAGATAGAGGCATTAAATTTATACTCGCCCCCAAATCACACAAAACTTTACCAAAAAATTTATCACCAATAGCGTATGGAATGGCGAAGCTTCCCGGATCTTTGAGTTTGGGAGGGAGTTTCTTTTGAAGAATAGCACTGCACTCTTCAGTAAGTGCAATTGTCTCAATCTCATCCAATTTCCTCTTCTTAGATAAAATTTCTTTCATAAACTTGACATACTTAGGCATTTGTTCTAAAGCTTCAGCAAAAGGTATATTAATATGGAGCTTTTTGAATACCTCAAGAAACTTTTGAAACTGTTTGTCAAGCTTATTCTTTTGAAGGCGCTGAGGAAAAGGTGGTGGTGGATAGACTAGAGGCTTCTTCTCTTCTTCTTAATGCTTTTTCAATTTTTCCCCCCAAATTTTCCACTTCAAGAGGCTTGGGCAGCAATTCTAGCACTTTTCTTTGAAGACATTGAGGGAAGGGTGGTGGTGGGTACCTTGAGGTGTCTTCTCTTGAATTCTCTCATTATGCTTTTGGCTACCCACTTTTACTTTTTTCCCACTCTTTAATGTAATGGCATTGCATTGCTCTTTCCCATGGCTCTTAGGATTGGTTTCAGTATCACTTGGAAGAGTTCCCAGGGGACGATTGTTAAGTGCATTAGCAAGCTGGCCCACTTGTGTCTCAAGATTTCTAAGTGAAGTTTTATGCTCCTGAAGTAATTCTGAGTGATTTTGAATGAGATTATCAATTCTTGCCATGAATTGCATAAACATCTCTTCCATAAATGTCTTCTTTTCTTGGACAGGAGCCTTGGCTTGTGCTTGAAAACCAGGAGGGACTACTTGCTTAGCTTGTGATGATGGCCCTTGGTTGTTCCAAGAAAAGTTTTGTTGATTTCTTCAACCTGGATTATAGTCGTTTTGATATGGGTTGTTCTGCTGCCTATTATAGTTTCCCACATATTGAGCAGATTCAGCCTTGGTTGGGCATCTATCACTATTGTGTCCTTCCCAACAATATTCACATGTTACAAATGGGCTTTGGACTGAATGCACACTCATAGTGTTAAATTTCTTGGACAAAGCAGCCATCTGCGCTAATAAAGCACTAATCTCATCCAATTGATAAACACCTAGAGCTTTCTTTGGCAAAATTCGCTTAGTGGACCATTGATAATTATTGGACGCCATCACCTCAATTAAATCATAAGCCTCATCAATTTCTTTCCCCATGAGTGATCCACCTGCTGCAGCATCTATAGAACTTCTAGTATGACCCATTAACCCATTGTAGAAGGTGTTTACCTGAAGCCAGTCAGGTATCCTATGATGAGGCCATCGTCGAAGCAGATCTTTGTACCTTTCCCAAGCTTCATATAATGATTTTGAGTCATATTGCATAAAAGATGCGATATAATTTTGCATCTTAGCTGTCTTGGCAGGAGGAAAATACTTGGCAAGAAATTTCTGGGCAAGATCAGCCCAAGTGGTAATGGAGCCAGCAGTAAGAGAGTTCAACCAACTCTTGGCCTTATCTCGAAGTGAGAAAGGGAAGAGTCTTAATCTAATGACATCATCAGTAACACCATTATGTTTGAAAAGATCGCAAACTTCTATGAAATTCATGATGTGAGCATTCGAGTCATCGTTCGGTAAGCCGCTGAACTGAACTGATGTATTGATCATCTGAAGGATGGCTGGCTTTATCTCGAACGTATTGGCCTGGATGGCAGGCCTCTGAATACTAGTCTGAAGATGTTGCATGAGAGGAACCCCCTACTCTTACAAAGTCTTTGTTTCGTCAGCTTCAGCCATTGTACCTGAAAATAAGAAAGAAAAAGAAAGTTTAAATTAAGACTAAGGTTGCTTGGTATTAATATTAACAAAAATAATAAACAATTCCCTGGCAACAGCGCCAAAAACTTGTTGTCGATTTTAATCACGCAAGGGCATGTATCGTTGACAAGTAATATAATGAAAAGTAGAGTGTCGAACCCACGAGGAATTGCTATTAAATTTGCTAAGTACTAAAATTATCACAACTTAATCTTATCTAAACAATTAAATAAAGATGGTAATTAAAAACTAAATTAAAAGAAACTAATATGAAAAACAAGTAAATTAAAAAGATGAATTCAATTAATTATGAAAGACTAGGATTACAACTTCCCTCAACACTTCGCTTGAATCTCTCTCTACCTCTTCACTTGATTAATGATCATTAGTTGTTAACCTAGAGTTCTATCTTATTTATAAGGATCTTCCGATGGTCTCATAAAAATATCCTTCTTAACCAATTTACTATATTCCTATGATAATTGAATTAAAGAAGAACTCATTAAGCTTAGGCTCTAACAATGGTTACACATGACAAGTAAGTGTATTCCTACCCTACCTGCAGATCAATTCATCCTAATAAATGAATATGAAACATGTGTCATTCAATCCATGTCTAACACTAAACTCCCTTTTCCAAGTTGTATTTAGGTTAACAAATCAATCTAATTGGTGGCCAATCAACTAGAAGCGTTAAGAACAAGATTGAACAAACAACTCAACAAACCATTAAATCAAGCTAGAGAGAGAAAGTAAATTCAAACTATGTGTTGAGTTCCATTGAAATCCTAGTAAAAGAAATTTAGTTCATGATAATTAATGAAAACAAATAATCAAATAGTTTCACCATCATCAACAACACAAGAAAAATAAAGAAGAGAAAAGAGAAAACTAAGAGTTGTTAGTTCTTGAATCTTGAATCTTCTTGAGAGAGAATTTTATGGTGGCTATCTTCTTGAGAGAGAATTAGGTTTCTAGATGTCTAATCCTCTTTATTCTGACCTAAAAGAGTCATATTTAAAGTGTTCAAAGCCTCTTGGAGTCCGAAACTTTGTTCCCAAGAAAAATAGGTAAGATTTGTGTTTTTTGCTTTTTTTTTTTTTCCATTTTCGCGCGTACTGTTCATGCCCCTTGGCGCCACTGCTACTGCCTCCTTGGTGTTTCTCCTCCGTTTGTCCGAACTAGTTCCTGTCAGCTTCTCAAACTTCATCAGCTGTTTTGACTGTGAAGATCTTGCCTGATTTTGACACACCTTATACTGTTGGAAAGGTATGAAAGTCATCTTCAAAAGTCAAGAAGAGAGTTTTCTCATTTGAAGTATTTAAGATCGCGTTTTTCTTGAAAGAATCTCCGGAGGTCAAATCTGCCTGCTCATTGGAATGCACCGATTTTTGTCGTTTTACACCTCGAAGTTTCAGATCACCTTGGACCTATAAAAACAGATAAATAACAACTAAATAACTATTTTTAAACATAAAATGGATAATTAAAAAATTATAAAAATATCTAAAACTAATCAAATCCTAATAAAATCCTCAAGGACTTAGCCGATTCAAAAGCATAAAATGTGGCAAAATAACTATATTTTCTAGAGTTATCAATGGCCTCGATAAAGGTTATTCTTTGGGGCTTTTGAGTGGTCTTTATTCAACTATTTTATGATCTAAGTACATGTAGAGATAAGGTGCTTCCTAGGATTAGTCTGTTCCTTATGATGATCACCAATTCTTTCTAAATCTTTTTCACTTTTCAAAGAAATATATTTTTATTTTCAAAACGAAAAGATACCCGTATGAATTTTATTTTCAACTTTTTTTCTTTTTCAAAAATCATAAAAACCAGGCCCAAGTAGAATATCTAAAACTTCAAATGAGATATGGTGTATGATACTTGAAATTTAAAGTTCATTTATTTCAAACAAAGTGAAAATATGTGCAAAACTTAAAACAAAGGTTAAGGATTGCCCTTGATTAGCATGCTACCCTGAGAACAGATAAAACTTAGCCCTGTCATCCTTGATAATCATCAATGAGCTCTTTGAACTTTGCAGGGTTTGCATCAATTTCGGTTTGAACCTTGTCCTTGAATGCAATGTAGTTCTCCGTGGAAGACCCTTTAACCCCATTATGATACATTACAAGTACTTTTATTATTCCAGGAATGCCCAAGCTAGGTCTCTCCATGTATGCTCATGGCCTTTCTTCAACTGAGAATACCACTTAGATGTTGGCCCTATCACCTCCAACAGCTCGAATCTTTTCCTCCAATAAAGCATATTCTAGTTGATCTCTACCTTTTGACTTTGAACTGATTATGTATGAACCTGATTCAAAATCTGGTTTTGAACATTCTTTCCCAAATTGCCCCACTCTTGAGGTTGATTATTTTTCCATGAAAAGTGTTCTCCCACAGTTTCTATCAGTTTTCCAATATCTGCCTGAGTCATCAAATCATCTGTGATACTTGTTCAGTTGTCTTATTCTGCACTTGTTCCATTTTATCGAATTGGGTAGTGTGATCCTCTCCCACTTTGTTTTTCTTTATAGCATTGGCAGGTACAGGATCAAACAGAGATCATTCAATCTGGACTTTATTGTTTCTTTGGGCTTAATTGCACTAAAGATGGTGTAAACCCTTGAAAGTATTTGACTTGAATTTTACTGAAGGCCTCAACCATTTTCTTTAATACGAAAATTTGTCCCTCCAACACCCGGATCGTATGTTCATTTTCCTGTTGATTGCGCTCCAAAGCGTCCTATCGCTCCTCCACTTCTTTCCCCATATTTTAACCTCGTTTATGCAAGTGGGATGAGATCAATTCACAAATGCATGAATATAATGATGATTAATGAATGAAATGTACAAAATGAAAAGAGGCTTGAAGAAACTAATTTTCATATCTACAACTGCTCAAATAATATGAATGTTATGCAAAATGCAATGAACAAGTCAGGGAAAAGAAGATCTTAGCATCACTCCGTATTTTTTGATTTTTTTTTGAATTTTCTGACAACTATTCCTACTAACTTTTTTTTTATATATTTTTTAAGAAACAAAATCAAAACTAAAAGAAATTTTTATTATTTTTTCACAACACTCCTCTACACAAAAGAAATTTTTTTCATCCATTTTTTTTAATTTTTTTTTTTCATTTTCCTTTTTTTTTTTGGTTCTCTTTTCATTCTTTTTATGGAATAAAAACTCTTTTCTTTCTTTTCTAAAAAATCTTTACAACTATTCTTTTTTTCATATTTTTTAAAAATAAAAAACAAAGGAAATTTTTATTATTTTTTCACAACACTGATTTACACACAAAAAAATCATTATTCTTTTCTCATTTTTTCATTCAATTTTTTTTTCATTTTCCTTTTTTTTGTTCTTCTCTTTTTCATTCTTTTAATGGAATAAAAACTTTTTTTTTTCCTAAAAATTTCCTACAAAGGTAAGTATAAAAGAATTTTTTTCCAAAATAACCTAAAAAATACTAATTTTCTCATTATTCTTTTCTCATTTTTTTCATTCAATTTTTTATTTTTTTCATATTCTCTTTTTATTTTTTTTGTTCCATTTTTTATTCTTTTGATGGAATAAGAACTCTTTTTTTTTTATTTTCTAAAATTCCATACCAAGGTACAAGTATAAAAGTTTTTTTTTTTTTTAAATAACCCAAAAAATAACAATTTTCGATTTTATTAAAAATAATTCATGAAAAAAAGTAAAGCAGTAAAATCTTCAACACAAGGTAAGATAGTTGATGAACATTTACCCCAACAATATCAACTTATTTAGGCATCACGATGCTTTTGGGATGAAAATTTGAAATTATTACAGGTGATGTACGTTCATCCTTTCCCAGTGTACGAGGTTTATTTGAAATGTAAAATAAATAGCAAGAGGTCAGAAGTGTTCCTCCATGTGTTCCTAACTTTGGGATATCTAATGAAAATCTGGCATGACTTCACCTAGGTTCACTATATGAGGTTGAATTAGGTTCTAAAGACTCCAAATTGCTCCTCACTGTCGCCTATGAAGGCTAGTAAGGCACCTCGATTAAAGCGGGTTCAATTTGTTGGAGTGTATTTCCCAAGCCTATGCGGAGGTTATCACCTCACGAAAGCGTAGGTAGTTTACTACTGCAAAAGTGTTTCACTACCTATACGGAGGTTATCACCTCATGATAGCATATTTACTTTACTTTCACTTAAACAGAACAGAGCCCGGGTAGAAAGCTCATGTTATGCAAATGCACGTGTGGTGTGTGAGGAAAAACAAGCAAAACCTTTCACTACCTATTCTACACCCATTATTCTACATACCTCAATAAATTATTAAAGAAATAAATCAAATATATACAACATTAATTAACCAGAGATCAAAAATAATATGCATGTACATGAACATATTTAAAAACATTTTTTTAAGAAAATCTTTTTTTAAAAAAAAAATATGTGAGAATTATAGTTAAATACCAATTAACCAACAAATCGAGATTCTTGATAACACACGACTAATTTTAGGCCTGACTATCTAAAAACAATCTACAGTGGAGTCGCCAAGCTGTCATAATGGTTTTTTTGACCGCCAGAAGAATTTTTATAAAAAACAAGGGGAGGAAAAGATGACTTAATTTCTCGTAAAAAAATAAATGGAATCGCCAACAATATTTTTTGGTTAGGTGTGATTGGTCACCTATTAAAACCCGTTTTTGTAAAGAATTTTAAAATTAATTAAAATCTTTTGAAAAACCAATTTTGAAGTCTGCGTTTTTAACCAGAGTAAAAACAAGGCGGGTTCGGGAGTCGATTACATGCGGGGAAGGATTAGCACCCCCACAAAGCCCGTATAATACAGTACCTTATTAATCGTGTGTTATCTCGAGTCTCGGTGCAAGTTGGTTTTAATTTCGGTATTTAAAAATAATTCCCAATGAAAAAAAAAACAATCATATTATTTAAAAATGATCCGAACTTTATTAGCACAAAATTTTCTATATTCCCCGGCAAACCCGGCAAGACATAGAAGTTTTCTTTATTTTGAAATCCTCTGGATCACTTTCTTTTAAAAGGAATGGTATTCCATTGTTAATGATAATTGATGATATCCTCCCCAGCAGACTCAACAGAGAACTCATGAATTATTTTAACTCGAGTGTATTGCCTTGTTTATTAAAAATCATTATTTTTTATGCATTGAAAACAATATATAAAAAAAACATGGCAAACATCTTATTATGACATGGCAAAAGAATTAATGACATGACATACATGACATGGCAACTTTATTACAACATGGCAAAGAATTGATGACATGGCAACAAATATTAAATAGAAAAATACAAACAGTAATTATCAAATAATCATGAACTTACCTTCGGGAAAATGCGTAAAGTCGAGGCTTAGTGCTTGGATGAATTTATTTATTTATTTATCTTTTTTTTTATTCTCTTTTTTTTTTTAACATAAAATAAAATTAAATTAGATAATAAAGAGAACAAAAATAATTTTCAGAAAATGTTTAAAGTCGAAGCTTAGTGCTCGAATTAATTTTTCGAGAGGATTAATTTATTATTATTTTTTAAAATTTTCTTTATTATTTTTTCCTTTTTTTTCTTTAATTTTTTCTTTTTTTTTTTTAATTTCTTTCTTTCTTTTCCTTTCTTTTTGTTTTTTTCTTCTAATTTCTGGCAGGTCAGGCGCGCGGACCCGGGTTGACCCGCGGGTTGCACCTGACTTTCTCCTTGTCCCCTTCTCTTTTTTTTTTTTTTAATCATTTTTTTCTTTTTTCTTCTCTCTCTTTCCTTTTTTTTTTCTCTCCCTTCTTTCTTCCTTTTACTTTCTCTCCCATCCCTCTACCTCAACAGCAAAACCAGCAATAGCCCAATCCAGATTCTGAAGACCAGTCGTCGCGTCGGCCGTCGGCCACCGCCGTCGATCACTGTTCACCAAGGCAAAAAATGTTTAAAACTTCCAGATTTACTCTCCTCGGCCTACTCGTTCCGAATATGACCTCGATTTTTCCAAAAGGTGCTCCGATTATCCTAGATTGGACCAAGAAAATCGCCGATTCCTTTATCCCATCCCGCCGTTTTCGCCGTCTGATTAGGCCCAAATTTAAATATGTTGTTTTTCCATCCAAGGCCTTCATTTTCACCGTTTTTATCTCTAACAATCATTCTCAAACTCCTCCAATTTCAAAAAAAATGAAACCTATAGTGTTTTTGTTGTTGGTTTTTGGTTTATGTCGCGGATTCAAACGTAAATCCGGACGTCTTCCACCGTTGGATGGGGCTAAAATTCTAGTATGTTGTTGCCCAACCTCTTCACTACACTTCTACCGTTGGTTTTTGTAAACAAACATCCCTAACTCCACAAATCCTAAGAAATCGAAAACTCACACAACACTTGTTCTTCTTTTTTTGTGGTTTTTGTTGACTTTTTTTTTTGGTGGGTATTTGCTTGTGTTTCAGTGATAGTTTTCAGACTAGGTCAATGAAGTGAAGGAAAAAAGTGGTCTCAAAAAATGGGGAAAAAAACCTAATGGTTTTCGGGTTTGCGCTGGACGAATTCCCCTTGTAGTGATTTTGCTGTTTCTTTTTTTGGAGTTGTTTGTGAGCTTTTTTTTTTTTTTTTTTTTTTTTTACAGTGATGGGAGTGTGAATTGTTTGTGTGTGTTGGTGGTGATTTGGTTGTGGAAATATGGTGGAGCTGACATGGGGTGTGGTTGCTGCCTACCAAAAAACGAGAGTGGGGGGAGAGTCGTTTTTTTTTTTAGAGCCCCCCTTGTTTTAATTTTTTTTGGGTTTCCTTATGGAGATGGTGTGTGATGGGTATTGATGGAGACTCAATTAAGAGTTGTAAACCCAAGTGCAGGTTATGTTCAAGTAATAAATTCTCGGGTGTCCGAGGTCGAACCACAGGGAAGCGTACTAGTAAGTATAAGTTTATAAATATATATGAAAAATAAAATAAACAAGATATTAGGGAATCAATAAAAAAGAAAGTAAACAAGATATTAGAGAACAAAATAAACAAAATAACATAAAAGCAATTAAACAAGATATAAAAAACAATAAGAAAGGATGTTGAGGTTAGAGAATCCACTCTTGGTGTTATGCTAAGATTAATCTTATTTTATTACACAATTGAAATCCACACATAAGGGAGGTTCCAATCGGAAGGTTTAGCAATTCAGTCCAAATTGTCCAACGTCCATAGCATATGATATTATGTTCATTTGGTGTCCTCAAAACTCATAAAAAGAGTCCAAGCATTCCTTATGCCAAGGTATATGTCTACAACAAATCAAGGTTATGAAACCAAGCATTTACTGTGCCATTTTCATTGTCAATAATGAATCAAGATCTCTACTTTGCAAGTATGATTTTAAACCAAAAGAAAATATTATCTATACTAGTGTTTATAAATGATGATTCATTTTAGCTCATGTTTAAGAGACTAACCTTAGCATTTACCAAGAGCTTCACCTCATCACCTCAACAATATGATTAGTAACACATACTAAAAATGAAAAGAAATGTAAGAAGCATAAGTAAATAAAGAAAAAGAAAACTAGAGAAAGGAAAAAAAGAAGAAAACTTTAGAGAAATTTTTTTACAATGGCTTATATCCTACCAATGTATCATCTCCCCCAATACTCATCCAAGGCCCTCTATTTATACACATTTTGGAGGGCTAAATGACAAGAGACAAGCTTTACAAATTTCAAAGGTAGGTATAATAGGTGGGTGCATTTTTCTAACAATTTTCGTCATATTGTATGACAATTCTGATCAGCCAGCTTGATGGTCGATTTTGTCAATGTTGGAGGCTCGATCTGATAAAATTGTCTTCTATAAAAATATACCCCTATCAGTTACAGATCCATAGCCGTTGCAATCAGCTCATTTGCTGATGTGGATAAGAAGATATGGGCAAAATACGAAAACAGGTCAGCACAGACGTCATTGCACATCAGCCAACTTGATGGTCGATTTCGCTAGGGAAAACGACTCCGTTTCAAGAAGTGTAAAACATGAAAAAGATAGATATGCCTCTTAGCTTTGCACGGTTACAAATTTCAGCCTTATTGCTTCAGTGAAACTCGAGATATAGCTGATATGGAAAACGGTGTCGGAACTAGAACTGAACTGGATTTGCCCTTAATTCTAGTAATCTGAAATCACTCAAAGAAACTTGTGAAAAACACCAAATTACATAAAAATATAAAAGATCATAAACACAATTAGACTAAACAATAATAACTCGTATTTGACACAAAACAATAATAAAACATAACTAAAAACTATATAATTATACGAGTTATCACACCCCCACACTTAGATTGTTGCTAGTCCCTAGCAACGACTCAATAAAAATAAAATAAGAAAATCTAATCTAATCCATTTTCGTAGGAAATCACGGTGGCACTTAGCATGTGACACAAGCCTTTAAACCCCTAGGTGTCCCTAGTGGACGAGTTTAGTCTCGTGAGGGTTTACTAGGACGATACCCACAAACATTGAAGACATAAGAAAAACTAAAAATAATAATTATAACTAATCCTTCCAATATAAATTAGAGATAATCATTGGACAAGTCTTAAAAACTAATCAATAGCTTAAAGAAATTCACAAAAAATCTTGCTTGAATGTAAATAAATGAGTTAAGCCAATATTAACATAACATATTTCAATCAAAATAGTGCATATTCAAACTTAATCTCAACTTCTCACAAGGGATACTCTCTTGATTTTCACTCTTTAAAGTAGTGGTAAAGTGTTTACACTCAATCAATCTCATGAAAACACTTCTACCATATGCTTGCTTGTCCACCTATTCTCCACTATTTAGATCATACAACTTCATAAATCAAGAGGTCTTTATTCAAGGTTGTAATGGGGCCAAAGGGTTATAATGTGGTTAAAGAACAAAAGGATAAAGATATCACAAAGGTTCCAAAGAGTTCATAGATTTTAGAGACATAATAAGATCATACAAATAAAACTTCTCAAAACTCTTATAAAGCACATAATAACATAGGCTAAATATTCATGTTGAGCCTTTGCATCATTCTAACCAACTTTGTAACATCTTTTTCTAGAAGTTCAAGAGAAGATTCTTTTTTCTTTTTTTTTAATATGGGAATGTATTTGACAATGATCCCTTTCTTTTTCTCTTGACTTTTTCTTTTCTTTTCTTCCCCCACACTTATCTTTTGTTTCTAACCCAAATTTTCAACTAAAAATATCCCTTATTTATTTATTTATTATTATTTTTTTTAATATGTCTCAAAATATAAAAATCCATCTTTAGAACAAGGGTAAGGATATAAGTATATTTAGGCTAGGTGTAAGTTGTGGTTACCAATAAAACAGCATATTTAATGTAGGCTCAAATTGGCTCACTAGTGGGGATGTTCTCTTAGAACATTAATAAGGGATGGCTGTTTGGCTCTGGTTATAATCCTAATGCCTCTATCATATTCATGTTGTCACATGTATCAATATAGTATCAAACGGTTTAAAGCAAGTTCTAGAGAATCATGTAATCATAAGAGCACTCAAGAAAGAAATTAGATTGATTTGTATAATGCATCAATCATTATAGGCTCAAAAACTCACAAGGATGATTATACAAGTCAGATTAACTCTAAACATGCTTCTTTCTCAATCAACATATCATATTAACATTGGCTCATAAAAAGGTTGACATTAAGCTCAATTCTCATGAAAATCTTCTCACTAATAAATCTGTTTTAGACTTATGCAATTCATATCTCATCATTGTATTAAAAAGGAACTAGAACACATTAAAATAATAATAATAATAATAAAGACTCATAAAAAAAATAGTAGACAAAAATAAAAGAAATCCTAAATCGTTCCCCCCACACTTAATTCTTACATTGTCCTCAATGTAAGTCTATTAACCCAAATGAAAGAATCATGTGTAAGAGAAAAGAACTAATAACATAAGAATAGGAATAACTAAGACTCAAAACAAAACAAACTCATGCAACCTAATTAATCCTAAAATACTAAACAAAAATTAACAAGTAAACATAAAAAGATTAAAATCAAACTGACAAGGTATGTCTCAAGTCTCCCTTACTCAGACCTTGTTCAGAATGAATACTTCTAAATGGCTTAAAACACATCAAATTTTTTTTTTTTTTTTTTTTTAAAATTAGCAAAATATGTCCCTTACCCCCTACTAAAGGTAGAATTTAGGAGATATTACCTGCAGATGGTTGCTAACCACTTATTATAACTGAGACACAACAAACAAAATGTTAGATAATGTCAGAAAGACAGAGTGCAATCCACTCCTTGCTCGTCCATATCTCTTTTTCTTTTTCCGAGCGTTTGCGAAACAACCGTAGCAGATAAATACTCATAAGCTTGGAGCTTTTTGAGTAAATCTTCAATGGTTGTAGCAGAAATTATGGTTCTCCTTGCCTCTGAAAACATGAATCCATTATCCACAGCATTATCTAAATATGAAAGCAAATTACTAAAATAACCATTAATATTAAGCAAACCAATGGGTTTCTTATTTGTGACCAAAGATGACCAAGAAGCCACGCAAGCTATTTCTTCCAATGTACCCAGACCTCCTGGTAAAGCAATGAATGCATCGGCAGAATGGTACATGATTGTTATCCGTTCAGGGATACTCCAGACTTGTATTTCCTTACCCACGGTAGGTCCACAAAAACCTGTGAATAGTTTTGGCACGATTCCTAGAACTGGACTTCCTCCGGCGTGTGCTGATGTAGCGACTGCTCCCATTAAACCCGTACTATCGCCTCCATAAATCAACTGGATCTTTTGTTGGGCAAGTATTACTCCAACTCTTATGGCTTCATCAGCGAATATGTTATTTTTCCCTGGATAAGCACCTCCAAAGACACAAATTTTTTTAATGCGCTGGGACGAAGTATTTTCCATTTTTTTTTCAAGTGCCTGAAAGAGAATGAGTACATGGTGTAATATATAGAGGACTGAGTAATGAATCAGACAAGAGTAATAATGTCGCCGAAAGTGTATTTGACCTGTCAGAAGAAAATGTTAACCTAACAAAAGATTTTTGCGTGATTTCAGGAAGAAAATCAAAAAGAGAAGAAAAATCAACCGTAAAAGACCAATGCAAAAAAAAAAATGAGAATAATTACACAAATCGAACAACACGTAAATTAAACCGAAATGAAATTATTGCAAATCAAACCAAAAGCTGAGAAGTCATTTATTGTAGTTGTGATTGTGGCTCACATCTTCCTCTGGTTTTACGTCCAGAAACGGCTTAAACGCCTTCTATGAGTCGAGGATAAGCTTCCCATCCAGTTTTCTTAGAAGCTGGCAAACAGGGTCTTTTAACATCAGATTCCCAAGATGTTGCCATTCCCTTTGGAATTGCGGCCATAAATCAAGAATTTCTCTTTGTACGTCTCCACTAGGATGCGTCTCAAGAGAAAGTTGGATATTACCCAAATTCTCCTTACTCAGTCCATCCTTAATGAATTCAATTTTATCATCTCGATTAGAGGACGAAATCCCAATAGAACGACATTTACCGTTATACGTCCATCGTGCATATTTGTGGCAATTTGAACTCATGCGCTTTGCTCGTCGCTTCTTTGCAAAAGTGCTTCTACCTGTACCTGGTAAATGCAAAACAGGAAGATATTCATCTTCACGTACCTTGGCTTCAATTATCCAACGTATGTCTTCAGGAATCCCTTTGTGCATAAGCATTCTTAATCTTTCAAATCGAACTTGGTAAAGCTTCAGTAAAATATTTCGAGGAAAAGGAGGAAATCGTTTCTACAATCTTGTGAGAATATCATCCATCCTGAAAAAAAATAAAATAAAATAAAATGAAAGAGAAATTGAAAGAGAAATTTATATACAATATCAGTTTTGTGGGTAGCTGATGGAACCGACTTAAATAATCACGGAGTACCGTTATCCGCCATTTAACCGGGGTTAAAAAAAATGTTTTTTTTTTTTTGAAGATTAGTAAAAATTATATTTACATCTAGTTATTTTCAAAACAAGGATCAGAAAGAAAAACAACCTCTTCTTGAGTAACATGATTTTCCAAAAAGAGTCTTTGTCCATTTACCTTGAATACGTTACCATTTTGAGGATTCTCAATGTCAACTGCTCCATAATGATACACATGTTTAACCACAAATGGGCCAGTCCATCTTGATCTCAACTTACCAGGAAATATGTGAAGTCTAGAATTATAAAGTAGAACTTTTTGCCCAACATCAAATGTTTTTCTTGAAATTAACTTGTCATGAAAGGCTTTAGTTCTTTCTTTATGAATTTTAGAATTCTCATATGCATCTTTTCTGAGTTCCTCAAGTTCATTTATGACTGGAAAAGTTTCATTCTCACCCAAAAAGGAATATTTTAGCTCGGATGGCAATGGTTTTAAATCCATCTTGGGTGGTTCAATAGTTGATGGTACAGTGACATTTGTGAGTGATGGGAGTTCCTCAAACTTTTGTTTCCAACGATGCTTATCCTGAAAAGAATTTAACAAAGAATCAGTGTGTGAAATTTCTGAAGCATTATCAAACTCACATTCAATTAAATAAGCTTCTAAAGGATCATGGAATGTGGTAGTGGTGAGATGTTCATGAACAAGTTCTTCAATGAAATCCACTTCATGTACTTCTGAATCATCACCAGGTTGCTTGCAAATGTTGAACACATTTAATTCTAAAGTCATATTTCCAAAAGAAAT
This sequence comes from Fremontodendron californicum, assembly GCA_030761205.1. Taxonomy (NCBI): domain Eukaryota; kingdom Viridiplantae; phylum Streptophyta; class Magnoliopsida; order Malvales; family Malvaceae; genus Fremontodendron; species Fremontodendron californicum. The sequence continues at coordinate 29,191,677 of JAULJL010000005.1, forward strand.
GTTCAAAATACCATTCCTGCAATTTATCAGAGCATTAGAAGTTGCAAGAAATGGACGGCCTAATATAACAGGAATTTGAACATTTGGATTTGAAACAGGATGTGTGTCCAAAACAATAAAATCAACAGGGAAGTAAAAATTATCAATTTGAACCAAAACATCTTCAACTATCCCTCGAGGAATTTTTACAGAACGATCAGCTAGTTGAAGTGTAACAGGTGTTTCCTTGAGTTCACCTAAACCTAACTGTTGATAAACAGAAAAAGGCAAAAGATTAACACTAGCACCAAGATCAAGCAATGCACGTTCTATTCTAGTGTTTCCAATGATGCATGAGATTGTTGGACATCCAGGATCTTTGAATTTTGGTGGAGTAAGGTGCTGAATGATTGAGCTCACACTTTCCGTCAGAAATGCTTTCTTTTGTACATTATGTTTCCTTTTAAATGTGCACATGTCCTTCAAAAATTTAGCATAAGATGGAACTTGTTTGATTGCATCCAATAAAGGAATGTTAATCTTAACTTGTTTGAAAAGTTCATAAATTTCTGCATTTTGATTCAAATTCTTTATTGTTTGCAACCTTTGAGGAAAATGAGCAGGATGCATACCTTTTTCTTTGTCCAAATTTTCAAGAAGTTCAGACTTACCATCATCCTTACCGTTACTTTTCGGAGGGGAAGGAGGATCTTGGTCTTTTGATGGAATGTTTTTGTCAATTGCCTTTCCACTTCGAAGAGTTGTGATAGAACTGGCATTTTCCTGTTGAGTTTCATTGGAGCAAGAAACAAGACATTGAGTAGAAGGGTTAGGCTGAGGTTGAGCAGGAAACTTACCTTTTTCTTGAGTGCGTAATGAAGCTGTCAATGTGGACAAGGTGTTTTTGATCTCATTGATGTCCTGTGAAGTTTGGTTATTCACATTTGCTTGTGTTTGCATGAATGCTTGCAATGTCTCTTCCAAGGTTTGTACACGTGAAGGTTGATAGGAAAAAATGTTGCCCGGCTTTTGAGATTGTGGTACCTGAACATGATTATTATTCCGCCAACTGAAGTTGGGATGATCTCTCCATTCAGGGTTATACGTTTCAGAGTAAGGAGAAGGAAAAGGCTTTTTAAATGGGTTTATGGAATTTACTTGATCATGCAACGCTTCTTTAAGAATGGGAATGTTTGGACATTCAGAAGTGGGGTGTCCCATGATTTCACAAATTCCACAACTTTCTTCATTTTTAACCGTTTTGACTTCTTTTACTTCTCTAAGTTCCATGGCTTCAATCTTTCTAGCCAAATTAGCTACTTTAGCTTTTATCTCATCTTCTTGACTAAAATGATATTTACCTCTGTTAGAAACAAGATTAGATCTATTGGAACTTTTAGAGGAATTATCTGTGTGCCAGGCTTGAGAGTTATCTGCCAAATGGTCTAGGTAGTCAAAGGCTTCTTCAGGTTCTTTTTCTAGAAACTCACTGTTACACATTGTTTCAACAAATTGTTTAGTTTCGGGAGTTAAACTTTCATAAAAGAAACTAATAAGACGCCATTTTTCAAAACCATGATGTGGACAAGAACTTAACAAATCTTTAAAACGCTCCCAGCACTGAAAAAATGCTTCATTTTGATTTTGATTGAAATTTTGAATCTGTCTTTTCAAAGCAGTAGTTTTATGTGCTGGGAAAAATTTCTTTAGAAACTCAGTTTGTAATTCTTGCCATGTGCCAATTGACCTTGGTTTTAAATTATGAAGCCAAATTTTTGCTTTATCTTTTAAAGAAAAAGGAAATAATTTTAGCTTGACAATTTCATTTGTACATTGTTGGTCATTAAAGGTGACACATACATCTTCGAAGTCTTTTAGAAACGAGTAAGCACTTTTCGATTCTAACCCATGGAAATTTGGAAGCAAAGCTATCATACCTGGTTTAAAACAAAAGTTGTTTGCATTGAGAGGAAAAATAAAACAAGAGGGTGATGAGCTTCGAGTTGGTTGCAAGTAGTCACGCATGGTGCGTACTTGTCTGTTCTCATCTTCAGCATGAACACTTTCATTGTCAGCCATGTTAGGAGTTGTATTAGAAAGATTACCTGAAAAAGTTTCACAATAAAATCTAACTAAACGACGAGATCTAAAATCACGTCGCCAAACAAGCATAAAACAAAGTTAATAAATAGATAATATATAAATATAAACTTTACAATATAAATATAAATATATAGAAAATTAGGCGGTATAACCAGCCAAAAAATATATATACTAAATTAGGCGGTATAACCAGCCAATAAAACAAAGTTAATATACAAATTAGGCGGTATAACCAGCCAATAAAAATAAATATGCTTATAAACTTATATACTTAGTATTGCTTCCCCGGCAACGGCGCCAAAAACTTGATGGAGACTCAATTAAGAGTTGTAAACCCAAGTGCAGGTTATGTTCAAGTAATAAATTCTTGGGTGTCCGAGGTCGAACCACAGGGAAGCGTACTAGTAAGTATAAGTTTATAAATATATATGAAAAATAAAATAAACAAGATATTAGGGAATCAATAAAAAAGAAAGTAAACAAGATATTAGAGAACAAAATAAACAAAATAACATAAAAGCAATTAAACAAGATATAAAAAACAATAAGAAAGGATGTTGAGGTTAGAGAATCCACTCTTGGTGTTATGCTAAGATTAATCTTATTTTATTACACAATTGAAATCCACACATAAGGGAGGTTCCAATCGGAAGGTTTAGCAATTCAGTCCAAATTGTCCAACGTCCATAGCATATGATATTATGTTCATTTGGTGTCCTCAAAACTCATAAAAAGAGTCCAAGCATTCCTTATGCCAAGGTATATGTCTACAACAAATCAAGGTTATGAAACCAAGCATTTACTGTGCCATTTTCATTGTCAATAATGAATCAAGATCTCTACTTTGCAAGTATGATTTTAAACCAAAAGAAAATATTATCTATACTAGTGTTTATAAATGATGATTCATTTTAGCTCATGTTTAAGAGACTAACCTTAGCATTTACCAAGAGCTTCACCTCATCACCTCAACAATATGATTAGCAACACATACTAAAAATGAAAAGAAATGTAAGAAGCATAAGTAAATAAAGAAAAAGAAAACTAGAGAAAGGAAAAAAAGAAGAAAACTTTAGAGAAATTTTTTTACAATGGCTTATATCCTACCAATGTATCATCTCCCCCAATACTCATCCAAGGCCCTCTATTTATACACATTTTGGAGGGCTAAATGACAAGAGACAAGCTTTACAAATTTCAAAGGTAGGTATAATAGGTGGGTGCATTTTTCTAACAATTTTCGTCATATTGTATGACAATTCTGATCAGCCAGCTTGATGGTCGATTTTGTCAATGTTGGAGGCTCGATCTGATAAAATTGTCTTCTATAAAAATATACCCCTATCAGTTACAGATCCATAGCCGTTGCAATCAGCTCATTTGCTGATGTGGATAAGAAGATATGGGCAAAATACAAAAACAGGTTAGCACAGACGTCATTGCACATCAGCCAACTTGATGGTCGATTTTGCTAGGGAAAACGACTCCGTTTCAAGAATTGTAAAACATGAAAAAGATAGATATGCCTCTTAGCTTTGCACGGTTACAAATTTCAGCCTTATTGCTTCAGTGAAACTCGAGATATAGCTGATATGGAAAACGGTGTTGGAACTGGAACTGAACTGGATTTGCCCTTAATTCTAGTAATCTGAAATCACTCAAAGAAACTTGTGAAAAACACCAAATTACATAAAAATATAAAAGATCATAAACACAATTAGACTAAACAATAATAACTCGTATTTGACACAAAACAATAATAAAACATAACTAAAAACTATATAATTATACGAGTTATCAGGTATGACGAAAGTGGGGGTTTCTGGTCTGATGATTGTCGGTGGGTAGGGGAAATAGGGAAAATGGGGAGTGGCATGGGGGTGTTGCTGGTGGAGATAGGCTGGCAGATGGGGAGTGTCGGTGGAAATACAACTTTTTTAAAATATTAAATTATTATTATTATTAAAAATTGACTAAAACTCGGTTATAATTACCAAAAATTATTTGGAGTATTGGAACCTTAACCCGGACAAAATTGGGTGTCTACAGCATGCATGTTCATTCATTGTAGAATACATTTGTGACATACATGGTCATTATCTATATATACCCATGTATCAATTTATTCATTCTGTACATGCATCATGTTGGCATCAGGTTACATTCGTGACAAACATAGTCAGCATGATTTCTCTGTATATGTTCACGAATTAATTTGTCTATTCCTTACATGCATCATGTTGACATCAGGTCGCATTTATGACATAGTCATCATGATTTCTCTGTATATGTTCATGCATTAATTTGTTTATTCTTTACATTTATCATGTTGGCATTAGGTTTCACTTATGACATACATAGTTAGCATGATTTCTTTGTATATGTTCATGCATTAATTTGTTTATTGTTTAAATGCATCATGTTGGCATCAAGTTGCACTCATGACATTCATAGTTAGCATGATTTCTCTGTATATGTTCATGCATTAATTTGGTTATCCTTTACATGCATTATATGGGCATCGTGGTACATTCACGACATTCATGGCTCATTCATCATGAAACATATTTGAAGGAATAAAACAGAAATTGGCTTGGCTTTAAGAGCTTTAAAGAAGTTTCTCTTTCAAATCAGAGGTATAAGAAGTACTGAGCACATTTATAATACATGTTAGGATCATGGATAATGAGCAACAAAATAGATTGGATAGAATGGAGAAAGCACAGAGAGAATTACAGGAATGATGGGCAAAGTCACAAGAAGAATCGGCAAGGTCCCAAGAAGGATCGAGAGAACAGATGACTAAACTCCTGGAACTGTTGTCCATCGCAATCAGGGGAAAAGGATACACTAAACATTTTGGCCGCCAGACAAGGGTCGGAGGTAAAAAAGGGTCAGAATGAAGTCGTAATGTTATATGGCCAGTCTTTTCAGAGCACAATTAATCATGTCAACGTCTTGAACTTAGATGATCAAGCTAAACAGGCAAAGTTGGAAATGATTGCATTGAACGGGGCTGAGCCGGCAGATTCCTAAAAGAAATATCAGCTGTTAAAAGAAAGACTCATGGAAGTAGAAAGTACATATTCATTTGGGAGTGTAGATGCAAACGAATGTTGCTTGGTCCCCGATTTAGTCATTCCTCCTAAATTCAAGGTTCCCAACTTTGAGAAATATGATGAGGCAATGATCCATCATTCCACATCACTATGTTCTGCCGAAAGATGATGGGCCATACAGATAATGATAAGCTTTTGATCCATTATTTTCAAGATAGCCTCCGCGGGTCCCTAATTAGGTGGTATAATCAGTTGAGCAAGGATCAGATTCGCTTTTGGATTGATTTGGCTAATTCATTTTTAAGCCAATACAAGCATGTGACTGATATGGTGCCTGACCGTCTCACTTTGCAAAATATGGAGAAAAAGGTTACTGAGAGCTTCAAAGATTATGCTCAGAGGTGGAGGAACATGGCCACCCAAGTACAACCGCCCCTAACTCAGAAAGAAACCACTGTCTTTTTTGTGAATACACTACGGGCCCCGTACTATGATAGACTCGTCGGCAATGCCAAGAAGAATTTTTCGGACATGGTAATCTTCGGGGAAATGATTGAGAATGCTATCAAGACTGGGAAACTTGAAGGGGATAAAACATCCAATGCAGAGAGAAACAGGACACCCAAAAAGAAAGAGGAAGATGTCAAAGCTATGGGAGGCTTTGCCCCATATCTTCAGGCCTCCTCATACTAACCATCATGTCCTTCTATGAAAAACATATCCCAGGGTTCATACTTATACTCGACGGCCTCTCAGAATCAAGCAAATCTTCAACTCTTGTCAGCTAGAGAAAATCGAAGAACATCCGAAAAAGAGATCGATTTGAGCCACTCCCCTTGTCTTACTCTAAATTATTGCCCCAGCTGGTCGAAGAGAAACTTCTCACTAAAGTTTCAGTGGAGCCTATCCAACCCCCATACTTGAGCTAGTATGACGAGAATGCATATTGTGATTATCATTCTGGGATTCGAGGATATTTCACAGAAAATCGCATATCTCTAAAACGGAAGGTTCAGGCACTCATCAATGACGGTCGGTTAGATGTGGGTAAGAAACAAAGGTTAAACAGCATGGAGAATTCACTGAATGGGCATGATGGGACCATTGGGGATGTCATAATGGGGGATGAAGATGAAAAGGTTGAAAAGAGTATCGAGGGATAGCCGGTTTGAATTATGGGAAAACATGTCAAGAGTGTAGTTTCTGATGCATGTAGTTCTATGCCTCATGATGAAAACACTTGTCTTATGTTAACATCAATATAAAATAAATGAATTTTAAATTTTAAAATGCTTTTGTGTTTGTTGTGTTTTAACAATAATTTGAACGTGCAAAAACAAGCATTAAGGAAGTTCTAATAATGGACAATCTCGAGAATATTGATGATCATTGTTAGAAATGACCCAATACCCTTCCCCTCTCTTTTGGGCTTTCCTATGCCTAAATCCCTTGAACCAAGACCACTTGAAAGACCTAATGCTTCAAGGATTATGAATGATGAACTTCATAAACCATTATCACTGCAAAATTTGCAAATATATAGATCCTAGCCTAGGTTATGAACAATGGAACAAACTTTTTGAAATTTTTTCGAGCTCCTTGGAAACTCGAACAAATGAGACATTCTTTCAAGAATCTAGATCATGATAATTTGATGTGTGTCAAGGTCGTGCCAAAACCATTCACATCATTTCCAAATAACCACAAAACACTAATTGCCCAAAAATCACTTCATGATTGACACCTCGGGGCACAATGACCAAACTAGATTATCCCATGTCCTAGAGAAAACTTGTTTTTAGGTCATATTTTCCTTGTCACTTCAAACAAAGCCAAGATTGAAACTTAGCATTTTCAATATAAACCTAGACTTGCGATGTTCCTCATTCCCCTGGTTAATCAAATTGGGGCATCATATGCGGAAATGATGGATACATGGTGGATAGAGGAAATTAATGCATGAATCATTTGGGCATGCGACAAAAAAAAAATTATGATATCATGCATATGAGAATTCGGATGATTCTGAAGTGCAAAATGAAATTTTGATTATCTATTCCCCTTGGGGATCGCTTTTCAATGAGAATATTTGTGCTTGATATGAAAAATGGCCATCTTTCATATCCCATTCATAAAAAGAAATTATCCATAGTCACCCCTTTTGAGCTGAATTTTTTTTTTTGGAACCCTGATCAAGGATCACCCTCTACATTGGGGGGCAGATACAAGGAAAGATCATCTAAAAGATCACGGAGAAATGAGTCATAAGTCGAAGACAGATACAAAGTAAATTGAGCTCCCAAATAAATACGAGCTCACTCTGTCGAAATAAAGATGCAAAAGGAAAAGGAAAATGTAGAAAAGATGGCGAAACGAAAACCAAGAACAAAACAAAGAAAAAAGATGGCGAAATGAAAGCCAAAAAAAAACACACACACACAGAAAAATGTGAAAAAGGATGGCGAAATGAAAGCCAAAAACAAAGAAGAAAAGAAGTAAAAGTCAAAAGAAGGAAAGAAAAGTCCAAAATGGACAAATGCTTCAAAGGGAATCCTCCTCAAGAAATGATCCTTGATTTGATTATCCTCAAACACATATTTTAGGCCTATTTTATCCTTTCTTTCTGAACCCCAGACCATGGCCTACATTACGTGCTTTAAAAGTCCATTTTGATCAAGCATGAATATTTAACTTGAAGGGTTTTCCTCAGATTTTATCTCATCTCATCGAATTATCATTTCAAGTGTATGGTAGAACAATAAAAAAAAAGAAGAAAGAAAAAATGGAAAGAATGGGACTCTAGGGCGAAAACCCAAAAATGGACGGTCTAGAGTAAAATGGGAATTTTTGATGCCATCTATGTCAGTGTCGATGCCACAACAAAAGAAGAGGTCATCTTGAAGAAATCGAGGAACATCTAAGAATTTCTAAACCTCCCAAATTGTCAGCTTTCATTTAGAGGATTGACTTCAAAAACTGAAACTTTTTTCCCTCCAAAATTAAATTTCTAACCCTGAATATCTCGGCTAATCTTGACACTTGTCAAAACGCCATGATTTGGAAACTAAAAGAATGTTGAATTTGTAGTTCTCAAGGAATTCATGTTTATAAAATCTGTTCTATTTGTGAGCCTAGAAGGGACATACATTTTTCTTGTTCTAGAGTGTTCTTGGATCAACCATAATCTTGTTGTATCAAGCCTCTCAATTCAAGTTGAAAAAAACAAATTGACATTCAGAAAAATTTCTAACAGTGATCATCAGTCTTCAAGAGATTTGTACATTACACACTATGAGGTCAATATTTTTTACTCAGAAGTTTTCATTAAATGAGTAATTCTTTCTAAAAAGGGAAAAGAAATAAAAATATTTTTGGAAATAACCATTTTTGATATTGACATGAGACAAGAGTTTTTCTAACCCAAAGGTATGAGACTACTGAGGTAGATCTTGACTACCGAAAATGTGAAGAAGGAATGAACATCCGGCTCAGACTTCTGTCGATAAGGGTTTGAAAACTGTTGGGGCAAAGAGATAGCCGAAGACTAAAAAGGGAATGATCTCTTATAGGGCACGAGTGTTCAAGATATACTCTGATTTGAAAAGGAAAAATGAATTGGAAAGGCTAAGTCGAATCTAGAAAAACAATCGGGGACAATTGCATCATTCATGAGCACTTACCTCTTTATATTGATCTTTGCATCTGCACCGTGTCAGGAAGCATTTGCATCATTCATGGATATTCGCATTTGCACCATTCCATGAGCATCGACGTTTTACCATTACATTTACATCCTTCATGGATATTTTCATATACATTATCTCGAGCAATTGCATCATTTTTAGGATCATTGCATCTCCATTATTGTGTGTCAATTGCAATTACACCATTCATAGACCACTTACATGAACACGATTCATAGCGGCATCTGCATCATTCCATGAAGTAGTTGTGTCAACGATAATATTTGCATTTGCATCATTCAGAATCATTTGCACATTAATAATCTCTACATTTGCATCATTAAGAAGCGTTTGCACATTGTTGATCTTTGCATCTACATCATTCTATGAAGTAGTTTCATCATTTGAGGATATTTGCATTTGCATCATTCAAAAGCATTTGCACACTATCAATCTCTGCATTCGCATCATTCAGAAGCATTTGCAAAATATTGATCTTTGCATCTGCATCAAGAAGTATTTGCATCAATTCAAGACATTTGCAGTGGCACCATGAAGCATTTGCATCTTGTTTAATCTCTGCATCTGCATAAAGAAGCATTCGCATCAATTGAAGACATTTGCATTTGCACCAAGAAGCATTTGCATCTTATTCAATCTCTACATCTGCTTCCAAAAGCATTTGCGTCAATCCAAAACATTTGCAGTTGCACTATGAAGCATGTGCATATTTGTTAATCACTGCATTTGCATCATGAAGCATTTGCGTTTTTGTTGATTATTGCATCTACAACAAGAAGCATTTGCATTTTTAATTTCTGCATCTGTGTCAAGAAATATTTGCATCTTTAATTTTGCATCTGCACCAAGAAGCATTTTCATCTTTAATCTCTCCATTTGCATCAAGAAGCATTTGCATCTGTAACTTTTACGTCTGCATCATGAAGCATTTGCATCAAATTAAAGACATTTGCATCTGCATCAAGAAGCATTTGCATCCTCTCAAAACCTCCAAGTTAATTTTCAACACATTTTCAAAAATCTTGGATAAGATATCCGAACACTATTTTCAAAATATTCCTGACTTCACCAGATCTCTTCCCGACTTTTGGTTCCGCCCAAGTCATCTCATTTGAAAATTATCTATGGTTTCTCCTAGATAACTTTTCGACTATTGGTTCCGCCCAAGTTATCTCATTTGAAAATTATCTATGGTTTTGCCTAGATAACTTTTCGACTATTGGTTCCGCCCAAGTCATCTCACTTGAAAATTTCTTCTAGATAACTTTTCGACTATTAATTCCGCCCAAGTCATCTCTTTGAAAATTATCTATGTTTTCTCCTAGATAACTTTTCCACTATTGGTTCTGCCCAAGTCATCTCTTTGAAAATTATCTATGGGATCGCCTAGATAACTTTTCAACTTTTGGTTTCTCCCAAATCATCTCTTTGAAAATTATCTACGGTTTCGCCTAGATAACTTTTTGACTTTTGGTTCCGCCCAAGTCATCTCATTTGAAAATTATCTATGGTTTCGCCTAGATAACTTTTCAACTATTGGTTCCGCCCAAGTCATCTCATTTGAAAATTATCTACGGTTTTTTCTAGATAACTTTTTGACTATTGGTTCCGCCTAAGTCATCTTTTTGAAAATTATCTACGCTTTCTCCTAGATAACTTTTCGACTATTGGTTTCGCCTAAGTCATCTCTTTGAAAATTATCTAGGGGATCACCTAGATAATTTTTTGACTTTTGTTTCTGCCCAAATCATCTCTTTGAAAATTATCTAAGGTTTTGCCTAGATAACTTTTCGACTTTTGGTTCCGTCTAAGTCATCCATTTGAAAATTATCTATGGTTTCTCCAAGATAACTTTTCGACTATTGGTTCCGCCCAAGTCATTGTTGGGAATACACTACTTCGGGTTCATGCAAAAAAATGATAATCAAAGTGCAGTGGAAATAAACAAAGAAGCACCCGAAGTACAACAGGATCTTAGGCTTGTGTTTGCATAGGTTTATAACATTCAAAAACAATTAAATCACCTATATGATTTAGAAGTTACCTACTTAAGATACCGTAACCTTAAGTTGCAGATCCTAATCTCGAATCCAAGATCTACAAAGCCTCTAATTCGTCCAAGACCACAAGAAGCACAATTGTCCTTCCTCTAGAGCTAGTCCACACGAACAGCTGATGGATCCTTCTCTAAGGTATGGCGATTCACTTATGCTAGCAAGTTGATCCTAAGATCACAATCAAAAGGTATATATTCTTGTGTCTTTATACCTTAATCAATCTCACTCAACTAGGTGAAGAAGAGGCAAGAAGGACACCAAGAAAAGAGGAATTGCGACAAGCACTAGGGAGGCTGCGATTTCCCTGTTTTGCTAAGTAAGAGTTCTCTTCTTGAAACCAAACTTTTTCTTAAGAAAAATCAGAATATCACAAGTGGAATAATACTCACTTGGGTGGCTACAACCTCTAAATATGATTATATAATGGCGCACACCCTAATCCCTATCTCCCTATGCTTGGCCGACCACCTGTTACTTGTTGCAAAAGATTTTCATTAATCCACTTGGACTTAAACTATTTAATTCTAAGATGGATCAATAGGCCCATTATATTATCTAATAATAATAATGGTCCACCAATCTTAATGCCTTAAGTTGGGCCAACCATCCTTAATGGACAGTCCTAAATTAGAATAGTCACTTTGGACCCATTCTTATTTATCATGCTCATTTATTGGATAGATTAATTTCTAAACAAAAGTAATTTAATTATCAATTAAATTTCTTTCTCCTCATGAACAATTCATGTCATCAATCTATTAATATCATCTCATGATATTATTCCAATATAGTATAGTCAATCGCAATTCACTTTGCACATCAATATGTCAAAGTCGACTACTACACTAGATAATACTTCTTGATTCCTCTTATCTCATTAAGACATTGTCCTTGAATTTCTCTATCTCAATTATGTCTTAATTCATCTCAATTGAACTTCCTCAATTGAGTCCTTAATATAGATCTTTTATTCCATTAAGTTTTACCTTAATAGAATACCATGTTCAATCCATACATATATCCTTATGTGTGTGACCCTCTAGGTTCCCAATATGTTGGCAATGATTATAAGTTAATCACATTAACTTGTTATCATAGATCAAGAGCGGGATCTAGCAATCCATCATGACCAACCAAATATTGTGAAGTCAACGTGACCTTTTAGAACCTTTCAGCAACTAGCCTGTCAGTGTGATACGGTCCTTTCACCATATATCCCGGATAGCGCATGAGCATGGTGCAGTGTCTACTCATGATCAATCCATATTACTTTTTCCCAACTTATGATTAACCTTATGAATTTAGAGAAACAACTTTCTTCTAAATCCATCATGCTTTGGCCAAAGATTTAATCAAGTTAATCGTAGTCAAGAACAAATGAGATATGTTTCCAATATCACAGGGATGATAAATCCTCTCTGGACCACTCATTCATCTTCGTATGGTTCATGTCATACCCAATAACACCCTACCATAAGCATCCTCATGTTTGGGACCCATTCATGATGAAATCTAAGTATGACACTCTCCATATAAGGTGACCTGGTATCACAAGTCTGAGGACTAATTTACGCGACTGGTACTAAGAGAACATTATCATAGACACTAGAGTGATATATTACCAAATGAAGTTCTCTTGGCGGGCCATGTTCAGTGAACTTGTTCAACAGACAAGCACCTATATGTTATCCCAAGTATCCTATACTTCAACCTGTACGAGATCGGTTGCTTACTTCGCAAGTAAGAAGGCTTAACATATACCAATCTTTGAGCATTGCCAATGCCCCGTCTTGGCAATACGATGACCAGGAACAGTTTGAGGAACAAGGCTTTAATGCATAAGAATCTCATAATTTTAACTCTTTATAATTCCTTTGCAAGGCCATTATGTTCCATGGGCTTCATCCGATTATTACTTAATAACTCCTTATCATAGTACTAACTTGAAGGAAAACCTTGTATCACTATCATCATAGTGAAGGGTATGCTTTATTGACTGTGTATCCCAAGCTCAATCTGATTGGTTTTAGGGCATACACCAACAGTCATCTCATTTGAAAGTTATTTATGGTTTTGCCTAGATAACTTTTCGACTATTGGTTCCGCCCAAGTCATCTCTTTGAAAATTATCTACGGTTTCTCCTAGATAACTTTTCGACTATTGGTTCCGCCTAAGTCATCTCTTTGAAAATTATCTATGTTTTCTCCTAGATAACTTTTCGACTGTTGGTTCTGCCCAAGTCATCTCATTGAAAATTATCTACGGTTTCTCTTAGATAACTTTTTGACTATTGGTTCTGCCCAAGTCATCTCTTTGAAAATTATCTATGCGATCGTCTTGATAACTTTTCGACTATTGGTTTTGCCCAAGTCATCTCTTTGAAAATTATCTATGGGATCGCCTAGATAACTTTTCAACTTTTGGTTTCGCCAAATCATCTCTTTGAAAATTATCTACGGTTTCGCCTAGATAACGTTTCGACTTTTGGTTCTGCCCAGGTCATTTCGTGTCATTTTCTGGCTTCACCAGGTCATCACTCGACTACTGGCTTCACCCAGATTGTTTCAATTTTTGATTTCGTCAGTATGGTTAACACCAAGATAAGATTAGGCCCCGGGACTAACGTTGGAGTATTTTCTTCTCTTGCAAATCGAACTCATTTCCTTAAGACGGGTCGAGCCTTGATTAGTCAGGGAACTCAATTTAAGAACAAACCCTTTTATTTATAGTTTACAAAAAAAAAAATAATAATAAATGAATGAAGAAAAATATGAAGAAAATTCTCTTTTCTATGGATTTCACTAACCGGACCAAATTATTGTCTATTTTAACTTTGCCTGATTCCTGATTCTCAGCAATAGTCAAAGAAGGGCAGTTGAAGACACCTAATTTTGTTTGGGCTCTCTAAACAAGGTGATTTTCTCTTTTTGACTTCTCTGAATGCAAAGAATCTTCCCTCATTCTGCTAATGGGTCTCGAAGACTTTGATTTGGAGGTCAAAGCAAAAAGTCAACTCCAAAAAAGTCGACTCTAAAAAGTCAACCACTAAAAAAGTCAACTCTCAGTCAAAATCAAGATTCGAAGTTGAATTGAACAATGGTGAAAGAATTTTGATAATCAGAGGTCTACAACGAAAGATAGAGAGTTTGAAAGACAGGTTGCAGAAATTCAGTGTGGAGAAATACCTAATTCGGTAAATTTGGGGAAAAACACGTAAACAATCAAATTGGACGAAATTGGAGGTTCCAAATGGATTAAGATCAATAAATATGGATATTGGAAGGTCCAATTTTGAAGTGGAGTTGAAATAAGATATGGTTTGAAGACAAAAAGGAAAATAAGAATTTAATGAATAAATAAGAAAACGACAAATTTGGAGAAAACTGCAAAGATTCCCCGATTTGGAGAAATTGAAGCCCCCATTTGATAAAGGATAAATAAATAAAAATATCCCCAGTCCCAATTTGAAGTGGATCCCAAAGAATAGCCGATTGGAGGAGAAACGGGAAAAATGAGAAAATTCTCGATGTTGAGAAAAAGGAAAATCAATTCGAAAAGGAACCCAGACGTAAAAATTAGGCATTTTTTGTCTAACTTCAATTCAATATATGATGAAAGGGATAGAAGAAGGAAATCCAGAATTTTGGCCTGTTTCGAGTAAAATCGAGGTTTCAAGGCCTAAAGGACAATTTTGGAAAATTCAGGAAAAATAGAATCCGAGCTCAGAAAATTATGAAAAATTCCAGAACTGAGTTTTACATTGGATGGAAGGTATTGGAGAAGAAAAATCCAGAATCGGAGCTCAAATGAAAAAAGCGAAGTTTGGGAGGGGCACTAAACCGAAACTTTAGAGAAAAATCCGAAAAAAAATAGAAAACGAGCTCGAAAAATTATGAAAACTTATAGAACTAAGTTTTATATTGATTGGGAGCTATTGAAAAATAAAAATATCAAATTGGAGCTGATTTGAAAAAAAAGCAAAAGTTCGGGGAAGCCTAATCCATAATTTTGGAGGAAATCTAGAAAAAAAATAGAAGACGACCTCAAAAAATTCTGAAAATCTCTAGAATTTATTTTAATATTGAATTGGATGAGTTGGAGAAGAAAAATAAAAAATTGGAGCCTATTTGCATGTAGGTCAAATGTTGAGGCGAAAATACGGTTTTACCGAGAAAATCGAGAAAAGACCAATTTGCAATTAAAAAGGGGATAATGTCATGAATAGGCCCTCAAGTTTATCAAATTTGTCAATGTGGTGCCTGTACTTTAAAAATGTTCAATGTGGTACCTGTATTATCAAACCGTGTATCAATGTGGTACTTTGACTTAACACCGTTAAATATAGATGATGATGTGGCATTGACCAATCAGGTGATGACACGTGGCAGCACCTGACTTTTTAGAAATTAATATCTGGCAAAAAATAAAAAAATATTTAAAAAAATTAATATCTAATTTTTTAAAAAACTTAAACAATTATATTAAAATAATAATAAAATTTAAAATTATATTTTTTAAAATTAAATTCTATTATTTAAATTCAAATATTTAACTAAAATTATTTTTAAAATATAAAATATTTTAAAATTAAATATTAAATCATTTATAATATCTAAAACTTTTTAAAAAATAATTTAAAAAAAAAAAGTTATTTTTGAAAATTACAAAAATTAAATTATGAAATTATTTTAATTCTTTTAAAAAAATATTTATTAAAAAATTACAAAAATTAAATATGAGATTTATTTTTTTTATTTTTTTTAAATTTTAAAAAATTTTAAATTTTAACTTTTTAGTTTTTTAGTTTTTAAAATTTTAAAATTTTTAAAATTTTTAAATTTTTTTTAAAATTTTTTAAAATTTTTTAAAAATATTTATTACTTTTTTTTAAGTTAATACACGTGGCATCAATATATGGTGCCTAGTGTCATCATTATATTTTAAAAATAATATTATTCTTATTTTTAAAATTAAAATAATAATATTTTAGTTAGTACACGTGGCATCGTTATATGGTGCCACGTGTCAAGTTTTTATTAGATACAAAAGCCACGTCATCAATTTTTAACGGTGTTACTGACAGGTACTACAATAACACACGGAGGGTACACTTTAAGTACCAAAATAGACATTTTTAAAGTACAGGTACTACATTGACAAATTTGATAAACTTCAGGGGCCATTTATGACATTATCCCATTAAAAAAATGAAGGAATTGCTGGAACATTCTAGGCCGTTTTCATCCAGCTCATGAGGAAAGGAAGGGAAGGCTGATAATTTCATCCAATGACCAAGATTGAATAGCAAGATGACATTTTTAATGCCTTGTTAGTTTCCTTGTGATCATGCCAAGTGGCCAAGATATTTTACAAAAGGATGAGCACACTCTTAGCTAGCATTTTCAGCCAGCTAATGAAGGGAAGAGATGAACTTCATCCAAGGGTCAAGATTAAATAGCAAGGTAACATTTTTATTGCTTGGTTAATTCCTTTGTGATCATGCCAAGTGGCCAAGAGATGTGGTAAAAAGATGAGCACTTTCTCCCATCCAAGGGAGGGGATTCAGCCAAGGCCTCTTTAAGTAGAGGTTCTCTTCATTTGCTAAGGTTGGTTGGTCATTCTAAGTAGTATAGCCAATAGCTAATGTGATTTGGAGAAGGAAATTTGAGGAAAGACAAGAGGGAGAAAGGAGGAAGGCTTGGAAATTAATTTGGTAAAGCTTGGAAGGTAGCATTTCTTTCTTTCTTCTTCCATTATTTCGCTTGTTCTTCATGTTGATATCTCTTTCTCCATGTGAGTGACCAACCCTTTTCTTGTGAAAATAAAGTTTTGAAGGTTTTTATCTCTTCCTTTCATCAAAAATTAAAAGAAAACAACATTTCTAATTTTTTTTCTACCTTGGCTGAATCTAGATGTTCTTGTGCTTGCCTTGTGTTTGATTTTTTGCTTGCATGTTTGATGGGGGAAACATGATTGTGGAAGGTTTATATTTCTTTGTAGGTTTTGTTTTTTAAAAAATAAATGAAATAAAAGAGGTTAAAAGGCTTCATGATCTTGATGAAAATCAAGTGGTCATGGTTAGGGGGATTATGTCCATTATACCAACCATGGAGCTCACCTCCATTTTTCTTAGTTTGCTTAGTTTAATTCCTGATTTCTGAGTTGGAAAGGCTTCATGATCTTGATGAAAATCAAGTAATCATGGTTAAGGGGACTATGTCCATTGTACCAGCTATGGAGCTCACTTTCATTATTCTTTGTTTGCTTATTTTTATTACTTCCATGCTTGTGTATGCATTTTTGGTCATGTTTCTTTGCATTATTTTCATGCCATACTAGTTTTTGTATCATTTTCATGTCATGCTAGCTTCTTACACCATTCGGCCATCTCATGTATTTTAGGTCCATGCCATGATGTCATGCATCTTAGGTCATGTAGCTATGTTATTTACCATTTTGTGTTCATGACATGCCTTGCATCATATTCGGCCATCTCATGTATTTTAGGTCTATGCCATGCCTTGCATCATATTTGGTTATGTCATGCATCTTATGTCATGTAGCTATGTCATTTAGCATTTTGTGTACATGACATGCCTTACATCATACTCGGCCATCTCATGTATTTTAGGTTTATGCCATGCCATGCCTTGCATTATATTTGGTTATGTCATGCATCTTAGGTCATGTAGCTATGTCATTTAGTATTTTTGTTCATGGCACGCCTTGTATCATATTCGGCCATCTCTAGCATTTTTTGTCATTGTCATCCATGCCATACTTTCATATAGTGCATATTCGACCATGTCACCTTAGAATAGGTCATTTCACGTGCCATGTTATTTTCTATGCCATTTAGAATATAGGTCATCTCATATGCCATGATATTTTCCATGTCATTAACCATGCTCTCTAAGTTATTCGGCCACCATGTATCCATCATTTTTTAAGTCATGTCAAGAATGTCATTTAGTGTTTAGGTCCATGTATGCCATAACTAAGCATGTCATAAAATTCATTCCCTCACCATGACCATTCGGCTATTATGCCATGCCATACATATGCCATGTCATACATATGCCATGTCATTTTGATTGCCATATCGATTACATTCACATGCAATTCATTTCTTATGCCCTGTCATTTTGTTTGCCATGTCGATTTCATTCACATGATATCCATTATTATGCCATGCCATTTGTTTTGCCATGTCATTTTTCCTTGATAAGATTTTGTTTGCCATGTCGATTCCATTCACATGTCATTCATTCTCATACCTTACAACAATAAAATGTTTTAAAGTGTCTTTTAATAAATAAGGCAATATCCCCGAGTTAAAATAATTTATGATTTCTCCACTAGGTATGCTTTGGAGGATATCATCAATTATCAGTAACAAAGGAATACCCCTTTTTCAAAAATGAGGATAATTCGAAGAATTTTAAAATAAATAAAACTTTCTAAGTTTTGTCGGGGAATATAGGAAAATTTTGTATCAATAAATTTCGAATTATTATCAAATAAAATGATTGTTTTAAAAAGTGAATTATCTTTAAATACCAAACCAAAAAAACTGACTTTTACCGAGACTTAGGATAACACATGACTAATAAGGTACCGTTTTATACGGGCGTTGCGGGGGTGCTAATCCTTCCCCGCACATAACCGACTCCCGAACCCGCACTTGTTTTCTCTGGTTTAAAGCGCAGACTTCGAAATTGGTTTTAAAAAATGTTTTAATTAATTTTAAAATGTTTTAAAAAACCAGTTTTAATAGGTGGCCGATCACACCTAGCCAAAAAATATTGGTGAAGACTCCATTTTTGTTTCGAGATTGTTTTCAAACCCTCAACCTTTATTTGAATAGGAATTAAGTCGTCTTTTTCTCTATTTTTTTCAATGTCACACCTTAACGAGCGATGTCTCGGGATGGGGCATTCCCGTCTTTTTAAGTGGTTGCGACAACAATAATTAGAGCATATAATATTAGATGAAAGAAGTTTTTTTTATTTTCTTAAAAAGATAAATATGTTTTTATATAGGCATTGAAAAATTTAGCAAAAAAAATTAACAAAAATATAAGATTAAGTAATATATATACTTTGAAAGAAAAGTTATAAAAAAAAATTGATGCAACACATTACATTTATAAACTTAAAATCAGAGGATAATTATTGGATGACAAATATATATTTTTAATAACATAATACCATATATATAAATAATAGAAAAATAATACTTCACAATTTATATTATTTAATTTTTTATGAAAAATATAATTAAATTAATGGAGATAAAAAGGATGTGCATGATTTTGAAATTAGTAAAATTGTAAAATAAATTAAATTTAATGAGTAAAATATTTTTAAATTTATAATAATTTTGAAAGATCTCATCATACATTCTATTTTGACTTTGATAAGTTATAAAATTCAAGAATTCAAATTTTCTTTTCCAACAAATTTTCCAAAAACCAAACATAGCTAATTGTTACCTTTTATAAAAACTAGATAGATGCTCGCGCCTTGCCGCGGGTATGTTATTGGATTTGAATTGATATTTTGTAATAAATTTGAAAAATAAAAAAGTAAAAGGAGTAAAGATAAATTTAAAAAATAATAACTCCTATCCTTATATGACACCTGGTATAAAAATGAGAGTTGTTTGAATATAGTCAATTATATCCAATAATTTCAGATACAACATAATTATATAATACGAACATAACATGAAAAAAATAATTAAAACACTATATGACACGAAAAATGACATGAACACGATACAAATACACGAATGTGTCAAAATCTACATAAAACGAATTATTAACGTGTCAAAATTTATATAAATATATAATACCTTAAATACGATTATGATAGGAAAAATAACACGAACATGATGACACCCGACACAAAATTGGGAGTTATTTGAATAGTGTCAATTAGACTTCGCAATTTCGGACGCAACATGATTATAAGACACAAACACAACATAAAAAAAAAATTAAAAACGACACGAAAAATAACATGAGCACGAAACAAATACACAAACGTGTCAAAATTTACATAAAATGAATTATTGACGTGTAAAAATTTATATAAGTTTATAATATTTTAAACACACAATAAAATAACACGAACATATTGCGAACATACAATTTTTCTCTAAATTGAATTGAGACAAATTGTGCAAAATATGGAGTGAATTGAGACACTACACAAACACATAGATTTTTTTTTTAAAAATTGAATTACCATGATAAACTATGCAAAATATTTGGATGAATCAAAATACCACACAAACACATGGAAAAAATAATTAAAAGACGACACCCCAAACAAAAATAACATGAACACAACACAAATACATGAACGTGTCAAAATATACATAAAATGAATTATTAACATTTAAAAATTTATATAAATTTGTAATACTTTGAACACACGAAAAAATAACACAAACACGACACGATAAATAGCATGAACACGATACGAAGAAACGAACGTGTCAAAATCTACATAACCCAAAATCATTTAAAAATCAACCCTAAATCAGTCCAATAAAATGACCTAATTAACCATAAAAATATTGATTAAGTCATTGTTTAGTTGGCTATTAAAATGACCTAATTAACCCTAAAAACATTGATTAATGCCATTTCTTAGTTGGCTAGTTATCATGGCTCCAAAATCTTTAATTCTTGTTTCTCATTGATTTTGGGAATTGTTTTTATAGTTTGTTATAGACAAGATCTTTAATTGTTGTAATTGATAAATCAAGCCTTAATTGATTTGAGTAACCTTAAAATTCAAGCACAAAACTGAACATAATCTTATATTTTTTAAGATTTAAATTTTTTATTTAATAATAAATAAACATTAAAGTACTTATATTTAATTTTTAACAAATTTCTCCCAACACTTTTTGGTGAAATTTTGAAAATCTTTACACTTAAAAATTTTTTTAAAAAATTTGTTCGTTTCAATTTTAAAATTTTATAATTGGTTGGATTGAATAATAAAATTTGTAAAGAGCTGATAATGTTAGATTTTATTTTTAAAATTTGAAATTTGATGAGAGTATGTGGGAGATAAATAAGATATAATTTTATTTAAACTTGTCTTACGTGTCATCAAGAGAAGATGTACATGTAAGCTTTCATGTCAGCAATGCTTGCCATGTAAGCATGTACCCTGTTATATTATATTATATATATATGATATTATATTTTTAATTTTTATTAAATGTTTTAAATTTTACATTGTTTAAGTTTATAATTTTTTATGCATGTACCTTTTACTTATATTTGATATTTGAATATTTATTGGAGGATTATATTTATATAAATTATAAAAAATTAGAATTTTAAGATTTTAAAATGTATTTTTAACTTATTAAAGGTAGAACAATTGAAGTTCGGTTAATTCAGTTAACCAAAATATTTTTTTCGATCAGTTAATACTAAATTTTGTATAATTTGATTCGATTAACGGTTTAAAAAATCAATTAATGCTTATTCAATTCAATTATTAACCGAACTGATACAGTAACATACTTACACTTTTTTTAATGATTTTATTTATTTTTTAAATTCTCTATTAACATACTTTTTTACATAAAAAATTTGTTGTTCTATAAAATTATTTTAAGAAGTTTATAGAAAGATGAAAAAATGAGTAAAAAGAAAAGAGGAAAAAAATGGCATTTTTTATTGATGTGTTTTGTAGGAAATGTGCAATTTGCAAGTGAGGATAAAAATCTAAAAGAATATAAATAAATTTGTAATACTTGGATGCATACATCTCCCATTTTCCTCCCTTAATCTTGTCTTCTAAATAAGGATGAAAATAACATTATCATTATTTTTTCTCTCATATTTCCTTCTTATCAAACACTGATGAAAATCATTTTTAGTATTAAATTTTATAAACACTAAATTCGAATTATAAAAATCGTTTAATATTTTACTGAAAATTAATTACTAAATTTAAATAAAGTGTTTGATATTGTAAATGTTGAATTCTGAAAATTATCAATTTTACATTTTTACCTTATTTTCATTGTATTTTTTTATTATTTAATATAAAATCAAATTTTTAATCACATATTTTGATTTGAATACAAGCATGAAATATAGAAAAGAAATACAATCCATTAAATATAAAAATATTATAAATTCCAAAAAAAAAATCTTAAATATTTAAAAATAATATCCAAACTTAAATATAATAAAAATAATAAAGTTTAATGATTAAGTAGTTGATTTGCTATTTGCTCTCTTAAATTAATCATAAAAATCTAATCAACTTGTGATGTTCTACCTTTTTTTTTGGTGGTAAACTTTCATTATTATTTTGAAACATTCATGAATTATCATCACCTTCACAATCAGTCTGATCCAATTAGCTGTGCCAATATCAAGAGAAGTCATTCCTACACATAAGTGTTTTTTAAAAAATAAAAAGATATATTAATATTTAAAATTATAAACATATAAGAAGCAAAAGATTATCATAAATAGAGAGATAGATCAGAGAGAAGAGGGAGAAAGAAAAGAACAAGGCAAAGGCAAAGGCCTTCTCAATTTAATTAGGGTCCATTTGGATGAACGGTGAAACTAGTTCCAGTGAGATTGAAAGATTAGTTACTGTAGTGGTGAGATTAAAATCAATGGTGGGAGAAGTGCTTTGATGCAAAAGCAACGGTGACGTTGAGATGAAGTGTAGTGAAAAGAGATAATGACCATTATGAACATTAGATTAAAATTTGTATATAATAAAAATTTTAGATTATTTGATATTTATAAAATTAATAAATAATTGAAAATTATTAAAGTTATATTTATGTCAAATAATAATTTTAATTATAGATAACTCAGAATTAATAAAAATGATAGTATTATATCAAATAATATTTTTGTATTTAATTTTTTATTATTTATGTAATTACTTATTTTTTAATTAACTCATATTAATAAAAATTATATATTTATTATAAAATATAAAATTTTATTTATTATATTAAATTAAAAATTATTTTACTTTTTTTAAATAAAAATAAATAAAAAAAAGTGGCAGAGACATTTTTGTCTCTACACTATTTGCCACAAGGACAAAAAAGAAAAGAAAATGGAGGCATTTTAGGAATCCATATTTACCAGTGGAAGGGATTATTTTCCAACTGCATTTGTTATCCAAATGGATATCATGGATGGTGCGGTTGAGGCCGAAAAAGTCCCAACTGCACCGATTTGCAAATCCGTTTGATTCTAAATGAACCTTTAACCTCATATAACCTACTGAGATAGAAAAAAGCCTTGCATTAAAAACTAGCACAAACATTGATAGGACAACTTCGCTTAGACTTGGTAATTTATGTATCCGTGTTGTATTAGTATTATTTTTCTGTATCATAATAGTGTTTAAAGTATTATATATTTATATAAATTTTGACACACTAATAACTCGTATTATATAAATTTTTGATATGTTCGTGTAATGGTGTTGAATGTTGAGTGTCGCAACCTAAAAAAAATAACAAGTCTCATCACGAGACATTATTATTCGTTAAGCGTGACATTAAAAAAAAGGAGAAAAAGCTATCGATACGTGATCCCAAATCGCGGGGGACCTATTCGAGTGAGGACAAAAACAGAAGCAGAGGAAAAGACGACTTAATTCCCCTAGATTGAAACAAAAGGTCGAGGGTATGAAAACGGCCTCGTAAAAAGACATGGAGTCGCCACCAATCTTTTTTAGCTAGGTGTGATCGGCCACCTATTAAAACCGATTTTATAAAACATTTTAAAATTAATTAAAACATTTTTAAAACCAATTTCAAGTCTGCGTTATAAAACCAGAGAAATCAAATAAGCGGGTTAGGGAGTCGGTTACGTGCGGGGAAGGATTAGCACCCCCATAATGCCCATATAAATCGGTACCTTATTAATCGTGTGTTATCTCAAGTCCCGATAAAAAGTTGATTTTTAATTTAGCATTTCAAGTTAATTCCCAATTGAAAAATAATTCCATTTTTAATTGAAAATGATCCGGAATTTATTAATTCAAAATTTTCCTATATTCCCCGACAAAATCGGCAAAATATAGAAATTTTTATTCATTTGGAAAACTTTCCGAATCATTCTCGTTTTTTGAAAGAAAGATATTCCTTTATTAATGATAATTGATGATATTCCCTCCAGCAAACCCGGTAGAGAACTCATGAATTATTTTAACTCGGGAATATCTTTATTTTTATTGAAAATCATTATCTTTTTCAAAACATTTAAAAATATGAACATGAACATGTATGGCATAAATAAAATGACATGGCAAAGTCTAGATAATATAATGCAACCAAAATGATATGACATGATTTAAATGGCATAGTATATTCTAGGTGAAATGAAAGATCCTAAGTATCATGGTATATTCTAAATGAGATAAAATGATTTAAATGACATGGCAATTTTAAATGCTATGGCATATTTTAAATGACATGGCATATTCTAAATAATTAAACCTAAATGACATGGAATATGATGAAATGTCATGAAACATAAAATCATGCTATCATAAAATATGCATGAAAATAAAATTAAAATGCATAAACATAGTATACGCTAAATAATGTGACAAGAATAAATGACTAAATAAAAAAAATGGGATATCATGAAATATTCAAAATCATATGGCAAACAATATGACAAAATAAAATGTAAATCAAAATAATAATACCATGGAAAATATCATAGCAAAAATCACATATTAAATAAAATGCATGAACATGGAAAATGCAATGCATGAAAATGTATTTTTTTCCTCTAAATAAAGAAATCCGTATATCTAAAAAGATATCCGGCTACCTTAGGAAAATATGTCAAGTTATATTTTCTAAAAAAATAAAACTTTGTGATTGTTTCAAAACAATTTTGAGGAAAAACTTGAATAAAAATTAAAACCCTTACCAAACCCTTTTAAAATGGCTCTAATTTCCTAAATTTAAAATTCCGGACTTGACCACCCGTAACCCGAGATTTATAAAATCATTTTTAAAGTTTAAAAAGGCTTATAAACTACCCTAAGACAGTAGGTAAAGTTTATAACAACCCCCTCTAAATGCCTTAGCCAAATTCAACCATTATTTCACTTTTGATTTCAAATCTGCCTCTACTATCCGGTTTTGTCACACAAATTTTTTGCCTATTTTTAAAAATCCTAACAAATCTAAAAAAAAAAACTGGAGACTCAGAACATGTAAAATTACACGAGAAAAAATTTTCTTAATTTTCTGATTAAAGATGACTACCCAGAAAAATCAGAGAAGTTCGAGTACTAGGTGAAAAAAACTGTTTTGTCAAAACACATTTTTTGCCTGTGATAAAGTCATTCTTAAATCAAAGTGAAAATTATTGGAGATCATCCTAAAGACCTAAGGACAGTAACTAAAACATTTAAAAATCTTGGATAAAAATTGGCTAAGTAAAAAAAATCACAAAGGTAGAATAATCTATTTGACAACTCTTTAATTTTCCACAAGTATGCTCAAGAGAGCATGACTTTGAGCCATTGATTGGCCTAAGTCATAAATCATGTGGCAATGGCATGGAATGCATGAACATACAGCAAATGAAATGTATGAAATGCATGACCTAAAGCCTAAATGGTAAAGGAAATGCATGACAATTCAAAATAACCTAAATGCCTAGAATGAGTTTGCATGGCAATAAATGCTATCCAAACTTAATATGCATGCAATGCTTGATAATGCAAATATGATTTGGACCTAATATGTTATGAATATGCATGAAAATGCTAATGCAACCTAAGACCAAAGTAGCATAGCAATGTATGGCCAATACCAATATGATTTAAGACCCAATATGCATGGCAATATCAACATGGCCTAGACCTAAAATGTAATGAACATGCATAGCAATACTATGAACATACAATGACCAATGAAACTAATGTCAATGCTCGAACAAACAGCAACTAATACACAATTTCAAGATATGATAATGCAAAGCACGTTACCTAAACAAAATGCCAAGGCATGACAAGGCAAGGGATGCATGAAGAGGCCGAATGTGGTTACATGATACTCTAATGCAATCCTATCTAGTAAATGACAAATCATATTAAGATGCATAATGTCATGACATTTTCATAAGCATATGACATACTAAAATCAAAATGCACAAGCTCATGGCATGGAGATGCAAACAAGTCAAGATGCAAGATGGAAATGCACATGCAAGGCATACTAAGTGGAATAGCCGAATGACCATATGACTATATATGAAAAATGCAAACATGTCTATAAAATAAGACATGATACAAAAAAAATGCTCAATATGAGCATATGACACAATGACCGAATCTTCAAGGACAAAATATCATGCACGGAAATGAAATATAGAAACAAATATAACATAGAACATAATGTAAAGAACATATAAAAAATTAAACATAGACATGCAAAGCAAATAACAAGCAAAACTAGTAAATAAAACAAGGAAAGTTAAGCTCCACGGTTGGTATAAAATGGGCATAGCCTCTCACCTAACCATAATCACTTGGTTTTGCCAAGATCATGAAGCCTTTCCATTTCAAAAATCAAAAAATAAACCATGCTAAACAGCAAAATCAAGGTGAGCTTCATGGTAGGTAAAAATGGGCATAGCCTCTCCCCTAACCATGGTCACTTGATCTAGTCAAGATCATGTAGCCATTTCAACCTTTTTGCTTCAACTTTTGTAAAAAATCCAGAACCTTAGAATACTCTAAAAAACCTTCTGAAAATCATTTTCCAAAACAACATGCAAGGAAGAAAAGAAAAAAAAAAAACCAAGGCAAGCAAACATGCCATATTCGGCCAAGCATAAAACCATGTAAAAAAAATTGTTTTCCACCATTTTTAATGAAGAAGAAAAGATGAAAACATAAGTAAACATTAAAAAACTTTATTTCTATGAAAAATGTAGTATGAAAACAAGATAGAAAATCAAGAAAAACACCATGAAAAAAAAAGAAGAAAGCTATGCTAGAGCTTGGTAGAGATGACTTCCTTAAAGCTCTCTATTGAAAACCTTTTTTTCAAAACCTTTTTGTTTGCTAAATTAGCTACTGACTTTAGCCAAAAAAATTATGAAAAAATGAAACCAACCCCCCCTCTTTAGCCTTGGCCGAATGGCCTCTCACCCTTGGATGGAAATTGCACTTTTTTCTCCTCCAATCTTGGCCTTTAGATTAAGATATTTTGATGACAACATAAAAATGTCATCTTGCCAATTGATAGCAGCCCTTAAGATGTGTACTCAGCCCTTAGATGCAAAAGAGGACCAATCTCATGCACTCCCTTGCTTGCCCCCTTGAGTGCCTACCCTTGGATGAGTTGTGCTCTTCCATTCTTGGTCATTGGATGAGGACAACATAAAAATGACATCTTTTAGATTAAATCCAGCCCTCAACATGTGTACTCAGCCCTTGTAGATGGCCTAAGCCATTGGATGAAAAGAGACAATCTCATGCACTCCCATGCTTAACCGAATAGATGCTCACCCTTGGATGAATTGTGCTCATCTTTTTTCTTCCATTCTTGGCCTTAGATGAGGGTTCTTTCATGAAAAATAAAAGTTTCATCTTGGAATTTAAACTTGTCCATTGGATGCACCATTCAACTTTCCTACAAGGCACTTAAGCCATTGGATGAAGGGGGGACTATTTGCAAGGTGTTAGTAGTAGCATGTGGCTTGATAGTGACTAAGGAATTAAATTGTTCAAGCTTCCTTCTTATCCTCTATGCTGGCTAACCAAGGGAAGAAAAATCCCAGCAATTCCTTCTTCTTTCATATTTTCCTTAATTACAAATTTGCCTTTTTTGGTTTCTTCGGTGAAATAACCTTTTTGCCCCCCGAACCTAAATAAATAGCAAACGGACTCCAAATTTAAATTTTCTATTTTCAATACTTCTGAAATAATAAAAATTTAAATTCTGGAAGTTTTCAAAAATTTTCGAGTCCATTTGCTATTTATTTCAAATTTATTTCCAAAATTACCCCTTTTATGCACTCAAACTTTACCATTTTTTAAACGAGCTCCAAATCCATATTTTTATTCACCAATATCTTCCAAATAATTTAAAAATGTGATCTGGAAGTTTTCATAATTTTTGGAGCTCATTTGCTATTTTTTCGGGATTTATCTGCTTGAATTACTGCATTAGGGACTCGGGATTTAGCCCTTTTGCAAACGAACTCTGAATCAAGATTTTATATTTCCAATCTCTTCCAAATAATTTAAAAATGAGATTTGCAAATTTTCAGAATTTTTGGTACTCGTTTGCTATTTTTTCGAGATTTATCTGCTTGAATTATTGCATAGGAGACCCAGGATTTGGCCATTTTGCAAACGAACTCCGAATCAAGATTTTCTTTTTCCAATCTCTTCGAAATGGTTTAAGAATGAGATTTGAAAATTTTTAGAATTTTTGGAGTTCATTTGCTATTTTTCCCATATTTTCCAATTTTGTCCTTTTGCCTATAAAACCCAGTTTTGCTCAAAATAAGTTTGATTTTCAGATTTTCTTCAAACTGAGCCTTGGGCTATCTTTATTTAATCATTCCTCATAAATTAGGGGCCTTAGTGCTACTGAATCGGGCCATTTCTGTAATTTCTCTAAATTTTACCAAAATCCACCAAAAAACCCTAATTCTCAGTTTTCTTTCGAATTGACTTTTCTATCAGTTTTTCTTCCACGTGTCTTCTCCATTACTTGTAGTCAGCACTTATCTTTCATTTGGAACCTTCAATTCTGACCAATTTGATCATTTAAGCACTTTTCCTCAAATTTTCCGAACTAGGGTTTCTTTTCTACTGAGATTCCGTAACCCAACTTCCGACCTCCATATCTTTCAATGTAGACCTCAGATTATCAAAATTCTTTCACCGTTTTTCAATTGAACCTCAAATCCTGATTTTGAAAGTGGGTTGACTTTTTTAGTAGATGACTTTTTTGAGGTTGACTTTTTTGGGATTGACTTTTTCAGGTTTAATTTTTTCTGTTTGTTTTCTTAGTAAGTCTCAGAGTACCACCTGCAGGATGAGAAAAGCCTTTTAGCATTCTGAAACATCAATTTAGGAAGAAAATGTACCTGATTTAGGGGTTCAGACAAAATTAGGTGTCTACAGCTACCCCTCTTTGTCTATTGCTGAGAATCATGAATCAGGCAAAGATAAACAAACACTAATTTTGTACTGTTAGTGAAATCACATGTGAAGGGAAGGGAAAGGGGTTTTCTTTTTTCATTTCTTCTTTTTCATTTTTTTAATTCTTCCTCAAAATGTATTTTTTTTGAAAAAGCTGTAAATTAAAGATTTTGTCCTTAAATTGAATTCCCTGACTAATCAAGGCTCGACTCGTCTTAAGAAAATGGGTTTGATTTCAAAAGAAAAAATTGTGCTCGAAGGTCTTAAAAATGGCGCTCGAAGGTCTTAAAAAATGGTGCCCGAAGGTCTTTAAAATGGTGCCCGGAGGTCTTAAAAATGGTGCCCGGAGGCCTTACTCATGATGAAAAGTTATGCCCGAAGGTCTTAAAAATGGTGCCTAAAGGTCTTTAAAAATGGTGTCCGGAGGTCTTAAAAATGGTGCCCGGAGGCCTTACCCGTGATGAAAAATTATGTCCGAAGGTCTTAAAAATGGTGCCCGAAGGTCTTACCCATGATTAAAATACCTTGACGATAGTCTCAAGGCTCGACTCATTTGATAAACAGAATGAATTCGATTTAAAACAAAAGGAAATACCTCGACGGTGGTCAAAAGGCTCGACTTATTTGATAAGACAGAATGAATTCGATTTGAAACAAAAGGAAATACCTCGACGGTGGTCTCAAGGCTCGACTCATTTGAGAAGAAGAATGAGTTCGATTTGGGAAGCCAAAGTTTTCTTGATTCCTGCAATGTTAGCTAAATGAAATGATGAGAATGACATGCTTTGCAAATGCTTATATGTTTCCTGAGGATGAATGCAGTCAAATGATTGTGTCATGATTTCTAATCCATGGTTTCTTTGAGGTTCACAGATTATCTGACTTTATGATGGAGTCTTCAATTGTTCACTGATGCCCCACTTAAAGAACCCTTTACTCAAGATAATTTGTCAAACAGTCCCGGTTTCTGACTTTGCTGAAATTCACAAATTTTTGACTTCATGGTGGAGTCTCCAACACATTCACTGTTTTCCTTTTCTTGGTGAACTTTCCATCAGGATTAGTGGTTTCCAAACTTTTTCTAAGATTTAAATCTATTCCTTAGTAATACTTTTAAACTCCCTTTTATTTTAAAAATTTATGTTTACTAATCATCATTCAATTTAATAACAAACAAAATTGAATCTCAAAAATGTATGAAAGAAAGTATGAAAAAAGCAATTATCATAAAAGGGATAACAAAAATTTATTGCAACAAAATGTTTTAAAATGATAAAAGTGGATATCAAGGATATAAGAAACAAATGTAAAGTTATAGGTTGTTGATGCCCCGGATGCGGAATATCTTGGACCCCTCCTTTTTCAAATCATCTGAAATTTCTCTTGAACGGTCAATTTACTTGGGTAATCCCTCAGCTTCCGTAGTTACATCAGACTGAGTTGTTCCCTTTTTCTTTGATTTTCAAATGCTTTCTCCCCCTTTACACGAAGCATTGATTCAAACCTTAATCAGTACTTGAGCCGCCCTTTAAGGGTTTTCAACTTAAGTGTCCCTCATTCGGTATTAAGTCACCCTTTGCGGGTTTTCAGCTTAAACCTCTCATTCTTCTTCTTCTTCTTTTTTTTTTTCTTTTTTTGTATTCTACCACGTATCTGAGAATTCTAAATGCTTCTAAGGTAAAAATGTCAATTCAAAAGATGGGATGAATTCTGAGAAAAACCTTTGAAATTAAATATCCATGCTCGATCAAAATGGACTTTTAAAGTACGTAATCTAGGCCAAGGTTCGGGTTTAGAAAGAAAGGATAAAATGCCCAAAATGTGTTTAAGGATAATTGGATCAAGGACATTTCCTGAGGAGAATTCATTCTTGAAACATTGTCCCATTTTTGGACTTTTCTTTTTTCCTTTCTTTTTCTTTTTCATTGCTGGCTTTCATTTGCCATTCTTTGATTTCACATTTTCTAATGGCCCTTTTTTTTTCGTATTTGCCCTCTAGTATAGAGGGTGATCCTTGATCAGGGTTCAACGAAAGAAATAATTCCTAAGGCTCAAAGGGGTGACTAGGGATAATTTTTTTTTTTTTAGTGAAGGGAATATGAAAGATGGCCATTCATCATATCAAGCATGAATATTCTCTTTGAAAAGCAATTCTCAAGGGAGATAGATATATAGAATTTCCATTTCTACACTTGAAATCATTCGAATTCCCATGTGCATAGCATCATACCCTTTTTTTTAAAGCATAATACTTCTTCAGTTTATCAGCATTCACGGGATGTCTAAAATCATCCCCGTCTATCCGAGTTAGAATCAATGCTCCTCTAGAAAAGCTCTTTTTACCAAATAAGGTCCTTCCCAATTTGGAGCCCATTTTCCTCGCGGATCCTTCACTATGGGGAGAATTTTTCTCAGTACCAACTCTCCTTCTCGAAACTGTCTGGGTCGAACCTTCTTGTTATGGGCTCGAATCATCCTTTTCTGATACAACTGCCCTTGACAAATTACCTTCAATCTTTTCTCTTCGATGAGATTCAGCTGTTCATAACGAGCTCTAACCCATTCTGCCTCTTCTAGGCCAACCTCCATCAAAACTCGAAGTGAAGGAATCTCAACTTCAATAGGTAACACTACTTCCATACCATATACCAAAGAAAATGGCGTTGCCCTTGTAGATGTGCGAACCGAAGTGCGATATGCGTGAAGAGCAAAAGGCAAGATCTCATGCCAATCCTTGTACACATCAGTCATCTTCTCGACAATCTTCTTGATGTTTTTGTTGGCTGCTTCTACTGCCCCATTCATCTTCAGATGATAAGGTGCCGAATTGTGATGCGTGATCTTGAACTGAGTACATACCTCTCTCATCATTTTATTATTCAGATTGAGAGCATTATCTGAAATAGTTCTTGCTCGCAATCCATATCGGTATATGATTTCCTTCTTAACAAATCTGCATACCACCGACTTCGTTACATTTGTATAAGAAGCAGCTTCCACCCACTCTGTGAAAATAGTCTATGGCCACCAGGTTGAAACAATGTCCATTTGAAGCTTTCGGGGTAATAGGTCCAACCATATCCATTCCCCACATTGAAAACGGCCAAGGTGCGGTCATGACATGCAATGGCGATGGCGGCACATGAATTTTATCTGCATAGATCTGGCATTTATGGCACTTCCGGGAATAACTAATACAATCTCCTTCCATCGTCAGCCAATAATATCCTGCCCTCATAATCTACTTAGCAAGCATGTAACCATTAGCATGGGTGCCACATATCCCTTCATGGACTTCCTCTATGATTCTTCGAGCTTTGACAGACCCGACACATCTCAATAGGACTTGATCTTTCCCTTTCTTGTAGAGAATCTCACTGTCTAGAACAAAACCCATTGCTAGCCTTCTCAGAGTCCTCTTGTCATTTTCTGTTGCATGTTCTGGATACTGTTGACTCTTGATGTACTGCAAGATGTCGTTATACCAAAGGAGACCATCTGCTTCTTCTTCAATACTCAAACAGTGGGCAGGAGACTCATATATGCTCATTTTGATTGGCACAACTTTCACCCCTTCATTCACTTTAAACATTGATGACAAAGTAGCCAGAGCATCCGCCATCCAGTTTTTCTTCTCAGGGGAAGTAATTGAAACTTACTTCTTCAAACTCTTCCAATAAACTCAATATGAGTTCTCGGTATCTGATTAATTTTGTGTCTCGGGTTTCCCATTCTCTGCGCAATTGATATATCACTAAAGCCGAGTCTCCAAAAACCTCTAGTTTCTTGATTTTCTGTCTACGACAACACGAGGGCCCATAGTACATCATTCATACTCAGCCGTATTGTTTGTATAATCAAAATCCAATCTACCGGTGAAGGGATGATAATCTTCTTCTGGAGATATGAGCACTGCACCAATTTCGTGCCCCATGGCATTAGATGCCCCGTTAAAGTACATCTTCCATACTTTCTTCTTCAAGGGAACCTCATCCGCTTGCGAAACATACATCAAATCTTTATCTGGGAAATCAAAGTTCAACAGCTCATAATCTTCCACTGCCCGACTTGCTAAAACTTCAGCCACTGCACTGCCCTTGATAGCTTTCTGACTCGCATATACAATGTCGTATTTTGACAACAAAGCCTACCATCTTGCCGTCCTCTTTGACAAAGAAGGTGCTTCCAACATGTACTTGATTGGATGTAGCTTGGCAATCAACCATGTTGTGTGGTACAACATGTACTGTCTGAGCCTCCGAGCAGTCCAAGCTAAGGCACAGCAAAGCTTTTCTATCGATGAATATTTCAACTCATAATTTGTGAACTTCTTGCTAAGGTAGTAAACCGTCTGTTTTTTCTTTCCAATTTCATCAAGCTGCCCCAAAACACAACCCATGGATCTTTCAAATACTGATAGATACAATATCATCGATTTATCCGGAGTCGGTGGCATTAACACTGATGGGTTTGATAGATAATGCTTAACCTTTTCAAAAGCAATCTGACACCCTTCAACGCATTCTCCTGGATAACATTTTCGAAGCAACTTGAATATTGGATCACATTTATCGGTTAATTGAGAAATAAATCGAGCAATGTAATTCAATCTCTCCAGAAAACCACTTACTTCTTTTTGAGTACGTGGAGGTGAAAAATTCTAGATTGCCTTCACTTTATCCGGATCAATCTCAATTCCCCTTTTGCTAACAACAAAACCCAACAATTTCCCCGAAGTGACTCCAAAAGTGCATTTTGTCGGGTTTAGCTTCAGTTGAAACTCTCTTAATCTTTCAAAGAGTTTCCTAAGATTCGCAATATGCTCCTCTTCTCTTTGTGACTTTGCAAGCATATCATCAACATAAACCTCAATTCCCTTATGCATCATGTCATGAAACAAGGTGACCATGGCTCTCTGATATGTTGCCCCAGCATTCTTCAACCCAAACGACATTACCTTGTAGCAGAATGTTCCCCACATTGTAACAAATGTGGTTTTCTCCATATCTTTCGGTGCCATCTTAATCTGATTATATCCCGAGAATCCATCCATGAAAGAAAACCAGGAACTCTTCTCCATATTATCTACCAAAGTAGCAATGTGAGGCAAAGGGAAATTATATTTGGGACTGGCCTTGTTCAAATCTCGATATTCGACGCACATACACACCTTGCCATTCGTCTTTGAACTAGAACAATGTTTTCCACCCATTCCGGAGATTTTGCCACCTCTAAGAATCCAGCATCAAACTGCCTCTTCACCTCCTCTTTTACCTTTAATAGCATGTCCGGCCTCATTCTTCTTAACTTTTGCTGAATTGGCTTGCACTCTGGCCTTAAAGGGAGCTTATGAACCACAATATCTAGGTCCAAACCCGACATGTCTTGGTATGACCATGCAAATACATCTACATATTCCCCAGCAAGGCTATGAGTTCACCCTTTATCGATGACAACAATGTAGTCCCAATTTTAACCTCTTTTATCTCCTCACTACTTCCCAAATTTAACAATTCCAATAGCTCCTCATGAAGAAGTACTTGTTTCTCTTCTTGTTCTATTTATCTTAATAAGTCCGAAGGTAGACCATAATCCTCAATATCTTCGTCAGCCTCAAAATCACCCGTGCAAATGGGCCTCTCAAAATCAATTTCAGAATTACTGACAGGAAGGTCCTCATATTTCGCATCCGTACACTTTTAAATAGGTGGGGAAGAAACAATATAGGAAAACATATATACAATGAAAGAATATGGACACATCAATATGAAGGAAATGCATCATGTTTGTTATTTATTGGATGAAAAGTTTTAGACAAAAGCCTATTACAAAAGAAATTCTTAATATCTTCGAGCAAAGATATTTAAGATTTGTTTAAAAGTAGTACGTTAGATAGACCTAAAAACTATAGGCAGCTCGGTTGCACTCTAATTGGTTAATCTATATCCTGGTGGACAAGGTCGCACCATCCAATTAGCATTCTCACTTTCAATTCTTGCTTCCCCAGTCGTGCAGATCTCCATATCATGTATCTGCTCATCCCTATTCACCTAGAATCTCTCGAAGGCTTGCTCGATCATTACGAGCACATCATCATAATTCTTTTCTCCGAACAGAGAACCAACTGAGCAGAAGCTGTGAAGGATAGGTGGAAAAGTCATAGGCTCCCACTCAATATCCATACCCGCGAGACGGGCCATCCTCCTTTGTCAGTTCCTTTCAAATTGTTTCCTTTTCTCATGGGCCTTCGGAAGATACCCTAGGCCAAATCGATCTCTTTTTTTCCCACTACCTCCATCGCTCGGGCCATCCCTTGAAGATATTTTCTTAGACTTTTCCATCCCTGCAGCCTTTTCCCACGATAGTTCTTACTCCCAGCCTTGTGTTCTTAGACAACCTTGGTTTTGGAATTTTTCATCTTTCAGCAACGAAAATCATATTTACGGATTCCAAAGACAGAAAAAAAAACATTTTACGGCATCTTCATTGGGTTCAACATAAGGAGATTCAGTAAATGCAGAGGCTATTACGTCTTCTTCTCCTGATACAGTGACCAAACACCCCTCTATCATAAATTTCAGCTTTTGGTGGAGAAATGAAGGTACAGCCCCTGCTGAATGTATCAACGGCCTTCCCAACAGTCAATTATAGGATGAATTAATATCCATGGCCTGAAAGTTCACTGTATAGGTGCATGGGCCTATCTTCAGAGGAACCTCAATAGTTCCCATTACATCTCTCCTGGTACCATCAAAGGCTCTGACCACCGTGCAGCTTGGCAACATATAAGAAATATCCATTGGCAATTTGGACAGGGTTGCCAAGGGCATCACATTTAATGAGGAACCATTATCCAAAAGGAACCTTGGTAATATGTGCCCCTTACAAGTGGTAGTTATGTGAAGAGCCTTTGTTGACCCAATACCATTGGGTGGTATTTCCTCATAACTGAAATATATATGGTCATCTACCACGATGTTTCCCACCAGTCTGTCTAATTTTTTAATCGATATGTTGTTAGCCACATATGCCTAATTCAACACTCTCAACAGGGCATTTTTGTGTGGTTTCGAATTCAAAAGAAAAGATAAGATTAAAATTCTAGCTGGTTGACGTTGCAGTTGCTAAACCACGCTATACTCACTATGCTTTATGAATTTTAAGAACTCGCAGACTTTCTTCTCATTCATTGGCTCTTTTATTTTGTTTACCGGGGCTGACCCCCTTTCTACTTCTTTTGACAAATCCATCTCAATATGGATTGGTTCAGCTGCTTTCTTCCCTTTGTCCGTTCCTTTATCTTTTCCTATTAATCCCTGATAAACAGCCTCAGGAGCATAACACCTTCCACTTCGTGTTAAGTGCCCCACACTTGTGATATCTTGCTGACTCGAAGACCCAGGCATAACCATGATGCATTCATATTTCCATGGTGCAGCTTTGTTTTCCTTGTACGAAAAGGAAACAGGCAAATCAATGATTAACTTAGGCGAACTTTCCTCAACGACTGCCATACCTTTTTCCTCTGGTTCATCATAATAGATGATCAAGGGTCTTCCTATCCCGTAGCCAGCTGCATTCTCAATAACCTTTACTTCCTCTTCTGTTTCCTCGTAAAACTGGGCCTCCCCATCATCCATCATCTTTTGGACTTTAGCCAGAAAGTCCCCGCAGTCCTGTATGATATGACCTCCACACTTATGGAACGAGCACCAATTCTGCACCCTCTTTGTAACCATTTTTAAACTGTCTGCATCCCCCACCATTCCTGCCTTAACCATCTCGACCGATACTGTTAACATTGGAGTCTTGACTTCTCTGGCATCCCTTTCTACCCTTCTGACTTCCCATGTCCCTACTGCATTTACCAAGTCTCTGCATGATCTGGCAATGGGTTTCCCGCTAAATTCGGCCCATTCTTTGCCCCAAACTTCACAACTCTGGTATTGGTCAGGCTTTGGACTTTCTTTGTAAAGGCCAGGCAATCTTCAGTCGAATGTCCTTGAATTCCATAGGTGGTAGGAATCGGATCAAATTGGGGTTTTTGATTGTTCCTTGGTGAATGTTGGTCATTGCGCCCGGCTCTCTGAGTGTTTGGGATAGTGTTTCGGTGAAGGTTTATCTGTGGGGATATGCTTCGGAAATGGCTGTTGTGGTATCTTGGTATAAGGGAAGGGATTTTGGGTAAAGTGGTTCACATTGAAGTAATAAGATTATACCCCGGGTAAAGTGTGTAGGGTGTAGGAGGTGCATAAGATGTGGTAGGAGTATAGGGCCTTGGTGGTGTATGTGGTGTGGGAGGTACATATGGGTATTGGTTGATACTAACTGTGTGTCTCCTTCCTGGCAGGAAATACCTTTTCGGAGTAGAAGGCTCTCCCCCTTCTATTTTCCCATTCTTAATGGCCGACTCTATCACCCCCTAGATATTACCATGTCTACAAAGTCCTTGGTGGCACTCCCCGCCAATTTATCATAATAGGGTGCTTTCAAGGTGTTGATGAAAAGCACTGTAGTTTCTTTGCTAGTTAAAAAGGGTTGCACTTGTGTAGCCATACCCCTCCACCTTTGCTAGTATTCTTTGAAACTTTCAGTGGTCCTCTTTCCATCTTCTGTAGCGACAACCTATCAGGTACCATATCAGATACATGCTTATAATATTCCATGAAAGCCCTGGCTAAATCCATCCATGAACAACTCTTGATACGACTCAGTTGGTTGTACCATCGGGTTGCAGACCCTGTCAAGCTATCTTGGAAACAATGGATAAGCAGTTTCTCATTATCGTCGTGCCCCGTCATTCTTTTGCGGTACATGGTCAGATGTGCTGATGGGTTGGTAGTCCCATTATATTTTTCAAAGTCTGGTACTTTGAAATTTGGGAGAATTACTAGATCGTGCACTAAACTCATTTATTTGGCATCCAGACTGCCAAATAACTCCGCCCCTTTAACGGCCCTCAGCCTCTCCTCCAGCAGTTGATTTTTTTTCTGTGATTCTGCCATTTTGACCCTCTTTAACTCAGTCATCTTTGCTTTTTCCTTTTCAGCTAGTTCCTCAAAGTCTGGAACGTTAACATCATTTGGGTCAGCTCCCATATTACCCTTTCTGGGAACATAGTTCTGTGTCGCAGCAGCTGGCTGGA
This sequence comes from Fremontodendron californicum, assembly GCA_030761205.1. NCBI lineage: Eukaryota > Viridiplantae > Streptophyta > Magnoliopsida > Malvales > Malvaceae > Fremontodendron > Fremontodendron californicum. Next base: position 29,229,931 of record JAULJL010000005.1, read on the forward strand.
TATAAACATAGGAGGCTGCCCCAATTGGCACCTCTTGGCCCTTTTGCGGTATGTTTTCAGGTTGATCCTCTTCAACTACCACCCTTTTCCCGATGACCAAATTCTCTCCCGACCTTTTTTGTTTCATCATGGCACTCATCATTTCCATGAGTTTAGTCATCTGTTCTCGAGACTCCTTCTGAGATTTAGCTAATTGTTCCTACAGTTCCCTTTGAGTTCTTTCCATTCTTTCAATTCTAGCAAGCTGATCGTTTTCCATAGCTCTGCCTTGAGATCGAGTATTGTAAAGGTGTCAAAAATCCGATTCTTTCTGAGTGCGACCAATTGTATCTTTAGTTTTGAAAACCATGAATTAGAAATTATTGACACATCTTTTTTATGTTTTATTAAAAATGAATGAATGAATGTATGACTGAATGTGAATGAATGAATAAAATAAAATAAAATGGATATGTATATGTATATGTATATGTATATGTATATGACTACGTATATGAATACGAAAGAATAAATGAATGAACAAGTGAAATGAACAAATAAGTATTTAAGTGTATGAATATGAATGAATGAACAAGTAAAAGGAATAAATAAGTGGTTAAGTGTATGAACATAAACGAATTTCATAAATGAATGATTATAAGTATGAGTATGTAAAAATGAACAAACAAAATATATAAAATATGAATGCATTTGAATATGTTGGCCCCGGGATAATTTCAACCAAACGATCTTTCATTGATTTCCTAGAACTAAATACATCACTGATAGAATAAAAAGATCACTGCTTAAGATAAGTCCGTAATTCGCCTTTCAAAATGCTATTACAAAATTAGTCATATAGTGACTTCCTCGGATCTTGGACTTTCTTTCACAGTCTCCTTTTGATTGCCCTGCTCTTTAATTTGACCCCTACTTGTTCACAGCCCCTTGACGCGTCAGCAGAAGCATCACTGTGTAAGCTTTCCTTAGCTTGCTTCTCTAGTTGATTGGCTCAGGCTTCCTCATGCTTCGCTCTCTTTTTCCAGTAGTTATTCTCCTTCTTGAGGTTTTTGACCTCATGCTCCCATTCTCTGGAAGTCTTGAGAGTCCCCTCAAATCTGAGCTCGAAGGGGTACCTCTTGTTCTCCAAATATAATTCTTGAAGATCACCCTTAGCAGTGTCCCTTTCTCTCTTGATCTTTTCCTTTTCTCTTTCTGGAACTGATTTCCTATTTTTCATGTCCTCAAGCTCTTCTTGTATTCGGCCAATCTACTTGCTCATCTGGGCTTTTTTTTTTCAAATTCCACCCTTGCGATTTCTAACTCTGATGGCATTTCCCTCGGTGGTGGATTCATTAACTGGATCTCTTCCCCATCTGATGTCAACAGCCTATCATTAACCCTTAATTCCCTCCATACCAGGTAATCAGGTGTGACGATCTCGGCATATCTGGCCACTTTTATCCGTTGAGTTTTCTTCCATGCTTCAATCACTGTCGCACCTTTCCAGAATATTCATCTTCTCCATAAGTGAACTCTGATGATCCTAGATTATAAGTCACGGGTGTGAATTGCCGAGACTCAACCTGTCTTTGCACCAACAGAGGCGCATAACTCACAGACCCCCAAATTTCGAGTAGTGGAACTCCCGAGTTGTCCCCATATTTGTACATGGCATAGGAACCATCCATAAAGCTCTCCAAGTCACCATCTCCCCTTTTAGATTCCGAAACATGTTGACCCATTTCTCTTCATCCCTGTCTTCTGGCCAATCATTTTGAAGGAATTCCCTAATCGAAACTAAAGACTTCATGTATGGTTTGAAGGAAACCTCTTCTATCTTCCAAAAGTGACTTTAAATCAAAATATAAATGAGTTGTACACACCCCTTGATTCTCCCTTTTCCTTACCTTTTACAAAAATTCAAAGATCGGATAGTTTCAGCTAGGACGGCCGGAGATGGGTTGATCTTTTGTTCCAACTTTTCAAAGAAATCAAACACGGCTATATCCATATGACCCAATATCTTCGGGTATATGATTAATCCGTAGATGGCTAGAGCGAAGATGTCCCTGGCTTTTTCTTTGTCGGAATAACCCAATATCAACTGTTGGAGAGTTTTCCATGGAATGCATCCATTTTTCTCCTTTGTATCCACATGACTCTCAACCCATGTTGTATCTATTTTTGTGATCCTAGCCACTTTCCTCTTAAAACCTTAAGGTTTTACTTCTTTAAAATATACCCGATCAGGATTAGGACATTCAATACGTAATAGTGCTGAATATTCTTCAATCGGTGGGGTCATATCCTCCTTGTTAAACATCTATAAGCAGGATTCCAAAAATGTACCATAGCCTGAATCAACCCACTATTGACCCGAATCAAAATTAAGAGTGCTATATCTCCATATTTCTGAGTGAAAGCTTCTTTCTCTGATACGTTCCACTGATTCCAAATACCGGCTAACCCTCAAAGATTATTCTGTCTAGAATCCACTTTGACCCTTTCCGGCAATACTGACACATAATCTTTCTTCAGGCAATCACCATTCTCCCTCTGATATTTTTTCGTGCCCTGACTACTGCATGATCTTCTATCACTAAAATAACTTGACACTTCATGAAAGTCCTTTGGGTTGATGACTATCCCGAGGCCGATAAACTTCAAGTGTATGATGATGTCTATGATGCATGTCAAAGAAAAGAAAACAAAAAGAAATAGATTAGTAAAGAAATGAATTCACAAATATAACATAAATAACAACATGCATTTAAAAAAAATATCCCGAAAATTTTAACAGAGCTTCGGCATTACGATGCCTTTGGGACAAAATAATAAATCTATTACGAGCGATATGATGTTCGTTCATCATCACCCAAAATCTATTACGAACGATAAGATCTAACATATAGAAAGATGGTAAAAGGCTGGAAATATTCCTCCATGAGTTCTTAAACTTCGAGTATCTAACAGAAATCCGGCATGGCTTCGCCTAGGTTCACTATATGAAGGTGAATCGGTTCTAAGGCCCCAAATTGTTCCTCACTGTCGCCTGTGAAGGCTAGTAAGGAACCTCGATAAAAGCGAGTTCAATTCGTTAGAGTATATTTTCCTATGCCCATACGGAGGATTATCACGAAGGCATTAGGTACTTTATACTCCGATAGTGTTTCACTAGCCCATACGGAGGATCATCATGAAGGCATAGTTACTTTACTCCTACTTAAAAGGACGGAACCCGGGTAGAGAGTTCATGTTATGCAAATGCAAATATAGTGTGTGCAGAGGAACAAAACAAACCTGTCACCACCTATTCTACACCCCTTATTCTAAATACCCCACTAAAATCAAACATTGTAAAGCATCAGTCAAGCAAACATATAAATAAACACAACAAACTAACCAGAGAACAAATAATAGTATACATGCATATGAAGATGGACATATTTAAAACATTTTATTATTTTCAAAATTCTCTTTATTATTTTAGAAATATGGGAATTAAAATTAAATACCAATTAAAAACCAACTAAATCGAGACTTAGATAACACACGACTAATTCTAGGCCTGATTCTCTAAAAAAGTCCCTAGTGGAGTTGCCAAGCTGTCGCAACCTATATAAAATAACAAGTTTCATCGCAAGACTTTATTATTCGTTAAGCATGACATTAAAAAAAACGAGGAAAAGCTATCGATACGTGATCCCGAATCGCAGGGGACCTGTTCGAGTGAGGACGGAAATAGAAGCAGAGGAAAAGATGACTTAATTCCTCTAGATTGAAATAAAAGGTCGAGGGTATGAAAACGGCCTCGTAAAAAGACATGGAGTCGACACCAATCTTTTTTAGCTAGGTGTAATCGGCCACCTATTAAAACCGGTTTTATAAAACATTTTAAAGTTAATTAAAACATTTTTAAAACCAATTTCAAGTCTGCGTTATAAACCAGAGAAATCAAAGAAGCGGGTTCGGGAGTCATTTATGTTCGGGGAAGGATTAGCACCCCCACAACGCCCGCGGTACCTTATTAATCGTGTGTTATCTCAAGTCTTGGTAAAAAGTTGGTTTTTAATTTAGTATTTCAAGATAATTCCCAATTTTAAGAAAAATAATTCCATTTTTAATTGAAAATGATCCAGAATTTATTAATTCAAATTTTTCTATATTCCCCGACAAAATCGACAAAATATAGAACTTTTTATTCATTTGGAAAACTTTTCGAATCATTCTCATTTTTTGAAAGAAAGATATTCCTTTATTAATGATAATTGATGATATTCCCTCTAGCAAACCCGGTAGAGAACTCATGAATTATTTTAACTCGGGAATATCTTTATTTTTATTGAAAATCATTATCTTTTTCAAAACATTTAAAAATATGAACATGAACATGTATGACATAAATAAAATGACATGGCAAAGTCTAGATAATATAATGCAACCTAAATGATATGACATGATTTAAATGGCATAGTATATTCTAGGTGAAATGAAAGATCCTAAGTATCATGGTATATTCTAAATGAGATAAAATGATTTAAATGACATGGTAATTTTAAATGATATGGCATATTTTAATGACATGGCATATTCTAAATAATTAAACCTAAATGACATGGAATATGATGAAATGTCATGAAACATAAAATAATGCTACCATAAAATATGCATGAAAATAAAATAAAATAAAAATGCATGAACATAGTATATGCTCAATAATGTGACAAGAATAAATGACTAAATAAAAAAAAAAATGGGATATCATGAAATATTCAACATCATATGGGAAACAATATGACATCATAAAATGTAAATCAAAATAATAATAATATGGAAAATATCATAGCAAAAATCACATATTAAATAAAATGCACGAACATGGAAAATGCAATGCATGAAAATGTATTTTTTCCTCTAAATAAAGAAATTTGTATATCTAAAAAGATATCCGGCTACCTTAGGAAAATATGTCTAGATTTTCTAAAAAAAACAAAACTTTGTGATTGTTTGAAAACATTTTTGAGGAAAAACTTGAATAAAAATTAAAACCCTTACCAAACCCTTTTAAAATGGCTCTAATTTCCTAAGTTTAAAATCACGGACTTGACCACCCTTAACCCGAGATTTATAAAATCACTTTTAAAGTTTAAAAAGGCTTAGAAACTACCGTAAGATAGTAGCTAAAGTTTCTAACCAACCCCCTCTAAATGCCTTAGCCAAATTCAACCATTATTTCACTTTTGATTTCAAATCTGCCTCTACTGTCCGGTTTTGTCACACGATTTTTTTGCCTATTTTTAACAATTCAAACAAATCTAAAACATATACTAGAGACTCAGAACATGTAAAACTACACGAGAAAAAATTTTCTTAATTTTTTGATTAAAGATGACAGCTCAAAAAAATCGGAGAAGTTTGAGCTATTAATTAGAATTTTTTCTCGAATTTAGCAATCAAAATGTATGAAGATTTTTACTTAAATAATGGATAATTTGAAGTTACCTGCATTAGTTTTACGATTCTAACTTCATATATTAGCATTATATATATTATAAAGTCAACTAAAATTCTTTATAGATTTTATTATTAATTAAATAATGAAATATCCAAAATTTTAAAATTAATAAAATACGTCACTTTTCAACAAATGTCTAAAGAATATTTCTATATCTCGAAAGTAATTGGTATTAAGCCTTTTTTGAACTAAAATTTGATAATGAACTGTATCTTTAATATTTAAATTTTTTTTTAATTGGAATAAATTAATTTCTTTAATTGACAAACAATTATAAATCATCCAGTATAAGTCATCTAGAAAAAAAGAGAGAAAATAATCCATCATATAATTCATATTAATTTAAAGGTATAAATCATATAATTCATTTTATGAAATACTTATCATATTTTGAGTTAAAGGTATTACCTATATAAAATATGATTGAAATCCTCTTCATAATTATTTTTTACCAATTACTTTTGAATGTACTCATCATCATGAATTACAAAAAATAGTATGCTAAAGAGACTCCACTTATTCTTAATTATTTTTAAATTGGATACATCATAAAAGAATTTCAGAAAAATAAAAGAGGAAAATAAACATAATTCTTTATCTAATTCAAATAGATTATATCAATTGTTTTCAATTTACTTTCACAAAAAAATTATTTTCAATTTATTTTGCTACTGATTATATATTATTATATAATAATTAAACATCTAGTATTATGATCATAAGTATGAGATATTTTTCAACTTCATTCAAAGTATTTGTTTGGAATAGTAAAAATATTTTAATACTGTTATAATTATCATTTAATTAAAAAAAATTCAATTAAGAAAGTACTATTGATTAGTGATTATATCAATAATATATTGAAACTAAAAAAATTTATTAAATTTATTGGCTCTCTTTGTAGAATTTTATACTTCGTTATTATCATTTAACTAAAAAAATTTCAAAGAAAAAAGTACTTTAGATTAGTAATTATAGTTGTAATATATAAAAACTAAAAAAATCGTATTTAACGTATTGACTTTTTTATAATTTGATATATTCTATGAAAATTAAAAAAATTACATGTCATTTCTAATCATATATAATATAGATTATAGATATTAAAATATAATATAAATTTAATAAAAGAATAAAAAAAATAAAAATACACAAAACTGATTCACATCCTAACTTTCAAAGCTAATTATTTATGCAAGTGATTATTCATGAATATATCATTAATTAATTAAGATTTTTTTTATATTTACAGCCACCATACATTTTTAGTTGGACATAACAATTATTTATTCAAAAAATTTCATAATTTAATGATAGAATAAAAATTTTAAAGTTTGTGATATAATTAAATTAAAAATTTATTAATAACAATCCTTTGATAAAATGACAAACTTAGTTTGTAGATTTGATTTGGGCACAATATAATCTTATGTATTGTGAAAAGACTACGACATTATGACTCTTTAACACTTCTTACTTTTTACAATCATCTATTCATTTAACAAACAAATAATTAAAACAACCCCTCCAAAATTGAAAGTTGCTTTCTTTCTTACCTTTGTTTTGTTTCTTTTTTCTTTAACAACCCAAAATTGGTAAATTACATTTACAATCTCATTTGTATTAGCATTATTTTAATCTCATTCGTATTAGCATTATTTTAGTAATATTCTTTTTTAGGAATAAAAAGTTATTTATTATTTGATTTAATAAAAAATTATCATTTAAAAAATTTACTTTAATAAAGATTTCAATATTAATAAAAAATAAACAACGATTTGTCAATATCTTAATTTAATAAGAAAATCATTAATAAAAACTTAGATTAAAAATTAGTTAATAATAATAAAAATTATATCAATTAAGAAAAGTTTACATTAATAAGGACTTCAGGGTTAATAAGAAAATAATAAATAAAGATTAACCAATATTTTAATTTAATAAAAACTCATTAATAAAAAATTAGATAAAAAATAATTAATATTAATTAAAATATATATTAATTAAGAAAAGTTTACATTAATAAAAACTTCAAGATTAATAAGGAAATAAATAAATTATTCAATATTTTAATTTCAATAAGAAAATTATTAATTAATTAAAGACATAATAGTTAATAGTATAAATTGTTCACTATTTGAGTTTTTAAAGTTGATACTTATATAATATATATATATATATTATATAGAATATAATAACTCTTTTATATTTTGAATATATTTTTTAATTACATTAAATTATATTACTTATTTAACAATATAACTTTGTTTTTGCTATGGTAATAGGGGATAACAATATAACTCAATGCAAATAAATGAAAACAATGAATCTAAGATTTAGTTCAATTTATGTAAACCATTTTTAAAAAATAACATTTAACATGTTTAGAATTCAAATTTCGACATTTTTATCCCTTCCTATATTTCCGAGCTAAAACCTGTGAATACTCTATGACTCAAACTTGACCTCTTTTACCATCTCGAAAAGTGTAAATGATATCTCATAGATTGCATCATAGTGCCCATAAAAACCAACAAAAATCAAATCTTTGAGCGAAACAGCCAACCACCAAATCTACAATGGTTACCTTAGAAAATGATTTCAAAAAAAAAAAAAAAAGTTAAGAATAGGGCAGCAACTTCATTCATGCACAGAAATGATGGGACGTAAAATGTCCAAAGAAATCTATCAAATGATTCCACACAAGGGTGAGCGTTCGATCGAGTCGAGTGAAAAAAATTCGGATTAGTCGAATTGACGAGTCCTATTTTGTCAACCAAACTCAATTTGAAATTTTAGCAAATCGAGTCGAGTTAAAATAAATTCGAGTCGAGTCGAGTCAAATAATTTATTCGAGTTAAAATGTTATCTTGTAAATGTTGATTGACTAGATCATGTTATTGTTATATTGTAAATGCATGTATATCTATAATTTTGAAATTTAGTTTTATGAAATTACAAATATTTTTTTTGTGTGTTCTATCTTTTCTTATAAATATAACTATCAAAGACTTGTCATACTAAATAAATAGCCTACTATTGACCTTTAAAAAAAAAGAATTCATTATCTTTTGAATTTCATCGTTTGGTTAGCTTGGTAATGTCAATGATATCAACCAAAAGCTTCAATCTTTAACTGAATGAAGCATTGAGTGATAGCCTTCCCGTTTTGAAACTCAAAAAATTCAATGTAAACTTTCAATATAAACTTGTCAATTTCAAAGAGAAAAAAAAACGAATAATAAATTATTAAGACAATAAGTATGCAGTCAACAGCTCATGTGGATTTATTTTTCTACTGAATGGTGACAAACAACAAAAATAAATGACCCAACAAAAATGGGCTAAAAAGTAAAAAGGAAAGACGAAATAAGGAAAACGCAAAACTCAAGCTTAGTATCAAACTCAAATGAGTAAAACGACGTCGTATAGAAATATCTTATTCGGATTTTCGAGTTATTCGAGTTGTATAAATCAAATCCTAGCTAAACTATATAACTGAAATTACTTAGTCGAGTTGATTCGAAAATCCGAATAACTCTAATAAACCGAACTATTTAATTCGAAATTTGAAATTTTTTTCGATTTTTTCGAGTCGAGTCGGATTTTGCTCACCCCTAATTCCACATAGCTCATGCAGTAAACATGAACAGCAATTAACCAAGAAAAATGTGGACTGCAAACAAGATGCAGGGACAAAAATGAAGACCTTTTCCAGCATACCCTTTATCAGGAACCCTCTTCTAATTTCAAGCCCTCGAAAATCGAAACTAATTTTCTTCATTATGTTTGCTTGCTGTCATCTCCAACTCCATTGTGCTTCTCAATTTTCAGTAGCCTTTTTCAGTCCCAAATATCCTGAGGGAATTTACATGGTGCTCAGTGCTCACCCATAGTCAGTATATATTAACAGCAAAACGATCTTCAGGAGATAATAATGTCCAGACGCCTCGATTATTATGAAAATCAATTTTGATTGCAAATGAAAACAGATTTGGAATAATAACTATGATAAGGTTTAAAGGGCACATCAGTATTACAGACAGCACTGTGTACATGAACTCTCTGACGAAGCAATATCCACCATAATTCTTGTCAAAACTAAATAAACACGATATAAATATAACATAAAAAAATTAAAAATTAAAACACAACACGAAAAATAATATAAATACGACACGAGTATACGAATAGATAAAAATATACATAAAATTAATTATTAACGTATAAAAATTTATATAAATTTATAATATTTTATATAAATTATTAACGTGTAAAACTAATTATTATGTAAAAATTTATGTAAATTTATAATATTTAAAAATACAAAAAAAAAATAACACAAATACAAAAAATGTCACAAACACAATTTTTTTCTAAATTAAATCATTGTGAAAATTTATGCAAAATATATCATGAATTGATATACGATACGAACACAACATAAGAAAAATAATTAAAATACAACACGAAAAATAATATGAATACGAAACGAATACTCGAATGTGTTTAAATATATATAAAATGAATTATTAATATGTAAAAATTTATATAAATTTATAATATTTTAATTAAAAAATAATATAAACATACAAACTGTTTTTTTCTTTAAAAAAAAAATGAACATTATCCATCCACGTGGACACCCTCCCATCCTTTAAAACATTCAAAATTTCTATATAGGATTGGTTTTATTTTTGTCATGTTTTCATGGCGGCTCTTGAAGGTATGATCCATCTTTACTTGGAGTTAGGGATGAGTGGGGTCGGCTTTGATTTTTTTTTGTTGCTGAATTCATCCAACTAAACAACACTATATTTCCAGGAATATCATCTATATATAAACATAATAACATATAACTAGCTATCTCAGTTGCAGCAGAGAGGAAGAAGCTGAGAAGAAGTAAGAATTAAATATGGCTGAAGCAGATGGGTTTAGCAAAGACAATAGATGGAGTCTTCAAGGCATGACTGCACTTGTTACTGGTGGAACCAAAGGGATCGGGTAATTAATTTCTCTCCCTCTCATCTTTATTCTCTTTCTACTCTTTGCACTTTATGACCTACATTGTTTTCATTTTTTTTTTAAGTATTCGTATTCGATATTCGAGTTCAACTCATATTCGGATATGAGTATGAGATATGATTCTTTAAAGACTCTCCAAATATATGAAAAAACTAAACCTGACAATTCGTGTAGTCATGTCATGTTTTGTCTCATGTCTCATTTTTGACACGACACACGCCACGTTTAACTAAAACACGAACACGACAGTAAACCTGTCTAATCCTAAAACACGAACACGACACGGTTATCATACGTGTTACACACGACACGATTAACACATTTAAAAGTGATCTGTTTAAAATTGATACGACACTACACGATTACAACACGAATAACATGAAACATGATTATGACACGAATAACACGAATTAGACGAATATCACATATATTAAATAGGTATCATAATTAAAAGCACTAAATAGTAATTAGTTTTAATATCTCATATTAATTAAGTTTTGCTTTTTTTAAATTTTTTATATAAAAGTTAGTAGTATTAATATTATTGTTAGGATGATTGTAGTAGCTTATTAATTAATATTTCCTATTTCCTATTTCCTACTTATTAATTTACTAGTTATTACTAATAATAATGAGTTACAATCATCTTAATAATAATAGTACTACTAAGTTTTATTATTCAAGCAAATAAAATGATTTTTAAAATTTTTAAAATCAAAACTTAATTAATAATTTAATATGAGATTCAAAATATGATACATATATTACTATTAATTAATAAGATTGAACCATACTTTAATTAGTTAATTCATAATTCATACTTCAAGAGTTCAAGTAGAACTGCTCATGGGCCAGGTCGGTCCGCGACCTGATTTTTTTAGTTTTCCTTACCCAGGCTAGCTTGCGCGGCTCATATTTACAGTTCATTTATATTAAAAAATATTTTTTTTTTATTTTTTTAATATATTTTTATAATTAAATTTAAAAAATAATATTTTTTTATTGGGCGAACAGTGATCCGGACCTGGCCGGCTCGGATCACTAATATACCTGCCCAGACCCGGCCCAATACGGGTCGGGCCTACCGAGCCAAGCGGGCTGCCCGGCTCGTGAGCAGGTCTAAGTTCAAGTCACGAATCCTTTTTTTAAGTAATTCTTTTTTTAAAATTATAACTTAATTAATTTATAAGATCATGATATATTATTCTTATAATGATATTTATACTAATTAAATTAACTTTTTATTATAAAAATATTGGGATTGAATATTATATATGGAGAAATTAAGTTTGCTCTACTTATCTTTTACCTTAACAATCATATTATTACAACTAATTAAACGAGTAGAACTATATTAAATTAAATGCTTAAAATAATTTTTATTTAACTATATATTAAATAGATATCATAATTAAAAATTAAAAATAATATTTATAGTTTATATATGTTATATACTTATATTGAAAATTAAATGTGTTTTATATATAAACGTATTAATTTAAAAGTGTATACACATTTATAACGCGTTAAATTATCATGTTTTAAACATGTTAAAGGATACATGTACACGTTTATGACATGATTAGATAATCGTGTCTTAACCGTATCTTAGACGTGTTTAACACGTTTATGACACAAAATTTTTAGTGTCATAAACGTGTCGACACGATTATATAAAACCTCTACACGGTTAACGCGTGTCGTATTTTCGTGTCCTCTTTAAAATTGTCAGGTCTAGAAAAAACTTAAAATAAATTAAATATATTCGTGTCGTACATATATTCGTATCTGACATTCATACCTGAATTCGAATATCATACTTGTGACTGCGCGCATATGAAGAGATTATTTTTTCTTCTTCAACATGTCTGCTTTTTTATTGACGTGACACCAAGTACTGCAATGCAATCAGGCATGCTATTGTAGAGGAATTAGCAGGATTAGGAGCAAGTGTACATACATGCTCCCGAACTGAAACTGAGCTCAACAAATGCTTACTTGAATGGAAAGCAAAGGGTTTCCAAGTTACAGGTTCGGTCTGTGATGTTTCAAATCAACCCCAAAGGGAAAAGCTATTAAACACAGTTTCCTCTGAATTTAATGGGAAACTTAACATCCTGGTAAATAACATCCACTTTTCGATTCCTTTTCATAATTTTTTGAGTAATATTAAAGTGGTATTATCTTATATTGGTTAAATCTTGGATTGTTTGTGATTTTATTTTCAAGTTGGATCTTCTACCAATGATCAATTGGTTTTAAATTGGATGTTTAACATGATATCAGAGATCAAGTTTTGTTAAACTTGAAGTTTAGCTGAGTTTGTTCATGTAATCACCTTTAAGAGATGGCATCTAGCAAGGTTTGAGATTCGAATCCCATCAACTGCAACCGCTTCCCTTATAACTAGGTTGCAGCCTCCTTTGTACCAAAAAAAAAAAAATCAAGTTTTGTTCTGTTAGTTCTTTCTGTTATCCTTTTCGAGTTTGTCTGATGAGGCTTATTAAAGTGGTGTTATCCCATATTTAAATCTTGGATTGTCTGTAATCTTATATTGCTTAACGGGTGATGTGAATTTCATGGATCTGAATTTTGATGATTGGTGGAACTGCAGATAAATAATGTTGGAACGAATGTTGGAAAAATGGTGTCAGAGTACACAGATGAAGAAGTTTCATTTCTTATGAGTACCAACTTTGAGTCGGCTTATAAAATTAGCCTACTTGCATATCCTCTTTTGAAAGCTTCAGGTGCAGGAAGCATTGTGTTTCTCTCTTCAATTGGTGGCCTATTACCAGCAAATTTTACGCCTATATATGGAGCAACCAAAGGTAAATTTCTTGTCAAATTTAATTACTGCCAGTCTAATTCATTCGAAATTGACGATTGACATTCAATTGTGTCATTTTATTTCAGGGGCCATGAACCAACTTGGAAAATACTTGGCATGTGATTGGGCAGGAGATAATATTCGGGTTAATACTGTTGCACCTGCAGTGATCAAAACTCCCCTCAGTGAACGTGTAAAAAAATCTTCTCTTACTCTTATTAACGGGGATTTAAATAGCGGTAGCAATGTGATATTATAATCGTTATTTTATTGTTTCGACTCCTTCTTCCATCGATATTCACAGTTGATATTTATTGCAAGGACCATAATAATATTTATTAAGTCCGCAACAGCGATAAATATGACGCGACCAAAAATGCATTCACGATCGCAATTTAAATCTCTATTTATCAGGATTCAGCATGGATCATAATTTGACTGAGGCTGATCTTTGATTATATTTTTTTATTCCCTTTTTTGCAGTTTATTCAGGGTAATGAAAAAATAATCGAGACTACCATCAATCGAACTCCATTAGGACGACTTGGAGAGCCAAAGGAAGTGTCATCAATGGTGGCATTCCTTTGCTTACCTGCAGCTTCTTATATAACAGGGCAGATTATTTACGTTGATGGAGGGATGACATTGAATGGCCTCTACTTCCCAACAAACATATCTTGAAAAGACACCCAGCTTAAGTATGTAGTTTGTTATGTATACGACATCTTTGAGCTTTTAAGAGGTTTCATAGACCGGGTCAAGGTGGTTCAAGCCACTCATTAGCCTAAACTTTTATTATTATTAGTTTTATCTATACGTTATATAATTAATATTAATAATATTTATGAAAATAAAATAATTCAATCAATCAATAATTGTATGACCACTCCACATGAAAATAATTGTATCTTTTATGTAAAAATGTTATTCTTGCAAGAATTAAAAGTTCTTATATACTCTAATAATTAGTTGATGAAAATTTCAAGTTCTTATATACATATATGTTTCAATACTTAGTTTTCTCCATAATTATTTGGTATAATCATCAATTATCAAAGTTAACTGCAACTTGATAGTTGTGCTTATAAATCATTATATTACAAGTTAATTATGGTCAATGAAAAAAAAAAAGTATTAACTTTAATAAGATTTCCAATCTAGAAACATGTAACTTTATGATTTAATTGTAACTTATGAGTTAACCTATTAAATTGATATAATTTCAAAATATAAATGTATATTTATAATTATGTGTTACAAAGACGAAGATATTTGAAGAAGTATATCAAAATTATATCAAATATTACCAAAAGGATACCAAAATTATATTAAAGGTTACCAAAATTATATCAAAAGTAACAAAAATTGTATAAAAGTTATCAAACTGACAAAATTATATTAAAAACTATCAAAATCATAAAATGTTATCAAAATCATATCGAAAGTTATCAAAATTGTTTCAAAATTTTCTAAAATTATATCCAATATTACCAAAGTTATCAAAATTATATTAAATATTATCAAATATCAAAGGTTACCAAAACTATTACAAATGTTATTAAAATTATATTAATATGTATCAAAATTATATCAATGGTTATTAAAATCAAAAGTTATCAAAATCATATCAAAAGATACCAAAATTATATTAAAGTTTATTAAAAGGTTACTGAAATTATATATAAAAAAATATTATGCATGCATATTAATTAATATAATAGGAAAATAATATTATATTTTTAAAAATATAAAAATAATGATACATACAAATATAATAATTTAATCAATTTTTATGACATATAAGTTTTATTAATAAGTTATTAACCAATTAAAATTAACTAATTATAAATAATAATGTAGTAAAAATTAATTAATTGTAAAAAAAACATCTAACTTCGTAATAAATGACAAATCACATATAAATAACAAAAAAAATGAGATAATTTTCATACCAAAAGTCATTATAAATTAGTTATAAATATAATTATGATGAATCATAATTTTCATACTAAAATATGTATAAATTCTTGTTTATTATTACTTATTAGATATTTGATATTATTATTATTATTATTAAAAAAGTATTACAAAAAGAAGTATTACTAATTAGTGATTATATTACTACTATATCATAACTAAAGAAATTGCTTTTAACTTATTGTCTCTCTTTTTAAAATTTTATGAAATTTTAAACCCAAACTTTTATAATAATAATAATAATAATAATATCAGAAAATTGACCGTGTCGGGTCAAGGTGGTTCAAGCCACCCATTAGCCCAAACTTTTATTACTTATAATATAATAATAACTCTTTTATATTTTGAATATATTTTTAATTAAATTATATTGCTTATTTAACGGTATAACCTTTTTTTTGCTATGGTAATAGGGGATAACAATATAACTTGATGCAAATAAATGTGGACGGGGAATCTAAGACTTAAGTGCTGTTTGAAAATTAAAAAAATTAAATACTGAAAAATTAAGTATTGAATTTTTTAGTATTACTTATATAAGTATTGAATTTGTATTATAAAAACTGTTTGATATGTTACTGAAAATTAAGTACTGAATATAATTATATTGTTTGATAATTGTAAATATTAAATTTTAAAAATTATTAATTTTATAATTTTAATTTTACTAACATAATATTTTATATTATTTTGGATAGTTTTGTATAACCCTCGAACTCGAAAGTCTAAACTAATTTTCTCCATTATGTTTGCTTGCTGTCATCTCCAACTCCATTGTGCTTTAGAGCCTTCAATGTAGCCTTTATTAGTACCAAATATCCTGAGAGCTCAGCCATAGTCAGTAAATATTAACAGCAAAACGATCTCCAGGAGATAATAATGTCCGGACGCCTCGATTATTATGAAAATCAATTTGGATTGCAAATGAAAACAGATTTGGAATAATAACTATGATAAGGTTTAAAGGGCACATCAGAATTACAGACAGCACCGTGTACATGAACTCTAACGAGGCAATATCCACCATAATTCTTGTCAAAAC
The DNA here is from genome assembly GCA_030761205.1 of Fremontodendron californicum. Lineage (NCBI taxonomy): Eukaryota > Viridiplantae > Streptophyta > Magnoliopsida > Malvales > Malvaceae > Fremontodendron > Fremontodendron californicum. The sequence continues at coordinate 29,246,302 of JAULJL010000005.1, forward strand.
TGAATAAACACGATATGAATATAATATAAAAAAATAATTAAAATATAATACGAATAATAATATGAACACGACACGAGTATACGAGTGGATAAAAATATACATAAAATTAATTATTAACATGTAAAATTTTATATAAATTTATAATATTTTATATAAATTATTAACGTGTAAAACTAATTATTATGTAAAAATATATGTAAATTTATAATATTTAAAAATACAAATACAAAAATGTCACGAACATAATTTTTTTCTAAATTAAATCATTATGAAAATTTATGCAAAATATGTCATGAATTGAGATTTGAGATACGACACGAACACAACATATAAAAAATAATAAAAACACAACACGAAAAATAATATGAATACGAAACAAATACACGAACGTGTATAAATATACATAAAACAGATTATTAACGTATAAAAATTTATATAAATCTATAATATTTTAAATAAAAAATAATACGAACATATAATTTTTTTTAAAAAAGAAATAAAAAAGTGAACATTATCCATCCACGTGGACACCCTCCCATACTTTAAAACATTTGAAGGTATGATCCATCTTTACTTGGAGTTAGGTATGGGTGGGGTCGGCTTTGATGTTTTTTTGTTGCTGAATTCATCCAACTAAACAACACTATATTTCCAGGAATATCATCTATATCTAAACATACTAACAAATAACTCGCTATCTCAGTTGCAGCAGAGAGAGGAAGAAACTGGGAAGAAGTAAGAATTAAAAATGGCTGAAGCAGATGGGTTTAGCAAAGACAATAGATGGAGTCTTCAAGGCATGACTGCACTTCTTACTGGTGGAACCAAAGGGATCGGGTAATTTTCTCTAGCCTCTCATCATTATTTTCTTTCTACACTTTGCTCTTGTGACCAGGTATTTTGCTTTTTTTTTTTTTTTTTGATATTCACGATCGATATTTATCGTAATCGACAATGATAGCATTCATTACGCCAACAACTGTGAATACGACGAGGTCGAAAACGCGTCCGCGACTGTAATTTGCACATGAAGAGATTATTTTTCCTTCTTCAACATGTCTGTTTTTGATGGACGGTGATACAAGAAGCTTTAGCTACTGTCTTAAGATAGTTTCTAAGTATTTTTAAACTTTAAAAATGATTTTATAAATCTCGGATTAAGGGTGGTCAAGTCCGAGATTTTAAACTTCGGAAATTATAGCCATTTTCAAAGGTTTTGGCTAAGGTTTTAATATTTATTCAAGTCTTTAAAATTATTTTCAAACAATCACAAAGTTTTTTTGTTTTATAAAATTTAATTTGATATATTTTCCTAAGGTAGCCGGATATCTTTTTAGATATACGAATTTTTTTATTTAAAGGAAAAAATACATTTTCATGCATTGCATTTCCATGTTCATGCATTTTATTTAATATGTGATTTTTGCTATGATATTTTTCTATGGTATTATTATTATTATTATTTTGATTCACTTTTTATGATGATTATTTTTTGTTATATGGTCTTGAATATTTCATGTTATCCTATGCTTTTTATTTAGTCATTTATTTTTGTCACATCATTTAGCATATATTATATTCATGCATTATTATTTTATTTTCATGCATATTCCATGATAGCATTATATTATGTTTCATGTCATTTCATGTCACTTAGATCATATTCCATGTCATTTAGGTTATATTATTTAGAATATGCCATGCCATTTAAAATATGCCATATCATTTAAAAATTGCCATGTCATTTAAATCATTTTATTTCATTTCACTTAGAATATACCATGATACCTAAGATTTTTTATTTCATCTAGAATATACTATGCCATTTAAATTATGTCATATCATTTAGGTTGCATTATATTATCTAGACTTTGCTATGTCATTTTATTTATGTCACACATGTTCATGTTCATTTTTTAAAAATGTTTTGAAAAAGATAATGATTTTCAATAAAATAAAGATATTCCCGAGTTAAAATAATTCATGAGTTCTCTGTCGGGTTTGCTGGGGAGGATATCATCAATTATCATTAATGACGGAATATCTTCTTTAAAACGAGAATGATTCGGAAAATTTTCCAAGTTAATAAAAATTTCTATATTTTGCTATGTTTGTTGGGGAATATAGAAAAATTTTGAATTAATAAATTCCGGATCACTTTCAATTAAAAATTGAATTATTTTTCTTTAAATTGAGGATTAATTTAAAATACCAAATTTAAAACCGACTTTTTACCGAGACTCGAAATAGTACACGATTAATAAGGTACCGTTTTATACGGGCATTGTGGAGGTGTTAATCCTTCCCCGCACGTAACCGAGTCCTGAACCCGATTCTTCGATTTTCTCTGGTTTATAACACAGACTTGAAATTGGTTTTAAAAATGTTTTAATTAATTTCAAAATTTTTTATAAAACCGATTTTAATAGATAGCCGATCACACCTAGCTAAAAAAGATTGGTAGCGACTCTATGTCCTTTTCGAGTTCATTTTCAAATCCTCGACCTTTTATTTCAATCAAGAGGATTTAAGTCCTCTTTTCCTCTGCTTCTGTTTCCCCCTCACTCGAACGGGATCACGTACCGACAGCTTGGCAACTCCACTAGGGATATTTAGAGAGTCAGGCCTAGAATTAATCGTGTGTTATCAAAGTTTCGATTTTGTCGAGTTTAATTGGTATTTAATTTTAATTCCCACATAAAAAAAGGAGAATTTCCAAAATAATTAAATGCTCTTAAATATGTCCATATTCATGTGCATACATATTATAATTGCTCTATAGTTATTTTGGTGCATATATTCATTTATTGATTAATTGATGATTTATGTTGTCTAATTTTGTTGGGGCATTAGGTGGTGAAAGGTTTGTTGTGCCTCCTCACACACATTGCACTCGCATTTGCATATCATGAGCCCTACACCTGGGTTCCATCCCTTTAAGTGGAAGTAAAGTAGCAACACTCCCATGATTAACAATCCGCATGGGTTAGCAAAATACTTCTGGAGTATAAATTACCTAAGCTCTCGTGACTAACAATCCGCATAGGCTAGGGAAATATATTCTAACGAATTAAACCCGCTTTTATCGGGGTTCCTTACTAGCCTTCACAGGCGACAGTGAGGAACAATTCAGAGCCTTTTTAGAACTTCATTCACCCACATATAGTGAACCACAGAGCCAACATAGGCGAAGCTCTGCCGGATTTTTTATAGAATTACCGAAGTTAGGGACACATGGAGGGACACTTCTAACCTTTTATTACCTATGTTACATCCCGAATAAATTTTGCAAATCGGGCAGCGATGAACGCACATCGTTTTGCCCATCATGGATTCAAACTTCCTTCCCCAAAGGCATCATAATGCTGAATTTTCATTGGGACATTTTTTGTATCATTTTGTTATTATTTGATTTCTTCACCTCTACTGACTTGTTTCTTTTTCATGCATTTTTTTTGTGTCATCATAACGCATAGGAAAAATTATTGGCCTTGGGATGATCTTCAACCAAGAGGGTTTTCATGGAAGGTCAAGCTAGTTCGATAGTGGAAGAGCATGCAGGGGTGCGGCAGTGTTCGGAGTTAGATCAGTGAAGAGGTGGGGATTGTTTAAAGGAGGGATATATATCAGCATTGCGAGAACGGTTAGATTTAGTTTATCGACAAAATGATCTCCAAGGGTTGATGGATATTTGGAATCAATGGGATGTGTCAGAAAAGAGGATTTTCACTCAGATATATAGAGACATAGCATTGTTGATGCCGGTTAAGATTAACAGTGAGTTGATTCGGGCTATGGTACATTTCTGGAATCTGGCTTACCGATGTTTCACCTTCAACAAGGAAGACATGACACCGACCATAGAGGAATATTCAGCTTTGTTGCGTATTGAGGATACCATCCCGGATTAGATTTATTTGAAGGATTCAAAGACATTAGGGTTTAAGAAGAAGTTAGCTCGGATTATGGGAATGGATATTAAATGGGTCGATGATCATGTGGTTAAGAAAGGGAAAAGTGAGTGTATTCCTTGGGATGCCCTCCAATCTTTGATCCGAAGTCACCTGAATAGAGAGACTGCTAGGGATATTTTTGCTTTAGCTGTATATGATTTGGTTATTTTCCCGGGGACACTGGGACGTGTCGAGTTGGCCATAGTTGACCTTTTTGAGAAGTTAAGATATAAGATAGATCCGTCTCCAGCCATCCTAGCAGAAACTATTCAATCTTTGAAATTTTGCAAAAGGGAAGGAAAAAAAAGATTCAGAGGATGTATGCAGCTTCTCTATGTTTGGATTCAGAGTCATTTTGATGTCTCTTTCAAACCATACTTGAAAACCCTAGTACCGATTAGTGAATTCCTTAAAATAGATTGGCCCGAAGATAGAAATGAAGAGCAGTGGATCAACCTATTCCAAAATCTTAAAGGTGAAATGATAACTTGGAGAGCTCCATGGATGATCCCTATGCCAATATTGTACAAATGCGGAAACAAGTCAGGTGTTCCACTACTCGGGATTTGGGGAGCCGTGAGCTACGCACATCTGTTGGTGCGAAGACAAGTTGAATCTCGACAGTTCACACCCGCGACTCATGGACTGGGTCTATTAGAGTTCACCTATAGAGAAGAAGAATACTCAGGAAAGGTGCGGGGAATAATTGAAGCATGGAAAAAGACCCGTCAGATAAAGGTAGCCAGATATGCCGACATCATCACACCCGACTACCTAGCATGGAGAGAAAAGAGGATTAATGACAGGTTGTTTGTGTCTAATGGGGAAGAAGTTCAGTTCTTGAGTTCTCCACCGAAGGAAGTGCCATCAGAGTTAGAAATTGCAAGGGCAGAATTTGAAAAAGAAAAGGCCTAAATGAGCAAAGAGATTGCCCGACTGCAAGAAGAGCTTGAGGACATGTAAAATAAGGAATCAGCTTGAGAAAGAGAAAAGGAAAAGATCAAGAGAGAAAAAGGACACTGCTAAGGGCGATCTTTTGGAATTACACTTGGAGAACAAGAGGTACTACTTCGAGCTCAGATTTGAAGGAACCCTCAAGACTTTCGGGGAATGGTAACAAGAGGTCAAGAACCTCAAGAAGAAGAGTAACTACTGGAAAGAAAGAGCGAAGCATGAGGAAGCTCGAGCCAATCAACTGAAGAAGCAAGCTTAGGAAATCTTACACAGTGATGTTTTTGTTGACGCGTCAAGGGGCCATGAACAAGTAGGGGTCAGATTGAAGAGTAAGGCAATCAAAAGGAGACTGTGAAGGAAAGTCCAAGATCAGAGGAAGTTACTATAGGACTAATATTTTGTAACAGCACTTTGAAAGGAAAATTATGGACTTGTCTTAGGCAGCGATCTTTTTATTCTATATTTGATGTATTTAATTCCAGGAAATCAATGAAAGACCGTTTGGTTGAAATTATCCCGAGGCCAATACTTTCAAATGCATACATATTTTTATCGTTTCTGCATATCATTCATTCATACTCATATACTTAGTCATTCATTTATTTGTCCATTCATTTATTCTTTATAATTATTCAGTTGTTCATTCATTTAGTCATTCATTCATTCATTTTTTATAAAACATTAAAAAAAATTATGTCAATAATTTCTAATTCATGGTTTTCAAAACTAAAGGTACAATTGGTCGCACAGTGAAAGAATTGGATTTTCGACACCTTTACAATACTCGATCTCAAGCCAGAACTATGGAGAACGATCTGCTTGCTAGAATTGAAAGAATGGAAAAAACTCAAAGGGAACTGTAGGAACAGTTGGCTAAGTCTTAGGAGGAGTCACGGGAACAGATGGCTAAACTTATGGAAATGATGAGTGCCATGATGAAACAAAAAGGGTCGGGAGAGAATTCGATCACCAGGAAAAGGGTGGTAAATGAAGAGGATCAACTTGAAAACATACAGCAAAAGGGCCAATAGCTGCCAATTAGGGCAGCCTCTTATGTTTATATCCAGCCAGCTACTGAGGCACAAAATTTTGGTCCTGGAAAGGTTAATATAAGGGTTCACCCAATAGATGTTAATGTTCTAAACTTTGAGGAACTAGCTGAAAAGGAAAAGGCAAAGATGACTGAGCTGAAGAGGGTTGAAATGGTAGAATCCCAGAAAAAATATCAACTACTGGAGGAGAGGCTGAGGGTCGCTGAAGAGGCGGAGTTATTTGGTAGTCTGGATGCCAAAGAGATGAGTTTAGTACACAATCTGGTAATTCCCCCAATGTTCAAAGTACCAAACTTTGAGAAATATAATGGGACTACCAACCCATCTGCACATCTGACCATACACTGCAGAAGAATGACAGGGCACGATGATAATGAAAAATTGCTTATCCATTGTTTCTAAGATAGCTTGACAGGGTCTGCAACCTGATGGTACAATTAACTGAGTCGTACCAAGATTCATTCATAGACGGATTTAACCAAGGCTTTCATGGAGTACTATAAGCATGTATCTGATATGGTACCTGATAGGCTGTCACTACAGAACATGGAAAAGAAGACACTGAGAGTTTCAAGGAATACTCGCAAAGGTGGAGGGATCTGACTAAACAAGTTCAACCCCCTTTAACTAGCAAAGAAACTACAATGCTTTTCATCAATACCCTAAAAGCACCTTATTATGATAAATTAGTGAGGAGTGCCACCAAGGACTTTGCAGATATGGTGATATCCGGGGAGATGGTACAGTCTGCCATTAAGAATAAGAAAATGGAAGGGGGCGAGTCTGCTACTCTGAAGAAGGTATTCCCTGCTAGAAAGAAAAAAGAGACCCACGCAGTTAGCATCAACCAATATTCATATACACCTCCCACACCATATACACCACCAAGGCCCTATACTCCTACTACATCTTATGCACCTCCTACAACCTATGCACCTTACCTGGGGTATAATCTTTACTACCCCAATGTGAACCACCTTACCCAAAATCCATTCCCTTATACCAATATACCACAACAGCCGTTTCCAACTAGCATATCCCCACAAATAAACCTTTCCCGAAACACTGTCCCAAACACTCAGGGAGCCGGGCGCAATGACCAACGTTCACCAAGGAACGATAAAAAACCCCAATTTGATCTGATTCCTACCACCTATGGTGAGCTATATGCCAAACTGTTGTAGGGTCAACTTGTTGCACCCGTATAGCTTAAACCTCTGACACCTCCATATCCAAGGTGGTATAATGCAAATACTAACTGCGCATACCATGCAGGAATTCAAGGACATTCGACTGAAGATTGCCTGGCCTTTAAAAAGAAAATCCAAAGCCTGACCAACACCGGAGTTGTGAAGTTTGGATCAAAGAATAGGCCGAATGTAGCAGAAAACCCATTGCCCAATGATGCTGAGAATCGGGTAAATGCAGTATGGACAGGGGAAGTCAGAAGGGTAAAAAGGGATGCCAAGGAAGTCAAGACTCCAATGTTAACAGTATGGGTTGAGATGGTTAAGGAAGGAATGGTGGGGGACGTAGACAGTTTAAAAATGGTTGCAAAAAGGATGAAAAATTGGTTTTCGTTCCATAAATGTAGAGGTCATATCATAAAGGACTGCGGGGACTTTCTAGCTAAAGTCTAAAAGATAATGGATGATGGGGAGGCCCAGTTTTACGAGGAAACAGAGGAGGAAGTAGAGGTTATTGAGAATGCAGCTGGCTACGGGATAGGAAGACCCTTGATCATCTATTATCATGAACCAGAGGAGAAAGTTAGGCGCCTAAGTTAATCATAGGTTTGTCTTTTTCTCATACATGGAAAACACAGTTGCACCGTGGAAGTATGACTGTTGCATGGTTATGCTAGGGTCTTCGAGTCAGCAAGATATCACAGGTGTAGGGCACTTAACACGAAGTGGAAGGTGTTATGCCCCTGAGGTTGTTGAACATGGATCAACAAGGAAGGATAGAGGAATGGACAAAGGGAAGAAGACAGCTGAATTAATCCATATTGAGATGGATTCGTCAAAAGAAGTAGAGACGGGGTCAGCCTCGGTTAACAAGATTAAAGAGTCAGTGAACGAAAAGGAAGCTTGCGAGTTTTTAAAGTTCATAAAGCATAGTGAGTACAATGTGGTTGAGCAATGGCAGCGTCAACCAGTAAGGATTTCAATCCTATCTTTGCTACTGAACTCGGAGACACACCGAAATGCCTTGTTGAGAGTTTTGAATCAGGCATATGTGGCTAACAAGATATCGGTGGAAAAACTAGAGAGATTGGTGGGAAACATCGCAGCAGACATCTATTTTAGTTATGATGAAATACCATCCAATGGTATTGGGTCAACAAAGGCTCTTCACATAACAACCACATGCAAGGGGCACATACTATCGAGGGTCCTTTTGGATAACTATTTTTCATTAAATGTGAAGCCCTTGGCAACCCTGTCTAAATTGCCAATGGATATTTCTTATATGTTGCCCAGTTGCATGGTGGTTAGAGCTTTTGATGGAACTAGACGGGAGGTAATAGGAACTATCGAGGTCCCAATAGATATAGGTCCTTGTACCTATAAGGTGAACTTCCAAGTCATGGATATTACCCTATCCTACAACTACTTATTAGGGAGGCCTTGGATATATTCAGCAGGGGCTGTACCCTCATCTCTCCACCAAAAGCTGAAATTCGTGATGGAGGGACGTTTGGTCACTGTATCGGGAGAAGAAGACATCATAGCCTCTGCATCTACTGGTTTCTTCTTACATTGAGCCAGATGAAGGTGTTGTACAATGTCTCGAATGGCCCGAGCAATGGAAGTAGTGGGAAAGAAGGATCGGTTTGGCTTAGGGTATCTTTCGAAGGCCCATGAGAAAAGAAAACAAGTTGAAAAGATCCGACAAATGAGGATGGCCCGTCTCGCGGGTATGGATTTTGAGTGGGAGCCTAAGACATTCCCACCAATCCTTCACAGCTTTCTCTCGGCCAATTTTCTGTTTGGAGAAAAGAATTCAGATGATGTACTTATAATGATTGAGCAAGCCTTCGAGATTCCAGGTGAATAGGGATGAGCAGATACATGATATGGAGATCTCCATGACCAAGGAGGAAAGAATTGAAAGTGAGAATGCTAACTGGATGGTGCGACCTTGTCCACCAGGATATAGACTGACCAATTAGAGTGCGACTGAGCTGACCATAGTCTTTAGGTCTATTCCAATGTAATGCTTTTAAACAAATCTTAAACATCTTTGCCTAAAGATTGTCGCAACCTAAAAAAAAATAACAAGTCTCATCGCAAGACTTTATTATTCGTTAAGCGTGACATTAAAAAAATCGAGGAAAAGTCGACTTAATTTTTCTAGAAAAATGAAGGTTTTGAAAATGACCTTTAAAAAGACATGGAGTCGCCACCAATCTTTTTTAGCTAGGTGTGATCAGCCACCTATTAAAACTGGTTTTATAAAATATTTAAAAATTAATTAAAACATTTTTAAAACCAATTTCAAGTCTGCGTTTTAAACCAGAGAAATCAAAGAAACGGGTTCGGGACTCGGTTACGTGTGGGGAAGGATTAGCACCCCCGCAACGCCCGTATAAAACGGTACCTTATTAATCATGTGTTATCTCAAGTCTCGGTAAAAAGTCGGTTTTAAATTTAGTATTTCAAGTTAATTCTCAATTTAAAGAAAAATAATTCCATTTTTAATTGAAAATGATCTGGAATTTATAAATTTAAAATTTCCTATATTCCCCAACAAATGTGGCAAAATATAGAAATTTTTATTAGTTTGAAAAACTTTCCGAATCATTCTTATTTTAAAGAAGATATTCCGTTATTAATTATAATTGATGATATCCTCCCCAGCAAACCCGGCAGAGAACTCATGAATTATTTTAATTCGGGAATATCTTTATTTTATTGAAAATCATTACCTTTTCAAAAACATTTTAAAAAATATGATTATGAATATGTATGACATAAATAAAACGACATAACAAAGTTTAAATAATATAATGCAACCTAAATGATATGTTATATTTAAATGTCTTAGCATATTCTAAATGAAATGAAACATCCTAAGTTATATGATATATTCTAAATGAAATGAAATGACCTAAGTAACATAATATATTCTATATGAAATGTAATATCCTAAGTCATATGATATATTCTAAATGAGATAAAATATCCTAAATGACATAATATATCCTAAAATGAAATGAAATAACCTAGGTAATATAATATATTCTACATGAAATGAAATGACCTAGGTAACATAATATATTCTATATGAAATGAAATAATTTAAATGACATGGCAAATATAAATGATATGGCATATAATTGAAATGACATGACATATAAAATAATGCTATCATATAATATGAATAAAAATGAAAATGAAAATAATAATGCATGAACATAGTATATGCTAAATAATATGACAAAAAATAACTAAATAAAAAGCATAAGATATCATAAAATATTCAAAACCATATAATAAACAATATAACATCAAAAAATATAAATCAAAATAATAACAATACCATAGGAATTATCATAGCAAAAATCACATATTATATAAAATGCAAGAATATGGAAAATGCAATGCATGAAAATATATATTTTTTCCTTTAATTAAAGAAATCCGTTTATCTAAAAAGATATCCGGCTACCTTAGGAAAATATATCAAATTAAATATTGTAAAACCAAAATACTTTGTGATTGTTTGAAAACAATTTTGAAAAGCTTAAATTAAAAATGAAAACTTAGCTAAACCCTTTTTCAAATGGCTCTAATTTCCTAAGTTTAAAATCCCGGACTTGACCACCCTTAACCCGAGACTTAAAAAATCACTTTTAGAGTTTAAAAAGGCTTAGAAACTATCCTAAGTCAGTAGTTAAACTTCCTAATCAGCCCCATATAAGTAATTCAACCAAAACAGAAAAATGATTTTCCTTCAAATTCAATTATGACTCCACTGTCCAGTTTTAAACCACGATTTTTACCCTATTTTTAAAAATTCAAAAAAAATCTAAAAAAATACTGGAGACTCAAAACATGTAAAACTACAAGGGAAAAAATTGGATTAATTTTCTGATTAAAGATGACTGCCTAGAAAAATTGGGAAAGTACGAGTACTGGGTGAAAAAACTATTTTGCCAAACACATTTTTTCCTTTGATAAAATCATTTAAAAATCAAAGTAAAAATATTTAAGACTCTCTAAATGATTCACAAACAGTAGCTAGCACTTTTGAAAAGTTAGACAAAAATTGGCTAAGTAAAAAAAATCACAAAGGTAGAATAATCAATTTGACAACTCTTTAATTTTCCACAAGTATGCTCAAGAGAGCATGACTTTGAACCATTGATTGGCCTAAGTCATAAATCAAGTGACATGGACATGAAATGCATGAAAAATACAGCAAATATGATGCATGAAATGCATGATTTTAAACCTAAATGTCATGAAAAATGCATGGCATCAATAAAATGACCTAGACCTAAATGAACTTGCATGGCATTTAATGCAACCTAGGTCTAAAATGCATGGACATGCATGGCAAAACAAACCAATCCTAACATCTAAAATATGCATGGCAATAACACAAACACAAGGCATGCTTAAACCAAATACTCAACCAAATGTCATGAAAATGCAAACCTATCACCTAACATAGCAAAAATGCACACACAAAGCAAATAAATGTGAAGTGGCCGAATGGCCTCATGTCCAAAGTAAGCATGGCATTTTCACAAACACTTGATATACTAACATACTTAACTAAAACATAACACACAAATCATGCAAATATAAAGTAGAGGTATGAAAACCAACAAGCATTTTCACAAACACATGGATTACAAAATATAAAACATAAACGAACTTAAACATTTTGAAAACAGAAAATAAAAAATGCAAGAACATGATAATAGACTCATAAATGGAAATAAACAAGCAACCAAATTAAAACAAGCTTCAAGTATATGTAGTAGAAAAAGATTAAAGCATCAAGACTTATTTAATATAAAAAATAACATGAAATAACAAAGCAAAACAGCAACTAAAACAGAAAAAAAAAAGATGGGCCATTCGGCCATGCCAAATAACAAGGAAAAAAAATATTTCAAGAATTTTTATAAGAAAATATGAAGAAAGAACTTAAAGAATAACATTAAAAAAACTTATTTAAAAAGAAAAATCTAAAGAAACTCACCAAAATAATAATCAAAATAGCAAATCAAGAATGGAAAATCAAAGAAAGTGCGAGAGTATGGTGCTAAAAGCAACCTCTAGAAGCTATCTTTCAAGCTTTTTCTCTTCTAACTTTCCTTTCTTTTCTAAACATTCTTTTTGCTATTCAAAAATAGAGAGAAAATCAACCAAAAGCAAGAAAGAATAGAGAATGAAAGTGTGCTAAAAATGAAAGAATAATAAAACCCTTGTAGTGGCCGAAACCCCCTCTCTCTAGGCTAGCATGTTGTCATTTTTCCTCCAAGCAATTTTCATCCAAGGGCTATTGATCCAAGATGTTTAAAACATGAAATTATCACCCTTAGATTAGGCTATCAGCTGTCCATAATTACAGCTATTCAAGAATCTTAAGCCATTATGTTGACACTCTCCCTCTTCATGCATTGGTCCATGTGGCTTATTTGCAAAGGCTTGATCAAAAAATTACTAACTAACTCTTCATTTTTGGCCTCTTGATTAAAAAATCAGAAACCTCCTTCCCATCCTTGGGCCTTGGCCAGCCAGCCCTCCTTCTTCCAGCCTAAGTTTGATTTTTTTTGAAAGGCAAGAAAGGCCCTTTTCGGTTTCTTTGATAAAATAACCTTTTTGCCCCCCGAATGCAAATAAATGGCAAACGGACTCCAAATTCAAATTTTCTTTTTCAATACTTTAAAAATAATAAAAAACTGAATTCTGGAAGTTTTCAAAAATTTTCAAGTCCGTTTCCTATTTATTTGGATTTTTTCTTCCAAAATTACCCTTTTATGCCCCCAAATTTTACCATTTTTTAAACGAGTTCCAAATCAAGATTTTTCCTCACCAATATCTTCCAAATAATTTAAAAGTGTGATCTGGAAGTTTTCATAATTTTTGGAACTCATTTGGTATTTTTTCAGGATTTATCTGCTTGAATTACTGCATAGGGGGCACAGAATTTGGCCATTTTGCAAACGAACTCCGAATCAAAATTTTCTTTCACCAATCTCTTCCAAATAATTTAAAAATGAGATTTGAAAATTTTAGAATTTTTGGAGTTCATTTGCTGTTTTTTCGGGATTTATCTTCTTGAATTATTACATAGGAGACCCGGGATTTGGCCATTTTGCAAACGAACTCCGAATCAAAATTTTATTTTGCCAATCTCTTCCAAATGATTTAAGAATGAGATTTACAAATTTTCAGAATTTTTGGAGTTCATTTGCTATTTTTCCCAAATTTTCCAATTTTGCCCTTTTGCTTCAGAAACTCGGTTTTGCTCAAAACAAGTTCGATTTTCAGATTTTCTTCAAACTGAGCCTTGGGCTATCCTTTTTTAATCAATCCTCATCTATTAGGGGCTTTAGTCTTACCGAGTCGGGCCATTTCTATAATTCTTTCCAATTTCACCGAAATCCATCAAAAACCTTAATTCTCGGTTTTCTCCCAGATTAACTTTTCTTTCAGTTTTTCTTTCAAGTGGCTTCTCCATTACCCGTAGTCAGTGCTTATCTTTCATTTGGAACCTTCAATTTTGAAAAATTCGATCGTTTAAGCACTTTTCCCCAAATTTCTCTGATTAGGGTTTTCTTTCTACTGAATCTCCATAACCCAACTTTCGAACTCCATATCTTTCGATGTAGACCTCGGATTATCAAAATTATTTCACCATTTTTCAATTGAACTTCAAATCTTGATTTTGAAAGTGGGTTGACTTTTTTAGTAGTTGACTTTTTGGGGTTGATTTCCAGGTTGACTTTTTTCAAGTTTGACTTTTTATGCTCGCCCTCTTAAACTAAGTCTTAGAGTACCACCTGCAGGATGAAAAAAGTCTTTTTACACTCTGAAACATCAATTTAGGAAGAAAACATACATGTTTTAGTGGTCCGGACAAAATTAGGTGTCTACAGCTGCCCCTCTTTAACTATTGCTGAGAATCAGGAATCAGGCAAAGATAAATAAACACTAATTTTGTCCGGTTAGTGAAATCACATGTGAAGAGAAGGGAAGGGGGTTTCTTTTTTCTTTTTCATCATTTTTTTTTGTTGAGAAAAACTGTAAATAGAAGATATTGTACTTAAATTAAATTCCTTGACTAATCAAGGCTCGACCCGTCTTAAGGAAACAAATTCGAGTTGCAAGAAAAAATTGTGCTCGTGGTCTTAAGAATGATGCCTGGAGGTCTTAAAAATGGTGCCCGGAGGCCTTACCCGTGATTTTGAAAAGAAAAAAAAATGGCCGGAGGCCTTACCCGTGATTTGAAAATACCTTGACAACGGTCTCAAGGCTCGACTTATTTGATAAAACAGAATGAATTCGATTTAAAACAAAAAGAAATACATAGACGGTGGTCTCAAGGCTCAACTCATTTGATAAAATAGAATGAATTCGATTCAGAACAAAAGGAAATACCTCGACGATGGTCTCAAGGCTCGACTCATTTGATAAAACAGAATGAATTCGATTTAAAACAAAAGGAAATATCTCAACGGAGGTCTCAAGGCTCGACTTATTTGATAAAACAGAATGAATTCGATTTAAAACAAAAGGAAATACCTCGACGGAGGTCCTAAGGCTCGACTCATTTGATGAAACAGAATGAATTCGATTTAAAACAAAAGGAAGTACCTCGACGGAGGTCACAAGGCTCGACTCATTGATGAAACAGAATGAATTCGATTTAAAACAAAAGGAAATACCTCGACGGAGGTCTCAAGGCTCGACTCATTTGATGAAACATAATGAATTCTATTTAAAACAAAAGGAAATACCTCGATGGAGGTCTCAAGGATCGACTCATTTGATGAAACAGAATGAATTCTATTTAAAACAAAAGGAAATACCTCGATGGAGGTCTCAAGGCTCGACTCATTTGATGAAACAGAATGAATTCGATTTAAAACAAAAGGAAATACCTCGACGGAGGTCTCAAGGCTCGACTCATTTGATGAAACAGAATGAATTCGATTTAAAACAAAAGAAAATACCTCGACGGAGGTCTCAAGGCTCGACTCATTTGATGAAACAAAATGAATTCAGTTTAAAACGAAAAGAAATACTAAGAACGATTCTTGGTTTGGTTCATTTGGAAAAAATAAATTTAACTTGGAAATGAAAGAAACATACCTCGACGGTGGTCTCGGGGCTCGATTTATTTGAGAAGCAAAACGAGTTTGATTTGGAAAAGAAACGTACCTCGACGATGATCTCGGGACTCGACTCGTTTGAAAAACAAAACGAGCTCACTTTGGGGAAGTCCAAGTTTTCCTGATTTCTACAATGTTAACTAAATGCAATGATGAGAATGACATGCTTTGCAAATGCTTGTATGTTTCCTAAGAATGAATGCAATCAAATGATTATGTCATGATTTCTAATCCATGGTTTCTTTGAGGTTCACAGATTATCCGACTTCATGACGGAGTCTTCAATTTGTTCATTGATGCCCCACTCAAGATAACTTGTCAAACAGTCTCACTTTTTGACTTTCGCTGAAATTCACAGATTTTCTGACTTCATGATGGAGTTTCCACCACGTTCACTGTTTTCTTTTCTTGGTGAACTTTCCAAACCTTTCTCAAGATTTAAATCTATTCCTTAGTAATACTTTGAAATCCTTTTATTTAAAGATTTTTTTTATTACTAATCATCATTCAATTTAATAACAATCATAATGCATCTCAAAAATGTATGAAAGAAAATATGAATCAAACAAAAATTGTCATGAAAAAGATAACAAGAATTTATTGTAAGAAATGTTTTAAAATAGTAAAAATAAATATCAAGGATATAAGAAACAAATATAAGGTTATAGGCTGTAGATGCCCCAGATGCAGAATATCTTGGACCCTTCTTTTTCAAACCATCTGAAATTTCTCTTGAACATGCAATTTACTTGGGTAACCTCTCGGCTTTCGTAGTTACATCAAACTGAGTTGTTCCCCTTTCTTCTGATTTTCAGATACTTTCTCCCCCTTTACACGGAGCATTGATTCGAACTTTGATTAGTACTTGAGCCACCCTTTGCGGGTTTTCAACTAAAGTGTCCTCCATTCGGTATTAAGTCGCCCTTTGCGGGTTTTTGGCTTAAACCTCTCCTTTTACATTCTTTTTTCATTTCCATTTTTTTGTATTCTACCATGCATCTGAGAATTCTAAATGCTTCCAAGGTAAAAATATCAATTCAAAAGATGGGATGAATTCTGAGAATAACCTTTCAAATTAAATATCCATGCTTGATGAAAATGGGCTTTTAAAGCACGTAATGTAGGCTAAGGTTTAGGTTTAGAAAGAAAGGATAAAATAGGCCAAAAGTGTGTTTAAGGGTGATTGGATCAAGGATCATTTCCTGAGGAGAACTCATTCTTGAAACATTTGTCCCTTTTTGGACTTTCTTTTCATTTTTTTTTTGCTTTGTTGGCTTTCATTTGCCATATTTTTCGATGGCTTTCTTCTTGCCATGATTTTTGATTATTTTTCCTCGCATTTGCCCTCTAGTGTAGAGGATAATCCTTGATCAAGGTTTAAAGAAATAAATAATTCTTAAAGGTCAAAGGGGTGACTAAGGATAATTTTTTCTTAGTGAAAGGAATATGAAAGATGGCCATTCATCATATCAAGCATGAATATTTTCTTTGAAAACAATTCTCAGGGGAGATAGATATATAGAATTTCCATTTTTACACTTGGAATCATTCGAATTTCCATGTGCACAGTATCACATTTTTTTTAAGCATAATACTTCTTCAGTTCATCAGCATTCACGGGATTTCTGAAATCCTCCTCGTCCATTCTTGTTAAAATCAATGCTCCTCCAAAAAAAGCTTTTTTTACCACATAGGGTCCTTCCCAATTCGAAGCCCATTTTCCTCTCGGATCCTTCATTATAGGGAGAATTTTCCTCAGTACCAACTCCCCCTCTCGAAATTGTCTAGGACGAACTTTTTTGTTATGGCCTCGAATCATCCTTTTTTGATAAAACTGCCCGTGACAAATTGTTTTCAATCTTTTCTCCTCGATGAGATTCAACTGTTCATAACGAGCTCTAACCCATTCTGCTTCCTCTAGGCCAACTTCCATCAAAACCTGAAGTGAAGGGATCTCAACTTCAATAGGTAGCACTGCTTCCATCCCGTATACCAAAGAAAACGGCGTTGCCCCTGTAGATGCGCGGACCAAAGTACGATATGCATGAAGAGCAAAAGGCAAGATCTCATGCCAATCTTTGTACACATTGGTCATCTTCTCGACAATCTTCTTGATGTTCTTGTTAGCTGCTTCTACTGCGTCATTCATCTTCGGACGGTAAGGTTGCGAATTATGATGTGTGATCTTGAATTGAGTACACACTTCTCTCATCATCTTATTATTCAAATTGAGAGCATTATCTGAAATAATTCTTGCTGGCAACCCGTAACGACATATGATTTCTTTCTTAACGAATCTGCATACCACCGACTTTGTTACATTCGTATAGGAAGCAGCTTCTACCCATTTTGTGAAATAATCTATGGCCACCAAGATGAAACGATGTCCATTTGAAGCTTTCAGGGTAATAGGCCCTATCATATCCATTCCCCACATTGAAAAGGGCCACGGTGCAGTCATGACATGTAATGGCAATAGCGGCACATGAATCTTATCTGTATATATCTGGCATTTATGGCACTTTCGGGAATAACTGATGCAATCTCCTTCCATCGTCAACCAATAGTACCCTGCCCTCATAATCTATTTAGCAAGCATGTGACCATTAGCATGAGTGCCACATATCC
Source organism: Fremontodendron californicum (assembly GCA_030761205.1). Taxonomy (NCBI): domain Eukaryota; kingdom Viridiplantae; phylum Streptophyta; class Magnoliopsida; order Malvales; family Malvaceae; genus Fremontodendron; species Fremontodendron californicum. Next base: position 29,264,247 of record JAULJL010000005.1, read on the forward strand.
CTTCATGGACGTCTTCTATAATTCTCCGAGCTTCAGCAGATCCGACACATCTCAATAAGACTTGGTCTTTTCCTTTCTTGTAGAGAATCTCACTGTTTCGAACAAAACCCATTGCTAGCCTTCTCAGAGTCCTCTTGTCATTTTCTGTTGCTTGTTCTGGATACTGTTGACTCTTGAGTACTGCAAGATGTCGTTATACCAAGGGAGGCCATCTGCTTCTTCTTCAATACTCAGACAGTGGGTAGGAGACTCATATATACTCATCTTTATTGGCACGACTTCAGCCCCTTCATTCACTTTAAACATTGATGACAAAGTAGCCAGAGCATCTGCTATTCGATTTTCTTCTCGAGGAAAGTAATTGAAATTCACTTCTTCAAATTCCTCCAATAAACTCAGTATGAGTTCTCAATATCGGATTAGCTTTGTATCTCGAGTTTCCTATTCTCCTCGTAACTGGTATATCACTAAGGCTGAGTCTCCGAAAACTTCCAATACTTTGATCTTTCTGTCCATGCAGCACGAAGGCCCATAGTACATGCTTCATACTCGGCAGTATTGTTTGTACAATCAAAATCCAATCTAGCAGTGAAAGGATAATAATCTTCTTCTGGGATATAAGGACTGCACCGGTTCTGTGCCCCATGGCATTAGATGTGCCATCAAAAATACATTTTCCACACTTTCTTCTTCAGGGGAATCTCATCTGCTTGTGAAACATACATCAAATCTTCATCTGGGGAGTCAAAGTTCAACGACTCATAATCTTTCACTGCCCGACTTGCTAAGAATTCAGCTACTGCACTGCCTTTGATAGCTTTTTGACTTACATATACAATGTCGTACTCTGACAATAAAACCATCCATCTTACCATCCTCCCTGAAAAAGAAGGTGATTCCAACATGTACTTGACTGGATTTAGCTTGGAAATCAACCATATTGTGTGGTACAACATGTACTGTCTGAGTCTTCGAGCAATCCAAGCTAAAGCACAACACAACTTTTCTATCGATAAATATTTCAACTCATAATCTGTGAACTTCTTGCTGAGGTGGTAAACTGCCTATTCTTTCTTTCCAGTCTCATCAAGCTGCCCCAAAACACAACCCATGGATCTCTCAAATACTGATAAATACAGTATCATTGGTTTATCTGGAACAGGTGGCATTAGTACTGGTGGGTTGGATAGATAATGTTTAACCTTTTCAAATGCAATCTGACAACCTTCATCCCATTCTCCTGGATCACGTTTTTGAAGTAACTTAAATATTGGATCACACTTGTCGGTTAATTGAGAAATAAACCGAGCAATGTAATTCAATCTCCCCAGAAAGCCTCTTACCTCTTTTGAGTACGAGGTGTTGGCAAATTCTGAATAGCCTTCACTTTATCTGGGTCAATCTCAATTCCTTTTTTGCTGACGACAAAATCGAACAATTTCCCCGAGGTGACTCCAAAAGTGCATTTTTCCGGATTTAGATTGAGTCTAAACTTCCTTAATCATTCAAAGAGCTTCTTAAGATTCACAATATGCTCCTCTTCTCCTTGTGACTTTGCGATCATATCATCAACATAGACCTCAATTCTCTTATGCATCATATCATGAAACAAGGTCACCATGGCTCTCTGATATGTTTCCCCAGCATTCTTCAACCCAAATGGCATTACCTTGTGGCAGAAGGTTCCCCACATTGTAACAAATATGGTTTTCTCCATATCTTCCGGTGCCATCTTGATCTGATTGTATCCTGAGAATCTGTCCATGAAAGAAAATAAAGAACTTTTCACCGTATTATCCACCAGAGTATCAATATGGGGCAAAAGGAAATTATATTTAGGGCTGGCCTTGTTCAAATCTCGGTAATCAACGTACATCCGCACTTTGCCATCCTTTTTTGATACTGGAACAATATTTGCCACACATTTTGGATATTTTGCCACCTCTAAGAATCCAGCATCAAATTCTTTCTTTACCTCCTCTTTTATCTTTAACAGTATATCTAGCCTCATTCTTCTCAACTTTTGCTGAATTGGCTTGCATTCTGGCCTTAAAGGGAGCTTATGAACCACAATATCTAGATCCAACCCTGGCATGTCTTGGTAAGACCATGCAAATACATTCACGTATTCCTCGAGCAAGGCAATCAATTCACCTTTTATTGATGATGACAATGAAGTTTCGATTTTGACTTTCTTTATCTCTTCACCATCTCCCAGATTTATCATTTCCAATAATTCCTTATGAGGAATTACTTGTTTCTCCTCTTGTTCTATTTTCCTTTATAAATCCGGAGGTAGACCATAATCCTCATTATCTTCGTTAGCCTCAAAATCACCCGGGCAAATGGGTCTTTCAAAATCAATTTCAGAATTACTGACAGGAAGATCCTCATATTTCGCATCCGCACACCTGTAAATAGGTGGAGAATAAACAATATAGGAAAATATAGAATGAAAACAAAATAAATAACAAAAATGAAAGAATATGGACACATCAATATGGCTAAAATACATTGTGCTTGTTATTTATTGAATGAAAATGTTTAAACAAAAAGCCCATTACAAAAAAAAAAAAAAAAACTCTTAATATCTTTGGGTAAAGATAATTAAGATTGTTTTTTAAAGTATTACGTTGAAATAGACTTAAAAACTATGGGCAACTCAGTCGCACTCCAATTGGTTAGTCTATATCCTAGTGGACAAGGTCGCACCATCCAATTCGCACTGTCACTTTCCATCCCTTCTTTCTCGGTCATGCAAATCACCATATCTTGAATCTGCCCCCTTTTATCCACATGGAATTTTTCAAAAGCTTGCTCGATCATTACAAGTACATCCTCAGAATTCTTTTCCCCGAATAGAAAACCAGCAGAGCGAAAGTTGTGAAGGATTGGTGGGAAAGTCATGGGTTCCCATTCAATATCCATACCCGTGAAACAGGCCATTCTTCTTTGTCTATTCATTTCAACCTATTTTCTCTTCTCATGGGCCTTCGAAAGATATCCTAAGCCAAACCGGTCCTTCTTTCCCACTACTTCCATTGCTCGAGCCATCCCTTGAAGATATTTCCCCAAACCTTTTCCAGCCCTGCAGCCTTTTCCCACTGTGGTTCTTATTCCCAGCCTTGTGTTCTTGGATAACCTTGGCTTTGGAATTTTTCATCCTTCAGCGATGAAAACCATATTTACGAATTCCAAAGACCGAAAATAACATTCTATGGCATCTTCATTGGGTTCAACATAAGGAGATTCAGTAGATGCGGAGGCTATTATGTCTTCTTCTCCTGATACAGTGATCAAACGGCCCTCCATCACAAATTTCAGCTTTTGGTGGAGAGACGAAGGTATAGCCCCTGCTGAATGTATCCATGGCCTTCCGAACAAACAATTATAAGACGAATTAATATCCATGACCTGAAAGTTCACCGTATAAGTGCATGGGCCTATCTCCAGAGGAACCTCAATTGTTCCCATTACCTCTCTCCTAGTATCATCGAAAGCCCTAACTACTGTGCAACTCGATAACATATAAGATATATCCACTGGCAACTTAGACAAGGTTGCTAATGGCATTACATTTATGAAGAACCATTATCCAGAAGCACCCTTGGTAGTATATGCCCCTTGCAGGTAGTTGTTATGTGAAGAGCCTTTGTGGACCCAATACCATTAGGTGGTATTTCATCATAACTGAAAAATATATGGTCTTCCACTACAATGTTTCCCACCAGCCTGTCCAACTTTTCTACTGATATGTTGTTAGCCACGTATGCCTGATTCAACACTCTTAACAAGGCATTTCTATGTGGCTTTGAGTTTAATAACAAGGATAGGATGGAGATTCTTCTTGCTGGCTGACGCTGTAATTGCTCAACCACACATACTCACTATGTTTTATGAGCTTTAAAAACTCACATGCCTCTTTCTCGTTTATCGGCTCCTTTATCCTGTTTATCGGGACTGATCCCCTCTCTATTTTTTTTGACAAATCCATCTCAATATGGATTGGTTCAACTACTTTCTTCCCTTTGTCTGCTCCTTTGTCTTTCCCCGTTAACCCCTGTTCAGCAGCCTCAGGAGCATAACACCTTCCGCTTCGTGTTAAATGCCCCACACCTATGATATCTTGCTGACTCAAAGACCTAGGCATAACCATACTGCAGTTGTATTTCCATGTTGCAATTTTGTTTTCCTTGTATGAAAAGGAAACAGGCAAATCAATGATTAACTTAGGTGCACTTTCCTCAATGACTGGCATAACTTTCTCCTCTGGTTCATCATAATAGATGATCAAGGGTCTTCCTATCCCCTAGCCAGCTGCATTCTCGATAACTTCTATTTCCTCCTTCGTCTCTTCGTAAAACTGGGCCTCCCCCTTATCCATCATATTTTGGACTTTAACCAGAAAGTCTCCACAGTCTTGTATGACATGACCACCACACTTATGGAACGGGCACCAATTCTGCACCCTCTTTGCAACTATTTTTAGACTGTCTGCATCTCCCACCATTCCTGCCTTGACCATCTCGACCCATACTGTCAACATTGGAGTCTTGACTTCCCTGACGTCCCTTTTTACCTTTCTGACTTCCCCTGTCAATACTGCATTTACCTGATTCTCAGCATGATCGGGCAATGGGTTTCCCGCTACATTCGGCCCATTCTTTGACCCAAACTTCACAACTCCAGTATTAATTAAGCTTTGGACTTCCATTTTGAAAGCAATGAAATCCTCCGTTGAATGCCCTTGAATTCTTGCATGATATGCACAGTTGGTATTTGCATTGTACCATCTTGGGTAAGGTGGGGTCAAAGGTTTAAGATATACGGGCGCCACAAATTGGCCTTGTAGTAGTTTAGGATATAGCTCACCATAGGTGGTAGGAATGGGATCAAATTGGGGTTTTTGATCATCCTTGGTGAACGATAGTCATTGCGTGCGGGACTTTAAGTGTTTGGGATAGTATTTCAAGGAAGGGTTATTTGTGGGGATATACTAGTTGGGAACGGCTGTTGTGGTATATTGATATAGGGGAATGGATTTTGGGTAAGGTGGTTCACATTGGGGTAGTAAGGGTTATACCCCGGGTAAGGTGTGTAAGGTGTCGGAGGTGCATAAGATATGGTAGGAGTATAAGGCCTGGGAGGTGTGTATGGTGTAGGAGGTGTATAGGGGAATTGATTGAAACTGATTGCATGTGCCTCATCCTTCTTCTTTGCAGGAAAAAACTCTTTTCGGGGTAGCAGACTCACCCACTTCCATTTTTCTGTTCTTAATAGCGGACTCTATCATCTCCCCAGATATCACTATATCTGCAAAGTCCTTGGTGGCGCTTCCCACCAATTTATCATAATAAGGTGCTTTCAGGGTATTGTTGAAAAGCATTGTAGTTTCCTTGTTGGTTAAAGGGGGTTGCACTTGTGTAGCCAGGTCTCTCCATCTTTGACAATATTCTTTAAAGCTTTCAGTAGTTTTCTTTTCCATGTTCTGGAGAGTTAGACGGTCAGGCACCATGTCTATCACATGCTTATACTGTTCCATGAAAGCTTTGGTGAGATCCATCCAGGAACGAATCTTAGAACAGGTAAGCTGGTTATACCACCGAGTTGCAGACCCGATCAAACTATCTTGGAAACAGTTGATGAGAAATTTGTCGTCTTCATCATGTCTAGTCATCTTCCAGCAATACATAGTCAGATGCGCTGATGGGTTGGTAGTTTCGTTATATTTTTCAAAGTCTGGTACTTTGAACTTTGGAGGAATCACCAAACTGTGCACTAAACTCATCTCTTTGGCATCTAGACTGCCAAATAGCTCCACCCCTTCAACTGCCCTTAACCTTTCCTCCAGCAGTTGATATTTTTTCTGGGATTCAGTAGTTTTGACCTTCTTCGTTTCAGTCATCTTTGCCCTTTCCTTTTCAGCCATTTCTTCAAAGTCTGGAACTTCCACATCAATTGGATCAACCCCAATATTACCTCTTTTAGGACCAAAATTCTGTGCTTCGACTCTGGTTGGATGTAAATATATGATGCTGCTCCAGTTGGAAGTTTATTTCCCACAGGCTGGGATGTCTGACCATTCTTCTGTACCATTTTTGGTCGGTCTTCTTGGTTCACTTCCCCCATTCCTGTAAGTGAATTTTCTCCTGGCCACTTCTGCCTCATCATGGTACTCATCATCTCCATGAGTTTGGTCATTTGTTCCCGTGACTCCTCTTGAGACTTAGCTAACTGTTCCTGCAGTTCTTTTTGAATTATTTCCATCCTTTCAATTCTAGCAAGCTGATCGTTCTCCATGGCTCTTGCTTGAGATCGAGTATTGTAAGGGTGTCAAAAATCTGATTCTTTCTGAGTGCGACCAATTGTACCTTTAGTTTTAAAAACCATGGATTAGAAATTATTGACACATTTCTTATTTTATTTTATAAAAATTAATGAATGAATAAATGACTAAATGTTAATGAATGAAAAAATAAGTAAATGACTAAGTGTATGTGTATACACCTAATTTTGTCCGGACCACTAAACAGGTATGTTTTCTTCCTATATTGATGTTTCCGAGTGTAAAAAGACTTTTGTCATCCTGCAGGTGGTACTCTGAGACTTAGTTTAAGAGGGCGAGCATAAAAAGTCAAACTTGAAAAAAAGTCAACCCCAAAAAAGTCAACTATTGAAAAAGTCAACCCACTTTCAAAATCAAGATTTTAAGTTCAATTGAAAAATGGCGAAAGAATTTTGATAATCCGAGGTCTACATTGAAAGATATGGAGTTCGGAAGTTGGGATTTTGAGATTTAGTAGAAAGAAAACCCTAATCCGAGAAATTTGGGGAAAAATGCTTAAACGATCAAATTGGTCGAAATTGAAGGTTCCAAATGAAAGATAAGCACTGACTACAGGTAAAGGAGAAGTCATTTGCAAGTAAAACCGAAAGAAAAGTCAATCCGGGAGAAAATCGAGAATTAGGGTTTTTAGTGGATTTCGGTGAAATTGGGAAGAATCACAGAAATGGCCCGAATTGGTAAGACCAAAGCCCCTAATGGATGAAGAATGATTAAAAAGGATTGCCCAAGGCTCAGATTGAAGAAAATCTGAAAATCGGACTTGTTTTGAGCAAAATCGGGTTTCGGAGGCAAAAGGGCAAAATTGGAAAATTTGGGAAAAATAGCAAATGGACTCCAAAAATTCTGAAAAATTTTCAATCTCATTCTTAAATCATTTGAAAGATATTGGCGAAATAAAATCTTGATTCGGAGTTTGTTTGCAAAATGGCCAAATCCCAGGCTTCTTATGTAGTAATTCAAAAAGGAAAATCCCAACAAAATAGCAAATGAGCTCCAAATCTTTTGAAATTTTGCAAATCTCATTTTTAAATTATTTGGAAGAGATTGGCGAAAGAAAATCTTGATTCGGAGTTCGTTTGCAAAACGGCCAAATCCCGGGCCTCCTGTGCAATAATTCAAGAAGAGAAATCCCGGAAAAATAGCAAATGAGCTCCAAAAATTCTGAAATTTTGCAAATCTCATTTTTAAATTATTTGGAAGAGATTGACGAAAGAAAATCTTGATTCGGAGTTCATTTGCAAAATGGCCAAATCACGGGCCTCCTATGCAGTAATTCAAGCCGATAAATCCCGAAAAAATACCAAATGAGCTCAAAAAATTATGAAAACTTCCAGATCACACTTTTTAATTATTTTGAAGAGATTGGTGAAGAAAAAACTTTATTTGGAGCTCGTTTAAAAAATGGTAAAATGTAAGGGCATAAAAAGGCATTTTTGGAAGAAAAAATCCAAATAAATAGCAAACGGACTCGGATAATTTTGAAAACTTCCAGAACTCAATATTTTATTATTTTGGAAGTATTAAAAAAAGAAAAATTGAATTTTGAGTCCATTTGATATTTATTCGCATCCGAGGGGCAAAACGGTCATTTCACCCAAGCAACCGAAAAGGGCTTCTTTGGGCCTTTCAAAAAATCAGACTTGGGCTGGAAAAGAGAAGCGTTGGCCTGCCCAGGCCCAAAGGAAGGATGAAGCTTCTGATTTTTCAATCAAATGGCTAAAAATCAAGAGTTAGTTAGAGATTCTCTTTGATCAAGCCATGGTGATTAAGCCACATAGGCCAAGAGAGATGTCAACATTATTCTTTAACAGCTGTAATTTGAGAGAGCTGAGATGCTAATCTAAAGGTGGTAATTTTATGATTTTTCACCTTGAATTATTAGCCATTTGATGGGAAATTGGTTACAAAAAAATGACAACACCTTGGGCAATTATAGGGGAATTCGGCCAGCCTTGTTTAGGAGGGGAGAATTTCATTTTTTCATCTTCATTTTGCTGAGTTCTTTGAGTTTTTACTTAGTTTTTCTCTTCTTGGTTGAGAGCAAAAAAGAAAAGTTTAGAAAAAAAAGGAAAGTTTGAAGAGATAAAGCTTGAAAGATAGCTTCTTGAGGTTGCTCTTGAGCACCAACTCTTGCACTTTCTTGATTTTTTATTCTTGTTTTTGCTATTTTGATTTCTATTTGGTGAGTTTCCATTTTCAATAAATGTTTTTTTTATTGTTCTTTTAAGTTCTTCCTTCATCTCCTTCTTAAGTATATTTTTTACATTTTATTTTTACTATAAACTCACCATGGCCAAATGGCCTACATTATTTATTTTAAGTTGCTGTTTTGATTTATTTTACCATATTGTTTATGTTATTTTCTTTGATTTTGATGTTTTAAATGTTATGTTACTTCATATTCTTGAGTTATATTTTATTTTGGTTGCTTTGTTTGTTGCCATTTATGTTTCAAATATCATGTTTTTGCATTTTTAATTTTCTGTTTTCATGTTGTTTAAATTTAAGCATGTTTTAGATTTAGTATATCAAGTGTTTGTGAAAATGCTTGTGTGGTCTTTGCATGATTTGAGTTTTATATCTTAGTTGAGCATGTTTTAGATTTAGTACATTAAGTGTTTGTGAAAATGCTTGTGTGGTTTTTGCATGATTTAAGTGTTATATTTTAGTTGAGCATGTTAGTATACCAAGTGTTTGTGAAAATGCCATGCTTGTTGGAGCTTGAGGCCATTTGGCTACTCCATGTGTTTTGCATTGTGTGATTGCATTTTTGTCATGTTAGTTGGTAGGTTTTTGCATTTGCATGACATTTGATTTAGTTTTGCATGCTAGTATACCAAGTGTTTGTGAAAATGCCATGTTTGCTAGTTACATTATGCTATTCGGCCCTCTTGGAATTTTTGCATTTTTTGTGCATTCTTGCCATGTTAGTTGATAGGTTAGCATTTGCATGATATTTGATTGAGTTTTTGGATTAAGCATGCTTTGTGTTTGTGAAAATGCCATGCATATTTTAGTTATTAATTTAGGTTTATTTTCCATGCATGTTCATGCATTTTAGGTCTAGGTTGCATTAAATGCCATGCAAGTTCATTTAGGTCTAGGTCACTTTATGAATGCCATGCATTTTTTCATGACATTTAGGTTTAAATCCATGCATTTCATGCATATGTTTGCTGTATTGTTTCATGCATTTCATGTTCATGCCACTTGAATAATGACTTGAGCCAATTAATGGTTCAAAGTCATGCTCTCTTGAGCACACTTGTGGAAAATTAAGTTTGTCAAATTGATTATTCTACCTTTGTGATTTTTTTTACTTAGCCAATTTTTATCTAACTTTAAAAAAGTCCTAGCTACTGTTTGTAAGCCATTTTATGAGTTTCAAATATTTTTACTTTGATTTTTAAATGATTTTATCAAAGGCAAAAATGTGTTTTGGCAAAGCAGTGTTTTTTCACCCAAAACTCGTACATCTCCGATTTTTCTGGGAATTCATATTTGATCAGAAAATTAAGCCGATTTTTTCGCATGTAGTTTTACATGTCCTCAGTCTCCATTATTTTGTTCAAAATTTTTTGAATTTTTAAAAATAGGATAAAAAATCGTGGCTTAAAACTGGACAGTTAAGTCAGAATTGAATTTAAAGAAAAATCATTTTTCTTTTTTGGTTAAGTTACTTAGAGTGGGCTGATTAGGAGGGTTAGCAACTGACTTAGGCTAGTTTCTAAGCCTTTTTAAACTCTAAAAATGGTTTTTCAAGTCTCAGGTTAAGGGCCAAGTCCGGATTTTTAAACTTAGGAAGTTAGAGCCATTTTAAAAAAAAAGATTTAGCCCAGTTTTTATTTTTAATTCAAGCTTTTCAAAATTATTTTCAAACAATCACAAAGTATTTTGGTTTTAGAATATTTAATTTGACATATTTTCCTAAGGTAGCCGGATATCTTTTTAGATATACGGATTTCCTTAATAAAAGGAAAAAATACATTTCATGCATTGCATTTTTCATATTCATGCATTTTATATAATATGTGATTCTTGTTATAATAATTTCTATGATATTGTTATTATTTTGATTTATATTTTTTGAAGTTATATGGTTTATTATATGGTTTTGAATATTCCATGATATCCTATAATTTTATTTAGTTATTTTTTTGGTCATATTATTTAGCATATACTATGTTCATGCATTATTATTTTCATTTTTATTTTCATGCATATTATATGATAGCATTATTTCATATTCCCTCTCATTTAATTTATATGCCATATCATTCATGTTTTCCATGTCATTTAAATTATTTCATTTCATATAGAATATGTTATGTTACTTAGGTTATTTTATTTCATTTAGAAAATATCATGTTACTTAGGTTATTTCATTTCATATAGAATATGTTATGTTACTTAGGTTATTTTATTTCATTCAGAATATATTGCATCTCATATAGAATATACTATGTTACCTAGGTCATTTCATTTTATTTATAATATGTCATATAACTTAGGATATTTTATTTCATTTAGAATATGCTAAGGCATTTATTTCATTTCATTTAGAATATGCTAAAGCATTTACATTATATCATATCATTTAGGAAGCATTATATTATTTAGATTTTGCTATGTCATTTTATTTATGTCATGCATATACATATTCATATCTTTTAAAATGTTTTCAAAAGGATAATCATTTTTCAATAAAAGTAAAGATATTCCCGAGTTAAAATAATTCATGAGTTCTCTACCGGGTTTGCTGGAGGGAATATCATTAATTATCATTAATAAAGGAATATCTTTCTTTTTAAAAAAAAAAGAGAATGATTCGGAAAGTTTTCCAAAACTAATAAAACCTTCTATATTTTGCCACGTTTGTTGGGGAATATAGGAAACTTTTGAATTTATAAATTCCGGATCATTTTCAATAAAAAAAGGAATTATTTTTCTCTAAATTGGGAATTAACTTGAAATACTAAATTTAAAACCAATTTTTACCGAGACTTGAGATAACACACGATTAATAAGGTACCGATTTATACGAGCGTTGTGGGGGTGCTAATCCTTCCCCGCACGTAACCGACTCCCGAACCCGCTTCTTTGATTTCTCTGGTTATAAAACGCAGACTTGAAATTGGTTTTTAAAATGTACTAATTAATTTTTAAAATATTTTATGAAACCGGTTTTAATAGGTGGCCGATCACACCTAGCTAAAAAAGATTGGTGGCGACTCCATGTCTTTTTTTAAGGTCATTTTCCAAACCTTCATTTTTCTAGAGGAATTAAGTCGACTTTTCCTCGGTTTTTTAATGTCACGCTTAACGAATAACAAAGTCTTGCGATGAGACTCGTTATTTTTTAGGTTGCGATAGTATGAACCTAAATGACTAATTATAAAGAATAAATGAATGGACAAATAAATAAATGACCAAGTGTATGAACAATTTATAAAGAATAAATAAATGAATGGTTATGAATATAATTGAATGAACAAATAAAATATATAAAAGAAAGAAACAAATGAATGTTGAATGCATTTAAAAGTATTGGCCCCGGATTAATTCCAACCAAATGGTCTTTCATCTATTTCCTGGAACTAAATACATCAAAGAAAAGATCACTACTTAAGACAGTCTGATAATCTCCTAATTTAAAAGTGCTATTACAAAATGCTAGTCCTATAGTAACTCCCTCGGATCTTGAACCTTTTTCACTATCCTCTTTTGACGGCCTTGCTCTTCCATCTGACCCCTACTTGTTCACGACCCTTTAACATGTCAGCAGAAAACATCACCATGTAAGCTTTCCTTAGCTTGTTTCTCCAGTTGATTTGCTCTGGCTTCCTCATGCTTTGCTCTTTCTGCCCAATAGTTCTTCTTCTTCTTGAGGTTTTTGACTTCTTGTTCTCATTCCCAAGAAATCTTGAGAGTCCCCTCGAACTTGAGCTCGAAATGGTACCTCTTGTTCTCCAAGTGTAATTCCTGAAGATCGCTTTTAGAGGTGTCCCTCTCTCTCTTGATCTTTTCCTTTTCTCTTTCTCGGGCTGATTCCCTATTTTTCATATCCTTAAGCTCTTCTTGCAATCGGGCAATTTCCTTGCTCATTTGGGCCTTTTCTTTTTCGAATTCTAGCCTTACGATTTCTAACTCCGATGGCGCTTCCTTGGGCGGCGAACTCAAATGCTGAACTTCTTCCCATCTGATGTCAACAACCTATAATTAACCCTCAATTCCCTCTATGTCAGGTAATCAGATGTGACAATGTCAGCATACCTAGCTACCTCCACTCGATGAGTTTCCTTCCATGCTACTACAATCTCACGTACTTTTCCCGAATATCCATCTTCTCCATAAACAAATTCCAAATTACTAAGGTCATGGGTCATAGGAGTAAGCTGACGGGATTCTGATTGTCTCAGTACTAGCAGTGATGCATAGCTCACTCTTCCCCATACTTCCAATAATGGAACAGAAGCTTTATCTCCGCACTTGTACAATGTCGGCATATGAGCTATCCATGAAGCTCTCCAAATTATCATCTCAGCCCTAATATTCTGGAATATGTTGATCCATTATTCCTCAGTCCTATTTTCAAGCCAATCCCTCTTAAGAAATTCACCAATTGGTGCAAAAGATTTCTAGTATGAGCGAAGAGGGAAATTCTTCTGTTTACAAAAATAGCTCTGAACCCATATGTAAAAGAGCTGTATACAACCTAGAAAATGCCCTTTTCCTTCCCATCTATAGAAATTCAAGGATCGGATTGTTTCTGCTACAATTATCGGGGCTGGGTTTATCCTTTGCTCAAGCCTCTCAAAAACATCAAATATTGCCACATCCACATACCCTAATGTCTTTGGGAAGATAACTAAACCATACATATCCAAAGCAAAAATATTTCTAACTATCTCCTTACTTGAATGGCTATGGATTAAGGTCCGTAAAATGTCCCATGATATACAGTAGCTTACCCCTTTTCGAACAACGTGGCTTTCGAACCAATTTCTTTCCACTCCCAAAATTTTAGACACCTTTTTCATGAAACCCGGTGTCTTTGTATCCTTCAAATAAATATGGTCGAGAATAACGTTCTCAATATGCAGCAAGGCCGAATATTCCTCTATAGTTGGAGTCAAATCCTCTCGGTTGAAGGTAAAACATCGATAAGCGGGATTCCAAAATTGCACCATAGCCCGGATTACCTCACCACTGACCTTAACCTGAACTAGCACTGCTATGTCCCCATAAATCTGGGTGATGGATTTTTTTTCTGATATGTTCCACTGATTCCATATATCCATCAATTCTCGGAGATTATTTTGCTTGATAGTAAGATCAACCTCGGCCGGCAATGCTGACACATATCCTATCTTCAAACAATCCCCATTATCCTGTTGACCTTTCTCGGACTATCTCCTAACCTCTAAATGCTTCTTGACCACTGAGACACTTTGACCCTCCATGAAAGCCCTTTTGGTTGAATATTATCCCGAGACCAATAACCTTCCATGTGCAAAAAATGATGACAAGAATGCAAAAAAAAAAAACAAAAAACAACAACAAAAAGAAAATGAATTAGTAACGGGAATAAATACGAATAATACAAAAAACATATAATTCAAAACAATAATTATCCCTGAGGATGCCAACAAAATTTTGGCATTATAACACCCTTGGGATGAAATACCAACACTTATTATGGGCATTGTGATGTACGTTCATCATTGTCTGATTTTCAAAAATAAACTTATTCGAAAAGTAGAATAGAATGTAAAAGGATTGGAAATATTCCTCCATGTGTTCTTAACTTCGGGATATCTAATTGGAAATCCGGCATGGCTTCGCTTAGGTTTACTATATGAAGGTGAACTAGTTCTAAAGGCCCCGAATTGTTCTTCACTATCGTCGGTGAAGGCTAGTAAGGCACCCCGATAAAAGCGGGTTCAATTCGTTAGAGTCTATTTCCCTAGCCCATGTGGATTGTTAATCACGAAGGCTTAGGTAATTTAGTACTCCGGAAGTGTTTCACTAGCCCATGCGGATTGCTAATCACGAAGGCTTAGTTACTTTGGTCCCACCTAAAAGGACGGAACCCGGGTATAGGATTCATGATATGCAAATGCACGTGTAGTGTGTGAGGAGAAATAACAAACCTTTCACCACCTATTCTATATCCCTTATTCTAAATGCCCCAACAAGATTAAACAACATAAACCATCAATTAATCAATAAATGAATATATGCATCAAAATAACCAGAGAACAATTATAATATGTATGCACATGAATATGGACATTTTTAAAAATATTTTAATATTTTTGAAATTATCCTTATTATTTTTATAAAAAAATGTGGGAATTAAAATTAAATACCCATTAAACCAACAAAATCGAGACTTCGATAACACACGACTAATTCTAGGCCTGACTCTCTAATATGTCCCCAGTGGAGTCGCCAAGCTGTTGCAACCTAAAAAAAATAACAAGTCTCATCGCAAGATTTTATTATTCGTTAAGCGTAACATTAAAAAAACCGAGGAAAAGTCGACTTAATTCCTCTAGAAAAATGAAGGTTTCGAAAATGACCTTGAAAAAGACATGGAGTCACGACCAATCTTTTTTAGCTAGGTGTGATCGGCCACCTATTAAAACCGGTTTTATAAAATATTTTAAAATTAATTAAAACATTTTTTAAAACCAATTTCAAGTCTGCGTTTTAAACCAGAGAAATCAAAGAAACGGGTTCGGGACTCGGTTACGTGTGGGGAAGGATTAGCACCCTTGCAACGCCCGTATAAAACGGTACCTTATTAATCATGTGTTATCTCAAGTCTCGGTAAAAAGTCAGTTTTAAATTTAGTATTTCAAGTTAATTCTCAATTTAAAGAAAAATAATTCCATTTTTAATTGAAAATGATCTGAAATTTATAAATTTAAAATTTTCCTATAGTCCCCAACAAACGTGGCAAAATATAGAAATTTTTATTAGTTTGAAAAACTTTTCGAATCATTCTTATTTTAAAGAAGATATTTCGTTATTAATGATAATTGATGATATCCTCCCCAGCAAACCCGGCAGAGAACTCATGAATTATTTTAATTCGGGAATATCTTTATTTTATTGAAAATCATTATCTTTTTGAAAACATTTTAAATAATATGAACATGAATATGTATGACATAAATAAAACAACATAACAAAGTCTAAATAATATAATGCAACCTAAATGATATGATATAATTAAAATGTCTTAGCATATTCTAAATGAAACGAAATATCATAAGTTATATGATATATTCTAAATTAAATGAAATGACCTAAGTAACATAATATATTATATATGAAATGTAATATCCTAAGTCATATGATATATTCTAAATGAGATAAAATATCCTAAATGACAAAATATATCCTAAATGAAATGAAATGACCTAGGTAATATAATATATTCTACATGAAATGAAATGACCTAGGTAACATAATATATTCTATATGAAATGAAATAATTTAAATGACATGGAAAATATAAATGATATGGCATATAATTGAAATGACATGACATATAAAATAATGCTATCATATAATATGAATAAAAATGAAAATAATAATGCATGAACATAGTATATGCTAAATAATATGACAAAAAATAACTAAATAAAAAGCGTAGGATATCATAGAATATTCAAAACCATATAATAAACAATATAACATCAAAAAATATAAATCAAAATAATAACAATACCATAGGAATTATCATAGCAGAAATCACATATTATATAAAATGCAAGAATATGGAAAATACAATGCATGAAAATGTATTTTTTTCTTTAATTAAGGAAATCCGTATATCTAAAAAGATATACGGCTACCTTAGGAAAATATATCAAATTAAATATTCTAAAACCAAAATACTTTGTGATTGTTTGAAAACAATTTTGAATAGCTTAAATTAAAAATGAAAACTTAGCTAAACCCTTTTTTAAATGGCTCTAATTTCCTAAGTTTAAAATCCTGGACTTGACTACCCTTAATCTGAGACTTAAAAAATCACTTTTAGAGTTTAAAAAGGCTTAGAAACTACCCTAAGTCAGTAGCTAAACTTCCTAATCAGCCCCCTCTAAGTAACTTAACCAAAACAGAAAAATGATTTTCCTTCAAATTCAATTCTGACTCCACTATCCAGTTTTAAACCACGATTTTTTACCCTATTTTTAAAAATTCAAAAAAATCTAAAAAACATACTGGAGACTCAAAACATGCAAAAATACACGAAAAAAACTTGGATTAATTTTCTGATTAAATATGACTTCCCAGAAAAATCGGGAAAGTACCAGTACTAGGTGAAAAAACTATTTCGCCAAAACACATTTTTGCCTTTGATAAAATCATTTAAAAATCAAAGTAAAAATATTTGAGACTCTCTAAATGATTCACAAACAGTAGCTAGCACTTTTGAAAAGTTAGACAAAAATTGGCTAAGTAAAAAAAATCACAAAGGTAGAATAATCAATTTGACAACTCTTTAATTTTCCACAAGTATGCTCAAGAGAGCATGACTTTGAACCATTGATTGGACTAAGTCATAAATCAAGTGGCATGGACATGAAATGCATGAAAAATACAGCAAATATGATGCATGAAATGCATGATTTTAAACCTAAATGTCATGAAAAATGCATGGCATCAATAAAATGACCTAGACCTAAATGAACTTGCATGACATTTAATGCAACCTAGGTCTAAAATGCATGGACATGCATGGAAAAACAAACCAATCCTAAATCTAAAATATGCATGGCAATAACACAAACACAAGGCATGCTTAAACCAAATACTCAACCAAATATCATGAAAATGCAAACCTATCACCTAACATAACAAAAATGCACACATAAAGCAAATAAATGTGAAGTGGTCGAATGGCCTCATGTCCAAAGTAAGCATGGCATTTTCACTAACATGCTTAACTAAAACATAACACTTAAATCATGCAAATATAAAGTAGAAGTATGAAAACCAACAAGCATTTTCACAAACACATGGATTACAAAATATAAAACATAATCAAACTTAAACATTTTGAAAACAAAAAATCAAAAATGCAATAACATGATAATATACTCATAAATGGAAACAAACAAGCAACCAAATTAAAACAAGCTTCAAGTCTATGTAGTAGAAGAAGATTTAAAGCATCAAGACTTATTTAATATCAAAAGTAACATGAAATAACAAAGCAAAACATCAACTAAAACAAAAAAAAAAAGATGGGCCATTCGGCCATGTCAAATAACAAGGAAAAAAATATTTCAAGAATTTTTATAAGAAAAGATGAAGAAAGAACTTAAAGAAGAACATTAAAAAAAAATTATTTAAAAAGAAAAATCAAAAGAAACTCACCAAAATAATAATCAAAATTGCAAATCAAGAATGGAAAATCAAAGAAAGTGTAAGAGTATGGTGCTAAAAGCAACCTCTAGAAGCTATCTTTCAAGCTTTTTCTCTTCTAACTTTCTTTTCTAAACTTTTCTTTTTGCTATTAAACAATGAAGAGAAAATCAACCAAAATCAAGAGAGAATAGAATTAAAGTGTGCTGAAAATGAAAGAATAATAAAACCCTTGTAGCGGCCGAAACCCCCTCTCTCTAGGCTAGCATGTTGTCATTTTTCCTCCAACCAATTTTCATCCAATGGCTATTGATCCAAGATGTTTGAAACATGAAATTATCACCCTTAGATTAGGCTATCCGCTGTCCATAGTTAAAGCTATTCAAGAATCTTAAGCCATTATGTTGACACTTTCCCTTTTCATGCATTGGTCCATGTGGCTTATTTGCAAAGGCTTGATCAAAAAATCACTAACTAACTCTTCATTTTTGGCCTCTTGATTAAAAAATCAGAAACCTCCTTCCCATCCTTGGGCCTTGGCTGGCCAGCCCTCTTTCTTCCAGCCCAAGTTTGATTTTCTTTTTGAAAGGCAAGAAAAGCGTTTTTCGGTTTCTTGGGTAAAATGACCTTTTTGCCCCCCGAATGCAAATAAATGGCAAACGGACTCCAAATTAAAATTTTCTTTTTGAATACTTTCAAAATAATAAAAAAATTGAATTCTGGAAGTTTTCAAAATTTTTCGAGTCCGTTTGCTATTTATTTGGATTTTTTCTTCCAAAATTACCCTTTTATGCCCCCAAATTTTACCATTTTTTAAAGGAGTTCCAAATCAAGATTTTCCTTCACCAATCTCTTCCAAATAATTTAAAAGTATGATCTGGAAGTTTTCATAAATTGTGGAACTCATTTGGTATTTTTTCGGGATTTATCTGCTTGAATTATTGCATAGGGGGCCCGAAATTTGGCCATTTTGCAAACGAACTCCGAATCAAGATTTTCTTTTGCCAATCTCTTGCAAATAAATTAGAAATGATATTTGCAAATTTTCAAAATTTTTGGAGTTCATTTGCTATTTTTTTGGGATTTATCTTATTGAATTATTGCAAAGAAGACCCGAGATTTGGCCATTTTGCAAACGAACTTCGAATCAAGATTTTCTTTCGCCAATATCTTCCAAATGATTTAATAATGAGATTTGCAAATTTTCAAAATTTTTGGAGTTCATTTGCTATTTTTTCCAAATTTTCCAATTTTGACCTTTTGCCTCCGAAACTCGGTTTTGCTCAAAACAAGTTTGATTTTCAGATATTCCTTAAACTGAGCCTCGGGCTATCCTTTTTTAATAACTCCTTATCCATTAGGGGCTTTATTCTTACTGAGTCGGGCCATTTCTATAATTCTTCCTAATTTCATCGAAATCCACCAAAAACCCTAATTCTCGGTTTTCTCCCATATTGACTTTTCTTTCAATTTTTCTTTCAAGTGGCTTCTCCATTACCCGTAGTCAGTGCTTATCTTTCATTTGGAACCTTCAATTTTGACCAATTCGATCGTTTAAGCACTTTCCCCAAATTTCCCGGATTAGGGTTTTCTTTCTACTGAATCTCCATAACCCAACTTCCAAACTCCATATCTTTCGATGTAGACCTCGGATTATCAAAATTCTTTAGCCATTTTTCAATTGAACTTCAAATCTTGATTTTGAAAATGGGTTGACTTTTTTAGTAGTTGACTTTTTGGGGTTGACTTTTTTAGGTTGATTTTTTTCAAGTTTGACTTTTTGTGCTCGTCCTCTTAAACTAAGTCTCGGAGTACCACCTGCAGGATGAAAAAGTCTTTTTACACTTTGAAACATCAATTTAGGAAGAAAACATACCTGTTTTAGTGGTCGAGACAAAGTTAGGTGTCTACAAATATATTAAGAATTTCTTTTGTAATGGGCTTTTGTCTAAAAGTTTTCATTCAATAAATAACAAACACGATGCATTTCCTTCATATTGATGTGTCCATATTCTTTCATTTATGCTATTTATTTTGCTTCCATTTTATATATGTTTTCCTATATTGTTTCTTCCCCACCTATTTACAGGTATAGGGATGCGAAATATGAGGACCTTCCATTCAATAATTCTGAAATTGATTTTGAGAGGCCCATTTGCATGGGTGATTTTGAGGCCGACAAAGATATTGAGGATTATGGTCTACCTCCGGACTTATTAAGAAAAATAGAACAAGAAGAAAAACAAGTACTTCCTCATGAGGAGCTAGTGGAATTGTTAAATTTGGGAAGTAGTGAGGAGATAAAAGAGGTTAAAATTGGGACTACATTGTCTTCATAAATAAAAGGTGAATTGATAGCCTTGCTCCAGGAATATGTAGATGTATTTGCATGGTCATACCAAGACATGCCGGGTTTGGATCCAGACATTGTGGTTCATAAGCTCCCTTTAAGGCCAGAGTGCAAGCCAATTCAGCAAAAGTTGAGAAGAATGAGGCCGGACATGTTGTTAAAGGTAAAAAAGAAGGTGAAGAGCAGTTTGATGCTGGATTCTTATAGGTGGCAAAATATCTGGAATGGGTGGCAAACATTGTTCCAATACCAAAAAAGGATGGCAAGCTGCGTATGTGCGTCGATTACCGAGATTTGAACAAGGCCAGTCCCAAAGATAATTTCCCTTTGCCTCATATTGATACTTTGGTGGATAATACGGCGAAGAGTTCCTTGTTTTCTTTCATGGACGAATTTTTGGGATATAATCAGATTAAGATGGCACCGGAAGATATGGAGAAAACCATATTTGTTACAATGTGGGGAACATTCTGCTACAAGGTAATGTCGTTTGGATTGAAGAATGCTGGGGCAACATATCAGAGAGCCATGGTGACCTTGTTTCATGATATGATGCATAAGAGAATTGAGATCTATGTTGACGATATGATTGCAAAGTCACAAAGAGAAGGGGAGCATATTGCAAATCTTAGGAATTTGAAAGACTAAAAAGTTTCAACTCAAGCTAAACCTGAAAAAATGCACTTTTGGAGTCATTTCGGGGAAATTGTTGGGCTTTGTTGTTAGCAAAAGGGGAATTGAGATTGATCCGGATAAAGTAAAGGCCATCCAAAATTTGCCACCTCCACGTACTCAAAAAGAAATAAGATGTTTTCTGGGGAGATTGAATAACATTGCTCGGTTTATTTCTCAGTTAACCGATAAATGTTATACAATATTTAAGCTACTTCGAAAACGTGATCCAGGAGAGTGGGATGAAGGGTGTCAGATTGCTTTTGAAAAGGTTAAGAACTATCTATCAAACCCACGAGTATTAATGCCACCGGCTCTAGATAAACCAATGATATTGTATCTATCAGTATTTGAGAGATCCATGGGTTGTGTTTTGGGCAGCATGATGAGACTGGGAAAAAAGAACACGCAATTTACTACCTCAGCAAGAAGTTTACAGATTATGAGTTGAAGTATTCATCAGTCTGTGTTGTGCCTTAGCTTGGACTGCTCGAAGGCTCAGATAGTACATGTTGTACCATACGACGTGGTTAATTTCCAAGCTAGATCCAATCAAGTACATGTTGGAAGCACCTTCTTTGTCAGGGAGGACGGCGAGATGGCAAGTTTTGTTGTCAGAGTACGACATTATATATGTGAGTTAGAAAGCTATCAAGGGCAGTGCAGTGACTGAATTCTTAGCAAGTCGAGCAGTGGAAGATTATGAGCCATTGAACTTTGATTTCCCAGACGAAGATTTGATGTATGTTTCGCAAGCAGATAAGGTTCCCCAGAAGAAGAAAATATGGAAGATGTACTTTGATAGGGCATCCAATGCCATGGGGCACGAAATTGGTGCAGTCCTCATATCCCCAGAATAAGATTATTATCCTTTCACTACTAGATTAGATTTTGATTGTACAACAATACTGCAGAATATGAGGCATGTACAATGGGCCTTCGAGCTGCCGTAGACAGAACGAAAATAAAATTGGAGGTTTTCGGAGACTCGGCCCTAGTGATATACCAATTACGCGGAGAATGGGAAACCCGAGATACAAAATTAATCCGATACCAAGAACTCATACTGATTTTATTGGAGGAGTTTGAAGAAGTGACTTTCAATTACTTCCCTCGAGAAGAAAACCGAAAGGCAGATGCTCTGGCTACTTTGTCATTGATGGAGACTCAATTAAGAGTCGTAAACCCAAGTGCAGGTTATGTTCAAGTAATAAATTCTCGGGTGTCCGAGGTCGAACCACAAGGAAGCGTACTAGTAAGTATAAGTTTATAAATATATATATGAAAAAGAAAATAAACAAGATATTAGGGAATCAATAACAAAGAAAGTAAACAAGATATTAGAGAACAAAATAAACAAAATAACATAAAAACAATTAACAAGATATAAAAAAACAATAAGAAAGGATGTTGAGGTTAGAGAATCCACTCTTGGTGTTATGCTAAGATTAATCTTGTTTTATTACACAATTGAAATCCACACATAAGGGAGGTTCCAATCGGAAGGTTTAGCAATTCAGTCCAAATTGTCCAACGTCCATAGCATATGATATTATGTTCATTTGGTGTCCTCAAAACTCATAAAAAGAGTCCAAGCATTCCTTATGCCAAGGTATATGTCTACAACAAATCAAGGTTATGAAACCAAGCATTTACTGTGCCATTTTCATTGTCAATAATGAATCAAGATCTCTACTTTGCAAGTATGATTTTAAACCAAAAGAAAATATTATCTATACTAGTGTTTATAAATGATGATTCATTTTAGCTCATGTTTAAGAGACTAACCTTAGCATTTACCAAGAGCTTCACCTCATCACCTCAACAATATGATTAGCAACACATACTAGATATGAAGAAAATGAAAAGAAAAATAAAGAAAAAGAAAACTAGAGAAAGGAAAGAAGAAGAAAACTTAGAGAATTACATTGCAATGGCTAATATCCTCCCAATGTATCAATTGTATCCCAATACTCATCCAAGGCCCTCTATTTATACACATTTTGGAGGGCTAAATGACAAGAGACAAGCTTTACAAATTTCAAAGGTAGGTATAATAGGTGGGTGCATTTTTCTAACAATTTTCGTCATATTGTATGACAATTCTGATCAGCCAGCTTGATGGTCGATTTTGTCAATGTTGGAGGCTCGATCTGATAAAATGGTCTTCTAGAAAAATATACCCCTATCAGTTACGGATCTATAGCCGTTGAAATCAGCGTATTTGCTGATGTGGATAAGAAGATATGGGCAAAATACGAAAACAGGTCAGCACAGACGTCATTGCACATCAGCCAACTTGATGGTCGATTTCGCTAGGGAAAACGACTCCGTTTCAAGAAGTGTAAAACATGAAAAAGATAGATATGCCTCTTAGCTTTGCATGGCTATAAATTTTAGCCTTATTTCTTCAGTGAAACTCGAGATATAGCTGATATGGCAAACGGTGTCGGAACTGGAACTGAACTGGATTTGCCCTTAATTCTAGTAATCTGAAATCACTCAAAGAAACTTGTGAAAAACACCAAATTACATAAAAATATAAAAGATCATAAACATAATTAGACTAAACAATAATAACTCGTATTTGACACAAAACAATAATAAAACATAACTAAAAACTATATAATTATACGAGTTATCACACCCCCACACTTAGATTGTTGCTAGTCCCTAGCAACGACTCAATAAAAATAAAATAAGAAAATCTAATCTAATCCATTTTCGTAGGAAATCACGGTGGCACTTAGCATGTGACACAAGCCTTTAAACCCCTAGGTGTCCCTAGTGGACGAGTTTAGTCTCGTGAGGGTTTGCTAGAACGATACCCACAAACATTGAAAAACTAAAATATAAGTAAACTACATACACTAAAAATATTTACTCCTAATCCTTTCAATATAAATTAGAGACAATCTTTGAACAAGTCTTGTAAACTAATCAATAGCTCAAAGAATTTCACAAAAAAATCATGCTTGAATGTAAATAAATGAGTTAAGCCAATATTAACATAACATATTTCAATCAAAATAGTGCATATTCAACTTAATCTCAACTTCTCACTATACTCTCATGATTTTCACTCTTTAAAGTAGTGGTAAAGTGTTTACACTCAATCAATCTCATGAAAACAGTTCTACCATATGCTTGCTTGTCCACATATTCTCCACTATTTAGATCATACAACTTCATAAATCAAGAGGTCTTTTTTCAAGGTTGTAATGGGGCCAAAGGGTTATAATGTGGTTAAAGAACAAAAGGATAAAGATATCACAAAGGTTCCAAAGAGTTCATAGATTTTAGAGACATAATAAGATCATACAAATAAAACTTCTCAAAACTCTTATAAAGCACATAATAACATAGGCTAAATATTCATGTTGAGCCTTTGCATCATTCTAACCAACTTTGTAACATCTTTTTCTAGAAGTTCAAGAGAAGATTTTTTTTTTTTTTTTTAATATGGGAATGTATTTGACAATGATCCCTTTCTTTTTCTCTTGACTTTTTCTTTTCTTTTCTTCCCCCACACTTATCTTTTGTTTCTAACCCAAATTTTCAACTAAAAATATCCCTTGTTTTTTTTTTTTTTTTTTTGCAATATGTCTCAAAATATACAAATCCATCTTTAGAACAAGGGTAAGGATATAAGTATATTTAGGCTAGGTGTAAGTTGTGGTTACCAATAAAACAGCATATTTAATGTAGGCTCAAATTGGCTCACTAGTGGGGATGTTCTCTTAGAACATTAATAATGGATGGCTGTTTGGCTCTGGTTATAATCCTAATGCCTCTATCATATTCATGTTGTCACATGTATCAATATAGTATCAAACGGTTTAAAGCAAGTTCTAGAGAATCATGTAATCATAAGAGCACTCAAGAAAGAAATTAGATTGATTTGTATAATGCATCAATCATTATAGGCTCAAAAACTCACAAGGATGATTATACAAGTCAGATTAAGTCTAAACATGCTTCTTTCTCAATCACATATCATATTAACATTGGCTCATAAAAAGGTTGATATCAAGCTCAATTCTCATGAAAATCTTCTCACTAATAAATCTGTTTTAGACTTATGTAATTCATATCTCATTATAGTATTGAAAGTAACTAAAAAAACACACTAAGTCTAAACATGCTTTTTTTTTTTTTTTTTGAAGAAGAAGATTAAATCAAACTGACAAGGTATGTCTCAAGTCTCCCTTACTCAGACCTTGTTCAGAATGAATACTTCTAAATGTCTTAAAACACAACAATTTTTTTTTTTTTAGCAAAATATGTCCCTTACCCCCTACTAAAATATGACATTGTCCCCAATGTCAAATTTTAAAGGTAGAATTTAGGAGATATTACCTGCAGAGGTTGCTAACCACTTATTATAACTGAGACACAACAAACAAAATGTTAGATAATGTCGCCGAAAGTGTATTTGACCTGTCAGAAGAAAATGTTAACCTAACAAAATATTTTTGCGTGATTTCAGGAAGAAAATCAAAAAGAGAAGAAAAATCAACCGTAAAAGTCCAATGCAAAAAATACGAGAATAATTACACAAATCGAACAACAGTAAATTAAACTGAAATGAAATTATTGCAAATCAAACCAAAAGCTGAGAAGTCATTTATTGTAGTTGTGATTGTGGCTCACATCTTCCTCTGGTTTTACGTCCAGAAACGGCTTAAACGCCTTCTATGAGTCGAGGATATGCTTCCCATCCAGTTTTCTTACAAGCTGGCAAACAGGGTCTTTTATCATCAGATTCCCAAGATGTTGCCATTCCCTTTGGAATTGCGGCCATAAATCAAGAATTTCTCTTTGTACGTCTCCACTAGGATGCGTCTCAAGAGAAAGTTGGATATTACCCAAATTCTCCTTACTCAGTCTATCCTTAATGAATTCAATTTTATCATCTCGATTAGAGGACGGAATCCCAATAGAACGACATTTACCGTTACACGTCCATCGTGCACATTTGTGGCAATTTGAACTCATGCGCTTTGCTCGTCGCTTCTTTGCATAAGTGCTTCTACCTGTACCTGGTAAATGCAAAACAGGAAGATATTCATCTTCACGTACCTTGGCTTCAATTATCCAACGTATGTCTTCAGGAATCCCTTTGTGCATAAGCATTCTTAATCTTTCAAATCGAACTTGGTAAAGCTTCAGTAAAATATTCCGAGGAAAAGGAGGAAATCTTTTCTGCAATCTTGTGAGAATATCATCCATCTTGAAAAAAAAAATGAAAAAGAAATTGAAAGAGAAATTTATATACAATATCAGTTTTGTGGGTAGCTGATGGAACCGACTTAAATAATCACGGAGTACCGTTATCCGCCATTTAACCGGGGTTAAAAAAAATTATATTTACATCTAGTTATTTTCAAAACAAGGATCAGAAAGAAAAACAACCTCTTCTTGAGTAACATGATTTTCCAAAAAGAGTTTGAGTCTTTGTCCATTTACCTTGAATACGTTACCATTTTGAGGATTCTCAATGTCAACTGCTCCATAATGATACACATGCTTAACCACAAATGGGCCAGTCCATCTTGATCTAAATTTACCAGGAAATATGTGAAGTCTAGAATTATAAAGTAGAACTTTTTGTCCAACATCAAATGTTTTTCTTGAAATTAACTTGTCATGAAAGGCTTTAGTTCTTTCTTTATGAATTTTAGAATTCTCATATGCATCATTTCTGAGTTCCTCAAGTTTTTGTTTCCAACAATGCTTATCCTGAAAAGAATTTAACAAAGAATCAGTGTGTGAAATTTCTGAAGCATTATCAAACTCACATTCAATTAAATAAGCTTCTAAATGATCATGGAATGTGGTAGTGGTGAGATGTTCATGAACAAGTTCTTCAATGAAATCCACTTCATGTACTTCTGAATCATCACCAGGTTGCTTGCAAGTGTTGAACACATTTAATTCTAAAGTCATATTTCCAAAAGAAATGTTCAACATACCATTCCTGCAATTTATCAGAGCATTAGAAGTTGCAAGAAATGGACGGCCTAATATAACAGGAATTTGAACATTTGGATTTGAAACAGGATGTGTGTCCAAAACAATAAAATCAACAGGGAAGTAAAAATTTTCAATTTGAACCAAAACATCTTCAACTATCCCTCGAGGAATTTTTACAGAACGATCAGCTAGTTGAAGTGTAACAGGTGTTTCCTTGAGTTCACCTAAACCTAACTGTTGATAAACAGAAAAAGGCAAAAGATTAACACTAGCACCAAGATCAAGCAATGCACGTTATATTCTAGTGTTTCCAATGATGCATGAGATTGTTGGACATCCAGGATCTTTGAATTTTGGTGGAGTAAGGTGCTGAATGATTGAGCTCACACTTTCCGTCAGAAATGCTTTCTTTTGTACATTATGTTTCCTTTTAAATGTGCACATGTCCTTCAAAAATTTAGCATAAGATGGAACTTGTTTGATTGTATCCAATAAAGGAATGTTAATCTTAACTTGTTTGAAAAGTTCATAAATTTCTGCATTTTGATTCAAATTCTTTATTGTTTGCAACCTTTGAGGAAAAGGAGCAGGATGCATACCTTTTTCTTTGTCCAAATTTTCAAGAAGTTCAGACTTACCATCATCCTTACCATTACTTTTCGGAGGGGAAGGAGGATCTTGGTCTTTTGATGGAATCTTTTTGTCAATTGCCTTTCCACTTCGAAGAGTTGTGATAGAACTGGCATTTTCCTGTTGAGTTTCATTGGAGCAAGAAACAAGACATTGAGTAGAAGGGTTAGGCTGAGGTTGAGCAGGAAACTTACCTTTTTCTTGAGTGCGTAATGAAACTGTCAATGTGGACAAGGTGTTTTTGATCTCATTGATGTCCTGTGAAGTTTGGTTATTCACATTTGCTTGTGTTTGCATGAATGTTTGCAATGTCTCTTCCAAGGTTTGTACACGTGAAGGTTGATAGGAAAAAGTGTTGCCCGGCTTTTGAGATTGTGACACATACATCCTCGAAGTCTTTTAGAAACGAGTAAGCACTTTCCGATTCTAACCCATGGAAATTTGGAAGCAAAGCTATCATACCTGGTTTAAAACAAAAGTTGTTTGCATTGAGAGGAAAAATAAAACAAGAGGGTGATGAGCTTCGAGTTGGTTGCAAGTAGTCACGCATGGTGCGTACTTGTCTGTTCTCATCTTCAGCATGAATACTTTCATTGTCAGCCATGTTAGGAGTTGTATTAGAAAGATTACCTGAAAAAGTTTCACAATAAAATCTAACTAAACGACGAGATCTAAAATCACGTTGCCAAACAAGCATAAAACAAAGTTAATATACAGATTAGGCGGTATAACCAGCCAATAAAAATAAAACAAAGTTAATATACAATATAAATATAAATATATAGAAAATTAGGCGGTATAACCAGCCAATAAAAGAAAATTAGGCGGTATAACCAGCCAATAAAAATAAATATACTTATAAACTTATATACTTAGTATTGCCTCCCCGGCAACGGCGCCAAAAACTTGATGGAGACTCAATTAAGAGTCGTAAACCCAAGTGCAGGTTATGTTCAAGTAATAAATTCTCGGGTGTCCGAGGTCGAACCACAGGGAAGCGTACTAGTAAGTATAAGTTTATAAATATATATATGAAAAAGAAAATAAACAAGATATTAGGGAATCAATAACAAAGAAAGTAAACAAGATATTAGAGAACAAAATAAACAAAATAACATAAAAACAATTAAACAAGATATAAAAAAACAATAAGAAAGGATGTTGAGGTTAGAGAATCCACTCTTGGTGTTATGCTAAGATTAATCTTGTTTTATTACACAATTGAAATCCACACATAAGGGAGGTTCCAATCGGAAGGTTTAGCAATTCAGTCCAAATTGTCCAACGTCCATAGCATATGATATTATGTTCATTTGGTGTCCTCAAAACTCATAAAAAGAGTCCAAGCATTCCTTATGCCAAGGTATATGTCTACAACAAATCAAGGTTATGAAACCAAGCATTTACTGTGCCATTTTCATTGTCAATAATGAATTAAGATCTCTACTTTGCAAGTATGATTTTAAACCAAAAGAAAATATTATATATACTAGTGTTTATAAATGATGATTCATTTTAGCTCATGTTTAAGAGACTAACCTTAGCATTTACCAAGAGCTTCACCTCATCACCTCAACAATATGATTAGCAACACATACTAGATATGAAGAAAATGAAAAGAAAAATAAAGAAAAAGAAAACTAGAGAAAGGAAAGAAGAAGAAAACTTAGAGAATTACATTGCAATGGCTAATATCCTCCCAATGTATCAATTGTATCCCAATACTCATCCAAGGCCCTCTATTTATACACATTTTGGAGGGCTAAATGACAAGAGACAAGCTTTACAAATTTCAAAGGTAGGTATAATAGGTGGGTGCATTTTTCTAACAATTTTCGTCATATTGTATGACAATTCTGATCAGCCAGCTTGATGGTCGATTTTGTCAATGTTGGAGGCTCGATCTGATAAAATGGTCTTCTAGAAAAATATACCCCTATCAGTTACGGATCTATAGCCGTTGGAATCAGCGTATTTGCTGATGTGGATAAGAAGATATCGGCAAAATACGAAAACAGGTCAGCACAGACGTCATTGCACATCAGCCAACTTGATGGTCGATTTCGCTAGGGAAAACGACTCCGTTTCAAGAAGTGTAAAACATGAAAAAGATAGATATGCCTCTTAGCTTTGCATGGCTATAAATTTTAGCCTTATTTCTTCAGTGAAACTCGAGATATAGCTGATATGGCAAACGGTGTCAGAACTGGAACTGAACTGGATTTGCCCTTAATTCTAGTAATCTGAAATCACTCAAAGAAACTTGTGAAAAACACCAAATTACATAAAAATATAAAAGATCATAAACATAATTAGACTAAACAATAATAACTCGTATTTGACACAAAACAATAATAAAACATAACTAAAAACTATATAATTATACGAGTTATCAGTCATCAATGTTTAAAGTAAATGAAGGGGCAGAAGTTGTGCCGATCAAGATGAGCATAAATGAGTCTCTTGCCACTGCTCGAGTATCGAAGAAGAAGCAGATAGTCTCCCTTGGTATAACGATATTTTGCAATACATCAAGAATCAACAGTATCTAGAGCGAGCAACAAAAAATGACAAGAGAACTTTGAGAAGGCTAGCAATGAGTTTTGTTCTAGATGGCGAGATTCTCTACAAGAAAGGGAAAGATCAAGTCCTATTGAGATGTGTCAGATCTATCGAAGCTTGGGAAATCATAGAGGAAGTCCATGAAGGGATATGTGGCACCCATACTAATGGTCACATGCTTGCTAAGCAGATTATGAGGGCAGGATATTATTGGTTGACGATGGAAGAAGATTGCATCAGCTATTCCCGAAAATGTAATAAATGCCAGATCTATATAGATAAGATTCATATGCCGCCATAGCCATTTCATGTCATGACCGCACCATGGCCGTTTTCAATGTGGGGAATGGATATGATTGGGCCTATTACCCTGAAAGCTTCAAATGGACATTGCTTCATCCTGGTGGCCATAGATTATTTCACAAAGTGAGTAGAAGCTACTTCCTACGCGAATGTAACAAAGTCGGTGGTATGCAGATTTGTTAAGAAGGAAATCATACAACGATATTGATTGCCAGCAAAAATTATTTCAGATAATGTGCTCAATCTAAATAATAAGATGATGAGAGAGGTATTTACTCAGTTCAAGATCATGCATCACAATTCGGCACCTTATCGTCCGAAAATGAATGGGGCAGTAGAAGCAGCCAACAAAAACATCAAGAAATTGTCAAGAAGATGACTGATGTGTACAAGGATTGGCATGAGATCTTGCCTTTTGCTCTTCACGCATATCACACTTCAGTTCGCATAACTACAGGGGCAACGCCGTTTTCTTTAGTATATGGTATGGAAGCAGTGTTACCTATTGAAGTTGAGATTCTTTCACTTCGTGTTTTGGTGGAAGTTGGCCTAGAAGAGGCGAAATAGGTTAGTGCTCGTTATGAACAGCTGAATCTCATCGAGGAGAAAAGATTGAAGGCGATTTGTCATGGGCAGTTGTATTAGAAAAGGATGATTCGAGCCTACAACAAAAAGGTTCGTCCCAGACAGTTTCAAGAAGGGGAGTTAGTACTAAGAAAAATTCTCCCTATCGTGAAGGATTCGAAAGGGAAATGGGCCCCAAATTGGGAAGGACCCTATATAGTAAAAAGAGCTTTTTCTAGAGGAGCATTGATTCTAACTCGAATGAACAGGGATGATTTTAGAAATCCCGTGAATGCTGATGAATTGAAAAAGTATTACGCTTGAAGAAAAAAAGAAAAAAAATGTGATGCTATGCACATGGGAATTCGAATGATTCCAAGTGTAAAAATAGAAATTCTATATATCTATCTCCCTTAAGAATTGCTTTTCAAAGAGAATGTTCATGCTTGGTATGATAAATGACCATCTTTCATATCCCCTTCACTAAGAAAAAATTATCCCTAGTTACCCCTTTGAGCTTTAGGAATTATTTCTTTCTTTGAACCCTGATCAAGGATCACCCTCTACACTGGAGGGAAAATACGAGGCAAATAATCAAAAATCATGGCAAAAAGAATGCCATTGGAAAATGTGAAATCAAATAATGGCAAATGAAAGCTAGCAATAAAAAAAAAGTCCAAAAAAAGTCTAAAAAAAAGGGACAAATGTTTAAAGAATGAATTCTCCTCAGAAATGATCCTTGATCCAATCACCCTTAAACACATTTTGGGCCTATTTTATCTTTTCTTTCTAAACCCAAACCTTGGCCTACATTACGTGCTTTAAAAGTCTAATTTGATCACGCATGGATATTTAATTTGAAAGGTTGTTCTCAGAATTTATCCCATCTTTTGAATTGACATTTTTACCTTGGAAGCATTTAGAATTCTCAGATGCGTGGTAGAATACAAAAAAAAAAAAGGGAGAGGTTTAAGCCGAAAACCCGCAAAGGGCGACTTAATATCGAATGGGGGACACTTGAGTTGAAAACCCGCAAAGGGTGGCTCAAGTACTGATTAAGGATTCAATCAATGCTTCATGTAAAGGGTGAGAAATTATTTGAAAATCAAAAGAAAAGGGGAACAAATCAGTCTGACGTAACTATGGAAGTCAAGAGATTACCCAAGTAAATTGCTCGTTCAAGAGAAATTTCAGATGATTTGAAAAAAAAAAGGTCCAAGATATTCCGCATTTGAGGCATCTACAACCTATAACTTTACATTTGTTTCTTATATCCTTGATATCCATTTTTATCATTTTAAAACATTTTCGTTATAATAAATTTTTGTTATCCCTTTTATGACATTTGCTTGTTTCATACTTTCTTTCATACATTTTTAAGATGCATTTTGTTTGTTATTAAATTGAATGATGATTAGTAAACATAAAAATCTTTAAATAAAGGGATTTTAAAGTATTACTAAGGAATAGATCTAAATCTTAGAAAAGGGTTTGCAAACCACTAATCCTGATGGAAAATTCACCAAGTAATGAAAAACAATGAATGTGTTGGAGACTCTGTCATGAAGTCAGAAAATTTGTGAAATTCAGCAAAAGTCAGAAACTGGGACTGTTTGACGAAGTTATCTTGAGTAAAGGGTTCCTTAAGTGGGGCATCAGTGAACAAATGAAGACTCCGTCATGAAGTCAGATAATCTGTGAACCTCAAAGAAACCATGGATTAGAAATCATGACACAATCATTTGATTGCATTTATCCTTAGGAAACATACAAGCATTTGCAAAGCATGTCATTCTCATCATTGCATTTAGCTAACACTGCAGGAATCAAGAAAACTTTGGCTTCCCCAAATCGAACTCGTCTGCTTCTCAAACGGGTCGAGCCCCGAGACCGCCATCGAGGTATGTTCCTTTAAGTTTTAAGTTAAATTTATTTTTTCCAAATGAATCAAACCCATGATCATCTTTAGTATTTCCTTTTGTTTTAAATCGAATTCATTCTGTTTTATCAAATGAGTCGAGCCCCGAGACCATCATCGAGGTATTTCCTTTCGTTTTAAATAGAATTCATTCTGTTTTAACAAATGAATCGAGCCCCGAGACCATCGTCGAGGTATTTCCTTTCGTTTTAAATCGAACTCATTTTGTTTTATCAAATCAGTTGAGCCCCGAGACCATCGTTGAGGTATTTCCTTTTGTTTTAAATTTAATTCGTTCTGTTTTATCAAATGAGTTGAGCCCCGAAACCATCGTCGAGGTATTTCATTATGTTTTAAATCGAATTCATTCTGTTTTATCAAATGAGTCGAGCCCCAAGACCATCGTCGAGGTATTTCCTTATGTTTTAAATTGAATTCATTCTGTTTATCAAATGAGTCGAGCCCCGAGACCATTGTCGAGGTATTTCTTTTTGTCTTAAATCGAATTCATTCTGCTTCTCAAATGAATCGAGCCTTGGAACCGTCCTCAAGGTATTTTCTCTTTAAATCATGGATAAGACCTCCGGACACCATTCTTAAGACCTCCAAGCACAAGTTTCCAGAGTTTTTACAGTTTTAAACAATGAACAAGTCTTTGGTGGTGATAACCAAAACCTCTAATGGAGATATCCAGAGTTTTTCAGTTTTAAAAGTGAACAGGTCTTTGGTGGTGATAGCCAAAACCTCTGGTGGAGATATCGAGAGGTTTACATTTGTTTGAGCAAGTCTTTGATGGTGATAAACAAGCTTTTGGAGGAGATACCCAGAATTTTAAACACATTTAGCACAAGACAGGTTAAGCCCCCGAGACCATCGTCGAGGTCTTTTCTTCTTTTGCA
The DNA here is from genome assembly GCA_030761205.1 of Fremontodendron californicum. Taxonomy (NCBI): domain Eukaryota; kingdom Viridiplantae; phylum Streptophyta; class Magnoliopsida; order Malvales; family Malvaceae; genus Fremontodendron; species Fremontodendron californicum. Next base: position 29,297,855 of record JAULJL010000005.1, read on the forward strand.
AATCAAACTCGTTTCCTTAAGACGGGTCGAGCCTTGATTAGTCAGGGAACTCAATTTAAGGATAAAATCTTCAACTTATAGCTTTTTCAAAAAAAATGATAAAATGATAAAAATAAATAAATAAAGATAAAAGATAAATGAAAAATGGAAATGAATGTAAACCCCTTTTCCCTTTTCTTCACATGTGATTTCACTAACCGTACAAAATTAGTGTTTTTTTTATCTTTGCCTGATTCCTGATTCTCAGCAATAGCCAAAGAGGGGCAACTGTAGACACTTAATTTTGTTCGGACTACTAAATCAGGTATGTTTTCTTCTAAATTGATGTTTTATAATGCAAAAAGACTTTTCTCACCCTGCAGGTGGTACTCCGAGACTTATTCTAAGAAAGCAGAGAAAAAAAAGTCAAACTCAAAAAAAGTCAACCTCAAAAAAGTCAACCTCAGAAAAGTCAACCCTAAAAAAGTCAACCCACTTTCAAAATCAAGATTTGAATTTCAATTGAAAGATGATGAAAGCATTTTGATAATCCGAGGTCTACATTGAAAGATATGGAGTTCGAAAGTTGGGTTACGGAGATTCAGTAAAAAGGAAACCCTAGTTCGAGAATTTAGGGAAAAGTGCTTTAACGATTAAATTGTCCAAAATTGGAGGTTCCAAATGGAAGATAAGCACTGACTACGGGTAATGGAGAGGCTACTTGGAAGAAAAACCAAAGGAAAATTCAATTCGAAAGAAAGAAAACCGAGAATTAGGGTTTTTGGTGGATTTTAGTGAAATTTGAAAAATTGCAGAAATGGATCGACTCGATAAGACTAAAGTGAGGAGTGATTAAACAAGGATAGCCCAAGGCTCAGTTTGAAGAAAATCTAAAAATCGAACTTGTTTTGAGCAAAATCGGGTTTTAGAGGTAAAAGGGCAAAATTGAAAATTTTTGGAAAAATAGCAAATGAACTCCAAAAATTCTGAAAATTTGCAGATCTCATTCTTAAATCATTTCAAAGAGATTGGCGAAAGAAAATCTTGATTTGGAGTTAGTTTGCAAATGGCCAAATCCCGGGCCCACTATGCAGAAATTCAAAGAGATAAATCCCAAAAAAATAGCAAATGAGCTCCAACAATTCTGAAAATTTTCAGATTTCATTCTTAAATTATTTGGAATATATTGGCGAAAGAAAATTCGGATTTGGAGTTCGTTTGCAAAATGGCCAAATCTCGGGTCCCCTATGTAGAAATTCAAGCAGATAAATCCCGAAAAAATAGCAAATGAGCTCCAAAAATTATGAAAACTTCCAGATCACACTTTTAAATTATTTGGAAGAGATTGGTGAAGAAAAATTTGGATTTGGAGCTCGTTTAAAATTGGTGAAAGTTCGGGTGCACAAAAGGGCAATTTTGGAAGAAAAAATCCAAATAAATAGCAAATGGACTCAAAAAATTTTGAAAACTTCCAGAATTCTATTTTTTTATTATTTCAGAAGTATTGAAAAAAGAAAAATTGACTTTGGAGTCCGTTTGCTATTTACTTAGGTTCGATGGTCAAAAAGGTCATTTTATCGAAGAACCCGAAAAGGGCAAATTTGTAATTAAAAAAATATGAAAGAAGAAGGAATTGCTGGGATTTTACCTCCTTTGATCAGCCAGCATAGAGGAGAAGAAGAAAGCTTGATCAATTTAATTCCTTAGTCAATATCAAGCTCACATGTACCACTAGTACCTTGCAAATGGTCCTCCTTCATCCAATGGCTTAAATGCCTTGTAGAAAATTTGAATACACCATTCAATGGCCAAGATTAAATGCCACGATGATATTTTTATTTTCATGAAAGAACCCTCATCTAATGGCCAAGAATGGAAGAGCACAACTCATCCAAAGGTGGACATCCATTCGACCAAGCAAGGAAGTGCATGGGATTGTTCCTTTTCATCCAATGGCTTAAGCCATGTACAAGGGCTGAGTACACATGTAAAGGGCTGAGATTAAATGCCAAGATGACATTTTTATGTTGTCATGAAAGAATCCTCATCCAATGGCCAAGAATAGAATAGCACAACTCATCCAAGGGTAGGCACTCAAAGGGCCAAGCAAGGGAGTGCATGGGATTAGTCCTCTTTTTCATCTAAGGGCTGAGGTTATTACAAGGGATGAGAACACATCTTAAGGGCTTCTATCAATTGGCAAGATGACATTTTTATGTTGTCATGAAAATATCTTAATCTAAGGGCCAAGATTGGAGGAGAAAAAGTGCAAAAATCATCCAATGGTTGAGGGGCCATTCGACGAAGCATGAGAGAGGGGGGGAATGTTTTATTTTTCCTTAAGTGATTGAGCATTTGAGAGGGGAAGTCGGTAGCTAATTGAGAAAAAAAAGGTTTTTGAAAGAAAGAAAGAAAAGCTTTTGTTAAGGTAGCCATTCTACCATTGCTACTACATTTTTTCTTCTTCTTCCTCATGCTTTATTTCTTCTTTTCCATGTGATTTCCTACCTTTTTTTTTTTTTTTACATCTTTCTTGTAGTTCTTGCTTTTCAAAAAAAAAAAAAAAAAACAATGGTTAGGCTTCATGATCTTGATGAAAATCAAGTGATAATGGTTAGGGTGGGCTTTGTCCAATATACCAACCATGGAGCTCATCTCCATATTTTTTTTACCTTGGTTATTTTTTATGATTTAGAGATTGAAAAGGCTTCATGACCTTGATGAAAATCAAGAGATAATGGTTAGGGGGCTTTGTCCAATATACCAACCATGGAGCTCATCCCTTTGTTATTCATTTGCTTACTTTAACTTGCTTATTTCTATTATTGTTTATCTTTATGTATATTTATATTCTTCCTAACCATCTTGTTCTTTTGACTTATGTCATATTTTTGCATCTTGGGGCTATTGTCATATAGTTTAGGCCATTTCCATTTTTCATATCATCTTCCATAGCATTTAGTTAGGTCATTTTACATGATATTTCTCACAATACTTTGGTTCCTAGGCCATTCGGCCATGTGCATTTTTTCTAAGCTTTAGGTCATTTTTCATATGCCATGATATTTTTCCATGACATTTAGACATTAGGCCATTTTCATATGCCATTTCATTTCACATGTCATTTAGCTTTAAGCCATTTTTATTATTCCATGTCATTTTACATGTCATTTAAGCATTAGGCTATTTTCATATGCTATGTTGTTTTTCCATGACATTTAGACATTAGGCCATTTTCATATGCCATGTCATTTCCCATGTCATTCAGGAACTAGTTCATTTTCATTATTTCATGTCATTTGCCATGCCATTTAGACACTAGTTCATGCATGTTAAGTTAGGATAGCATTTATTGCCATGCAAACTCATGCTAGGCATTTAGGTTATTTATGCCATGCATTTTCCATATCACTTAGGCTTTAAACCATGCATTTCATGCATTCACTTTGCTGTATTTTCATGCATTTCATGTCATGCCACATGATTTATGACTTAGGCCAATCAATGGCTCAAAGTCATGCTCACTTGAGCATACATGTGGAAAATTAAAGGGTTGTCAAATTGATTATTCTACCTTTGTGATTTTTTTTTTTTTTACTTTAGCCAATTTTTGTCTAACTTTTTAAAAGTGATAGCTACTATTTGTGGGTCTTTAGGAGAGTCTCTAACATTTTTACTTTGATTTTTAAATGATTTTATCAAAGGCAAAAAAATGTGTTTTGGCGAAACAGTTTTTCATCCAGTACTCGTACTTTCCCGATTTTTCTGGGCAGTCATCTTTAATCATAAAATTAAGCCAATTTTTTACCATGTATTTTTACATGTTATGAGTCTCCAGTATTTTTTTTAGATGTTTTTCAATTTTTAAAAATAGGCTAAAAGATCGTGTGTCAAAACCGGACAGTAGAGGCAGATTTGAATTCAAAAGAAAAACAATTGTTGAATTTAGCTAAGGCATTTAGAGGGGGTTGGTTAGAAACTTTAGCTACTGTCTTAAGATAGTTTATAATGATTTTTAAACTTTAAAAATGATTTTATAAATCTTGGGTTAAGGGTGGACAAGTCCGGAATTTCAAACTTAGGAAATTAGAGCCATTTTCAAAGGTTTTGGCTAAGGTTTTAATATTTATTCAAGTCTTTAAAATTGTTTTAAAAAATCACAAAGTTTTTTTGTTTTAGAAAATTTAATTTGATATATTTTCCTAAGGTAGCCGGATATCTTTTTAGATATACGGATTTCCTTATTTAAAGGAAAAAATACATTTTCATGCATTGCATTTCCATGTTCATGCATTTTATTTAATATGTGATTTTTGCTATGATATTTTTCTATGGTATTATTATTATTTTGATTCACTTTTTTATTATGATTATTGTTTGTTATATGATTCATGTTATCCTATGCTTTTTATTTAGTCATTTATTTTTGTCACATCATTTAGCATATATTATATTCATGCATTATTATTTTATTTTCATGCATATTCCATGATAGCATTGTATTATGTTTCATGTCATTTCATGTCACTTAGATCATATTCCATGTCATTTAGGTTATATTATTTAGAATATGCCATGTTATTTAAAATATGCCATATCATTTAAAAATTGCCATGTCATTTAAATCATTTTATTTCATTTCACTTAGAATATACCATGATACTTAGGATTTTTCATTTCATCTAGAATATACTATGCCATTTAAATTATTTCATATCATTTAGGTTGCATTATATTATCTAGACTTTGCTATGTCATTTTATTTATGTCACACATTTTCATGTTCATTTTTTTAAAATGTTTTGAAAAAGATAATGATTTTCAATAAATTAAAGATATTCCCGAGTTAAAATAATTCATAAGTTCTCTGCCGGGTTTGTTGGGGAGGATATCATCAATTATCATTAATAACGGAATATCTTCTTTAAAATAAGAATGATACGGAAAATTTTCCAAGTTAATAAAAATTTCTATATTTTGCCACGTTTGTTGGGGAATATAGAAAAATTTTGAATTAATAAATTCATGATCACTTTCAATTAAAAAATTAAATTATTTTTCTTTAAATTGAGGATTTATTTAAAATACCAAATTTAAAACCGACTTTTTATCGAGACTCGAAATAATACACGATTAATAAGGTACCGTTTTATACGGGCGTTGTGCAGGTGCTAATCCTTCCCCGCACGTAACCGAGTCCCGAACCCGATTCTTCGATTTTCTCTGGTTTATAACACATACTTGAATTTGGTTTTAAAAATGTTTTAATTAATTTTAAAATATTTTATAAAACCAGTTTTAATAGGTGGCCGATCACACCTAGCTAAAAAAGATTGGTGGCGACTCCATGTCTTTTTCGAGGTCATTTTCAAATTCTAGACCTTTTATTTCAATCAAGAGAAATTAAGTCGTCTTTTCCTCTGCTTCTGTTTCCCCCTCACTCGAACGGGTCCCCGCGACGGGTTCACGTACCGACATATATTTATATATATATATATATATATATATATATATATATATATGAGGAGGGATCCACTTACACTAGTGTAAAACTAAAGTTGTTTTACACACTTCAATAACTTTTTATACGATTTATATCTTAACAAATCGACCATTGCATTTAATAATATAATTGTATTTGTCGTGCATGTAAAGTTTCGAATTGATCCGATATCTCTATCATGTCGATCGAGAATACTGTCTTTGTCAATATATATTTAACGGTTGAAAGTTTTTTACGTCGAACAAATAGTTAGACATTTTTAATTTACTCGAAACTCGACATGCATGATCTACGTGAATAGAACATGAAATACGATGGTCAGATTAAACAAATATAAATCGTATAAAAAGTTATTGAAGTGTGTAAAACAACTTTAGTTTTACACTAGTGTAAGTGGATCTCTCCTATATATATATATATATATATATATATATATATATACACACTATGTTGTTCCGACTTTTTTTTTTTAAAGTACTCGATGCATCTTCGAACATGAGTATGGGGATATGATCCTCCAAATACATAAAAATCTTTAAAAAACATTGAACATACATAGTGTAGCAGACACCCGAGTCCGAGTAACATATATATATATATATATATGATTTTTTTGACTGGCTAGTGCAAGTAGAAGTATATATATGTGTGTATGAGTGCGTGCGTGCGTGCAGGTGCATGAACATGTAGAAGTATATCTATATAAATGCAGATAAACTACCAAAATAAAAAAGCCATTAAAAACCTATTTAGGAAAGTTAGATCAAATAATAACCTTTTACTCGGTTTGGAATTGAATTTTATACCAAGTGATTATTGAAAAACTCCAATTCTTTTTTCAGTGTTGCCTAGCCTATTGCTCTTGGTTTCTAGAGACTTTGAGTAACACCTATTTACTTGAGATAGCTATAGAACTTCTTACGGCTTAATGAATAAACTTAAACCTGAGATCAGTCTAGTGTGTCTACTAGATTCTCCATCTATACCAAATATGCTTTCTTAGGTGCTTGGATTTCCTTCTCTAGTTTTTTTTTTTTTTTTTTATTTCTCATTGTAGACACCTAATTTTGTCCGGACCACTAAAACATGTATGTTTTCTTCCTAAATTGACGTTTCATAATGCTAAAAGGCTTTTTTTCATCCTACAAGTGGTACTCCGAGACTTAGTCTAAGAAAGCAGACAGAAAAAGTCAAACTCAAAAAAGTCAATCTCAAAAAAGTCAACCCCAAAAAAGTCAACTATTGAAAAAGTCAACTACTAAAAAAGCCAACCCACTTTCAAAATCAAGATTTGAGGTTCAATTGAAAAACGGTGAAAGAATTTTGATAATCCGAGGTCTACATTGAAAGATATGGAGTTCGGAAGTTGGGTTATGGAGATTCAGTAGAAAGAAAACCCTAGTTCGGGAAATTTGGGGAAAAGTACTTAAACGATCAAATTGGTCGAAATTGAAGGTTCCAAATGAAAGATAAGTACTGACTACGGGTAATGGAGAAGCCACTTGGAAGAAAAACTGATAGAAAAGTCAATTCGGAAGAAAACCAAGAATTAGGGTTTTTTTTGTATGGATTACGGTGAAATTTGGAAGAATTACAGAAATGGCCCAATTCGGTAGGACTAAAGCCCCTAATTGATGAAGAGTGATTAAACAAGGATATCCCAAGGCTCAGTTTGAAGAAAATCTGAAAATCGGACTTGTTTTGAGCAAACCGGGTTTCGAAGGCAAAATGGCAAAATTGGAAAATTTGGAGAAAATAGCAAATGAACTCCAAAAATTTTGAAAATTTGCAAATCTCATTCTTAAACCATTTCAAAGATATTGGCGAAAGAAAATCTTGATTCGGAGTTCGTTTGCAAAATGGCCAAATCCCGGGTCCCCTATGTAGAAATTCAATAGGATAAATCTCGAAAAAAATAGCAAATGAGCTCCAAAAACTCTGAAAATTTGTAAATATAATTTTTAAATTATTTGGAAGAGATTGGCGAAAGAAAATCTTGATTCGAAGTTTGTTTGCAAAATGGTCAAATCCCGGGTCCTTTATGTAGAAATTCAACAGGATAAATCCCAAAAAAATAGCAAATGAGCTCCAAAAATTATGAAAACTTCTAGATCACATTTTTAAATTATTTGGAAGATATTGGTGAAGAAAAAATCTGGATTATGAGCTCGTTTAAAAAATGGTAAAGTTTGGGTGCATAAAAGGGCAATTTCGAAAATAAATCCGAAATAAATAGCAAATGGACTCAAAAAATTTTGAAAACTTCCAGAATTCAATTTTTTATTATTTTGGAAGGATTGAAAAAATAAAATTCAAATTTGAGTCCGTTTGCTATTTATTTAGGTTCGGGGGGCAAAAAGGTTATTTCACTAAAGAAACCAAAAAAGGCAAATTTGTAATTGAGGAAAATATGAAAGAAGAAGGAATTGCTGGGATTTTTCTTCCCTTGGTCAGCCAGCATAGAGGAGAAGAAGGAAGCTTGAACAATTTAATTCCTTAGTAACTATCAAGCCAAATGCTACCACTAACACCTTGCAAATGGTCCCCCCTTCATCCAATGGCTTAGGTGCCTTGTAGGAAAGTTGAATACACCATCCAATGGCCAAATTTAAATGCCAAGATGACATTTTTATTTGTCATGAAAGAACCCTCATCTAATGGCCAAGAATGGAAGAAACAATATGAGCACAATTCATCCAAAGGTGAGCATTCATTCGGTCAAGTAAGAGAGTGCATAGGATTGTCTCTTTTCATCCAATGGCTTAGGCCATCTACAAGGGCTGAGTACATATGTTGAGAGCTGGATTTAATCTACAAGATGTCATTTTTATGTTGTCCTCATCCAATGACCAAGAATGTAAAAGCACAACTAATCCAAGGGTAGGCACTCAAGGGGGCAAGCAAGGGAGTGCATGGGATTGGTCCTCTTTTGCATCTAAGGGATGAGGTTACTACAAGGGATGAGTACACATCTTAAGGGCTGCTATCAATTGGCAAGATGACATTTTTATGTTGTCATCAAAATATCTTAATCTAAGGGCCAAGATTGGAGGAGAAAAAGTGAAAATTCCATCCAATTGTGGAGAGGCCATTCGGCCAAGACTAAGGGAGGGGGTTGATTTCATTTTTTCATATGTTTTTTGGCTGAAAACAGTAGCTTATTTAGCAAAACAAAAAGGTTTTGAAAGAAAGAAAAAAAAAGGTTTTCAATAGAGAGCTTGAAGGTAGCCATCTCTACCAAGCTCTAGCATAGCTTTCTTCTTGTTTTCCATGGTGTTTTCTTGATTTTCTATCTTGTTTTCCTACTACATTTTTCATAGAAATAAAGTTTTTTAATGTTTAATTAAGTTTTCATCTCTTCTTCTTCATCAAAATGGTGGAAAACAAATTATTTTTTTCATGGTTTTATGCTTGGCTGAATATGGCATGTTTGCTTGCCTTGGTTTTCTTTTTCTTTCTTTATTCCTTGCATGTTGTTGTGGAAAATGATTTTAGAAGGTTTCTTAGAGTATTTTATATTCTGATTTTTACAAAAAGATGAAGCAAAAAGGTTGAAATGGCTACATGATCTTGGCAAGACCAAGTGACCATGGTTAGGGGAGAGACTATGCCCAATTTTACCTACCATGAAGCTCACTTTAATTTTGTTATTTAACATGGTTTATTTTCTGATTTTTTGAAATGGAAAGGCTTTATGATCTTGGCAAGACCAAGTGATTATGGTTAGGTGAGAGGCTATGCCCATTTGATACCAACCATGGAGCTTAACTTTCCTGGTTTTATTTACTAGTTTTGCTTGTTATTTGCTTTGCATGTCTATGTTTAATTTTTTATATGTTCTTTAAATTATTTTCTATGCTATATTTGTTTCTATATTTCATTTCCATGCTTGATATTGTGTCCTTCAAGATTTGGCCATTGTGTCATATGCTCATATTGTGCATTTTTTTTTATGTATCATGTCTTATATTATAAACATGTTTGCATTTTTCATATATTGTCATATGGTCATTCGGCTACTCCATGTTAGTATGCCTTGCATGTGCATTTTCATCTTGCTTCTTGGCTTGTTTGCATCTCCATGCCATGAGTTAGCATATCTTGATATTTAGTATGCCTTGCATATGCATTTTCATCTTGCTTCTTGACTTGTTTGCATCTCCATGCCATGAGCTTGTATATCTTGATTTTTAGTATGCCATATACTTGTGAAAATGCTATGATAAAATTTCATCATTTGGGGTATATGACCATTCGGCTATTCCATTTAGTATGCCTTGCATGTGCATTTCCATCTTGCCTCTTGACTTGTTTGCATCTCCATGCCATGAGCTTGTACATTTTGATTTTAGTATGTTATATGCTTATGAAAATGTCATGACATTATGAATCTTGATATGATTTGTCATGTACTTGTGTCATTTACTAGATAGGATTGCATTAGAGTATCATGTAACCATATTCGGCCTCCTCATGCATCCCTTGCCTTGTCATGCATTTGCATTTTGTTTAGGTAACATGCTTTGTATTATCGTATCTCGAAATTGTGTATTAGTTGTTGTTTGTTCCAGCATTGACATTAGTTTCATTGGTCATTGTATGGTCATAGTATTGCTATGCATGTTCATTACATTTTAGGTCTAGGCCATGTTGATATTGGCATGCATATTGGGTCTTAAATCATATTGGTATTGCCATGCATTGCTATGCTATTTAGGTCTTAGGTTACATTAGCATTTTCATGCATATTCATAACATATTAGGTCCAAGTCATATTTACATTATCAAGCATTGCATGCATATTGAGTTAGGATAGCATTTATTGCCATGCAAACTCATGCTAGGCATTTAGGTTATTTTGAATTGTCATGCATTTCCTTTTACCATTTAGGCTTTAGACCATGCATTTCATACATTTCATTTGTTGTATGTTCATGCATTCCATGTCATTGCCACATGATTTATGACTTAGGCCAATCAATGGCTCAAAGTCATGCTCTCTTTAGCATACTTGTGGAAAATTAAAGAGTTGTCAAATTGATTATTCTACCTTTGTGATTTTTTTTACTTAGCTAATTTTTGTCCAAGGTTTTTAAATGTTTTAGCTAATGTCCTTAGGTCTTTAGGATGATCTCCAACAATTTTACTTTGATTTTTAAATGACTTTATCAAAGGCAGAAAATGTGTTTTAACAAAACAGTTTTATTTCACCTAGTGCTCGAACTTTTCTGATTTTTCTAGGCAGTCATCTTTAATCAGAAAATTAAGCCAATTTTTTATCGTATATTTTTACATGTCCTGAGTCTCCAGTATTTTTTTTTTTTTGATTTTTTTGAATTTTTAGAAATAGGCAAAAAAATCATGTGTCAAAACTGGACAATAGAGGCAGATTTGAAATCAAAAGATGAATAATGGTTGAATTTGGCTAAGACATTTAGAGGGGCTTGGTTAGAAGCTTTAGGTACTATCTTAGGGTAGTTTCTAAGCCTTTTTAAACTTTAAAAATAATTTTATAAATCTCGGGTTAAGGGTGGTTAAGTCCGGGATTTTAAACTTAGGAAATTAGAGCCATTTTAAAAGGGTTTGGTAAGGGTTTTAATTTTTATTCAAGTTTTTCCTCAAAATTGTTTTCAAAAAATCACAAAGTTTTTTTTTTAGAAAATCTAATTTGACATATTTTTCTAAGGTAGCCGGATATTTTTTTTAATATACGGATTTCTTTAATTAAAGGATAAAAAAATACATTTTCATGCATTGCATTTTCCATGTTCATGCATTTTATTTAAATGTGTGATTTTTGCTATGATATTTTCCATGGTATTATTATTATTTTGATTCACATTTTATGATCTTATATTGTTTGCCATATGATTTTGAATGTTTCATGATATCCCATTTTTTTTTTTATTTAGTCATTTGTTTTTGTCACATTATTTAGCATATACTATGTTCATGCATTTTTATTTTATTTTCATGCATATTTTATGATAGCATTATTTTATGTTTCATGTCGCTTAGATCATATTCCATGTCATTTAGGTTATATTATCTAGAATATGCCATGTCATTTAAAATTGTCATGTCATTTAAGTCATTTTATCTCATTTAGAATATACCATGATACTTAGGATTTTTCATTTCACCTAGAATATACTATGCCATTTAAATCATGTCATATCATTTAGGTTGCATTATATTATCTAGACTTTGCCATGTCACTTTATTTATTTCATACATATTCATGTTCATATTTTTAAATGTTTTGAAAAAGATAATGATTTTCAATAAAAGTAAAGATATTCCCGAGTTAAAATAATTCATGAGTTCTCTACCAGGTTTGCTGGAAGGAATATCATCAATTATCATTAATAAAAAAATATTTTTCTTTCAAAAAACGAGAATGATTCGAAAAGTTTTCCAAATAAATAAAAATTTCTATATTTTGCTGATTTTGTCGGGGAATATAGGAAAATTTTGAACTAATAAATTCCGGATCATTTTCAATTAAAAATGGAATTATTTTTCTTAAAATTGGGAATTAACTTGAAATACTAAATTAAAAACCAACTTTTTATCGAGACTTGAGATAACACACGATTAATAACGTACCGATTTATACGGGCGTTCTGGGGTGCTAATCCTTTCCCGCACTTAACCGACTCCCAAACCCGCTTCTTTGATTTCTCTGGTTTATAACGCAGACTTGAAATTGGTTTTAAAAATGTTTTAATTAATTTAAAATATTTTATAAAACTGATTTTAATAGGTGGCCGATCACACCTAGCTAAAAAAGATTGGTGGCGACTCCATGTCTTTTTACGAGGCCGTTTTCATATCTTCGACCATTTATTTTATTTCTAGAGGAATTAAGTCGTCTTTTCCTCTGTTTACCCAATGTCACGCTGAACGAATAATAAAGTCTAGCGATTAGACTTGTTATTGTTATTTCTTTTAGGTTGCGACACTCATGTTAATCAAATGTTTTGGAGCAATGAAAAATCTCATAATAAAATGATATTTCACATTTCAATTTCAATTATAAAAAAGAAAAAAAAAAAGTTATTACTTATGAAGAAGGGCAAGGAGGCATTTTTATCTGGATTAGCATCAGAAATACTCTCATACCTGATTATCTGATGGAAGGATAGAAGATGATCAAACTTTCAAGCCATCAAGATAGATTTCTGGTACATGAGCAATCTTGAACCACTCCTCTCTTTTTACCATTTTACGTCTATCTACCAATTTGGGACAAAGTCCTATCTTCAATTTTCTCAAAGAAGTCACATGACTCAATCCCTCTGGCAATGATGATAGCTTTGGGTATCTTAATATCTCAAGCTTTTGAAGTGACGAACAATCTTGTAGCCACTCAGGCAAGGCGTTGAAGTTGGGACAATCATCAACATATAAATACTGCAGGTAGTAGTAGATCCTTGAAGCCATTTAGGCAAACCCACCAACTCTGGTAATTCTCCAAGTAGCAATGAACGAAGTCTCAACTTGCAGTCTTCAATGTCTTGTTCATTCATCATGTTAAGATTTTCACAATCACCGATCACTAGAGTCTCTAATGCAGTAAGGTATTTGATGCTTTGGGGCAAAGATTTGAGACTTCCACAAGAAGTGATCACCAATGTTCGAAGGGCTGTAAAGTGTTGCATACCTTCAAACAAATGTATCAGGTTGTCGCATTTGAAAAAAGATAGAAAGCGAAGAGACCTTAGGCATTCTGTTCCATTCTTTAGGAGAAGTGTCTGTTTTGTGGTTATTTCTAGGAATCTTAGATTGGTCAAGTCCCCTATACCTTGAGGAATCTCTTCAAGTTGACTGCAATCTTCAAGCCTTAAGGTCTGCAAACTCTGAAGCCTGGATATGGATTCAGGGAGTTTCTTGATTCTAAGATTCCTGTCTAGGTCAAGGTATCTCAGATGCTTCAGCGTCCCAATTGAACTTGGCAACACTTCTAGAGACGAGTCACTTAAATTAAGCACCCGCAACTACTTGAATCTTGAAATGCTCATACCGACAAAAGATTCTGTTGGAGCAAGAGAAGAAAAAACGAGAGAAAGAGAGCTTGAGAAAAATAGAACAGATTGAAGAACATCTCACACTGTCTGCTGAGCATGTTTCATTTTCATTCAAATAAGAATTACATAATCAGTGGTTCAACCACCAACACTGTTACACCAAAAGTATGTCAACAACTTTTTAAGTTTTTGAACTAAGTACAACAACTACATCTTGGAAAAATCAACATGACAGATACAATGTCAGCATATCCAAGATTTACATTCAAAACAATACAAAAAGTAAATTAATAAGGTTACAGCAAAAATACCATAACACTCCTCGGCATTTTTGCTGGAAACACCAAGACTTGATCATAATGTTTCAAACCTTGCTTTAGGCAAGGACTTTGTTAAAATGTCAGCAAGTTGGTTTTCTGGGCTGCAATGAACCAACTTTACTTCATTCTCCATCTCAGCTTCTGTAACAAAATGATATTTGATTTTGATATGCTTGGTTCTACCATGAAACACTGGATTTTTGGCTATAGCCACAGCTGACTGGTTATCACACCTGATCTCAGTTGCTTCATTCTGAGTCAGGTTCAAATCCTGCAACAATTTCCTTAGCCAAATTGCTTGGCTTACAGTGGCAGCAGCAGCAATATACTCAGCTTCTGCTGTTGATTGTGTCACTGTTTGTTGCTTTTTAGAATTCCAGGCAAACACACCTGATCCAAGTGTCAAGAGATAGCCAGAAGTACTTTTCATATCATCATAGGAGCCTACCCAATCACTATCAGTATAACCCAGCAGTTTTGATGCAAAGCTGTTTGGCCACATCTACTTGCACAAGGGTGGCACTCTGAGCAACCTAAGAATCAATGCTCTATCCATTCCAAACATTACTTAGTTTTTCTTATGCATGGAGTGAAGAAGTTCTCAAGAAGAAAATTTCTTAATGAGAATCACTACTTTGATTTTTTTACTAATTTTTTCAGTAAAATTGCATTTGAACCAACACTTATTGAGCTTGATTTTGAAGGAAATGGTACTAGGAGCTGCAATGAAGAAAATAGGTGCATTTCGCGTGAGCCATTCAATCAGGATGATCCTCCCAATCATAAGCCTCATCATCTCAAACCTCGAGTCTCTATTTTCAATTCAAACCATATGAAGTGCACAGTTATTGATTCCAATTTGATCCATGAAAGAAAAACATCCAAAATGAGGGAACTGAGATATTTACCAGTTTATTTGATGTTTATTCCCAAACCAGTGTAGAAGGATACTTAAGATTTAAAAAGGATGAACAAGAGTAGAGGCAAATTGATTGCTGAAGTTTTGGTGTAATGGGGTAACTTTTTCATGAAGATGCTACTTGGGAATCCTTGTATGATTTGCAGAGAAAATTTCCAAGTTTTCAGCCTTGAGGACAAGGATGTTTTCCAGAGAAGGCAATTGTTATAGGTCCGAATAGCTACCTAGTCCAGCCTAGTAACGTCAGTAGGATTAATGAGCTCAATCCAATTAGTCTAAGTAAATTAAGTCTATTTATGTTAGTTAAAAAGTACCAGGATATATATGGGTCAATGTGTAAAAAATGATTCATTCAGCTAGCACTGATCAAGAAGAAAATTTTGTTACACATTCTCTCTCTCTCTCTCTTTTTCTTCTTCTTCTAAATTCTTCTCCCTCTGCTACATTCTTTTCTGTTTCTGGAATTTTGCTACAAAGAACAAACAATTCATATCATCTTGTTTCTCTGTTATCTTCTCTTTCTTTTTGAATTTCTAGCATCTAACCAATGAAACTAGTATCGAACTACTTCTGCTGCCAAATTATCCAAATTATTTTGTCATATCTGACACAGATCTCATATCATATCCCTAATCGTGTCGTGTCGACATGAGTACTCCATTTTTAAAGGGTTTGAGCATCAGAGATAATAATAATAACTAATCATAACGGTCAATGGAAAAGAACCTTGAATTCCATGTCGAAGTCTTTGGTTTTAATCTTCTGCACCATTTGGGAGGAAATAAAAATAGCAAGGCAAACACTTTCATTTGCTTCCTTCTTTAATATTGGCCGAGAATTTCTTGATGTAACTTTAAAGATAGAGTGCAATCTATGTTATCCGACTCTTATTTTTTTCAAATGTATCCATTCGAAGTTTGTGTTTAATATATATTCGGATATAAATATATATATATATATATAAAATTTTTAAAAATTTAAACATATCCGTAGTCAACACTCACTCAAAACCGGAAATATAGAATGCAATAATATAATTTGTCAAGACTTTTACTAAAAACTTGAGTACGGCTATAAAAACAAAAATGGAGAAAACCGAATAAATAGATGATATTTCGTAATAATTCAAAAACCAAATGAATAGATGATATTTTATAATAATTCAAGTTTTATCAAGTTCAGTTTCTGTTGGATGGACAATGTCAAACAACAGAAGATTTCCATTTGCTTTTTTGTACGTTACTGTTCCAAAGCAGAGTGAAATTGATTTAACCACTCATTTGAATGTTTCTTAACTTGAAAAAAATCCAAGATTTTCATTTAAGCCCAACGAAATAAGCTCAAAAAAATCCTTCACAAGTCCAAGGCTATACCAAACCCCAAAACTGGAATAACCAAACTAAGGGTAAACCACCAAAAAGAAAGGATTCAATGTAGGTTCATCAGTTCAAGTTTTTGTTCTGCTCCATTTCAAGAGTCATATTTAATAATCTCTATATTTGTTCTCTTTTTATTGAGGAAACGAAAATAAAACCTTTGGTTTGCTTCAAAACTTCAAGGAATAAAACATAACCCTTCTTTCTTTTGAACCTACCCTTTTACCATATGGGTTCAATGGCAACTAAACATGGCACTCAAAAAACCAAGAGAAACAGGAACCAGGAAGAGAAGAAAACAATATCAGCAAACCTCACAATTAACTGCATGCATCTCTTCAAGAATCAAAATGACATAGAAATGTAATACCAAGCAATTAGGGATTTACATATATTCCATAAAATTCATCACATTCTTATGGGTGGGACCAAAGTCAATTGTGAACATTGACCACAACAAACCTCCAATGCCCAAATCTTCATATAGTGCCAGCAAAGCTGGCCAGTTGCATAATGAAACACATAGATTCCTTCATAAGTTAGCATCCCTTTCCTGTCGAATTAGAAACTTGGAGTCAAACCAAGATCTGACTTGAAAGTATAACAAGTTTCATATCCAGAGCCAGAGGCAGAGGCACAAACAAGGGACAAAATACCAAAAGAAAGGGTTACAGGGAAAGCACAAGGACTGGATGCCAAAGTATGATGCATTGACAAATAGTAATGGAGACCATGTTTTGATTAGAAAAAGGCACACATTCATCTATATATAGCACAGCCATGTCAAATTGAAGGAAACATTTGCTTCAAAACTTCATCACAATTCTTTCATAAGCTGCCATTATGACCAGAAAACAAATATTAACACGAGGTTGAGATAACGGACAACAAAGAAAGAAAAAAAATGGAGAATGATGGTAAAATATTGTAGATAATGAAAGCATTCCATTACACAAAGTAAATCATAAAAATTGTCTCTAAAAACTTACATTAAGAACCGCTAATACTGCTAAAAAGTTACTGTAGATGCCTAACATACAAGGAAAAAATGATTTACTATTAAAAGGAAAGTTCTGAAACCTGCTCATCTACAACTCTACTGCATCTTTGCCTTTTTTCTTCTTTTCACTTTTATCAGCCTCTGCATCATTTGCATCTTTAACAACAGCAGTAGCCTCCTCGCTCTCTTTGCTCTTTTTCTTCTTAGACTTCTCTATATCTGGTGAAGTAGCTTCAACCTTATCTTTGTTCTTCTCCTTCTCAGTCTTCTCATCAGTTTCTGCATCACCATCCACTTTATCCTTCTTCTTCTTCTTTTTCTTTTTCTTTTTCTCTTTCTTCTCAACTTCCGCTTCCTCAGCTTTAGCTTTCTTAACAACGACAGGAACAGAGCTATCACTGCTTTCATCCAATTTGCACTTGCGCCCCTCCCCATCTTCCTCATCCTTGCCTTTTTTCTTCTTTTCCTTCTCCTTTTCCACCACTGTAATCTCCTTTTCTACAACAGCTGTCTCACTACCCTTCACAGCCGGTTCAGCAGAAGCTGCAAGGCTTGCAACTATAGAATCCCCACCAGTTGGCAACACAACATTTCTCGACCACTCTTTAGGAGTACTTTCATTTGGCTTCCCATGCTTATCCAATTGACCTTCGGTAATCAATTTCTTCTTCATGGATGTAGTTGGCCCCAAACCCCACTTCCTCGGATATGTATCCCTATCCATAACAACCCTCTTAATCCTTGCCACCACACCATGATCACAAGTAGCAATCAACGCAGTCGTCATTTCTGCAATTCCCAATGCAATCGCCTCTCCTTTAGTAGTCATCAACACAACTTCCTCCCCAACCTCAATATCATTCTCAAACCTCAGCAATCCCAGAATCATCAATTTCGCCCCGTAACAAATAGCATTAACAGCAGAATCCTTCACAACCAACCTCTTATAACTAGTCAAAAGAACTTCAAGAGGCATAATTACCCGCCTCAAATAAGTCTCATCCCTATAATTATCATAAACCCATTGAGCATCCATACATCGTGCATAGTCACCATATTATCTTTCTCCCCTAAAATACCAGACCTAACCCTCCTAAGTTCCTGCATATGCCCACCAACCCCAAGAATCAATCCCAAATGAACACACATAGTCCTAACATAAGTACCCGCCTCACAAGAAATCCAAAAAACAACTAAATGCCTATCTGCATCGTACTCAAGAAGCTTACTTTCGTAAATTGTCCTAATCCTAAGCTGTCTTTTAACAGCCGAAATCAACGGCGGCTTCTGAAAAACGGCTCCAGTCAAAGTTTCAAGAGCCCTAGCAACCTTGGCGACGTCGGGCACTTTGGAATGCAAACGGGCAACGCAGACATACTCCTTGCCTGCACCCTGTTGGGATTTAACAAGCCGTGTGGCTCTATCAATACAAACAAATGAGATTCCCAGTGACTTTGGGGTCCAAAGTTCCACTATGCCCAGTCTTTTCAACGCGTAAAATAAGATTAACCCAAGCAACAACTTCATGGGAAGAAGGGTTAGAGGGCTTATCAAGGTTCAAAATACCGTACCTGATGTATTCAGCAAGGGGTCGCTTGAGAGGAGAGAAACCGGAGGGAAGAGGAGTGTAGTGTCCGGTTCGTACGTTGAGGCGGTCGTAATTTTTGAGAAGGATAGGCCACTGGGAAGTGTCGATGGAAGGGGAGGTGCTCTGGGGTTTGATCATGAAATCTTGGTCGGATTCTTTGGTTTCGGAATCGGGTATGGTTTTTTTCTTGTGCTTTTTCTTTTCTGAACGAGAGAGCTCAACCTCAGACATTGTTTTTTTTTTGGTTCCTTTCCTTTTGGTTAGGGATTCGGAGTGAGTTTAGTGTTAAGTACGAGGTGAGGTAGAAAGAAATGCAAGAGATTGATACAGTTGGGGTTCTGGCGGTTTTATGGAGAAGAGACTGGAAATTTTAGCAGCTTCGTCTGTCTGGGACTCAGGACTTGGTTTAAGGAGGCTTTGAGTCCTGTCTAATCAGTGGGATTGGGCTTCTATTTGTGCGTATATATATATATATATATATATATATATATATATTTTCCCCCCTTTTTGATGCGAACAAAGAAATTTTAAATTGAAAAAAATATTTGAATCTTAAATTTTAACTTATTTTGCTGACTAGTATCGTAAACACATTTTTTAAGTTATTATATAATAATATTTTCATTCAATACATTAAAAATAATAAATAAAATTATTATTTACTTATTTAATATAATATTATTATTATAAATAATATATGAATTTTACTAACAAATGTTTGATGAACACTCTTTCAAATTACTAAATATAATAATGTTTTCATTCCATGCATTAAAATAATAAAAAAATAAAATTTATAGTTACTGCATTTAATAAAATATTATTATAAATAACATAATAACCAATCTTAAAAAATATCTTAAAAACACTTGTTAATAAAACCCATAATATATTTACCATCTTTATTCTTTAAAGAGTATCAAAAGACACTTGTTAAAAAACTATGAACATTTTTAGCACAGTGGTAAATGCAGTTCAGATGGCAGCAAAAACTTGAAGAATAGCTATTGTTTGATGTATACAGACCAAGTCACGAGCTAAAAAAGCACCAAACTATCCGACTTGGTAACATGTTCCATCACCCAAAGATGCTTATCTAAGAGCAGAATAGTATCATCATCAACAAATATGGGACTGGAAGAAAAGACCAAGACAAATCCAAGAAGACAGTCATTTGGAAACAGCACGGTTTAAATGATCATAATCCTTTAGCTCAACTCCTTTTCTTTGGATTTGCAGTAAACCTTAAGTTTGGACTAAGCATCTAGTCAACCAAAACAAGGGGGGAAAAAAAAAAAAAAAACACTTCACCTAGGGCTGCTATTCTTCTGCTTAGCCTTCTCAATAAGGGGTTTCAATTGCTTCTTTTCAGCAAGAAT
Source organism: Fremontodendron californicum (assembly GCA_030761205.1). Classification (NCBI taxonomy): domain Eukaryota; kingdom Viridiplantae; phylum Streptophyta; class Magnoliopsida; order Malvales; family Malvaceae; genus Fremontodendron; species Fremontodendron californicum. The sequence goes on from JAULJL010000005.1 coordinate 29,317,949, forward strand.
TTTAAGGAAGTTGAACAAGAAGGGTATGTAGTTGTGTTTCCTTCGAATATTTTCGGTTCTCCACTTCTTGAATTTCTCCTCCTCCATCAAAATCTTCTCGGTGGCACCCTCAATCCCCGAATTCACTTCTGAAAGTTGTTTGTTTAGTGCTTCAAAACTGGTTTTGTCTGGAAGTCTGTCCGACTGTATAGTAGCCAGCTGCTGCAAGATGCGTTCCCTCTTCTTTTGGAGCTCCTTAAGTTCAGCAGTGTACATCTCTTTCCTGTTCTTGATAACTGCCATGAGGTTGAATCTTATTTCACTCTGGGAATATCTCTCGATTCGTTCTTGGATTACTGGTTGTACCAACTTCAACCATTCCATATCATCTGAACCAGCAGGGCACTGACCAAGGCTTATGGGTCCTTCCTTCAGTCCATCAAGTTCATAGAGTACTCCATCAACTGGTATGTAGCTTATGAAATGGTAGACATCGTCATCTTTCCCAGCTGCCTTCTGCTCCTCTGGAACAAAAGGCTCGGGCCTTGCAAAACTATTATGGGCTGCACGTATAGCTTCACTGTTATTTATAGCCAGACCCTTGAGTTCTGGAGGAAAGTTTTTAGTGAATTCTTTCAACTTTGATAGTTCTGGGCCAATGTCAATATCTGGGCAATTCATGAGAATAGACAATATTGCTTGTGTAGCACAAGCATTATTGATGACCTATGAAAATGTAGAAACATTGTTCAGAACATTTTTGCAAATATATCAGACTCCAGAAATTAATGAATTAGATTGAAACCAACCTGGCTAGCAAAGAACAAATTAGGGTTTGGGTCCTTAATTACAAGACGTTCGTCCTTCTCCCCTGGACGCCATTTGAAAAGGAAAATCAACCCATACACAGGCCTAGCAAGGAAAGAAAAATTACTAAGGAAGAGATTCAAATGTGAAGTTGTGAAATGGCCAGTACCAAGCAAGAACTGACCTAAGATTGTTTAGAGAATCAAGATCCAATGAATACAACTCCTCTACCTGCTAATAAGACATAAGTCATCATGACAGTATAAAGCAGGTAAAAGAAACACAAACAATAATAGTATATTATACATACAATTTATATTCAGACATATATAAAGAATATGCACACCTATGCACACACCAACACACCTGCACAAGGATAGACTTGGGTAGCTGTACACAGGGTTTAACATAGGGGCAAAAGAACAAACAAAATAGTACAGTGGGTAGGTATGGCAATGGCTACAATTTTATTCAACACCAACCCAACCTGATCCAATTAAGTAGGGTCTAATTACCCTATAAACAGGTTCATCTAGAGGCTTTAAGGTTTGCTAATGGTAGATCAATAGCTAGGTTAGAAAGATATTATCAGTTTTGGTAGTCAAAGGCTAAGATCATGGTTTCTATATTGTCAAAGAAGTCCTTTTGATCCAACGCATACATCCTTGTTGGCTAATTAGACATTAAAATACAAATGATCAGTTTATCATCCAAAGGAATTTGGTAATTTTCTGTTTGCTGGAATGGGCATTAGTTATATGGTCCATTGGGTCTAGTTCTGGGTTTAGTTAAATTATGAGGGTTTTAAAAGGAGTCCTTAGCTCATATTACTTTAATACGTTCCTAAGTTTATTGATTTTAAGAATCCTAATCCATTAGGAAAAGACAAGTTAGTAATTTAGTGGGTGCCTATTTATATTTCTCAGTATTGCTAGGATTCGTAGAGTTTATTTCTCATAAAATATTCAGTTTCAGTTATTAACAGTTCTTGGAGAACATCTAATTCAGCAATTTGAGTTTTCCCTCCCTCCTACTTTTCTTCTTCTTATCTCTTGCAACAGTAATTGACTTAGTTTCTACCGAACCAAGAGAAACAAGATACAAACGGAAGCTTAAGGGGCTATGTTATAGGAATCCTTATGCCTTTCAACCACATGTAATTGACATAGTTCTAAGGCTACAAGAGTATGCCTAAAGCCATCAACATAGTTCTTCCAATTGCATGCCTTATCCACAACAATGACAATGAAATGGTTTAAACAGCACGGTACAGAACACACACAAGATAATTAACCTAGAAACTGATTTATTCATTTTTCGTTAAAAGAACTTTGACAGTTTCGGTCCATATATGCGTCTAAATAACAGACAGAGAGGAAATTATAAGCAAAGCTGACCACAAGACAAACATAAGGGACCAATTATGACACATAAAAAAACGAAACGTTACTTGTACGCCTTTAACTTGCATCTGCTGTATAAGTTCTGTAAAAACACCTGCAACACATGGCAGAAAACACTCTTGTCAAGCTTAAATCTCAATACATATTATCCAGAAAACATCACAGTCTAAAGTAAGCAATAAGAGAACTAGAAGACAATCATTCACTTGATGCAACAACATGTTAACACGTGCAATCTCAACTAACAGATAAGATATACATAACAAATCCTATGCCAGAACAATAGTACAACACAACTCAATGCTGAAAGAATCATGCCAGTAGCAAAAAAGCAAAGAACTAAAAAAAAAACTACCTAACAACTCAATCTATACTAAGTTGCCTTTGTTAGGCTTCTGAAAAAGGCTTATTAAGGCCAATGAAGGAGCACCAAATTTCCTCAAGTTGAGGATCATTGATAGCCCTTAGAAAAATGTAACTTCATCTCTAATCATTGGCAACCAGTAAGGCTCCAATCCATCTTATTATAGCATCTTTAAATAGCAGGGACTGGCTCTAGCATTATCATGAACTAAACATCAACATTTTTTTTTTTTTCTGTTATTTTAAATTCCCCCATTAATAGCATGCACGTGCTACGTGCACTTTGAAAATCATATGCATCTAATGAATAGAACAAGATGATCCAATCATCTAACACCTTAACAAATAATCAGATAATAATGAAGCTTATGCGTGTTATCTGCAGGCGTGATGCATCGGGACCAATATCTCCGAACATTATACATAGAATTCTCAAAAGAAGAGAAAAAAAAAAAAAAAAAAAAAAAAAAAGGAGTATGCCTCTGAGGGACAATAAATAAGGCATTAATTGCAATCCTATAAAACAATCCTAACAAAATATTTACCCAAATCATCCTCCTAAGATGAATTGTTGCTCTAATACGCCAAAACCCTATTCCTTATATTTCCTTTCAACTTCTAGTCCCTCACTTTTCCTTCATTGAACATCTAAGACATGTAACCTTCTCAAATGTAGCTTTTCATGAAACCCGTAACATCCTAATTGTTTGACGATATTTAAATTAATATCTCAACTACAGCAATTCATTCCCCCTCGTCACGAGAATATAAAACTGTAACCAGAGACAAACTAAAAAAAAAAAAAACCTTGAAGAAAGCTTTCCTCTTGGATTTGTACTCACTTTTCCTAAGAATCTGCTACAATTTTCCGATAAGGAAATTACATTTCCCATTCACTTATTAATATTTCACCTAAACCGTGTCTCTAGCTCAATGAAAGATATTATACACAAAAATTAAAGAAAAAGTAAAATCAACAATTTCACCATTCAATTATATTTACTCCTGAACCCTAAAAATATTTATAAATTGACGCCTAACAACCCAGACTTCGCCTAACCTTAGTTATTCTCCCCCTCTTAAACTTCATCAAATGTAAAAAAAAAAAAACGAAATTGAAAACCTGATGAAACACACACACAAAAAAAAAAAAGAAAAAAAAAACAGAAGAAAAGAAAAGAAAATGTGGGAAGACAAGCAAAACCCATCAACAAGTTAAATAAATAAGAAAGCAGTTCACCTTGTAATTAAGAGTAATTCTAAACAAATAAACAAATTGAATTAAAAAAAAAAAGACAGAGAGAGAGAGAGAATAAGAAAAGGCAAAACCGGGATCGGATTCAATTGTGCACCAAGACATGATGAGAAATTAGCAGCTGCCGCCTGCGACAAACAAACAAACAAACAGTAAATTGTTTAAAATTTGCAAAACAGCAGAACATAACAATTAAGAAATACCCAAAACTCACCAAGTCTGTCAGAGAAAGAAAGACGGCGTTTGGTTTTTGGGTCTTTCTTCTTCCTCAACGCTAATGGCTAAAAAGCTTCGTAGGGCTACTTCAGCTGTGAGCTTTTAAGCACTGCGCTTTACCATCGGCGATTTGGATTTAACAAATGAATCTCAACCCTTGGTCCCAATTTAAAGTACTACTCACTCCGTCCAGTTTTCTATGTCATCTTCAACTTTTGAGTGATTGTTTGGGACTGTTAGTTTCGGTAAAATTAAAAATAGTTGTAGTACTAGTAGTAAGATTAATTATTTTAGTTGTGAAAAATATGTTCGAATTCAAAAGGAAGAGTAAAAAAAATAATCATTAAAAAAATTAAATTAAAATATGTATATATATAATAAATAATTATATTTATATTAAATAATAAAATATATATTAAAATTATATTTATGTTAAATAATAATAATTAAAAATTATTTATTTTGAAAAAATAAATTAAATAAAAAATTTGAATACATTTAAAAAAAAAAACAATGTAAGGGGATAAAAGAGAAAATTTCTCTCTCCACTAGGGTCTAGTTACCAAGTGAACCCCGTCTCTCCGATCTAATTGGAGGGGCCAGTGGGGAGCTGCTACCAGTGGGAGGTTTTTTCCCCACAAAATCATTGGAATCCCATCAAGGTAGATAATACCGTATCGGAGGACGTAATGTTTTTGTTCTGGTAATGATACGTAACGGTATCAGTGTGTTTCGGTATACCGTTTTACCGATATTTTTTAAATATTATTTATATAACCTATTTTCAAGTTTCATAATAAAATATATATCATATACATATGCAAATATACCTCAATTATCTGCATAAAATATATATTTATATGTAAATATAAAATTACAAATTACAAATATTTAATATCCAAAATTTTTAAACATCAAATAAATAAATATAAATAAATAAATATAAAAATATATAATAAATTATTATGAATTAAGTTCACTAGAATAATTTAATAAATATATTTATTTTTAAATGTAATTATAAAATAAAAATAAAAACGATCATTATAGAGAAAACATCAAAAATTGATTTAAGACAATCAAATAAGTGAATTTTTTTAAAAAAAAATTAAAATCTGATACCAATCGGTACGAATCGGTACATGCCGATATTGATAGGTACAGACTGGTACAGACCGGTAAAAAAAGGGAAACGGTACACTACTGGTACAATTTCGTTTAACTCAAAGTAGTCAATACCGTATCGGTGAGCGACCATTTTTGTTCTGGTATTGGTATGTATCGGTACTGGTGTGTTTCGACGTACCGTTCGGATTAACCTACGAGACTGTTATCGTTTCGGTTTACCTTAAAAACGATACGTACCGACCAATACGATCGTTATCGATACGGTATCGATACTGTACCGATAACACTAATTTTACCTTAAAATTGATACATATCAGTCGGCACGGCCGATATCAGTACGGTGTCGACTACCATGGATCCCATCACATCAAAAGTGCGATGAGATCTAAATGAAGTCTAAATCTTTGTTTGAATTGAAAGGATGAAAAGATAAATTTCAATTTTAGCATTATATTCATTATAAATTAAAATTAAAAATAAAATTTTAAAAATAATAGATAATTTTATAAATATACGTATTTTTTATTTTATTTCTTCTTTTCTTTCTACTTTGGAATAATTTATTTTTTAATAAGTATAAAAAATATTAATCTTTCTTTTTTATCACATACACTCAATTTTATTTTTACCTTTTCACACTTCTCCGCATATCCTTCCATATTTTTCCAACTTATTAAACACATCCTAAAGGAATTTAAGGAAAAAAAAAAAAACTTTTAATTTTACGAGTAAAATTAAGTGATAATACACAATCTTTTAAAAAATTATCATTTTTAACCATGACTTAAAAATTAATCAATAAAATCAATTTCTGAGACCTAACACAAAAATAAATTTTAGGATTCATTGTTCACTTGTATCAATTACCTAATGTTTCAATATTTTTTCAATTCAAAATTTTGTATTTTATTTTGATAATTTTGAAATATTTTATTTTTTAATAAATACATTTTTATTTGATAGTAAAATCTCAATATTTTAAGTTTATTAAGCTGATTTGATATTTTTTTCTTTTTCTAATGAAAGTTATAATTAGTGTTATCAAATTTGATTTGATAATCATGATTTAGATCCTAAACGTTTACACCCTAATAATTACCTCTTTTTAGGATTTTTCTTTTGTCTTCCTAATTTTATTTTTAACATGCAATAAACGGTCCATATAACTTCGTGAGTTCGTGTCTGTTATCATTACAAATATATCTGAATTAAAAGAATATTAATTTTTTTATCCTTGGTACAAGTGAAAGATGATTTCTTAAAAATTGATTTTGTGTAAAGATTTTAGTTCCAAAAATGATTTTAGGCCTAATTAAATAAATCATGTTTAATTGGATAAATGACAATTTTTTTTTATGATATTAATTATTTGGGTAGAACCAACTTTTAGGGTTTTTTTAGTAATATGATCAAGGATATCTCAAAATTTCCTTGAGAGTAATCCTCTATCCAAGTAATTTTAAGAGTATCCTAGCATCAGTTTCATGCATTCAAAATTGGCTTGGAGTGTTCCTTACCAATTAAGACTCAAAGTTTCAATATTCTTTCAATTAAGGTATGTTTCTAATAGGAACAGACGCGTAATTACATGCACCGTTTTATTTCACGTGAAAAGCATAATTAGGAAGATATTTTTTTTTCTTAAAAAGAGATCACCACTACGATGCAAATTTTTAATCATGAGTTCATGACCATCAAATTTGATAACACTAATTATAACTATTGGATAGTATGTGAAAAGTTGAAAATAAAATAAAATAAGGACAATGAATCTAAAATAATGAGACTTTGTTATCTAATAAAAATGTATTTACTAAAAGAAAATAAAACTTTTAAAAATTATTAAAATAAAATACAAAAGCTTGAATTGGAAAAATATTGAAAATTTTGGTACTCAATTGGTACAAGTGAAAGGTGAAATCCTAAAATTTGACTGTGTAAAGAGATTAGATCCAAAAGGCGGTTTTAGCAACAAAAAAAAAAAAATAATAGTTATCATTTACGACCTTTTAAAGGATTTCAACATATATCCTTTCGTTAGTCAATAGTTAAACAATTGAAGAAAGTATTAAGTTGTTAGCCCATGTGAGTTTGATATAAAGACGTGACATGATCCATCGACATATGTGATAAGTATAGACAAGAAAAATTCTGTCCAAGAAATCAGTTTGCCACACATGAGTCACATATTTAAAATTTATCAGGTGGAATTTTTCTTCCCACACTTAACATGTCGATAGATCATGTCACGTGTTTGCAACAAATCTTATTGGTTGACAAGGTAACTGTCGCAACCTAAAAAATAACGAGTCTCATCACAAGACTTTATTATTCGTTAAGCGTGACATTAAAAAATCGATGAAAAGTCGACTTAATTCCTCTAAAAAAAATGAAGGTTTTGAAAATGACCTTAAAAAAGACATGGAGTCGCCACCAATCTTTTTTAGCTAGGTGTGATCGGCCACCTATTAAAACCGGTTTTATAAAATATTTTAAAAATTAATTAAAACATTTTAAAAACCAATTTCAATAGGTGGCCGATCACACCTAGCTAAAAAAGATTGGTGGCGACTCCATGTCTTTTTTAAGGTCATTTTCAAAACCTTCATTTTTTTTAGAGGAATTAAGTTGACTTTTCCTCGATTTTTTAATGTCACGCTTAACGAATAATAAAGTCTTGTGATGAGACTCGTTATTTTTTAGGTTGCGACAGCTTGGCGACTCCACTGGGGACTATTAGAGAGTCAGGCCTAGAATTAGTCGTGTGTTATCAAAGTCTCGGTTTTCTTGGTTTAATTGGTATTTAATTTTAATTCCCACATTTTTTTTAATAAGGAGAATTTTGAAAATAATAAAATATTTTTAAATTTGTTCATACTCATGTGCATGCATTTTATTATTGTTCTCTAGTTATTTAAGGTTGTATATTATAATTGCTTGTTGGTTAATGCGTTACACTATTCTTGAATGTTTTAATTGCTAGTGCATTTAGAATAAGGTTTGTAGAATAGGTAGTGAAAGGTTTGTTATTCCTCCACACACACTACACGTGCATTTGCATAACATGAATCCTCTACCCGGGTTCCGTCCTTTTAAGTGGGAGTAAAGTAACTAAGCCTTCGTGATTGATCCTCCGTATGGGCTAGTGAAACACTTTCGGAGTATAAAGTACCTAATGCCTTCGTGATGATCCTCCGCATGGGCATAGGAAAATATACTCTAACGAATTGAACCCGCTTTTATCGGGGTGCCTTACTAGCCTTCACCGGCGACAGTGAGGAACAATTCGGGGCCTTAGAACCGATTCACCCTCATATAGTGAACCTAGGCGAAGCCATGCCGGATTTCCGTTAGATATACTGAAAATAGGAACACATGGAGGGATATTTCTAAACTTTTTGTTACCTATTTTACACTCCGAATAAGTGTGGTAGATCGGGCAACGATGTACGTACATCGCCCGTAATAAATGGGATACTCCGCCTCGAAGGCATCGTGATGCCTAAATAAGCAGATATTGTTGGGGCAGATGTTCATTAGCTGTTTCAAAAACAAACAAAAAAACAAAACAAAACAAAACAAAAAAAAAATCATTTTTCAAGCATCTTTGCATGTTGCATATTTCATGCATGTGTGAATAGAGCATGTACATTTTTGGTTGTGTTATTGATCTCATTCTTTGCAATAAACAGTTGGTAATTTCATTTGATGATTTCATAAAACCGGTAGTGTCACATGAACATTTGCATATTGTACCATAGTGGGATCCACCCTGAAATTCTTTTGAAATAATGTGATTGGTTTTTCATAAAAAAAAAATCATAAATTTGGAGGCAAATCTTGCATAATGAGATTTTTGAATAATCAAGATTTAGGTCCCACCAATTTCTTGTAATCATTGATTTCTTTGTATATACCTTTGTGTTAATTCATTTATTTTTTGCATGTATCATTTTGACATCATGTTATAGTCATAGCATGCATGGTCATTCATTGTAAGATACGTTTATGACATGCATGGTCATTATTTGTATATACTTATATATCAATTTATTCTTTCTTTACATGCATCATGTTGGCATCAAGTTGCATTCATGCATTCATAGTCAGCATGATTTTTCTATGTATCCGTATATCAATTTATTCTTTCTTTACATGCATCATGTTGGCATCAAGTTGCATTCATGCATTCATAGTCAGCATGATTTTTTTTTTTTTTTTGTATATATCCATATATCAATTTATTCTTTCTTTACATGCATCATGTTGACTTTGGGTTGCATTCATAACAAACATAGTCAACATGATTTCTTTGTATATGTCCATGCATTAATTTTCTTATTACATACATCATGATTAACATTAAGATGCATTCATGACACATGGTCAGCATGATTTTCTTTGTATATACTCTGTATCAACCAGTCATTATTTGCATCGTGTTGCATTCATAGGGTATATGATCATTCATTGGGAAATATGCTAAAATGTACATGATCATTCATTGCATATATCCATGCGTTGATTTGTTTATTCTTTGCTTGCAACATGTTGGCATTGTGATTGCATTTATCACATACATGGTCAGCATGTTTCCATTGTACATGTCCATACATCATATTGTTTAGGCTTCACATGCATCAAATGACAATCATGGCTCATTCATCATGACATACATTTGGGGGAAATAAAACAGAAAGTTGGCTTGGCTTTAGGAGTCTTTGAAAGAGTTTCCATTTCAAATCAGAAGAAGTACTGAGTACCCTTTTAATACAGGCTAGTGCTATGGAGGATGAACAACTTGCCCGAATGGAAAAAATGGAAAGGGAACAGAAAGAATTGCGAGAACAGCTGACAAAGTTCCAAGCGGAATCTAAGGATCAGATGACTAAATTGATGGAGCTGATGTCTGCCGTAATCAAGGGAAAAGGATACATCGAAAACTTTGTCGCCGTAGAAGGGTTAGAGGCACAAAAGGGCCAGGATGAGGTCGTAATAAGTGATGCCCAGAACACTGTTAACCTCATCAATGTCCTAAACTCAGATGATCTAGCTGAACAGGCAAAGTTGAAAAGGGTTGCAGTAAATGAGGTTCAGTTGGCAGATTCCCAAGGGAAATGTCAGTTGTTAGATGAAAGGCTCCGGGCAGTAGAAAGAACAGATGTATTTGGGAGTTTAGATGAGAAAGAACTATGTTTGGTCCTCGATTTAGTCATTCCTCCTAAGTTCAAGATCCCTGACTTTGTGAAATATGACGGGACGACCGATCCATCAGCCCACATCACTATGTTCTGTCGGAAGATGACAAGTCATATAGATAATGATAAGCTTTTGATTCACTGCTTTCAGGATAGCCTCAGCGGGTCTGCAATTAGGTGGTATAGTCAGTTGAGCAAGGATCAGATTCGCTCTTGGAATGATTTGGCTAGGGCTTTTCTAAACCAGTACAAGCATATGACCGACAAGACACTTGATCGTCTTACTTTGCAAAATATGGAGAAAAGAGCTACTGAGAGCTTCAAAGAATATGCACAACGGTGGATGAGCCTGGCTGCCCAAGTACAACCGCCCTTGACACAAAAGGAAATCACTATCCTTTTTGTGAATACACTACAGGCCCCGTACTATGACAGACTCGTCGGCAATGCTTCGAAGAATTTTGCGGACATGGTAATTTCAGGGGAGATGATTGAGAATGCTATCAAGAATGGGAAACTTGAAAGAGAAGGAACATCCAATGCCGAGAGAAATAAGGCACCAAGAAAGAAAGAGGAAGATGTCCAAACTATGGGAGATTTCATCCCATATTCCCAATTTCCCTCATACCAATCATGTTACCCTACTGAGGTATCTCCAAGCCTTTATCCTTACCTACCTACCCAAACACCTAATCCTATACCAGCCCTTGCAACAAGGCCTACTTCTAGAAAACGACCGCGGGAAAATCAAGAAAGAATTCCAATCCCCATCCCTGACCTACTGCCATTACTAATAAAGAATCAGTACCTTACCCCGGTACCTTTGAAAATAACTCCGAATCCATCAGCGATGAGTTATGACCCTGACAGCAAGTGTGATTATCACCTAGGGGTAGTTGGGCATTCAACTGAAAAATGCAGACAACTGAAGGAAAGGATTGAAAGTCTTATCCGTGATAGTATTTTGACACCGGAGCTTATCGATCAATGGAAGGCCGCTTAGCCCTAAATCAGTTTCTTTCAGGGTTTTAGGGGGAGAATTACTACCTTTGAAGGATGTCAATAAGAGCATTTTGACACATGTAGTTTTATACACTGTGATGATGAAAGCACTTGTCTCATGTTAACATCTACATGAATTAAATGAATTTTGAATTTTAGATGCTTTGTGTTTGTTGTGTTTTAAAATAACGTGAATTTGCAAAAACAAGCATTAAGGAAGTTTTAATAATGGATAATCTCAAGAAGATTGATGATCAGTGTTAGAACTGACCCAACACCATCCCCCTCTTTTTTGGGCTTCTCTATACCTAAACCTTGAACCGAGACCACTTGAAAGACCTAATACTTCGAGGAATATGAATGATTGAATTTCATAAACCATTGTCGTCATAGAATAAGCAAAGATGTAGATCCTAGTCTAGGCTATGAAGAAAGGAACAAACTTTTCAAAAAAATTTCGAACTCCTTGAAATTAAACAAATGAGACATTCTTTCAAGAGTTTAGATTTTGATAATTTGGTGTGTGTCAAGATTGTGCTAAAACCATTCATGACCTTTCCTAATAACCACAAAACACTAATTGCCCAAACATCACTTGATGATTGACATCCTGGGGCACAATGATTAAACTAGATTATCCCTTGTCCCAGAGAAAACCCGTTTTTGGGTCATATTTTCCTTGTCTCTTCAAAGAACTCAGATTGGAAACTCAGCCTTTTCAAAATAGACCTAGACTTGCTATGTTCCTCGTTGATACAGATACTCATGGTTAATCAAATTGGGGCATCATATATGGAAATGATGGATACATGGTGAAGAAGGATGGGCTAACATACGAATCATTGGGGCATGCAATGAAAAAAGAAAAAGAAAATTTATGATATTATGCATATGAGAATTCGGATGATTCCAAAGTGCAAAATGAAAATTTGATTATCTATTTCCCCTGGGGATTGCTTTTCAAAGTGAATATTCATGCTTGACATGAGGAATGGCCATCTTTCATATTCCTTTCGCATAAAAAAGAAATTATCCATAGTCACCCCTTTTGAGCCAAAAGAATTTTTTCTTATTTGAACCCTGATCAAGGATCACCCTCTACACTAGGGGGCAAATGTAAGGAAAGATCTTTTTAAAACATCATTGAGAAACGAATCCTAGCTCAAAGACAGATGCAAAGCAAATGGAGCCCCGAATAAAGACGGGCTCACTCCGTTGAAAAAGAAGGGGGGCAAAATGAAAAAAGAAAAAATGAAAAAAATGTTGAAAGATATGGCAAATTGAAAGCCAAAAGCAAAGAAGAAAAAGAGCAAAGTCAAAAGGAAAGAAATGTCCAAGAAGGAACAAATGCTTCAAAGAGAATCCTCCTCAAAAAATGGATCCTTGATCTGATTACCCTCAAACACATATTTTGGGCCTATTTATCCTTTCTTTTTGAACCCCGAACCATGGCCTACATTACGTGCTTTAAAAGTCCATTTTGATCAAGCATGAATATTTAATTTGAAGGGTTTTTCCTCGGATTTTATCCCATCTCATCAAATTATCATTTCACTAAGGAAGAATTTAGAATTCTCAAGTGTATGGTAGAACAAAAAAGAAGAGAAAAATTGGAAAGAATGGGACTCTAGGGCGAAAACCCAAAAATGGGCGGTCTAGAGTAAAATGGAAATTTTTGATGCCATCTATGAAAGTGCCAATACCACAAAAAGAGAAGGTCTTCCTAAAAAAGTGGTCACCGAGGAACATCTAGGAATACCTGAAACTCCCAAATTGTCAATTCTCATTCAGAGGATTGTCTTCAAAAACTGAAACTTTTTTTCCAAGATTAAACTTTTCGGTTTAAACATCCCGGCCAATCTTGACGCTTGTCAAAATGCCTTGATATGGAAACTAAAAGAATGTTGAATTTGTTTGGTTCTCAATGAATTCATGATTTATAAAACCTGTTCCATTTGTGAGCCTAGAAGGGATATACATTTTTGTCATGAAGTTTTCCTGGAAAAGACAGAATTTTGTTATACCAAGCCTTGCCAATCCCAGTTAAAAAAACCCAGATTGACACTTAGAGAAATTTCTAACAATGATCATCAGTCTTCAAAAGATTTGTACATCACACATTGTGGGGTTAATATATTTTTTGTTCAGAAGTTTTCAAAATAAGAAAACAAAAAAAGATATTTTTTGAAATACCCATTTTGATGTTGACATGAGACAAAGATTTTTTCTAACCCAAAGGTGTAGAACTGCCAAGATAGGTCCTGACTTCCAGATATGAGGAGAAGAAATAGAACCCGGTTCAGAACTCTGTTGATGAAAGTTTGAAAACTGTTGGGGCAAAGAGAATAGCCAAAATGAATTGAAGATATACTCTGATTTGAAGAGGAAAAATGAATTTGAAAGGCTAAGCTAAAGTCTAGAAAAACAACCGGGGGCATTTGCATCACTCATGAGCACTCATCTCTTTATCGAGCTTTTGCATCTGCACAGTGTCGGCAAACATTTGCATCATTCATGGGTATTTGCATTGGCATTATTCCATAAGCGTCTGCATTTTACCTTTACATTTACATTCTTTATGGAATTCACATTTGTGTCATCTCAAGCAATTGCATCATTTCTAGAACCATTGCATTTTCATTAATGTGTGGTAATTGTAGTTACACCATTCATAAACCAGTTACATGAACACTATTAGTAGGGGCATCTGCATCATGAAACATGGGCATCAATCCAGGCCATTTGCATTTGCACTAAGAAATATTTTACATTTGCACCATGAAGCATGAGCACCTTGTTAAAAGACATGTGCATCTGCATCATTTCTCAAAGCTTCTGGTGGGGATATCCAAAATTTTACAGTTTTTTAAAAAAGTGAACAAGTCTTCGGTGGTGATAGCTGAAGCCTCTGGTGGAGATATCCAGGGATTTATAATTTTGAAAAATGAGAAATCTTCTTCTGAAGGAGTTACCCAGAATTTTACAATGAGCAAGTCTTTGGTGGTGATAGCCGAAGCTTCTGGTGGGGATATCCAGAATTTTACAGTTTTAAAAGTGAACAAATCTTCTGTGGTGATAGCCGAAGCCTCTGGTGGAGATATCCAGGGTTTTATAATTTTGAAAAATGAGAAATCTTCTTCTGGAGGAGTTCCCAGAATTTTACAGTGAGCAAGTCTTCGGTGGTGATAGCCAAAGCTTCTGGTGGGGATATCCAGAAATTTACAGTTTTAAAAGTGAACAAGTCTTCGGTGGTGATAGCTGAAGCCTCTGGTGGAAATATCCAGGGTTTTATAATTTTGAAAAATGAGAAATCTTCTTTTTGGAGGAGTTATCCAGAATTTTTTTCCAACATGTGCATTTACATCAAGAAGCATTTGCATCAATCTAAGTTATTTGAATCTACATCAAAAAACATTTACATCAATCCAAGCATTTACATTTGCATCAAAGACATTTGCACCAGTTTAAGTCATTTCGTGTCTTATTCAACACCTGCATCTGCACCAAAAAGCATTCGCATCTTCTCAAAATCGTTAGGTTAATTTTCAACAATTCTTCAAAGACCATTTTTAAGACCTCCGGGCATAATTTTTCAAATCACAGGTAAGACCTCCGGGCAACATCTTTAAGACCTCCGGGCACAACTTTTTTTCAGGGGTAAGGCCTATGGGCACCGTTTTTAAGACCTCCGGGCATAATTTTTCAAATCGCAGGTAAGACCTCCGGGCAACATCTTTAAGACCTCCGGGCATAACTTTTTTTTCAGGGGTAAGGCCTATGGGCACCATTTTTAAGACCTCCGGGCATAATTTTTCAAATCACAGGTAAGACCTCCGGGCAACATCTTTAAGACCTCCGGGCATAACTTTTTTTTTTCAGGGGTAAGGCCTATGGGCACCATTTTTAAGACCTCCGGGCATAATTTTTCAAAGCACAGGTAAGACCTCCGGGCAACATCTTTAAGACCTCCGGGCATTACTTTTTTTTCAGGGGTAAGGCCTATGGGCACCATTTTTAAGACCTCCGGGCATAATTTTTCAAATCACAGGTAAGACCTCCGGGCAACATCTTTAAGACCTCCGGGCATAACTTTTTTTCAGGGGTAAGACCTCCGGGCACCATTTTAAAGACCTTTGGGCAACATCATTTTTAAGACCTCCGGGCACCAATTTTTAAGACCTCCGGGCACAATTACCATTTTAAGACCTCCGGGCACCAATTTTAAAGACCTTCGAGCATAAATTTTTCTTTTGAAAATCGAATTCGTTTCCTTAAGACGAATCGAACCTTGTTTAGGCAGGGAATTCAATTTAAGGACAAAATCTTCAATTTATTGTTTTAAAAGAAAAAAAATGAAAAAATGAAAAAATAGAAAAAATAGAAAAAAGGAAAAAAGAAAAAAGAAAAAAGAAGAAAAAAATGAAAAAAATGAAAAATGAAAAATGCAAAAATGAATGAAGAAATGAAAAAGAAAAT
This sequence comes from Fremontodendron californicum, assembly GCA_030761205.1. Classification (NCBI taxonomy): domain Eukaryota; kingdom Viridiplantae; phylum Streptophyta; class Magnoliopsida; order Malvales; family Malvaceae; genus Fremontodendron; species Fremontodendron californicum. The sequence goes on from JAULJL010000005.1 coordinate 29,333,776, forward strand.
CCCTTTCCCTTTCTTTCACATGTGATTTCACTGACCGTACAAAATTAGTGTCGGTTTATCTTTGCCTGATTCCTGATTCTCAGCAATAGCCAAAGAGGGGCAGCTGTAGACACCTAATTTTGTCCGGACCACTAAACAGGTATGTTTTCTTCCTATATTGATGTTTCCGAGTGTAAAAAGACTGTTTTCATCCTGCAGGTGGTACTCCGAGTCTTAGTTTAAGAGGGCAAGCACAAAAAGTCATACTTGAAAAAAAGTCAACCCCGAAAAAAAGTCAACCCCGAAAAAGTCAACTCCAGAAAGTCAACAACTAAAAAAGTCAACCCATTTTCAAAATCAAGATTTTAAGTTCAATTGAAAAATGGCGAAAGAATTTTGATAATCCGAGGTCTACATTGAAAGATATGGAGTTCGGAAGTTGGGATTTGGAGATTGAGTAGAAAGGAAACCCTAATCCGAGAAATTTGGGGAAAAGTGCTTAAACGATCAAATTGATCAAAATTGAAGGTTCCAAATGAAAGATAAGCACTGACTACGGGTAATGGAGAAGTCACTTGCAAGAAAAATCGAAAGAAAAGTCAATCCGGGAGAAAACCGAGAATTAGGGTTTTTAGTGGATTTCGGTGAAATCGGGAAGAATCACAGAAATGGCCCGACTTGGTAAGACCAAAGCCCCCAATGGATGAAGAATGATTAAAAAGGATGGCCCAAGGCTCAGATTGAAGAAAATCTGAAAATGGGACTTGTTTTGAGCAAAACCGGGTTTCGGAGGTAAAAGGGCAAAATTGGAAAATTTGGGAAAAATAGCAAATGGACTCCGAAAATTCTAAAAAATTTGTCAATCTCATTCTTAAATCATTTGAAAGAGATTGGTAAAAGAAAATCTTGATTCGGAATTCGTTTGCAAAATGGCCAAATCCCGGGCTTCTTATGTAGTGATTCAAAAAGGAAAATCCCGGAAAAATAGCAAATGAGCTCCAAATCTTTTGAAATTTTGCAGATCTCATTTTTAAATTATTTGGAAGAGATTGACGAAAGAAAATCTTGATTCCGAGTTCGTTTGCAAAATGGCCAAATCCCGGGCCTCCTATGCAGTAATTCAAAAAGGAAAATCCCGGAAAAATAGCAAACGAGCTCCAAATCTGTTGAAATTTTGCAGATCTCATTTTTAAATTATTTGGAAGAGATTGGCGAAAGAAAATCTTGATTCCGAGTTCGTTTGCAAAATGGCCAAATCCCGGGCCTCCTATGCAATAATTCAAAAAGATAAATCCCGGAAAAATAGCAAATGGACTCCAAAAATTCTGAAATTTGGAAAATCTCATTTTTAAATTATTTGGAAGAGATTGGCGGAAGAAAATCTTGATTCGGAGTTCGTTTGCAAAATGGCCAAATCCCGGGCCTCCTATGTAGTAATTCAAGCCGATAAATCCCGAAAAAATACCAAATGAGCTCCAAAAATCATGAAAACTTCCAGATCACACTTTTTAATTATTTTGAAGAGATTGGTGAAGAAAAATCTTGATTTGGAGCTCGTTTAAAAAATGGTAAAATGTAGGGGCATAAAAGGGCATTTTGGGAAGAAAAATTCCAAATAAATAGCAAACGGACTCGGATAATTTTGAAAACTTCCAGAACTCAATATTTTATTATTTTGGAAGTATTAAAAAAAGAAAAATTTAATTTGGAGTCCGTTTGATATTTATTTGCATCCGGGGGGCAAAATGGTCATTTCACCCAAGCAACCGAAAAGGGCTTCTTTGGGCCTTTCAAAAAAATCAGAGTTGGGCTGGAAAAGAGAAGTGCTGGCCTGCCCAAGCCCAAAGGAAGGAGGAAGCTTCTGATTTTTCAATCAAATGGCTAAAAATCAAGAGTTAGTTAGAGATTCTCTTTGATCAAGCCATGGTGATTAAGCCACATAAGCTAAGAAAGATGTCAACATTATTCTTTAACAGCTGTAATTTGAGAGAGCTGAGATGCTAATCTAAAGGTGGTAATTTCATGATTTTTCACCTTGAATTATTAGCCATTTGATGGAAAATTGGTTACACAAAAAATGACAACATCCTAGGGGAGGAGAGAGGTAAAATTCTGCCACCATTAAGGGGAGGGGAGAATTTCGAATTTGGGGGTTCATTTTGGCTGATTTCTCTTAGTTTTTCTTAGTTTTTATCTTCTTGGTTGAGAGCAAAAAAGAAAAGTTTAGAAAAAAAAGGAAAGTTTGAAGAGAAAAGCTTGAAATATTAGCTTCTTGAGGTTGCTCTTGAGCACCAACTCTTGCACTTTCTTCATTTTCTATTATTGTTTTTGCTATTTTGATTTCTACTTGGTGAGTTTTCATTTTAAAATAATGTTTTTGTTCTTCCTTCATTTCCTTTCTTAAGTTTATTCTTTTTACATTTTATTTTTACAATAAACTCACCATGGCCAAATGGCCTACATTATTTATTTTGAGTTGCTGTTTTGGGTTTATTTTACCATATTGTTTATGCTATTTTTTTTGATTTTGATGTTTTAAATGTTATGTTACTTCATGTTCTTGAGTTATATTTTAATTTGGTTGCTTTGTTTGTTGCCATTTATGTCTTAGATATCATGTTTTTGCATTTTTAATTTTCTGTTATCATGTTGTTTAAATTTGAGCATGTTTTAGATTTAGCATATTAAGTGTTTGTGAAAATGCTTGTGTGATTCCTTGCATGATTTTTGTTTTATATCTTAGTTGAGCATGTTTTAGATTTAGCATATTAAGTGTTTGTGAAAATGCTTGTGTGATTTTTGCATGATTTAAGTGTTATGACTTAGTTTTTCATGCTAGTATGCCAAGTGTTTGTGAAAATGCCATGCTTGTTGGAGCTTGAGGCCATTTGGCTACTCCATGTGTTTTGCATTGTGTGTTGCATTTTTTGTCATGCTAGTTGTTAGGTTTTTGCATTTGCATGATATTTGGTTGGATTTTTGAATTAAGCATGCCTTGTGTTTGTGAAAATGCCATGCATATTTTAGGTCTAGGTTACATTAAATGCCATGCAAGTTCATTTAGGTCTAGGTTACTTTATGAATGCCATATATTTTTTCATGACATTTAGGTTTAAATCCATTCATTTCATGCATTATGTTTGCTGCATTGTTTCATACATTTCATGTTCATGCCACTTGAATAATGACTTGAGCCAATTAATGGTTCAAAGTCATGCTCTCTTGAGCACACTTGTGGAAAATTAAGTTTGTCAAATTGATTATTCTACCTTTGTGATTTTTTTTACTTAGCCAATTTTTATCTAACTTTCAAAAAGTCCTAGCTACTGTTTGCAAGTCATTTTATGAGTTTCAAATATTTTTACTTTGATTTTTAAATGATTTTATCAAAGGCAAAAATGTGTTGGCAAAGCAGTTTTTTCTCCTCCAAAAACTCGCACATCTCTGATTTTTCTGGGAATTCATCTTTGATCAGAAAATTAAGCAGATTTTTTTCTCGTGTAGTTTTACATGTCCTGAGTCTCCAGTATTTTTTTTTTCAGAATTTTTGGAATTTTTAAAAATAGGGTAAAAAATCATGGATTAAAACTGGACAGTGGAGTCAGAATTGAATTTAAAGAAAAACCATTTTTCTGTTTTGGTTAATTTACTTAGAGTGGGCTGATTAGGAGGGTTAGCTACTGACTTAGGGTAATTTCTAAACCTTTTTAAACTCTAAAAATGGTTTTTCAAGTCCCGGGTTAAGGGTAGTCAAGTCCGGATTTTTTTAAACTTAGAAAATTAGAGCCATTTAAAAATTTTTAGCCCAGTTTTTATTTTTAATTCAAACTTTTCAAAATTGTTTTCAAACAATCACAAAGTATTTTGGTTTTAGAATATTTAATTTGACATATTTTCCTAAGGTAGCCGGATATCTTTTTAGATATACGGATTTCCTTAATTAAAGGAAAGAATACATTTCATGCATTGCATTTTTATATTCATGCATTTTATATAATATGTGATTCTTGCCATAATAATTTCTATGATATTGTTGTTATTTTGATTTATATTTTTGATGTTACATGGTTTATTATATGGTTTTGAATATTTCATGATATCCTATGCTTTTATTTAGTTATTTTTATTTAGCATATACTATGTTCATGCATTATTATTTTCATGCATATTATATGATAGCATTATTTTATTCCATGTCATTTAAATTATATGCCATACCATTCATATTTGTCATGTCATTTAGGTTGCATTATATTATTTAGACTTTACTATGTCATTTTATTTATGTCATGCATATACATATTCATATCTTTTAAAATGTTTTCAAAAGGATAATGATTTTTCAATAAAAATAAAGATATTCTCGAGCTAAAATAATTCATGAGTTCTCTACCGGGTTTGCTGGAGGGAATATCATCAATTATTATTAATAAAGGAATATCTTTCTTTCAAAAAAAGAGAATGATTCGGAAAGTTTTCCAAAACTAATAAAAATTTCTATATTTTGCCACGTTTGTTGGGGAATATAGGAAAATTTTGAATTTATAAATTTCGGATCATTTTCAATAAAAAATGGAATTATTTTTCTTTAAATTGGAAATTAACTTAAAATACAAAATTTAAAACCAATTTTTTACCGAGACTTGAGATAACACACGATTAATAAGGTACCGATTTATACGGGCGTTGTGGGGGTGCTAATCCTTCCCCGCACGTAACCGACTCCCGAACCCGCTTCTTTGATTTCTCTGGTTTTAAAACGCAGACTTGAAATTGGTTTTTAAAATGTTTTAATTAATTTTTAAAATATTTTATAAAACGGTTTTAATAGGTGGCCGATCACACCTAGCTAAAAAAGATTGGTGGCGACTCCATGTCTTTTTTAAGGTCATTTCAAAACCTTCATTTTTTTTAGAGGAATTAAGTCGACTTTTCCTCGATTTTTTAATGTCACGCTTAACGAATAATAAAGTCTTGTGATGAGACTCGTTATTTTTTAGGTTGCGACAGTAACATTTGTATGCACCTTTCTATTAGTTGTTTGACTATTAAGTGATGGAAGAATGAATGGTGATTTCTTTTAAAAAAGTCATGAATGATAAATATAAATTTTTTTAAAGTTATGGATAAAAATAATACATTTATAAAAAGCTGTGGACTACCAATGAGTTTCACTTTAATTTTATGTATTTTAGATTAAAGCTAGAGTGAAGATTTTATTTTATTTTTATTTTGTTATATCAATGTTTACATAATAAAATAAATAAAAAATTAAAAATTTATAATTAAAAAAATGATATTTTAGCTGTTGCAACCTAAAAATAACAAGTCTCATCGCGAGACAATTTACTCGTTAAGTGTGACATTGGAAAAAACGACTTAATTTCTCTTGAAATAAAATGAGGGTTTAAAAACGACCTCGAAAAAAAAATGGAGTCGCCACCAATCTTTTTTGGCTAGGTGTGATTGGCCCTATTAAAATCGATTTTATAAAATATTTTAAAATTAATTAAAACATTTTAAAAATCAATTTCAAAGTCTGCGTTTTTAAACCAGAGAAATCAAAGAAGCGGGTTCGGGAGTCGATTATGTGCGGGGAAGGATTAGCACCCTCACAACGCCCGTACAAAATGGTACCTTATTAATTGTGTGTTATCTCGAGTCTCAGCAAAAAGTCGATTTTAGATTTGGCATTTCAAAATAATTCTCAATTTAAAGAAAAATAATTTCATTTTTATTTGAAAATGATCTGGAATTAATTCAAAATTTTCTTATATTCCCCGACAAACTTGGCAAAATATAGAAATTTTTATTTATTTGGAAAATTTTCCGAATCATTCTCGTTTTTAAAAAAAAAAGATATTCCGTTATTAATGATAATTGATGATGTCCTCCCCGGTCATAATGTTGACATCTTTTTTCCTAGCTAGCAAGATCCAAAGGCCACGAATCAAAGATGATAAAAATGTGAATTTGCAACCATAAGATGGAGTGATCAGCCCATAACAATAACAATTGGCCTAAAATATATAATCATAATGTGCTCATCCTTCCTCTTCATTCATTTGGCCACTTGGCAAGATCACAAAGGTTCAATCAAATAAAAATACCATCTTGCTATCCAATTTTGGCCTTTGGATGAAAGAAATCAGCCAACCTTCCTCTTCTACATGGGCTGGCCGAATGGCCTTTAAAATTCCAGCAACTTCTCTTTTTTTTTTTTTTTTTTTTTTTAAATTGCAAAAATGGCCCTCTTCGGTTTCTTCGATAAAATTGCACTCTAGCCCCCCAAACTTGATTAAATTGCAAATGTACCCCAAATTCGGATTTTCTATTTCCAATACCTCCTAAATAATATAAAATTGAGTTCTGGAAGTTTTCATAATTTTCCAAGCTCATTTGCTATTTTTCCCGGATTTTTCTTTAAAAGTTCCGATTTGGTGCCTCCCAAATTTAACCTTTTTCAATTGAGCTTCGATTTTGGATTTTTCTTCACCAATCTCTTCCAAATAATATAAAATTGAGATCTGAAAGTTTTGGTAATTTTCTGAGCTCGTTTCCTATTTTTTCTAGATTTATCTTCTCGAATTTCAACTTAGTGCACCCGAACATTGCCATTTTTCAAATGAGCTCCGATTCTGGATTTTTCTTTGTCAATTTCTTCCAAATAATATAAGATTGAGATCTGGAAGTTTTGGTAATTTTTCGAGCTCGTTTCCTATTTTTCCCGGATTTATCTTCTGGAATTTCAGCTTAGTGCACTCGAACTTTGCCATTTTTCAAATGAGCTCTGGTTCTAGATTTTTCTTCGCCAATCTCTTGCAAATGACATAAAACTCAGATCTGGAGGTTGTCATAATTTCCGATTTTTCTTCAAAATTGACTCTTCTTTTGGTTCTACTTTCAATTGGCCTTTTCAATACCCGTAGTCATTGATTATATTCCTTTTCGAACCTCCAATTTCGACCAATTTGATTATTTAAGCATTTTTTCCCAAATTTAACGAATTAGGGTTTCCTTTCCACTGAATCTCCATAACCCATCTTCCGAACTCTATATCTCTCGTTGTAGACATCGGATTATCAAGATTCTTTCACCATTGTTCAACTAAACTTTGAATCTTGATTTCGAATGAGGGATGACTTTTTCAATGGTTGACTTTTTGGGGTTGACTTTTTTGGGGTTGACTTTTTTCAGATTGACTTTTCGTGCTTGACCTCCTAAACAAAGTCTTGGAGTACCACCTGCAGGATGAGAAGAGAATTTCTGCATTCTAAAACTTCATCAGGAAGAAATTACCTGATTTAGGGGTCCGGACAAAATTAGGTGTCTATATTAACTTTGAGTTTGAAATTTCTGAATATGATTTATTTATTTTTATATAAAAAATATTTTATAATGTTAATCTTAAATTGATCTTTATTTTGAAATAATAAAACATTAAGTTAAATAGCTTGATTAAAATTTTTGAAAAGCTCATTTTAAATAAGTTTTTCAAGATTTATCGTTTTTGTTATCAAATAAAGTGTAGTCTTCTGAATCGATATTCTTGCATTTGAAAATAGTTTCAATGTTTTGAACTCAATTTTTTCTCTAAAAAATGCAAGTTCTTATTGAGGAGTGAGGACAATTTTGGTCAAATGAGTTTTAGACAAAAGTCAACCATTTTTCAGAATAAAATGTGCAGGATTTTTGTTTTTGAAAAAAATATCAATCCCTTTATACACAAGAAGATCCCCAAAAGTTACCAAGCTCAAAAAAATTGACCCCTTTGAAGTACAGATTATTCCTTGACAAGCAAAAGCAACCGATCTCCTTGAACAAGGATCAATCCGTTTTAAAAAAAAGATTCGTTTTAGTTGTGATGCTCCCCTAGCCTATTACAAGGCTAAACTTCAAATGCCAACTTAAAAGGGATCGATCCCCTCATCCCCTAACAACAAATCATTGCTCGCATTTTGCTCAAATCAATGACTCTTTTCATCGTAAATGAATACCCAATGGCTCTTAATGATCTTCAACTATAAAAGGGGTCCCTACAACACTAGTCCAACCAAGAGACTTCAATTGCAAGATCTATACAATTTCTTCAAGCCTTCATATGTTTAGTGCTTTAATTCTTCCAATTCTTATATCCAATCTTAGTTCATTCTTCATTTGTTTCTCATTGTACTAAATTAGCAAACACTCAACCTTTGAAAGGTAATTTTGTTTGTAAAATTCATTACAAAATCTTAGAGCTTATTTGGGATCAAGGAGTGAGGCTCTTGAGTTTTTTGTGAGTTTTGATAGAAACTTACTTTGGGGTTTAGAGATTGCTACTTTAACCTTAAAAGATAGGGATTTAAAGGTTATACCTTAGTCTTAAAATATAGTGTCATAACGATTTTTGTTCTAGAAGAAGAGATTCAACCGTTAGATGTGAAAAACAAGTAAAGACCAAAACTAATGGAGTAGTCACCAATCATTTTTTGTTAGGTGTGATTGGTCACATATAAAAATTTGTTTTCTTAATAAAATCCTAAAATGAATTAAGATTTATTAAAAGAATATTTATTTTGGTCAGCCAAAAACAAAAAATACATTGGATTCAGGAGTACGATTATGCGTGGGACTGTATCAGCACTCCCACAGCTTCCGTTCAAAAACGGTACCAATTAATTGTGTGTTATCTTTTGATCTTGATAAAATTGGTCTTCGTTTCGATATTTAAAGATAACTCCTGTGATTCCTTAAAATTCACAGTGATTCCTTAAAATTCACATTTTTATTCAATGAAAAACAAATCATTTTATTTGGGAATGAATGAAATGAGAGTTCCCATCACAATAAATTTTTTATATATATTCTTCAACAACTTGGCAAAATATAGAAAAGATCATCCCGTTTAAGATTTCCATTATTTCTTTGTAAAGAATAATTGTTGAAATTTCCTCTAACAACCTGGCAGGGATCCAAGAATTATTTTTACTCGAGAATATTGCCTTATTTTTACGTTTAAAAGAAAAGAAATCCAATTTTTTTTTTTTTTTTTTTTTTTTTACAAATCCATTATTAGGAACAATTGAAATGAATACTGCACGAAATAAAAAGACATATGAAGTCAATTAAAATAGGAGTGTAAATGATAAGCCCGAAAGTGAAACAACATAAATAAATTTCCACTTTTTAGATTTAGCAATTATTTTATTTCTTGTCAAATATCATGAAAATCTCTTGCGTCGTAGAATTTTCTAGATTCCTTAACAATTTGATGAAACTTATTATTCCTCGAAACATTAAAAATGCTCCCTCGTGGAAGGATCGCGAGAGCATTCTCCAACAACTTGACAAAGGTCCAAAAACCACTTTCACTAAGTCACATCATTCATTTTATTCCTTTTAAAAAAATCTTATTTTTAACTATCCACAATTAACCTTATCAACATGAAAGTATAATTAAACAAAAAAGGAATTAACTAACAAAGTTACAAATAACTTAAAGTGAAAATGTAAAATAATGGGCAAGAATTTAAATAACAATAAATAATTAATGAAAAAAAATATATAATGCGTATAAAAGTAAATAAATAAAAAACGTAATAAAATAAAGAGCAAAATAAAGTAAATAAAGTTCGATTGAATAAATGAATTGCGAATTTAAGTAAACAAACATAATAAAGTGCATAAAGTAAATACAAACTAAAAGTAAATAAATAAAATGATAAGTAAATAATCTAATAAATAAATAACGAAAAGTAAAAAATGTCGAAGGAAATGAATTTCTCATCCAAAAAGGTGGGCATTCTATTACCCATGAAGAGGGCATCCAAATGTCTAGAGAAATCACAAATAGAAGGAAACAAAGGGTCGGGCATTCAAATGCTTTTTATAGGCGTGTCTTTCTCAGCTAAAAGCAACAAGGCATCCAAATGCCATGAGGTAAGACATCCAGATGCTTGTGAGAAAATTTTAAACAGAATCAAAAATAAGATCGAGCATCTAAATGCCATGGAGGGGCATTGAAATATCCTTTTTAGAAAAATATTTTTTTGGTAAAATCAATGGGGCATTTGAATGCTCGAGGCAAGGCATCCGAATGCCCTAGTGCATTTTTAAGCAGAAAAATGTTAAAATGTTGGGCATTTGAATGTCATGGGAAGGGCATCCGATTGCCCTACTATGCTTACTAAAAACTTCAAAATTTGTCTCAAAAGATGTATGATAATGATGTTATTCCCTTAAAACAAATCAATAACAAACTTAGAAATAAAAGACCTAAAAATCATTAACTCAACAAGGAGTCTCTTGTTTTCTTTTTTTTTTTGAAAAGAAATTTGATTTTAAACTTTTGTTCAACTGCTTTGAAAGTGGAAAAGTATTGATTACAAATCCCCTTTGGTTACAAGACCTAGATCCCCATTTCCTTCATCATTTTTCATTTTGTTTACCTAAAGTAAAGAAATTTTGATGTAACCAGAGATCAATTGAATTGATCTTAGCCAAAACAACATAGGTTTAATTTTGTGAAGAAAATCTTTATTTGTTGGCTTGCTTAAATGATTTGTTGGATACTTGAACCAACAAGCACAAAATCATAACGACCATTAATGACTGGAAGTTTAAGCCTATTTACTTTAGAATCAGTATTGAGACTCAAAAAACATAGCAACCAACAATATTTTCCAATGATAGACCAAAATTGTATTCAAAAGTGGTAAATCAGTAAAGAAAACAAAATAAAGAGTGAAAATGAAAACAACCTTAAATTAGAACTTAAGAATCTCATAAATCTCCCTTAGTTTTTTTTCTTTTTCTTTTCTTTTCTTCCTCAATTTTCTCCAATTTTCTCTTATCTTCTGTCGTGTGTTTCAAGCTATCTTAAAACATTTTCTCTGTTTCAACTTGAAATCCCCTTTTAAAATCCCTCCCCTAGCCTATTTTGGGCCCTTGACCTCATTATTTCACCCAGGCTTATTTGAATTTTAAAAATAAAAAATTAAGGCACCAATTTGAAATTTACAATTAAAGTTCAAAAAGATTTATAATGTAAATTACTTCTAAATGCAAAATTTGGACCCTAAAATCTTGTCAAAAATAGACCCGAGCCTGAATAGGGCATTCGACCAAAATTTATTTTAAAAATGTCGGACAAAATTAGGTGTCTACAACTGCTCCTCTTTGCTCAATGCTGAGAATAAAAAATAGGGCAAAAACAATATACAACAATTTTATCCGAATTTGACGATTGACTTTGGAAGAGTTTTTCTTCTTCGTAACTTCATGATTTTGAGAAAGAATCGAGAAAAGTTTTTCTTTTACTACCAAATTTTTTTTGAACGTCGAGTATTAGTTCATCACCGAAATTTTTCGAATTTCGAATATCACCATTGGAAACTTCGGATATCATCTTCGAAATTTGAAGAAGCAAATTCGGATATCACCACTGATGACTTGAAAACATAAATTTATGAATATCACCACTGAAGACTTGAAAACGCAGAATTATGGATTTCACCACCAGAAGTTTAGATATCACCATCGAACACTACAAGAGGACGGTCTTTTACCGACGAAATATTCCATCGGTAAAAGTTCGAATTTCTTCGGTAATTCTTAAGTCGGTGATACTATTTTCATCGGGAATAAAAATTCTATCCGTAAAAGTATTATCGACGGAATATTTTCAACGAAATATTTTGTCGGTAAAGACAATATCGACGGAATATACCGATGAAATATTCTGTCGATAAATGTGAATTACCTACGAAATATTTCATCGGTAAAGTTATATTAGCGACGGAGTATTCCGTCGAAAAAGACAATATCGACGGAATATTCCGTTGGTGATTAGTGTTTTGAAAAAAAAAATTAATTTTTTAAATAAATTATAAATTTATTTATTTTTAAATATACCCAAATATAATATTATTTTTCATTAAAATAAAATAAAATAAAATAAAATAAAGTAAATTATATAATATAATATTATAAATTAACAAATATTTTAATAAATTACAAAATTATTAAAAATATATATAATAATATTCAAATGTCGAAGTCGGCAATTTGGATACATCACTCGGTACTGCTGTCATTGGTGTTAGTGTCTACGTCGCCACTGCCTCCGGCAACACTGAGTCTAGCACCATCGACTCCAACAGCACTGAGTCTAGTACCACTGGTTTCGATCCCGCCTAATCCAGCTGCCAGCTGTGCTTGCAGCATAGGTGCCAATGTCGCAGTCAATGTAGACATGAAATCCTCAATTCTCGCCATTTTCATATAAAGTTGCGAAACATCAGACCTTAATACGTTATACCCGTCCTCGGACTAAGCTGTTGGCGGCTGCTATGCAGTACTAGGACCACATGGAGTGTAGCTGGCTGCATCTGAACTTTGCTGACTACTAGGTGTATCGAAAATTTACCGTCTCTTCGGTCTTGTTCCAAACCCATAAACATGCGTCCGCGTAGTCTCAATGCCTCCAAATAGCATCAAACCAGGACTGAGGATCGAAATTAGGATGCGTAGATGTATCGTCCCCATATTTTTGCTGCAACGAGGCAGTATAGTAATGAACACGTACATAAACAATTCAGTAATATAATCAATTAATGTAATATAAAAAGTATTGATACAGTTAAATACTTACACTAACAGCTTTAGACTTATTGTCTACGTAATCACCTTGATCCTTTGCACATTTATGGTTTTGTTAAATAGTTCCAGGAAACTGATGTCGCACTGCAAGTCTTGTGACTACAAATTAATAGAATTTATGAAAATGATGTTAAATATTCACATATTTTATAGAATAATACTTTTAAACAATAAATTGCAAAGAAAATAAATCTTACCATCCTGTGACCTATAACTAGAAAAGGAACTGATCCTCCAGTGTCCTTGGTAATGATTCCGTCCTTCTCCGTGTTCTTACTACCCTTGGCCTTTTGGGACCTATTTTGCAAGCGTCAGTACTCCAGACGCTGTCAATTAGTTGATCCCAAATATCGACTACTATCCAATCACACTTGTAACCCTTGCAATCTTCTATTCTCGTCGTGTGAAAAAAGGCCATGGCATTTTCCCTCTGATAATTCAACATATCTTTGAATCGATCCTTGCATGTGGCCTTCCATAATTTCCTAACTAGTGATGTTTGCTCGGGAGACCACTGGCTTTTTTTTTTTTTTTTCTACAATGAGACAGTACAAATTAATGTATACTATTAAACATAATTAAATTATAATATGACTCTTAACCAAATCACACGTGAAATATAGTCTACATAGAATATTTCACGTCAGCATGTATCTTTGACCAAGTAGGCCACGGTCTGTTATAGTGTTGTCTGATCACCAAGGCAATGGTCGATTTTACACAATTCTCCATGAAAGTCCTAAAATGAACGATACGTTTTAGTGAACAATAATTTATTTGTTGGAATTATCATAATTTAATTAACTTACGTGTTTTATAAAATTGACAATTGGAACCTGTCATCCGGATTATTCGATGTCAGTAATCCTTTCGTCCGACCTCTACCCTGTTTCTTCTCCTCAGTGGGAGTACTGCCAGGCGACGAAGGATGTGATGAAGGCACCTCTGACTCCTACCCCGTGACATCATCCGCGAAATACTTTGAGATGTTATCCAGTGCTGGAGTAGTCAATGTTGCGGGATCTGCCTGATTCGTCGAAAAAGATGTCGGGTGCGGCACTACTAAGGGTCCTAGTGGGGAGGGAGTCGTTGCGGACGGACGTACTGTGGAGGGAGCCAATGTAGAGGGATCCATTGGTGACAGAGGTAGTGCAGAGGGAGTCCATGGGGAGGCAGCTGACCCAGACGGCAACTGTGGTGTAGAAGGGCCTGATGACTGACCTTGAGATGCTTTGAAAACATCCCATACTGAACCGCGTGATTTTTTGTAGTTTTACGCCCTCATCGCATTTTATCTGTAACATGAAAATATGAAATTTATTAGTAAATATATATGAATAGAATATATTATTTGATAGATCATGCACGTACAAAATGATTAAAAATATTAACTTTCTATTCATCATCATTCTCGTCGTTCTCATCAGCATCATTGTCATCGCTGTCATCATAATTTTCTTCTACATCTTCATCTTCTTTTTCTTTTTCTTTTTCGTCGTCTTCTTCTTCTTCTTCTTCCTCATCAATTTCTTCTTCATTTGCTCTCAGAACATTAATGTTTACTTCTTCGAAATCACCATGAACCAAAAGTCGAGGATTGTCAAGATCTTCTGGATATGTTACAATGGTGGGAGTAGGCACATCCATTTGTTGATAAACCCCTTTGTTTAGATTAATTATTTCTCCTGCACGAGATCCAATGTCAAATCTACTCCTAGCCTTTGTTTTGAACACAGTCCACCAATCTCGAGGTTCTCTTCTATTCGATGGATAAGAACTATAATACACTTATTGACATTGATGAGCTTAAACAAAAGGTTCATTACTAGCAAGTATTGACCTATACTTTATTTCAACAAGCCCATTATGAGGATCTACCCGAATTTCTTTATCCGTATCAAACCATCGACATTTAAAAAGTACGACCCGATTTCCCACACCAAAATATTCTAACTCCACAATATCTAACAACATTCCATAAAAGTCATGCGAAGAATCGTTATAACAATTGCCTTTGACGCATACACCGCTATTCATGGTTTTTCGATGTTGTTTATAATCTAATGTATGAAACTTAAAACCATTAATGAAATATCTAGAATAACACCAACCCATATGTCATGGACCATGAGATAACTCAACTATACGAGAGTTATATTGAATTGAACCTTGCTGAACCTATGAACAATAACGGCAAACAATATGACATTCAATATCAAATTGTATCAAACAATAGAGCAAACCATTAATAATTTCTTTCACTTATATATTTTTTAAACCATTTTGTAAATCTAGCTGCACGGACTTACTCCAACTCTCCATCACTAATGTTCGGTGCATCGATTTTAACTATCTCATCAAACACCCTAAAAATGAATTACATAATGAGTTACACTATATATATTTATTAAATAACGTAATGTCTAAATATATAATTAAGCAACGATAAATCTCTTACTCAATATAAGGTATGACTTCCTCGCAATTCCATACAATAAGGACAAACTAATTGTCTATGTGTGCTCTATCCTAATAACATGCTGTAAGCAGGGAAGTCATTAATCGTCCATAATAATGCAGCTCTTAATACAATTCTTTCCTATACCTATCATAAGTTGGAAAACCATGATTCCACAATAATTTCAACTCATCTATCAATGGTCTGAGGAAAATATCAATGTTCTGTGATGGACTATTCGGACCTGGAATTACCATATTAAGAAGCAAATATGGTTGCTTCATACACATCTATAGTGTTAAATTATATACACAAAGCATTACTAGCAAAAAAGAGTACAGTTTCGCTCTACGAGTAAACGGAAAAAACCCATCTGCATACAAACCCAATCTGACATTTCAAGATTCAACTGCAAAAGACGGATGCGTACGATTGAAGTCTTGCCAAGCTTCACCATCAACAGGGCGAATCAACACTCCATCATCTCTTCGGTTATGCGCATGCCATGTTATATTCTCAGCTGTTACTGTTGACATATATAATCTTTGAAGTCTTGAAATCAGTGGCAAATAACGGAGAATCTTATAAAGAATTTTTTTCGACTTTCTAACACTTAATTTGCTTGTTTTATAATGAGGATGGCCACATACGGAACAAAATTCTAAGTGGACCGATTCGTTATAAAACAACATGCAATTGTTCTTGCATGCATGTATCTTCTGATAATGAAGTCCAATTTTGGCCATCTTTTTCTTCATTCGATATTATCAGGTAAATTATCACTTTCTGGCAACATCTCTTTTATCATAATCATCAAACGATTGAAACACGATTTGCTCATGTTAAATTCAGACTTCACATTTAATAGTTGTGACACAACAGATAAAGTTGCGTGTTTTTTACATCCTGACCACAACGGTTCATCTGCTTCGTTCAACAAGGAATAAAAGTTTCTTGAACTTAAATTCAGTTGATTATTTGAACCATTATCTCATCAACATTGTAATTAACACCAAAATTGAGATTCGGATTTAGAGCATCCATAACTATTTTGGCATAAAGATTATCTCTTTCAACGTCACTTCTCGTCTCGACTTCATCATTATGCATACTTGATAACTGACCTTGATGACTTTCACCATATGCATCCCAAATCAAGTAATTTTCCTTAAACACTCTATAATACAAGTGCTTACGCACATTATCAATTTCTGCAAACCGATTATTCTAACACTTCACAAAAGGGCATCTAATTCTATTGTCATTTACGTACTCGCTGTGAGCATATGCAAAAGCTAATAATTTTTCAAGTCCATTCAAATACTCATTACTAATATATTCATCTTTGTCCAACCTCCTATACATCCAAGATTTATCTGCTCCATTGTCTAAGCCTAAGTAAGCTATCAACAATACAATAACACAATAAACACAAGAATCAACACATTATACAATTTCATAACTAAACACATTTTATACAATTTTATCATAAACATATTATACAATTTCACGATAACACATATTATAAAATATCCTAAATAAACTAATAATTAGTAATTAACAATTAGACAAGTAAAACACATATTTATTTATAAATAAACTTATTTTTAATAAATTACATAATCCATTTAAGACAAAAACAAAAACAAATATTTTTTACAAAACATATTAAATTTAACAAATATATTTTTACAATAACAATAACAAATATATTTTTACAAAACATATTTTTTACAATAACAATACCAAATAATTTAACAAATATATTTTTACAATAACAAATAATTTAACAAATATATTTTTACAAAACATATTTTTACAATAACAATAACAAATAATTTAACAAATATATATTTTTAAAATATAATTAAAAAATAATCATTATGAAAGAAGAGAGAATAGAGAGAAATTACAGCGGACGGCTTGGGCGACGTAGAAGGCTCGGACGAATGGCGACGCCAGGGTGAGGGCGTCCGGCGGATGGATAGGCTAGGCTGGGATGGTTCGATGGTAGCGTCGACAGTGGGGGAGGAGAGACAGAGAGAAAAAAAAAAGAAAAGAAAGAAGAAGAGAAAAAGGGAAAGTCTTGGGCATATTAATTATGCCCAAAGACTTTTACCGACAAAATTCCATATTTACCGACGAAAATTTCGTCGATAAAACTTAGTACCGACAGAAATTGTATCGGTAATACGAATTTCGTCGGTAATACTTAACCGACGGTCTTTTTCGTCGATAAAAACTTTTTCCAAATAATTTTAATTATTTTCTTTTTAATTATTTTTCTTTTTTTTTCTTGTTTATTTTTACAAAAACCGATTTTATTTTTACCGACGAAATTTTCCATCAGTAAAAAATCCTACATTCGTCGGTAATAATTTGGAGGAAACGAATTAGATTTGTGCCAAAGTTTTATCGACGAAAATTAACGACGGAATGTTGGTGTAAGCCCTGCAAGCCAATCTAGTTGGCCTTGGGCTTGTAAGACACTATTTATATGTTCATGTATTACACATTATAGTTTATTAATTATAATTGAGGTATTTCTTAATCCATAAGTATTGTTATAATTGTTATAAATCACTTGTGAAGATAAAGCCCATGAAACACAATGGCATTGCAAAGGAATTATAAGGAGTTACAATTATGAGGATCCTTATGCATCAATGTCGTGTTTCTAAAACTGTTCCTGGTCATTGTATTGTCAAGACAAGGCATTGACAATGCTCAAAAATTGGCATATGTTAAGCCTTCATACACTTGGTGCATGCAACCGGTCTCATAGGTTGAAAGTATAGAGATACTTGGGGATAACATATGGGTGCTTGTTAGTTGAACAAGTTCACTGAACATGACCCGCTATGAGAGTTTCATTTGGTATTTCGCTCAAGTGTCTATGGAAAATACTCTCATGTATCAATAGTGTAAGTAATCCTTTGACTTGTGACACCATGTCATCTTGTATGTGAAATGTCATACTTAGATTTCATCACGAACGGGTCCCAATCATGAGGATGCTTATAGTAGGGTGTTATTGGGTATGACATGAAGCATACGAAGATGAATCAGTGGTCCAGAGAGGATTCATCACCCCAAGTGATATGAGGGGACATATCTCACATGTATCTGGCTTATATTAACTTATGAAAGTCCTTGGCCAAGGCAATACTTAAGGAGTTAATATTAAAGCTGCAGATCGAATATGGAATGGGATTAAGAGTAGAAACTGAACCATGCTTTTTCCTATCCCAGGATATTTGATGAAGGGATCGAATTACATAGATATATTGTACACGAAAGGCTTGTTGAAGCTTGATGACTCTCTTAGCATTTGGGTGGTCATGATGTATTGCTAGATGCCGCTCATGATTTATAAATATAAATAGGAAATTCTTAAATGAATTAATTATATTTATTGCCAACATGTTAAGGGCCTAATGGGTCACACACAAAAGGTGATTAATGAACTTAAAATGAGATTGGGCCAAATTAAATATTTATTAAGTGTTGTGGGCTTAGTGTGAATATTTAATAATATGTATAAGGGCTTTAGTGCAGTTAGTCCAATAGTTGGCATACACTAAACCTACTTATATATATGCTTTATGTTCTTTCCGTCTCTCCCCATGCAAAAACTATGCTAGCCGTATTCTCTCACCTATCTGTGAGAATCGGCGCATAGAGAAAAGAAAAAGAGGAATCCGTTTTCTTTCTACCTATTTTTTTTGGCTAACTAGTGTAAGAGGAGGAAGGTTTCTCAAAAACTAGACTACTAGCATCGTCTTGGCAAAACATAATATCAACCTTGTGAAAGTTTTCGAGTCACCTGTGTGGATTACTGTTAGAGGCCGGACAATTGGACGGCTTTGGTTTGCGACAAGCGGGCTTTGTGTATAAGAACATCAAGAATCTGTCTAGAGGTTTCGGCAATCTCCATTACAGAGGTATGAGATTTTGATTGTTATATGTTCTTGACAGGATAATCTTTTTGAATTCATAGGCAGATCCATTAGGGATTCAGTTTCTCTTTGTTTTGTTTTATTCCGCTGCGTTGTATGTTTAACTTGGTGATTAAATTATACATTATCTCTGTTTGCGCATGAGCCAAATCCCAATAGTGGTATCAGAGCCTCGCTTATGTTATTCCTATACGATCTATGCTTTGATTGTTACCTTTAACAAAACTGTTTTGTTCTTTGAGTTGTTTTGATCCGATTCTCACTAACTGAAATTGTGAGAATTTGCACTTGTAGTGTTTTGGTGAAGGCAGCAGGTTATCATGGTGAATTCTTGTTGATTAATTGGTTTAAAATTGTTTTAAACTGATTAATGCAAAAGACTAAAGTTTGGCAGCAATTGCGAATTGTTTTTGCCTACTTTGCGCCAACTTTGGTGATTTGAGTCAGAAAAACTTGTAGATTTTTCTTGGCTCTTTTTAATGCATGGTTTGATGATTTTTAGGATTTAAAATTGCTTAGAATTGTTCTTGGCAAGCTTGAAAAATCATAAAACTGATTTGGCATTGAAAAGTTGGAAGCTGTGAAAAGGGGATAGAAAGGCTGTAGGGAGAAGGGAGGCGGCGGCTATACTCTAGTAGCCACAGCCTACGCCTTCCCTTACTAGGGTTTTTGCTTCTATTAAATTTTCACAGCATATGAATTTTCGGCAATATTGAGTTACTAAAGTTGTAGTGTCCTAGTTGAACTACAACACTAAAATTGGTGACTATGGTAATATTGTTGAATTAATAAAATCACCAATATAAGAATTTACATGTTATAAATATTTAATTAAATTGTTTAAGTGGATGATAATTTAATTAGATGAAATAACCCTAATTGGATTAGGATTTATTCTAATGAGATTAGAATAAATGTTTATTATTTTCTTTAAATTAAATTATGGATCAAATATAATTATTGAATGGTAACTAGAGATTAAAGCATGATTTATATGTTCATAAATTGTTTGTGAATGTATGGGATGATTATGGACTTAGACCCAATATAATTGTGGATGGTTAAATTTATTTTTATGGTTTTATTATTAAATAGGGACTGCATGCCTTGCCTTATCTCTCATTTTTTGGAGTTGTAAAAATTCTTTCCTCACCTAATTCTCCTCAAATGTAACTTGAGGTTTCTTTATTGCAAATGTAATTAGTTACATCAAAGTGTAAAATTAGGATTAGCTAGGAATAAATTTTGTAACCTGAAGATGGAGCAGATAGGCGCCGTGCAGATGAGGAGATTACAAACAAGCTTTGAAGACTATGTATGTAATCACCTAGGAATTTGACCAACTAATTTCCTTTGATGGCTCAAGCAAATTAGATTAGAAAAGTCCGTAATCATCCAAGTAGAAAGCATGTTATAGATTTATTTTATGCGATATTAT
Source organism: Fremontodendron californicum (assembly GCA_030761205.1). NCBI lineage: Eukaryota > Viridiplantae > Streptophyta > Magnoliopsida > Malvales > Malvaceae > Fremontodendron > Fremontodendron californicum. The sequence continues at coordinate 29,354,252 of JAULJL010000005.1, forward strand.
AAATGCTATGAATGCCTGATATGATTAGACTTATAAAGAACAAGGAAATCCCTCATTTCAATATTGAGTCACATGTTTAGCATGATAAAGTTGCCTTCCATCATCCTAACAAGATAACCAAAGAGTTCTTCCAGTAGAAGGTTTGTTGAGTCACTCAAGGTCAAACTACTGTACGAATATGTTTGAGTTATGAAGTTGGGTCTTACTCAACTAATGCTATGTTGTCCGGATGCTTTAAAACTTGACCGCATAGTGTTAGAGGCAAAGTTAGGTGAAGTACATATGATGTGCTTAGACAAGGAGTTCTCACCTAACTGATATGGGAGTTGCATAGAGATGCAATTGATAAGCTATGTTATCTACCCAACTAGGCTTGTTGTAATTTGTTGAGTCATTCAAGGTTGCAACATGTTGAAAGGGATCCCAGCCCACTAGAAATACCTTGATGAGATTTTCGAATAATAGTGAGGGCTTTTATCTCGAAAAATTAGTGGGAGAACCAATAAGAGATTTAGTACCTCATCTTGAATTGGTATAAATGCATGAATATAACTGATATATATACTTTTTTCATATTAGGTTGTTGAAAATGGTTAATACGTTAACTGCACTGCAGGCATTATGAATGCCATTAGTCCAAAATGTTTGGATTGGTACAAAAGATTGAGAAACATTCTCAATGAAAGGAAGGTTGCTCACTTGACAAGTCAAGAAGAACTTATAGAAGTTTCTGGGTTGATTGTGTTTGTGATTGAACTGATTCTTCTGTTAAATCTAATTCCTGGATAGTTGATTCAGGATGCGGATCACATCTATGTAATGACATAAGGATGTTGAAAAGAAGTAGAAAGTTGAGCAAATATGAAGTAGTTCTAAGAGTAGGCAATGGTGAAAAAGTTACAGCATTGGCCGTTGGAACATGTACTTTATCTTTGCCGTCTGGCATTAAATTGGAACTGAAAGATTGTTACTTTATTCCAGTATTGTCTAGAAACATCATTTCGGTTTCATACCTCACTGTTAATGATGGTTTCGAGATAAGAATGAAGGGCAATAGTTGCTCCATCATTCTTAAAGACATTCACTATGGATCGGCAACATTACATAATGGATTATTTGTTTTGGATCCGGAGATTCCTGTGTTCAATATAAATGTCAAGAAAGCAAGAAAGGATGATGCAAGTAAGAGTTACATCTAGCATTTAGACTGGTCATATCAATGAGACAAGGATTTCCAAATTTCATAAACATGGTTATTTGGAACCCTTTGATTATGAATCATATGGGACTTGTGAATGTTGTCTCCTTGGTAAGATGACCAAGACTCCTTTTATAGGAAATGATGAAAGAGTTGGTGTTTTATTGGGCTTAAAACATTCAGATGTATGTGGGCCACTAAACACAGCTGCTAGAGGTAATTACTCATACTTCATAACCTTTATTGATGATCATTCAAGATATGGTTATGTGTATCTAATGAGATACAAGTCTGAAGCTTTTGAAAAGTTCAAAGAGTTCAGAGCTAAAGTAGAGAAACAGACTGCGAAAAATTTTCTGGCTCTTAGATCAGATCGAGGAGGAGAATATTTAACCCATGATTTCTTGGATCATTTGACAGAATATGGAATTCTGTCGCAATGGACTCCACCTAGAACTGCTCATCATAACGGAGTATCCTAGAGGAGAAATCGAACCTTGTTGGACATGGTTCGATCCATGATGTCTAAGGTCGACCTTTCGATATCCTTTTGGGGATATGCCTTAGAAACTGCAATTTACCTTCTAAATAGGGTTCCAAGCAAATCGATAGATAAGGTACCATATGAGATATGGAACGGCAAGAAGCCATGTTTATCTTTTCTAAAGATTTGGGGATGTACTGCTTATGTGAAGCAAGTACCTTCTGATAAGCTGGGAGCTAGATCAGAAAAATGTAAGTTTGTGGGATATCCTAAAGAGACTGTTGGATATTACTTTTATAGTCCTACTGATCAAAAGGTGCTTGTGTCAAAACACACTGTTTTCTAAAGAAAGAGTTTCTACTAGAAGGATTCAATGGGAGTAAAGTAGAACTTAAAGAAGTTCAAGAACCACAATCTAACATTTCCTCGGAACCTGAGTCATTGGTCGAAGTATTAGATGCTCGGACTGATGCTCGAGAAACACAAGTACTCCGAAGGTCTAGTAGGGAGAGGCAAACACCAATAAGATATGGATTTCTTTTGGAAAGAGATGGTTTGCCCATTGATAATGAACCTACTACATATAAGTAAGCGATGTCGGACATCAATTCCAAGAAATGGCTAGAAGCCATGAAATTCAAAATGGATGCCATGGAAGTTAACCAAATTTGGTCTTTAGTTGATCCACCTCAAGGGATAAAACCCATAGGGTGTAAATGGGTCTACAAGATAAAGACAGACATGGATGGCAACATACAAACGTATAAGGCCAGATTGGTTGCAAAAGGTTATAATCAAGTTGAAAGCATTGATTTTGAAGAAACCTTTTCACTAGTTACCATGTTAAGTCCATTAGCATTATGCTTGCTATTGTTGCATACCATGACTATGAGATATGGCAGATGGATGTAAAAACTCATTCCTTAACGAGAGTTTACAAGAGAAAGTGTATATGACACAACCTGAAGGCTTTTCATCCAAGGCCACTTCTAATAAGGTATGCAAGCTGCAAAAGTCCATTTATGGACTAAGGCAAGCATCTTGGAGTTGGAACATTAGGTTTGATGAAACAATTAAAGAATTTGGTTTCATTAAGAATCCTGATGAACCATGTGTTTACAAAAAGGTAAACGGACATGCAGTTGTGTTCCTAGTGCTATATGTCAACGACATATTGCTCATAGGAAACGGTGTACCTATGCTTCAGACGATCCAGGTCTGGCTTTCCAAACAATTCTCCATGACGGATTTGGAAGAAGCAACATATATTCTGGGAATTAAGATCTATAGAGATAGATCGAAAAGGCTGCTTGGATTGTCCCAATCCGTTTACATAGACAAGGTGCTAAAGAGGTTTAGCATGGATATCTCAAAAAGAGGTAACTTGCCTATGGTACATGGTATGCAACTCTCGAAAGAGATGTGTCCAAAAACTTATGAAGAAAGGACACGGATGGATAGGATTCCATATGCTTCAGCAATTGGATCTATCATGTACACCATGTTGTGCACAAGACCAGATGTATCGTACGCTCTGAGTGTCACGAGCCGATACCTAAGCAATCCTGGTGAAATTCACTGGACTGTTGTGAAGAAATCCTCAAGTACATGAGAAGAACTACGAATATTTTCTTGGTCTATGGAGGGGCTGAACTCCAACTTAGGGGTTATACAGATGCTGGATTCCAAACTGATAGGGATACAGTAAAACGTAGGGCAGTTACGTATTTACCTTAAATGGAGCTGCAGTCAGTTGGAAAAGTTCCAAACAGACTACAACTGCATATTCAACAACAGAGGCTTAATACATCTCTGCGTGTGAGGCAGCGAATGAGGCTGTTTGGATTAAAAAGTTCATAACAGAACTTGGTGTGGTTCCAAGCATTGTTGATCCAGTACCATTTTATTGTGATAACAATGAAGCCATATCGCAAGCTAAGGAACCACGGTCTCATCATAAACCAAACATGTATTACGGCAATATCACTTGATTAGAGATATAATTCAAAGAGGTGATATAAGTATGGAAAGGGTACCCACAGAGGATAGTATAGCTGATCCTTTCACTAAGATTCTGTCCCAGCAGAAACACAATCGTCATATGGAAGGACATGGACTTAAGTACATGGGCGATTGGCTTTAGTGCTAGTGGGAGATTGTTGGAATAAGCCCTGCAAGCCAATCTAGTTGGGCTTGTAAGACACTATTTATATGTTCATGTATTGCACATTGTAGTTTATTAATTATAATTGAGGTATTTCTTTATCCATAAGTATTGTTATAATTGTTATAAATCTATCACATCCCAAATCCTGGAGTGTGACCGGCCAGAGACAAGTTTTTTCCCTTGCCTCCGAATCCTTAACCACTCATCTACCTAACAAAATTTCGACATGACCCCGCCCGATAAGGGGGTTTACCGAACCTGCAAAACATGCAAAATAATAATAGTAACACATGACATCCCGGTTAGGACACCTCCAACTAGGGAGTAACCGAGATGCCCCGCAGCAGACGCACAAAGTGAACCACAATGCATATATTTATATACAATACCAAAAATATAAACAACAATCTCGATCTCTGACCGGATAACTACATCACACATAGTACAACATGCATAGACGATGTTATCAAAATGCAATACTATACATAGAAAAAATAATATATGACATCCCTAGGTGACTGTGCACGGCTCCTCCATCAAGCAACAGATCACCTCGTCAAAACGGCATGTCATGATCATCGACTACCGATCACTAGCTAAGCTGGCGGGGTGGATGAGGGACCAGATCGATCAGCATCTGAAAAAGAAAAATAACTAAAAGGTGAGTCATAAGGACCCAGTGAGCAAACGCAGAATTGATAAAGTCTATGGAAAAGACTCGCAAGTCATATTAACTAATATCACCTTGATGTTCCTATCCAACATCACAAACAACTATAACATCCGGTGGGGTCCGTAGACTCTTACAAACCGGTAGGGCTCGAAAGCCCTTACAAAATCGGTAGGGCACAAAGGCTCCTACAATTCGGTAAGGCACAATGGCAGCCTACAAATTCAAGCATAGCTTAACATTAAGTAAACATGGAGCACATAAAATTTAAATAAGCACACAAGTAAGGAAACAATGTGGCACCATAGGGTCGACCACTCATGCGTCAATCCCGGATTATTACGTAATCATCACTTGTCCATTCCTTGGACCTTTTTCTCACGTCATTACGAGAATTCGATACCTTAAGGTAATTCTATGTCATACACACTACTATTTACCAACTCAAGTGTATTATAATTCATTAACGATACATTCATACAATCACAGTCAGTATGTCATAACATAATCTAATGATCCTACGTCTATCGCTACACGTTTACTCACAATGCGCTGAGCGAGAGAAATTGGATCCTCGTGCTCCGGAGTTCTTCCAACCACGGACTCAGCTAATCCACGCTCCTTCTAAATAGTAAAAATATGTATTTTGTTGGCTTGATTATGAGTAGAAATCAAGAGATCAAGCTTACAAGCTTACAAGCTTACAAGCTTTTGGTTATGGAGTTTTCTTCACTTTGGTTAGGTTTTCTCAAGGTTGAAGAAGAAGAAACCCTTAAGGCATATGAAATGAGGCTCACGGCTGAGTAAGAGGTGCATGGCTGCATTTTTATGGCCATTTTCCATGCCAAGTGTCAAACAATAAGCCTATAGCCCACTTTTTGTCTTTTAGTACCTAAGCTCACATGAAATTTTTACGTTCGGAAGCTCGTTTTCACTTTTCTCGACACGGATGTGTTTAAAATATTATTTTACACTAGTACCCAAGTTTTCGTAATTTTTCGATGTCCCGAATATCAAATCCGGGCCTTGGGCCATTTGTGGGCTAACATTTTGAATTTTTCGGTTTTAGCTCCGATTTTCATTCTGATGTCACCATTAGCTTTCTAACATCATTTTATCTCTATATGAATCCATTTATTCATTTAAAATATTTTTCGGACCTTCTCACGACCAGTTCCAGATTTTCACTCCATTAAGCTAATTAAAGACGTATACGATTTCCATTTAGTTTTTGATTTTTAAAAGTCAAATTTTCAGTCTAAATATCATATAGTGACCCTATATGATCATGGAGTTTATTGGTACCTTATACGATCCAAAAATAAAATTTTGGGTAAAATGACGAAAATACTCCTACTTCATATTTTACCAATTTTGTGCCGATTTGCTTTTCCAATAATCCTGATCGGTATTATATCATATTTTAACACTATGTGAAGTTAAAATACCAAATTTTACGGGCTTTACATTGTCCCGATTGCGATTCTTGACTCGTGGTCAATTTAAGGCTAAATCTCTTAAATAGACGATTAAACCCCTTACTCTAAAAATTATTAATATAACAATAAGACCAGACGGTAGTGTGCTTTGTCTACAAGCATACATAAACTTGATCCACCATCTATGAATCATTTAAAACACTCGAGTCGATCTCTGTCTTATAAGGGTCTTTCAAAATCACTTGTGAAGATAAAGCCCATGAAACATAATGGCATTGCAAAGGAATTGTAAGGAGTTACAATTATGAGGATCCTTATGCATCAATACCGTGTTTCTAAAACTGTTTCTGGTCATTGCATTGTCAAGATAGGGCATTGACAATGCTCAAAGACTGGCATATGTTAAGCCTTCATGCACTTGATGCATGCAACCGGTCTCATAGGTTGAAAGTATAGAGATACATGGGGATAACATATGGGTGCTTGTTAGTTGAACAAGTTCATTGAACATGACCCGCTATGAGAGTTCCATTTGGTATTTCACTCAAGTGTCTATGGAAAATACTCTCATGTGTCAATAGTGTAAGTAATCCTTTGACTTGTGACACCAGGTCATCTTGTATGTGAACTGTCATACTTAGATTTCATCACGAACGGGTCCCAATCATGATGATGCTTATAGTAGGGTGTTATTGGGTATGACATGAAGCATACGAAGATGAATGAGTGGTCCAGAGAGGATTCATCACCCCAAGTGATATGAGGGGACATATCTCACAGTATCTGGCTTATATTAACTTATGGAAGTCCTTGGCCAAGGCAATACATAAGGAGTTAATATTAAAGCTGCATATCTAATATGGAATAGGATTAAGAGTAGAAACTGAACCATGCTCTTTCCTATCCCAGGATATTTGATGAAGGGATCGAATTACACAGACATATTGTACACGAAAGGCTTGTTGAAGCTTGATGACTCTCTTGGCATTTGGGTGGTCATGATGCATTGCTAGATGCCGCTCATGATCTATAAATATAAATAGGAAATTCTTAAATGAATTAATTATATTTATTGCCAACATGTTAAGGGCCTAATGGATCACACTCAAAAGGTGATTAATGAAATTAAAATGAGATTGGGCCAGATTAAATATTCATTAAGTGTTGTGGGCTTAGTATGAATATTTAATAATATGTATAAGGGATTTAGTGCAGTTAGTCCAATAGTTGGCATACACTAAACCTACTTATATATATATATATATATATGCTTTATGTTGTTGCCGCCTCTCCCCATGCAAAAACCCTGGTAGCCGTATTCTCTCACCTCCTTGTGAGAATCGACGCATAGAGAAAAGAAGAGGACGAATTAGTTTTCTTCCTGTCTACTTCTTTTCGGCTAACTAGTGTAAGAGGAGGAAGATTTCTCACAACCTAGACTACTAGCATCATCTTGGCAAAACATAATCTCAACCTTGTGAAGTTTTCAGGTCACCTGAGTGGATTACTGTTAGAGGCCGGAAAATTGGACGGCTTTGGTTTGCGACAAGTGGGCTTTTTATACAAGAACAAGAACATCAAGAATCTATCTAGAGGTTTCGGCAATCTGCATTACAGAGGTATGAGATTTTGATTGTTATCTGTTCTTGACAGGATCGTTTTGAATTCATAGGCAGATCCATGGAGGGATTCGGTTTCTCTTTGTTTTGATTTATTCTGTTGCGTTGTATGTTTAACTTGATGATTAAATTATACATTATCTCTGTTTGAGCATGAGCCGAATCCCAACATGGAATTCTACCGACGGAATTCTTCGGTCGTAAATATTCCATCGACAATACACAATTTTCGTCGGTAATGTTCACAATTTCTGTCGGTAATAGTCAAAATATTATCGACGAAATTCTGTCGATAATACTTGAATTTTCGTCGATAATGTTGTTTATTACCGACGAAAATAATCCATCAGTAAAGAATCCGTCCGTAAATCGACATTCCCTTGTAGTGGAAGACTTGAAACAGAAAAGTATCCGATATCACCATCGAAGACTTGAAAAAGAAGAGTTTCGAAAATCACAACCAAAAAGCTTCGGATATCACTACGGAAGACTTGAAAATGCAAAATTCTGGATATCATCATCGGAAGCTTCGAATATCACCCCGAAGACTTGAAAAAGAAGAGTTTCGATATCCCCACCAGAAGTTTCAAATATGACCACCAAAGACTTAAGACGTTAAATTCTATATATCACCATTAGGAGCTTTGGACATCACCACTAAAGAAAAGAAAAGTTTCGGATATCACCACCAAAGATTTGAAAACGTAAAATTCTGGATATCACTACCAGAAAACTTCAGATATCACCACTAGAGACTTGAAAAAGAAGTGTTTCAAATATCACCACTGAAAGCTTTGAATATCACCACCAAGACTTGAAAACATAAAATTTCAAATCCACATTAATTAAATTCTCATTATTTTACAATTTAAAAAATCTTGGGTAAAAAGAAATTATAAGAAAAAATAAAAATAAATAGAGAAATTAATAATTGATAATTAATAATTAATAAAAGATATATTTTTGTCTTTTTATTTAAAAAAAAAAACTTAATAAATAACATCTATGGGTTAGTTTATCTTTTACCCAATTTAAGGGGATAAGAAAACGTTTTTCAAACTATTATAGTACTCTTGTATTTTGCAATTGAAAATTCAATAAAATATTCTTTTATGAATAATTTTTTGCAGTTCAATTTATTTTGCTCTAATCTTTAATCAGGGTTTTCCATTTCAAATGTAATTAACAGTTAAGTTTTATTTAATTGGAAGTGAATCCTAAAATCATTTGGATCAAAAAATTCCATAACACTCTAAAAAACAACAGCTCTTATACCAATAGAAATTTCCTTGAAATCAACTCCAATACCATTAAAGACACTAATAACAAATTCTTCTTCACTAACAGGAAAATTGATTAAGGCTAATTGATCAGCTATGTTGCGAAGAACTAAGGGTTTAGTCTAGTTCATGCAATCACTCTTAAGAAGTGGTATTCAACAGGTATGAGGTTTGAATCCCAGCATCTGCAACTCTTTTTAAATCCGAAACTAAATTTAATTGGCTCATGCAGCCACCCTTAAGATGTGGCATCCAACAGGTCTGAAATTCGAATTCCAGCATCTGCAACCTCTTCTTCTATCTCTACATTCTTTGAAGTTCATCATTTGGACATTGCTTTTTTTGCATTCAGCTTATTGATTTTGTGCAGGCATCATATGAAGATTTTGTATATACAAAGAAGGGAACAACACTTTATCTGAAAGAGGAAATCATTCCACGAAAGAGTAGTTGATCTTGGCGAGTCCAGTTTTAAAAAATAGGCGTGGCATGCAGCATGCTTCTAGCTTTCCGTTGGTTCATGCCATTGATTTTGTGGCATGCTTCTAACCACAAAATATTTTTAAAATATATATATATAATAAACTTAATTTATCCAACTTTAATTCCGTAAACCTCCACTTCTGATCTCAGCTTTTGTTTAATTTAATACTATTACTATTTTCCCGTTCAGAACAAGATAGATTCAGGTATGTAATCCAGTCCCACCAAGCAGTCTTGATTAATGTCTAGAACCAATAAAGTAATTAGGAAGGATTCAATTTCCATATATATATATATATATATATATATATAATGAGGGATTGACTTAAATTAGTGTAAAATTAATTTAGTTTTACACACTTTCATAATTTTTTATATGATTTATATTTTAACAAACGGACCGTTGGATTTAACAATATAATTGTACTCGTCATGCACGTAAAATTTTAAATCAATCCGATATCGATCGAGAATACTATCTCGTTTAATATATATTATATATTGACTAGGAAGAAGTTGGATCAGCATCAAATCTCTTTAGTTTTTTTCCCTTTAGATTTAGACTAAAGTATGATTTGGGCAATTAAACCTTGGTTTTGAATATTGTTCTATGTATTTTAAGGAATATAAATAGTTAAGTAGCATATATTCAATGAGAAAATTCATTGATTACTTACTAGAATAAAATATACATATAGGGAGAAAAGGCAAAGCGTAACCAAGGTAATTAAACAAAACATATCCTTATATTGATCAACTTAACAGTGTTAATCATCAAGCTTTGAATAAAACATCGAACATCGGTTTGTTCCATGATTCCACAACCAATTATCAAGAAGAATCAGAGAGCTCTTGGGGGATCAAAGTGAACCAAGAAAGCGGATATGGGGAGGAGTACTTGACAAGCTTGCCTTGATCTTCGACGTAAGCCTTGCCTTGATTTCGGTGCATGGAAACTCCAGCCAGCTTGCTGCTGCCCTGGGTAATATTCTTGCCTTGCTGAACCCTAAAGCCAATACTTCTGGGCCATTCGAGATCATCGTTGCTCACCTCTTTCTTCTGCGTCTGGATGGACGTCAAAGCGGCTGCACGAGCAGCATCCTTAACAGGCACGGATTGGGGACGAGGGTAGTAGAAATCGGTAGGGAAAAAGCTATACTGAAGGCCGGCCATATATGTATATGGAAATTAAAACCTAAAACTAAAATACTGAATCAAGAAACTGTACGAAGAATTGCTTTAAATACTTATCTGGAATTTGTTGTTGAAAGCTTTGAGCTTTGACGATTATTTATAGACGGGGAAGAAACACGCGGTTGTCTTAGACTTGGGATACAAGTTCGTTGATTACGTCATGTATTACTGTGTGCCTTTGATTGTTCTTTTGCTAGTTTCGGATTTCATTGGAATATTCGGGGATGAAATATATATATATATATTTATTTATTTTGTTCAAACATTTCAACTAGCTAGAAATAGAAGGATTTGTGGATCCAGCACCTTTGTTGGCCATGACAATTTTGTAATTTTAGTTTGCATTTTTGCTAGTTTAGAATAGAACTGAATCTCTTTATTTCACATTAAAAAAGGAAAAATAATTAAAATAATTTTAGTGGATCAAATACTTGCTGATAAAAAGTTATATCTATTCAACAAGAATTAATGTCTTACGAAAAACATATATTTTCAGTAAGTATTTAAAGAAATTTTGTGAAGAACCATTTTTTTCAAAAGCATATTTAATTATCACCCTATAATTAATCAATCATAATCATGAATTTTATAAAATCCACATTTATAAATGAAGGTCCTTATATAATTTTTTTTATTATAATTGGATCATTATACGAATATATAGTAAAAAGAATTGTAATGAAAATTAATGCTCTCTTTTTCATTACTCTACTTGGCCTTGGAGATTATTTTGAAGTATTGTTATGTCCTGGAAGCATAATAGCTACATAAGAATTTTGAAATTCGATTTAGACTCAAGCTCGAACTGAAAACAAAAATAAAATTTAAAATTATATATATTAGGTTTAACTGTATATATATATATATATATATATATATATATATATATATATATAACAAATGAGCCAAATTGAAGTTTTATGTGTAAAAAATGTGTAGATCTCATCATCCTCCCCTTAGTATAATCAAATTCAAAATATCTGAAATTGGAACTTCACATTCTTAAACCACCAATATGTTACCTTAGAACATTTACATGTATACAATTATCATTTTCATATAATTCTTTGTGAGTAAAACAATACATGATCTTTTTGTACATTCGTATATTTATTTTTGATATATTGATAGTATAATTTTTAACTTTACAAGTAGAATTAAGAGATCGTCATATGTCTATTTTTTTTTTCTTCTTAATATACCTAAAAAATGTTTTATCCTATTATTGTGTTTGTAAAATCTAAAAATTTCATTGATAATATATGAGATAATTTTTCATATATATATATATATATATATAAAGCATTGCCATTGATCTTGGAAGGAGAAAGATGGAAATCATCGACCTCGATTGATTACTTCGGATTTAACCTATAGTTGATTTCAAATTTTACAATCATTAAACTATATGATAATCACCTCATTGGATAATTACATGAAATGGTTCCATCGATCTCTCAATCTGCTTATGTGGGTTGATTGGAGCTTTTTGTCGTTTCAATTTATCTTGGACTGCTTCTCGATATGCACTTTGGACATTGTAACTAGTAACTTACGATCCTTTTGTTTCACAGAAAATAAATTTTGAAAAATGATTTTTGTATTTTTTTTATGTTTGTTTGATAGAAAATTGATTAATCAACGAAAAATGACTTATTAATCAACAGAAATTCAAGTTTTTTTATTTATTTATTTAAATTGTCTTCTCCTTTTGAAAAGGAGAAGACAATTTTCAAAAACATAATTGCCCATGAGTGAACTACTGACTAAATTCGTGAACTTAATTCAACCCGAATCAAAATTTGGACATCATATTTTAGACTGAGACTAAACTTGACTCGAGCCAAATATTATTATATTAATAAAAAATATTAACTTTTTTAATTATAAAAATATATTAAAATATTAATATAAACATATTTTATATTGTAATTTTCAATATTTTATTTAAATATTATTAAACCTACATATTTATATTTTAATAATATATTATTATTATATTATTATTATGAATATTATTTATTATTTTAATAAAAAATATTATTTCATATAACAATATTATTATTTTAATAATAAAATGTTAAATTATCAATATTTTAATTTTAAATAGTATTTTTAATATTTTATTGAATTTTTTTTATACTACTATTTTAATAATAAATATATAAAAATTATTCTTTATAAATATTTAAAAATAAATTTTTTAGTATAAAAATATGATTATTTTAATAGTATAAATATTAATAGAAATAATATTTTAATAATTATTAGAATACTTTTAATATTTGCAAATATTAATATAATTAATGTTTTAATAATAAATAATATTATTTTAAATATTTAATATTAATATAATATTTTAGTATTAAATATTATTATTAAGATATTAATATTTGAAATATTAATATTAATATTAATTTTAATAATTAATATTTTTATAATGAATATTTTAATATTTATGCCATATTACTATTTGAAAAAAGTTGAAATAGTATTTTAATAATAATTATATTAATAGAAATAATATTTTATTAATATTTTAATATTTATGTCAATATTACTATTAACTAGAAATAATATTTTAATAATAGTTATATTAATATAAATAAAATTTTAATAATTATTATATTAATCAAAATAATATTTTAGTAATAATTATATTAATAGAAATAATATTTTAATAATAATTATATTAATAGAAATAATATTTTAATAATTATAATATTTTAAATATTAATATAATTAATGTTTTAATAATAAATAGTATTATTTTAAGTATTTAATATTAATATAATATTTTAGTATTAAATATTATTATTAAAATATTACTATTTTTGAAATATTAATATTTTAATAATAAACCATTTTTTATTTTTAATATTTAATATTTATGTCGATATTGCTATCTGAAAAAAGTAGATTTTCCAAAAAAGAACCAAACAACAGACAGCAAACACTTTTCATTAAGTCAACCAAACATAAAAAAAAAAAAATTATTTTTCCTAAAAATCTTCACATTTTCCAAAAAATATTTATTGGAAGTCAGTTTCTGCGAAACAAACAGATCCTAAGTTGTAATTCTTTTGCCCTTCCATCGCGCGTCATTAATTACTGTTTCCTTCCTAGTTTCGATTTCTCTTCTCTTTTTATTTTTATTTTTTGGTTATGGTACATGTCGCAACCCTAAAAAAGGAACGACACCCCGTCGCGGGACGTCCACCATTTAAGTGTGACATTGGGGAAGAAAAGAGGAAAAGACGACTTGAATCCTCTTAAAATAAAGATTGAGGGTTTGAAAACGACCTCGAAAAAAAAAATGGAGTCGCCACCAATATTTTTTGGCTAGGTGTGCTTAGTCACCTATTAAAACCGGTTTTAATAAAATATTTTAAAATTAATTAAAATATTTTAAGAAAACCAATTTCGAGGTCTGCGCTTTAATCCAAAGAAAAACAAAGCCGGGTTCGGGAGTTGGTTACTTGTGGGGAAGGATTAGCACCCCAAAAGAATGAATGAATGACATGCAAAGAATTATTGACATGGCATGCTTGACATGGCAAAATCTAAATGACATGGCCAAAAGAATGAATGACATGACATGGCAAAATCTAAATGACATAGCCAAAAGAGTTAATGACATGGCATATGAATTAATGACATGGCAAATCCTATTATGACATGGCATGCTTGACATAGCAAAAATCTAAATGATATGGCTAAAAGAATGAATGACATGACATGCTTGACATGGCAAAATCTAAATGACATAGCCAAAAGAATTAATAACATGACATATGAATTAAGCACTCAATCATAAAAATGATATTGTCATAGAATATTCACAATCATATTATGATTAAGATAGCAAAATATATAACAAATCATAAAATGACATCATCATGGAATATTCATGGGCATGGAATTTGCATGATTAAGATGGCAAATATAGATATAATGGAATAAGCTCACATCATTATGTCAAAATTCATTTTCATGGATTTTTCATGTGAGGAATCATATAAATGGCATGTGTCAGAAAATATTACCGTACTCACCGGCAAACTCGACAAAGCTTGAAAAATAATTCTTTCATATGACATTATATGATTCTGAGTAAAAATGAAAACTATACCTTTCGATTCCATAAACACGTGCGTTAAATAATTTTCTAACCTCTCCGGCAACCCGGCAAAGGCTAGGAAGTAATTCTCGTCAAATGTTTAGGAAACCGAAAAATACGTTTTTATGCCAAATAAAAATATTTAAAATATACAATGCATGAAGATGTATTTCTCCCTTGAAGTAAGGACATCCGTACACCTAAAAAGGTGTCCGACTATCTTTGAAAGAAACTTAAATTGGATTTTTAAACCAAATGATTTTGGACTCGGATTAAAAAAATGCAATTTTTGGAATGAAAAGGCATATGGCCTAATACCCCCTACAAACAACTCTAGTTTCCTTTTTTTTTTTAACCCATAGCTCGATTTTTGTAAGAAAAAAAAAATGTATCCTTGAGATAACATGGAAAGCAACCTAAAACTGTAGATAAATGATTTTGGTTAGCTCTCCCCTCTTGTAAAAAAAAATGTAGATTTTTGCTAGCTTTAAAAAGGCTTGTTTGGACTCCTAAAAACCAGTTTTACAAAGCTATTCGCACTAAAAATGATGAAGTAACCTTCGTAAAAAATTCAAGAAAAATCTAGAAAAATCAGTTTAGACTCAAAAAATGATGAACTAAATGAGGTTAAATCAGTTTTTAATTCGGACTAAAAATGCCTAGGCCAAAGTTGCCTTAAAGACAAAACAGTAGACTAAAATCTGTTTTACCGAAAACTATTTATCAACCCTTGATAAAAAATTCTAAAATCCTAGAAAAAATACCAGGGGCTCCTCTAAGGGTTTACTAAATAAGGTTTAAAAAAATTATTTTGCCAAAAGATGCATTGTGAAAATGTTGCCCAAAATTAGAATATCCAACTTACAAACTATTATTCTTCCAACTAGTTTGCACAAGAGACCTTGGCTATAGATCATTGATTGATCTTAGCCAAAAATCAAGTTGAGAATGATATGAATGCATGATTTTCCAGCAAAAAAAAAAAAATATGAAAATGATCAATCATGAGTAAAAAAAAAAAAGTAAAGAAAAATCAAGGTTGGCTCAATGGTTGGTTCTTTGGACATAGTCCCACCTAACCAAAATCACTTGGTAAAACCAAGATCCTCAAGCTTCTCAAACCTTTTATTTCAATTTTTTTTTAAAAGGAAACAAAAGAAAAAGTCTATCCTATTATAATGGTGAATCCCACAACCAACATACAAGCAAGAAAAACAAGCAAAAGATAAGCACAATAAAAGCATACTATTCAGCCAAAGCATAGAAAATGTAGAAAAAGATTTTTTTTTGCAAACTTTGTTATTTTGTAGAGAATAAAAAGAAATGAAAAAACCTTTGGAAAATTATTTTGAAAACATTTTATTCAAAACAAAGAAAGTTACCAATCACATGGAAAAGAAAAGAAAAAGAACATGAAATCAAAGAAAAATAAATGAAAAGAAGAGAAGAAATAGCTATCTAGCAAGCTTTTCCAACCAAGCTTCCAAGCTTCTCCTCTTTCTCTCTTTTTCTTTTTCTCCTTGAAAGTTTTTTTTTTTTCTCTTCAAAGTGTAGTTAATAGCCTTTTCAAAAAGAATGAAAAACCCCCATTTTTCTCTAGCCTTGGCCGATTCTCCCTTCTAATAGTGTGAGAGTGCTCATCTTTTTTTAGTCTTAGTCATGCCTTGTGCATGCTCTGCCAACATCATTGTCACATGGCCATTTCTTGTCCCCTTTTTGCATTATGCTTTCCTTAAATTAAGGGTCTCCTCTCCTCCCATTAGCCAACAATGCCACCTCAATTATTCGTATCTCCTATCTCTACAAAATATCTAAGCCATTTGTCATGATTATATGGCTTACTACCAAAATATCTTCCTAGGTGGCATTTTTTTTCCATTTGGAATCATCACGTCGCCTTCACATGCTCTTCACATGGCTTTGCAATTAAAAGGTCTCCCATTGGCCAAAAATGCCATGTAGGCAAATAATGGAAAATCTTGTCATTTCTTTCTACTCAATCTTGGTCATTTGATTAAGATGATCAAACTTCTCTTATCCATCTCCATGAGCTGGCCAGAAAAACGGCATGAAAAATTGCGGAAGTTTTCATAATTTTTCGAGCCCGTTTTCTATTTTTTCGGATTTTTCCTTAAAATTGCGGATTAGTCTCCCGAATTTAGTATATTTGCGTTTCAGCCCCAATTTTGGGGTTTTTCCCTTCTCATTTCCTTCTTTCCATCCTAAAACTCAGTTTTGGAAATTTTTGCAATTTTCTGAGTTCGGATTCTATTTTTTCCAGATTTTCCAAAATTGCCCTTTAACCCCTGAAAGCTCGGTTTTACTTGAAACGGGTCAATTTTTTGGATTTTCTTTTTCCATTTTCTTTTTCATATATTGAATTGGATTTGGATCGATTTTTCCCAATTTTTACATCCGAATTCCTCTCCGATTTAGTTTTTCTCTTTTTCCTCAAAACTAAGAATTTTCTCGATTTTCCCGTTTCTCCTCCAATTAGCTCTTCCTTTGGATCCACTTGAAATTGGGACTTGAGGTACTCTTGTTTATTTATATTCACCAACTAGGGGCTTCAATTTTATCGAATTTGAACATCTCTGTAGTTTTTCCCAAATTTGTGAATTTCTCATTAAATCTTTATTTTCCTTTTTCTCTTCAAATTGATTCCTCCTTCAACTCTACTTCAAAATTGGACCTGCCAAAATCCTTATTTATTGATCTTATTCCATTTTGAACCTTCAATTTCGTCCAATTTGATCGTTTACGCACTTTTCCCCAAATTTGCAAAATTTCTCATTTTTTCCAAAAATGGTAATTTCCTATTTTGTCCACTTCTTCTTCCGATTGATTCCTCTTGGTGAAATTGGACCTTGAGATATCCTTTTTTTTATTGATCATCTTTCAAATTTTAGGTTTCGATTTCATTCAATTTGATCGTTTATGTACTTTTCCCTAAATTTGAAAATTTCATGCTTTTCTCTTACACTGAATTTTGCAATTTGTTTTTCAACCTCTCTATCTTCAATTGTAGATCTCCGATTATCAAAATTCCTTCACCGTTGTTCAATTCACCTTCGAATCTTGATTTTCACTGAGAGTTGATTTTTCAGTGGTTGACTTTTTGGGATTGACTTTTTTGGGTTGACTTTTTGTGTTGACCTCCGAATCAAAGTCTTAGAGACCCATCAATGGAATGGTAGGAGATTCTTTGAATTCTGGGAAGTTGAAGGAAGAGCTTACCTTGTTTAGGTAGCCCGGACAAAATTAGGTGTCTACAGTACAAATTGTAACAAGGCAAAAGTCTATCACTTACTATGGGTTAATTCAAAATACTAACTAAGGTTAGCTTTCAAATTTATAGTCAAATTTTTATAAAATCGGTTTGTAGTAGACAAGACATTAATAGCTTTTTTGTCTGTCCAGACCCGGCTTGGCCCAAAATATGGGCAATATTATGTGACCAGGCTCGACCGTAATTGCTAAAAGGGTGCCCAAGCCCGCCCATTTTTTCCGAATAAAAAATAAAATAATAAGTATATTTAATATTAAGCATCATAATAAAAAAAAAAACATTGAATTAACAAAAGTATATCCATTAATAGAAGTTTGACTTCATTGGAAACACAATCGAAAATAAGCAAATTGATATCATAATAAAATAAGCAAATTGGATTTAAGTAATAAGCAAATTGGAAAAAAAAAATCTAATAGAAGCTTCATTGCCACAATAAAGCAACACCTTAAAGACATAAAGTTTAGGACCCGAATCTTGCATGACAGAGGAAACATTTGGCCAGAATTTTTGGAAACACAATCAAGGGACTGCATCAACAAAAAAAAAAAAAAAACTAGAAAACCATTTAACATCCACATCTATGGAGATTGAGCTTTAAGACGGAGCTTACATAGAGAAAAAGAGATGTGCAAAATCCAAAGAAATTGTAGGAAAGAGGTTAAAAGAGTGGGGTTTTTTTAGTGTTTATCGTTGAGAGAAAAAGAGAAGAGACACTGCTAGTTTTTTTTTTTAAGAAAAAGAGTGTTGATATGAGGCGAGGTGAGACGATGAGAATTTAGATTTTAGGGTTACTAACTACTAAAGGGCAAGGGCTTACGGATGAGTTTATTCTAACCCATTAGTAATGGTTTTTTTCTAACCCATAGTAATGAACTAATAGGTTAGAAAAAACTCATTCGTAAGCCCCACCATGCAATGGTTTGCATTTTATTTTTAAAAATAATTTATATTCAATATAATATAAAATTATAATTATAATTATAAAAATATAAATATAAATATAAATTAATTAAAAACATATAGTATTCAGGCCAGGCCCGGCTTTACCCGGGATTTAAATATTCTACCCAAGACCCGACCCGTTTAAAAAATGGGCTTCTCATTTTGTCCATATTGATTTTTTGGGCCTAACATTTTTATTCAAGCCCTCCCAAATATTGGACAGGCTTTCAGGCTTGGATGGGTAGCTCGGCTTTTGGACAGGTCTAATTTGTAGTTCAATTTTAGATATTTCAATTTATTTTTGGACATTCAAATTGGTAAAAGAGCCTTGGTTCTGTTAATGAGCTAGAACTTTGTTTTTGGTCCTTTGCATGAGTATTGGGTTTTAAATGATCAAATGGATTGAAATTTTCAATGGGGTCTTGGAACTCAAATTAGACCAATCCATATTTATTTCATTTTTTTATTCCTTTTCCTTTTTATTTGTTTTATTTTCTTTGATTTTCTATTTCTTTATTTATTTTATTTATTTCCTTTACAAAAAGAATAAAAGGAAAATGCATTTAGAGACGAAAACTTTTTCTAAAAAATTATTTCGTCGAAAATATGTCATATTTTCAACAGAAATTGAACTTTTTTCGATGAAATACGGTCGGAAATGGTAAAAAGTATTAGCAACAAAATTTTCGAGTACTAGCGATGGAAAACGACTATTAGCGACGAAAAAATTTCGTCGCTAAATTGTGTCGCAAAAACTTTGGTGGGAGGCTCGGGCCTTCTCGCCAAAGTGTTTGCAATGGAATGTTTGTTGTACTATTCAAGGAATTTTCGTTGGTAATTTTTTTTTTTTTTTACATATTATTTGTAATTTTATTTTCGTCGAAATTTTTGTTTTAGGTGGGCTAAAAAATTTTCGACAAATTTTTCGTCGAAAAGAGTATTTTTCGATGTAGTACTGTAGACACCTAATTTTGTCCGGACCACTAAACAGGTATGTTTTCTTCCAATATTGATGTTTCCGAGTATAAAAATACTGTTTTCATCCTGCAGATGGTACTCCGAGACTTAGTTTAAGAGGGCGAGCACAAAAAGACAAACTTGAAAAAAAAGTCAACCCGAAAAAGTCAACCCCGAAAAAGTCAACCCCAAAAAGTCAACTACTGAAAAAGTCAACCCACTTTCAAAATCAAGATTTTAAGTTCAATTGAAAAATGGCGAAAGAATTTTGATAATCCGAGGTCTACATTGAAAGATATGGAGTTCGGAAGTTGGGATTTGGAGATTCAGTAGAAAAGAAACCCTAATCCAAGAAATTTGGGGAAAAGTGCTTAAACGATCAAATTGGTCGAAATTGAAGGTTCCAAATGAAAGATAAGCACTGACTACGGGTAATGGAGAAGTCACTTGCAAGAAAAACCGAAAGAAAAGTCAATCCGGGAGAAAACCGAGAATTAGGTTTTTTAGTGGATTTCGGTGAAATCGGGAAGAATCACAGAAATGGCCCGACTTGGTAAGACCAAAGCCCCCAATGGATGAAGAATGGTTAAAAAGGATGGCCCAAGGCTCAGATTGAAGAAAATCTGAAAATCGGATTTGTTTTGAGCAAAACCGGGTTTCGGAGGTAAAAGGGCAAAATTGGAAAAATTTGGGAAAAATAGCAAATGGACTCCGGAAATTCTGAAAAATTTGTCAATCTCATTCTTAAATCATTTGAAAGAGATTGGTAAAAGAAAATCTTAATTCGGAGTTCGTTTGCAAAATGGCCAAATCCCGGGTTTCTTATGTAGTAATTCAAAAAGGAAAATCCCGGAAAAATAGCAAATGGACTCCAAAAATTCTGAAATTTGGAAAATCTAATTTTTAAATTATTTGGAAGAGATTGGAGAAAGAAAATCTTGATTCCGAGTTCGTTTGCAAAATGGCTAAATCCCGAGCCTCAAATGCAGTAATTCAAGCCGATAAATCCCGAAAAATACCAAATGAGCTCCAAAAATTATGAAAACTTCCAGATCACACTTTTTAATTATTTTGAAGAGATTGGTGAAGAAAAATCTTGATTTGGAGTTCGTTTAAAAAATGGTAAAAAGTAGGGGCATAAAAGGACATTTTGGGAAGAAAAAATCCAAATAAATAGCAAACGGACTCGGATAATTTTGAAAACTTCCAGAACTCAATATTTTATTATTTTGGAAGTATTAAAAAAGAAAAATTGAATTTGGAGCCCGTTTGATATTTATTTTGCATCCGGGGGGCAAAATGGTCGTTTCACCCAAGCAACCGAAAAGGGCTTCTTTGGGCCCTTCAAATATCAGAGCTGGGCTGGAAAAGAGAAGTGCTGGCCCGCCCAAGCCCAAAGGAAGGAGGAAGCTTAGGATTTTTTCAATCAAGTGATTAAAAATCAAGAGTTAAGTTAGAGATTTTCATTTTTGAGCCTAAGTCCCAATCCCACATCCCTTTGTAATGTCAAGCCAAGGAGGTGCTCACCTTATAAATAAGGAGTCTTGGCCTTTGGTTGAGATCACCCACTACCCCTTGTGAGATAGTCTATACACTTGTATTAGGATTATCCGGGTGGTGAGTCATAGTGTTTTTGTTGAGAGGGTTTGTAGCTTAATCCGTTCAAAAGCTACTCTGAGGGTTTGTAGCTTAATCCGTTCAAAAGCTACTCTGAGGGTTTGTAGCTTAATCCGTTCAAAAGCTACTCTGAGGGTTTGTAGCTTAATCCGTTCAAAAGCTGCTCTGAGGGTTTGTAGCTTAATCCGTTCAAAAGCTACTCTGAGGGTTTATAGCTTAATCCGTTCAAAAGCTACTCTGAGGGTTTATAGCTTAATCCGTTCAAAAGCTACTTGGTGAGTTTTCATTTTAAAATAATGTTTCTTGTTCTTCCTTCATTTCCTTTCTTAAGTATATTTTTCTTACATTTTGTTTTTACAATAAACTCACCATGGCCAAATGGCCTACATTATTTATTTTAAGTTGTTGTTTTTGATTCATTTTACCATATTGTTTATGCTATTTTCTTTATTTTTGATGTTTTAAATATTATGTTATTTCATGTTCTTAAGTTATATTTAATTTGGTTGCTTTGTTTGTTGCCATTTATGTCTTAGATATCATGTTTTTGCATTTTTAATTTTTTGTTTTCATGTTGTTTAAATTTGAGCATGTTTTAGAGTTAGCATATTAAGTGTTTGTGAAAATGCTTGTGTGATTCTTTGCATGATTCTTGTTTTATATCTTAGTGAGCATGTTTTAGATTTGGTATATTAGGTGTTTGTGAAAATGCTTGTGTGATTTTTGTGTTATGACTTAGTTTTTCATGCTAGCATACCAAGTGTTTGTGAAAATGCCATGCTTGTTGAAGCTTGGGGCCATTTGGCTACTCCATGTGTTTTGCATTGTGTGTTGTATTTTTGTCATGCTAGTTGTTAGGTTTTTGCATTTGCATGATATTTGGTTGGATTTTTGAATTAAGCATGCCTTGTGTTTGTGAATATGCCATGCATGTCTTAGGTCTAGGTTACATTAAATGTCATGCAAGTTCATGTTAGGTCTAGGCCATATTATTTGTGTCATGCATTTTCCTTACATTTAGGTTTAGATCCATGCATTTCATGCATTATGTTTGCTGCATTGTTTCATGCATTTCATGTTCATGCCACTTGAATAATGACTTGAGCCAATTAATGGTTCAAGGTCATGCTCTCTTGAGCACACTTGTGGAAAATTAATTTTGTCAAATTCATTATTCTACCTTTGTGATTTTTTTACTTAGCCAATTTTTATCTAACTTTCAAAAAGTCCTAGCTACTACTTTCAAGTCATTTTATGAGTTTCAAATATTTTTATTTTGATTTTTAAATGATTTTATCAAGAAAAAAAAAATGTGTTGGCAAAGCAGTTTTTTCAGTTTTTTTCAAAAAAACTCGTACATCTCTGATTTTTCTGGGAATTCATCTTTGATCACAAAATTAAGAAACTTTTTCCTCGTGTAGTTTTACATGTCCTGAGTCTCCAGTATATTTTTTAGAATTTTTGGAATTTTTAAAAATAGGATAAAAAATCGTGGATTAAAACTGGACAGTGGAGTCAGAATTGAATTTAAAGAAAAACAAAGCAGTTTTTTTCTCCTCCAAAAACTCGTACATCTCTGGTTTTTTTGGGAATTCATCTTTGATCAAAAAATTATGCCGATTTTTTCTCGTATAGTTTTACATGTCCTGAGTCTCCAGTATTTTTTTTAGAATTTTTGGAATTTTTAAAAATAGGATAAAAAATCGTGGATTAAAACTGGACAGTGGAGTCAGAATTGAATTTAAAGAAAAACAAAGCAGTTTTTTTTCTCCTCCAAAAACTCGTACATCTCTGGTTTTTCTGGGAATTCATCTTTGATCAAAAAATTAAGCCGATTTTTTCTCGTATAGTTTTACATGTCCTAAGTCTCCAGTATTTTTTTTTAGAATTTTCGGAATTTTTAAAAATAGGGTAAAAAATCGTGGATTAAAACTGGACAGTGGAGTCAGAATTGAATTTAAAGAAAAACCAATTTTCTGTTTTGGTTAATTTATTTAGAGTGGGCTGATTAGGAGGGTTAGCTACTGACTTAGGGTAATTTCTAAGCCTTTTTAAACTCTAAAAATGGTTTTTCAAGTCCCGGGTTAAGGGTAGCCAAGTCCGGATTTTTTAAACTTAGGAAATTAGAGCCATTTAAAAATTTTTAGCCCAGTTTTTATTGATAATTCAAGCTTTTCAAAATTGTTTTCAAACAATCACAAAGTATTTTGGTTTTAGAATATTTAATTTGACATATTTTCCTAAGGTAGCCGGATATCTTTTTAGATATACGGATTTCCTTAATTAAAGGAAAAAATACATTTCATGCATTGCATTTTTATTTTCATGCATATTATATGATAGCATTATTTTATTCCATGTCATTTAAATTATATGCCATACCATTCATATTTGTCATGTCATTTAGGTTGCATTATATTATTTAGATTTTGCTATGTCATTTTATTTATGTCATGCCTATACATATTCATTTCTTTTAAATGTTTTCAAAAAAGATAATGGTTTTCAATAAAAATAAAGATATTTCCGAGTTAAAATAATTCATGAGTTCTCTACCGGGTTTGCTGGAGGGAATATCATCAATTATTATTAATAAAGGAATATCTTTCTTTCAACAAAAAAAAAAAGAGAATGATTCGGAAAGTTTTCCAAAACTAATAAAAATTTCTATATTTTGCCACGTTTGTTGGGGAATATAGGAAAATTTTGAATTTATAAATTCCGGATCATTTTCAATAAAAAAAATGGAATTATTTTTCTTTAAATTGGGAATTAATTTGAAATACTAAATTTAAAACCAACTTTCACCGAGACTTGAGATAACACACGATTAATAAGGTACCGATTTATACGGGCGTTGTGGGGGTGCTAATCCTTCCCCGCACGTAACCGACTCCCGAACCCGCTTCTTTGATTTCTCTGGTTTAAAACGCAGACTTGAAATTGGTTTTTAAAATGTTTTAATTAATTTTTAAAATATTTTATAAAACCGGTTTTAATAGGTGGCCGATCACACCT
The DNA here is from genome assembly GCA_030761205.1 of Fremontodendron californicum. Taxonomy (NCBI): domain Eukaryota; kingdom Viridiplantae; phylum Streptophyta; class Magnoliopsida; order Malvales; family Malvaceae; genus Fremontodendron; species Fremontodendron californicum. Next base: position 29,378,732 of record JAULJL010000005.1, read on the forward strand.
AGCTAAAAAAGATTGGTGACGACTCCATGTCTTTTTTAAGGTCATTTTCAAAACCTTCATTTCTAGAGGAATTAAGTCGACTTTTCCTCGGTTTTTTCTTTAAATGTCACGCTTAACGAATAATAAAGTCTTGCGATGAGACTCGTCGTTATTATTTTTTAGGTTGCGACAAGTGCCTTCTAAAATGTTTAATTCCGATGAAATATTCCATCAAAAATTGAGTTTTGGAGGAAAAAAATTTGTTCAAAAGTTTTTGATACGAAGCCCTCATTTATTTCAGACTTTTCTCTTCTCTCTCGTCCCTCTCTTCTCTGCACCCTAGCTAGCTCCAACCACCACCTTGTTGTCCCTCATCCCCAACCTCGACCGACTATTTCTCCTCTCTGCCGTCAGCGATCACCCTTTCTTTCCTCTCTTCCTCTTTCTTTCTCTTCATTCTTCTTTCCTTCTTTTCTTCTTCTTTCTTTTTTTTTCTTCCACCGTCGACCGTCACCTCCTCCAGATTTGCGACACCCATACGCCACCTCCTCTCTCCCAGCCGACCTTCATTCCTCCTAGTTCGTGGATCGTGGTCTTCATTTTTTTTCGGTTTCATTTATTTACACAGTAACAAATATTTTTTTATTTATTTTTTATAAAATTAATGTTTAAGAAAAACTAATTTTTTTTTAATTTATGATAAAATTTTCAAGTTGATTTCAAGGTTGTTTTCATTTCGAGGAGATTAAGGTAAGATGATTTATGATGTTTGATAAATAATACTTTTATTTGTTAATTAATATATTTGTTTGTGTTTATGTTTTTTAATTAATATTTGTGTTTGTTTTTGAGGATATATGTTATTATGTTTTTGAGATTATATTTGTTTGAGTTTTTGAGATGTAAGTTATTGTGGGTCAAAGTACTTGGGAGGTCCCTGTACTATATCATCTAGTGTAAATTAGTCCTTTTACTATAAAATTGGGTAATTTAGTCCTTATTCTTTTAAAATTGAAGCAAAAAAATAAAACCACTAACTGGTGTAACGTGAACCATTTAAAAAGCTGATGTGATATTTAATCTATGTTTAATAAGTGACGTGAAAGTCAATGCTGACGTGGCACCAATAAAATATATTATTTATGATAACATGGACAAAACAAATGATATATTTTCAACATTTGATGTGGCATTTTCAACAACTTGATTATTTATTTTGTCCACGTCATCTTAAAATAATATATTTTATTGGTGTCATGTCAGCATTTGACATCCACATTATCAATTAAACACAGGTTAAATACCAAGTCAGCTTTTTTAACGGTTTACTTAGTGATTTTACCTTTTTGCTTCAATTTAAAAAGAATAAGGATTAAATTACCCAATTTTATAGTAGATGGACTAATTTGTACTAGATGATATAATACAGAGACCTCCCAAGTACTTTGACCTGTTATTGTGTTATTGAGATTATATAGTAGTTTGTGTTATTGAGGAAGAAAAAAATATTTGTGTAATATTTGAGATATATGTGCTTGATAATATATATGTGGGCTTGAGAATATATTTTGGATTATGGGTTGAGAATATATTTCAATTAATAATTGTGTTAATCACAAAAATCCAAAACGACATCAAGGAAATGAAGGATGGAGCTGGAACTTTTGGTGCCGAAGGCAGTGGTGCAAATGGATCCAGTCACGACCCTAGAACTTGAAGGATGCCTTTGTGTACAATATTTTAAAAAAAAAAATAATAATTTGTTATTCGAATATTACTACATTTTTTATGATATTTAATTTAATTATCGTATTAATTATTTCATTTGTTTTAATTGTAAATAAATCATTATTATTAAATTAATTATTATATATAAATTTGATGATTATAATTATAACTATACATATATAACTATATATATAATTGATTATTATAATTATTATAATTAATTTTTGTCACAAATATTTATTTGCGACGAAAATTTCTATTGCCAACATTTTATTAGTGATGGAATTTTCCGTCACCAATAACTATTGCGACGGAATTGTTTGACCCCATTCCAATTTTCGTCGCAAATAGTTATTTGCGATAAAAAGTTTCATCGGAAATATTTTTATTTGAACGGAAAATTCTTTCACAAATAACTATTTGCAATGGAATTATTTAACACCCCAAATGCCAATTTCCAAAAGAACATTCCATTGAAAATAACAACTTTTTCGTTAGAAATGTTACTTATTTTCGACGAAATTATTTTTTTCGACGGAATACCATAAGCAACTTCAATATTTTTGACGTGTTTTTTTGACAAAAACTCGTCGAAAAAATTTTTTACCGACAAATTTAAGGCTTTTTTTCGACAGAATTTTTCATCAAAAAAAGCCTCTTTTGTAAGATTTTTTTTGTAAAAAAATAGAAAATAAAATTATAACATTCCAAAAAATAAATAAATCTAAAAATTCATATCCCAGAATGTTCCATTCAAATCCAATTTCCAAAATTTTAAAAAATTTCAGAAATTTCAGAAGGTTCTAAAAATCCCAAAATCAAGATAGAAAAATAGTCTGAAAAATTTAGATCCTGAAAATCTTGGAATCAAATCTATTAGAGTAAAAGATAGAAAACAAAAAATAACAAAATAAAGAAAGATCTATAAAAAAATGAAAAAAGGAAAACTTGCATTGCGAAAAAAATATAAAAAATTTATTTAAATTCGAATTTGCCAAGGGAAGAGACAGATCTTTCAAAAAATCAAAACCAGTATATAAGCAACTTCATCCTTGAAGAGAGCAACACAATACAAAGAAAGAGAGAAAACATTAAAAAAAAAAAAAAAAATTAACGTTGGCAAAGAGGAATATTCAGGTTTTGCATTTTTTCGGAGTTTTCTTAGGGTTTTGAGTTGTAGAGGAAAGGAAAATTGATGGTGATTTTTTTGGGGAAATTTGAGGTGTTTTCTGGTAGAATAAGGTGCTTTTAGGCAGTGTAGGTTTTGGATTTTGGGGTTTAAATCTCGTATTTTCTAAGGTATTTTTCGAAAAACTAAATCAAAAAATGGAAGAGAAAGTCGAGAAGGTTTGAAAAAGGTTTTTTTTTTTTAGGTTTTTAGGTCATTGTAGTACGATGGTGGACGATGGTTAAAAAGTTTTGGGCTTTTGAATTTTCTTGTGTTTGAATTTCTGGATTTTGAAATTTTTGAACCCATTTTATTTTTTCGTTCGCTAGAATTTGAGATTTTTTCAAAATTGGGTAAAGTTAAAGTTTTCGATGACTGGTTGAATTTTTTGATTTGAGGTTAGAATGGACGATAGCTGAGAAAAGTTAGGTTTTCTAGAGAGAGAGAGAGAAAAAAAAAAGAGGAAGCAAAGCTAAAAGCGAAAAGAGAAAAACAAAATATGAAAATGGAAAAAAAATAATTTTTTGAGTTTTTATAAACGAACCAAAATAGCGTGTTTAGCACAGACGAACCACCTGTCGATTTCATTTGATTATTTGCTTATTTTTTATGTTTTAGATTTATTTGATAATAATATTTTTAATAATAATAATAAAGATTTAGCAAAATTTAAAACTTAACAAATTAAATCAATTCACTTATATTTTTTTATTTTGTATAAGGATTAAATTAAAAATAAATTGAGATCTTCTCAATGATGAAATTCTAAGAGGATTGCGAATGGTCAATGTTTTAAGAAATTTTTAGGTGAAATTTCTTTTCTAAATTCCATCGGAGAGATTTCGAGTTTAGAAAAAGATGTCAATGTTAAAATATTGGTATTTATTAAAAGGCAAAGTAGATAGCAAGTGAAAATAAAGTGTAAATAAAATAATAAAACCTAGGAACTAAATAAATGAGCGAATTAAAGATTTTTGAATTAAACACAAAATAAATCCGACAACAAAGCCTCTTCAAGATAACAAATTGTCTCTTTTGAATATTCTTGAGGTGATGAAATTCTAAGAGGATTGCGAATGGTCAACGTTGTAAGAAATTTTTAGGTGAAATTTCTTTTCTAAATTCCATCGGAGAGATTTCGAGTTTAGAAAAAGATTTCAATATTAAAATATTGATATTTATTTTTAATTAAGAATAAAGTTATAAAAAAAAATAATAAAAAGGCAAAGTAGATAACAAGTGAAAATAAAGTGTAAATAAAATAATAAAACCTGGGAACTAAATAAATGAGCGAATTAAAGATTTTTGAATTAAACACAAAATAAATCCGACAACAGAGCCTCTTCAAGAGAAAAAATTGTCTCTTTTGAATATTCTTGAGGTGATGAAATTTCTTTTGGAATCTCGTCATAATGATGGAGAAAACCTTAAGAAAAATTCCAAGATTTGATAAATAATAATTTTAATTTAAATAAGATCATTTATTAAGACCATTTTAGGATAATATAAGACTAATTGATATCGTCCTTTGGATGGACGTTGTGGGAATGCTAATCATTCCCCTACATGTAACCGTACTCCTGAATCTAGTTATGAAAATTAGATCAAAGTCTATTCTTTTGAAGAAATCTTAGTCAAGTTTAAGATTTCTTTAAGGAGGATAGATTCATTTAGGCGACCAATCACAATTAACAACAAAGATTGGTGGCGGCTCTATTTTTTTTGTTTCAAGTGGTTAAGTTTTTGGATTTGCACATTATGACAGTTTGTCAACTCCATTGGAGACACTTCAAGAGTCGAGCCAGTAATTAGTCATATATTATCCTAGCTCTTAATGAATTATCTTAATATATATGTCGCAATCGTCCTTCGACTGCTGGACGTGGGAAGAAAAACACAAATATATTTTTTAAGATTTGATCGAGTGTAAAACATATAAATAGAAAAACATCAAATGACTCTATCCCTTTTAAAAATTTGAGAAAATAACGACCCTTTTTAAAATAAAACTAGAAAAAATAAGAAAACAAAGGAGACACCACTAATCATTTTTGATTAGGTATAATTGGTCACTTATAAATTGGTCTTTCTAACAAACCATAAATTAATTAAGATTTGTTAAAACGATAACTTTTGGGGTCTGCGTTAAAAACCAAATAAGATTTTGGAGTCAGTTACGTTCGAAAAAGTTATTAGCACCTCTACGAGTCTATTCAAGAATTGTACCGATTAATCATATGTTGTCCATAGTTTTGACAAGTAAAGATATGATATTTAAAAATAATTCTTTTTAACACCTTTTTTAGAAAACACTTTCGAGAAAATTTTAATTTTCGAAATAAAATGAAAATCTTCAATATTAGAGAATTTTCTTAAATTCTTCTATGTTTGGACGAAACTTTAGAAAACTCTTTCATTTAATAATCTCCACAATAGACCTGTCCAAGCACAATCCAAATTATTATATATTAAATAAAAAATATTTTTATTTAAATTTAATTATAAAATATATAAAAAATATATATTTTTAATAATTTATGAATAGTAAAACGGGCTTTCAGGTAGGTCCGAAATGGCAAGAAAAAAAAAATTGGGCCGCAGCCCAGGTCATGGACAAGTCTACTCCATAATACTCCATCGAAATCGAGATAATATCTCTTTATAAATGATAACTGTTAGAAATTTTTCAACATCTAGATAGAGTATCAAAAATTATCTTTACTCAGGATATTATTTTTTATGAAAATTGGAGGAAAATATAAATAAATATCATAACTATTTAGTTAAAGACAAGATGACCACAATATCACAATATATTTTTATGAAGTAAATGAATTTTTTAAAAAATAACTTTTTATTAGCTCAAGAAAATAACAAAAGTCCTTAATTTTGAGACGTTCCCATAAGATTAGATCCAAAAGTTGATTTTAGCTTTTTGAATTTGATTGGTCAAACTGTAAATCTTTGAATTTTGATTAGTTAGGTCAGTAGTACATATTTAATTAATTATGATCATAATTTTCAATTTATCAATTGAAATTTTTTTAATTAAACAATTAATTTTTTTTTAATAAATACGTGAATTGATAAAAAAAATTTATTTTTTTTACACATATATACAACATTAAAAAAAAAATTTCCACTAATTGGGTCATTGCTTGCCACATGTGAAGCTTCTTTGCTTGACATATGACAAGCTTTTTCTTTTTTGAGTTTTCTTAATTTATATTTATTTATTTAATTATTTTTACTTTATTTTTAAATGATGTATTTAAAGAGATTGGTCCGTATGTTGATTCACGGGTCGATTTAAATTCTTACCCGATTCGCTCGAGAAAAAAATAAAAAAATAAATTTACTGAGAAAGCCGAAAAAATCCCATAATGAGGTAAATGCTTGACACGTGGCAAGCTTTATTTTTAAGTTTTAGTTTATGTTTTAGTTTTAGTTTTTATAGTTTTAAGTTTTTTTTTTTAGTTTATATTAATTTATTTTATTTTATTTTTAAATAATATATTTAAAGAGGTTGGTCCGAACGTTGATTTGCAAGTTGATTTAGGATCCTACCTGACACGCTCGAAAAAAAGTTTAAAAAATAAAAAAATGAACTTGCTGCTAATTTATATGAGAAAGTCGATCCAACGAGAAAATAAAATACAAACCATAGTTTTACTTTGTTATTTTTCATTTATTATTTTTTAGCTCTTATAAATATAAAATATACACTATAGATCTAAATATGTTTTAAAAAATGCATATAATTAACAATTAAAAATGCATTTTTATTACATAATCTATTTATAATCAATTTTCATACTTACTAAAATATAATTATATTAATATTATTAAAATAAAAATTTTAAATAAATCATTTTTATTTAATAAAATTTAATTTATTATTAATTAATTAAAAATTAAAAAAATTACCAATAAAACGGGGGCATAATTCTAGTACATATAAACTCAACCCTAAGTCGTATCTATGGCTTTGTCTTTAAATCCTCCTTTTTCAAATAAAAAAAAGCATTCGGAGGAATGAAATTCTTTTTTTTATTTTTCATTTTAAGCGAAATATTACTGGGTAAATCTAAAAAATAAACTCTTAATAATAGTCAAATAATTGTTAAATGGTCTAATGGGTAAGAGTTATTTGAAAAGAGAAATAAAGAAGTTAGAAATTATTAGGAAGGATATTGTAAAGATAAAATTGCCCTTAATGAAAAAACCTCATTTTCCTTTTTCCTCCCATTAAGGAAATATTATTTTTTAAACAATTTAACTGAAAATAAATTTAAAAATAAAATATTTAAATATTTATTTTTTTAAATTAGAAATATTATTTTCATAAAATATTATTTTTAATTAAAAAATAAATTAAAAAATAAAAGGAAAAGGAAAAGAGAGGAGAATTTTTTTTATCAAAGGTAATTTTGTCTTTATAATTTTTTCCCTAATAATTTTTTTATTTTTTTTTTCAAATAATTTTTACTCATTATATTATTTAATAATTATTGTATTGTTGATATATTTTTTAAATTTACCCAATAATATTCAACAATTATCAAATTTCTAAACCGTTCAAATTTGAGCCCAACTTGACTAACAATTAATGGATCATAACTTTGCCTAAACCTCTTTCTAATGGTCTCTCCGCGGAAATTGCTACGCTCCACCAAACGTGCTGGACCCGCAGGCAGCCACAGATCCTTCTACTCCTTTTGTCTTTTTCTTTTGTTTTTTAAATAGATCCTTTTATTATTTTTTTTTAAAGTCACAGCTTTTAATTATTAGTGTATTTTTTATTTAAAAAAAAAGTCACAATTTTAATGTGCGGCAAAGAAAAGGCAAAACCCATCGCCCATCCTCCAAGAAACTAGGCAGCAAGGCAAAGTGAATAACCGCCTCTTTCCCTCCCTATAAATATTACTTCAATCCCCGAAGGTCCCCTTTACCAAAAAAATTAACAACAAAATTCTTGATACTCTCTTTCTTCGTTCAGATTTCAAAGTTTTAACCAAGTCTAATTTCCATGGCTGGTCTTCAGTATAACTTTTTTCCCACAGATTTCTTCTACCCTCGTCCAGTACAGTCTTCACCTGTCGTCGACTCTGCTCCCTCGACGGCTCTGACCATGCAGACCCAAAAGGGAGAGGTGGTTGATGATGATAGAAGGCAGCTGCCTGGAAGTCTGGTTCACCACCGCAACAAGACTAGCGTTTCTATGCGGAGGCAAGGCGAAAAGCTCGGTAGGATTTACATGCAAAATCGAGGCGAACAAGTCAAGTTATCGCGAAACTCGCTTTCTTGGTTGATTTTGATTCCCGAAGAGCTTTCGGATTCTTCTTGAATGATCAGTACTTTGAATTAGTCTTATTAGAGGATATTGTAATTAGATATAATTAAAACAAGTTTGTGTTTCGTAATTTCTTTTACCAATTTGGAATTTGATATGTTTTTAGTTTGGTTTAATTTAGATTGTTTCAATCAACATAATCAAATTCAGATGCATTAACTATTAGAATCAAATGTTGAGATGCATGCTAATGCTATAAGAACATAATTTAACGTTTGCAAGAGCTCCGTCCGCCACTCCGCCTGAAAGAACTATTTTGAGACTGCTTTGCTATATATAATTACATTCCTTTTGGTTTCATGATATTTTTTTTCCCCAATTGCTTAAGGTTTTTATTAGAGCCGTAAATTTATGTATTATTGTTATATTCGTATTTTTTATGTGTTATAATTATATTTAAAATATTATATATTTATATAAATTTTGATATTTTAATAATTTATATCATATAAATTTTGATATGTTTGTGTATTTATATTATATTTGTGTTATTTTTTTCGTGTCGTGTCATATTTTAATTTTTTTTATATGATATTCATATCGTATAATTATATTGTATTCAAAATTATCCGGATCTAATTCTTAGTTTATAAATGATCATAAAATTACCAAATTTAATTATATCGTGTATTCGTGTTGTATTCGTATATTTTTATATGTCTTAATTATATTTAAGATATTATATATGTATATATATATTTTGATACGTTAATAATTTATGTTATATAGATTTTGATATGTTTGTATATTTATATCGTATTTATATTATTTTTTTATATTATATTATATTATAATTATTTTTTATAATATTTATATTATATAATTATATGGTATTCAAAATTATCGTACTTAATTGTTAATTTATAAATGATCAGTACAAACCTTTTTTCTGTTTCTTCAGAAGTTGATGGATGCGTTGAAGATAGAGAAGAGTAGGTAGAATATACCAAGGGGTTAAGGAGGCGCAACGTGCTTCACATGGAGGCCGCTAGCTTAATTGGTATAAACTAGAAACAGGTAAAAAATATGCCCAAAGAATATTCTTTGGCGGAAGAAAAATCTAAGCTTGAGGTGGGAAATTAAAGTTGAAAGAAATGATAAATCTTTTCTATTATTAATTTTTTTTCCCCTTTTTCTTAGTCAAAGAAATTAAAATTCCTTTAGCATCATGATTAATGGCCATAGCCGCCCACAGAAACACGTTTGTTAGCATGAGAACTTTAAGGGCTCCTTTAGATTTCATCGCATTTGATGCGTTAGAATCTTTTTGGTTTTATGAGAGGAAAAACTCTTTCACTAATTATATTTTTATTGGAGATGTTTTTGGATCACCTTCAGTAAAAGTGTTTCATTGGATTGGAAGTCTAGTTTGGACTGGACCTCGAAGGATCCAATCACAAATTGTATTTCCGATGGAAGGGGTAATTTTCTTTTTACTCTTATTCAATATTTTTTTATTTATTTTTATTTTTATTTTTTAAATTATTATTTAATATAAATATAATTTTTAATTATTATTTAATATAAATATAATTTTTGTATATATTTTATTATTTAATACAAAATAAAATTTTAATAATTGTTAATTATTTATTATATATATACACATTTTAATCTAATATCTTTAACGATAATTAACTTTTTAACATAAATATATTTTTAAATTTTTTAAATTATTATTTAATATAAATATAATTTTAATATATATTTTATTATTTAATATAAATATATTTTTAATTATTTATTATATATATATACACATTTTAATCTAATGCTCTTAACGGTCATTTTTCTTTCTCACTATTATTAATCTCACCGCCACCGTTACGTTTGAATCCAAACACATATCCCACCATTGTTTCTAATCTCAGCGCTACAGTAATTAATCTCACCTCGATCGCTGTTTTTAATCTTACCGGAGCCAATCTCACCGCCCATCCAAATGGAGCCTAAGTCGGCGAGTCTAGATAAGCTCTTTTAGAGTGAGCTTAAAATAAGTTTTATCATATATATGATAAATTATATAAAATTGTTATATTTATATGTAATTTTTTTTTTTACATATAAACATGTCAAATTACATATAAACATGACAAATATATCATGTATTTATGTAATTTTTTACATATGTAATATTTTTTACATATAATTTTGTTTACGTATAAAAATGACACAAATTACATATAAACATGATAAATTACATATGTAATAGAGTTTACGGGAAACTCATTTCAAGGAGTTTTGCTTAGACTTTTCCTTTAAGTCAACTCTTTAAGTTAAAGATTTCATGAATATGGTATGAACTCAGTGGTAATATTGGACACGACACGAATATAATACAAAAAAATAATTAAAAATAAATATAAAAAATAATACAATACCAAAAAAAAAATACGGACACGACACGAATACATGAATATGTTAAAAGTTATATACTACAAATTATTAACACGTCAAAATTTATACAAACATAAAATACGTTAAACACGATTATAACCTAAAAAAATAAACAAATATGATACGAATACATCAATTATCATATCTTCACTCCAAGTCTCATTCATTGCTTGATACTTAATAGCATCTGCTTCCTTTCCAAACCAATTTCTTCAAAGTATTTATAAGTATCAATTAAAAATTATTATTATAAAAAAATATATATTTAATACATTAACTTTATCAAATTCAAATATAAATATTATTTTAATCAATATCAATAAACACTAATTAATATTTTTCTTTATTAAAAACACTCAGATTCGTAATAATGAGATCTCTAAAGTCGATCTAAACTATATCCCTAGACACTTACCTAACTTGAAATATTCCATGCATCCACAAGGTGACTTGAACCAAGGCTGCTAGTGTTCGCCCTATATAGCTATCTTTTATAACTCCAATCAGGAATCTCCAAAGCATGGGTGAATTATTAATAAATCTCACTTAACTTAAGCATGTTTGTTCGTGACTTCGTGTATATATATTCTGCTTTAATTTAACATGTTTGATTAAAAAATGTAACTATTATTGTTTTGGTAAGCATATATAGTCTTGCAATACCATTTGGATCAGAAGTAAAAAGAAAATAAAATTAAAAGAGCATATTTTTTTTATGGAACATAGCATATTCATTAATCTCACATGAAAATTAAATAAATTGGGAAGATGATATTTGAATTAGTACTAGATAGAGTAAATTGTATTAGACATCCATAATTTTTTGTAATATTTCATTTCATTTCTGATTTTGAAAACTCAAATTTTGGATCCGCAATTTTTTAAAATATTGTAAATTCATTCATTTCATTAATTGTCATTTTGAAAACTCAAATTTTGAATCCATGATTTTTTAAAATATTTCAAATTTATCCATTTCATCAATTGTCATTAAAAACCAACAAAATCTACCATGTCAATGTTATATAAACGTTCAAATCGCATAAATTCTAGCTACATGAATGTTCACATAACAAAAATAGATGGATCCGAACACGTGGATGTCCGCGTTGCAAAAAAATGGGAACTCGTATTACTTTTTATATTTGAGATTTATGCCACATAAACATTCACATAATGTTGAGGTGGTAAATTCCATCAGTTTTTAAGTATGATTGACATAATAGATGAATTCGAAATATATTTATAGAGGTAACATTCAAAAATTATGTTTCTAAGATTGCAAAATAAAAAATAAAATATTATAAAAAAAATTGTCAAAGGTTGTGACTTGCGACTAGAGGTGGCAAAATGAACCCGAACCCGAAAACCCGCCCAGGAAAACCCGAACCCGAACCCGCCCAAACCCGATTTGACCAAAAAGTCAAAAACCCGAACCCGAAAAAGCCCGAACCCGAATGGGCCCGAAACCGAATGGACCCGAACCCGAATGGGCCCGAACCCGAATGGACCCGAACCCGAATGGACCCGAACCCGAATGGGCCCGAACCCGAATGAGCCCGAACCCGAATGAGCCCGAACCCGAATGGACCCGAACCCGAGACCGACCCGAACCCGAACCCGAATTTAATACTAAAAATAAAAATAATCAAATTGCAATTAATTTTTTTTTTACAAAGCAATAACTTTAATTATTAATTTTATTCTAATTTTTTTAATAATTTAATTAAAATTTAATATATTATATATATGTCATAACGGTTTTTCGTTCGCTAAGACGTTTTTGAAAACACAAATGGAGTCGCCACCAATTTTTTTTGCTAGATGTGATTGGTCATCTATTAAAACCGGTTTTAGTAAAATATTTTAAAATTAATTAAAACATTTTGTAAAACCAATTTCGAAGTCCGCGCTTTGAACCAGAGAGTAAAACATAATTGGGTTCGGGAGTCGGTTACGTGCGGAGAAGGATTAACACCCCCGCAACGCCCGTTTAGAAAACGGTACCATTTAATCACGTGTTATCTTAAATCTCGATTTAATGGACTTGACATCGCTATTTAAAAATAATTCTCTTTTATTTTTATTTTATTTTATTTTTAAAAAAAAACATGTTTATTATTTTTTGAATTTTTGGAACTGTTATTATTATTTTTTTTTTTAAAACGAAAGTGAACATAAATTTGTTATCGAAAATACTCATTAAATATTCCCAACACCCTTGGTGGTATTTAACGAGATCTTCTCACCTCGAGATATCTTAGGAATCACAACCGTGATATCCTTCGAATTCCGTCGTCGGCAATTTACATCCATTTTTTTTTATTTAAATGCGTATGATGCGAATATTTAAATATCGGATGCACACGACTTAGCATATAAGACGTATGATTAAATACCGAACTATAAGATTAAAAATGCAAATCATAATGTTAAAAACACGAGCATGGCGACATATCGAGCGGATAACATTCACTATTTATTCATTTTTATTATTCCCATTTTTTTATGAATTTTTGTATTGAGCATGTCGCTAAATACTCCCACCACTCGTGGTGATATTTAACGAAATTCTCTCACCTCAAGATATCTTAGGAATCACTTCCGTGACGTCCTTCGAATTCCGTCGTCGGTAATTCACATTTCTTAAAACCTTTTTTCTTTTTGAAAAGTAAATTAAAATGCTTTTAATAATTATTTCCGAAATAAAAGAAATTATCTATGTAAGAATAATTCTCGAATCACTCCGATATTTTCGATAGTATTTCGATTACTATTCTTACTCGGACCATTTCAAAGAACGATTGATGCTCCGACCATCCCGAGAAAGAAATCCGTTTTTAGAGAATTTTGTTTACCGAAAATAATTTAAAAGACATGTAATTATTAGAAGATTTATTATTTTATAATTTTTAAATCGAAACTGAACAATAAAAATATGTCGAATGCTGAACAAGAATAAATAAATAAAAATAGTAATATAAATAAAAATAAATAAGGAAATTAAAATCATACCTGAAAAATATCGAGAATCCGAAAATTAGAATGCTGAACTTGATCTTCTCGAACACCTGAAAAATGTCGAAAATCCAAAAAAAATCAAAACGTCAAAATCGACAAATCGTGAATCTTTTTTTTCTTTTTCTTTTTTTTTTTCTAATTTTTCCTTTTTTTTGTATCATTATTATTTTTATTTTTTATTATTTTTATTTTACTTATTTTTTTTTTCTTATTTATTTTTTTCCCTTCTTTTTCTATTATTTTATATTTTCCTTTTTTTTCCTTTTTTTTTTTTTTTTATTTTAAATTTTTTCCCTTTTTTATTATTATTTTTTTAAAAAAAATTTCCTTATTTTTATTTTAAGTTTTTTCCTTTTTTTTAAAATTTTTTTTTTCTTTTTTTTCCTTCTTTCCTCCCTGGCCCAAAATCAGGCCTGGGCTGCTGGGCCCAGGGCCTGGTCTGCTGGGCCCAGGGCCTGGTCTGGCGTTGGGCCGGGTCCGATTCTTTTTTTTTTTTACCTGAAGCGGGTCGGGTGCGCGGACCCCGGGTCGACTCGCGGGTCACCCTTTTTTGTTTCTCATTTCTTTTTTCTCTCTCTCTTCCTCCCTTCTCTCTCTCTTTCCTCCCTCCTCTCTCTAAGTGTTCAACCCCCAAAATCCCAGAAACCACCTCCAACCCAGAAACCGATGCCAGACCACCGCACCGTCCACCGTCCACCGTCGTCGGCCGCCGACGAACGGCGGCCGATCACTTCCGAAATTAGCCCAAACTGTTTCTCTTTCTCTCTTCTTTCCCTTTTTAAACTTAGATTCTTCAAAAAATACCCAGAATGACCTAGATCTAGGCCCAAAGCCGCGACTCCTCCTCCCCAAATCTGGCGTTTTTCACCGTGAGGCTGCCACCAAGTTGCACCCGGGGCTTCTCCTCCACCATTCCTTCCTCCTCACTCTCGAAATCTTTCCAAAAACCCACTAAGTATATAAACGAATAGATGAAGGCCATGATTTATTTTTAAAGTTTTTTATTTTACAGTGAATATAAATTATAATGTATTTATATTTTGAAATTCGAGTTTATCAAATCAATTATTTTAAATATCAATATGATTAATTTATAATATATCATATTTTTTATAATAAATTATTTCAAAATTTGATTTTATATAACAAATTAATTTCTTATTCTTTTGGTGCTAACAAATATTAATTTTAAAAAATAAATATAATTAAAAATATCATATAATAGCAAAAGTATAAAAATAATAATAAATTAATAATTTGTGTTTAGATATAAATATTTAAATTACGTAAAAATGATTACATCTAATATAAAATAAAATGATGTAAAACATACCCGAATCCAGACCGAACCCGAACCCAGACCGAACCCGAACCCGAATGGGCTCGAACTCGAATGGGCCCGAACCCGAATGAGCCCGAACCCGAATGGGCCCGAACCCGAATGAGCCCGAACCCGAATGAGCCCGAACCCGAATGGACCCGAACCCGAATGAGCCCGAACCCGGATGGACCCGAACCCGCATGAGCCCGAACCCGAATGAACCCGAACCCGAATAAACCCGAACCCGAATGAACCCGACCCGAACCCGCCCAATTGCCACCTCTACTTGCGACCCATACGTCTTTAGGTTGGGTAACTTTTTCACTTGGGCAGGAAATTTTTTTGGGCTTTCCTTAGCTAATCATCAGATTGTTCACCTGCAACAACAGCAAATGCCAAGTTTTCATTTGTGTTTTTTTAGAAAGAATGGAAAAACTTATTAGTATTTAGACGTTGTTTGATACATGTTTTTGTATTTTATTTTTTTGTAAAAGATAAATAAAATAAACAAAGTAGCTTGTAATTATATGCCGGGGTTTCAATCACCATATGATGAATTTAATCCGCCTAATGTTTGGTCTTAGACTTAAAAGAGGCCAATCAACGGATACTAATTGGGCTTGCAACCATCATTACTAGTTAGATGTTTGAGCTTCGTTACGATGTTTTATATAGTGTTAGAGTATTAAGATTTAAAATTTAATTTATAGTTGTAAATCAATCATAATATTTTAATTTTAAATTAAATTGTTAGATTAGATAAATAATAAGTTTGTTGTATTATTACGATACTAACTTTCTTAAATTAATTATTCAAGATTTCAAGATAATTGTTCAAAAGTTAAAATAATCTTTAAATATATATATATAATAATCTCTTAAATAAATTAATAAGATATTATATCAATTATGATAATCTTATAATAAGATTTAAAATAAATTATATATTTTAATTGTCATGGATATATTTATAATAATCTTATAACATCTTTTATTGTTATATATATTATTTAAAATAAATATATTATTTTCATTTTAAAATTATAATTTGTTCTCATGCAATTTAGAATAAAATACATAAAATAGGTTGTTAATATTTATATGTGTATTTTATCATAATAATTTGTATGTTATGTTATAATAATCATTTTTCATGTAATCCAAATCAAATTTTATAATGTATTATCGTTATACATGTTATTTTAAGTTAAATATGTTGTTTTTAATTTTAAATGTATAATCTCTTAAGTCTTATAATATAATTTTTTAAAAGTAGATAAAATAAATTATTGATATGTGTATGTTATTATAATGATTTGTAGATTACATTACAACAATATATTTACAAATATGTAAATGGATTGAGATAACTATTTCAGGTATACAGTAATACTAATTTAAGTAAAACGGATACTCGAATTCACAAAATTATCGGATTATACTCGAATCCAAAAAATTCGGGTCAGATAGATATTTATTTTTAAATTAAAAATTACAATATCTATATTTATTTTAAAAAATTATTTATTTTCTATATTTCAATTAAATTTTAATTAAATATGACTTGATTAAATAATTTGTTTAAATTTAATCTGATTTGATTTTAAAATTAATAAATTGAACCCGAATAATCCGAGTATCAAACCCAAAATAACTCAAAAATTTTAAAATTTTAATTGATCCAACCCGATTTGACTTGATCCGAACCAACCCGATACTCAAAATATCTTCTCCTACCTAAATTAATCCCCAAATCCCCTTAAATATGACTTAAAAGATTAAATTAACTCAAATACTTCGGTAAAAATCCTAAATGCCTCCACTTAGAGTTGATCAAAAGTCTAAAGCACCCCTAATACTACAACTATTTACCCTAATTAACCTTAAAACAAATTTATCCCTCAAATAAAATTTAATGTCCCGTCTCATCTATTACTAACAATAACCTCTCAATCCCAAATTAAGCAATCTCATGCATTTAGGGATAATTTTGATATTTTGTTATTGATGATGATTATGGATGATTATTGATGATTTTTGGAACAGTGTTTAGACTCACAAAACAAAATCACAGTTATAAAAACAGTATTACACATATTTTTTTTATTGTTTAATGGATGAGATAAAAAAATTTACTTTTTATTATATAGTTTAAGATTATATGTACCAAAAATAAATAAATGAATAAATTTAATATATAATTAACATTTTATTCTTTTATGATTCGCTGCAACTCGCGAATAAGATATTTGGTTGTTTAAATTAATTTTTAATTTTTTTTTAATTTCCCTTGCAGTTAAAATATTTCCACTTTTTTTGAAGAAAAATAACTGCACGTATTTTTTACTCTTTCTTCCACCCGCATAAATGGTTGCCACACAATGACACAAGTGACAAGCCTAATGTCATAAATTTCTATCAGATTTGGCGCACTCAGAATGTTGGTGGAAAATAAAAAAAAATGATATTTTTCAAAAAAAAAAAATTATTTAATAAAAATATGGTATTTTTTTCAATAAAAAAATGGTAGTTTTTTTAATGTGGTTTTATACAGGTAGTGAAATAAAATTGAGTTTTTAAGAGGATAAAAAATTACATGAATAAGAATATGATAGTTTTTTAAAGTTGGTAGTTTTTTTTTAAATATTTATTTATAAAAAAATTAAAAGATATTAATATCTTAAATTTATTTTTTATTATAATATTATTTAAAAAATTAAAAGACATTAATATCTTAAATTTATTTTCTTATTATAAAGAATTTTATGTTTTCAATCCTTATACATGTATATTATTATTATTTTTTTACTAAAATACATTAATGATTTATAAATGAAAAACACTAGGTAAAGTCAACAATTAATATTTACACAAAAAATTACTTGCTACAACATAAAAAGAATATAACAAATGTGGTGTGTGCATTATAAAAAATTAAAAATGATGTTTAGTTTGATTTAGGGACTAAAAAACAAAATAACTTTAGATGCATAATTTGAAAAAGAAAAAAAAAGAAGCTTAAATGAGAAGGTAAAAGTTGTTAAGTGAAAATTTTCTTATAGTATTATATGAATTTTTATGTATTTTTTACATTTTTTAGGAATTATTAATTTATATATTTGTTGGACCTTAAAAAATTATTAAAAAAAATATTATTTTATGCATTTAGCGAGGTTATTATTTTACTATCCGAATCGAAACTGTAAAATTTTATTAAAAGACAACAGCTAACATGAATGTTGAGAAAGCAAGAGCCAATTCGACTATGTTCTTTCTCCTAAACTTGATAGTTAGCATCCTTCAATCGATCTTCAAATAAGTCGTCATCATCAGCTAAAGGATGGGACCCTCATTTCTTGTACTTGCACCATATCGCTGTTTAAAATCATCTTGCACTAAAACGAACGGCACACCCCTGCCAACTGATTGGATTGCAACAACTAAAAACACTGCAAATGGAAACAAACAGCATCAACCACATATATTTTGATCTCACAATTTTGACCAACATTAAGAGAGAAGTAGTACCAAATCCATTGTTAATTAGGAAGTTAAATGTGTGCCCATCACATTAAAATGTGAACTTGCTGCTATTTGAAGGCAAGTTCTGTAAACATTGAACAGTAATGGTACTAAAGTTCCTAGAATATGATGTGTGCTCTACTAAAACAACAGTTCCTTTCGCAACAAAACTATAAATCAAGTCTTTTTTATTCATTTCTCAGCTGGATGTTCCGATGTATCAAAATAAATGCAACTGAAGCTGAATGAATTAAAAAAAAAAAAGCAATGCCAAACCAAAAAAAAAATGCAACTGAAGCTGAATGAATCCATTGAGATTCCCATCTACCATAAAAATACATGACTAAACAAATAGACAATCTAACTTATGGATTAGGACTAGGACTAGGTCTAAATTAGAACCCCTCCATACACCAGACAAACATATATTGTTCTAATTTCTCCTAAGCAATTAACCCTATATAAGTAACTAAGATGCAGGGACAAGATGATAACATTAATGCCAAAAAGTACCTCTAATGTATTGCTGTACGTACCTATCTATGTATGTACATGTAAATATGTATGTATTGGCAGTTGACCAGTCCAGGAGAAAGAAACAAGCGAGGGTGATTCAATGCATTGCAAAGCCAAGACCACAGGGCCGAATAGGTTTCTTTGATATAGAAATAGATAAAGTAAAAGTAAAGAAGGAACAAAAAATTAAAACAATCAAAAAGAGATCATAACCAACACTGTAAAAGTCTTTTATATATATATATATGTTGCTAAAGTGTCGTACCTCTAAATTGAATTTTTCAACAAAATTAGATTGCAATTGAATTGACAAAGAAAAGAGAAAGATTGCATGCTACAACTGCCTTTGTTCAATGCCATAAGCCCAGGATTGTTTCTATCTAAATTAATTTCCACTTGTGGTATAAGCCCAGGATTGTTGTTTGTTCTTAATTTTCCTTACCCTTCTATCAAGTCACCAAATAACAGTAACTACCATGCTTAAGTTGTCAAGTTACTGGAAATCTAACTTTAGCTAAATTTTGATGCTACCAATTCGTGCCAAAACATGGTAGGTGAAACAAAGAATATATCACTATACTGACCAAATTAAATTCCTAAAAAAAAAAAACCCTTTTTTCTAGCCATCTTATCTTACGAAATTTACAAGCGAATTTGAAACCTCCAAGAACTAAACCATAATGATTAATTAAACTCCCCTAAAATGTACCCAAATAAGTTGAGGACTGAAACTGGAAATATACGCCTAGCTATATTGTCGATATTTAAAAAGACAGCAAAATAGACAGTTAATAATCTTTGGTCGATCGATCTAATGAAATATTTTGATATTTTAGAAAAGAAGATGAGATCGAAATTTTCTAAGAAAATAAAAAAACGAAGATGGAAAATCAAATAGGGAGGAGTGCCTAAAACTTTACTTGAAGAAGTCTAAACCCTAAATCGAAGTAAGAAAGTGTGAATTTGAAATGAAAGTAAAGAAAGAAAATAAATTAGAAGGTTTAAAGATTCAAATACCTGAGAACGAAGTAAAAAGCATATCAAAATCGGATTGTGTAGAGAACCCTAAATCACATCCATTCTCTCAAAATTGTCGATATAGAAAGAGGAGAGAGAAATCAAAATTATCGATATACAAAGAGGAGAGCAAAAAATTAATTGTTGTTAATATTTAATTATATTTAAATGAATTTATTTATATTTATTTATAAGTCCTTTAGCAATTTTTTTTTATTGTTTGATGATGTGTCTTGTTATGGTGCACTGACAGTGTATGGGACTTATGCACTGTCAATGCATCAAATATAAATCTATATATATATATATATAAGTCCTTTGTTAAGGCGAAAAGAGAAATTGCACATCCAATGCTGTGAGATGGATGTCGAAGCAATCTTATTATTTATTTACCCCTGAAACAGAAGAAAAGAGTCGACAATGGCATCTTCTTGTAGCATACATATAGACACCACACAAACTATACGATTTGTCACTTTCCCATTCTATATATTCCTAATATTTCTTAAAACACAAACAAACAGGCAGCAGGTTCATCAGCTCCACCACATATAGTTCACGAGAGCAAAGCAATGTATATATATATATATATATATATATATATATATATATATATTAACATATGCAAACAAACAGATGATATATAGCTAAGGGCTAATCTAATGGGCTGGATGGGCGGCTGAGGCAGCTGCTCCTCTTATCTTTCTTAAATTTCCAAGTTCACCTAGAATCGTACAGGACCAAGCAACAGCAAAAGAGTCACGAGAATCGGATAGAGTCTACGAAATTGAAGCGGATGAAAATGAAAAGAAGAAAGAAATTGACAAACAAACAGGTAGGACTTAGGAGGAGTGACAAGTGAGAGGGCTATACGTGTATGGTTTCTTTCATCTTCTCTGTTGTTTTAGTTTGTGTCTGTGTTTGGGGACCCCAATATTATCACAGAAACCTAATAGAGACATGTGAGTTCACATGCACATGTAAGGGTAGCTCTCTTGTCATTTTCATGTTATCAGTTCACATGCAGTTTGGAATCAAATTAAACGAAGCCTTGGGAATGTTCCTGTCCGCCCCTCAGCTTTCAGTATCTAATCATCACTTTAACCTTTCACTGAATCATTTGGTTTTTGGAAAGAAAAAAAAAAAACTTTTTTTTTTTTTTTTTCCAAAAAATTATATGCTTTACTCAAGGTTTTCAGCATTTTATGACATAATTTATGAAAATGATATTAAATCTTACTTAACTAAAAATTATTCATGCTCATAGTTAATTTTTTTTTTTTTTTTTGCATATTATATATATATATATATATAATGGGAGGTTACCTTTTTCATTTAAAAATTCAAACTCGTAACATTCAAGTTGAAGAAATTTAATTAATGGGGTGTATCATTGGAGACGTACTAAAATTATAAGGTAATGATAAATTAGTAAAAGTGGTAAAATGAGTCCGAAATCAAAATTTTGTCTCGAAAAAAACGAACCAGTATATCCGAATTAATCAAAAAAGCTAAAGATACAATTGCGAAATGAACCCAACTCAAAACAAATCGAAATGACTTTAATTCGAAATAATCGAAACTCAAAACGGATCCCACTAAACTTGTAATAATACAAATTTAATGCTAGAAAATAAATTATCAAATTTTAAATTAAAAATTAAATTATTAATTTTAAACTCGAATCTAGTCCGAACTTGAGACAATCTAATAGATAAACAATCCGAATCCAAAACGTGAATGCCTTCTCAACTAATTAGATACTTAATTATGATATATCTATTGGGAATAGTGTGACAACCCATGACAAACATTCGAGAAGAAAGAAAATAAAAGAACACAAATTTTAACGTGGTTTAGCCCCTCTGACCTACACCCACGATCCCAAAAGGATAAAAAATTCACGATCCCAAATGAATAAAAATACTCCACTAAATCAAAGCTACAAACCCTCATTTTTCTCACAAATGTTGTAACTTTTGCATGGATAAACTTACAAACCCTCCTAAAAAATATTGTGAATCACCGCCCAAAGAGTCCCAATACATCTTCTCTCAAGTGTATAGACTCTCTCTCACAAGTGATGGTGGTGATGTTGTATCTCTCCAAAAGCCAAAGCTCCTACTTATAGGTAAGCACTTTTTTTGGCTCATCTAATTTACTCAATATGGGATGAGCACTCTTTTGGCTCAACCAAATTACTCAATGTGAGATGAGCACTCAAATTTTTTTCAACTAAGTTACTCAATGTAGGACTTGAACTCAATACACTCAACAATATCTACCCAATCTCAATCACCTGAATTTCATTGCCACTTGTAAATATATGGAATCCGCTATGCTAGTCATAAAATTTGGGATACTCTGAATTGTAAATAGAGGTGGCAATTGGGCAGGTTCGGGTTGGGCTCATCTGGGTTCGGGCCCTTTCGGACTCATTTAGGATCGGGTCCATTCGGGTTCGGATCCTTTTGGTTTCGGGTCCTTTCGGGTTTGGACCCATTCGGATTCGGATCTTTTCGGGTTCGAGTTCGGTTCGAATTCGAGTATATTTTACATCATTTTTATTTTATGTTAGATGTAATCATTTTTACGTAATTTAAATATTTAATTTTATATTTTATTATTATTTTTAAAAGTAACCTTTTATTATAATATAATATTTTTGATTATATTTATTTATTAAAATCAATATTTGTTAGCATCAAAAGAATATAAAATTATTTTCTTATATAAAATAAAATTTTAAAATTATTTATTATAAAAATATGATATATTATAAATTAATCATATTAATGTTTAAAATAATTAATTTGATGAACTCGAATTTTAACATATAAATACATTATAATTTATATTCACTATAAAATAAGAGACTTTTAGGAACGAACTCTGGCATTCAACTATCCGTTTATATATTTGTAAAATGTAAAAATTTTATGCTTATATAAAGAATCGAACCTAACATTCAACTCTTATTAGTAAAGATATTACCAAGTGAACCAATATTGAATTTTGATATGATATGTTACTAAAAGTAAATTATATCAAGTATAATAAAATAATAATAATTTTAAAAAAATTCATCCAAAATAAAATAAATAATAAATCAATTACAAAATTAAATTAGCTAATTATGTTAAATACTTTTAAATTCTAAAAAGACATGATACTGTTATAAATCAATATTTGATGACTTAATTTAATAATCTGCCTAAGAAAATTATATATATGTTGCAAAGAGCAACACATTTTTTTAAAAGTAGTTTTTATCTATTTTTTAATATAAAAAATACTATTATACTAGAGATAAGTTAAAATGAATGAATTGATGTTAATTAATTTTAATATATAAGAAACACTATTATACTATTATAAGGGTGCTCTTAAAATAACATAAACAAATGACAATGAATACTTTATGTCAAAAAAATTCTACATCTCTAAAATTTTCATGAGTTTAGAATCTTTAGATGGTGGATTCATCAAGATATGAGACGTTCAAGTTATAAGTACAAAATATAATTTTATTTTTGATAAAATTATTATTTTATCATATATATAAAATATAAATTTTAATTTTAATTAAATTATTAAAAAAGATATTAGAATAAAATTGATAAATAAAGTTCTTGCTTTATAAAAAATTTATTTAATTACGATTTGATAATTTTATTTTTAGTATTAAATTCGGGTTCGGGTTGGTCTTGGGCTCGGGTATTTTCGGGGTCTAGTTTTTCGGGTTCGGATTTTTTCGAGTTCGGATTTTTGACTTTTTGGTGAAATCGAATTTGGACGGATTCAAATTCGAGTTTTTTCTGAACGAGTTTTCAAGTTTGGATTCATTTTGTCACCTCTACTTGTAAATAATCACCCTCTGCTAGACAATCAAATGGGCCATTAAATAAGGGCTCATGTAATTCACATAATGAAGAGAGGAAACGACAAAACTAGATACAAAAAGATACATATTTATGTAAACTTTGGTAGCATAATTCTAATGTTTAAAAAACAGGTATAGGTACCCTTATATACGGTAGGTATACCTATAGAAAGGACCGATGTATACTATAATCGACCTTTTGGATTTAATTGGAAGGCCGAAGGGGTTTGGTCATGTGCTGCTGTCTCAAACCATGGCATTCGGACCCTTTTTCATGAATAAGACACTAAAATTCTCAAAATCTTCAACCACATGGGTTTCCAACTGCCTATAAATACCTCCCCTCAAGGGCCTAACTGCCTTGACGACTGCACCCACAAATTCTCTCTGCGGTACTTCATTATAGCAGTTTCATTACTCAAGGGCGGCAGGCAATGGCTGGGAAGCCAACTATTTTGATGCTCTTTCTTGTTATCATGCTACTTTTACTAGCAGAGAACAATGTGAGTTTCACGTCTCCTTCCCCCTCGACTTTCTGCATTTTCTTTTACTACTAGGATGGTGGCATTTAGGCCACAACTTAGTATATATATATATTTTTTACTGTCTTGCTATTTTTTAATTTTTTTTCCACACACATAAAAATCTAATTCAGCTGTGATATATACTATTTTAATTTTATAACTGAATAATGAAAATGATGTATCCCCAGGCTGCTAGCAGCAGTCATGACACTCATGAGGCACCAGCTCCACAGCCCCAGCCACCTAGAAACTTTACAATGGTAATATATTTGCATGGGATACCCCTTCAGCTCCTCTCTTATTTCTGTTTTCCTTAATTTGTTCCCAATGTTAGTCATTTTGTTTTCCTTTGGTTTTCAGCATGGAATCACTCAAGGCAGCCTTCATCCACAAGGTGAAAAACATGCTCATCTAGTCTAGTCTAGTCTTTATAAAAATATAATGAATTTGGATGAAATTAATTAATTTGCTTGCAAGAGTATACTAGTTTATAATCTCAATTTGATTGGGCTGCAATGCAATATTGGAATGCAGAGTGTGGGCCTCGGTGCAGTGCAAGATGTTCAAACACACAATACAAGAAGCCATGCTTGTTCTTCTGCAATAAGTGCTGCGCCAAGTGCTTGTGTGTGCCGCCGGGAACTTATGGAAACAAGCAAGTCTGCCCTTGCTACAACAATTGGAAGACCAAGAGAGGAGGACCCAAGTGCCCTTGATCACAGCTCTTATGTTTCAGATCCCTTGCCATTTGATGCTAAGAACAATGATTATTATTATTATTAACTTTTGTATATGAAGTTGTCATGATTGAACCGTGATTGTTCTGAAATTACGAGTACAACATTCTAATTAATTTACTCTATTGTTTATAATCTAGCTAACTGATATGCATGTTAAACATTTACCTTTGCTAAATTTTGTTAAAATATTTCATCCGTTATGATCAATGTAATTTACTTTTTTATTATTTTCTCTCTCGAGTAATTAGACTTATTCAAAGATCGGACTATCTGTTCGGATCAAAAAGCTTAGTTCGAATTGAGTCAGACTTGAATATGAATTTTTGTAATCCGAACTAGCCCGATCCAGTTCGGATTACTGTTTGTTTGATAAAACATTATTTTTATTAAAATTTAATTATAAAAATATTTTTTTAATATTTTTTAAATAATAATATGAGTTTTTCGATTTGGCCCGACCCATATTTGTCCTTATATTTTTGTTTATACTATTTGTTCGTTCCTTTTGACGTGGCAAAATTTTACTGAATATCTATCAATTTATCATAAATATAATATTTAAAATTAAACTAATGAACTTTTGACATAACAAAAAATGTAGAGTCAAGAATCATTTTCTTTTTCTCCCTTAGTTTTGTAAACTTCGATAAATAATAAATAAATGGCAAACGGACTCCAAATTCAAATTTTATTTTTTCAATACTTTCAAAATAATAAAAAATTGAATTCTGAAAGTTTTCAAAAATTTTCGAGTCCATTTGCTATTTATTTGGATTTTTTCTTCCAAAATTGCCCTTTTATGCTCCCAAACTTTACCATTTTTTAAACTTGCTCCAAATCTAGATTTTTCTTCACCAATCTCTTCCAAATAATTTAAAAGTATGATCTGGAAGTTTTCATAATTTTTGGAACTCATTTGGTATTTTTTCGGGATTTATCTGCTTGAATTACTATATAAGGGGCCCGAGATTTGGCCATTTTGCAAACGAACTCCAAATTCAGATTTTCTTTCGCCAATCTCTTCCAAATAATTTAAAAATGAGATTTCCAAATTTTCAGAATTTTTGGAGTTCATTTGCTATTTTTTCGGGATTTATCTTCTTGAATTTCTACATAGGGGACCCGGGATTTGGCTGTTTTGCAAACGAACTCCGAATCAATATTTATTACGCCAATCTCTTCGAAATGATTTAAGAATGAGATTTGCAATTTTTTAGAATTTTTGGAGTTCATTTGCTATTTTTCCCAAATTTTCCAATTTTGCCCTTTTACTTTCGAAACCCGATTTTGCTCAAAACAAGTCCAATTTTCAGATTTGCTACAAACTAAGCCTTGGGCTATCCTTTTTTAATCACTCCTCATCCATTAGGGTTTAGTCTTGCCGAATTGGGCTATTTCTGTAATTTTTCCCAATTTCATCGAAATCTACCAAAAACCTTAATTCTCGATTTTCTTTCGGATTGACTTTTCTTTCAGTTTTTCTTTCAAGTGGCTTCTCCATTACCCGTATTCAATGCTTATCTTTCATTTGGAAACTTCAATTTCAACCAATTTGATCGTTTAAGCACTTTTCCCCAAATTTCCTGAACTAGGGTTTCCTTTCTACTGAATCTCCGTAACCCAACTTCCGAACTCCATATCTTTCGATGTAGACCTCAGATTATCAAAATCCTTTCGCCATTTTTCAATTGAACTTCAAATCTTGATTTTGAAAGTGGGTTGACTTTTTATGCTCGCCTTCTTAGACTAAGTTCCGGAGTACCACCTGCAGGATGAAAAAAATCTTTTTACATTCTGAAACATCAATTCAGGAAAAAAAACATATCTATTTTAGTGGTCTGGACAAAATTAGGTCTCTACACTCTTTAGATGATGTAAAAATCTAAGAATTATAAACGAATAATAATTTAGCAAATGTTCCATTGAATAGAGTAAATAATCAATTAATTACGTACATTTTTTTAATACATTTTGAATGGATACATCCATCGATAATGGACCGGTCCACCAACTTTTGCCTCATAAGGTAGGTGAATAGGCAAATGTTCCATTGAATAAAAAAATGTAAGAGAAAATATCTTTTCCAACTTGAAAATAGTCTCAACGTGGTTTCCAACAACTCTATCTGGTCAACATGAATTTCAGTAGAGCATAAATCTCTGAAACAATGAGCTAGCTCCGTAATTGTATATCAAATCGGGTTAGCTACCAAATCTCAAACGCAATTGGAAGCAGTCGTTGCATAAAAATATGACAATCATGACTTTTCATGCCATAAAACCTCTCATCAACCACATTTGCACAACGCCCAATAGTCGAGGCAAATCCATCGAAAAGTCGTAATTCTTTTACCCATGCACAAACTCTTTTTTTATCTTCCCTCTTTAATGTGTAACTGGCTCTAGGCTTGTATTTTTTTTCATTGCTTTCCACCAATTCTAATTCCGACCTTATGCAAAGCAACAATAAATCCATTCTAGCCTTTATATTGTCTTTTGTTTTACCCTTGACATCCATTATTGTGTTAAACACGTTATCAAACACATTTTTCTCAATATGCATCACATCCAAATTATGCCGAATGAGATTGATAGGTAACTCCCAAAAAATACTCTTTTTCGTCTAATTATGACATTCCCTAAATCCAATCACCTTCTGTTCACATAATTTACCCTAAATGTGATATTCAAAATACAATCTATCATTTCCATAATTGCCTTACCTGATAATTGCACAATTGGAGAGTCATGCTCAACTCTTCGACACAATTTAACTATTTGTCTTCTAAAAGAATGATTTAAAGGCAAGAACTGCCGATGACAATAAAAAAACATGGTTTCTTTCCATAATACAATCTGGAAGACTTAACTTCTTCCATACAATAAGGACAAGCTAATCTTCCGTCTGTGCTCCATCCTGATTGTAGACACCTAATTTTGTCTGGACCACTAAATCAGGTCATTTTCTTCCTAAATTGATGTTTCAGAATGTAAAAAGACTTTTTTCATCCTGCAGGTGGTACTCTGAGACTTAGTTTCGAGCATAAAAAGTCAAAGTCAAAAAAAGTCAACGACAAAAAAAATCAACCCTGAAAAAGTCAACCCCGAACAGTCAACTATTGAAAAAGTCAACCCACTTCCAAAATCAAGATTTGAAGTTCAATTGAAAAATGGTGAAAGAATTTTGATAATCCGAAATCTACATTGAAAGATATGGAGTTCGAAAGTTGGATTATGGAGATTCAGTAGAAAGAAAACCCTAATCCGAGAAATTTGGGGAAAAAATGCTTAAACAATCGAATTGGTCGAAATTGAAGGTTCCAAATGAAAGATAAGCACTGAGTACGAGTGATGGAGAAGCCACTTGAAAGAAAAACTGAAAGAAAAGTCAATCCGGGAGAAAATCGAGAATTAGGGTTTTTGGTGGATTTTGGTGAAATTTGGAAAAATTGCAGAAATGACCCAATTCGGAAGATCTAAAGCCCTTAATTGATGAGAAATAATTAAATATGGATAGCCCAAGGCTCAATTTGAAGAAAATCTGAAAATCGAACTTGTTTTGAGCAAAACCGAGTTTCGAAGGCAAAAGGGCAAAATTGGAAAATATGGGAAAAAATAGCATATGAACTCCAAAAATTCTGAAAATTTGCAAATCTCATTTGTAGACACCTAATTTTGTCCGGATCACTAAAACAAGTATGTTTTCTTCCTAAATTGATGTTTTAGAATGTAAAACAACTTTTTTATCCTGCAGGTGGTACTACGATACTTAGTTTAAAAGGGCGAGCATAAAAAGTCAAACTAAAAAAAAGTCAACCTCGAAAAAAGTCAACCCCAAAAAAAGTAAACCCCAAAAAGTCAACTACTGAAAAAATCAACCCACTTTCAAAATAAAGATTTGAAGTTCAATTGAAAAATGGCGGAAGAATTTTGATAATCCAAGGTCTACATTGAAAGATATGGAGTTCGGAAGTTGTGTTATGGAGATTCAGTAAAAAGGAAACCCTAATCCGGGAAATTTGGGGAAAAATGCTTAAATGATCGAATTGGTCGAAATTGAAGGTTCCAAATGAAAGATAAGCACTAACTACGGGTAATGGAGAAGCCACTTGAAAGAAAAACCGAAAGAAAAGTCAATCCGGGAGAAAACCAAGAATTAGGGTTTTTGGTGGATTTCGGTGAAATCGGGAAGAATCACAGAAATGGCACGACTTGGTAAGACTAAAGCCCCAAAGGATGAAGAATGATTAAAAAGGGATAGCCCAAGGCTCATCTTGAAGAAAATCTGAAAATCGGACTTGTTTTGAGCAAAACCGGGTTTCGAAGGCAAAAGAGCAAAATTGGAAAATTTGGAAAAATAGCGAATGAACTCCGAAAATTCTGAAAATTTGCAAATCTCATTCTTAAATCAATTGGAAGAGATTGGCGAAAGAAAATCTTGATTCGGAGTTCGTTTGCAAAATGGCCAAATCCCGGGTCTCTTATTCAGTAATTCAATAAGGAAAATCCCGAAAAAATAGCAAATGAACTCCAAATCTTCTGAAAATTTTCAAATCTCATTTTTAAATTATTTGAAAGATATTGGCAAAATAAAATCTTGATTCGGAGTTCGTTTGCAAAATTGCCAAATCCCGGGTCTTTTATGTAGTAATTCAAGAAGGAAAATCCCAAAAAAATAGCAAATGAACTCCAAATCTTCTGAAAATTTGAAAATATCATTTTTAAATTATTTGGAAGAGATTGGCAAAATAAAATCATGATTCGGAGTTCGTTTGCAAAATGGCCAAATCCCGGGCCTCCTATGCAATAATTCAAGAAGATAAATCCCGAAAAAATAGCAAATGGACTCCAAAAATTCTGAAAATTTTCAAATCTTATTTTTAAATTATTTGGAAGATATTGGAAAAAGAAAATCTTGATTCGGAGTTCATTTGCAAAATGGCCAAATCCCGAGCCCCTATGTAGTAATTCAAGTAGATAAATCCCGAAAAAATATCAAATGAGTTCCAAAAATTATGAAAACTTCCAGATCACACTTTTAAATTATTTGGAAGAGATTGGTGAAGAAAAATCTTGATTTGGAGCTCGTTTAAAAAATGGTAAAATGTGGGGGCATGAAAGGGCATTTTTGGAAGAAAAAATCCAAATAAATAGCAAACTGACTCGGAAAATTTTGAAAACTTTCAGAATTCAATATTTTTTTATTTTGAAAGTATTAAAAAAATAAAATTTGAATTTGGAGTCCGTTTGCCATTTATTTGCATCCGGGGGGCAAAATGGTCATTTTACCCAAGCAACCGAAAAGGGCTTCTTTTTGCCTTTCAAAAAATCAGACTTGGGCTGGAAAAGAGAGTGCTGGCCTGCCAAGGCCCAAAGGAAGGAGGAAGCTTCTGATTTTTCAATCAAAATGCCAAGAATTAAGAGTTAGTTAGAGATTTTTTTGATCAAGCCATTGTGATTAAGCCACATAGGCCAATGCATGAAGAGAGAGAGTGTCAACATTATTCTTGAACATCTGTAATTATGGACAGCTGATATGCTAATCTAAGGGTGATAATTTCATGATTTTTCACCTTGAATCACTAGCCCTTGGATGGAAATTGGTTGGAATCAAAATGACAACATCCTAGGTGAGGAGAGAGGGTCCATTCGGCTGGCTATAGGGGGAGGCAGAATTTTCAGATTTCTTCTTGTTTTGCTTAGTTTTCTCTCCTTGGTTGAAAGCAAAAAGAAAAAGTTTAGAAAAGAAAGGAAAGTTTGAAGAGATAAAGCTTGAAATATTGCTTCTTGAGGTTGCATTTAGCAAACTCTTGCACTTTCTTGATTTTCCATTCTTGTTTTTGCTATTTTGATTATTATTTGGTGAGTTTTCTTTTTAAATAAGTGTTTTTTTTTTTTTTTTTTACATTCCTTTTAAGTTCTTTCTTCATCTTTTTCTTAAACAAGTTTTTTTTTTTTACATTTTTTTCTTTATTTCCTCACCATGGCCGAATGGCCTATATATTTTTTAGTGTTGCTGTTTTGTTTGATTTCTCATGTTATTCATGTTGTTTTCTTTAGTCTTGATGCTTTAAATATTCTCCTACTTCATATACTTGAAGCATGTTTTAATTTGGTTGCTTGTTTGTTGTCATTTATGAGTTTATTATCATATTCTTGCATTTTCAATTTTCTGTTTTCATAATGTTTAAATTTATTGATGTTTTATATTTAGTATATCAAGTGTTTGTGAAAATGCTTGTTAGTTTTAATATCTCTACTTTGTGTTTGCATGATTTGAGTGTTATATTTTAGTTGAGCATGTTAGTATATCAAGTGTTTGTGAAAATGCTTGTTAGTTTTAGTATCTCTACTTTGTGTTTGCATGATTTGAGTGTTATATTTTAATTGAGCATGTTAGCATATCAATGCTTGTAAAAATGCCATGCTTGTTGGAGCTTAAGGCCATTCGGCTACTCCATGTGTTTTACATTGTATGTGCATTTTTGCCATGTAGTTGGTAGGTTTGCATTTGCATGACATTTGATTGAGTATTTAGTTTAAGTATACCAAGTGTTTGTGAAAATGCCATGCTTGTTAGGAATCATAGGCCATTCAGCCACTCCATGTATTCTAGCATTATGTGTGCATTTTTGCTATGTTAGTTGATAGGTTGGCATTTGCATGATATTTGGTTGAGTTTTTGGTTTAAGCATGCCTTGTGTTTGTGTTATTTCCATGCATATTTTAGTTGCTAGGTTTGGTTTATTTTGCCATGCATGTCCATGCATTTTAGACCTAGGTTGCATTAAATTCCATGCAAGTTCATTTAGGTCTAGATCACTATATTGATGCCATGCAATTTTTCATGACATTTAGGTTTAAACTCATGCATTTCATGCATCATATTTGCTGTATTTTTTCATGCATTTCATGTTCATGCCACTTGACTAATGACTTAGGCCAATTAATGGTTCAAAGTCATGCTCTCTTGAGCATACTTGTGGAAAATTAAGGTTTTGTCAAATTGATTATTCTACCTTTGTGATTTTTTTTACTTACCCAATTTTTATCTAACTTTTAAAAAGTCCTAGCTACTATTTGTGAGTCATTTTGTGAGTCTTAAATATTTTTACTTATATTTTTAAATGATTTTATCAAAGGCAAAAATGTATTTTGGCAAAACAGTTTTTTCACCCAGTACTCATACTTTCCCGATTTTTCTGGGCATTCATCTTTAATCAGAAAATTAAACTGATTTTTTCTCGTGTAGTTTTACATGTCCTGAGTCTCTAGTATTTTGTTTAGATTTTTTTTGAATTTTTTAAAAATAGGATAAAAAATCGTGGCTTAAAACTGGACAGTGGGGTCAGAATTGAATTTAAAGAAAAATCATTTTTCTGTTTTGGTTAAGTTACCTAGAGGGCGCTGATTAGGAAGTTTAGCTACTGACTTAGGGTAGTTTCTAAGCCTTTTTAAGCTCTAAAAATGATTTTTTTAAGTCTCGGGTTAAGGGTTGTCAAGTCCGAGATTTTAAACTTAGGAAATTAGAGCCATTTAAAAAAGGTTTAGCCTAGTTTTTATTTTTAATCTAAGCTTTTCAAAATTGTTTTCAAACAATCACAAAGTATTTTGGTTTTAGAATATTTAATTTGACATATTTTCCTAAGATAGCCGGATATCTTTTTAGATATACGGATTTCCTCAATTAAAGGAAAAAATACATTTTCATGCATTGCATTTTCCATATTCATGCATTTTATATAATATATGATTTTTGCTATGATAATTTCTATGATATTGTTATGATTTTGAGTTATGTTATATTGTTTATTATATGATTTGGAATATTTCATGATATCCTATGCTTTTTATTTTGTTATTTTTTGTCATATTATTTAGCATATACTATGTTCATGCATTATTATTTTCATTTTTATTTTCATGCATATTATATGACAGCATTATTTTATATTTTATGTCATTTAAATTATATGCCATATCATTCATATTTGCCATGTCATTCAAATTATTTCATCTCATATAGAATATATTATGTTACCTAGGTCATTTCATGTAGAATATATTATGTTACCTAGGTCATTTCATTTAGGATATATATTATGTCATTTAAGATATTTTATTTCATTTAAAATATATCATATGATTTAGGATATTACATTTCATATAGAATATATTATGTTACCTAGGTCATTTCATTTCATTTAGAATATGTCATATAACTTAGGACATTTCATTTCATTTAGAATATGCTAAGGCATTTAAATTATATCCTATCATTTAGGATGCATTAGATTATTTAGAATTTGCCATGTCATTTTATTTATGTCATGCATATACATATTCATATCTTTTAAAATGTTTTCAAAAGGATAATGATTTTTCAATAAAAAAATAAAGATAGTCCCAAGTTAAAATAATTCATGAGTTCTCTACCGAGTTTGCTGAAGGGAATATCATCAATTATCATTAATAAAGGAATATCTTTCTTTCAACAAAAAAAAAATGAGAATGATTCGGAAAGTTTTTCCAAAAATAATAAAAATTTCTATATTTTGCCACGTTTGTTGGGGAATATAGAAAAATTTTGAATTTATAAATTCCGGATCATTTTCAATTAAAAATGGAATTATTTTTCTTTAAATTGGGAATTAACTTGAAATACTAAATTTAAAACCAACTTTTTACCGAGACTTGAGATAACACACGATTAATAAGGTACCGTTTTATACGGGCGTTGTGGGGGTGCTAATCCTTCCCCGCACGTAACGCCGTCCCGAACCCGTTTCTTTGATTTCTCTAGTTTAAACGCAGACTTGAAATTTGTTTTAATTAATTTTTAAAATATTTTATAAAATCGGTTTTAATAGGTGGCCGATCACACCTAGCTAAAAAAGATTGGTGGCGACTCCATGTCTTTTTCAAAACCTTCATTTTTCTAGAGGAATTAAGTCGACTTTTCCTCGGTTTTTTAATGTCACGCTTAACGAATAATAAAGTATTGCGATGAGACTCGTTATGTTTTAGGTTGTGACAGCTTGGCGACTCCGCTGGAGACATATAGAGAGTCAGGCCTAGAATTAGTCGTGTGTTATCAAAGTCTCGATTTTGTTGGTTTAATTGGTATTTAATTTTAATTCCCATATTTTTAAAATAAAAGAGAATTTTAAAAATAAAAAAAAAATGTATCAATATGTCCATATTCATGTGCATTCATATTATTACTTGCTCTCTGGTTATTTTGTCGCGTATATTTATTTGATTGCTTGACTGATGCTTTAGATTGTTTGATTTTAGTGGGGTATTTAGAATAAGGGTTGTAGAATAGGTGGTGACAGGTTTGTTTTGTTCCTCCGCACACACTGTATTTGCATTTACATAACATGAATCCTCTACCCAGGTTCCGTCCTTTTAAGTGGGAGTAAAGTAACTACGCCTTCGTGATGTCCCTCCGTATGGGCTAGTGAAACACTTTCAGAGTATAAAGTACCTAATGCCTTCGTGATAATCCTCCGTACGGGCATAGGAAAATATACTCTAACGAATTGAACCCGCTTTTATCGGGGTGCCTTACTAGCCTTCACCGGCGACAGTGAGGAAAATTCGGGGCCTTAGAACCGATTCACCTTCATATAGTGAACCTAGGTGAAGCCATGCCGGATTTTTGTTAGATACTCGAAGTTTAAGAACACATGGAGAAACATTTCCAACCTTTTACCATCTTTCTATATGTTAGATACAAATTGGGTGATGATGAACGAACATCATATCGCTCGTATTTTCTTTATTTTGTCCCAAAGGCGTCGTAATGCCGAAGCTCTGTTTAAATTTTCGTGACATTTTTTTTAAAAGCATGTTGTTATTTATGTTATATTTGTGAATTCATTTCTTTACTAATCTATTTCTTTCTGTTTTCTTTTCTTTGACATGCATCATAGACATCATCATACACTTGGAGTTTATTGGCCTCAGGATAGTTATCAACCCAAAGGACTTTCATGGAGTGTCAGGTTATTTTAGTGATATAAGATCATGCAGTAGTCAGGACACGATCGGAAAAAGATCAGAGGGAGGATGGTAATTGCCTCAAGAAAGATTATGTGTCAGTACTGCCGGAAAGGGTCAAAGTGGATTCTAGACAGAATAATCTCCGAGGGTTAGCCGATATTCGAAATCAGTGGAATGTATCAGAGAAAGAAGCCTTCACTCAGAAATATGGAGATATAGCACTCTTAATTCCGATTCATGTCAATAGTGGGTTGATTCAGGCTATGGTACAGTTTTGGAATCCTGCTTATAGATGTTTCACTTTTAACAAGGAGGATATGACACCACTGATCGAAGAATATTTAGCACTATTACGTATTGAAGTCCTAATCCTGATCAGGTATATTTGAAGGAAACGAAACCTTCAGGTTTTAAGAATAAAGTTGCTAGGATCACAGGAATGGATACAACATGGGTTGAGAGTCACGTGGAGACAAAGCAGAAAAATGGGTGCATTCCGTGGGAAACTCTCCGACAGTTGATATTGGGTTATTCCGACAAAGAAAAAGCCAGGGACATTTTCGCTCTAGCCATCTACGGGTTAATCAGATTCCCGAAGATATTAGGTCATTGGATATAGCCGTGTTTGATTTCTTTAAAAAGTTGGAACAGAAGACCAACCCATCTCCGGCCATCATAGTTGAAACTATCCGATCCCTGAATTTTTGTAAAAGGGCAGGACAAGGGAGAACCAAGGGGTGTGTACAACTCCTTTATATTTGGATTCAAAGTCACTTTTGGAAGATAGAAAATGTTTCCTTCAAATCGTACATGAAGTCTTTAGTTCCGATTAGGGAATTCCTTCAAAATGATTGGCCTAAAGACGAGAATGAAGAGAAATGGGTCAACATGTTCCGGAATCTAAAAGGGGAGATGGTGACTTGGAGAGCTCCATGGATGTTCCTATGCCGATTATGTACAAATGTGGGGACAACCCGAGAGTTTCACTACTCGAAATTTGGGGGTCTGTGAGTTATGCGCCTTTGTTGGTGCAAAGACAGGTTGAGTCTCGACAATTCACACCCGTGACTCATAATCTAGGATCATCAGAGTTCACTTATGGGGAAGACGGATATTCTTGAAGAGTGTGGGCAGTGATTGAAGCATGGAAGAAAACTCACTGGATAAAAGTGACCAGATATGCCGACACCATCACACCTGATTACCTGGTATGGAGGGAATTAAGGGTTAATGATAGACTGTTGACATCATATGGGGAAGAGGTCCAGTTCATGAATCCGCCACCGAGGGAAATGCCATCAGAGTTAGAAATCGCAAGGATGGAATTTGAAAAAGAAAAGGCCCAAATGAGCAAGGAGATTGCCCGACTACAAGAAGAGCTTGAGGACATGAAAAATAGAGAATCAGCTCAGGAAAGAGAAAAAGAACAGATCAAGAGAGAAAGGGACACCGCTAAGGGTGATCTTCGGGAATTACATTTGGAGAACAAGAGGTACCGCTTCGAGCTCAGATTTGAGGGGACTCTTAAGACTTCCGGGGAGTGGGAACATGAGGTCAAAAACCTCAAGAAGGAGAATAACTACTGGAAAGAGAAAGCAAAACACGAGGAAGCCCGAGCAAATCAACTGGAGAAACAAGCTAGGGAAAGCTTACACGGCGATGCTTCTGCTGACACGTCAAAGGGTCGTGAACAAGTAGGGATCAGATGGAAGAGCAAGGCAATCAAAAGAGGACAGTGAAGAAGGTCCAGGATCCGAGAGAGTGATTATAGGACCAACATTTTGTAATAGTCTTTTAGGAGAGACAGATTATCATGTTGTCTTAAGCAGGGATCTTTTCTTTAATGTATTTAGTTCCAGGAAATCAATGAAAGACCGTTTGGTTGGAATTATCCCGGGGCCAATACTTTAAATACATTCATCATTTACTAGTTCTTTCTTTTATATATTTTATTTTTTCATTCATTTATAATCATTCATTCATTTATTCTTTATAAATTGTTCATACAATTAGTCATTTATTTATTTGTTCATTCATTTATTCTTTATAATTAGTCATCTAAGTTCATACACTTAGTCATTTACTTAGTTGTTCATTCATTAACACTGGTTCATTCATTCATCTATTCATATTTTTATAAAATAAAATAAGAAATGTGTCAATAATTTCTAATCCATGGTTTTTAAAACTAAAGGTACAATTGGTCGCACTCAGAAAGAACCAGACTTCCAACACCCTTACAATACTCGATCTCGAACAAGGGCCATGGAAAACGATCAGCTTGCCAGAATTGAAAGAATGGAAAGAATCCAGAAAGAACTGTAGGAACAGTTAACTAAGTCTCAAGAGGAGACACGGGAACAGACTCATAGAGATGATGAGCACTATGATGAGGCAGAAGTGGCCCGGAGAGAATTCAGTTACCGAAATGGGGGCAATGAATCAGGAAGACCGACCAGAAGTGGTACAGAGGAATGGTCAGACATCCCAACCTGTGGGAAATGAACTTCCAACTGGGGCAGCTTACTACATTTACATCCAACCAGCGGCCGAAGCACAGAATTTTGGTCCAAAAAGGGGTAATATCGGAGTTGATCCAATTGAGGTTGAGGTTCCAGATTTCGAAGAAATGGCGAAAAAAGAAAGGGCCAAAATGATTGAATTGAAGAGGGTCGAAATCGCTGAATCTCAGAAGAAATACCAGCTGCTAGAGGAAAGGTTAAGGGTAATTGAAGGAGCAGAGTTATATGGCAGTCTAGATGCCAAAGAGATGAGCTTGATACATGATCTAGTAATTCCCCCAAAGTTCAAAGTACCAGACATTTTAGAAAAGTATAATGGGACCACCAGCCCATCAGCTCATCTGACCATATACTGTAGAAGGATGACGGGGCATGATGATAATGAGAAATTGCTTATTCATTGCTTCCAAGATAGCTTGACAGGGTCAGCAACCCGATGGTATAATCAACTGAGTCGTACCAAGATTCATTCATGGACGGATTTGGCCAGGGCCTTCATGGAATATTATAAGCATGTGTCTGACATGGTACCTGATAGGCTGTCATTACAGAATATGGAAAAGAGGTCCAATGAGAGCTTCAAAGAATATTCGCAGAGGTGGAGGGATCTGGCCACACAAGTGCAACCCCCTTTAACTAGCAAAGAAACCACAGTGCTTTTCATTAACACCTTGAAAGCACCTTATTATGACAAATTGGCGGGAAGCGCTACCAAGGACTTTGCAGATATGGTAATATCTGGGGAAATGATTGAGTCAGCTATTAAGAATAAGAAAATAGAAGGGGGTGAGTCTGCTACCCCAAAGAGAGTTTTTCCTGCAAAGAAGGAGGAAACACATGCAGTAAGCTTCAGCCAATACCCCTATACACCTCCTACACCATACACACCACCAAGGCCATATACTCCTACCACACCTTATGCACATCCGACACCTTACACACCATACCCGGGGTATAATCCTTATTACCCCAACGTCAACCACCTTACCCAAAATCTATTCCCCTACACCAATATACCACAACAGCCATTCCCAACTAGTATATCCCCTCAACTAACCCTTCCTAGAAATACTGTCCTAAACACACAAGGGCCTGTGCGCAATGACCAACGTTCACCAAGGAATGATCAAAAACCCCAATTTGATCCATTCCTACAACCTACGGTGAGCTATATCCAAAACTATTGCAGGGTCAACTTGTTGCACACGTGTACCTCAAACCTCTGACACCTCCATATCTAAGATGGTACAATGCAAACACTAACTGCGCATACCACACGAGAATCCAAGGACATTCAATCGAAGATTGCCTGGCCTTCAAAAAGAAAGTCCAAAGCCTGATCAATGCTGGGGTTGTGAAGTTTGGATCAAAAAATGGTCCTAACGCAGCTGGAAACCCATTGCCCGATCATGTTGGGAATCAGGTAAATGCATTATTGACCGGAGAAGGCAGAAGATTAAAAAGGGATATTTGGGAAGTCAAGACTTCGATGTTGACAGTATGGGTTGAAATGGTCAAGGTAGGATTGGTGGAAGATACAGATAGTCTGAAAATGGTTGCAAAAAAGGTGCATAATTGGTGCCCGTTCCATAAGTGTGGAGGCCATGACATACAGGATTGTGGGGACTTTCGGGTTAAAGTCCAAAGGATGATGGATAATGGGGAAGCCCAATTCTACGAGGAGATAGAACAGGAAATAGAACTCATTGAAAATGCAGAGGGTTATGGGATAGGAAGACCCCTGATCATCTATTATGATGAACCGGAGGAGAAAGTTATGCCAGTCATTGAAGAAAATGCGCCCAAGTTAATCATTGATTTACTTGTTTCCTTTTCATACAAGGAAAACAAGGCTGCACCATGGAAAAACGACTGCAACATGCTTATGCCTGGGCCTTCAAGTCAGCAGGATATCACAGGTGTGGGGCATTTAACCTGAAGTGGAAGGTGTTATGCTCCGGAGGCTGCTGAACAGGGGTTAGCAGGGAAAGACAGAGGAGCAGATAAAGGGAAGAAGGTAGTCGAGCCAATCCATATTGAGATGGATTTGCCGAAAGAAATAGAGAGGGGATCAGCCCCGGTTAACAGAATGAAAGAACTGGTATGTGAGAAGGAAGCCTGTGAGTTCTTAAAATTCATAAAGCACAGTGAGTATAGCGTGGTTGAACAACTGCAACGTCAACCAGCTAGAATTTCAATCTGATCCTTGTTTTTGAATTCAGAGCCACACAGAATTGCCTTGTTAAGAGTATTGAATCAGGCATACGTAGCTAATAATATATCAGTGGAAAAATTGGACAGGCTGGTGGGAAATATCACAGCAGACGACTACATATTTTTCAGCTATGAGGAGATACCACCCAATGGAATTGGGTCAACAAAAGCTCTCTATATAACTACCATTTGTAAGGGGCACATATTACCAAGGGTCCTTTTGGATAATGGTTCTTCACTAAATGTAATGCCTTTAGCAACCCTATCCAAATTGCCAATGGATATATATCATATGATACCAAGTTGCACAGTGGTCAGGGCTTTTGATGGAACAAGGAGAGAGGTTATGGGAACCATTGAAGTTCCTCTGGAGATAGGCCCATGCATTTATACGGTGAACTTCCAGGTCATGGATATTAATCCATCTTATAATTGCTTGTTGGGAAGGCCATGGATACATTCAGCTGGGGCTGTACCCTCGTCTCTCCACCAAAAGCTGAAATTTGTGATGGAGGACTGTTTGATCACGGTATCAGAAGAAGAAGACATAATAGCCTCCGCATCTACTGAATCTCCTTATGTTGAGCCTAATGAAGATGCCGTGGCGTGTTCTTTTCGGTCTTTGGAATTCGTAAATGCAGTTTTCGTCGTTGAAGGACGAAAAATTCTGAAACCAAGGTTGTCCAAGAACACAAGGCTGGGAGTAAGAACCACAATAGGAAAAGGTTGCAGGGCTGGAAAAGGTTTGGGGAAATATCTTCAAGGAATAGCTCGAGTAATGGAAGTAGTAGGAAAGAAAGACCGGTTTAGCCTAGGGTATCTTCTGAAGGCCCATGAGAAAATGAAATAAGTTGAAAGGAACCGACAAAGGAGGATGGCCCGTCTTACGGGTATGGATATTGAATGAGAGCCTATGACTTCCCACCTATCCTTCATAGCTTGCGCTCAGCCGGTTCTTTGTTCGGAGAAAAGAATTCTGATGATGTGCTCGTAATGATAGAGCAAGCCTTCGAGAGATTCCAGGTGAATAGGGATGAGCAGATGTATGATGTGGAGATCTGCACAATTGAGGAAGAAAAAATTGAAAGAGAGAATGCTAATAGGATGGTGCGACCTTGTCCACCAGGATATAGACTAACCAACTGGAGTGCAACTGAGTTGCCCATAGTTTTTAAGTCTATTCCAACGTAATACTTAAAAAAAAAAAAAAGCAATCTTAATTATCTTTACCCAGAGATATTAAGAGTTTTTTCTGTAATGGGCTTTTTAAACATTTTCATTCAATAAATAACAAGCACAATGCATTTTATCCATATTTGATGTATCTATATTCTTTCATTTTTGTTATTTATTTTGTTTTCATTATATATTTTCCAATATTGTTTCTTCTCCACCTATTTACAGGTGTGCGGATGCGGAATATGAGGATCTTCATGTCAGTAATTTTGAAATTGATTTTGAAAGACCTGTTTGCACGGGTGATTTTGAGGCTAACGAAGATACTGAGGATTGTGGTCTACCTTCGGATCTATTAAGGAAAATAGAACAAGAGGAGAAACAAGTACTTCCTCATAAGGAATTATTGGAAACGATAAATCTAGGAAATGGTGAAGAGATAAAGGAAGTCAAAATCGGAACTTCATTGTCATCATCAATAAAAGGTGAATTGATAGCTTTGCTCCAGGAATATGCGGAAGTATTTGCA
The DNA here is from genome assembly GCA_030761205.1 of Fremontodendron californicum. Classification (NCBI taxonomy): domain Eukaryota; kingdom Viridiplantae; phylum Streptophyta; class Magnoliopsida; order Malvales; family Malvaceae; genus Fremontodendron; species Fremontodendron californicum. The sequence goes on from JAULJL010000005.1 coordinate 29,420,349, forward strand.
TGGTCTTACCAAGACATGCCAGGGTTAGATCCGGATATTGTGGTTCATAAGCTCCCTTTAAGGCCAGAATGCAAGCCAATTCAGCAAAAGTTGAGAAGAATGAGGCCCGACATGCTGTTAAAGATAAAAGAGGAGGTGAATAAGCAATTTGATGCTGGATTCTTAGAGGTGGCAAAATATCCATAATGGGTGGCAAATATTGTTCCAGTTATCGAGATTTGAACAAGGCCAGCCCTAAAGATAATTTCCCTTTGCCCCATATTGATACTCTGGTGGACAATACAGCAAAGAGTTCTTTATTTTCTTTCATGGACGGATTCTCAAGATACAATCAGATTAAGATGGCACCGAAAGACATGGAGAAAACCACATTTGTTACAATGTAGGGAACCTTCTGCTACAAGGTAATGCCATTTGGGTTGAAGAATGCTGGGGCAACATACCAAAGAGCCATGGTGACCTTGTTTCATGATATGATGCATAAAGGAATTGAGGTCTATGTTGATGTAAGTCACAAGGAGAAGATGAGCATATTGCGAATCTTAAGAAGCTCTTTGAATGACTAAGGAAGTTTAGACTCAAGCTAAATCCGGCAAAATGCACTTTTGGAGTCACCTAGGCGAAATTGTTGGGTTTTGTCGTCAGCAAAAGAGCAATTGAGATTGACCTGGATAAAGTGAAGGCCATTCAAAATTTGCCACCACCTCGCACTCAAAAGGAAGTAAGAGGCTTTCTGGGGAGGTTGAATTACATTGCTCGGTTTATTTCTCAATTAACCGACAAGTGTGATCCAATCTTTAAGTTACTTCGAAAACCTGATCCAGGAGATTGGGATGAAGGTTGTCAGATTGCATTTGAAAAGGTTAAACATTATCTATCCAACCCACCAGTACTAATGCCACCTATTTTGGATAAACCAATTATATTGTATTTATCAGTATTTGAAAGATCCATGGGCTGTGTTTTGGGCCAGCTTGATAAAACTAGAAAGAAAGAACAAGCAGTTTACTACCTCAGCAAGAAGTTCACAGATTATGAGTTGAAATATTCATCGGTAGAGAAGTTGTGTTGCACCTTAGCTTGGACTGCTCGAAGACTCAGACAGTATATGTTGTATCACACAACGTGGTTGATTGCTAAGCTAGATCCAGTCAAATACATGTTGGAAGCACCTTCTTTGTCAGGGTGGACGGCAAGATGGCAAGTTTTATTGTCAGAGTACAACATTGTATATGTAAGTCAAAAAGCTATCAAGGGCAGTGCAGTGGCTGAATTCTTAGCAAGTCGAGCAGTGAAAGATTATGAGTCGTTGAACTTTGACTTCCCGGATGAAGATTTGATCTATGTGTTGCAAGCAGATGAGATTCCCTTGAAGAAGAAAGTATGTAAAATGTACTTTGATGGCGCATCTAACGCCATGGGGCATGGAATCGGTGTAGTACTTATATCCCCAGAAGAAGATTATTATCCTTTCACTGCCAGATTGGATTTTGATTGTACAAACAATACTTTTGAGTATGAAGCATGTACTATGGGCCTTCGTGCTGCAGTGGACAGAAAGATCAAAGTATTGGAAGTTTTCGGAGACTCAGCCTTAGTGATTTACCAGCTACGAGGAGAATGGGAAACCCAAGATACAAATCTAATCCGATACCGAGAACTCATGCTGAGTTTATTGGAGGAGTTTGAAGAAGTGAATTTCAATTACTTTCCTCGAGAAGAAAACCAAATGGCAGATGCTCTGGCTACTTTGTCATCAATGTTTAAAGTGAATGAAGGGGCTGAAGTTTGCCAATAAAGATGAGTATATATGAGTCTCCTGCCCACTGTTTGAGTATCGAAGAGGAAACATATGGTCCCCCTTGGTATAACGACATCTTACAGTACATCAGGAGTCAACAGTATCCAGAACAGGCAACAGAGAATGACAAGAGGACTCTAAGGAGGCTAGCAATGGGTTTTGTTCTAGACAGTGAGATTCTCTACAAGAAAGGAAAAAAACCAAGTCTTATTGAGATGTGTCAGATCTGCTGAAGCTCGGAGAATTATAGAAGAAGTCCATGAAGGGATATGTGGCACTCAAGCTAATGGTCACATGCTTGCTAAACAGATTATGAGGGCAGGGTACTATTGGCTGATAATGGAAGAAGATTGTATCAGTTATTCCCGAAAGTGCCATAAATTCCAGATCTATGCAGATAAGATTCATGTGTCGCCATCGCCATTACATGTCATGACTGCACTATGTCCCTTTTCAATATGGGGAATGGATATGATAGGGCCTATTACCTCGAAAGCTTCAAATGGACATCGTTCCATCTTGGTGGCCATAGATTATTTCACAAAGTGGGTGAAAGCTGCGTCCTATGCGAATGTAACAAAGTCGATGGTATGCAGATTCATCAAGAAAGAAATCATATGCCGTTACGGGTTGCCAGCAAGAATTATTTCGGATAATGCTCTCAATTTGAACAATAAGATGATGAGAGAAGTGTGTACTCAATTCAAGATCACACATCATAATTCGGCACCTTACCGTCTAGAGATGAATGGCGCAGTAGAAGCAGCTAACAAGAACATCAAGAAGATTGTCGAGAAGATGACCAATGTGTACAAGGATTGGCATGAGATATTTCCGTTTGCTCTACATGCATATCGTACTTCGGTCCGCACATCTACAGGGGCAACCGTTTTTTTTGGTATACAGGATAGAAGCAGTGCTACCTATTGAAGTTGAGATCCCTTCACTTCGGGTTTTGATGGAAGTTTGCCTAGAGAAAGCAGAATGGGTTAGAGCTCGTTATGAACAGTTGAATCTCATCGAGGAGAAAAGATTGAAAGCAATTTGTCACAGGCAGTTGTATCAGAAAAGGATGATTCGAGCCCACAACAAGAAGGTTCATCCTAGACAGTTTCGAGAAGGAAAGTTGGTATTGAGGAAAATTCTCCCTATGGTGAAGGACCCGATAGGAAAATGGGCTCCGAATTGGGAAGGACCCTATGTGGTAAAGAGAACTTTTTCTGGAGGAGCATTGATTCTAACTCTGATGGACGGAGATGATTTTAGACATCCCGTGAATGCTGATGAACTGAAGAAGTATTATGCTTTAAAAAAAATGTGTCTGATACTGTGCACATGGAAATTCGAATGATTCCAAGTGTAAAAATGGAAATTCTATATATCTATCTCCCCTGTGAATCGCTCCTCAAAGAAAATATTCATGCTTGTTATGATGAATGGCCATCTTTCATATTCCTTCCACTAAGAAGAAATTATCCTTAGTCACCCCTTTTGAGCCTTAGGAATTATTTCTTTCTTTAAACCTTGATCAAGGATCACCCTCTACACTGGAAGGTAAATGCAAGGAAAGATAATCAAAAATCATGGCAAAAAGAAAGCCATCGAAAATATGGCAAATGAAAGCCAACAAAGCAAAAAAGAAGAAAAAAGTCCAAAAAGGGACAGATGTTTCAAGAAAAAGTTTTCCTCAGGAAATGATCCTTGATCCAATCACCCTTAAACACACTTTGGGCCTATTTTATCCTTTCCTTCTGAACCTAAACTTTGGCCTACATTACGTGCTTTAAAAGCCCATTTTGATTAAGCATGGATATTTAATTTGAAAGGTTATTCTCAGAATTCATCCCATCTTTTGAATTGATATTTTTACCTTGGAAGCATTTAGAATTCTTAGATGCATGGTAGAATAAAAAAAATGGAAATGAAAAAAGAATGTAAAAGGAGAGGTTTAAGCCGAAAACCTGCAAAGGGCGATTTAATACCGAATGGAGGACACTTGAGTTGAAAACCTGCAAAAGGCGGCTTAAGTACTAATCAAAGTTCGAATCAATGCTCCATGTATAGGGGGAGAAAGTATCTGACAATCAGAGGAAAGGGGGAACAACTCAGTCTAATGTAACTATGGAAGCTGAGAGGTTACCTAAGTAAATTGCCTGTTCAAGAGAAATTTCAGATGGTTTGAAAAAAGAGGGGTCCAAGATATTCCTCATCCGGGGCATCTACAGCCTATAACCTTACATTTGTTTCTTATTTCCTTAATATTTATTTTTACTATTTTAAAACATTTCTTGCAATAAATTCTTATTATCCTTTTCATGATAATTTTTGCTTAATTCATATTTTCCTTCATATACTTTTGAGATGCATTATGGTTGTTATTAAATTGAATGATGATTAGTAATAAAAATCTTTAAATAAAGGGATTTCAAAGTATTACTAAGGAATATATTTAAATCTTCGGAAAGGTTTGGAAAGATCACCAAGAAAAGAAAATAGTGAAAGTGTTGGAGACTCCATCACGAAGTCAGAAAATCTGTGAATTTTAGCGAAAGATAGAAACTAAGACTGTTTGACAAGTTATCTTGAGTGGGGCATCAATGAACAAATTGAAGACTCCGTCATGAAGTCGGATAATTTGTGAACCTCAAAGAAACCATGGATTAGAAATCATGGCACAATCATTTGATTGCATTTATTCTTAGGAAACATACAAGCATTTGCAAAGCATGTCATTCTCATCATTGCATTTAGCTAACAGTATAGAAATCAGGAAAACTTGGACTTCCCCAAAGAGAACTCGTTTTGCTTGCCAAAAGATTCAGACTCCGAGACCACCATCGAGGTATTTCATTCTGTTTTAAATCGAATTCATTTTGTTTATCAGACGAGTCGAGCCTTGAGACCGTCGTCAAGGTATTTTCAAATCACAGTTTTAAAGACCTTCTGGCACCAGTTTTAAAGACCTTCTGGCACCAATTTTAAAGACCTTGAGCACCAGTTTTAAAGACCTTCGGGCACCAATTTTAAAGACCTTTGGGCATCAATTTTAAAGACCTCTGGCCACCATTTTAAAGACCTTCGGGCACCAATTTTTAAGACCTTCGGGCTCTATTCTTAAGACCTTCGGGCATAATTTTTTCTTTTGAAATCGAACTCGTTTCCTTAAGGCGGGTCGAGCCTTGATTAGTCAGGGAATTCAATTTAAGGACAAATCTTCAATTTACAGTTTTTTCAAAAAAAAAAATGAAAAAAGGATAGAAGAATGAAAAAGAAACTCCTTTCCCTTTCCTTCACATGTGATTTCACTAAATGTACAAAATTAGTGTTCGTTTATCTTTTCCTGATTCTTGATTCTCAGCAATAGCCAAAGAGGGGCAGCTATAGACACCTAATTTTGTCCGGACCACTAAAACAGGTATGTTTTCTTCCTAAATTGATGTTTCAAAATGTAAAACGACTTTTTTCATCCTGCAGGTGGTACTCCGAGACTTAGTTTAAGAAGGTGAGCATAAAAAGTCAAACTTGAAAAAAGTCAACCTCAGAAAAAGTCAACCCCAAAAAAGTCAACCCCAGAAAGTCAACTACTGAAAAAATCAACCCACTTTTAAAATCAAGATTTGAAGTTCAATTGAAAAATGGCGAAATAATTTTGATAATCCGAGGTCTACATTGAAAGATATGGAGTTCGGAAGTTGTGTTATGGAGATTTAGTAGAAAGAAAACCCTAATCCGGGAAATTTGGGGAAAAGTGCTTAAACGATCGAATTGGTCAAAATTGAAGGTTCTAAATGAAAGATAAGCACTAACTACGGGTAATGGAGAAGCCACTTGAAAGAAAAACCAAAAGAAAAGTCAATCCGGGAGAAAACCGAGAATTAGGGTTTTTGGTGGATTTCGGTGAAATTTGGAAGACTCACAGAAATGGCACGACTTGGTAAGACTAAAGCCCCAATGGAAGAAGAATGATTAAAAAGGGATAGCACAAGGCTCATCTTGAAGAAAATCTGAAAATCGGACTTGTTTTGAGCAAAACCGAATTTCGGAGGCAAAAAGGCAAAATTGAAAATTTTGGGAAAAATAGCGAATGGACTCCAAAAATTTTGAAAATTTGCAAATCTCATTCTTAAATCATTTGGAAGATATTGGCGGAAGAAAATCTTGAGTCGGAGTTAGTTTGCAAAATGGCCAAATCTCGGTCTCTTATGTAGTAATTCAAGAAGAAAAATCCTGGAAAAATAGCAAATGAACTCCAAATCTTCTGAATATTTGCAAATCTCATTTTTAAATTATTTGAAAGATATTGGTGAAAGAAAATATTGATTCGGAGTTCGTTTGCAAAATGGCCAAATCTCGGGTCTCTTATTTAGTAATTCAAGAAGAAAAATCCTGAAAAAATAGCAAATGAACTCCAAATCTTTTGAAAATTTGCAAATCTCATTTTTAAATTATTTTGAAGAGATTGGCAAAATAAAATCATGATTCAGAGTTCGTTTGCAAAATGGCCAAATCTCGGGCCTCCTATGCAATAATTCAAGAAGATAAATCCCGAAAAAATAGCAAATGGACTCCAAAAATTCTGAAAATTTTCAAATATCATTTTTAAATTATTTGGAAGATATTGTAAAAATAAAATCTTGATTCGGAGTTCGTTTGCAAAATGGCCAAATCCCGAGCCCCTATGTAGTAATTCAAGTAGATAAATCCCGAAAAAATACCAAATGAGTTCCAAAAATTATGAAAACTTATAGATCACACTTTTAAATTATTTGGAAGAGATTGGTGAAGAAAAATCTTGATTTGGAGCTTGTTTAAAAAATGGGAAAATGTGGGGGCATGAAAGGGCATTTTTGGAAGAAAAAATCCAAATAAATAGCAAACGGACTCGGAAAATTTTGAAAAATTCCATAATTCAATATTTTAATATTTTGAAAGTATTAAAAAAATAAAATTTGAATTTGGAGTCTGTTTGCCATTTATTTGCATCCGGGGGGCAAAATGGTCATTTTACCCAAGCAACCGAAAAGGGGCTTTTTTTGGCCTTTCAAAAAATCAGACTTGGGCTGGAAAAGAGAGTGCTGGCCTGACAAGGCCCAAAGGAAGGAGGAAGCTTCTGATTTTTCAATCAAAAGGCCAAGAATTGTGATTAAGCCTCATAGGCCAATGCATGAAGAGGAAGAGTCTCAACATTATTCTTGAACAACTGTAATTATGGACAGCTGATATGCTAATCGAACGGTGATAATTTCATGATTTTTCACCTTGAATCACTAGCTCTTGGATGGAAATTGGTTGGAATCAAAATGACAACATCCTAGGTGAGGAGAGAGGGTCCATTCGGCTGGCTATAGGGGGATGCAGAATTTTCATTTTCTTCACTTCATTTTTTCAGATTTCTTCTTGTTTTGCTTAGTTTTTCTCTCCTTGGTTGAAAGCAAAAAGAAAAAGTTTAGAAAAGGAAGGAAAGTTTGAAGAGATAAAGCTTGAAATATAGCTTCTTGAGGTTACATTTAGCACCAACTCTTGCACTTTCTTGATTTTTCATTCTTGTTTTTGCTATTTTGATTATTATTTGGTGAGTTTTCTTTTTAAATAAGTGTTTTTTTATATTCCTTTTAAGTTCTTTCTTCATCTTTTTCTTAAACAAGTTTTTTTTACATTTTTTTTCTTTATTTCGTCACCATGGCCGAATGGCCTATATTTTTTTTAGTGTTTCTGTTTTGTTTGATTTCTCATGTTATTCATGTGGTTTTCTTTAGTCTTGATGCTTTAAATATTCTCCTACTTCATATACTTGAAGCATGTTTTAATTTGGTTGCTTGTTTGTTGTCATTTATGAGTTTATTATCATATTCTTGCATTTTCAATTTTCTGTTTTCATAATGTTTAAATTTGTTGATGTTTTATATTTAGTATATCAAGTGTTTGTGAAAATGCTTGTTAGTTTTAATATCTCTACTTTGTCTTTGCATGATTTGAGTGTTATATTTTAGTTGAGCATGTTAGTATATCAAGTGTTTGTGAAAATGCTTGTTAGTTTTAGTATCTCTACTTTGTGTTTGCATGATTTGAGTGTTATATTTTAGTTGAGCATGTTAGCATATCAAGTGTTTGTGAAAATGTCATGCTTGTTGGAGCATGAGGCCATTCGGCTACTCCATGTCTTTTACATTGTATGTGCATTTTTTCCATGTTAGTTGGTAGGTTTGCATTTGCATGATATTTGATTGAGTATTTAGTTTAAGTATACCAAGTGTTTGTGAAAATGCCATGCTTGTTAGGAATCATAGACTATTTGGCCACTCTATGTATTCTAGCATTATGTGTGCATTTTTGCTATGTTAGTTGATAGGTTGGCATTTGCATTATATTTGGTTGAGTTTTTGGTTTAAGCATGCCTTGTGTTTGTGTTATTGCCATGCATATTTTAGTTGCTAGGTTTGGTTTATTTTTCCATGCATGTCCATGCATTTTAGACCTAGGTTGCATTAAATGCCATGCAAGTTCATTTAGGTCTAGGTCACTATATTGATGCCATGCTTTTTTTCATGACATTTAGGTTTAAACTCATGCATTTCATGCATCATATTTGCTGTATTTTTTCATGCATTTCATGTTCATGCCACTTGACTAATGACTTAGGCCAATTAATGGTTCAAAGTCATGCTCTCTTGAGCATACTTGTGGAAAATTAAGGTTTTGTCAAATTGATTATTCTACCTTTGTGATTTTTTTTTTTTACTTAGCCAATTTTTATCTAACTTTTAAAAAGTCCTATCTACTGTTTGTGAGTCATTTTGTGAGTCTGAAATATTTTTACTTTGATTTTTAAATGATTTTATCAAAGGCAAAAAAGTATTTTGGCAGAACAGTTTTTTCACCCAGTACTCGTACTTTCTTGATTTTTTTGGGAATTCATCTTTAATCAGAAAAATAAGCTAATTTTTTCCCGTGTATTTTTACATGTATTGAGTCTCAAATATTTTCTTTTTTAGATTTTGTTGAATTTTTAAAAATAGGATAAAAAATTGTGGCTTAAAACTGGACAGTGGAGTCAGAATTGAATTTAAAGAAAAATCATTTTTCTGTTTTGGTTAAGTTACCTAGAGGGAGCTGATTAGGAAGTTTAGCTACTGACTTAGGGTAGTTTCTAAGCCTTTTTAAACTCTAAAAATGATTTTTTTAAGTCTCGGGTTAAGGGTGGTCAAGTCCGAGATTTTAAACTTAGGAAATTAGAGCCATTTAAAAAAGGTTTAGCCCAGTTTTTATTTTTAATCTAAGCTTTTCAAAATTGTTTTCAAACAATCACAAAGTATTTTGGTTTTAGAATATTTAATTTGACATATTTTTCTAAGGTAGCCGGATATCTTTTTAGATATACGGATTTCCTCAATTAAAAGAAAAAATACATTTTCATGCATTGCATTTTTCATATTCATGCATTTTATACAATATATATGATTTTTGCTATGATAATTTCTATGATATTGTTATGATTTCGAGTTATGTTGTATTGTTTATTCTCTTATTTGGAATATTTCATGATATCCTATGCTTTTTATTTAGTTATTTTTTGTCATATTATTTAGCATATACTATGTTCATGCATTTTTATTTTCATGCATATTATATGATAGCATTATTTTATATTTTATTTCATTTAAATTATATGCAATATCATTCATATTTGCCATGTCATTCAAATTATTTCATCTCATATAGAATATATTATGTTACCTAGGTCATTTCATGTAGAATATATTATGTTACCTAGGTCATTTCATTTAGGATATATATTATGTCATTTGAGATATTTTATTTCATTTAAAATATATCATATGATTTAGGATATTACATTTCATATAGAATATATTATGTTACATAGGTCATTTCATTTCATTTAGAATATGTCATATAACTTAGGACATTTCATTTCATTTGGAATATGCTAAGGCATTTAAATTATATCATATCATTTAGGATGCATTATATTATTTAGATTTTGCCATGTCATTTTATTTATGTCATGCATATACATATTCATATCTTTTAAAATATTTTCGAAAGGATAATGATTTTTCAATAAAAAATAAAGATATTCCCAAGTTAAAATAATTCATGAGTTCTCTACCGGGTTTGCTGGAGGGAATATCATCAATTATCATTAATAAAGGAATATCTTTCTTTCAAAAAAAAAATGAGAATGATTCGGAAAGTTTTTCCAAAAATAATAAAAATTCCTATATTTTGCCACGTTTGTTGGGGAATATAGGAAAATTTTGAATTTATAAATTCTAGATCATTTTCAATTAAAAATGGAATTATTTTTCTTTAAATTGGGAATTAACTTGAAATACTAAATTTAAAACCAACTTTTTACCGAGACTTGAGATAACACACGATTAATAAGGTACCGTTTTATACGGGTGTTGTGGGGGTGCTAATCCTTCCCCGTACGTAACCGAGTCCCGAACCCGTTTCTTTGATTTCTCTGGTTTAAACGCATACATGAAATTGGTTTTAAAAATGTTTTAATTAATTTTTAAAATATTTTATAAAATCGGTTTTAATAGGTGGCCGATCACACCTAGCTAAAAAAGATTGGTGGCGACTCCGTGTATTTTTCAAGGTCATTTTTAAAACCTTCATTTTTCTAGAGGAATTAAGTCTACTTTTCCTCGATTTTTTAATGTCACGTTTAACGAATAATAAAGTCTTGTGATGAGACTCGTTATTTTTTAGGTTGCGACATCATTCTTAAATCATTTCGAAGAGATTGGCGAAATAAAATCTTCATTCGGAGTTCGTTTGCAAAATGCCAAATACCGGGTCTCATATACATTAATTCAATAGGATAAATCCCGAAAAAATAGCAAATGAACTCCAAAAATTCTGAAAATTTGCAAATATCATTCTTAAATCATTTCAAAGAGATTGGAAAAATAAAATCTTGATTCGAAGTTCGTTTGCAGAATGGCCAAATACCGGGTCTTATATGCAGTAATTCAATAGGATAAATCCCGAAAAAATAGCAAATGAACTCCAAAAATTCTGAAAATTTTCAAATCTCATTCTTAAATCATTTTGAAGATATTGGCGAAAGAAAATCTTGATTCGGAGTTCGTTTGCAAAATGACCAAATATCGGGTCTCATATGTAGTAATTCAATAGGATAAATCCCGAAAAAATAGCAAATGAACTCCAAAAAATTTGAAAATTTGCAAATATCATTTTTAAATTATTTGGAAGATATTGAAGAAATAAAATCTTGATTCGGAGTTCGTTTGCAAAATGGCCAAATACCGGGTCCTAAATGCAGTAATTCAAGCAGATAAATCTCGAAAAAATAGCAAATGAGGTCCAAAAATTATGAAAACTTCCAGAACACATTTTTAAATTATTTAAAAAAGATTGGTGAAGAAAAATCTGGATTCGGAGCTCGTTTAAAAAATGGTAAAGTTCGGGTGCATAAAAGGGGTAATTTCGGAAATAAATCCGAAATAAATAGCAAATGGACTCGGAAAATTTTGAAAATTTCTAGAATTCAATTTTTTATTATTTTGGAAGTATTGAAAAAATAAAATTTGAATTTGGAGTCCGTTTGCTATTTATTCAAGTTCGGGGGGCAAAAAGGTCATTTCACCAAGGAAACCAAAAAGGGCAAATTGGTAATTGAGGAAAATATGAAAGATGAAGAAATTGCTGGTATTTTTTTTCTTCCTTTGGTCAGCCAACATAGAGGAGAAGAAGGAAGCTTAAGCAATTTAATTCCCTAGTCACTATCATGCCACATGCTATCACTAACACCTTGCAAATGGCCCTCCTTCATCCAATGGCTTAGGTGCCTTGTAGGAAAGTTGAATGAACCATCCAATGGCCAAGTTTAAATGTCAAAATGACATTTTTATTTGTCATAAAATAATGCTCATCTAATGGCCAAGAATGGAAGAAAAAAGATGAGCACAATTCATCCAAGGGTGAGCATCAATTCGGTTGAGCAAGGGAGTGCATGGGATTATCCCTTTTCATCCAATGGCTTAGGCCATCTACAAGGGCTGGATTTAATCTACAAGATATCACTTTTATGTTGGTTTCATCCAATGACCAAGAATGGAAGAGCACAACTCATCCAAGGGTAGGCATTCAAGAGGGGCAAGCAAGTGAGTGCATGGGATTGGTCCTCTTTTGCATCTAATGGCTAAGGTTAATACAAGAGCTGAGTACACATCTTAAAGGCTGGAATCAATGGGCAAGATGACATTTTTACGTTGTCATCAAAATATCTACATCTAATGGCCAAGATTGGAGGGGAAAAAGTGCAATTTTCATCCAATGGTTAAGGTTGAATTCGGCCAAGACTAAAGGGAGAGGGGGAGTTTCATTTTTTCAGAGGTTTTTGGCTGGAAAACAGTGGCTAATTTGGAAAGAAAAAAGGTTTTGAAAGAGAGAAAAAAAAGGTTTTCATTAGAGAGTTTGAAGGTAGTCATCTCTACCAAGTTCTAGTCTAGCTTTCTTCTTCATTTTCAGGGTGTTTTCTTGGTTTTTCTATCATGTTTTCCTACAACATTTTTCTTAGAAATAAAGTTTCTTAATTTTTATTCATGTTTTCATCTTATTCTTCTTCTTTTAAATGGTGGAAACAAGTTTTTTCTTAGAGTTTCATGCCATGGCTGAATGGCTCATTTTTTTAGCCTTGTTTTTTTTCTTCTCTTTCTTCCTTGCATGTTGTTGTGAAAAATGATTTATACAAGTTTTTTTTAGTATTCTAAGGTTCTGATTTTTACAAAATATGAAGCAAAAAAAAGTTGAAATAGCTACATGATCTTGGCTAGACCAAGTGATTATGGTTTGGTGAGAGGCTATGCCCATTTGACACCAACCATGAAGTTTACCTTATTTTCTTTTTTGATGAGATGGAAAGGCTTCATGATCTTGGCAAGACCAAGTGATTATGGTTTGGTGAGAGGCTATGCCCATTTGATACCATCCATGGAGCTTAACTTTCCTTGTTCTACTTACTTGTTTTGTTTATAATTTCTGCATGTCTATGTTAAATCTTGTGTATACATTTTCTTTACATTATTTTCTATGCTATATTTGTTATATTTCATTTCCATGCTTGGTATTGCATCCTTGCATATTCGGCTTTTGTTGTCCCTATATCCATATTGTGCATTTTTTTATGTACCATGTATTACATGTTTGCATTCTCAATAGTTTTGTTTCATGCATATTCGGCCATTCCATTTTGTATGACTTGTATGTATATTTTTCTTTTGCTTATTAGCTTGTTTACATCTCCATGTCATGAACTTGCATATTCTGATTTTAGTATGCCATGTGCTTATGAAAATGCTATGATAAAAATGCCGTCATATTGATCCATGCATATTCGGCCATTCCATCTTGTTTGCCTTACATATGCATTTTCTTTTTGTTGCTTAACTTGTTTGCATTTCCATGCCATGAGCTTGTCCATTTTGATTTTGGTATGTTATATGTTATTGAAAACGTCATGACATTATGCATTTTAATATGGTTTGTCATGTACTTATGTCATTTACAAAATAGGATTGCATTAAAGTCTCATGTGATCATTTGGCCTCTTCATGCACCCCTTGCATTGTCATGCATTTGCATATTGTTAAGGTAACATGCTTTGCATTATCATACCTTGAAATTGTGTATTAGCTACTGTTTTTTCCAGCATTGACATTAATTTCATGAGTCATTATATGTTCATAATATTGCTATGCATGCTCACTATATTTTAGGTCTAGGCCATATTGGTATTGCCATGCATAATGAGTCCTAAATCACATTGGTATTTTCATGCATTAATATGCTATTTAGGTCTTAGGTCACATTCATTTTCATGCATATTTATAACATATTAGGTCCTAGTCACATTTACATTATCAAGCGTTGCATGCATATAGAGTTAGGATAGCATTTATTGCCATGCAAATTCATGCTAGGCATTTAGGTTGCCATGAATTGTCATGCATTTCCTTTACCATTTAGACATTTAGACCATGCATTTCATACATTTCATTTGCTGTATGTTCATGCATTCCATGTCATTGCCACTTGATTTGTGACTTAGGCCAATTAATGACTCAAAGTCATGCTTTCTAGAGCATACTTGTGGAAAATTAAGGAATCGTCAAATTGATCATTCTACCTTTGTGATTTTTTTTTTTACTTAGCCAATTTTCCAAGGTTTTTAAAATGTTTAGCTACTGTCCTTAGGTCTTAAGGATGATTTCCAACAATTTCCACTTTGGTTTTTGAATGAATTTATCAAAGGCAAAAAATGTGTTTTGACAAACAGTTTTTCTCACTCAGTACTCGAACATCTCCAATTTTTCTAGGCAACCATATTTAATCAGAAAATTAAGAAAATTTTTTATCGTGTATATTTGCATGTTATGAGTCTCCAGTATTGTTTTTAGAATTTTTAGAATTTTTAAAAATAGGCTAAAAAATCGTGTGGCAAAATCGGACAGTAGAGGCAAATTTGAAATCAAAGAGGAATAAGGGTTGAATTTGGCTAAGGCATTTAGAGAGGGTTGGGTATAAGTTTTAGCTACTGTATTAGGGTAGTTTCTAAGCCTTTTTAAACATTGAAAATGATTTTATAAATCTCGGGTTAAGGGTAGTTATGTCCAGGATTTTAAACTTAGGAAATTAGAGCCATTTTAAAAGGGTTTGGTGAGGGTTTTAATTTTTATTCAAATTTTTCTTCGAAATTATTTTCAAACAATCACAAAGTTTCGTTTTTTAAAAAATCTAATTTGACATATTTTCCTAAGGTAGCCGGATATCTTTTTAGATATACGGATTTCTTTAATTAAAGGAAAAAATACATTTTCCATGCATTGCATTTTCCATGTTCATGCATTTTATTTAAATGTGTGATTTTTGCTATGATATTTTCCATGATATTGTTATTCTTTTAATTCACATTTTATGATCTTATATTTGTTTGCCATATGATTTCTAATGTTTCATGATATCCTATGCTTTTTATTTAGTTTTTTTGTCACATTGTTTAGCATATACTATGTTCACACATTATTATTTTTATTAGTATTTTCATGCATATTATATGTTAGCATTATTTTAATTCCATGTCCTTTCTTGTCATTTAGGTCATATTCCATGTCATTTAGGTTATTTCATTTATAATATACCATGTCATTTAAAATATGCCGTATCATTTAGAATTGCCATGTCATTTAAATCATTTTATATCATTCAGAATATACCATGATACTTAGGATTTTTTTATTTTACATAGAATATACTACGTCATTTGAATTGTGTCATATCATTTAGGATGCATTATATTATATAGATTTGCTATGTCATTTCATTATGTCATACATGTTCATATTTTTAAAATGTTTTGAAAAAGATAATGGTTTTCAATAAAAAAATAAAGATATTCCCGATTAAAATAATTCATGAGTTCTCTACCGGGTTTGCTGGAGGGAATATCATCAATTATCATTGATAAAGGAATATCTTTCTTTCAAAAAACGAGAATGATTCGGAAAGTTTTTCAAATGAATAAAAATTTCTATATTTTGCCGATTTTGTCGGGGAATATAGGAAAATTTTGAATTAATAAATTCTGGATCATTTTCAATTAAAAAATGGAATTATTTTTTTTAAATTGGGAATTAACTTGAAATACTAAATTAAAAACCAACTTTTTATCGAGGCTTGGGATAACACACGATTAATAAGGTACCGATTTATACGAGCGTTGCGGGGGTGCTAATCCTTCCCCGAACGTAACCGACTCCCTAACCTGCTTCTTTGATTTCTCTGGTTTATAACGCAGACCTGAAATTGGTTTTAAAAAATGTTTTAATTAATTTAAAAATATTTTACAAAACCTGTTTTAATAGGTGGCCAATCATACCTAGCTAAAAAAAGATTAGTGGTGACTCCATGTCTTTTTACGAGGCCGTTTTCGTACCCTCGACCTTTTATTATTTCTAGAGAAATTAATTCGTCTTTTCCTCTACTTTTGTTTCCCCCCACTCGAACGGTTCCCCGCGATCCGGGATCACGTATCGACACCTTCGTTTTTCTAGAGGAATTAAGTTGACTTTTCCTCTTTTTTTTCTAATGTCACGCCTAAGGAAAATGAATAATAAAGTCTTGCGTTGAGATATTTTGTTATTTTTATTTTTTTAGGGTTGCGACAGCTTGGCGACTCCACTGGGGATTGTTTTTAGAGAGTCAGGCCTAGAATTAGTCGTGTGTTATTTAAGTCTCGGTTTTGTTGGTTTAATTGGTATTTAATATTAATTCCCATATTTTTAAAATAAAAGAGAATTTTGAAAATAATAAAATCTTTTAAATATGTCCATCGTCATGTGCATTCATATAATTATATGTTTGCTTGACTGATGCTTTACATTATTTGATTTTAGTGGGGTATTTAAAATAAGGGGTGTAGAATAGGTGGTGACAGGTTTGTTTTGTTCCTCCGCACACACTGTTTTTGCATAACATGAATCCTCTACCCGGGTTTCGTACTTTTAAATGGGAGTAAAGTAACTACGCCTTTGTGATGATCCTCCGTATGGGCTAGTGAAACACTTTCGGAGTATAAAGTACCTAACGCCTTCGTGATAATCCTCCGTACGGGCATAGAAAAATATACTCTAATGAATTGAACCCGCTTTTATCGGGGTGCCTTACTAGCCTTCACCGACGACAGTGAGGAACAATTCGGGGCCTTAGAACCCATTCACCTTCATATAGTGAACCTAGGCAAAGCCATGCCGAATTTCTGTTAGATACCCAAAGTTTAAGAACATATGGAGGAACATTTCCAACCTTTTACCATCTTTCTATATGTTAGATACAAACTGGGTGATGATAAACGAACATCATATCGCTCGTAATTTTTTATTTTGTCCCAAAGGCGTCGTAATGCCGAAGCTCTGTTTAAATTTTCGGGACATTTTTTAAAGCATGTTGTTATTTATGTTATATTTGTGAATTCATTTCTTTACTAATCTATTTATTTCTGTTTTTTTTTCTTTGACATGCATCATAGACAACATCATACACTTAGAGTTTATTGGCCTCGGGATAGTCATCAACCCAAAGGACTTTCATGGAGTGTCAGGTTATTTCAGTGATGGAAGATCATGCAGTAGTTAAGGCACGGTCGAAAAAAGATCAGAGGGAGGATGGTGATTGCCTTAAGAAAGATTATGTGTCAGTATTGCCGGAAAGGGTCAAAGTGGATTCTAGATAGAATAATCTCCGAGGGTTAGGCGACATTTGGAATCAGTGGAATGTATCAGAGAAGGTAGCCTTCACTCAGAAATATGGAGATATAGCACTCTTAAATTCGATTCAGGTCAATAGTGGGTTGATTCAGGCTATGGTACAGTTTTGGAATCATGCTTATAGATATTTCACTTTTAACAAGGAGGATATGACACCACTGGTCGAGGAATATTCAGCACTGTTACGTATTGAATGTCCTAATCCTGATTGGGTATATTTGAAGGAAGTGAAACCTTCAGGTTTTAAGAAGAAAGTGGCTAGGATCACAGGAATGTACATCGTTTCATCCTGGTGGCCATAGACTATTTCACAAAGTGGGTGGAAGCTGCTTCTTATGCGAATGTAACGAAGTCGGTGGTATGCAGATTTGTCAAGAAGGAAATCATATGCCGATATGGATTCCAGCAAGAATGATTTCAGATAACGCTCTCAATCTGAATAATAAGATGATGAAAGAGGTATGTACTCAGTTCAAAATCACGCATCACAATTCGGCACCTTACCATCCGAAGATGAATAGGGCAGTAAAAGTAGCCAACAAGAACATTAAGAAGATTGTCGAGAAGATGACTGATGTGTACAAGGATTGGCATGAGATCTTACCCTTTGCTCTTCAAGCATATCTCGTTCGCACATCTACAGGGGCAACGTTGTTTTCTTTGGTATATGGTATGGCAGCAGTGTTACCTATTGAAGTTGAGATTCCTTCACTTCGGGTTTTGATGGAGGTTGGCCTAGAAGAGGCAGAATGGGTTAGAGCTCGTTATGAACAGCTGAATCTCATCGAAGAGAAAATATTGAAGGCAATTTGTCACGGGCAGTTGTATCAGAAAAGGATGATTCGAGCCCATAATAGAAGGTTCGACCCAGACAGTTCCGAGAAGGAGAATTGGTACTGAGAAAAATTATCCCCATAGTGAAGGATCCGTGAGGAAAATGGGCTCGAAATTGGGAAGGACCCTATATGGTAAAAAGAGCTTTTTCTGGTAGAGCATTGATTCTAACTCGGATGGACGGGGATGATTTTAGACATCTCGTGAATGTTGATGAACTGAAGAAGTATTATGCTTAAAAAAAAGTGTGATGTTATGCACATGAGAATTCGAATGATTCCAAGTGTAGAAATGGAAATTCTACATATCTACCTCCCCTGAGAATTGCTTTTCAAAGAGAATATTTATGCGTGGTGTGATAAATGGCCATCTTTCATATTCCCTTCACTAAAAAGAAATTATCCCTTGTCACCCCTTTGAGCCTTAGGAATTATTTCTTTCGTTGAACCCTGATCAAGGATCACCCTCTACACAGGAGGGTAAATATGAGAAAAAATGATCAAAATCATGGCAAAAAAAGAAAGCCATTGGAAAATGTGAAATCAAAGAACAGCAAAAAAAAAGCCAGCAAAAAAAAAAAGACAAATGTCTCAAGAATGAATTATCCTTAAGAAATGATCCTTGGTCCAATTACCCTTAAACACATTTTGGGCCTATTATATCCTTTCTTTCTAAACCCGAACCTTGGCCTACATTACGTACTTTAAAAGTCCATTTTGATCAAGCATGGGTATTTAATTTGAAAAGTTTTTCTCAGAATTCATCTCATCTTTTGAATTGACATTTTTTACCTTGGAAGCATTTAGAATTCTCAAATGCATGGTAGAATACAAAAAAAAAAAAAAAAAAAGGAGAGGTTTAAGCCGAAAACCCGCCAAGGGCGACTTAATACCGAATGGGGGACACTTGAGTTGAAAACCCGCAAAGGGCGGCTCAAGTACTGATTAAGGTTTGAATCAATGCTTCGTGTAAAGGGGGAAAAAGTGTTTGAAAATCAGAGAAAAAGGGAACGACTCAGTCTGACATAACAACAAAAGCCGAGGGATTACCCGAGTGAATTGACCGTTCAAGAGAAATTTCAGATGATTTGAAAAAGGAGGGGTCCAAGATATTCTGCATCTAGGGCATCAACAACCTATAACTTTACATTTGTTTCTTATATCCTTGATATCCACTTTTATCATTTTAAAACATTTTGTTGCAATAAAGTTTTGTTACCCTTTTTTTACGACAATTGCTTGTTTCATATTTTCTTTCATAAATTTTTGAGATTGCATTTTGTTTGTTATTAAATTGAATGATGATTAGTAAACATAAATTTTTTTAATAAAAGGGAGTTTAAAGGTATTACTAAGGAATAGATCTAAATCTTAGAAAAGGTTTGGAAACCACTAATCCTGATGGAAAATTCACCAAGGAAAACAGTGAATGTGTTGGAGACTCCGTCATGAAGTCAGAAATTTGTGAATTTCAGCAAAGTCAGAAACTGGGACTGTTTGACAAATTATTTTGAGTAAAAAGGTTTTTTAAGTGGGGCATCAGTGAACAATTGAAGACCCCGTCATGAAGTCAGATAATCTGTGAACCTCAAAGAAACCATGGATTAGAAATCATGAAACAATCATTTGACTGCATTCATCCTCAGGAAACATATAAGCATTGGCAAAGCATGTCATTCTCATCATTGCATTTAGCTAACATTGCAGGAATCAGGAAAACTTTGGCTTCCCGAATCGAACTCGTTCAGCTTCTCAAATGAGTCGAGCCTTGAGACCACCGTCGAGGTATTTCTTTTTGCTTTAAATCGAACTCGTTTAGCTTCTCAAATAGTCGAGCCTTGAGACCACCGTCGAGGTATTTCCTTTTATTTTAAATCAAACTCGTTCTACTTCTCAAATGAGTCGAGCCTTGAGACCACAGTCGAGGTATTTCCTTTTATTTTAAATCGAATTCATTCTGTTTTATCAAATGAGTCGAGCCTTAAGACCGTCGTCAAGGTATTTTAATCACGGGTAAGACCTCCGGGCACCAGTTTTAAAGACCTTCGGGCACCTTTTTTAAAAAGACCTTCGGGCACCATTTTTAAAGACCTTCGGGCACCATTTTAAAGACCTTCGGGCACTATTTTAAAGACCTTCGGGCACCATTTTAAAGACCTTTGGGCACCCTTTTAAAGACCTTCGGGCACCAGCTTTAAAGACCTTCGGGCACCAGTTTTAAAGACCTTCGAGCAACCTTTTTAAAGTCCTTCGGGCACCAATTTTTAAAGACCTTCGGGCACCATTTTAAAGACCTTCAGGCATCATTTTAAAGACCTCCGGGCATCATTTTTAAAGACCTTCGGGCACCATTTTAAAGACCTTCGGGCACCAATTTTAAGACCTCCAGGCACCATTTTTAAGACCTTCGGGCACCATTTTAAGACCTTCGGGCTCAATTTTTTCTTTTGAAATCGAACATGTTTCCTTAAGACGAGTCAAGCCTTGATTAGTCAGGGAATTCAATTTAAGGACAAAATCTTCAATTTATAGCTTAAAAAAAAAGAAATGAACAAGAAAACCCCTTTCCCTTTCCTTCACATGGGATTTCACTAACCGTATACAATCAATGTTTTATCTTTGCTTGATTCCTGATTTTCAGCAATAGCAAAAGAGGGGCAGCTGTAGACACTTAATTTTGTCCGGACCACTAAATCAGGTACATTTTCTTCCTAAATTGATGTTTCAGAATGTAAAAAGACTTTTTTCATCCTGTAGGTGGTACTCCAAGACTTAGTTTAAGAGGGCGAGCATAAAAAGTCAAAGTAAAAAAAAATGTCAACCCCAAAAAAAGTCAACCATAAAAAAGTCAACCTCAAAAAGTCAACTACTGAAAAAGTCAACCCACTTTCAAAATCAAGATTTGAAGTTTAATTGAAAAATGGTGAAAGAATTTTGATAATCCGAGGTCTACATTGAAAGATATAGAGTTCAGAAGTTGGGTTATGGAGATTCAGTAGAAAGGAAACCTTAATCCGGGAAATTTGGGGAAAAATACTTAAACAATCGAATTGGTCAAAATTGAAGGTTCCAAATGAAAGATAAGCACTGAATACGGGTAATGGAGAAGCCACTTCAAAGAAAAACTAAAAGAAAAGTCAATCCGGGAGAAAACCGGGAATTAGGGTTTTTGGTGGATTTCGGTGAAATTTGAAAAAATTACAGAAATGGCCCAATTCGGAAGATCTAAAGCCCTTAATTGATGAGAAATGATTAAAAAGGGATAGCCCAAGGCTCAATTTGAAGAAAATCTGAAAATCGGACTTGTTTTGAGCAAAACCGGGTTTCGAAGGCAAAAGGGCAAAATTGGAAAATATGGGAAAAATAGCAAATGAACTCCAAAAATTCTAAAAATTTGCAAATCTCATTCTTAAATCAATTCGAAGAGATTGGAGAAAGAAAATCTTAATTGGAGTTCGTTTGCAAAATGGCCAAATACCGGGTCTCATATGCAGTAATTCAATAGGATAAATCCCGAAAAAATAGCAAATGAACTCCAAAAATTCTAAAAATTTGCAAATCTAATTCTTAAATCATTTCAAAGAGATTGGCGAAATAAAATCTTGATTCGGAGTTCGTTTTCAAAATGGCCAAATATCGGGTCTCATATGTAGTAATTCAATAGGATAAATCCCGAAAAAATAGCAAATGAACTCCAAAAATTCTGAAAATTTGCAAATCTCATTCTTAAATCGTTTTTAAGATATTGGCGAAATAAAATCTTGATTCGGAGTTCGTTTGCAAAATGGCCAAATATCGGGTCTCATATGCAGTAATTTAATAGGATAAATCCCGGAAAAATAGCAAATGAACTCCAAAAATTCTAAAAATTTTCAAATCTCATTTTTAAATTATTTTTAAGATATTTGAGAAAGAAAATCTTGATTCGGAGTTCGTTTGCAAAATGGCCAAATACCGGGTCCCATATTCAGTAATTCAAGCAGATAAATCCCGAAAAAATAGCAAATGAGGTCCAAAAATTATGAAAAATTTTGGATCACATTTTTAAATTATTTTGAAAAGATTGGTGAAGAAAAATCTGGATTCGGAGCTCGTTTAAAAAATGGTAAAGTTCGGGTGCATAAAAGGGGTAATTTCGAAAATAAATCTGAAATAAATAGGAAATGGACTCGGAAAATTTTGAAAACTTTCAGAACTCAATTTTTTATTATTTCGGAAGTATTGAAAAAAGAAAATTCAAATTTGGAGTCCGTTTGCTATTTATTTAAGTTCGGGGGGCAAAAAGGTTATTTCACCAAGGAAACCAAAAAGGGCAAATTGATAAAGATGAAGAATTTGCTGGGATTTTTTTTCTTCCTTTGGTCAGCCAACATAGAGGAGAAGAAGGAAGCTTAAGCAATTTAATTCCCTAGTCATTATCATGCCACATGCTATCACTAACACCTTGCAAATGGTCACCCCTTATCCAATGGCTTAGGTGCCTTGTAGGAAAGTTGAATGCACCATCCAATGGCCAAGTTTAAATTTCAAAATGAAATTTTTATTTGTCATAAAAGAATGCTCATCTAATGGCCATGAATGGAAGAAAAAAGATGAGCACAATTCATCCAAGGGTGAGCATCAATTCGGTTGAGCAAGGGAATGCATGGGATTATCCCTTTTCATCCAATGGCTTAGGCCATCTACAAGGGCTGAGTACACATGTTGAGGGCTGGATTTAATCTACAAGATATCATTTTTATGTTGGCTTCATCCAATGACCAAGAATGGAAGAGCACAACTCATCCAAGGGTAGGCATTCAAGAGGGGCAAGCAAGTGAGTGCATGGGATTGGTCCTCTTTTGCATCTAATGGCTAAGGTTAATACAAGAGCTGAGTACACATCTTAAGGGCTGGAATCAATTGGCAAGATGACATTTTTATGTTGTCATCAAAATATCTACATCTAATGGCCAAGATTGGAGGGGAAAAAGTGCAATTTTCATCCAATGGTTAAGGTTGAATTCGGCCAAGGCTAAAGGGAGAGGGGGAGTTTCATTTTTTCAGAGTTTTTTGGCTGGAAACAGTGGCTAGTTTGGCAAGAAAAAAGGTTTTGAAAGAAACAAAAAAAAAGGTTTTCATTAGAGAGTTTGAAGGTAGTCATCTCTACCAAGTTCTAGTCTAGCTTTCTTCTTCATTTTCATGGTGTTTTCTTGGTTTTTCTATCATGTTTTCCTACAACATTTTTCTTAGAAATAAAGTTTCTTGATTTTTATTCATGTTTTCATCTTCTTCTTCTTCTTTTAAATGGTGGAAACAAGTTTTTTCTTTGTGTTTCATGCCATGGCCGAATGGCTCATTTTTTTTTGTCTTGTTTTTTTCTTTTCTTTCTTCCTTGCATGTTGTTGTGAAAAATGATTTATACAAGACTTTTTTAGTATTCTAAGTTCTGATTTTTACAAAATATGAAGCAAAAAAGGTTGAAATGGCTACATGATCTAGGCTAGACCAAGTGATTATGGTTTGGTGAGAGGCTATGCCCATTTGACACCATCCATGAAGCTTACCTTATTTTTTGTTTTACATAGTTTATTTTCTGTTTTGATGAGATGGAAAGGCTTCATAATCTTGGCAAGACCAAGTGATTATGGTTTGGTGAGAGGCTATGCCCATTTGATACCATCCATGGAGCTTAGCTTTCCTTGTTCTACTTACTTGTTTTGTTTATAATTTCTGCATGTCTATGTTAAATCTTGTGTATACATTTTCTTTACATTATTTTCTATGCTATATTTTTTATATTTCATTTCCATGCTTGGTATTGCATCCTTGCATATTCGGCTTTTGTTGTCCCTATATCCATATTGTGCATTTTTTTATGTACCATGTATTACATGTTTGTATTCTCAATAGTTTTGTTTCATGCATATTCGGCCATTCCATTCTGTATGACTTGTATGTATATTTTTCTTTTGCTTCTTAGCTTGTTTACATCTCCATTTCATGAACTTGCATATTTTGATTTTAGTATGCCATGTGCTTATGAAAATGCTATGATAAAAATGCCATCATATTGATCCATGCATATTTGGCCATTCCATCTTGTTTGCCTTGCATGTGCATTTTCTTTTTGTTGCTTAACTTGTTTGCATTTCCATGCCATGAGCTTGTCCATTTTGATTTTGGTATGTTATATGTTATTGAAAAATTCATGACATTATCATTTTAATATGGTTTGTCATGTACTTATGTCATTTACTAAATAGGATTGCATTAGAGTCTCATGTGATCATTTGGCCTCTTCATGCACCCATTGCATTGTCATGCATTTGCATATTGTTTAGGTAACATGTTTTGCATTATCAAACCTTGAAATTGTGTATTAGCTACTGTTTGTTCCAGCATTGACATTAATTTCATGAGTCATTATATGTTCATAATATTGCTATGCATGCTCACTACATTTTAGGTCTAGGCCATATTGGTATTGCCATGCATATTGAGTCCTAAATCACATTGGTATTATCATGCATTAATATGCTATTTAGGTCTTAGGTCACATTCATTTTCATGCATATTTATAACATATTAGGTCCTAGTCACATTTACATTATCAAGCATTGCATGCATATAGAGTTAGGATAGCATTTATTGCCACGCAAATTCATGCTAGGCATTTAGGTTGCCATGAATTGTCATGCATTTCCTTTACCATTTAGACCTTTAGACCATGCATTTCATACATTTCATTTGCTGTATGTTCATTCATTCCACGTCATTGCCACTTGATTTGTGACTTAGGCCAATTAATGGCTCAAAGTCATGCTCTCTAGAGCATACTTGTGGAAAATTAAGGAATAGTCAAATTGATCATTCTACCTTTGGGATTTTTTTTTTACTTAGCCAATCTTGTCCAAGGTTTTTAAAATGTTTAGCTACTGTCCTTAGGTCTTAAGGATGATTTCCAACAATTTCCAATTTGGTTTTTGAATGAATTTATCAAAGGCAAAAAATGTGTTTTGACAAACAATTTTTTTCACTCAGTACTCGAACATCTCCAATTTTTCTGGGCAGCCATATTTAATCAAAAAATTAAGCCAGTTTTTTATCGTGTATATTTGCGTGTTTTGAGTCTCCAGTATTGTTTTTAGAATTTTTAGAATTTCTAAAAATAGGCTAAAAAATCGTGTGACAAAACCGGACAGTAGAGGCAGATTTGAAATCAAAAGTGGAATAAGGGTTGAATTTGGCTAAGGCATTTAGAGAGGGTTGGGTAGAAGTTTTAGCTACTGTCTTAGGGTAGTTTCTAAGCCTTTTTAAACATTGAAAATGATTTTATAAATCTCGGGTTAAGGGTAGTTATGTCCAGGATTTTAAACTTAGGAAATTAGAGCCATTGTAAAAGGGTTTGGTGATGGTTTTAATTTTTATTCAAATTTTTCTTCTAAATTATTTTCAAACAATCACAAAGTTTCGTTTTTTAGAAAATCTAATTTGACATATTTTCCTAAGGTAGCCAGATATCTTTTTAGATATATGGATTTCTTTAATTAAAGGAAAAAATACATTTTCCATGTTCATGCATTTTATTTAAATGTGTGATTTTTGCTATGATATTTTACATGATATTGTTATTATTTTAATTCACATTTTATGATCTTATATTTGTTTGCCATATGATTTCTAATGTTTCATGATATCCTATGCTTTTTATTTAGTTATTTTTGTCACATTGTTTAGCATATACTATGTTCATGCATTATTATTTTTATTAGTATTTTCATGCATATTATATGTTAGCATTATTTTAATTCCATGTCCTTTCTTGTCATTTAGGTAATATTCCATGTCATTTGGATTATTCATTTATAATATGCCATGTCATTTAAAATATGCCGTATCATTTAGAATTGCCATGTCATTTAAATCATTTTATATCATTTAGAATATACCTTGATACTTAGGATTTTTTTATTTTACTTAGAATATACTATGTCATTTGAATTGTGTCATATCATTTAGGATGCATTATATTATATAGATTTGCGATCTCATTTCATTATGTCATACATGTTCATATTTTTAAAATGTTTTGAAAAAGATAATGGTTTTCAATAAAAAAATAAAGATATTCCCAAGTTAAAATAATTCATGATTCTCTACCGGGTTTGCTGGAGGGAATATCATCAATTATCATTAATAAAGGAATATCTTTCTTTCAAAAAACGAGAATGATTCGGAAAGTTTTCCAAATGAATAAAAATTTCTATATTTTGCCGATTTTGTCGGGGAATATAGGAAAATTTTGAATTTATAAATTCCGGATCATTTTCAATTAAAAAATGGAATTATTTTTTTAAAATTGAGAATTAACTTGAAATACTAAATTAAAAACCAACTTTTTATCGAGACTTGGGATAACACACGATTAATAAAGTATCGGTTTATACGAGCGTTGCGGGGGTGCTAATCCTTCCCCGCACGTAACCGACTCCCGAACCTGCTTCTTTGATTTCTCTGGTTTATAGCGCAGACCTGAAATTGGTTTTAAAAAAATATTTTAATTAATTTTAAAATGTTTTACAAAATCGGTTTTAATAGGTGGCCGACCACACCTAGCTAAAAAAAGATTGGTGGTGACTCCATGTCTTTTTATGAGGCCGTTTTCGTACCCTCGACCTTTTATTATTTCTAGAGGAATTAAGTCATCTTTTCCTCTACTTCTATTTCCCCTCACTCGAACGGTTCCCCGCGATCCGGGATCACGTATCGACACCTTCGTTTTTCTAGAGGAATTAAGTCGACTTTTCCTCCTTTTTTTTAATGTCACGCCTAAGGAAAACGAATAATAAAGTCTTTGCATGAGACATTTTGTTATTTTTGTTTTCTTTAGGGTTGCGATACTGATAACATGCCGTAAGTAGGAAAATCATTAATCGTCCATAATAATGCAGCTATAATACAAAATTTTCTTTTATATGCCCATCATACGTCGGAACACCATGATTCCACAATAATTTCAACTCATCTATCAAAGGTCTGAGAAAAACATCAATGTTCTACAATAGACTATTCGGACTCGGAATTACCATATTAAGAACCAAGTATGATTGCTTCATACACATCCATGGTGGTAAATTATATACACAAAGCATTACCGGCCAACAAGAGTACGGTTTGGTTGCCTGAGTAAATGGACAAAACCTATCTGCACACAAACTCAATCTGACATTTCGAGATTCCACTGCAAAAGACGGATGCGTAAGATTAAAGTCTTTCCAAGCTTCACCATAAACAGAGTGAATCAACACTACATCATCCCTTCGGTTATGTGCATGCAATGTCATATTTTTCTCTATTATCGTTGACATATAAAATCTTTGCAGTCTTGGAATCAGTGGCAAAAAATAGAGAATCTTATAGGGAATTTTCTTTGACTTTCTTACACTTGATTTGCTTGGTTTATATCAAGGATAGCCACATACCGAACAAAATTCTAAGTGGACTGACTCGTTATAAAACAACATACAATTGTTGTTGCATACATGTATCTTGACATAGTCCAATCCAAATTAGGTCATCTTTTTCTTCGTTCTGTAAAAATTATCAGGTAAATGCTCACTTTGTGGCAACATACTTTTTATCATAATCATCAAATGATTGAAACACGATTCACTAATATTAAATTCAGACTTCACATTTAACAGTTGTGATGCAGCAGATAAAGTTATGTGTTTTGTACAATCTGACCACAACGATTCATCTGCTTCGTTCAACAAAGAATAAAAGTTTCTTGAACTTAAATTCGATTGCTCATCCTGAACCATGGTCTCATCAACATTGTAATTACCACCTAAATTGATATTTGTATTAAGAGTGTCATAACAGATCCTTCACGGACCGTTAAATGACATTAAGATAAATGGGGGAAAAGGAAAAGAAAATAATTTAAGGGTTTTAAAACAACCTTAAAAAAATAGAGTCGCCACCGATCTTTTTTGGCTAGGTGTGATCGGTCATCTATTAAAATCAATTTTTTGTAAGACATTTTTAAATTAATTAAAACGTTTTTTAAAAACCAATTTTAAAGTCTGCGCTTTGAACCAAAGAAAAAAAAAAAGCGGGTTCGAGAGTCAGTTACGTCATAGGGAAGGATTAGCACCCCCACAATGCCCGTATAAAACGGTACCTTATTAACCACGTGTTATCATGAAATCTCAATGAAATTCGATTTTATATTCGATATTTAAAAAATAATTCCCTTTTAAAAATTTCCTATTATTTCGAGGATGATCCGGAATTCATTATTATAAAAATTTTCCATATTCCCCAGCAGACTCGGCAAAATATAAAATTTTTCTTTATTTTGAAAATGTTCGTATTATCCTCATTTTTAGAAAAAGATGTTCCGTTGTTAATGATAATTGATGATATCCTCTCCGACAGAC
Organism: Fremontodendron californicum; assembly: GCA_030761205.1. Lineage (NCBI taxonomy): Eukaryota > Viridiplantae > Streptophyta > Magnoliopsida > Malvales > Malvaceae > Fremontodendron > Fremontodendron californicum. Next base: position 29,448,727 of record JAULJL010000005.1, read on the forward strand.
CCAACAGAGAACTCATAAATTATTTCAACTTGGGAACATTACCTCATTTTATTAGCAAACCATCAATTTTTGTATGCATTTAAACTCATTTTAAAAATAAATATGAATATGCAAACATTATTAAAATATGAACATAAATCAAATAATACATCATCTATCATAACATGGCATAAACATTACTATGACATGGCATATATGACATGACATACATTTCATGATGACATGGCAAAAGAATTGATGACATGGCATATATGATATGGCAAATGGTTCATGACATGTCATTCATCTTATTATGACATGGCATACATGACATGGCAAATGGTTCATGACATGTCATACATCTTATTATGACATGGCAAAAGAATTCATGACATGGCAAATAATTCACGACATGGCATACATCAAGTAGCATAATCAACATAACCACATGAACAATTATTAAATGACATATGTATATGACATGCACATTAATCAAACTATATATGAACATAAAAAATGCACACACCACCTTGAAAATCTTTTTTCATGTATATATACTTTCATGAGTGAAATTACGTAAATGGCATACGTCGAAACATTTTATCGAACTCCCGGGCAGACCCGGCAAAGCTTTAATAAAATATCCTTTCGCATGACACTTACATAATTCCGAATAAAATGAAAACCACTTTACGATTTCATAAACACGTGCGTTGAATAATTTCTGAACCTCCCCAACAGACCCAACAAAGATTAAGAAATTACTCTCGCCAAATGTTGATAAAACCGAGAAAGCACGTTTTTTATGACAAATTCGAAAAGAAACATTTTTAAAACATGAAATGCATGAAAATATGGGACCTTATCGGAATGTGCTTCTCTGTTTGAGAGGATATCCAAACACCTAAAAATATGTCCGACTACCTTTGAAAGAAACTTAGATTGAACTTTAGAATCGAAAGATTTTGGGCACGAATTTTTGCTCGGATTAAGGGGGCATTTGAATGCCATTGTGTGACATCCGAATACCTCTAGACGAGCCTTGAATGCAAACATTTTGAAAGCCAAAACAAATTAAAAAAAATGCACTTTTTAGAAGGAAAAGGCCAAAATGGCCAAATAGCATTAATGTGAAAATCCAAGTTTTTGCTCGTTTTAACTACCCATGACCCGATTTTTGTAAAACCTATTTTTAAACTTTAAAAGATCATGAAAACAATCTCTAAATAGTACCTAAAGGTCTCGGCCAGCCCCTCCCTCTTTGTGTAAAAATTGCTAGTTTAAAGCTAGTTTTGACTTCAAAAACTCGATTTTACTAAACTATTTTTTTGACCCTTAAAAAAATAAAAATAAAAATCTGAAAAAATAAACTTAGATTCAGTTAAGGGTGAATTAAATGAGATTAAAACAGTTTTTTATTTGGAAAAAAATGCACATGATTAATATTGTTGAAATCAGCAAATTCAACCTTTAAAATATTGTTTTCTCCAACTAATTTGAAAACGATATTTTGGCTACGGATTATTGGTTGATCTTAGCCAAAATCATGAAAATGGTTTGAAAACATGATTTAGAGCAAACAAAAATTATTGGCTCAAGGCTAGCCTCTTGGATGTAAATCCGGCTTAGCCATCACTTGGGTGAAACCAAGATCATCAGGCTCATAATCATTCTTTTCAAAGAGAAAATAAATATGTAACAAAGAGAATGCTCCACAATAAAATCATATTGAGAAAAGTATGCATATTAAGATGGCAATATATAAGCAAGAAAACATAAACAAGCAAAAAAACAAAGGTTGGCCCCTTGGATGCTAGATCCAGCCTAACCATCACTTGGTAAAAACCAAGATCATCAAGCTCAAAATCTTTTTATTTTGAGAAAGAAAACAAAAGAAAAATCACTAACCTACCACAATAGAACAACCCACATCAAATAGCAAGGTAAAATCATGAAGCAATTAAAGGCACCAAAAGGCCTCTAGGTTCGGCCAACATGGAAAAACAAAGGAAAAATGTTGCAAACTTATAGTTTTTGAGATAAATCTTGTAGTTTTCAAAAAGAGAGGGGATAAAGAAGAGAAGTTTTCTTGAAAACCTTAAGAAAAGAAATGAAAAATCAAAAAACAAAACAAAACTTTAAAAGAAATGGAAAAAAAAAAAAAAAAAAAAAAAAAAACAAGTAAACTACCTTAGTGAAGCTTTAGAAGAAAAACCTTAAACCATTCTTTTTTCCTCCTCTCCTCTCTTCCTTTCTTTTTCTCCTTAGTGAATTTCTCTTAATGGTTGAATGAATGAATGAAAGGGGCTTCCTTCATCTTTTATTCCCTTGGCCGAATAGCCCTTTAGATACCAATGGTCATTTTTTTATCCCAAATGGTCATGCTTTCTTCATGCTACTAATGGTCCCCCCTTCTACGTGGTCATCTTTTGCTATTCTTAGGGACCAAGTAGCATTCTTATTGGACCAAAATGCCATGTCATGTACTTTTGTCCCCTCTCTCTATCCTACTCATCTATTTATTTATAACAATGCCACCTTATATTTTCTCCAAAATGGCCTCACTTCTTTATTTTACTACACATTTACCTTGGTTATTTTCATACCTTTCCCTCAACTTTCATTTATTTATTTTTTTCATCTCTCCATCATATCCACAAAAAAAAAATATTTCCAATTGCATCACTCTCCATGAATTTAAACTTTTAAATTATGCAATTTAGTCCCTTCATTTTCAATTTTCTTCTTCAAATTGATTCTCCTTTCATTCTCTTTGTAATTATCTCTTCAAATCCATTCCTTCATTGTTTCTCCTTTAAATTGAATTTTCAATTTCTTTCAATTTCAAATATTCCCTTAAAATTGGACTTTCAATTTAGTCATTGTATTCAAATTCTTCTTCAAATTGGCTTCTCCTTTCATTCTACTTTGATTTATACTTTTAAATACCTCCATTTATAGATTACTTCTCAAATTCAACCTTCAATTTAGTCTAATTTAGTCATTTCCATATTTTCCCCAATAATTAAACTTTCAATTTATTCAATTTAGTCCTTGCTTTTCCAATTTATCTTCCAATTGACTTCTCCTTTCATTCTACTTTGAATTTAACTTTTAAATACCTCCATTTATTGATTCTTTCTCAAATTGAACCTTCAATTTCGTCCAATTTAATCATTTCTATATTTTTCCCAAAAATTGAATTTTCAATTCTGTTCAGTTTAGTCCTTCCGACGTTTCCATCTCGCATTTCGCCTTCATTCAATCCAATTATCTCAAATTCCATTTCCATCCTCTTTAATTTGTTCAAATTAGCCACTTTGTCAACTCAATTTTGCTTTTCACCCTTTTCAATTTCAACTTTTGATTTCTTTCAATCTAGTCCCTACACTACTTCTCTTCCAATTTTTCCTTTTCATTTTCAATTGTAGCTCTCCAAATATTAAGATTGCTTTATCACCATTAACTCTCTTCTTAAACCTTGATTTTTCAAAAGTTGACTTTTTTGTTGACTTTGACTTTTAGTCAACTTTGACTTTTTGGCTTTTCTCATAACCCTGATCATTGTTTAGGGGTCGAATCCAAGTGGAAGGGCATTAGGCCATGAAATCGAGGTAAAGTTAGGAATGAATTTAGAAGTACGGATTAGTTGGAAGAAACGTATGTTGTTTAGAGGCCCGGACAAATTAAATTAGGTGTCTACAAAGAGCATCTATAACCATTTTGGCATAAAGATTATCTCTTTCAACATCACTTATCGACTCAACTTCATTATTATGCATCCTTGATGACTGACCTTAATGACTTTCACCATGTGCATCCAAAATCAAGTAAATTTCTTTAAACCCTCTGTACACTACAAACAAACTGCCATATACTGACGATCCAAAAAACATTGGTAAAACCCAAAAAATCCGTTGTTATAAGTCCGAAAACCCTATACGGACGGTCAAAATAGCTATTCCGACAAAAATTTAAGCGTCGGTATAGATCTATACCGACGAAAAAACGACCGTCAAAATAAGGTTTAGAATCTATACCGACAGTTCTAGGCATCACTAATGTTAATACCGTCGGTATAGATCCTATTGTGTTTAATAATTTTGTTTTTGTCTATACCGACAGCTCGTCCAATGGTATACTATACTAACAGTATGATCCGTCAATATAGATCTAATTGTTAAATATGTAATTAAACATATAGCGACGGTTTTATTATAGCTTTACCGACGGTCCACTCCGTCAGTATACTATATATTTCTGTTGATATATAATCTGTAGGTACAGAGTTCAAAGCGTCTGTAAAAGTAAAATTTTACTATATTTTCAATTACTAATATTGATTTATTTATAATCTAACCCAACATACTTCATATAAAGTAAAAGTATCGTAAGAAAGTACAAAATATTTAATAATATTATAAATAAAATTACAAATAAATTGTCTTAACTATATAACTTTCACAAACTAAATTCATAATACAGTAGTCTAAATACATAAAGTAAAACCAGTTTGAAGCTTGGAAAATATAAGTTAATATGCTAACTACAACAAGGAAAAATCATCCTCACATAATCATAGGAAGTTAGATCAGGCTTGTAATCTGACTCATCCGCACCTGTATTTGCTCCATTATAAAATCCAAAGTTAGTTCCACCATGTGCCAACTGGAATTCAAAAGCCTAAATCACAGCATGACCATACATATCATAATTTCAAAGCAATAGAATTTGGATAGAAGAACATACATAAAGCATGAAAGAACCATTTCTTGACAAGATTTTTTCCAAGGCAGCTGCAGTAAAATCTGTATCCGTCTTTGCCGTCTTCTCACCCCAATGTGTAAGCCAACCTGTATAAAACTCCCTGGAACAAAAAAAAAAAACATATGAACATTGAAATATCTATCAATTAGCATAAATAAAAAATAAACACTTATGAAGAAAGCATTGGTGATTTTCCAGGGGAATTGAACTCCTTTTGTAACTTAAATATGGGCCAAGGATTATCAACAGTAGTGAAGTCAACAACTACAACCCAAAAGCAATTATTAACTTAAGCAATTGTGTATGCTTATGTATCTTTATTTCAATGTTAAAATTGTTTAAAGCATGAAGTTCTCTGGCCTCTGCACTGCACCAAAACCCAGAAATCCACCATCTAATTTAATGATCAAATTCCTCTTCTAAGAAAGTTCGTGTATAAAACCAGATAAAATTTACTTGGCTTTCCTACCTATACACCTAATTTATTTGGCTTTCCATTGGGCAAAATCTTAGAAATGCAGTACAACCTGATAGCAGTTTATGTTTTCTGAAGCAAATTGAACTTAAGAAAGTTTGAACCTTTCCTGAAGAATTAGATTTTACATGATAAAATAGAAGATTATCTATGGCAGTAACAATAAAAGGGGATTAATTAATCATTATTTAATTAATTGATAAGAACATAGAAACAAACTCTCAACTACTGTCTTAGCTAAAACAAAGAACTTTGTGACCATTGATAAGAACCAGGAGAAAGAATTAAAACTATTGAGTACACAACCAGATCTGGAAAGCTTCTAAAGCATGAACTTAAAGTCTTAGAAGTTTTGAAGCTGATAGTTACATGCACTGGACAAATTCTCAAGCTGAGGAAGAACAGTTGCCAACCATTTTAAGGAAACTCCAATCATTACCCCTTGCAAGAAAGCATTTCAAGGCTAATGCTTGTGTTGTATAAAGATCTTTGTCATTTTAGCAAACAGATAACAAGTATTAGCATTACTTAGATGCTTCACATAGTATCATCACGGCATCACCATATTACGCACCATTCAATCAGATTAATCAATATCCAAAAAATAAATATATCTTGCAATGCACACAATAAAATCAAATACAGTGTAATAATACCAAAGTTGGAATTCCATGAATCCTTTAAACCCTATAAATCAGGAAGCAAATATATTCATTTGTAACCACAAACAACTTTATCCAGAAACCACAACAATGGATGACCCGGTTCTAGAATCTACCATGACATACCAGAGACCCAGAGACCTAATTTCTCCCCAACATAAACCTAAATCAAAACCCTCAAAACACCATTAAAAATTGGTAATTAAAAATGTTACAAGTTAGAAAATCACCTCGAGCAGGATTGAATTCCTGCAATTGTTTAAAGTTGATCCATGGCTTCACCCATACTTTGATTTCCAGGGTAAGATGGTATAAGTTACCCGCAACCACATGTTCCTTGGCCTTCAACACCCTTGCTAATTCAAGAAAAAAAAAAGCATTATGCAAATTAGATCTCATATTTGCACATAAACAGTAAACAAAAATCGAATTCAAGACATCAGGAGTTGCTCTTAAAATTTAAAAAAAAAAAAAAAAAAAAAAAAAAAAGGAGAATCGAATCAGTGAAAAATCGAGTAAAATAGATGCTTTTAGAGTAAAGCTCCAACGAGTACAGAGATCTTCAACGCCACCAAACAACTAACATATTTCGCTTCACATTGATCTACTCTTACTAAAAAAAGAATTAAAATTTTCCCTCAGTCTTTCTCAGGAACCAAACAAACAAGATTTAAAATGAAAAAAAAAAGTTTTTCTAACCTCGTAAAGCGTGCGATGAATCAAAACTCCATGAAGCCGAGAAGAAGATTAAAGAGAGAAAATAGCGAAGAAAATAGAAAGGATATGAGAAAAGAAAGATAGTAAGATAAACAGTGAAGATTAAAGGATCCAGTTCCAAAACAAGAAGAACTTCATAAAAAATAAAATAAAATAATTAGAATTTAAATTTAAATTTAAATTTAAATTTAAATTTAAAATTTTGTTTTTGTTTCTTTTATCTTCTTGTTTTAAAGTTTGTAAGGGTTCTATTTTTTTTTAAGGTTGAGAGGTCTTTTAATACGAGCTGCTTTCAAATCCATTTTCAAGATTTGGAGAAAGTCTCTCTTCCCGCTTTCAACACTTAAATGACCTATAGCAACAGTCGAAATAAAAGAGACCGTTGCTATAACGCATCTTTTTACGATAAAAATAATTTTAAAATCAAAAATAAAATAAATCTGCCAAGTCGAAATAAAATCGTCAGTATACATCAAATATATACTGACAGAAAATGCTCAATTATTATAATAGATGTAATCTATACCGACAGAAGAAATAAGTGTCGATATATGTTGTACGTTTTTTGACGGATCAAAAATCCGTCAATATAGATTTGATTTATTGACGGAATTTGACCGTCAGTAAAAACTTGCATCAGTATATGGAAATTTGTTTGTAGTGGTAATACAAGTGCATTATATCAGCTTCTGTAAATCGATTATTATGACACTTAACACATAGGCATCTAATTATACAGTCTCTTACGTACTCGCTATGACCATATGCAAAAGCTAAAAATTCTTCAACACCGTTCAAATACTCATTACTAATATATCCATCTGTGTCCAATCGATTATATATCTAAGATTTATCGTGGTCCATTTTCTCAGCCTAATTAAGTTATGAACAACACAATAATACATATTATATAATAAGACATATTATACAATTTCATAAATAAACTATACATAATTTTCATAATAACATAATCAATTTTCAAACAAACACAATAACATAATCCATAATTTGATAAATAAACAAAACTGAAATTTTTGATAAATAATAAAAAAAAAAACACACACACAATGTTGTGAAACTACATAATTTCACAATAACACATTTTATCCAATTTCATAAACAAACACAAAAATAAAATAAAAAATCTGAAATTTTTGATAAATAAAAAAAAAAAAAAAACACAATATACACAAACTACACAATTTCATAATATATAGCACATTTTATCCAATTTCATAAATAAACACAAAAATTAAATAACAAATTTGAAAACTTTGATAAATAAAAAAAATAATATTGTGAAACTACACAATTTCACAATAACACATTTTATCCCATTTAAAAAATAAACACATAAATTAAAAAAAAAAAATTCTTAAAAATCATGGTTATACTTACTAACACTTTGTTGGAGGAGATGCTTTCAGACTTTTAATTTGCTGCAAAAAATTTAATTTTGTTAGTCTATTTCAATAACAAAAATGAAGAGAAAAGAAAGAAGAGAGGGCGGACGTACTTGGGTCGGCCAGATGGCGGTGGTTAGGGATGGCAATGGAGCGGGGCGGGGGCGGATTTTGTAAAATCCGCCCCCGCCCCGCCAGTGACCTACTCTGCCCCGCCCCTCGCCCCGCTCCACCGTGGATGTTGGATTTTCAATACCACTACCACCTCCATGGATGTCGGTTACGCCCCGCCCCGCTCCGCCCCATCCGATTTTTATTAGTTATTTCTAATTTTTTTCAAATAATAAAGTTCTCTTATGCAAGTATAATTATTATATATTTTGGTATTCATTTACAGTATACTTGATTAACATTTTACTGCATATGTTGAGCTTCTTAGCAATCAACTATAGCTAGGACCAACAATTTATGACTTATGAAGTGAATTTACATCTAGACAAGAAGAATAATCTAGCAATAGCTCACACCTAAATATCAGTGCACTAATCAACATACATTGCAAGAGAAAAGACATCTCTAAAGCATGTCTAAACATAAAACAACGAAACATCTCAAATCCTCTCAAATTCAACAAAATATTTAAACATAAAACATCTTTCATACATGTCTGAAACATAAAACATAAAACATCTTCAATATATGTCTGAAGCATAAAGCATAAAACATCTAAAAACATCTAAAAACATAACATAAGAAATATCTCTGAAGCATAAGACCTAAGAAATATCTCCGAAGTCTTTCCACAAGTATCATGCAAGTTCATCTTCCTATACAATCATATGTTAAAAACAAAGTTTTAAAAATCTTCACAACCATGCAGAGAAAAATATCACAATCACTCACAATATTTTAAAAATCTTCTATTAGCCTTGCTGAGCTACCAAATGAAAGAAATTAGAATTTCACTCACTAAGTATGGATTTGAAACCGTTGAAGGAAAAGGCCTATTACAAATTATCATCCTAAAACTCTACTCTAGAATTTCCAGCCCAATTAAGCGTGGTTTGTACTGTTTATTATAAAAGTTTTGAACTTCTATCTGAAAATTTCCATCTAAAATCTGTGTTAAAAATAATGAAAATTACTCTGCTTTCATTATCGAGGAGTAACCAGCTAATTTAAACAAATTGAAAAAAAAAAAGGAAAAGAAAGACAAGACTACCTGTCATCATGCCAAAAGGAGTTTGCATCCAACTCAGGCAGTACGAGCGTGGCATTCATAATTCGTGCAGCAAGAACCGCATTACAGATCTAAAACACCAAAAGAGGTAAACTTACTATTTTATTTCAAATACACCATTGAAGCAGTATCACCACAATCTAACTCTTTTTTAGACTTAGGTAATGATTCATAAGCCTTTTTACGTAAACTAAGAATCTAAAACAAAACATTAACATAACAACTCAAGCTGGCTTGTACACAATTTAAATTTCATGGAAGAAGCTGATTAACATAATACGTTGGACTAGAGTTTTTGGCAAAAAGTTGAGACAAACCGCACTGCGTTGCTGATTCAGACCGCCATTGCAACGAACTCGAAGATAACCATTAGTTTCCTTTGGAGGAGCTTTCAGAATATAACAATCAGAATTCTAAGAAACTTGCATCATTAGCAAAAATCAATTCAAATAGATTTGTTTTTCTTTGAGAAAGTTATGTTTTAGAGAACAAGGAAAGGGAAAGTAGAAGGAAAGGGAGCGGCGGTGGAGTTGTAGAGATAGAGAAGAAGTAAACATGTTAGGTTTTTAGGGAAGGGTAAAATAGTAATTTTACTAGTCGGGGCGGGGCGGGGCGGATCAGGTAAATACTGCAACTGCTCCATACCCGCCTTTCAAACAAAAAAAACCGCCCCGCCCTGCCCCGCATCCATTGTTCAAAAAAAAAAAACCTCTCCATTCGGATCGGATCAGTTCGAAATCCATCGGTCGGTTCGGGTTTTGCCATCCCTAGCGGTGGTCGAGGGTGAAGGGCGACAGGCAGACGGACAGTGGGCTAAGGGGCAGTGGTCTTACGACAAGGGGCGAGGGGGAGGAGAGAAAAGAGAGAGAACAAGAGAGAAGAAGAGAGAGAGAGAGAGAAAGAAAGAAAGAAAGAAAGAAAGAGGGAAGAGAAATCTTGAGCCAACTTTATTATGCCCGAGACTTTTATCGACGGAATGTTCGTCTTTAGCGACGAAAAATTCGTCGGTAAAAAAAAAACACGGTTTTCAAAATCTTTTTTTTTATTCCTTTGGAAATGAAATTTCGACAGAATATTCTATCAACATTGACCTTTTGCCGACGGAATTCCGTCGGGAAAAAACAATACCGACGAAAAATCCGTCGAAAAATGATTTTCACTGCCTCGGACAATGTGAACCAGTACAAATTTTTTTCGATAGACACTCCGCTGTAAACAAATTAATTTTTTTCATTTTTTAAGATTATTATTAATTTTTTTTTTTACCGATGAAAAATCCTTAGGTAAAACCCACAAAGCCGTCGATAAAGTTTTGGCGGGAGCCACATACATTCCAGCCAAAGTTTTACCGACGGAAGTTTGCGACGGAATTCTTCCGTCGGTAATTGGTTATTTCCATTGGAAATAGCTTAAAATTTGGTCGGTAAAAAAAAATTTATCGACGAAAATTTCGTCGGAGTTTTGTGTCTTTCCATTGGTAATTCTAGGTTTTTACCGATAGAATAATTCCGTTAGAAATTATTCCATCGGTAAAAAGTTGTTCTCGTGTAAAGTTGAAGTTTCAGCTTTTATTCTCTAGAAACTCATTTTCAACTTTTAAAATAACTAAAAGTTGTTTTTCAAACCCCTGTTTGCCTAGCTTTAGCATCAATATCTGTTTGGGTTCGATTTCTTCTTACTAATAATGGCACCTTACGTCTCTTAAAAAGGGGAAATTAAAGAAAGTAATGAAAACAAGAGAGAATTAGAGCAAAAGCAGACTTAATGCTAAGTGACACCAACAAATTTTGATTTTAGTGGATTGCACTGGACTAGACTAAATCAGATTACCATCCACCTTGACCATGAGAAATAGTAAATTTAGGGAAGGGTCCATGTTTTTGATTCAATGACAATGCAATGGGATGGATGCTGATAACGCCACCCATTATCACTACGCTTTTTTCCATTCAAGAACAAGAAAGATTTTGAGCCTCCAGCCTGGATATATATTTGTTGTTTCTTATTGGTTCTCTTTCTGACTCTTTGTTATGTAGGATTTTTTTTTTTTTTTTTTTTCATTGAGTATTCACCGAGTGTTGATAGCTCTGGTTTGGCTTTTTTTATTGGCATCTAATTTTTGTTTGTTCTGATAGTTTAAAGTTGTTATTCAATAACTAATAGTGATATTGCAAGAAAAAATGGGTTAACAGATTGAATAAACAAAGATTAAATAGATCAAGGTAATGTGATGTGCATGTGTTTTTAGATTCTGTTAGGTTGGAAAGATTAGCCTTAACCTTATGAGTTATGCCCATGTTTTCTATGCATACATGTAGCTCATTTTTGCAGACATTATAGTGATGCATAAAAAATTTATACAGTCTAGAAATGTAGACTTTATCTTTTTTTTTTTTGTAAATGTAATGCTACAAACTACTAGAATCTTTGAATGTTAATTGGTTTGCTTTGATAGTCACTAAGTCTACCAAAATAATGATGTATAGAAAATATATGCAATCTAGGGATGTAAACTCTTATCATGTTTGTAAATATAATGCTATTAAAATCTTTGATACTAAATATTACATAGATTGCAATAGCAACTAAGTTAACAGGGAAGCGCGGAAATGTCTCTAGTTAGTAATAATAATTGAGTTGATAATCGTAGAATCCATCTTGGGTAGAGAATAAAGGTGAAAGTGCCAGCTATCACAAGAGAGATTATTAGTTAAATCATATTGTGTTTTTTATTTTGAATTCCATCAAAATTTAGAATAAATATTTATACTATTAATAAAATGGTTGGTTGAGTTTGGTGTCAATAAATTAGGTTACACCGATTCAGTTCATGCTAAAAAAATAATATCAAATAATAATATATGGGTGTTTTGGTTTTTTTTTAACATTTTTATATAATATATTTAAAAAATAAATGACTTATTTTTTCTTAAAATTATACATGCTTATCATAAATAACTTTTCATTTTTTTTAAAATATTTTATTTTTCCCACAAATTTTTTTTCACTCACAACGTGAATGTACATAATTCTAGTATATATATATATATATATATATATATATATATATATGGGGCGATTCAGGTGAGATCCAATGTAGATCCAACTTTCTATTCACTTGTGGGATCTAGGGGTCCGGGGGGGACCACCACGGCTCATCTCTTCTCGATAATCCATACATCCCTTATCAGTGTATGGACAGCTATCTCTCGAGCACAGGTTTAGGTTCGGCCTCAATGGGAAAATAAAATGGAGCACCTAACAACGTATCTTCACAGACCAAGAACTACGAGATCGCCCCTTTCATTCTGGGGTGACGGAGGGATCGTACCAATATAGGGTTTATATTTGATGCACTGACAGTGTATAGGTCCCATACACTGTCAGTGCACCATAATAAGACACATCATCAAACAATAAAAAAAAATTGCTAAAGGACTTATAAACAAATATAAATAAATTCATTTAAATATAATTAAATATTAACAACAATTAATTTTTCTCTTTCCTCTTTGTATATCGATAATTTTGATTTCTCTCTCCTCTTTCTATATCGACAATTTTGAGAGAATGAATGTGATTTAGGGTTCTCTATACAATCCGATTTTGATATGCCTTTTACTTCGTTCTCAGGTATTTGAATCTTTAAACCCTCTAATTTATTTATTTTTTTTTTAATTTCATTTCAAATTCACACTTTCTTACTTCGATTTAGGGTTTAGACTTCTTCAGGTAAGGTTTTAGGCACTCCTCCCTGTTTGATTTTCCATCTTCGTTTTTTTATTTTCTTAGAAAATTTCGATCTCATCTTCTCTTCTAAAATATCAAAATATTTCATTAGATCGATCGACCAAAGATTATTAACTGTCTATTTTGCTGTCTTTTTAAATATTGACAATATAGCTAGGCGTATATTTCCAGTTTCAGTCCTCAACTTATTTGGGTACATTTTAGGGGAGTTTAATAAATCATTATGGTTTAGTTCTTGGAGGCTTCAAATTCGCTTGTAAGTTTTGTAAGATAAGATGGGTAGAAGAAAGGGTTTTTTTTTAGTAATTTAATTTGGTCAGTATAATGATATATTCTTTGTTTCACTTACCATGTTTTGGCACGAACTGGTAGCATCAAAATTTAGCTAAAGTTAGATTTCCAGTAACTTGACAACTTAAGCATGGTAGTTACTGTTATTTGGTGACTTGATAGAAGGGTAAGGAAAATTAAGAGCAAACAACAATCCTGGGCTTATACCACAAGTGGAAATTAATTTAGATAGAAACAATCCTGGGCTTATGGCATTGAACAAAGGCAATTGTAGCATGCAATCTTTCTCTTTTCTTTGTCAATTCAATTGCAATCTAATTTTGTTAAAAAATTCAATTTAGAGGTACAACACTTTAGCAACATATATATATATATATATATATATAAGACTTTTACACTGTTGGTTATGATCTCTTTTTGATTGTTTTAATTTTTTGTTCCTTCTTTACTTTTACTTTATCTATTTCTATATCAAAGAAACCTATTAAGCCCCGTGGTCTTGGCTTTGCAATGCATTGAATCACCCTCGCTTGTTTCTTTCTCCTGGACTGGTCAACTGCCAATACATACATATTTACATGTACATACGTAGATAGGTACGTACAGCAGTACATTAGAGGTACTTTTTGGCATTAATGTTATCATCTTGTCCCTGCATCTTTGTTACTTATATGGGGTTAATTGCTTAGGAGAAATTAGAACAATATATGTTTGTCTGGTGTATGGAGGGGTTCTAATTTAGACCTAGTCCTAGTCCTAATCCATAAGTAATGGCAGCTTTAGATCTAGTCCAAATTTCTTTTGCCATTTGGTTTTATCTCTTTATCAGAATATATGATTTGAAGGTTAGCTGACGAGATTAGAGATTAATTTATTATTTACGATTTGTTTCTAGTACAACGAATTAGTTATGTGATTCAATTTTTATTTTATTGATTGATAAGAAATTCAATTTTTTTTATAGGTTTATGATGACAACACTTTTTGATAAAGAATTGGTTGTTGATGGAATTGGTCAAGATTACGCTTCTCAAATTATTACAGAATTGACTGATAAAAGCCATGATGAAGACAAGAATGAGAAGAATCAAGAATGTCTAGAACCATTTATAGGGATGGAGCTTCAATCATTGGAAAATGCTTTAGAGTTTTATACTAAGTATGCAAAACGAGAAGGATTTGGGATTCGTAAGAGTCGTATAACAAAATCTCGAAAAATTCAAGAGATAATTGGACAATTGTTTATTCAAAGGAAGGTTATCATGCCAAAAAGTATCTTGAAAGGGAATATAGAATTCAGGCACCTCCGGATGAGACACGAGAGGGATGCAAAGCCATGATTTATGTGTCCAAGAAAGCTGATGATAAATGGTTGATTTCTAGATTTATAAGAGATCATAGTCACGAGCTTGCTACTCCAAAAAGTGCTCAATTTTTACGTGTTCATAGAAAAAGGACAACAGTTTAGCGGAATTTAATTGATGTACTTGATGATTCGGGAATTCGTCCTAGTAAAATCATGTCAGTTTTAGCTAATGAATCGGGTGGCATTGATATGGTTGGTTTAACTGATCGTGATATCCAAAATTATTTGAGTAATAGAAGGCAGAAACAACTTGAGAAAGGAGATGCACAGTTAATGCTTACTTACTTCAAGGAATGTCAGTCCAAGAATCCGAGATTTTTTTATGCAATACAAATGGATGCTGAAGGTCAACTAGCAAATTGTTTTTGGGCTGATGGTAGGTCTAGGATGGCATATAAGTATTTTGGTGATGTTGTGGCTTTTGATCCAACCTATTTAACAAACAGGTATAAAATGCCTTTTGTTCCTTTCACTAGAGTTAATCACCATCATCAATCCATTTTATTTGGTTGTGCTTTGTTGTGGGATGAGACTGAAGAAACATTTATTTGGTTATTGAACACTTGCTTGGAAGCAATATTTGGATATCATCCAAAAACAATCATTACAGATCAAGATGCAGCCATAACTAATGCAGTTGCAAAGGTTTTGCCAGATACTACACATTATTTTTGCATGTGGCACATTGAAAAAAAGTTTCCAGAGTATCTCAGTCATATTTATCATCAATTTGATGACTTCAAAAATCAATTTTTTAAGTGCATCCATTATACATTAGTTCCAGATGAGTTTGAATCATAATGGATACATATAATTGAGAAGTATGGTTTACAGGAAAATAGTTGGCTGAAAAAGTTGTATTCCATTTGAGAAAAATGGATCCCTGCTTACGTGCGATTCAACTTTTGTGCTGGAATGTCGACTACTTAGAGAAGTGAAAGTATGAACAAGTATTTCAAAGATTATGTCAACTCGAGCACATCGATGAGTAAGTTTGTGATTCAGTATGAGAAGGCCCTTGATGCAAGATACAACAACGAAAGGGAGAAAAATTCCAAAACAATGAATTCGAAGCCAATTTTAAAGACATTGTACCCAATGGAGAAAGAAGCTTCAGAGATTTACACAAGAAAGATGTTCAGAAAATTTCAAGATGAATTAATTCATTCTCAAGAGTTTGCTGTAGAAAAGGTCGCTGTAAATGAGCAAATGTATAGTTACATAGTGCATGAGTTTGACAAAGAGAAGGCCGAATATATTGTAACATTTGTTGGCTCGTCAACAACTACAACTTGTTCATGTCATATGTTTGATTTTGTAGGCATCCTGTGCAGGCATGAATTGAGAGTTTTGATTAAAAAAAAAGTTCACTCATTGCCTAACCATTATATTTTAAATTGGTGGACAAGAGATGCTAAAAAGGGAGAAGTCGAAAGCATATGCGATGAACAATTTGATAATGCTTTGAAATCTTCAACGATGTTGTTTAATAGTGTTATGGTTCATTCTTTGGAGCTTTCAGAAAAAGCTTCAAGATCTCAAAAACATTATGATATGGCAATTGGAGGTTTACAACGATTATTTGAAGAGATTGATGCCTTGAAAATTGAAGATGAGAAGACTACTAGCGCTGACATTTTGACAATTAAGGATTCTGTTAAAGATGTTGCTTCAAAGAATATAACATTGCTTGATCCTCCATATTTGACTACTAAAGGGCGTCCTCGATCTCTAAGGATGAAAGGAGCTTTAGAGCAAAAAAGTATTTCAAAAAAATATTCATATTGTAAAGAAAAGGGTCATACAAAACGTACTTGCCTACTACAAAAGCAATCAAGGTACTGTTTGATATTTAATGCTTTTAGTTTTTTATGATTTTTAAGTTATAAGCATTTTTTTATAAAATATATGTAGCATTTTCTTAATTGTTGTACTTTAATTTTTTTTGAAGGTGTGATTCTAGTCAACAGATAGTGTCAAATCTCAATGCTCCTAAAACTTTTTGTTCCATTCTAACAAATGAGGTAATAATTAAATATTCTGATTTTTTGTTTTTATTTTGTTGAAACATGTTATTTAAAATGTTAAAAAGTAATTTTTATCAATCTTACTGCAATTATGGATAACTTGAAATATTTTCGTGTATGTAGGATTCAAATGCGACTCAAAATTGGTATCAAGGACAAGGAAGTATGTCGTCCTTAACACATCTAGACATGACGCCAGTCCTCTAGAAATCAAAAACAAGAATATCACCTTTCAACATTTCCCATTTCTGTTTTATGAAACCCATGTTGAAACCATCAGGGCCAGGCGCCTTCGAGCTTCCACAATCCTTTACTGCCAACCAAACTTCTTCCTCCGTCACCTCATTATCCAAGAAACATCGACTTATGGAAGAAAGCGTGTTAAAATCACAACCTTGCATTGTGATTTTTAAGCCATTATCACAATCACTAAAATGGTTTGAGAAATGATCGAACACTACCTGCCTAATGTCCTTAGTTTCAGAAACCATTCGACCATTGTGTAACAGCTTCTCCACATTATTGTGCCTCTTTCTTATTCTTACAGTTGCATGGAAAAATTTTATGTTTTTATCACCACAATGGAACCATGTCAATCTCGATTTCTATTTCCATTGAATTTCCTCCATTCTGAATAGCTTCCACAGCTCTGAGGTTAGAAGGTTCTTGCTATCTTTATCAACATCTATTACCACTCCCTGTATCCACTTAGCATCAATTTGCCCAAGTTCTTTGTCCATTATTCTAATACGATCTTCCAAAGTGTTTCTCTTGCTTCTTTTCCAATCCTTAATAGCCAATTTCAAATTCCTGAATTTTGACCATGCAGTACCAGCGTTCTCCTTCTCCCACGCTTCCGTTATTATTTTGTCAAAACCATCCTCCAAAAACCAATGATCATAAAAACGAAAAGGTATGGGACCCCAATCTGTATCAGACATATGGCGTTGTGGTCCGATAAATAATTAGGCAGTCTCTGTAGGTTTAGATCCGGGAAAAAGTGCAAAAGATCCGAAGTGAATAGAAACCTGTCTAGTTTACTCCAAGACGTAATTTCCCTGGTTGAACAACAAGTGAAATTACCACCTCTCATAGGAACCTCAATCAACCCAGCTTGTGCCATAAAGGATCTGAAATCGGACATCACTCGTAAGTTGCAATGTAAACCAGTTTGTTCATCGATGTTAAGGATTGCATTGAAATCACCCCCGAACAACCATGGACCTTGAAAAATCATCATTATATTTTTAAGCTCTTCCCATAATTCCCTCTTCCCCTCATCACTATTCGGCGCATAGATATTGACTATGGCCACCTTTGTACCCGACTGAATGAAAGATCTAATCAAAATCAAAAATCTGAATTTTTTTTTTATTTTCTCTGTCACCACAAAAATCTTGTCATCCCACAAAGTAATCAGACCACCCGAAGAGCTTTTAGAACCCATTGTCTCCATAATCTCGTTACAATCATACCAGATCCATCGCACCATGCTATTCTCCACTGACCCTAACTTGGTCTCTTGCAAAAATAGGAACCAAGGTTTGTTTTTATTGGACAGGCGTTTCACCATTACCTTCTCCTTTTTACCTAAACCCCTAACATTAAAAGAAATGATCTTCATAAGAATAAAAATCACTCGTTTTAACCACTGCTTCCAAATTATTCTGCTCTCTATGCACGTACCAACTCCGCACCCTCTCTTCCATTTCTGTTATCCTTCGTTCAATCTCACTATCATTTTCGTTGCCTTTTAAACCCATTTGTTTTCCCTATAACCAAGTTAATTGGCCTTCATCCAAAGAGACACCGCTACTCGGCGCAATCGCAGAATTTCTCATTTCTCTGGCATCATAATTGAAAAGACACCTAGACCGTGTTCTCGGATAGTTTCTATTCTGTAAATTCAAGATCAATAAACTCCTGGCTTTTCTTGGTCTTCCACGTTTCTTAGGAGTTATAATCACCACATTATGCTCGGTCTCCCCACAAATAGCCACAACAAAATCCCCCCTATTGTCCACCATTTCAGTCTGTTCCGCAAGATGATTCATCTCTGTAATTTGTTGTGTGCTGATCTCATTAACCTCGCCTTTGATATTCTCCACTTGTTTACACTCTACAACCTGCTCATCTCTAATGCTATGCATAGACAAAGAAACACTAGATTCCCTTGTGATTGCATTATTCCTGTCACCCTTCTTTGATTCACCTCCATCACACACCTCCCAGTACTGTTTGAAACTATCAGGGTATTGTAATGAAGAAGAAAAATCACCCGATATATGTAGAGAAATTGTCTGTCCATTGATAGTACACGGCCACACTCCATTAAAAGAAAAAGGTTCTAAACAAGAAATCAAAATTCTAACCACATCAAATCTTTCTCTGGATAAAGTATTTTCATCGACTGCAATGAAAGTCCCCCAATGTTCTCCAAGCTTTCTGAAGAATTCCAAATTCCAATAAATCAACGATACCCTTCCGACCCTAATCCACACAAAATAATCTTGAGCCGTATCAGTAGGTTGCCATGGACGAGCCTCTTCAAACCAGTCACTTCGCCACTTCTGCTCAACTTCTAAGAACTTGATTAGATCACTCTTATTTTCCAGAGAAATGAAAACTCTCTTACTATCAATGATGTCCACCCTACAACCAAGAAATCCTTGTCCACAGAAGAAATCCTCAAGTATTTTCGGGTTAGTCAAATCAAGCAACACACAAATAACAGATAATTTTAACCATTCATCAAATTTGACTATATCACCTAAATCAATGAAATATGATACTGGAATTTTGTTACTCACCAGTTCAGCCAAATTGGAGGTTGACCGATGCAATGGTATGCCTTCTACCTGTGCCATTCCAACATTCACTGAGTTCTCTTTTTTCATGTTTCGATTTTGCTGCACTTCAGTCGTAACAAATCGTGGGGTGATACTATTGCCCTTTCTTTGAATAAGATGTGCTGCCTCTTTTCTTCCTGTGCTATGAGAATTCTGTCCACCCCTCATCATACTTGCCAACCCTCCTTTAACAATGCTATTATTGTGTTCAGCCATCATGTGACACTGATGACCGAGAGCGCACTGCTACCTGCTGATCATCTGCATTGGAACAAGATAACGCTCGTTCTGAATTGTTACAAGCTGACAAAATTTATGATTGAACTACAGAATTTTTGAAACCAGTCTCCTTATTTCCTTGTTTATAGCCGGTTTTATCCAAGCCAACAGGTTGCAGAGCATCTTGTATGCCAACTGAGCATCTTCCATTTCCACCGAGAGTGCCTTCACCAGTATTAATGCCTCTCTTTACACCAGTCTGTTCAACATAACCTGAGCATATGAACGTTCATCTCTAGCCGATCCCCTTATTGTTTTTTCCTGTCCACGCTGCTTCTTTTGAATCACTGGCTGATAGTTTGAAACCCTTTTAACACAATTGGTATGTCCAAATCTTGCCCTTATCAACACTAATCTTTTTCCCAGGATATAATCACCACTACATTTGATGATCAATCTTCTAGCATCTGCTCCCACCACTCTGTAGAAACCAGAAACATCATCATGTCTAGGTCTTCATTTTTTTGAGATAAATAAGTCGTAAACCCTTACCACTCTTTTGAAATAGTTGAGTAGAGGCTTAAAACGAACCCTAGAATTAAGGTTCTCAATATCCCATACCTGATTTATCGAATTGTTGGCCATGGAAACATGGCTACTTGTAGAAACCCTAGTATGCACCTCACGCATTCTCTCTAGTTTTTTTTTTTTTTATTTTTAATATAGAGTTCCTTGACTAATCAAGGCTCGACCCGTCTTAAGAAAACGAGTTCGATTTGCAAGAGAAGACAATACCTCGGCGGAAGTACTGGGGCCTTTCCTCATCTTGGTGCAGCTTTGACTGAAACAAAAGTTAGTCCTTAACTTGGGTTCCCTGACTAATCAAGGCTCGACCCGTCTTAAGGAAACGAAATAGATTTGTAAAACTGGGATGTCCTGTCCGAAAAGCCTGGTTGTCTTGTCCAGGAAAAAGGTAGGATGTCTTGTCCGAAATCTGGTTGTCTTGTCTAGGAAAATTTTGATGTCTTGTCCGAGATCTGGTTGTCTTGTCCAGGAAAATTTGGATGTCTTATTCGAGAAATCTGGTTGTCTTGTCCAGGAAAAATAGGATGTCTTGTTTGAAAAGTCTGGTTGCCTTGTCCAGGAAAATTTGGATGTCTTGTCCAAAAAGTCTAGTTGTCTTGTCCAAGAAAATTTGGATGTCTCACTTCCTTTTGTGCCAGCTATGTTGGACTTAAGAAAACTTTCCATGATTTATACAAGATTAGTCAAATGCAATGATGCTGATGACATGTTTTGCAATTGTTTGTAAGATGCACATTCCCTAGGGATGAAAGCAATTACATGATTGTCATGAGTTTTAATCCATGATTTCATTAAGGTTTACGAATCTGTTCAACTCCACTGTTTGCTCTACTTGATGAGCTCTTCTCTATGTTTTCACCGTGATCCGCAAGGTTTGGCTTTGACAGTGTTTCCAATCTATCTCTGATTTGCCCTTCTTGATGAGCTTTTCTCTGTATTTTGGATTGACATGTTTAGCGCATCCAATGTTTGCCCCACTTAATGAGTTTATCAGCATTATGGGTTGTCTCAATTTTCTCCAAATTTTAGTGGTTTTCAAACCTCTCCTAAAATTTAAATATACTCCATAGTAATGCAAATAAATCCTTTCATTTAAAGATTTTTATGTTTACTAATCATCATTTAATTTGATAACATTCAAAATGCATCACAACATGTATGAAAGATGGTATGAAACAGCCAAATGCCCCAAAAAGGCAACTTGAGTTCATTGCAAAAAGGTTTATATAACAAAGATGAATATCAAGGATTAAAAGGAAAATGAAAAAGAGAAGGTATAGATGCCCCAGACATAGAATATTCTGGACCCTTCCTGTTTTAATTCCTCTAAAATGTCTTTTGAGCTACCATTTGCTTGGGTAACTTCTCGGCTTTCACTGTTGCTTCAGACTGAGCTTTACCCATTTTGTTTGATTTTCTGATATTTTCTCCCCCTTTACCATGGAGCATTGATCAATCTTTGATCAATACTTGGGTCGCCCTTTGCGGGTTTTCAACCCAAGTGACTCCCATTCGATTTTAAGTCACCATTTTTAGGTTTTTGGCTTAAACCTATCCTTTTACATTCTTTTTCTTCTTCTTTTTTTTTTTTTGGGTATTCTACCATGCATTTGAGAATTCTAAATGCTTCCAAGGTAAAATTGATAATTTAAAAGATGGGATGAAATCTGAGAAAAACCCTTCAAATTAAATACCCATGCTGGATCAAAATGCACTTTAAAAGAACGTAATGTAGGCCAAGGTTCGGGTTTAGAAATAAAGGATAAATAGGCCCAAAATATGTTTGAGGGTGACTGGATCAAGGATCATTTCATGAGGAGGATTCATTTTTGAATCCTTTGCCCTTTTTGGACTTTTCTCTCATTTTTGAATTTGTTCCTTTTCATTCTTGGCTTTCATTTTCCATTCTTTGATATCACACCTTTTTTTTTCGATGGCTCTTTTCGCCATGATGATTTCTGTTTCTGATGGCTCTTTTCGCCATGATTTTTTTTATGGAGGATTTTCCTCGCATTTGCCCTCTAGTTTAGAGGGTGATCCTTGATCAAGGTTCAAAGAAAGAAAAAATTCTTAAGGCTCAAAGGGGTGACTAGGGATAATTTCTTCTTAGTGAAAGGAATATGAAAAATGGCCATTTATCATATCAAGCATGAATATTCTCATTGAAAAGAAATCCTTAGAGGAAATAGATATATGGAATTCTCATGTTAACATTTGGAATCATTCGAATTCTCATATGCACAGTATCACACTTTTTTTCCTTTCTTTTTCTTCTTTTCTTCTTTTTCTTCAGGCATAGTACTTCTTTAATTCGTCGGCATTCACGGGATTTCTTAAGTCATCACCGTCCATCTGAGTTAAAATTAATGCTCCTCCAAAAAAATCTCCTTTCACCACATAGGGTCCTTCCCAATTTGGAGCCCATTTTTCGCAAGGATCTTTCATAATAGGGAGAACTTTTCTCAGTACCAACTCTCACTCTCGAAACTGCCTAGGGCGAACCTTTTTGTTTTGGGCTCGAATCATCTTTTTCTGATACATCTGCCCATGACAAATTGCCTTCAGCCTTTTCTTCTCGATGAGATTCAACTGTTCATAGCGAGCTCTAACCCATTCTACCTCTTCTAGGCCCACTTCCATCAAAACACGAAGTGAAGAGATTTCAACCTCAATAGGCAGCACTACTTCCATCCCGTATACTAGAGAAAACGGCATGGCCCCCGTAGATGTGCGAACCAAAGTAAGGTATACATGAAGAGCAAAAGGCAAGATCTCATGCCAATCTTTATACACATCAGTCATCTTTTTAACAATTTCTTGATGCTCTTATTGGTTGCTTCTACTGCCCCATTCATTTTCGAATGGTAGGGTGGCGAATTATGATGGTTGATCTTGAACAGGATACATATTTCCCTCATCATCTTGTTGTTCAGATTGAGAGCATTGTCTGTGATTATTCTCTCCGGGAGTTCATATAGGCACATAATCTCTTTTTTGACGAATCTGCACACCACTAAATTTGTCACATTGGCATAAGAGGCTGCTTCCACCCACTTTGTGAAGTAGTCTATGGCTACCAGGATGAAGCGGTGTCCATTCGAAGCTTTCGGGGTAATGGGCTCGATCATATCCATTCCCAACATTGAAAATGGCCAGGGAGTAGTCATGATATGCAAAGGCGATGGCAGCACATGAATCTTTTCGGCATAAATCTGGCATTTATGGCAGTTTCGGGAATACTTAATGGAATCCCCTTCCATGGTTAGCCAATAGTATCCGGCCCTCATAATCTGCTTAGCCAGCATGTGGCCATTGGTGTGGGTGCCACATACCCTTCGTGAACCTCTTCGAGGATTCTTTGAGCTTCAACAAAAACAACACACCTCAACAAAACCTGATCTTTCCCTTTCTTGTAAAGGATTTCACCGTCTAAGACAAAACCCATCGCCAATCTTCTCAGGGTTCTCTTATCGTTTTTCTTTGCTTGCTCAAGGTACTTTTGACTCTTGATGTATTGCAAGATGTCGTAATACCAAGGATGACCATCCGCCTCTTCTTCGATACTCAAACAGTGGGTAGGAGACTCGTATATGCTCATCTTGATTGGCACAACTTCTGCCCCTTCATTCACTTTAAACATTGATGATAAAGTAGTTAGAGCATCTGCCATTCGGTTTTCTTCTCAGGGCAAATAATTGAAAATCACCTCTTCGAACTCCTCAATCAAGCTCAGTATAAGCTCTTTATATTGGATTAGCTTTGCATCCCGAGTTTTCCATTCTCCACGCAGTTGGTATATCACCAGGGCTGAATCTCCGAAAACCTCTAAGGTTTTGACCTTTTTCTATGGCGGCACGAAGACCCATAGTACACGCTTCATACTCAACGGTATTGTTGGTACAATCAAAATCCAATATGGCAGTGAAAGGATAATAATCTTCCTCAGGGATATGAGCAATGAACCAATTTCGTGCCCCATGGCATTAGACGCACCATCAAAATACATTTTCCAGGTTTTCTTCTCAGATGAAGTCCCTCCTTCTTGTGAGACACATATTAGGTCTTCATCGGGGATATAAAAATCCAAAGGCTCATAATCCTCCACTACTCGACTTGCTAGGAATTCGGCTACTGCGCTACCCTTTATAGCTTTTTGGCTCACATACACAATATCATATTTGAAAAAAAAAACACTTGCCATCTCGCCGTTCTTCCTGACAATAAAGGAGCCTCGAATACATATTTGAGGGGATCTAGCTTTGCAATTAGCCATGTCGTGTGATACGACATGTACTGTCTGAGCCTTCGGGCAGTCCAGGCTAGGGCGCAACAAAGCCTTTCTACCAATGAATACTTCAACTTGTACTCAGTGAATTTCTTACTAAGGTAGTAGATGGCTTGTTCTTACTTTCCAGTTTCGTCGTGTTGCCCCAACACACATCCCATGGACCTTTCAAATACTGACAAATACAATATCAACGGCTTTCCTGGGGCTGGTGGCATTAGTACCGGTGGGTTTGACAGATAATGCTTGACCTTATCAAAGGCTATCTGGCATCCTTCATCCTATTCCCCTGGATCACGCTTTCAGAGTAACTTGAAGATCGGGTTGCATTTATCGATCGATTGAGAGATAAATCGAGTGATGTAATTCAGCCTACCCAAAAAGCCTCTTACTTTTTTTTGAGTACGAGGAGGAGGCAGGCTCTGAATAGCTTTCACTTTATCAGGATCAATCTCAATTCCTTTCTGGCTAACAACGAAACCCAGTAGCTTTTTGAAGTGACTCCAAAAGTACACTTTGCCGGGTTGAGTTTAAGTAGAAATTTTCTCAACCTTTCAAAGAGCCTTTTAAGATTCACAATGTGTTCGTCCTCTTCTTTCGACTTTGCGATCATATCATCGACATAAACTTTGATTCTTTTGTGCACCATGTCATGGAACAAAGTTACCATGGCTCTTTGATATGTTGCCCCAGCATTTTTCAACCCGAATGGCATCACCTTATAGCAAAAGGTTCCCCATATTGTCACAAATATGGTTTTCTCCCTATCCTCTGGTGTCATCTTAATCTGATTATACCCTGAAAATCCATCCATGAAGGAAAATACGGAATTCTTCGCGGTATTATCGACTAGAGTATCAATATGAGGCAAGGGGAAATTATCCTTAGGGCTCGCCCTATTCAAATCCTGGTAACGGACACACATCCGTACTTTGCCGTCTTTCTTTAGAACTGGGACAATGTTTGCTGCCCACTCCGGGTATTTTTTCACTTCCAAGAATCCTGCATCGAATTGCTTTTTCACTTCTTCTTTCACTTTTAATAGCATTTTGGGCATCATTCTTCTCAGTTTCTACTGAATTGGCTTGCAATCTGGTTTCAGAGGGAGTTTGTGAACCACAATGTTAGGGTCCAGCCCAGGCATATCTTGGTATGACCATGCAAACACATCTGTGTATTCCCAGAGTAGACTTATCAAATTTTGCTTTGTTGAGGGTGAAATGGCAGTCCCAATCTTGACTTCTCTTACTTCTTTTTCATTCCCCAAATTTACCACTTCCAACAGCTCTCTGTGAGGCAATACTTGCTTTTCCTCTTGTTCTATTATTCTCAACAAATCCAGAGGCAAATCACAGTCCTGGACATCTTCGTTAGCATCGAAATCACCCGTACAGATGGGTTTTTCAAAATCAAATTCATAATTATTGACAGGAAGGTCCTCATATTCCGTATCCGGGCACCTGTAAATATGTGGAATAAAATAATATCGGAAGGCATACAGACAATGAAAGAATTAAAAAATGTGGACACATCAATATGAAGGAAATGCATCATTATTGTTATTTATTAAATGATAAGTTTTAAACATAAGCTCTTACAAATGACTCTTAATGCCTTCGGGCAATGGCAATTAAGGTTGATTAGAGCATTACATTGGAGTATACCTAAAAACTATGGGAAGTTCAGTCACGCTCCAATTGGTCAGCTCATAACCCAGAGGGCAAGAGCGCATCATCCAACTAGTGCCATCCTCTCTCTGTTCCTCTATTTCAGCCATACTGACCATCATCTCATATGGTTGTTTGTCTCCAACTCCATAGAGCTTCTCAAAAGCCTACTCCGACAGGACCATCACATCCACGGAATCCTTACTCCCAAACTCAAATCCGGTCGAGCGAAAGATATGAAGGATTGGCGGGAAAGTCATGGGCTTCCACTCCATATCCACACCCGCAAGACAGGCCATCCTCTTTTTACGGTTATTCTCAATCTGTTTTCTTTTCTCGTGAGCTTTAGGAAAATATCCGAGATCGAATCGGTCTTTCTTCTAGGCCACTTCTATTGCTTTGGCCATCCCCTAGAGACACATTCCTAGTCCTTTTCCAACTCTCCAGACTTTTCCCACCGTTGTTTTCACCCCTAACCTGGTATTCTTGGATAGCTTTGGCTTTGGAATTTTATGCCCCTCAGTGACGAACACGGCATTGACAAATTCCAATGACTTGAATGGGCATTCTACAGTATCTTTGTTTACCTCTATGTAAGGGGTATCTGTAGACGCAGAAGCAATGATGTTCTTTTCCCTTGACATGCTGATCAAGCGTCCTTCCATTACAAATTTCAACTTTTGGTGGAGAGATGACGGCATAACCCCGGTAGAGTGAATCCATGGCCTTCCCAACAAGCAATTGTAAGATGGGGTAATATCCATCACTTGAAAATCGACCTTATAGGTGCAATGACCTATCTGAAGTGGGATTTCAATATTTCCCATCATTTCTCGGCTAGTGCCATCAAAGGCTCTAACAACGGTATGACTCGGCAGCATGTAAGACATCAATTAGCAGTTTTGATAAGGTAACCAATGGCATCACATTCAGATAAAATCCATTGTCAAGGAGTACTCGGGATAGAATGTGTCACTTGCAGGTAGTGGTGATATGGAGAGCCTTGGAGGATCCTATCCCATTCGGCGGTATCTCATCATAACTGAAAGAGATGTGATCATCTGCAGTGATATTCCCCACCAACCAATCTAATTTCTCCATTGATATGTTGTTGGCTACATAAGCCTAGTTCAAAATTCTCAGCAGAGCATTTCGATGTGGCTCTGAGTTTAACAGCAGTGAAAGTACTGAAATCCTCGTCGGTTGGCAGTGCAACTGTTCTACTATGTTGTACTCACTGTGCTTGATGATTTTTAAGAACTCACAAGCTTCCTTCTCATTTACTAGTTCCTTTATCTTACTAGATGGAGCTGGATTTTTTTCCCCTTCAACAGATTGTTCTACCTCCATAGGGTCTGGTCCCACTACTCTTTTTCCTTTGTCAGGTCCCCCGGTCTTTCCAGGTTCAACTATCCCCGAGGCATAACATCTACCAATTCGGGTTAGATGCCCCACTCCGGTTATATCTACGGCTGCTGCCTGATGGTTTGAAGATCCTGGCATCGCCATACTGCATTCATACTTCCATGGAATCGTTTCATCTCCCTTGTAAGGAAAAAGTGACAGCAATTCTATGATCATCTTTGGAGCAGGTCCCTCGACTACTAGAATAGTCTTTACCTCAGGCTCGTCATTATATATAATCAGGGGCCTATCCATCCCATAACCGGTTTCATTCATACCGATTTTTGGGTCCTCTATCTTTTTAGAAAACTGGGCCTCGCCCATATCCATCATCTTTTAAACTTTTGCTAAAAAATCTTCACATTACTGAACGGCGTGCCCTTTGCACTTATGATATTGGCAGAAGTCCTCCATCTGACTGACTATCTTGCTTACATCAGATTTTGGCTTAACCAACCCCGCCTTGACCATCTCAAACCAGACTCTGATCATAGGCGTTTTTACTTTCCTGACATCCCTTTTTACCTTTTCAAACTCCCATGACATAATTGCGTTGACCTTGGCCTCAGTATGATTAGGCAATGGGTTTCCCGCAATATTAGGTCCACTTTTCGACCTGAATTTCAAAATTCTTGCATCAATAAGGCTCTGAACCTTGCGCTTGAAAGCAGTGCAGTTCTCGATCGAGTGTCCTTGGATCCCCTCATGGTACGCATAGTGAGTTTTGGAATCGTACCACTTGGGATAGGGAGGTTTCAAAGGTCGAAGATAGACAGGTGCAACGAGTTGGCCCTGTAGCAGCTTCAGGTATAACTCACTGTAAGTAGTGGGGATAGGATCATATTGAGGCTTTTGGGTATTCCTCACATGCCTTCAATCATTTCGGGGAAAGTTTTGAGTGTTTGAGGTAGTGTTTGAGGGAATGGCTATGTGAGGAGATATGCTAGTCGGGTATGGTTGTTGTGGTATGGCTGTGTAGGGAAAAGGATTCTGAGTGAGGCTGTTTATAGCCAGATAGTAAGGGTTGTAGGTCAGGTAATATGTATAGGGCGTTAGAGGTGAAAAATGTCGGTTATTGAAACTGACTGCATGAACCTCCCCTTGATTTTTCTTGGCAGGATTTGTTTTCTTTTGGGCAACTTGTGCCCCACTTCCCATTGTAGACACCTAATTTTGTCAGTACCACTAAAACATGTATGTTTTCTTCCTAAATTGATGTTTTAGAATGTAAAAAGACTTTTTTCATCCTGCAGGTGGTACTCCGAGACTTAGTTTAAGAGGGTGAGCATAAAAAATCAAACTCGAAAAAAGTCCACCCCGAAAAAATCAACCCTGAAAAAGTCAACCCCAAAAAGTCAACTACTGAAAAAGTCAACCCACTTTCAAAATCAAGATTTGAAGTTCAATTGAAAAATGGCGAAAGAATTTTGATAATCCAAGGTCTACATCGAAAGATATGGAGTTCGAAAGTTGGGTTACGGAGATTTAGTAGAAAGGAAACCCTAATCCGAGAAATTTGGGGAAAATGCTTAAACGATCAAATTGGTCGAAATTGCAGGTTCCAAATGAAAAATAAGCATTGACTATGGGTAATGGAGAAGCCACTTGAAAGAAAAACTGAAAGAAAAGTCAATCCGGAAGAAAACCAAGAATTAGGGTTTTTGGTGGATTTTGGTGAAATCGGGAAGAATTACAGAAATGGCCCGACTTGGTAAGACTGAAGCCCCCAATGGATGAGGAATGATTAAAAAGGGATAGCGCAAGGCTCAACTTGAAGAAAATCTAAAAATCGGACTTGTTTTGAGCAAAACCGGGTTTCGGAGGCAAAAGGGCAAAATTGGAAAATTTAAGAAAAATAGCAAATGGTTTTCGAAAATTCTGAAAATTTGCAAATCTCATTATTAAATCATTTGAAAGACATTGGCAAAAGAAAATCTTGATTCGGAGTTCGTTTGCAAAATGGCCAAATCCCGGGCTTTTTATGTAGTAATTCAAGAAGGAAAATCCCGAAAAAATAGCAAATGAGCTCCAAATCTTCTAAAATTTTTTAAATCTCATTTTTTAAATTATTTGGAAGAGATTGGCGAAAGAAAATCTTGACTCGGAGTTCGTTTGCAAAATGGTCAAATCTCGGGCCTCCTATGCAATAATTCAAGAAGGAAAATCCCGAAAAAATAGCAAATGAGCTCCAAATCTTCTGAAATTTTGCAAATTTCATTTTTAAATTATTTTAAAGAGATTGGATAAATAAAATCATGATTCGGAGTTCGTTTGCAAAATGGCCAAATCCCGGGCCTCCTATGCAATAATACAAGAAGATAAATCCGAGAAAAATAGCAAATGGACTCTAAAAATTCTAAAATTTTGCAAATCTCATTTTTAAATTATTTGGAAGAGATTGGAGAAAGAAAATCTTGATTCGGAGTTCGTTTGCAAAATGGCCAAATCCCGAGCCCCTATGCTGTAATTCAAGAAGGAAAATCCCGAAAAAATACCAAATGAGTTCCAAAAATTATGAAAACTTCCAGATCACACTTTTAAATTATTTGGAAGATATTGGTGAAGAAAAATCTTGATTTGGAGCTCGTTTAAAAAATGGTAAAATGTGGGGGCACGAAAGGGCATTTTTAGAAGAAAAAATCCAAATAAATAGCAAACAGACTCAAAAAATTTTGAAAACTTCCAGAATTTAATATTTTATTATTTTGGAAGTATAAAAAAATAAAATTTGAATTTGGAGTCCGTTTGCCATTTATTTGCATCCAGGGGGCAAAACGGTCATTTCACCCAAGCAACCGAAAAGAGCTTCTTTTGGCCTTTCAAAAAATTAGACTTGGGCTGGAAAAGTGAAGTGCTGGCCTGCCAAGGCCCAAAGGAAGAAGGAAGCTTCTGATTTTTCAATCAAATGGCCAAGAATTAAGAGTTAGTTAGAGATTCTTTTTGATCAAGCCATTGTGATTAAGCCACATAGGCCAAGGAAGAGTGACAACATTATTCTTGAACAGCCGTAATTATGGACAGCTGATATGCTAATCTAAGGGTGATAATTTCATTATTTTTTCACCTTGAATTACTAGCCATTGGATGGAAATTGTTTAGGATCAAAATGACAACATCCTTACATGAGAGAGAGGGGGATTCGGCCAGCCTTAAGGGAGAGGGTAGAATTGATTTTTCTTCACACCATTTTTTCAGATTTCTCTTAGTTTCTCTTAGTTTTTCTCTCCTTGATTGAAAGCAAAAAGAAAAAGTTTAGAAAAGAAAGGAAAGTTTGAAGAGATAAAGCTTGAAATATAGCTTCTTGAGGTTGCTCTTGAGCACCAACTCTTGCACTTTCTTGATTTTTCATTCTTGTTTTTGCTATTTTGATTATTATTTGGTGAGTTTTCTTTTTAAATAAGTGTTTTTTTTTTTATATTTCTTTTAAGTTCTTTCTTCATCTTTTTCTTAAACAAAGTTTTCTTACATTTTTTTTTATTTTCCTCACCATGGCCGAATGGCCTATATTATTTTTAATGTTGCTGTTTTGTTTATTTTATCATGTTATCTATGTTATTTTCTTTAATCTTGATGCTTTAAGTGTTCTTCTACTTCATATATTTGAATCATGTTTTAATTTGGTTGCTTTGTTTATTGCCATTTATGATTTAAACATCATGTTCTTGCATTTTTAATTTTCTGTTTTCATAATGTTTAAATTTGTTGATGTTTTATATTTAGTATATCAAGTGTTTGTGAAAATGCTTGTTTGGTTTTAGTATCTCTGTTTTGTGTTTGCATGATTTGAGTGTTATATTTTAGTTGAGCATGTTAGTATATCAAGTGTTTGTGGAAATGCTTGTTTGGTTTTAGTGTTTCTATTTTGTGTTTGCATGATTTGAGTGTTATATTTTAGTTGAGCATGTTAGTATATCAAGTGTTTGTGAAAATGCTTGTTTGGTTTTAGTATTTCTACTTTGTGTTTGCATGATTTGAGTGTTATATTTTAGTTGAGCATGTTAGTATATCAAGTGTTTGTGAAAATGCCATGCTTGTTAGGAACCATAGGCCATTCGGCCACTCCTTGTATTCTAGCATTATGTGTGCATTTTTGCTATGTTAGTTGATAGGTTAGCATTTGCATGATATTTGGTTGAGTTTTTAGTTTAAGCATGCCTTGTATTTGTGTTATTGCCATGCATATTTTAAATGTTAGGGTAGGTTTATTTTGCCATGCATGTTCATGCATTTTAGACCTAGGTTGCATTAAATGCCATGCAAGTTCATTTAGGTCTAGGTCACTATATGGATGCCATGCATTTTTTCATGATATTTAGGTTTAAACTCATGCATTTCATGCATCATATTTGCTGTAACTTTTTATGCATTTCATGTTCATGCCACTTGACTAATGACTTAGGCCAATTAATGGTTCAAAGTCATGCTCTCTTGAGCACACTTGTGGAAAATTAAAGTTTGTCAAATTGATTATTCTACCTTTGTGATTTTTTTTACTTAGCCAATTTTTATCTAACTTTTAAAAAGTCTTAGCTACTATTTGTGAGTTATTTTGTGAGTTTTAAATATTTTTACTTTGATTTTTTGTGATTTTATCAAAGGCAAAAATGTATTTTGGCAAAACAGTTTTTTTCACCCAGTACTCGTACTTTCCTGATTTTTTTGGGCATTCATCTTTAATAAAAAAAATTAGGCTGATTTTTTCCCGTGTAGTTTTACATGTCTTGAGTCTCCAGTATATTTGTTAGATTTTTTTGAATTTTTACAAATAGGATAAAAATCATGGCTTAAAACTGGACATTGGAGTCAGAATTGAATTTGAAGGAAAATCATTTTTCTGTTTTGGTTAAGTAACTTAGTGGGGGCTGATTAGGAAGTTTAGCTACTGACTTTGGGTAGTTTCTAAGCATTTTTAAACTCTAAAAATGATTTTTTAAGTCTCGGGTTAAGGGTGGTTGATGCACCCAAAAGAGTGTATCTTATTTAACCTTGCACTAAAAAGATCAATTGTAAGTATAATGATTAGCAAGGGTCGAGTCCTCAGGGATTGGGTTTTAATCTATGAGTTATTAGTTTATAACTTACGTTCAAAGAAAACAATAAAAGAAAAGGGGTTTTTGAAGCCAGATTTAAACTAAAGTAAATAATAAGAATAAGATGCAAGGCGGTATAACCAGCCAATAAAAATATATATACTAAATTAGGCGGTATAACCAGCCAATAAAAATAAAACAAAGTTAATATACAAATTAGGCGGTATAACCAGCCAATAAAAATAAATATACTTTTAAAAATAAGCAAACTAGAAAAGTAAGAAAACAAGCTCATTTGATGGTCGATTTTGTCAATATTGGAAGCTTGATCTGATCACATGGTCTTCTAGAAAAATGTTCCCCTATCAGTTAGTGATCCATAGCCGTTGGAATCAGCTCATTTGCTGATGTGGATCAGAAGATATGGGCAAAATACCAAAACCGGTCAGCACAGACGTCATTGCACATCAGCCAACTTGATGGTCGATTTCGCTAGGGAAAACGACTCCGTTTCAAGAAGTGTAAAACATGAAAAAGTTAGATATGCCTCTTAACTTTGTACGGTTAAAATTTCAGCCTTATTGCTTCAGTGAAACTCCAGATATAGCTGATATGGCGAAAGGTGTCGGAACTGGAACTGAACTGAATTTGCCCTTAATTGTTGATTTAACCTAGTAATCTGAAATCACTCAAAGAAACTCGTGAAAAACACCAAATTACATAAAAATATAAAAAATCATAAACACAATTAGACTAAGCAATAATAACTCGTATTTGACACAAAACAATAATAAAACATAACTAAAAACTATATAATTATACGAGTTATCAGTGGTCAAGTCCGAGATTTTAAACTTAGGAAATTAGAGCCATTTAAAAAAGGTTTAGCCCAGTTTTTTTTTAATCTAAGCTTTTCAAAATTGTTTTCAAACAATCACAAAGAATTTTAGTTTTAGAATATTTAATTTGACATATTTTCCTAAGGTAGTCGGATATCTTTTTAGATATACGGATTTCCTTAATTAAAAGGAAAAAATACATTTTCATGCATTGCATTTTCCATATTCATGCATTTTATATAATATGTGATTTTTACTAGGATAATTTCTATGGTATTGTTATCATTTTGAGTTATGTTATATTGTTTATTATATGACTTGGAATATTTCATGTTATCCTATGCTTTTTATTAAAGTTATGATTATTTTTATATTATTTAGCATATACTATGTTCATGCATTATTATTTTTATTTATTACCATGCATATTATATGATAACATTATTTTATATTCCATGTCATTTAAATTATATGCCATATCATTCATATTTGCCATGTCATTTAAATCCTTTCATTTTATATAGAATATGTATGTTATTTAGGTCATTTCATTTCATGTAGAATATATTATGTTACTTAGGTTAGTTCATTTCATTTAGGATATATTATGTCACTTAGGATATTTTATCTCATTTAGAATATATTATGTTACCTAGGTTGTTTCATTTCATATAGAATTTATTATGTTACCTAGGTCATTTCATTTCATTTAGAATATATCATATAACTTAGGATATTTCATTTCATTTAGAATATGCTAAGACATTTAAATCATATCATATCATTTAGGGTGCATTATATTATTTAGATTTTGCTATGTCATTTTATTTATGTCGTGCATATACATATTCATATCTTTTAAAATGTTTTCAAAAAGGTAATGATTTTTAATAAAATAAAGATATTCCCGAGTTAAAATAATTCATGAGTTCTCTGCCGGGTTTGCTGGGGAGGATATCATCAATTATCATTAATAACGGAATATCTTCTTTAAAAAGAGAATGATTCGGAAAGTTTTCCAAAATTAATAAAAATTTCTATATTTTGCCACGTTTGTTGGGGAATATAGGAAAATTTTGAATTTATAAATTCCGGATCGTTTTTAATTAAAAATGGAATTATTTTTCTTTAAATTGAGAATTAACTTGAAATACTAAATTTAAAACCGACTTTTTTACCGAGACTTGAGATAACACATGATTAATAAGGTACCGTTTTATACAGACGTTGTGGGAGTGCTAATCCTTCCCCGCACGTAACCGAGTCCCGAACCCGTTTCTTTGATTTCTCTGGTTTAAACCAAGGCTAAATAAGCATAATAACATGGCAAACCAAGCTATATGGCATGAGATATGAATATGTCATGAAAATAGAATGACATGGAAGAAAAGCCATGGTGATCGAATGGTCATGGCATGCTTAATCATGACATGAAATGAGCTCGAACGCTAAATGACATGGCAAATGAGATGTTATATGAATGATATGGCATAAAAATACAATGACATGTATGAAGTATCATGGTGGCCGAATGGTCATAGTGATGGCATGTGAATGGTCGAATGGCATGAAATGATATAGGTGACATATGGATGGCCGAATGGCATGAAATGGTAACATGGCATGGATGGCATGGCATGAAAATGCACCTAGACTATAAATGATATGACATGTTATATGGATGACATGACATAGATGACATAGCATAAAATGACGTGACATGTTGTAAAATGAATGACATGGCATAGGTGACATGGCATGAAATGATGACATGGTATACATGGCATAAAATGATGACATGGCATAGGTGACATCGCATGAAAAAGATGACATGGCATGAAATAATGACATGGCATAAGTGACATGGTATGAAATGATGACATGGCATTAGTGACTTGGCATGAAGTGATAAAATGTCATAAATGACATGGCATGAAATGAAATGAAATGATGACATGGCATAAATGAATAGTACAAAACATGACCTAGATCTAAAATGCATGGGAGGGCCAAATGTGATGCAAGATTTATCATGGACAGAACATGCTAAATGACATAGCTAGATGACCTAAGATTCATGACATAGGCAAATATAATGCAAAGCATGACCTAGACCTAAAATACATGGGAGGTCCGAATGGTACATGATTTTTATACACAATGTAGAGCATGCTAAAGATGCAAGATATGATACATGGCCAAAATGCAAGATGCAAAGCATGCTTAAAATGCAAGAATAATGCATAGCAAAATGCAAGATGCAAAACATGCTTAGAATCCAAGATATGATGCATGGCAAAAATGCAAGATATGGTTGAATGCAACATAGCCTTATGCATGATGCAAAACATGCTTTGAATGCAAGATATGATGCATAGGAAAAATGCAAGACATGACAAAGTAAAAAAAAAATGCAAGAATGGTCGAATGGTATAGAAGACTTACTACAACATGAAAATGATGTAAAAACTAACATGTCATAAGAATGATGCAAAGAACATGCAAGGAAGTAATAAGAAAAACAAGTAAATAAAGAACAAGGAAAGTTGAGCTCCATGGTTGGTACAAATGGGAATAGCCCTCCCCTAACCATAACCACTTGATGTTATCAAGATCATGAAGCCTTTCCAACTCACAAATCAAAAAATAAACCAAGCTAACTAAAAAAAATGGAGGTAAGCTCCATGGTTGGTACAATGGGCATAGCCCTCCCCTAATCATGGTCACTTGATTTTTATCAAGATCATGTAGGCTTTCAACCTCCTTTACTTCATTTATTTTGAAAAATCAGAACATAAAAAAAAAAAACCTTCCACAATCATGTTTCCCACAACAAATATGCAAAACAACATCAAGGTAAGCACAAATGAGGCATTCAGCCATGTCAAAAAAAATTGTGAAAATTTGTTTTCTTCCATTTTTGATGAAAAGGAAAAGATGAAAGCTTAAATGAACATTTCAAAACTTTTATTTTCATGAGAAAATAAGTAGAAATTACATAGAAAATATAGAAAACTACATGAGAATGAAGAAGAAAATCATGCTACAGCTAGGAAGGAATGGCTACCTTCCAAGCTTTTTGATAAAACCTTTCTTCTTTTCTTTAAAAAACCTTTTTCTTCCCAAATTAGCTATTGACTTCCCCTCTAAAATGACCAGCCTCTTAAGGAAATAAAACATCCCCCTCCCTTTCTCATGCTTGGCCGGTTGGCCTCCCAACCATAAGATTAATTGTGCTCCTTTTCTCCAACCAATCTTGGCCATTGGATGAGGATCTTTTCATGACAAATAAAAATGTCATCTTGCAAATCCATCTTGGCCATTGAAAGGTGTACTCAGCCTTTACAAAGAACCTAGGCCATTGGATGAAACAAGGACCACTCCCTCATGCTACCTTGCTTGGCCAAACCTCTCATCTCCTCACCATTGGATGGATTGTGCTCATATTTCTTCCACCAATCTTGGCCATTGGATGAGGATCTTTTCGTGACAAATAAAAATGTCATCTTGCAAATCCATCTTGGCCATTGAAGGGTGCACTCATCTTTTCTACAAGGCACCTAAGCCATTGGATGAGGGGGGACCATTTGCAAGGCAATAAAGATGGCATTTTTTTGCTTGATAGTGACCATTGAATTAAATTTATCAAGCCTTCTTCCTCCCTCCTATGTTGGCCGGCCATGGGCTGGAATATTCAAGAATTTCCTCCATCTTTCACATTTTTCTTAATTGCGAATTTGCCCTTTTTAGTTTCTTTGGTAAAATTACCTTCCCCCCCGAACTTAATTTAATTGCAAATGGACCCCAATTTTGGATTTGTCTTTTCCAACTCATCCTATTCAATGTAAAACTTGATTATGGAGGTTTTCACATTTTTCTGAGCTCATTTGCTATTTCTCCCAGATTTATCTCTAAACTTTCGGTTTAGTGCCTCCAGAATTTAGCCTTTTTCAAATGAGCTCCGATTCTGGATTTTTCTTCACCAATCTCTTCCAAAAATTATAAAACTTCGATCTGAAAGTTTTCATAATTTTTCGTGCTCGTTTGCTATTTTTTCTGGAATTTTCTTTTGGAATTTCCGGATTAGTGCACCCGAACTTCACCTAAATAAAAAAAGATATATATTTATTGACGCATGATGATTGAATTCCCATGATATTCCTATGGTTGTAGATAAGTTTGGGTATGGCTTCCTTCAAATATTATTTTTTTTGCCATAATGAGAAGTGGTTGAAGAAGAGGAATGAGATAGTGAGATAATATATGAATTTTGCTACAAGCAAAAGCAAATGGAACAAAAATTAAATGCAAAATAATCATTAACCATGTAATACATAATATTGAAAGTGGCACTTTATGTTATCATAAAACTTAACTCTCCTATCAATACCTCAAATGAAGAGGATCTTCGTATCAAAACCTTATTTTATTCATAGTAATTAATTTAATGAAATAATTGTCAATACTTTAATATTATTGTGAAGTTTAAAATCTTAGGAGTCGGTGAATGCGTAACATGTTTTTTTATATAAAAGAAGTCAAAGTTTACAACGAAAGGAAAAATTGTATTGAAAATGATTTTAAGGTAATTACTATTGCTATAGAGCTGTTGTTATTTAGGGTGTGTTTGGATGAAAATTTTAAAAAATTGAAGAATTTTAAATGTATCAATTTAAAATATTAGTATTTGTAATTGTATTTTTTGGATAAATATTTTTTTGAAAGAAATTTTGAATATTGAAATTTGATGAGAAAAAAAATAATTATAATAGAGAAATAATAATATTAAAGATAAAATAAGAAAAATATGCAATATCGATGGTATTAGATTTGTAAAAATGTATAAATATTACTAATAATATGAAAAAAAAATTAAATGAGTTTTTGTAAGTAGAATTGAAAAAATAAAAGTTGCGTAAAGAAAACATAATAAATGCTTAACATCTTATTAAAAACCAAGAAATTTCATAAATTCCACCTCTAAAGTAGAGATGCTCATGGGTCAGGCCAGATTCGGCCGGGCTTAGGTATCGTATCAACACACTATATACTTGCCCAAGCTCGGCCAAGTCTGAAATATGGGTCTCAAATTCTACCAAAGCCCGCTCATATTTGTAAATGGATAGCCCAAACCCGTTTAGGCCCGCCCATATTATTTTTTTCTAAAAAAATTTAAACAAATATTTTTTTTTTATTATTTAATTTTTAATATTTTTTTCTTTTATGAAGTTCTAAAACATGAATAACTTAGCATATTTTTAAATGTTTACATTATAATATTATGTATATTTATTTTTTGTATGATATAAATTACATAATATATAATAAATAAAAAACGGGTCGGGCCGGGCCCGGATCTTGATTGCTGGAGTCAAGGTCTGACCGACTTTCTAAATGTGTCTCATTTTTTTGCCCAAACTCATATTTCAAACCTAATATTTTTGTTCAAACCCTCCAAAATATAGACAGATCTTCGAACTTAGAAAGGTAGCCCGACCCTTGAGTAGATCTACTTTAAAGGTAGAATTTGAAAAAAGAATTTGAGTTTTTTAAAACTTCACTTTCAAATTTTAAGAATTTTGACAATTTTAATTTTGCCAAACAAATAATTTTATTTTAAAATTTTAAAAATCTTTTTATAAATGAATTCTCTCATCCAAATGCATCTTTAGGGATTAAATTCAATTTTGGATGAATTCTCTTTTTTAAAAAAATGAACAAATGAACGAATTATTTGAACTAAACTTAAAAAAATTAAATAATTTTTCTAAGGCCTCGTTTAGCATTGCTTTTGGACAGCTTTTGAGGTCAAAAGCTGCTTTTCACCGCAAACGCAATGCTAAACAGATAAAAAAATTTGGCTTCTGCTATTGAAACCATGGTTTGAAAAGCCAAACCAAAAAGCCAAAAATATAGCTTTTGGGCTTTAAAAGCTGACTTTTGGATAAAATGACTTTATTATCCTCACATCTCTACACTTTTATTATTTTAAACATATTTTTTTTTGACATTTCAATTTCCTACAACACTTTTTCACAGCAATGCTAAACACTTAAAAGTTTTTAAACCACACTTTTTCACCACACTTTATAAACACACTTTTTTCAACTCGAATTTTTTCAACCAAAGCTTTTTCCGCTAAACTAGCCCTAATTGTTAATCATTTGAAAAACGCGTTGCAAATCTTTGGCGCCAAAATATGAGCTTCACAAAATTTGATCAAATTACCCAAAACACCCTCGTACCCGCTTTATTTATCTTCTTCAGCACACTTCAAAAATGAAACTTCAAAAAAGAAAAAAACAATGGCGCTAATTAAAGGCTCTCCGTCTCTCTCTCCAATCTCAATCGGTAAAATAATTCCATTTTTTAAAGTTTCTAAACCCTAATTTTCTCATTTATTTTTTTAATTTTACTTTTTTTATTACATTTTACAGGTAATTGCGAGGTTTTGATAAAAGCGAACAAGTATAGTTGCAACTCTGATCCTAACAGCCTCCAAATCTCTATCTCAAAAAACACAAAAATTAAAATCTCAGGTGCTGCTTATTATTTTTCCTTAATTTAATGGAATTAATTTATGTTTTTTTTCTTGTTTCAACTAGCTCGAATTTGTACATATAAAATCGTCAAATAATAAAAAGTAAAATCGCTTGCCCTGGTTTGTAAGGCCTGCTCTTTTGGTTGCTGGAGGAGATGAAAGGAAAAAAATGTCATAAAAAAAATATGATCTAATTTTTAATCTTTCAAATTTTTAGGCTTCATCTGGCTATCGTTTTTGCTACTTGCATTTTGCTTTAAAAAAGTTAAAAAATTGTTAAGTAATTGAAAGTGAAAAATTACTAGTAAAATACAATACTAATTTCGACATCATCATATAATAGAAAAAGTAAAATAATACTTTTATTTTTCAAATGTTAATTGTTCAAATATGTTAACAACTAAACAAATAGTACATTAGTTATTTGGATGTGCATTTAACCCAAGACTTGGGAAAAACTCAAAATTATTAAATGTTTAATTTCCTTCATATCAGTTTCTTTGTTGGTATTTACTTATTTAGCCATTATTATATTTTGAGATTGTAAGTTATATTATTTAATTTACCTTTGATGCAGTAAAGACAGAGATGAATGCAAAGTCTGGTAATGACCTTTTGCCCTCAGAATCTGAAGGAAAAGGTTGGATTGCCTTTTTATTGAGTTTAATTTTCATTCAATTGGTCGCAAAATTGATTTCTTATCTCGTGTTTACACTTCTGGGCTTATTTAGGTGCTGAAGATAGATGTTCTGCTGTAAAAAATGAGTATAAGTTAATCCTTGTTAATCCTAAAGATGTCGATAGTGCTACAAAATCTTATATTCAGGTAACATGTTCATTTTAGATCTCTCTCTTTGTCTGTGTGTGCGTGCACATGTGTTCTTACCATCTGGATTGAAGATTTTCCTAATGAGATTGTCCTTGCTTTTAATTGAGTATCCATGGTGCTCCTCTTGGTTTTCTGATATTTCTTGCTATACCTTTGTTGTGCGATTGATTAACTTGTCATGAAGAAAATTGGTTTTATAGGAAGTGCTGAAATTATACAATGGGGAGCTACCGGCTATGAATTATGCTGCAAATACTGGAAAGCAGTCTAGGTTTCTTGAGAGATGCTTGTCAAATGGGTATCATAAAATTTTATTCTTTTCCTTATTTCAATTATTTTATTTACTTAGTGCAAAAGGTTTTATTTGATCTGATGATTATCATTAGTTTTAGAATTTGGATTCACTATTGTCAGAAAAGGCATCATTGTGGCAATTTATTACTGATTCAAAGAAGCTTTTAATTGTATATTATTTTACTGCAGAAAATACTGTACATTGCTTCTGAAGTATAAGTCCATTGAAGGTTTTGACTCTGAGGAGGTAGGCTTCATTGTTTGATTCTCTTTTTTTTATTACATTATAAAAGCTTAGCTTGCCACAAAATTTCTACATTACCTTGCAGTTTCATACCAGTTCCAGTAATATTCTTCAAGAATTTGTCCTTTTTATTTACTATATGTTACCTTTTTACTATGTGGTAAACTTAACAAATTTGCAAGGAACATTTTATTATTGCTATATGGGTGGTCTAATTTCATGATCGCTTCATCTTTCCTTGGGCCATGTAATTTTCTTCTCAATTCTAGGAACACGAGTAAATTACTATGAAGAAGTTCAAAGTTTATACCAAGTTTATTGCTACTTGCATCTATTTATGCAGTTCATGCACTTGTGAAAATTTAAAAAGGCAATGTGCAAATTTTTTGTATTATTTTTTAGTATCTTTCCCTTGTTCCTTCTGCAGGTTATAGCTGCAATTACTTATCAAATCATCCCTGCTGACACACAGTTTGCTGAGATCCCTCTTGCTGCTGTTAATTCAATCTACCAGCATAAGGTTCATTCTCTTCCTAGATGTTTTCCACTCACTAGTTTGTTGCTTGTTATTGTTCAAAATATCATTAAGTTCAGGGCTTCTTGAGGAATGGACTTATACTGTATCTAGCAACACTGTGGATTGATGTTTTTCAAATTATGATAATGTAATGCCTATTCATCTTCAATAATCTTTTTTATTTACTGAAAATTCAAGAGCAACTTAAAAAATAGGAAAAACTAATTGGGACTATAAAAATGCAAATATAATTTTATATGAATGAAAATTCTTTTGAGAGAGGATTTGGTGTAAATCTGAGGAATTTCACAACTTATTGAACGCTGCTCATATACAATAGGCTGTCTTGTACCCTCGGATGCTAGTTTGGGTATTTCATTTTCTAAGCTAACTGGTATATTTCAATATCTTCAGGGTTTTGGTCACTTGTTGTATATGGAATTGAAGAAGAGACTTCAGAGTGTTGGTATTCGGACAATATTTTGTTGGGGTGACAAGGAATCTGAAGGTTTTTGGCTTAAACAGGTAATGCATGGATGGAACTTACCATAATTGGCTGACCTGTTCTTATTTTAGTCTGTATTCTGAATGTAAATGAGAATATATTTTGCAAAGAAGTAATCTTGTTTCTTTTACCCAGTTTACATGTGTACAGAAAGAAGGTAGATCCTGTAAATCATGTTAAACTTTTTTTATTTATATATATTCTTAAAGATGTGTAATTATATCTTAATTAGAAACAATAAACGTTAGTCATTTATGCTGAAGAAGCCTATTACCTTTTTTGATGCTTGACTTTTGTGATAATTGAAAATTCCAGGGCTTTGTATCAATAGCAGAAGTGGACAAAAAGGGTAGAGCTCGTAGGCTTCCTATTAAGGCTGATATACGTAAAGCACTATGCTTTCCTGGTGGTTCAACCCTTATGGTTTGTCATCTTAATAAGGATACTTCAGCTGCAGGAGAATATCTGAGCTTCTGTTTTCCACTAAAGCCTTGTCAGAAGTCTCAATCCTCAACTGCTGATAGATCTGTAGGTCAAAAGGGAGCCAATATTGCTGCCAAGCAGTGTTCTTGTTCTTCACAAGATGCAAAGAGGAAGGTTTGGGAAGCCTCATTGTCATCTTTGAAGACAAAAAAATTGAAGGGAACTCATCGAATTGACAGTCATCAAAATGGCTGCCAGTTAGATTCTGACTGGCATATAATCCCAGATAGTGACAGAAATGGTTCTCGGCTTGATGGATGCTCCTTCGTTTCAACAGATAAATCATTGGTGGAAGTTACTCCTGGAGTTTCTTTGGTTAATTATTGCATGGGAAATGAGGCTCAAGAAGGTAGACCAAGTTGTATGACACCAGAAGCACTGACCACCAAAGAACTTCAGCCAAATAGAGAATGCTTCAGAATTATGTTGATGAATATTGCTGATGATACAAAGAAAACACATCTTATAAAGGTTTGTCACTTCATTTATTTCGTTTGATGTGAATAATACATACATATACATACATATAACAACAAACTGAGTCCTTTCCTATTATCTATGGGCTGACCATACATGGATCATAATCTCATATTGCCCAAAATGTAGTCTCATTTAACCCTTTTTGTTAACCCTTTCACATGATTTTATCTATTAGTTATCAACTAGTTTTTCTGCAATGAAACAACATTTATAAATTTAGCTTCCTAGCGTGTTTCCTTCATTGAGTTAAAGAAATTTGCTTAAAACCAAGTCAATGAACTAGCTGCTGAAGAAGGGAAAAGTCTTCCTAAACCTAATTAATCTTCCACTTCTCCCTTTGAGAAAGGTGCTGGGCCTTGCATTCTCTTCAACCGAAGTCATATGCTGTCAAGCACATCTTAGGCATGTCTAGATATCTTTCTCAATTCAGAAATTGGTGGTTCAGTATGTTAGTTAATAGTTAATACAGCAAGCTTCTTCCAGGCATGCTCCGGCCACATGCTTAATGCTTGCTCTTTGTAGCTATTACCTTCCTTTTAGACCTTCTCCATAGCTTCTTTCATGAAGAGATTGTAAAACTTAAAGAATTTCCTCTTGTTTCTAGGAAGAATTTGTTTAGATCAATGGAAGGTAGTAAAACTGCACAAAGGTGTGACCTTTTTTTTTTCTTTTGGTTCAGTGGCTATGCAGGAGCTGGGACTAGAGCCCCAGCCCAGCGGAAAGTCTACCCCCTAAGGGGACGTGAACCATCGGGGCCAAGTCTTAGTTCATAAAGGTGTGACCTTACATTGTGCTATAAATTGTTTTTCAAAACCAAAATCCTGGTTAAAGCTTCAAGGAAAATTTGCCAATAATTCTTTCTTGGGGGTACCAGCAGCTCTAATAGCACTTAAATATCTAAATAGAACAATTACTCGCCTAACTCTATGGATGACTCTAGGGAAGTCTGGCTGGTTTGCTAAGTGGTAGTCTAGTATATTACTAAATTATGAAAATCTTGTATTCAACCTATATTCAAGTCATTTAAGCTAGTTTCTTCAGTTTTAAAAGAACTTTTTGCAGATTTTAATTACTTTCCACTGGAAAATGTATAGATGTAGTTGTTTGATTAAGTTTTCAGACTCTTCTAAATCTGGTTGATTAACTTTTTTTTTCTTTTACATTACATTGGCTATGCTTTTTCTCCTAGTAGATTTTTTGAAATATTGAACTTTATTGACTCACTGATGTGTTTGGCTTTGTTATTATTTTACTCGGTTCAATTTATTGATGTTGGGGTTTTGCTTCTATTTCATTTATCCTGGTGCTTTTTCACGCTGCCTTATTTGACATATATGTGTTAAGCATTATATTTTTCTGATATAGGTAATTGAAAACCTTGGTGGCTCTCCTACCTTTGATGGAAGCATAAGCACGCATATTGTAACAGGAA
Source organism: Fremontodendron californicum (assembly GCA_030761205.1). Taxonomy (NCBI): domain Eukaryota; kingdom Viridiplantae; phylum Streptophyta; class Magnoliopsida; order Malvales; family Malvaceae; genus Fremontodendron; species Fremontodendron californicum. The sequence continues at coordinate 29,493,607 of JAULJL010000005.1, forward strand.
AAGTGAGAAAAACACTAAATTTCTGCACTGCTCTTTGTTCAGGGTAAGTCTTAATAGGATACGCATAAAGATAAGATGTTGAATTCCTTTGGCTTTGCTTTCATGGATACTGTGAAGATATCATGTTATATATCCATAGTTCTGCAACCAGTTAACATCATTGAACATTTTAACTTGTACATTTTTCTACCTTTTCCCCCTTAATTATTCCCCACGTGCAGGAATGAAGAAATCATGAAATCTTATGCCATGGTCTTGAATGTGAAATGCTTTAAGATTCTTTTTCTTGCCATTTTGTTTGGTAGATTCTGTTTCGTCTTTATGTTAAAACTTAAAAAGGTTAATGTCCTTTATCGCTCCTATAATATAGGAAAATTTTCAATGTGGTACTTGTATTAAAAAATTTAATATCGAAGATGCCGATGTGGTCATCAACCAATAAAATTCCACGTGTATAGATATTGCACACGTGGATGAAACATGGCTTTCACGTGGCATTGATATTGCTGCCACGTGTCATAAATTTTTTTTAAAAAAATGAAAAAAATGAAAATGAAAAATTCCAAAAAAGATATCAAAATTAAAGATATAGGAAATTTAAAATTTTGAATTTTTAAATTCAAAATTAAAACTTTTTAAAATCTGGAAACTTCTTTAAAAAAGTATAAAATCTGAAAATGTTTAGAAAAGTTAAAATCTGGAAAAAGAATTTAAAAATTCCCAAAAAAAAAGGTAAGGGAATCGAGGAGAGAAAAAGGGGCAAGGAGGGAAGGGGAAAAGAGAGAGAAGGGAGGGGGAGGGGATGATGATGGCACCTAATTTAAATACTAGTATCAGAAGAAATAAAAGGATATCTACTGTGTGAGAAATTATGCACAATTTTTTTTACTTAAAGTTCAAAATATTCTCTTTTGGTCTCAAGGTTTAAAGAAGCTATCTTCTATTGACATTTTATCTGGTGAGCATTGTGTGCAATTCCCATTGATTTCCTATTTGGGCTGAATATAGACTTTTCTTGGGTACATCAATATCGGCATACTACTAATAGCATAAAACAATATTGTTCAATGCACGGTTAAATGTCATGAAGGAGAGCTTAAAGATCGACCTGCATGCGATAGAGCCTTTCATATCATAGTTCATAAGCATTGTAGAAAGCATTACTATTTCCAGAAAGATGGCAATTTCCACTTTAACCTCTAAAATTTACATGATGATCATCTTTTACTAATATAAATTTGGTTTGTTCCTCATAGTTTGTCACTGCAAGACTCCTTGCTTCGAATCATGCATGTTTTAACATGGATACCTCTGTTAGCACAAAACACACAAAGGTATCTGATATGTGTTTTAGATTCACTCCATGGAGGTTTGACTTAATGCAGGGCTTGGATAGTTTCACCGAGTTGGTTAAAAGAAAGCTTTAGGGAAGGAAAATTTGTGGGTGAGTTGAAAAGAATATATAGATTTTGAGTACTTCATTAGTTATTACTCAATAAAGTGCTATTGAAAATTTTAACTTTCCCTCTTACCCTACAGATGAATTGCCTTATATATTACATGATGAAGATTATGTGTTGAAGTACAGAACTGAGCTAAAAGATTCTGTTTTTCGAGCAAAAGCAAGGCCTGGAGCTCTGCTTAAAGGATATAACTTCTGCATAGCAGCTCATGTTCAACCCCCTGTCACAACTCTGTCTACCATCATCAAGTCAGCTGGTGGAAATGTAAGCTCTTGACATCTTGTTATGATTAAGTATACTTATGACCTCAATGGTGATTTATTTGTTGGTCTAGAATAATCACATCAAAGATTTTACATTACCAAAGTAAAAAGTACATAATCTGCCAATAGATTCAGAGCATTTCTCAGTAAATTTTGCACGAATTAGGTCTTGTTTTACTCCACTAGTTTTAACTACTTTATCCATGAACAGAATGCTTACAGTTTAACTAGTGGTTCTAAAGATGTTAAACTGAGATTTGTTGCTAGTCTCAAAAGTGATATCAATATTAATGGAAGCTTGAGGACACTGCCTTTCTAAACCTCATTTTTATCATTATAATCAATTAGCTTGAGCCAGTTTGTTTAATAGGGTGCTCGAACCATCTTGATTTATGGGGTTTCATATCTTTTGATGGAATAATCATTAAAGATAATATCTTGATGTTAGAAAACAGGTTCTTGCTAATTAGCAACATGTGAGAATTTCCGGATTAGTACAATTTTTGTTGGGTTCTTTGTTTGCTCCAATGTCTCTACTTTTTGTGAGTTTCCCCTGTAAGAAAGCCTGCCTTATTGCGTAGTGCATATGCACACACAAGCATCCGCTGCATCTAGAAGTACTTTAATTATTTGCATGATGCTCTGTTATCGGTTAATTCATGATTATAACCATAACTAAAACTTTCTCGACCAAATTATGAAGTTTGCTTTTAAGGACTGTGGATGTCAACGGATCAATAGTTTATAGTTGGGTGCACATAAAAGTTTAGCTGGATGTGTGTAATTTTCTCTTTATTCCTCCTAATCAACTTTATCCGCTATTTGTTACTTGTCATACTATCGATGTAGATTATTCATGGACTGGACAAAGTAAATGAAGTATCAAAAACAATATTCATTGCATGGGAAGAAGACATGGAGGAGGCATTATCTGCTCTAAAGAAAGGAATCTGGACTTTCAGCAGTGACTGGTTGATGAACTGTGTCATGAGACAAGAGTTAGACTTGGAGGCTCCCCAATTTGCAGAGTCCTTGTAAGGAAACCTCAACTTACATGGTAAATAGGGAAGGTAAATTAATATTGGAGATTCTGTTTTCTTGTCCCCAATGACTAGTTTTCTTTTACATATTGGGAGGGCATTGCTGTTTCTAGGAATGAAAAGGTTCTTTTTATGACACAAGAATGTTCAGATTTCTTGAGATGTAGAGAATTTCTTTGAAAAAAGAAATGAAAGAATGTTAGGGTGACTTTAACTTATTTTCTTTTTTATTTTCATTTGTCAATTTATAATAAAAAGAACCGTAGGTGAAATGATCCTGTTAGTTACAGAATTCATATTTTTTTTCTTCAATACTTACAACTCCCATCTTCAACAAACGCCTTTGTCACCTATTTTGCTGTAAATTCCTAAATCAGATTGTTGAGATGTGGGTGAATGAGCAAGATGTAGATATTGAGGTTAGCAAGTTTCTTGTCAATTTCATGGTTGAAGTGGGTTTCTACTGGTAGCTTATGTTTCGATTTTTCATTTTTCTTGAAGTATTCGTGTTTGATAATTGTGTCTGATATATATATATATATCTGGATATGAGTATGGAGATATAATCCCTAAGGACCTTTCAAATACATGAAAAAACTTAGAATGAATCAAATATATTTGTGTCGGATATATATTTGTGTTTGACACTCATACTCGATGTCGCAATGTAATCCTTCGTGGGATCTCGTCGAGCGACATTGAAAAATAATAATAATAAGCAAGGGATAATAGAGGAAAAGACGACTTAATTCATCTTGAAATAAAGGTTGAGGGTTTGGAAATAACTTCGAGAAAAAAATGGAGTCGTTATCGATTTTTTTTGGTTAGGTGTGATTTGTCACCTATTAAAATTAGTTTTTGTAAAAAATAAAAAAAAAAAAACACATTTTAAAGTTAATTAAAACATTTTTTATTAAAAACCAATTTTATGATTTGCGTTTTGAAAACCAGAGAAAAATAAAGGTGGGTTCGAGAGTCGGTTACGTTACAGGAAAGGATTAGCATCCTTACAACGCTCGTATAAAATGGTATTTTATTAATCATGTGTTATTTTAAGTCTCAGTAAAAGTCAATTTTTGGTTTGTTATTTAAAATTAATTCTTTTTTAAAACAATCATTTTATTTGAGAATAATTTGGAATTTATTGATACAAAATTTTCTTATATTCCTCGGTATATTTGGCAAAACATAAAAATTTTTATTTATTTTGAAAACTCTTTGAATTATTCTCGTTTTTTTGGAAAGGGTATTCTTTTATTAATGATAATTGATGATATCATTCTCGGCAAATCCAGCAGAGAAATCATGAATTATTTTAACTCGAGAATATTACCTTATTTATTAAAAGACACTTTAAAACATTTTATTGTTGCAAGGTATGAGAATGAATGACATGTGTATGTAATCGATATGGCAATTAAAATCTTATCAAGCAAAATGGCATGGCAAAATAAATGATATGGCATAATAATGAATGTCATGTGAATAAAATTGACATGACAAACAAAATGATATAACAAATGAATGACATGAACAAATGTCATAGCATGAAAATGAATGTCATGTGAATGAAATCATCATGACAAAGAAAAGCTATACCAATGAAATGGTATGGCAAACAAAATGTCATGGCATAATAAAGGATGTCATGTGAATGAAGTCGACATGGCAAACAAAATGACATGGCATATGAATGACATAGCATGTGAATAAATTTATTCGGGACTTAGTAACACCAAAATCTTTCTATATTCTCTGGCAAATTCGGCAAAACATAGAAGGTTCTATTTATTTCAAATTTTTTCGAATCAACCTCGTTTTTAGAAAAGGGTATTCCTTTGTTAATAATAATTAATGATATTCTCCCGACAAACCCAGCAGAGAAAATAATGAATTATATTAACTCGGGAATATTGCCTTATTTATTAAAATATCATGAATATGCAAATTAACATTTAGGCATGCATAATTACCAAAACATGATAAGCATTTTATTGTGATATGGAAGATGAAATAATGACATGGCATAAGGATGACATGGCATATGAATGGCATAGCATAATAATGAATGTCATGTGAATGTAATCGACATGGCAAACCAAAGCTAGACAAACATAATGTCATGGCAAAACCAAATGACATGGCATGAGAATGAATGTCATGTGAGTGAAATCGACATGGCAAACATGAGCTTGGCATATTAAATGACATGGCATACAAGATGACTTGGCATAAGAATGAATTGCATGTGAATTTAATTGACATAGCAATCAAAATGACATGGCATATGTATGGCATGGACAAATGTCATGGTGAAGGAATGAAAAAATGACATGCTTAGTTATGGCATATACGAACCTAAACACTAAATGATATGGCAATTGACATGGCATGAACATGTTGTATGAATGACATGGCATAATGATATGGCATGACATGTTATATGAATGACATGTCATAATGATATGGCATGACATGTGGATAAATTAATTTGAAGATGATTCTGGGTTTATTGACACAAAATCTTTCTATATTCCCCAGCAAACCCGGCAAAACATAAAAGGTTTTATTTATTTCGAAATTTTTCGAATCACCCTTGTTTTTCAAAAAAGGAATTCCCTTGTTAATAATAATTGACAATATCCTCCCCGACAAATCCAGCAGAGAAAATCATGAATTATATTAACTCAGGGATTACCTTGTTTTATTGATACATGACATGGTATGAGAATGACCTAGATTCTAAATGATATGGCATGACCAAAAATGACATGAATCATGATGGTATGGCATACTTGTCAAGGCATAAAAATGATGTAAGGCACTAAGCATGGCCTAAAATGCATGAGACATGGCATAGATGCAAGACATGATGTATGACAAAAATGCACAAGGATGGCAAGGTAAAAATGCAATGCATGGCCGAATTAGACATGGTATTACGCATGATCTAAAATGCTATATGACATGGCAAGGATGCAAAGCATGGCATGGCAAAGATGCAAAGCATGGCCGAATGAAACATGTTATTGTGCATGATGCAAAGCATGGCAAAGATAGCATGAATGACATGATCTAAAATGTTCGATGTCAAGGTAGAAATGCATATACATGGCCGAATGTAACATGGTATTATGCATGATGCAAAGCATGGCAAAGATGCTAAGAATGACATGATCTAAAATGCTAAGCTTGACAAGGTAAAAATGCATATGCATGGCCGAATATAACATGGTATTATGCATGATGCAAAGCGTGGCAAAGATGCTAAGAATAGCATGATCTAAAATGCTAAGCATGGCAAGGTAAAAATGCATATGCTTGGCCGAATGTAACATGGTATTATGCATGATGCAAAGCATGGCAAAGATGCTAAGAATGACATGATCTAAAATGTTAAGCATGGCAAGGCAAAAATGCAAATGTATGGTCAAATGGAACATGGTATTATGCATGATGCAAAGATGCTAAGAATGACATGATCATGAGCGAATGAAACAAAATGACCTAGCTAAATGATGTCAAAAATGGTCATGGCACAAAGTTTAGAATGCTAAATGACATAGCCACAAGATGCAAAGCAATAAAGTACCTAAGATGCATGACATAACCTCATCAACATGCAAGGCAAAAAATCAAACACATAGTAAGCATAAAACATGCAATTTTCGCCAAGTAAAAAAAGGTAGGAAATCTTTGTGAACTTTAATATTTTGCAAAGAATAGAAGAAAACCTTTTAGAAAATCATCTTTAAAAACATTTTTATTCAAATCAAAGGATTGTCAATCACATGGAAAAGCAAGAAAAAGATATCATGAATCAAATAAAATAAATGAAAAGTAGAGAAGAAATGGTTACCTAGCTAAGCTTCCAACCAAGCTTAAGAACTTCCCTTTTTTTTTTTCCTCTTCATTCTCCCTTTCCTTTTTTTTAGAACTTTAGCTATTGCCCTCTCTCTTTTCCAACAGCCATCCCCCCGAAAAAATGAAAGAATCCTCTCTTTTAAAATGATGATGGCCGAATGGGCATAAGTTTGTAGGGGAAATTTAAAAAAAAAAAAAATCATTTCTTTCCTCCTCTCTTCTCTACCTTTTCTCTCACCTTTTTTCTTAATTTTCCAAACTTCTACCTCCCTCATATAACGCCTTCGCTGAATGGAGCCTTGTGCTCATCTTTTGTACAAAATATCTAGGCCACTTGGCATCATCTCAAGGAAAGTAGCCAAGCATTAAAAATGTTACCTTGCAACCCAATCTTGGCTATTGGATGAAGTTGATCAAATCTCCATCCTCCCTTTCTATGAGCTAGCCGACCAAGGGCTGAGATGCTCTATAAATTCTTTCATTTTTTATTTACTAATTGGTCTTTTTTCGGTCTTTTGGGTAAAATCGTATTTTGGCCTCCAAACTTAATTTAATTACAAATGGATCCCATTTCGGATTTTTTTTCCAATTCATCCCATCCAATATAAAACTTAGTTCTGGAGGTTTTCACATTTTTTCGAGCTCGGATTCTATTTTTCCCGGAGTTTTCTCTAAAGTTTCGATTTAGTGCCTCCCAAACTTTGTCTTTTTCAATTGAGCTCCGATTTCGGATTTTCCTTCTCCAATTCCTTCCAAAAAATATAAAACTCAGATCTAGAAGTTTTCATAATTTTCCGAGCTCGTTTCCTATTTTTCTCAAAATTTTCTCTTGGAATTTCGGGTTAGTGCACCTAGGGCTGTAATCGAGCCGAGCCGAGCTCGAATACTGAAAAGCTCGAGCTCAAGCTCGATTCAAAACTCGAGGCTCGAAACTCGGTTCGAGCTCGATCGAGTATCATTTTTTAAGCTCGAGCTCGGCTCGAGATAAAATCGAACTATTCGAGCTCGACTCGATTAGGCTCGTTTATATACTCGAGCTCGAGCTCGAATTAAGGGTTTTTAAGTATGTATATATATATATATATTTTAAGGGTAAAATAATAAATTAATAATAAAAATATTATAAATAAAAAAACTCGATTAGGCTCGCGAGCTGCTCGAATCGAGTATTAAGATACTCGAACTCGGCTCGCTCGATAGCTCGAGCTGCTCGAGCTTGAGCTCGGCTCGATAATGACCGAATCGAATTCGAGTTTTTTTCGAGTCGAACTCGAGTAGCTTGCGAGCACAGGTGTCTCGTTTACACCCCTAAGTGCACCCGAACTTTGTCTTTTTTCATTTGGGCTCCAATTCCAGATTTTTCTTCTCTAATCCCTTCAAAAAAATATAAAACTGAGATCTGGAAGTTTTCATAATTTTTCGAGCTCGTTACCCATTTTTCCCAGAATTTTCTCTCGGAATTTCGGATTAGCGCACCTGAACTTTGCCTTTTTTCATTTGAGCTCTGTTTTCGGATTTTTCTTCTCCTATCCTTTCCATCTGATATAAAATTCGAATATGGAAGTATTCATAATTTTTTGAGCTCGGATTCTATTTTTCTCGAATTTTTCAAGATTGTCCTTTAACCCCCTAAACCTCGATTTTACTCAAAACGGGTTTGATTTCAGGATTTTCTTTTTCCACTGCCTTTTTTATATATTGAATTGGAGTTGGTCCAAAAACGCCCAATTTTTACGATCGGATTCCCCTTCGATTTAGTTTTCCCCTTTTCAACATCAAGAATTTCCTCGTTTTTTCATTTTTTTTCTCTCTCACCGACTCTTCCTTGAGATCCACTTCAAACTGGAACTTGGGATATTTTTATTTGTTTATCCTTTATCAATTGGAGGCTTCAATTTCACCGAGTCGGGCCATCTCTGCAGTTTTCCCAAATTTGTGAATTTCTTATTTATTTATTCATTAAATTATTATTTTCCTTTTTCTCCTCAAACCAATTCTTCTTTCAGCTCCGCGTCAAAATTGGACCTTCCAATATCTATATTTATTGATCTTATTCCATTTGGAATCTTCAAATTCATCCAATTTGATCGTTTTCGCACTTTTCCCCAAATTTGCCAAATTAGGTATTCCCCTACATTGAATTTCTACAACTCGTCTTCCAAACTCTATATCTTTCGTTGTAGACCTCGGATTATCAAAATTCCTTCACCATTATTCAAATCAACTTCGAATCTTGATTTTGACTGAGAGTTGACTTTTTTTGGGGTTGACTTTTTCGAGTTGACTTTTTGTGTTGACCTTTGAAATGAAGTCTTGGAGACCCATCTGTGGAATGTGAAAGTCTCTTTGCATTTCAGGAAGTTGAAAGGAGAATTTGCCTCGTTTAGGGGGCCCGGACAAAATTAGGTGTGTACACCCGAATCCGAGTAACATAGTGGGTAGCCACCATAAAACTATGTGTGTCATGGAGGGTCCATAAATGGTTGAAAATTTTAAAAAACGCTAAGCTAAATTGTGAGGTCTGAGAGTGAGAAAGGAAGGTTTTAACAGTTGTAGGTAATTTGGTTATATGGGGAATCAAATTTTACTGATCCAGTTATATGATTTGTTTGTTAATAAGCAAAGAAACAGAAAGGAAGGGAATTAGATTTTGCTTTGTTAATGCTAGTAAAGCTTGAGAGTTAAAGATTATCAAATAAAGATATGAATTATGAATAGCTAAAGAAAGCATAAACGTATGTAAAAATCATTTTCAAGTGAGCAAGGGTAGGTTTTTCTTCCATAAATGATAATCCTTCCTAAAACAACTTAAACATCCCTTGAAATGACATTCTTTTATAAATAATAGTAAATGTTAAAATCATTTTTTCGAATAAGTAAAAGCAATCAAGTGATATTAACCAACAAATCTTGCACTGCAAATTGGATTCAATGCCACTGAACAGAGATATATCAGAAAGAAAGGAAAGAAAAATAATAAGTGGAAAAAAGAATTTGCATAAGGGAAGAACAGAAAGGAGAGAGAAGAAGAAACAAAATTATGATGAGAGAGAGAATGTTTCTTGAATTACAAGATTTCTGGATGGCTCTCACACCCACGTCTGCTGTTAGTGAAATAACACATTACATTCTTCTTGTAATTACAACTAAGCCACTATAGGCTAAATTAAAGAGCTAAGAACATACTTGGCCTAACACATGACCGACCCAACATAAAATAAAAATAAAACAACTTAACAGAATTAACAGACCGAATTTTTGGCATGTAACAAATACCCTAATGTTGAAGTTAATCCTTGTCCTCAAGGATTGAAATTTGGATACCTTTGCTGAAGATCATACCAAACCTCCCAAGTTGCATCATCTGGAAAGGAATTTGTCTATTTAACCAGCACTTCAATGACAGCTCCGTTGCCCCTCTTAAACATCCTTCTTTCAACAATCCTCAAAGGCTCCTTAAGCATAGTACCATATTCTTTAACTGAGAAACATGAAAGGTAGAATGGGTCTTTGCCCTTGGAGGTAACTTGAGCTTGCATGCCACCTTTCCTACCTTATCTTCAATCAAGAATGGCCCAAAATACTTAGCAGGAAGCTTCTTGTGGCGTATGTGAGCTAGTGAATGTTGTCTGTATGGTTGCAGCTTCACATAAACCCATTCTCCCACATTAAACTCTCTGTCACTTCGTTTCCTATTTGCCATAACTTTCATCCTAGCTTGGGCTCTTTGAAGTTAAAACTTCATCAATTTTATGGCTGTCTCCCTTGCCTTAAGGCTTCTGTCAAAAGATTCTACTGGAGAGTCCTTAGCTAAGTAAGGTAAGTGAACAGGAGCTGTTTGTCCATACACAGCTTCATAGGGAGTGGTTTGAATAGCAGAGTGGTAAGTGGTGTTGTACCACCACTCAGCTAATAGCAACCACTGGTTCCAATCCCTAGGTTTTTCGCTACACATGCACCTCAGATATGATTCCATACACCTATTTACAACCTTTGTTTGACCATCAGATTGAGGATGGTAAGGAGTGGATAGTTTCAGTGCAATTCCCTGTCTTTTGAAGAGCTCTTGCCAGAACTGGTTGATGAAGATTTTGTCTCGAGGCCGAGACAAAATAGTACATGGCATGCCATATAGCCTGAAAATTTGGTCCAAGAAGGCTTGAGCTACTGTCAATGCAGTAAATGGATGAGCCAACGCTACAAAATGACCATACTTACTCAGCCTATCAACCACCACCATTATAGTGTCCTTGCCACCAGATTTAGGTAACCCTTCAATAAAATCCATAGAAATATCAAACCATAACCTGTTAGGAATTGGCAGTGGTTGTAAAAGCCCTAGAGATGCTGTGTTGTCATATTTGTGCTGTTGACACACAGTGCATTCCCTTACAAACCTCCTAACCTCCTTTTTCATGCCCTTCTAGTATAAGCAGCTCGATATCCTAGTTCAAGGTTGCTTGAATTCCAGAATGCCCTCTAACAGGACTCCATGAAAATAGTTGATCAAGTTTTGTCTTAGTTCAGGGACATTCCCCGCAACCAGTTTACCTCTTCTCCTTAATTGATCTCCAACCCAAGTATATTTAGAGTTACAACATTTTTCTGCAAGTCTGAGATTTTCTGCTATAAGTGCACATCTTGAGCCCAAGAATGTTGAATTCTTTCTAGCATATCAGTTTTGATTGAGGAAATAGCTAATAGTGTAGCTTTTTGTTCCACAGGCTTCCTCGATAACATGTATGCTACCACATTGTTGGCTCATTGTCTATAACTCACCTCATAATCATAGTCCATCATCTTTGTCACCATAATTGCTGAGCTGGGGCCGAAATCTGCTGACTGAGTAGGAATTTCAAGCTCTGGTGGTCAGTCTTAATCTTGAAATGCCTACCAGTCAAGTAAGTATTCCATCTCTTTACAGCCATGATCACTGCCAGTATCTCCTTCTCGTATACTGACAAAACCAGATGTTTTGGAGATAAAGACTTGTTGAAGTATGCTACAGGCCTCCTTTCTTGTGTGAGAACAGCATTGTACCAGATGCATCAGTTTCTACTACAAACTCTTTGGAGAAATTAGGTAAGGCTAGGACAGGAGCTGATGTCATGGCTGACTTTAGGCTCTCAAAGGCATCCTGACCTAATGCATTCTACCCAAACCCATCCTTTTTCAAAAGTTCATTCAATGGTTTGGCTATCACTCTATAATTCTTTATAAACCTTCTGTAATAGCCTGTAAGTCCTAAGAAGCCCCTGAGATCTTTTACAATTTTAGGTTCTGGCCACGAAAGCACACTGTCTATCTTTTTGTTGTCCAAAGCCACCCCCTTTCTAGTGATAACATGTCCCACATACTCTACCTCTAAAGCTCCAAACTCACACTTGCTCCTCTTGAGGTAGAGCTGATTGGTTTTGAGTATCTCAAAAACAGTTTGTAGGTGACTCAAATGAGTTTTCCAATTAGTCTAGTAAACGAGTATATCATAAAAAAAAACTAAGACAAATTTCCTCAAATGTGGTTTAAAGATGCAGTTCATTAAACACTGGAATGTAGATGGAGCATTGGTAAGCCCAAAGGGCATGACCAAAAACTCGTAGTGACCTTCATGGGTTCAGAAGGCTGTTTTGTGAAAATCACCTTTATGCATCCTGATCTAGTGATAGCTAGATCTCAAGTCCAGCTTAGAGAAAAAATATGCTCCTGCTAACTCATCTAGTAACTCCTCCACCGACAGTATGAGAAATTTATCTTTGATAGTCAGTTGATTCAACTGTCTATAGTCAACACATAATCTCCATGAACCATCCTTCTTCTTGACCAACACAATAGGAGAAACGAAGGCACTGTTGCTGTTCCTGATGATCCCTGACTCCAACATTTCACTCACCATCTTTTTAATCTCATCCTTTTGGATGGAAGGCTGTCTATAGGGTCGAAGTTTGACAGTTTGTCCCACATCCTTAAGAGGGATTCTATGGTCTAGAGGCCTACAAGGTAGCAATCCTTTAGGTACCTCAAAAGATCCAGAAAGGTTGTTAACAACCATTCCAATTCTTGTGTTCTAACATCATCCTCATAAGCATATTTCAAATTAGCATGCAAGCTTATATAATGGCCTGTAGTCAACATCAATGCATAAGGTTTAACAAGCTTACCACTCATGATAGACTGAAGGGTTTTGGCTGATTCCTTTTCACTCAGCAATTTGACCCTCCTAGGTTGAAGATCATGCAATGTTTTCCATTCCTTGTCATGTTGTACTTTCATAGTAAGTGCAAAAAAATCCCAAAAAATAGGGCCCAGAGTGGTCAACCACTGCACTCCCAATACCATGTCACAACCTTTTAAGGGTAGAATCATAAAGTCAGTAATGAAGTCTATCCCTGGAACTGACCATTTGACCTCCAGGCATTGCCCTTCAGTAGTAATATTTTGACCATTAGCCACTAAAATTTGCTTCTGTTCTGCTGAACTCTTAGTCCCAAGTTTCTTGCCACATTAACGTGCAAGAAATTGTGTGTACTCCCAGAATCCACCAGTATATTCACTGTTTTTTTTTTTAATTTCCTGCACTCTCATGGTCTGGAAGCCACTAGTACCAAGCATAGCATGCAGTGTAATCACAGGGGTGTTTCCATCCTCAGTTTCCATCAGAAGTACCTCAGGATTGTCAATGCAATTCGAGAACTCCTCATACTTACCGTCACCTTCCTCACCATCCACTAATAACTAGCATAATTAAGACCTCATGCACTTGTGTTCAGAAGTGTATTTGGCACCACACCAGTAGCATAATCCCTTTCTCCTCTTCTCATCCATCTCAGCTTGCGTAAGTCTCTTGCCACTACTCCTAGCAAAACCAGAGGAAGTGGAATAGTTGGGCTTACTGTTTAAGGGTGTGAATTTTGGATTTGTATGGATTCAACAAGTTGGTATTTGGGGGAAATTTTGGAGTAAGAAGCAGGGGTGGTAAGGATGTAGTTTGGGGGTGGTGTTTGTATAGTTGTTTGTAGGCTATGTATAGTTGTTTATGGGAGTAGGCTTGAATGAAACAGATGGTTTCCTGGCTGTAGGGTGTATAATAGACTCTATCTGTTTTGCTAGGTGTAAGCCTTGGTTTAAGGTTTTTTAGTTTGAACAGTTTGAGGTTTTGAATAATATCAAGCTTTAAGTTACTAACAAATACACTTAAAGCATACTCGTCTGAGAGTTGTAGCAGGTTAAGTATTCCCAGGAACTCCTCATGGTACTGTTCTACTGAGCCTAACTGTTTCAACCCTACCAACTCAGTCACGGGGTCGTCATACTCTGCTGGAACAAACTTATCCTTCATTTTCTCAATGTAACTAAGCCAATCCAATTTATCAAAGCCACCCTAAGTTCTAATATAGTACTAGTGCCATTGTAGTGATTTACCTTATAGGCTTAACATAGTAACCCTGATCCTAGATTCATCAGGAACTTTTTCAGCCTCAAAGTATTGTTCTAGCTTCATAAACCAAACTCTAAAGTCCTCACCATTGAATTTGGACATTCAAGTTTAAACTGACGATAAGAGTCTAAGTAATAGGGCCTTACTTTTTTGGAATGAGTGAGTGAGGAACTGTCATTAATAGCTGAATTCTCACCTCCCCTTTTATCTCCAAATTGATTGTCGTCCCTTGCTGCCAAGAGTTCAAAGAAGTTCTTGAATTCCAGCTTAAGCTTTGAACGAAAGTCATCGATCTTTTCTTCCATCTTTAGATCAATTTGTTGCATTTCCTTCTGAAGTTGGGTGATATCTTTTTGTAACTGGTTGGTAGTGTTGTCCGCCATGGTTACTAGAATCTACGCTTTGATACCAATGATATTAACCAACAAATCCTGCACTGCAAATTGGATTCAAGGCTACTGAACAGAGATATATCAAAAAGAAGGGAAGAAAAAGAATAAGGGGAAGAAGAATTTGCAGAAGGGAAGAATAAAAAGGAGAGAGAATAAGAAACAAAATTATGATGAGAGAGAGATAATGTTTTTTGAATTACGAGATTCCTAGACAACTCTCACACCCACGTCTACTGTCAGTGAAATAACAGATTACATTCTCCCTGTAATTGCAACTAAGCCACTATGGGTTGAAGAGCTAAGAACATACTTGGCCTAACACATGACCAGCCTAACATAAAATAAAAATAAAACAAATTAACAGAATTAACAGACTAAATTTCTAGCATGTAACATCAAGCCTTTATTTTTATAAGAAAATTTCATAAAAAATATATATAAAGGGATACTTTTTCAAGCACGCTCGAGCCGGTCTCAATGGTGAAGAAATATAATTCCAGAGTTAACTTATTTGTGCATTGCTAAAAGTAGTTAGGGTACCTATGGATTTGGCCGAACTTCCAGTGCGATCAATGAGAGGTTTTCACCGCATCCTTCTCATTGCATTTGAAGTTAAAAACTCTAGCTAGATTAGCATTGCTGTTGAAAAAAACTAGTTTGAAAAAAGTCTATTTGAAAAGTATTGTGAAAAATTATTGCGAATCTACGAAGATTTCTGTGTGTGTGACATTGTTGTTAAAAAATATTCTGGAAAGTTAAAATGTATAAAACAGACATGATATTGCAAAGTAAATAATAAGTTATTTTCAGTACTATTCAAGTAAATTAATATTAAAATATATCAAAAAATAAATTTAAAATACTTTTTAAATAATTAATATAAATTATTGTGAAATTAAATTTAAAAATATACAAAAAATACACTTTTTAGATATTAATAAAATCACATTCAAATATAATATATTCCTATTCAAGTATATTTAATGCCAGATATTTATAATATAATTTAGAAAAGATGAATAGTTATTATACCCTCGAATAAATATTATAAAAAAAATATATTCAATTTTTGCATTTAAAAATGGAGTTAAGTGATGATATTATTGTGAATAACAAATAACTAAGTGGGTGTTTTAGTAAATTTATCTCAAATTTATAGATTGTAAACCACAAAAGCCAACAAAAACTTCAATTCACTAACTTTTGCAGTTGGCTCATTTTTTGAGATGAAAAATAGCTTCTCCACAAGAACTCGTTTACCATTGCAGTGAAAAGCTCCGTTTATAAAGCTAAATGCAATAGTAAACGGGCCCTTAGACTTTTAGGGTGCGTTTCTCTTTGAATTTTAAAATTTTGAATTTTTTTGAAATGTTAACATTTTAAAATATATAAATTTAAAATACTAACATTTATAATTTTATTGTTTGGATAAATATTTTTAGAATTTTTTTTTGAATATTGGAATTTGATGACATAAAATAAGTAATTATAATAGAGACATAATAATACTAGAGATTAATAAGAAAATTGAGAAAAATATATAATATGAGTGTCGTTAAATTTGTGAAAATGTATACAGGTTACTAATAAAAAGAAAAAAAAAATTGAAATAAGTTTTTGTGTTAGAATTAAAGAAAATAAAAGTTGCGTAAAAAAAATAATAAATGTTAATATCATATTAAAAAAATCAAGAAATGTGAAATTTGAAAGAGAAATTTGAGCCCTCTAAAATTTCTCCTTCAAATTCCAAAAAATTTGACAATTTTTATTTTGTCAAACAAAATATTTTCACTTTAGAAATTTGAAAGTCTCTTTATAAATAATTCTATCATTAAAATCTCTTATCCAATCGCACACTTAAAGGTTTAATGGAATGAAAAACCTCATTTTTTACATTTCTAATCTTTTTTATTTCATTTTAAGGAAAAAAATTGTAATTATTTTAAGTAGTAAATAAATTTATATCTCAATATATTATTATCAATTTTTTTCATTCTTTTATTTAAAATTTTGAAATAATTTAATATAATAAATAAAATTTTTCATCCTATAACAATAATCGAAAGGAATCCCTAAAATTGATAATCAATTGGTCTTAATAATTAGTTGACATGTGTTTTATTTAATTGATTTTTTAATGTTGGTCTTAACATTGGGATGAGGTAACGAGTTTAATGGTTTATAATTTTTTTCGTTGTTTTGCTGTGTGGAGTGATTTTGATATGTTGGAATGATTGAAGAACAAGTTTTTTCGCGTGCATGTTTTTTTGATGTGAAAGGTACACGTCTTTAAACTCTTTTTTCCTTTTTTTTTTTTTTTTTTTTTCTTTCATCTCTTCACACTTTTAGTTTATTTCATTTCTGCGGTATTGTCTAAATATGATAATTTGTGTATCTGTATCATATTTCTATATTTTTTCGTGTCATAATTATATTTAAGGTATTTTATATTTATATAAATTTTGACGTGTTAATAATTTATGTTATATAAATTTTGACATATTTGTGTATTCGTATTGTGTCCGTGTTTTTTTTTTGTATCGTGTTGTGTGTTTTAGTTATTTTTTCTGTGTCGTGTTTGTATTATGTAACCATGTCGTATCCAATATTACCAAATCTCCAAGTCAATTATTTTTTAATTGTTCTTTCAGATTTTTCATTTTATTCAAAGGGTACGGATCTCAAAGCTTTTTTTTATTTTATTATTTTTTATCTTTTCTTTTCTTTCATCTGTTCTTTTTTTTTTTTTTTTTTCATTTCTGGTATTGATTTTTGGGTTTGTTCGTGTTGCCTAGGTTGGTTTTTTTTAAATGATTCTTTAGTTGCATTTTTTATATTTTCAAATTTTGCATTTTATTGAAGGGTCGTGTGAGTTTTGTTGTTTTATGTTTTTTTTTTTAACAACAAATGATGTTTTATTTTTTCTTTTTTTATTAAGAGATTCTTCTATGTTTTTGTTGCTATGTAATATTGGTGTTTCTGTACTTTGTATGTTGATTGTTGTGATGTAGCTCAATTATTGAAATGATCAAACATGCAAAATATTATTCACTATTTTTGTTTTATTCAATTCTTATTAATTAATCATGAAGTATATTTATTTTTTTTTTATTCGTTTGAAGTTTGTTTAAATTAGAGTTGAACTTTCATGCTTTCAGGTCTTCTTTTTTGTTTGAGATATTGTTTCAGAAAATTTCAAGTGAGTGATATATGGTGTTTAATTTTTTCATTGTTTTATATATTCACTACCTTAAGATTTTACTGTCTTAATATTTTTCTTTCAACATTTAACAATAATAAAACCGAAACAAAGCGAAAATTTCGCACTAGTTATATAATAAAATTTTAGTTATTTATTAATTTTATAAATATAAAATAATTTTAAAATTTTATTATATACAAATTTAAATTTAATATATTTTTTTACTATAATTCACTTCACCATCATCGTTATTTTAGTATCCAACCACATATTTCACTATTAATTTTAATCTCACTGTTATAATACTCAATCTCATCATCTCATCATCATTACTAATTTCAATATCACCAAAATCAAATTAACCGTCCATCAAAATGTAGCTCAATGAAATAATAGTACCTTACCTTAAATTTCAGCTAGACTTGGCAATTCGTGCATCCTATAGTGTTTGTGTATTTTGTCGTGTCATAATCGTATTTAAGGTATTTTATATTTATATAAATTTTGATATATTAATAATTCGTATCATATAGATTTTAAGACATTCGTATATTCGTGTCATATTCGTGTTATATTTTTATATTGTGTTGTATTTTATGTCGTATTTTAATTATTTTTTCGTGTAATATAATTTGGTCATGTTTCAGCAAAGCATTACTAAATGGCAAATTGCATACCTTTAAAATCATGCTACTGATATTTGCTTTTGACCATATATCTTATGTGGTTTTGTTGTATCTGTGCCTAATTAAGCTGGTCTTGGGCTTCCAAGTTCTAATATTACTGTTAAAAAAATTTGGATTAAAAAACGTTTGACTCAAAAAAATGTGTCTAAAAATATGATAAAAAATTATGATTTTAAAATTTTTAAATATTTAGCATTGCTCTGAAAAAATATTGTGGGAAATTTAAATATAAAAAAAGGATATGTTTAAAATATTAAAAGTGTAAAGATTTGAGGATAATAAAGTTATTTTATCTAAAAATTAATTTTCAAAGTCAAAAATTATATTTTTTTTATTTTTTAATTTGATTTTTTAAATTATAATTTTAACAATAAAAACTATTTTTTTTTACTTGTTTAGCATTTGCGGTAAAAAAGTAACTTTTTTTCAAATGGAATGCTAAACAAGGCCATATGAACCATACAGGGTCAGGCTAGTATATGGTTGTCTTTGCCAAGACCTGAGGCCTCTTCTCTTCTCTACTTTATCTGTCTGTCAAAATGGCGGCAGAATTTGTGTTTCGAAGAAGACCTGCATCAACTCAATGTCAATCTTTTTTTTCTTCTTCTTCTTCTCAAAGTCAGCTTTTACGCTTCACTGTTCGGGCTTCTCATTCCATTGATGACAAGAATAGAGCCTACAAGCAAACTTGGTCTGTTTCCTTTTTTAGCTCCTTTTTCCTTTCTTTCTTTCTTTCATTTTTGTTGACGAATTTACCTTCTTAGCGTTATAATTCCAAATGGGTTTCGGAGTTAATCCTAAAACAAGACTGATTTTGCTTTCTTTTCCTTTATGCTTTTAAAATCTGATTACCAAAATTGTATAGAGATTTTTTTAAGCTGAAAAAACTGAGAATAAAATGGCTTTTTTTTTTTTTTTTAATAAAAAAAACTGGGAACGTTGTTGCTGGGGTTATTGGAAGAATCTTCTCTTTGCAAAAAATCTAATTACTTTTCTTGGTTAGAGTAGCTACATTGCTGTATCTTATTGCCATATTAAAATATTGCTGATGCTCCCATTGATTTTTCAGAGACTTTGACAGCTGCAACTATTTAATATGTGGATTTTTCTTCTGTTATATATATTCTGCACCACTGATTTTTCAGTGACTGAATTGATGCCGTACATTATTTTCATATGACCAGAAAGATAGCATGTTGCTATGTTTGATTTTGAAATATCAAATACTAGGAGTCAAGGACTGCTTTAAGTACTTCTAATGTGCATGTTCAGTAACTTGCTTATCTCATTGTATAATGCCTCTTACTTTAAAAGAATGTGAAGGGATTTTAATAATATTCCAGGCTAAATCTCTATGCTTTTGAAACTCTGGCATGTTTAAGTGAGAGATGCTTGTGACATGCACAGCTACTGTTAGAGGATCTAAAATGTTTCGGTAGGCATTTGAAACTAAAAATCTTATCGAAAGGCTAATTCTATTTGATTAGCTAATTGGAGTATTACTGGGTAAACTTATGTTTCTTCTGTAGGTAGCGGCGTAGCTGGTGATGTTAACTTTAACATTCTAAATGCCTTTCTTAACTAAACAAGCTGGAACAGAATACTGAAAGGAAATTGTTAATCCGATGGTGTCACTTCAGCATATAAGTTTTCCTTGCAGGGCATTATAGATAATTTATGGTTTCTTGGTTTTACAAAGAAATTGCTAGTCATTAGAAGAATTTGCAATTTTGATAAATTCATTGCAATCTTTTGTTTTTCATTTGCTGAGTTAACATCTTATTATCACTACTTACATTAGGTCTATTTTCATTGAAAAGGAAGATTGAAGATGTCATTCTCCTAGCTGAGATGTTGGCACCAACTGCCCTGGAACTTGAAGAAGCGAGGAAAATCAAGCAAGAAGAGATGATATATGATTATAATCTATGGGATGACCCAGCTAAATCCAATGAAATTCTTGTCAAGTTGGCTGATAGTGCAAAGTTATTAATGCTCTCAAAGATTTAAAACACAAGGTAATGTGCACCAGAGACTAGTTTAAAGGAGTGTTATTTGAAAATTTCACATTTCACTTTATAGAAATATCAGATAGGGATTTGTTTGATTTTGTTAGCATCTAAAATAGACCTCTTGGCACCTTACTTTTACAAATGCATACATAGTTCGTTAGTTTTTGCTCCATAACTTCTTTGTAGCATTAGGACTTTATTAGTAGATCTTTATTGAAGCTTATTATTATTAGTTTTGGTCTTCTTGTGGAGGAACTGAAGGTTTTCAGAGAGTTATAAAACAATTTTTGCTTGTTTCTGCAGGTTGAAGAAGCAAAACTGATCACACAGTTGGCTGAGATAGATGCTGTCAATTTCAACCTCTTTGAGCAAGCATATGATGCATCTCTAGTGTTAGTGATTTGTTAGACACATATAAGGATCTAAGGGGCGCCCATGTGACATGGAGAGGGCATGTGTCATTATTAAAAGCTGGTTCAGGAGGCACCAAATCTGAGGTTTGACTTCCACTGTTCCTTTTCTTTTCTCTTGAATTTAGCTTTGTCTAATTAAATGTGTAACCTTTCTCTAATGAAATGTCTTATGGCTTCAAGATTTTTCTTCTGATTATGTGTATAGGCTTTTTAAATGCCAAATTGAACAGATAAATAGGCAACGCTGAGTCAGATATTTTTAACTTGGCATACAAATAAGCATTTTTGTTGATTCTAGGTTGCAAGACTTCTTAATTGGATGGAGTTTTGTGATTAACTTTTTATATTTCCAATGTTTTGTCAAGTTATCTGATGTCAAGATTTCTTGTGTACTGAGAGTGGACAATTCAAACATGGATTTAGATTATTATTAACGTACAAACTTAGTATCGAACAAAATTTAACTCTTACAAGGTTCGTCCCATGTCATTTTGTGAGCATTTACTATTCCTCCCATGTAGAAATTTATAGAGTTTTGAAGCTGATCTCTTTTTTAGGTTATGGATCTAAGCTAAGGTGGATGCCATCATTTTAGGAAGTGTTTGTTCATGCAGCAAGCTTGGAACGTGAGACATGGTCAGAATGATGCTTGGTTAGGTTTTTGGTTGTTTGTGATCCGCAATTATATTCTGTTGTTGTCTAACATTTTGTTCAAAAATAATCTTCCACTTCAGGTGTGGACTGAACAACTTCTTAGCATGTATGTCAAGTGGGCCAAAAAGCAAGGTTATACGGGCAGACTGGTTGAGAAGAACCTTTCTACGAATGGTGGTATAAAGTCAGAAACTATTGAGTTTGAATTCGAGTATGCTTATTGTTTTCTTTCAGGAGAGAGGGGTGTCCATTTCATGATAAGAAGTTCTCAAAATGGATCTGGTCACAATGAGGTAAGTTTACTAGTACCTTTCTGACCTGAGATTCAGGTCATCAGAATTTCTCACCTGTTTAACACCGAGGAATATATGTACTAACTCCTTGATTTTCTTTCCTTCTCCCCCCACCCACTTACCTTTTTTGTCATTATTAGAGCCCACTCTATCTCACCCAACCTTTTTTTTGGATAATCTTGCAGGCTAGTTCAGTAGGTGTTGATGTTGTTCGTCTTTTCCTTGGAACAACTTCTGACCTCCAAATCAGTGATGAGGATTTGATTCTCTCGTCCCCTTTGTTATTTGGAGAAAAGCAGAGCTGGACTGGATATACAGTCTGTGTTCAGCATATCCCTACTGGCATAACTTTCCAATCTTCGGGTGCTTAATTTTCTATCAGAAATCATTATCCTTGCTTTATTTGGAGTCAACCCTTAGCTTATATTTAGTTCAAATTATCTAGAATTTTCTAATTTGTTTTAATCAAATTGGTTTGGTAAATAGCATATGAAGGTAGAAATAGGTAATGTACTATAATTTAGTTAACACTGGCAGCCGGTCTGGATGGTGAAGAAATATAACTCCAGAACTAACTTATTTGTATATTGCTGAAAGCATTTAGTGAAGTAACAGTATCTCACCTTAAATTTCAGCAAAGCAGAATGAAATGAATCTTATTACTTACTGGTAAATTGCATGCATACCTTTAAAATCATGCTATTGGTAGTTGCTTTTGAGTTTTGACCATGAAATGAAGGCATCCATAAAAGCAATTATCATTGACAAAGGCAGAAGGTGTTTTGCCCAATCTCAGCATAAAATTGTTATGAATATGGATATATTTTCAGGAAATGTCTGGTTCTTGAGTTTTTTGTGCTTGATGATGGCAAAATGGTTAAGAATAGTTTTCAAAAAGCTGGTTATATTAGCTTCTCCGTATCAGAAGGAACGAATACATGATATGCAAAAAATCTCTTCTTGATAGCCTTCAAAAATCCTTTTTATTATTTTTTTTGAGAGGGGGGGGGGGGTGCACATTGATAGAGTATGATATGGATGCTTTGAGCTTTTTTTTTTTTTTTTTTTTTTCTCTATTCTTACTTTGTACTCCAAGGTTGTCTCTTTTTTTGTTTCAGCAATGTCCCCCAAAACCTTCTTTTGATTTTTCTAAAGGGAAAGGAAAGTAAATCATTTTTTATGTGCAGGTGAGAGGAGCTACTTTGCTAATCAAATCAAAGCCCTCAATCGGTTGAAGGCCAAACTGATTGTCATAGCAAATGAGCAAGGAGTCTCCAGTTTAAGTTGCATCAAAGCAGATGCCGTCATGGACGTGTGGAAAAAGGAAACTCGGAGGTACATTTTTCACTCCAGCAAGTTAGTAAATTTTTTAACTCGGAGGAAACTCAGAGTACACGTGTGGAAAAACCGGCATTGAATTGCCTGACCTAAACTCTGTTCTGGATGGAAATATTGAACCCCTTATCGGAGCTCATATCAACACTAGACGGTCGAATTTTACAACCTAAATTTGCGTTGCTTACTTGTACTCCCTACAACTGAAACATTTTTACTTGCATATGATTTTGAAATATAAACCTGATCTACATTTTGATATTTCAGTTCTCACGTGAGTGATCAAAGAACTAGTTGATGGCATAGCTGTGGATTCTGAATAATGAAAAGCTACTGTGATTTCTATTCCATTGAAATTGTCCTATGTTGCTCCAACTCTTCATTTTTTTTTGAAGTATCAGTATCCGACATCCATGTCCGATGCATATCCGAATATGGGTATGGTGATATAACCTTCCAAGGATCCTCAAAATACATGAAAAAACTTAGAAAAAATTGGACATACCTGTGTCGGAAACATACCCGTATCCAACACTCGCACTCGAGTTCGAGTAACATAGAAACTGTCAATTACGTTGTTGATATCGTTATGATGTTTATTTGCTTGTTTACATCAAGGATTCATGCCCAAAGCATTAGAGCCCCCACTTAAGCAGGTACTGATGCAGTTTTTAAAGACTTTCTTCTGAAACAGCTGCAGTTAGTTGTTCATTCCGGTCAGGTTGACACTAGAGAATAACTTGTAGAGCAGACCTTCAAAGCATGCTAGTGAGGTACCAGTCCGTTACAGAAATCTTACAGCAAACATTCCAACGGTAGAAGCAGTTGCACACTAAATTGAGGCGAAAGAGCGACATGTGCATTGATGAAAATCCCAACTAGAGTATTATTTTTGTTTCCAAGACAGGGATTATTAGAATCTGGTCAAATGGCAACCTTGTGTTGAAGCCAGAGAAAGCTAATTTTTCATGCAAAACGAATATCCAAACAGCAAACTTATGTTACTCGAAGTTGGATGCGAGTGTCAGATGAGTATGTGTCCGATATGGGTATATTTAATTTTTTTTAAAGATTTTCATGTATTTAGAGAGTTATTTAGAGAGTTATTGAAGGATCATATCCTTACACCCATATCTGATACTTATATATGGATATATGTCGGACACGAATACTTTAAAAACAATAAAGAGTCATAGTAACATAGAAGCAAACTAATCTTCTGGTATGAACAAAACGAAAAGGCCATTTGGCTTTGACAGATGTTTGAGAAAGAGTTTAGTGGCAAAATTATCCAATAAAAACTTGTCTTTTAAGTTTTAACTATCCCATTTGGAAAGGGTTGAGTATAGTGAGTATAGTGTTTTTTCTGATTCAGTAGTAGGAACAAAATCTATTAAAACTGGAAAACATCTATTTTATTTAAAATTAGATTTTGACACACCATTGAAAAAGAAAAAAATTTATGTGATGAATGGGTAGCTTTTTTTTTTTTTTTTTTTTTAAGAAATCGAGTGATGGATAATTTTTAAAGTACATGTAAAATAAAAAAGGTTTTTTTATTCAAATATAGCCAAAAAAAAATTCCTAAAATACCGTTCATTTTAGATTATTTCCCAAAATCCGCTGGTTTTAACACTAGCTGGGAAATCGCCACCCCCCATGGCGATTTCCCAGCGTAAAAAAACACATTTTGGCTAAAAATACCAAGGGAAATCGCCATGGGGGTGGCGATTTCCCTTCATGTATAATTTTGTTTTTTTAATTAATAAGCAATTTTAATTTTTTTTTAATTTGTACATTTTATTTTTTAATTTTAAAAATTATAAATTAAATTAAATTTCTTATTAAATTTAAATATGGAAATTTTTTTTCTTATAAAAATTAAAAAAACAAAATAATATTTCTTCTTAAATTTGTATATCAAAAATTTTATTTGTAAGTTTTGTTTTAATTTTAAAAATTTGTAAGTTTTGTTTTTTAATTTTAAAAATTATAAATTAAATTAAAATAATTTTTTTATAATTTAAAAAAAAAAAGAAATTTCGTAAGGTATATTTTATTATTTAAAATTTATGAACAAATTTTTTTAAATTTTGTTAATTGATTTGTATTAGATAAAAATAAAAAACAAAAAACAAAAAACAAAAAAACTTGGATTACATTTTCCCTTATATGTACAATAATAATCCAAAGTACATGATAAGTTGACAAAAACATGTAATTCGTTTATTGTTGATGCGAAGTCTCCCCCAATGTGCCAGATCGATGCGGACAATTTCGACGGTTATGACCTTCATTTCTGCATAATCCACAACGTTTTGGTTGGCCTTTCTCCCTGAGGTCCATTTCATTACGAATACGACTTGATTTTGGCCGACCATGTGGATTTCTCCGTATTTCTTGATTGGGACACACTTCTGGACCATCATATTGAGGCCAGTAACCTTCATTTCCAACAGCTTCGAACTCATGTCTATAAACATTCAATATAGTTTCCAGTCTATAGACTTTGTCCACATATTACATGCAATCTACATGGACATGTGCACAGGCAGCAACTACATGTGAACAAGGGAACCTTTGTGCTTGAAACTTTCCACAATCACACCACATGTCACTAAGGTTGACTTTGTACTTCATTGCAGAAACACCCTCTTGTGGATCAACCAACTCTTCAACCAGAAAAGATTGATTTGCTCGCGTAAAATTACGAACAATGTGGGAGTTAGCTTTCCTGCGATTTTCTTGCATAGCCTGTGTGACTGTTTCACAATATGTGTGCCCTCCCTCCATCATGGCAATTTGCTTGTTCCCCATCTTAACAAAAAGTGCAGCCAACCTATAATATGTTGATTGCACTAAAGCAGTAATGGGAAGATGACGCGTTCCCTTCAACACCGAATTGATAGATTCAGCTAGGTTGGTTGTCATATGGCCATAACGTCTTCCTTGATCATATGACTGCGCCCACTTCTCCTTGGGGATCCTATCAAGCCAATTAGCCGCCTCTGCATTTTCTCCACAAAGATTGTCATACATGAAATGAAAATTCGGTCGCCTCAACTCGTATCCTAATAAATTTTAAAACAAAAAACTTGTGAATTTCAGTATTATTTTATATGCTAAACGAAATATAAGAGATAAAATAACTATGATTTGATTTCATACCCATGTTAACAATTTGTCGACGCAATTCCTTATTGTTAAACTTTTTCATAAAGTTCGCTGCAATGTGTCGAATGCAGTACACTGAATATGCATGTGGAGGATTCCATCCACCATCGCGTCTAATCGCAGCTTTGATGGCTTCATGTCGATTAGACATCAAGCAAATGCCAGGCTGTTTTGTCACGTGTCTGCGCAAGTTACTGAGAAAGAATGACCAAGCCTCTGTTGTCTCACCCTCCACAATGGCAAAGGCAATTGGCAGTATGTTTCGGTTGCCATCTTGTGCAATAGCTAACAATAATGTGCCTTTGTATTTTCCATATAAGAAAGTACCGTCTATTTGCACAATAGGTTTACAATACGGATACCCTTCAATGCACGACTTAAATGTCCAAAATAGTCGATGGAATATTCTCTTACCCTGGACCAGTCGATCACCGTGATATGCAGGTACCGTTTGCAATTCCACAATTGTACCAGGCACGAAATGTTGCATTGCACCTAACCATTTAGGTAGCTCATTGTATGATCTTTCCCAATCGCCAAATACTCGAACAATTGCCTTTTGCTTTGCTTGCCATGTTTTCTTGTAGGAGGTGATGTATCCATACCGGATTCGCATCTCAGCGACCAAAACTGAAACGGAAATCTCCGGATTTGCTTGGACCAATGACAAAATGCATGAACAGATCATGTTACAATCTAACTTGCAATGATCTTGTGAAATCCTCCCCGATGTGCAAGTATGAGGCCCTTCATATTTTCTAATCTCCCATAGCTGTTTCTTCTTCATAAAAGTTGCCCTTATTCTCCAATTACACCCATTCCCATACATTACGCACTTGGCATAATATTTCGTCCGCTCAGATTCAATTACTCTGTAATCTACAGAGTTTTTGATGTTATAGTGCTTGATAGCTGAAAGCACAGCCTCTTTCGTTGGGAATTGTAACCCAACACACAGATCAACTGCAGATGGATCAAATGTCAGAGGCATAGCTAATGTATGAGCATACTCTGGAAATTCCGGCACATGCATTGCCTCCAGATCCAGTGTATGCATATGGGATGCAGCCTCATATGGGGGAATATCTCCATGAGTGTTGATATCTCCATGAGTGTTGATATCTCCATGAGTGTTGATCTCAGCAGGGACGACGTCTGGGTCAGAATCAGTATTGTCATCACTTGCGAATTCAGCATCCTCTTCCTGCTCACTAAATTCACCAACATCTTCACCATGGACTCCACGTGGACGAACAGGATCAACACCAGCTGGCTCATCTTCGAGGGTAGTAGGAATTAGGGTTTGTGAGACTAATGAAGTCTGAAAAGTTGTAGCTTGAGATAAGGGCACGACTTCTTCTGTGGGAACGTCGTATGTAGTGTGAACATAGAACGACCCAGAATCATAATCTTCTATGGGAAAGTTTTCTGTTGTGCAAACATTTGAAGGGCCGCAATCATCGTTAACATCATCTATGTCAGCATATAACTCAAGTACACCAACATTTGCAAATGTCACATGAGCATAAAACATGCATCTGACATCATCATTATCTTCAAGTGGAAATGTTCTATATCGGACACATCCTTCACCAATAGAAAGAGGATGCCTGTACTTAACCTCTGAAACTCTTTTTCTATTTCCAGCTTTAATTTTTGTATGAGTTTGCAGCTTCAGTTCCTCTAATGTGATGTCGTCTTCAACACGAAAACTTTTTGGACGTTCACAATCAAAGGTAGCACCTTCGTCAGTATTATGAATTTGGCCATTATAGTAGACCAATGCGATCACTCTATTGCTCATGTTGTGTAGTAATGAAACTAAGAAAGATGAGAATGTAGGTATTATCACTCCGCAAAAGAAAGAAGAAATATAGAAGGATGAGAATGAGGAGGTTTTAGCACTCAGGAAAAATCTGATTGAAAAATTGTTGTAGGGGGTATTGTAAACCTTCATAAGTATTATGAATTTATAATGGTTCATTATGTTGTACCAGATGACAAATCCCATCCTTTGTATAGGATGGAATCTGATTCTGATACTCTGCCTAGGACTATTTGACTGAAAAAGTTATAACTTATTCAATGCAAAATGTGATTGATAAATCCCATCATTTGTCTCATCCATTGCAGAAAGAATCTAATTCCAATATTTTCTGCAGCATTTGATGGACTGAAAAATAGCTGAAAACCTGTCTAAAACCCTAAATCATCAGTCTTATCCATTGCAGAAAGAATCAAGTTCCAATATTTTCTGCAGCATTTGATGGATTGAAAAATAGCTGAAACCTGTCTAAAACCCTAAATCATCAGTCTTATCCATTGCAGAAAGAATCAAGTTCCAATATTTTCTGCAGCATTTGATGGACTGGAAAATAGCTGAAACCTGTCTAAAACCCTAAATCATTAGTCTTATCCATTGCAGAAAGAATCAAATTCCAATATTTTCTGCAGCATTTGATGGACTGAAATATAGCTGAAACCTGTCTAAAACCCTAAATCATCAGTCTTATCCATTGCAGAAAGAATCAAGTTCCAATATTTTCTGCAGCATTTGATGGACTGGAAAATAGCTGAAACCTGTCTAAAACCCTAAATCATCAGTCTTATCCATTGCAGAAAGAATCAAGTTCCAATATTTTCTGCAGCATTTGATGGACTGAAATATAGCTGAAACCTGTCTAAAACCCTAAATCATCAGTCTTATCCATTGCAGAAAGAATCAAGTTCCAATATTTTATGCAGTATTTGATGGACTGAAATATAGCTGAAACCTGTCTAAAACCCTAAATCATTAGTCTTATCCATTGCAGAAAGAATCAAGTTCCAATATTTTCTGCAGCATTTGATGGACTGGAAAATAGCTGAAACCTGTCTAAAACCCTAAATCATCAGTCTTATCCATTGCAGAAAGAATCAAATTCCAATATTTTATGCAGCATTTGATGGACTGAAATATAGCTGAAACCTGTCTAAAACCCTAAATCATCAGTCTTATCCATTGCAGAAGGAATCCAATTCCAATATTTTCTGCAGCATTTGATGGACTGAAATAAAATTTTCTTTTTTAAATTTTAATAAGAAATAAAATTGTATTTTTTTAAAATTTTAATCATAAATTAAATTAAAATTATTTTATCAAATATCCAGTTTTAAACTGTAACAATCTATACTATTATTAAAAACAATGATTAAATTGATGTCACGAGTTAATCGAATACCAACTCAATAAAAGAAATCAAATTAAAAAAATTATTTTACGATACCAACTTAAAAATAACTTCTTTATTTAAAAAAGTAACTCGATAAATTTATTTTTAAAAAAAAATTTGTTTACATTTTACATCATTAAAATATTTTTGATATAAATTAAATTTTGCTTTTTATAATATTACAAAATTATAAAAAATACAATTTTTGATATAAATATTTAATAATCAATATAATCTTCTTTTTTAAATTTTAATAAGAAATATATTTTTATTTTGTATAAAAATTTAATAATAAATTAAATTACATTTTTAATATTTATTTAAAATAATTAAATAACCAAACCTAAAAAAATTTAATTTAATTTATAATTTTTAAAATTAAAAAATAAAATGTACAAATTAAAAAAAATTTAAAATTTGTTTATTAATTAAAAAAAAAAATTATACATGAAGGGAAATTGCCACCCTCCATGGCGATTTCCCTTCATCTTTTTTGCAAATATTGCTAAAAATACCAAGGGAAATCGCCATGGGGGGTGGCGATTTCCCTTGGTATTTTTAGCCAAATTTGCAAAAAACACCAAGGGAAATCGCCACCCCCCATGGCGATTTCCCTTGGTATTTTTAGTTAAAATGTGTTTTTTTACGCTGGGAAATCGCCATGGGGGGTGGCGATTTCCCAGCTAGTGTTAAAACAAGCGGATTTTGGGAAATAATCTAAAATGAACGGTATTTTGGGAAATTTTTTTTTGGCTATATTTAAATAAAAAAACCAATAAAAAATATTATTTTAGAAATAAAAACACATACATACTCTTATTTTATATTTTATTTAATTATGAAGTTTTGTTCTCTTAATACTAAATACCAAAGCGGCAAAAGTAATATGATTCAAAGACAAATTACTCATTAACCCTTACTTTTCAAAATATAATATATACTAATATAGATGAATTTTATACATACCAATAGTGATGAAATAAATATACTATAAGAAATTGAAGTGACTAATGGGAACAAGAAGCAAGCGTTTTCAAAAAAAATAAAAATAAAAATAAATAAATAAATAAAGAGAATCACATGGAGTTGTGAGCTGTCTTAAAATGCCTTGCTAAAAACGCAAAACAGAGTAACGTGGAAGCCCCTGGACTCTGTTACCACTTACCAGTATCTTGGTCTTGAAAACCCAAGTAATTGCATGCACAACAAAACCAGGATCATGGTTCTCCCTTCCCTTTATTTCGGCACAACCTAACCACAAACATTTTGTGCTTCTTCCTTCACTTCTACTGTGAGTCTCTTCCTCTTCAATCTTTACATATACGGATACATGTAACTGTACTCGAATATGTACATGCATGAATTGTTTTATGGGTATGTATGCAAGACTTTGCTTTGGAAGAAGGTTTTTTTTTTTTGGTTGGGGGTAAGAGGTGTCTTTTGCTTTTGCTTGATGCTCTTATTGGTTGCTAACAAGCCTAACCACATGGGAAAGGAAAGAAGCATGTTCTGTCTTCTGGGTATTTGACTATTTGATATTTTATTAGGCGTAACCTGGAAAATGAAAGACTTAATTGAGTGAGAATGTTCCTAATTTTTCTTGGTTTCTCAGTTTGACAGTCTGGGCTCTAGAGTAGACTCAAAATTCGTTGCTCGAAACTCGGCTCGAGCTTGATCGAATACTATTTTCCAAACTCGAGCTCGGCTTGAGATAAAATTGAACTATTCAAGCTCGGCTCGATTAAGCTCGATTAAGCTCGTTTACTCAATTTACATACTCGAGCTCGAGTTCGAGCTCGAGCTCGTTTCATATACAAATTTTTTTATATTTAAATAATAGTTTTTTAAAAAAATGATAAAATACCTTACACAACAACCAAAAAATTAAAAATCTCAATCAAAATAACAATTTATTACATCAGGTCAAATTATTAAACTTAAAAATTAAATTCATAATCTACACAACATCTTCTCCTCAACAATACAAAGCCAACCCACACTTAAAAGCTTGCTTTCTGCCTTTCACCACCCTCTTCATGTTCAACCTGATCAAATCAACAATATACAATATACATTAGAAAATGGCATCTCTTAATGCTCATATTCTGCAAAGTTCACCAATGATAGTAAATATAAAAAAAAAAAATGAACACATCTTTTAGTAGGCAGGTGAAGCCCAGAAAAATGATACACTAAATGCAGCCTTATTTCCAACCACCCAAAGCACTACGTAATAGGAAACTGTAAAACTCTTTAGTCCTAAAAGGCTCCTGAACTTTAATTCCCACTTTCAGATATTCAAATGAAAGATTTTGTAGATTTTAATTCTGAATCCCAAAGTAATAGGAAACTGTAAAACTCTTTAGTCCTAAAAGGCTCCTGAACAAAGTAAATAAAAAACAACAATCGCATCCGAGTTCATCACATGCCTTTAATAATCTAGGTCAAGTAGTGCAGATGAAATATAGAAATTTAAGTACTTGTAGTAACTGTACAACTCAGCAACCCGTAAAAATTGAATCTTCAGATATTTCATTACTATATCTACCAACTATCAAGCAAGGCAAAGTATCTGAAGAATTTGAAGTTACCATAAATGCAAAATAACATAGATAATCATTTCTCGTACATCCTAATATACCTGTAACATAAACAAATTTTATGGTAAATATCATCATCACCCAGTAACAACCACCCAAAGAAAAGAAAAACACAGAGAAATTAGCCAATTACTAATCCCAACCTCCCCAATACATAAATTTTAACATTGATCAAGTAGGCTACTACTAATTAATGAAATTGGTAATCTTACTATTCGCCGTAAGAAACTTATATTAATTGAAAATTGAGGTTTTATTTACTACTAATTAATGAAATTGGTAATCTTATTATAAGTTGAGAAGCTACTTTTTATCCATTGACAATACTCTCCACCAGTTGATACACTACACTACCCAACAATGTTAAAACAGAGATAAAAATTGACATAAGGATAGGCTTAACAAATGCAAACATGTGATGTCCAAAGACAATAATCCCCAGTTTCTAAATTCATTGCCCAATAGATGGACTTTAACCACAAGCAATGTTCAGTATATATATACGACAGCCTAATATATATATATATAACTTTGATAATAAAATTTCAAGCAATGACCTAGCAGATCTTCAAGAAGCCCTAAATTCCAGCACCTAAAGTAAACTATATGAATTTGTAGTTCCTAAACGGCATTCGATTAATAACATGTGGCTTAGTCATCCTATTAGCCCTAAATCAGGACAAAATTTCAAGCAAATAAGTTGAAATAAGGAAATAATCTGGATCTAATAATAAATCGTAAGAACTACCAAAATGCAGCAATTACAATAAACTATCGGAATACATAAACTACCGATCAAAAAACAAACCGTAGAACCAAGTTGAAGATCCAAAGAGAAACGAGGAAACGCAAAGCGTAGATTCAATCAACTATGGCAAAAAAAGGGATTTTAAGATCACAAAAAAAATCTAATTAGCTTTTTGATGTGCCCAGAAACTAGGCGCGACTGAGAGGAGCTGAGGGGAAAAAATTAGGGTTGGGGTTTAAGGTTATATATATATATATAGAGTAAGGGTAAAATGGTAAATTTATATTAAAACATTAAAAATATATATTATAAAATAAAAAGCTCGATTAGACTCACGAGCCACTCGAATCGAGTATTGAGATACTCGAACTCGGCTTGCTTGATAGCTCGAGCTGCTCGAGCTCGAGCTCGGCTCGATAACGACCGAATCGAATTCGAGTTTTTTTCGAGCCGAACTCGAGTAGCTTGCGAGCACAGGTGTCTCATTTACACCCCTACTCAAGAGTGTTCTGTTTAAGGAATAAGGATGGAACAGAATGGCTAAGAAATTCTTGCTGTTAGATTTCTATGATTATTTGATGATGATGATGAGTTTGTGGTTTTTAGCTTAAAAGTGGGTTGGGTAATTGCTTTGTTTATTAGAAAATTATCATATATTCAGCAATGAAGTTTTAAGTTTCGCTATTGGTTTTATATGATTGATACGGATAGATGTTCAATTGAGTTACTATAACTTTGGCTCCGTTTGGTTGGTGCTTTTGTTTTTTGGTTTTAGCTATTTGTCCCTTGTTTTTAGTTCATTTTTTATTTTTTGCTTTTAGCTTTCTAATGCAAAAGGTAAAAACTAAAAGCACCAACAAAATGGAGCCTTAGTGATTTCCTTGAATAATGAATAGTATTAACTTATGTGTTCAGAGAAATGATACTAATGTTTGTGTTTAGAGAAAAGGGTAAAGGATAGGATACTAATGTCCGCAAAATCGACTTGGATAAGAACTGGATATTAGAATGTCCAAAAGATTTCCAACTAAAAAGCTTTCTTTTGGTCCTCACTGATAGAATAATTGTGTCATTTCTTGGTTAGTTGGTCATGAAGGTGTCTTTTAGGGTGTCTTTTGTACTTAGGATGATGAAGGGATTGGACAAGAGAAGATAAGAACATGGATAGGGTTTTATTAAAAAAAGAAAGCGGATAGGATTAGATGGTTTTATTCTATCTTATGTCCGTGATGCAAGATTAAAAGTTGGATTTGATCATTTCTATCATATGCCATATTTGGTTTATTATGGTAAAAAAGTACGTTATGATGATGTCTTTTTGTGCAATCGAGCATTAGGTTCAATGATTGATGCATGTATTTTGAGTTGGGTCTGGATCTCCCTTCTTCCAAATAAAAAAAAAAGATGATATCTTCTAGTCATTGGTCAAAATAACCTTTATATATACTAAATACAAAGTTTTAAAGAAATGTGGACTTTTATGGGTAAAATACAGAACTTCAGGCAATATTTATTTGTTGATATCTAGCCCAGATTAAAGCAACTTAACCTTTTCGACAGGATTGAGTCCAATTCTTGGAGTAGGAGAGCAAGTTACCCAATTCCGCATCCTATTCTTCTTTTCAAGTAAATATCAAACATGCTATATGATAATTTTAATCCTTTACCCTCTATAATATTGAGTAGAAAAGACACCCTTAGTTGGGGGAATTAACAAGGGGAAATATAATAACTATTTGCCTGTTGGAAATAGAAATGTCCTTATGCAATATTTGGCATATCACATCTCACTATTAGACTACCTATAAAATTTTACTGCTATTTTTTTTTCATACAATTATGTTCAGTTTCTTATTGTACTATCTTGGTACTTTGTTTGACCACTTTTATTGTTTCCTTTTCTTATCCCGATTTAATTGCAGGATTGATGTTTCATGATGATTGTTCACACAAAAGCTGTTCTGAAGTGTAGGACTTTTGGATTTTCAAACTTCCATGAAAAATAACACTAGTTTTCCATTAGACCAAGACAGAGGTTCTCTTGTTTAACAACCTCCCTCGACAATCAAGGTCTCACTAGAAATTGTAAGCTTCATGCTAAAACAAAATCAGGATCAAACTTACATCGATGCAGTAATTTATATCGTAAAATACACTTTTTGATAAACTTTTGCATTTTAACTTTTTTTTTTAATTTATTTTAAATTTAAGAAAATAATATATGATTCTTGATAATGAAGACCAGCTGTTAGCTTCTGAAGTCTAGATGATCTATTTCAATGTCTTTGATTTTTTTAACATAACATGGCATAGATCAGATTAAAGGGTATATAATTGAATTTTCCAGTTTATCATGGTGCTTTTTAGGATCAGTGCCCCTCTTAGAATTCATATTGATTATCCAAATTTAAGGATTCATTTGAAAATTATTGTATAGCTTCATAACTCGATTGTATAAGCTGTGATATATATGGATAGACTGCTGTAGAGACACCTGTATTACATAGTGGAAAAAGCTTTGGAAACTGATAATTCTGTGTAGCTTCATAACTTGATTCATAATAGATGGTCATAAATGGCACGGTTTATAGAAACAGAATAAATTGGTGTAGGTTCATTATATACTGGTATATATGATGCAATCTGTTTTTCAAAGGACACAACTTTTTAATGGTGAAATGCATGTTGACACGGGGCTGAAACAAACATCTATGTCAGCACTTAGCAGGTTTTCATATAGTACAGTAGATTTGTTGCCTTTTTCAAACCTAAGATATATGACTTCAAATCTGACCACATCAACCAGTCTAAGAGTAGTTGATGATCACTATTAAAATGAAAAAAAAAGGATGAAACTTCAATAAAAAGTAATATAGGGGAAGGTGATTCAAATTGAAGTATTAAGTTATTTATTATTATCAGTTTGGTATCTTTTTCTGAAGTCAAATGTGGTTATATATATATATATAGGGTCAATTTGGTTGATTTTATGATGATTTGTCTTACTTGTTTACCATGTACTTGGGCTAGGGAAGTAGTCTATGAATACCTATCTTATATTCAGTTCAAGATAGCTTATTTTAGTGATGAATTGGTTATTGTTGAGACTTGATTATCAACTTCTTCTTTTTTTCTTGTTTCTCCCTCTTATTCTATTCTCCTTTTGTGTGTGTGTGTTTGTGGACAACTTCTCCTGTCCTTTTTTTGGATGTTCTGTGCTAGATGTAAAACTTAGGATACAATCAATGATATGAACATCACTCATAGTCTCTTACTGCTGTCTATTGGAATCTCTTCTGCATATCTCTTGTTGTCGATCTGTTCAATTTTGAAAGTGTGAACCCTTATATCATTCATTTGGAAATTATGTCATGTACATCATGTATAATATAAAATGCTCGGTGGAGATGCTT
Organism: Fremontodendron californicum; assembly: GCA_030761205.1. NCBI lineage: Eukaryota > Viridiplantae > Streptophyta > Magnoliopsida > Malvales > Malvaceae > Fremontodendron > Fremontodendron californicum. Next base: position 29,529,806 of record JAULJL010000005.1, read on the forward strand.
ATCTTTCTAGGATTTGACTTCCCTGGTATTTTAAATTATTGTATTTTGTCGTGAGCTTACAGTTAGAAGTCTTTAAAAGAGGGGGAGACGCTGGATTTTCATATTGCTCTTATTCTAACATAAAGTATTTTTCTCCCAAATCTAAAAAATTATTGTTTTTGGCATAGGTAAGACACAATTGGTGTGAGCTCTTGGTTTCATAATCTTTTGGAACTCATTACTAAGTAATCAAATAAGTCCCTCTTTATGTTGGTGAATGGTGCAGAAGAATTAACTTTTAGCCTTGCCCTTCCCTTTTTCCCTAAGTTTTAGGTTTTGGGTTCTCGAACATGACATCCCAAGTCCTGCAGAGCATGGGAAGCAATGATGTCATCAGAGATTACTTGGAGTATGTATCTCTTTCATCTTCCTATGAAACTGCCATGGATGCACTTTCCTCCCTCATCACACACCAGAAACATGGAGAACGATCAAATGTGGTGGGTAAATATGGAAAAACTAGAAAGGATGCTGATGTATCTTAAGGTATCACTTTTACAGTTTTACTATTTTGTCAGCATGTTGGAACTTGGAAATGTTGGAAATTTTGGAACTGCATATCATTGAGAAACTATATAGTAAGCAGTGTTCACACACCAATATTGATGATTCAGGAGAGATACTTGATTAATGGAACTAGGTGCAGTCATTTCTTCACTATTGAGTGGTTACTCTGCGTATATCTTTGTAGTAGCCATTATTGATGTTTTCCTGTTATAGTGTTACTCTTCAGACTATAATTTATCATAATCTAGAATTATTTAACCTAAAAGTTCTTCACTGTTTTGCTTTTTCTGGTTTGTGATAGACTTCGCCTACCCTTTTACTTAAATTCTTGAGATTGTACACATGGTTTGATGGCATTCAAGTTTCTTGTAAACTGTACAAAGAATTCAAACGATGGTTGTGCCTAAAATGTGTTTTAGCATTTATTGATTCAGTATCATACTTTCCATTTTCTTGATGTTGCCATTGGAGTCTATATTTCTGAAAAGATGTATTGGCCAGGACCTTTTTGCAAAGTTGTGAACAGCCAATGTAATGATTAAGCTGATCAAGGTGTCTATTATGTTTATAGAATCTAAGACCTTATATCTGCAACTACATTTTGTTTTATTGATGCATGCAAATAGTAACTTAAATAAGTTTCTATTTACATTTCTCTTTCACATCATGGTATAAATTATCTATAAAAATAGTCTCAGGATATGTGCTTGGCCTTGTTTTCCTAGTGATCCAAGTTATTGAAAGTGTGCTAGCATATGAGGTGTTTTGAAGGTAAAATTTAGTGCATTTTAATCTTCTGTAACCCTCCCAACCTCCCTTTTGTCCCTTTTTCCATCAAGTTAGTGTTCAGAGCTCTTTTCTTTTGTATATCTGGGCTATTTTGTACCTTTATTGGTTTTGAAAGATTGTCTATGAATAAAGAAGCTCAAAATGGATAAAATTGGGTGTAGAGAAATTAGGATCTTATACCTGTTGTTTCTTTCCATCACCAGATGTACGTTGCCCTTTGATTCATATTTCTAAGAATTTTAAGCAAACATATTTCTAAGATCAGTTGATTCATATTAAATGCCTTCATCAACTTCTTCAGATATTAAAACTAATATAATTGTGCATTATGCGTCATCGATTGTTTCTTGTTCTCCATTCCATCTTCCTCTCCTCATTCTCTTCCCCATGATATTCTATAAAGACTGAAAGAATGCTTGTTTCTGACAGATACTAGGCCTTGAGGAACATGTAGCTGGCCTCAAAATTATCCATGTTGCAGGAACAAAAGGAAAGGTACTTTCTCAGTTTGACCATCTTAATGCATTTTCTAAATAATTGTTAACAAGTTGTTTTTTTTTTTTATAAATATTTTTACTTATTATTTTTGAAACATCCTTCTTGTAAGCTATGTTACTTGGACTCGGGTCTGAGTGTCGGACACAGGTATGTTTGATTTATTCTAAGTTTTTCCATATATTGGAGGGTCCTTGGGGGATTATCTCTTCATACTCATGTCTGAATATGTGTCAGACACGGGTATATCAAGAAAAATGAAGAGTCGGAGCAACATAGCTTGTAAGTATAGCCAACAAAATTGTCCTTTCTTCATAAGGTCTATACATTTGAGATCTCGAGTGGCGTTGTATTATGAATGTATAAACAGATATGTATCTTTATTCTTTAGCATGGATATGGTGTATTTGACATTAGAAAAAAAAGGGAAGTGTTAATTTTCTGTTGAACTGGTTTGCGTTAATCTTACTTGTAGCAGATGCATGAATTTCATATTATCCAATGCAATAATAAATAAGTATTTAAGGACAAGCTTCCTCTCCTTAGTGACCTTTTTTTTTGGATGCATATTTTTTCATGGTTCAACGTGTACATTCTGTGAAGCTATTCTACGTGAGAGTGGATTTCGAACTGGATTGTTCACCTCTCCTCATTTAATTGATGTGAGAGAAAGATTCAAAATAGATAGGTTAGTGTTGAAATGCACATCTTCTTTCACCTATGTGCTTGATATGTTCTCTTTTCGGTACTAAATATGCATTGACATATAAATTAGGTTACAACACAAATAACCAATAGATTTGTTAGCTCAAAGTGGTCACGAAATCAAGAGGAGAGTGAATTGATTTCTTGAAAAATTAATATGGAATTAAAACACTAGTATAGAAATTGAGAAATTAAGCAAGTAAAATAAATGATAAGAAAATAAAGCAATTAAGATTGTAGGGAAAGAAAAGCAAACACAAGCAATTTATTGAGGTTTACTCTTCTCCACAAGGTGGCTACTTCCTTCCCTTAGCCTTCCTTGCTAAGGAGTTTTTAATTCACTATTTTGAATTGCTACATTTTGTAGGATAAAGTATAACCATTGTACTCCATATCTTTTCTTTGGCTTAGATAGAAACCTCTAACTCCAAAGTAAATTTTTACCAAAATTCACAAACAAGCTAAAGAAGATACTTCACCTCTTGATCTCAAACAAGCTCTAAGGTTTTTGCAAACAAAAATAACCTCACAGAGGTTCGATGTTTGCCTATTAGGTATAAAGGGAGACAAATGAGTTTAGAATAAATTTTGGATACCAGATTTACAAAGAAATATGAAATTGAAGCTTAAAACACTTGAATGCTAGAGAGAGATGAATGAATGATTTTGGAAGTTTTTTCTCTAAGCATCCAAAGGTGTTGGAGTGCATTTTATAGCTTGAAATGGCTTTGGAGCCGTTGGGGATGATTGGGATTGAGAAATAGTGGTTGCTGCCTTTAATTGCAAGCTGATTTTGAATTGTTCTACACGAGGAATCGATCCTTTAGCTACAAATTTAAGAAACCAGCCGTTGCAGGGCTAGGGGATTGATCCTCTTCAGCATTTCTCAGTGGATTTTGTTTTGAAAATGAACGATTCTTTTAAGGAGGAGATCGATCATTTTTTTCACAAAAATATTGAGTATTTTTACTTTGAAAAAGGGTTTACTTTATCCCAAAACTCATTTGACAAATAATTCATTTGAAAAATCATATTTGAGAAAGTGAGTTAGTCCAAAATGTAAGAAATTCTCTTTTCTTTTACAGCAATAATGCTAAGACTATATTAAGTCCAATGAAAAACATTTTTCTTCGAATATCAATTGGACTTGCATTTTGAAGTGAAGCACATTAGAGAATTTCATTTCTCAAAAAGTTTAAAGCAAATTTAGGTTGTAAAACATACTTAAAGTTTTAGTTATTTCAAAACATTGATCAATTTAAGGCTAACAATCTCTCCCTTTTTGATATGACTAAACTTTAAGAAAAATGTGCTTTTTATAAAAACTCTACATCAATTTGTTCAAGAAGTGAGTAAATTTTTTTGAAAGACTCATCTTTAAACAATGTTAGTTCACAACATATTGGCACAATATTCACAATTTATAGCTTAAATCTTCAATTCAATATTTCAATACAAAATATATCATTTAAGTACAAATATTTAAGATAATACAATATGCCAACACAATATATTCATTTTAGCACATGTATCAAACATAGATTCTTTTAAGCACATAGCATATTGTTAAAACATTTTTTCATCAAAATATCTCTCCCCTTTCTGTCATAGCAAAAAAGAGATTAAGTTAATGATGGAGACTCAATTAAGAGTTGTAAACCCAAGTGCAGGTTATGTTCAAGTAATAAATTCTCGGGTGTCCGAGGTCGAACCACAGGGAAGCGTACTAGTAAGTATAAGTTTATAAATATATATGAAAAAGAAAATAAACAAGATATTAGGGAATTAATAACAAAGAAAGTAAACAAGATATTAGAGAACAAAATAAACAAAATAACATAAAAGCAATTAAACAAGATATAAAAAAACAATAAGAAAGGATGTTGAGGTTAGAGAATCCACTCTTGGTGTTATGCTAAGATTAATCTTGTTTTATTACACAATTGAAATCCACACATAAAGGAGGTTCCAATCGGAAGGTTTAGCAATTCAGTCCAAATTGTCCAACGTCCATAGCATATGATATTATGTTCATTTGGTGTCCTCAAAACTCATAAAAAGAGTCCAAGCATTCCTTATGCCAAGGTATATGTCTACAACAAATCAAGGTTATGAAACCAAGCATTTACTGTGCCATTTTCATTGTCAATAATGAATCAAGATCTCTACTTTGCAAGTATGATTTTAAACCAAAAGAAAATATTATCTATACTAGTGTTTATAAATGATGATTCATTTTAGCACATGTTTAAGAGACTAACCTTAGCATTTACCAAGAGCTTCACCTCATCACCTCAACAATATGATTAGCAACACATACTAAAAATGAAAAGAAATGTAAGAAGCATAAGTAAATAAAGAAAAAGAAAACTAGAGAAAGGAAAGAAAAAGAAAACTTAGAGAATTTTATTACAATGGCTAATATCCTCCCAATGTATATTGATACTCATCCAAGGCCCTCTATTTATACACATTTTGGAGAGCTAAATGACAAGAGACAAGCTTTATAAATTTCAAAGGTAGGTATAATAGGTGGGTGCATTTTTCTAACAATTTTCGTCATATTGTATGACAATTCTGATCAGCCAGCTTGATGGTCGATTTTGTCAATGTTGGAGGCTCGATCTGATCAAATGGTCTTCTAGAACAATATACCCCTATCAGTTACGGATCCATAGCCGTTAGAATCAGATCATTTGCTCATGTGGATCGGAAGATATGGTCAAAATACCAAAACAGGTCAGCACAGACGTCATTGCACATCAGCCAACTTGATGGTCGATTTCGCTAGGGAAAACGACTCCGTTTCAAGAAGTGTAAAACATAAAAAAGATAGATATGCCTCTTAACTTTGCACTGTAAAAAATTCAGCCTTATTGCTTCAGTGAAACTCCAGATATATCTGATATGGCAAAAGGTGTCGGAAATGGAACTGAATTGGATTTGCCCTTAATTCTTGATTTAACCTAGTAATCTGAAATCACTCAAAGAAACTCGTGAAAAACACCAAATTACATAAAAATATAAAATATCATAAACACAATTAGACTAAGCAATAATAACTCGTATTTGACACAAAACAATAATAAAACATAACTAAAAACTATATAATTATACGAGTTATCACACCCCCACACTTAGATTGTTGCTAGTCCCTAGAAACGACTCAATAAAAATAAAATCAGAAAATCTAATCTAATCCATTTTCGTTGGAAATCACGGTGGCACTTAGCATGTGACACAAGCCTTTAAACCCCTAGGTGTCCCTAGTGGACGAGTTTAGTCTCGTGAGGGTTTGCTAGAACGATACCCACAAACATTGAAAAACTAAAATATAAGTAAACTACATACACTAAAAATATTTACTCCTAATCCTTTCAATATAAATTAGAGACAATCTTTGAACAAGTCTTATAAACTAATCAATAGCTCAAAGAATTTCACAAAAATTCATGCTTGAATGTAAATAAATGAGTTAAGCCAATATTAACATAACATATTTCAATCAAAATAGTGCATATTCAACTTAATCTCAACTTCTCACTATACTCTCATGATTTTCACTCTTTAAAGTAGTGGTAAAGTGTTTACACTCAATCAATCTCATGAAAACAGTTCTACCATATGCTTGCTTGTCCACCTATTCTCCACTATTTAGATCATACAACTTCATAAATCAAGAGGTCTTTTTTCAAGGTTGTAATGGGGCCAAAGGGTTATAATGTGGTTAAAGAACAAAAGGATAAAGATATCACAAAGGTTCCAAAGAGTTCATAGAGTTTAGAGACATAATAAGATCATACAAATAAATTTCTCAAAACTCTTTACAAGTACATAGTCACATAGGCTAAATATTCATGTTGAGCCTTTGCTTCATTCTAACCAACTTTGTAACATCTTTTTCTTTACTTTAACTAGAAGTTCAAGAGAAGATTTTTTTTTTTTTGAATATGGGAATGTATTTAACAATGATCCCTTTCTTTTTCTCTTGACTTTTGCCTCTCTCCTCCCCCACACTTATCTTTCGTTCTAACCCAAATTTTCAAAAAGTATCCCTTGTTTTTGCAATATGTCTCAAAATATATAATCCATCTTTAGAACAAGGGTAAGGATATAAGTATATTTAGGCTAGGTGTAAGTTCTGGTTACCAATAAAATAGCATATTTAATGTAGGCTCAAATTGGCTCACTAGTGGGGATGTTCTCTTAGAACATTAATAATGGATGGCTGTTTGACTCTGGTTATAATCCTAATGCCTCTATCATATTCATGTTGTCACATGTATCAATATAGTCTCAAACGGTTTAAAGCAAGTTCTAGAGAATCATGTAATCATAAGAGCACTCAAGAAAGAAATTAGATTGATTTGTATAATGCATCAATCATTATAGGCTCAAAAACTCACAAGGATGATTATACAAGTCAGATTAAGTCTAAACATGCTTCTTTCTCAATCAACATATCATATTAACATTGGCTCATAAAAATTAGTATCAAGCTTAATTCTCATGAAAATCTTCTCACTAATAACCAGTTTAGACCTATGCAATTCATATCTCATCATTGTATTAAAAAAGGAACTAAAACACACTAAAAAATAATAATAATAAAGACTCATAAAAAAAATAGTAGACAAAAATAAAAGAAATCCTAAATCGTTCCCCCCACACTTAATTCTTACATTGTCCTCAATGTAAGTCTATTAACCCAAATGAAAGAATCATGTGTAAAAGAAAAGAACTAATAACATAAGAATAGGAATAACTAAGACTCAAAACAAAACAAACTCATGCAACCTAATTAATCCTAAAATACTAAACAAAAATTAAACAAGTAAACATAAAAAAATTAAAATCAAACTGACAAGGTATGTCTCAAGTCTCCCTTACTCAGACCTTGTTCAGAATGAATACTTCTAAATTGCTTAAAACACAACAAACTTTTTTTTTTTTTTTGAAGATTAGTAATAATTATATTTACATCTAGTTATTTTCAAAACAAGGATCAGAAAGAAAAACAACCTCTTCTTGAGTAACATGATTTTCCAAAAAGAGTTTGAGTCTTTGTCCATTTACCTTGAATACGTTACCATTTTGAGGATTCTCAATGTCAACTGCTCCATAATGATACACATGCTTAACCACAAATGGGCCAGTCCATCTTGATCTCAACTTACCAGGAAATATGTGAAGTCTAGAATTATAAAGTAGAACTTTTTGCCCAACATCAAATGTTTTTCTTGAAATTAACTTGTCATGAAAGGCTTTAGTTCTTTCTTTATGAATTTTAGAATTCTCATATGCATCTTTGAATAAAGTTGGCCAGTAAAATCCACACTGTAAAATTTTTGCAGCAGTTTTCTTTGATGAAAAATGACCACCACATGCCTCGGAATGACAAAACTTAATTACACTACTTACCTCATTGTCGGGAATGCATCTTCGAAAAATTTGATCAGGACAATATTTGAACAAGTAAGGGTCATCCCAGTAGAACTTCTTTACCTCATTCAGAAACTTCCTTTTATCTTGGGGGCTCCATTGAGAAGGAATTTTTCCCAAAAAGGAATATTTTAGCTCGGATGGCAATGGTTTTAAATCCAGCTTGGGCGGTTCAATAGTTGATGGTATAGTGACATTTGTGAGTGATGGGAGTTCCTCAAACTTTTGTTTCCAACGATGCTTATCCTGAAAAGAATTTAACAAAGAATCAGTGTGTGAAATTTCTGAAGCATTATCAAACTCACATTCAATTAAATAAGCTTCTAAAGGATCATGGAATGTGGTAGTGGTGAGATGTTCATGAACAAGTTCTTCAATGAAATCCACTTCATGTACTTCTGAATCATCACCAGGTTGCTTGCAAATGTTGAACACATTTAATTCTAAAGTCATATTTCCAAAAGAAATGTTCAAAATACCATTCCTGCAATTTATCAGAGCATTAGAAGTTGCAAGAAATGGACGGCCTAATATAACAGGAATTTGAACATTTGGATTTGAAACAGGATGTGTGTCCAAAACAATAAAATCAACAGGGAAGTAAAAATTATCAATTTGAACCAAAACATCTTCAACTATCCCTCGAGGAATTTTTACAGAACGATCAGCTAGTTGAAGTGTAACAGGTGTTTCCTTGAGTTCACCTAAACCTAACTGTTGATAAACAGAAAAAGGCAAAAGATTAACACTAGCACCAAGATCAAGCAATGCACGTTCTATTCTAGTGTTTCCAATGATGCATGAGATTGTTGGACATCCAGGATCTTTGAATTTTGGTGGAGTAAGGTGCTGAATGATTGAGCTCACACTTTTCGTCAGAAATGCTTTCTTTTGTACATTATGTTTCCTTTTAACTGTGCACATGTCCTTCAAAAATTTAGCATAAGATGGAACTTGTTTGATTGCATCCAATAAAGGAATGTTAATCTTAACTTGTTTGAAAACTTCATAAATTTCTGCATTTTTATTCAAATTCTTTATTGTTTGCAACCTTTGAGGAAAAAGAGCAGGATGCATACCTTTTTCTTTGTCCAAATTTTCAAGAAGTTCAGACATACCATCATCCTTACCATTACTTTTCGGAGGGGAAGGAGGATCTTGGTCTTTTGATGGAATGTTTTTGTCAATTGCCTTTCCACTTCGAAGAGTTGTGATAGAATTGGCATTTTCCTGTTGAGTTTCATTGGAGCAAGAAACAAGACATTGAGTAGAAGGGTTAGGCTGAGGTTGAGCAGGAAACTTACCTTTTTCTTGAGTGCGTAATGAAGCTGTCAATGTGGACAAGGTGTTTTTGATCTCATTGATGTCCTGTGAAGTTTGGTTATTCACATTTGCTTGTGTTTGCATGAATGCTTGCAATGTCTCTTCCAAGGTTTGTACACGTGAAGGTTGTTAGGAAAAAGTGTTGCCCGACTTTTGAGATTGTGGTACCTGAACATGATTATTATTCCGCCAACTGAAGTTGGGATGATTTCTCCATTCAGGGTTATACGTTTCAGAGTAAGGAGAAGGAAAAGGCTTTTTAAATGTGTTTATGAAATTTACTTGATCATGCAACGCTTCTTTAAGAATGGGAATGTTTGGACATTCAGAAGTGGGGTGTCCCATGATTTCACAAATTCCACAACTTTCTTCATTTTTAACCGTTTTGACTTCTTTTACTTCTCTAAGTTTCATGGCTTCAATCTTTCTAGCCAAATTAGCTACTTTAGCTTTTATCTCATCTTCTTGACTAAAATGATATTTACCTCTGTTAGAAACAAGATTAGATCTATTGAAACTTTCAGAGGAATTATCTGTGTGCCAGGCTTGAGAGTTATCTGCCAAATGGTCTAAGTAGTCAAAGGCTTCTTCAGGTTCTTTTTCTAGAAACTCACCGTTACACATTGTTTCAACAAATTGTTTAGTTTCGGGAGTTAAACTTTCATAAAAGAAACTAATAAGACGCCATTTTTCAAAACCATGATGTGGACAAGAACTTAACAAATCTTTAAAACGCTCCCAGCACTGAAAAAATGCTTCATTTTGTTTTTGATTGAAATTTTGAATCTGTCTTTTCAAAGCAGTAGTTTTATGTGCTGGGAAAAATTTCTTTAGAAACTCAGTTTGTAATTCTTGCCATGTGCCAATTGACCTTGGTTTTAAATTATGAAGCCAAATTTTTGCTTTATCTTTTAAAGAAAAAGGAAATAATTTTAGCTTGACAATTTCATTTGTACATTGTTGGTCATTAAAGGTGACACATACATCTTCGAAGTCTTTTAGAAACGAGTAAGCACTTTCCGATTCTAACCCATGGAAATTTGGAAGCAAAGCTATCATACCTGGTTTAAAACGAAAGTTGTTTGCATTGAGAGGAAAAATAAAACAAGAGGGTGATGAGCTTCGAGTTGGTTGCAAGTAGTCACGCATGGTGCGTACTTGTCTGTTCTCATCTTCAGCATGAACACTTTCATTGTCAGCCATGGTAGGAGTTGTATTAGAAAGATTACCTGAAAAAGTTTCACAATAAAATCTAACTAAACGACGAGATCTAAAATCACGTCGCCAAACAAGCATAAAACAAAGTTAATAAATAGATAATATATAAATATAAACTTTACAATATAAATATAAATATATACTAAATTAGGCGGTATAACCAGCCAATAAAAATAAAAGAAAGTTAATATACAAATTAGGCGGTATAACCAGCCAATAAAAATAAAACAAAGTTAATATACAATATAAATATAAATATATAGAAAATTAGGCGGTATAACCAGCCAATAAAAATAAATATACTTATAAACTTATATACTTAGTATTGCCTCCCCGGCAACGGCGCCAAAAACTTGATGGAGACTCAATTAAGAGTTGTAAACCCAAGTGCAGGTTATGTTCAAGTAATAAATTCTCGGGTGTCCGAGGTCGAACCACAGGGAAGCGTACTAGTAAGTATAAGTTTATAAATATATATGAAAAAGAAAATAAACAAGATATTAGGGAATTAATAACAAAGAAAGTAAACAAGATATTAGAGAACAAAATAAACAAAATAACATAAAAGCAATTAAACAAGATATAAAAAAACAATAAGAAAGGATGTTGAGGTTAGAGAATCCACTCTTGGTGTTATGCTAAGATTAATCTTGTTTTATTACACAATTGAAATCCACACATAAAGGAGGTTCCAATCGGAAGGTTTAGCAATTCAGTCCAAATTGTCCAACGTCCATAGCATATGATATTATGTTCATTTGGTGTCCTCAAAACTCATAAAAAGAGTCCAAGCATTCCTTATGCCAAGGTATATGTCTACAACAAATCAAGGTTATGAAACCAAGCATTTACTGTGCCATTTTCATTGTCAATAATGAATCAAGATCTCTACTTTGCAAGTATGATTTTAAACCAAAAGAAAATATTATCTATACTAGTGTTTATAAATGATGATTCATTTTAGCTCATGTTTAAGAGACTAACCTTAGCATTTACCAAGAGCTTCACCTCATCACCTCAACAATATGATTAGCAACACATACTAAAAATGAAAAGAAATGTAAGAAGCATAAGTAAATAAAGAAAAAGAAAACTAGAGAAAGGAAAGAAAAAGAAAACTTAGAGAATTTTATTACAATGGCTAATATCCTCCCAATGTATATTGATACTCATCCAAGGCCCTCTATTTATACACATTTTGGAGAGATAAATGACAAGAGACAAGCTTTATAAATTTCAAAGGTAGGTATAATAGGTGGGTGCATTTTTCTAACAATTTTCGTCATATTGTATGACAATTCTGATCAGCCAGCTTGATGGTCGATTTTGTCAATGTTGGAGGCTCGATCTGATCAAATGGTCTTCTAGAAAAATATACCCCTATCAGTTACGGATCCATAGCCGTTAGAATCAGATCATTTGCTCATGTGGATCGGAAGATATGGTCAAAATACCAAAACAGGTCAGCACAGACGTCATTGCACATCAGCCAACTTGATGGTCGATTTCGCTAGGGAAAACGACTCCGTTTCAAGAAGTGTAAAACATAAAAAAGATAGATATGCCTCTTAACTTTGCACTGTAAAAAATTCAGCCTTATTGCTTCAGTGAAACTCCAGATATATCTGATATGGAAAAAGGTGTCGGAACTGGAACTGAATTGGATTTGCCCTTAATTCTTGATTTAACCTAGTAATCTGAAATCACTCAAAGAAACTCGTGAAAAACACCAAATTACATAAAAATATAAAATATCATAAAAACAATTAGACTAAGCAATAATAACTCGTATTTGACACAAAACAATAATAAAACATAACTAAAAACTATATAATTATACGAGTTATCAGTTAATGCATAGGAAAATTTCAAGAATAACTTTAGCAAGCATAATAAACAATAATAAGAGCATAAGGAATCCATGTATTCAAGCACAACAGTCATAATCAAGTCCAAATACATGTATTCAAGCAAGTGTATCAATGTATCCAATTTAAGCATTTTAGCACAATGTCATAAGGTATATGTATGTCTTAGATAAAATGTGCTTTGAATGTAAGATTTTCTAGAATATCATTCAAGCACATACTGAAGTACATGAATTCAAGAATCAATTTAATTCAAGCAAAATTTGTATTTTAAGACTAATTCTCCCCCCTTTTCAAGAGAATGAGTGATCAATTTAAGGCACAAACAATTTTTGAATGAATGACACAATCTATATCAATGTTATGTTATGTTATGTTATGTTATGTTTGATAATATATATATATATATATGTATCAATGTTATGTACAATATTAAGTATAGACACATACGTGAAAACAGAAATGGTGAGAAAACATTGAAAACAGAAATGGTGAGAAAACAGGTGAGAAAACAGGAAGAGAGATTTTTCTGTATTGAATTATATGAAAATCTGTATATACACAGCACCTACTTATAACATAACTATGAAATAAATTCTCCTAAAATTATGGTCTAGAGTTATGGAGCAAATTAAGGAAATAATAATTCCTAAATTAGGGAAACAATAAACTACACTAATTAGGGACATTAAACTACACTAATTAGGGATTTCTACACACTAAATCAGGGATTTCATGTAAATCAGGGATTTCAACACTCCCCCTCAAGTTGGATCATATATGTTAATCATTTCCAACTTGTTTATGAAATCATCAAATTTTTGTCTTGTAAGCCCTTTGGTGAAGATATCTGCAGTTTGATCTTGTGTAGGAACATAGGTCCTGCAAATGATTCCCTTCTCCACCTTTTCTTTAATGAAATGTCTATCCACTTCCACATGCTTGGTTCGATCATGTTGGACTGGATTGAGAGAGATATTTATTGCTGCTTTGTTATCACAGTAAAGCTTAATGGGAAACTTTACAGTGACTTGTAGTTCTTCTAGGAGTTTCCTTAGCCATAATCCTTCACATATTCCTTGAGCAGCTGCTCTAAACTCAGCTTCAGCACTACTCCGAGCCACTACACTTTGCTTTTTACTTCTCCAAGTTACTAGATTTCCCATACAAAGGTACAATATCCAGAAGTGGATTTCCTATCTTCAACAGATCCTGCCCAGTCTGCATCTGTAAAGACTTCTACTCCTTTGCTGTCATTCTTCTTGAAGAATAATCCTTTACCAGGTGAACCTTTAAGATATCTAAGTATCTTAAAAACAGCCTCCAAGTGAGCTTTCTTTGGTGAATGCATGTGCTGACTTACTACACTTACTGCAAATGCAATGTCAGGTCTAGTATGAGATAAGTAAATCAACTTGCCAACTAGTCTCTGATATCTGTCTTTGTCAACCAGTTCCCCATAATCATCTGTCCTCTTCCCTGCTTCGATTGGAGTGTCACTTGGTTTGCATCCAAGCATACCAGTTTCTGTTAAGAGGTCGAGGACATATTTTCTTTGAGACACGCTGATTCCTTTCTTTGATCTTGCGACTTCCATTCCAAAGAAATACCTCATCTGCCCCAGATCTTTTACTTCGAATTCTGTGTTGAGAACACTTTTCAACCTTTCTATTTCCACTTCATTATCCCCGGTAAGAATTATATCGTCAACATACACAATCAGAATTGTCTTCTTTCCACCCTCGGCTTGTTTGAAAAACAAAGTATGATCTGATTGTCCCTGTTGATACCCTTGTTTCTTTAAAACTCTGGCAAACCTATCGAACCATGCTCTAGGGGACTGTTTGAGGCCATAAAGTGACTTTTTGAGTTTGCACACTTGGTTGTCTTGATGCCCATTACTGAAACCTGGTGGCATTTCCATATAAACTTCCTCTTCTAATTCACCATTCAAAAAAGCATTTTTTATGTCAAGTTACTGAAGTGGCCAATCCAAATTAGATGCCAAAGATAAAAGAACTCTAACTGTATTCAGCTTTGCCACGGGAGCAAATGTCTCGGTATAGTCAATGCCATAAGTTTGTGTAAAACCTTTGGCGACAAAACGAGCTTTGTATCTTTCTATTGTTCCATCTGCTTTGTATTTCAGAGTAAAAACCCACTTGCAGCCTACTTGTCTCTTCCCTCTCGGTAACTCTATCACATCCCAAGTTTCATTTTTTCTTAAAGCTTTCATTTCCTCCATTACTGCATTCTTCCATTCAGGAATAGCCAGTGCCTCCTGTATGTTCTTTGGAATTTCTGTACTATTGAGATTAGAGACAAATGCTCGAAAAACAGTAGAAAGATTATTGTGTGACACAAATTTGGAAATAGGATGGAGTGTACATGTACGAGGTTGTTTTCTGAGAGCAATAGGTAAATCAATATCAGAAGTATTACAAATACCTGTGTTTGTTGTTGACTCACTCACAATTGGAGCTATCACCGGGTTAGACTTTCTTGGTGCTTCGGATGTGAGGTTCTCTTGATGTCTTGATTTTGGCCTTCTTGAATAGACTAGCATCTCCCTATCATTCTGTTTTTCCACATCTCCCCCTGAGTTCAAGTTTCCTTCTGTATATGGCAGATTAGTATGAGGAATAGGTGGAGAAGAAAGAAGTTCAAAGTCCAAAAAACGATCTTCACTAGAAATCTCCCCCTGTAGAGAAGTTTTTTTGAAGAAAGGACTATTTTCAAAGAATGAAACATCAAGACTAACAAAGACCTTTTTTGTGGAAGGATCAAAACACTTGTACCCTTTTTTAGTAGGAGAATAACCAATGAACACACACTTGATAGCTCGAGGATCTAGTTTACTTCTATTAGGGGAGTGAACATAAACAAATGTAGTACATCCCAACACCTTGAGTGGTAAATTAGAGGGTAAACGTGAAGTGGGAAATTTTTTTTAAGGGTATTGAGTGGAGTTTCAAAGGAAAGAACTCGACTAGGCATCCTGTTGATAAGATAGGCAGATGTTAAAATAGCATCTCCCCAGAACATTTTTGGCATATTGTTAGTAAACATCAATGCACGAGCTACTTCAAGCAAGTGTTTATTTTTTCGTTCGGCTACCCCATTTTGCTGTGGAGTGTTGACACACGAACTTTGATGAACTATTCCATTAGTTTTCAGATAATCTCCCAGAATAGAATTAAAGTATTCTGTTCCATTATCAGTACGCAAGATCTGAATGTGAGTTTGAAATTGTGTTTGAACAATGGAGTGGAAATTTTTAAAGACATCACGAACATCAGTTTTGTCTTTTAAGAGATAAACCCAACAAACCCGAGTATGATCATCAATAAATGTAACAAACCAATTTGTGTGAGTGCGAGTAGAAATACGAGAGGGTCCCCATAGATCACTGTGAATCATAGTAAATGGTTTTGAAAGTTGGTATTTTGATTTTTGAAATGAAGTACGTTGATGTTTAGCCAATTGGCAGATTTCACACTGAAAAACAAAGTCTTTTTTATTGGAGCAAATAGAAGGAAACAAGTGTTTCAAGTACTGAAAACTAGGATGACCCATTCTAAAATGCCATAACATAATTTCACTTTCCCTAGAACTAGATGCAGAATTACAGATTGTAGCTTGAAGCTGTCTACTCACATTTGTCTCATCAAAGTAGTAGAGTCCCTCACATTCCTTAGCATTGCCAATCATCTTCCCCGATGATAGGTCCTGAAAAATACAATGAGAGGGAAAAAATTTAGCAAGGCAATTGGAATCTCTTGTCAATTGGCTGACTGATAATAAATTGCAAGACAAATTTGGGACAGGGAGGACAGTTTCTAGAGTTACAGAATCAGTGAGTTTTATAGTTCCTTTTCCAGCAACTGTAGAGAGTGAACCATCTGCAATTTTAACTTTAATGTTGCCAGCACAAGGTGAGTATGTAGAAAAAATGTGATAATTGCTTGTCATATGGTCAGAAGCACCAGAGTCGACAATCCACGGGTTTTTGGTTAGGGAAATAGTGTTTAAGGCTCTCAAAAAATTACCTCTGTGTGCTAATGAACCAGAGGACACATGATTGGAAGACTGACCAGCAGTTTGAAGGCTTGAAAACAGTTTGTAAAGTTGCTCCATCTATTCTTGGTTGAACGTATTTTTTGACTCATTATCATTGTTGGTAGCCTCCATCTTCCTCTCGGTCTGATCATCAACAGAGGCTTGATATCCACGGCCTTTGTTCATTTTCCTTGGTTTCCAGTCTGGTGGTTTTCCATGCAACTCCCAGCAAGTATCCTTGGTGTGCCCAGTTTTATGGCAGTGTTCACACCAGGGTCTTTTCTTCTGCTGATTCTGACTTGATCCATTCGGTGCTCTTTTTGACATCAGTGCAGATGTTTCTGGTTCAGTAAAGTTCTTGGGTTTTAGCATCACCTTGCGTCTACTTTCTTCTCGCCTCACTTCTGAGAATACTTCACGGATGGAAGGTAGAGGTTTCCGACCAAAAATTCTTCCTCTGACCTCATCTAACTCCTGATTGAACCCAGCCAGAAATTCGAAGACTCTTTCATTATCTAGCCTTTTTTTGTACCTTACACTATCTCCAGAGCATTCCCATTCTTCTTCATAACTCAGATCAAGTTCCTGCAATAGAGATTTCATCTCAGTGTAGTAATCAGTAACTTCTCTTTCTCCTTGTTTCATTTGCCACAGTTGGATTTTAATCTCAAATATTTGAGAAAAGTTCTCCACATCAGAGTATGTCTCACGAACGACATCCCAAACTTCTTTTGCTGATGGAAGAAACATATAGGTTTTTCCGATGGAAGACTTCATGGAGTTGACAGCCACGCAGTCACCATCAAGTTCTCTGACTTCCATTTTTCCAGAGAAGCATCAATTGAGGATGGCTTCTTTGTTTCACCGGTGAGATATCCAAGTTTGCCTTTTCCTTCGATCACAAGTTTCATTGATTGAGCCCATTCGAGAAAGTTTTTCCCATTGAGTTTCTCAACCGTGAATTGAAAATTGGAGTTGTCAGACCCATTTGAATTCATGGTGTTCTAGACCTCCGTTTCTTCAGTGGTTTCAGCAGATGACGACTCTATGCTGTCAACAGTGGTCTTCACCATTTATGGCTAAGGTTAGAAAATCCTAGGCTCTGATACCATGAAAACAGAAATGGTGAGAAAACATTGAAAACAGAAATAGTGAGAAAACAGGTGAGAAAACAGAAAGAGAGCTTTTTCTGTATTAAATTATATGAAAATCTGTACATACACAGCACCTACTTATAACATTACTATGAAATAAATTCTCCAAAAATTATGGTCTAGAGTTATGGAGCAAATTAAGGAAATAATAATTCCTAAATTAGGGAAAGAGTAAACTACACTAATTAGGGACAGTAAACTACACTAATTAGGGATTTCTACACACTAAATCAGGGATTTCATGTAAATCAGGAATTTCAACACATACGTTTTGCATTATAAGCACAACCTAATAGCGTAGGCATCTAGCTTTCAAAAAACAAACATATTTCAAACATATGGAAGGTTCTAACAATAGTTCTCAAGTGACAATCAATCTTTCATAAGCAATATTTATAAGAACAATAAACTCACATATCATTTAATAAGGAATAAGTATCCATGAGCACTAAGGTTCAAAACCCCAAGCTATATTAATAATCATAAGAACATAAGCATAAGTAAATGATACCAAATGTTAGAAACTTTTTGTCCAAAGATACCAAATGTAAGCATTTAAGCACAAGTTGGTACATACTAAAATATGGTTTAACACAATCAATGAACATGTAAGAATTCCAAAGTATAAGATCATGAACCATGAGTCAAAACTTTTTAAAATTCAAGAAATATCAAAATCAAGGCATTTGACTCATGGGCATGTTCAAAAATTTATCTAAAGCAAACTTTTTAAGCATTAAACATATATGACATAAATTTCATACCAAATGTTATTTAACTCATATATGTCATCAAACTAAATTCCAATAGTTATGAACTTTTATACCATAGAATTAGCATTTACCTCCATTCTTATCAAGTTTTGTTGATATGCTTATTCGACTTTGAATTCTTCATAGTAAATGTTTGAGCAAGTCCTTGATGTATTAGGCTTGATTCCAATGAATATGACATGCTTTATTTGCTTGTATTCGAAATGAAAATGTAAGCTAATCACCATTTTATCTTGTATAGATTTAGAAGAATTCTTGGAAAAGATATTTATTAGTAGCACCAAGAATGCCATTTGTGAAATTATGATTTTCATCTTTCAAAGTCAGTATAGGCAAAAAACAATTGTTCATTAAGCACAAAATACCAATTTCAAGAAGTAAGCATTCTATCAAAACAAATTTGACATTCAATAGTAACTTAA
Organism: Fremontodendron californicum; assembly: GCA_030761205.1. NCBI lineage: Eukaryota > Viridiplantae > Streptophyta > Magnoliopsida > Malvales > Malvaceae > Fremontodendron > Fremontodendron californicum. Next base: position 29,548,600 of record JAULJL010000005.1, read on the forward strand.
GCTATAGGCCATATGTCATATTAAACACCAAATAACACAATGGTGGCACTAAAGCTAAAGTTTTCAAGCAATATGCAAACATGAATCCTTTTAGCCCATACAGAAATTGTAAGCTTAAGGAAGACATATTCATCTTTCAAATTCATATTTAACATAATCACGAAAGGATAAATATGACAACACAAATTATAAGCCATAAATATTTATGACTTAAGGTAAGAAGATAAGCATCATAAGTAAATTATACATTTAATTCAAGTTCAAGCATCCAGGTCAAGCTAAATTTAATAATTATTATGCATACAACTTGACAAAAGCAATCGATGAAAAAAAAAATCAATATATTCATTAAGCTCAAGAAGTTTATCATAATCTAAATCCATATGCATAAGCCAAGAAATAAATCTTGAATTAATAATTAAGCATAAAGATAAAAGCATATTCCAAGACTATTTCAAAAGCCAAGCATTTTGAACATTTAAAGATCCAAGCATGCAATTATAAATAATTTTATTCATATAAGCACGTGATGACTTAGTAACAATGACAATCAATCTTAAATCTCAAATTTGGGAAGTAAGAAATTTAAGCATTAAAAAATAAAAAATCCATTTTTCAACCAAACAAATTCGGGTTTTTTCACCATGGGGGATCGATCCTAGGCATAGAGGAAACGATCATTTTTTCAAAATTCTCCAAATTTTGTTTCTGGGAAGGAGAGGATTGATTCTTTAAAGGGTTTTGGTCAACTTTTGCATTTTGGTGCAAAAGAGTTTAATCTTTTTGTCTGCTGTAGTAATAAAATAGTGTAATTTCTGGGTTTTTTTTTTTTACCCAAAATTTGAGATATTGATGCTTTTAGCCAATAGTAAAACTTGAAACATGTTCAAAACATTATTTTATACTTGTAAGAACAAAAAGTTTGGATCAAAAACAATGTTGAAGCAAATTAGTCTTGATTTCGCAAATTTGCCAATTGGCTTCTTTGGAAATAAGTGTGCAACTTAGTTGGGACAAAGTTTATGCAATGAAACTACTTCTAACAAGATTGAAATATGCATATAGACATGATAAAAACACAAACATTAATCAAATACACATATTTCAAATTTTCAATATTCTAAACCCCATTTATGCAATGAATAACACATAAACACCTTTGAAGCAACTAGCATATATGATTTCATTCAAATGACATTGAAATAAGTTCATAAGCATATTAAACATTTAACAAACTTGTTCAAATCATAGAGCATATTCAACATGATTAAATCCTTCTTTTTTGAGCAAGCATTTTTGGCCGTGTATTAGGCGAATATAAATATAGCATTCAAGATGTATAAAGTCTATAAAAACATATTTAAAGCATCAAATTTACTCCATCAAGTTTATTTAACACAATATGATAGGATAGATCAATCAAAGCTCAATATACTCAAAGTTTTGATTTTTGCCACTTAGACCTCATTTTTGCTTAAAAAAAGCCTTTTAAAAATATCAAAACTTGTTAAGCACATTTTTAACCAACTTGAACTATTTCAACAAGTTTCAAATGCTAAAACAAAGTTGTTCAAATGATGATTTGGTCTTAGGAATAAGGAAATAAAAAAATCAACTTTTAAAGTTCCATATCTCCTTGAAAAGAATTATTACAATGGGCAAATATTTTAGGAAATCATTTAAAACTGTTTAAAAAGGTTTTATATCACAATTTCAAATTGTCCAAATGATTTTTTATGCTCATATTTTCTCAAAAGCAAGATTTGTCATTTTAAGCTTTAAAATTCTTGAAAACTTGCATTTAAAACTTCAAGAATTTGTCTCATTAAATCAATTTTGCATAATCAAAACCTATCAATTAAGCTCAAAGGAAAAATGTTAAAGAGTTAAGCACCAAATAATTAAACAAGAATAGGCAATCAAATTTCTCATTCAAATAAATGTTTGGCTTATAGGTTACCCATCTTCCATTCTGTGTCTAGAGCATCCAAACTCCAAGAGAGCATTTTGTTCCTCCTTGCTCTAGCACACTTACAAGAGACGATCATTTGAATTTTGGTATCCAAAATTGCTTTAGGTCCTAGAGAATTAATGTCCAAGTCTCTTGTTCATTTTGGAATCCACACTTTCCTAGATCTTTATGAAATCTTTATTTTAATAAGACAAGTGGATGTAGTATGACCATGGAATTTATAATGATTGCATTTGGTCATTTTGGTTAAATTGTTCTTGGAAAGTTTTTCATTCATCAAATCATCACATTTCCTTTTCAAATCCTAATTCTTTTCTTCCAAAATTTCATTTCTCTTTTGACAAACATCAAATTTCATTTTCATATTCTCTTTCTAAATTAATTTTTGTTTCATCATAAAGTCATTTTTCACATTCAATTGAAATCCTTTTCTTATGTTTCAAATTCATTTTCTCAAACTCAATGGTCAATTCTTCGAATGGTTCTTGCAATTCATGAAATGAATAAGAGTTTGAATCACAAGGTGCCTTGGGCTCTTCAAGAGTCAAGAAACATGATACATTTTGGTTTGATAATTGGCTTTCACTTGATTCTTCATCTCCATTTTCCTTGTCATTAGTTGAATATAGATTTTCACAAAACGTTTCTTGAATTTCTTCCTCTTTCTTCTTGTCTCCATGAATCTCCTCTAGTTTCTCCCATAACTTCTTGGAGGTCGATCAAGTAGACACCAAGTTGAAGTTGTGGTCATCAAGAACCTCATAGAAAAAACACTTGGCTTTTGCATCATCGAGCACCTTACTCAAGAATGTTTCGTCATTTGAGAGGATTTCAAGACCTTTTTCTATCAAGAACCAAGCTCCAACATCATGAGCCATTATGAAAGCAATCATCCTCAATTTCCTTGCCCAAAACTCATGCTTTTCAAACTTTGGAGCTTTGTGGACATTGTCACCACTTTGCATCATTCTTTGAGCTTCAAAAGAATCTTTTCTCAAAGTTGTTAGACCTATAAAAGGGACCAAAGCTCTGATACTAGTTGTTAGCTTAAAGTGGTGATGAAATCAAGAGGGAGTGAATTGATTTTTTGAAAAATTAATATGGAATTAAAACACAAGTATAAAAAGTGAGAAATTAAGCAAGTAAAACAAATGATAAGAAAATAAAGCAATTAAGAGAGTAGGGAAAGGAGAACAAACACAAGCAATTTATAGAGGTTCGACCCTTCTCCACAAGGTGCCCATATCTTCTCCCTAAGCCTTCCTTGCGAAGGACTTCTCTATTCACTATCTTGAATTGCTACATTTTCTAGGACAAAGTATAATCTTTGCACTCCCTATCTTTATCTTAGGCTTAGATAGAAACCTCTAACTCCAAAGTGAGTATCTATCAAAACTCACAAACACACTCGAGAGAATACCTTACCCCCTGATCTCAAACAAGCTTTAGGATTTTTGCAAATTAAAATAACCTCAAAAGGTTTGATGTTTTACTATTAGGCTTAAAGAGAGACAAATGAATATAGAAGAAAGTTTGGATACAAGATTTACAAACAAATATGGAATTGAAGCTCAAAACACTTAATGCTTGAGAGAGATGAATGAATGTTTTGAAGCTTTTTCTCTAACCATCCAAAGGTATTGGAGTTCCATTTTATAGCTTGAAATGGCTTTGGAGCTGTTGGGGATGATTAGGATTGAGAAATAGCCGTTGTAGCTTTTAATTGGAAGCTAATTTTGAACTGTTTTGCACGAGGGATCAATCCTTTAGTTAAAAATTTAAGAAACTAGTTGTTGCAAAGCTAGGGGATCGATCCCTTCAGCATTTCTTAGCGAAGAGGGATTTTGTTTGAAAAGGATCGATCCTTTTAAGAAGGAGATTAATCCTTTTTTCACAAAAATGAAAGTGTGAGTATTTTCACTTTGAAAAAGGGTTTATTTTATCTCAAAACTCATTTGACAAAAATAATTCTTTTGAAAAATCATATTTTTGAGAAATGGACTTTGTCCAAAATGTTAAGGCATATTGTGAAAGAAATTCTCTTTTCTTTTAAAGCAATAGTGCTAAGACTATATTAAGTCAAAGGAAAAACATTTTTCTTTGAATATCAATTGGACTTGCATTTTTAAGTGAAGCACATTGGAGAATTTCATTCCTCAAAAAGTATAAAACAAATATAGGTTCTAAAACACACTTAAAGTTTTAGTCATTTCGAAACAATGATCGAATTAAGGCTAACAAGATACAATTGGGCTCATTCGATATTTGTAACTTTTAACACTTAACTGAGGTAGATTTAAGATTTCATGGAACAGTGATAAGAATAGAAATATTGTACAAAGTGCTATATAAAAGAATACATGTTAGCACATAAGTGGGGCGGAAACAAGTATGTATGTCAAGACAGATATTTGGTAATTGTATAAGAAAAGATATAACCGAAAACACATAAATTCATAAAAATGGTAAAGCTGCAACCTATTGAGAACAAACTTCATAGGTTTAATATGGTTTGTCTTATGCAATACCAAATGATATCTGCACTCATAAGGCATAGACTTTTTATGCAAGTTCAAGCGATGGAAAATTATTCCGTGGCAACTAGTGAAAGGGAGAGCTTATGTAACGGCCTCACTCTATTTACATTTGCAGATTTTTTGAGTTGAAATTTCTAAAACAGTTCATAACCTAATAATAGGGGCAAGTATGAGAACTAGTCCTTTGCTATACATTGAAGTTTATTCCATCCATAAGGAACAGATTTAAGCCCGATGCTGATAATGTAGATATAAATAGATGTGCATATATTTCTCAAAATCATTAAGATGGTTGATGTGAGCTCTTATGTTATTATGCTATTTTTTCATTACCTTGGTTATCCAGGTTGGAGATATCTGAAGAAAAATTTCTGCAACATTTTTGGAATTGTTGGAATATATTGAAGGTAAAAGTGCTTGTAATGGTTTGAAGACCACTTAATCCAGATTTATACTTAATTTTTGAAAATTTATTGGATGGCTTCATGTAAATTATTTTTATCTATTTTTTGGGTGATTTTCTTTACCTAGTTCCTGTCTAGCTGATTCCTGTAAAAGAATCAGAGAGAGAGAGACAGCACAATTCTTTGGTGGTATTAAGCCTCCTATTTAAGTTTTCTCTTGATTGTAAATTTCTACGCTTATTCCCTCTTTATCCTTTCATATTACAGCAGTCATGAGGTGTTATTTGTTCTCTTTACTTATTATTGTGGACTTGAAATATTTTATTTGCCAGGATAAACAATGTTTACCTTGATTAGTTTTTTAAATTGAGGAAGAGGCTTGGCCATAGACAAAAAGATAGTTTAATAAATATTGCCCAGAGAGAAATAATTGGAATCAAAATAATGATTATGGTTTGAACTTCAACATATTATTAGAAGTCAAGGCTTTTAAGATTAATTGGTCATTTAACTAGAACTTTTGTATCAGCTTTTTGTTATTTGAAATTCGAGTACCTTTTATTTTCCAGTTCTTATTGTTATATAGGAAGGGATCAGTTCCATTCCCTCTAAATTATTGATAACTTCAATAATTTATTGCCTATTTTCTTAAATGATTTGTCTATTTTCAGTCTATCTATTAGAAGAATATATATCAACAATGGTGCCAAAGATGATGCTTCTTGTTAGCCAATGATTATGACCTTGATTGAATACTTTATTCATACTAAACTTCCCCTTTTTTTCATTACAAATGGAAATTCAATGCATTTGACTGCTCTCGGAGCCAGTATGTTAATGTCATTTTATTTTTACTGGAATTTCTTTGCAGGAAAACATTTCAGATGCTCAACCAATGCCTCCACTATTTCAATTCCTTACCGTTTTAGCATTTAAAATATTTGTATGCGAACAGGTTTGTTGTGCATTCTTTATTTCCCATTAAAGCTTGTTAAGAGCCCTTAGTTCCTTTAGTGGAATTAGTTGACTGCAATGGCTAGTTTTAGATTTGTATTTATATCTACTCATTTAAGTGTATATCATTAAGAAATAAGATGTTTATATTTGCATGAATTTCTATATTAAGGGGGCAAATAGAAGCACTCCTTCCCTTGGCTCTAATATGCATCCTTATCGGGTCATCTAGAAGCTGAATTTCCTGGTGTAGGGTCTTTGGCTACTGCTTCCTTAAGATTTAAATTTCTTTTCTTCAGCATTTATAGGGAGTGATACTGAATTGGTTTTGTTCAAAAAGTAAAAAAGACATGTTTCATCTCTTGAAACTCCACAGAATGATTTATGTGGTAGGGTAATGCTTCAATAGCATATTCAAAACTAGCTTCATCAATTGTTTCTGATGATATCACTGCAATATTCTCTTTTTATGTCACTTTCAAGATTCTAATAGGCCTATAAATTGACCTTTGGAAATGTTAATTATAAATCCTTTATGTTCTCATCTACCATCTGCAGATACATTCAGACTAAACTATTGGTGCTTATTATTGAATTTCTTTTTTCTTATTGTTTTCCCTCTGATTACTTTTTGATGCTTTTTTCTTAGGTGGATGTTGCTATTATTGAAGTTGGTCTGGGAGGAATCAAAGATTCAACAAATGTGGTATTTATCTCTGCAAAGAATTGCCATTTTTTTTTGTTGTTGTTGTTAATTTGGAGTTGCTCCAAATATTAAATTCATTTATTCCTTCTTGCTGTTTTTAGAAATTACAAAGTACAAAAAAATGGAAAAGCAAATCAGGAAAGATAAACTTTAAATAATGAAATCAATGACTTCGGAGTTTGTTATCAAATTATGCAGATTAAAGAACCCGTTGTCTGTGGCATTACTTCTCTGGGGATGGATCACTTGGATACATTGGGTACATCATTTTCTGATATTATTATTTCTGTCAGGAAGATCCTATAAATTTGTAGATAGATGCAATTTTAACTTGGTGCAGAGTCGTGAGAAATCCATTTCGTTCTTTAGCAAAAGGGCTTTTTATATCTCATTATAATCAGTTATCACAGAAATTACTGTCAAATTTCCTCTTATTTTAACACAATGTTAACTTTTGTGCATTTCATTCCAAGTAGAAACAAATTGGGATGAGAGAAAAATCTTTGCTGCTTACTTTAGGATAATGATTATATGTCATGCAGGAAATACCCTGGGTCAGATTGCTTTACACAAGGCTGGAATTTTCAAGGTATGAATCTCAAACTAGCCCAAAAACAGTTGTCTATGAATTTGTTATTGCAATATTTCTGTTTCAATTGTTTAAAGTTTAAACTTACAGTTTCCTTTAAGTATTTTCTGAATTATGTTGATGTCCTCTTTGCCCCTGAAGCCTCAAATTCCTGCATTCATAGTTCCCCAACTTTCTAAAGCAATGGAGGTTCTTCAGGGGAGGGCTCATGAACTGATGGTAATCATTTTCGTTGATTTAATTTTCTAGTTATATCATTTTCAACACCATCTTTCTAGTTTTTTTTTTTTGTAAATTACGTCAGGATAAAATTACTTTTTCTTGTCCTGATATGAATGGCCAAAACCCTAAATATGGATCTTTGGTTTATGATTTGTTATGTTTGTAGACAAAATGCTTAGCATTTGTGGTTGCTGGGTAATAGTAGTTACTTATTATATTTACAGAAATTGTTGAAATAATGATCCATCCAACAAAAGGCCATATCTAACCATCCAGCTACTTTTAATTCAATTCAAATTCAATTTGATAATTTACAAAAAAAAATGGATATACAGGTATCCTGCTCAAGTCTAGTCATTTAACTGGCCTAGCTGTGTATCATGATTGCATTCTTATAATCTCTTCAAATACGGCTAGGTAGATCACAGTGGGGAAAAAATAATTTGAATTACGTTATCAGGATAATTGATCATTTACCCGTGTTCTTCTCCCCTGGACTTGTTATCTTCATGCACAGATGCAGAAAGATTTGTTAATTAGTTGCAGCACTACTGATAGCTTTCTCACCTTTGAAATGAAACTACAGGCTCCTTTGAAAGTAGTTGCACCTCTTGATAGTAAAAAGCTGGAGGGAATAAAGATTAGCTTGTCTGGTGATCATCAACTCACTAACGATGGTCTTGCTGTTTCACTTTGCAAATGTTGGCTTCAGAGAACAGGAAACCGGGGAAAGATATTCCACAATGTTGTTTCTACTCCATCTACACTTACTATATATTATTTTTTAAGTAGCATGATGCTTAATAACTCAAATCTTTTATTCATCTCGAGAGACCATGGAAATTTTGTATATTCATAGAACACAAAACATGAATTTTCTTTGTGTGTGTGTTGATGTGAGGGAGATTAGTACTTTAAAAAGAAAGTAATCTTTTTGTAGTTAGTGCCTATTATCTGTCTGTCCTTCTCTCTCTGAGCATTAACCGCTAGACTTTGTGGACTTAAAAAATAAGATAGCCGGGAAGCTGATATGCCAGAAGCATTCCGTAGAGGTCTTTCAACTGCATATCTTTTTGGGAGGGCTGAAATCATTCATGATACGTTTTCAAAGTACTATTATTCATCATCTATGTATGAGAACTCCTCTGGAAATCTCATTTTTTATTTGGATGGAGCTCATAGTCCCGAGAGCATGGAGGCCTGCGCCAGATGGTTCTCTAGCGTTGTAAAAGGAAATGGAAAGGTGTCACCTACAGATTTGGGGAATGGTTATGCCAAACATATAAACGACAAGGTTGAGGAGTCTAATGTAATATCAAAGCAGGTAAAATGTGTATTAAGCATTAGTATCTATTTTCATTCTGTAGATTTGTGAGTTTTTCCTGGATATAATATATAGTAGATTGCATTGTATTTAAATCGTATACATCATTGAATGTTCGTTTATCTGTAACACAAATCATGTCGCCTAGAATAATGGCACCCATGTAAATGTTTAAACCTTGTTACAGATTCTTTTGTTCAATTGCATGGAGGTGAGAGACCCTCATGTTTTGCTTCCTTGCCTTGTTAATGCTTGCTCTTCATCAGGTAGAACTGCTTTGAACACAAAAATAATGATATATTGTCATTTTTATTTCTATAAGAAATTATAGGGTTTTTTTTGTGTGTTTTATCTCTAGGAATCAACTTACAAGTTATATTTGTATTCAACACGTGAATTACATTGCAGCATTTGTTGAATGTTTTTCTTCCATAATTTTGATTTATTCTTTCTCTCTCTCCAAGACTAAATAATAGGCATTTTTCATAAATTTGCCTTCTGTATCTTTAGTTCATCTTCAACCAGAATCATACTCTATGGCCATTATTTTTTAACAAGTTCCAAAGATCATCACAATCTATGTCTCATTTCTCCTAATTACCGACACCATTTTGTAGAAAATCAGGACTCTTAGGCAAGATTCTTAAGGATTTGTAAGATATCCAATAAATCTGGTTGTTAGCAGAATCTGATCCAAATCATGTAGTTAAGATAAGTCCTAGAATTAAGGAGATTTATGCAGATTTGTAGGTCTATTAAGTTTTTAAATTTCCTTTATTTATAATCCTTGTAATTCATGTTTTAATAATATGAAGTAATTCTATCTTTTCTCTCTCTTTTCACTACTACGCTCATGGTATCAGAGCTTTGTAAAAAATCCTGATGGTTAAAACAGCCATGACTAGAGAAAGAAGTTCACCATCCTCGGGTGTCAACACCAATGAAGCTTCGGTAAATCCTATTGTGCAAATAAATGGATTTGATAATCCATCTCTCCAATTAATCGTTTGCAAATTGAACGGTAAGAACTATCTAGAATAGGCACAGTCAATCAAACTAATGATCGACGGCAAGGGAAAACTTGGCCACTTGACGGGCGAGACAAAGAAACCTGCCATAGATGATCCTTCGTTCAGAATATGGAGGTCAGAAAATTCATTAGTTACTGCCTGGCTTGTTAATTCCATGGAGCCAACAATTGGAAAAACATATATGGTTTTGCCAACTGCAAAAGATGTCTGGGATAGTGTTCGTGAAATGTACTCAGACTTGGAGAACTCTTCCCAAATTTTTGAATTGAAGACAAAGTTGTGGCACTCCAAACAGGGTGATCGTGATGTGACTGAATATTACAACGAAATGAGGGGACTTTGGCAAGAGCTGGACTTATGTTACAATGACATGTGGGAGAATGCGAATGATCATGTAAGATATATGAAAAGAATAGAGAATGACAGAGTTTACCTATTTCTGGCAGGTTTGAATAGGAGTTTGGACGAGGTACGAGGCCGTATACTTGGAAAACAGCCGCTGCCATCTCTTCATGAAGTGTTTGCTGAAGTTAGAAAAGAAGAAGGTAGAAGAAAAGTAATGTTAGGAGACAGCAACCAATCTCCTACCGAAGCCTCTGCGCTTGTTACTAAAGCCAACCATAATAACCCTCGACAATCCAGAAAAGGAGAAAAAGTGTGGTGTGATCATTGCAACAAACCACGCCACACACGGGAGACATGTTGGGAGTTACATGGGAAGCCTCCGAATTGGAAACCACGATCATTCAACCGTGACTCAATGGCATTCCAAACAAGCACTACAGAGCAAGAGGCTCCGAATGGTTCAGGAGGAATTAATGATACATCTTTTTTCAGTAAGGAACAGTTAGACCAACTGTATAAATTATTTCAATCCAAACAGTTTTCAAATGTGTCTTCCTCTTGTTCCCTAGCCCAAAAAGGTAATTATCTTTAAGCCATAGCATTCAATTTGTCTGTTAACTCTAGTTACCCATGGGTCATTGATTCAGGTGCAACTGATCATATGACAGGATGTTCTAAGTTGTTTTCCTCTTGTAGTCCATGTGCAGGTAACCAGAAAATTAAGATTGCTGATGGTTCTCTTTCAACAATTGCTAGAAAAGGATCTGTAGCCATCTCAAAAACTTTTGTCATGCATAATGTCCTTCATGTTCCAAATCTCTCTTGCAATTTGTTATCTATCAGTAAGCTAACTCATAACTTAAACTGTTGTGCTAAATTTTTTCCAAACCACTGTGAATTTCAGGCATTGGATTCGGGGAAGACGATTGGCAATGCTAGGGAAAGTGATGGACTCTATTATTTTGAAGATGAAAGTTCCATACATGGACAAGCTCAAATAACCGGTCTCCGGTCAGTTTCTATTTCTAGTAACGATGAAGTAATGTTATGGCATTTTAGATTAGGCCATCCAAACTTTCAATATTTGAAGTACTTGTTTCCAAACTTATTCAAGAATAAAAATCCATCTTCATTTCAGTGTGATATTTGTCAAATTGCTAAACATCATTGTGTTCTTTTTCCAATGCAATCTTATAAGTCTTCTAAACCGTTTGCTCTCATTCATAGTGATGTGTGGGGTCCTTGTAAAACTGTAGCAATTTTTGGTAAAAATGGTTTCTAACCTTTATTGATGATCACACTCGTATTTGTTGGGTTTATTTACTAAAAGAAAAGTCAAAGGCAGGAAACATTTATAAAAAATTTTACAATATGGTTGAGACACAATTTCAAGAAAAAATTCAAGTTTTTCGAAGTGATAATGGAAAAGAGTACTTTAATTACCTTCTAGGCAATTATTTTTTGGAAAAAGGAATTGTTCATCAAAGCTCTTGTATTGATACACCGCAACAAAATGGAGTGGCAGAGAGGAAAAATAAACATCTCTTAGAAGTGGCTAGGTCCTTAATGTTTACAACTAAAGTACCTAAATACTTATGGGGGGAAGCTATTCTCACTGCTACATATCTAATAAATAGAATGCCATCAAGAGTTTTGAATTTTCAAACTCCAAAAAACAGATTTAATGAGTTTTTTCCTTTGACAAGGCTGATTTCTAACTTACCTCTGAAAGTGTTTGGTTGTGTCGCGTTTGTACATATCCATAATCATAACCGTAGTAAGTTAGACCCACGAGCTTTAAAATGTGTTTTTCTTGGTTACTCTCCAACACAAAAAGGGTATAGGTGTTTTGATCCTCAAACAATTTTTTTTTTGTAACTATGGATGTCACGTTTTTTTAATCCCAAAGTTTTTTTGACACTCCTCTTCAGGGGGAGAATAGGTATGAAGACTCGTTAATTGAACTTGAACTTGGAAAAAATGAAAACGTATGTTGTGAACTTGAGCAAAAATCATATCTACCCACTGATTTTAACATCTTGGTACAACCTATCAATAATAACTTGGATAGTTTAGAATCAGGCAAGTCACCTATGAAAGAAAGGTAGCCTACTTTAATGCCACAACAGGACATTGAAACTAGACCAGAAACTGGAAAAAATTCTGAGCTTCGTGTCTACTCACGGAAAAACCAAATTCAAACTAAGGGAGCAATCACAACTATGCAGAACCAAAAATCCATCACGAATCCAGAACCAGAAGTCATTGATTCTCCAAATTCAGGTATTCCATCCGAGTCGTGTCCCTCACAAACTGACAATTTTGATTCTCTTAATATTCCCATTGCACTTAGGAAAGGTGTCAGAAGTTGTACTAAACATCCATTATCAAAATATGTGTCTTATGAAAAATTGTCACCCTCTTTCTTTGCTTTTACCTCACAATTGTCTAGTGTGGATGTTCCAAAGAATATACAGGAAGCTCTAAAAGTTCCCGAATGGAAGGAGGTAGTCTTTGAGGAGATGAAAGCACTGGAAAAAAATGGCACATGGGAAAAAATCCATTTACCCAAAGGGAAGACACCTGTGGGATGCAAGTGGGTGTTTACAATAAAGTTCAAGTCAGATGGAACTCTAGAACGTTACAAGGCAATACTGGTTGCAAAATGCTTTACACAAACCTATGGGATAGATTACCAGGAGACGTTTGCACCTGTGGCAAAGCTAAACACAGTGAGAGTACTTTTATCTTTAGCTGTGAATCTTGAGTGGCCTCTACACCAACTAGATGTTAAGAATGCCTTTCTTAACGGAGATTTAGAAGAAGAATTTTTCATGGATGCTCCTCCAGGATTTGAAGATCAGTTCGGAACTAAAGTGTGTAAGCTAAAAAGGTCACTGTACGAATTGAAACAATCTCCAAGAGCTTGGTTTGAACGATTCACAAGGTCAATAAAAAATCAAGGCTATAGTCAGGCACAAACTGATCATACGATGTTCATGAAACATACAGGAGCAGGGAAGATGGCCATTTTGATTGTCTATGTTGAGGATATAATACTTACTGGAAGTGATGATGATGAGTTGGCTAGATTGAAGAAATATCTTGCCGCTGAATTTGAGATCAAAGATTTGGGATCCTTACGATATTTCTTGGGAATGGAGGTTGGAAGATCAAAAAAGGGCATTGTAGTATCTCAAATGAAGTATGTCTTAGATTTGCTAAGAGAAACCGGAATTAGTGGATGTAAGCCTAGTGACACACCAATGGATACTAATCAAAAGCTTGGAGAAAAGACAGAAGGAGTACCAGTGGAAAAAGGGATGTATCAGCGTCTCGTTCGGAAATTGATTTATCTGTCCCACACAAGACCTGACATTGCCTTTGCAGTCAGTGTGGTAAGTCATTTTATGCATTTGCCATATGAAGAACATTTAGAAGCTGTCTACCGAATTCTCAAGTACTTAAAAGGTACACCTGGAAAAGGATTGTGGTTCAAGAAAAGGGAATCAAGAATAGTGGAGATATTCACAGATGCAGATTGGGCAAGATCAATCACTGACAGAAGATCCACCTCTGGCTAATGTGCATTCATATGGGGAAACTTAGTAACATGGAGGAGCAATAAGCAAAATGTGGTTGCTCGAAGCAGTGCAGAGGCTGAATTTCGAGCTATGGCTAATGGGGTATGCGAAATAATGTGGTTGAAGAGAGTGCTTGAAGAACTAAAGCTAAGTTCAGAATCTCCTATGAAATTGTTTTGTGATAATAAAGCAGCTATTTACATAGCTAACAATCTGGTTCAACATGATCGGACAAAACATATCGAGATTGACAGACATTTCATTAAGAAAAAACTGGAAAGTAGAATATTGTGTATGCCATTTATAACCACAGATCAACAATTAGCTGATGGTCTGACTAAGAGCTTGTCTAGAACCAATTTTGAGACACTAGTCAGCAAGTTGGGCATGATTGACATCTATGTGCCAACTTGAGGGGGAGTGTAGAAAATCAAGATTCTTAGGCAAGATTCTTAGGGATTTGTAAGATATCCAATAAATTTGGTTGTTAGCAGAATCTGATCCAAATTATGTAGTTAAGATAAGTCCTAGAATTAAGGAGATTTATGCAGATTTGTAAGTCTGTTAAGTTTTTAAATTTCCTCTATTTATAATCCTTGTAATTCCTATTTTAATAATATGAAGTAATTCTATCTTTTCTCTCTCTTTTCACTACTGCGCTCACATTTATTTCTTTTAAATCACTTAGTAAAAGTAAAGATTTTTTGTGTAAAATTCATTGGCTATACTACTAGTTTAGTTATAAATATGCTTCATGCTGGACTACAGTGCTCCACTGTGATGCAGCAAGTGATTTTTAGTTTATTTTTCTGTTTAGAGTTTCTGAAAAATATAACACTGGCAATATTCTGAGCTTCCAACAACATGAGTTGAGTTTAAGAGGAGGCCTCCTAGAGACTTGAGGGTTTTTTTTCTTTGGTTTGTTGCTGAGCTACTATCCCCAGGAAAGAAACTTCTCTAATGTTGTGTGAAAAATTATTACACAGGGATTGCGCCTTGTTACTCTACCTAAAGCAATATTATTACAGCTTAAGCTTAATCTCTCAGTGTGTGTGTTGTGTGTATGCCTTTTGTTGTCTATATATGTGGTAATGGGACTTAGAATACTGACATCATCTTGATTTTGGTATTATGCTTCTCAGGCACACATTTCTCCAAAGCACTTTTCGTTCCAAATATGTCAGTATATAATAAGGTTACTTCTGGTACCTCAATTATTGCTTCAGATAGCACTAGCAGGGAGTTATCATGGCAGTTTAACCTCCAAAGGATTTGGGAAAAGGTTATCCATGGGACAGGTATTCTTTATTTTTCATAACATATCTTATGAAATTTAGTGGTGTAATCGAGCTGAGCATTAGAATTTCCTGCTTGGCTTGTTTCATTTTTAGTCAAGCTTGAACTTCATGTAAGCCTGGCAACCACAAGCTCAAGCTCAAGCTCAGCTCAATAAGCCTGTTTTGTTGACAAGCTGGTTCAAGTTCCATCGAGCTCAAACTAATACTATTTTCTGTAAACATTTATCTAATTATTTTGACAGAAATATAATATCAACATTCCATTTATAAAAGTAGAAACAATATATCATATTTGTAAATTAGAATGATTTAAATATTTAATCTTGGATCCAAGCTTTTTCTAAATGGTCCAGAACCAGCTTGGCTCATTTACACTCCTAATTACAAAACTTTAACTTTTTTAATTTTTTCCAGTTTCTCTTTTTATTTAGTTTACGCCTAACATACAGTTTCACTAAACGGGTACATTTCTTATCATCAGTTTTTACTATAGGGGAAAAATGGCAGCTAAATACAGTTGCTGGTAAAACTTATGCTGTAACTTTTCAACAGTACTACATAATTTAAGATTTTCAAATGGCTGATCCCTAATGCATACAGGTGTACTCTACAAGAAGGCAAAATTTTACCTGTTAGGTTGTTAAAAGTGTGCCCAGAACTAACTTTTACTTGAACGAGATTATTTGACTAGTTTCTGATCCAGTGATGCGTTCGTCTTAGTAACATTGTGTAGAACCAGATATAGTGGATATACAAGTGTTATTGGGTTTTTGCTGAGGTTTAATGTTCATAATTCAATTGATTTTTCATGAAGTGATGTTTACTGAATCACAGTTTTTTTAAGCTCTCACCTAAAGAGAAAATAAGGAGTACGAGAGTTTGACAATTGATTTGGATTTTAGTAAAAGAAAGTTGTAGAATTGGCAAGGGGCTTGATTGAACTATAACTTTCTTTCACCTTTTTTGTTTATGGTTTTGACTGTAACTATCACAATATTTGAGGCCACTACTACATCATGAGTAGGAGCAGAGAGCTATTCTCTGGGTTAGGGAAACAAGTTGGAAAGCCCCTCTGATACCAGGTTATGGCATATATGATTAGTGTGGTCAGAAGGATAAGTTCATTAACATTATATTTTCTCTGAATTTACTGTTTAAGGTTCAAGTCAAATATGCATTTGATTCTACTGTAGTGCATTTTAGACTACACTTATCCAACTAACTCCTGCTGTTTGTAATATTGGGCTACAAACAGATCCTGTAATTGACAAAATCTCAACGACAAACTGCACGGCGAGGTTACCACCACTAGAGTTCCTTTATGATGATGCTTCTCATTGCAGTCCTGCAGATCAACATTTAGCTTGCAGTGCTGTAATGCCTTCATTGCCACTGACAATAAAATGGTTGAGGGATTGTGTTAAAGAAAACCCTTCTCTCAGAGTTCAGGCAAGAATATAATCTAAATATGATATCCCTGCTTCAAAAGCATCAATTTCTTCCCCTTTTTCTAGTTCTTCCTCTAATGGTCTAGAAGACATTTTTACTAATACTGACTGTATATATCCTTCTCGTGGACTCAGGTTCTTGTGACTGGCTCATTGCATCTGGTTGGTGATGTGCTGAAGCTTTTGAGGAGAGATGACATAACTTAAAGAAAGGCTGTGCAAGGTAGGGGCTTCCAACTCTTTCACTTGATTGCCTTTATTGAATTTTCGGTTCCTAACCAAATGGAAGAAGATACACACACTCCTATACTTTACATACATACATACATACATACGCATATAATCGAGTGAGATTCACAGTTGATTTTGATCACATTTGCAACACTTGTGATTTGTTGTGCCAAGTGATAGTTGGCAATAATAATTCATTTTCCTGTAAGCTTACTCTTTTCTGTTCTTTTTTCTTTTGGTACTTACTGTATGATTTATTTTGTATCTGAGTAAAACTACCTAGTGTTGTAAAATTAATTAATTAATTAATTGTTTAGAAAGGAAACCCTTATTTATTGATTCAGGTTCTATGATAATTCAGTAGTTTCTATGCTTCTGGAATTAAGGTGGAACTTCCTTCTTAACCAGATTGATTTCAAGCTATTCCCAGAAATATGGTTTGTCCAATCCATTGAGTTTTACTTAATGCATTGCATGGATGATATTCCAAGTATAGAGAAAGGTTTAGATTTAAAGCTTTTCTTACATTCAGGTTTTCTTTCCTGAGTGTAAAAGCAAAGTCTTCCACTATAAAACATTATTATTCAGGGTAGGAGTATATCTATCCAAGGCTGGGCAAGGTTTTTCAAACCTAACCCGAAATATTATTTAATTAATAAAAATTAATTTTTATTTAATTTTAAAATATATTTATTTTTTTAATATATTAAAAAATTTCAAGTTTCTTGAGTCTGATGAGTTGGATCGGACTTTGGGTAGAATTTGTAAAAGGCTAATCAGGTTTGGTTTGTTCCATGAATAGATTTTTTTAAGACCAAGAACAATGGAAAAACTTGAAAATTTTCCTTTTGAATTGGAAATCAAAACTACTGAGCTATAGTAATAACAATGAGACTCGCAAATAGTTGTATAATCTATTGATAGAATACTTGAATCTTAATTTTAGTGATTAGAGTTTAATCCATGGCATGGCAGTCTCGATTATTTAAAAAAAAAAAAAAAATGAGACTCCTGAAAATGAGAACATGCAAGAAATTCAACGCCTATGGTTTAGTTTTATTATTCATATAATTTTTTGATATAAAAAAAAAAATTAGATGAAAAGAGATTATTCTAATCTAAAATTAGGGTATGTCAAAATTAAAATGTCACAAATATCAAAGAGAAAACCAACCCCTGTTGACATTATTCAACATCTATACTATACAATATATGAAAGCAATCCCATTTAATGCCAACCAGCTTTTGGCCAAATGGTCAAAAAGGCTTGAGGCATGAAGTTTTGGGTTCAAACCCAAGCAACCCCTCCCTTTACCCAATTATCAAAAAAAAAAAAAAAGCAATCCCATTTCCCAAAGGATGTAATCACTGCACATTTTTTTTTTTTGAAAAATAATTTTTTTTATTTTGATTTATTAATAATGAAAATACATGAAAAAATTAAATCATAAAAATAATAAAATGAACCAAAAAAAAAATATAAAATAAATTACAAACCACAACCAACAAAAAATCTTTGCTGATCTAAAGTTGTTTTTCTTAATTAAAAGAATTCAAATCTAAATCTTTTTTAAAATCTTCAAAAAAAAAATTCAAAAAAGTTTAAAATTTTCTTCCAAAAAAAATATTTGAGAATCAAAAAAAGAGAAAAAACACAACAAAAAATCAAAAATTAAAAACATTAACTAAACTTAACTTAATCCTAACCCTAGAAAACTTTGAAAAAAAGGAAGCCTAAAATATAAATCTATCAAAAACAAAACCTTACCTACAATAAAAGTTTTTTAAAAAATAATCAGTATCGTACCTATACACGTACCGTTTTTATTCTCGATATATTTCGGTATACCGTTTTAAGTTTATCGGTTTTAAGTATTTCATATATATATATATATATATATATATATATATATATATGATCTATTTTCAAGTTTCATAATAAAATATATATCATATACATATGCAAATATATTTCAATTACCTACATAAAATATAAATTTATATGTAAATATAAAATTTTAAATTTTAAATATTTAATATCTAAATGTTTTAAACATCAAATAAACAAAATAAATATAAAAAATATATAGTATATTATTATTAATTAAATTCAATAAAATAATTTAATAAATATATTTATTTTTAAATGTAATTATGAAAAAAATAAAAATATCAGAGAAAATATTAAAAATTGATTTAAAATAATTAAATAAGTGAAAAAAATTAAAAATTAAAATATTCTACTAATCGGTATTGATCGATATTGACCTGTACAAACCGATACAATCGGTACGAACCGGTAAAATCGAAATGGTACAATACTAGTACCGTTTCGTTTTACCTTATAACTGGTACATATCGACTGATACGATATCTTATAACCGATACATATCAACTGATATGGTTGGTACCGATACGATACCAACTATTCTGGTTTCTACAAAAACCAGAACCTAAGAAACCCTAGGAAAAAAAAACAAAAATCATCTTCATCATCAACCAAACTCGTACCGAACCCACCATCAACACCACAAACAAAAACCCCTTTTTACTTAAAAATACCAAAACACAGTAATTCAAAAGAAAACAAAAATTCATAACCAAAAACCAAAAAACGAACCATAATATAAATAAAAGTTGAAGGTTTTGAGTTTTGTCTCTCTTAAGGTTGCGAGTTTAGAAAAAATTTAGAAGGATATTGGGCATTTTAAACTATTGAAATGGAAGGAGAAGGTCAGAGGAAGGGATTATATAGTCGATTTGGGTTTTAAAATGGCAAATTTTAGGTATTTTGAAGGAGAAAGCCACGGGCTTTAGAGGTAGATCTAAGGCGTTCTAGATAGTTATTTGGAAAAAATAATTTGGTGAGGTTAAAAAGTGATTAGGCCGTAAATGAAATGGCTTGAACGAATAAATTTTTGTTTGTGTTCATTTATTTATTTTTGAGTTGTTTGTATTCGGTTTGTGTTCGTTAAAAATTTTAAAATTATATTTAAGTTCTGTTCGTTTAAAATTGAGTGTGTTCGTGTTCGTTTATTTAATGTTTACGAACAAGTTCAATTAAATGAATTTGTTCATGAACATATAATCGAATATGTTCACGAACAATTAAAAATATATTCATGAATAATAAACAAACAATTTTAAACAATTTTAATAAACAAACAAATAAAAAAAGTCAATTATAAATTATTATTAAATATAAAATAATAAAATACAAATATAATATAATATATTATTAAATTATTAAATTTAAGTTATTAAATAATATTTATTATATTATAAGTAAATAAAATAAATAAAAATATTATTAATTATATTATAATCGAATAATAAACGAGTTTTAAACAATCTATTAAACGGATTTTAAACGATCCATAAACAAGCTTGTTTGTGAACATAAATAAATTGAACAGACTTTGTTCGTTTTCGATTCGTTTAATAAACGAACCTTAAAATTATATTCATAATCGTTTATTTAACTTGATAAACGAAATAAACAAATAAAAATCGAACTGTTCACGAACAATTTATCAAATGCTTTGTTCATTTACACCTTATTCAAGATGAGCATTTATGGTGAAATTTGGTGATATTTTGACGAAGGCGGATGACGGTGATAACGGCGGCAGTTGACTGGATTTTGGTTTGAGTAGATGCGGGGTTGAAGGTTTAGGGTAGAGAGAGAAAAGAAACTTTTAGAGAGAGAGGAGGTGAAAGGAAGAAATGAAGAACAAAAGTTGGCATTTATATGCCAAAAGCACGAAACGGATGGGTTTCAACTAAAAAAGAAAAAAGAAAAAAAAAGTAAGGAAAAAAAAAAAAAAAAAGAGGGCTGATCCGTGATCGATACCTACCAACTTTTCCAGGTCACCTAAATCCAGGCACAATAGCTTTTGGAGCCCATTAAATTTGGTTTAGCCCAATATTTAGTTAATTATTTTTCGATTATTTTTCCTTTTATGTTATATATTTATTTTTTTGCTAGAATTTTATATATTTGTTTGATAATTTATTTTTATATATGTTTAAAATAAAAAAAAAATTAAAAAATTCATGTGTTAATGATTTGAATTTGGAGGTATATTTTTTCTCACATGCACGACATTGTTTGAAAAGTTTTGGACTTTATTTTATGGTATTTGCTTTAATTTGGCCATGAAAATGATAATTGAAATAGGGACATGAATTTAAATAAGCTGTTAATAATTTTGAAATTTTATTTTAAATGATAATTTTATTTTACAATTAAATTGCTGTCGCTAAAAAAATTTACTAACATGAAAATTAATATATTTTTTATAGCATAAATAATAAATAAATAAATATATACATTAAGTTATATAATGAAACATGAATATTTTAAAAATGGATATAAATTACATTTACAAATGCGTTTAATTTATATAATTTATATAAAAAATATAATTATATTAATATTAATAAATTAAAACATAAAAAAATTATTATTTAATATAATTTAATTTAAAATATTTTATAAGACTAATTCAATCAAAAATTTGTAAATATTAAAAAAAAGTCCCGACGATAAAGAGGCTTGATCCACTTTTATGACTATGAGCAGGCAATGTTTGTTGTTTGCACTTTAATTTGCTTGCTAATGCCATTTCTTTGCATTGTTTTCACAAATTATTCCAATTTATTGTGTATTTATCCATATTGATAGGTTTGTAATTATATATACTAGATAAATGTCCGCGTTTCACTACAGGCATGTTATTGGATTTGAATTGATATTTTATAATAAATTTGAAAGACAAAAAGTAAGAAGAGTAAAGATAATTTTAAAAAATAATTTCTATCCTTATACGACACTTGGTATAAAATTGAGAGTTATTTGAATATGATCAATTAGATCCGGCAATTTCAGACATAACATAATTATACGATATAAATATAACATGAAAAAAATAATTAAAACTTGACATGACAAAAAAATAACATGAATACGACACAAATAGAATGTGTCAAAATCTACATAAAAAAATTATTAAGTGTCAAAATTTATATAAATATATAATATTTTGAATACGATTATAACAGAAAAAATAACATGAAAATGACGAAGCATGATATAAATTTGAGAGTTATTTGAATAGTGTCAATTAGACTTGACAATTTCGGACACAACATGATTATACAACACGAACACAATATGAAAAAAATAATTAAAATACGACACGAAAAACGTGTCAAAATCTACATAAAAACGAATTATTAATGTATAAAAATTTATAATACTTTAAATACACGATAAAATAACACGAACATGCTAGAAACATACAAATTTTTTTCTAAATTGAATCACCATGACAAATTATGCAAAATATTTGAATGAAAATATGACACGAACACATAGAAAAAAATAATTAAAATACGACACGACACAAAAATAACACGAACAAATACACGAACGTGTCAAAATTCACATAAAATAAATTATTAATATGTAAAAATTTATATAAATTTATAATACTTTGAACATACAAAAAAATAACTGATAGGATCCAAGATGGCCCAATCCTATGCCACTTTGTGTGCTTGAATCATATGGATCAAACTTGGGTGCAAGCCCATCTTGCATGTTGAAGCCTTTCTTGAATAACTTGCAACATGGTCCAAGTAAATTCCATCCATTGTTGCTATGTTTTCTAGATCTTCTTGGATCTTGGCCTATATAAAAATTGTCATAGGATTAGACCATCTTGGATCCTATTAATAACACGAGCACGACAACGAATATCTGAACGTGTCAAAATTTACATAAACCGAATTATGAACGTGTAAAAATTGTTTAAATTTATAATATTTTGAACACAAAAAAATAACACGAACACAAAAATGACACGAAAACACAATTTTTTCTCTATCTTTCCTTTCCTTTCTTTTCTTTCCTTTCTTTCCTTCTTAATAAAAAAAAAAAAAAATTGAAAATACCCAATCTAACCCCCCAACCCCCTTAATACCTATGCTTAGTTGTCAACTAAGCAAGGATTCAAAATCCTCAATTCTCTTCTTTCATGCATTTTAGAGATAATTTTTATAGTAAGTAATAGATATATACTAGGGTACCTTCCGCACTTCGTTGCGGGGTCTTTATATATATATATAAATTATTATTTGCAAAATTATTTTGTTAATTTATTTCTCATAATGTGTTGGAGTTAGACCTGTTCATGGGTTGGGCTGGGTCAGACCTAGGCAAGTGTTTTTGTAATCTGGGTCAGCCCGATCTGGATCACTGTTTATAGAATAAAAAAATATTTTTTTTATTTAAATTTAATTATAAAAATATATAAAAATTATTTTTTATTAATCATGAATAGTAAATTCGAGCCGATGGGCAAAAAAAAAGTTTCGGGTCTCAGCCCGACCCATGAGCAAATCTAGTTGGAGTATTTGCATCTGTTAAACATAATTTTTTTTTTTTTGTATATGATCAAAGAAGGCTATGTTATAACAAGATCAATAAAATAATATATGTGATATAATTATAACTTTGATAGAACATATTCAAACTATTACATCTATTGTTTTTACACAACAAAAGAACAAAACATGGGCAATTTTAAGTCATTAACAAACTTTTGTACCATAGTTGTGATGGAAGAGCAAACATTTTTTTTGTGTACAAAGGTGTTTGTTTTCCTTTACAAACTATTTTGAAGTAGTTGTAGTTATATGTTTTAAAAAAAAAAGACCAAAGTTTTGTTTGCTATAATTGTTAGTTTCCTTTCCTTTTTTTTTTTTTTTTTTTTTTTTTCTGCAGCATTTTTTACCAAGTCAAAAAGTTATTCATTAGTCTTGTTAAGTAGGATGTTGGCTCCTACACATATTTTTTTCCTTTGCTGGTGCTGCTGCAAGGGAAAGGCATTGATTAAAAAATCGGACCAGCCTATTCAACCGAGAATCTATAGGTCTGACGGTTCAACTATATGTATTTAACCGGATTATGAGCGAACCGGCAAGAACCAAAAAATAACCGAGAATCGGTTAACCCAAAAAAACCCAAAATTTATGATTTTTTTTTTTCAATGCTTTAGGCCTTTTTAGCTCAATTTTATTACAAATCAAGACCCACTCTTCTGAGCCCATTTTTTTCTTAAGGCATCTTTGAGTTTTTGACTACTTTCATCTTTTCGTTTATGTTTCAGTCTTTCAGACTAGTTCCTTTCCATTCTTTTGAGCTTCTTCTCCATTCAACCGCTAATTGCACTACTGTGGTGCTGCCTGCTCCTCGACCCACTAGTCTAGTTTTTCTTCTTCATTTATCTTATTCCCTCAAGGTCAAGACTTAAGATTCACCTAGTCATCTTCTTCCCGTTGGTTCGGTTCTTCTCCTTCTTTTATATGTGAATTAAGTACTGGAGAACTTTGGATAAAAATTATTTATTTATATTATTTCTAACTCAGAACTCTATCGATCATTCAAATTTCAAAGTACTCAGTACCTAGGGCAGATCAATATGTGCGTATATGCATATATATATATATATATATATATATATATATATATATATATATGCATAGTCTACCAATGCAACAATATCTGTTGTACAATGAAGATAAATCGATGGCCTTCATACCCACAGACGTTGGACACTGGAATATTAAATATTATTCACGAAATTAATTTGCAGACGTTTATTTGATTATTTTCTGGCGAATATATATTAATTAACTTGAACATTAATATCTTGACTCAATTCTTTTTTTTTATACCCACTTGATGTGCTACTACAATCTGTAAATATAAATGTAGCATTGTTCTTTTATTTGTCTGTGTTGATATCAAACTTTTTTCTTCTTGCAATCTGATTTTTTTTCTTCAGATTTTTCTTAATTTTTGTTATTTTATAAAATTGTGTTAAATCCAAATTATGTTATTATTGAACCGGTCGGTTCAACTGGTTGAATCGGGAATCGAAGGTTTGAACGGTTCAACTTCCGGTCCGATTTTTTATTCCTTGGGGAAAGGAGTTAAGAAAGTTTATAATCCTATTTGTGTTTTATTTGATAGTATTGACATTAACTATCTTTTTTTGGTTTTGTTTAGTAAGAATAATACATGATTTTCTGATTTTTGGTTGGGATTCTTCAGGGAAAAGGTCAGCTGGTATGTTTTCTTCATTCCGTGATCTTGGAAAGTCTTTGTCACCCTTATGTTTGAGCTTTAAAGTGGCCTCAGCTGGTCCTGCAGTTACGTATTGCTTTGATGTATTTGCAGGTACGGCTGATTCTATAAAGGATAATTCTTGCACAGTTGTTGGAGGCAAGATAGACAAGGGCTATTCAGTTACATCTTCATCAACTTTAAAAATTATATGGATAGAAAAATGAGAGCTCCAATGTTAAGAGATTGTTTTGTCATAGAAACTTGGAAAACGCGTTTCTGTTTTCTCCAGCCTTTTCAGTGTCTTTTGGAATAGTGGTGGAATCTCCATGGGCTAAAGTTATAAGTTTCGTCATTGATCCTTTTAGCAATCTATCTTCAGGTTCTCCAAAGAACATGAATTGTGCAATTCCAGGGGCATCTTTAATAGTTATGGGCATTTTACAGTTGTCATAAAAGCGTGTGTTATTTAAAATAATGATTTCAGTGTTTGTATGTATTGTTTCTAGTTTAGTGGGTACCTTGGGGTTAGAATTTTTTCATGGTGTTCTAGACACCAAAATTTGCCATCACATGGTATAACTGTTTTGTTACATTGTTTGCAAGAGTTGTAAAACATCCATGTGAAACATTTATTTTCACGATTCTTGCTTCACATGTGTATCTTGTGTTTCGTGTAGGTTGGTACAAAAATTGTAAGTATTTGGTGGTTGTTCATGATAAGAACATGAAAGAAAATTAGTAGATAGATAAAGTACCATAGCTTCTGTTGGGTTTAATTGTAACAGCTCCTCAATAGTCATTTTTTTTTTTTATGGAAGATGAGGAATCGTATTGAGACTCAGTAGGTTGACTTTGGATTTTTTAGATTCAAATTTGAAAAAAATGTATGGACGTTAAGGTTTTTCTTTTTTTATAAATATTTTTCAATATTGTAAAAAATGGTGTTGGATGGAACTTACCTAGCTTTAAGTTCTAGGGCTGCTGGAATATCAGGATTGATTATGATCCTAGATGCTGAGCAAGTTGCAACAGATATTTGACTTATATTTAAGATGAATAAATGGTTGTTAGATAATTCTGTTTAAGAACAAAAAATGAAGTTTTCATAGCTGAATAATATTGTATTTCTTAATATGACTGGAAAGACTTAAGGCTTAGAGTTTTGTTGCTTACCCATATATTTTGTTACTGTCATAGAAGCGGATACAATGATAGGTTTGTCTTCATTTCCTAAAAATTGGTCTTCATTCAAGTGGTCCACAAAGTCTGCCCAAAGTGTAACACCAATTACATCATCCATGTGTAAAAAGATACGGGAATAATGGTATTAATGATAGTGATTAAGGAATCAATCTTTTATTAGTTGGAGTTTTGGAACATACTCTGAGATCTGGATTTACAGATTTCTTTTCCTAACTTCTTGAGGATTTTCTCCAATATAAGTTGTGCCTTCTTTTCCGATGCTAACTAATATTTCGATCACATCTTGGAGATAAAATGTGGTGGAAGAAATAGTATTAGTATTTGGATTAAAAAATAACTAATTGTGGAGTCACATATGTACCTGATAGAACTTCACTGTTTTTTATTATAGTGTGTAATTATTCAGCATTCAGAAAGTTTAAGTGGTAAGCAGGAAAATATGTGGGTTGTGTTTTTGATGCTATAACTTTTGTAGATCTGACAAAATTGATTGTATTTGGATTTGACACAACATTGCAGTATTTTTTCCTTGGTCTAACATAAAATTCAAAAATGATATAAACTTGGTTTTCCTTAAGGATATTTGCAAAGTGGACCATGTCATTGGGTTTGATAGTTCCTTGCATTGCATTGTTCTGCTAATGAAATATAACTTTTAGTTAGATGATTAATAAATAATACAAAGCTTGAGCCTTTATAGTATGAGGAACTTACCTGACTGTCAACGGCTATGAGATCACTGATGAGGTGATTATTTTCACGCGGATTGATAGATTTTCAAAGTCGAAGAATCTTTATCTTAATATCAACAGCAATTTTTTGAAATTTGTTCGAAATTTAAGATAAAAACAATAATAACATTGCTTATAGGTTGATCCAACCAAATTTGAACAACTAATTAGTAATTAGGGATGATCAAATTTCTAAGTTATATTTGTGTCAAGAAGTAACATAATAAGGATTCAACTTATTTAAATAATAAAATTTGTGATGTACCAGTGAGTTTGTAGTGAAGATATGGAGGGAATAATTGTAAGTTAAAATCCAAAATTAATGACCTGTATGAGCAAAGTAAATAATTGTAGTTAGATTTAGTTTACAGAAAAAGGACAAATAATAAATAGTAAATCAAAACAAATATTTTTATTTTCTCCAACTTTGTGGTGATAAATAAGCATAAAAAAATAACACATGGATTGGGTTTCCACCAGGTGATGTGTGGAGTTCCCCACGTTTTGGTTGAGGTATTGGCCCTACTAGGTGGCTAGGAGGGTGTATTATATCATGCTTGGGGGTGAAAAATATCGAGGAGGGAGCTTCGAGTAAGTTTTGGTAATAGTTATAGGGAAGGTATGGTTATTGAAACTAGAGGTTGGACAACGGGGATATTTGGTAGTCGAAACTTGAGTGGAGAGGAGCACGTGGAGGAAGGGACTCGTGCTTGTCTGCTGCTGGATACAAGGGTAGGGTTGTGTTGGGGGTGTTGGTACCTGGACCCTCAGCTATAGTAATTTGCTGTGATGATGGTGGTAAAGCATGACTGTCGTTCCCGTAGACAACGCCAAATGTTGAGGTCTCTTTCTGTCGAGGAGATGATCCAAGCGGTTCGAGACTCTGCGAACAAGGAAGGAGGTCAGAGAACATCGGAGGTTGATCTCTGAGACACTCTGATACTTAAATTAGTGTTTGGGAGAGTAAAGAGAGAGAGTGTAGGGATGTAGAGAGTATAGAAAGTCCAATCTCTGGTCAACACTTAAAAGAGCTATTTATACCTATTTGGACGACCTGTCCAATTCCACATGTCTGCTTCTGAACTGGATTAGATGGTCAACGGTATGGGTGACCTTGCCATGGTGATTGTGACAGTTGAAAACCCATGTGATCTCTGATGTGACAGACGATGTGACTATTGAAGAGTTGAGAGGCGCCACGTATTCCGAATCTTGACTTGAGTTGTTGAACTCGATCGACTGGACCTTGACCCTAGACTAGATTGTTGAGCTTGTGTGGGCTCTTCGCATGGGCTCTGGCCTTGAGGCCTGGTGGGCTTGGTTGGTCTAACTAAATTAACAACACATTGAAAAGTGAACTTACCGAGAGAGTGAGAAGGAGAAACCTAGAGCTCAGAGGTTGCTAAAAATTAACAACAAACAAATCGAGAGAGATGAGAGGTGAGGTGATAAATGAAAAAATGAGAGATGACAGGGATGAGAGAATAAAGATTGTCAGATGATGAGAGGTGAGGCCATGAGGTATGAGGGATTGGGTTGAATTGGTTGATGAAAGAGATGACTGATGAGAGAACAGACTATATAGATGAGAGATTGATGATAGATGATGGATGTGGAAATTTAGAGATAAGATTGAGAGGGCAAGTAGAGATTGCAACTGGGAGTTGGGAGAATGGTCGAGCCCAGAGTTTGTTTGGGTTAGGGTTAAGACTTAAGACTAGATTAGGGTTATTTTTTTAAATTTTTTTTAATTTTTTTTAATTTTAGTATATGGGCCAAAATTAAAGAGAACTTGGCTTTGTGTGGTTTAAGGCTCTAAGCCTTCAATTTTATGCTTTATAGGCTGACCCAAAATTTAAATTAGGCTTTTTTATTCGGTTTGATTTGGATAAAATGGATTTCATATGGAAAAACCAAACTTGAACCGAATACATTGTTCGGTTTAGATGACATCATCAGTCCATAACCGAACCAAATTCTAAGAAAATTGAATTGAA
Source organism: Fremontodendron californicum (assembly GCA_030761205.1). NCBI lineage: Eukaryota > Viridiplantae > Streptophyta > Magnoliopsida > Malvales > Malvaceae > Fremontodendron > Fremontodendron californicum. The sequence goes on from JAULJL010000005.1 coordinate 29,577,313, forward strand.
TCGAACATCTCAGTTTGAGTTGTTTTTTATTTTTCTTTATTTTTCCTCAACCCTATTTTTTTTTTTACAATATTAGTATTATCATCCTTATTATAACGGTCTTGCAAACAAAAAGCAAAAATATGTTTGTTATCTTTATTCCTTTTATAAAATTATTTTTTTTCTAAAATGATGATAATCAACTTAAAGAAAGTTTCTAAAAGGGACTATTAGAAAAAAATTGAAAGCAGATGTAAGCCTCTGATTATGGGATTTTGAAAAAGTCCAAGTTATGATTCCTAAAAATTTCTAGGTGAATTTTTTTTCTTTCTAAATATTACCAAAGTATTGGGATATTTAGAGGATTTATTTTCAATATAAAAGGTTCCATTTATTCTCTTTTATATAATAAATAAAAAATGGTTTTTCTTTTAATAGAAAGGAAATGAATTTGTAAAAAATTAATTAATTCATGTGCATCATATGCATACAATTATGAAAATACATGTGGGCCACTGATGATAGGATTTTAGGGAAGTCCAAGTAGTGATTCCTATAAAATCACTAGGAGAGAAAATACCTCTAAATGTTGCAAAAATATTGGGGTATTTAGAGGACTTATTTTCCATACAAAAGTTTAACAATTATTTTTTTAAAGAAAATAAAAAATGGATTTTTTCTAAAAAATAGAAGAATAAAATTTAAAATTAATTTATGCGCATCACATTTTAATTGTTTGCATCATGTGCATCCATATTAATTATAAAAGAGAATGTGAATCTCCGAGGATAAGATTTTAAAGAAGTCCAAGTAGCGATTCTTAAGAAATCTCTAGATGAGAAAATTTCTCTAGATATTGCCAAAGTATTGGAGTATATAAATAAATTTTCAATATAAAATATTTTCTTTTTCTTTTTCAAAGAAAAATAAAAAAGAAATAAAAATATATAGATTTTTCTTAAAACAAGAAAATACAGTTGATAAAAAAATAAAATGATCTTGAAAACAATAAAAGAAATTAATTGAATTATTTTTAAATATTAAAATTAAGGCCACTTTTGCTAAGGCTACAATGATAACATGTGATTAATTAGTACTGTTTTTTGAACAGGTATTGTGGGAACGCTAATACCTTCCCTATGCGTAACCTTACTCTCGAACACAAACTTTATTTTTCTTAGACCACAAATTATTTTTTAATAAATCTTAATTAATTTTAGGATTTTATTAGAACATATAACTTTTCTTAAGTGACCAATTACACAGATAAAAAAAAAAAAAAATTGATGGAGATTCCTTTGTTTTTAAAAAAACACAACATATAGCGGTCGAGCTCTCAGACAAAATCGTTACAACAATGTGAATGCTATATACTATACTAGAAGTTTTCTAGTATACAAAGAGGCCGAAAATCATATAAAGAGTTATTCACATTAGCTATCAATTTGACAAGAGATGATAACAAAACACAAAGTGATTACGTTTTATTTTGATAGTAGAGCAATTAGTTAAACGAGTTTCAAATAAAACATGATCATGGATTCTACAAACTACTCTTTACCTGAGGAAACGAAAGAGGTGGTTTAAATAAAAAAATTTCAAATATTGGACTCTAGGGTTTTAAACATTGTTAAGAACAATGGAGCCATTTTAGTAAAAGGAATCAAGGTCTCATCAATGATTCAAACATATATTGAGGCATTGCCATTTGATTATAAAGATAATTAAAGAGAAGTGGTATTAAAGCCTCTGTTGATTTGTTTTGTGGTTTTAAAATTGTTTTAATTATAATATGTCAATTTTGATGTATGAGTTGAAAAATTAGTACTTTAGAATGATTTTTTTGAAGGGTATTTTTTTTTTCAAATATCTTCAAATAAAATGATATAATTTAAAATGTCTTAAGTAAAATAACGTCATTAGGCATACACATTTAGTCAATGAACTTTGTTTAAATTGAATGTATTCTGGATTCTTTTGGTAAAACAAAAAATATATATACTTATTAAAAGGAAAAAAAGTAAAATGAAAATAGGAATTTCTTGCATTATTTTTACTTTTTATGTTTCATTTTTCACTTATTTATGTTTCTTTCTTTTCAGCTATATTTTTAAATCACAATTTAAAAATATTTTAAAAAAACAAATAGTAAAACTTGATAAAATAATTTGTATCTTTTAAATTTTATTTTAAAAAATAACATATGTTTTGAGCTTTCATCGAGTTTTTGAAAAGATTTTTTGGACCATTTTCTTTGTTGATTGCTTCTTCTACTCTTAATTTTTTTTTATTTTTTTTTTTTATCATTTTCTCTTAAATATTTTAAAACAAAAAAGTTATGATTTAAAATAATATTTGGAAAACGTTACAAGAGCACATATATGATCTAGCAATTTGGATTTTCCAAAACTTGAGGAAAAAGTTTTAGATTTTTTGTAAAAAAAAAAATTAATAAAAGAGAAAGAATAAAGAATAAATATTGAAAAAGCATGAAATCTTTTTACCATAATATATATATATATATATTTTTTTTATCATTTTTGGCTTTCTTCTTTATTTATTTTTCTTTTATCTTAATTATTCTTTTATAAAATTTATAAATTTAAAATATTTTGTAAATAAATTATCAATTTATATTTTTAAAAATAACAAAAATGGACATATATTAACGCATGCAAAAAAAGTATAATTAATTTAAAATAAATTATACCAATAAAGTTTTAAATAAAATTTAACCCGTAACAACGTGATCAATTAATTTATTCTTTTTTATTTAAAGTTACTATCACGGGTACAAAATTAAGTAGAAAAGAAAAGGAATGAATTTGCTTTACATGGCAATTAATATCCACAAAGAAAAAAAAAATTCCCTAAGTTGTTGTTTGAAGAGCAAGGTAAAAAGCCCTAAAAATAAAATAATCTTGTTAGCTTTAGAAAAAAAAAAAAAAAACCCAAAACTTATCTATTGAGCAATAAAAAGATTATTATTTTACAATTTATACATTTGCACTAGAAATTATCCATAATATTTTGTGTAATACATAAAGTTGGGATGCTAATAGTTATATTTTTAATTTAAAATTGTTCAAAATATTTTTTTACTGTTATAGCTAAATATGTTTTTTTTTTTTTTTTTTTTCCTTTTAGAAACAAAAGGAAAATAAGTAATAAAAACAATAATAAAAATATACTTAAGTGAACATAATTAACTAGGCACATGAACAAATAATTAATTGTCAAAATTTTAAGAATTCATTTGGATAGACAATGAGATTGGTTCCATTGAGATTGAAAACAACGGTGAAAATGTGATTAGTTACTGTAGTGGTGAGATTCGTTATTGTAACGGTGAAATTAAAATCAGTGGTAAGATATGTGTTTTGATACAAAAGTAGCAAAAGTTGTGAGGTGAGAATGAAAAATAACCATAAAGGACATCAATATAAGAATGTATTGATAAATTATTTTTATGTATATTTTAATGATATTTAATATTTAAAATTTTAACAAATATTATTTTATATATTTATTTAAATATTTTAATTAATTAACTAATTATTATATAATTATATAAATTTATTTACTATATTAAATATAAATATAAATTTAGATTTTTTACTGATTAAAAAATAAAAAAATTAAACTTTTATAAATAAAAAAATTAATAAAATAAAAAAGGGTTAAAGTATAATTTTATCTCCAAAACAAGATCCAATGAAGTTCACTAGACCTCGACTCTTCCAATGATCAACTGAAAGAGCAGTTAAACAAAATACACCCTGCGGTGCATTTGGCATCAATGGGTGCATTAGATTTCACTGCAGTTTGTATAATAGGCAAGACAAAGTAATAGTAATATTTGGGTTTAAATCTTAAAAAGTAAAAAAAGAAAATTACTTCAAAACTTTTAATTGAATATTAATAATAGTTAAAAAAATACTATTTTTATATAAATATATAAAAGGAAAGAAGGATGAAAACGGCAATTACAAAGGCATAAAAGAGATAAAAGTAATATTTTTTTAAAATATGAAATAATTTAAAGGTCTGTTTGTTTCAAAAAAATGATTTTCAAATGATTTTTATAAAATAATTTATTTTTTGGAAAAGTTGATATTTTCTGTTGTTTGGATGATTCTGTGTAAAATATTTTATGTTGTTTGGTTATTTTTTCGAAAATTTTGCATTGATATGAAAAGGATCAATCTTTGCACTCAAGGGATTGATCTTTCTTTGCTTTGCTTAGCTTATATTCTTAGGGGATCGATCCCTGTATGTAAGGATCTATCTTTTTTTGCTTTGCTTCAAGAAGAGATCAACCCCTATACTAAGGGGATCGATCCTTTAACTTTGTTTTAGTTTTCGAAAATTTGGTTAATTTTTTGTTGACTCGAAATTTATTTTTTCATTGATCAAGTTATTTTTCGTAAAACAAATACCAAACAATACGAAAAATATTTTTCGAAAGTTATTTTTCATGAATCAAATGGACTGAGTTGTATTTGAGATTCTCCACGGTCCACATGATTAAATAGTGTCACTGTGTATAATTAGACATATTCAAAGGTCGAGCTACCCGTCCAAACCCGAAGGCCCGTCCGATATTTGGTTGGACAAAATGAAAAGCCCATTTTTTAAACGGATCGGGCCTTGGTTAGAGAATTTTCAACCCGAACCCGACCTTGTCCAACCCGAATAATATATTTTTATATAGTATATTTATTTTATAATGTAATCTAATTATATATATTTTTATAATATAACTTTGTGAGGTTTGCATCACAAAGTTAGTTTACATTCCTCATATCTGTTTATTAAAAATGTTTATATTTGTTTAATTTTAATTTTGAAATTCAATTAACCACAATGCTCGCCTTTCCCCCCTTATTCAAAGATGAACAGTAAAACAGTAGTTTGGTTCACCGAAATACCTATTCGGTGAACAGTAATTCAGCTCTTATTCCTCTTTCTCTTGTAATAGAGATTCAACAGCCCCCCCAAAGAATGGCTATTACAGCCTCCACTGTGTAAACACCTAATTTTGTCCGGGCCCCTTAAACAAGATAAGTTCTTCCTTCAACTTCCTGAAATGAGAAGAATATCCCCCCATTCTACAGATGAGTCTCCAAGACTTTGATTCGGAGAAGTCAACTCCAAAAAAGTCAACCTCGAAAGTCAACCACTAAAAATGTCAACTCTCAGTCAAAATCAAGATTCGAGGTGAATTGAACAATGGTGAAATTTTTTTGATGATCGGAGATATACAATTGGAGATAGAGAGGTTGAAAGACAAATTGTAAATTTTAGTGTAGGAGAAAAAAGCATGAAAAAAGTGCGTAAAAGATTAAATTGGACAAAATTGGAGGTTCCAAATGGAATAAGATCAATAAATATGGAAATTGGAAGGTCCAATTTTGAAGCAGAGTTGAAGAAAGAATTGGTTTGAAGAAAAAAGGAAAATAAAGATTTAATGAATAAATAGAAAATTCATAAATTTGGGAAAAGCTATAGAGATGGTCCGATTCAGTAAAATGGAAGTTCCCAGTTGATAAATGATAAATAAATAAAAGTATCCCAAGTCCTAATTTGTAGTGGATCCAAAGGAAGAGCCAATTGGAGGAGAAATGGGAAAATCGAGAAAATTCTCAATTTTGAGGAAAAAATAAATCAGAGAGGAATTCAGATGTAAAAAGTAGACAAAATCGGTCAAATTCCAATTCAATATATGACAAAGACAGTGGAAAAAGAAAATCCAAAAATTTGGCCGGTTTCGAGTAAAACCGAAGTTTCAGGGGCTAAAAGGTAATTTTGGAAAATCTAGGAAAAATAGAATTCGAGCTCGAAAAATTGCGAAACTTTCCATAACTGAGTTTTAGGATGGAAAGAAGGAAATGAGAAGAAGAAAACCCAAAATTGGGACTGAAACGCAAATATGCTAAATTCGGGAGACTAATCCGCAAATTTAAGGAAAAATCTAGGAAAAATAGAAAACGAGCTCGGAAATTATGAAAACTTCAAGAATTGAGTTTTATATTGGATGGATAGATTGGAGAATAAAAATCCAAAATCGGAGCTCAAATAGAAATAGACAAAGTTCGAGGGCACTAAACCAAAATCTTAGAGAAAAATCCGGGAAAAAAGCAAAACGAGCTCGAAAAATTATGAAAACCTCCAGAATTGAGTTTTATATTGGATGGGATGGATTAAAAAAGAAAAATCGAAAATTGGGATCCATTTGCAATTGGATTAAGTTTGGGGGCCAAAATGCAATTTTACCAAAATAACTGAAAAGGACCACTTTGCAAATAAAAAAGAGGAATGGCTTGGAAAATTTCAGACCATTTTCGGCCAGCTCATGGAGAGGAAGATGGGAGTGTGATCATTTTAATCAAATGGCCAAGATTGAATAGAAAGATGAGATTTTTAAGAGAGGACAATATTCTCCACTACTTGCCTACATGGCATTTTTGGCCAATGGGAGGCCTCCAAATTGCAAACCCATGTGAAGGCCATGTGAAGAGTATGTGAAGGCTATGTGATTATGCCCAATGGATTAAAAATTCCACCTAGAAAGTTATTTTGATAGTAAGCCATATGATCATGACAAGTGACTTAGATATTTTGTAGAGATAGGAGACAAGAATGATCTAGGTGACATTATTGGCCAATGAGAGGTTATAAAACCCTTAATTTAAGGGAAGTATCATGCAAAAAGGAGACAAGAGCCTTTAATTTAAGGAAAGCATCATGCAAAGGGGGGACAAGAATTAGCCATGTGGCAAAGATGTTGGGAGAGCATGCGAAGCATGACAAAGGCTAAAAAAATAAAATTCTCTCTACATACACAAGGGGATTCGACCAGCCTAGAGGGAGGAGGATTCATTATTTTTTTGAAAGACTATTCACTACACTCTTGAGGAAGAAAGGAGAAAAAGGAAAAGAGAGAAAGAGGGAGAAAGAAGGAGAAGTTTGTGTGCTTGATTTGGAAAGCTTTGCTAGGTAGCTATTTTCTCTCTTCTTTTTCAATTATTTTCTTTGATTTCATGTTCTTTTATCCTTTTTTTTCCATGTGATTGCTAACTTTCTTTGTTGAATAAAAGGTTTTCAAAATAAATTTCCAAAGGTTTTTTTCTTTATTCTTTACAAAAATAACAAAGTTTACAAAATTTTCCTACAATATTTCTTGCTTGGCCGAAACCTTGGTGGCCTTATTGTGCTTGTCTTTTGCTTGATTTTCTTGATTGCATGTTGATTACGGGTTTCACCATTGTGGTAGGATAGATTTTCTCCTGTTTTCTTTTAAAAAATGAAATAAAAGGTTTGAGAAACTTGATGGTTTTGATTTTTATCAAGTGATTTTGGTTGGGTCTCAAGCCAAAACTGATTTTTCATAATTTTTTGAATTTTTTATAAAGGGTAGAAAAATAGTTTTTCAAAACTGGTTTTTGGAGTCAAAATGAGTTTTTTTCTAAACTAACAATTTTTTTATTTTATTTGTAAATAGGAGGGGCTGATTGGAGTCATTAGCTACTATTTTAGGTTTTTTTCTATGTCATCTCAAGAATAAAAATTGGTTTTACAAAGATCGGGCCATGGGTAGTCAACTCGGGTTTTAAAAAATAGGAAAAACTAGAGCCTTTTTTGAGAGGGGGTTCAGCCATGGTTTTTTTTCTACTAAAAAATTCACATTTTCTTTAATCCGAGCCCAAAGTTATTCGGTTTAAAAATCCAATTTAAGTTTCTTTCAAAGATATTCGGACACCTTTTTAGGTGTATGGATGTCTTTACTTCAAGGGAGAAATAAAACTTCATGCATTGCATATTTTAAAATGTTTTTATTTAATTCGGCATAAAAACTTATTTTTTGATTTCCTAAACATTTTGCGAGAATTAGTTCCTAATCTTTGCGGGTTGCCGAGGAGGTTAGGAAATTATTCAATGCACGTGTTTATGGAATCGAAAGGTATGGTTTTTGTTATATTTGGAATCATATAAATGTCATGAAAAGAATTATTTCCAAGCTTTGCCGAGTTTGCCGGGGAGTACGGTAATATTTTCCGACATATGCCATTTGTGTGATTCCTCACATGAAAAATCCATGAAAATGAATTTCGAAATAATAATGTGAGCATATTCCACGATATCTAGATTTGTCATCTTAATCATGCAAATTCCATGTCCATGAATATTCCATATTGATGTTATTTTATATTCATGTTGCCATTGTGATCATGATGTGATTATTAATATTTTATGATGATGTTATTTTTATGATTGAATACTTAATTTATATGCCATGTCATTTAGATTTTGCCATGTCAAGCATGCCATGCCATGTCATTCATTCAAATGCTATGTTCATTTAAATTTTGCCATTTTAAGCATGTCATGTCATTCATTCATATGCTATGTCATTTAGATTTTGCATGTCAAGCATGCCATGTCATTCACTTATATGCTATATCATTTAGATTTTGTCATGTCAAGCATGCCATGTCTTTGATTCATATGCCATGTCATTCATTCTTTTGGCCATGTCATTTAGATTTTGCCATTTCAAGCATGTCATGTCATTAATTCTTTTGCCATGTCATAATAAAATGCCTGCCATGCCATGCATGTTTTATATTCATGTTTTAATGATAATTCATACATTCATGATCATTTAAATTTTTAAAAATTGATTTTTTTTAATAAATAAGGAAATATCCCCGAGTTGATATAATTCATGGATCCTCCTTCGTGTTGTCGGGGATTCTTCATCAATTATTATTAACAAAGGAATACCCTTCTAAAAGCGGATGATGCGGAGATTTTCAAAACAATAAAAATTCTATATTTTGTCGAGGAATATAGAAAATTTTTGCAATAACAAATTTCGGATCATTTCCAAACAAAAATAAGATTGTTTTTAAAATGAGAATTATTTTTAAAATACCAAATCTAAAACCAACTTTTCACCGAGACTCGAGATAACACATCACTAATAAGGTACCGTTTTATACGGGCGTTTTGGGGGTGCTAATCCTTCCCCACACGTAACCGACTCCCAGACCTGCACTTGTTTCTCTCTGGTTCAAAAGCGTAGACTTCGAAATTGGTTTGAAATGTTTTAATTAATTTTAAAATATGTTTCAAAACCGGTTTTAATAGGTGGCCAATAACACCTAGCCAAAAAAAATTGGTGGTGACTCCATTTTTTTCGAGGTCGTTCTCAAACCCTCAATTTTTAATTTTAGAGGAATTAAGTTGTCTTTTCCTCTATTTTTTTAATGTCACACTTAATGACACCGATGTCCCGCGACAGGGCATTTATTTGACTTCTTTTAAGGTTGCGATATCTTGGCGACTCCGCTGGGAAAATTTAGAGAGTCAGGCCTAAAATTAGTCGCGTGTTATCAAAAGTCTCGGTTTTAATTGGTATTTAATTATAATTCCCATTTTTTTATAAAATAAGGAGGAATTTCAAAAATAAAAAAAATGTTTTTAATATGTTGATTTGCATGCATATTATTAATGTTTTTTGGTTATTTAATCTTGTATATTATTATTATTCTTCATTATTTAACCTTGTATATTATTACTGCTCTCTAGTTAGTTAATGCGTTACACTATTCTTGATCTTTATTTTAATAAATTGTCGGGGCATTTAGAATAAGGGTTGTAGAATAGGTGGTAAAAGGTTTACTTGTTCCTTTTCACACACTAGACTTGCATTTGCATAGCATGAGCCCTTATACCCGGGTTTCGTCCTTTTAGGTGGGAGTAAAGTACCTACGCTTTGTGAGTTGATAACCTCCGCATAACCTAGCGAAACACTTTCAGAGTATGAGATTACCTACGCTTCATGAGGTGATAACCTTCGCATGAGCCTGGGAAATGTACTCTAACAAATTGAACTCGTTTTGATCGGGGTGCCTTGCTAGCCTTCACCGGCGACAGTGAGGAACAATTTGGAGCCTTTTAGAGCTTAATTCAAACTCATATAGTGAGCCATAAGAAGCCAGCCTAGGTTGATCAAAGCTGAATTTTCGTTAGATGCACCGGAGATAGGAACACAAGGAGGAACACTTCTAATCTTTTGTCATTTATTTCTACATTTTGAATAATCATTGTGGATCGGGTAGGGATGTACGTACATCGCCCGTAATAAATTTAAATTTTTGCCCCAAAGGAGTTGTGATGCCTAAATAAGTAGATATTGTTGGGGCAAATGTTCATTGACTTTTTGAAATTGAAAATATAAAAATTCTTTCTCAAACATTTTTGCATTTTGTACATTTCATGCATATTTGAATAGAGCATGTACACCTATGGTTGTATTTTTGATCTCATTCTTTTCAATAAAAGGATGGTGATAATAATATCATTTGAGGATTTCATAAACATTCATTGGTTGAATAAAAAATTGTAGATAGTGTTGAATGAACATTTGGACACCTGTGCCATAATAAGACCCATTACCTCAAAATTTTTTAAAAAATTGGTTTTGGAAAATAATATTTTGATTTTTGCAGGGAAATCATGTTTCAAAAATCGTGGATTAAATTTGGGGGTAAATATTGCTTAATGAGATTTTTGAAATAATCAAGATTGGTCCTACCAATTTCGTTTAATCATTGATTAATTTCTTTGAATATACCCTTGTGATTAATTCATTTATTCTTTACATGTATCATATTGACATCATGTTACAATCCTAACATGCATGGTCATTCATTGTAGAATACATTTGTGACATACATGGTCATTCTTTGTATATACCCTTGTGATTAATTCATTTATTTTTTACATGTATCATATTGACATCATGTTACAATCCTAACATGCATGGTCATTCATTGTAGAATACATTTGTGACATACATGGTAATTCTTTGTATATACCCTTGTGTTAATTCATTCATTCTTTACATGCATCATGTTGGCATCAGCTTGCATTCATGACAAACATAGTTAGCATGATTTCTCTATATATGTTCATGCATTGATTTGTTTATCTTTACATGCATCATGTTGGCATCAGGTTGCATTCATGACAAACATAGTCGGCATGATTTCTCTGTATATGTTCATGTATTGATTTGTTTATTCTTTACATGCAACATGTTGGCATCAGGTTGCATTCATGACAAACATAGTCAACATGATTTCTCTATATATGTTCATGCATTGATTTGATTATTCTTTACATCCATCATGTTGGCATCATGTTGCATTCATGACAAACATAGTTAGCATGATTTCTCTGTATATGTTCATGCATTGATTTGTTTATTCTTTACATGCATCATGTTGGTATTAGGTTGCATTCAAGACAAGCATATTTAGCATGATTTCACTGAATATGTTCATGCATTAATTTGTTTATTCTTTACATGCATCATATAGGCATCATGTTACATTCATAACATTCATGGCTCATTCATCATGACACACACTTGGGGGGATAAAGTAGAATTTGGCTTGGCTGTAAAAGTTTTTGAAGAAATTTACATTTCAAATCAGAGCTATAAGAAGTACTGAGCACCTTTATAACACAGGCCATAGCTTTGGAGAGTGAACAAGCTGCTCGGATGGAGAGAATGGAAACGGCTCAGGAAGAATTGCGAGAATAGTTGGAAAAATCTCAAATAGAATCTTGAGATCAGATGACTAAACTGATAGAGCTGGTGTCCGTCGCGATTAAGGGAAAGGGATACACTGAAAACTCAGCCACCATAGAAGGGTCGGAGGCACAAAAGGGTCAGAATGAGGTCGTAATGTTAGATGTCTAGTCTTTTCAAAACACAGTTAATATCATCAACGTCCTGAACTTAGATGATCCAGTTGAACAGGCAAAATTGAAAATGGTTGCGTTGAATGGGGCTGAGTTGGCAAATTCCCAAGGAAATACCAACTATTAGATGAAAGGCTCCGGGCATTAGAAAGCACATATGTATTTGAAAGTGCAGATGCAAACGAACGTTGCTTGGTCCCCGATTTAGTCATTCCTCTTAAATTCAAGGTTCCCAATTTTGAGAAATATGATGGGACAACCGATCCGTCAGCCTACATCATTATGTTATGCCGAAAGATAACGGGCCATACGGATAATGATAAGCTTTTGATCCACTGCTTTCAGGATAGCCTCAGCGGGTCCGTAATTAGGTGGTATAATCAGTTGAGCAAGATTCAGATTCGCTCTTGGATTGATTTGGCTAATGAATTTTTAAGTCAATACAGGCATGTGATTGATATGGTGCCTGACAGTCTCACTTTGCAAAATATGGAGAAAAAAGTTACTGAGAGCTTCAAAGAGTATGCTCATAGGTTGAGGAACATGACCACCCAAGTACAACCACCCCTGACTCAGAAGGAAACCACTGTCCTTTTTGTGAATACACTACGGGCCCCGTAATATGATAGACTCGTAGGCAATGCCACAAAGAATTATTCAGACATGGTAATCTCCGGGGAAATGATTAAGAATGCTATTAAGACTGGAAACTCGAAGGAGATAAAACATCCAATGCAGAGAGAAAGAGGACACCCAAAAAGAATGAGGAAAATGTCCAAGCTATGGGAGGCTTTGCCCCGTATCTTCAGGCCCCCTTATACCAACCATCATGTCTTTCTATGAACAACATATCCCAGAGTTCATACTTATACCCGATGGCCTCTCAGAATCCAGCAAATCTTCAACCTCTTGTCAGCCAGAGAAAGCCGAAGAACATCCGAAAAAGAGATCGGTTTGAGCCACTCCCCTTGTCTTACTTTGAACTATTGACCCAACTGGTCGAAGAACAACTCCTCACTAAAGTTCTGGTGGAGCCTATCCAACCCCCATACCCGAGCTGGTATAACGAGAATGCATATTGTGATTATCATTCCGGGATTCGAGGACATTCCGTAGAAAATTTCATATGTCTAAAACAGAAGGTTCAAGCACTCATCAATAAAGTGCAGTTAGAGGTGGGGAATAAATAAAGGTCAAACGGCGTGGAGAATTCACTGAATGGGAATGATGAGACCATCGTGGATGTCATAATGGGGAAGGAAGACATAAAGGTTGAAAAGAGTACCGAGGAATAGCCGATTTGAATTATGGGAAAACATGTCAAGAAGGGAGTTTCTGATGCATGTAGTTCTATGCCTCATGACTAAAACACTTGTCTTATGTTAACATCCATATAAAATAAATGAATTTTGAATTTTAAAATGCTTCTGTGTTTATTGTGTTTTAACAATAATTCGAAAGTGCAAAAACAAGCATTAAGGAAGTTCTGATAATATAAAGTCTCGAAGAATATTGATGATCGTTGTTAGAAATGACCCAATACCCTCCCACCACTTTTCGGGCTTTCCTATGCCTAAAACCTTTGAATCGAGACCTCTTGAAAGACCTAATACTTCAAGGAATATGAATGATGAACTTCATAAACCATTGTCACTTCAAAATAAACAAAGATGTAGATCATAGCTTAGGCTATGAACAAAGGAACAAACTATTTGAAAAAATTTCGATCTCCTTGAAAACTCAAACAAATGAGATATTCTTTCAAGAATTTAGATCATGGTGATTTGATGTGCGTCAAGGTTGTGCCGAAACCATTCATATCCTTTCCAATGACCACAAAACACAAATTGCCCAAGCATCTTTTCTTGATTAACATTTCGGGGCATAACGACTAAACCAGATTATTTCATTTCCTCAGAAAAACCTATGTTGGGCCATATTCTTTCTTGTCACTTCAAGCAAACCCAAGATTGAAACTCAGCTTTTCAATATAGACCTAGACTTGCGATGTTCCTCGTAATGATACAAATTCTCATGGGTAATCAAATTGGGGAATCATATGTAGAAATGATGGATACATGGTGGATAAGGGGAAATTAACGCATGAATCACTGGGGCATGCGACAAAAAAAAAAGAGAAAAAATTGTGATATCATGCATATGAGATTTCAGATAATTCCAAGTGAAAAATGAAATTCTGATTATCTATTCCCCATTGGGATTGCTTTTCAATGAGAATATTTGTGCTTGATATGAGAAATAGCCATATTTGATATCACTTTCACTAAAAGAAATTATCCATAGTCACCCATTTTGAGCCGAAAGAATTCTTTCTTCTTTGAACCCTGATCAAGGATCACCCTCTACACTGGGGGGAAAATGCGAGGAAAGATCTTCTCAAAGATCACGGAGAAATAGTCCTAACTCGAAGACAGATACAAAGCAAATTGAGATCCCAAATAAATACGAGCTCACTCTGTCGAAATGAAGATGCAAAAGGAAAAGAAAAAAGAGAAAAAGATGGCAAAATGAGAGCTAAGAACAAAACAAAAAAGAAGAAAAAAAGAAAATGTGAAAATGTGAAAAAAGATGGCGAAATGAAAGCCAAGAACAAAGAAGAAAAGGAGCAAAAGTCAAAAGAAGGAAAGAAAAGTCCAAAAGGGATGAATTTTTCAAAGGGAATCCTCCTCAAGAAATTATCCTTGATCTGATTACCCTCAAACACATATTTTGGGCCTATTTATTCTTTTCTTTCTTTCTGAACCCCGAACCTTGGCCTACATTACGTGCTTTTAAAGTCCATTTTGATCAAGTATGGGTATTTAACTTGAAGGGTTTCTCCTCAGATTTCATCCCATATTTTGAGTTGTCATTTTACCATGGAAAATTTTATAATTCTCAGATACATAGTGGAACAACTAAAAAAAAGAAGAAAAGAAAAAATGGAAAGAATGGGACTCTAGGGCGAAAACCCAAAAATGGGCGGTCTAGAGTAAAATGGGAATCTTTGATGCCATCTATGTCAGTGCCGATGCCACAACAAAAGAAGAGGTCATCTTGAAGAAATCGAGGAACATTTAGGAATTCTTGAACCTCTTAAAACTATCAGCTCTCATATGGAAGATTGACTTCAAAAACTGAGACTTTTTTTCCTCCAAAATTAACTTTCCAGTTAGAACATCCTGGCCAATCTTGATACTGGTCAAAACGCCATGATTTGGAAACTAAAAGAATGTTGAATTTGTTTGATTCTCAAGGAATTCGTGTTTTATAAAACCTGTTCTATTTGTGAGCCTAGAAGGGATATACATTTTTCTTGTTCTGAAGTTTTCTTGGATCAACCATAATCCTGTTGTACCAAGCCTCTCAAATTCAAGTCGAAAAAATCAAGTTGGCATTCAGAAAAATTTCTAACAGTGATCATCAATTTTCAAGAGATTTGTATATTACACACTATGAGGTTAATATTTTTGACTCAGAAGTTTTCATTAAATGAGCAATTTTTTCTAAAAAAGGAAAACAAACAAAAGAAATAAAAATATATTTGGAAATAACCATTTTTGATATTGACATGAGACAAGAGTTTTTCTAACCCAAAGGTATGAGACTACTAAGGTAGATCTTGACTCCTGAAAATGTGAAGAAGGAATGAACATCCGGCTCAAACTTCTATCAATAAGAGTTTGAAAACTATTAGGGCAAAGAGAATGATCTCTTATGGGGCACGAGTGTTCAAGATACACTATGATACACTATGATTTAAAATGCTAAAAGGCTTTTCTCATCCTACAGGTGGTACTCCGAGACTTAGTCTAAGAAAGCATACAGAAAAAGTCAAACTAAAAAAAATCAACCCCTGAAAAAGTCAACCCTAAAAAAATCAACCCCAAAAAAGTCAACTATTGAAAAATTCAACCCACTTTCAAAATTAAGATTTGAGATTCAATTGAAAAACGGTGAAAGAATTTTGATAATCCGAGGTCTACATTGAAAGATATGGAGTTCGGAAGTTGGATTACGAGATTTAGTAGAAAGGAAATCCTAATTCGGGAAATTTGGGGAAAAGTGCTTAAACGATCAAATTGGTCTCAAATGAAAGATAAGCACTGACTATGGGTAATGGAGAAGCCATTTGGAAGAAAAACCGATAGAAAAGTCCATTCAGAAGAAAACCAAGGATTAGGGTTTTTTGGTGGATTTCGGTGAAATTTGGAAGAGCTGCAGAAATGGCCCAATTTGGAAGATCTAAAGCCCTTAATTGATGAGAAATGGTTAAACAAGGATAGCTCGAGGCTCAATTTGAAGAAAATATAAAAATCGGACTTGTTTTGAGCAAAACCAGGTTTCAAAGGCAAAAAGGCAAAATTGGAAAATATGGGAAAAATAGCAAATGAACTCCAAAAATTCTAAAAATTTGCAAATATCATTCTTAAATCATTTTGAAGAGATTGGAGAAAGAAAATCTTGATTCGGAGTTCGTTTGCAAAATGGCCAAATACCAGGTCTTTTATGCTGTAATTCAACAGGATAAATCCTGAAAAAATAGCAAATGAACTCCAAAAATTCTGAAAATTTGAAAATCTCATTTTTAAATTATTTGGAAGAGATTGGTGAAAGAAAATCTTGATTCGGAGTTCGTTTGCAAAATAGCCAAATACCGGGTCTCCTATGCAGTAATTCAACAAGATAAATCCCGAAAAAATAGCAAATGAACTCCAAAAATTCTGAAAATTTTCAAATCTAATTTTTAAATTATTTGGAAGAGATTGGTGAAAGAAAATCTTGATTCAGAGTTTGTTTGCAAAATGGCCAAATCCAAGGTCCCTTATGCAGTAATTCAAGCAAATAAATCCCGAAAAATAGTAAATAAGCTCCAAAAATTATGAAAACTTCCAGATCACATTTTAAATTATTTTGAAAATATTGGTGAAGAAAAATCTGGTTTGGGTGCATAAAAGGGGTAATTTCGAAAATAAATCCGAAATAAATAGCAAAAGGACTCAAAAAATTTTGAAAACTTCTAGAATTTGATTTTTTATTATTTTGGAAGTATTGAAAAAAGAAAATTCGAATTTGGAGTCTGTTTGCTATTTATTTAAGTTCGGAAGGCAAAAGGTCATTTCACCAAGGGAACCAAAAAGGGCAAATTAGTAATTGAGGAAAATATGAAAGAAGAAGGAATTGCTGGGATTTTTCTCCCCTTGGTCAGCCAACATAGAGGAGAAGAAGGAAGCTTGAACAATTTAATTCCCTAGTCACTATCAAGCCACATGCTATCACTAACACCTTGCAAATGGTCCCCCCTTCATCCAATGGCTTAGGTGCCTTGTAGGAAAATTGAATGCACCATCCAATCGCCAAGTTTAAATGCCAAAATGACATTTTTATTTGTCATAAAAGAACCCTCATCTAATGGCTAAGAATGGAAGAAAAAAGATGAGCACAATTCATCCAAGGATGAGCATCCATTCGGTTGAGCAAGGAGTGCATGGGATTAACTCTTTTCATCCGATGGCTTAGGCCATCTACAAGGGCTGAGTACACATGTTGAGGGCTGGATTTAATCTACAAGATGTCATTTTTATGTTGGCCTCATCCAATGACCAAGAATGGAAAAGCACAACTCATCCAAGGGTAGGCACTCAAGAGGGGCAACCAAGGGAGTGCATAGGATTGGTCCTCTTTTGCATCTAATGTCTTAGGTTACTACAAGGGCTGAGTACACATCTTAAGGGCTGATATCAATTTTCAAGATGACATTTTTATGTTGTCATCAAAATATCTAAATCTAAAGGCCAAGATTGGAGGAGAAAAAGTGTAATTCCTATCCAAGGGCTAGGGGGTCATTCGACCAAGGCTAAAGGGAGGAGAATGTTTTCATTTTTTCAGAGGTTTTTGGCTGGAAAACAATAGCTAATTTTGCAAGAGAAAAGGTTTTGGAAGATAGAAAAAAAGGTTTTCGATAGAGAGCTTGAAGGTAGTTATCTCTACCAAGCTCTAGCCTAGCTTTCTTCTTCATTTCCATGGTGTTTTCTTGATTTTTATATCATGTTTTCCTACTAAATTTTTCATAAAATAGAGTTTTTTAAAGTTTACTTATGTTTTCATCTCTTCTTCTTCTTTAAAATGGTGGAAAACAATATTTTTCTATGGTTTCATGCTATGGCCGAAATGGCACATTTATTTGCCTTGTTTTTTCATTTTTTCTTCTTCCTTGCATGTTGTTGTGAAAAATGATTTTTACAAGTTTTTTTTTAGAGTATTCTAAGGTTTTGATTTCTACAAAATATGAAGCAAAAAAGGTTGAAATGGCTACATGATCTTGGCTAGACCAAGTGACCATGGTTAGGAGAGAGGCTATGCCCATTTTTACCTACCATGAAGCTCACCTTATTTTCTATTTTACATGGTTTATTTTCTGTTTTATTAAGATGGAAAGGCTTCATGATCTTGGCAAGACCAAGTGATTATGGTTTGGTGAGAGGAAATGCCCATTTGATACCAACCATGGAGCTTAACTTTCCTTGTTTTACTTACTAGTTTTGCTTGTAATTTTTGCATGTCTATGTTAAATCTTGTATATATGTTCATTACATTATTTTCTATGCTATATTTACTTATATATTTCATTTCCATGCTTGATATTGCATCCTTTCATATTCGGCCATTGTTGTTCATATGCTCATGTTGTGCATTTTTTTATATATCATGTCTTACATGTTTGCATCCTTATGGTTTTGTTTCATGACCATTCGGCCATTCAATTCTGTATGCCTTGCATGTGTATTTTTCTTTTGCTTCTTAACTTGTTTGCATCTCCATGCCATGAACTTGCATATTCTGATTTTAGTATGCCATGTGTTTATGAAAATGCTATGATAAAAATGTCATCATTTTGTTTCATGACCATTCGGCCATTCCATTTTTTATGCCTTGCATGTGTATTTTTCTTTTGCTTCTTAACTTGTTTGCATCTCCATGCCATGAAATTGCATATTCTGATTTTAGTATGCCATGTGTTTATAAAAATGCTATGATAGAAATGCCATCATATTGATCCTTGACCATTCGGCAATCCCATTGTTGTTTGCCTTGCATGTGCATTTTCCTTTTGTTTCTTAACTTGTTTGCATTGCCATGCCATGAGCTTGTGCATTTTGATTTGGTATGTTATATGCTATTGAAAATGTCATGAAATTATGCATTTTAATATGATTTGTCATGTACTTATGTCATTTACTAAATAGGATTGCATTAGAGTCTCATGTGATCATTTGGCCTCTTCATGCATCCCTTCCCTTGCCTTGTCATGCATTTGCATTTTGTTTAGGTAACATGCTTTGCATTATCATATCTTGAAATTGTGTATTAGTTGCTGTTTGTTCCAGCATTGACATTAGTTTCATGAGTCATTGTATGTTCATAGTATTGCTATGCATGTTCATTACATTTTAGGTCTAGGCCATATTGGTATTGCCATGCATATTGAGTCTTAAATCACATTGGTATTTTCATGCATTAATATTCTATTTAGGTCTTAGGTCACATTCATTTTCATGCATATTCATAACATATTAGGTCCTAGTCACATTTACATTATCAAGCATTGCATGCATATAGAGTTAGGATAACATTTATTGCCATGCAAATTCATGCTAGGCATTTAGGTTGCCATGAATTGTCATGCATTTCCTTTACCATTTAGACCTTTATACCATGCATTTCATACATTTCATTTGCTGTATGTTCATGCATTCCATGTCATTGCCACTTGATTTGTGACTTAGGCCAATTAATGGCTCAAAGTCATGCTCCCTTGAGCATACTTGTGGAAAATTAAGGAATTCTCAAATTGATTATTCTACCTTTGTGATTTTTTTTTACTTAGCCAATTTTGTCCAAGGTTTTTAAAATGTTTAACTACTGTACTTAGGTCTTTAGGATGATTTCCAATAATTTATACTTTGGTTTTTGAATGAATTTATCAAAGGCAAAAAATGTGTTTTGACAAACAGTTTTTTTTTTTCACCCAGTACTCAAACATCTCCAATTTTTCTGGGTAGTCATATTTAATCAGAAAATTAAGCCAATTTTTCTCATGTAAATGTACATGTTCTGAGTCTCCAATACTTTTTTTAGAATTGTTTGAATTTTTAAAAATAGGCTAAAAAATCGTGTGGCAAAACCAGACAGTAGAGACAAATTTGAAATCAAAAGGGGAATAATGGTTGAATTTGGCTAAGGCATTTAGAGGGGGTTGGGTAGAAGTTTTAGCTACTGTCTTAGGGTAGTTTCTAAGCCTTTTTAAACTTTAAAAATAAATTTATAAATCTCGGGTTAAGGGTAGTTAATTCCGGGATTTTAAACTTAGAAAATTAGAGCCATTTTAAAAGGGTTTGGTAAGGGTTTTAATTTTTATTCAAGTTTTCCTCAAAATTATTTTCAAAAAATCACAAAGTTTTGTTTTTTAGAAAATCTAATTTGACATATTTTCCTAAGGTAGCTGGATATCTTTTTAGATATACGGATTTCTTTAATTAAAGGAAAAAAATATATTTTCATGCATTGCATTTTCCATGTTCATGCATTTTATTTAAATGTGTGATTTTTGCTATGATATTCTCCATGATATTATTACTATTTTAATTCACATTTTATGATCTTATATTTGTTTTCTATATGATTTTGAATGTTTCATGATATCCTATGCTTTTTATTTAGTTATTTTTGTCATATTGTTTAGTATATACTATGTTCATGCATTATTATTTTTATTTTCATTTTCATGCATATTATATGTTAGTATTTTTTTTCATGTCATTTAGATCATATTCCATGTCATTTAGGTTATTTTATTTATAACATGCGATGTCATTTAAAATTTCCATGTCATTTAAATCATTTTATCTCATTTAAAATATACCATGATACTTAGGATTTTTTCATTTTACCTAGAATATACTATGCCATTTAAATTATGTCATATCATTTAGGTTGCATTATATTATCTATACTTTGCCATGTCATTTTATTTATGTCATACATGTTCATGTTCATAATTTTAAATGTTTTCAAAAAGATAATGATTTTCAATAAAAAAAAATAAAGATATTCCCGAGTTAAAATAATTCATGAGTTCTATACCGGGTTTGCTGGAGGGAATATCATCAATTATCATTAATAAAGGAATATATTTCTTTCAAAAAATGAGAATGATTCGGAAAGTTTTCCAAATGAATAAAAATTTCTATATTTTGCCAATTTTGTCGGGGAATATAGGAAAATTTTGAATTAATAAATTTCGGATCATTTTCAATTAAAAATGGAATTATTTTTCTTAAAATTGGGAATTAACTTGAAATACTAAAAAACCAACTTTTTAACGAGACTTGAGATAACACACGATTAATAACGTACCGATTTATATGGGCGTGGGGGTGCTAATCCTTCCCCACTCGTAACCTACTCCCGAACCCTTTTCTTTGATTTTCTCTGGTTTATAACGCAAACTTGAAATTGGTTTTAAATTTTTTTTAATTAATTTTAAAATATTTTATAAAACTGGTTTTAATAGGTGGCCGATCACACCTAGCTAAAAAAGATTGGTGGCGACTCCATGTCTTTTTACGAGGTCGTTTTCATACCCTCGATCGTTTATTATAGAGGAATTAAGTCGTCTTTTCCTCTGCTTCTGTTTCACCCCTCACTCGAACGGGTCCCCCGCGATCCAGGATCACGTATCGGCAGCTTCGTTTTTCTAGAGGAATTAAGTCGACTTTTCCTCTTTTTATTTATGTCACGCCTAAGGAAAACGAATAATAAAGTCTTGCGATGAGACTTGTTATTGTTTATGTTATATTTGTTTTAGGTTGCGACACTCTATATCTTTCATTGTAGACCTCGGATTATCAAAATTCTTTCACCATTGTTCAATTAAACATTGAATCTTGATTTTGACTGAGAGTTGACTTCTTCAGTAGTTGACTTTTTGGGGTTGACTTTTTTGAAGTTCACTTTTTTTAGGTTGACTTTTCGTGTTGAACTCCGAATCACAAGTCTTAGAGAACCATCTGTGGGATGAGGGGAGTTTCTTTGCATTCTGAGAAGTACATGGAGGAACTTACCTGGTTATACAAGACATTTGCATTTGTACCATGAAGCATTTGCATCTTATTCAATATCTGCATCTGCATCAAGAAGTATTTGCATTTGCACCATGAAGCATTTGTATCTTATTCAATATCTGCATCTGCATCAAGAAGCATTTGCATCAATCCAAGACATTTGCATTTGCACCATGAAGCATTTGCATCTTATTCAATATCTACATCTGCATCAAGAAGCATTTGCATCAATCCAAGGCATTTGCATTTGCACCATGAAGCATTTGCATCTTATTCAATATCTGCATCTATATTATCGCAACCTAAAAAATAACAAGCCTCATCGCGAGACTTTATTCGTTAAGTGTGACATTGGAGGAAACAGAGGAAAAAACGACTTAATTCCTCTTGAAATAAAATGAGGGTTTGAAAAAACCTCAAAAAAAGACATGGAGTCACCACCAATCTTTTTTGACTAGGTGTGATCGGCCACCTATTAAAACCGATTTTGTAAAATATTTTAAAATTAATTAAAACATTTTTAAAACCAATTTCAAAGTCTGCGTTTTTAAACCAGAGAAATCAAAGAAAGCGGGTTCGGGAGTCAGTTACGTGCAATGAAGGATTAGCACCCCCACAATGCCCGTATAAAATGGTACCTTATTAATCGTGTGTTATCTCAAGTCTCAGTAAAAAGTTAGTTTTAGATTTGGCATTTCAAAATAATTTCCAATTAAAGAAAAATAATTCAATTTTTAATTGAAAATGATCTAAGTAACATAGTATATTCTAAATGACATGGTATAACCTAAGTGACATGGTATATTCTAAATGACTTAGTATATTCTAAATGACATAGCAACATAATTAATAACATGAAATGATATGAAATATAAAATAATATTATCATGAAATATGCATGAAAATAAAAATAATAATGCATGAACATAGTAAATCCTAAATGATGTGACAAAAATAAATGACTAAGCAAAAAGCATAGGATAACATAGAATATTCACAACCATATAACAAATAATATAACACCATAAAATATATATAAAAATAATAACATTACCATAGAAATATTCATAGAAAAAAGCATATATATTATATAATATGCATGATAATGGAAAATGCAATGCATGAAAGTGTATTTTTCCTTTAAATAAGGAAATCCGAATACCTAAAAAGATATCCGACTACCTCAGGAAAAGACATCAAATTAAATTTTCTAACATAAAAAATACTTTGTGATTGGTTTGAAAACAATTTTGAAAATTCTTAGACGAAAAATAACACCATGGCCTAAACCCCCTTGAAAAAGGCTCTATTTCCTAACTTTGAAAACCCAGACTTGACCATCCTAGACCTGAGATTTATAAAATCATTTATTTTTGGATTAAAATGGATTAGAAATCAACCTATGACAATAGCTAAGGTTCTAAATCAGCCCTCTCTTAATGCCTTAGGCAAAACAAAAAATTATTTTTCCCTTGAAATCAAATCTGACTCTATTGACCAGTTTTAAAACATGATTTTTTAACCTATTTTTAAGATTTCAAAAAGATATGAAAAAATTATGGGAGACTCGTCGAAATCTATGGGAAATAATTGGGTTAAGTTTTAGACTAAGGATGGCCTACTAGAAAAATCACGAAAGTCAGAACACTGGGTGAAAAATTGTTTAGCCAAAAAACATTTTTAAGCCTTTGATAAAATCATTCAAAAATCAAAACAAAAATATTGGAGACTCCTCTAAGGACCTACAAAAAGTATAAATTTTTTTAAAAAAATTTGGACAAGGATTTCTTAATGAAAAAAAATCACAAAGGTAGAAATTCTAACTTGACAACTTTTTAATTTTCTACAAGCATGCTCATGTGAGCTTGGCTTTGAGCCATTGGTTGGCTTAAGTCCAAAATCAAGTGGTATGATATGAAATGCATGAACAAAAAACAAGTTAAATGCATGAAATGCATGATCTAAGGCCTAAATGACATAGAAAATGCATGACAATACAAAATGACCTAAGACCTAATGTGAGCTTGTGCATGGCAATTAATGCAACCTAGACCTAATATGCATGAAATGCATGGCAATACAAATGTAACCTAGACCTAATGAGCATGGAAATGCATGGCAATACCAATATGATCTAAGACCTAATATGCATGGGAATATGCATGGCAATACAAAGATGACATAATACCTAAAATGTCATGAAAATGCATGGCAATGCAAAATTGACCTAAGACCTAATATGAGCATGAAAATGCATGAAAGCAACATGAACATATAATGACATAATGAACCTAATACTAATGCATGAACATGGCACATCCAATACATAATCTCATGGCATAGTAATGCAAGCATGTCAACTAAACAAAATGAAAATGCACACACAAGGCAAAAAATGTAGTGGAAACCGAATCAGCATGAAATCAACATGTGAAATTCTAGCAAGACAATAACACAAACACATGGCATAATAAATCAAATATACAATATCATGGCATAGAAAGGCAAGCATGTCAACTAAACCAAATGAAAATGCACATACAAGGCAAAAAATATAGTGGAAACGGAATGGACATGTTAGACCAAACAAACATGATGCAAATGCAAAGATGTAGCTAGGCAAATACACAAACACGTAGTATGACAATATACAAAGCATAAACAACTTAACATATTGAAAACAGAAAATTAAAAATAGCAAACAAAGTAAGTAGACATGAAAATAAAATGATAAAATCAGCAAAATAATAGTAAGTAAATAAAGAAGGTTAAAAACAAACTCCATATCTTGATTATTTTAAAAAGATAGAACATCAAAACAAGTTAGAACATCACAACGAACATGGAAAATAGATCAAACACAATACATGCACCAACGATGGGCCATTCGGCCAACACAAGAAATAGGTAAAAAATTTTGTTTTTTCTTTGATTTTTTCTTGAAAACCTAAGATAGGAACCTTTTGGAACTTGTTTTGAAAAACAATTTTACATGAAAGAAAATAAATATCAAGGAAAATAACAAAACCATATGAACAAAGTATGGAGGAGAGCATGGAAGAAAATAACTACCTTGCTTTAGCTTCCCAAATAAAAGAGTAGTAAGAAAGCCCTTCTTTTTTCTTTTTCTTTTTCTTTTTCCTTTTCTTTTTCTTTTTCTTTTTCTTTTCTTTTTTCCTTTCTTTTTCCTATCCTTTTTCCTCTATTTTTTTTCCTCATGAATAGCTATTGCCATCCCTATGATCAGGCCCTAAGAACCAAATGAAAAATAAAAAAAGCCCCTTCAAGTGGTAGCCGAATGGTTTAGGTTGGTGTAGGATGTTGTCATTTTTTTCCTAGCCAATTTGATCCAAAGGCCCCTAATCCAAGATGCTTCAAATGTGAAATTACCACCCTTAGATTAAGTCATCAGTGCCTAACTAATACAACTGTTCAAAAATATGAAGCCATCATGTTGACATCCTCCCTCTTCATGCATTGGACCATGTGGCACAATTACAAAGGCTTGATCAAAAAAATAAATATCTTACTATCCACTTTTGGCCTTTGGATGCAAGAGCTCAGCAAAAATCACTCTCCTTATGGGCTTGGTCAAATGGCCCTTCATATTCCAGCCCACTCTCAATTTTTTTATTTGCAAGAAAGGCCCTCTTCGGTTTCTTCGATAAAAATTACCCTTTTAGCCCCCGAACCTAATTAAATAGCAAAGGACTCCAAATCCAAAATTTATTTTTTCAATACTTCCTAAATAATATAAAATTGAGTTTTGAAAGTTTTCATAATTTTCTGAGCCCGTTTCCTATTTTTCTCGAATTTTTCTTCCAAAATTGCCCCTTGGTGCACCCGAACTTTTACCATTTTTCAAACGAGCTTCGATTCTGGATTTTTCTTTGCCAATCTCTTCCAAATAATTTAAAATTGAGATCTGGAAGTTTTGGTAATTTTCTGAGCTCATTTGCTATTTTTTTCGGGATTTATCTTCTGGAATTTCAGCTTAGTGGGCTTGAAATTTGCCATTTTGCAAAGGAGCTCTGATTTTGGATTTTTCTTCACCAATATCTTCCAAATGACATAAGATTGAGATCCGAAAGTTTTGGTAATTTTTTGAGCTCTTTTGCTATTTTCCCGAATTTTCCAAATTTGCTCTTTTACCTCCGAAGCCTCGGTTCTACTCAAAACAAGTCCAATTTACAGATTTTCTTTGTCTAAGCCTTTGTTATATATTGAATTGGGGTTGTTCCAAAAACGCCCAATTTTTACAATCATATTTCCCTCCTATTTGATTTTTCCTTTTTTTCAATATCGGGAATTTACTTGATTTTCCATTTTTCGTCCAATTGGCTCTTTTCTTAGAATTACTTCAAACTGAGCCTTGGGCTATCCATGTTTATGCATTCTTCATCAATTAGGAGCTTTAATTTTACCAAATCGGGTCATTTCTGCAATTTTCCCAATTTTGCCAAAATTCACCAAAAACCCTAATTCTCGATTTTCTTCCAAATTGACTCTTCCTTTGGTTTTGCTTCCAAATGGCCTCTCCAATACCCGTAGTCATTAATTATATTCCATTCGGAACCTCCAATTTTGACCAATTTGATCGTTTAAGCACTTTTCCCTAAATTTTCTGAACTAGGGTTTTCTTTCCACTAAATCTCCGTAACCCATCTTCTAGACTCCATATCTCTCGTTGTAGACCTCAGATTATCAAAATTCTTTCACCATTGTTCAATTAAACTTTGGATCTTGATTTTGAATGAGGGTTGACTTTTTAGTAGTTGACTTTTTTAAGTTGACTTTTTTGAGGATGACTTTTACAAGATTGACTTTTTATGCTTTGCTTCTTAAACTAAATCTCAGAGTACCACTTGCAGGATGAGAAGAGCTTTTCTGCATTCTAAAACATCAATTTGGGAAGAAAAATACCTAATTTAGGGGTCCGGACAAAATTAGATGTGTACAGCTGCCCTTATTTGGCTATTGCTGAGAATCAGGAATTAGGCAAAGATAAACAAACACTAATTTTGTACGGTTAGTGAAATCACATGTGAAGAAAAGGAAAGGGGTTTTAATTTTTTATATTTTTTATGATTAAAAGTTGTAAATTGAAGAATTTGTCCTTAAATTGAGTTCCCTGACTAATCAAGGCTTGACCCGTCTTAAGGAAACGAGTTTGATTTGCAAAGTGATGACTTGGGCGAAACCAGAAGTCGAAAAGTTATCTAAGTGAAACTGAAGATAATTTTCATGGTGACTTGGGTGAAACCAGAAGTCGAAAAATTATCTAAGAAAAATCGTAGATAATTTTCATGGTGATGACTTGGGCGAAACCAGATATCAAAAAGTTATCTAAGCGAAACCAAGATAATTTTCATGGTGATGACTTGGGAGAAACCAGAAGTCGAAAAGTTATCTAAGCGAAACCAAGATAATTTTCATGGTGATGACTTGGGAGAAACCAAAAGTCGAAAAGTTATCTAAATGAAGCCAAAGGCATTTATACAACCTGGGTGAAACTGAAAATTGAGGAAAATCTGGATGAAACCAGAGATTGAAATGACCTGGGTAAAATTGAGAATTGAGGAAGATCTGGATGAAGCCAGAGACTGAAATGACATTGGTGAAACCAGAAAAATTGAGAAAGATCTAGATGAAACTAGAAATTGAAAAGATATGGGTGAAACTATAAAATTGAGAAAGATCTGGATGAAGCCAGAGATTGAAATGACATGGGTGAAACCAGAAAATTGAGAAGGATCTGGATGAAACCAGAGATTGAAATGACATGGGTGAAACCAGAAAGTTGAGGAAGGTCTGGATGAAAGCAGAAATTGAAAAGACATGGGTGAAACCAGAAAATTGAGAGAGATCTGGATGAAACCAGAAATTGAAATGACATGGGTGAAACCAGAAAGTTGAGGAAGGTTTGGATAAAACCAGAAATTAAAAAGACATGGGTGAAACCAAAAAATTGAGAAAGATCTGGATGAAACCAGAGATTGAAATGACATGGGGAAAACCAAAAAGTTGAGGAAGGTCTGGATGAAACCAGAAATTGAAAAGACATGGGTGAAACCAGAAAATTGAGAGAGATCTGGATGAAACCAGAAATTGAAATGACATAGGTAAACCAGAAAGTTGAGAAAGGTCTGGATGAAACCAGAAATTGAAAAGACATGGGTGAAACCAGAAAATTGAGAGAGATTTGGATGAAACCAGAAATTGAAATGACATGGGTGAAACCAGAAAATTGAGGAAGGTCTGGATGAAACCAGAAATTGAAAAGACATGGGTGAAACCAGAAAATTGAGAGAGATCTGGATGAAACCAGTAATTGAAATGACATGGGTGAAACCAGCAAGTTGAGGAAGGTCTGGATGAAACCAAAAATTGAAAAGACATGGGTGAAACCAGAAAATTGAGAAAGATCTGGATGAAAAAAACACACACCAAAAAAAGTGTGAAAAAAGTATGGCAAATGGAAGCCAAAAGCAAAGAAGAGAAAGAAAGAAAAGTCCAAAAGAGACAAATGCTTCAAAAAGGAATCCTCCTCAAGAAATGATCCTTGATCTGATTACCTCAAACACAAATTTTGGGCCTATTTATCCTTTCTTTCTGAACCCCGAGCCATTGCCTATATTACGTGCTTTAAAAGTCCATTTTTGATCAAGCATGAATATTTAATTTGAAGGGTTTTTCCTCAGAATTTATCCCATCTCATCGAATTATCATTTCATTATGGAAGAAGTTAGAATTCTCAAGTGCATGGTGAAACAATAAAAAAGGAAACAGTGGAGAGAATGGGACTCTAGGGCGAAAACCCAAATATGGGCAATCTAGAGTAAAATGGAAATTTTTGATGCCATCTATGTTAGTGCCGATGCCATAAAAGAGAAGGCCATCTTGAAGAAATCGAGGAACATCTAGGAATTCCTGAACCTCCTAAACTGTCAACTCTCATTTGGAGGATTGATTCTAAAAAACTGAAACCTTTTTCCTCCAAGGTTAAACTTTCCAGTTAAAAAACATCCCGGCCAATCATGACGCTTGTCAAAATGCTTTGATATGGAAACTAAAAGAATGTTGAATTTGTTTGGTTCTTAATGAGTTCATGATTTATAAAACTTGTTCCATTTGTGAGCCTATAAGGGACATACATTTTGTTGTGAAGTTTTCTTCGATCAACCAAAATCTTGTTATACTAAGCCTTGCCAATTCAAATTGAAAAATTCAGATTAACACTTAGGGAAATTTCTAACAGTGATCATCAGTATTCAAAAGATTCATACATCACACACTGTGGGGTTAATATTTTTGGGTCAGAAGTTTTCATTAAATGAGCAAAATTGTGTTTCAAAAAGGGAAAATAAAAATATTTTTGAAATACCAATTTTTGATGTTGACATGAGATAAAGGTTTTTCTAACCTAAAGGTGTAGAACTACTAGGGTTAACCTTGACTTCCAAATATGAGAAGAATAAATAGAACTCGGCAAGTAGACTTTTGTCAATAAGAGTTTGAAAACTATTGGAGCAAAGAGAATAGCCAAAAAAATTGAAAAACGAATTGAAGATATACTCTGATTTGAAGAGGAAAAATGAACTGGAAAGGCTAAGCCAAAGTCTAGAAAAACGATTGAGGGCATTTGCATCACTCATAAGCACTCATCTCTTTATTGAGCTTTGCATCTGCATCAAGAAGCATTTGCATCATTTAGGACTATTTGAATTGGCACTATTCCATGAGCATCTACATTTTACCTTTACATTTACATCCTTTATGGATATTTACATTTGCGTCATCTCAAGCAATTGCATCATTTTTAGAATCATTGCATTTTTATTATTGTGTGGTAACTGCAATTACACCATTCATAGACCACTTACATGAACACGATTAGTAGGGGCATCTGCATCATTTCATGAAGTAGTTGCATCAGCGCCAATTTTTACATTTGCATCGTTTAGAAGCATTTGCGTATTGTTATTCTTTGCATCTAGATCATTCCATAAAGTAGTTGCGTTATTTGAGGATCTTTGCATTTGCATCATTTAGAAGCATTTGCATCAATTTAAGTCATTTGAATTTGCACCATGAAGCATTAGAAGCGTTTGCATCAACAAAAGCCAGTTG
This sequence comes from Fremontodendron californicum, assembly GCA_030761205.1. Lineage (NCBI taxonomy): Eukaryota > Viridiplantae > Streptophyta > Magnoliopsida > Malvales > Malvaceae > Fremontodendron > Fremontodendron californicum. The sequence continues at coordinate 29,607,324 of JAULJL010000005.1, forward strand.
TATTTGCACCATGAAGCATCTGCATCTTACTCAACATCAGCACCATGAAGCATTCGAAGCATGTGCATCAATCCAGGCATTTGCATCTTATTCTGCATCATTCCATGAAGTAGTTGCATCAATCGAAGACATTTGCATTTGCATTAAAGCATTTGCATCTTATTTTGCATCTGCACTAAGAAGCATTTGCATAAATCGAAGACATTTACATTTGCATCAAGAAGTATTTGCATCTTATTCAATATCTACATCGGCATCAAGAAGCACTTGCATCAATCCAAGCGTTTGCATCCTCTCTCGAATCCTCCAAGTTAATTTCCAACACATTTCGCAATCTCCGGCTTTATCCAGATCTTTTTCAACTTTCTGTTTCACCCATGTCATTTCAATCTCTGGCTTTTTTTTTCCATTTCTTTTGTTTTGTTCTTGGCTTCCATTTTGCCATTTTTTCTTTTTCCTTTCGATAGAGTGAACCCATATTCATTTCGTAGCTCAATTTGCTTGGCATCTGTCTTCGAACTCATTTCTCAATGATCTTTGAGAAGATCTTTCCTCACATTTGCCCCCCAGTGTAGAGGGTGATCCTTGATCAAGGTTCAAAGAAGAAAGAATTCTTTCGACTCAAAAGGGGTGACTATGGATAATTTTTTTTTTATGACAGGGACAGGAAAGATGGCCATTTCTCATATCAAGCACAAATATTCTCATTGGAAAGCAATCCCCAGGGGGAATAGATAAACAGAATTTCATTTTGCACTTTGGAATCATCTGAATTCTCATATGCATGATATCACAATTTTTATTTTTCTTTTTCTTTCACATGCTCACAATGATTCATGCATTAATCCATCCTTATTCACCATGTATCCATCATTTCCACATATGATGCCCCAATTTGATTGATTATGAGAATTTGTATCATTACGAGGAACATCGCAAGTCTAGGTTCACAATGAAAATGATGAGTTTCAATCTTAGGTTTGTTTGAAGTACTAAGGAAAATATTACCCAAAAACAAGTTTTCTCTAGGATATGGGATAATCTAGTTTGGTCATTGTGTCTCGAGATGTCAATTATGAAGTGATGTTTGGGCAATTAGTGTTTTGTGGTTATTGGAAAGGACATGAATGGTTTTAGCACAACCTTGACACACATCGAATTACCAAGATCTAGATTCTTGAAAGAATGTCTCCTTTGTTTGAATTTCAAGGATTTCGAAAAAATTTCAAAAGGTTCGTTCCTTTGTTCATAGCCTAGACTAAGATCTACATCTTTGCTTAGTGATAATGGTTTATGAAGTTCAATCATTCATATTCCTTGAAGCATTAGGTCTTCCAAGTGGTCTCGGTTTAAGCATAGGAAAGCCCAAAAGAGAGGGGAAAGGGTATTGGGTAATTTCTAACAATGATCATCAATATTCTCGAACTGTCTATTATTAGAACTTCCTTAATGCTTGTTTTTGCATATTCAAATTATTATTAAAACACAATAAACATAAAAGCATTCAAAATTCATTTATTTCATATGGATGTTAACATAAGACAAGTGTTTTCATAATGAGATATGAAACTACATGCATAACAAACTCCCCCTTGACATGTTTTCCCTAATTCAAACTAGCTATTCCTCGATACTCTTTTCGACCTTTTTATCTTCTTCCCCCATTATAACATCCACAATGGTCTCATCATTCCCATTCAGTGGATTCTCGACGCTATCTGACCTTTGTTTCTTCCCCACATCTAACTGCCCTTCATTGATGAGTGCTTGAACCTTCCGTTTCAGACATAGGCAATTTTCTGTGGAATGTCCCTGTTGTCAGACTTCAATACGCAAGTGCACGCTATCGCAAACAAGTAATAAAGTGAAAATAGAGTGTCGTACCCACAAGGAATTGATATTAAATTTGCTAAATACTAAAATTAAAACAACTTACTCTTATCCAAATAATTAATTAAAAAGTGTGTAAATTAAAATTAAAGAAAAGAAAATAATAAACAAAGAAAGGAAATAAAATTTGGATTAAAATCAACGGAGAAAAACCTAGGATTACAATTTCCCTCAACACTTCGCTTGGATGTCTTTTACCCTCTTAATTTGATTAATGATCGTGAGTTGTTAACCTAGACTTCTAATCTATTTATAAGGATCTTCTGATGGTCTTATAAAAATATCCTTCTTAGCCAATTAACTATATTCCTATGTTAATTGAATTAAAGAAGAACTCATTAAGTCTAGGCTCTAACAATGATTACACATGATAAGAAAGTGTATCCCTACCCTACATGCAAATCAATTCATCCAAATAAATGAATATGAAACATATGTTATGCAATCTATGTCTAACACTAAACTCCCTTTTTAAAGTTATATTTAGGTTAACAAATCAGTTTAATTGGTGATCAAGCAATTAAAAGCTTTAAGTACAAGAATGCATAAACAACTCAAATATCATTAAATCAAATTAGAGAACAAAATAACCCAAACTATGTGTTGAGTTCCATTGCAATCCTAGAAAAGAAATTTAGTTCATGCTTGACATTGAAAACAATAACCAAAGGAGTTTCACCAACATCAAATTACAAGAAAATAAAAGAAGATTAAAGAAGAAGAAAAAACTAAAGGTTGTCAGTTCTTCAGTCTTCTAGTCTCCAAAACTGTTCTTGGCTTCTTGCAAGATGGTGGTGGCTGCTCTCCTCTTTTTCTAAAATTAAAACAAAAACTGACTAAGAAGCTAAAACAAAGCCTAAGGGTTCCTATTTATAGAGCCTTGAAAGCCTGAAGAAGGGAAACTTAGTGGCCAAGTAACTGCCTCCAGATTTGGACTTTCCATATATGAGTTGAGCTTTTCCTTCTAGCTTTAGGACCCTACAAAGTTACAAAAGACATTAATTAATAACTAAAATAAAACATAAAATAAATAAAACTAAATTAGAAATAAATAAAAATAACTAAAAATAGTAAATTAATAGTTTAAACTACAAGGATTTAGCTATTTTAAAAGCACAAAATAGAATTAAATAACTCTATTTTATAGAGTTATCAATCCCTGAATCCCATAATGATAATCACAATATGTATTCTCGTCATAACAGCTCGGGTATAGGGGTTGGATAGGCTCCACTGGAACTTTAGTGAGGAGTTGCTCTTCAACCAGCTAGGGCAATAGTTCAGAGTAAGACAAGGGGAGTGGCTATAACTGATCTCTTTTTCGGATGTTCTTCAGCTTCCTCTGGCTGACAAGAGGTTGAAGATTTGCTAGATTCTGAGTATGAACCCTGGGATATGTAATTCATAGAAGGACAGGATAGTTGGTATGAATGAACCTGAAGATACGGGGCAAAGCCTTCCATAGCCTGGACATCTTTCTCTTTCTTTTTGGGTGTCCTGTTTCTCTCCGCATTAGATGTTTTACCTCATTCGAGTTTCCCAGTCTTGATAGCATTCTCAATCATCTCCCCTGAGATTACCATATATGCAAAATTCTTAGTGGCACTGCCGACGAGTTTATCATAGTACGGGGCCTATAGTGTATTCACAAAAAAGGACGGTGATTTTTTTCTGTGTCAAAAGTGGTCGTACTTAGGTAGCCATGTCCATCCACCACTGAGCATATCCTTTGAAGCTCTCAGTAGCTTATTTCTCCATATTCTGCAAGGTGAGATGGTCAGGCACCATATCGGTCATATGCTTGTATTGGCCTAGAAAAGCCCTAGCCAGATCATTCCAAGAGCGAATCTGATCCTTACTCAACTGACTATACCATCTAACTGCGGACTCGTTAAGGCTATCCTGAAAGCAGTGGATCAAAAGCTTATCATTATCTATATGACCCGTCATCTTTCGACAGAATATAGTGATGTGGGCTGACGGATCGGTTGTCCCATCATATTTCTCAAAGTCGAGGACCTTGAATTTAGGAGGAATGACTAAATAGGGGACCAAGAAACATTCTGTCGCATCTACACTCCCAAATACATCTGTACCTTCCACTACCCGGAGTCTTTCATCTAATAACTGATATTTCCCTTGGGAATCTGCCAATTCAACCTCATTCGATGCAACTATTTTCAACTTTGCATGTTCAGCTGGATTATCTGAATTCAGAATGTTGACAGGATTAACTATGTTCTGGCCATCCAACATCATGACCTCAATCTGACCCTTTTGTGCCTCTAACCCTTCTCTGGCTGCAAAGTTTTCAGTGTATCCCTTTCCTTTGATTACGACGGACATCAGCTCCATCAATTTAGTCATCTGATCTCTAGATTCTACTTGAGACTTTGCCAGCTGTTCTAGCAATTCTTCCTATATTCTTTCCATTCGGGCAGCTTGTTCATTCTCTATAGCACTAGCATGTATTAAAAAAATGCTCAGTACTTTTTTATACCTCTGATTTGAAAGAAAAACTTCTTCAAAACTCTTAAAGCCAAACCAAATTTCGTTTTATCTCTCCAAATGTGTTTCATGATGAATAAGCCATGAATGCCATGAATGCAATATGATACCCATATGATACATGAAATTAATGCCAACAATTAATGCATGAATATATAGAGAAACCATGCTAACTATCATGAATACAACCTGATGCTAACATGATGCGTGTAAGGAATGAATAAATTGGTACATGGGTATGTACAGATAATGACTATGCATGTCATAAATGTATTCTACAATGAATGACCATGCATGCTATGACTGTAACATGATGTCCATATGATGCATGTAAAGAATTCATAAATTAACACAAGGGTATATACAAAGAAATTAATCAGTAATTGCACGAAATTGGTGGGACCAAATCTTGATTATTCAAAAATCTCATTATGCAAGACTTGCCTCTAAATTTAATCTATGATTTTTTTTGAAACATGTTTTCTTAATGAAAAACCAACATATTAATTTCAAAAAAAATTCGGGGTAGTGGATCCTACTATGGTAAAATATCCAAATGTTCATTCAACACTACCGGTCTACAATTCTTATTCCACCAACTAATGTTTATGAAAATATCGAATGAAATTATTACCACCTCCGTTTATTGAAAAGAATAAGATCAAAAAATACAACCATAAATTTACATGCTCTATTCACATATGCATGAAATATGCAAAAATGTTTTTGAAAAAAAAGTTTTTATTTTCAATTTCAAAAAGTTAGTGAACACTTGACCCAACAATATCGACTCACTTAGGCATCACGATGCCTTCGGGGCAGGGTATTTAAATTTATTAAGGGCGATGTATGTTCATCGTTGCCCGATCTACAATACTTATTCAGAATGTAAAATAGGTAACAAAAGGTTAGAAATGTTCCTCCATGTGTTCCTAACTTGGGTATATCTATCAAAAATTCGGTAGGGCTTCGCCTATGTTGGCTCTATGGTTCACAATATGTGGGTGAACGAAGTTCTAAAAGGCCCTAAATTGCTCCTTACTGTTGCCTATGAAGGCTACTAAGGCACCTCGATAAAAGCGGGTTCAATTCGTTAGAGTCTATTTCCCTAGCCCATGCGGAGGATCATCACGAGAGCTTAGGTAATTTATACTCCAAAAGTATTTTTTTTGCTAGCCCATGTGGAGGATCATCACGAGAGCGTAGCTACTTTACTTCCACTTAAAGGGACAAAACTCGGGTATAGAGCTCATGTTATGCAAATGCAAGTGCAATGTGTGTGTAGGAACAAAAAAAAAACCTTTCACTACCTATTCTACACCCCTTATTCTAAATACCCCAACAATTTATCAAAACAAAGATCATGAATAGTGTAACGCATTAACCAACTAGAGAGCAATAATAATATGCATGCAAAAACATTTTGTTATTTTCAAAACTTATTATGGGCGGTGTGATGTGCGTTCATCATTACCCGATTTGCAAAGGTAAACTTATTTGGAATGTAGAATAGAAAGTAAAAGGATTGGAAATATTCCTCCATGTGTTCTTAGCTTCAGGATATCTAATTGGAAATCCGGCATGGCTTCGCTTAGGTTTACTATATGAAGGTGAATCAGTTCTAAAAGCCCCGAATTGTTCCTCACTATCGCTGGTGAAGGCTAGTAGGGCACCCCGATAAAGCGGGTTCAATTCGTTAGAGTCTATTTCCCTAGCCCATGCGGATTGTTAATCACGAAGGCTTAGTTACTTTGCTCCCACCTAAAAGGACGGAACCCGGATATAGGGCTCATGATATGCAAATGCACGTGTAATGTGTGAGGAGAATAACAAACCTTTCACCACCTACTCTACACCCCTTATTCTAAATGCCCCAACAAGATTAAACAATGTAAATCATCAATTAAGCAAAGAATAAATATATGCAACAAAATAACCAGAGAATAATAATAATATGTATGCACATGAATCTGGACATATTTAAAAACATTTTATTATTTTCAAAATTCTCCTTATTATTGAAAAATGTGGGAATTAAAATTAGATACCGAATAAAAACCAACAAAACCGAGACTTTGATAACACACGACTAATTCTAGGCCTGACTCTCTAAATATCCCTAGTGGACTCGCCAAGCTGTCGCAACCTAAAAAATAACAAGACTCATCACGAGACTTTATTCGTTAAGTGTGACATTGGGGGAAACAGAAGAAAAGACGACTAATTCCTCTTGAGATAAAATGAGGGTTTGAAAACAACCTCGAAAAAAGACATGGAGTCGCCACCAATATTTTTTGGCTAGATGTGATCGGCCACCTATTAAAACCGATTTTGTAAAACATTTTAAAATTAATTAAAACATTTTTAAAACCAATTTCAAAGTCTGCGTTTTTAAACCAGAGTTGGTTACGTGCGAGGAAGGATTAGCACCCCACAACGCCCATATAAAACGGTACCTTATTAATCATGTGTTATCTCAAGTCTCGGTAAAAAGTCTATTTTAGATTTGACATTTCAAAATAATTCCCAATTTAAAGAAAAATAATTCCATTTTTAATTGAAAATGATCCGGAATTTATTAATTCAAAATTTTCCTATATTCCCCAACAAACGCGACCAAATATACAATTTTTTATTTATTTGAAAAACTTTCCGAATCATTTTCGTTTTTCTTTGAATGAAAGATATTCCTTTATCAATAATAATTGATGATATTCTCCCCAGCAAACCCGGCAGAGAACTCATGAATTATTTTAACTTTAGAATATCTTTATTTTATTGAAAATCATTATTTTATTTTAAAATATTTTAAAAAGATGAATATGAACATGTATAACATAATAAAGATGACATAGCAAAATCTAAATGATATAATATAACCTAGATGACATGATATAATCTAAGTAACATAGTATATTCTAAATGACATGGTATAACCTAAGTGACATGGTATATTCTAAATGACTTAGTATATTCTAAATGACATAGCAACATAATTAATAACATGAAATGATATGAAATATAAAATAATATTATCATGAAATATGCATGAAAATAAAAATAATAATGCATGAACATAGTAAATCCTAAATGATGTGACAAAAATAAATGACTAAGCAAAAAGCATAGGATAACATAGAATATTCACAATCATATAACAAACAATATAACACCATAAAATATAAATCAAAATAATAACATTACCATAGAAATATTCATAGCAAAAATCATATATCATATAATATGCATGAACATGGAAAATAAAATGCATGAAAGTATATTTTTTCCTTTAACTAAGGAAATCCGTATACCTAAAAAGATATCCGACTACCTTAGGAAAAGACATCAAATTAAATTTTCTAAAATAAAAAATACTTTGTGATTGGTTTGAAAACAATTTTGAAAATTCTTGGATGAAAAATAACACCATGGTCGAAACCCCCTTGAAAAAAACTCTATTTCCTAACTTTGAAAACCCGGACTTGACCACTCTTGACCCGAGCTTTGTAAAATCATTTTTTTGGATTAAAATGGCTTAGAAATCAACCTAGGACAGTAGCTAAGGTTCTAAATCAGCCCTCTCTTAATGCCTTAGCCAAAACAGAAAATTATTTTTCCCTTGAATTCAAATCTGACTCTACTGACCAGTCTTAAAACGTGATTTTTTTAACCTATTTTTAAATTTCAAAAAAATCGGAAAAATTTATGGGAGACTCAGAATATGTCGAACTCTATGAGAAACAATTGGCTTAATTTTTAGACTAAGGATGACCTACCAGAAAAATCACGAAAATCAGAACACTGGGTGAAAAACTGTTTAGCCAAAAAAAAATTTTAAGCCTTTGATAAAATCATTCAGAAACCAAAACAAAAATATTGGAGACTCCTCTAATGACCTACAAACAGTAGAAAAAATTTCTAAAAATTTGGACAAGGATTGCCTAATGAAAAAAAATCACAGAGGTAGAAATTGCAACTTGACAACTTCTTAATTTTCCACAAGCATGCTCATGTGAGCTTGGCTTTGAGCCATTGATTGGCTTAAGTCAAAAATCAAGTGGTATTATATGAAATGCATGAACAAACAGAAAATTAAATGCATGAAAAGCATGATCTAAGGCTTAAATGACATAGAAAATGCATGACAATACAAAATGACCTAAGACCTAATGTGAGCTTGTGCATGGCAATTAATACAACCTAGACCTAATATGCATGAAATGCATGGCGATGCAAATGTAACCTAGACCTAATGAGCATGGAAATGCATGGCAATACCAATATGATCTAAGACACCAATATGATCTAAGACCTAATATGCATGGGAATATGCATGGCAATACAAAAATGACCTAATACCTAAAATGTCATGAAAATGCATGGCAATGCAAAATTGACCTAAGACCTAATATGAGCATGAAAATGCATGAAAGCAACATGTACATATAATAACATAATGAACCTAATACTAGTGCATGAACATGGCACAACCAATACACAATCTCATGGCATAGTACTGCAAGCATGTCAACTAAACAAAATGAAAATGCACACACAAGGCAAAAAATATAGTGGAAACCGAATCAGCATGAAATCAACATGTGAAATTCTAGCAAGACAATAACACAAACACATGGCATAGTAAATAGAATACACAATATCATGGCATAGAAAGGCAAGCATGTCAACTAAACAAAATGAAAATGCACACACAAGGCATGAAATCAACATGTGAAATTCTAGCATGGCATTAACACAAACACATGGCATAGTATATGCAAGACTTAAAAGGAAAACAAGTTAGACCAAACAAACATGATGCAAATGCAAAGATGTAGCTAGGAAAATACACAAACACATAGTATGGCAATATACAAAGCATAACAACTTAACATATTGAAAACATAAAAATAAAAATAGCAAACAAAGTAAGTAGACATGAAAATAAAATGATAATATCAGCAAAATAATAGTAAGTAAATAAAGAAGGTTAAAAACAAGCTCCATATCTTGATTATTTTAAAAAGATAGAACATCAAAACAAGCTAGAACATCACAACCAACATGGAAAATAGATCAAACACAATACATGCACAAACAATGGGTCATTCGGCCAACACAAGAAATAGGTAAAAAATTTGTTTTTTCCTTGATTTTTTCATGAAAACCTAAGATAAGAACCTTTTGGAACTTGTTTTGAAAAACAATTTTATTTCATGAAAGAAAATAAAATATAAAGGAAAATAATAAAACCATATGAACAAAGTATGGAGGAGAGCATGAAAGAAAATAGCTACTTTGCTTTAGCTTTCCAAATCAAAGAGTAGTAAGAAAGCCCTTTTTTTTTTTTTCTTTTCTTTTTTCCTTTCTTTTTCCTCTCATTTCTTCCTCAAGAATAGCTACTGCCCTCCCTATGATCAGCCCTCAAGAACCAAATGAAAAATAAAAAAAAACCCTCCTTCAAGTGGTAGCCGAATGGTCTAGGTTGGTGTAGGATGTTGTCATTTTTTTCCTAGCCAATTTGATCCAAAGGCCCCTAATCCAAGATGCTTCAAATGTGAAATTACCACCTTTAGATTAAGTAATCAGCCCCTAACTAATACAGCTGTTCAAAAATATGAAGTCATCATGTTGACATCTTCCCTCTTCATGCATTGGACCATGTAGCACAATTACAAAGCCTTGATAAAAAAAATAACTACCTTACTATCCACTTTTGGCCTTTGGATGCAAGAGCTCAGCAAAAATCACTCTCCTTATGTGCTTGGTCGAATGGCCCTTCATATTCCAGCCCACTCTACATTTTTTTAATTGCAAGAAAGGCCCTCTTCGGTTTCTTCGATAAAAATTACCCTTTTAGCCCCCGAACCTAATTAAATAGAAAACGGACTCCAAATCCAAATTTTATTTTTTAAATACTTCCTAAATAATATAAAATTGAGTTCTAGACGTTTTCATAATTGTTCGAGCCCGTTTGCTATTTTTGCAGAATTTTTCTTCCAAAATTGCCCCTTAGTGCACCCGAACTTTTACCATTTTTCAAACGAGCTTCGATTCCGAATTTTTCTTCGCCAATCTCTTCCAAATAATTTAAAATTGAGATCTGTAAGTTTTGGTAATTTTCCAAGCTCATTTTCTATTTTTTCGGGATTTATCTTCTGGAATTTTAGCTTAATGAGCCCGAAATTTGTCATTTTGCAAATGAGCTCTGATTTCGGATTTTTCTTCACCAATCTCTTCCAATTGACATAATATTGAGATCTGGAAGTTTTGGTAATTTTTCGAGCTCATTTGCTATTTTTCTTGAATTTTTCAAATTTGCCCTTTTACCTCTAAAGCCTCAATTCTACTCAAAACAAGTCTGATTTACAAATTTTCTTTTTCCAGGCCTTTGTTATGGAAACAATGGATAAGAAGTTTCTCATTATCATCATGCCCCATCATCCTTCTGTAGTACATGGTCAGATGTGCTGATAGGTTGTAGTCTCATTATATTTTTCAAAGTCTGGTACTTTGAACTTTGGGGGAATTACTAGATCGTGTACTAAGCTCATCTCTTTGGCATTAGACTGCCAAATAACTCTACCCCTTCAACGGCCCTCAGCCTCTCCTCCAGCAGTTGATATTTTTTCTGCGATTCTGCCATTTTGACCCTCTTCAGCTCAGTCATTTTTGCTTTTTCCTTTTCAGCTAGTTCCTCAAAGTCGGGAACATTAACATCATTTAGGTTAGCTCCCACATTACCCTTTCTGGGAACATAGTTCTGTGTCTCTGTAGCTGGCTGGATGTAAACATAGGAGGCTACCCCAATTGGCACCTCTTGGCCCTTTTGCTGTATGTTTTCAGGCTGATCCTCTTCAACTACCACCCTTTTTTCGGTGACCGAGTTCTCTCCTGGCCCTTTTTGTTTTATCATGGCACTCATCATTTCCATGAGCTTAGTCATTTGTTCTCGAGACTCCTCCTGAGATTTAGCTAACTATTCCTGCAGTTCTCTTTGAGTTCTTTCCATTCTTTCAATTCTAGAAAGCTGATCATTTTCCATAGCTCTGGCTTGAGATCGAGTATTGTAAGGGTGTCGGAAATCCATTTCTTTCTGAGTGCGACCAATTGTACCTTTAGTTTTGAAAATCATGAATAGAAATTATTGACACATCTTTTTTTTTATGTTTTATAAAAAAATGAATGAATGAATGACTAAATGTGAATGAATGAATCAAATAAAATTAATAATTACATGACTACGTATATGAATACGAAAAAATAAATGAATGAACAAGTGAAATGAACAAATAAGTGTTTAAGTGTATGAATATGAATGAATGAATGAACAAGTAAAAGGAATAAATAAATGGTTAGGTGTATGAACATAAACGAATTTCAAAAATGAATGATTATAAATATGAGTAAATGTACAAATGAACAAACAAAACATATAAAATATGAATGCATTTGAATGTATTGGCCCCGGGATAATTTCAACCGAACGGTCTTTCACTGATTTCCTGGAACTAAATACATCACGGATAGAATAAAAGGATCACTGCCTAAGATAAGTCTGTAATTCGCCTTTCAAAGTACTAATACAAAATTAGTCCTATAATGACTTTCTCAGAGCTTGGACTTTCTTTCGCAGTCTTCTTTTGATTGCCCTACTCTTCAATCTGACCCCTACTTGTTCACGGCCCCTTGACGCGTCAGCAGAAGTATCACCGTGTAAGCTTTCCTTAGCTTGCTTCTCCAGTTGATTGGCTCAGGCTTCCTCATGCAAACATATAAATATAAGCAACAAAATAACCAGAGAACAAATAATAGTATTGTCGCAACCTCAAAAAATAACAAGTCTCATCACAAGACTTTATTATTCATTAAGCGTGACATTAAAAAAAACCCGAAGAAAAGTCGACTTAATTCCTCTAAAAAAAATGAAGGTTTTGAAAATGACCTTGAAAAAGACTTGGAGTCGCCACCAATATTTTTTAGCTAGGTGTGATCGGCCACCTATTAAAACCGGTTTTATAAAATATTTTGAAAATTAATTAAAACATTTTTAAAACCAATTTCAAGTTTGCGTTTTAAACCAGAGAAATCAAAGAAACGGGTTCGGGACTCGGTTACGTGCGGGGAAGGATTAGCACCCCCACAACGCTCGTATAAAACGGTACCTTATTAATCTTGTGTTATCTCAAGTCTCGATAAAAAGTCGGTTTTAAATTTAGTATTTCAAGTTATTGCCAATTTAAAGAAAAATAATTCCATTTTTAATTGAAAATGATCCGGAATTTATAAATTCAAAATTTTCCTATATTCCCCAATAAACGTGGCAAAATATAGAAATTTTTATTAGTTTTGGAAAACTTTCCGAATCATTCTCTTTTTAAAGAAGATATTCTGTTATTAATGATAATTGATGATATCCTCCCCAGCAAACCCGGCAGAGAACTCATGAATTATTTTAACTCGGGAATATCTTTGTTTTATTGAAAATCATTACCTTTTTGAAAACATTTTAGAAGATATGAATATGTATATGCATGACATAAATAAAATGACATAACAAAATCTAAATAATATAATGCACTCTAAATGATATGATATGATTTAAATGTCTTAGCATATTCTAAATGAAATGAAATATTCTAAGTTATATGATATATTCTAAATGAAATGACCTAGGTAACATAATATATTCTATATGAAATGAAATGTCCTAAGTCATATGATATATTCTAAGTGAAATGAAATATCCTAAATGACATAATATATCCTAAAATGAAATGAAATAACCTAGGTAACATAATATATTCTACATGAAATGAAATAACCTAGGTAACATAATATATTCTACATGAAATGAAATGACCTATGTAACATAATATGTTCTATATGAAATGAAATAATTTAAATGACATGGCAAATATGAATGGTATGGCATATAATTTAAATGACATGGAATATAAAATAATGCTATCATATAATATGCATGAAAATAAAAATAAAAATAATAATGCATGAACATAGTATATGCTAAAGAATATAAAAGTAACATAACTAAATAAAAAGCATAGGATATCATGAAATATTCAAAATCATACAATAAACAGTATAACATAATCATAACAATATCATAGTAATTATCATAGAAAAAATCACATATTATATAAAATGCATGAATATGGAAAATGTAATGCATGAAAATGTATTTTTTCCTTTAATTAAGGAAATCCGTATATCTAAAAAGATATCCGGCTACCTTAGGAAAATATATCAAATTAAATATTCTAAAATCAAAGTACTTTGTGATTGTTTGAAAACAATTTTGTAAAGCTTAGATTAAAAATAAAAACTTAGCTAAACCCATTTTAAATGGCTCTAATTTCCTAAGTTTAAAATCCCGAACTTGACCACCCTTAACCCGAGATTTAAAAAATCATTTTTAGAGTTTAAAAAGGCTTAGAAACTACCCTATGTCAGTAGCTAAACTTCCTAATCAGCCCCTCTAAGTAACTTAACCAAAACAGAAAAATGATTTTCCTTCAAATTCAATTCTGACTCCACTGTCCAATTTTAAGCCACGATTTTTTACCCTATTTTTACAAATTCTAAAAAATATAAAAAAAAAATACTGGAGACTCAGAACATGTAAAACTACATAATAAAAAATCAGCTTAATTTTCTGATTAAAGATGACTTCCCAAAAAAATTGGGAAAGTACGAGTACTAGGTGAAAAAACTGTTTTGCCAAAATACATTTTTGTCTTTGATAAAATCATTTAAAAATCAAAATAAAAATATTTAAGACTCACAAACAGTAGCTAAGACTTTTGAAAAGTTATACAAAAATTGGCTAAAGTAAAAAAAAATCACAAAGGTAGAATAATCAATTTGACAAACCTTAATTTTCCACAAGTATGCTCAAGAGAGCATGACTTTGAACCATTAATTGGCCTAAGTCATTAGTCAAGTGGCATGGACATGAAATGCATGAAAAATACAGCAAATATGATGCATGAAATGCATGAGTTTAAACCTAAATATCATGAAAAAATGCATGGCATCAATAAAGTGACCTAGACTTAAATGAACTTGCATGGCATTTAATGCAACCTAGGTCTAAAATGCATGGTCATGCATGGCAAAATAAACCAAACCTAACAACTAAAATATGCATGGAAATAACACAAACACAAGGTATGTTTAAACCAAAAACTCAACCAAATGTCATGAAAATGCAAACCTATCATCTAACATAACAAAAATGCACATACAAAGCAAAACACATGGAGTGGCCGAATGGCCTCAAGCTCCAAACAAGCATGGCATTTTCACAAACACTTGATATGCTTGAACCAAATACTTAATCAAATATCATGCAAATGCAAACCTATCAACTTACATAGTAAAAATGCACATACAAAGAAAAATAACATGAAGTGGTCGAATGACCTCAAGCTCCAAACAAGCATGGCATTTTCACAAACACTTGATATACTAACATACTCAACTTAGAATATAACACTCAAATCATGCAAATATAAAATAGAGGTATTAAAACTAACAAACATTTTCACAAACACTTGATATACTAAATATAAAACGTCAACAAATTTAAATATTATGAAAACAGAAAATTAAAAAAACAAGAACATGATAATAAACTCATAAATGGCAACTGTAGACACCTAATTTTGTCCGAACCACTAAACAGGTATGTTTTCTTCCTATATTGATATTTCCGAGTGTAAAAAGACTTTTTTCATCCTGCAGGTGGTACTTCGAGACTTAGTTTAAGAGGGCGAGCATTAAAAGTCAAACTTGAAAAAAGTCAACCCCGAAAAAGTCAACCCCGAAAAAGTCAACTACTAAAAAATTCAACCCACTTTCAAAAATCAAGATTTTAATTTCAATTGAAAAATGGTGAAAGAATTTTGATAATCCGAGGTCTACATTGAAAGATATGGAGTTCGGAAGTTGGGATTGGGAGATTCGGTAGAAAGGAAACCCTAATCCGAGAAATTTAGGGAAAATGCTTAAACGATCAAATTGGTCGAAATTAAAGGTTCCAAATGAAAGATAAGCACTGACTACGGGTAATGGAGAAGCCACTTGCAAGAAAAATCGAAAGAAAAGTCGATCCGGGAGAAAACCGAGAATTAAGGTTTTTAGTGGATTTCGATGAAATCGGGAAGAATCACAGAAATGGCCCGACTTGGTAAGACCAAAGCCCCCAATGGATGAAGAATGATTAAAAAGGATAGCCCAAGGCTCAGATTGAAGAAAATCTGAAAATCGGACTTGTTTTGAGCAAAACCGGGTATCAGAGGCAAAAGGGCAAAATTGGAAAATTTGGGGAAAATAGCAAATGGACTCCGAAAATTCTGAAAATTTGTCAATCTCATTCTTAAATCATTTTAAAGAGATTGTTAAAAGAAAATCTTGATTCGGAGTTTGTTTGCAAAACGGCCAAATCCCGAGCTTCTTATGTAGTAATTCAAAAAGGGAAATCCTGAAAAAATAGCAAATGAGCTCCAAATCTTTTGAAATTTTGAAAATCTCATTTTTAAATTATTTGGAAGAGATTGGCGAAAGAAAATCTTGATTCGGAGTTCGTTTGCAAAACGGCCAAATCCCGGGCCTCCTATGCAATAATTCAAGAAGATAAATCCCGGAAAAATAGCAAATGAACTCCACATATTCTGAAATTTTGCAAATCTCATTCTTAAATTATTTGGAAGATATTGGCGAAAGAAAATCTTGATTCGGAGTTCGTTTGCAAAATGGCCAAATCCCGAACCTCCTATGCAGTAATTCAAGCCGATAAATCTCGAAAAAATACCGAATGAGATCCAACAATTATGTAAAATTCCAGATCACGCTTTTTAATTATTTTGAAGAGATTGGTGAAGAAAAATATTGATTTGGAGCTCGTTTAAAAAAATGGTAAAATGTAAGGGCATAAAAGGGTATTTTTGGAAGAAAAAATCCAAATAAATAGCAAACGGACTCGGATAATTTTGAAAACTTCCAGAACTAAATATTTTATTATTTTGGAATTATTTAAAAAATAAAAATTCAATTTGGAGTCCGTTTGATATTTATTTCCATCCGGGGGGCAAAACGGTCATTTCACCCAAGCAACCGAAAAGGGCTTCTTTGGGCCTTTCAAAAAATCAGAGTTGGGCTGGAAAAGAGAAGTGCTGGCCTGCCCAATCCCAAAGGAGGGAGGAAGCTTCTGATTTTTCAATCAAATGGCTAGAAATCAAGAGTTAGTTAGAGATTCTCTTTGATCAAGCCATGGTGATTAAGCCACATAGGCCAAGAGAGATGTCAACATTATTCTTTAACAGCTGTAATTTGAGAGAGCTGAGATGCTAATCTAAAGGTGGTAATTTCATGATTTTTCACATTGAATTATTAGCCATTATTAGGGGGTTTCGGCCAGCATGTATGAGGAGGTCAGAATTTCATTTTTTCATCTTCATTTTGTTGAGTTCTTAGAGTTTTTACTTAGTTTTTCTCTTCTTGGTTGAGAGCAAAAAAGAAAAGTTTAGAAAAAAAAAAGGAAATTTTGAAGAGATAAAGCTTGAAAGATAGCTTCTTGAGGTTGCTCTTGAGCACCAACTCTTGCACTTTCTTGATTTTCTATTCTTTTTTTTTTCTATTTTGATTTCTATTTGGTGAGTTTCCATTTTAAATAAATTTTTTTTTTATTGTTCTTTTCAAGTTCTTCCTTCATCTCCTTCTTAAATATATTTTTTACATTTTATTTTTACAATAAACTCACCATGGCCAAATGGCCTACATTACTTATTTATGCTGCTGTTTTGGTTTATTTTATCATATTGTTTATGTTGTTTTCTTTGACTTTGATGTTTTAAATGTTATGTTACTTCATATTCTTGAGTTATATTTTAATTTGGTTGCTTTGTTTTTTGCCATTTATGTTTTAAATATCATGTTTTTGCATTTTTAATTTTTTGTTTTCATGATGTTTAAATTTGAGCATGTTTTAGATTTAGTATATCAAGTGTTTGTGAAAATGCTTGTGTGGTCTTTGCATGATTTGAGTTTTATATCTTAGTTGAGCATGTTTTAGATTTAGTATATTAAGTGTTTGTGAAAATGCTTGTGTGGTTTTTGCATGATTTAAGTGTTATATTTTAGTTGAGCATGTTAGTATACCAAGTGTGTGTGAAAATGCCATGCTTGTTGGAGCTTGAGGCTATTTGGCTACTCCATGTGTTTTGCATTGTGTGTTGCATTTTTGGCCATGTTAGTTGGTAGGTTTTTGCATTTACATGTCATTTGATTTAGTTTTGCATGCTAGTATACCAAGTGTTTGTGAAAATGCCATGTTTGCTAGTTACATTATGCTATTCGGCCCTCTTGGAATTTTTGCATTTTTTGTGCATTCTTGCCATGTTAGTTGATAGGTTAGCATTTGCATGATATTTGATTGAGTTTTTGGATTAAGCATGCTTTGTGTTTGTGAAAATGCCATGCATATTTTAGTTACTAAGCTAGGTTTATTTGCCATGCATGTTCATACATTTTAGGTCTAGGTTGCATTAAATGCCATGCAAGTTCATTTAGGTCTAGGTCACTTTATGAATTCCATGCATTTTTTCATGACATTTAGGTTTAAATCCATGCATTTCATGCATTATGTTTGCTGTATTGTTTCATGCATTTCATGTTCATGCCACTTGAATAATGACTTGAGCCAATTAATGGTTCAAAGTCATGCTCTCTTGAGCACACTTGTGGAAAATTAAGTTTGTCAAATTGATTATTCTACCTTTGTGATTTTTTTTTACTTAGCCAATTTTTATCTAACTTTCAAAAAGTCCTAGCTACTGTTTGTAAGTCATTTTATGAGTTTCAAATATTTTTACTTTGATTTTTAAATGATTTTATCAAAGGCAAAAATGTGTTTTGGCAAAGCAGTTTTTTTTTTCACCCAAAACTCGTACATCTCTGATTTTTCTGGGAATTCATATTTGATCAGAAAATTAAGACGAGTTTTTCCCGTGTAGTTTTACATGTCCTGAGTCTCCAGTATTTTTTTCATAATTTTTTGAAGTTTTAAAAATAGGATAAAAAATCGTGGCTTAAAACTGGACAGTGGAGTCAGAATTGAATTTAAAGAAAAATCATTTTTCTGTTTTGGTTAAGTTACTTAGAGTGGGCTGATTAGGAGGGTTAGCTACTGACTTAGGGTAGTTTCTAAGCCTTTTTAAACTCTAAAAATGGTTTTTCAAGTCTCGGGTTAAGGGTAGTCAAGTCTGGATTTTTAAACTTAGGAAGTTAGAGCCATTAAAAAAAGATTTAGCCTAGTTTTTATTTTTAATTAAAGCTTTTCAAAATTGTTTTCAAACAATCACAAAGTATTTTGGTTTTAGAATATTTAATTTGACATATTTTCCTAAGGTAGCCGGATATCTTTTTAGATATACGAATTTCCTTAATAAAAGGAAAAAATACATTTCATGCATTGCATTTTTCATATTCATGCATTTTATATAATATGTGATTCTTGTTATGATAATTTCTATGATATTGTTATGATTTTGAATTATGTTATATTGTTTATTATATGATTTGGAATATTTCATGATATCCTATGTGTAGACACCTAATTTTGTCCGGACCACTAAACAGGTATGTTTTCTTCCCATATTGATGTTCCCAAGTGTAAAAAGACTGTTTTCATCCTGCAGGTGGTACTCCGAGACTTAGTTTAAGAGGGCGAGCACAAAAAGTCAAACTTGAAAAAAAGTCAACCCCGAAAAAGTCAACCCCATAAAGTCAACTACTGAAAAAGTCAACCCACTTTCAAAATCAAGATTTTAAGTTCAATTGAAAAATGGCGAAGGAATTTTGATAATCCGAGTTCTACATTGAAAGATATGGAGTTCGGAAGTTGGGATTTGGAGATTCAATAGAAAAGAAACCCTAATCCGAGAAATTTGGGGAAAAGTGCTTAAACGATCAAACTGGTCGAAATTGAAGGTTCCAAATGAAAGATAAGCACTGAATACGGGTAATGGAGAAGTCACTTGCAAGAAAAACCGAAAGAAAAGTCAATCCGGGAGAAAACCGAGAATTAGGGTTTTTAGTGGATTTCGGTGAAATCGGGAAGAATCACAGAAATGGCCCGACTTGGTAAGACCAAAGCCCCCAATAGATGAGGAATGATTAAAAAGGATGGCCCAAGGCTCAGATTGAAGAAAATCTGAAAATCGGACTTGTTTTGAGCAAAACCGGGTTTCGGAGGTTAAAGGGCAAAATTGGAAAATTTTGGGAAAAATAGCAAATGGACTCCGAAAATTATGGAAAATTTGTCAATCTCATTCTTAAATCATTTGAAAGAGATGGTAAAAGAAAATCTTGATTCCGAGTTCGTTTGCAAAATGGCCAAATCCCGGGCTTCTTATGCTGTAATTCAAAAAGATAAATCCCGGAAAAATAGCAAATGGACTCCAACAATTCTGAAATTTGGTAAATATCATTTTTAAATTATTTGGAAGAGATTGGCGAAAGAAAATCTTGATTCCGAGTTCATTTGCAAAATGGCTAAATCCCGAGCTTCCTATGCAGTAATTCAAGCCGATAAATCCCGAAAAAATACCAAATGAGCTCCAAAAATTACGAAAACTTCCAGATCACACTTTTTAATTATTTTGAAGAGATTGGTGAAGAAAAATCTTGATTTGGAGCTCGTTTAAAAAATGGTAAAAAGTAGGGGCATAAAAGGATATTTTGGGAAGAAAAAATCCAAATAAATAGCAAACGGACTCGGATAATTTTGAAAACTTCCAGAACTCAATATTTTATTATTTTGGAAGCATTAAAAAAAGAAAATTTGAATTTGGAGTCCGTTTGATATTTATTTTGCATCCGGGGGGCAAAATGGTCGTTTCACCCAAGCAACCGAAAAGGGCTTCTTTGGGCCTTGCAAAAATCAGAGCTGGGCTGGAAAAGAGAAGTGCTGGCCTGCCCAAGCCCAAAGGAAGGAGGAAGCTTAGGATTTTTTCAATCAAGTGATTAAAAATCAAGAGTTAAGTTAGAGATTTTCATTTTTGAGCCTAAGTCCCAATCCCACATCCCTTTGTAATGTCAAGCCAAGGAGGTGCTCACCTTATAAATAAGGAGTCTTGGCCTTTGGTTGAAATCACCCACTACCCCTTGTGAGATAGTCTATACACTTGTATTAGGATTATTCGGGTGGTGAGTCATAGTGTTTTACTCTGAGGGTTCGTAGCTTAATCCGTTCAAAAGCTACTCTGAGGGTTCGTAGCTTAATCCGTTCAAAAGCTACTCTGAGGGTTTGTAGCTTAATCCGTTCAAAAGCTACTCTGAGGGTTTGTAGCTTAATCCGTTCAAAAGCTACTCTGAGGGTTCGTAGCTTAATCCGTTCAAAAGCTACTCTGAGGGTTCGTAGCTTAATCCGTTCAAAAGCTACTCTGAGGGTTTATAGCTTAATCCGTTCAAAAGCTACTTGGTGAGTTTTCATTTTAAAATAATGTTTCTTGTTCTTCCTTCATTTCCTTTCTTAAGTATATTTTTCTTACATTTTGTTTTTACAATAAACTCACCATGGCCAAATGGCCTACATTATTTATTTTAAGTTGTTGTTTTTGATTCATTTTACCATATTGTTTATGCTATTTTCTTTATTTTTGATGTTTTAAATATTATGTTATTTCATGTTCTTAAGTTATATTTAATTTGGTTGCTTTGTTTGTTGCCATTTATGTCTTAGATATCATGTTTTTGCATTTTTAAATTTCTGTTTTCATGTTGTTTAAATTTGAGCATGTTTTAGAGTTAGCATATTAAGTGTTTGTGAAAATGCTTGTGTGATTCTTTGCATGATTATTGTTTTATATCTTAGTGAGCATGTTTTAGATTTGGTATATTAGGTGTTTGTGAAAATGCTTGTGTGATTTTTGTGTTATGACTTAGTTTTTCATGCTAGCATACCAAGTGTTTGTGAAAATGCCATGCTTGTTGGAGCTTGGGGCCATTTGGCTACTCCATGGGTTTTGCATTGTGTGTTGTATTTTTATCATGCTAGTTGTTAGGTTTTTGCATTTGCATGATATTTGGTTGGATTTTTGAATTAAGCATGCCTTGTGTTTGTGAAAATGCCATGCATGTCTTAGGTCTAGGTTACATTAAATGCCATGCAAGTTCATGTTAGGTCTAGGCCATATTATTTATGTCATGCATTTTCCTTACATTTAGTTTTAAATCCATGCATTTCATGCATTATGTTTGCTGCATTATTTCATGCATTTCATGCTCATACCACTTGAATAATGACTTGAGCCAATTGATGGTTCAAAGTCATGCTCTCTTGAGCACACTTGTGGAAAATTAAGTTTGTCAAGTTGATTATTCTACCTTTGTGATTTTTTTTACTTAGCCATTTTTTATCTAACTTTCAAAAAGTCCTAGCTACTGCTTTCAAGTCATTTTATGAGTTTCAAATATTTTTACTTTGGTTTTTAAATGATTTTATCAAAGACAAAAAAATGTGCTGGCAAAACAGTTTTTTCTCCTCCAAAAACTCGTACATCTCTGATTTTTTTGGGAATTCATCTTTGATCAGAAAATTAAGCCGATTTTTTATCGTATAGTTTTACATGTCCTGAGTCTCCAGTAATTTTTTCAGAATTTTTGGAATTTTTAAAAATAGGGTAAAAAATCGTGGATTAAAACTGGACAGTGGAGTCAGAATTGAATTTAAAGAAAAACAAAGCAGTTTTTTCTCCTCCAAAAACTCGTACATCTCTGATTTTTCTGGGAATTCATCTTTGATTCAAAAATTAAGCCGATTTTTTCTCGTGTAGTTTTACATGTCCTGAGTCTCCAGTATTTGTTTCATAATTTTTGGAATTTTTAAAAATAGGGTAAAAAATCGTGGATTAAAACTGGACAGTGGAGTCAGAATTGAATTTAAAGAGAAACAATTTTTCTGTTTTGGTTAATTTACTTAGAGTGGGCTGATTAGGAGGGTTAGCTACTGACTTAGGGTAGTTTCTAAGCCTTTTTAAACTCTAAAAATGGTTTTTCAAGTCTCGGGTTAAGGGTAGTCAAGTCCGGATTTTTAAACTTAGGAAATTAGAGCCATTTAAAAAATTTTAGCCCAGTTTTTATTCAAGCTTCTCAAAATTGTTTTCAAACAATCACAAAGTATTTTGGTTTTAGAATATTTAATTTGACATATTTTCCTAAGGTAGCCGGATATCTTTTTAGATATACGGATTTCCTTAATAAAAGGAAAAAAATACATTTCATGCATTGCATTTTTATTTTCATGCATATTATATGATAGCATTATTTTATTCCATGTCATTTAAATTATATGCCATACCATTCATATTTGTCATGTCATTTAGGTTGCATTATATTATTTAGACTGTACCATGTCATTTTATCTATGTCATGCATATACATATTCATTTCTTTTAAATGTTTCCAAAAAAAGATAATGGTTTTCAATAAAAAAAAATATAAAGATATTCCCGAGTTAAAATAATTCATGAGTTCTCTACCGGGTTTGCTGGAGGGAATATCATCAATTATCATTAATAAAGGAATATCTTTTTTTCAAAAAAGAGAATGATTCGGAAAGTTTTCCAAAACTAATAAAAATTTCTATATTTTGCCACGTTTGTTGGGGAATATAGGAAAATTTTGAATTTATAAATTCCGGATCATTTTCAATAAAACAAAATGGAATTATTTTTCTTTAAATTGGGAATTAATTTGAAATACTAAATTTAAAACCAATTTTTACCGAGACTTGAGATAACACACGGTTAATAAGGTACCGATTTATACGGGCGTTGTGGGGGTGCTAATCCTTCCCTACACGTAACCGACTCCCGAACCCGCTTCTTTGATTTCTCTGGTTTAAAACGCAGACTTGAAATTGGTTTTTAAAATGTTTTAATTAATTTTTAAAATATTTTATAAAACCGGTTTTAATAGGTGGCCGATCACACCTAGCTAAAAAAGATTGGTGGCGACTCCATGTCTTTTTTAAGGTCATTTTCAAAACCTTCATTTTTCTAGAGGAATTAAGTCGACTTTTCCTCATTTTTTTTTAATGTCACGCTTAACGAATAATAAAGTCTTGCGATGAGACGTCGTTATTTTTTTAGGTTGCGACACTATGCTTTTTATTTAATTATTTTTTTTGTCATATTATTTAGCATATACTATGTTCATGCATTATTATTTTCATTTTTATTTCCATGCATATTATATGATAGCATTATTTTATATTCCATGTCATTTAAATTATATGCCATATCATTCATGTTTGCCATGTCATTTAAATTATTTCATTTCATATAGAATATGTTATGTTACTTAGGTTATTTTATTTCATTTAGAAAATATCATGTTACTTAGGTTATTTTATTTCATTTAGAAAATATCATGTTACTTAGGTTATTTCATTTCATATAGAATATACTATGTTACCTAGGTTATTTCATTTCATTTATAATATATCATATAACTTAGGATATTTTATTTCATTTAGAATATGCTAAGGCATTTACATTATATCATATCATTTAGGAAGCATTATACTATTTAGATTTTGCTATGTCATTTTATTTATGTCATGCATATACATATTCATATCTTTTAAAATGTTTTCAAAAGGATAATGATTTTTCAATAAAAAATAAAGATATTCCCGAGTTAAAATAATTCATGAGTTCTCTACCGGGTTTGCTGGAGGGAATATCATCAATTATCATTAATAAAGGAATATCTTTCTTTCAAAAAAACAAAGAGAATGATTCGGAAAATTTTCCAAAATTAATAAAAAAATTTATATTTTGCCACATTTGTTGGGGAATATAGGAAAATTTTGACTTTATAAATTCCGGATCATTTTCAATTAAAAATGGAATTATTTTTCTTTAAATTGGGAATTAATTTGAAATACTAAATTTAAAACCAACTTTTACCGAGACTTGAGATAACACACGATTAATAAGGTACCGATTTATACGGGCGTTGTGGGGGTGCTAATCCTTCCCCGCACGTAACCAACTCCCGAACCCGCTTCTTTGATTTCTCTGGTTTAAAACGCAGACTTGAAATTGGTTTTTAAAATGTTTTAATTAATTTTTAAAATATTTTATAAAACCAATTTTAATAGGTGGCCGATCACACCTAGCTAAAAAAGATTGGTGGCGACTCCATGTCTTTTTCAAGGTCATTTTCAAAATCTTCATTTTTCTAGAGGACTTAAGTCGACTTTTCCTCGATTTATTTTAAAGCCACGCTTAACGAATAATAAAGTCTTGCGATGAGGCTCGTTGATGGAGACTCAATTAAGAGTTGTAAACCCAAGTGCAGGTTATGTTCAAGTAATAAATTCTCGGGTGTCCGAGGTCGAACCACAGGGAAGCGTATTAGTAAGTATAAGTTTATAAATATATAAGAAAAAGAAAGTAAACAAGATATTAGGGAATCAACAACAAAACATAAAAGAAATTAAACAAAATATAAAAAACAATAAGAAAAGATGTTGAGGTTAGAGAATCCACTCTTGGTGTTATGCTAAGATTAATCTTGTTTTATTACACAATTGAAATCCACACATAAGGGAGGTTCCAATCGGAAGGTTTAGCAATTCAGTCCAAATTGTCCAACGTCCATAGCATATGATATTATGTTCATTTGGTGTCCTCAAAACTCACAAAAAGAGTCCAAGCATTCCTTATGCCAAGGTATATGTGTACAATAAATCAAGGTTATGAAACCAAGCATTTACTGTGCCATTTTCATTGTCAATAATGAATCAAGATCTCTACTTTGCAAGTATGATTTTAAACCAAAAGAAAATATTATCTATACTAGTGTTTATAAATGATGATTCATTTTAGCTCATGTTTAAGAGACTAACCTTAGCATTTACCAAGAGCTTCACCTCATCACCTCAACAATATGATTAGCAACACATACTAAAAATGAAAAGAAATGTAAGAAGCATAAGTAAATAAAGAAAAAGAAAACTAGAGAAAGGAAAAAAGAATAAAACTTAGAGAATTTTTTACAATGGCTAATATCCTACCAATGTATAATGTATCCCCATACTCATCCAAGGCCCTCTATTTATACACATTTTGGAGGGCTAAATGACAAGAGACAAGCTTTACAAATTTCAAAGGTAGGTATAATAGGTGAGTGCATTTTTCTAACAATTTTCGTCATATTGTTTGACAATTCTGATCAGCCAGCTTGATGGTCGATTTTGTCAATCTTGGAGGCTCGATCTGATAAAATTGTCTTCTAGAAAAATATACCCCTATCAGTTACGGATCCATAGCCGTTGGAATCAGCTCATTTGCTGATGTGGATAAGAAGATATGGGCAAAATACGAAAACAGGTCAGCACAGACATCATTGCACATCAGCCAACTTGATGGTCGATTTCGCTAGGGAAAACGACTCCGTTTCAAGAAGTGTAAAACATGAAAAAGATAGATATGCCTCTTAGCTTTGCACGGCTACAAATTTCAGCCTTATTGCTTCAGTGAAACTCGAGATATAGCTGATATGGCAAACAGTGTCGGAACTGGAACTGAACTGGATTTGCCCTTAATTCTAGTAATCTGAAATCACTCAAAGAAACTTGTGAAAAACACCAAATTACATAAAAATATAAAATATCATAAACACAATTAGACTAAGCAATAATAACTCGTATTTGACACAAAGCAATAATAAAACATAACTAAAAACTATATAATTATACGAGTTATCACACCCCCACACTTAGATTGTTGCTAGTCCCTAGCAACGACTCAATAAAAATAAAATAAGAAAATCTAATCTAATCCATTTTCGTAGGAATTCACGGTGGCACTTAGCATGTGACACAAGCCTTTAAACCCCTAGGTGTCCCTAGTGGACGAGTTTAGTGTCGTGAGGGTTTGCTAGAATGATACCCACAAACATTGAAAAACTAAAATATAAGTAAACTACATACACTAAAAATATTTACTCCTAATCCTTTCAATATAAATTAGAGACAATCTTTGAACAAGTCTTATAAACTAATCAATAGCTCAAAGAATTTCACAAAAATTCATGCTTGAATGTAAATAAATGAGTTAAGCCAATATTAACATAACATATTTCAATCAAAATAGTGCATATTCAACTTAATCTCAACTTCTCACTATACTCTCATGATTTTCACTCTTTAAAGTAGTGGTAAAGTGTTTACACTCAATCAATCTCATGAAAACAGTTCTACCATATGCTTGCTTGTCCACCTATTCTCCACTATTTAGATCATACAACTTCATAAATCAAGAGGTCTTTTTTCAAGGTTGTAATGGGGCCAAAGAGTTATAATGTGGTTAAAGAACAAAAGGATAAAGATATCACAAAGGTTCCAAAGAGTTCATAGAGTTTAGAGACATAATAAGATCATACAAATAAAACTTCTCAAAACTCTTATAAAACACATAATAACATAGGCTAAATATTCATGTTGAGCCTTTGCTTCATTCTAACCAACTTTGTAACATCTTTTTCTTTACTTTAACTAGAAGTTCAAGAGAAGATTTTTTTTTTTTAATATGGGAATGTATTTGACAATGATCCCTTTCTTTTTCTCTTGACTTTTGCCTCTCTCCTCCCCCACACTTATCTTTCGTTCTAACCCAAATTTTCAAAAAGTATCCCTTGTTTTTGCAATATGTCTCAAAATATATAATCCATCTTTAGAACAAGGGTAAGGATATAAGTATATTTAGGCTAGGTGTAAGTTCTGGTTACCAATAAAATAGCATATTTAATGTAGGCTCAAATTGGCTCACTAGTGGGGATGTTCTCTTAGAACATTAATAATGGATGGCTGTTTGGCTCTAGTTATAATCCTAATGCCTCTATCATATTCATGTTGTCACATGTATCAATATAGTCTCAAACGGTTTAAAGCAAGTTCTAGAGAATCATGTAATCATAAGAGCACTCAAGAAAGAAATTAGATTGATTTGTATAATGCATCAATCATTATAGGCTCAAAAACTCACAAGGATGATTATACAAGTCAGATTAAGTCTAAACATGCTTCTTTCTCGATCAACATATCATATTAACATTGGCTCATAAAAAGGTTGACATCAAGCTCAATTCTCATGAAAATCTTCTCACTAATAAATCTGTTTTAGACTTATGCAATTCATATCTCATCATTGTATTAAAAAGGAACTAAAACACACTAAAAACACACTAAGCCTAAACATGCTTTTTTTTTTTTTGAAGAAGATTAAATCAAACTGACAAGGTATGTCTCAAGTCTCCCTTACTCAGACCTTGTTCAGAATGAATACTTCTAAATTGCTTAAAACACAACAATTTTTTTTTTTAATTAGCAAAATATGTCCCTTACCCCCCTACTAAAATATGACATTGTCCCCAATGTCAAATTTTAAAGGTAGAATTTAGGAGATATTACCTGCAGAGGTTGCTAACCACTTATTATAACTAAGACACAACAAACAAAATGTTAGATAATGTCACAAAGACAGAGTGCAATCCACTCCTTGCTTGTCCACATCTCTTTTTCTTTTTCCGAGCGTTTGCGAAACAACCGTAGCAGGTAAATACTCATAAGCTTGGAGCTTTTTGAGTAAATCTTCAATGGTTGTAGCAGAAATTATGGTTCTCCTTGCCTCTGAAAACATGAATCCATTATCCACAGCATTATCTAAATATGAAAGCAAATTACTAAAATAACCATTAATATTAAGCAAACCAATGGGTTTCTTATTTGTGACCAAAGATGACCAAGAAGCCACGCAAGCTATTTCTTCCAATGTACCCAGACCTCCTGGTAAAGCAATGAATGCATCGGCAGAATGGTACATGATTGTCATCCGTTCAGGGATACTCCAGACTTGTATTTCCTTACCCACGGTAGGTCCACAAAAATCTGTAAATAGTTTTGGCACGATTCCTAGAACTGGACTTCCTCCGGCGTGTGCTGCTGTAGCGACTGCTCCCATTAAACCCGTACTACCGCCTCCATAAATCAACTGGATCTTTTGTTGGGCAAGTATTACTCCAACTCTTATGGCTTCATCAGCGAATATGTTATTTTTCCCTGGATAAGCACCTCCAAAGACACAAATTTTTTTAATGCGTTGGGACGAAGTACTTTCCATTTTTTTTCTTTTTCGAGTGCCTGAAAGAGAATGAGTACATGGTGTAATATATAGAGGACTGAGTAGTGAATCAGACAAGAGTAATAATGTCGCCGAAAGTGTATCTGACCTGTCAGAAGAAAATGTTAACCTAACAAAAGATTTTTGCGTGATTTCAGGAAGAAAATCAAAAAGAGAAGAAAAATCAACCGTAAAAGACCAATGCAAAAAAAATCAAGAATAATTACACAAATCGAACAACACGTAAATTAAACCGAAATGAAGTTATTGCAAATCAAACCAAAAGCTGAGAAGTCATTTATTGTAGTTGTGATTGTGGCTCACATCTTCCTCTGGTTTTACGTCCAGAAACGGCTGAAACGCCTTCTATGAGTCGAGGATATGCTTCCCATCCAGTTTTCTTACAAGCTGGCAAACAGGGTCTTTTAACATCAGATTCCCAAGATGTTGCCATTCCCTTTGGAATTGCGGCCATAAATCAAGAATTTCTCTTTGTACGTCTCCACTAGGATGCGTCTCAAGAGAAAGTTGGATATTACCCAAATTCTCCTTACTCAGTCCATCCTTAATGAATTCAATTTTTATCATCTTGATTAGAGGACGGAATCCCAATAGAACGACATTTACCATTACACGTCCATCGTGCACATGGTAGGAGTTGTATTAGAAAGATTACCTGAAAAAGTTTCACAATAAAATCTAACTAAACGACGAGATCTAAAATCACGTCGCCAAAAAAGCATAAAACAAAGTTAATATACAGATTAGGCGGTATAACCAGCCAATAAAAATAAAACAAAGTTAATATACAATATAAATATAAATATATAGAAAATTAGGCGGTATAACCAGCCAAAATAAATCAAAGTTAATATACAGATTAGGCGGTATAACCAGCCAATAAAAATAAATATACTTATAAACTTATATACTTAGTATTGCTTCCCCGGCAACGGCGCCAAAAACTTGATGGAGACTCAATTAAGAGTTGTAAACCCAAGTGCAGGTTATGTTCAAGTAATAAATTCTCGGGTGTCCGAGGTCGAACCACAGGGAAGCGTATTAGTAAGTATAAGTTTATAAATATATAAGAAAAAGAAAGTAAACAAGATATTAGGGAATCAACAACAAAACATAAAAGAAATTAAACAAAATATAAAAAACAATAAGAAAAGATGTTGAGGTTAGAGAATCCACTCTTGGTGTTATGCTAAGATTAATCTTGTTTTATTACACAATTGAAATCCACACATAAGGGAGGTTCCAATCGGAAGGTTTAGCAATTCAGTCCAAATTGTCCAACGTCCATAGCATATGATATTATGTTCATTTGGTGTCCTCAAAACTCACAAAAAGAGTCCAAGCATTCCTTATGCCAAGGTATATGTGTACAATAAATCAAGGTTATGAAACCAAGCATTTACTGTGCCATTTTCATTGTCAATAATGAATCAAGATCTCTACTTTGCAAGTATGATTTTAAACCAAAAGAAAATATTATCTATACTAGTGTTTATAAATGATGATTCATTTTAGCTCATGTTTAAGAGACTAACCTTAGCATTTACCAAGAGCTTCACCTCATCACCTCAACAATATGATTAGCAACACATACTAAAAATGAAAAGAAATGTAAGAAGCATAAGTAAATAAAGAAAAAGAAAACTAGAGAAAGGAAAAAAGAAGAAAACTTAGAGAATTTTTTACAATGGCTAATATCCTACCAATGTATAATGTATCCCCATACTCATCCAAGGCCCTCTATTTATACACATTTTGGAGGGCTAAATGACAAGAGACAAGCTTTACAAATTTCAAAGGTAGGTATAATAGGTGAGTGCATTTTTCTAACAATTTTCGTCATATTGTATGACAATTCTGATCAGCCAGCTTGATGGTCGATTTTGTCAATGTTGGAGGCTCGATCTGATAAAATTGTCTTCTAGAAATATATACCCCTATCAGTTACGGATCCATAGCCGTTGGAATCAGCTCATTTGCTGATGTGGATAAGAAGATATGGGCAAAATACGAAAACAGGTCAGCACAGACATCATTGCACATCAGCCAACTTGATGGTCGATTTCGCTAGGGAAAACGACTCCGTTTCAAGAAGTGTAAAACATGACAAAGATAGATATGCCTCTTAGCTTTGCACGGCTACAAATTTCAGCCTTATTGCTTCAGTGAAACTCGAGATATAGCTGATATGGCAAACGGTGTCGGAACTGGAACTGAACTGGATTTGCCCTTAATTCTAGTAATCTGAAATCACTCAAAGAAACTTGTGAAAAACACCAAATTACATAAAAATATAAAATATCATAAACACAATTAGACTAAGCAATAATAACTCGTATTTGACACAAAACAATAATAAAACATAACTAAAAACTATATAATTATACGAGTTATCACTCGTTATTTTTTAGGTTGCGACAACTTGGCGACTCCACTGGGGACTATTAGAGAGTCAGGCCTAGAATTAGTCGTGTGTTTTCAAAGTCTCGATTTTGTTGGTTTAATTGGTATTTAATTTTGATTCTCATATTTTTCTTATAAGGAGAATTTTGAAAATAATAAAATGTTTTTAAATATGTTCATTCGCATGTGCATGCATTTTATTATTGTTCTCTAGTTATTTAAGGTTGTATATTAAAATTGCTTGCTGGTTAATGCGTTACACTATTCTTGAATGTTTTAATTGCTAGGGCATTTAGAATAAGGTTTGTAGAATAGGTGGTGAAAGGTTTGTTATTCCTCCACACACACTGTATTTGCATTTGCATATCATGAATCCTATACCCGGGTTCCGTCCTTTTAAGTGGGAGTAAAGTAACTACGCCTTCGTGATGATCCTCCGTATGGGCTAGTGAAACACTTTCGGAGTATAAAGTACCTAAAGCCTTCGTGATGATCCTCCGTATGGGCTTAGGAAAATATACTCTAACGAATTGAACCCGCTTTTATCGGGGTGCCTTACTAGCCTTCATCGGCAACAGTGAGGAACAATTCGGGGCCTTAGAACCGATTCACCCTCATATAGTTAACCTAGGCAAAGCCATGCCGGATTTCCGTTAGATATACCGAAAATAGGAACACATGGAGGGACATTTCTCAACCTTTTGTTACCTATTTTACACTTTGAATAAGTGTGGTAGATCGGGCAACGATGTACGTACATCACCCGTAATAAATGTGATACTCCGCCTCGAAGGCATCGTGATGCCTGAATAAACAGATATTGTTGGGGCAGATGTTCATTAGCTATTTTAAAAAATAAAAATCTTTTTCCAAGCATTTTTGCATTTTGCACATTTCATGCATGTGTGAATAGAGCATGTACATTTTTGGTTGTATTATTGATCTCATTCTTTGCAATAAACAGTTGGTAATTTTATTTGATGGTTTCTATAAACCGGTAGTGTTGCATGAACATTTGGATATTGTACCATAGTAGGATCCACTACCCCGAATTTCTTTTGAAAATAATATGATTGGTTTTTCATAGAGAAAAAACATGTTTAAAAAAAATCATAAGTTTGGAGGCAAATCTTGCATAATGAGATTGTTGAATAATCAAGATTTAGGTCCCACAAATTTCATGTAATCATTGATTTCTTTGTATATACCTTGGTGTTAATTCATTTATTCTTTATTTGTATCATTTTGACATCATGTCACAGTCCTAACATGCATGGTTATTCATTGTAGAATACATTTGTGATATACATGGTCATTCTTTGTACCTACCTATGTATTAATTCATTTATTCTCTGAATGTATTCATTTTGACATCATAGCATGCATGGTCATTCATTGTAAAATATGTTTATAACATGCATAGTCATTATTTGTATATACTTGTGCATCAATTTATTCATTTTCTTAAAAATGCATCATGTTGGCATTAGATTGCATCCATAGCATACATAGTCATCATAATTTCTCCGTATATGTTCATGCATTAATCATCAGTATATTCATGCACATAGAATAGAGTATGTACATTCATAATTGTATTCTTAATCTCATGACATTTCCATTTGCATGAAAGGGGTTCGAGATATGAGGAATGAATCGGAGGAACGATTGGG
Source organism: Fremontodendron californicum (assembly GCA_030761205.1). Classification (NCBI taxonomy): domain Eukaryota; kingdom Viridiplantae; phylum Streptophyta; class Magnoliopsida; order Malvales; family Malvaceae; genus Fremontodendron; species Fremontodendron californicum. The sequence goes on from JAULJL010000005.1 coordinate 29,640,034, forward strand.
TGCTTTGGAACGCAATCAAGAGGAATGTGGACATGAAATCCGAGAGGTGAAGGAACAACAGGCCAAATTGCTGAAAATGGTTGAGGATATAGGTAAAAGTAAAGAGGAACTTTCTCAGGGCTCTGCATCGCCTTCGGATCAACCAAAACCCTTAGGTCCAGAACATACAATCCTTGCTGGATCCTGCGTTTGTCAACGCCACAAAGGTTGCAATCCTGATGAAATTATGGACAAAATCATGAAATTTATTAAACCTGAGAGCCTGATACCAAAGATAGAAACCTCGGATCCAGTACCATACCTGCAAACTGTTCGAGGTCCAAGCCAGTATCCCCACCCTACCATGGTCCAATCGTCCAAGCCAGATTCCTGAATCCCACTCCATCACCAACAACTGCCAGTTCATACTATTTCCCTCATCAATCACCTTATCCAGTACCTGGGATAGGAGCCTCAAGCTATGTACAACCTCCAAAGGCCTCGTGTCCAAATCCATACCCTTACCATGCTGTTTCGCCACATCTCCATGTAAACACACTGTTTCGAACCTTAGTGCCACCACCAAGTGCCCCAACTCCTAGGCCATGTGTGACTAAGAAACGACCCCAGGATAAGACCCAAATGCCTTTTGATCCCATTCCAATCAGCTGCCGAGAGCTTCTCCCTATACTGATCCAAAATCACATGGTTGCCTGTGTCCCATTGAAATCCCTGTTACCACTATATCCAAAGGGGTATAATCCAAATGCAAGATGTGATTATCACTGTAGAATTTTTGGCCATAGCATTGAAGACTGTATGGCTTTCAAAAAGAAAGTGCAAACTCTCATAGATGCCAAGTGGTTGGATCCAACGACACTGATTGATAAAGGACTGGGAAAACGCCATTAGGATTGGGAGATTTACAGCATTGAGGTAGAAAGACTTCGGTCTTATATGATGTAATAGGATTTCACTTTTTCAGTAGCCGACTCTTATAGCCTTAAGATGCTAGGAAGAATAAAGTTCTTGTAAAAGACAGTTTTAACTACTGCTCAAATTTTGTAAAACATGGTTTATACCATTGTGAACATTGATATGGGAATGAATTGGCTATGCTTCAAATTTATGAAATGTTGATGATTAAGTTCCTCCGATTCTTATTTCCTCCGTGATATCTTCCCTTTTGCATTTTGCATCCAATCAATTATTTTTCAGGTTGCATTCATAATCAACATGATTTTTCTGTATATATCCATGCATTAATTTGCTTATTCTTTACATGCATCATGTTGACTTTGGGTTGCATTCATAACAAACATAGTCAGCATGATTTCTTTGTATATGTTCATGCATTAATTTGCTTATTACATACATCATGTTAGCATTAGGTCGCATTCATGACACACATGGTTAGCATGATTTTCTTTGTATATACTCTGTATCAATCATTCATTGTTTGCATGTATCATAATTGACACCGTGTTGCATTCATAGGATATATGATCATTCATTGGGAAATATGCTAAAATGCACATGATCAGTCATTGCATATATCCATGTGTTGATTTGCTTATTCTTTGCTTGCAACATGTTGGCATTATGATTGCATTTATTACATATATGGTCAGCATGTTTCCATTGTACATGTCCATACATCATATTGTTTAGGCTTCACATGTATCAAATTGCATTCATGGCTCATTCATCATGACATACATTTGGGGAAAATAAAACAGAAGTTGGCTTGGCTTTAAGAGTCTTTGAAAGAATTTCCATTTCAAATCAGAAGAAGTACTCAGTACCCTTTTAATACAGGCTAGTGCTATGGAGGATGAACAAGTTGCCCGAATGGAAAAAATGGAAAGGGAACAGAAAGAATTGCGAGAACAGCTAGCAAAGTCTCAAGCAGAATCTAAGGATCAGATGACTAAATTGATGGAACTGATGTCCGCCGTAATCAAGGGAAAAGGATACACTGAAAACTTTGTCGCCAGGAAAGGGTTAGAGGCACAAAAGGGTCAGAATGAGGTCGTAATGATTGATGCCCAAAACACAGTCAATGTCCTAAACTCAGATGATCCAGCTGAACAGGAAAAGTTGAAAAGGGTTGCAGTAAATGAGGTTGAGTTGGCAGATTCCGAAGGGAAATATCAGTTGCTAGATGAAAGGCTCCGGGTAGTAGAAAATACATATGTATTTGGGAGTTTAGATGCGAAAGAACGATGTTCGGTCTTCGATTTAGTCATTCCTCCCAAGTTCAAGATCCCTGACTTTGTGAAATATGACGGGACGACTGATCCATCAGCCCACATCACTATGTTCTGCCGGAAGATGACAAGTCATATAGATAATGATAAGCTTTTGATTCACTGCTTTCAGGATAGCCTCAGCGGATCCACAATTAGGTGGTATAGTCAGTTGAGCAAGGATCAGATTCGCTCTTGGAATGATTTGGCTAGGGCTTTTCTAAACCAGTACAAGCATATGACCGACATGGCGCCTGACCGTCTCACCTTGTAAAATATGAAGAAAAGAGCTACTGAGAGCTTCAAAGAATATGCACAACGGTGGATGAGCCTGGCCGTCCAAGTACAACCGCCCTTAACTCAGAAGGAAACCACTGTCATTTTTATGGATACACTGCAGGCCCCGTACTATGATATACTTGTCGGCAACACCACGAAGAATTTTTTGGACATGGTAATTTCAGGGGAGATGATTGAGAATGCTATCAAGGATGGGAAAATTGAAGGAGAAAGAACATCCAATACCAAGAACAAGGGGGCATCTGAAAAGAAAAAGGAAGATACCCAAGTCGTGGAAGACTTTGCCCCACCTCCCTAATTCTCCTCGTATCAGCCATTTTACTCTACCCTGAACAATGTCTCTCAAGGTTTTTATCCCTACCAACCAATGACTACAACTACACCAGAATTTACATCTGTGTATCAATCGAACACCCTTGGGAATAATCGAAGGGGGCATAAAAAGCGAAAAAGAAATCAGGTTGACCCGATTCCTAGGACATACAGTGAGCTACTACCTCAACTCATCCAGAATCACCTTGTGACACCCATGCAAATAGAGCCTCTGAAGCCCCCTTATCCGAGCTGGTATGATGTTAATGAGTGTTGTGGTTATCATTCTGGCAATCAAGGTCACTCAACAGAGAACTGCCCCGCTTTGAAGTACAAGGTCAGGGATCTCATCAAGGCTGGTTCGATAAGTTTTGAAGATGGGAAAACCAAGTGTCATAAGAAACATTGTGCATGATTATATTAGGTTTTTGACCCATGTAGTTCTATACACTGTGATGATGAAAGCACTTGTCTCATGTTAACATCTACATGAATTAAATGAATTTTGAATTTTAAATGCTTTTGTGTTTATAGTGTTTTAACAATAACTTGAATTTGCAAAAACAAGCATTAAGGAATTTTTAATAATGGATAGTCTCAAGAAGATTGATGATCAGTGTTACAAATGACCCAATACCTTCTCCCCTCTCTTTAGGTTTTCCTAAGCCTAAATCTCTTAAACCAAGAACACTTGAAAGACTTAATGCTTCTAGAATATGAATGATTTGACTTCATAAAACCATTGTCATCACAGAATAAGCAAAGACGTAGATCTTAGTCTAGGCTATGAACAAAGGAACGAACATTTTGAAATTTTTTTCGAATTCCTTGAAATTCAAATAAATGAGACATTCTTTCAAGAATCTAGATTTTGGTAATTTGATCTGTGTCAAGGTTGTGTCAAAACCATTCATGTCATTTTCAACAAACCACAAGACTCTAATTGCCCAAGAATCACTTCATGATTGACACCTTGGGGCACAATCATTAAACTAGATTATTCCTTGTCCCAGAGAAAACCTGTTTTTGGGTCATATTTTCCTTGTCTCTTCAAAGAACTCAGATTGGAAACTCAGCCTTTTCAAAATAGACCTAGACTTGCTATGTTCCTCGTTGATACAAATTCTCATGGTTAATCAAATTGGGGCATCATATGTGGAAATGATGGATACATGGTGAATAAAGGATGGACTAACGCATGAATCGTTGGGGCATGCGATGAAAATGAAAAATGAAAAAATTTGTGATATCATGCAAATGAGAATTCGAATGATTTCAAAGTGCAAAATGAAATTCTGAATATTTATTTCCCCTTGGGATTGCTTTTTAATGTGAATATTTGTGCTTGAGATGAGAAATGGCCATCTTTCATATCCCTTTCGCACAAAAAGAAATTATCTATAGTCACCCCTTTTGAGCCGAAAGAATTCTTTTTTCTTTGAACCCTGATCAAGGATCGCCCTCTACACTGGGGGTAAATATGAGGAAAGATCTTTTTAAAGATCATTGAGAAATGAGTGACAGCTCAAAGACAGACACAAAGCAAATGGAGCCCCGAATAAATACGGGCGCACTCTGTCAAAGAAAAAAGAAGAGGAAAAGATGGCGAAATGAAAGCGAAGAAAAACAAAAGAAAAAACACAATAAAAAAGAAAACAAAATGTGTGAAAGACATGGCAAATTGAAAGCCAAGAACGAGGAAAGAAAGAAACAAAAGTCAAAAGGAAAGAAATGTCCAAGAAGGGACAAATGCTTCAAAGAGAATCCTCCTCAAGAAATGATCCTTGATCTGATTACCCTCAAACACATATTTTGGGCCTATTTATCCTTTCTTTCTGAACCCTGAGCCATGGCCTACATTACGTGCTTTAAAAGTCCATTTTGATCAAGCATGAATATTTAATTTGAAAGGTTTTTCCTCAAATTTTATCCCATTTCATCGAATTATCATTTCACTAAGGAAGAATTTAGAATTCTCAAGTGTATGGTAGAAAAAAAAATGGAAAGAATGGGACTCTAGGGCGAAAACCCAAAAATGGGCGGTCTAGAGTAAATTTGGAAATTTTCGATGCCATCTATGATAGTGTCGATACCCCAAAAGAAAAGATCTTATTAAAGGAGTGGTCATCGAGGAACATCTAGGAATTCCTGAACCCCCCAAATTGTCAGCTCTCATTCGGAGGATTGTCTTCAAAAATTGAATCTTTTTTCCTCCAAGATTAAACTTTCCGATTTAAACATCCCGGCCAATCTTGACGCTTGTCAAAATGCCTTGATATGGAAACTAAAAGAATGTTGAATTTGCTTGGTTCTCAATGAATTCATGATTTATAAAACCTGTTCCATTTGTGAGCCTAGAAGGGATATACATTTTTGTCATGAAGTTTTCCTGGAAAAGCTAGAATCTTGTTATACCAAGCCTTGCCAATCCCAGTTAAAAAAACCCAGATTGATACTTAGAGAAATTTCTAACAATGATCATTAGTCTTCAAAAGATTTATACATCACACATTATGGGGTTAATATTTTTTGTTCAGAAGTTTTCAAAATGCGAAAACAATTAAAGAGATTTTTTTGAAATACCCATTTTGATGTTGACACGAGACAAGGATTTTTCTAACCCAAAGGTATAGAACTGCCAAGATAGGTCTTGACTTCCAGATATGAGAAGAAGAAATAGAACCCGGTTCAATCTCTGTTGATGAAAGTTTGAAAACTGTTGGGGCAAAGAGAATAGCCAAAATGAATTGAAGATATACTCTTATTTGAAGAGGAAAAATGAATTTGAAAGGCTAAGCCAAAGTCTAGAAAAACAATCGGGGGCATTCGCATCACTCATGAGCACTCATCTCTTTATCAAGCTCTTACATCTGCACAGTGTCGTTAAGCATTTGCATCATTCATGGGTATTTGCATTGGCATTATTCTATAAGCATCTGCATTTTACCTTTACATTTACATTCTTCATGGAATTAGCATTTGTGTCATCTCAAGCAATTGCATCATTTCTAGAATCATTGCATTTTCATTATTGTGTGGTAATTGTAGTTACACCATTCATAAACCAGTTACATGAACACAATTAGTAGGGGAATCTGCATCATGAAACATGGGCATCAATCCAGGCCATTTGCATTTGCACTAAGAAATATTTTACATTTGCACCATGAAGCATGAGCACCTTGTTAAAAGACATGTGCATCTGCATCATTTCTCAAAGCTTCTGGTGGGGATATCTAGAATTTTACAGTTTTTAAAAGTGAACAAGTCTTCGGTGGTGATAGCTGAAGCCTCTGGTGGAGATATCTAGGGTTTTATAATTTTGAAAAATGAGAAATCTTATTCTTGAGGAGTTACCCAGAATTTTACAATGAGCAAGTCTTTGGTGGTGATAGCCAAAGCTTCTGGTGGAGATATCCAGAATTTTACAGTTTTAAAAGTGAACAAGTCTTCGGTGGTGATAGCTAAAACCTCTGATGGAGATATCCAGGGTTTTATAATTTTGAAACATGAGAAATCTTCTTCTGAAGGAGTTACCTAGAATTTTACAATGAGCAAGTCTTTGGTGGTGATAGCTAAAGCTTCTGGTATGGATATCCAGAATTTTACAGTTTTAAAAGTGAACAAGTCTTCGGTGGTGATAGCTGAAGCCTCTGGTGGAGATATCCAGGGTTTTATAATTTTGAAAAATGAGAAATCTTCTTTTGGAGGAGTTATCCAGAATTTTATTCAACATGTGCATCTACATCTACATCAAGAAGCATTTGCATCAATCTAAGTTAGTTGAATCTGCATCAAGAAAGTTTGCATCAAATCAAGTTATTTACATTTGCATCAAAGACATTTGCACCAATTTAAGTCATTTGCATCTACATCAAGAAGCGTTTGCATCAACTAAAGACATTTGCATTTGCATCATGAAGCATTTGCATCATCTCTTAAAGCTGTCAGGTATAATCGAACTCGTTTTGCTTCTCAAATGAGTCGAGCCCCGAGATCATCGTCGAGGTACTTTTTTTTATAATTATGAACAAGTCTACGGTGGTGATAGCTGAAGCCTCTGGTGGAGATATCCAGAGTTTTAAAATCCTTTGAAAAGGTAGAAAGTCTTCGGTGGTGATAGCTGGAGCTTCTGGAGGTGATACCCAGAATTTTTTATAGTTTTTAAAATGAGCAAGACTTTGGTGGTGATAGCTGAAGCTTCTGGAGGAGATACCCAGAATTTTAAACACAGCTAAGAACAAGACAGGTTAAGGCCCCAAGACCATCGTCGAGGTCATTTGCTTTCTTGCAAATCGAATTCGTTTTCTTAAGACGAGTCGAGCCCCGAGATCATCGTCGAGGTACTTTTTTTTATTATTATGAACAAGTCTTCGGTGGTGATAGCTAAAGCCTTTGGTGGAGATATCCAGAGTTTTAAAATCCTTTGAAAAGGTAAAAAGTCTTCAGTGGTGATAGCTGAAGCTTCTAGAGGTGATACCCAGAATTTTTACATTTTAAAAATGAGCAAGACTTTGGTGGTGATAGCCGAAGCTTCTGGAGGAGATATCTAGAATTTTAAACACAGCTGAGAACAAGACAGGTTAAGGCCCCGAGACCATCGTCGAGGTCATTTCCTTTCTTGCAAATCGAATTCGTTTCCTTAAGACGGGTCGAGCCTTGTTTAGTCAGGGAATTCAATTTAAGGACAAAATCTTCAATTTACTGTATGGTAAAAAAAATTGAAAAAAAGAAAAAAGGAAAAATTAAAAAAATGGAAAAAATGAAAAATGAAAAAATGATAGAAGAATGAAAAAGAAACCCCTTTCCCTTTCCTTCACATGTGATGTCACTGACCGTACAAAATTAGTGTCGGTTTATCTTTGCCTGATTCCTCATTCTCAGCAATAGCCAAATAGGGGCAGCTGTAAACACCTAATTTTGTCTAGACCACTAAACAGGTATGTTTTCTTCCTATATTGATGTTTTCGAGTGTAAAAAGACTTTTTTCATCATACAGGTGGTACTTCGAGACTTAGTTTAAGAAGGCAAGCATAAAAAGTCAAACTTGAAAAAAGTCAACCCCGAAAAAGTCAACCCCGAAAAAGTCAACCCAGAAAGTCAACTACTGAAAAATTCAACCCACTTTCAAAATCAAGATTTTAAGTTCAATTGAAAAATGGTGAAAGAATTTTGATAATCCGAGGTCTACATTGAAAGATATGGAGTTCGGAAGTTGGGATTGGGAGATTCAGTAGAAAAGAAACCCTAATCCGAGAAGTTTGGGGAAAAGTGCTTAAACGATCAAATTGGTCAAAATTGAAGGTTCCAAATGAAATATAAGCACTGACTATGGGTAATGGAGAAGCCACTTGCAAGAAAAACCGAAAGAAAAGTCAATCCGGGAGAAAACCGAGAATTAGGGTTTTTAGTGGATTTCGATGAAATCGGGAAGAATCACAGAAATGGCCCGAATTGGTAAGACCAAAGCCCCCAATGGATGAAGAATGATTAAAAAGGATAGCCCAAGGCTCAGATTGAAGAAAATCTGAAAATCGGACTTGTTTTGAGCAAAACCGGGTTTCGAAGGCAAAAGGGCAAAATTGGAAAATTTGGGAAAAATAGCAAATGGACTCCAAAAATTCTGAAAATTTGTCAATCTCATTCTTAAATCATTTGAAAGAGATTGGTAAAATAAAATCTTGATTCGGAGTTCGTTTGCAAAACGGCCAAATCCCGGGCTTCTTATGTAGTAATCCAAAAAGGAAAATCCCGGAAAAATAGCAAATGAGCTCCAAATCTTTTGAAATTTTGAAAATATCATTTTTAAATTATTTGGAAGAGATTTTCGAAAGAAAATCTTGATTCGGAGTTCGTTTGCAAAACGGCCAAATCCCGGACCTCCTATTCAATAATTCAAGAAGATAAATCCCGGAAAAATAGCAAATGAGCTCCAAAAATTCTGAAATTTTGCAAATCTCATTTTTAAATTACTTGGAAGAGATTTGCAAAAGAAAATCTTGATTCGGAGTTCGTTTGCAAAATGGCCATATCCAGGACCTCAAATGCAGTAATTCAAGCCGATAAATCTCGAAAAAATACCAAATGAGATCCAAAAATTATGAAAACTTCCAAATCACACTTTTTAATTATTTTGAAGATATTGGTGAAGAAAAATCTTGATTTGGAGCTCGTTTAAAAAATGGTAAAATGTAAGGGCATAAAAGGGCATTTTTGGAAGAAAAAATCCAAATAAATAGCAAACGGACTCGGATAATTTTGAAAACTTCCAGAACTCAATATTTTATTATTTTGGAAGTATAAAAAAAATAAAAATTCAATTTGGAGTCCGTTTGATATTTATTTGCATCCGGGGGGCAAAACGATCATTTCACCCAAGCAACCGAAAAGGGCTTCTTTGGGCCTTTCAAAAAATCAGAGTTGGGCTGAAAAAGAGAACTTATGGCATGCCCAAGCCCAAAGAAAGGAGGAAGCTTCTGATTTTTCAATCAAATGGCTAGAAATCAAGAGTTAGTTAGAGATTCTCTTTGATCAAGCCATGGTGATTAAGCCACATAGGCCAAGAGAGATGTCAACATTATTCTTTAACAGCTGTAATTTGAGAGAGTTGAGATGCTAATCTAAAGGTGGTAATTTCATGATTTTTCACCTTGAATTATTAGCCATTTGATGGGAAATTGGTTACAAAAAAATGACAACACCTTGAGCCATTATTAGGGGGTTTCGGCCAGCATGTATGAAGAAGTCAGAATTTCATTTTTTTCATCTTCATTTTGCTGAGTTCTTAGAGTTTTTACTTAGTTTTTCTCTTCTTGGTTGAGAGCAAAAAATAAAAGTTTAGAAAAAAAAGGAAAGTTTGAAGAGATAAAGCTTGAAAGATAGCTTCTTGAGGTTGCTCTTGAGCACCAACTCTTGCACTTTCTTGATTTTCTATTCTTTTTTTTGCTATTTTGATTTCTATTTAATGAGTTTCCATTTTAAATAAATGGTTTTTATTGTTCTTTTCAAGTTCTTCCTTCATCTCCTTCTTAAGTATATTTTTTACATTTTATTTTTACAATAAACTCACCATGGCCAAATAGCCTACATTATTTACTTAAGCTGCTGTTTTGGTTTATTTTATCATATTGTTTATGTTGTTTTCTTTGATTTTGATGTTTTAAATGTTATGTTACTTCATATTCTTGAGTTATATTTTAATTTGGTTGCTTTGTTTGTTGCCATTTATGTTTTAAATATCATGTTTTTGCATTTTTAATTTTCTGTTTTCATGATGTTTAAATTTGAGCATGTTTTAGATTTATTATATCAAGTGTTTGTGAAAATGCTTGTGTGGTCTTTGCATGATTTGAGTTTTATATCTTAGTTGAGCATGTTTTAGATTTAGTATATTAAGTGTTTGTGAAAATGCTTGTGTGGTTTTTGCATGATTTAAGTGTTATATTTTAGTTGAGCATGTTAGTATACCAAGTGTTTGTGAAAATGCCATGCTTGTTGGAGCTTGAGGCCATTTGGATACTCCATGTGTTTTGCATTATGTGTTGCATTTTTGGCCATGTTAGTAGGTAGGTTTTTGCATTTACATGTCATTTGATTTAGTTTTGCATGCTAGTATACCAAGTGTTTGTGAAAATGCCATGTTTGCTAGTTACATTATGCTATTCGGCCCTCTTGGAATTTTTGCATTTTTTGTGCATTCTTGCCATGTTAGTTGATAGGTTAGCATTTACATGATATTTGATTGAGTTTTTGGATTAAGCATGCTTTGTGTTTGTGAAAATGCCATGCATATTTTAGTTATTAAGCTAGGTTTATTTGCCATGCATGTTCATACATTTTAGGTCTAGGTTGCATTAAATGCCATGCAAGTTCATTTAGGTCTAGGTCACTTTATGAATGCCATGCATTTTTTCATGACATTTAGGTTTAAATCCATGCATTTCATGCATTATGTTTGCTGTATTATTTCATGCATTTCATGTTCATGCCACTTGAATAATGACTTGAGCCAATTAATGGTTCAAAGTCATGCTCTCTTGAGCACACTTGTGGAAAATTAAGTTTGTCAAATTGATTATTCTACCTTTGTGATTTTTTTTTACTTAGCCAATTTTTATCTAACTTTCAAAAAGTCCTAATTACTGTTTTTAAGTCATTTTATGAGTTTCAAATATTTTTACTTTGATTTTTAAATGATTTTATCAAAGGCAAAAATGTATTTTGGCAAAGCAGTTTTTTTCACCCAAAACTCGTACATCTCTGATTTTTCTGGGAATTCATATTTGATCAGAAAGTTAAGACTATTTTTTCGCGTGTATTTTTACATGTCCTGAGTCTCCAGTATGTTTTTCAGAATTTTTTGAATTTTTAAAAATAGGATAAAAAATCATGGCTTAAAACTGGACAGTGGAGTCAGAATTGAATTTAAAGAAAAATCATTTTTCTGTTTTGGTTAAGTTACTTTGAGTGGGCTGATTAGGAGGGTTAGCTACTGACTTAGGGTAGTTTCTAAGCCTTTTTAAACTCTAAAAATGGTTTTTCAAGTCTCGGGTTAAGGGTAGTCAAGTCCGGATTTTTAAACTTAGGAAGTTAGAGCCATTAAAAAAAGATTTAGCCCAGTTTTTATTTTTAATTCAAGCTTTTCAAAATTGTTTTCAAACAATCACAAAGTATTTTGGTTTTAGAATATTTAATTTGACATATTTTTCTAAGGTAGCCGGATATCTTTTTAGATATACGGATTTCCTTAATAAAAGGAAAAAATACATTTCATGCATTGCATTTTTCATATTCATGCATTTTATATAATATGTGATTCTTGTTATGATAATTTCTATGATATTGTTATGATTTTGAATTATGTTATATTGTTTATTATATGATTTGGAATATTTCATGATATCCTATGCTTTTTATTTAATTATTTTTTTGTCATATTATTTAGCATATACTATATATGTTCATGCATTATTATTTTCATTTTTATTTCCATGCATATTATATGATAGCATTATTTTATATTCCATGTCATTTAAATTATATGCCATATCATTCTTGTTTGCCATGTCATTTAAATTATTTCATTTCATATAGAATATGTTATGTTACTTAGGTTATTTTATTTCATTTAGAAAATATCATGTTACTTAGGTTATTTTATTTTATTTAGAAAATATCATGTTACTTAGGTTATTTCGTTTCATATAGAATATATTATGTTACCTAGGTCATTTCATTTATAATATGTCATATAACTTAGGATATTTTATTTCATTTAGAATATGCTAAGGCATTTACATTATATCATATCATTTAGGAAGCATTATACTATTTAGATTTTTCTATGTCATTTTATTTATGTCATGCATATACATATTCATATCTTTTAAAATGTTTTCAAAAGGATAATGATTTTTCAATAAAAAATAAAGATATTTCCGAGTTAAAATAATTCATGAGTTCTCTACCGGGTTTGCTGGACGGAATATCATCAATTATCATTAATAAAGGAATATCTTTCTTTCAACAAAAAAAAAAAGAGAATGATTCGGAAAATTTTCCAAAATTAATAAAAATTTCTATATTTTGCCACGTTTGTTGGGGAATATAGGAAAATTTTGAATTTATAAATTCCGGATCATTTTCAATTAAAAATGGAATTATTTTTCTTTAAATTGGGAATTAATTTGAAATACTAAATTTAAAACCAACTTTTACCGAGACTTGAGATAACACACGATTAATAAGGTACTGATTTATACGGGCGTTGTGGGGGTGCTAATCCTTCCCCGCACGTAACCGACTCCCGAACCCGCTTCTTTGATTTCTCTGGTTTAAAACGCAGACTTGAAATTGGTTTTTAAAATGTTTTAATTAATTTTTAAAATATTTTATAAAACCGGTTTTAATAGGTGGCCCATCACACCTAGCTAAAAAAGATTGGTGGCGACTCCATGTCTTTTTCAAGGTCATTTTCAAAACCTTCATTTTTCTAGAGGAATTAAGGCGACTTTTCCTCGATTTATTTTAAAGTCACGCTTAACGAATAATAAAGTCTTGCGATGAGGCTCGTTATTTTTTAGGTTGCGACAGCAACAAACAAGCATCCAAATTAAAACAAGCTTCAAGTATATGTAGTAGATGAAGATTTAAAGCATCAAGACTAAAGAAAATAACAAAAATAACATGATAAATCAAAGCAAAACAACAACTACATAAAATATAGGCCATTCGGCCATGGTAAGAAAATCAAGAAAACAAATTGTAAGAACTCTTTTTTAAAGAAAAGATGAAGAAAGAACTTAAGAAGAACATTAAAAAAAACACTTATTTAAAAAGTAAAATCCAAAGAAAACTCACCAAAATAGTAATAAAAATAGCAAAAACAAGAATGTAAAATGAAGAAAGTGCAAGAGTTGGTGCTAAAAGCAACCTCAATAAGCTATCTTTCAAGCTTTTTCTCTTCAAACTTTCTTTTCTTTTCTACACTTTTATTTTTGCTTTCCAACAATGGAGAGAAAACTTAGCCAAACAAGAGAGAAAATATCCAAAAAAATGATGTGCTAAAATGAAAGAGTCCCCTCCCTTATGCTGGCCAAAAATCACCTCTCTCCTCTCTAGGATGTTGTCATTTTTCCTCCAACCAATTTCCATCCAAGGGCTAGTGATTCAAGGTGAAAAACATGAAATTATCACCCTTATATTAGGCCATCAGCTGCCCATAATTACAGCTGTTCAAGAATAATGTTGACACTCTCCCTCTTCATGCATTAACCCATGTGGCTTATTTGCAATGGCTTGATAAAAAAAATCACTAACTCACTCTTAATTTTTGGCCTTTTGATTGAAAAATCAGAGGCTCCTTCCCCTCTTTGGGCCTTGGCTGGCCAGCACTCCCTTTTCTAGCCCAAGTATGATTTTTTTGAAAGGCAAGAGAAGCCCTTTTCGGTTGCTTGGGTAAAATAACCGTTTTGCCCCCCGGATGCAAATAAATGGCAAACGGACTCCAAATTCAAATTTTATTTTTCTAATACTTTAAAAATAATAAAATATTGAATTCTGGAAGTTTTCAAAATTTTTCGAGTCCGTTTGCTATTTATTTGGATTTTTTCTTCCAAAAATACCCTTTTATGCCCCTACATTTTACCATTTTTTAAACGAGCTCCAAATCAAGATTATTGTTCACCAATATCTTCCAAATAATTTAAAAGTGTGATCTGGAATTTTTCATAATTTTTGGAACTCATTTGGTATTTTTTCGGGATTTATCTGCTTGAATTACTACATAGGAGGCCCGGGATTTGGCCATTTTGCAAACGAACTCCGAATCTAGATTTTCTTTCTCCAATATCTTCCAAATAATTGAAAAATGAGATTTGAAAATTTTCAGAATTTTTGGAGTCCATTTGCTATTTTTTCGGGATTTTCATTATCGAATTATTGCATATGAGACCCGGGATTTGGCAATTTTGCAAACTAACTCCGAATCAAGATTTTATTTTTCCAATCTCTTTACAATAATTTAAAAATGATATTTGCAAATTTTTAGAAGATTTGGAGTTCGTTTGCTATTTTTTCGAGATTTTTCTTCTTGAATTATTGCATAGGAGACCCGGGATTTGGCCATTTTGCAAACGAACTCCGAATCAAGATTTTCTTTCACCAATCTCTTTAAAATAATTTAAAAATGATATTTGAAAATTTTCAGAAGATTTGGAGTTCATTTGCTATTTTTCAAGATTTTCCTATTTTGCCATTTTGCCTTCGAAACCCGGTTTTGCTCAAAACAAGTCTGATTTGCAGATTTTCTTCAAACTGAGCCTTGGGCTATCCCTTTTTAATCATTCCTCATCCATTGGAGGCTTTAGTCTTACCAAGTCGGGCCATTTCTGTAATTCTTCCCGATTTCACCGAAATCCACCAAAAACCCTAATTCTCGGTTTTCTCCTGGATTGACTTTTCTTTCAGTTTTTATTTCAAGTGGCTTCTCCACTACCCGTATTTAGTGCTTATCTTTCATTTGGAATCTTCAATTTCGAGCAATTAGATCGTTTAAGCACTTTTCCCCAAATTTCCCGGATTAGGGTTTCCTTTCTACTGAATCTCCATAACCCAACTTCTGAACTCCATATCCTTCAATGTAGACCTCGGATTATCAAAATTCTTTCACCATTTTTCAATTGAACTTCAAATCTTGATTTTGAAAGTGGGTTGACTTTTTCAGTAGTTGACTTTTTAGGTTGACTTTTTTGGGGTTGACTTTTTTAGGGTTGACTTTTTTGAGTGACTTTTTATGCTCGCCCTCTTAAACTAAGTCTCGGAGTACCACCTGCAGGATGAAAAAAGTCTTTTTACATTCTGAAACATCAATTTAGGAAGAAAACATACTTGTTTTAGTGGTCCGGACAAAATTAGGTGTCTACAGCTGCCCCTCTTTGGCTATTGCTAAGAATCAGGAATCAGGCAAAGATAAACAAACATTAATTTTGTACGATTAGTGAAATCATATGTGAAGGAAAGGGAAAGGGGTTTCTTTTTTCTTTTCTTTTTTTCTTTTTTTTTTTTTTGTTTTTGAAAAAGCTGTAAATTGAAGATTTTGTCCTTAAATTGAATTCCCTGACTAATCAAGGCTCGACCCGTCTTAAGGAAACGAGTTCGATTTCAAAAGAAAAAATTGTGCCCGAAGGTCTTAAGAATAGTGCCCGAAGGTCTTAAAAATGGTGCCCGAAGATCTTTAAAATAGTTCCCGGAGGCCTTATCCGTGATGAAAGATTATGCCCGGAGATCTTTAAAATGGTGCCTAGAGGTCTTTAAAATGGTGCTCGAAGGTCTTTAAAACTGGTGCCCGGAGGTCTTTAAAATGGTGCTCGAAGGTCTTTAAAACTGGTGCCCGAAGGCCTTATCCGTGATGAAAAATTATGCCCGGAGGTCTTAAGACTGGTGCCCGGAGGTCTTTAAAATGGTGCCCAAAGGTCCCGGAGGTCTTTAAAATGGTGCCCGAAGGTCTTTAAAAATGGTGCCCGAAGGCCTTACCCGTGATGAAAAATTATGCCCGGAGGTCTTAAGAATGGTGCCCGGAGGCCTTACCCATGATGAAAAATTATGCCCGTAGGTCTTTAAAAATGGTGCCCGGAGGCCTTACCCGTGATTAAAATACTATGCCCGGAGGTCTTAAGAATTGTGCTCGGAGGCCTTACCCGTGATTTGAAAATACTATGCCCGAAAGTCTTAAGAATGGTGCTCGGAGGTCTGTAAAATAGTGCCCGAAGGCCTTTAAAACTGGTGCCCGAAGGTCTTTAAAATGGTGCCCGAAGGTCTTTAAAACTGGTGCCCGAAGGCCTTACCCGTGATGAAAACTTATGCCCGGAGGTCTTAAGAATGGTGCCCAGAGGCCTTACCCATGATGAAAAATTATGCCCGGAGGTCTTTAAAAATGGTGCTAGGAGGCCTTACTCGTGATTAAAATACTATGCCCGGAGGTCTTAAGAATGGTGCCTAGAGGCCTTACCCGTGATTTGAAAATATTATGCCCGGAGGTCTTAAGAATAGTGCCAGGAGGCCTTACCCGTGATTTGAAAATACCTTGACGACGGTCTCAAGGCTCGACTCATTTGATAAACAAAATGAATTCGATTTAAAACAAAAAGAAATACCTCGACGGAGATTCTCAAGGCTCGACTCATTTGATAAAACAGAATGAATTTGATTTAAAACAAAAGGAAATACCTCGACGAGGGTCTCAAGGCTCGACTCATTTGATAAAACAGAATGAATTCAATTTAAAACAAAAGGAAATACCTCAACGGAGGTCTCAAGGCTCGGCTCATTTGATAAAACAGAACGAGTTCACTTTGGGGAAGTCTAAGTTTTCCTGATTTCTGTACTGTTAGCTAAATGCAATGATGAGAATGACATGCTTTGCAAATGCTTGTATGTTTCCTAAAGATGAATGCAACCAAATGATTCTATCATGATTTATAATCCATGGTTTCTTTGAGGTTCACATATTATCCAACTTCATGATGGAGTCTTCAATTGTTCACTGATGCTCCACTTAAAGAACCCTTTACTCAAGATAATTTGTCAAAGAGTCCCAGTTTCTAACTTCACTAAAATTCACAAATTTCTGACTTCATGACGGAGTTTCCACCATGTTCACTGTTTTATTTTCTTGGTGAACTTTCCAAACCTTTCCCAAGATTTAAATATATTCCTTAGTAATACATTGAAATCCTTTTATTTGAAGATTTTTTATTACTAATCATCATTCAATTTAATAACAATCATAATGTATCTCAAAAATGTATGAAAGAAAATATGAATCAAGCAAAAGTTGTCATGAAAAGGATAACAAGAATTTATTGCAAGAAATGTTTTATAATAGTAAAAATAAATATCAAGGATTTAAGAAACAAATGTAAGGTTATAGGTTGTAGATGCCCTGGATGCGAAACATCTTGACCCCTTCTTTTTCAAATCATCTAAAATTTCTCTTGAACGAGCAATTTACTTTGGTAACCTCTTAGCTTCCGTAGTTACGTCAGACTGAGTTGTTCCCCTTTTCTCTGATTGTCAGATACTTTCTACCCCTTTACACGGAGCATTGATTCAAACTTTGATTCGGTATTAAGTCGCCCTTTGCGGGTTTTCGGCTTAAACCTCTCATTTTGCATTCTATTTTCATTTACATTTTTTTTTTTTTTTGCATTCACCATGCATCTGAGAATTCTAAATGCTTCCAAGGTAAAAATATCAATTCAAAAGATGGGATGAATTCTGAGAATAACCTTTCAAATTAAATATCCATGCTTGATCAAAATGGGCTTTTAAAGCACGTAATTTAGGCCAAGGTTTAGGTTTAGAAAGAAAGGATAAAATAGGCCCAAAGTGTGTTTAAGGGTAATTGGATCAAGGATCATTTTCTGAGGAGAACTCATTCTTGAAACATTTGTCCTTTTTTTGGACTTTTTTTTCTTCTTTTTTTGCATTGTTGGCTTTCATTTGCCACATTTTTCAATGGCTTTCTTTTTGCCATGATTTTATTATTATTTTTCCTCGCATTTGCCCTCCAGTTCTAGAGGGTGATCCTTGATCAAGGTTTAAAGAAAGAAATAATTCTTAAGGCTCAAAGGGGTGACTAAGGATAATTTCTTCTTAGTGGAAGGAATATGAAAGATGGCCATTCATCATATCAAGCATGAATATTCTCTTTGGAAAGCCATTCACAGGGGAAATAGATATATAGGATTTCCATTTTTACACTTGGAATCATTCGAATTTCCATGTGCACAGCATCACACTTTTTTTTTTAAGCATAATACGTCTTCAATTCATCAGCATTCACGGGATTTCTGAAATCCTCCCCGTCCATTCTAGTTAAAATCAATGCTCCTCCAGAAAAAGCTCTTTTTACCACATAGGGTCCTTCCCAATTCGGAGCCTATTTTCCTCTCGGATCCTTCACTATAGGGAGAATTTTTCTTAGTACCAACTCCCCTTCTCTGAACTATCTAGCACGAACTTTCTTGTTGTGGGCTCGAATCATCCTTTTCTGATACAACTACCTGTGACAAATTGCCTTCAATCTTTTCTCCTCGATGAGATTCAATTGTTCATAACGAGCTCTAACCCATTCTGCTTCCTCTAGCCAACTTCCGTCAAAACCCGAAGTGAAGGGATCTCAACTTCAATAGGTAGCACTGCTTCCATCTCGTATACCAAAGAAAACGGTGTTGCCCCTGTAGATGTACGGACCGAAGTACGATATGCATGAAGAGCGAAAGGCAAGATCTCATGCCAATCTTTGTACACATTGGTCATCTTCTCAACAATCTTCTTGATGTTCTTGTTAGCTGCTTCTACTGCCCCATTCATCTTCGGACGGTAAGGTGCCGAATTATGATGTGTGATCTTGAATTGAGTACACACTTCTCTCATCATCTTATTATTCAAATTGAGAGCATTATCAAAAATAATTCTTGCTGGCAACCCGTAACGGCATATGATTTCTTTCTTAACGAATCTGCATACCATCAACTTTGTTACATTCGCATAGAAAGCAGCTTCTACCCACTTTGTGAAATAATCTATGGCCACCAAGATGAAACGATGTCCATTTGAAGCTTTTGGGGTAATAGGCCCGATCATATCCATTCCCCATATTGAAAAAGGCCATGGTGCAATCATGACATGTAATGGCGATGGCGACACATGAATCTTATCTGCATATATCTGGCATTTATGGCACTTTCGGGAATAACTGATACAATCTCCTTCTATCGTCAACCAATAGTACCCTGCCCTCATAATCTGTTTAGCAAGCATGTGACCATTAGCATGAGCGCCACATATCCCATCATGGACCTCTTATATATTTCTCAAAGCTTCAACAGATCCGACACATTTCAACAAGTCTTGATCTTTTCCTTTCTTGTAGAGAATCTCACTGTCTAGAACAAAACCCATTGCTAGCCTTCTCAGAGTCGTTTTGTCATTCTCTGTTGCTTGTTCTGGATACTGTTGACTCTTGATGTACGGCAAGATGTCGTTATACCAAGAAAGGCTATTTGCTTCTTCTTCAATACTCAGACAGTGGGCAAGAGATTCATATATGCTCATTTTTATTGGTACAACTTCAGCCCCTTCATTCACTTTAAACATTTATGACAAAGTAGCCAGAGCATCTGCCATTCGGTTTTCTTCTCAAGGAAAGTAATTGAAATTCAAAATTCACTTCTTCAAACTTCTCCAATAAACTTAATATGAGTTCTCGGTATCGGATTAGCTTTGTATCTCAAGTTTTCCATTCTCCCCGTAACTGGTATATCACTAAGGCTGAGTCTCCAAAAACTTCCAATACTTTGATCTTTCTGTCGACTGCAGCACGAAGGCCCATAGTACATGCTTCATACTTGGCAGTATTGTTTGTACAATCAAAATCCAATCTGGCAGTGAAAGGATAATAATCTTCTTTTGGGGATATAAGCACTGCACCGATTCCGTGCCCCATGGCATTAGATGCGCCATCAAAGTACATTTTCCATACTTTCTTTTTTAAGGGAATCTCATCTGCTTGTGAAACATACATCAAATCTTCATCCGGGAAGTCAAAATTCAACGGCTCATAATCTTCCACTGCCCGACTTGCTAAGAATCCAGCGACTGCAATGCCCTTGATAGCTTTTTGACTTACATATACAATGTCGTATTCTGACAATAAAACCTGCCATCTTGCTGTCCTTCCTGACAAAAAAGGTACTTCCAACATGTACTTGACTGGATCCAACTTGGCAATCAACCACGTTGTGTGGTACAAGATGTATTGTCTGAGTCTTCGAGCGGTCCAAGCTAAGGCACAACACAACTTTTCTACCGACGAATATTTCAACTCATAATCTGTGAACTTCTTGCTGAGGTAGTAAACTGCCTGTTCTTTCTTTCCAGTCTCATCAAGCTGCCCCAAAACACAACCCATGGATCTCTCAAATACTGATAAATACAGTATCATTAGTTTATCCGGAACAGATGGCATTAATACTGGTGGGTTGGATAGATAATGTTTAACCTTTTCAAATGCAATCTGACAACCTTCATCCCATTCTCCTGGATCACGTTTTCGAAGTAACTTAAATATTGGATCACACTTATTGGTTAACTGAGAGATAAACCGAGCAATGTAATTCAATCTCTCCAGAAAATCTCTTACTTCCTTTTGAGTACGAGGTGGTGGCAAGTTCTGAATAGCCTTCACTTTATCCGGGTCAATCTCAATTCTTCTTTTGCTGATGACAAAACCCAACAATTTCCCCGAGGTGACTCTAAAAGTGCATTTTGCCGGATTTAGCTTGAGTCTAAACTTCCTTAATCGTTCAAAGAGCTTCTTAAGATTCGCAATATACTCCTTTTCTCCTTGTGACTTTGTGATCATATCATCAACATAGACCTCAATTCCCTTATGCATCATATCATGAAACAAGGTCACCATGGCTCTTTGGTATGTTGCCCCAGCATTCTTCAATCCAACTGGCATTACCTTGTACCAGAAGGTTCCCCACGTTGTAACAAATGTGGTTTTCTCCATATCTTTCGTGCCATCTTGATCTGATTGTATCTTGAGAATCCGTCCATGGAAGAAAATAAAGAACTTTTCGCTGTATTATCCACCAGAGTATCAATATGGGGTAAAGAGAAATTATCTTTAGGGCTGGCTTTGTTCAAATCTCGGTAATCAATGCACATTCGCACTTTGCCATCCTTCTTTGGTACTGAAACAATATTTGCCACCCATTCTGGATATTTTGCTACCTCGAAGAACTCAGCATCAAATTGCTTTTTCACCTCCTCTTTTATCTTTAACAGCATGTCTTTTCTCATTTTTCTCAACTTTTGCTGAATTGGCTTGCATTCTGGCCTTTAAGGGAGCTTAGGAACCACAATATCCGGATCCAACCCTGGCATGTCTTGGTAAGACCATGCAAATACATCCACATATTTCTAGATCAAGGCTATCAATTCACCCTTTATTGATGATGACAATGAAGTTTCGATTTTGACTTCCATTATCTCTTCACCATCTCCCAAATTTATCATTTCCAATAATTCCTTATGAGGAAGTTATTGTTTCTCTTTTTGTTCTATTTTCCTTAATAAATCTGGAGGTAGACTATAATCCTCAGTATCTTCATTAGCTTCAAAATCACCCGTGCAAATGGGTCTTTCAAAATCAATTTCAGAATTACTGACAGGAAGATCCTCATATTCTGCATCCGCACACCTGTAAATAGGTGGAGAAGAAACAATTTGGAAAATATAGAATGAAAACAAAATAAATAACAAAAATGAAAGAATATGGACACATCAATATGGATAAAATGCATTGTGCTTGTTATTTATTGAATGAAAATGTTTAAACAAAAAGCCCATTACATAAAAAACTCTTAATATATCTGGGTAAAGATAATTAAGATTGCTTTTTTAAAAATATTACGTTGGAATAGACTTAAAAACTATGGGCAACTCAGTCGCACTCCAATTGGTTAGTCTATATCCTGGTGGACAAGGTCACACCATCTGGTTCGCACTGCCACTTTCCATCCCTTCTTTCTCGGTCATGCAAATCACCATATCCTGAATCTGCCCCCCTTTATTCACATGGAATTTTTCAAAAGCTTGCTCGATCATCACAAGTACATCTTTTGAACTCTTTTCCCCGAATAGAAAACCAGCAGAGCGAAAGTTATGAAGGATTGGTAGGAAAGTCATGGGTTCCCATTCAATATCCATACCTGTGAGACGGGCCATTCTCCTTTGTCTGTTCCTTTCAACCTGTTTCCTCTTCTCATGGGCCTTCGAAAGATACCCTAAGCCAAACCGATCTTTCTTTCCCACTGCTTCCACTACTCGAGCCATACCTTGAAGATATTTCCCCAAACCTTTTCCAGCCCTGCAGCCTTTTCCCACTGTGGTTCTTACTCCCAACCTTGTGTTCTTGGACAACCTTGGCTTTAGAATTTTTCATCCTTCAGCGACGAAAATCGCATTTACGAATTCCAAAAACCGAAAAGAACATTCTACGTCATCTTCATTGGGCTCGACATAAGGAGATTCAGTAGATGTGAAGGCTATTATGTCTTCTTCTCCTGATACAGTGATCAAACGGCCCTCCATTACAATTTTTAGCTTTTGGTGGAAATACGAGGGTACAGCCCTAGCTGAATGTATCCATGGCCTTCTCAACAAGCAATTATAAGACGGATTAATATCCATGACCTGGAAGTTCACCGCATAAGTGCATGGGCCTATCTCCAGAGGAACTTCAATAGTTCCCATAACCTCTCTCCTTGTTCCATCGAAATCCCTGACCACTGTGCAACTCGGTATCATATAAGATATATCCACTAGCAACTTGGATAGGGTTGCTAAGGGCATCACATTTAATGAAGAACCATTGTCCAAAAGGACCCTTGGTAATATGTGCCCCTTACAGGTGGTAGTTATATGGAGAGCTTTCGTTGACCCAATACCAATAGGTGGTATCTCCTCATAGCTGAAAAATATATAGTCGTCTGCTGCGATGTTTCCCACCAGGCTGTCCAATTTTTCTAGGGATATGTTATTAGACACGTATGCCTGATTCAATACTCTTAACAGGGCATTTCTGTGTGGCTCTAAATTCAAAAGCAAAGATAAGATTGAAATTCTAGCTAGTTGACGTTGTAGTTGTTCAACCACGTTATACTCACTGTGCTTTATGAATTTTAAGAACTCGCAGGCTTTCTTCTCATATACCGATTCTTTAATTCTGTTAACCGGGGCTTATCCTCTTTCTGTTTCTTTTGACAAATCCATCTCAATATGGATTGGCTAAACTATTTTTTTTTCCTTTGTCTGCTCCTCTGTCTTTCCCTGTTAACCCCTTTTCAGAAGCCTCATGAGCATAACACCTTCCGCTTCGGGTTAAATGCCCCACGCTTGTGATATCTTGCTGACTCCAAGACCCAGGCATAACTATGCTGCAGCCGTATTTCCATGGTGCAGCTTTGTTTTCCTTGTATGAAAAGGAAACAGGCAAATCAATGATTAACTTGGGTGCACTTTCCTCAATGACTGGCACAACTTTCTCCTCTGGTTCATCATAATAGATGATCAAGGGTCTTCCTATCCCGTAGCCAGCTGCATTCTCAATAACTCCTATTTTCTCCTCTGTCTCTTCGTAGAACTGGGCTTCCCCATTATCCATCATTTTTTGGACTTTAACCAGGAAATCTCCGCAGTCTTGTATGGCATGACCTCCACACTTATGGAATGGACACCAATTCTGCACCCTTTTTGCAATCATTTTCAGACTGTCTGCATCTTCCACTATTCCTGCCTTGACCATTTCATCCCATACTGTCAACATCGGAGTCTTGACTTCCCTAATATCCCTTTTTAATCTTCTGCCTTTCTCGGTCAATATTGCATTTACTCGATCCCAGCATGATTGGGCAATGGGTTTCCTGCTACGTTCGGCCCATTTTTTGACCCAAACTTCACAACTCCAGCATTGATCAGGCTTTGGACTTTCTTTTTAAAGGCCAGGCAATCTTCGGTCGAATGTCCTTGAATTCCTGCATGGTATGCGCAGTTAGTGTTTGCATTGTACCACCTTGGATATGGAGGTGTCAGAGGTTTGAGGTACACAGGTGCAACAAGTTGACCCTGCAATAGGTTAGGATATAGCTCACCATAGGTAGTAGGAACCAGATCAAATTGGGGTTTTTGATCATTCCTTGGTGAACGTCGATCATTGCGCGCGGGACCTTGAGTGTTTGGGACAGCATTTTTGGGAAAAGTTATTTGTGGGGATATACTAGTTAGGAACGGCTGTTGTGGTATATTGGTGTAGGGGAATGAATTTTGGGTAAGGTGGTTCACATTGGGGTAATAAGGATTATACCCCGATAAAGGTGTGTAAAGTGTCGGAGGTGTATAAGATGCGGTAGGAGTATAAGGCCTTGGTGGTGTGTATGGTGTAGGAGATGTATAGGGGTATTGATTGAAGCTTACTGCATGTGTTTCCTCCTTCTTTTTTGCAGGAAAAACTCTCTCCGGGGTAGCAGACTCACTCCCTTTCATCTTCCCGTTTTTAATAGCGGACTCTATCATTTCCCCAGAAATCACCATATCTGCAAAGTCTTTGGTGGCGCTTCCCACCAATTTATCATAATAAGGTGCTTTCAAGGTGTTGATGAAAAGCACTGTGGTTTCTTTGCTGGTTAAAGGGGGTTGCACTTGTGTGGCCAAATCCCTCCACCTCTGCGAGTATTCTTTGAAGCTCTCATTGGACCTCTTTTCCATATTCTGTAGTGATAGCCTATCAGGTACCATGTCAGACACATGCTTATAATATTCCATGAAAGCCCTGGCTAAATCCATCCATGAATGAATCTTGGTACGACTCAGTTGATTGTACTATCGAGTTGCTGACCCTGTCAAGCTATCTTGGAAACAATGAATAAGCAGTTTCTCATTATCATCATGCCCCATCATCTTTCTGCAGTACATGGTCAGATGAGCTGATGGGTTGGTGGTCTCTTTATACTTTTCAAAGTCTGGTACTTTGAACTTTGGGGGAATTACTAGATCGTGTACTAAGCTCATCTCTTTGGCATCCAAACTGCCAAATAACTCTACCCCTTCAACTGCCCTTAACCTTTCCTCCAGAGCAGTTTCAACCCTCTTCAATTCAGTCATATTTGCCTTTTCTTTTTCTACCATTTCTTCAAAGTCTAGAACTTCCATCTCAATTGGATCAACCCCGATATTACCCCTTTTAGGATCGAAATTTTGTGCTTCGGCTGCTGGTTGGATGTAAATATAGGAAGCTGCTCCAGTCGGAAGTTCATTTCCCACAAATTGGGATGTCTGACCATTTTTCTGTACTACCTCTGGTCGGTCCTCCTGGTTCACTGCCCCCATTCTGGTAACTGAATTTTCTTCTGGCCACTTCTGCCTCATCATGGTACTCATCATCTCCATGAGTTTTGTCATCTGTTCTCGTGTCTCCTCTTAAGACTTAGTTAACTATTCCTATAGTTCTTTTTGAATCCTTTCCATCCTTTCAATTCTAGCAAGCTGATCGTTTTCCATAGCTCTTGCCTGGGATCGAGTATTTTAAGGGTGTTGAAAGTCTGATTCTTTCTGAGGGTGACCAATTGTACCTTTAGTTTTAAAAACCATGGATTAGAAATAATTGACACATTTCTTATTTTATTTTATAAAAATGAATGAATGAATGAATGAACAAATGTTAATGAATGAAAAAATAAGTAAATGACTAAGTGTATGAACCTAAATGACTAATTATAAAGAATGAACGAATGGACAAATAAATAAATGACTAAGTATATGAACAATTCATAAAAAATAAATGAATGAATGATTATGAATATAAATGAATGAACAAATAAGATATATAAAATAAAGAACAAATGAATGATGAATGCATTCAAAAGTATTGGCCCCGGGATAATTCCAACCAAATGGTCTTTCATTGATTTCCTGGAACTAAATACATCAAAGAAAAGATCATTGCTTAAGACAATATGATAATCTGTCTCACCTAAAAAATGCTATTACAAAATACTGGTCCTATAGTAACTCCCTCGGATCTTGGACCTTTTTCACTGTCCTCTTTTGACTGCCTTGCTCTTCCATCTGATCCCTACTTGTTCATGACCCTTTGACATGTCAGCAGAAGAATCACCATGTAAACTTTCCTTAGCTTGTTTCTCTAGTTGATTGGCTTGGGCTTCCTCATGCTTTGCTTTTTCTGCCTAATAGTTATTCTCCTTCTTGAGGTTTCTGACTTCTTGTTCCCATTCCCCGGAAGTCTTGAGAGTCCCCTCGAATTTGAGCTCAAATTGGTACCTCTTGTTTTCCAAGTGTAATTCTTGAAGATCTCTTTTAGCAGTGTCCCACTCTCTCTTGAACTTTTCCTTTTCTCTTTCTCGGGCTGACTCCCTATTTTTCATATCCTCAAGCTCTTCTTACAAACGGGCAATTTCCTTGCTCATTTGAGCCTTTTCTTTTTCGAATTCTGCCATTGCAATTTCTAACTCCGATGGCGCCTCCTTGGGTAGCTAACTCAAATGCTGAACTTCTTTCCCATCTGATGTCAACAACCTATCATTAACCCTCAATTCCCTCCATGTCAGGTAATCCGGTGTGACGATGTCGGTATATCTAGCAACCTCCACTCGATGAGTTTCCTTCCATGCTACTACAATCTCACGTACCTTTCCTGAATATCCATCTTCTCCATAAGCAAATTCCAAATTACTAAGGTCATGGGTCATAGGAGTAAACTGACGGGATTCTGATTGCCTCAGTACTAGCAGTGGTGCATAGCTCACTCCTCCCTATACTCTCAATAATGGAACAGAAGCTTTATCTCTGCACTTGTACAATGTCGGCATAAGAGCTATCCATGGAGCTCTCCAAATTATCATCTCAGCCCTGATATTCCGAAATATGTTGATCCATTGTTCCTTAGTCCTATTTTCAAGCCAATCCCTCTTAAGAAATTCACTAATTGGTGCAAAAGATTTCCAGTATGAGCGAAAAGGGAATTTCTCCTGTTTACAAAAATGACTCTGAACCCATATGTAAAGGAGCTGTATACAACCCAGAAAACGCCCTTTTTCTTCTCGTCTACAGAAATTCAGGGATCGGATTGTTTCTGCTACAATTTTCGGGGCTGGGTTTATCCTTTACTCAAGCCTCTCGAAAAAATCAAATATCGCCACATCCACATGCCCTAATGTCTTCGGGAAGATAACTAAACCATAGATAGACAAAGCAAAAATATTCCTAATTGTCTCTTTGTTTGAATGGCTATGGATTAAAGTCCGTAAAATATCCCATGATATACAGTAGCTTACCCCTTTTCGGGCAACATGGCTTTCGACCCAATTTCTTTCCACTCCCAGAATTTTAGACACCTTTTTCTTGAAACCGGGCGTCTTTTCAAATAAATACGGTTAGGAATAACATTCTCAATATGTAGCAAGATCGAATATTCCTCTATGGTTGGAGTCATATCCTCTCCGTTGAAGGTAAAACACCGATAAACGGGATTCCGAATTGCACCATAGCCCGGATTACCTCACCACTGACGTTAACCTGAACTAGCAGTGCTATGTCCCCACAAATCTGAGTGAAGGCTTCTTTTTCTGATATGTTCCAGTGATTCCATATATCCACCAATTCTCGAAGATCATTTTGCTTGATAGTAAGATCAACCTCGGCTGGCAATGCTGACACATATCCCATCTTCAAACAATCCCCATTATCTTGCTGACCTTTCTCGGACTGTTTCCTAACCTCTAAATGCTTCTCGACCATTGAGACACTCTGACCTTCCACGAAAGCCCTTTTGGTTGAATAATATCCCGAGACCAATAACCTTCAAATGTACAAAAATGATGACAAGAATGCAAAAAAAAAACAAAAAACAACAACAAAAAAGAAAATGAATTAGTAATGGGAATAAATACGAATATTACAAAAAACATATAATTCAAAACAATAATTATCCCTGAGGATGCCAACAAAATTTCGGCATTAAAATACCTCTGGGATGAAATATCAACACTTATTACGGGCATTGTGATGTACGTTCATCATTGTCCGTTTTTCAAAAATAAACTTATTCGAAAAATAGAATAGAAAGTAAAAGGATTGGAAATATTCCTTCATGTGTTCTTAACTTCGGGATATCTAATTGGAAATCTGGCATGGCTTCGCCTAGGTTTACTATGTGAAGGTGAATGACTTCTAAAAGCCCCGAATTGTTCCTCACTGTCGTCGGTGAAGGCTAGTAAGGCACCCCGATAAAAGCGGGTTCAATTCGTTAGAGTCTATTTCCCTAGCCCATGCGGATTGTTAATCATGAAGGCTTAGTAAACTTGAAAAAGTTAACCCTGGAAAAGTCAACCACAAAAAGTCGACTACTGGAAAAGTCAATCCACTTTCAAAATCAAGATTTGAAGTTCAATTGAAATATGGTGAAAGAATTTTGATAATCCAAGGTCTACATTGAAAGATATGCAGTTCGGAAGTTGGGTTACGGAGACTCAGAAGAAAGGAAACTCTAATTCGAAAAAATTGGAGAAAAGTGCTTAAACGATCCAATTGGTCGAAATTGAAAGTTTCAAATGAAAGATAAGCACTGACTATGGGTAATGGAGAAGCTACTTGGAAGAAAAACTGAACAAAAGCCAATTCAGAAGAAAATCGAGAATTAGGGTTTTTGGTGGATTTTGGTAAAATTGGGAAAATTGCATAAATAACCCGATTCAGTAAAACTAAAGCCCCTAACTGATGAGGAATAAGTAAATAAGGATAGCCCAAGGCTCAGTTTGATGTAATTCCGAGAAAAGAGCCGATTAGAGGAAAAACGAGGAGATTCCCGATACTGAAAAGATGAAAAATCAAAACAGAAGTGAATTTGATCGTAAAAATTGAGTGTTTTCGGATCAACTCCAATTCAATATATGACAAAGGTCCAGAAAAAGAAAATTTGAAAATCGAACTTGTTTTGAGCAAACCCAGGCTCCGGAGGCAAAAGGGTAAAATTGAAAAATTTAGAAAAAATACCAAATGAGCTTAAAAAATTATGAAAATTTGCAGATCTCATTCTTAAATCATTTTGAAGAGATTGACGAAAGAAAATCTGGATTTGGAGTTTGTTTGCAAAATAGCCAAATCTCGGGCCCACTATGCAAAAATTCAACCAGATAAATCCCGGAAAAATAGCAAATGAGTTTCAAAAATTCTGAAAATTTGCAGATCTTATTCTTAAATCATTTCGAATAGATTGGCTAAAGAAAATCTAGATTCGGAGTTCGTTTGCAAAATGGCCAATTCCCGGGCTCACTATGTTGAAATTCAAAAAGATAAATCCCGAAAAAATAGCAAATGAGTTCCAAAAATTTTGAAAATTTGCAGATCTCATTCTTAAATTGTTTGGAAGAGATTGAAGAAAGAAAATATGGACTCGGAGTTCGTTTGCAAAATGGCCAAATCCTGGGTCCACTAGGAAAAAATTGAAGCAGATAAATATCGAAAAAATAGTAAATGAGCTCCAAATATTATGAAAACTTGCAAATCTCACTTTTATATTATTTGAAAGAGATTGGTTAAGAAAAATCCGGATTTGGAGCTCGTTTACAAAATGATAAAAGTTTGGGTTCACAAAAGGGCAATTTTGGAAGAAAAAATCTAAAAAATAGCAAATGGGCTCGGAAAATTTTGAAAACTTCCAAAATTAATTTTTTATAATTTCGAAAGTATTAAAAAAAATTGAATTTGGAGTCCATTTGCTATTTATTTAAGTTAGGGGGTC
This sequence comes from Fremontodendron californicum, assembly GCA_030761205.1. Taxonomy (NCBI): domain Eukaryota; kingdom Viridiplantae; phylum Streptophyta; class Magnoliopsida; order Malvales; family Malvaceae; genus Fremontodendron; species Fremontodendron californicum. The sequence continues at coordinate 29,669,761 of JAULJL010000005.1, forward strand.
AAAAAGGTCATTTTATTGAAGAAAATCGAAAAGGATCTTTTCTTGCATTTAAAAAATGAAGCATGAGCTGGGAAGGTGAAGAGGCAGCCGGCCAAGGCCCAAAGGAAGGCAGATATTTTTGAATTTTTCATCAAAAGGCCAAGAATAAAGAGGAAAATAGTTATTTTTGTTATCAAGCCTTTGAATTTGCAACACATGGACCCATGAATGGAGAGGGATGATGTCATATTTAGGATCCTATTTATGACATCATCTTCATGACATCATAATTCAAGGGCTGATTATTCTTATCTAAGGATGAGAATTCTACATAGAAAGCATCTTGGATTGAAGGCCATTGGATGAAATTTGGCTAAAAATTCTAGAACCTTCTAGGCTCTTCTACATGCCAACCGGCCACTATCAAAGGAGGGGTCTCTCTTTCATTTCTTTCACTCTTGTTTTGTTGAATACTCTCCATTTTTGAAAAGCAAAAAGAAAGTTTAGAAAGGAAAAAAAAGCAAGAGGAGAAAAAGCTTGCAATATAACTTTTAGAGGTAGCTTAAAGCACCATACTCTTGCACTTTTCTTGCATTTTCATTCTTGATTTGCTGTTTTCATTTGATATTTGGTGAGTTTTCTTTTGATTTTGAAATAAGTGTTTTTAAGCTTTCTCTTCAACTTTCTCTTTGGTGTTTTCTTGAAAAAAGCTTTGAAAAAACAATTTCCTCCATGATTTAGAGGTGACCGAATGGCCTTATTTTTTAATGGTTGCTGTTTGCTTTTTGTTTCATGATTGTTAGTAATGTCTAGCATGTTTTTTATTTTTTTTTTTTTTAAATAACAAAATATGGAGCTTGCTTTGATCTTTTTACTTACTAACTTCCATTTTTGATTTTATCAACTTGTTTTCATGTTTATTTTCTTTATTTACATTTTTTTAATTTTCTGTTTTCAATATGTTTGAGTTACTCATGATTTGCATTTTACTATACTATGTGTCTGTGAAAATGTCTAATCTTATTTCATGCCTTTACTTCATGTTTGCATAGTTTAGCATGTTTCTTTTTAGTCTTGCATGTTAGTATGTCATGTGTTTGTGAAAATGCCATGCAAAAATACCATCTTCACAAGCTTAGGACCATTCGGCCTTCTTCATTTTGTATGCTTTGTATGTGCATTTTCATCATGCTAGTTGATAGGTTTGCATTTCCTTGCTATGATTTTATGTGTTTTGATTTAGTGTACCATGTGTTTGTGAAAATGCCTTGATTATTTTGAGCTAGAGTTCATTCGGCTTCTTCAATTTTTGTACTTCCTAAGTGCATTTTCATCATGTTAGTTAATAGGTTTGCATTTTAATGTTTTGACTTTGTGTATTTTGGTTTAGAATGCTAAGTGTTTGTGTTATTGTCATGCATTCTTTAGGTCTAAGTTTTGCTTACATTGTCATGCATTTCATGCATGATTAGACCTAAGTTGCATTTATTGACATGCAAGTTCATGTTAGGTCTAGGTTATATTCTCTATGCCATGCATTTTTCATGTCATTTAGGTTTTAAATCATACATTTCATACATCATATTTGCTGTTTTCTCATGCATTTCATGTCATGCCATATGATTTATGACTTAGGCCAATTAATGGCTCAAAGTTATGCTCACTTGAGCATACTTGTGAAAAATTAAAGAGTTGCAAATTGATTATTTTACCTTTGTGATTTTTTTTTACTTAAGCCAATTTTTGTCCAAGTTTTAAAAGTTTTAGCTACTATTTTTAGGTCCTTAAGAGAGTCTCCAATATTTTTACTTTATTTTTTAAATAATTTTATCAAAGGCAAAAAAATGTGTTTTGGCAAAACAATTTTCATCCAGTTTTCAAACTTTCCCGATTTTTTTAGGAAGCTGTCTTTGATCAGAAAATTATGCAAATTTTTTCCCATGTAGTTTTACATTTCTAAGTCTCCAGTATTTTGTTTTAGATTTTTTTGAAATTTTAAAAATAGGTTAAAAGATCGTGTTTTAAAACTGGACAGTAGAGTCAGATTTGAATTTGAAATTTTTTTTTTTCTGTTTTGACTAAGTCATTTAGAGGGGGCTGATTAGGAAATTTAGCTATTATCTTAGGATGGTTTCTAGGCCGTTTTAAACTTAAAAAATGATTTTATAGACTTCGGATCAAGGGTGGTCAAGTTCAAGAATTTAAAATTAGAAAATTAGAGCCATTTTTAAAAGGTTTGGCTAGGGTTTTAATCTTCATTCAAGTTTTTTTTTTTCAAAATTGTTTTCAAACAAATCACAAAGTATTTTGATTTTAGAAAATTTAATTTGATATCTTTTTCTAAGGTAGCTGGATATGTTTTTAGATATACGGATTTCCTTAGTTAAAGGAAAAAATACACTTTCATGTATTGCATTTTTCATAGTCATACATATTGTATAATATATGATTTTTTGCTTTGATAATTTCTATGGTATTGTTATTATTTTGATTTATATTTTATGGTGCCATGTTGTTTGTTATATGGTTTTATATTTCATGCTATCCTATGCTTTTTATTTAGTCATTTATTTTTGTCACATTATTTAGCATATACTATGTTCAAACATTATTATTTTTATTTTATTTTCATACATATTTCATGATAACATTATTTTATGTTTCATGTCATTCCATGTCACTTAGATTATATTCCATGTCATTTAGATTATATTATTTAGAATATGCCATGTTATTTAAAATATGCCATATCATTTAAGTTTGCCATGTCATTTAAATCATTTTATTTCATTTAGAATATATCATGTTACCTAAGTCATTTCATTTCATATAGAATATATTATGTCACTTAGGATATTTCATTTCGTTTATAATATATCATGTTACCTAGGTTATCTCATTTCATATAAAATATATTATGTCACTTAGGACATTTCATTTCATTTATAATATATCATGTTACTTAGGATATTTCATTTCATTTAGAATATATCATATTAATTAGGATATTTCATTTCATTTAGAATATGTTATGCCATTTAAATTATATCATATCATTTAGGTTGCATTATATTATCTAGACTTTGCTATGTCATTTTATTTATGTCACACATATTCATATTTTTTAAAATATTTTGAAAAAGATAATGATTTTCAATAAAATAAAGATATACCCGAGTTAAAATAATTCATGAGTTCTCTGCCGGATTTGTTGGGGAGGATATCATCAATTATCATTAATAACGGAATATCTTCTTTAAAACGAGAATGATTCGGAAAATTTTTCAAATTAATAAAAATTTCTATATTTTGCAATGTTTGTTGGGGAATATAGAAAAATTTTGAATTAATATATTCCGGATCATTTTCAATTAAAAATGAAATTATTTTTCTTTAAATTGGGGATTAACTTGAAATACTAAATTAAAAACCGACTTTTTATTGAGACTTGAGATAACACACGATTAATAAGGTACCGTTTTATACAGGCGTTGTGGGGGTGCTAATTCTTCCCCGCACGTAACCGAGTCCCGAACTCGATTTTTCAATTTTCTCTAGTTTATAACGCAGATTTGAAATTGGTTTTAAAAATGTTTTAATTAATTTTAAAATATTTTACAAAACCAATTATAATAGGTGGCCGATCACACCTAGCTAAAATATTTTTGGTTTGTATTCTAATTCTAACAGAATCTTGGATATTTGGATCATTGATTGACACAAAATAATTTGGTTTTATTTTAAACCACTACTCCTATAACTAAATTAGACTGCATTCCTCATATTAATGCTTTAATAGGATCATTAAATCTTTTATCTAATGCTATAGCTAATACGGGTGTATCTATTCCTTGTCGAAATAAGGCTTTTATTTCTATTTGGATTATTCCTATATGGATATATCTAAGTTTAGGATACTTTTGTTTAAGTTTCCTAATTTTTTCTTTACTAAATATAGGGATATCTACTAATCCTTCTTCTGAGGCTTTAGCAGTGGTGTTATCGTTAAATTGCTCAAAGTGTCTAGCACTCCAAAAATTAAATTTAGATATTTTATATACTTCTTCCTTAAATAATAAAAAAAATATGAAGATTATAAGTATCTAAAAAGTATAATTGAATATTGAAAAAGCCGATATCAAGTTACTAAACTTCCTCAGGAAAGAGAAATATTTTCAAATGATACAAAATCTTTATAAAACCCATGAAAAATTATTTGAAAAATATAATTATCATTATTTTCTAAACCAAAATGGTGAAGAAAATTTTCTAGTAGAAACCACTGAAGAAAGCAGTGAAGGTAGTAATTCCATATATTCAAAAATTTCTAATATGGAAATTGAAAAAAATAAAAGAAGAAAAGAAATCCGATTAGGAAAAAGAAAGGTAGATCAATCAGATCTCTTAGAAAAAGAGTTAAAAACAAAATCATATACTCAAATCAAGTATGATGAAATAAAATATCTATCAAATTCAAGATTTTGATTAAGTCTTTTATAATTTATGATCATTCTTGTCTTTCCTCTTTTTTGTTCAGCATTATTATTTACTAAAAAGGCTGGGCTAAAATGTGGACTTCTTGTTTCTTTAATCAATCCTTTTTCCAGGAGTTATTTGATTTGTTTATCAAATTCTTCTATGTTTGATTTTGTGTAAACCATAGGGTTACTCTTATAATCATATTTGGTATTGTCACTCTAGTGGCTATAGAAATGTTCTCACGTGCCAGTCGTGTAAATAGTCTTTTGACTTGAGATACCAGGTCATCTTGTATGGGGAGCGTCGTGTTTTGATTTCATCACAAACGGGTCCCAAGAAGGGATGTTTATGGTAGGGTGATTTTGGGTATGACATGGACCATGCGAACGTGGATGAGTGATCCAGAGAGGATTCATCACTCCAAGTGACATCGGAAATATATCTTATTTGTTCTTGGCTTGGGTTAACTGAATAAAGTTTTTGGCCAAAGCACGATGAATTTAGGAGAAATCGTTTCTCTAAATTCATAACGTTAACCATAAGCTACAAGAACTAATATGGATTGAACATGAATAGACAGTGCACCATGCTCATGATGTTTCCGGGATATTTGGTGAAATGACCGAATTACACTGACAGGCTGGTTACTGAAAGGTTTCAAAGATGTCAATTTGACTTTTCAAAATTTATGTGGTCATGATGGGTTGTTAGATCCCGCTCATGATCTATGTTTATAAATTATAAGCTATGCTGAAAAATGTAAATTATAATTTATGCTCATTGCCAACATGTTGGGAACCTAATGGGTCACACACAATAGGACGGTAATGTTGAATTAAACTTGGGATTTGATTAAGTAAGACTTATTGAATAAAAGGTTAAATTTGGAGGACCTAATTGAATAAGTTCAATTTAGGTAAGTTAAGACATAATTTGGATTTGGGAAATCTAAATAATGATGTGGATAAGCTTGTCTTAAAAAGACAATGTCTAATTGTAGACATGTCTTAAGATAAGTTGTCCTGGCTGAAATTTGGAGTTGTCCAAAATGAGAAAAACTTTCTCTTCTTCGAGGAGTTTGATTGCGAATCAAATTCTATCTTCTCGTATTTTACTAAATTAAACATTGCCTCGATTATGTCTAAATTCGGATTCGGCACTAAGAGTTAGTGTTTGACTAAGACTCTTAACACTTGTTAGGTAAAAGAGTTTCACTTGAGTAAGGAGTCTGATTATGAATCAAACTCTGTTAAACCGAGTTGGTTGAATCCTATTAGGATTCTAAGAGGTTGATTAAGAATTAAACTTTTCTCCTTGTGTGAACCGGCCAATGAACATAGACATAATCCGGGATAGGTTCGACCACGGCTTTAAGAGTTAGAGTTTTGGTTGAACTGGGGAACTTGAAGGTGAAAGAGTTTCTCCTCAACTAAGACTTTGATTGAGAATCAAACTCCTATCATTCTCTATCCCATGGCAGCTGAACATGGACACTAAAGGGACTAGGTTCGGCCAAGTAAGCTAAGGGTTAGAGTTTGGCTAGAACTTGGAGACTTTGGAGGTGAAGAGTTCCTCTTAAGATAGAAGTTTCAAAGGGAATTAAACTCTATCCCTTATCCATATTAGTGGCCAGCCATAGCGATGGTTTTGGTAGAGAATTCTTGGATTGTGAATTTCGGGTTTTAGAATTGAGTCTTTTGCTTGAGAGATAAGAGTTTTTACACTTGAGAAAAGAAGTATTCGGCCAAGAGCAATTCCACATAGTTGTACCTCCTTTTCATCTTTTCTTCTTGTTTTTCTTTGTAACCGAACCATAGAAAAATTCTTGGTGAGTTTCGGCTAGAGAGGAAATCAAAGAGAGAACCTTTTGATTTTGATCAAGAGATCAACCAACTAGCATTGGTGAATCCCCGAGCCTTGAAAAGGTTCCAACATCCGTCTATGTGGATCACCGTTGGAGGCAAGACATTTGTGTTGCTCGTGACCTTGGAGAGATCGTGTAGTGGCCATTCCCATTTTGGAGTTCGTGCTGGGATCTTGAGTAGGTATGATCCGAATCACATGAGTGATTTATTTTTGTTTGTTATCAATCACATGTAAATCACGATCTAAAGATCTTGAGGGATCTAGCTGTTTCTTTGTTTTAAATTTATGCTGCATTTTCTGATTATTTTATGTAATTATGCCAAAACTTGTTTGAGCATGAGGCCGGATTATCCAACAGTGCTACCATTGGTTTTGTTGTGTCCTTAGCTTATTGAAGATTCTAGTGAGAAAGTTTCTGTTTGCACATTGAAGATGATAGTCCTTTTTGGCTTTCACTAAGAAAATTTTATTTGCCTGAATTTTGAAATTGATGGTGTTAATATGTATAATTAGGTATTGTTGAATATTGTAAAAGTTTGGATGGATATCAAATCTGTTTGCAATAACACATTTTTCATGTGTGTTGTAAATGAACATCTTCTAAGATATAGCTGCAAAAACATTTTTAAAGATGCAAGGATAAATTATAAATTTTCCACTCAAGTCCATCAAAACAAAAGGCTTTCATTACTGTATTTTGAATGGGATGTAAGTGTAAGAAAATTGATAAGTGTATGGTTTTTCAAAATACAGAGGATGTTTTATTTTAAAGATACTTTTTAAAATTATTTTTATTTCTCTTGATTCTTCTTTTCTCAATCAGAGTATCAAATGATTTGTAATATTTTAAATCCAATATTGAACTGTTTCATATGTTGTTCATCAGAAAAGAGAAAGATCCTGCCAGATTCTTCCTTTCACTCTTATTGATTGCTTCACCTCTAGTTATCGCTTTTTGACATGTCACTTCTCTCTCTCTCTCTCAATTTTTTAAAGAAATCTTTTTGCTCTTCATTGACCATTATTATCACCCATGTATGTGTTTTTAACTTTTTGATGAACTATTTCTTACATTCTTCTGGTGGTTTTGCTGCATGCCAGATATGTATTATATCAAGTACTTCTGCAGGCTTAGAACAGACATTACCATGGATCTTTTATCACAAGGTTCTTGGAGTTTCAACCTTTTTCATTTTTGTTGAGGGGAAGGCTGCCTCTCACAATCTATCTAAAGTCCTAGAATCGATTCTAGTGAGTATAAATCCTTTGTTCCTCCTTTTTATTTGCAATACCTTTTTTCTTATGTTCTATTCCCTTTTGCTTCTGTCGCTATGTGCAAAATGCGTCTTTGGCAGGGGGTGAAAGTGATATATCGAACAAAAGAATTAGAGGAACAACAAGCTAAAAGATTGGTACATGATTTGGTTGAATAGCTTATAACTAAAAGTATTTGTTTTGTTGTGGTCTTGCTCTAGAAGGCATTTTTTGCACCTTTTGTTTTTCTATACAAAACTTAAATAATTATTAGAGAACTCGATGCTAGAGAGAGAGCAAATTTTGGAGGTTAACAAGAGACCTATTTTCAGCCCTCGAATACCAGTGATTTGTAGCAATAAAATCAAAGTATCCATAGTTTTAGACCAAAATACCATTCTGGTAAGCCCACTATATTAGAATAAATTACACATGTGGTTGAGAGACATGAGCTCTGAAGTATATAGTGCTATTTCCCTAGATGTAAACTTAACATTTTTAAATTACCATCAGATTGTGTTCCATCATTTTTATGTGTATATATATTAGTGTGGTTTTTTGGATATGTTATTCTTGATGGGATATTCTATTTGCTTCCGTACAATGATTTCCTGAGATGCCCTTTCTTTCGTTTTCTTTTTCTTTTTTTAGTACTTCATTGAAATACATGTTCTACTCATTGCCAAAGACAAAGGCACTTGTTATATATCCTTAGAATCTAATTTGATGTTCTTCTATTTCCTTTTCCAATTTTGCTTTTGTTGCTTGTATTCTGATCTGGAATGAGACTTGGTTGGCAAGCTTCTTCTACAACCATGTAATTACGAGTTGTTTGTGAAGCAATCCCTTAACATGGAAATAGCTATTGTAATGGCAAGAGTCTGCTATTGCATTTTCATCTCTGGCATAATATATATGTATGTAAAGCATAAATTCATGTTCATGGTAAGGCATAACACTTAGCCTTACTATTTTTTTCCTCGTTCATTTATAGGATGCTGCCATGGATTGGATTATTCATCTTGAAATCGACGAGCTTATATATCCTACGGGTGCTCATGACTATTTTTGAGACAATTGCTGTCAAATGTGCTTGGAAATGTTGATATGGTTGTCTTCCTAAATTATGTGAGTAGAGCTGCTTCATAAATTTAGAGAAAGTTTATTGTGCTTATTTTGGTGGTAAAGAGGTTTAGTTGGTGAAATTGTATTTCTAGTGTTTATTTTGTTCCGTCATTGTTGCTGACACCTGAAGAGAATTAAGAGAATTCTGGAATTCAATTCTATTATGAAAATAATCTGATACAAGATATTTATACAGGAGGATATTAGAATTCTAGGAAGGTTTTGCTAAATCCCTAAAATATATGAAACTAATCTCCTAATTTACATCTATCTTCTTATAATTATGGTCTACTAATTTACAGCTAACAACACTTCCCCTCAAGCTAGGGAGTAGATATTTTCCATCCCTAACTTGCTTACAATCTTCTGAAATGCTGAACTCATCAGCCCTTTAGTTAAGACATCTGTTAGCTGGTTCTCTGTTGAAATATAGGGAGTGCAAATCAATCCATTTTCAAGTTTCTCCTTAATGAAATGTCTGTTAACCTCCACATGTTTAGTTTTGTCATGCTGAACTGGATTATGAGATATATTGATTGTAGACTTATTATCATAATACAGCTTCATTGGAGTCTCCCATTTAATTTTCAAGTCATCTAGGATAATCTTGAGCCATAGCAGTTCATAAATACCTTGTGCTATCGATCGAAATTGTACTTCTGCAGTAGGTCTTGCTACAACCGGTTGTTTCTTACTCCTCTAGGTTACCAAATTTCAGCCAATGAAAGTACAATACCCAGATGTTGATCTTCTGTCAGTAACACAACCAGCATAATCAGCATCTGTGTATGCTTTTACTTCCATACTTTTTCCCTTTCTAAAGAGAATCCATTTTCCTGGGTTTCCTTTCAAATATTGTAAGATCCGATATACTACATCGAGATGGACACCCTTAGGATTTTGCATGAACTGACTCACAACACTCACTGCATATGCAATGTCTGGCCGTGTATGTGACAGATAGATTAGCTTCCCCACAAGTCTTTGATACATGCCTTTGTCAGCTGGTTCTCCTTCATAGACTCTCCTAATCTATGATTTGGCTCAATAGGCGTATCTGATGGTCTACAACCAAGCTTACATGTTTCTTTTAACAGATCAAGGACATAGTTTTGCTGTGAAACAAAGATTCCTTCATTTGACCGAGCTACTTCTATTCCTAAGAAATACTTCAATTCTCCAAGGTCCTTTATTTCGAACTCTTTTGCTAAATACTTCTGAAGAGCCTCCTTTTCATCTGAATCATTCCCAGTTACAATTATATCATCCACATAAACTATCAATGTCGTGACTCCCCCTGAAGCCGAATGCTTGATAAACAATGTATGATCACCTTAACTTTGTTTGTACTTCATATTCAACATTGCTTTGGTAAATCTTCCAAACTATGCCCGAGGAGATTGTTTGAGCCCATACAATGCTTTTTTCAATTTGCACACTTTGTTTTTACCCAGATTTATGCCAAAACTAGGTGGTACTTCCATATAAATTTCCTCTTCAAGATCACCATGTAAAAAGGCATTCTTCACATCGAACTGTTGTAAATGCCAATCATAATTTGCTGTTAGAGATAACAATACCCTTACTGTGTTCATCTTTGCCACTGGTGCAAATGTCTCTTGATAATCCACCCCATAGGTCTGTGTATATCCCTTGGCTACTAGTCTCGCTTTATACCTCTCAATGGATCCATCCGACTTATACTTTATTGTGAAGACCCATTTGCATCCTACTGGTCTCTTTCCAGTTGGTAATTCCACTAGTTCCCATGTTTTATTTTTCTCCAAGGCTTCCATTTCTACTCTCATTGCATGCTTCCATTTCCTCTTTGCCAAGTGCCTGAGATAAGGTTTGTGGGATATCTACAGTGTTTAGATGGATAAGAAAGTTTTTGTGCGAAGTTGATAATTTTTCAAATGACACAAAATGGGATAAAGGAAGTGTGCATTTTCTAACACCTTTTCTTGTGGCTAAGGGCAGATCCAAATCCAGAACAGTAGGTGATATCTCAGTAGAAGGACTTACCTCAGTCCCAAGTGACGATTTGGTTTCTTGAACTTGCACAGGATTGATCACGGACTTTATCCTTCTTGAGTAGGCCTGTAGTGGCTTTGTGAAAGTAGGATTTATTAGTTTTGATGGTTCTTTGGAAAGGTTAGAAGGTAAAGGTGACTCAATAGACTCGGCTTCAAAAATGGGTTCAAAAGGTTCAGAGGTAAATTCTATTTCAGAAGTGGGTTCTATTTGTACAGGAGATATTTTAGCTACCATTGATGGTTCTCTAAAAAAGAAACAAATCCTTGTCCTCCATAGATGATGTCTCCCCCTAAGGATAAAGGCTAGAAAAATAACTTTCGTGTTCAGCAAAAGTGACATCAGCAGAGATAGGTTTTACGAGTGATAGGATTGTAGCATTTGTACCCTTTTTGAGTAGGTGAATATCCTATGAAGACACATTTGACTGCTCTAGGATCTAATTTTCTTCGACTATGAGATTGAACATGAACAAATGAGACACATCCAAAAACTCTAGGGACTAACTTCGTTGACATATTGAAATCTGGAAAATATTTAGAAAACACCTCCATAGGACTTCTAAAATCAAGGACTCGAGACGGGATACGATTTATTAAATGAGCTGCAGTAAGGACATCTTCCCCCCAAAAAGTTTTTGGAACATTTTGTTGAAACAAAAGAGCACGGACAGAGGCTAACAAATGACCATTTTTCCTTTCGGCAACTCCATTTTGTTGGGTGTGTCAACACAAGAAGATTCATGAATAATTCCCTCTTTTTGAAGTATGGAGACAAAGTTTGATTAAAGCAGTCTCTAGCATTATCAGTCCTCAACCTCTTAATTCTAACATTGAATTGAGTTTTGACCATTGTATGAAAAATAGGAAAAATGTTGCTCACATCAGATTTTTGTTTTAGCAAATAAATCCATGAGACCCGAGTACAATCATCTATGAACGAGACAAACCATCGAGTCTTTGAAATGTTTGGAACTCGAGATGGACCCCAAATATCACTGTGGATCAAGGAAAAAGGAATAGTAGTTCTTTTATTACTCAAAGGAAAAGACACACGTCGGTGTTTAGCAAATTCACAAACCTCACAGTGAAACTCATTCAGATTAACATTCTTAAACAAAGATGGAAACATGACACTAAGAACACTAAAGGAAGGATGTCCAAGTCTAAAATGGTGAAGTCAAATTTTGTCTTTATTGGAATGAGAGTTGCTGGACAGAAACAAGAGAGGTGATTTGTTCTCACTATTCACTTGGTCACTAGGTAACTCAAGATAATAAAGGCCATATCTTACCTTAGCATGTCCAATCTACCTCCTCGTAACTTGGTCCTGAATTACACAAGAAATATGAGAAAATATCATACTACAATTTAGGTCTTTTGTAAGTTGGTGAACAGACATAAGATTTGTAGATAACTTAGGTACATGTAACACATTTTTAAGAACTATGGATGGGCTTAGAACAATGTCTCCTTGGCCTGCAACAATGGCCAAGGGATCCATCAGCAATGACTATTTTTTTGTTGCTTGGACAAGGATGTTATGTGAGAAATTTGTATGAAGAATGGGTCATATGATCGCATGTCCCAGAGTCAATAACCCAGGAGTTTGAAAATTCAGAACCGGAGGCACTTAAAGCATATAAAGAATGGGACTTACTCGAATTTTTCAAGGAACAGGTACCTGTAGACTTTTCTAATGAATCAAGAAATGATCTCAGCCGTTCAATGTCATTTTTGTTGAACTCATTATGTTTTCCAATTGTTTAATTGAGAGCCACCTTTTTGGATTGGGCGGTAAAAGCATTATTGGTCATGGAAGACATTTTGAAAGTGCAATGAAGGCTGCTGATCAGTGACCAAAAACTGTATGAAGAGACTGTTTTGAAAGAAAAAATTAGCAATGAAGGCTGAAAAAATTGAACAGAAATTCTGTTTTGGACAGATTTCAGATCCCAGAAGAAAAAAATGAGCCTATAGCTCTGATACCATGAAGAGAATTAAGAGAATTCCGGAATTCAATTCTATTATGAAAATAATCTGATACAAGGTATTTATACAGGAGGATATTAGTATTCTAGGAAGGTTTTACTAAATCCCTAAAAGATAGAAAACTAATCTCCTAATTTACATCTATCTTCCTATAATTATGGTCTACTAATTTACAGCTAACAACAACACCGGAAGTGATTATATCATATAAAATTTTCAAGAAAGCAGTGTCGAGCGGGATGATATCAAGGAACCTTTTATAGAGGTATAATCTCCTCTATTTGTTTCTCATGCTTTACTTTGGCTAGGTTTATAACAATATAACTAATATTAATTTGATGCGAAGATTATTAGGTTTCATGTATTTCATGCCTGTAGAGACCCAATCTTCTTTGTAACTGTCCATGTGCTGTAGTTTTTGCTGGAGTTATGATCATGTATGCATTCATTGTTTATGATTCCATCTTCTATCTTGGCATAGGTCTCAATGTTCAAGAATAACTATGATCATCTTCCCAAGGATGTGTATTTTGGCAATTATAAAGAGGCAACCCGTGGTAATCCAAACTACTTTCTGACCTATGGAAATGGGAAATAAGCTGCTCGTATTCAAGATCATCTTCGTCCTAATGGTGCACGTAGATGGCATAACTACATGAAGACACCAAAGTATGGTATTTCTCATATTTTGTTGATTTTGTGTGAATGAATTAATGTAGTTAAATGTATTATTATGTATATCTGGCATTATGAAGTGCTTACGTGTTTTTCTGTATCAGTGTTGTCAAGGTACTTGCCTAGGTGCTAAGGTACAGTGAAAACATAGTAAAGCGCCTTGCACTGCTTCAGGCATGGCACCCTTGATTAACTGCACACCTTTGTGCCTATGCACACTTTTTTAAGGCCAAAAAATGCAACCAAAAAAAAAAAAGTGCACTGGACTTCAGTGTCATTTTGGTTTCTTTAGTTTTTAGTTTCTTTTATCAGCTTTTCTTTTAATTCCAAAAGAAGATAATAATAGCTCTTTACAAGAATAAAACATTGGATAATAATCATAATGTAGTCCAGGCACAATATTCTTTTTGAAGATTGAAGTGAAAAAACATTGAGCTTTCTTTGATTATGACTTTAGTTAATTATGATAATTTTTCATCTTTGGAACTAGTTAAACAATAAATAAAGCAAATTCTTTGTGTTCTATTCACAAAATCATAAATTTCAAGCTTATTAAATACAATGCAGATAATTAAAATTTTCCTTTTTCTTATAAATACTTTAATTATCTTTTAAAAATTAGCGTCTTATTTCACTTGAGTGATTGCTTTCTTTGCGCCCTGCGCCTTTGATAACACTGACACTTATGTATGATAAGTTGTTAATTGCTGTCAAACGCGGTTGATCTCTACTTTAATGAGTTCTTATCCGTTCTGTTCCTTTTCTTTTTATCTCCTTTTTACAAGGCATATACTTAGGGTTGAAGAGCACAACTTCTTTCCTTTCTTATTTTTAGGTATAAAAGTACCTTGATTTTGTGTAATACTTCATAGTGAGATCAAATTGGATGAGGCTGCTGTTCTGCATTATACATACCCCAAAATTTCTGATCTCACTTCAAGGCGTGATCGATGTGGCTGCAATCCTACAAAGGAGGATGTTAAAAGATGTTTCATTTTAGAATTTGATAGAGTTGTGAGTTCCAATTGATGTACCATCAATATTTTCCTTTTATATGTTTTCTAACTTGTGTTTCAGTTTCTCTTGCCGTTGCTTTTACTTGGAGGATTTCCTGCTGTTTTCCATTTGGGTTATCCATCTAATCTTAGATGAGTTTGTCATTTTCCTGACATTATAATTAATAGGTGGGCTTTCCTTGAAGTCGGCTTTGACCATTTTATAAGTAGTAGTCATAGACATAATGCACGGTTTCTGACCTAATCTTTGCATTATAATCATGTTAGGTAAGTCTGCCAGTGCAAGGTTGTCATCAAGTGGTAATCATGTTAATTGTGACTTATGGTTGTGTTATAGAAAGTTCCATGTTTATATTACATTTGACTAGTAATGTTTGTACTTATTAGGGAGGGAGAGAGTTGGGGAGATCTCAATGATGATATATATATATTTTTGGATAATTAATCTCAATGATGATCACTTGTTTACTAATGCTTGTAATATTTAGATGAAGGGAAGGGTCAAGCACTTTCTAGGGTACTCTATATGGTGAATTGGTGATGGACTTTCAATGATATTCCTAATATTTTGGGTTAATTTGCTTACAGTTCTTTCATGTTGTATTTCATACAGGCATTCGTAATTACTTCAACTGCAACGGAGGAGGAAATGCTTCGCTGGTAATACTTATATTAGCATATTAAATGTCCTCTATTTTCATGTTTTTTGTTTCAAATATAAACAAAATAGAGCTTCTGGTGTTGCATGTTATGAGAGAGAGGGTTCTAGTTTTTACCTTAAAAAGTTGCTTTTTGAGGAGCTATTCTGAATGGGTCTTGGAATGTTGATTCCTTGAAATCTCTTATAATCTAAGTGGAATTTAATGATATGTTTAGACTAAAAAGAAGTGTCTTTAGTATCCACTCTAGTGATTTCTTGTAGGATTATTTCATACATGAGACTGTCTTCACATGTGTCAAATGCCTACACTTACTGGGCTTACTATAGCCGATCATCTCTTTGCAAATTGTTAGACTGTCGGAGAATTGTTGATGATGATCTACTCTTTACTTTCCCAAGTGGACGAAATTGTTTATCACCAATCAATTGATTTTATGATTGTGTGGGATTGGAGTTTATTTTTTTCTTCCTCAACTAATATTGTTCTTCTTACTTAGCTAGGTACCATGAACGGTGGTGTGGACGGACTGATAAAGCATTGAACTTGAAACTTTTGAGGAAGGGCATCTTAACTCGGATTTATGCTCCCATGGTGAGTAAAATAAAACTATGTGCATGTCAGTCAATCTGAAGCCTGCCTTGTGGTTTTTTGCTGATCTTTGGTATGGAATATTTTGTGGTTGAAGTGTCGTCAGATCCTCAAATCATTCACTTTTTTCCCTGTTCACATGCTATATATATATATAATTCAAGGACTTAGGGAATATATCTGGTATTTTCAGTTCTGTAATACAAGCAGCGCAGACGAGTCTCTCAAAGGACAAGTTCTTGTCTTTCAGTTCAGAGTAGCAACTCTTGTAGGGTAGATAAACCTGGAATAATTTCTTTCAGGAAGATTGGTGTCAAAGAATCTCAGGCAACTGCCAGAAGGATCTTGGAGATTATAGTAGATCATGTATAAGTGAGAGGTGTAGACTAGAGCGGGATTTTGACTACAGATTGATGATTGTTGCTGCCTGCATCTTTGACTACTCGCTCGAGGCTGTAATGTAATATCAAACTGGCTCATCATATTATTTAGTTGACGCACATGGAGAGTTCAGTCCACACTCAGGTTATCAATCAAATTCAGATATATTTCTTTTGCATTTACTTGAAAAGAATTGCATTTCTGGAATGCTTCCAGAATCCAGTGAAAATACTAAGATTGCAGTTGCAGCCACATTGTAGTAGTAGCTGTTTGATTAAATTCAGGTGAGCTGTCCTCTTTAAGTTTTAGCTGTATGCATCCCTCACTTTCTTTTCTTATTCATAATGCAGGCATAGCCATAGATTTACCTTGGTCTTAGGTTTTGGTTTTCCCATTTTTAAATTTTAATAATTCATCTCTCCTAATCCTAGATGCTGTACATTTTATTTAGTATGCAATTTTTTTACATTTTCTGCACATAACTTGAGTACTTAACATTTATAAAATCCGTACACAAGCAAGCACGTCACTAGTATTCTAGTCAATATAGATTAACAAATAGTAAAAGCATATTTCGCGGTTGGAACGTCAAAATTATTTTAACAACTTACTTGTATTTAGGATAATAAGTAATTGTAATGAAGGAACCGACTAAACGGATCGATGATAGATGGGATCATGTTTTTCTTTTAATTGTTCAAGGCTACACCAAATGTTTAATTGAAGCTTGAAATCATGCATTAACTTTTTTAATAGATATGATAATTCGTATAAGCTTGTTGTGTTTTGTTTTTTTTTATATTAATTTTATAAATATAAATAAAATATAAATTATTAAATTTGTTAAAATCTTAAACTCGAATATTATATGTGTATTAAATATGTCATATTTATTAAAAATGTAATTTTTGTCTCGTAATTTCATTTTATGTTTAAAATTATCAAATATACTTTTCAGCACTCAAAGGAAATAGACAACAGACCTATTAACAATATTGGATTTTGCCAAGAAAATATATAAAAGTATTAAAATTATTTAATGCGATACTTATATTAAAAAATTTCGATGACGTACCCAAACTTGCAGTATCAATCAGTCGTAAGCGTTAATGTCATTAAGAAAAATGTTAACGTGATTGTCAGCCAATAAAAATTGGATACATGTATAGATATTGTACGCGTGGATGACATGTGCTCATATAACTGTTACGTATTATATAATTTTAAAAAAAAAAAAAAAAAAATTCAAAAGAAAAATAAGAAATTATTTTTTGAACAATTATAAAAATCTCAAAATTCAAAAATACAAAAAATTCAAAAATTATGCTTTTCTTTAAAAAAAAATTACAACTTTTTAAAAATCTGAATTAAAAAAATTCAAAATTTGAATTTTAAAAAAAAAAAAGGAAAATTTTAAAAGTTAAAAAGAAAAAAAGAAACGTTCAAAAATAAAAAGAAATAGGAAAGGGAATAAGGGAGAGAGAGGAGGAGGAGGAGGAGGAGGAGGGGGAGAAAGGGGTTGTGTTGGTGTCGATCAATTGGTCTTGTGGGATCGAAAACGATATGTCTCGGATCTAAATTGAGAAAAAAATCAAGAAAATTGAAAACCCATCGTAGTGTTCGATTTGATTTTCATTGAATTTGGTTCGATTTCGGTTCACAAGTTAAAAGCTGTAATTATTCGAATTGAACTGAATTTTGTTTTTCATTAATTTTTAATAATATAAAAAAATATTTCATTTCTAAATTAGCAAAAAAATAAAAAAAAAATACTATAAAAGATACATTTTTAGAATTTTAAAAATCGATGAATCGAACCAATTCGAATCAGTGAAATTTGATTTAGGTCGGTTAAAGATGTTATTCGATCTGATTTTTTAAAAAATCAAAATACTACATATTAATCGTAATTTTTATTCAAAACGAATCGAACTATTATCACCTTTACTTGGACTAGGCAAATCAATTCCAATCTACTTGGTATGAGGTAGATCGACCTCCATCTGCCTCAGGCCGATCAACCGGCACAAATCACCCTCATCTTTCTTGTCTCTCTCTCCGATTTACTGCTCTCTTCTTTTTTTTTTTTTTTTGAAATTTTTGGAAATTAAAATTTTTCCAAAACTTTTTTTGTTAAAAGATTTCAGATTTTTTTTTTTTTTGTATTTTTTAATTTTGAACTTTTTGGATTTTTTTCAAAAAAATATAATTTTCTTTTTTATTTCTATTTTTTTAATTATTATTAAAAAAAAAAATTATGATACATTTCTGCCACGTAAGTATTATATGTCATTTTTCATTGACAATGTTAAGGGTTGGAGTTAGTTATCGCATTGAATATTTTTCAATATTTAGTCTTCATAACACATTAAATCTATATAAAATATCAAGTATCATTAATGACAGTATCATGACAATTAGCAAATGAGTACGACTTTGTCAAACAATTTTTTTTTTTTTTAAAGCAAGAAGAATTTTATTGACTTGGTCTTCTTGAAAGGTAATTTTCCTACCAAGCTTCCTCGAAAATAATGGATGATCCTTTGGCTTTCCTCTTCTTCTATGTTCTGAGCTGAGTGTAGAGACTTAGGATCTCCGAAAAGAAAAGAAAAGAAAAAAAGGGTGAAGGGAACAACGTTAATAATCTCCTAGTTAAGTTCTTTGGTCACATGCACCATATAGACCGGCCTTTACTACCTTTGCCTGGGAAGTAATATGCGCTTGTGCAGTCTTAACTTGTCATTCAACTGCAAATTTAACAAAGTATTGAGCTTTATTACAGCTTCTTCGATCGTCAACGGTCTTGGCTAGAGGCCACTGCCAACACCACCTTCGTTGAACTGTTAAAGAACATGGCAGAAGCATTTCTCTCTCAGGTTGCAGCAAGTACAGCTCTAAAACTGGTCTCCTTGGCTATTGAAGAGCTAAGACTGCCATGGGATCTCGAATGCGAGCTGAAAAAACTTGAGGCCACAATGTGTACTATAAAAGCGGTGCTTCTGGATGCTGAAGAGCAGCAGGGCAAGAACCATGAGTTGCAACTTTGGCTATGGAAGCTTACAGATGTTTATTATGATGTTGAAGATGTTCTTGATGAATTTGAGATCACTTTAGCTGAGCACAGAGAGAAACACAAATATAGAAGCTCCCGAAGAATGCTACGCAACTTCTTTTCAAACTCTAACCCTCTTACTATAGGTCTCAAGATGGCTCATAAAGTTAAGGATATAAGAAAGAGGTTAGATGAGATTGCAGCTGATAAGTCAAAGTTTCATCTGATGGAAAGGGTTGACAGAAGACGTATTGTGCAAAGGGAGAGGGAGATGACCCACTCATTTATCAATTCTTCTGATGTTATCGGAAAGCATCATAGACATTTTAATGTATCAAGGTGAAGCTGAAGATCTCTCAGTTATTCCCTATGAAGCATAGGTATGCCGAAGGGGTAAGAGTACCCGTACCTGGTACGGGTACGCCTGGATACGTACTAGGTACGTACCGATTTTTTTTTTCAAAAAAGTAAAAATGGGTACGGCTTGGGTACGACTAAGTGTGGGTTGGGTACGGGTTGGTTGGACTTGGCTTCTTCAAAAACCACAACTAAAGAAGGAGAGGTTGCATGGAGGGAGATGATGATGGGTTCTTCACTTCTGCAAGGGTAGCTTAAGCAGGAAAAAAAAAGACAAATAAAAAGATTTATCAGTCACAGGAAAGAGAAAGGAATGATGGAATGAATTCAATTTTCAAATTCAAAAGGATTCAACAAAAGCAGTTATTATGACCAAAAAAAAAAACTCAACAGCAGTGTCTGCGTCTGCGGCTGAAAGGAGATGGAGAGAAAGAGATGAAAAAATTGAATAGGTTAAGATGAGAAATTCGGGGTTTTTGTTTTATTTTAACTTGGGCTTCAAATGTTTAGTTCCATAATCCATTCTCTTAAAAAATAATTAATCTTTGTCAAGTCCAAAAAGAAAATTGGATCTCTTTATATTTTAGACTTATGATCATATAAAATCCAATTTTATTTTGTAAAATTTAAGATTACTAAAAGAAAAAAATTAATAATAATTAAAAATAAATTGTTTAAATAAAATTAATTATATAAATTTAACCCAAACAATAAAATTATTATATTTTAAGCTATATTTTATTTTTAAATTATTGTATAAATGAATCAAAATTATTTAAAATTGATAATAAATAAAAATAAATAAAATATTTTTATAACGTACCTTTACCTTAGTTTTTTAAAAATTGCCGTATCTCGTACACATACCCATACAGAGTACGGGTACCGTACCCGTATCCATGCAACGTAGGTTATTCCTATAGTTGGAATTGGCGGTCTCGGGAAAACCACTGTTGCTTAAATGGTGTACAATGATGAAAGGATGGATTCCAAGTTTGATCTAAAAATGTGGATATGTGCGTCAGCAAACTTCAATGTCGCTAAACTCACAAGGGATATCTGCAATTTGGCCACAGGTACAACAAATTGCAGTGACTTAACAGTTGAACAGTTGCAAACTTGCCTACGGCGAACTTTGAAGGGTAAGAAGTACTTACTCATTCTAGATGATATGTGGAATGAAAATAGAGCAAAATGGATGGAGTTGAGAGATTTTTTAAGTGGCAGTGGTAGGGCTAGGGGGTCTAAAATTGTTGTGACTACGCGCAGTCCATTGGTTGCCACCATTATGGGCACCGTTCCTGCACACAGTTTAGCAGGTCTTGGTCAGGAAGACTGCTTGTCTTTGTTTCTGAAATTGGCATTCTCTGGAGGAAACGAGAAGCAATACCCTAACCTTGTAGAAATTGGGAGGGAAATTGTGCAAAAATGCGGTGGTGTTCCCTTAGCAGTATGCACTTTAGGGAATTTGCTTTATTCAAATACAGATGAACGAGAATGGCTGTCTATAAGAGATAATGATATCTGGAAGTTTAAACAGAGAGATAATGGGATACTATCAGTTCTAAAATTGAGTTATGATCTAATGGAGCCTTACTTGAAACAGTGTTTTGCATTTTGTTCACTCTTTCCGAAAAATTATGTGTTTTACAGCTTTGAGCTGATTCAATTTTGGATGGCACTTGGGCTTCTTCAACCTGATCTTGAAAATGAAGAGTTGGAAGACACAGGGCTGCGATATATGAAAGAATTATGCTCTGTATCTTTTCTCCAGGTTGTTGAGGATTACGACTTCTTTTTCACTTGTAAAATGCATGATCTCGTTCACGATTTTGCATTATCAATAGCACAAAAGGAGTGTTGCACCCTAAGTGACCTTCCTGCAAAAGTTCCTGAAACGGTTCGCCATTTGTCATTTTCTGAGACTAATTTGCTTGGCCAACAAGAAGTTCCAAAATCATTACTCCGACTGGACAAGGTGCGTACAATGTTTTTCCCGATCAGAGGAGTAGGACCTTGTAGTGAATCTGTTAAGTGTTATGGTATTTTTACTGTAACCTTATAATTTACTTTTCGTATTGTTTTGAATGTAAATCTTGGATATGCTGACATTGTATTTGTCATGTTGATTTTTCCAAGATGTTGTTGTACTTAATTCAAAAACTTAGAAAGTTGTTGACATACTTTTGGTGTAACAGTACATACTTTTGGTGTAACAGTGTTGGTGGTTGAACCACTGATTATGTAATTCTTATTTTAATGAAAATGAAACATGCTCAGCAGACAATGTGAGATATTCTTCAATCTGTTCTGTTTTTCTCAAGCTCTTTTTCTCTCGGGTTTTCTTCTCTTTTTTTCTCTTGCTCCAACAATTGGTATCAAGAGCTTATAGTGATCTTAAAGGGCCTGAAAATACTTGAGAGTCAATCTCAATATATCAGCCAGCATCTGCCAATGGTTTCAACTAGCTGCTCCTTGCCTGCACCTCCTGTTTTCTCTGGTGAAAACTATCAAATATGGTCTATCAAAATGAAGAC
This sequence comes from Fremontodendron californicum, assembly GCA_030761205.1. Lineage (NCBI taxonomy): Eukaryota > Viridiplantae > Streptophyta > Magnoliopsida > Malvales > Malvaceae > Fremontodendron > Fremontodendron californicum. The sequence goes on from JAULJL010000005.1 coordinate 29,691,757, forward strand.
ATATTTGAGTGCTTTGATCTATGGGATGTGGTTCAAAATGAGACTCAACCACCCCATCTTCCAGCCAATCCAACCGTAAACCAGATGAAAAACTATAGTGAAGAGAAAGCAAAGAGATACAAGGCCAAAAGTTGTATTGAATCATCGGTTTTTGATGAGATTTTCATCAGAATAGTGAACTTTGAAACTGCAAAACAAGCTTGGGATTTACTCAAGGAAGAATTCCAAGGTAGTGACAAAACAAGACAGATGCAAGTGCTGAACCTCATGAGAGAATTTGAAGTGTTAAAGATGAAGGATACAGAGAAGCTGAAAGAGTACAATGACAGACTTATGAAGGTGGTCAGTAAGATTAGATTGCTTGGAGAGGAGCTGTCAGACAGAAGGATTGTTGAAAAAGTCCTAGTCAGTCTACTAGAAAGATTTGAAACCAAAATCTCATCTCTTGAAGACTCCAAGATCTGACCAAGATCTCCCTAGCAGAATTGTTCAATGCCCTGCAAGCTCAGGAGCAAAGAAGGGCCATCAGACAAGAAGGCTCAACTGAAGGAGCACTTACTACTAAAGAAAAGGGGAAACAACAATCTGATTTTAAAGGAAAGAAGCAATAGGACAGAAGATCCAAGAACACTGGAAAGAAAGGAAAGTTTCCAATCTGTTCTCACTATAAGAAGACCACACATCTGGATAAATAATGCTGGTACAGACCTGATGTTCAATGTAGGTATTGTAAAGAGCTTGGCCACGTAGAAAAAGTTTGCAAGAACAAAAACCAACAGCAACATGATCAGCAAGCCAAAGTTACAGATCTACCACAGCAGGAAGATGAACAAGTCTTTGTTGCCTCCTGCAATGCAACTGGATCTTCCTCTGGTTCATGGCTGATTAATAGTGGGTGCACTCACCATATGGCATCAAATGTCAACTTGTTCAAGGAACTCGACAATACATGGAACTACAAAGTCAGAATTGGTAATGGAGAATACATAGAAGTCAGAGGAAGAGGAGTTGTGTCTGTTGAAACATCATCAGGTACCAAACTTATTTCAGATGTTTTGTTTGTACCAGAAATAGATCAAAATCTCCTAAGTGTAGGTCAATTGCTAGAAAAGAACTATTCCTTACTGTTTAAGGATAGGACATGTGTTACTAATGATCCATCTGGCCATGAGGTCTTTACTGTTGGTATGAAGGGCAAATGCTTTGCTTTAGACTGGGATCAAACCAGTTCATCAGCATATTCTGGTTCAGTAGATGAATCTGAACTATGGCATAGAAGAATGGGGCATTTCAACTATAGGGCCTTGAATCACATGCACAAAAATGAGTTAGCACTCAACATGCTTGCTGTTAAAGTTCACTCTAAAGTTTGTGAAGTCTGCCAGCTTGGAAAAATAAGCAAGCTCCCATTTCCAATCAACAAGGCTTGGAGAGCCTCTGAGAAGTTGCAACTGATTCATACAGATGTTTGTGGTCCCATGAGGATACCTTCCTTAAATAGCAGCAGGTACTATATTGCCTTCATTGATGATTTCTCTAGAATGTCTTGGATTTATTTCTTGAAACTGAAATCTGAGGTAGCAAAAGTGTTTTGGAAGTTCAAGGCTTGGATTGAGAACCAGAGTGGCTGTAAAATCAAAATCTTGAGGTCAGATAATGGTACAGAGTACACATCTGACAAATTCAATAATTTTTGCAAGATTGCAGGCATTGAACATCAACTAACAATTACCTACACTCCACAACAAAATGGAGTCAGTGAAAGAATGAATAGGATTGTTATGGATATGGCTAGATGCATGTTGTTTGAGAAGAAACTACCTAAGAAGTTTTGGGCAGAAGCAGCAAACACAGCAGTCTATCTTCTGAACAGACTGGCAACCAAAGCTTTGAAAGGGAAAACACCATATGAAGGCTGGAATGGGACTAAACCCTCAGTTCATCACCTCAGGGTGTTTGGTAGCATTTGTTATGTGTATGTTCCTGAAGTCAAGAGAGACAAGCTCGACCAGAAAGCAGAAGTGTGTATCTTCCTGGGCTATAGCAATGTCACCAAAGGGTATAGAACCTTCAATCCACTCACTAGAAAGATGATTGTTAGTAGAAATGTAAAGTTTAATGAACTTGCAACATGGAACTGGGAAAGACAAGAAGAAGAGACTGTCAAGCAAGTTGTTTCAGACTTAAATACTTAGCAGCAAGAAAATCCTATGTTTGATGATGAAATCACTGACCATGAGCTTGTAAAGGGAACCAGGTCACTTGTTGATATTTACCAAAGCTCTCATATGGCTATTCTCGAACCTGCAAATTTCAGTAAAGCCTACAAGTCCTCTAAATGGAGAGATGCAATAAAGGAGGAGATTCTTATGATTGAAAAAAACCAGACACAGATGCTAGTAGATAGACCTGGCAACAAAAATGTTATAAGAGTCAAGTGGATCTTTAGAACCAAGTTAAATGCAGATGGTTCTCTCAACAAACACAAAGCCAGACTAGTGGCCATAGGGTGCTCTCAGCAGTATGGCATTGACTATTCAGAAACCTTTGCCCCTGTTGCAAGGTTGGACACTATAAGGTTGTTACTGGCTTTAGCAGCTCAGAAAGGTTGGAAGATTTTCCAGCTTGATGTGGAATCAGCATTTTTCAATGGTTATCTCCAGGAGGAGATTCATATTGAATAACCTGAAGGTTTTGTTGTCAAAGGGGATGAAAACAAAGTTTATTTGTTAAAAAAGGCCTTGTATGGCTTGAAACAAGCTCCAAGAGCTTGGTACTCCAGAATTGATGATCATTTGCTGAGTTTGGGGGTTTAAGAAAAACCTTAGTGAAGCCACATTGTATGCTAAAACCACTGATAACAGTGAAATGTTGGTTGTGTCTCTTTATGTTGATGATTTGTTGGTGACATTGAGCAATTCAAGACTGGTGCAGGACCTTAAAAGCCAAATGATGGAAGTTTTTGAGATGACTGACCTAGGAGAGATGTCATACTTCCTTGGGATTGAAATTTCACAATCTCAACATGAAATTTTCATCTCTCAGAAGAAGTATGCCCAAGAAGTCCTAAAAAGATTCAATATGGATAATTGCAAGTCAGTTTCCATTCTTTTGGGTCAGAATGAAAGACTCAGCAAAGTTGATAACTTTGCCAAGGTAGATGAAACAGATTACAGGAGATTGATTGGGTGTTTGATATACCTAACAGCAAGCAGACTAGATATAATGTTTGCTATTAGTCTACTCTCTAGGTTCATGCACTGTCCAAGTGAAGCACATCTCAGAACAGCCAAGAGAGTTTTAAGATACTTCAAAGGAACCATTGATTTTGGTATCCTATTTCTAAAATCAGATGAAATAAAATTATCATTACATCGAGCTTTTCTCATTCTGATGATGTCACCAGAAGTAAGAGTAAGCCTTCTCATATGATATTTTTAAGGAAACTTGAGTGGACCTTGGAGCTACAATCCTGTTTCCCGTACGCCCATTAATATTTGTCCTTGTCTTATCATCCTTGTCAGTGAAAAAGATGCAGATAAGGATTAAATAGGTATCAATTGTGCCCAATACCCACTTCCCATCAAAGGTAACATCAACATGAGTGATAGGTGACCCAATGCCTGGAAAAATTGTTTTGGCCTATCTCATAGAATTGGTTGAATACAACCGAATCTTCCCCTCAAGAGAACCAACAACAATAAAGCCATCCCTAGTGGTTGGAAAGCATTGGAATTTAGTCCCTCTTGAAAACTGATGTCCTTGTGCCCAATTCAGAATAGGGTTACTAGTAGCAAGATTCTAAACCTTTCCATTCGGTCTCGAGTATCCCACTTGCAAAGCCTATTATCACCCAATCCTAAAAATGTGGTTCTTGATGGTTCCAACTATGTTCCTCTGCTATCATTCATAATATCCCTCATTGTAATATCAGTCCCATCTTTCCAAAACTTCCAATCATTAACAATCTTTCTAGTCTCAATATCCAACTGATGAAGCCTTGTTGTGTGAGGCTTCCACTCAATCATAGGACTCATGAGCAACATATTCGTCTCAGCTCTCATAAGAAGCACCTTCTTTGGGGTAGAATGCACCAAATTTGAAGCACTCCTCTGATTTCCACAGTAAAATTTCGCATAAACACCTTTACCATGAATCCCATGAGCAAAATTCTTAACAACTTGGATACACGAATCACCCACCAAGATAATCCCATGATCAAAATTCGAAGCACTCCTTTGATTCCCACGGTAAAATTTCGCATAAACACCTTTACCATGAATCCCATGAGTAAAATTCTTAACAACTTGGATACACAAATCACCCACCAAGATAATACCCAAAAAGCTAACAGAATTTGGGTGACTTCTAAATTCCAACATGGCATCAAAAATCTTTAGAACTTCATGTGCTAGCTCATGATGTGAAAGCCCCATGATCACAGAATTCCATGAAACCAGCTCCCGAGAGACCACAATTAAGAATATGTTATAGGCATCATCTATTAACCCACCTTGCATTGACTAAATCTACACCAATGACAACAATAGACTCAAAGTCAGGCTTTTTAAGCTCAAAGTAGTTGGGGTTTGGGATCTCTTGAGGCTTCCAAATACCCTTATAATTGGGGTTGTCAATTAGTGTGTGAGACCATTTCCTCTTGTAAACTGGATTCCTCTTCCATTCACCACAATCAGGGGCTGTTTCATAGTTTGGGTTAGATAACAGGGAAGGAAGAAATGATTGTGTAGTGCACGAGAGGTGTTTGGTAATACCAAGGTCAAAAGGCTTAGTTTGGTTAAAAACATGAGTCAGGTTCTTTGGTGAAAATAATCAAATAGCTTTAGAGATTTTAGGCTTCATGTTACTAATGAAGTTACTGAGAGCATAATCATTAGATGGTTGTATATGATTTAATGAACTCTCAAATGCCTCACAGTATTCATCTACATTATGGGTTTGGCTCACATTAACAAGTTCAAATATAAGATCAGTATTGGGTTTTGGAATCAACACCTTCGTTTAAGTAGTGGCTCCCAACAACTTGGTCTCATAAGAAGAACCAACACTTTGGTCTCCTCAAAGGCGTCCAACACCGCTGTCTGTTTTGTCTTTAAAGAATCTGACTGATCTCCTGAAAATTCAACTTGGATAGGTTCATGGATTTTTCTTCTAGCGATAATATCATCAAAACATAATAGCATTCTTTCGAACATTTGTTCCATTTTTGTGCGCATAATCTCCAAATCCTTACGCATTTCTTCACACCCTTCTGTCGATCATTGTTCTGCTATAGCCAGAATCGATTGCTCTTATACCAATGATATGAGTTATTTGTTCTTTGCAAGAAGATTCCAGAAAAAGAAAAAAAAAATGTAGCCTAGGGAGAAAAGGAAGAAGAAAGAGAGAGAGAGAATGTGTAACAGAATTTTCTTCTTGATGAGTGTCAGTTGAATGAATCATTTTTTACACATTGACCCATATATATCACGACTCCAACTTCCTAGTTCTTTTTAACTAACTTAAACAAACTTAATTTACTTAGACTAATTAGATTGAACTCATTAATCCTACTGACTTTACTAGGCTGGACTAGGTAGCTATTCGGCCTGTAACACAAGATGATGATAGAAGAGAGAACATAGATGAAAAGAAGAATGGGTGGGAGACTTTGGATGCTGCTTTGAAAAGTAGGAGAAGGGAACAACTGTTAAAAAGATGTTGAAGAGACAGAAATAGAGAGAAAAAGAAAGAGGCGTCGCACCAAAGATCAGAATATAAAAACAAATGGCTACCGAAAGTTTATTGTTGGTTTATGGTTTTGAGTTATTTGAACCCAGACAGGTTTTTAAAGTCAAAACCCATTTTAAGAAATTGGAATGTAAAAAAAAAAAAAAAAGTGTTTGTTTTTGTATTCGTATTATTTTTTCGTGTCATTATCGTATTCAATGTATTACAAATTTATATAAATTTTGACACGATAATAATTAGTTTTATGTAGATTTTGACACATTCGTGTATTCGTGTCATGTTCATTTAAATTAATTTACAACCGATTGATTAAAATTTTAATTCCTAGACTCTAACACTATATATAATAACATCAAGCTTTTTTTATTTTCTAATTTTTCACACCCACTGCCTGCACCGTACATACTTTATCATACTTCAAAATAATAATTAAAAATTATAAAATTAAAATAAATTAATAATTTATGTTACAGTTAATATTTTTATTAAATTAATGTTTTTAAAATAAAATTATACTTAATTTAAATTTGGGTCATTTCGGATTAATTGTTTGGGTCAACTCGAGTTCGGGATCGGATTAATTCGGGTTCAAGTCAATTTGAATTCAAGTCATTTCGGGTTCGGATTTCAAGTCCGGGTTGGATCGGGTTCGGGTTGTTGGCTTTTCTGGTCAAATTAAGTTGGATCGAATTTGAATTTGAATAAATTAATTGAATTTTTTAAGTTCGAGCCAGAATTGACAGGTCTAACTATAAGTTATAAATTGGTGATAAAGTTTTTCTAATAGAAAATTTTGGCCAAATGCTGATGACAATTGCTGCCAATTAAATTAAAGTGTTACGGTAAGTACTCTGCTGAGATTCTAATAGATCACCATTGTTTCTTGAAGAAATTCAGCATTAAAAAAAATAAATTAGAAGAAAATTACTGTAAGTAATTATTCTTCTGACTTTGGTGATGTTTCATTGATACTGATTGATAGATTGGCTTTGGACCATTTGAATGCCAAAACTTTACTTTTTTAGATTTTAGAGTGTGTTTAGACAAAGAATTTAAAAATTTAAAATAAAAGTATTTTAAAATGCATTTTTTAAATATTAGTATTTATAATTATTTTGTTTGGATAAATATTTTTTGAAAGAAAATTTAGGATAATGAAATTTTATAAAAAAATAATTATAAAAGAAGAATAATGATATTAAAAATAAAAAATACATATATTATATAATATGCAATATGAATATCATTAATTTTGTAAAAATGTATAGGTATTATTAATAATATAAAATAAAAATATATATTAAAGTTAAATCAAATTATATTTTGTTTTTTGAGTTTTGCATTTTATAGTGGACCATGTAAAATAAAGTGAAATGGGATTTGAAAGAATTTTGAAAAACTACATTTTCAGATGGAATTTCAAAAAAGAATTTGAGATGCTCAATTTTTTTTTGAAATTTTTTAATAATTTTTGAAATTCTTCTTTAATTTTAGCCAAACAAATAAATTCATTTTTGAATTTTTAAAAATCTTGATTGAAATAAAATATATCGTCTAAACACAACGTAAAGGTTGATGAGGTCATTTATAAGAGGTTAAATTCTCATTCCTAGGAAAATCAAAAGGCATGCATCAAACTTAAAACTTAGATGCTTTTATTAAATGCTAAATCTCAACTTTGATATGAAACAAAATATATTATATAAAGGAGATCCAAAAAAATTAAAAAAGAAATTGCAAGTATTAAAAATAAAATCCGGCATTGCAAGAATCCATTTCGCTTAAAAAAAAATGAATGAATTATTTGAGTTAAGTCCAAAAAAAAACTTTGGTTATATATAAAAACATTATTGAATTTCAGTTATATACAAAATGTAAATTTTATTGTTTTATAATAACTTCGTTTTTAAGATTTAAATACGAGATTTCCTCTCTTTTTTTTTTTCAAACTTGGCGTTTCGCCTTAATAAAGAATACATAAAATAAAACTTAGGCAGAATATTAATCGTTTAAATGTTTTATTCATTTGATGCAATAAACGTAATTTTGTTAATAGATTTCCATCTCCATTTATGAAAAAAAAATGAGCAGAAAATTATACAGCTGACAGTTAAGATTTGGATCATAGAAAATAAAGAAATTAGTTGGGTGTCAGCATGGACGACTATTTAATTTTAACTTTAGATATTACTAGTGAAAGAAAATATAGGTGAAAAAAAAAGGGGTGAAGTAAAGAAGTTATCTAATTATTATAAAGTAGTGGAGAAAAAAAAATATGTGAATAAAATGAGTACTAAAATTGGATAATTTATTTTTTTTAATTGTGTTTATATAAAAAAAATGAAAAAGAAAAAAATATTTTTATTTTTATATTGTTTTGATTTTTTATTTTTAAATAAAATTTTAATTAAATTAACGTTAATTGATTGGTAATATAATTCAATAAAAAATTATAATTAATATATATAAATATTATATGCAACAAGTGAGAATGGGGAAAAACCGAAAAAGGGCATAAAATAAAACCGTGTGGACTCACTAAAACTTTGATGAATGCTGAGCCTCAGACCCCAATTGTTACGAGCGTGATTGTCGGGGATCGAAAGGCCTCAAGTTTTCCATCGTTCTAGATATGTGACATGATTAAATTCCTTTTTCAACATAGGAAACTTTGTCAAAAGTTTGTCATGTGGCTAAAGTCTTAAAGTAAGACACATGATTTATGTATATGTATTGTGTTAGTATATTTTTATATGTTATAATCATATTTAAAATATTATATATTTATATAAATTTTGATATTTTAATAATTCGCACAGTATAAATTTTAATACGTTTGCATATTAATATCATATCGTGTTTTATGTCATATTTTAATTATTTTTATCATATTTTTATCGTATAATTATATCGTGTTTAAAGTTGTTAGATTTATTTGAACACAAAGAGATTACAAAAGTGCAAACTTGCATAATCAATTTGTATTTTTTTTTTTCCTTGAATTTTAGTCTTGTACTAAGGAAAGGATGAACTTTTAAACTCGATAAGTGAAGCTAGATCATTGACATATGTTTACTTAATAATTTAGTTATTTAAATCTATAACTATCTATAAAAATTATTCCCACATACATAAAATAGCTTAATTTAGAATTGTAAGATATTATTTTTGTGACAAATCAGCTTAGCCATTAAAGTTGATTTGAGGGATAATTATGATAATGGTTATATTTATTGAGTTAAATTTGATTTTTTTTTTTTTACTTTACATAATATTATTATTATTATTTTTATTATTTATAACAAACTATAAAAGTTATCCCCAATTCATTGTGGTTGCTCAATTTGGAATTTTAGAAATATAAATTTATGCCAACTAAGATATGTCATTAAAGATAAGTAGGAGGTTAATTAAGGTATTTGAGTTTAAATTTAGGATTTTGATTTTTTTTAATGAAGAAAGAAAAAAGAAAGAAAGAAAGAATAAAAAAAAAAAGGTTCGTGTTATGTTCGTGTTATTTTTTATGTGTTTAAAGTATTTTAAATTTATATAATTTTTACACGTTAATAATTCATTTTATGTAAATTTTGACACGTTCGAGTATTCGTGTCATGTTCGTGTTATTTTTTCGCGTGTTCAAAATATTCGTATTCGTGTTATTTTTTTATGTGTTCAAAATATTATAAATTTATATAATTTTTACATGTTAATAATTTTTTTATGTAGATTTACACATGTTCGTGTATTCTTATTATGTTCGTGTTATTTTTTCGTATGTTCAAAGTATTATAAATTTATACAAATTTTTACATGTTAATAATTCGTTTTATATTGATTTTGACACTTTTGCATATTAGTGTTATGTTCATGTTATTTTTGTGTTGTGTCGTATTTTAATTTTTTTTATGTGTTCGTGTCATCTTTCAATTTATCCAAATATTTTGCATAGTTTGTCATAATGATTTAATTTAGAAAAAATTAGTGTATTCGTGTCGTATCTCAATTCATTGAGATGAAATTGATTTGTCATAATGGTTCAATTTAGCGAAAAAATTATATGTTCTTAATATAATCGTATATTTAAAGTATTATAAATTTATATAAATTTTTACAAGTTAATAATTCGTTTTATGTAGATTTTGATACGTTCGTGTAGTTGTGTCGTGTTCATGTTATCTTTTATGTCGTGTTTTAATTATTTTTTCATGTTATGTTCGTGTCGTATAATTATGTTGTGTTCAAAATTGCCAAGTCTAATTGACAGTATTCAAATAACTCCCAGTTTTGTGTCGCGTGTCGTCATGTTCGTGTTATTTTCCTGTCATAATCGTATTCAAGGTATTATATATTTATATAAATTTTAACACGTTAATAATTCGTTTTATATAGATTTTGACACGTTCGTGTATTTGTGTCGTGTTCATTTTATTTTTCATGTCATGTCTTGTTTTAATTATTTTTTTTCATGTTATGTTCGTATTGTATAATTATGTTATGTTTGAAATTGTCGAATCTAATCGACTATATTCAAATAACTCTCAATTTTATACCAGGTGTCGTGTAAGGATAAGAGTTATTATTTTTTAAAATTACCTTTATTCCTCTTGCTTTTTTCTCTTTTAAATTTATTATAAAATATCAATTCAAATCCGATAACATGTTCGCAATGAAGTACGGGCATTGTTTCTAGTTAACATTAAAAACTATACCTAGAATCAATGAAAAAGGAGAATTGAGAATTTTGGATCATTGCTTAGTTGACAACTAAGCATAGGTATTAATATATTATAAAGGTTGGGGGTTAGTTTGGGTATTTTAAAAAAACAAAATTTGATTAAGAAGGAAAGAAAAAAAAGAAAGGAAAAAAAAAAGATGGAGAAAAAATAGTGTGTTCGTGTCTTTTTGTGTTCATATTATTTTTGTGTGTTCAAAAATTATAAATTTATACAATTTTTACACGTTAATAATTCGTTTTATATAGATTTTGACACGTTCGTGTATTCGTATCGTGTTCGTGTTATTTTTTTGTTTGTTCAAAATATTATAAATTTATATAAATTTTACATGTTAATAATTCATTTTCTGTAGATTTTGACACGTTCGGATATTCGTTCGTGTTCATATTATTTTTTGTGTCGTGCTCGTCTTAATTTTGCTTATGTTCAAATTATTATAAATTTATATAAATTTTTACATATTAATAATTTATTTTATGTGAAATTTGACATGTTCGTGTATTTGTGTTGTGTTCATGTTATTTTCGTGTCGTATTTTAATTATTTCTTCCATGTGTTCATGTCATGTTTCAATACATCCAAATATTTGCATAGTTTGTCATGGTGATTCAATTTAGAGAAAATTGTGTGTGTTCATATCGTGTCCCAATTCATCCCATATTTTGCATAATTTGTCATAATGATTTAATTTAGAGAAAAAAATAGTATGCCCATAACATATTCGTGTTATTTTATCGTGTGTTTAAAGTATTATAAATTTATATAAACTTTTACATATTAATAATTCGTTTTATGTAGATTTTGACACGTTCATGTTATTTTTCATGTCGCATTTTAATTATTTTTTCATCTTGTGTTCATGTTGTATAATCATGTTATATCCAAAATCGTCAAGTCTAATTAACATTATTCAAATAACTCCCAAATTTATGTCGTGCGTCATCATGTTCGTGTTGTTTTTCCTATATAATCGTATTCAAAGTAATATATTTATATAAATTTTGACACGTTAATAATTCATTTTATGTAGATTTTGACACGTTCGTGTATTTGTGTCGTGTTCATATTATTTTTTGTGCCATGTCGTGTTTTATTTATTTTTCTCATTTTATGTTTGTATCATATAATTATGTTGTGTATGAAATTGTAGGATCTAATTGATCATATTCAAATAGCTCTCAATTGTATACCAAGTGTCGTATAAGGATAGAAGTTATTATTTTTTTTAAAGTATCTTTACTCCTCTTGCTTTTTAATCATTCAAATTTATTATAAAATATCAATTCAAATCCGATAATATGCCTACAGTGAAACGCGGGCATTTATCTAATATATCTTAATAGAACACTTGTTAGTAGAACTAGTACCGCTTCAATTGATCTGAATAAAACGAGATTCAATTAAAATTGACTAAAAATAATCAACCATCTAAATTTGAAAATAATTGAATCTAAAACAATTCGACTTTAAAATAATTTAAACTTGAAATTGTTGGAAATAGCGTGGCGGTCTACAAACAAGCATTAACCCACAACATGCACTCGGGAAGAAGAGAAAAGAGAACACTATTTTTAATGTGGTTCAGCCCATCTTGGCCTACATTCACGATGCTAAAAAGATAATCTCCACTACAACTTATAGTTTTTGCACGGATAAAACTACAAAATCTCGTACAAGTATTGTAACTTTTGCACGGATAAAGTTACAAACCATCCTCCCAATATTGTAACTTTTGCACGGATAAAATTACAAACCTTCCTACAAACAAACTTGACTCATCACCCAAAAAATCCCAATACAACTTCTACTTAAGTGTATAGACCCTTTCTCACAAAGGGTGGTGGTGATCTTTCCCCAAAAACCAAGATCCCTATTTATAGGTGAGCACTCATCTTTGCTAATCAACACTACTCAATATGGGATTATGATTTTTCTTTGCTTAACCAATTAGTTATTTGATGTAGGATAAATACTCGTACTCAATGTGGGACTTGAACTCTTACTCAAACTCAATGTGAGATCTGGACTCAAAATCAACAAATCCTTTCTTGAGTCAAAATCTTCCTACTCAATATTGAACTTGAACTCAAACTCAACATAATTAACTCAAACCGACAACAACCTTAACTTGAAAATCAATTCGATTAAAAAAATTATAATCTAAAAGGATGCTATCAATAATTAAATGATTTTGTCTAAAATAAATTATTGAACAAATGATAAATTATTTTTAATTAAATTTTAAGTATAAAAAATTAATATCATGTATAATTATTATACAGATATATATAATGAATTTTCAACTTTTTCATTATTGAATATTTGAATTTTATGGAACTAAATTAAGACACTAAATGTGAATATTAAAAAAAGTATATTTACCCCATCATGTTTGATAGAAATTCCATTTTTCTTCCTAAGGTTTAAAAAACACTCACTTATTCTCCTACGGTTTGACATAAAATACAATAACCCTCCTAAAATATTATTTCTAAGTTAATTTTAAATAAAAAGATAAATATACCCTTTGGTAATTATTAATTTTTTTTTTTTTTGTTTTCATTCTTTGTTTTTACTCAAAACTTTTTTTAACTACAAAATTATCTTTAATTAATATCAAATTATATTTTAATTCAAGTATACATGTTAAATATTTAAAACTTATCTCAATGTGGACTAGTTCAGTTGGTTAAGTACTCATTAGCGTCTTAACAAACACAATAGTTAGAGTCTCACCAGCAGTTCCACTTGATGTTCATTTATAAATACCACTATTAACCCTCTTTAAGGCCTGTGGCGTGTCCTGACCTTGGATTGGATAGCTTCCCCTCACTTAAACATTTTTGTACCAAAAAATATTTTAAACTTATCTTTAATTCAATTATATATATTAACTTTGATAGTAATATATTATGTTATTTTTATTTAAAAAAGAATCAATTGTTATTATTTAAAAAAATTTAATGATAAAAAAACTGGTTAAAACAAAAAATGAAAAATGGAACGAAAAAATAAAATAAAAATCATATTTTTACTATTTACAATAAAATTTGAATAAATATTAATTTGATTAAACAGAATGCTAACATAATTACTTTTTCAAGAGATAAAATATGTTTTTCAAAGTAATAAGGGTAAGTTTATTTTCAATAAAATCTCATGAAAAATAATTATATATTTTTTTATTCTCTTTTTTTTTCATTTTTTTCTTTAACCAACTTTATTATCACTAAATTTTTTAAATAATGGTAGTTAATTAATTAAATAAAAATATTTAATAAATTTATTTCAAAGTTAATATATTATTGAAGTAAAGATAAGTTTAAAATATTTAACATGCACTTGAATTAGAATATAACTTAATTAAAATTTAATTTAATAGTAATTAAAGATAATTTTAAAACTAAATAAATTCTCATTATTTTGTAGCTAAAAAAATTTTGAGTGCAAAAAAATGAAAACAAAAAAATAAAAATTAATAATTAACAAAGGGCATATTTGTCTTTTCATTTAAAATTAACTTAGAAATAATAGGTTAGGGGGGTTAATGTATTTTTTGCCCGACCTTTGAGGAGTAAGTGGGTATTTTTCAAACTAAAGGGGATAAGTAAATTTTCTATAAACATTGAGAGGGATAAGTGTTTTTTACCCTTAATTTTATTATAAAAATAATCATGTACAAATATACTATTATAAATACTCCACCTTTAAATTTTAATTTTGATACAACATGAACCAATGGTGGATCAGACAGGTGGAGCTTTGGTCCTTCCAAAAATTTTGAAATCCCCTAATATGAATATGTATTTATATTAAATACATTTAAATTGGTCTCTCCAAATTAAAATTATTATTTTTAATTTTATTCTAATTTTATACATTGATAAAATGAGCTATCTATTTATTGAATCCATCGATCATTATTTACAAACACTTAAGATTAATAAGTTTGTCACAAATATTAAGTCAATCATACAAACTTAAGAAAAACAATATTGACTTTCTAGCTTTCTCGACATAACTTCTCTTCTTATATATTTCAAAATTTCAATCTATTCTATATTTTCATGATCATTTTCAATGTGTTTTGCTTAAACATGTGAGTTACCACTTGTCAACCACCGTTACAAAGTTAAAATTGTTGTTAAGAGTTTTAAAAAATATATATTTACATATATATATATATATATATTATTGTTTTCATAAGAATAATGTTAAACTTTTTGTGTTTTGTCAAAAATTCGAGATAGTTCTTTTGTAATTTCTGTTATAATGCTATATAAATTGACTTGTCTTAACCGCTTGAAAAATTCTTCTTTATAAAACTTGATACTTTTGTTTTTTGAGATTTTATTATAAAAATTAAATTGATAATAGATTTATAAATTTATGAATCGTTAAAATTTATATATTTTATGAGATTTTTATTTTTTATTAGTATATTATTTGCATATATTTTTTATATTAAAAAAAAGTTCGAGAAATACCTCACATGAAAATAAAAATATAACTTTAATTGTCCCATCAAAATTAAATGTCAAGATCCCAGTGACATGAACTCAAACATGAAAAATAATATAATTTATACCTTATGATTTTTCCCTCCAACTGAGCGTCAACTCTCCTAATAAAATAAAAAATTTGAAAAAATCACCTTCCAAAAAAAAAAAAACAAATTTTTTTTGCAGATTTAAAGTTGTTTTTATTTTTAATTAAAAAAATTAGATCTAAAAACTTATAAAAAAATTTATAATTTTTTCAAAAACAAATTATGTTTTCAAAGGAGCCGAAACCTTGTTGTTTAGTTGGCGGGTTATTTATATTTAGTTGTTATTATATTAGATTACTTGTTTTGTTATCAAACATGATAAAAAATAATATTATTATTTTTTGTATTTTTATACAATCTTTATTCGATTAATATATTTTGCTACTTGTTTTTTCTATTTTGATTTTTCTTTTTTAAAAATAGATATGAGCTAAGAAAAATTATTTTATATATTTAAGATTAGAGATTGTAAACAAATCGAGCTATTCATGAGTTATTTAGGCTCGAATTTGATTATTTACTATCGAGCTGAGCTTGAGTTGCTCAAGTAACGAGTCAAATCAAATTCAAATTTTGTAATACTTGGCGAGGACGTAATTATCGAGCTTTCGATTGTTTAATATTATATATATGACTTAAGCTTGAATCAAATTTCAAGCTCCTTAAATAAGTGAATAACAATTGAATCCAGTTGTGTCGAGCTCTAGTAGCTTGATTATTTATTGAGTCGAGCTCGAGCACAAAAAAACTTCACCAAGCTCAACATAAAGTTTTTTAATTAAGTCCAGCTCGAGTCTAGCATTGTATCGACTAAGCTCGATTTGTGATGATGTATTTATAAAGTTTATATCTTTTTCTCTTCCAATTAATTAGGGTTTTATTAATTTCTATTAAATTACTTAATTTTGTTTTGACTTTGTCATAACAAATTTTCGCGGACCGTTAAATGACGTTAAAAAAGAGGGAGAGAAAAAGAAAATAATTTGAGGATTTTAAAACAACCTCGAAGAAATGGAGTCGCCACTAGGGTTGTAATCGAGCCGAACCCGAATAGTGAGAAGCTCGAGCTCGATTCGAAACTCGTGGCTCGAAGCTCGACTCGAGCTCGATCGAGTATCATTTTTTAAGCTCGAGTTCTGCTCAAGATAAAATCGAACTATTCGAGCTCGACTCGATTAGGCTCGTTTACTCAATTTACATACTCGAGCTCGAATTAAGCTTTTTCATTACAATTTTTTTTGTATTATTTGAATTTAATAAATAATGAAAAACCTTCGGATGATATAATGATAAAAAATGAAAAACCTTATACATTCAAATTTTTTAAACACAAAAATAAACAGCTCAAATCTCCAAAATCATGTTGGAGCCATGAATCCAAATCTTCGAAAAGAATGGAAACTTGATAGCCATGAAAGAAGCAAGAGATGGAAAAATCACACTGTCGCAATCTAAAAAATAACGAGTCTCATCGCAAGACTTTATTATTCGTTAAACGTGACATTAAAAAAAAACCGAGGAAAAGTCGACTTAATTCCTCTAGAAAAATGAAGGTTTTGAAAATGACCTCGAAAAAGACATGGAGTAGCCACCAATATTTTTTAGCTAGGTGTGATCGGCCACCTATTAAAACCGGTTTTATAAAATATTTTAAAAATTAATTAAAACATTTTAAAAACCAATTTCAAGTCTGCGTTTTAAACCAGAGAAATCAAAGAAACGGGTTCGGGACTCGATTACGTATGGAGAAGGATTAGCACCCCCAAAACGCCCGTATAAAACGGTACCTTATTAATCGTGTGTTATCTCAAATCTCGGTGTAAAGTTGGTTTTAAATTTAGTATTTCAAGTTAATTCC
The DNA here is from genome assembly GCA_030761205.1 of Fremontodendron californicum. NCBI lineage: Eukaryota > Viridiplantae > Streptophyta > Magnoliopsida > Malvales > Malvaceae > Fremontodendron > Fremontodendron californicum. The sequence goes on from JAULJL010000005.1 coordinate 29,708,651, forward strand.
CAATTTAAAGAAAAATAATTCCATTTTTTAATTGAAAATGATCCGGAATATATAAATTCAAAATTTTCCTATCTTCCCCAACAACCGTGGAAAAATATAGAAATTTTTATTAATTTGGAAAACTTTCCGAATTATTCTCGTTTTTTGAAAGAAAGATATTCCTTTATTAATGATAATTGATGATATTCCCTCCAGCAAACCCGGTAGAAAACTCATGAATTATTTTAACTCGGGAATATCTTTATTTTTTTTATTGAAAAATCATTATCCTTTTGAAATCATTTTAAAAGATATGAATATGTATATGCATGACATAAATAAAATGACATAGCAAAATCTAAATAATATAATGCATCATCAATGATATAATATAATTTAAATGCCTTAGCATATTCTAAATGAAATGAAATGTCCTAAGTTATATGACATATTCTAAATGAAATGAAATGACCTAGGTAGCATAATATGTTCTATATGAATGCAATATCCTAAGTCATATGATATATACTAAATGAAATGAAATGACCTAATATATTTTATATGAAATATAATATCCTAAGTCATATGATATATTCTAAATGAAATGAAATGACCTAATATATTTTACATGAAATGTAATATCCTAAGTCATATGATATATTCTAAATGAAATGAAATAATTTAAATGACATGGCAAATATGGATGATATGGCATATAATCTAAATGACATGGAATATAAAATAATACTATCATATAATATGCATGGAAATAAAAATGAAAATAATAATGCATGAACATAGCATATGCTAAATAATATACCAACAAAAAAAATAATTAAATAAAAAGCATAGGATATCATGAAATATTCCAAGACATATAATAAACAATATAACATGAAAAAAAATATAAATCAAACTAATAACAATATCATAGCAATTATTATAGCAAGAATCACATATTATATAAAATGCATGAATATGAAAAATGCAATGCATCAAATGTATTTTTTTCTTTAATTAAGGAAATCCGTATATCAAAAAAGATATCCGGCTACCTTAGGAAAATATGTCAAATTAAATATTCTAAAACCAAAATAATTTGTGATTGTTTGAAAACAATTTTGAAAAGCTTGAATTAAAAATAAAAACTGGCCTAAATCGTTTTTTAAATGGCTCTAATTTCCTAAGTTTAAAATCTCGGACTTGACCACCATTAACCCAAAATTTAAGAAATCATTTTTAGAGTTTAAAAAGGCTTAGAAACTACCCTAAGTCGGTAGCTAACCTTCCTAATCAGCCCCTCTAAGTAACTTAACCAAAACAGAAAAATGATTTTTCTTTAAATTCAATTATGACTCCACTGTCCAGTTTTAAGCCACGATTTTTTATCCTATTTTTAAAATTTCAAAAATTTCTGAAAAAAATACTGGAGATTCAGGACATGTAAAACTACACGGAAAAAAATCAGCTTAATTTTATTATTAAAGATGAATGCCCAGAAAAATTGGGAAAGTACGAGTACTGGGTGAAAAAACTGTTTTGCCAAAATACATTTTTGCCTTTGATAAAATCATTTAAAATCAAAGTAAAAATATTTAAGACTCATAAAATGACTCACAAACAGAAGCTAGGACTTTTTGAAAGTTAGATAAAAATCGGCTAAGTAAAAAAAATCACAAAGGTAGAATAATCAATTTGACAAAACTTAATTTCTCACAAGTATGCTCAAGAGAGCATGACTTTGAACCAATAATTGGCCTAAGTCATTATTCAAGTGGCATGAACATGAAATGCATGAAAAAATTACAGCAAACATAGTGCATGAAATGCATGAGTTTAAACCTACATGTCATAAAAAATGCATGGCATTCATGTAGTTACATAGACCTAAATGAACTTGCATGGCTTTTAATGCAACCTAGACCTAAAATGCATGAACATGCATGGAAAATAAACCTAACTTAATAACTAAAATATGCATGGCATTTTCACAAACACAAAGCATGCTTAAACCAAAAACTCAACCAAATATCATGCAAATGCTAACCTATCAATTAACATGGCAAAAATGCACATACAATGCAAAAATTCAAGGAGTGGCCGAATGGCCTATGTAACTAGCAAACATGGCATTTTCACAAACACTTGGTATACTAGCATGCAAAACTAAATCAAATGTCATGTAAATGCAAAAACCTACCAACTAACATGGCAAAAATGCAACACACAATGCAAAACACATGGAGTAGCCGAATGGCCTCAAGCTCCAACAAGCATGGCATTTTCTCAAACACTTAATATACTAACATGCTTAACTAAAATATAGCACTCAAAACATGCAAACACAAAGTAGAAATACTAAAACCAAACAAGCATTTTCACAAACACTTGATATACTAACATGCTCAACTAAAATATAAAACTCAAATCATGCGAAAACCACACAAGCATTTTCACAAACACTTGATATACTAAATCTAAAACATGCTCAAATTTAAACATCATGAAAACAGAAAATTAAAAATGCAAGAACATGATATTTAAATCATAAATGGCAACAAACAAAGCAACCAAATTAAAATATAACTCAAGTATATTAAGTAAAATAACATTTAAAACACCAAGATCAACGAAAATAACATAAACAATATGATAAAATAAACCAAAACAGCAACATTAATAAAAAACTGTAGGCCATTCGGCCATGGTGAGTATATTGTAAAACAAATTGTAAAAAATATATTTAAGAAAGAGATGAAGAAAGAACTTAAGAAGAACAATAAAAAACATTTATTTAAAAAGAAAACTCACCAAATAGTAATCAAAATAGCAAAAATAAGAATGGAAAATCAAGAAAGTGCAAGAGTTGGTGCATAAGAGCAACCTCAAGAAGCTATATTTCAAGCTTTATCTCTTCAAACTTTCCTTTCTTTTCTAAACTTTTTCTTTTTGCTTTCAACGAAAGAGAGAAAAACCAAGTAAAAACCAAGATAACTCAGCAAAAATGAAGTATGAAAATTAAAATTCTGAACCCCCCCTTAGTGCTGGCCGAATGGTCTATGTAAATCCTCAAGGATGTTGTCATTTTTTTGTAACCAATTTTCCATCAAATGGCTAATAATTCAAGGTGAAAAAATCATGAAATTATCACCCTTAGATTGGCATAGCAGCTGTCCCAAATTACAGCTGTTCAAGAATAATGTTGACATCTCTCTTGGCCTATGTGGCTTAATCACCATGGCTTGATCAAAGAGAATCTCTAACTAACTCTTAATTCTTGGCCATTTGATTGAAAAATCAGAGGCTTCCTCCTTCCTTTGGGCCTTGGCAGGCCAGCACTTCTCTTTTCCAGCCCAACTCTGATTTTTTGAAAGGCCCAAAAAAGCCCTTTTCAGTTGCTTGAATGAAATGACCGTTTTGCCCCCGGATGCAAATAAATATCAAACGGACTCCAAATTAAATTTTTCTTTTTTCAATACTTCCAAAATAATAAAACATTGAGTTCTGGAAGTTTTCAAAATTATCCGAGTCCGTTTGCTATTTATTTGGATTTTTTCTTCCAAAAATGCCCTTTTATGCCCCCACATTTTACCATTTTTTAAACGAGCTCCAAATCAATATTTTTCTTCACCAATATATTCCAAATAATTTAAAAGTGTGATTTGGAAGTTTTCATAATTTTTGGAACTCATTTGGTATTTTTTCGAGAATTATCTGCTTGAATTACTACATAGGAGCTTGGGATTTGGCCATTTTGCAAACAAACTCCGAATCAAGATTTTATTCGCCAATATCTTCCAAATAATTTAAAAATGAGATTTGCAAAATTTCATAATTTTTGGAGTTCATTTGCTATTTTTTTGGGATTTATCTTCTTGAATTATTGCATAGGAGGCCCGGGATTTGGCCATTTTGCAAACGAACTCTGAATCAAGATTTTCTTTTTCCAATCTCTTTCAAATGGTTTAATAATGAGATTTGCAAATTTTCAAAAGATTTGGAGTTCATTTGCTATTTTTTCGGGATTTTCCTTTTTGAATTACTATATAAGAGACCCGAGATTTGACCATTTTGCAAACGAACTCCGAATCAAGATTTTCTTTTGCCAATCTCTTTAAAATGATTTAAAAATGAGATTTGAAAATTTTTAGAATTTTCGGAGTCCATTTTCTATTTTTCCCAAAATTTCCAATTTTGCCATTTTGCCTCCGAAACTCGGTTTTGCTCAAAACAAGTCCGATTTTCAGATTTTCTTCAAGATAAGCCTTAGGCTATCCCTTTTTAATCATTCCTCATCCATTAGGGGCTTTGGTCTTACCAAGTCGGACCATTTCTGTGATTCTGCCCAATTTCACCGAAATCCACCGAAAACCCTAATTCTCGATTTTCTCCCGGATTGACTTTTCTTTCGGTTTTTCTTGCAAGTGGCTTCTCCATTACCCGTAGTCAGTGCTTATCTTTCATTTGGAACCTTCAATTTTGACCAATTTCATCGTTTAAGCACTTTTTCCCAAAATTCTCGGATTAGGGTTTTCTTTCTACTAAATCTCCAAATCCAACTTTCGAACTCAATATCTTTCAATGTAGACCTCGGATTATTAAAATTATTTCGCCATTTTTCAATTGAACTTAAAATCTTGATTTTGAAAGTGGGTTGACTTTTTTAGTAGTTGACTTTCTAGGGTTGACTTTTTTGGGGTTGACTTTTTTTGGGGTTGACTTTTTTCAAATTTGACTTTTTATGCTCTTCCTCTTAAACTAAGTCTCAGAGTACCACCTGCAGGATAAAAAAAGTCTTTTTACACTTTGAAACATCAATTTAGGAAGAAAACATACCAGTTTTAATGGTCCGGACAAAATTAGGTGTCTACAGTTGCCCCTCTTTGGCTATTGCTGAGAATCAAGAATCAGGCAAAGATAAACAAACACTAATTTTGTACGGTCAGTGAAATCACATGTGAAGGAAATGGAAAGGGGTTTCTTTTTCATTCTTCTATCATTTTTTCATTTTTCATTTTTTTATTTTTTTCTCTATTTTTTTCTTTTTTCCTTTTTTTCCTTTTTCTTTTTTTCCTTTTTTTCCAGTTTTTTCAAAAAAAAAAATTATTTAAAAAAAACAGTAAATTGAAGATTGTCCTTAAATTGAATTCCCTGACTAATCAAGGCTCGACCCGTCTTAAGGAAACGAATTCGATTTGCAAGAAAAGAAATGACCTCGACGATGGTCTCGGGGTCTTAACCTGTCTTGTTCTCAGCTGTGTTTAAAATTCTGGGTATCTCCTCGAGAAGCTTTGGCTATCACCACCAAAGTCTTGCTCATTTTTAAAACTGTAAAACTCTAAATATCTCCACCAGAGGCTTTGGCTATCACCACCAAAGACTTTCTCTCTTTTCAAAAAAAATTTAAACTCTGGATATCTCCACAGAGGCTTCAGCTATCACTATCGAAGACTTTCTCACTGTTTAAAATTTGTAAAAATTCTAGGTATCACCTCCAGAAGCTTCAGCTATCACCACCGAAGACTTTCTACCTTTTCAAAGGATTTTAAAACTCTGGATATCTCCACCAGAGGCTTCAGCTATCACCACTTTCAAAGGATTTTTAAAAAAACTCTGGATATCTCCACAGAGGCTTCAGCTATCACCACCAAAGACTTGTTCATAATAAAAGAAAGTACCTCGACGGTGGTCTCGGGGCTCGACTCATTTGAGAAGCAAAACGAGTTCGATTATACCTGAAAGCTTTAAGAGATGATGCAAATGCTTCATGATGCAAATGCAAATGTCTTTAGTTGATGCAAACACTTCCTGATGTAGATGCAAATGACTTAGACTGGTGCAAATGTCTTTGATGCAAATGTAAATGACTTGGTTTGATGCAAATTTTCTTGATGCAGATTCAAATAACTTAAATTGATGCAAATGCTTCTTGATATAGATGCACATGTTGAATAAAATTATGGGTAACTCCTCCAGAAGAAGATTTCTCATTTTTCAAAATTATAAAACCCTGGATATCTCCACCAGAGGCTTCAGCTATCACCACCGAAGACTTGTTCACTTTTAAAATTTGTAAAATTCTATATATCCCCACCAGCAGCTTTGGCTATCACCACCAAAAGTTTGCTCACTGTAAAATTCTGGGTAACTCCTCTAGAAGCTTTGGCTATCACTACCAAAGACTTTCTCACTGTTTAAAATTTGTAAAATTCTGGGTAACTCCTTCAGAAGAAGATTTTTCATTTTCCAAAATTATAAAACTCTGGATATCTCCACCAGAGGCTTCAGCTATCACCACTGAAGACTTGTTCACTGGATATCCCAACCAGAAGCTTTGGCTATCACCACCAAAGGTTTGCTCATTGTGAAATTCTGGGTAACTCCTCCAGAAGCTTTGGCTATCACCACCAAAGACTTGCTCATTGTAAAATTCTGGGTAACTCCTCCAGAAGAAGATTTCTCATTTTTCAAAATTATAAAACCCTGGATATCTCCACCAGAGGCTTCAGCTATCACCACCGAAGACTTGTTCACTGGATATCCCCACCAGAAGCTTTGGCTATCACCACCAAAGGTTTGCTCATTGTGAAATTCTGGGTAACTCCTCCAGAAGCTTTGGCTATCACCACTAAAGACTTGCTCATTGTAAAATTATGGGTAACTCCTCCAGAAGAAGATTTCTCATTTTTCAAAATTATAAAACCCTAGATATCTCCACCAGAGGCTTCAGCTATCACCACCGAAGACTTGTTCACTTTTAAAACTGTAAAATTCTGGATATCCCCACCAAAAACTTTGGCTATCACCACCAAAGGTTTGCTCATTGTAAAATTCTGGGTAACTCCTTCAGAAGCTTTGGCTATCACCACCAAAGACTTATTATAAAATTCTGGGTAACTCCTCCAGAAGCTTTGGCTATCACCACCAAAGACTTGTTCATTGTAAAATTATGGGTAACTCCTCCAGAAGCTTTGGCTATCATCACCAAAGACTTGTTCATTGCAAAATTCTGGGTAACTCCTCCATAAGCTTTGGCTATCACCACCAAAGGTTTGCTCATTGTAAAATTCTGGGTAACTCCTCCAGAAGCTTTGAGAAATTATGCAGATGCACATGTCTTTAACAAGGTGCTCATGCTTCATGGTGCAAATGTAAATGGCTTGGATTGATGTAAATGTTTCTTGGTGCAAATGCAAATTGCCTGTATTGATGCCCATGTTTCATGATGTAGATGCCCCTACTAATTGTGTTCATCTAACTGGTTTATAAATGGTCTAACAGCAATTACCACGCAATAATGAAAATGCAATGATTCTAGAAATGATGCAATTTGAGATGATGCAAATGCGAATTCCATGAAGAATGTAAATGTAAAGGTAAAATGCAGATGCTTATGGAATAATGCCAATGCAAATACCCATGAATGATGCAAATGCTTGCCGACACTGTGCAAATGCAAAAGCTCGATAAAGAGATGAGTGCTCATGAGTGATGCAAATGCCCTCCAGATGTTTTTCTAGACTTTGGCTTAACCTTTCGAATTCATTTTTCCTCTTCAAATCAGAGTATATCTTCAATTCATTTTGGCTATTCTCTCTGCCCCAACAGTTTTCAAACTTTCATCAACAGAGATCTGAACTGGGTTCGATTTTTTTTTCTCATATCTGGAAGTCAGGACCTATCCTGGCAGTTCTATACCTTTGGGTTAGAAAAATCCTTGTCTCATGTCAACATCAAAATGGGTATTTCAAAACATATCTTTACTTGTTTTCTCATTTTGAAAACTTCTGAACAAAAATATTAACCCCACAATGTGTGATGTACAAATCTTTTGAAGACTGATGATCATTGTTAGAAATTTCTCTAAGTGTCAATCTGGGTTTTTTCAACTGGGATTGGCAAGGCTTGGTATAACAAGATTCTGGCTTTTCCAGGAAAACTTCATGACAAAAATGTATATCCCTTATAGGCTCACAAATGGAACAGGTTTTATAAATCATGAATTCATTGAGAACCAAGCAAATTCAACATTCTTTTAGTTTCCATATCAAGGCATTTTGACAAGCGTCAAGATTGGCCTGGATGTTTAAACCGGAAAGTTTAATCTTGGGAAAAAAAGTTTTAGTTTTTGAAGACAATCCTCTGAATGGGAATTGACAATTTGGGAGGTTCAGGAATTCCTAAATGTTCCTCGATGACCACTTTTTTAAGATGACCTTCTCTTTTTGTGGTATCGGCACTTTCATAGATGGCATCAAAAATTTTCATTTTACTTTAGACGGCGACTATTTTTGTGTTTTCGCCCTAGAGTCCCATTCTTTCCAATTTTTCTTTTTTTTTATTCTACCATACACTTGAGAATTCTAAATTCTTCCTTAGTGAAATGATAATTCGATGAAATGGGATAAAATCTGAAGAAAAACTTTTCAAATTAAATATTCATGCTTGATCAAAATGGACTTTTAAAGCACGTAATGTAGGTCATGGCTCAGGGTTCAGAAAGAAAGGATAAATAGGCCCAAAATATGTGTTTGAGGGTAATCAGATCAAGGATCATTTCTTGAGGAGAATTCTCTTTGAAGAATTTGTCCTTTCTTGGACATTTCTTTCCTTTTGACTTTGCTCTTTTTCTTTATTGCTTTTGGCTTTCAATTTGCCATGTCTTTCACACATTTTGTTTTTTTTTTTTTTTTTTGCTTTCATTTCACCATCTTTTCCCCTTTTGTCTTTGAGAGAGTGAGCCCATATTTATTCGAAGCTCCATTTGCTTTGTGTCTGTCTTTGATATGTCCCTCATTTCTCAATGATCCTTAAAAAGATCTTTCCTCGCACTTGCCCCGTAGTGTAGAGGGTAATCCTTGATCAGGGTTTAAAGAAAAAGAATTCTTTTGGCTCAAAAGGGGTGACTATGGATAATTCTTTTTATGCGAAAGGGATATGAAAGATGGCCATTTCTCATGTCAAGCACAAATATCCACATTGAAAAGCAATCCCCAGGGGAAATAGATATTCAGAATTTCATTTTGCACTTTGGAATCATCCGAATTCTCATATGCATGATACCACAAATTTTTTCATTTTTCATTTTCATCGCATGCCCCAATGATTCATGCGTTAGTCCATTATTATTCACCATGTATCCATCATTTCCACATATGATGCCGTTATTTGATTAACCATGAGAATTTGTATCAACGAGAAACATAGCAAGTCTAGGTCTGTATTGAAAAGACTGAATTTCAAATCTGAGTTCTTTGAAGAGACGAGGAAAATATGACCTAAAAATGGGTTTTCTTTGGGATATGGGATAATCTGGTTTAGTCATTGTGCCTCAGGGTGTTAATCATGAAGTGATGTTTGGGTATTTGAAGTTTTATGATCATTGGGAAAGGTCATGAATGGTTTTAACATAATCTTGACACACACCAAATTATCAAAATCTAGATTCTTGAAAGAATGTCTCATTTGTTTGAATTTCAAGGAATTTGAAAATTTTCAAAAAGTTCGTTCCTTTGTTCATAGCCTAGACTAAAATCTACTTCTTTTCTTATTCTGTGATGACATGGTTTTATGAAGTCAAATCATTCATATTCCTTGAAGCATTAGGTCTTTCAAGTGTTCTTGGTTTAAGAGATTTAGGCTTAGGAAAACCTAAAGAGAGGGGAGAAGGTATTGGGTCATTTGTAACACTTATCATCAATCTTCTTGAAACTATCCATTATTAAAATTCCTTAATGCTTGTTTTTGCAAATTCAAGTTATTGTTAAAACACAACAAACACAAAGCATTTAAAATTCAAAATTCAAAATTCATTTGATTCATGCAGATGTTAACATGAGACAAGTGCTTTCATCATCACAATGTATAGAACTACATGCGTCAAAAACCTAATATGATCATGCACAATGTTTCTTATGACACAATGTTCGTTCCTTTGTCAAAAAAAAAAACAGTAAATTGAAGATTGTCCTTAAATTGAATTCCCTGACTAATCAAGGCTCGACCCGTCTTAAGGAAACGAATTCGATTTGCAAGAAAAGAAATGACCTCGACGATGGTCTCGGGGTTTAACCTGTCTTGTTCTCAGCTGTGTTTAAAATTCTGGGTATCTCCTCGAGAAGCTTTGGCTATCACCACCAAAGTCTTGCTCATTTTTAAAACTGTAAAACTCTAAATATCTCCACCAGAGGCTTTGGCTATCACCACCAAAGACTTTCTCTCTTTTCAAAAAAAATTTAAACTCTGGATATCTCCACAGAGGCTTCAGCTATCACTATCGAAGACTTTCTCACTGTTTAAAATTTGTAAAAATTCTAGGTATCACCTCCAGAAGCTTCAGCTATCACCACCGAAGACTTTCTACCTTTTCAAAGGATTTTAAAACTCTGGATATCTCCACCAGAGGCTTCAGCTATCACCACTTTCAAAGGATTTTTAAAAAAACTCTGAATATCTCTACAGAGGCTTCAGCTATCACTACCAAAGACTTGTTCATAATAAAAGAAAGTACCTCGACGGTGGTCTCGAGGCTCGACTCATTTGAGAAGCAAAACGAGTTCGATTATACCTGAAAGCTTTAAGAGATGATGCAAATGCTTCATGATGCAAATGCAAATGTCTTTAATTGATGCAAACACTTCCTGATGTAGATGCAAATGACTTAGACTGGTGCAAATGTCTTTGATGCAAATGTAAATGACTTGGTTTGATGCAAATTTTCTTGATGCAGATTCAAATAACTTAAATTGATGCAAATGCTTCTTGATATAGATGCACATGTTGAATAAAATTATGGGTAACTCCTCCAGAAGAAGATTTCTCATTTTTCAAAATTATAAAACCCTGGATATCTCCACCAGAGGCTTCAGCTATCACCACCGAAGACTTGTTCACTTTTAAAATTTGTAAAATTCTATATATCCCCACCAGAAGCTTTGGCTATCACCACCAAAAGTTTGCTCACTGTAAAATTCTGGGTAACTCCTCCAGAAGCTTTGGCTATCACTACCAAAGACTTTCTCACTGTTTAAAATTTGTAAAATTCTGGGTAACTCCTTCAGAAGAAGATTTTTCATTTTCCAAAATTATAAAACTCTGGATATCTCCACTAGAGGCTTCAGCTATCACCACTGAAGACTTGTTCACTGGATATCCCAACCAGAAGCTTTGGCTATCACCACCAAAGGTTTGCTCATTGTGAAATTCTGGGTAACTCCTCCAGAAGCTTTGGCTATCACCACCAAAGACTTGCTCATTGTAAAATTCTGGGTAACTCCTCCAGAAGAAGATTTCTCATTTTTCAAAATTATAAAACCCTGGATATCTCCACCAGAGGCTTCAGCTATCACCACCGAAGACTTGTTCACTGGATATCCCCACCAGAAGCTTTGGCTATCACCACCAAAGGTTTGCTCATTGTGAAATTCTGGGTAACTCCTCCAGAAGCTTTGGCTATCACCACTAAAGACTTGCTCATTGTAAAATTATGGGTAACTCCTCCAGAAGAAGATTTCTCATTTTTCAAAATTATAAAACCCTAGATATCTCCACCAGAGGCTTCAGCTATCACCACCGAAGACTTGTTCACTTTTAAAACTGTAAAATTCTGGATATCCCCACCAAAAACTTTGGCTATCACCACCAAAGGTTTGCTCATTGTAAAATTCTGGGTAACTCCTTCAGAAGCTTTGGCTATCACCACCAAAGACTTATTATAAAATTCTGGGTAACTCCTCCAGAAGCTTTGGCTATCACCACCAAAGACTTGTTCATTGTAAAATTATGGGTAACTCCTCCAGAAGCTTTGGCTATCATCACCAAAGACTTGTTCATTGCAAAATTCTGGGTAACTCCTCCATAAGCTTTGGCTATCACCACCAAAGGTTTGCTCATTGTAAAATTCTGGGTAACTCCTCCAGAAGCTTTGAGAAATTATGCAGATGCACATGTCTTTAACAAGGTGCTCATGCTTCATGGTGCAAATGTAAATGGCTTGGATTGATGTAAATGTTTCTTGGTGAAAATGCAAATTGCCTGTATTGATGCCCATGTTTCATGATGTAGATGCCCCTACTAATTGTGTTCATCTAACTGGTTTATAAATGGTCTAACAGCAATTACCACGCAATAATGAAAATGCAATGATTCTAGAAATGATGCAATTTGAGATGATGCAAATGCAAATTCCATGAAGAATGTAAATGTAAAGGTAAAATGCAGATGCTTATGGAATAATGCCAATGCAAATACCCATGAATGATGCAAATGCTTGCCGACACTGTGCAAATGCAAAAGCTCGATAAAGAGATGAGTGCTCATGAGTGATGCAAATGCCCTCCAGATGTTTTTCTAGACTTTGGCTTAACCTTTCGAATTCATTTTTCCTCTTCAAATCAGAGTATATCTTCAATTCATTTTGGCTATTCTCTCTGCCCCAACAGTTTTCAAACTTTCATCAACAGAGATCTGAACTGGGTTCGATTTTTTTTTCTCATATCTGGAAGTCAGGACCTATCCTGGCAGTTCTATACCTTTGGGTTAGAAAAATCCTTGTCTCATGTCAACATCAAAATGGGTATTTCAAAACATATCTTTACTTGTTTTCTCATTTTGAAAACTTCTGAACAAAAATATTAACCCCACAATGTGTGATGTACAAATCTTTTGAAGACTGATGATCATTGTTAGAAATTTCTCTAAGTGTCAATCTGGGTTTTTTCAACTGGGATTGGCAAGGCTTGGTATAACAAGATTCTGGCTTTTCCAGGAAAACTTCATGACAAAAATGTATATCCCTTATAGGCTCACAAATGGAACAGGTTTTATAAATCATGAATTCATTGAGAACCAAGCAAATTCAACATTCTTTTAGTTTCCATATCAAGGCATTTTGACAAGCGTCAAGATTGGCCTGGATGTTTAAACCGGAAAGTTTAATCTTGGGAAAAAAAGTTTTAGTTTTTGAAGACAATCCTCTGAATGGGAATTGACACTTTGGGAGGTTCAGGAATTCCTAAATGTTCCTCGATGACCACTTTTTTAAGATGACCTTCTCTTTTTGTGGTATCGGCACTTTCATAGATGGCATCAAAAATTTTCATTTTACTTTAGACGGCGACTATTTTTGTGTTTTCGCCCTAGAGTCCCATTCTTTCCAATTTTTCTTTTTTTTTTATTCTACCATACACTTGAGAATTCTAAATTCTTCCTTAGTGAAATGATAATTCGATGAAATGGGATAAAATCTGAAGAAAAACCTTTCAAATTAAATATTCATGCTTGATCAAAATGGACTTTTAAAGCACGTAATGTAGGTCATGGCTCAGGGTTCAGAAAGAAAGGATAAATAGGCCCAAAATATGTGTTTGAGGGTAATCAGATCAAGGATCATTTCTTGAGGAGAATTCTCTTTGAAGAATTTGTCCTTTCTTGGACATTTCTTTCCTTTTGACTTTGCTCTTTTTCTTTATTGCTTTTGGCTTTCAATTTGCCATGTCTTTCACACATTTTTTTTTTTTTTTGCTTTCATTTCACCATCTTTTCCCCTTTTGTCTTTGAGAGAGTGAGCCCATATTTATTCGAAGCTCCATTTGCTTTGTGTCTGTCTTTGATATGTCCCTCATTTCTCAATGATCCTTAAAAAGATCTTTCCTCGCACTTGCCCCCTAGTGTAGAGGGTAATCCTTGATCAGGGTTTAAAGAAAAAGAATTCTTTTGGCTCAAAAGGGGTGACTATGGATAATTCTTTTTATGCGAAAGGGATATGAAAGATGGCCATTTCTCATGTCAAGCACAAATATCCACATTGAAAAGCAATCCCCAGGGGAAATAGATATTCAGAATTTCATTTTGCACTTTGGAATCATCCGAATTCTCATATGCATGATACCACAAATTTTTTCATTTTTCATTTTCATCGCATGCCCCAATGATTCATGCGTTAGTCCATTATTATTCACCATGTATCCATCATTTCCACATATGATGCCGTTATTTGATTAACCATGAGAATTTGTATCAACGAGAAACATAGCAAGTCTAGGTCTGTATTGAAAAGACTGAATTTCAAATCTGAGTTCTTTGAAGAGACGAGGAAAATATGACCTAAAAATGGGTTTTCTTTGGGATATGGGATAATCTGGTTTAGTCATTGTGCCTCAGGGTGTTAATCATGAAGTGATGTTTGGGTATTTGAAGTTTTATGATCATTGGGAAAGGTCATGAATGGTTTTAACATAATCTTGACACACACCAAATTATCAAAATCTAGATTCTTGAAAGAATGTCTCATTTGTTTGAATTTCAAGGAATTTGAAAATTTTCAAAAAGTTCGTTCCTTTGTTCATAGCCTAGACTAAAATCTACTTCTTTTCTTATTCTGTGATGACATGGTTTTATGAAGTCAAATCATTCATATTCCTTGAAGCATTAGGTCTTTCAAGTGTTCTTGGTTTAAGAGATTTAGGCTTAGGAAAACCTAAAGAGAGGGGAGAAGGTATTGGGTCATTTGTAACACTTATCATCAATCTTCTTGAAACTATCCATTATTAAAATTCCTTAATGCTTGTTTTTGCAAATTCAAGTTATTGTTAAAACACAACAAACACAAAGCATTTAAAATTCAAAATTCAAAATTCATTTGATTCATGCAGATGTTAACATGAGACAAGTGCTTTCATCATCACAATGTATAGAACTACATGCGTCAAAAACCTAATATGATCATGCACAATGTTTCTTATGACACTTGGCTTCCCCATATGCAAAACTTATCGAACCAGCCTTGATGAGATTTCTGACCTTGTACTTCAAAGCGGGGCAGTTCTCTATTGAGTGACCTTGATTTCTAGAATGATAACCACAACACTCATTAGCATCATACCAGCTCGGATAAGGGGGCTTCAAAGGCTCTAATTGCATGGGTGTCACAAGGTGATTCTGGATGAGTTGAGGTAATAGCTCACTGTATGTCATAGGAATCCGGTTATCCTGATTTTTTTCGCTTTTTATGCCCCATTCGATTATTCCCAAGGGTGTTCGATTGATAGACAGATGTAAATTCTGGTGTAGTTGCAGTCATTGGTTGGTAGCGATAAAAATCTTGAGAGACATTGTTCAGGGTAGAGTAAAATGGCTGATTCGAGGAGAATTGAGGAGGTTGGGCAAAGCCTTCCACGACTTGGGTATCTTTCTTTTTCTTTTCAGATGCCCCATTTTTCTTGGTATTGGATGTTCTTTCTCCTTCAATTTTCCCATCTTTGATAGCATTCTCAATCATCTCCCCTGAAATTACCATGTCTGAAAAATTCTTCGTGGTGTTGCCGACAAGTATATCATAGTACGATGCCTGCAATGTATTCACAAAAATGACAGTGGTTTCCTTCTGAGTTAAGGGCGGTTGTAATTGGGTGGCCAGGCTCATCCACCGTTGCGCATATTCTTCGAAGCTCTCAGTAGCTCTTTTCTTCATATTTTGTAAGGTAAGACAATCAGGCGCCATATCGGTCATATGCTTGTACTAGTTTAGAAAAACCCTAGCCAGGTCATTCCAAGAGCGAATATGATCCTTGCTCAACTGACTATACCACCTAATTGCGGACCCGCTGAGGCTATCCTGAAAGCAGTGAATCAAAAGCTTATCATTATCTATATGACTTGTCATCTTTTGGCAGAACATAGTGATGTGGGCTGACGGATCTGTCGTCCTGTCATATTTCACAAAGTCAGGGATCTTGAACTTAGGAGGAATGACTAAATCGAGGACCAAACATTGTTCTATCGCATCTAAACTCCCAAATACATCTGTACTTTCTACTGCCTGGAGCCTTTCATCTAACAACTGATATTTCCCTTGAGAATCTGCCAACTCAACCTCATTTACTGCAACCATTTTCAACTTTGCCTGTTCAGCTGGATCATCTGAGTTTAGGACATTGGCGAGGTTAACTGTGTTCTGGGCATCAATTATTATGACCTCATTCTGACCCTTTCGTGCCTCTAACCCTTTCCTGGCGACAAAGTTTTCAGTGTATCATTTTCCCTTGATTACGGCGGATATCAGCTCCATCAATTTAGTCATCTGATCCTTAGATTCTGCTTGAGACTTTGCTAGCTGTTCTCGCAATTCTTTCTGTTCCCTTTCCATTTTTTCCATACGGGCAACTTGTTCATCCTCCATAGCACTAGCCTATATTAAAAGGGTACTCAGTACTTCTTATACCTCTGATTTGAAATGGAAATTCTTTCAAAGACTCCTAAAGCCAAGCCAACTTCTGTTTTATTTTCCCCAAATGTATGTCATGATGAATGAGCCATGATTTTCATTTGATGCATGTGAAGAATAAAAGAAATGATGTATGGACATATATAATGGAAACATGCTGACCATGTATGTAATAAATGCAATCACAATGCCAACATGTTGCAAGCAAAGAATAAACAAATCAACACATGGATATTTGCAATGACTGATCATGTACATTTTAGCGTATTTCCCAATGAATGATCATATACCCTATGAATGCAACACGATGTCAATTATGATACATGCAAACAATGAATGATTGATACAGAGTATATACAAAGAAAATCATGTTAACCATGTGTGTCATGAATGCGACCTAATGTTAACATGATGTATGTAATAAGCAAATTAATGCATGGATATATACAGAAAAATCATGCTGATTATGAATGCATAAATGCAACCATATGCTAACATGATACATGTATGAATGTATGGTATGACAAGTAATTGATCGGATGCAAAATGCAAAGGGGAAGATATCACGGAGGAAATAAGAATCGGAGGAACTTAATCATCAACCTCTCATGAATTTGAAACATAACCAATTCATTCCCATATCAATGTTCACAAGGTATAAACCATGTTTTACAAAATTTGAACAATGGTTAAAACTGTCTTTTACAAGCCCTTTATTCTTCTTAGCATCCTAAGGCTATAAGAGCCGACTACTGAAAAAGTGAAATCCTATTACATCATATAAGACCGAAGTCTTTCCACCTCAATGCTGTAAATCTCCCAATCCTAATGACGCTTTCCCAGCCCTCCATCAATCAGTGTCGTTGGATCCAACCACTTAGCATCTGTAGACACCTAATTTTGTCCGGACCACTAAACAGGTATGTTTTCTTCCCATATTGATGTTCCCAAGTGTAAAAAGACTGTTTTCATCCTGCAGGTGGTACTCCGAGACTTAGTTTAAGAGGGCGAGCACAAAAAGTCAAACTTGAAAAAAAAGTCAACCCCAAAAAAGTCAACCCCGAAAAAGTCAACCCCAGAAAGTCAACTACTGAAAAAGTCAACCCACTTTCAAAATCAAGATTTTAAGTTCAATTGAAAAATGGCGAAAGAATTTTGATAATCCGAGGTCTACATTGAAAGATATGGAGTTCGAAAGTTGGGATTTGGAGATTTAGTAGAAAGGAAACCCTAATCCGAGAAATTTGGGGAAAAGTGCTTAAACGATCAAACTGGTCGAAATTGAAGGTTCCAAATGAAAGATAAGCACTGACTACGGGTAATGGAGAAGTCACTTGCAAGAAAAACCGAAAAAAAAAAGTCAATCCGGGAGAAAACCGAGAATTAGGGTTTTTAGTGGATTTCGGTGAAATCGGGAAGAATCACAGAAATGGCCCGACTTGGTAAGACCAAAGCCCCCAATGGATGAGGAATGATTAAAAAGGATGGCCCAAGGCTCAGATTGAAGAAAATCTGAAAATCGGACTTGTTTTGAGCAAAACCGGGTTTCGGAGGTTAAAGGGTAAAATTGGAAAATTTTGGGAAAAATAGCAAATGGACTCCGAAAATTATGGAAAATTTGTCAATCTCATTCTTAAATCATTTGAAAGAGATTGGCGAAAGAAAATCTTGATTCCGAGTTCGTTTGCAAAATGGCCAAATACCGGGCCTCCTATGCAGTAATTCAAGCCGATAAATCCCGAAAAAATACCAAATGAGCTCCAAAAATCATGAAAACTTCCAGATCACCCTTTTTAATTATTTTGAAGAGATTGGTGAAGAAAAATCTTGATTTGGAGCTCGTTTAAAAAATGGTAAAAAGTAGGGGCATAAAAGGATATTTTGGGAAGAAAAAATCCAAATAAATAGCAAACGGACTCGGAAAATTTTGAAAACTTCCAGAACTCAACATTTTATTATTTTGGAAGTATTAAAAAAAGAAAAATTGAATTTGGAGTCCGTTTGATATTTATTTGCATCCGGGGGGGGGCAAAATGGTCATTTCACCCAAGCAACCGAAAAGGGCTTCTTTGGGCCTTTCAAAAATCAGAGCTGGGCTGGAAAAGAGAAGTGTTGGCCTGCCCAAGCCCAAAGGAAGGAGGAAGCTTAGGATTTTTTCAATCAAGTGATTAAAAATCAAGAGTTAAGTTAGAGATTTTCATTTTTGAGCCTAAGTCCCAATCCCACATCCCTTTGTAATGTCAAGCCAATGAGGTGCTCACCTTATAAATAAGGAGTCTTGGCCTTTGGTTGAGACCACCCACTACCCCTTGTGAGATAGTCTATACACTTGTATTAGGATTATCCGGGTGGTGAGTCATAGTGTTTTACTCTGAGGGTTCGTAGCTTAATCCGTTCAAAAGCTACTCTGAGGGTTTGTAGCTTAATCCGTTCAAAAGCTACTCTGAGGGTTTGTAGCTTAATCCGTTCAAAAGCTACTCTGAGGGTTCGTAGCTTAATCCGTTCAAAAGCTACTCTGAGGGTTCGTAGCTTAATCCGTTCAAAAGCTACTCTGAGGGTTTATAGCTTAATCCGTTCAAAAGCTACTTGGTGAGTTTTCATTTTAAAATAATGTTTCTTGTTCTTCCTTCATTTCCTTTCTTAAGTATATTTTTTTTTACATTTTGTTTTTATAATAAACTCACCATGGCCAAATGGCCTACATTATTTATTTTAAGTTGTTGTTTTTGATTCATTTTACGATATTGTTTATGCTATTTTCTTTATTTTTGATGTTTTAAATATTATGTTATTTCATGTTCTTAAGTTATATTTAATTTGGTTGCTTTGTTTGTTGCCATTTATGTCTTAGATATCATGTTTTTGCATTTTTAATTTTCTGTTTTCATGTTGTTTAAATTTGAGCATGTTTTAGAGTTAGCATATTAAGTGTTTGTGAAAATGCTTGTATGATTCTTTGCATGATTCTTGTTTTATATCTTAGTGAGCATGTTTTAGATTTGGTATATTAGGTGTTTGTGAAAATGCTTGTGTGATTTTTGTGTTATGACTTAGTTTTTCATGCTAGCATACCAAGTGTTTGTGAAAATGCCATGCTTGTTGGAGCTTGGGGCCATTTGGCTACTCCATGGGTTTTGCATTGTGTGTTGTATTTTTGTCATGCTAGTTGTTAGGTTTTTGCATTTGCATGATATTTGGTTGGATTTTTGAATTAAGCATGCCTTGTGTTTGTGAAAATGCCATGCATGTCTTAGGTCTAGGTTACATTAAATGCCATGCAAGTTCATGTTAGGTCTAGGCCATATTATTTATGTCATGCATTTTCCTTACATTTAGGTTTAGATCCATGCATTTCATGCATTATGTTTGCTGCATTGTTTCATGCATTTCATGTTCATGCCACTTGAATAATGACTTGAGCCAATTAATGGTTCAAGGTCATGCTCTCTTGAGCACACTTGTGGAAAATTAAGTTTGTCAAATTGATTATTCTACCTTTGTGATTTTTTTTATTTAGCCAATTTTTATCTAACTTTCAAAGAGTCCTAGCTACTGCTTTCAAGTCATTTTATGAGTTTCAAATATTTTTACTTTGATTTTTAAATGATTTTATCAAAGACAAAAAAATGTGCTGGCAAAGCAGTTTTTTCTCCTCCAAAAACTCGTACATCTCTGATTTTTCTGGGAATTCATCTTTGATCAGAAAATTAAGACGATTTTTTATCGTGTATTTTTACATGTCCTGAGTCTCCAGTAATTTTTTCAGAATTTTTGGAACTTTTAAAAATAGGGTAAAAATCGTGGATTAAAACTGGACAGTAGAGTCAGAATTGAATTTAAAGAAAAACAAAGCAGTTTTTTCTCCTCCAAAAACTCGTACATCTCTGATTTTTCTAGGAATTCATTTTTGATCAGAAAATTAAGCTGATTTTTTATTGTGTAGTTTTACATGTCCTGAGTCTCCAGTAATTTTTTCAGAATTTTTGGAATTTTTAAAAATAGGATAAAAAATCGTGAATTAAAACTGGACAGTGGAGTCAGAATTGAATTTAAAGAAAAACAAAGCAGTTTTTTTCTCCTCCAAAAACTCGTACATCTCTGGTTTTTCTGGGAATTCATCTTTGATCTAAAAATTAAGCCGATTTTTTCTCGTATAGTTTTACATGTCCTGAGTCTCCAGTATTTTTTTTTAGAATTTTTGGAATTTTTTAAAATAGGATAAAAAATCGTGGATTAAAACTGGACAGTGGAGTCAGAATTGAATTAAAAAAAATAAATCATTTTTCTGTTTTGGTTAATTTACTTAGAGTGGGCTGATTAGGAGAGTTAGCTACTGACTTAGGGTGGTTTCTAAGCCTTTTCAAACTCTAAAAATGGTTTTTCAAGTCTCGGGTTAAGGGTAGTAAAATCCGGATTTTTAAACTTAGGAAATTAGAGTCATTTTAAAAATTTTAGCCGAGTTTTTATTTTTAATTCAAGCTTTTCAAAACTGTTTTCAAACAATCACAAAGTATTTTGGTTTTAGAATATTTAATTTGACATATTTTCCTAAGGCAGCCGGATATCTTTTAGATATACGGATTTCCTTAATTAAAGGAAAAAATACATTTCATGCATTGCATTTTTATATTCATGCATTTTATATAATATGTGATTCTTGCCATATTAATTTCTATGTGTCATGACATTTAGGTTGCATTATATTATTTAGATTTTGCTATGTCATTTTATTTATGCCATGCCTATACATATTCGTTTCTTTTAAATGTTTTCAAAAAAAGATAATGGTTTTCAATAAAAATAAAGATATTCCCGATTTAAAATAATTCATGAGTTCTCTACCGGGTTTGCTGGAGGGAATATCATCAATTATTATTAATAAAGGAATATCTTTCTTTCAAAAAAGAGAATGATTCGGAAAGTTTTCTAAAACTAATAAAAATTTCTATATTTTGCCACGTTTGTTGGGGAATATAGGAAAATTTTGAATTTATAAATTTCGGATCATTGTCAATAAAAAATGAAATTATTTTTCTTTAAATTGGGAATTAATTTGAAATATTAAATTTAAAACCAACTTTTACTGAGATTTGAGATAACACACGATTAATAAGGTACCGATTTATACGGGCGTTGTGGGGGTGCTAATCCTTCCCCACACGTAACCGATTCCCGAACCCGCTTCTTTGATTTCTCTGGTTTAAAACGCAGACTTGAAATTGGTTTTAAAATATTTTAATTAATTTTTAAAATATTTTTATAAAACCGGTTTTAATAGGTGGCCGATCACACCTAGCTAAAAAAAGATTGGTGGCGACTCCATGTCTTTTTTAAGGTCATTTTCAAAACCTTAATTTTTCTAGAGGAATTAAGTCGACTTTTCCTCGATTTTTTTTTAAATGTCACGCTTAACGAATAATAAAGTCTTGCGATGAGACGTCGTTATTTTTTAGGTTGCGACAGCATCTATAAGAGTTTGCACTTTCTTTTTGAATGTTATACAGTCTTCAATGTTATGGCCAACAATTCCACAGTGATAATCACATCTTGCATTTGAATTATACCACCTTGGATATGGTGGTAACAGGGATTTCAATGGGACACAGGCAACCATTTGATTTTGGATCAGTATAGGGAGAAGCTCTTGGTAGCTGATTGGAATGGGATCAAAATGCATTTGGGTCTTATCCTGGGGTTGTTTCTTAGTCACACATGGCCTAGGAGTTGGGGCACTTGGTGGTGGCACTAAGGTTCGAACCAAAGTGTCTACATGGAGATGTGGCGGAACAGCATGGTAAGGGTATGGATTTGGACACAGGGCCTTTGGAGGTTGTACATAGCTCGAGGTTCCTATCCCAGGTACTGGATAAGGTGATTGATGAGGGAAGCAACATGAACAGGGAGTTGGTGGTGATGGAGTGGGATTCAGGAATCCCATAGTGGTCATCCCAATGGACGATTGGACCATAGTAGGGTGGGGATACTGGTCAGTTTGCAGGTATGGTACAGGATCCGAGGTTTCTATCTTTGGTATCAGGATCTCAGGTTTAATCATTTTCACGATTTTGTTTACAATTTCATCAAGATTGCAACCTTTGTGGCATTGACAAGTGCAGGATCCAACAAGGATTGTATGTTCTGGACTTAATGGTTTTGGTTGATCCAAAGGCGATGCAGAGCCCTGAGAAAGTTCCCCCTTAATCTTACCCATATCCTCAAACATTTTCAGCAATTTGGCGAGTTGTTCTTCCATTTCCCGGATTTCATGTCTAAACTCCTCTTGATTGCGTTTCGAAACACCCAATCGTTCCTCCGATTCATTCCTCATATCTTGAACCCCTTTCATGCAAATGAAAATGTCATGAGATTAAGAATACAATTGTGAATGTACATGCTCTATTCATATGTGCTTGAATATACTGATGATTAATGCATGAACATATACAGAGAAATTATGATGACTATGTATGCTATGGATGCAATCTAATGCCAACATGATGCATTTTTTAAAAAAATGAATAAATTGATGCACAAGTATATACAAATAATGATCATGTATGTATTCTACAATGAATGACCATGCATGCTATGATGTCAAAATGATTCATGCGGAGAATAAATGAATTAATACAAAGGTAGGTACAAAGAATGACCATGTATATCACAAATGTATTTTACAATGAATAACCATGCATGTTAGGACTGTGACATGATGTCAAAATGATACAAATAAATTAACCAATGATTACAAGAAATTGGTGGGACCTAAATCTTGATTATTCAAAAATCTCATTATGCAAGATTTGCCTCCAAATTTATGATTTTTTGAAACATGTTTTTTTTCTATAAAAAACAAATCATATTATTTTCAAAAGAATTTCGGGGTAGTGGATCCTACTATGGTACAATATGCAAATGTTCATGCAACACTACCGGTTTTATGAAATCATCAAATGAAATTATTATCACCATCCATTTATTGCAAAAACGAGATCAATAATACAGTAAAAAATGTACATGCTCTATTTACACATGCATGAAATGTGCAAAATGCAAAAATGTTTGAAAAAGAATGTTTGTATTTTGAATTTGAAAAGGTTAGTGAACACTTGCCCCAACAATATCTACTTATATAGGCATCATGATGCCTTCAGGATGGATTATCACATTTATTACGGGCGATGTACATACATCGTTGCCCGATCTACAAAACTTATTCAGAGTGTAAAATAGATAACAAAGGGTTTAGAAATGTCCCTCCATGTGTTCCTATTTTCGGTATACCTAACGAAAATCCGGCATGGCTTCGCCTAGGTTCACTATATGAGAGTGAATCGGTTCTAAAGGCCCCGAATTGCTCCTCATTGTCGCCGGTGAAGGCTAGTAAGGCACCCCGATAAAAGCAGGTTCAATTCGTTAGAGTATATTTTCCTATGCCCGTACGGAGGATTATCACGAAGGCATTAGGTACTTTATACTCCGAAAGTGTTTCACTAGCCCATACGGAGGATCAATCACGAAGGCGTAGTTACTTTACTCCCAATTAAAATGACGGAACCCGGGTAGAGGATTCATGTTATGCAAATGCAAATACAGTGTGTGCGGAGGAACAAAACAAACTTGTCACCACCTATTCTACAACCCTTATTCTAAATACCCCACTAAAATCAAACAATATAAAGCATCAGTTAAGCAAACATATAAATATACGCAACAAAATAACCATAGAACAAATAATAATATGAATGCACATGAATATGGACATATTAAAACATTTTTTTATTTTCAAAATTCTCTTTTATTTTAAAAATATGGGAATTAAAATTAAATACCAATTAAACCAACAAAACCGAGACTTTGATAACACACGACTAATTTCTAGGCCTCACTCTCTAATTGTCCCCAGTGGAGTCGCCAAGCTATCGCAACCTAAAAAATAACGAGTCCCATCGCAAGACTTTATTATTCGTTAAGCGTGACATTAAAAAAAAACCGAGAAAAAGTCGACTTAATTCCTCTAGAAAAATGAAGGTTTTGAAAATGACCTCGAAAAAGACATGGAGTCGCCCCCAATCTTTTTTAGCTAGGTGTGATCGGCCACCTATTAAAACCGGTTTTATAAAATATTTTAAAAATTAATTAAAACATTTTAAAAACCAATTTCAATTCTGCGTTTTAAACCAGAGAAATCAAAGAAACGGGTTCGGGACTCGATTACGTATGAGAAAGATTAGCACCTCCAAAACGCCCGTATAAAACGGTACCTTATTAATCGTGTGTTATCTCAAATCTCGGTGTAAAGTTGGTTTTAAATTTAGTATTTCAAGTTAATTCCCAATTTAAAGAAAAATAATTCCATTTTTTAATTGAAAATGATCCGGAATTTATAAATTCAAATTTTCCTATATTCCCCAACAAACGTGGCAAAATATAGAAATTTTTATTAATTTGAAAAACTTTCCGAATCATTCTCGTTTTTTTAAAGAAAGATATTCCTTTATTAATGATAATTGATGATATTCCCTCCAGGCAACCCGGTAGAGAACTCATGAATTATTTTAACTCGGGAATATCTTTATTTTTTATTGAAAAATCATTATCCTTTTGAAATCATTTTAAAAGATATGAATATGTATATTCATGACATAAATAAAATGACATAGCAAAATCTAAATAATATAATGCATCCTAAATGATATAATATAATTTCAATGCCTTAGCATATTCTAAATGAAATGAAATGTCCTAAGTTATATGACATATTCTAAATGAAATGAAATGACATAGGTAGCATAATATGTTCTATATGAAATGCAATATCCTAAGTCATATGATATATTCTAAATGAAATGAAATGACCTAATATATTCTATATGAAATATAATATCCTAACTCATATGATATATTCTAAATGAAATGAAATGACCTAATATATTCTATATGAAATGTAATATCCTAAGTCATATGATATATTCTAAATGAAATGAAATAATTTAAATGACATGGAAAATATGGATGATATGGCATACAATCTAAATGACATGGAATATAAAATAATACTATCATATAATATGAATGAAAATAAAAATGAAAATAATAATGCATGAACATAGCAGATGCTAAATAATATACCAACAAAAAAATAATAATAATTAAATAAAAAGCATAGGATATCATGAAATATTCCAAGACATATAATAAACAATATAACATGAAAAAAAAATATAAATCAAACTAATAACAATATCATAGGAATTATTATAGCAAGAATCACATATTATATAAAATGTATGAATATGGAGAATGCAATGCATGAAATGTATTTTTTTTCCTTTAATTAAGGAAATCCGTATATCTAAAAAGATATCCGGCTACCTTAGGAAAATATATCAAATTAAATATTCTAAAACCAAAATACTTTGTGATTGTTTGAAAACAATTTTGAAAAGCTTGAATTAAAAATAAAAACTGGGCAAAATCTTTTTTTAAATGGCTCTAATTTCCTAAGTTTAAAATCCCGGACTTGAGCACCATTAACCCAAAACTTAAGAAATCATTTTTAGAGTTTAAAAAGGCTTAGAAACTACCCTAAGTCAGTAGCTAACCTTCCTAATCAGCCCCCTCTAAGTAACTTAACCAAAATAGAAAAATTATTTTTCTTTAAATTCAATTCTGACTCCACTGTCCAATTTTAAGCCACGACTTTTTATCCTATTTTTAAAATTTCAAAAATTTTTGAAACAAATAATGGAGACTCAGGACATGTAAAACTATACGGGAAAAAATCATCTTAATTTTCTGATTAAAGATGAATGCCGAGAAAAATCGGGAAAGTACGAGTACTGGGTAAAAAAACTGTTTTGCCAAAATACATTTTTGCCTTTGATAAAATCATTTAAAAATCAAAGTAAAAATATTTAAGACTCATAAAATGACTCACAAACAGTAGCTAGGATTTTTTGAAAGTTAGATAAAAATTGGCTAAGTAAAAAAAAAATCACAAAGGTAGAATAATCAATTTGACAAAACTTAATTTCCCACAAGTATGCTCAAGAGAGCATGACTTTGAACCATTAATTGGCCTAAGTCATTATTCAAGTGGCATGAACATGAAATGCATGAAAAAATTACAGCAAACATAGTGCATGAAATGCATGAGTTTAAACCTAAATGTCATAAAAAATGCATGGCATTCATATAGTGACCTAGACCTAAATGAACTTGCATGGCATTTAATGCAACCTAGACCTAAAATGCATGAACATGCATGGCAAATAAACCTAACTTAATAACTAAAATATGCATGGCATTTTCACAAACACAAAACATGCTTAAACCAAAAACTCAACCAAATATCATGCAAATGCTAACCTATCAATTAACATGGCAAAAATGCACATACAATGCAAAAATTCAAGGAGTGGTCGAATGGCCTGTGTAACTAGCAAACATGGCATTTTCAAAAACACTTGGTATACTAGCATGCAAAACTAAATCAAATGTCATGTAAATGCAAAAACCTACCAACTAACATGGCAAAAATGCAACACACAATGCAAAACACATGGAGTAGCCGAATGGCCTCAAGCTCCAACAAGCATGGCATTTTCACAAACACTTAATATACTAACATGCTTAACTAAAATATAGCACTCAAAACATGCAAACACAAAGTAGAAATACTAAAACCAAACAAGCATTTTCACAAACACTTGATATACTAACAAGCTCAACTAAAATATAAAACTCAAATCATGCAAAAACCACACAAGCATTTTCACAAACACTTGATATACTAAATCTAAAACATGCTCAAATTTAAACATCATGAAAATAGAAAATTAAAAATGCAAGAACATGATATTTAAATCATAAATGGAAACAAACAAAGCAACCAAATTAAAATATAACTCAAGTATATGAAGTAAAATAACATTTAAAACACCAAGATCAAAGAAAATAACATAAACAATATGATAAAATAAACCAAAACAGCAACATTAATAAAAAACTGTAGGCCATTCGGCCATGGTGAGTATATTGTAAAAACAATTGTAAAAAATATATTTAAGAAAGAGATGAAGAAAGAACTTAAGAAGAACAATAAAAAACATTTATTTAAAAAGGAAACTCACCAAATAGTAATCAAAATAGCAAAAATAAGAATGAAAAATCAAGAAAGTGCAAGAGTTGGTGCTCAAGAGCAACCTCAAGAAGCTATATTTCAAGCTTTATCTCTTCAAACTTTCCTTTCTTTTCTAAACTTTTTCTTCTTGCTTTCAACCAAAGAGAGAAAAACCAAGTAAAAACCAAGATAACTCAGCAAAAATGAAGTATGAAAATTAAAATTTTGAACCCCCCTTAGTGCTGGCCGAATGGTCTATGTAAATCCTCAAAGATGTTGTCATTTTTTTGTAACCAATTTTTCATCAAATGGCTAATAATTCAAGGTGAAAAAATCATGAAATTATCACCCTTAGATTAGCATATCAGCTGTCCCAAATTACAGCTGTTCAAGAATAATGTTGACATCTCTCTTGACCTATGTGGCTTAATCACCATGGCTTGATCAAAGAGAATCTCTAACTAACTCTTAATTCTTGGCCATTTGATTGAAAAATCAGAGTCTTCCTCCTTCCTTTGGGCCTTGGCAGGCCAGCACTTCTCTTTTCTAGCCCAACTCTGATTTTTTGAAAGGCCCAAAGAAGCCTTTTTCGTTTGCTTGGGTGAAATAACCGTTTTGCCCCCCAGATGCAAATAAATATCAAACGGACTCCAAATTTAATTTTTGTTTTTTTAATACTTCCAAAATAATAAAACATTGAGTTCTGGAAATTTTCAAAATTATCCGAGTCCGTTTGCTATTTATTTGGATTTGTTCTTCCAAAAATGCCCTTTTATGCCCCCACATTTTACCATTTTTTAAACGAGCTCCAAATCAAGATTTTTCTTCACCAATATCTTCCAAATAATTTAAAAGTGTGATATGGAAGTTTTCATAATTTTTGGAACTCATTTGGTATTTTTTCGGGATTTATCGGCTTGAATTACTACATAGGAGCTCGAGATTTGGCCATTTTGCAAACGAACTCCGAATCAAGATTTTCTTTCGCCAATGTCTTCCAAATAATTTAAAAATGAGATTTGCAAAATTTCAAAATTTTTGGAGTTCATTTGCTATTTTTCCGGGATTTATCTTCTTGAATTATTGCATAGGAGGCCCGGGATTTGGCCATTTTGCAAACGAACTCCGAATCAAGATTTTATTTTGCCAATATTTTTCAAATGGTTTAAGAATGATGTTTCCAAATTTTCAGAATATTTGGAGTTCATTTGCTATTTTTTCGGAATTTTCCTTTTAGAATTACTGTATAAGAGACCCGGGATTTGGCCATTTTGCAAACGAACTCCGAATCAAGATTTTCTTTTGCCAATCTCTTTAAAATGATTTAAAAATGATATTTTCACATTTTCAAAATTTTTGGAGTCCATTTGCTATTTTTCCCTAATTTTCCAATTTTGCCTTTTTGCCTCCGAAACCCGGTTTTGCTGAAAACAAGTCTAATTTTCAGATTTTCTTGAAGCTGAACCTTAGGCTATCCCTTTTTAATCATTCCTCATCCATTTGGGGCTTTGGTCTTACCCAGTCAGACCATTTCTGTAATTCTACCCGATTACATCGAAATCCACCGAAAACCCTAATTCTCGATTTTCTCACGGATTGACTTTTCTTTCGGTTTTTCTTGCAAGTGGCTTCTCCATTACCCGTATTCAGTGCGTTTCTTTCATTTGGAACCTTCAATTTCGACCAATTTGATCGTTTAAGCACTTTTCCCCAAATTTCTCGGATTAGGGTTTTCTTTCTACTGAATCTTCAAATCCCAACTTCCGAACTCAATATCTTTCAATGTAGATCTCGGATTATCAAAATTCTTTCACCATTTTTCAATTGAACTTAAAATCTTAATTTTGAAAATGGGTTGACTTTTTTAGTAGTTGACTTTCTGGGGTTGACTTTTTCGAGGTTGACTTTTTTTTCGAGGTTGACTTTTTTTTCGAGGTTGACTTTTTCAAGTTTGACTTTTTATGTTCTTCCTCTTAAACTAAGTCTCGGAGTACCACCTGCAGGATGAATAAAGTCTTTTTACACTCGAAAACATCAATTTTCGAAAAAACATACTTGTTTTAGTGGTCCGGATAAAATTAGGTGTCTACACACACTTTTCAAACTGGGATAAAAAAAGATCAAAGGCCGAAAGCACCTAGTGAGCTCATATTTTGACTGGGAAACCAACTCTATTTGGTTAAACTAGAGAAAGAGCAAGCAATGAAATTGCTTCCGTGAATCAGTTGTAGTTGCAAGCTTACTTGATCCCATCTTTGTTAGAAGAGACTTTGCTCAGATTTGGAACTTGGATGCTGGCATGACTAGTTCATGAAGTGATGTTGTGGAGCAGAACAGAAAAACTGTGCTTGGATGAGAATGGGATTGTGGCTGGGAGTGCTAATGGGAGTGGGAGTGGGAGAGAAGGTGACTGGGAGGGAGAGAAAGAGGAGGCACGACTGAGAGTGAGAGGGAGAAAAAAAAATAGGTTTTAGGGTTCTTAAGTATGTATATATATCTTAAGGATAAGATAATATATTAATGATAAATATATTATACATAAGAAAGCTCGATTAGGCTCGCGAGCTGCTCGAATCGAGTATTAAGATACTCGAACTCGGCTCGCTCGATAGCTCGAGCTCGGCTCGATAATGACCGAATTGAATTCGAGTGTTTTTCGAGTTGAACTCGAGTAGCTTGCGAGCACAGGTGCCTCGTTTACGCCCTAGTCATCATCATCTTTTTTGGCTAGGTGTGATCGGTCACCTATTAAAATCGATTTTTATAGAACATTTTAAAATCAATTAAAATATTTATAAAAAAAAAAAAAAAAAAAACAATTTTAAAGTCTACATTAAAAACCAGAGAAAAATAATGGAGGGTTCGGTAGTCGGTTACGTCATGGGGAAGGATTAGCACCCCCACAATGCCTGTAAAAACGGTACCTTATTAATCACGTGTTGTCATGAAGTCTCGATGAAAATCAGTTTTATATTCGATATTTAAAAATAATTTCCTTAAAAAATGGTCATATTATTTCAAGGACGATTCGAAATTTACTATCGCAAAATTTTTTATATTCTCCACATCATCCTTTTTCTTAGAAGGGTATTCCTTTATTAATAATAATTGATGAAGACTCTCATGCAACCCAACGGAGGATTCATGAATTATATTAACTCGTGGATATTGTCTTATTTAAAAAACATTAATTTTTATCATGCATTTAAATAATCATGAATATGCATACATTATTAAAATATGAACATAAACCACATAACATATACATTTATCATGACATGACATAAAATTCACTATGACATAGTATATTCATGACATGGCACATATTTTATCATAACATGACATATATTTAAGCGTGACATAGCATACATAAGAAAAAAAATATGCAAACCAAGCATCACATAGCATGACCAAAACAACAATATGTACAACAATTATCAAATGACATCATTATGGAATATGCACGAACATAGAACATGTACACAACATTATTTTAAAATTATTTTTCATGGATTCTTTGTGAAATTACATCAAAATCATACGTCGGAAAAAATATTACCGCACTCCCCGACAAACCCGGCAAAACTTGAAAAATAATTCTTTCATATAACATTTATATAATTCCGAGTAAAACAAAAACCGAACTTTATGATTTCATAAACACGTTCGTTGAATAATTTCCTAACCTCCCCGGCAACCCGGTGGAGATTAAGAAATAATTCTCGTTAAATGCTTATGAAATCGAGAAAGCACATTTTTATGACAAACAAAAAGAAACATTTTTAAATATGAAATGCATGAAAAAGAGACCATTATTGGAATATGTTTCTCTCTTGAAGAGAGGATATCCGAACACCTAAAAATATGTCACACTACCTTTGAAAGAAACTTAGATTGAACTTTTAAAATCGAAGGATTTCAGGCATGGATTTTGGCTCGGATTAAGGGATATTCGAATGCCATGGTTCGACATCCGAATACCTTCAAACGAGCCTCGACCCAAATGACCTTTTCTTAAAACCAAGAAAACAAAGTGCAATTTTTTAAGAAGAATTTGCTTTGGCCAAATAGCAATTAGTGTAGTAATCAAAAAACGTAAACTCATTTTTGAAGCTCATTTTAACTACCCTTGACTCGGTTTATCAAAACATATTTTTAGACTTAAATGACCAAAAAGATAACTTAGAAAAAGGCCCAAAAGATCTCGGCCAGCCCCTCCCTTGGTGTAAGAAATCCAAACTTTTGCTAGTTTAAAAGCTCGTTTTAGCCACCCAAGATTCGATTTTAGCTAACTATTTTTTCCACCCTATAAAAAAATTCAAAAAAAATTAAAAAAATAACCCTAGGTTCGACCATGGGTCTAGTAAATGAGGTTGAAACGGTTTTTTGTTTGGACAAAAAATTAGTAGAATTCTTGTTGCCAGAAAACAACATATCTAACCTTTAAAACATTATTTTTTCCAACTATTTGGAAAAACAAGATTTTGGCTATGGACCATTGATTGATCTTAGCCAAAATAATGTTGGAAATGGTTTGAAAACATGATTTACAGCAAATAGAAATGATTGGCTCAAGGCTAGCCTCTTGGATGTAAATTCGGCCTAGCTATCACTTGGATGAAAACAAGAACATTAAGCTCATAATCATTTTTTTTAAAAGAGAAAAACAAATGTAACAAAGAGAATGCTCGACAATAAACTCATATCTAGCAAAGTATGCATATGAATATAACAATTTATAAGCAAGAAAATATAAACAAGCAAGAAAACAAAGGTTGGCTCAAGGTTGGCCCTTTGGATGCTAGATCCGGCCTAACCATCACTTGGATAAAACCAAGATCATCAAGCTCAAAAATCTTTTATTTTCAACAAGGAAAAAAAAGTAAACTCATCAATCAACCACAATGGACCTCAAAACCTCAAATATCAAAAGGAAGTATGAAGCAAAAATATGGCAAAAGAAAATCATAGGTGGCGGCATAGGCATGGAAATGAAGAAAACTTTGCTAAACTTTGTAATTTTTGTAAAAAGAGAACTTTTAAAAACTTTCTTGAAAACCTTATTTTTTTTAATTGAAAAATATAAGAAAACAAGTTTTAAAATCAATAGACAAATAGAAATGAAGAAGATATCAAGCTACCTTAGTGAAGCTTTCAAGAAGAAAAAACCCTTAAACTTTCGTCCTTTCTCCCCCTTATCTCTTCCTTTCGTTTTCTTCTTTTTTTTTCTCTCAAAACCCCTTTTCTCCTCCTTTTAAAATGTTGGCCGAATGCCTCTTAGCTACTGCCTTGGTGCTTTATTTCTTACTTTGGCCGAATGGTCTTCCTTTTGCCCTTGCCCTCATGCTTTTTTCATGCCCAATGGTCCCCCTTCCACATGGTCATCTTTTCCTATTCTTGGGGGCCAAGAAGCATTCTTATTGGACCAAAATGCCATGTCATGTACTTTTGTTCCCTCTCTCTATCCCATTCATCCATTTATTTACAACAATGCCACCTTATGTTTTCTCCAAAATGGCCTCACTTCTTCATTTTACTACACATTTACCTTGGGCTCTTTTCATACCTTTCTTTCAATTTTCATTTATTCCTTATTCACCCCTCCATCATTTCCAAGCTAATTTTCTCTTTCCAATTGTAAACCCTCAATTTGCAATTTGTGTAATTTAATCCTTCCATTTTTTATTTTTCTTCAAATTGGTTCATTTTCTTATCTTCCTTTAAATTGATCTCTCAAGGTCTATTCTTTTATTGATTTTCCTTTAAATTGAACTTTCAATTCCTTCCAATTTTAAAATTTTTCTGATTTCTTGAAATTAAACTTTCAATTTAGTTCTTGTTTTTCCAATTCATCTTCAAATTAGCTTTTCCCTTCACTTTCATTGTAATTGAGCTTCTTGAATCCATGTCTTTATTGATTATTCTTCAAATTGAACTTTCAATTTTATCCAATTTAATCATTTTTATATTTTTCCCAAAAATTAAATTTTCAATTTGTTCAATTTAGTCCTTCCTTTTCCAATTGATTTCTCCTTTCATTATACTTCGAATTGGACTTTTAAATACCTTTATTTATTGATTATTTCTCAAATTGAACTTTCAATTTCTTCCAATTTAATCGTTTCTATAATTTTCCCTAAAATGGAACTTTCAATTGGTTCAATTTAGTCCTTTCAACGTTTTCATTATTCCTTTCCCGCCTTTAATCTTCAATTGTGGCTTCTCCAATTATCAAAATTACCTCTTTGACATCCAATTTTCCTTTAGATCTCGATTTTCCAAAGTTGACTTTTTTGTTGACTTTGACTTTTAATCAACTTTGACGTTGATCTTGACTTTGGTCTTGTCCAATTTGACAAACTCAAATATTAAGGCCACTAAACCGAGAAAATGGAGTGAATTTAGAAGTGCGGATTAGTTGAAAGAAACGTACCTTATTCAGGGGCTCGGACAAAATTAAGTGTCCACAGACTTTACTATATATATTACAATAAGTGATAAGGAAATGATATATTTTTCATTTTTACATTTTTATTTCTGAATTACATATTATTCTTACTAAATTACCAACTTTTTAAAATATTTTGATAATATATGTTGTAATTTAGTTTATCTTTTAGGTTTAAAGTTTTACTATTTTTTTCTATTAAACTACTTGATTTTGTTATGACTTTACTAAATATATTATAATATGTGATAAGAAATTTATGTATTTTTCATTTTATATATTTTTTTCTGAATTGCGTATTAATTTTATCATATTACAAAAAATTTTAAATGCTCTGATAATATATGTCATAATTTTGTTTATCATTTAGGATTAGGATTTTACTACTTCTTCTATTAAATTATTTGATTTTATTATGATTTTACTAAATATATTACAATAGGTGATAATAAAATTATGTAATTGTTATATTACTTCTTTTTTTTCTAAATTACATATTAATTTCACCATATTACTAAATTTCTTAAATGTTTTGATAATATATGTTTTAATTTCGTTTACTTTTTGGATTTAAAATTTTATTATGTTTTCTATTAAATTATTTGATTTTGTTATGATTTTACTAAATATATTATAATAGATGATAAGAAAATTATGCAAATTCCATTTTGCATCTTTTTTTTCTTTCTGAATAACATATTATTCTTATCAAATTATTAAATATCTTAAATGTTTTGATAATATATTTTGTAAATTTGAAATCATGTACGTATATTATGATATGTGTTATATATGCCAGTGAAATCCTTAACGATTTTTTGACAACCGATAAAACTGATGAAAAGTGCACGGTGGACGAATTTATTACACTAGTGAAAACTCGTGCTTCGCCGCGGGCGATAAAGTTTTTTAATTTATTTTTGTTTTGTTTTGGTGTATTACAACATTTCAGAACAAATAATAAGTATTAACATTAATAAATTATTTCATTACTTTCACAAGTAAATATTCATTTTTATGTTTCTTTCTTACAAAATTAATTATAACACCTTTATTATTCATTTTTTTTTTAATCCACGGCAAAAATGGCGAAGCTCCTGATGAACATTTATAGACCAACATCCAGGAATCGTTATGTTAACACCAATGGGAAAAAAAGATTATCAATATCAGAACATGAAGATAAAGCTTAACAATAAATACCTTGTAACTAACCCCTTAGGTTCAGGCCAATATTATCTGGATAATACATGTATGCCTATTGTCCATATTTAAACTACATGCATCCAAAAAGACAAAAAGCAAGAAAGAATGGAAACTTATGGACAATCTCACTCTTTATAAAGTCCTTTGGGGCCTTCTGTAAGCAGAACCTGAAACCATTAATGCAAATACATTGGATAGAAAATCTTTCTTATTATCTATTCATAGGTGAAAGGTCTGCCACATTTTATAAATTTTAAATAAAACAACGTTGAAGAATAGCATGACTCAGAAATAAAAAAATTCAAACCTTTAGAGGCCATATAAACCAACATTGAAAATGAGGTTAAATCTATAATCTCTAGCTTCCATCAACCCAAAAAAAAGTAAGGGCCCAAGAAAATGACATACTTTTTCTTAGCAATTCTCTTTGCTTTCGGTAGAAGCTCTCAGCAACGCCACTATGTCCAACCTCAGTTCATATGGTTAAAACAAATAAAATGTCCAGCAAGCCCCAGTGTATTAGCATATAACTAAAAAATGTGTATATGAAATAGTAGAAAACTTTGACAATAGCGAGAGACCAAACTTGATGGTGTAGCAGTTGGGAAATCGTCAATACAATAAGGCATAATTTCTGGATACTATGAACCAGACTATAAACATATAAAAGGAGAAAAGCAGAAGGGCATTAGGTTTCTCGTTCTCTTAGGGTACCAAAGGCATGC
The DNA here is from genome assembly GCA_030761205.1 of Fremontodendron californicum. Lineage (NCBI taxonomy): Eukaryota > Viridiplantae > Streptophyta > Magnoliopsida > Malvales > Malvaceae > Fremontodendron > Fremontodendron californicum. Next base: position 29,744,356 of record JAULJL010000005.1, read on the forward strand.
TATATAGCTCTAGTGAGCACAAAATCATGTATTTAATTCACAGCACCAAAGGAAACTAACAAAAGTAAAAGAGACTTAAAAATATAAAAAGAAAAACTTGAAGTGAAAAAAGGAACATATATATATAAACAATGATGAAAGGAATACATAAAAAGGCTCAAAAAATAAAACCAATTCAATACCTGATATGCATAATGAAGTCCATTTTTATGGCTTCCAACACTTTCTCCAGCATACCTTTGATATCATCACGGCCTTTAACAGGCCTGGCCTTCTTTTTCAGCTCTTCTACCAAACCTTGTACAGTTTTATCAATACCCTTCTTTACTGAGACTGGATTTGCACCAGAGGTAACACCCAGAAGTCCTAGTTTATTATTTCCCGTGCAAGTACACATGCCGCCACCGCTATTTTCAATCTCACCGCCCATCCAAATGGACCCTAAACATGTCATTTCTCAAGAAAATGGATAGAATACTAAAATGTAAAAATCCCTTTGAAAAAAAAATTGTTTGGTTTCTTTAAATACTATTTATATCAATTTAATAATATTAAGTAGTCATTCAATTTAACAAGTATAATTAGACATAACTTCTTATCACTTATTTAAGAACAAAAGTACATTAATAGTAAATAATATCTATATAAAAAAAGTAAATAATACATTACTTATTCAAGTTTGAAAACCGCTGCACCGCCTCAGGTTTTTCAGGTTTCTAGGGCCTGGTTTTTCCGCATTTGAAAAATCATTAATGGGGACTTGATCAGCTTTTGACCATTGATGTCATATCAGTGCACAACATCATAAATAAGTGTTTATTACAAAGTATGGTATCCATATGAATATGAGATTAGCAAGAGCATGCAGCTGCATCATATTCATTATATATTCTTCTAACTTCAATATTTTGTATGGTATAATATGGATTTGTTGTGGGATTTTATAGAGCATAAAAGGCAGCATGTATATATATATATCCTTCCATCTGCAACATGCTGCACTTAATTTATCTCACACTGCCTTCTGAATTCGAGATTTCTCAAGTTACTGCCAGCCCTTACAATTTTTGGAGTGTTTTTGTAGATCTGAGCAAGGCCAAACTCCTTCGGCTGCACACTAAATCTATTGAGGTAAGAATTAATAATCCTCTTTCTAGCGAATTAATATTTTTATGCATAGATATATCCTATGTTATTCGGATTCAAGTAAATGTTGAATACAGATATGTGTCCAACATGAATATATTTATTTTTTTAAAATATTTAAAATATCATATCTTATATTCATATCCAAATATGTTTCGAATATAAATGAAAATTTTAAATAACATAAGATATATCAACAAACAATTATGAAAATATTAAGAAATATATTCTTTATCAAGATATGTAAACTTAATTTCCTATATATCTCACTGTATTATTTTCCAAGATATTACTCAAATGCCCTGTCCAAATTAAGTATATTACTATATGGTTTGGAACTTGAAGATGAAATGTCAAACTTAAAAGAACCATATATCTATCTATCTTTGCCCCTAACCTAAAACTCTAGAAAATTATAGCTGATAATAAAAATGGGTACTTCCATTTTACTTTTTTGAATGCTTAATAGATAAATACAGGATTATATAGTTGTAATCTATATATATTTTTCACAAACTTACAGCCAAACAAAGACAATAAATAAATTAAAGCTAAAATCTAATCAAGCTGAATTTCTCTCTTCTGTTTCTTTATGATCTTTTCTTTTCATATCCCTGCTTGATCTTCATAGTCAAGTCAATAATAGCCATGCAATCTCAAACTTTATAATAGTAAAATTCATTATCATAATAGATGCCAATCCCTTAATCATTCTTCTCCAAGATCTTAATGCAAAGCCCATTTTTAAGTTAAAATATAGGATTTCGAGTAACGTCTCCTCCTTTGATCTTTATCCACCTGTGCATATTTAATAAGCATGTAAAAAAATAAGAAAATATATATATATTTATGATCTCTATGTGATGGCTAATTAGAGAGTAACCTAGAATTAATTACCTATAATTGGTGACTAAGACGTGAATGAAGGTGACCAAGAAGAGTTTAGCGTACTCTGATCCTGCACATTGCTTAATTCCTGAGCCAAATGGCATATAATTATTGGAAATAACACTTGGTTCAAGCTCCTATTTTCCATTAAAGATCACATAATAGAGACGGGGAAAAAATCAGTGCTTTTGATAATTTTGAACGATAAACATTGATCAATCCATGTCTTGAAAAAACTGTTTTCTCACCTTCCAACACCATGGGTTGAATGCAAGTGGATCCTTGTAAACATCGGGATTCATCTGAACTACGGAAGAGACGAGCATAATCGGCCATCCTTTTGGAATAGTATACCCTTAGATGTTCTTGGTGCCTAAAAGTCAACATGACCAATTAGAAAAAACATATAAAGGGATCAAGATTAACTTAAGTATCGTTACCCATCAAACAGTTGATGATACCGCTTCAAATTGTTGAACAGTGAATCACAAGATACCTGGATGCATAGAGAAAGAAAAGATGATAACTCTTTCTTCAAGTTGTCTTTAATGACTCCATAGATTTTTTCCACATATGCTGCAAGTTGCTGCTTGAAAAGCAAAGCAGGGTATTTTGCCTCTACTTGGCGAACTACTGCAAGTGCAGCAACTGCAGCAAGGTTGTTGGAAGAAGGAGACAAGCAAAAACCCTGAGTTATGAGAGAAATGAATGTAAAAAAAGTTAATGTAAGCAACGATATCAGGAAACAGGAATGCAGGACAATGTAAGCAACAATCTCAGGAAGGTTAAATCTAACAATGGAATTAAACTACAGAACAGAGTTCATTCTTTTGCATCCAAATTCCTTGTGGTCACTTAAGAGTCTAGGATTAAGCTTAATGTGGTTAGTAACAGCTACAATATGCTTGATAATATCCAAAGAGAATAACTGCTAAATAGGCAATCTTTCCATAAAATGGTTCAAAACGTTTAGTTGAAATCGCAAGCACATAAGAGGTAGACAAATGGTAGACAAAAATGATTGTAAACACGATCTCGATGATGATAAAGATGTATACAGGATAATTTAGGGAATAAATGGTCACGTGCATTCGTGCAATTCAATCAACAACTCAAATTCAGAATAGTAAATAACAATTAGTATAGGAGAGGGAGAGAGGGAGAGAGAGAGAGAGCAGTTTACTGAGTTTCCAGCATGAGAATGCAGATGATTTGGTGGGCCAGGTGGAGCGAGTTGAGGTGGACCAGGAGTAGCAACAACTGCAGCACCTCCTTTAAGAGAAAACAAAATGATTTTCAACACAAAATCACCTTTAAAAATCAGAATTTAGTTTTTTTTTTTGTTCCCTGATGGTTCAAATCCTTCCTTTAAAAAATAATCAAAAAAATAAAGCAAGATCGATTTACACTTGATGTCCTTGAGAGGGCTCTTCCTTTCTGGAAGCCATCCTCTCCAAATAATGAGAAATAAAACAGAAAATACTTTTCAATGCAAACTTTCCATAAAATTATATGTAAACAAAAAATAATAATAAAAGAAAAATAACTTACCTGTTGTGCTTAAGACGGTTTTTCCTTTTTGTTAGGCATTTTCAGATCAACAAATTAAAAAAAAAAAAAAAAATAACGCAAAATCCCTGACCATAAATCACAACGTAGCTTTTCCTTTTTTTTTTGTTTTATGAACATCAAAACCTTCTCAAACAAATAAAAAATTAACATAAGAAAATTAAAGAAAAAAAATTGATCAAAACCTGTTGTGCTTGAGACGGCTCTCCTTTCTGCTAGGCATTTTCGGATCACAAAATAAAAAAATAAAAAACACAAAACACAAAATCTTCGTTAAAAACACAAAATGTCATTTTTTCCTGCTTCTGAATATCAAAGGCTTCTATAAACGAGCTAGAAAATTAACGTAATAAAAAGAAAAAGAGAGAAGGATTGATCAAAACCTGTTGTGTCTGAGATGGTTCATCCTTTTTGGTAGCCATAATCCTCTGATCACTCAAAATCAGAAAAATCACATCCCAAATAGGTCACAAAATCAAAGGTTCAGCATGAGGGGAATAGGTAGGAGGATATGCGAACAGGAGAGGCTGGCTCGAACAGATCCAAAGCTGGCTAAAGGTGGATTAGGAAAACAGCAGGGAATAGGCAGGAGGATATGTGAACAGAAAAACAAAAGGGGAATAGACCGACAATCTCCCCGCATCCATAGCTATCGCTTTTGCCCCAAACAATGGCTCGATGATCCTGTGACGTAGCTGAAACTGCTCGAAAAACAATGTTCGGACGATTGCGCGTAAGGAAAACTGCTTGTTTTGTACTGTGTGTGTGTGTGTGCATGCTTCGAGCGTAGAGAGAGAAACGGAAAAAATGAGGAAGAAGACGAGGCGGTTGAAAATGAAAGTCCTGAGTAAATTTCACTTTTACTATTTGTGAGAAACTCTCTCTACATACGCGTTTTTTTTTATTTACGCGTTTTTAAAATTGGTAATGATTAACGCGTGAACCGAATTTCACCTATACAAGATTTCACTTTCTCTACTATCTCTTTTCATACGCGATTTTCTTCTTTATTTTACGCGTTTTTTACAGTTGTTAACGCGTAAAACAAAAAAAAAAACAATAAACTTATTATAATATCCAGTGTATAAGAGGAAGTTTTTGAAATGTCAAGAAACACTTTATTATCTAAAAGATAAAAGGGAAAGAGCATTTAAATCCTTTAATTCTCACGCCAAAGCCAAACTATTGAAAGAGCATTTAATGCACTGACTTGAACTTTAATGCTACAGCAATTTTACGCGTTTGTAAAACCAAATAGAGAAAGAGAAAGAGCATTTAATGCATATCTAAAAGATAAAAGGGAAAGAGCATTTAAATCCTTTAATTCTCACGCCAAAGCCAAACTATTGAAAGAGCATTTAATGCACTGACTTGAACTTTAATGCTACAACAATTTTACGCGTTTGTAAAACCAAATAGAGAAAGAGAAAGAGCATTTAATGTATTGTATAACGCGTGAGTATTTAATGCATTTGCAATAAATATTTCAAGCGGACTAAGAATCCGAGAGTGCACAGCTATATAAACGTGTGAGTATTTAATGAACAATAAATATTTTACGTGGATTAAGAACTCGAGAATGCAAAACAAACGTCCAAAAGTAATAGAAATAGACATGAAACGGCACCGTTTTGCGTAACCAACTATGAAGCTATGAAGGACGCCAAGCAATAAGGTGTTGACAGATGTCAACACCACGCTCATTACTTGAATAAATAACCTCTCCACACAAGACACTACCTCGAATGACACAACACGTGCTTTTCATACATGTGACCCGCACCATTCCTATTCTTATAAAATTAAAATGGTTAAAATAACAACAACAAAAAAACCTTGAATTTTATCTAGTTTTGAAATTTCTAATCTACCCTAACTCTCGACTCCTATTTAATTAAGTCAACTGAAAAAGATATTAAATGTCTAAACCCTCTCGAATCCACAACCTTCAAAAATTTGTCAGTAACATACATGCCATCTAATTAAGTGCATATACTTTATTACACTTAAATAAATCTTTAAATTTTAATTTGGACTCAAATAAATTTTTAACTCGAATAAAAATTTATTTGGATGTAAATAAAAATAAAAAATTATTTAAATACACTAAAATATAAAAATCTTTACACTATAGAGAAAAGAAAGAAAAAAAAAACCTCTAAGGGGTCTTGGTTTGACACGTGTTCGAGCTTCTTTGCTCGACATATGGTAAGTCTTTATTTTTTATTTTTTTTATTTTAAAATGATATATTTAAAGGGATTGGTTTACACGTTGATTCGCGGGTAGATTTAGGATCCGTAATCAACCTGCTCGAAATTGTTTTTTGAAAAAAAATATTTTATTAATTATTTTTAGTTTTAAGTCAGGTCGATTTAGGATCCATACCCGATCCGTTCGGTTTTTTTTTTTAAAAAAAAAATTATTTTATTAATTGTTTCGTTTTTTATTTTAGTTTTAAATGATGTATTTAAAGAGGTTGATCCGAACATTGACTCGCGAGTCGATTTAAGATCCTACCCGACCCGCTTGGAAAAAATTAAAAAAGAAATTAATTTTTTTTAGTTTTTTATTTTTATTTTTTTTTTAGTTTTAAGTTTTTTATTTTTAAATGATGTATTTAAAGGGGTTGGTCCATATATTGGCTCACGGGTCGATCTAAAATCGGTACCCGACCCGTTCAAAAAAAAGCTAAAAAATTATTTTATTAATTATTTTTATTTTATTTTTAAATTATATATTTAAAGGGTTGGTCTACATGTTGACTCGCGGATTGATTTAGAATTCGTACCCGACTAACTTTGGAAAAAAAGTTAAAAAAAATGAATTTGCTACTAATCAATGTAGCACAAATGTTAAGCTCTTTTGCTTGATGGCGTGCTTTTTTTTTCTTTTCTTTTCTTTTACCTTTTCTTTTTTTACTTTTTTTTTTGTTTTAAGTCGACCCAACAAGATAATAAAATACAAATCATAATTTTATTTTATTATTTTTTACTTTCTATAAATAAAAATATACAATAAAATCTAAATATTTTTTAAAAATGCATATAAATAACATTTAAAAATGTATTTATATTACGTAATTTATAAAAAACAATTGTCATAAATTTAATTTTCATAATTAATAAAATATAATTATATTAATATTTATATTATTATAATTTAAAAATAAAAAATTATTATTTAATAAAATAAAATTTAATTTATTAAAAAATTATTGAAAAAATTTGAAAGCGGGTGATTTAAAATTAGTATACTTAAAAATAAAATAATTTAGTGTTTTAATATTTTAACCCATAAAAGATCCTCCATGTGCCATTTGTTCCTCCTCATTCCTCTCTTCCCCTCTTTTCGCAATTTCCTCCCGTCTCTCCTTCATAACCAGACTTGAGACTTGGGGTGAGCAAAATCCGACTCGACTCGAAAAAATCGAAAAAAATTTCAAATTTCGAATTAAATAGTTCGGTTTATTAGAGTTATTCGGATTTTCGGATCAACTCGACTAAGTAATTTGAGTTATATAGTTTAGCTAGGATTTGATTTATACAACTAGAATAACTCGAAAATCCGAATAAGATATTTCTATACGACGTCGTTTTACTCATTTGAGTTTGATACTAAGCTTGAGTTTTGCGTTTTCCTTATTTCGTCTTCCCTTTTTACTCTTTAGCCCATTTTTGTTGGGTCATTTATTTTTGTTGTTTGTCACTATTTAGTAGAAAAATAAATCCACATTAGCTGTTGACTGCATACTTATTGTCTTAATAATTTATCATTCATTTTTTTTCCCTTTGAAATTGACAAGTCTAGATTGAAAGTTTATATTGAATTTTTTGAGTTTCAAAAGGGGAAGGCTATCACTCAATGCTTCATTCAGTTAAAGAGTGAACCTTTTGGTTGATATCATGCACATTACCAAGCTAACCAAACGATGAAATTCAAAAGATAATGAATTCTCTTTTTTTAAAGGTCAATAGTAGGCTATTTATTTAGTATGACAAGTCTTTGATAGTTATATTTATAAGAAAAGATAGAACACACAAAAAAAATATTTGTAATTTCATAGAACTAAATTTCAAAATTATAGATATACATGCATTTACAAGATAACAGTAACATGATCTAGTCAATCAACATTTACAAGATAACATTTTAACTCGAATAAATTATTCGACTCGACTCGAATTTGTTTTAACTCGACTTGATTCGCTAAAATTTCAAATTGAATTTAGTTGACAAAATAGGACTCGTCAACTCGACTAATCCAAATTTTTTTCACTCGACTCGACTCGATCGAACGCTCACCCCTACTTGAGACTATGTCTACTTCTACAGCTAGTATAGTATAGTACTCTCTCTATAACTAAAGTGCCTTTGTTTTCGGCCGAAAATTTTCGAAATGGACGTTCGCCGGCGACCTTCAAAAGTACCCTGATCAGCTGCCGCGGACAACCAGCAGCAGCCGCAGCAGAAATCTTCAGCATCGGAATCAGCGGCATCCAAGGCATCTGATACACTCCCGCTCCCTCTTTACCTGACCAACGCCATTTTCTTCACGCTTTTCTTCTCGGTGGCCTACTACCTGCTGCTCAGGTGGCGAGACAAGATCCGCAACTCCATACCCCTCCACATCGTCACTTTCTCCGAACTGCTTGCCATTGTCTCTCTCGTCGCCTCCTTCATATACCTCCTCGGCTTCTTTGGTATTGACTTTGTTCAGTCCTTCATTGCACGCGCCTCCAACGACGCTTGGGACCTTGACGACGACGCAGCCCGACACCGGCTGCTGACCTGCCCTCCCTCTATTTCTGACCGTCTGATTCCGGCGGTTTCCTCTGCCGAAGACGAAGAAATCGTAGAATGGGTTATGAAGGGAACAATCCCCTCACACGCGCTCGAAGAAGAACTGGGAGACTGCAAGAGAGCAGCACGCATTCGAAGAGAGGCTTTGCAGAGGATAACTGGAAGGTCATTGCAGGACTTACCTTTGGATGGCTTCGATTATGAGTCCATTCTCAAGCAGTGCTGCGAAATGCCTGTAGGCTACGTGCAGATTCCGGTGGCGATTGCAGGGCCATTGCTCCTTGATGGTTTCGAGTACTCTGTCCCCATGGCTACCACGGAGGGTTGCCTGGTTGCCAGCACCAACCGAGGATTCAAGGGTATCTATTTATCCGGTGGAGCCACCAGCACCATCTTGAGGGACGGTATGACCAGAGCTCCAGTTGTCAGGTTCCCCTCAGCCGCCAGAGCTTGCCATCTCAAGTTTTTCCTCGAGAATCCTTCTAATTCCAGACCTTGGCCGACGAATTCAACAAGTAACTTAACAAACTTAAATTCTTCAATTGCTTCTTTATTATTATATTATTATTAATGATAGCAAATTCCGTTCATCATTTTCGTTGCTTAGGATTTATGACTTTATGTTGTGGGTCTATTGCGTTGACGTTGATGGGTAGTTACAATTTAACGCTTTCCTTATGACTTTTGCTGGAGAACGTGTTCATTGAAGAAGTGATAAATGTTCCACTGGTTGCCAGGTGAAGTAACTTTGCAAGATTTCAGGGTGTCCGATGTTCTGTTGCTGGTAAAAATCTCTAGATGAGATTTAGCTGCAGTAGAGGGGATGCAATGGGAATGAACATGGTTTCCAAGGGGGTTGAGAACGTACTAAAATACCTTCAAAGTGATTATCCAGACATGGACGTTATTGGTATCTCCGGTAGGTTCATTTCTTATATGTATCCATTTCTAAGGCCCTTTATATTGTTGTTGGCATAGCTTTTGAAGTCAAAAGTTGTTTTTCACCGTAAAGAAAATGTTAAAGGGATAAAATTTGTTGGCTTTTATTGTTAAAATTATAATTTGACAATTCAAATCAAAAAATCAAGAAAATAGAGCTTTTGCGATTTAAAAACTAACTTTTAGATAAAGTAATTTTATTATTTTCTCACACTTTTTCAAATCCAAATTTTTTCTACAATCATACTAAACTAACCCTAAGTTTCATCATGGTTAGTGAAACTGGCTTTATCCTGTGTTGAAAAATTTTCGCTACTTTTTTTGCAGTTTTGAACAATACTTCTTTATGTCTCGTCTTCTGTCTCATCTTTTGGAATTATTTGTTTGACATGTTTTCCCCAAAACTATGGTCTTCAATCTTTTCATTAAGACAGCTGTGATATCATTGTAAATCGTAGCTGTAGCCAAAAAAAAAACATGATCATAGTTGGGGCATCTTTATAATTAGAATATTCCTTTAAAAATTATCATTTTTAATAAAGGAAAATGTTAACCAATGTTTAGTTGAACTGGTTAAGGTGATAGTAAAAGAAAGAAAAGTTCAATTAATGAATAACTTTTTTTTTAATTCAGTAAAAATAATGTATTAAATGCAAATACTTTCTTAAATTAATAATTAAATCATCTTTAACCAATGTTTATAGTCACCAATTAAGCAGACCATTTTGTTTAGCAAACAACGTTAAATGTATATTTGTTTTCAAACTATTATAGTAATGGTCATGGTGCCAAACTTGGTCTGCCTTAATTATGCTGTTTCATTGAGTGGATATCTCAGCATCAGTATCAAGATCATGTTCATTTTATTACTATCTCAATTATTGGAGTCAAGATCATGTTCTTCATTTAAAGTTGAAATCATTTTGTAATGGTAATTAAACTTTCTTATAAGTCTAGTTCACTTTGATTTTTAGATTAACTATGTAGAGTGTTACCTTCACCCTACCTGGCACTTACAATTTTTTTTTTTTGGTTGCGCATTTATGTTATTTTATTTGCTAGGAAACCTTTGTTCGGACAAGAAACCTGCTGCTATTAACTGGATTGAAGGGCGAGGCAAATCAGTGGTGTGTGAAGCAATTATTAAAGAAGTAGTGAGGAAGGTTTTCAGAAACAGTGTTGGTACGCTAGTAGAGCTCAACATGCTCAAGAACCTTGCTGCTTCTGCTGTTGCTGGTGCTCTTGGTGGATATAATGCCCATGCAAGCAACATTGTCTCTGCTATCTTCATAGCAACTGGACAAGATCCAGCACAAAATGTCGAGAGTTCCCACTGCATTACCATGATGGAAGCTGTCAATGACGGGAAGGATCTTCACATATCTGTGACTATGCCTTCCATTGAGGTAATTTAACTTTCTATTTCCGCAAAGTGGAACTTTTTTTTTTCTTTCCCTTTATCCATCACCACGTATCTAAAATTGTTTTTGTTCTCATCAGGTGGGCACAATTGGTGGTGGAACTCAACTGCATCACAGTCTGCATGCCTGAATTTGCTTGGGGTGAAGGGTGCAAGTAAAGAATTGCCGGGTTCAAACTCAAGGCTCTTGGCAACAATTGTAGCCGGTTCAGTTCTGGCAGGGGAGCTTTCCTTGATGGCTGCAATTGCAGATGGTCAGCTTGTCTAGAGTCATATGAAATATAACAGATCCAGCAAAGATGTATCCAAAGTTGCATCATAAGAGTGAAGGTGGTCCCTAAAAGATCTTCTTGCATAAAATTTCGTAAATGTGGTGGGGGTTTCAACATCTCAACATTGTTTGTACCATCATTGAAAGCCCAGTTTGTTAAGAAATCTGTACAGAAATTTGCAGTTGAACCCTGCAATCCCAATCCTTATGAATGAGTTGTTGGCATTGGTTAATAATAGTGTGCAAAGGGTTTGTATTTTTTTTTCACGGTCAAGAGAGATCGTTTGGCATTTAAAGGTTGTAATGCAATGAAAGGAAGAAGATAGAGAGAAAATATGACATACCTGTCCATTTGTGGGGGTTATGAATATAGAATATTGATCGAGTCTTTTACCAATCTTGAAGAGTTCCCACCCAAAATATTTAGGGCTGTTACGGATCTCACCGTGAAGATCTTTTCAGTGCCATTGAAACACTTTTTGAGTCCAATTACACTGAAATTTGAGTTAAACTGCTTCGTTGGCTACTTTTAAATTTTTATATAATTTTTTTAATTAATTAATAATAATAATAAATTATATTTTAAATTATATTATATTATATTTAATTTTTTTATTTTTAAATTTTAATAATAATATAATTATATTTTGTTAAATATAAAAATTAAATTTATAATAAATACGTAATATAAATACATTTTCAAATATTATTTCTATATATTTAAAAATATTTAGACTTTATTATATGCGATATATTTTTATTTATAAGAGGTAAAAAATAATAAATAAAATAAAATAATGATTTGTATTTTATTCTCTCATAGGATTGCTTTTTTCATATAGGTTAGCAGCAAGTTTATTTTTTTCCTTTTTTTACTTTTTTTTTCGAGCGAAACGGGTACGGATCTTAAATCGACCCATGACTCAACATGCAGATCTACTCCTTTAAATACATAATTTAAAAATAAAATAAAATAATTTTTTTAACATTTTCTCTGAGTCGGTCGGGTACGGATCCTAAATCGATCCGCGAGTCAACGTGCGGACTAACCCTTTTAAATACATTATTAAAAAATAAAATAAAAAATGAATTAATAAAATAAATTAATTTTTTTAACTTTTTTTTTGTGCAACCCCGGTACGAATCCTAAATCGACCTGCGAGTCAATGTACGGATAACCCCTTTAAATACATCATTTAAAAAAAAAAAACTTAAAACTTAAAATAATTAATAAAATAATTTTTTTTTCTTCGATCGGGTAAGGATCTTAAATCGACCTGCGAGTTAACATACAGGCCAACCCAGTTAAATACATAATTTAAAATTAAAAAAAAAGAATTAATAATTTTTTTTTCCTTTCTTTAACTTTTTTTCATGTTGGTCGGGAACGAATCATAAATTGACCCACGAGTGAACATGTGGACCAAACCTTTAAATACATCATTTAAAAATAAAATAAAAACTAAATAAAACTAAAAATAGTTAATAAAATATATATATTTTTAAATTTTTTCCGGAGTCAGTCGAGTACGGATCCTAAATCGACACCCGAGTCAACATGCAGACCAACCTCTTTAAATACATTATTTAAAAAAATAAAAAAAAATAATTTTTTTCTCAAATGGATCGAGTACAGATCCTAAATTGACCCGCAAGTGAACGTGTGGATCAACATCTATAAATATATCATTAAAAAAAAAAAAAACTTAAAACTAAAAATTTAAAAAAAAAAAAAAACTTAAACCCATTATAGAAGAGCACAAAATTATATATTTCAAAAATACCTCTTGAATCCCAAAGACTCAAAAATCATTATAGTAGATTTGTCGTATCTCCCACCGTGCCATACCCCAATTAGCAACTGGACCTAGAAAGTCCAGTTGAAATTTCTCCTTTCTCACTGGTGAAGATTACAATGCGAACTTTTGTAATGAGAACCTGTACGAACTCGTTTTTCTTTCTCGAAAAATGTGTAAAAAGTAAAATCAACGTATTAATTAAAGAAAATTATAAAAAGAGTAAAAAAAAGTTATTTATTTTTAACAAAGATAATGAAAAGAAATTATATATTTTTACATGATGAATTGATAATAGTAAATATTTTTTAAAAAAAAATAAAAGATTAGAAAATAATTAAATTTGTGATTAGATTTGTTCACGAATTACACCACTTGCAAAGCTTATTAGTATAGATAGAGTCGATTCAACTGATGATATTATTTTATAAATAAATAAATAATTATTTTAATTTTAAAATATCAATATAAAAATATTTTTAATTAAATAAAATTTGAATGAACTATTGAGCCAAATTCGATTTCAAATTTAAATTTATGAAGTATCAATCGAGTGTGATGTGACTCAATCTATAAACATCTTCACAGTCAATGTTTATACCAAAAAAAAATTCTTACTTTTTATGTTTGTTAAAACAATATCTAATAAGTAATAACCGTTTAACTTTTTCTTCCTTTATACGCTCGAGAGTTCACTAAAACTCTTATAAGGTCAAGAGTTTTTTTTTTTTTTTTTTTCACGTAGCTTCTATTTGTTTCATAAAAATCAATTTTTATATTTTTGGTATTGAATTGATAGGAAATAGAATGACAACGAAAATTCACTTGACATCAATGAAAAATAGTTGAAAACTTAAAAAAAAAAAATTTACAAAAAGGGAAATAATTTTTTCTCGTTCACTAAAGGCACAAAACGAACTTTCTCTCAAACTAAACTTATTTCAAAAGTAAGTTTTAGACAAAAAATTTTAGATTCGCCCTCAATTTGAAATGTTATTATATTTTATAAATTATTATGTTAGTTAATTGTAATTAAAAAATATAAATTTTAAACTATCATGTTCAAATAACAATTTATAAATTTATATTTTTTATCAAATAAAAGTTATTTGAACATTATATTTTAATATTTATAAATTTATATTTTTTAATTACAATTAACTAGCTTAATTATTTATAAAATATTTTTAACCATTTGGTTTTTAACTTAAAAGTAGTTTAACCATCACGATAGAATTTTAACCATTTGGTTTCTAGCTAATGAACATCAACAATTAACTTAATGAAATTGGTATAAACTAAATATAAATTATTAATGTGCACAAGTTGGGGGTAAACATTTTTAAGGGTCGATTCAAATTACTGTTCATTAATAATTTTTTTTTTATTTAAATGTAATTATAAATAATATAAAAATATTATTTCAAAAAGTGATATGGACTTTCGGATTGGCTTGGACTCGGGTAAAGAAAATAAAAAAAATCGAATCACGACCTGGCCCAACCCATTAACCGGTGTAGTTGGGGGTAGTTAATTTGTTAGTAACATATTTTTGTCCCAGCTTTGGGATTGCTAATCCCATGAAACAATACCCTACACAGAAATTAATTTGTACAAAGCTATTTGTGATTTCTAAGAGCTTTTTTGCAATTTTAAAAAACAAAGGAGGGTTTTGAATGTTAGTGGACTTAATTAAAATATCATGTTCAAATAATAATTTATAAATTTATATTTTTTTATCAAATAAAAGTTATTTAAACATGATATTTTAATATTTATATTTTTTAATTATAATTAACTAGCATAATTATTTATAAAATATAATAACATTTCAAATTGAGGGTGAATCTAAAATTTTTTGTTTAAAACTTACTTTTAAGATAAGTTTAGTTTGAGAGAAAGTTTGTTTTGTGTTTTAGTGAGCAAATTTTCTTTCCCTTTTTGTAAAAAAGTAATTTTCAAGTTTTCAACTATTTTTCATTGATATCAAGTGAATTTTTGTTATCATTCTATTTCCTATCAATCCAATACCAAAAATATAAAAATTGACTTTTATGAAACAAATAGAAGCTACGTGAAAAAATGAAACTCTTGGCCTTCTAAGAGTTTCAGTGAACTCTCGAGCGTATAAAGAGAGAAAAAGTTAGACGATTGTTAGTTATTAGATATTGTCTTAACAAACATAAAAAGTAAGAAAAAAAAAACTTTGATATAGGCATTGACTGTTTGAAGATTTTTATAGATCGAATCGCATCACACTTGATCAATACCTCTAAATTTAAATTTGAAATAGAATTTGGCTCAATAGTTTATTCAAATTTTATTTTATTAAATATATTTTTATATTTTTATATTAATATTTTAAAATTAAAATAAAATAATTATTTATAAAATAATATGATAGGATTCAAGATGGTCCAATTTTTAAAGATTCATGACATGTTCTATATGGGCCAAGATCCAAGAAAATTAAAAAAATATTGCAAGCATTGGTAAAATTCACTTGGGCCATCTTGGATCCTATAAATTAAAATAAGCCCACTTCAACTCTTTCTCTAATGCCGCCACTTGGATAATCATTTTTTGGATAATTTGCAACATGGTCCAAGTGAATTCCACTAATGCTTGCAATATTTCCTAAATTTTCTTGGATCTTGGCCTATATGGAACTTGTTATGAATTTTTAAGAATTAGGCCATCTTGGATCCTATCATAATATCATTGGTTGAATCGACTATATCTATATTAATAAGCTTGACAAGTTGTGTAATTCGTGAATAGATCTAATCACAAATTTAATTATTTTCTAATCTTTTATTTTCTTGTAAATATTTATTATTATCAATTCTATCATGTACGGATATATAATTTCTTTTCATTACCTTTGTTATATATAAATATTTTTTTTTTAATTTTTTTTTATAATTTTCTTTAACTAATACGTTGACTTTATTTTTCACACATTTTTCGAGAAAAAAAAAATTCGTACATGTTCTGGTTACAAAGTTTCGCAGTGTAGTCTTCACCCTTCTCACCCTATCATAATTTTCAATTATGTTCATTTTTTCCCTTAAAGTTATAGTAATTGGACGATATATCCTACCATTTAATTTTTTATTTTATTTCTATTTTTAGGGAAATGAAAAGACTATAAAATGTTCTAAAAACATATATCTTCTATTTTATTATTTGACATTTGAGTAATTTTTCTTACTAAGTTGATTTCACTTTATTAGTATAAATAATCATTTTCATAAAATTTATTATTTATAAAATTAATTGAATGGTAAAAAAAAATTAAATTCATTCCTATTTGAAAAAAAAAAAAAATCATGCTCAAGTTTTTTTATTTATTTAATTTCTTCTCCTTATTTCTTCTCCCTAACTTGGTTTGGGTTTGGGTCATTTGGCCTTTTAACATTTTATTTGGGCTTCAATACCAGACTGTCTCCCTTTTAATTGTTCTTTAATTTTTACTTATTGGAACTAAGTCAACTGCCCTTGTTTTTTATTCATCTTCATCTTCATCGTATCATTGTTATTTGTTATTACAGATCTCCTCTTCAAGTCATCTCTCTCGTTACTTGTTGGCAATTCATTGCCAAGAAAATAGAATTCAAGGATTACATTTTCTTTTGCTTGAATTTTACCTGAACCAAACAGCCCTAAAAAAACAGTTGGAAATCCTGAGTCAAATCTTGAGGCTGCTGACTATCGTCACCACCTTCTTCTCTTCAAATCAAAACCTGAAAATTTGTTTTCTAAAAAACACGCTAATTTTTTTAAATTTAATTTTAGTTCTTTTATTTGTTTGTTTGTTTTGATTTTCAAAATCAAAATGGTAACAGCAGCAGCGACAACGACAATTTCTCAGCTGTCTTGTTTCTCTTCAATCAACCGCAGATTGCGGCTCTATGGTCGATCAATTTTTTGTCCAATTACTCGCTCCAAGGTAATTATAATTTTTAGATAAATGAATCTAATTGAAATGTATGGGATAATATCGAGTTGCTTAACATGTTGATCATTGCTTTGTTTATGTGTTTCATTTTCCAATTTACATTGAAAATAAGTAAAAATCTTGGAATATTGCTCTTTTCTCTTATTTTGTTGGGTTTTAATCCACATTAGTGATTAATCTGTTTTCTATTATATGGTTAATTATTTTAGATTCTGGTCTGTTGTTACTTTTACTGCTTAACTTTTTCTTTTAAAGTGGCCTTTTAGGAATTAGTTTAAAAAGTTTAAACGTTTGTGATATAGGAAGACTTATACTATTTGGGTTATTCTCATATATACCTTGGGTGGTGTTTTTAAACTAAACAAAGAGTAATACTATTTGGGTTCTCATATACAAACAATTCGTTTTCTATACACACGGCAGCAGTGTTAAAAAGCTGTACTCTTTTAATATATCCTAAAGGTTGCGTTTGGGAACTTAGATTTCAAAAGATGGATTTGGATTTCATATATAGTGTAAATTGTGTAATAAAACACATGTGAATGTAACATGGATAATTATTTTTCAAATTCATGGATTTGTTAAATGCCTATTTAGTGGTGAATTTGAAATACCTATAGCTATTTTTGAATTTGAAATTCATGTTTTTATACCTTTCAAATATATAATCATATTGAATCTTAACTAATTTATACATAATGTATGTATTTCATTATCACAATTTATATAACAAATGAAATCCAAATCCAAATTTTCAAATTCATGTTTCCAAACATAACAAAAGAGTATTTGACAAACCTCTAACTCCATTGGTGGAGTTTGAGATAATTTTCCTTGGTGTTAAGAGTTAAAAGTGTTGCAACATGTTCCACTAGAATAATAGTTATTTTATCCGACAGTTGGACAGTCCAATTACTCTCAAATGGCATGAAAGTAATAAATAACAAATACTCAGATTGTAGAACTGTTGGGAAATTTAACATTTCTCATAGTGAAAAAGCATGAGTTTAATTTTATGGTACAATTATGTTCAAATAAGTATCCTCAGATTTTATATATAAAAAAAGTATTTGCAGAATTAGATATTATTCTATTTTAACTATTTATTTAGTTTAATTAAATGTAATTTTCACTTTATGCTCTTTATTTTTGCTTATTTTAGCAACTTTTAGGAATTGAAAAAATAAATAGGAAAAAGCAAGTAGAAAATTAAAAACCAAATGAGGGCTTACTTTTTCTGGTTTCCTTAAGTTTTCATGCTTTGCTATTAGAGTAGCAATTATGTTTAAATGTTTGAGGAAATTAAATAACAATTATTCCTTTTGCTCAAATATTAAACATAAATGCAAATCAAATATAAAATCATAAAAATGTAAGCAAATATTCAGATTTTACACTTTAATATTATATTCTCAATATCTATATGAGTGTGTGTGCGTGTGTGTGTCTTTGCAAAGATTAAAGAAATTGGTCAGTGTGGAAACTGTAAAAGATACTAACTACTTCAATTTTCCAGTCATTTGTTGTTATGAGTGTTGATGGGCATGGTGCAGAAGCTATTAGTTCCGAACTTAAAACTACGGCAAGTTATGTAGCTGGGGAATCAAAACCATTTATAGAAGAGGTGACTAAGTCATACCCAAATGCAAAAGGGCATGTTCCTGAAAATACAAGTGAGCCAGTAGAGGAACATGGTATCATCCAACCAAAAAGGGCAGCAAAAATCCATGATTTCTGTTTCGGCATTCCTTATGGTGAGTGTGCAGTACGAGGTTTAGTTGATGCCTTTTTGGGTGATACATGTTGAAATATTTACTGAATATGGTTTCCTTTGCTTGAAAAATCACTAGATTGATCATTTATTTATTTGAAATGCTTTCTCACAATTATCCTTTTCTTCTTTTAAGTCTTCTATTATATCATTTAGTGGTTTTTGTATTATTTGCGCTTGTTACTGTATCAATTCATTTAGACTTGGTAATCCTCTTATTATAGGTTAATTGTCTCTCAGAGTGATTGCAAATTTTGTGTATTTTTTTTTTCTATGCTTGATCTTTACAGCATATTTGCTTTGTCATTTAATTTTTGTTCTTCAATGAATTAACAAAATAACACAATCAGGTTCCCTTTTGAAAACTTGTATTACTTGATTATAGGTGGTCTTGTGCTAAGTGGGGGGCTTGTTGGTTTTATATTTTCGAGAAATCCTACTACCTTACTCTTTGGAGGTGCTCTGCTAGCCCTTAGCACCTTCAGCTTGAAGATCTGGAAGCAAGGAAAATCAAGTTTACTGTTCATACTTGGACAAGCAGGTATTTTGACTTTTCTGTGCATTGAGGCATCCTTTGAAAGCAATTTATGGAAAAATCACCTTTTTGTGCTTTACAATCCAGTTTTGTTGCTTATATGTTTGCTTTGGGTGCCTATTTATTTATCATTTTATAAAGGAAACTTTTAGTACCTAAATGAGAGGCCATTTAGTACAAACAGGTAGCTTGATAGATAAGGATGCAGTAGTTCCCTTTCTGATAGTTTTTTAGTTAGAGAGCCACACAGCTACTGAGTACCAGTTGTATCTGTTTGTTATAGAATACTCTTGAACTAGAGTCTATCTATATGCAACTGGTAGAACATGTTTTGTTGAAGTCCAAATATTTTAACAAGAGGCGAGTCTGACACATGGACATATACCCGTATCAAATTTTCATACCCGAGTCCATGTAACATAGACGTGGATGACTATGCATCTTCCATATCAGTATAGAGTCAAGCCTTAATTGCGATTAGACATCATTTTAGCCACGTAACTAAAGACCACAGTATGATTATTTATATGAGGTGGGAATGCATTTTTCAATATCAGAAGAATGATAAATCAAGATTTTTGGTATGTCGTAATATCAGAAGAATGCACATGGATTTGGTGAAATGCTGTCGTATAGCATAAATGGGTTTATAGCATAATATTACAGAGTGGTTGCAAGAAAGTTTTAGAATATAAAATGGGTAATAAGAGAAATACTACAGCATGGCAGGTGTATATAGAAGACCAACTACAACTAAAGAATCAGCAGGAAATTGTATCTCATACTGAATTGGGTTTTAACTAAAGGTGCAAGTTTAAGATTGGTGATTTAGAATGATCTCAAAATCAACACTCAGGAAATAGTATAAAATTCCTATTGTCAAAATCCTAAAATTCAAGTTTCAGTAATCAAGTTACAAATCTCTATATACCAATTACCGAAAGCTACCAAAAACTGCGATACCATTAGTATTTAGGGGCTACATCCTAAACCCTAATATAAGGGTAAGGTAGAAAATATTACCTTAAAATACCCTAAATACTAGCAATTACACTAGAATCCATAAAATATAACAATATAGATAAATAAAATCCTAAACATTCATTTCTTCAATCTACATGTTTTTGTTCCACGTTAATTGGTTATGGAAGATAACATATCCTCATTCCTCATTCATAATAATTGGGACCATCAGCTACCACCTATGAAGCACGGACACGCCATGTATGTGCCCTTGCGTATCGGTGTCCGATATGTGTCCAACACGGACACGCCTCCGACACAGCGGGATACATATCGGACACGTCAAAAAAATAAAAAATAAATCAAACACAACGAGGACATGGCGGGATACTCGGACACAGTTGGACAGAGGGAGTTTTTTTTTTTTTTTTTTTTTTTTTTTTTTTTTTTTTTGTGTTTTGCATTTTCCCTCAAATCAAGTTCTAAATTAGAAAAGATTGAGATGCTGCAAACCCAATCATACCCAATATTAATCAAATTTTCTAAATTACTTGGCAAATATGATGGAAAAATTTGTTCTTGAAAGACAAACTTGGATATCGCAGCCACTTTCTTGCGAGGCTCTTTGCTTGACTGCGCCATCTCTTTGTTTTTCTGAGCTAATTTCTCCCCTAAAGAAAAATCTTGCTTTAAAATTATGCAAAAATTTTGCTTTTTGTGCATGTAGTTGAAGAAGAAGCTTGTAGAGAAGTGGCAACTAAATCGGTTTAATACCATTTCGACTTCAACTCTTCAACTTAGACTCAGTTTCTAAGTTGCTAGGTAATCCCACACGTGGCCCAATTAGATTTAAGACTTTTTCCTTAACTTATTTATTGATCAAAGCTCTCAAAGTTTCAAAGCAAAGCCTTATTTTAATCTAAATAAAATATAATGAAACTAAAATACAATTTTCTGGATGATATGTAACCTTTGAATTTGAGTTATTTAGATTTTAATGGGTTTTTAAAGTTTAAAGATTTTATACTCAAAATTAATTTTAAAATATTAAAAAACTATTTATATATTAATATTTGATTAAGAAGTTTAAATTTATATTTTTATTATATATTATTATATAAAAATTATTTTTTTATTATAATGTTCTGCCGTACTAGTGTCCTAATATTTTAGAAATTGCAGTGTCTCCGTGTCCGTATCTTGTCATACCCGTATTACGTGTCCGTGTCCATGCTTCCTAGGCTACCACTTTTATTGAAGTATGGACAAAGAATTGTGCTGATGCCAAATTAGGTTTAAATACCAAGGTGTCAACAACTATTAATGAGAGAGATTGGCAATATGCAACAACAACATATAATTACTTGATAGAGATTCTTTGTGATTATGTGGAATTTTTATTTCCTAATGCAAGTTTTTTGCTATTATGGGGTCTTTGGATTAGTTGGTTTGAGTTGGGAAAAGATATGAATTGAACCCTATGAGTTTATTGAAGCAAAGTAGGAGTCCTAATCAACTCAATTTATAACCTATCTTAAAGGGCTTTGTGTATGAAATTTGTTGCTCATTCAACTTTCCATGTGGTCATCTTATTTATGAAAAAAATACACGAAAAAACAATGGGGAAAAAGATTAGAAAGTATCTCTGCCATAGGAATGCTACAAACCCCATCATCCATCCATCCCTTTATCAAATTCTTTTCCCTCACTTTGTTCATTTGTTACTTCAGGTACCTATTGTCACCAAAATCTTTAATTTTTCTTCCTTAGTAACTTTATAGAACTCTCAACTCAAGTTGCAAACAACACAATTCCGAACATTTTGAAGCAAAACATTCACCACCCCAATATTCATCGTACACCCTCCCTTTTTACGCTACATATTAGCAATTATTTAATGTGGAGATTGGCACTATCTTGCAGCAATATGAAATGGCTTGATAGAGATTAGTGGTTATGTGGAATTTATCATATCACAAGTTTTGTAGATAGTAAGGGACCTTCTTGTCGGTCGATTTTTGCAGCTAGATGTAATGAATTAATAGAGGTTCTTTGTGGTTATGTGGAAAACTTTATCCTATAGCAAGTTCTGGGGATGTTAAGGGGTCTTATTGTCAGTTGGCTTTTGCAGCAAGATGTGATGACTTGATAGAGAATCTTAGTGGTTATGCGGAAAATTTTATCCTATTGCAAGTTTTGTGGATGTTAATGGGTCTTCTTGTTGGTTGGTTTTTTATTCTCAGTGTTTATGTGGAAAATTTTACCATGTTTCAAGTTTTTGTGGATTTTAAGGGGCCTTATTTTTAATTGGTTTTATTTTAATATTAAATTTTGTATTATTAATTATAGTTTTTTATTATTATTTCTAATATGGCTATAAGGGAACCCCTCCCCCCCAAGTTTTATGTTAAATCTGGTACTAGAACCCTAGACTTGCAAAACCCCCCACCTTAAGGTAGCGTTTGGTATCACTTGCAAGATCACCGTAGTGATCTAATTACCATAGTGATAGGACTACTAAGGTGATTTGATCACTAGTAATTTTATATTACCATGTTTGGTATAACTAGTGATATTAAACTACAATGTTTGGTATTACAAGATCGAGTACAAAATATCCAAAATAACCTTTCTAAAAAGGGAAAAAAAGTATTCTTTTTTGTTTTTCTTATATGGACATTTTTTCACTTATTTTTTTTTTAATGTTCAGTTTTTTGCTTTTCAAAAAATATTTTTGGATAAAAAATACACAAAACTTATACCATAATAAGGATAGAATACAAAAAAATATTAGGAAACAAAACTACTGCTATCTTTACCTTAAAACACAAAAGTCACAAAATTCTGGCCAAGTTTAGAGGTCTGCACTAAAGATTAGCTAGCAGTTTTTCACACGTGTTTTTTTGCTATTATCAAGGCAAATTAGTAATAAAATAACATAGAAAATTACTTTCCCATGGTGATAAAACTTTCCCATCCTTTTGGATGGGAATTAGATCACTCCTTAAGACAGTGATCTTATCACCTCAGTGATTTAAGATTGCTGCCACGTAGGATTTTTAAATTGCTAACAAACAGGGTGATGAAATTACTGAATGCAGATCACCCTCGTTTTGGGGATGGTCACCCCATACCAAACACCCCCTAAATGTGGGAAAAGTGACCTGACCATTGACCCAAGGCTTGCGGCTTCTTCTCAATTAGTTTGAGTTTGATAAAAGATTTGAACCATAAGCAATTAATTTATTTAGTTAGAGTTAAATAATTAACCAACTTAATCTATCCTTTATGTTAAAACTAAGTGATAGGGGCTTTCCATTTGACATTTGTTACTTTATCAACTTGCTGTGTTCATTTTATTCCCATGAAAAATCAAAAGAAAGAGAAAAAAAAAGGGGAACAAAAAAAGAAAAGATGAGAAAGTATCTTTTTTTATGGGAAAGATATAAACCCTATCACTTCACCCTTCTCCTTGATCAAATCCTTATCCCTCACCTCCCCCATTCTCCTATCCTTAGATATTGCCACCAAATATCTGACCAGCCCTGCCACATCAAATTTCACATTAGAAGGAATCAAAATTGCCAAGTAAAAGAGGTGAAGGGTGGGGTCAGGAGAGAAGGGAGATGAAATTCTATACAAATCCGAATTGTCGCAAAGTGGAAAAATGTGTGCAAGCTGATGAGTTTGAAGTGAGAGAAGAGAGAAAGTGAAGTTGAAAAGAAAAGGACTGAAGATGGTCATTGTTGGGCACAACTAAGACGAGAAATATGAAATACTTTCACGCATACCTTGGTGAGAGCTGAAGTTTATATAAGCTTAATAGACTTTACCTTCAAAGGCCGTGAGTTTGCTGATAAAAGAGGTGATGGTGGGGATCAATCAGAGGTGAGGGTTGCAATAAACTCGAAAATCATTACAAAAAAAAGATTTTCCCAATATTAAAGTTAAAGGAAAGGAAAAAGGAAAAGAGAAGAACAGAGTGAAGGAGAACGAAAAAAGGTGAAAAAGAAATAGAGAAGAAAAAATATAGGAAAGAAAAAAGTGAAGACTGAAGATTAAAGTGAAAAAAATGCATAGAGAAAAACATTGAAATCAAAAGAGAAGAAAGGAAAAATAATAAATAAAACGAGCATTTGATAGAAATTAATATTACCATTAAAAAATAGTAAAAAACAGAAACAAAATTCACATTTTATGTTGGACTGTACTGAAAATTAGCTCCAATGAATAAAAACCAGATCGGAGGTCAAATCGATGTGAACTTCGGGTCACCAGTTCAATCGGTCCAACCGGATTATTCAATTAAAAAATAAATTAAATATTAAATATGTGATTTTGATATTAAATAAGTAATTAAATATAGTAATTAGTTAATAAAAATATATATTTGTCTTAATGATATGATCTTTAATATATGATTAAGAGGTTAAAGGTTCAAATCTCATTACTTTCAAAAATAATTTTAATAAAAAAACAATAAAAATAACAAAAAAAGGGTTTTTTTTTTCCGGTTTAATCCGATTTTTATTGGTTTTTTACCGGTTGAACCGGTTTTCTATTGGTTCTTTGGTATGTACCAGACTGGACAGGCCACCGGTTCTCGGTTGAACCGGTCCGACCGGCTGGTCAGGGCCCCTTTTTTCAACATTGATTAGCTCAATGACCAATTTTGTTGGGAGCTGTTTCAAAAAGTTGAGCACCTGAGTTTAAGCTGGATTGATTACTAAACACCTTTATTTTCAAGTTCTATTATTCTTAATAAATAGGCCCATTGAGGAATTCGTAAGTGACTTTATTCACTTTATGCCCTAGTTTTGTGCAGTATTACATTTTTCTGGTGCATTAGCATGGGTTAATTCTCGTTTCTGTAAACTTGAGCCAAAGTGAACCATAGAAAATATTTTCACTCCTTTATTGAAAATTTAGTATCAGATGAATAGCATGTGAAATCTAATTCTTTTGGTTTCCATTTTCTAAAACACTATGTATATTGATCATTGAGGGATCCCTTTCAAGTAAGAGTTGGATGTTTGCTCCCATATAAGACACAAGAACCACTTGAGTCCAGGCTGATTGTATAGCGAATTGAATCCATAACTTTGGGTTAGGCCAAGCTCTTTACCACGAACGAATGGCCACTACGTCAATTAGATGTGAAGAATGCATTTCTTTATGGAGACTTGGAAGAGGAAGTCTATATGGATATTCCACCAAGATATTGAGAAAATTTGGGAGGTAAAAAAGTGTGCAAGTTGAAGAGAGCTCTTTATGGCTTGAAGCAATCACCACGAGCATGGTTTGGAAGATTTGCCAAAGTTATGAGAAATCAGGGCTATTTTCAAAGTCAAGGTGATCACACTTTGTTTATAAAAAATTCTTTGAAAGAGGGAATTACGGCTTTGATTGCGTATGTAGATGATATCATTGTAATAGGTGATGATCATGAAGAAATAGTTGCTTTGAAAGCTAAGCTTGCAAAAGAATTTGAAATCAAAGACTTAGAAAGCTTAAGATATTTCTTGGGAATAGAGGTAGCTAGGTCACAACATGGAATCTTCATTTCTCAACAGAAATATGCTCAAGATCTACTTCAAGAAGTTGGAATGACTGGCTGCAAACCTATTGATAGTCCGATAGAGGCTAATCATCAACTAGGAGAGTTAATTGAAGGGGCAGAAGCAGTGGATAAAAGAGAATATCAAAGAATGGTGGGGAAAATTATCTACTTGCCTACGCTGTCAGTGTTGTGAGTCAGTTCATGCATGATCCTAAAAAAACCCATCTTGAAGCTGTCTTTAGAATACTAAGATACTTGAAGGGATCTCCAGGTAAGGGCCTTCTATTTAAAAAAGGAGAAGAGCTTAAACTAGAAGCTCATACAGATGCGGATTGGGCAGGTTCCATGACAGATCAAAGATCAACTACTGGGTATTGTACCTTCCTGAGAGGGAATCTTGTCACTTGGAGGAGCAAGAAACAATTAGTTGTGGCACGCTCTAGAGCAGAGGCAGAGTTTCGAGCCTGGCACATGGAATATGTAAACTATTATGGCTAAAAATAATTCTATCTGACTAAAAAGTCAGAATAGAAGGTCCTATGATGTTCTATTGTGATAATAAGGCTGCAATAAGTATTGCTCACAATCCTGTTCAACATGACAGGATCAAGCATGTTGAAATTGATCGACATTTCATCAAAGAGAAATTTGACTCGGGGCAGATTTGTGTACCATATGTTTCCTCAAATGGTCAACTAGCTAATGTACTTACATATTCCCGAAATCAATCAGCAAGCTTGGAATGCAGAATATCTTCACATCAGCTTGAGGGGGAGTGTTGGAAATATGCTATAATTAGGCTGTAATTAAGTCAATAAATCAGCATGTATATATTAGGAGTAATTATAAATATTTAGTTTCCTAAGGTAGCAGATTTTGATTCAGATTTAGTTTTCTAGTTTTTTCTTTCTATGTCAACTAGTAACACCTTTAGATACCCTATTGTATTCTTAAATATGTGAGAAAGTGAATTTCCCTTCTCTTCAAACCAGTTCAGAATTCTTCAAAGTGAACCATAGAAAAAAATTTCACTCCTTTGTTGAAAATTTATTATCAGATGAATAGCATGTGAAATCTAATTCTTTTGGTTTCCATTTCCTAACACACTATAATTGAGGGATCCCTTTCAAGTAAGACTTGGATGTTTGCTCCCATATAAGACACAAGAACTACTTGAGTCCAGGCTGATTGTATAGCAAATTGAATCCATAACTTGGGTTTAGGTCAAGCTCTTTACCACAAAGGTAATTCGACTTGTAGTATATGTTAAAAATCCTTTTAACAGAGTGTAATAGCATTTAGTTTGTTTTGGAAATTTTCCTATAGCAGGTCTGAAATCTAACAGTATATATTAAGGGATAATGTCCTATGCAGTCCCTATAGTATTGGAAAATATCCAATGTGGTACCTCAACCTATAGTAAAAAAATCTTCAAACTCAAACTTCCTTAACATGGTTAACAGAAAATGCTTGATGTGGCCTTCAGCCAATGAAAATTTGACACGTGTACAGATATTGCACACATGGATGACATGCGGCTACCATGTGGCACTAACGTGGCTGCCACGTCATAATTTAAAAAAAAACACTAAAATAATAAAATATATTTTTTTCCTTTCTTTTTTTTCTTTTCTTTTATTAGGGGGAGTCGTGGGAGAGAAGAAGAAGGAGAGGAGAGAAAGGAGAAAAAAAAAGAAAGAAAAGGAAAACAAAACGAAAAGAAAAAATTAATTTCAATTTTACATTTTTAAAATATTTTTATAATTTTGGTTTTTTAAACATCATAATTAAAATTTTGTGAAAAAGGAAAATTTTACAAAAAATATATATTTAAAAAAATATATGATTTTGTATTTTTTTCAAAAAAAAGAAAATATATTTTATAATTTTTTTATTTTTCAAACAACAAAATCTAATATTTATAAAAAAAGATAAAAGGAAATAAAATTTATTTTTAAAACTTTTGAAAATTTTTATTATATATTGCCACGTGTTTGCCGCGTGTACAAATTTGAATTGTTTCTCTCAATGACGCGGAAAATATGTACATTTTAAATTTTCATTAGCTATCGGTTATGTCAGCATTTTCCTCTAACGGTGTTAAGGGTTGGGGTTTCTTGATAGAGGATTCAAAGTTTGGGTGAGATATTCTTTTCGTACATGTACCAATACTATAGGGGCTGCATAGGACATTAACTTATATAATATGTTCCTTTTTCTTGTTTCCCCTCCTTCCAATCTCTCAAAATTTAACTAAATAAATCCTTGAAGCATACCTTGAACCAGTTTGGTGCAGTATATCAACTTAACTAGTTTCTTTTATTTATTTATTTATTTATTTACTTTTGTGAAACTTAACTGGTTTCTTATACCATCCTAGTGGTTATTGTTTTTTGACTGCCCACAAACTGAAGCAATTACTGTGCCATTGATACTGGAGAGGCTGTGTGAGGCAATTCGCCTGGTGCAAATTTTCATAAGTTTGTTTAGCCACCTGTTTTTCCTTTCTTGACAATCAAGGATTTATTATCAACTGAAGAAGGAAGCAAAGTGGGGATACATAACTCTTTCCAGTCTATTACGATTTGAGTGCAAAAGCGGAGGAGACTCATGCTGCATTGGCTGCATTTAGAGTCAGAATGATGGGGAAGATACTCCCATTAAAGAGATTATGGGTTTGTTAAACATGAGATTTATTGGAAAGAAATTGTTATAATAACATATTGGGTGAATACTAGGAAGTATCTCTGTCCTTCCCATGCAGTTGTGGTCATATATATTTACATTTGTTACCTTCTATGTAAATTCTTAGACATAAAATGCGGCAGTGCCTCTCTTATTGCAGAATTTGGCATGTGGCTAAGAGACAACAAGACGTTGTTGTAGTGACTGTGGATATAGAATTTGGGTTCAAGAAGATTGCCTAATTTATAAGTCCAATTCAATAAAGATTCAACATACTCTAGAAAATAATTAGCCTCTAATCATCAGTCACAATGTGTGTGCTGAATATTAAAAATTGGTGAAGGTGCTAAATCTTTACCTGGCATTCATATATATGCTAAGTGACTTACGATTTTGAAAGTGCTCCTATGTTCAGTCCTAATTAGAATGGATTAACTCATTGTATGTGTGTTCTAACCTTGCAGCACTAGCAGCAGTCCTTTTCTGGAAGAACTTTCAGACTTACTCATTGGTACTTATCACATCAGTGCATCTTACTTATTTCTCTCTTTGGCTGATTTTATCTAACTTTATAATTGTATGTGAATGCAGACAAAGAAGCTATTTCCTAATGCATTTTATGCTGCCATAAGGTATTAATCTTAAAGCTTTCAGTGCTTGCGTTAACAAAAAAATCTTGAGTCAGTCGTATTCACGTCCTTTTTATTTGGGATAAATTTTTGTATGATGCAGTGCTGCAATGTTGCTCTTCTATTCATATGTGGTGATCTCTGGAGGGAACCCACCCCCAAAGAAGTTGAAGCTGTCTGCCACTCACCAATCATGATGAGACTGCTTAAAGGTCCGTCTTAATTATATGAATGTTGGGGTCCCTTTGTATAATGTTGTAGTTTGACTTTAACTGAGATTACAGGTGAATGAGCATTGTTTTTTTATCAATGAAAACTGCTGGTTAGCTACAAGTTGAGAATACATATCAGTTATTTTCCTTTTTTTCCTTCTATTTCTTTTCGTATACATGTAATATTAGGCTACACAACGGGAGGTATTCCTCTTCCATCCCGTAAATTCCACCCCATCCATCCAAGGATTCGATCTTGAGACTTCCAAGATGGAGTCTTAAGCTTTAACTGTTAAGGTGTCTCTTAGGGGACCGCTTTTTTTTTTTTTGGTTGAGAAATTGGGGATAGCATATTGTTTTCTATGGTTTGTGGGAAGTAGCATTAATGACAATTTACTGTGATAAATGGAAATGTTTTGTTATAGCAATAATGCTTCTGACTAAATGAGTGGTTTAGCAGATGAAATATGTGGGCATCTATGAAGCACGGGTACGTGTTTTTTGAAGGTGTACCCGTACCTGGTACGTACCTGGTACGGGTACGCCTGGGGTACGCCTGGGTACGTACCAGGTACGTACCCAACTTTAAAAAAAAAAAAAAAAAATTTGGGTACACCTGGGTACGCCTGGGTACGGCGTACCCAGCCAAAGAAAACCCAATGAAGATTTTCTTGTAGAAATGAGACGGGCAGGTGCCACTGCACCCCAGTTTTGCTTGTATCCCACATCTTTCATCATCTCTAAAATCGATAAAAAAGCTTATCAAGATTGGGTTTTTTCTTCTTTCTATTGAAATTTGCGTGGTTTTTGATGATGGGTTAAGGGGCTCTAGAGGGAGATTGATATTCGACGGCGTACCCAGCCAAAGAAAACCCAACGAAGATTTTCTTTTGATTATGGTTAGAAATTATTACATGGAATTATTAGATTTTATAAATAGATTAATAAAATTTCAGTTATATATATATAATATTAACGTACCCGTACCCTAATTTTTTAGAATTTGCCGTATCTCGTACCCGTACCGGTACCGGGTACCGGTACCGTACCCGTATCCATGCAACATAGGTGGGCATAATCACACCCTTTACTAGCATAGTGGCATTTGAATGGTGCAGCAAAACTCCTAATGAACCAAATTGTAAGGAAAAGCAAGAACACTAATATTGGAGAACCAGAATTTGTTTTTTCTTTTTGGTTCAATGAGCTCGCTGAAATTCTCTAAGCTTGTTCATTGAACAACTTTTTTTCTTTCTAGTCAGACTAGGGGTTAGATGTTCCTGCCTTATTATTTTTAGAATTTTATTTTCTTATGAGAGGAGGCAGATGTAATTGTGTTCTGATACAAAATTTGATACTTGATGTTTTGATTCAAGGGTTCTTTGTGTGCAGAGATTGAGATTAAGGTGGGTTTATTTAGGCTTTTGGATCCTCAGTCATGGAACTCCAGACGAGGAACATGTATTTCTTTACAGTGTCATTTTCCTTTTTAGTCAAGGATGTAGAGGGATTTCATGTTTGAAGATGAGGCTATGCAGTAGTAAAATCTCCAATACACTTGCACAGCTCTTGAAATATTGGGACTTTTCAATTCGATGTTTATGGGCCCTATGTCTATCTTGTCATGAGTAGCTCGAATAAAAGACGAATCAGATAAAAAAGGAAAAAAGAGGGTGAGTTTTGCCAACATTTAGATCTAGTTTGATTGTTACTTTTGATTACCTTTTGTTAGACAGGACGGGTCGGGATGGGTTTGGATCGGATTAGTCTTGAGTTTTTATCAATTTGAGTTTGGGTCATTTTGGATTCAAATCATCTCATGTTTAAATCATTTTGGGTTCGGATAATTCGAGTTTGACATTTAGATTATTCAGGTCATTTTAGGTTTAATTTATTAATTTTAAAATCAAATAATATTAAATTTAAATAAATTATTTGATCGAGTGAAATTTATTAAAATTTTATTGAAAGATAAAAAATAAAAAATATTTTAAAAATAAATATAAATATTGTAATTTGTATGCTTTAAATTAAAGTTAAATTTCTTATTTTTTATAGATGAAAAATATATGATTTTATTTTTTATCAAACTATTTCTTTTATTTAATGTTTTATGGTACTCATTGGTTAACTTTTAATCAAATCCGACAATATCATCTCAATTTTCAATTTCAAAATTTGAAAATGTAATCATTTTTTTTAAAACAATTCAATATTAGTAAATTACCACCAATTATGGATCATATATGAATTATGATTTGATAAATGATATTATTTTTAATTGAAATTATTATCTACTAAGTCAAATACAACAAAATCCATATCAATTTTGTTTTGTACCAAATATATAATAAGATCATGTGAATCTTAATTAACAGGTCATTAGTTTCTCAAATTAATCCAAAATTACTTATTATGCCTATACGGCTATAACACTATAATCTATATGTATACCTCTTACCAATGTGATATTTAAAAGGCTTAAACCTTAATGTTTACAACTTACAAATTACAACTAAAACTTCATATAATCATATGTGGTATATCTCTATACAATCATTTAAGTATAAACTAAATCATGGTTTATAGATAAAAATGATAATATTTTAATAACTTAATTGGTTAAATTTATCTTTATTGTTATTTTTTATATGATTTTGAATATAAATTAAAATTAGGAGGGGAATAATAAAATTTCTTAATATTCAATTAAATCTTAGTAATTATATTTATTTCAATTGCTAATTATTTTTTTATAAAACATAATTAATTATGTTTTATACTTGGATAATTGACTAATTGCCTAATTAATGGATAAATATTTACAAATATTTTACTATATGATAATTTCACAATAATGAAATTGAAAATTGAGGAACGACGACAAGCAATTGCCAATTCACATTGGTGGGGGTGACGCCTAATGAAAAATTTGTAGAGAAAAAATAAATTGGTAAAATCAAAAATGAGAAAAACAATTTAATATGAAAATTAGTTGTCTTCCACTTTTTCATATAGCTATCAAGGTAATAAGGAGAAAAACTTTATTTATAATATATGATAAACATAAAATTTAAATTTAATTATAATAATAGAAATAATTTATTTTTTATTTTCAATCACAATTAAGAAAGATAATATTAAAAATTATATAAAATTTTAATGATAAAGAAAAAAGATTTACAATTATAAATTGAAAATAAATTAATAATTTATGTTATATTAATTATTTTTATTAAATTAATGCTTTTTAAAAATATAAAATTATATTTAATTTAAGTTAGGATCATTTCGGGTCATTATGGTTTGGATCATTTTGGATTCGGGTCATTTTAGATTCAGTTCGATAAATTCGAACTGTTGACTTTTTTTGTCAAATCAAATTGAGTCAGGTTGCGGTGGATTTGATGAATTTTTCAAGTATGAGTAATTGGGCAGGTCCACTTTTTGCTATTGGAAGTGTAAAATAACAATTTTCAATTCAAAAAATTATTTCATACACTGATGAAAGAACTTTTTAGACTCAATCAATGAGGTTAGAGGGTTGCTATATACTTTTAAGTATATTAAAAAAGTAATTTTATAAAAAAAATACACATGACAGTTCTTTAAAATTATTTGTGAAATTTGTATAAAAATAAATTCTTTCAAGAATTACAAATAAAATATACTATTTTTAAATAAAATAAAATATATTTTATTTAAATTTATTATGTTATAATTGTTGTTACATTTTAATTATTTGCGTTCCTTTTAAACAAGGAATAAAAAATCGCGTAAGAGGTCAAAACGATGAGATCTCTAGTCACTAGTTTAATTAAAATTTTTAAACATTAAATATATGACTTTGATATTAAATAAGTATTGAATATAGTAAATATTTAATATATATGCATTTGGCTTAATTGTATGGTTTTTAATATATAATTAAAAGATTAAATGTTAAAATCTCATCACTTAAAAAGAATTTAAATTAAAAATAAAATGCATAAAATTGATTTTTTATCAGTTTAATATGATTTTTTTTTACTATTTTAACTGATTTTTTACCGGTTTGATGAAACCTAATTTCATCAAACATATCATACCAGACAAGTCTCTATCCATAATTAATATAATAAAGTAAAAAATAACATTTTATTAACAGATTACACAATTATTGGCACATATATCATTTTAAGATATATTTAAAAAATTCAATAAATTAATATATTAAAAAAAGAACACATAACTATTTTTAATTCGTTTGTAAAATTTAAAAACTCCATTGAGGGACCATTAAATAAGAAAAAAGACATGATTTTGTTGGGAAATCGTAATAAACTTTATTGAGCTCCACATTAGTTTTACTTAGGTTCTTTATAATTTATAAGCTTTATTAATGGGCCTATAAGGGAACAAAATTACAAATATTGTTAATCCCTAAGTAGTAAATTTCATTTCAGAAAAATTTCAAGGAAAAAACTTAATAATCAAGAGACTGAATAAAATGAATATAAAAAATATTTATAACCTATTTGGCATGAATTTTAACCCTAATATTTCTAAACAATATCTAAATTGTCTGTTTAATTTTCTTTTATTAAAATTTTTTCCTATCCAAGCAAAGACTAATGTTCAGCTTGATTGGTGTTTTTATTATTTTTTTTCTTTTTAATAGAAAATAAAATACAAAAATAAACTGAAAATAAGGGACAAATAATAAAAAAAACAAAAACAAAAATATCAATCAAACAGAACCTAAATATTTTTCTTTTTAAATATGGTAATTGTTAATCAGTCATGTGATATGTTTCTTGTTTTACTTATAGTTCCACGTTCTTATTTGATATGTTTTTTTTTTATTTTATATATATATATATATTTTCCTTTGAAAATATTTGTAAGAAATACATATTAAATAATTGAAAACATTTCATTGATGTTTGCTTTTTTAGGAATTTAAAATTGTACTTGATTAACCATAAAATTATTAGATTTAAGTTCAAATCTAAGATCTAAGAATGATATAAGATTTATTACAGGTTCATCTTAATTTGACATCTGTATTTTTTTTCTTTATTCTTAAAGATTGAAACCATGCCATTTCAGTCTTTCTATTAAAAAAATAAAATAAGTGAGAAAAAACTGCATCATTTGTTGATCTTCGCATTTGTATCATGTAATGAGCATCTGCATCACTTGTTGATTATTGTTGTAGACATCTAATTTTGTCCGACTCCTAAAAAGTACGTTTTTTTCTACAAAATCCAAATTTTAAATTCATTCTAATTTCATGGTTTAGTGACTTAATATTTGGGTTCGGTAAAGTGGATGTGCCATTTTTGATACTTCGGATCAAAAGTCAAAGTTGACCAAAAAGTCAAAATTGGAGTTGACCAAAAAGTCAAAGGTCAAAAAGTCAACTTTGAAAAATCAATATTAAGAGGAAATTTAGGTGTTAAAGAAGTAATCTTGATTTTTTGAAGTCAATTTTGAACATTTAAGTGATAAAACCAAAGGGAAGTGAAGTGAACAAAAATTTGGTGGGAAATCCATGGTATTCGACCAAGGCATGAAGGAGCAAAGGGGATGCCCATTTTTTTAAATTCAAGTGAATAACAATTCTTGATGGAAATATGAAAGTCCATTTTTCTAAATGGATGACAATTTTTGGTAAAAATATGGGAAGCCCATTTTGCTTAAGTAGTTGTAATTTTGGTGAAAGCATGGGAGCCCAAATGGTAGGTTTTTGTTGGCCCATTTCTCATGACCAAGAAGAAGGGCGATAGTAGGATTAAAAGCCCAACCTTAGGAGTCCATTTAGATTTTTGTTTTTGAGAGGCCCAACCTTAGGAAGTCCATTTAGATTTTGTTGTTGGGAGGCCCAAATTTAGGATTCATGTAGGAAAATGGGAGTGACTTTAGAATTAAGTGAATTGTAGGAGCATGGTGTAAATAAGTGAGGTATTTTGATGATTAAAAAGGATGAGTGAAAAGTTCTTAGAGGGGCTAAATGGTATGTTGGTAAATAAATGGATAGCAACAAAGGACATGAGTCACCTTATTTAGTACATGAGTTGGCATTTTTGGCCAATGGGAGCCATTCTTGGAGGAGGATCATTAGCTAAAGCATGTGATGTTGCCAAGTGGCCAAGAAAAAGAATACACTAGAATATTCAAGACCATTTTCGGCCAAGAGAGAGGAAGGGAGGAAAAAGATGATCAAATGGCATGTTGAGAGCAAAGGACATGAGTCATCTTATTTAGTACATGAGTTGACATTTTTGGCCAACGGAGAGCACTCTTGGTGACTAAGTAGGAATGTCATTGGCTAGCCAATGGATGATGTTTTAATGTGTAAGGATTAAACATCATTGGCTAGGCAACATGATAAAGCCAAGTGGCTAAAAAAAAGATGAAAGAAGGAGATTGAAGGGGCCATTCGACCAAGCTAGTACAGGGCAAGGGGGGAGATATTTTTCAGCCATTCACTCTTCATTTTGAGAGCACAAGGCAGTAGCTAAACTCACCTAAGGAGAAAAGGAAAGGAAGAGAGAAAAAGGAGGAAAAAGGAGAAGGTTGAGAGGTCTTTGGTGAAGCTTACCTAGGTATCTTCCTCTTCTTTGCTTGTTCTTTGTTTTTTTCATTCATTTCATGTTCTCTTCTTCTTCTTCTTCTTTTATGTATGATTTTCATTTCCTTTTCTTCAAAACAAAAGGTTTCAAAATTTTTTTCAAATGTGCTTCTCTTCTCCTTTTAAGAAAACAAAGTTTTCACAAATTTTTTCCCTTTCTTTTAAGGTGGCCGAAACTTGGTATGATTTTTGGTCATATTTCCTTTGTTATTTCATGCTTCATCTTTGATATATAATTCTTGTTGGTATATTGGTTTATTTTATGCCATTTTCTCTTTGTTTTCTTCATGAAATGTTAAGGTTATGAGCTTGACGATTTTGGTTTCCACCAAGTGATGGTTAGGCTGGATTAACATCCAAGTGGTCAACCTTGAGCCAACCTTTGTTCTTGTTGTTTATCTATATTTTTTTGCTTATATATTGTCATCTTCATATGCATATCTTGCTAAATATGAGTTGATTGTGGAGCATTCTCTTGTTATATATTTATTTTCTCTTTGAAAAGAATGATTATGTGCTTGATGACCTTGGTTTCTACCAAGTGATGGCTAAGCTGGATTTTCATCCAAGAGGCTAGCTTTGAGCCAATCATTTTTGCTTGTTGTAGATCATGTTTTCAAACCATTTCTAGCATGATTTTGTAAAGATCAACCAATGGTCTATAGCCAAAATCTTGATTTCAAACTAGTTGGAAAAAACAATGTTTAAAAGTTGGAGTTGCTGATTTAGGGTAATATTTTTTCTATTAATTTTTTGTCCAAATAAAAAATTGTTTTAACCTCATTTAATATACTATTAGATGAGTCCATGGTTATTTCAGATTTTTTTTGAGCTTTCTTTAAGGGTTTAAAAAAATAGTCTTGGCAAAACTGGTTTTAGTGGGATATGTTGATTTTGGGGCCACTTGAGTCTATGCATTTCTTGTCCAAGTAAAAAATTGTTTCAACCTCATTTCATATACCTTTAGATGAGTCTATGGTTAAAATTTCAGATTTTTTTGAATTTTTTTTAGGGTTTAAAAAATAGTTTAGTAAAACTGGGTTTTTGAAGTCAAAACAAGCTTTAAAACTAGCAAAGGTTTCAATTTTTTACACAAAGAGAGAGGGGCTGGCTGAAACTTTAAGGTACTATTTAGAAGTTGTTTTCATGGTTTTTTAAAGTTTAAAAATATTTTTTTAAGAAAATCGGGTCATGGGTAGGTAAAACGAGCCTAAAAAACGAGCAAAAACTTGGATTTCTACACTAAGACCATTCGGCCACTTTGGCCTTTCTTTCAAAAATTGCATCATTTTTAACTTGTTTTGGCTTTCAA
Source organism: Fremontodendron californicum (assembly GCA_030761205.1). NCBI lineage: Eukaryota > Viridiplantae > Streptophyta > Magnoliopsida > Malvales > Malvaceae > Fremontodendron > Fremontodendron californicum. The sequence continues at coordinate 29,781,430 of JAULJL010000005.1, forward strand.
AATGTTTCCATTCGAGGCTCATCTAGAGGAATTCAGATGTCAACTTAATCCGAGTAAAAACTCGTGCCCGAAATCTTTCAATTTTGAAATCCAATTTAAGTTTCTTTCAAAGGTAGTCGGACATCTTTTTAGGTGTTTGGATATCCTCTCTTCAAGAAAGAAACACATTTTTTTTTTTGGTTGTTTTGCCTTGTTTCATTTTAGTGCATCATATGTATACGAATGTGTTTTTTTGAAATGGAATGCATGTAATCTATTTGCTCATGACCATGAGTATATCGTAGAGATGATTGCGGATTTCCGACGTCGGAAGTCGAAAGATGTCATAGTAGTGATTCCTAAGATATCTCGAGGTGAGAGGATTTCGTTAAATATCACCACAAGTAGTGGGAGCATTTGGCGATATTCTCAATACGAAAAATCCGTGTTCATTTCGAAAATGAAAATGATGAAAATAATAAATAAATAAAAATAAATATGTACGTACTTGATATTTTTCCACGCTCGTGTTTGCAAATGATATGCTTCGTATGCTTAATTGTATGATTATGTATTTAATCACATGTCCTATATGCTTAACCATGTGCATCCCATACTTAAATATTTGCATCATATGCATTTAAATAAAAAAAGGGTGAATGGAAATTATCGACGACGAAATTCGAAGGATCCTATAGTAATGATTCCTAAGATATCCCGAGGTGAGAGGATCTCATTAAATATCACCAAAAGTATTGGAAATATTCAATGAGTATTCTCGATAAAAGGTTTATGTTCAATGTTCACTTTCATTTTCAAAAAAATAATGACAATTTTTTTTTTTTTAAAAAAAAAAATCAATAAACATGTTTTGGTAAAGAAATAAAAAGAGAATTAATTTTAAATACCAATGTCAAGTCCTTTAAATCGAGGTTTAGGATAACACATGATTAATTGGTACCGTTTTATTAACGGGCGTCGTGTGAGTGCTAATTCCTTCCCCATGCGTAACCGTACTTCCGAACCGGTCATGATTTTCTCTGGTTTTCAATTGCAGACTTTAAAATTGTCTTTTTAAAAGGTTTTAATTAATTTTAAAATTCTTTATTAAAGATAGATTTTAATAGGTTGCCAATCGCACCTAACCAAAAAAAGATTGGTGGCGACTCCGTGTTTTTATGTTTTATTTTATTTTCCCCAAAACTTTATTTAGCGGTCGCAAGATCGTTATGATAATTGTATTTGCATCATAGAATTTGCATTATTCGTTGATCTTTGCATTTGCATAATGTAATAAGCATCTGCATCCTTTGTTGATCATTGTATTTGCATCATAATATTAGCATCATTCGTTGATCTTTGTATTTGCATCATGTAATAAGCATCTGCATCAATAATGTTAATCATCGCATTTGCATCATTTAGTTAGCTTTCATTTATATAGTTGAAATATGACATTTGCATGTTTATGGTCGACATTTGCATTTGCATTGTAAAGAAAATCATTTGCATAAATTGAGATAGATGTTCAAATTTTGTGTCTTAGGAGAGAATACTTGCATTTGCATTACTGAAATAGGCATTTACATTTGCAGTTTGACAAAAGTCATTTGCATTATTATAGTGATCATTTATATGTGCATCGGTATTGGTAATATCATTACAATATTATGATTGATCGTTGCGATGCATCAATGGCAGTGCAAGCATCCAATGAATTTTCTTACATGACTTCGGATGTGAACAACAAAAGGAAGAAACAAAGTTCAAAGGTTATGAAATCTTCAAGAATCAGACTTTGGTTCCGCACAAGTCACTTATACCATGGGGTTTATCTCAACATAGTTCAGACTTTGGTTTTGTCCAGGTCGCCTTCAAACTTTCAATTTCATTCCAAACGTTGATTCCATCCAAGTCACCTTCAAATTTTCAAACTCATTTAAGACTTTGGTTCCATCCAAGTCACCTTCAAACTTTTAGTTTCATTCCAATGTTGGCTGTGTCTAAGTCATCATCAAACTTTCAATTTTAGTCCAAACTTTGGTTCCGCCCAAGTCATCTTCAAACTTTCAATTTCAGTTCAGACTTTGGTTATGTCCAAGTTGCTTTTCAGTCTTTAGTTCAATCCAAGTAGGTTTCACAAATGTTGGTTTCGTCCAAGTCATCTTCGGACTTTCGATTTCAGTTCAGATTTTGGTTTTGTCCATGTCACCTTTAGACATTGGTTTCGTCTAAGTCACCTTTAAACTTTGGTTTCGTCCAAGTATCAAATACTAGTGAAATTTACCTTCGGTTTCGCCCAGGTCATATTTTGACTCTTAGGTTCACCCAAGTCACTTTTTTGACTCTTTGTTTTGCCCAAGTCATTTTTCGATTTTGGTTTTGCCCAAAGACATTTTCTTGACTCTTGGTTTTGCATAGGTTATTTCTCTGACTCTTGGTTTTGTCCAGATATTTTTTTCGACTGTTGGTTTCGCTTAGGTCACTTTTTTGGCTCTTGGTTTCGCCTAAGTAATTTTTTTTTTGATTTTTTGTTTCGTCCAAGTCATTTTTCTGACTTCTAGTTCCGGTCAAAGTTATTTTTTCAACTCTTCGCTTTGTTAGATTTATTTTTCTAACTCTTGGTTTCTTTCAGGTCATTTCTCAAACTCTTAGTTTTGCCCAGGTCATTTTTCGACTCTTGGGTTCGCCCAAGTCACTTTTTTGACTCTTTGTTTCACCCAAGTCATTTTTCGATTTTGGTTTCGCCCAAAGACATTTTTTTGACTCTTGGTTTTGCATAGGTTATTTCTCTGACTCTTGGTTTTGTCCAGATCATTTTTTCGACTGTTGGTTTCGCTTAGGTCACTTTTTTGGCTCCTAGTTTCGCCTAAGTAATTTTTTTGATTTTTTGTTTCATCCAAGTCATTTTTCCGACTTCTAGTTCCGCCCAAAGTTATTTTTTTCAACTCTTGGCTTTGTCAGAGTTATTTTTCTAACTCTTGGTTTCGTTCAGGTCATTTCTCAAACTCTTAGTTTCGCCCAGGTCATTTTACGACTCTTGGTTTAGCCCAAGTCACTTTTTTGAGTCTTGGTTCCGCTCAAGTCATTTTTCCAATTCGTGGTTTTGGCCCGTATTATTTTTTCGACTTGGTTTCGTCCAAAGTCATTTATTCGACTCTTGGTTTCGTCCAACTCTTTTTTTCAACTCTTAATTTTACCAAAGTTATTTTTTTACTCTTGGTGCCGCCTAGGTCATTTCTCCTTGGTTTCATCCAGGTTATTTTTCGACTCTTAATTTTTTCGAAAGTCATTTTTTCAACTTCTGACTTTGCCTAAAGTAGTCTTTTCTACTTTTGATTTCGCCCAAAGTCATTGTTTTTTCCAAACTTTAGTTCCATCTAGGCTATTTTCAAAGCAATCATTCAAATCACTTCCAAAATCAATTCTACTTTAGCATATTCCAGGCTATGGTTTTCTCCAAGTCATTTTAAAAAAATTTCAAATCTTCTAAGTTTTCGAGAAAAAAAACTTTTCTAGATTCTTCCTTAAATTCTGCAGCTATAGCCTCATTTGAAATCAATTGTCATAATTAAATAGAATTGTTGTCTATCATTTTTGTCCTATTGCTAATACTCAATGTCGCAACCAAAAAAAATAACAAGCCTCATCGCAAGACTTTATTATTCGTTAAACGTGACATTAAAAAAAATCGAGGAAAAGTCGACTTAATTCCTCTTGAAAAATGAAGGCTTTGAAAATGACATTGAAAAAGATATGGAGTCGCCACCAATCTTTTTTAGCTAGGTGTGATTGGCCACCTATTAAAACCGGTTTTATAAAATATTTTAAAATTAATTAAAACATTTTTAAAACCAATTCCAAGTCTGCGTTTTAAACTAGAGAAATCAAAGGAGCGGGTTCAGGACTCGATTACGTGTGGGGAAGATTTAGCACCCCCACAACGCCCGTATAAAACGGTACCTTATTAATCGTGTGTTATCTCAAGTCTCGGTAAAAAAGTCGATTTTTAATTTGGTATTTCAAGTTAATTCTCAATTTAAAGAAAAATAATTTCATTTTTTAATTGAAAATGATCCGGAATTTATAAATTCAAAATTTTCCTATATTCCCCAACAAACGTGGCAAAATATATAAATTTTTATTAGTTTGGAAAACTTTCCGAATAATTTTTATTTTAAAGAAGATATTCTGTTATTAATGATAATTGATGATATTCTCCCCAGCAAACCCGGCAGAGAACTCATGAATTATTTTAACTCGGGAATAACTTTATTTTATTGAAAATCATTACCTTTTTTTAAAATATTTTAAAAAATATGAATATGAATATGTATGACATAAATAAAATGACATAGCAAAGTCTAAATAATATAATGCAACCTAGATGGTATGATATAATTTAAATGTCTTAGCATATTCTAAATGACATGAAATATCCTAAGTTATATGATATATTCTAAATGAAATGAAATGACCTAGGTAACATGATATATTCTATATGAAATGTAATATCCTAAGTCATATGATATATTCTAAATGAAATAAAATATCCTAAGTGACATAATATATTCTAAATGAAATGAAATGACCTAGGTAACATAATATATTCTACATGAAATGACCTAGGTAACATAATATATTCTATATGAAATGAAATAATTTAAATGACATGGCAAATATAAATGATATGGCATATAATCTAAATGACATGAAACATAAAATAATGCTATCATATAATATGCATGAAAATAAAAATAAAAATAATAATGCATGAACATAGTATATGCTAAATAATATGATAAAAATAACTAAATAAAAAGCATAGGATATCATGAAATATTCAAAACCATATAACAAATAATATAACATCAAAAATATAAATCAAAATAATAACAATATCATAGAAATTATCATAGCAAAAATCACATATTATATAAAATGCATGAATATGGAAAATGCAATACATGAAAGTGTATTTTTTCCTTTAATTAAGGAAATCCATATATCTAAAAAGATATCCGGCTACCTTAGGAAAATATATCAAATTAAATATTCTAAAATCAAAATACTTTGTGATTGTTTGAAATTTTTTTTGAAAAGCTTAGATTAAAAATAAAAACTTAGCTAAACCCTTTTTAAATGACTCTAATTTCCTAAGTTTAAAATCCCTAACTTGACCACCCTTAACCCGAGACTTAAAAAATCATTTTTAGAGTTTAAAAAGGCTTAGAAACTACCCTAAGTCAGTAGCTAAAGTTCCTAACCAGCCCTCTCTAAATAACTTAACCAAAATAGAAAAATGATTTTCCTTCAAATTCAATTCTGACTCCACTGTCCAGTTTTAGACCACGATTTTTTACCCTATTTTTAAAAATTCAAAAAAATCTAAAAACAATACTGGAGACTCAAAACATGTAAAACTAAACGAAAAAAAATCGGCTCAATTTTCTGATTAAAGATGATTGCCCAGAAAAATCAGGAAAGTACAAGTACTGGGTGAAAAAAACTGTTTTGTCAAAACACATTTTTTTTTTGCCTTTGATAAAATAATGTAAAAATCAAAGTAAAAATATTAAAGACTCTCTAAAAGACTCACAAACAGTAGCTAACACTTTTGAAAAGTTAGGCAAAAAATTGGCTAAGTAAAAAAAATCACAAAGGTAGAATAATCAATTTGACAACTCTTTAATTTTCCACAAGTATGCTCAAGAGAGCATGACTTTGAATCATTGATTGGCCTAAGTCATAAGTCAAGTGGCATGGACATGAAATGCATGAAAAATATAGCAAATATGATGCATGAAATGCATGATTTAAAACCTAAATGTCATGAAAATGCATGGCATCCATAAAATGACCTAGACCTAAGTGAACTGGTATGGCATTTAATGCAACCTAGGTCTAAAATGCATGGATATGCATGGTAAAACAAACCAATCCTACATCTAAAATATGCATGGAAATAACACAAACACATGGTATGCTTAAACAAAATACTCAACCAAACATCATGAAAATGCAAACCTATCAACTAACATAACAAAATGCACACACAAAGCAAACAAAATGAGGTAGCCGAATGGCCTCATGTTCAAAATGAGCATGGCATTTTCACAAACACTTGATATACTAACATGCTCAACTAAAAAATAACACTCAAATCATACAAATATAAGTAGAGGCATGAAAACCAACAAGCATTTTCACAAACACATAGATTGCAAAATATAAAACATAAACAAACTTAAACATTTTGAAAACAGAAAATCAAAAATGCTAGAACATGATAATAGACTTATAAATAGAAATAAATAAGCAACCAAATTAAAACAAGCTTCAAGTCTATGTAGTAGAAGAAGATTTAAAGTATCAAGGCTTATTTAATATAAAAAATAATATGAAATAACAAAGCAAACAACAACTAAAGAAAAACTGGGCCATTCGGCCATATCCAAAAAGAAAAGGGAAAAAAAAAATTAAGAGCTTTTTATAAGAAATGATGAAGAAGGAACTTAAAGAAGAACATTAAAATCACTTATGTAAAAAAAAAAAAAAAAAATCACTAAAATAATAATCAAAACAGCAAATCAAGAATGAAAAAACAAAGAAAGTGCAAGAGTATGGTGCTAAAAGCAACCTCTAGAAGCTATCTTTCAAGCTTTTTCTCTTCTAACTTTCTTTTCTTTTCTAAACTTTTCTTTTTTCTTTTCAACAATGGAGAGAAAATTAGCCAAAAGAAAGAGAGAATAGAGAGTGAGAGTAGCTGAAAATGAAAGAGAGAAATGCCCCTTGTAGTGGCCGAAACCCCTCTCTCTAGGCTAGGATATTGTCATTTTTCCATCAACCAATTTTCATCCAAGGGCTATTGATCCAAGATGTTTAAAACATGAAATTATCACCCTTAGATTAGGCCATCAGCTATCCACAATTACCGCTATTCAATAATCTTAAGCCATTATGTTGACACTCTCCATCTTCATGCATTGGTGCATGTGGCTAATTTGCAAAGGCTTGATCAAAAAATCACTAACTAACTCTTCATTGTTGGCCTTTTGATTAAAAAATCAGAAACCTCCTACCCATTTTTGGGCCTTGGCTGGCCAGCCCCTTTCCTTCCAGCCCATGTTTCATTTTTTTAAAAGGTAAGGAAAGCCCTTTTCGGTTTCTTGAGTAAAATGACTTTTTTCAGCCCCAAGCATAAATAAATAGCTAACGGACTCCAAATTAAAATTTTTTAAAATACTTTAAAAATAATAAAAAATTGAATTCTGAAAGTTTTCAAAAATTTTCGAGTCCATTTGCTATTTATTTGGATTTTTTTTCCAAAATTGCCCTTTTATGCCCCCAAATTTTACCATTTTTTAAACGAGCTCCAAATTTAGAATTTTCATCACCAATCACTTCCAAATAATTTAAAAGTGTGATCTGTAAGTTTTCATAATTTTTGGAACTCATTTGGTATTTTTTTTGGGATTTATCTGCTTGAATTACTACAAAGGGGCCCCGGGATTTGGCCATTTTGCAAACGAACTCCGAATTAAGATTTTATTTCGCCAATCTCTTCCAAATAATTTTAAAATGAGATTTTAAAATTTTCAAAATTTTTGGAGTTCATTTGCTATTTTTTCGGGATTTATCTTCTTGAATTTCTGCATAGGAGACCGGGGATTTGACCATTTTGCAAACGAACTCTGAATCAAGATTTTATTTCGCCAATCTCTTCCAAATGATTTAAGAATGAGATTTGCAATTTTTCAGAATTTTTGGAGTTCATTTGCTATTTTTCCCAAATTTTCCAATTTTGCCCTTTTGCCTCCGAAACTCGGTTTTGCTCAAAACAAGTCCGATTTTCAGATTTTCTTCAAACTGAGCCATGGGCTATCCCTTTTTAATCACTCCTCATCCATTAGGGGCTTTATTCCTACCGAATCGGGCCATTTCTTGTAATTCTTCCCAATTTCATCGAAATCCACCAAAAACCCTAATTCTCAGTTTTCTCCCGGATTGACTTTTCTTTCAGTTTTTCTTTCAAGTGGCTTCTCCATTACCCATGGTCAGTGCTTATCTTTCATTTGGAACCTTCAATTTCGACCAATTCGATCGTTTAAGCACTTTTCCCTAAATTTCTCGGATTAGGGTTTTCTTTTTACTTAATTTCCATAACCCAACTTCCGAACTCCATATCTTTCGATGTAGACCTCGGATTATCAAAATTCTTTCACCATTTTTCAATTGAACTTCAAATCTTGATTTTGAAAGTGGGTTGACTTTTTTAGTAGTTGGCTTTTTGAGGTTGACTTTTTGGGTTGACTTTTTTAAAGTTTGACTTTTTATGCTCGCGCTCTTAAACTAAGTCTCCGAGTACCACCTGCAGGATAAAAAATGTCTTTTTACATTCTGAAACATCAATTTAGGAAGAAAACATACCTGTTTTAGTGGTCCGGACAAAATTAGGTGTCTACAACTACCCCTCTTTGACTATTGCTGAGAATCAGGAATGAGGCAAAGATAAATAAACACTAATTTTGTCCGGTTAGTGAAATCACATGTGAAGAGAAGGGAATTTCTTTTTTCTTTTTTCATTTTTCATTTTTTTATTTTTGTTGAGAAAAACTGTAAATTGATGATATTGTCCTTAAATTAAATTCCCTGACTAATCAAGGCTCGACCCGTTTTAAGGAAATGAGTTCGATTTGCAAGAAAAAATGATGCCCGGAGGTCTTAAAAATGGTGCCCGAAGGCCTTACCCATGATTTTGAAAAAAAATGCGCTGTATGCGGCTTTTAAAAAAATGATGCCCGGAGGTCTTAAGAATGGTGCCCGAAGGCCTTACCTATGATTTGAAAATACCTTGACGACGATCTCAAGGCTCGACTCATTTGATAAACAGAATGAATTCGATTTAAAACAAAAGGAAATACCTCGACGGTGGTCTCAAGGCTCGACTCATTTGATAAAACAGAATGAATTCGATTTAAAACAAAAAGAAATACCTCGATGTGGTCTCAAGGCTCGATTCATTTGATAAAACAGAATGAATTCAATTTAAACCAAAAGAAAATACCTCGACGACAGTCTCAAGGCTCAACTCATTTGATAAAACAGAATGAATTCGATTTAAATCAAAAAGAAATACCTCGACGGTGGTCTCAAGGCTCGACTCATTTGATAAAATAGAATGAATTTGATTTAAAACAAAAGGAAATACCTCGACGGTGGTCTCAAGGCTCGACTCATTTGATAAAACAGAATGAATTCGATTTAAAACAAAAAGAAATACTAAGAATGATTCTAGGTTTGGTTCATTTGGAAAAAATAAATTTACCTTGAAAAATGAAAGGAACATACCTCGACGGCGGTCTCGGGGCTTGACTTATTTGAGAAGCAAAACGAGTTCGATTTGGAAAGGAAACGTACCTCGACGGTGATCTCGGGGCTCGACTCGTTTAAAAAAACAGAACGAGTTCACTTTGGGGAAGTCCAAGTTTTCCTGATTTCTGAAATGTTAGCTAAATGCAATGATGAGAATGACATGCTTTGCAATGCTTGTATGTTTCCTAAGAATGAAAGCAATCAAATGATTGTGTCATGGTTTCTAATCCATGGTTTCTTTGAGGTTCACAGATTATCCGACTTCATGACGGAGTCTTCAATTTGTTCACCGATGCCCCACTCAAGGAATCCTTCACTCACGATAACTTGTCAAACATTCTCAATTTCTGACTTTCGCTGAAATTCACAGATATTCTGGCTTCGTGATGGAGTCTCCAACACGTTCATTGTTTTCTTTTCTTGGTGAACTTTCCAAACCTTTCGCAAGATTTAAATCTATTCCTTAGTAATACTTTGAAATCCTTTTATTTAAAGATTTTTATTACTAATCATCATTCAATTTATTAACAATCATAATGCATCTCAAAAATGTATGAAAGAAAATATGAATCAAGCAAAAATTGTCATGAAAAGGATAACAAGAATTTATTGCAATAAATGTTTTAAAATAGTAAAAATAAATATCAAGGATATAAGAAACAAATGTAAGGTTATAGGTTGCAGATGCCTCGGATGCGGAATATCTTAGACCCCTCCCTTTTCAAACCATCTGAAATTTCTTTTGAACAAGCAATTTACTTGGGTAACCTCTCGGCTTCCGTAGTTACATCAGACTGAGTTGTTCTCCTTTCTTATGATTTTCAAATACTTTGTCCCCCTTTACATGGATCATTATTTCGAACTTTTAATCAGTACATGAGCCGCCCTTTGCGGGTTTCAACTCAAATGTCCTCCATTTGGTATTAAGTCGCCCTTTGCGGGTTTTCGACTTAAACCTCTCATTTTACATTCTTTTTTCATTTCTATTTTTTGTATTCTACCATGCATCTGAGAATTCTAAATGCTTCCAAGGTAAAAATATCAATTCAAAAGATAGGATAAATTATGAGAACAACCTTTCAAGTTAAATATTCATGCTTGATCAAAATGGACTTTCTAAAGCACGTAATGTAGGCCAGGGCTCAGGTTTAGAAAGAAAGGATAAAATGACTCAAAGTGTGTTTAAGGGTGATTGGATCAAGGATCATTTCCTGAGGAGAACTTATTCTTGAAACATTTGTCCTTTTTTCGGACTTTATTTTCTTTTATTTTTTGTTTTTTGCTTTGTTGGCTTTCATTTGCCACATTTTTCGATGGCTTTCTTTTTGCCATGATTTTTTTATTATTTTTCCTCATTTTTGCCCTCTAGTGTAGAAGGTGATCCTTAATCAAGGTTTAAAGAAATAAATAATTCCTAAGGCTCAAAAGGGTAACTAAAGATGATTTCTTCTTAGTGAAAGGAATATGAAAGATAGCCATTCATCATATCAAGCATGAATATTTTCTTTGAAAAGCAATTCAAAAAGGGGAGATAGATATATAGAATTTCCATTTTTACACTTGGAATCATTCGAATTTCCATGTGCACAGCATCACACTTTTTTTTTAAGCATAATACTTCTTCAGTTCATTAGCATTCACAAGATTTTTGAAATTCTCCCCGTCCATTCTAGTTAAAATCAATGCTCCTCCAGAAAAATCTCTTTTTACCACATAAGGTCCTTCCCAATTCGGAGCCCATTTTTCTCTCGGGTCCTTCACTATAGGGAGAATTTTCCTCTTTACCAACTCCCCCTCTCGGAACTCTCTAAGACGAACTTTCTTGTTATGGGCTCGAATCATCCTTTTTTGATACAACTGCCCGTGACAAATTGCTTTCAATCTTTTCTCCTCGATGAGATTCAACTGTTCATAACGAGCTCTAACCCATTCTGCTTCCTCTAGGCCAACTTCCATCAAAACCCGAAGTGAAGGGATCTCAACTTCAATAGGTAGCACTGCTTCCATCCCGTATACCAAAAAAAATGGCGTTGCCCCTGTAGATGTGCGGACCGTAGTACGATATGCATGAAGAGCAAAAGGAAAGATCTCATGCCAATCCTTGTACACATCGGTCATCTTCTCAACAATCTTCTTGATGTTCTTATTGGCTAATTCTACTGCCCTATTCATCTTCGGAAGGTAAGGTGACGAATTATGATGTGTGATCTTGAATTGAGTACACACTTCTCTCATCATCTTATTGTTCAAATTGAGAGCATTATCTGAAATAATTCTTGCTGGCAATTCGTAATGACATATGATTTCTTTCTTAACAAATCTACATACCACCGACTTTGTTACATTCGCATAGGAAGCAGCTTCTACCCACTTTGTGAAATAATATATGGCCACCAAGATGAAACGATGTCCATTTGAAGCTTTCAGGGTAATAGGCTCGACCATATCCATTCCCCATATTGAAAGGGGCCATGGTGCAGTCATGACATGTAATGGCGATGGCGGCACATGAATCTTATCTGCATATATCTGGCATTTATGGCACTTCCGAGAATAACTGATACAATCTCCTTCCATCGTCAACCAATAGTACCCTGCCCTCATAATCTGTTTAGCAAGCATGTGACCATTAGCATGAGTGCCACATATCCCTTCATGGACCTCTTCTATAATTCTCCGAGCTTCGACAGATCCGACACATCTCAACAAGACTTGGTCTTTTCCTTTCTTGTAGAGAATCTCACTGTCTAGAACAAAATCCATCGCTAGCCTTCTCAGAGTCCTCTTGTCATTCTCTGTTGCTTGTTCTGGATAATGTTGACTCTTGATGTACTACAAGATGTCGTTATACCAAGGAAGGCCATCTGCTTATTCTTCAATACTCAGACAGTGGGCATGAGACTCATATATACTTATCTTTATTGGCACCACTTCAGCCTCTTTATTCACTTTAAACATTGATGACAAAGTAGCCAGAGCATCTGCCATTTGGTTTTCTTCTCGAGAAAAGTAATTGAAATTCACTTCTTCAAATTACTCTAATAAACTAAGTATGAGTTCTCAGTATCGGATTAACTTTGTATCTCGGGTTTCCCATTCTCCTCGTAGTTGGTATATCACTAAGGCTAAGTCTCCAAAAACTTCCAATACTTTGATCTTTTTGTCCACTGCAGCACGAAGGCCCATAGTACACGCTTCATACTCGGCAGTATTGTTTGTACAATCAAAATCCAATCTAGCAGTGAAAGGATAATAATCTTCTTCTGAGGATATGAGGACAGCACTGATTCCATGCCCCAAGGCATTAGATGAGCCATCAAAGTACATTCCATACTTTCTACTTCAGGGGAATCTCATCTGCTTGTGAAACATACATCAAATCTTCATTCGGGAAGTCAAAGTTCAACAGCTCATAATCTTCCACTGCCCGACTTGCTAAGAATTCAGCCACTGCACTGCCCTTGATAGCTTTTTGACTTACATATACAATGTCATACTCTGACAATAAAACCTGCCATCTTGTCGTCCTCTCTGACAAAGAAGGTGCTTCCAACATGTACTTGACTGGATCCAGCTTGGCAATCAATCACGTTGTGTGGTACAACATGTACTGTCCGAGTCTTCGAGCAGTCCAAGCTAAAGCACAACACAACTTTTCTATCGACGAATATTTCAACTCATAATCTATGAAGTTCTTGCTGAGGTAGTAAACTGCCTGTTCTTTCTTTCCAGTCTTATCAAGCTGCCCCAAAACACAACCCATGAATCTTTCAAATACTGATAAATACAGTATCATTGGTTTATCAGGAACAGGTGGCATTAGTACTGGTGGGTTGGATAGATAATGTTTAACCTTTTCAAATGCAATCTTACAACCTTCATCCCGTTCTCCTGGATCACGTTTTCGAAGTAACTTAAATATTGGATCACACTTGTCGGTTAACTGAGAAATAAATCGAGCAATGTAATTCAATCTCCCCAGAAAGCCTTTTACTTTCTTTTGAGTACGAGGTGGTGGCAAATTCTGAATAGCCTTCACTTTATCCGGGTCAATCTCAATTCCTCTTTTGCTAACGACAAAACCCAACAATTTTCCCGAGGTGGCTCCAAAATTGCATTTTGTCGGATTTAGCTTGAGTCTAAACTTCCTTAGTTGTTCAAAGAGCTTTTTAAGATTCGCAATATTCTTCTCTTCTCCTTGTGACTTTGCGATCATATCATCAACATAGACCTCAATTCCCTTATGCATCATATCATGAAACAAGGTCACCATGGCTCTTTGATATGTTGCCCCAGCATTCTTCAACCCAAATGGCATTACCTTGTAGCAGAAGGTTCCCCACATTATAACAAATGTGGTTTTCTCCATATCTTTCGGTGCCATCTTGATCTGATTGTATCCTGAGAATTCATCCATGAAAGAAAATAAAGAACTTTTTGTCGTATTATCCACCAGAGTATCAATATGGGGCAATGGGAAATTATCTTTAGGGCTGGCCTTGTTCAAATCTCGGTAATCAACGTACATCCGCACCTTGCCATCCTTCTTTGGTACTGGAACAATATTTGTCACCCATTTTGGATATTTTGCCACCTCTAAGAATCCAACATCAAATTGCTTCTTCGCCTCCTCTTTTATCTTTAACAGCATGTCCGACCTCATTCTTCTCAACTTTTGCTGAATTGGTTTGCATTCTGACTTTAAAGGGAGCTTATGAACCACAATATCTGGATCCAACCCTAGCATGTCTTGGTAAGACCATGCAAATACATCCACATATTCCTGGAGCAAGGCTATCAATTCACCCTTTATTGATGATGACAATGAAGTTTCGATTTTGACTTTCTTCATTTCTTCACCATCTCCCAGATTTATCATTTCCAATAATTCCTTATGAGGAAGTACTTGTTTCTCCTCTTGTTCTATTTTCCTTAATAGATCCGTAGGTAGACCATAATCCTCAATATCTTCGTTAGCCTCACAATCACCCGTGCAAATGGGTTTTTCAAAATCAATTTCAGAATTACTGACAGGAAGGTCCTCATATTCCACATTCGTACACCTGTAAATAGGTGGAGAAGAAACAATATGGGAAAATATATAATGAAAACAAAATAAATAACAAAAATGAAAGAATATGGACACATCAATATGGATAAAATGCATTGTGCTTGTTATTTATTGAATGAAAATGTTTAAACAAAAAAGCCCATTACAGAAAAAACTCTTAATATTCTCTGGGTAAAGATAATTAAGATTGTTTTTTAAAGTATTACGTTGGAATAGACTTAAAAACTATGGGCAAATCAGTCGCACTCTAATTGGTTAGTCTATAGCCTGGTGGACAAGGTCGCACCATCCAGTTCGCACTGTCACTTTCCATCCCTTCTTTCCCGGTCATGCAAATCACCATATCCTGAATCTGCCCCCCTTTATTCAAATAGAATTTTTCAAAAGCTTGCTCGATCATTATGAGTACATCTTCTGAATTCTTTTCCTCGAATAGAAAACCAGCAGAGCGAAAGTTATGAAGGATTGATGGGAAAGTCATGGGTTCCCATTTAGTATCTATACCCGTGAGACGGGCTATTCTTCTTTGTCTGTTCCTTTCAACCTGTTTCCTCCTCTCACGGGCCTTCGAAAGATACCCTAAGCCAAACCGGTCTTTTTTTCCCACTCTTTCCATTGCTCGGGCCATCCCTTGAAGATATTTCCCCAGACCTTTTCCAGCCCTGCAGCCTTTTCCCAATGTGGTTCTTACTCCCAGCCTTGTGTTCTTGGACAACCTTGGCTTTGGAATTTTTCGACCCTTAACGATGAAAATCGTATTTACGAATTCCAAAGACCGAAAAGAACATTCTACGGCATCTTCATTAGGTTCAACATAAGGAGATTCAGTAGATGCGGAGGCTATTATATCTTCTTCTCCTGATACAATGACCAAACGGCCCTCCATCTCAAATTTTAGTCTTTGGTGGAGAGACGAGGGTACAACCCCTGCTGAATGTATCCATGGCCTTCCCAACAAGAAATTATAAGATGGATTAATATCCATGTCCTGGAAGTTCACCGTATAGGTGCATGGGCCTATCTCCAAAGAAACCTCAATAGTCCCCATTACATCTCTCCTGGTACCATCGAAAGCCTTGACTACTATGCAACTCGGTAACATATAAGACATATCCACTGGCAACTTAGACAAGGTTGCCAAGGGCATTACATTTAATGAAGAACCATTGTCCAGAAGCACCCTTGGTAGTATATGCCCCTTGCAGGTAGTTGTTATGTGAAGAGCCTTTGTGGACCCAATACCATTAGGTGGTATTTCATCATAACTAAAAAATATATGGTCATCCGCTGCAATGTTTCTCACCAGTCTGTCTAACTTTTCTATTGATATGTTGTTAGCCACGTATGCCTGATTCAACACTCTTAACATGGCATTTCTATGTGGCTCTGAGTTTAATATCAAGGATAAGATGGAGATTCTTGTTGGCTGACGCTGCAATTGCTCAACCACACTATACTCACTATGTTTTATGAACTTTAAAAACTCACATGTCTCCTTCTCGTTTACCGACTCCTTTATCCTGTTTACTGGGACTGATCCCCTCTCTGCTTCTTTTGACAAATCCATCTCAATATGGATTGATTTAACTACTTTCTTCCCCTTGTCCAGTCCTCCATCTTTTCTTACTGATCCCTATTCAACAACCTCAGGGGCATAACACCTTCCACTTCGTGTTAAGTGCCCTACACCTGTAATATCTTGCTGACTTGATGTCCTGGGCATAACCATGCTGCAGTCATATTTCCATGGTGTAGTTTTTTTTTCCTTGTATGAAAAGAAAGAAGGCAAATCTATGATTAGCTTGGGTGCAATTTTCTCAACAACCGGGTTAGTTTTCACTGGTTCATCATAATAGATGATCAAAGGTCTTCCTATTCCATAGCCAGCCGCATTCTCAATAACCTCTACTTCCTCCTCTGTCTCCTCATAAAACTGGGCCTCTCCATAATCCATCATCTTTTGGACCTTAGCCATAAAGTCCTCGCAGTCCTGTATGATATGACCTGAACATTTATGGAACGGGCACCAATTCTGCACCCTCTTTGCAACCATTTTTAAACTGTCTGCATCCTCCACCATTCCTGCCTTAACCATCTCAAACCATACTGTTAACATCGGAGTCTTGACTTTCCTGACATCCCTTTTTAACCTTCTAACTTCTCCTGTCAATACTGCATTTACCCGATTCTCAGCATGATCGGGCAATGGGTTTCCCACTACATTCGGCCCATTCTTTGACCCAAACTTCACAACTTCGATATTAATTAAGCTTTGGACTTTCTTTTTGAAAGCAATGCAATCCACCATTGAATGCCCCTGAATTCCTGCATGATATGCACAGTTGGTATTTGCATTGTACCATCTTGGGTATGGTGGGGTCAAAGGTTTAAGATATACGGGCGCGACAAGTTGGCCTTGTAGTAGTTTAGGATATAGCTCACCATAGGTGGTAGGAATGGGATCAAACTGGGGTTTTTGATCGTTTCTTGGTGAACGATAGTCATTGCGCGCGGGACCTTGAGTGTTTGGGACAGTATTTTGAGGAAGGGTTATTTGTGGGGATTTACCAGTTGGGAACGACTGTTGTGGTATATTGGTATAGGGGAATGGATTTTGGGTAAGGTGGTTCACATTGGGGTAGTAAGGATTATACCCCAGGTAAGGTGTGTAAGGTGTCAAGGTGCATAAAATGTGGTAGGAGCATAAGGCATGGGAGGTGTTTATGGTGTAGGAGGTGTATAGAGGTATTGATTGAAACTGACTGGATATGTCTTCTCCTTCTTCTTTGCAGGAAAAACTTTTTTCGAGGTAACAGACTCACCCCTTTTCATTTTCTCGTTCTTAATAGCGAACTCTATCATCTCCCCAGATATCACCATATCTGCAAAGTCCTTGGTGACGCTTCCCATCAATTTATCATAATAAGGTGCTTTCAGGGTATTGATGAAAAGCACTGTAATTTCCTTGTTGGTTAAAGGGGGTTGCACTTGTGTAGTCAGGTCTCTCCATCTTTGAAAATATTCTTTAAAGCTTTCAGTAGCTTTCTTTTCCATGTTCTGGAGAGTTAGACGGTTAGGCACCATGTCTGTCACATGCTTGTACTGTTCCATGAAAGCTTTGGCTAGATCCATCCAGGAACGGATCTTAGAACGGGTAAGCTGGTTATACCACCGAGTTGCGAACACTATCAAATTGTCTTGGAAACAGTGGATGAGCAATTTGTCGTCTTCATCATGTCCGGTCATCTTCCGCCAATACATGGTCAGATGCGCTGATGGGTTGGTAGTTCCGTTATATTTTTCAAAGTCTGGTACTTTGAACTTTGGAGGAATCACCAGACTGTGCACTAAACTCATCTCTTTGGCATCTAGACTGCCAAATAGCTCTGCCTCTTCAACTGCCCTTAACCTTTCCTCCAGCAGCTAATATTTTTTCTAGGATTCTGCAGTTTCAACCCTCTTCAGTTCAGTCATCTTTGCCCTTTCCTTTTCAGCCATTTCTTCAAAGTTTGGAACTTCCACATCAATTAGATCAACCCCAATATTACCCCTTTTAGGACCAAAATTCTATGCTTCGACCGTTGGTTGGATGTAAATATAGGATGCTGCCCCAGTCGGAAGTTCATTTCCCACAGGCTGGGATGTCTGGCCATTTTTCTGTATCACCTCTAATCGATCTTCCTGGTTTACTGCCCCTATTCAGGTAACTGAATTTTCTCCTGGCCACTTCTGCCTCATCATGGTACTCATCATCTCCATGAGTTTGGTCATTTATTCCCGTGACTCCTCTTGAGACTTAGCTAACTGTTCCTGCAGTTCTTTTTGAATTCTTTCCATTCTTTCAATTCTAGCAAGCTGATGGTTCTCCATAGCTCTTGCTTGGGATTGGGTATTGTAAGGGTGTCGAAAGTCTGATTCTTTCTGAGTGCGACCAATTGTACCTTTAGTTTTAAAAACCGTGGATTAAAATTATTGACACATTTTTTTATTTTATTTTATAAAAATGAATGAATGAATAAATGACTAAATGTTAATGAATGAACAAATAAGTAAATGACTAAGTGTATGAACCTGGATGACTAATTATAAAGAATAAATGAATGGACAAACAAATAAATGACTAAGTGTATGAACAATTTATAAAGAATAAATGAATGATTATGAATATAAATGAATGAAAAAATAAAATATATAAAAGAAAGAACAAATGAATGATGAATGCATTTAAAAGAATTGGCCCCGGGATAATTCCAACCATACGGTCTTTCATTGATTTCCTGGAACTAAATACATTAAGAAAAGATCACTGCTTAAGACAATCTGATAATCTGTCTCTCCTAATTTAAAAATGCTATTACAAAATACTGGTCCTATAGTAACTCCTTCGGATCTTGAACCTTTTTCACTATCCTCTTTTGACTGCCTTGCTCTTCAATCTGACCCCTACTTGTTCACGACCCTTTGACATGTCAGTAGAAGCATCACCGTGTAAGCTTTTCTTAGCTTGTTTCTCTAGTTGATTGGCTTGGGCTTCCTCATGCTTTGCTCTTTCTGCCTAATAGTTCTTCTCCTTCTTGAGGTTTTTGACTTCTTGTTCCCATTCCCCGGAAGTCTTGAGAGTCCCCTTGTATCTGAGCTCGAAATGGTACCTCTTGTTCTCCAAGTGTAATTCCTGAAGATCGCTTTTAGCAGTGTCCCTTTCTCTCTTGATATTTTCTTTTTCTCTTTCTCGGACTGATTCCTTATTTTTCATATCCTCAAGCTTTTCTTGCAAACGGGCAATTTCCTTGCTCATTTGGGCCTTTTCTTTTTCAAATTCTACCCTTGCGATTTCTAACTTCGATGGCGCTTCCTTGGGCGACGAACTCAAATGCTGAACTTCTTCCCCATCTGATGTCAACAACCTATTATTAACCCTCAATTCCCTCCATGTCAAGTAATCAGGTGTGACGATGTCGACATATCTAGCTACCTCCACTCGATAAGTTTCCTTTCATACTACTACAATCTCACGTACCATTCCCGAATATCCATCTTCTCCATAAGAAAATTCCAAATTACTAAGGTCATGGGTCATAGGAGTAAACTGACGAGATTCTGATTGTCTCAGTACCAGCAGTGGTGCATAGCTCACTCCTCCCCATACGCCCAATAATGGAACAGAAGCTTTATCTCCGCACTTGTACAATGTCGGCATAGGAGCTATCCATGGAGCTCTCCAAATTATCATCTTAGCCCTGATATTTCAAAATATGTTGATCCATTGTTCCTCAGTCCTATTTTCAAGCCAATCCCTCTTAAGAAATTCACCAATTGGTGCAAAAGATTTCCAGTAGAGCGAAGAGGGAAATTCTCCTGTTTACAAAAGTAGCTTTGAACCCATATGTAAAGGAGCTGTATACAACCTAGAAAATGCCCTTTTCTTTTCCGTCTACAGAAATTCAGGGACCGGATTGTTTCTGCTATAATTGCCAGGGCTGGGTTTATCCTTTGCTCAAGCCTCTCAAAAGCATGAAATATCGCCACATCCACATACCCTAATATCTTTGGGAAGATAACTAAACCATAGATAGCCAAAGCAAAAATATTCCTAACTGTCTCCTTACTTGAATGGCTATGGATTAAGGTCCGTAAAATGTCCCATGATATACAGTAGCTTATCCCTTTTAGGAAAACATGGCTTTCGATCCAATTTCTTTCACTCCCAGAATTTTAGACACCTTTTTTCTTGAAACCCAGCGTCTTTGTATCCTTCAAATAAATACGGTCGGGAATAATGTTCTCAATATGCAGCAAGGTCGAATATTCCTCTATGGTTGGAGTCATATCCTCTCGGTTGAAGGTAAAACACTGATAAGCGGGATTCCAGAATTGCACCATAGCCCGGATTACCTCACCACTGACCTTAACCTGAACTCGCAGTGCTATGTCCCCATAAGTCTGAGTGAAGGCTTCTTTTTCTGATATGTTCCACCGATTCCATATATCCATTAATTCCTGGAGATCATTTTGCTTGATAGTAAGATCAACCTCGGTTGGCAATGCTGACACATATCCCATCTTCAAACAATCCCTATTATCCTGCTGACCTTTCTCGGACTATTTCCTAACCTCTAAATACTTCTCGACCACTGAGACACACTGACCCTCCATGAAAGCCCTTTTGGTTGAATATTATCCCGAGACCAATAACTTTCCATGTGCAAAAAATGATGACAAGAAAGCAAAATCAAAAAACAACAACAAAAAGAAAATGAATTAGTAACGGGAATAAATACGAATAATACAAAAAAAACATATAATTCAAAACAATAATTATCCCTGAGGATGCCAACAAAATTTTGGCATTATAACACCCCTGGGATGAAATACCAACACATATTACGGGCATTGTGATGTACGTTCATCATTGTCCGATTTTCAAAAAATAACTTATTCGAAAAGTAGAATAGAAGGTAAAAGGATTGGAAATATTCCTCCATGTGTTCTTAACTTCGGGATATCTAATTGGAAATCCGGCATGGCTTCGCCTAGGTTTACTATATGAAGGTGAATTAGTTCTAAAAGCCCCGAATTGTTCCTCACTGTCGCCGGTGAAGGCTAGTAAGGCACCCCGATAAAAGCGGGTTCAATTCGTTAGAGTTTATTTCCCTAGCCCATGCGAACTGTTAATCACGAAGGCTTAGGTAATTTAGTACTTCGGAAGTGTTTCACAAGCCCATGCGGATTGTTAATCACAAAGGCTTAGTTACTTTGCTCCCAACTAAAAGGACGGAACCCGGGGATAGGATTCATGATATGCAAATGCAAGTGTAGTGTGTGAGGAGAAATAACAAACCTTTCACCACTTATTCTACATCTCTTATTCTAAATGCCCCAACAAGATTAAACAACATAAGTCATCAATTAATCAATAAATGAATATATGCACCAAAATAACCAGAGAACAATTATAATATGTATGCACATGAATATGGACATATTTAAAAACATTTTATTATTTTTTTTTAAAAAATGTGGGAATTAAAATTAAATACCAATTAAACCAACAAAATCGAGACTTTGATAACACACGACTAATCCTAGGCTTGACTCTCTAATACTCCCCAGTGGAGTTGCCAAGCTGTCGCAACCTAAAAAAAATAACAAGTCTCATCGCAAGACTTTATTATTCGTTAAGCGTGACATTAAAAAAATCGAGGAAAAGTCGACTTAATTCCTCTTGAAAAATGAAGGCTTTGAAAATGACCTTGAAAAAGATATGGAGTCGCCACCAATCTTTTTTAGCTAGGTGTGATTGGCCACCTATTAAAACCGGTTTTATAAAATATTTTAAAATTAATTAAAACATTTTTAAAACCAATTCTAAGTCTGCGTTTTAAACCAGAGAAATCAAAGAAACGGGTTCGGGACTCGGTTACGTGTGGGGAAGGATTAGCACCCCCACAACGCCCGTATAAAACGGTACCTTATTAATCGTGCGTTATCTCAAGTCTCGGTAAAAAAGTCAATTTTTAATTTGGTATTTCATGTTAATTCCCAATTTAAAGAAAAATAATTTCATTTTTTAATTGAAAATGATCCAGAATTTATAAATTCAAAATTTTCCTATATTCTCCAACAAACGTGGCAAAATATAGAAATTTTTATTAGTTTGGAAAACATTCTGAATCATTCTTATTTTAAAGAAGATATTCTGTTATTAATGATAATTGATGATATCCTCCCCAGCAAACCCGGCAGAGAACTCATGAAATTATTTTAACTTTCGAATATCTTTATTTTATTGAAAATCATTACCTTTTTCAAAACATTTTAAAAAATATGAATATGTATGACATAAATAAAATGACATAGCAAAGTCTAAATAATATAATGCAACCTAGATGGTATGATATAATTTAAATGTCTTAGCATATTCTAAATGAAATGAAATATCCTAAGTTATATGATATATTCTAAACGAAATGAAATGACTTAGGTAACATGATATATTCTATATGAAATGTAATATCCTAAGTCATATGATATATTCTAAATGAAATATAATATCCTAAGTGACATAATATATTCTAAATGAAATGAAATGACCTAGGTAACATAATATATTCTACATGAAATGACCTAGGTAACATAATATATTCTATATGAAATGAAATAATTTAAATGACATGGAAAATATAAATGATATGGCATATAATCTAAATGACATGAAACATAAAATAATGCTATCATATAATATGCATGAAAACAAAAATAAAAATAATAATGCATGAACATAGTATATGCTAAATAATATGATAAAAATAACTAAATAAAAAGCATAGGATATCATGAAATATTCAAAACCATATAACAAATAATATAACATCAAAAATATAAATCAAAATAATAACAATACCATAGAAATTATCATAGCAAAAATCACATATTATATAAAATGCATGAATATGAAAAATGCAATGCATGAAAGTGTATTTTTTTCCTTTAATTAAGGAAATCCGTATATCTAAAAAGATATCCGGCTACCTTAGGAAAATATATCAAATTAAATATTCTAAAATCAAAATACTTTGTGATTGTTTGAAAACAATTTTGGAAAGCTTAGATTAAAATTAAAAACTTAGCTAAACCCTTTTTAAATAACTCTAATTTCCTAAGTTTAAAATCTTGGACTTGACCACCTTTAACCTGAGACTTAAAAAATCACTTTTAGAGTTTAAAAAGGCTTAGAAACTACCCTAAGTCAGTAGCTAAACTTCCTACCAGCCCTCTCTAAATAATTTAACCAAAACAGAAAAATGATTTTCCTTCAAATTCAATTCTGACTCTAGTGTCCAGTTCTAAACCACGATTTTTTACCCTATTTTTAAAAATTCAAAAAAAAAATCTAAAAAAATACTGGAGACTCAGAACATGTAAAACTACATGGAAAAAAATCGTCTCAATTTTCTGATTAAAGATGATTGCCTAGAAAAATCGGGAAAGTACGAGTACTGGGTGAAAAAAACTGTTTTGTCAAAACAATTTTGTTTTTTTGCCTTTGATAAAATCATGTAAAAATCAAAGTAAAAATATTAAAGACTCTCTAAAAGACTCACAAACAGTAGCTAACACTTTTGAAAAGTTAGGCAAAAAATTGGCTAAGTAAATAAAAATCACAAAGGTAGAATAATCAATTTGACAACTCTTTAATTTTCCACAAGTATGCTCAAGAGAGCATGACTTTGAATCATTGATTGACCTAAGTCATAAGTCAAGTGGCATGGACATGAAATGCATGAAAAATACAGCAAATATGATGCATGAAATGCATGATTTAAAACCTAAATGTCATGAAAAATGCATGGCATCAATAAATTGACCTAGACCTAAATGAACTTGCATGGCATTTAATGCAACCTAGGTCTAAAATGCATGGATATGCATGGCAAAACAAACCAATCCTACATCTAAAATATGCATGGCAATAATACAAACACATGGCATGCTTAAACAAAATACTCAACCAAACATCATGAAAATGCAAACCTATCAACTAATATAACAAAAATGCACACACAAAGCAAATAAAATGAGGTAGCTGAATGGCCTCATGTTCAAAATGAGCATGGCATTTTCACAAACACTTGATATACTAACATGCTTAACTAAAAAATAACACTCAAATCATGCAAATATAAAGTAGAGGCATGAAAACCAACAAGCATTTTCACAAACACATAGATTACAAAATATAAAACATAAACAAACTTAAACATTTTGAAAACAGAAAATCAAAAATGCTAGAACATGATAATAGACTTATAAATATGAATAAACAAGCAACCAAATTAAAAAAGCTTCAAGTCTATGTAGTAGAAGAAGATTTAAAGCATCAAGACTTATTCAATATCAAAAATAACATGAATTAACAAAGCAAATAGCAACTAAAAAAAAAAAAAAAAACTGGGCCATTCGGCCATATCCAAAAAACAAAGGAAAAAAAAAATTCAAGAGCTTTTTATAAGAAATGATGAAGAAGGAACTTAAAGAAGAACATTAAAAACACTTATTTAAAAAGAAAAATCAAAAGAAACTCACCAAAATAATAATCAAAATAGCAAATCAAGAATGGAAAATCAAAGAAAGTGCAAGAGTATGATGCTAAAAGCAACCTCTAGAAGCTATCTTTCAAGCTTTTTCTCTTCTAACTTTCTTTTCTTTTCTAAACTTTTCTTTTAGCTTTTCAACAATAGAGAGAAAATCAGCCAAAAGCAAGAGAGAATAGAGAGTGAGAGTAGCTGAAAATGAAAGAGAGAAATGCCCCTTGTAGTGGCCGAAACCCCCCTCTCTAGGCTAGGATGTTGTCATTTTTCCATCAACCAATTTTCATCCAAGGGCTATTGATCCAAGATGTTTAAAACATGAAATTATCACCCTTAGATTAGGCCATCAGCTATCCAAAATTACAGCTGTTCAAGAATCTTAAGCCATTATGTTGACACTCTCCCTCTTCATGCATTGGTCCATGTGGCTTATTTGCAAAGGCTTGATAAAAAAATCACTAACTAACTTTTCATTGTTGGCCTTTTGATGAAAAAATCAGAAACCTCCTACCCATCTTTGGGCCTTGGCCGGCTAGCCCCTTTCCTTCCAGCCCATGTTTCATTTTTTAAAAGGCAAGGAAAGCCCTTTTCGATTTCTTGAGTAAAATAACCTTTTTGCCCCCCGAGCATAAATAAATGGAAAACGAACTCCAAATTCAAATTTTATTTTTTCAATACTTTAAAAATAATAAATAATTGAATTCTGAAAGTTTTCAAAATTTTCTGAGTCCATTTGCTATTTATTTGGATTTTTTCTTCCAAAATTGCCCTTTTATGCCCCCAAATTTTACCATTTTTTAAACGAGCTCCAAATTCATATTTTTCTTCACCAATCTCTTCCAAATAGTTTAAAAGTGTGATCTGGAAGTT
This sequence comes from Fremontodendron californicum, assembly GCA_030761205.1. Lineage (NCBI taxonomy): Eukaryota > Viridiplantae > Streptophyta > Magnoliopsida > Malvales > Malvaceae > Fremontodendron > Fremontodendron californicum. The sequence goes on from JAULJL010000005.1 coordinate 29,806,813, forward strand.
TTCATAATTTTTGGAGCTCATTTGGTATTTTTTTTGAGATTTATCTACTTGAATTACTATATAAAGGGCCCGAGATTTGGCCATTTTGCAAATAAACTCCGAATCAAGATTTTATTTCTCCAATATATTCCAAATAATTTAAAAATGAGATTTATTCAGAATTTTTGGAGTTCATTTGCTATTTTTCGGGATTTATCTTCTTGAATTTCTGCATAGGAGACCCGGGATTTTGCCATTTTGCAAACGAACTCCGAATCAATATTTTTTTTTGCCAATCTCTTCAAAATGATTTAAGAATGAGATTTACAATTTTTCATAATTTTTGGAGTTCATTTGCTATTTTCCCCAAATTTTCCAATTTTGCCCTTTTGTCTTTGAAACCCGATTTTGCTCAAAGCAAGTCCGATTTTTAGATTTTCTTCAAAATGAGCCTTGAGCTATCCTTTTTTAATCACTCTTCATCCATTAGGGGCTTTATTCCTACCGAATCGGGCCATTTCTTGTAATTCTTCCCAATTTCACCGAAATCCACCAAAAACCCTAATTCTCGGTTTTCTCCCGGATTGACTTTTCTTTTAGTTTTTCTTTCAAGTGGCTTCTCCATTACCCGTAGTTAGTGCTTATCTTTCATTTGGGACCTTCAATTTCGACCAATTCGATCGTTTAAGTATTTTTTCCCCAAATTTCTCGGATTAGGGTTTTCTTTCTACTGAATCTCCATAACCCAACTTCCAAACTCCATATCTTTCGATGTAGACCTCAAATTATCAAAATTATTTTGCCATTTTTCAATTGAAATTCAAATCTTGGTTTTGAAAGTGGGTTGAATTTTTTAGTAGTTGACTTTTTGGGGTTAACTTTTCGGGGTTGACTTTTTTCAAATTTGACTTTTTATGCTCACACTCTTAAACTAAGTCTCGGAGTACCACCTGCAGGAAGAAAAAAGTCTTTTTACATTCTGAAACATCAATTTAGGACGAAAACATATCTGTTCTAGTGGTCCGGACAAAATTAGGTGTCTACACTCAACAATAAACAAAGAGGAACAGTTGTAAACACCTAATTTTATATAGGTTTTTCAAAATAATTTTTAATTTGATCCCCAACTCAGACCTGAGTTTATCTTTGGTAAAATTTTTAGTAACAATTTTGCATTTTCAGAGTGATTTAAATTATACATTTTTTTTTAACTTTAATGGTTAAATTAAAATTAGACCCTAAAATCAATGATTTTAAATTTTAATTTAAGCTTGTGTTAAAGGAAAATTAAGATTAATTAAAATCTCGAGTTTCAAATGCTTACCCCTAAGTTTTAAAATATAAAATGAATTTTAATTAATTAAGAAAAAATAAAAAAAAAAGAAAAAGGGGAAACTTAGAGATTTTATCCCTTTATTATCACCCACTAGAGTCTAGCCCTAAATTTCTCTTTATCTAAGGGCCAATAAAAAAGGAAATAGAAAGATAAAAATAAAGGACAGGTAGGTTAAAAGGAAAGGGTTGATCTAGGTCAATGTGAGCTTTTTAAAGCATCTTTTGCTTCTGAGAAAGGGGACGTTGGTTAGGGCACGAAAAAAAAAAAGGAAGATAGTAGAAAAAAAGATAAGGGAGGAAAAAGGGTTTTCACAACAAACCGGTAAAAGAAAGAAGAAAATGGAGAAAGGAAAGAAAAATGAGAGAAAAAAGAGGAAAAAAAGGGAAGAGTGTTGGAGTTTTTCTTAGACGAAAGGTTGTTTTTATCTTAGATTTCTTTAAGATTTTTTTTTTTTTTTCTGTTTTCTTGTTAATACCATTTTGCTTGTTCTTTGAGGTTCTTTTGCTAGTTGCTAAGTTTTTTGATTTTAAAAGTGATTTTCAAAGTAAAAATGCTTGAAGTAATCCTTAGTTAGTAGCTAACCGATGGCTACTTTGATGTGTTTATGGCTTGCTGGTTTAAATACCAAGAAAAACCCCAAATCAAGCCAGCAAAAAATGTTTTCGAAACCAAACCTGCTGGTCTGTTTTGGTCAAGATCAAAAAATGTTTATTATTTATTATTTTCGAAACGAAACCAAACCGATGGCTACTTTGATTTGTTTATTTTCAATTATTATTTACTTTATGCAATTTATTTTTTTATTATTTAATTTAATTTGTAATTTTTTTAATTTTGTTTACATTTCATTTATGTTATTTTTCATTTACTTTACTTTACTCTACTGCATTTATTTATTTACTTTTTATACGCATTTATTTATAGTTCTCATTTACTTTCCATTATTTAAATTTTTGCGTTTTAATTACTTTGTTGCTTCAAGTTATTTACTTACTCATTTATTTACCTTGCATTTATCGGTTTTTTTATTACAATATAGCCAGAAAAAAAAATTCCCAAATTACCATTGGTTTCGGATTATTTCCCAAAAATACGGCCTTTTTTTTTCTAGCTGGGAAATCGCCATCCCCCATGGCGATTTCCCAGCGTTATTTTTTGAAAATTTGTAAAAAACACCAAGGGAAATCGCCATGGGGGGTGGCGATTTCCCTTGGTGTTTTTTGCAAATTTTGCTAAAAACATGAAGGGAAATCGCCATGGGAGGTGGCGATTTCCCTTCATGTATATATATATATATTTTTAATTAATAAACAAAAATTAAATTTAAAAAAAAATTTAATTTGATTTGATAAATTTATTTTTAAAAATTATAAATTAAATTAAAATATTTTTTATAGGTTTGGTTATTTATTTTTTTAAAATATATATTAAAAATGTAATTTAATTTATTATTACAATTTTATAAAAAATAAAAATATATTTCTTATTAAAATTTAAAAAGAAGATTATATTTTTTATTAAATTTTTATATAAAAAAATGTATTTTTTATAATTTTGTAATATTATAAAAAGGAAAATTTAATTTGTATCAAAAATAATTTAATGATGTAAAATGTAAATAAATTTTTTTTTTAAAGAAATTTATCGAGTCACTTTTTTAAATAAAGAAGTTATTTTTAAGTTGGTATCGTAAAATAAATTTTTTAATTTGATTAGTTTTTTTGAGTTGGTATTCGATTAACTCGTGACATCAATTTAATCATTGTTTTTAATAATAGTATAGATTGTTATAGTTTAAAACTGGATATTTGATAAAATAATTTTAATTTAATTTATGATTAAAATTTTATTTCTTATTAAAATTTAAAAAGAAAATTAAATTAAAATGAAAAAAAGAAAAGCAACTTATGATGTAATTTGGATTATTATATTAAAATTAAATAACAACATTAAGATATAAATTAAAATAAAATATAACAATTAATTTCCGAACAAATTTAAAATAAATAACATGAAATGCAAAACATATAAATTTATATTAGAAATTTAAAACACATTACAATTATTCTAATTATTGCGTGGTGTAGAGCAACAGTGTCGAGCTCTTCTAGTGCGTGGTGGTTGCACCCGTCATTCAACCTCGTCAGTGGCACGTATTCGCGGTCCACCACGACCTCTTGCTATAACCGCCACTGGTTCCGGTTGTATGTCATCAGTCGTTTTATCCGTATCAAAAATTTGAAACTCACTGCTGGATGAGCCAACACCTAGTTCACCCATAACGGGAACCTGACTACTAGATGCACCCATAAATGATGTAGCATCAAATGCTGACGAAGGGGTTCCAAACTGATACATGGATGTTAGATATGCTGAACTTGGACTTAGGATGGGGAGCTGGTCATCTAACCGTTCTTGGCGGTGATGGTCGGTAACACTCATCAACGTCATATCCGGGGTGACTTACAGAATAACGATGGCTGGATGGAACTCCATGATCCCGTTCAGGTTCAGGATGATCAAATGACATCCTCGGTGCTGTGAACTCCGATGAGGTCGGTTGACGCGTTCGCCCACTTTGTCGGCGAGGTCTAGGAGCATCCATATCCTGTGTAGGAGGGACTGGAGCTGAAGTTTGTCCGGTAAATGGCATACTCCTAACATCCTCATGCATCGACGGTGGACAAACGAAAGGCCAACCTTCATTTCTATACCATCTTATGTAATCAGCAGATGGGTTAAAATTATTACCAACAATTGGGTAACCTGTCGGAATTCGTTGAAAACGTATGTTCCACCATTGGATCCAATGTTCATGCTTCGCAGGCCAGAATTCATCATTACGACCACGCATGTCGACCTTGTGATGCTTATCAAGGTTCACCGGGGCTGCAGAAATTGGTTGTTGCATCCCAAATTGTCGCAACACCCGGTCAGTTTGGTGCCACTCTACATATGAAAAGCATATCAATGCTGTGTTTGCTTTCCATATATTGAAATTATTGTAGGCATCTGATGGGAGGCATGCCATAATTTCACACGAGGAATATGGCATTCACAGAAACTGCGAATAATTATTACAAATTATTAGTTTCATATGGATTAAATAAAAAAAAACTTCAATGTAACAATCGAAATATTTACCTTATCATATCCTAGTCGATCTAGTCGTACTCTTATACTTGCAAGATCGCTCGGAGTCTCTGTAAAATCTCTACTCGTACTCCTACTCCACCTATTAAAATGCATATAATATCTTAATGACCTATAAAAATACAAGTTCGTACAAAATTAATAAAATAGTAAAGATTATTACCTGCTTGCAAGGGGGTATACAGCCGAAATATCCACACGCGGAGCAAGAAATGGTAGCCGATACCAAGCCCATGATTGTAGAAGCACTAAACATCCACCTATGTCATGGATTTTTGGAACTGTAGCTCGGCAAAGTTCTCTATACAAAACCGCCAAACACGCAGAACCCCCAACTATAATTTGCTGCATGCTCTAAATCACGTAGCAATGGAAGATACATTAAATGTACCCGACTGCTCGATTTGTCAGGCATCAGTAATCCTCCAATCAAACGTAAAATATATGCTCTAGCAGCATATTGTATTTGTTGTTCGGTTGCATGTAATGGCAGATTTTGAAACGATTTCAACCAAGTTAGTCTCACCGTTGAGCCAGATACATACTCTTCTGGAGGTACCTCACCCAATAGATCTTGACACACTTCATTCCAATCTATCAGGCTTCCGCCTGTAACTGCATCGCCATGGATCGGAAGTCCAAGTTGCAGCGCAACATCTTCGAGAGTGACCGTGCATTCACCACATGGAAAATGAAAAGTGTGCGTCTCGGGTCTCCATCGTTCGACCAACGCACTGATTAAATCGGGTTGTATCACAAGTCGTTGAATTTGACTTGCGTGATAAAATCCGGCTCTTCTTAAGTGGTCGATAATAGATGGATGCGGGTCCTCCAATGTAAATTTCCTCGCACGTAACACGCGACGAGTTTCCTGTTATAATAATAATAATTAATATATTATAAAACTATAACAATTAAAAATTAATAAATAAAACTATAAAACTATAAAATAACAAAACAATAATAATATAATATAACATAATATAATATAATATAATATAAAACAATAATAATATAATATAATATAAAACAATAATAATATAATATAATATAATATAATATAAAACAATAATAATAATATAAAAAACAATAATAATATAATATAATATAAACAATAATAATAATATAATATAAAACAATAATAATATAAAAAACAATAATAATATAATATAATATAAAACAATAATAATATAAAAAATAATAATAATATAATATAATATAAACAATAATAATATAATATAATATAAAAAATAATAATATAATATAATATAAACAATAATAATATAATATAATATAAAACAATAATAATATAAAAAACAATAATAATATAAAAAATAATAATAATATAAAAAACAATAATAATATAACAATTTACTTACCTCGTTAAATATAACCTCCGAGATGTGATTTTCTTGTAACCTCAATAGTGAAGCCATTTCAAAATATTGTTGTAGAAAAAAAAAAATTTGTTGTAGAAAGAAATTTTTTTGGTAGAAGAATGAAAAATTGTTGAAAGAAAAACGAAAATTTGAATGAGAGGAATGAAAATTTGAAGGAGAGGATGGGGGTATTTATAGATAAAATTAGTGGGTGGGGGGTGTGGGGGAACGTGGGGGAGGGGGATTTGGGGGAGGGGGGACGTGGGGAGGGGGGGCAACGGTCATATGACCGTTGCCCCCCTTTCAAATTTAAATTTTGTTTTCTAATTTTTTTTTAATTTCAAATTTAAAATTTAGAAAACAAATATCAAAATATTAAATTATCAAAAAACCTAAAATATACTTTACGAATTTTTTTTTAAATTTTAAAAAAATATTTTAACTTAATTTATAATTTTTAAAAATAAATTTATCAAATTAAATTAAATTTTTGTTTAAATTTAATTTTGTTTATTAATTAAAAAAAAAATATACATGAAGGGAAATCGCCACCCCCCATGGCGATTTCCCTTCATGTTTTTAGCAAATTTTGCTAAAAATACCAAGGGAAATCGCCATGGGGGTGGCGATTTCCCTTGGTATTTTTAGCAAAATTTTCAAAAAATAACGCTGGGAAATCGCCTTGGGGGATGGCGATTTCCCAGCTAGAAAAAAAGGCCGTATTTTGGAAAATAATCTAAAAGCATCGGTATTTTGATAATTTTTTTGTTGTTGCTATATTTAAATAAAAAAACCTGCATTTATCTATGCTTTTACTACGATGTCACTAATTATGGATAATTAAAAATTTAAATTTCTTAAAAATATATAAAGAATGGTATGACTCTGTGGAAGTGATGTCGGGACCTTACCTACATGTTGGAGGAATCTCGATGATCATATTTTCATAAGGAAATATTATTTTTGATTCAATGGATTATCATAAGAAATCTCGAGGTGAAGGGGTCCTTTTCTAAATTACTCCCAGACGTTTGAAAATTTAGGAGAGTGTCCTCGAACTAAAGATTATTATTTTATTCTCAAATATATTTTTTTCAAATTAATAAATTCACCTTTAAATTCATCTATTATATTTGTATTTATCCGTGCTCATTTATTTATTTTAAAGTGATTCGTTAATTTGCATCATTTATTCATTTTGTGAAATAAAGATAATTTGAGGTTTTGTAAAGTTTTTTTTAATAAAAATAAGATAATATCACGAGTATAAATAATTTTTGGTGTTCTGCCTAGATGTTGGAGTCTCCAATAATTATTGCCTATAAAGGAGTGTTGTCTCTGATTTGGAGAATTAATATAGAAATTATTAAATGAAGGAATTTTTTCTAAATTCCACCTAGATTTGGAGAATTTAGAGAAATTTTCTGATGGCAAAAACTTTCATTTTATTCTTAAATAAAAGATTTTATTCAGAAAAAGAAATTGTAATTGCGATAAGAGTGTTAAGCGACTTATTTTTTTTTTAATATCGTATTTAAAACCATTTTTTGTAAAATGAAAGATAACACATGATTGATTATAATTGTTTTCGAACATGTGTTGTAGGAGTGCTAATACCTTCTGCACGCGTAACCGTTCTATCGAACCCACTCTAGTTTTCTTGGTTTTTACACAGACAAAAATATTATCTTTTCAATTAATTTTAGAATTTGTTAGAAAAATATATTTTTTTTATAAGTAACCAATCATACATGGTCAAAAATGATTGATGACGACTCTCATACTTTTTAAAAAATGCTTTTTAAGTCTTAACGATTGAAAAATAGTTATGACAATTAGGTAAAAATTTGTAAAAAAAAAATACCTTATATACAAGAGATTCTCACCAATTTAAAAGAAAATCAAATAATAATATGATATTATAACGCTAATATATTATATCATAATCCTAATAGCTATAATTACATTTATTATATTGACATAACAGCCTTCAATCATATGCTGAACTTAAAAAAAAAAAATTACCAAATGCTCAAGTTTTTAAATGAACATAATAATTCTCAAAATATAATTTCACTTTCATGCATATAAAAAACAAACACAACATCCTATCAGATATGCTTTCTAAACCTCTATTTCATCACAAATAAAAAAATTTATTTCGATCATAACATTGATGAATGTTTTACCAAATCCCTCCTCATTCAAACAGTCTCAACCCTCCTCCAAACAATTAAAATCCATCAAATTAACAAGTTCCACATGTCATATTCATTGATTAAAGATGGGGTGGGGTGGGGGGTCCAAGTCATATTTGTTAACTAGCTTAGTTTAAGGACACTTGTGCCTTTTCCAAGGGCATCAACTTAGGACTCGAATCATCCTTGCACTTAGCTCTCTCAAAGAAGCGCAGGGGCCACAGCCATAGTCACATCAACCTTTTGGGTAGTCGTTTCACATGCCAAAACATAAAGAAAGATGATGCCAATTGGCAAATGCCCAAATGCAGATGGTGCGGGTCACTCCCACTCCAAAAATGGGCTGCAAACTCAACTCAAGTACTCATTTCTTTTCTTTGCATGTCAATTTCTTCTACAATAAAATATGATTGGAGTAATTGCTCTTTAGATGTTTTAGTCTAAATTCCTTTTCTCTAGTTTCTAGTTGGAATGCGTGAGATCTTTATCCAAACCCTCATTCATTCAATCACTTAAAAGTCATATAATATTATGACGTAATATATATGTATGTAAGTAAAATTATAAAATCATTCCAATTTTCATCTCTTTTTAACAATATTAAGATCTAATGTACCAATCAAAGATTAAAAAAAATCGAGTAGATGGTCAAATCGATTAAATTTTTAATTTTTAATTTAATCTATTTAAATAATATTTTAAATATTTAAAAAATAATTTTAATATTAAATATAATAAATAATTAATAAAAATATATATTTGATTTAATGGTATGATCCTTAATATATAATTAAAAGATTAAATGTTCAAATCTGATCAATTACAATATATATATCAATTTTTTTTATCGATTAAATCAATTTTTTATCTGTTCAATTAATACTCGATTTTATATAGTTTATCGGATTGGACAATCTATCGATTTTCGATTCAACCGACCAATCTGATCCAATTTTTTAATCCATAATTTCAATTCATTTATCCCCTCTTAATTCTCTTTCTTCCATTCATTTATGTTGTTCATGTGGCAACTCTCCAACTTTTAGTTATAGGATTCTAGTTCAGAAAAGGGAGAGATAGAGATTAATGAAATTAATGAAGATTTGTTATTTTTATTTTTTATAATAGGGTCAAAAGTATTTTTAGATTTTTGCTTTGGATTAAAATTTTGTTATGTACGACTTTAAGAGTACATTTTTTTTACATTGATATGATGAATTCAAGATTTAATTCTCGAATTATTTTTATAAAAATTCTATTTTGATTGACAAAGAAAAAAATAATATACCAAGAACAATTACAAGAGGGCCGTTGGCAAAAATACAAGATTTTGTCTAATGGCATTATTGTTGGAAAAAACTTGAGTTGAAAAAAGCTTGTTGAAAAATTATAATTTGAAAACTTTTAAGTGTTTAAAAAAGTGTTGTATGAAATTAAAATATCAAAAAAATATTTTTAAAATAATAAAAATATAGAGATGTGAGGATAATAAAGTTATTTTATCCAAAAAACAGCTTTTAAAGTCCAAAAGCTATATTTTTGGGCTTTTTGATTTGGTTTTTCAAATCATGGTTTCAACAACAGAAGTTAATTTTTTTATCTGTTTAACATTACATTTGTGGTGAAAAGTAATTTTTGACCTCAAAGATTGTGTCAGAAGCAATTCTAAATAAGACCTTAATAAGTTATAATCATTTTGAAGGTGCTAACTGCTATAACTATTTTAAACCATATATCTTAAATGTATTACGACTATAATTTTATTTATCTTTGTACTAAATAAGAAATTCTCAGTTCTCGTTAATTAACCAAGCTTCTAAGATTTCCTTTTTTTAAAAAAAAAATTGTTTTTCAAACCATTGTTTAAGGGCCCTTTTTTGGTGTTTTAGGACTGCTAAGATAATTAAATCGAACTTTAAAAAAGAGTAATTAAGCCATAGTTTTATGGAAATTTTATTAATATTGATGATATGTATATATGTCACTAAATTAAGGTACAATTAAAATATCACTTCGAGCTTGATAAATGAGGAAGGATTTAATTAAAATTATTTGAATTTTAAGCTTTTTCTTTCTTTTCTAATTTTTTGGAGAATTGATTGACAGTGAAATCTCTTGGCATATGTGTCAGCAGCCACATAACTTACCAAGAAAAGAAAGCAGAAAAAAATAATATTTATTTGGCAAAGGCAAGCATTTTAATTTGGATAAATTTGAAAAACATACAATAATTATAAAATATTATAATAAATAATAATTATTTTAAAAAATAAAAAAATTAAAAATTATTAAAAAAGTTATAAAGATAAAACTATCTTTAATAATAAAAAATTCCTTTTTTATTTTTTAATTAAAAAATAATATTTTTTAAAAATAAATTTATTTAATTTTAAAAATATATTAAAATATTTTTATTTTTTAATTTATTTTAATTAAAAAATTTTAAAAATTAATAAAATTAAAATTTATAAAATTAAAATTTTTTATTTTTTTAATATTTAAATTTATTTTCAATTAAAATTAAAAAAAAAATTAAGGGGAGGAGAAAAGAAAAGAAAGTTTTTTCATTAAGGATAATTTTATCTTTACAATATCCATCATAACAATTTTTAATTTTTCTTTTTCAAATAATTCTTACCTATTCGACCATTTAACAATGATTACATAGTTGTCATTAATCAATAAATCTCCCCAAGAAGAAATCAATAAAACCAAAGAAAAATTATCCTTAATTTGCACCGATTACAGAAATGAAATTAGAAAATTATCATATATTTAACAAAAATTAATAAATTCTTATAGTAATTAATTGAATGCATTATAATATTTAAATTTTTTATAAAATTTAAATCTCTACCACATATGAAACTAGTGGGATATTGATAGTCATGAAGATATTAGGAATCAAAGAAATTTGGTCATAGGTTTCAAATGAATCAAAGCACCTAGTGATTGGTGTTTAGGGCCCAAATTTTGTTCAAATCTTTTATAGTATACAAGTATATATCTTCCACACGTCAAAAGAGGGAGTGTCTGCCATTATTATTGAATTTCAAGCCCTTACTAGCCTCCTCCTCAGAACCACAAAACATTATCCTAAACTAGTCTGTTTATATAGGTATAGCACGTGAAAATATGATGAATCCCCCATAGACAGTGACATTACATACCCCCATAAGCCTAATTTTCCTCACTAGAAAGAGCTCTTTGGGGGAGATTAATGATTACAATATTTATTTTTGATACATTAATAGTATCATTTTTTTAATTTTATAAATAATAATAAAAAATTATCAAATGTTTTATTTATTTTTAAAAAATAAATTTTTTTGTTTTTTAAATACATTTTAAAAAATATGTATCATATTTTTAATTTTGTTTGTAAATTTTAAAAAATTTAATGATTATGAATGAGATAATTTTTAGGTATAAGTACATATTGTCAATCCGACAACAACAAGACTCCTAGAAGAAAAGTTCAAGTGGGGCAAAACTTGAGAGAGTTTCTTTTACTAGCTAGGGCTTGATGAAAAAGATCTTGTGGGACATTGTTTTAAGACTTGAGAGAGGATCCTCTCCTTATACTTTGTTTATGACAATGACTTTTCCATGACCATTGACATGTTAAATGCACATGGAGTGCTATGTGCGCGTGACTTAAAAGATGGGGTTTCAAAGTGATGATTGGATTAGCCATGATGGGACATGACATGAGAAACAAATCCAGCTTACAATATGATTGGATAAATTGTGACGGTATAAATGTGTTTGATAAAGTGAAAAAAATGAAAGGATGAAAAAAATATATAAAAAAAAGTAAATTTTGAATATGATTGATAAAAAAAAAATAAGAGAAAAAAAAGATGAAAAATGATTATTTTTGGTCTTAATGCATAAAATAAATTATTTTAAATTGAAATAATAATAAAAAAAAGATATGTGAGTTAAGTATGTATATTTATAAGATTATTTATTATTTTAATTTTTTTAAATCTTAAATTATAAATGGTATAATAATAAAATAATATAAATTTTATTTTTTTATCTTATTTTTCAACTGTATCAAGTAGATAAAAAAATTATATATATATATTTTTTATCAAACATACCAATATATATATATAATTTTATCATTTTACTTATTATTATTTTTTTTTCAATTTTTCAATTTTTTTCCGTCCTACCCAAGCAAAACTTAAATCTCATCCAACAACTAGTTTTCATGGAGTATATCGAGTCATTCTTTTTTTTTTTTTTTTGAATTACGGAAGGTGAATTTGAATCCGATTATACGGATATAAAATATATGCATCTGTATATCTTTGAATTAAATGCTCAGATGCATCATATTGAGTAATCTCTAATATTGAATAATGATGGAAAAATCTGACCAAAAAAAAATAATGATGGAAAAAAATTAGTAACTTTTTTGTTCCTTAAATGATGGGGCAAAGTTCAGTTGGTGCTTTTAGCTGTAAATGCTATAATTGTAAATTCGAATTTATAACATCGAGTGAAAAAAAAAAATTTAAAATACAATTTTATATTAAAAATATAATTTTATTTTAAAAAATAAGAAGCAAAAAATATAAGTGAGTAGTTATTTTTAAAAAATTAAAAGATATTAAAAATATGAGTTTTTTAATGGGTGGTTATTTTTTAAAATTAAAAAACTAAATACTCATAATTTCATTTTATTATTATAACTTAAATTTGATTTTTTGTACGTTTATTAATTGAGTTGATATCATTTGACTCGTGACACCAACTCAATCAACCATATTATATATAGTATAAATATCAAAATTTACACCCTAATAATCTATGGTTGGGAATAATTAGGAGGTTAATAAAATTATTTTAAAAGTTTTAAATTATTTTTGGACTTTTGGAACTTTGGACAAATTAGAATTGATTTGATAATCATGAATTAAATTACTTTGCCACATCTACATAAATGATCTAACTCTGAAAAAATTCAAACTCGATATAATTCCAACTGTCCAATTGCCACATCTCAATATAATAAGAAAATGTTGTCAACCATTATTAAAGGTAATGGAGAAACACAAAATGGTTAAATGTTTTGATGGGTGGTTAAATGTCAAAATCTAAGTTTCAAGGGATTAGTTTAATAGTTTAATAAAATATATTTTAGTTAAATAAATATTTTTAATATATCAATAAATAATCTTTTGATGTGGCTTCAAGCCTAAAAAACTAAGCCTTTGAGCTGGATCTATGGGATGAGGTAATGTCTCTACTTAAAAAATAAATAAGTATTATATAGTATGTAAAAATAAAAGAAAAATTATCCAATACATTTTTAATAGAGTTTAAAATTCACCAGCAAATTAAAGAGTTGACGTATATTCTATTAGGGTATATTTTAAAAAATTAATAAATCCATATATAATAAATAAAAAATGTTAATATTCTAAAAATCTGTTTTTTTATATTTATTCTCCATAAATGAGGTTAAAATTTTGATTTTTTTATTATATATATATATTCATTTTTTAATTATTTTTTATATATTTTACAAGAATATTTTTCATTTGTTAACTCCATTAGTAGAATTTAAAATATTCATTAATAATAGATGAAATAATTTTTTTTATTTTAAAATTGTTTGTAAAATTTAAAATCTCCATCTATTATATATAAAATTAATCCAAAATGATAGTATGTCCATCTATATGGGAGGAAAATGTCCACTTTGACGGGTGCCAACTACAAGAACCATTTAAATGTTAACTTTTAAATTTCACAACAACAATTAGAGCCATAGATTTTTTTTTTCACATCACGTGGGAACAAAAGAGAATTACAAAAAAAATTAACAAACAAAAACTATTTATCAATTAACAAAAATATCATGTTAAAACTTAATAAAAATTATTTATAGCCATGCTTCTTTTTCAAATAACAATTTTATTTTTTTTATCATGTTAAGTTATTTATATTTTAAAATTTAATAAAAAAATAAAAAATATTACAGAGTAAATAAAAAATATTATGCTTTTTTTTTTTTTAGAAAAAAAAATAAGTTATATGAACATGTTAGGATTGTAAGAGAGGTGTCCATGAGTCGGGTTCGGGCCGAGTTTAAATATGATATTACTATATATACTTGCTCAAGTCAGGCTCGATTCAAAATATGAGTCTTAAGTTCTGCACAGGTCTGATTATATTTATAAATGAGTAGCCTAGCTTAAAATCATATTTTTTTTATATTTACATTATAATATTATAAATATATTTATTTTTTTGCATGATATGAATTTAATAATATATAATATAAAAAAGATTAATAATTAAAACCTATTTATTAATTATGTATCATGACAAAACAATTTACTAAAAGAAAATTAAATATGATATTTTAAAAATAATTTAAATTATATTAAAATCATCTTTCTTTCTTTTTGAAGATTATGTAACTTCATTCTAACATTTCACACCATACACAAAAACGGACGAAAAAATACCCAACCTGAATACATAAATCATTCTTTATCATTTTTCTTAGCAATCTTGAAAATATTTGTGAACAAAAGATTCATAAGATTAAACTGAAAAAAAAAAAAAAACAGGTTCAATCACTCTACTATTGCTCGTCCCATTCATCATTCTTGTATGATACTAAAAGTGTCGATCTTGTGTATGGTATCAAAGGAATAATATTAAAATCATCTAAAAAAATAGATCTATTATTAATAATTAGATTTAGTACTCAAATATTAGTATAATAATTATAATAATAATACAATTTAAAATACTAAAGAAATATGTGTATATTAATATTAAAAAGTTTTAATATTGCAAAAGTATTATTTAAAATATAAAACTAGTTGAATTTTAATATTTTAATATTTTTAAACTTCTTCAATAAAATTAATTAAAATAATTATTTATAAATAAATAATATATCAAGTTGAGTCCAAACTTTATTAAGGTGTGAAAATCTATATAACACGAAGGTGTCAAAATTTATATAAACATATATATATATAACAGCATAAACACGATTATAACACGAGAAATAACACGAACATAATACGAATATATGAATTACTAGATTTACATGTGATAAGTTTATTAAAATAAAAATGTATTTTTTATAAAATAATATTGGCTCGAGCCTAACAGATTTATTCTCGAATTGACTAAACTGATTAACTTTATAAATAGTTTGATCTATAAATAAATCTAATGACAATATATTATTTAATTAATTTTTAATAAAGTTTTTATTATATCAATAACTCAAATTTTTTTTTGGACTTTTTTTTATAATTATCTTAAAAGTTAACTTTAACTTGTTATCCCATACGATTCTCACGGTCCTCATTTTTAAAATTCTTTAGTGTTCACCCTTTGACAGAAGCATTTTTATTGCTTGTTGATTGGTTGTCTGATCATAATTTGAAGAAACCTAGAAAAAAGCAACACAATATTCATGCTTACAACCAACTTTCTAGCTAGAGTTTCTCACTTTCCCCTTATCAGATAATTGCAAATCACGTGGTAATTAAAAGCTCTTTTTATACTCCTCTATCTCATATCTTGTCTCTATTTGCAAGCCCTAGGCTAAGCCATCAAATCAAAATTTTCCAAGTATGGCAAAGGCATGTTTTGTTAATTAACTGAAAATCGTAAAATTGTTTGTTTTTTCAAGTATTGATCAGTTTATATTATCTAAATTGTTTCTGTTATAAAATACATACAAAATAGAACCCCAAAATAAAAAAAAATAAAAAAGACATACCAAAAACCAAATTGGACTTGATTTCATCAAAGACTGGGTTGGCGAACTCTGTTTCATCTATTTGGGCTAATTAATATATAATAATATTATAAATTGCCCTTTTATTTGAGAATGTGGAGTAGACCTATACAAAAGACGGATTATCCGTTCGACTTGATAAATTCGGCTCGAATTAAATAGCATATAGGTAAAAATTTTAGTAATTTGAATCGGTTCGATCTAACTTAAATTATTATTCATTAAATAAAAAATATTTTTATTTTTATTTAAATTTAATTATAAAATATATAATATAATATTTTTAATATTTTTATGAATAGTAAAATAAAATTTTGGATCGGTCTGGATTCGACCCAATCCCCGGATTTGAGTAAAAAAATAAATAAAAATTCGGACGGCGTGACCCATGAACAAAATTATCGAGGAATGGGCTATATTTATTGTTTACATCCCCCGCTCTTTGTCTATGAATATATATTTGTTTAAATAAATAACCTTTTTCCGATCTCACAGAATTATAAACTCAAAATATATCCAAGTTTGAGTCTCAATTTCTATAAATATATCTCTGCATAAAAGGAAATATGCCAACTATATAAAGATCGAAGTACTTAAGAATTGTACAGAGAAGAAAAATGATTGAATCTTTTGTTAAGGTTTTCGACAATTTGATTTCAGTTTGAGGCTTTGATGCAAAGGTTTTTTTTACTGCTCATTGAGAAAATTTATATACGAATCAACTGAATTAATAATTCATACGCAAAGGTACATATTATCTTATTTTTAGTAATCAAGTTAAAAATTTGGCCCACAAGATCTATGATGGGGCTGATGGGAATCTGTGACCCCAAGGCTTGATCGTGCTTTAAAATGTCTCACATGACTCTTGCTTGCTAATTGCTATGCTAGAGCCCCTATTATTCTAGATTTTGTTCTTCGTATTTCTATAGCTTATTAGTTAGAGATCTTTTGGTGGAACCCCAATTGATTTTTGGAT
Organism: Fremontodendron californicum; assembly: GCA_030761205.1. Taxonomy (NCBI): domain Eukaryota; kingdom Viridiplantae; phylum Streptophyta; class Magnoliopsida; order Malvales; family Malvaceae; genus Fremontodendron; species Fremontodendron californicum. The sequence goes on from JAULJL010000005.1 coordinate 29,823,626, forward strand.
CCCAACCACTTAAATTTTTTGTATTTCCTTCGTCCAGTCTTTGTGTTAAATCTCTATTGAGAGGTTCAGAAATTGGCATATCCCTTTCAATCTATTCAAGCTCAATTTTGATTGCCAAGTGGTTAATTAATTTAAGGTGGTTATAGAAGCTGTCTTTTCTCAAAATCAAGAATTATGAGGCTCATATATAGCAAACTATATGTGTATATTTTCCCTTTTCGAAAAAAAAAAAATTATACAAATTTGAAAAGTTATCTTACATTGTTGATAATGAAGTTTTTAAATTTCCCAAACATGTTTAAATATATATTTTTTGAAAACATGTTTAAAATTGAGTTATAGAGGAGAAAACAATTGAATAGATTTATTCATGGGTTGGGTTGGATCAAGTTTGGTATATTCAAAATTTTCCGGAATTTATAAATGATCCGGAATTTATAAATTCAAAATTTTCCTATATTCCCCAACAAACGTGGCAAAATATAGAAATTTTTATTAGTTTGGAAAACTTTCCGACTCATTCTCATTTTAAAGAAAATATTCCGTTATTAATGATAATTGATGATATCCTCCCCAACAAACCCGGCAGAGAACTCATGAATTATTTTAACTCGGGAATATCTTTATTTTATTGAAAACCATTATCTTTTTCAAAATATTTTTAAAAAAATATGAATATGAATATGTGTGACATAAATAAAATGACATAGCAAAGTCTAGATAATATAATGCAACCTAAATGGTATGATATAATTTAAATGTCATAGCATATTCTAAATGAAATGAAATATCCTAAGTCATATGATATATTTTAAATGAATTGAAATAACCTAGGTAACATGATATATTCTATATGAAATGAAATATCCTAAGTCACATGATATATTCTAAATGAAATGAAATATCCTAAGTGACATAATATATTCTAAATGAAATGAAATGACCTAGGTAACATAATATATTATATATGAAATGAAATGAAAGATCTAAGTCACATGATATATTCTAAATGGAATAAAATGATTTAAATGACATGAAAAATATAAATGACATGACATATAATCTAAATGATATGAAATGACATTAAACATAAAATAATGCTATCATATAATATGCATGAAAAATAAAAATAAAAATAATAATGTATGAACATAGTATATGCTGAATAATATGACAAAAATAACTAAAAAAAAAGCATAGGATATCATGAAATATTCAAAACCATATAATAAACAACATAACATCAAAAATATAAATAAAAAATAATAACAACACCATAAAAATTATCATAGCAAAAATCACATATTATATACTATGCATGAATATGAAAAATGCAATGCATGAGAATGTATTTTTTCCTTTAACTAAGGAAATCCGAATATCTAAAGAGATATCCGGCTACCTTAGAAAAATATATCAAATTAAATATACTAAAACAAAAAAAAAACTTTGTGATTGTTTGAAAACAATTTTGGAAAACTTAGATTTTAAAAAATAAAAACCTAACTAAACCCCTTTGAAAAGGCTCTAATTTCCTAAGCTTAAAATCCCGGACTTGACCACCCTTAACCCGTGGTTTATAAAATTATTTTTAGAGTTTAAAAAGACTTAGAAACTACCCTAAGACAGTAGCCAAACTTCCTAATCAACCCGCTCTAAGTAACTTAGCCAAAACAGGAAAAGAAATTTTCTTTAAATTCAAATCTGACTCCACTGTCCAGTTTTAGAACACAATTTTTTAACCTATTTTTTAAAATTCAAAAAAATCTAAAACAAATACCGGAGACTCAGAACATGTAAAAAATACACAGAAAATAATTGGCTTAATTTTTTGGTTAAAGATGACTACCTAGAAAAATCGGGAAAGTACAAGTACTGGGTGAAAAAACTGTTTTTCCAAAACACATTTTTTTGCCTTTGATAAAATTATTTAAAAATCAAAGTAAAAATGTTAGAGACTCTCCTAAAGAATCATAAACAGTAGCTAGTTTTTTTTTAAAAGTTAGACAAAAATTGGCTAAGTAAAGAAAATCACAAAGGTAGAATAATCAATTTGACAACTCTTTAATTTTCCACAAGTATGCTTAAAATGAGCATGACTTTGAACCATTGATTGGCCTAAGACAATAATCATGTGGCAATGACATGAAATGCATGAAAATACAACAAATATAATGTATGAAATGCATGATTTAAAACCTAAATGACATAAAAAATGCATGGCATCAATAAACTGACCTAGACCTAACATGAACTTGCATGGCATTTAATGTAACCTAGGTCTAAAATGCATGAAATGCATGATAATGCAAACACAACCTAAAGCTAAAAGATGCATGGCAAACACACAAACATATAGCATACTTAAACAAAATACACAACAACATATCATGGGAATGCAAACCTATCAACTAGCATAATAAAAATGCACACACAAAGCTAAAAAATGGGGTAGTTGTATGGTCCAATGAACAAGGTCATTTTCACAAACACTTAACACAATAACATGCATAACTAAAGAATAATACTTAAATCATGCAAATACAACGTAAAGGCATAAAAACCAATAGGCATTTTCACAAACACATGGATTAACAAAATGTAAATCATAAACAAACTTAAACACTTTGAAAACAGAAAATCAAAGATGCAAGACAAATAAAATAAACATGATAACAAGATAATAAACTCAACAATGGAAACAAGTAAGCAACCAAATCAAAACAAGCTTCATATTTATGTATTTTAAAAAGATTTAAAGCATCAAAACTTGTTAAATACCACTAATAACATGAAATAAAAAAGCAAAACAGCAACTATACAAAAAGTGAGCCACTCGGCTACCCCTTTAAATCAAGAGAAAAAAAAAATTCAAAAAGCTTTTTACAAGAAAGTATCAAGAAGGACTTGAAGAAGAAACTTAAAAACACTTATTTTAAAAAGGAAAATCAAAAGAAACTCACCAAAATATCAATCAAAACAGTAAATCAAGAATAAAAAATCAAGAAAAGTGCAAGAGTATGGTGCTTAAAGCAACCTCTAGAACCTATATTGCAAGCTTTTTCTCTTCTAACTATCTTTTCTTTTCTAAACTTTTCTTTTTGCCTTTAAAAAATGGAGAGCATTCATCAAAAATCAGAGTGTGAAAATGAGTGAAAATGAAAGAAAGCCCCCTCCCCTCTATAGTGGCCGGTTGGCCTCCTTCTAGAAGCTAGGTAGTTATTTTTTTTATCTCATCCAATGGCTATCCCTTCAAGATGCCTTTTATGTAAAATTTTCACCATTGGATCAGATATAATCAGCCCTTGAATTATGATGTCATAAAGATGTCATAAATAGTATATCTCTCTAACCATTGGTCCGTGTGCTGCAAATTCAAAGGCTTAATCACAAAAATAACTACTTTCCTCTTCATTGTTGGCCTTTGGATTAAAAATAAGAAAATATATGCCCATCATTGGGCCTTATCTGGCTGACCCTTCCTCTTCCAGCCCATGCTTCAATTTTTTAAAAACAAGAAAAGGCGCTTTTCGGTTTCTTTGGTAAAATGACTTTTTTGCCCCCCGAACATAAATAAATCTCAAACGGACTCCAAATTAAAAAATTATTTTTTAATACTTCTAAAATAATAAAAAATTGAATTCTGGAGGTTTTCAAAATTTTTCGAGCCCATTTGCTATTTATTTGGATTTTTTCTTTCAAGATTGCCCTTTTGTGCTCCCAAACTTTACCATTTTTTAAACGAGCTCCAAATCTATATTTTTCTTCACCAATCTCTTTCAAATAATTAAAAATTATGATCTAGAAGTTTTCATAATTTTTGGAACTCATTTGGTATTTTTTCGGGATTTATCTACTTGAATTACTACATAGTGGGCTCGAGATTTGACCATTTTGCAAACGAACTCCGAATCCGGATTTCATCTCTCCAATCTCTTCCAAATAATTTAAGAATGAGATCTGCAAATTTTCAAAAATTTTGGAGCTCCTTTACTATTTTTTCGGGATTTATCTTCTTGAATTTCTGCATAGGGGACCCGAGATTTGGCCATTTTGCAAACGAACTCCAAATCAAGATTTTTATTCTCCAATATCTTCGAAATGATTTAAGAATGAGATCTGCAAATTTTCAGAATTTTTAGAGTTCATTTGCTATTTTTTTCCAAAATTTCCAATTTTACCCTTTTACCTCCGAAGCCCAGTTTTGCTTAAAACAAGTCCGATTTTCAAATTTTCTTCAAACTGAGCCTTGGGCTATCCTTGTGTAATCACTCCTCATCAATTAGGGGCTTTAGTCTTACCGAATCAGGCCATTTCTGTAATTCTTCCAACTTTTACTAAAATTCACCAAAAACCCTAATTCTCGGTTTTCTTCCGGATTGACTTTTCTTTCAGTTTTTCTTCTAAGTAGCTTCTCCATTACCCGTAGTCAGTGCTTATCTTTCATTTGGAACCTTCAATTTCGACCAATTTGATCGTTTAAGCATTTTTCTCCAAATGTCTCGAACTAGGGTTTCCTTACTACTGCATCTCCGTAACCCAACTTCCGAACTCCATATCTTTCAATGTAGATCTCGGATTATCAAAATTCTTTCGCCATTTTTCAGTTGAAACTTCAAATCTTGATTTTGAAAGTGGGTTGACTTTTTTACTAGTTGACTTTTTAGGATTGATTTTCGGGGTTGACTTTTTCAAGTTTGACTTTTTATGCTCGCTTTCTTAGACTAAGTCTTGGAGTACCACATGCAGGATGAAAAAAGTCTTTTTACATTCTGAAACATCAATTTAGGAAGAAAACATACCTGTTTTTGTGGTCCGGACAAAATTAAGTGTCTACAGCTACCCCTCTTTGGCTATTGCTGAGAATTAGGTTTCAAGAAAAGATAAACAAATACTAATTTTGTCCGGTTAGTGAAATCTCATGTGAAGAGAAGGGAAAGGGGTTTTCATTTTTTTCATTTTCATTTTTTCATTTTTTTTTTGGAAAAAGCTATAAATAGAAGATATTGTCCTTAAATTGAGTTCCCTCACTAATCAAGGCTCGACCTATCTTAAGGAAATGGGTTTGATTTTAAAACGAATTATTTGACTCATTTAAAAAGCAGAACGAATTCTAAAACAAAAGGAAACACCTCGACGATGGTCTCGAGTCTCGACTCATTTGATAAACATAATGAATTCAATAAAAAGTAAAAGGAAATACCTCGACGATGGTCTCAAGGCTCAACTCATTTGATAAAACACAATGAATTCGATTTAGAACAAAAGGAAATACCTCGACGATGGTCTCGAGGTTCGACTCATTTGATAAAACAGAATGAATTTAATTTAAAACAAAAGGAAATACCTCGACGATGGTCTCGAAGCTCGACTCATTTGATAAAACAGAATGAATTCGATTTAAAACAAAAAGAAATACCTCGACGGTGATCTCAAGGCTCGACCCATTTGATAAAACAGAATGAATTCGATTTAAAACAAAAGGAGATACCTCGACGGTGGTCTCGAGGCTCGACTCATTTGATAAAACAGAATAAATTCGATTTAAAACAAAAGAAAATACCTCGACGATGGTCTCAAGGTTCGAATCATTTGATAAAACAGAATGAGTTCGATTTAAAACAAAAGGAAATACTAAGAATGATCCTGGGTTTGATTCATTTGGAAAAAATAAATTTAACTTGAAAATGAAAGGAACATACCTCGACGACGGTCTCGGGGCTCGACTTATTTGAGAAGCAGAATGAGTTCTATCTGGGGAAGCCAAAGTTTTCCTGATTCCTATAATGTTAGCTAAATGCAATGATGAGAATGACATGCTTTGCAAATGCTTGTATGTTTCCTAAGGATGAATACCATCCAAATGATTGTGTTATGATTATTAACCCATGGTTTCTTTAAATTCATGGACTATTTGACTTCATGACTGAGTCTTCAACTTTTCTCTGATGCCCCACTTGTGGAACCTTCAATCAAGATAAATTGTTAAATAGTCTTTCCTGATGCAGATGTCCTGGATCGATACAAATGCTTCTAAATACAGATGCAAAGTAAAATGCAAATGCTTCATGGTGCAAATGTAAATGTCTTCAATTGATGCAACTACTTCTTAATGCAGATGCAAATATTAAGTAAGATGCAAATGCTTCATGGTGCAAATGCAAATGTCTTGAATTGATACACATGCTTCTTGATGCAGATGTCTTGGATTGATGCAAATGCTTCTTAATGCAGATGTAAATATTGAATAAGATGCAAATGCTTCATGGTGCAAATGCAGATGCAAAGATTAGTAATGTGCAAGATACAAATACCCCTACGAATCGTGTTCATGTAAGTAGTTCAAGAATAGTGTAATTGCAACTACAATGAAGATACAATAATACTAGAAATGATGCAATTGCTTGAGATAATGCGAATACCAATATTTATGAAGGATATACTTGTAAAGGTAAAATGCAGATGCTCATGATGTAGTGCAAATACTAATGCCTATGAATAATGCAAATGCTTGCTGACACGGTGCGAATGCTAAGCTTAATAGAGAAATGAGTGCTCATGAATGATGCAAATACCCCTGATCGTTTTTCTAGGCTTTGGCTTAGCCTTTCCCATTCATTTTTCCTCTTCAACTCCTTTTTCAATCTTTGACTATTCTCTTGCCCCAACAGTTTTCATACTTTTATCAACAGAAATCTGCTTGCTGAGTTCTATTTCTTCTTATGATATTTGGAACTTAAGGTTAACCCTAGTAGTTCCACACCTTTGGGTTAGAAAAACCTTTATCTCATGTCAACATCTAAAATGGATATTTCAAAAATATTTTTATTTTTCCTTTTTGAATTTTTTTTTTGCTTATTTAATGAAAACTTCTGAGCCAAAAATATTAACTCCACAATGTGTGATGTACGAATCTTTTGAAGACTGATGACCACTGTTAGAAATTTCCCTAAGTGTCAATCTGGGTTTTTTCAAGTGGGGTTGACAAGGCTTGGTATAACAAAATTTGATTGATCGAAGAAAACTTCACAACAAAAATGTATGTCCCTTCTAGGCTCACAAATGGAACAGGTTCTATAAATCATGAACTCATTGAGAACCAAACAAATTCAACATTCTTTTAGTTTCCATATCAGGGCATTTTGACAAGCATCAAGATTGGCCGGGATGTTTAAACTGGAAAGTTTAATCTTGGAAGGAAAAAAGTTTCATTTTTTTTAAGACAATCCTCCAAATGAGAGCTGACAATTTGGGAGGTTCAGGAATTCCTAGATGTTCCTTGATGACCACTTCTTCCATTTCACTCTAGACCACCCATTTTTGGGTTTTCGCCCTAGAGTCCCATTATTTCCATTCTTTCTTTCTTTTTTGTTGTTCTACCATGCATTTGAGAATTCTAAATTCTTCCTTAGTGAAATGATAATTCGATAAGATGGGATAAAATCTGAGGAAAACCCTTCAAATTAAATATTCATGCTTGATCAAAATGAGCTTTTAAAGCACGTAATGTAGGCCGTGGTTCGGGGTTCAGAAAGAAAGGATAAATAGGCCCATAATCTATGTTTGAGGGTAATCAGATCAAGGATCATTTCTTGAGGAAGATTCTTTTTGAAGCAATTGTCCTTTTTGGACTTTTATTTCCTTTTTTTTTTTGACTTTGTTCATTTTCTTCTTTGCTTTTGGCTTTCATTTGCCCCACTTTTTCACACTTCTCTTTTTTGTGTGTTTTTTCTTTTTTTCTTTTCTATTTATTTTGTTTTTTCCTTGGCTTCCATTTCGCCATCTTTTCCTTTTTCTTTTGACAGAAAGAACCCGTATTCATTTGGGAACTCAATTTGCTTTGTATCTGTCTTTGAGTTAGGACTCATTTCTTAATGATATTTGAGAAGATCTTTCCTCGCAATTGCTCCCCAGTGTAGAGGGTGATCCTTGATCAGGGTTCAAAGAAGAAAGAATTCTTTTGGCTCAAAAGGGGTGACTATGGATAATTTCTTTTTGTGAAAGGGATAAGAAAGATGGCCATTTCTCATATCAAGCACAAATATTCTCATTGAAAAGCAATCCCCAGGGGAAATAGATAATCAAAATTTCATTTTGCACTTTGGAATCATTCGAATTCTCATATGCATGATATCACAAATTTTTCTTCTTTTTTTCATTTTTTTCTTTCCTTTTTTCTTGTCGCATGCCCCCACTGATTCATGCATTAGTTCCATCCTTTTTCATCATGTATCTATCATTTCCACATATGATGTCCCAATTTGATTAACCATGAGGATTTGTATCATCGCGATGAATCATCGCAAGTCTAGGTTTACAATGAAAAGAATAAGTTTCAATCTTGGGTTTGTTTGAAGTGACAAGGAAAATATTTCCCAAAAATAGGTTTTCTCTATGACATGAGCTAATCTTGTTTGGTCATTGTGCCCCGAGGTATCAATCATGAAGTGGTGTTTGGGCAATTGGTGTTTTGTGGTTATTGGAAAGGATGTGAATGGCTTTGGCCCAGCCTTGACACACATCAAATTACCATGATCTAGACTCTTGAAAGAATGTCTCATTTGTTTAATTTCAAGGAGTTCAAAAAAATTTCAAAAAGGTTTGTTCCTTTGTTCATAGTCTAGACTAGGATCTATATCTTTGCTTATTCTGTAATGACAATGGTTTATGAAGTTTAAGTTATTCATATTCCTTGAAGCATTAGGTTTTTCAGGTGGTCTTGATTCAAGGGATTTAAGTATAAGAAAACCCAAAAGAGAGAGGGAAAGTATTGAGTCATTTCTAACAATGATCATCAATATTCTCAAGACTGTTCATTATTTCCTTTGAAAACCCCTTATTACTGTTTACCACAAATTTTCTCAAAGTTTCATTTGTTTTTGCAAATTCAAACTTATAAAATGAACACAAAACATTTAAATTCAAAGTTTATTTATTTCATGTAGATGTCAACATGAGACAAGTGCTTATATCATTAAAGTGCATAGAACTACATGCATCAAAATGCTCCTAATGACATGCTTCCATAGGTAGTAATTCTCATCTTTAAAATCCTACGAAGATACTGATTTATGGCAAAGCAGACTTCCACTGTTTGATAAGCTCTGAAGCTAAAATTCCATTGCGAAAAAGACCTTCCACCATTTCCTTCAGTTGTCTGCATTCTTCAGTTGAATGCCCAATTGCCCCCATGTGATACTCACACTTGCTGTTAGGGTCATAACTCCTCGCTGATGGGTTTAGAGCTGCTTTCAAAGGCACAGGGGTGAGGTATTGACTTTTTTATTAGTATTGACAGCAGGTCAGGGATTGGGATCAGAAACTTCTCTTGGTTATCCCATGGCTGTTTTTGGGAAAGGGGTCTTTCATGACACTTGAGCTTCCCATCTTCAAAACTTATCGAACCAGTCTTGATGAGATCCCTGACCTTATACTTCAAAGCGGGGCCGTTTTCTGTTGGGTGGCCTTGATTTCCAGAATGATAACCACAACGCTCATTAGCATTATACCAGCTTGGATAAGGGGCTTCAGCGGCTCAAATTGCATAGGTGTCACAAGTTGATTCTTGATGAGTTGAGGTAGTAGCTCACTGTATGAAACAGGAATCAGATCAACCTGATTTTTTCCTTGCTTCATATACCCGTGTAAGCCTTTCTTTCCTATCCTGACATCCCCATTTATCTTACCCTGAACAATCAGTGGCTTCTTCCCATTATCTGACTTCTGTTTCTTCTCAAAACCTAATAGCTCCTTATTGATTAGCGCTTGAAACTTCCATTTTAGAGACAAACAATTTTTTGTGGAATGACCTCGAATCCCGTAATGATAACCACAAAATGCATTTTCATCATACCAGTCTGGGTACGGGGGTTGGTTAGGTTTTACTGGCACTCGAGCGAGGAGTCGATTTTCGATAAGCTGGGGTAACAACTTAGAGTAAGAGATGGATAGTGGCTCAAACTGATCTCTTTTCTGAATATTCTTTGATTTTCCCTGATTGGCCTGAGGTTGGAAATTTGTCAAATGATTACTTTGATAGGACATTGGGTATAAGCAAGGATTCTAATACACATTGTTCATGGAAGGGTAGAACTGATGGTACATGGGTTGTGGAGGATATGGGACAAAGTTTCCCATCTGTTGCCCACCATAGATCATAGACTGGATATCTATTACTTTTCTTTGGGGTTCCCAATTTCCCTTGCTATCCGATGTCTCCCCTACTTTGAGCTTTCCTTTCTTGTCTGTCTCCTTCATTATATCCTTTGGAATTATCCTGCTTGTGGAATCTTTCATGGCATTGGCAACGAGCTTATCATAGCATGGAGCCTGCAGTGTTTTTGTAAACAGGACAATGACTTCTTTTTCAGTTAAGGGCGGCTGTACCTGGGCCGTTGTATCTCTCCATCTGCGAGAATATTCTTCAAAGCTTTCAGTGGTTGTCTTTCTCATATTTTGCAAAAAGAGACGGTCTGGCAACATGTCAATCACATACTTGTATCGGTTATAAAAAGCCTTAGCCAAATCACTCCAGGAATGAATCTGATCCTTACTCAGCCGACAATACTATTCTCTTGCAGATCCTCTGAGGCTATCAAGAAAACAATGGATCAATAACTTATCATTATCCGCATGGCTAACCATCCTCTGGCAGAACATATTGAGGTGGGTCCTTGGATCAGTTGTCCCGTCATATATCTCGAAGCTGGGAACTTCAAATTCCGGTGGAATGACTAAATCCGGGACCAAACAGAGTTCTTTTGGATCCATGTTCCCAAATTCATCTATGCTTTCTACTACCCGGGGCCTTTCATTTAATAGCTGATACTTCACTATATCTTGTGGCTGTATGCCTTGAGAATTCTGCCCTTTAGTTGCTGTTACCTCACACGAGCAAGAAAGGCGATTCCTCAAATTGTTTCCAAGACTTTTGATTTTCCTTTTGCAGTAGAACTCTCAACCTATACCTGTTCTTTGACCATTAGCTCTATTAACTTAATCATTTGCTCTTGGACCCCCTTCCGAACTCTAATCACTTCTTTCTCCATCTCTTGCTGAACCTGTTCTATTCTCTCCATTCTAGCCAAATTCTTAGCCTTCATGGCTCTTTCTTTCTCAGCAGAGTCCTCAACATGCCCCTTTCCTTTGATAGTGACAGACATCAATTTTATCATTTTAGCCATTTGTTCTTGGTAGTCTTTCTGATTTCTGTTCAGCCTTTCTTGTGTTCCTGCAAAGCCTGTCTCATTCTTTCCATTTCGTCTAAAGTTTCGCCTTCCATGAATCCTGGCAATGTTGAACAGATTCTCAGTGACTCATATACCTCTGATTTGAAAAAAAAACTTCTTTGAAAGCTCTTAAAGCTAAGCCAATTTCTACTTCATCCCATTAACGTATTTCGTGATGAATGAGCCATGGATGTTATGAATGTAACATGATGTCAATATAATGCATGCAAGTCAATGTATGGACATATACAATGATTGACCATGCATATTTCAAATGTATTTCCCAATGAATGATCATATACACTATGAATGCAACACGATGTCAATTATGATGCATGTAAACAGTGAATGATTGACACAGAGTATATACAAAGAAAATCATGTTGTCCATGTGTGCTATGAATGCATCTTGATGCTGACATGGTGCATGTAAAGAGTAATCAAATTAATGCATGAACCTATACATGGAAATCATGCTGGCTATGTTTGTCATGAATGCGACCTGATGCTGACATGGTGCATGTAAAGAATAAGCTAATTAATGCATGGATATATACAGAAAAATTACCAACATGATGCATGTAAAGAATAAACAAATTAATGCATGGATATATATAGAAAAATCATGCTGACTATGAATGCATGAATGCAACCTGATGCAACATGATGCATGTAAAGAATGAATAAATTGATACATGGGTATATACAAAAAAATCATGCTTGACTATGAATGCATGAATGCAACCTGATGCCAACATGATACATTTAAAGAATGAATAAATTGATGCACAGGTATATACAAATAATGACCATGCATGTCATAAACATATTCTACAGTTAATGACCATGCATGCTATGACTGTAACATGATGTCAAAATGATACATGCAAAGAATAAATGAATTAACGCAAAGGTAGATACAAAGAATGACCATGTATATCACAAATGTATTCTACAATGAATAACCATGCATGTTAGGACTGTAACATGATGTCAAACTGATACATATAAAGAATAAATGAATTAACACCAAGGTATATACAAAGAAATCAATGATTACACAAAATTGGTGGGACCTAAATCTTAATTATTCAAAAATCTCATTATGCAAGATTTGCCTCCAAATTTATGATTTTTTGAAACATGTTTTCTCTATGGAAAACCAAACATACTATTTTCAAAAGAATTTTGGGGTAGTGGATCCTACTATGGTATAATATGCAAATGTTCATTCAACACTATCGGTCTAAAATTCTTATTCAACCAGTGAATGTTTATGAAATCATCAAATGAGATTACCAACTGTTTATTGCAAAGAATGAGATCAAAAATACAACCATGAATGTACATGCTCTATTCACACATGCATGAAATGTGCAAAATGAAAAAATGTTTGAAAAAGAATGTTTTGATATTTCCAATTTTAAAAAGTTTATGAACACTTGCCCCAATAGAATCAACTCACTTAGGCATCACGATGCCTTTGGGACGGGGTATTAAACTTATTACGGGCGATGTACGTACATCGTTGCTTGATCTGCCATGCTTATTCAGAATGTAGAGATACAAAGTAAAAGATCAGAAGCATTCCTCCAAGTGTTCCTAACTTCGGTGCATCTAACAAAAATCCGGTATGGCTTCGCCTAGGTTCACTATATGAGGGTGAATCGGTTCTAAAGGCCCCGAATTGCTCCTCAATGTCGCCGGTAAAGGCTAGTAAGGCACCCCGATAAAAACGGGTTCAATTCGTTAGAGTATATTTCTCTAGCCCATGCGGATTGTTAATCACGAAGGCTTAGTTACTTTGCTCCCATCTAAAAGGATGAAACTCAGGTATAGGGCTCATGATATGCAAATGCACATGTAGTGTGTGAGGAGGAATAACAAACCTTTCACCACTTATTTTACACCTTTATTCTAAATGCCCCAGCAATTTATTAAAAAAAAAAATTCAAGAATAGTGTAACGCATTAACCAACAAGCATAATATACAACATTAAATAACTAGAGAAAATTAATAAAACGCATGCACATGAGTATGACTATATTAAAAAACATTTTATTATTTTCAAAATTATTCTTATTTTAAAAAAAATGTGGGAATTATAATTAAATACCAATTAAACCAACAAAACGGAGACTTTGATAACACATGACTAATTCTAGGCCTGACTCTTTAATGTCCCCAGCGGAGTCGCCAAGCTATCGCAACCTAAAAAATAACAAGTCTAATTGCAAGACTTTATATTCGTTAAGCGTGACATTAAAAAAATCGAGGAAAAGTCGACTTAATTCCTCTTGAAAAATGAAGGTTTTGAAAATGACCTTGAAAAAGACATGGAGTCGTCACCAATCTTTTTTAGCTAGCCGTGATCGGCCACCTATTAAAACCGATTTTGTAAAATATTTTAAAATTAATTAAAACATTTTAAAAACCAATTTCAAGTCTGCGTTATAAACCAGAGAAAATCGAAGAATCGGGTTCGGGAGTCGATTACGTGTGCAGAAGGATTAGCACCCCCACAACGCCCGTATAAAACGATACCTTATTAATCATGTGTTATCTCAAGACTCGGTAAAAAGTCAATTTTTGATTTAGTATTTCAAGTTAATTCCCAATTTAAAGAAAAATAATTCTATTTTTAATTGAAAATGATCCAGAATTTATAAATTCAAAATTTTCCTATATTCCCCAACAAACGTGGCAAAATATATAAATTTTTATTAGTTTGAAAAACTTTCCGACTCATTCTCGTTTTAAAGAAGATATTCTGTTATTAATGATAATTGATGATATCCTCCCCAGCAAACCCGACAGAGAACTCATAAATTATTTTAACTCAAGAATATCTTTATTTTATTGAAAATCATTACCTTTTTCAAAATATTTTAAAAAATATGAATATGTGTGACATAAATAAAATGACATAGCAAATTCTAGATAATATAATGCAACCTAAATGGTATGATATAATTTAAATGTCATAGCATATTCTAAATGAAATGAAATATCCTAAGTCATAGGATATATTCTAAATGAATTGAAATAACCTAGGTAGCATGGTATATTCTATATGAAATGAAATATCCTAAATGAAATGAAATGTCCTAAGTGACATAATATATTCTATATGAAATGAAATATCCTAAGTCACATGATATATTCTAAATGAAATGAAATATTGACATAATATATTCTAAATGAAATGAAATGACCTAGGTAACATAATATATTATATATGAAATGAAATATCCTAAGTCACATGATATATTCTAAATGGAATAAAATGATTTAAATGACATGGCAAATATAAATGATATGGCATATAATCTAAATGATATGAAATGACATGAAACATAAAATAATGCTATCATATAATATGCATGAAAAATAAAAATAAAAATAATAATGGATGAACATAGTATATGCTGAATAATATGACAAAAATAACTAAATAACAAGCATAGGATATCATGAAATATTCAAAACCATATAACAAACAACATAACATCAAAAATATAAATAAAAAATAATAACAACACCATGGAAATTATCATAGCAAAAATCATATATTATATAGTATGCATGAATATGGAAAATGCAATGCATGAGAATGTATTTTTTCCTTTAATTAAGGAAATCCGTATATCTAAAAAGATATCCGGCTACCTTAGGAAAATATATCAAATTAAATATTCTAAAACAAAACTTTTTTTTGTGATTGTCTGAAAACAATTTTGGAAGACTTAGATTTTAAAAAATAAAAACCTAACTAAACCCCAATTAAAAGGCTCTAATTTCCCAAGCTTAAAATCCCGGACTTGACCACCCTTAACCCGAGGTTTATAAATTTTTTTTAGAGTTTAAAAAGACTTAAAAACTACCCTAAGACAGTAGCCAAACTTCCTAATCAGCCCCCTCTAAGTAACTTAGCCAAAACAGAAAAAGAAATTTTCTTTAAATTCAAATATGACTCCACTATCCAGTTTTAGAACACAATTTTTTAACCTATTTTTTAAAATTAAAAAAAATCTAAAACAAATACTGGAGACTTAGAACATGTAAAAATACACGGGAAAAAATTGGCTTAATTTTTTGGTTAAAGATGTCTGCCCAGAAGAATCGGGAATGTACGAGTACTAGGTGAAAAAACTGTTTTGCCAAAACACATTTTTTTGCCTTAAATAAAATCATTTAAAAATCAAAGTAAAAATGTTAGAGACTCTCCTAAAGACTCACAAACAGTAGCTAACACTTTGAAAAGTTAGGCAAAAATTGGCTATGTAAAGAAAATCACAAAGGTAGTAATCAATTTGACAACTCTTTAATTTTCCACAAGTATGCTCAAAATGAGCATGACTTTGAACCATTGATTGGCCTAAGTCAATAATCATGTGGCAATGACATGAAATGCATGAAAATACAGCAAATATAATGTATGAAATGCATGATTTAAAACCTAAATGACATGGAAAATGCATGGCATCAATAAACTGACCTAGACCTAACATGAACTTGCATGGCATTTAATGTAAGCTAGGTCTAAAATGCATGATAATGCAAACACAACCTAAAGCTAAAAGATGCGTGGCAAATACACAAACATATAACATACTTAAACAAAATACACAATAACATATCATGGGAATGCAAACCTATCAACTAGCATAATAAAAATGCACACACAAAGCTAAAAAAAGGGGTAGCCGAATGGTCCAATGACCAAGGTCATTTTCACAAACACTTAACACAATAACATGCATAGCTAAAGAATAATACTTAAATCATGCAAATATAAAGTAAAGGCATGAAAACCAATAGGCATTTTCACAAACACATGGATTAACAAAATGTAAATCATAAACAAATTTAAACACTTTGAAAACAGAAAATCAAAGATGCAAGACAAATAAAATAAATATGATAACAAGATAATAAACTCAACAATGGAAACAAGCAAGCAACCAAATCAAAACAAGCTTCATATTTATGTATTTTAAGAAGATTTAAAACATCAAAACTTGTTAAATACCACTAATAACAAGAAATAAAAAAGCAAAACAGCAACTATACAAAAAATGAGCTATTCGACTACCCCTTTAAATCAAGAGAAAAAAATTCAAAAAGCTTTTTACAAGAAAGTATCAAGAAGGACTTGAAGAAGAAACTTAAAAACACTTATTTTAAGTTTGCACCATGAAGCATTTGCATCTTATTCAATCTCTGCATCTGCATCAATCCAAGACATTTGCAGTTGTATCATGAAGCATGTGCATCTTGTTTAATCTCTGCATTTGCATCAAGAAGCATTTGCATCAATCGAAGAGATTTACACCATGAAGCATTTGCGTCTTCTCTCAAAACCTTCAGGTAAACTTTCAATACTTTTTCAAAAATCATGGATAAGTCATCCGGACACCATATTCATAAAATACCCCTGGCTTCACCAAATTTTTCTCGATCTTTGGCTTCGCCTAGGTCTTCTCATAGAAAATACCCTTGGCTTCACCAGATCTCCATTTCATCCAGATCTTTCTCGACTTTCGATTTCACCCAAGTCATTCCAATTTCTGGCTTCATCCAGTTCTCGACTTTCGGTTTCACACAAGTTATTCCAATTTCTAGCTTCATTCAGATCTTTCTCGACTTTCGATTTCACCCAAGTCATTCCAATTTCTGGCTTCATCCAGATTTTTCTCGACTTTCGGTTTCACCCAATTATTCCAATTTTTGGCTTCATCCAGATCTTTCTCGACTTTCGGTTTCACCCAAGTCATTCCAATTTCTGGCTTCATCTAGATCTTTCTCGACCTCAGTTTCTCCCAAGACATTCCAATTTTTGGCTTCATCCAGATCTTTCTTGACCTTCAATTTCACCCCAAGACATTCCAATTTTTGGCTTCATCCAGATCTTTCTCGACTTTCAGTTTCACCCAAGTCATTTCAATTTCTGGCTTCTTCTAGATCTTTTTTTCGACTTCTATTTTCGTCCAAGTCATCTCATTTGAAAATTATCTATGGTTTTGCCTAGATAACTTTTCGACTTTTGGTTCCGCCCAAGTCATCTTTTTGAAAATTATCTACGATTTCTCCTAGATAACTTTTCGACTTTTGGTTTCGTCCAAGTCATCTCATTGAAAATTATCTATGGTTTCGACTAGATAACTTTTCAACTATTGGTTCCGCCGAAGTCATCTCTTTGAAAATTATCTATGGTTTCACCTAGATAACTTTTTGACTATTGGTTTCGCCCAAGTCATCTCATTGAAAATTATTTATGGTTTCGCCTAGATAACTTTTCGACTATTGGTTTCGCCCAAGTCATCTCTTTAAAAATTATCTAGGGTTTAGCCTATATAACTTTTCGACTTCTGGTTTCATCCATGTCATCTCATATGAAAATTATCTATGATTTCGCCTAGATAACTTTTCGACTTCTGGTTTCGCCCAAGTCATCTTATTTGAAAATTATCTATGGTTTCGCCTAGATAACTTTTCGACTTCTGGTTTCATCCATGTCATCTCATATGAAAATTATCTATGATTTCGCCTAGATAACTTTTCGACTTCTGGTTTCGCCCAAGTCATCTCATTTGAAAATTATCTATGGTTTCGCCTAGATAACTTTTCGACTTCTAGTTTCGCCCAAGTCATCTAATTTGAAAATTATCTATGGTTTCGCCTAGATAACTTTTCGACTTTTAGTTCCGCCCAAGTCATCTTATTGGAAAATTATCTATGGTTTCGCCTAGATAACTTTTTGACTTCTGGTTCCGCCCTAGTCATCTCATTTGAAAGTATCTATGGTTTCGCCTAGATAACTTTTCAACTTCTGGTTTCGCCCAAGTCATCTTACTGGAAAATTATCTATGGTTTCGCCTAGATAACTTTTCGACTTCTGGTTCCGCCCAAGTCATCTCATTTGAAATTTTCTATGGTTTCGCCTAGATAACTTTTCGACTTCTAGTTCCGCCCAAGTCATCTCATTTGAAAATTATCTATGGTTTCGCTTAGAAAACTTTTCAATCTATGGGTTCGCCCAGGTCTTTTTATTTTCTGGTTTCGTTAGTAAGACTTCACCAAGATAGGATAAGGCCCCGAGACCACCGTCGAGGTATTTTTTTCTCTTGCAAATCAAACTCGTTTCCTTAAGACGGGTCGAGCCTTAATTAGTCAGGGAACTCAGTTTTAGGACAAAATCTTCTATTTACAGCTTTTTTCGAAAACAAATGATGAAATAAATGGAAATGAAGAACAAAGCAAACTCTCTTTCCTTTTCTTTACATGTGATTTCACTAACCGGACAAAATTATTGTCTATTTATCTTTGCTTGATTCCTGATTCTCAGCAATAGCCAAAGAGGGGCAGCTGTAGACACCTAATTTTGTTCGGACCCCCTAAACCAGGTAAATTCTTCCTTGTACTTTTTTAGAATGCAGAAAATCTCTTCTCATCTTGCAGATGGTCCTCCAAGACTTGTGATTCATAGTTTAGAATGAAAAGTCAATCCAAAAAAGTGAACTCCAAAAAAGTCAAACCCCAAAAGGTCAACACTAAAAAGTCAACCCTTAGTCAAAACCACTATTCAAAGTTGAATTGAACAATGGTGAAAGAATTTTGATAATCCAAAGTCTACAACGAAAGATATGGAGTTCGGGAGATGGGTTGCAAAAATTCAATATGGGGGAAGACCTAATTCGAAAAATTTGGGAAAAACTACAAAGATGGCCCAATTTGGTGAAATTGAAGCCCCTAGTTGATGAAGAATGAGTAAACAAGGATAGCCCAAGGCCCAGTTTGAAGTGGATCCCAAGAAAGAGCTGTTTAGGGCAAAAATGGAAAAGCAAGAAAATTCTCGAGTTTGAAAAAGGGGAAAACAAAATCGCAGGGAAATTTAATCGTAAAAATTGGGCATTTTTGGACCAACTCAAATTCAATATATGAAAAAGGCAGTAGAAAAAGAAAATCCAAAAATCGGATTGGTTTCGAGTAAAAACGAGGTTTTGGAGGTTAAAGGGCACTACCGGAAAATCACAAAGAAAATTTTGGGAAAAATGGCAAACGAGCTCAGAAAATTATGAAAAATTTTAGATCCGAGTTTTATAATTTTTGGAAGAGATCGGTGAAGAAAAATCCGGAATCGGAGCTCATTTGAAAAATGATAAATTTCGGGTGCACTAAGCTGAAATTCCAAAAGATAATTCAGGGAAAAATAGCAAACGAGCTCCAAAAATTATGAAAACTTTCAGATCTAAGTTTTATAATTTTGGAAGAGATTGGTGAAGAAAAATCTGGAATCATAACTCATTTGAAAAATGGCAAAGTTCGGGTGCACTAAGCCGAAATTCTAAAAGATAATTCCGGGAAAAATAGTAAACTAGCTCCAAAAATTATGAAAACTTCTAGATCTAAGTTTGTGGTGTACTAAAGAGAAAATTCTGGGAAAAACAGGAAACGAGCTCGAAAAATTTTGAAAATCTGTAGATCTCAATATTATATTTATTTGGATGGATTAGAGAAAGAAAAACCGGATTTGGGGTCCGTTCGCAATAAAATTAAATTCGAGGGCTAAAAGGATAATTTTACTAAAGAAACTGAAAAGGGCCAATTTGCAATTAAAAAATATGAAAGATGAAGGAACTGCTGAGATATTCCAGACCCTTGGCTGGTCAGCTCATGAATGAAGGGATGAGATTTGATTAAATTCATCCAATGGTCACTATCAAATTGCAAGATGTCATTTTTAATGTCATGAAAATATCTTGTCCATCTAATGGCCTAGGTGCTTTATAAAAAGATGAGTACATCCTTCAAGGGCCAAGATCAAATGGCAAGATGACATTTTTATTGTCATGAAAATATCTTCCATCCAATGGCTTGGATTGTTGGGAAAAAAAATGAGGAAATCCATCCAAGGGCTAAGAAAATAATAAGAGCACACACTCTAATTTTTAAAGGAGGGCCGACCATTCAAAGAGAGGGGAGGAGGTCTGGTTTTAGGCAAGGGCAATAGCTTATTGAAGAGAGAAAAAGAGAAAAAATAGAGGGGAAAAAGAAAAGAAAAGGAAAAAAAGAAGGAATTTTCTTACTACTCTTTGAGTTGGAAAGCTAAAGTAAGGTAGCTATTTTCTTTCATGCTATTTTCCATGCTTGGTTCATATGATTTTGTTATTTCTTTATGATTTTCATTTTATTTTCTTTCATGAAATAAATTTTTTTTCCAAAACAAGTTCCAAAAAAATTCTTCATGTTCTATCAAATAACCAAGTTTGTCAATTTTTTCCTTACATGTTCTTGCTTGATGTGGTTTGCTTGTTGGTTGTGGTAGGATAGATCCCCCTATTTGTTGCTTCATGTTCATGCATTCATCTCATCCCCACTTGATTTTTTACTTAAGCCAGTTAATGGCTCAAAGCCAAGCTCTCATAAGCATGCTTGTGGAAAAATGAAAAGTTGTGCAAGTTGGATTTTATGATTTTTCTCACCATGCATTCCTTGTCCAAATTTAAATATTTTTTAACCACAGCTTGTAGACCCTTTAAGGAGCCTCTAGTATTTTTGTTTTGATTTTTGGATTTTTCTATCAAAGGTTTAAAAATAGATTTTGACAAAACATTTTTTAACTCATTGTCTTGGTTTTAGGTAAAAATCGGTCATAGTATCCATGCTCCAAAAGTTAAGGTGATTTTTTCCATGGAGATCATGTTATGAGTCTCCGATAATTTTTTCAGATTTTTTTGAAATTTTTTAGGAGTTCAAAAAAATAGGTTTTCAAAACTGCCTAATGGATTTTAACAAAACAGTTTTTAGCTCACTGTCTTGATTTTGGGTAAATTTTGGTCATAGTATCCATACTCCAAAAATCAAGCTGATTTTTTTCCATAGAGGTCGACATGTTCTAAGTCTCCCATAATTGTTTCAGAATTTTTTGAAATTGTTTAGAAGGGCAAAAATATCGGTTTCCAAAACTGCCAGTGAGAGTTAGTTTTGTTTTTTAAGAACTACTAATTTTCTGTTTTGGTTAGAATATTAAGAGGGGGCTGATTTGGGGCATTAGCTACTGTCTTAGGTTAATTTCCAAGTCATTTCAATCAAAAATTTGGATTTTATAAAAGTCGGGTCAAGGGCGGTCAACCCTTATTTCAAAACTAGGAGAATAGGCCATTTTCAAATGGGGGTTCGTCCAAGAGGCCATTTTCATCCAAAAATTCCACTTTTTTTTTTTTTTTTAAATTCGAGCCCAAAGTCTTTTGATTTTGAAAATACGATTTTAGTATCTTCTTAAGGTAGTCAGATACCGTTTTAGGTACACGGATGTCCTGACTTCAAGGAAGAAATACATTTCCATGCATTGCATTTTCAAAAATGTTTTTACTTAACTTGTCATAAAAACATATTTTTCTGGTTATTAAACATTTGGCGAGAGTTAGTTCCTAATCTTTGCCTGGTTTGCCGGGGAGGTTAGGAAATTATTCAACGCACGTGTTTATGGAATTGAAACGTATGGTTTTCGTTTTACTCTGAACCATGTAAATATCATATGAAAGAATTATTTTCCAAACTTTGCCGGGTTTGCCGGGAAGCGCGGTAATATTTTCAGACATATGCTATTTATATGATTCCTTACATGAATAATACATTTCAAGTAATGTTGTGTGCATGTGATCATGACTTGATTATGAATATTTTATGATGATATCATTTTGTGATTTTGCCATGTCAAGCATGCCATGTCATTCATTCACATACCATGTCATTCAATATGCCATGTCATCCACATGCCATGTCATTCACATGCTATGTCATTCATTATGCCATGTCATTCACATGCCATGCCATGAAATTCATTATGACATGTCATTCATTTACATGCTATGACATTCATATGCCATGTCATTCACATGCCATGTCATTCATTATGCCATGTCATTCATATGCCATGCCATTCATATGCCATGTCATTCACATATCATGTTATTCAAATGCCATGTCATTCATTACGCCATATCATTCATATGCCATGTCATTGATATGCCATGTCATTCATATGCCATGCCATTCACATGCCATGCCATGTCATTCATTACGCCATATCATTCATATGCCATGTCATTGATATGCCATGTCATTCATATGCCATGCCATTCACATGCCATGCCATGTCATTCATATGCCATTCTTTCACATGCCATGTCATTCATATGCCATGTCATTCATATGCCATGTCATTCATATGCCATGTCATTCATTATGCCATTTCATTCATTTACGTGCTATGACATTCATATGCCATGTCATTCATTTACATGCCATGACATTCATATGCCATGTCATCCATTCATGTGCCATGTCATTCATATGCAATGTCATCCATTCACATGTCATGCCATCTAGATTAGGCCATGTCATTCGCACGCCATGTCATTCATTTGTGCCATGATCATTCATATGCAATGTCATCCATTCACATGCCATGCCATGTCTTCGCATGCCATGTCATTCATATACCATGCCATGTCATTCATATGCCATGCCATTTCATTCATTCACATGTCATGTCATTCATTATGCCATGACATTCATATGCCATGTCATTCATTACGTCATTTCATTCATATGCCATATCATTCATTCACATGCCATTTAATTCATATGCCATGTCATTTTGTTTGCCATGTCGATTTCATTCACATTAATTCATTCTTATGCCATGTCATTCGTTTGCCACATCATTTACATGCCACGACATTCATCCTCATGCTATGTCATTTTCGTGTCATGTCATCTTCTCATGCCATGTCATTCGTATGCCACGCCACTTTGTTTTCTATGTCGATTTCACTCATATGACATTCATTCTTATGCCATGTCATTTCGTTTGCCGTGTCATTTAGTCCGCCAAGCTTAGGTTTGCCATGTCGATTTCGTTCACATGACATTCATTTCTTTATTCTATGTCATAATTTCTTTTACCATGTCGTAATAAAATGTTTGTCATACCATGGTAAATATGCATGCTCGTTTAATCTTTATCTTAGTACCATTTTGCATATTCATGATAATTTTCTATGATTTTCGAAATACATTGAAAACATATAACATTTTTTTTAAAATCAAGATTATTCCCGAGTTAAAATAATTCATGGATTCTCTGTCGGGTTGCCGAGGAGGATATCATCAATTATCATTAAAAACGGAATATCTTTCTTTCAAAAACAAGAGTGATTCAGAGATTTTCTAAGTAAATAAAAATTTATATGTTTCACCGGGTCTGCTGAGGAATATAGGAAAATTTTGAGTTAATAAATTCCGGATCATTTTCAACTAGAAATGGGATTATTTTTTTTTAAATGGGAATTATTTTAAAATGCCAATTTCAAAACCAATTTTCACTGAGACTCGAGACAACACATGATTAATAAGGTACCGTTTTATACGGGCGTTGTGGGGGTGCTAATCCTTCCTCGCACGTAACCGATTCCAGAACCTGCTTCTTTGATTTCTCTGGTTTAAAAGTACAGACTTCGAAATTGGTTTTTAAAATGTTGTAATTAATTTTAAAATGTTTTACAAAATCAATTATAATAGGTAGCCGATCACACCTAGCCAAAAAAGATTGGTGGCGACTCCATTTCTTTTCGAGGTTCTTTTCAAACCCTCATTTTATTTCAAGAGGAATTAAGTCGTCTTTTCCTCTATTTCCCCAATGTCACACCTAACGAGTAATGTCTTGCGATGGGACTTCTTACTTTTTAGGTTGCGACATTCATCATGCAACAAAACCATTCCATTCCTTATCTCTGTTGCATCACATTCAATCTTAAAATTCTTATTAAAGTTAGGTAATGATAACACAAATGTTGAACACAACCTTTCTCTAATAATAGCAATTGCACAAAGTTCCTTAAAACAAAAATCAGTTTGATTACATGCCATGTATAAATAAGAAAAATCAGTATCATTAGCATACAAACCTTGCATGTATTTGAAACTAAGTATTTGAGCACTCTTAAAAACATGAAACACATACCTCATTGGTAAAACATCAGAATCAATGTTTCCCTTACCTTGCTTGTGACAAGTAATATAAGAAGTACGTACTCGCTTGTATCAATGTTAGGTAGTACAAAATTAATTGGATGCTCAATCTCAATTGGATGCCCAATGCCTTGTATGGAAGGCAACCTATTTGGCTTCCCCTTTGGAAATACATGCTTGAACACCTGTAATAAAGAAAAAGACAAACTAGGAAGAGGGTTGTTATTTGATCATTAGTTAAAACCTCAGTCTCTTTTGCATAGAAACTCTTCTTTGTCTTTTCTTTTTTCTCTTGTATCATCATTCTCTTTTCTTCAGCTACTTATCTTTTTTTTCTCACTTTCTTTTTCCTCTCCTTTTTCGGCCTCTATCTCATTTTCTGTTCTCTCATTTTTTCCTCATGTGTTTCGGCCATACTCTCATCTTTCTTTTCTCTCATGTTTCTTTCTTGTGTTTTAGCCTCACTCTTTCTTTTTTGCTCACTCTCATTTTTCAGCTTCAATTTCAATTGGTCCTCATAGACCTGTTTTGGAGTTAAAGGAACAAGCTTGATTGTTTTTCCATCCTTTACAAAGCTTTACCTATTCCTAAACTCATCATGAATTACCCTCCTATCATACTGCCACGGCCTCCCAACAAAATATGGCTAGTATGCATAGGTACTACATCACAAAGCACCTCATCACTATACCTCCCAATGGTAAAAGCTACCAAAACCTGCTTATTAACCTCTACCTCCCCACATTCAGTCAACCATTGCAACTTATAAGGTTTGGGATGTTCTAGTAAAGGTAAGCTCAACTTCTGAGCTAGGATGGTACTAGCTATATTGATGCAACTTTCCCCATCAATAATCATACTACATACCCTGTCAATTACAAAATATCGTTTAGATTCTTGTTGCATAGCATGCAACATAGAGGATAAGCTATCTACCTTCGTCTTAGGTGTTGAGTCAATCTTGTGATACATCATTGAAGTTGCTATAAAACAAATTGTTAGTGATAAAAATATATAATTCACACACTCCTTTAGTGTTTACACGACTTTTTCTTTAATAATCTTACTTACTCTTGCCTTTTACCTCTCTATTTCCTCTTTCAGGTTCTTTAGGAACTAGAAGAACTCTTCAAGAACTCCCTTGCTTAATTCTACCTAGCAAAAAGACTCAAGAAACAAGAAATCCAATTAGTAAGAAGGTAAAACAAGTAAAAACAAGAACAAGATTGCCAAGAATTCAAATTTTTCCTATTTCCCTTGATCTTTTTTTTTAATCTTTCTTTTTCTTGTTGTTCGAACACTTTTCTTATTTTCTTTCTCTTTTTTTTTCAAGAATGAGACTTCTTGATTTTCTTGAAATCTCCGATGAACTTCTTTTTTCTTTCTTGGGACTGTTCGAATCCCCCTCTGAATTCTTGAAGGTTTTTTTTCAAGATTCGTATCAAGATTTAACAAGAAGAAATTTTAATAGATCAAGAATTCAAGAAACGAAATCTTGATCTAAACCACTTTTCAAGACTGAAACCCCAAAACTAGACTGTCTAAAAACTATAACCCTAGGGCAAGAATGCCTAAAGCTATAACCCCAAGACAAGAATGTCTGAAACCCCAAAATCTTGTCAGTGACAATCCAGACAAAAAACCTGATTGGAACCTGAGCTCTGAATACCAACTGATGTGAACCCGTGGGGTTAAACCCTTTGAACCCACTAACAAATTGAAATACCCTAACCCCAAGAAAGACAAGATTCAGGCAATGGAACTTAAACCCATAGAAATCTTGTTTCAAAGAACCTAGATTAGCTAAGCTAACTAAACCCCAAGAACACTTGTTTTTAGAACCTAAGTTTGATTGGAAGAACACCACAAAGAAAGGATTTCTTTGATAAGTTCACTAGTTCTGTCAAGAACTAAAAAGAGTAAAAAACTCACTTGAATAAAATTCAACTCAAATAGATTAATAATGGTTGCTGAAGTAGATGGCTAAACAAGGGTATTTATAGCCTCCTTACTAACCTTAATTCAACTAGCCCAAGAACTCCTAGTACAAATGAAACTCGTTGGCATCCAAGGCTTACTACTTACATAATTAAATGAAAGCTTAATTATGGGCTGAACATGCTCAAGCCCAATCCTAATAAATTTAAAAGATGTCCAATAATTTTAATGAAGGTAGTCCCTACAAGCTTATTGGACATGTTACATAAATTAGGCCCAAATATCTAAGTAATTACAAGACCCAAATAACCCTTCTAAGTTGGCGTCATCTCATTAATGAATTGGTATCCACTTCATGTTAAATAGGCGCCACTTGTATTCTTCTAAGGCAGCCCATGGGAAGCTTGGATCACATGGACCAAGTCTTGTTCTTCTTTATTCAAACAGCCCCACTTGAATGTCTTAAGATTGCTTAAGGGACTTATAGAATTTGCCCAAGTCCTTTCCTTTCTTCTCTTCATGGATTCGGCCCAAGTAGTCCTCTCCTTGCCTTTCTTCCTTGGTTTGGCCCAAGTAGACTCCTTGCTTAGCCTCTTGAAATCTTGATGGATCTTGGATCTTATCATCGGGTCATGGGTAATTAATCCGGGTTTCAAAAAAATTTGCATTTTTCTTAATCCAAGCCCAAAATCATTCAACTTAGAGATCCAATTTGAGTTTCTTTCAAAGTTAGTCGGACACTTTTTTAGGTGTACGGATGTCTTTACTTTAAGGGAGAAATACATCTTCATGCATTGCATATTTTTAATGTTTTTATTTAATTTAGTGTAAAAAAAAATGTATTTTTTGGTTTCCTAAAGATTTGGCGAGAATCAGTTCCTAATTTTTGTTGGGTTTGCCGAGGAGGTTTGGAAATTATTCAACGCACGTGTTTATGAAATCGAAAGGTTTGGTTTTCATTTTACTCAGAATGTCATATGAAAGAATTATTTTCCAAGCTTTGTCGGGTTTGTCGAGGAGCACCGTAATATTTTTTGACATATGCCATCTATGTGATTCCTCACATGAAAAATCAATTTCAAAATGATGATGTGTGCATATTCCATGATCATGCATATTCCATGATATCTACATTTGTCATCTTAATTATGCGAATTCTATGTTTATGAATATTCCATGTTGATGTTATTTTATATTCATGTTTGTTAGTGTGATCATGATGTGATTATAAATTTTCTATGATGATGTCATTTTGTGGTTTTTGCCTATATGATCTCTTTGTTTTCCATGTCATTCATTCTTTTGGTCATGTCATTTAGATTTTGCCATGTCATTCATTCTTTTGGCCATGTCATTTAGATTTTGCCATGTCAAGCATGCCATGTCATTCATTCTTTTGCCATGTCATAATAGGATTTGCCATGACATTAATTCATATGCCATCCCACTAATTCTTTTATCATTTTTGCCATGTTAAGCATGCCATCTCATTAATTCTTTTGTCATATCATTTAGATTTTTCCATGTCAAGCATGTCATATCTTTCATTCTTTTAGCCATGTCATTTAGATTTTGCCATGTCACTAATTCTTTTGCCATGTCATAATAAATGTTTGCAATGCCATGATATTTGTATCTTAGTATTGATTTGCATATTCATAATAATTTTTTTATGATTTAAAATGCATGAAAAATAATTTATGGTTTTTAATAAAATAAGGTTATTCCCAAGTTAAAATAATTCATGAGTTCTCTGCTGGGTCTGCCGGGAAGGATATTATCAATTACCATTAACGACGGAATATCTTTTTTTAAAAACAAGGATGATTCGGAGAATTTTTAAAATAAATAAAAATTTCTATGTTTTGTCGGGTCTGCCGGAGAATTTAGAAAAAAATTGTGTTAATAAATTCCGGATCATTCTTAAATAATATAGTTGTTTTTTCAAGGGAATTGTTTTTAAATATCAAATTAAACCGGACTTCTATCGAGACTCGAGATAACACACGATTAATAAGGTACCGTCTTATATGGGCGTT
Organism: Fremontodendron californicum; assembly: GCA_030761205.1. Taxonomy (NCBI): domain Eukaryota; kingdom Viridiplantae; phylum Streptophyta; class Magnoliopsida; order Malvales; family Malvaceae; genus Fremontodendron; species Fremontodendron californicum. The sequence goes on from JAULJL010000005.1 coordinate 29,851,870, forward strand.
ATGAGGGTGCTAATCCTTCCCCACACGTAACCGACTCCCGAACTCGCACTTGTTTTCCCTGGTTCAAAGCCCAGACTTTAAAATTTGTTTTTTAAAAATGTTTTAATTAATTTTAAAATGTTTTACAAAAACCGATTTTAATAGGTGGCCAATTACACCTAGCCAAAAAAGATTGGTGGCGACTCTATTTCTTTTTCAATGTTGTTTTCAAACCCTCACAATTTTAAGCTAAGAGGAATTAAATTGTCTTTTCCTCTTCTTCTCCCCACACTTATTATTGTTGTTATTTTTAAACATCGCTTGACGGGAGATCACGTTACTACAGTCATTATACAATGAGTCACCATTTTGTAACATTTTCTTTCCCACACTAGGGATCCATTTATCAACCCAAATGTTGATGCCTTTTCCATCCATCACTTGCCAGATAACATTGTCTTTCAGAAACTCTTTCCCTTCATACAAACTGCTCCATACCCAAGAAGCTCTTGCTCCCTTCTTGGTTTCCAACAGTGAAACATTTGGGAAATATCTCCATTTTAAAATTTGGACCCAATAAGCATGAGGGTTTTCCAAGGCTCTCCTACCTTATTTAGCTAGCATAGGAAGATAAAAAGCTCTCAACTCCTTGAAGCCTATACCTCCCTCATCTTTACTGTGAGTAAGTTTGTCCCATCCAATCCAGTGAATTTTATTCTCTTTCTCTTATTGCCCCCACCAGAATTTAGCCATTAAAGAATTCAACTCACCACAAAGCTTTATAGGAAGTTTAAAACAACTCATAGCATAGGTTGGTAAAGCACATGCTACAGCTTTAATAAAAACTTCCTTACCTCCTTATGACAAAAGCTTTTGTTTACAACTCTCTAATCAAGCAAAAACCCTCTCTTTAATGAACCCCATGGCTTCATACTTCGTCTTGCCCCATAGTGAAGGAGTCCCCAAATAGTTTCATAGGTTACTGACAATTGTGATTTGGAGTTGTGCTGCCACCATGTTCCTCACTTCCTCTGGCACATTGGCTCCAAAGATGATACTTGACTTGTCAAGATTCATCCTTTGCCCGGAAGCATCACAATATTGTTGTATGACCCTGGCCATTCTTTGACGATTTAACAGATCAACTTTGAGAAAGAAGAGTGAGTCATCTGCAAAAAAAAGGTGAGATAAAATAGGACAATTTCTACTGAGCTTAATGTTGTAGACACCTAATTTTGTCCGGACCCCTTAAACAAGGTAAGTTCTTCCTTCAATTTCCTGAAATACAAATAATCTCCCCTTATTCCACAAATGGGTCTCCAAGACTTTAATTCGGAAGTCAATATGGAAAAGTCAAGCTGAAAAAGTCAACTTCAAAATAGTAAATCCTGAAAAGTCAACTACTAAAAAAGTCAACTTTCTGGGAAAATCAAGATTTGAAAGTGAATTGAACAATGGTGAAGAAATCTTGATAATCGGAGATTTACAACTGAAGATAGAGAGGTGGAAAAGACAAATGGCAAAATTCAACGTAGGAAAAAGCATGGAACTTGCAAATTTGGGGAAAAGTATGGAAATGGTCAAATTGGACGAAATTGAAAGTTCAGAATGGAATATTAATAATAAATAAGGATATTGAAAGGTCTAATTTGAAGTGGAGTTGAAGGAAGAATCGATTTGAAGAGAAAAAGGAAAATAAATATTTAATGCTTAAATGGAGAATTTTGCAAATTTGGGGAAAACTACAGAGATGGTCTAATTCGGTAAAATTGAAGCCCTTAGTTGGTGAGTGATCAATAAATAAAGATACCCCAAGTTCCAATTTGAAGTGGATCCAAAGGAAGAGCCGATTAAATATTTAATGCATAAATGGAGAATTTTACAAATTTGGGGAAAACTACTTAGATGGTCCAATTCGGTAAATTTGAAACCCTTAGTTGGTGAGTGATCAATAAATAAAGATACCCAAAGTTCCAATTTGAAGTGGATCCAAAGGAAGAGCCGATTAGAGGAGAAACTGGAAAATCAAGAAAATTCTCGATTTTGAGGAAAAAGAAAAAAACTAAATTGGAAAAGAATTCGAATGTAAAAGTTGGGAAAAATCGGTCCAACTTTAATTCAATATATGACAAAGGCAGTGAAAAAAGAAAATCTAAAAATTTGGCTCGTTTCGAGTAAAACCGAGGTTTCAAGTGCTAATGAGCAATTTTGGAAAATCCGAGAAAAATAGCATCCGAGGTCAAAAAATTGCGAAACCTTCCAGAACTGAGTTTTAGAATGGAAATAAGGAAATGAGAAATATAAAACCTGAAATTGGGGCTGAAACAAAGTATGCTAAATTCGGGAGACTAATCCGCAATTTTAAAGAAAAATTCTGGAAAAATAGAAAACGAGCTTGAAACTTATAAAAACTTCCAAAACTGAGTTTTATATTGGATGGAATGGATTGGAGAATAAAAATCCAATATTGGAGCTCAATGAAAATAGACAAAGTTCGGGGGGCACTAAACCAAAATTTTAGAGAAAAATCTGGGAAAAAATAAAAACAAGCTTGGAAAATTATGAAAACTTCCAGAATTGAGTTTTATATTGAATAGAATAGATTGGAGAATGAAAATCTAGAATCAGAGTTCAAATGAAAATAGACAAAGTTTGGGGGGCAATAAACCGAAATTTTAGAGAAAAATCTGGGAAAAATGCAAAACGAGCTCGAAAAATTATGAAAACCTCCAGAATTGAGTTTCATATTGGATGGGATGGATTAAAAAAGAAAATTCCAAAATTAGGGTCAATTTGCAAATAAATTAAGTTTGGAGGTCAAAATGTAATTTTTCCGAAAAAATCGAAAAAGACTATCTTGCAAATAAAAAATGAGGAATAGCCTGGAATTTTCCAGGCCATTTTTGGCCAGCTCATGAAAAAGAGAGAGAGGTTTGATCATTTTTGGCCAGTGGGAGGCCTCCGAATTGCAAAGCCATGTGAAGAGCATGTGAAGGCTATGTGGTGATGCCAAATGGATTAAAAATGCCACCTAGGAAGATATTTTGATAGTATGCCATATGACAATGACAAGTGGCATAGATATTTTGTAGAGATAGGAGACAAGAATAATTTAGGTGGCATTATTGGCCAATGAGAAGTTATAAAACCCTTAATTTAAGGGAAGCATCATGCAAAAATGAGATAAGAACCCTCAATTTAAGGAAAGCATCAATTTAAGGAAAGCATCATGCAAATAGGGGATAAGAATTGGCCATGTGGCAAATATGTTGGGAGAGCATGCAAAGCATGACTAAGGCTAAAAGATGAGCACTCTCACACTAACAAAAGGAGACCATTCGGCCCTAAAACGGAGAGGAGTTTTTTTTATTTTTGAAAAAAGCTATTAACTACACTCTTGAGGAAAAATGGAAGGAAAAAAAAACTCTCAAGGAAAAAAAGAAAAGAGGGAAAAAGGGAGAAAGAATGAGAAGTTTGAGTGCTTGATTTGGAAAAGCTTTTCTAGGTAGCTATTTCTTCTCTTCTTTTTCAATTATTTTCTTTGATTTCATGTTCTTTTTCTTTTCTTTTCCATGTGATTGTTAACTTTCTTTGTTGAATAAAGTGTTTTAAAAAATAAATTTCTAAAGGTTTTTCCTTTTCTTTTTTATTCTTTACAAAATAACAAAGGTTGCAAAATATTCCTAGAACATATTCACTTTGGCCGAAACTTTGGAGGCTTTATTGTGCTTATCTTTTACTTGATTTTCTTGCTTGCATGTTGATTGTGGGTTTAACTATTGTGGTAGGATAGATTTTATCCTTTGGTTTTTCTTTTAAAAAAATGAAATAAAAGGTGTGAGAAGCTTAAGGATCTTGATATTTATCAAGTGATTTTGGTTATGTGGGACTATGTCCAAAAAACCAACCATTGAGCCAATCTTCATTTCCTTTGTTTGTTTATATTTTCTTAGCTCATGATTGATTATTTTCATATGTTTGTTTTGTTGGAAAATCATGCATTCATACCATTTTCAACTTGATTTTTGGTTAAGACCAATCAATGGTCTCTAGCCAAAATCTCTTGTGCAAACTAGTGGAAAGAGTAATGGTTTATTAAGTTGGATATTTTGACTTTGGATAATATTTTCACCAAGCTTCTTTTATCAAAATAAAAAGCTTTTTTTACCATATTTAATAGACCCTTAGAGGACCTTCTGGTATTTTTTTTTCAGGATTTTTAGAATTTTTTATTAAAGGTGGTTTTCTGTAAAACATATTTTAGTTTACTGTTTTGTCTTTAAGGTAATTTTGGTCTAGGCATGTTTAGTCTGAATTTAAAACTGCTTTTTTTTATCATAAAGACCATCATGTTTCAAGTCTAAATTGATTTTTCCAGTTTTTTTTTTTTTTAATTTTTTACAAAGGTCAAAAAAATAACTTTGTAAAATCGGTTTTTAAGAGTCCAAACAAACCTTTTTAAGCTAGTAAAAATCTCAATTTTTTAAGAAGGGAGGGTTGACCCAAATCATGTAGCTACTATTTTAGATTATTTTCCATGTTATCTCAAGGATAAAAATTGGTTTTATAAAGATTGGATCATAGGTGGTTAATCCGGGTTTTAAAAAAAAAAAAAAAACTAGAGCCTTTTTAGGGACCATTTGGCCATAGGTGTTTTGCTACCCAAAAAAAAAATTGCATTTTTCTTAATCCGAGCCCAAAGTCATTCGGTTTAAAGATCCAATTTAAGTTTCTTTCAATGGTAGTCGGATACCTTCTTTAGGTATACGGATGTCATTACTTCAAGGGAGAAATACATATTCATGCATTGCGTATTTTAAAATGTTTTTATTTAATTTGACATAAAAACGTGCTTCTCGGTTTCCTAAACATTTGGCGAGAATTAATTTCTAATCTTTGCCGGGTTTGCCCAAGAGGTTAGGAAATTATTCAATGCACGTGATTATGAAATCGCAAGGCATGGATGAAAGAATTATTTCTCAAGCTTTGCCGGGTTTGCCGAGAAGTACAGTAATATTTTTCGAAATATGCTAGTCATGTGATTCCTCATATGAAAAATCAATTTCAATGTGTGCATATTCTATGATCATGCATATTCCATGATGAGATCATTTATCGATTAATGTCTTCATTTGTCATTTTGACCATGATAATTCTATGTTTATGAATATTTCATGATGATGTCATTTTATGATCTGATATTCATGTTGCCATCTTATTCATGTTGCCATCTTGATCATGATGTGTTGATGAATGTGAATATTCTATGATAAATGTCATTTTATGATTGTTGCCTATATGATCTCTTTGTATGCCATGTCATGATTTATTTGCTATGCAATAATAAGATTTTGCCATGTCTTGCTATGTCATTAATTCTTTTGGTCATATCATTTAGATTTTGCCATGTCATTCATTCTTTTGCAATGTCATAATAGGATTTGCCATTTCATTCATCCTTTTGGCCATGTCATTTATATTTTGCCATGTCAAGCATGCCATGTCATTAATTCTTTTGTCATATCATAATAGGATTTGCCATGTCATTAATTCTTTTGGCCATGTCATTAGATTTTGCCATGTCAAGTAGACCATGTCATTAATTCTTTTACCATGTCATAATAAATGTTTGCAATGCCATGATAATTGTTCATGTTGCTTAATTTATATTTTTGTGCCTTAGTATTGATTTGCATATTCATGACCATTTTTTTATGATTTAAAATGCATGAAAAATTGTTAAAGAATTTTTATAAAACAAGATTATTCCCGAGTTAAAATAATTCATGAGTTCTATGCTGGGTCTGTCGGGGAGGATATCATCAATTATCATTAACAACGAAATATCTTTTGTTCAGAAACGAGGGTGATTCGGAGAATTTTAAAATCAAGGAAAAAATTCATGTTTTGCCAAGTTTTTCGGAAAATACGAAAAATTTTATGTCAATGAATTTGGGATCATTCTCTAATAATATATTTATTTGTTTGAGGGAATTATTTTTAAATACCGAATATAAAAATCGACTTTCACCGAGACTCGAGATAACACACGATTAATAAGGTTCTATTTTATACGGACATTGTGGGAGTGCTAATCCTTCCCCACACGTAACCGACTCCCGAACCCGCACTTGTTTTCTCTGGTTCAAAGCACAGACTTCAAAATTGGTTATAAAAAATGTTTTGATTATTTTTAAAATGTTTTTATAAAAACCAGTTTTAATAGGTGACCGATCACACCTAACCAAAAAAGATTGGTGACAACTTCATTTCTTTTTCGAGATTGTTTTCAAATCCTCTCAATTTTAATTTAAGAGTAATTAAGTCGTCTTTTCCTCTTTTCCCCCTTTTTCAATGTCACTTGACGGATCCCGCGATGGATTCGTTACGACAAATACCTTGAAGGTAATTAGACTCAATAGCATGGTTAGTCATCCTTGAAAGAACATCTACAACAAATAAAAACAAAAAAGGTGAAAGTGGATCTCCTTGTCTAAGACCTCTAGAGAGCATTATAATGCCAGAAGACTTTGAGTTTATGACTAAAGAGTAAGTAACAGAAGTGACACACTCCATAATCCAACCAATCCATTGTTTATCAAAACCAATTTTAGTCATGACTGCCTCTAGGAAGTCCCACTCCGCTCTGTCGTAGGCTTTATTCATATCCACCTTTATTCCCATCTCATATCTCTTCCCCCTTCTTCTCAGTTTCAGAAAGTGAAAAGCTTCATTTGCAACAATCCGATTGTCCTGAATCTGTCTTCCTTCAACAAAAGCAATCTGGTTTTGAGTGATTAGTCCTCCCATTATTGACCTTATTCTATTAGCCATTACCCTGGATATCACTTTATAAATGAAGTTACAGAGGCTAATTGGTCTGAATTGAGCCACTGTTTTAGGACCCCTGACTTTCGAAATCAGCACTATGTCCATTTTGTTGATTTCTCTGAGTATTCTACCATTATGAAAAAGTTCTTCACAGCCCACACCACATTGTCCTTAACTATATCCCAGTACTTTTGAAAGAACAGACCATTAAAGCCATCAGGTCCTGGGGCCTTCAAAACCCCTAGCTAGAACACAGCTTCTTTAATTTCATCATCCTCAACCTGCCTTATCAACAACTCATTCTGTTCCCTGTTGATAAGTTGTGGCAAACAGTCCAGAACCTCCCCGCAACTCCTCTGACCCTCTGTCTTATAAAAGCTCTTATAGAAATCCACAAACTTATTAGTTAACATCTTTTCATCTTCAATCCAACTCCCATCATCATCCTTTATTCTCAAGATCTTATTTTGTTGCCTTCTTCTAATAGTTTATTGATGGAAGAACTTTGTGTTCTGGTCTCCACTTTGTAGCCAATTCACTCTTGATCTTTGATGCCAATACTTTTCTTCTTGTGTCCACACCTTATGCAACTCATCAATCAACAATGCCAATTCCATGGTTTCTTCCTCAGTTTGGACTCCATTTTGCAAGAGAGAAATCTGCTGCATAAGCTCCTCTATCTTCTGTCTATTATTGGGAAATTCCTTCTTGCTCCATTCCTTCAACATTTGCTTACATTGCTTCAGTTTTTGCACTAGTTTGAACGCATTAGATCCATTGCTCTCAACTTGCCACCCCTCCTTGATGACCTCCCTGCATTGAGCTTTCTCGATCCACATAGCTTCAAACTTGAACTTTTTAACCCCCTAGTGTCTTTGTATGATGAATCAACCAGAATAAGAGCATGGTCAGATCCAATAGCTGGCAGATGGAAGACTTGTGTTATGGGAAAGGTAGCACTCCTTTGATGTTTAGTAAAGCCCTATCCAGTCTCTCTTTTATTACCATTCCATTTCTATCACACATCAAAGTAAACTTGTGACCTTTATACTGGGCATCCATCAATTCACAATCATTAAGCAACCTCGAAAGCACTCCATGGTATATCCACTCTTGGGTCTTCTCCCCTCCTTTTCATGCGCCTCCAAAATATCATTTAAGTCTCCAAACATAGCCAAGAGCTAGTGATCCCCTGCCCTATCCTTCTAATATTATCCCAAACTTCCTGCCTCTCTTGAAACACAAGATTTCCCTAACCCCATGTAATTCCACTAATCGCACTATCTGTTCCAGTAACTACAGTATCTATAACTTTTTTTGTTCTTTCCAAAATCTGGATTTTGTGATCGTTTCTCCACCAGAGAGCCAAACCACCACCTATACCCTCCAGATCAACATAATACTTGTTGTCAAACTGCAGTTTTTTCTTTATTTTTTCAATCTTCTCCTCACCATTTTTTGTTTCCATCAAGAAGACTATATCTAGGTCATATTTTTTCCTAAGCTTTCTAAGAGCTTGAACTGTCAAGGCTGCCCCAATACCTTGACAGTTCTGATGGAAACTCAATTAAGAGTTGTAAACCCAAGTGCAGGTTATGTTCAAGTAATAAGTTCTCGGGTGTCCGAGGTCGAACCACAGGGAAGCGTATTAGTAAGTATAAGTTTATAAATATATAAGAAAAAGAAAATAAACAAGATATTAGGGAATCAATAACAAAGAAAGTAAACAAGATATTAGAGAACAAAATAAACAAAATAACATAAAAGCAATTAAACAAGATATAAAAAAAAACAATAAGAAAAGATGTTGAGGTTAGAGAATCCACTCTTGGTGTTATGCTAAGATTAATCTTGTTTTATTACACAATTGAAATCCACACATAAGGGAGGTTCCAACCGGAAGGTTTAGCAATTCAGTCCAAATTGTCCAACGTCCATAGCATATGATATTATGTTCATTTGGTGTCCTCAAAACTCATAAAAAGAGTCCAAGCATTCCTTATGCCAAGTTATATGTCTACAACAAATCAAGGTTATGAAACCAAGCATTTACTGTGCCATTTTCATTGTCAATAATGAATCAAGATCTCTACTTTGCAAGTATGATTTTAAACCAAAAGAAAATATTATCTATACTAGTGCTTATAAATGATGATTCATTTTAGCTCATGTTTAAGAGACTAACCTTAGCATTTACCAAGAGCTTCACCTCATCACCTCAACAATATGATTAGAAACACATACTAGATATGAATAAAATGAAAAGAAATGTAAGAAGAAAAAGAAGACTAGAGAAAGGAAAGAAAAAGAAAACTTAGAGAATTTTATTACAATGGCTATCCTACCAATGTATCAATGTATCCCAATACTCATCCAAGGCCCTCTATTTATACACATTTTGGAGGGCTAAATGACAAGAGACAAGCTTTACAAATTTCAAAGGTAGGTATAATAGGTGGGTGCATTTTTCTAACAATTTTCGTCATATTGTATGACAATTCTGATCAGCCAGCTTGATGGTCGATTTTGTCAATGTTGGAGGCTCGATCTGATAAAATGGTCTTCTAGAAAAATATACCCCTATCAGTTACGGATCCATAGCCGTTGGAATCAGATCATTTGCGCACGTGGATCGGAAGATATGGTCAAAATACCAAAACGGTGCAGAACAGACGTCATTGCACATCAGCCAACTTGATGGTCGATTTCGCTAGGGAAAACGACTCCGTTTCAAGAAGTGTAAAACATGAAAAAGATAGATATGCCTCTTAGCTTTGCAGGGATACAAAGTTCAGCCTTATTGCTTCAGTGAAACTCGAGATATAGCTGATATGGCAAAAGGTGTCGGAACTGGAACTGAACTGGATTTGCCCTTAATTCTAGTAATCTGAAATCACTCAAAGAAACTTGTGAAAAACACCAAATTACATAAAAATATAAAAGATCATAAACACAATTAGACTAAACAATAATAACTCGTATTTGACACAAAACAATAATAAAACATAACTAAAAACTATATAATTATACGAGTTATCACACCCCCATACTTAGATTGTTGCTAGTCCCTAGCAACGACTCAATAAAAAAAAATAATAATAAAATAAGAAAATCTAATCTAATCCATTTTCGTAGGAAATCACGGTGGCACTTAGCATGTGACACAAGCCTTTAAACCCCTAGGTGTCCCTAGTGGACGAGTTTAGTCTCGTGAGGGTTTACTAGGACGATACCCACAAACATTGAAGACATAAGAAAAACTAAAAATAATAATTATAACTAATCCTTCCAATATAAATTAGAGATAATCATTGGACAAGTCTTAAAAACTAATCAATAGCTTAAAGAAATTCACAAAAGATCTTGCTTGAATGTAAATAGTTTGAGTTAAGCCAATAATAACATAACATATTTCAATCAAAATAGTGTATATTCAAACTTAATCTCAACTTCTCACATGGGATACTCTCTTGATTTTCACTCTTTAAAGTAGTGGTAAAGTGTTTACACTCAATCAATCTCATGAAAACACTTCTACCATATGCTTGCTTGTCCACCTATTCTCCACTATTTAGATCATACAACTTCATAAATCAAGAGGTCTTTATTCAAGGTTGTAATGGGGCCAAAGGGTTATAATGTGGTTAAAGAACAAAAGGATAAAGATATCACAAAGGTTCCAAAGAGTTCATAGATTTTAGAGACATAATAAGATCATACAAATAAAACTTCTCAAAACTCTTATAAAGCACATAATAACATAGGCTAAATATTCATGTTGAGCCTTTGCATCATTCTAACCAACTTTGTAACATCTTTTTCTAGAAGTTCAAGAGAAGATTTTTTTTTTTTTTTTTTAATATGGGAATGTATTTGACAATGATCCCTTTCTTTTTCTCTTGACTTTTTCTTTTCTTTTCTTCCCCCACACTTATCTTTTGTTTCTAACCCAAATTTTCAAATAAAAATATCCCTTGTTTTTTTGCAATATGTCTCAAAATATAAAATTCATCTTTAGAACAAGGGTAAGGATATAAGCATATTTAGGCTAGGTGTAAGTTGTGGTTACCAATAAAACATCATATTTAATGTAGGCTCAAATTGGCTCACTAGTGGGGATGTTCTCGTAGAACATTAATAATGGATGGCTGTTTGGCTCTGGTTATAATCCTAATGCCTCTATCATATTCATGTTGTCACATGTATCAATATAGTCTCAAACGGTTTAAAGCAAGTTCTAGAGAATCATGTAATCATAAGAGCACTCAAGAAAGAAATTAGATTGATTTGTATAATGCATCAATCATTATAGGCTCAAAAACTCACAAAGATGATTATACAAGTCAGATTAAGTCTAAACATGCTTCTTTCTCAATCAACATATCATATTAACATTGGCTCATAAAAAGGTTGACATCAAGCTCAATTCTCATGAAAATCTTCTCACTAATAAATCTGTTTTAGACTTATGCAATTCATATCTCATCATTGTATTGAAAGTAACTAAAAAAAAACACACTAAGTCTAAACATGCTTTTTTCTTTGTTTTTTTTTTGTTTTTTTTTTGTTTTTTTTGAAGAAGAAGATTAAATCAAACTGACAAGGTATGTCTCAAGTCTCCCTTACTCAGACCTTGTTCAGAATGAATACTTCTAAATGTCTTAAAACACAAAAATTTTTTTTTTTTTTAGCAAAATATGTCCCTTACCCCCTACTAAAATATGACATTGTCCCCAATGTCAAATTTTAAAGGTAGAATTTAGGAGATATTACCTGCAGAGGTTGCTAACCACTTATTATAACTGAGACACAACAAACAAAATGTTAGATAATGTCACAAAGACAAAGTGCAATCCACTCCTTGCTCGTCCATATCTCTTTTTCTTTTTCCGAGCGTTTGCGAAACAACCGTAGCAGATAAACACTCATAAGCTTGTAGCTTTTTGAGTAAATCTTCAATGGTTGTAGCAGAAATTATGGTTCTCCTTGCCTCTGAAAACATGAATCCATTATCCACAGCATTATCTAAATATGAAAGTAAATTACTAAAATAACCATTAATATTAAGCAAACCAATGGGTTTCTTATTTGTGACCAAAGATGACCAAGAAGCCACGCAAGCTATTTCTTCCAATGTACCCAGACCTCCTGGTAAGGCAATGAATGCATCGGCAGAATGGTACATGATTGTTATCCGTTCAGGGATACTCCAGACTTGTATTTCCTTACCCACGGTAGGTCCACAAAAATCTGTGAATAGTTTTGGCACGATTCCTAGAACTGGACTTCCTCCGGCGTGTGCTGCTGTAGCGACTGCTCCCATTAAACCCGTACTACCGCCTCCATAAATCAAGTGGATCTTTTGTTGGGCAAGTATTACTCCAACTCTTATGGCTTCATCAGCGAATATGTTATTTTTCCCTGGATAAGCACCTCCAAAGACACAAATTTTTTTAATGCGCTGGGACGAAGTGCTTTCCATTTTTTTTCTTTTTCGAGTGCCTGAAAGAGAATGAGTACATGGTGTAATATATAGATGACTGAGTAGTGAATCAGACAAGAGTAATAATGTCGCCGAAAGTGTATTTGACCTGTCAGAAGAAAATGTTAACCTAACAAAAGATTTTTGCGTGATTTCAGGAAGAAAATCAAAAAAAGAAGAAAAATCAACCGTAAAAGACTAATGCAAAAAAAAAAGAATAATTACACAAATCGAACAACACGTAAACTAAACCGAAATAAAATTATTGCAAATCAAACCAAAAGCTGAGAAGTCATTTATTGTAGTTGTGATTGTGGCTCACATCTTCCTCTGGTTTTACGTCCAGAAACGGCTTAAACGCCTTCTATGAGTCGAGGATATGCTTCCCATCCAGTTTTCTTACAAGCTGGCAAACAGGGTCTTTTAACATCAGATTCCCAAGATGTTGCCATTCCCTTTGGAATTGCGGCCATAAATCAAGAATTTCTCTTTGTACGTCTCCACTAGGATGCGTCTCAAGAGAAAGTTGGATATTACCCAAATTCTCCTTACTCAGTCCATCCTTAATGAATTCAATTTTATCATCTCGATTAGAGGACGGAATCCCAATAGAACGACATTTACCGTTACACGTCCATCGTGCACACTTGTGGCAATTTGAACTCATGCGCTTTGCTCGTCGCTTCTTTGCATAAGTGCTTCTACCTGTACCTGGTAAATGCAAAACAGGAAGATATTCATCTTCACGTACCTTGGCTTCAATTATCCAACGTATGTCTTCAGGAATCCCTTTGTTCATAAGCATTCTTAATCTTTCTAATCGAACTTGGTAAAGCTTCAGTAAAATATTCCGAGGAAAAGGAGGAAATCGTTTCTGCAATCTTTTGAGAATATCATCCATCCTGAAAAAAAAATGAAATAAAATAAAATGAAAGAGAAATTTATATACAATATCAGTTTTGTGGGTAGCTGATGGAACCGACTTAAATAATCACGGAGTACCGTTATCCGCCATTTAACCGGGGTAAAAAAAAAAAAATTATATTTACATCTAGTTATTTTCAAAACAAGGATCAGAAAGAAAAACAACCTCTTCTTGAGTAACATGATTTTCCAAAAAGAGTTTGAGTCTTTGTCCATTTACCTTGAATACGTTACCATTTTGCGGATTCTCAATGTCAACTGCTCCATAATGATACACATGCTTAACCACAAATGGGCCAGTCCATCTTGATCTCAACTTACCAGGAAATATGTGAAGTCTAGAATTATAAAGTAGAACTTTTTGCCCAACATTAAATGTTTTTCTTGAAATTAACTTGTCATGAAAGGCTTTAGTTCTTTCTTTATGAATTTTAGAATTCTCATATGCATCATTTCTGAGTTCCTCAAGTTCATTTATTTGTAATTTTCGTAAATTAGAAGCGTCATCAAGGTTTGAGTTGAACATTTTAATGGCCCAATATGCTTTATGCTCAAGTTCCACAGGTAAATGACAAGGTTTTCCATAAACTAGCCTATAAGGAGACATGCCCAATGCTGTTTTAAAAGCTGTTCGATAGGCCCATAATGCATCGTTAAGTCTAAGAGACCAATCTTTGCGATTTGGATTAACTGTCTTTTCCAAAATTTGTTTAATCTCCCTATTTGCTAATTCTACCTGTCCATTTGTCTGCGGGTGATAAGGGGTTGCAACTTTGTGTGTAATGGCATATTTCTTCATTAATGTTTCAAAAACCTTGTTGCAAAAATGTGTTCCCCCATCGCTTATGATAGATCGAGGAATTCCAAATCGACTCAAAATATTTTCTTTTAAAAATTTAATCACTGTTTTGTGATCATTATTTCGACATGGAATTGCCTCTATCCACTTTGAAACATAATCTATTGCAACTAAAATGTATAAGAAACCAAAAGATGGTGGAAATGGTCCCATGAAATCAATACCCCAACAGTCAAAAATTTCAATTACAAGAATTGGGTTCAAAGGCATCATGTTTCTTTTCGAAATGGAACCTAATTTTTGACAACTTTCACATGACTTGCAAAAATTATGTGCATCTTTGAACAAAGTTGGCCAGTAAAATCCACACTGTAAAATTTTTGCAGCAGTTTTCTTTGATGAAAAATGACCACCACATGCCTCGGAATGACAAAACTTAATTACACTACTTACCTCATTGTCGGGAATGCATCTTCGAAAAATCTGATCAGGACAATATTTGAACAAGTAAGGGTCATCCCAATAGAACTTCTTTACCTCATTCAGAAACTTCCTTTTATCTTGTGTGCTCCATTGAGAAGGAATTTTTCCTGTAGCAAGAAAATTAGCAATGTCAGCAAACCAAGGTGTCGTGGAGACAATTAGAAGTTGTTCATCAGGAAAAGTATCATTTATTGGTGAGGTTCCAAAAGATTCATCACAAACAAGTCTTGATAAATGATCAGCCACCACATTTTCTACTCCTTTTTTATCTCGAATGGTGATGTCAAATTCTTGCAGCAAAAGGATCCACCTCAGCAACCTAGGTTTTGCATCCTTCTTAGAGAGAAGATATTTTAAAGCTGCATGATCACTAAAGACAACAATTGATGATCCAACAAGGTAAGATCTGAATTTATCCAATGCAAAAACAACTGCAAGTAATTCCTTTTCTGTAGTGGAATAATTCATTTGGGCTCTATTTAAAGTTTTACTTGCATAGTAAATTACATGTGGTTTATTATCTTTCCTTTGTCCTAACACAGCACCAACAGCATAGTCACTAGCATCACACATTATTTCAAATGGTAAGGACCAATCAGGAGATCTCATAATAGGAGCAGTAGTGAGCATATTTTTGAGTTTTTCAAAAGCATCTTCACAATCTTTAGTCCATTCAAATGCAGTGTCTTTCATTAAAAGATTACATAGAGGTTTAGATATTGTGCTAAAATCTTTTATGAATCTTCTATAAAAACCTGCATGTCCCAAGAATGACCTAATGTCCTTTACTGTCTTTGGTGTGGGTAGATTAGCAATCAATTCAAGTTTTGACTTGTCTACCTCAATCCCTTTTGCAGAAACAATGTGACCTAGTACAATACCTTTAGTGACCATGAAATGACATTTTTCCCAATTAAGAACAAGATTTTTTTCTTCACACCTAATCAATACATTTTTCAAATTGGCTAAGCAATCATCAAATGAATCACCAGAAACAGAAAAATCATCCATGAAAATCTCAAGATTACGTTCAATCATGTCACTAAAAATGCTAAGCATGCATCTTTGAAATGTGGCAGGGGCGTTACATAATCCAAATGGCATTCTACGATATGCAAAAGTACCAAAAGGACATGTAAAAGTGGTTTTCTCTTGGTCCTCAAGTGCAATGGCAATTTGATTATACCCAGAATATCCATCTAGAAAACAATAAAACTCATGCCCTGCAACTCTTTCTAAGATTTGATCCATGAAAGGCAAAGGGAAATGATCTTTCCTCGTCACTGAGTTAAGTTTCCTATAGTCAATGCACATGCGCCAACCAGTAACAGTCCTAGCTGGAATTAATTCATTGTTTTCATTTTTAACTACAGTAACTCCAGATTTCTTAGGTACGACTTGAGTAGGACTTACCCATTTGCTATCAGAGATAGGATAAATGATTCCATTATCTAGAAGTTTAATGACTTCATTTCTCACTACTTCTTTCATATTAGGATTAAGCCTTCGTTGCATTTGTCTAGAGGGTTTAGCATTTTCCTCTAAATAAATATTATGTGTGCAGATTAATGGGCTTATTCCCTTTATGTCAGCTAAGGTCCATCCTAATGCATTTTTGTGCATCTTCAAAAGTTGTAACAACTTACCTTCTTGTAGTTCATCAAGATGTGAAGAAATTATGACTGGAAAAGTTTCACTCTCACCCAAAAAGGAATATTTTAGCTCGGATGGCAATGGTTTTAACTCCAGCTTGGGTGGTTCAATAGTTGATGGTATAGTGACATTTGTAAGTGATGGTAGTTCCTCAAACTTTTGTTTCCAACAATGCTTATCCTGAAAAGATTTTAACAAAGAATCAGTGTGTGAAATTTCTGAAGCATTATCAAACTCATATTCAATTAAATAAGCTTCTAAAGGATCATGGAATGTGGTAGTGGTGAGATGTTCATGAACAAGTTCTTCAATGAAATCCACTTCATGTACTTCTGAATTATCACCAGGTTGCTTGCAAATGTTGAACACATTTAATTCTAAAGTCATATTTCCAAAAGAAATGTTCAACATACCATTCCTGCAATTTATCAGAGCATTAGAAGTTGCAAGAAATGGACGGCCTAATATAACAGGAATTTGAACATTTGGATTTGAAACAGGATGTGTGTCCAAAACAATAAAATCAACAGGGAAGTAAAAATTATCAATTTGAACCAAAACATCTTCAACTATCCCTCGAGGAATTTTTACAGAACGATCAGCTAGTTGAAGTGTAACAGGTGTTTCCTTGAGTTCACCTAAACCTAACTGTTGATAAACAGAAAAAGGCAAAAGATTAACACTAGCACCAAGATCAAGCAATGCACGTTCTATTCTAGTGTTTCCAATGATGCATGAGATTGTTGGACATCCAGGATCTTTGAATTTTGGTGGAGTAAGGTGCTGAATGATTGAGCTCACACTTTCCGTCAAAAATGCTTTCTTTTGTACATTATGTTTCCTTTTAACTGTGCACATGTCCTTAAAAAATTTAGCATAAGATGGAACTTGTTTGATTGCATCCAATAAAGGAATGTTAATCTTAACTTGTTTGAAAAGTTCATAATTTTCTGCATTTTGATTCAAATTCTTTATTGTTTGCAACCTTTGAGGAAAAGGAGCAGGATGCATACCTTTTTCTTTGTCCAAATTTTCAAGAAGTTCAGACTTACCATCATCCTTACCATTACTTTTCGGAGGGGAAAGAGGATCTTGGTCTTTTGATGGAATCTTTTTGTCAATTGCCTTTCCACTTCGAAGAGTTGTGATAGAACTGGCATTTTCCTGTTGAGTTTCATTGGAGCAAGAAACAAGACATTGAGTAGAAGGGTTAGGCTGAGGTTGAGCAGGAAACTTACCTTTTTCTTGAGTGCGTAATGAAGCTGTCAATGTGGACAAGGTGTTTTTGATCTCATTGATGTCCTGTGAAGTCCGGCTATTCACATTTGCTTGTGTTTGCATGAATGCTTGCAATGTCTCTTCCAAGGTTTGTACACGTGAAGGTTGATAGGAAAAAGTGTTGCCCGGCTTTTGAGATTGTGGTACCTGAACATGATTATTATTCCGCCAACTGAAGTTGGGATGATTTCTCCATTCAGGGTTATATGTTTCAGAGTAAGGAGAAGGAAAAGGCTTTTTAAATGTGTTTATGGAATTTACTTGATCATGCAACGCTTCTTTAAGAATGGGAATGTTTGGACATTCAGAAGTGGGGTGTCCCATGATTTCACAAATTCCACAACTTTCTTCATTTTTAACCGTTTTGACTTCTTTTACTTCTCTAAGTTCCATGGCTTCAATCTTTCTAGCCAAATTAGCTACTTTAGCTTTTATCTCATCTTCTTGACTAAAATGATATTTTCCTCTGTTAGAAACAAGATTAGATCTATTGGAACTTTCAGAGGAATTATCTGTGTGCCAGGCTTGAGAGTTATCTGCCAAATGGTCTAGGTAGTCAAAGGCTTCTTCAGGTTCTTTTTCTAGAAACTCACCGTTACACATTGTTTCAACAAATTGTTTAGTTTCGGGAGTTAAACTTTCATAAAAGAAACTAATAAGACGCCATTTTTCAAAACCATGATGTGGACAAGAACTTAACAAATCTTTAAAACGCTCCCAGCACTGAAAAAATGCTTCATTTTGATTTTGATTGAAATTTTGAATCTGTCTTTTCAAAGCAGTAGTTTTATGTGCTGGGAAAAATTTCTTTAGAAACTCAGTTTGTAATTCTTGCCATGTGCCAATTGACCTTGGTTTTAAATTATGAAGCCAAATTTTTGCTTTATCTTTTAAAGAAAAAGGAAATAATTTTAGCTTGACAATTTCATTTGTACATTGTTGGTCATTAAAGGTGACACATACATCTTCGAAGTCTTTTAGAAACGAGTAAGCACTTTCCGATTCCAACCCATAGAAATTTGGAAGCAAAGCTATCATACCTGGTTTAAAACGAAAGTTGTTTGCATTGAGAGGAAAAATAAAACAAGAGGGTGATGAGCTTCGAGTTGGTTGCAAGTAGTCACGCATGGTGCGTACTTGTCTGTTCTCATCTTCAGCATGAACACTTTCATTGTCAGCCATGGTAGGAGTTGTATTAGAAAGATTACCTGAAAAAGTTTCACAATAAAATCTAACTAAACGACGAGATCTAAAATCACGTCGCCAAACAAGCATAAAACAAAGTTAATATACAAAATTAGGCGGTATAACCAGCCAATAAAAATAAATATAAACAAATTAGGCGGTATAACCAGCCAATAAAAATAAATATAAACAAATTAGGCGGTATAACCAGCCAAAAAAAAATAAATATACTTATAAACTTATATACTTAGTATTGCTTCCCCGGCAACGGCGCCAAAAACTTGATGGAAACTCAATTAAGAGTTGTAAACCCAAGTGCAGGTTATGTTCAAGTAATAAATTCTCGGGTGTCCGAGGTCGAACCACAGGGAAGCGTATTAGTAAGTATAAGTTTATAAATATATAAGAAAAAGAAAATAAACAAGATATTAGGGAATCAATAACAAAGAAAGTAAACAAGATATTAGAGAACAAAATAAACAAAATAACATAAAAGCAATTAAACAAGATATAAAAAAAAAACAATAAGAAAAGATGTTGAGGTTAGAGAATCCACTCTTGGTGTTATGCTAAGATTAATCTTGTTTTATTACACAATTGAAATCCACACATAAGGGAGGTTCCAACCGGAAGGTTTAGCAATTCAGTCCAAATTGTCCAACGTCCATAGCATATGATATTATGTTCATTTGGTGTCCTCAAAACTCATAAAAAGAGTCCAAGCATTCCTTATGCCAAGTTATATGTCTACAACAAATCAAGGTTATGAAACCAAGCATTTACTGTGCCATTTTCATTGTCAATAATGAATCAAGATCTCTACTTTGCAAGTATGATTTTAAACCAAAAGAAAATATTATCTATACTAGTGCTTATAAATGATGATTCATTTTAGCTCATGTTTAAGAGACTAACCTTAGCATTTACCAAGAGCTTCACCTCATCACCTCAACAATATGATTAGAAACACATACTAGATATGAATAAAATGAAAAGAAATGTAAGAAGAAAAAGAAGACTAGAGAAAGGAAAGAAAAAGAAAACTTAGAGAATTTTATTACAATGGCTATCCTACCAATGTATCAATGTATCCCAATACTCATCCAAGGCCCTCTATTTATACACATTTTGGAGGGCTAAATGACAAGAGACAAGCTTTACAAATTTCAAAGGTAGGTATAATAGGTGGGTGCATTTTTCTAACAATTTTCGTCATATTGTATGACAATTCTGATCAGCCAGCTTGATGGTCGATTTTGTCAATGTTGGAGGCTCGATCTGATAAAATGGTCTTCTAGAAAAATATACCCCTATCAGTTACGGATCCATAGCCGTTGGAATCAGATCATTTGCGCACGTGGATCGGAAGATATGGTCAAAATACCAAAACGGTGCAGAACAGACGTCATTGCACATCAGCCAACTTGATGGTCGATTTCGCTAGGGAAAACGACTCCGTTTCAAGAAGTGTAAAACATGAAAAAGATAGATATGCCTCTTAGCTTTGCAGGGATACAAAGTTCAGCCTTATTGCTTCAGTGAAACTCGAGATATAGCTGATATGGCAAAAGGTGTCGGAACTGGAACTGAACTGGATTTGCCCTTAATTCTAGTAATCTGAAATCACTCAAAGAAACTTGTGAAAAACACCAAATTACATAAAAATATAAAAGATCATAAACACAATTAGACTAAACAATAATAACTCGTATTTGACACAAAACAATAATAAAACATAACTAAAAACTATATAATTATACGAGTTATCAAGTTCCAAGCTATAGCCTTCAATGCTCCTGGGTGGCTGTTAAAGGCCAACCACCAACACCTTTTACATTCCACTCCTCACCATTTGTTTATGCAATCCTCCATTCCCTTACTGGTTCTTCCACAAGAATAGATCCTATCTCCTTACTATTGTTATGGCTATTTCTTTTCCTAAGCTTCTCATTTCTTTTCCTAGGTATAATAATTCTCCTACTCTTCTGTTTTACTAGATTCTTGATCCCAAGCTCCCTTTCTCTCACTTCTTTGGTTATACCAATCCTTTCAGCCACTACCTTCCCCTCACCCAATATTCTTCTTTTCTTAACAAGAGTTCCCCTTCTTCCATTTCCTCATATTCAACCTTTTTCTTTCTGAGCTTTAGATGATCCAGCCCATTTTCCAATCTTACAATGGCCTGGTTTTCCCCTTCCTGCTCAACATTTCCACTTACTTCTTTCCCACCCCCATACTCCTCCCTATGTTCCTCCTGTGGCAATTCCACAATGTAATAATCCCTTCTCTCTTCGTCTCATTTATCCTCTCCTCATACCCATTCTTTTCTATAGTATCCTCACTCTAGTAAACATCATAAGGCTATATCCACTAGATTCCCACTGATTCCCTATATCCCCTACCTCTCCCCATTCCTTACTTCCTAATCTTAATTCTCTGCCCTTTTGAGTTTCTTCTTTCGAAATATTTGGGTTATAAACTGAGTTTTCCATAGTGACATGATGTCTTTTCTCATTTGGATTTTCTACTTTTGAAGGGGGCTTGGTACTCTTTTCCAGGTTGTTTGAGTTTGGTATGATAGGTAGGGTAGTGTTTGGTCTTTCAGAATTAATGGTTAGGTTAGTATGGCTATAGATTTTTCCTTTTTGGTTAGAGGACTGTGTTTGCATTAGTGTATCAGAGACAAAATGCAGAGACTCGTTACCTTGTTGGCTTGCACTTGCTTTTTCTGCTTCCACTGCTTGACTTCCAATCGCTTCTCTTCCCGCCACTTTGCCAAATGTTCCCTTAACAAACTTTTCAACTGCATCCCAACAAACTCTCACACGCCTAGGATAGTCTTCCACCTTACGCGCCACCATTGCAGGAGGCTCTCCAGGTTTCTACAGGTCCGTTTCTTGACCTTTTCTTCCATCCCCTTCCTCCTTTAGCTCCCTTGCTAGCATTGCTCTCAGAAAAGGTCCGTATCTAGAGCAAAGATTTCCATTTCTTGCCATTTTCCTTTCTTCCAAACACTATTTCTCCACATACCCAAGCTTACCGTAGTTGTAACAGAAATCTGAGAGCTTCTCATACTTCAGCTCTGCCCAAACCCTTTCTGCAATTCTTCGTGGTACCCAAAACCCTTCTACTAACGATTCCTTAAATAAGATTGCTATCTTTACTCTCGAAAAACTCCTGCCAATTCCCTCTCCACACATCGGGTCTTCAGCTGTCACAACTCTTCCCAACAATCCACCAATTGTTTCTGCATTCTTTCTAGAGAGCATCTCCAATGACAGGTTATGTATTTGCGACCAAAAAAAAAAAAAACTTCTGTGAAGTCAACTTCCTTCAATGCTTTTCTCATGGGTCATTTCGGCAAGTTGAGACAAGATCCCATTACTATTTACTGACCAAGGGCCATTTGCCAGCGCCACTTCTAGACTCTTCTCATTGTTGAAGGTGATTCCGTAGAGATTCCCTTCCAATTCTCTAATTGTCGGGGCCTCCCTAATTGACCACATTCCTCTCAAGATCCCCAAGACACCTCTTCTATTCAGGTTCTTATCAACCATAACTCTCACGATTAATCTCGCAATCGTATCCACGATCTCATTACTTTCTTCCAACGTAATTTCCATCCTTCCAATCACCAAGATTTGCCTATTTGTGAACAAGCAGGTTTTCCCAGTGCAATTTCCTCAAAACAAGCGTTGATATTATGGATTGAATAGAGAAGGAGTCCTAATTTCTAGACTCAATCAAGAAACCCTATCCTAAAAGCTCTAGACCTAAACCAAGAACATTTACAAAACAGTCAATGAAACTCTATCAAGAAAGCCTAAACTCTCAAGGATGACAGAAGACACTAAGAATGACAGAGGACACTAAGTAAACCGATTAAACAAGATAGAAAAAAGAAAATACTCAAAAAACTAAGCAAGAACTGAGAAAGAGAAAAACTCCCAGAGAAAAAAAAGAGAAAAAAGTGAGGTGGAAAAAAAAGTCCATTAAAGGATTCAAAATAGTGTTTAATTCTATGGCATCTTCCTTGAATGAGCATAAATTATGATATCTCTTTCAATTGAAATGTTTGAGTTATTTCCCTCAATCCATATAGCAACAACCATCAACAAATTGATGATTATAAACTTGTTGATCAAGAATAGCATTTACTATACAATACGAGTTTTGAAATCTTCAACAGAAGATATATCCTTTAATCTCCGCAAGACTTTGGCATATGAATTTTCTTCTAAATTTTTCATTAATTAGCATCTTCAGAATTTTTTATAAAAGCATAATTTGAAAATAACATGCATTATTTTCTTTTGAACCAATAATGAAACCCGTGTATCTAAATGAAACTGATATCAGTTAAAATTCACTACAAACTTTGCACCTTGGAATTAACATCAGTAAAAATTCACTATAAACTTTGCATCTTGGAATGGTTAATTGTCTTCGCAAACAAATGTACTACAGCATTAAGATCATTTTAAAAAAATAATGCTTAGCTTTTTTTTTTTTCATTTTTTTTGTCATTTGGCACCCAAAAAAGATAATTTTAAAGTCTCCACGAAGATTTCTACTAGTTGGCTTAATCATATCATTCAAAGATTAAAGTTCTAAAACTCGTCTTTCTTTTAAAAATACGAAAAACAAAGAGAGAGAGAAAAAAATGGTCTTATCTTAATTGTTATTAAAATTTTCAAATTAAAATGAATTTATATAGAATAAATGAGTTAGGATAATGTTAGCACCTGATAAAAACTTGTGTTCATTAGTCTCATAAATGCTGGCAAAAAAGCAGAATAAGATGTTAAATGTTAGAAATTTTGACATGCAGAAAGGTAAAGCGATATGCAAAGGAGATTTTGCAATGACATTCACCTTTTCTGAAGATGACGATGTTGCACTGAAATTTCATGACTTAGACTAAATACCCATATGATGATAATTAATAAATATGAAATTCTTTGAATATGAAATTCGATGCTCGGAACTCGAGCTCGATCAAATTTCACTTTTAAAGTTGAAGCTTGATTCGAGATAAAAATTGAATTGTTCGAGCTCGTTCTATTAGGCTCATTTACCTAGTAAAAAATGAGCTCGATTCTCATGCTCGATTTTAAACTCGATTATTTGTGCTCGAACTCAAGTACGAATTGAGAGTTTACAATACTAATTAAAAATATATATATATATATATTAAAAAAAAAAATCGATTAGACTCGCGAACTACTCGAGTTAAGCATTATGATACTCGAATTCAGTTCGCTCGATATCTTGAGCTGCTCGAGTTTGAGCTCAATTCGATAATGACCGAACCGAATTCGAGTTTTTTTAAATCAAAC
This sequence comes from Fremontodendron californicum, assembly GCA_030761205.1. Lineage (NCBI taxonomy): Eukaryota > Viridiplantae > Streptophyta > Magnoliopsida > Malvales > Malvaceae > Fremontodendron > Fremontodendron californicum. The sequence goes on from JAULJL010000005.1 coordinate 29,875,823, forward strand.
CCGAATAACTTGCGAACACATATGCCTTATTTACAACCTAAGTTAGACATGTTGGTAAAGCAAAGGCTTTTGGCCGCAATACAAGAATGAATATTCAGCAATCTCCACTGCGTTTGTTTCCTATATTCTAGATTGAAAGCTCTAGTCCTATGAGGTTGGGGTGAGGTTTCAGAGTTAATTATTCATCACTCGCCTCAATAATTGGGACCATAGCAATTATCAAACACACATATACATGTCAAAGACAGACCAACAATTTAAATGAGTAAATAAATAATGAAAAAGGAAATTTGTCTCATCCGAATGGTTTTCCAAAAGAGCTGTCTTTGGATTGAAATGGGTGCTTATTTATCAAGTATAATCCACGATACTATGGAAAAAGTAAAAGAGTAAATGGAGTAATAATTTCCAAAATTGGCACAAAAAGGCAAATCCATTATAGAAATATTAAACGGGGGAATCATTTAGGGACGTCCCATTGCTGGGATTTAAGACTCTCCCTGGCCCAAATCTATTTCATAGGTTTAGAGTTTAGAATTTTTTTTTTTTCAAAAGAAACCGTAATTTGTAATTTGAAAATAAAAGAAAAAATTACCGATGCTGAAATTCGAACTCTAAATTTGCTAGATACTATCAAAAAATGATTACATGAACCAACTTAGTTATACTCCGAATTAAATTTATACCTTTTTCTAGTGTTTCCTTCCGCCATTCAAACTTCCATTCTTTTGTCAACTTTCCACTTTTCCTCTTGCCTTTCTGATACACTTGGACTAGACTTAGGCACCCCCATCCCCCCCGGCCCCTACACTCAATTTCTCACCAGATGATGCCATCGTAACATCACAGTTGCCCACTTGAGCTGATTCCTACTTCGGAGTGAAACAGAGAACTTAATTTGAACTGACAGAATTTCCGTAGAGGAAAACTACTTTTCCAGGACAACAAACCAGTTACACTTTGGCCAATTACACAGTTGAATTCTCCATTAGGAGTTTCAATAATGATAAGTGCATAGGTTTCCATCAGACTACATACTATTCATTGACAAATTTGATGTAGCCTTAGCCTGCCTCTTTTGTTGCAGAGTTAGTCAAGGAGGCTATACCAAGTTCCCCACAAGCACAAGCACACCCGCATGAAATTCATGTGCTTCGGGACCCACGACAGCCACCTCCCCAGCCCCTCACCTCTGACAGGATACCAGAAATCCTGTTTGTAGAATAGCAGAAAACAACAGTGCATGCATACACAAAAAAGAACACGTAACTCAGGCATAGACTCGAGAAACAAGACAGGCGTATAATTACAAACCATGAAGCAGAAAGTCGACACCGTTAATGGTCTTTGTATATAGACAGTTATCATTGCTTTAAAGTGGTAATAGCACCTTCAAAAGAGGTTGTAAGAGAAAAGGCAAGGGCAGGCTATGTGGTTGTAAGTTGTAACTGCGGGGAGAAAGTACCAAAGATATGTGAAAATATTTCTAAAAGTTTTTTTGTCTCCTCAACATTTTTAGAAACCAAAAAGGCAAAACCCAAACTAAGCACACATACAGTATGCGACTCTGTTTGACTATACCGCCCAAACCTTCCTCTTTAAATTCTCCTCTGCCTTTCATTTCCTTGGGCTCTTCTACACCTCTCCTTTAGATTTTACCCACAGAACATCCAGAAGCCCTCTCTCTCTCTCTCTCTCTCTCTCTCACACACACACACACATACAAAACAGACCCACAAACATATCCTCAAGAGATGAAGTCACCAGCTTGTGGCTTTCTCAAACAAAACAACGTTACATTCCTTCGATTTTTCCTGATTCTGGTGTTGAGCTGTATCCCTGATAGAACCAACCTTTGTTCCAACCACTCTTTTGACACCCCAACCATTCCACCTCATTCAGGCTCCTCCAGTATTCCTTTGTCTTTGAAAACACTTACTCTAGATGGCTACTTCAGTTTTGAGAACATTGAATATGCAGCCAAAGACTTCGGTAACATATATCACCACCACCCGATAGCAGTTCTACACCCAAAATCAGTTTCTGATATTTCTTCCACAATAAAGCACATCTTGGATATGGGTTCTGCAACAAAGTTAACAGTTGCAGCTAGAGGCCATGGTCACTCCCTTCAAGGTCAGGCACAAGCCTACCAAGGCGTGGTTATCAACATGGAATCACTTGAACGACCAAGCATGTATGTTAAAACTGGTGAGGCACCTTATGCGGATGTTTCAGGCGGTGAGTTGTGGATTAACATCCTGCATGAGACTCTTAAATATGGACTTTCACCTAAGTCCTGGACAGACTACCTTCACCTAACTGTCGGAGGTACTTTATCAAATGCCGGAATAAGTGGTCAGGCATTTCGGCACGGACCTCAGATAAATAACGTTTACCAACTAGAGGTTGTAACAGGTACGTTTAAGGAAACAACTATTTATAAACTCCTACAGACAATTTTATACAGGTTGGCTGAAATAACAGCTTAGTCATTTCGACAAAAAGGCATGGTAAGGTAGTTAGTCCTTTTTTTACTTTAGGTGAAATGGCATCTCTACCCCTTCAGAGCTGGTTCTAGCAAACTTAAATCAAACAGTAGAAGGAACATTCAGTTTCAATAAAAAGAATACAGTCAACCTCATTAGTTCAACTGGTAAGTAAGAAAGAAAACCAAAATGGGAACAATGGATTTTAATTTAACTTGGACTTTGGATGCAGGGAGGGGAGAAGTACTCACCTGTTCAGAAAAGCAGAATGCTGACCTCTTTTATGGTGTTCTTGGGGGACTAGGGCAATTTGGCATCATCACCCGGGCTAGAATATCTCTTGGACCAGCACAAAAGATGGTAAGAGAAAACAGAACTTTTTCTTAATTGTGGTACTCAAAGACACTGGGCTTCATCACCATAAATTACCCCTCAAACATGATTTATCATCCTTGACAGGTGAAATGGATCAGGGTTCTTTACTCTGAATTCTCTACATTTTCCAATGACCAAGAGCATTTAATATCATCCGAGAATTCATTCGACTACATAGAAGGGTTTGTGATAATAAACAGAACTGGTCTCCTCAACAACTGGAGATCTTCCTTCAATCCCAAAGACCCAATTCAAGCAAGCCAATTCAGTTCGGATGGGAAAATACTTTACTGTCTAGAAATGGCCAAATACTTCAACCCAGATGAGACAGATATTTTGAACCAGGTAAAACTTGACAAGAAACACGTTCTAGAATACTCGAGCATCACCCGTGTTTAATTGATACAATGGTACTAAACTAACTGCCGTGCATATTGCAGAATATTGAGAAGTTATTGTCAGAATTAAACTACATCCCATCGACACTCATGCTATCCGAAGTTTCTTATGTGGAATTCCTCGACAGAGTGCACCTGTCTGAGATAAAACTCAGATCAAAAGGATTATGGGAAGTTCCTCATCCATGGCTGAATCTTCTTATACCCAAAAGCAGAATTTTCGACTTTGCTCAAGAGGTCTTTGGTAATATTATTAAAGACAACACTAATGGTCCAATCCTCATTTACCCAATCAACAAGGCCAAGTACTTTATCAAAAAAAATCTATCTAATTGTCATTTACAATTCTTAGATGCCATATTCTAAACCTGATATATCATCTATATTGCAGGTGGAACAACAGAACATCCATGGTTACCCCAGAGGAAGACATAATCTACCTGGTGGCATTCCTATCATCTGCAATCCCATCGTCCACAGGAACTGATGGCTTAAAACACATTATTATTCAAAACCAACGCATTCTTGATTTCTGTGCCAAGACACAGCTTGGGGCAAAGCAATATTTGCCCCATTACAGCACCCAGGATGAGTGGCAAGCTCATTTCGGTCCTCAGTGGGAAACTTTTGTACAGAGAAAATCTGCCTATGACCCTTTGGTGATCCTTGCTCCTGGACAGAGAATCTTCCAAAAGGAAATATCAATCTCATAACACTGCCTCTCACCAAGGCCAAATATTAAACAGAGGGCACTAAAGTCATACAGAGCGTTCTGCCTAAACCTATAAATTAGGGCCAATCAATACTTCCACTTGCTATTCAGCATCAACAACACTCCTAAGCAAGATAGGAAAGAGGTTGGTTATTAGACAATTTTGTTGATAAATTGAAATATTCAGCAACCACAAAACTGTCTTGTACAAAGAACTTATAACATAGCCTCACAATGGGCATTTTAAGCATGTTATACAGAGCGATACATCTTGTCCTGATATAATCAGGCACAAGGAGTGGCACCCTCTCTTCCTTCAAGATACCATATAATGCTACCACAGCAAATCACTAAATAAACAAATCCAACCACACAGAGTCTATTGTAAGAAAATGAAAAGGTGTCACAAGAAAGAAATACCAGAAACCTTGAATCAAAAACTCACTTATGTAGTAATGAAAACAGAGCTATTCCCTTTCTGATGCTTCTCTCCAGCCAAGACCTGGCCTGCTTACATCTTCCTGAGGTTCTTCATAGTCTCTGGCATCACGAATTGAAGCTTCAAAGTCGGTCCAGTCACTTGCAATGGGAAGAAAACTACTTATGTCATCTCTAGCTCCAAAGCCCCCAGCTCGAATAACATCCTCAGCTGTTACAGAAACCTCCATGTTTACTTCTCCTGAGGTCTCCACATTTTTCAAATTTTCGCCATCTATTACCCCACCTTTCCAAGCAATTGCGTTAACCTGCACATTATTTATTGGAGAACTTGGCACCACTTTAGAAGCATCTTCCACAGAAACCTCAGAATTAGTGGATTCAGTTGCTTCATTCCTTATTCCGTCTTTATCTTTCTCTGTAAAATTCAAACCTCAGAAAGCAATAACTTAGTGAAAGGTTGCAAGCAAAACCATATAATGCATTCAAATTCAACAAGAATGGAATAAGAAAAGTCTAATTTTATGAATAACAAATTCACAATTCAAATAGATTTGTTAAAAAGTTCATCCATGGAAGTGAAAATATCATGTCATCAAACTCCTTCAAGAACCCAACTAAAACCTCCATAGTAGATGGAATGCAATAATCATAACTTCTCATGAATTAAAAATAGCATGTAGAAGTCAAGACAAATCAAAATCCTGCAACAATATTGTACGCATAACAGTATCAATATTTCTATGTGGTTCCCATGAAATGCCCATGCACCTTTTGTGGAAAAATATGCCCTTTCATTTATCCTTGTAATTGCACGGTGTGGCTCGCTTCAAATTTCTTTGCAAATTATAGTAATGCTAATTTGGACACTCTTATGCAACCAACCAAACGCAGCCCCACCTAAATGAATGAGTGTCAGCCCACGCATTCTTCCAGTGCATTAACTATAAAGTATTCTCCTTTGACTAAAAAAAACCAATACAGAACAATCAAGTCATGCCCTTTTCAACTCAATTGCAGTATACATCCACCCTAGCATGTTATGCTTGTCTGACTATAACTTCAAAAATGTTCTACAAGCTGATCTATGCTAATAACAACGGTGGAACTTGATTAAAAGAAGACTTCTGCATGTAGATGCAAATTCTCTTGTGACTAGATATAAAATGTAGTCACAACAATCAATCATGCCCTTTTCAACTCAGTTGCAATATACATCCACCCATAGCATGTTCTGCTTCTATAAAAATAACTTCAAATGTTTTACAACATGATTTATATTAAGGAAATGATGATGGAAATCGATAATAACAGAGCTCCTACATGTAGATGCAAATACTCAACCAAATAATTAGGCCTAATATCTCAGTTTTGAAGTTGAACACTTCTCTTCACTTTGACTTACCTTTAAATGAAAGTTTAAGTCCTTGTTCATTTAGCAAACGGGGCTTCCCTTAATAATAATGTCCATCAGCAACCGCCGAAATAGGGGAACAGAGACACTATAAACCCATAATGACATCAATTTCACTGTTTTCATGTTTATTAAATGTGTTTGTGTTCGTCTCGTGCTTTCGATTGTGTCCAAGTTGCCAAGTCTATTTATAGGTTTAACCTCCCATGGTCATGGATTTAATTCCTCGGAAGTTTTAATTCAAGAATACGGAACCTAATCAAGAGCAAGAGCAAGAACAAAAGCTATGAAAGTAGAAAAATTCCCAGGGATGTGCAGGATTGCAAAACATAGTTAGCCAAGGAGAAATATTAATTTCTGGTAAAACATGTGAAAGTACCATGTGAGACTTCAATTGATTCATGCTCCATCCTGGTTTGCAATTTTCTGCAAATTTGACAGAGTACAGTGTTTTTCTTTTCTGCAATAGAGAGCAAATGTAATGTGTAAAACATTTTGCTTAAATGACATAAATGTAATATAATTGCATGGCATGGAAGCAAATCGTTAGCCAATTGACATTAAAATTTCACAATGCACTGGTAATGAAAGCTGAGATCAGGTTAAAATTTATCCTCTGCCCTGCCCTTTGATCTCTCTCTCTTTCCCTAGTGACATAACTAAATCATCTGCTAGGTATGGCTTAAATGACAACGATTGCCTGTCTGGATTTCGCAAAGTAAGTCTAAAGATTGCTTTAAAGATCATTAATCAAATGAACAATTATGTCAAGAACAGCAGGAGATACATAAAAAGTAACTGCTTATGGAGCATGTCAATGATAGTTAATGTAAAGAAATATGCCATTTCACAAAACGAATGATCTTTTGGCTACTAAGAGCTGATAAAAATTAAAGGCTGAGACAGTTATCTTGTAATTGATGAAAGAAATACTACAACGGATCAAAATTTGTAGTAAAATGACAATATGGTCAACAATGAAGAGTGAATAAGTACTTTTTTATGAAAGTACATTGCAAATGCACCAAATGAGAGTTAGAGAATTCACTAAAAGTACTCGGGAACACATATAGAAAAGAAAAGTATGTATGAGATAGGCAGTGAGGAGATAAGCCTCTGATGAAAAGAAGAATTTGCAAAATGCACCAACTAAAAAATTGAATATAATTCATGAATATAACAATACTCTATTTTACCTGGACTCGAGAGTTGAGTGTCAGATACAGGTATGTGTCCGACACAGATATACTCAATTTTTGTTAACTTTTTCCATGTATTTGGAGGATCATACCCCATACCCATGTCCGAATACGTGTCGGACACAAGTGCCAGATACGGGTAATTTAAAAAAAAAAATGAAGAATCCAGATAACATAGACGATACTTCTGCCTATCAATTCTATAGTATAGTCACATATGGCTGGAAATTTGAGAAGTACTGTAAATGCATTTATATTGCATGGAGCACATGACCTCAATAATCAAGGTAAAATATATGAGCAAAAGAGTGCAAAGAACATAGAAAAAACATCTTATTAAATATGGCACATCTTGGACTAATTATGCATTAACCAACACCGTGCATTGTTAAAGAAATCATCAAATACAACATTTTTTTACTAATCCAAGAATGTCCATAGAACTCAACTAGGTCTAGGATACAAAACCAGTTGGGGAGCAAGAGGGTATTCATTATTGCAAATTACTAAATGCACAAATTCCCTAGCACAATATTGAAAAACCAATCATTCCACTTGAACATAGTAAACTCTTAGACGTTCAAGTTTCATCCTATTCCCAATATAGATTTTTTTCCTTATTTTCACCTTATTGTTGTCCATCTAGCATTTATGCTTAAATACTAATTCACTGGCTTCCTATAACACAGTGTAACATTAACACTTTTTCCTGAAATGTAATTCATAAACTTTTCAGTATTCACAGAAATTACCATAATAAAAAATTGGTAAACTACATTCACTATAATTTAATGACATTCCTACTCAGTATCAAAGTCTTTATATAAATTACTTTCCCTGTTCATTTCCCCTAATGATCAATGTCTATTACAAGTTTATCGGCAACTTGTTCTTTAATTTATAATCCTGGCCTCAGTGTCCTGAATGCCTAACAACTCCTCAGGTTTATACCCATTTGCTAAACAAACAACAAAAGGAGCAAAACCCCATTTTCATTCAACCCTTCAATTTCTGTAAAATTCTCAAAACACAGTCTAAAACTACAAAAACAACCAATTCTTGAATGTCAAAACAAAACATAAAAGCAATAACTATCTCCAGCAAAAAAAATAAAAAAATTAATAAACAGAAAAGGTGGGCAGTGGCAACCTGACTGAGAGAAAGGGTAGAACTTAGAAGAGGGAGAGAACGTTGAGTCGTTTGCCTTGCCTTGCCGCCTTTGGTTTTGGCTTTTAGTTGAAAAAACTATGGGGACGTGTAGAATGGAAATGCGAACCACCAGTTGACATGACTGGCGTTTGGGCAACGCTGGTTCACAATAATTGGGTGCTACTGCCAGGTGCCACCCAACTTTCAAAGCCCAATCTTTTTCATTTTCAATTTTCAAAAGCTTTTTTTCTTTTTTTTTTTTTTTTTAATATTGCTATCAAGGGTTCAAATGTTCTTGTTAATGTGCAATTTATTATTTTTTTTTCTATTAAATGCAATAATAAATAGTTAATTCCATGATATTAGGGTGAAAATATTACTTGTTGTTAGTCTCATTAACAATAACTTTTAGTAATTTTTATAATTAACTTTTGTTAAAATGATAAAATTAAAAAGATTCAATTGATCCTTGAGGGGTAATTTTGTAAATTACTTTTTTTAAATTGAAGGATAAATATATCGACAAATTTATCAAAATATTATTAAAAAATTTATCAAATAATCAATAATTTTAAGTTAAATACCAAAATAAGCCCCCAAAAAATATCATGGGAAGTCGCCATATGATATGGCGACTTCCCATGAGTAATTTAAAAAAAAAATTGAAAAATCATGAAGAATATGACGACTTCCCTTCTAATATTTAAAAAAAATATGAATTTTGTAGATCAGAAGTCACCATATCATATGACGACTTCTGACTTATATTTTGAAAAAAAAAAATTGAAAAAATAGTTCGGAAGTCGCCATATGATATGGCGACTTCCGAACTATTTTTGTTAAAAAATTTAAAATATCAACGTTTTACAACGATAAATATATATATATATATATATATTCAATTAAACCGTTTGAAATTTAAAATTTAAGATAAAAAAATTAAAATTTATAGGCAATGGTCATTTGACCGTTGCCATCCCATCCTCACCCACCTATAAATACCCTCATCCCCTTATTTTTTTCACACCAATTTTCAAAGACTTCTCTCTCTCTCTCTCTAAAATTTTCAAAGACTACTCTCTCTAAATTTTTCTCTTAGTGACTTTAAAATGGTTTCATCGTTATTGAGGTTGCAAGATAAGCACATATCCGCGGTTATATATCAAGAGGTTAGTAAATTTTTTATAATTTTTTATCATATTTTTTATAATTTATCATTATTAATTTTTTATTAATTTTGTATTAATTTTGTATTAATTTTGTTATTAATTTTTATAAAATTATAAAATTATTAATTTTGTATTAATTATGAATAGGACCTTGTTTGCGTCTTACGATCGAGAAATTTTTTTTCCCAAGATTCACATCCATCTATTATCGACCACTTAAAGAGTGCCGGATTTTATTATGCAAGTCAAATTCGACAATGTATGCTTCTGTCGGACTTAATTAGCGCATTGGTTGAACAATGGAGACCCGAGACGCACATTTTTCATTTGCGTGTGGTGAATGCACAATCACTTTAGAAGATGTTGCGCTCCAACTTGGACTACCAGTGGATGGCATGCCAGTTACAAGCGTAAGTCTTCTAGATTGGAATGAAGAGTGCCAAAATTTATTGGGAGTTTTTTCTCCAGAAGAGTGTCTGGAGGGCTCAATGGTGACAAAAACGTGGCTGCAATCATTGCAAAATCTCTCCGAGCACACAAGCGAAGAAGAGGTAAAATATGTTGCTAGAGCATATATTTTACGTTTGATTGGAGGAATGCTAATGCCCGACAAATCGAGCAGTCGGGTACATTTAATGTATCTTCCATTGTTTCGTGATGTAGAGCATGTAGCAAATTATAGTTGACGTTCTGCGTGTTTGGCGGTTTTGTATAGAGAACTGTGTCGGGCTACAATTCCCGACTGCCATAACATAGGTGGATGTTTACTGCTTCTGCAGTCATGGGCTTGGCATCGACTGCCATTTATTACTCCGCGCTGGAATTTTTTGCCTGTATACCCCCTTGCAAGCAGGTAATAATATTGACTATTTTTATTAATTTTGTACGAACTTGTATTTTTATTAAGTCTATTAAGATTTTATATGCTTTTTAACATGTGGAGTCATCCTAAAGATTGTAGTGATATTCCGCTCGACCTTCGAACTATAAGATCACGACTAGATCGAGAAGCATATCATAAGGTAAATGTTTCGATTGTTATATTCAAGTATTTTTGTATTTAATCCATATGAAACTAATAATTTGTAATAATTATTCGCAGTTTGTGTGGATGCCATATTCTTCAAATCAAATTATGGCATGTCTTCCATTGGACACAACTAATAATTGCAATATATGGATAGCAAACACAGCATTGATATGCTTTGCATATGTAGAGTGGCACACTACTGACAAGGTGTTGCAAGAATTTGGGATGCAACAACCAATTCCGCAACCACCGGTGAACCTTGATAAGGTTCACAAGATTGATATGTGTGGGTGCCATGAAGTATTTTGGCCTACGAAGCATCGACAATGGATCCATTTGTGGAATCAACGTTCTGAACAAATTCCGACAGGTATACCCATTGTTCGTAATAATTTTAACCCATCTGCTGAATACATAAGATGGTTTAAAAATGAAGGTCGGCCTTTTGTTTGTCCACCGTCGGAGTTTGAGGATATTAGGAGTATGCCATTTCCCGGACAGACTTCAAATCCAGTCCATCCTACACACGAAATGGAAGTTCCTAGACATAGCCGACAACGTGGGCGGACGCGTCAACCGGCCTCATCGCATGCGGCAGAGTTCACTGTAGCGAGGATGTCATTTAGTCATCCTCAACCTCAACCAAAACATGGCGTAGCATCCAGTCATCGTCATTCCGTCAGTCACCCCGGATTTGATGTTGATGAGTGTTATCGATCAGAACCGCCAACGACGAGGTTAGCTGACCAGCTCCTCACCCCAAGTCCAAGTTCAACATATCTAACTTCAATGTATCAGTTTGGAACCCCTACATCAGCATTTGGTACTACATCACTTGTGGGTCCATCTAGTAGTCAGGTTCTCTTTATGGGTGCTGGCTCCTCGAGCAGTGAGTTTCCAATTTTTTATGCAAAACATATGGGTCCCTCTAGTAGTGCGTTACCATCGACTGATGTGGGTGAGCATGCGGATCACATAGAACCAGAACCAGTAGCGGTAGGTCGAGGATGAGATCGACAAGAATACGTTCCACTGACGAGGTTCAACGACGGGTGCAACCAGCACGCAATAGGAGAGCTCGATATTGTTGCTCAACACCACGCGATACGGGAGCTCCTCCATAAATAATTAGAATAAACGTACTTTTTGTATAATAATCATGTATTTTTTAGAAGATGTTTTTAATAATGTACGTTTTATATAATAATCATGTACTTTTTTGTATTTTTCTTTCATTAAATGTAAAAATTAACCGTTATTTTAAAATTTTAAATGATTATTTATTAATTTTGTTATTTAAATTTTGTTATTAATTTTTAAATTTATTAAACAAAATTAGTTTAAAAAACGGTATAAATTTTTTAAATTTTTTTAGTTTTGTAAAATTAGTTTTTTAATTTTTTATTTAAAATTTTAATTTTGTAAAATTAAATTTCAAAATTACTTTTTTTTACCATTTTAAAACAGTAACATACTTGAATGTATAATTAATTAATTAATTATATATAAAAAATATATTTAGAATTAATTAAATAATTAATTAATTATATACAAAAAAATATTATAAAAAAATTATTTAGACTTTTAAAATAATTTTAAAAAATTACTTTTTTTTTACAAAAATACTTTAATAATGTTAATTTTTAAAATTAAAAAATATACTTTAATTACAAAATTTTAAACTTAAAAATTAAAAAAAAAAATGGTGTTAGGAAGTCGCCATATCATATGGCAACTTCCCAACATTATAAAAAAAAAAAAAATTAACAAATTGCACTTGGAAGTAGACCTGTCCACGGGCCGGGTAGCCCGTCCGGCACGATAGGCCCGGCCCGTATTGTGTCGGGCTTGGACAAGGTCTTTTGTAATTCGGGCCGACCCGACCCGGCCCGAATTACTATTTTTTAAATAAAATTATTTTTTATTTAAATTTAATTATAAAAAATATATTAATATTAATATAAAAATAATTTTTTAATATTTTTGAATAGTAAAACGGGCCTATACGAGTCAGCCCGGCCCGAATGGGCTTGGGCAAGGAAAAAAATAATTTTTTGGGCTGCGGCCCTACTCATGGACAGGTCTACTTGGAAGTCGCCATATGATATGGCGACTTCCAAATTCAGTTTTTTAATCTTTTTAAAATTTAAAGCTCGGAAGTCGCCATATCATCTGGCAACTTCCTAGTAAGATTTTTTTAAAAAAATAAAATTTTTAGTTGGAAGTCGCCATATCATATGGCGACTTCCCAACTGATTTTATAATTGGCGGATTTTGGTACATAATTTCAAGACGTTGGTACTTTGATAAAAAAAAATTTAAAGCAATATCTAAATAAAAAAAAACCTAAATATATCCCTCAATTGAGGGATAATTGCTCCTCAATTGAGGGGTAATTTTATAATTTTCTTTTAATTGAAGGACAATTTTATAATTTTATTAATAATTATCACATGTTATATTTATATTATTTTTTCGTGTTATAGTCGTATTAAGAGTATTATATATATATATATATATATTGGCACATTATGTATAGATTTTGACACGTTCGTGTATTGATGTTGTGTTAGTGTTATTTTCCGTGTTGTATTGTCTTTTAGTTACTTTTTTCATGTCCGTGTCGTGTCTGAAATTACCGGATCTAATTAGCACTATTCAAATAACTTCCAATTTTGTGTCACGTTATTTTTTTTTTGTCGTGTTGATAGATTTTGACACATTTGTGCATTCGTGTTGTGTTAGTGTTATTTTTTCGTGTTGTAGTGTGTTTTAATTATTTTTTCATGGTCGTTTCGTGTGCAAAATTTTCAGGTTTAATTGACATTATTCAAATAATCCACAATTTCGTGTCAAGTTCGTTTTATATAAATTTTGACACGTTCGTGTCTTCATATCAGGGTCATGTTATTTTTTCGTGTCATATTTTAGTTATTTTTCATGTCATGTTCGTGTGTGACACTATTCAAATAACTCATACTTTTGTATCACGTATTGTATGACGATTGGTTCTTTATTTTATTTTTGAAAAAATAAAGTCATATAATTTTTTGATTTTTATACTATTGAATAAAAAATTATTGTATTGATAAATTATTGATAAAAATTAAAATATTGAATAGTTATATGAGATGGGTAGATGTAAGTAATTTTTTTTTTTTAAAACTTTTGGTGTTGAATCAAAAGAAAAAATATTATGATGATTAAATTGTAAAAAAGAAAATCATGTTAAATGATATTATAAGTTATAAGTTATTGCACGATAATTGTTAGGTTTATATTTTATTATTTTTTAATATGAATAAAAATGATGGATATCAATATAATGAATTGAATTTTGACATCCATCTAATTAATTTTTTTATATATAATGTACATATAATAAATTAGATTCGTGTATTTGTGTTATTTTATATCTATACCTTACTTTAAAAGTTGTCATCAAGTTGAGATATTTTGCATAGTTTATCATAATAATTCAATTTTAACTTTAAATTCATATTTTTTATGTCATAATCTTATTCAATATATTCTCAATGACAATAAAATCGAAGCAACCCAAGGATTCAAACACTAGTTAGATGTTAAAATAAGCTTTAGCTTATTTCATAAAAATTTAACTTTTTATTATTTAATTATTTATTTACTTTATTTTTTATTAATTTAGTTATTTTATGCATATTTTATTTGTTTATTTACTTTATTTTTAATTAATTAATTTATTTACCTTTTATTTATTTTATTTTGTTCCTTACTTGTTACGCTCTTTTATTTAATTTTATGTGCATTTTTATTAATTTACTCATTTATTATTCGTTGCTTATTTAAATATTCATTTTTAATTTATATTTTTGCATGATATTACTTGTTTGTTTATTTACTCGCCCTTTATTTATTTATTTGGCCGTATTTCTACTTTAATTTTATCATGCGTGATTGATTATGGATAATTTTAAAAAATGATTTTTTAAAATAAATGAAAATAATAATGTCTCTTAATGAAATTGGTTTTGTTGGAGAACGCTCCTATAATCCCTTTTACGACGGGGATATTATTCATGTTTTAAGGAAAGCCTTAAGGGTTTTCAGGTGAAAGAACGATTTTCTAAGTTTCGTCAAATTGTTGGGGGATCTAGGATAGTTTTTGACGCAAGAGATTTTCGAGATAATTTTAAGCAAGAGTAATAAATGAGATATGCAAGAATAAAAAAATAGTTTATTTATCCATATTATTTACTCTTTTTGTTTATTATTTATGTTTCTATCTCCATTTGCATTTATCTTTTATATACTTGTTTTATTTATATCTTCTTGCGTTCATTATAATTGCTTTCAGTACTCAATTTGTAAATGAAAAAAAAAATTACGAAAAGATCTTTTTTTTTCAAAAAATAAAAATAAAGATAAGGCAATATCCCTGAGTAAAAGTGATTCTCGAATCCCTGCTAGGATGCTGGAGGGAATTCTAACAATTATTCTTTACAATAGAATATTGTCTTCACTTTTTCATGGAATGATATGAAATTCTCAAGTGGGGAAATTTTTTTCTATATTCCGTCAAATTGTTGGGGAATATAAAAGAATTTTATCGAGAATTCTCATTTCAATCCCAAATAAAATAATTTGTTTTCCTCAAATAAAAATGTGAATTTTGAAAATAAAAAACTAAAATAAATTATTTTAAATATTGAAACCAAGACCATTTTATCAAGACTAAAAAGATAACACACCATTAATTGTACCATTTTTGAACGAACGTTGTGGGGATACTAATACTTTCCTCACGCATAACCATACTCCCGAACCCATTTTATTTTTTGCGGACACAAATTTTTTTTTTTAATAAATCTTAATTAATTTTAGGATATTATTAAAGAAATAAAATTTTATAGATGATGACTCCGTTGTTTTTTATTTTGATGTATAGCAATCAAATCTCTCCCCAGGGACGAAAATCGTCACGACAACCCTATACATTTTCCCTAACCTCAAGAAAACCGAAATTCACCTTTGTCCTTGCAACCTAGTGCCTATTAGCAATACCCTGTGCCGGTCGACACATCGTCAACCACACAGAATCGATTCCCTTTTATGCGATCCTTCATCAACTTGATCCTAATCATGTCTCCAATTGCCTAGACTGCCAATAGTTGTTTCCTGCTCTTTTGAGGGTATTTTTGCATCTTTGGGTAAGCCAAAACTCTACCGAAATCTACTCTTCCTTGTCCTAATTCTTGGCAATTTATTGGATCTACCAACATATTCAATTAGGTAATCTGTAACAATCGAGTTTACGTACAATCAAGTAAAGTTAAATCCCGAAAATTTTAAGGACAAACTTGGAAATTGGTAAGAAGTTATAAGTGAAGGAATTAAAAGAGAAAGGATCAAATTGAACAAACTAAAAAACAAAAGTTTAGGGGCCTAATATTATAAAAAGTTGAGAGACCAATGGGCAATTATACCAAAAATTGAAAAATATCTTTTAGTCATCTTATTATCTTGAAATTTCTAGAAACTTTTCTTCATTTCTGTATGAGCTAGCCAGCCACCCTCCCCTCTCATTCTCTCAAATTCTCTTCATCTCCTCCAACATTTCTCTTCAAGTATTCCACTAAAATCTCAACAACAATCACATCCAAGGTTAGTTTCTTGATAAATTCTTCCTTTTCTTTAGATATTCTACTTGAGCATGCTAAGATCTTAGCTCCATAAACATGTTAAGGTCTGAAATCCATCTATTAAGGATGAGTTTTACTCACCTTTGGTAAGAATTAAAAGGATTTGAAAGCATGAACAAGAAAATGGGGAAAAAAGCAAAACAGGGGAAGTTGAGCATGCTTGCTGTTAAGATTTTTTGTGTTTGGTAAAGCTGGTTTTGTATTTTTTTTTGATATTTTTCCTAGCAACTAGACTTCAATACGAGAATTTTGGTTTTTGAATCACCCAAAACCAATAAGCGGTTAAAACGATAAAATTCGGTGAATTTGGCTGTTCTGTGTTGACCCCTGTTTCGGCATAGTTTCGGGATTTATCAAATTTGATCAAGATTTTGTTATAATTGTCTAAGTTAGTTATTTTCCTCATAAAGTAGACTTATTGATTGAAATAAACCAATTGGAATCACTTCCAAATTCCTTACCAAACTCAACTTATGATTTTCTAATCTAGCTTGATAGTAAGGAATTTATTGCTTAAGAGAAATATAGTACTAAATGATGGTTATGGATTATGAAAATCTCTAAGGCATGGAGTACTAGAAAGGAATTTGACAAGGACATAAATATGGAGTTGAATTATGGAGAAAATTACTATGGAAATGATATTAAAAATTAAGGATATGTTGTTTTGAGTATGAGAAATTAGTATTGACTATGGGGTAGATTAATGGGACTTAAGTTGCATTCATAATTGTGTAATGCTTTGAGCATGTATAGGTACTAATTATCATTAATCCCTAGGCTACATAGATCGACGTCACTTGTGGATCCCGAAGTTTCAGATCGAGGTGTACAGTGAGATCATCTCAAGAATTGTGAGTAGACGACAACTATAGTTATTTGAAATTTCTTTAATTATAATTATAATTTTTTTAGCATGATATTTATTTTACGTATTAAAGGTATATACGATATAAAATCATATGAGTTGATTTGTTATTAAAGTACATTTATTTCAAGAAAATATTATATCGATTAAGTTGGTTGATTTATGAAATATGATTATACATAGAATTTGACGTACATGATTTTGGCTCCACCTGACTTAATGAATGAGATTATACCCTTGATCGGAATACGGGAGCTGCGTGCTACGCCTTTGTGGCGGGAGCCACCTCCAGAGTCCCAATTCCGTGATATTAGACTGGGGTATGGGAGCTGCGTGCTACGCCTTTGTGGTGGGAGCCACCTCCAGAGTCACTATCCCTTTATATTAGCCTTTTGGGGGCACATCATAGCGACACATATGCCTTTGGGGCGTCCTATGGTGGTATTGGCCTTTGGGGCCGGCTACTAGTATGCCTACATGGATATTGCCTGGTTATTTCATGGATGTATTCTTATGCATGACAGTAAGTTGGAGCCCAACTATACGTAACCTGATTTACTTTACAGATTTTATACATTGAATTAATATTATAATATTGTTATACATTTGAAAACTTTGCTACATCTTTGAATTACTCATTATAGTTTTACTATTATTTATTTTGAAAATGTCAATTATGCTTTAAAGGTTACCATTATAGTTTTCACAAGCTTTAAATGTTGTCTACTCATTGAGATATCAATATATCTCACCTATTCTTATTTCTCATTTTCAGGTCACAGTTAGGTGTCAGGATTGCTGTCATCCTCTACTCTCCGCTTCAAGAGTATATTGACGTGGTGGGCATCATATCTAAATTTCTAGAAGATTTGATCTCTTGATGTTTTTATCTAGTAAACCTTGCTGAGATAGGTTTACTTCTGGATATATTATATATATTTGAAGATATGAAATAATAGATCAATATGTTTTGACTTGAGCATAAATTGATCATGGATAATTTGTTAATATGCATGGATATATGTGATAATAGTATTGAGAAATATTGCTGGTTGAGGATATGAATTGAGTGTTACTTGCAGGAGGGTTATAGTTGAGATAGAAAGGAAACTCTGTCAGATTTTGGGTAGATTATCCGGACAGGGTGTTACAATTTGGTATTAGAGCAAGGTTATAGGTCCTGTAGACTTAGGAACTGTTTGTTAAAGTATTAAAATATTGTCACTTGTGCAGGAAATCAGACACGATGCCACTACGTCGAAGAGGAAGGCCTAGAATCAATCCCCTACCCCAAAATAGAGAGAGGAATAGAAATGAGAATATTGATGAGCAAATTGGAGAACAAGCTTCAGCTGCTGGTTCATCTTCTGTTGCTGCACCTTCAGCAGCACCCCCAGCAGCTGATCTTAATTTAGCTGAGGCAGTTGCGGCCTTGGCAAGAGTAATTCCCTCTTTGACTACCCCTGCTGAAAAGGGGATAGTTGATTACTGTAAAGATCTGAAGAATATGGGTTGCAAGATTTTCACGGGATCTTTAGAATCAGATTTAGCCTGGTCATGGCTACAAAAAATTGAGACTACTTCCATTACTCTTCAGATTCCCGAGCCCATGAGATTACCATGTGCGGTGCAATTTTTGGAAGATCATGCACACACATGGTGGAAGACTACAGTGCAAAGGTATGCTGGACGTCCTGCCATAACCTAGGCAGACTTTCAAAGAGAGTTTGAAAAAAAATACTATTCTCGGGCCTTGCGGGAAAAGAAATGGACTGAGTTTATGAATTTAAAATAGGGTAGTTTGTCAGTAGCAGAGTATGAGCAAAAATTAAGCGAACTATCAGAATTTGCTCCATCAGTAGTAGCCAATGATGCTGACAGATGCAAGAAATTCCAAGATGGGCTACATGTTAGTATTCGAGATAGGTTGACGATCCTGGATACAAATGACTTTAATAAATGGGTCAACATGGCAATCAAAGCTGAACAGAATCTGAAAGAAATGAAAGATAAAGAAGAGAAGTTCAGAAAAAGAAAAGGGCAATCCTCCAGTGAGGACGTGAGGCCTAAGAAAAGTTATGTAGAGAGCAGTGTCAGTGGTTACAAACCCTTGAGATTTCAAGAGGGATTAGACAGAAAACCTTTTAGTGGTTTTTCTAGTATATTTATCATCGGACCTCAATAGCAGACTAGATCGCTTCTTGGGAGGTCAGGAGGACCTCGTACATTGACTTATCCTCAGTGTCCCCATTGTGGGAGGAATCACCTTGGTGACTGTTAGAGACTACAAGGTGTGTGTTTTTACTGCAAAGAACCGAGACACATGAAACGGGATTGTCCCAAGCTGGAGAACAAGGGAGTTACTATTCAGTTATCAGTAGGTAAAAGAGAAAGGACCCAACCTACTACTGCACCTTAGTCGACAGCAGTTAGAGATAGAATTGGGGCACAATCTCAAGTTGGTTTATCTACTGGCCCTCGACAGAGTGGACAGCCTGGTAGACCTCGAACTATAGCCAGAATTTATGTTATGACCTAACAACAAGCTCAAGCTACTCCTGAAGTGGTTACAGGTACTCTTCCAATTTCTAAGGCAAATGCTAGGATCTTAATAGATCCGAGTGCAACTCATTCTTTTATTGCTAATTCATATGCCATGCATTTGAGTAGAGAGTCTAGTAGGTTAGACATCCCTATAGTCGTTAGTACCCCAGTGGGATAAACTTTGAAAATTGATGTGGTTTATCCGGATTGTACCTTTATGGTACAGGAGTATGAATTACCGGTTAATTTGTTTCCATTAGAAATGTATGATTTTGATGTGATTCTAGGAATGGATTGGTTGTCTAAACATAATGCAGTGATAGATTGCTTTTCCAAAACTATGACTTTTAAGAAGTCGAGAGACTTGGAGTTTTCCTTTCAAGGAGAAAGGAAAGTTTTACCTTCTTGCCTTATCTCCAAGATGACAGCCAATAGATACTTGCAGAAAGGGCATTTTGCTTACCTTGCTTATGTGATTAACAAAGACATACATGAGGCTAAGTTGGAAACTATACCTGTGGTCAAAGAGTTTCCTGAGATCTTTCCTGAAGAATTGGTCGATTTACCTCATGACAGGGAATTGGAGTTTACTATCGATTTAATCCCTGGTAGTGCTCCTATTTCTCAGGCACCTTATAGAATGGCACCTTCGGAGCTAAAGGAATTGAAAGTGCAGTTGCAAGACCTAGTTGACAGAGGTTTCATTCGGCCTAGTACTTCACCGTGGGGAGCATCGATTTTATTTGTAAAGAAAAAGGATGGATCTTTACGATTGTGTATCAACTACCGGCAACTGAACAAGGTGACCATTAAGAAAAAGTATCATTTGCCAAGGATCAATGACTTGTTTGATCAATTGCAAGGTGCAAGTGTGTTCTCCAAAATAGACCTAAGGTCGGGTTATCATCAATTGAAGATTAAAGAATATGATATTCCAAAGACTGCTTTCAGAACTCGATATGGTCATTATGAATTTTTAGTTATGCCTTTTGGGCTAACTAATGCACCTGCAGTCTTTATGGATTTGATGAATAGGATGTTTCAACCCTACTTAGATAAGTTTGTTATTGTGGTCATTGATGACATCCTAGTTTATTCCAGGAATAAGGATGATCATGTAAACCATTTGAGAATGGTGCTGCAGACTATGCGTGAAAAGCAACTTTATGCTAAATTTTCCAAGTGTGAATTCTGGCTGGACAAAGTAGCATTCCTTGGTCACGTAGTATCTAAGGAAGGGATTTTTGTGGATCCACAAAAGATAGAAGTTGTAGTTTCTTGGGAAAGACCCACGAATATCACAAAAGTTAGAAGCTTTCTCGGATTGGCAGGGTACTATCGAAGATTAGTGGAAGGATTGTCCATGATTGCCTCTCCTTTGTCGAAACTAACAAGGAAGCATGATAAGTTTGAGTGGACTGACGAATGTGAGCAAGCTTTCCAAGAGCTCAAGCATAGATTAACCATAGCACCAGTTCTTACACTACCATCAGGGATTGAAAGCTTTGTGGTATACAGTGTTGCCTCGAGGCGAGGTTTGGGTTGCGTTTTGATGCAACATGGGAAGGTGATAGCTTATGCTTCTCGGCAACTGAAATAGCATGAGAAAAACTATCCCACTAACGATTTAGAGTTGGCGGCAGTGGTGTTTGTACTGAAAATTTGGAGGCATTATTTATTTGGAGAAAAGTGTACAATCTACACTGATCATAAGAGTCTGAAATATCTGATGGATCAGAAAGAACTAAATTTGAGGCAAAGAAGATGGTTGGAATTGATAAAAGATTATGACTGTGTAATTGACTACCATCTAGGAAAGGCCAATGTAGTGGCCGATGCTCTTAGTCGAAAGTCTTCTAGTTCTCTTGCTCATATCCGAGCGATTCAGAAACCCTTACAAAATGAGTTGAATTCTTTACCTTTAGAATTGATGATTGATGAGAATGATCTCCTAATAGCCCACTTGAAGGTTAAACCGATTCATATTGATTGGATACGTGAAGCACAAAATAATGACCCTATGCTGGTAAAGTTAAAGCAAGAAGTAAGGGATGGCGTGAGGATTTACTTTCAAATAAAGGATGATGATGTACTGATAATGAAAAATAGGCTTTGTATGCCTCAGGATGAAGAACTCCGGAAGGTGATTTTGGAGGAAGCTCATAATGCACCATACGTGTTACATCCCGGTAGTGTGAATATGTATCTAACCTTAAGAGAACATTATTAGTGGCAAGGTATGAAACGGGACATAGCTGAGTTTGTTTCTAGATGCTTGGTATGCCAACAAAATTAAAGCCGAGCATCAAAAACCTTCAGGGAAATTGAACCCCCTACCTATTCCTCAATGGAAGTGGGAAGATATTGCTATGGATTTCGTTTTGGGATTGCCAAGAACATAGTCTGGTTATGACAGCATTTGGGTGATTGTTGATCGTTTAACAAAATCAGCTCACTTTTTGCCAGTCAAGAAGATTTTTTCCATGGAAAGACTGGCTAAAATTTATGTGAACGAAATTGTTAGGTTACATGGTGCCCCAGTACTGATTGTATCTGATCGAGACCCCCATTCACGTCTCGATTTTGGCCAAGTTTGCAGAATGCTATGGGCACTAAACTCAAGTTCAATACCGCTTTTCATCCCAAGACGGATGGACAATCTGAACGGACAATTCAAATTCTGGAAGATATGCTCAGATTTTTTATTATGGAACTCAAAGGAAACTGGGGTGAACACTTGCTTCTAGCAGAGTTTGCATATAACAATAGTTATTAGTCCAGCATCGACATGGCTCCGTTTGAAGCTCTGTATGGAAGGAAGTGCAAAACTCCGGTGTGTTGGGATGATACAGATGAAAAGAAATTGCTAGGTCCAGAAATTGTTATGATGACTGCAGACAAAGTTAAGGTAATCCGGGAAAAGATAAAAATAGCTCAAGATCGACAAAAGTGCTATGCAGATAATAGGAGAAAAGATTTGGAGTTTGAAGTTGGTGATATGGTGTTTTTGAAAGTGAATTCTTGGAAGGGAGTAATCCGGTTTGGAAGACGAGGAAAGTTGGGTCCTAGATTTATAGGGCCGTATGAGATCATTGAATGGACAATTGTTTATAGATTGGCCTTACCGAAAGAATTGTCAAGAAATCATAATGTGTTTCATGTTCCTATGCTCCGAAAGTACATTTTCGATTCTTCACATATATTGAAGGACTTGCCTATGGAAATTGAGGAAAATTTAACTTATGAAGAGCAACGGGTTGAGATTTTGGATAGAAAGGACCAAGTTGTAAGGAATAAGACTATTCCATTAGTGAAAGTTCTTTGGAGGAATCATTCATATGAAGAAGCTACATAGTAAAGGGAGGAAGATATGCAGACTCAATATCCTCACTTGTTCAATCAAGTTGGTAAGTAAATTTCGAGGACGAAATTTTTCTAAGGGGGGTAAGTTGTAACAACCGAGTTTATGTACAATAGTGTAAAGTTAAATCCCGAAAATTTTAAGGACAAACTTGGAAATTGGTAAGAAGTTATAAGTGAAGGAATTAAGAGAAGAAAGGATCAAATTAAACAAACTAAAAAAAAAGTTTAGGGGCTTAATCGTTATTATAAAAAGTTGAGGGACCAATGGGCAATTATACCAAAAGTTGAAAAATGTCTTTTAGTTATCTTATTATCTTGAAATTTGTAGAAAATTTTCTTCATTTCTTTATGATCTAGCCGGCCACCCTCCCCTCTCATTCTCTCAAATTCTCTTCATCTCCTCCAACATTTCTCTTCAAGTATTCCACTAAAATCTCAACAACAATCACATCCAAGGTTAGTTTCTTGATAAATTCTTCCTTTTCTTTAGATATTCTACTTGAGCTTGCTAAGATCTTAGCTCCATAAACATGTTAAGGTCTGAAATCCATCTATTAAGTATGAGTTTTTCTCACCTTTGGTAAGAATTAAAAGGATTTGAAAGCATGAACAAGAAAATGGGAAGAAAAAGCAAAACAGGGGAAGTTGAGCATGCTTGTTGTTCGGATTTTTTGGGTTTGGTACAGCTGGATTTGTATTTTTTTGATATTTTCCCTAGAAATTAGACTTCAATACAAGAATTTTGGTTTTCGAATCACCCAAAACCTATAAGCGGTTAAAAATATAAAATTCGGTGAAGTTGGCTGTTCTGTGTTGACCCCTGTTTCGGCATAGTTTCGGGATTTATCAAATTTGATCAAGATTTTGTTCTAATTGTCTAAGTTAGTTATTTTCCTCATAAAGTAGATTTATTTATTGAAATAAACCAATTGGAACCACTTCAAAATTCCTTACCAAACTCAATTTATGATTTTCTAATCTAGCTTGATAGTAAGGAATTTATTGCTTAAGAGAAATATAGTACTAAATGATGGTTATGGATTATGAAAATCTCTAAGGCATGGAGTACTAGAAAGGAATTTGATAAGGACATAAATATGGAGTTAAATTATGGAGAAAATTATTATGGAAATGATATTAAAAATTAAGGATATGTTGTTTTGAGTATGAGAAATTAGTATTGACTATGGGGTAGATTAATGGGACTTAAGTTGCATTCATAATTGTGTAATGCTTTGAGCATGTATAAATACTAATTATTAATCTATAGGCCACGTAGATCGACGTCACCTGTGGATCTCGAAGTTTCAGATCGAGGTGTACAGTGAGACCATCTCAAGAATTGTGAGTAGACGATAACTATAGTTATTTGAAATTTCTTTAAGTACAATTATAATTTTTTTTAGCATGATATTTATTTTACGTATTAAAGGTATATACGATATAAAATCATATTATTGATTTGTTTTTAAAGTACATTTATTTCAAGAAATATTATATCGAGTAAGTTGGTTGATTTATGAAATATGATTATACATAGAATTTGATGTACATGGTTTTGGCTCCACCTCACTTAATGTATGAGATTATACCCTTGATCGGAATACGGAAGCTGCGTGCTACGTCTTTGTGGCGGGAGCCACCTCTAGAGTCCTTATTTCGTGATATTAGATTGGGGTATGGGAGCTGCGTGCTACGCCTTTGTGGTGGGAGCCACCTCTAGAGTCCCTATCCCTTTATATTAGCCTTTTGGGGGTACATCATAGCGACACATATGCCTTTGGGGCGTCCTATGGTGGTATTGGCCTTTGGGGCCGGCTACTAGTATGCCTACATGGATATTGCCTTGTTATTTCATGGATGTATACTTATGCATGATAGTAAGTTGGACCCCAACTATACGTAACCTAATTTACTTTACAGATTTTATACATTGAATTAATATTATAATATTGTTATACATTTAAAAACTTCGCTACATCTTTAAATTACTCATTATGGTTTTACTATTATTTATTTTGAAAATGTCAATTATGCTTTAAAGGTTACCATTATAGTTTTCACAAGCTTTAAATGTTGTCTACTCATTGAGATACTAATATATCTCACCTCTTCTTATTTCTCATTTTCAGGTCACGGTTAGGTGTCGGGATTGCTGCCTTCCTCTACTCTCCGCTTCAAGAGTATATTGATGTGGTGGGCATCATATCTTAATTTCTAGAAGGTTTGATCTCTTGATGTTTTTATCTAGTAAACTTTGCTCAGATAGGTTTACTTCTGGATATATTATATATATTTGAAGATATGAGACAATAGATCAATATGTTTTGACTTGAGCATAAATTGATCATGGATAATTTTTGAATATGCATGGATATATGTGATAATAGTATTGAGAAATATTGCTGGTTGAGGATATGAATTGAGTGTTATTTGCAGGAGGGTTATAGTTGAGATAGAAAGGAAACTTTGTCGGATTTTAGGTAGATTATCCGGACAAGGTGTTACATAATCTCAAGTGCTTTTCATCTCATACATTGAGCATGTGACACAACCTATCCATGATCTTCATCATATAGACTTAGGTATGCATGATATTCTCTTCAGCTATAGATATAAATCAACATGTAGTTTTTCTTTAGGTTTGCATTAAACATGTAAAATATTGTGTTAGGTTTGCTTTATTTTTACTTCTTTATTGTGTTTGTTGTTTGCTTTTCTCAAGTATTTGATGTAGAAGCATGTTTAGCCTACGAGAGTGATAAGGCTAAAGCCTGTATACCGCTCACAATAGCAACTTCACTGGAGATTGGTTTAACTAAGGGATGGCAATGGATAGTGTGAATTTGGATATCCGCAACTATACGCTCCGCTTTTTGCGGATTCGAATAATATTCGAATTCAGATATTAAAATTACTATCCGCAGCGGATTCAGAGCGGTTGCGGATATGAACCCTTAAATATCCATTATCTGAATTTTCATTACCTATACGGATCATAGATTTAGAATGAATTCGGATATCCGAATCCAAATCCAATATCCGTTTATTTGAAAAATGCATAAATTTATGCTTATTGAGAGAGTTGAGGTTAATTACTAAGGACTTTACCAAGGGAGCCAAATCTTGAGTTTTGAAATAACATGCTACTAAAACTAAATTGCATGTGTAATGAAATATAATAGTAGTTAAAAAAATACTTTTCCAAAATAAAATATAATAATAAATTAATTATGTTAAATACCTTTAAATTCTAAAGATGTATGATAGTTTTATAAAAACATATTTGATGACTTAATCAACCTAATTAGTTAAATCACCCTAATGACTAGATTTATTTTATTATTTAATTTTTTACAAAATGACCTTGTAACATAGTAATGTACTTATGTTAATCAAAATTAATATTAAAATATAAAAAAATTTCCTAATATGACATATATATATATGTTTTTAAGTGTAAATCTTAAGAATCAAACTTTTATTAGCTTAAAAAAATTATACATAAAGCCCTCTTTCATCTTTTATTCTTTAATTTTATTGGACAACATAAAGTATAATTATAAAATAATTATGAAATTAAATTAGTTAATCTATGTTAAATATTTATAAATTCTAAACATACATGATATTTTTAAGCATTTAATTTAATATAATTCATACTCATTTTAGTTAGTAGTAATAGTATGATTGTTAAGGGAAAAGGAAAGTAAAGCAAACTTAATCTCTCCTCATATAATATCCAATATCTTTATAGCAAAAAAGCTAATTTAAATAGTATAAATATCATTATAAGATGATAATATATCATGACCTTATTAATTAAATAAATTGTGATTAAAAAATAATTACTAAAAAAAATTGAATTAGAGTGCATTGTGAATAAACTGATTAAACTTTGGCTTATGCATGGAAGAAAAGCTAACAATTAATAGTAATATAAGTATCATTATATTTTGAATCTCATATTAATTAAGTTTTGATTTTTGATTTTTTTGATTATCTTATATAAAAGTTAGTAGTATTATTATTAGGATTGTTGACGTTCTTTTGGTTAGTACTTACTAGTTACTAATTAATAGTATAATTTTTAATACATTTTTTAAAACAACTTTTAAACATATCACATATGTCTAAATAAATAAATATTAGATTAAAGTTTAAAATTTAAGATTAAGATTTTTCATATACCCTGTCGCAACCTCTTAAAAAAGTCGAAAAATCTGCCCTCGTCGCAGGGACAATTGGGCCTTCGTTTAGGAGTGTGACATTGGAGAAAATGGAAGAAAGGACGACTTAATTCCTCTAAATTAAAGGTTGAAGGTATGAAAACGACCTCGAAAAAGAAATGGAGTTGCCACCAATCTTTTTTTGGCTAGGTGTGATTGGCCACCTATTAAAATCGGTTTTTGAAAAATATTTTAAAATTAATTAAAACATTTTAAAACCAATTTCGAAGTCTGTGCTTTGAACCAGAGAAAATAAGTGCGGATTCGGAAGTCGGTTACGTGCAGGGAAGGATTAACGCCCCCACAACGCCCGTATAAAACGATACCTTATTAATCGTGTGTTATCTCGAGTCTCGGCAAAAAGTCGGTTTTAAATTTGGTGTTTAAAAATAATTCCCTAAAAAGAACATATTTTTTATTTGAAAATGATCCGAAATTTCTCATATTTTTCGTGAAATTTTTCATTGATTTTGAAATTCTCTGAATCACCCTCGTTTTTTAGAAAAAGATATTCCGTTGTTAATGATAATCAATGATATTCTCCCCGGCAGACCCAATAGAGAACTCATGAATTATTTTAACTCAGGAATAATCTTGTTTTATAAAAAATCTTTAATAATATTTCATGCATTTTAAATCACAAATAAATGATTATGAATATGCAAGAATATTACTAAGATAAAAATTAAACAACATGCATATTTAACATGGCATGGCTAACATTTTATTATGACATAGCAAAAAAAAATGACATGGCATGCTTGACATGAAAAAAATATAAAGGACAGGGCATAAAGAAAGAATGACATAGCATAATCTAAATGACACGACACATGATTAAATGGCATCGCATATGAACGAATGATATGACATTCTTGACATGGAAAAATCCAAATGACATGGCACATCAATGAATGACATAGCATTATCTAAATGATATGGCATACGCATGAATGAAATGGCAAATTCTGAATGACATGGCATGCTTGACATGGCAAATTCTAAATGACATAGTATATGAATGAATGACATGGCATGGCATGCTTGGCATGGCAAAAACCACTAAATGACATCATCATAAAATATTCATAATCACATCATGATCACATGCACACATCATTATTTTGAAATGGATTCTTGATGTGAGGAATCACATAAGTGGCATATGTCGAAAAAATTATTGTGCTTCCCGGCAAACCCGACAAAGCTTGGAAAATAATTCTTTCATATGATATTCATATGATCCTGAATAAAACAAAATCCGTGCCTTGCGATTTCATAACCATGTGCGTTGAATAATTTCCTAACCTACCCGGAAAACCTGGCAAAGATTAGGAATTAATTCTCGCCAAATGTTTAGGAAAACGAGAAGCACGTTTTTATGCCAAATTAAGTAAAAACATTTTAAAAAAATGCAATGCATGAAGATGTGTTTCTTCCTTGAAATAAGGACATCCATATACCTAAAAAGGTATCCGAATATATTTGGAAGAAACTTTGGGCTCGGATTTACAAAATTGGAATTTTTGGAGCAAAAGAAGGCCTTGGCTGAACCCCCCTAAAGCAAGCTCTAGTTTCTCCTATTTTTGAAACCCAGGTTGACCATCCTTGACCCAATTTTTGTAAAATCAAAATTTATTCTTGAAATGACATGAAAATCAACCTAATACAGTAACCAATGACTCAAATTAGCCCCTTCTTTGTATACAAATAAAAACAGGAAATTATTAGTTTTAAAAAACAATTCTGACTCCCAAAACCAGTTTTGAAAAAAATATTTTTTTACCCTTCATAAAAAATTCAACAAATTCTGGAAAAATCAATATAGACTTGAGACATGATGGTCTCCATGGAAAAGATTAGCTTAATTTTTGGACCAAGGATGCCTTGGCCGAATTTTCACCAAAGTCAGAACAGTGAGCTAAAACTGTTTTATCGAAAACCATTTTTCCAACCTTGATAAAAAAATCTACAAATCTTAGAAAAAATACCAGGGTAGACTCTAAAGGTTTGCTACATGTGGTAAAAAATTCATTTTATTTTGACAAAAAATGAGTAGTGAAAAAAAAATCCCAAAGTCAGAATATCCAACTTAAATTATCACTCTTTCAACTAGTATAGACAAGGGATTTTTGGCTAGAGATCATTGGTTTATCTTAGCCAAAAACCTAGTTGAAAATGGCATGAAATGCATGATTTTACAGCGAACAAACATATGACAATGAATCAATCATGAGTTAAGAATGTGAACAAACAAACAAGCAAGAATAATCAGGCACAAACAAGCACAAAAACTCCTCCTAGGTTTATGCTAAGGCAAAAAAAATTTGTAAAAAATTTTGTCAACTTGGTTATTTTGTAAAGAATAAAGAATAAAGGAGAGAAAACCTTTAAGATTTATTTTTGAAAACCTTTTATTCAGCAAAAAGTTAACAAATCATACGAAAAAGAAGAAGGAAAATAACATGATATCAAAGAAAATAATTGAAGAAGAAGAGAGGGAATAGCTACGTAGCAATTTCTTTCCAAATCAAGCTCTCTAAATTCTCCTTCCTTATCCCTCTTTCTCTCTTTTTCTTTTTCTCCTTTTTCTTCTCCAAGAATGTAGTGAAAATGCCTTGACGAAAAAAATGAATTTTTTCCTCTTATTAGCTTGGCTAGCTGCCTCTTCTTATTGGTGAGTGTGTGTGTTTATTTTTTTAGCCTTTGTCATGCCTTACATGCTCCTCCAACATCCCTTGCCACATGGCTAAAAAATGCCCCCTCCTTGCATGATGCTTTCCTTAAATTAAGGGTGCTTGTCCCCTATTTGCATGATGCTTCCCTTAAATTAAGGATTTTCTAGCCTCTCATTGGCCAACAATGCCACCTAGATTATTCTTGTCTCCTATCTCTACAAAATATCTAAGTCACTTGTCATGATCATATGGCTTACTATTAAAATATCTTCCTAGGTGGCATTTTTAATCCTACTTGCCATCATTTCATAGCCTTCACATGCTCTTCACATGGCCTTCACATGGCTTTGCAATTTGGAGACCTCCCATTGGCCAAAAATGCCATATAGGCAAATAGTGGATAATCTTGTCCTTTCTTAAAAATGTCATCTTGCTATTCAATCTTGGCCATTTGATTCAAGATGATCACACCCCCTCTTCTAATCAGTAGGCTGGCCAAAAATGGCCTGGAAATTTTTAGGTCATTCCTCTTTTTTTTTTATTTGCAAAATGGCCCTTTTCAATTTTTTCGGTAAAATTTCATT
The DNA here is from genome assembly GCA_030761205.1 of Fremontodendron californicum. Classification (NCBI taxonomy): domain Eukaryota; kingdom Viridiplantae; phylum Streptophyta; class Magnoliopsida; order Malvales; family Malvaceae; genus Fremontodendron; species Fremontodendron californicum. Next base: position 29,906,143 of record JAULJL010000005.1, read on the forward strand.
TTGGCCCCAAAATTAATTTAATTGCAAATTGACCCCAATTTTGAATTTTTCTTTTCCAATCCATCCCATCCAATACAATACTCAGTTATGGAGGTTTTCATATTTTTTCGAGCTTGGATTCTATTTTTCCCGAATTTTTCTCTAAAGTTTCGGTTTAGTTCCTCCCAAACTTTATCTTTTTCCATTTGAGCTTCAATTTTGGATTTTTATTCTCTAATCCCTTTTATAAAATATAAAACTCAGATATGGAAGTTTTCATAATTTTTTGAGCTCGTTTTCCATTTTTCCCGGAATTTTCTCTTGTAATTTCGGATTAGTGCACCCGAACTTTGTCTTTTTGCATTTGAGCTCCGATTCTGGATTTTTCTTCTCCAACCCCTTCCATAAAAAATAAAACTCAGATCTGGAAGTTTTCATAATTTTTCGAGCTCGTTTTCTATTTTTCCGGAATTTTCTCTTGGAATTTCGGATTAGTGCACACGAACGTTGTCTTTTTCCGTTTGAGCTCCGATTCTGGATTTTTCTTCCCCAATCCCTTCCATCTCTATAAAACTCAGTTTTGGAAGTTTTCATAATTTTTTGAGCTCGGATTCTATTTTTTCTAGATTTTCCAAAATTGCCTTTTAACCCCCGAAACGTCGGTTTTACTTGAAACGGGCCCAATTTCTGGATTTTCTTTTTCCACTGCCTTTGTCATATATTGAATTGGAGTTGATCAAAAAATACCCAATTTTTACATTCGAATTCCTCTCCAATTTAGTTTTTCCCTTTTCCTCAATATTGAAAATTTTCTCGTTTTTTCATTTCTCCTCCAATTGGGTCTTCCTTGGGATCCACTTCAAATTGGGACTTGGGATATTTTTATTTATTTATCATTTATCAATTGGGGGCTTCAATTTCACCGAATCGGGCCATCTCTGCAGTTTTCCTCAAATTTGTGGTTTTCTTTTTTATTCATTAAATCCTTATTTTCCTTTTTCTCTTCAAACCACATCTTCCTTCAACTCCGCTTCAAAATTAGACCATCCAATATTCATATTTATTGATCTTATTCCATTTGGAAACTCCAATTTCGTCCAATTTGATCATTTACGCATTTTTTCCCAAATTTACAAAATTAGGCATTTTTCTACACTGAATTTTTGCAATCTGTCTTTCAAACTCTTTATCTTTCGTTGTAGACCTTCGATTATCAAAATTCCTTCACCATTTTTCAATTCAAATTCGAATCTTGATTTTGATTGATAGTTGACTTTTTTAGTGGTTGACTTTTCAAGGTTGACTTTTTTAGAGTTGACTTTTTTTGGGTTGACTTTTTGGTGTTGACCTCTGAATCAAAGTCTTGGAGACCCATCTGAGAAATGGTGGAAGTTTCCTTGCATTCCGAGAAGTTGAAAAGAAGAAACACCTTGTTTAGGGGGCCTAGACAAAATTAGGTGTCTACAGCTGCCTCTCTTTGACTATTGCTGAGAATTAGGAATCAGGCGAAGATAAAATAGACAATAATTTTGTTCGGTTAGTGAAATCACATGTGATGGATAAGAGGGAGAATTTTCTTTATTTTTTATTCATCATCATTTTTTTATTGATTTTTTCATTTTTGCAAATTGTAAATAAAAGGATTTGTCCTTAAATTGAGTTCCTTGACTAATCAAGGCTCGACCCGTCTTATGAAAATGAGTTCGATTTGCAAGAGAAGACAATACCTCAGCGGAAGTCTCGGAGCCTTATTTTATCTTGGTGTGATTTTGTTTTAAAAACAGTAAGATTTGTCCTTAAATTGAGTTCCTTGACTAATCAAGGCTCGACCCATCTTAAGGAAACGAGTTCGATTTGCAAGAGAAGAAAATATCTCGACAAAAATCCCGGGGCCTTATCTTATCTTGGTGTGAAATTATAATGACATGTGTCGAGATATTTCACTGAACTCCCCGGCAAACCCAGCAGAGTTTTAGAATAATATCCTTTCACATGACATGTATATAATTTTGGGATGAAAATATATTTTTCGAAAATAGATAGAAGAATTTATCCTTAAATTAAGTTCCCTGTCTAATCAAGGCTCAACCCATCTTAAGGAAATGAGTTTGATTTGCAAGAGAAGAAAATACCAGGAGGTTTTACAAAAATAGATGCTCGGAGGTCTTACAAAGTGTTGCCTCTTTGAAAAAGGGTGTCCGGAGGTCTTATCCAAGATTTTGAATATGGTGCCTAGAGGTCTTATCCATGGTTTTTGAAATAGTGCCAAGAGGCCTTGAAAACATATGCCTGGAGGTCTTCAAAAAGTGTCTTTTCTTCGAAAATGGCGCCCGAAGGTCTTATCCATGATTTTGAGAATAATGCCCGGAGGTCTTATACATGATTTTAAGAACAGCGCCTGGAGGTCTTAAAAAGATGTATTTTCTTTGAAAATGGTGCCCGGAGGTCTTATACTTGATTTTTATAATAGTGCCCAGAGGTCTTAAAAAGATGTCTTTTCTTTGAAAATGGTGCCCGTAGGTCTTATACATGATTTTACGAATAGTGCCCAGAGGTCTTAAAAAGATGTCTTTTCTTTGAAAATGGTGCCCGGAGGTCCTATCCATGATCTTGAGAATAGTGCCCAGAGGTTCTTTGAAAATGGTGCCCATAAGTCTTATACATGATTTTGAGAATAGTGCCCGGAGGTCTTAAAAAGATGTCTTTGTTTTTGAAGGTGTTTTGAAAATTAATTTGAAGGATTGGAAAGAGGATATAAATGCTTCATGATGTAGCTGCGAATGTCCTTAATTGATGCAAATGCTTCATGATGCAGATGTAGAGATTAAACAAGATGCACATGCTTCATATTGCAAATGCAAATGTCTTGGATTGATCCAAATGCTTCTTGATGCAGATGCAGATATTGAATAAGATGCAAATGCTTCATGGTGCAAATGCAAATGTCTTGGATTAATGCAAATGCTTCTTGATGCAGATGTAGATATTGAATAAGATGCAAATACTTCATGGTGCAAATGCAAATGCTTCTGAATAATGCAAATGCAAAGATTAGCAGTGTGCAAAATGCTTCTAAATGATGCAAATGCAAAGATCAATAATGATGCAAATGCTTCATGAAAAGATGTAGATGCCCCTACAAATCGTGGTCATGTAAGTGGTCCATGAATGGTGTAATTGCAATTACCACACAATAATAAAGATGCAATGATCCTAGAAATGATGCAATTGCTTGAGATGACGCAAATGCAAATATCCATGAAGGATGTAAATATAATGGTAAAATGTAGATGCTCATGGAGTGGTGCAAATGCCAATACCTATAAATGATGCAAATGCTTCCTGACATGGTGCAGGTGCAAAGCTTAATAAAGAGGTAAGTGCTTATGAATGATGCCAATGTCCCTGATTATTTTTCTAGACTTTGGCTTAGCCTTTCCAATTCATTTTTCCTATTCAAATCAAAGTGTATCTTGAATACTCGTGCCTCATAAAAGATCATTCCCTTTTCGGTCTTTGGCTATGTTCTTGCCCCAATAGTTTTTAAACTCTTATCAACAGAAGCCTGTTGCCGAGTTCTATTTCTTCTCATATCTGGAAGTCAAGGTCAACCCTAGTAGTTCCATACCTTTAGGTTAGAAAAACCCTTGTCTCATGTCAACATAAAAAATGGTTATTTCAAAAATATTTTTATTTGCTTTCCTTTTTTGAAAAACATTGCTCATTTAATGAAATCTTCTGAGCCAAAATATTAACCTTATAATTGGTGATATACAAACCTCTTGAAGACTGATGATCACTGTTAAATTTTTTTGAATTTCAATTTGGGTTTTTCAACTTGAATTGAAACGATTGGTTCAACAGGATTTTGGCTGATCCGAGAAAACTTCACAACAAGAAAAATGTATGTCCCTTCTAGGCTCACAAATGGAACAGGTTTTATAAAACACGAATTCCTTGAGAATCAAACGAATTCAAAATTCTTTTAGTTTCCAAATCATGGAGTTTTGACAAACGTCAAGATTGGCCAGGATGTTCAAACTGGAAAGTTAATTTTGGAGGGAAAAAAAGTCTCAACTTTTGAAGTCAATCCTCCAAATGAGAGCTGACAATTTGGGAGGTTCAAGAATTCGTAGATGTTCCTCAATTTCTTTAAGATGACCTTCTCTTTTGTGGCATCGGCACTAACATATATGGCATAATAAATTCCCATTTTACTCTAGACCGTCCATTTTTGGATTTTCGCCCTAGAGTCCCGTTCTTTCCATTTTTTTTTTAATTTTTATTATTCTACCATGCACTTGAGAATTATAAATTCTTCCATAGTGAAATGATAATTCGATGAGATGGAATAAAATCTAAGGAAAAACCTTCAAGTTAAATATTCATGCTTGATCAAAATGGACTTTTAAAGCACATAATGTAGGCCATGGTTCGGGGTTCAGAAAGAAAGGATAAATAAGCCCAAAATATGTGTTTGAGGATAATCAGATCAAGGATCATTTCTTGAGGAGAATTTTCTTTGAAGCATTTGTCCCATTTGGACTTTTCTTTCCTGCTTTTGACTTTTACTTCTTTTCTTCTTTGTTTTTGGCTTTCATTTCGCCATCATTTTTCACACATTTTGTGTGTGTGTGTGTGTGTGTTTTCCTTTTCCTTTTCCTTTTTTTTTTGGCTTTCATTTCACCATCTGTAGACACTTAATTTTGTCCAGACCACTAAATCAGGTATGTTTTGTACCTAAAGTGATGTTTCAGAATGCAAAAAGGCTTTTCTCATCCTGCAGGTGGTACTCCGAGACTTAGTTTAAGAAAGCAGACATAAAAAGTCAATCTTGAAAAAGTCAACCTTGAAAAAGTCAACCCACTTTCAAAATCAAGATTCAAAGTTCAATTGAACAATGGTGAAAGAATTTTGATAATCTGAGGTCTACAATGAAAGATATAGAGTTCGGAAGTTGGGTTACGGAGATTCAGTAGAAAGGAAACCTAGTTCGAAAAATTTGGGGAAATGCTTAAACGACCAAATTGGTCGAAATTGGAGGTTTCAAATGAAAGATAAGCACTAACTACGGGTAATGAAGAGGCTACTTGGAAGAAAAACTGAAGGAAAAGTCAATTTGTAAGAAAACCGAGAATTAGGGTTTTTGGTGGATTTTGGTGAAATTGGGGAAAATTGCAAAAATAGCCTGATTCGGTAAAACTAAAGCCCCTAATTGATGAGGAATGATTAAACAAGGAAATCCCAAGGCCCAGTTTGAAGTAATTCCGAGAAAAGAGCCGATTGGAGGAAAAACAAAAAAAAAAGAGGAAATTCCCGATAGTAAAAAAAGGAAAAATCAAATCGGAAGGGAGTTTGATCGTAAAAATTGGGCATTTTAGGACCAACTCCAATTCAATATATGAAAAAGGCACAGAAAAAGAAAATCTAAAAATTGGACTTGTTTTGAGCAAAATCGGGCTTTGGAGACAAAAGGGCAAAATTGGAAAATTCGGGAAAAATAGCAAATGAGCTCCAAAAATTCTGAAAATTTTCAGATTCATTCTTAAATTATTTGGAAGAGATTGGCGAAAGAAAATCCGGATTCGGAGTTCTTTTGCAAAATAACAAATCCCGGGCCCACTATGCTAAAATTCAAGAAGATAAATCCTAAAAAAATAGCAAATGAGCTCCAAAAATTATGAAAACTTTCAGATCACACTTTTAAATTATTTGGAAGAGATTGATGAAGAAAAATCTAGATTCGGAGTTCGTTTAAAAATTGGTAAAAGTTCGGGTGCATAAAAGGGCAATTTTGGAAGAAAAACTCCAAAAAAATAGCAAATGGGCTCGAAAAATTTTGAAAACTTCCAGAATTAAATTTTTTTTATTTTTTTTATTTTGGAAGTATTTAAAAAGGAAAATTTGGATTTGAAGTCCGTTTGCTATTTAATTAGGTTTGGGGGTCAAAAGTTCATTTTACTAAAGAAATCGAAAAGGGCCTTTCTTGCAATGGAGATTGGGCTGGATTTTAAGAGGACAATCAGCCAAGCCCATGATGGAGAGTGATTTTGCTGAGCCATTTCATCTAAAGGCCAAGAATGAATAGGAAGGTAGTTATTTTTTTGATCAAGCCTTTGAATTTGCAACACATGGACCAATGGATGGAGAGGGATGATGTCATATTTATGACATCATCTTCATGACATCATATTTAGGGCTGATTATTCCAATCCAAAGGTGGAAACTTGATATAGAAGGCATCTTGGATTAGGGACCATTGGATCAAAATTGGTGTAAAAAAAATGACAACTTTTCCTACACTACTATAGGCCATTCGGCCAAAGCATTTTGGAGGGGGGATTTCATTTTTTCATACTTCATCTTGGCTGAATAATCTCCATTTTTGAAAGCAAAGAGAAAGTTTAGAAAGGTAAAGAAAGTAAGAAGAGAAAAAAGCTTGCAAAATAGCTTTTAGAGGTAGCTAAAAGCACCTTGCTCTTACACTTTTTTTTTTTTGCATTTCCATCCTTGATTTGCTTTTTTCATTTGATATTTGGTGAGTTTCTATTGATTTTAGTTTTAAAAATAAGTGTTTTTAAGCTTCCTTTCCAAGCTCCTTATGCTTTCTTGAAAAACTTTGAAAAACCAATTTTTTTTGTACATTTTTTTGAGGTGGGCCGAATGGACTGTTTTTGTGAAATATTGGTGTTTGATCTTTATTTCATCTTGTTTGTGATGTCTAGCATGCTTTGATGATTTTATATTTTTTTCAAATAACAAAAACATGGAGCTTGTTTTAATCTTTTTACTTACTTACCTTCATATTTGATTTTATCATCTTGCTTCCATGTTTACTTTCCTTGTTTACATTTTTTAATTTTCTGTTTTCAACATGTTTGAGTTGTTCATGATTTGCATTTTACTATACTATGTGTTTGTGAAAATGTCTAGTTGTGTTCATGACTTTACTTCATATTTGCATGGTTTAGCATGTTTCTTCTTTAGCCTTGCATTTAGTATGTCATGTGTTTGTGAAAATGCCATGCTAGGATATCACCATTGATGCATATGTCCATTCGGTTTCTTCCATTTTCTATGCTTTGTATGTGCATTTTCATTTTGCTAGTTGATAGGTTTGCATTTCCATGTTATGATTTTTGTGTATCCTGATTTAGTATACCATGTGTTTGTGAAAATGCCATGCTAGGATATCACCATTGATGCATATGTCCATTCAGCTTCTTCCATTTTCTATGCTTTGTATGTGTATTTTCATCTTGCTAGTTGACATGCTTGCATTTCCATGCTATATTTTTGTGTATTTTGATTTAGTATTCTATGTGTTTGTGTTTTTACCATGCATTTTTTAGGTCTAGGTTTCATTTGCATTGCCATATATTTCATGCATGTTTAGTCCTAGGTTGCATTTATTGCCATGCAAGTTCATGTTAGGTCTAGGCATATTCTTTATGTCATGCATTTTCAAGTCATTTAGGTTTTAAATCATGCATTTTAAAGGTTTTTCATTAGCACCGTTATCAATTTTAGATATAGTCCAATTCATATTTTATTCCAAGTCATTAATTCTGTTAGATTTATGAGTCCACGTCAGCATTTTAAAGGTTTTTCATTAGCACCGTTATCAATTTTACTTATTTGCACCTATTTCAATTGTACAGGGACTAGATTACTAACTTTTACAGTACAGGGACTAAATTACTCTTTTCACTACTGTACAGGGACTATATGGGTACTTAAACCCATATCATACTACTTGATTTTTGACTTAGTCCAAATCACTGGCTCAAAGTCATGCTCACTTGAGCATACTTGTGGAAAATTAAAGAGTTGTCAAGTTGATTTTTCTACCTTTGTGATTTTTTTTTTTACTTAGGCAAATCTTTTCCATTTTTTTAGAAAATTTAGCTACTGTTTGTAGGTCCTTAGAAAAGTCTCTAATATTTTTACTTTGATTTTTGAATGATTTTATCAAAGGCAAAAAAATGTGTTTTGGCAAAACAGTTTTTCATCTAATATTCTGACTTTCCCAATTTTTCTGGGAAGTTATCCTTAGTCAAAAAATTAAGCCAATTTTTTCCCACATAGTTTTACATGTTCTAGTCTCCTGTATGTTTTTATTTTTTATTTTTTTGAAATTTTAAAAATAGGTTAAAAAATCACGCTTTAAAACTGGATAGTAGAGTCAGATTTGAATTCAAAGGAAAAATAATTGTTTATTTTGGCTAAGGCATTTAGAAGGGATTGATTAGGAACCTTAGCTACTGTCCTAGGTTGGTTTCTAGGCCTTTTTAATCTTAAAAAAGTAATTTTATAAAGCTCGGGTCAATGGTTGTCAAGTCCGGGTTTTCAAACTTAGGGAAATAGAGCTATTTTCAAAGGGGAATTCGGCTATGACATTTTATTATCCAAGATTTTCAAAATTGTTTTTATGATTTTGAATATTTCATGCTATCCTATGCTTTTTATTTAGTCATTTATTTTTGCCACATAATTTAGCTTATACTATGTTCATGCATTATTATTTTTATTTTCATGCATATTTCATGATAACATTATTCTATGTTTCATATCATTTCATGTCACTTAGATTATATTCCATGTCATATAGATTATATTATTTCATGTTACTCAGGACATATTATTTCATATAGAATATATTATGTCACTTAGGATATTTCATTTCATTTATAATATGTCATCTTACTTAGGATATTTCATTTCATCTAGAATATGCTATGCCATTTAAATTATATCATATCATTTAGGTTGCATTATATTATCTAGACTTTGTTATATCATCTTTACTATGTTACACATATTCATATTTATATATATATTTTTAAATGTTTTAAAAATATAATGATTTTAAATAAAATAAAGATATTCTCGAGTTAAAATAATTCATGAGTTCTTTGCCGGGTTGCTAGGGAGGATATCATTAATTATCATTAATAACGAAATATCTTTTTTAAAACGAGAATGATTCGGAAAATTTTTCAAAGTAATAAAAATTTCTATATTTTGCCACGTTTGTTGGGGAATATAGGAAAATGTTGAATTAATAAATTCCGCATTATTTTCAATTAAAAATGGAATTATTTTTGTTTAAAAATTGAGAATTAATTTAAAATGCCAAATCTAAAATCAACTTTTTACCGAGACTTGAGATAATACATGATTAATAAGGTACCGTTTTATACGGGCGTTTTGAGGGTGCTAATCCTTCCCCGCACGTAACCGAGTCCCGAACCCGCTTCTTTGATTTCTCTGGTTTAAAACGTGAACTTGAAATTGGTTTTAAAAATATTTTAATTAATTTGAAAATATTTTACAAAGCCGGTTTTAATAGGTGGCCGATTACACCTAGCCAAAAAAGATTGGTGGCGACTCCATGTCTTTTTCGAGGTCATTTTCAAACCTTTATTATTTCAAAAGGAATTAAGTCGTCTTTTTCTCTGATTTTTTCAATGTCACGCTTAACGAGTAATAAAGTCTCACGATGAGACTTGTTTTTTTTTTTTTAGGTTGCGACAGCTTGGCGACTCCACTGGGGATATTAGAGAGTCAAGCCTAGAATTAGTCGTGTGTTATCAAAGTCTCGATTTTGTTGGTTTATTCAGTATTTAATTTTAATTCCCACATTTTTTAAAATAAGGAGAATTTTGAAAATAATAAAATGTTTTAAATATGTCCATATTCATGTGCATACATATTATTATTGTTCTCTGGTTATTTTGTTGTATATAGTTATTCTTTGCCTAATTGATGCTTTACATTGTTCGATCTTGTTGGGGCATTTAGAATAAGGGATGTAGAATAGGTGGTGAAAGGTTTGTTGTTTCTCCTCACACACCACATGTGCATTTGCATATCATGAGCCCTATTAACTAAGCCTTCGTGATTAACAATCCGCATGGGCTAGGGAAATGGACTCTAACGAATTGAACCCGCTTTTATCGGGGTGCCTTACTAGCCTTCATCGGCGACAGTGAGGAACAATTCGAGGCTTTTAAAACCGATTCACCTTCATATAGTGAACCTAGGCGAAGCCATGCCAGATTTTCGTTAGATGCACCGAAGTTCGGAACACATGGAGGGACATTTCTAACCTTTTGTTACCTATTTTACATTCTGAATAAGTATTGAAGATCGGGCAACGATGTAAGTAAATCGCCCGTAATAAATGTGATAATCCCCCCAAAGGCTTTGTGATGCCTAAATGGTTGGATACTGTTGGGGAAAATGTTCATTAACTTTTTGAAATTAAAAAATAAAAATCCGTTTTCAAGCATTTTCATTTTGCACATTTCATGCATGTGTGAATAAAGCATGTATATTTATGGTTGTATTGTTGATCTCATTTTCTTGCAATAAATGGATGGTGGTAAATAATCTCATTTGATGATTTCATAGACCGGTAGTGCTACATGAACATTTGCATATTGTACCATAGTAGGATCCACTATTCCGAAATTCTTTTTTTTTTAAAAAAAATATTGTTTTTTTTAGGAAACATGTTTCAAAAAAATCATAGATTAAATTTGGAGGCAAATCTTGCATAATGAGATTTTTGAATAATCAAGATTTAGGTCCCACCAATTTCGTGTAATCATTGGTTAATTTCTTTGTGTATACCTTTGTGTTAATTCATTTATTCTTTACGTGTATCATTTTGACATCATGTTACAGTCATAGCATGCATGGTTATTCATTGTAGAATACATTTGTGATGTACATGGTCATTCTTTGTATCTACCTTTGTGTTAATTCATTTATTCTGTACATGTATCATTTTGACATCATGTTACAGTCACAGCATGCATAGTCATTCATTGTAGAATACGTTTATGACATGCATGGTCATTATTTGTATATACCTGTGCATCAATTTATTCATTTTTAAATGCATCATGTTGGCATTAGATTGCATCCATGGCATACATAGTCATCATAATTTCTCTATATATGCTCATGCATTAATCATCAGTATATTCATGCATATAGAAATAGAGCATGTACATTCATAATTGTATTCTTGAGCTCATGGTAATAATGTCAATTTCATTTGCATGAAAGGGGATCGATATATGAGGAATAAATCGGAGGAACGATTGGGTGCTTTGGAACGAAATCAAGAGGAATTTGGACATGAAATCCGGGATGTGAAAGAACAGCTCGCCAAATTGATGAAAAGGTTTGAGGTTATGGGTAATGATAAGAGGAAACTTTTTCAGGACTCTTCATCATCTTCGGATCAACCAAAACCATTAGGTCTAGAGCATACAATCCTTACTAGATCCTACACTTGTCAATGCCACAAAGGTAGCAATCCTGATGAAATTGTGGACAAAATCATGAAAATGATTAAACCTGAGAGCCTGATACCAAGGATATAAACCTCAGATCCCAAACAGTCCTTGCAATTGGTCCTAGGTCCAAACCAATATCCTCACCCTACTATGGCCTAATTGTCCTCTAGGATGATCACTACGGGACCCCTAAATCCCACTCCATCACCACCAATTGGCAGTTCGTATTTCTTCCCTCATCAAGCACCTTATCGAGCATCCGGGATAGGAACCTCGAACTATGTACAACCTCCAAGGGTCCCATGTCTAAATCCATACCCTTACCATGCTGTTCCGCCACCTCTCCATGTAAACACTTCGGTTCGAGCCTTAGTGCCACCACCAAGTGCCCCAACTTCTAGGCTGTGTGTGACTAAGAAACAACCCAAGAACAAGACTCAAGAGCAGAATGGTCCTATTCCAATCAGCTACCAAGAGCTTCTCCCTATATTGGTACAAGATCACATGGTTGCCTGTGTCCCGTTGAAACCCCTGTCACCACCATATCCAAAGTGGTATAACCCAAGTGCAAGATGTGATTATCACTGCGGAATTGCTTGGCATAGCATTGAAAACTGTATAGCCTTCAAAAGGAAAGTGCAGTCTCTTATAAATGCCAAGTGGTTGGATCCAACGACACTGATTAATAAAGGGCTACAAAAAGTGTAATTAGGATTGGAGATTTATAGCAATGATGTAGAAGGACTTCGGTCTGATGTAATAGGATTTCACTTTTTCAGTAGCCAGCTCTTATAGCCTTAGGATGCTAGGAAAAATAAAGTGCTTGTAAAAGACAGTTCTGACCACTGCTCAAATTTTGTAAAACATGGTTTATACCATTGTGAACGTTGATATGGGAATGAATTGGTTATGCTTCAAATTTATTAGATGTTGATGATTAAGTTCCTCCGATTCTTATTTCCTCTGTGATATCTTTCCCCTTTGCATTTTTTTTGCATTCGATCAATTATTTGTCATACCATACATTCATACATGCTTCTTGGTAGCATTGGGTGGTATTCATAGTCAGCATGATTTTTCTGTATTGTTCATGCACTAATTTGCTTATAACATACATCATGTGAGCATTAGGTCGCATTCATGACACACATGGTTAGCATGATTTTCTTTGTATATTGTCTGTCTCAATCATTCATTGTGTACATGCATCATACTTGATATTGTGTTGCATTCATAGTGTATATGATCATTCATTGGGAAATACGCTGAAATATACACGGTCATTCATTGCATATATCTATGCGTTGATTTGTTTATTCTTTGCTTGCATCATGTTGGCATCGTGATTGCATTTATTACATACATGGTCAGCATGTTTCCATTGTAGATGTCCATAAATCACATTGTTTAAATGTTTAGGCTCCACGTGCATCAAATTGCATTCATGGCTCCTTCATCATGACACGCACTTGGGGGGATAAAACAAAAATTGGCTTGGTTTTAAGAGTCTTTAAAAGAATTTTCATTTCAAATCAAAGGTATAAGCTGTACTGAGCACCTTTATGATACAGGCCAGAGCTATAGAGAATGAACAAGTTGCCCAAATGGAAAGAATGGAAAGGGCACAGGAAAAATTGCGAGAAAAGATGGAAAAATCTAAAGCATAATCTAAAGATCAGATGACTAAATTGATGGAGCTGATGTCCGCAATCAAGGAAAAGGGATACACTGAAAACTTGACCACCAAAGAAGAGTTGGGGATACAAAGGGATCAAAATGAGGTCGTAATGATGGATGCCCAGAACACAGTTAATCCCATCAACGTCCTAAACTCAGATGATCCAGCTGAACAGGCAAAGTTGAAAATAGTTGCAGTAAATGAGGATGAGTTGGCAGATTTCCAAGGGAAATATCAGTTGTTAGATGAAAGGCTCCGGACAGTAGAAAATATAGATGTATTTGGGAGTGTGGATATGAAAGAACGATGCTTGGTCCTCGATTTAGTCATTCCTCCTAAATTCAAGATCCCTGACTTTGTGAAATATGATGGGACGATCGATCCGTCAGCCCACATCACTATGTTCTGCCGGAAGATAACGAGTCATGTAGATAATGATAAGCTTTTGATTCACTGCTTTCAGGATAGCCTCAGCGGGTCCGCAATTAGGTGGTATACTCAGTTGAGCAAGGATCAGATTCGCTCTTGGAATGATTTGGCTAGGGCTTTTCTAAACCAGTACAAGCATATGACCAACATGGCGCCTGACCGTCTCACCTTGCAAAATATGAAGAAAAGAGCTATTGAGAGCTTCAAAGAATATGTGCAGCAGTGGATGACCATGGCCGCCCAAGTACAACCGCATTTAACTCAGAAGGAAACCATTGTCCTTTTTGTGAATACACTGCAGGCCCCGTACTATGATAGACTTGTCGGCAACACCACGAAGAATTTTTCGAACATGGTAATTTCAGGGGAGATGATTGAGAATGCTATCAAGGATGGGAAAATTGAAAGAGACAGAACATCTAATACCGAGAGAAATGGGGCATCTGAAAAGAAAAATGAAGATACCCAAGTCATGGAAGGCTTTACCCCACCTCCCCAGTTCTCCTCGTATCAGCCATTTTACTCTACCCTGAACAATGTCTCTCAAGGTTCTTATCCTTACCAACCAATGACTGCAACTACACCAAAATTTACATATGTCTATCAATCTAACACCCTTGGGAATAATCGAAGGGGGCATAAAAAGTGAAAAGAAATCAGGTTGACCCGATTCCTGTGACATACAGTGAGCTACTACCTCAACTCATCCAGAACCACCTTGTGACACCCATGCAATTAGAGCCTCTGAAGCCCCCTTATCCGAGCTGGTATGATGCTAATAAGTGTTGTGGTTATCATTCTGGCAGTCAAGGTCACTCAACAGAGAACTGCCCCGCTTTGAAGTACATGGTCAGGGATCTCATCAAGGCTGGGTCGATAAGTTTTGAAGATGGGAAAGCCAAGTTTCATAAGAAACATGGTGCATAATCATATTAGGATTTTTGATGCATGTAGTTCTATACACTCTGATGATGAAAGCACTTGTCTCATGTAGACATCTATATGAAATAAATAAATTTTGAATTTAAATGTTTTGTGTTCTTTATGTTTTAATAATAATTTGAATTTGCAAAAAAATGAAACTTCATGAAAATTTGTGGTAAACAATAACAAGGGGTTTTCACATGAAATAATGGACAGTCTCGAGAATATTGATAATCATTGTTAGAAATGACCCAACACTTTCCCTCTTTCTTTTAGGCTTTCCTATGCCTAAATTATTTGAACCAAGACCACTTGAAAGACTTAATGCTTCAAATAATATGAATAATCAAACCATTGTCATTGCAGAATAAGAAAAGATGTAAAACCTAGTCTAGGCTATGAACAAAGGAACGAATTTTTAAAAAAAATTCAAACTCCTTGAAATTCAAACAAATGAGACATTCTTCCAAGAATCTAGATCTTGGTAATTCGATGTGTGTCAAGGTTGTGCTAAAACCATTCACATCATTTTTCAATGACCATAAAACACTAATTGCCCAAACATCACTTCATGATTGACACCTCGGGGCACCATGAGTAAATAAGATTATCCTATTTTGGGTCACATTCTTTCTCGTCTCTTCAAAAAAACCCAGGACTGAAACTCAGCTTTTTTCAGTGTAAACCTAGACTTGCGATGTTCCTCATAATGATACAAATTCCCAAAGTTGATCAAATTGGGGCATCATATGTAGAAATGATGGATACATGGTGAATAAGGATGGATTAATGCATGAATCATTAGGGGCATGCGAAAACTCAAAAATGGGCGGCCTAGAGTAAAATAGGAATTTTCGATGCCATCTATGTTAGTGTCGATGCCACAAAAAAAAAAAGAGATCATCTTGAAGAAATCGGGGAACATTTAGGAATTTTTGAACCTCCTAAATTGTTAGCTCTCATTTGGAAGATTATTTTTCAAAGTGAGACTTTTTCCCTCCAAGATTAAGCCTTCCCGTTTAAACATTCCGGCTAATCTTAACGCTTGTCAAAATGCCCTGATATGGAAACTAAAAGAATGTTGAATTTGTTTGGTTCTCAATGAATTCATGATTTATAAAACCTGTTCCATTTGTGAGCCTAGAAGGGACATACATTTTTGTTGTGAAGTTTTCTTCGATCAACCAAAATTTTGTTATACCAAGCCTTGCTGATCCCAGTTGAGAAAAAACCCAGATTGACAATTAGAGAAGTTTTAACAATGATCATCAATCTTCAAAAGATTTGTACATCACACACTGTGGGGTTAATATTTTTTTGTTCAGAAGTTTTCAAAATGAGAAAACAAATAAAGATATTTTTTGAAATACCTATTTTTGATGTTGACATGAGACAAGGGTTTTTCTAACCCAAAGGTATAGAACTACTAGGATAGGTCTTGACTTCCAGATATGAGAAGAAGAAATAGAACCCGTTTCAGACCTCTGTTGATGAGAGTTTGAAAACTGTTGGGGCAAAGAGAATAGCCAAAATGAATTGAAGATATACTCTGATTTGAAAAAGAAAAAAATGAATTTGAAAGGCTAAGCCAAAGTCTAGAAAAATGATCAGGGGCATTTGCATTACTCATGAGCACTCATCTCTTTATTGAGCTTTTACATCTGCATAGTGTCGGCAAGCATTTGCATCATTCATGGGTATTTGCATTGGCACTATTCCATAAGTATCTGTATTTTACCTTTACATTTACATCCTCCATTGATATTTGCATATTACGTCATCTCCAGCAATTGCATCATTTCTAGAATCATTGCATTTTCATTATTGTGTGGTAATTGCAGTTACTCCATTCATAGACCACTCACATGAACACAATTAGTAAGGGCATCTGCATCAAGAAGCATGTGCATCAATCTAAGCCATTCACATTTGCACCATGAAGCATCTGCATCATATTCAATATTTGCATCTGCATCTGCAACATGAAGCATGTGCATCAATCCAAGTCATTTGCATTTGCACCAGGAAGCATTTACATCAATCCAAGATATTTACATTTGCACCATGAAGCATAAGCATCTTGTTCAAGATATGTGCATCTGCATCCTCTCTCTAAGCATTTGGGTATGGTTTTCAACAAGATTTTTTTTTTTTTAAAATGAGCAAATCTTCGGTGGTGATAGTTGAAGCTTCTAGAGGAGATATCCAAAATTTTACATTTTTTTAAAAAAAATGAGAAAGTCTTTGGTAGTGATGGTCGAAGCTTCTGTGGAGATATCCAGGGTTTTATAGTTTTAAAAAGAGAAAGTCTTTGGTAGTGATAATTGAAGCCTCTATGGAGATATCCAGAGTTTTAAAAAAATTTTTGAAAGGGAGAAAGTGTTTGGTAGTGATAGCCGAAGCCTCTGTGGAGATATCCATAGTTTTAAAATTTTTTGAAAAGTGAGAAAGTCTTTGGTGGTGACAACCGAAGCCTCTGTGGAGATATCCAGAGTTTTAAAATTTTTTGAAAAGAGTGAAAGTCTTTGGTGGTGATAGCCAAAGCCTCTGGAGGAGTTACCCAGAGTTTTACAGTTTTAAAAATGTGCAAGTCTTTGGTGGTGATAGCCAAAGTTTCTGGAAGAGATACCCAGAATTTTACTCAACATCTGCATCAAGAAGCATTTGCATCAGTCTAAATCATTTCAATCTGCATCAAGAAACATTTGCATCAAATCAAGTCATTTACATCAAAGACATTTGCATTTTATTTAGCATCTGCATCTGACCAAAAAGCATTTGCAACCCTTCTCAAAGCTTTCAGGTATAATCTTCAACATGTTTTCAAGAACCGATATCCAGAGTTTTATTTAATTTTTTTTTTGAAAAGACAGAAAGTATTTGGTAGTGATAGACGAAGCCTCTGTGGAGATATCTAGAGTTTCAAAATTTTTTGAAAAGAGAGAGAGTCTTTGGTAGTGGTAGCCGAAGCCTCTGTGGAGATATCCAGAGTTTTTTCAAAAATTTTGAAAAGAGAGAAAGTCTTTGGTAGTGATAGCCGAAGCCTCTGTGGAGATATCCAGGGTTTTAAAATTTTTTGAAAAGGGAGAAAGTCTTTGGTAGTGATAGCCGAAGCCTCTGTGGAGATATCCAGAGTTTTAA
This sequence comes from Fremontodendron californicum, assembly GCA_030761205.1. NCBI lineage: Eukaryota > Viridiplantae > Streptophyta > Magnoliopsida > Malvales > Malvaceae > Fremontodendron > Fremontodendron californicum. The sequence continues at coordinate 29,923,606 of JAULJL010000005.1, forward strand.
AATTTTTCGAAAAGGGAGAAAGTCTTTGTTAGAGATAGCCAAAGCCTCTGTGAAGATATCTAGAGTTTTAAATTTTTTTGAAAAGTGAGAAAGTCTTTGGTGGTGATAGCCGAAGCTTCCGGAGGAGATACCAAAATTTTAAAACACAGCTGAGAACAAGACAGGTTAAGACCCCGAGACCATCGTCGAGATCATTTCTTCTCTTGCAAATCGAACCCGTTTTCTTAAGCCGGGTCGAGCCTTGATTAGTTAGGGAACTCAATTTATGGACAAAATCTTCACTTTACATCTTTCATAATAAAAAAAATGAAAAAAAATGATGATGAAAAAAAAATGAAAAAATAAAAAAAAAATGGAAAAAAATGAAAAAAATTGGAAAAAGATGAAAGAAGAATGGAAACAATGAAAACTCTCTTTCCTTTCCTTCACATGAGATTTCACTAACCGGACAAAATTAGTGTTTGTTTATCTTTGCCTGATTCATAATTCTCAGCAATAGCCAAAGAGAGGCAGCTGTAGACACCTAATTTTGTCTGGACCACTAAATCAGGTATGTTTTCTTCCTAAAGTGATGTTTCAGAATGCAAAAAGGCTTTTCTTATCCTGCAGGTGGTACTCCGAGACTTAGTTTAAGAAAGCAAACATAAAAAGTCAATCTTGAAAAAGTTAACTCTGGAAAAGTAAACCCTGAAAAGTCAACTACTGAAAAGTCAACCCACTTTCAAAATCAAGATTCAAAGTTCAATTGAACAATGGTGAAAGAATTTTGATAATTCGAGTTCTACAATGAAAGATATGGAGTTCGGAAGTTGGGTTACGGAGATTCAGTAGAAAGAAAACCCTAGTTCAGAAAATTTGGGGAAAAGTGCTTAAACGATCAAATTGGTCGAAATAGGAGGTTTCAAATGAAAGATAAGCACTAACTACAGGTAATGGAGAGGCTACTTGGAAGAAAAACTGAAGGAAAAGTCAATTTGGAAGAAAAACGAGAATTAGGGTTTTTGGTGGATTTTGGTAAAATTGGTGAAAATTCAAAAAATGACCCGATTCGGTAAAACTAAAGCCCCTAATTGATGAGGAATGATAAAACAAGGAAAGCTCAAGGCCCAATTTGAAGTAATTTCGAGAAAAGAGTCGATTAGAGGAAAAATGAGAAAATTCCCGATAGTGAAAAAAGGAAAAATCAAATCGGAAGAGAGTTTGATTGTAAAAATTGGGCATTTTCGGACCAACTCCAATTCAATATATGAAAAAGGCACAGAAAAAGAAAATCTGAAAATTGAACTTGTTTTGAGCAAAATCGGGCTTTGGAGACAAAAGGGCAAAATTAGAAAATTCGGGAAAAATAGCAAATGAGCTCCAAATTTTTTGAAAATTTGCAGATTCATTCTTAAATTATTTGGAAGAGATTGGTGAAAGAAAATTTGGATTCGGAGTTCGTTTGCAAAATGGCAAATCCCGGGCCCACTATGTTGAAATTCAAGAAGATAAATCCCGAAAAAATAGCAAATGAGCTCCAAAAATTATGAAAACTTCCAGATCACACTTTTATATTATTTGGAAGAGATTGGTGAAGAAAAATTTGGATTCGGAATTCGTTTAAAAATTGATAAAAGTTCGGGTGCACAAAGGGGCAATTTTGGAAGAAAAAATAAAAAAATAGCAAATGGGTTCGAAAAATTTTGAAAACTTCCAAAATTAATTTTTTATTATTATTTTGGAAGTATTTAAAAAGGAAAATTTGGATTTGGAGTCCGTTTTCTATTTAATTAGGTTTGGGGGTCAAAAGGTCATTTTACAGAAGAAACTGAAAATGGCCTTTCTTGCAATGGGGATTGGGCTAGATTTTAAGAGGGCAATCAGCCAAGCCCATGATGGAGAGTGATTTTGCTGAGCCATTTCATCTAAAGGCCAAGAATGAATAAGAAGGTAATTATTTTTTTGATCAAGCTTTTGAATTTGTAACACATGGACCAATGGATGGAGAGGGATGATGTCATATTTATGACATCATCTTCATGACATTATATTTAGGGGCTGATTATTCCAATCCAAAGGTGGAAATTTTACATAGAAGACATCTTGGATTAGGGACCATTGAATCAAAATTGGTGTAAAAAAAATGACAACTTTTCCTATACTACTATAGGCCATTTGGCCAAAGCATTTTGTAGGGGGATTTCCTTTTTTTATACTTCTTCTTGGCTGAATACTCTCCATTTTTGAAAGCAAAGAGAAAGTTTAGAAAGATAAAGAAAGTAAGAAGAGAAAAAAGCTTGCAAAATAGCTTTTAGAGGTAGCTAAAAGCACATTGCTCTTGCACTTTTTTGAATTTCAATTCTTGATTTGCTTTTTTCATTTGATATTTGGTGAGTTTCTATTGATTTTAGTATTAAAAATAAGTGTTTTTAAGCTTTCTCTCCAAGCTCCTTTCTCATGCTTTCTTGAAAAACTTTGAAAAACCAATTTTTTTTACATTTTTTTTAGGTGGGCCGAATGGACTGTTTTTGTGAAATGATTGGTGTTTGATCTTTATTTCATGTTTTTTGTGATGTCGAGCATGCTTTGATGCTTTTATATTTTCTTCAAATAACAAAAACATGGAGCTTGTTTTAATCCTTTTACTTACTTACCTTAATTTTTGATTTTATCATCTTGCTTCCATGTATACTTTCCTTGTTTACATTTTTCAATTTTCTGTTTTCAACATGTTTGAGTTGTTCATGATTTGCATTTTACTATATTATGTGTTTGTGAAAATGTCTAGTTGTGTTCATGCCTTTACTTCATATTTGCATGTTTAGCATGTTTCTTCTTTAGCCTTGCATTTAGTATGTCATGTGTTTGGGAAAATGCCATGCTAGGATATCACCATTGATGCATATGTCCATTCGGTTTCTTCCATTTTCTATGCTTTGTATGTGCATTTTCATCTTACTAGTTGATAGGTTTGCATTTCCATATTATGATTTTTTTGTATCTTGATTTAGTATACAATGTGTTTGTGAAAATGCCATGCTAGGATATCACCATTGATGCATATGTCCATTTGGCTTCTTCCATTTTCTATGCTTTGTATGTGCATTTTCATCTTGCTAGTTGACATGCTTGCATTTCCATGCTATGTTTTTGTGTATTTTGATTTAGTATTCTATGTGTTTGTGTTATTGCCATGCATTTTTTAGGTCTAGGTTTCATTTGCATTGCCATGCATTTCATGCATGTTTAGACCTAGGTTGCATTTATTGCCATGCAAGTTCATGTTAGGTCTAGGCCATATTCTTTATGCCATGCATTTTCCATGTCATTTAGGTTTTAATTCATGCATTTAACTTGCTGTTTGTTCAAGCATATCATATCATGCCACTTTATTTTTGACTTAGGCCAATCAATGGCTCAAAGTCATGCTCACTTAAGCATACTTGTGGAAAATTAAAGAGTTGTCAAGTTGATTTTTTATTTTTTTTACTTAGGCAAATATCGTCCATTTTTTTAGAAAATTTAGCTATTGTTTGTAGGTCCTTAGAAGAGTCTCTAATATTTTTACTTTGATTTTTGAATGATTTATCAATGGCAAAAAAATATGTTTTGGCAAAATAGTTTTTCACCCAACGTTCTGAATTTCCCGATTTTTCTGGGAAGTTATCCTTAGTAAAAAAATTAAGCCAATTTTTCCCACATAGTTTTACATGTTTTGAGTCTCCTGTATTTTGTTTAGATTTTTTTGAAAATTTAAAATTAAGTTAAAAATCACGCTTTAAAACTTGATAGTAGAGTCAGATTTGAATTCAAAGGAAAAATAATTGTTAATTTTGGCTAAGGCTTTTAGAGGGGTTTGATTAGGAACCTTAGCTACTGTCCTAGATTGGTTTCTAGGCCTTTTTAATCTTAAAAAAAAAATAATTTTATAAAGCTCGGGTCAAGGGTGGTCAAGTCCGGGTTTTCAAACTTAGGAAAATAGAGCTATTTTCAAAGGGGAATTCGGCTATGACATTTTATTATCCAAGATTTTCAAAATTGTTTTTACACCAATCACAAAGTATTTTGATTTTAGATAATTTAATTTGATGTCTTTTCCTAAGCTAGCGGGATATCTTTTTAGGTATATGGAATTCCTTATTTAATGGAAAAAATAAACTTTCATGCATTGCATTTTCCATGTTCATGCATACTATATAATATGTGATTTTTGCTATGATAATTTCTATGATATTCTTATTATTTTGATTTATATTTTATGACATTATATTGTTTGTTATATGGTTTTGAATATTTTATGCTATCCTATGCTTTTTATTTAGTCATTTATTTTTGCCACATCATTTAGCATATACTATGTTCATGCATTATTATTTTTATTTTCATGCATATTTCATGATAACATTATTTTATTTTTCATATCATTTCATGTCTCTTAGATTATATTCCATGTCATATAGATTATATTATTTCATGTTACTTAGGACATATTATTTCATATAGAATATATTATGTCACTTAGGATATTTTATTTCATTTATAATATATTATGTCACTTAGGATTTTTCATTTCATTTAGAATATATCATCTTACTTAGGATATTTCATTTCATCTAGAATATGCTATGCCATTTAAATTACATCATATCATTTAGGTTGCATTATATTATCTAGACTTTGTTATATCATCTTTACTATGTCACACATATTCATATTTATATATATATTTTAATTGTTTTAAAAGGATAATGATTTTCAATAAAATAAAGATATTCCCAAGTTAAAATAATTCATGAGTTCTCTGCCGGGTTTGCTGGGGAGGATATCATCAATTATCATTAATAATGGAATATGTTCTTTAAAACGAGAATGATTCGGAAAATTTTCCAAAGTAATAAAAATTTATATATTTTGCCACGTTTGTTGGGAATATAGGAAAACTTTGAATTAATAAATTATGGATTATTTTCAATTAAAAATGGAATTATTTTTCTTTAAATTGGGAATTAATTTAAAATCCCAAATCTAAAACCAACTTTTTACCGAGACTTGAGATAATACATGATTAATAAGGTACCGTTTTAAACGTGCGTTGTGGAGGTGCTAATCCTTCCCCGCACCTAACAGAGTCTCGAATCCGTTTCTTTGATTTCTCTGGTTTAAAAAGCGGACTTGAAATTCGTTTTAAAATTTTTTTAATTAATTTTAAAATGTTTTACAAAGCCGGTTTTAATAGGTGGCCGATCACACCTAGCCAAAAAAGATTGGTGGCAACTTCATGTCTTTTTCGAGGTTATTTTCAAACCTTCATTATTTCAAGAGAAATTAAGTCGTCTTTTGCTCTGTTTTTTTCAATGTCACGCTTAACGAGTAATAAAATCTCGCGATGAGACTTGTTCTTTTTAAGGTTGCGAGACCATCTTTTCTATATTATCCTTTTCCTTTTGCAATCTTCATTTTGACAGAGTGAGCCCGTATTTATTTGGGAGCTCAATTTGCTTTGTATCTGTCTTCGAGTTAGGACTCATTTCTCCGTGATCTTTGTGAAGACCTTTCCTCGCATTTCCCCCCAATGTAGAAGGTGATCCTTGATCAGGGTTCAAAGAAGAAAGAATTTTTTCGGCTCAAAAGAGGTGACCATGGATAATTTCTTTTTGTGAAAGGGATATAAAAGATGGCCATTTCTCATATCAAGCACAAATATTCTCTTTGAAAAGCAATTCCCTGGGGGAATAGATAATCAAAATTTCATTTTGCACTTAGAATCATCCGAATTCTCATATGCATGATACCATAAAAAAATTTTGGTGTCGCATGCCACAATGGTTCATGCGTTAATTTCCCCCTATCCACCATGTATCCATCATTTCTACATATGATGCCCCAATTTGATTAACCATGAGAATGGGGAACATCACAAGTCTAAGTCTATACTGAAAAGGCTGAGTTTCAATCTTGGGTTTTTTTGAAGTGACAAGGAAAATATAACCCAAAAACAGGTTTTCTTTGGGACATGGAATAATCTAGTTTGGTCATTGTGCCCCGAGGTGTCAATCATGAAGTGATGTTTGGGCAATTGGTGTTTTGTGGTTATTTGGAAAGGATGTGAATGGTTTTGGCACGACCTTGACACGCATCAAATTACCACAATCTAGATTCTTGAAAGAATGTTTCATTTGTTTGAGTTTATAAGGAGCTAAAAAAATTTCAAAAATTTCGTTCCTTTGCTTATAGCCTAAACTAGGATCTACATCATTGCTTATTCTGCAATGACAATGGTTTATGAAGTTCAATCATTCATATTCCTTGAAGCATTAGGTCTTTTGAGTGGTGTTGGTTTAAGGGATTTAGGCATAGGAAAGCCCAAAAGAGAGGGGGAGGGTATTGGGTCATTTCTAACAATGATCATCAATATTCTCGAGACTGTCCATTATTAGAACTTCCTTAATGCTTGTTTTTGCACATTCAAATTATTGTTAAAACACAACAAAAACAAAGCATTTAAATTCAAAATTTATTTAGTTCATATAGATGCTGACATGAGACAAGTGTTTACATCATGAGTTATGAAACTACATGCATCTAAATACTCCTAATGACATACTTCAAAGGTAGTAATTCTCCTCCTAAAACTATGAAAGAAACTGATTTATGGGAAAGCGGACTTCCACTGTTCGATAAGCTCTGGAGTCAAAATGCCATCATGGACAAGACCTTCAATCATTTCCTTCGGTTGTCTGCATTTTTCAGTTGAATGCCCAATTATCCCTTTGTGATACTCACACTTGCTGTTAGGGTCATAAATCCTTGCTGATGGGTTTGGAGCTGTTTTCAAAGGCACAGGGGTAAGGTACTGGTTGTTTATTAGTATCAGCAACAGGTTAGGGATTGGGATTGGATTTGGAATTGGAATTTTCTCTTGGTTGTCTCGCAGTCATTTTTGGGAAGCAGGCCTAGCTGTAGGACTTGTACAAGATTAGGTGCTTGGGGATGGATATTTGGTAGGTAAGGATAAAGGCTTGGAGATACCTTGGTAGGGTAACATGATTGGTATAAGGGGAATTGGGAATATGAGGCGAAATCTCCCATTACTTGGACATCTTCCTCTTTCTTTCTGGGTGCCCCGTTTCCCTCGGCATTGGATGTTCTTTCTCCTTCAAGTTTCCCATCTTTGATAGCATTCTCAATCATCTCCCCTGAGATTACCATATTCGCAAAATTCTTTGTGGCATTGCTGACGAGTTTATCATAGTACGGGGCCTGTAGTGTATTCACAAAGAGGACAGTGATTTCCTTCTCAGTCAGGGGAGGTTGTACTTGGGTGGCCATATCCCTCCACCTCTGAGCATATTCTTTGAAGCTCTCAGTAGTCTTTTTCTCCATATTTTGCAAGGTGAGATGGTCAGGTGCCATATCAGTCACATGCTTGTATTGGCTTAAAAATGCATTAGCCAAATCAATCCAAGAGCGAATCCGATCCTTACTCAACTGATTATACCACCTAATTGCGGACCCGCTGAGGCTATCTTGAAAACAATAGATCAAAAGCTTATCATTATCTATATGGCCCGTCATCTTTCGGCAGAACATAGTGATGTGGGCTGACGGATTAGTTGTCCCATCATATTTCTCGAAGTTGGGAACCTTGAATTTATGAAGAACAACCAAATCAGGGACCAAGAAGCGTTCTTTCGCATCTACACTCCCAAATACATCCGTACTTTCTACTGCCCGGAGCTTTTCCTCTAACAGTCGATACTTCCTTTGGGAATCTATCGACTCAGCCCCATTCAACGCAACCATTTTCAATTTTGCCTGTTCAACTGGATCATCTAAGTTCAGGACGTTGATGGGATCAACTGTGTTCTGAAAAGATTGGACATCTAACATTATGACCTCATTCTGACACTTTTGTGCCTCTGACCCTTCTTTGGCGGCCAAGTTCTCAGTGTATCCCTTTCCTCTGATCGAGGCAGAGACCAGCTCCATCATCTTAGTCATCTGATCTTTAGATTCTGCTTGAGATTTTGCCAACTGTTCTCGCAATTCTTCTTGTGCCTTTTCCATTCTTTCCATTCGAGTAGCTTGTTCATTATCTATAGTTTTGGCCTGTGTTATAAAGGTGCTCAGTACTTTTTCTACCTCTGATTTGAAATGGAAATTTCTTCAACAACTCTTAAAACCAAGCCAATTTATGTTTTATTCCCCCAAATATGTTTCATGATGAATGAACCATGAAGGTCATGAATGCAATTTGATGCACGTGAAGATTAAACAAAGTGATGCATGGACATATACAGTGGGAACATGCTGGCCATGTATGTTATAAATGCAACACGAGGCCAATATGATGCATGTAAAGAATAAACAATTCAATGCACGATGGATGAAATTTATGGTATGACAAATAATTGATCGGATGCAAATGCAAAGGGGAAGATACCACGGAGGAAATAAGAATCGGAGGATCTTAATCATCAACATCTCCTAAATTTGAAGCATAACCAATTCATTCCCATGTTAATGTTCACAAGAAATAAACCATGTTTACAAAATTTGAGCAATGGTTAGAACTGTCTTTATAAGTGTCGCAACCTAAAAAATAAAAAGGTTTCATCGCAAGACTTTATTATTCTTCGTTAGGCGTGACATTAAAAAAAGTCGAGGAAAAGTCGACTTAATTCCTCTAGAAAAATGAAGGTTTTGAAAATGACCTCAAAAAAGACATGGAGTCGCCACCAATCTTTTTTGGCTAAATGTGATCGGCCACCAATTAAAACCGGTTTTGTAAAACATTTTAAATTAATTAAAACATTTTTAAAACCAATTTCAAGTCCGCGTTTTAAATCAGAGAAATCAAAGAGGCGGGTTTGGGACTCGGTTACGTGTGGGGAAGGATTAGCACCCCTACAACGCCTGTATAAAACGGTGCCTTATTAATCGTGTGTTATCTCAAATCTCGATAAAAAGTCGATTTTAAATTTAATATTTCAAATTAATTCCCAATTTTAAGAAAAATAATTCAATTTTTAATTGAAAATAATCCGGAATTTATTAATTCAAAAATTTTCCTATATTTCCGGACAAATGTGGCAAAATATAGAAATTTTTATTTACTTCAAAAATTTTCCAAATCATTCTCGTTTTAAAAAAGATATTCCGTTATTAATGATAATTGATGATGTCCTCCCCAGCAAACCTGGTAGAGAACTCATGAATTATTTTAACTCGGGAATATCTTTATTTTATTGAAAATCATTATCTTTTTCAAAATATTTTAAAAAATATATGAATATGAACATGTGTGACAGAAATAAAATGACATAGCAAAGTCTAGATAATATAATGCAACCTAAATGATATGGTATAATTTAAATGGCATAGTATATTCTAGATGAAATGAAAATGTATATTCTAAATGAAATAAAATAATTTTAATGACATGGCAATTTTAAATGATATAGCTTATTTTAAATGACATGGCATATTCTAAATAATATAACCTAAATGACATGAATTGACATGTGATAACTCGTATAATTATATAGTTTTTAGTTATGTTTTATTATTGTTTTGTGTCAAATACGAGTTATTATTGTTTAGTCTAATTGTGTTTATGATCTTTATGTATTTTGGTGTTTTTCACAAGTTTCTTTGAGTGATTTCAGATTACTAGAATTAAGGGCAAATCCAGTTCAGTTCCAGTTCCGACACATTTTGCCATATCAGCTATATCTCGAGTTTCACTGAAGCAATAAGGCTGAAATTTGTAGTAGTGCAAAGCTAAGAGGCATATCTATCTTTTTCATGTTTTACACTTCTTGAAACGGAGTCGTTTTCCCTAGCGAAATTGACCATCAAGTTGGCTGATGTGCAATGACGTCTGTGCTGACCTGTTTTCGTATTTTGCCCATATCTGCTTATCCACATCAGCAAATGAGCTGATTCCAACGGCTATGGATCCATAACTGATAGGGTAACATTTTTCTAGAAGACCATGTGATCAGATAAGGCCTGAAAAATTGACAAAATTGACCATCAAGTTGGCTGATCAAAATCGTCATGTATGACGAAAATTGTTAGAAAATGCACCCACCTATTATACCTACCTTTGAAATTTGTAAAGCTTGTCTCTTGTCATTTAGCCCTCCAAAATGTGTATAAATAGAGGGCCTTGGGTGATTGTAAGGGATCATATTGTACATAGGTAGGATATTAGCCATTTTAATAAAATTCTCTAAGTTTTCTTCTTCTTTCTTTTCTCTAGTTTTCTTTCTTTTCTCTAGTTTTCTTTTTCTTTAGAGAGAGCAAGAGGTTGGATAATTAATATTCTTCCTCTTCTTCTTTCTTTCTTTTATTTTCTTCTTAGATTTTCTTTAATTTTATGTTTATGTTTATAATGCCTATGCTAGGCTAAACTTCTATTTGGTTAAGGGTGATTTCAAAGCCCTAGACATGTTTTATAATTGATTTTCAGATTCTATCTATCATTAATTTTCTATCAAAGTTGCTTATGTTCTTCTACAAGAATTGTTCATGATGTTGTCTTGATTTGTTTAGGTGTACAACTAGATAGATCTTGATAATTATCTATTGCTAGTTTAGGAGTCTTGATCCGTGTAATTGTCTTGATTTCCTATTCATAAGTGGCAATTTGTGATTAATGATTATGGTCAAGTTTTCAATAATTGCAAAGTGGAACATAACCTAAGTTGAACAATCCGAGCTTGTGTTTGTTGCTTAGATCAACCTATCTTTCTCATCATAAAGCTGCCATTAAATTGAATCTAGAGAGCTTATTCTAGGTTGTTTGATGGTTAGAGATTAAATAGAGAGCTTGTTCTATTTAACGACAAACTAAGAAAAGATTGGGAAACAGAGCTTGTTGTTATCTACGGTTGTTAACTTTGATAGTTGGTTGATATTGATAGATCTGAAATTGATTCTTAATGATGTCTAGTGGTGGAGAATGAAACCTTAACCATATTTTTCATATTTGATTCTTCTTACTTACTTGTTTTCTTACTTTTCTAGTTTGCTTATTTTTAAAAGTATATTTATTTTTATTGGCTGGTTATACCGCCTAATTTAGTATATATATTTTTATTGGCTGGTTATACCGCCTAATTTAGTATATATATTTTTATTGGCTGGTTATACCGCCTAATTTGTATATTAACTTTGTTTTACTTTTATTGGCTGGTTATACCGCCTAATTTAGTATATATATTTTTATTGGCTGGTTATACCGGCTGATGTGCAATGACGTCTATGCTGACCTGTTTTCGTATTTTGCCCATATCTGCTTATCCACATCAGCAAATGAGCTGATTCCAACGGCTATGGATCCGTAACTGATAGGGTAACATTTTTCTAGAAGACCATGTGATCAGATAAGGCCTGAAAAATTGACAAAATCGACCATCAAGTTGGCTGATCAAAATCGTCATGTATGACGAAAATTGTTAGAAAATGCACCCACCTATTATACCTACCTTTGAAATTTGTAAAGCTTGTCTCTTGTCATTTAGCCCTCCAAAATGTGTATAAATAGAGGGCCTTGGGTGATTGTAAGGGATCATATTGTACATAGGTAGGATATTAGCCATTTTAATAAAATTCTCTAAGTTTTCTTCTTCTTTCTTTTCTCTAGTTTTCTTTCTTTTCTCTAGTTTTCTTTTTCTTTAGAGAGAGCAAGAGGTTGGATAATTAATATTCTTCCTCTTCTTCTTTCTTTCTTTTATTTTCTTCTTAGATTTTCTTTAATTTTATGTTTATGTTTATAATGCCTATGCTAGGCTAAACTTCTATTTGGTTAAGGGTGATTTCAAAGCCCTAGACATGTTTTATAATTGATTTTCAGATTCTATCTATCATTAATTTTCTATCAAAGTTGCTTATGTTCTTCTACAAGAATTGTTCATGATGTTGTCTTGATTTGTTTAGGTGTACAACTAGATAGATCTTGATAATTATCTATTGCTAGTTTAGGAGTCTTGATCCGTGTAATTGTCTTGATTTCCTATTCATAAGTGGCAATTTGTGATTAATGATTATGGTCAAGTTTTCAATAATTGCAAAGTGGAACATAACCTAAGTTGAACAAGCCGAGTTGGAACTTCTAGTTATCTTGGTAGGAATTTGATATCTTTATTTCCGTCTCAGCAAATAGTTTTTTTTCCACAAGGAATCGTGATGTCTTTCTATGGGATCGCAGGTCTCTTTATTAGTTCCTATTTGTGGTGCACGATTTTTTGGAATGTAGGTAGTGGTTATGATCGATTCGATAGAAAAGAGGGAATAGTATGTATTTTTCGTTGGGGTTTTCCTGGAAAAAATCGTCGCATCTTTCTACGATTCCTTATGAAAGATATTCAGTCCATCCGAATAGAAGTTAAAGAGGGTATTTATGCTCGTCGTGTCCTTTATATGGAAATCAGAGGCCAGGGGGCCATTCCCTTGACTCGTACTGATGAGAATTTGACTCCGCGAGAAATTGAGCAAAAAGCTGCTGAATTGGCCTATTTTTTGCGTGTACCGATTGAAGTCTTTTGAAATGAATTGCAGAGTAAGTGTGGGGGGAATGATTTAAGATTTCTTTTATTTTGTCTATTATTTTTTTTTAGTCTTTATTATTATTATTGTAAGGGATCATATTGTACATAGGTAGGATATTAGCCATTTTAATAAAATTCTCTAAGTTTTCTTCTTCTTTCTTTTCTCTAGTTTTCTTTTTCTTTAGAGAGAGCAAGAGGTTGGATAATTAATATTCTTCCTCTTTCTTTCTTTTATTTTCTTCTTAGATTTTCTTTAATTTTATGTTTATGTTTATAATGCCTATGCTAGGCTAAACTTCTATTTGGTTAAGGGTGATTTCAAAGCCCTAGACATGTTTTATAATTGATTTTCAGATTCTATCTATCATTAATTTTCTATCAAAGTTGCTTATGTTCTTCTACAAGAATTGTTCATGATGTTGTCTTGATTTGTTTAGGTGTACAACTAGATAGATCTTGATAATTATCTATTGCTAGTTTAGGAGTCTTGATCCGTGTAATTGTCTTGATTTCCTATTCATAAGTGGCAATTTGTGATTAATGATTATGGTCAAGTTTTCAATAATTGCAAAGTGGAACATAACCTAAGTTGAACAATCCGAGCTTATGTGTTTGTTGCTTAGATCAACCTATCTTTCTCATCATAAAGCTGCCATTAAATTGAATCTAGAGAGCTTATTCTAGGTTGTTTGATGGTTAGAGATTAAATAGAGAGCTTGTTCTATTTAACGACAAACTAAGGAAAGATTGGGATAACAGAGCTTGTTGTTATCTACGGTTGTTAACTTTGATAGTTGGTTGATATTGATAGATCTGAAATTGATTCTTAATGATGTCTAGTGGTGGAGAATGAAACCTTAACCATATTTTTCATATTTGATTCTTCTTACTTACTTGTTTTCTTACTTTTCTAGTTTGCTTATTTTTAAAAGTATATTTATTTTTATTGGCTGGTTATACCGCCTAATTTAGTATATATATTTTTATTGGCTGGTTATACCGCCTAATTTAGTATATATATTTTTATTGGCTGGTTATACCGCCTAATTTGTATATTAACTTTGTTTTACTTTTATTGGCTGGTTATACCGCCTAATTTAGTATATATATTTTTATTGGCTGGTTATACCGCCTAATTTAGTATATATATTTTTATTGGCTGGTTATACCGCCTTGCATCTTATTCTTATTATTTACTTTAGTTTAAATCTGGCTTCAAAAACCCCTTTTCTTTTATTGTTCTTGAATTTAAGTTTTAAACTATTAACTTATAAACTAAAACCCAATCCCTGAGGACTCGACCCTTGCTAACTACTATACTTACAATTTATCTTTTTAGTGCAAGGTTAAATAAGATACACTCTTTTTGGGTGCATCAAATTTTTGGCGCCGTTGCCGGGGATTGTTTTCTTTAGTTTATTTGTTACTTGGTTTATTCTTATTTTCAGTTCTAATGAGTTTTATTTTCTTGTACATACGGGTTTTTCTGATCAAATTTTGAAGAAAAAAAAAAAAAAAAAAACGATGGAATTGAGCAATCTAACACTTGAAGAGTTGGTGGCATACATGAACATGGAGAATCAACAAGCCAATCTCACCTTCCCAGTTCAACAATTGGCCATGGGAGGATGTCAAGGCCATCAAGTGTTCCAAGACCAACAGTATGATCATTACTCAAACACTTACCATGAGGGATGGTGGGATCATACTAATTATGGCTACTCGAAAAATTACCAAGAAGTAGATCCTTATGCCAATTACACTCATCCATCTAGCTTCAATCAATCATGGTCCCAAGAACCAGATCTTTTTCAACCACCACATATGACTCAAAACTCAGGTACTTCTTTAGAAGATCTTGTCTATTCTCTTGTTACTGATACATTGCAATTTCAACAGGAAACAAGGGCAAGCATCCAGAGTTTGGAAAAGCAAATGATCCAATTGACTAGTAGTATGGTGGGATGGGTAGCACAAAGATCTGAAGAACTCCCTGCCCAAACAATGATTAACCCAAAGGAGAATACTACTATTGTGACCTTGAGGAATGAGGAACAAGATGAGGATGAGACAAAATTAGAGATGAATTCTATTCTTGAGGATAATGAAGCCAATGATCCAAATAAGAGTATTTCAGCACCTGAGGTAACGTTTGAGATTCCAATTTTTACTAATGTTTCTTCTCCACCTTTTCCTAGTAGATTCGCAAAGTTCAAGGAGGATGAACATGAACAAGACACGCTGGAAACCTTAAACAGTTTGTTTGTGGATGTCATTCAACAAGTACCAAAAGATGCATCATTCCTCGATGAGATATGCACCACCAAGGATGATGGAATAATACTTGTAATGGAGAATACATCCACTGTTGTGCAAAGAAAGCTACCTCTCAAACGCATAAATTTGGAAAATTTCATGTATGAGCCTGACAAGCGTAAAAAGCCAAGAAGGGGTGTTGGTTAGATTCAAAACACTAACTCAAGTGTTAATTGGGAAGGCAGCCCAATTAAAGATGAAATTGCCAACCTTCCATATTCAGATTTGCTTTCTCTTTCTCTTTCTTTTCCTTTTTCTTTTATTATTTTTATTGTTTTTATTTTTATTTCTTATGTTTCTTTGTTAATTGTGTTTACTGTTTTTAAGTTCATTTAGGCTGCATAAGTTTCTTTTGTTTAATAGTTCTTTTCTCTTACATATAATTCTTGCATTGGGGGATAATAGCATTACATTAATGACAATGTAAGAATTATGTGTGGGGGGAAGAATTTAGGATTTTATTTAGAGTGTTTTATTTTTTAGTCTTTTTATGTTTTTTTTTTTTTTTGATCCTTGTTTTGAAAATAACTAGATGTAAATATAATTTTTATTTTTTTAACCCCGGTTAAATGGCGGATAACGGTACTCCGTGATTATTTAAATCGGTTCCATCAGCTACCCACAAAACTGATATTGTATATAAATTTCTCTTCCAATTTCTCTTTCAATTTTTTTTCATTTTTTTTTTCAGGATGGATGATATTCTCACAAGATTGCAGAAACGATTTCCTCCCTTTCCTCGAAATATTTTACTGAAGCTTTACCAAGTTCGATTTGAAAGATTAAGAATGCTTATGCACAAAGGGATTTCTGGAGACATACGTTGGATAATTGAAGCCAAGGTACGTGAGATGAATATCTTCCTGTTTTGCATTTACCAGGTACAGGTAGAAGCACTTTTGCAAAGAAGCGACGAGCAAAGCGCATGAGTTCAAATTGCCACAAATGTGCACGATGGACGTGTAATGGTAAATGTCGTTCTATTGGGATTCCGTCCTCTAATCGAGATGATAAAATTGAATTCATTAAGGATGGACTGAGTAAGGAGAATTTGGGTAATATCCAACTTTCTCTTGAGACGCATCCTAGTGGAGACGTACAAAGAGAAATTCTTGATTTATGGCCGCAATTCCAAAGGGAATGGCAACATCTTGGGAATCTGATGTTAAAAGACCCTGTTTGCCAGCTTGTAAGAAAACTGGATGGGAAGCATATCCTCGACTCATAGAAGGCGTTTAAGCCGTTTCTGGACGTAAAACCAGAGGAAGATGTGAGCCACAATCACAACTACAATAAATGACTTCTCAGCTTTTGGTTTGATTTGCAATAACTTTATTTTGTTTTAATTTACGTGTTGTTCGATTTGTGTAATTATTCTCGTTTTTTTTATTTGTCTTTTACGGTTGATTTTTTCTTCTCTTTTTGATTTTCTTCCTGAAATCACGCAAAAATCTTTTGTTAGGTTAACATTTTCTTCTGACAGGTCAGATACACTTTCGGCGACATTATTACTCTTGTCTGATTCACTACTCAGTCCTCTATATATTACACCATGTACTCATTCTCTTTCAGGCACTCGAAAAAAAAATGGAAAGTACTTCATCCCAACGCATTAAAAAAATTTGTGTCTTTGGAGGTGCTTATCCAGGGAAAAATAACATATTCGCTGATGAAGCCATAAGAGTTGGAGTAATACTTGCCCAACAAAAGATCCACTTGATTTATGGAGGCGGTAGTACGGGTTTAATGGGAGCAGTCGCTACAGCAGCACACGCCGGAGGAAGTCCAGTTCTAGGAATCGTGCCAAAACTATTCACAAGTTTTTGTGGACCTACCGTGGGTAAGGAAATACAAGTCTGGAGTATCCCTGAACGGATGACAATCATGTACCATTCTGCCGATGCATTCATTGCTTTACCAGGAGGTTTGGGTACATTGGAAGAAATAGCTTGCGTGGCTTCTTGGTCATCTTTGGTCACAAATAAGAAACCCATTGGTTTGCTTAATATTAATGGTTATTTTAGTAATTTGCTTTCATATTTAGATAATGCTGTGGAAAATGGATTCATGTTTTTAGAGGGAAGGAGAACCATAATTTCTGCTACAACCATTGAAGATTTACTCAAAAAGCTCCAAGCTTATGAGTGTTTATCTGCTACGGTTGTTTCGCAAACGCTCGGAAAAAGAAAAAGAGATATGGACGAGCAAGGAGTGGATTGCACTTTGTCTTTGTGACATTATCTAACATTTTGCTTGTTGTGTCTCAGTTATAATAAGTGGTTAGCAACCTCTGCAGGTAATATCTCCTAAATTCTACCTTTAAAATTTGACATTGGGGACAATGTCATATTTTAGTAGGGGTAAGGGACATATTTTGCTAATTTAAAAAAAAAAAAAAAAAAATTTGTTGTGTTTTAAGCCATTTAGAAGTATTCATTCTGAACAAGGTCTGAGTAAGGGAGACTTGAGACACACCTTGTCAGTTTGATTTTAATCTTTTTATGTTTACTTGTTAATTTTTGTTTAGTATTTTAAGATTATTTAGGTTGCATGAGTTTGTTTTGTTTTGAGTCTTAGCTGTTCCTATTCTTATGTTATTAGTTCTTTTCTCTTACACATAATTCTTTCATTTGGGTTAATAGACTTACATTGAGGACAATGTAAGAATTAAGTGTGGGGGGAATGATTTAGGATTTCTTTTATTTTGTCTATTATTTTTTTTTAGTCTTTATTATTATTATTTTTTTTTTTTGAGTTTTAGTTCCTTTTTAATACAATGATGAGATATGAATTGCATAAGTCTAAAACAGATTTATTAGTGAGAAGATTTTCATGAGAATTGAGCTTGATGTCAATTTTTTTTATGAGCCAATGTTAATATGATATGTTGATTGAGAAAGAAGCATGTTTAGACTTAATCTGACTTGTATAATCATCCTTGTGAGTTTTTGAGCCTATAATGATTGATGCATTATACAAATCAATCTAATTTCTTTCTTGAGTGCTCTTATGATTACATGATTCTCTAGAACTTGCTTTGAACCGTTTGAGACTATATTGATACATGTGACAACATGAATATGATAGAGGCATTAGGATTATAACCAGAGCCAAACAGCCATCCATTATTAATGTTCTAAGAGAACATCCCCACTAGTGAGCCAATTTGAGCCTACATTAAATATGTTGTTTTATTGGTAACCACAACTTACACCTAGCCTAAATATACTTATATCCTTACCTTCTAAAGATGGATTATATATTTTGAGACATATTGCAAAAAACAAGGGATATTTTTAGTTGAAAATTTGGGTTAGAAACAAGAAATAAGTGTGGGGGGAAAAGAAAAGAAAAGTCAAGAGAAAAAGAAATGGAATACTGGCAAATACATTCCTAAGTAAAAAATATGAATCATCTCTTGAATTTGTGGAAAAAGAAAAAGATGTTACAAAGTTGTTTAGAATGAAGAAAAGGCCCAACATGAATATTCGGCCTAGGTGACTATGTACTTGTAAAGAGTTTTGAGAAGTTTCTTTGTATGATCTTATTATGTCTCTAAACTTTATGAACTCTTTGGAGCCTTTGTGATATCTTTATCCTTTTGTTATTCAACCACATTACAAACCCCTTGGCCCCATTACAACCTTGATTAAAGACCTCTTGATTCATGAAGTTGTATGATCTAAATAGTGGAGAATAGGTGGACAAGCAAGAATATGGTAGAACGGTTTTCATGAGATTGATTGAGTGTAAACACTTCACCACTACTTTAAAGAGTGAAAATCATGAGGGTATATCATGTGAGAAGTTGAGATTAAATTTGAACATGCACTATTTTGATTGAGATATGTTATGTTAATATTGGCTTAACTCAAACAATTTACCTTCAAGCATGAATTTTTGTGAAATTCTTTAAGCTATTGATTAGTTTATAAGACTTGTTCAAAGATTGTCTCTAATTTGTATTGAAAGGATTAGGAATAAATATTTTTAGTATATGTAGTTTATTTATATTTTAGTTTTTCAATGTTTGTGGGTATCGTTCTAGTAAACCCTCACGAACTAAACTCGTCCACTAGGCACACCTAGGGGTTTAAAGGCTTGTGTCACATGCTAAGTGCCACCGTGATTTCCTACGAAAGTGGATTAGATTAGATTTTCTTATTTTATTTTTATTGAGTCGTTGCTAGGGACTAGCAACAATCTAAGTGTGGGGGTGTGATAACTCGTATAATTATATAGTTTTTAGTTATGTTTTATTATTGTTTTGTGTCAAATACGAGTTATTATTGTTTAGTCTAATTGTGTTTATGATCTTTATGTATTTTGGTGTTTTTCACAAGTTTCTTTGAGTGATTTCAGATTACTAGAATTAAGGGCAAATCCAGTTCAGTTCCAGTTCCGACACATTTTGCCATATCAGCTATATCTCGAGTTTCACTGAAGCAATAAGGCTGAAATTTGTAGTAGTGCAAAGCTACGAGGCATATCTATCTTTTTCATGTTTTACACTTCTTGAAACGGAGTCGTTTTCCCTAGCGAAATTGACCATCAAGTTGGCTGATGTGCAATGACATCTGTGCTGACCTGTTTTCGTATTTTGCCCATATCTGCTTATCCACATCAGAAAATGAGCTGATTCCAACGGCTATGGATCCGTAACTGATAGGGTAACATTTTTCTAGAAGACCATGTGATCAGATAAGGCCTGAAAAATTGACAAAATCGACCATCAAGTTGGCTGATCAAAATCGTCATGTATGACGAAAATTGTTAGAAAATGCACCCACCTATTATACCTACCTTTGAAATTTGTAAAGCTTGTCTCTTGTCATTTAGCCCTCCAAAATGTGTATAAATAGAGGGCCTTGGGTGATTGTAAGGGATCATATTGTACATAGGTAGGATATTAGCCATTTTAATAAAATTCTCTAAGTTTTCTTCTTCTTTCTTTTCTCTAGTTTTCTTTCTTTTCTCTAGTTTTCTTTTTCTTTAGAGAGAGCAAGAGGTTGGATAATTAATATTCTTCCTCTTCTTCTTTCTTTCTTTTATTTTCTTCTTAGATTTTCTTTAATTTTATGTTTATGTTTATAATGCCTATGCTAGGCTAAACTTCTATTTGGTTAAGGGTGATTTCAAAGCCCTAGACATGTTTTATAATTGATTTTCAGATTCTATCTATCATTAATTTTCTATCAAAGTTGCTTATGTTCTTCTACAAGAATTGTTCATGATGTTGTCTTGATTTGTTTAGGTGTACAACTAGATAGATCTTGATAATTATCTATTGCTAGTTTAGGAGTCTTGATCCGTGTAATTGTCTTGATTTCCTATTCATAAGTGGCAATTTGTGATTAATGATTATGGTCAAGTTTTCAATAATTGCAAAGTGGAACATAACCTAAGTTGAACAATCCGAGCTTATGTGTTTGTTGCTTAGATCAACCTATCTTTCTCATCATAAAGCTGCCATTAAATTGAATCTAGAGAGCTTATTCTAGGTTGTTTGATGGTTAGAGATTAAATAGAGAGCTTGTTCTATTTAACGACAAACTAAGGAAAGATTGGGATAACAGAGCTTGTTGTTATCTACGGTTGTTAACTTTGATAGTTGGTTGATATTGATAGATCTGAAATTGATTCTTAATGATGTCTAGTGGTGGAGAATGAAACCTTAACCATATTTTTCATATTTGATTCTTCTTACTTACTTGTTTTCTTACTTTTCTAGTTTGCTTATTTTTAAAAGTATATTTATTTTTATTGGCTGGTTATACCGCCTAATTTAGTATATATATTTTTATTGGCTGGTTATACCGCCTAATTTAGTATATATATTTTTATTGGCTGGTTATACCGCCTAATTTGTATATTAACTTTGTTTTACTTTTATTTGCTGGTTATACCGCCTAATTTAGTATATATATTTTTATTGGCTGGTTATACCGCCTAATTTAGTATATATATTTTTATTGGCTGGTTATACCGCCTTGCATCTTATTCTTATTATTTACTTTAGTTTAAATCTGGCTTCAAAAACCCCTTTTCTTTTATTGTTCTTGAATTTAAGTTTTAAACTATTAACTTATAAACTAAAACTCAATCCCTGAGGACTCGACCCTTGCTAACTACTATACTTACAATTTATCTTTTTAGTGCAAGGTTAAATAAGATACACTCTTTTTGGGTGCATCAACATGAAACATAAAATAATGCTATCATGGAATATGCATAAAAATAAAAATAATAATGCATGAATATAATATATGCTAAATGATGTGACAAGAATAAATGACTAAATAAAAAGCATATGATAACATGAAATATTCAAGACCATATAACAAACAATAATCATCATAAAAAGTGAATCAAAATAATAATAATACCATAGAAAAATATCATAGCAAAAATCACATATTAAATAAAATGCATGAACATGGAAAGTGCAATGCATGAAAATGTATTTTTTCCTCTAAATAAGGAAATCCGTATATCTAAAAAGATATCCGGCTACCTTAGGAAAATATATCAAATTGAATCTTCAAAAATCAAAATACTTTGTGATTTGTTTGAAAACAATTTAAGAGACTTAAATAAATATTAAAACCTTAGCCAAAACCTTTGAAAATGCCTTCAATTTCCTAAGTTTAAAATCCCGGACTTGACCACCCTTAACCCGAGATTTATAAAATCATTTTTAAAGTTTAAAAATACTTAGGAACTATCTAAGACAGTAGCTAATGCTTCTAACCAACCCTCTAAATGCCTTAGCCAAATTCAACAATTGTTTTTCTTTTGAATTCAAATCTGCCTCTACTGTCCGGTTTTGACACACAATTTTTTAGCCTATGTTTAAAAATTCAAAAAACTCCAAAACAAATACTAGAGACTCAAAACATGTAAAACTACACGATAAAAAATTGGCTAATTTCTGATTAAAGATGACTATCCAGAAAAATCGAGAAAGTACGAGTACTGGATGAAAAACTGTTTTGCCAAAACACATTTTTTTGCCTTTGATAAAATCATTTAAAAATTAAAGTAAAAATGTTAGAGACTCTCCTAAAGACCCACAAACAGTAGCTAACCCTTTTAAAAAGTTAGAAACAAATTGGCTAGTAAAAAAATCACAAAGGTAGAATAATCAATTTGACAACACTTTAATTTTCCACAAGTATGCTCAAGTGAGCATGACTTGGAGCCATTGATTTGCCTAAGTCATAAATCATGTGGCATGACATGGAATGTAGGAAAATGCAGCAAAGTGAATGCATGAAATGCATGGTTTAAAGTCTAGTGATATGGAAAATGCATGGCATAAATAACCTAAATGCCTAGCATGAGTTTGCATGACAATAAATGCTATCCTAACTTAATATGCCTGACCTAGTGTCTAAATGACATGGAAAAATAACATGGCATATGAAAATGGCCTAAAGCTAAATGACATGTAAAATGACATAGAATAATAAAATGACCAAAACTTAAATGACATGGAATAATAAATATGACCTAAAGCTAAATGACATGTGAAATGACATGGCATATGAAAATTGCCTAATGTCTAAATGTCATGGAAAAACAACATGG
This sequence comes from Fremontodendron californicum, assembly GCA_030761205.1. Taxonomy (NCBI): domain Eukaryota; kingdom Viridiplantae; phylum Streptophyta; class Magnoliopsida; order Malvales; family Malvaceae; genus Fremontodendron; species Fremontodendron californicum. Next base: position 29,946,048 of record JAULJL010000005.1, read on the forward strand.
CATATGAAAATGGCCTAATGCTAAATGACATGTAAAATGACATAGAATAATAAAATGACGTAAACTTAAATGACATGGAATAATAAAAATGGCCTAAAGCTAAATGACATGTGAAATGACATGGAATATGAAAATGGCCTAATGTCTAAATGTCATGGAAAAATAATATGGCATATGAAAATGGCCTAATACTTAAAGAAAATACACATGGCTGAATGGCCTAGGAACCAAAGTGTTGTGAGAAATGTCATGTAAAATGACCTAACTAAATGCTATGGAAGATGATATGAGGAATGGAAATGGCCTAAACTATATGACAATAGCCCCAAGATGCAAAAATATGATATAAGTCAAAAGAACAAGATGGTTAGTAAGAATATAAATATACATAAAGATAAACAATAATAGAAATAAGCAAGTTAAAGTAAGCAAATAAATAACAAAGAGATGAGCTCCATGGTTGGTACATTGGCCAAAGCCCCCCTAACCATTATCTCTTGATTTTGATCAAGGTCATGAAGCCTTTTCAATCTCAAAATCATAAAAAATAACTAAGGTAAGAAAAAAAATATGGAGATGAGCTCCATGGTTGGTATATTGGTCAAAACCCACCCTAACCATTATCACTTGGTTTTCATCAAGATCATGAACCCTAACCATTGTTTTATTTATTTTTTGAAAAGCAAGAACAAAAATAAAGTTGTAAAAAAAATTGGTAGAAATCACATGGAAAACAAGAAATAAAGCATAAGGAAGAAGAAGAAAAAATGTAGTAGCAATGGTAGAATGGCTACCTTAACAAAAGCTTTTCTTCCTTTCTTTCAAAAACCTTTTTTTTTTCTCAACTAGCTACTGACCTCCCTTCTCAATTGCTCAGCCGCTTAAGGAAAAATAAAACATTCCCCCCTCTCTTAGCCTTGGCCGAATGGCCCCTCCACCATAGGATGATTTTTGCATTTTCTCTCCTCCAATCTTGGCCCTTAGATTAAGATATTTTCATCACAACATAAAATTTTCATCTTGCCAATTGATAGAAGCCCTTAAGATGTGTACTCATCCCTTGTAATAACCTCAGCCCTTAGATGAAAAAGAGGACCAATCCCATGCACTCCCTTGCTTGGCCCTTTAAGTGCCTACCCTTGGATGAGTTGTGCTCTTCTATTCTTGGCCATTGGATGAGGATTCTTTCATGACAACATAAAAATTTCATCTTGGCATTTAATCCCAGCCCTTTACATGTGTACTCAGCCCTTGTACATGGCCTAAGCCATTGGATGAAAAGGAACAATCCCATGCACTTCCTTGCTTGGCCAAATGGATGTCCACCTTTGGATGAGTTGTGTTCTTCCATTCTTGGCCATTAGATGAGGGTTCTTTCATGACAAATAAAAATCTCATCTTGACATTTAAACTTGACCATTGGATGGTGCATTCAACTTTTCTACAAGGCACCTAAGCCATTGGTTGAATAGGGGACCATTTGCAAGGTACTAGTGGTAGCATGTGAGCTTGATAGTGACTAAGGAATTAAATTGATCAAGCTTCTTTCTTTTCCTCTATGCTGGTTGATCAAATGAGGTAAAATCCCAGCAATTCCTTCTTCTTACAAATTTGCCCTTTTCGGTTTCTTGGATAAAATGACATTTTTGACCCCCGAACCTAAATAAATAGCAAATGGACTCCAAGTTCAAATTTTCTTTTTTCAATACTTCCAAAATAAAAAAAAAAAAATTGAATTCTGGAAGTTTTCAAAATTTTTCGAGTCTATTTTCTATTTATTTTGGATTTATTTCCAAAATTGCCCCTTAATGCACCCGAACTTTTGTCATTTAGTAAACAAGCTCCGAATCCAGATTTTTCTTCACCAATCTCTTCTAAATAATTTAGAAGTGTGATCTGGAAGTTTTTAATATTTTTGGAGTTTTTTCGGGATTTATCTGCTTGAATTTTTTCATAGTGGACCCGAGATTTGGCCATTTCGCTTTCACCAATCTCATCCAAATAATTTAAGAATGAGATCTCCAAAGTTTCAAATTTTTTGGAGCTCGTTTACTATTTTTTCGGGATTTATCCTTCTGAATTTTTGCATAGTTGACCCGGGATTTGGCCATTTTGCAAACAAACTCCGAATCAAGATTTTCTTTCACCAATCTCTTCCAAATAATTTAAGAATGAGATCTGCAAATTTTTATAATTTTTGGAGTTCATTTGGTATTTTTTCGGGATTTATAATTTTGAATTTCTACATAGTGGACCTGAGATTTGGCCATTTTGCAAACAAACTCTGAATCAAGATTTACTTTCGCCAATCTCTTCAAAATGATTTAAGAATGAGATCTGCAAATTTTCAAAATTTTTGGAGTTCATTTGCTATTTTTCCCAAATTTTCCAATTTTGCCCTTTTGCCTCTGAAGCCCGGTTTTGCTCAAAACAAGTTCGATTTTCAGATTTTCTTCAAACTGAGCCTTGGGCTATCCCTGTTTAATCACTCCTCATCAATTAGGGGCTTTAGTCTTACCGAATCAGGCCATTTCTGTAATTTTTCAAATTTCACTAAAATCCACCAAAAACCTTATTCTCGGTTTTCTTCCGAAATGACTTTTCCTTCGGTTTTTCTTCCAAGTAGCCTCTCCATTACCCGTAGTCAGTGCTTATCTTACATTTAGAACCTCCAATTTCGGATAATTTGACTGTTTAAGCACTTTTCTCCAAATTCTCCGAATTAGGGTTTCTTTTCTACTGAAATTTCGTAACCCAACTTTCGAACTCCATATCTTTCACTGTAGACCTCAGATTATCAAAATTCTTTCACCATCTTTCAATTGAACTTCAAATCTTGATTTTGAAAGTGGGTTGACTTTTTCCGTAGTTGACTTTTTGGGGTTAACTTTTCTAGGATTGACTTTTTCAAGTTTGACTTTTTCTGTCTGTTTTCTTAGACTAAGTCTCAGAGTACCACCTGCAGTATGAGAAAAGCCTTTTTGCATTCTGAAACATCAATTTAGGAAGAAAACATACATGTTTTAGTGGTCCGAACAAAATTAGGTGTCTACAGCTGCCCCTCTTTGGCTATTGCTGAGAATCAGGAATCAGGCAAAGATAAACAAACACTAATTTTGTCCGGTTAGTGAAATCACATGTGAAGGAAAGGGAAAAGGTTTTCATTCATTTCAATTTTTCATTTATCTTTTTCTTCATCAATTTTTTTTGTTTTTGAAAAAGCTGTAAATTGAAGATTTTGTCCTTAAATTGAGTTCCCTGACTAATCAAGGCTCGACCCGTCTTAAAGAAATGAGTTCGATTTGTAAAAGAAGAAAATTGTGCCCGGAGGTCTTAAGAATGGTGCCCGGAAGCCTTACCCATGATTTGAAAAATTATGCCCAGAGGTCTTTAAAATGGTGCCCGGAGGCCTTACCCATGATGAAAATACCTTGACGACGGTCTCAAGGCTTGACTCATTTGATAAAACAGAATGAATTCGATTTAAAACAAAAAGAAATACCTCGACGGTGATCTTGAGGCTCGACTCATTTGATAAATCAGAATGAATTCGATTTAAAACAAAAGGAAATACCTTGACGATGGTCTCAGGGCTCGACTTATTTGATAAAACAGAATGAATTCGATTTAAAACAAAATGAAATACCTCGACGAAGGTCTCGAGGCTCAAATCATTTGATAAAATAGAATGAATTCGATTTAAAACAAAAGGAAATACCTCGACGATGGTCTCGAGGCTCGACTCATTTGATAAAACAGAATGAATTCGATTTTAAACAAAAGGAAATAACTCGACGATGGTCTCGGGGCTCGACTCATTTGATAAAACAGAATGAATTCGATTTAAAACAAAAGGAAATACCTCAATGATGGTCTCGGGGCTTGACTCATTTGATAGAACAGAATGAATTCGATTTAAAACAAAAGGAAATACCTCGACGATGGTCTTGGGGCTCGACTCATTTGATAAAACAGAATGAATTCAATTTAAGGCAAAAGGAAATACCTCAACGATGGTCTCGGGGCTCAACTCATTTGATAGAATAGAATGAATTCGATTTGGGGAAGCCAAAGTTTTCTTGATTCCTGCAGTGTTAGCTAAATGCAATGATAAGAATGACATGCTTTGCAAATGCTTGTATGTTTCCTAATGATGAATGCAATCAAATGATTGTGTCATGATTTCTAATTCATGGTTTCTTTGAGGTTCACAGATTATCTGACTTCATGACGGAGTCTTCAATTGTTCACTGATGCCCCACTTAAGGAACCCTTTACTCAAGATAAATTGTCAAACAATCCCAGTTTTTGACTTCGCTGAATTTCATAAATTTTTGACTTCATGACGGAGTCTCCAACACATTCACTGTTTTCCTTTACTTGGTGAATTTTCCATCAGGATTAGTAGTTTCCAAACCCTTTTCTAAGATTTAAATCTATTCCTTAGTAATACTTTTAAAATCCCTTTATTTAAAGATTTTTATGTTTACTAATCATCATTCAATTTAATAACAAACAAAATGCATCTTAAAAATGTATGAAAGAAAGTATGAAACAAGCAACTGTCATAAAAGGGGATCTTAAAAATTTATTGCAACAAAATGTTTTAAAAGGATAAAAGTGGATATTAAGGATATAATAAACAAATGTAAAGTTATATGTTGTAAATGCCCCGGATACGGAATATCTTGGACCCCTTCTTTTTCAAATTATCTAAAATTTCTCTTAAACGAGCAATTTACTTGGGTAATCCCTCGGCTTCCATACTTACGTCAAACTGAGTTGTTCCCCTTTTCTATAATTTTTGAATACTTTTTCCCTCTTTACATGGAGCATTGATTCAAACCTTAATCAGTACTTGAGCCGCACTTTGCGGGTTTTCAACTCAGGTGTCCCCCATTCGGTATTAAGTCGCCCTTTGAGGGTTTTTGGCTTAAACCTCTCCCTCTTTTTTCTTGTATTCTACCATGCATTTGAGAATTTTAAATGCTTCCAAGGTAAAAATGTCAAATTCAAAAGATGGGATGAATTCTGAGAAAAACCTTCCAAATTAAATATCCATGCTTGATCAAAATGGACTTTTAAAGCATGTAATGTAGGCCAAGGTTCGGGTTTAGAAGGAAAGGATAAAATAGGCCCAAAATGTGTTTAAGGGTGATTGGATCAAGGATCATTTCCTGAGGAGAATTCATTCTTGAAACATTTGTCCCTTTTTTTTGGATTTTTTTTAATCTCTTTTCTTTCATTGCTAGCTTTCATTTGCCATTCTTTGATTTCACATTTTCCAATAGCTCTCTTTTTTTTGCCATGATTTTGATTAATTTTCCTCGTATTTGCCCTCCAGTGTAGAGGGTGATCCTTGATCAGGGTTCAACGAAAGAAATAATTCCTAAGGTTCAAAGGGGTGACTAGGGATAATTTCTTCTTAGTGAAAGGAATATGAACAATGGCCATTCATTATATCAAGCATGAATATTATCTTTGAAAAGCAATTCTCAGGGGAGGTAGATATAAAGAATTTTCATTTTTACACTTGGAATCATTCGAATTCCCATGTGCATAGCATCACACTTTTTTTTTCTTCAAGCATAATACTTCTTCAATTCATTAGCATTCACGGGATTTCTGAAATTATCCCCGTCCATTGAGTTAGAATCAATGCTCCTCCAGAAAAAGCCCTTTTTACTATATAGGGTCCTTCCCAATTTGGGGCCCATTTTCCTCGCGGATCCTTCACTATAGGGAGAATTTTCATCAGTACTAACTCCCCTCTCAGAACTGTTTGGGACGAACCTTCTTGTTGTAGGCTCGAGTCATCCTTTTTTGATACAATTGCCCATGATAAATTGCCTTCAATTTTTTCTCCTCTATGAGATTCAGCTGTTCATAACGAGCTCTAACCCTTTCTGCCTCTTCTAGGCCAATCTCCATCAAAACACGAAGTGAAGGAATCTCAACTTCAATAGTAACACTGCTTCCATACCATATACCAAAGAAAACGGCGTTGCCCATGTAGATGTGCTAACCGAAGTGCGATATGTGTGAAGAGAAAAAGGCAAGATCTCATGCCAATCCTTGTAAACATCAATCATCTTCTCGACAATCTTCTTGATGTTTTTGTTGGCTGCTTCTACTGAGTACACACCTAACTCATCATCTTATTGTTCAGATTGAGAGCATTATCTGAAATAATTCTTGCTAGCAATCCATATCGGCATATGATTTCCTTCTTAACAAATCTGCATACCATCGACTTTGTTACATTCGCGTAGGAAGCAACTTCTACCCATTTTGTGAAATAATCTATGGCCACCAGGATGAAGCGATGTCCATTTGAAGCTTTCGGGGTAATAGGGCCAATCATATTCATTCCCCACAACGAGAATGGCCACGGTTCGATCATGACATGCAATGGTGATGGCGGCACATGGATCTTATCTGCATATATCTGGAATTTATGGAACTTTCGGTAATAACTGATACAATCTCCTTCCATTGTCAGCCAATAATACCCTCCCCTCATAATCTGTTTAGCAAGCATGTGACCATTGGCATGGGTGCCACATATCCCTTCATGGAGTTCCTCTATGATTCTCCGAGCTTCGACAGACCCAACACATCTCAATAGGACTTGATCTTTCCCTTTCTTGTAGAGAATCTCACCATCTAGAACAAAACTCATTGCTAGCCTTCTCAGAGTTCTCTTTTCGTTTTCTGTTGCTCGCTCTGGATACTGTTGATTCTTGATATACTGCAAGATGTCATTATACCAAGGGAGACCATCTGTTTCTTCTTCGATGCTCAAGCAGTGGGCAGGAGACTCATATATTCTCATTCTGATCGGCACAACTTTAGCCTCTTCATTCACTTTAAACATTGATGACAAAGTACCTAGAGCATCCGCCATCTGGCTTTCTTCTCGGGGGAAGTAATTGAAACTTACTTCTTCAAACTCCTCCAATAAACTCAGTATGAGTTCTCGGTATCGGATTAACTTTGTATCTCGAATTTCCCATTCTTCGCGTAAATGGTATATCACTAGGGCTGAATCTCCGAAAACCTCCAGTTTTTTTATCTTTTTGTCTACGACAGCACGAAAGCCCATTGTACATGCCTCATATTCTGCAGTATTGTTTGTACAATCAAAATCCAATCTAGTGGTGAAGGGATAATAATATTCTTCTGGGGATATAAGCACTGCACTGATTTCATGCCCCATGGCGTTAGATGCCCCATAAAAGTACATCTTCCATATTTTCTTCTTCAAGGGAACCTCATCTGCTTGCGAAACATACATCAAATCTTTATCTGAGAAATCAAAGTTCAACGACTAATAATCTTCCACTGCCCGACTTGCTAAAAATTCAGCCACTGCACTGCCCTTGATAGCTTTCTGACTCACATATACAATGTCATATTCTGACAACAAAACCTGCCATCTTGCCGTCCTCCCTGACAAAGAAGGTGCTTCCAACATGAACTTGATTGGGTCTAGCTTGGCGATCAACCACGTCGTGTGGTACAGCATGTACTGTCTGGGCCTCCGAGCAGTCCAAGCTAAGGCATAGCACAGCTTTTCTACCGACGAATATTTCAACTCATAATCTGTGAACTTCTTGCTGAGGTAGTAAATTGCTTGTTCTTTCTTCCCAGTCTCATCATGTTGCCCCAAGACACAACCCATGGATCTCTCAAATACTGATAAATACAGTATCATTGGTTTATCCGAAACAGGTGGCATTAATACTGGTGGTAATAGATAATGCTTAACCTTTTCAAAAGCAATCTGACACCCTTCATCCCACTCTCCTGGATCACGTTTTCGAAGTAGCTTAAATATTGGATCACATTTGTCAGTTAATTGAGAAATAAACTGAGCAATGTAATTCAATCTCCCTAGAAAACCTCTTACTTATTTTTGAGTACGTGGAGGTGGCAAATTTTGGATGGCCTTCACTTTATCCGGATCAATCTCAATTCCCTTTTTGCTAACAACAAAACCCAACAATTTCCCCGAAGTGACTCCAAAAGTGCATTTTGCCGGGTTTAGCTTGAGTTGAATCTTTCTTAGTCTTTCAAAGAGTTTCCTAAGATTTGCAATATGCTCCTCTTCTCCTTGTGACTTTGCAATCATATCATCAACATAGACCTCAATTCCCTTATGTATCATGTCATGAAACAAGGTCACAATGGCTCTCTGATATGTTGCCCCAGCATTCTTCAATCCAAAAGGCATTACCTTGTAGCAGAATGATCCCCACATTGTAACAAATGTGGTTTTCTCCATATCTTCAGGTGCCATCTTAATCTGATTATATCCCGAGAATCCGTCCACGAAAGAAAACAAGGAGCTCTTCACCGTATTATCCACCAAAGTATCAATGTGGGGTAAAGGAAAATTATCTTTAGGACTGGCCTTGTTCAGATCTCGGTAATAAACGCACATCCGCACCTTGCCATACTTCTTTGGTACTGGAACAATATTTGCCACCCATTTCGGATATTTTTCCACCTCTAAGAATCCAGCATCAAACTGCTTCTTCACATTCTCTTTTATCTTTAATAGCATGTCCGGCCTCATTCTTCTCAACTTTTGCTGAATTGACTTGCATTCTGGCCTTAAATGGAGCTTATGAACCACAATATCTGGATCCAGACCTGGCATGTCTTGGTACGACCATGCAAATACGTCTACATATTCTCGAAGTAAGGCTATCAATTCACCCTTTATTGATGTTGACAATGTAGTCCCAATTTTAACCTCCTTTATCTCTTCATCATTTCCCAAATTTCTCATTTCCAATAGCTCCTCATGAGGAAGTACTTGTTTTTCCTCTTGTTCTATTTTCCTTAATAGATCCGGAGGTAGACCATAATCCTCAGTATCTTTGTTAGCCTCAAATTGCAAATGGGTCTTTCCAAATCAATTTCAAAATTACTGATAGGAAGGTCCTCATATTCCGCATCCGTACACCTATAAATAGGTACGGTAGGAACAATATAGGAAAATATATATATAATGAAAACAAAATAAATAGCATAAATGAAAGAATATGGACACATCAATATGAATAAAACGCATCGTGATTTTTATTTATTGAATGAAAATGTTTAAACAAAAAGCCCATTATAGAAAAAAAAAACTCTTAATATCTCTGGGTAAAGATAATTAAGATTGTTTTTAAAAGTAATACTTTGGAATAGACTTAAAAACTATGGGCAACCTAGTCGCACTCCAATTGGTCAGTCTATATCCTGGTGGACAAGGTCACACCATCCAATTCGCATTGCCACTTTCCGTTCCTTCTTTCCCAGTCATGCAAATCACCATATCCTAAATCTGCCCACCCTTATTCACATGGAGCATTTCAAAAGCTCGCTCGATCATTATGAGTACATCCTCTGAATTCTTTTCTCCGAATAGAAAACCAGCATAGCGGAAGTTGTGAAGGATTGGTGTGAAAGTCATGGGTTCCCATTCAATATCCATACCCGCGAGATGGGCCATCCTCCTTTGTCGGTTCCTTTTAACTTGTTTTCTCTTCTCATGGGCTTTCGAAAGATACCCTAAGCCAAATCGGTCTTTCTTTCCCACTACTTCCATTGCTCGGGCCATCCCTTGAAGATATTTTCCAAGACCTTTTCCAGCCCTGCAGCCCTTTCCCACTGTAGTTCTTACTCCCAACCTTGTTTTCTTGGACAACCTTGGTTTTGGAATTTTTCGTCCTTCAGCGACGAAAACCGCATTTATGAACTCCAAAGATCGAAAGGAACATTCTACGGCATCTTCATTGGGTTCAACATAAGGAGATTTAGTAGATGCAGAGGCTATTATGTCCTCTTCTCCTGATACAGTGACCAAACGCCCTTCCATCACAAATTTTAGCTATTGGTGGAGAGATGAGGGTACAGCCCCTGCTGAATGTATTTCGGCCTTCCAAACAAGCAATTATAGGATGGATTAATATCCATGACCTGAAAGTTCACCGTATAAGTGCATGGGCCTATCTTCAGAGGAACCTCAATAGTTCCCATTACATCTCTCCTAGTACCATCAAAAGCTCTGACTACTGTCCAACTTGGCAGCATATAAGAAATATCAATTGCCAACTTAGACAGGGTTGCCAATGGCATTACATTTAATAAAGAACCATTATCCAGAAGCACCCTCGGTAATATATGCCCCTTGCAAGTGGTTGTTATGTGAAGAGCCTTTGTTGACCCAATACCATTGGGTGGTATTTCATCATAACTGAAATATATATGGTCGTCTGCCGCAATGTTTCCCACCAGCCTGTCTAATTTTTCTACCGATATGTTGTTAGCCACATAAGCCTAATTCAACACTCTCAACAGGGCATTTCTATGTGGCTCCGAGTTCAATAGCAAAGATAAGGTGGAGATTCTTGCTGGTTGGCATTGCAATTGCTCAACCACACTATATTCACTATGCTTTATGAATTTTAAAAACTCGCAAGCCTCTTTCTCGTTCACCGGCTCTTTTATCCTGTTCACCGGGGCTGACCCCTTTTCTATTTCTTTTGACAAATCCATCCTAATATGGATTGGTTCAGGTACTTTCTTCCCTTTTTCCATTCCTCCATCTTTTCCTATTAATCCCTATTCAACAGCCTCAGGAGCATAACACCTTTCACTTCGTGTTAAGTGCCCCATACCTGTGATATCCTGCTGACTCGAAGACCCTGGCATAACCATGCTGCAGCCATATTTCCATGGTGCAACTTTGTTTTCCTTGTACGAAAAGGAAGCAGGCAAATCTATGATTAGCTTAGGTGTGATTTCCTCAACAACTGGAGTAGTCTTCTCTAGTTCATCGTAATAGATGATCAAAGGTCTTCCTCTCCCGTAGCCAGTTGTATTCTCAATAACCTCTATTTCCTTCTCTATTTTTTAGTAAAACTGGGCTTCCCCCTCATCCATCATCTTTTGGACTTTAGCCAGAAAGTTCCTACATTCTTGTATGATATGACCTTTACTTCCATGGAATGGGCACCAATTCTCCACCTTGTTTGCAACCATTTTTAAACTGTCACTATCCTCCACCATTCTTGCTTTTACCATTTTGACCCACAGTTTTATCATTGGAGTCTTGACTTCATTGACATGCCTTTTCAACCTTCTCTCTTCCCCTGTCAATACTGTATTTACCTGATTCTCAACATGATCGGGCAATGGATTTCCTGCTATATTCGGCCCATTCCTTGTCCTGAACTTCACAACCCTAGTATTGATCAAACTTTGGACTTTCTTCTTAAAGGCAATACAGTCCTCAGTCGAATGCCCCTGAATCCCTGCGTGATATGCGCAGCTAACATTTGCGTTGTACCACCTTGGATATGGTGGTGTCAGAGGTTTGAGGTATACAGGTGCAACAAGTTGACTCTGCAATAGTTTGGGATATAGCTCACCATAGGTGGTAGGAATCGGATCAAATTGGGATTTCTGATCATTCCTTGGTGAACGTTGACCATTGCGTCCAGCACCTTGAGTGTTTTGGATAGTATTTCAGGAGAGGTTTATCTATGGGGATACGCCAGTTGGGAAAGGTTGTTGTGGTATATTGGTATAGGGGAATGGATTTTGGGTAAGGTGGTTCACATTGGGATAGTAAGGATTATACCTCGGATAAGGTGTGTAGGGTGTAGAAGATGCATAAGATGTCGAAGGAGTATAGGGCCTGGGAGGTATATATGGTGTAGGAGGTGCATATGGATATTGGTTGATACTAACTACGTGGGTCTCCTCTTTCATCCTAGCAGGGAACACCTTCTTCAGAGTAGCAGACTCACCCCCTTCCATTTTTCCATTCTTAATGGCAGACTCTATCATCTCCCCGGATATCACCATATCTGCAAAGTCCTTGGTGGCACTCCCCACCAATTTATCATAATAGGGTGCTTTCAAGGTATTGATGAAAAGCACTGTAGTTTCTTTGCTAGTTAAAAGGGGTTGCCCTTGTACAGCCAGATCCCTCCACCTTTGCGAGTATTCCTTGAAACTCTCAGTAGTCTTTTTTTCTTTGTTCTGTAGTGACAGCCTATCTGGTACCATATCAGATACATGTTTATAATACTCCATGAAATCCCTAGCTAAATCTGTTCACGAACGAATCTTGGTACGACTCAGTTGATTGTACCATCGGGTTGCAGACCCTGTCAAGCTATCTTGAAAACAATGGATAAGCAGTTTTTCATTATCATCGTGCCCCGTCATTTTTCTGCAGTACATGGTCAGATGTGATGATGGGTTGGTAGTCCCATTATATTTCTCAAATTCTAGTACTTTAAACTTTGGGGGAATTACCCGATCGTGTACTAAACTCATCTCTTTGGCATCCAGACTGCCAAATAACTTCGCCCCTTCAACGGCCCTCAGCCTCTCCTCCAGCAGTTGATATTTTTTCTGGGGTTCTGCCATTTCAACCCTCTTCAGCCCAGTCATCTTTGCCTTTTCCTTTTCAGCTAGTTCCTCAAAGTCAAGAACATTAACATCCATTGGGTCAACCCCAAGATTAACCTTTGCAGGACCAAAATTCTATGCCTTAGCAGCTTCCTGGATATAAACATAAGAGGCTGCCCCAATTGGCAGCTCTTGGCCTTTTTGCTGTATATTTTCAGGTTGATCCTCTTCATTTACCACCCTTTTCCCGGTGATCGGATTCTCCCCCGACCCTTTTTGTTTCATCATGGCACTCATCATTTCCATGAGTTTAGTCATCTGTTCCCGTGACTCCTCATGAGACTTAGCCAACTGTTCCTGCAGTTCCCTTTGAGTTCTTTCCATTCTTTCAATTCTAGCAAGCTGATCGTTCTCCATAGTTCTGGCTTGGGATCGAGTACTGTAAGGGTGTCGAAAATCTGGTTCTTTCACTGTACGACCAATTGTACCTTTAGTTTTAAAAACCATGAATTAGAAATTATTGACATATTTTTTTTTAATGTTTCATAAAAAATGAATGAATGAATGACTAAATGAATGAACAAAATGAATGAACAAATGAATAATTATAAAAAATAAATAATTGACTAAGTATATGAGTATGAATGAATTATATGCAGAATAAATGAATGAATAATTATAACTATGAATAAATGTATAAACGAACGAACAAAATATATAAAGGACAGAATAAGTGAATGATATCATTTGAAAGTATTGGCCACGGGATAATTCCAACCAAACAGTCTTTCATTGATTTCTTGGAATTAAATACATCAAAGATAGAATAAAAAGATCGTTGCCTAAGACAAGTCCATAATTTGCATTTCAAAGTGCTGTTACAAAATATTAGTCCTATAGTAACTCCCTCTGATCTTGGACTTTCCTTCACAGTCTCCTTTTGATTGTCTTGCTTTTCAATCTGACCCCTGCTTGTTCACGGCCCTTTGACATGTCAGCAGAAGCATCACCGTGTAAGCTTTCCTTAGCATGCTTCTCCAGTTGACTGGCTCAGGCTTCCTCATGCTTCGCTCTCTCTTTCCAATAGTTATTCTCTTTCTTGAGGTTTTTAACCTCTTGCTCTCATTATCCAGAAGTCTTGAGGGTTCCTTGAAATCTGAGCTCGAAGTGGTACCTCTTGTTCTCCAAGTGTAATTCCTGAAGATCGCCCTTAGCAGTGTCCCTTTCTCTCTTGATCTTTTCCTTTTATCTTTCTTGAGCTGATTCCCTATTTTTCATGTCCTCAAGCACTTCTTGCAGCCGGGCAATCTCTTTGCTCATTTGGGCCTTTTCTTTTTTGAATTCTGCCCTTGCAATTCTAACTCTGATGGCACTTCCTCCGGTGGCGAACTCAAGAACTGAACTTCTTCCCCATTAGATGCCAACAACTTGTCATTAATCCTCCTTTCTCTCCATGCTAGGTAGTCGGGTGTGACGATGTCGGCATATCTGGCTATCTTTATCCGACGGGTCTTTTTCATGCTTCAATTATTCCCTGCACCTTTCCTGAGTAACCTTCTTCTCCATAGGTGAACTCTAATAGAGCCAGTCCATGACTCGCTGGTGTGAACTGCCGAGACTCAACCTGTATTTGTACCAACAGAGGTGTGTAGCTCACGGCTCCCCAAATCCCGAGTAGTGGAACCCCTGACTTGTCTCCCCGTTTGTACAATATCGACATAGGGATCATCCATGGAGCTCTCCAAGTTATCATTTCACCTTTAAGATTTCAGAACAGGTTGATCCACTGCTCTTCATTTCTATCTTCGGGCCAATCTATTTTAAGGAATTCACTGATCGGTACTAGGGTCTTCAAGTATGGTTTGAAAGAGACATCTTCCCTTTTTCCAAAAATGACTCTGAATCCAAACATAGAGAAGCTACATACATCCCCTGAATCTTCCTTTTCCTTCCCTTTTGCAAAAATTTAAAGATCGAATAGTTTCTGCTAGGATGGCTGGAGACGGATCTATCTTGTGTCTTAACTTCTCAAAAAGGTCAACTATGGCCAACTCGACACGTCCCAGTGTCCCTAGGAAAATAACCAAACCATATAGAGTTAAAGCAAAAATATCCCTAGCAGTCTGTCTATTCGGGTGACTTCGGATCAAAGATTGGAGGGCATCCCAAGGAATACACTCACTTTTCCCTTTCTTAACCACATGATCATCGACCTATTTAATATCCATTTCCACAATCCGAGCTAACTTCTTCTTAAACCCTAATGTCTTTGAATCCTTCAAAAAAATCCAATCCAGGATGGTATCCTCAATACGCAACAAAGCTGAATATTCCTCTATGGTCGGTGTCATGTTTTCCTTGTTGAAGGTGAAACATCGGTAAGCAGGATTCCAAAAATGTACCATAGCCCGAATCAACTCACTGTTAATCTTAACCGGCATCAACAATGCTATGTCTCCATATATCTTAGTGGAAATCCTCTTTTCTGACACATCCCATTGATTCCAAATATCCATCAACCCTCGAAGATCATTTTGCCGATAAACTAAATCTAACCGTTCAGGCAAAGCTGATATATATCACTCCTTTAAACAATCCCCATCTCTTAGTTGATCTAACTCCGAACACTGCTGCACCCCTATATGCTCTTCCACTATCGAACTAGCTTGACCTTCCATGAAAACCCTATTGGTTGAAGATTATCCCTAGGCCAATAATTTTTCCTATGCGTTATG
This sequence comes from Fremontodendron californicum, assembly GCA_030761205.1. Classification (NCBI taxonomy): domain Eukaryota; kingdom Viridiplantae; phylum Streptophyta; class Magnoliopsida; order Malvales; family Malvaceae; genus Fremontodendron; species Fremontodendron californicum. The sequence goes on from JAULJL010000005.1 coordinate 29,961,203, forward strand.
ATGACACACAAAAAAATGATGAAAAAGAAACAAGTCAGTAGAGGTGAAGAAATCAAATAATAACAAAATAATACAACAAATGTCCCAATGAAAATTTGGCATTACGACGCCTTTGGGGACGAAATTTTGAATCCATGATGGGCAAAACGATGTGCGTTCATCACTGCCCTATTTGCAAAATTTATTCGGGATGTAACATAGATAATAAAAGGTTAGAAGTGTCCCTCCATGTGTCCCTAACTTTAGTAATTCTATAAAAAAAGCTTCGCCTATGTTGGCTCTATGGTTCACTATATGTGGGTGAATGAAGTTCTAAAAAGGCTCCGAATTGTTCCTCACTGTTGCCTGTGAAGGCTAGTAAGGCACCCCGATAAAAACGGGTTCAATTCGTTAGAATATATTTCCCTAGCCCATGCGGATTGTTAACCACGGGTGCTTAGGTAATTTATACTCCGGAAGTATTTTGCTAACCCATGCGGATTGTTAATCATGGGAGTGTAGCTACTTTACTTCCACTTAAAGGGAAGGAACCCAGGTGTAGGGTTCATGATATGCAAATGCGAGTGCAATGTGTGTGAGGAGGCACAACAAACCTTTCACCACCTATTCTACAACCCTGATTCTAAATGCCCAAACAAGATTAGACAACATAAATCATTAATTAATCAATAAATGAATACATGCACCAAAATAACTAGAGAACAATTGTAATATGTATGCACATGAATATGACCATATTCAAAATTATCCTTATTTTTTTTAAATATTGGAATTAAAATTAAATACCAATTGATGCAGACTCAATTAAGAGTTGTAAACCCAAGTGCAGGTTATGTTCAAGTAATAAATTCTCGGGTGTCCGAGGTCGAACCACAGGGAAGCGTATTAGTAAGTATAAGTTTATAAATATATAAGAAAAAGAAAATAAACAAGATATTAGGGAATCAATAACAAAGAAAGTAAACAAGATATTAGAGAACAAAATAAACAAAATAACATAAAAGCAATTAAACAAGATATAAAAAAAACAATAAGAAAAGATGTTGAGGTTAGAGAATCCACTCTTGGTGTTATGCTAAGATTAATCTTGTTTTATTACACAATTGAAATCCACACATAAGGGAGGTTCCAATCGGAAGGTTTAGCAATTCAGTCCAAATTGTCCAACGTCCATAGCATATGATATTATGTTCATTTGGTGTCCTCAAAACTCATAAAAAGAGTCCAAGCATTCCTTATGCCAAGGTATATGTCTACAACAAATCAAGGTTATGAAACCAAGCATTTACTGTGCCATTTTTCTTGTCAATAACGAATCAAGATCTCTACTTTGCAAGTATGATTTTAAACCAAAAGAAAATATTATCTATACTAATGTTTATAAATGATGATTCATTTTATCTCAAGTTTAAGAGACTAACCTTAGCATTTACCAAAAGCTTCACCTCATCACCTCAACAATATGATTAGCAACACATACTAGATATGAATAAAATGAAAAGGAATGTAAGAAACATAAGTAAAGAAAAAGAAAACTAGAGAAAGGAAAGAAGAAGAAAACTTAGAGAATTTTATTACAATGGCTAATATCCTACCAATGTATCAATGTATCCCAATACTCATCCAAAGCCCTCTATTTATACACATTTTGGAGGGCTAAATGACAAGAGACAAGCTTTACAAATTTCAAAGGTAGGTATAATAGGTGGGTGCATTTTTCTAACAATTTTCGTCATATTGTATGACAATTCTGATCAGCCAGCTTGATGGTCGATTTTGTCAATGTTGGAGGCTCGATCTGATAAAATTGTCTTCTAGAAAAATATACCCCTATCAGTTACGGATCCATAGCCGTTGGAATCAGCTCATTTGCTGATGTGGATAAGAAGATATGGGCAAAATACGAAAACAGGTCAGCACAGACGTCATTGCACATCAGCCAACTTGATGGTCGATTTCGATAGGGAAAACGACTCCGTTTCAAGAAGTGTAAAACATGAAAAAGATAAGATATGCCTCTTAGCTTTGCACGGCTATAAATTTCAGCCTTATTGCTTCAGTGAAACTCGAGATATAGCTGATATGGCAAACGGTGTCGGAACTGGAACTGAACTGGATTTGCCCTTAATTCTAGTAATCTGAAATCACTCAAAGAAACTTGTGAAAAACACTAAATTGCATAAAAATATAAAAGATCATAAACACAATTAGACTAAACAATAATAACTCGTATTTGACACAAAACAATAATAAAACATAACTAAAAACTATATAATTATACGAGTTATCACACCCCCACACTTAGATTGTTGCTAGTCCCTAGCAACGACTCAATAAAAATAAAATAAGAAAATCTAATCTAATCCATTTTCGTAGGAAATCACGGTGGCACTTAGCATGTGACACAAGCCTTTAAACCCCTAGGTGTCCCTAGTGGACGAGTTTAGTCTCGTGAGGGTTTACTAGGACGATACCCACAAACATTGAAGACATAAGAAAAACTAAAAATAATAATTATAACTAATCCTTCCAATATAAATTAGAGATAATCATTGGACAAGTCTTAAAAACTAATCAATAGCTTAAAGAAATTCACAAAAAATCTTGCTTGAATGTAAATAGTTTGAGTTAAGCCAATATTAACATAACATATTTCAATCAAAATAGTGTATATTCAAACTTAATCTCAACTTCTCACATGGGATACTCTCTTGATTTTCACTCTTTAAAGTAGTGGTAAAGTGTTTACACTCAATCAATCTCATGAAAACACTTCTACCATATGCTTGCTTGTCCACCTATTCTCCACTATTTAGATCATACAACTTCATAAATCAAGAGGTCTTTATTCAAGGTTGTAATAGGGCCAAAGGGTTATAATGTGGTTAAAGAACAAAAGGATAAAGATATCACAAAAGTTCCAAAGAGTTCATAGATTTTAGAGACATAATAAGATCATACAAATAAAACTTCTCAAAACTCTTATAAAGCACATAATAACATAGGCTAAATATTCATGTTGAGCCTTTGCATCATTCTAACCAACTTTGTAACATCTTTTTCTAGAAGTTCAAGAAAAGATTCTTTTTTTTTTTTTTTTAATATGGGAATGTATTTGACAATGCTCCCTTTCTTTTTCTCTTGACTTTTTCTTTTCTTTTCTTCCCCCACACTTATCTTTTGTTTCTAACCCAAATTTTCAACTAAAAATATCCCTTATTTATTATTATTTTTTTAATATGTCTCAAAATATAAAAATCCATCTTTAGAACAAGGGTAAGGATATAAGTATATTTAGGTTAGGTGTAAGTTGTGGTTACCAATAAAACAACATATTTAATGTAGGCTCAAATTGGCTCACTAGTAGGGATGTTCTCTTAGAACATTAATAAGGGATGGTTGTTTGGCTCTGGTTATAATCCTAATGCCTCTATCATATTCATGTTGTCACATGTATCAATATAGTATCAAACGGTTTAAAGCAAGTTCTAGAGAATCATGTAATCATAAGAGCACTCAAGAAAGAAATTAGATTGATTTGTATAATGCATCAATCATTATAGGCTCAAAAACTCACAAGGATGATTATACAAGTCAGATTAAGTCTAAACATGCTTCTTTCTCAATCAACATATCATATTAACATTGGCTCATAAAAAGGTTGATATCAAGCTCAATTCTCATGAAAATCTTCTCACTAATAAATCTGTTTTAGACTTATGCAATTCATATCTCATTATAGTATTGAAAGTAACTAAAAAACACACTAAGTCTAAACATGCTTTTTTTTTTTTTTTTTTTGAAGAAGAAGATTAAATCAAACTGACAAGGTATGTCTCAAGTCTCCCTTACTCAGACCTTGTTCAGAATGAATACTTCTAAATGTCTTAAAACACAACAATTTTTTTTTTTTTTTATAGCAAAATATGTCCCTTACCCCCTACTAAAATATGACATTGTCCCCAATGTCAAATTTTAAAGGTAGAACTTAGGAGATATTACCTGCAGAGGTTGCTAACCACTTATTATAACTGAGACACAACAAACAAAATGTTAGATAATGTCACAAAGACAGAGTGCAATCCACTCCTTGCTCGTCCATATCTCTTTTTCTTTTTCCGAGCGTTTGCGAAACAACCGTAGCAGATAAATACTCATAAGCTTGGAGCTTTTTGAGTAAATCTTCAATGGTTGTAGCAGAAATTATGGTTCTCCTTGCCTCTGAAAACATGAATCCATTATCCACAGCATTATCTAAATATGAAAGCAAATTACTAAAATAACCATTAATATTAAGCAAACCAATGGGTTTCTTATTTGTGACCAAAGATGACCAAGAAGCCACGCAAGCTATTTCTTCCAATGTACCCAAACCTCTTGGTAAAGCAATGAATGCATCGGCAGAATGGTACATGAGTGTCATCCGTTCAGGGATACTCCAAACTTGTATTTCCTTACCCACGGTAGGTCCACAAAAACCTGTGAATAGTTTTGGCACGATTCCTAGAACTGGACTTCCTCCGGCGTGTGCTACTGTAGCGACTGCTCCCATTAAACCCGTACTACCGCCTCCATAAATCAACTGGATCTTTTGTTGGGCAAGTATTACTCCAACTCTTATGGCTTCATCAGCGAATATGTTATTTTTCCCTGGATAAGCACCTCCAAAGACACAAATTTTTTTAATGCGCTGGGACGAAGTACTTTCCATTTTTTTTCTAGTGCCTGAAAGAGAATGAGTACATGGTGTAATATATAGAAGACTGAGTAATGAATCAGACAAGAGTAATAACGTCGCCGAAAGTGTATTTGACCTGTCAGAAGAAAATGTTAACCTAACAAAAGATTTTTGCGTGATTTCAGGAAGAAAATCAAAAAGAGAAGAAAAATCAACCGTAAAAGTCCAATGCAAAAAAAGAAAACGAGAATAATTACACAAATCTAACAACACGTAAATTAAACCGAAATAAAGTTATTGCAAATCAAACCAAAAGCTGAGAAGTCATTTATTGTAGTTGTGATTGTGACTCACATCTTCCTCTGGTTTTACGTCCAGAAACGGCTTAAACGCCTTCTATGAGTCGAGGATATGCTTCCCATCCAGTTTTCTTACAAGCTGGTAAACAGGGTCTTTTAACATCAGATTCCCAAGATGTTGCCATTCCCTTTGGAATTGCGGCCATAAATCAAGAATTTCTCTTTGTACGTCTCCACTAGGATGCGTCTCAAGAGAAAGTTGGATATTACCCAAATTCTCCTTACTCAGTCCATCCTTAATGAATTCAATTTTATCATCTCGATTAGAGGACGGAATCCCAATAGAACGACATTTACCGTTACACGTCCATCGTGCACACTTGTGGCAATTTCAACTCATGCGCTTTGCTCGTCGCTTCTTTGCAAAAGTGCTTCTACCTGTACCTGGTAAATGCAAAACAGGAAGATATTCATCTTCACGTACCTTGGCTTCAATTATCCAACGTATGTCTTCAGGAATCCCTTTGTGCATAAGCATTCTTAATCTTTCAAATTGAACTTGGTAAAGCTTCAGTAAAATATTCCGAGGAAAAGGAGGAAATCGTTTCTGCAATCTTGTGAGAATATAATCCATCTTGAAAAAAAATGAAAAAGAAATTGAAAGAGAAATTTATATACAATATCAGTTTTGTGGGTAGCTGATGGAACCGACTTAAATAATCACGGAGTACCGTTATCCGCCATTTAACCGGGGTTAAAAAAAATTATATTTACATCTAGTTATTTTCAAAACAAGGATCAGAAAGAAAAACAACCTCTTCTTGAGTAACATGATTTTCCAAAAAGAGTTTGAGTCTTTGTCCATTTACCTTGAATACGTTACCATTTTGAGGATTCTCAATGTCAACTGCTCCATAATGATACACATGTTTAACCACAAATGGGCCAGTCCATCTTGATCTCAACTTACCAGGAAATATGTGAAGTCTAGAATTATAAAGTAGAACTTTTTGCCCAACATCAAATGTTTTTCTTGAAATTAACTTGTCATGAAAGGCTTTAGTTCTTTCTTTATGAATTTTAGAATTCTCATATGCATCTTTGAATAAAGTTGGCCAGTAAAATCCACACTGTAAAATTTTTGCAGCAGTTTTCTTTGATGAAAAATGACCACCACATGCCCTGGAATGACAAAACTTAATTACACTACTTACCTCATTGTCGGGAATGCATTTTCGAAAAATCTGATCAGGACAATATTTGAACAAGTAAGGGTCATCCCAATAGAACTTCTTTACCTCATTCAGAAACTTCCTTTTATCTTGGGTGCTCCATTGAGAAGGAATTTTGCCTGTAGCAAGAAAATTAGCAATGTCAGCAAACCAAGGTGTCGTGGAGACAATTAGAAGTCGTTCATCAGGAAAAGTATCATTTATTGGTGAGGTTCCAAAAGATTCATCACAAACAAGTCTTGATAAATGATCAGCCACCACATTTTCTACTCCTTTTTTATCTCGAATGGTGATGTCAAATTCTTGCAGCAAAAGGATCCACCTCAGCAACCTAGGTTTTGCATCCTTCTTAGAGAGAAGATATTTTAAAGCTGCATGATACTAAAGACAACAATTGATGATCCAACAAGGTAAGATCTGAATTTATCCAATGCAAAAACAACTGCAAGTAATTCCTTTTCTGTAGTGGAATAATTCATTTGGGCTCTATTTAAAGTTTTACTTGCATAGTAAATTACATGTGGTTTATTATCTTTCCTTTGTCCTAACACAGCACCAACAGCATAGTCACTAGCATCACACATTATTTCAAATGGTAAAGACCAATCAGGAGATCTCATAATAGGAGCAGTAGTGAGCATATTTTTGAGTTTTTCAAAAGCATCTTCACAATCTTTAGTCCATTCAAATGCAGTGTCTTTCATTAAAAGATTACATAGAGGTTTAGATATCGTGCTAAAATCTTTTATGAATCTTCTATAAAAACCTGCATGTCCCAAGAATGACCTAATGTCCTTTACTGTCTTTGGTGTGGGTAGATTAGCAATCAATTCAAGTTTTGACTTGTCTACCTCAATCCCTTTTGCAGAAACAATGTGACCTAGTACAATACCTTTAGTGACCATGAAATGACATTTTTCCCAATTAAGAACAAGATTTTTTTCTTCACACCTAATCAATACATTTTTCAAATTGGCTAAGCAATCATCAAATGAATCACCAGAAACAGAAAAATCATCCATGAAAATCTCAAGATTACGTTCAATCATGTCACTAAAAATGCTAAGCATGCATCTTTGAAATGTGGCAGGGGCGTTACATAATCCAAATGGCATTCTACGATATGCAAAAGTACCAAAAGGACATGTAAAAGTGGTTTTCTCTTGGTCCTCAAGTGCAATGGAAATTTGATTATACCCAGAATATCCATCTAGAAAACAATAAAACTCATGCCCTGCAACTCTTTCTAAGATTTGATCCATGAAAGGCAAAGGGAAATGATCTTTCCTCGTCACTGAGTTAAGTTTCCTATAGTCAATGCACATGCGCCAACCAGTAACAGTCCTAGCTGGAATTAATTCATTGTTTTCATTTTTAACTACAGTAACTCATGATTTCTTAGGTACGACTTGAGTAGGACTTACCCATTTGCTATCAGAGATAGGATAAATGATTCCATTATCTAGAAGTTTAATGACTTCATTTCTCACTACTTCTTTCATATTAGGATTAAGCGTTCGTTGCATTTGTCTAGAGGGTTTAGCATTTTCCTCTAAATAAATATTATGTGTGCAGATTAATGGGCTTATTCCCTTTATGTCAGCTAAGGTCCATCCTAATGCATTTTTGTGCATCTTCAAAAGTTGTAACAACTTACCTTCTTGTAGTTCATCAAGATGTGAAGAAATTATGACTGGAAAAGTTTCACTCTCACCCAAAAAGGAATATTTTAGCTCGGATGGCAATGGTTTTAAATCCAGCTTGGGTGGTTCAATAGTTGATGGTACAGTGACATTTGTGAGTGATGGAAGTTCCTCAAACTTTTGTTTCCAACAATGCTTATCCTGAAAAGAATTTAACAAAGAATTAGTGTGTGAAATTTCTGAAGCATTATCAAACTCACATTCAATTAAATAAGCTTCTAAAGGATCATGGAATGTGGTAGTGGTGAGATGTTCATGAACAAGTTCTTCAATGAAATCCACTTCATGTACTTCTGAATTATCACCAGGTTGTTTGCAAATGTTGAACACATTTAATTCTAAAGTCATATTTCCAAAAGAAATGTTCAACATACCATTCCTGCAATTTATCAGAGCATTAGAAGTTGCAAGAAATGGACGGCCTAATATAACAGGAATTTGAACATTTGGATTTGAAACAGGATGTGTGTCCAAAACAATAAAATCAACAGGGAAGTAAAAATTATCAATTTGAACCAAAACATCTTCAACTATCCCTCGAGGAATTTTTACAGAACGATTAGCTAGTTGAAGTGTAACAGGTGTTTCCTTGAGTTCACCTAAACCTAACTGTTGATAAACAGAAAAAGGCAAAAGATTAACACTAGCACCAAGATCAAGCAATGCACGTTCTATTCTAGTGTTTCCAATGATGCATGAGATTGTTGGACATCCAGGATCTTTGAATTTTGGTGGAGTAAGGTGCTGAATGATTGAGCTCACACTTTCCGTCAGAAATGCTTTCTTTTGTACATTATGTTTCCTTTTAACTGTGCACATGTCCTTCAAAAATTTAGCATAAGATGGAACTTGTTTGATTGCATCCAATAAAGGAATATTAATCTTAACTTGTTTGAAAAGTTCATATATTTCTGCATTTTGATTCAAATTCTTTATTGTTTGCAACCTTTGAGGAAAAGGAGCAGGATGCATACCTTTTTCTTTGTCCAAATTTTCAAGAAGTTCAGACTTACCATCATCCTTACCGTTACTTTTCGGAGGGGAAGGAGGATCTTGGTCTTTTGATGGAATGTTTTTGTCAATTGCCTTTCCACTTCGAAGAGTTGTGATAGAACTGGCATTTTCCTGTTGAGTTTCATTGGAGCAAGAAACAAGACATTGAGTAGAAGGGTTAGGCTGAGGTTGAGCAGGAAACTTACCTTTTTCTTGAGTGCGTAATGAAGCTGTCAATGTGGACAAGGTGTTTTTGATCTCATTGATGTCCTGTGAAGTTTGGTTATTCACATTTGCTTGTGTTTGCATGAATGCTTGCAATGTCTCTTCCAAGGTTTGTACACGTGACGGTTGATAGGAAAAAGTGTTGCCCGGCTTTTGAGATTGTGGTACCTGAACATGATTATTATTCCGCCAACTGAAGTTGGGATGATTTCTCCATTCAGGGTTATATGTTTCAGAGTAAGGAGAAGGAAAAGGCTTTTTAAATGTGTTTATGGAATTTACTTGATCATGCAACGCTTCTTTAAGAATGGGAATGTTTGGACATTCAGAAGTGGGGTATCCCATGATTTCACAAATTCCACAACTTTCTTCATTTTTAACCGTTTTGACTTCTTTTACTTCTCTAAGTTCCATGGCTTCAATCTTTCTAGCCAAATTAGCTACTTTAGCTTTTATCTCATCTTCTTGACTAAAATGATATTTACCTCTGTTAGAAACAAGATTAGATCTATTGGAACTTTCAGAGGAATTATCTGTGTGCCAGGCTTGAGAGTTATCTGCCAAATGGTCTAGGTAGTCAAAGGCTTCTTCAGGTTCTTTTTCTAGAAACTCACCGTTACACATTGTTTCAACAAATTGTTTAGTTTCGGGAGTTAAACTTTCATAAAAGAAACTAATAAGACGCCATTTTTCAAAACCATGATGTGGACAAGAACTTAACAAATCTTTAAAACGCTCCCAGCACTGAAAAAATGCTTCATTTTGATTTTGATTGAAATTTTGAATCTGTCTTTTCAAAGCAGTAGTTTTATGTGCTGGGAAAAATTTCTTTAGAAACTCAGTTTCTAATTCTTGCCATGTGCCAATTGACCTTGGTTTTAAATTATGAAGCCAAATTTTTGCTTTATCTTTTAAAGAAAAAGGAAATAATTTTAGCTTGACAATTTCATTTGTACATTGTTGGTCATTAAAGGTGACACATACATCCTCGAAGTCTTTTAGAAACGAGTAAGCACTTTCTGATTCTAACCCATGGAAATTTGGAAGCAAAGCTATCATACCTGGTTTAAAACGAAAGTTGTTTGCATTGAGAGGAAAAATAAAACAAGAGGGTGATGAGCTTCGAGTTGGTTGCAAGTAGTCACGCATGGTGCGTACTTGTCTGTTCTCATCTTCAGCATGAACACTTTCATTGTCAGCCATGGTAGGAGTTGTATTAGAAAGATTACCTGAAAAAGTTTCACAATAAAATCTAACTAAACGACGAGATCTAAAATCACGTCGCCAAACAAGCATAAAACAAAGTTAATATACAGATTAGGCGGTATAACCAGCCAATAAAAATAAAACAAAGTTAATATACAAATTAGGCGGTATAACCAGCCAATAAAAATAAATATACTTATAAACTTATATACTTAGTATTGCCTCCCCGGCAACGGCGCCAAAAACTTGATGCAGACTCAATTAAGAGTTGTAAACCCAAGTGCAGGTTATGTTCAAGTAATAAATTCTCGGGTGTCTGAGGTCGAACCACAGGGAAGCGTATTAGTAAGTATAAGTTTATAAATATATAAGAAAAAGAAAATAAACAAGATATTAGGGAATCAATAACAAAGAAAGTAAACAAGATATTAGAGAACAAAATAAACAAAATAACATAAAAGCAATTAAACAAGATATAAAAAAAACAATAAGAAAAGATGTTGAGGTTAGAGAATCCACTCTTGGTGTTATGCTAAGATTAATCTTGTTTTATTACACAATTGAAATCCACACATAAGGGAGGTTCCAATCGGAAGGTTTAGCAATTCAGTCCAAATTGTCCAACGTCCATAGCATATGATATTATGTTCATTTGGTGTCCTCAAAACTCATAAAAAGAGTCCAAGCATTCCTTATGCCAAGGTATATGTCTACAACAAATCAAGGTTATGAAACCAAGCATTTACTGTGCCATTTTTCTTGTCAATAACGAATCAAGATCTCTACTTTGCAAGTATGATTTTAAACCAAAAGAAAATATTATCTATACTAATGTTTATAAATGATGATTCATTTTATCTCAAGTTTAAGAGACTAACCTTAGCATTTACCAAAAGCTTCACCTCATCACCTCAACAATATGATTAGCAACACATACTAGATATGAATAAAATGAAAAGGAATGTAAGAAACATAAGTAAAGAAAAAGAAAACTAGAGAAAGGAAAGAAGAAGAAAACTTAGAGAATTTTATTACAATGGCTAATATCCTACCAATGTATCAATGTATCCCAATACTCATCCAAAGCCCTCTATTTATACACATTTTGGAGGGCTAAATGACAAGAGACAAGCTTTACAAATTTCAAAGGTAGGTATAATAGGTGGGTGCATTTTTCTAACAATTTTCGTCATATTGTATGACAATTCTGATCAGCCAGCTTGATGGTCGATTTTGTCAATGTTGGAGGCTCGATCTGATAAAATTGTCTTCTAGAAACATATACCCCTATCAGTTATGGATCCATAGCCGTTGTAATCAGCTCATTTGCTGATGTGGATAAGAAGATATGGGCAAAATACGAAAACAGGTCAGCACAGACGTCATTGCACATCAGCCAACTTGATGGTCGATTTCGATAGGGAAAACGACTCCGTTTCAAGAAGTGTAAAACATGAAAACGATAGATATGCCTCTTAGCTTTGCACGGCTATAAATTTCAGCCTTATTGCTTCAGTGAAACTCGAGATATAGCTGATATGGCAAACGGTGTCGGAACTGGAACTGAACTGGATTTGCCCTTAATTCTAGTAATCTGAAATCACTCAAAGAAACTTGTGAAAAACACCAAATTGCATAAAAATATAAAAGATCATAAACACAATTAGACTAAACAATAATAACTCGTATTTGACACAAAACAATAATAAAACATAACTAAAAACTATATAATTATACGAGTTATCACCAATTAAACCCGACAAAACCGAGACTTTGATAACAGACGGCTAATTCTATGCCTGACTCTCTAATTTTTCCCAGCGGAGTCGCCAAGCTGTTGCAACCTAAAAAATAACAAGGTCTCATCGCAAGACTTTATTATTCTTCGTTAGGTGTGACATTAAAAAAAATCGAGGAAAAGTCGACTTAATTCCTCTTGAAAAACGAAGGTTTTGAAAATGACCTCGAAAAAAGACATGGAGTCGCCACCATTGTTTTTTGGCTAGGTGTGATCGGCCACCTATTAAAACCGGTTTTGTAAAACATTTTAAAACTAATTAAAACATTTTTAAAACCAATTTCAAGTCCGCATTTTAAACCAGAGAAATCAAATAGGCTGGTTCGGGACTCGGTTATGTGCGGGGAAGGATTAGCACCCCCACAACGCCCGTATAAAATGGTACATTATTAATCGTGTGTTATCTCAAGTCTCGATAAAAAGTCGGTTTTAAATTTAATATTTCAAATTAATTCCCAATTTTAAGAAAAATAATTCCATTTTTAATTGAAAATAATCCGGAATTTATTAATTCAAAATTTTCCTACATTTCCCGACAAACATGGCCAAATATGGAAATTTTTATTTATTTGAAAAATTTTCCGAATCATTCTCGTTTTAAAGAAGATATTCCGTTATTAATGATAATTGATGATGTCCTCGCCAGCAAACCCAACAGAGAACTCATGAATTATTTTAACTCGGGAATATCTTTATTTTATTGAAAATCATTATCTTTTTCAAAACATTTTACAAAATATATGAACATGAACATGTGTGACATAAATAAAATGACATAGCAAAGTCTAGATAATATAATGTAACCTAAATGATATGGTATAATTTAAATGGCATAGTATATTCTAAATGAAATGAAAAATCCTAAGTATCATGGTATATTCTAAATGAAATAAAATGTTTTAAATGACATGGCAATTTTAAATGATATGGCATATTTTAAATGACATGGCATATTCTAAATAATATAACCTAAATGACATGGAATATGATCTAAGTGACATGAAACATAAAATAATGCTATCATGGAATATGCATAAAAATAATAATAATAATGCATGAATATAAGATATGTTAAATGATGTGACAAGAATAAATGACTAAATAAAAAGCATATGATAACATGAAATATTCAAGACCATATAACAAACAATAATCATCATAAAAAGTGAATCAAAATAATAATAATACCATAGAAAAATATCATAGCAAAAATCACATATTAAATATAATGCATGAACATGGAAAGTGCAATGCATGAAAATGTATTTTTCCTCTAAATAAGGAAATCCGTATATCTAAAAAGATATCCGGCTACCTTAGGAAAATATATCAAATTGAATCTTCAAAAATCAAAATACTTTGTGATTTGTTTGAAAACAATTTAAGAGACTTGAATAAATATTAAAACCTTAGCCAAAACCTTTGAAAATGACTCTAATTTCCTAAGTTTAAAATCCCGGACTTGACCACCCTTAACCCGAGATTTATAAAATCATTTTTAAACTTTAAAAATACTTAGAAACTATCCTAAGATAGTAGCTAATGCTTCTAACCAACCCCCTCTAAATGACTTAGCCAAATTCAATAATTGTTTTTCTTTTGAACTCAAATCTGCCTCTACTATCTGGTTTTGACACATTATTTTTTAGCCTATTTTTAAAATTTCAAAAAACTCCAAAAAATATAATGGAGACTCAGAACATGTAAAAATACACGAGAAAAAATTGGCTTAATTTTTTGACTAAATATGACTACCCAGAAAAATCAGAAAAGTACGAGTACTGGATGAAAAACTGTTTTGCAAAACACATTTTTTGGCCTTTGATAAAATCATTTAAAAATTAAAGTAAAAATGTTAGAGACTCTCTTAAAGACCCACAAACAGTAGCTAACCCTTTTAAAAAGTTAGAAAAAAATTGGCTAAGTAAAAAAATCACAAAGGTAGAATAATCAATTTGACAACCCTTTAATTTTCCACAAGTATGCTCAAGTGAGCATGACTTGGAGCCATTGATTGGCCTAAGTCATAAATCATGTGGCATGACATGGAATGCATGAAAATGCAGCAAAGTGAATGCATGAAATGCATGGTTTAAAGTCTAGTGATATGGAAAATGCATGGCATAAATAACCTAAATGCCTATCATGAGTTTGCATGACAATAAATGCTATCCTAACTTAATATGCATGACCTAGTGTCTAAATGACATAGAAAAATAACATGGCATATGAAAATGGCCTAAAGCTAAATGACATGTAAAATGACATAGAATAATAAAATGACCTAAACTTAAATGACATGGAATAATAAAAATGGCCTAAAGCTAAATGACTTGTGAAATGACATGGCATATGAAAATGGCCTAATGTCTAAATGTCATGGAAAAACAACATGGCATATGAAAATGGCCTAATTCTAAATGAAATGTAAGATGACATAGAATAATAAAATGACGTAAATTTAAATGACATGGAATAATAAAAATGGCCTAAAGCTAAATGACATGTGAAATGACATGGCATATGAAAATGGCCTAATGTCTAAATGTCATGGAAAAATAACATGGCATATGAAAATGGCCTAATGCTTAAAGAAAATACACATGGCTGAATGGCCTAGGAACCAAAGTGTTGTGAGAAATGTCATGTAAAATGACCTAACTAAATGTTATGGAAGATGGTATGAGGAATGGAAATAGCCTAAACATATGACAATAGCCCCAAGATGCAAAAATATGACATAAGTCAAAAGAACAAGATGGTTAGCAAGAATATAAATATACATAAAGATAAACAATAATAGAAATAAGCAAGTTAAAGTTAGCAAATAAATAACAAAGAGATAAGCTCCATGGTTGGTACATTAGACAAAGCCCCCTAACCATTATCTCTTGATTTTCATCAAGGTCATGAAGCCTTTTCAATCTCAAAATCATAAAAAATAACTAAGGTAAGAAAAAAATATGGAGATGAGCTACATGGTTGGTATATTGGAAAAAGCCCACCCTAACCATTATCACTTGATTTTCATCAAGATCTTGAAGTCTAACCATTGTTTTATTTATTTTTTGAAAAGAAAGAACAAAAAGAAAGTTGTAAAAAAATGGTAGGAATCACATGGAAAACAAGAAATAAAGCATGAGGAAGAAGAAGAAAAAATGTACTAGCAATGGTAAAATGGCTACCTTAACAAAAGCTTTTCTTCCTTTCTTTCAAAAACCTTTTGTTTTTTCTCAATTAGCTACTGACCTCCCTTCTCAAATGCTCAGCCACTTAAGGAAAATAACATTCCCCCACTCTCTTAGCCTTGGCTGAATGGCCCCTCCACCATAGGATGATTTTTGCACTTTTTCTCCTCCAATCTTGGCCCTTAGATTAAGATATTTTCATGACAACATAAAAATGTCATCTTGCCAATTGATAGAAACCCTTAAGATGTGTACTCATCCCTTGTAATAACCTCAGCCCTTAGATGAAAAGGAGGACCAATCCCATGCACTCCCTTGCTTGGCCCTTTGAGTACCTATCCTTGGATGAGTTATGCTCTTCTATTCTTGACCATTGGGTGAGGATTCTTTCATGAAAACATAAAAATGTTATCTTGGCATTTAATCCCAGCCCTTTACATGTGTACTCAGCCCTTGTAGATGGCCTAAGCCATTGGATGAAAAGGAACAATCCCATGCACTTCTTTGCTTGGCCAAATGGATGTCCACCTTTGGATGAGTTGTGTTCTTCCATTCTTGGCCATTAGATGAAGGTTCTTTCATGACAAATAAAAATGTAATCTTGGCATTTAAACTTGGCCATTGGATGGTGCAATCAACTTTTCTACAAGGCACCTAAGTCATTGGATGGAGGGAGGACCATTTGCAAGGTACTAGTGGCAGCATGTGAGCTTGATAGTGACTAAGGAATTAAATTGATCAAGCTTCCTTCTTCTCCTCTATGCTGGCTGATCAAAGGAGGTAAAATCCCAGCAATTCCTTCTTCTTTCATATTTTTTTTAATTACAAATTTACCCTTTTTTGTTTCTTCGGTAAAATGACCTTTTTGACCCCCAAACCTAAATAAATAGCAAACAGACTCCAAATTCAAATTTTCTTTTTTCAATACTTCCAAAATAATAAAAAGTTGAATTCTGGAAGTTTTCAAAATTTTTCGAGTCCATTTGCTATTTATTTCGGATTTATTTCCAAAATTGTCCCTTAATGCACCCAAACTTTTGTCATTTTGTAAACGAGCTCCGAATCTAGATTTTTCTTCACCAATATCTTCCAAATAATTTAAAAGTGTGATCTGGAAGTTTTCAATATTTTTGGAGCTCATTTGCTATTTTTTTCGGGATTTATCTACTTGAATTTCTACATAGTGGACCCGGGATTTGGCCATTTTGCAAACGAACTCTGAATCAAGATTTTCTTTCGCCAATATCTTCCAAATAATTTAAAGAATGATATCTGTAAATTTTCATAATTTTTGGAGCTTATTTACTATTTTTCCAGGATTTATCCTTTTGAATTTCTGCATAATGGACCCGGGATTTGGCCATTTTGCAAAAGAACTCCGAATCAAGATTTTATTTCACCAATATCTTCCAAATAATTTAAGAATGATATCTGAAAATGTTCAGAATTTTTGGAGTTCATTTGGTGTTTTTTCGGGATTATCCTTTTGAATTTCTGCATAGTAGACCCGGGATTTGGCCATTTTGCAAACGAACTCCAAAACAAGATTTTCTTTTTCCAATCTTTTTGAAATGATTTAAGAATGAGATTTACAAATTTTTAGAATTTTTGGAGTTGATTTGCTATTTTTTCCAAATTTTCCAATTTTGCCTTTTTACCTCCAAAGCCCAGTTTTGCTCAAAACAAGTCCGCTTTTTAGATTTTTTTCAAACTAAGCCTTGGGCTATCCCTGTTTAATCACTCCTCATCAATTAGGGGCTTTAGTCTTATCGAATCGGACCATTTATGCAATTTTTCAAATTTCACTAAAATCCACCAAAAACCCTAATTCTCGGTTTTCTTTCGAATTGGCTTTTCCTTCGGTTTTTCTTCCAAATAGCCTCTCCATTACCCGTAGTCAATGCTTATCTTCCATTTGGAACCTCCAATTTTGGACAATTTGATCTTTAAGCACTTTTCCCTAAATTCTCCGAATTAGGGTTTCCTTTATACTGAAATTCCATAACCCAACTTTCGAACTCCATATCTTTCAATGTAGACCTCAGATTATCAAAATTCTTTCACCATCTTTCAATTGAAATTCAAATCTTGATTTTGAAAGTGGGTTGACTTTTTTAGTAGTTGACTTTTTATGGTTGACTTTTTTGGGGTTAACTTTTTCAAGTTTGACTTTTTCTATCTGCTTTCTTAGACTAAGTCTCGGAGTACCACCTGCAGTATGAGAAAAGCCTTTTTGCATTCTGAAACATCAATTTAGGAAGAAAACATACCTGTTTTAGTGGTCTGGACAAAATTAGGTGTCTATAATAAGCACTTTATTTTTCCTAACATCTTAAGGCTATAAGAGCCGGCTATTGAAAATATGAAATCCTACTACATCATTAAAGATCAATCTCCCAACCCTAATTAGCCTTCCCCAGTCCTCTATCAATCAGTGTCGTTGGATCGAACCATTTGACATCTATGAGAGACTACATTTTCCTCTTGAAGGCTCCACAGTCTTCAATGCTATGCCCAGTAATTTCGCAATGATAATCACATCTCGCATTTGGGTTATACCACTTGGGGTATGGTGGTAGCAGGAGTTTCAACGGCACATGGGCAACCAGGTGATCTCGGATCAATATGGGGAGAAGCTCTTGGTAGCTGATTTGAATGGGATCGAAATGCCTTTAGGTCCTATTCTTGGGTTGTTTCTTGGTCATATACGTTCTAGGAGTCGGGGCACTTGATGGTGCAATGAAGGCTCGAACCGAAGTGTTTGCATGGAGAATTGGCAGAACAGCATGGTAAGGGTAGGGATTTGGACACGAGACCCTTAGAGGTTGCACACAATTCAAGGTTGTTATCCCGGATGCTCAATGAGATGGTTGATGAGGGAAAAAGTACGAATTACAGTCAGCTTCTGGTGATGGAATGGAACCCAGAGACCTCGTGTTGGTCATCCCAGCGGACGATGGGGTAATAGTAAAGCGAGGATACTGATTCAGATCTGGGACAGTTTGCAGGGGTGGTACAGGATTCGAGGTTTCTGTCTTTGGCATCTGGCTTCCCAATTTGACCATTTCCACCGTTTCATTAAGTTTTAATCCTATATGGCACTGACAAGTGCAAGATCCAGCAGGGATTGTATGATCTAGACCTGATGGTCTTGGTTGATCCAAAGGTGATAAAGAGCCTTGAGAAAGTTCCCACTTACTCTTACTATGATCCTCAAACATTTTTATCAATTTGACGAGTTGTCCTTTAACCTCTCGGATTTCATGTCAAAATTCCTCTTGATTGCGCTCCAAAGCATACACTCGTTCCTCCAATTCATTCCTCATATCTTAAACCCCTTTCATTCAAATGAAATTGACATTATTATCATGAGATACAAAATACAATTATGAATGTACATGCTCTATTCTTATATGCATGAATGTAATGATGATTAATGCATGAAATGTACAAAATGCGAGGATGCTTGAGGAGATGAATTTTCATATTTACAACTGCTTAAATAATGTGCATGTTATGCAAAAAATGCAAATGAAAACATCAAGGAAAAGAATATCCTAATATCACTCTTTATTTTCTTTGATTTTTTCCTTCTATTTTTCTTGAATTTTCTTAACAACTATTTTTTTGACACATTTTTCATATTTTCTCATATGTCAAAACTAGGAGGAGATTTTTATTATTTTCACAAACCCACTCCATTACAAAAGAAAGTTTTCATCATTCACCTCTCATTTTTTCAATTTTTCTTTTTCAAAGAAAAAAATTTGGAATAAAAACTCTTTTTTTCTATTCTAGAAATACCTAAAAAGTACAGGTATATAAAAAAGAAAAAATTTCAAAATAACCCAAAAAATTAGATTTCGGTATTATTACAAATGATATGTGAAAAAATGCAAAGCAAGTAAAAGGGTAAAATCATCAATGCAAAGTGAAAAAGTAAATGAACATGTGCCCCAACAATATCAACTTATTTAGGCATCACAATGCCTTTTGGGTAGAAATTTAAATTTATTATGGGCGATACGATGTACGTTAATCATTGCCCGATTTATGAATCTTGTTCGAGATGCAAAATAGATAGCAAAGGGTCAGAAGTGTTCCTCCATGTGTTCCTGGCTTAGGTACCTCTGACGGAAATTCGACATGGCTTCGCCTAGGTTCACTATATGAGGTTGCATTAGGTTCTAAAAGGCTCCAAATTGCTCCTCACTGTCGCCGAATTAGGTTCTAAAAGGCTCCAAATTGCTCCTCACTGTCGCCGATGAAGCCTAGTAAAGCACCCCGATAAAAGCGGGTTCAATTTGTTAGAGTGTATTTCCTAGGCCTATGCGGAGGTTATCACCTCACGAAAGTGTAGGTAGTTTACTACTCCAGAAGTGTTTCGCTAGCCTATGCGGAGGTTATCACCTCACGAGAGCATAGTTACTTTACTTCCACCTAGAGGAACGGAACCCGGGTAGAGGGCTCATGTTATGCAAATGCAAGTGTAGTGGATGAGCAGAGACAAACAAACCTTTCACCAACTATTCTACACCTTTTATCCTAAACACCCTAGCAATTTAATAAAGACAAGATTAAATAAAATAAAACATTAGTTAAACAAAGAATAATAATGACATACAAGGCTAAATAACCAGAGCATAGTAAAAATATGCATGCACATGAGAATGAACATATTTAAAAACATTTGGTTATTTTCAAAAAAAAAATTAATTAGAAAGTGGGAATTAGAAGTAAATACCAACCAAAATCAAAAAAATTGAGACTTTTGATAACACGCGACTAATCCTAGGCCTGACTCTCTAAGCGTCCCCAACAGAGTCGCCAAGCTGTCGCAACCTCTTAAAAAAGTCCAAAAAATCTGCCCCCATCGCAGGAACAATCGGGCCTTTGTTTAGGAGTGTGACATTAGAGAAAATGGAGGAAAAGATGACTTAATTCCTCTAAATTAAAGGTTGAAGGTATGAAAACGACCTCAAAAAAGAAATTGAGTCGCCACCAATCTTTTTTTGGCTAGATGTGATCGGCCACCTATTAAAATCGATTTTTGAAAAATATTTTAAAATTAATTAAAATATTTTAAAACCAATTTCGAAGTCTGCGCTTTGAACCAGAGAAATTAAGTGCGGATTCGGGAGTAAGTTACGTGCAGGGAAGGATTAGCACCCCCATAACGCCCGTATAAAACGGTACATTATTAATCGTGTGTTATCTCGAGTCTCGGTAAAAAGACGGTTTTAAATTTGGTGTTTAAAAATAATTCCCTAAAAAAAAGCATATTTTTTATTTGAAAATGATCCAAAATTTACTAACATAAAATTTTCCATATTTTCTGTGGAATTTTTTCTTGATTTTGAAATTCTCCGAATCACCCTCGTTTTGTATAAAAAGATATTTTGTTGTTAATGATAATCAATGATATTCTCCCCGGCAGACCCAATAGAAATTCATGAATTATTCTAACTCAGGAATAATATTGTTTTATAAAAAATCTTTAATAATATTTCATGCATTTTAAAATCAAAAATAAATTATCATGAATATGCAAGAATATTACTAAGATAAAAATTAAACAACACGCATATTTAACCTGGTATGGCAAACATTTTATTATGACATAGCAAAATAAATAATGACATGGCATGCTTGACATGACAAAAATGTAAATGACATGGCATAAATAAAGAATGACATTGCATATGTGTTAATGACATAGCATAATCTAAATTACATGGCACATGATTAAATGGCATGGCATATGAACTAATGATATGACATGCTTGACATGGCAAAATCCAAATGACATGACACATGAATGAATGACATAGCATGTGAATGAATGACATAGCATTATCTAAATGATATGGCATACGCATGAATGACATGGCAAATTCTGAATAACATAGCATATGAATGAATGACATGGCATGCTTGACATGGCAAAAATCACTAAATGACATCATCATAAAATATTCATAATCACATCATGATCACATACACACATCATTATTTTGAAATGGATTCTTGATGTGAGGAATAACATAAATAGCATATGCCGAAAAATATTACCGTGCTTCACGGCAAACCCAGCAAAGCTTGGAAAATAATTCTTTCATATGATATTTATATGATTCCGAATAAAACAAAATTCGTGCCTTGCGATTTCATAACCACGTGCGTTGAATAATTTCCTAACCTCCCCGGCAAACCCGACAAAGATTAGGAATTAATTCTCGCCAAATGTTTAGAAAAACGTGTAGACACCTAATTTTGTCCGGACCACTAAAACAGGTATGTTTTCTTCCTAAATCGATGTTTCAGAATGTAAAAAGATTTTTTTCATCCTGCAAGTGGTACTTCGAGACTTAGTTTAAGAGGGCGAGCATAAAAAGTCAAACTAAAAAAAAAGTCAACCTCGAAAAAAGTCAACCCTAAAAAAGTCAACCCCAAAAAGTCAACTACTAAAAAAGTCAACCCACTTTCAAAATCAAGATTTGATGTTCAATTGAAAAATGGCGAAAGAATTTTGATAATCCGAGGTCTACATCGAAAGATATGGAGTTCGAAAGTTGGGTTATGGAGATTCAGTAGGAAAAAAAACCCTAATCCGGGAAATTTGGGGAAAAGCGCTTGAACGATCCAATTGGTCAAAATTGAAGGTTCCAAATGAATGATAAGCACTGACTACGGGTAATGGAGAAGCCACATGAAAGAAAAACTGAAAGAAAAGTCAATCCGGGAGAAAACCGAGAATTAGGTTTTTGGTGGATTCCGGTGAAATAGGGAAGAATTACAGAAATGGCCCGACTTGATAAGACTAAAGCCCCTAATGGATGAGGAGTGATTAAAAAGGATAGACCAAGGCTCAGTTTGAAGAAAATCTGAAAATCGGACTTGTTTTGAGCAAAACCGGGTTTTTGAGGCAAAAGGGCAAAATTGGAAAATGTAGGAAAAATAGCAAATGAACTCCAAAAATTCTGAAAAATTGCAAATATCATTCTTAAATAATTTGGAAGAGATTGGCGAGCAAAAATCTTGATTCGGAGTTCGTTTGCAAAATGGCCAAATCCTGGGTCTCCTATGTAGTAATTCAAGAAGATAAATCCCGAAAAAAATAGCAAATGGACTCCAAAAATTCTGAAAATTTGCAAATCTCATTTTTAAATTATTTGGAAGAGATTGGCAAAAGAAAATCTTGATTCGGAGTTCATTTGCAAAAATGGCTAAATCTCGGGCCCCTTATGTAGTAATTCAAGCAGATAAATCTCGAAAAAAATACCAACTGAGTTCCAAAAATTATGAAAACTTCCAGATCACACTTTTAAATTATTTTTAAGAGATTGGTGAAGAAAAATCTTGATTTGGACTTCGTTTAAAAAATGGCAAAATGAAGGGGCATAAAAGGGCATTTTTGGAAGAAAAAATCTAAATAAATAGAAAACGGACTTGGAAAATTTTGAAAACTTCCAGAATTCAATTTTTTATTATTTTGAAAGTATTGAAAAAATAAAATTTGAATTTGGAGTCCGTTTGCCATTTATTTGCATCCGGGGGGCAAAAAGGTCATTTTAACCAAGAAATCGAAAAAGGCTTCTCTTGCCTTTCAAAAAAAATCAGACTTGGGGTGGAAAAGGGAGTGCTGGCCGCCCAAGGCCCAAGGAAGGGAAGGAGTTTCTGATTTTTCAATCAAAAGGCCAAAAATGAAGAGTTAGTTAGTGATTTTTTGATCAAGCCTTTGCAAATAAGCCACATGGGCCAATGCATGAAGAGGTAGAGTGTCAACATTATTCTTGAACAGCAGTAATTATGGATAGCTGATGGCCTAATCTAAAGGTGATAATTTCATGTTTTTTCACCTTGAATCACTAGCCCTTGGATGGAAATTGGTTGGAGTAAAAATGACAACATTCTAGTCTAGGAGAGAGACAAGATTCAGCCACTATAGGGGGATTCAGATTTTTTATTTTTAGCACTTCATTTTTTCATTTTCTCTCTTGTTTTGGCTGAGTTTTCTCTCCATTGTTGCAAAGCAAAAAGAAAAGTTTAGAAAATAAAAGAAAGTTTGAAGAGAAAAAGCTTGAAAGATAGCTTCTAGAGGTTGCTTTTAGCACCAACTCTTGCGCTTTCTTGATTTTCCATTCTTGTTTTTGCTATTTTGATTATTATTTTGGTGAGTTTTCATTTTAAATAAGTTTTTTTAATGTTCTTTTTAAGTTCTTTCTTCATCTTTTCTTTAAAAAAGAGTTCTTACAATTTTTTTTCTTGATTTTCTTACCATGGCCGAAAGGCCTATATTTTTTGTTGTTGCTGTTTTGCTTTGATTTGTCCTGTTATTTTTGTTATTTTTTTTATCTTTGATGCTTTAAATCTTCTTCTACTACATATACTTGAAGCTTGTTTTAATTTGGTTGCTAGTTTATGGCTATTATGAGTTTATTATCATGTTCTTGCATTTTTAATTTTTTGTTTTCATAATGTTTAAATTTGTTGATGTTTTATATTTAGTATATCAAGTGTTTGTGAAAATGTTTATTAGTTTTAATATCTCTATTTTATATTTGCATGATTTGAGGGTCATATTTAGGATGAGTATGTTAGTATATCAAGTGTTTGTGAAAATGCCATGCTTGTTTAGAACTTGAGGCCATTCGGCTACCTCATTTATTTTGCTTTGTATGTGCATTTTTGCTATGTTAGTTGATAGGTTTGCATTTCCATGACATTTGATTAAGTATTTGGTTTAAGCATATCAAGTGTTTGTGAAAATGCCATGCTTGTTTGGAGCTTGAGGCCATTCGGCCATTTCATGTAATTTTGCATTGTATGTGCATTTTTGTTATGTTAGATGATAGGTTTGCATTTTCATGACATTTGGTTGAGTTTTTGGTTTAAGCATGCCTTGTGTTTGTGTTATTGCCATGCATATTTTAGATGTTAGGTTTGATTTATTTTGCCATGCATGTCCATGCATTTTAGACCTAGGTTGTATTAAATGCCATGCAAGTTCATTTAGGTCTAGGTCACTATATTGATGCCATGCATTTTTTCATGACATTTAGGTTTAAAACCATGCATTTCATGCATCATATTTGCTGTATTTTTTCATGCATTTCATGTCCATGCCACTTGACTAATGACTTAGGCCAATTAATGGTCCAAAGTCATGCTCTCTTAAGTATACTTGTGGAAAATTAAAGAGTTGTTAAATTGATTATTCTACCTTTGTGATTTTTTTTACTTAGCCAATTTTGTCTAACTTTTCAAAAGTCCTAGCTACTGCTTGTGAGTCATTTTGCAAGTCTTAAATATTTTTACTTTGATTTTTAAATGATTTTATCAAAGGCAACAAATGTGTTTGCAAAACAGTTTTTTCACCCAGTACTCGTACTTTCCCAATTTTTCTGGGTAGTCATATTTAATCATAAAATTAAGCCGATTTTTTCTCGTGTATTTTTACATGTCCTGAGTCTCCAATATTTGTTTTATATGTTTTAGAATTTTTAAAAATAGGGTAAAAAATCGTGGCTTAAAACTGGACAGTGGAGTCAGAATTGAATTTGAAAGAAAATCATTTTTCTGTTTTGGTTAAGTTACTTAGAGGGGGCTGATTAGGAATTTTAGCTACTAACTTAGGGTAGTTTCTAAGCCTTTTCAAACTCTAAAAATGATTTTTTAAGTCTCGGGTTAAGGGTGGTCAAGTTCGGGATTTTAAACTTAGGAAATTAGAGCCATTTAAAAGAGGGTTTAGCCAAGTTTTTGTTTTTAATCTAAGCTTGTCAAAATTGTTTTCAAACAATCACAAAGTATTTTGGTTTTTGAATATTTAATTTGATATATTTTCCTAAGGTAGCCGGATGTCTTTTTAGATATACCGATTTCCTTAATTAAAGGAAAAAATACATTTTCATGCATTGCATTTTCCATATTCATGCATTTTATATAATATGTGATTTTTTCTATGATAATTTCTACGATATTGTTATGATTTTGAGTTATGTTATATTGTTTATTATATGATTTTTAATATTTCATGATATCCTATGCTTTTTCTTTTTCTTTTTTTATATATTATTTAGCATATACTATGTTCATGCATTATTATTTTTATTTTATTTTTATTTTCTTACATGTTATATGATAGCATTATTTTATATTTCATGTCATTTAAATTACATGCTATATCATTCATATTTGCCATGTCATTTCAATTATTTCATTTCATATAGAATATATTATGTTACTTAGGACATTTCGTTTCATGTAGAATATATTATGTTACCTAGGTCATTTCATTTCCTTTAGGATATATTATGTCATTTAGGATATTCTTTTTCATTTAGAATATATCATGTGACTTAGGATATTACATTTCATATAGAATATATTATGTTACCTAGGTCATTTCATTTCATTTAGAATATATCATATAACTTAGGATATTTCATTTCATTTAGAATATGCTAAGGCATTTAAATTATATCATATCATTTAGGTTGCATTATACTATTTAGACTTTGCTATGTCATTTTATTTATGTCATACAGATTCATATTCATATTTTTTTAAATGTTTTCAAAAAGGTAATGATTCTCAATAAATAAAGATATTCTCGAGTTAAAATAATTCATGAGTTCTCTGTCGGGTGTGCTGGGGAGGATATCATCAATTATCATTAATAACGGAATATCTTCTTTAAAATGAGAATGATTTGGAAAGTTTTCCAAACTAATAAAAATTTCTATATTTTGCCACGTTTGTTGGAGAATATAGGAAAATTTTGAATTTATAAATTCCGGATCATTTTCAATTAATTATGGAATTATTTTTCTTTAAATTGGGAATTAACTTGGAATACTAAATTTAAAACCGACTTTTTTACCGAAACTTGAGATAACACATGATTAATAAGGTACCATTTTATATGGGCGTTGTGGGGGTGCTAATCCTTCCCCACACGTAACCGAGTCCCGAACCCGTTTCTTTGATTTCTCTGGTTTAAAACGCAGACTTGAAACTGGTTTTAAAAATGTTTTAATTAATTTTAAAATATTTTATAAAACCGGTTTTAATAGGTGGCCGATCACACCTTGCTAAAAAAGATTGGTGGCGACTCCATGTCTTTTTCAAGGTCATTTTCAAAACCTTCATTTTTCAAGAGGAATTAAGTCGACTTTTCCTCGATTTTTTTTAATATCACGCTTAACGAATAATAAAGTTTTGCGATGAGACTTGTTATTTTTTAGCTTGCGACAGCTTGGCGACTCCGCTGGGGACTGTTAGAGAGTCAAGCCTAGAATTAGTCGTGTGTTATCAAAGTCTCAGTTTTGTTGGTTTAATTGGTATTTAATTTTAATTCCCACATTTTTTAATAATGAGAATTTTGAAAATAATAAAATGTTTTTTAATATGTCCAAACTCATGTGCATGCATTTTATTATTGTTCTCTAGTTATTTAAGGTTGTATATTATAATTGCTTGTTGGTTAATGCATTACACTATTCTTGAATTTTTTTTATAAATAGTTAGGGCATTTAGAATAAGGGGTGTAGAATAGGTGGTGAAAGGTTTGTTGTTCCTCCACACACACTACACGTGCATTTGCATATCATGAGTCCTATACCCGGGTTTCGTCCTTTTAGGTGGGAGCAAAGTAACTAAGCCTTCATGATTAACAATCCGCATGGGCTAGTGAAACACTTCCAGAGTACTAAATTACCTAAGCCTTCGTGATTGACAATCCGCATGGGCTAGGAAAATAGACTCTAATGAATTGAACCCGCTTTTATCGGGGTGCCTTACTAGCCTTCACCGGCCAAAGTGAGGAGCAATTCGGGGCCTTTAGAACCAATTCACTCTCATATAATGAACCTAGACGAAGCCATGCCGGATTTTCGTTAGATATACCAAAAATAGGAACACATGGAGGGACATTTCTAAACCTTTTGTTACCTATTTTACACTCTGAAGAAGTTTTGTAGATCGGGCAACGATGTACATATATCGCCCGTAATAAATGTGATAATCCGTCCCAAAGGCACTGTGATACCTATATAAGTAGATATTTGTCGGGGCAAATATTCATTAACTGTTTGAAATAAAAAATAAAAATCCTTTTTCAAGCAATTTTTTTTTTTTTGCATTTTGCACATTTCATGCATGTATGAATAGAGCATGTACATTTTTTATTGTATTAATGATCTCGTTTTTGCAATAAATGGAAGGTGATAATAATTTCATTTGATGATTTCATAAAACCGGTAGTGTCACATGAACATTTGCATATTATACCATAGTAAGATCCACTACTCCAAAATTCTTTTGAAAATAATATGTTTGGTTTTTCATAGAGAAAACATGGTTCAAAAAAATCATAGATCATAAATTTGGAGGCAAATCTTGCATAATGATATTTTTGAATAATCAAGATTTAGGTCCCACCAATTTCATGTAATCATTGATTTCTTTGTAAATACCTTGGTGTTAATTCATTTATTATTTATTTGTATCATTTCGACATCAGGTTACAATCCTAACATGCATGGTTATTCATTATAGAATACATTTGTGATATACATGGTCATTCTTTGTACCTACCTTTGTATTAATTCATTT
The DNA here is from genome assembly GCA_030761205.1 of Fremontodendron californicum. NCBI lineage: Eukaryota > Viridiplantae > Streptophyta > Magnoliopsida > Malvales > Malvaceae > Fremontodendron > Fremontodendron californicum. Next base: position 29,989,140 of record JAULJL010000005.1, read on the forward strand.
ATTCTTCGCATATATCATTTTTGACATCATAGCATGCATGGTCATTCATTGTAGAATACGTTTATGACATGCATAGTCATTATTTGTATATACTTGTGCATCAATTTATTCATTTTTTTAATGCATCATGTTGGCATTAGACTGCATCCATAGCATACATAGTCATCATAATTTCTCTGTATATGTTCATGCATTAATCATCAGTATATTCATGCACATAGGATTAGAGCATGTATATTCATAATTGTATTCTTAATCTCATGACATTTTTCATTTGCATGAAAGGGGTTCGAGATATGAGGAAAGAATCGGAGGAACGATTGGATGCTTTGGAACGAAATCAAAAGGAATTTGGACATGAAAGTCGGGAAGTGAATGAACAACTCGCCAAATTGCTGAAAATGTTTGAGGATATGGGTAAGAGTAAAGAGGAACTTTCTCAGGGCTTTGCATCGTCTTCGGATCAACCAAAACTATTAGATCCAGAACATACAATCCTTGCTGGATCCTGCGCTTGTCAATGCCACAAAGGTTACAATCCTGATGAAATTATGGACAAAATCGTGAAAATGATTAAACCTGAGAGCTTGATACCAAAGATAGAAACCTCGGATCCTGTACCATACCTGCAAACTGTTCTAGGTCCAAACCAGTACCCCCACCCTATTATGGTCCAACCATCCATTGGGATGACCACTATGGGATTCCTGAATTCCACTCCATTACCACCAAGTGGCAGTTCATATTGCTTCCCTCATCAATCACCTTATCTAGCATCTAGGATAGGAACCTCGAGCTATGTATAACCTCCAAAGGCCCCGTGTCCAAATCCATACCCTTGCCTTGTTATTCCTCCATCTCTCTATGTAAACACTCCGGTTCGAACCTTAGTGCCACCACCAAGTTCCCCAACTCCTAGGTCATGTGTGACTAAGAAACGACCCCAGGATAAGACCCAAAGGCATTTTGATCCCTTTCCAATCAGCTACCGATAGCTTCTCCCTATACTGATCCAAAATCACATGGTTGCATGTGTCCCATTGAAACCCCTGTTACCACCATAACCAAAGTGGTATAGTCCAAATGCAAGATGTGATTATCACTGTGGAATTGTTGGCCATAGCATTGAAGACTGTATAGCATTCAAAAAGAAAGTGCAATCTCTTATAGATGCCAAGTGGTTGGATCCAACGACACTGATTGATAGAGGGATGGGAAAGCGTCATTAGGATTGGGTGATTTACGGCATTGAGGTGGAAAGACTTCAGTCTTATATGATGTAATAGAATTTCACTTTTTCAGTAGCCGGCTCTTATAGCCTTAGGATGCTAGGAAGAATAAAGTGCTTGTAAAAGACAGTTTTAACTATTGCTCAGATTTTGTAAAGCATGGTTTATACCATTGTGAACATTGATATGGGAATGAATTGACTATGCTTCAAATTTATGAGATGTTGATGATTAAGTTCCTCCGATTCTTATTTCCTCCGTGATATCTTCCCCTTTGCATTTTGCATTCGATCAATTATTTGTCATACCATACATTCATACGTGTATCATGTTAGCATCAGGTTGCATTCATACATTCATAATCAGCATGATTTTTCTGTATATATCCATGCATTAATTTGCTTATTCTTTACATGCATCATGTTGACTTTGGGTTGCATTCATGACAAACATAGTGAGCATGATTTCTCTGTATATGCTCATGCATTAATCTGTCATATTAACATCAGGATGCATTCATGACACATATGGTCAGCATGATTTTCTTTGTATATACTCTGTATCAATCATTCATTGTTTGCATGTATCATAATTGACATCATGTTGCATTCATAGTGTATATGATCATTCATTGGGAAATATGCTAAAATGTACATGATCAGTCATTGCATATATCCAAGTGTTGATTTGTTTATTCTTTGCTTACAACATGTTGGCATCGTGATTGCATTTATTACATACATGGTCAGCATGTTTCCACTGTACATGTCCATACATCATATTGTTTAGGCTTCACGTGCATCAAATTGCATTCATGGCTCCTTCATCATGACACGCACTTTGGGGGAATAAAACAAAAATTGGCTTGGCTTTAAGAGCCTTTGAAAGCATTTCTATTTCAAATCAAAGGTATAAGAAGTACTGAGTACCCTTTTAATACAGGCTAGTGCTATGGAGAATGAACAAGTTGCCCGAATGGAAAGAATGGAAAAGGTACAGGAAGAATTGCGAAAACAGCTATAAAAATCAGATGATTAAATTGATGGAGCTAATGTCCACCGTAATCAAGGGATACACTGAAAACCTGGTCGTCAAAGAAGGATTAGAGGCACGAAAGGGTCAGAATGAAGTCGTAATGATGGATGCCCAGAACACGGTTAACCCCATCAATGTCTTAAATTCAGATGATCTAGCTGAACAGGCAAAGTTGAAAATGGTTAATGAGGTAGAGTTGGCTGATTCCCAAGGGAAAAATCAGTTGCTAGATGAAAGGCTCCGGGCAGTAGAAAATACAGACGTATTCGGGAGCGTGGAGGTGAAAGAACGATGCTTGGTCTTTGAGTTAGTCATCCCTCCTAAACTCAAGGTCCCTGACTTTGTGAAATATGACGAGACGACCGATCCATCAACCCACATCACCATGTTCTGCTGAAAGATGGCAAGTCACATAGATAATGATAAGCTTTTGATTCACTGCTTTCAGGATAGCCTCAGCGGGTCTGCAATTAGGTGGTATAGTCAGTTGAGCAAGGATCAGATTCGCTCTTGGAATGTTTTGGCCAGGGCTTTTCTAAACAAGTACAAGCATGTGACTGACATGACTCCTGACCGTCTCACCTTGCAAAATATGGAGAAAAAGGTTACTGAGAGCTTCAAAGAGTATACTCAGAGATGGAGGAACATGACCACCCAAGTACAACCGCCCTTAACTCAAAAGGAAGCCACTGTCCTTTTTGTGAATACACTACAGGCCCCATACTACGATAGACTTGTTGGCAACACCATGAAGAATTTTTCGGATATGGTAATCTTTGAGGAAATGATTGAAAATGCTATCAAGGCTGGGAAACCCGAAGGAGATAATACATTAAATGCAGAGAGAAACAGGACGCCCAAAAAGAAAGAGGAAGATGTCCAAGCTATGGAAGACTTTGCCCCGTATATTCCGGCTACTTCATACCAACCACCCTGTCCTTCTATGAACTATGTACCCCAGGGTTCATACTTATACCCAATGGCCTCTCAGAATCCAGTAAATTTTAAAACTTTTGTCAGCCAGAGGAAATCGAAGAATATCTGGAAAAAAAATATCAGTTTGAGTCACTCCCCATATCCTACTCTGAACTATTGCCCCAGCTGGTCGAAGAGCAACTCCTCACTAAAATTCCAGTGGAGCCTATCCAAACCCCATATCGGAGCTGGTATGATGAGAATGCATATTGTGATTATCATTCTGGGATTCGGTGACATTCCACGGAAAATTGCCTATGTCTGAAACGGAAGGTTCAAGCACTCATCAATAAAAGGCAGTTAGATATGGGGAAGAAACAAAGGTCAGACAGAGTGGAGAATCTACTGAATGGGAATGATGAGACCATTGTGGATGTCATAATGGGAGAAGTAGATGGAAAGGTCGAAAAGAGTACCGAGGAATAGCCAGTTTGAATTAGGGAGAACATGTCAAAGGGGAGTTTTTTATGCATGTAGTTTCATACCTCATGACGAAAACACTTGTCTTATGGTGACATTCATATAAAATAAATGAATTTTGAAATTTAAATGCTTTGTGTTTGTTGTGTTTTAACAGTAATTTGAATTTGCAAAAAAAAATAAGCATTAAGGAAGTTTTAATAATGGATGGTCTCGAGAATATTGATGATCATTGTTAGAAATGACCCAATACCCTCCCCCCTCTCTTTTGGGCTTCTCTATGCCTAAACTCCTTGAATCGAGAACACTTGAAAGACCTAATGCTTCAAGGAATATGAAGGATGGAACTTCATAAAAAAGAAAAAACATTGTCATCACAGAATAAGCAAAGTTGTAAATCCTAGTCTAGGCCATGAACAAAAGGAATGAACTTTTCTGAAATTTGTTCGAATTCCTTGAAATTCAAACAAATGAGACATTCTTTCAAGAGTCTAGATTTTGGTGATTTGATGTATGTCAAGATTGTGCTAAAACTATTCATGACCTTTACCAATAACCACAAAACACTAATTGCCCAAACATCACTTCATGATTGACACCCTGGGGCACAATGATTAAACTAGACTATCCCATGTCCCAAAGGAAACCCATTTTTGGGTCGTATTTTCCTTGTCCTTTCAAAGAACTCATATTTGAAACTCGGCCTTTTTAAAATAGACCTAGACTTGCTATGTTCCTCGTTGATACGAATTCTCATGGTTAATCAAACTGGGGCATCATATGCAAAAATGATGGATATATGGTGAAAAAGGATGGGACTAAAGCAATAATCAGTAGGGCATGCGACAAAAAAAAAAGACAAAAAGAAAGAAATTGTGATATCATGCATATGAGAATTCGGATGATTCCAAAGTGCAAAATGAATTTTTGATTATATATTCCCCCTGGGATTGCTTTTCAATGTGAATATTCGTGCTTGACATGAGAAATGGACATCTTTCATGTCCCTGTTACAAAAAGAAATTATCCATAGTCACCCCTTTTGAGCCGAAAGAATTCTTTTTCCCTTAAACCCTGATCAAGGATCATCCTCTATATTGGAGGGCAAATGCGAGGAAGGATCACTGAGAAATGAGTCCTAACTCAAAGATAGATACAAAGCAAATTGAGCCTGAATAAATATGGGTTCACTCTGTCAAAATGAAGAAGCAAAACAAAAGCAAAAAAAAAAAGTGTGAAAAAGTCCAAAAGACAAAGAAGAAAAAGAGCAAAGTCAAAAGGAATGAAAAGTCCAAAAGGGAAAAATGCTTCAAAGGGAATTCTCCTCAAGAAATGATCCTTGATTTGATTACCCTCAAACACATATTTTGGGCCTATTTATTCTTTCTTTCTAAACCCTGGGCCATGACCTACATTACGTGCTTTAAAAATCCATTTTGATCAAGCATGAATATTTAACTTGAAGGGTTTTTCCTCAGATATTATCCCATCTCATCGAATTATTATTTCACTAAGGAAGAATTTAGAATTCTCAAATGCATGGTAAAACAATGAAAAAAGGAAAAAAAAAAATTGGAGAGAATGAGACTCTAGGGCGAAAACCCAAAAACGGGCGGTCTAGAGTAGAATGGGAATTTTCTATGCCATCAATGATAGTGCCGATACCACAAAAGAAAAGATCTTGTTAAAGAAGTGGTCATCGAGGAACATCTAGGAATTCCTGAACCCCCCAAATTGTCAACTCTCATTTGGATGATTGATTTCAAAAACTGAAACTTTTTTCTCCTAAATCAACTTTACAGTTTAAACATCCCAGCCAATCTTGACGCTTGTCAAAATACCTTGATATGGAATCTAAAAGAAAGTTGAATTTGTTTGGTTCTCAATGAATTCATGATTTATAAAATCTGTTCCATTTGTGAGCCTAGAAAGAACATACATTTTTTTTTGTGAAGCTTAACTGAAAAAACAAAAATCATGTTGTACCAAGCCTTGTCAATTCAAGTTGAAAAACCCAAATTGACACTTAGGAAAATTTCTAACCATGATCATCAGTCTTCAAAAGATTTGTACATTACATACTGTGGGGTTAAAATTTTGACTCAGAAGTTTTCATTAAAAAAGCAAAATTGTTTTTCAAAAAAGGAAAATAAAAATATTTTTGATATACCCATTTTTGATGTTAACATAAGATAAGGGTTTTTTCTAACTCAAAGGTGTGGAACTATTAGGGTTAACCTTGACTTCCAAATATGAGAAGAAGAAATAAAACTCAGCAAGCAGACTCCTGTCAATAAGAGTTTGAAAACTATTGGGGTAAAGAGAATAGCCAAAGATTGAAAAAATGAATAGAAGATATACTCTGATTTGAAGAGGAAAAATGAATTGGAAATGCATCACTCATGAGCATTCATCTATTTATTAAACTTTGCATCTGCACCGTGTCAGCAAGCATTTGCATAATTCATGAGTATTTGTATTTGCACCATTCCATGAGCATCTGCATTCTATCTTTAGAAGTACATCCTTCATAGATATTTGCATTCGCATCATCTCAAGCAAGTGCATCATTTCTAGGATCATTGCATCTTCATTGTAGCTGCAATTACACCATTCATGAACCACTTACATGAATATGATTCGTAGGGACATTTGTATCTGCATTTAGAAACATTTGCATCAATCCAAGATATTTGTATCATTTCAAGAAGCATTTGCATCAATCCAAGATATTTGCATTTACACCATGAAGCATTTGCATCCTCTCTCAAATCCTTCAAGTTAATTTCTAGGTCATTTCAATTTCTGGTTCCATCCAGATCATTTTCAAATTTATGGTTTCACCCATGCCTTTAATCTCTGGTTTCATCCAGATCTCTTTCAATTTTATGGTTTCACCCATGCCTTTAATCTCTGGTTTCATCCAGATCTCTTTCAATTTTATGGTTTCACCCATGTTTTTCAAATTTTTGGTTCCATCCAGATCGTTTTCAAATTTCTGGTTTCACCTATGCCTTCAATTTCCTGGTTTCATCCAGATCTCTTTCAATTTTATGGTTTCACCCATGACTTTAACCTCTGGTTTCATCCATATCTTTTTCAATTTTCTAGTTTCATCCACGCTTTTCAAATTTCTGGTTCCATCCAGATCATTTTCAAATTTCTGGTTTCACCCAAGCCTTTAATCTTTGGTTCTATCCAGATCCTTTTCAAATTTCTGGTTCCATCCATATCGTTTCCAATTTCTGGTTTCACCCATGCCTTCAATTCCCTGGTTTCATCCAGATCTCTTTCAATTTTATGGTTTCACCCATGACTTTAACCTCTGGTTTCATCCAGATCTTTTTCAAATTTCTGGTTTCACCCATGCATTTCAATTTCTGGTTCCATCCAGATTATTTTCAATTTCTGGTTTCACCCATGCCTTTAATCTCTGGTTTCATCCAGATCTCTTTTAATTTTATGGTTTCACCCATGCTTTTCAAATTTTTGGTTCCATCCAAATCGTTTCAAATTTTTGGTTTCACCCATGCCTTTAATCCCTGGTTTTATCCAGATCTATTTCAATTTTATGGTTTCACCCCTGACTTTAACCTCTAGTTTCATCCAGATTTTTTTCAAATTTCTGGTTTCACCCATGCCTTTCAAATCTCTGGTTTCATCCAGATCTTTTTCTGGTTTCACCCATGTTGTTCGTTTTCTGGTTTCATCCAGATATTTTTCAAAATTCTGGTTTCACCCATGCTTTTTAATTTCTGGTTTCATCCAGATCTTTTTCAAATTTTTGGTTTCACTCATGCTTTTCAATTTCTGGTTTCATCCATATCATTTTCAATTTTCGGTTTCACCCATGCCGGTAAGGTTAGCACAAGATAGGATAAGACCCTGAGACCATCGTCGAGATCTTTTCTTCTCTTGCAAATCGAACCCGTTTCCTTAAGACGGGTCGGGCCTTGATTAGTCAGAGAACTCAATTTAAGGACAATATCTTCTATTTACAGTTTTTTCAAAAAAAGAAAAAAATAATATGAAAATATGAAAAAGAAACCCTTTTTCCCTTCTCTTCACATGAGATTTCACTAGCCGGACAAAATTAGTGTTTGTTTATCTTTGCCTGATTCCTAATTCTCAGCACTAGCCAAAGAGGGGCAGCTGTAGACACCTAATTTTGTCCGGACCACTAAAACAGGTATGTTTTCTTCCTAAATCGATGTTTCAGAATGTAAAAGGATTTTTTTTCATCCTGCAGGTGGTAATCCGAGACTTAGTTTAAGAGGGCGAGCAAAAAAAGTCAAACTCAAAAAAAAAAGTCAACCTCAAAAAAGTCAACCCCAAAAAAGTGAACCCCAAAAAGTCAACTATTGAAAAAGTCAACCCATTTTCAAAATCAAGATTTGAAGTTCAATTGAAAAATGGCGAAAGCATTTTGATAATCCGAGGTCTACATCGAAAGATATGGAGTTTGGAAGTTGGGTTATGGAGATTCAGTAGAAAGGAAACCCTAATCCGGGAAATTTGGGGAAAAGCACTTGAACGATCAAATTGGTCAAAATTGAAGGTTCCAAAAGAAAAATAAGCACTGACAATGGGTAATGGAGAAGCCACTTGAAAGAAAAACTGAAAGAAAAGTCAATCCGGGAGAAAACCGAGAATTAGGGTTTTTAGTGGATTCCGAATGGGGAAGAATTACAGAAATGGCCCGAATTGATAAGACTAAAGCCCCTAATGGATGAGGAGTGATTAAAAAGAATAGCCCAAGGCTCAGTTTGAAGAAAATCTGAAAATCGAACTTGTTTTGAGCAAAACCGGATTATGGAGGCAAAAAGGCAAAATGGGAAAATTTGGGAAAAATAGAAAATGAACTCCAAAAATTATGAAAAATTTCAAATCTCATTCTTAAATCATTTGGAAGAGATTGGCAAAAGAAAATATTGATTCGGAGTTCGTTTGCAAAATGGCCAAATCCCGGGTCTCCTATGCAGTAATTCAAGAAGATAAATCCTGAAAAAATAGCAAATGGACTCCAAAATTTCTGAAAATTTGAAAATATCATTTTTAAATTATTTGGAAGTTATTGGTGAAATAAAATCTTGATTCGGAGTTCATTTGCAAAATGGCTAAATCTCGGGCCCACTATGTAGTAATTCAAGCAGATAAATCCCGAAAAAATACCAAATGAGTTCCAAAAATTATGAAAACTTCCATATCACACTTTTAAATTATTTGGAAGATATTGGTTAAGAAAAATCTTGATTTGGAGCTCGTTTAAAAAATGGTAAAATGTAAGGGCATAAAAGGGCATTTTTGGAAGAAAAACTCAAAATAAATAGCAAACGGACTCGAAAAATTTTGAAAACTTCCAAAATTCAATTTTTTATTATTTTGAAAGTATTGAAAAAGGAAAATTTGAATTTGGAGTCTGTTTGCCTTTTATTTGCATCTGGGGGGCAAAACGGTCATTTTACCCAAAAAACCGAAAAGGGCTTCTTGCCTTTCAAAAAAATTAGAATTGGGCTGGAAAAGGGAGTGCTGTCCGGCCAAGGCCCAAGGAAGGGAAGGAGTTTCTGATTTTTCAATCAAAAGGACAAAAATGAAGAGTTAGTTAGTGATTTTTTTATCAAGCCTTTGCAAATAAGCCACATGGGCCAATGCATGAAGAGGGAGATTGTCAACATTATACTTGAACAGTTGTAATTATGGACAGAAAATGGCCTAATCTAAGGGTGATAATTTTATCTTTTTTCACCTTGAATCACTAGCCCTTGGATGGAAATTGGTTGGAGTAAAAATGACAACATTCTAGTCTAGGAGAGAGACAAGATTCGGCCACTATAGGGGGATTCAGATTTTTTATTTTCAGCACTTCATTTTTTCATTTTCTCTATTGTTTTTGCTGAGTTTTCTCTCCATTGTTACAAAATTTTAGAAAAGAAAAGAAAGTTTGAAGAGAAAAAGCTTGAAAGATAGCTTCTAAAGGTTGCTTTTAGCACCAACTCTTGCACTTTCTTGATTTTCCATTCTTTTTTTTTTTGCTATTTTGATTATTATTTTGGTGAGTTTTCTTTTTAAATAAGTTTGTTTTAATGTTCTTTTTAAGTTCTTTCTTCATCTTTTCTTTAAAAAAAGAGTTCTTACAAATTTTTTTCTTGATTTTCTTACCAGGGTCGAATGGCCTATATTTTTTGTTGTTGCTGTTTTGCTTTGATTTGTCATGTTATTTTTGTTATTTTTTTTAGCTTTGATGCTTTAAATCTTCTTCTACTACATATACTTGAAGCTTGTTTTAATTTGGTTGCTAGTTTATGGCTATTATGAGTTTATTATCATGTTCTTGCATTTTTAATTTTCTGTTTTCATAATGTTTAAATTTGTTGATGTTTTATGTTTAGTATATCAAGTGTTTGTGAAAATGTTTGTTAGTTTTAATATCTCTATTTTATATTTGCTTGATTTGAGGGTCATATTTAGGATGATTATGTTAGTATATCAAGTGTTTGTGAAAATGCCATGCTTTCTTAGAACTTGAGGCCATTCGGCTACCTCATTTATTTTGCTTTGTATGTGCATTTTTGCTATGTTAGTTAATAGGTTTGCATTTGCATTACATTTGATTAAGTATTTGGTTTAAGAATATCAAGTGTTTGTGAAAATGCCATGCTTGTTTGGAGCTTGAGGCCATTCGGCCATTTCATATAATTTTGCATTGTATGTGCATTTTTGTTATGTTAGATGATAGGTTTGCATTTTCATGACATTTGGTTGAGTTTTTGATTTAAGCATGCCTTGTGTTTGTGTTATTGCCATGCATATTTTAGATGTTAGGTTTGATTTATTTTGCCATGCATGTCCATGCATTTTAGACCTAGGTTGTATTAAATGCCATGCAAGTTCATTTAGGTCTAGGTCACTATATTGATGCCATGCATTTTTTCATGACATTTAGGTTTAAAACCATGCATTTCATGCATCATATTTGTTGTATTTTTTCATGCATTTCATGTCCATGCCACTTGACTAATGACTTAGGCCAATTAATGGTCCAAAGTCATGCTCTCTTAAGTATACTTGTGGAAAATTAAAGAGTTGTTAAATTGATTATTCTACCTTTGTGATTTTTTTTACTTAGCCAATTTTCTCTAACTTTTCAAAAGTCCTAGCTACTGTTTGTGAGTCATTTTGCGAGTCTTAAATATTTTTACTTTGATTTTTAAATGATTTTATCAAAGGCAAAAAATGTGTTTTGGCAAAACAGTTTTTTCACCCAGTACTCGTACTTTCCCAATTTTTCTGGGCAGTCATATTTAATCCTAAAATTAAGATGATTTTTTATCGTGTAGTTTTACATGTCCTAAGTCTCTAGTATGTTTTTTAGATTTTTTATAATTTTAAAAATAGGGTAAAAAATCATGGCTTAAAACTGGACAGTGGAGTCATAATTGAATTTGAAAGAAAATCATTTTTCTGTTTTGGTTAAGTTACTTAGAGGGGGCTGATTAGGAAGTTTAGCTACTGACTTAGGGTAGTTTCTAAGCCTTTTCAAACTCTAAAAATGATTTTTTAAGTCTCGGGTTAAGGGAGGTCAAGTCCGGGATTTTAAACTTAGGAAATTAGAGCCATTTAAAAGAGGGTTTAGCCAAGTTTTTATTTTTAATCTAAGCTTGTCAAAATTGTTTTCAAACAATCACAAAGTATTTTGGTTTTAGAATATTTAATTTGATATATTTTCCTAATGTAGCCGGATATCTTTTTATATATACGGATTTCCTTAATTAAAGGAAAAAATACATTTTCATGCATTGCATTTTCCATATTCATGCATTTTATATAATATGTGATTTTTGCTATGATAATTTCTACAATATTGTTATGATTTTGAGTTATGTTATATTGTTTATTATATGATTTTTAATATTTCATGATATCCTACGCTTTTTCTTTTTTTTTTCTTTTTTATTATTTAGCATATACTATGTTCATGCATTATTATTTTTATTTTTATTTTCTTACATATTATATGATAGCATTATTTTATATTTTATGTCATTTAGATTACATGCTATATCATTCATATTTGCCATGTCATTTGAATTATTTCATTTCATATAGAATATATTATGTTACTTAGGACATTTCATTTCATGTAGAATATATTATGTTACCTAGGTCATTTCATATCCTTTAGGATATATTATGTCATTTAGGATATTTTATTTCATTTAGAATATGTCATGTGACTTAGGATATTACATTTCATATAAAATATATTATGTTACCTAGGTCATTTCATTTCATTTAGAATATATCATATAACTTAGGACATTTCATTTCATTTAGAATATGCTAAGGCATTTAAATTATATCATATCATTTAGGTTGCGTTATATTATTTAGACTTTGCTATGTCATTTTATTTATGTCATACATATTCATATTCATATTTTTTTAAATGTTTTCAAAAAGGTAATGATTCTCAATAAAAAAAGATACTCTCGAGTTAAAATAATTCATGAGTTCTCTGCCGGGTTTGCTGGGGAGGATATCATCAATTATCATTAATAACAGAATATCTTCTTTAAAATGAGAATGATTTGGAAAGTTTTCCAAACTAATCAAAATTTCTATATTTTGCCACATTTGTTGGAGAATATAGGAAAATTTTGAATTTATAAATTCTGGATCATTTTCAATTAAAAATGGAATTATTTTTCTTTAAATTGGGAATTAACTTGAAATACTAAATTTAAAACCGACTTTTTTACCGAAACTTGAGATAACACATGATTAATAAGGTGCCATTTTATACGGGCGTTGTGGGGGTGCTAATCCTTCCCCACACGTAATCGAGTCCCGAACCCGTTTCTTTGATTTCTCTGGTTTAAAACGCAGACTTGAAATTGGTTTCAAAAATGTTTTAATTAATTTTAAAATATTTTATAAAACCGATTTTAATAGGTGGCCGATCACACCTTGCTAAAAAAGATTGGTGGCGACTCCATGTCTTTTCAAGGTCATTTTCAAAACCTTCATTTTTCAAGAGGAATTAAGTCGACTTTTCCTCGATTTTTTTTAATATCACGCTTAACCATTGCTCAGATTTTGTAAAGCATGGTTTATACCATTGTGAACATTGATATGGGAATGAATTGACTATGCTTCAAATTTATGAGATGTTGATGATTAAGTTCCTTCGATTCTTATTTCCTCCGTGATATCTTCCCCTTTGCATTTTGCATCCGATCAATTATTTGCCATACCATACATTCATACGTGTATCATGTTAGCATCAGGTTGCATTCATGCATTCATAATCAGCATGATTTTTCTGTATATATCCATGCATTAATTTGCTTATTCTTTACATGCATCATGTTTACTTTGGGTTGCATTCATGACAAACATAGTGAGCATGATTTCTCTGTATATGCTCATGCATTAATCTGTCATATTAACATCAGGATGCATTCATGACACACATGGTCAGCATGATTTTCTTTGTATATACTCTGTATCAATCATTCATTGTTTGCATGTATCATAATTGACATCATGTTGCATTCATAGTGTATATGATCATTCATTGGGAAATACGCTAAAATGTACATGATCAGTCATTGCATATATCCAAGTGTTGATTTGTTTATTCTTTGCTTGCAACATGTTGGCATCGTGATTGCATTTATTACATACATGGTCAGCATGTTTCCATTGTACATGTCCATACATCATATTGTTTAGGCTTCACGTGCATCAAATTGCATTCATGGCTCCTTCATCATGACACGCACTTTGGGGGAATAAAACAAAAATTGGCTTGGCTTTAAGAGTCTTTAAAAGAATTTCTATTTCAAATCAGAGGTATAAGAAGTACTGAGTACCCTTTTAATATAGGCTAGTGCTATGGAGAATGAACAAGTTGCCCGAATGGAAAGAATGGAAAAGGTACGGGAAGAATTGCGAGAACAGCTGGCAAAGTCTCAAGCAGAATATAAAGATCAGATGATTAAATTGATGGAGCTAATGTCCACCGTAATCAGGGGATACACTGAAAACCTGGCTGTCAAAGAAGGGTTAGAGGCACGAAAGGGTCAGAATGAAGTCGTAATGATGGATGCCCAGAACACGGTTAACCCCGTCAATGTCTTAAATTCAGATGCTCTAGCTGAACAGGCAAAGCTGAAAATGGTTAATGAGGTAGAGTTGGCAGATTACCAAGGGAAATATCAGTTGCTAGATGAAAGGCTCCGGGCAGTAAAAAATACAGACGTATTCGGGAGCGTGGAGGTGAAAGAACGATGCTTGGTCTTCGATTTAGTCATCCCTCCTAAATTCAAGGTCCCTGACTTTGTGAAACGTGACGAGACGACCGATCCATCAACCCACATCACCATGTTCTGCCGAAAGATGGCAAGTCACATAGATAATGATAAGCTTTTGATTCACTGCTTTTAGGATAGCCTCAGCGGGTCTGCAGTTAGGTGGTATAGTCAGTTGAGCAAGGATCAGATTCGCTCTTGGAATGATTTGGCCAGGGCTTTTCTAAACCAGTACAAGCATGTGACTGACATGACACCTGACCGTCTCACCTTGCAAAATATGGAGAAAAAGGTTATTGAGAGCTTCAAAGAGTATGCTCAGAGATGGAGGAACATGGCCACCCAAGTACAACCGCCCTTAACTCAGAAGGAAACCACTGTCCTTTTTTTGAATACACTACAGGCCCCATACTACGATAGACTTGTTGGCAACACCAGGAAGAATTTTTCGGATGGTAATTGTAGACACCTAATTTTGTCCAGACCATTAAAACAGGTATCTTTTCTTCCTAAACTGATGTTTTCGAGTGTAAAAAGACTATTTTCATCCTACAGGTGGTACTCCGAGACTTAGTTTAAGAGAGCGAGCATAAAAAGTCAAACTTGAAAAAGTCAACACCGAAAAAAGTCAACCTCAAAAAAGTCAATCCCAGAAAGTTAACTACTAAAAAAGTCAACCCACTTTCAAAATCAAGATTTTAAGTTCAATTGAAAAATGGCGAAAGAATTTTGATAATCCGAGGTATACATTGAAAGATATGGAGTTCGGAAGTTGGGATTTGGAGATTCAGCAGAAAGAAAACCCTAATCCAAAAAATTTGGGGAAAAGTGCTTCAACGATCAAATTGGTCGAAATTGAAGGTTCCAAATGAAAGATAAGCACTGACTACGGGTAATGGAGAAGTCACTTGCAAGAAAAGCCGAAAGAAAAGTCAATCCGGGAGAAAACCGAGAATTAGGGTTTTTAGTGGATTTCGGTGAAATCGAGAAGAATCACAGAAATGGCCCGACTTGGTAAGAACAAAGCCCCAAATGGATGAAGAATGATTAAAAAGGATAGCCCAAGGCTCAGATTGAAGAAAATCTGAAAATCGGACTTGTTTTGAGCAAAACCGGGTTTCGGAGGCAAAAGGGCAAAATTGGAAAATTTGGGAAAAATAGCAAAAGGACTCCGAAAATTATGAAATTTTTTTAATCTCATTCTTAAATCATTTGAAAGAGATTGGCAAAAGAAAATCTTGATTCGGAGTTTGTTTGCAAAATGGCCAAATCTCGGGCTTTTTATGAAGTAATTCAAAAAGAAAAATCCCGGAAAAATAGCAAATGAGCTCCAAATCTTTTGAAGTTTTGCAAATCTCATTTTAAAATTATTTATAAGAGATTGGCGAGATAAAATCTTGATTCGGAGTTCGTTTGCAAAATGGCCAAATCCCGAGCCTCCTATGCAATAATTCAAGAAGATAAATCCCGGAAAAATAGCAAATGGACTCCAAAATTTCTTAAATTTTGAAAATATCATTTTTAAATTATTTGGAAGAGATTGGTGAAATAAAATCTTGATTCGGAGTTCGTTTGCAAAATGGCCAAATCCCGGGCCTTCTATGCAGTAATTCAAGCCGATAAATCCCGAAAAAATACTAAATGAGCTCCAAAAATTATGAAAACTTCCAGATCACACTTTTTAATTATTTTGAAGAGATTGGTGAAAAAAAATCTTGATTTGGAGCTCGTTTAAAAAATGGTAAAATGTAGAGGCATAAAAGGGCATTTTTGGAAGAAAAAATCCAAATAAATAGCAAACGGACTCGGATAATTTTGAAAACTTCCAGAACTCAATGTTTTATTATTTTTGAAGTATTAAAAAAAGAAAAATTGAATTTGGAGTCCGTTTGATATTTATTTACATCCGGGGGGCAAAACGGTCATTTCGCCTAAGCAACCGAAAAGGGCTTCTTTGGGCCTTTCAAAAAATCAGAGTTGGGCTGGAAAAGAGAAGTGCTGGCCTGCCCAGACCCAAAGGAAGGAGGAAGCTTCTGATTTTTCAATCAAATGGCTAAAAATCAAGAGTTAGTTAGAGATTCTCTTTGATCAAGCCATGGTGCCACATAGGCCAAGAGAGATGTCATCATTATTCTTGAACAGCTGTAATTTGAGAGAGCTGATATTCTAATCTAAAGGTGGTAATTTCATGATTTTTTCACCTTGAATTATTAGCCATTTGATGGAAAATTGGTTACACAAAAAATGACAACATCCTAGGGGAGGAGAGAGGTAAAATTCTGCCAGCATTAAGGGGGAGGTCAGAATTTTTATTTTTCATCTTCATTTTGCTGAGTTCTTTTAGTTTTTACTTAGTTTTTCTCTTCTTGGTTGAAAGCAAAAAAGAAAAGTTTAGAAAAGAAAGGAAAGTTTGAAGAGATAAAGCTTGAAATATAGCTTCTTGAGGTTGCTCTTGAGCACCAACTCTTGCACTTTCTTGATTTTCCATTCTTGCTTTTGCTATTTTGATTTCTATTTGATGAGTTTCCATTTTAAATAAATGTTTTTTATTGTTCTTCTTAAAGTTCTTTCTTCATCTCCTTCTTGAATATATTTTTCTACATTTTTTTTACAATAAACTCACCATGGCCAAATGGCCTACATTATTTAGTTTAAGTTGCTGTTTTGGTTTATTTTATCATATTGTTTATGTTATTTTCTTTGATCTTGGTGTTTTAAATGTTATTTTACTTCATGTTCTTGAGTTATATTTTAATTTGGTTGCTTTGTTTGTTGCCATTTATGTTTTAAATATCATGTTTTTGCATTTTTAATTTTCTGTTTTCATGATGTTTAAATTTGAGCATGTTTTAGATTTAGTATATCAAGTGTTTGTGAAAATGCTTGTGTGGTCTTTGCATGATTTGAGTTTTATATCTTAGTTGAGCATGTTTTAGATTTAGTATATTAAGTGTTTGTGAAAATGCTTGTGTGGTTTTTGCATGATTTAAGTGTTATATTTTAGTTGAGCATGTTAGTATACCAAGTGTTTGTGAAAATGCCATGCTTGTTGGAGCTTGAGGCCATTTGGCTACTCCATGTGTTTTGAATTGTGTGTTGCATTTTTTGCCATGTTAGTTGGTAGGTTTTTGCATTTGCATGACATTTGATTTAGTTTTGCATGCTAGTATACCAAGTGTTTGTGAAAATGCCATGTTTGCTAGTTACATTGTGCTATTCGGCCACCCTTGGAATTTTTGCATTTTATGTGCATTCTTGCCATGTTAGTTGATAGGTTAGCATTTGCATGATATTTGGTTGAGTTTTTAGTTTAAGCATGCTTTTTGTTTTTGAAAATGCCATGCATATTTTAGTTATTAAGTTAGGTTTATTTGCCATGCATATTCATGCATTCTAGGTCTAGGTTACATTAAATGCCATGCAAGTTCATTTAGGTCTAGGTCACTATATGAATGCCATGCATTTTTTCATGACATTTAGGTTTAAGCTCATGCATTTCATGCACTATGTTTGCTGTATTGTTTCATGCATTTCATGTTCATGCCACTTGAATAATGACTTGAGCCAATTAATGGTTCAAAGTCATGCTCTCTCGAGCACACTTGTGGAAAATTAAGTTTGTCAAGTTGATTATTCTACCTTTGTGATTTTTTTTACTTTAGCCAATTTTTATCTAACTTTCAAAAAGTCCTAGCTACTGTTTGTAAGTCATTTTAGGAGTTTCAAATATTTTTACTTTGATTTTTAAATGATTTTATCAAAGGCAAAAATGTGTTTTGGCAAAGCAGTTTTTTTGTTTTTCACTCAAAACTCCTACATCTATGATTTTTCTGGGAATTCATCTTTAATCAGAAAATTAAGCCGATTTTTTTCCGTGTAGTTTTACATATCCTGAGTCTCCAGTACTTTTTTCAGAATTTTTTGAATTTTTAAAAATAGGGTAAAAAATCGTGGCTTAAAACTGGACAATGGAGTCAGATTTGAATTTAAAGAAAAATCATTTTTCTGTTTTGGTTAAGTTACCTAGAGTGGGCTGATTAGGAGGGTTAGCTACTGACTTAAGGTAGTTTCTAAGCCTTTTTAAACTCTAAAAATGGTTTTTCAAGTCTCGGGTTAAGGGTAGTCAAGTCCAGATTTTTAAACTTAGGAAATTAGAGCCACTTTAAAAAAATTTAGCCCAGTTTTTATTTTTAATTCAAGCTTTTCAAAATTGTTTTCAAACAATCACAAAGTATTTTGGTTTTAGAATATTTAATTTGACATATTTTCCTAAGGTAGCCGGATATCTTTTTATATATACAGATTTCCTTAATTAAAGGAAAAAATACATTTCATGCATTGCATTTTCATATTCATGCATTTTATATAATATGTGATTCTTGCTATAATAATTTCTATGATATTGTTATTATTTTGATTTATATTTTTTGATGTTATATGGTTTATTATATGGTTTTGAATATTTCATGATATCCTATACTTTTATTTAGTTATTTTTATTTAGCATATACTATGTTCATGCATTATTATCTTCATTTTCATGCATATTATATGATAGCATTATTTTATTCCATGTCATTTAAATTATATCCCATATCATTCATATTTGTCATGTCATTTAAATTATTTCATTTCATTTAGGATGTATTATGTCATCTAGAATATTTTATCTCATTTAGATTATATCATATGACTTAGGATATTGCATTTCATGTAGAATATATTATATTACCTAGGTCATTTCATTTCATTTAGGATATATTATGTCATCTAGAATATTTTATTTCATTTAGATTATATCATATGACTTAGGATATTGCATTTCATATAGAATGTATTATGTTATATATGTCGCAACCTAAAAAATAACGACGTCTCATCGCAAGACTTTATTATTCGTTAAGCGTGACATTTAAAAAAAAAAATCGAGGAAAAGTCGACTTAATTCCTCTAGAAAAATTAAGGTTTTGAAAATGACCTTAAAAAAGACATGGAGTCGCCACCAATCTTTTTTTAGCTAGGTGTGATCGGCCACCTATTAAAACCGGTTTTATAAAAATATTTTAAAAATTAATTAAAATATTTTAAAACCAATTTCAAGTCTGCGTTTTAAACCAGAGAAATCAAATAAGCGGGTTCGGGAATCGGTTACGTGTGGGGAAGGATTAGCACCCCCACAACGCCCGTATAAATCGGTACCTTATTAATCGTGTGTTATCTCAAATCTCAGTAAAAGTTGGTTTTAAATTTAATATTTCAAATTAATTCCCAATTTAAAGAAAAATAATTTCATTTTTTATTGACAATGATCCGAAATTTATAAATTCAAAATTTTCCTATATTCCCCAACAAACGTGGCAAAATATAGAAATTTTTATTAGTTTTAGAAAACTTTCCGAATCATTCTCTTTTTTGAAAGAAAGATATTCCTTTATTAATAATAATTGATGATATTCCCTCCAGCAAACCCGGTAGAGAACTCATGAATTATTTTAAATCGGGAATATCTTTATTTTTATTGAAAACCATTATCTTTTTTTGAAAACATTTAAAAGAAACGAATATGTATAGGCATGGCATAAATAAAATGACATAGCAAAATCTAAATAATATAATGCAACCTAAATGTCATGACACATAGAAATTAATATGGCAAGAATCACATATTATATAAAATGCATGAATATAAAAATGCAATGCATGAAATGTATTTTTTCCTTTAATTAAGGAAATCCGTATATCTAAAAAGATATCCGGCTGCCTTAGGAAAATATGTCAAATTAAATATTCTAAAACCAAAATACTTTGTGATTGTTTGAAAACAGTTTTGAAAAGCTTGAATTAAAAATAAAAACTCGGCTAAAATTTTTTAAAATGACTCTAATTTCCTAAGTTTAAAAATCCGGATTTTACTACCCTTAACCCGAGACTTGAAAAACCATTTTTAGAGTTTGAAAAGGCTTAGAAACCACCCTAAGTCAGTAGCTAACTCTCCTAATCAGCCCACTCTAAGTAAATTAACCAAAACAGAAAAATGATTTATTTTTTTTAATTCAATTCTGACTCCACTGTCCAGTTTTAATCCACGATTTTTTATCCTATTTTAAAAAATTCCAAAAATTCTAAAACAAATACTGGAGACTCAGGACATGTAAAACTATACGAGAAAAAATCGGCTTAATTTTTCGATCAAAGATGAATTCCCAGAAAAACCAGAGATGTACGAGTTTTTGGAGGAGAAAAAAACTGCTTTGTTTTTCTTTAAATTCAATTCTGACTCCACTGTCCAGTTTTAATTCACGATTTTTTATCCTATTTTTAAAAATTCCAAAAATTCTGAAAAAATTACTGGAGACTCAGGACATGTAAAACTACACAATAAAAAATCGGCTTAATTTTCTGATCAAAAATGAATTCCTAGAAAAATCAGAGATGTACGAGTTTTTGGAGGAGAAAAAACTGCTTTGTTTTTCTTTAAATTCAATTCTGACTCTACTGTCCAGTTTTAATCCACGATTTTTTACCCTATTTTTAAAAATTCCAAAAATTCTGAAAAAATTGCTGGAGACTCAGGACATGTAAAAATACACGATAAAAAATCGGCTTAATTTTCTGATCAAAGATGAATTCCCAGAAAAATCAGAGATGTACGAGTTTTTGGAGGAGAAAAAACTGCTTTGCCAGCACATTTTTTTGTCTTTGATAAAATCATTTAAAAATCAAAGTAAAAATATTTGAAACTCATAAAATGACTTGAAAGCAGTAGCTAGGACTCTTTGAAAGTTAGATAAAAATTGGCTAAATAAAAAAAAAATCACAAAGGTAGAATAATCAATTTGACAAACTTAATTTTCCACAAGTGTGCTCAAGAGAGCATGACCTTGAACCATTAATTGGCTCAAGTCATTATTCAAGTGGCATGAACATGAAATGCATGAAACAATGCAGCAAACATAATGCATGAAATGCATGGATCTAAACCTAAATGTAAGGAAAATGCATGACATAAATAATATGGCCTAGACCTAACATGAACTTGCATGGCATTTAATGTAACCTAGACCTAAGACATGCATGGCATTTTCACAAACACAAGGCATGCTTAATTCAAAAATCCAACCAAATATCATGCAAATGCAAAAACCTAACAACTAGCATGACAAAAAATACAACACAAAATGCAAAACACATGGAGTAGCCAAATGGCCCCAAGCTCCAACAAGCATGGCATTTTCACAAACACTTGGTATGCTAGCATGAAAAACTAAGTCATAACACAAAAATCACACAAGCATTTTCACAAACACCTAATATATCAAATCTAAAACATGCTCACTAAGATATAAAACAAGAATCATGCAAAGAATCACACAAGCATTTTCACAAACACTTAATATGCTAACTCTAAAACATGCTCAAATTTAAACAACATGAAAACAGAAAATTAAAAATGCAAAAACATGATATCTAAGACATAAATGGCAACAAACAAAGCAACCAAATTAAATATAACTTAAGAACATGAAATAACATAACACTTAAAACATCAAAAACAAAGAAAATAGCATAAACAATATGGTAAAATGAATTGAAACAACAACTTAAAATAAATAATGTAGGCCATTTGGCCATGGTGAGTTTATTGTAAAAACAAAATGTAAAAAAAAAAAATATACTTAAGAAAGGAAATGAAGGAAGAACAAGAAACATTATTTTAAAATGAAAACTCACCAAGTAGAGATTAAAATAGCAAAAAACAAGAATAGAAAATGAAAGTGCAAGAGTTGGTGCTCAAGAGCAACCTCAAGAAGCTAATATTTCAAGCTTTTCTCTTCAAACTTTCCTTTTTTTCTAAACTTTTCTTTTTTTGCTCTCAACCAAGAAGATAAAAACTAAGAAAAACTAAGAGAAATCAGCCAAAATGGAAAAGAAAAAACCAAAATCTGCCTCCCCCCCCTTAGGGCTAGCCTTAATGCATGGTTATATAGCCTCCAAGATGTTGTCATTTTTGTGTAACCTAATTTCCATCAAATGGCCAATAATTCAAGATGAAAAGTCATGAAATTACCACCTTTAGATTAGCATCTCAGCCCTCTCAAATTACAGCTATGCAAAAATAATGTTGACATCTTTCTTAACCTATGTGGTTTAATCACCATGGCTTGATCAAAGAGAATGGTTAACTAACTCTTGATTTCTAACCACTTGATTAAAAAAAAAAATTAGAAGCTTCCTCCTTTCTTTGGGCTTGGGCATGCCAGCACTTATATTTTCCAGCCCAGCTTTGATTTTTGAAAGGCCCAAAAAAGCCCTTTTCGGTTGCTTGGGTGAAATGACCATTTTGCCCCCCGGATGCAAGTAAATATCAAACGGACTCCAAATTCAATTTTTATTTTTTTAATACTTCCAAAATAATAAAATATTTAGTTCTGGAAGTTTTCAAAATTATCCGAGTCCGTTTGCTATTTATTTGGATTTTTTCTTCCCAAAATGTCCTTTTATGCCCCTACTTTTTACCATTTTTTAAACGAGCTCCAAATCAAGATTTTTCTTCACCAATCTCTTCAAAATAATTAAAAAGTGTGATCTGGAAGTTTTCATAATTTTTGGAGCTCATTTGGTATTTTTTCGGGATTTATCGGCTTGAATTACTACATAGGAGGCCCGGGATTTGGCCATTTTGCAAACGAACTCGGAATCAAGATTTTCTTTAGCCAATATCTTCCAAATAATTTAAAAATGAGATTTGCCAAATTTCAGAATTTTTGGAGTCCATTTGCTATTTTTCCGGGATTTATCTTTTTGAATTACTGCATAAGAAGCCCGGGATTTGGGCATTTTGCAAACGAACTCGGAATCAAGATTTTCTTTCGCCAATCTCCTTCAAATGATTTAAGAATGAGATTGACAAATTTTCCATAATTTTTGGAGTCCATTTGCTATTTTTCCCAAATTTTTCCAATTTTGCCCTTTTACCTCCGAACCCCGGTTTTGCTCAAAACAAATCCGATTTTCAGATTTTCTTCAATCTGAGCCTTGGGCCATCCTTTTTAACCATTCTTCATCCATTGGGGGCTTTGTTCTTACCAAGTCGGGCCATTTCTGTGATTCTTCCCGATTTCACCGAAATCCACTAGAAACCCTAATTCTCGGTTTTCTCCCGGATTGACTTTTCTTTCGGTTTTTCTTGCAAGTGACTTCTCCATTACCCATAGTCAGTGCTTATCTTTCATTTGGAACCTTCAATTTCGACCAGTTTGATCGTTTAAGCACTTTTCCCCAAATTTCTTGGATTAGGGTTTCTTTTCTACTGAATCTCCAAATCCCAACTTCCGAACTCCATATCTTTCAATGTAGACCCCGGATTATCAAAATTCTTTCGCCATTTTTCAATTGAACTTAAAATCTTGATTTTGAAAGTGGGTTGACTTTTTCAGTAGTTGACTTTTTGGGGTTGACTTTTTCGGGGTTGACTTTTTCGGGGTTGACTTTTTTTCAAGTTTGTCTTTTTGTGCTCGCCCTCTTAAACTAAGTCTCAGAGTACCAACTGCAGGATGAAAACAGTCTTTTTATACTCGGAAACATCAATATGGGAAGAAAACATACCTGTTTAGTGGTCCGGACAAAATTAGGTGTCTACAGCTGCCCCTCTTTGGCTATTGCTGAGAATCAGGAATCAGGCAAAGATAAACCGACACTAATTTTGTACGGTCAGTGACATCACATGTGAAGGAAAGGAAAAGGGGTTTCTTTTTCTTTTTCATTTTTTTCATTTTCTATTTTTCTGTTTTTCATTTTTTTCTTCTTTTTTCATTTTTTTTTTCCTTTTTTTTTTTTTTCTTTTCTATTTTCTCTTTTTCCTTTTTTTTAATTTTTTAAAACAATAAATTGAAGGTTTTGTCCTTAAATTGAATTCCCAGCCTAAACAAGGCTCTCGATTCGTCCTAAGGGAATAAATTCGATTTTCAAAAGAAAAATTTATGCTCGAAGGGCTTTAAAATTGGTGCCCGAAGGTCTTAAAATGGTGCCCGGAGGTCTTAAAAATTGGTGCCCGGAGGTCTTAAAATGGTGCCCGGAGGTCTTAAAAATTGGTGCCCGGAGGTCTTACCCCTGAAAAAAGTTATGCCCGGAGATCTTAAAGATGTTGCCCGGAGGTCTTACATGTGATATGAAAAATTATGCCCGGAGGTCTTAAAAATTGGTGCCCGGAGGTCTTACCCCTGAAAAAAGTTATGCCCGGAGGTCTTAAAGATGTTGCCCGGAGGTCTTACCTGTGATTTGAAAAATTATGCCCGGAGGTCTTAAAAATTGGTGCTCGGAGGTCTTACCCCTGAAAAAAAGTTATGCCCGGAGGTCTTAAAGATGTTGCCCGGAGGTCTTACCTGTGATTTGAAAAATTATGCCCGGAGGTCTTAAAAATGGTGCCCATAGGCCTTACCCCTGAAAAAAGAGTTATGCCCGGAGGTCTTACCTGTGATTTGAAAAATTATGCCCGGAGGTCTTAAAAATGGTACCCATAGGCCTTACCCCTGAAAAAAGAGTTATGCCCGGAGGTCTTACCTGTGATTTGAAAAATTATGCCCGGAGGTCTTAAAAATGGTGCCCATAGGCCTTACCCCTGAAAAAAAGTTATGCCCGGAGGTCTTAAAGATGTTGCCCGGAGGTCTTACCTGTGATTTGAAAAATTATGCCCGGAGGTCTTAAAAATGGTGCCTGGAGGCCTTACCCGTGATTTGAAAAAACTGCGCTGTATGCGACTTTAAAAATGATGCTCGGGGGTCTTAAGAATGGTGCCCGGAGGCCTTACCCGTGATTTGAAAAAAATGCGCTGTATGCGACTTTAAAAATGATGCCCGGGGGTCTTAAGAATGGTGCCCGGAGGCCTTAAGAATGGTGCCCGGAGGCCTTACCCGTGATTTGGAAAAAATGCGCTGTATGCGACTTTAAAAATGATGCCCGGGGGTCTTAAGAATGGTGCCCGGAGGCCTTAAGAATGGTGCCCGGAGGCCTTACCCGTGATTTGGAAAACATGCGCTGTATGCGACTTTAAAAATGATGCCCGGGGGTCTTAAGAATGGTGCCCGGAGGCCTTACCCGTGATTTGGAAAAAATGCGCTGTATGCGACTTTAAAAATGATGCCCGGGGGTCTTAAGAATGGTGCCCGGAGGCCTTACCCGTGATTTGAAAAAACTGCGCTGTATGCGACTTTAAAAATGATGCCCGAAGGTCTTCAGAATGGTGGTGAAGAATTGTTGAAAATTAACCTAAAGATTTTGAGAAGATGCGAATGCTTTTTGATGCAAATGCGTATGTTGTATAAGATACGAAATGACTTAAACTGGTGCAAATGTCTTTAATGCAAATGTAAATGACTTGGATTGATGCCCATGTTTCATGATGCAGATGCCCCTACTAATTGTGTTCATGTAACTGGTTTATGAATGGTGTAACTACAATTACCACACATTAATGAAAATGCAATGATTCTAGAAATGATGCAATTGCTTGAGATGACACAAATGCGAATTCCATGGAGAATGTAAATGTAAAGGTAAAATGGAGATGCTTATGGAATAATGCCAATGCAAATACCCATGAATGATGAAAATGCTTGCTGACACTGTGCAGATGCAAAAGCTCGATAGAGAGATGAGTGCTCATGAGTGATGCAAATGACCCTGGTTGTTCCTCTAGACTTTGGCTTAGCCTTTCAAATTCATTTTTCCTCTTCAAATCAGAGTATATCTTCAATTCATTTTGGCTATTCTCTTTGCCCCAACAGTTTTTCAAACTTTCATCAACAGAGATCTGAACCGGGTTCTATTTCTTCTTCTCATATTTGGAAGTCAGGACCTATCTTGGCAGTTCTATACCTTTGGGTTAGAAAAACCCTTGTCTCATGTCAACATCAAAAATGGGTATTTCAAAAATATTTTTATTTGTTTTCGCATTTTGAAAACTTCTTGAACAAAAAATATTAACCCCACAATTTGTGATGTATAAATCTTTTGAAGACTGATGATCGTTGTTAGAAATTTCTCTAAGTATCAATCTGGTTTTTTTTCAACTGGGATTGGCAAGGCTTGGTATAACAAGATTCTGGCTTTTCCAGGAAAACTTCATGACAAAAATGTATATCCCTTCTAGGCTCACAAATGGAACAGGTTTTATAAATCATGAATTCATTGAGAACCAAACAAATTCAACATTCTTTTAGTTTCCATATCAAGGCATTTTGTCAAGCATCAAGATTGGCTGGGATGTTTAAACCGGAAAGTTTAATCTTGGGAACAAAGCTTCAGTTTTTGAAGACAATCCTCCGAATGAGAGCTGACAATTTGGGGGGTTCAGGAATTCCTAGATGTTCCTCGATGACCACTCCTTTAATAAGATCTTTTCTTTTGGGGTATCGGCACTATCATCGATGGCATCGAAAATTCCCATTCTACTCTAAACCGCCCGTTTTTTTTTTTTTGGGTTTTCGCCCTAGAGTCCCATTCTTTTCAATTTTTCTCTTTTTTTTTTTTACCATGCACTTGAGAATTCTAAATTCTTCCTTAGTGAAATGAGAATTTGATAAGATGGGATAAAATCTGAGGAAAACCCTTCAAATTAAACATTCATGCTTGATCAAAATGGACTTTTAAAGCACGTAATGTAGGCCATGGCTCAGGATTCAGAAAGAAAGGATAAATAGGCCCAAAATATGTGTTTGAGGGTAATCAGATCAAGGATCCTTTCTTGAAGAGGATTTTCTTTGAAGCATGTGTCTCTTCTTGGACATTTCTTTCTTTTTGATTTTGCTCTTTTTCTTCCTTGCTTTTGGCTTTCAATTTGCCATGTCTTTCACACACATTTTTTTATTGTGTTTTTTGTTTGTTTTTCTTGGCTTTCATTTCGTCATCTTTTCCTCTTCTTTTTTTCTTTGACAGAGTGCGCCCGTATTTATTCGGGGCTCCATTTGCTTTGTGTCTGTCCCTGAGCTGTCACTCATTTCTCAATGATCTTTGAAAAGATCTTTCCTCGCATTTGCCCCCCAGTGTAGAGGGTAATCCTTGATCAGGGTTCAAAGAATTAAGAATTCTTTTGGCTCAAAAGGGGTGACTATGGATAATAATTTTTTTCTTGTGAAATGGATATGAAAGATGGCCATTCATCATATCAAGCCCAAATATTCTCATTGAAAAGCAATCCTCAGGGGAAATAGATATTCAGAATTTCATTTTGCACTTTGGAATCATCCGAATTCTCATATGCATGATATCATGATTTTTCTTTTTCTTTTTTTTTTTTTTTTTTTGTTTTTTTCGTCGCATGCCCCCAATGATTCATGCATTAGCCCATCCTTCTTCACTATGTATCCATCATTTCCACATATGATGCCCCAATTTGATTATCCATGCGAATTTGTATCAACGAGGAACATGGCAAGTCTAGGTCTGTTTTGAAAAGGCTGAGTTTCCAATCTGAGTTCTTTGAAGAGACAAGGAAAACATGACCCAAAAGCAGGTTTTCTCTGGGACAAGGGATAATCTAGTTTAATCATTGTGCCCCAAGGTGTCAATCATGAAGTGATGTTTGGGCAATTAGTGTTTTGTGGTTATTGGGAAAGGTCATGAATAATTTTAGCACAATCTTGACACACACCAAATTATCGAAATCTAGACTCTTGAAAGAATGTCTCATTTGTTTGATTTTCAAGGAATTCGAAAAATTTCAAAAAGTTCGTTCCTTTGTTCATAGCCTAGACTAGGATTTACATCCTTGTTTATTTTGCAATGACAATACTTCTCTTTTTTCATTCATTTTTCCTTGAAGCATTAGGTCTTTCAAGTGTTATTGATTCAAGGTTTAGGTATAGAGAAGCCCAAAAAGGAGGGGGATGGTGTTGGGTCATTTCTAACACTGATCATCAATCTTCTTGAGACTATCCATCATTAAAACTTCCTTAATGCTTGTTTTTGTAAATTCACGTTTATTTAAAACACAACAAACACAAAGCATTTAAAATTCATTTAATTCATGTAGATGTTAACATGAGACAAGTGCTTTCATCATCACAGTGTATAAAACTACATGCGTCAAAAATGCTCCTATTGACATCCTTCAAAGGTAGTAATTCTCCCCCTAAAACCCTGAAAGAAACTGATTTAGGGCTAAACGGCCTTCCATTGATTGATAAGCTCCGGTGTCAAAATACCATTACGGATACGACTTTCAATCCTTTCCTTCAGTTGTCTGCATTTTTCAGTTGAATGCCCAACTACCCCTAGGTGATAATCACACTTGCTGTCAGGGTCATAACTCCTTGCTGATGGATTCGGAGCTATTTTCAAAGGTACCGGGGTAAGGTACTGATTCTTTATTAGTAATGGCAGTAAGTCAGGGATGGGGATTGGAATTCTTTCTTGATTTTCCCGCGATCGTTTTCTGGAAGTAGGCCTTGTTGCAAGGGCTGGTATAGGATTAGATGTTTGGGTAGGTAGGTAAGGATAAAGGCTTGGAGATACCTCAGTAGGGTAACATGATTGGTATGAGGGAAATTGGGAATATGGGATGAAATCTCCCATAGTTTGGACATCTTCCTCTTTCTTTCTTGGTGCCTTATTTCTCTCGGTATTGGATGTTCTTTCTCTTTCAAGTTTCCCACTCTTGATAGCATTCTCAATCATCTCCCCTGAAATTACCATGTCCACAAAATTCTTCGAAGCATTGCCGACGAGTCTGTCATAGTACGGGGCCTGCAGTGTATTCACAAAAAGGATAGTGATTTCCTTTTGTGTCAAGGGCGGTTGTACTTGGGCAGCTAGGCTCATCCACCGTTGTGCATATTCTTTGAAGCTCTCAGTAGCTTTTTTCTCCATATTTTGCAAAGTGAGACGATCAAGTGTCCTGTCGGTCATATGGTTGTACTGGTTTAGAAAAGCCCTAGCCAAATCATTCCAAGAGCGAATCTGATTCTTGCTCAACTGACTATACCACCTAATTGCGGACCCCTGAGGCTATCCTGAAAGCAGTGAATTAAAAGCTTATCATTATCTATCTGACTTGTCATCTTTCGGTAGAATATAGTGATGTGGGCTGATGGATCGGTCGTCCCGTCATATTTCACAAAGTC
This sequence comes from Fremontodendron californicum, assembly GCA_030761205.1. NCBI lineage: Eukaryota > Viridiplantae > Streptophyta > Magnoliopsida > Malvales > Malvaceae > Fremontodendron > Fremontodendron californicum. The sequence continues at coordinate 30,018,231 of JAULJL010000005.1, forward strand.
AGGGATCTTGAACTTAGGAGGAATGACTAAATCGAGGACCAAGCATCGTTCTTTCGCCTTTACACTCCCGAATACATCTGTTCTTTCTATTGCCCGAAGCCTTTCATCTAACAACTGATATTTCCCTTGGGAATCTGCTAACTCAACCTCATTTACTGCAACCCTTTTCAACTTTGCCTGTTCAGCTGGATCATCTGAGTTTAGGACATTGACGGGGTTAACAGTGTTCTGGGCATCACTTATTGCGACCTCATCTTGGCCCTTTTGTACCTCTAACCCTTGTCCGGCGACAAAGTTTTCGGTGTATCCTTTTCCCTTGATTACAGCAGACATTAGCTCCATCAGTTTAGTCATCTGATCCTTAGATTCTGCTTGAGATTTTGCTAGCTGTTCTCGCAATTCTCTCTGTTCCCTTTCCATTTTTTCCATTCGGGCAACTTGTTCATCCTCCATAGCACCAGTCTGTATTAAAAGTGTACTCAGTACTTCTTCTGATTTGAAATGGAAATTCTTTCAAAGACTCCTAAAGCCAAGCCAACTTCTATTTATTTCCCCCAAATGTATGTCATGATGAATGAGCCATGAATGCAATTTGATGCATATGAAGCCTAAACAATATGATGTATGGATATGTACAATGAAAATCATGCTAACCATGTGTGTCATGAATGTGACCTAATGCTAATCATGATGTATGTAATAAGCAAATTAATGCATGGATATATACAGAAAAATCATGCTGATTATGAATGCATGAATGCAACCTGACAAATAATTGATGGGATGCAAAATGCAAAGAGAAAGATATCACGGAGGAAATAAGAATCGGAGGAACTTAATCATCAACATCTTATAAATTTGAAGCATACTCAATTCATTCCCATATCAATGTTCACAATGGTATAAACCATGTTTTGCAAATTTTGAGCAGTAGTTAAAACTGTCTTTACAAGCACTTTATTCTTCCTAGCATCCTAAGGCTATAAGAGCCGGCTACTGAAAAAGTGAAATCCTATTACATCATATAAGACCGAAGTCTTTCCACCTCAATGCTATAAATCTCCCAATCCTAATGGCGTTTTCCCAGTCCTTTATCAATCAGTGTCGTTGGATCCAACCACTTGGCATCTATGAGAGCTTGCACTTTCCTTTTGACTGCTATACAATCTTCGATGCTATGGCCAACAATTCCACAGTGATAATCACATCTTTCATTTGGATTATACCACATTGGATATGGTGGTAACAGGGGTTTCAATGGGACACAGGCAACCATGTGATTTTGGATCAGTATAGGGAGGAGCTCTTGGTAGCTGATTGGAATGGGATCAAAATGCATTTGGGTCTTATTCTGGGATCGTTTCTTAGTCACACATGGCCTAGGAGTTGGGGCACTTGGTGGTGGCACTAAGGTTCGAACCGGAGTGTTTACATGGGGATGTGGCGGAACAGCATGGTAAGGGTATGGATTTGGACACGGGGCCTTTGGAGGTTGTACATAGCTCGAGGTTCCTATCCCAGGTACTGGATAAGGTGATTGATGAGGGAAATAGTATGAACTGGTAGTTGGTAACGATGGAGTGGGATTCAGGAATCCCGTAGTGGTCGTCCCAATAGACGATTGGATCATAGTAGGGTGGGGATACTGGTTTGGACCTAGAACAGTTTGCAGGTATGGTACTGGATTCGAGGTTTCTGTCTTTGGTATCAGGCTTTCAGGTTTAATTATTTTCATGATTTTGTCCACAATTTCATCAGGATTGCAACCTTTGTGGCATTGACAAGTGCAGGATCCAGTAAGGATTGTATGTTCTGGACCTAATGGTTTTGGTTGATCCGAAGATGATGCGAAGCCCTGAGAAAGTTCACCTTTACTGTTACCCATATCCTCAACCATTTTCAGCAATTTGGCAAGTTGTTCCTTCACCTCTCGGATTTCATGTCCATATTCATCTTGATTGCGTTCCAAAGCACCCAATCGTTCCTCCGATTCATTCCTCATATCTCGAACCCCTTTCATGCAAATGAAAATGTCATGAGATTAAGATTATGAATGTACATGCTCTATTCCTATGTGCATGAATAAACTGATGGTTAATGCATGAACATATACAGAGAAATTATGATGACTATGTATGCTATGAATGCAATCTAATGCCAGGTATATACAGATAATGACTATGCATGTTATAAACGTGTCCTACAATGAATGACCATGCATGCTATGATGTCAAAATGATGCATGCTAAGAATAAATGAATTAATACAAAGGTAGGTACAAAGAATGACCATGTATATCACAAATGTATTCTACAATGAATAATCATGCATGTTATGACTGTAACACGATGTCAAAATGACACAAATAAATTAACCAATGATTACACGAAATTGGTGGGACCTAAATCTTGGTTATTCAAAAATCTCATTATGCAAGATTTGCCTTCAAATATTTTTTTTTTTGATAAACCAATCACATCATTTTCAAAAGAATTTCAGGGTGGATCTTACTATGGTACAATATGAAAATGTTCATGTGACACTACCGGTTTTATGAAATCATCAAATTAAATTACCAACTGTTTTTTGCAAAGAATGAGATCAATAATACAACCAAAAATGTACATGCTCTATTTACACATGCATGAAATGTGCCACATGCAAAAATGCTTGAAAAAGGATTTTTTTTTTATTTAAAAAAAACAGCTAATGAACATCTGCCCCAGCAATATCTGCTTATTTAGGCATCACGATGCCTTCGAGGCGGAGTATCACATTTATTACGGGCGATGTACGTACATCGTTGCCCGATCTACCACACTTATTCGGAGTGTAAAACAGGTAACAAAAAGTTTAGAAATGTCCCACCATGTGTTCCTATTTTCGGTATATCTAACGGAAATTCGGGATGGCTTCGCCTAGGTTCACTATATGAGGGTGAATATGTTCTAAGGCCCCGAATTGTTCCTCACTGTCGCCGGTGAAGGCTAGTAAGGCACCCCGATAAAAGCGGGTTCAATTCGTTAGAGTATATTTTCCTATGCCCGTACGGAGGATTATCACGAAGGCATTAGGTACTTTATACTCCGAAAGTGTTTCACTAGCCCATACGGAGGATCAATCACGAAGGCTTAGTTACTTTACTTACACTTAAAAGGACGAAACCCGGGTAGAGGATTCATGTTATGCAAATGCACGTGTAGTGTGTGTGGAGAAACAAAACAAACCTGTCACCACCTATTCTACAAACCTTATTCTAAATGTCCTAACAATTAAAACATTCAAGAATAGTGTAACGCATTAACCGACAAGCAGTCATAATATACAACCTTAAATAGCTAGAGAACAATAATAAAATGCATGCACATGAGTATGAACATATTTAAAAATATTTTATTATTTTCAAAATTCTCCTTATTAAAAAAAATATGGGAATTAAAATTAAATACCAATAAAACCAACAAAACCGAGACTTTGATAACACACGACTAATTCTAGGCCTGACTCTCTAATATTCCCCAGTGGAGTCGCCAAGCTGTCGCAACCTAAAAAATAACGACGTCTCATCGCAAGACTTTATTATTCGTTAAGCGTGACATTTAAAAAAAAAATCGAGGAAAAGTCGACTTAATTCCTCTAGAAAAATTAAGGTTTTGAAAATGACCTTAAAAAAGACATGGAGTCGCCACCAATCTTTTTTTAGCTAGGTGTGATCGGCCACCTATTAAAACCGGTTTTATAAAAATATTTTAAAAATTAATTAAAATATTTTAAAACCAATTTCAAGTCTGCGTTTTAAACCAGAGAAATCAAAGAAGCGGGTTCGGGAATCGGTTACGTGTGGGGAAGGATTAGCACCCCCACAACGCCCGTATAAATCGGTACCTTATTAATCGTGTGTTATCTCAAATCTCAGTAAAAGTTGGTTTTAAATTTAATATTTCAAATTAATTCCCAATTTAAAGAAAAATAATTTCATTTTTTATTGACAATGATCCGAAATTTATAAATTCAAAATTTTCCTACATTCCCCAACAAACGTGGCAAAATATAGAAATTTTTATTAGTTTTAGAAAACTTTCTGAATCATTCTCTTTTTTGAAAGAAAGATATTCCTTTATTAATAATAATTGATGATATTCCCTCCAGCAAACCCGGTAGAGAACTCATGAATTATTTTAAATCGGGAATATCTTTATTTTTATTGAAAACCATTATCTTTTTTTGAAAACATTTAAAAGAAACGAATATGTATAGGCATGGCATAAATAAAATGACATAGCAAAATCTAAATAATATAATGCAACCTAAATGTCATGACACATAGAAATTAATATGGCAAGAATCACATATTATACAAAATGCATGAATATAAAAATGCAATGCATGAAATGTATTTTTTCCTTTAATTAAGGAAATCCGTATATCTAAAAAGATATCCGGCTGCCTTAGGAAAATATGTCAAATTAAATATTCTAAAACCAAAATACTTTGTGATTGTTTGAAAACAGTTTTGAAAAGCTTGAATTAAAAATAAAAACTCGGCTAAAATTTTTTAAAATGACTCTAATTTCCTAAGTTTAAAAATCCGGATTTTACTACCCTTAACCCGAGACTTGAAAAACCATTTTTAGAGTTTGAAAAGGCTTAGAAACCACCCTAAGTCAGTAGCTAACTCTCCTAATCAGCCCACTCTAAGTAAATTAACCAAAACAGAAAAATGATTTATTTTTTTTAATTCAATTCTGACTCCACTGTCCAGTTTTAATCCACGATTTTTTATCCTATTTTAAAAAATTCCAAAAATTCTAAAACAAATACTGGAGACTCAGGACATGTAAAACTATACGAGAAAAAATCGGCTTAATTTTTCGATCAAAGATGAATTCCCTGAAAAACCAGAGATGTACGAGTTTTTGGAGGAGAAAAAAACTGCTTTGTTTTTCTTTAAATTCAATTCTGACTCCACTGTCCAGTTTTAATTCACGATTTTTTATCCTATTTTTAAAAATTCCAAAAATTCTGAAAAAATTACTGGAGACTCAGGACATGTAAAACTACACAATAAAAAATCGGCTTAATTTTCTGATCAAAAATGAATTCCTAGAAAAATCAGAGATGTACGAGTTTTTGGAGGAGAAAAAACTGCTTTGTTTTTCTTTAAATTCAATTCTGACTCTACTGTCCAGTTTTAATCCACGATTTTTTACCCTATTTTTAAAAATTCCAAAAATTCTGAAAAAATTACTGGAGACTCAGGACATGTAAAAATACACGATAAAAAATCGGCTTAATTTTCTGATCAAAGATGAATTCCCAGAAAAATCAGAGATGTACGAGTTTTTGGAGGAGAAAAAACTGCTTTGCCAGCACATTTTTTTGTCTTTGATAAAATCATTTAAAAATCAAAGTAAAAATATTTGAAACTCATAAAATGACTTGAAAGCAGTAGCTAGGACTCTTTGAAAGTTAGATAAAAATTGGCTAAATAAAAAAAAATCACAAAGGTAGAATAATCAATTTGACAAACTTAATTTTCCACAAGTGTGCTCAAGAGAGCATGACCTTGAACCATTAATTGGCTCAAGTCATTATTCAAGTGGCATGAACATGAAATGCATGAAACAATGCAGCAAACATAATGCATGAAATGCATGGATCTAAACCTAAATGTAAGGAAAATGCATGACATAAATAATATGGCCTAGACCTAACATGAACTTGCATGGCATTTAATGTAACCTAGACCTAAGACATGCATGGCATTTTCACAAACACAAGGCATGCTTAATTCAAAAATCCAACCAAATATCATGCAAATGCAAAAACCTAACAACTAGCATGACAAAAAATACAACACACAATGCAAAACACATGGAGTAGCCAAATGGCCCCAAGCTCCAACAAGCATGGCATTTTCACAAACACTTGGTATGCTAGCATGAAAAACTAAGTCATAACACAAAAATCACACAAGCATTTTCACAAACACCTAATATACCAAATCTAAAACATGCTCACTAAGATATAAAACAAGAATCATGCAAAGAATCACACAAGCATTTTCACAAACACTTAATATGCTAACTCTAAAACATGCTCAAATTTAAACAACATGAAAACAGAAAATTAAAAATGCAAAAACATGATATCTAAGACATAAATGGCAACAAACAAAGCAACCAAATTAAATATAACTTAAGAACATGAAATAACATAACACTTAAAACATCAAAAACAAAGAAAATAGCATAAACAATATGGTAAAATGAATTGAAACAACAACTTAAAATAAATAATGTAGGCCATTTGGCCATGGTGAGTTTATTGTAAAAACAAAATGTAAAAAAAAAATATACTTAAGAAAGGAAATGAAGGAAGAACAAGAAACATTATTTTAAAATGAAAACTCACCAAGTAGAGATTAAAATAGCAAAAAACAAGAATAGAAAATGAAAGTGCAAGAGTTGGTGCTCAAGAGCAACCTCAAGAAGCTAATATTTCAAGCTTTTCTCTTCAAACTTTCCTTTTTTTCTAAACTTTTCTTTTTTTGCTCTCAACCAAGAAGATAAAAACTAAGAAAAACTAAGAGAAATCAGCCAAAATGGAAAAGAAAAAACCAAAATCTGCCTCCCCCCCCCTTAGGGCTAGCCTTAATGCATGGTTATATAGCCTCCAAGATGTTGTCATTTTTGTGTAACCTAATTTCCATCAAATGGCCAATAATTCAAGATGAAAAGTCATGAAATTACCACCTTTAGATTAGCATCTCAGCCCTCTCAAATTACAGCTATGCAAAAATAATGTTGACATCTTTCTTAACCTATGTGGTTTAATCACCATGGCTTGATCAAAGAGAATGGTTAACTAACTCTTGATTTTTAACCACTTGATTAAAAAAAAAATTAGAAGCTTCCTCCTTTCTTTGGGCTTGGGCATGCCAGCACTTCTATTTTCCAGCCCAGCTCTGATTTTTGAAAGGCCCAAAAAAGCCCTTTTCGGTTGCTTGGGTGAAATGACCATTTTGCCCCCCGGATGCAAGTAAATATCAAACGGACTCCAAATTCAATTTTTATTTTTTTAATACTTCCAAAATAATAAAATATTGAGTTCTGGAAGTTTTCAAAATTATCCGAGTCCGTTTGCTATTTATTTGGATTTTTTCTTCCCAAAATGTCCTTTTATGCCCCTACTTTTTACCATTTTTTAAACGAGCTCCAAATCAAGATTTTTCTTCACCAATCTCTTCAAAATAATTAAAAAGTGTGATCTGGAAGTTTTCATAATTTTTGGAGCTCATTTGGTATTTTTTCGGGATTTATCGGCTTGAATTACTACATAGGAGGCCCGGGATTTGGCCATTTTGCAAACGAACTCGGAATCAAGATTTTCTTTAGCCAATCTCTTCCAAATAATTTAAAAATGAGATTTGCCAAATTTCAGAATTTTTGGAGTCCATTTGCTATTTTTCCGGGATTTATCTTTTTGAATTACTGCATAAGAAGCCCGGGATTTGGGCATTTTGCAAACGAACTCGGAATCAAGATTTTCTTTCGCCAATCTCCTTCAAATGATTTAAGAATGAGATTGACAAATTTTCCATAATTTTTGGAGTCCATTTGCTATTTTTCCCAAATTTTTCCAATTTTGCCCTTTTACCTCCGAACCCCGGTTTTGCTCAAAACAAATCCGATTTTCAGATTTTCTTTAATCTGAGCCTTGGGCCATCCTTTTTAACCATTCTTCATCCATTGGGGGCTTTGGTCTTACCAAGTCGGGCCATTTCTGTGATTCTTCCCGATTTCACTGAAATCCACTAGAAACCCTAATTCTCGGTTTTCTCCCGGATTGACTTTTTTTTTCGGTTTTTCTTGCAAGTGACTTCTCCATTACCCATAGTCAGTGCTTATCTTTCATTTGGAACCTTCAATTTCGACCAGTTTGATCGTTTAAGCACTTTTCCCCAAATTTCTTGGATTAGGGTTTCTTTTCTACTGAATCTCCAAATCCCAACTTCCGAACTCCATATCTTTCAATGTAGACCCCGGATTATCAAAATTCTTTCGCCATTTTTCAATTGAACTTAAAATCTTGATTTTGAAAGTGGGTTGACTTTTTCAGTAGTTGACTTTTTGGGGTTGACTTTTTCGGGGTTGACTTTTTCGGGGTTGACTTTTTTTTCAAGTTTGTCTTTTTGTGCTCGCCCTCTTAAACTAAGTCTCGGAGTACCACCTGCAGGATGAAAACAGTCTTTTTATACTCGGAAACATCAATATGGGAAGAAAACATACCTGTTTAGTGGTCCGGACAAAATTAGGTGTCTACAATATAGGTTGTCGCAACCTAAAAAAAATAACGACGACGAGTCTCATCGCAAGACTTTTATTATTCGTTAGGCGTGACAATAAAAAAAATCGAGGAAAAGTCGACTTAATTCCTCTAGAAAAATGAAGGTTTTGAAAATGACCTTAAAAAAGACATGGAGTCGCCACCAATCTTTTTTAGCTAGGTGTGATCGACCACCTATTAAAACCGGTTTTATAAAATATTTTAAAAATTAATGAAAACATTGTAAAAACCAATTTCAAGTCTGCGTTTTAAACCAGAGAAATCAAAGAAGCGGGTTCGGGAGTCGGTTACGTGTGGGGAAGGATTAGCACCCCCACAACGCCCGTATAAATCGGTACCTTATTAATCGTGTGTTATCTCAAGTCTCGGTAAAAAGTTGGTTTTAAATTTAGTATTTCAAGTTAATTCCCAATTTAAAGAAAAATAATTTCATTTTTTTATTGAAAATGATCCAGAATTTATAAATTCAAAATTTTTCTATATTCCCCAACAAACGTGGCAAAATATAGAAATTTTTATTAGTTTTGGAAAACTTTCCGAATCGTTCTCTTTATTAATGATAATTGATGATATTCCCTCCAGCAAACCCGGTAGAGAACTCATGAATTATTTTAACTCGGGAATATCTTTATTTTTATTGAAAACCATTATCTTTTTTTGAAAACATTTAAAATAAATGAATATGTATATGCATGACATAAATAAAATGACATAGCAAAATCTAAATAATATAATGCAACCTAAATGACATGGCAAACATGAATGATATGGCATATAAATTAAATGAAATGGAATATGAAATAATGCTACCATATAATATGCATGAAAATAAAAATGGAAATAATAATGCATGAACATAGTATATGCTAAATAATATGACCAAAAAAAATGACTAAATAAAAGCATGGGATATCATGAAATATTCCAAATCATATGATAAACCATATAACATCAAAAATATAAATCAAAATAATAACAATATCATAGAAATTATTATAACAAGAATCACATATTATATAAAATGCATGAATATAAAAATGCAATGCATAAAATGTATTTTTTCCTTTAATTAAGGAAATCCGTATATCTAAAAAGATATCCGACTACCTTAGGAAAATATGTCAAATTAAATATTCTAAAACCAAAATACTTTGTGATTGTTTGAAAACAATTTTGAGAAGCTTGAATTAACAATAAAAGCTGGGCTAAATTTTTTTAAAATGGCTCTAATTTCCTAAGTTTAAAAAATCCGGACTTGACTACCCTTAACCCGGAACTTGAAAAACCATTTTTAGAGTTTAAAAGGCTTAGAAATCACCCTAAGTCAGTAGCTAACCCTCCTAATCAGCCCACTCTAAGTAAATTAACCAAAACAGAAAAATGGTTTTTCTTTAAATTCAATTCTGACTCCACTGCCCAGTTTTAATCCACGATTTTTTACCCTATTTTTAAAAATTCAAAAACTTCTACAAAAAATACTAGAGACTCAGGACATGTAAAAATACACGATAAAAAATCAGCTTAATTTTATGATCAAAAACGAATTCCCAGAAAAATCAGAGATGTACGAGTTTTTGGAGGAGAAAAACAAACTGCTTTGCCAACACATTTTTTTGTCTTTGATAAAATCATTTAAAAATCAAAATAAAAATATTTGAAACTCATAAAATGATTTGCAAACAGTAGCTAAGACTTTTTGAAAGTTAGATAAAAAATGGCTAAGTAAAAAAAATCACAAAGGTAGAATAATCAACTTGACAAACTTAATTTTCCACAAGTGTGCTCAAGAGAGCATGACCTTGAACCATTAATTGGCTCAAGTCATTATTCAAGTGGCATGGTATGAAATGCATGAAACAATACATCAGACATAATGCATGAAATGCATGGATTTAAAACCTAAATATAAGGAAAATGCATGACATAAATAATATGGCCTAGACCTAACATGAACTTGCATGACAATAAATGCAACCTAGGTCTAAAATGCATGGCAATAAAAACAAAACCTAGACCTAATTAATGTATGGCAATAACACAAACGCATAGCATTCTAAACCAAAATACACAAAAACATGCAAATAAGTCGACAAGCAAGATGAAATGGCATATGGATGACATAAAATGACATGGCATGTGACATGGCATAAGATGACATGACATGTGAATGAAATCGACATGACAAGCAAGGTGACATGGCATATGGATGATATAAAATGACATGACATGTGACATGGCATGGGATGACATGGCATGTGAACAAAATCGACATGACAAGCGAGATGACATGACATATGAAATGGCATAAGATGACATGGCATGTGAAATGGTTTAAGATAGCATGGCAGGTGACATGGCATAAGATGAATTAACTTGAAAATGACTCGGAATTTATTAATGCCAAAATCTTTTCATGTTCGCCGGCAGACCCGGCAAAACATAGAAAGTTTTATTTATTTCAAAAAATTTGAATCATTTTATTTTAGAAAAGAGTATTCCTTCGTTAATAATTAATGATAACCTCTCCGGCAGACCCAGCAGAGAAAACCATGAATTATTGAATTCGAGAATATTGCCTTATTTATTAAAATGTTATGAATATGTAAAATGACATTAAGGCATGCACCACAACAGACCATGTCAAAGGCAAGCAACATTAGCCGTATAAGAGTAAGTAAATTATCAAACACCAAATATACACCATAATATACTATGTCCAAAGCAAGCACAATAATCATATAAAAAAATAAAATAAAATAAAAGAATACTACCTTGTGCTTGTTCCCTTTGTAAAAAACCCACTTCCTATTTTCCCATTCAAAATTCTCTTCTTCTTTCTTGTTTGGTTTCCCGAGGCTACAAAATTGCTCCTCCCAGTTTTAGCTAAAATTTCCAATCTCTTTTATATAAAAGCTTTACACTTGGCTCCTTTCTCTAAGCAACTTTTCCATGAATATTAGTAATGCACCTAAAACAAATGCATCAGACTCAATTGGCATACTTGCTATAAATTTTTGCCTTGATTTGATTTTTATCAATATATGCATGAACCCACTTTCCCAAGATTACTACAAGCATTCAAAACGGCAACTACAGTAACACTGTCAGGCCTAAGACCTATCATTTGCATGTCATGAAAAACATAAAATGCTTCTTTAAAAATTGGCCTTGTTCATCTAAATCACATATCATGGAATTCCAAGAAACCATATTTTTAACAACATTTTATCAAACAACTGACGAGCTGAGTCCATATCGCCACACTTCATATACATATCAACCAATGCATTGCCAACAAAAACATCTGAATAAGTATCATGAATTTCAGTACCTAACTCGAGTTGAAACATACCCACCAGCTTTGTCAGACCCAAGCTTAACCAATCCAAAATTAGAAACTTTGACATGAAAAACTTTTGTCCAAAAGGATATTACTACTTTTAAAATCTCTGTGAATCAATGGAGGGCTAATATGTTACTACTTTTAAACATTCAATCTCTACTTTCTCAATTCTATTCAAAATCGGTATGCTCAAATCACTTTTGCATGTGCTACTAAGCTGTTCTTTCGGGAAAATTTCCTGGTTTTCTCTTGGTGCAGGATAACACAAAAGTTGGGAGAGTTCTACAATGTGGGAGAAAATTTATTTTTTTATAGGAATTGGATTGTGATTGGGTTAAGGAAATAAGGGTACATAATTAAGCACATTTTGTCTTACGGTTTCACCAGTACCAAGCAAGAAAAAAATGGATATTGGGCTAAAGAAAATCAATATACATGTAGCAGTCGATTTTAGACTTGGATGAGGACTTTGTTTCGAATATAGAAATAGTAACTAAAAGCCACTAAAAACTAAGAAACAGCCACAGAAGCAAGTACTACAATGGCAACCAATGCAATGCTACTGGATTAATCCCTCTATCACACAAAACAATTTTACCTCTCACAAAGTCAGGATCTAAAGAACCTTCCAAACACAAAGAAGAAGAATACCCATCACCAAACCAACGGGTACATCCGATTCGGAGACAAACCTGGCTCGTTATACACACTGACTCCAGGCACAACTTTCTCATTTCCAAGCTTAACATCAATTGGAAAATCCCTATCAATCATCCCAGCACCAATCGTAACCACCCAAGTTGCCACGTTAGTAACAGACAAACCTCTAGCTTTTTCAGATCATAACTAAAATCTAACTTAATAAATGCAATTTTGATGGTTCGAATAAATGGTTGTGTCATGTCTTAATGAAATGAGGGATGAATACGACAAAATGCACTAGCAAACTATCAAAATCAAATGATTTAGACCTTTCACCAGTAATTAAATTTCTGAAACACAAAACCATAGTGACTGCTGGAGCCTTCGCGCATCACAGAAGCCACATTTGAATGGCATCGGCTGCAAGTAAGTAGAAAAAAAATAAATATTTGCATATGATCAATTATTAGCATAAACATTCCTGAAAGATTCTCTCCGAAGCCCAACGCTGTTGACGGTTTTGAGGCCTAAAAAGTGAGGAGAGCACGTGGTTTGCAGGTGATGGACTTGTTCAGAGATGACAGCGATGATGTGGGGAAGAGTTTGGAGCTTGAGGGCTTTAGTCGAAGAAAGCTTAGCTTAGAAGCCATGAAAAACGTTGTCGTAGAAGTGAAGAACTTGGTGGTAGTTGAAGGGGAGAGAACAGAGGAAAGGGAGGACTCGTACCAGTGCTTGTTAGTGGTTAAAATGGAAGGCTTGACATCGTTTTGGACTCTAACGGTGAAGGTTTTCCGATCCTCCCAAAAAAAAATTTGATTTCATTAGGCTCCCTCCATCCTCCCCAAAAAAAATCGGGACCGCTTTTGTTCCCCAAAGAACAAAAGCTTTCCTTTTTCTTTCCTTTAACTCTCAGCTCCATCAAAAACGAAACCAAGCTTTTTTTTTAGCCGTCATGCCCCCTTCATGAAAAAAAACAAGTGACCCATTTTATATCTTAATTTCTAACCTAAAAATGTATAATGTCTAAATTACCCTCTCCTTTTTTTCAAGTCTTTTTTTTTTGTTTTTTTCAAATATTTTCAATTAAAAATTTATTTTAAAAATCTAATAACGCTCAAGATTAAACTTTTTTCACCTCGGGTTTAAATTGAATTTTAAAATTGGTAATTTTACAGTCCGATTTTATTTGAACAATTAAAGCTAAAAAGGATATATATAATTTAGAACATTTTAAAAATCTAAAATCACGACCGTGACTTTTACAAAAATATTAAACCCGAGAGAGGGACAAATCAAACTTGGTTTTAAAAGGCCCGGACAAAATTAGGTGTCTACAGCTGCCCCTCTTTGGCTATTGCTGAGAATCAGGAATCAGGCAAAGATAAAATAGACAACAATTTTGTCCGGTCTGTGAAATCACATGTGAAGGAAAGGAAAGGGGTTTTCTTTTTCATTTCTTCATTCATTTTTGCATTTTTCATTTTCTTCTTTTTTCTTCTTTTTTTTTCTTTTTTTTTTTATTTTTTTTCTCTTTTTTCATTTTTTTCATATTTTTTTTTAAAAAATAAAACAATAAATTGAAGATTTTGTCCTTAAATTGAATTCCCTGCCTAAACAAGGCTCGATTCGTCTTAAGGAAACGAATTCGATTTTCAAAAGAAAAATTTATGCTCGAAGGTCTTTAAAATTGTGCCCGGAGGTCTTAAAAAACCGGTGCCCGGAGGTCTTTAAAATAGGTGCCCGAAGGTCTTTGAAATTGTGCCCGAAAGTCTTTGATGACGGTCTCAGGGTTCGACTCATTTGATAAAACAGAATGAATTCGATTTAAAACAAAACAAAATACCTCGACGGTGGTTTCAAGGCTCGACTCATTTGATAAAACAGAATGAATTCGATTTAAAACAAAAGGAAGTACCTCGACGGTGGTCTCAAGGCTCGACTCATTTGATAAAACAGAATGAATTCGATTTAAAACAAAAGGAAATACCTCGACGGTGGTCTCAAGGCTCGACTCATTTGATAAAACAGAATGAATTCGATTTAAAACAAAAGGAAATACCTCGACGGTGGTCTCAAAGCTCGACTCATTTGATAAAACAGAATTAATTCGATTTAAAACAAAAGGAAATACCTCGACGGTGGTCTCGAGGCTCGACTCCTTTGATAAAACAGAATGAATTCGATTTAAAACAAAAGGAAATACCTCGACGGTGGTCTCGAGGCTCGACTCATTTGATAAAACAAAATGAATTCGATTTAAAACAAAAGGAAATACCTCGACGGTGGTCTCGAGGCTCGACTCATTTGATAAAACAGAATGAATTCGATTTAAAACAAAAGGAAATACCTCGACGGTGGTCTCAAGGCTCGACTCATTTGATAAAACAGAATGAATTCGATTTAAAACAAAAGGAAATACCTCGACGGTGGTCTCCAGGCTCGACTCATTTGATAAAACAGAATGAATTCGATTTAAAACAAAAGGAAATACCTCGACGGTGGTCTCGAGGCTCGACTCATTTGATAAAACAGAATGAATTCGATTAAAAACAAAAGGAAATACCTCGACGGTGGTCTCAAGGCTCGACTCATTTGATAAAACAGAATGAATTCGATTTAAAACGAAAGGAAATACCTCGACGGTGGTCTCGAGGCTCGACTCATTTGATAAAACAGAATGAATTCGATTTAAAACAAAAGGAAATACCTCGACGGTTGTCTCAAGGCTCGACTCATTTGATAAAACAGAATGAATTCGATTTAAAACAAAAGGAAATACCTCGACGGTGGTCTCAAGGCTCGACTCATTTGATAAAACAGAATGAATTCGATTTAAAACGAAAGGAAATACCTCGACGGTGGTCTCGAGGCTCGACTCATTTGATAAAACAGAATGAATTCGATTTAAAACAACAGGAAATACCTTGACGGCGGTCTCAAGGCTCGACTCATTTGATAAAACAGAATGAATTCGATTTAAAACAAAAGGAAATACCTCGACGGTGGTCTCGAGGCTCGACTCATTTGATAAAACAGAATGAATTCGATTTAAAACGAAAGGAAATACCTCGACGGTGGTCTCAAGGCTCGACTCATTTGATAAAACAGAATGAATTCGATTTAAAACAACAAGAAATACCTCGACGGTGGTCTCGAGGCTCGACTCATTTGATAAAACAGAATGAATTCGATTTAAAACAAAAGGAAATACCTCGACGGTGGTCTCAAGGCTCGACTCATTTGATAAAACAGAATGAATTCGATTTAAAACAAAAGGAAATACCTCGACGGTGATCTCAAGGCTCGACTCATTTGATAAAACAGAATGAATTCGATTTAAAACAACAGGAAATACCTTGACGGCGGTCTCAAGGCTCGACTCATTTGATAAAACAGAATGAATTCGATTTAAAACAAAAGGAAATACCTCGACGGTGGTCTCGAGGCTCGACTCGTCTTAAGAAAACGAATTCGACTTACAAGAATGAAAATGACCTCGACGATGGTCTCGGGGCCTTAACCTGTCTTATTCTCAGTTGTGTTTAAAATTCTGGATATCTCCTCCAAAAGAAGTTTTCTCATTTTTTTCAAAATTATAAAACCCTGGATATCTCCATCAGAGGCTTCAGCTATCACCATCCAAGACTTGTTCACTTTTAAAACTAAAAAATTCTGGATATCCCTGCCAGAAGCTTTGGCTATCACCACCAAAGACTTGCTCATTGTAAAATTCTGGGTAACTCTTTCAGAATAAGATTTCTCATTTCCAAAATTATAAAACCCTGGATATCTCCACCAGAGGCTTCAGCTATCACCACCGAAGACTTATTCTTTTAAAACTGTAAAATTCTGGATATCCCCACCAGAAGCTTTGAGAAATGATGCAGATGCACATGTCTTTTAACAAGGTGCTCATGCTTCATGGTGCAAATGTAAAATATTTCTTAGTGCAAATGCAAATGGCCTGGATTGATGCCCATGTTTCATGATGCAGATGCCCCTACTAATTGTGTTCATGTAACTGGTTTATGAATGGTGTAACTATAATTACCACACAATAATGAAAATGCAATGATTCTAGAAATGATGCAATTGCTTGAGATGACACAAATGCGAATTCCATAAAAAATGTAAATGTAAAGGTAAAATGCATATGCTTATGGAATAATGTCAATGCAAATACCCATGAATGATGCAAATGCTTGTCGACACTGTGCAGGTGCAAAAGCTCAAGAAAGAGATGAATGCTCATGAGTGATGCAAATGCCCCCAGTTGTTTTTCTAGACTTTGGCTTAGCCTTTCAAATCCATTTTTCCTCTTCAACTCAGAGTATATCTTCAATTCATTTTGGCTATTCTTTTTGCCCCAACAGTTTTCAAACTTTCAGCAACAGAGATTTGCATCGGGTTCTATTTCTTCTTCTCATATCTGGAAGTCAGGACCTATCTTGGCAGTTCTACACCTTTGGATTTAGAAAAATTCTTGTCTCATGTCAACATCAAAATGGGTATTTCAAAAATTTCTTTATTTGTTTTCGCATTTTGAAAAACTTCTGAACAAAAACTATTAACCCCACAATGTGTGATGTATAAATCTTTTGAAGACTGATGATCATTGTTAGAAATTTCTCTAAGTATCAATCTGGTTTTTTTCAACTGGGATTGGCAAGGCTTGATTTAACAAGATTCTGGCTTTTTCAGGAAACTTCATGACAAAAATGAATATCCCTTCTAGGCTCACAAATGGAACAGGTTTTATAAATCAGGAATTCATTGAGAACCAAGCAAATTCAACATTCTTTTAGTTTCCATATCAAGGCATTTTGACAAGCGTCAAGATTGGCCGGGATGTTTAAATCGGAAAGTTTAATCTTAGAGGAAAAAAGATTCAATTTTTGAAGACAATCCTCCGAATGAGAATTGACAATTTTGGGAGGTTCAACAATTCCTTGATGTTCCTCAATGACCACTTTTTAAGATGACCTTCTTTTTTTGTGGCATCGGCACTTTCATAGATGGCATCAAAAATTTCCATTTTACTCTAGACCGCCCATTTTTGGGTTTTCGCCCTAGAGTCCCATTCTTTCTTTTTTACTTTTTTTTTTTGCCATGCACTTGAGAATTCTAAATTCTTCCTTAGTGAAATGATAATTTGATGAAATGGGATAAAATCTAAGGAAAAAACCCTTCAAATTAAATATTCATGCTTTATCAAAATGGACTTTTAAAGCATGTAATGTAGGTCATGGCTCAGGGTTCAGAAAGAAAGGATAAATAGGCCCAAAATATGTGTTTGAGGGTAATCAGATCAAGGATCATTTCTTGAGGAGGATTCTCTTTGAAGCATTTGTCCCTTCTTGGACATTTCTTTCCTTTTGACTTTGCTCTTTTTTCTTCCTTGCTTTTGGCTTTCAATTTGCCATGTCTTTTCACACACTTCTTTTTTTTGTTTGTTTTTTTTTTTTTTTTTGTTGCTTTCATTTCGCCATCTTTTCCTCTTTTTTCTTTGACAGAGTGAGCCCGTATTTATTCGGGGCTTCATTTGCTTTGTATCTGTCTTTGAGCTAGGACTCATTTCTCAATGATCTTTAAAAAGATATTTCCTCGCATTTGCCCCCCAGTGTAGAGGGTGATCCTTGATCAGGGTTCAAAGAAGAAAAAATTCTTTTGGCTCAAAAGGGTGACTATGGATAATTTCTTTTTTATGCGAAAGGAATATGAAAGATGGCCATTTCTCATGTCAAGCACAAATATTCACATTGAAAAGCAATCCCCAGGGGAAATAGATATTTAGAATTTCATTTTGCACTTTGGAATCATCCGAATTCTCATATGCATGATATCATGATTTTTCTTTTTTTTTGTTTTTTTCGTCGCATGCCCCAATGATTCATGCGTTTAATCCATCCTTATTCACCATGTATCCATCATTTCCACATATGATGCCCCAATTTGATTAACCAATGAGAATTTGTATCAACGAGGAACATAGCAAGTCCAGGTCTGTTTTGAAAAGGATGAATTTCAAATCTGAGTTCTTTGAAGAGACAAGGAAAATATGACCCAAAAACGGGTTTTCTCTGGGACAAGGGATAATCTATTTTAATCATTGTGCCCAGGGTGTCAATCATGAAGCGATGTTTGGGCAATTAGTGTTTTGTGGTCATTGGGAAAGGTCATGAATGGTTTTAGCACAATCTTGACACACCAAATTATCAAAATCTGGATTCTTGAAAGAATGTATCATTTATTTGAATTTCAAGGAATTCAAAAAATTTCAAAAAGTTCATTCCTTTGTTCATAGCCTAGATTAGGATTTACATCCTTGCTTGTTCTGTGATGACAATGGTTTTATGAAGTCAAATCATTCATATTCCTTAAAGCATTAGGTCTTTCAAGTGTTCTTGGTTTAAGAAATTTAGGCTTAGGAAAGCCTAAAAGAGAAGGGAGAAGGTATTGGGTCATTTGTAACACTGATCATCAATATTCTCAAGATTGTTAATTATTTCATGTGAAAACCACTTATTTATTGTTTACCACAAATTTTCTCAAAGTTTCATTTATTTTTGCAAATTCAAATTTATTGCTAAAATAAAATGAACACCAAATATTTAAATTCAAAAGTTATTTATTTCATGTAGATGTCAACATGAGACAACCTCTTTCATCATCAAAGTGTATAGAAATATATGCATCAGAATGCTCCTATTGACATGCTTTCAAAGATAACAATTCTTATCCTCAAAATTCTTCAAGAGGAAATCAATATATGGTAAAACAGATTTCCAATGTTCGATAAGCTCTGGAATCCAAATGCCATCGTGGACAAGACCCTCAATTCTTTCTTTCAGTTTTCTGCATTTTTTAGTCGAATGCCCAATTGCCCCAATATGATACTCGCACTTGCTGTTGGGGTCATAGCTTTTAGCTGACGAAGAAAACTCTTCAAAGCTAAGCCAATTTCTATTTCATCTTATTAATCTGTTTTATGATGAATGAGCTATGAATGACATGAATGCAATTTGATGCATGTGAAGGATAAACAAAGTTATGTGTGGTCATATACTGTGGAAACAATATTGACCATGTATGCTATAAGTGCAACACGATGCCAACATGATGCATGTAAAGAATAAGAAAAATCAATGCATGGATATATGCAATGAATGACCATGTATGTTCCAAATGCATTTCTCAATGAATGATCATATACACTATGAATGCCACACAATGTCAATTATGATGCATGTGAAGAATAAATAATTGACACAGAGTATATACAAAGAAAATCATGCTGACCATGTATGTCACGAATGCAACCTGATGCCAATATGACAAATTAATGCGTGAGCATATCATGATGACTGTGTATGCCATGAATGCACCCTGATGCCAACATGATGCATGTAAAAAATAAGCAAATTAATGCATGGATATATACAATGAATGACCATGTATGTTCCAAATGCATTTCCCAATGAATGATCATATACACTATGAATGCCATACAATGTCAATTATGATGCATGTGAAGAATAAATGACTGACACAGAGTATATACAAAAAAAATCATGCTGGCCGTGTATGTCATGAATGCAACCTGATGCCAATATGACAAATTAATGCGTGAGCATATACGAAGAACTCATGATGACTGTGTATGCCATGAATGCGACCTGATGTCAACATGATGTATGTAAAGAATGAACAAATTAATGCATGAGCATATCATGATGACTGTGTATGCCATGAATGCAACTTGATGCCAACATGATGCATGTAAAAAATAAGTAAATTAATGCATGGATATATACAATGAATGACCATGTATGTTCCAAATGCATTTCCCAATGAATGATCATATACACTATGAATGCCACACAATGTCAATTATGATGCATGTGAAGAATAAATGATTGACATAGAGTATATACAAAGAAAATCATGCTGACCGTGTATGTCATGAGTGCAACTTGATGCCAATATTACAAATTAATGCATGAGCATATCACGATGACTATATATGCCATGAATGTAACCTGATGCCAACATGATGCATGTAAAGAATTAGCAAATTAATGCATGGATATATATAGTAAAATAATTTCTGACTATGAATGCATGAATGCAACTTGACGCTAACATGATGCATTTAAAGAAAGAATAAATTGATACATAAGTATATACAAATAATGACCATGCATGTCATAAACGTATCTTACAATGAATGACCATGCATGCTATGACTATAACATGATGTCAAAATGATACATGCAAAAAAATAAATGAATTAACACAAAGGTATATACAAAGAAATCAATGATTACACGAAATTGATGGGACCTAAATCTTGATTATTCAAAAATCTCATTATGCAAGATTTGCCTCCAAATTTATGATTTTTTTTTTTTTTTTGAAAAACCAATCACATTATTTTCAAAAGACTTTCAGGGTGGATCCTACTATGATACAATATGCAAATGTTCATGTGACACTACCGGTTTTATGAAATCATCAAATGAAATTACCAACTGTTTATTGCAAAGAATGAGATCAATAATACAACCAAAAATGTACATGCTCCATTCACACATGCATGAAATGTGCAACATGCAAAAATGCTTGAAAAAGGATTTTTTTATTTATTTTTAAAACAGGTAATGAACATCTGCCCCAGCAATATCTGCTTATTTAGGCATCACGATGCCTTCGAGGCGGAGTATCACATTTATTACGGGCGATGTACGTACATCGTTGCCCGATCTACCACACTTATTCGGAGTGTAAAATAGGTAACAAAAGGTTTAGAAATGTCCCTCCATGTGTTCCTATTTTCGGTACATCTAACGAAAATCCGGCATGGCTTCGCCTAGGTTCACTATATGAGGGTGAATTGGTTCTAAGGCCCCGAATTGTTCCTCACTGTCGCCGGTGAAGGCTAGTAAGGCACCCCGATAAAAGCGGGTTCAATTCGTTAGAATATATTTTCCTATGCCCATGCGGAGGATCATCACGAAGGCATTAGGTACTTTATACTCCGGAAGTGTTTCACTAGCCCATACGGAGGATCAATCACGAAGGCTTAGTTACTTTACTCCCACTTAAAAGGAAGGAACCCGGGTACAGGATTCATGTTATGCAAATGCACGTGTAGTGTGTGTGGAGGAATAACAAACCTTTCACTACCTATTCTACAGACCTTATTCTAAATGCCCTAGCAATTAAAACATGCAAGAATAGTGTAACGCATTAACCGACAAGCAATTATAATATACAACCTTAAATAACTAGAGAACAAAAATAAAATGCATGCACATGAGTATGAACATATTTAAAAACATTTTATTATTTTCAAAATTCTCCTTATTAAAAAAATGTGGGAATTAAAATTAAATACCAATTAAACCAACAAAACCGAGACTTTGATAACACACGACTAATTTTAGGCCTGACTCTCTAATATGTCCCCAGTGGAGTCGCCAAGCTGTCGCAACCTAAAAAAAATAACGACGACGAGTCTCATCGCAAGACTTTTATTATTCGTTAGGCGTGACATTAAAAAAAAATCGAGGAAAAGTCGACTTAATTCCTCTAGAAAAATGAAGGTTTTGAAAATGACCTTAAAAAAGACATGGAGTCGCCACCAATCTTTTTTAGCTAGGTGTGATCGACCACCTATTAAAACCGGTTTTATAAAATATTTTAAAAATTAATGAAAACATTTTAAAAACCAATTTCAAGTCTGCGTTTTAAACCAGAGAAATCAAAGAAGCGGGTTCGGGAGTCGGTTACGTGTGGGGAAGGATTAGCACCCCCACAACGCCCGTATAAATCGGTACCTTATTAATCGTGTGTTATCTCAAGTCTCGGTAAAAAGTTGGTTTTAAATTTAGTATTTCAAGTTAATTCCCAATTTAAAGAAAAATAATTTCATTTTTTTATTGAAAATGATCCGGAATTTATAAATTCAAAATTTTTCTATATTCCCCAACAAACGTGGCAAAATATAGAAATTTTTATTAGTTTTGGAAAACTTTCCGAATCATTCTCTTTATTAATGATAATTGATGATATTCCCTCCAGCAAACCCGGTAGAGAACTCATGAATTATTTTAACTCGGGAATATCTTTATTTTTATTGAAAACCATTTTCTTTTTTTGAAAACATTTAAAATAAATGAATATGTATATGCATGACATAAATAAAATGACATAGCAAAATCTAAATAATATAATGCAACCTAAATGACATGGCAAACATGAATGATATGGCATATAAATTAAATGAAATGGAATATGAAATAATGCTACCATATAATATGCATGAAAATAAAAATGGAAATAATAATGCATGAACATAGTATATGCTAAATAATATGACCAAAAAAAATGACTAAATAAAAGCATGGGATATCATGAAATATTCCAAATCATATGATAAACCATATAACATCAAAAATATAAATCAAAATAATAACAATATCATAGAAATTATTATAACAAGAATCACATATTATATAAAATGCATGAATATAAAAATGCAATGCATAAAATGTATTTTTTTCCTTTAATTAAGGAAATCCGTATATCTAAAAAGATATCCGACTACCTTAGGAAAATATGTCAAATTAAATATTCTAAAACCAAAATACTTTGTGATTGTTTGAAAACAATTTTGAGAAGCTTGAATTAACAATAAAAGCTGGGCTAAATTTTTTTAAAATGGCTCTAATTTCCTAAGTTTAAAAAATCCGGACTTGACTACCCTTAACCCGGAACTTGAAAAACCATTTTTAGAGTTTAAAAGGCTTAGAAATCACCCTAAGTCAGTAGCTAACCCTCCTAATCAGCCCACTCTAAGTAAATTAACCAAAACAGAAAAATGGTTTTTCTTTAAATTCAATTCTGACTCCACTGCCCAGTTTTAATCCACGATTTTTTACCCTATTTTTAAAAATTCAAAAACTTCTACAAAAAATACTGGAGACTCAGGACATGTAAAAATACACGATAAAAAATCAGCTTAATTTTATGATCAAAAACGAATTCCCAGAAAAATCAGAGATGTACGAGTTTTTGGAGGAGAAAAACAAACTGCTTTGCCAACACATTTTTTTGTCTTTGATAAAATCATTTAAAAATCAAAATAAAAATATTTGAAACTCATAAAATGATTTGCAAACAGTAGCTAAGACTTTTTGAAAGTTAGATAAAAAATGGCTAAGTAAAAAAAATCACAAAGGTAGAATAATCAACTTGACAAACTTAATTTTCCACAAGTGTGCTCAAGAGAGCATGACCTTGAACCATTAATTGGCTCAAGTCATTATTCAAGTGGCATGGTATGAAATGCATGAAACAATACATCAGACATAATGCATGAAATGCATGGATTTAAAACCTAAATATAAGGAAAATGCATGACATAAATAATATGGCCTAGACCTAACATGAACTTGCATGACAATAAATGCAACCTAGGTCTAAAATGCATGGCAATAAAAACAAAACCTAGACCTAATTAATGTATGGCAATAACACAAACGCATAGCATTCTAAACCAAAATACACAAAAACATGCAAATAAGTCGACAAGCAAGATGAAATGGCATATGGATGACATAAAATGACATGGCATGTGACATGGCATAAGATGACATGACATGTGAATGAAATCGACATGACAAGCAAGGTGACATGGCATATGGATGATATAAAATGACATGACATGTGACATGGCATGGGATGACATGGCATGTGAACAAAATCGACATGACAAGCGAGATGACATGACATATGAAATGGCATAAGATGACATGGCATGTGAAATGGTTTAAGATAGCATGGCAGGTGACATGGCATAAGATGAATTAACTTGAAAATGACTCGGAATTTATTAATGCCAAAATCTTTTCATGTTCGCCGGCAGACCCGGCAAAACATAGAAAGTTTTATTTATTTCAAAAAATTTGAATCATTTTATTTTAGAAAAGAGTATTCCTTCGTTAATAATTAATGATAACCTCTCCGGCAGACCCAGCAGAGAAAACCATGAATTATTGAATTCGAGAATATTGCCTTATTTATTAAAATGTTATGAATATGTAAAATGACATTAAGGCATGCACCACAACAGACCATGTCAAAGGCAAGCAACATTAGCCGTATAAGAGTAAGTAAATTATCAAACACCAAATATACACCATAATATACTATGTCCAAAGCAAGCACAATAATCATATAAAAAAATAAAATAAAATAAAAGAATACTACCTTGTGCTTGTTCCCTTTGTAAAAAACCCACTTCCTATTTTCCCATTCAAAATTCTCTTCTTCTTTCTTGTTTGGTTTCCCGAGGCTACAAAATTGCTCCTCCCAGTTTTAGCTAAAATTTCCAATCTCTTTTATCTAAAAGCTTTACACTTGGCTCCTTTCTCTAAGCAACTTTTCCATGAATATTAGTAATGCACCTAAAACAAATGCATCAGACTCAATTGGCATACTTGCTATAAATTTTTGCCTTGATTTGATTTTTATCAATATATGCATGAACCCACTTTCCCAAGATTACTACAAGCATTCAAAACGGCAACTACAGTAACACTGTCAGGCCTAAGACCTATCATTTGCATGTCATGAAAAACATAAAATGCTTCTTTAAAAATTGGCCTTGTTCATCTAAATCACATATCATGGAATTCCAAGAAACCATATTTTTAACAACATTTTATCAAACAACTGACGAGCTGAGTCCATATCGCCACACTTCATATACATATCAACCAATGCATTGCCAACAAAAACATCTGAATAAGTATCATGAATTTCAGTACCTAACTCGAGTTGAAACATACCCACCAGCTTTGTCAGACCCAAGCTTAACCAATCCAAAATTAGAAACTTTGACATGAAAAACTTTTGTCCAAAAGGATATTACTACTTTTAAAATCTCTGTGAATCAATGGAGGGCTAATATGTTACTACTTTTAAACATTCAATCTCTACTTTCTCAATTCTATTCAAAATCGGTATGCTCAAATCACTTTTGCATGTGCTACTAAGCTGTTCTTTCGGGAAAATTTCCTGGTTTTCTCTTGGTGCAGGATAACACAAAAGTTGGGAGAGTTCTACAATGTGGGAGAAAATTTATTTTTTTATAGGAATTGGATTGTGATTGGGTTAAGGAAATAAGGGTACATAATTAAGCACATTTTGTCTTACGGTTTCACCAGTACCAAGCAAGAAAAAAATGGATATTGGGCTAAAGAAAATCAATATACATGTAGCAGTCGATTTTAGACTTGGATGAGGACTTTGTTTCGAATATAGCAATAGTAACTAAAAGCCACTAAAAACTAAGAAACAGCCACAGAAGCAAGTACTACAATGGCAACCAATGCAATGCTACTGGATTAATCCCTCTATCACACAAAACAATTTTACCTCTCACAAAGTCAGGATCTAAAGAACCTTCCAAACACAAAGAAGAAGAATACCCATCACCAAACCAACGGGTACATCCGATTCGGAGACAAACCTGGCTCGTTATACACACTGACTCCAGGCACAACTTTCTCATTTCCAAGCTTAACATCAATTGGAAAATCCCTATCAATCATCCCAGCACCAATCGTAACCACCCAAGTTGCCACGTTAGTAACAGACAAACCTCTAGCTTTTTCAGATCATAACTAAAATCTAACTTAATAAATGCAATTTTGATGGTTCGAATAAATGGTTGTGTCATGTCTTAATGAAATGAGGGATGAATACGACAAAATGCACTAGCAAACTATCAAAATCAAATGATTTAGACCTTTCACCAGTAATTAAATTTCTGAAACACAAAACCATAGTGACTGCTGGAGCCTTCGCGCATCACAGAAGCCACATTTGAATGGCATCGGCTGCAAGTAAGTAGAAAAAAAATAAATATTTGCATATGATCAATTATTAGCATAAACATTCCTGAAAGATTCTCTCCGAAGCCCAACGCTGTTGACGGTTTTGAGGCCTAAAAAGTGAGGAGAGCACGTGGTTTGCAGGTGATGGACTTGTTCAGAGATGACAGCGATGATGTGGGGAAGAGTTTGGAGCTTGAGGGCTTTAGTCGAAGAAAGCTTAGCTTAGAAGCCATGAAAAACGTTGTCGTAGAAGTGAAGAACTTGGTGGTAGTTGAAGGGGAGAGAACAGAGGAAAGGGAGGACTCGTACCAGTGCTTGTTAGTGGTTAAAATGGAAGGCTTGACATCGTTTTGGACTCTAACGGTGAAGGTTTTCCGATCCTCCCAAAAAAAAATTTGATTTCATTAGGCTCCCTCCATCCTCCCCAAAAAAAATCGGGACCGCTTTTGTTCCCCAAAGAACAAAAGCTTTCCTTTTTCTTTCCTTTAACTCTCAGCTCCATCAAAAACGAAACCAAGCTTTTTTCTTAGCCGTCATGCCCCCTTCATGAAAAAAAACAAGTGACCCATTTTATATCTTAATTTCTAACCTAAAAATGTATAATGTCTAAATTACCCTCTCCTTTTTTTCAAGTCTTTTTTTTTGTTTTTTTCAAATATTTTCAATTAAAAATTTATTTTAAAAATCTAATAACGCTCAAGATTAAACTTTTTTCACCTCGGGTTTAAATTGAATTTTAAAATTGGTAATTTTACAGTCCGATTTTATTTGAACAATTAAAGCTAAAAAGGATATATATAATTTAGAACATTTTAAAAATCTAAAATCACGACCGTGACTTTTACAAAAATATTAAACCCGAGAGAGGGACAAATCAAACTTGGTTTTAAAAGGCCCGGACAAAATTAGGTGTCTACATAGGTCATTTAATTTCATTTAGAATATATCATATAACTTAGGATATTTCATTTCATTTAGAATATGCTAAGGCATTCAAATCATATCATGTCATTTAGGTTGCATTATATTATTTAGATTCTACTATGTCATTTTATATATGTCATGCATATACATATTCATTTCTTTTAAATGTTTTCAAAAAAAAAAAGATAATGGTTTTCAATAAAATAAAGATAGTCCCGAGTTAAAATAATTCATGAGTTCTCTGCCGGGTTTGCTGGGGAGGATATCATCAGTTATTATTAATAACGGAATATCTTCTTTAAAAAGAGAATGACTTAGAAAATTTTCCAAAATTAATAAAAATTTCTACATTTTGCCACGTTTGTTGGGGAATATAGGAAAATTTTGAATTTATAAATTCCGGATCATTTTCAATTAAAAATAGAATTATTTTTCTTTAAATTGGGAATTAACTTGAAATACTAAATTTAAAACCAATTTTTACCGAGACTTGAGATAACACACGATTAATAAGGTACCGATTTATACGGGCGTTGTGGGGGTGCTAATCCTTCCCCACACGTAACCGACTCCCGAACCCGCTTCTTTGATTTCTCTGGTTTAAAACGCAGACTTGAAATTGGTTTTTAAAATGTTTTAATTAATTTTAAAATATTTTATAAAATCGGTTTTAATAGGTGGCCGATCACACCTAGCTAAAAAAGATTGGTGGCGACTCCATGTCTTTTTCAAGGTCATTTTCAAAACCTTCATTTTTCTAGAGGAATTAAGTCGACTTTTCCTCGATTTTTTTTTAATGTCGCGCTTAACGAATAATAAAGTCTTACGATGAGACTCGTTATTTTTTAGGTTGCGACAGTAATCTTTGAGGAAATGATTGAAAATGCTATCAAGGCTGGGAAACCCGAAGGAGATAAAACATTTAATGCAGAGAGAAATAGGACGCCCAAAAAGAAAGAGGAAGATGTCCAAGCTATGGAAGACTTTGCCCCGTATATTTTGGCTACTTTATACCAACCACCCTGTCCTTCTATGAACTATGTACCCCAGGGTTCATACTTATACCCAATGGCCTCTCAGAATCCAGTAAATTTTAAACCTTTTGTCAGTCAGAGGAAATCGAAGAATATCCGGAAAAGATATCAGTTTGAGTCACTCCCCATGTCTTACTCTGAACTATTGCCCCAGCTGGTCGAAGAGCAACTCCTCACTTAAGTTCCAGTGGAGCCTATCCAAACCCCATATCGGAGCTGGTATGACGAGAATGCATATTGTGATTATCATTCTGGGATTCGAGGACATTTCACGGAAAATTGCCTATGTCTGAAACGGAAGGTTCAAGCACTCATCAATAAAAGGCAGTTAGATGTGGGGAAGAAACAAAGGTCAGACAGAGTTGAGAATCTACTGAATGGGAATGATGAGACCATTGTGGATGTCATAATGGGAGAAGTAGATGGAAAGGAAGAAAAGAGTACAAAGGAATAGCCAGTTTGAATTAGGGAGAACATGTCAAAGGGGAGTTTTTTATGCATGTAGTTTCATACCTCATGATGAAAACACTTGTCTTATGGTGACATTCATATGAATAAAATGAATTTTGAAATTTAAATGCTTTGTGTTTGTTGTGTTTTAACAATACTTTGAATTTGCGAAAAAAAAAATAAACATTAAGGAAGTTTTAATAATGGACGGTCTCGAGAATATTGATGATCATTGCTAGAAATGACCCAATACCCTCCCCTCTCTTTTGGGCTTCTCTATGCCTAAACTCCTTGAATCGAGAACACTTGAAAGACCGAATGCTTCAAGGAATATGAAGGATGGAACTTCATAAAAAAGAAAAAACATTGTCATCACAGAATAAGCAAAGTTGTAAATCCTAGTCTAGGCCATGAACAAAAGGAATGAACTTTTTGAAATTTGTTCGAATTCCTTGAAATTCAAACAAATGAGACATTCTTTCAAGAGTCTAGATTTTGGTAATTTGATGTATGTCAAGATTGTGCTAAAACCATTCATGACCTTTACCAATAACCACAAAACACTAATTGCCCAAACATCACTTCATGATTGACACCCTGGGGCACAATGATTAAACTAGACTATCCCATGTCCCAGAGGAAACCCGTTTTTGGGTTGTATTTTCCTTGTCCTTTCAAAGAACTCATATTTGAAACTCGGCCTTTTTAAAATAGACCTAGACTTGCTATGTTCCTCGATGATACGAATTCTCATGGTTAATCAAACTGGGGCATCATATGCAGAAATGATGGATATATGGTGAAAAAGGATGGGACTAAAGCAATAATCAGTAGGGCATGCGACAAAAAAAAAAACAAAAAGAAAGAAATTGTGATATCATGCATATGAGAATTCGGATGATTCCAAAGTGCAAAATGAATTTTTGATTATATATTCCCCCTGGGGATTGCTTTTCAATGTGAATATTCGTGCTTGACATGAGAAATGGCCATCTTTCATGTCCCTGTCACAAAAAGAAATTATCCATAGTCACCCCTTTTGAGCCGAAAGAATTCTTTTTCCCTTAAACCCTGATCAAGGTTCACCCTCTATACTGGAGGGCAAATGCGAGGAAGGATCACTGAGAAATGAGTCCTAACTCAAAGATAGATACAAAGCAAATTGAGCCTGAATAAATATGGGTTCACTCTGTCAAAATGAAGATGCAAAACAAAAACAAAAAAAAGTGTGAAAAAGTATGGCAAATGAAAGCCCAAAGACAAAGAAGAAAAAGGGCAAAGTCAAAAGGAATGAAAAGTCCAAAATGGAAAAATGCTTCAAAGGGAATCCTCCTCAAGAAATGATCCTTGATCTGATTACCCTCAAACACATATTTTGGGCCTATTTATTCTTTCTTTCTAAACCCTGAGCCATGACCTACATTACGTGCTTTAAAAATCCATTTTGATCAAGAATGAATATTTAACTTGAAGGGTTTTTTCCTTAGATATTATCCCATCTCATCGAATTATTATTTCACTAAGGAAGAATTTAGAATTCTCAAATGCATGGTAAAACAATGAAAAAAGGAAAAAAAAATTGGAGAGAATGAGACTCTAGGGCGAAAACCCAAAAACGGGCGGTCTAGAGTATACCTCGGATTTCAAAAACTGATTCGTTTTTCTCCTAAATCAACTTTCCAGTTTAAACATCCCAGCTAATCTTGACGCTTGTCAAAATACCTTGATATGGAATCTAAAAGAAAGTTGAATTTGTTTGGTTCTCAATGAATTCATGATTTATAAAATCTGTTCCATTTGTGAGCCTAGAAAAGACATACATTTTTTGTTGTGAAGCTTTCCTTAAAAAAACCAAAATCATGTTGTACCAAGCCTTGTCAATTCAAGTTGAAAAACCCAAATTGACACTTAGGAAAATTTCTAACCATGATCATCAGTCTTCAAAAGACTTGTACATTACATACTGTGGGGTTAAAATTTTTGACTCAGAAGTTATCATTAAAAAAGCAAAATTGTTTTTTAAAAAAGGAAAATAAAAATATTTTTGATATACCCATTTTTTATGTTAACATAAGATAAGGGTTTTTTCTAACTCAAAGGTGTGGAACTATTAGGGTTAACCTTGACTTCCAAATATGAGAAGAAGAAACAAAACTCAGCAAGCAGACTCCTGTCAATAAGAGTTTGAAAACTGTTGGGGCAAAGATAATAGCCAAAGATTGAAAAATGAATTGAAGATATACTCTGATTTGAAGAGGAAAAATGAATTGGAAATGCATCACTCATGAGCATTCATCTATTTATTAAACTTTGCATCTGCACCGTGTCAGCAAGCATTTTCATAATTCATGAGTATTTGTATTTGCACCATTCCATGAGCATCTGCATTCTATCTTTACAAGTACATCCTTCATAGATATTTGCATTCACATCATCTCAAGCAAGTGCATCATTTCTAGGATCATTGCATCTTTATTGTAGCTGCAATTACACCATTCATGAACCACTTACATGAATATGATTCGTAGGGACATTTGCATCTGCATTTAGAAATATTTGCATCAATCCAAGATATCTGTATCATTTCAAGAAGCATTTGCATCAATCCACGATATTTGCATTTACACCATGAAGCATTTACATCCTCTCTCAAATCCTTCAGGTTAATTTCTAGGTCATTTCAATTTCTGATTCCATCCAGATCATTTTCAAATGTATGGTTTCACCCATGCCTTTAATCTCTGGTTTCATCCAGATCTCTTTCCATTTTATGGTTTCACTCATGCCTTTAATCTCTGGTTTCATCCAAATCTCTTTCAATTTTATGGTTTCACCAATGTTTTTCAAATTTTTGGTTCCATCCAGATCGTTTTCAAATTTCTGGTTTCACCTATGCCTTCAATTCCCTGGTTTCATCCAGATCTCTTTCAATTTTATGGTTTCACCCATGACTTTAACCTCTGGTTTCATCCAGATCTTTTTCAATTTTCTGGTTTCATCCACGCTTTTCAAATTTCTAGTTTCATCCAAATCTTTTTCAAATTTCTGGTTTCACCCATGCATTTCAATTTCTGGTTCCATCCAGATCATTTTTAAATTTCTGGTTTCACCCAAGCCTTTAATCTTTGGTTCCATCCAGATCCTTTTCAAATTTCTGGTTCCATCCAGATCGTTTTCAATTTCTGGTTTCACCCATGCCTTCAATTCCCTGGTTTCAGCCAGATCTCTTTCAATTTTATGGTTTCACCCATGACTTTAACCTCTGGTTTCATCCAGATCTTTTTCAAATTTCTGGTTTCACTCATGCATTTCAATTTCTGGTTCCATCCAGATCATTTTCAATTTCAGGTTTCACCCATGCCTTTAATCTCTAGTTTCATCCAGATCTCTTTCAATTTTATGGTTTCACCCATGCTTTTCAAATTTTTGGTTCCATCCAGATCGTTTTCGAATTTCTGGTTTGACCCATGCCTTTATTCCCTGGTTTTATCCAGATCTATTTCAATTTTATGGTTTCACCCCTGACTTTAACCTCTGGTTTCATCCAGATTTTTTTCAAATTTCTAGTTTCACCCATGCCTTTCAAATCTCTGGTTTCATCTAGATCATTTTCTGGTTTCACCCATGTTGTTCGGTTTCTGGTTTCATCCAGATCTTTTTCAAAATTCTAGTTTCACCCATGCTTTTTAATTTCTGTTTTCATCCAGATCTTTTTCAAATTTTTGGTTTCACCCATGCTTTTCAATTTCTGGTTTCATCCAGATCTTTTTCAATTTTCGGTTTCACCCATGCCGATAATGTTAGCACAAGATAGGATAAGACCCCGAGACCATCGTCGAGATCTTTTCTTCTCTTGCAAATCGAACCCGTTTCCTTAAGACGGATCAAGCCTTGATTAGTCAGGGAACTCAATTTAAGGACAATATCTTCTATTTACAGTTTTTTCAAAAAAAAAAAAGAAAAAAAATATGAAAATATGAAAAAGAAACCCTTTTTCCCTTCTCTTCACATGAGATTTCACTAACTGGACAAAATTAGTGTTTGTTTATCTTTGCCTGATTCCTAATTCTCAGCACTAGCCAAAGAGGGGCAGCTGTAGACACCTAATTTTGTACGGACCACTAAAACAGGTATGTTTTCTTCCTAAATCGATGTTTCAGAATGTAAAAAGATTTTTTTCCTCCTGCAGGTGGTACTCCGAGACTTAGTTTAAGAGGGCGAGAATAAAAAGTCAAACTCAAAAAAAAAAAGTCAACCGCAAAAAAGTCAACCCCAAAAATACAACTATTGAAAAAGTCAACCCACTTTCAAAATCAAGATTTGAATTTCAATTAAAAAATGGCGAAAGCATTTTGATAATCCGAGGTCTACATCGAAAGATATGGAGTTTGGAAGTTGGGTTATGGAGATTCAGTAGAAAGGAAATCCTAATCCGGGAAATTTAGGGAAAAGCGCTTGAACGATCAAATTGGTCAAAATTAAAGGTTCCAAATGAAAAATAAGCACTGACTACGGGTAATGGAGAAGCCACTTGAAAGAAAAACTGAAATAAAAGTCAATCTGGGAGATAACCGAGAATTAGGGTTTTTGGTTGATTCCAAATGGAGAAGAATTACAGAAATGGCCCGACTTGATAAGACTAAAGCCCCTAATGGATGAGGAGTGATTAAAAAGGATAGCCCAAGGCTCAGTTTGAAGAAAATCTGAAAATCGAACTTGTTTTGAGCAAAACCGGGTTTCGAAGGCAAAAAGGCAAAATTGGAAAATTTGGGAAAAATAGAAAATGAACTCCAAAAATTCTGAAAAATTGCAAATCTCATTCTTAAATCATTTGGAAGATATTGGCGAAAGAGAATCTTGATTCGGAGTTCGTTTGCAAAATGGCCAAATCCCGGGTCTCCTATATAGTAATTCAAGAAGATAAATCCTGAAAAAATAGCAAATGGACTCCAAAAATTATGAAAATTTGTAAATCTCATTTTTAAATTATTTGGAAGATATTGGTGAAATAAAATCTTTATTCGGAGTTCGTTTGCAAAATGGCTAAATCCCGGGCCCCCTATGTAGTAATTCAAGCAGATAAATCCCGAAAAAATACCAAATGAGTTCCAAAAATTATGAAAACTTGCAGATCACACTTTCAAATTATTTGGAAGATATTGGTGAAGAAAAATCTTGATTTGGAGCTCGTTTAAAAAATGGTAAAATGTAGGGGCATAAAAGGGCATTTTTGGAAGAAAAAATCCAAATAAATAGCAAACGAACTCGGAAAATTTTGAAAACTTCCAGAATTCAATTTTTTATTATTTTGAAAGTATTGAAAAAGGAAAATTTTAATTTAGAGTCTGTTTGCCATTTATTTGCATCCGAGGGGCAAAAAGGTCATTTTACCCAAGAAATCGAAAAGGGCTTCTCTTGCCTTTCAAAAAAATCAAACTTGGGCTGGAAAAGGGAGTGCTGGCCGGCCAAGGCCCAAGGAAGGGAAGAAATTTCTGATTTTTCAATCAAAGGGCCAAAAATGAAGAGTTAGTTAGTGATGTTTTTATCAAGCCTTTGCAAATAAGCCACATGGGCCAATGCATGAAGAGGGAGAGTGTCAACATTATTCTTGAACAGTTGTAATTATGGACAGCTGATGGCCTAATCTAAGGGTGATAATTTCATGTTTTTTCACCTTGAATCACTAGCCCTTGGATGGAAATTGGTTGGAGTAAAAATGACAACATTCTAGTCTAGGAGAGAGACAATATTCGGCCACTATAGGGGGATTCAGATTTTTTATTTTCAGCACTTCATTTTTTTCATTTTCTCTCTTGTTTTGGCTGAGTTTTCTCTCCATTGTTACAAAAGTTTAGAAAAGAAAAGAAAGTTTGAAGAGAAAAAGCTTGAAAGATAGCTTCTAGAGGTTGCTTTTAGCACCAACTCTTGCACTTTCTTGATTTTCCATTCTTGTTTTTGCTATTTTGATTATTACTTTGGTGAGTTTTATTTTTAAATAAGTTTTTTTTAATGTTCTTTTTAAGTTCTTTCTTCATCTTTTCTTTAAAAAAGAGTTCTTACAATTTTTTTTTCTTGATTTTCTTACCATGGTCGAATGGCCTATATTTTTTGTTGTTGCTGTTTTGCTTTGATTTGTCATGTTATTTTTGTTATTTTTTTTAGCTTTGATGCTTTAAATCTTCTTCTACTACATATACTTGAAGCTTGTTTTAATTTGGTTGCTAGTTTATGGCTATTATGAGTTTATTATCATGTTCTTGCATTTTTAATTTTCTGTTTTCATAATGTTTAAATTTGTTGATGTTTTATATATAGTATATCAAGTGTTTGTGAAAATGTTTGTTAGTTTTAATATCTCTATTTTAAATTTGCATGATTTGAGGGTCATATTTAGGATGAGTAGGTTAGTATATCAAGTGTTTGTGAAAATGCCATGCTTGCTTGGAACTTGAGGCCATTCGGCTACCTCATTGATTTTGCTTTGTATGTGCATTTTTGCTATGTTAGTTGATAGGTTTGCATTTGCATGACATTTGATTAAGTATTTGGTTTAAGCATATCAAGTGTTTGTGAAAATGCCATGCTTGTTTGGAGCTTGAGGCCATTCGGCCATTTCTTGTAATTTTGCATTGTATGTGCATTTTTGTTATGTTAGATGATAGGTTTGCATTTTCATGACATTTGGTTGAGTTTTTGGTTTACGCATGCCTTATGTTTGTGTTATTGCCATGCATATTTTAGATGTTAGGTTTGATTTATTTTGCCATGCATGTCCATGCATTTTAGACCTAGGTTGCATTAAATGCCATGCAAGTTCATTTAGGTCTAGGTCACTATATTGATGCCATGCATTTTTTCATGACATTTAGGTTTAAAACCATGCATTTCATGCATCAAATTTGCTGTATTTTTTCATGCATTTCATGTCCATGCCACTTGACTAATGACTTAGGCCAATTAATGGTCCAAAGTCATGCTCTCTTGAGTATACTTGTGGAAAATTAAAGAGTTGTTAAATTGATTATTCTACCTTTGTGATTTTTTTACTTAGCCAATTTTCTCTAACTTTTCAAAAGTCCTAGCCACTGTTTGTTATTCATTTTGCGAGTCTTAAATATTTTTACTTTGATTTTTAAATGATTTTATCAAAGGCAAAAAATGTGTTTTGGCAAAACAGTTTTTTCACCCAGTACTCATACTTTCCCAATTTTTTTGGGCAGTCATATTTTATCAGAAAATTAAACCGATTTTTTCTCGTGTATTTTTACATGTCCTAAGTCTCTTGTTTTTTTTTTTAGATTTTTTAGAATTTTTAAAAATATGGTAAAAAATCAAGGCTTAAAACTGGATAGTGGAGTCAGAATTGAATTTGAAAGAAAATCATTTTTCTGTTTTGGTTAAGTTACTTTGAAGGGGCTGATTAGGAAGTTTAGCTACCGACTTAGGGTAGTTTCTAAGCCTTTTCAAACTCTAAAAATTATTTTTAAGTCTCGGGTTATGGGTGGTCAAGTCCGGGATTTTAAACTTAGGAAATTAGAGCCATTTAAATGAGGGTTTAGCCAAGTTTTTATTTTTAATCTAAGCTTGTCAAAATTGTTTTCAAACAATCACAAAGTATTTTGGTTTTAGAATATTTAATTTGATATATTTTCCTAAGGTATCCTGATATCTTTTTAGATATACGGATTTCCTTAATTAAAGGAAAAAATACATTTTCATGCATTGCATTTTCCATATTCATGCATTTTATATAATATGTGATTTTTGCTATGATAATTTCTATGATATGGTTATGATTTTGAGTTATGTTATATTGTTTATTATATGATTTTGAATATTTCATGAAATCCTATGGTTTTTATTGTTTTTTATATTATTTAGCATATACTATGTTCATGCATTATTATTTTTATTTTTATTTTCATACATATTATATGACAGCATTATTTTATATTTCATGTCATTTAAATTACATGCTATATCATTCATATTTGCCATGTCATTTGAATTATTTCATTTCATATAGAATATATTATGTTACTTAGGACTTTTTATTTCATGTACAATATATTATGTTACCTAGGTCATTTTATTTCCTTTAGGATATATTATGTCATTTAGGATTTTTATTTCATTTAGAATATATCATGTGACTTAGGATATTACATTTCATATAGAATATATTATGTTACCTAGGTCATTTCATTTCATTTAGAATATATCATATAACTTAGGATATTTCATTTCATTTAGAATATGCTAAGGCATTTAAATTATATCATATCATTTAGGTTGCATTATATTATTTAGACTTTGATATGTCATTTTATTTATGTCATACATATTCATATTCATAATTTTTTAAATGTTTTCAAAAAGGTATTGATTCTCAATAAAATAAAGATATTCCCGAGTTAAAATAATTCTTGAGTTCTCTGTCGGGTTTGCTGGGGAGGATATCATCAATTATCATTAATAACGGAATATCTTCTTTAAAATGAGAATGATTTGGAAAGTTTTCCAAACTAATAAAAATTTCTATATTTTGCCATGTTTGTTGGGGAATATAGGAAAATTTTGAATTTATAAATTCCGGATCATTTTCAATTAAAAATGGAATTATTTTTCTTTAAATTGGGAATTAACTTGAAATACTAAATTTGAAACCGACTTTTTTACCGAAACTTGAGATAACACATGATTAATAAGGTACCATTTTATACGGGCGTTGTGGGGGTGCTAATCCTTCCCCACACGTAACCGACTCCCGAACCCGTTTTTTTGATTTCTTTGGTTTAAAACGCAGACTTGAAAATGTTTTAATTAATTTTAAAATATTTTATAAAACTAGTTTTAATAGGTGGCCGGTCACACCTAGCTAAAAAAGATGGGTGGCGACTCCATGTCTTTTTCAAGGTCATTTTCAAAACCTTCATTTTTCAAGAGAAATTAAGTCGACTTTTCCTCGGTTTTTTTAATGTCACGCTTAACGAATAATAAAGTCTTGCGATGAGACTTGTTATTTTTTAGGTTGCGACAAAACGAGAAGCACGTTTTTATGCCAAATTAAGTAAAAACATTTTAAAAAATGCAATGCATGAAGATGTGTTTCTTCCTTGAAGTAAGGAAATCCATATACCTAAAAAGGTATCCGACTACCCTTAGAAGAAACTTAAATTGGATTTTCAAAATCGAATGACTTTGGGCTCGAATTTAAAAAATTAGAATTTTTGGAGCAAAAGAAGGCCTTGGCCGAACCCCTAAAGCAAGCTCTAGTTTCTCCTATTTTTGAAACTTTGTTTGACCATCCTTGACCCGATTTTTGTAAAATCAAATTTTATTCTTAAAATGACATGGAAATCAACCTAAGACAGTAACCAATGACTCAAATCAGCCTCTTCTTTGTATACAAATAAAAACAGAAAATTATTAGTTTTAAAAAACAATTCTAACTCCCAAAACCAGTTTTGAAAAAATATTTTTTTACCCTTCATAAGAAATTCAAAAAATTCTGGAAAAATTATTATAGACTTAAGACATGATGGCCTCCCTGGGAAAAAATCAGCTTAATTTATGGACCAAGGATGCCTTGACCGAATTTTCACTAATGTCAGAATAGTGAGCTAAAAACTGTTTTATCGAAAACCATTTTTCCAATCTTGATAAAAAAAATCTAAAAATCTTGGAAAAAATACCAGGGCATCCTCCAAAGGTCTAATACATGTGGTAAAAAATTTATTTTATTTTGAAAAAAAATGAGTAGTGAAAAAAAATCCCAAAGTCAGAATCTCCAACTTAAACCATCACTCTTTCAACTAGTATAGACAAGGGATTTTTGGCTAGAGATCATTGGTTGATCTTAGCCAAAAACCTAGTTGAAAATGGCATGAAATGCATTATTTTACACCCAACAAACATATGACAATGAATCAATCATGAGTTAAAAATATGAACAAACAAACAAGCAAGAATAATCAAGCACAAACAAGCACAAAAACTCCTCCTAGGTTTCGGCTAAGGAAAAAAAAAATGTGTAAAAAAATTGTCAACTTGGTTATTTTGTAAAGAATAAAGAATAAAGGAGAGAAAACCTTTAAGATTTATTTTTGAAAACCTTTTATTCAACAAAACGTTAACAAATCATATGGAAAAAAAAAAGGAAAAGAACATGATATCAAAGAAAATAATTGAAGAAGAAGAGAGGGAATAGCTACCTAGCAATTGCTTTCCAAATCAAGCTCTCTAAATTCTCCTTCCTTCTTCCTCTTTCTCTCTTTTTCTTTTTCTCATTTTTCTCCTCCAATAGTGTAATGAAAATGCCTTGAAGAAAAAAATGAATTTTTTCCTCTTATTAGCTTGGCCTGCTGCCTCCTCTTATTGGTGAGTGTGCGTGTTTATTTTTTTAGCCTTTGTCATGCCTTACATGCTCCTCTAACATCCCTTGCCACATGGCTAAAAAATGTCCCCTCCTTGCATGATGCTTTCCTTAAATTAATGGTGTTTGTCCCCTATTTGCATGATGCTTCCCTTAAATTAAGGATTTTCTAGCCTCTCATTGGCCAACAATGCCACCTAGATTATTCTTGTCTCTTATCTCTACAAAATATCTAAGCCACT
Source organism: Fremontodendron californicum (assembly GCA_030761205.1). Lineage (NCBI taxonomy): Eukaryota > Viridiplantae > Streptophyta > Magnoliopsida > Malvales > Malvaceae > Fremontodendron > Fremontodendron californicum. The sequence goes on from JAULJL010000005.1 coordinate 30,057,494, forward strand.
TGTCATGATCATATGGCTTACTATTAAAATATCTTCCTAGGTGGCATTTTCAATCCTACTTGCCATCATCTCATAGCCTTCACATGCTCTTCACATGGCTTTGCAATTTGGAGACCTCCCATTGGCCTAAAATGCCATGTAGGCAAATAGTGGAGAATCTTGTCCCTTCTTAAAAATGTCATCTTGCTATTCAATCTTTGCCATTTGATTCAAGATGATCACACCCCCTCTTCTAATCAGTAGGCTGGGCGAAAATGGCGTGGAAATTTTCAGGCCATTCCTTTTTTTTTTTTTTTGCAAAATGGCCATTTTCGGTTTTTTCGGTGAAATTGTATTTTGGCCCCTAAACTTAATTTAATTGCAAATGGACCCCAATTTTGAATTTTTCTTTTTCAATCCATCCCATCCAATATAAAACTCACTTCTTGAGGTTTTCATATTTTTTTGAGCTCAAATTCTATTTTTCCCGAATTTTTCTCTAAAGTTTCGGTTTAGTGCCTCCCAAACTTTGTCTTTTTCCATTTGAGCTTCGATTTTGGATTCTTCCTTTCCAATCCCTTCTATAAAATATAAAACTTAGATCTGGAAGTTGTCATAATTTTTCGAGCTCGTTTTCCATTTTCCCGTAATTTTCTCTTGGAATTTCGGATTAGTGCACCCGAACTTTGCCTTTTTCTTATTTGAGCTCTGATTCCGGATTTTTCTCCTTCAAACCCTTCCATAAAATATAAAACTCAGATCTGGAAGTTTTCATAATTTTTCGAACTCGTTTTCCATTTTTTCTGAAATTTTCTCTTGGAATTTCAAAATTAGTGCACCCGAACGTTGTCTTTTTCCATTTGAGCTCCGATTCTAGATTTTTCTTCTCCAATCCCTTCCATCTAATATAAAACCCAGTTCTGAAAGTTTTCATAATTTTCCGAGCTCGGATTCTATTTTTCCCGGTCCAAAATTGCCCTTTAACCCCCGAAACCTCGATTTTACTCGAAACGGGCCCAATTTTTGGATTTTCTTTTTCCACTGCCTTTTTCATAAATTGAATTGGAATTGGTCCAAAAATGCGTAATTTTTACATCCGAATTACTCTCCGATTTAGTTTTTCCCTTTTCCTCAATATTGTGAATTTTCTCATTTTTCCGTTTCTCCTCCAGTCGGATCTTCCTTGGGATCCACTTCAAATTGGGACTTGAGATTTTTTTGTTATCATTTATCAACTGGGGGCTTCAATTTCACCGAATCGGGTCATCTCTGTAATTTTTCTCAAATTTGTGGTTTTCTTATTTATTCATTAAATCCTTATTTTCCTTTTTCTCTTCAAACCACATCTTCCTTCAACTCCGCTTCAAAATTGGACCTTCCAATATCCATATTTATTGATCTTATTCCATTTGGAACCTCCAATTTCGTCAAATTTGATCGTACGTACTTTTCTCCAAATTTGCAAATTAGGCATTTTTCCTACACTAAATTTTTGCAATTTGTCTTTCAAACTCTCTATCTTTCATTGTAGACCTCCGATTATCAAAATTCCTTCACCATTGTTCAACTCAACTTCGAATCTTGATTTTAACTGATAGTTGACTTTATCAGGGGTTGACTTTTTAGAGTTAACTTTTTGGTGTTGACCTCCTAATCAAAGTCTTGGAGACTCATCTGAGGAATAGTGGAAGTTTCTTTGCATTCCGGGAAGTTGAAAAGAAGAAACACCTTTTTTAAGGGGCCCAGATAAAATTAGGTGTCTACATACCCAATATAATTTTAATTTATAATTTTCTTTTTAATTTTTAATTATTGTTATACGTGTTATTCGTGTCTTATAAATTTAAATTGTATCATCGTTAGGAGTGTAAAGGAACCAAATTTCGTTGAACTATTTGTGAACAAGCTCAATATGACTCGTTTATATTCGTTTATTAAGTTAAATAAATGAACTTGAACAAGATTTTAAGACTTGTTTAACAAACGAATAGAGTTCAAACACTAGTAAGCTCGACTCATTTATGTTTATAAATAAACTCGATAAGTTGTTTGTGAACAAACTCGACATAAGCTCAATAATAGTATATTTTGTTCTTTTCAAGTAGGTTTATTTTAGCTTTAATATATTTTAATACAATACAAATCATGATTTAAGATTTATATCATTGTAAAGTATGAATACCGTAGATTAAAAATACTCCATTTATTTTTTAGGATTATGATTTTGTAATAATCTTTTATATCCTTAAAGTTGGAGTTATGATAAATTTTGAAACAAAAAGAAAATGAAGAAAATTTTCTTCCTAATTCTTTTAACTTAATCCCATATCGGTGGGGAATATAATGCAAATGAGAAGTTGGACTTATAAATAAACCCCTTCCCTTCTCCTTTTTTCATCTCAAGTGTTTAATTTAAACCCACATTAGAGGAAAATACAAAGCAAAGGGGAAGGTTGCTCTATAAATAAACTCTTTCCTTCTTGCATTTTTATTAGAGCTGGCTTATTGCTTATAAGCTAATAAATCATAATTATTTTACATTCAAATTTTTGAGTTAGAGTTGGCTTATTGTTTATACGCCAATAAATCACAATTATTTCACATTCAAATTTTGAGAAATATATGCTTTTAAAGTTGGAGTTTTTATTAAAGTTGGCTTATTGTTTATAGGCCGATAAAAAAGAAAATGAAGGAAATTTTCTTTCCAACATTCTCAATCTCACATCGGTGGGAATTATTGTCATGGCCTCACATTTCCACGTCATGTGGTATTATCCGTTTTGGCTTCGCAGAGTCACACGATTTTGTCCCAAAAACGCACCACACTAGTGGAAGAGAAGCCACCCCTTATAAGCCCAGGCTCCTCGCCTGTCTCCTGTCGATGTGGGATTTGCCTAGGGGTGTTATACTCACCCCGCCTTACGGGACTCAGAATCCTCGCTGAGGTTTGCCCCACCACCTACCAGCGAGCATGGGGAGGTGGCTCTGATACCATCTGTCATGGCCCCACACTTCCACGTCATGTGGTATTGTCTGCTTTGGCTCCGCAGAGCCGCACGATTTTGTCCCAAAAACACGCCACACTAGTGAAAGGGTAGCCACCCCTTATAAGCCCAGGCTCCTCACCCGTCTCCTGTCAATGTGGGATTTGCCTAGGGGTGTTATAATTATAATACAAAGGGAAGCTGCACTTATAAATAAGCCTTTCCCTATTTCAAACTCTTTTAATGTAATCCCACATCGGTGGGAAACATAATGCTAAAGGAAGCTATACTTATAAATAAGGCTCTCCATTTCTTCGCTTTCAATTCCAATTTTTTTTTAACTTAATCCTACATCATTGGAAAACACAAAGCAAAGGGAAATGTTGTTCTATTAATAAGCTATTTTCTCTTTTGTTTATTCCAAGCCTAATTTTATATTTTCATTTAATTTTTATTTATTTATTAAATTCGGATATTTGGCGGATTCAGATATCCAAAAACTTACCCGATCAGCATGTATCTTGTTATATTATGTATATATATATATATGTATATGTATATGATTAGATAGATTAATCATTGACAGTGATGATTTAAATTATAATTTTAATTTGAAGTTATGACGGTTTTAATTCTATGTTATAATAAAGAATGGATTGATGGAATCTTCTCTTTTTAATCCTTCACTTACTTTTTGGGTTTTTCATAAGTGATCTGATCACTGAATTATATAAATGGTTTTCAAAATTTGAGAAACCTTTAGACTGAAATGACTATCTGCTGATCTGTTATGAGAATCTAGAAACACAATTTTTGGAAATAACGGCTCTACTGCATAGATTGACTTTGTGTGCTGTGAATATTGATACTTAGATATTTATACAGGATTCATATGAAAAGATACTGATATGTTTGGAAAGTGCTCGGTTATTATTTTTGGATTCTTTACACTTTCATCTTAATGATTTGTTAATTTGTTGGTTCCAAGTCCAACTGCTTATGAATGGATCAAAAAATTTTGTATTACTCATTGAGATCAGTTGTAAAGTCAGAAAGAGGGGAAAATGTCTTCATCTTGACTATTTAAGCTTGTTGGGTTTTTGTTCTTTAGCATGACAGAGTCAAATTTAGTATTAGGAGTGTACAAATCTTGATTTGTTTTAATATCTTGAATTGTTTTAATCATAGAAAATCTGGACTTCTCATAAATTTTTTTCATTTTAGGATTTGTTCGTTTGTTGATTTCGTTTAAGTTGTTGTGTATTTGCAGTATAGAATTAAGTGGATAAGTAAACACAATTTTTTTTTTTTTGAAATCAAATTGATTATATATTAATAGCATCAGTCATTACAACTTGATGTATAACAGAAGGGTAATCTTCTATCCAAAATAAATCTTCAGCAATTTGTAAACTATACCTAGCTAAAGCATGTGCTACAGCATTTCCTTCTCTTCTGGTATGTTGGGCTCTGCATTCAACAAAATTGTTCATCAGAAGTCTTCCTTCCTCCATCAAAGGACCGATACTAGATAAGTCATCCTCATCCATTTGCAGTTTTTTAATGATCCCAAGTGCATCACCTTCCAAAATTACACTTTTGAATCCCATCTGTTGAGCCACTTCCATTGCCTTCAAGGCTGCCAGTGCTTCTGAGATATCAGATTCGGTACAAAGCAGAATTCTAACTGCAGCTGCTCCCATTACAAAGCCTTCGAAATCTCTGATCACAACTCCGATTCCACCTTGTTGCAGATCTGCATCAAAAGCTCCATCAAAATTTACTTTGAAAACATCCATTGGTGGAGGTTTCCACCGAATCTGACTCTTAGCTTGTGGTTTGGAACTGTTCTCCACTTGGGCTTGTTTGTATTCATGGACATAGCTTCTGATATGTTCGGCTATTCTCCTTCCATCAGGTTTTGGGTCTCCTTTAGCCTCCACATTTCTCACATACCATAAGTCCTAGAGAGTCACTAGGAAACTATCGAAAGCATCTGCACTAAGCTGTCTAGCAGCTTCCTCCATCCATTCCACCATGCTATCCACTGAGAAGTTTACCAGAGTTTGGGGAAAGTGAATCAGATCCAGAACTTCCCTCGACAAAGCACAATCCCGTAAAGCATGCAGGTCCGTTTCTACTGTATTAGCACATCTAATACACATAGGATTCAAATCTTTAATTCTGGAAGCAAGATTAAACTTGGTTGGAATGATACCATGACAGAGACGCCAACCAAACAGTTTAATTTTGTATGGTACCTGGGTAGACCAAAGTGGTTTCCAGATAAATCTCGAAGGTCCATGAACAGCTTGCTTCTGTGCTAAAACTTTATAACCACTTTTCACCGTATATTGCCCATCCTTTGTGTAATGCCATACCAACCTATCTGGTGGTCTCGATCTGTATAAAGGAATACTGCATATGGCCTTTGCTTCCTCTTCAGAGAATTCCTCTCGTATGATTTCTCCTTTCCATGTCATGGTCCTTTCATCTATAAGCATCTCGACTGTTTGAAGGTGTTGCATAGTGTTCGATGTTTGGGGTGAGCGGAAAGAACCATTAACATCTAGCCATTTGTCCTCCCAAATGTTAATAGATTTTCCATCACCCACTCTCCACCGGACACCATCCACTAGTAGCTCTTTAGCATTCCAAATGCTTCTCCAAATATAGGAGGGGTTGGATCCCAGGTTAGAAATCAGTAGGTTGCCTTGTGGAAAATACTTGGCTTTGAATATCTTAAAGCATAGAGAGGATGTATTCTGGATCATTCGCCAACCTTGTTTGCTCAACAGTGCCTTATTGAAAAGCTGTAATTTCCAGAAACCTAAACCACCCATAGCCTTAGGCATACAAACTTTATCCCAATTCAGCCAGTGTATTCCTTTTCCCCGAGGTTTGCTTGTCCACCAGTAGTTCCTGATTATACTGGTGAGTTCATCACATAAGGTCTTCGGCAGCAAGAAACAATTCATAGCATATGTAGGTAATGACTGAAGAATGGCTTTGATGAAGACCTCCTTTCCCCCAAAAGATAGCAGTCTTTTGCTCCAATTATTGATTCTGATCTATACCTTGTTAATGATCTCCTTAAACGCCTTTTTTTTTCCCCTTCCTACCATTGTTGGAAGACCAAGATATTTGTCTGGATTGGTTGCCACATGAATTCCAAACAGTTGCTGAAGGTCTTCTTTTTGTCCAGGTGTAGTGTTTGGGCTGAAAAAGAGAACCGATTTCTCGAAATTAATCTTTTGTCCTGAGCTTTCCTCATATACCTTTAGCATGTGCTTCAACCTTTCTTCGTTGTTTCTATTTGCTCTTGCAAACAGTAAACTGTCATCTGCGAAGAATAGGTGATTAACTCGAGGACCCAATCTACTTGCTTGGACACCAAGTAACTCCCCCTCTCTTTGAGATCGTGATAGCATAGCTGACAAACCTTCTGTACAGAGCAAGAATAAAAAAGGTGATAGAGGGTCTCCTTGTCGAAGCCCTCTGCTTGGTTTAAAACCATCAGTGATTTTCCCATTAATAACAATTGAATAAGAAACAGTAGATACACACTGCATAATGAGTGAGACCCATCTATCCTCAAAACGCATTCTAATCATTATTGATTTCAGAAAAGACCACTCTACCCTATCATATGCTTTGCTCATATCCAATTTGAGTGCAAAAAAACTTAGCCCCCCATGTTTCTTATTCTTCAAAGCATGTATAAGTTCATACGCAACCATGATGTTATCAGTTATCAACCTCCCAGGTGTAAATGCACTTTGATTCTCACTAATGCATATAGGAAGTATAGATTTCAATCTATTCACAAGGACTTTAGCTATGATTTTGTAGATCACATTGCACAGACTTATAGGCCTAAAGTGTGACATATTTTTTGGATTTTTATTTTTTGGAATAAGCACAATGTGTGTATGGTTATAGGCAGTCAAATCAGATGTACCATTCAGAACATCAAGAGAAAAGGTTATGATATCTTTACCCACAATATGCCAGTATTTTTGGTAAAACAGTGCAGGCATACCATCGGGTCCAGGGGCTTTTGTTGGGTGCATTTTTTGGAGTGCTTTCACCACTTCCTCAGCTTGGAACTCTGCAAGGAGGAAACTGTTCATCTCGTTTGTAACCCGACGATCAACTGTCTCAAGAATGTTCTCAGCATTTGGTGAGCCTTGGGATTCAAATAGCATTAGAAAGTAATCTAGTGCAATTCGATGCAAATCTGCCTCCTTATCACATACAAATCCATTTGCATCCTCCAATGCTAGAATGGAATTTGTCCTCCTTCTCGCATTAGCTTTTGCATGAAAATAAGCAGTGTTCCTGTCGCCTTCCCTCAACCATTGGATCCGTGATCTTTGTTTCCAGTAGTTCTCCTCTTTTTCCAGTAGTTCGTCTAGCTATCTTTTTGCCTCTTGCTCCCGCCTTAGATTGTCATCATCAATTGGAAGCTGTTGTAGCCTTCGAATCTGTTCATGAGTCTCTTGGATTTGTGCCTTAACTGCTCCGATATTGACAGAGTGCCATTTTGACAGTTTACTTCCCGTTTCCTGTAATCTGGACATAACCTCTCGATTTGCAGAATTCTTCCACACCTCCAATACCACCTCTTCACAAGCTTTCTCTTTGGCCCATAATGCTTCAAAATGGAATTTTTTTTTCCTGCCTTTTGTAACCACAACTGATGAACTTCCCATTGTATCCAACAGTATCGGGCAATGGTCTGAACGGGAGCAAATCAGATGTTCAACTAGATATGCAGGGAACAGATCACACCAGCTGTTAGTAACCAATACCCTATCAATCCTTTCACGTACGAGGTCAGCTTTCCTTCGATTGTTGGACCAGGTATACCATGTCCCCCTGAAACCAGCATCCATCAAATTACTTTCTTCCATGGCATCTCTGAAGGCCTCCATTTGTCTTTCGTTTCTCAAACAATTCCCACTCTTTTCATCATGATGTGCAATTTCATTAAAATCACCGAAACATGTCCATGGTTCATTAGATTGACCCCCTAAACATTTTAACAATGCCCACGAGTTCTCCCTTTTGCTTGAATCTGATTCACCATAAAAGCCAGTCACTCTTTGATGTACTTGATTATTTTCCATCAATTCCATGTCTATGTGATTTTTCGAAAAGCTTTTCAGACGTAAATCTAATTCATTCTTCAACATCATTGCCAATCCCCCACTTCTACCATCACTATCCACCACTACACAGTTATCCATATCACACAATCTTCTTATTCTATCAAACTCACTTGAAACAAGTTTAGTTTCACATAAGAACACCACCTCGGGACCTTTGTGTTGAATGAGCTTTTTCAAAGCTCGAACTGTCCGTGGGTTCCCAAGCCCACGGCAGTTCCAACTTATGACCTTCATGATGACCGGTGGAGCTGGTATCCAGACTCCGCCAATTATTTGGTATCCTGTGCCTTTCCTTCATTGTGGCCTTTTAACCTCTTATCCAGCTTATCCATATCCATGTGTACCACATCATCTGCCATGTCTCTTTCTTTTCTTTTCCCTGCTTCCACTTCCACATTAGGAATGCTGTTCCCAGGTTGTCTTGCCATTTTCTTCCACTTGCCTTGAATTTTCCCATCTTTGTATGCTGCCTTCTCATTCACTCTTCCCTTTTCCTCTAAGATTGTTACAATCTTGCCAGATCCTTGTTGATTGAATTGAGCTCTAAAGCTTGTGTCTATGGTTCCATCGATCACGCCATTTCGAATCTGATCTGGATTTATTTCCTCTCTATCTGCATTTGACTTATACTGGTTTTGTAGTATTGGGTCCCCAATAGATGTCGTGGATTGTGCAACTGATTTAGGTAGGTCGTTCCTAGAATGTAGGCCAGTGAAAGCACTTCCCATAATTTGTCTTCTTACCATACTTTGGTCATCCCTTCCTCCATCCTTGCCCAGATCGGCCGGTGACCGAGTACCTTCCATAGCCAAAGCAGATTTGAATCTCATCCCTGAACTATCTCCTTCTGTTTGTCGCCTGACACCTGTTCTTTTGATTGGTGAAGCTCGCAGCCATTCCCCATATTGCTTGAATCGACCATCCTGATTTTGGTCAGTGCCATTATCAACAGTTTTCCCCAATTCACAGTCAGCATCTATATGGCCCAGCATTCCACAATCGTAACAGAAGCTGGGAAGCCTCTCGAATTTTAAACGTCCCCATTGATTTCTCCCTTCAACCGATCTTAACAACAGAATAGTTCTTCTCAAAGGTTTGGTGATGTCCACCTCCACTCTTACCCTTAAAAATCTGCCCCATCCCCCATCTTGAGAATTCAGATCCACATCAATTAATTGGCCAATTTTACCACCTATTCGTATGGCCATATCTTTATGAATCCAGCCTAAAGGGAGGTCATAGATTCTTACCCAGAACAGTGCAGTGTTGAATTTGTAATCCATCGAACGCAGGCTGACCTTGTAAGGTTGCAGAAGAAGCAGATGTTTGTCAAAGTTCCACGGACTTCCATCTATGATTCTGTCTCTATCTCTTTCTGATGAAAATTTGAAAAGGAAAAGATTCGCCTCCAGTGCCGATACAGTAACCTCTTTTGCGATTCTCCATACTAGCTTGAACGTGGCGATCATCGCATCTTTGTTGAAGTGTCTTCTCGTCAGCAGCTTCCCCACGAGCCACGGTTTTGAGTCGCCGTCGTCCAGCAGCCTTTGTATATCTGCGGTATCAACCGAATCGGTTTCTTCCTCTGTGAGATTGAGTTTGCTCCACAAACCCTCTAAATCGTCTGCCATAGAAACAAAAGACAATAGAACCCAGAAACCCTTCCCTGATTGTACTATCTGAATCCCAAGGATTTCAAGAAAATCCTGATAAATTGACGCCTCGTATCAAACAAGACTCACTTAAACACCCACAGAGAAGCCGGGGAGACTTTTTCCTTTCTCCTGGATAAGTAAACACAATTGATAGAAGGCTTAAAATGATAAATGTTATTTTTATTTTAAAAAGAATCAAATCATTAGATATTTTGAAAATTGATGAACATAAAACTGATATGTTTATACGATTTTAATTTTAAAAACGCTATTTTTTTGCTTTTAATCATTTTTTTAGCATTTATTGTAAAAAATATTAATATCATAAAAAAACTCAATCACTTGATAAATTTAAAAACTCTATCTTTATGCCACTTTACTTTCCTGCAAAATAAAATATAAAAAATAAATAAATAAACATATTCTAGTGGTAAACAACAATTAATTTTCTACCCTATGCCGATAAATTTAAAAACGTCTAGAGAAAAGGTCATTAATTATCTCTTAATTAGGATTAAAAAGTAATTATCTAATAATTAATTAAAGAATATTTAATGTAATTAGTATTTTAAAAAAATAAATATTCATTTGCAACAATAACGAAAACTAATAATTTTAAATCTGAGACAAAATTTATATAAAAATTATAAATTATAATTGTAAGATTTTATTTTTTTATATTAATAACATAAAATTTAAACAAATTTTCATTGTCAATATATTTTTTTTTTATTCTTACTCCACTAAGATTTTTCCACGTCAACATCTGGAAGTATCCTAATAGTATTTCATTTTTTTCGATAAATAAATATATATCTATACAAATAAAATACAAGATACAATAAAAATATACTATCAAATGCTTTTAGTGGAACATAAAAAAAAATGTACTCTGATAATTGAAAATTGTGATCTTTATGTGAAACATAAAAAAAAAAAAAAAAAAAAACTAAAGTAATTAGGAATTGTGAAAAAAAAAAGAATTGAAAATAAATAATAATAAAAAAATTGACATAACTTAATTAAACTATAATCTTTATCAAAACACTAAAAAATTATACCTCCAAATGATGTTGTGAGACTTGAAATTTCCGATCTTGATCAAAATACAAAAAAAAAAATAATGATAATAATTAGGAATTTAAAATAAAAAAGGGTGCTCAGGATATCATATAACACTAAAATATAATCTTTACCGAAATAATAAAAGAATAAGGAAAAGATTTATGTTGAGCAACTACAAAATGGTGCAAGTCATTCTTAACATACATATCTATATTTGATAAGTGAATAGATAAGAGTTAAATCTTAAAAGATTTGGTAAATTTTTAAATTTAAGATAAGCCTTTTAATATATATATTTTTTTATATATTAGATAAGTTAATAGATAAAATTTATTAATTGCAAATCTTAACAAATATGATAATTTAAAATTAGGTAATAAATAGAAAATGAAAATATAAAATTCGTAAAGAAACGAAAACTAATAATTTTAAACCTGAGACAAAATTTATATAAAAATTATAAATTATAATTATAAGATTTTATTTTCTGTATTAATAATTTAAAATTTAAACAAATTTTCATTGTCAATATATATTTTTTTTATTTATTCTTACTCCACTAAGATCTTTCCACATCAACATATATCTATTCAAATAAATATAAGATACAATGAAAGTATACCTTCAAATGATATTAAATATTGATCTGCTCTGGTAATTGAAACTGTGATATCTATATAAAACACACACACAAAAAGGAATTGTGAACCAAAAAAGAATTGGAAATAAAAAATAAAAAATAAAATTTGCATAGCTTAATTAAACTATAATCTCGATCAAAACACTAAAAAAATATACCTCTAAATGATGTTCTGAGACTTGAAATTACGATCTTGATCAAAACACACAAAAAAATGATAATAATTAGGAATTGAAAATAAAAAAAGGGTGCTCAAACTATCATATAACACTAAAATATAATTTTTACTGAAATAATGAAAGAAGGAAAATATTTATGTTGAGCATACAAAATGGTGCAAGTCATTCTTAACATACGTATCTATATTTGATAAGTGAATAGATAAGAGTTAAACCTTAATAGAATACGTAAATTTTTTAAGATAAGTATTCTAATAGTTTTTGTATATATTAGATAAGTTAATAGATAAAATTTATTGCAAATTTAAACAAATATGATAATTTAAAATTAGGTAATAAATAGAAAATTAAAATATATAATTCGTAATGAAACAAAAACTAATAATTTTAAACCTGAGACAAAAATTTATATAAAAATTATAAATTGTAATTGTAAGATTATATTTTCTGTATTAATAATTTAAAATTTAAACAAATTTTCATTGTCAATATTTTTCTTTTTTTATTTATTCTTACTCAACTAAGATTTGTTCCACGTCAACATCTGGACGTGTCCTAATAGTATTTCGCTTTTTCGATAAATAGATATATATCTAATCAAATAAAATATAAGATATAATGAAAGTATACCTCTACTCTGATAATTGAAAACTGTGATATTTATGTAAAACACACAAAAAAACAATGAAAGTAATTAAGAATTGTGAAAAAAAGAAAGAATTGGAAATAAATAATAAAAAAATTGAAATAGTTTAATTAAACTATAATCTTGATCAAAACACTAAAAAAAATACCTCCAAATGATGTTATGAAACTTGAAATTTACGATCTTGATCAAAACACACAAAAAAATAATTATAATAATTAAGAATTGAAAAAAAAAAAAAAGTGCTCAGACTATCATATAAAACTAAAATGTAATCTTTACCAAAATAAAGAAAGAATAAGGAAAGATTTATGTTAAGCAACTGCAAAAGGGTGCAAGTCATCCTTAACATACGTATATTTGAGAAGTGAATAGATAAGAGTTAAACCTTAATAGATTTGATAAATTTTTAAATTTAAGATAAGCTTTTTAATAGTTTATATATATTAGATATGTTAACAGACAAAATTTATTAATTATAAATCTCAACAAATATGATAATTTAAGATTAGGTAATACATATCAAATGAAAATATATAATTAAATCGTAAAGAAACGAAAACTAATAATTTTAAAACTCAGACAAAATTTATATAAAAATTATAAAGTGTAATTGTAAGATTTTATTTTTTGTATTAATAATTTAAAATTTAATCAAATTTTCATTGTCAATATTTTTCTTTTTTTATTTATTCTTACTCCACTAAGATCTTTCCACATCAACATCTGGACGTGTCCTAATAGTATTTTGCTTTTTCAATAAATAAATATATATATCTATACAAATAAAATATATGATACAATGAAAGTATACCTTCAAATGCTTTTAAATACAACTCTCTCTGATAATTGAAAGCTGTGATCTTTATGTAAACACACAAAAAAAAATTAAAGTAATTAGGAATTGTGAACAAAAAAAGAATTGAAAATAAATAATAAAAAAATTGACATAGCTTCATTAAACTATAATCTTGATCAAAACACCAAAAAAATATACCTTCAAATGATGTTCCGAGACTTGAAATTTACGATCTTGATAAAAACACCATAAATTAATGATAATAATTAGGAATTGAAAATAAAAAAGGATGCTCAGACTATCATATAACTCTAAAATATAATCTTTAACAAAATAATAAAAGAAGGAAAAAATTTATGTTGAGCAACTACAAAATGGTGCAAGTCATTTTTAACATACCTATATATATTTGATAAGTAAACAGATAAGAGTTAAACCTTAATAGATTTGGTAAATTTTTAAATTTAAGATAAGTCTTTTAATAGTTTTGTATAAATTAGATAAGTTAATAGATCAAATTTATTAATTATAAATCTTAACAAATATGATAATTTAAAATTAGGTAATACATAGAAAATAAAAATATATAATTAATAAATTGTAAAGAAACGAAAATAATAATTTTAAACCTGAGACAAAAATTTATATAAAAATTATAAATTGAAATTGTAAGATTTTATTTTCTATATTAAAAATTTAATTGTCAATATTTTTTTTAATTTATTCTTACTCCACTAAGATCTTTCCACGTCAACATCTGGACGTGTCCTAAAAGTATTTCGCTTTTTCGATAAATAAATATATATCTATTCAAATTAAATATAAGATACAATGAAAGTATACCTTCAAATGATTTTAAATACTAATCTGCTCTGATAATTGAAAACTGTGATATTTATGTAAAACACCAAAAAAAAATGAAAGTAATTAGGAATTGTGAAAAAAAAAAAGAATTGAAAATAAATAATAAAAATTGACATAGCTTAATTAAACTATAATATTGATTAAAACACTAAAAAAAATACCTCCAAATGATGTTTAGAAACTTGAAATTTACAATCTTAATCAAAACACACAAAAAAATAATGATAATAATTAGGAATTGAAAATAAAATAAAGGTGCCCAGACTATCATATAAACTAAAATATAATCATTACCAAAATAATGAAAGAATAAGGAAAAGATTTTTGTTAAGCAACTACAAAAGGGTGTAAGTCATTCTTAACATATATATATATATATATATATATATATATATATATATTTTTGATAAGTGAATAGATAAGAGTTAAACCTTAATAGATTTGGTAAATTTTTAAATTTAAGATAAATATTTTAATAATTTTTACATATATTAGATAAGTTAAGACAAAATTTATTAATTATAAATCTTAACAAATATGATAATTTAAGATTAGGTAATACATAGCAAATGAAAACATATATTTAAATCGTAAAGAAACGAAAACTAATAATTTTAAACCTCAGACAAAATTTATATAAAAATTATAAAGTGTAATTGTAAGATATTATTATTTGTATTAATAATTTAAAATTTAAACAAATTTTCATTGTCAATATTTTTCTTTTTTGTTATTTATTCTTACTCCACTAAGATCTTTCCACGTCAACATCTGGACGTGTCTTAATAGTATTTTGCTTTTTCGATAAATAAATATATATTTATACAAATAAAATATAAAATACAATGAAAATATACTTTCAAATATTTTTAAATACTGCTCTGCTCTGATAATTGAAAATTGTGATCTTTATATAAAACACACACACAAAAAAAACAATGAAATTATGAATTGTGAACAAAATAATAATTGGAAATAAATAATAAAAAATTGACATAGCTTAATTAAACTATAATCTTGATCAAAACAGTAAAAAAACTATACCTCCAAATGATGTTCCGAGACTTGAAATTTACGATCTTGATAAAAACACAAAAAAATATATTGATAATAATTAGGAATTGAAAATAAATAAGGATGCTTAAACTATCATATAACACTAAAATATAATCTTTACCAAAATAATAAAAGAAGAAGGAAAAAATTTATGTTGAGCAACTACAAAAGGGTGCAAGTCATTCTTAATGTAGGTATATATTTGATAAGTGAATAGATAATAGTTAAACCTTAATAAATTAGGTAAATTTTTAAATTTAAGATATACCTTTTAATACTTTTTGTATATATTAGATAAGTTAATAGATAAAAAAATTTAACAATAAATCTTAACAAATATGATAATTTAAAATTAGGTAATACGTAGCAAATGAAAATATATAATAAAATTGTAATGATTTTAATTTATTTAAAAATGTTAAGATTAAATCTTACAGATTTTAATATAATCGTACAGATTTTAATATAATTGTAAAGATATTAATATATTTTCACTTGCTGTGTTTAAATCGTAAAATCTTGATGTATCATTTAGCAAATTATGAATTTGGTATGTTTAAATTTAAAATTTATCTAAAAAAATCAATTTTGGTTAGATTTTGGTTTTGAATTAAATAACTTATTAAATAGAGTTATTTAATTATTAATATATTTAAAATATTATCTTATGTGAGGAGTTTATGTCAATAAACATTTATCCAATCGTACTTTGTTATATATATATATATATATATATATATATATATATATATTAGTCATTGTGTTAGATGTGTTGCATGTGATGTTACACGTTAATTATTTTGTATTTATTAAATAATTTATATTTAATAATAAAAAAATATAAAAATAATTATCACATAGCATATCCTGATTATCCTAATTTCTTTTTTAAGAGATGCAAGCAATTTTAACTTCCTATAAACTAAACCTCTAACAATTACAGAAATAAATTTTTAGTAAAAGATAACATAATAAGAAAATATAATTTGTAGCAAGTTATTTGACATGCTTTTTGGGTGGTAAAATATCCATTTATCCAAACAAATTTTTTTTTTTAAAGTAATTAATAAGGACCATAATTTTTATAAATTGATTAAATTCGGTGAAAATGAAAGATTCTCCAAGGTATTATAAGATCACGTAATTTCACCTCTATAGTTTAATACACATTTAATTTCATATATTCGTTTCATTACCTTAAGCTTATTGACAAATAGTACTACTAATATGTTACGACTAAATATATTTCAAAATAAAATCACTGCACTAATAATATTAATCAATCAACCAACAAAAAAAAATGATACAAAGCAGACCAAACCCTTAATACAAAAAAAGTAATTAAAAGCAATATAAAATATAATTACTAAAATAAATAAAGAAATTGACAAAATGCTTTATCATATAACATATTGTAATATTTTCCTGAAAAATAACACTACTATTTTGAAAATTTTAACTTATCTCTAAGATATAAAGTTTTTAATTTAAACCTAACACTACTTTTGTAGGATAAAAGTAAAAACTGTATTAAGTCGTTTGACCATTTCACTTTTCTAAAAAATTAATGAAGTTTTTGGTAGAAATAGATTAAAATTATAGCAGGGTTATAAGTTGATCATGATAGATAATAAATACTTTGAAAATAATATATTAATTTACACTAATTTAAGAAAATTATAAGATTGATAAAATAAAGAATAACTAATGTTAAAATGATAGAAAATCATAAAATTTAAATGAATAAAATAAAATAAATTATTAGTTTATTATATTTAATTGTTAAAAACACTATTTAAAATGTTCTAATAATAGTTTTTTTTTTTTAATTCTATCATGATATTTGAAATTTTCAATGATAGATTTTATTAATATTTATAATACCAAATCATAAATAAGAATAAAATAATTTTTTTTTTTTTGAACAGCTATGATAATTTATTAACAATTGAAAAAGTCACGTGAGTCCAACAAGAAGATAAAAAAAATCCTAAATTTCGAAACTACCCTTCGAGCCCAAACAGCCTGTCCCTTATTAAACCCTTACAAATGAAACTGATTAATCTTTATAACCCAAGAGATAACACAAAAACTACCCTTTCAGTTACAAAATACCCTGATGATGAAAAAAGACCTAAACCTAGATTGATATATCCACTCGATGATACAGCTAATCCTTTGAATGAAAGAAAAACCTTGTAGAACTAAAACAAGAGCAATTTTCGTATAGCATCACAGCATTAGGAAAGGCGCCGTTGCGCCCAGTTTCTGCTTCTATTTAGCGCCGTGGTGCTGGAAAGTGGCACCATGGCGCCAAGTTTCTGTCTCTCGCACTCCGCGACCCCTGGAGAATGTCGCCTCGGCGCAAGTTTGTTGCATGTAGCCATTTTTTAAACTATGTAAAATGCTGCACTACTTGCTGAAATCATGCAATACCCCTCGTTCCCATAATAGCAATTTGTCATTGAAATGTCGTGACTCCCACCAAAGTATCTGTAAGCTCAATAACCTGATTTTTTAAACAGCCTATTGTATTCTATTCTTCAAGTCGAGAGAAGACTTGCATCCCCCCATTCCCTTTTATGGATTTTGACCAAACTCAAGAAGAAAAGAAAACCAAAATATTGTCTGCCCAGCTAGCTATCGAAATACTAGACTCCCATTGAGACCCCAAAGAAATGTACATTGATCAAAATAAAGCCTATAATGTTTCTACCCCCTTGTTTGATAAAAAAAAAAAAAAAAACCCTTAACCCCCAGAAACGTTTGGTCAATGAAAACCTGCAGTGTCCTATAAACAATTCAAATCAGTTATAAGCAACAACATGATAAATTCTGAACTATTTCTCTAACCATAGACTTATTATCAACCCTACAAGCCAAAAGGAACGACTTGCAACCCCCAGATCCCCTCTTTCATGACTGTGTTCTAACCAACGAAAACATTAAGAATGCCTATAAAATGAATACCCATATAGCAAGGAGAAAATGCTAGGTTCCCAATTTTAAAAACCCCAAAATATCAAATAATATAGAAAGAAGCCTATAATGTTTTACCCATCTTGCATGGAGTACAAGAGCCCTTATCCCCCCAAAATGCATTGGTCATTTTCCAAACCCTAGAAGAGAATAGCTCTCCTATACCTGCAAGATTAAAAAACATCGTTAGTTAAAACACATGATACTCATTTCACCAATAGCTTGTCCCTAACCCTTCAATTACTCATTAATCCAAGCCATCAAGTTCGTATCTCTACTCGCTCCTTGCTTCGCCAATGCATCCGCAAAGAAGTTGGCCGAGTGCCCCTTTTGAACCACCCTACATCCAGTTAAGTTTTTCCTTATCCTATCAATCATCATGAATAGAGAATTAAGACACTAAGGTCTTAGCGTACTATAATTATACCAAGCAACTGCAGTCGTAGAATCACTTTCTATCTCCAGAGTAATGTCTGAAAGCTTTTTCAAATGGATAACTTCAAAAGCTTCTTTTATAGCTCTAATTTCTGCTTCATTTGACTCCATCACCCCCACATACTTCGAAAACATAGCCAGAACAATGCCTCTATCATCTCGTAATACTCCTCCAATACCAGCTGGTCCAGGCTTCCCAACCACCAAAGTATCAATGTTAAATTTTCACCAATTTGCAACTGGTGTTGTCTACTATAATGTACTTTTTACCACCTTTTTCTTTTGTGGTACTTGAAAAGAACCAGGCCTATGTATGATTTCCTCCATCGATTGAAAACCTTTGGCTATTTTGTCCAACACCATCACGCGAGCCTGCTTTTCAAGAATAACAAAGAGTTGACTTCTATGTCCTTTTCATTGAACACCACTCTATTACGCCACAGCCAAATGGTCCATAACACGACTGCAAATAGCATGAACCATACCTTTTCATTAACAAAACTCAGCATAAACCCCATCCACTTTGAGAACCAATCACTTATTGTTTTCGGTTGCACGATACTTATCCTCCACCATGCACAGACAAGTGACCATACTAACCAGACGCATCTGCACCACACAAATAGATGATCTTCTATTTCAGCTGAATCCTTACACAAAGGACAAAAAATATTGTCAGCTGATAGAATGTTTCAATTATGCAAATACATGTAAACAGGCAACCTATTTTTGAATAATATCCATAAGAAGATCTCCACTTTTGGTGGAATTAAACCACGCCATTTTACAAAGTCAAATGGTCCTTCTGCCAATATGTCTCCTTCCACTGCTCGCCTAAACAGCTTCGTTTTGTATCTTCCATTTAAAGTTGGTTTCCAAATCAACTTGTCCTTCATGTTTGCATTCAGCTGAATACTGTTGAGTATTCCTAACAAATCCTGCCATTGTGTTGTTTCCTAATAAAAAATGTCCCTGCTCAGATTGATTTCCCAATGCCATATATCACCATCCCACCACCCAAGCTTGTTGATCACTTCATTCTTGAACACAGATAAAGCATATATTCTGGGAAACTTCTTGCTGAAATCATCCCACCATGGCGCCAAGTTTCTGTCTCTCGCACTCCGCGACCCCTGGAGAATGTCGCCTCGGCGCAAGTTTGTTGCATGTAGCCATTTTTTAAACTATGTAAAATGCTGCACTACTTGCTGAAATCATGCAATACCCCTCGTTCCCATAATAGCAATTTGTCATTGAAATGTCGTGACTCCCACCAAAGTATCTGTAAGCTCAATAACCTGATTTTTTAAACAGCCTATTGTATTCTATTCTTCAAGTCGAGAGAAGACTTGCATCCCCCCATTCCCTTTTATGGATTTTGACCAAACTCAAGAAGAAAAGAAAACCAAAATATTGTCTGCCCAGCTAGCTATCGAAATACTAGACTCCCATTGAGACCCCAAAGAAATGTACATTGATCAAAATAAAGCCTATAATGTTTCTACCCCCTTGTTTGATAAAAAAAAAAAAAAAACCCTTAACCCCCAGAAACGTTTGGTCAATGAAAACCTGCAGTGTCCTATAAACAATTCAAATCAGTTATAAGCAACAACATGATAAATTCTGAACTATTTCTCTAACCATAGACTTATTATCAACCCTACAAGCCAAAAGGAACGACTTGCAACCCCCAGATCCCCTCTTTCATGACTGTGTTCTAACCAACGAAAACATTAAGAATGCCTATAAAATGAATACCCATATAGCAAGGAGAAAATGCTAGGTTCCCAATTTTAAAAACCCCAAAATATCAAATAATATAGAAAGAAGCCTATAATGTTTTACCCATCTTGCATGGAGTACAAGAGCCCTTATCCCCCCAAAATGCATTGGTCATTTTCCAAACCCTAGAAGAGAATAGCTCTCCTATACCTGCAAGATTAAAAAACATCGTTAGTTAAAACACATGATACTCATTTCACCAATAGCTTGTCCCTAACCCTTCAATTACTCATTAATCCAAGCCATCAAGTTCGTATCTCTACTCGCTCCTTGCTTCGCCAATGCATCCGCAAAGAAGTTGGCCGAGTGCCCCTTTTGAACCACCCTACATCCAGTTAAGTTTTTCCTTATCCTATCAATCATCATGAATAGAGAATTAAGACACTAAGGTCTTAGCGTACTATAATTATACCAAGCAACTGCAGTCGTAGAATCACTTTCTATCTCCAGAGTAATGTCTGAAAGCTTTTTCAAATGGATAACTTCAAAAGCTTCTTTTATAGCTCTAATTTCTGCTTCATTTGACTCCATCACCCCCACATACTTCGAAAACATAGCCAGAACAATGCCTCTATCATCTCGTAATACTCCTCCAATACCAGCTGGTCCAGGCTTCCCAACCACCAAAGTATCAATGTTAAATTTTCACCAATTTGCAACTGGTGTTGTCTACTATAATGTACTTTTTACCACCTTTTTCTTTTGTGGTACTTGAAAAGAACCAGGCCTATGTATGATTTCCTCCATCGATTGAAAACCTTTGGCTATTTTGTCCAACACCATCACGCGAGCCTGCTTTTCAAGAATAACAAAGAGTTGACTTCTATGTCCTTTTCATTGAACACCACTCTATTACGCCACAGCCAAATGGTCCATAACACGACTGCAAATAGCATGAACCATACCTTTTCATTAACAAAACTCAGCATAAACCCCATCCACTTTGAGAACCAATCACTTATTGTTTTCGGTTGCACGATACTTATCCTCCACCATGCACAGACAAATGACCATACTAACCAGACGCATCTGCACCACACAAATAGATGATCTTCTATTTCAGCTGAATCCTTACACAAAGGACAAAAAATATTGTCAGCTGATAGAATGTTTCAATTATGCAAATACATGTAAACAGGCAACCTATTTTTGAATAATATCCATAAGAAGATCTCCACTTTTGGTGGAATTAAACCACGCCATTTTACAAAGTCAAATGGTCCTTCTGCCAATATGTCTCCTTCCACTGCTCGCCTAAACAGCTTCGTTTTGTATCTTCCATTTAAAGTTGGTTTCCAAATCAACTTGTCCTTCATGTTTGCATTCAGCTGAATACTGTTGAGTATTCCTAACAAATCCTGCCATTGTGTTGTTTCCTAATAAAAAATGTCCTTGCTCAGATTGATTTCCCAATGCCATATATCACCATCCCACCACCCAAGCTTGTTGATCACTTCATTCTTGAACACAGATAAAGCATATATTCTGGGAAACTTCTCTTATAGCAGTTCTCAATTCAACTATCTATCTTCCCAAAACATAATCGATGCATCATCCCCATGCAATAAACCCATATTATCAAGGAACAAGTTTTGAAACTTACCTCCCTCATGAAGTGGCTCCATGATATCTTTCCATAATTTAGAAAAGTTTAGCCGTGGCTGATATCTAGGAGTAATTTCATTTGTGTTCATTCTGTATTTAGCACATATGACCCTTTTCCATTTGCTGTCCTGCTACTCTGAAAATCCATTTATTAAGTAATGCTCTGTTTTGGACTTCATTCGGTATTATGCCCAAACCTCCACTATTTACACTTCGGTGAACAAATGGCCAACTGACTAAATGCATCTTGTGTTTATCCTTGTTTTCGTCCCAAAAGAAATCTCTCTGAATCTTCTCAATCCTTTTGACAACAGCGATCGGTGCTTTGAACAACGAAAGATAATACAGGGCCATAGTCCCCATCACCGACTTAATCAAAGTTAATCTCCCACCAGTGGATAAATATCTCTTCTTCCAGTGTTCTAATCTAGCCTCAATTTTTTTAATCACTGGTTCTCACATAGAGGTGTTTCTAGTGTCAACCCCTAAAGGCAAACCTAAATATTTTAAAGGCCACTCTACTGTACAACACGCCAACATATCACTCCATTCACCCAATTCCTCCATATCTATATTAATGCCTGCCATACAACTTTTATTGTTGATAGACAAACCTGACATGAGCTCGAAACATCTAAGTGTGCGCTTGACATTCCTCAACGAAGTACCAACTGCCTCACAAAATACTATCGTGTCATCAGCGAACTGCAGATGAGTGGCTTCGAGACCTTGGCCCCCAATTACAGGTCCTCCGAATAAGTTCATCTCATTTGCTTTACTCAAAAGTACACTTAGACTTTCTATCACAATAATAAAGAGAAACGGAGATAACGGACATCCCTGTCGTAGTCCCCTCTTCATGTCAAACTGAGCTGTCGGTGATCCTTTTACCAGAACCGAAAGCTGTACCGACTGAATACAACCCTCCATCCATCGTCTCCACTTGTCACCAAAACCCATCCTGCCTATTATGTAGTCTAGAAAATCCCGTTGCACACAGTCATAGGCTCTAGCAAAATCTAACTGCAAGACACAAATTCTCTGTTTCTCTTTCTTTGCCCAATCTACTGTTTCATTTGCAATTAAAACACTATCAAGAATCTTACGGCCACCTATAAAAGCAGATTGCGATTGTCCAATGACCTCTGCCATTACTGTTTTTAGCTTGTTAGCTAATATTTTTGCAACAACTTTATAAAGACACCCCATCAAGCATATCGACCTAAAATCAAACACAATTGATGGAGATTGTACCTTGGGGATTAAGGCGATGAACGATGCCTTAACACATCTGGCCATAACACCAGTCCGCCAAAACTCAAAGATGAAATTGATGATGTTGTCTTTCAAAATATCCCATTTTTGTTTGATAAAACCCATGTTGAAACCATCTGGACCTGGCGCCTTCGAGCTGCCACAATCCTTTAGTGCCAACCACACTTCTTTCTCTGTGACTTCTTTCTCTAAAAACCCCTACTCTCGGATGATAACATTTTGAAATCGCAACCTGGCATTGTTATCTTCATTTCTGACGGACTATTGCTAAAGTGACTTGAAAAGTGATCAAACACTACCTGTCGGATATAATGTTTCTCAAATATCATTCGGTCATTATGAATCAACTTTTCCACATTGTTGTGTCTTTTCCGAATTCAAGCAGTGGCATGAAAAAAATTTGTATTCTTGTCCCCTTATTGGAACCAGTTCATCCTCAATTTTTGTTTCCATTGCATCTCTTCCATCCTCAATAACCTCCATAATTTAGAAGTTAACAGAACTTTGTTGTCTTTCTCAACTTCAATCACCACTCCCTGAACCCATTTGGCATCAATCTCTGCTAATTCCTCCTTTACTATTCTGATTCGATCCTCCAGAGTGTTCCTTTTGCTTCTTTTCCAGTCCTTGATTACCAACTTCAAATTTCTAAATTTTGCCCAAGCGTTGCCTGTCTTTTCTTTTTCCCAAGTATTCTTTATCACCTTGTCAAAACCATCCTCCAAAAACCAATGATCGTAAAATCTGAAAGGCAATGGGCCCCAATTTGTATTTTCTGTCATCAAGCAAATTGCATTATGATCTGAAAGATAATTTGGCAATCTTTGCACTGAAATATCAGGGAATTGTAGCAGCTTATCAGGTAAAAATAAAAACCTATCCAATTTGCTCCATGATGATGTGTTTTCCCTAATAGTGCAGAAAGTAAAATTGCCCCCTCATATGAACCTCGATTAACCCGACTGTTGCAACAAAAGATTGAAAATTCGACATCACTCGCCTGCTATGGCAAATACTTGTATGTTCATCAATGTTTAGTATTGCATTGAAATCACCCCCGAGCAAACAAAAGCAAGAAAAATTCGTCATTGAACTCCGAATCTCCTCCCATAAAACTTTTTTCCCTCATCATTGTTTGGCGCATATATATTAACGATAGCCACCTTTGTGTTTGTCTGTCTGAAAACCCCCACTACTATCAAAAACCTTGTCTTCTTTATGATCTCTGACACTGCAAAAACCCTATCATCCCACAGCATCATCAAACCACCAGAACTGCCCTCTGAAGCTACAATTTCCATCATCCTGCTACCATCGTACCAAATCTTCCTCATGAAACTTTGATTAACAACATCCAATTTTGTTTCTTGCAAAAGTAGCAACCATGGCTTGTCTTTTGCAGCTAGGCGTCTCACCATTCTAACCTTTTCATTCTTTCCCAAACCCCTAACATTAAAAGAAATGATCTTCATTGTAGATAAAAAACCCCTTATCTTGATCCGATCTCCGTCTAAAAACCTGTTCGCCTACGAACCATCGCTGCATCTCTCTCCTCCATATCCGCTATCGTCTATTCTATATCCCTATCATTTCCATTACAATGCAAACCCATTTTCTGACCCTGTAGCCAAGTTAGTTGACCTTCATTCTGTGACTTTCCTGAACTCATCTCATTAATAGAATAGTCCCTGGATCTAGTTCTAGGATAAATTCTGTTATCAATGTTCAAAGTTATCTATCCTAGAACTTTTTCTGGCCTACGTCTTTTTTCGGAGTGATCGTCACCTCTGTTTGTGCATCTGCCACTTGTCTATCTCCTTCTGATACCGACCCAATATCTGCCAAAACTTGTGCCTTATTGATAACTCGTATAATTATATAGTTTTTAGTTATGTTTTATTATTGTTTTGTGTCAAATACGAGTTATTATTGTTTAGTCTAATTGTGTTTATGATCTTTTATATTTTTATGTAATTTGGTGTTTTTCACAAGTTTCTTTGAGTGATTTCAGATTACTAGAATTAAGGGCAAATCCAGTTCAGTTCCAGTTCCGACACATTTTGCCATATCAGCTATATCTGGAGTTTCACTGAAGCAATAAGGCTGAAATTTGTATCCGTGCAAAGCTAAGAGGCATATCTATCTTTTTCATGTTTTATACTTCTTGAAACGGAGTCGTTTTCCCTAGCGAAATCGACCATCAAGTTGGCTGATGTGCAATGACGTCTGTGCTGACCTGTTTTCGTATTTTGCCCATATCTGCTTATCCACATCAGCAAATGAGCTGATTTTAATGGCTATGGATCCGTAACTGATACGGGAACCTTTGTCTAGAAGACCATATGATCAGATCAGGCCTCTAATATTGACGAAATCGACCATCAAGTTGGCTGATGTGCAATGACGTCTGTGCTGACATGTTTTCGTATTTTGCCCATATCTGCTTATCCACATCAGCAAATGAGCTGATTCCAACGGCTATGGATCCGCAACTGATAGGGGAACCTTTTTCTAGAAGACCATGTGATCAGATCAGGCCTTCAACATTGACGAAATCGACCATCAAGTTGGCTGATCAAAATTGTCATACAATATGACGAAAATTGTTAGAAAAATTCACCCACCTATTATACCTACCTTTGAAATTTGTAAAGCTTTTCTCTTGTCATTTAGCCTTCCAAAATGTGTATAAATAGAGGGCCTTGGATGATTGTAGAGAATCATATTGTACATAGGTAGGATATTAGCCATTTTAATAAAATTCTCTAAGTTTTCTTCTTCTTTCTTTTCTCTAGTTTTCTTTCTTTTCTCTAGTTTTCTTTTTCTTTAGAGAGAGCAAGAGGTTGGATAATTAATATTCTTCCTCTTCTTCTTTCTTTCTTTTATTTTCTTCTTAGATTTTCTTTAAGTTTATGTTTATGTTTACAATGCCTATGCTAGGCTAAACTTCTATTTGGTTAAGGGTGATTTCAAAGCCCTAGACATGTTTTGTGATTGATTTTCAGATTCTATCTATCATTAATTTTCTATCAAAGTTGCTTATGTTCTTCTACAAGAATTGTTCATGATGTTGTCTTGATTTGTTTAGGTGTACAACTAGATAGATCTTGATAATTATCTATTGCTAGTTTAGGAGTCTTGATCCGTGTAATTGTCTTGATTTCCTATTCATAAGTGGCAATTTGTGATTAATGATTATGGTCAAGTTTTCAATAATTGCAAAGTGGAACATAACCTAAGTTGAACAATCCGAGCTTATGTGTTTGTTGCTTAGATCAACCTATCTTTCTCATCATAAAGCTGCCATTAAATTGAATCTAGAGAGCTTATTCTAGGTTGTTTGATGGTTAGAGATTAAATAGAGAGCTTGTTCTATTTAACGACAAACTAAGGAAAGATTGGGATAACAGAGCTTGTTGTTATCTACGGTTGTTAACTTTGATAGTTGGTTGATATTGATAGATCTGAAATTGATTCTTAATGATGTCTAGTGGTGGAGAATGAAACCTTAACCATATTTTTCATATTTGATTCTTCTTACTTACTTGTTTTCTTACTTTTCTAGTTTGCTTATTTTTAAAAGTATATTTATTTTTATTGGCTGGTTGTACCGCCTAATTTGTATATTAACTTTGTTATATTTTTATTGGCTGGTTATACCGCCTAATTTAGTATATATATTTTGATTGGCTGGTTATACCGCCTAATTTAGTATATATATTTTTATTGGCTGGTTATACCGCCTTGCATTTTATTCTTATTATTTACTTTAGTTTAAATCTGGCTTCAAAAACCCCTTTTCTTTTATTGTTTTCTTTGAACGTAAGTTTTAAACTATTAACTTATAAACTAAAACCCAATCCCTGAGGACTCGACCCTTGCTAACTACTATACTTACAATTTATCTTTTTAGTGCAAGGTTAAATAAGATACACTCTTTTGGGTGCATCAAATTTTTGGCGTCATTGCCGGGGATTGTTTTCTTTAGTTTATTTGTTACTTGGTTTATTCTTATTTTCAGTTCTAATTAGTTCTATTTTCTTGTACATACAAGTTTTTCTTATCAAATTTTGAAAAAAAAAAAAATTGATGGAATTGAGCAATCTAACGCTTGAAGAGTTGGTGGCATACATGAACATGGAGAATCAACAAGCCAATCTCACCTTCCCAGTTCAACAATTTGCCATGGGAGGATGTGAAGGCCATCAAGCGTTCCAAGACCAACAGTATGATCATTACTCAAACACTTACCATGAGGGATGGTGGGATCATACTAATTATGGCTACTCGAAAAATTACCAAGAAGTAGATCCTTATGCCAATTACACTCATCCATCTAGCTTCAATCAATCATGGTCTCAAGAACCTGATCTTTTTCAACCACCACATATGACTCAAAACTCAAGTACTTCTTTAGAAGATCTTGTCTATTCTCTTGTTACTGATACATTGCAATTTCAACAGGAAACAAGGGCAAGCATCCAGAGTTTGGAAAAGCAAATGATCCAATTGACTAGTAGTATGGTGGGATGGGTAGCACAAAGATCTGAAGAACTCCCTGCCCAAACGATGATTAACCCAAAGGAGAATGCTACGATTGTGACCTTGAGGAATGAGGAACAAGATGAGGATGAGACAAAATTAGAGATGGATTCTATTCTTGAGGATAATGAAGCCACAAATCCAAATAAGAGTATTTCGGCACCTGAGGTAACGTTTAAGGTTCCACTTTTTACTAATGTTTCTTCTCCACCTTTTCCTAGTAGATTTGCAAAGTTCATGGAGGAAGAACATGAACAACACATGCCAGAAACCTTAAACAACTTGTTTGTGGATGCCATTCAACAAGTATCAAAATATGCTCCATTCCTCGATGAGATATGCACCACAAAGGATGATGGAATAATACTTGTAATGGAGAATGCATCCACTGTTGTGCAAAGAAAGCTTCCTCTCAAACGCATAAATTTGGAAAATTTCATGTATGAGCCTGACAAGCCTAAAAAGCCAAGAAGGGGTGTTGGTTAGGTTCAAAACACTAACTCAAGTGTTAATTGGGAAGGCAACCCAATTAAAGAAGAAATTGCCAACCTTCCATATTCAGATTTGCTTTCTCTTTCTTTTCCTTTTTCTTTTCTTTTATTATTTTTTATTTTTATTGTTTTTATTTTTATTTTTTATGTTTACTTGTTAATTTTTGTTTAGTATTTTAAAATTATTTAGGTTGCATGAGTTTGTTTTGTTTTGAGTCTTAGTTATTCCTATTCTTATGTTATTAGTTCTTTTCTCTTACACATGATTCTTTCATTTGGGTTAATAGACTTACATTGAGGACAATGTAAGAACTAAGTGTGGGGGGAATGATTTAGGATTTCTTTTATTTTTGTCTACTATTTTTTTTTATGAGTCTTTATTATTATTTTTAGTGTGTTTTAGTTACTTTTTAATACAATGATGAGATATGAATTGCATAAGTCTAAAACAGATTTATTAGTGAGAAGATTTTCATGAGAATTGAGCTTGATGTCAACCTTTTTATGAGCCAATGTTAATATGATATGTTGATTGAGAAAGAAGCATGTTTAGACTTAATCTGACTTGTATAATCATCCTTGTGAGTTTTTGAGCCTATAATGATTGATGCATTATACAAATCAATCTAATTTCTTTCTTGAGTGCTCTTATGATTACAGGATTCTCTAGAACTTGCTTTAAACCGTTTGAGACTATATTGATACATGTGACAACATGAATATGATAGAGGCATTAGGATTTTTAGCCAGAGCCAAACAGCCATCCCTTATTGATGTTCCAAGAGAACACACCCTTAGTGAACCAATTTGAGCCTACATTGAATAAGCTATCTCTTTGGTAACCATAACTTGTCCCTAACCTAAATATACTTATATCTTTACCTTTGTTCCAAAGATGAATTAGCATGTTTTGAGACAAGTTGCAAAGACAAGGGATATTTTTAGTTAAAAATTTGGGTTAGAAACAAGAAATAAGTGTGGGGGGGAAAGAAAAGAAAAGTCAAGAGAAAAAGAAATGAAATACTGGCAAATACATTCCTATGTAAAAAAAAAAAAAAAACAAAAAAAAACAAAAAAATATATGAATCATCTCTTGAATTTGTGGAAAAAGAAAAAGATGCTACAAAGTCGTTTAGAATGAAGAAAAGGCCCAACATAAATATCCGGCCTAGGTGACTATGTACTTGTAAAGAGTTTTGAGAAGTTTCTTTGTATGATCTTTTTATGTCTCTAAACTTTATGAACTCTTTGGAACCTTTGTGATATCTTTATCCTTTTGTTCTTCAACCACATTACAAACCCCTTGGCCCCATTACAACCTTGATTAAAGACCTCTTGATTCATGAAGTTGTATGATCTAAATAGTGGAGAATAGGTGGACAAGCAAGAATATGGTAGAACTGTTTTCATGAGATTGATTGAGTGTAAACACTTCACCACTACTTTAAAGAGTGAAAATCATGAGGGTATCCCATGTGAGAAGTTGAGATTAAGTTTGAATGTGCACTATTTTGATTGAAATATGTTATGTTAATATTGGCTTAACTCAAACAATTTACATTCAAGCATGATTTTTTGTGAAATTCTTTAAGCTATTGATTAGTTTATAAGACTTGTTCAAAGATTGTCTCTAATTTATATTGAAAGGAATAGGAGTAAATATTTTTAGTATATGTAGTTTATTTATATGAAGTTTATTTATATTTTAATTTTTCAATGTTTGTGGGTATCGTTCTAGTAAACCCTCACGAGACTAAACTCGTCCACTAGGGACACCTAGGGGTTTAAAGGCTTGTGTCACATGCTAAGTGCCACCGTGATTTCCTACGAAAGTGGATTAGATTAGATTTTCTTATTTTATTTTTATTGAGTCGTTGCTAGGGACTAGCAACAATCTAAGTGTGGGGGTGTGATAACTCGTATAATTATATAGTTTTTAGTTATGTTTTATTATTGTTTTGTGTCAAATACGAGTTATTATTGTTTAGTCTAATTGTGTTTATGATCTTTTATATTTTTATGTAATTTGGTGTTTTTCACAAGTTTCTTTGAGTGATTTCAGATTACTAGAATTAAGGGCAAATCCAGTTCAGTTCCAGTTCCGACACATTTTGCCATATCAGCTATATCTGGAGTTTCACTGAAGCAATAAGGCTGAAATTTGTATCCGTGCAAAGCTAAGAGGCATATCTATCTTTTTCATGTTTTATACTTCTTGAAACGGAGTCGTTTTCCCTAGCGAAATCGACCATCAAGTTGGCTGATGTGCAATGACGTCTGTGCTGACCTGTTTTCGTATTTTGCCCATATCTGCTTATCCACATCAGCAAATGAGCTGATTTTAATGGCTATGGATCCGTAACTGATACGGGAACCTTTGTCTAGAAGACCATATGATCAGATCAGGCCTCTAATATTGACGAAATCGACCATCAAGTTGGCTGATGTGCAATGACGTCTGTGCTGACATGTTTTCTTATTTTGCCCATATCTGCTTATCCACATCAGCAAATGAGCTGATTCCAACGGCTATGGATCCGCAACTGATAGGGGAACCTTTTTCTAGAAGACCATGTGATCAGATCAGGCCTTCAACATTGACGAAATCGACCATCAAGTTGGCTGATCAAAATTGTCATACAATATGACGAAAATTGTTAGAAAAATTCACCCACCTATTATACCTACCTTTGAAATTTGTAAAGCTTGTCTCTTGTCATTTAGCCTTCCAAAATGTGTATAAATAGAGGGCCTTGGATGATTGTAGAGAATCATATTGTACATAGGTAGGATATTAGCCATTTTAATAAAATTCTCTAAGTTTTCTTCTTCTTTCTTTTCTCTAGTTTTCTTTCTTTTCTCTAGTTTTCTTTTTCTTTAGAGAGAGCAAGAGGTTGGATAATTAATATTCTTCCTCTTCTTCTTTCTTTCTTTTATTTTCTTCTTAGATTTTCTTTAAGTTTATGTTTATGTTTACAATGCCTATGCTAGGCTAAACTTCTATTTGGTTAAGGGTGATTTCAAAGCCCTAGACATGTTTTGTGATTGATTTTCAGATTCTATCTATCATTAATTTTCTATCAAAGTTGCTTATGTTCTTCTACAAGAATTGTTCATGATGTTGTCTTGATTTGTTTAGGTGTACAACTAGATAGATCTTGATAATTATCTATTGCTAGTTTAGGAGTCTTGATCCGTGTAATTGTCTTGATTTCCTATTCATAAGTGGCAATTTGTGATTAATGATTATGGTCAAGTTTTCAATAATTGCAAAGTGGAACATAACCTAAGTTGAACAATCCGAGCTTATGTGTTTGTTGCTTAGATCAACCTATCTTTCTCATCATAAAGCTGCCATTAAATTGAATCTAGAGAGCTTATTCTAGGTTGTTTGATGGTTAGAGATTAAATAGAGAGCTTG
Source organism: Fremontodendron californicum (assembly GCA_030761205.1). NCBI lineage: Eukaryota > Viridiplantae > Streptophyta > Magnoliopsida > Malvales > Malvaceae > Fremontodendron > Fremontodendron californicum. The sequence continues at coordinate 30,089,065 of JAULJL010000005.1, forward strand.
TTCTATTTAACGACAAACTAAGGAAAGATTGGGATAACAGAGCTTGTTGTTATCTACGGTTGTTAACTTTGATAGTTGGTTGATATTGATAGATCTGAAATTGATTCTTAATGATGTCTAGTGGTGGAGAATGAAACCTTAACCATATTTTTCATATTTGATTCTTCTTACTTACTTGTTTTCTTACTTTTCTAGTTTGCTTATTTTTAAAAGTATATTTATTTTTATTGGCTGGTTGTACCGCCTAATTTGTATATTAACTTTGTTATATTTTTATTGGCTGGTTATACCGCCTAATTTAGTATATATATTTTGATTGGCTGGTTATACCGCCTAATTTAGTATATATATTTTTATTGGCTGGTTATACCGCCTTGCATTTTATTCTTATTATTTACTTTAGTTTAAATCTGGCTTCAAAAACCCCTTTTCTTTTATTGTTTTCTTTGAACGTAAGTTTTAAACTATTAACTTATAAACTAAAACCCAATCCCTGAGGACTCGACCCTTGCTAACTACTATACTTACAATTTATCTTTTTAGTGCAAGGTTAAATAAGATACACTCTTTTGGGTGCATCACTTATCTTGCAAGCATGTTGCCGATACTGTCTTCTCTGGCTGCGCCTCTAAAACCTATCTTTCTGCAATAGACACCGACCCATTTTCTTGTAAAACATGTGCCTTGTCTTGCAAGCATGTCTCCTCTATCATAAACTCTTCTTGCATCTCTTCCACTGGTCTTTCTGCAACTGTTACTGACCCATATTCTGCCAAAACCTGTGCCTTATCTTGCAAACATATCTCCGTCTCTCGCTGACTACAATCCTCATAACCTCTAAAATCACTTGTTCTATCACCCGACTCATTCCCACTTTCATCTTCACTCTCGCCCCTCATGTCCTGATGGCAAGGTGATTGTTTCTTTTCGGCTAACACTACAACTGTCTCTGCGTCACTGCTTCTAGCATCTTCCTCTGATTCACTTACCTTCCAGTACTCTTTGAAATTCTTCGAATAATGCAAAGATGAAGAAAAATCACTCGAAATTTGAAGAGGGAAAGCCTCACCATTAGCAACACAAGAGCATGTCCCATGAAAAGAGATTGGTTTCGAGCATGAGACAAGAATCCTCGCTTCATCGAATCTATCTCTCGATAAAGTCTTATCATCAACCGCAATGAATTTCCCCCACTTTTCAGCAAGTTTCATGAAAAATTCTAAATTCCAATATCACAACGGAACCCTCTCCACCTTAATCCAAACAAAATAGTCCTGAGCCGCATCAATCGGTTCCCATTCGCAAACCTCACAAAACGAATCATTTTTCCATCTATGAGCATTGTTGAAGAAGTGTAAGCGTTCCTCTTAACTCGCGAAAGAGATAAGCACTCCCTTACAATCTAAGATGGCAACCTTACAACCCATAATACCTTGACCCTTAAAAAAGTCTTCTAAAATTTTCGGGTTGGTGATTTCATGCAAAGAGCACACAGCAGATAATAATAACCACTCATCTGAACTTGCTACCTCTCCTAGTTCAATGACTTTCGGCGAAGAAGTTCTTACCAGATCTACTTGACGAGCATCACCAAATTGTGAGTCAACAGTACCACCAACCATGTTATTGATTGCTTTCTTTGTTGTGTTGTCACTATCACCACATCTCCTATCGCTTCTTCTTTCCTCCACACAGTGAGATTGCTCTAAATCAGCAATACTTAACACAGGATTGTAAGGAGAAATCCTTACGGCAATAGGATTCAGTTCTTCCTCGATCTCCCTCCCACTTTTATCCAAAGCAAACTGATTCCCGATATCCTGTCTCTGTCCCGAACCTTCCTTATCGCGGCTACCTTCAGGATTGATAGCTACTACCGTATCAGATACAACAAACTTTCCTTCCCTATGGTTCACCCTATTAACAGAAGATCCATCACCTTGTTTCTGGTTTTTTTTGGCTATACCAGAACTCTTACTTGTACCAGGTTTCTCCACAATCTGATAGGCCGCGTTCTCCCCGCTAGGTTTGTCCATTAACGCTTGGACATACGATCTGTCGTCTCTCCTTGACCCTCTCGACATAGGCCTTCCCTCATGGTTTCTGTTAATAGGTCTTTTCTCATACGAAAAACCCTTGTTAGATCTATTACCAGGGCCAAACCATGCCCTTGTCAAAACCAATCTTCTCTCCAAAATGTAATCACCATCACAACGAACGATCAATCGCCTTGCATCCGCACCTACCACTCGAATAAAACCAAAAAGATTATTACGCCTAGGTCTCCTTTTCTTCGAAATAAAAAGATCATATACCCTTGCTACTCTCCCAAAATAATCTGACAATGGTTTAAAACGAACCTGAGTACTTAGATTATCAATGAACAACGTCACAATCTCATTGTTATCAACATCCCAAACGTCTTTGATCGAACTGCTAAACCTAGAAGAAGAGTTGCGCCTGTGAGGAGTCGCCTCTCTCAAGTCTCTCATTTTTTTTAATATAAACATAAAATTTGGACCATTTCTCAATTTGTGCGTGTCATCCTTGCGCAGGGGCCATGCTAATCTTCTCCTTATCATTCCAATTTTATCGGATGTCCCTGAATTAAATAATAATTTTTTATTTTAAAATTTTAATAATATTAATATTAATATAATTTTTTTTAATTATGAAATTAAATTATTATAATTATTTATGTATGAATTACGTAATACAAATTCATTTTCAATTGTTATTTATATGCATTTTTAAATATATTTACATCTTATTATATAATACATATTTTTATATATAGAAGGTAAAAAATAATAAATGAAAAATATTAATAAAAATTAATTTTAAATTAAATTTTATTTAATAATAATTTATTTATTTATAAATTTTAATTATATTAATATAATTATATTTTTTTTAATTATGAAAATTAAATTTATGATAATTGTTTATTTATAAATTACGTAATACAAATGCATTTTTAATTATTATTTATATGCATTTTTTAACATATTTATATCTTATTGTATATATTTATTTATAGGAGGTAAAAAATAATAAATGAAAAATAACAAAATAAAATTGTGGTTTGTATTTTATTCTCTTGTTGGGTCGACTTTCTCAAATAGGTTAGCAACAAGTTCTTTTTCTTTTGTTTTGTTAAATTAATGAATTACTAACTCATTTTTATATTTTATTTTGCAAATTTAATTATTCAAATAAAAATAACTAAAAAAAATTATGGTTTATATTAATTCTCTTGAATGATTAGTTTTCTCACTCTAACTAGCAACAAGTTTTTTTTTAAATCTTTTTTCGAGCGAATCAGGTATGAACCAATCTCTCTAAATATATCATTTAAAAATAAAATAATATAATATAAACTAAAAAAAAACTAAAAAAAAAAAAACTTAAAACTAAAAACTAAAAAAATGAAAACTAAAAAAATAAACTAAAAATATATAATAAAAAAAAAACTTGCCATGTGATCATTAGAGAAATTTTCAACTTTCTCACACTGGTTAGCAGCAAAATCATTTTTTTTCTTTTTAAAATTTTTTTTGCGAGTGGATAGGGTACGGATCCTAAATCGACCTGTGAATCAACGTGCGGATCGATCCCTTTAAATACGTCATTTGAAAATAAAGTAAAAAGCAATTAATAAATTAATATAAACTAAAAAAGAAAAAACTAAAAAAAATTAATAAATTAATATAAATAAAAAAAATTAACACATGTCGAGCAAAGAAAGCTTGACATGTGTCAAACTAAGAACCTTTTAAGAGATTTTATATATATATAATAATTAAGAAATTAATATAAATTAAAAAATTAAAATTAAAAAAAAATGGCACATGTCAAGCATAAAATATTTGACATGTGTCGAACTAAGAACCCTATGCTTGACATGTGTACCTTTAAGATTTTTTTTATATATAAAGTATAGATATAATATAAAATATATATATTATAAAACTTATTTATTTATAAAAAAATTTATATATTAAGTATAAACTTACATATTATATAAATAATTAAAATTTATATTATGATCTAAAACAGATTACTGTAATTTTTTTTTTTTTACTTTTTAAGCTTAAAAATGAAAAATTATAACTTTAAAGATTAAATAATTAAAAAAAAAATTAAAAAAATTCTATTATCAAATAAATCTGTTTAACTAAAGTTTTTAATAGAATTGTAGTTCTTATTTATAAATTAGATATCTAATTTTCCTCAGGCATCGAAGAGGCCTCCCCCTTAGAACATAATTTTATTCCCTCTACATCGCATTCATCAATTCTCACTATGCCAGAAGCTGAATGCCCAGCAACTGCACAAGAAGGATCGAATTCTAATGAAGGAGATCAGAAATGCAGTGACCCAAATGAAGAGAAATTTGGGTATGATCATGAGAGAATTTTTGTTGGTGATGGTCCTTCAAGAGAATCTGTTTGTGAAGTTGAAACTGCCTTCACTGCTTTCAAATCCGACTGGTTCTCTAGTAGCAGTTCTGCTAGTGTTGGTGGAGCAGAAGGCCTTAATGGGACCCAGGAAAGCAAACACACAACACAGTCTTGTTCTAGTTCAGGCTTGGAAGATGAGAGAAATTTTACCTTTTCTGCAACATCAACTTCTGGGCAAGGTAGCTTATCATTTAGAAAGCGTCAGCTTCAAAAGAAAAGTAAGGTGAAAATTGGTAATGCTTCATTTATTATAACTCCGAGCACAGATGTTAAAGGAGGGTCTTCCTCTGTCCAATTTTCACCTTGTGATCCAGTACAGTGTGAACAAAAAGATAAATCTACATACCATAGCAAAAAGGAGAATGAACAATTCAAACAAGGTTCTAACTCCAATACTGCTGCAGTCCATGAAGCCTGTGAGATGTGGCGAGTGGCGACTGAGGTATCTTGATGACTGATTAGCATTTAATAATGTCTACGATAGGTTTCTCTGGATTATTTTTTGCTGATGTGATTTCCTGTTAATTAATGTTGCTCTGAGAAATGGGATTGATATTTATATGTGGAAGATTTGAATTTGTATCAGGGGAAATCAAGCTTATAGAAATGATAATTTGTCTAAAGCTGAGAAATTTTACACACAGGGGATCAACTTGTCCCCTCAAATGAGACTTCATGGTGCTCCATCAAGCCTCTTGTGCTTTGCTATATCAACCGTGCAGCCACTCGGATATCTCTTGGAAGGATGAGGGAAGCTTTGGCAGACTGTCTGATGGCTGCTGCTCTTGATCCCAATTTTCTCAAAGTTTATGTCAGAGCTGCCAAGTAAGGCCCTGAAATTTGTGTTTGCTCTGTGATTTATTTAGTTTGTTCAGCAATTTTTTTGTATTCCTTGAACTGGATTGTCTTATTAAGTGGCTATTCTACTTAGGATGCATTCAGCACTTTAATTGGTCTGCATGGCTAATGGTGTAGTTTATATATATATATATATATATATATATATATATATATATATATATATATATATATATATATATATATACGGCAATTACTATATTGAAGTTTGGAAGCATCTAGTTGGACTTGGAAATCATACAGGTCTTGCTGGAGCTATAAATAAAATGGAATTGAAGAAGAATTTGGTTTTGGTGAAATAGCTGTACTGGTTATTGATGAACTTGGTATGTTAGCCAAGATGTGTTAATTTGGGAAATCTTGCTTGGAGCTTATGACTAAGATTTTGGGTACATCATGCTCTAACCTTATCTGTTATTAACTAGAAGATTAGCTTTTCTTTAAAACTAATTTCGCATTGGTCAAAAATTCAGTGAAATTAACAATGTTTTATCATTCTCGATGCTTAAATATTTATATGGACTGCTATAAGAAAAAAAAATATTTATATGAGGGGTTAAAAGGTTGTTGCTAAAGCTACTAAAATCCTCAAGAACGTTATTCAAAGGAGAGGGGTTGATTGCCCTTTTCATCTAAGAATGCCTTGTCTATGCATAAAAATGTTATATATGGTACTAAATTTTTTCACTAATTCCTATGAGGAATGATGCTATTCTAAAATACATGTGTGCAATTTGCAGTTGTCACCTTTTGCTGGGGGAAACTGAAAATGCCATCTGGTATTTTAATAAATGCTTAGGTTCAGGAGTTGATGTGTGCTTGGATCGTCGAATTACAATAGATGCCGCAGATGGCCTCCAAAAAGCTCAGGTATGCAACATTTCAGGTCTATATGTTATCATCATTGAGCAAGTGTCGGCCTTGTATAGGTTGGACCCATGAAGCTTACCTTATTATTATACAAGAGAAAAGGAGAAGGGGCTTATTCCACTTGCTTACTAGGGTTGGAAGCAATATTAAGTCTTCGAGACCCCATAAGTCATGGAGTGCATAAGTTATTATAATGCTTATTTACGAATATATTTTATCAAATTGCATATGATGACTGGATAATAGAGGCCTATCCACCTATCGCACTTTGGTTTCGAGTTGGATGCCCCCAAGATCGACTGTTATCTTGATAAGTTCTAGGAGATAAATGGTAGAAGTGAACTGAGAAATAGGAAATGGAAGGTTTCTCAAATGAATATGTCATTGTTTTATTAGTAAGCTTCACAGCAGTGTCCTCATCTCTTGATTTTTGAACATTGTCATGTCTAGTACTTGGTAAAAGTGTCAGGTTAATGAAATTGTGGTAGTCTGTAGATTCTGGTCAATAAATTATAGCCACCTTGGAGGAAACCCTTTGGACTAGTAAGATTCCAGTTTGTTACAAGTGAATGGAAATTTCCAATATTGTGCGTAATTTTGCCGTTATGAGGTCATTCGTTCTTTCCTTGCCCATACAGGCTATGTTACATGGACTCGGGTTCGGGTGTCCGACACGGGTATGTATCTAAGGGTCCGACTCGTCTTTTGCTTAAAGTTTTGGACACTCAGAGTCGGCTAAAAAGTGTCCGAAAATAGGATACGGATACGGGGATACGTTATTTAAAAAAATATCATAAAAATATTTTTTTATTTAAACCAAACCCAATACACATAACCCAAACCCATAATATATTTGGTCCCACTCCCATTGGGCCATGGGCCATCTCAGGTCCCAACCCATCCATAAACCATAAGGCCCTTTCACTCTTTCACTTCTTCAATCTTCAGTGCCCTAGTGCCACCCAATGTTGAAATACGAGAAGTCCAGAAGAGGTTGGAGAAGACAACTTTTTACTCTTTGGAGCTAAAGTTCACGAGATTGCGTATGCTGGCATGGTCAGATCATTGGTTTTCCTTTTTTGTTTTGATTCTTTACCTCTACCTCATTCTTCTCTTCTCTCCAAACTCTCTCTCCAGCACCCTAAAACCAGAACCAGAACCACCGTACCTCAAAGCTCAGCACCGAGTTCGACTCGAATTCCGTGTCTGTACCCGTGTCGTGTCGTGTCGACACGGGTACGGCACCCTAAAGTGCCGAGTCCATGTAACGGAGCATACAGGTTTGAAGATTCTCTACATGAGCAAATTATTCTGCATTTGTTTGGATGTGAAATAGGACTTAAGGGTTAGGGGTTAATGACTAATGATAACTATAGAAAATATAATTATTTTGCCACTTTTTATGCATTTAAATTGGCTAAGTCTTTGAGGATTTTATTATAATTTTATTAGTTTTAGATGTTTTTATATTTATTATATTTATCCATTTTATGTTTAAAATAGTTATTTAGTTATTATTTATGTGTTTTTATAGGTCCAAGGTGATCTAGAGTTTCGAGGTGCAAAATGATGAAAAATGGTGCAAAGCAATGAGCAAGCAGATTCGACCTCCGAAGCTTCTTTCAAGAAAAACTTGATCTTAACGTTTTCATTTGAAAAAACTTCCTTCATGATTTTTGAATCTGACTTCCGTACCTTTCCAACGGTATTTTACTTGTCAAAATCGAACAAGATTTTCCCATCCAAATCAGCTAACGAAGTTCGAGAAGACGACAGAATCTGCAGGCAAGAACCAGCGAGTTGGGGCCGCGGCCTAGGGCCATGGCGCCGGGGAGGCAGAAAGTTGGGGCCGCGGCGCCGAAACACATAAAAAAATTTTAAAAATCCTACACTTACCTGGTTTGCTTGCACGCGAAGTTTCGGACTCCAGGGGCCTTGGGCACTTTAAATATGACTCTTTAAGGCTAAAATAAAGAGAAGTGGATACCTAGAAACCTAATTCTATGAAGAAAATAGTTGCTATCAAAATTCTCTCAAGAAGATTGGAAGATTCAAGATTCAAGAATTGACAACTCTTAGTTTTCTCTTTTCTTTTCTTTATTTTTCTTGTGTTGTTGATGATGGTGAAAATATTTGAATATTTGTTTCATTAATTATCATGAACTAAATTTCTTTTACTAGGATTTCAATAGAATTCAATACATAGTTTGAATTTACTTTCTCTCTCTAGTTTGATTTAATGGTTTGTTGAGTTGTTTATGCATTCTTGTACTTAATGCTTTTAATTGCTTGATCACCAATTAAACTGATTTGTTAACCTAAATACAAGTTGAAAAAGGGAGTTTAGTGTTAGACATGGATTGCATAACACATGTTTCATATTCATTTATTAGGATGAATTGATCTGCAGGTAGTGTAGGAATACACTTACTTTTCATGTGTAACTATTGTTAGAGCCTAAGCTTAATGAGTTCACCTTTAATTCAATTGTCATACGAATATAGTTAATTGGTTAAGAATGATATTTTTATGAGACCATCGGAAAATCTTTATAAATAAGATAGAACTCTAGGTTAACAATTCAGAATCATTATTCAAGTGAAGAGGTTGAGAGAGATTAGTGTTGAGGGAAGTTGTAATCCTAGTTTTTTTTTAATTAATTGAATTCATCTTTTTAATTTACTTGATTTTAATATTAGTTTTTTTAATTTAGTTTTTAATTATCATCTTTAATTAGTTGTTTAGATAAGATTAAGTTGTGTTAATTTTAGTATTTAGCAAATTTAGTAGCAATTCCTCGTGGGTTCGACACTTTACTTTCACTTTATTACTTGTTTGCGATACGTGCACTTGCGTGGTGAAATCTAACAACAAGTTTTTGGCGCCGTTGCCGGGAAATTGTATATTATTTTTGTTAATATTAATACCAAGCAACCTTAGTCTTAATGTAAAGTTTCTTTTTCTTTCTTATTTTTAGGAACTCTTGATCGTGGTATGCGAAGAGCTCGAAGTCTGGAACTTATCCCTTTTGATCCAGAACTAGAAAGAACTTTACATCGACTTCAAATGGAGAATTTACAAGCTTCAACTCACACCCGTAACGAGACAAAGACCTTGCGAGAGTATGGGGTTCCTTTCATGCAAAACCTTCAAACTAATATTCGGATGCCTGCCATCCAGGCAAATACTTTCGAGATAAAGCCAGCCATCCTTCAGATGATCCAAACTTCAGTTCAGTTTGGCAGCTTACCGAACGATAATCCGAATTCTCACATCGTGAATTTCCTGGAGGTTTGCAATTTTTTCAAACAAAATGGTGTTTCTGATGATGACATTAGATTGAGACTCTTCCCTTTCTCAGTTTGAAATAAGGCTAAGAGTTGGTTGAATTCCCTTCCTGCTGGCTCCATTACTATTTGGGCTGATCTAGCCCAGAAATTTCTTGCCAAATATTTTTCTCCTGCCAAAACAGCTAAGATGCGGAATGATATCACATCTTTTATGCAGTATGACTCAGAATCATTATATGAAGCTTGGGAAAGGCACAAATATATGCTCTGACGATGTCCTCATCATGGGATACCTGACTGGCTTCAGGTAAACACTTTTTACAATGGCTTAATGGGTCCTATTGGAAGTTCTATAGATGCTGCATCAGGTGGGGAACTCATGGGAAAAGAAATTGATGAAGCTTATAATTTAATTATCAATGGTCCACTAAGCGAAATTTGCCAAAGAAAGCTCCCGGCGTTTATCAGTTGGATGAGATCAGTGCCTTATCGGCACAAATGGCTGCTTTATCCAAGAAATTTGACACTATAAGTGTGCATTCAGTCCAAAACCCATTTATAACATGTGAATTTTGTGGGAAATGACACAACAGTGATAGATGCCCAACAAAGGCTGAATCTGCTCAATGTGTGGGAAACTATAATAGGCAGCAGAACAACCCATATCCAAACGATTATAATCCAGGTTGGAGCAATCAGCAAAACTTTTCTTGGAACAACCAAGGGCCATCATCACAAGCTAAGCAAGTAGTCCCTCCTGGTTTTCAAGCACAAGCCAGGGCTCCTGTCCAAGAAAAGAAGACATCTATGAAAGAGATGTTTATGCAATTCATGGCAAGAACTGATAATCTCATTTAGAATCACTCAGAATCACTTCAGGAGCATAAAACATCACTTCGAAGTCAAGCTGAAATACTTCAAGGTCAAGCTGAATTACTTTGAATTCAAACAGCATCACTTAAGAATCTTGAAACACAAGTGGGCCAGCTTGCTAATGCGATTAATAATCGCCCAATGGGATCTTTTCCAAGTGATACTATGACCAATCCTAAGAGCTATAGGAAAGAGCAATGCAATGCCATTACATTACATTACATTAAGAAGTGGGAAAGAAGTAGAAATGGGTAGCAAGAAGCATAATGAGAAAATTCAATAAAAGAAGCCTCCAGTCTATCCACCACCACCCTTTCCTCAGCGTCTTCAAAAAAAAGTGTCAGAATAGCCACCTAAGCCTCTTGAAGTGAAAAATTTGGGGGAAAAAGAAATTAAAAAAGCTCAAGAAGAAGAGAATAAGCCTCCATTATACCCACCATCACCTTTTCCTCAGCACATTCAAAAGCAAAAACTTGACAAGCAGTTTCAGAAGTTTCTTGAGGTATTCAAAAAGCTTCATATTAATATACCTTTTGCTGAAGTTTTAGAACAAATGTCTAAATATATCAAGTTTATGAAAGAAATTTTATCTAAGAAGAGGTAATTGGATGAGATTGAGACAGTTGCACTTACTGAAGAGTGCAGCGCTATTATTCAAAAGAAACTCCCACCTAAACTCAAAGATCCTGGAAGTTTCGTCATTTCATGCGCCATTGGTGATAAATTTTTTGGTAAAATTTTATGTGATTTGGGGGGCGAGTATCAATTTAATGTCTCTTTCTATCTATCGCAAGCTTGGTTTGGGGGAAATAAAGTCCACTACAGTGATGTTGCAACTAGCCGATAGATCTATCAAACATCCGAGAGGCGTGATTGAAGATGTGCTAGTCAAGGTTGACAAATTCTTCTTTCCTGCTGATTTTATTGTGTTTGACATGGAGAAGGATAGTGAAATACCCATAATTCTTGGGAGACCATTCTTAGCCATCGGTAGAACTCTCATTGATGTGCAAAAAAGAGAACTTACCATGAGGGTTCTAGACCAACAGGTAACTTTTAAAGTTTTTAAGGCTATGAAGTTTCCTAACGAATTTGATGAATGTTTGGCAGTTAAAGTGGTGAACAATGATTTCAAATAAGCATTCAATGAAAATTGTTCCACTACACCACTTGAGACCGTTTCACATTCTACTTCCAAGATGCATGGATGTCACAATTTTGTGAATGCCAGTCCTCATAAAGCAAAGAAAAAAAAAGGGGCCAATGGTTCAAGTGGAAGGATGCCGGTTAATGGGCATGAGATAGTCAAGCCGATGACTATAAATCAAGGCTTCTTGGGAAGCAACCCAAGTTCTAGACTTTTTCTTTTATTTTTAAATTTTAATTTTTAGGATATTATTATTAATTTCTTTTTACTTTGTTTTCTTTTGTAGTGACTACTCACCCAACTTGGACAAGCATGATGTAGTCTAAGAGAAAAACTAAAGCTTCTCCTACGTTTCTTTCATTGATAAGGAAGTTTTTTTGTTATTACTTTTTTATTTCAAAACATTAAGAACAATGTTTGTTTTAACTTTGGGCGTGTGTCTTTAGATTTATTTTAGTTTGTGTGATTGTCTAATTACTTTAGGAGTCTAAAAAAAAAAAAAATTGTTTTTGCTATAGATATATTGCACTTAGTATGATGGAATCCTTATCCAATGATTAATATTAGTTATTAATTTGTCTTGATTCTTGGGAAAACATAAGCATGAGAAGAATTTGTGTTAAATTCTTTTCTTAGTTTCATGTTAGGATGTGATTTCACAAATTGAGCACTTACTCTCTTACTTAGATTTGCATTGTTTATTTAAAGACTGATTATGTTGATGTGAATTGCGATTATGTCTAGAACTTAGAATTTGTTTGATTCTCTCTTGAGGTGAAATCCTAGACAACACTAAGTTGAGAAAGTGATTTAGGTCATCTTTGGATCGTTTGAGCCTTTCAAGCTTACCTTTATATATAATTATCCTTAGTCTACCTCTTTGTGCCTATTGATATATTTATTTTCTTTGATTGCCACATCTTTTAGCCTAGCCAAATAAGAAAAACCATGATTAATCCTCACTACATAGGCATGTGATGATATTACAGGAAACAATTATGAGGCATGTCGAATTTGGGTGAAATGGTGATATAAAAAAAAAATTATGGTTTTTCGAAAACGAAGAATAGAAGAAAAAAAAGTGAATAAATTGGTGAAGCAAAAAAGGAAGTGTATTCAAAGAAGAAAGTATATAATTTGAGAAAAAGACTATGGCTTTCAAAAATTCTGAAGAAAAAAAAAATGTAAAGTGTCTATGGGTGAACTTAAACCGAAATATATATTTATCTTACCTTGACCCTAGCCTTACATTACAAGCTTAATAAAGACCTACTTGATCCTTGACGAAGTGTTAGTCTACATTAGTAGAGAAAGAGATGAAAAGCAAACATATGAGAATCTAGTACTATAATTCGTATTTTGCATTGACATAAACTTATTTAGATTGCATGTAATGATTTGCAAAGAGATTATATACACACGCACTGAAAATCTATTCAAGCATGAAGTTTACGATTGAATTGAATCATGAATTTGGATTATGTTTATGTTCTACTTTGAATCAGGATTTTGATATAACTTTTGAGGAAATTTAAGAAATCATTGTTTGGGTGCATTTATCTTGAGTGATGTTTTGTGTCGTGTTATTTAGTTAGTTTATTTTGTTTTGTTTTGTTTTGCTCGAGGACTAGCAAAATCTTAAGTTTGGCGGTGATAACTCTAGGAAATATAGTTATTTTGCCACCTTTTATGCATTTAAATCGGCTAAGTCTTTGAGGATTTTATTAGGATTTGATTAATTTTAGATGTTTTTATATTTATTTTATTTATCTATTTTCTATTTAAAATAGTTATTTAGTTATTATTTATGTGTTTTTATAGGTTCAAGGTGATCTGAAGTTTCGAGGTTCAAAACAATGAAAAATGGTGCAAAGCAATGAACAGGCAGATTCGACCTTTGGAGCTTTTTTTAAGAAAAACTTGATCTTAATGTCTTCATTTGAGAAAACTTCCTTCATGACTTTTGAATTTGACTTTTCATACCTTTCCAACGGTATTTTACTCGTCAAAATCGGACAAGATTTGCCCATCCAAATCAGCTGACGAAGTTCGAAAAGACGACAGAACCTGCAGGCAGCAACCAGCGAGTTGGGTCCGCGGCCTAGGGCCATGGCGTCGGGGAGGCAGAAAGTTGGGGCCGCGGCGCCAAAACACGTAAAAAAAATTTTAAAATCCTGCACTTACCTGATTTGCTTGCACGCGAAGTTTCGGACTCCAGGGGCCTTGGGCACTTTAAATATGACTTTTAAAGCTAAAATAAAGAGGATTGGATACCTAGAAACCTAATTCTCTCAAGAAGATAGTTGCCATCAAAATTTTCTCAAGAAGATTGGAAGATTTAAGATTCAAGAATTGATAACTCTTAGTTTTCTCTTTTTTCTTCTTTATTTTTCTTGTGTTGTTGATGATGGTGAAACTATTTGAATATTTGTTTTCATTAATTATCATGAACTAAATTTTTTTTACTAGGATTTCAATGAAACTCAACACATAGTTTGAATTTACTTTCTCTCTCTAACTTGATTTAATGGTTTGTTGAGTTATTTATGCATTCTTGTACTTAATGCTTTTAATTGCTTGATCACCAATTAAACTGATTTGTTAACCTAAATACAATTTGAAAAAGGGAGTTTAGTGTTAGACATGGATTGCATAACACATGTTTCATATTCATTTATTAGGATGAATTGATTTGCAGGTGGGGTAGGAATACACTTATTTGTCATGTGTAACCATTATTAGAGCCTAAGTTTAATAAGTTTTCCTTTAATTCAATTATCATAGGAATATAGTTAATTGGTTAAGAATGATATTTTTATGAGACCATGAGAAGATCCTTAAAAATAAGATAGAACTCTAGGTTAACAACTCAAGATCATTATTCAAGTCAAGAGGATGAGAGAGATTCAAGCGAAGTGTTGAAGAAAGTTGTAATCCTATAATTAATTGAATTTATCTTTTTAATTTACTTGCTTTTAATATTAGTTTTTTTTTTTAATTTAGTTTTTAATTATCATCTTTAATTAGTTGTTTAGATAAGATTAAGTTGTGTTAATTTTAGTATTTAGCAAATTTAGTAACAATTTCTCATGGGTTCGACACTTTACTTCTATTTTATTAGTTGTTTGCGATACGTGTACTTGCAGAGTGAAATCTGACAACAACTAACCATGATCAAAGTAGCTGATGGGATAAAAGTCCAATAGTCCTTAATTTGGGTTAGTGGAGCAAATCAAAACCTCTAAATAGAGAACAAATAGACTTGTCCAAGCCTCCTACTTGATTCAAAAAGAAATCAACTCACCCTATAACGCTCAATGTTACAAATATATATATATCTACACTCATACACGCTCTGGCCTTGCTTTTTTCCTAAAGCGCCTAAGTCAGACTCATTTGACGCTTCAAAGTAGGAATGGATATAGGGTGTGACGGTGTAACCCAACCAAATATAAATAAAAACTACAGAAAAAATTGAACACAGTCACATTGGACACATACCTATGTCTAACATTCAAAGTCAAGTCTGATCGAAACAGGTTACAAAGATAAGTAAACAGAAATTTTCTTGTTTTCATTTGATAGGATAGAAAATATAATGGTGTTTATATCGCAAATTGGTTCGATTTTTAAGTATTAAATTATTAAATTTCACTTGATTCTTTCGATGTACTGCTTTATATAAAAAGAATTTGAAATCGAATAACTATTTTCAAACTCGCTTGTTAGAAAATATATTTAGGCTTGCAATAACAAAATAGAACCGATTGAAGCTTAGGAATTTGAGTAATAGAATTGGAGTGGCTCAGGCTTCTAGTTGAGTGCTTAAGCTCTACAAGGCTGAGATTACTAGACTACTAGTGGTATGCTTTGCTGCCTGATTATTGGTGAAGTGTATTTTCTTCTTATTTTTCTTCGTCTCTGTGTATGTGTGTGTGGGTTGGAGGGGGTGCAGGAGTTCTCCTTGGCTTGATAATAAGGTGTGGTGACTGATTCTGTGTTTTTTTGCAAATCGTTGCGCAATACTTTTGGAACAAAAGTCATCCATTGCAGCAGCTAGTGCATTAGATATGATTGCTGAGGCCTTGTCTATTAGTTCATATTCTGAAAAATTGCTTGAAATGAAGGCAGAGGCTCTTTATATGGTCTGTGCTCTTTCGACTTGTAATTCCATTTAGTTTCTCCTTTTCCTTCCCCCCCTTTAAGGTTTTCATATCATTATTCTTTTCATTAAGCATTTCGTTTGTATGCCATAAGCAACAATCTAAGTTTGAATTGCAATTTTTTTTTTTGGTCTCTTGCAGCTGAGGAAATATGAAGAGGCAATTGAGTTGTGTGAGAAATCTCTTTTTGTTGCTGAGAAGAATTTTTCTAAAGCAGATACTGATAACCAGTTAGCAAGCATAGATGGTTCTGGATGTTATTCTATTGCAATGTTGTGGAGGTGGCACTTGATGTCCAAGTCGTACTTCTACATGGGAAAGCTTGAGAAGGCACTTGATTTACTTCAGAAGCTTGAGCAAGTGTGTTAGCAGAATGGCCACCTTGCTGTCTTGATAAGTTAAAGAAGAACATAGTTTTTTGTGTTGTTTTTTGGTATTGCCTTGTAAGCTGAAATGACAGCAGTGGTTGTAAAGTTGTTTGAATTATGTTACCAACTTGTAAGTTTGATTGAATACAAGACATGTAGTAGGTAAAAGCTAGTTGTTTTTTGTCTATGTATACAACTAAAGAAGAATGAAAAAAACAGATTATTGCAGCTTATGCTTCTGTGCTTGTGTGTGTTCTCTGCTCTCGTTTTCCTTCTTCCTTCTTCCTTGTGACTTGCATGCTTGACATTCAATATGGTATCAGAGCTTGCTTCTTGAGGGATCTGAGATATAAAAACACATATTAGAGAAAGAGTTATTGAGAGAAAACAAAGAAGAACATCTCCCAAATAGAGCCTGTCACTGCCTTTGCTGAAACATGTCTGCCAGCAGCTTCTCAACACCTTCTCCTCCTCAGTTTACAGGTGAAAATTACAACATTTGGATGGTGAAAATGAAGCCATACCTGAGAGCACACGACCTCTGGGAAGTAGTGGAGTCAGGAAGGGATCCTACCCCATTGAGAGGTAATCCTACACTGGCTCAGATGAAACAGCACAGTGAGGAAGTGGCTAAGAAGTACAAAGCCATGTCTTGCCTCCAAAATGGAGTTTCAGATGCTATCTTCACAAGGATCATGGCTTGTGATTCACCAAAGCAAGCTTGGGACAAGCTAAAGGAGGAGTTTCAAGGTTCTGAGAAGACTAGGCAGCAACAACTCATCAACCTGAGAAGAGACTTTGAAAACCTGAAAATGAGAGAAAATGAAACTGTCAAGCAATATTCAGACAGGATCATGGCCATTGTTAATGGCATCAGGTTGCTTGGTGATGAGTTCAGTGACAAAAGAGTAGTTGAGAAGGTCCTCACCACCCTTCCAGAAAGGTATGAGGCAAAAATCTCTTCTCTTGAAGATTCAAGAGACTTGGGCAGTATTTCCTTGTCTGAGCTGATAAATGCTCTCTATGCTCAAGAGCAAAGAAGAGCAAGCAGACAGGAGGAGCACACTGAAGGTGCTTTTATGGCCAAAAACAAAGAGAAAGAGGGAAGTTCTTCTTGCAAAGGAAAGAAGAATTATGGTGACAGAAAGGAGAAGCAGAGAAAGGACAGAGAGAGTACCAAAGATGGTGGAAAAAGGAAATATTCACCATGCTCTCATTGCAAAAAGTCCACACACCTGGAAAGATACTGCTGGTTTAGACCAGACATCCAATGTCGAGCTTGCAAACAAATGGGACATATGGAGAGAGTTTGCAAAAACAAAGGTCAGCAACAACAAAACACACAGGCTCAACTTGCTGATGGAAATCAACAGCAGGAGGAGCAAATGTTTGTTGCATCCTGTTATGCAACCAGCAGTGAGACCAAGATGAAATGGCTAGTAGACAGTGGCTGCACAAACCACATGATTTCAGATGAATTCATGTTCAAGGAGATTGATAGATCTTGCAACTCAAGGATCAGAATAGGAAATGGAAGCTACATTGAAGCAAAAGGCAAAGGAGATGTGATAGTCAACACACCATCAGGTAACAAGCTCATTACTGATGTCCTATTAGTACCTGAATTAGATCAAAATCTGCTCAGTGTAGGCCAGTTGTTAGAGAAGAATTACTCTGTTATCTTTAAGAACAAAGTATGCATGATCTATGATCCAACTGGTTGTGAACTCATTTCCACTGAAATGAGTGACAGAAGCTTCATTCTAGATTGGAGTTCCTTGATTTCTTCTGCATGTACCAGTACTGTAGATGAAACATCTTTGTGGCATAGGAGACTTGGACATGTAAGCTACAGCAAATTGAATCATCTATACAAGAATGAACTTGTTTTAGATATGTCACATGTATATGAACATAATGATGTTAGAACCGAAACAGAAATAGAATAGGCCAAGAGAACTAAACAGAAAAGAGAGGTTTTGGAAAAGTGTATTGACTGTCAGCCCCCCTTCCCTTTTTATATTAATCTTTGTATGCTATACATGGAAAGCTCATCATATCTCTACACTGTAATCCCTAATGTTCAGCCTAAATATCTGGTATCTAATCCCTAATGTTCAGCCTAAATATCTGGTATCTAATCCCTAATGTTCAGCCTATATACATGGGAATTAATCCCTAATGTTCAGCCTATATACATGGGAATTAATCCCTATTATTCAGCTTATACATATGGTAAAATAGACAGCTAATAGTCCTAAATAGATATGGTAACAAATGATGTGTGTGAAGTGTGTCAACTGGGAAAACAGTCCAGACTACCATTCCCAGTAGGCAAGGCCTAGAGAGCAACAGAAAAGCTGCAGTTAATACACACTGATGTGTGTGGCCCTATGAGGACTTTGTCTCTAAATGGAAGTAGGTACTTCATTCTGTTTATTGATGACTACACCAGAATGTGTTGGGTGTATTTTTTAAAACTGAAATCTGAGGTTGCCTCAATGTTTTGGAAATTCAAAGCTTATGTTGAAAATCAGTCTGAATGTAAACTGAAAATCCTCAGGTCAGACAATGGAACTGAGTATACCTCAGACAAGTTTGAAAAGTTTTGTGCAGTTGCTGGTATTGAGCATCAGCTCACTGTCACTTATAGTCCACAGCAAAATGGGGTCAGTGAAAGAAAGAAAGAATAGAACTGTGATGGAGATGGCAAGGTGTTTGCTATTTGAAAGGAACCTGCCTAGGAAATTTTGGGCAGAGGCAGTTAATACTGCAGTGTATCTGCAAAATAGGCTCTCCACAAAACCTTTGAAGTCCAAGACTCCACATGAGGCCTGGTTTGGATCTAAACCCTCTGTGCTTCACCTAAATGTGTTTGGCTGCATTTGCTATGCCCTTATACCAGGGGTAAAAAGGGACAAGCTGGACAAGAAGTCTCAAGTAGGGATCCTCATTGGTTACAGCAACAAAAAAAAGGGATATAGAATCTTCATTCCCTCCACAGAGAAGATCATTGTCAGCAGGGATGTGAAGTTCAATAAAGCTGTTGTTTGGAACTGGGAAACATCTCAAGTTGATTCCACTGAAACTGAGCAAACTGAAAATGTCTTGACACAAGAACAAGAAGAAAATGCAGAAGGTGAAGACTCAGAAAAAGATCATCCTGTGAGAGGCACCAGACCACTCTCAGATGTTTATGAAAGGTGCAACATTGCTGTCATAGAGCCAGCAGATTATGAGGAGGCTTCTAAGACAGATGAGTGGAATCAAGCCATGCAGGAAGAGATAGATATGATTCAAAAGAATCATACTTGGACTTTGGTTGATAGACCAAGCAATAAGAAAGTGATTGGTGTGAAGTGGGTTTACAGGACCAAGCAAAATGTTGATGGTTCTGTTAACAAGCTAAAAGCCAGACTAGTGGTAAAAGGGTATGCTCAGCAATTTGGAGTGGACTTCTCTGAAACCTTTGCCCCTGTGGCAAGGTTAGACACAATCAGGTTGCTGATAGCCTTGGCTGCTCAAAAGCAGTGGAAAATTTATCAGTTAGATGTAAAATCAGCCTTTTTGAATGGCTATTTAAATGAGGAGGTCTATGTTGAACAACCAGAAGGCTTTATTGTTGAAGGCAGTAAATTAAAAGTTTACAGATTGAAGAAGGCCTTGTATGGGTTAAAACAGGCGCCTAGAGCCTGGTATGAAAGAATTGATGAGCACCTTCTGAAGTTGGGATTCAAGAGAAGCATTAGTGAGCCAACCTTGTATGTGAAACAGCTGAAAGAAGATATGGTGATTGTATCTTTGTATGTGGATGACTTACTTGTGACAGGCAGCTATGAAAGCTCTGTGTTAGATTTCAAGAAACAGATGCAAGCAGTATTTGAGATGACAGACCTGGGTAAAATGACATATTTTCTTGGAATGGAGATCTTTCAGACACAAGTTGGCATATACATTGGCCAACAAAAGTATTCTTTGAAAGTTTTGAAGAAATTCAGCATGGAGAGTTGTAAGTCTGTTAGTACACCTGCAAATCTTGGTGAAAAACTCTCCAAGGATGATGGCTCTGAGAAATTTGATGAAAAAGTCTATAGAAGCTTAGTTGGTTGTTTGCTATACTTGACAGCAACAAGGCCAGATATTATGTTTGCTGTAAGTTTATTATCCAGGTTTATGCATTGCTGCAGCATTGTGCATTTTAAAGCAGCAAAAAAGGTGCTAAGGTATGTCAAAGGAACTATAAACTATGGAGTTTGGTTCTTGAGGAATGACAGACTTAAGCTAACAGGCTATACTGATAGTGATTGGGCTGGTTCAGCTGATGACATGAAAAGCACCTCAGGATATCTTTTTACTCTTGGTCATGGCTGTTTTGCATGGAGTTCAAAGAAACAGGACACGGTTGCCCAGTCAACAGCAGAAGCAGAATATATTGCTGCTGCTGCTGCTGTAAACCAAGCCATTTGGTTGAGAAAGTTATTAAGTGATCTAAATCTGGCTCAAGAGGAAGCAACAGAGATAAAATGTGACAATCAATCTGTTGTTGCAATTGCAAAGAACCCAGTTTTTCATGGAAGGACCAAGCACTTCAACATTAAGCTTCATTTTGTAAGGGAAGTGCAACAAAGCAATGAAATAACACTGGTTCATTGCAGTTCTGGAAATCAGTTGGCTGATATCTTCACCAAGTCTCTCCCAAAGACCAGGTTTGAATACTTAAGGAAGTTAATTGGTGTTGACAGCAAAGTAGCCAAGGAGGAGTGTTAGCAGAATGGCCACCTTGCTGTCTTGATAAGTTAAAGAAGAACATAGTTTTTTGTGTTGTTTTTTGGTATTGCCTTGTAAGCTGAAATGACAGCAGTGGTTGTAAAGTTGTTTGAATTATGTTACCAACTTGTAAGTTTGATTGAATACAAGACATGTAGTAGGTAAAAGCTAGTTGTTTTTTGTCTATGTATACAACTAAAGAAGAATGAAAAAAACAGATTATTGCAGCCTATGCTTCTGTGCTTGTGTGTGTTCTCTGCTCTCGTTTTCCTTCTTCCTTCTTCCTTGTGACTTGCATGCTTGACATTCAATAAAGTGGGATCTATGAAGGACAAGTAATACATTATCTTTTTGATGCATGATATATTTACATATTTCTATAGCTCTGTTCCTCCTGTCCTTCCATTTCATGCCATGCTTTATGATTCCTGATTCTGGTTGTAATTTTGTAGGTATGGCAGCAAAATTTTGGAAATGTCTGTTTCATTGGTTGTTACCATTCGAGAACTTTTGCGCCTTAAGGTATGTGATATAGCCCTTCATCAGGATGTTGTTCATTACGTTCATTTTCTCTTGAATATGGGATAGTTCAAGTTCTTAGGTGGTTCTTTGAATGAAGATAATGCTAATCCATGGTATTTTTCTGACCATAAGGCTTGACGTCAGTGGTATGATACACCATCAGACCCAAGTCTGCAGGAATGAATCCCATATCCTGCCTACCAGGGATAAGTCCCCCGAAATAGTTGCCTGGCAAAAACAAGAAAAAACCATATCATGTTTTCTGTGCTGGTGTTATTTGTGTGCATTCATCTGTCAAAATCACTGTGGTCTTTTCAATAGCGTCCTCTTAATGTTAAAGGTGATTGATAAGGATAACAGTACAGCATCAATAGTGTTATGAGAAGTGTTAGGAGAATCTGATGTTGGTGGAAAGATGGCATCAAAAAAGTTCACCTTGTTATTCATGGAGGGAATGATAAAACCAACTCATAGATTGTATTTTATGGTTGGTGATGTAAAGGATAATCCAAAACAACAAGATAAACACCAGTCAAACAAATCAACACAAGTCCAAGCAAATCAAACCACCAACAGCATCTCACAATATCAGGAAATCAAATAACAGATAACAGGATCAGATTACAAAGATCAGTTTCAAACTTTAAACAACAACAATCTTATCAGTTGTTCAAATGTAATCTTATCAGTTGTGCCTATGAGTGTATATATATATGAGAATTATGAATGAATAAAATTATCTTTTCTACTGTCAAATTACTTACCTTTACATGGTATCAAGAGCTGCAGCTTACAAGCCAACGATCCTATAATTTTTTTTCTTCCCTCTTTCATTCGTCCCTTTTCCAATGGCTGCCAACAACAACTCCACCCACAATACAAGCTCAACCACAGCTAAAACAGATCCCATTTCCATTAATGCTGCTGCACAACTTCCTCTGAAGTTAAACAATTCAAACTTCCCTTCCTGGCAAATTCAACTTTATTCCCTACTTGATGGCCATGATCTTCTAGGATACTTAGATGGAACCATTCCCTGCCCAGAACCTACAATCACTACTGCTGGTACTGAATCACAAAATCCAGCTCATTCTCACTGGCGTCGACAGGACAAATTTATCCTACATGCTATAGTTGCCTCTGTGTCAGAATCCATAATCCCACTGATTGCCACCGTTACAACCTCCAAAGAAGCATGGTAGAAGCTGTCTACCATATATGCCAGTAAAACTCGATCACGAGTTATGTCTTTAAAGAAAAAACTCACCATGACAACACAAGAAGGACGTTCCATTGTTGATTACATGCATTCAATGAAATGCACTGCAGATGAGTTGGCACTAGCTCAGGCACCCGTCTCAGATGATGATCTTATTCTCTTTATTCTCAATGGACTAGGGAATGACTTCAAAGAAATTTCAACAGAAATTCGAGCTCGTGAAAACCTCATTTCTTTTGAAGAGTTATATGATAAACTCACTGACTTTGAAAACACCTACAAACCAGAAGATTCTTACAATATTTCACCACCAACTGTCCACTTTACTCGCAAAACCAGAGGCACTCAATATTATCGAGGCAGAGGAACTCACACAAGTCACCCTCACACCAGTCACTACAACAACAACAATCGCACCACTTCTTCTTTCCAAAGAAAAAGGTACATTCCAAATTCCAATCAGTCTTCACAAAGATTAGTCTGTCAACTCTGTGACAAACCAGGCCACACTGCAAAATTCTGTCGAAGCTCCTCTTCTCATAAAGAACCAGTTGCTAATCATGTGACAGCCACTCAGCAACAGACAAATCCAAACTGGATCATAGACACAGGCGCCTCACATCATGTCACCAACAATCTAAATGATTTGTCCTTATACTCAACCTATGGAGGGCCAGATGAAATACTAATTGGAGATGGTACAGGTTTGACAATTACTCACATTGGTTCTTCTGTCATTAACACATCTCCTAAACCTCTTCATTTAGCAAATGTTCTTCATGTTCCAACTATGAAAAGAAATTTACTATCTGTCTCAAAGCTTTGTCAAACTAATAAAGTTTCTGTTGAATTCTTTTCAAACTATTTTCTGGTAAAGGATCTAGCTACAGGGGCAATACTAGCGAAAGGTCTGAGCAAAGAGGACATCTATGAACTACCAAGCTCCTTGCTATCCACTGCAAACTCTGTCAAAGCCATGATGAGTATGAAAAACTCCAAAGAGTTATGGCACAATCGACTTGGTCACCCTGCTGAAAAAATTCTATGTCACATGCTTAAGTCATTTGATCTTTCCTTTCAATCTGAAAATAAACAATTCATTTGTGATGCTTGTTTTTGCAATAAAAGTCAGAAACTGCCATTTTCTCAATCCACTCTCACAAGTTCCAAACCCTTAGAATTAATCTACACAGATGTTTGGGGGCCAGCATTTACAACATCCATGGATGGTTTCAAATATTATGTCATTTTTATTGATCACTACACCAAATTCATTTGGCTATTTCCCATCAAGCAAAAATCTGACATTTACTCACTGTTTCCATCTTTCAAAACACTCGTTGAAATTTTTTTTGATACACCCATCATCTCTATATACTCAGACAATGGAGGAGAATACAAAAAATTATCTCACCTCTTTGCTTTGCATGGCATTTTACATCTCACAACTCCTCCTCATACTCCACAACACAATGGCACTGCTGAACGCAGACACAGACATGTTGTTGAGACTGGTCTAGCATTACTGCATCATGCATCAATACCACTCAAATTCTGGTCTCATGCATTTCAAGCTGCAGTATACCTCATAAATAGAATCTCAACACCAATACTCAATATGAAGTCACCATATGAAGCATTATTTCACAAATTACCAAACTTCAACAAACTACGAGTGTTTGGCTGTCTTTGCTACCCATGGCTCAAACCTTACAACAACCACAAACTCCAACCAAAGTCTAGACCTTGCATTTTCATTGGCTATTCAACTACTCAAAGTGCATACAAATGCTTTGATCCTAACACACAGAAAATTTTTGTCTCAAGGCATGTTCTATTTCATGAACAAGAATTTCCTTTCACAACTTTGGTTTCAGGAAATCAAAACACTGCTCAGACCAATAAACAGACTACATCTCCAGCTGCACTTGATCCACCACAGTTCTACTCGCCAACAACAACTCACTTGGATAACATGGCATGTCCTCCAGCTCAGACTCAATCTGTAAGTGCCCCTGAAGCTTCCTCACCAGGTAACTCACTTTCCCTTGTTAATATACCACCACAACACTCACCACCTACACAACCTTGCACTCGGTCTCATCCCATGATTACCAGATCAAAAAATAATATCCATAAACCCAAAACAATAAATACAGCTACCAAACACACCACTTCCCTTACACTTGAGCCAACCACTGTCAAACAAGCCCTCATTGACAAAAACTGGAGACAGGCTATGACAGAAGAATTTAATGCACTTGTCAAAAACAAAACTTGGGATCTAGTTCCTTCTTCTCCAAAACAAAATGTTGTTGGCTGCAAATGGGTTTTTCGAATCAAAAGAAAATCAGATGGTTCCATTGACAAGTATAAGGCTCGACTGGTTGCTAAAGGTTTTCATCAAAGACCAGGTCTTGACTTCAAAGAAACATTCAGTCCAGTAATAAAACCTACAACCATTCGAATTGTCCTATGTATTGCTCTTGCTCATACTTGGCCCATTTTACAAATGGATGTAAATAATGCATTTCTTCAAGGGACCCTTACAGATGAAGTCTTCATGAGTCAACCTACTGGCTACATCGATTCAGACAAACCAGATCATGTCTGTAAGCTTAACAAAGCTATCTATGGATTAAAACAGGCACCGAGAGCTTGGTATCAAGAACTTACCAATTTCCTAATTTCCTATGGCTTTTGCAAATCAGTTTCTGATGCATCTCTTTTTGTTTATGCAAAAGACAATATTTTACTCTATTTTTTAGTGTATGTAGATGATCTCCTGCTTACTGGTAACAACACAGTAGCCATACAACAGTTTCAGCAACAGTTAGCACAACGGTTCTCTCTCAAAGACCTTGGTAGTCTGAATTATTTTCTTGGCATAGAAGTCCTATCCACTACAAAAGGACTCTTCCTCTCTCAGCACAAATATATATGGGACATCCTTCAGAAGTTTGATATGGAAAATGCGAAACCCACAGTCACTCCACTTGCTTCAACAACTAAACTTCAACTCAAAGATGGCTCTCGACCAGCATATGCTACTGCATATAGAAAATTGGTTGGTTCCCTACAATATCTGACACTCACCAGAACGGACATTGCCTACTCAATCAACAAATTATCTCAGTATATGCATTCTCCTTGTCAAACACATTGGACAAGTCTTAAAAGAGTGCTACGCTACTTAAAGGGAACTCTACATCATGGCCTATTTCTACAAAAACACTCCACTCTGCAACTCTCTGCATTTTGTGACTCAGACTGGGCTGGAAACTTGGATGACAGATCTTCTACAACAGGTTATATAATCTATCTTGGTGGCAACTGTGGAGACTCAATTAAGAGTTGTAAACCCAAGTGCAGGTTATGTTCAAGTAATAAATTCTCGGGTGTCCGAGGTCGAACCACAGGGAAGCGTATTAGTAAGTATAAGTTTATAAATATATAAGAAAAAGAAAGTAAACAAGATATTAGGGAATCAACAACAAAACAAGATAAACAAGATATTAGAGAACAAAATAAACAAAACAACATAAAAGAAATTAAACAAGATATAAACAAAACAATAAGAAAAGATGTTGAGGTTAGAGAATCCACTCTTGGTGTTATGCTAAGATTAATCTTGTTTTATTACACAATTGAAATTCACACATAAGGGAGATTCCAATCGGAAGGTTTAGCAATTCCGTCCAAATTGTCCAACGTCCATAGCATATGATATTATGTTCATTTGGTGTCCTCAAAACTCACAAAAAGAGTCCAAGCATTCCTTATGCCAAGGTATATGTCTACAACAAATCAAGGTTATGAAACCAAGCATTTACTGTGCCATTTTCATTGTCAATAATGAATCAAGATCTCTACTTTGCAAGTATGATTTTAAACCAAAAGAAAATATTATCTATACTAGTGTTTATAAATGATGATTCATTTTAGCTCATGTTTAAGAGACTAACCTTAGCATTTACCAAGAGCTTCACCTCATCACCTCAACAATATGATTAGCAACACATACTAAAAATGAAAAGAAATGTAAGAAGCATAAGTAAATAAAGAAAAAGAAAACTAGAGAAAGGAAAAAAAAGAAGAAAACTTAGAGAATTTTATTACAATGGCTAATATCCTACCAATGTATAATATATCCTAATACTCATCCAAGGCCCTCTATTTATACACATTTTGGAGAGCTAAATGACAAGAGACAAGCTTTATAAATTTCAAAGGTAGGTATAATAGGTGGGTGCATTTTTCTAACAATTTTCGTCATGTTGTATGACAATTCTGATCAGCCAGCTTGATGGTCGATTTTGTCAATGGTGGAGGCTCGATCTGATCAAATGGTCTTCTAGAAAAATATGCCCCTATCAGTTACTGATCCCTAGCCGTTGGAATCAGATCATTTTCTCATGTGGATCGGAAGATATGGTCAAAATACCAAAACGGTGCAGAACAGACGTCATTGCACATCAGCCAACTTGATGGTTGATTTCGGTAGGGAAAACGACTCCGTTTCAAGAAGTGTAAAACATGAAAAAGATAGATATGCCTCTTAACTTTGCACTGTCAAAATTTCAGCCTTAATGCTTTGGTGAAACTCCAGATATAGCTGATATGGCAAAAGGTGTCGGAACTGGAACTGAATTGGATTTGCCCTTAATTCTTGATTTAACCTAGTAATCTGAAATCACTCAAAGAAACTCGTGAAAAACACCAAATTACATAAAAATATAAAATATCATAAACACAATTAGAATAAGAAATAATAACTCGTATTTGACACAAAACAATAATAAAACATAACTAAGAACTATAAAATTATACGAGTTATCACACCCCCACACTTAGATTGTTGCTAGTCCCTAGCAACGACTCAATAAAAATAAAATAAGAAAATCTAATCTAATCCATTTTCGTTGGAAATCACGGTGGCACTTAGCATGTGACACAAGCCTTTAAACCCCTAGGTGTCCCTAGTGGACGAGTTTAGTCTCGTGAGGGTTTGCTAGAACGATACCCACAAACATTGAAAAACTAAAATATAAGTAAACTACATACACTAAAAATATTTACTCCTAATCCTTTCAATATAAATTAGAGACAATCTTTGAACAAGTCTTATAAACTAATCAATAGCTCAAAGAATTTCACAAAAATTCATGCTTGAATGTAAATAAATGAGTTAAGCCAATATTAACATAACATATTTCAATCAAAATAGTGCATATTCAACTTAATCTCAACCTCTCACTATACTCTCATGATTTTCACTCTTTAAAGTAGTGGTAAAGTGTTTACACTCAATCAATCTCATGAAAACAGTTCTACCATATGCTTGCTTGTCCACCTATTCTCCACTATTTAGATCATACAACTTCATAAATCAAGAGGTCTTTTTTCAAGGTTGTAATAGGGCCAAAGGGTTATAATGTGGTTAAAGAACAAAAGGATAAAGATATCACAAAGGTTCCAAAGAGTTCATAGAGTTTAGAGACATAATAAGATCATACAAATAAATTTCTCAAAACTCTTTACAAGTACATAGTCACATAGGCTAAATATTCATGTTGAGCCTTTGCTTCATTCTAACCAACTTTGTAACATCTTTTTCTTTACTTTAACTAGAAGTTCAAGAGAAGATTTTTTTTTTTTTTGAATATGGGAATGTATTTAACAATGATCCCTTTCTTTTTCTCTTGACTTTTTCTTTTCTTTTCTTCCCCCACACTTATCTTTTGTTTCTAACCCAAATTTTCAACTAAAAATATCCCTTGTTTTTTTGCAATATGTCTCAAAATATATAATCCATCTTTAGAACAAGGGTAAGGATATAAGTATATTTAGGCTAGGTGTAAGTTCTGGTTACCAATAAAATAGCATATTTAATGTAGGCTCAAATTGGCTCACTAGTGGGGCTGTTCTCTTAGAACATTAATAATGGATGGCTGTTTGGCTCTGGTTATAATCCTAATGCCTCTATCATATTCATGTTGTCACATGTATCAATATAGTCTCAAACAGTTTAAAGCAAGTTCTAGAGAATCATGTAATCATAAGAGCACTCAAGAAAGAAATTAGATTATTTGTATAATGCATCAATCATTATAGGCTCAAAAACTCACAAGGATGATTACACAAGTCAGATTAAGTCTAAACATGCTTCTTTCTCAATCAACATATCATATTAACATTGGCTCATAAAAAGGTTGACATCAAGCTCAATTCTCATGAAAATCTTCTCACTAATAAATCTGTTTTAGACTTATGCAATTCATATCTCATCATTGTATTAAAAATGAACTAGAACACATTAAAAAAAATAATAATAATAAAGACTCATAAAAAAAAATAGTAGACAAAAATAAAAGAAATCCTAAATCGTTCCCCCCACACTTAATTCTTACATTGTCCTCAATGTAAGTCTATTAACCCAAATGAAAGAATCATGTGTAAGAGAAAAGAACTAATAACATAAGAATAGGAATAGCTAAGACTCAAAACAAAACAAACTCATGCAACCTAATTAATCCTAAAATACTAAACAAAAATTAACAAGTAAACATAAAAAGATTAAAATCAAACTGACAAAGTATGTCTCAAGTCTCCCTTACTCAGACCTTGTTCAGAATGAATACTTCTAAATGTCTTAAAACACAACAAATATTTTTTTTTTTTTAGTAGGGGGTAAGGGACATATTACCTGCAGAGGTTGCTAACCACTTATTATAACTGAGACACAACAAACAAAATGTTAGATAATGTCACAAAGACAAAGTGCAATCCACTCCTTGCTCGTCCATATCTTTTTTTCTTTTTCCGAGCGTTTGCGAAACAACCGTAGCAGATAAATACTCATAAGCTTGGAGCTTTTTGAGTAAATCTTCAATGGTTGTAGCAGAAATTATGGTTCTCCTTGCCTCTGAAAACATGAATCCATTTTCCACAGCATTATCTAAATATGAAAGCAAATTACTAAAATAACCATTAATATTAAGCAAACCAATGGGTTTCTTATTTGTGACCAAAGATGACCAAGAAGCCACGCAAGCTATTTCTTCCAATGTACCCAGACCTCCTGGTAAAGCAATGTATGCATCGGCAGAATGGTACATGATTGTCATCCGTTCAGGGATACTCCAGACTTGTATTTTCTTACCCACGGTAGGTCCACAAAAACTTGTGAATAGTTTTGGCACGATTCCTAGAACTGGACTTCCTCCGGCGTGTGATGCTGTAGCGACTGCTCCCATTAAACCCGTACTACCGCCTCCATAAATCAACTGGATCTTTTGTTGGGCAAGTATTACTCCAACTCTTATGGCTTCATCAGCGAATATGTTATTTTTTCTTGGATAAGCACCTCCAAAGACACAAATTTTTTTAATGCGCTGGGACGAAGTACTTTCCATTTTTTTTTTCAAGTGCCTGAAAGAGAATGAGTACATGGTGTAATATATAGAGGACTGAGTAGTGAATCAGACAAGAGTAATAATGTCGCCGAAAGTGTATTTGACCTGTCAGAAGAAAATGTTAACCTAACAAAAGATTTTTGAGTGATTTCAGGAAGAAAATCAAAAAGAGAAGAAAAATCAACCGTAATAGACCAATGCAAAAAAAAAAAAAAAAAAAAAAAAAAAAAAAAACGGGAATAATTACACAAATCGAACAACACGTAAATTAAACCGAAATGAAATTATTGCAAATCAAACCAAAAGCTGAGAAGTCATTTATTGTAGTTGTGATTGTGGCTCACATCTTCCTCTGGTTTTACGTCCAGAAACGGCTTAAACGCCTTCTATGAGTCGAGGATATGCTTCCCATCCAGTTTTCTTACAAGCTGGCAAACAGTGTCTTTTAACATCAGATTCCCAAGATGTTGCCATTCCCTTTGGAATTGCGGCCATAAATCAAGAAATTCTCTTTGTACGTCTCCACTAGGATGCGTCTCAAGAGAAAGTTGGATATTACCCAAATTCTCCTTACTCAGTCCATCCTTAATGAATTCAATTTTATCATCTCGATTAGAGGACGGAATCCCAATAGAACGACATTTACCGTTACACGTCCATCGTGCACATTTGTGGCAATTTGAACTCATGCGCTTTGCTCGTCGCTTCTTTGCAAAAGTGCTTCTACCTGTACCTGGTAAATGCAAAACAGGAAGATATTCATCTTCACGTACCTTGGCTTCAATTATCCAACGTATGTCTTCAGGAATCCCTTTGTGCATAAGCATTCTTAATCTTTCAAATCGAACTTGGTAAAGCTTCCGTAAAATATTTCGAGGAAAAGGAGGAAATCGTTTCTGCAATCTTGTGAGAATATCATCCATCCTGAAAAAAATAAAATAAAATGAAATGAAAGAGAAATTGAAAGAGAAATTTATATACAATATCAGTTTTGTGGGTAGCTGATGGAACCGACTTAAATAATCACGGAGTACCGTTATCCGCCATTTAACCGGGGTTAAAAAAAATGTATTATTATTATTATTATTATTTTTTTGGAAATTAGTAAAAATTATATTTACATCTAGTTATTTTCAAAACAAGAATCAGAAAGAAAAACAACCTCTTCTTGAGTAACATGATTTTCCAAAAAGAGTCTGAGTCTTTGTCCATTTACCTTGAATACGTTACCATTTTGAGGATTCTCAATGTCAACTGCTCCATAATAATACACATGCTTAACCACAAATGGGCCAGTCCATCTTGATCTCAACTTACCAGGAAATATGTGAAGTCTAGAATTATAAAGTAGAACTTTTTGCCCAACATCAAATGTTTTTCTTGAAAGTAACTTGTCATGAAAGGCTTTAGTTCTTTCTTTATGAATTTTAGAATTCTCATATGCATCTTTGAATAAAGTTGGCCAGTAAAATCCACACTGTAAAATTTTTGCAGCAGTTTTCTTTGATGAAAAATGACCACCACATGCCTCGGAATGACAAAACTTAATTACACTACTTACCTCATTGTCGGGAATGCATCTTCGAAAAATTTGATCAGGACAATATTTGAACAAGTAAGGGTCATCCCAGTAGAACTTCTTTACCTCATTCAGAAACTTCCTTTTATCTTGGGGGCTCCATTGAGAAGGAATTTTTCCCAAAAAGGAATATTTTAGCTCGGATGGCAATGGTTTTAAATCCAGCT
The DNA here is from genome assembly GCA_030761205.1 of Fremontodendron californicum. NCBI lineage: Eukaryota > Viridiplantae > Streptophyta > Magnoliopsida > Malvales > Malvaceae > Fremontodendron > Fremontodendron californicum. Next base: position 30,120,766 of record JAULJL010000005.1, read on the forward strand.
TGGGCGGTTCAATAGTTGATGGTACAGTGACATTTGTGAGTGATGGGAGTTCCTCAAACTTTTGTTTCCAACGATGCTTATCCTGAAAAGAATTTAACAAAGAATCAGTGTGTGAAATTTCTGAAGCATTATCAAACTCACATTCAATTAAATAAGCTTCTAAAGGATCATGGAATGTGGTAGTGGTGAGATGTTCATGAACAAGTTCTTCAATGAAATCCACTTCATGTACTTCTGAATCATCACCAGGTTGCTTGCAAATGTTGAACACATTTAATTCTAAAGTCATATTTCCAAAAGAAATGTTCAAAATACCATTCCTGCAATTTATCAGAGCATTAGAAGTTGCAAGAAATGGACGGCCTAATATAACAGGAATTTGAACATTTGGATTTGAAACAGGATGTGTGTCCAAAACAATAAAATCAACAGGGAAGTAAAAATTATCAATTTGAACCAAAACATCTTCAACTATCCCTCGAGGAATTTTTACAGAACGATCAGCTAGTTGAAGTGTAACAGGTGTTTCCTTGAGTTCACCTAAACCTAACTGTTGATAAACAGAAAAAGGCAAAAGATTAACACTAGCACCAAGATCAAGCAATGCACGTTCTATTCTAGTGTTTCCAATGATGCATGAGATTGTTGGACATCCAGGATCTTTGAATTTTGGTGGAGTAAGGTGCTGAATGATTGAGCTCACACTTTCCGTCAGAAATGCTTTCTTTTGTACATTATGTTTCCTTTTAACTGTGCACATGTCCTTCAAAAATTTAGCATAAGATGGAACTTGTTTGATTGCATCCAATAAAGGAATGTTAATCTTAACTTGTTTGAAAAGTTCATAAATTTCTGCATTTTGATTCAAATTCTTTATTGTTTGCAACCTTTGAGGAAAAGGAGCAGGATGCATAGCTTTTTCTTTGTCCAAATTTTCAAGAAGTTCAGACTTACCATCATCCTTACCGTTACTTTTCGGAGGGGAAGGAGGATCTTGGTCTTTTGATGGAATGTTTTTGTCAATTGCCTTTCCACTTCGAAGAGTTGTGATAGAACTGGCATTTTCCTGTTGAGTTTCATTGGAGCAAGAAACAAAACATTGAGTAGAAGGGTTAGGCTGAGGTTGAGCAGGAAACTTACCTTTTTCTTGAGTGCGTAATGAAGCTGTCAATGTGGACAAGGTGTTTTTGATCTCATTGATGTCCTGTGAAGTTTGGTTATTCACATTTGCTTGTGTTTGCATGAATGCTTGCAATGTCTCTTCCAAGGTTTGTACACGTGAAGGTTGATAGGAAAAAGTGTTGCCCGGCTTTTGAGATTGTGGTACCTGAACATGATTATTATTCCGCCAACTGAAGTTGGGATGACTTCTCCATTCAGGGTTATACGTTTCAGAGTAAGGAGAAGGAAAAGGCTTTTTAAATGTGTTTATGGAATTTACTTGATCATGCAACACTTCTTTAAGAATGGGAATGTTTGGACATTCAGAAGTGGGGTGTCCCATGATTTCACAAATTCCACAACTTTCTTCATTTTTAACCGTTTTGACTTCTTTTACTTCTCTAAGTTCCATGGCTTCAATCTTTCTAGCCAAATTAGCTACTTTGGCTTTTATCTCATCTTCTTGACTAAAATGATATTTACCTCTGTTAGAAAAAAGATTAGATCTATTGGAACTTTCAGAGGAATTATCTGTGTGCCAGGCTTGAGAGTTATCTGCCAAATGGTCTAGGTAGTCAAAGGCTTCTTCAGGTTCTTTTTCTAGAAACTCACCGTTACACATTATTTCAACAAATTGTTTAGTTTCGGGAGTTAAACTTTCATAAAAGAAACTAATAAGACGCCATTTTTCAAAACCATGATGTGGACAAGAACTTAACAAATCTCTAAAACGCTCCCAGCACTGAAAAAATGCTTCATTTTGATTTTGATTGAAATTTTGAATCTGTCTTTTCAAAGCAGTAGTTTTATGTGCTGGGAAAAATTTCTTTAGAAACTCAGTTTGTAATTCTTGCCATGTGCCAATTGACCTTGGTTTTAAATTATGAAGCCAAATTTTTTCTTTATCTTTTAAAGAAAAAGGAAATAATTTTAGCTTGACAATTTCATTTGTACATTGTTGGTCATTAAAGGTGACACATACATCTTCGAAGTCTTTTAGAAACAAGTAAGCACTTTCCGATTCTAACCCATGGAAATTTGGAAGCAAAGCTATCATACCTGGTTTAAAACGAAAGTTGTTTGCATTGAGAGGAAAAATAAAACAAGAGGGTGATGAGCTTCGAGTTGGTTGCAAGTAGTCACGCATGGTGCGTACTTGTCTGTTCTCATCTTCAGCATGAACACTTTCATTGTCAGCCATGGTAGGAGTTGTATTAGAAAGATTACCTGAAAAAGTTTCACAATAAAATCTAACTAAACGACGAGATCTAAAATCACGTCGCCAAACAAGCATAAAACAAAGTTAATATACAGATTAGGCGGTATAACCAGCCAATAAAAATAAAACAAAGTTAATATACAATATAAATATATAGAAAATTAGGCGGTATAACCAGCCAATAAAAATAAATATAGGCGGTATAACCAGCCAATAAAAATAAATATACTTATAAACTTATATACTTAGTATTGCCTCCCCGGCAACGGCGCCAAAAACTTGATGGAGACTCAATTAAGAGTTGTAAACCCAAGTGCAGGTTATGTTCAAGTAATAAATTCTCGGGTGTCCGAGGTCGAACCACAGGGAAGCGTATTAGTAAGTATAAGTTTATAAATATATAAGAAAAAGAAAGTAAACAAGATATTAGGGAATCAACAACAAAAAAGATAAACAAGATATTAGAGAACAAAATAAACAAAACAACATAAAAGAAATTAAACAAGATATAAACAAAACAATAAGAAAAGATGTTGAGGTTAGAGAATCCACTCTTGGTGTTATGCTAAGATTAATCTTGTTTTATTACACAATTGAAATTCACACATAAGGGAGATTCCAATCGGAAGGTTTAGCAATTCCGTCGAAATTGTCCAACGTCCATAGCATATGATATTATGTTCATTTGGTGTCCTCAAAACTCACAAAAAGAGTCCAAGCATTCCTTATGCCAAGGTATATGTCTACAACAAATCAAGGTTATGAAACCAAGCATTTATTGTGCCATTTTCATTGTCAATAATGAATCAAGATCTCTACTTTGCAAGTATGATTTTAAACCAAAAGAAAATATTATCTATACTAGTGTTTATAAATGATGATTCATTTTAGCTCATGTTTAAGAGACTAACCTTAGCATTTACCAAGAGCTTCACCTCATCACCTCAACAATATGATTAGCAACACATACTAAAAATGAAAAGAAATGTAAGAAGCATAAGTAAATAAAGAAAAAGAAAACTAGAGAAAGGAAAAAAAAGAAGAAAACTTAGAGAATTTTATTACAATGGCTAATATCCTACCAATGTATAATATATCCTAATACTCATCCAAGGCCCTCTATTTATACACATTTTGGAGAGCTAAATGACAAGAGACAAGCTTTATAAATTTCAAAGGTAGGTATAATAGGTGGGTGCATTTTTCTAACAATTTTCGTCATGTTGTATGACAATTCTGATCAGCCAGCTTGATGGTCGATTTTGTCAATGTTGGAGGCTCGATCTGATCAAATGGTCTTCTAGAAAAATATGCCCCTATCAGTTACTGATCCATAGCCGTTGGAATCAGATCATTTGCTCATGTGGATCGGAAGATATGGTCAAAATACCAAAACGGTGCAGAACAGACGTCATTGCACATCAGCCAACTTGATGGTTGATTTCGGTAGGGAAAACGACTCCGTTTCAAGAAGTGTAAAACATGAAAAAGATAGATATGCCTCTTAACTTTGCACTATCAAAATTTCAGCCTTAATGCTTCAGTGAAACTCCAGATATAGCTGATATGGCAAAAGGTGTCGGAACTGGAACTGAATTGGATTTGTCCTTAATTCTTGATTTAACCTAGTAATCTGAAATCACTCAAAGAAACTCGTGAAAAACACCAAATTACATAAAAATATAAAATATCATAAACACAATTAGAATAAGAAATAATAACTCGTATTTGACACAAAACAATAATAAAACATAACTAAGAACTATAAAATTATACGAGTTATCAGCAACCCAATCTCCTGGAAATCAACCAAAGAAAGGTCAGTAGCAAGATCCTCAACTGAAGCAGAATACCGAGCTATTGCAAATGCAACATCTGAGCTCGTTTGGATACAAAATATATTAAGTGAACTACATCTTTCAACAACCAGTCCTCCCACTCTTTACTCAGACAACATTGGAGCAACCTATCTTACTGCAAATCCAGTTTTCCACTCTAGAATGAAACATCTTGCAATTGACTATCACTTTGTAAGGCAGCATGTTCAATTAGGCCAATTTAAAGTTCTCTACATCTCCACCACTGATCAACTTGCTGATGGCCTCACCAAACCACTTGCCAGACAAAGGTTTCTATTCCTACGATCCAAGAATGGTGTAGCTGATGGCTCCACCATCTTGAGGGGGCATGTAAAGGATAATCCAAAACAACAAGATAAACACCAGTCAAACAAATCAACACAAGTCCAAGCAAATCAAACCACCAACAGCATCTCACAATATCAGGAAATCAAATAACAGATAACAGGATCAGATTACAAAGATCAGTTTCAAATTTTAAACAACAACAATCTTATCAGTTGTTCAAATGTAATCTTATCAGTTGTGCCTATGAGTGTATATATATATGAGAATTATGAATGAATAAAATTATCTTTTCTACTGTCAAATTACTCACCTTTACAGGTGAATGGTGAGGTAGTGACAAGGGGATTTTGTAAAAATGAGATTTGAGCAAGGACCAATTGGAATAAATCTAGTGCTCTTGTCTTTTCTTTAATCCACCCACATTTTGCTCTGACCATTTCCCTCCTCTTCTGCTGATCCATCTATAGGGTGTAATTTCAAATGTTGCCTCCTGAGGTACACTCATATTCTTTTGTTTTTTGGTCTCTTTTTCTATTTTTGTAATTTCAGAATGCAGGGAATGAAGCAGTTCGTTCTGTTAGGTATACAGAAGCAATAGAGCATTATAAAATTGCTTTGTCAAGCAATGTTGAATCACGGCCTTTTGCAGCAATTTGTTTTTGCAATCGTGCTGCTGCACACCAAGCTTTGGGCCAAATTGCTGATGCAATTGCAGATTGCGGTCTAGCAATGGCCCTTAATAAAAATTATTCTAAGGTTTGCATTTCTCCTGTCTTCTTCTCTCTTCCTTTTTGCTTGCATATATATGACCAAAGAATGTTTTTATGGCTGCGGTAACTATCTGGATCTTATTAGGAAGATTTCTTTAATGATTTTGCTAGGCTTTGAGATTTCGGTCTTCTTTCTATTGATAAGATTATTTTGGAACTGAAAATTGATTGATTAGGGGTGATGGTACAAAAAATACTAAGGAATCTTCTTATCTACACTTACGGTTTGCTGTTGATGTTTAAATCTTGAATTGATTGTTCTTAATGGGTTACAAGTTGGTATTCTTGTGAGGAACAATCCTTTTTCATTACTTAATCTAGCTCATTTCTCTGTTCCAGTATATGCAATCAAAATATTGACATAAGCGGACTTGTCAGACAGACTTGCAATTTAAAGTTTCTGACCCCACTGACTTTGTACTTATGGAATTAGTAATGCTTCCCCTTAATTCAGTAGGATTTATATTTCTTGCTCACTCTGATTATTCGATGTTAAAGTTGAGCATTTACTGATTTTAACTGCAAAGATGTGATTGGTAGTTAATGTGTGATCCCTGATAATTACCATTTGAGATGGATACAAATTAGACACGTACAAAAATAGGTCATTCTGGCACATAAGTAATAACTGCGTTCATGGCCATAACTATTTGGCCCTTGTTTTCCCTACCAAAGATAGTTTTGATCATCATAATTTCCCTCTTATTCATTTGCAAGCGATGCATGTGGTCCACATGTTCTAGCTTTGATTTTGATGCTTCAGTCAACAATGGAACCAAAATTTTGCTAAACTTGTGGGGTTTGCCTCCTAATTACTTCTCCCACTCCAGTAAACTTTTGATCATATTTTTTAATGCTTCTTTCCTGAGGGTTTGCCTTCTTGATGTTAACACATTATCGATTATTTGTCAGCAGATAATGTGTGGAAACATGATGTTTGAAGTGGTGCAGGAGGATATTGGCTCCTTTATGTTAATTTACCTTTTATATTCACGGAATATTCTGCATTTTCCAAGGTCAACCTGTATATTAAAATGTAAATATGAAGTATGCTGATTTCCTTCACCCTTCAAATCTTTTGATGTTGCGACATTAGGAGGTGAAGTTGCAAAAGTAATAAACCTGTTAACCATCAAACCTACAACCATCTGGCAATAAGTTGAGAAGCGCAACCTAAATATAAAGCCGCAATAAGCTTTAAACATAACACGTGGGATAGATAAGCTTTAAACATAATACGTGGGATAGCACCATTCAACAAGTGACATGTAGGTCTGATACTAACAACTGAAACAAATGGCCTAACACATGGACAACAAATAAAATGCTATAAAACCGAAGCAACTTGGACTCTGATACCCCATGTTAAACATCCAACTAATAGCCAATAGGTGGAGATGCCTAATCCGAATATAAGTCTATAACAAACTGTAAACAAATGGGATAACACCACTTAACACTCCCCTTCATGAGCATCTGTAGGTCAATACTAGCTATTGAAACAAACATTGCTTAAACCAAATCTACTATCATGTTGTGTTGCTTGCATTGTTTTTAGCATAAAAATTTCGTTAATGCTTCTTTGAGATAGATTCTGAAAGTGTTGAGTGAAATGTTAACTGAATATAGGAAAGAGCTTAGTGAGGTATGTTGTTGAGCTCATTAACCAGTGTAACACCTAATTCTAGGTCCCTTTTGGACATTACAATTTTAACTTTATCTCAATTTAAAGCTTGAATGGTGAGAAAAGGGTAAGTGATAGACATGAAAACAGTTTATTCATTTCCTCATTTGAGTCTTCACACTTCTGTGTTTGATTTTCTTTTCAAAACTATTTTAACTATCATTGCTGCATAATTTTGTACTTACTGGCAAGCCTGCCTGCTAGCAGGCAGTTTCCAGGAGAGCAACGTTACATGGGATGATCAGAGACTATGGACAAGCATCTACTGATCTTCAAAGACTTATCTCCATTCTTGAAAAGCAATCTGATAAAAAATCTCACCAGTCTGGCACTCAGGATAGATCTACTGGCAACTCAAAAGAGTTCAGGCAAGCACAACGTCAGTTATCATCCATGCAAGAAGAAGCTAAAAGGGGAGTCCCTTTAGATTTATACCTCATTTTGTAAGTTCTTTTTGAAGCCTAGGAACCAAGTATTCTCTATATAATATTTTATGCTTTTAGCTTAGAGTTAGAGGATATAACTGCTTCTGGTCTTGATATAATATTTCCTTCGTAGCATGCTCTATGTAAAATTTTTGTTTAAATTGCCTGAATCTATTTTGTAGCATATAATTAGTGTCTTCTAACACTTAAGGACATGCCTCAATTTCGTTCAAATGATTCTATATTGAAATTCTTATCCTGGACTGGGGACTAGCCATGGTTTTGACTCCAAGTTATGGCCACGAACGCATTAATTGACAAAATAATAGTAATACTAATAATAAATAAAGAACTAAATTCAATTAATGCTGTTGGATCATGTAATGGAAATCTTTGCTGAAGTTTTATCAGTAGTAAAGCTGAATAAGTATTTTCTCTGGCCTACTTTAATGCAAACATGGGACCTAGAAGAAAGAAACCATTGCTTTCATAAGATTTGTTCAATCATTCAGCTTGTTGATGCAACACTTTTATTTATTAGTAGTAAAAATGGAACAAGTATTTTCTCTGGCCTACTTCAATGCAAAGATGGGACCCAGAAGAATAATTGTTTTGATAATACTTATTCAAATATCTCAGCTTGTTGATGCAACACTTATATTTTGGTCTTCTAAAACCATCCTTAATTGCAATGACAGAGGAGTTAAACCATCTGACTCTACAATCTGATGTTAAAAAGGCATATCGCAAAGCAGCGGTCGAAATTTCTATACTTGTGAATTGAATTCTGTCATATGACTAGTGCTTGTTTGTCATGGCAGTCTATTTCCTTTTCTTGTTTTGATTTAGGCTGGTCAATTCTTGGCAAGGAGTGAGAGTGGAGATGAGGGGCGACTCTGGAAGGAAATTCACAATGATGCTGACAGGCTGTTTAAAATGATTGGAGAGGCATATGCAGTACTATCAGATGCTATTGCTACTAAGGTTTGCTATCCATCTGATTGAAACATGAGATGTTTCTATGCGTAATTGCTTTCTAATTTCATAGCAGTTGTCAACTTATAACTTTGTTATTTCTGCTTTTCTACTTGCTGATTGCCTGTGCTACCAACTATATTATTCAATGGCCCTAAACCTCAGCCAACAACTGGGTATTTGATTCAAGCTTACCGAATGGATTTGAACTTTCTTCTAATATTTCTGTCTAACAAAATCTCCAATAGAATCTAATTCTAGAACTCATGAAAAGGAAAATATTGTTTATTGTTTCATTCCCCAAATTAGATGACCATAAAGAAGTTTTGGGTAGGATGGTTTCATTATTTAGATGCTGGAGAATTTGTTGAATTGTACATGGAAATCCTTCAAACGGCAGTTGATGGTCATGATTTTCACTTAAATATTGTCTAAATTGGACCAAACTTGCAGCAGTACATATTAAACACATTTGTGAGTCAAAGGTTCTAGTTCAATGTCCAGATTCAAGTTAAATCTTGTAACTCAATGCTAGAGATCTTACTGTGCTGAAAGGCTATAGTATTTTCTTCTGCAGTTTTCTTATTTTTGGATAGTTTCTCCTATTTTATACCTTTTAATTTTTGTTATTGTTCTCCCTTGTTTTGATGTACCATTTTTTGTGTTACTAGCGGGATCTTGAAGAGGAAATCAGAAAAGCTCCTAAGGAAAGCAAAAGCAGCCCTTATGAAAGACCACCAGATGAGTACCGCTATCCTTATGAGAGGAGTTCAAACAGACGATATTGGCAGGGGAATTGGAAGGAGTATAGAAATTTTCAATCTCGATGGTAGGAGGCCTAGAGAAGGACCATGTAACCCCAATTTTCATTAAGAAATTGGAGCAGCTTCTACATAGCACAAGGCCCTCAATAGGATCAATGAGAAGTGACTGCCATTGGTATGATCAGGTAATTAACACAGTTTTAGAATGAATACCTTCTACAAGTGTAGCAATTGGTCTTAAGTCTCTAAAGATCAATCACTTTATGCAGATGCTACTCGCATCGAGTATATCCAGCTACCTATGTTAACCCCGATTTTTTATTTTTCTTTAAGTACTCGTGTCCAACGTATATCTGAACATGGGTATGAAGATATGACCTTTCAAGGACTTTTCAAATACATGAAAAAACTTAGAAAAATTTGAAGATACCCATATCCAACACTCGCACTCGAGTCCGAGTAACATAGCCAGCTACAAAGCCCAGTCTGGCAAGTAGAAATACACAGTTTTGAATCTTGTTACAGGGCACATGCAGCTCTGCTCAAGTTGATTTTATTATTGAAAAGAAAGAATTGGGTGCTTTGGACATTTGAAACTCAAAAATGAGTGTACAAAATGTATACATCATTGATTTTAAAGTCATGAAGAGAATAGAATATAGAAGATAACATTCTGGATTCGTGTTGTAGCCCCATCGCAGTCTGCTGTCTAAATGGGCAGAAGTTGCTTGGTGGTTGTTGATGGTTTTGTTTATTATTTTCCCACTGCATCTACGGGGAACTGCAAATGGCAATAAAATTGTAAGGATTCCTAAATCCGGGAGGAATCTTGGTATGCAACGGATTGATGAATTTTTTTTTTTTTTTTTTGGTACAAAGGAAATTGTGTTTTAGAGATAAAGAGAAAGGGTTGTAAATGTTGAGATTCTAATTTCAGATTTACTAGATATTATCTCTTAAAAATGACTACATGAATCAACTGAATTAAATTTCGTGTTCAACGGATTAATGATTTAGGCAAGGGTGATACGAATTTGGATGTTTAGGTCTTCAATGAGCGAGCTTACCCTTGCTGAATAAAAATATTAACTTTGTATTTTATTTTTATTTTTTTGGGAAATTTCAAAATGAATGTTAGTTTTTCATAAAAAGCTTCTAGTTTCTTATTCCTTGTTCACTTTTTGCATTGATTAAAAAATCAGACCGGCCGGTCGAACTGATTGAATCAAAAATTTGTGATTTGTCCGATTTGTCGAGTATATTAAAATCAGACATTTATCAAATCGGGATAAAACCAATTTTATATGTATTTTTTTTTTAAATATTTATAATTAATGAGATTCAAATCTTTAATCTCTTAGTATTACATTAAAAATCATACTATTAAATCAAATATATATTTTTATTAATTATTAACTATATTTAATATTTATTTAATATAATTTAACGTTTAAATATTAAAAAAAAAAACTCTTCAAACCAATAGGTCCAACAATTAAATTGGAATCGAAAATTTGATTGATTTGACATTTTTAACCTTGACTTTGCACATGGGTAAATTGCTTTTGAGCCGTTTTTGATCTTTTAAAAATAGAATTGGTCTAAATCAAGATAGTCAGTACCATATCAATGAGTGTACCATTTTTGTTTTAGTATTGATACGTATCGATACCCGATATGTTTCAACGTATCATTTCGGATTTATCAATATTTTTCAAATATTTTTTCATATATCTATATGTATAACCTATTTCAAGTTTCTTAATAAAATATATATTATATACACATGTAAATATACATACATTACATGCATATATATATGTTTTTATGCAAATATAAATTTTAAATATTTAATATCTAAAATTTTTAAACATCAAATAGGCATCGTAAAATAAATATTAAAATGTTAAAAATATATAATAAATTATTATTAATTATGTTAAATAGCCTAATTTAATGAACATATTTTATTTTTAAATGTAATTACGAAGAAAAAAAATAATCATAACACAAAAAATATTGAAACTAGTTAAAAAAATCAAATAAGTGAATTTTTTTAAAAAAAAATTAAAAAATTAAAAAAATCAAAATATTATATCAACCGATACATACTGATATTGACCAATACAAATCGATACGACCGTACAGGCCGATACCAAAATCGAAACGAAATTAAAAGCTACCAATACCGGTTTAGTTAACCTGAACTAAATATTTTGCCAGTTGCGATTCCTGAATAAAACTCTTGATTTATGAGATGAGTTTGGTTAATTCCATGCGAGGAAAAAGAATTAGAAGAACAGGAATTGGGCTCTTAAATTCGTCAGGGGGCGTTCAATAACATGGATTCTCAAATCGTTCTTTCAAGAGTCAAAGCAATATTCTATCAAAATCAGACATCCATCTCCGATCCCCTTATAATTCCCCAGGTTAAGAAACCAAACCTCGCACATTAACGCTGCAGCAAACATCCCACTCTGGAAACCTGTAAAATACAATCAACATTGAGAAAGCTCCACTGCAAAACATCGTGCATGCAAAGAAAACTTAAAGTTCAAAGCTTGACAAATCTAAAGAGCAAACCATCCAGATCTGGAAAATCTAAACAATTCATCTCTATTTACCCTCTACAACTACAAGTATTATATCTCCAATAGCATTTAAACCATTTCTATATACTCTTAAAAACGCATTTAAACAAATTGCCTTGGCCATAACTTAAAGAGTAAAATACATCTTAGGTTTAGCAAATCCAGACAAGTTAATGGCATGCTTTGTCATCATAAACATAAAATATTTTCTCAAAACTACTGATTTCCAGTCTTGTTCCAAATCAGAAACTAGAACCAATCTATTTTGGTCTCAGAAAAAGAAACAATCTGCAAATGGCTCACAATTGCAGGGAATTCCAAAGAACTTCACTGCCAAACTTATCGAGTAGCCTGTGCCTGTGGCTGTGCATGTTCAAGAAGTTGGCTGACTAGCTTGTAGGTACGACCTTGGAGTGCCTTGGTGTGGTCTATCAACTGCTCATAACTGGAGAAATATGGCAACAAAATCAAGTCATTCAGAGAAGAGGAACAAAATAAACAAATAGATTATGTATGGGCCAATAGACCATAATATGAAACATGAAAGAGGATGTCGAGAGAACATGAAAAATGAGAGAAATAAAAGGGACAAAGCACGTATGGCAAAAATGAAAGAACGGCTGGTACACTGTATACCATCTCTGTATAAGGAAATCTTACACGTTGGGATGATTAGGCTCCATAATAACAGTTCCTGCCTTTGAATCAATCTTGGCATCAAGCTTTGAGTTCCGGATAAGATTAACAATCCATCTCTCAGCTTCCTCATAATTTAAATTCAACTTCTCAGCAAGCACCCTTGGAACACATGAAAAATCCGTTAAAGGTTGGCTCAAATTTAAAGCAACTAGAACTAGCCAAAATATGTAAGCTGAAAAATCCTTTATCTAAATCTAGTAAGTGTTATATCCTTTCAATGTAGGGTGCTAGAATGGTGCTTTGCATGTAAGTGTTAAGATGCCCAGAAAGTGACAAATGGGAAATCCAAGTAATCACTACAATAAGAGATACACCAAGGTTCATGTTGGGTGGTTTGCGTACACAGGTCTGCTGTGCAGATGAACATGCATTACAAATAGAAAGATTTGATCTGATTTAACCAATATCTTCTGCTCATCAAACCTTCATATCCAATTAGCAAAAGAATTTTCCCAACTCGGAGTACCATATTACGGGAAACCAACTTGCAAAGCTGACTTTTTACCAAGGCAATTTAATATTCAAATGAATCTGTCCTTTCAGTGTCATTTATTCGAAAGACAAATAACAATTTAAGATTGCTGAGAGTCAATTGTTATCTGAAGCATTATAAGTTTGAGAAAGCAGGAACTTACCCCATGTCAATGTGCTGATGAATTCTACAGTATGTCTCAAAGATAAATAGACGGGCATTCTCAAGGAACTCATCTCTTAATGGTACGGTAGAGAAGTTACCTTCTTCAATTCTTTTTCCAAGGAAGGGATCATTTAATATTACCTATGTCAAAGTAAGAAGAAATAAATAACAGGTGTAAACATAGCGCAAGCAATTCAGAAACAAACTCATTGCTAAAGGCATCCAAAAAAGATGATGGAACTCCAAGCTAAAACATTTTAGCACAACCTGTTGCTAGGAAATATCAGCAATTAAGTGCCATTCAGAAGCTTAATAAAATCAGTTGGTAGAAAATATCAGAAATCAAGCTTACTTCTTCACACTCCCTCATCTTCTTTTGTGCTCCATCAAAGTCATAGTTAACATAAACACATGCCAAAAACTCTGTGATGGGATCTTTGTAAGAGCACTGCTCTTGCTGGATAACCTTAATAAAATCTTTGAATTGAGGTCTTCTCCTTTTGTTGACAATAAAAGCAGTCGCTAAGTATCTTAAAAGATGTGGAGCACTGGTTTGAATGGCATTTAGATATCTGGAAAGTGAAACCAGGTTGTTAGATTGAGCAACTAGACAAAAATTGGACAACAGATAAAGCAGAAATGTAAATCCACAGAAAACAATAATGTAAGAATAAAAATGCAAAGTGCAGTGAAAAATATTTAAGTGAAACGCGACATGTTATGTCTAATTCCAACCACTATCTCCCTTAGGCAATGAAATTCCGGCCACAAGCAGTCTAGCAGGCATCTCACCCACTTTTATTGCAATTAGCCTTGGAACTGACAAAACATTTGCCAATTATTGGCGGCTATGTTACCCGTTCTCTTCATTTTCCCTAAAGTACCCGTGTCCGACACCTGTATCCTAGACATATTCGGAGATTGGTATGAGGATATGATCCTCCAAATATATGGAAAAACTTAGAAATGAGTATACCTTTGTAGGACACATACCCGCATCCGACACTCACCCCCAAGTTCGGGTAACATAGATTGGCGGCAGCCTGTTAACTTTCATATTAAGCCACAATACCATCCAACAAAATCATATAAGCAATTCTATAAAGTTCCTAAACATGCTTGATTGCAGGGAAATCCTAAACAGAAGCATATTAAAGTAGCGAAAGCTTGAAAGGATAGTAAGTCATAGCATAAAAATGCTGAACAATGAACCAAGGAAGAACAGATAAGCACTAATATTCTCATGACAGAGTTATACAGTAAAGTAAACTGATACAAATGGTGTTACTAACAAAAACAATAATGCCACCAGTAAAATCATGTCCAGATATTGACAGTCTTCAAGCTAAAGAAGTAGTAGAAACAATAGTAGGAAAATGAAGGGACTATATAAGCAGATAACTTAAGAAATTTGGATCAGTTGTAAAAGTGACATACTTGTCTTGATTAAACAGGTCAATGATCAGTGTTCTTCCATTGTCATGGTTGAAAAAGATGAAGAGACTCCAATGCATCAGCCATATTCTACTCTGTACTTGGTTCAAGGGTGATGAGAAACTCTGCAGCAAGACAAAATACCAATTAGAATAAATGAAACAATGAATAAAGGAGAAGCAAATTGTAAAAAAACCATATAATCGATCAGGATTATAACAAAAACCTTAGAATCGATTATTTCTTTCAAGCGATTAAGTTCTTCAAGAGCAGTATCCCAGTTTTGCATCAGTATCTCGGCCGCCATCTTTCCCCACAACGCGCTCAAACTCCTTTCACTGTTTGTGCATAAAGCCCTATACTGATAGAGATAGTCAGCAGCACCCGAGTAGTTGCCACACTCAAACTGAAATTTCGCATACTGATATAATGCCTCTATCTGATCTGGACCAATCTATTAAAGAAAAATCCCACCGGGCTCCCGTTAATTTTAAAATTTTAAAAAAAATATAAAAAAATCAATCTTTCATGAATTTAAATCCAGTAAAACAAAATTTCCAGAAATAACAACGAAGAGAATGCTAGAATTTTACAACACAAACTATAAGGCTCTATTAGGTTATTGTTTATATATATTATTTTGCTTTTTACTTAAAAATCACTAAAAAGGTTAAGAATAATGCACATTCAGCATAATTGTTTCACATTAAAGTTAAAATATATATATATATATATATATATATACAGTTTGTTATTCACAAAAAATAAAAAATTTGAAACTTTTTAGTCAATCCAAAAATAACTTTTGCTTTTATATAAAAGCATATGTTTTTTTCAAACTAATTCAGAAAACACATAGTAGAAAGAATAAAAAAAAAGGGGGGGGGTTTAAAGGAATCGAAAAATAAGCATAAATTCAATGAAAAATTAATAAAGCAGACCTGGTAACGGTCATTGAGCATCTGAAGATTGTAATGTTTATCAGCTCGCAATTCCTGAACAGCACTAGGGTTTTGCAAGAAAGAGACCAAAGGAGCGGCGGCATCTTCCAAAGCCTTAAGACGAGCGACAACCTCGGTTCTCCTCTCGATCATGTCCTGAGGGACATCATCGGTGCGGTAAAGGCACTTGTGGATGTCCATAGCGTAGTCGACCATGTTGGTATTGTTCAAGAGCTCGATCTTGGCTTTCAAGATCTGCTCGTCTGGGTGTAGCTGTCGCTCTTGCAAGAATTCCAGTATCGGAAACACTAAGTGCCTGTCCAGATTCGGCGCAATTCGTGGGGTTAAGTCGTAGCTTGTCATTGCCTCTGCTCTATCTCTTTTTTCCTTCTCTCTCTTTCTCCGATTAGGGTTTAACGCAGGCTGGGTTATTGTATAGTTGATGAAAGAAAAAACACCAACAAAACCAAGTAGACAGAACAGAAAATAGTTTAGGAGAAAAAGAGATGGGACTCTCTCTACTACGACACAGTCACAGATTTGGTTTTTAATTTTCTTTATTTACTTTATATGTTTTGTGAAATACCACAACTGTCCTTGCGGTTTTGTGAAATACTATCAAACTAGATTAAGGGCTAGTTTATTTACTTATATGTTTTGTGAAATACCACAATTGTCCTTGAGATTTTGTGAAATACTATCAAACTAGATTAAGTGTTACTTTAGCTGCTGAAAAAAATTTGGGTTGAAAAAAGTTTGGGTTGATAAAAATGTGTTTAAAAAGTATGGTTTAATATTTTTTAAGTGTTTGACATTGCGATGAAAAAATGTTGTGAAAAATTGAAATGTCAAAAAAAAATATTAAAAATAATAAAAGTGTAGAGATGTGAGGATAATAAAGTCATTTTATCCAAAGTCAACTTTTAAAACCCAAAAGTTATATTTTTTTGGCTTTTTGAGTTGGCTTTTCAAATCATAATTTCAACAACAACAGTTAATTTTTTTTACTATTGCATTTGTGATAAAAAATAGCTTTAAACCTTAAAAATTGTGCCAAAAGTAATGCTAAACAAAGCCTAAAGACCGTGGGATGAACGGAAGATAATTTTAATATAATTTTTTTTTAAGTAGAATAAAATTAACAATATAAATTGAAAACATACATGTTGAATAATGTTTTAAAATTTTGATAATTAAGACAAATAAGTGGTTCTATAAATAAATTGATTAAATTTTTTTTTTTAAATGTAATAAATTCAACTATCAAAATACAACAATATGTCAATAAATCAACAATTCAAGCACAACAAAAAGGTAATATGTAATTCAACTACCAAAATTCCATGTTCAATATTTTTTTTATTAGTTGAATTTGTATTAAAAATTTGAAATCTAAAAAACAAATTAAAGTTCAATGTATAAAAATTAAAAAATAACTCCCATCATCCACAACAACAAAAAATAAAAAATCAAAGCAAAATCAAAAGAACAATAGGACTTAAAAAAATACTAATACGATGAATTTGAAAAAAAATAATAATAATAATCTTCTAATCAAACAGCTTTCATATACATGGTAAGACACCTCAATTTATATCAATGAGATTCTCAAAATTAATCATAATTAACTCAAAATTTTTGTATAAAAATTTGATTATGACTTATTTTTGAATAATTTAAGGAAGAAACAATAATTGTATTTTAATTTGACATTTAAAAATATTAATTAAGTTATTCAAAATTGTTTTATAAAACCAAACAATCAAAGTTGTCCATATTTTGAGCTTTACATGACGGATTGAAATTTAATATTAATTGCTAACTTGTTTGAAAATATATTAAATAAGTGTAATGTACAAATGAAAATATTTAAATTGAATTAATTTGATATTCGAATATCAAAATTATAATATAAAAGAGAAATATAAATCAACTGTAAAGGAAAATAATATAAACCCACAAAAAGTATGCTTCTACAAAATACATAAAGCAATAATTCCGAAAAAAATTCTCCAATACACATATATATTGCGAATAGAAATATATCCAATTTAATATTATATTTTGAGATTTAAGAAAAAACCATTTACTCATCAATTGTCATGTTTAATGATCTTTTAATTAATCGCTTAATTTTAAAGAACAAACTTGAAACTGGTAAGAGGAAATCAAGCTAACAAAGATTGATTGAGTTGATAAATATTGAATAATTCGTTTATAAGGTTAAGTTCAAATTTTGTTGCCCGCAATATCTCTTTGTGAGTGATTTGTAAGTCTAATTCAAATCATTTGTTGCCCGCAATCTCTCTTTGTGAGCGATTTGTAAGTCTAATTCAAATCATCATTGAGACATACAATATGCTTTGATCCTGAAATAGGATAATCTCCCATCCAATAAATTTTTTTGAATAAAAAATTAATATAAATTAAATTTAAAACTTTTAAAATCTATTTTAAGTAGTAAACATGAAACTTTTTTATTATACGGTTTCATTACCAACTTCTAAATTATATAAAAGAAAAAAGAAAATAGTAAAACAAACTCAATATATATGTTTTCGAAATAGAGATCAAACTTTCGTTAATGAAACTATTGGAAGTTACAATAAAAGGCAATAACATGATGCATACAATACAATTTGGACAGTTTTCTAGCAATACCTATCTTAAATCAAGTTCACCAAGTTTTCTTGGTTTATTCCATATTACATTCTTGAAAGATTTTCTTTTGCATTCTAACTTTCTCCACCAAATGTCCAACCAAAGGGAGGTTTAGAGTTTTCGAACTAATATGTATGATAATCTCAAATGCGTCTACTTAATTAAAGTAGAATTTTTGCGAAACCTATATTCTATGAATTGTTTTTAATTATTTCATGATAAATTTAGAAAGAATATAGGAAAAGTATCAACAAAGGATTAAAATATATATAAAAAACAAAAGAAACGAAAAAACAAACATGCTCAAATGAATCAATAATGTGGTGTAATTAGTATGCAATATTCTAGAGTTATGTATTTATAATAGGTTCAATAGACATAGTAATAAATACTTAATAATGGCAATTATTATCTTTTGAAATAATTGTAAGAAAAGAAACATTGCATTAAATATGGATATCTATTTATTTATAATAGGTCAATAGACATAACAATAAACATTACTTTAAACATTTATCTTTTAAATTTAAACATATTTACATATGAAATGATATTTAATATTTTAAAACATGTTTAAATCATAGCATGGAATTCGCATATCACCTAAGAATCAAAAATAAGATTTTAGTCTATAATTTAAATTAATGTCTTTTATGAAATATAAAAAGAAAATTAACTTTTTATTTGTTCACATCTATATAAAAGGTAAATCAATTAAAATATAAAAGAAATAAATATACTTTATTATATGAATTATATGAAACATTTTAAAATTGAAATCAAACCATACCAAAATTAAATTTATTGACAGCAATTTAAGGTAAATTGGATTGTAACTTATTTACTAAAGTCAAGAATATTAAATTTTAGAAAGTAATAAATGAATTAATTTAGTCAAAATATGTTATATTTTAAATAAAATATATCAAATCAAACACATTAATTAAAAGATACATAACACTAATTTTGGTTATCTATGTGCCAAAAAAAAATAGGCCATCCACATAGGATTATTTCATTTTTTATCAAAGGCTTTGGCTTTTATATATTTATATAAGATATCCCTCGCAAGTCGCAAAGCATAGGCATACTGGTTACCAGTTATTCATTCTCATAAGGGGTGGAGCGTTAATAAGCTCATAAAATATACATTTTATGCATTTCTATCTTTAGTTTTTGTTAGGTTTTCGATCTTTATCTTGTTTTCTTATATTATATTTTTGAATTATAGGTATATTTAAAAGAATGAAGTCAAAAGATGTCAATAATGATGGTAAAGAGTTTACAAAATCACAATCATAAGATGAAAGAAAACTTGGGAGTCAAAAAGATCAAATTCTTAGTGCTAGATGATCAGACAGATCTGACCTCTGGAGCTTGTTGCAAGTAAATCATTATGTTAAAGTAATTATTTGAAGAAACTTCCTGCTTGACTTTTAAAGCTGACTTGAATACCTTTTCAACGATAGTTTACACACCTAAATAGGACATCGTATGGTCATCCAAATCAGCTGAAAAAGTGCGAGATAGTGCAGCAGTCGCAAAACCAACGTCAGTGGACGAAAATCACCAAGTCAGTGTACTGTCTCCAAAACAGAGAAAAACCGCAAAACTCGTAAAACTTGCCTATTTTGCACTCCTTTGACTCCTAGCTTCCTTGATCAGCAAGAAAGGGTTTTGAAGGTCAAAAAGCTCTATAAATACTATCTTTTGAGCCACAAACTATCATAATATTTGGGAGGAGACTCAAGGATCATCATTCTTCTTCTTCTTCTCCATTTTTTTATTTTCTTTTTAGTCTTATGTATATATTATCTATGCCTATGCTAGGCTAAACTTTTCTTCGGTTAAGGGTGATTTCAAAGCCCTAGACATGTTTTGTAATTGATTTTGAGATTCTATCTATTATTGGTTTTCTATCAAAGTTTCTTGTGTTCTTCTATAAGAATTGTTCATGATATTGTCTTGATTTGTTTAGGTGGCCAACTAGATAGATCTTGATAATTATCTAATGCTAGTTTAGGAATCTTGATCCGTGTAATTGTCTTGATTTCTATTCAATAGTGGCAATTTGTAATTCATGATTATGTTGGGTTTTCAGGAATTATGAAGTGGAACATAACATAAGTTGAATGAACATGTTTATGTGTTTGTTGCTTAGATCAACCTATCTTTTTTATCATAAAGCTTCTATCACTTTGAATCTAATGATGTTTATCTTAGGTTATTTGATAGTTAGAGATTAAGTAGTGGCGTTCGTCTTGCTTAACGACGAACTAAGGAAGGATTGGGGTAACACAGGATGTTGTTATCTACGGTTGTTAACTTTAATAGCTAATTGATGTTGATAGATCTGAATTTGATTCTTAATGATGTCTAGTGGTGGAGAATGAAACCTTAACCATACTTCTCTTATATATTTGATTTCATCTTATTTATTTGCTTTTTACTTATCTTGTTTTCTTTACTTTTAATTATTTTAAAACCTCATTTTATTTTATTGTTCTTGAATTTAAGTTTTAAACTAATAACTTATAAACTAAAAATCAATCTCTGTGGATTCGACCCTTGCTAACTACTATACTTACAATTGATCTTTTTAGTGCAAGGTTAAATAAAGATATACTCTTTTGAGTACATCATGAGTAAAGGAGACAATTAGGCAAGTTCGGACGTATTTGGGTAGAATCATTTTAGATTTCGATTTGTGTCTTTTTGGTTCGGTTCATTTTAAGTTCAAATCATTTCGGGTTCGAATTATTTTCAGATCGAACTCTGATAAGCTCATAAAATAGACATTTTATGCCTTTCTACCTTTAGTTTTTGTTATGTTTTCGATCTTTATCTTGTTTACTTATAATATGTTTTTGAATTTTAGGTACAATAAGGAGAATGAAGTCAAAAGATGTCAATAATGATGGTAAAAAGCTTACAAAATCATAATCACAAGATGAAAGAAGACTTGGGAGTCAAAAATATCAATTTCTGGTTGAAAAGCAATCAGGCAGATTTGACCTCCGGAGCTTGTTGCAAGGAAAACATGATGTTAGACTCTATATTTGAAGAAAATTCCTTCTTGACTTTTGAAGTTGACTTGATTATCTTTCCAACAATATATTATGGGCCCAAATCGGATAAGAAATGGGCATACAAAATGGCGCTAGAAGATCTTCCTAAAGAACCCTGCAGTCAGAAAAACCCTAATCGCAAATCTGAAAAAAAAGGCAAAAACATGATTTTTGCACCTCCAGGCTTACTTGTGCGGCAATGACTTATTCTCAGGGTTTTAAAGCTCTATAAATACCATCTTTTGAGCCACAAACTAGACATCTTTGGAGGAGACTCAAGGGATCATCATTATTATTCTTCTTCTTCTCCATTCTTTTATTTTTCTTTTTAGTTTTATGTATATATTATTCATGCTATGCTAGGCTAAAATTTTATTTGGTTAAGGGTGATTTCAAAGCCCTAGACATGTTATGTAATTGATTTTCAGATTCTATCCATCATTAATTTTCTATCAAAGTTGCTTATAAACATAACCTAAGTTGAACAAGTCACATCGTTTTTGAGCCCATATGATTGATGCATTATACATATCAATCTAATTTCTTTCTTGAGTGCTCTTATGATTACATGATTCTCTAGAACTTGCTTTAAACCTTGTTGAGACTATATTGATGCATGTGACAACATGAATATGATAGAGGCATTAGGATTTTTAACCAGGGCCAAACAGCCATCCCTTATTGATGTTCCATGAGAACATTCCCCTTAGTGAGCCAATTTGAGCCTACATTAAATAAGCTATTTATTTGGTAACCATATTTTGTCCTTAATCTAAATATACTTATTTTTATCCTTACCCTTGTTCTAAAGATGAATTAGCATGTTTTGAGACATATTGCAAAGACAAGGAAGATCTATTCAAATTTTGGGTTAGAAACAAGAAATAAGTGTATAGGAGGAGAAAGGCAAAAGTCAAGAGAAAAATAGAGGGAATATTGCCAAATACATTCCCATGAAAAAAAAAAAAACAAAATTGAATCATCTCTTGAACTTCTAGTTAAAGAAAAGAAAAAGAATGTTACAAGGTTGGTTAGAATGAAGCAAAGGCTCAACATAAAATATTCAGCCTATGTGATTATGTACTTCCAAGGAATATTGAGAAAGTTTTATTTGCAAAATCTTATTTTGTCTCTAAATTCTATGAAGTCTTTGAAACCTTTGTAATATCTTTTATCTTTTATTCTTTAACCACATTATAACCCCTTCTTTAACCACATTATAACCCCTTGGTCCCATTACAACTTTGAATAAAGACCTTTTGATTTATGAAGTTGCATGATCTAAATAGTGGATAATAGGTGGACAAGCAAGCATATGGTAGAACTGTTTTCATGAGATTGATTGAGTGTAAACACTTTACCACTACTTTCAAGAGTGAAAATCATGAGAGTATAGTGAGAAGTTGAGATTAAGTTTGAATATGCACTATTTTGATTGAAATATGTTATGTTAATATTGGCTTAAACTATTTACATTCAAGCAAGATTTTTTGTGAATTTCTTTAAACTATTGATTAGTTTATAAGACTTGTCCAATGATTATCTCAAATTTATATTGGAATGATTTGTTGTAATTATTATTATTATTTTTTTTTTTAGTTTTTTTTATGTCTTCAATGTTTGTGGGTATCGTCCTAGTAAACCCTCACGAGACTAAACTCGTCCACTAGGGACACCTAGGGGTTTAAAGGCTTTTGTCACATGCTAAGTGCCACCGTGATTTCCTACGAAAGTGGATTAGATTAGATTTCCTTATTTTATTTTTATTTTGTTTTGCTCGAGGACTAGTAAAAAGCTAAGTGTGGGGGTATTTGATAAGCTCATAAAATATACATTTTATGCCTTTCTACCTTTAGTTTTTGTTATGTTTTCGATCTTTATCTTGTTTACTTATAATATGTTTTTGAATTTTAGGTACAATAAGGAGAATGAAGTCAAAAGATGTCAATAATGATGGTAAAGAGCTTACAAAATCATAATCACAAGATGGAAGAAGACTTGGGAGTCAAAAATATCAATTTCTGGTTGAAAAGCAATCAGACAGATTTGACCTCCGGAGCTTATTGTAAGGAACACATGATGTTAGACTCTTTAGTTGAATAAACTTCCTTCTTGACTTTTTAAGTTGACTTGATTATCTTTCCAACGATATATTATGGGCTCAAATCGGATAAGAAATGGGCATTCAAAATGGCGCTAGAAGATATCCCTAAAGAACCCTGCGGCCAGAAAAACCCTAATCGCATATCTGAAAAAAAAAAAAAAAAAAAAAAAGGCAAAAACGTGATTTTTGCACCTCCAGGCTTACTTGTGCGACAATGACTTATTCTCAGGATTTTAAAACTCTATAAATACAATCTTTTGAGCCACAAACTAGACATCTTTGGAGGAGACTCAAGGGATCATCATTATTATTCTTCTTCTTCTCCATTCTTTTATTTTTCTTTTTAGTTTTATGTATATATTATCAATGATATGCTAGGCTAAACTTTTATTTGGTTAAGGGTGATTTCAAAGCCCTAGACATGTTATGTAATTGATTTTCAGATTCTATCCATCATTAATTTTCTATCAAAGTTGCTTATGTTCTTCTACAAGAATTGTTTATGATGTTGTCTTGATTTATTTAGGTGTACAACTAGATAGATCTTGATAATTATCTATTGCTAGTTTAGGAGTCTTGATCCGTGTAATTGTCTTGATTTCCTATTCATAAGTGGCAATTTGTTATTAATGATTATGGTCAAGTTTTCGATAATTGCAAAGTGGAACATAACCTAAGTTGAACAATCCGAGCTTATGTGTTTGTTGCTTAGATCAACATATCTTTCTCATCATAGAGCTGCCATGAAATTAAATTTAGAGAACTTATTCTAGGTTGTTTGATGGTTAGAGATTAAATAGAGAGCTTGTTCTATTTAACGATAAACTAAGGAAAGATTGGGGTAACAGAGCTTGTTGTTATCTACGATTGTTAACTTTGATAGTTGGTTGATATTGATAGATCTGAAATTGATTCTTAATGATGTCTAGTGCTGGAGAATGAAACCTTAATCATATTTTTCATATTTGATTCTTCTGAATTACTTGTTTTCTCATTCTTATTGTTAACTTTAGTTTAAATCTGATTTCAAAATCCCCTTTTCTTTTGTTTTCCTTGAATTTAAGTTTTAAACTATTAACTTATAAACTAAAACCCAATCCCTGAGGACTTGACCCTTGCTAACTACTATACCTACAATTGATTCTTTTTTTAAGTGCAATACACTCTTTTGGGTGCATCAAACTCTTTCAGGTTCGTGCTATTTTTGGTTCTAACTATTTCGAATTCAGGTTCGAACGAGTTTTACGTCGCTTTTTATTTTATGTTGCAATGAAAGATTAGATTTTTCTATTTTGATTTAATTTTTAAAAACAAGCAAGTTTCTTTTTTTCCCCTTCCTAATATAGTTTTTTCTTGACATTTATATTGAGAGTTAATTTATATACTTTTCTTTAATTCCTCTAACTTGTCATTGGTATTCAATATCTATGTATAAAAAAATTTATCTCAATCATAAATTTTACTTAAAGTAAAAACTTCGCTAAGCTTCTTCTCATTCAAGTTTTGCCAAGTAGAACTTTAGGTCTATCTTTCAATAGCCTATCTTGGCATTATAACTGCCCTTGTGTTTATCCTTTATCCACTATTCGGCCTTATGGCCTTAGCAACTTAGATCACTTTGTTTTTTTTTTTTTTTTTCCTTCTTAGAAAAACTATTCTTATGTTGGGAATTGAGGATGGAAGATCAGAAATATAACAGCAAAACTTGAAAATTTTCAATTCCGATATTAAGTTGCCCTCTAATTTTTTTTCTTTCAATTTTTTCTCGACAAAAGATGAAAGAGAATTCACTTCTCAATTGAATGATTGTGTTTTTCTCATGTGAATCTTTTTCTAGAAGGGCTGCATAGAGCTCTATAAATAAGGGATAGGTGCTATTCCCCTTCCAAATAGAACTAGAGTGGACGATTTAGCCGAAGTCTAATTCAATTAGACTAGTTCCTTGGTCGACCTAGCTATAATTTTATTCAAAGTAGAATTGCTTTGGATGTAGCTCTAAGGACCTAATAATTTTATTCAATTTGGTTTTTAATTAAATCCCTTATTCCAATTTAATTTTTTACAAACCACGTTCTATTGTGTGACACATTAAGTTTTTAACATGTTAGTAATAAATATAAACATTGTAATCCATTATTTAAATTGAATTAGATGAATCAAACAATTTAAATACTTGATAAGTCAATCTGTGCGAGTAGAAAAGACTTCTTATGGATGTTCGATTAATTCTAAAGTACTTGCTAGCATAGGATAAAAGCAAAAATCCATTAATATGCTGCCTTTAGAGGAACATACAATCCAATATAGAGTATGAAAATGTTTACTTGTGTCTTATATTCAATCTAAAGATTTAAACATTCATCCCTTTAGAGTATGAAAATGTTTACTTGTGTCTTATATTCAATCTAAAGATTTAAACATTCATCCCTTTAGACATACACTTTTGTATAAAACCAAATTCTTAAGATAGCATTTATTGCATTATTAGGCAATAAATGGAGAGATTGTTGAATATATTACTAATAAATGTTTTCTAAAAATGTTTCCAAGTGTTTTTGATTAAAAAAAAAATAGAAATTATGTAGTTGCATTAAATTTGAAATTAATGTGTTGGAAGATAAAAATAAATCTTTGAAATGAAAATAAGCAAGAGCAACAGACTACCCCAATCAACTACCCTATGCACTATTTTGATCACCGACTTTCGAATGGAATTTTGAAGAAAAATAGGCATGGGCAACCAACTGCCCTTTGGGTAGAAATCGATTGCCCTTAATTTACTCGTGCGCTTCCATTAACATTTATTTCTAACACATCTTTACATCCAATCTTTTCAAGAATTACAACATTTTCACACATAATTTCTATTTTTTTTTTGGTTCATGCATGTTCAAGAAAAACTTAATTTTTTTATTTTTATTTAAGTACTATATGCTAGGGATAAAGTTTCCAAAAATTCATTACAACTAAGTGAGAACTATTATCTTTAAAATAGCTTTCCAAAATGTTTTGCACCAAGTTTTTTATTTTTATTTTTCAATTCTTTGCATTAGTCAGTTTCACATCGAACAAAAATAATAGTAACACAAAAACCAAGTAAATAATTGATCAGTTGTATAAATAAAAGCAAATAAGTAAAATATAGCAATGGTCTGACTTCTTCTCAGTTTGCACATGGCATTCATTCAATGTGCAAAAATTTCAAAAACTCACATCACATGGCCCTATGGAACAACAATAGAGCATGAAAACCGCATAAACATGGCCATTGGAATTGACTTCAAAAGAGTGGCAATACAAGTAATTCAAATCAAACGCTTTTAAGTTTTTATTTTATATATATATATATATATATATAGCAACAAAAAGGAATTCAAAGACCTAAAGAAATTTACTTCATTAAACGCATACACACAATTTAACAAAACCTTTTTCATGACCTATGCAATTAGGAATGGCAGAACGGTGAGCATAAACGCTTCGTATGTAAACGTCGCATTACCACTGTACATGGTGTCCTTCTCCTTAAATTTCTCAGTTAATCCCTACACAAAGAAAGAAAGAAAGATTGATTTGAATTGAATTACCAATATCGGAAAAAACCAAATTCCCATCAAGTTAAATGAAGAGAGGAAGTAGAAAGTGAGAGCTTACTTTAACTGTAAGGCAGCACCTGCATCAAAAAGAATAAAAGGGAAAAGATGGATTAGTTAATATTTATAGACATAAATGATCATGTTTTTATGATGAGATTAATTCAATTCAACATTATAAACAGGAATCTTACTCGATAAAGTTGTCATATTCAATGGCCCTGTTTCTGCCTCCAGTTTTATCAAACTTGGATACAAGCAATTCCAAAACAACCGGAGAGACTGCAAATCCTAGACTCAAGAGTGCCTCTCTCAGTTCATTGGCATCGATTCTACCACTCCTATCCCTGTCGAATTTCTCAAAGATGGCCTGCCCCAAACCCAATTTTTTTTTTTAAAAAAAAACTGAAAAAACCCATAAATTCAATCATGGAAAAAGTAAAACTATTCTTTTATTAAAAAAAGAAAAAAGTTTCTGATGGAAATTACCCTCCAATTCTGAAGACTATAGAACACTGCAGTGAACTCCTTAGGACCTGCATTAAGAAATTTTCAAAAAAGAATATAGGTAAATCATATTGCTAACCAAAATTGGAAGAAAAGACAAATAGTTAAAATGTTAATAAAATTACTATACGTTCATTCATAACATTTAGGAGTAATCGAACAAATCAAACACCATTACTAAATTTGAAAAATGATGCATGAGACGTGAATCAATCACCCACCCACTACAGAACAATATATTTGACTCAGAAGTAGTATGAGGCGGTTCAACAATTCCAACATCAAAAGATTCAAACCCAATGCCCTCAATAAACAAAAACAAAAATAATAATAATACTTAGTTGATTAATTGACCACTAAATAAAAGCCCTACAACAAGTCACATCGTCTTTATAGTCTGTGCGGAAATGGATAAGGAGTATAGATAGATACTTCCGAATATAGATCTTTGTATAGACCCCGCATCAAATGGACCCAAATACCCCTGTATCATTGGCCAAATCTTAAAAAACAAATGGTATAATGGTAAACGAAAAGGGTTGTTTTAGTCATTTTGTTTATAAATAGAATTACGCTATTATATTTCAATATATTATTTATTTTTTTATCTTAATTTTCAATCTATGTAAAATTAACCTAACAATTCAATTGCAATTGCGGCCGAAATGCAGTGAAAGAATTACTAGGGAAAATAAAAAGAAACTGACCGATCTTTCTGGTGTTAGTATTAGTGAAGAGATACATGAGCAAACGAACAGTTCTCAAACTGAAGCTTTGATTATACGAAGAAAGCGCTCTTTGCAACTCCGTATCATCAATAAACCCACTTCCATCTTGATCAGCCATTTGAAAGCAAGCCACGACGTTAGGATCTGTCCCCGGTGGAAACGCCGACGGCAGCAGAGCTGCGAACGGGCTCGCATAACCTCCCGCAGGAGGATAGCTTCCGCCGTGAACTGGAGGAGCGCCACCGACGCCGTGTGCCTGGTGCTTGTCCTTTGGTGGCTTCTCCCCTGGAGGAGCAGAGTAGGGAGCAGAAGGTGCGCCGTATGGTGCAGCGGCGTACGGGGTACCGTACGGTTGAGGCGGGGACGGGGCCCCGGCGGTGTATGCCTGGTGCTTGTCCTTTGGTGGCTTCTCCCCTGGAGGTGCAGAGTAGGGAGCAGAAGATGCGCCGTATGGTGCAGCGGCGTACGGGGCACCGTACGGTTGAGGCGGCGCCGGGGCACCGTACGGTTGAGGCTGCGCCGGGGCCCCGGCGGTGTATGGAGCTGCTGTGTAGGGCTGAGCCGGCGGGGCGCCGTAGCCGTAAGGGTGTTGAGGGTATCCACCGGACATGTTTCGAGTAATTTCTGAGCAAAAACGAGCTTTTACTTTGATTTTTTTTATATTTTGTTGAATTTGTTTGTAGATATTTATAAAGCTAGAGTTTGTCAAAGTAGGTTTAATTGTGTACATTATTGCAGGATTGCCATTCATTGTATCAGTTGTTAAGTTTTGACTTTAAAAAAAATAATAATAAAAAATTGAATATTAGTTCCCACTTCCCACCACGTCTGATATTATTTGCAAGTGGATTTAAATATTTTTAGTAAGAAACTGGGGAAATTATTATGGGCTAAGGTTCAATAGTGATAAGAGATGGCAAACGCGTAAGTTCGGTCATTATAAAGTTTCTAAGTTTGAGTTATTTTAGATTTGAATTATTTTAACTTTATTTTATTTTTATTTTTGTTTTGAATTTGACTTGAATTTGGATTAGATTTGTTAGGTCGCTTTTAATTTTATGACAATATGTAATTAATTTTTCATATTTTTCGAATTCAGTTGAGTATAAGTTTTTTTGAATTTGAATTTTTTGAATTTTTATCTTTGATTTTTTTATCAAAACAAATTTAGACGAGTGCTTTTGAGTTTGGATTTATTTTTACCACCTCCATTGACAAAAGTGACAAAAGGAAGTCTCATGGAAAAAATTGCATTGAAAATTTAAGTAGTATTAGTACATACCTGTTCACGTGTCAGGTAATTCGTCCGGTCCGTATTGGATCAGGTTTGAACAAAATATTTTGTGATTTAAGTCGGTTCGATGCGAATTATTATTTATTAAATAAAAAGTATTTTTTAATTTAAATTTTAATTATAAAATATATATATTAATATATAAAATAATTTTTTAATATTTTAATAATTTATAAATAGTAAAACTGACTTACAAATTGGCTTGGGCTCTGTCCGAAACGGGTTTCGGCAAGCATGTTTTTTTTGAGCCACGGGCCGGTCCAGCCCATAAACAGATCTAATTAGTACAAATTTTTTGTTTTTTTTTTTCATTTTCAATGTTAAGCGGAGTATTACATTTTCATTTATTTTTTTTTTCTGGGAGATATGATCCAATTCAACGAAAATGATTGAAACAAAAATAAAAATAATCTACAAGTTTCAATTAGTTTCAATTTTTAATGTCTCTTATTTGAATTATTCAAATAAATTTCAATAAGTTGCAGATTTTCATGTCTCTTTTTCTTCATGAAAAAAGTCTCTTATTCGAATCATTCAAAAAACTGTTTGCGGGACACTTTTAATATTTCCCTAAAGTGATTATCAAAGTGTAGCAAAACTCTTTCAATGGGACAGTAATTTAGTGGTGTTATTTTTTTTTAGATAAGCAAGCCTTTGTTATCCAAAGAAAAGCAGTTATTAACTGCTACATCAAAACAGACTAGCTCAATCAGCTAGTAAAAAAGAATTCAAAGAACAAAGTAAAACAGAACACTATTTACATGGTCCTTCCTATAAACATGGAGTTATTTAATCCCCATGTTGTACAAAGATGACTATTTACAGTATCTTCTTTAACATTCCTCAATCATGTCATGTTAGTCTAATTCGAACCAACTCCTTTATTTTTCCAAGCGATTGCAAGGGGAACTGAGAGCGTTCCAAGCTATTCTAAGCAAGATTGAAATTAAATACTTGCCTTTGAGCTTTTGTCTGACCCACTGAAACTCAAACTCCCAATTATGAACCTCTCTTTGTAGTTGGCAAAGCTCTAGGGACTCCTTCCATATGAGTTTAGAGTAAGCACATTCTCTTCCCCAAGCAAGCAGACGATCTTTTGTGGGAAGCCTATTCAAGATTTCCATCCAAGAAATTAGAGAATGCTTCGGAATATGGCAGTTGAACCACACTAGCTTATCCCAACCTACCTTCTGCCTTTTTTTGTCTAATCTCTTGCCATACCTTAGCTGAAAACTTCCAAGTCATGCTGCCATTTTGTAGTCCTATGAATTGAGCAGCCAGAGGTCTTTTTCTGAATAAATTTCTTCCATCCCCAACTGCTGCTTTGAGCAGCTGAAATCTGCCAAAAGGATTGTCCCTTCAATACATAAGCATTAATCCAAGCAATCCACCAAGACCTTGCTTTTAAGAATAAGGACTAGATATGCAGCATTATGCAAGCTCTATTCCAAGTACAAAGATCCTTTAGGCCAAGCCCTACTTCAGACCCAAGATAACATATATTTTGCCAGCTTATTCTTGGCCCTTTTACTGATATGTCATTTCCAGCCCAAAAGAATCTAGAGCAGAGTTGATTTATCCTATTAAGAACATTATTGCGTAAAGTGAAGTGTCTACACCAATAGCTTTGTAAGTTAAACAAAACCGCCTGAATGAGTTGTAGTCTCCCTGCATAAGATAGAAGTTTAGTAGAGCAGTGTGTGATTCTATTGGTATTTTTCTCAATGAGAGGAACACAATCTATCTATCTATCTATCCGTAAGCCTTGTTGTCACCAATGGAACTCCCAGGTATCTCACTAGCAAGGAGCCTAATTTGAACCCAATGGCTTGCTGCATATCTTGAAGAGAGCCTCCAGCAATTCTTGAAGAAAACAGTTCACTCTTTGCACAATTCAGCTGCAGGCCAAACAAAGAGTAAAATATAACCATCACATTTTGTACCCCAAGAACAGAATCTAGATTTCTTTCGGTAAAGATAAGCATGTCATCTGCAAAGCATAAATGTATAAAGTCTTATTCGTTTGCATTTTGGATGATAATCAAAAACTTCGAATTTTGCTGCTGTATCCAAAAATCTAGATACAACATTCATGACTAACACAAACAAATAAAAGGGAAATGGGATCCTTGCCTTACTCCCTTTGCACCCTTGAAATAGCCTACTAATTCCCCATTTATTGTTATTAATATGGAAAACTAATTTAGTGGTGTTATTACATAAGCTTATAAATATCATTTTGACATGACTACCTGATTATTTTCTTCTTCTTTTTTAACCTTTTCTTATTTAGCCTTCTTACAAAACCATTAAAACTGAAGACTATTTTAAAATTTTAAAATTCAAATGATAAAAAAGAAGTCTTAAATTCAAGCCTTTGAGATGTGAGATTGAAATTTACGAGATAAAGAGAATTATTTTTTATTATGTAATTCAATATTAAATGTACAAAAACAATAATAGCATACAAATGCTTACAATTGATATTTGATACTAGGAAAAAGTATTTTTATTTTGATCTCACGGATTTTATTTTATAAGAGTTATCATAGCAATTTGACATGATATAACCACAATCATAAATTTTTAATTTTTAATTTTTAATAAATAAAAATTGCCTAAAATACTTGAATTAGACAAATTTAACTTTTTTAAAATAAAACTTTAATAGAGCTTAAGTTGAATTTACAATAATAACTTCAAAACTTAAGCTTAAACATGAAACAAACATCATAAACATGAAGAAAAAAAAATTTATCATAAACGTCGAAAAAAATCACATTTGTTTACTTTTTCTTCATCATAAAGTTAATTGAAAAAACCAAAGAAACTTGTTGTCTTGGACACAATCACACAATTAGATTCAATGCATAAGTTGGTGTTGAAGTTTGAGGCAACATTTAACCTCCGTTAAAATTTTCTTGGGTAAGTATATATATATACTTCATTAATTATAGATTTTTACCAAATGAACAATTAAACAATTTTTTTATGGAGTTCAAATTATATTAGGATCATCCTCAAAAATGAATTTTTTCTTTTTAGGCATCATTAAAAAAATATCATTTCATAACTTTTTAAGGATTTATTAAGTTTTTTAATCTGTACGTTGCACGGTTAATTTATTAATATATAATTTGATATTAAAATTTTAATAATTCATTTTTTAAAATATATATAATTTTTCACTATGATTTGATATTAGATTTTGGGGGGAAATTGTTCAATTCTTTAGTTTACCATAAAATAATTTGATGTACTCCATAAAAAAAAAACTAGTTTGATGTACATGAAATGTTATTTAGTCACTTTGATAGGATTACTAAATTTTTGGTTTAATACTTTTTTTTTTTTTTAAATAGATCATAGTTAGAACCGATGAGGCTTATAATTATCGATCCAACTAGTCAAATCGGTTCAATTAATCAGTTCAATCAAAACATTTTTAAATATTAAATAAATATTAAATATAATAAATATTTAATAAAAATATGTATTTGACTTAATGGTATGATTTTTAATATAGAATTATGAAGTTAAAAATTAAAATCTCATTAGTTACAAGAAAAATTGAAAAAAAAAACTAAAATTGATTTTTTTATCAGTTTAATTTGATTTATAATCGGTTTAAATTGATTTTTATCAGTTCAATAAATTTTTAATTTTATATCGAATCAAATAGGCCTTCGATTCTTGATTAAATCGATTAATCCAATAAGCTTTTTCAACCATGATTTAATCTGTGATTATTAATTAGAAAAGAAAAAGTGCAACAATTTTTTTTTTTCAATAAAAATACCAAAATAGAACAAGTTTGACGACCAATCGTGGTTCCAATTTCCCACCCGCATCCTCTTTGGAAGCAATGTGGAATTCGATAATGTTGAGATAAGGGAGGAGTATTTTAATTTTTTACCTTAAAAAATAGCAGCCGATTATCGCCCAATAAATCGTCAACGAGTGAATTAGTCTCTGGCCAAAAAAAAAAAAAAACAAAACATGCGAATTAGTTGATAATTGACAAAGTCAACTCGTAATGTTGAATAGCAAACCTTTTTGACCATTAGCCTTTGCCCATCTGGCATATGCCACTAATATATATTTTTCTTGGCTCTAGCACTTTTAAGATTAATAAAAAAAATCTTTTTTAGAAAAAAACCTGTTTAAATTCAAAAACAGAGAAAATATTTTTTTTAATAAATTCAAAAAACAGATAATATATTAATTATATAAAATTTTCTTATAAATATCACTTTAATAATTATCTATAGGACTTTTTAACATTTGCGGTTTTTTTTTTTTTTCTTTTCCGAATTTGCATTAAGAATTTTTTTTTTTCCGTTAAGAAGCATTTAAGACCTTTAATGGACACTCAAAAATAAATGTTAACTAAAAAAAAAATCACTACTTTTAATTTTTTTTAATTAATTAATAATAATAAATTAATTTTAAATTATATTTGATTAGATAATAATCATTTATTTAAATGTTTTGTTTTTAAATTTTAATAATATTAATATAATAATATTTTATTAATTATGAAAATTAAATTTTCTGTAATTTTTTATTTATAAATTACGTAATACCAATATATTTTTAAATGTTATTTATATGTATTTTTGAAAAATATTTAAATCTTATTGTACACTATATATTTTTATTTATAGAAGATAAAAACTAATAAATGAAAAATAAGAAAACAAAATTGTGGTTTGTATTTTATTTTCTTGTATGATCGATTTTTTCACATAGGTTAGGAGTAAGTTCTTTTTTTTCCTTTTTTTTTTCAAGCGAGTTTGGTACGGATCCTAAATCGACCTGCGAGTCAACATGCGCACCAACCCCTTTAAATATATCATTTAGAATTAAAATAAAATAATTAATAAAATAATTTTATTAACTTTTTTATCGAGCAGGTCTGATACAGATCATAAATCAATTCGCGAGTCAACGTGCTGATTAATCCTTTTAAATACATCATCTAAAAATAAAATAAAAGAACTAATTAATAAAATGAATTTCTTTTTTTTCCTGTACAGGTCTGGTACAGATTTTAAATCGATCCGCGACTTAATGTGCAGATCAACCTCTTTAAATGCGTCATTTAAAAATAAAATAAAAAACTAAAAATAATTACTAAAAATAATTACTAAATTTTTTTTAAATTTTTTTTCCCAAACGGGTCGGGTATGGATCCTAAATCGACCCGCGAGTGAACATGTGGGCCAACCCTTTAAATACATCATTTAAAAATAAAAGTAATTAATAAAATAAATTTCTTATTTTAACTTTTTTTCTCTAGCAAATTGGGTACGGATCCTAAATCGATCTACGAGTCAACGTGCAGAGTGCAGACCAACCTCTTTAAATACATAATTTAAAATTAAAAAAAAATACAATAAATAATTAATAAAATAAATTTCTTTTTTAATTTTTTTCGAGCGGGTCGAGTACGGATCCTAAATCGACCTGCGAGTCAACGTGAGGACCAACTCCTTTAATTAAATCATTTAAAAATAAATAAAAATTAATTAATAAAATAATTTTTTAAAACTTTTTTATCGTGCTGTCGAGTATGAATCCTAAATAGATCCACGAGTCAACATGTGGACCAACCTTTTTAAATACATCATTTAAAAATAAAAAAATTAATAAAATTATTCTTTTTTTCGAATGGGTCAGATATGAATTTTGAATTGACCTATGAGTTATCGTGCAAACCAATCCTTTAAATATATAATTTAAAATAAAATAAAAATCTAAAAAAAATTAAAAAAATATTTATAGGATAGGACAAAAATGTCCCTAGCACATTTAAAAAATACCTCATGAGTCCATGGACTCAAAAATAATTATTAGTATACTAGATTTTTTTACTTGTGTTTTGTACGGTTAATTTTTTATTTTTAAAAAAAAATATATGTACTAATGTTTACTTTGCATGGTAGATTTTTATACTAATAAATTATCAAATTATAGAATTAATTAATAATAATAATATAATTGATTATTATCATATTTGAGATTTAAATGCATTTAAATAATATAAGGCATAAATATGAATTTGGTCATCAAACTGTATAACTTGTGTCATTTTGATCATATTCTTTTATTTGGGCAATTTTGATTCTCATTCTATTTTTTTTTTATCAATTTCGTTTGAATTTAACGAAAATCGATCACGTACGAACACATAACTAACAATTTCATTAAATTAGGTCAAATTGACGAGAAATTAATAAAAAATATTGATCAAAAATAGACTAAAAATTGATTCGAAATTAACCAAAATTTTAATGTTTTTGTTAAATTTAATTTAAATTGAATCAAATAAAAGGATATGAACAAAAATGACACAGTTTGCATAATTCGATAATCAGATTTATATTTATGCCAAATATAATAGTATATATACAAAAGAAAATGTATAAATTATATATGTAATATGAAATTTAATTTAATAATGAAACATAAATCATGAACGAGAGTAATCAATAAATAATGAAACATAAATCCCATAACATCATTTAATTTAATTTTTCCAACATATAATATCATTGTATGTTTTCCATTTTTTTATTCAATAACTAAATTATGTTTAAATAAAATCTTACTTACAATTAACTCATATTGCTATTTAATAGTTTAACTTTACAATTTGTTTATCAATACAATATTTTAAATTTTCTCTTTCCCGTTGTAAATCAATTTTTTTTTTCAAGTTTAGAAAAGCCGCGTGGCAATCGTTGTGAGCCAAATGGTCGTAATAAATCTGTTAATTTTAAATATGATATAAAAATTTAAAATAAATAAAATATGTTTAATAAGTAAAAAATAAATATAATAAAATATAATTAATATGATAGGTCTAATATATATATATCGTATTTATATTTAAAAATTTAATATATTTAATAATTATAATTATCGTGTCCAATTTATTCGATTGACAAAAAAACAATACGACATGGAAACTTGAATCACCATTTACTCCACATCTTTGCTTTTTCTTGTCTCGGGCTTAATTTTGTTATGTTTTATTTTTTTTTTCTCTTTCCCCATGTGTCAAGCAAAACAAAACCAATTTTTTTTTTTTACTTAAAAAGGCCATGTGGCAGCACATGATGAACCAAATGGCAGAAATACAAATGGGCATATAAATGATTTTTTTATTCAAATATAGCAAAAAAATATATATATATCAAAATACCGTTGTTTTCGAATTAATTCCCAAAATTCGTTTTTTTTTTTTCTAGCTGGGAAATCGCCATCCCCATGACGATTTCCCAGTGTAAAAATTTCAAAATTTGTAAAAAACATCAAGAGAAATCGCCACCCCCCATGACGATTTCCCTTGGTTAAATTTGTAAAATTTGCAAATTCAATGAAGGGAAATCGCCATGGGGGGTGGCGATTTCCCTTCATGTATTTTTTTTAAAACTAATAAACAAATTTTAAAATTATTTTTTAATTTTAAAAATTATAAATTAAATTAAAATATTTTTTTATAATTAAAAAAAAATTCATAAGGTATATTTTATGATTTTAAATTTATGAAATTTTTTTGTAAATTTTGTTAAAATATTAAAACAAATTAGATAAAAAAAAATTTAAATTTGAATGAAGGCAACGGTCATATGACCGTTGCCTTCACCCGTCCCCCCCACCCCTCACACACACACACCACTCTTCTCTATAAATACCTCCCTCCCTTCCTTCATTTTTCATTCTTCTTTCAACAATTAAATTTCTTTCTACCAAAAAAATTTCTTTCTACAACAATTTTTTTTTCTACAACAATATTTAGAAATGGCTTCATCATCACTATTGAGGTTGCAAGAAAATCACATATCAGAGGTTATATTTAACGAGGTAAGTAAATTGTTATAATATTATTTGTATTACATTATACATTTTTAGTTATTTTTTATTGATTAGAATTTTGTAAATTTATAGTTTTATTGTTTTATAATTTTTATATTTTTAATGTTATAGTTTTCAATTATAGTTTTATCATTTATTAATTACTATTGTTTTTTGATTTCATAATTATATAATTTTTTATTTTTTATATTGTTTAATTTTTTATTATTATAGTTATTTAATTTGTTAAGTATTTTTGTTTTTTCATTTTATAGTTTTATATAATTTTAATTTTTATATTATAATGGTCTTTTTATTATTATATAGAATAATAATTTTGTAATTATTACTGTTTTTTATTTTATAGTTTTATATAATTATAAATTTTATATTATATTATTTTGTATTATTATAGTTTTATAATTGTTTAATTAATATTATTTTTTTCATTTTATAGTTTTATATAATTTTAAATTTTATATTATATTATATTATTATTGTTTTATAATTTTGTAATTATTATTGTCTTTTAATTTTAATTTTATAGTTAATTATTTATTATATAATTGAATTATTTAATAATTATATAAAAAATTGAAATTTTTTATTATTATTGTTTTGTTATTTTATAGTTTTATAGTTTTATTTATTAATTTTTAATTATTATAGTTTTATAATATATTAATTTTTATTATTATAACAGGAAACTCGTCGCGTGTTACGTTCGAGGAAATTTACATTGGAGGACCCGCATCCATCTATTATCGACCACTTAAGAAGAGCCGGATTTTATCACGCAAGTCAAATTCGACGATTTTTGATACAACCCGACTTAATCAGTGCGTTGGTCGAACGATGGAGACCCGAGACGCACACTTTTCATTTTCCATTTGGTGAATGCACGGTAACTCTCGAAGATGTTGCGCTGCAACTTGGACTTCCGATCCATGGCGATGCAGTTACAACGGAAGCCTGCTAGATTGGAATGAAGTGTGTCAAGATCTATTGGGCTCGGTACCTCCAGATGAGTATGTATCTGGCTCAACGGTGAGACTAAATTGGTTGAAATCGTTTCAAAATCTTCCATTACATGCAACTGAACAACAGATACAATATGCTGCTAGAGCATATATTTTACGTTTGATTGGAGGATTACTGATGCCTGACAAATCGAGCAGTCGGGTATATTTAATGTATCTTCCATTACTACGTGATTTAGAGCTTGCGGCAAATTATAGTTGGGGTTCTGCGTGTTTGGCGGTTTTGTATAGAGAACTTTGCCGGGCTACAGTTCCAAAAAGCCATGACATAGGTGGATGTTTAGTGCTTCTACAATTATGGGCTTGGTATCGGCTACCATTTCTTGCTCCGCGCGTGGATATTTCGGCTGTATACCCCCTTGCAAGCAGGTAATAATCTTTACTATTTTATTAATTTTGTACGAACTTGTATTTTTATAGGTCATTAAGATATTATATGCATTTTAATAGGTGGAGTAGGAGTACGAGTAGAGATTTTACAGAGACTCCGAGTGATCTTGCAAGTATAAGAGTACGACTAGATCAAGTAGGATATGATAAGGTAAATATTTCGATTGTTACATTGAAATTTTTTTTTTATTTAATCCATATGAAACTAATAATTTGTAATAATTATTCGCAGTTTCTGTGGATGCCATATTCCTCGCGTGAAATTATGGCATGCCTCCCATCGGATGCCTACAATAATTTCAATATATGGAAAGCAAACACAGCATTGATATGCTTTTCATATGTAGAGTGACACCAAACT
Organism: Fremontodendron californicum; assembly: GCA_030761205.1. NCBI lineage: Eukaryota > Viridiplantae > Streptophyta > Magnoliopsida > Malvales > Malvaceae > Fremontodendron > Fremontodendron californicum. The sequence continues at coordinate 30,159,822 of JAULJL010000005.1, forward strand.
GACAGTGTGTTGCGACAATTTGGGATGCAACAACCGATTCCTGCAGCCCCGGTGAACCTTGATAAGCTTCACAAGGTCGACATGCGTGGTCGTCATGAGGAATTCTGGCCTGCGAAGCATGAACATTGGATCCAATGGTGGAATATACGTTTTCAACGAATTCCGCAGGTTACCCGATTGTTGGTAATAATTTCAACCCATCTGATGATTACATAAGATGGTATAGAAATGAAGGTCGGCCTTTCGTTTGTCCACCGTCGATGTATGAGGATGTTAGGAGTATGCCATTTACCGGACAAACTTTAGCTCCAGTCCCTCCTACACAGGATATGGATGCTCCTAGACCTCGCCGACAACGTGGGCGAACGCGTCAACCGACCTCATCGGAGTTCACAGCACCGAGGATGTCATTTGATCATCCTGAACCTGAACGGGATCATGGAGTACCATCCAATCATCGTTATTCCGTAAGTCACCCCGGATATGACGTTGATGAGTGTTACCGACCATCACCGCCAAGAACGAGGTTAGATGACCAGCTCCCCATCCTAAGTCCAAGTTCAGCATATCTAACATCAATGTATCAGTTTGGAACCCCTTCGTCAGCATTTGATGGTACATCATTTATGGGTGCATCTAGTAGTCAGGTTCCCGTTATGGGTGAACTAGGTGTTGGCTCATCCAGCAGTGGGTTTCAAATTTTTGATACGGAAGAAATGACTGATGACATACAACCGGAACCAGTGGCGGTTATAGCAAGAGGTCGTGGTGGACAGCGAATACGTGCCACTGACGAGGTTGAACGACGGGTGCAACCACCACGCACTAGAAGAGCTCGACACTGTTGCTCTACACCACGCAATAATTAGAATAAATGTACTTTTATCAATATAACGAGAATAATGTGTTTTAAATTTCTAATATATAAATTTATATGTTTTGCATTTCATGTTATTTATTTTAAATTTATTCGAAAATTAATTGTTATATTTTATTTTAATTTATATCTTAATGTTGTTATTTAATTTTAATATAATAATCCAAATTACATGATAAGTTGATTTTCTTTTTTTCATTTTAATTTAATTTTCTTTTTTAAATTTTAATAAGAAATAAAATTTTAATCATAAATTAAATTAAAATTATTTTATCAAATATCCAGTTTTAAACTGTAACAATCTATACTATTATTAAAAACAATGATTAAATTGATGTCACGAGTTAATCGAATACCAACTCAAAAAAAATAATCAAATTAAAAAAATTATTTTACGATACCAACTTAAAAATAACTTCTTTATTTAAAAAAGTTACTCGATAATATTACAAAATTATAAAAAATACAATTTTTGATATAAAAATTTAATAAAAAATATAATCTTCTTTTTAAATTTTAATAAGAAATATATTTTTATTTTTTATAAAATTGTAATAATAAATTAAATTACATTTTTAATGTATATTTAAAAAAATAAATAACCAAACCTAAAAAATATTTTAATTTAATTTATAATTTTTAAAATTAAAAAACAAAATTTACAAATTAAAAAATAAATTTAAAATTTGTTTATTAATTAAAAAAATACATGAAGGGAAATCGCCACCCCCCATGGCGATTTCCCTTGGTGTTTTTTGCAAATTTTGAAATTTTTACACTGAGAAATCGCCATGGGGGATGGCGATTTTCCAGCTAGAAAAAAAGAAGAAGCTGATTTTGGGAATTAATCCGAAAACAACGATATTTTGGTATTTTTTTTGGCTATATCTGAATAAAAAAACCGCATATAAATAATATATAAATAATAAACCGTAGATCAATGTACCTAGCTTTTATATGAGGTTATTATAAATGTATATATATAATATTAGCATTCTAAAATCTGATTTTTTTATAAGATAAACTAATCTCTAACTATAGCAATACCATGGAAGCTAAATAAAATAAAATAAAATAAAAAATCATTGGTATAAAATCTTCATTCCAACAAACCTATATATAAATAAAATGAGAAAAAATCAAAAATCAAAAGTCACAAATAATCAATAAATAATCATAAAAAATGAATTGACTTTTCGTGTTCTTATCATTTTATTAAATTCAAAATTTTGTAGAATATGAAAAGTTTTAAAAAAAAAATAAATAAATTGAATATGAAAATATTTAAATTAATATGATAACAACTTATGGACTTTTCTTTTCTATAGTTTTACTTAAATTCGTGCTAAAAACGAAAATCTTGAAAACATGATTTATATATTTTTCTTTTTAAATGTTAATTTTTAATGATTAATAGATAAATTAATATTTGTATTTATTTTGTAAAAACTAAACCTTACACACATATATAATATGCTAACTTTTTATATTTTATATTTTATTTTTTCTATTAATATTAATTTAATAAAAACACAATTAATCATTGCAAACATTCATTGAAATTAATATAATATTTATTTTATTATTATTTGAATTGATTTATTCAAAAAAGTGAAATGTTTAATATTTCTATTTATCATGTAAAAGCCTAAAATACTTAATCATTAATGAACATTGTAGACACCTAATTTTGTCCGAACCCCCTAAACAAAGTGCTTTTCTTTTTTCGACTTTTTGGAATACAAAGATTCTTCCCTCATTCTGCTAATGGGTCTCCAAGACTTTGATTCAGAGGTCAAAGCGAAAAAATCAATTTCGAAAAAGTCAATCCCGAAAAGTTAACCACTAAAAAAGTCAACTCTCAGTCAAAATCAAGATTTGAAGTTGAATTGAACAATGGTGAAAGAATTTTGATAATCAGAGGTCTAAAAAGAAAGATAGAGAGTTTGAAAGACAGATTGCAAAATTTCAGTGAAGGGAAAATCCCTAATTTTGCAAAATTGGAGAAAACTGCAAAGATGACCCGATTCGGTGAAATTGAAGCTCCCGGTTGATAAATGATAAATAAATAAAAATATCCCAAGTCCCAATTTGAAGTGGATCCCAAGGAAGAGCCGATTGGAGGAAAAACAAAAAAACGAGAAAATTCCCAATAAAGAGGAAAAGGGAAAACTAAATTGGAGAGGAATTCGGATGTAAAAATTGGGCTTTTTTGGATCAACTCCAATTCAATATATGACAAGGCAGGGGAAAAAGAAAATCCAAAAATTGGGCCATTTCGAGTAAAAACGAGATTTCGGGGGTTAAAGGGCAATTTTAGAAATCCGGAAAAATAAAATTCGAGCTTGAAAAATTATGAAAAATTTCAGAACTGGATTTTATATTAGATGGAAGAATTGGAGAAGAAAAATCCGAAATCAGAGTTCAATTGGAAAAAGACAAAGTTCGAATGCACTAATCCGAAATTCCAAGAGAAAATTATGGGGAAAATAGAAAACGAGTTCCGAAAATTATGAAAACTTTCAGATTTGTGTTTTATATTTTATGGAAGGGATTGGAGAAGAAAAATCCGGAATCGAAGCTCAAATGTAAAAAGACAAAGTTTGGGAGGCACTAAACCGAAACTTTAGAGGAAAACCTAGGAAAAATAGAATCCGAGCTCGAAAAATTTGAAAACCTCTAAAAATGAATTTATATTGGATGGGATGAATTGGAAAATAAAAATATGAAATTGGGGTTAATTTGCAATTAAATTAAGTTTGGGAGCCAAAATATAATTTTACCAAAAAAATCGAAAAGGGTCATTTTGCAAATAAAAAAAAGGAATGGCCTGGAAAATTCCAGGCCATTTTTGACCAGCTTATGGAGAAGGAAGAGAAATTTGATCATCTTCAATCAATGGCCAAGATTGAGTAGAAAGATGACATTTTAAAGAAAGGCCAAGATTCTCAACTACTTGTCTACATGGCATTTTTGGCCAATGGGAGGCCTCCTAATTGCAAGGCCATGTGAAAAGCATGTGAAGGCTATGTGATGATACCAAATAGGATTAAAATGCCACCTAGGAAGATTTATTAATGGTAAGGCATATGATCATAACAAGTGACCTAAATATTTTGTAGAAATAGGAGATAGGCTTAAAAAAAAAGAAGCAAACTTTCTCTACATAAAGGGAGGCAGTCGGCCAGCCCTAGGAGGGAGGAATTCATTTTGTTTCAAAGGTAATTTTTCACTACACTCTTGATTTGGAAAGCTTGGCTAGGTAGCTATTTTTCTTTTCTTCTTCTTCAATTATTTTCTTTGGTTCCATGATCTTTTTCTTCTCCATGTGATTGCTATTTCTTTTGCTTGAATAAAATGTTTTCAAATTAAACTTTTAAAGGTTTTTTTTTCCTATTCTCTACAAAACAAAAAGTTTGCAAAATCTTTTCTACTTTTTCTTGTTTTAGCCGATTCTATGTAGTTGTTATTGAGCTTGTCTTTACTTGATTTTCATACTTGCTTGTTGAGTGTGGGATTCACCATTGTGGAAGGATAGATTTTCCTTTGGTTTTTCTTTTAAAAAATCAAATGAAAGGTTTGAGAAGCTCGAGGATCTTGATATTTATCAAGTGATTTTGGTTAGATAGAACTATGTCCAATAAACCAACCATTGAGCCAACCTTTTTTTTTTTGCTTGCTTGTTATTTTTTCTAGCTTATGTTTGATTATTTTCATTTATTTATCTTGCTGATTGTTCATGCAATCATTTCATCCTCCATTTGATTTTTGGCTTAGACCAATCAATGGTTTATAGCCAAGCTATCTTGAGCAAGCTTGTGGAAAATTAATAGTTTAAGTTGGATATTCTGACTTTGTGATTTTTTTTCACTACTCATTTTTTGTCAAAATAAAAGGATTTTTTACCATATGTAGTAGACCTTTAGAGGATGCCCTGGTATTGTTTTCAAGATTTTTAGATTTTTTTTTCAAGATTGTAAAAATGGTTTTTGATACTGTTTTGATTTTAAGACAATTTTGGTCAAGGCATCCTTAGTCCAAAAATTAAACCGATTTTACCCCATAAAGACCATCATGCGTCAAGTCTAAACTGATTTTTCCAAGATTTTTGGAATTTTTTTATCAAGGTTGAAAAAATGATTTTCGATAAAACAGTTTTTAGTTCACTATTCTGACTTTAGTGAAAATTCGGTTAAGGTATCCTTAGTCCAAAAATTAAGCCAATTTTTTTTTCCATCAAAACAATAATGTTTTAGGTCTATACTGATTTTTTGAGAATTTTTAAATTTTTTTACAAAGGGTAAAAAAAATGGGAGTTAGAATTGAATTTTCTTAAATTAATAATTTTATGATTTTTCATTTATTAAAAGGGAGGGGCTCATTTGGGTTATTAGCTACTGTTTTAGGTTGATTTCCATGTTATCTCAAGAATAAAATTTGATCTTTCAAAAATCGGATCATGGATAGTCATCCCGGTTTATCAGAAATAGGAGAAACTAGAGCTTTTAGGGGTATTCGACCAAGGCTTATTTTCCATCCCAAAAAAATCCATTTTTTTTTAAATCCGAGCCCAAAGTCATTCGGTTTAAAAATCCAATTTAAGTTTCTCTCAAAGGTAGTCATATACCTTTTTTAGGTATATGGATGTCCTTACTTCAAGGGAGAAATACATCTTCATGCATTGCATATTTTAAAATGTTTTTATTTAATTTAGCATAAAAAAGTATTTTTCGTTTTTTAAAGCATTTGGCTAGAATTAGTTCCTAATCTTTGCCAAGTTTGCCGAGGAGGTTAAGAAATTATTCAACGCACGTGTTTATGGAATCAAAACGTATGGTTTTCGTTTTACTTAAAATCATGTAAATGTCATACGAAAGAATTATTTTTCAAGCTTTGTCGGGTTTGCCGGGGAATACGGTAATATTTTCCGACATATGCCATTTATGTGATTCCTCACATGAAAAATCAATTTCAAAATGATGATATGTGCATATTCCATGATATCTACATTTGTCATCTTAATTATGCAAATTCTATGTTTATGATATTGATGTCATTTTGTATTCATGTTGCTAGTGTGATTATGAATATTTTATGATGATGTCATTTTATGATTTTTGCCATGTCAAGCATGTCATGTCATTCATACATTTGCTATGTCATTTAAACTTTGCCATGTCAAGCATGCCATGTTATTCATACATATGCTACATCATTTAAATTTTGCCACCTCAAGCATGTCATTCATACATATGCTATGTCATTTAAATTTTGCCATGTCACGCATGCCATGCCATTCATACATATTCTATATCATTTAGATTTTGTTATGTCAAGCATGCCATGTCATTCATCCATGTGCCATGTCATTTGGATTTTTCCATGTCAAGCATGTAATGTCATTCATTCATATGCCATTTCATTCATTCATATGCCACGTCATTCATTCATGTGCCATGTCATTTAGATTACGTCATGTCATGATAAATATACATGTTTAATTTTTATCTTAGTAATATTTTTGCATATTCATGATCATTTTTTTATGATTTCAAAATACATGAAAAATAAATAATTTTTTTTTTTTTTATAAAACAAAACTATTCATGAGTTAAAATAATTCATGAGTTCTCTGCTAGGTCTGCTTGGGAGGATATCATCAATTATCATTAACGACGGAATATCTTTTTTCCAAAAACAAGGGTGATTCGAAGAATTTCAAAACCAAGGAAAAATTCCATGTTTTGCCGAGTTTGTCGGGAAATATGGAAAATTTTACGTTAATAAATTCTGGATCATTTTCAAATAAATATGAATTTTTTAAGGGAATTATTTTTAAACACCAATTTTAAAATCGACTTTCGCTGAGACTTGAGATAACACATGACTAATAAGGCACCGTTTTATACGGGCGTTGTGGGGGTGCTAATCTTTCCCCGCACGTAACTGACTCTCGAACCCGCACTTGTTTTCTCTGGTTCAAAACGCAAACTTCGAAATTGGTTTTAAAAAATATTTTAATTAATTTTAAAATATTTTACAAAAATCGATTTTAATAGTTGGCGGATCACACGTAGCCAAAAAAATTGGTGACGACTCCATTTCTTTTTCGAGGTCATTTTCATACCCTCAACCTTCAATTTTTTACTTAAAAGGAATTAAGTCGTCTTTTCCTCTTTTTCTCCCCATACCTATTGTTATTATTATTTTAAACGTTGCTTAACGGGTTGCGAGATTTAGTTACGACAGCTTGGCGACTCCACTGGGGACACTTAAAGATTCAGGCCTGGAATTAGTCGTGTGTTATCAAAGGTCTCAATTTTGTCGGTTTTATTCGTTATTTAATTTTAGTTCCCACATTTTTAATAATAATAATGAGAAATTTGAAAATAATAAAATGTTTTGAATATGTCCATACTCATGTACATGCATATTATTATTGTTCTCTGGTTATCTTGTTGAATATTATTGTTCTCTGCTTAATTAATGCTTTACATTGTTTAATCTCGTCCTTAATGAATGGTCGGGGTATTTGGAATAAGGGGTGTAGAATAGGTGGTGAAAAGTTTGTTGTTCCTCCTTACACACCACACTTGCATTTTCATAACATGAGCTCTATACCCAAGTTTCGTCCCTTTAAGTGGAAGTAAAGTAGCTACGCTCTCGTGATGATCATCCGCATGGGCTAGCAAAATACTTTCGGAGTATAAATTACCTAAGCTCTCGTGATAATCCTCCGCATGGGCTAGGAAAATATACTCTAATGAATAAAAACCCGTTTTTATCGGGGTGCCTTACTAGCCTTCACAGGCGACAATGAGGAACAATTCAGGGCCTTTTAGAACCTCATTCACCCACATATAGTGAGCTATATAAAGCCAACATAGGCGAAACTCTATCGAATTTTTTATAGATGCACAGAAGCTAGGAACACATGGAGGAATGCTCTTGACCCTTTGTTATCTATTTTGCATCCAGAATAAGATTCATAAAATCGGGCGATGATGAACGTACATCGTATCGCCCGTGATAAGTTTAATATTCCGCCCCAAAAGCACCATGATGCCTAAATAAGTTGATATTGTTGGGGCAAGTGTTCATTAACTTTAAAGTTATAAATAAGAAAATTCTTTTTTCAAGCATTTTGACATCTTGTACATTTCATGCGTTAATGCATATAATTGTATTTTTGATCTCACGGTGATAATAATCTCATTTGTTAATTGCATATACATTTGTTGATTGATTAAATAATAATTGTAGACCAATAGTGTTGAATGAACATTTAGACACCTGTTCCAAAATAAGAATCCCTACCCCAAAATTTTTTAAAAATTGGTTTTGGAAAATAATATTTTGATTTTTGCGGGGAAAACATGTTTCAAAAAAATTGTGAATTAAATTTGGAGGCAAATCTTGCATAATGAGATTTTTAAATAATCAAGATTGGTCCTACTAATTTTGTTTAATCATTGATTAATTTCTTTGTATATACCCTTGGGTTAATTCATTTATTCTTTACATATATCATATTGACATCATGTTACAATCCTAACATGCATGGTCATTCATTGTAGAATATATTTGTGACATATATGGTCATTCTTTGTATATGCCCTTGTGTCAATTCATTTATTCTTTACATGTATCATTTTGACATCATGTTGTAGTCCTAACATGCATGGTTATTCATTGTAGAATACATTTGTGACATAGATGGTCATTCTTTGTATATGCCCTTGTGTTAATTCATTTATTCTTTACATGTATCATTTTGACATCATGTTACAGTCCTAACATGCATGGTCATTCATTGTAGAATACATGTATGACATACATGGTCATTATCTGTATATACCCATGTATCAATTTATTCATTCTTTAATACATCATGTTGGCATCAGGTTGCATTCATGACATACATAGTCAGCATGATTTTCTCTGTATATTTTCATGTATTAATTTGTTTATTCTTTACATGCATCATGTTGGATCAGGTTACACTCATGACATACATAGTTATCATGATTTCTCTGTATATGTTCATTCATTAACTTGTTTATTCTGTACATGCATCATATGGGCATCGTGTTACATTCACGACATTCATGGCTCATTCGTCATGAAACATATTTGGAGGGATAAAACATAAATTGGCTTGACTTTAAGAGCTTTGAAGAAGTTTTGATTTCAAATTAGAGGTATAAGAAGTACTGATCACCTTTATAATACATGCTAGGATGATGGATAATGAGCAGCAAAATAGACTGGATAGAATGGAGAGAGCACAGAGAGAATTACAAGAACGATGGGCAAAGTCATAAGAAGAATCGGCAAGGTCCCAAGAAGAATCGAGAGAACAGATGACTAAACTCATGGAACTGGTGTCCGCCGCAATCAAGGGAAAGGGATACACTAAAAATTTGGCCGCCAGAGAAGGGTCGGAGGCACAAAAGGGTCAGAATAAGGTCGTAATGTTATATGACCAGTCTTTTCAAAACACAGTTAATCCCCTCAACGTCCTGAACTTAGATGATCCAGCTTAACAGGCAAAGTTGAAAATGGTTGAATTGAAGAAGGCTGAGTCGGCAAATCCCCAAGGGAAATACCAGCTATTAGATGAAAGGCTCAGAGCATTAGAAAGCACAGATGTATTTGAGAGTGTAGATGCAAACGAACGTTACTTGGTCCCCGATTTAGTCATTCCTCCTAAATTCAAGGTTTCAAACTTTGAGAAATATGATGGGGCAACCGATCCATCAGTCCATATCACTATGTTCTGCCGAAAGATGACGGGCCATACAGATAATGATAAGCTTTTGATCCACTATTTTTAGGATAGTCTCAGCGGATTCGCAATTAGGTGGTATAATCAGTTGAACAAGGATCAGATTCACTTTTGGAATGATTTGGCTAATGCATTTTTAAGCCAATACAAGTATGTGACCGATATAGCACCTGATCGTCTCACTTTGCAAAATATGGAGAAAAAGGTTACTGAAAGCTTCTAAGAGTATGCTCAGAGGTAGAGGGACATGGCCACCCAAGTACGATCGCCCCTGACTCAGAAGGAAACCACTGTCCTTTTTATGAATACATTGCGAGCCCCGTACTATGATAGACTCGTCAGCAATGCGACAAATTTTTTTTCTAACATGGTAATCTATGTGGAAATGATTGAGAATGCTATCAAGACTAAGAAACTTGTAAGAGATAAAACATCCAATGCCGAGAGAAACAGGGCACCCAAAAAGAAATAGGAAGACGTCCAAGCTATGGGAGGCTTTGCCTCGTATCTTCAAGTCCCCTTATACCAGCCATTCTGCCCTTCTATGAACAACATATCCCAGGGTTCATACTTATACCCGATGGCCTCTCAATATCCAGCAAATCTTCAACCTCTTGCCAGCCAGAGAAAGCTGAAGAACATTCGAACAAGAGATCGGTTTGAGCCACTCCCCATGTCTTATTCTGAACTATTGCCCCAGCTGATCGAAGAGCAACTCCTCACTAAAGTTCCAGTGGAGCCTATTCAACCCCCATATCCGAGCTGGTATGACGAGAATGCATATTGCAATTATCATTTCGGGATTCGAGGATATTCTATTGAAAATTGCATATCTCTAAAACGGAAGGCTCAACCACTCATCAATGATGGGCAGTTAGATGTGGGTAAGAAACAAAGGTCAAACAGCATGGAGAATTCACTGAATGGGCATGATGGGACCATTGTGGATGTCACAATGGAAAGGAAGATGAAAAGTTTGAAAAGAGTACCAAGGAATAGCCGGTTTGAATTATGGGAAAACATGTCAAGAGGGGAGTTTTTGATGCGTATAGTTCTATGCCTCATGATGAAAGTACTTGTCTTATGTTAACATCCATATAAAGTAAATGAATTTTGAATTTTGAATTTTCAAATGCTTTTGTGTTTATTGTGTTTTAACAATAATTTGAATGTTAAAAAACAAACATTAAAGAGGTTTTGATAATGGAAAGTCTCGAAGAATATTGATGATCATTGTTAGAAGTGCCCCAATACCCTTCCACCTCTCTTTCGAGCTGTCCTATGCCTAAATCCCTTGAAAGAACTAATGCTTCAAGGAATATAAATGTTGAATTTAATAAAGCATAGTCACTACGAAATAAGCAAAGATGTAGATCCTATCTTAGGCTATGAATAATGGAACAAACTTTTCGAAATAATTTTGAGCTTATTGGGAACTCAAACAAATGAGACATTATTTCAAGAATCTAGATCATGGTGATTTGATGTGTATCAAGGTTGCGTCAAAACCATTCACATCTTTTCCAATAACCATAAAACACAAATTACCTAAACATCACTTCATGATTGACACCTCAGGACACAATGACTAAACCATATTATTCCATTTCCTCAGAAAAATCTATTTTGGGCCATATTCTTTCTTATCACTTCAAATAACCCAAGATTGAAACTTAGCCTTTTCAGTATAGACCTAGACTAGCGATGTTCCTTATTCTCATGATTAATCAAATTGGGGCATCAAATGTAGAAATGATGGATACATGGTGGACAAAGGGGAATTAACACATGAATCATTGGGCATGCGACCAAAAAAAAAGAGGAACAATTGTGATATCATGCATATGAGAATTCGAATGATTCCAAAGTGCAGAATCAAATTTTGATTATCTATTCCTCTAAGGATTGCTCTTCAATGAGAATATTTGTGCTTGATATGATAAATGACCATCTTTCATATTCCTTTCACACAAAAAAATTATCCATAGTTACCCCTTTTTGAGCCGAATGAATTCTTTCTTCTTAGAACCCTGATCAAGGATCACCCTCCACACTGGGGGCAAATGTGAGGAAAGATCTTCTCAAAGATCACAGAGAAATGAGTTCTAACTCGAAGACAGATACAAAGCAAATTGAGTTCCCAAATAAGTACGGGCTCACTCTGTCAAAATGAAGATGTAAAAGAAAAAGCAGAAGAAAAGAAAATTGTAGAAAAGATGGCGAGTTGAAAGCCAAAAACAAAACAAAAAAATAAAATGTGAAAAATGGCAAAATGAAAGCCAAGAACAAAGAAGAAAATGAGCAAAAAAAAAAGTCAAAGAGAAGTCCAGAAGGGACAAATATTTCAAAAAGAATCCTTCTCAGGAAATGATCCTTTATCTGATTACCCTCAAACACATATTTTGGGCCCATTTATCATTTCTTTCTGAACCCCGAGCCTTGGCCTACGTTACGTGCTTTAAAAGTCCATTTTGATCAAGTGTGGATATTTAACTTGAAGAGTTTTTCCTCAGATTTTATCCCATCTCTTCGAATTATCATTTCATTATGGAAGAATTTAAAATTCTCAGATGCATGGTGGAACAATAAAAAAAAGCGAAAAAAAGAAAAGAACAATGAAGCTCTAGGGTGAAAACCCAAAAATGGGCAGTCTAGAGCAAACCAAGAAGAAATTTTTGATGCCACTCATGGTATTATTGAAGCCATGATGAAAGAGGAAGTCATCTTGAAGGAATTAAGAAATACCCGAGAATTCCTAAATATTCCCCAAAAGCTGTCAACTTTCATTTGGAGGATTGATTTAAAAAACTTAGACTTTTTTTTTTCTTTCCCTCCAAATTTAACTTTCCAGTTTAAATATCTAGGCCAATCTTGGCGCTTGTCAAAACGCCATGATTTGGAAACTAAAATAATGTTGAATTTGTTTGATTCTCAAGGAATTCGTGTTTTATAAAACCTGTTCCATTTGTGAGCCTAGAAGGGACATACATTTTTTTGTTCTGAAGTTTTCTTGGATCAACCATAATCTTGTTGTACCAAGCCTCTCAAATTCAAGTTGAAAAAAAAAAAAAACAAATTGACAGTCAGAAAAATTTCTAACAGTGATCATCAGTCTTCAAGAGATTTGTACATTACACACTATGAGGTTAATATTTTTGACTGAGAAGTTTTCATTAAATGAGCAATTTTTTCTAAATAGGGAAAACAATAAAGGAAATAAAAATATTTTTGGAAATATCCATTTTTGATGTTGTAATGAGACAAGAGTTTTTCTAATTCAAAGGTATGGGACTACTAAGTTAAATCTTGACTCTAAGAAATATGAAGAAGGAATGAACATCCGGCTCAGACTTCTATCGATAAGAGTTTGAAAACTGTTGGGGCAAAGAGATAGCCAAAGATTGAAAAGGGAATGCTCTCTTATGGGGTACGAGTGTTCAAGATACACTATGATTTGAAAGGGAAAAATGAATTGGGAAGGCTAAGTCGAAGTCTAGAAAAATAATCGGGGACATTTACGTCATCCATGAACATTTACCTCTTTATTAAGATTTGCATCTGCACCATGTCAGGAAGCATTTGCATCATTCATGGATATTTGCATTTGTACCATTCCATGAGCATCGGCGTTTTACCATTACATTTACATCCTTCATGGATATTTTCATATGCATCATCTCGAGCAATTGCATCATTTTTAGGATCATTGCATCTCCATTATTATGTGGTAACTACAGTTACACCACTAATGGACCATTTACATGAACACGATTCACAATTGCATTTGCACCATTCAGAAGCATTTGCACATTGATAATCTTTGTATTTGCACCATTCAGAAGCATTTGCATCAATCCAAGGACATCTGCATTTGCATCAATCTAAGGACATCTGCATTTGCATCATACAGCATTTGCAAACTGTTAATCTCTGCATTTGCATCATTCAGAAGCATTTACACAGTGTTGATCTATGCATCTGCATCATTTCATGAAGTACTTACATCATCCGAGGATATTTGCATTTGCATCATTGAGAAGCAGTTGCACTTTGATAAATCTCTGCATTTGCATCATACAGAAGCATTTGCGCACTGTTAATCTCTATATTTGCATAATTTAGAAGCGTTTGTACATTGTTGATCTTTGCATCTACATTATACCATGAAGTAGTTGCATTATTCGAGGATATTTGCATTTTGCATCATTCAGAAGCATTTGCACATTGATAATCTCTGCATTTACACCATAAAGCATTTGCATATTTGTTAGTCTTTGCATCTACAATAAGAAGCATTTGCATCTTTAATTTATGCAACTGCATCATGAAGCATTTTGCATCTTTGTTGATCTTTGCATCTGCATTATGAAGCACTTGCATCTTTGTTAATCACCGCATTTGCATCATGAAGCATTTGCATCTTTGTTGATCATTGCATCTACAATAAAAAGCATTTGCATTTTTAATTTCTGCATCTGCATCAAGAAACATTTGCAACTTTAATCTCTGCATTTGCATCATTAACCTTTGCATCTGCATCATGAAGCATTTGCATCTTTGTTGATCTTTGCATCTGCATCATGAAGCATTTGCATCAAATTGAAGACATTCGCATTTGCATCAAGAAGCATTTGCACCCTCTCAAAACCTCCAGGTTAATTTTCAACACATTTTCAAAAATCATGGATAAGACATCCGAGCACTATTTTCAAAATATTCCTGGCTTCACCAGACCTCTTCCCTATTATTTGTTCCGCCCAAGTCATCTCATTGAAAATTATCTACGGTTTCTCCTAGATAACTTTTCGACTATTGGTTCCGCCCAAGTCATCTCTTTGAAAATTATCTATGGTTTCTCCTAGATAACTTTTCGACTATTGATTCCTCCCAAGTCATCTTTTGAAAATTATCTACAATTTCTCCTAGATAACTTTTCGACTACTGGTTCCGCCCAAGTCATCTTTTTGAAAATTATCTACGGTTTCTCCTAGATAACTTTTCGACTATTGGTTCCGCCCAAGTCATCTCTTTGAAAACTATCTACGGTTTCTCCTAGATAACTTTTCGACTATTGGTTCCTCCCAAGTCATCTATTTGAAAATTATATACGGTTTCTCCTAGATAACTTTTCGACTATTGGTTCCGCCCAAGTCATCTCTTTGAAAATTATCTCTGGTTTCACCTAGATAACTTTTCGACTTTTGGTTCCGCCCAAACTGTCTCATTGAAAATTATCTATGGTTTCGCCTAGATAAAATTTTGACTATTGATTCCACCTAAGTCATATCGTAGAAAATATTTTTGGTTTCACCCAGATTTCTTCTCTACTTTTGGTTCCGCCAAAGTCATCGCGTGAAAGAATATTTTTGGCTTCGCCCAAATCATTTCTTGGCTTCTGGTTTTGTCCAGGTTGTTTTAATTTCGGGTTCAGCCCAGATCACTTTTCGACTACTGGTTTAACCTAGGTTGTTTCAATTTTTGGTTTCGCCAGTAAGTTTAGCACAAGACAAGATTAGGCCCGGAGATCACCGTTGAGGTAGTTTCTTCTCTTGCAAATCGAACTCGTTTTCTTAAGACGAGTCGAGCCTTGATTAGTCAGAGAACTCAATTTAAGGACAAATTCTTATATTTATAGTTTTTTGAAGAAAAAAATGAAAAAATAAAAAATGATGAGAATTCTCCCTTTTGTCCTTCACATGTGATTTCATTAACCAGACAAAATTATTGTCTATTTTATCTTTGCCTGATTCCTGATTTTCAGCAATAGTCAAAGAAGGGCAACTGTAGACACCTAATTTGGTCCGAGCCCACTAAACAAAGTGATTTTCTCTTTTCGACTTCTCGAAATACAAAGATTCTTCCCTCATTCTACTAATGGGTCTCCAAGACTTTGATTCAAAGGTCAAAGCGAAAAAATCAATTTCGAAAAAGTCAGTCCCGAAAAGTCAACAACTAAAAAAGTCAACTCTCAGTCAAAATCAAGATTCGAAGTTGAATTGAACAATGGTGAAAGAATTTTGATAATCAGAGGTCTACAACGAAAGATAGAGAGTTTGAAAGACAGATTACAAAATTTCAGTGAAGGAAAAATACCTAATTTCGCAAAATTGGGGAAAACTGCAAAGATGGCCTGATTCAGTGAAATTGAAGCCCCCAGTTGATAAAGGATAAATAAATAAAAAATATCCCAAGTCCCAATTTGAAGTGGACCCCAAGGAAGAGCCGATTGGAGGAAAAACGAGAAAACGAGAAAATTTCCAATAAAGAGGAAAAGGGAAAACTAAATTGGAGAGGAATTTATATGTAAAAATTAGCCATTTTCGGACCAACTCCAATTCAATATATGAAAAAGGTAGTGGAAAAAGAAAATCCAAAAATTGGGCCCGTTTTGAGTAAAACCGAGGTTTCGGGGTTAAAGGGCAATTTTGAAAAATCCGAAAAAATAGAATTCGAGCTTAGAAAATTATGAAAACTTTTGAAACTGTATTTTATATTATATGGAATAGATTGGAGAAGAAAAATCCAGAATTAGAGCTCAATTGGAAAAAGATTCGGGTGCACTAATCCGAAATTCCAAGAGAAAATTTCGAGAAAAATAGAAAACGGGCTCAAAAAATTATGAAAACTTTCAGATCTGAGTTTTATATTCTATGGAAGGTATTGGAGAAGAAAAATCCAGAATCGGAGCTCAAATGGAAAAAGACAAAGTTTGGGAGGCACTAAACCGAAACTTTAGAGAAAAATCTAGGAAAAATAGAATCCGAGCTCAGAAAAATATGAAAACCTCCAAAACTGAGTTTTATATTGGATGGGATGAATTAGAAAAGAAAAATTAGAAATTGGGGTCCATTTTTAATTAAATTAAGTTTGGGGGCCAAAAATACAATTTTACCGAAAAATGCCATTTTTCAAATAAAAAAATAGGAATGACTTGGAATTTTCCAGGCCATTTTCTACCAGCTCATGGAGAAGGAGGAGAAGTTTGACCATCTTCAATCAATGGACAAGATTGAGCAGAAAGATGACATTTTTAAGAAAGGCCAAGATTCTCATCTACTTCCCTACATGGCATTTTTGGCCAATGGGTGGCCTCCTAATTGCAAGGCCATGTGAAGAGCATGTGAAGGCTATATGATGATGCCAAATAGGATTAAAATGCCACCTAGAAATATTTTTTATTAGTAAGCCATATGATCATGACAAGTGGCCTAAATATTTTGTGGAGATAGGAGATAGGCTTAAAAAATAAGCAAACTTTCTCTACATAAAGGGAGGCAGCTGGCCAACCCTAGGGGGGAGGAATTCATTTTGTTTCAAAGATAATTTTTCACTACACTCTTGATTTGGAAAGCTTGGCTAGATAGTTATTTTTCTTTTCTTCATCTTCAATTATTTTCTTTGGGTTCCATGATCTTTTTTTTCTCCATGTGATTGCTATTTATTTTGCTTGAATAAAATGTTTTCAAAATAAACTTTTAAATTTTTTTTCTCCTATTCTCTACAAAACAAAAAGTTTGCAAAATCTTTTCTACTTTTTCTTGCTTTAGCCGATTCTTTGTAGTTTTTATTGAGCTTATCTTTGCTTGATTTTCTTGCTTGCTTGTTGAGTGTGGGATTCACCATTGTGGTAGGTTAGATTTTCCTTTGGTTTTTCTTTTTAAAAATCAAATGAAAGGTTTGAGAAGCTCGAGGATCTTGATATTTATCAAGTGATTTTGGTTAGGTAGGACTATGTCCAATAAACCAACCATTGAGCCAACCTTTTTTTTTTGCTTGCTTGTTAATTTTTTCTGTCTTATGTTTGATTATTTTCATATATTTATCTTGCTGATTGTTCTTGCAATCATTTCATCCTCCATCTGATTTTTGGCTTAGACCAATCAATGGTCTATAGCAAAGCTCTCTTATGCAAGCTTGTGAAAAATTAATAGTTTAAGTTGGATATTCTGACTTTGGGATTTTTTTTCACTACTCATTTTTTGTCAAAATAAAAGGATTTTTTTTACCACATGTAGAAGACATTAGAGGATGCCATGGTATTGTTTTCAAGATTTTTAGATTTTTTTTTCAAGGTTAGAAAAATGGTTTTTGATAAAATAGTTTTTAGTTTACTATTTTGATTTTAAGACAATTTCGGTCAAGGCATCCTTAGTCCAAAAATTAAACCGATTTTACCCCATAAAGATCATCATTCCTCAAGTCTAAACTGATTTTTCCAGGATTTTTGGAATTTTTTATCAAGGTTAAAAAAATGATTTTCGATAAAACAATTTTTAGTTCACTGTTTTGACTTTAGTGAAAATTAGTTCAAGGTATCCTTAGTCCAAAAATTAAGCCAATTTTTTTCCCTCAAAACCATCATGTTTTAGGTCTATATTGATTTTTCAAAATTTTTTGAATTTTTTACAAAGGGTAAAAAAATAGTTTTTCAAAACTGGTTATGAGAGTCAGAATTGAGTTTTCTTAAATTAATAATTTTCTGATTTTCATTTCATAAAAGGGAGTGGCTGATTTGGGTTATTAGCTACTGTTTTAGGTTGATTTCCATGTCATCTCAAGAATAAAATTTGATCTTTCAAACATCGGGTCATGCATAGCATCCTGGGTTACAAGAAATTGGAGAAACTAGAGGTTTTAGGGATATTCGACCTAGACTTATTTTACATCCAAAAAAATTCCAACTTTTTTTTTTAAAATCTGAGCCCAAAGTCATTCGGTTTAATAATCCAATTTAAGTTTCTCTCAAAGGTAGTCGGATACCTTCTTTAGGTATACGGATGTCCTTAATTCAAGGGAGAAATACATCTTCATGTATTGCATATTTTAAAATGTGTTTATTTAATTTAGCATAAAAATGTATTTTTTGGTTTCCTAAGCATTTGGTTAGAATTAGTTCCTAATCTTTGCCAGGTTTGTCGAGGAGGTTAGGAAATTATTCAATGCATGTGTTTATGGAATCGAAACGTATGGTTTTCGTTTTACTCAAAATCATGTAAATGTCATACGAAAGAATTATTTTCAAAACTTTGCCAGGGAGTACGATAATATTTTTCGACATATGCCATCTATGTGAGAATTTATATGATTACTCACATGAAAAATCAATTTCAAATTGATGATGTGTGCATATTCCATGATATATATGTCAATACGTGATCCTTGGGGGGGGGGACCCGTTCGGCTGAGGGGAGAAAAAACAGACAGAGGAAAAAACGACTTAATTCCTCTTAAGTTAAAATTGGGAAGTTTTGAAAACGACCTCTGAAAAAAGAAATGGAGTCACCACCAATCTTTTTTTTAGCTAGGTGTGATAGGCCACCTATTAAAACCGGTTTTGATAAATATTTTAAAATTAATTAAAACATTTTAAAAAACCAATATTGAAGTCTGCGCTTTGAACCAGAAAAAACAAGTGCGGGTTCGGGAGTCAATTACGTGTGGGGAAGGATTACCACCCCCACAACGCCCGTACAAAACAGAACCTTATTAGTCATGTGTTATCTCGAGTCTTAGTGAAAAGTCGGTTTTAGATTTGGTATTTGAAAATAATTCCCTTTTTAAAAACAATCCTATTTTTTGTTCGAGAATAATCTAGAATTTGTTATTGCAAAATTTTCTATATTCCTCGACAAACCGGTAAAATATAGATTTTTCATTGTTTTTGGAAATCTTCGCATCATCCTTTTTTAGAAGGGTATTCCTTTGTTAATAAAGTTGTTAAAGACTCCCCGGTAACCCAGGGGAGAATTCATGAATTATAATAACTCGGAGATATTGTCTTATTTTATTAAAAAATATAAATTTTCAAAAAGTTGAATAATCATGAATATATAAATTATCATTAAAATATGAATGTACAACATGCATAATTAACATGGCATGGCAAGCAATTTATTATGACATGAAAAAATTTAAATGACATAGCCAAAAGAATAAATGTCATGGAATATGAATCAAAGACATGACATATGAATAATGTGACTCACGAATGAATGACATGGCATAAACTAAATGGCATGTCACGCGAATGAATGACATGGCATGACCTAGATGACATGACATGCGAATGGATAACATGGCATATGAATGACATGACATATGAGTGAATGACATGGCATGACCTAGATGACATGGCATGTGAACGGATGACATGGCATGTGGATGAAATGACATATGAGTAAATGACATGGCATGACCTTGTTGACATGGCATGTGAGCGGACGACATGGCATGACCTAGATGTATGCATGAATGACACGGCATAAATTTAATGACATGACATAATCTAGATGGCATGGCATGTGAATGGATGACATGGCATATGAATGACATGGCATGCTAATGGATGAATGACATGGCGTGCTAGACGTGGCATGTGAATGAATGACATGGCATATGAATGATAGGGCATAATCTAGATGACATGACATGGCATGTGAATGAATAATATGGAATAATCTAGATGACATGGCATGTGAATGAAAGATATGGTATATGAATGACATGGCATAATCTAGATGACATGGCATGTGAATGAATGACAAGGCATAATCTAGATAACATGGCGTATGAGTGAATGACATGGCATGCTGTACATGGTAAAATCTAATTAAGGCAACATGAACATAAAATGACATCAACATGGAATATTCAGGGACATATAATTTTCATGTGAGGAATCATACAATAGCATACATTAGAAAATATTACCACACTCTTCGGCAAATCTGGCAAAGCTCGAAAAATATTTTTTTCTTACGATATTTATATGATTCCGAATAAAACAAAATCCAATATCTTTCAATTTCATAAACACGTGAGTTGAAGAATTTCCTAACCTCCGTGGCAACCCGACAAAGATTAATAACTAATTCTTTCCAAATGTTTAGAAAATCAAAATACACGTTTTATGTCAAATTAAAATTTAAAACATTTTAAAAATGCAATGCATGGAGATGTATTTCTTCCTTAGAGCAAGGACATCCGTATACCTAAAAAGGTATCCGACTACCTTTGGAAGAGACTTAAATCGGATTTTCAAAATCGAAAGACTTTGGACTAGGATTTTAAAAAAAAAATGGAATTTTTGGAGGAAATGGCCTCATGGCCGAACCCCTTTTCGAAAGGCTCTATTTTCCTAGTTTTGAAATCCGGGTTGACCACCCTTGACCCGACTTTTATAAAATTAAATTTTATGATTGAAATGACTTGGAAATTAACCTAAGACAGTAACCAATGTACCAAATCAGCCCCCTCTTTGTATCCTAACAAAACAGAAAATTATTATTTCTCAAAAAAACAAATCAACTCTCACTTGCAGTTTTGAAAATCTATTTTTTTACCCTTCTAAAAAATTTCAAACAATTCTGAAAAAATTAGGGCAGACCTAAAACATATTGATCTCCATGGGAAAATTGGCTTAATTTTTGAATCATTGATACTATTACCGAATTTTACCAAAATTAAGACAGTGAGTTAAAAACTGCTTTGTCAAAATCTATTTTTTCAATCATGATAAACAAAATCTAAAAAATCATGAGAAAAATACCATGGCATCCCCTAAATGGCTACTGCATGTGGTAAAAAAATCAATTTATTTTGACCATGGATGAGTAGTTAAAAAAAAATCCCAAAGCCAGAATACCCAATCTAGAATATTAATCTCTCAACTAGTAGAGGCAAGGGATTTTTGGCTTGAGATCATTGGTTGATCTTGGCCAAAATCCTAGTTGAAATGTCATGAAATGCATGATTTTACAGCCCACAATCATATGATAATAGATAAATCATGAGTCAAGAGATTAACACAACCAACCAAGCAATATCAAGCAAGAACAAGCACAAAATTCCCTAGGTAGGTTCGGGTAATGCAAAGGAATGTAAAAAAAAAAAAATTGTCAAAACTTGGTTATTTGATAAAGCATGAAGAATAAAAGATAGAAAACCTTTCAAATTTATTTTTGAAAACCTTTTTACTCATTAAAAAGTTTACAAATCACATGAACAAAAAAAGGAGAAAAAGAATCACAATATCAAAGAAAAACATTAAAGAAGAAGAAAGGAAGAGGTAGCTACCTAGCTTTTGCTTTCTAAATCAAAGTTGTCAAAAAATTTCTTTTCTTTTCTCTTTTCTTTCTATTCTCCTTTTTCTCTCAAGAATGAAATGCCTTAAAGAAAAAAATGAACTTCCTCCCCTTTGGTATGGCCGGCTGCCCTCTTGTTATAGTGTGTGAGAGTTGCTTCTTTTTTAATCTTTGTTTCCTATCTCCACAAAACATCTTGACCATATGTCAAGAAAATATGGCTTCCTAGGAAAATATCTTCCTAGATGATATTTTTAATCCTACTTGGCATCATCTCCTTGCCTTCACATGGCATTCACATGGCTTTGCAAATAGGAGCCTTCCCATTGGCTTGAAATGCAATGTAAGCAAAGTTGTAGAGAATCTTGTCCTTGTAAAAATATCATCTTGCTATCCATCCTTAGCCATTTGATCCATGTTGATCACACTCCCCCTTTGAATCAGCTGCTGACCGAAAATGTCTTGGAAATTTCCAGGCCATTCAACTTTTTTTTATTTGCAAATTGGCCCTTTTCAGTTTTTTTGGTAAAATTGCATTTTGGCCCCAATTTTTTTTAATTGAAAACATACCTCAATTTTGGATTTTTATTTTCCAACTCATCCCATCCAACATATAACTTGGTTTTGGAGGTTTTCACATTTTTTCGAGCTCATCCTCTATTTTTCCCAGATTTTTCTCTAAAATTTTGGTTTAGTCCCTCCCAAATTTAGCCTTTTTCATTTGAGCTCCAATTCCATATTTTTCTGCACCAATCTCTTCCAAAAAATATAAAACTCAGATCAAAAATTTTTCATAATTTTTTGAGTTCGTTTCCTATTTTTTCGGAATTTTCTTTTGGATTTTTCGGGTTAGTGCACCGAAAATTTTGCCTTTTTCATTTGAACTCCGATTCTGGATTTTGTTTCTCCAATCCTTTCCAAAAAAGTATAAAACTCATATCTAAAAGTTTTCATAATCTTTCGAGCTCATTTCCTATTTTCCCTGAATTTTCTTTTGGATTTTCCGAGTTTGTGCACCCGAATTTCGCCTTTTTCGTTCGAGCTCCGATTCTGGATTTTTCTTCATCAATATCTTCCAACAAATATAAAACTCAGATCTGAAATTTTTTATAATTTTCTGAGCTTATTTGCTATTTTTCCTGGAATTTTCTTTGGGATTTTTTGGATTAGTGCCCCCGAACTTTTTCTTTTTCCATTTGAGCTCCGATTCTAGATTTTTCTTCACCGATCCCTTTCATATGATATAAAATTCAAATTTGGAAGTCTTCATAATTTTCTGAGCTCGGGACCTATTTTTCTCGGATTTTCCAATATTACCTTTTAACCTCAGAAACCTTGATTTTACTCAAAACGGGTCCAATTTTTTGATTTTTTTTTCACTGCCTTTGTTATATATTGAATTGGAATTGTTCGAAAATGCCTACTTTTTACGATCGAATTCCCCTCCGATTTTGTTTTCCCCTTTTCAACACCGGGAATTTTCTCGTTCTTTCATTTTTTCTCTAACCGGCTCTTCCTTGGGATCCACTTCAAACTAGGACTTGGGATATTTTTGTTTATTTGTCCTTTATCAATCGAGGGCTTCAATTTCACTGAAACGGGTCATCTCTGTAGTTTTCCCTAAATTCGTGAATTTCTTATCAAATTTCCTTCAAACCGCACTTTCCTTCAACTCCGTTTCCAAAATTGGACCTTCCAATATCCGTAGTTATTGATCTTATTCCATTTTGGACCTTCAATTTTGTCCGATTTGATCATATTCGCACTTTCCCCCAAATTTGCCAAATTAGGTATTCCCCTACACTGAATTTTCGCAACCCATCTTCCGAACTCGATATCTTTCGTTGTAGACCTCAGATTATCAAAATTCCTTCACCTTTGTTCAATTCAACTTCGAATCTTAATTTTGACTGGGAGTTAACTTTTTCAGTGATGACTTTTTGAGGTTGAATTTTTTGGGGTTGACTTTTTTTGAGTTGACTTTTTATGTTGACCTCCGAAATGAAGTCTTGGAGACCCATCTGTGGAATGGTGGAAGTCTCTTTGCGTTCCGGGAAGTTGAAAGGAGAATTTGCCTGGTTTAAGGGGCTAGGATAAAATTAGGTGTCTACAGCTGCCCCTCTTTGACTATTGCTAAGAATCAAGAATTAGGCAAAGATAAACTAGACAATAATTTTGTCCGGTTAGTGAAATTACATGTGTAGGATAAGAGAGAGAATTTCCATTTTTTATTCCATAATTTTTATTTTTTGTAAATTGTAAAATAAAAGAAATTTGTCCTTAAATTGAGTTCTTTGACTAATCAAGGCTCGACCCGTTTTAAGGAAACGGGTTTGATTTGCAAGAAAAAAAAACCTCGACGGAAGTTTCGAGGCCTTACCTCATCTTGGTGCAGTTTTGATTTGCAAGAGAAGAAAATACCTCGACGGTAGTCTCGCGGCCTTATCCCATCTTGTTGAAGTCTTGATTTGCAAGAGAAGAAAATACCTCGGCGGTAGTCCCGCGGCCTTATCCTATCTTGGTGTGAAATTATATAAATGACATGTGTCAGGATATCGAACTCCCCAACAACCTGGCAGAGTTTTAGAAAAATATCTTTTCACATGACATGTATATAATTTTGGGATGAAAATATATATTTCAAAAAACAGATGTTTGGAAAGGTGATACCCGGAGGTTTTGAAAGAGATGCTCGGAGGTCTTGAAAAAGATATTTTGAAAGGTGATACCCGGAGGTTTTTGAAAGAGATGCTCGGAGGTCTTGAAAAAGATATTTTGAAAAGAGATACCCGGAGGTTTTGAAACAGATGCCCGGAAGTCTTATCCATGATATTGAAAATAGTGCTCGAAGGTTTTAAAAAGTTTTTCTTTGAAAATGGTGCCCGGAGGTCTATCCATGATTTTGGAAATAGTGCCTGAAGGTCTTAAAAAGATGTATTTTCTTTGAAAATGGTGTTCGAAGATCTTAAAAAGATGTCTTTTCTTTGAAAATGGTGCCCGAAAGTCTTATCCATGATTTTGAAAATAGTGCCCGCAGGTCTTCAAAAGATGTTTGTTTTTTAAAATGTATTGAAAATTAACCTGAAGGATTGGAGAGAGGATGCAAATGCTTCATGATGCAGATGCAAACGTCTTTAATTGATGCAAATGCTTCACAATGCAGAGATTAAACAAGATGCACATGCTTCATATTGCAAATGCAAATGTCTTGGATTGATGCGAATTCTTATTGATGCAGAAGCAGATATTGAATAAGATGCAAATGCTTCATGGTGCAAATGCAAATGTCTTGGATTAATGCAAATGCTTCTTGATGTAGATGCATATATTGAATAATATGCAAATGCTTCATGGTGCAAATGCAAATGTCCTGGATTGATGCAAATGCTTCTTGATGCAGATGTAGATATTGAATAAAATGCAAATGCTTCATGGTGCAAATGCAAATGTCTTGGATTAATGCAAATGCTTATTTGATGCAGATATTGACTAAGATGCAAATGCTTCATGGTCAAATGCAAATATCTTGGATTGATGCAAATGTTTCTTGATGCAGATGCAGAGATCGGCATTATGCAAAAGCTTATGAATTATGCAAATACAAAGATCAACATTGATGCAACTACTTCATGGAATGATGCAGATGCAAAGATCGATAATGATGCAACTGCTTCATAAAAAGATACAGATGCCCTTACGAATCGTGTTCATGTAAGTGATCCATAAATGGTGTAATTGTAGTTACCACACAATGATGAAGATACGGTGATCCTAGAAATGATTCAATTGCTTGAGATGACGCAAATGCAAATATTCATGAAGGATGTAAATGTAATGGTAAAATGCAGATGCTCATGGAATGGTGCAAATGTCAATACCTATAAATGATGCAAATGCTTCTTGACATGGTACAGGTGCAAAGCTTAATAAAGAGGTAAGTGCTTATGAATGATGCCAATATCCTCGATTATTTTTCTAGACTTTGGCTTAGCCTTTCTGATAACTCGTATAATTATATAGTTTTTAGTTATGTTTTATTATTGTTTTGTGTCAAATACGAGTTATTTGTTTATGATCTTTTATATTTTTATGTAATTTGGTGTTTTTCACGAGTTTCTTTGAGTGATTTCAGATTACTAGGTTAAATCAAGAATTAAGGGCAAATCCAATTCAGTTCCAGTTCCGACACCTTTTGCCATATCAGCTATATCTGGAGTTTCAATGAAGCATTAAGGCTGAAATTTTTACAGTGCATAGTTAAGAGGCATATCTATCTTTTTCATGTTTTACACTTCTTGAAACGGAGTCGTTTTCCCTAGCGAAATCGACCATCAAGTTAGCTGATGTGCAATGACGTCTGTGCTGACCTGTTTTGGTATTTTGACCATATCTTCCGATCCACATGAGCATATGATCTGATTCCAACGGCTATGGATCCGTAACTGATAGGGGTATATTTTTCTAGAAGACCATTTGATTAGATCGAGCCTCCAACATTGACAAAATCGACCATCAAGCTGGCTGATCAGAATTGTCATACAATATGACGAAAATTGTTAGAAAAATGCACCCACCTATTATACCTACCTTTGAAATTTATAAAGCTTGTCTCTTGTCATTTAGCTCTCCAAAATGTGTATAAATAGAGGGCCTTGGATGAGTAATATTATACATTGGTAGGATATTAGCCATTGTAATAAAATTCTCTAAGTTTTCTTTTTCTTTTTCTTTCCTTTCTCTAGTTTTCTTTTTCTTTATTTACTTATGCTTCTTACATTTCTTTTCATTTTTAGTATGTGTTGCTAATCATATTGTTGAGGTGATGAGGTGAAGCTCTTGGTAAATGCTAAGGTTAGTCTTTTAAACATGAGCTAAAATGAATCATCATTTATAAACACTAGTATAGATAATATTTTCTTTTGGTTTAAAATCATACTTGCAAAGTAGGGATCTTGATTCATTATTGACAATGAAAATGGCACAATAAATGCTTGGTTTCATAACCTTGATTTGTTGTAGACATATACCTTGGCATAAGGAATGCTTGGACTCTTTTTATGAGTTTTGAGGACACCAAATGAACATAATATCATATGCTATGGACGTTGGACAATTTGGACTGAATTGCTAAACCTTCCGATTGGAACCTCCTTTATGTGTGGATTTCAATTGAGTAATAAAACAAGATTAATCTTAGCATAACACCAAGAGTGGATTCTCTAACCTCAACATCTTTTCTTATTGTTTTTTATATCTTGTTTAATTTCTTTTATATTTTGTTTATTTTGTTCTCTAATATCTTGTTTATCTTATTTTGTTGTTGATTCCCTAATATCTTGTTTACTTTTTTTTTTCTTATATATTTATAAACTTATACTTACTAATACGCTTCCCTGTGGTTCGACCTCGGACACCCGAGAATTTATTACTTGAACATAACCTGCACTTGGGTTTACAACTCTTAATTGAGTCTCCATCAAGTTTTTGGCGCCGTTGCCGGGGAAGCAATACTAAGTATATAAGTTTATAAGTATATTTATTTTTATTGGCTGGTTATACCGCCTAATTTAGTATATATATTTTTTGGCTGGTTATACTGCCTAATTTTCTATATATTTATATTTATATTGTATATTAACTTTGTTTTATTTTTATTGGCTGGTTATACCGCCTAATCTGTATATTAACTTTGTTTTATGCTTGTTTGGCGACGTGATTTTAGATCTCGTCGTTTAGTTAGATTTTATTGTGAAACTTTTTCAGGTAATCTTTCTAATACAACTCCTACCATGGCTGACAATGAAAGTGTTCATGCTGAAGATGAGAACAGACAAGTACGCACCATGCGTGACTACTTGCAACCAACTCGAAGCTCATCACCCTCTTGTTTTATTTTTCCTCTCAATGCAAACAACTTTCGTTTTAAACCAGGTATGATAGCTTTGCTTCCAAATTTCCATGGGTTAGAATCGGAAAGTGCTTACTCGTTTCTAAAAGACTTCGAAGATGTATGTGTCACCTTTAATGACCAACAATGTACAAATGAGATTGTCAAGCTAAAATTATTTCCTTTTTCTTTAAAAGACAAAGCAAAAATTTGGCTTCATAATTTAAAACCAAGGTCAATTGGCACATGGCAAGAATTACAAACTGAGTTTCTAAAGAAATTTTTCCCAGCACATAAAACTACTGCTTTGAAAAGACAGATTCAAAATTTCAATCAAAATCAAAATGAAGCATTTTTTCAGTGCTGGGAGCGTTTTAAAGATTTGTTAAGTTCTTGTCCACATCATGGTTTTGAAAAATGGCGTCTAATTAGTTTCTTTTATGAAAGTTTAACTCCCGAAACTAAACAATTTGTTGAAACAATGTGTAACGGTGAGTTTCTAGAAAAAGAACCTGAAGAAGCCTTTGACTACCTAGACCATTTGGCAGATAACTTTCAAGCCTGGCACACAGATAATTCCTCTGAAAGTTCCAATAGATCTAATCTTGTTTATAACAGAGGTAAATATCATTTTAGTCAAGAAGATGAGATAAAAGCTAAAGTAGCTAATTTGGCTAGAAAGATTGAAGCCATGGAACTTAGAGAAGTAAAAGAAGTCAAAACGGTTAAAAATGAAGAAAGTTGTGGAATTTGTGAAATCATGGGACACCCCACTTCTGAATGTCCAAACATTCCCATTCTTAAAGAAGCGTTGCATGATCAAGTAAATTCCATAAACACATTTAAAAAGCCTTTTCCTTCTCCTTACTCTGAAACGTATAACCCTGAATGGAGAAACCATCCCAACTTCAGTTGGCGGAATAATAATCATGTTCAGGTACCACAATCTCAAAAGTCGGGCAACACTTTTTCCTATCAACCTTCACGTGTACAAACCTTGGAAGAGACATTGCAAGCATTCATGCAAACACAAGCAAATGTGAATAACCAAACTTCACAAGACATCAATGAGATCAAAAACACCTTGTCCACATTGACAGCTTCATTACGCACTCAAGAAAAAGGTAAGTTTCCTGCTCAACCTCAGCCTAACCCTTCTACTCAATGTCTTGTTTCTTGCTCCAATGAAACTCAACAGGAAAATGCCAGTTCTATCACAACTCTTCGAAGTGGAAAGGCAATTGACAAAAAGATTCCATCAAAAGACCAAGATCCTCCTTCCCCTCCGAAAAGTAATGGTAAGGATGATGGTAAGTCTGAACTTCTTGAAAATTTGGACAAAGAAAAAGGTATGCATCCTGCTCCTTTTCCTCAAAGGTTGCAAACAATAAAGAATTTGAATCAAAATGCAGAAATTTATGAACTTTTCAAACAAGTTAAGATTAACATTCCTTTATTGGATGCAATCAAACAAGTTCCATCTTATGCTAAATTTTTGAAGGACATGTGCACAGTTAAAAGGAAACATAATGTACAAAAGAAAGCATTTTTGACGGAAAGTGTGAGCTCAATCATTCAGCACCTTACTCCACCAAAATTCAAAGATCCTGGATGTCCAACAATCTCATGCATCATTGGAAACACTAGAATAGAACGTGCATTGCTTGATCTTGGTGCTAGTGTTAATCTTTTGCCTTTTTCTGTTTATCAACAGTTAGGTTTAGGTGAACTCAAGGAAACACCTGTTACACTTCAACTAGCTGATCGTTCTGTAAAAATTCCTCGAGGGATAGTTGAAGATGTTTTGGTTCAAATTGATAATTTTTACTTCCCTGTTGATTTTATTGTTTTGGACACACATCCTATTTCAAATCCAAATGTTCAAATTCCTGTTATATTAGGCCGTCCATTTCTTGCAACTTCTAATGCTCTGATAAATTGCAGGAATGGTATGTTGAACATTTCTTTTGGAAATATGACTTTAGAATTAAATGTGTTCAACATTTGCAAGCAACCTGGTGATGATTCAGAAGTACATGAAGTGGATTTCATTGAAGAACTTGTTCATGAACATCTCACCACTACCACATTTCATGATCCTTTAGAAGCTTATTTAATTGAATGTGAGTTTGATAATGCTTCAGAAATTTCACACACTGATTCTTTGTTAAATTCTTTTCAGGTTAAGCATTGTTGGAAACAAAAGTTTGAGGAACTTCCATCACTCACAAATGTCACTGTACCATCAACTATTGAACCACCTAAGCTGGATTTAAAACCATTGCCATCCGAGCTAAAATATTCCTTTTTGGGTGAGAATGAAACTTTTCCAGTCATAAATGAACTTGAGGAACTCAGAAATGATGCATATGAGAATTCTAAAATTCATAAAGAAAGAACTAAAGCCTTTCATGACAAGTTAATTTCAAGAAAAACATTTGATGTTGGGCAAAAAGTTCTACTTTATAATTCTAGACTTCACATATTTCCTGGTAAGTTGAGATCAAGATGGACTGGCCCATTTGTGGTTAAGCATGTGTATCATTATGGAGCAGTTGACATTGAGAATCCTAAAAATGGTAACGTATTCAAGGTAAATGGACAAAGACTCAAACTCTTTTTGGAAAATCATGTTACTCAAGAAGAGGTTGTTTTTCTTTCTGAATGTAAATATAATTTTTTTTAACCCCGGTTAAATGGCGGATAACGGTACTCCGTGATTATTTAAGTCGGTTCCATCAGCTACCCACAAAACTGATATTGTATATAAATTTTTCTTTCTCTTTCAATTTCTCTTTCATTTTATTTTATTTCATTTTTTTTAGGATGGATGATATTCTCACAAGATTGCAGAAACGATTTCCTCCTTTTCCTCGAAATATTTTACTGAAGCTTTACCAAGTTCGATTTGAAAGATTAAGAATGCTTATGCACAAAGGGATTCCTGAAGATATACGTTGGATAATTGAAGCCAAGGTACGTGAAGATGAATATCTTCCTGTTTTGCATTTACCAGGTACAGGTAGAAGCACTTTTGCAAAGAAGCGACGAGCAAAGCGCATGAGTTCAAATTGCCACAAATGTGCACGATGGACGTGTAACGGTAAATATCGTTCTATTGGGATTTCGTCCTCTAATCGAGATGATAAAATTGAATTCATTAAGGATGGACTGAGTAAGGAGAATTTGGGTAATATCCAACTTTCTCTTGAGACGCATCCTAGTGGAGACGTACAAAGAGAAATTCTTGATTTATGGCCGCAATTCCAAAGGGAATGGCAACATCTTGGGAATCTGATGTTAAAAGACCCTGTTTGCCAGCTTGTAAGAAAACTGGATGGGAAGCATATCCTCGACTCATAGAAGGCGTTTAAGCCGTTTCTGGACGTAAAACCAGAGGAAGATGTGAGCCACAATCACAACTACAATAAATGACTTCTCAGCTTTTGGTTTGATTTGCAATAACTTCATCTCGGTTTAATTTACGATTTGTGTAATTATTCTCGTTTTTTTTTTTTTTTTTGCATTGGTCTTTTACGGTTGCTTTTTCTTTTCTTTTTGATTTTCTTCCTGAAATCACGCAAAAATCATTTGTTAGGTTAACATTTTCTTTTGACAGGTCAGATACACTTTCGGCGACATTATTACTCTTGTCTGATTCACTACTCAGTCCTCTATATATTACACCATGTACTCATTCTCTTTCAGGCACTCGAAAAAAAATGGAAAGTACTTCGTCCCAGCGCATTGAAAAAATTTGTGTCTTTGGAGGTGCTTATCCAGGGAAAAATAAAATATTCGCTGATGAAGCCATAAGAGTTGGAGTAATACTTGCCCAACAAAAGATCCAGTTGATTTATGGAGGCGGTAGTACGGGTTTAATGGGAGCAGTCGCTACAGCAGCACACGCCGGAGGAAGTCCAGTTCTAGGAATCGTGCCAAAACTATTCACAGATTTTTGTGGACCTACCGTGGGTAAGGAAATACAAGTCTGGAGTATCCCTGAACGGATGACAATCATGTACCATTCTGCCGATGCATTCATTGCTTTACCAGGAGGTCTGGGTACATTGGAAGAAATAGCTTGCGTGGCTTCTTGGTCATCTTTGGTCACAAATAAGAAACCCATTGGTTTGCTTAATATTAATGGTTATTTTAGTAATTTGCTTTCATACTTAGATAATGCTGTGGATAATGGATTCATGTTTTCAGAGGCAAGGAGAACCATAATTTCTGCTACAACCATTGAAGATTTACTCAAAAAGCTCCAAGCTTATGAGTATTTATCTGCTATGGTTGTTTCGCAAACGCTCGGAAAAAGAAAAAGAGATATGGACGAGCAAGGAGTGGATTGCACTTTGTCTTTGTGACATTATCTAACATTTTGTTTGTTGTGTCTCAGTTATAATAAGTGGTTAGCAACCTCTGCAGGTAATATCTCCTAAATTCTACCTTTAGTAGGGGGTAAGGGACATATTTAGCTAATTTAAAAAAAAAAAAAAAGAAGTTTGTTGTGTTTTAAGCAATTTAGAAGTATTCATTCTGAACAAGGTCTGAGTAAGGGAGACTTGAGACATACCTTGTCAGTTTGATTTTAATCTTTTTATGTTTACTTGTTAATTTTTGTTTAGTATTTTAGGATTATTTAGGTTGCATGAGTTTGTTTTGTTTTGAGTCTTAGTTATTCCTATTCTTATGTTATTAGTTCTTTTCTCTTACACATGATTCTTTCATTTGGGTTAATAGACTTACATTGAGGACAATGTAAGAATTAAGTGTGGGGGGAACGATTTAGGATTTCTTTTATTTTTGTCTACTATTTTTTTTTATGAGTCTTTATTATTATTATTATTATTATTTTTTTTTAATGTGTTCTAGTTCCTTTTTAATACAATGATGAGATATGAATTGCATAAGTCTAAAACAGATTTATTAGTGAGAAGATTTTCATGAGAATTGAGCTTGATGTCAACCTTTTTATGAGCCAATGTTAATATGATATGTTGATTGAGAAAGAAGCATGTTTAGACTTAATCTGACTTGTATAATCATCCTTGTGAGTTTTTGAGCCTATAATGATTGATGCATTATACAAATCAATCTAATTTCTTTCTTGAGTGCTCTTATGATTACATGATTCTCTAGAACTTGCTTTAAACCGTTTGAGACTATATTGATACATGTGACAACATGAATATGATAGAGGCATTAGGATTATAACCAGAGCCAAACAGCCATCCATTATTAATGTTCTAAGAGAACATCCCCACTAGTGAGCCAATTTGAGCCTACATTAAATATGATGTTTTATTGGTAACCACAACTTACACCTAGCCTAAATATACTTATATCCTTACCCTTGTTCTAAAGATGGATTATATATTTTGAGACATATTGCAAAAAAACAAGGGATATTTTTAGTTGAAAATTTGGGTTAGAAACAAAAGATAAGTGTGGGGGAAGAAAAGAAAAGAAAAAGTCAAGAGAAAAAGAAAGGGATCATTGTCAAATACATTCCCATATTAAAAAAAAAAAAAAAAATCTTCTCTTGAACTTCTAGTTAAAGTAAAGAAAAAGATGTTACAAAGTTGGTTAGAATGAAGCAAAGGCTCAACATGAATATTTAGCCTATGTTATTATGTGCTTTATAAGAGTTTTGAGAAGTTTTATTCGTATGATCTTATTATGTCTCTAAACTCTATGAACTCTTTGGAACCTTTGTGATATCTTTATCCTTTTGTTCTTTAACCACATTATAACCCTTTGGCCCCATTACAACCTTGAAAAAAGACCTCTTGATTTATGAAGTTGTGTGATCTAAATAGTGGAGAATAGGTGGACAAGCAAGCATATGGTAGAACTGTTTTCATGAGATTGATTGACTGTAAACACTTTACCACTACTTTAAAGAGTGAAAATCATAAGAGTATAGTGAGAAGTTGAGATTAAGTTGAATATGCACTATTTTGATTGAAATATGTTATGTTAATACTGGCTTAACTCATTTATTTACATTCAAGCATGAATTTTTGTGAAATTCTTTGAGCTATTGATTAGTTTATAAGACTTGTTCAAAGATTGTCTCTAATTTATATTGAAAGGATTAGGAGTAAATATTTTTAGTGTATGTAGTTTACTTATATTTTAGTTTTTCAATTTTTGTGGGTATCGTTCTAGCAAACCGTCACGAGACTAAACTCGTCCACTAGGGACACCTAGGGGTTTAAAGGCTTGTGTCACATGCTAAGTGCCACCGTGATTTCCAACGAAAATGGATTAGATTAGATTTTCTTATTTTATTTTTATTGAGTCGTTGCTAGGGACTAGCAACAATCTAAGTGTGGGGGTGTGATAACTCGTATAATTATATAGTTTTTAGTTATGTTTTATTATTGTTTTGTGTCAAATACGAGTTATTTGTTTATGATCTTTTATATTTTTATGTAATTTGGTGTTTTTCACGAGTTTCTTTGAGTGATTTCAGATTACTAGGTTAAATCAAGAATTAAGGGCAAATCCAATTCAGTTCCAGTTCCGACACCTTTTGCCATATCAGCTATATCTGGAGTTTCACTGAAGCATTAAGGCTGAAATTTTTACAGTGCATAGTTAAGAGGCATATCTATCTTTTTCATGTTTTACACTTCTTGAAACGGAGTCGTTTTCCCTAGCGAAATCGACCATCAAGTTGGCTGATGTGCAATGACATCTGTGCTGACCTGTTTTGGTATTTTGACCATATCTTCCGATCCACATGAGCATATGATCTGATTCCAACGGCTATGGATCCGTAGCTGATAGGGGTATATTTTTCTAGAAGACCATTTGATCAGATCGAGCCTCCAACATTGACAAAATCGACCATCAAGCTGGCTGATCAGAATTGTCAAACAATATGACGAAAATTGTTAGAAAAATGCACCCACCTATTATACCTACCTTTGAAATTTATAAAGCTTGTCTCTTGTCATTTAGCTCTCCAAAATGTGTATAAATAGAGGGCCTTGGATGAGTAATATTATACATTGGTAGGATATTAGCCATTGTAATAAAATTCTCTAAGTTTTCTTTTTCTTTTTCTTTCCTATCTCTAGTTTTCTTTTTCTTTATTTACTTATGCTTCTTACATTTCTTTTCATTTTTAGTATGTGTTGCTAATCATATTGTTGAGGTGATGAGGTGAAGCTCTTGGTAAATGCTAAGGTTAGTCTCTTAAACATGAGCTAAAATGAATCATCATTTATAAACACTAGTATAGATAATATTTTCTTTTGGTTTAAAATCATACTTGCAAAGTAGGGATCTTGATTCATTATTGACAATGAAAATGGCACAATAAATGCTTGGTTTCATAACCTTGATTTGTTGTAGACATATACCTTGGCATAAGGAATGCTTGGACTCTTTTTATGAGTTTTGAGGACACCAAATGAACATAATATCATATGCTATGGACGTTGGACAATTTGGACTGAATTGCTAAACCTTCCGATTGGAACCTCCTTTATGTGTGGATTTCAATTGTGTAATAAAACAAGATTAATCTTAGCATAACACCAAGAGTGGATTCTCTAACCTCAACATCTTTTCTTATTGTTTTTTATATCTTGTTTAATTTCTTTTATATTTTTTTTATTTTGTTCTCTAATATCTTGTTTATCTTATTTTGTTGTTGATTCCCTAATATCTTGTTTACTTTTTTTTTCTTATATATTTATAAACTTATACTTACTAATACGCTTCCCTGTGGTTCGACCTCGGACACCCGAGAATTTATTACTTGAACATAACCTGCACTTGGGTTTACAACTCTTAATTGAGTCTCCATCACTTTCTAATTCGTTCTTCCTTTTCAAATCAAAGTGTATCTTGAATACTCATGCCCCATAAGAGATCATTCTCTTTCCGGTCTTCGGCTATCTCTTTGCCCTAACAGTTTCCAAACTCTTATCAACAGAAGCCTGTTTGCCGAGTTCTATTTCTTCTTCTCATGTCTAGAAGTCAAGGTCAACCCCAATTCCATACCTTTGGTTAGAAAAACCCTTGTCTTATGTCAACATCAAGAATGGTTATTTCAAAAATATTTTTATTTGTTTTTCTATTTTGAAAAAATTTGCTCATTTAATGAAAACTTCTGAGCCAAAAATATTAACCCCACAGTGTGTGATGTACGAATCTCTTGAAGTCTGATAATCATCGTTAGAAATTTTTTGAATGTCAATTTGGGTTTTTCAACTTGAATTGAAAGGCTTGATACAACAGGATTTAGGTTGATCCAAGACAACTTCACAACAAAAATCTATGTCCCTTCTAGGCTCACAAATGGAATAGGTTTTATAAACATGAATTCCTTGAGAATCAAACAAATTCAACATTCTTTTAGTTTTCAAATCATGGAATTTTGACAAGTGTCAAGATTGGTCGGGATGTTTAAATTGGACAGTTAATTTTGGAGGGAAAAAAAACTCAGTTTTTGAAGTCAATCCTCCAAATTAGAGCTGACAATTTGGGAGGTTCAAGAATTCCTAGATGTTCCTCGATTCTTTCAAGATGACCTTCTCTTTTGTGGCATTGGCACTAACATAGATGGCATCGAAAATTCCCATTTTACTCTAGACTGCCCATTTTTCTGTTTTTGCCCTAGAGTCCCATTCTTTCTATTTTTTTCAAACTTCTTTTTTTTTATTGTTCTATCACGCACTTGAGAATTCTAAATTCTTCCATAGTGAAATGATAATTCGATGAGATGAGATAAAATTTGAGGAAAAACCCTTCAAGTTAAATATTAATGCTTGATCAAAATGGACTTTTAAAGCACGTAATATAGGTCATGGTTTGGGGTTCAGAAAGAAAGGATAAATAGGCCCAAAATATGTGTTTGAGGGTAATCGAATCAAGGATCATTTCTTGAGGACGATTCCGTTTGAATCATTTGTCCCTTTTGGACTTTTCTTTCCTTTTTGACTTTTGCTCCTTTTCTTCTTTGTTTTTGGCTTTCATTTGTCATACTTTTTCACACATTTTTTTGTGTGTGTTTTGTTTTTGGCTTTCATTTCGCCATCTTTTCTATATTTTTCTTTCGACAGAGTGAGCCCGTATTTATTTGGGAGCTCTATTTGCTTTGTATCGTCTTTGAGTTAGGACTCATTTCTCAGTGATTTTTGAGAAAATCTTTCCTTGCATTTTCCCCCCAGCGTAGGGAGTGATGCTTGATCAGGGTTCAAAGAAGAAAGAATTCTTTCGGCTCAAAAGGGGAATAGATAATCAAATTTTCATTTTACACTTCGGAATCATCTGAATTCTCATATGCATGATATCACAAATTTTTTTTTTGTGTCGCATGCCCCAATGTTTCATGCGTTAATTTCCCCTTATCCACCATGTATCCATTATTTCTACATACGATACCCCAATTTGATTAACCAAGGGAATTTGTGAGGAACATTGCAAGTCTAGGTCTCTATTGAAAAGGCTGGCTTATTCAAAGTGACAAGGAAAAATATGGCCCAAAAATAGGTTTTCTCTGGGACATGGTATTTTCTGGTTTGGTCATTGTACCCCGAGGTGTCAATCATGAAGTGATGTTTGGGCAATTGGTGTTTTGTGGTTATTTGAAAGGATGTGAATGGTTTTAGCACAACCTTGACACACATCGAATTACCACAATCTAGATTCTTACAAGAATGTGTCATTTGTTTGAGTTTCCAATGAGCTCAAAAAAATTTCAAAAATTTCATTGCTTTGCTCATAGCCTAGACTAGGATCTACATTTTGCTTATTTTGTAGTGATAATGGTTTATGAAGTTCAATCATTCATATGAAGCATTAGGTTTTTCAAGTGGTTTCAATTTAAAGAATTTAGGCATGGGAAAGCCTAAAAGAAAAAAGTGAAGCTATCATTCATTTCCAACAATGATCATCAATGTTCTCGAGACTATCCATTATTAGACCTTCTTTAATGCTTGTTTTTGCACCTTCAAATTTTTGTTAAAACATAGCAAAAACGAAGCATTTAAAATTCAAAATTTATTTAGTTCATATAGATGCCGACATGAGACAAGTGTTTTCATCATGAGGTATGAAACTACATGCATCAAAATGCTCCTATTGATATCCTTCAAAGGTAGTAATTCTCCTCCTAAAACCCTAAAAGAAACTGATTTATGGCAAAGCGGACTTCCACTATTCGATAAGCTCTGGAGTCAAAATGCCATCATGGACAAGACCTTCAATCATTTCCTTCAATTGTCTACATTTTTCAGTTGAATGCCCAATTATCCCCATGTGATACTCACACTTGCTGTTAGGGTCATAACTCCTTGCTGATGGATTCAGAGTTGTTTTCAATGGCACAAGGGTAAGGTACTGATTCTTTATTAGTAACGGCAGCAGGTCAGGGATTGAGATTGGAATTTTCTCTTGGTTGTCCCGTGGTCGATTCTGGGAAACTGGCCTTGTTGCAGGGACGGGTTTAAGATTAGGTGCTTGGGGATGGATATTTGGTAGGTAAGGATAAAGGCTTGGAGAAACCTTGATAGGGTAACATGATTGATATGAGTGGAATTGGGGATATGAGGCAAAATCTCCCATTGCTTGGACATCTTCCTCTTTCTTTTTGGATGCCCCAATTCTCTCAGCATTGGAGAGACCTTCTCCTTCAAGTTTCCCATTCTTGATAACATTCTCAATCATTTTTCCTGAGATTACCATATCCGCAAAATTCTTGGTGGCATTGCCAACGAGTTTATCATAGTACGGGGCCCGTAGTGTATTCACAAAAAGGAAAGTAGTTTCTTTCTGTGTCAAAGGCGTTCGTACTTGGGCGGCCATGTCCATCCACCACTGAGCATATTCTTTGAAGCTCTCAGTAGCCCTTTTCTCCATATTTTGCAAGGTGAGACGGTCAGGTGCTATATCGGTCACATGCTTGTATTGGCTTTAAAATGCATTAGCCAAATCAATCCAAAAGTGAATCCGATCCTTACTCAACTGACTATACCACCTAATTCCGGACCCGCTGAGGTTATCCTGGAAGCAGTGGATCAAGAGCTTATCATTATCTATATGGCCCATCATCTTTCGGCAGAACATAGTGATGTGGGCTGACGGATCGGTTGTCCCATCATATTTCTCAAAATTGGGAACCTTGAATTTAGGGAGAATGACTAAATCGGGGACCAATCAACATTCATTCGCATCTACACTCCCAAATATATCTGTTCTTTCTAATGCCCGGAGCCTTTCACCTAACAGCTGATATTTCCCTTGAAAATCTATCGACTCAGCCTTATTCAATGCAACCATTTTCAACTTTGCATGCTCAACTGGATCATCTAAGTTCAAGATATTGACAGGATTAACCGTGTTTTGAAAAGATTGGACATCTAACATTATGACCTCATTTTGACCCTTTTGTGCCTTCGATCCTTCTCTGGCAGCCAACTTTTCAGTGTGTCACTTTCCTTTAATTGAGGCGGACACCAGCTCCATCAGTTTAGTCATCTGATCTCTAGATTCTGCTTGAGATTTTGCCAACTGTTCTCACAATTCTTCCTGTGCCTTTTTCACTCTCTCTATCCGAGCAGCTTTTCCATTCTCCATAACTTTGGCCTGTATTTTAAAGGTGCTCAGTACTTCTTATACCTATGATTTGAAAGAGAATTTTCTTCAAAAACTCTTACAGCCAAGCCAACTTATGTTTTATCCCCCCAAATATGCTTCATAATGAATGAACCATGAAGGTCATGAATGCAATTTGATGCACGTGAAGAATAAACAAAGTGATGCATGGACATATACGGTGGAAACATGCTGACCATGTATGCAACACGATGCCAATATGATGCATGTAAAGAATAAACAAATTAATGCGTGGATATACAGAGAAATCCTACTGACTATGTATGTCATGAATGCAACCATGACTTCAACATGATGTATGTAAAGAATAAACAATTCAATGCACGAGCACATACATAGAGATCATGCTGACTATGTTTGTCTTGAATGCAACCTGATGCCAACACGGTGCATGAAAAAAATAAGCAAATCAATGGATGAATGAAATGTATAGTATGTCAAATAATTGATCGGATGTAAATGTAAGGGGAAGATACAACATCTCATAAATTTGAAGCATACCAATTCATTCCCATGTCAATGTTCAACAAGATATAAACCATGTTTACAAAATCTGAGTAGTGGTTATAACTGTCTTTACAAGCACTTTATTTTTCCTAGCATCCTAAGGCTATAAGCGCCGGCCACTGAAAAGAAG
Organism: Fremontodendron californicum; assembly: GCA_030761205.1. Taxonomy (NCBI): domain Eukaryota; kingdom Viridiplantae; phylum Streptophyta; class Magnoliopsida; order Malvales; family Malvaceae; genus Fremontodendron; species Fremontodendron californicum. The sequence goes on from JAULJL010000005.1 coordinate 30,199,734, forward strand.
AAATCCTACTACATCATTAAAGATTAATCTCCCAACCCTAATTAGCCTTCCCCAATCCTCTATCAATCAGTGTCGTTGGATCGAACCACTTGACATCTATGAGACTGCACTTTTCTCTTGAAGGCTTCACAGTCTTCAATGCTATTCCCAGCAATTCCTCAGTGATAACCATATCTTGCATTTGGGTTATACCACTTGGGGTACGGTGGTAGCAGGGGTTTCAACGGAACACAGGCAACCAGGTGATCTTGGATCAATATAGGGAGAAGCTCTTGGTAGCTGATTGGAATGGGATCATAATGCCTTTGGGTCCTATTCTTGGGTTGCTTCTTGGTCACACAAGGCTTAGGAGTCGGGTCATTTGATGGTGGCATGAAGACTCGGACCGAAGTGTTGGTATGGAGAGGTGGCGAAACATCATGGTAAGGGTATGGATTTGGACACGGGACCCTTACAGGTTGCTCACAGTTTGAAGTTCTTATCCCAAATGCTTGATGAGACAGTTGATGAAGGAAAAAGTACGAATTACAGTCAATTTGTGGAAATGGAGTGAAACCCGGAGACCTCATATTGGTCGTCCCAGCGGACGAAGGGGTACTAGTAAAGCGAGGATACTAATTTAGGTTTGGGACAGTTTGCAGGGGTGGTACAGGATCCGAGGTTTCTGTCTTTGGCATCTGGCTTCCCGATTTGACCACTTCCACCGTTTAATTAAAGTTCGATCCTTTATGGCACTGACAAGTGCAAGATCCAGTAGGGATTGTATGATCCGAACCTGATGGTCTTGCTTGATCCAAAGGTGATGAAGAGCCTTGAGAAAGTTCCCCCTTACTCTTACTAAGTCCTCAAACATCTTTATCAATTTGGTGAGTTGTCTTTTCACCTCCCGGATTTCATTTCGAAGTTCCTCTTGATTGCGCTCCAAAGCATACACTCGTTCCTCCAATTCATTCCTCATATCTTAAACCACTTTCATGCAAATGAAATTGACATTATTATCATGAGATCAAGAATACAATTATGAATGTACATGCTCTATTCTTATATGCATGAATGTAATGATGATTAATGCATGACATGTACAAAATACGAAGAGGCTTGAGGAGATGAATTTTCATATTTACAATTGCTTAAATAATATGAATGTCATGCAAAAATGCCAATAAATAGATCAAGGAAAAGAAGATCCTAATATTGCTATTTATTTTTTGATTGTTTTTCTTTTTTTTTTCAAAGAAGAAAATTTTTCATGAAATAAAAACTCTTTTTTTTTAAATACCTAAAAAGGTATAGGTATAAAAAGAAGAATTTTCAAAATAACCCAAAAACACTAAATTTCAGTATTATTAAAAATGATGTGTGGAAAAAAAAAGCAAAGCAAGTAAAGGGTAAAATCATCCATGCAAAGTGAGAAAATGAATGAACATGTGCCCCAACAGTATCTACTTATTTAGGCATCACAATGCCTTTGGGGCAGAATATCAACCTTATTATGGGTGATGCACGTACATCGTTGCCCAATCTACAATGCTTATTCAGAATGTAGAAATAAATGGCAAAAGATCAGAAGCATTCCTCCATGTGTTCCTATCTTCGGTGCATCTAACGAAAATTCGGCATGACTTTACCTAGGCTGGCTTCTTATGGCTCACTATATGGGGTTGCATTAAGTTCTAAAAAGGCTCCAAATTGCTCCTCACTGTCGTCGGTGAAGGCTAGTAAGGCAGCCCGATCAAAACGGGTTCAATTTGTTATAATACATTTCCCAAGCTTATGCGGAGGTTAACACCTCAGGAAGCGTAGGTAATTTGTACCCCAAAAGTGTTTTGCTAGCTTATGCGAAGGTTATCACCTCACAAAGCGTAGGTACTTCACTCCACCTAGAAGGACGGAACCCGGGTTGAGGGTTCATGTTATGCAAATGCAAGTATAATGTGTGAGGAGGAACAACAAACCTTTCACCACCCATTTTACAACCCTTATCTAAATGCCCCAGCAATTTATTAAAGCAAAGATCAAGACTAGTGTAACACATTAACCAACCAGAGAGCAATAATAATATACAAGGTTAAATAATCAAATAACAGTAATAATATACAAGATTAAATAACTAGAGAACGACGATAATATGCATGTACATCAACATTAACATATTTAAAAACATTTTATTATTTAAGGAAAATCCTCTAAAAAAATAAAATGGGAATTATAATTAAATACCAATTAAACCCGACAAAACCGAGACTTTTGATAACACACGGCTAATTCTAGGCTTGACTCTCTAAGTATCCCCAATGGTCGCCAAGCTGTCGATACATGATCCTTGGGGGGGAGGACCCGTTCGAGTGAGGGGAGAAAAACAGACAAAGGAAAAGACGACTTAATTCTTTTTAAGTTAAAATTGGGAAGTTTTGAAAACGACCTCTGAAAAAAGAAATGGAGTCGCCACCAATCTTTTTTTGGCTAGGTGTGATCGGCCACCTATTAAAATCAATTTTGATAAATATTTTTAAATTAATTAAAATATTTTAAAAAAAAAAATTTGAAGTCTGCGCTTTGAACCAGAGAAAACAAGTGCGGGTTCGGGAGTCTGTTACGTGTGAGGAAGGATTAGCACCCTCACAACACTCGTATAAAACGGTACCTTATTAGTCATGTGTTATCTCGAGTCTCGGTGAAAAGTTCGATTTTAGATTTGGTATTTGAAAATAATTTCCTATTTAAAAACAATTCTATTTTTTCTTCGAGAATAATATGGAATTTGTTATTACAAAAATTTTCTATATTCCTTTGCAAACCGGTAAAATATAGTTTTTTCATTGTTTTTGGAAATCTCAGCATCATCCTCTTTTAAAAGGGTATTTTTTTGTTAATATTGTTGATGAAGACGGGGGGCAACCTGGGAGAGAATTCATGAATTATAATAACTCGGGGATATTACCTTATTTTATTAAAAAAATATCAATTTTCAAAAAGTTGAATGATCATGAATATATAAATTATCATTAAAATATGAATGTACAACATGCATAATTAACATGGCATGGCAAGTAATTTATTATGACATGGCAAAATTTAAATGACATAGCCAAAAGAATAAATGTCATGGAATATGAATCAAAGACATGACATATGAATGATGTGGCTCATGAATGAATGACATGGCATAAACTAAATGGCATGTCATGTGAATGAATGACATGGCATGGCATGGCATGACCTAGATGACATGGCATATGAGTGAATGACATGGAATGATCTAGATGACATGGCATGTGAATGACATGGCATATGAGTAAATGACATGGCATGACCTAGATGACATGGTATGTGAGTGGACGACATGACATGTGAGTGAATGACATGGCATGACCTAGATGTATGCATGAATGAGACGACATAAATTAAATGACATGACATAATCTAGATGACATGGCATGTGAATGGATGACAAGGCATATGAATGACATGGCATGCTAATGGATGAATGACATGGCGAGTTAGACATGGCATGTGAATGAATAACATGACATAACCTAGATGACATGTCATGTGAATGGATAACGTAGTATATGAATGAATGACATGGCATATGAATGAATGGCATGGCATAATCTAGATGACAGGCATGTGAATGAATGACATGGCATATGAGTGAATGACATGGCATAATCTAGATGACATGGCATGTGAATGAATGACAAGGCATAATCTAGATAACATGGCATGCGAGTGAATGACATGGCATAATCTAGACGACATGGCATTTGAATGAATGACATGGCATAATCTAGATGACATGGCATGTGAATGGATGGCATGGCATGTTGTACATGGTAAAGTCTAATTAAGGCAACATGAACATGAAATGACATCAACATGGAATATTCATAGACATATAATTTTCATGTGAAGAATCATACAAATAGCATACATCGAAAAATATTACCACACTCTTCGGCAAACCTGGCAAAGCTCGAAAAATATTTCTTTCTTACTATATTTATATGATTCCAAATAAAACAAAATCCAATATCTTTCAATTTCATAAACACGTGCGTTGAAGAATTTCCTAACCTCCACGGCAACCCGGCATAGATTAAGAACTAATTCTCGCCAAATGTTTAGGAAATCAAAACACACGTTTTATGTCAAATTAAAATTTAAAACATTTTAAAAATGCAATGCATGGAGATGTATTTCTTCCTTAGAGCAAGGACATCCGTATACCTAAAAAGGTATCCTACTACTTTTGGAAGAGACTTAAATTGGATTTTCTATATCGAAAGACTTTGGACTTGGATTAAAAAAAAAATTTGGAATTTTTGGAGGAAAATGGCCTTATGGCTGAAGCCCCCATTTCAAAAGGCTCTATTTTCCTAGTTTTGAAATCCGGGTTGACCACCCTTGACCCGACTTTTATAAAATCAAATTTTATGATTGAAATGACTTGGAAATTAACCTAAGACAGTAACCAATGTCCCAAATCAGCCCCCTCTTTGTATCCTAACAATACAAAAAATTATTATTTCTCAAAAAAACAAATCTGACTCCTACTGGCAGTTTTGAAAATCTATTTTTTTACCATTCTAAAAAATTTCAGAAAATTCTGAAACAATTAGGGCAGACCTAAAACATATTGATCTCTATGGGAAAAAATCGGCTTAAGTTTTGGAGCATGATGGATACTATGACCGAATTTTACCAAAATCAAGATAGTGAGTTAAAAACTGCTTTGTCAAAATCTATTTTTTCAATCATGATTAAAAAAAATCTGAAAAGGGCATCTCCTAAATGGCTACTACATGTGGTAACAAAATCAATTTATTTTGACAATGGATGAGTAATTAAAAAAAATCCCAAAGCCAGAATACCCAATCTAGAATACTATTCTCTCAACTAGTAGAGGAGAGGGATTTTGGCTTGAGATCATTGGTTTATCTTGGCCAAAATCCTAGTTGAAATGTCATGAAATGCATGATTTTATAGCCCACAATCATATGACAATAGATAAATCATGAGTCAAGAGATGAACACAACCAACCAACCAACCAAGCAATCAAGCAAGAACAAGCACAAAATCCCTTAGGTAGGTTCGACTAATGCAAAGGAATGTAAAAAAAAAAAAAAAAATTGTCAAAACTTGGTTATTTGATAAAGCATGAAGAATAAAGGATAGAAAATCTTTCAAATTTATTTTTGAAAACCTTTTTATTCATCAAAAAGTTTACAATTACATGAACAAAAAGAGGAGAAAAAGAATCACAGCATCAAAGAAAAACATTAAAGAAGAAGAAAGGAAGAGGTAGCTACCTAGCTTTTGCTTTCCAAATCAAAGTTGTCAAAATTTTTCTCTTCTCTTCTCTTCTCTTCTCTTTTCTTTCTCTTCTCCTTTTTCTCTCAAGAATTAAATGCCTTAAAGAAAAAAAAAATGAACCTCCTCCATTTTGGTATGGTCTACTGCCCCTTTGTTATAGTGTATGAGAGTTGCTTCTTTTTTAAGCTTTGTCTCCTATCTCCACAAAATATCTTGACCACTTGTCAAGATCATATGGCCTCCTATTAAAATATATTCCTAGATGACATTTTTAATCCTACTTAGCACTATCTCCTTGCCTTCACATGCTCTTCACATGGCCTTCACATGGCTTTGCAAATTGGAGCCTTCCTATTGGCTTGAAATGCCATGTAGGCAAAGTTGTGGAGAATCTTGTCCTTGTAAAAATGTCATCTTGCTATCCATCCTTAGCCATTTGATCCATGATGATCATATTCCCCCTTTGAATCAGCTGCTGGCCGAAAATGGCCTGGAAATTTCCAATCCATTCAACTTTTTTTATTTGCAAATTGGCCATTTTCGGTTTCTTTAGTAAAATTGCATTTTGGCCCCCAAACTTATTTTAATTGCAAACGGACCCCAATTTTGGATTTTTCTTTTCCAACTCATCCCATCCAATATAAAACTTAGTTCTGGAGGTTTTCACATTTTTCCAAGCTCATCCTCTATTTTTTCCGGATTTTTCTCTAAAGTTTCGGTTTAGTGCCTCCCAAATTTAACCTTTTTCATTTGAGCTTCAATTCCATATTTTTCTTCTCAATCTCTTCCAAAAAATAGAAAACTCAGATCTAAAAGTTCATAATTTTTTGAGCTCGTTTCCTATTTTTCTCAGAGTTTTCTTTTAGATTTTTTGGGTTAGTGCACCCAAAATTCGCCTTTTTCATTTGAACTTTGATTCCGAATTTTCTTTCTCCAATCCCTTCAAAAAATATAAAACTCAGATCTGAAAGTTTTCATAATTTTTTGAGCTCATTTCCTATTTTTCCCAAAATTTTCTTTTGGATTTTTTGAGTTAGTCCACCCGAACTTCGCTTTTTTCATTCGAGCTCCGATTTTAGATTTTTCTTCACTAATATCTTCCAACAAATGTAAAACTCAAATCTGGAAGTTTTTATAATTTTTCGAGTTCATTTGCTATTTTTCCCAGAATTTTCATTGGGATTTTTCGAGTTAGCGCACCCGAACTTTGTCTTTTTCCATTTGAGCTCCGATTCTGGATTTTTCTTCACCGATCCCTTCCATATGATATAAAATTCAAATCTAGAAGTTTTCATAATTTTCTGAGCTCAGGACCTATTTTTCTCAGATTTTTCAATATTGCCCTTTAACCTTCGAAATCTCAGTTTTACTCAAAACGGGTCCGATTTTAAGATTTTCTTTTTCCACTGCCTTTGTTATATATTGAATTGGAGTTGGTCCAAAAATGCCCAATTTTTACGATTGAATTCCCCTCTGATTTTGCTTTCCCCTTTTCAACACCGAGACTTTTCTCGTTATTTTGTTTTTTCTCTAACCGGCTATTCTTTGGGATCCACTTCAAACTGGTACTTGGGATATTTTTGTTTATTTGTCCTTTATCAACTGGGGGCTTCAATTTCACCGAAACAAGCCATCTCTACAGTTTTCCCCAAATCCGTGAATTTCTTATTAAATCTTTATTTTCCTACAAACCGCACCTTCCTTTAACTCCGTTTCCAAAATTGGACCTTCCAATTTTCATAGTTATTGATCTTATTCAATTTGGGACCTCCAATTTTGTCCGATTTATTCATTTTTGCACTTTTTCTCAAATTTGGCAAATTAGGTATTCCCCTACACTGAATTTTCGCAACTCATCTTCCGAACTCTATATCTTTCGTTGTAGGTCTCGGATTATCAAAATTCCTTCACCATTGTTCAATTCAACTTCGAATCTTGATTTTGACTGGGAGTTGACTTTTTTAGTGGTTGACTTTTTGGGGTTGGCTTTTTTTTTAGTTTAATTTTTTTGTTGACCTCCGAAATGAAGTCTTGGAGAACCATTTGTGGAATGGCGAAAGTCTCTTTGCGTTCAGGGAAGTTGAAAGGAGAATTTGCCTGGTTTAGGGCCCGGACAAAATTAGGTATCTACAATCTACATTTGTCATCTTAATTATGCAAATTCTGTGTTTATGAATATTTCATGTTGATGTCATTTTATATTCATGTTGCTAGTGTGATTATGAATATTTTATAATGATGCCATTTTGTGATTTTTGCCATGTCAAGCATGTCATGTCATTCATACATTTGCTATGTCATTTAGAATTTGCCATATCAAGCATGCCATGTCATTCATACATATGTTACCTCATTTAAATTTTGTCATGTCAAGCATGTCATTCATACATATGCTATGTCATTTAGATTTTGTCATGTCAAGCATGCCATGCCATGTCATTCATACATATGCTATGTCATTTAAATTTTGCCATGTCAAGCATGCCATGTCATTCATACATATGCTATGTCATTCAGATTTTGCTATGTCAAGCATGCCATGTCATTCATCCATATGCCATGTCATTTGGATTTTGCCATGTCAAGCATGTCATGTCATTCATTCATATGCCACGTCATTTATTCATGTGCTATGTCATTTAGATTACGCCATGTCATGATAAATATGCATGTTGTTTAATTTTTATCTTAGTAATATTTTTGCATATTCATGATCATTTTTTTTATGATTTCATAATACATGAAAAGTAAATAATGTTTTTTTTTATATATAAAACAAGATTATTTTCAAGTTAAAATAATTCATGCGTTCTCTGCTGGGTCTGCCGGGGAGGATATCATCAATTATCATTAAGGACGAAATATCTTTTTTCCAAAAACAAGGGTGATTCGGAGAATTTCAAAACAAAGGAAAAGTTTCATGTTTTGCCGAGTTTGTCGAGAAATATGAAAAATTTTACGTTAATAAATTCCAGATCATTTTCAAATAAATATGAATTTTTAAGGGTATTATTTTTAAACACCAATTTTAAAATCGACTTTCACCGAGACTTGAGACAACACATGACTAATAAGGCACCATTTTATACAGGCGTTGTGGGGGTGCTAATCCTTTCCCGCACGTAGCTGACTCCCGAACCCGCACTTGTTTTCTCTGGTTCAAAGTGCAGACTTCGAAATTGATTTTAAAAAATATTTTAATCATTTTAAAATATTTTACAAAAATCGGTTTTAATAGGTGGCCGATCACACCTAGCCAAAAAAGATTGGTGGCGACTCAATTTCTTTTCCGAGGTCGTTTTCATACCCTCAACCTTCAATTTTTTACTTAAAAGGAACTAAGTCGTCTTTTTCTCTTTTTCTCCCCATACTTATTATTATTATTATTTTAAACATTGCTTAACGGGTCGCGAGATTTCGTTATGACAAACATTTTTTTTTCCAAAATTTAATTATATATATATATATGAAGAGAGATAAAATTATACTGGTGTAAAACCTTTTATAACTTCATGTATAATTAATATTTTAACAAATCGACTGTTGGGTTTAACTGCATGATCGATCTTTCATGCACATAAAGTTTTAAATCAATTGGATATCTCTATCATATCGATTAATATTACTGTTTTTTTCAATATGTAATTAACGGTTTAAATTTTTTTTTTATATTAAACAAATAGTTAGACGTTTTTAATTAACTTAAAATTTGACGTGCATGATTGATGAATAGAGCATGAAATACAACTGTTAGATTAATAAATATAAATCATATAAAAATTATGAAAGGGTGTAAAACTAATTGGATCCCTTTTTTTTCTCTCTCTATAATAGATACACTTACACCGCTGTAAAACTAATTTAATTTTACAAAATTTCATAATTTTATACGATTTATATTTATTTAATCTGACTGTTGTATTTCATACTCTATTCATATAAATCATGCATGTCAAATTTCAAGTTAATTAAAAATATTTAACTATTTTTGTGATATAAAAAATTTGAACTGTTAAATATATTGAATTAGACAATATTCTCGATCGATATGATAGGATGTTGAATTGATTTGGAACTTTACGTGTACAACGGGATGATTATGTTGTTAAATTCAATGGTCAGTTTATTAAAATATTAATATATATACGTATATATGAGCAGAGATCAAATTGCACTAATGTAAAACTAATTTAATTTACACCATTTTATAACTTCATGTACAATTAATATTTTTATAAATCAACTGTTATGTTTAACAACCTATTTTTACCCGTTATGCACGTAAAATTTCAAGTAAATCCAATATCTTTATCATTTCAATCAAGAATAGTATTATTTTTAATGTATATTAATGGTTGAAATTTTACTATTATCAAATAAATAGTTAGATATTTACAATTAACTTAAAATTTGATATGAATGATCTACCTAAATAGAGTATAAAATTAAACAAATGGATTAACAAAATAAAAATCATATGAAAAAATATGAAAGGGTGTAAAACTAAATTAGTTTTACACCTGGATCTATTTATATCGGTATAAAACTAAATTAGTTTTACACATTTTCATATTTTTTTATACGATTTATATTTGTTTAATCCGACAGTTGTATTTCATGCTCTATTAAATCATGCATGTCAAATTTTAAGTTAATTAAAAATGTTTAAATATTAATTTGATATAAAAAAAGTTCAACCGTAGAATAAATATAAAAAACAGTATTCTCGATGGATATGATAAAACTATCGGATAAATTAGAAATTTTATATGTGTATCGGTTATGATTATGTTGTTAAATTCGACGATTGGTTGCTAATTTATTAATCGTATATTAAGTTATAAAAATGTATAAAACTAATTAATTTTACATCGATGTAACTAGATCCCTTCTATATATAATAAGGGATCCATTTATAGCGGTGTAAACCTAATTTAGTATTACGCCCTTTTAAAATTTAATAACCTAGCACAATATAGCTTGCTTTATATCCAAATATAATGTGTGCATGTGATTTATAGTAAATTAACTTATATTCAAAGTTTAATATCTTAGCATAATTAGGCTAGAAGGGGGGAAGATTGGGAGGGAGGGGAGAGAAAAGGAGGAAGAGAGGAATTTTTTATTTTTTTAATTAAAAAAATTAATTTTATATTTTAATTTTTGTATTTTTTAATAAATATTCTTTTAAAAAATTAAAATAATTTAATTTCATATTTTAATATTTGTAATTTTTAAAAATAAATTTCATTTTTAAGATATTATAAATTTAACAAGTAAATTTAAAATATTTTATATTTAAAAAATAATTTTAATTAAATATTTTATTTTTGAATTTTAAAATAAATTTTAAATTTGTTAAAAAAATAGATATTAATTTTTAAAATTTTAATGTTAATATAATTTCATTTATTTATTTTTTACAAAAAGTCATTTATTAATTTTTAAAAAAAAATTAGGTGATGCCATGTGTCATCACTTGACTGATCAATGTCATATTATCATCTATATTTTACGATGTTAAGTCAATGTACCATATTGATACACGATTTGATAATACATTTATCACATTAAATATTTTTAAAATACAAATATCACATTAATAAATTTAATAAACTTTAAAAATCATTTATGATATTATTTAATTATAAAATAAGATAAAATTATCTTTGGGACATTTAAAAAAAAGCCTCTTATGCGGTTGATATTTTTTGGTCAAAGCAAAAGTGCTTTTATGTAAAGAGAAAAAATATAAAATTTGATTGTTTGGTGTTGATCATTCACTGACTGCCACGTGTATAATAAAAAACCCGTAAAATGACAGCCGCCACACCTTATCAAAACCTAGTTATCCCTCTCCAAACATTTTTGCCACTCGAACGAAGATTCAGACAGCAAATTCTCCCAAAACTTTCCCCTCTCAACGGCTTAACGCCTCGTTTTCGATTTTTTTTTTTTCGTAATGTTAAATAAATAAAAAAAATAATTTCTGCTGTTGAAATCATGATTTAAAGTTAAATTAAAAATTAAAAAATATAGTTTTTGAATTTTAAAAACTGATTTTTGAATAAAATGATTTTATTATTCTCATATTTCTGTATTTTTATTATTTTAAACATATTTTTTTTAATATTTTAATTTTCAACAATACTTTTTCATAACAATACTAAACACTTAAAAAATTTTAAACCACAATTTTTTATCACACTTTTTAAACATATTTTTTTAAACCGAATTTTTTTTAATTCAAATTTTTTTCAACACTAATACTAAACTAACCCTAAAAAAAAATAAAATAAATATTGTACCGTAGAACGTAGAAATAGTTTAAGAAAAAACAGTGCGCACTTTAAGAAATGTCAACCGCACGGCGCAAGTTAGCAAGGCCTGATGCATCCCTACACAGTCTGTGTTCTACTACGTCTTTCTTTGTCGACCCACCTTATCCTATGCACCTTCACCCTTCACCCTTCTCTCTTTCCTCATTCGTTTTTTCTCCTCTGCTAGGGTTAGGGTTTTTTGTAATCATTTTTGTAAAAAATCCTTTCTCCATGCTCGTCGCGGAGTTAGGGTTTTACTATTGGGGACTCTCTTCGGTCTCTCTTCTTCATGGAATCAAGGCGCCAATCGAAGGATTCCTTGTCCTACTCCAGTCTCTTCAATCTTGAGGTCTGTCACTTGGCTTTTCGATTTATTTTCTCAATCGATTTTTTTGTTTTTCATTTTAGCTGGTTTTGATTTGTTGTTTCTGGGATTTTGTATCAATTTTTGGTGAATTTGGTGTCCTGTATTTTGTTAATTGTTATTTTGAGTAAATTTCTTCCGTTTTAAAAATTTTATAACTTTAATGTTATGTTATTTTTTTTATTTTTATTTTTGGTTTGTGTTGTAGTCTTTGATGAACTTCAAAGTTCCACAACCTGATGATGATTTTGATTATTATGGGAATAGTAGTCAGGATGAGAGCAGAGGTAGCCAAGGTAGGCCTTTTGTTTTTCAACTCGAAATTAAGGGCTCCTTTGGATTTTATGCCTGTAAATGTACCTTTTTTTTTCATTGTTTTTGTTTATACGTCTAGACAGTTGATAGTTAAAAGAGTTGGGTTTAAAGATTTTTTTACTAAGTGAATGTGCATTGTTCTGTAATGCGTTTTCAATAGGTTTAGCAATGGCGAACCATGGTAATGGAACTATGTCTGAGAGGGAATTGCATTTGGCGAAGCGAAAGCGGAGGGGGGATTTCAATAGTGATGAGGAGGACGAGCATTATCAAGGAACGTGTATTACGGAGGAGCGGTATCGATCAATTCTCGGAGAACACATACAGAAGTACAAAAGGAGGTTCAAGGATACCTCTGTGAGTCCTGTGCCTCCTCGAATGGGTATTCCAACTCCAAAGAGCAATATGGGTAGTTCAAAAGTTGGGAAATTGGGGAATGAGCAGCGAGCGGGGTTGTATGATATGGAGACCACATCTGAATGGATGAATGATGTTAGTCCTCAGAGGCTTGCAAACTATCATGAAGCAGATCTTGTACCCAGGTATGGCATGGTTTTATTTACTGTTTCCTTTGGTTGATACACAATGTAGTACTGGAATACATAAATTTTAAATTGTATCTTGGGTTTTCATATTCATAGAACTTGTTGGCATAATCAGAAATTCTTTTCCACGTATGATCTGCAGAATTACGTATGAACCTGCTTATTTGGATATTGGGGAGGGCATCACTTATAAGATCCCTCCAACTTATGATAAGCTGGCACTGTCATTGAACTTGCCAAGCTTCACAGATATCCGGGTGGAGGAGTTTTACCTAAAGGGTACTTTAGATTTGGGGTCCTTTGCAATGATGATGGCTAGTGATAAACGGTTTGGGCCTCGAAGCCGAGCAGGGATGGGAGAGCCTCAGCCCCAATATGAATCACTTCAGGCCAGATTGAAGGCTTTGGCGGCTTCAAACTCAACTCAGAAGTTCAGTCTCAAGGTATCTGAAAGTGCATTGAATTCCTCCATTCCTGAGGGGGCTGCTGGAAATATACAACGGTCTATTTTGTCAGAGGTTGGTGTATTACAGGTTTACTATGTTAAGGTTTTGGAGAAAGGAGACACGTATGAGGTTAGTTCAATTTAAGTTATGATGGTCTTCTTTTTATTTAATTGGTGATAAAACTATTTTTTAACTTTCTCTTTGATTGTGTCTGGCTGCAGATAATTGAACGAAGCTTACCTAAAGTGAAGAAAGATCCTTCTGTAATTGAGAGGGAAGAAATGGAGAAAATTGGAAAAATTTGGGTTAACATTGTCAGAAGAGACATTCCAAAGCATCATAGGGTTTTCACTACTTTTCACCGAAAGCAACTCGTTGATTCGAAGAGGTTTGCAGAAAACTGTCAGAGAGAGGTATCTATATTGTTCTGTGACCGCTACATCACTGTAGGGCTTTTGTGATGTTGTCTCTTGAAGCTTTACTGACAATTAAATTTCTGTACCAGGTGAAATTGAAGGTGAGTAGATCACTCAAATTTATGAGGTGTGCTGCACTTCGCACAAGGAAATTGGCTAGAGATATGCTGTTGTTTTGGAAGCGGGTCGACAAGGAGATGGTATCTTTCTTCTTTCTTTCTGAAGTTCATTGAGTATCTATTTAAACTTTTGAGAATTGTAAATACTCCACAGAGGCACATCAATGGAATATCAAGTGATATATATAAGTAGTAGCCATGTTCTCTGCACTGTGAATGTGCTGCCAACTTTAAAAATAGACTTGCTTGCCTGGAATTGATTTTTCAAAGAATGACCAATAGTACACCGAATAATGGGAATGGAAATATGATATGGCTTATTGGATAGTTCACTTTGATATACCAGATAGTGACGAGGTTGGTTAGGTGGGTTACTGTTTGCTGTACATTTTGTAGTACTATTATTTATTGTCACGTTACTTGCAGATGAATACTTGTCTTGTATAAAATAAAATATTTCTAAAGATTGAAGTCTGAAATATAAATAATTGAAATTTTATAATATGAAACTATAAATTATTCAATTGTATTAGAATTAAGATTTTTTTTTACGAAGCTAGTAAATGTAATTAGAATTTTTATTACAAATTAGATAAAGTTTATTAATATTTATAATAAAAAAATATTTTAATGATAGTCATTTGATGCAATTAAAATTCTTATTCACAACAAATTGGATAAATTTTATTAATATTTATAATAAAAATATTTAAATAGCTATTTAGAAATATAAGGAGTAAAAATGTCTGTGTTCGTCAATCCAGAAGCTTTTCAACATCCGTACTTATATATGTGTGTGTGTGTGTATATATATATATATATATATATATATTTACTTGATTACTGAAGCAACCAGTGTATGAGTTCTTTCTGCATATTATTTGAATTTTTTGGTTGAAACTGCTGTTATGTAAATTCCTATCCTTGTAGGCAGAAGTGAGGAAAAAGGAGGAAAGAGAAGCTGCAGAAGCTTTAAGGCGTGAACAGGAGATTCGAGAAGCAAAGAGGCAGCAGCAAAGGCTCAATTTTCTTATACAACAAACAGAACTTTATAGTCACTTTATGCAGAACAAGGCAAATTCTCAGCCCTCTGAAGCCTTGCCTGTGGGGGATGAAGAATCAAATGATGATGCAGAAGAAGATGATGCCGGGCCTGGTGGAGAAGAAGATCCGGAGGAGGCTGAATTGAAAAAGGAGGCTCTAAGAGCTGCTCAAGACGCTGTCTCTAAACAGAAAAAGTTGACTGGTGCTTTTGATACTGAATGTTTCAAGTTGCGTCAAGCTGCTGAAACTGAGGTGCCTTTAGAAGATAGTTCAGTTGCAGGGTCCTGCAATATAGATCTGCATAACCCGTAAGTTTTATTTTACATCTTTGGGATAAAACTACAGTTGGAGGTGATATTTTTCCTCTAAAATTTTGCTCCCTTTTTCTCTTAATTTATGAATTTGGGACTGCCAATATGTGCAGGTCCACTATGCCTGTCACCTCGACAGTTCAGACACCGGAGATGTTTAAGGGTTCCCTCAAGGAATATCAGTTAAAGGGTCTTCAGTGGCTTGTTAATTGTTATGAGCAGGTTGTAAGGCAATCTCCAACCGAATAGCCTTTTAATAGTTATTGAATGAAACAGTTTTCGTAACTTATTTTTTTATATGATTGTATGATGGAGGGTCATTTATTCTCTTTCAGGGTTTAAATGGTATACTAGCTGACGAAATGGGCCTGGGAAAAACTATTCAGGCAATGGTGTTCTTGGCTCATTTGGCTGAGGTAATTACTACAGTTGGTGTTTTATGTGCATAAATTTTCCTTATCCTAACTAGGATTGGTTGCCTTTCACAGGAGAAAAATATATGGGGGCCTTTTCTTGTTGTTGCACCTGCTTCTGTCTTGAATAACTGGGCTGATGAGATTAGTCGTTTCTGTCCTGACCTTAAAACTCTTCCATATTGGGGTGGACTTCAGGAGCGGATGGTTCTTAGGAAGAATATCAATCCAAAGTGCCTTTACCGAAGGTAATCTACTTTTGTTTGCAATGTTTATTTACTTAAGTAATATGAGAAACAATGTAAGTTGGTGCCATAGCAGGTATTGGCTATTTGTTGTAATCTGAAGTTTGATGTTCCTAGTCCTTTTAGGTTGTAGAAGTTTCTTGAATTTGATATATTAAGCAAGAGTACATCTTTTGCTGTTGTCAGATATCATCCAAACTTTAGAGTGATGTGGTGTTTACCACTCGAGCACCTTCCTTGGAGTGAGGATTTACATGCCATTTGGCTGGGGTGCATCTACTGCTTATAAAATTTCTTGCATCTTCTCTTGGATTATATATTATAGGGTTAGATAAACATGTTATTAGGGGGAAAAAGGAACAATGAATGAAAGATGCATATTACTGGTATATATAGAGTGGAAGTAACTTGAGAGTTTCTGAAACCTAGTAAGTTCATTTGAATTGCACCTCAAGTCAGTTTCTTGATACTTATGGAGTTGGAGTTGTTTCAGTATGGCTACTTACTTCTCTCTTTCTCTTGCATGCCTTTATGTTGTTCATGTAAATATATTAATTATTTCTTTCTTGTCAGGGAGGCTGGATTTCATATTCTTATTACCAGCTATCAACTGCTGGTGTCTGATAAGAAGTATTTTCAACGTGTAAAATGGCAATACATGGTATTAGATGAAGCACAGGCAATCAAGAGTTCAAACAGGTTTTTACATTTACCTTCAAACTTGTTTAGTTCCTAAAATTTATGAGCTTTAATCCTTGTTAATTATTTCCTATTTAGCCAAATATTTCTCTGATGAGTGCGTTCTGTGTATAAAATGTCTTGTTGACTGCTGGCAATCTCACCCCATTGAATATCACATTGTTTTGTTTCAGTTATTTATTTGGAAGACTGGCATCCCTACATTTAATATATTGATGTTATTTATTTATTTTTTTAAATGCAATATAAATGTTATTCAGAATAGAATTAGAAGTATCTGTCTGGTGAAAGATAGTTAATAATTGAAGAGATTTTAGTTCTACTTGAGTACAAAGTTATACATGTATATAATAGATTTTTCGTTGTCTACCTTATTGTTTCCTTTCCTTTTGATTTATGGTTTACAATTGTCTGTTGCAGCGGTGGATTATCCACTACTGGTTTAAGAATCTTATACGTTCATTTAGATGCAAAGCTTGCTGAATACGTTACTGCATCTTAGTTGCATCAGTGGTTTTCCATTCTTTTTATGCTAGAAAATGGTTCCACTAGTCTTCTCAAAGTTGCATCTCTGGTTTTTCATTTTTTACTTTCTACTATTTAATCTCCTGTACTCTCCAGTTTTATCTGATATTCTGATTGGATTTTGATTTTGCAGTATAAGGTGGAAGACACTGCTTAGTTTCAACTGTCGTAATCGCTTGCTTCTGACTGGTACACCTATCCAGAATAACATGGCAGAATTATGGGCCCTTCTGCATTTCATCATGCCAACTTTATTTGACAGCCATGAGCAGTTCAATGAATGGTTTTCTAAGGGGTATGTGTTCCTTTTCCTAGCCCAGTCTTCACCATGGAGGCATGGACACCTTTAACCCAAAAAAAGTATTCTTTATTAATTGCATCTCTTTCTATATCATCAGAATTGAGAATCATGCTGAACATGGAGGTACTTTGAATGAGCACCAGCTTAACAGATTGGTGAGTATTCTTTTTCTTGCTAGTTTTGCTATGAGGATGAAGTTGTTGGATTTGTAAAAACTACTTCTGTTGTATTTAAGATAATTTGATTTATCTGGCTACTGAAACTGACATTCTTTTTCCTTTTAAAAAGGAATATATGTTTTTTGGCCCTATTGTTTTGGTATTTCTTAATGGTATTTTGTTTCCTTTCTTGTTCGCAGCATGCAATTTTAAAGCCCTTTATGCTACGACGAGTAAAGAAAGATGTGGTTTCTGAGCTGACTAGGAAAACAGAGATAATGGTTCACTGCAAGTTGAGTTCCCGACAGCAAGCTTTCTATCAAGCTATTAAGAATAAGATATCTCTAGCTGAATTGTTTGATAGCAATCGTGGACATCTTAATGAAAAGAAAATTCTGAATTTGATGAATATTGTCATTCAGCTGAGAAAGGTAAGTTGTTGATTCCTTTTAGTTTCTTGTTATCCCCTCTCATAAGGTTAACAAGTTGAGAAAAACATGGATCTCTGTCCATTTCATGTGTGAAGAAGTTTCTTATGTTTTAGAAATTTCAAATTATTTTGAATATTTTTATTTATGTAATGGTAGGTGTGTAACCATCCGGAGTTATTTGAAAGAAATGAAGGAAGTACATACCTCTATTTTGGAGAGATTCCGAATTCTCTCCTGCCTCCTCCCTTTGGGGAGTTGGAGGATATACACTATGCAGGGAGTAATAATCCCATAACCTACAAGGTACTTCTGTTAAACGATCTATAGTCTTGATTGTAGAAGTCCTGTTTGTTTTAGTGCTTTACTGCCAATACTCTTTTGCCCTCTTTTTTCATTCTTCAGATCCCTAAACTTCTTCAACAAGAGGTTCTACAAAGTTCTGAAATGCTATGCTCGGCAGTTGCTCGTGGAGTTTATCAAGAATTGTTTTACAAGTACTTCAATGTATTCTCCACAGAAAATGTTTATCAATCTATTTTCCGACAAGAGAGTAGCTCAAATGCGTTGTCTGTCAGAAGTGGGACATTTGGGTTTTCCTGTTTGATGGATTTGTCTCCAGCGGAGGTTGCATTCCTTGTAACTGGTTCTTTTATGGAGAGACTCCTGTTTTCTATTTCAAGATGCGACAACCGATTTTTGGATGGAACTTTAGACTTCCTAATGGAAGTGTTGGATGGTGACTTCAATTCCAGTTACCTTGAGAGGGGAATGGTCAGAGCTGTTACAAGGATGTTGTTAATGCCTTCAAGATCCGAGACCAATTCGCTTAGAAGAAGACTCGCAATAGGTCCTGGACATGATCCATTTGAGGCTTTAGTTGTTTCTCATCAGGATAGGCTGCTATCCAATACTAAACTTCTTCATTCAACATACACATTCATCCCACAAACTAGAGCTCCTCCGGTATGTTCTTACTTTTTTATGTCATCCATTTTTTAGTATTATTGGGGGACAGCTTAAAGTAGAATCAGATATGTTATTCTTTGTTATTATTTTCTCCTTGATAGATAACTGCTCAATGCTCGGATAGAAATTTTGCTTACAGAATGACTGAAGAGCTACATCATCCATGGGTTAAAAGATTGTTGATTGGGTTTGCTCGCACATCGGAGTATAATGGGCCCAGAATGCCAGATGGTCCTCATCGTTTGATTCAAGAAATTGATTCTCAATTACCTGTTGCACGACCTGCCCTCCAGGTTACATATAAGATATTTGGTTCTTGTCCCCCCATGCAAAGTTTTGACCATGCAAAGTTGCTAACCGTAAGAGCATTTCTTGTTTGCTTTATAGTTTCTCTTCTGGGCTTTGATATTTATTTTTTGACATTACAATGAATTTATTTCTATTAGGATTCTGGCAAGCTTCAGAAGCTTGATATGTTATTGAAGTGCCTCCGAGCTGAAAATCACCGTGTTCTCTTGTTTGCACAAATGACAAAAATGCTGAATATTTTGGAGGTATTTTTTTTTACCTGTTTCTTCTTAAGCTTTATGGCTTTATCTTATTTCCTAGGTTTGTGTGTTCTATTTTAAACTTGATTTGTAGATATAGTCATATAGTGTAAAAGTATTTGGATCGAGCTGTTGATCATGTTCATCGGGTGGAAAAAATTAAGATTAGATATTTAATAAAACAGAAGCAGTTAAAAACACTTTTAGACAAGTTGTGTACACTGTATTATTTGTGATGCATAATGGAGTGCAATTGCAAAATGTAACTGTTATCATTGCTTGTATGCTTCGGAGTTTGGAATTAGAAATGGGTTTTTTTAATTCTATACATATAACATTCAAATTTTATTTGCAACATCTCAATCTACAAATAACAGAATTAGTGTTGTTGATTGATTGTTTTATACTGATGGATTACTTTGGGTTTTGTCACTCTGTGTCTGCAAAGTGTTGGGGCTGACTCTTTGTATATTTTTGTAGGACTACATGAACTATCGAAAATATAGGTACCTGAGGCTTGATGGGTCTTCCGCGATTATGGATCGACGAGATTTGGTCAGAGACTTTCAGCACCGGTAGGGATCTCTTTAACATCTCATTCTAAATAGCTTTCAGTAATTAGTCTTTTTGTATCCTGTTATGAAACCATTAAAATAAAATATGTACTTTGTTTACTATTGCAGGAGTGACATTTTTGTGTTCTTGCTGAGTACCAGAGCTGGTGGACTGGGTATTAACTTGACAGCTGCGGACACTGTAATCTTTTATGAAAGTGATTGGAATCCAACCTTGGATTTGCAAGCTATGGACAGAGCACACCGTTTAGGGCAGACAAAGGATGTAGGTTCCTACTTACCTCTCTAGTATCATTGTGTGTGAATGACTTGATGTTACCAAATTTATTTCATGGTTCTTTGGATAGACTTGCTTATGTTATGTGGTTTAACTTTCTCACTTGCATTTCTGCATAGAATTTTGAGCTTTTTTTTGTTGTTATGTGTATGAATACACTCGTTTATTTTAAATTTTCAAAAAAATAAATAAAAAAATTTAGTAAGTAATAGTGAGTTTAATTTGCAAAAGTTATTGGATTTATTAATTTAAAATTTTTACACCAATCTTGCATGCGTAGGTTACTGTCTACCGACTCATTTGTAAGGAAACGGTTGAGGAGAAGATTCTGCAGAGAGCAAGTCAGAAAAGTACTGTGCAGCAGCTTGTCATGACAGGTGGCCATGTTCAGGGTGATCTCTTGGCTCCTGAGGATGTTGTATCTTTACTTCTGGATGATGCACAGCTGGAGCAGAAATTAAGAGAAATTCCGCTGCAGGTATAAGATTCAACTATGATAGGATACAAGTTCTCATCTTTTCCCTGCAGCAAAAGTGGTCTTAGAACTGATTTTTATGTTTTATGCTCCCTCAAGGCTAAGGATAGACTAAAGAAAAAACAACCAACTAAGGGCATATGGCTAGATGCGGAAGGTGATGATGCATCTTTGGAAGACTTAGCAAATACTGGAGCTCAGGGTACTGGGGCTGAGCCATCTCCAGATCCAGAAAAAGCCAAATCGAGTAATAAAAAGGTACTAAAGCTCATCTTGATTCCAATTATATAAGAAATAATGAAGGCTTATATAAGAGAAATTCTGGGATATCCTGAATAAAATAATATGCAAAAGAAGAAACGCCATGCAAAGACTTCTGACCTAATCTTACACTTTTTTCTGCTTATATGTTGCTTAGTCCTATTGGTATGTGTCTTGTTATATTAGTTGCTGGAAAGAATGATTTCCTAATTATTTCTGGGTGATTCTTGAGCTCCCCCTTTCCAACCATTGTAAAGCGTAGAAAAACTATGTCTTTGAAGGCTGTTGTGTCCTGCAATTTGCTTGTGGTGCTGCTGACAATGTGAAGTTTGAGAATGAACTCTTTGAACAATACTTGATGTGTGTTTTTAACTTTATTTACCTAAATTTATGTGCAGAGGAAAAGTTCTTCTGATAGGCAAACTTCTGCTAAGCAAAGGAATTCTCAAAAAATGAGTGAATCTAGCCCTATGGACAATGAGTTAGATGATGACTTGCAATCACAGAGACCCAAGAGGCCGAAGAAGAGTGTAAATGAAAACCTAGAACGAGCAAATACTATTGCAGCCGCATCAGTTTCAGAGCAGCTTCAGTATCCACTTGGGAATGAGTCTGGTCCTGTTGGTTTTAGGACTGAAATGGAGCATAATAACTCGGCGCATAGTAACATATTGACTTGATAACTTCCTGAAAGCAAAGCAAGGTTCATTTTAATTGATGCAACTGCAACTCTTGTTGATTGGTTGTGGAGGTCGTTTTGACTGAGATTTACGGGGCAACGCGGTCATCCTTTTATTCTGTTCAGGTTTTGACTGAAATTGCTAGAACAGAAGAACAAGATAGACATGTTGAATGGTATAATAGTATGTATATATGATTTTTTTCAGGGGAGATTGGGGAAGGAATTGTTCTAGATTTAGTGGTTAATTGCATTAGAAAATTTGGGTAAATATAGGGAGGATAGTATAGTATACATGTAGATGTTGTAAACAGCCTAAGTCCACGATTAGTAAATGTTGTTGGTTTAGCAATCACTCTATTTTTGGGTTCCTTGCTCCACCATAGCCATAATTCTTATCCAACTCACCCTCACAGCAAGGGGGGAAATCAAATCCTTTTTTAATTTTTCATTAATATAAAGCCAAAGTAAACAAACAAATCCGGGGCTCAATCATATCAGCATCACCAGGTGCTTAACAAACAGCACTCCCAACAACAATTCCACTGTATTTGCTATTAGTGCAAATTAATTCATCTATTTTAAAGCTAAAGCTCAACTAGTCGTGTGGATATCCGTCAACACGCTATTGCTCAGTGTCTTTCTATTTGCATACTGAGTCATATAATACGGCATCGGTTAGCATTGTTGGATGTTATTTTTTACTATGCTTACTGATATGAGCATTTAATATGGCTTTGTTTATGCATTAATTGAAGTGAGCATTCAAGTCTTTTTGTTTCTTACGCGTTTACTTTTTTTTTTTTTTTTAATCTTTACGCGTCAACTGAAATGAGCATTCAAGTTGTCTCCCAGTCTGTTCTAACGTCTGTCAACCTATCTCCTTTTACCTTTTTTTTTTTATTATTTTATTTTTTGGTTTGTACTCTTATGCATTAAATGCGTTCATACATAAATCAATTTCTTACTGTTTGACAAGCTCCCAGCTTGTTCTCACGTCTATCAACCTATCTCCTTTTGTCCATTTTGTCTTATTTTTTTTGGTTTACACTTTTATGCATTAAATGCGTTCACACGTAAATCAATTTGAGGTATTAATGACGCTCAAATATATTTACCGTGTGCTTCAATAAATATTCACGCGTAAGACAATTGCTACATACCTTTTTGTGCATTTAATTTACACTACGTTTATACAGATGTCCCATTAAATATTCACGCGTAAACATTTAATATTCACGTATCTATACCATGTGCTTCATTAAATATTTACCGTGTTCTTTTCGTGTCTTCTTTATTTCACGCGTTTTATGGTGGATGTAGCTCCGTCTTGACATCTGTAAACGAACTGTTCATTGCCTCTTCCCTTTTAGGACATTCGGTCTTGCAAAACGATATCATTTTTTTCGCTTTCGTATTTTTTGCTCTATTTATTGTTCACGCGTTAACCAAATAACTCTGTTAGCATTAAAGTTACTCGGCCACCATAAATGTTTTACGCGTTGATTAACTCTGTAGGTATTAAATTTACTCGGACATCTTTAATGCTTTATGCGCTCAATTGTTCATTGCCTCTTCCCTTTCAGGACATTCGGCCTTGCAAAACGATGTCGTTTTTTTTCGCTTTTGTATTTTTTTGCTCAATTTATTGTTCACGCGTTAACCAGATAACTCTGTTAACATTAAAGTTACTCGGCCACCATAAATGTTTTGCGCGTTGATTAACTCTGTAGATATTAAATTTACTCGGCCATCTTTAATGTTTTACGCGCTCTTGGCATTGAATGGTTTAACATTTAATGTTTTGTATTGTCTTTTCTACTTCAACCCAATTAACCAAGTGAAACGACGCCATCTCCTACTTGTTTTTGATATTTTTTTTTTGTCAGTGCATTTTAATGGTTGCCTTAACTAAGCGCAATTAATGCACAAGCTCATGTTGCCAGCTTCAAGAATTAACTCACCCAGCATTTAACTTTTACGCGTTTGAGAATTTAACTCGAACAACATTTATTTTTTAACGCGGTTGTTGAACTGATGAATAGCCTCATGCTCTTTTTTGTCCAGTGGCCTCTTATCTTGGGGGACGAAACATTCTTTTATCCTCCAGGCTTTTCATGTTCCTCTTCATTTAAAGCTTTTTCATGCGAAATGCTTACGTGTTCCTCTACATACCCGTCAGGCAAAATAACCAGCTTCTCTCCCTTTGCTCTCTCTCTCTCCTACTTGATTGCCTGATTAGGCTTTGCTTCTCAACCCCAACAAAACTCTATAAATAGCCCCCCGTTTTCACTTGCTTTGCACATTGCACTCGTTCTTCGCCTGGTAAGACCATTATAATTGCTCATGCCTTTTACTTATTTCTCCCTTACTTTGTCTTCGCCCTCCTTTATATATGCTTCCTTGTTTACGTTTATTATACTGACCGTTCTTTAATGAAATGCTATTATTATGTGTCTCTTTGTTTTTTTAGGATGAATGCTTAATCTTTTAGTGGAGAAGGGTGCGGCGATGGTGAATGCTTGATTTTTTAGCTCTTCTTTATTCGTGCTATCTGAAGGTAATAAAAAAATAAAAAAAATTCATTCTTGCAAATATTTTTTCGTTAAATGAGTTTTTTTTATTGTTTTTTTTATGTGATTTTAAGTTTCAGAGGGGTCTCAAGAGAAAACCCATGTTTTAATTAAAAAGCTTCACAAGACGATAATTTAATTTTAATTTTACTCTTTATTTTTTGTTTTTTTATTAATTATATTAATGGAATTTATATTAATTTGTTTAAATTAATCTTATCTATTATAAAACTTAAGTCAAGAACTCTATCACGACATTTTTCGATTAGCTATTGATTGTTGTGGGTAGCTTGTATGTAAAAAGACACCGTTTTCATATTCTAGTTATAGGCTTCCCGTATTTTCTAATTTCATGCGTTTATTCACCTTTCATGTTTTTTATTTCACGTATTTCTAGATTAATGGTGGCCAATTGTAAAATTTAAAAAAACATTTTATTTTTTTAAAAAAAAATCATAAAGAAACGCGTATAGAAGAAACTCCCCTCTTTCCTCCATTCCTTTCATGCTTCTAATTTTTTTACCCTTGCAATTCCTCTCTCCTTCTACCTAGGCCCCATCCCTTACTCAAACTGGTTTTTTGATAAAATTTTTAAAGCTTACAAGGTTTGTTTGAGGGGTTTTTTTTTTTTTTTTTAAATTTTGGAAAAACATATTTTTTTATTTTGATTTTATAAATGGGAAGTAGAAAAGAAGAATAAAGAAACGAGAAGATAATAAGAGGTCTCATGAAGTTGCCTCCTAATCGGCTTTGTATTAACTGTAATAGCTTTGTAAAATTTCTCAAACTTTTCTTTTTTCTTTTTGAAAAAAAGTTTTTTATAGTTAAGGTGTGCTAGGGAGGCTGGCAAACTATGGGAAAATGAAAAAAAAATGGTTTCTGAAATTGGTTTTTTTTTTTTTTTTTTAAGAAAAAAAATTCTCTTGGAATAGTTAGTTTTAGCTGATGGGTAAAGAAGAAATGAGAGATATTTTGTGGATGTTCGATTTTGAGTTGACTGATTTGGAGTATGCAGTTGGATTACACTGCTTTGATTATAAATTATTTTGATAGTTTTTTTTCTTTCTTTTTTAGGAAAGATTAGTCTATGCAAATCCTGGAGATCATGAAGTTCACCTGAGTTGATCTCGGTAACACACTATTGCTCAGCGTCTCTCTATTTGCATACTGAGTCATGCAATACGACGCTATTTAGCATTGCTGGGTGTTATTTTTTACCATGCTTACTGATATGAGCATTTAATATGGCTTTGTTTACGCGTTAACTGAAGTGAGCATTCAAGTCTCTTTGTTTCTTACGCGTTTACTTTTTTTTTTAAATCTTTACGCGTTAACTGAAATGAGCATTCAAGTTGGCTGCAAGTATGTTCTAACGTCTGTCAACCTATCTCTCTTTGCCCATTTTGTCTTCATTTTTTTTGGTTTGTACTATTGTGCATTAAACGCGTTCACATGTAAATCAATTTCTCACCATTTGACAAGCTCCCAACATGTTCTCATGTCTGTCAACCTATCTCTTTTTTTTTTGGATAATTGAATTTCATTCCAATAATCCAAAAGAAGCAGTGAAAACCTGCTACATAATACTAAGGGTATAGCCTTACATTGTTTAGCTTTCTTGGCTTATACCACACTGATTACAAAGTGTATTATTTACAGTTGAGTTGACAATCTTAGGAAATGAACAAAACCGAAACTTAACAGTAGTAACCAACAATTAAAACAATTCCTCGGGAGTCCTTCTTGTTGTAGTGTGCTTCCTAGAATTCCTTTCCCACCAAATCTAATAAATTGTAGATGTCGAGGCCAACTTCAACAGTGTGGCCTAAAAAGATTTCCCTCTAAAGTATGTAATAGCCCAATGCAGATCATCATTCCAGTCAATAGCCTGTCTATTAATAAAAGAAATAGCAAAAATGTTTTGCCATACCTGCGAGGAATATCGACAAACAAAAAATAAACGATCTCTGCTTTCTTCAAACTCTCCACATAGCACACAAGTAGTAGATTGTATTTGCAAGCCCCAAGAACTCATTCTGTCTATAGTGCTCAATCTACTAAGGATAGCAAGTCATGCTATGAAGGAAAACTTTGGCACAGTAAGAGAGAACCAAACCAGATGATGCCAGGGGACCTTGTCCTTCCTTACTCTCAAACATTTCCAAGCTTCAGATGTAGACACCTAATTTTGTCCGGACCACTAAAATAGGTATGTTTTCTACCTAAATTGATGTTTCAAAATGCAAAAAGACTTTTCTCATCCTGCAGGTGGTACTCCGTGACTTGGTTTAAGAAAGAAGACAGAAAAAGTCAAACTTGAAAAAGTCAACCCTAAAAAGTCAACTACTAAAAAAGTCAACCCACTTTCAAAATCAAGATTTGAAGTTCAATTGAAAGATGGTGAATTTTTTTTGATAATCCGAGGTCTACATTGAAAGATATGGAGGTCAGAAGTTGGGTTATGGAATCTTAGTAGAAAGAAAACCCTAATTTGGGAAATTTGGGGAAAAATGCTTGAACGATCAAATTGGTTGAAATTGAAGGTCCCAAATGAAATAAGCACTGACTACGGGTAATGGAGAAGCTACTTGAAAGAAAAACTAAAAGAAAAGTCAATTCGGAAGAAAATCGAGAATTAGGGTTTTTAGTAGATTTTGGTGAATTCGGGGAAAATTACAGAAATGGTTCAATTCGGTAAGACTAAAGCCCTTAATTGATGAGGAGTGATTAAACAATGATAGCCCAAAGCTCAGTTTGAAGAAAATCTAAAAATCGGACTTGTTTTGAGCGAAACCGAGCTTCGAAGGCAAAATGCAAAATTGGAAAATTTGGAAAAAATAGCAAATGAACTCCAAAAATTCTGAAAATTTGCAAATCTCATTCTTAAATCATTTCGAAGAGATTGGAGAAATAAAATATTGATTCGGAGTTCGTTTGCAAAATGGCCAAATCCCGGGTCCACTGTGCAGAAATTCAAAAGGATAAATCTCGAAAAAATAGTAAATGAGCTCCAAAAATTCTAAAATTTGCAGATCTCATTCTTAAATTATTTGGAAGAGATTGGTGAAATAAAATCTTGATTCGGAGTTCGTTTTCAAAATGGCCAAATCTCGGATACACTATGCAAAAATTCAAGCAGATAAATCCAAAAAAAATAGCAAATGAGTTCCAAAAATTATGAAAACTTCCAAATCACACTTTTAAATTATTTGGAAGAGATTGGTGAATAAAAATCTGGATTCGGAGCTCGTTTACAAAATGACAAAAGTTCGGGTGCATTAAGGGGTAATTTTGGAAATAAATCCGAAATAAATAGCAAATGGACTCGAAAAATTTTGAAAACGTCCAGAATTTAATTTTTTATTTATTTCGGAAGTATTGAAAGAAGAGAATTCGAATTTGGAGTCCGTTTGCTATTTATTTAGGTTCGGGGGTCAAAAAGGTCATTTTACCAAAGAAACCAAAAAGGGCAAATTTGTAATTAAGAAAAATAAGAAAGAAGAAGGAATTGCTGGGATTTTAACTCCTTTGATGAGCCAGCATAGAGGAGAAGAAGGAAGCTTTATCAATTTAATTCCTTAGTCACTATCAAGCTCACATGCTACCACTAGTACCTTCCAAATGATCCCCCCTTCATCTAATGGCTTAGGTGCCTTGTAGAAAAGTTGAATACACCATTCAATGGCTGAGATTAAATAACAAGGTGATATTTTTATTTGTCATGAAAGAACCCTCATCTAATGGCCAAGACTGGAAGAACACAACTCATCCAAAGGTGGACATCCATTTGGCCAAGCAAGGAAGTGCATGGGATTGTTCCTTTTCATCCAATGGCTTAGGCCATGTACAAGGGCTGAGTACACATGTTAAGGGCTGGGATTAAATGCCAAGATGACATTTTTATGTTGTCATGAAAGAATCCTCATCCAATGGCCAAGAAAGAAATAGCACAACTCATCCAAGGGTAGGCACTCAAAGGGCCAAGCAAGGGAGTGCATGGAATTGGTCCTCTTTTTCATCTAAGGGCTGAGGTTATTACAATGGCTGAGTACACATCTTAAGGGCTGCTATCAATTGGCAAGATGACATTTTTATGCTTTTATGAAAATATCTTAATCAAAGGGCCAAGATTGGAGGAGAAAAAGTGCAAAAAACCATCCAATGGTGGGCATGCCATTCGGCCAAGAGGAAGGAGGAAAGGGAATGTTTTATTTTTCCTTAAGTGGCTGAGCATTTGGAGAGCAAGGTTAGTAGCTAATTGATAAAAAAAAAAGATTTTTGAAAGAAAGGAAGAAAAGCTTTTGTTAAGGTAGCCATTCTACCATTGCTACTAAGTTTTTTCTTCTTCTTCCTCATGCTTTATTTCTTTTTTTCCATGTGATTTTCTACCATTTTTTTACATCTTTCTTGTTGTTCTTGATTTTGAAAAAAATAAATAAAACAATGGTTAGGCTTCATGATCTTAATGAAAATCAAGTGATAATGGTTAGGGTGGCTTTGTCCAATATACCAACCATGGAGCTCATCTCCATATTTTTTTCTTACCTTAGTTATTTTTTATGATTTTGAGATTGAAAAGGCTTCATGACCTTGATTAAAATCAAGAGATAATGGTTAGGGGGGCTTTGTCCAATGTACCATCCATGGAGCTCATCTCTTTATTATTTATATGCTTACTTTTACTTGCTTATTTCTATTATTGTTTATCTTTATGTATATTTATATTCTTGCTAACCATCTTGTTCTTGACTTATGTCATATTTTTGCATCTTGGGCTATTTTCATATAGTTTAGGCCATTTCCATTTTTCATATCATCTTCCATAGCATTTAGTTAGGTCATTTTACATGACATTTCTCACAACACTTTGGTTCCTAGGACATTCGGCCATGTGTATTTTCTTTAAGCATTAGGCCATTTTCATATGCCATGTTATTTTTCATGACATTTAGACATTAAGCCATTTTCATATGCCATTTCATTTCACATGTCATTTAGCTTTAGGCCATTTTTATTATTCCATGTCATTTAAGTTTAGGTCATTTTATTATTCTATGTCATTTTACATGTCATGTAGCATTAGGCCATTTTCATACGCCATGTTATTTTTCCATGACATTTAGACATTAGGCCATTTTCATATGCCATGTCATTTTACATGTCATTTAGCTTTAGGCCATTTTCATATGTCATGTTATTTTTCTATGACATTTAGACATTAGGCCATTTTTATTATTCCATGTCATTTTACATGTCATTTAAGCATTAGGAAATTTTCAGATGCCATGTCCTTTCTCATGACATTTAGACATTAGGCCATTTTCATATGCCATGTCCTTTCCCATGTCATTTAGACACTAGGTCATGCATATTAAGTTAGGATAGCATTTATTGTCATGCAAACTCATGCTAGGCATTTAGGTTCTTTATGCCATGCATTTTCCATATCACTAGACTTTAAACCATGCATTTCATGCGTTCACTTTGCTGCATTTTCATGCATTCCATGTCATGCCACATGATTTATGACTTAGGCCAATCAATGGCTCAAAGTAATGCTCACTTGAGCATACTTGTGAAAAATTAAAGGGTTGTCAAATTGATTATTCTACCTTTGTGATTTTTTTTACTTAGCCAATTTTTTCCAAGGTTTTTAAATGTTTTAGCTACTGTTCGTAGGTCTTTAGGATGATCTCCAACAATTTTACTTTGATTTTTAAATGATTTTATCAAAGGCAAAAAAAAGTGTTTTGGCAAAACAATTTTTCACCCAGTACTCGTACTTTTCCAATTTTTTGGGCAGTCATCTTTAATCAGAAAATTAAGACAATGTTTTTCATGTAGTTTTGCATGTTCTGAGTCTCTATTACTTTTTTTAGATTTTTTTTTGTATTTTTAAAAATAGGCTAAAAAATCATGTGTCAAAACCGGACAATAAAGGCAGATTTGAATTCAAAAGAAAAACAAATTTGGCTATGGCATTTAGAGGGGGTTGGTTAGAAGTTTTAGCTACTCCTTAGGATATTTTCTAAGTCTTTTTAAACTTTAAAAATGATTTTTTAAACCTCGGGTTTAGGTTGGTCAAGTCTGAGATTTTAAACTTAGGAAATTAGAGCTATTTTAAAAAGGTTTGGTTAGGGTTTTAATCTTCATTCAAGTTTTTCTTCAAAATTGTTTTCAAAGAATCACAAAGCTTTTTTTTAGAAAATTTCATTTGACATATTTTCCTAAGGTAGCTGAATATCTTTTTAGATATACAGATTTTTTATTTAGAGGAAAAAAATGCATTTTCATGCATTGCACTTTCCATGTTCTTGCATTTTATTTAATATGTGATTTTTGCTATGATATTTTTCTATGGTATTATTATTATTATTTTGATTCACTTTTTATGATGATTATTGTTTGTTATATGGTCTTGAATATTTCATGTTATCATATGCTTTTTATTTAGTCATTTATTTTTGTCACATTATTTAGCACATACTATGTTCATGCATTTTTATTTTTATTTTATTTTCATGCATATTTCATGATAGCATTATTTTATGTTTCATGTCATTTTATGTCACTTAGATTATATTCCATGTCATTTAGGTTGTATTATTTAGAATATGCCATGTCATTTAAATCATTTTATTCCATTTAGAATATATCATGTTACCTAGGTCTTCTCATTTCATATAGAATATATTATTTCATTTAGGATATTTTATTTTACTTAGAATATACCATGATACTTAGGATTTTTCATTTCATCTAGAATATGCTATGCCATTTAAATTATATCATATCATTTAGGTTGCATTATATTATCTAGACTTTGCTATGTCATTTTATTTATGTCACACATGTTCATATTCATTTTTTCAAATATTTAAAAAAAAAGATAATGATTTTCAATAAAAAAATAAAGATATTCCCGAGTTAAAATAATTCATGAGTTCTCTATCGGGTTTGCTGAAGGGGATATCATCAATTATCATTAATAAAGGAATATCTTTCTTTCAAAAAACGAGAATGATTCGGAAAATTTTCCAAAATAAAAATTTCTATATTTTGTCGATTTTGTCGAGGAATATAGAAAAATTTTGAATTAATGAATTTCAGATATTTTCAATTATAAATGCAGTTATTTTTCTTTAAATTGGGAATTAACTTGAAATACTAAATTAAAAATCGACTTTTTTTCGAGACTTGAGATAATACATGATTAATAAGGTACCATTTTATACGGGCGTTGTGGGGATGCTAATCCTTCCCGCTTGTAACCGAGTCCCAAACCCGATTCTTCGATTTTCTCTGGTTTATAACGCAGACTTGAAATTGGTTTTTTAAAATATTTTAATTAATTTTAAAATGTTTTATAAAATCAGTTTTAATAGGTGGTCGATCACACCTAGCTAAAAAAGATTGGTGGTGACTCCATATCTTTTTCAAGGTCATTTTCAAAATCTTCATTTTAAGAGGAATTAAGTCGACTTTTCCTCTATTTTTTTAATGTCACGCCTAACGAATAATAAAATCTTGCGATGAGACCTCGTTATTTTTTAGGTTGCGATAGCTTGGCGACTCCGCTGGGGACATTAGAGAGTCCGGCCTAGAATTAGTCATGTGTTATCAAAGTCTTGGTTTTGTTGGTTTAATTGGTATTTAATTTTAATTCCCATATTTTTTAAAATAAAGGAGAATTTTGAAAATAATAAAATGTTTTATATATTTTCATATTCATTCACATGCATTTTATTTGTTTTCTAGTTATTTAATGTTGTATATTACTATTGTTTGTTGGTTAATGCGTTACACTATTCTTGATCGTTGTTTTAATAAATTGTTGGGGTATTTAGGATAAGGGGTGTAGAATAGGTGGTGAAAGGTTTGTTGTTCCTCTGCACACACTACATTTGCATTTGCATAACATGAACTCTCTACCCGGGTTCCGTCCTTTTAAGTGGGAGTAAAGTAACTACGCCTTCATGATGATCCTCCGTATGGGTTAGTGAAGCACTTCCGAAGTATAAAGTACCTAATGCCTTCGTGATGATCCTCTATATGGGCTTAGGAAAATATACTCTAACGAATTGAACCAGCTTTTATCGAGGTGCCTAACTAGCCTTCACCGGCAACAGTGAGGAACAATTCGAGGCCTTGTAGAACCGATTCACCCTCATATAGTGAACCTAGGCGAAGTCATGTCGGATTTCCGTTAGATGCATCGAAGTTAGGAACTCTTGGAGGAATGCTTCTGATCTTTTACCATGTACCTATTTCACACTTTGAATAAGTGTTGTAGATCAGGCAGCGATGAACGTACATCGCCCGTAATAAATGTGATAATCCGTCCCAAAGGCATCATGATGCCTAAGTGAGTCTATACTGTTGTGGGCAAGTGTTCATAAACTTTTAAAATTGAAAATATCAAAACATTCTCTTTCAAACATTTTTGCATTTTGCACATTTCATGCATGTGTGAATAGAGCATGTACATTCATGGTTGTATTTTTATCTCATTTTTTTTGCAATAAATAATTGGTAATAATCTCATTTGATGATTTCATAAACCGGTAGTGTTACATGAACATTTGTATATTGTACCATAGTAGGATCCATTAGTTCGAAATTCTTTTGAAAATAATATGCTTGGTTTTTCGTAGAGAAAACATGTTTCAAAAAATCATAGATTAAATTTGGAGGCAAATCTTGCATAATGAGATTTTTGAATAATCAAGATTTAGGTTCCACCAATTTCGTATAATCATTGGTTAATTTATTTGTATCATTTTAACATCATGTTACAGTCCTAACATGCATGGTTATTCATTGTAGAATATATTTGTGATGTACATGGTCATTCTTTGTATCTACCTTTGTGTTAATTCATTTATTCTTTGCATGTATTATTTTGACATCATGCTACAGTCATAGCATGCATGGTCATTCATTGTAGAATACGTTTATGACATGCATGGTCATTATTTGTATATACCCGTGTATCAATTTATTCATTTTTTAAATGCATCATGTTGGCATTAGATTGCATCCACGGCATACATAGTCATCATAATTTCTCTGTATATGTTCATGCATTAATCATCAGTATACTCATGCACATAAGAATAGAGCATGTACCTTCATAATTGTATTCTTGATCTCATGACATTTTCATTTGCATGAAAGGGGTTCAAGATATAAGGAAAGAATCGGAGGAACGCAATTAAGAGGAGTTTGGACATGAAATCCAGAAAGTGAAAGAAGAACTCGCTAAATTGATGAAAATGGTTGAGGATATAGGTAAGAGTAAGGGGGAGGTTTCTCAGGGTTATGCATCGCCTTCGAATCAACCAAAACCATTAGGTCCAGAACATACAATCCTCGTTGGATCCTGCACTTGTCAATGCCACAAAGGTTGCAACCTGGATGAAATTATGGACAAAATTGTGAAAATGATTAAACACGAGAGCCTAATGCCAATGATAGAAACCTCAGATCCCAAACGGTCCCTACAATTGGTCCTAGGTCCAAACCAGTATCCTCACCCTACTATGGCCCAATTGTCCACTAGGATGATCACTACGGGACCCCTGAATCCTATTCCATCACCACCAACTACCAGTTCGTATTTCTTCCCTCATCAGTCACCTTATCAAGCACCCGGGATAGGAACCTCGAACTATGTACAACCTCCAAGGGTCCCGTGTCCAAATCCATACCCTTACCATGTTGTTCCGCCACCTCTCCATGTAAACACTTCGGTTCGAACCTTAGTGCCACCACCAAGTGCCCCAACTCCTAGGCCATGTGTGACTAAGAAACAACCCAAAAACAAGACTCAAGAGCAGTATAATCCCATTCCAATCAGCTACCAGGAGCTTTTCCCTATACTGATCCAAAATCACATGGTTGCCTGTGTCCTGCTGAAACCCTTGTTACCACCATATCCCAGGTGGTATAATCCAAATGCAAGATGTGATTATCACTGTGGAATTGCTTACCATAGCATTGAAGACTGTATAGCCTTCAAAAAGAAAGTGCTATCTCTTATAGAGATCAAGTGGATCGATCCCACAACACTGATTGATAGAAGGCTAGGAAAGGGTAATTAAGATTGGGAGGTCTACGACAATGATGTAGAAAGACTTCGGTCTGATATGATATAGTAGGATTTCACTTTTTCAGTAGTCGGCTCTTATAGCCTTAGGATGCTAGATAGAATAAAGTGTTTGTAAAGACAGTTTTAACCACTGTTCAAATTTTGAAAACATGGTTTATACCATTGTGAACGTTGATATGGGAATGAATTGATTATGCTTCAAATTTATAAGATGTTGATGATTAAGTTTCTCCGATTCTTATTTCCTCCGTGATATCTTCCCCTTTGCATTTTGCATCTGATCAATTATTTATCATACTATATATTCATACATGCATCTTGGTAGCATCAAGTGGTATTCATGACAAACATAGTCAGCATGATTTTTCTGTATATGTTCATGCACTAATTTGCTTATTACATACAGCATGTTAGCATTAGGTCGTATTCATGACACACATGGTCAGCATGATTTTCTTTGTATATAATCTGTGTCAATCATTCATTGTTTACATGCATCATAATTGACATCATGTTGCGTTCATAATGTATATGATCATCCATTGGGAAATACGCTAAAATATACATGGTCATTCATTGCATATATCCATGCATTGATTTGTTTATTCTTTGCTTGCAGCATGTTGGCATCGTGATTGTATTTATTACATATATAGTCAGCATGTTTCCACTGTGCATGTCCATACATCATATTATTTAGGCTTCACGTGTATCAAATTGCATTCATGACTCTTCATCATGACATACATTTGGGGAAATAAAACATAAGTTGGCTTGGCTTTAAGAGTCTTTAAAATAATTTCCATTTCAAATAAGAGGTATAAGAAGTACTAAGTACCTTTCTAATATAGGCTAGTGCTATGAAGAATGAACAAGTTGCCCGAATGGAAAGAATGGAAAGGGTATAGAAAGAATTGCGAGAACAGCTGGCAAACTCTCAAGCAGAATCTAAAGATCAGATGACTAAATTGATAGAGCTAATGTCCACCGTAATCAAGGGATACACTGAAAACTTGGCCGCCAGAGAAGGGTTAGAGGCACAAAAGGGTCAGAATGAGGTTGTAATGATGGATGCCCAAGACACAGTTAACCCCGTCAATGTCTTAAATTCAGATGATCCAGCTGAACAGGCAAAATTGAAAATGGTTGAGTCTAATAAGGCTGAGTTGGCAGATTCCCAAGGAAAATCAGTTGTTAGAAGAAAGGCTCCAGGCAGTAGAAAATATAGATGTATTCGGGAGTGTGGATACGAAAGAACGATGTTTGGTCCTCAATTTAGTCATTCCTCCTAAATTCAAGGTCCCTGACTTTGTGAAATATGATGAGACGACCGATCCATCAGCCCACATCACTATGTTCTGCCAGAAGATGACGAGTTATGTAGATAATGATAAGCTTTTGATTCATTGCTTTCAGGATAGCCTCAGTGGGTCCGCAATTAGGTGGTAAAGGTCAGTTGAGCAAGGATCAGATTCGCTCTTGGAATGACCTGGCTAGGGTTTTTCTATACCAGTACAAGCATATGACCGACATGGCGCCAGACCGTCTCACCTTGCAAAATATGAAGAAAAGAGCTACTGAGAGCTTCAAAGAATATGCGCAACGATGGATGAGCCTTGTCGCCCAAGTACAGCCGCCCTTAACTCAGAAGGAAACCACTGTCATTTTTGTGAATACACTACAGGCCCCGTACTATGATATACTTGTCGGCAACACCACGAAGAATTTTTCGGACAAGGTAATTTCAGGGGAAATGATTGAGAATGCTATCAAGGATGGGAAAATTGAGGGAGAAAGAACATCCAATACTGAGAAAAATGGGCATCTGAAAAGAAAAAAAGAAGATACCCAAGTCGTGGAAGACTTTGCCTCACCTCCCCAATTCTCCTCGTATCAGCCATTTTACTCTACCCTGAACAATATCTCTTAAGGTTCTTATCCTTACCAACCAATGACTGCAATCACGCCAGAATTTACATCTATCTATCAATCTAACACCCTTGGGAATAATCGAAGGGGGCATAAAAAGCGAAAAAGAAATCAAGTTGACCCGATTCCTGTGACATAGAGTGAGCTACTACCTTAACTCATCCAGAATCACCTTGTGACACCCATGCAATTAGAGCCTCTGAGGCCCCCTTATCCGAGCTGGTATGATGCTAATGAGTGTTGTGGTTATCATTCTGGCAATCAAGGTCACTCAACAGAGAACTGCCCCGCTTTGAAGTACAAGGTCAGGGATCTCATCAAGGTTGGATCGATAAGTTTTGAAAATGGGAAAGCCAAGTGTCATAAGAAGCATGGTGCATAATCATATTAGGTTTTTGACGCATGTAGTTCTATACACTGTGATGATGAAAGCACTTGTCTCATGTTGACATCTACATGAATTAAATGGATTTTGAATTTTAAATGCTTTGTGTTTGCTGTGTTTTAACAATAATTTGAATTTGCAAAAATAAGCATTAACGAAGTTTTAATAATGGACAGTCTCGAGAATATTGATGATCATTGTTAGAAATGACCCAACACTTCCCTCTCTCTTTTAGGCTTTCCTATGCCTAAACCCCTTGAATCAAGAAAACTTAAAAGACCTAATGCTTCAAGGAATATTAATGATTGAACTTCATAAATAAAATAAAATAAAATAAACATTGTCATTGCAAAATAAGCAAAGATGTAAATCCTAGTCTAGGTTATGAACAAAGGAATGAACTTTTTGAAAATTTTTTGAATTCCTTGAAATTCGAACAAATAAGACATTATTTCAAGAATCTAGATTTTGGTAATTTGATGTGTGTCAAGATTGTGCTAAAACTATTCATGACCTTTTCCAATGACCATAAAACTTCAATTGCCCAAACATCACTTCATGATTGATACCTCGGGGCACAATGACCAAACCAGATTATCCCATGTCCCAGAGAAAACCCATTTTTAGGTCATATTTCCTTGTCTCTTCAAAGAACTCAGATTTGAAACTCAGCCTTTCCAAAATAGACCTAGACTTGCTATATTCCTCTTTGATACAAATTCTCATTGTTTAATCAAATTGGGGCATCATATGTGGAAATGGTGGATATATGGGGAAAAAGGATGGACTAACGCATGAATCATTGGGCATGCGATAAAAAAAATTTTTGATATCATGCATATGAGAATTCGGATGATCCAAAGTGCAAAATGAAATTTTGATTATCTATTCCCCTGAGGATTGCTTTTCAATGAGAATATTTGTGCTTTATATGAGAAATGGCCATTTTTCATATCCCTT
This sequence comes from Fremontodendron californicum, assembly GCA_030761205.1. Classification (NCBI taxonomy): domain Eukaryota; kingdom Viridiplantae; phylum Streptophyta; class Magnoliopsida; order Malvales; family Malvaceae; genus Fremontodendron; species Fremontodendron californicum. The sequence goes on from JAULJL010000005.1 coordinate 30,237,442, forward strand.
TCACAAGAAAAAAAAATTATTATCCATAGTCACCCCTTTTGAGCGAAAAAATTCTTTCTTCTTTGAACCCTGATCAAGGATCACCCTCTACACTGGGGGCAAATGCGAAGAAAGATATATTAGAGAACATGGAGGAATGAATCCTAGCTCAAAGAAAGATGCAAAGCAAATAGAGCCTCGAATAATTACGGGCTCACTCTGTCGAAGAAAAAAAATGGCAAAATGAAAGCCAAGAAAAATAAAAAGAAAAAATGTGAAAAAGTGTGGCAAATGAAAGTCAAAAGCAAGGAAGAAAAATGGAAAAAGTAAAAATGAAAGAAAAAGTTCAAAAAGGGATAAATGCTTCAAAGAGAATCCTCCTCAAGAAATGATCCTTGATTTGATTACCCTCAAACACATATTTTGGGCCTATTTATCCTTTCTTTCTAAACCCTGAGCCATGGCCTATATTACATGCTTTAAAAGTCCGTTTTGATCAAGCATGAATATTTAATTTGAAAGGTTTTTCCTCAGATTTTATCCCATCTCATCGAATTATCATTTCACTAAGGAAGAATTTAGAATTCTCAAGTGTATGGTAGAATAACAAAAAAAAAGAGAAAAATTGGAAAGAATGGGACTCTAGAGCGAAAACTCAAAAACGGACGGTCTATAGTAAAATGAAAATTTTTGATGTCATCTATGAAAGTGTTGATACCACAAAAGAGAAGGTCATCTTAAAAAAGTGTTCATTGAAGAATATCTAGGAATTCCTGAACCTCCCAAATTGACAGCTCTCATTCGGAGGATTATCTTCAAAAACTGAAACTTTTTTTCCTCCAAGATTAAACTTTCCGGTTTAAACATCCTGACCAATCTTGACGCTTTTCAAAATACCTTGATATGGAAACTAAAAGAATGTTGAATTCGTTTGGTTCTCAATGAATTCATGATTTATAAAACCTGTTCCATTTGTGAGCCTAGAAGGGGCATACATTTTTGCTATGAAGTTTTCCTGGAAAAACCAGAATCTTGTTATACCAAGCCTTGCCAATCCCAGTTGAAAAAAAAAAGATTGACAATTAGAGAATTTTTAACAGTGATCATCAGTCTTCGAAAGATTTGTACATCACACACGGTGGGGTTAATATTCTTGTTTAGAGGTTTTCAAAATGAGAAAACAAATAAAGATATTTTTTTGAAATACCCATTTTTTATGTTGACATGAGACAATGGTTTTTCTAACCCAAAGGCATAGAACTACTAGGATAGGTCTTGACTTCCAGATATGAGAAGAAGAAATAGAACTTGTTTCAGACCTCTGTCAATAAGAGTTTAAAGACTGTTAGGACAAAGAGAATAGCCAAAGATTGAAAAAAGGAATTGAAGATATACTCTGTTTTGAAGAGGAAAAATGAATTTGAAAGGCTAAGCCAAAGTCTAGAAAAATGATCTGGGGCATTTGCTTTACTCATGAGCACTCATCTCTTTATTAGGATTTTGCATCTGCACAGTGTCAGCAAGCATTTGCATCATTCATGGGTATTTGCATTGGCACTATTTCATGAGCATCTACATTCTACCTTTACAAGTACATCCTTCATAGATATTTTCATTCGCATTATTTCTAGAATCATTGCATTTTCATTATTATGTGGTGATTGCAGTTACACCATTCATAGACCACTTACATGAACACGATTAGTAGGAGCATCTGCATCATATTCAATATATGCATCTGCAAGCATGTGCATCAATCCAAGCCATTTGCATTTGCACCAAGAAAAATTTACATCAATCCAAGCCATTTACATTTGCACCATGAAGCATGAGCATCTTGTTGAAGACATTTGCATCTGCATCCTCTCTCAAAGCTTCTGGGTATAATTTTCAACATGATTTTAAAAATGGGCAAGTCTTCGGTGGTGATAGCTAAAACTTCTAGAGGAGATACCCAGAATTTTACAAATTTTTAAAAATGAGAAAGTCTTTGGTGGTGATAGCCAAAGCGTCTAGAGCAGTTACCTAGAATTTTACAATGAGCAAACCTTTGGTGGTGTTAGCCAAAGCTTCTGGAGGGGATATCTAGAATTTTACAAATTTTAAAAGTGAACAAGTCTTCGGTGGTGATAACTTAAGTCTCTAGTGGAGATATCCAAGGTTTTATAATTTTTGAACAAGGAGAAATCTTCTTCTAGAGGAGTTTCTCAAAGTTTTACAGTTTTAAAAAATGAGAAAGTCTTTGGTGATGATAGCCGAAGCCTCTAGTGGAGATATTCAGAGTTTTACAGTTTTAAAAATGAGCAAGTCTTTGGTGGTGATAGCCGAAGCTTCTGAAGGAGATACCCAGAATTTTAAACACAGCTGAGAACAAGACAGGTTAAGACCCCGAGACCATCGTCGAGGTCATTTCTTCTCTTGCAAATCGAACATGTTTCCTTAAGACAGGTCGAGCCTTGATTAGTCAGGGAACTCAATTTAAGGACAAAATCTTCTATTTACAGCTTTTTCAAAAAAAAAAATGAAAAATGATGAAAAAGAAAAAATGGAAAAAACAAAACTCTCTTTCCCTTCTCTTCACATGTGATTTCACTAACCGGACAAAATTAGTATTTGTTTATCTTTGCCTAATTCCTGATTCTCAGCAATAGCCAAAGAGGGGCAGCTGTAGACACCTAATTCTGTCCGGACCACTAAAACAGGTATGTTTTCTTCCTAAATTGATGTTTCAGAATGCAAAAAGACTTTTCTCATCCTGCATGTGGTACTCCGTGACTTGGTCTAAGAAAGCAGACAGAAAAAGTCAATCTCGAAAAGTCAACTACTAAAAAAGTCAACTCACTTTCAAAATCAAGATTTGAAGTTCAATTGAAAGATGGTGAATTTTTTTTTTGATAATCCGAGGTCTACATTGAAAGATATGGAGGTCGGAAGTTGGGTTACGGAATCTCAGTAGAAAGGAAACCATAGTTCGAGAAATTTGGGAAAAAATACTTGAACGTCAAATTGGTCGAAATTGAAGGTCCCAAATGAAAGATAAGCACTGACTACAGGTAATGGAGAAGCTACTTGAAAGAAAAACTGAAAGAAAAGTCAATTCGGAAGAAAATCGAGAATTAGGGTTTTAATTGGATATTGGTGAATTCGGGGAAAATTGCAGAAATAGTATGATTCGGTAAGAATAAAGCCCTTAATTGATGATGAGTGATTAAACAAGGATATCCCAAGGCATAGTTTGAAGAAAATCTAAAAATTGGACTTGTTTTGAGCAAAACCGGGCTTCGAAAGCAAAAGGGCAAAATTGGAAAATTTGGGAAAATAGCAAATGAACTCCAAAAATTCTGAAAATTTGTAGATCTCATTCTTAAATCATTCGAAGAGATTGGAGAAATAAAATCTTGATTCGGAGTTCGTTTGCAAAATGGCCAAATCTCGGGTCCACTATGTAGAAATTCAAAAGGATAAATCCCGAAAAAATAGTAAATGAGCTCCAAAAATTTTGAAAATTTGCAGATCTCATTCTTAAATTATTTGGAAGATATTGGTGAAAGAAAATCTTGATTCGGAGTTCTTTTACAAAATGGCCAAATCCCAGGTCCACTATGCAAAATTCAAGCAGATAAATCCCGAAAAAATAGCAAATGAGTTCCAAAAATTATGAAAACTTCCAGATCATACTTTTAATTTATTTGGAAGATATTGGTGAAGAAAAATCTAGATTCAGAGCTCTTTTATAAAATGACAAAAGTTCGGGTGCATTAAGGGGCAATTATAAAAATAAATATGAAATAAATAGCAAATGGACTCGAAAAAATGTGAAAATTTCCAGAATTCAATTTTTATTTATTTTGGAAGTATTGAAAAAAGAAAATTCTAATTTGGAGTTCGGTTGCTATTTATTTAAGTTCGGGGGTCAAAAAGGTTATTTTACCAAAAAAATCGAAAAGGGCAAATTTGTAATTAAGAAAAATATGAAAGAAGAAGGAATTGCTGGGATTTTACCTCTTTTGATTAGCCAGCATAGAGGAGAAGAAGGAAGCTTGATCAATTTAATTTCTTAGTCACTATCAAGCTCACATGCTACCACTAGTACCTTGCAAATGATCCTCCATTCATCCAATGGCTTAGGTGCCTTGTAGAAAAGTTGAATACACCATTCAATGGTTGAGATTAAATGCCAAGATGATATTTTTATTTGTCATGAAAGAATCCTCATCTAATGGCCAAGAATGGAAGAACACAACTCATCCAAAGGTGGACATCCATTTGGCCAAGCAAGGAAGTGCATGGGATTGTTCATTTTCATCCAATGGCTTAAGCCATGTACAAGGGCTGAGTACACATGTTAAGGGCTGGGATTAAATGCCAAGATGACATTTTTATGTTGGCATGAAAGAATCCTCATCCAATAGCCAAGAATAAAAGAGCACAACTCATCCAAGGGTAGGCACTAAAAGGGCCAAGCAAGGGAGTCCATGGGATTGGTCCTCTTTTTCATCTAAGGGCTGAGGTTATTATAAGGGCTGAGTACACATCTTAAGGGCTGCTATCAATTGTCAAGATGACATTTTTATGTTGTCATGAAAATATCTTATTCAAAGGGCCAATATTGGAGGAGAAAAAGTGCAAAAACCCATCCAATGGTGGGCATGCCATTCGGCCAAGAGGAATGAGGAAAGGGAATGTTTTATTTTTCCTTAAGTGGCTGAGCATTTGGAGAGCAAGGTCAGTAGCTAATTGAGGAAAAAAAAGTTTTTGAAAGAAAGGAAGAAAAGCTTTTGTTAAGGTAGCCATTCTACCATTGCTACTACATTGTTTCTTCTTCTTCTTCTTCCTCATACTTTATTTCTTGTTTACAATGTGATTTCCTACCATTTTTTTTTACATCTTTCTTGTTGTTCTTGCTTTTAAAAAAATAAAATAAAACAATGGTTAGGCTTCATGATCTTGATGAAAATCAAGTGATAATGGTTAGGGTGGGCTTTGTCCAATATACCAACCATGGAGCTTATCTCCATATTTTTTTCTTACCTTAAGTATTTTTTGTGATTTTGAGATTGAAAAGGCTTCATGACCTTGATGAAAATCAAGAGATAATGGTTAGGGGGGCTTTGTCCAATGTACCAACCATGGAGCTCATCTCTTTGTTATTTATTTGCTTACTTTAACTTGCTTATTTCTATTATTGTTTATCTTTATGTATATTTATATTCTTGCTAACCATCTTGTTCTTTTGACTTATGTCATATTTTTGCATCTTGGGGCTATTTTCATATAGTTTAGGCCATTTTCGTTTTTCATATCATCTTCCATAGCATTTAGTTAGGTCATTTTACATGACATTTCTCACAACACTTTGGTTTCTAGGACATTCGGCCATGTGTATTTTCTTTATGCATTAGGCCATTTTCATATGTCATGTTATTTTTCATGACATTTAGACATTAGGCCATTTTCATATGCCATGTCATTTCACATGTCATTTAGCTTTAGGCCATTTTTATTATTCCATGTCATTGAAGTTTAGGTTATTTTATTATTTTATGTCATTTTACATGTCATTTAGCATTTGGCCATTTTCATATGCCATGTTATTTTTCCATGACATTTAGACATTAGACCATTTTCATATGCCATGTTATTTTTCCATGATATTTAGACATTAGGCCATTTTCATATGCCATGTCATTTCACATGTCATTTAGCTTTAGGCCATTTTCATATGCCATGTTATTTTTCCATGACATTTAGACATTAGGCCATTTTCATATACCATGTCGTTTAGCTTTTGGCCATTTTTATTATTCCATGTCATTTTACATGTCATTTAAGCATTAGGCAATTTTTATATGCCATGTTGTTTTTCCATGACATTTAGACATTAGGCCATTTTCATATGTCATGTCCTTTCCCATGTCATTTATACACTAGGTCATGCATATTAAGTTAGGATAGCATTTATTGTCATGCAAACTCATACTAGTCATTTAGGTTATTTATGCCATGCATTTTCCATATCACTAGACTTTAAACCATGCATTCACTTTGCTGCATTTTCATGCATTCCATGTCATGCTACATGATTTATGACTTAGGCCAATCAATGACTCAAAGTCATGCTCACTTGAGCATACTTGTGGAAAATTAAAGGGTTGTCAAATTGATTATTCTACCTTTGTGATTTTTTTTACTTAGCCAATTTTTGTCCAAGGTTTTTAAATGTTTTAGCTACTGTTTGGAGGTCTTTAGGATGATCTCCAACAATTTTACTTTGATTTTTAAATGATTTTATCAAAGGCAAAATAATGTGTTTTGGCAAAATAGTTTTTCACCCAGTACTCGTACTTTCTCGATTTTTCTGGGCAGTCATCTTTAATCATAAAATTAAGCCAAATTTTTTTCGTGTATTTTTACATGTTTTGAGTCTCCAATATTTTTTTTACATTTTTAAAATTTTTAAAAATGGGCTAAAAAATCGTGTGTCAAAACCGGACAGTAGAGGCCGATTTGAATTCAAAAGAAAAACAATGGTTGAATTTGGTTAAGGCATTTAAAGGGGGTTGGTTAGAAGAATTAGCTACTACCTTAGGATAGTTTCTAAGTCTTTTTAAACTTTAAAAATAATTTTATAAACCTCGGGTTAAGGTTGGTCAAGTCCAAAATTTTAAACTTAGGAAATTAGAGCCATTTTATAAGGGTTTGGTTAGGGTTTTAATCTTCATTCAAGTTTTTCTTCAAAATTGTTTTCAAGCAATTACAAAGGTTTTTTTTTTAGAAAATTTAATTTGACATATTTTCCTAAGGTAGCCGAATATCTATTTAGATATACGGATTTTTTTATTTAGAGGAAAAAATACATTTCCATTCATTGCACTTTCCATGTTCATGCATTTTATTTAATATGTGATTTTTGCTATGATATTTTTCTATGGTATTATTATTATTTTGATTCACTTTTTTATGATGATTATTGTTTGTTATATGGTCTTGAATATTTCATGTTATCATATGCTTTTTATTTAGTCATTTATTTTTGTCACATTATTTAGCACATACTATGTTCATGCATTTTTATTTTATTTTCATGCATATTTCATGATAGCATTATTTTATGTTTCATGTCATTTTATGTCACTTAGATTATATTCCATGTCATTTAGGTTGTATTATTTAGAATATGCCATATCATTTAAATATGCCATATCATTTAAATTTTCCATGTCATTTAAATCATTTTATTTCATTTAGAATATATCATGTTACCTAGGTCTTCTCATTCCATATAGAATATATATTTCATGTAGGATATTTCATTTCACTTAGAATATACCATGATACTTAGGATTTTTCATTTCATCTAGAATATGCTATGCCATTTAAATTATATCATATCATTTAGGTTTCATTATATTATCTAGATTTTGCTATGTCATTTTATTTATGTCACACATGTTCATATTCAGTTTTTCAAATATTTTTTAAAAAAAAGATAATGATTTTCAATAAAAAATAAAGATATGCCCGAGTTAAAATAATTCATGAGTTCTCTACCGGGTTTGCTGGAGGGGACATCATCAATTATCATTAATAAAGGAATATCTTTCTTTCAAAAAACGAGAATGATTCGAAAAATTTTCCAAATAAATAAAAAATTTTATATTTTACCGATTTTGTCGGGGAATATAGAAAAAATATGAATTAATAAATTTTGGATCATTTTCAATTAAAAATAGAGTTATTTTTCTTTAAATTGGGAATTAACTTGAAATACTAAATTAAAAATCGACTTTTTTTTCGAGACGTGAGATAACACATGATTAATAAGGTACCGTTTTATACGGGCGTTGTGGGGGTGCTAATCCTTCCCCGCACGTAACCAAGTCCCGAACCCGATTCTTCAATTTTCTCTGGTTTATAACGCAGACTTGAAATTGGTTTTTAAAAATGTTTTATTAATTTTAAAATATTTTATAAAATCAGTTTTAATAGGTGGCCGATCACACCTATCTAAAAAAGATTGGTGGCGACTCCATATCTTTTTCAAGGTCATTTTTAAAACCTTCATTTTAAGAGGAATTAAGTCGACTTTTCCTCTATTTTTTTAATGTCACGCCTAACGAATAATAAAATCTTGCGATGAGACCTCGTTATTTTTTAAGTTGCGACATCAGATATAGAAAACTTCTTTGAGGAAAATTCAGGTCTCATAGCATTAACACTGCTAGGAGAAAAAAAAAAAAAAAAAAAAAAAAAAAAAAAAAAAACAAGGATTGAACTGTGTTCCTGAGTTTAAGTATTTTCCTCCACCCCCAACTACATATTTGAGGCACTTTTGCTTGCCAAAAACTAGATCTTTGCAGTGGGTAAGCTCTAACCCATGCTACCCATATGGACCCTGATGTACGAAAAAGAGACCAGATGTGCTTTAGGATGCAAGCAATGTTCCAGGTTGTCAAGTTCTTAAGCCCTAGCCCTCATTCACTCTTGGGATTGCATATAAATTCCCAACTGACTTTTGCCCCTTTAGCATGTGTCTCATTGCCTTTCCAAAGAAAACCTGAGCATAGTTGATTAATCTTTAAAATTACTCTCTTTGGCAGTATAAACATAGAGCACCAGAAGTTTTGCAGACTAAAAAGCACAGATTAAATCAACTATAGGTGACCTGCATAGGATAGCCTTTTTGACGACCAGCTGTTGATTCTTTAAGAAATGTTCTGGATCAAAGGATCACAGTGTTTTGCTGTAAAACGACCTGAGATCAGAGGTATTCCAAGATACCTGACAGGTAGGACTCCCATTTTAAAACCTGTATTGTACTGTAAAAAGTGAATCACCTCAGGATCTATATTTGGATGAAAAACTTCAGACTTGGCATTATTCAGTTGCAAACCTGACATGGTATAGAAAAGTTGTAGGCTAGAGATAAGATTCATAATGGAGTTTTTGTCACCTTTTGTGAAGACTAGGAGATCATCTGCAAAATAAAAGTGAGTTAACTTCACCCTCTTACAGGTTGGATGATATCCAATTCTTTTCTCATTAGCAGCTTTATTCAAGATGGATGACAAAACATCCATTACAATAACAAAGAGGTATGCGAGAGAGGGTCCCCCTGCCTGATCCCCTTTTTACTAAGAAAGTAACCAGCCAGGCCACCATTTAAGACTATTGAGAATTGAAGGGTGGTTACACAAGCTCTCAACCATTCCATAAATTTACTGGGAAATCCAAGTGCTTCTAGTGTGTTGAGAAAAAATGTCCAATCAACAGAGTCGAAGGCCTTTTTCAAGTCAATTTTAATAGTCATCCTAGGGGATACCTTCTTGGTATGGTACCCTTTCACCAGCTCCTGAGTTAGCATGATGTTATCAGCTATGTTCTATCTTGTACAAAGGCGTTTTGGTTGGCATTAATTATAGTAGGCAAACACTGCTTAAGTTTGTTAGCCAACAGCTTAGCAATACATTTATATAAGGTGTTGCAACAAGAAATGGGCCTGAAGTCAGACATATGACTCGGGTTCTGCACTTTAGGAACTAGAGTAATTGCAGTAGCATTAACAGCTCTGAGCATATAACTTGACCTGAAAAAATGAAGGACGGCCTTAGTGAATTCCTCTCCAACAGTACACCAAGACTCTGTAAAAAAGTGGACATTATACCCATCAGGGCCAGGCGTTTTTTCTTTTTTCAAGGAGAATAAGGTAGCCTTAATCTCCTCAGGGGTAATGTCAGCTACTAACATGTTCTGTTGTTGGTCTGTGATACTCTTCTGCAAGATGCTTTTAAGTTCATCAACTGAGCTCCCATTCCCAGCTTCATCTTCAGAGCCCAAGAGATTCTCATAAAAATGTATAGCCTCATGTTTAATCTCTTCAAAAATATCAAGCTTCTGACCCTGAGTTATATAGCACTTTTATAGTATTATGGGAGTTCCTAGGCAGCTGTTACTTTGTGAAAATACCCAGTATTCTGGTCCCCCAATCTAAGCCACTGTATCCTCGACTTTTGCTTGAAAAAAGACTCTTCAGCAGAGGATAAAGTAATGTATTCAGATAAGATGCTCATTTCTTTCTCCAAATAATTAGCTTCTTGTGATCCTTCCAGGATGGAAGCCTGTACTCCTTGAAGCTCAAGACTTTTCTCATGCACTCTGCTAGAGATCATGTTGAAAGCAATTTTGTTTAATTTCTTTAGCTCAAGTTTTAATAACTTGAGTTTCTGGTGAATACTAAACATGTAAGAACCCCTTATATCAGTCTCCCAAACTTTCTTGACAATGCTGTGAGAATCCGGATGAGTGGTCCAAAAATTGAAAATTTTGAAAGGTTTGGGAGGAGAATGCCAAGAAGATTGTAAGAAAATTATTATTGAGCTATGATCAGAGATACCAGGAGGAAGAAATTGTACCTCTGAAGTAGGAAAAGAAGACAACCAGATGTCATTTATCATGGCTCTATCCAACTTTCTAGCTAAGAACCCATTAGTTCTGTTATTTTTCCAAGTAAGCCTGGGACCCAAGAAAGGATGATCCAAAAGGCCAGCATTATATAAGCACTGGTTAAACTCATCCATGTCAGAAGACACCACTTGATTCTCATCATAATCCAAACTCTAATCTGGACCTCTGATAATATTGAAATCCCCTGCTATCATCCATGGACTACCAGTAAAAATTTGTGACATTGAAACCAAGTGCTACCATAAACTTCTTCTTTCATTATCAATATTTCTTCCATAAATGGCACTAAAAAAAATAAACCTGATGGACTGGAGATTTGGCATGAGATTGCTTGATCCATAGATGAAACTTGCTGTACAGATATAGGGTCAAGCCATAAAATCCAAATCCTACCATTAACAGCAAAATCATAGTTGCTGAGCACCTTCCAGTGGGCAATCCTTTTGGACAGAACCAGTTTCTGCTTAGGTTGTTTAACTCTATTCTTTACTAAGCATGCTAACTCTACTTTGTTAAGTCTTACAAGCTTGTAGACCTCCTTTTGTTTCAGGGGGTCATTAGATCCCCTGATATTCCATACAAGTATCTTCAATGTAAAGTGGCAGTAGCAGAACCACTAGCCCCACCTTTATCTGGAGGCACTTTAGGCCTATTTCCTCTAGCTTTCCTTATATTTGGTGCCAATTTTTGTACAATTTGGGCTACTCCTTCAGAAGAAGCTCTAGCTCTCCTCAATGAAGGCTCTACCTCCTGCTCATCTTCAGATGGTATCTCCAAGGTTTCTGTGGATTGAGGATGGCTTAAATCAGCTGCACTAACCAAATCACCAAATTTCTTCCTTGCACTCTTTTCATTTTTCAACTCTTGTTTGTCTTGCAAGGGCTCAGCAATGACTACTATCTTCCCAATACTTCTACTGTGCTCAACATCAACCGCTATGACTTGAAATTGGTTTTCAATAGATATCTCTGGGGACAGCTCCTTTGTTCTGCGTGTTTTCTTCTTAGGGCCTTGAACCTCTTTACAATCATCATCAACAACACTTTCTTGCTTCTTTTGAACCCATTCAGCTTTAGGTGGTTGATAGTCCTTACAACTCTTTGTTGTATGACCAAAGAGTTTACATATCTGGCATTTTTGAGGCCAACATGGGACTTCAACGCCAACCAAAATTGAAATCCCATGACCTAAACCAACCTCAATTGAGCTTGGAATTTCATCATCAAAGCTTAGCTCAACACAGACTTTCACGAAATCCAAGTGTTTTTGTTGTGCTGTGGCTCTGTCCATATACAAAGGTTTCCCTACTGCGCTGGCCACATAACTGATTCCAGACTAAGTAAACAACTCTAATGGAATGTTCCTTAAGAAAAACCAAATTGGAAACTCGGTCAATTGAAATTCAGAGAAGTTGATTCCAGGTGACCATTTCCTAATAATAATCGGTTTATTACCAATGTGCCAAGGCCCCGAGTCTAAGATCCATTCACAAGTATCTGTGGTTGGGAATTTAAATAAATAAATACCAGGAGCTACCAATTTAATCTCAATGGAACCATTCATTCCCCAAATCATATTCGATGTTAACAACATATGGCTAAAGTTTGGTGGTTTACCTATAAATTGAATGGCCAAGCTTGAGCTCCAAGTGTTAATTCCTTCTTCAATTACAGTCTGAGGAGGTTTAACGATCCTCTTACAGCCGTCTTGTGTTGGGGGAAAGAAATCCAACTTGGTGGAGCTTTCGAATAGTTTCTTCCACCCGCCATCTTTACTAGACTCTAAATGCTCAACCTCACTCTTGCTGCCTACCCGTTCCATGCGTGAGGCTTCAAAGACTTCCTTGAAACTTTGCACAATATCACCTGATGGGATGATGATTGAGCCATATTTTGAGCAAGATTGCTGAATTTATCCATCAACCTATCCAGAGAATGGACAACCGTAGACTTCCCTCGAGGAGACGACAACCTTACAACCATAGTAGAAAGTCAAACCAAAGAAAAGAAAGCAAATCACAAGAAAACCCAGTGAAGAAAACATAAAAATCGATGGAAAATCAGTAAAAAATCAGTGAATTTTTATGGAAATTTGTGAAGAATGGGGAGATGGGAGTCAACCATGAGTCTTGCTAACATGAGCCGAGAGAGAGTTAACTTGCGCCCCATGAATCAGGAGCATAATCAACCTATCTCCTTTTGCCCATTTTTTTTTTTTTTTTTTTGTTTGCACTCTTATACATTAGATGCTTTCACACGTAAATCAATTGGAGGTATTAATAACTCTTAAATATATTTATCATGTGCTTCATTAAATATTCACGCGTAAGATAGCTGCTACATACTTTTTGTGCATTTAATTTACACCGCGTTTATACAGCTGCCCCATTAAATATTCACGCGTAAACATTTAATATTCACGCATTTATACCGTGTGCTTCATTAAATATTTATCGTGTTTTTTCGTGTCTTTTTTATTTCACGCGTTTCATGGTGGATGTGGCTCTATCTTGACACTTGTAAACGAATTGTTCATTGCCTCTTCCCTTTCAGGACATTTGGTCTTGCAAAACGATATCGTTTTTTTTTTGCTTTCGTATTTTTTGCTCTATTTATTGTTCACGCGTTAACCAAATAACCCTGTTAGCATTAAAGTTACTCGGCCACCATAAATGTTTTACGCGTTGATTAACTCTGTAGGTATTAAATTTACTCAGATATCTTTAATGCTTTATGCGCTCAATTGTTTATTGCCTCTTCCCTTTCAGGACATTCGGTCTTGCAAAATGATGTCGTTTTTTTCGCTTTCATATTTTTTTGCTCAATTTATTGTTCACGCGTTAAACAAATAACTCTGTTAACATTAAAGTTACTAGGCCATCATAAATGTTTTGCGCATTGATTAACTCTATAGGTATTAAATTTACTCGGCCATTTGTAATGTTTTACGCGCTCTTGGCCTTGAATGGTTTAACGTTTAATGTTTTGCATTGCCTTTTCTACTTCAACCCAATTAGCTAAGCGAAACGGCGTCGTCTCCTACCTGTTTTTGATTTTTTTTGTCTGTACATTTTAATGGTTGCCCCAAGTCCATGTTGCCAGCTTTAGGAATTAACTCATCCAGCATTTAACTTTTACGCGTTTGAGAATTTAACTCGACCAACATTTATTTTTTAATGCGGTTGTTGAGCTGATGAATAGCCTAATGCTTTTTTTTTGTTTGTTTAGTGGACTCTTGTCTTGGGGGACGAAACATTCTTTTATCCTCCAGGCTTTTCATGTTCCTCTTCATTTAAAGCTTTTCTCATGCAAAATGCTTACGTGTTCCTCTACATAGCTTTCGGGCAAAATAACCAACTTCCCTTCCCTTCGCTCTCTCTCTCTCTCTCTTACTTGACTGCCTGATTAGGCTTTGCTTCTCAACCCCAAAAAAACTCTATAAATAACCCCATGTTTTCACTTGCTCTGAACATTGCATTCGTTCTTCCCCTGGTAAGACCAGCATAATTGCTCATGCCTTTTACTTATTTCTCCTTTGCTTTGTCTTCGCCCTCCTTTATGTATGCTTCTTTGTTTTCGTTTATTATACTGGTCGTTCTTTAATGAAATGCTATTAGTATGTGTCTCTTTGTTTTTTTTAGGATGAATGCTTAATTTTTTAGTGGAGAAGGGTGAGGCAGATGGTGAATGCTTGAATTTTTAGCTCTTCCTTGTTCGTGCTATCCGAAGATGATAAAAAAAAAAATTCATTCTTGCAAACATTTTTTCCTTAAATGAGTTTTTTTTATTGTTTTTATTATGTGATTTTAGGTTTTAGAGGGGTCTCAAGAGAAAGCCCATGATTTTAATTAAAAAGCTTCACAAGACGGTAATTTAATTTTTATTTTGCTCTTTATTTTTTGTTTTTTATTAATTATTTTAATGAAATTTATATTAATTCGTTTAAATTAATCTTATATTATAAAACTTAAGTCAAGAGCTCTATGACGACATCTGTCGATTAGCTATTGATTGTTGTGGGTAGCTTGTATGTAAAAATACGCTGTTTTCATCAACTGCTTATAGGCTTCCCGTGTTTTCTAATTTCACACATTTATTCACCTTTCCATGTTTTTTATTTCACGCCTTTCTAGATTAATGGTGGCCAATTGTAAAATTTACAAAATATTTTATTTTTTAAAAAAAATCATAAAGAAATGCATATAGTGGAAACTCCCTTCTTTTGTCCCTTCCTTTTATGCTTCTTATTTTTTTACACTTGTAATTCCTCTCTCCTTATGCCCAGGCCCCATCCCCTACTCAAATTGGTTTTTTGATAAAAATTTTAAAGCTTATAGGGTTTGTTTGAGGTTTTTGTTAATTTTGGAAAAACATTTTTTATTTTAATTTGATAAAGTGGAAGTAAAAAAGAAGAAGAAAGAAACGAGAAGATAATAAGAGGTCTCATGAAGTTGCTTCCTAATTGGCGTTGTATTAACTGTAATAGCTTTGAAAAATTTCTTGAACTTTTCTTTTTCTTTTCAAAAAAAAGTTTTTTATAGTTAAGGTATGCTAGGGAGGCTAGCAAATTATGGTAAATTGAAAAAAGAAATGGTTTCTGAAATTAATTCTTTTTTTAAGAAAAAAAAATATCTCTTAAAGAGTTTGTTTTAGCTGATGGATAAAGAAGAAATGAGAGATATTTTGTTGATGTTCAATTTTTATTTGTTGATTTGGAGTATGAAGTTGGATTACACTGCTTTGATTATAAATTAATGTGATAGTTTCTTTTTTTTCTTTTTTAGGAAAGATTAGTCTATGCAAATCCTGGAGATCATGTAGTTCACCTGAGTTGATCTCGGTGTCTCTTATAGCCATTGGGTGTGGGCAGGAAACCTCTCTTTTAGTGAGGGGTAGAAATTTGACTAATCTTCGCACCGAACAGCCCCGACACTACTTGCTGACATGCTCAAGTAAAGAGCTACATGCAATGGTGATGCTTTCTTTTTTTGTATCTCCAAATTGTGATGGATGGTATTTTCTTTTTTTGTATCTTCAACCGGTACTGGATTTTTGTTTACTCACGTGATAGTTGACAATTTTTTTTGGACTTTAAGATAGGGAAGGAACAAAAGTAATTGATTTGTCATGTATTGAAGCAACTACAAACTAATGGGTATCAAAGGACAATGAAGAAAGAAGCATGATGATCAAGGTAGCAACACTGAGGAATTGGGTTACTGTTTATACAAATTAATATCGTCATCTATGTATAATAGAATCTGCATTAAGTTGAGAGATTATGAAATGTTCTGCGTTTTGTTGAGTATCAAACTATTCAAAGGTTCTTTAAGCAGTTCAATTTGTGATCAACCTTGTATTAGAACAAACATTTTTCAAAACCTCGAGTTTCGCAAAATATTAAGTTTGGTTAGGTTCCTGTTTTTATGTCTTAAATCATACCATGCTACACTCTTCCATTTCAAGTTAAAAAAAACAGCAAATATAATCGACTATAAAAATCATATTTGATAAACATAAACCATGGTGAAGAGAAGCTGAAGGTAATCTGGTAATTTTGGATACGATTAAAATACGATACGAAAAAATAATACGACTCAAACATAAATCATATATGAATATAATTAATTTTTTAATAATAAATAATAATAATTTTAATTTTAATATTAATATAATATTTAAGTGTTAAATATTATTAAAATATTATTATTTGAAATATTAATATTAACTTTAATATTTTAATAATTAATATTTAATTGGTTATTTCAATATTACTATTTGAAAAAAAGTAGAAAAAATATTTTAATAATAATTATATTGATAGAAATAATATTTCATTAATATTTTAATAATTGGTATTTTAATATTTATGTAAATATTATAATTTGAAAAAAAAATATTTTAATAATAATTATATTAAATAAATAATATTTTAATAATTATTATATTAATCGAAAAAATTATTTTAATAATAATTATATTAATAAAAGTAATACTTTAATAATACTTATATTAATATATATAATATTTTAATAATTATTATATTAATAGTTATAATATTTTAAATATTAATATAAATAATGTTTTATTAAGAAATAGTATTATTTTAAAATATTTAATAAAAATAGTACTAGTGTAGTTTATTAGGAGGATAGTGAGAGAAGAAGAGAAAAAAAAAACTTTTAATGCTTTGCTTTTTTCTTTAACATTTAATGCGAAATTGAAACGTGTTTTTATTTTTATACAACGCGTCAAATACATACCATTGTAATTAAACCTTTCCAATGCGTCAAATACACCAAATTGTAATTAAATTTCTCCAATGCGTCAAATACACCAAATTGTCATTAAACCTGTCCAATGCGTCAAATACACGTCATTGTAATTAGACCAATCCAAGTAATTATATAGTAATATTTATATAGCTTAATTAAAATATGTAACATATAGTATCGTTTATATACAGTTTGTGAAATTAAATGGTACCAAAAGCAATATAAAAAGGAAATAATTATATCTAAGCAACCCTTAATTATTAAAAAGTTGAGCTGAAAAATATATATTATACGGATAGATATATAGATATATGTTCACGTTTCCAATGAAATCTTATAAGTAACCATTGCACTATTTAAAAACTCTAATAAAAATCATCTTTTTTATATGAATTAATCAAAATATTTAAAACAAAACAAATGTTCAATTAAATAAAACATAACAAACGACATTAAGAAATTGAGATACAATAAATGATAACTAGATTGTAAAAATAAATAATTTAAATACCAATCACGACACAATATAAATATATATTTTGAAAATCAATATAAATACATTTAAACATACAATAATTTTAAAAAAAAAATTATGAGCTCGTATGCTTAGAAGCTTAGAAATAAAATAAAATAAATTTCAATAAAATAGAAAAATTAAATTAAATAAAAATTATTTTTACATTATTTTTGTTGCTTTTTTTTTTATCATATTGATAAGTTTGATATTTAATATAGAAAGTTTAACATAACAACTCATGCAATTTGGGAGTCACAAAGAAGATCAAGAACCTTGCACATAAAACCGTTCTTGATATAGATGAAAAGGCCAAATTTGTTGCCTTCTCCGCTTTTAAATAGTTTGGAATAATGTTTCACAAAATTTCTCAATCATTTTTAATGAATAAAAGTTTGGATGTGAGTTTTTTTTTTTTTTTTTAATTAGATCAATATGATAATAAAGAATAAAAGAATTACAAATTGAGATATAATTTTTTTAAATAAAATATGATAGCTTGGCAATGGTGCGTTAACAAATCATTATACAATAAATAAAAGTATTGAATAATCAATTATACACTTTAAGCATTGATGGAACAGCTAATGCTAAAGATCCTACTTAAGAGAAAAATCTGTGTTAGATCTATGTTTTCAATTAATTATTCAGAATTCTATAAAAAACTCGAAACTTTATCTATTGAGCATTTGTATATATTATGTATGTATACATATACATATTAAAGTAGTCACTATCATGCCGATGGATATACTATTTTTTTTTTTAGTATTGATATGTATTGATATCGATGTGTTTTGACGTATCGTCTCGGATTTACCGACATTTTTTAAATATTTTTTCATATATATATATATATATATTTATAAATATATATTATATACATGTACAAATATATCTCAATTACGTTTATCTATTTATATATGCAAATATAAAATTTTAAAATTATAAATATTGAATATCTAAAATTTTTGATCATAAATAAATAAAATAAATATAAATATTTTTAAAATATATAATAAATTATTTGTAATTAGATTCAATAGCCTAATTTAATAAATATTTTTTTTGAATGAAATTATGAAAAAAATATATATATATTATGACTAAAAAATATTAAAAAAATGATTAAAAAATAAAATAATTTTTTCTTTAAAAAAAAATCAAATCTTGTACCAACTGGTACGGATCGATATGTACCGATAAAGGTTAATACGGACCGTATAAGTCGATAAGGATCGGTACGGACCGATATCAAAACCAAAACGGTACGATATTTTTAATTTTTTTTCTTTTAAATCGATATAGATCGATATGACCGATACCAATATGAATGTATGATATCGATTACCATGATACATATATAATTATATATCTTAACATGTAATAATAAACAAACATAAAAATCAAATTTAAAGGATTTACCACCTGAGACAAAGGGCGGGCGTTCACTAGTTATTCTCAAAACCAAAGTAAAGTCAAAACAGTGAATAAAAAGAGCAACATTTTAAAGGAAAATAGTCCACAGTTGTTTAAAAGTGCTTCAGGTCACTAGATTTTGAAACTGCACATAAGCTCATGAAATTAGAGCTTAAGAGCTTGAGCATGGTGGCGGATATGATCATCAATGAAGGTGGAAATAAAGAAGTAGGAGTGATCATAACCAGGCTGCAATCGCAATAACAACGGAGCATTAACACTCCTACATGCCTCCTCAAACTTGTGTGCCAGAAGTTGGTCATGTAAGAATTTGTCATCCTCCCCCTGCACCCAGATACAGAAAAAGAAAAGTAAAATCGAAATGAACGAATTAACAGATAAGCAAACCCGCATTTACAAATACAATGAGAGTGGGAATATAGAAGATTTTAAAAGCAAACATATTTTCCACTTGATAGCATTTCCTTCCCTCACTCATATCCTCAACTGAAAAAGAATGCATAAAAGGATGGTTCATATCTTCATATGATCCTTCTGGTAGAGCTACTGCTACCCTTTCATTGGATTTTAAATAATGGTTTCTGATTGCTGTCTAAATTGCAATATTTTCTTGCAGATTTTTCTTCTTCTTTTTTTCTTGAACAAGTTTCCTTGTAAGATTAAAGAATGGTGTAAATCCGAAAATTATCCCCATTGTCCATAAATATTGATGTATGGTAGGTAACAAGCAATGAGACCAGTAAGACATTAAAATAATTCATGGCTATATATTATTAGAAAATACCAACTAAAATTATCTTTGGCATAATAAATATGAAAACTGAAAAAATATTTCTCTAAATCTCCAAATAACCATCAATAAGTAGGTAGAAACTAGTACTTCTGAAAATCATCAACAGGATTAAGTACTGTCATAACTGTGAAACTTAATAAATTTGAAAGCACTCTTGAGATAGGAGGAAGGAAAAATAAGATATCTAAGCTACTTCCCACCAAAAAAAGAAAGAAAAAAAGAGTTTCAAATAGATAAACAGTTGTGTCATGTTGGGTGACACTTATATAAGAGAGACATTCTGCTCTTACCTGATCGATTAAAATGGTAGCAGATACATCATGAAACTT
Organism: Fremontodendron californicum; assembly: GCA_030761205.1. Taxonomy (NCBI): domain Eukaryota; kingdom Viridiplantae; phylum Streptophyta; class Magnoliopsida; order Malvales; family Malvaceae; genus Fremontodendron; species Fremontodendron californicum. The sequence continues at coordinate 30,257,235 of JAULJL010000005.1, forward strand.
TGAGATCAGGTGAGTGGCATCATATTCCTGCAATTTTTTAGATTTATTAATCTCCACTACAAAGTATAAAATTAGGTAAAAATGAAGGGCATTCATCAGTCAATTGGTACTTAACCTCCCAAGCAGCTTTGTCGTTACCAAGATAATTTGTGAATGCCTTCTGACCCCAGAGGCAATTTATAGGATTGACAATGGGTGCAAAGGCAGACACTGACTGCAAAGTAAGCACAAAGAAGGGAGAAAAGCAAGTAACTTAGAGCAAAGATGAATACATATCTAGTTATCCTCTAGAGAACAAATTAGAAATTCTACGAAGTCAACTAAGCTAGTTAAATTAAAATCTTAAAGAGCAAAAGGAGCAAATACTACTGTCAACTACCTTATACTTATCAAGGTTTTTCAGATAGATTGTCAGAGCACCATGCCCACCCATAGAATGACCAGAAATAGATGCTTTTGATGTATCAAGTTGAGGGAAATTTTCACTCAGAAGTTTTGGCAGTTCTTTCACAACATAATCGTACATACGCCAGTTCTTCCACTTCTCTTGTGTAGCATTAAGATAAAACCCAGCACCTAATTTAAATTTGAAAAAAAAAAGAAAAAAAAAAGTAACGAAAGGGGGAGATAGAAAGTCAGTCAGAGAATGATATGCTTCAGGTACATCTATATGCAAATGCAACTATTCATGTGAACCAGTGTAGGAAAATCATCAAACAATGATCCATTGAAATTTGAAAATAGTGTTTCCCACAGAGTACTGATTCTAGAGCCAGGGAAGGGAAGTATAACAAGGATAGCATTTGAAAGCTTTGGCAAGAAGCAGCAAGGATAGCATTTGAAAGCTTTGGCAAGAAGCATTCTTTCCCTGGTTTAGATCCCCAATCACCAATAAATACTAGGGGGTGAGTCAGAGCCAGACTACTTGATACCTGACTCAATGAACCATGTGTTACATTATTGTTGGTGGATCACGTCAACAAAAACCAAAACTGGCTCTGAAATTAATAAGCGTCTATATCTTTAGCTCAGCAATAAATATTTTGCAAGGGGGATATTCATCCAAGTAGGACCACTTTCCAACATTGTGCATCATTAATACTCATTATGCACTCAAATTCAATTTGTTGATGGAAAAATTCCATAAAAATGAAACAGAAAGGAGTGGTCAAATTTTTATTAGAAAAAAAACAAAGAAAGAAAAGGAAAATTTCCAGTCAATATAATTGCCCTGTTAGGTACCATCTGCTCTTACCTAGTTTCATGATTATCATGCCTGGTTCACTAGTGATTATATATATATATAGATATAGTCATATTCATATGCAATTTGAGCAAAGTTGACCATCCTATTTCTTATCAGGACACTTTTCCAGATAGGTTAGATTAACGCTTCATTTGGATGGGCAGTGGGAAGGCATTCCCACCGCACCGAAGTGTCATTTTGTCACTGGACCCTTAGTGGTCCAGCGCCGTTTTGACACTTTGGTGTGGTGGGAGGGACTCCCACTGCCCATCCAAATGAAGCCTGAATCTTTCATTTCTTTTTGGATTCCCTGCTCAAAGAAAAATCACGCATGCCTCGGTTTGTAACATAAAACTGAAGTGGCACATTTTTTTTCTTCAGGAAGAGTTCTCCAGAATTAAATTACGAGAGATAAAACAGTTTGATACTGGGTACAAATGTTTAAGATTTACCATAAAAGATATCTGGAAATTCAAATTTAACAATCCAAATGCTGCATACCTACACCAAAATCCCAGCTGTCTGCCTCTCCTTCCACATTCAGGCCTCCTATAGATTAAGCGGGAAAAAAAGGGAAATCAGCTCAGTACATTTTAGTAGCTAAAATGGCATTTTGAAGAAGATAACTTATATTCATATGACATGTTAAAAAGCTAATCAATTGCAGTAAGAAAATAAAATGGCATTTTGGAGAAGATAATTTATATCCATATCACATGTTTACAAATAAGAAACAGCTAATCACTTACAGTAAGAGAGATATTAAAGCATGCTACCTACTGCAAATAATTATAAATTCATGTTAGTTTCATTACAATATCTTCATTCTGGTTTTCTATTACTTGTAACCTTTGTCTTCCCCCACTTTCTGGATGATATCAAAAGAAGTGGCATAGAGAGACCAAATAGGTGAAGCATTGGTCACATAGAGCTAATAAGTATTCAAACTAATATGAGTTAATGCGAAAGTGAGAACTTGTGGTCGATGCTTTTTTTTGGGCTACAAAAAAAATAACTATACCACTATGTAACATTGATTGTTATGCTTTTCCATCAGAGTGAAGGCCGGTTTTGGTGTCTCTCAGTACATGGAGCAAGTACAAAAAATGATGGTTAAACACAAAGCCTATCTAACTAGTTTATTGCTTTGAGAACTTTGGTTGCATTGTGCCCAAAAAAAGAGAGCTGTGAAGCACAGGAGAAAAAGTAATTAAAAAAGAGCATAAACTGATAGACATGAAAGTTCTGATATTATTCCATGCTACCATTCAGCAGGTAGATTCCAAATCGATGACAACAAAGAGCACCACATATCTCATAAAGCTCAGCAAATCAGGCTCTGTGAATCCGATTTCCATTAGAAATGAGCCAATATGTTTACTCGAAGTACTCAAACAAGTAGATTCACAGGGACTGCTACTCAAATCATGATCATGGAAGTACACATGCGTACATCGAATAGTATTGGATAAACTGAGGAAACATCTTAAAGCTTTAATCTTCAGTTAGATTCTCAAAAGAATTGTTATTATTATTCATAATAAAAGGCTGATTTTTTTTTTTGTCCAGCAAAAGGGTTAGAGGAGTTTAACTCAGATGAAGCTGCACGGTAGTTATTGACACCATAAGGAAAAGCCAAAGGGATATGCAGGATCAGGATAATTAGGTTGAACTGACTCACAATCCCTCAATAAAAGGGGAGAAATGATGAGCAGGATCACAATCAAGTCAATAATCTTTAAGTCAGACAGTCAGCAATTGAAGTATCTAGCAAGAAAAATCATCTCAACAATCAGCTAAAAATGGCTGACCACTTACTTGGAGATGTATCAGGGGCAATTAGAGCGACACCCTCAGCTGAAGCAGCACGCTGTGCTCCTGACTTGGTTACGAAATTCTCATCAGTGCAAGTAAGCCCAGAAAGCCAGTAAAGTACCTGCTCAAAGATGAATGCAAGACTATACATTTTGAAAATCTCATAGATTCAAACATATCAGGATACCAATGCACAAAAAGTAAGTAGCAAAAAAAAAAATTGCCTAAATGAAACCAATAAAGAAGATTCACAATAAAAAGCAGGGTAAAATACAAAATCCACATGAGGTTTGATCGAAAAATACACTTATGTTCCATTATTTTAGAATAAAATATTAAAATAAGCCCTTGATTTTTTTTATTATATAGAACCAAGGCTACGAACTTTTGTTTTATTCCAATGAGAACCTTGACGTTGTGCGCTTTCCTATATTTCGTTAAAACCTTCTTTATTAACTGATGTAATCTATAGAAAATGCTTACTCAAATTAATTTGAATGAGTTGGATAACAAATAACTAAGGGAATGCAATTTTAATTATTATAATAATTGGACTTTATTCATCCATTTTTTTATTTAATGGGTATAATTATAATAAATAAAAGTTCGTAACCTTAATGACTTATTTGGGTATTATCCCATTATTTCTGCACTTCTTATTTTATTTATTTATTTTCTTTCTTCTTTTACCCACGGCTTTTTAAGTACAAAATTATGAGATTAGTTAGTTATAAATTAATTTGTGAGATTTAATTAATTTTAAAATCATCTTTAATTACTATTAGATCAAATTTTAATCAAGAAAAGTTTTAACTCAGTTAAATGTTAAATATATTAAACTTATCTTTAATTCAATTATATATTAACTCTTAGATGAATATATCAAATTATATTTAGATCAATAAATAGTTTTAATTACCAATAATTTGAAGGAAAAAAAAGTTGAGTGGTAAAGAAATTGACTAAAAAAGGAGGAAACAAATGGAGAAAATGAAAAATAAACAAAATGATGGCATTTTTTTTTACTATTTAAACAAATATTAGTTTGACTAATGGAATCTTAACATCATTTATTTTTTCAAAGGATAGAGAATGTTTTTCAAATTAGTGAGGGTAAGTGTATTTTATTTTTTGACAGAACAAGTGTATTTTCCTAAAACCTCAAATGATGGAAATTATTTTTACTAATTGGATTAAATATAATTTTATAGATTTAATACATAACTGAATTATAATTCAACTTAATTAAAATAGTAATTAAAGATGATTTTAAAACTAATTACATCTTTCAAACCTTATTTATAATTAATTAACTCTCACAAATTTGAATTTGCAATTGAAAATAAAAAGACTTGGACAGCAGAAAGAATAAAAGAAAGAAAAAAAAATAACAAAGGGTTACTTTTCCAGGGTTCTCATGTTTTACTTTGAAAAGCAATAACATCAGCATACAAACACACTGCCAGAGAAATGATGCAGTTTAGCATGCAAATTTGCAAGATTTAGTAGGCAAATTATGTAAGATCGAAGAACAAAAATCATTTGATCATCAACCCTTCCCCTCCATAAATCCAGCTCTTATTAAAATCATAACTTGATATAGCAAAATAAAACCCAGTTTTTTTATCCTGAAATTCACTTATAACCATTAAAACCCCCCCAATCCCATAAAGAAAACTTTCAACAATTACATTCCAAAGAATACAATAGAAACCTTTACAGAAAACCCAAAATGAAAAATCGCAATAAAATTGTGAATAAAGACAGAAGAAATAGAGTGGAAAAGGGAAGGTACATACAGGGAATTTGTGGGAAGGAGAAGGAGGAGGAGGAAAGTAGATATGGAAAGTCATGGAACAGCCCAGGGTTGGACTGAAATGCTTGTATCTTTTGTTGTACCCTTCAAACATCTTTGAACTGCCAATCTCTGTCGGTTTGGTCTCCATCTTCTTCACTGCCTCTTTCTCTCAAATATCACAAAATGTTTCTGATTCTTTTATTGATTATATATCTAGATTGATCAAGCACAGTAAGTAGGTATACTGGCACTCTCACTCGTATTCGTAAAGCTTAAAAAAGGCCATTTTATCACCCTGTGACTTGGTGAACCCAAATCTGTAGGCCAAGATAGAGGGTCTGGGTCCATAATTGCTTAAATTTGCTTTTCGGGTATAATTTTGGACTAGAATCCGGATCTAGTTGGATTGCAATTCGTGAGTTTCTTGTTCTTTTGTTAGAAGGGAAGTGAAGGGACCATTGTGGCTCATAGCCTCATAATCTACTTGCACATTCTTTATGTTTTTTATTTAATTTATTTATAAAAGAGATATTCGAATAGTTTACATATACTTATTACCACTAAGATACATGTCTTATCTATTGCAAGTGAAGGAGTATGGTTAGTGGTAGACTGCTCACGAATCGGACAGTTCATTCGGTTTGTATTGGATCGGGTTTTATCTGAATAAAAATATTTAGAATTCGAGTCGATTCGGTTTGGATCACTGTTCACGTAATAAAATAATAAAAAATTTTAAAATTTTAATTATAAAAATATATAAAAAAAATAATAAAAAAATATTTTTATTTTTTTATATAGAAATTACTGTTCATCCGACCGAGGGCTGAGCTTGGGTAGAGAAGTAAAAAAATTTCAAGGCCACGGCCCGGCACGGTCCATGATCAGATCTAGTTAAAGGATAATCCATGTGTTTTTTTTTACTCAATTCTAGCTTAGGATGTTTTTTGATATAAAAAAAAAAAATCATAAAAAAAAAACATAAAACTCAATTTAATTTAATTTATTTCAGAATAAGGATGTAAATTTCACCTAAATTCGACGGAGAACTTGATTCCTCACTAAAGGTGTTTATGGGTTGGGTCTATCTATGGTATCAATATCATATATGTTAGTTCAAGTCCGATCCAACTTAAAATATGGATCTCAAATTTTGCTCAAGATCGTTCATATTTGTAAATGGATAGTCCCAACCCGTTTAGGCCCGCTCATATTATTTTTTTTTTAAATTTAAAAAACATATTATTTTTTATTTAATGTTTAGTAATTTTATATTTTTTCATTTTATTAAATTCTTAAACATAGACAACTTAACATATTTTTTAATGTTTACACTAATATATTATATATATATTTAATCTTTATATGACATAAATTACATAATATATATAAAATAATTTATTAGTTAATTGGAAAACATGTCAGGCCCGGTCTATATTTTAAACCCGCCTATTTTTTTGCCAAGCCTATTTTTCGAGTCTAATATTTTTGTCCAAACCCTCTCAAATATTGGGTGGGTAGCCCGGCCACTGGACAGATATATTCCCCACCCTAATGGAGGTGGGTTTGAGGATGGGGAATTCCTAGTCGAGACAGATACCTAACCCATGCGCCTTTTATAGTACATGCTTTGTACGTGAATATTCGTTGATTTATTTATTTTTGATTATATAATTGTATATTTTAAAATAAATAAAATATATATTAATTAAAATTTGCATTAACATGTAAAATTTATTTATGTACAAATTATTAAAGTTTATTATTTTAATATCAATATAAAATTAATTACATCAAATAAAATATTTAATGTAAATTTTAAATTTTTTAATTTATATTAATGGACTTACTTTTTAAGATTAGTTAAAATTAAAATTTGTAAGATATAGCAATTTCATATAAAATTTTAATTTTCTTTATTTATTATCAAACTAATCCATTTGATAAAAGTGTTCTAATAAAATTAAACTTCTTACTCATAAATTTTATTAATAATAAAAAATATTTATAATGAAAATTAAAAATATAGTGAACAACAATAACTATTTTCGTTGGTTCAAAAAATTCTTCACATTCGTGTTTATATATATATATATTATAGATTTAATAATTATATTTTTATATTATAAATTTTATTTGAATTACCTTTTGTTTTAATTTTTTATGAATTTTTGTAATTTAAATTTGTATTTATTTTATTATATGTCTGCGTCATTTTTTTAATTTTTTTTAACATTTTTGTTGTTTGGACTTTTATGTAATAAATTAATAAGTAATTGAATATTTGAATATTTATTATTTTAAAATAATAGGGAGCGGGGATTTCCCGTCTTATTGGTACGGAGACGGGGAGAAAATTCCGCCTCGTTGGCGAAGACAAGTATGGGGAGAGTTTGGGGGTTGGGACACAGAAAACGCATTCTTCACCCCAAACTTATCCGGTTGACATCCCTCTTTATAACCTTAATTTCAAGCAATAAAAAAATATAATTTTTTTTAATGAAGTTCGAGGATTTATTTAGATAATTTCGCTTAATAATATGTATAAAATTATTAAAAAATAACAAAAATTAAATAAGATTATATTTGTAGGAATGAGCCATTGGATTTGGGGTTAATGCGTAATGCTGAAGAGGGACATAATTTTATTTTCTTTAACATATAAATGAAATAAAATTGACATATAAATGAAATATATATTTTGTTTAATAATATATAAATTATATTCAGGACTCTTAAACTCAAAATTAAAATGTGACTTTTATATAATTCATAATTTTATTTTCTTTAATCTATGTAAGTATTTATATAAAAAGCAATTCAAACATGGCAATTGCTAAAGCAAGGCTTTCTTTATAACATGTACCAGAAGAAAACAAAACATATGGGAAACCAACCTGTACATATATTCATTAGCAACTGAATCGATTTTCCAATTGTTTGACCAGATCTTCTTTTCGAAGTGCCGAGTATTTTGTTAATTTCTGCGCTTTTGCAATGGCTCGCAGGTCACACAACTTCATTTTCATCAACTTACTTGCATCAAAAGCCTGGGGTGCCACACGTTTTGTACAGGAATCATCATCGGAAGCCTCCGATTTAGCAAAATCTGTCTTGGCGGTACTCCTTCTATTTAGGTCCCCATGCAACTTTGAGTTGTTCATTTGAACAGCTGAACCTCTGATCTCCACAACCACTGGTACACTAGAAAACTTTTTGCATTTCTTTTGTGGCAGTGACATCGTATTCTGACTAGCATCCGCCACCGTGCTCTGCTCTTCAGCTTCACATTGGCTATGCTGAACTGTTTTCTTATTGATTTTCCCACTCAAAGAATTGTTTAAAGTACGGTTGCTAGCATTTTTCCATGGCCTCTTCTTGCCTTCAGAAAAAGGAGATGAGTTTGAAACATTTTCCTTTGAATTTAAACCAGGTTCTTCAACACTGACTGAAGTTGACTCCATATTTGTCTTTACCTTTCCTCTTTGTGGCCTCATGTTCAAGTTCATAACAAGTTTGACATCAGTAGTAGCAATTTCAGCCATCTGAACTTCCTCCGGTTGTGGTTTTCCCTCCATCCGTAGGATGGTTTCATCTTTTCCCCTCTCATCCTGCAGTTCTATAAGTGAGGTTACGGCAGAATGTTCATTGTCACTTAGTGCAGCTTCTTTTCGCATTAGAACTTGTAAAGAGTCTTTTCTCTTCCCTTCTCCCTTTAACGAATTTGAAGGCTCTTTCTTGTCAGTTGAAGCAACCCTTAACTCTTTGATGCCTCGTTTACGCGCAGATTTCACAGCAAAGTCACATAGTTTTTGCTCCATATCACATTTTAGATTTTCTGCCTGTCCGAAAGCACCTAACCTGGAATCAGAATTATTTTCCTTCCCGTTGAGGCCAGTTGCATGTCTCAAAGTATCAGGACTAATAGATTTAACCACAGCATTTGCAGGCTGCTTGCAGAAAATGACATCATAAGCTCATCGAAGAGGCAAGTTTAAGTTAGATTCAAACAAATGACTCACAGTAGCAATTGAATACTCTTATGAAAACTACTGCTAGTCAAAGCCATAGATTTCTTTTCCTAAAATTGACAATTATAGAAATACAACAATCCCAGGAGAGAGAAAGAGCTTATTGTACCTTATCTGCTTTCAGAATATTTCCTTTATGTTCAGGATTCAAACATGAAATTGAAATTTTACTTTTTCCGATAGTAGTTGTATAACGTCCTTGCATTTCACATCCATTAACTTTCAGCTCACACTTGTACAGCTTTTTCATCTCATTGGCGTGGCCTGTTGTCTGTTTATGAGCAATTGAGCCCAAACCTTTGGCAATAATATTTGCAGGCTGCTCATCCTGAAAGTCGAACCGTTAAGAATAAGTTAGGACAGACCGCAACAGCCCCCTCAAGTGAGAGCAGTCATAATCAACCAATCTCACATCTTGACACAGCATGTTAAGTATAGTTATGAAGGTATCTAATGATGCAGCATAGTTTGGCGCTGACATGAATTACATAGCTGGCCATACCTTCACTTTCTTGCTAAGATCTACTCCCTTCCCCATTGGATTTGATGATGAATCTAGGATTAACATATCTGCTGCAGATATAGAAGTGTGCACTGTTGCTTCCTCACTCATGATTTTCAAACTAGAAGCACCCATTTTTTTCTTCTTCTTCCGGTGGCCAGCTGAATGTTTTGAAGCATCCAGGTCTGAGTTATTCACAAACATTGCAGCCGGCTCCTGTTGAAGAGAAGCATACTCGATTTAATTTACTTGCAACACCAGAGGAGAGCTACAATGCTACACAGCATTTTTTTTTTTGTGCTAAGCAATCATATGCTACACAGCATATGATTATATAAATAAGTGAAAGAGCAAGAGAATATCGATATGATAACATGCGTAAAGTTAAAAAGGGTAGGAAGCTGCAAAAGATCATTTTCTTACAAATTCACTGTAGTTTAAAAACCTATAAAGCAACATAAATCGGAATCAATTCAGTTTTTCTCACTAAGTACCATCAACATAAACTCATTCTGATGATTGTATCATGTCAGAGATGAACTTATAAGGTCCACCTTATCTTTTTGTGTAGGCATATACACGAACAGCCCAGTTATTATCTACATTTATAAGTCTGCAAAATTAATATTCACTTGTTGAAATAACTTTCCCCTGTTGAACTGAAGTAATTACAAGAGAACTAATATTCACTAAAAGTTTTTATATCAAGCAAAAGGTTAACTAAAACCACGAACAGTACTTTCGAAGGTTCACGTGCATTAACATTTTTCATTTCAATTATTAGGTCAGCCACAATGAAAAGATCACTTGCGGTTGCAGGATAGCATGTCTACCACACCACCGTCAATCAAACCTTTTCAACAAATTTTCCTCGACTTTTTCACCTTTCAATCAGAAATTACTAAATGATTTTGAATTGGATTATTTGACCAAAAAGAGAGTCAGAGAACTACCTTAACCTCAGTCCTGTCTAGGTTATGCATTCTCTTCAGTGCAGACTTGGGAGATGAATGCTGAATCACATTTTTGTCTTTAAGAGTAAGACCACATTCCTTGATTCCTTGCTTCTTGGTAGTTTCTAAATCAAGGATGATTACAACTCCCTTCTCATCAAATTGATCAGCTGCTGGCGGCAGGGAATGTGGTATCAGATCTTTGACAACGGCATTTGCAAGCTGATAATGATACATTAGGACATCAAGAGGAGGCAGTAAAGCAGTCAATATTTTTTTCAAGGTACAGCTAGTACAGAAAAGAAATCAAGATGCAGCTTCCAGATATAACTTATAGGGAAATTAAGCACCCATGTTACTTTGCAAGGAATTTAAGGCTTCTTCATTTATTTTTCTTTTCTTTTCTTTTCTTTTCTTTTCTTCTCTTCTCCTTTTTCTGTTTTATATTCTCTTTTTACCATTTAAGTGTGCACTTCATATTTGGATGGCCAATGGTTGTGAACCATCACATTGTAACTCACACTCAACTCAGAATAGAGCATAGCATCAAGATACAACTCCATGCAAGATTGCACTGATGAAGAGCTGTTACATTATACCCAAAATTGAGCTAAGAAGAGAGCATAGCATCAAGATACACTGTTTGCATGGTTATAAACATGCTTGGCTGAATATAATCTTGCAACTTGCATAACAAAAAAGGTCTTTTACCACCTTAAATGACCTTGACCAGTCTACATTGTTTACAAACGTGCAGATTAGTTTATCGGCCTCCATAGGTGCCAAGAACTAATTATATTTGCACATATTTTTGTCTTTAAACAAAAAACAATAATTCAGCTTTCTACACCCCAGAGTCCCCATTTTTTAGTATCTAAGACAGAAATGACAATCAAGCATAAACAGTACCAGAACTTATATGTAGCGCTAAAATCAAAGTCAAGATACCTCTCCTCTTATTTTAACCATTTTCTCAACAAAATATATTTCTAACACTTAAGATCAGTATAGCAACTATATGCAGTATGTGTCAACCTCTGAATCTTGTCCCTCCAAAAACCTTCTCAATCAATATCCCAACAAAACCTTAGCAGTAACACCAAGGCAAAGACACCAAGTTGTTCCATGATTCCGAGTTATCAAGTATGATAACATTGGATACATTTTTTTCCATTTCAGCAACAATATTCTACATAACAAAAGCTACAACTGGGGTAACTAGAATCAAACATGCAAGTGCATGCACAACATTCTACGTAACAAAAGCTACAAGTGTTTGAAGACCAACAATATCACCCATAAAAATCTAATTTAAAGCCAGAAACATGTTATTACAAACTAATAATAGCCTATAATATCAAATAATGAGTACTAAAATTGTGTCTCTTAAAGAGTTTGCATGAAGAATTCAAACAAAAGATCAACATTGGGCTATGATAGATCCTACATCTACCGCCCAATTATAAAAAGAGAGAGCAAGAGATGAAACATTTAAAAAGTCCCAAAGCAAGATGTAAAGTAGGGAGACACAGCAAGTCGTCATATTAATATAACAATTACCCTTAATACAGCTCTGAGTTACTGTATTGCAATAATGCCCAACTATTTCACCCGCAATGACAGCCCAAAAGTTGGAGTTCTCTTCTTATATGTATATGGTTGAGTACATTGTTCTTTGATCATACATTAAGATATGCTAAAGCATGCAAGGATAAAGATTCATGTAACTTAACTGTTTCTGAACTATTTGCTTTCTTCACTTCAAGCTCTGAAGATGGATTTGAGGAAGTACAGTTTTCTTTGGGAGTAACACAGGGTCCATTGTTTTCCTCCTCTGCAATGAAACATGAATCTGAAGTGCTCGATTTTGGGTTCTTATGCAGGGCAGCCGACTGCTCTGGAGAACCAGACCTTGAATCTAAGACAACAGCATCCTGAGATTGCTCATTCTGAGAAGGAAAATTCTGTCTTAGTTCATGAAACAATGCATAAAAAAAGCAGATAATAGAAGGAAAAATTAAATAAGTAAATAATAGAACACTACAGGAAATACAAAGGCAAAACCAATCTGCTGACAACAAGAGGACTCGTTCGTCCTTGCAAATCAAGTTCATCAACAGGTCAAAACCACTCCAATAAATAAAACACTAAACAATATTCCTCCTCTATTTCAGTCTACTAAAGGTTCTCCATTCTCTTTCCTTCCAAGGTGACCAAGGATAGCAGAAAAATTCAACATGACTACAACTTGTGACATCTAGACAGTGCTAAACCTACATTCAGAACAAATATGAAACAACACTGGTACCAGCAATAAACTGAAGCATCAGGTCAAAATAACTTAAAATGCAGATGCAAAAAACCGTACTATAGTACACAATTTCAGTTTAAATTGCAGAGTTAATAGAGACAATTTGTAAAACTCAACATGAGATCAAAATCTTCTAGTATTTCCCTTCAAGTTCAGAGTTGAATCATGTTCATGGCAAGTTAGAAAAAGAATAATGAAAAATATTCAAGAGTCAAACCTGCTCATTTTTCTCATGGCAGAAACTTTTAAGTAGAGCCTTCACTATTTCATGCAATTTCTCAGCGGGTTCTGTATGCATCAATAAATAAACCTCAATCTCATTCTCATCCTCATCCTTTTTCCTCAATTTCCTTATTGAGATATCAAGGGAATTGATCTTTGCTTTCAAAGCATTGCAGCAGATGTCAGACCATTCTTCATGTTCATCCCAGGCCAGTTCACTTTGGAGCAATACCAAATCTTTTTCAAGTTCATCAATTTCAGTATCTGCATTTGTAATCAATATCCTCAGCACTTGAACACAAGATTTCTCGTTCAAAGCATTTTCTTCAATCATGTCTACAAAAAAAAAAAAAAAAAAAAACTGTATAATTACGGTAATAACAAAAGCCACTAAACAAATTATACTAATGAGAATTACACCAAAAGGTAGGAGCATTATTATACCGAAGCCATAACCGAAGTAAAAGTCATACTGCCATTCTGGTTGTAAGCAACAGCTGCTTTCTTCTGCAGACCATATTCAATCAAATCACACTCAAAAACAATGATCAAAGTAGCAATACATCATAAGTGCTAACTCGAGAAACAACAAAGCACCTTCAGGGAATGATGGGCCCCAGAGGTCGCAAGCCATATATTTCTAATATGTGTATCCTGAAATGCAGACAGTGCAACATTATGATTCTTGAAGAACAAAAGAAAGCACAATAATTATTCACTACACAATAAAAAGGAAAATGTTATCAATTGCTTTTATAGCTAATTGAAAAGCTGATAATTTATATACTAGTATCCTTGTTTTACTTTACTGTTTTCATCTCTTTTTTTAACTTAAGGGGGTCAAGCAGCCTTTACCCTGGTCATTAAATTTCCACCAATAAAACCAAGAATTCAGTTTCAGGTGACAATCAGAAATCCACCAGGAAAAAAGAAAAAATATATATAAAAAATTCAATGCAAAGTAAACATGATTACAAGGTACTATTAAGAACGTTAACATAAACAAAATTAGCCCACAAATGCATACATACATATATATATATATATAGATATTTTTTTATTCTCGAAACAACGCGAAATTATTAACTAATAGTAACACTTGAACCAAAAAAAAGAAGAGAATGTTCAGTTCTAATTACCTTAACTAGCTTGTAATAAGCTTCATTTAAACTGTGTTCACTCACATTGAGCCACTAGAATTCATCAATATTCAAATTAAAACAACTTCTTTTCTCCATTTAGAAGAGAAATTCAATGCTCAAACAACACAAAATTTAGATGACAAATTCAAGGCTCAAACAACACTACAAAACAAAATGCTCTACAAAACAAGGAATCAGTTCCAAACCAAAAAAAAAAAAGTAGAGAAGCAAACGCGAGAAAAATAGAAATGTGGCTTTTTTTCTCGAACGCCAAACAGTACCTTAAATTTGCAACAAGGGATTAGGAGAAGAAACGACTCAGCTTCCCTGATTGATCCCTACAATGCATAATCTGACATTTTCTAGGGTTTCGAGATCTCAAAACTCTAGAGAGACAAAGTGAACTTTTTAGTATGAGAGAGAGAGAACTTAGTTTCTTTTTGCTGAGAGTGAGCAGAGTTGTGTGTGCGCGACGAACATTTTCTTTAGAGAGAGAAACAGTGATGCTTGAAGGCCAAGGGGGAGTATTTTGGAAATATGACTTTTTATGAGGGCAAAATTAGAATGATAAATACAGGTGGCAAGAAAGGGCATTTGTGTCAGATCACACGTAGGACGCGTAGGAGGTAATGGGCCCACCGAAGAGATTCCCCATTTCTTTCTATTGACCCTCTTTGGCATAATTGGCTGCCCGTGGACCGTCAATTCGTTGACTTTCATAAAAGCACATCGGACGGTAATGAAACGCTTCAATTTCGTGGGGTCCACGCTGTAAATTTCAAAATATTCGGATACTGCCGTTCGTACTCTATAACCGTTCTATTATTTTTAATCTTAATCCAGGAACCCTCTTTCGCATATGAGTCTCGATTTCAACGGTATATGTTTCTGTTGTTCTGTACCCGTCCACAGAGTAATACCTTCCTTCAATAAAGGGTGGTAAAATGGTAAATAGGTTGGAAAAAACGTGCATTTTGCAATGTACGAAACTTCGGTACCCGCCTCTTTTGGAATTTTTGACAGCGGAGACTGCCTGTCTGTACTGCTAGACTTTAGCATACTTTCATGCCACGTGTCAATAGTGGCATCGTTCAAAATAATAGTGGTAATAATTCATTTTGGCATTTTTGGGAGGAAAAAACGGTTTTTTTTTTATATAAATATAGCAACAACAAAAAAAAATTTCGAAAATACCGATCCTTTTAGATTATTTCTCAAAATACGCTGATTTTAAAATTAGCTGGGAAATCGTCACCCCCATGGCGATTTCCCAGCATGAAAAAATTGATTTTGGCTAAAAATACCAAGGGAAATCGCCATGGGGGTGGCGATTTCCCTTGGTGTTTTTTTTTTCAAATTTTGATAAAAATACCAAGGAAAATCGCCACCCCCATGGCGATTTCTCTTGGTATTTTTAACCAAATTTGTAAAAAGGATGAAGAGAAATCGCCATGGGGGGTGGCGATTTCCCTTCATGTAATTTTTTTTTTTAATTTATTAACAAATTTTAATTTTTTTTTTAATTTGTAAATTTTATTTTTTTAATTTTAAAATTATAAATTAAATTAAATTTCTTATTAAATTTAAATATGGAAAATTTTGTTTCTTATAAAAATTAAAAAAACAAAATAATATTTCTTCTTAAATTTGTATATCAAAAATTATATTTGTAAGTTTTGTTTTAATTTTAAAAATTTGTAAGTTTTGTTTTTTAATTTTAAAATTTATAAATTAAATTAAAATAATTTTTTTATAATTTTAAAAATAAAGAAATTTCGTAAGGTATATTTTATTATTTAAAATTTATGAACAAATTTTTTTAAATTTTGTTAATTGATTTGTATTAGATAAAAACAAAAAACAAAAAACAAACAAAAAAACTTGCATTACATTTTCCCTTATAATCCAAAGTACATGATAAGTTGAGAAAAACATGTAATTCATTTATTGTTGATGCGAAGTCTCCCCCAATGTGCCAAATCGATGCGGACAATTTCGACGGTTATGACCTTCGTTTCTGCATAATCCACAACGTTTTGGTTGGCCTTTCTCCCTGAGGTCCATTTCATTACGAATACGACTTGATTTTGGCCGACCATGTGGATTTCTCCGCATTTCTTGATTGGGATACACTTCTGGACCATCATATTGAGGCCAGTAACCTTCATTTCCAACAGTTTCGAACTCATGTCTATAAACATTCAATATAGTTTCCAGTCTATAGACTTTGTCCACATATTGCATGCAATCTACATGGACATGTGCACAGGCAGCAACTACATGTGAACAAGGGAACCTTTGTGCTTGAAACTTTCCACAATCACACCACATGTCACTGAGGTTGACTTTGTACTTCATTGCAGAAACACCCTCTTGTGGGGCAACTAACTCTTCAACCAGAAAAGATTGATTTGTTCGCGTAAAATTACGAACAATGTGGGAGTTAGCTTTCCTGCGATTTTCTTGCATAGCTTGTGTGACTGTTTCACAATATGTGTGCCCTCCCTCCATCATGGCAATTTGCTTGTTCCCCATCTTAACAAAAAGTGCAGCCAACCTATAATATGTTGATTGCACTAAAGCAGTAATGGGAAGATGACGCGTTCCCTTCAACACCGAATTGATAGATTCAGCTAGGTTTGTTGTCATATGGCCATAACGCCTTCCTTGATCATATGACTGCGCCCACTTCTCCTTGGGGATCCTATCAAGCCAATTAGCCGCCTCTGCATTTTCTCCACGAAGATTGTCATACATGAAATGAAAATTCGGTCGCCTCAACTCGTATCCTAATAAATTTTAAAACAAAAAACTTGTGAATTTCAATATTATTTTATATGCTAAACGAAATATAAGAGATAAAATAATTATGATTTGATTCCATACCCATGTTAACAATTTGTCGACGCAATTCCTTATTGTTAAACTTTTTCATAAAGTTCGCTGCAATGTGTTGAATGCAGTACACTGAATATGCATGTGGAGGATTCCATCCACCATCGCGTCTAATCGCAGCTTTGATGGCTTCATGTCGATCAGACATCAAGCAAATGCCAGGCTGTTTTGTCACGTGTCTGCGCAAGTTACTGAGAAAGAATGACCAAGCCTCTGTTGTCTCACCCTCCACAATGGCAAAGGCAATTGGCAGTATGTTTCGGTTGCCATCTTGTGCAATAGCTAACAATAATGTGCCTTTGTATTTTCCATATAAGAAAGTACCGTCTATTTGCACAATAGGTTTACAATACGGATACTGATAACTCGTATAATTATATAGTTCTTAGTTATGTTTTATTATTGTTTTGTGTCAAATACGAGTTATTATTGCTTAGTCTAATTGTGTTTATGATATTTTATATTTTTATGTAATTTGGTGTTTTTCACGAGTTTTTTTGAGTGATTTCAGATTACTAGGTTAAATCAAGAATTAAGGGCAAATCCAATTCAGTTCCAGTTCCGACACCTTTTGCCATATCAGCTATATCTGGAGTTTCACTAAAGCATTAAGGCTGAAATTTTTACAGTGCATATTTAAGAGGCATATCTATCTTTTTCATGTTTTACACTTCTTGAAACGGAGTCGTTTTCCTTAGCGAAATCGACCATCAAGTTGGCTGATGTGCAATGACGTCTGTGCTGACCTGTTTTGGTATTTTGACCATATCTTCCGATCCACATGAGCAAATGATCTGATTCCAACGGCTATGGATCCGTAACTGATAGGGGTATATTTTTCTAGAAGACCATTTGATCAGATCGAGCCTCCAACATTGACAAAATCGACCATCAAGCTGGCTGATCAGAATTGTCATACAATATGACGAAAATTGTTAGAAAAATGCACCCACCTATTATACCTACCTTTGAAATTTATAAAGCTTGTCTCTTGTCATTTAGCTCTCCAAAATGTGTATAAATAGAGGGCCTTGGATGAGTATTAGGATACATTATACATTGGTAGGATATTAGCCATTATAATAAAATTCTCTAAGTTTTCTTCTTCTTTCCTTTCTCTAGTTTTCTTTTTTTTTTATTTACTTATGCTTCTTACATTTCTTTTCATTTTATTCATATCTAGTATGTGTTGCTAATCATATTGTTGAGGTGATGAGGTGAAGCTTTTGGTAAATGCTAAGGTTAGTCTCTTAAACATGAGCTAAAATGAATCATCATTTATAAACACTAGTATAGATAATATTTTCTTTTGGTTTAAAAACATACTTGCAAAGTAGGGATCTTGATTCATTATTGACAATGAAAATGGCACAGTAAATGCTTGGTTTCATAACCTTGATTTGTTGTAGACATATACCTTGGCATAAGGAATGCTTGGACTCTTTTTGTGAGTTTTGAGGATACCAAATGAACATAATAACATATGCTATGGACGTTGGACAATTTGGACTGAATTGCTAAACCTTCCGATTGGAATCTCCCTTATGTGTGAATTTCAATTGTGTAATAAAACAAGATTAATTTTAGCATAACACCAAGAGTGGATTCTCTAACCTCAACATCTTTTCTTATTGTTTTTATATCTTGTTTAATTTCTTTTATGTTATTTTGTTTATTTTTTTCTCTAATATCTTGTTTATCTTGTTTTGTTGTTGATTCCCTAATATTTTTTTACTTTCTTTTTCTTATATATTTATAAACTTATACTTACTAATACGCTTCCCTGTGGTTCGACCTCGGACACCCGAGAATTTATTACTTGAACATAACCTGCACTTGGGTTTACAACTCTTAATTGAGTCTCCATCAAGTTTTTGGCGCCGTTGCCGGGGAGGCAATACTAGGTATATAAGTTTATAAGTATATTTATTTTTATTGGCTGGTTATACCGCCTAATTTTCTATATATTTATATTTATATTGTATATTAACTTTGTTTTATTTTTATTGGCTGGTTATACCGCCTAATCTGTATATTAACTTTGTTTTATGCTTGTTTGGCGACGTGATTTTAGATCTCGTCGTTTAGTTAGATTTTATTGTGAAACTTTTTCAGGTAATCTTTCTAATACAACTCCTACCATGGCTGACAATGAAAGTGTTCATGCTGAAGATGAGAACAGACAAGTACGCACCATGCGTGACTACTTGCAACCAACTCGAAGCTCATCACCCTCTTGTTTTATTTTTCCTCTCAATGCAAACAACTTTCGTTTTAAACCAGGTATGATAGCTTTGCTTCCAAATTTCCATGGGTTAGAATCGGAAAGTGCTTACTCGTTTCTAAAAGACTTCGAAGATGTATGTGTCACTTTTAATGACCAACAATGTACAAATGAAATTGTCAAGCTAAAATTATTTCCTTTTTCTTTAAAAGATAAAGCAAAAATTTGGCTTCATAATTTAAAACCAAGGTCAATTGGCACATGGCAAGAATTACAAACTGAGTTTCTAAAGAAATTTTTCCCAGCACATAAAACTACTGCTTTGAAAAGACAGATTCAAAATTTCAATCAAAATGAAGCATTTTTTCAGTGCTGGGAGCGTTTTAAAGATTTGTTAAGTTCTTGTCCAAATCATGGTTTTGAAAAATGGCGTCTTATTAGTTTCTTTTATGAAAGTTTAACTCCCAAAACTAAACAATTTGTTGAAACAATGTGTAACGGTGAGTTTCTAGAAAAAGAACCTGAAGAAGCCTTTGACTACCTAGACCATTTGGCAGATAACTCTCAAGCCTGGCACACAGATAATTCCTCTGAAAGTTCCAATAGATCTAATCTTGTTTCTAACAGAGGTAAATATCATTTTAGTCAAGAAGATGAGATAAAAGCTAAAGTAGCTAATTTGGCTACAAAGATTGAAGCCATGGAACTTAGAGAAGTAAAAGAAGTCAAAACGGTTAAAAATGAAGAAAGTTGTGGAATTTGTGAAATCATGAGACACCCCACTTCTGAATGTCCAAACATTCCCATTCTTAAAGAAGCGTTGCATGATCACGTAAATTCCATAAACACATTTAAAAAGCATTTTCCTTCTCCTTACTCTGAAACGTATAACCCTGAATGGAGAAATCATCCCAACTTCAGTTGGCGGAATAATAATCATGTTCAGGTACCACAATCTCAAAAGCCGGGCAACACTTTTTCCTATCAACCTTCACGTGTACAAACCTTGGAAGAGACATTGCAAGCATTCATGCAAACACAAGCAAATGTGAATAACCAAACTTCACAGGACATCAATGAGATCAAAAACACCTTGTCCACATTGACAGCTTCATTACGCACTCAAGAAAAAGGTAAGTTTCCTGCTCAACCTCAACCTAACCCTTCTACTCAATGTCTTGTTTCTTGCTCCAATGAAACTCAACAGGAAAATGCTAGTTCTATCACAACTCTTCGAAGTGGAAAGGCAATTGACAAAAACATTCCATCAAAAGACCAAGATCCTCCTTCCCCTCCGAAAAGTAACGGTAAGGATGATGGTAAGTCTGAACTTCTTGAAAATTTGGACAAAGAAAAAGGTATGCATCCTGCTCCTTTTCCTCAAAGGTTGCAAACAATAAATAATTTGAATCAAAATGCAGAAATTTATGAACTTTTCAAACAAGTTAAGATTAACATTCCTTTATTGGATGCAATCAAACAAGTTCCATCTTATGCTAAATTTTTGAAGGACATGTGCACATTTAAAAGGAAACATAATGTACAAAAGAAAGCATTTCTGATGGAAAGTGTGAGCTCAATCATTCAGCACCTTACTCCACCAAAATTCAAAGATCCTGGATGTCCAACAATCTCATGCATCATTGGAAACACTAGAATAGAACGTGCATTGCTTGATCTTGGTGCTAGTGTTAATCTTTTGCCTTTTTCTGTTTATCAACAGTTAGGTTTAGGTGAACTCAAGAAAACACCTGTTACACTTCAACTAGCTGATCGTTCTGTAAAAATTCCTCGAGGGATAGTTGAAGATGTTTTGGTTCAAATTGATAATTTTTACTTTCCTGTTGATTTTATTGTTTTGGACACACATCCTGTTTCAAATCCAAATGTTCAAATTCCTGTTATATTAGGCCGTCCATTTCTTGCAACTTCTAATGCTCTGATGAATTGCAGGAATGGTATTTTGAACATTTCTTTTGAAAATATGACTTTAGAATTAAATGTGTTCAACATTTGCAAGCAACCTGGTGATGATTCAGAAGTACATGAAGTGGATTTCATTGAAGAACTTGTTCATGAACATCTCACCACTACCACATTCCATGATCCTTTAGAAGCTTATTTAATTGAATGTGAGTTTGATAATGCTTCAGAAATTTCACACACTGATTCTTTGTTAAATTCTTTTCAGGATAAGCATCGTTGGAAACAAAAGTTTGAGGAACTCCCATCACTCACAAATGTCACTCTACCATCAACTATTGAACCGCCCAAGCTGGATTTAAAACCATTGCCATCCGAGCTAAAATATTCCTTTTTGGGAAAAATTCCTTCTCAATGGAGCCCCCAAGATAAAAGGAAGTTTCTGAATGAGGTAAAGAAGTTCTACTGGGATGACCCTTACTTGTTCAAATATTGTCCTGATCAAATTTTTCGAAGATGCATTCCCGACAATGAGGTAAGTAGTGTAATTAAGTTTTGTCATTCCGAGGCATGTGGTGGTCATTTTTCATCAAAGAAAACTGCTGCAAAAATTTTACAGTTGATGGAGACTCAATTAAGAGTTGTAAACCCAAGTGCAGGTTATGTTCAAGTAATAAATTCTCGGGTGTCCGAGGTCGAACCACAGGGAAGCGTACTAGTAAGTATAAGTTTATAAATATATATAAAAAAGAAAATAAACAAGATATTAGGGAATCAATAACAAAGAAAGTAAACAAGATATTAGAGAACAAAATAAACAAAATAACATAAAAGCAATTAAACAAGATATAAAAAACAATAAGAAAAGATGTTGAGGTTAGAGAATCCACTCTTGGTGTTATGCTAAGATTAATCTTGTTTTATTACACAATTGAAATCCACACATAAGGGAGGTTCCAATCGGAAGGTTTAGCAATTAAGTCCAAATTGTCCAACGTCCATAGCATATGATATTATGTTCATTTGGTGTCCTCAAAACTCATAAAAAGAGTCCAAGCATTCCTTATGCCAAGGTATATGTCTACAACAAATCAAAGTTATGAAACCAAGCATTTACTGTGCCATTTTCATTGTCAATAATGAATCAAGATCTCTACTTTGCAAGTATGATTTTAAACCAAAAGAAAATATTATCTATACTAGTGTTTATAAATGATGATTCATTTTAGCTCATGTTTAAGAGACTAACCTTAGCATTTACCAAGAGCTTCACCTCATCACCTCAACAATATGATTAGCAACACATACTAAAAATGAAAAGAAATGTAAGAAGCATAAGTAAATAAAGAAAAAGAAAACTAGAGAAAGGAAAAAAGAAGAAAACTTAGAGAATTTTATTACAATGGCTAATATCCTACCAATGTATCAATGTATCCCAATACTCATCCAAGGCCCTCTATTTATACACATTTTGGAGGGCTAAATGACAAGAGACAAGCTTTACAAATTTCAAAGGTAGGTATAATAGGTGGGTGCATTTTTCTAACAATTTTCGTCATATTGTATGACAATTCTGATCAGCCAGCTTGATGGTCAATTTTGTCAATGTTGGGGGCTCGATCTGATAAAATTGTCTTCTAGAAAAATATACCCCTATCAGTTACGGATCCATAGCCGTTGGAATCAGCTCATTTGCTGATGTGGATAAGAAGATATGGGCAAAATACGAAAACATGTCAGCACAGACGTCATTGCACATCAGCCAACTTGATGGTCGATTTCGCTAGGGAAAACGACTCCGTTTCAAGAAGTGTAAAACATGAAAAAGATAGATATGCCTCTTAGCTTTGCACGGCTACAAATTTCAGCCTTATTGCTTCAATGAAACTCGAGATATAGCTGATATGCCAAACGGTGTCGGAACTGGAACTGAACTGGATTTGCCCTTAATTCTAGTAATCTGAAATCACTCAAAGAAACTTGTGAAAAACACCAAATTACATAAAAATATAAAAGATCATAAACACAAGTAGACTAAGCAATAATAACTCGTATTTGACACAAAACAATAATAAAACATAACTAAAAACTATATAATTATACGAGTTATCACACCCCCACACTTAGATTGTTGCTAGTCCCTAGCAACGACTCAATAAAAATAAAATAAGAAAATCTAATCTAATCCATTTTCGTAGGAAATCACGGTGGCACTTAGCATGTGACACAAGCCTTTAAACCCCTAGGTGTCCCTAGTGGACGAGTTTAGTCTCGTGAGGGTTTGCTAGAACGATACCCACAAACATTGAAAAACTAAAATATAAGTAAACTACATACACTAAAAATATTTACTCCTAATCCTTTCAATATAAATTAGAGACAATCTTTGAACAAGTCTTATAAACTAATCTATAGCTCAAAGAATTTCACAAAAATTCATACTTGAATGTAAATAAATGAGTTAAGCCAATATTAACATAACATATTTCAATCAAAATAGTGCATATTCAACTTAATCTCAACTTCTCACTATACTCTCATGATTTTCACTCTTTAAAGTAGTGGTAAAGTGTTTACACTCAATCAATCTCATGAAAACACTTCTACCATATGCTTGCTTGTCCACCTATTCTCCACTATTTAGATCATACAACTTCATAAATCAAGAGGTCTTTATTCAAGGTTGTAATGGGGCCAAAGGGTTATAATATGGTTAAAGAACAAAAGGATAAAGATATCACAAAGGTTCCAAAGAGTTCATAGATTTTAGAGACATAATAAGATCATACAAATAAAACTTCTCAAAACTCTTATAAAGCACATAATAACATAGGCTAAATATTCATGTTGAGCCTTTGCATCATTCTAACCAACTTTGTAACATCTTTTTCTAGAAGTTCAAGAGAAGATTCTTTTTTTTTTTTTTTTTAATATGGGAATGTATTTGACAATGATCCCTTTCTTTTTCTCTTGACTTTTGCCTCTCTCTTCCCCCACACTTATCTTTCGTTCTAACCCAAATTTTCAAAAAGTATCCCTTGTTTTTGCAATATGTCTCAAAATATATAATCCATCTTTAGAACAAGGGTAAGGATATAAGTATATTTAGGCTAGGTGTAAGTTGTGGTTACCAATAAAACAGCATATTTAATGTAGGCTCAAATTGGCTCACTAGTGGGGATGTTCTCTTAGAACATTAATAATGGATGGCTGTTTGGCTCTGGTTATAATCCTAATGCCTCTATCATATTCATGTTGTCACATGTATCAATATAGTCTCAAACGGTTTAAAGCAAGTTCTAGAGAATCATGTAATCATAAGAGCACTCAAGAAAGAAATTAGATTGATTTGTATAATGCATCAATCATTATAGGCTCAAAAACTCACAAGGATGATTATACAAGTCAGATTAAGTCTAAACATGCTTCTTTCTCAATCAACATATCATATTAACATTCGCTCATAAAAAGGTTGATATCAAGCTCAATTCTCATGAAAATCTTCTCACTAATAAATCTGTTTTAGACTTATGCAATTCATATCTCATTATAGTATTGAAAGTAACTAAAAAACACACTAAGTCTAAACATGCTTTTTTTTTTTTTTTTTTGAAGAAGAAGATTAAATCAAACTGACAAGGTATGTCTCAAGTCTCCCTTACTCAGACCTTGTTCAAAATGAATACTTCTAAATGTCTTAAAACACAACAAATTTTTTTTTTTTTTAGCAAAATATGTCCCTTACCCCCTACTAAAATATGACATTGTCCCCAATGTCAAATTTTAAAGGTAGAATTTAGGAGATATTACCTGCAGAGGTTGCTAACCACTTATTATAACTGAGACATAACAAGCAAAATGTTAGATAATGTCACAAAGACAAAGTGCAATCCACTCCTTGCTCGTCCATATCTCTTTTTCTTTTTCCGAGCGTTTGCGAAACAACCGTAGCAGATAAACACTCATAAGCTTGTAGCTTTTTGAGTAAATCTTCAATGGTTGTAGCAGAAATTATGGTTCTCCTTGCCTCTGAAAACATGAATCCATTATCCACAGCATTATCTAAGTATGAAAGCAAATTACTAAAATAACCATTAATATTAAGCAAACCAATGGGTTTCTTATTTGTGACCAAAGATGACCAAGAAGCCACGCAAGCTATTTCTTCCAATGTACCCAGACCTCCTGGTAAAGCAATGAATGCATCGGCAGAATGGTACATGATTGTCATCCGTTCAGGGATACTCCAGACTTGTATTTCCTTACCCACGGTAGGTCCACAAAAATCTGTAAATAGTTTTGGCACGATTCCTAGAACTGGACTTCCTCCGGCGTGTGCTGCTGTAGCGACTGCTCCCATTAAACCCGTACTACCGCCTCCATAAATCAACTGGATCTTTTGTTGGGCAAGTATTACTCCAACTCTTATGGCTTCATCAGCGAATATGTTATTTTCCCTGGATAAGCACCTCCAAAGACACAAATTTTTTTAATGCGCTGGGACGAAGTACTTTCCATTTTTTTTCGAGTGCCTGAAAGAGAATGAGTACATGGTGTAATATATAGAGGACTGAGTAGTGAATCAGACAAGAGTAATAATGTCGCCGAAAGTGTATTTGACCTGTCAGAAGAAAATGTTAACCTAACAAAAGATTTTTGCGTGATTTCAGGAAGAAAATCAAAAAGAGAAGAAAAATCAACCGTAAAAGACCAATGCAAAAAAAAATCGAGAATAATTACACAAATCGAACAACACGTAAATTAAACCGAAATGAAGTTATTGCAAATCAAACCAAAAGCTGAGAAGTCATTTATTGTAGTTGTGATTGTGGCTCACATCTTCCTCTGGTTTTACGTCCAGAAACGGCTTAAACGCCTTCTATGAGTCGAGGATATGCTTCCCATCCAGTTTTTTTACAAGCTGGCAAACAGGGTCTTTTAACATCAGATTCCCAAGATGTTGCCATTCCTTTTGGAATTGCGACCATAAATCAAGAATTTCTCTTTGTACGTCTCCACTAGGATGCGTCTCAAGAGAAAGTTGGATATTACCCAAATTCTCCTTACTCAGTCCATCCTTAATGAATTCAATTTTATCATCTCGATTAGAGGACGGAATCCCAATAGAACGACATTTACCGTTACACGTCCATCGTGCACACTTGTGGCAATTTGAACTCATGCGCTTTGCTCGTCGCTTCTTTGCATAAGTGCTTCTACCTGTACCTGGTAAATGCAAAACAGGAAGATATTCATCTTCACGTACCTTGGCTTCAATTATCCAACGTATGTCTTCAGGAATCTCTTTGTGCATAAGCATTCTTAATCTTTCCAATCGAACTTGGTAAAGCTTCAGTAAAATATTTCGAGGAAAAGGAGGAAATCGTTTCTGCAATCTTGTGAGAATATCATCCATCTTAAAAAAAAATGAAAAAGAAATTGAAAGAGAAATTTATATACAATATCAGTTTTGTGGGTAGCTGATGGGACCGATTTAAATAATCACGGAGTACCGTTATCCGCCATTTAACCGGGGTAAAAAAATGTATTTTTTTTTTTGAAGATTAGTAAAAATTATATTTACATCTAGTTATTTTCAAAACAAGGATCAGAAAGAAAAACAACCTCTTCTTGAGTAACATGATTTTCCAAAAAGAGTTTGAGTCTTTGTCCATTTACCTTGAATACGTTACCATTTTGAGGATTCTCAATGTCAACTGCTCCATAATGATACACATGCTTAACCACAAATGGGCCAGTCCATCTTGATCTCAACTTACCAGGAAATATGTGAAGTCTAGAATTATAAAGTAGAACTTTTTGCCCAACATCAAATATTTTTCTTGAAATTAACTTGTCATGAAAGGCTTTAGTTCTTTCTTTATGAATTTTAGAATTCTCATATGCATCATTTCTGAGTTCCTCAAGTTCATTTATGACTGGAAAAGTTTCATTCTCACCCAAAAAGGAATATTTTAGCTCGGATGGCAATGGTTTTAAATCCAGCTTGGGTGGTTCAATAGTTGATGGTACAGTGACATTTGTGAGTGATGGAAGTTCCTCAAACTTTTGTTTCCAACAATGCTTAACCTGAAAAGAATTTAACAAAGAATCAGTGTGTGAAATTTCTGAAGCATTATCAAACTCACATTCAATTAAATAAGCTTCTAAAGGATCATGGAATGTGGTAGTGGTGAGATGTTCATGAACAAGTTCTTCAATGAAATCCACTTCATGTACTTCTGAATCATCACCAGCTTGCTTGCAAGTGTTGAACACATTTAATTCTAAAGTCATATTTCCAAAAGAAATGTTCAACATACCATTCCTGCAATTTATCAGAGCATTAGAAGTGGCAAGAAATGGACGACCTAATATAACAGGAATTTGAACATTTGGATTTGAAACAGGATGTGTGTCCAAAACAATAAAATCAACAGGGAAGTAAAAATTATCAATTTGAACCAAAACATCTTCAACTATCCCTCGAGGAATTTTTACAGAACGATCAGCTAGTTGAAGTGTAACAGGTGTTTCCTTGAGTTCACCTAAACCTAACTGTTGATAAACAGAAAAAGGCAAAAGATTAACACTAGCACCAAGATCAAGCAATGCACGTTCTATTCTAGTGTTTCCAATGATGCATGAGATTGTTGGACATCCAGGATCTTTGAATTTTGGTGGAGTAAGGTGCTGAATGATTGAGCTCACACTTTCCGTCAGAAATGCTTTCTTTTGTACATTATATTTCCTTTTAACTGTGCACATGTCCTTCAAAAATTTAGCATAAGATGGAACTTGTTTGATTGCATCCAATAAAGGAATGTTAATCTTAACTTGTTTGAAAAGTTCATAAATTTCTGCATTTTGATTCAAATTCTTTATTGTTTGCAACCTTTGAGGAAAAGGAGCAGGATGCATACCTTTTTCTTTGTCCAAATTTTCAAGAAGTTCAGACTTACCATCATCCTTACCATTACTTTTCGGAGGGGAAGGAGGATCTTGGTCTTTTGATGGAATGTTTTTGTCAATTGCCTTTCCACTTCGAAGAGTTGTGATAGAACTGACATTTTCCTGTTGAGTTTCATTGGAGCAAGAAACAAGACATTGAGTAGAAGGGTTAGGCTGAGGTTGAGCAGGAAACTTACCTTTTTCTTGAGTGCGTAATGAAGCTGTCAATCTGGACAAGGTGTTTTTGATCTCATTGATGTCCTGTGAAGTCCGGTTATTCACATTTGCTTGTGTTTGCATGAATGCTTGCAATGTCTCTTCCAAGGTTTGTACACGTGAAGGTTGATAGGAAAAAGTGTTGCCCGGCTTTTGAGATTGTGGTACCTAAACATGATTATTATTCCGCCAACTGAAGTTGGGATGACTTCTCCATTCAGGGTTATACTTTTCAGAGTAAGGAGAAGGAAAAGGCTTTTTAAATGTGTTTATGGAATTTACTTGATCATGCAACGCTTCTTTAAGAATGGGAATGTTTGGACATTCAGAAGTGGGGTGTCCCATGATTTCACAAATTCCACAACTTTCTTCATTTTTAACCGTTTTGACTTCTTTTACTTCTCTAAGTTCCATGGCTTCAATCTTTCTAGCCAAATTAGCTACTTTAGCTTTTATCTCATCTTCTTGACTAAAATGATATTTTCCTCTGTTAGAAACAAGATTAGATCTATTGGAACTTTTAGAGGAATTATCTGTGTGCCAGGCTTGAGAGTTATCTGCCAAATGGTCTAGGTAGTCAAAGGCTTCTTCAGGTTCTTTTTCTAGAAACTCACCGTTACACATTGTTTCAACAAATTGTTTAGTTTCGGGAGTTAAACTTTCATAAAAGAAACTAATAAGACGCCATTTTTCAAAACCATGATGTGGACAAGAACTTAACAAATCTTTAAAACGCTCCCAGCACTGAAAAAATGCTTCATTTTGATTTTGATTGAAATTTTGAATCTGTCTTTTCAAAGCAGTAGTTTTATGTGCCGGGAAAAATTTCTTTAGAAACTCAGTTTGTAATTCTTGCCATGTGCCAATTGACCTTGGTTTTAAATTATGAAGCCAAATTTTTGCTTTATCTTTTAAAGAAAAAGGAAATAATTTTAGCTTGACAATTTCATTTGTACATTGTTGGTCATTAAAGGTGACACATACATCTTCGAAGTCTTTTAGAAACGAGTAAGCACTTTCCGATTCTAACCCATGAAAATTTGGAAGCAAAGCTATCATACCTGGTTTAAAACGAAAGTTGTTTGCATTGAGAGGAAAAATAAAACAAGAGGGTGATGAGCTTCGAGTTGGTTGCAAGTAGTCACGCATGGTGCGTACTTGTCTGTTCTCATCTTCAGCATGAACACTTTCATTGTCAGCCATGGTAGGAGTTGTATTAGAAAGATTACCTGAAAAAGTTTCACAATAAAATCTAACTAAACAACGAGATCTAAAATCACGTCGCCAAACAAGCATAAAACAAAGTTAATAAATAGATAATATATAAATATAAACTTTACAATATAAATATAAATATATAGAAAATTAGGCGGTATAACCAGCCAAAAAATATATATACTAAATTAGGAGGTATAACCAGCCAATAAAAAAAAGTTAATATACAAATTAGGCGGTATAACCAGCCAATAAATATATATATACTAAATTAGGCGGTATAACCAGCCAATAAAAAAAAGTTAATATACAAATTAGGCGGTATAACCAGCCAATAAAAATAAATATACTTATAAACTTATATACTTAGTATTGCTTCCCCGGCAACGGCGCCAAAAACTTGATGGAGACTCAATTAAGAGTTGTAAACCCAAGTGCAGGTTATGTTCAAGTAATAAATTCTCGGGTGTCCGAGGTCGAACCACAGGGAAGCGTACTAGTAAGTATAAGTTTATAAATATATATAAAAAAGAAAATAAACAAGATATTAGGGAATCAATAACAAAGAAAGTAAACAAGATATTAGAGAACAAAATAAACAAAATAACATAAAAGCAATTAAACAAGATATAAAAAACAATAAGAAAAGATGTTGAGGTTAGAGAATCCACTCTTGGTGTTATGCTAAGATTAATCTTGTTTTATTACACAATTGAAATCCACACATAAGGGAGGTTCCAATCGGAAGGTTTAGCAATTAAGTCCAAATTGTCCAACGTCCATAGCATATGATATTATGTTCATTTGGTGTCCTCAAAACTCATAAAAAGAGTCCAAGCATTCCTTATGCCAAGGTATATGTCTACAACAAATCAAAGTTATGAAACCAAGCATTTACTGTGCCATTTTCATTGTCAATAATGAATCAAGATCTCTACTTTGCAAGTATGATTTTAAACCAAAAGAAAATATTATCTATACTAGTGTTTATAAATGATGATTCATTTTAGCTCATGTTTAAGAGACTAACCTTAGCATTTACCAAGAGCTTCACCTCATCACCTCAACAATATGATTAGCAACACATACTAAAAATGAAAAGAAATGTAAGAAGCATAAGTAAATAAAGAAAAAGAAAACTAGAGAAAGGAAAAAAGAAGAAAACTTAGAGAATTTTATTACAATGGCTAATATCCTACCAATGTATCAATGTATCCCAATACTCATCCAAGGCCCTCTATTTATACACATTTTGGAGGGCTAAATGACAAGAGACAAGCTTTACAAATTTCAAAGGTAGGTATAATAGGTGGGTGCATTTTTCTAACAATTTTCGTCATATTGTATGACAATTCTGATCAGCCAGCTTGATGGTCGATTTTGTCAATGTTGGGGGCTCGATCTGATAAAATTGTCTTCTAGAAAAATATACCCCTATCAGTTACGGATCCATAGCCGTTGGAATCAGCTCATTTGCTGATGTGGATAAGAAGATATGGGCAAAATACGAAAACATGTCAGCACAGACGTCATTGCACATCAGCCAACTTGATGGTCGATTTCGCTAGGGAAAACGACTCCGTTTCAAGAAGTGTAAAACATGAAAAAGATAGATATGCCTCTTAGCTTTGCACGGCTACAAATTTCAGCCTTATTGCTTCAATGAAACTCGAGATATAGCTGATATGCCAAACGGTGTCGGAACTGGAACTGAACTGGATTTGCCCTTAATTCTAGTAATCTGAAATCACTCAAAGAAACTTGTGAAAAACACCAAATTACATAAAAATATAAAAGATCATAAACACAAGTAGACTAAGCAATAATAACTCGTATTTGACACAAAACAATAATAAAACATAACTAAAAACTATATAATTATACGAGTTATCAACAGTGTGGATTTTACTGGCCAACTTTATTCAAAGATGCATATGAGAATTCTAAAATTCATAAAGAAAGAACTAAAGCCTTTCATGACAAGTTAATTTCAAGAAAAACATTTGATGTTGGGCAAAAAGTTCTACTTTATAATTCTAGACTTCACATATTTCCTAGTAAGTTGAGATCAAGATGGACTGGCCCATTTTTGGTTAAGCATGTGTATCATTATGGAGCAGTTGACATTGAGAATCCTCAAAATGATAACGTATTCAAGGTAAATGGACAAAGACTCAAACTCTTTTTGGAAAATCATGTTACTCAAGAAGAGGTTGTTTTTCTTTCTGATCCTTGTTTTGAAAATAACTAGATGTAAATATAATTTTTACTAATTTCCAAAAAAAAAAAAAATAATAATAATAATAATAATACATTTTTTTTAACCCCGGTTAAATGGCGGATAACGGTACTCCGTGATTATTTAAGTCGGTTCCATCAGCTACCCACAAAACTGATATTGTATATAAATTTCTCTTTCAATTTCTCTTTCATTTTTTTTATTTTTTTTTTTCAGGATGGATGATATTCTCAAAAGATTGCAGAAACGATTCCCTCCTTTTCCTCGAAATATTTTACTGAAGCTTTACCAAGTTCGATTTGAAAGATTAAGAATGCTTATGCACAAAGGGATTCCTGAAGACATACGTTGGATAATTGAAGCCAAGGTACGTGAAGATGAATATCTTCATGTTTTGCATTTACCAGGTACAGGTAGAAGCACTTTTGCAAAGAAGCGACGAGCAAAGCGCATGAGTTCAAATTGCCACAAATGTGCACGATGGACGTGTAACGGTAAATGTCGTTCTATTGGGATTCCGTCCTCTAATCGAGATGATAAAATTGAATTCATTAAGGATGGACTGAGTAAGGAGAATTTGGGTAATATCCAACTTTCTCTTGAGACGCATCCTAGTGGAGACGTACAAAGAGAAATTCTTGATTTATGGCCGCAATTCCAAAGGGAATGGCAACATCTTGGGAATCTGATGTTAAAAGACCCTGTTTGCCAGCTTGTAAGAAAACTGGATGGGAAGC
Source organism: Fremontodendron californicum (assembly GCA_030761205.1). Lineage (NCBI taxonomy): Eukaryota > Viridiplantae > Streptophyta > Magnoliopsida > Malvales > Malvaceae > Fremontodendron > Fremontodendron californicum. The sequence goes on from JAULJL010000005.1 coordinate 30,289,655, forward strand.
ATATCCTCGACTCATAGAAGGCGTTTAAGCCGTTTCTGGACGTAAAACCAGAGGAAGATGTGAGCCACAATCACAACTACAATAAATGACTTCTCAGCTTTTGGTTTGATTTGCAATAATTTCATTTCGGTTTAATTTACGTGTTATTCGATTTGTGTAATTATTCTCGTTTTTTTTTTTGCATTGGTCTTTTACGGTTGATTTTTCTTCTCTTTTTGATTTTCTTCCTGAAATCACGCAAAAATCTTTTGTTAGGTTAATATTTTCTTCTGACAGGTCAAATACACTTTCGGCGACATTATTACTCTTGTCTGATTCATTACTCAGTCCTCTATATATTACACCATGTACTCATTCTCTTTCAGGCACTTGAAAAAAAAATGGAAAATACTTCGTCCCAGCGCATTAAAAGAATTTGTGTCTTTGGAGGTGTTTATCCAGGGAAAAATAACATATTCGCTGATGAAGCCATAAGAGTTGGAGTAATACTTGCCCAACAAAAGATCCAGTTGATTTATGGAGGCGGTAGTACGGGTTTAATGGGAGCAGTCGCTACATCAGCACACGCCGGAGGAAGTCCAGTTCTAGGAATCGTGCCAAAACTATTCACAGGTTTTTGTGGACCTACCGTGGGTAAGGAAATACAAGTCTGGAGTATCCCTGAACGGATAACAATCATGTACCATTCTGCCGATGCATTCATTGCTTTACCAGGAGGTCTGGGTACATTGGAAGAAATAGCTTGCGTGGCTTCTTGGTCATCTTTGGTCACAAATAAGAAACCCATTGGTTTGCTTAATATTAATGGTTATTTTAGTAATTTGCTTTCATATTTAGATAATGCTGTGGATAATGGATTCATGTTTTCAGAGGCAAAGAGAACCATAATTTCTGCTACAACCATTGAAGATTTACTCAAAAAGCTCCAAGCTTATGAGTATTTATCTACTACGGTTGTTTCGCAAACACTCGGAAAAAGAAAAAGAGATATGGACGAGCAAGGAGTGGATTGCACTCTGTCTTTGTGACATTATCTAACATTTTGTTTATTGTGTCTCAGTTATAATAAGTGGTTAGCAACCTCTGCAGGTAATATCTCCTAAATTCTACCTTTAGTAGGGGGTAAGGGACATATTTTGCTAATTTAAAAAAAAAAAAAAAGTTGATGTGTTTTAAGCCATTTAGAAGTATTCATTCTGAACAAGGTCTAAGTAAGGGAGACTTGAGACATACCTTGTCAGTTTGATTTCTTCTTTCAAAAAAAAAAAGTTTGTTGTGTTTTAAGCAATTTAGAAGTATTCATTCTGAACAAGGTCTGAGTAAGGGAGACTTGAGACATACCTTGTCAGTTTGATTTTAATTTTTTTATGTTTACTTGTTAATTTTTGTTTAGTATTTTAGGATTAATTAGGTTGCATGAGTTTGTTTTGTTTTGAGTCTTAGTTATTCCTATTCTTATGTTATTAGTTCTTTTCTCTTACACATGATTCTTTCATTTGGGTTAATAGACTTACATTGAGGACAATGTAAGAATTAAGTGTGGGGGGAACGATTTAGGATTTCTTTTATTTTTGTCTACTATTTTTTTTTATGAGTCTTTATTATTATTATTATTTTTTTAATGTGTTCTAGTTCCTTTTTAATACAATGATGAGATATGAATTGCATAAGTCTAAAACAGATTTATTAGTGAGAAGATTTTCATGAGAATTGAGCTTGATGTCAACCTTTTTATGAGCCAATGTCAATATGATATGTTGATTGAGAAAGAAGCATGTTTAGACTTAATCTGACTTGTATAATCATCCTTGTGAGTTTTTGAGCCTATAATGATTGATGCATTATACAAATCAATCTAATTTCTTTCTTGAGTGCTCTTATGATTACATGATTCTCTAGAACTTGCTTTAAACCGTTTGAGACTATATTGATACATGTGACAACATGAATATGATAGAGGCATTAGGATTATAACCAGAGCCAAACAGCCATCCATTATTAATGTTCTAAGAGAACATTCCCACTAGTGAGCCAATTTGAGCCTACATTAAATATGCTATTTTATTGGTAACCAGAACTTACACCTAGCCTAAATATACTTATATCCTTACCCTTGTTCTAAAGATGGATTATATATTTTGAGACATATTGCAAAAACAAGGGATACTTTTTGAAAATTTGGGTTAGAACGAAAGATAAGTGTGGGGGAGGAGAGAGGCAAAAGTCAAGAGAAAAAGAAAGGGATCATTGTCAAATACATTCCCATATTAAAAAAAAAAAAAAATCTTCTCTTGAACTTCTAGTTAAAGTAAAGAAAAAGATGTTACAAAGTTGGTTAGAATGAAGCAAAGGCTCAACATGAATATTTAGCCTATGTTATTATGTGCTTTATAAGAGTTTTGAGAAATTTTATTTGTATGATCTTATTATGTCTCTAAACTCTATGAACTCTTTGGAACCTTTGCGATATCTTTATCCTTTTGTTCTTTAACCACATTATAACCCTTTGGCCCCATTACAACCTTGAAAAAATACCTCTTGATTTATGAAGTTGTATGATCTAAATAGTGGAGAATAGGTGGACAAGCAAGCATATGGTAGAACTGTTTTCATGAGATTGATTGACTGTAAACACTTTACCACTACTTTAAAGAGTGAAAATCACGAGAGTATAGTGAGAAGTTGAGATTAAGTTGAATATGCACTATTTTGATTGAAATATGTTATGTTAATATTGGCTTAACTCATTTATTTACATTCAAGCATAAATTTTTGTGAAATTCTTTGAGCTATTGATTAGTTTATAAGACTTGTTCAAAGATTGTCTCTAATTTATATTGAAAGGATTAGGAGTAAATATTTTTAGTGTATGTAGTTTACTTATATTTTAGTTTTTCAATGTTTGTGGGTATCGTTCTAGCAAACCCTCACGAGACTAAACTCGTCCATTAGGGACACCTAGGGGTTTAAAGGCTTATGTCACATGCTAAGTGCCACTGTGATTTCCAACGAAAATGGATTAGATTAGATTTTCTTATTTTATTTTTATTGAGTCGTTGCTAGGGACTAGCAACAATCTAAGTGTGGGGGTGTGATAACTCGTATAATTATATAGTTCTTAGTTATGTTTTATTATTGTTTTGTGTCAAATACGAGTTATTATTGCTTAGTCTAATTGTGTTTATGATATTTTATATTTTTATGTAATTTGGTGTTTTTCACGAGTTTCTTTGAGTGATTTCAGATTACTAGGTTAAATCAAGAATTAAGGGCAAATCCAATTCAGTTCCAGTTCCGACACCTTCTGCCATATCAGCTATATCTGGAGTTTCACTGAAGCATTAAGGCTGAAATTTTTACAGTGCATATTTAAGAGGCATATCTATCTTTTTCATGTTTTACACTTCTTGAAACGGAGTCGTTTTCCTTAGCGAAATCGACCATCAAGTTGGCTGATGTGCAATGACGTCTGTGCTGACCTGTTTTGGTATTTTGACCATATCTTCCGATCCACATGAGAAAATGATCTGATTCCAACGGCTATGGATCCGTAACTGATAGGGGTATATTTTTCTAGAAGACCATTTGATCAGATCGAGCCTCCAACATTGACAAAATCGACCATCAAGCTGGCTGATCAGAATTGTCATACAATATGACGAAAATTGTTAGAAAAATGCACCCACCTATTATACCTACCTTTGAAATTTATAAAGCTTGTCTCTTGTCATTTAGCTCTCCAAAATGTGTATAAATAGAGGGCCTTGGATGAGTATTAGGATACATTATACATTGGTAGGATATTAGCCATTGTAATAAAATTCTCTAAGTTTTCTTCTTCTTTCCTTTCTCTAGTTTTCTTTTTTTTTTTATTTACTTATGCTTCTTACATTTCTTTTCATTTTATTCATATCTAGTATGTGTTGCTAATCATATTGTTGAGGTGATGAGGTGAAGCTTTTGGTAAATGCTAAGGTTAGTCTCTTAAACATGAGCTAAAATGAATCATCATTTATAAACACTAGTATAGATAATATTTTCTTTTGGTTTAAAAACATACTTGCAAAGTAGGGATCTTGATTCATTATTGACAATGAAAATGGCACAGTAAATGCTTGGTTTCATAACCTTGATTTGTTGTAGACATATACCTTGGCATAAGGAATGCTTGGACTCTTTTTGTGAGTTTTGAGGATACCAAATGAACATAATAACATATGCTATGGACGTTGGACAATTTGGACTGAATTGCTAAACCTTCCGATTGGAATCTCCCTTATGTGTGAATTTCAATTGTGTAATAAAACAAGATTAATCTTAGCATAACACCAAGAGTGGATTCTCTAACCTCAACATCTTTTCTTATTGTTTTTATATCTTGTTTAATTTCTTTTATGTTATTTTGTTTATTTTTTCTCTAATATCTTGTTTATCTTGTTTTGTTGTTGATTCCCTAATATTTTTTTTTACTTTCTTTTTCTTATATATTTATAAACTTATACTTACTAATACGCTTCCCTGTGGTTCGACCTCGGACACCCGAGAATTTATTACTTGAACATAACCTGCACTTGGGTTTACAACTCTTAATTGAGTCTCCATCAGATACCCTTCAATGCACGACTTAAATGTCCAAAATAGTCGATGGAATATTCTCTTACCCTGGACCAGTCGATCACCGTGATATGCAGGTACCGTTTGCAATTCCACAATTGTACCAGGCACGAAATGTTGCATTGCACCTAACCATTTAGGTAGCTCATTGTATGATCTTTCCCAATCGCCAAATCCTTTTTACAAATTTGGTTAAAAATACCAAGAGAAATCGCCATGGGGGGTGGCGATTTCCCTTGGTATTTTTAGCAAATTTTGAAAAAAACACCAAGGAAAATCGCCACCCCCATGGCGATTTCCCTTGGTATTTTTAGCCAAAATCAATTTTTTCATGCTGGGAAATCGCCATGGTGGGTGGCGATTTCCCAGCTAATTTTAAAACCAGCGTATTTTGGGAAATAATCTAAAAGGATCGGTATTTTCGGAAATTTTTTTTTTGGGCTATATTTATATAAAAAAACCGGAAAAAACACAAAAGCAAAAATGCTACAAATTAGAGGTCATCTTTTTTTGTGTGCATAAAACCGGAAATATTTCTTTCATTTTATATTCACACAATTAATTAAATTATTATTTATAATAATATTTTTATAATAAATATAATAATTAACAATTAATGCTATCAATTTTAATATATTAAAAATAAATAAATTAATATAATATATAATACTTTTAAGATATTTGTTAGTAAATTTTTTTATATAAATAAAAGTTAAATATAAAAAAGGTTTAGATTAAAATAAGGCAATAAAATTAATAATGGAATTAGTTTTTTTGTTGTTTCAAAGATTTTTTAGCATTATAATTTTATTCGGTTGGTATTTTATTTATTTGTTATCTACCCTTTATATTTAGTTTATTTTTTATTAAAAAAATAAATTGCAAAAACATAAACAAAGAGAATCATATGTAACTCAGTCCAATCATGGTTAATTTGTCAAATTTTTTTATACTATGTTTGGGAATATGAATTTAAAAATTTGAATTTGATTTCATTTGTTATATAAATTGTGAAAATGAAATGCATACATTATGTATAAATTAGTTAAGACTCAATATGATTATATATTTGAAAGGTATAAGAACATGAATTTCAAATTCACAAATAGCTATAGGTATTTCAAATTTATCACTAAATAGACATCCAACAAATCTATGGATTTGAAACATAATCATCAATGTTACTTTTACATGTATTTTATTCATAATTTACACTATTTTTGAAATTCAAATCCATCTTTTAAAATCTAAATTTTCAAACGTAATTTTTTCTTTTTTAAATTTTGTTGGTAAATGCATTCAACTTTTTTATATGCTAAGGTGGCATAAATGCTAATGTTATCAATTTGTCAATCATATATGGGTGAATGCATCCAAATACTTTATGACGTCTTTATTAAAAATAATAATACAAATTATAATCTGAAAACTAATAAAATCTATCAATTACTTCATATTACAATTACAAAAGCAACGAGGTTTCACTATAATCTTAAAATCAAATCTCATCATATATGAATTTGATTTAATTTAATTTTATGTTTATTTTTATAACTATATATTACTTTATTGATTTGTTAATTAATTTCTTCTATAGAATGTAATAGTTATATCGCTTATCATATACAATACTATTAATAATTGAAGGATAATTTTATAATTTATATTTTTTTTAATAATTATCATGTATTGTATTTATTTTATTTTTTCGTATATTAAGAGAATTACATATATATAATTTTTGACACGTTATGTTTAGATTTTGACACATTCGTGCATTGATGTTGTGTTAATGTTATTTTTCGTGTTGTATTGTGTTTTAGTTATTTTTTCGTGTTCGTGTCGTGTTCGAAATTGTCGGATCTAATTAACACTATTCAACTAACTTTTAATTTTGTGTCACGTTAATTTTTTGTGTCGTGTTGATAGATTTTGACACATTTGTGTATTCGTATCATGTTAGTATTATTTTTTCGTGTTATATTATGTTTTAATTATTTTATCATAGTCGTTTCGTGTCCGAAATTACCATGTTTAATTGGCATTATTCAAATAATTTTCAATTTTGTGTCAAGTTCGTTTTATATAAATTTTGACACATTCATATATTCATGTCATAGTCATGTTATATAAATTAGTTTAATAAAATATTTAAACTATCGTTGATCAAAGTTGATAATTTTGACTTTTAAAAAATCAAATCAAATATTATTTATGGCACGGAGGGAGTATATATCTTAGGTTTATACATATTTATTTAAGCAAATATATATCAACTTAATAATTCAACATTTTTTTATTAAGTAAAATTAAAAAATAAATTCAAAATTTTTAAATAGAAAAATAAATATACGTACCCCATTGACATTTGGGGGAATTTGAGTAGAGTGTTGTGAGAGTAGATCTGACAATTCGTATATTTATGTTGTGTTTATGATTTTTACGTGTCATAATCGTGTTTAATATATTATATATTCATATAATTTTTGACACTATAATAATTCGTGTTATATGGATTTTGACACGTTCATATATTTGTGTCGTATTCGTATTATTTTTTGTGTCGTATCGTGTTTTATTTCATAATTTAATTATTTTTTTCATATTATATTCGTATCGTATAATCGTATCTTGTCCGAAATTATCAAATCTAGGTGAGAGAGCACTCTTACCACATGTGCTGTGGTTCCAAATCAAATTCTCAGGTGCAATGTTGATTATCTTATTTTTAGCCAAACAATGTGGTTCCAAATCAAATTCTCAGATGCAACGTTGATTTTTTTTTTTTTTAAATCAAACTATTTGGTTCCAAATCAAATTCTCAAGTGTAATATTAATTTTTTTTTTTTAATAAACATATTAAACATGTTTTCTCAAAACTGTATGGTTTCAATTCTACTCAAAAAAAAAAAAATCATTTAATTTGGGAAGAGAAAAGGGCAAAGTTTAAATGTTCTAATTTCACCTATGATATTAAACAATTGCTGAGTTCTTAGCATTTGTTAATGCATTAATTTGCAAAACTCAACATTTATGTTCTACATATAGTGGCTTCAATGGCCTAATAGGCCAAATCAAACAAAAAAAGTATTAACAATTATTATATTAGATATAGATTTTACAAATTCAACAAAAAAAAGATATTAGTAATTGTTATAAAGATCACAAGTTAATATTATTACTTAACAAATAAATTTTTTTAAACCAAATACTGAAATTCATCAACCTAATTAAATATCAGTTTTTAGTTTACCAAGTTTTTCAGAATTGCATTGATAATATTTTATAGTTTAAAATTTAATTTAATTCATGTTAAATTAATTCAAGCAGCTTTTTAATTATTAAGTAAATTAACATGAATTAAATAAATTAAAAGTTTTAATAGTTAATAATGGTTATTAATGAAAATATTTATTGCTCAAAATCTAATTATATAAATTCCGAATTGATTTTTTTCTAAAAATAAATAATAATTAAGGAAAAAATACATGACTCAAATTCACATCATGTAATAACATATAAATTACAAAAAATAAATAAAAAATTTAATTATTATGACATAATTAATATTAGAATTACTTACCCAATCTTTTCAATAAATTATGTAGATTTTCTTGATTCTTTTTTGAAAATTTAAAATTGAAAAAAATTGCAGGAAAACGAGAGCAGAATTAGAATTGAAGATGTTAGACGAAGAAGATCTAATCCGGCTAAAATAAAAGTAAAACATGTTAGGGTAAATGAGTTGGAATCTTATTGAGGAAGTTATTGAGTTAATTTGCCTGTTATTAAATTTAAATGGTTGTGACTTAGGCCTTGATTAGCATTGTTTTTTGCACAGAGGTCAAAAGCTGTTTTTCATCGCAAACGCAATGCTAAACAAATAAAAAATTTGGATTCTGTTGTTGAAATCATGGTTTAAAAAGTCAAACCAAGTCAACAAATAAAACTTTTGGGTTTAAAAGATGCCTTTTGAATAAAATGACTTTAATATCCTCACATCTTTACACTTTTATAATTTTAAACATATCTTTTTTTTGACATTTCAATATCCTACCACATTTTTTCACAGCAATGCTAAACACTTAAAAGTTTTTAAACCACAATTTTTCACCACACTTTTTAAACACACTTTTTTCAACTTAAGCTTTTTTCAATCCAAACTTTTTTTCAATAGTAATGTTAAACTAGCCCTAATACATGTGGCAATTGTATTGATTTTAATGGTTCTTAAACGTAATTGGCTTTTAATGGTTTTTAAACATAATTAGATAATGTCCGCGCTTCGCTGCTGAATATTATCGGATTTGAATTAATATATTATAATAGATTTGAAAGATAAAAAACAATAGTGAAGATAATAATTTAGAAAAATAATAATTCTTATTTTTATACGACACCTGATATAAAATTGAGAGTTATTTGAATATGGTTAATTGTATCCAGTAATTTCAGACACAATATAATTAAAAGATACGAACATAATATAAAAAAATAATTAAAACACGACATGACACAAAAATAACATGAACGCTACACAAATACACGAACGTGTCAAAATTTACATAAAACGAATTATTAACGTGTCAAAATTTATATAAATATATAATACCTTAAATATAATTATAACAGAAAAAATAACACGAACATGATGACGCATGACACAAATTTGTGAGTTATTTGAATAGTGTCAATTAAATTTGACAATTTCGGACACAACATGGAAAAAAATTAAAACACGACACGAAAAATAACATGAACAAACACAAATACACGAACGTGTCAAAATCTACATAAAACTAATTATTAACGTATAAAAATTTATATAAATTTATAATATTTTAAACACACGATAAAATAACACGAACATGTTACGGACATACAATTTTTCTCTAAATTGAATAATTATAACAAATTATGCAAAATATAAGATGTTGAGACACGACACGAACACACAAAATTTTCTCTAAATTGGATCACCATGACAAACTATGCAAAATATTTCGATGAATTGAAGCACGATACGAACACATGAAAAAAATAATTAAAATATGACACGACACGAAAATAACATGAACACAACACAAATACTTGAACGTGTCAAAATCTACATAAAATTAATTATTAATATGTAAAAATTTATATAAGTTTACAATACCTTGAATACAAAAAAAATAAATAATAATACGAATATGACACGAATGCACAAACCTTTCTCATTTTTTTCTCCTTCCTTCTTCTTTTTTCTTTTTTCTCTTATCTTTTTCTTTTTTCAAAAAAAAAAAAATGGCTTGCCCCGTGGCAAGCCATAGTTTTTAATTATGTTATAGATTATTGATTGGTTGGTATATTAAATAAGTCTGTTTATATGACGCACGAATGATATTATAAATTTATAATTGTCCAATCACAATAAAAATAATTATATACCATTTATCGGTGTGGGTAGACCTACTCATGGGTCGAGGCGCAACTCATTTTTTTTCACTTTACCTAGGTCCAGCTCGAGTTATTGTTTATTTATATTAAAAAAATAAAAGATCATTTTTATATAAATATTTATATTTTTTTTATTAAATTTAAATAAAAAATTATTTTTTAATGAGCAATCACTCAAAATCTTGTCTAGACCCGATTCAATACGGGTCGGACGGGCTACTCGACCTATGAATAGGTCTTGGTGTGGGTTCTAATTTCATATAAATTTTTAATGGACTCATATAATTTAAAATTGTGATTGGTTAATTGTAGTGCACAAATTATGGGGATATACTTCTATTTTTATATATCGTCGGTAAAGTTTTTAAACTCCAAAAACGAGGTTAAGAAATCGACAAATACTTTTTTGTTTTATTAATCATATATATAATATAACAAAATAAAGGTTACTGAATTAAATAAGATTAAAAGACAAATTTGTTACCATACTATAGGTGGATATTGAAATTTATCATTATACTTTATTTTGATTGATATTTGTCATTCTACTTTTGAGATTAGGGTAAATTTGACACTATACTTTAACTCAATATTGAATTTTGTCACTTTACTTTTATTTGATTGAATTTTGTTACTAAATTTTTATTTTTTATTGAATTGTGCCACTCAACTTTTGATTTTGGACGATTTGAAAAAAAACAAAATTAATAAAAAAGAATCTTCCTTCAAATATTTTATTTTAATAATTAATAAAAATATTAAAAATAAAGTTTATTTTATAAAAAATAAAATTCTATATCATTTTTTTTGTCTTTATTCTATTCTTCAAGCATTTTTTGTCTTTATTTTATTTTTATAAAATAAAAATTGTATTTTAATATTTTAATTTATTGTTGTTAATTATTAAAATAAAATATTTGAAGGGATACTTTTTTTTTTGGTTAAATTTTGTCTTTAAATCATTCAAAATCAAAATTGGGTGACAAAATTCAATAAAAATCAAAGTTTAGTGACAAAATTCAATCAAATGAAAGTATAGTGTCAAATTTGTCCTAATCTCAAAAATACAATGATAAATATCAATCAAAATAAAATATAATGATAAATTTCAATATCCACCTATAATGTAGTAACAAATTTGCCCTTTAACCCAATTAAATATGTTAACAAGAACATTTATGTATATCTTATAATGATGACACATAAAATAATTCTACATATACTATCAGATAAGTCATACTTACATGAACGCTTATGTGATTTATTTTAATGACACGTAAGATAATTTTTTAATTTTAATTGTCTACCAAATAATCTTAATCAACTTTTAAAAACTTCCAAATTATAAAAATAAATAAAATTATGCTTATGCAAGTTTTTCAATCTATAGTATATAAGCTTTATCTTGATTTATTTCAATCTATATAAGTTATAACATGATTTAAATCAAACAAAAAATATGACATGTGCAGCAATATAAGCATAAAATCTCAAATATGTTATAGAACATAAAATGTTTCTTTTATGATCATAAGTATTTCTCTTTATAAAGCATTAATATGCAAATATGTATCATATGATTAAAATCATATAAAAATCTATGATGAAGACCTCTATATATATAGAAGAGAGATTCATTTACACTAATGTAAAATTATATTAGTTTTATACGCTTTCATAATTTTTTATACGATTTATTTTTGTTTAATCCGATCATCATATTTCATATTCTATTTACGTAGATCATATACATCGAATTTCAAGCAGCAGTGGAAGAAATTAAGAAATATTAATAACTATTTTGTCTCTCTTTTCTCATGATTTAAAATAAAACACTACGCCAAAACTATTCTTAGACATCATTTTTTTTATAGCATTTCTCAAATGTTGTTAAAAATAACAAAGATAACACTTTGACAACATTTTTCATATTGCTGTTATATATTATAATGGCCAATAATTACAGCATTTTAAAAAAATTTAGAAGCATTTGGCATGTGCTATATATGTTATCATATAAAAATACTTTTGGGAACACTTATAATTGCTATCATTGAGATCTTTTGCAGCAATTGAAAAATGCATGCAAAAGGTCTTGAAAGGTTATTATAAAGTAAAAATAACAGCATTTTTAATAAGTGTTATTATAAATATATAAAAATGCTACTAAAGATATGAGGCTGCGGTCAATTATACAACATATGAAAAAATACTGTCTTATCTTACAATATTTATTTTTTTTAGTTTTCACAGCATTTCACAAATGTTATTATATGTTAAATTGACATAATGAAAAGATATCATTTCTCAATTTAAAATCACACCCATCTCATAATTTAAAATTACACAAATCTTAAATTACACAAACTTCTATCTTTATCACTTTTCAAAATGCCTTATTTTAGCTTTAAAAAAAAATCAAATATTGATATTATTTTCAATCTATAACAATGTATGGTGCTTCAATTTTTTATTTATTTCGTATTCAAGTTGCATGTCAAAGGTATATTTATTTTTGTGATTTTTTTTTTCTTTTTTCACTTTGACGATTTCATCTTCCCCAAATTATTATTCACACATTCCTTTTTGGTACACATTTTCTAACCATTTTAATTACTTTCAGTGTTTTGATCAGAATCAAAATTTAGTTAAGGAATGTCCATAATTTTTTATTATTCAATTTTATTTTCCCATATTATTGTTTATTCAATTCTTTTTTCTTTTTGGCTCACATTTTTTTTCGTGTTTTGAATAAAATTGTATTTTAATAAAAGTATGTTAATACTATTTTATGATGTAATTTCATAATCCCACATTATTTTTAATTTAATTTTTTTAACACATTTCCTAATCATTTTCATTTTTTTAGCATTTTGATAATATTTTTTTGTGATTTTTTTTATAATCATTTAGACTCGAGAAAGATATGCAATTGTAGACACTTAATTTTTTCCGGGCCCCTAAATCAGGTAATTTTTTTCCTTGTAATTTTTTAGAATGCAGAAAATCTCTTCTCAACCTACGGATGGTACTCCAAGACTTTGTTTAAGAGGTCAGCATGAAAAGTCAATCTGAAAACAGTTAAACCCAAAAAGTCAACCACTAAAAAAGTCAACCCTTAATCAAAATAAGATTTGAAGTTGAATTGAACAATGGTGAAATAATTTTGATAATCCGAGATTTACAACGAGAGATATAGAGTTCGGAAGATGGGTTATGAAAATTCAGTGAAAAGAAAATCCTAATTCGGTATATTTGGAGAAAAGTGCTTAAATGATCAAATTGGTCAAAATTGGAGGTTCTAAATGGAATATAATCAATGACTACGGGTATTGGAAAGGCCAATTGGAAACAGAACCAAAGGAAGAGTCAATTTGAAAGGAAAATCGAAAATTAGGGTTTTTTGGTGAATTTTGCAAGATTGAAGAAAACTACAGAGATGGCCAGATTCGGTAAAGTTGAAGCCCCTAATTGATGAATTGTGAGTAAACAAAGATAGCCCAAAGCTCAGTTTGAAGTAATTCCGAGAAAAGAGCCGGTTGGAGAAAAAATAGAAAAACGATGGAATTCCTGATATTGGAAAAAGGAAAAATCAAATCGGAGGGGAATTTGATCATAAAAATTGGGCGTTTTGGGACCAACTCCAATTCAATATATAACAAAGGCAATGGAAAAAGAAAATATGAAAATCGGACCTGTTTTGAGTAAAATTGAGGTTTTGGGGGTTAAAGGGCAATCTTGGAAAATTCGAGAAAAATAGGAAATGAACTCGAAAAATCACGAAAACCTCCAGATCTGAGTTTTATATTATTTGGAAAAGATTGGTGAAGAAAAATCCGGAACTGAAGCTCATTTGAAAAATGGCAAAGTTCGGGTGCACTAAGCTGAAATTCCAAAAGAAAATTTCGGGAAAAATAGGAAACGAGCTCGAAAAATTACCAAAACTTTCAGATCTCAATTTTATATTATTTGGAAGAGATTGGTGAAGAAAAATCCAGAATCGGAGCTCAAATGAAGAATGACAAAGTTGGGTGTACTAGTCCGAAATTCAAAAAAAAAAAATCGAGAAAAATAGAAAACGAGCTTGAAAAATTACCAAAACTTATAGATCTCAATTTTATATTATTTGGAAGATATTGGTGAAGAAAAATCCGAAATCGGAGCTAAATTGAAAAAGGCTAAATTTGGGAGGCACCAAACCGAAACTTTTAAAGAAAAATCTAGGAAAAATAGGAAACGGGCTCAAAAAATTATGAAAACTTCTAGAACTCAATTTTATATTATTTAGGAGGTATTGGAAAAATAAATCCGAATTTGGGGTCCTTTTGCAATTTAATTAAGTTTAGGGAGCTAAAGTGCAATTTTATCGAAGAAATCGAAGAGGGCCATTTTTGCAATTTAAAAAAAAAAAAGAAAAGAAGATGCTGGAATTTTAAGGGTCATTCAGCCAGTCCATAAAGAGGTGAAGGAATGTCTGAGTTCTCTCATCCAAGGGCCAAAATTGAATAGCAAGATGGTATTTTTATTTGATTGAGCCTTTGTGATCATGCCAAGTGGCCAAATGAATGAGAGAAAGGATGAGCACATTATGGTTAGGATTCTTGGATAGCTGGTTATGGTTAAGGACTGATCACTTCATCCTATGGTTGCAAATTCACATTTTTATCATATTTGATTAGTGGCCTTTGGATCTTGCTAGCTAGGAAAAAATGACAACATTTGAGACCATTCGGCTACCTATAAATAGATGGAGGTTTTCATTCTTTTAGGAGGTTTTTTTGGCTGAGTAGTTTCATGTATGAGCAATAGCTAAGTGGTAGAAAAACAAAGAAAATTTTTGAAGAGAAGGAAGCTTGAAAGATAGCTTTGAAAGATGCCTTTTGGCACCTAACTCTTACATTTTTCTTTCTATTTCTACGTTGATTTGCTCATTGTCCATGTGATTTATTGTTATTTTATTATGAGATAAAGGTTTTTAAAACTTCCTTTTAAGGCTCCTATCTTGTGTTTTCATAATAAATATCAAAAATAATTTTTTTACTACATTTTTCAAGTTGGCTGAATGCCTTCCTTTATGTGTGATTGATTGCATTGTGTTTGATTTTATTCCTATGTTGGTTGTGGCAGGTTAGTTTGTTTTGATGATTTAGCTTTCTACAATAATCAAAATATGGAGTTCATTTCTACTTTCTTTACTTACTTACTCTTATTTTTTTTGTTTTTATCATTTATTTTTATGTCTACTTGCTTTATTTACTAACTTTAATTTTCTGTTTTCATTATATCAAGTCATTCATGATTTGCATTATTACCATGCCATATCTTTGTGTATTTGCCTAGCTATATATATTTGCATTTTCATCATGATTATTTGGTTATCATGTTTTCATTTATGTTTTGCATATTTGCCATGCCATTTGTTTGTGTTATTGCCTTGCCATATTCTCACACTTTCAACATGACCATTCGGCTACCATGGGTTTTTCTTGCCTTGTGTATTTTCATTTTCATCTTGATTGTTTGATTACCATGCTTTCATTCATGCTTTACATTATTATGCCATGTTATTGTGTATTTGTTTTGCCATGTTCTTGCATTGTTATTATGTTCATTTGGTCATTATATGTTCATGTTACTTTCATGCATATTTATATGTCATATTAGGCATTAGGTCATATTATATTTCCATGCATATTCTTATGACATTTTAGGCATTAGGTCATCTTTGTATGCCATGCATATTTTCATGTTATTAGCTCTTAGGTCATCTTGTATTTTCATGCATATTTTCATGTTCATTAGGTCTTAGGTTATTATTTATTGCCATGCATATTTCTATCTCATATTAGGTCTTAGGTTATCATTTATTGCCATGCATATTTCTATCTCATGTTATGCATTAGGTCATCTTTTATGCCATGCATATTTCTATGTCATTTAGGCATTAGGTCATGCATATCATGCATTTAACTTGCTGTTTATTCATGCATTTCATCTCATCCAACTTGATTTTTGACTTAAGCCAATCAATGGCTCAAACCCAAGCTCTCATGAGCATGCTTGTGAAAAATTAAGATGTTGTCAAGTTGGATTTTCTACCTTCGTGATTTTTTTTCATTAAGCAATTCTTGTTCAAATTTTTAGAAATTTTTACCACTAATTGTAGGACCTTAGAGGAGTCTCTCATATTTTTATTCTAATTTTTGAACTTTTTATCAAAGGTTTAAAAATGTTATTAGGTTAAACAGTTTTTCACCCAGTGTTCTGACTTTCATGAATTTTCGGATAGTTCATCCTTAGTCCAAAAATTAATATGATTTTTCTCATAGAGGTCAACATGTTATGAGTCTCCGATAATGTTTTCACATTTTTTTTAAAAAATTTTAAAATAGGTAAAAAATCACGTTTTAAAACTGATTAGAAAAGTCAGATTTGTTTTCAAGAAGAAAATAATTTTTTGTTTTGGTTAAGGAATTAAGAGGGGGATGATTTAGAATAATAGATACTGTCCTAGGTTAATTTCTAAGTCATTTTAATCCTAAAATTTGATTTTATAAAGGTTGGGTCAAGGGTGGTCAACCCGGGTTTTCAAAATTAGGAAAATAGAGCCTTTTTATAGGGGGGTTTCGGCCATGGTGCCATTTTCATCTAAAAAATTTCAAATTGTTTTCAATCCAATCACAAAGTATTTTTGATTTAGAAAAATCTGATTTAAGTCTTTTCCTAAGGTAGTCGGATATCTTTTTAGGTATACGGATGTCCTTATTTAAAGGAAAAAATACACTCTCATGCATTGCATTTTCCATGTTCATGCATATTATATGATATATGATTTTTGCTATGAATATTTCTATGGTAATGTTATTGTTTTGATTTAGATTTCATGGTGATTGTCATGGTGGTTATATGGTTATGGATATTTTATGTTATTCTATGCTTTTTGCTTAGTCATTAATTATTTTGCCATATATTTAGGGTTTATTATGTTCATGCATTGTTTTTTCATTTACATGCATATTTTATTATAATGTTATTTTAAGTTTCTTATCATGTCATGTTATTAAATTATGCCATGTCATTTATAATATACTATGTCATTTAGATGTTGCCATGTTATTTAGATTATACTATGTCATCTAGATTTTGCTATGTCATCTTTTACCATGTCATACATGTTCATATTCATTTTTTTAAAATGTTTTTTAAACATATAATGATTTTCAATAAAAATAAAGATATTTTCGAGTTAAAATAATTCATGAGTTCTCTTCCGGATTTACTCAGGAGGATATCATCAATTATCATTAATAAAGCAATATTTTTCTTTCAAAAAATGAAAATGATTCGGACATTTTCCAAATAATTAATTTTTTTTTTATATTTTGTCGGGGAATATAGAAAAATTTTGAACTAATAAATTTCGTATCATTTTTAATTAAAAATGGAATTATACTTCTTTAAATTGGGAATTATTTTGAAATGCCAAATCTAAAACTGATTTTTACCAAGACTTAAGATAACACACGATTAATAAGGTACCGTTTTATACGGGCGCTCTGGGGTGCTAATCCTTCACCGCACTTAATCGATTCCCGAACCCGCTTCTTTGATTTCTCTGGTTTAAAAGCGCAGACTTTGAAATTATTTTTAAAAATATTTTAATTAATTTTAAAATATTTTACAAAATCAGTTTTAATAGGTGGCCGATCACACCTAGCAAAAAAGATTGGTGGCGACTCTATTTCTTTTTCGAGGTTATTTTCAAACCCTCATTTTATTTCAAGAGAAATTAAGTCATCTTTTCCTCTGTTTTTCTCAATGTCACGCTTAAGGAGTAAAATATCTCGTGATGAGACTTTATATTTTTTAGGTTTCGACAGCTTGGTGACTCCACTGGGGACTAATTAGAGAGTCAGGCCTAGAATTAGTCGTGTGTTATCAAAGTCTTGGTTTTGTTGATTTTCATTTGGTATTTAATTTTTAATTCCCACATTTTTCAATAGTAAGAAGGATTTTGGAAAATAATAAAATGTTTTTGAATATGTCCATACTCATGTGCATGCATATTATTAATGTTCTCTGGTTATTTTGTTGCGTATAATTGTTCTTTGCTTAACTGATGCTTTATGTTGTTTTATCTTATCGGGGTGTTTAGAATAAGGGTTATAGAATAGGTGATGAAAGGTTTGTTTTGTTCCTCTACACACACTACACCTGCATTTGCATAGCATGAGCTCTCTACCTGGGTTCCATCATTTTTAAGTAGGAGTAAAGTAACTACGCCTTCGTGATTGACCCTCCGTATGGGCTAGTGAAACACTTTCAGAGTATAAAGTACCTAAAGCCTTCATGATTGATCCTCCGTATAGGCTTAGGAAAATATACTCTAACGAATTGAAT
The DNA here is from genome assembly GCA_030761205.1 of Fremontodendron californicum. NCBI lineage: Eukaryota > Viridiplantae > Streptophyta > Magnoliopsida > Malvales > Malvaceae > Fremontodendron > Fremontodendron californicum. Next base: position 30,308,108 of record JAULJL010000005.1, read on the forward strand.
CCGCTTTTATCGGAGTGCCTTACTAGCCTTCACCGGCGACAGTGAGGAATAATTCGGGGCTTTTAGAACTAATTCACCTTCATATAGTGAACCTAGGCAAAGCCATGCTGAAGAAGCTAGGAACACATGGAGGAATGCTTCTAATCTTTTGCCATTTATTTATGTGTTCTGAATAAACATTGTAGATCGGGCAACGATGAACGTACATCGCCCATAATAAATGTGATAATCCACCCCAAATGCACCATGATGCCTATAGAGGTAGATACTATTGGGGCACATGTTCATTAACATTTTCACTTTGAATTGATGATTGTACCCTTGTACTTGCTTTGTTTCTTTTCCACACACATCATTTGTAATAATACCGAAACCTAGTGTTTTTGGGTTATTTTGAAAAAAATTCTTTTTTAGGTGTTTCTAAAAAAAAGAGTTTTTATTTTATGAAACTTTTTCTCCTTTGAAAAAGAATAAAGAATGATATTAAGATCTTATTTTCCTTGATGTTTTTATTTGCATTCTTTGCATAACATACACATTGTTTGAGCAATTATAAATATGAAAATTCATCTCTTCAAGCATCTTCGCATTTTGTACATTTCATGCATTAATCATCATAATATTCATGCATATAAGAATAGAGCATGTACATTCATAATTGTATTCTTGATCTCATATGTCAATTTCATTTGCATGAAGGGGTTTGATATATGAGGAATGAATCGGAGGAACGATTGGGTGCTTTGGAACGCAATCAAGAGGAATTTGGACATGAAATCCGAGAGGTGAAAAAACAACTTGTCAAATTGATGAAAATGGTTGAGGATATGGGTAAAAGTAAAAGGAAACTTTCTCAAGGCTCTTCATCGCCTTCGGATCAACCAACACCATCAGGTCCAGAACATACAATCCTTGCTGGGTCCTGCACTTGTAAATGCCACAAAGGTTTGAACCCTGATGAAATTGTGGACAATGTTGTGAAAATGACTAAAACAGAGAACCTGATACCAAAGATAGGAACTTCAGATCCCAAACTATCCCTGCAATTTGTCCTAGGTCCAAACCAGTATCCTCACTCTACTATGGTCCAATCGTCCACTGGGATGACCACTACGGGATCCCCGGGTCCCACTCTATCACCACCAATTGGTAGTTCATATTTTTTACCTCATCAAGCACATTATCAAGCATCTGGGATAAGAACCTCGAACTATGTACAACCTCCAAGGGTCCCGTGTCCAAATCCATACCCTTACCATGTTGTTCAGTTGCCTTTCCATGCAAACACTCCGGTTCGAGTCTTTGCGCCACCATCAAATGCTCCGACCCCTAGGCCATGTGTGACCAAGAAATAATCCAAGAAGAAGATCCAAAGGTATTATGACTCCATTCCAATCAGCTACCAAGAGCTTCTCCCTATATTGGTACAATATCACTTGGTTGCCTATGTACTATTAAAACCCCTGTTACCACCATATCCCAAGTGGTATAATCCAAATGCAAGATGTGATTATCACTGCGAAATTACTGGGCATAGTATTGAAGACTGTTAAGCCTTCAAAAGGAAATTACAGTCTCTTATAGATGTCAAGTGGATCGATCCAACGACACTGATTAATGGAGGACTGGGGAAGAGTAATTAGGGTCGGGAAATTAATAATGTAATAGGATTTTGTCTTTTCAGTAGTCGGCTCTTATAGCTTTAGGATATTGGGAAAAATAAAGTGCTCGTAAAGACAGTTCTAACCACTGCTCAGATTTTGTAAACATGGTTTATACCTTGTGAACATTGACATGGGAATGAATTGGTTATGCTTCAAATTTATGAGATGTTGATGATAAGTTCCTCCGATTCTAATTTCCTCTGTGGTATCTTTCCCTTTGCATTTTGCATCCGATCAATTATTTGTCATACCATACATTTCATTCATACATGCATCTTGGTGGTATCAAGTTGCATTCATGACAAACATAACCAGCATGATTTATCTGTATATGTTCATGAATTAATTTGTCTATTCTTTACATGCATCATATGGATATCGTGTTGCAGTCATAGTATATAGGATCGTTTATTGGAAAATACATCTCGAACATACATGACATATATTCATGCGTTGATTCGTTTATTCTTTGCTTGCATCATGTTGGCATCGTGATTGCATTCATAACATACATGGTTAGCATGTTCCCACTGTATATGTCCATACATCACTCTGTTTATTCTTCACGTACATCAAATGACATTTATGGCTCATGCATCATGAAACATATTTGGGGGGATAAAACAAAAATTGGCTTGCCTATAAAAGTTTTTGAAGAAATTTCCATTTCAAATCAGAGGTATAAGAAACACTGAGCATCTGCATGACACAGGCCAGAGCTATGGAGAATGAACAAGCTGTCTGAATGGAAAGAATGGAAAGGGCACAGAAAGAATTGCGAGAACAAATAGCAAAATCTCAAGCAGAATCTAGAGATCAAATGACTAAACTGATGGAGCTGGTGTCCGTCGCAATCAAAGGAAAGGGATACACTGAAAACTTGACCCCCAAAAGAAGGGTCGAGGACTCAAAGGGATCAGAATGAAGTCGTAATGTTAGGTACCCAGTCTTTTCAGAACACAGTTAATCCCGTCAACGTCCTGAACTCAGATGATCCAGCTGAACAAGCAAAGTTGAAAATGATTGCGGTGAATGAGGTTGAGTTGGCAAATTCCCAAGGGAAATATCAGCTGTTAGAGGAAAGGCTCCGGGCAGTAGAAAGTACAGATGTATTTGGGAGTGTAGATGCGAAAGAACATTGCTTGGTCCCCGATTTAGTCCTTCCTCCTAAATACAAGGTTCTCAATTTTGAGAAATATGATGGGACAATCGATCCGTCAGCCCACATCACTATGTTTTGCCGAAAGATGACGGGCCATACAGATAATGATAAGCTTCTGATCTACTGCTTTCAGGATAGCCTCAGCGGGTCCGCAGTTAGGTGGTATAATTAGTTGAGCAAGGATCAGATTCGCTCTTGGAATGATCTGGCTAGGGCTTTTCTAAGCCAGTACAAGCATATGATCGATATAGCGCTTGACCGTCTCTCCTTGCAAAATATGGAGAAAAGAGCTACTGAGAGCTTCAAAGAATATGCTCACCAGTGGATGGACATGGCTGCCCAAGTACGACCGCCTTTGACATAGAAGGAAATCATCATCCTTTTTGTGAACACACTATGGGCCCCGTACTACGATAGACTCGTCGACAATGCCTAGAAGAATTTTGTGGATATGGTAATCTCAGGGGAGATGATTGAGAATGCTATCAAGGATGAGAAACTTGAGGGAGAAAGAACATTCAATGCCGAGAGAAATGGGGCATCTAGAAAGAAAGTCCAAGCTATGGGAAATTTCGTCCCATATCCCTAATCCCCTTCATACCAATCATGTTACCCTACCAAGGTATCTCTAAGCCTTTATCTTTACCTACCAACCCAAGCACCTAATCTTATACCAGTCCTTGCAACAAGGCCTACTTCCAAAAAATGACCGCGGGACAACCAAGAAATAATTCCAATCCCAATCCCTGACCTGTTGCCATTACTAATAAAGAATCAGTACCTTACCTCTGTGCCTTTGAAAACAGCTAATCCATCAGCAAGGAATTATGATCCTGACAGCAAGTGTGACTATCACCTGGGGGTAGTTGGGCATTCAAATGAAAAATGCAGACAACTGAAGGAAAGGAGGTCTTATCCATGATGGCATTGACATCGGAGCTTATCGATCAGTGGAAGTTCGCTTTGCAGTAAATCAGTTTCTTTCGGGGTTTTAGAAAGAGAATTACTACTTTTGAAGGATATCAACAGGAGCATTTTGATGCATGTAGTTTCATACCTCATGATGAAAACACCTGTCTCATGTCGACATTCATATGACTTAAATGAATTTTGAATTTTAAATACTTTGTGTTTATTGTGTTTTAACAATAATTTGAATTTGCAAAAATAAGCATTAAGGAAATTCTAATAATGGATAGTCTCGAGAATATAGATGATCATTGTTAGAAATGATCCAATGCCCTCTCTCCTCTCTTTTAGGCTTTCCTATGCCAAAGTCCCTTGAACTAAGACCACTTGAAAGACCTAATGCTTCAAAGAACATGAATGATTGAACTTCATAAACCATTGCCACTACAAAATAAGCAAAGATGTAGATATGAGTTTAGGCTATAAGCAAAGGAACAAAATTTTTGAAAATTTTTCAAGCTCCTTGGAAACCAGAACAAATGAGACATTCTTTCAAGAATCCAATATCATGGTAATTTGGTATGTGTCAAGGATGTGCTAAAACCATTTACAGCTTTTCTAATAAAACACCAATTACCCAAACATCACTTCATGATTGACACCTCAGGGCACAGTGACCAAACCAGATTATCCCACGTCCCAGAGAAAACCAGTTTTGATTCATATTTTCTTTGTCATTTCAAACAAACCCAAGATTGAAACTAAACCTTTTCAGTATAGACTTAGACTTGCGATGTTCCTCATTCTCATGGTTAATCAAATTGGGGCATCATATGTAGAAATGATGAATACATGGTGAATAAGGATGGATTAATGCATGAATCATTGGGGCATACGACAAAAAAAAAAGAAGAAGAAGAAAAATTGTGATATCATGCATATGAGAATTCGGGTGATTCCGAAGTGCAAAATGAAATTCTAATTATCTATTCCCCCTGGAGATTGCTTTTCAATGAGAATATTTATGCTTGATATGAGAAATGGCCATCTTTCATAGCCCTTTCACAAAAAGAAATTATCCATAGTCACCCCTTTTGAGCCGAAAGAATTCCTTCTTCTTTGAACCCTGATCAAGGATCACCCTCTACACTCGGGTGCAAATGCGAGGAGAGATCTTCTCAAAAATCATGGAGAAGTAAGTCTTAACTCAAATGCAGATACAAAGCAAATTGGGCGCCAAAATAAATACGGGTTGACTCTATTGAAATGAAGCAAAAGGAAAAGGGAAAAAGGTGGCGAAATGAAAGCCAAGAACAAAAAAAAAAACACTCGAAAAATGTGTGAAAAAGTATGGCGAAATGGAAACCAAAAACAAAGAAGAAAATGAGCAAAAGTCGAAAAAGAAAGAAAAGTCAAAAAGGGACAAATGCTTCAAAAGGGAATCCTCCTCAAGAAATAATCCTTGATCTGAATACCCTCAAACACATATTTTGGGCCCATTTATCCTTTCTTTCTGAACCCCGAACCATGTCCTAAATTACGTATCGCAACCTAAAAAATAACAAGTCTCACGCAAGACTTTATTATTCGTTAAACGTGACATATAAAAAAAACGAGGAAAAGTCGACTTAATTCCTCTTGAAAAATGAAGGTTTTGAAAATGACCTTGAAAAAGACATGGAGTCGTCACCAATCTTTTTTAGCTAGATGTGATCGGCCATTTATTAAAACCGATTTTGTAAAACATTTTAAAATTAATTAAAATATTTTTAAAACCAATTTTAAGTATGCGTTAAAAACCAGAGAAAATCGAAGAATCGGGTTCGGGACTTGGTTACGTGTGGGGAAGGATTAGCACTCCCACAATGCCGGTATAAAACGGTACCTTATTAATCGTGTATTATCTCAAGTCTCGGTAAAAAGTCAGTTTTAAATTTGGTATTTTTAAATTAATTTCCAATTTAAAGAAAAATAATTCCATTTTTAATTGAAAATGATACGAAATTTATTAATTCAAAATTTTCTTATATTTCATGACAAACGTGGCAAAATATAGAAATTTTTATTTATTTGGAAAAATTTTCGAATCATTATCGTTTTAAAGAAGATATTCTGTTATTAATGATAATTGATGATATCCTCCCCAACAAACCCGGCAAAGAACTCATGAATTATTTTAACTCGGAAATATCTTTATTTTATTGAAAATCATTATCTTTTTCAAAACATTTAAAAAATATATATGAACATGAAAATGTGTGACATAGTAAAGATGATATAACAAAGTCTAGATAATATAATGCAACCTAAATGAGATGATAAATGGCATAGCATAATCTAAATGAAATGAAATATCATAAGTATCATGATACATTCTAAATGAAATGAAATATCCTAAATGAAATAATATATTCTATATGAAATGAAATGACCTAGGTAACATGATATATTCTAAATGGAATAAAATGATTTAAATGACATGGCAATTTTAAATGATATGGCATATTCTAAATAATTAAACCTAAATGACATGGAATATAATCTAAGTGACATGAAACATAAAATAATGCTATCATGGAATATATATGAAAATAAAAATAATAATGCATGAATATAATATATGCTAAATGATGTGACAAAAATAAATGACTAAATAAAAAACATAGGATAACATGAAATATTCAAGACCATATAACAAACAATAATCATCATAAAAAGTGAATCAAAATAATAATAATAATAATACCATAGAAAAATATCATAGCAAAAACAACATATTACATAAAATGCATGAACATGGAAAATGTAATGCATGAAAATGTATTTTTTTTTTCCTCTAAATAAAGAAATCCGCATATCTAAAAAGATATCCGGCTACCTTAGGAAAATATGTCAAATTAAATTTTCTAAAACAAAAAATTTTGTGATTGTTTGAAAACAATTTTAAAACTCTTGGATTAAAAATAAAACTCTAGCCAAACCCTTTTAAAATGGTTCTAATTTCCTAAGTTTAAAATCTCGGACTTGACCATCCTTAATCCAAGGTTTATAAAATCATTTTTAAAGTTTAAAACGGCTTAGAAACTATCCTAAGACAGTAGCTAAAACTTTTAACCAACCCCCTATAAATGCCTTAGCCAAATTCAACAATTGTTTTTCTTTTGAATTCAAATCTGCCTTTACTGTCCAGTTTTAACACACGATTTTTTAACCTATTTTTAAAAATTAAAAAAAAAACTCTAAAAATAATACTGGAGACTCAGAACATCTAAAACTACACGATAAAAAATTGGATTAATTTTTTGATTAAATATGACTACCCAAAAAAATCGGGAAAGTACGAGTATTTGGTGAAAAACTGTTTTGCTAAAACACATTTTTTTACCTTCGATAAAATCATTTAAAAATCAAAGTAAAAATGTTGGAGACTCTCCTAAAGACCTACAAACAGTAGATAAAACTTCTAAAAAACTTGGACAAAAATTGGCTGAGTAAAAAAAATCACAAAAGTAGAATAATCAATTTGACAACTCTTTAATTTTTCACAAGTATGCTCAAGTGAGCATGACTTTGAGCCATTGATTGGCCTAACTCATAAATCATGTGGCATGACATGAAATGCATGAACATATAGCAAATATGATGTATGAAGTGTATGATTTAAAACCTAAATGACATGAAAAATGCATGGCATAGTAAATATGGCCTAGACCTAAACTAAACTTGCATGACATTTAATGCAACTTAGGTCTAAAATGCATGGCAATGTAAGCAAAACCTAGACGTAGAGAATGCATGGCAATAACACAAAACACATAACATTCTAAACTAAAATACACAAAAACAAAGCATGAAAATGCAAACAAGTCAACAAACAAGATGAAAATACACATGCAAAGCAAAGAGAAGGAGGGTAGCCGAATGCTCCCAAGCCAAAATGAGTATGGCATTTTCACAAACATTTAACATACTAACATGCAAGATACATAAACTTATGGCATGAAAATGCAAACCTATCAACTAACATGATGAAAATACACATACAAAGCATAGGAAATGGGGGAAGCCGAATGGTTCTATGTCAAAATATAAAATGCAAACATGGCATCATACAAGGTATGATACATGAGAAAAATGCAAAATATTATCAAGGAAAACACAAGGGCCGAAACTTACAAGGAAATATCATGAAAAAAATAAATATAAAAGCAAATATAGCATAAAAAATGTAAAGAACATGAACAAGATAAACATACACATGCAAAGAAAATAACAAGAAAAATTAGTAAACAAAACAAGGAAAGTTAAGCTCTATGGTTGGTACAAAATGGGCATAGCCTCTCCCCTAACCATAATCACTTGATCTTGTCAAGATCATGAAGCCTTTCCATTTCAAAAAATCAAAAAATAAACCATGATAATCAACAAAAATAGAGGTGAGCTTCATGGTTGGTAAAAATGGGCATAGCCTCTCCCCTAACCAAGGTCACTTGATATGTATCAAGATCATGTAGCCATTTCAACCTCTTTTGCTTCATTTTTTGTAAAAAATCAGAACATTAAATACTTAAATAAAACTTTCAAAATTATTTTCCCCACAACAACATGCAAAGAAAAAAAAAGGAAAATCAAGGCAAGCATTCATGTCAAATTTGGCCAAGCAAAAACCTTGTAAAAAAATTTTGTTTTCAACCATTTTTGATGAAGAAGAAAAGATGAAAACTTAAGTAAACATTTTAAAACTTTGATTTCTATGAGAAATGTAGTAGGAAAAAAAATGGAAAATCAAGAAATCAATATGGAAAACAAGAAGAAAACCAAGCTAGAGCTAGGTAGAAATGACTACCTTCAAGCTCTTTTTAAAAAACCTTTCTTTCCTTTCTCTCGAAAACCTCTTCTTTGCTAAATTAGCTACTGCCCTCCTCTTTCAAATGACCTAGCCTATATGAAAAAAAAAAAAACAAACATTCCCCTTTACCTTTCCTCTTGGTCGGTTGGCATCTTCACCCTTGGATGATTTTTGCACTTTTTCTCCTCCAATTTTGGCCCTTAGATTAGGATTCTTTCATGACAACATAAAAATGTCATCTTTCCAATTGATAGCAGCCCTTAAGATGTGTACTCATCCCTTCTAATAACCTCAGCCCTTAGATGAAATAAGGATACAATCCCATGCTCTCCCTTGCTTGGCCGAATGAATGCCAACCCTTGGATTCATTGTGCTCATCTTTCTTCTTCCATTCTTGTCCATTGGATGAGGATTCTTTCATGACAAATAAAAATGTCATCTTGGCATCTAATCTTGGCCATTGAATGGTGCATTCAACTTTTCTACAAGGCACCTAAGCCATTGGATGAAAGGGACCATTTGCAAGGTACTAGTGGAAGCATTTTGAGCTTGATAGTGTCTAAGGAATTAAATTGATCAAGCTTCCTTCTTCTCCTCTATGCTGGCCGACCAAGGGAGGAATTATCTCAGCAAATCCTTCATCTTTCATATTTTCCTCAATCACAAATTGGCCCCTTTCGGTTTCTTCGGTACAATTACCTTTTTGACCCCCGAACCTAAATAAATAGCAAACGGCCTCCGAATTCAAATTTTATTTTTTAATACTTCCAAAATAATAAAAAATTGAATTCTGCAAGTTTTCAAAAAATTTCGACCCGATTTACGATTTTTTTGGATTTTTCTTCCAAAATTACCTTTTTATGCACCCGAACTTTCACCATTATTAAACAAGCTTTGAATCTAGATTTTTCTTCACCAATCTCTTCCAAATAATTTAAAAGTGTGATCTGGAAGTTTTCATAATTTTTGGAGCTCATTTGCTATTTTTTAAGGATTTATCTGCTTGATTTCCTACATAGTGGACTCAGGATTTGGCCATTTTGCAAACGAACTCCGAATCCATATTTTCTTTCGTCAATCTCTTCCAAATAATTTAAGAATGAGATCTGCAAATTTTCAAAATTTTTGGATCTCATTTGCTATTTTTTCGGGATTTATCCTTTTGAATTTCTGCATAGTGGGCCCGGGATTTGGCCATTTGCAAACGAACTCCGAATCCAGATTTTCTTTTGCCAATCTCTCCGAAATGATTTAAGAATGAGATCTGCAAAGTTTCAGAATTTTTGGAGCTCATTTGGTATTTTTTCTGAATTTTCCAGTTTTGCCTTTTTGCCTCCGAGTCTCGGTTTTGCCCAAAACAAGTCTAATTTTCAGATTTTCTTTTTTCGTGCCTTTTTCATATACTGAATTGGAGTTGGTCCGAAAACACCCAATTTTTACAATCAAATTCCCTTCCATTTTGATTTTCCCTCTTTTCAGTATCGGGAACTTTCTCTTTTTTTCGTTTTTCCTCCAATCGGCTTTTTTCTCGAAATTTCTTCAAACTGAGCCTTGTGCCATCCTTGTTTAATCACTCCTCACCAATTAGGGGCTTTAGTTTTACAGAATCAGGCCATTTCTGTAATTTTCCCAAATTTCACCAAAATCGCCAAAAACCCTAATTCTCGGTTTTCTTCCGAATTGACTTTTCTTTCAGTTTTTCTTCCAAGTAGCTTCTCCATTACCCGTAGTCAGTGCTTATCGTTCCTTTGGAACCTTCAATTCCAACAAATTTGATCGTTTAAGCATTTTCCCCCAAATTTCTCGGAATAGGGTTTCCTTTCTACTAAAATTTCGTAACCCAACTTCCGAACTCCATATCTTTCAATGTAGATCTCGGATCATCAAAATTCTTTCACCATTTTTCAATTGAACTTCAAATCTTGATTTTGAAAGTGGGTTGACTTTTTTAGTATTTGACTTTTTGGGGTTGACTTTTTGGGGTTGACTTTTTTCAAGTTTGACTTTTTATGCTTGACTTCTTAGACTAAGTCTCGGAGTACCACCTGCAGGATGAGAAAAGTCTTTTTGCATTCTGAAACATCAATTTATTAAGAAAACATACTTGATTTAGTGGTCCGGACAAAATTAGATGTCTATATTACGTACTTTAAAAGTTCATTTTGATCAAGCACGAATATTTAACTTAAAGGGTTTTTCCTCAGATTTTATCCCATCTCATCGAATTATCATTTCACTTTGAAAGAATTTAAAATTCTCAAGTGCAAAGTATAACAACAACAAAAAGAGAGAAAGAATGGGAGGGCAAAAACCTAAAAATAGGCGGTCTAGAGTAAAATAGGAATTTTTGACGTCATCTATGTCAGTACCGATGCCACAACAAAAGAAGTGGTCATCGAGGAACATCTAGGAATTCTTGAACCTTCTAAATTGTTAGCTCTCATTCGGAGGATTGACTTCAAAAACTGAGACTTTTTCCCCCTAAAATCAACTTCCAGTTTGAACATCCCGGACGATTTTGACGTTGGTCAAAACACCATGATTTGGAAACTAAAAGAATGTTGAATTTGTTTGATTCTCAAGGAATTCGTAATTTATAAAACCTGTTTCATTTGTGAGCCTGAAAGAGACGTACATTTTTGTTGTGAAATTTTCTTCGATCAACCAAAATCCTGTTGTATCAAGTCTTTCAATTCAAGTTGAAAAACCCAGATTGACACTTAGGAAAATTTCTAACAGTGATCATCAGTTTTTAAGAGATTCGTACATCACACATTGTGGGGTTAATATTTTTGGCTCAAAATTTTGTCATTAAGTGAGTAAATTTTTTCAAAATGATAAAACAAATAAAAATATTTTGAAATAACCATTTTTTATATTGACATGAGATAAGGGTTTTTCTAATCAAAAGTACGGGACTACTGAGGTAGATCTTGACTCCTGGAAATGTGAAGAAGGAATGAACATCTGGCTTAGACTTCTGTCGGTAAGAGTCTGAAAACAATTGGGGCAAAGAGATTGCCAAAGACTGAAAAGAAAATGATCACTTATGGGGCACGAAGTGTTCAAGATACACTCTGATTTGAAAAGGAAAGGCCAAGCCAAAGTCTAGAAAAAAACAATCAAGGGCACTTGCATCATTCATGAGCACCTGCTTTTTTTGTTTTTTGAGCTTTACATCTGCACCGTGTCAGCAAACATTTGCATCATTCATGGGTATTTGCATTTGCACTATTCCATGAGCATCTGCATTCTATCTTTACATTTACATCTTCATCGATATTTGCATTTGCGTTATCTCAAGCAATTGCATCTTTTCTAGGATTATTGCATATTCTTTATTGTAGATGCAATTACACCATTTATAGACCACTTACATGAATACAATTCGTAGGGGCATTTGCATCTTTTTATGAAGCATTTGTATCATTATTGATCTTCGCATTTGTATCATTTAGAAGCATCTTGCACACTGCTAATCTTTGCATTTGCACTATTCAGAAGCATTTGCACAATGCCAACCTTTGCATCTGCATCATTCTATGAAGTAGTTACGTCAATGTTAATCTTTGCATTTGCATCATGTCGAAGCATTTTGCCCACTACTAGTCTTTGCATTTGCATCATTCCGAAGCATTTGCACAATGTCGATCTTTGCATCTGCATTGCCACATGAAGTAGTTGCGTCAATGTTGATCTTTGCATTTACATCATTCAGAAACACTTGCATCTTATTTAATATCTGCATCTGCATCAAGAAAAATTTGCATTAGTCTAAGACATTTGCATTTGCACCATGAAGCATTTGCATCTCATTCAATATCTGCATCTACATCAAGAAGCATTTGCATCAATCCAAGACATTTGCATTTGCAATATGAAGCATGTGTATCTTGTTAATCTCTGCACCTGCATCATGAAGCATTTGCATCAGTTAAGGATATTCGCAGCTGCATCAAGAAGCATTTGCATCCTCTCAAAACCTTCAGGTTAATTTTCAATAATTTTTCAAAATCATGGAAAAGACCTCCGGGCACAATTATTCAAAATCCATGGATAAGACCTCCGGGCACCATATTCAGAAAATACCCTTGGTTCCGCCCAAGTCATCTCTTTCAAAATTATCTACGGTTTCTCCTGGATAACATTTCGACTTTTGGGCCGCCCAAGTCATCTCATTGAAAATTATCTACGGTTTCACCTAGATAACTTTTTCGACTTCTGGTTTCGCCCAAGTCATCTCTTTGAAAATCATGGATAAGACCTTCGGGCACAATTTTCCAGATCACGGATAAGACCTCCGAGCACCATTTTAAACGACTTCCGGGCATAATTCTCAGATCACGGATAAGACCTCCGGGCACTATTTTTTAAGACCTCCGGGCACAATTTTCCAAATCACGGATAAGACCTCTGGGCACTATTTTTAAAGACCTCCTCGCATAATTCTTAGATCACGGATAAGACCTCCGGGCACCTTTTTTAAGACCTCTGAGCATAATCCTCAGATCACGGATAAGACCTCCGGGCATAATTTTCCAGATCATGGATAAGACCTCCGGGCACCATTTTTAAGACTTCCGGGCATAATTTTCTAGATCATAGATAAGACCTCTGGGCACCATTTTTAAGACCTCCAGGCACAATTTTCCAGATCTTGGATAAGGACATCGTCGAGGTATTTTCTTCTCTTGCAAATCGAACTCATTTCCTTAAGACGGGTCGAGCCTTGATTAGTCAAGAAACTCAATTTAAGGATAAAATCTTCTATTTACAGCTTTTAATAAAAAATAATGAATGAAGAAAATGAAAATGAAGAAAATTCTATTTCCTTTTGTTTACATGTGATTTCACTAACCGGATAAAATTATTGTCTATTTATCTTTGCCTGATTCTTGATTCTCAGCAATAGCCAAAGAAGGGTAGCTATAGACACCTAATTTTGTCCGAGCCCCTAAATCAAGTAATTTTCTTCCTTGTGATGTTTTAGAATGCAGAAAATCTCTTCTCAACCTGCGGATGGTACTCCAAGACTTTGTTTAAGAGATCAACATGAAAAGTCAATCGAAAAAATCAACCCCAAAAAAGTCAACCTTAAAAAGTCAACCATTGAAAAAGTCAACCCTTAATCAAAATCAAGATTTGAAGTTGAATTGAACAATGGTGAAATAATTTTGATAATCCAAGGTCTACAACGAGAGATATAGAGTTCGGAAGATGAGTTATGAAAATTCATTGAAAATGAAACCCTAATTCAGTAAATTTGGTGAAAAGTGCTTAAACGATCAAATTGATCAAAATTAGAGGTTCTAAATGGAATATAATCAATGACTACGGGTATTGGAAAGGCCAATTGGAAACAGAACCAAAGGAAGAGTCAATTTGGAAGGAAAACATGAAATTAGGGTTTTTGGTGAATTTTGCAAAATTGGAGAAAATTGCAGAGATGGCTCGATTCGGTAAAGTTGAAACCCTTAATTGATGAAGAGTGAATAAACAAAGATAGCCTAAGGCTCGGTTTGAAGTAATTCGGAGAAAAGAGCTAGTTGGAGGAAAATTGGAAAAACGAGGGAATTTTCGATATTGGAAAAAGGAAAATTCAAATCGGAGGAAAATTTGATCATAAAAATTGGGCATTTTTGGCCCAACTGCAATTCAATATATAAAAAAGGCAATGGAAAAAGAAAATCTGGAAATCGGACTTGTTTTGAGTAAAATCGAGGTTTCGGGGGTTAAAGGGTAATCTTGGAAAATTCGAGAAAAAAAGAAGAAACGAGCTCAAAAAATTATGAAAACCTCCAGATCTGAGTTTTATATTATTTGGAAAAGATTGGCGAAAACAAATCCGGAATCAAAGCTCATTTGAAAAATGGCAAAGTTCGGGTGCACTAAGCTGAAATTCCAAAAGAAAATTTCGGGAAAAATAGGAAACGAGCTCGGAAAATTACCAAAACTTTTAGATATCAATTTATATTATTTGGAAGATATTGATGAAGAAAAATCAGGAATCGAAGCTCAAATGAAAAATGACAAAGTTGGGTGTACTAGTCCAAAATTCCAGAAGAAAATTCCAAAAAAAATAGGAAACGCGCTCGAAAAATTATCAAAACTTCCAAATCTCAATTTTATATTATTTGGAAGAGATTGATGAAGAAAAATCCAGAATTGGAGCTCAATTGAAAAAGGCTAAATTTGGGAGACACCAAACCGAAACTTTTAAAGAAAAATCCGGGAAAAATAGGAAACGAGCTCGGATAATTATGAAAACTTCCAGATCTCAATTTCATATTATTTATGAGGTATTGGAAAAAGAAAATCTGGATTTGGGGTCCGTTTGCAATTTAATCAAGTTTAGGGGGCTAAAGTGTAATTTTATCGAAGAAACCGAAGAGGGCCATTTTTGCAATTAAAAAAAAAGATGCTAGAATTTTAAGGGCCATTCGGCCAGCCCATGAAGAGGGGAAGGAATGGCTGAGTTCTCTCATCCAAGGGCCAAAATTGAATAGCAAGGTGATATTTTTATTTGATTGAGCCCTTGTGATCATGCCAAGTGACCAAATGAATGAAGAGAAAGGATGAGCACATTATGGTTAGGATTCTTGGATAGCTGGTTATGGCTAAGGGCTGATCACTTCATCCTATGGTTGCAAATTCACATTTTTATCATCTTTGATTAGTGGCCTTTGGATCTTGTTAGCTAGGAAAAAAATGACAACATTATGACAACATTTGAGACCATTCGACTGCCTATAATTAGAAGGGGGTTTTCATTCTTTTAGGAGGTTTTTTTGGCTGGGTATTTTCATGTATGAGCAATAGCTAAGTGGTAGAAAAGCAAAGAAAAATTTTGAAGAGAAGGAAGCTTGAAAGATAGCTTTGAAAGGTAGCCTTTTGGCACCTAACTCTTGCATTTCTCTTTCTTTTTCTATGTTGATTCGCTCATTTTCCATGTGATTTCTTGTTATTTTATTATGAGATAAAAGTTCTTAAAACTTCCTACTAAGGCTCCTATCTTGTGTTTTCATAAAAAAATATCAAAAATAATTTTTTACTACATTTTTCAAGTTAGCCGAATGCCCTCCTTTATGTTTGATTGTCTTGTGTTTGATTTTATTCCTATGTTGGTTGTGGTAGGTTAGTTTGTTTTGATGATTTAGCTTTCTACAATAATCAAAATATGGAGCTCATTTCTACTTTCTTTACTTACTCTTATTTTTCTGTTTTTATCATTTATTTTTATGTCTACTTGCTTTATTTACTAACTTTAATTTTCTGCTTTCATTATATCAAGTCATTCATGCTTTGCATTATTACCATGCCATATGTTTGTGTATTTGCCTAGCTACATCGTTGCATTTTCATCATGATTATTTGGCTATCATGCTTTCATTTATGTCTTGCATATTTGCCATGCCATATGTTTGTGTTATTGCCTTGTCGTATTCTCACACTTTCAACATGACCATTCGGCTACCATGGGTTTTTCTTGCCTTGTGTATTTGCATTTTCATCTTGATTGTTTGATTACCTTGTTTTCATTCATGCTTTACATCATTATGCCATGTTATTGTGTATTTGCTTTGCCATGTTCTTGCATTATTATTATGTTCATTTGGTCATTATATGTTCATGTTACTTTCATGCATATTTATATGTCATATTAGGCATTAGGTCATATTATATTGCCATGCATATTCTTATGACATTTTAGGCATTATGTCATCTTTGTATGCCATGCATATTTTCATGTTATTAGGTCCTAGGTTATCTTGTATTTCCATGCATATTTTCATATTCATTAGGTCTTAGGTTATTATTTATTGCCATGCATATTTCTATCTCATATTAGGTCTTAGGTTATCATTTATTGTCATGCATATTTCTATCTCATGTTAGGCATTAGGTCATCTTTTATGCCATGCATATTTCTATGTCATTTAGGCATTAGGTCATGCATTTTATGCATTTAACTTGCTGTTTGTTCATGCATTTCATCTCATACCACTTGATTTTTGACTTAAGCCAATCAATGGCTCAAAGCCAAGCTCTCATGAGCATGCTTGTGGAAAATTAAGATGTTGTCAAGTTGGATTTTCTACCTTTGTGATTTTTTCTCATTAAGCAATCCTTGTTAAAAAATTTAGAAATTTTTACCACTGATTGTAGGACCTTATAGGAGTCTCTAATATTTTTATTCTGATTTTTGGACGTTTTTATCAAAGGTTTAAAAATGTTTTTTGGTTAAATAATTTTTCACCCAGTGTTCTGACTTTCATGAATTTTCGGGTAGGTCATCCTTAGTCCAAAAATTAATCTGATTTTTTTACATATAGGTCAACATGTTCTGAGTCTCCCATAATTTTTTCAGATGTTTTTGAAAATTTTAAAATAGGTAAAAAATCACGTTTTAAAACTGGCCAGAAAAGTCATATTTGTTTTCAAGAAGAAAATAATTTTCTGTTTTGGTTAAGGCATTAAGAGGGGGCTGATTTAGAACAATATATACTGTCCTAGGTTAATTTCTAAGTCATTTTAATCCTAAAATTTGATTTTATAAAGGTTGGGTCAATGGTGGTCAACCCGGGTTTTCAAAATTAAGAAAATAGAGCCTTTTTAAAGGGGGACTTCTGCCATGGTGCCATTTTCATCTAAAATATTTCAAATTGTTTTCAATCCAATCACAAAGTATTTTTTATTTATGAAAATCTGATTTTAGTCTTTTCCTAAGGTAATCGGATATCTTTTTAGGTATACGGATGTCCTTATTTAAAGGAAAAAAATAAACTCTCATGCATTGTATTTTCCATGTTTATGCATATTATATGATATATGATTTTTGCTATGAATATTTCTATGGTGATGTTATTGTTTTGATTTAGATTTCATGGTGATTGTCATGGTGGTTATATGGTTATGGATATTTTATGTTATTCTATGCTTTTTTCTTAGTCATTAATTATTTTGCCATATATTTAGGGTTTATTATGTTCATGCATTATTTTTTCATTTACATGCATATTTTATTATAATGTTATTTTATGTTTCTTATCATGTCATGTTATTAAGTTATGCCATGTCATTTAGAATATACTATGTCATTTAGATGTTGCCAAATTATTTAGATTATACTATGTCATCTAGATTTTGCTATGCCGTCTTTTACCATGTCATACATGTTCATATTCATCTTTTTTAAAAATGTTTTTTTAAAAAAAAAATAATGATTTTCAATAAAAATAAAGATATTCCCGAGTTAAAATAATTCATCAGGTCTCTGTCGGGTTTGCTGGGGGGATATCATCAATTATCATTAATAAAGAAATATTTATCTTTCAAAAAATGAAAATGATTTGGAGATTTTCCAAATAAATAAAAATTTCTATATTTTGCCGAGTTTGTCGAAAAATATAGAAAAATTTTGAATTAATAAATTTCGGATCATTTGCAATTAAAAATGAAATTATTCTTCTTTAAATTGGGAATTATTTTGAAATGCCAAATCTAGAACCGATTTTTACCAAGACTTAAGATAATATATGATTAATAAGGTACCATTTTATACGGGCGTTGTGGGGGTGCTAATCCTTCCCCGCACGTAACCGATTTTCGAACCCGCTTCTTTGATTCCTCAGGTTTAAAAGCGCAGACTTTGAAATTGATTTTTAAAATATTTTAATTAATTTTAAAATGTTTTACAAAACCAGTTTTAACAGGTGGCAGATCACACCTAGCAAAAAAGATTGGTGGCTACTCCATTTTTTTTCGAGGTTGTTTTCAAACCCACATTTTATTTCAAGAGGAATTAAGTCGTCTTTTTCTCTGTTTTCCTCAATGTCACGCTTAACGAGTAAAATATCTCGCGATAAAATTTATTATTTTTTAGGTTGCGACAGCAATCATTGTATATGGACTCCACAAAGATAAATATATATAGGAATTATGAACTTCTAAAATAAACACATGTTGGTAATTTAATATAAGGAGTTGGGGTTTAGGTTAGTTTAGCATTGTTATTGGAAAAAAATTGAATTAGAAAAAGTTTGGCTTAAAAGAGTGTGTTTAAAAAATTTTGAGAAAAAATATAATTTAAAAACTTTTAAGTATTTGATATTACTGTGAAAAATTGAAATGTAAAAAAAAAAAATGCTTAATAAAGATTTAGAGAAGTGAAGATAATAAAGTTATTTTATCCAAAACTCAACTTTCAAAATCCAAAAACTTCATTTTTTTTACTTTTTTATTTGAGTTGCCAAATTATATTTTTAAATTACTTGATAGAATTAGAATGCTTTTATTTGTATCTTCTAAAGCTCACTTAATTTTGAATGTATTATCTTTTGTTGACAGATTCCTCTGCAGCTAATGTTTTCAGGCTCCCGAGTGCCATTTGTCCCTTTAACTCTAGATGTAAATTAGTTATAAGATAATTCTGAGTTTGGATAGCTTGATCTAATTTATATAAGTTTTTTTTATTATTATTATTTGAACTTACTTTACGTTTATTTGTTGAAATGAAATATAAAATAAATGAAATAGTTATTTGGTAAAAATAGAACATATGAAAAATTATATTATGTAATTTAGTTCGTTGAATGGAATACTGAAAGAATATTATTACATTGTTTGATTAGTTAAGATGATGTTAAGAAATAAATAAAGAATAGATATAAAATGATTATTTTATCCTTGAATTAAATAATGATACTTTATTTATAAAATTATTTTGTTTAAAATAATATTTATAAATATTTAATATCTTATAATTAACAATCCAAAAAAGAAATATTTTAATATATTATATTATATTAATATTTAATATTATTTAAAAATGTTATATCTAAAAATAATATCTAAAAATATATTTAAATAAATTTATTTTAACATTTATTTTAAAATAACATTTAAAAATATATTAATATTTACATTTAAATTAATTTAAAATAAACTTAAATTATATTTAAAAATATATTAGTATTTTCGACTTACATAAAAGTCAAATTTTTTTTCACTCTTTTTCATTCACACACTCTATCTAAACCCCTCCCTCTCTCACTAAAACTCTCATTCTCTTTCTAAAAACATGAATATTCAACTAAAATATTCAACAAAATCTAGATCACGTTTACTGCCCCAAAACTCAAATTTCGACCGATGTGAACTTATAGAAAATTCTCAAATTTCACTCAATGCTTCCTCTTAATCCCTTCTTTCCATTTTCCAATTAATTTTTTCTAAAAATCACTAAAAAAAGCCTACATCTATAAAATAAATCCGTGGAATCCACCCCATTTTTCATCCTCGATTGCCGCTCCTAAGGCCCCCTTTTTTTATATGTTCTTTCTCATTCTCTCTTCTTTTGCCACCCCAAATTTCAAGTCCTAAAATCCCTTATAATTTACCTAACTTGAAAACCTTAAGAGAGAAAGTTACTTTCTCTCCCTTTTTTTGCTTTTTAATTTTATTTTCTGTTATGTGATATTTTTTTATTGTTATTATTGTTGTGATTAATTTTGATTACAAGGGTATTTTGAGAAGAAAAAAAATTACTATTTCTTATGGCATTGAGTAGTCATCATGGTTTGGTTTTAATAGCCTATACCATGGAATAGCAATGCGTTAAACCAAACTAAAAGAATTAATGTGCCTCCCTGAATGTTAGTTTTTAATGTATCACAATATTTATTTTACTTTGATCCTTATAACTAGATTTGATAATTCATGTATTTGTATCGTAATCGTGTTATTTTTACTTATTATAATCATGTTTAATATATTATATATAAAAAATTTGACACATTAATAATTCTATTATATAAATTTTGATATGTCCGTGCATTCGTTTCGTGTTCGTATTATTTTTTCGTAATGTATTTTAATTATTTTCTTGTATCATATTAATGTTATTTTTCTTATATCATATTCGTATCGTGTTCAAAATTATCAGACCTAATTACAGCTATATGCTTCTTTTGTTTTTACTATATTGCACTAAATAAATACTACATCTCATGATTGCTTTGTTTTACATATGTGAGTATGAGTTTTGTTTATATTTTTCATACAAATCAATAGTAAAAAAAAAAATTACGTTAACTGTCAATCATATACATTCACCAAAAAAAGTTTCAAACGATGATCTGTAAAAAAAATTAAACTACTTACTTTGTTGTCAAGCCTTCATATCATATGGACTTTTCAATGTATAAATTTTATATAACTTAGTAAGAAAATCAAATTAGATCAAATTAAAAATGCTCGCGAAATTTATGAAGATCAAATTAGATCTCAACAGGCGATCGTAAATAAAAATGCTTAATTTATTTTTTAACAGATTAACACATTTTAGTTTTTATCCATGTTTGCATTAAAATTTATGTTATTAATTTATTAATCACTTATAAATTTGAATTTTTCATTGAACATATTTGAATATTAGATATACTTAAAATATGTTCTACTTTAAATGAAAGTTATATATATAACTAATCCGTACATTACACAAATAATGCTAATTTTTTAAATATTTTTTATTATACTTTAAAAGAATATGTGTCACCTTATAGTAAATAGCAATGTAATTTTAACCCTTTTAAATTACAATTAGATTTTTGACACATCCACTATGTGAGTGAAAAAAAAAATAAAAAAGAAAATAAAGTTATGATGAAGAAGTTATTTGATGAGTTGAGTGGGTAAATTTTTTTAAGTACATGTGAAAAAAATTAAAAAGACATAAATATCTTTACTTACATATTTTTATTTTATTTTAATTTTTAAGTAATTTTATTAAAGATGGTATCGTTTGGGCCAATTAATATCATAAAAAATTAATAAAATTAACCTTTTAGTTTGGGCCAATTAAATCTTTTATATAGTTAACCTTTTTATTTAGATTGTACCTTATAATGATGCCAAAATTTAGAATGAAAATTCCAAAGTTTTTGTTTTACTTCTAATTTATTTAGGTTGCTCTAATAGCCAAATCAGCATGTAATGAAGAAAGGATAATATAATTAATTTTTTTTCTCCCTTAAATGAGCCCTAATTAAATCAGTAAACCATTCAAATATAAATAAGAACATTTTTAATTTACATAAAGATTTATTAGAATTAGAGTCAGTAATTCACAAGTAACTCTCTCTTATTAAAATTTATTTTCTCGTTTTAAAATTTAAATTTGAGAACTTTAGAAAAAGATATCATATAATAAGGATGTGATATATATATATATATAATAAAAGGAAATTAAATTAAATTAAATTAAATTTGATAAGTTAGTATTTACACTACAATTCATGAAAAAATTGTTTGTATTATTCAATACAAGATTATAATATCTTTAAATGAAACATCAAAACAACATAAGCAAAACCAATTTAACAACAAAAAAAAAACCTATATTTTTGAAAAAACTAAATGCTACAAAATAAAAATAGACTCCAAAGTAGATATGATAATCCGTATATTCTTATAATTATTTGTGTTATTTTTTATGTTATAATCGTATTTAAAATATTATATATTTTATAAATTTGATATATTAATAATTTATTTTATATAAATTTTAATCCATTTATATATTTATATTATTTTCGTTTTACATTTTAATTTTTTTTAATATTTATATCATATTTAAAATTATTAAATCTACTCGAGTATTGAAAATTCGAAGGCTTTGTTGAACTTGGCGTTCACAGTACGACACGTGTACAGTAGAGTCAAATTGTCATATTTTTGACGTGTTCATAAAGCCCGTGCCAGCGAGCGAGAGCACCGGCAGAAAACTGCTTAGGTGTAGCTGCCGATTACACGTGGCATAATCTTTTTGGACTCGTTTGAAATCAAATTCGAACAACAAGGTGACCTTATCGTAACCGTTCGCTCTAATAATTTACTTTTTCACGTTTCGCCATTTGACATATGTGCCGCGGATCTTGTTTCTTTTTTTGGACACTTTTCCAATTTTTTAGTTAAAAATTATATAATTTGACGTTAATCATGTTTTTAGGGCGACACGTATATTAAAATTTATCAAACTCATAAAAGTGGGTAATTTTTTTTTTTAAATATTGTAATTTAAAATAAATAATAAGTTAAAAACATAATTAAATAATTATTGTTTTAAAAAAATTAAAAGATATTAAAAATATGATTAGTTTTTTATTAGATAGTTATTTTGTATACTAACATGAAGTTTTTTAACTTTACAAACGAAATTAAAAAATTATCACATATCTCATTTATTTATTTAAATATAATTTAATGAAATGTGACAGTTTTTTGACTTCGCTTGTGGAATTAAAAAACTAAACTGCCAATATATAAGATAATAATATTTTTTAAAAAAATTAAAAGACCTAAATACTTTTATTTTATTATTATAATCTAAATTTGATTTTTTTTTTTTTAATTTTCTCAACTGAGTTTGTGTCATTTGACTTGTGATACCAACTCAATCAGATTATATAATATAAATTTAAAAAAAAAAGCTAGATATGTATTGATTTTTTAATCTTGTTTGGAGTTAAAATTATACTATTAGTGCATAAAAAACAAATTTTAATTAAAAAATAGGCTTGTCAATCTATATATTTATGTCGTCTTCGTCTTTTATATTTAAGGGAGTTATATAAATTTTAATACAATTCATCATTATATAAATTTTAACATATTTTTTGTATTGGTATCATATTCATAATATTTTTTTTTTGTGTTATATTATATTTTGTATGATATTTTAATTATTTTTTTTATATGTACAAAATGATCAGATTTAACAAGAAAGCTGTCCTAATTTTTTTTCTGTTGAGAAATAATTATATAAGTTGTTTATGAGTATCTTTAATCTTTAATTTGTATTAAAATTTCCTTTTTTTCTTCTAGGGCTTTATTTTTATTTTTATGAAGATACATAACTATTTTTTATTTTATTTTTACATCATTGAATAAATCACAAAATAAAGAAGAAAGAGAAATAAAAAAAATAAAAATATTGTTGGAGGGAGGGTACTATCAATGTTTATGATTTTGAAAGATGAACAACATGGTTGATGATATCAAACAAAGAGTATCATCAATGTCTCTTAAAATACAGGGGGGAAAAAAAAACAACAACAAAGAGCATCAATAGTATATAAGCATTTAATTGAGTGGAAAGTTATACATATTTTTCATTACAAAGAATAGGAATATAGTTCAATTTTGATACTATATTAAAAAAAAAATGGGAATGATCCACTTTTATAAATTTTATTTTAAAGTAATTTTTTTTATTATAAATTTTAAAGTAAATTAAATTTTATTAAGTGTTAAACACATAATTAAATAACACTACCTTGATAAAAAGAAATAAAAAACCAAAATCCAAAATTTCCTTTTTTTTTTTTTGATAATTAAAATCCAAAATTTCCATTCAAGCTCAAGTGACAGCTTCTTCTTCTTCAACAACAGATCCAACCCTTTTCCCTTCCAACCTTCAAAACTCCAAAAAATGTCATCAACCCAACAGCCATCATCATCAAAAAAACAAACCCTTTTCATAGCTTCACTTATAATCCTATGGTACTCCTCAAACATTGGAGTTCTTCTCTTAAACAAATTCTTACTTTCAAACTATGGTTTCAAATTCCCTATCTTTCTAACAATGTGTCACATGTCAGCTTGTGCTTTTCTCAGTTACATCTCCATTGTGTTCATGAAACTTGTCCCTCTCCAACCAATCAAATCCAGGCCTCAGCTTCTAAAGATTGCAACTTTAAGTGTTGTCTTTTGTGGTTCTGTTGTTGGAGGTAACATTTCTTTAAGATACCTCCCTGTGTCTTTTAACCAGGCTGTTGGTGCTACCACACCCTTTTTCACTGCCTTGTTTGCTTACTTGATAACTTTCAAGAGAGAAGCTTGGGTTACTTATGGTGCTCTTGTTCCTGTTGTTACTGGGGTTGTCATTGCTAGTGGGGTATGTTTCTTTTTCTGCCTTTTTCGATCTTTTGATGATATAAGAAGAACAAAGTTCTTATTTTAAAGCTTGATTAGAGATTCATTCTATAATCTTTTTGTTGTCTAATGTGTATATGGTGACAAGATGATAGATCTGAAAATTTATTGATGTTATTTGTCTATGATTAGTTGTAAATGCATGCCTTGATCTATGATTATCATAAATCATAAACAGATTTTTTAGTGGTGTGATATTATACTGAGAGGTTAACAACGGGAATGAATTAGTCAATTTATTGGAAAAATACCCAACATTTCTTTTTTTTTACTAATTAGTCTATATAGTGATTAGATGAGTAATTAGTTCCAGAAGTTGAAACAACAGAACCAGCAAACATTTGTAGCATTTACATGTGTTGGTGTCTTCTGGGTAGACATATTCCTGGACTGTCCTTGTTCTGTAAGTCCTAGTAAAACCTTATGCAGTCTCAAGCCGCAGCTAGAAGAATGGGATATCTTGAAACCATGGAAATTTGAACAAACTGAAGTTAAAACAGAGGTGGGTTTGGCTAGGTATAAGCTATATAGCCGGTATCTTGGATCTCGATTATTGATTGAACTTATTTAATTTGTTTATTTTTGGGATGGTTAATTACGTCCCTTGTGACGATAAACTATAAATCTGAAGTTTCATTAAGGTTAGGCAAAAGACCTTCAGCCATAAAACTTGGCCTGCACTGAGCAACTCAGAGGGTAATTCAATATGCATGGTGATTTTCTGCAATAGTGTGCAGTGAAGATGCAAATTACTTCCTTTGGAATTGAAGTTGTGCCATAATCAGGACCAAAGTATATTTATGAGAGATATTGACTGCATTGTGATAACCCTATCTAGAGTATAGCATGAGATTCATAGCTCATACAAGCAAACCGGCTTGAGAGGCCAAGACTTTCCAGAAGAGGAAATAAATAGAGAGAAGCAAAAAACAAGCAAACTGCTTGGCTCTCCACTCTGTTTATCAGTAATTCTTCTTTGATGTATAATTGACCATTGATCTAGTAGGACCTATTGTTGCAACATTTTTTAGCTGTTTTAAGTACATCCGTCTCCCTTCCTCCAACCTCCCCCAAGAGAAAATGACAAAAGAAAACAAAAAGGAAGAAGATGGGTTCACAGTGGACTCCACTCTGTGTTTTTTGGAGGCAAAGGCAGGTTTAGTGCTCATAGCCATTCATTTCACTGCCTCACATAACTTTGACATATGCAGGCTGCACCAGAATGAAGTTTCCTTATTATGCTTAACACACTAACCATTGTTTCATTCCATAATGCCATCTCCATGTGTTTGGTCAAGTTTACAAATTAAGTTCAATTGGCTTTTTGCACCTTGTCATCACTTCATTTTGCATAAAGGGAGAAAAAGGAATTTTTGTCAAAAACCCTGTCATTCAATTCATGATTTGTTAACTAG
Source organism: Fremontodendron californicum (assembly GCA_030761205.1). Taxonomy (NCBI): domain Eukaryota; kingdom Viridiplantae; phylum Streptophyta; class Magnoliopsida; order Malvales; family Malvaceae; genus Fremontodendron; species Fremontodendron californicum. Next base: position 30,334,100 of record JAULJL010000005.1, read on the forward strand.
GAAAGAGACAAAGAGCTCTAAGTAACTTTCTGCATTTCTAGGCAACCTTTGCCTCTTTCTTTTCTTAGAAACTATTGGTTTAGTGAACTTTAACCTTTGAATTCGATTATTGGTGGCAGGGTGAACCAGGTTTTCACTGGTTTGGATTCATTATGTGCATAAGTGCAACTGCTGCAAGGGCCTTCAAGTCTGTTCTTCAGGGCATCCTGCTTTCTTCGGAAGGGTAGAACACTTTTATTTCTATTAGTTCATCACTGCAATTGGCACATTTCTTTATGTGATGAGTGTATAGTTGCTGCACTGAAGTCAATGCATTTGTTATTTTTTGTTTCCTTTTTTTCCTGAGCATGGGGAGTTCTCCAGAAGGCAGATGAGGGGGAAGAGGTCACTTGGGTTTGAACCGAAGTTAAGTTGCCTGAAATTCCTGTTAGTGCCAGGCCATGTAGTCAAATGCTGCTATTAGGTTTATTTTTTTGTCATTGTCTAACATTGCAATCCACTAGAGAGAATGAATTGTCATGTTATGTCTCAGTTGAATTCTTCCTCCAGCCAGCCACGAGGGGGTGCATTGCATCCATTTTCCCTTATAGAAACGATATTTTGGGGGCAAAAAAATGGTTAAGTGGAGGAAAACTTTTGAAAGCCTGAGTTATGGGAGAATAAGTGGCTGAAAAACCTGACGGGTAGGATTTAGATATTTCTTTTCTTCTTGGCCTTTCTTAAGAAAAGGACTGCATGGACGGTAGCCAGCTTTTCTGACAATTAGGATGTTGTAAATAATAGAGATGAAAAAAAACTTTCCATAATTGGTTCGTATGTGAATGGCTTTGGTTGTTGATTATCACATTTTTTCATTGGTATTTAGTGGGAAAAAAAAAAAAGAAAATGGACCAAAGGGATCCTTGTAATTGTTGACACCCAAAAGAAACCTTAAAATTAACATATCCTTCACCTTGGCCTTCTGATATAAGCAATTAATCAGCACAAAAAGTTTGGACCTCAAATATTTCTTACTATTTCAATTTTTGTAGGTGATCGTTGGTGCTAATATACTTGTTTTTATTACCTCCTTTTTTTAATATGAAAAGATTCATCCCCAAACTAATTGTTCATACATAAGTGCCGGTGGCCGGTGGATTTTACTGTCATTTCAAATTGATTCATGGATAACATATGTTTCTTCTTCTTCTTCCTCTCCTCCCCCACCACCCACCCGTCGTATAAGCATTTCTATTTGTCTTTCCCTTGTAACAGAACGGCTTGTGATGTTTTATTCTTACAGGGAAAAGTTGAACTCGATGAATTTACTACTCTATATGTCCCCAATTGCAGTTCTAGTTTTAGTGCCTGCAGCACTTATAATGGAGCCCAATGTGTTAGAAGTCAGCTTATCACTAGGAAGACAGCATAGATACATGTGGCTGCTTCTTCTCATTAATTCAACACTGGCATATTCGGCTAACTTATCAAACTTCTTGGTGACTAAACACACAAGTGCATTAACACTCCAGGTTCAATATCTTCCGCCTTCCTCTAGTTTATTTTTAATGTCTATTTCTATGGATTATAGTTGTATATTGACCTTCAGCAGTAAACACTGTCCCAAGTCAATTCATCAAGGCATACTCATTAAATTGATAAGCTCATCAAAAAATTCTCATTAAGTTGATGTTATTAACTGCTTTCTATCAGTTACACAAAGTAGAAGCACTAGTATAGCTATAATCTGTGAATTTGTATAGAATAACCTATCCCTGATGATTGGCTTAGGTCACTTTACAAAAATGACTGTTTCTACAATCTTTTGTACTCTCCTGAAATGTTGTCTAAAGTCTCTAGGTTATACAAGCTTGTTAATATTTATCATCTTGTAGTCTTGTTAACAAAAGCATTAATTAGGTACCTAGCCAAGAAACTGCATGCTTTGCTTTCAAGAAAGCATTTTGTTGTGTTGCAGGTGGTTGTCCTTTATTGGATATATTAATCTAGGAGTCTAAAATCATGCCTTCCCTAATGATTGGTGTGAGGGTTGGACTTAAAGAATCTATGTTACTCCGACTCTTCATTTTCCATGAAATACCCGTGTCCGACACATTCGGACATGGGTATGGGGGTATGATTCTCCAAATATATGGAAAAACTTAGAAAAAAACATACTTGAGTCGGACACATACCCGTATCTGACACTCACCCTCGAGTCCGAGTAACATAGTAAAGAATAGCATAGACTTAGCCCTTTATATTCTCAAGTGGCCTGGAAAGGAATCCCAAGTTGGAAATGCACAATTGAAACCCTGTCATTGTTCTATATCCTTACTCAAGCACTCCGTCATATAATATCTACATAGCTGAAAGCTCAACTAGAAGCTGGCCATCAATTTGACATTTTTCTTTTGTATTTCTCCTATAAGAATATCGACAATTGTTGCTTCACCCTGCTCTTGCATTTTCTCATCTTCCTTCGGAATGATACTGTAATCAGGTATTAGGCAATGCAAAAGGTGCTGTGGCTGTTGTTATCTCAATACTTTTGTTCAGAAATCCTGTCACAGTTGTGGGCATTGCTGGTTATTCAATGACTGTCCTCGGTGTTGTTGCTTATGGAGAAGCAAAGCGTAGGTTTAGATAAATGATTCATCGCATTTACCAATTTTCTTTTTAGTTGACCTGCGAATATTGTGTTTAGTGAAGTTAATGGATAGATGATTGGTGAATAGTATTTTGTAGAGAGAAAGAGTGTGTTTGAGGCTTAATCTATTCTTCTAACTTATCTACCATGTCATATTTTCCCTTGTATTAGATGCTATATCCTTTATCTATTTGGAAGACCTTCCCATTTCTAGCTTCAATTTCATCCATTCTGCTTGATAAGCTAGGCTTTCCTTTTTATGCATGGAACACTTCTCACACATTTCCATCCAAGATATGTGGATTGGATGCACCCATTTGGTGTCAGAAAAGAAGTTGTTGAGGCATAATCTTAAGCTAAGGGGATATTAGATGAGTCATGAGTGTTTTTGAATCATTACACTTTTCCTCCAAAAAGGATGTTCCAAGCTCAAACTTTCCTCTCTGATTTAACTATCAAAGAATGAAAGAAGGGCATTTTTAATTTAACATTTATCCTAAAGCCAAACAATATATTTGTATGGTATAGCCATATCACAGCTTGGATTTTCCCCAGGTTATATACAACAAGCAACAAATTGATCCCAGTAGGAGAAATCTTTTTATGAACCTGGTCAATGCTAACCAGAGGACTATAAATATTGGGCTGAGAAAACATGCTATATTTGTTTGTGTGGTTTTCACCTAATCAACAGCAGCAAACATGAATTGCCATATTTCATGTCAGGTAAAAGAGCACTATGGTTTGAACTTGAATCTCTTTACCAAACCTCTTCCCTTTTAACTTCAACATTTGAGCCCCTAATTAAACCCCATTCGTTTTGCCTATAGCCCAAGTTGCATGATTGTATAAAAATGCAAGTCATCTTTGACAGTTTTGCAGTACTAAAAAGATGGCTTCATTTGCTTGTACATTCACATTCCACCAGGAATGTAAGTCAATAATTCATTGCCAAAAGTAGTACAAAATGAACACAGATTTAAAGAATTATGCCTCTCAATACGAAGTTTGCAACATATAAAAGCCAAAGCTTCAGCAAGACCTACCGATATAATTGCCACTCTGTCCAGACTAGTGTTCTAAGAACTTGCTTGAAGCTGACACAAAATTTTTTTTATATAAAAAAAGTCGCAGTCTGGGAATAGGAGAAGGCGTTGTAGATATTGGGATTCGAACCCCATACCTGCTAGATGCCACCTCTTAAAGATGATTACATGAATCAACTGAACTAAGTTCAGGTTCAAAGATTAACCATAATGATTCTATTGAACATTGGATAGCAGCCCTAATGATGCTATTGAACATAAAGATCAGTAAGAATTAAGGGCTGCAATTACATTGGTTGCCAACCACATTAGAACATATAACCCCTTTTCATAGGTGTGTAAAGAAACATGGCAGTATACAATGTTTTGAATGTACTCCTTTCGATCCTACATTTTTCTAAGTCAGAAGTCAGATTTATGAGTAGTGTGTGCCTAAAAGTTGGTCTCTCCAGCACTATTTCAAAAATCTCCTTACAAACTCCGGGATCAAAGGATATATTGAAAAAGAAGAATAAAATAAAATAAAGTTAGCAATCCCAAAAACCAAAACCTGTAAACAAATCAATTGGCATTCAAGTAAGTAGCCTCAGAAATGAAATTTTAGTCCAATTTTCGGGTAATCATGCAAGATTTGGACCAGTAGGAAGTGCATCATAACCATCATGGTGCTTTGGCTTAACAACTGCTGTTTCAACAGGGATGCACTTGACAATAACAGCAACAATCAAGCTAACTGACCCAATTAAGATGCAAAGTACCCATAGCTGCCAACTTAGAGGCACAGTGCTGGCAAAAGTTCCAAGATACTCAACTATGACCACTTGGAATGCTACTGTTGAAACCATGACGGCCATGAATACCCAGCTGTTAAACATGCCCCTGAATATGTTTATCTTCTCTATTTCACGGCTATTAATTTCATTAAACACCTGGAAAAAACCCAAAAAGAAAAAAGAAAACCTCAATAATCACTACATAATATCAATTATTTTTCTCCAAAGTACCATTCCAGCCAAGTAAGAAAATTAAAAAGTCAATCATAAACCCTTCATTTTTCTTTAAGTATTTGTGTCTAACTCCCGTGTCCGACACATATTCGGACATGGGTATGATCCTCCAAATACATGGAAAAATAGAAAAAATTTAACATACCCGTGTCGCACACATACCCACATCCAACACTTACACCCGAATTCGAGTAACATAGGTTCACATTATATCATTTGCTTCTGACTTGTCAGATGTTGCAAGCAAATCATGCCAGGTGTTCCCCCATCAAAAGATGAATAGTAATCAGCTTGTGTTCTGGGTAAATTCTATTTTTGTTCCAACTACTTGTCAAATTGACTGGTACCTTAACAAACCAGATGCTCTGTATAATTTTCTATGACAATTTTACTATGATCAATTGACCTAATAATTCAAATCTCTGATTTATGTCCATGTTTGGTTTTGTAGTTAAAACAATCTTATTTAAAACTCTTCTAACAAATTCTTATCTAATAATCATCAGCAAGTTCACTCATAGCCCTAAGCTCCTAAAAATTAGCACACTTCTAAATAGAGATATCTTGGAACTGTTAGAGGGATGGCATGATCAAATGATTGTCCTACCTAATTGATAAAGAGACTATTTGTCACGCTGGAGAATATCCATCTCAAAACATGCATAAAAAGGGTTGTCAAAGAAGAAGCTTATAATAGCAACAGTTAATTAAATCTTAAAAATCATACCTGGCAAAACACAAATGAATTGAATATCACTGTATTCAGAACACTGGTGGCATCTGAACCTGTAAGCCTTAGAAGCTGCTTCCCATCAAAATTGAGAACACCAAGGACAATTAGTTGATATATACTCTGACCAATGATATTTCTCCACATTGGTTTGGTGATAAAACTTGCACCCCTTGGAACAGGAGCCCTTTTCATTAATGCATCATTAGGAGGTTCTGTAGCAAGTGCCAATGCCCCAAGAGTGTCCATGATCATATTAACCCAAAGCAATTGTACAGCTGTGAGGGGGGCAGATCCTGAAAGTTGTGCAGAAGTCGGATAATGATGATGATGATGATGATGTCTAATCATTACAATCATAATATACATGTCTGACAAAAGCTAGCTTGAACAACACACCTGAGATGCATGCGGAAACAAAATTGATTATAAGAGCAACAACATTAACTGTTAACTGGAACTGCACAAACTTTTGGATGTTAATATATACTGCACGTCCCCATTTGGCTACATTCACAATAGTAGCAAAATTATCGTCCATTACGATGACATCGGCATTTTCTTTGGCAACCTGTACAAATCAAGGCATTACAACATGAAAGTTGGAGCAGAATGAGAAGAATGAGAACAAGCTTGATATAGCAACAAGGTCAGCCCAAACCAAAAAATACCATAGTCTGAAAGCAGATAAACGGGAAAGAGATAGACCAGTTAACAGCCTCTAACAAACATCATATTCCATTCTGAATGACCTCAACAACTAGATGCATTTGCAGAGTGACTATGCTGACAATTCTTAATTATTTCATGTAATCTACAAAAAAAACTTGATTGCATTTACTTGCATAAAGAAAAGTTATTTGCTGAATTATGTATTCTCATATCGTATAGCTGGACAAAACATTAGGATATCAAGAACAAAGAAATTAAGAAAATAAGTTTAAATCAATCCAAGAAAACTCATCAGAAGCAGCAATTATCCAAAGATCTCTACAAAAAAAATGGACCATTTACAAATTATACAGTTCTTCTTCCAAAAGAAGATTAAATATTTTCTATAAGCATGTCAAGGAGAAAAATGAACATGGCCTTATCAAAAGATAAGCATTTTCAGAACAAAGAAACGAAGAGAATAAGTTCAAATGATACTTAAAAAAAACCATCAGAAGCAGCAAGCCAGCAATGATTCCAAAATCTCTTTGGATAAGAAGAATCAATTACAAAATTATACAGGCCATTCTTCCAAAGAAAGGGAGAAGTATCTAATTAAAAGAGGAATGGAGAAAAATCTAAAGCTCAAAAAATTCACCCAAGTATCCTTTAGAAAATGGAAGTTGGAATCAAGATATTGAGAAACCTTGTTCAAAAAAACCAATAAAATTCATAATTCGTTCCCACAGTAAAATAACTCGTTTTTTCCTTCCTGGTGTATAAACTAATTCAGGAAAGTCAAGAAAATTGAGATAATAGGGGTTGTAAACATGAATACAAAAACGAAACGTATATCCTGTACAGTAGTTTATTTCATAGAATAAATTCAGTTTTTCAAGTCCTGATGTAAATCAAATACCAGAATAAGAAAATAAGATATTCCTAGAGAGAGAGAGAGAGATGACTTCCAATGAAAACATTAAGAGAATAAATAATAAATTAACCTCACATAGGATGGCAAACAGAATGAAAAGATGTGAGCAAAGACAAGAAGATAAACATATTCGAGCTTGTTAGAATCATCATCATTAGATAAAACTGTACGTGTAAACAAACCTCTGTTCCAGCTATCCCCATAGCAAGTCCAATGTCTGACTGACGCAAAGCTGGAGCATCGTTGGTCCCATCACCAGTCACTGCAACAACGTCTCCAAACATATTTCTCAAATGGGTTACAAAATTGAGTTTATCTGAAGGCCTTGAACGTGCCATTACCTGAAATCCATAACAACATTCAAGAAAATGTACACCTCCCAAAGCATAAATTCAATGTTTAAAGTTTTTATATGGCCATTTAGAACCTGAATATTTTGTATAATGTTCCTTATCTCATCCAAAGACTTGCTACTGAATTCTGGTCCTTCTATGGCATTCTCATCTGCTGTTAGTATGCCACATTCTTTAGCTATCGCTTTTGCTGTATTAATATTATCACCGGTGACCATACGAACAGTAATTCCCGCAGCTAAACAGGTTTGAACTGCTTCTTTGACTCCAGGACGGACAGGATCCTTGATCCCAACAACTGCTATCAAGGTATAGCCACTATCAGGTATGCTATTCTCAGGATAAGTTTCATCTACATCTTTAACAGCCAAGCATAGAGTCCTTAGAGCTTCCGAGGCTAAGCCATTTATGACATCCATGATATTTCTTACTCGTTCTTCAGATAAAAGAACTAGTTCTCCACTGTAATCAACAACCTTCTCACACATACGTAATACTATTTCTGGTGCACCTTTACAAAAAGCTTGAATCCCACCTTCAGGAAAAGCCACCAACACAGACATCTTCTTCCTGTCTGAATTGAACGGTTCAACCTTAAGTACCTTAACGCGTCTTCGTTGGGCATCATGATCACCACCCAAAAGAAGCCCATATTCCAACAGTGCTGTTTCTGTTGGTGTTCCCAAAAGGGCTTTCTTTCCCTGTTCATCCTTCACCACTTCAGCACTACTGTTTAGAAATATAGCACGCAAAAGGATGCTCAAAACTCTTTCAGATATCTCCAGCTCATCAAGGATTTTGCTCTCATTACCACCAATGTTTTTAATTTTCTCACACATCCATATCTTATTAACCACCATATGGTTTGTGGTAAGTGTCCCTGTCTTATCGGTACAGATGCAACTTGCAGAACCCATTGTCTCACATGCAGAGAGATGCCTTACCAATGCCTTTTCATCCATTAATTGTTTCATTGCAAAGGCCAGGCTCAGTGTCACTGCCAATGGTAATCCTTCGGGAACAGCAACAACTATTATAGTTACTGCAATAGCGAAGTAGTTTAGAAGCGTCAATGCATCAGTTGAAGACCAATTTGTGAACTCATTTTGGAGTGCTTTCTCCACGAGAAACCTCCCTGTTAAAACCAAAAACGTGAGCACAGCAAAAGTCAAGCCAATTTTACCAATAATTGTAGCAACACCATTCAATTTCACCTGAAGTGGGGTCTCATCTTCTCCCCCCTCATTCAGAGTTTCCATCAACTTCCCCCATTCAGTCCTCATACCAACTGCTGTAACCAGCATCTTTGCTGACCCATCTCTAACTTTGGTTCCTGAAAGAAGAAAAGGATTTTGTTCATATATATCCACTGGGTCAATCTCCCCTGACAAACTTGACTCATCAATCTGCAAGCTGTATCCTGATATGAACAGCCCATCAGCTGGAACTTGGTCCCCAATACCTAAATGAACAATATCCCCAACAACCAAGTCATAAATAGAAACTTGCTGCCTACGGCCGTCTCTTGTAACTTGAACAGAAATCTTTTTTTTCTCCCTGTCGAGATCTCTGAATTGCAAGGACTGCCTGTAGTCACTAATAGCAGTAACTAGTACTACCAAGATTATGCTAAGTAGAATTCCCGCTCCATCATACACGCCCTTTGGCCACCCCTCCGTGGCAAGTCCTACACCTATCGACATCACAGCACAAATCATAAGGATAATTAAGGTCAAGTCTTGGAGTGCATCCCAAACAAACATCCAAAAACTTCTTGGAGGTTTCTCCGTGTAACGGTTGAAGCCATATATCTTTTGCCTAGTAGATATGTTGTCTGAGTTGACACCTTCATCAAGGGAGACAGTGACTTTCCCAGCAATCTCTTCAACTCCACCATGCAACTTTAAGCTCTTAATATCATGGCCATGAACAATAGAAGCAAGTTGATCTGGGTTGATTCCAAAATTTGCTTCTCTAACCTCATTGGTAAGCTTGTAATCAGGTGGACCAGCAGCTGAATATATGATCACAGGATCAGTTGAGTAATACAGGAGAGCACTGATAGTATATACATGGGTATCATATAAGCTTTGTTAGAACTACAAAACTGCATATCATACCATCAATAAACTGCAAAGCTGCTTTCTGAACAGTAAGAGCAACACGAATTTTCTCCTGGTTTGGGGTAAAAAAAAATAAACAAATAAAAAGTATTTTAAGGTCAAAGAAGGACTTTACAACAATAATAGTAGAAAACTGATTGCAACAATAATACTTGCTGCTGTGTTAGAACTTTAAAAACCAAATGCAGTTTAAAGACATTTGTTTTTGTATGTAAGGCAGGCTAATATGCCATAATTTGTCATTCTTCATGTTCTTAAGTAACATTTTCAGAGGACAGGCAACAGGCTGTGTTATCATTGGCACTTAAGATGGTGACCGGGAACTGATCTTCAAAATGCACAACAATGTATGATGTTCCAATATCTCATTAGAAATTCTGAGAAAAAGAAAAAAAAATCTCATTATTAATTATATTGCCTCCAATGCTTCCAAATTTTCGTGAATGATTATAGTATATATATTGCCCGCTAAAAGTAAATGATTTAGATGCTTAAGGGGAAACTTGTCTTTTTCAAGAAAGATAAATACTGATAATAGATTGCATTTGAGCTTTTGTCCAAGTCTGACAAGAGTAAGGTACCAGGATTTATTTCATCAGCCATACATGTCTTTTTCAATTTCCATCATGTCTTTGTAGCAGGGAATTTTTACTTCAGGTGATAAGAAAAAAAGAATTATAGAGCTTAATTTACAAGAAATTTGGCCTGGGCATTTGCTTAGGAGTAGGACTGCACCCTCACTAACATGAAGCAATAGCACTATCAGAATTCACAAGTGCTTTCTCAATGCAAGAAAAGCTTTTAAAACAATGCTTTAGTTGAATTTGACACATTTATACTATTTTATTAAATATAACACATCTGCCACCATTAACATGATTCTCTTCATGCATGCAGAAGATTTCCAAGAAATCAAACATCAGGTCGACATGGCACTACTTTATCAAATTCCTAATCCCAAGCTTGAACATGAAATAATTACAATTTATGATATTACACAATGGAGATTTCTTTCATAAAGTTATCTACTACAGTTAGCTGAACCAAGAAGACAAGTCTTAACAGCCACAACAGTTCGAAGCTTAGAAGGCACTAAGAGAGCACCATTATTAGTTTTTAAAAACAAAAAGAAGACCAGCCACTTGGCCAAGTAATTACTATTTGTATCATCATGGATACGAAATACGTGAAGTGGGGCAAACATATGTGAGGGGCATGATTCTTGCAGAGCCAATGGGACAAAATTAAAAACCATCGTTATCCTTGAAATAAAGGGTTTGCAATAGCTTCTTCAAGCTGTATCATATATATAATATATAAAACATTACAAGGTACATGCTTATCTCGTAAAATCTATTTACATGGATGCTTATCAGACATATCCACTTAATGACACGTTAGTTAATGTTTAAAATATATATATTTATAAAATAATTCTATTTAATAAATTATTTAAATTTAATATCTAAATTTATCTAAATTTTTTTAATTCAAATATATTCATAATTGAGTTTGTATTTGATACACTGTCAGTGTAATTCATAATTGAGTTTGTATTTGATACACTGTCAGTGTATAGGTTTATACACTGACACCTTATTAAAAAACTAACCACTAACCCTAATCACTAACCCATAACCCTAACCCTAACACTTAATCCCTAACCCCTAACTCCTAACTCTAATCACTAATCCGACAGGTGGCATCGTAGGATGTACTGACCTGTCAGTGTATTGACCTATACACTGACAGTGTATCAAATATAAATCCTTCATAATTTATCTTTCTTTTTTAATTTAATCACGTTCCTAAAATATATATATGCATAATAAATTTTTGGATTCTTGCCTTGCCTTGCCTTTTCTTTTGGTTTTGTTTTTCCATCCCTCTTCAAATTTGAAAAAAAAAAAAATCCCGAGAGGGAGCTTGATGTTGCCAAAAAAAAATCCGGAGCAGGAAAGCTCCACCTTGCTTGGGGAACCAGATTGAGAATAGCTCCATCCAGACATGGAAAAGTACCAAACCAAGATGAAGCAAATGGAACAATGTGAGAGGCTGCATTCGTGGGTATGGGTTTTTCCTTCTTTGTTCAATTATATTTTTTCAATTACTGTTTACAAGTACAAAGTTTAAGATAAAGAATTAAATCTTCAAGCATGTAAATGTTTTTTAGGTTCGAACCTTGCATAATTTAGTTAAAGTTTTATTTTTATTTTATTTTTAAAATTTAATGCAATTTCCTCACCAAATTCAAGAATAATTAAAGGAATATACATTAATTACAAAAATCTTTCTATAAATATCACCTCACAATTTTTAGCGTTTTTCATGTTTTTTTTTAAGTAAATGATTCTTAGATTATGCAATGAAAAGTGATTCTCTTTTATCTTGAGTTTTAGATCCAAAATTTCTAAATTAGGATTTTAATTTTAAATTACAAAGGTGTACGGTTTAAAACTCAGTAAGTAATTAATTATTATTATATGGAATAATAAACAAATATATTAAAAATTAATAAAAAAACAAAAAAAAAATTGAAGCAGATCTCAACCCAGCGACAGCGTGTCCACCACCAAAAAGAAAAGAAAAAAAATGGTCCTTTTCACTGTAAAAAGCAATCAGGCGTAGAATTTCTTGTTATTCAGTTGATATTTACAACATTTAGTTGACAGTGATAAACAGTAAAATTGATTTCAGATTAAAAATAATAATAACGATAAAATTAATTATTATATTAGTGAAATTAAATATTATAATAATAAAATTAATAGTAAAATATGTATTTGATAACAAAATAACAGTGACAATAAAATGAGAATACAAAATAACCATTAAAAATATTATATGAATAAATTATTTTTATGTATATTTTAATAATATTTAAGTTTATTTAAAAATATTATTTTATATATTTATTTAAATATTTAAATTATTTAATTGTTATATAATTATATAAATTTATTTATTATATTAAATGAATAAATAATTAAAAAACTTTTAAATAAAAAATAAAAGCTTAAATATAAAATTATTCTATGTACTATATCTCTTTTTTCACTTTGATACCTAAAAATCTTTTTGATCCTAATCGGATACCTATAATATAATTTCGTACCTCGATTAGGATCAAAAATTATATTATAAGTATCAGATTTGAGCCAAAAAAATTTTAAATATCAAAGTGAAAAAAAAATATAATACATGGGATAATTTTATATGTAATCTAAAAATAAACTAAAAAATAAAAATGAAATAATGAACAAAACTAAATAATTAATAAAATTAATAAAATAAAAAAATTATTAAAAAAAAGTAAAGGGAGTATTCTCACTGCAAGATCCAGTTGAAAACTAGATCATTGCCCATTCAATCCCGTGCACCAACAATGCAATTAATTTTTTTTTTTTTTTTTATTTCATTAGATTCCACTATACATCCGGCACAAAATCTTATCTTACCGTTAAAAGCATTTACCCGGATCACAAATTGCCACGTCATCTCAATAGTGCGTGCAGACAAGTACGGCAACATGGTGACCAATATGTTCCGAATTATAAGGAGCTACACATGGATCTGATCCACCAGATCATAATTTCTATTTTTATACTATTAATTAAATTATTTATTTATTTATTCATTTCGTCAAAAGAAAATTAAAAAACAAAATGAGATTAGCTATTTAGCTAAAAGCTACAATGAACTGCTAAATGGAATTTGGCACATCCAATCCAACGTGGGTGATTTTTTAAAAAAAAAAAAAATTGATGAGATAAGTTATTTAGATAATTTTTATTGTAAAAGTCGATAATTTTATAATTTTTTAAATAATAAATTTTTAAAAAATATAATTTTTTTATTTTTTATTATTATTTTGGTTTTAAATTTTTTTAAATTAATATTACTTAGATTTTAATAATTATTTTTAATAATAATATAGATTTTAATAGTTACCCAAAAAAAATGAAAAATCGCAGCCGTCCCTTCGGTTCCTCCAAAGATCAATGAAATTTTTTGGACAAAAAAACAAAGAGACAACCTCGCAAAACTACAAGAATTTAATTCACTCCAATTCCAATGGAATGGCTCACATTTTTTTGAAAAATTATTTTATAAACTTTTTTTTTTCATGTCAATCATAATTTCGATCAATAAAATTAAAAAATATTAATCAATGTATATGTGTTATATATAAAAATTTATATAATTAATACATTATTTTTTTTAAATTAAATAAAAATAATATATTAAATATAAAAAAAATAATAAATAAATAAATAATTTTTAATTAATATTTATAAAATCTGTTAAACAAACTCATAAAATTAAAATAAAATAAATTTTTATTTCAAATCATATTTATCTTTTAACATAAAATACGAGTTATTTTTTATAAAATAATAAAAAATATATATTGTGTTTTTCATTTCTTATTTCTTTCTGAAAAACAAAACCAAAAATAAAATAAAACAATAAGTAATGACGTTAAAGAAAAATATGATGGGATATAATTTTATTGATTGGACATGACTAACCCGGTGGAAATGACCTATATCCATTTTTTTGTCTACAGAATTTGATTAAATTTTTTAAAAAATAATAAAATATATCCCATTATCCGTATAAATTTTCCAGACCAGTAGAAAATTTAGAAAAAAAAATGATAATAACGGAAATTTCATGAAACAAAATAAGGGAAAAATTAGATGCAAACCTTGATTTTGAGCTTTTGCCGTTCGGCTTCGAATCGTTTATCGAGATTAGCTGTCATACGGAACCTCCGGCGATGATTCCTAACAATAGTGACAAGCGTTCTCCACCGCCGCAACGCCGCCTCCGACGACTGTTTCGGCTGCACTTCAAATTCCTTCAAGTTCATCAGTTTCTCCATATCTCGACTGATGAAAACCAAACAAACGAACTTCTTATCACTCTTTATCTCTCTCCCTCCCTCGTTTTAGAATTCTAATAGTAGTTATATACAGTAATTAACAACCACTATTCCTTTTTCGGCTTTAGCAAAGATTTTCTCGATTCCCTAACCAGATCTCACAAATGAACCATAAAAGAAAGGGTAAAAAAGAAAACAAGATTACGAAAGAAAAAGTTGTAAGCTTTTAGAAAGAGAGAGCCCGCACTGAACAAGTAGAGAATTGAAGGGTTTTAAAAGAAAATTGAGGCTTAATGGAATAGAGGTTGACCTAGCAATTAATGTAATTATGTTGTATTCGTAATTTTTTTCTCATAATTTTATTTAAAATACTATATATTTATATAAATTTTTATATATTAATAATTTGTTTTATATATAAAGTTTTGCTAACGAGAGCCGCACTTTTTAAGATTAGTTAATATATTATTTATAGTAATAATATTATATTAAATATAAAAATTGACAATTTTATGCATCATTTTTAATGCATTGATTAAAGATATTATATCTAGTAACTTTAAAAAGTACCTAAGAGCACTCGTTAGCAAAATTCTTATATATATATATATATATTTTTTGACATATTCGTGTATTCCTGTCGAGTTTATATTATTTTATCGTATCATATTTTAATTATTTTTTTTTGTTGTATCAAATATTGCCAAGTTTAAATAGAGGTATAAATGTCTAAGGGCCAAATGTCCACCCGATTCGAAAGGCCCACCTCAAATTGGGACGAGCCTGGACATAATTTTTTGTAATCTAGATCCATGAAATAAAAAATCGGGTCGGACCGGTCGGTTAGACCAGTTGTATCGGGAACCTGTCGTCTGTCCAGTCTGGTACTATACATAAAATCGGACTTTTCTTAAACCTTAGAAAAACCTGTTTAACCTGTAAAAAACTAGATAAAATCGATAAAAAAATCTTTTTTTTTTATTTTTTTTTGTAAGTAGTAAGATTTGAACCCTTAACTTCTTGGTTTTTTAATAAAGGTCATACCACTAAGTCAAAAACATATTTTGATTAATTATTTTTATCAAACCGATCGGTCCAACCGATTGGACCAAAAATCGGAGGTCTGATCGGTTCGACCTCCGATCCGATTTTTTTAACATTGTCTAGATAGGTCCAATCCAGATTGCTATTTGTTTAATAATTTTTTTAATTTTAATTTAAATATAAAAATATATTAATATTAATATAAAAAATGATCTTTAATATTTTAATATTTTTTAAAATATTATTATGAACTTTCATACCCGAACTTGGGTAAGAAAAATTAAAAAAATTTGGACCGCGACTCGACCCATAAACAAGTCTAACTAGAGGGAATGAAATATTTATTTAGTGAGAATGAAATGAGGAGGAAATATTTATACTTATAAAAAAATATATATTTATTATTTAAATTGGTTTGTTAAATGAAATAGATAATGAATATTATTAAGATGTTTAATTGGTTTAACTTAGGGTTTAGCTCAAGGTTTAATTCAATTAGTTTATATAGTCATTTTTAAAAGGTGATGATATTCAACATGTCTGACGTTCAAATCCCAACATCTACAATCATTTCTCCTTTTCCTAGATTACGGCTTCCTTTGTAAAAAAAAAAAAAATTTAATTGGTTAAAATTATGATAAAAAAATATGTAAAAAATCTATAACATACTTAAAAGTAGTCCCCAAGGCACGAGAGATCTCAATTTCAATTTTAAGAGCTCTTGCTTGGAGACAACTAATCAATGGTATTAAGAGTGTCTCAAGGATTAGTTTGGGTATTTTTATTTTTTGATGAAGAAGGAAAGAAAGAAAAGAAGAAAAAGAAAAGAAAAGAAAAGAAAGAGAGAAGAAAGGAAAGAGAAAAAAAGATGAGAAAAATTTATGTTTGTGTTCGTATTATTTTTTCGTGTATTCAAAGTATTATAAATTTATATAAATTTTTACACGTTAATAATTCGTTTTATGTATATATTGACGCATTCGTGTATTCGTGTCGTGTTCATGTTATTTTTTGTGTTGTATTTTAAATTTTTTTTCATGTTGTATTCGTGTCATGTCTCAATTCATCCATTATTTTGCATACTTTGTCATAATGATTCAATTTAGAGAGAAATTTGTGTGTTCGTGTCGTGTTCGTATTGTATCGTATCGTATCTCAATTCATGACATATTTTACATAATTTTTCATAGTGATTAAATTTAGAAAAAAATTTGTGTGTTAGTGTCGTGTTCATGTTATTTTTTGTGTGCTCAAAGTATTATAAATTGTATATATTTTTATACGTTAATAATTCGTTTTATATAGAATTTGACACGTTCATGTATTCGTTTTGTGTTTATGTTAATTTTCATTTCGTATAGTGTTTTATTTATTTTTTCATGTTGTGTTTGTGTCGTGTCTCAATTTATTTAATATTTTACATAATTTGTCATAATGATTCAATTTTAACTCTAAATTCATTTATTTAAGAATTGGATCATTGCATTTGTCATACATTAATATAATTAATATAAATACTATGTTCAAAATTTTAATCTTATTTTCCGAAGCATAACGAGGGGCATATTCTAATAT
This sequence comes from Fremontodendron californicum, assembly GCA_030761205.1. NCBI lineage: Eukaryota > Viridiplantae > Streptophyta > Magnoliopsida > Malvales > Malvaceae > Fremontodendron > Fremontodendron californicum. Next base: position 30,351,080 of record JAULJL010000005.1, read on the forward strand.
ATATAAAAGTACTATTTTACTTTAAAATTAAATAATAATATTTTATTTATAAAAATTTCACGAAAACCCGATCTTGACCTTTTTATTTTTATTTTTATACTTCACTTACTTTTTCCTAAATCAACTCCTAAAAATCTAAATATAAACCTAAAGCCCACAATCAAAACCCCCAAAAAATCTCCTTCTGTCCCTCTAAACCTAATGAATTTTAGTATGTTATTTCTCACCATTTTTTTTTTCTTCCTCATCAAATTTGAAGTCCAAAAACCTCCTCGAACTACTTTTTTTCTTTTTCTTTTTCTTTTTCTACTATGTTATTCTTTGTTGCTATTATTTTTTGTTGATGTTTATTATCTATGGCGTTGTTTGCTGTCTTCGACGAACTATTCAACGTCGGACTTGAAGAGATAAACATCGTCGAAAATGGATTGGAGAGTACAAATGTTGTTATGGAAGCTGGGGTCCAAAGGACATGAGTGGAGATTTCAAAAGATGTTGAAAGGTATTTTGGGAAATTAATTTTCGGCATATTCCTGATGGGATGGAATAGCCATTCTAAAGGGAGCTTAGAATGGCTATTAGCTTTCAAGGAATAAAGCTTGAATTGGCATTTCATAGATCATGAACTCTTTGAACTTAAAATGAGAGTTTAATGTAATAGTCATTCACACCAACCAAATCGTATTATACAAGTCGAATGGAGAATTTATTGCAAATAAATTATTATATTATATATACTAAATCTAAAATAAATAACTGAACTGGTTAAAAGTTGAAAGTTTGCACTGTAGTTTTTTGTTCTTTGGAAAAATTACTATCTCGGAATGCAAAATAATTAATATTGATCATTGTATTTTTTTTTTAATTTTGTTAATCAGTGTTTTTAAAACATTTGTTAAGATTAATTAAATTACTATTATAATAATGTTTTATATAATTAATAATTATTTTGATAAATTCTAATGCATTAAAAATAATAATTACCTAATATAATACCTTAAAAAGTGACAGTTAACAAAAATCTTTTTTCAAACTAAATATTGTTTAATGTAATAGTATAAATTATATACGTTAATTATAACGAGGTATTTTGTAGTAAAGATAAAAAATCTTTTTACAAATTAATATTTCGATGTTGAGGTATTCGTTCTGTTTTACAAATTAATACTTTGACGACGATGGTACTTTAATTTTTTTTTTTTATATTTAATAGTTATTTATAATTACATGATTATACTCAACAAACATTATTACACCAAATGTTATTTATTATTTAATAAACCACTGATAATTAATTATTGGGAGATGTTAAGATAATATATCTAGAAAGAAAAGTTTAATTAATGATTTTTTTTAATTCAGTAAAAATAATGTATTAAATATAAAAAAATTAATAAATAAATCATCTTTAGCTGGTGCTTAACCAGATTTGTTCAAAGGTCTGGCTACCGTCCTGTCCAACAGACCCAACCCTTATTGAGTCGGGTCTGGGTAAACATTTTTTTTTAATTCGGGTCGGACCGGCCCGATTTGAATTACTATTTATTAACAAAAAAATAATTTTTTTATTAAAATTTAATTATAAAAATATATTAATATTAATATAAAAATATATTTTTTAATATTTTAATTTTTAAAAAAATGATTCGGGCCTACGAGTCGGTCCAAATCCAATTTGAATAAAAGATGTGAAAAAAATTTGAGTCACGATCCGACTCGGGAACACTTCCATGCGTAACAGACCCCTAATTAGGGATGGCAGCGGGTCGGATATCTGCATTTTTTGTACTATCCGAATCCGCAAAACTGTTTTAAAATCCGAATCCGCAAATTATCCGCATATTACTATCCGAATCCGAATTAAATAACATTATCCGTCGGATATCCGAATCCGCTAAAAATTCGAATTCAATAAATCAATTTTTTAAAAATAAAAATATAAAATCAAACAAAATTTATGTGTTTTACAAATAAGCGGATTCGGATTCGAATATCCGAATTCGCTATCCGTATCTGCAGAAGTAATGCGGATTTGGATAATGGATATCCGAGGTTTCATATCCTCATCCGCTCCGAATCTGCTGCGGATAGTAATTATAATATCCGAATCCGACTTTTATCCAAATCCAAAAATCCGAATCCGCAAAAAACTGATCGAATATCCGCGAATATCCTAATCTACATTTTAAATTGCCATCCCTACCCCTAATTATTTTACACTCCAACACGTCAAAGTGCAAATGTTGGATAGGGGTTAATGGTCAATTATATTTCCAGATAAAGGAGTTACTCGAGAAAAATAAATTTATAAAAATAAATTTCCCATTTATAAATTTTTATTCTTTTAAGTGATTGAATATTCGACATGTAATGTAACACACTTTAATATTTATTATTATTACAATGAAAATATAATGTCGTTTTAAGTTTTAACCTTGAATAAATAAAATGGAAATTATATTAGTATGTCTTTCAACTTTGTCCTTAATTTTTTCTTAATAAATATACTAGACATTAGTTAGAAGGATCAAGGAAAGAAAATTAAAGAGAAGAAAGAATTAAGAAATATTTATTAAAAATTCTTTTATATTTCAATTAGTTGTAGGCTTAAAATTACTATGATAAAACACACTACAAACTTTTACTCTAATACTCCATTCATCCTATTTTCTTAATCACTTTTTGCCTTTCCGAATGTCTCAAAATTATGTTATTTTTGTTTAAACACTTAATACTCTCATATTTTCATAATCCAAAGTTTTTTTTTTTTTTTTTTTACTTTTTAAAATTTTATAATTAGTCTTTGGTTTCTGTTTTTAAAAATAATGCATTAATTATATATATATATATTATAAATATCATCTTAATTAGTATCATTAAACACTGATTAATGTTTCTCTTAAAAATATATGAGAAGATAGAAAAGGAAAAATAATAAAAAAAGAAAAATATAATATTTGACATTTAATTAAACTTTAATTTTAATATTATATTTACTCTTAAACATTTGATTCACTAATAAATAATAAATACACATATTTTGATTCAATAATAAATACAAATATTTTCTTACTAAAAATAGCAAATATTAATCTTGTTTCCAAAAGTCAAAAGAAAAAGTTTATAGTGTATTTACTCTGACATCCCCTTCTTTCAACCTCTTTTGCCCACTTGCCTTGTTCTCTCTTATCAAACCAATCCTAGAACGAACATAGCATGCTCCATCCTTACTTTAAATCTATTTTTTTTTTGTTATTCAAGGTATCTTCAAGTTTCGTTCAGGACTAATCTTTCGAAATATTGTCTGACATCAAAGCGAAGAACTCTCTTAAAGAAAATTTTTTGCGTTCACAAAAGCTCGAATAACCACCCCTTTGCTTTGCTTTGCTTTGCTTTGCTTTGCTTTGCTTTTTTCTTTTTTTCTCAGAGTTAAAAATATTGTGTTAAGAATTTTAGATCGTACGATATTAATGGTTAACTAGAAAAGAAAAAAAACTGTTTCGTTGGGTATTTATTTTTTCTAAATTAATTAATAATAAAATTTTAATTAATTAATAATAAAAAAATTAATTTTAATTTATATTTTATTAAATAATAATTAATTATTTAAATATTTTATTTTTAAATAATAATAATAATATAATTATATTTTTTAATTATGAAAATTAAATTTATGATAATTGTTTATTTATAAATTATATAATATAAATGCATTTTCAAATGTTATTTATATGTATTTTTGAAAAATATTTAGATTTTATTGTATAGTGTATATTTTTTATTTATAGGAAACAAAAAAATAAAAAATGAAAAATAAAAAATAAAATTGTTGTTTGTATTTTATTTTTTCGTAAAATCGATTTTCTCACATAGGTTAGCATCAAGTTCATTTTTCTTTTTACTTTTTTTAACTTTTTTTCCCAAGCAGGTCGGGTACGGATCTTAAATCGATCAGCGAGTCAACGTGCTGAGTAACCCCTTTAAATACATCATTTAAAATAAAAATAATTAATAAAATAATATATATTTTAATTTTTTTCTCAAGCGGGTCGAGTACGGATCCTAAATCGACTCGCAAGTCAACATGCGGAATAACTCCTTCAAATACATCATTTAAAATTAAAATAAAAATAATTAATAAGATAAATTTATTTTTTTAATTTTTTTCCCTAGACGGTCGGGTACGGATCCTAAGTCAATGCGCGAGTCAAAGTGCGGACCAACCTCTTTAAATACATAATTTAAAAATAAAATAAAATTAATTAATTAATTTTTTAATTTTTTTCTTGAGCGGATCGGATACAGATCCTAGATCAACCTGCGAGTCAACATGCGGACCAATCCCTTTAAATATATCATTTAAAATTAAAATAAAAATAATTAATAAAATAAATTTCTTTTTTTATTTTTTTTCCCGAGACAGTCAAGTACGGATCCTAAATCGACCTGCGAGTCAATGTGCGGACCAACCACTTTAAATACATCATTTAAAAATAAAATAAAATGAAAAACTAAAAATAATTAATAAAATTTTATTTTATTTTTTTCCCGAATGGATCGGGTACGGATCCTAAATCGACTCGCGAGTCAATGTACGGACCAACCCCTTTAAATAAATCATTTAAAAAAATAATAAAAATAATTAATAAAATATTATTTTTTAGTTTTTTCCAAGACGGTCGGGTACGGATCCTAAATCGACCCACGAGTCAACGTGCAGACCAACCTCTTTAAATAAAGTATTTAAAAATAAAATAAAAAACTAAAACTAATTAATAAAATATTTTTTTTCCTTGAGCGGGTCGGGTATGGATCCTAAATTGATCCGTGAGTCAACATGCAGACCAACCTATTTAAATACATCATTTAAAATTAAAATACTCGTGAGTAAACATGCAGACCAATCTCTTTAAATACATGATTTAAAAATAAAAAACTAAAATAATTAATAAAATAAATTTATTTTAATTTTTTAATTTTTTCCTGAACGGGTCGAGTACGGATCCTAAATCGACTGACGAGTCAACGTGCGGACCAACCCCTTTAAATACATCATTTAAAAATAAAATGAAAAAAACTAAAAAAAAAGTTGGACCCATTTTTTTTTTGTTATAGAGAAGGATGAATTATCCCTAGCCTAATTCAAAAATACCATTTGAGTCCTTAGGATTCAAAAATAATTATTAGTATATAATCTCGAAAATAGGCATGTTTAAGAGTCGGGCTATCTGCTTAAGTTTGAAGGCTCGTCAGATATTTGAGAAGATTTGAACAAAAATGTTAGACCCAAAATATGGGCTTAGGCAAAAAAAAATAAAGGTTAAATCTTGGCTCCAACAATCAAGGTCCGAGCTTGACCTGTTTTTCGTTTATATAATATATATTTTATTTTTATATATATTTGTAATTTATATCATATAAAAAATATATTATATTATAGTGTAAATATTTAAAAATATGTTAAGTTATCCATATTTTAAAATTTAATAAAAGAAAAAATATAAAATTACTAAAAATTAAATAAAAAATAATATATTTGTTTAAATTTTTTTAGAAAAAAATGATACGGGCTTGGACTATCCATTTAGAAATATAGGCGGGCTTGGGCAAAAGGCCCATATTTTCGGTCGGGCCGGGCTTGGACAAGTATATGTGGTGTTGATATCATACTTAGGCCCGACCCTGCCCAATCCATGAACATCTCTATGCGAAAATGCTTTGTATTAGTTTTTAACAAATTATTTTTGAAACTATATAAAGTTACGTCAGTTTTTACTTGAAAAAAATTTCAACTAACATAGACTATAACAAAAATCAACATTCTGTTGAAATAAAAGCTCATTTAAGTACAAATTTAAAAATTAAAAGTTTATTTGAATATAATAAAAATAAAAATATTCGTTTAGCATTTTAACCTTAGAAATATTATGAAAAGTCACTCTTACAAATTGGTGAGTGGTAATCTCACCTCTTTAGTCCTTTCCTCACTGATATACATGATTTGTTGGGAATATAATTAGATTGTATTTGGTCCCATATGGTATTTAGGTTGTAACTTTCAAAATTTATTGTGTCATCAATATCAATACCATAAGGTTAAAGTTGCCCCCAATGAAATGGAGAAATTATTTTATAGACCCTTCCTACCACGTAAGCTATAGGCTCAACCAATTAAATTAATCCAAATCAGATTTTTTTCATGTCATACTTACACATAGGTAGGCATAAGCCTCCAAATCACCCAGTTTATTTTTCTGTCAAGATAGATAACGATAAAACAAAAAAAATGAAAAAATTAGGGTTTGATTTATAAAAGACTATTAGAAATCTCCTCCCTGATGAAGATGATCTCTTCTCTGGAGTGACTGATGAATTGAGACTTAATACCCATGCTAGTAAAGAAGATGAATTAGAAGATTTTGACTTATTCAGTAGTGGTGGAGGAATGAAATTAGAAGTGGATGATCGTGTATCCATGGGTCTAAGGAATTCAGATCTCGTTGGAGTATTCAATAGTCAAGGGGGTTTCAATGGTCAAGGAGCAGCAGCAAAGGCTTCAGGGTTTGAGTTCTTAACTGTCCTGGAAGAAAATCACTTATCTATCATCATGAAAATGAGAATTCTCAGTTTTTTCTTTTTTCTTTTTCGTTTTGTCACCTTTACTGTTCTTTTTCTCGCCATGGAATATTATTGTAGTTAGGAATCTTTTGTAATTTTATTTATCAAGAAAATTTTAGAGTGATTGAACCCAAAAAAAAAAAAGAACAATCATTAATATAAAATATAGTCGAAATAAAACATCCAAAAGAAAAAAAAGGAAAAAATCCTAATCAAATAAATGGTTTGAGAATCGGAGTGATATAAATGGTATTTGAGAGTTGAGACGTGAAAAGAATTTACCAGTCTGAAGATGAAAGATTCATACTAATTTGTTGATGAGGGCTATTTGTCTTTTATAAATCAAACCCTAATTTTTTCAATTTTTTTTTTTTGTTTTGCCGTTATCTACCTTGACAGAAAAATAAACTGGGTGATTTGGAGGCCTACGTGTAAGTATGACATGGAAAAAATCTGATTTGGATTAATTTAATTGGTTGGGATTATAACTTACGTGGTGGGAAGGGTCTATAAAATAATTTCTCAATGAAATGAGACTGCTCTATTTGGGGTTTTTTGGCATAATTTTGAGACAAGTAAGATTTGTCTTAAATGATTATTTGAGGTTAATTGGGGCATTCATTATAACATTTGGGATTGAATTTGTCTTTGCATTTATTTTGAAGTTAATTAGGGGCCATTTACTTATAGTTTTAGGATTTGTTTAGGCTTTTCACTAACTCTAATGGGGGTATTTAGAACCTTGAATAAATTTTTTAAGGCTAATTTAGAATATTGCTTTATGCTTTTGGGGTTAAATAAGTCCTTCAAGCCATTTTTAATAGATTTTTGGATTGATTAGGCTTTTTTAAAAAAATAATTTGGAGGACAGATTCAGAACATTCAAGGTAAATTGAGATTAGTTTAGACCTTTGGTTAAATTTTTAGAGGAGAAAATCGGAAGTTTTCATGCTTTTATTATATGGTTAAGAAAAGAGGAAATTAGGGGTGAAGAAAAAGAACATTAGAAAAAAAAAAGGACGAAAGCAATGAGGGAGAGTAGAAAGGGGAGAAGAGTTTGAAATATAAGCAACCCTCTCTCTCATCTTCGAGCTCCTTCACACTAGTGATGTGATGGCGTCTGTCATCGCCATCCGCTTATCTCCTCCTTTGTTTCCTTATTTCTGCTACCACAGCCTCCCAACTCTATCTTAGTTTTGATTTTTTTCCCCATAATTTTCTCTTCTTTACTTTCGTTTGTTTGTCACCCACTTAAAGATTTCTATGGAATTTGTTTTTGGGTTCATTTTGTCAATTGATTTGTTTGTTGTTTTCATGTTCCGTCGACATGTTCTTTCTTTAATTTTACTTTTTGTTTTTTTTGGGTTTGATTTTAGAATTTTGATATAAGAATCTTTGCTTGATTATTTGAAAATTGATTAGTTTGCTTGTAACATTAAGGGGGTAGCATTTTGTTTCATCTTTTTTTGTCTTCCCTTTTGTTTTCCCTTTGAGTTTGGTTTCTGGTTTCTTCTGGCATTACATGCGAGATTCAAACATTTTCTTTTGCCATTGTATTGTAATTTTTGGTTTTGCTTGCATGCAACTCGGTTTGGGTCTAGAATTGTAATTATTTTCTTTGCTATCTAAATGAGCTCAGGAGTTTGACTAATTCTATGTCTAATAGTGCAATTCCACAATCTTTTGTTCGATTGCATGGTATAAGTTGTCTTGGAATTACTCATACTAGGTTACACTTTGTAAGGGTCTTCATGGTGTGAATTGGAAACTGTTTCCATTGAGCATTCAAGGGCATATGCAGTTTAAAGTCCAATGATGAACAAAGTATGATTTCGATGCTTCTGCTGGTATTAGTAGTATTAGTAGTCATGATGAGCATTTAGTTGATAAGTTGTAAATTTATTTGGAATTTTTTTAGTGGGTTTATTTTCTTATATTGTTTAATTTGCTAAACTTTTGTCTTTATAATGTATTTGTTTTTCCTTCTCTTGCTTAGGGTATTTTCAATTAAGAGAGTGCTCTCGGTATAGTTTACTTCTTACTTTTTGTTTTTCAGTTTCTACTTTGTTTTGATTATTTTATGTTCATGTTTCTAACTTTGAATTTTTTTTGCTATTTGGTTTAGTTTTTGTTCAAAATTTGATTAGTTTCATTTTTTTAAGGTTTAATTCTTTTTAGTTTTATGCTTTTAATGTAAGTACTTTAATTATTTTATAATTTTATTGTGTTGAATGATGATTCTTTTCATCATAGGATTATTATTGGTGCAACAAAAACCTACTCTTCTTTTTTGCTGCACTCATTTTCCTGGAGGTAATTTTCAGTAAAATGTCACCTTGTTTTTTAACTCTGAATCATTTTCTAATTATTCGCTTAATCAAAAGTCAAATTATGTCTAATTGAATCCTAAACACTATCCAAACACAGTCCAGGCTCAACTCAATTTTCTTTGGAAGTCTGCAACCCGAAAAGGAACCTAGACTCTGCCCTAATTAATTCAGCCTACAAGTCCCGAAGCTTAAGCTGTCGCATTGAACCTAGAATAAGTTCACTTTTATAATATCTAAACCTTTGTGTTAGCATGATAAGCATGTGACACAACCTGTCCATGAACATTCATCATGCATACTTAATATGCATGATAACTTAGGATTGCGCTATGCATGTGTTAGTGTTAGCCCTGTAAGCCAATCATGATTTACTTGTAATACACTGATTTGTCATTTCATGTATTATACATAATTATAATTGAGGTATTTCTTTATCCATGTGTCTTATTATAACTTGTTATTAATAAGTTATGAAGATAAAACCCATGAAACATAAAGGCATTGCAAAGAAATTGTAAGGAGTTACAATTATGAGATTCTTATGTATTAAAGCCATGTTTCTAAAATAATATTTAGTCATTGTATTGTCGAGATAAGGCATCGAGAATGCTCTAAGATTGACATATCTTAAGCCTCCATGCATATGATGTATGTAATCGGTCTCATAGGTTGAAGTATAAAGATACTTGGGGATAACATATGGGTGTTTGTTAGATGAACAAGTTCATGAAACATGACCCGCTATGAGAGTTCTATTCAGTATTTCACTTAAGTGTCTATGGAAATACTCTCATATGTGGCAATGTGTAAGTAATCCTTTGACTTATGACATCAGATCATCTTGTGTGTGAATTTTCATGCTTTGATTTTATCTGAACGAGTCCCAAGAAAGGATGCCTATAGTAGGATGATTTTGGGTATGGCATGAAGCACACGAAGATGGATGAGTAGTCTAGAGAAGATTCATCATCCCAAGTGATATGAGGAGACATATCTCAATTATTCCTAGCTTATAATAACTCATGGAAGTCTTTGACCGAGGCAATACTTGAGAAGTTAATATGGAAGCTGCAAGACTAATAAGAAAAGGGTTCAAGAGTAGACATTGTACCATGCTCTTTCTCTTTTTGGGATATATGATGAAGGGGTCAATTACACTAACATATTGTATACTGAAAGATTTGTCTAATGACCATGTTGACTTTTCTAACATTTGGGTGGTCATGATATATTGTTAGGTGCCGTTCATGGTCTATAAAGATAAATATAATTCTTAATTGAATTAATTTATATTTATTACCAACATGTTGAGAGCGTAATAAGTCACACACAATAAGGTGATTTTTAGAAATTAAAATGGGATTGGACCTAATTGAAAAAATTATGAATTTCTATATGGGACTTAATTAAAATGTTTAATTAAGTAAAAGGTTAAAGGTGCAATTAGTCCAAAAGTTGGATAGCACTTAATTGTCCCTTGTGGCTTGCTTTTAGTCTTTTTTTTTTTCTTGGCCGCTTGTTGCACTTATTAATGGGAGAAGAAAAACTTGTTTTCTTCTTTTGGACAATTCGACCTTGAGAGAAGACAAGTGAGAGGGAAGGTTTATCATAAACCTATTCTACTAACATAGAACCCAGTTTAGACACAATCCCAACCTTGTGAAGATTTCCCAAGTCATCTATGTAGATTATTGTGAGAGGTCGAACGCGGACAATTTTGGTTTGCGACAAGCTTAATGTACAAGAACAAGCGGAGAAAATTTTGAATTAGTGGATTTTTGACAATTCTAATCCTTGATGTATGAAATTTTCGACAGGTGTCTGTTCTTGTGTGTTATTCAATTGTAAGTTCAAATAAGTTTAATTCTTGGATGATTCGATTTTTTATGTTTTAATTTCACTGCATTTAAAAGTTTTTGTTTGATGTTTTTCAAGCATGGCTAAATATTTCAGCATCTCATAAAGAAATATTATGGTCACTTTTATTTGTTTTATTATGCAATATTGTGATGATTATGGTTGATTGATTGTTATAATTGATTATTTTGTTATTGAAATATGCCATATAGAAGCATGATTAGGAATTAATTTTAATATGTTACTTAGATTTAGGTATGTTGTGATGAAAATGCTTGGAGACATTTGGGTAATTCAACATGCCATATAGTTTAGGATGCATAATTTCTTTTAGTTTTATTTTATGTTTTGTTTAATATGCTATTTATTTATTTTTTTCAAATTTATTTGCTTTAATTATTATTATGTTATGCAAAGAATTGTGGATAACAAGATTGCTCGTGCTAAATGTACAAAAAAAAAATGTTCCAAAATTTGTGGGAAAATAGAAAAGAATAAAGAACTCAGTGTTTTTTTCATTTTGCATGGAATGATGCATATGGATACGAAGTTCAGTGTCATAGGGATAGATTTGTGGTTGACATAAAAGAAAGGAAGTGCACATGTATCTTGGGATCTGATTGGCATACCTTGCTCACATGCTATATGTGTTATTTTTTTTTAAAGAGAATGTGGAGGATTATGTTATACGTGTACAAAAAAGAAGTTTATGAGAAATGCTATAGTTATGTACTGCCACCACTTGCTGTAGATAAATTTTGACCTGTTGCAAATATGAGATAGATTGACCCACCATTGCCTAAAAGGTTTCTTGAAAGACTTACAAACAAAGAATCAGGGAAGATGGTGAATGCAATGGAACAAATTTGTCAAGGAAAGGTAGGAAAATTAGGTGTCAAATCTGTTTCAAGCTAGACAATAATTCTAGGAAATATCCAAGATAAAAATAGACATAATGTAAGTATTTTAATGATTGAACAATTATTCAATTATGGGCTTTTATAGTTTTACTAAATTCTAATCAAAATGTGCAATTGCAGTTGGACATTAATGAAGATACAAGTCAGTCTGTAACCTAATAACCTATGCAACCTAAAGTTCCCTAGCAATTAGCTCCAACAGTTCAAGTAAAAAAATAAATTATTTTGATATTAGCATTTATTTAGTGATAAATGGTCATTTTAATTGATATTTTAGGACAATGTTGATGTACTATTATAACAAACTTCCACTATTGGACCTTATGCTAAAAAAAGATCGAAACCATCAAGTGCCAAAACTGTTCCAAAAAGAACTACCAAAACGATCTCAAGAACCATACTTGCCTCAACAGTCACAAGGGCTACATCAGCTCTAACAGTCAGACCTACCACAAGGTCCAAAGCATCCCTAAATGCCCCAAGACATACACCTGCCATAAGGTACAAATCCTCAGAAACACGAATTGTTTCAACACCACCAAATATCTCAGCGGGAAAGACCTTTTTTAACAAAAACTTTCGTCAAACAATGTCTTTTTTTCGTCGAAAATACTTTAATCGCAAATACTATTTCATCGGAAATACTTAATTTTATTTTTACAAATATATGTTTCGTCTGAAATAGGTGTTTCCAACGGAAATTCCATCGGGAATATTTTTAAAACTTAAAAAAAAAAATTCTTACCTTATAAAAATAATCGACAGAATTTATGTCGCAATAAATGGGTAATTCCGACATTAATTGTTTGGCATGAACAACCACGGTTCTCGCCAAATTTTTTTCGACGGATTTTAGCGACGAAACCTATTCCGTTGCAAATAATCTATCAGAACTCGGTCGCCAATATATTTTTTTTTTGTTGCAAAAAGTTTTTTGGTGAATTTAATTTTTTTCGTCACAAATACATAAATTCCATTTAAAACAATCACTTATTTCCGACAAAAAAAAATTCGTCGAAAAAAAACATGTTCTTTTGTAGTGGCACCAGTAATTGTCTTAGCAGCATCTACTATCTCAGCACTAGCAATTGTCTCAACAACAGTTATTGTCCCAACATCAGCATTTGTTCCAACACCACCACCAACTGCAAAAAGGAAAGGAAAAGAGAAGGTTTTTGAATATATATATGCACACGTGGAACAAAGGGAAAATAATGTAAGGAATAGGGATATATGTTAATAAAAAGATTAGTGTGCAATTTTTAAATGTAAGTCTCAACTTTTAATTTCAAGCTATAGTCAAATTTTGACTACTTCAATTTCATTACTAATTTGAAGTAGTGTTTATTTTGTCTTTTTCATCAAACTCAGCCTGGACTAAATGGAACGCAATTGATTTTTGCTCCTAGAACCACTAAAAGTGCAACAAGTTCAAATACACCAATAGTTGGCTTTGTCAATAATAAGACTGTTGTTGAATGTGATGATTTTCCAAGTTATAAAGATAGACCATCTGATTTTTTCAATGTGAGAATATAATTGAAAAATGAGTTAATATGCTATATTTATCATTACATATAGTTTTTGTGTTTGATCCAATTTAATTTATGATTTTAGAGCCTACGAGATGACTTGTTAGGACTAAAGAGAAAAGGACAATACAGAGGACTAAATGATAACATTGTAACCTTTCTACATGAAATCCAAAGGACATAAAAAAGCAAAAATTAGAGCAAAAGGCAAAGAACTCGAAAGAAAACAATCCCAACCCAAAGAAGTAAACTTGTAAAATTTGATGTCTATAACTTCCTTATATGAAAAATTGATACTTTTCTGTATAACAATTTGAGGTTGTTAATTTCTTGATACTTTTTTTAAATATTGTGATGAGCACTGATGGATGCTTTTGCTTTATTCTTTTGGACGAAATGTTGTAAGTTATGAATGAAATGGATATGGTTTGTTATGTCAAGTTTTTGTTCAAATATACATACATTAATAATTTCATATATGCATGGCCAATTCCAACAAGCTTAGAATTCAAAACACAATTACAAAAAGTGTAAGTACTTCTTTATGGTTGATTTTCAGAATCTTTGAATTCATTACAATAAGTGCATATCATTTAAATATTCCTTTATTTACAAATTCCAGTGCGATAGTACAGACATTCATATTCAAAGTACATAGCTGGTTTGCTTTCACTCTAACAAAATGCATAAAAGTTTACAATTAAGAAAATCATCCAGAACAACCACAATCCAATCTTGTACAACCTAATCACTCTGCTACTTTTTGCAACCAAATCTTTCTATGCTTTCTTTTGAATTTGTAATTTTTTCACCTTTGAGAAGCTTGTTAATTTCATCATTATTTCCATTTTGCTTCAAGAATCAACACGCTATTCTCAATCCCTTATTTTTAGCCAACAATAGTTTGTTATCACTATTCAATCCTTCAGTCTCATTTGCAAATTGAATCTTAGAGTACTCTGTCGATTCAATCCATTGAAAAAAATCACAATCAACACCTTACAAAATAAATAAATAATCCATTAACCATATCAATTCTAACAACATCTTGAAGTAAAATTACCTTTTTTATGCATAAAACATATAAACTAATCTCATACCTCTCGAAATTTTCTGCACCCATAAAATTTTCTTTTTGGATTTTTACATGTATTTGACATATGGATTGGAGTCCTCACTACACAGAAGCATTTGATGTCTCTTGACTGACTTCTTCTTGAGCTTGAATATGAGCGTGAACGACCTGAGTAGTGACTTGAACGTGAGTCTGCACATTATGTTTATATCATATTTCGACTCAGACCAAGAAGATTAAAGAGGAAGAAGGATTTAAAAAATGAGGGAAATGGGTTTGAGAAAGAAGGATCTCTGATCCATGCGAAAGTCAACTAAATTCGATTTCTCTCTCTATATTTTTAATCAATTTTGGGGTTTGAGGTAAAAGGGTTTGAAGAAGAAGAAGAGTTTTAAGTAGATTTTTAGAGCTTAGGGTTTTCAGGATGAAATTGAGAATTTTAGAATGGGTTGATTTTTTTTTTAATGGGTTAATTTAATTTTTTTACTTTACAAATGCGATAACAGAGACACTGAAGTGTAATTATGACTTGACATTAAAATGTCTCGTGTCACATTATTATAGGATAGAAGCCACATCTTTAAAAAATTTAACAGTGTTAATGACGAGTACTACATTAACACATGGAATGACAATACAACTTAATACATTGAATTTTTTTTTTTAATATAATATAGGAGTTAAACATGACATTAACCCATAAATGAATAAGCTATGAACAACGTTGTATGACTTTAAAAGGTAATAAAACCTAACAATAAATTAATTATAATGTGAATTGTAATGTGAATGTATGAATTTTCTTGTATTATTAATGAATTTGGTACATTATTTGATCGTAATTTATGTTTATGATAACTGAAGGAATATCATTGCTTTAATATTTATTTTTTAACAAAAGTTATAAGATATTAGGTCCATCATAGATGACACTGATCCAAAGAATAGGTCCTAATGTCGGTCATATGAAGACATGGATAGATCCCTGATCCAAAACTTTTAATACTAACCTTACATGTACAGTCAAGACCGTCCCCCCAAGTAATGCAAACTTGACATGTTGATAAAATTTAGAATTATTTTTGCTGACATAGTGCATTTATGGTATTTATATTGTATTAGTGTATTTTTATATATTATAATTATATTTAAAGTATTATATATTTATATAAAAATTTGATATGTTAATAATTCATATTATATAGATTTTGATACGTTCGCTATTCGTATCGTGTTCATGATATTTTTTTTCGTATTTAATCGTATTTTAATTTTATTTTTTTCGTATCGTATTTTTATCATATAATCATATCGTATTTAAAGTTATTAGATCATTGGTATCCACTTAAGGTCCATTTTAAGACATCATATGAAAGCCAACGTACTTGTTGTACAGTGCGATTAAGCACCTTTTTTATGCTATCGCACCATGACTATTCGGATAGCAAAACTTTGGTGCAAATTGTCTACATAACCGTGGATGAAAAAAATTCCAGGGGTGGGAAAAGCTCCGGTGGAATTTTTTTCTACTAGTAAAACTCCGGTGGAATTTTTTTCCTTTCACCACGGGTTTTATTTATCTTTTTGATCATATTCTTTTTTCTCTTTTTACCTTTAATTTTTGTTTTATTTATTATTTTGTTTATTTAAAATTTTTAAAATAAAATTATAATTATTTAACAAAATCATTTATATATATTTTTTATTTTAAAATATGTAAATATAATTTTATTTTATTTTTATTTTATTTTATTTTAGTAATTTTAATTATTTATTAACTTCTAAAATATGTTAAATTTTATTATATACAAAATTTAATTTAATATCCCTAATGATTATTTTTTTCTTTTCACTATAATTCATCTCACCGTTATCGTTGCTTTTACATCCAAACACATATTCCACTTTTAATTTTAATCTCACTGTTATAGTATCTAATCTATCTATTATAATAACTAATCTCACTGTCACTTTTATTTTCAATCTTATCGTCCATTTAAATAGACCATAATCTTCGTTTAGTCCCGGTGAGGTGCTGTTGGAGTTCCCACCACATGGCTCCACCGTGTTGCAACCATGGTTAAAGGTCCAATATAAAATAGTCACTCCCTCTTCTCATTTTACCCCTATACTTGATCTCTTTTTTTTTTTTTTGGTTGATATTTTTCATTTTTTATTTAAAAATTTTCAATTATTTATTGATTTAAAATGACAAATAAATTTATATAATTACATAGGATTAGATACTCCTTTGATTCTTATACTATATCACTTTTGTCAGTTTAATACTTAAAAAATAAAATTTTACAATTAAGTATCTAAATTTACATTTTATCAAGCACAATATCCATAGAACTCACTCTGTTATGATGTACTTATTTGACCAATTATAAAATGTCAGCTACCACCTAATCATCACCACAATATTAGTGGATCCATCGCCACTACATCACAAAGAAAAAAAAAATTAAAAAATGATAACATTTTTTTAAAAAAATCCAAAAAATATATAATAAAATATGGAAATTTTTATTTTAATTCCAAAAAATCAAAATAAAAAAGTTAAAAATTTTAAAATTTTAAAATATGATTTAAAAAAAAAATCAAAAGTACGATTTTTTTAGAAAATTCAAAATTTTAAAATTTAGAAAATATTTTAAAATTTCAAAATGTTGGAAACTTTTATAAAATCTTAAAATATTAAAATTTTAAATTTTAAAAAAATGATTTTTTTTTAAATAAAAATAATACTGTTAACATTTTGGAAATTTTCTTTAAAAATTTAAAATACAAAAACTCTTTATAAAAATAAAATAAGATTTTTTTAAAAAATCAAAATTAAAGAAAAATGAAAAAGGGGAATTGAGGAGGAAGGAAAAAGGGAAGAGAGAGAGAGAGAGAGAGAGAGAGAGAGAGAGAAGAAAAATGAAGGAGAGGGGATGATTGGCTTCGATTGGTGGATCCTAAGTCGATCGAGGTCGAGTTACCTCGGACTAGGCAGATTGAAGCCAATCCTTTTGAGTTGGCCAGTTGACGTCTGCAGCAAGTCACCCTCCCCCTCATTTCCTCTCTCTTTTCTCCATTATCTCTTCGAATTCTGGTTTCTCCTCTCTCTCCTTTTTTTTCCTTTTTCCTTTTTGATTTTCCTTTTTATTTTTAAAAATAAAAATATCAAAATAACTTTTTTTTTAGTTTCTTTTTTATTTTTAAAATTAAAAAATAACATGACATTTTTTATCATGTGTCATGATTTTATTAAGTGTTCTAACCACGTCAGCCAATTGACTAATAATGTTAGTCCAAATGGCCAAATTGCTTAATAAAATATAAGTTCAAGTATCTAAGTACGAATCTTTATTTTTTATAACAGAAGTGACATAATATAGGGATCAAATAAGTATTTAATCCAATTACATAATAAACAGATAAATAAGTAAATAACAAAAAAAATTAATAAGCACATAAATATATTTATACATATAATTAATTACATAAAATAATTTTATATATTATTAATTACATATAGAAATTAATGCTTACAACATTATAAATACATAAATAATTGAATAAAATTACCATTAAATATATAATCATTTTTTATATAAAATAATATGTGCTAATTTTTTGAGTGAATAAAACTTAAAAGTTTTCAAAAGTTAAATAAAATTAAAATATACATGAAAATAATTTATTAATACATTTTTAGATTAATATTTTTAATAATCATTTTTTATTTCACCTCACTGTCACCGTTATTTTTACCAAACACATATTTTCTCATTGTTGATTTTAATTTCACTGCTAGAACTTCAATCTTACTGTTATAATAACTAATATCAATCTAATCATTATTTTCAATCTCACCAGAACCAATTTCATCACCCATCCAAATAAGACCTTAGTCATTTAAGCCCATAAAATGCTAACTTGGCATATTAAAAGTTAGATGTGTCAATTTTTATTTCATGAATAAAGTATTATTCTTACGAAAATTTTTAAAAACGAAGTGCAATAGAATAGATAAACGCATTTTTTCTGAATACTTATTAGCATCCTTTTTGTTTTCAATTTCAATTTTTTGAAAACGACAATAAAAAAAAAATGTTTTTATTTTTAAAAAATGAAAACAAAAAAATATCAAATTTGTTGAAAGCAAAATTTTCTTATTTCTATTGTCTTCAAAAGGGTTAATAAATAAATTAGCCTTTGTAATTTATGTCTTTTGTCCGTTTGGTACATGAATTTTTTTTTTGTCATTTTGGTATTCGAACTTTCATGCCGTCAGTCACATTAGCCATTTGCCCTAACACCATTAGTTAATAGCTGATTAGGCAAAAAAATAAAAAAACTCAATTAGAGCCTGACACGTGACAAAACTGCCACATTATTAGTGTCACGTCATCATATAAGAAAAAAATTCAAAAAAAAATAAAAAAAAATTATAAAAATCAAAATAAAAAACTTTTTTTAAAAAATCAAAATTAAAAAATTTGAAAATGTCATTTTTATTAAAATTATAAAAATAAAAATAAAAAACCAAAATTCAAAATAAATTATAAAAATTGAAAACTTAATATAAATATATATTTAAAAATCTCTAAAAAACATTGAAAAATAAGAAAAATAAAATCTGATTATTTAAAAAAAAAATTTAAAAAAAATTTATATTTTTTTAATTTTGAATTTTCATATATATTATAAAAAATTCAAAATAAATTAAAAAATTAAAAACTGTATATATATATATATATTTAAAAATCTGTAAAAAAAATTAAAAAAAAAATCTGAATATTTTTAATAAAAAAAAAATTCTATTTTAAAATTTTAAAATTCTTTTTTTTTTCTTAATTTCGAATTTTCATATATAATTTTTTAATTTGAAATTTCTACATTTAAAACAAATATTTTTTATTTTCTTTTTAATTTTGAATTTCAGATTTATCTTTTGATATTTTATAATTTTATAATTTCTAAATTTAAAAAAAAAAATTGATTTTTTTATAAAAAAAAATCAATTTTTTTTTGGTTTTTATAACTTTTTTTGAATTTTTTTCATTCATGATGATGTGGCACTAATGATGTGACAGTTTTGCCACGTGTCAAGCTCTGATTGGTTTTTTTTTGCCTAATCAGCCATTAACTAACGATGTTAGGATAAAGAGCCAATGTGATTGATGGCATGAAAGTTCGAATACCAAATTGACAAAAAAATTTCTTCAGATACCAAACAAAAAAAAAAGACCTATAGTACAAGGACTAATTTATATATTAACCCTTTTCAAAAACCTGTTTTCATTTTTGACACTGTTCATAAGTGGATGAAAAACATGTTTTCAATTTTTATTTTTCAAAAATCAAAGAATGAATATGAACATATCCAAATCAGATTCCATCAATTTGAATCGATTCGGTTCATCGATTTTTAAAAATTTTAAAAATTTAATTTTAAAATATTTTTTATTATTTACTTAAATGTATGAATAAAAATATTTTTATATAAAGAATATAAAAATAATAAAAATCTAATTCGATGTGATTTAGATATTTTCGATTTTTCTTATTATGAACCCCGAGCCAAACTAAATAAGCATCTTTATGATCTGAACCAAAATAAAAACTAATCAAATATAACAAACCCGAACCGAACATTATAGCTCAAATCGATTTTCAATTTTCTTGATTTCTTTGCTCAGTCTTATCCCTAGCATTATTGAATAATTTAATATTATTAAGTAAATGAACATTTAATAATATTATTTCCTATTATATTTAGTATATTTTAATAAGAAGAGGGATCCACTTACATTAATGTAAAACTAAATTAGTTTTACACACTTGCATAACTATTTATACGATTTATATTTGTTTAATCCGATCGTCGTATTTCATGTTCTATTCACATAGATCATGCACGTTGAATTTCGAGTAAATTAAAAATGTCTAATTATTTGTTCGATATAAAAAACTTTCAACCGTTAAATATATATTGAAAAAGACAGTATTCTCGATCGATATGATAGAGATATCGGATCGATTCGAAACTTTACGTGTACGACAAATACAATTATATTGTTAAATCCAACGATGCATTTGTTAAAATATAAATCGTATAAAAAATTACGAAACTGTGTAAAACTAATTTAATTTTACACTAGTGTAAGTGAATCCCTCATCTTTTAATAAATATACAATTGGTTAAATATTAATTAGTTGAATATTTAATATCTAATAATTTAATAATATTACTCAATAAAATTATTAAAATATTTCATTCTATATTAAAATAATTAAAATATCATTTACAAAAATAAATTAAATAATACTACTAAATATAATCTTATAATTATATTACCTCATACTATTATGTAATATTAATTTAAATAAATTTATTTAATATTTTATATAATTATTTCTTTTTATATTTTCTAATTATATATATTATTAAATATTATTGTTTACACCGAAATTCAACAACCAATGGATGCAATACATGTGGCAAGTAAGTCTGACTTGGCAAGGGAAGATGACATGGAATTATGTGCTGTAGAAGATTAGTATAATTTTAAATGATGTTAAATTCTAATATGATTAAGTAATGATATTTAATATTACTTTTTAATAGTACTAAATAATATTATTTCATATTTTGTAAATAGTGTTACTTAAGTAATATAATTTTATTTAATAAATACAATATTATTTAATTTAATTTTTTAAATTTTAGTTTTTGCATAGAATTATTATATTTGCAACAATTTAAATATTAGTTTTCAATATGTAAAAACATTACTTACCAAGCATGTTTTATGTTTTTCAAAATTTTAAAAAGAAAACAAAAACAAAAAACAATACCAGACGAATCCTTCAAATTTCTTCATTAACATCAACAAAATGAAAGATATCACATTATTTAGACATTCATTTTTAATGATTAAAATTTTGAAACCATATTTTAAAAGAAAACAACGAAAAACCAAAAACTCGAATAATAATCTATTAAAAATTAAATTAAGCAAAAAAATTTGGGACAAAAAAAAGGTAAGACTCTTGTTGTCCTTGCTCCAGAATAAACAGAGAACTCTTAAGCTGAATTTTTTTTTCCTACAAGGCTATAGTCTATATGCATAACATTTCATGTTAAACACAAAATTTGTAGATTACCAAAGTGGCAAACTCAATAACCCTCTGGATTAATGATGAAAACCAATATCTTAGAAATGAGGAAAGATAAGATACAACCAAAGAAAGGTAAGTTTTAGAATACCTCTTATTACATTTTTGTACTTTATGCCCATCATTGCCATTTCACATTGTTTGTTATACCTAAACATGAATGGTAATATATATATATATATATATATATATATATATGATGATGATAGGTACTTCGCAAAAAATGGGCAAAACAAGTAATAGAGAGGAGCCCAAACCCCATTGCCTAATGTTAGGGTGGTAAATGGTGCAAAAACTGTTCAAAAAGTATTGAAATAACATCGTCAATGGATAATATTTGAGGATGATTTTTAAATTACTTGATCAACATACCTTTTCCACTACAGCATAAGATTGCATCCGTGATGCAAAAATGTGGACGCATGTATAACTTCAACTTGCTGCCGATAATAATCTATCTCACTCATCTGTTGCTACAAATGATTCAAGTTTCTTTAACCAGTCCAAATATTGACCTTGTTCTTTCTTATGTAGGGTGAGTAGGAGGAAGTTGGTCAGGTCTTCTCCAATTCCCCTGGCTACAAGATATTCCTTAAGTTCATCTTGTAATTGAGGGTCCAAAGAGCTGCAGACAAAAGTTGAAGAGAAAGTAAGATGGATAATTATTTTTTTTAATGATCATGAATACTATAATGTACCCATAGAAAATTAAGGAAAGCTAAGATTTTGTCTTCTATGGTTAATTTAACCCAAGACTTTTACCAACTTACTCAGAAAGTTAGTTGGGTTTAGTTTTACTCATCAATCCTATATATATATATATATACATATATAGTTTTAAATTCTGGAATGATCTAAACACCGCATTCGCTTATCCACTCCCCTTTATAGCGATTACCCATGAAATCATATACATTGAAAATTGAACTAACATTTACGAAATAAAGGAATATAAAGAAACAATCATTATTGAACGATAAGTAGCATTCTTTACAACATATATAATTTGATAAGTGGAATTCTGACAGCAAAATTTCACCTGAATAAGGGACCTCTGTAGACTGAAGAACTAGGAATGGCTAATGATTGAAGATAATAAGCACTATGGATGTTGAAGTCAGACCTATGAACGCCTTTCTCAGAAACTCCACAGTCAAACTGCAACATAGAGCTCAACCCAGGCTTTTTTACACAAACCTTCATTAAAACTTCCCTTGGAAATATACCCTCGCTATCATATGTCTCCTGCCCTAACAAAGCTGAAACAGCAACCTCTTCACCAGACTCACTTTTTCTCCGCAAAACAACATCCTTTGACTGCGATGAATTCCACTCGAGTACAAAATCTCCTAGAGAACCGCTTTGTTCATCCTGAACCAGTATAGAATAAACCCATTTCCCCCAAATTAAAAATGCTAGAACTGCTGAACATAAGTTTTTAAGATGTTTAAACTTCAAGATGAACTATAAACTATCATCAAAATAAAATGATTAGTCCCACTGCAATGTGAGAAACTTGAACAATATAAGTGTGCTTATTTTTCTTTTTTCACATCCATATAATGTCTTGAATGAGAACTAAAAAAGAAAAGGTAGTAGCAGATTCTGCAAAATCTCATTGGGGGTCCATTGCATTTGTGGTATTAGACGTGAAAAAAACATTGTTTTTCCAAGTATTATAGCTGAAACTGAATACTCCAGAACATAAATGAGGCTCCAATTGATTGCTGGTTTTGCTACTTGAGTTTTACCTCTAAAAAGTTGCTAAAAAGCAAAAGAAATGCTCAATTGACTAAAAACGAAAAAGAATACTATCACAATTATTCTACATAAAAATAACATGTATTCTGTGTTTCAAATAATTACTATCATTTAATTCTTCAAAAATATTAGTATTAGTTTTCTTTATCCAAACCCATTTCGATCATAAGTTTTATAACCTAAAAATCAATGAACAAAGAAACAGAGATCTTCTTCGGTTTCTAGTAAAGACCCAAATTCATGATTAGGCATTGCATTCTCAATGATTTCATCAAACAAACAAGTCCCAAATCGATTAATAAATGAGAAAGGAAAAAGAAGAACAAAAGAACCTGAAAATAATTGGAGGAGAGTTCGTGGGATATTTCAGATTGCAAAACTTTAAGCAAGTTGAGATCCTCCATAACTTTGCGGCTTTTGCGTAAGATTTGAGTCGCCCTCGGCATTTCTCTTTTCCTCTCCAACTCCAATCGATCAAACTCTTTTTCTCGGATCTTGCCCTTGTAAATTTGTATTTGGCGGATGGCCGAAGATTACTGAAGTCCAGTTCACCTCCGCTTTTATTTTTATCTTTCTCTTTATCTTCAGTCAATTTTTTTAATTAAACAAAATTAAATAAAGTGTAATTAGCTTTTTTATTTTCTTTTTATATTTTAGGATATTAAGAAAAAAAGGCTTGTTTTTTATTAAACGGGATAAACTTGTTAAACACACTTAATTCAAGTATGACACGTTTAAACCCGTTTAATTAATTGTATTATCGTATTAACTCGAATCTAGTGGTGAGCAAAATTGTCGAAAAATCGACTAAACCGAAACAACCAACACGGTTCGGTTGTTTCGGTTCGGTTAGTCCGATGCACGGTTCCATCAATTGACTTTTTCGGTTATTTGAAGTTAATTTTTTAAAATCGAACCGATCGATTAAACCGATAATTTAATTAAAATAAATAAATTTATTAATAATAATTAAATTAAACCCAACCCAAATAACCAATTACCCAACTTACCCAAACCCAAACCCAATCCCAACTTCCCTTACCCAAACCCAATCCCTTTCAGCCTTGCCCTTTCTAATGATCTAACCCGTAACACTAACCCGTAATAACCCAATCCCTTTCAGCCTTTCTTCACTTCAGTCTTCACTCTTCACACAGTCGATCCTCAATTCAGCAAACCCTTACCCTTTCAATTCAGCAAACCCTAAACTTTCAGTCGATCCCCATACATTCAGTTTCAGTCGATCCTCCGACCTCCGTTCTTCAATCTTTAGTTCAGTGAGTCGATCCCCCTCCCCTACATCAAACCCTAACCCTATCTTGTGTCTCCAGTCGGACCAGCCTCGAGCCCCCTACAGCCTCCAGCCGCTTCACTCCCTCAAGGTATCCCACTATCCCGTTCACTCCCTCTTAATGGGTTAGTTGTTTAAGATCAAATTTGTTAGTTGTTTATCATTTTAATTGGTTTTTTTTTTCTTTCAGGAGAGCTCCAAGTCAGGTTTGCAAGTCAATCCTTGTCATCAGGAACTTTGTCTCGGACGATAGGAATTCTCACCAATCTTCGGCAACTGTAAGAAGACAAAACATTTTGGTTTGTTTGTTACTAATCTTTGTGGTTATGAGTGATGTTGCTAATCTTTGTGATTATGACTAATAAGCCAGCATTAGTTTACCAAGAAAAAAACGTGAAAATTTTTTAAGAGAGAAGAAGAAAAGAGGATTTGGTCAAAACAAGTCTAGTAGGTGGTTTTGCCTCACAAGATGACCTTGATGTGCATAACTGGAATGTCCAGTAAAGGTTTAAGCTTTTCTTGCGTATATATGTTAATTGGATTATCAGTGCCTAAATTGTACATCCTTTAGTTGTATCTTGATAGTTGCTATTACCACCATAGCTTCGCAATGGTTGGAACGATCTTTTTTGGTTCAGGGTTGCCCATTTTTCTAGTGAAACTGGAGCATTAAACCTTTAAACTGTTCTATCAATGCAATCTTAGCATTGTTCCCAGATTCTCTTTTATGTATTAAAGGGCTTTTCAAGATAAAGATAGCAATCTCTTTTATGACTAAGCATTAATCTAACTAGGGTTTAATTCATTAAATCCCTTACCAGTTAGCATTGATCAAATAACTTCCTTAGACTCACATAAGCTCCCCTTTTAGCTCCTCAATTTTTAGCTCCTCAATTTAAGTAGGATATAATCTCCACATATCCTATCCATATATATATATAACATTTAGAAAGCTTGCTTCTAAGCAAAGTTTAAGTTTCTCAAGATGAATGCTTTGAAGTAGCATAATTTCATCTTTTATTTTTGTTTCTTGGATATTGATGTAGATAATTATTAAATGTGTAAATATAATCTTCATGTTCTTTCCACTTTTGTTTAATATATATTTAGTAATCTAATTATTTTTTTCTTGAAGATGTCAAATGAAATTGAAATGAGTGATGCTAGACCTGCAGTTGATGATACACAACCAACCCGTCTCCCTCAAGTAGAGACACATGATGGAGCAAAAACTGAAACTGCCTGCTCTACCGTGAAAAGGAAACGACCTAACCCAAGGTCGAAAGTATGGGACCACTTAACCAAATTTACCGATGAGCAAGGTGATATCAAAGCTAAATGTAATCACTGTGATAGACAATTTTATGCTCATCCTAAAAAAAATGGTACAACTGCATTAAAAAATCACATGAGTTCTTGTGTCAAAAGTCATCTTGGTAGTGGTGATCCTAACCAAACAGAATTAGTTTTGCATCTGAGAGGTGGGTCTTTAGGTACTTGGAAATTTGATCAGGATGCCATTAGGAAAGGTGTGGCTGAGATGATTATTATAGATGAGCTGCCTTTTAAATTTGTAGAAGGGAAGGGATTTATACGTTGCATGGAACTTGCATGTCCTAGGTTTCGTGTACCATCTAGATGGATTGTTGCTAGGGATGTTTATCAATTTTATCTAGATAAAAAAGTTAAGGAAACTGTTGAAATCATCTACTGTAAGAGTGTCTCTTACCACCGACACATGGACTTCATTTCCAAGAATAAATTATATGTGTCTTACAGCTCATTATATAGACAATGATTGGAAGCTGAATAAGAGAATATTGAACTTTTGTACCATTTCTAGTCACAAAGGTGAGGCCATTGGCAAAGCGATTGAGAGATGTTTGCGGATTGGGGAATTGATAAGGTTTTACAGTTATAGTTGATAATGCTAGTTTTAATGATGTTTCCATCTCATACTTGAGGAAGAAATGTAATAATGCTAGAACTAGTGTTGTAGAAGGCAAATATCTTCATTTGAGATGCATTGCACATATAGTTAATGTTATTGTCAATGATAGATTAAAGGAAGAATGATTCAATTGCTTGTGTTAGAGGGGCGATGAAATATGTTAGACAATCTCCCTCTAGGTTAGCCAAGTTTAAAGAGTGTGTTGTAAATGAACATATTGAAAGCAAGAGTTTGTTGTGTCTTGATGTTAGCACTAGATGGAATTCTACTTACTTGATGTTGGAACAAGCTCAAAAATTTTAAAGAGCTTTTGAGGCTTTTGATGATGCTGATCCTTATTATAGAGGTGAGCTCTTGATGGGAGATGGGGTGCCAAATCAAAATGATTGGGAATGTGTTAGGAGGTTATGTCGTTTCTTGAAAAAAAAATTATAACGTCACAGTAAAAGTGTCAGGGTGCTCTTATATCACCTCTAATAATTTTCTTAATAATATTTGTGGTGTTTATGCTACTTTAAGAGATTGGCAATTAAATCCTGATGTTGAGTTGAATTCAATGGCAGAAAGAATGAAAGATAAATATGACAAGTATAGGGGGAATGTGGAGAAAATGGATATGGTGCTTTATATTACTTCTGTTCTTAATCCTAGGAAGAAAATTGCATTTGTGGAATTTTGCGTCCTTAAAATGTATTCTCGTGAGGAAACAATATTGATGATGAAGAAATTGCAAGAAGCATTAGTTGAGTTGTTTAACGAATATAAAGCAATGTCGCACCCTCAATGTGAACAAGTTAGAGAAAGTAGTCAATCGAGCCATGTTATAGAATCCACCGATGAACTTGAGGGTGGTTTTAACCCAATAGCTAAGTTTCAAAAGTATTGGCTTGAAACTGGGAAAGAGGAGAACAAAACAAAATTGGATAAATATTTGAGTGAGGCGCCTGATGATATTAAGGTAGAGAAGTTTGATGTTCTTATTTGGTGGAAACTCAATAGTCATAGGTTTCCTATCCTTTTCCAGCTAGTTCGTGACGTATTGGCAATTCCAATATCCACAGCCGCTCCTGAATCTGCTTTTAGTATCGGTGGTCGTGTACTTGATGCATATAGGAGTTCTTTAACTCCTAAGCTCGTGCAAGCCCTTCTATGTGCTCAAGATTGGTTACGTGAATTTTCACATTTCGACCCGAATGCCCTCGAAGAAGAAGTGACACAACTTGACAAAATTGATATTGGTAATTATTTTATTACTTTGTTTTTCTTTTTACAAGTTTGTTTCTTTAAATTTTTTACTTATTTATTTAAAGTTGATTTATTTATTTATTGTTTATGTATATTTTTAGATTTGTCCAAGATTGCATTGGATCCTGTAATTGATCAGTGAAAACTGAAAAGTTGAATGGATCAGTATGGTTTTAATTTTCTAATTCTTAATCTATAATTTATTGCCAAAACCAATAAATCATATTCTAATAAACTAAGTTGTTGATTTGTTCAGGGATGGATGTTTTGAGCTTTGCACTTGGTTCGGGATGACATGATGTTGAAAGTTGATTTGTTTAACTCGACTACTCGAGGACGATTTCTTGTCTATGGACTTTATGTTTGAACTTTATGTTTAGCTTGAACTTTATGTTTGAACTTTAAGTTGTTTATGAATTACAATGTTTAAACTTTATGCAATTATGCTTAGCTTGAATGTTTGAGCTTATTGATGTTATCAATGTTTGAGCTTGCTGTTTTTATGCATTATGCATCAATGTTTGAGCTTTTATGAAACTATATATATATATATATAGGCTATTCTTTCTAGCTGTTCTGCTGGTGGTTTGGCTTCAATATTGCAAGTCAGCTTCAAGAGATGACAATTAACAGAACCTGGGAAGGCTCTGCGACATGCATCTTTGCCCCCTCCATCCTCTAAGGTGCTGTATTACGCTATGCATGATCAAATCTGTATTTTACTTTCTTTTGTTCACATGATTAGTTGATTACTACTTCTGGCAGTGGACATTTCTAGGATATTACAGTTTTGTTTAAAATAAGCATAAAATCCTTAATGCTGTAATTGAGAGCTTAGCTGGGTGTGGATGATCTTTAAACCAATTTGTAGATGTCACTTTGAACCATATCCTTATTTTGATTTAAATGTTGATTGCTAGAAGATATGGAATCCTTTAAAGTTTCTGTTTTTTAACTTGTTAGGATAAAAAAATTCTCTTCTAAAAGGTGTATTTTTTTCCCTTGGTGTCGGATAAATTTTTGTGTTACTTTATTTTTTATGTTAATTTGCTACCATCTATACATTCTAAATCTCCCATTTACAGCACTATATATCTGCATTTCTTGTTCTATCATTGTGGCTTATCCAAATCTTTAATCAAGTTTCTATGTGCAAATTCATTTTGTTTATTTAGAGGGGCCTAATGCAAGGAGCTAGGAGCTAGATAATATTGAAATTGCACTCTTTTTTTATATAATTATTGAGGTTGCTTATTGTGTCTTGCTTATGCCCATCAGTAACTCCTGATGTTCTGTCCCTACAAGAGGTACAAACAGTCATTCCCAGTGTTTGCCAATCCTGGAGAAAGGTAGTGACAGGCTAATCACAAGAACTGAAAGAACCGAACCGATTAAGTTTGATTCGGTCGGTTCGGTTTTAACCTTTAATGGTGGTCGGTTCTACTAGTTATGTCAATTTAATCGGTTCTCGATTTATATAAACCGAACTTATCGAACCGATCGATTGCTCATCCCTACTCGAACCGTTTATGATACTCATTTAATAAAGCTTTTTAACAATTAATTTTAAAGTTATTTATTAAATTTATGAAGATAATTGTAAAGTTATTTTCATATATGTTCAAATTAAATTATTAATAAAAACCAATTTCTTATTTAAATCCTAATTATTATTTTTTAAATATTAAATTATACTATCAGGCTTTGTACTTTAGTGAAATGGTGAATTTAGTTACTCTATCATAATTTGTCAAAATTCAATTTTTATACATTAATGGATTCTTGATTCAAATTCAATTGATAACTTTTGTTAATTTCATGTGATTTTTGATTTTTTGACATGACATGATTTTTTGACATGATAATTTAATAAAATTTTAATCATCCTAATATGATAATGTGGAATTCTTTTAGAAAAATCTAATTTTTTTTTTCACGTGTAATATTTTAACCATTTAAAAATTCACTCCGACCCTTAAAAGGTCAAAATCCAAAATCTGCTGCCGTCCTTCGCCCTCCAATCGAGCCCTCCCACCCCCGACCCCCAGCCGAACCCACCCAGTCTGACTCCCAGCCAAACACAACATGTTCTTTGACACCTTGAAGTTATTGTATTAATTAAAGATAAAATAATTAGGTTGCACATCTTCTATCGAAGTATTAATTATGAAGCAGGAGGCATGTGCAGCAGATCCTTCACTTTGGTCTCATTAGAAAGATTGGTGAATTGTGTTTATATATGAAATTTCCCATTTCACCATTTTCTCTTCTCTGCCCAAGAAACAAACCAAACCAAACCAAATCACCACTACAAAAGTTTGAACGAGGAATAAATTAACACCCAATTTTTTCTATCCTACCTATTAATTATAAATTTGGGTCTTTTTATTAGCAGGGTTAGATTTTGGGGTGGTTGGTTTTAAGATCTTGGATTTGGAATTCTTGCAATCTGCGGATGTTCAAATTCGTAATGGTGTAGCAATAGTTGTTTTAGCCATTGTTGTTGGTGTTGTTTATTTGTTTTTCTCTAAGAAATTCAAAGGTTTTGACTTTTCACGGTGGCGTCGGGGTTGGAGGGCTCGGCTGGGGAGTGGAGACGGCGATAGAATATGGGTTTTGGCCTTTTGGGGATCGGAGTTGGGAAGAGAAAGAGAGAAGAAAGAGAAAGAGAAAAAGAAAAAGAAATAGATCGGGTTTGACGTTGCATGCCACCTTGCCAGGTAAAGCCATGTTAACAGTCCATGTGGCAAGAAAATGACAAGTCAGCCACTTAACGGAGATTTTTTAACTCTGTTAGAGGGAGGGACTGGGATTTTTAGATCCGGAAAATACAAAGACTCAATTTGCTCAATTTTTTTTTTTTTTTTTTGGATAATTAATTTGCTCAAACTATTGTATAGGACTAAATTCTCATTTTTGGGTTAATACAAAGACCAATCTCATAATTTTACTTTTTTTAAAAAATTAAACAGAATAATCATGTTCAAATGAGTTAATCGTGTTTAATCGTTATTATAAACATGTTAGTAGTGTTATTCGTGTCGTACCGTGTAACACATGTAATAAAACTTATTTGTATATTTGTTTAAAATCATGGTCCATTTTATCAATTGTATAAAAAGGCCGTAGTATGAGGATAAGGTAAAAAGTTGCAGATGTTAAGATTTGAATTTGCTAATTATCATTTCTTAAGAGTAACTTCATGAATCAACTGGGCAAGCTTAATTCTCCATTTAATTAATCATGTTGTGTTCATGTTTATTCATATAATTGTTAATATCATATCTAAACTTGACATAATTAAAAGGATTAATATTTGATGCATTTACAGTGTATAGGACTATATACTGTCAGTGCATCATACGATGCCATGTGTTAAAGTTAGGTTGTATGGGTTAGGGGTTAGTGATTAGGGTTAGGGTTAGGGATTATGGGTTAGAGTTAAGGGTTAGTGGTTAGCTTTTTATGAGATGTCAATATAGGATTCACTGTCAGTATATGGAGTCTATACACTGCTAGTACATAAAAAATAAACTCTAATTAAAGTACACTAATATGAATTGTCATAGTCTAACAAAAATAAGTCTAATAGTTGTAAATCATAATAAAAATACTAAAAAATATCTGAACCAAATCTAAGACAAAATACTAAATAATCTATTTAGTAAACATCAAAATGTCAATTTACATAGTTTTAAATTTAAAACGCATTGCCCACTTAAAAACATTTATGTTTAATGAATTTGGGATATAATAACCCTTAACACTTTTGTTCAAATAAAAAATGAACTCGTTTTATTTTGTTACGTCAATTATGACATCAATAAATCAAGAAATAAAATTATAGTATATCAAAATAATAAAATTAGTCCATATTAAGTAGGTAGAGAGAAATTTATAATATCAAATTAAGAATAATACTCGAGTGCGGGTATTCTCACCGCGCTGGTGGGTGGTTGGGACCTTTCTAATCCTACCAAAAGTTTATTTGGATAGACGATAAGATTAATTTTGATGAGATTAAAAATAACGGTGACGATGAGATTAGTTATTGTAGCGGTGAGATTAAAATCTCACCGAACTCTTTTCAATTATACTTCAATTAATTTTTTTCATTTTATTTTTTATTTAAAAATTTTTAAATAACTTTTTTAATTTAATATAATAAATAAAACTTTATAATTATATAAAAGTAATATAATTATATATTAAATAAATAAGTAAGTAACTACTTAAAAAAATTATCAGATGCCACTTAGCCTTTCCTTTTCCATTCTTTTCTTTTTTATTTCATTTTGATTTTTTTTATTTAAATTTTTTTAAATTACTTTGTCAATTTAATATTAATAAATAATTTTTATAATTATATAACAAATTAATTGATAAATAAATAACTAAAAATTGAATAAATAATAAATTTTATAATCAAATAAATTATTAATAATGAACAAAAATAGATATATTTGTAATTAATATGAGTTAACTAAAATAGATTGCTAGCTTAAGTGTGGATAAGCAAAAAGAGGGGTGAATTGGTTTGCTTCAAATTAAATTAAAATAAATATAAATGAGAAAATAATAATATAAGAAATACATGTGAAACTAAAGCAAAAGCAAAATTGAAATTAAATGAAAGAAAAGGGATAGAAAAATCAAACTCAAATATTTACAGAGGTTTGTTCATTCCTTTAGGCACCTAAGTCCTTTCTTTTGGTTTTCTCTTAGTCAAAAATTCTAATCCATTATTCTTTCAATCTTATAAATACATTTCGGAGGCTAAGGTATAACATTTACAATATCTACCTTTCAAGGCTAAAGTATATCCTCTTAATCCCTACCTTTCAAGGTTAAGGTAACAATTTTTAAATCCCAAAGTGAGTTTTCACCAAAACTAACAAAGGCACTCAAGAGGATACCTCATCCCTTGATCCTAAATAAGCTTCTATGATTTTACAATGAATTTTGCAAACAAAATGACCTCACAAAGGTTAGGTGTTTGATAATATGCTACAATGAGGGACAAAAGAATATTATCAAATAATATTTCGATAAAAGAATTGAAAGAATTAAAGCACTAAACACTTCAAAGCTTTTGAATTGCTTAAAAAAATTGATTGAATGCTCTTAGAATGATGTCTCTTAGCTTTAATGGTGTTGGAGAGACCCCTTTTATAGTTGAAGAGATGTTGGAGCTTTTAGGCTTGAGTTGTTGGAGGAAAGAGCCATTGATTGCACCTAGAACTAGCCATTGGAATGCTATCAACTGTTAGGGGATCGATCCTTTTAAAGAGGATCACTCCCTTCAAGCATATGTTCTAATTTCAAGCCTTGTAACAGGCTAGGGATCGATTCTTTTAAAATTGGGATCGATCTTATGTGCATTTCAGCTCTCGAGGACTTTTTGTTTGAAAATGGATCGATCTTTCCACAAGAGGGATCAATCCCCTTTTTCCAAATCTAAAAACTTGCATATTTTCATTTGGAAAAGAATTGACTTTTACTAAAAATCATTTTACCAATATTATCCACTTAAAAACTTGTATTTCTGGGAAAAGAATTTAGTTCAAAATACTGAAACAAATATTAAAAATTTTCAAAGTAAGTTTCAAGTTCAAGAATAAATATTTGCAAAATAAAATTTCTTTGAACTGTCTTTTAATTTAATTATGAAAAATATTTATTCACTTTCAATTTTATTAAAAATTGATTTCTTGAAGAAAATGTGAGAGCTCAAGAAAATTTTCTTTTTAAGAACAAAAGCTCTAATAAAGTAAAGCACATTGAAAATTTTATTTTCTTAAAATCAATAATGCTAAAATTATATCAAGTTTAAGGAAAATTATTTTTTTGAATATCAATTGGACTTGCATTTTTAAGTAAAATATATAAGAATTTTTTTTCTTAAAATGAATAAACTCAAAATTATAATAAATCCAAAAAAAAATAAAGTTTTCTTTGAATATGAATTGGACTTGCGTTTTTAAAGTTAAGTACATAAAAATTGTATTTCTAAAAATCAATAGTATCACAATTATATTGAATCAAGGAAATTTTTTTTCTTTGAAATAGTAATTGAGCTTGCATTTAGGCTTAAATATAGAGGTTACAATTTGGCGGGTTCGGATCAAGTCTTTTCGGGTTTGAGTCATTTTGGGTTTGAATTTTTCGGCTTCGAATCATTTTAGGTTCGAGTCATTTTCGATTCGAGCTCTTTCAAGTTCGGGCTACCCGGGGTTTGGGTTCAAGTTGGGTAGGTTTTAAGTCATATTTATTTTATATTACAATAGAAAAATCAGACTTTTCCATTTTGATGTGAATTTTTAGAAGCAAATAAGTTGTCTTTTTTTATCTTGTTTCCGACTTGTATGTCTGTTTATCTACTTTTTGATAAAACTGAAAATAAAGCAAAGATGGAGATTTAATAATTTATTATATATTAAAATTTGTAAATATTTAATTCATCTTGAAATCTTATGCTAGACAAAAGAAACATAAAATATATAACTTATGCCAAAATCGACTAATTAAACTTTGTTTTGAGTAAAATGTTTATCTATGATTAAAAGGATATTAGATGTACTAGAAAAGGTTATTGTAAAATTATGGCAAAATTATTGATATTCTCCTAATCTCTTGCTGAACATTTTAACATGCTGAATTTATTAGTTGACATTTTCATGGCATGTGATTTGTGAGATAAAATTCTGATTTTTGTTGGTTGTTCACATTGAATAATTCTATCTGAATTAATAGAACAAAGTCAATTTCAACTTTGTTAAAACTGATGGCAACCATCATTTAATTTGTTCACTTCCCATTTCATCCTATTTAATATTTATCTTGACTTAAATTTAAGCTTTTTAAAATGTTTGAAATGATTTTAGTGATTTGTTTATACAATTCAATCTTTTTATACTCGCATAGTTTCAATATCCTTACAAGTTACAAGTACAAAATACAATTGATTTTTGATAAAATTATTATTTACCTTTATATATTAAATTTTAAATTTTGATTTAAAAAAAAATTGATAATTAAAGTTTTTGTTTTATAAAAAACTATTTAATTACAATTCCATTATTCTTATTTTTAGTATTAATTTCATATTATTATGGATTTTTGATCGAGTCGGCCTCGGGTTGGATTATTTCGGGTTCGGATCATTTTGGATTATTTTAGGTTTTGGGTCATTTAGGGTTCGAGTCATTTCGAGCTTGGGTCATTTAGGGCTCGAGCCATTTTGTGTTCGAGTTTTTTCGGATTTGGGTCTTTGACTTTTTTTATCAAATCGAGTTTGGATAGGTTCGGGTTCGAATTTTTCGGATGAGTTTTCAGGTTCGGGTTCATTTTGCCACTTCTACTTAAATAAATAATATTTAAAGAAAACTTTTTGTTTCAAAAGTATACAAAAAATCTTAAGCAAATTTAAT
The DNA here is from genome assembly GCA_030761205.1 of Fremontodendron californicum. NCBI lineage: Eukaryota > Viridiplantae > Streptophyta > Magnoliopsida > Malvales > Malvaceae > Fremontodendron > Fremontodendron californicum. The sequence goes on from JAULJL010000005.1 coordinate 30,386,263, forward strand.
TTGCAAAATATACTTGAAATTTTTATCATTTCAAAGCAATGGTTAATTTAAGACTAACATAGATAACTACATAAATAAGGAAAATAAAACATTAGTTATTTTGTTATATGAGTAAATGTATTATTATCTTTTTAAAAAGTAATTATTATTTTGATATAAAAATTATCATATAAATAAATACAAAAAAGTAAATAATTGAATATTACTTTTTTAGTTTAATTTTGTGTAAATATATCATTATCAATTTTTTAAAATTATTTGATATATAGTCCATTTTTATTAATTTTCAATTATTTATTAACAAAATTCTTAATTGAAATAAAAATGATTTTAGTAATTTTCAATTATTTATTAACTTAAAAATATTAAATAATTTTAAATTTTCATTATATACAAATTTTAACCTAATATTCTTAATAGTTGTTTTTCATTATATTTCACCTTGCTGTTATCACTGTTTTTGCTATTCAAATACATATTTTATTGTTGATTTTAATCTTACCGCTACAGTAACTAATCTCACTCTATCATTATTTTCAATTTCATTGAAATCAATCTCATCTTTCATCTATATGAACAGGGGGAAAGCCAGAAATATTGAGGAGGGGGGCCGAAATTAGACCTGCTCATGGGCCAGGCAGGGTCGTGGGTCTTTTTTTTTTCAACTTTACCCAAGTCCGGCCTGAAACGGGTCCAGACCGACCCGTTTCACTGTTGATTTAATATTAAAAAATAAAAAAAAAATTTATTTTTATATTAATATTTATATATTTTTATAATTAAATTTAAATAATTTTTTTTATTATTTAAACAGTTATCCGAGTCGACCCAAATCAGGAATAACCCTGCCCAAGCCCGATACGAGTCGGGCGGGCTGCCCGACTCATGAGCAGGTACAGTCGAATATACATATAAAGATTTAAAGTAAAAATAAAAATCGTGTATGATATAAACATGTCCAGGATAGGATTATTCGTCGGCTTGAATTGGGCCAGGCCTTGGACAAGTAAATTTTTTTGCTATGTGAGCCTGACTCGACCCAGTCCATAGATAATTCTAGTATAAAAATATTAAACTTTAAATATTATATATGATATTAAATTTGCTAACAATATATAAATTCCTTATAATGAAATGATTTTTTTATAAAATATTATAATTCATGTTGCATATGAAATTTTTTTAACAAAAAATAAAATCTCAACGTCAACAAATTTATTGTCTAATTAAAATATGCATAAAATTATTTCATATTATAAAAGAAAATCATAAGATTATATATATTTAGAAAAATCAAAATAAATTAAATGCACAATTCGTATTAGATATTGTAATTGTTTAACTTTATTTATTTATTTTTCTCTTATTAGCATAAAATGAAAAATATTAAACAAAATAATTAATGTAAATGTATTTATTTAATTGATTGAAAAGGTAAATAGAGATAATTAAGCTAATAATAGTGAATGAGATTTAAACTAAAAATGTTATCAAATTTATTATATCAAACAAATTCTACAAATAGGAGGCCAAATTGAAGGGCCAAATAAAATTTAGAGGGGCCAAACATAATTTTACTTTATTTTAAAAATCTTAAAATTTTAAGGGAGACCAAATTAAAAGACCAAATAAAAATTTAGAGAGACTAAATATAAATTTACCTTTATATCAAAAATTTTAAAAAAATTAAGGGGCCAAGGCCCTGCCTGCCCCCCTCCCTACGCCCCTGCATATGAGCCTTCATAACCTCTTTGACATTGTGTTTCAAAAGCTCTTTTAGGATCGAATGCAAATCCAACCATGGCATGGTTTGAGTTCGAAGGAGCTTTGAGACCCACATTTATTACTCAAACTAGAAAAAGTGCCTGCTTCGCCGGGGCATTTTCAAAATTTTTTATAATTAATAATAAAAAATTAATTTTAAATTATATTTTATTAAAATAGTACCTTTTTATTTAATTTTTATTTTTAAATTATAATAATTATAATATAATTATATTTTGTTAATTATGAAATTAAATTTATAATAACTGTTTATTTATAAATTACGTAATATAAATATATTTTTAAATGTTATTTATATATATTTTAAAAAATATTTAGACTTTATTTTATATTGTATATTTTTATTTTTAGGAGATAAAAAATAATAAATAAGAAAATAAAATTATGATTTGTATTCTATTCTCTCGTAAGATCGATTTTCTCACATAAGTTAGTAGCAAGTTCGTTTTTTTCTTCTTTGTTTTTTTATTTTTTTTATCGAGTGGATCGGGTACGGATCTTAAATTGGCCTGCGACTCAACGTACGGACCTACACCTTTAAATACATAATTTAAAATTAAAATAATTAATATTTATTTTTTACTTTTTTCTAGAGTTTGTCGAGTACAGTAAATCGACCCGCGAGTCAACGTGCGAAACAATCCTTTTAAATATATCATTTAAAATTAAAATTAAAATAAATAATAAATAATTTTTTTAACTTTTTTCCCGAGCCGGTCGGGTACGGATTATAAATCGATCTGCGAGTCAACGTGCAGACTAACTCTTTTAAATATATTATTTAAAAATAAAATAAAAAATTAGTTAATATAATAATTTTCTTTTTTCACTTTTTCAGTGCAGGTCGGGTATGGATCCTAAATCGACCCGCGAGTCAATGTACGGATCAACCTCTTTAAATATATCATTTAAAAATAAAATAAAAACTAAAACTAAAAATAAAAATAATTAATAAAATATTTTTATTTTTTTTTAAGCGGGTCAATTACGGATCTTAAATCAACCTACGAGTGAACGTATGGACCAACCCTTTAATTACACCATTTAAAATTAAAATAAAAGTAATTAATAAAATAAATTTTTTATTTTAACTTTTTTTCTCGAGCAGCTCTGGTATAGAACTTAAATCGACCAGTGAGTCAACGTGCAAACCAACCCTTTTAAATCCGTCATTTAAAAAAAAATAAAAATAAAAATAAAAATAATTAATAAAATAAATTTCTTGTTTATTTTTTTCCCGAGCAGGTCGGGTATAGATCCTAAATCAATCCGTGAGTCAACATGCAGACCAACCCCTTTAAATACATCATCTAAAAATAGAATAAAAAATAATTAATAATTTTTTTCTTTTTTTAACTATTTTTCCGTGCGGATTGGGTACGAATCCTAAATTGACCCGCGAGTCAATGTGCGAAAAACCCCTTTTAAATACATCATTTAGAAAAAATAAAATCTAAAAATAATTAATAAAATAATTTTTTTTTAACTTTTTCGTGCGGGTCGAGTACGGATCCTAAACCGACCCGCGAGTCAACATTCGGACCAACCCCTTTAAATAGATCATTTAAAAATAAAATAAAAAACTAAAAAAAAATTAATAAAATAATTTTTTTTTAATTTGTTTTCCCGAACGGGTTAGGTATGGACCTTAAATCAATCCGTGAATTATCATGGAGATTAATTCCTTTAAATACATCATTTAAAAAAATAAAAAATAAAAAACTTTAAAAACAAAAATCTAAAAACAAAAAGAACTAAAAAAGATATAGAATAGGACAAAATTGTCCCCAATTTTTTTCAAACAGACTATTGAGTCCTAAAGACTCAAAGTTCATATATAGTAGATAGATGAAGAGGTTTTCAAACCAACTTTTGAGATGAAATGACCATATAACATTTTTTAATTTTATAGATGACCAAATAACTTTTCAGACTTTATGTACTTTCAAATATTTTAACTTTTCACATTATATTTTGGGTAAATATGAAAAACATACTCTCAATAGGTAAATTATTGCTAAATGATCTAATAAATAAAAGTTATTTGAAAAAAAAAAATAAATAATTAGAAATTATTATAAAGAATATTGTAAAGATAAAATTACCTTTAATGAAAAAATTTACTTTCCTTTCTCTTTCATTAAGAAAATATTATTTTTAAAAATTTTAATTAAAAATAAATTTAAAAAATAAAATAATAAAATATTTGTTTTTTAAAAATTTAAAAAAAATTAAAAAAATAAAGAAAAATTAATTTTAGGAATATTATTTTTATTCTTTTAAATTTTTTAATTAAAAAAAAGTAAATAAAAAATTTTAAAATTTATATTTTAAAATTAAAAAAAATTTATTTTCAGAATATTTATTTTTTAATTAAAAATTAAATTAAAAAATAAAAGAAAAAGGGAGGAGAATGTTTTTTTATCAAGGATAATTTTGTCTTTATAATATTTTTTATAATAATTTCTAATTGTTCATTTCTCTTTTTCAAATAACTTTTATTCATTAGACCTTTTAACAATAACTTACTTATGAGGGCATGTTTTTCATATTAACCCTTATATTTTTACGTGAAACATTAAAAAAATTTAAACCTTAATATTTTATAATAATTTTTTTGTAACATTTTCAAACACAGTTTTTCAAACCAATGTTTTAATTGAAACCATGAATTAAAAAATTAGACTAGATTAGTAGGTTGAATCGAAAATAGAAAATTTAATCGGTCCGGTATATTATATAAAAATCGAGTATTAGTTGAATCAATAGAAAATCGATTTAACCAGTAAAAAATGATAAAAATTCAGAAAAACCGATAAAATCGATTTGATATATATATATATATATATTTTTAATATATATTTTTTATTTTATAATTGATGATATTTGATTATTTTAAGTCAAATACATATTTTTATTAATTATTTACTATATTTAATATTTATTTAATATTAAAATTATTTTTTAAAATTTTAAAATCTTGTTTAAGTGAATCGACCGATTCAACTGATTGAATCGATTAAACCAAAAATCAAAATCTAATCGGTTTAACATTCGGTCTAATTTTTTTAACCTTGACTCAAACAATAATATCAAATTAGGTCTTACACTACTATGCAGAAAAAAAGTCTTAATTGAGTCGAGTAGTGCAGAATAACTAGTAGCCATTGCCATCACTTACACAAATCTATTCCCCCTCACATAAAAAAAGTTCAAAGTCTAAGATTGATCCTCTACTCTAAGACTACTATCTCACTTTTAAGGATTTAATACTTTTTTATAATTTCATCCAATTTGATTTTTGTATCGAACGTGGGATCCAATCTAATAGTATGATTTTTTTATCATTAAATTGAATGACATGGAAAAATCATATCACATGGCATGACACGTGGAATTTTTTTGATTAGATGCTCACATTTACAAAATATTATTTATAAATATTAAAATTAAATAAACAAAACTTAATTTTTTGACTAACCCAAATTACAGGAAGAGAGATGAAACTTGAGAAATAGAGACATGTTGAGAAATGGAGAGAGAAAAACTCATGAGTGACGGAGAAAACTTGGAGATTAAAGAAATAACAAATCGAAAGGAGAAGATCAAACAAGAAGTAAAACACGAGATAATTAGGCCACTTTTTTTTTTTTTTTGCTAATTCAATATTTATTAGGTTAAATGATACTATTAGTTCTTGTACTATAGTCAAAATGCGGATTTAGTCTATCTATTATTTTTAAAGAATTTTGGTACCTATATTTTTCGGGATTTTGAATTTCAGTATAATTTTAAACGGTGTCAAATTTTCACCGTTAAGTATGCTGACATGGCATTGACCATGCTGACGTGGCGTTGACCTTGATGATGTGAAATTTTTTTTCATGTGGCTTACTAACTTAGATAATCAAATGATGTAATTTGTCCCTGTAAATTATATCAAAATATGAATTTAGTCCCTCTACAATGATTTCAAAATTTTTTGGTACCTGTACTTTCTGGGATTTCAAATTTCGATCCAATCTTAAGTTTCATTTATTTTGCAAAAATCAGCTCTGAAAAATATTTTCTGAAAAATAATAATATAATATTTATATTAATATTTAAAATAATATTATTTTATCAATATAAATATTAAAAAGAGTAATATTTATTCGTAAAATATTAAAAATATTTATACTATTAAAAGATAAAACAGTAACATTTAGTTGGCTTATAAGTTATGCTCAAACAATATCAACAAACAAAAAAAATGAATCAAACCTCAAAGAGTTTAACTTATATTAGGATTAGACCTGCTCACGGTCCGGGCATGGGCAGGAATATTTGTAATCCGGGCCGGTCCGGCCCTGATTACTGTTCACATAATAAAATAATAATATTTTTTTTAAATTTTAATTATAAAATATATAAAAATTAATAATAATAATAATAAATTTAATATAAATGAACAGTGATTCGGGCCAGCGGGCCGGGCCGAGGCAAGGAGTTTAAAAAAAATTCGGGCCGCGGCCCATGAGCACCTCTAATTAGGATAATCTTAAAAAGTCATTTTTTAGGTATCGATTAAAAACATGCCATTTCATATTTATTTAGAGAGACATAAATAATATCATACATTCACAAATACCAAATTAATTCTCATTAGTTTTTTTAAACCTAGTTAATAGAATTAATATATGAAAAAAAACTCAAAGCTACCAACATTTGGTTGGTTGGAGTGGTTAGTGGCTCCAACCCCCTAAATGAGAACAAAGGTTCGAATCCTGAGAGTTTCCAATGTTGAGAGGGCTTTACCATTACACTCCCGGTCCGACAGGAATTAGTCTTCCATCAACCATAAAACGGGGGTGGAGGGACATCTTGGGTTTACATCGAAAAAAAAAACTCAAAGCTTGCTTTTCTATCTGTTGGTCCTTCATTTTTTTGTGTTTTTCCCTCTTACATTTCTTTAACTTATTTCATGAAATAAGATTTTTATAGACAAAAAAAATATATATGAAACAAGTTTACGTATATATATACATATATATGACTTGTATGTATTAATGTAGAGAAGTTTTTGCCCATACAAATGGCTATCCATGGCGGTTTCTTTTCCAAAATGACCATTTTTCTTGTCTGACATGCGTAAATGGAACAATTGGTTTTGGCAAAGATCCTTGCCCAACATGCGTAAATGAAACAAGACTCCTAGCCTCGTTGAACAATATCTCTTTCCTGATGCCCGAAGTTGGCCTTCTCCAAGCTCACTACTTCAATATGAAACGAGTTTTTAGGACTGATTTCCCTGATAAACCTCCTAAGCCATTTAACTATACCAGCGCACCACTTACAACCAATCTTGGCACTGCACATGGCAACTTAGCAAGATTGCCTTTAATTCTACAGTTGAGCTAGTACTACAAGACACCAATCTTCTAACAGTTGAATCACATCCATTCCATCTCCATGGCTATAACTTCATTTTTTTTGTCTATAAAAATCTTATTTCAAGAAATAAATTAAAGAAATGTAAGAGGGAGAAACACAAAAAATGAAGGACCAACAGATAGAAAAGCAAGCTTTGAGTTCTTTTTTCTTCATATATTAATTCCATTAACTAGGTTTAAAAAAACTAATGAGAATTAATTTGGTATTTGTGAGTGCATGATATGATTTATGACTCTTAAATAAATATGAAATGGCATGTTTATAATCGATACCTAAAAAATGATTTTTTAAAATCATCATAATATAAGTTAAACTATTTGAGGTTTGATTCATTTTTTTGTTTGTTGATATTGTTTGAGCATAACTTATAAGCCAACTAAATGTTACTGTTTTATTTTTTAATAGTATAAATATTTTTAATATTTTATGAATAAATATTACTATTTTTAATATTTATATTAATAAAATAATATTATTTTAAATATTATTATTATATTATTATTTTTCAAAAAATATTTTTCAGAGCTGATTTTTGCAAAATAAATAAAACTTAAGATTGGATCGAAATTTGAAATCCCGAAAAGTACAAGTACCAAAAAATTTTGAAATCATTAGAGAGGGACTAAATTCATATTTTGATATAAGTACAAGGACTAATTACATCATTTGATTATCTAAGTTAGTAAGGCACGTGGAAAAAAATTTCACGTTAGCAAGGTCAACGCCACGCCAGCAAGGTCAACGCTGCCACGTCAGCATGGTCAACGCCATGTCAGCATACTTAACGGTGAAAATTTGACACCGTTTAAAATTGGACTGAAATTCAAAATTCCAAAAAGTATAAGTACCAAAATTCTTCGAATTATAGTAGAGAGACTAAATCTGCATTTTGACTATAGTACAAGGACTAATAGTATAATTTGACCTATTTATTAAGGATGGCATAAGCAATATCAAAACAAACCATATTCAGCTATCCTCAAGACAACAGATATGTGAGTACAAAACAAGTCCACCCCTACAGCAGAAAGGGCAACCCAAGCATCAATTACATAGCAGACATAGAAAGATAAAGTTGCCAAAACTCTTTTAACATTGGGGGTATTTGGTGCCTTCTCAGGAATCACATTTCATGGAATGTGATTCTTGGGAATGTAATTCCTTGGAATGTAACTTTACAATGTTTGGTATAAATGGAAAAGTGCTGACTAAAATCCTGGGAATGTGATGGTAATTTTCGAAATTAGCCTTATCAAAAAAATATAAATTTTATTAATTTAAAATTTTTTCAATGATATTTATTATTAACAAATATTTGTACTAAATATTTAAAAATAATATTTTAATTGATAATTTGAGATAATTTTAGGATAAAAAAATTTATTAATAATAAAATTTTGAAATTACTCTCATGTATTTGAAAAATAAAAAGGCTAGATGCAAATTAAATATTATTTAAATATTTTAATGATATTTATTATTAATAAACATTTTTATTAAATATTTAAAAATAATATTTTAATTGGTAATTTGAGTTATTTTTATGATAAAAAAATATATTTGTTAATAATAAAATTTCGAAATTACTCTCATGTAGTTGAAAAATTAAAAGACTATATGCAAATGAAATATTTTAATGATATTTATTATTAACAAATATTTGTAGTAAATATTTAAAAATAATATTTTAATTGGTAATTTGAGTTATTTTTATGATAAAAAAATATTTGTTAATAATACATTTTCGAAATTACTTTCATGTAGTTGAAAAGTTAAAAGACTTTATGAAAATTAAATATTATTTAAATATTTCAATATTTATTATTAACAAACATTTGTACTAAATATTTAAAAATAATATTTCAATTGGTAATGTGAGTTACTTTTATGATAAAAAAATGTTTGTTAATAATAAAATTTCGAACTTACTTTCAAGTAATTAGAAAATTAAAAGGCTAGATGCAAATTAAATATTATTTAAATATTTAAATAATATTTATTATTAATAAATATTTGTATTAAATATTTTAAAATAATATTTCAATTCATAATTTTAAATCAAATAGGAAAAAGATAATTTTGTCTTAACATTTTTTTAACTTTCCAACTACATGGGAGAGTTACTTTCCCACCACTTCTCATGGGAATCACATTCCAATGCTTGTGGGAAAATAACTCTCCAAGGAAAGTTACATTCTCAGGAAAGTGAGCAGTTTTTAGCATACAAAATATGAGAATCACATTCCCACCAATTACTTTTCATGGAAAGTGATCACTTTTCATCATACCAAACGCCCTCATAGATGATCTACCCAACCCTGCTTTGGCTAAAGCATCAGCCAAGTCATTTCCTTCGCGATAAATGTGCACCAGTTCCACATTACCAATATCTTCTAACAGTAAATCAATAACTTTAAATGTATCCCACATTTTCCATGGCCACTGAAGCACGAGAACAATGGTCCATTTGGATGGACGGTGAGATTGGCTCCGGTGAGATTAAAAACAGCGATTGAGGTGAGATTAATAACTGTACATGTAAGATTGAGTACTGTGCGGTGAGATTAAAATCAATGGTGGGATATGCGTTTGGATTCAAAAACAGCGGTGATGGTGATGTGAGAATAGAAAATGACTATTAAGGACATTAGATTAAAATGTGTATATATATATATAATAAATAATTAAAAAAACATTTATATTAAATAATAATTAAAAATTATTAAAATTATATTTATATTTAAAAAATAAATAATTAAAAATAATATTTATATTAAAAAATAAATAATTAAAAATTATATTTATATTTATATTAAAAAAATAATTTATATTTATATTTATATTAAAAAATAATTAAAATTTATATTTATACTAAAAAATAAATTAATAAGATAAATATGAAAAATTAAATAATTAAATAATTTAAAAATTAAAAAAAATTAAAAAAAACTGAATGGGGTAAAAGGAAAATTACCCCCTCCATTAGGGTCCAGTTGGTTACTGGAGGGGCCAATGGCGTGAGATTGCCCCACTGGGTGTGATCCAAACACACCTCCAGTGGGGTATCAATCAGTTGGGGGAAATTTTCTCCTAAAATCTTCTTGTTGCGGTGGAATCCAAACGAGACCCAAGAGAAAAACCTGACAAGTGAGAAAGGTGAGTTTGAAAAATTAATGGTTTTGGAATTCATGGTTGCTGCTTGAATGAATTATGGGTTTGTATTTGATGCACTCTTAGTGTGTAGGTCTATACACTGACAATAAATCTTATTGTTAATGTATTAATTGTATTAGTCAATTGTAATTAGGTTATTAGAGTAATCTTAGGGATTATGGTTCAGATTACGATTCTGATTATTCAGATTACGATTATGATATTATTCAGATTACGATTCTGATATTGTTAATGTATTAATTGTATTAGTCAACTGTAATTAGGTTATTAGAGTAATCTTAGGGATTATGATTCAGATTACGATTATGATATTATTCAGATTACGATTCTAATATTATTCAGATTACCATTCTATATTGTAATTATTACTGTAGTTATTCTTTTCTTAGTTGGTGAGAACCTTCATGTATAAATAGGACACTCATGTATAGACTTTTATACAATTCAATAATGCAAGAACTCTTTGTCTTGTAACATGGTATCAGAGCTTTCTAGTTTCTGTTTGAAACCCTGCTTAGAGATTTGTGTTAGTTTCTGTTTGAAACCCTGCTTAGGGATCTGTGTTAGTTTCTGTTTGAAACCTTGTTTAGAGATCTGTGTTTATTATCTTGTCTTAGCAAAACCCAACATCACCTACATCTACACACCCAGCCAATCATCACCTGCCATGTCAATATTTTTTTTGGTCAGATCACTTTTCTGCTAATTTCGACGTCCCGATTTCAATTTCGGCCTCCGTTTTTGCTGACTTTGCTTCTAAAATGGAGAAATCTGACATTTTTAGACCAAATTCCTCACTTCAGAGATTAGACGATAAGTTCTGTAAGTTTTATTATAAAACAAGTCATTTTCTTTTAAACTGTTCAATAATTGAATGTCGCTACTGTCATGAAATCGGCCATATTAATGCTAATTGTCTTAGGCGCCTATCATGGCCTAGGGAGGGGAAACCTAAAGTTCAAGAAGTTTTCTACATCCAGAACTTCCTCATCCATTGCTGCTGCTGCTCCTGAAGGAAATACTAGTCTCACTATTAATGATCTTGAAACTATTTTCAAACAGGTTATATCTTCCAATTCTTCTTCTAACACTGCACTTTCTGTCACCCCAGGTTCTTCTTCTTAGTTCCTTGATTCTGCATGTTGTAATCATAAGACTTCTGATTCCTCTATTTTCTCCACTAAAATGTCCACCACCTGTCTTCCTTCTATCCATACTTCAAATGATACAAAAATGCATATCACCCATATTGGTCATGTTTCTAATACACATCTTAGTCTTCCTTATACCTATTGTGTTCCTACCTTAGCCTTAAATCTTCTTTCTGTAGAACAGTTATGTGATCTTGGTCTCACTGTTATCTTTTCTTCTTCTGGTTGTCAGGTACAGGATCCACAAACGGGGAAGGTTCTTGGGACGGGGCATAAAGTAGGACTCTTATTTGAACTTGTCTCTCTTCATCTTCCTATCAAACAAGTCTCAGCTGCCACAACTGATTCTTCCTTATACAAGTGGCATCTTCGTCTTGGTCATGCTTCCGCAAGTAAATTACGTCCTCTGATCTCTCGTGGGTTATTATGATCTACTAAATTTGAGTCTTTCATTGTTTGTACTGTTAACTTGCTAAACAGCAAGCTTTATCCTTTAATAATAGTCATTCTATTTTTGAGTCTCCCTTTGATATTGTCCATTCTAACATTTGGGGTATTTCCCCTTGTCGCAACCTAAAAAATAACGAGTCTCATCGCAAGACTTTATTATTCATTAAGCGTGACATTAAAAAAAACCGAGGAAAAGTCGACTTAATTCCTCTAAAAAATGAAGGTTTTGAAAATGACCTTAAAAAAAGACATGGAGTCGCCACCAATCTTTTTTAGCTAGGTGTGATCGGCCACCTATTAAAACCGGTTTTATAAAATATTTTAAAAATTAATTAAAACATTTTAAAAACCAATTTCAAGTCTGCGTTTTAAACCAGAGAAATCAAAGAAGCGGGTTCGGGAGTCGGTTACGTGCGGGGAAGGATTAGCACCCCCACAACGCCCGTATAAATCGGTACCTTATTAATCGTGTGTTATCTCAAGTCTCGGTAAAAATTGGTTTTAAATTTAGTATTTCAAGTTAATTCCCAATTTAAAGAAAAATAATTCCTTTTTTATTGAAAATGATCCGGAATTTATAAATTTAAAATTTTCCTATATTCCCCAACAAACGTGGCAAAATATAGAAATTTTTATTAGTTTTGGAAAACTTTCCGAATCATTCTTCTTTTTGAAAGAAAGATATTCCTTTATTAATGATAATTGATGATATTCCCTCCAGCAAACCCGGTAGAGAACTCATGAATTATTTTAACTCGGGAATATCTTTATTTTATTGAAAACCATTATCTTTTTGAAAACATTTTAAAAGATATGAATATGTATATGCATGACATAAATAAAATGACATGGCAAAATCTAAATAATATAATGCTTCCTAAATGATATGATATAATGTAAATGCCTTAGCATATTCTAAATGAAATAAAATAAATGCCTTAGCATATTCTAAATGAAATACAATATCCTAAGTTATATGACATATTATGAATAAAATGAAATGACCTAGGTAACATAGTATATTCTATATGAGATGCAATATCCTAAGTCATATGATATATTCTAAATAAAATAAAATAACCTAAGTAACATAACATATTCTATATGAAATGAAATAATTTAAATGACATGGCAAACATGAATGATATGGCATATAAATTAAATGACATGGAATAAAATAATGCTATCATATAATATGCATGAAAATAATAATGCATGAACATAGTATATGCTAAATAAAAATAACTAAATAAAAGCATAGGATATCATGAAATATTCAAAACCATATAATAAACCATGTAACATCAAAAAATATAAATCAAAATAACAACAATATCATAGAAATTATTATGGCAAGAATCACATATTATATAAAATGCATAAATATAAAAATGCAATGCATGAAATGTATTTTTTCCTTTAATTAAGGAAATCCGTATATCTAAAAAGATATCCGGCTACCTTAGGAAAATATGTCAAATTAAATATTCTAAAACCAAAATACTTTGTGATTTGTTTGAAAACAACTTTGAAAAGCTTGAATTAAAAATAAAAACTGGGCTAAACTTTTTTTTAAATGGCTCTAATTTCCTAAGTTTAAAAAATCCGAACTTGACTACCATTAACCCGGGACTTGAAAAACCATTTTTAGAGTTTTAAAAGGCTTAGAAACTACCCTAAGTCAGTAGCTAACCCTCCTAATCAGCTCATTCTAAGTAAATTAACCAAAACAGAAAAATGGTTTTTCTTTAAATTCAATTCTGACTCCACTGTCCAGTTTTAATCCACGATTTTTTACCCTATTTTTAAAAATTCCAAAAATTCTAAAAAAAAAATACTGAAGACTCAGGACATGTAAAACTACACGAGAAAAAATTGTCTTAATTTTCTGATCAAATATGAATTCCCAGAAAAATCAGAGATGTACGAGTTTTTGGAGGAGAAAAAACTGCTTTGTTTTTCTTTAAATTCAATTCTGACTCCACTGTTCAGTTTTAATCCACGATTTTTTACCCTATTTTTAAAAATTCCAAAAATTCTGAAAAAAGTACTGGAGACTCAGGACATGTAAAACTACACGAGAAAAAATTGGCTTAATTTTCTGATCAAAGATAAATTCCCAGGAAAAATCAGAGATGTACGAGTTTTTGGAGGAGAAAAAAAACTGCTTTGCCAACACATTTTTGCCTTTGATAAAATCATTTAAAAAATCAAAGTAAAAATATTTGAAACTCATAAAATGATTTGCAAACAGTTGCTAGGACTTTTTGAAAGTTAGATAAGCTAAGTAAAAAAAATCACAAAGGTAGAATAATCAATTTGACAAACTTAATTTTCCACAAGTGTGCTCAAGAGAGCATGACTTTGAACCATTAATTGGCTCAAGTCATTATTCAAGTGGCATGAACATGAAATGCATGAAATAATGCAGCAAACATAATGCATGAAATGCATGTATTTAAACCTAAATGTCATGAAAAAATGCATGGCATAAATAAAGTGTCTTAGACCTAAATGAACTTGCATGGCAATAAATGCATCCTAGGTCTAAAATGCATGAAATGCATGGCATTTTCACAAACACAAGGCATGCTTAATTCAAAAATCCAACCAAATATCATGCAAATGCAAAAACCTAACAACTAAATATGGCAAGAATGCACATAAAATGTAAAACACATGGAGTAGCCAAATGGCCTCAAGCTCCAACAAGCATGGTATTTTCACAAACACTTTATATGCTATCATGCTTAACTAATATATAACACTTAAATCATGCAAAAATCACACAAACATTTTAACAAACACTTAATATACTCAATCTAAAACATGCTCCACTAAGATCTAAAACAAAAAATCATGCAAAGAATCAAACAAGCATTTTCACAAACACTTAATATGCTAAATCTAAAACATGCTCAAATTTAAACAACATGAAAACAGAAAATTAAACATGCAAAAACATGATATCTAAACATAAATGGCAACAAACAAAGCAACCAAATTAAAATATAACTCAAGAACATGAAATAACATAACATTTAAAACATCAAAAACAAAGAAAATAGCATAAACAATATGGTAAAATGAATCAAAACAGCAACTTAAAATAAATAATGTAGGCCATTTGGCCATGGTGAGTTTATTGTAAAAAAACAAAATGTAAAAAATATACTTAAGAAAAGAGATGAAGGAAGAACAAAAAAACATTATTTTCCAATGAAAACTCACCAAGTAAAGATTAAAATAGCAAAAACTAAGTAGAAAACTTTAAGAACTCAGCAAAATGGAAAAGAAAAAATCAAAATCTGACCTCCTTCTAGGGCTGGCCGAATTCCCCTCTAAATAGCACAAGGATGTTGTCATTTTTTTGTAACCAATTTTCCATCAAATGGCCAATAATTCAAGATGAAAAATCATGAAATTAAGCCCTCTCAAATTACAGCTGTCCAAGAATAATGTTGACATCTTTCTTAGCCTATGTGGCTTAATCACCATGGCTTGATCAAAGAGAATCTCTAACTCTTGATTTTTAGCCACTTGATTGAAAAATCAGAAGCTTCCTCCTTCCTTTGGGCTTGGGCAGGCCAGCACTTCTCTTTTCCAGCCCAAATCTGATTTTTTTGAAAGGCCCAAAGAAGCCCTTTACGGTTGCTTGAGTGAAATGACCATTTTGCCCCCCGAATGCAAATAAATATCAAATGGACTCCAAATTCAATTTTTCTTTTTTTAATACTTCCAAAATAATAAAATATTGAGTTCTGGAAGTTTTCAAAATTATCCGAGTCCATTTGCTATTTATTTGGATTTTTTTTCCAAAATGCCCTTTTATGCCCCTACATTTTACCAATTTTTAAATAAGCTCCATATCAAGATTTTTCTTCACCAATCTCTTCAAAATAATTAAAAAGTGTGATCTGGAAGTTTTCATAATTTTTGGAGCTCATTTGGTATTTTTTCGGGATTTATCGGCTTGAATTACTGCATAGGAGGCCCGGGATTTGGCAATTTTGCAAACGAACTCCGAATCAAGATTTTATTTCGCCAATCTCTTCCAAATAATTTAAAAATGATATTTCCCAAATTTCAGAATTTTTGGAGTCCATTTGCTATTTTTTCGGGATTTATCTTTTTGAATTATTGCATAGGAGGACCGGGATTTGGCCATTTTGCAAACGAACTCGGAATCAAGATTTTCTTTCGGAAATATCTTCCAAATAATTTAAAAATGAGATCTGCAAAATTTCAAAAGATTTGGAGCTCATTTGCTATTTTTCCGTGATTTTCCTTTTTGAATTACTCCATAAGAAGCCCAGGATTTGGCCATTTTGCAAACGAACTCCGAATCAAGATTTTATTTTACCAATCTCTTTCAAATGATTTAAGAATGAGATTGACAAATTTTTCAGAATTTTTGGAGTCCATTTGCTATTTTTCCCAAATTTTTCCAATTTTGCCCTTTTACCTCCGAAACCCGGTTTTGCTCAAAACAAGTCCGATTTTCAGATTTTCTTCGATCTGAGCTTTGGGCCATCCTTTTTAATCATTCTTCATCCATTGGGGCTTTGGTCTTACCAAGTCGGGCCATTTCTGTGATTCTTCCCGATTTCATCGAAATCCACTAAAAACCCTAATTCTCGGTTTTCTCCCGGATTGACTTTTCTTTTGATTTTTCTTGCAAATGACTTCTCCATTACCCGTAGTCAGTGCTTATCTTCCTTTTGGAACCTTCAATTTCGATCAAGTTGATCGTTTAAGCACTTTTCCCCAAATTTCTCGGATTAGGGTTTCTTTTCTACTGAATCTCCAAATCCCAACTTCCGAACTCCATATCTTTCAATGTAGACCTCAGATTATCAAAATTCTTTCACCATTTTTCAATTGAACTTAAAATCTTGATTTTGAAAGTGGGTTGACTTTTTCAGTAGTTGACTTTCTGGGGTTGACTTTTTTCGGGGTTGACTCTTTTTCGGGGTTGACTTTTTTCAAGTTTGACTTTTTGTGCTCGCCCTCTTAAACTAAGTCTCGGAGTACTACCTGCAGGATGAAAACAGTCTTTTTACACTCGGAAACATCAATATAGGAAGAAAACATACCTGTTTAGTGGTCCGGACAAAATTAGGTGTCTACACCCCTATTTCATCAGTAAATGGATTTCAGTATTTTGTTATATTTATTGATAACTATTATAGATTTACATGGATTTATTTCTTTAAACAACGATCTGAGTTACCCCAAATATACGTTAAATATGCCACCATGATTAAAACCAGTTTTCTTCTACCATTAAAACCCTTCGAACTGATAATGCCATGGAATATAAAGAAACTTCTCTTCTTCAGTTACTTGATCAACAGGGTACCGTAGTTCAACGGTCTTGTTCTCGTACCTCTCAACAGAATGGTAGAGCAGAATGTAAACATCGTCACATTCTTGATTCCGTTCGTGCTCTTTTTCTTTTTGCCAATTGTCCTAAAAAATTTTGGGGTGAGGCTGCCTTAACAGTTGTGCATACAATAAATTGTACTCCAACTCAGGTTCTTCATAATCTCTCTCCTTTTGAACATCTGTTTGGTAAAATTCCTGATTATTCTGCTCTTAAACCTTTTGGGTCAGCTTGTTTTGTTCTACTTCAACCACATGAATACAATAAGTTGGAACCACGTGCTCGTCTTTGTTGTTTTCTTGGTTATGGGATTGACCACAAGGGTTATTGTTGTTGGGATCCTATTTCTAATAGATTACGAATCTCTAGACATGTCATTTTTTGGGAGGATACTATGTTCTCTACTTTGTCAAAGTTTCATTCTTCCTTTTCCACTTCCTCTAAGTTCTTTACTGATCCATTTGTTGAGTTATTTCCCAGTTCATAGACACCTACATCTGATGAGACAAATCAAGCTTCTGCTCTTACGCCTGTTCCTCTTGAATCTGATCCAATTGTTAATAATGTACCTGCTCCTCGTCGGTCTACCCGGGTAAGAAAAATTCCCCATCATCTTAATGACTATTATTGCTTTTCTGCTATTGTTAACCTGCATGAACCTCAATCTTATTGTGAGGCTAGTACTGACCCTCATTGGCAGTAAGCTATGGCTGAAGAACTTAAGGCTCTTGAGAAAACTCATACTTGGGGTTTGTTGATCTTCCTCATGGCAAGACTACTATTGGTTGCAAATGGGTTTACAACATCAAAAACCGTTCTGATGGTTCTATTGGTACAAAGCTCGTCTTGTAGCCAAGGGGTATAAACAAGAATATGGGATCGATTATGAGGAAACCTTTGCTCTAGTGGCTCGGATTACTTCTGTGCGTAGTTTATTAGCCATTGCTGCTGTTAAACGATGGAAACTTTTTTCAGATGGATGTTAGAAATGTTTTTCTCAATGGTGAACTACAGGAAGAAGTATATATGGTACCCCTACCTGGTTATCCTCATCCTCCTCACACTGTTTGCAAGCTTCAAAAGGCCTTATATGGTTTGAAACAGGCACTCAGAGCTTGGTCTGCAAAATTCAGTTCGACCATTGCCCAACTTGGTTTTACTTCTAGTCCTCATGATTCAGCATTATTCATTCGGCAAACTAGTCATGGTGTTGTTCTACTTTTGCTCTATGTGGATGATATGATTATCACTGGTTATGACCAGTCTTGCATTGCTGAATTAAAGGAGTTTCTTCATACGTAGTTTGAAATGAAGGATCTTGGTTCTTTTAACTATTTCTTGGGACTTGAGGTATCTTCTAATTCTGATGGCTATTATCTCTCCCAGGCTAAATATGCTTTTGATTTGCTTTCTAGAGCTGGCATTACAGATAGTAAAACTGTCTCTACTCCGTTGGAAGCTAATGTTAAAATTACTCCAATGGATGGTACATTGCTCACTGATCCTACATTATATCGTCAACTCATTGGAAGTTTGGTCTATCTCACGGTGACTCGGCCTGATATTGATTATGCTGTTCATCTTGTTAGTCAATTTATGGTCGCTCCTCGATCCACTCATTTTTCAGTTGTTCTTAGGATTCTTCGATATATCAAAGGTACATTATTTCATGGGCTTCACTTCTCTGCCCATACATCTTTGGTACTATCAGGGTATTCTGATACTGATTGGGCCGGAGATCCTACAGATCGTCGTTCCACTACTGGTTATTGTTTCTTCTTAGGAGATTCTCTCATCTCTTGGCGAAGCAAGAAACAAACTGTTATTGCTCGATCCAGTACTGAATTTGAATACCGTGCTCTTGCTGATGCTACTTCAGAGTTACTTTGGCTTCGCCGATTACTTGTTGATATGGGTATTTCTTTATCTTCTGGCACCAAACTTCATTGTGATAACCGTAGTGCCATTCAGATTGCTCATAACGATGTGTTTCATGAGTGCACCAAACATATTGAGATTGATTGTCATTTTATCCGTCATCATGTTACACAAGGAACTATTCATCTGACTTCTGTGTCTTCCTTGGATCAACCGACTGATATCTTCACAAAGACACATTTCCCTACTCGTTTTCAAGATTTGGCTTTCAAACTCAAGTTGATATCTACAATACCACCTTTAGTTTGAGGGGGGTGTTAATGTATTAATTGTATTAGTCAACTGTAATTAGGTTATTAGAGTAATCTTAGGGATTATGATTCAGATTACGATTCTGATATTATTCAGATTACGATTATGATATTGTAATTATTACTGTAGTAATAAATTACTAATAATAAAGAACTCTTTGTCTTGTAACACTTACAATTACACCTTTTTAAAAAACTAACCCCTAACCCTAACTCTAATCTTACAACTTAACTTTTAACAGGTGGCATCGTCAGTGTATAGATCTATACACTTATAGTGCATCAAATATAAATCCTTAGTATATTATGAATTTGTGATTGTTGGCCCACGTCAAATAAATCTTGGATTATATGTGATTTTATATTTAAGTTGGACCTTTTCACTTATTAATTATTTGATTTTAGGTTGGATGGTTGACATTGTAGACACCTAATTTTGTCCGGACCACTAAACAGGTATGTTTTCTTCCTATATTGATGTTTCCGAGTGTAAAAAGAATCTTTCATCCTGCAGGTGGTACTCCGAGACTTATTTTAAGAGGGCGAGCACAAAAAGTCAAACTTGAAAAAAAGTCAACCTCAAAAAAAGTCAACCCCGAAAAAGTCAACCACAAAAAGTCAACTACTGAAAAAGTCAACCCACTTTCAAAATCAAGATTCTAAGTTCAATTGAAAAATGGCAAAATAATTTTGATAATCCGAGTTCTACATTGAAAGATATGGAGTTCGGAAGTTGGGATTTGGAGATTCAGTAGAAAAGAAACCCGAATCCGAGAAATTTGGGGAAAAGTGCTTAAACGATCAAACTGGTCGAAATTGAAGGTTCCAAATGAAAGATAAGCACTGACTACGGGTAATGGAGAAGTCACTTGCAAGAAAAACCGAAAGAAAAGTCAATCCGGGAGAAAACCGAGAATTAGGGTTTTTAGTGGATTTCGGTGAAATCGGGAAGAATCACAGAAATGGCCCGACTTGGAAAGACCAAAGCCCCCAATGGATGAAGAATGGTTAAAAAGGATGGCCCAAGGCTCAGATTGAAGAAAATCTGAAAATCGGATTTGTTTTGAGCAAAACCGGGTTTCGGAGGTAAAAGGGCAAAATTGGAAAAATTTGGGAAAAATAGAAAATGGACTCCGAAAATTATGGAAAATTTGTCAATCTCATTCTTAAATCATTTGAAGGAGATTGGCGAAAGAAAATCTTGATTCCGAGTTCGTTTGCAAAATGGCCAAATCCCGGGCTTCTTATGCAGTAATTCAAAAAGGACAATCCCGAAAAAATAGCAAATGGACTCCAAAAATTCTGAAATTTGGCAAATCTCATTTTTAAATTATTTGGAAGAGATTGGCGAAAGAAAATCTTGATTCCGAGTTCGTTTGCAAAATGGCCAAATCCCGGGCCTCCTATGCAGTAATTCAAGCCGATAAATCCCTAAAAAATACCAAATGAGCTCCAAAAATTATGAAAACTTCCAGATCACACTTTTTAATTATTTTGAAGAGATTGGTGAAGAGAAATCTTGATTTGGAGCTCGTTTAAAAAATGGTAAAATGTAGGGGCATAAAAGGGCATTTTTGGGAAGAAAAAATCCAAATAAATAGCAAACGGACCCGGATAATTTTGAAAACTTCCAGAACTCAATATTTTATTATTTTGGAAGTATTAAAAAAAGAAAAAATGAATTTGGAGTCCGTTTGATATTTACTTGCATCCGGGGGGCAAAATGGTCATTTCACCCAAGCAACCGAAAAGGGCTTTTTTTGGCCCTTCAAAAAATCAGAGTTGGGCTGGAAAAGAGAAGTGCTGGCATGCCCAAGCCCAAAGAAAGGAGGAAGCTTCTAATTTTTTTTTTTTCAATCAAGTGGTTAAACCACATAGGTTAAGAAAGATGTCAACATTTTTCTTGGATACCTGTAATTTGAGAGGGTTGAGATGCTAATCTAAGGGTGGTAATTTCATGACTTTTCATCTTGAATTATTGGCCATTTGATGGAAATTAGGTTACACAAAAATGACAACATCTTGGAGTCCATATATACCCCATTTTCTGCCAGCCCTAGAGGACAAGCAGATTTTGATTTTTTCTTTTCCATTTTGGCTGATTTCTCTTAGTTTTTCTTAGTCTTTATCTTCTTGGTTGAGAGCAAAAAAGAAAAGTTTAGAAAAAAAAGGAAAGTTTGAAGAGAAAAGCTTGAAATATTAGCTTCTTGAGGTTGCTCTTGAGCACCAACTCTTGCACTTTCATTTTCTATTCTTGTTTTTGCTATTTTAATCTCTACTTGGTGAGTTTTCATTTTAGAATAATGTTTTTTTGTTCTTCCTTCATTTCCTTTCTTAAGTATATTTTATTTACATTTTGTTTTTACAATAAACTCACCATGGCCAAAATGGCCTACATTATTTATTTTAAGTTGTTGTGTTGATTCATTTTACCATATTGTTTATGCTATTTTCTTTCTTTTTTTTTGTTTTAAATGTTATGTTATTTCATGTTCTTGAGTTATATTTTAATTTGGTTGCTTTGTTTGTTTCCATTTATGTCTTAGATATCATGTTTTTGCATTTTAATTTTCTGTTTTCATGTTGTTTAAATTTGAGCATGTTTTAGAGTTAGCATATTAGGTGTTTGTGAAAATGCTTGTGTGATTCTTTGCATGATTCTTGTTTTATATCCTAGTTGAGCATGTTTTAGATCTAGTATATTAAGTGTTTGTGAAAATGCTTGTGTGATTTTTGCATGATTTAAGTGTTATGACTTAGTTTTTCATGCTAGTATGCCAAGTGTTTGTGAAAATGCCATGCTTGTTGGAGATTGAGGCCATTTGGCTACTCCATGTGTTTTGCATTGTGTGCTGCATTTTTTTTGTCATGCTAGTTGTTAGGTTTTTGCATTTGCATGATATTTGGTTGGATTTTTGAATTAAGCATGCCTTGTGTTTGTGAAAATGTCATGCATATTTTAGGTCTAGGTTACATTAAATGCCATGCAAGTTCATTTAGGTCTAGGTTACTTTATGAATGCCATGCATTTTTTCCATGACATTTAGGTTTAAATCCATGCATTTCATGCATTATGTTTGCTGCATTATTTCATGCATTTCATGTTCATGCCACTTGAATAATGACTTGAGCCAATTAATGGTTCAAGGTCATGCTCTCTTGAGCACACTTGTGGAAAATTAAGTTTGTCAAATTGATTATTCTACCTTTGTGATTTTTTTTACTTAGCCAATTTTTATCTAACCTTCAAAAAGTCCTAGCTACTGCTTTCAAGTCATTTTATGAGTTTCAAATATTTTTACTTTGGTTTTTAAATGATTTTATCAAAGGCAAAAAAAAAAAATGTGTTGGCAAAGCAGTTTTTTTTTTCTCCTCCAAAACTCGTACATCTCTGATTTTTCTGGGAATTCATCTTTGATCAGAAAATTAAGCCAATTTTTTCTCATGTAGTTTTATATGTCCTGAGTCTCCAGTATTATTTTTAGAATTTTTGGAATTTTTAAAATAGGGTGAAAAAATCGTGGATTAAAACTGGACAGTGGAGTCAGAATTGAATTTAAAGAAAAACAAAGCAGTTTTTTCTCCTCCAAAAACTCGTAGATCTCTGATTTTTCTGGGAATTCATCTTTGATCAGAAAATTAAGCCAATTTTTTCTCATGTAGTTTTATATGTCCTGAGTCTCCAGTATTATTTTTAGAATTTTTGGAATTTTTGAAATAGGGTGAAAAAATCGTGGATTAAAACTGGACAGTGGAGTCAGAATTGAATTTAAAGAAAAACAAAGCAGTTTTTTCTCCTCCAAAAACTCGTAGATCTCTGATTTTTCTGGGAATTCATCTTTCATCAGAAAATTAAGCCAATTTTTTTTCATGTAGTTTTACATGTCCTGAGTCTCCAGTATTTTTTTCAGAATTGTTGGAGTTTTTAAAAATAGGGTAAAAAAATCGTGGATTAAAACTGGACAGTGGAGTCAGAATTGAATTTAAAGAAAAATCATTTTTCTGTTTTGGTTAATTTACTTAGAGTGGGCTGATTAGGAGGGTTAGCTACTGACTTAGGGTGATTTCTAAGCCTTTTTAAACCAAGTCCTGGGTTAAGGGTAGCCAAGTCCGGATTTTTTTAAACTTAAGAAATTAGAGCCATTTAAAAACATTTTAGCCCAGTTTTTATTTTTTATTCAAACTTCTCAAAATTGTTTTCAAACAATCACAAAGTATTTTGGTTTTAGAATATTTAATTTGACATATTTTCCTAAGGTAGCCGAATATCTTGATTAGATATACGGATTTCCTTAATTAAAGGAAAAAATACATTTCATGCATTGCATTTTTATATTCATGCATTTTATATAATATGTGATTCTTGCCATAATAATTTCTATGATATTGTTGTTATTTGATTTATATTTTTTGATGTTACATGGTTTATTATATGGTTTTGAATATTTCATGATATCCTATGCTTTTATTTAGTTATTTTTATTTGGTATATACTATGTTCATGCATTATTATTTTCATGCATATTATATGATAGCATCATTTTATTCCATGTCATTTAAATTATATGCCATACCATTCATATTTGTCATGTCATTTAGGTTGCATTATATTATTTAGACTGTACCATGTCATTTTATTTATGTCATGCATATATATATTCATTTATTTTAAATGTTTTCAAAAAGATAATGGTTTTCAATAAAAATAAAGATATTCCCGAGTTAAAATAATTCATGAGTTCTCTACCGGGTTTGCTGGAGGGAATTTCATCAATTATCATTAATAAAAGAATATCTTTCTTTCAAAAAAGAGAATGATTCGGAAAGTTTTTTCAAAACTAATAAAAATTTCTATATTTTGCCACGTTTGTTGGGGAATATAGGAAAATTTTGAATTTATAAATTCCGGATCATTTTCAATAAAAAATAAAATTATTTTTCTTTAAATTGGGAATTAATTTGAAATACTAAATTTAAAACCAATTTTTACCGAGACTTGAGATAACACACGATTAATAAGGTACCGATTTATACGGGCGTTGTGGGGGTGCTAATCCTTCCCCACACGTAACCGACTCCCGAACCCGCTTCTTTGATTTCTCTGGTTTTAAACGCAGACTTGAAATTGGTTTTTAAAATATTTTAATTAATTTTTAAAATATTTTATAAAACCGGTTTTAATAGGTGGCCGATCACACCTAGCTAAAAAAGATTGGTGGCGACTCCATGTCTTTTTTAAGGTCATTTTCAAAACCTTCATTTTTCTAGAGGAATTAAGTCGACTTTTCCTCGTTTTTTTTAATGTCACGCTTAACGAATAATAAAGTCTTGCGATGAGACGTCGTTATTTTTTAGGTTGCGACAGCTTGGCGACTCCGCTGGGGAATTTTAGAGAGTCAGGCTTAGAGTTAGTCGTGTGTTATCAAAGTCTCGGTTTTGTTGGTTTAATTGGTATTTAATTTTTATTCCCATATTTCTTTGAAAAAAAAAAAAAAAGAGAATTTTGAAAATAAAAAAATGTTTTAATATGTCCATATTCATGTGCATTCATATTATTAGTTGTTCCCTGTTAATTTTGTTGCGTATATTTATATGTTTGTTTGAGTGATGCTTTACATTGTTTAAGTTTAGTGGGGTATTTAGAATAAGGGTTGTAGAATAGGTGGTGACAGGTTTGTTTTGTTCCTCCACACACACTACACGTGCATTTGCATAACATGAATCCTCTACCCGGGTTCCGTCCTTTTAAGTGGGAGTAAAGTAACTACGCCTTCGTGATGATCCTCCGTATGGGCTAGTGAAACACTTTCGGAGTATAAAGTACCTAATGCCTTCGTGATAATCCTCCGTACGGGCATAGGAAAATATACTCTAACGAATTGAACCCGCTTTTATTGGGGTGCCTTACTAGCCTTCACCGGCGACAGTGAGGACAATTCGGAGCCTTAGAACCAATTCACCTTCATATAGTGAACCTAGGCGAAGCCATGCCAGATTTCTGTTAGATACCCGAAGTTTAAGACACATGGAGGAACATTTCCAACCTTTTACCATCTTTCTATATGTTAGATACAAATTGGGTGATGATGAACGAACATCATACCACTCGTATTTTTTATTATTTTGTCCCAAAGGCGTTGTAATGCCGTAGCTCTGTTTAAATTTTGGGACATTTTTTTTAAGCATGTTGTTATTTATGTTATATTTGTGAATTCATTTCCTTACTAATCTATTTCTTTCTGTTTTCTTTTCTTTGGCATGCATCATAGACATCATCATACACTTGAAGTTTATTGGCCTCGGGATAGTTATCAACCCAAAGGACTTTCATGGAGGACCAGGTTATTTCATTGATAGAAGATCATGCAGTAGTCAGGGCACGGTCAGAAAAAAATCAGAGGGAGGATGGAGATTGCCTCAAGAAGGGTTATGTGTCAATATTGCCGGAAAGGGTCAAAGTGGATCCTAGACAGAATAATCTCCGAGGGTTAGCCGACATTTGGAACCAGTGGAATGTATCAGAGAAAGAAGCCTTCACTCAGAAGTATGGAGACATAGCACTCTTAATTCCGATTCAGGTCAATAGTGGGTTGATTCAGGCTATGGTACAGTTCTGGAATCCTGCTTATAGATGTTTCACTTTTAACGAGGAGGATATGACACCACTGATCGAAGAATATTCGACACTGTTACGTATTGAATGTCCTAATCCTGATCGGATATATTTGAAGGAAATGAAACCTTCAGGTCTTAAGAAGAAAGTGGCTAGGATCACGGGAATGGATACAACATGGGTTGAGAGTCATGTGGACACGAAGCAGAAAAATGGGTGCATTCCGTGGGAAACTCTCCGACTGTTGATATTGGGTTGTTCTGACAAAGCAAAAGCCAGGGACATCTTCGCTCTAGCTATCTACGGGTTAATCATATTCCCGAAGATATTGGGTCATGTGGATATAACCGTGTTTGATTTCTTTGAAAAGTTGGAACAAAAGATCAACCTATCTCCGGCCATCATAGCTGAAACTATCCGATCCTTGAATTTTTGTAAAAGGGCCGGACACGGGTGTGTACAACTCCTTTATATTTGGATTCAAAGTCACTTTTGGAAGATAGAAAATGTTTCCTTCAAACCATACATGAAGACTTTAGTTCCGATTAGGGAATTCCTTCAAAATGATTGGCCTAAGGAAGGGAATGAAGAGAAATGGGTCAACATGTTCCGAAATCTAAAAGGGGAGATGGTGACTTGGAGAGCTCCATGGATGGTTCCTGTGCCGATTATGTACAAATGTGGGGACAACCCGAGAGTTCCACTGCTCGGAATTTGGGGGTATGTGAGTTATGCGCCCCTATTGGTGCAAAGACAGGTTGAGTCTCGGCAATTCACACCCATGACTCATAATTTAGGATCATCAGAGTTCACTTATGGGGAAGATGGATATTCTGGAAAAGTGCGGGCAGCGATCGAAGCATGGAAGAAAACTCAACGGATAAAAGTGGCCAGATATGCCGACACCGTCACACCTGATTATTTGGTATGGAGGAAATTAAGGGTTAATGATAGACTATTGACATCAGATGGGGAGGAGATCCCGTTCATAAATTCGCCACCGAGGGAAATGCCATCAAAGTTAGAAATTACAAGAGCGGAATTTGAAAAAAAAAAAGGCCCGTATGAGTAAAGAAATTGCCCGACTGCAAAAAGAACTTGGAGACATGAAAAATAGGGAATCAGCTCGGGAAAAAGAGAAGAAACAGATTAAGAGAGAAAGGGACACCGTTAAGGACGACCTTCGAGAATTACATTTGGAGAACAAGAGGTATCGCTTTGAGCTCAGGTTTGAGGGGACTCTCAAGACTTCCGGGGAATGGGAACAAGAAGTCAAAAACCTCAAAAAGGAGAAGAATTATTGGGTAGAAAAGGCGAAACACGAGGAAGCCCGAGCAAATCAACTTGAGAAGCAAGCTAGGGAGAGCTTACAGGGTGATGTTTCTGCTAACACGTCTAAGGGCCGTGAACAAGTAGGGATCAGATGGAAGAGCAAGGCAGTTAAAGGAGGACATTGAAGAAGGTCCAGGATCCTAGGGAGTTATTATAGGACTAGTATCTTGTAATAGTTTTTAGGAGAGACAGATTATCATGATCTTTTGTTCTAGGAAATCAATGAAAGACCGTTTGGTTGGAATTATCCTGGGGCCAATACTCACTTTGTTCATATTCATTCATTCATTTATTCATTTTTTATAAAATAAAAAATTGTGTCAATAATTTCTAATCCATGGTTTTTTTTTTAAAAAAAATAAAAATAAAGGTACAATTGGTCGCACTCAGAAATAACCAGATTTCCAACACTCTTACAATACTCGGTCTCGAACAAAAGCCATGGAAAATGATCAGCTTGCCAGAATTGAGAGAACGGAAAGAATCCAGAAAGAACTACAAGAACAGTTGACTAAGTCTCAAGAAGAGACACGAGAACAGATGACAAAGCTCATGGAGATGATGAGCAATATGATGAAGCAGAAGTGGCCTGGAGAGAATTCAGCTGCTGGAATGGGGGCAGTAAATCAGGAGGATAGACCAGAAGTGGTACAGAGAAATGGCCAGACATCCCAACCTATGGGAAATGAAATTCCAACTGGGGCAGCATCCTACATCTACATCCAGCCGGCGGCCGAACCACAGAATTTCGGTCCAAAAAGGGGTAACATCAGAGCTGATCCAATTGAGGTTGAGGTTCCAGACTTCGAAGAAATGGCAGAGAAGGAAAAGGCCAAAATGACCGAACTGAAGAGGGTCGAAACTGCTGAATCTGAGAAGAAATATCAGTTGTTGGAAGAAAGCCTAAGAGTAGTGGAAGGAGCAGAGTTGTTTGGCAGCCTAGATGCCAAAGAGATGAGCCTGGTACATGATCTAATAATTCCACCAAAGTTCAAAGTACCAGATTTTGAAAAGTATAATGGGACCACCAACCCATCCGCTCATCTGACTATGTACTGTAGAAGGATGACAGGGCATGAGGATAATGAAAAATTGCTTATTCATTGCTTCCAGGATAGCTTAACAGGGTCAGCCATCCGATGGTACAACCAACTCAGTCGTACCAAGATTCGTTCATGGACGGATCTGGCCAGGGCTTTTATGGAGTATTATAAGCACGTTTCTGATATGGTACCAGACAGGCTGTCATTACAGAACATGGAAAAGAGGTCCAATGAGACCTTCAAGGAGTATTCACAGAGGTGGAGGGACCTGGCAACACAAGTGCAACCCCTTTTAACCAACAAAGAAACCACGGTGCTTTTCATCAACACATTGAAGGCACCTTATTATGACAGATTGGTGGGAAATGCTACCAAAGATTTTGCGGATATGGTAATATCTGGAGAAATGATTGAGTCAGCCATTAAGAGTGGAAATATGGAAGGGGGTGAGTCTGCTACCCCAAAAAGAGCTTTTCCTACAAAGAAAAAGGAGGAAACCCATGCAGTAAGCTTCAACCAATATCCTTACACACCTCCAACACCATACACACCACCGAGGCCTTATACCCCTACCACACCTTATGCACCTCCTACACCATACACACCATGCCCGGGGTATAATCCTTATTACCCTAATATCAACCACCTTACCCAAAACCCGTTCCCTTACACCAATATACCACAACAGCCATTCCCAACTGGCATATCCCCTCAAATCACCCTTCCTAGAAATACTGTTCCTAACACACAAGGGCCTGCGCGTAATGACCAACGTTCACCAAGGAACGATCAAAGAACCCAATTTGATCCGATTCCCACTACTTACGGTGATCTATATCCAAAACTGTTACAGGGTCAACTTGTTGCACCTGTGTACCTAAAACCTTTGACACCTCCATATCCAAGATGGTACAATGCAAACACCAACTGTGCATACCATGCGGGAATCCAAGGACATTCAATTGAAGATTGCCTAGCCTTCAAAAGGAAAGTCCAAAGCTTGATTAATTCAGGGGTAGTGAAGTTTGGATCAAAAAATGGGCCGAACGTAGCTGGAAATCCGTTGCCCAATCATGCTGGGAATCAAGTAAATGCAATATTGACCGGAGGGGACAGAAAATTAAAAAGGGATATTGAGGAGGTTAAGACTCCAATGATGACAGTATGGGCTGAAATGGTCAAGGCAGAATTGGTAGAAGGTAAGGAAGATCTGAAGATGGTTGCAAGAGGGGTGCATGATTGGTGCCCGTTCCATAAGAGTGAAAGCCATGACATACAGAACTGTGGGGACTTCCGGGTTAAAGTCCAAAGAATGATGGATAGTGGGGTAGTCCAATTCTATGAGGAGATAGAAGGGGAAATAGAAGTCATTGAAAATACAAGTGGCTATGGGATAGGAAGACCCCTAATCATCTACTATGATGAACCAGAGGAAAAAGTTATGCCAGCCATGGAAGAAAATGCGCCCAAATTAATCATTGATTTACCTGTTTCCTTTCCATACAAGGAAAACAAGGCTACACCATGGAAATATGACTGCAGTATGGTTATGCCCGGGTCTTCAGGCCAACAGGATATTATAGGTGTGGGGCATTTAACCCGAAGTGGGAGGTGTTATGCTCCGGAGGCTGTTGAACAAGGGGTAGCAGGGAAAGGCAGAGGAATTGACAAAGGGAAGAAGGTCGTCGAGCCAATCCATATTGAGATGGATTTGCCAGAGGAAACAGAGAGGGGATCAGCCCCGGTTAATAGAATCAAAGAGCCAGTATGTGAAAAAGAAGCTTGTGAGTTCTTGAAATTTATAAAGCATAGTGAATATAGTGTGGTTGAACAACTGCAACGTCAACCAGCTAGGATTTCAATCTTATCTTTGCTTTTAAATTCAGAACCACACAGAAAGGCTTTATTGAGAGTATTAAATCAAGCGTACGTGGCCAATAATATATCAGTGGAAAAGCTGGATAGGTTGGTAGGAAACATCGCAGCTGATGACTTCATATTCTTCAGCTATGAGGAAATACCACCCAATGGTATTGGATCAACAAAAGCTCTCCATATAACCACTACTTGTAAGGGGCACATATTACCGAGGGTCCTTCTGGACAACGGTTCTTCACTAAATGTGATGCCTTTAGCAACTTTATCCAAGTTACCAGTGGATTTATCTTATATGATACCAAGTTGCACGGTGGTCAGAGCTTTTGACGGAACCAGAAGGGAGGTTATGGGAACCATTGAAGTTCCTTTGGAAATAGGCCCGTGCACATATACAGTGAACTTCCAGGTTATGGATATCAATCCATCTTATAACTGTTTGTTGGGAAGGCCATGGATACATTCAGCTGGGGCTGTACCCTCGTCTCTTCACCAGAAACTAAAATTTGTGATGGAGGGCCGGTTGATTACGGTATCAGGAGAGGAAGACATAATAGCCTCCGCATCCACTGAATCTCCTTATGGGGAGCCGAATGAAGAGGTCGTGGAGTGTTCTTTTCGGTCTTTGGAATTTGTAAATGCAGTTTTTGTCGCTGAAGGACAAAAAATTCCAAAACCAAAGCTGTCCAAGAACACAAGGTTGGGAGTAAAAACCACCGTAGGAAAAGGCTGCAGGGCAGGAAAGGGTCTCGGGAAATATCTTCAGGGGATGGCTCGAGCCATAGAGGTAAAAGGAAAAAAGGACCGATTTGGCTTAGGATATCTTCCAAAGGCCCATGAGAAAAGAAGACAGGTTGAAAAGAATCGACAAAGGAGGATGGCCCGTTTTGCGGGTATGGATATTGAGTGGGAGCCTATGACATTCCCACCTATCCTTCACAACTTCCGCTCAGCCTGTTCTCTGTTCGGAGAAAAGAATTCTGATGATGTACTTGTGATGATAGAGAAAGCCTTCAAGAAATTCCAGGTGAATGGTGATGAAGAGATGAATGATGTGGAGATCTGCATGACTGGGAAAGACAGAATTGAAAGAGAAAGTGCTAGTTGGATGGTGCGACCTTGTCCACCAGGATATAGACTAACCAATTGGAGTGCGACTGAGTTGCCCATAGTCTTTAAGTCTATTCCAAAGTAATACTTTTAAAAAGCAATCTTAATTATCTTTACCCAGAGATATTAAGTTTTTTCTGTAATGGGCTTTTTAAACATTTTCATTCAATAAATAACAAGCACAATGCATTATCCATATTGATGTGTCCATATTCTTTCATTTTATTCATTTTGTTTTCTATATATATTTTCCTATATTGTTTTTCTCCACCTATTTACAGGTGTACGGATGCGGAATATGAGGACCCTCCTGTCAGTAATTCTGAAATTGATTTTGAAAGACCCATTTGCACGGGTGATTTTGAGGCTAATGAAGATACTGAAGATTATGGTCTACCTCCGGATCTATTGAGAAAAATAGAACAAGAGGAGAAGCAAGTACTTCCTCATAAGGAATTATTGGAAACAATAAATTTGGGAAATGATGAAGAGATAAAAGAAATCAGAATTGGAACTTCATTGTCACCATTAATAAAAAGTGAATTGATAGCTTTGCTCCTGGAGCATGTGGATGTATTTGCATGGTCATACCAAGATATGCCAGGGTTAGATCCGGATATTGTGGTTCATAAGCTCCCTTTAAGGCCAGAGTGCAAGCCGATTCAGCAAAAGTTGAGAAGAATGAGGCCTGATATGCTGTTAAAGATAAAAGAGGAAGTGAAGAAACAATTTGATGCTGGATTTCTAGAGGTGGCAAAATATCCGGAATGGGTGGCAAATATTGTTCTAGTACCGAAGAAGGATGGCAAGGTGCAGATGTGTGTTGATTATCGAGATTTGAACAAGGCCAGCCCTAAAGATAATTTCCCTTTGCCCCATATTGATACTCTGGTGGATAATACAGCAAAGAGTTCTTTATTTTCTTTTATGGACGGATTCTCAGGATACAATCAAATCAAGATGGCACCGGAAGATATGGAGAAAACCATATTTGTTACAATGTGGGGCACTTTCTGCTACAAAGTAATGCCATTTGGATTGAAGAATGCTGGGGCAACATACCAGAGAGCCATGGTGACCTTGTTTCATGATATGATGCATAAGGGAATTGAGGTCTACGTTGATGATATGATCGCAAAGTCACAAGGAGAAGAGGAGCATATTGCGAATCTTAAGAAGCTCTTTGAACGATTAAGGAAATTTAGACTCAAGCTAAATCCGGCAAAATGCACTTTTGGAGTCACCTCGGGAAAGTTGTTGGGTTTTGTTGTCAGCAAAAGAGGAATTGAGATTGACCCAGATAAAGTGAATGCCATTCAGAATTTGCCACCACCTCGCACTCAAAAGGAAGTAAGAGGCTTTCTAGGGAGATTGAATTACATTGCTCGGTTTATTTCACAGTTGACCTACAAATGTGATCCAATATTTAAGTTACTTCGAAAGCGTGATCCAGGAGAATGGGATGAAGGGTGTCAGATTGCTTTTGAAAAGGTTAAGCATTATTTATCGAACCCACCGGTATTAATGCCGCTGATCCCGGATAAACCAATGATACTGTATTTATCAGTATTTGAAAGTTCCATGGGTTGTGTTTTGGGACAGCTTGATGAAACGGGAAAGAAAGAACAGGCAGTTTACTATCTCAGTAAAAAGTTCACAGATTATGAGTTGAAATATTCGTCGGTAGAAAAGTTATGCTGCGCCTTAGCTTGGACTGCTCGAAGACTCAGACAGTATATGTTGTACCACACCACATGGTTGATTGCCAAACTAGATCCAATCAAGTACATGTTGGAAGCACCTTCTCTGTCAGGGAGGACGGCAAGATGGCAGGTTTTATTGTCAGAGTACGACATTGTATATGTAAGTCAAAAAGCTATCAAGGGCAGTGCAGTGGCGGAATTCTTAGCAAGTCGGGCAGTGGAAGATTATGAGCCATTGAACTTTGACTTCCCAGATGAGGATTTGATGTATGTGTCGCAAGCAGATGAGATTCCCCTAAAGAAGAAAGTGTGGAAAATGTACTTCGATGGCGCATCTAATGCCATGGGGCATGGAATCGGGGCAGTGCTTATATCCCCAGAAGAAGACTGTTATCCTTTCACTGCTAGATTGGATTTTGATTGTACAAACAATACTGCTGAGTATGAAGCATGTACTATGGGCCTTCGTGCCGCGGTGGACAGAAAGATCAAAGTATTGGAAGTTTATGGAGACTCAGCCTTGGTAATTTACCAGTTACGAGGAGAATGGGAAACCCGAGATACAAAGCTAATCCGATACCGAGAACTCATACTGAGTTTATTAGAGGAGTTCGAAGAAGTGAATTTCAATTACTTTCCTCGAGAAGAAAATCGAATGGCGGATGCTCTGGCTACTTTGTCATCAATGTTTAAAGTGAATGAAGGGGCAGAAGTTGTGCCGATCAAGATGAGCATATACGAGTCTCCTGCCCACTGCTTGAGTATCGAAGAAGAAGCAGATGGTCTCCCTTGGTATAACGACATCTTGCAGTACATCAAGAGTCAACAGTATCCAAAACAAGCAACAGAGAATGACAAGAGGACTCTAAGAAGGTTAGCAATGGGTTTTGTTCTAGATGGCGAGATTCTCTACTAGAAAGGGAAAGATCAAGTCTTGTTGAGGTGTGTCGGGTCTGCCGAAGCTCGAAGAATCATAGAAGAGGTCCATGAAGGGATATGTGGCACCCACGCTAATGGTCACATGCTTGCTAAACAGATTATGAGGGCAGGGTACTATTGGCTGACCATGGAAGGTGATTGTATCAGTTATTCCCGGAAGTGTCATAAATGCCAGATTTATGCAGATAAGATTCATGTGTCGCCATCACCTTTACATGTCATGACTGCACCATGGCCTTTTTCAATGTGGGGAATGGATATGATCGGGCCTATTACCCCAAAAGCTTCAAATGGACATCGTTTCATCTTGGTGGCCATAGATTATTTCACAAAGTGGGTAGAAGTTGCGTCTTATGCAAATGTAACGAAGTCGGTGGTATGCAGATTCGTCAAGAAAGAAATCATACGCCGTTATGGGTTGCCAACAAGAATTATTTCGGATAATGCTCTCAATTTGAACAATAAGATGATGAGAGAAGTGTGTACTCAATTCAAGATCACACATCATAATTCGGCACCTTACCGTCCGAAGATGAACGGCGCAGTAGAAGCAGCTAATAAGAACATCAAGAAGATCGTTGAGAAGATGACCAATGTGTACAAAGATTGGCATGAGATCCTGCCTTTTGCTCTTCATGCATATCGTACTTCGGTCCGCACATCTACAGGGGCAACACCGTTTTCTTTGGTATACGGGATGGAAGCAGTGCTACCTATTGAAGTTGAGATCCCTTCACTTCGGGTTTTGATGGAAGTTGGCCTAGAGGAAGCAGAATGGGTTAAAGCTCGTTATGAACAGTTGAATCTCATCGAGGAGAAAAGATTGAAAGCAATTTGTCACGGGCAGTTGTATCAGAGAAGGATGATTCGAGCCCACAACAAGAAAGTTCGTCCCAGACAGTTCCGAGAGGGGGAGTTGGTATTGAGGAAAATTCTCCCTATAGTGAAGGATCCAAGAGGAAAATGGGCTCCAAATTGGGAAGGACCTTATGTGGTAAAGAGAGCTTTTTCTGGAGGAGCATTGATTCTAACTCGGATGGACGGAGATGATTTTAGACATCCCGTAAATGCTGATGAATTGAAGAAGTATTATGCTTGAAAAAAAAAATTTGTGTGATGCTGTGCACATGAAAATTCGAATGATTCCAAGTGTAAAAATAGAAATTCTATATACCTATTTCCCCTGAGAATTGCTTTTCAAAGAAAATATTTATGCTTGATATGATGAATGGCCGTTTTTCATATTCCTTCCACTAAGAAGAAATTATCCTTAGTCACCCCTTTGAGCCTTAAGAATTATTTCTTTCTTTGAACCTTGATCAAGGATCACCCTCTACACTGGAGGGCAAATGCGAGGAAAGATAATAAAAAATCTTGGCAAAAAGAAATCCATCGAAAAAAAAAGGGACAGATGTTTCCAGAATGAGTTCTCCTCATGAAGTGATCCTTGATCCAATCACCCTTAAACACATTTTGGGCCTATTTATCCTTCCTTTCTAAAACTAAACCTTGGCCTACATTACATGCTTTGAAAGCCCATTTTGATCAAGCATGGATATTTAATTTGAAAGGTTATTCTCAGAATCCATCCCATCTTTTGAATTTATATTTTTACTGTGGAAACATTTAGAATTCTCAAATGCATGGCAAAAAAAAAAAAGGGGAGAGGTTTAAGCCGAAAACCCCAAAGGGCGACTTAATACCGAACGGAGGAAACTTGAGTTGAAAACCTGTAAAAGGCGGCTCAAGTACTAATCAAAGTTTTAATCAATGCTCCGTGTAATGGGGAAGAAAGCATCTGACAGTCAGAGAAAAGGGGAACAATGCAGTCTGATGTAACTACAGAACTTAAGAGATTACCCAAGTGAATTGCTCGTTCAAAAGAAATTTCAGATGGTTTGAAAAAGGAGGGGTCCAAGATGTTCCGCATCCGGGGCATCTACAGCCTATAACCTTATATTTGTTTCTTATATCCTGGACATTTATTTTTACCATTTTAAAACATTTTTTGCAATAAATTCTTGTCATCCTTTTCATGACAATTTTTGATTGATTCATATTCTTTTTCATATACTTTTAAGATGCATTATGGTTGTTATTAAATTGAATGATGGGATTTCAAAGTATTAGTAAGGAATAGATTTTAAATCTTGGGAAGGTTTGGAAAGTTCACCAAGAAAAGAAAACAGTGAACGTGGTGGAGACTCCGTCGCGTAGTCAGAAAATCTGTGAACTTCAGCGAGAGACAGAAGCTGAGATTATTTGACAAGATATCTTGAGTGAAGGATCCCTCAAGTGGGGCATCAATGAACAGTTGAAGACTCTGTCCTGAAGTCATATAATCTGTGAACCTAAAAAAAAAAAAAAAAACCATGGAATAGAAATTATGGCACAATCATTTGATTGCATTTATTAAGAAGCATACGAGCATTTGCAAAAGCATAACATTCTCATCATTGCATTTAGTTAACAGTGCAGATATCAGGCAAGCTTGGACTTCCCAAAGGAGAAACTCGTTTTGTTTCTCAAATGAATCGAGCCTTGAGACCACCGTCGAGGTATTTCCTATTGTTTTAAATCGAATTCATTCTGTTTTATCAAATGAGTCGAGCCTTGAGACCATCGTCGAGGTATTTTCTTTGTTTTAAATCGAATTCATTCTGTTTTATCAAATGAGTCGAGCCTTGAGACCATCGTCGAGGTATTTTCTTTGTTTTAAATCGAATTCATTCTGTTTTATCAAATGAGTCGAGCCTTGAGACCATCGTCGAGGTATTTTCTTTGTTTTAAATCGAATTCATTCTGTGAGTCGAGCCTTGAGACCACCGTCGAGGTATTTTCTTTGTTTTAAATCGAATTCATTCTGTTTTATCAAATGAGTCGAGCCTTGAGACCACCGTCGAGGTATTTCCTATTGTTTTAAATCGAATTCATCAAATGAGTCGAGCCTTGAGACCATCGTCGAGGTATTTTCTTTGTTTTAAATCGAATTCATTCTGTTTTATCAAATGAGTCGAGCCTTGAGACCATCGTCGAGGTATTTTTTTTTGTTTTAAATCGAATTCATTCTGTTTTATCAAATGAGTCGAGCCTTGAGACCATCGTCGAGGTATTTCCTATTGTTTTAAATCGAATTTATTCTGTTTTATCAAATGAGTCGAGCCTTGAGACCATCGTCGAGGTATTTTCTTTGTTTTAAATCGAATTCATTCTGTGAGTCGAGCCTTGAGACCACCGTCGAGGTATTTTCTTGGTTTTAAATCGAATTCATTCTGTTTTATCAAATGAGTCGAGCCTTGAGACCACCGTCGAGGTAATTCCTATTGTTTTAAATCGAATTCATTCTGTTTTATCAAATGAGTCGAGCCTTGAGACCATCGTCGAGGTATTTTCTTTGTTTTAAATCGAATTCATTCTATTTTATCAAATGAGTCGAACCCTGAGACTGTCGTCAATATATTTTCGCTAGTTTTAAAGACCTCGGGGCACCATTTTTCTTTTGAAAATCGAATTCGTTTTCTTAAGACGGATCGAGCCTTGATTAGTCAGGGAATTCAATTTAAGGACAAATCTTCAATTTACAGCTTATTATCAACAAAAAAAAAATTGGAAAATGAAAAAATGATAGAAGAATGAAAATGAAAACCCCTTTCCCTTTCTTTCACATGTGATATCACTGACCGTACAAAATTAGTGTTGGTTTATCTTTGCCTGATTCCTGATTCTCAGCAATAGCCAAAGAGGGACAGCGGTAGACACCTAATTTTGTCCGGACCACTAAACAGGTATGTTTTCTTCCTATATTGATGTTTCCGAGTGTAAAAAGACTCTTCTCATCCTGCAGGTGGTACTCCGAGACTTATTTTAAGAGGGCGAGCACAAAAAGTCAAACTTGAAAAAAAGTCAACCTCGAAAAAAGTCAACCCCCAAAAGTCAACTACTGAAAAAGTCAACCCACTTTCAAAATCAAGATTTTAAGTTCAATTGAAAAATGGCGAAAGAATTTTGATAATCCGAGTTCTACATTGAAAGATATGGAGTTCGGAAGTTGGGATTTGGAGATTCACTAGAAAAGAAACCCGAATCCGAGAAATTTGGGGAAAAGTGCTTAAACGATCAAACTGGTCAAAATTGAAGGTTCCAAATGAAAGATAAGCACTGACTACGGGTAATGGAGAAGTCACTTGCAAGAAAAACCGAAAGAAAAGTCAATCCGGGAGAAAACCGAGAATTAGGGTTTTTAGTGGATTTCGGTGAAATCGGGAAGAATCACAGAAATGGCCCGACTTGGAAAGACCAAAGCCCCCAATGGATGAAGAATGGTTAAAAAGGATGGCCCAAGGCTCAGATTGAAGAAAATCTGAAAATCGGATTTGTTTTGAGCAAAACCGGGTTTCGGAGGTAAAAGGGCAAAATTGGAAAAATTTGGGAAAAATAGCAAATGGACTCCGAAAATTATGGAAAATTTGTCAATCTCATTCTTAAATCATTTGAAGGAGATTGGTGAAAGAAAATCTTGATTCCGAGTTCGTTTGCAAAATGGCCAAATCCCGGGCTTCTTATGCAGTAATTCAAAAATGACAATCCCGAAAAAATAGCAAATGGACTCCAAAAATTCTGAAATTTGGCAAATCTCATTTTTAAATTATTTGGAAGAGATTGGCGAAAGAAAATCTTGATTCCGAGTTCGTTTGCAAAATGGCCAAATCCCGGGCCTCCTATGCAGTAATTCAAGCCGATAAATCCCTAAAAAATACCAAATGAGCTCCAAAAATTATGAAAACTTCCAGATCACACTTTTTAATTATTTTGAAGAGATTGGTGAAG
The DNA here is from genome assembly GCA_030761205.1 of Fremontodendron californicum. Taxonomy (NCBI): domain Eukaryota; kingdom Viridiplantae; phylum Streptophyta; class Magnoliopsida; order Malvales; family Malvaceae; genus Fremontodendron; species Fremontodendron californicum. The sequence continues at coordinate 30,425,273 of JAULJL010000005.1, forward strand.
AGAAATCTTGATTTGGAGCTCGTTTAAAAAATGGTAAAATGTAGGGGCATAAAAGGGCATTTTTGGGAAGAAAAAATCCAAATTTCAAGCAAACGGACTCGGATAATTTTGAAAACTTCCAGAACTCAATATTTTATTATTTTGGAAGTATTAAAAAAAGAAAAATTGAATTTGGATTCCGTTTGATATTTACTTGCATCCGGGGGGCAAAATGGTCATTTCACCCAAGCAACCGAAAAGAGCTTTTTTGGCCCTTCAAAAAATCAGAGTTGGGCTGGAAAAGAGAAGTGCTGGCATGCCCAAGCCCAAAGAAAGGAGGAAGCTTCCAATTTTTTTTTTTTTTTTGATAATAAGCTGTAAATTGAAGATTTGTCCTTAAATTGAATTCCCTGACTAATCAAGGCTCCATCCGTCTTAAGAAAACGAATTCGATTTTCAAAAGAAAAATGGTGCCCGGAGGTCTTTAAAACTAGCGAAAATATATTGACGACAGTCTCAGGGTTCGACTCATTTGATAAAACAGAATGAATTCGATTTAAGACAAAGAAAATACCTCGACGATGGTCTCAAGGCTCGACTCATTTGATAAAACAGAATGAATTCGATTTAAAACAATAGGAAATACCTCGACGGTGGTCTCAAGGCTCGACTCATTTGATAAAACAGAATGAATTCGATTTAAAACCAAGAAAATACCTCGACGGTGGTCTCAAGGCTCGACTCACAGAATGAATTCGATTTAAAACAAAGAAAATACCTCGACGATGGTCTCAAGGCTCGACTCATTTGATAAAACAGAATGAACTCGATTTAAAACAAAGAAAATACCTCGACGATGGTCTCAAGGCTCGACTCATTTGATAAAACAGAATGAATTCGATTTAAAACAATAGGAAATACCTCGACGATGGTCTCAAGGCTCGACTCATTTGATAAAACAGAATGAATTCGATTTAAAACAAAGAAAATACCTCGACGATGGTCTCAAGGCTCGACTCATTTGATGAATTCGATTTAAAACAATAGGAAATACCTCGACGGTGGTCTCAAGGCTCGACTCATTTGATAAAACAGAATGAATTCGATTTAAAACAAAGAAAATACCTCGACGGTGGTCTCAAGGCTCGACTCACAGAATGAATTCGATTTAAAACAAAGAAAATACCTCGACGATGGTCTCAAGGCTCGACTCATTTGATAAAACAGAATGAATTCGATTTAAAACAAAGAAAATACCTCGACGATGGTCTCAAGGCTCGACTCATTTGATAAAACAGAATGAATTCGATTTAAAACAAAGAAAATACCTCGACGATGGTCTCAAGGCTCGACTCATTTGATAAAACAGAATGAATTCGATTTAAAACAATAGGAAATACCTCGACGGTGGTCTCAAGGCTCGATTCATTTGAGAAACAAAACGAGTTTCTCCTTGGGGAAGTCCAAGCTTGCCTGATATATGCACTGTTAACTAAATGCAATGATGAGAATGTTATGCTTTTGCAAATGCTCGTATGCTTCTTAATAAATGCAATCAAATGATTGTGCCATAATTTCTAATCCATGGTTTTTTTTTTTTTTTAGGTTCACAGATTATATGACTTCAGGACAGAGTCTTCAACTGTTCATTGATGCCCCACTTGAGGGATCCTTCACTCAAGATATCTTGTCAAATAATCTCAGCTTCTGTCTCTCGCTGATGTTCACAGATTTTCTGACTACGCGACGGAGTCTCCACCACGTTCACTGTTTTCTTTTCTTGGTGAACTTTCCAAACCTTCCCAAGATTTAAAATCTATTCCTTAGTAATACTTTGAAATCCCATCATTCAATTTAATAACAACCATAATGCATCTTAAAAGTATATGAAAAAGAATATGAATCAATCAAAAATTGTCATGAAAATGATGACAAGAATTTATTGCAAGAAATGTTTTAAAATGGTAAAAATAAATGTCCAGGATATAAGAAACAAATATAAGGTTATAGGCTGTAGATGCCCCAGATGCGGAATATCTTGGACCCCTCCTTTTTCAAACCATCTGAAATTTCTTTTGAACGAGCAATTCACTTGGGTAATCTCTTAAGTTCTGTAGTTACATCAGACTGCATTGTTCCCCTTTTCTCTGACTGTCAGATGCTTTCTTCCCCATTACACGGAGCATTGATTAAAACTTTGATTAGTACTTGAGCCGCCTTTTACAGGTTTTCAACTCAAGTTTCCTCCGTTCGGTATTAAGTCGCCCTTTGGGGTTTTCGGCTTAAACCTCTCCCTTTTTTTTTTTTTTTGCCATGCATTTGAGAATTCTAAATGCTTCCACAGTAAAAATATAAATTCAAAAGATGGGATGGATTCTGAGAATAACCTTTCAAATTAAATATCCATGCTTGATCAAAATGGGCTTTCAAAGCATGTAATGTAGGCCAAGGTTTAGTTTTAGAAAGGAAGGATAAATAGGCCCAAAATGTGTTTAAGGGTGATTGGATCAAGGATCACTTCATGAGGAGAACTCATTCTGGAAACATCTGTCCCTGTTTTTTTTTTTCGATGGCTTTCTTTTTGCCATGATTTTTTATTATCTTTCCTCGCATTTGCCCTCCAGTGTAGAGGGTGATCCTTGATCAAGGTTCAAAGAAAGAAATAATTCTTAAGGCTCAAAGGGGTGACTAAGGATAATTTCTTCTTAGTGGAAGGAATATGAAAAACGGCCATTCATCATATCAAGCATAAATATTTTCTTTGAAAAGCAATTCTCAGGGGAAATAGGTATATAGAATTTCTATTTTTACACTTGGAATCATTCGAATTTTCATGTGCACAGCATCACACAAATTATTTTTTTCAAGCATAATACTTCTTCAATTCATCAGCATTTACGGGATGTCTAAAATCATCTCCGTCCATCCGAGTTAGAATCAATGCTCCTCCAGAAAAAGCTCTCTTTACCACATAAGGTCCTTCCCAATTTGGAGCCCATTTTCCTCTTGGATCCTTCACTATAGGGAGAATTTTCCTCAATACCAACTCCCCCTCTCGGAACTGTCTGGGACGAACTTTCTTGTTGTGGGCTCGAATCATCCTTCTCTGATACAACTGCCCGTGACAAATTGCTTTCAATCTTTTCTCCTCGATGAGATTCAACTATTCATAACGAGCTTTAACCCATTCTGCTTCCTCTAGGCCAACTTCCATCAAAACCCGAAGTGAAGGGATCTCAACTTCAATAGGTAGCACTGCTTCCATCCCGTATACCAAAGAAAACGGTGTTGCCCCTGTAGATGTGCGGACCGAAGTACGATATGCATGAAGAGCAAAAGGCAGGATCTCATGCCAATCTTTGTACACATTGGTCATCTTCTCAACGATCTTCTTGATGTTCTTATTAGCTGCTTCTACTGCGCCGTTCATCTTCGGACGGTAAGGTGCCGAATTATGATGTGTGATCTTGAATTGAGTACACACTTCTCTCATCATCTTATTGTTCAAATTGAGAGCATTATCCGAAATAATTCTTGTTGGCAACCCATAACGGCGTATGATTTCTTTCTTGACGAATCTGCATACCACCGACTTCGTTACATTTGCATAAGACGCAGCTTCTACCCACTTTGTGAAATAATCTATGGCCACCAAGATGAAACGATGTCCATTTGAAGCTTTTGGGGTAATAGGCCCGATCATATCCATTCCCCACATTGAAAAAGGCCATGGTGCAGTCATGACATGTAAAGGTGATGGCGACACATGAATCTTATCTGCATAAATCTGGCATTTATGACACTTCCGGGAATAACTGATACAATCACCTTCCATGGTCAGCCAATAGTACCCTGCCCTCATAATCTGTTTAGCAAGCATGTGACCATTAGCGTGGGTGCCACATATCCCTTCATGGACCTCTTCTATGATTCTTCGAGCTTCGGCAGACCCGACACACCTCAACAAGACTTGATCTTTCCCTTTCTTGTAGAGAATCTCGCCATCTAGAACAAAACCCATTGCTAACCTTCTTAGAGTCCTCTTGTCATTCTCTGTTGCTTGTTTTGGATACTGTTGACTCTTGATGTACTGCAAGATGTCGTTATACCAAGGGAGACCATCTGCTTCTTCTTCGATACTCAAGCAGTGGGCAGGAGACTCGTATATGCTCATCTTGATCGGTACAACTTCTGCCCCTTCATTCACTTTAAACATTGATGACAAAGTAGCCAGAGCATCCGCCATTCGATTTTCTTCTCGAGGAAAGTAATTGAAATTCACTTCTTCGAACTCCTCTAATAAACTCAGTATGAGTTCTCGGTATCGGATTAGCTTTGTATCTCGGGTTTCCCATTCTCCTCGTAACTGGTAAATTACCAAGGCTGAGTCTCCATAAACTTCCAATACTTTGATCTTTCTGTCCACCGCGGCACGAAGGCCCATAGTACATGCTTCATACTCAGCAGTATTGTTTGTACAATCAAAATCCAATCTAGCAGTGAAAGGATAACAGTCTTCTTCTGGGGATATAAGCACTGCCCCGATTCCATGCCCCATGGCATTAGATGCGCCATCGAAGTACATTTTCCACACTTTCTTCTTTAGGGGAATCTCATCTGCTTGCGACACATACATCAAATCCTCATCTGGGAAGTCAAAGTTCAATGGCTCATAATCTTCCACTGCCCGACTTGCTAAGAATTCCGCCACTGCACTGCCCTTGATAGCTTTTTGACTTACATATACAATGTCGTACTCTGACAATAAAACCTGTCATCTTGCCGTCCTCCCTGACAGAGAAGGTGCTTCCAACATGTACTTGATTGGATCTAGTTTGGCAATCAACCATGTGGTGTGGTACAACATATACTGTCTGAGTCTTCGAGCAGTCCAAGCTAAGGCGCAGCATAACTTTTCTACCGACGAATATTTCAACTCATAATCTGTGAACTTTTTACTGAGATAGTAAACTGCCTGTTCTTTCTTTCCCGTTTCATCAAGCTGTCCCAAAACACAACCCATGGAACTTTCAAATACTGATAAATACAGTATCATTGGTTTATCCGGGATCAGCGGCATTAATACCGGTGGGTTCGATAAATAATGCTTAACCTTTTCAAAAGCAATCTGACACCCTTCATCCCATTCTCCTGGATCACGCTTTCGAAGTAACTTAAATATTGGATCACATTTGTCGGTCAACTGTGAAATAAACCGAGCAATGTAATTCAATCTCCCTAGAAAGCCTCTTACTTCCTTTTGAGTGCGAGGTGGTGGCAAATTCTGAATGGCATTCACTTTATCTGGGTCAATCTCAATTCCTCTTTTGCTGACAACAAAACCCAACAACTTTCCCGAGGTGACTCCAAAAGTGCATTTTGCCGGATTTAGCTTGAGTCTAAATTTCCTTAATCGTTCAAAGAGCTTCTTAAGATTCGCAATATGCTCCTCTTCTCCTTGTGACTTTGCGATCATATCATCAACGTAGACCTCAATTCCCTTATGCATCATATCATGAAACAAGGTCACCATGGCTCTCTGGTATGTTGCCCCAGCATTCTTCAATCCAAATGGCATTACTTTGTAGCAGAAAGTGCCCCACATTGTAACAAATGTGGTTTTCTCCATATCTTCCGGTGCCATCTTGATTTGATTGTATCCTGAGAATCCGTCCATAAAAGAAAATAAAGAACTCTTTGCTGTATTATCCACCAGAGTATCAATATGGGGCAAAGAGAAATTATCTTTAGGGCTGGCCTTGTTCAAATCTCGATAATCAACACACATCCGCACCTTGCCATCCTTCTTCGGTACTAGAACAATATTTGCCACCCATTCCGGATATTTTGCCACCTCTAGAAATCCAGCATCAAATTGTTTCTTCACTTCCTCTTTTATCTTTAACAGCATATCAGGCCTCATTCTTCTCAACTTTTGCTGAATCGGCTTGCACTCTGGCCTTAAAGGGAGCTTATGAACCACAATATCCGGATCTAACCCTGGCATATCTTGGTATGACCATGCAAATACATCCACATGCTCCAGGAGCAAAGCTATCAATTCACTTTTTATTAATGGTGACAATGAAGTTCCAATTCTGATTTCTTTTATCTCTTCATCATTTCCCAAATTTATTGTTTCCAATAATTCCTTATGAGGAAGTACTTGCTTCTCCTCTTGTTCTATTTTTCTCAATAGATCCGGAGGTAGACCATAATCTTCAGTATCTTCATTAGCCTCAAAATCACCCGTGCAAATGGGTCTTTCAAAATCAATTTCAGAATTACTGACAGGAGGGTCCTCATATTCCGCATCCGTACACCTGTAAATAGGTGGAGAAAAACAATATAGGAAAATATATATAGAAAACAAAATGAATAAAATGAAAGAATATGGACACATCAATATGGATAATGCATTGTGCTTGTTATTTATTGAATGAAAATGTTTAAAAAGCCCATTACAGAAAAAACTTAATATCTCTGGGTAAAGATAATTAAGATTGCTTTTTAAAAGTATTACTTTGGAATAGACTTAAAGACTATGGGCAACTCAGTCGCACTCCAATTGGTTAGTCTATATCCTGGTGGACAAGGTCGCACCATCCAGCTAGCACTTTCTCTTTCAATTCTGTCTTTCCCAGTCATGCAGATCTCCACATCATTCATCTCTTCATCACCATTCACCTGGAATTTCTTGAAGGCTTTCTCTATCATCACAAGTACATCATCAGAATTCTTTTCTCCGAACAGAGAACCGGCTGAGCGGAAGTTGTGAAGGATAGGTGGGAATGTCATAGGCTCCCACTCAATATCCATACCCGCAAAACGGGCCATCCTCCTTTGTCGATTCTTTTCAACCTGTCTTCTTTTCTCATGGGCCTTTGGAAGATATCCTAAGCCAAATCGGTCCTTTTTTCCTTTTACCTCTATGGCTCGAGCCATCCCCTGAAGATATTTCCCGAGACCCTTTCCTGCCCTGCAGCCTTTTCCTACGGTGGTTTTTACTCCCAACCTTGTGTTCTTGGACAGCTTTGGTTTTGGAATTTTTTGTCCTTCAGCGACAAAAACTGCATTTACAAATTCCAAAGACCGGAAAGAACACTCCACGGCCTCTTCATTCGGCTCCACATAAGGAGATTCAGTGGATGCGGAGGCTATTATGTCTTCCTCTCCTGATACCGTAATCAACCGGCCCTCCATCACAAATTTTAGTTTCTGGTGAAGAGACGAGGGTACAGCCCCAGCTGAATGTATCCATGGCCTTCCCAACAAACAGTTATAAGATGGATTGATATCCATAACCTGGAAGTTCACTGTATATGTGCACGGGCCTATTTCCAAAGGAACTTCAATGGTTCCCATAACCTCCCTTCTGGTTCCGTCAAAAGCTCTGACCACCGTGCAACTTGGTATCATATAAGATAAATCCACTGGTAACTTGGATAAAGTTGCTAAAGGCATCACATTTAGTGAAGAACCGTTGTCCAGAAGGACCCTCGGTAATATGTGCCCCTTACAAGTAGTGGTTATATGGAGAGCTTTTGTTGATCCAATACCATTGGGTGGTATTTCCTCATAGCTGAAGAATATGAAGTCATCAGCTGCGATGTTTCCCACCAACCTATCCAGCTTTTCCACTGATATATTATTGGCCACGTACGCTTGATTTAATACTCTCAATAAAGCCTTTCTGTGTGGTTCTGAATTTAAAAGCAAAGATAAGATTGAAATCCTAGCTGGTTGACGTTGCAGTTGTTCAACCACGCTATATTCACTATGCTTTATAAATTTCAAGAACTCACAAGCTTCTTTTTCACATACTGGCTCTTTGATTCTATTAACCGGGGCTGATCCCCTCTCTGTTTCCTCTGGCAAATCCATCTCAATATGGATTGGCTCGACGACCTTCTTCCCTTTGTCAATTCCTCTGTCTTTCCTTGCTACCCCTTGTTCAACAGCCTCCGGAGCATAACACCTCCCACTTCGGGTTAAATGCCCCACACCTGTAATATCCTGTTGGCCTGAAGACCCGGGCATAACCATACTGCAGTCATATTTCCATGGTGTAGCCTTGTTTTCCTTGTATGGAAAGGAAACAGGTAAATCAATGATTAATTTGGGCGCATTTTCTTCCATGGCTGGCATAACTTTTTCCTCTGGTTCATCATAGTAGATGATTAGGGGTCTTCCTATCCCATAGCCACTTGTATTTTCAATGACTTCTATTTCCCCTTCTATCTCCTCATAGAATTGGACTACCCCACTATCCATCATTCTTTGGACTTTAACCCGGAAATCCCCACAGTTCTGTATGTCATGGCTTTCACTCTTATGGAACGGGCACCAATCATGCACCCCTCCTGCAACCATCTTCAGATCTTCCGTACCTTCTACCAATTCTGCCTTGACCATTTCAGCCCATACTGTCATCATTGGAGTCTTAACCTCCTCAATATCCCTTTTTAATTTTCTGTCCCCTCCGGTCAATATTGCATTTACTTGATTCCCAGCATGATTGGGCAACGGATTTCCAGCTACGTTCGGCCCATTTTTTGATCCAAACTTCACTACCCCTGAATTAATCAAGCTTTGGACTTTCCTTTTGAAGGCTAGGCAATCTTCAATTGAATGTCCTTGGATTCCCGCATGGTATGCACAGTTGGTGTTTGCATTGTACCATTTTGGATATGGAGGTGTCAAAGGTTTTAGGTACACAGGTGCAACAAGTTGACCCTGTAACAGTTTTGGATATAGATCACCGTAAGTAGTGGGAATCAGATCAAATTGGGTTCTTTGATCGTTCCTTGGTGAACGTTGGTCATTACGCGCAGGCCCTTGTGTGTTAGGAATAGTATTTCTAGGAAGGGTGATTTGAGGGGATATGCCAGTTGGGAATGGCTGTTGTGGTATATTGGTGTAAGGGAACGGGTTTTGGGTAAGGTGGTTGATATTAGGGTAATAAGGATTATACCCCGGGCATGGTGTGTATGGTGTAGGAGGTGCATAAGGTGTGGTAGGGGTATAAGGCCTCGGTGGTGTGTATGGTGTTGGAGGTGTGTAAGGATATTGGTTGAAGCTTACTGCATGGGTTTCCTCCTTTTTCTTTGTAGGAAAAGCTCTTTTTGGGGTAGCAGACTCACCCCCTTCCATCTTTCCACTCTTAATGGCTGACTCAATCATTTCTCCAGATATTACCATATCCGCAAAATCTTTGGTAGCATTTCCCACCAATCTGTCATAATAAGGTGCCTTCAATGTGTTGATGAAAAGCACCGTGGTTTCTTTGTTGGTTAAAGGGGGTTGCACTTGTGTTGCCAGGTCCCTCCACCTCTGTGAATACTCCTTGAAGGTCTCATTGGACCTCTTTTCCATGTTCTGTAATGACAGCCTATCTGGTACCATATCAGAAACGTGCTTATAATACTCCATAAAAGCCCTGGCCAGATCCGTCCATGAACGAATCTTGGTACGACTGAGTTGGTTGTACCATCGGGTGGCTGACCCTGTTAAGCTATCCTGGAAGCAATGAATAAGCAATTTTTCATTATCCTCATGCCCTGTCATCCTTCTATAGTACATAGTCAGATGAGCGGATGGGTTGGTGGTCCCATTATACTTTTCAAAATCTGGTACTTTGAACTTTGGTGGAATTATTAGATCATGTACCAGGCTCATCTCTTTGGCATCTAGGCTGCCAAACAACTCTGCTCCTTCCACTACTCTTAGCCTTTCTTCCAACAACTGATATTTCTTCTCAGATTCAGCAGTTTCGACCCTCTTCAGTTCGGTCATTTTGGCCTTTTCCTTCTCTTCCATTTCTTCGAAGTCTGGAACCTCAACCTCAATTGGATCAGCTCTGATGTTACCCCTTTTTGGACCGAAATTCTGCGGTTCGGCCGTCGGCTGGATGTAGATGTAGGATGCTGCCCCAGTTGGAATTTCATTTCCCATAGGTTGGGATGTCTGGCCATTTCTCTGTACCACTTCTGGTCTATCCTCCTGATTTACTGCCCCCATTCCAGCAGCTGAATTCTCTCCAGGCCACTTCTGCTTCATCAAATTGCTCATCATCTCCATGAGCTTTATCATCTGTTCTCGTGTCTTTTCTTGAGACTTAGTCAACTGTTCTTGTAGTTCTTTCTGGATTCTTTCCGTTCTCTCAATTCTGGCAAGCTGATCATTTTCCATGGCTTTTGTTCGAGACCGAGTATTGTAAGAGTGTTGGAAATCTGGTTCTTTCTGAGTGCGACCAATTGTACCTTTATTTTTATTTTTTTTTAAAAAAAAACCATGGATTAGAAATTATTGACACAATTTTTTATTTTATAAAAAATGAATAAATGAATGAATGAATATGAACAAAGTGAGTATTGGCCCCAGGATAATTCCAACCAAACGGTCTTTCATTGATTTCCTAGAACAAAAGATCATGATAATCTGTCTCTCCTAAAAACTATTACAAGATACTAGTCCTATAATAACTCCCTCGGATCCTGGACCTTCTTCAATGTCCTCCTTTAACTGCCTTGCTCTTCCATCTGATCCCTACTTGTTCACGGCCCTTAGACGTGTTAGCAGAAACATCACCCTGTAAGCTCTCCCTAGCTTGCTTCTCAAGTTGATTTGCTCGGGCTTCCTCGTGTTTCGCCTTTTCTACCCAATAATTCTTCTCCTTTTGAGGTTTTTGACTTCTTGTTCCCATTCCCCGGAAGTCTTGAGAGTCCCCTCAAACCTGAGCTCAAAGCGATACCTCTTGTTCTCCAAATGTAATTCTCGAAGGTCGTCCTTAACGGTGTCCCTTTCTCTCTTAATCTGTTTCTTCTCTTTTTTCCGAGCTGATTCCCTATTTTTCATGTCTCCAAGTTCTTTTTGCAGTCGGGCAATTTCTTTACTCATACGGGCCTTTTCTTTTTCAAATTCCGCTCTTGTAATTTCTAACTTTGATGGCATTTCCCTTGGTGGCGAATTTATGAACTGGATCTCCTCCCCATCTGATGTCAATAGTCTATCATTAACCCTTAATTTCCTCCATACCAAATAATCAGGTGTGACGGTGTCGGCATATCTGGCCACTTTTATCCGTTGAGTTTTCTTCCATGCTTCGATCGCTGCCCGCACTTTTCCAGAATATCCATCTTCCCCATAAGTGAACTCTGATGATCCTAAATTATGAGTCATGGGTGTGAATTGCCGAGACTCAACCTGTCTTTGCACCAACAGGGGCGCATAACTCACATACCCCCAAATTCCGAGCAGTGGAACTCCCGGGTTGTCCCCACATTTGTACATAATCGGCACAGGAACCATCCATGGAGCTCTCCAAGTCACCATCTCCCCTTTTAGATTTCGGAACATGTTGACCCATTTCTCTTCATTCCCTTCCTTAGGCCAATCATTTTGAAGGAATTCCCTAATCGGAACTAAAGTCTTCATGTATGGTTTGAAGGAAACATTTTCTATCTTCCAAAAGTGACTTTGAATCCAAATATAAAGGAGTTGTACACACCCGTGTCCGGCCCTTTTACAAAAATTCAAGGATCGGATAGTTTCAGCTATGATGGCCGGAGATAGGTTGATCTTTTGTTCCAACTTTTCAAAGAAATCAAACACGGTTATATCCACATGACCCAATATCTTCGGGAATATGATTAACCCGTAGATAGCTAGAGCGAAGATGTCCCTGGCTTTTGCTTTGTCAGAACAACCCAATATCAACAGTCGGAGAGTTTCCCACGGAATGCACCCATTTTTCTGCTTCGTGTCCACATGACTCTCAACCCATGTTGTATCCATTCCCGTGATCCTAGCCACTTTCTTCTTAAGACCTGAAGGTTTCATTTCCTTCAAATATATCCGATCAGGATTAGGACATTCAATACGTAACAGTGTCGAATATTCTTCGATCAGTGGTGTCATATCCTCCTCGTTAAAAGTGAAACATCTATAAGCAGGATTCCAGAACTGTACCATAGCCTGAATCAACCCACTATTGACCTGAATCGGAATTAAGAGTGCTATGTCTCCATACTTCTGAGTGAAGGCTTCTTTCTCTGATACATTCCACTGGTTCCAAATGTCGGCTAACCCTCGGAGATTATTCTGTCTAGGATCCACTTTGACCCTTTCCGGCAATATTGACACATAACCCTTCTTGAGGCAATCTCCATCCTCCCTCTGATTTTTTTCTGACCGTGCCCTGACTACTGCATGATCTTCTATCAATGAAATAACCTGGTCCTCCATGAAAGTCCTTTGGGTTGATAACTATCCCGAGGCCAATAAACTTCAAGTGTATGATGATGTCTATGATGCATGCCAAAGAAAAGAAAACAGAAAGAAATAGATTAGTTAGGAAATGAATTCACAAATATAACATAAATAACAACATGCTTAAAAAAAATGTCCCAAAATTTAAACAGAGCTACGGCATTACAACGCCTTTGGGACAAAATAATAAAAAATACGAGTGGTATGATGTTCGTTCATCATCACCCAATTTGTATCTAACATATAGAAAGATGGTAAAAGGTTGGAAATGTTCCTCCATGTGTCTTAAACTTCGGGTATCTAACAGAAATCTGGCATGGCTTCGCCTAGGTTCACTATATGAAGGTGAATTGGTTCTAAGGCTCCGAATTGTCCTCACTGTCGCCGGTGAAGGCTAGTAAGGCACCCCAATAAAAGCGGGTTCAATTCGTTAGAGTATATTTTCCTATGCCCGTACGGAGGATTATCACGAAGGCATTAGGTACTTTATACTCCGAAAGTGTTTCACTAGCCCATACGGAGGATCATCACGAAGGCGTAGTTACTTTACTCCCACTTAAAAGGACGGAACCCGGGTAGAGGATTCATGTTATGCAAATGCACGTGTAGTGTGTGTGGAGGAACAAAACAAACCTGTCACCACCTATTCTACAACCCTTATTCTAAATACCCCACTAAACTTAAACAATGTAAAGCATCACTCAAACAAACATATAAATATACGCAACAAAATTAACAGGGAACAACTAATAATATGAATGCACATGAATATGGACATATTAAAACATTTTTTTATTTTCAAAATTCTCTTTTTTTTTTTTTTTCCAAAGAAATATGGGAATAAAAATTAAATACCAATTAAACCAACAAAACCGAGACTTTGATAACACACGACTAACTCTAAGCCTGACTCTCTAAAATTCCCCAGCGGAGTCGCCAAGCTGTCGCAACCTAAAAAATAACGACGTCTCATCGCAAGACTTTATTATTCGTTAAGCGTGACATTAAAAAAAACGAGGAAAAGTCGACTTAATTCCTCTAGAAAAATGAAGGTTTTGAAAATGACCTTAAAAAAGACATGGAGTCGCCACCAATCTTTTTTAGCTAGGTGTGATCGGCCACCTATTAAAACCGGTTTTATAAAATATTTTAAAAATTAATTAAAATATTTTAAAAACCAATTTCAAGTCTGCGTTTAAAACCAGAGAAATCAAAGAAGCGGGTTCGGGAGTCGGTTACGTGTGGGGAAGGATTAGCACCCCCACAACGCCCGTATAAATCGGTACCTTATTAATCGTGTGTTATCTCAAGTCTCGGTAAAAATTGGTTTTAAATTTAGTATTTCAAATTAATTCCCAATTTAAAGAAAAATAATTTTATTTTTTATTGAAAATGATCCGGAATTTATAAATTCAAAATTTTCCTATATTCCCCAACAAACGTGGCAAAATATAGAAACTTTTATTAGTTTTGAAAAAACTTTCCGAATCATTCTCTTTTTTGAAAGAAAGATATTCCTTTATTAATGATAATTGATGAAATTCCCTCCAGCAAACCCGGTAGAGAACTCATGCATTATTTTAACTCGGGAATATCTTTATTTTTATTGAAAACCATTATCTTTTTGAAAACATTTAAAATAAATGAATATATATATGCATGACATAAATAAAATGACATGGTACAGTCTAAATAATATAATGCAACCTAAATGACATGACAAATATGAATGGTATGGCATATAATTTAAATGACATGGAATAAAATGATGCTATCATATAATATGCATGAAAATAATAATGCATGAACATAGTATATACCAAATAAAAATAACTAAATAAAAGCATAGGATATCATGAAATATTCAAAACCATATAATAAACCATGTAACATCAAAAAATATAAATCAAAATAACAACAATATCATAGAAATTATTATGGCAAGAATCACATATTATATAAAATGCATGAATATAAAAATGCAATGCATGAAATGTATTTTTTCCTTTAATTAAGGAAATCCGTATATCTAATCAAGATATTCGGCTACCTTAGGAAAATATGTCAAATTAAATATTCTAAAACCAAAATACTTTGTGATTGTTTGAAAACAATTTTGAGAAGTTTGAATAAAAAATAAAAACTGGCTAAAATTTTTTTAAATGGCTCTAATTTCTTAAGTTTAAAAAAATCCGGACTTGGCTACCCTTAACCCAGGACTTGAAAAAACATTTTTAGAGTTTAAAAAGGCTTATAAATCACCCTAAGTCAGTAGCTAACCCTCCTAATCAGCCCACTCTAAGTAAATTAACCAAAACAGAAAAATGATTTTTCTTTAAATTCAATTCTGACTCCACTGTCTAGTTTTAATCCACGATTTTTTTACCCTATTTTTAAAAATTCCAAAAATTCTGAAAAAAATACTGGAGACTCAGGACATGTAAAACTACATGAAAAAAAATTGGCTTAATTTTCTGATCAAAGATGAATTCCCAGAAAAATCAGAGATCTACGAGTTTTTGGAGGAGAAAAAACTGCTTTGTTTTTCTTTAAATTCAATTCTGACTCCACTGTCCAGTTTTAATCCACGATTTTTTCACCCTATTTCAAAAATTCCAAAAATTCTAAAAATAATACTGGAGACTCAGGACATATAAAACTACATGAGAAAAAATTGGCTTAATTTTCTGATCAAAGATGAATTCCCAGAAAAATCAGAGATCTATGAGTTTTTGGAGGAGAAAAAACTGCTTTGTTTTTCTTTAAATTCAATTCTGACTCCACTGTCCAGTTTTAATCCACGATTTTTTCACCCTATTTTAAAAATTCCAAAAATTCTAAAAATAATACTGGAGACTCAGGACATATAAAACTACATGAGAAAAAATTGGCTTAATTTTCTGATCAAAGATGAATTCCCAGAAAAATCAGAGATGTACGAGTTTTGGAGGAGAAAAAAAAAACTGCTTTGCCAACACATTTTTTTTTTTTGCCTTTGATAAAATCATTTAAAAACCAAAGTAAAAATATTTGAAACTCATAAAATGACTTGAAAGCAGTAGCTAGGACTTTTTGAAGGTTAGATAAAAATTGGCTAAGTAAAAAAAATCACAAAGGTAGAATAATCAATTTGACAAACTTAATTTTCCACAAGTGTGCTCAAGAGAGCATGACCTTGAACCATTAATTGGCTCAAGTCATTATTCAAGTGGCATGAACATGAAATGCATGAAATAATGCAGCAAACATAATGCATGAAATGCATGGATTTAAACCTAAATGTCATGGAAAAAATGCATGGCATTCATAAAGTAACCTAGACCTAAATGAACTTGCATGGCATTTAATGTAACCTAGACCTAAAATATGCATGGCATTTTCACAAACACAAGGCATGCTTAATTCAAAAATCCAACCAAATATCATGCAAATGCAAAAACCTAACAACTAGCATGACAAAAAAATGCAACACACAATGCAAAACACATGGAGTAGCCAAATGGCCTCAAGCTCCAACAAGCATGGCATTTTCACAAACACTTGGCATACTAGCATGAAAAACTAAGTCATAACACTTAAATCATGCAAAAATCACACAAGCATTTTCACAACACTTAATATACTAGATCTAAAACATGCTCAACTAGGATATAAAACAAGATTCATGCAAAGGATCACACAAGCATTTTCACAAACACCTAATTTGCTAACTTTAAAACATGCTCAAATTTAAACAACATGAAAACAGAAAATTAAAATGCAAAAACATGATATCTAAGACATAAATGGAAACAAACAAAGCAACCAAATTAAAATATAACTCAAGAACATGAAATAACATAACATTTAAAACAAAAAAAAAAGAAAGAAAATAGCATAAACAATATGGTAAAATGAATCAACACAACAACTTAAAATAAATAATGTACGCCATTTGGCCATGGTGAGTTTATTGTAAAAACAAAATGTAAATAAAATATACTTAAGAAAGGAAATGAAGGAAGAACAAAAAAACATTATTCTAAAATGAAAACTCACCAAGTAGAGATTGAAATAGCAAAAACAAGAATAGAAAATGAAAGTGCAAGAGTTGGTGCTCAAGAGCAACCTCAAGAAGCTAATATTTCAAGCTTTTCTCTTCAAACTTTCCTTTTTTTTCTAAACTTTTCTTTTTTGCTCTCAACCAAGAAGATAAAGACTAAGAAAAACTAAGAGAAATCAGCCAAAATGGAAAAGAAAAAATCAAAATCTGCTTGTGCTCTAGGGCTGGCAGAAAATGGGGTATATATGGACTCCAAGATGTTGTCATTTTTGTGTAACCTAATTTCCATCAAATGGCCAATAATTCAAGATGAAAAGTCATGAAATTACCACCCTTAGATTAGCATCTCAGCCCTCTCAAATTACAGCTATCCAAGAAAAATGTTGACATCTTTCTTAACCTATGTGGTTTAATCACCATGGTTTGATCAAAGAGAATGGTTAACTAACTCTTTATTTTTAACCACTTGATTGAAAAAAAAAAATTAGAAGCTTCCTCCTTTTTTTGGGCTTGGGCATGCCAGCACTTCTCTTTTCCAGCCCAACTCTGATTTTTTGAAGGGCCAAAAAAAGCCCTTTTCGGTTGCTTGGGTGAAATGACCATTTTGCCCCCCGGATGCAAGTAAATATCAAACGAACTCCAAATTCAATTTTTCTTTTTTTAATACTTCCAAAATAATAAAATATTGAGTTCTGGAAGTTTTCAAAATTATCCGAGTCCGTTTGCTATTTATTTGGATTTTTTCTTCCCAAAAATGCCCTTTTATGCCCCTACATTTTACCATTTTTTAAACGAGCTCCAAATCAAGATTTCTCTTCACCAATCTCTTCAAAATAATTAAAAAGTGTGATCTGGAAGTTTTCATAATTTTTGGAGCTCATTTGGTATTTTTTAGGGATTTATCGGCTTGAATTACTGCATAGGAGGCCCGGGATTTGGCCATTTTGCAAACGAACTCGGAATCAAGATTTTCTTTCGCCAATCTCTTCCAAATAATTTAAAAATGAGATTTGCCAAATTTCAGAATTTTTGGAGTCCATTTGCTATTTTTTCGGGATTTTCCTTTTTGAATTACTGTATAAGAAGCCCGGGATTTGGCCATTTTGCAAACGAACTCGGAATCAAGATTTTCTTTCGCCAATCTCCTTCAAATGATTTAAGAATGAGATTGACAAATTTTCCATAATTTTCGGAGTCCATTTGCTATTTTTCCCAAAATTTTCCAATTTTGCCCTTTTACCTCCGAAACCCGGTTTTGCTCAAAACAAATCCGATTTTCAGATTTTCTTCAATCTGAGCCTTGGGCCATCCTTTTTAACCATTCTTCATCCATTGGGGGCTTTGGTCTTTCCAAGTCGGGCCATTTCTGTGATTCTTCCCGATTTCACCGAAATCCACTAAAAACCCTAATTCTCGGTTTTCTCCCGGATTGACTTTTCTTTCGGTTTTTCTTGCAAGTGACTTCTCCATTACCCGTAGTCAGTGCTTATCTTTCATTTGGAACCTTCAATTTCGACCAGTTTGATCGTTTAAGCACTTTTCCCCAAATTTCTCGGATTCGGGTTTTTTTTCTACTGAATCTCCAAATCCCAACTTCCGAACTCCATATCTTTCAATGTAGAACTCGGATTATCAAAATTCTTTCGCCATTTTTCAATTGAACTTAAAATCTTGATTTTGAAAGTGGGTTGACTTTTTCAGTAGTTGACTTTTTGGGGTTGACTTTTTCGGGGTTGACTTTTTTTGAGGTTGACTTTTTTTCAAGTTTGACTTTTTGTGCTCGCCCTCTTAAAATAAGTCTCGGAGTACCACCTGCAGGATGAAAAGAGTCTTTTTACACTCGGAAACATCAATATAGGAAGAAAACATACATGTTTAGTGGTCCGGACAAAATTAGGTGTCTACAGACATGGTATCGGAGTTCATGTTTAGTTTTGTTGTTTTTGAATGTTACTTCTGCTTGTTAACTCTTCCGAGTTTATCACGTGATATGCTCTCCTGTCAACGTCTACACGTGATGGAGTTTGTTAAAGTGATCTTATCTTACATTGATTAAATCTTAAATTGTATGTGATCTTATATTCAAGTTGAAACTTTCTGCTTATTAACCAATTAATTTTAGATAGGATAATGAACCATGATCTTCTTTTGTTGCTCTTGGAAAGGTGAGTTTGAAAATTTTGGGTGCTCATGAAGTCGGGCGAGACGGGGAGCTTTACCGAGTAATAACGAATTAATTACAGTTTGTAATCTTATGAATCAGCTTCCTCTATTTGCAAAAAGAATGAATTTGTCTCATTTATCTAGAGGTGGTAAAATGAACCCGAACCCGAAAACCCGCCCAGAAAAACCCAAACCCGAACCCGCCCAAACCCGATTTGACCAAAAAGTCAAAAACCCGAACCCGAAAAAGCCCGAACCCGAATGGGCCCGAACCCGAATGGACCCGAACCCGAATGGGCCCGAACCCGAATGGGCCCGAACCCGAATGGACCCGAACCCGAATGGGCCCGAACCCGAATGAGCCCGAACCCGAATGAGCCCGAACCCGAATGGACCCGAACCCGAGACCGGCCCGAACTCGAACCCGAATTTAATACTAAAAATAAAAATAATCAAATTGCAATTAATTTTTTTTTTTTACAAAGCAATAACTTTAATTATTAATTTTATTCTAATTTTTTTAATAATTTAATTAAAATTTAAAATTTAATATATTATATATTATATATATATATGATGATGAAATAATAATTTTATCAAAAAGTAAATTATATTTTGTACTTATAAGTTATAACTTTAACGTCTCATATCATCATAAATTTACAATCTAAATATTTTAAATTCTTGAAAATTTTAGAGATGTGAAAAAAAAATTGACAATAATTCAATTAATCTATAAGGGTAAAAAAATTGACAATAATTCAATTATTTTGGCCTTTTGGGTTATACTTATACGGTTAGGTTAGGGTGTGTTTAATTGGATTATGGCTTTCATGTGATTTTATTTTAGCGGGTGGGTTTAATGGGGTTTTGGGTTTTATGGTCTTTTGGTTTTGGGTATATTTATTATATATTAATAAATAATCATATTAATTATATATTTATTACGTATAATTTAAATATAAATTATATTTTTTAGTACTACTTTATAATTTATACTTTATACTGATGAAAAAAATATAAGTACTCGATATATATATATATATATCTTGACTATAAGCATAAATTTTTTGCATTTTATAAGTATATAAACGAATAGATGAAGGCCAGAATTTATTTTTAAAAGTTTTTTATTTTATAGTGAATATAAATTATAATGTATTTATATTTTGAAATTCGAGTTCATCAAATCAATTATTTTAAATATCAATATGATTAATTTATAATATATCATATTTTTTATAATAAATTATTTCAAAATTTGATTTTATATAACAAATTAATTTCTTATTCTTTTGGTGCTAACAAATATTAATTTTAAAAAATAAATATAATTAAAAATATCATATAATAGCAAAAGTATAAAAATAATAATAAATTAATAATTTGTTTTTAGATATAAATATTTAAATTATGTAAAAATGATTACATCTAATATAAAATAAAATGATGTAAAACATACCCGAATCCAGACCGAACCCGAACCCAGACCGAACCCGAACCCGAACCCGAATGGGCCCGAACCCGAATGAGCCCGAACCCGAATGGGCCCGAACCCGAATGGGCCCGAACCCGAATGAGCCCGAACCCGAATGGACCCGAACCCGAATGAGCCCGAACCCGGATGAGCCCGAACCCGAATGAGCCCGAACCCGAATGAACCCGAACCCGAATAAACCCGAACCCGAATGAACCCGACCCGAACCCGCCCGAACCCGCCCAATTGCCACCTCTGCATTTATCCAACAAACCTTGTTCTTTCTTCACATTTTTCTTATCAAAATTTTCCTTTCTCTCCATTCTTGCCCCAAATTCCCTTTCACTCTCCCGCATTCTCTTTTTTTTATCCTGTTCTTTTTGTTTTTTGTTATCGAGTTTTTTTTTTTTAATTTTAAATTATTATTATAATTAAAATAAAAAATAAAATAAATATTTCGTATAAACTGCTAGCTCGCTAAACACTTTCACGTGTCATGCCATGTGGTTACAATTTTGTCATGGCACTCGATTTAATAGTTAAAAATTTACAACGTTAATAATTAGATAAAGTGTGTTTGATAAAATATTAAAATTTTTTAATACATTGGAAAAAAATTAACAGTTTAATTTTTTTTTCAATATATTTGATAATTTATATTAGATATTGTTTAATAAAAAAAGTTCAAAAAAATATATTTGAATGGGTTAAGTAAGTAAAAAACTACATATCATTAATACACAGAAAATATTCAATCAATTTTATTTAAAAAAAAATTATATTTGAATTAATATTTTTTTGTTAAATAAGATAATAAGATAGTACAGGAGTCAGGACCAATCTTCCACTTTCACCTTCAAACAAATCCACTAACACCGGACCCCAGGAACCAACCCAGCCATAACCCATAAGTCCATAGGGCAAGTCGGCAAGCGAGGTAAAATTGGCTGATCACTCACTAAATGAGATAAAGCTGTTTTTGAAAATTAGGGCTTTAGTATAAAAGGGTAAAACCCACATTTGATATTTCCCTCTCATCAGTCCTCACATGAGAAAGGAGAGTTTAGCGATGGCGAGTGAGCAAGACATGAGTAGCTGGACCGATCTTCTACACTCATCCTCCAAGCTTCTCGAGCAAGCTGCTCCTTCTGCTCAGTTTCCTCCTCTTCAGGTGCTTTCTTTCTTTTCTTTTCTCTTCTCTTCTCTTCACTTTCTCCTTCTTTTCCTTTTCAATAAAAATGTAGCAAAAACCAAAATTCATAACCTCAGCTTTTTAAAGAGTCGAGAAAACGTTGTAAAAGGGAAAATAATTAGGTTTTGATTGCTTACCTTTTGCTTCTGGTTATGCTATGTTTGGATGCCTAGAAAATGAGGGAAAAGTAGGTACATTAGAAGATATTGAAGTGTGGAAGTCTTTAATGGTTCATATATTCTGTAAAATGGAATTTTTCTGGAATTTTCTTAAGCCTCATTCGGATTCAGGTTCTTCTAGTTTTTCTTTTATTTAGGTTTTTAGTGCTTTTTTCCACTTGCTGAAGAAATGTAAAGAGGGAAAAGAAATCATGACTTCATGTTAGAAAATATGGGGAAGGAAAAGAAAATTACAGGTTTGGGGCTAAGGAAAATGATACAACAGTAGCGAGGATTGAAACAATGAGGAGTTCTAAAATCTTTATTTCAAGATTTTGTTAGTCTGAGGAACATTGAAATCTGAGGAAAGAAACTAACTGCTGGTATTTGATAGTCTGATCTTTGAGTTTTTGATTGATGGGAAAATTGCTGGCAATGATGAGGAAATCAGAAACATTTTCCATTATTATGAGTTGAGAACATGGTTCTATCTTCTATACTTGACTGGACCAATATAACTCTTAATGCTTCATTTGGTGCCTTGGAAATGTGGAAAATGGGGAGAAATAGTTATCTGAGTAAGGGGCATGAATTGTTCATTACAGATGTAATGCTCTATTTGGATTTTTGACAGCTTTGAAACCGGAAAAGACTGTTAAAATCCTGGCATTTTCACTTTCTTTCTTTTTCTGGTGCAAGTTAAAATGAAAAGGACCTTTGTTTAATTGAGTCTAATTAAGGTTTCGTCTGTCCTTTACTCTCTGGTTGTGAGAAAATATATTAGAATAACATGAAGTTACGAATTTTTGTGTTCTATGATCTTACATTGTTCAATGGAATAGAGAACAAAAAGCTCTGCTACACGTCAGTCCAGTAATAATGTCTGGTTTATCTCTCTGCTCTAATGTAATGATTGAGGAAGTTTTAATATAGGCAAAGGAACCAATGCGTTTTCATACAAATGTTTGCTTGTGGAGATTAATTCAGCTAGTGTGGTTTATATCATCAATTCTTCTAATGCTCTGTTTATGTGCTGCTGAATTAAATGAAAGTATGAAAAATCAAGACTTGGAACTTCAGATGTCTATTAATATTTTAGATGAGAGAAATTGAGCCAAACAGAGACCTTGTCTCAGTCAAGACTCAAGATATGTTTATTGCTTTAATAAGTAAACTGATTGGAGAATATGAAATTAACTTAATATTCTTTTCCACCAAGGAATTAGTCATTATTGGGGATTCATTTTCTTCAC
This sequence comes from Fremontodendron californicum, assembly GCA_030761205.1. Classification (NCBI taxonomy): domain Eukaryota; kingdom Viridiplantae; phylum Streptophyta; class Magnoliopsida; order Malvales; family Malvaceae; genus Fremontodendron; species Fremontodendron californicum. The sequence continues at coordinate 30,447,807 of JAULJL010000005.1, forward strand.
CAGAATATTGTTTTTCGGAGATATATTCTGGAGGGTAAGGAACAGCTTATATAGACATTTTGGCCAACAAAATGTAGGAACACATCATAATCAAAATATGTAGTGGTGCTAGTTCATCCATTATATTATAATAAGAATAAAAATGAAATATTCTCCCCAACTAGGCCATCTTGTTTTGCATGTCTCAGTTGGTTGGAGGCATGAGCCATGATATCCACAATATTCACTCTAATTATCCCTATTTCCTTTGTTTGAGGATCTTGATATATATGCTAATATTGATTATTTATTGATATTAGTTATTATTTTGATGATATTAAATGAATTTACAATATCGTTGATATTGTCAATAAATTATAGTAATACATTCATGATGTCTCTATACTTTAAAAACCTTCGAGTTAATGTTTGATATTAGTATTAAAAACCTTGGTTGGAGGTTTATTTATTTGTTGGTCCAAACAAATGGAAAATCAAATGTTCAAAATTTTGTCTTTAATTTCTTTTCACTGAATGAAGTTCAGTTGGTATGCATCTCTGCTGAGATTATTATTTGAAAAAGGAAATTTAGTGCATCTGGTTTCCATTGACTTTTGGTACATCAATTATATTTATTCAGAGAAACTTAGATCAATTAGAAGCACTATCGAAGAAGCTCAAGGCAAAAACCTTAAGAACTGAGGCTCCTTCTCAATCTATTGCTGCCACAAGGTAACTCTAAAATTTTAATTATTTTAATGCTTGTTGTGATTCTTGTGTTCACTATCAGTTAAGCAGACAGAATGTTAGCTGAGAAAGTAAGAGGAAGTTGTTAGCTTGGAACCTTATATTAGGTTGCAAACTTGGGTTTTAAGCAACAATCTGAAGGGTTATCGTTCGTTTAGTTCTCCAGATTTCTTGTTTACCAAGTGGAATATATTGCATTTTAAGGTTACTTGCACGTGAGGGAATCAATGCTGAGCAGCTTACACGCGATCTGAAGTCTTTTGAACTGAAGGTAAATATCTCTTACTTTCCACTTTTTGATTTATAGTAACTCAGCTTCTGTGGCTTCAGACTCAAGAACCATTCAAATCTTTCATAAAATTTTTTTACCTGTTTTTCCGTTATAGAAGGCTATGTTTAATGAATATTGAGGGGGTAGACATCGGTAGTAATATGCCAAGATAAGGACATTTTCCCCCCAAAGTTTATCGGCTAAGGCTATTATTAACCGATATTTGGTTCCAGCTTTTGATTTTTTATGTATAAATGCTACTTTGGTCCCTAAAATGCATGCATCACTAAGTACGGTTTTCAATTTTTGAGAGCTTTGCTACAGATTGCTTCACGATCTTGCTTTGAGTTCCTATTTTTTCCTTTCATAGTTCTATATTCTCTTTTACTATAACCTCACAAACCATTTTTTCCTCTCATTGATCATCTTTTCCGAAGACAACATTTGAGGATGTTTTCCCTGCTGAAGCAACAAGTGTTGAGGAGTATTTGCAGCAGGTAGCGTTTGCTCTTCAGATTGAATACTTATAATTTCATTTTCACTTATAATGGCCAATCACCACTATGTTCCCTGGCTAATCACATTTCTTTTGGGTTAGAGTCTGTATTTAATTCCAAATTATTGCTATTTACAAAGCAATTACTGCATAATGAGTGAATTATTGCAATTTGACTGTTAAGCTCAGTGTGAATAAAATAAGGAGATAAAGCATGAAATTATTTAAACTGCTTGCACATTTGAATGTTCTTTTGCATGCAAAATGGATACTTCTTCAAACCTATTCCCTTAGGGGGTGGGATTCCTGCAGAGCTGGGGGGTTCTAACCCCAGTTCCTGACTTCCTGCCATTCCCAGGGGTTTACTCCCCTTAAATCCACTAACTGCAAAAAAGGATACTTCTTCTTTTCTTACGAAGTCACATCAGGTGTTTGATAGTATTTCTTGTTCTTGTAACTTGTTAAGCCTTACTCTAGTTATTGTTTATATGCATTGCTGCATAATGAGTGAATTATTGCAATTTGACTGTTAAGCTCAGTGTGAATAAAATAATGAGATAAAGCAGGGAGTTAGTTAAACTGCTTGCACATTTGGATGTTCTTTTGCATGCAAAATGGGTACTTATTCAAACTTGTTCCCTTAGGGGGTGGAATTCCTGCAGGGCTGGGTTCTAACCCCAGTTTCTGGCTTCCTGCCATTCCCTGGGGTTTATTCCCCTTTAATCTACTAACTGAAAACAAAGATGCTTCTTTTCTTCTTACAAAGTCACATCAGGTGTTTGATAATATTTCTTGTTCTCATAACTTGTTTAGGCCCTACTGTAGTTGTTTTTATATGCATTGCTGCATAATGAGTGAATTATTGCAATTTGGCTGTTAAGTTCAGTGTGAATAAAATAATGAGACAAATCATGGAATTAGTTAAACTGCTTGCACATTTGAGTGCAAAATGTATACTTTTTCAAACCTATTCCCTTATGGGGTGGAATTCCTGCAGGGCTGGGGTTCTAACCCTAGTTCCTGGCCTCCTGCCATTTCCAGGGGTTTACTTCCCTTTGATACAGTAATAGAAAGAAAAGGATACTTCTATTCTTACAAAGTCACATCAGGTGTTTGATAATATTTCTTGTTCTTGTAACTTGTTTAGGCATTACTCTAGTTATTGTTTGTATGGTTCTTTTGTGTTTATTTCTTACGTTTTGTTGTCTTTAAAGTAATCTCGGCATCACTTTTACAGTTGATTTTATGGGAGGGTGGTTGGCATAATTATAGATTTTTATTCGTTACTTGGTGCTTGGTGAAAGGAAGCTTGATTTTATAAAATATTAGAATTAGATGTATTGAATAAGCTATTATGAACCAGTTTATGAAGGTACTTGAGTTTTTGGTGGGTGAAATTACAGAGGATAAATTGTGCATAGGTACAATGCTGTTATGTCTTTTTTCCCTGTTATAATCATCAGGATGTTCAGTCTGATAAATTTTTTTCATATGATCATCATATAAGAACTTTGAGTAAGGTGTCCTGAATGTGCTAGTTTGAGCAAGTCTTTTTTTTTTTTTTTTCCCACTTTTGATTGTACTATTATACTGGCATTGGTTATCTTTTAATGAATTCAGCTACTCCTAAACACAGAGTTCTTCTGCTTAATTTTGAAGGTGATTGATAGATCATTTTTTGTGTAATATTTTGATCTCAGGTTCATGAAATGGCAATGGTTTCAGCCATCCAAGAAGCTCAGAAGGATAACCTCAGAAGTTTTAATGATTATATGATGAAAGTGTTGGAGGTTAGTATCATCCACATTTGAGTGTAAAGGAAGAGTATTTCCTGCAGTATTTTTCTCTTATGGGATTTATATATTTATATTGTTCATATAAGTTGCCATCTATATTTTTGCAACTCTTAAGACAGTTTAACTGTGGGTTTCTTGCTAATCGAGTAGTTCTGCAGTATCAAAAGACATGATAAATTTTTTTGATACATTGAACATAACTATTAACAAATTGATGACGACTAGGACAGTCTGTAAATTTTGAGCTTTTACATGATTGATTGGTGGTGTCTAATGCCTTGCAGGAAGACTGGCAAAAGGAAAAACGAGACTTCTTACAGAGCTTGAGCCGGATTTCAGCATTACCTAAGACTAACATGATTGATAAAAGCATTAGTGATTCTCATTCAGGTCAAATAGTTTCCATGGCTTCTAGTTCTCAGGTTTCATCAGGTCATTCTGGCATGGAGCTTGTACCTTTAGCTGACAAGCCAGTTGTTGAGAAAAAAGTGTCAGTATATGCTGCAGTTGTTAGAAATCTGAACAATGCAAGACAACAAGGCTTGCCATTTAAAGTAAGAATGATAGTCTTTCCTTTCAAGTTATAAAAATTGGTTGTGCTATTTTCCAAAATCATTAGCACTGGAATGTCCTCTTAGAATTTTGTTTATTTGTTTCTTTAATGGTAATCTGCTATATCTCTGTGTGCATACACATCTTATGTGGGTATTATACATTCCAGTCAAGTATTGTCCATCTTTCTCATTTTTGTCTAAAACCTTTCCTGCAGTGAGTACTTTTGGTCTGATTTCTTTTAACTCAATCCTATGTTTATTTATTTATTTATTATTATTATTTACTCATGATTGTTAATTGTACATATTTGTTTTAGCCTGCCTCAGCTTTTAAGGCTGCTTATGAGAGTTTGGGCACTGAGGCATCTGGTGGCAAATCAGTTAACATGCAGAAAATGTGGCATCTTATTCAGGTATGATAAGAGTTTGGGTACATACTGTTGTTACTCATGCTTCTTGCTGTCAGATAAAAAATTGTTGATAAAATAAATATTTTGTCAGACATTAATGGGTGAGGATTCAACAATGCAACGGAGTGTCTCAAGAAAGATGTCACTAGTAATTGGGGCGAGGCGTCACCTGGAATGGGGACATGAGAAATACATTATGTATACAATACAAAGCCATCCTGCGCAAGTAAGAATCTTCTCTAGCATCATTTTATTGTTCTTTTGTTAATAATAAATGCAGAAATCATTCTTGGTTGTAATATTTAGGGCTAGCAACTTTTCTGTTCAATGATTCTGCTGTCTGATTCTGCTGTTAGTTTCCTGTGTTCCTTGTTCATTGTTGCTTCTCCCGATGACTTGCATCCCATGATGAATTGAGTATTCTTCCATGTTGCTGTAACTAGTCTCATTTGTAAAACTGTATTAATTCTCTCAGAGCTGATATTTCATTCTTTGACCTCAATGAAGGCTGCTCTTGGTGGAGCTGTTGGAAATTTGCATAGAGTTCGCGCCTTTCTTCGGGTCTGCTTGTTGCTATTTGGCTTCAAATTGCATGTTCAACTTTGTCGCATTAATCTTCTTTGTTTAAGAGTTCTTGTTTTCTATGTCTGTCCAGATTCGTTTGAGGGATTATGGAATTCTGGATTTTGATGCAGGTGATGCTCAAAGGCAGCCTCCCATTGATACCACTTGGCAGCAGGTTTTATTTAATTTTACTCATTTTATTTAAATTCAAATCCCTGATGAAACATCTGTAATAAGATGTAAGATATCTGGTTTTTGACTTGTTATTATCTTAATGTTATTTTTCAAATTTCATTATAGTCTAATGTCGAACTACTCATGCAATTCACTAGTTTCAGCCAGTTGTGAGCTTGGATAATAAAACTTGACATATCAGTATCTGATAGTATTTGGTTATTGTTCCAATGACTATGGGTCCATTTGGATGGGCGATGAGATTGGCTCCGGTGAGATTAAAAACAACGGTGGCGGTGAGATTGGGTATTGTAGCGGTGAGATTAAAATCAGTGGTGGGATATGTGTTTGGACTTTGGATTCAAACGCAGCGGTGGCGGTGAGGTGAATAATAATGGGAAACAAAAATGACCATTAAGGGCATTAGATTAAAATGTGTATATATATAATAAATAATTAAAAATAATTAAATTTATATTAAATAATAAAATATATAAAAATTTAAAAATACATTTATGTTAAAAAATAAATTAAAAACCTAAAAAAAAATGATTTTAAACTTTTAATAAAAATTTTTAAAAAAAGAAAAAACAGTGGAGGGGGTAAAAGGGGAATTAACCCCTCCACTGGAGCTCCAGTCCGGTTGCCACCCCACTGGGGTGGCATTCAAATGCCACCACAGTGGAGGGGAAATCCCCCCCACAATTTCCAAAGATCCCATTGCGCCTACGGCGCGATGGGATCCAAAGGGGGCCTATGTCAAGAACAAGTTTTCCTTATAATATGTTTATTTTGGCATGTGATATCTATATTTTTGCAGGTTTTGAAGTATATATCTTAAACGTACTGTCTCTGTACTTTTATAACATCTGGAATCTATTAGACTTCTGACCTTTAGTCCTTTAAATTAAGCTGCTAGGTGGATCAATTTAGTTAAATGAAACATGGAGCAGGGTTTTCAAATATTTCAGTTTCTCTTCCAATTTAGTTTTGCTTTTTCTTTGTTAAAAGGACTTGTATACTCTTTTGTTCAAGCCGTCTTTTGTATAGTTGAGAGAAGATGTGGATGCTTTTACTGTGCCTTGAAGTGTTAATTCTTTGCTTATGTGGTCGTACGAAACAGGGGCACTGTTCAAAATAACAAAGGAGTATAAACTGATGAAAATGCTTTCTTTCTCTGATTTCATTTTCCCAACTAAGTTTGATTCATTTACTATTTTGGGTAAACTCCACTTACACCCTCTGTGATTTGGATGTTTCCCACATAGCACCCCAATGCTTTTTTTTCTTTCTCAATTAGCAAATAAGTTCCATTCCCACAGGGCCGTTAATTGTTTCCTAGTAAAATTACTAAAATGTCCTTAAGTAATAAAATTACGAAAATATCCTTAAGTTTGAATAATTAAGGAACTTTTTCAATTGAGGGTATTTTGGTAATTTTACCTGGTGAAATTAACAGTCTAACCCCCTGTGAGAATGAAACTCTACCAAAGGGGGCTAACTGGGAAAAAAAAAGCACATGGGTGTAAGTGGAGTTTACCCTTATTTTTATCCTTGTTTCTCTTCCCAAATGACTAAGTTTCACTAAGAATCCTATCTTTTTGTTAACAGATTTATTTTTGCTTGAGGACTGGTTATTATGATGAAGCAAGACATATTGCCCTATCATCCCGTGCTTCTCACCAGTTTGCACCGCTGGTACTAATAGTTTACTTTTTAATCCATTGTCTTGACAATTAGCATTACTTATTACTTCTTTTTTGACAGCTTACAGAGTGGATTAACAGTGGAGGCATGGTGCCGGAGGATACTGCAGTTGCTGCTGCAGAAGAGTGTGAAAAAATGTTCAGAATGGGTGATCGGGTTGGTCGAGCTGCGTATGACAAGAAAAAATTATTGCTCTATGCTATCATATCCGGTTCTCGCAGGCAAATTGACCGTCTCCTCAGAGATCTGCCATCACTTTTCAGTACCATAGAGGATTTCCTGTGGTTCATATTGTCAGCAGTACGTGACTTTCCTGGTGGAACCTCGTCTGTTATTCTGAATGAGGGTTTATTACCATACAGTCTGGATGATTTGCAAGCTTACCTAAAAAAATTTGAGCCATCGTATTACACAAAAAATGGAAAGGACCCTCTAGTATACCCGTATGTTTTGCTTTTAAGTATCCAGTTGATATCGGCTATTTCATACTTGTCTAAAGAAGCAGGTGATGAAGAATACAACATCGATGCTGCCCACATAGCAATTGTGCTAGCAGACAATGGGGTCCTTTCTGAAGGTGCTGGATCTGGAAAAAAACTAGGGGTGATGGATGCTTACGCTGAAGCATCCAGCATTATTAGGCAGTATGGCTCTATGTATCTACGGCTTGGTAACCTCCAAATGGCTCTAGAATATTATGCACTAGCTGCTGCTGCAGTAGGCGGTGGACATGTATCATGGACTGGGAGAGGTAGTGTGGATCAGCAAAGGCAGAGGAACTTGATGCTGAAGCAGCTTCTTACTGAGCTATTGTTACGAGATGGTGGGATTTATCTTTTACTTGGTTCAAGAGGTGCTGGAGAGGAAGGTGAACTGGGACGATTTTTGACTGATCATAAATCAAGACAACAGTTTCTGCTTGAAGCTGCCTGCCAGTGTCAAGATGCTGGGCTGTACGACAAAGTAAGTCTCTCTCTCTCTCTCTCTCTTTGCTTCATCAATGTCTATGTTTTTGGTAATTGGTATCACAAAAGTGCAAACTTTGTTTTAATCGAAGCTGAAAATTTGGTAAATATTGACAATTCCAAACAATCATTGTCCTTGATACTTGCAGTTGTCATGCAGATCCCTCTCTCATATTGTTGCCCCCATTTATCTCTCTCTCGGGTTTTATTAGTCACCTTTTTGCCCTCGAGATATTGTCTTTACGTCTGATTGCTCCCTCTTGTATCCTCATCTACTAATTTATTTGGTGTTGCTTAATGTTGTATCTTTGTGGGTTTCGCATTTGACCTTAGGTTGTTTTTTTCCTTTTATATAATTTCTTTGTCCAAATTCAGTCTATAGAAATTCAGAAGAGAATTGGGGCATTTTCAATGGCATTGGATACAATAAATAAGTGCCTCTCTGAAGCAATTTGTGCTCTAACACGTGGTAGATTGGATGGTGAGAGTCGAACTGCTGGCCTCATTCATTCTGGCAATGAGATCTTGGAGACCTTCAAATATTATCCTGAAGTCAGGTTGTTCCAATTCCATGCATTCACTTGTTCTTTATCAAAATTTCTGTTCCAAATGCTAGCATATACTTGTTTGATATCACAATTTCACTGGTATTTTACTTTTAGTGTTGTCCTATTTTATGATAAATGCTTGTAGAAACCATTTAACTTTCTTATTCTCCTTCTTGCCTGAGATCAGGTTTTCGCTAAGACTGAGACTAGTTAACCCAAAAGAAAGAGGTTAAGCTCCAATCATGAGAGTCCTGAACTCTGTATGTTAATTACTATGTGTGCCTTATTTACTTTTGGTGGCAATCTTCATCATTAATGGTTTACCCATTCACTGGTGAATTTGGAAAACATATAGTATCAAATTTTGTGGGTAATTGGCAGTGCTTCAATAGTCGGTGATTTATGTATTCATTGTGAACTTGGCTAATAAATATCCGATCATGTGTGGGATGTTTTCTTTTAAAAACGAATTTAAAATTGCCACTGGATATTTCTCTACATTTTCCTGTGAGTTGTGATACATTTCGTGCATTCTTTGCGTGGTTGAGATATTTCACCGACCTTTTTTTACAGTTTGTTTTCATAGTCATATATTTCTTATTTTTATACTGTTTTTATCTTCCTGCTTTCTCCTGACATTATTGCAACTTTGGATTTATTGCAGTCTCCAAGAGAGGGAACATGTTTTGGAGCAACAAACTGTATTGCGGCAGCTTGAGGCAATACTGTCTATCCACAAGTTGACAAGACTAGGACAGTATCTTGATGCTCTAAGGGAAGTTGCCAGACTTCCATTCCTTCCATTGGATCCACGAGCACCCGATATTACCCCTGATGTGTTTCAGAATTTATGTAATCATGTCCAAGGTTGTGTGCCGGACCTGCTAAAGGTTGCTCTAACTTGTTTGGAAAATGTGACTGATACAGATGGATCACTTCGTGCTATGAGAGCAAAGGTATACCGGTATTTTTAAAATAGCAATCTCAGTTAATGTTTCCATTATCAGAAATGGGTGCTTAATTCTGCTCTTATTCCATGAATTCGGATTTGGTTGTTTTAGTTGAAATGATTGGTTAATTCTTGCTTGCTTTGGAGCCGCTTCTCAAAACCACAAAACAAAAAAAACCGACCTTTACAATCCCAGTATGACAAAGGAAAAAATAAACAGGGTTGAGGGAAGGAAAAACTAGTATAGCATGGCATCCTTGTGGACTTGGTTCATGGTGGGTGTAAGTATAATCGTGTATCTTGGTCTTTGCAGGTTGCAACCTTCCTTGCACATAATATGCATCAGAATTGGCCCCGCGATTTATATGAAAAGGTTGCCAGAAGCTTGTAAAACAAATCCTCGGTGGTGGTGTGAAATCAACTGCCCGTCTGACCAACAAAATTTGGCAGTATGCATGTATTGGGTTATTGGTAGAAGGAAAAAGGTTGGAGATCCGGCAGAAGTGGCAGAACTCCCGTCGTACCCATGACCTATAATTGGTGAGATATTAGAAGAGTTAAAATGAAGCAGTGTGGTTTACTTTTATTGTCATGAATTTTCCATTTTAATGAGCTCATATTACGGTCATTTTTAATTGTAGGCTACGCATTTAACCGTGTTTATAATGTCCATTTCTGTTCTTAATCCTGTATTCTATACCTTTTACCACCTCGAGTTTGAATCCTTGACAAATTCACAAATGTCGGTGTGAATTAACTTTAACAATTTAGAATTTCTTATCACATTTTTAAGGACTTTCTTTGTGATTTTGGTCATGCGACATGATTTATAATTTTCAAATTGATTATCTAGTTTAAGAATTAAATCTAACTACTCATATATTTTTCATATCTGCAATTAACATGATATAATCTAGCATGTCAAACATTTACACAAGATACAATATCAGCAAAAACAATTGAGATTTCATTTATTTTAATGTTTAGTTAAACATCCCTTCATAGTCGGTTTTTTCTAACAAACATGCATTTTTTTCGTAAGTGTAAATCAGATTCAATAACTTGTTTGAATTCAATTTTGTTTAAAAAGAAAAAAATCATATATATTTTTTAATCTGATAAACGTGTCAAGTATTTTTAAGGATCAACTCTTTACCATAAGTAAAATTGAGTTCGATACCATCATAACCCATAGCATTCGTAATGTAAGAATCATCAAGCAAGATATTTTTCCTTGTTTAAAAAAAAGGTTTTTAATCGAATTTTATCATAGCAGAATGCCTAGATGCACCAAGCCTACCTATCATCCTTAAGAAGAATTAATAGTGTTAATCTTAGATATCATAGCCATAATGACTTTTCGATTACATTAACTTGATTAGAAGATTCATGTGTCCGAAAATTATATACTCTTGCAATATGTTCATATTTGCCACATATATAGCACCCATCAATTCTTTTATTATTAGGTGTTCTCTTGAAAGAGATCTTTGGTTTTTCCTCTAATTAAATTATCCTTAAGTCGTTTTTCATAGGATTTATTTTTATTAATTTTTTTTTTTTCGATTTGAATTTGTTATTAATAAGAGTCCTAGGCATGTTCTCACCAGAGTTGATAAGATTTACCTTTGAATTACCTGTGTCATTTGTTTTTCTTCTACTCTAAGGCGCATGATAGGAGATTCAAGGATAGTTTCTTTTGTTTATGGTGTAAGATCTTTCCAAATTCTTTTCAAGAGTTGTGCAATTTGTCAATAATGGTGGAGACTTTCATTTGTTCATCAATATTTATTCCTTCACATCGAACGCCATGTGCAAGCATCTAGAGAGCATGGAGCTTGTTTTATAACGAACTTATTTTCCACTATTTGGAATCTGAAATATTGGTATAAGCATACTTTTTGGATACAGCTTCTTCAATTTTATATTTTTGTTGTTGCGCCTTCTAAATTTTCTTTGCTGAAAAATAAGTTTGATCATAATAATCGTACAAATTGTCAGAAAGATAATTGAGTAAATAATTTTTGCAGTAGTCATGATCTTTCTCTCATTTCTTCACATTCTTTTCATGCTCAGATTTTCTTCATCGGTCATAGCTTCAGTTTTTCTTAAGACTCATTTCCACCAAAGTATAGGAGTCATTCAAAACAGTGAGATAGAAAAAAAGTTTTTTGCTTTCATTTTTTATAGTTGCACCATGAAAACGAAAAGGACGGGCTTGAGTACTCTTGGGCAAATTCTCAAAAACATTCTTCATAAGGAATATCGTCTCAAATTGTTGAAAAATGCTACACAATAATTCTTTAGGATATGATTAGAGGATCAATTTGTTGCTTGAATTGTCACAAATATGATTTTGGAATAGGGTGACGGAGATTGAGGCACTTATTAGGTTGCTTTATTGAGATGATACATGCACTCTCGATAATAATCGATGCAAAAAGATTGTATTGCACGTCGTCCCCTAAGATATAATAAGCCCAACCACTCACTATACACCTTGCCAATCTGCACAAATTAGAAAGTAGAAGTTCGACCACAATTGACGCCTTTTTCACTTTATTAATTAGAACTCTTGAAAAAACTTAAGATAAAAATAATAAAAAACATCTAAAAGAGAGAATTTACCCTTTTTTTTTAAGTGGATGATTTGAAGGTGAAAATCGACTATTATTTATAATATAATATTGAAGATATTATGAAACAAAATATTTAAAATTTAAACAATTACTTTTTGTTTGTAAGTCAAAAGTAATTGCATGTTGAGAAAAACTTACAATAATGAATAGTTCAAATGTTTAATTCCACAGTTATTTTCATTTTTCTTTTTTATTAAAATACTCCAACAGTAATAAATGATGCTTCTAGAATATAGAATGGTAAAGTTCTAAATAAGATAATCAGTACTGAATTGATAGGCATATCATTTTTATTTTGATACTGGTACATATTAGTATCGATATTTTTCGATATATCATTATGAGTTTATCGGTATTTTTCAAAATTGTTTTATATATATAACATATTTTCAAGTTCTCTAATAATATATATTATATACACATGCAAATATACCTCCATTACATACATTTATATATTTATATGCAAATACAAAATTTCAAAATTATAAATTTTAATATCTATTTTTTTAAACATTAAATAAATAAAATAGATATAAAAATATAAAAAATAGTAAATTATTATTAATCATACTCATTAGCCTAATTTAATGAATATATCTTGTTGATGTCTTTTTATGTCGTGATGGTGTTCCTGAAATCTCTGGTGGTCTGAGGTCCTGAGAAGGAGAAATAATATGTCAGAGGGCACCAGAGGTTGAGCTCCGGAATGCGCTCCGATGGTTAAGTCAGTATTTGGAGGAGAAGGTAAAGGAATGTTAAAGAGAGAAGGAGTAGATAGTCTTACGAGAGAGGGAGAGAGAGAGAGCTTAGCCTTTGAATAGCCTTGAGGGGGGCCATTTATAGGGGAGGTTGGGCGAGCTGGTGCTCGCCCAACTAGTTCCACGTGCCCGACTCTGGTAGGTCATTTGGTGCAAGCGGCCTCGGGGGGCCTTGTCGAGGAGACGGCTGCTTTTAATGTCCGTCGTCTGCAGACTGTAGCATTTAATGTCTCGCACTGCCCTAGGTGGGCGCCGAGGTGACCAGGGATGTGACTTTTGGAAAGAAGGGGGATGACGACGTGTCCCTTGCCTCTGCTCCTGATGCCTGCTGGGCTTGTCTGGTCGGGCTGTTCATCTCGGCCTGTTCTTGGTAGGCCGAGTGGGTTCAACAATTGCCCCCCGGCGAGGTGGAGGTTATAAAGTGACCGATGGCGAGCCTGCGGATAGGAGGTTTTTTTGTGCTGCACAGGTTGTTTTGTGATGTCGAGGAGTGGCAGGTTTCAGCAAAATTTTTCGGGATTTTCTGGCTAAGGTAGGTGTGGCGACCTTGTTTTCTTAGAGTGGGGGTGGAGTTGGTCGAGGAGATGAGTTGGGTGAGGAGATGCTCTGCGTTTGTTGCTGTCCTTTGGTTGGTACGAAGTGACGTTTGACGTGCCTGCCTCTTAATGACAGCCTTAAAAGCTGAGTGGGCTGTTCAAGAATGGACACGTATCGAGCATTGTGTGGTGCGTTTGGCGGCCATTCCCTCTTTGGCGATAAATAGGGGTGCCTGGATCGGTTTTCTCTGTTGGTTATCGTTTTGCTGTCGAAGTGCTGCCCGTTTTGCTGTCGAAGGTCCGATCTGCTTGCATTGTTCTCCATTCTGGTGGTGGATTGCTCTGTTCTGCTTGTTCGTCGGTTTGAGGAGTTTGTTTCGTGTTTGGAAAGGTACTTTCGGAGCTTCTTTTGTCTTTTTGTTTGATTTTTTACTGTTTATGGTGGTTGCTGGGATGGGTTCGAGTGATAGCGGCGGTTCCGATGCATTGGAGAGGATGAAGGGTCTGTCTTACGCCAGTGGTCGGAGCATTGGCGAGGTGTGCTGACTTGGACTGTGAAATAGAGGAGGGGGCTAGGGTGGCTGCTGGTTTTGGGGCTGGGACCAGTGGTGGTGGTGGAGTTGTTGGTGGTGGTGACTCGGAGGTAGACCAAACATCTTCTGGGGAGAGTGAGAAAAGTGGGGAGGTTGAGGGGGTTGCTGGAGTCCAATTTTGTGATAATATATACTGCACTATGACTGACAAGCAAGTTGGTGCCCTGATGCTGACCCGTGGTATCTTCATCCCCAATTACCGCTATGACTTTTATGTGCCCGAAGTGGGAGGGCGTCCTAGTCAGTTTAGGTGAGGTGGGAAAGACGTGATCTTCTTCGAGCATATGTTCAAGGGGGTTCCACCTGTCGCTGCACCCTTTCTTCACCACTTGCCTCGAAGGGTTTGGTATTGCTGTTGCTCAGCTGACTGGTTCCTCTTGGCCTGTTATGGTGGCGTACTTCTTAGATTGTAAGAAGAGGAATGTGGAGCCTCTGTTAACCACTTTTAGTAATCTATATCATTTGAAAGTGAGGCAGGACAAGTTCTGCTATCTTAGTCCTCGACATCTAGTGGTTGTGGAGAAGGCACCTTACAATAATCGTTTTAGGAGGTCACAGTTTTTTGCTGTGAAGTTGAAATTGAAGGATAATTGGGGCTTCCCCATGAAATGGTGTGAACCCCTGAAGGATCCACAAAAGACGGCGTTTCCAATGGACGACCTGGAGAAAAATCAGTTCGACCACTATATGTCGAACAAGATCAATTGGGAAGATGTCGTGACGGACTGTCTAATTTACAAGCACTGTTTGGAGAGTATTAGTCCGAACAGAGTAGCCGCCAAGTTTACTGGTTTGGTCCCTCCTTCCAAAGATAGAGAATGGCCCGTGGGTGGTATCGATTATTACGCCGAGGTTTTGATGGGCCTTATTGAGCCTAAGAACAAGAAAAAGCGTATGAAGGCGGACACCTCTCCTCGCCATTGGGTTGCTCTCTCGGGAAAGGCAAGTGCTACCTCTCCTGGCTAGTTGGTTTCTGAAGAAACGGTTGGCATCGACGAAGGTAATGGCCCTGGATTATCCAGCCATACACTTGCTTTGGTGCCTTGGGTTCTTGAACCTACCCCCTCGCTTCAAACCCCGCTGTGATAAAACTGCCACTCTCTCCCAGTTTGCCTGAGAACGAAGACGGTGATGGTGTAAAGGCTAGAAAAAGGCCAACTGAAGTTATTTTTGTGGATGATGACAGTGATGAGAGGATGGAGTTATTCGTGGGGGACTCCACGAGCTCTGACAGTTCTGATAGCTCTGTTGATGAAGATGATGTTTGGCGTGGTAGTTCTACTACGACGAAATTATTTGTAGACCTTTGGTGAGCCGGTATATTTTGCGTGCCCTAGTCGTTTGGGCTTTGATGAGTTCTCATTTTGATTGTTTTTTTTTTGTTCAGGTATGTCGAGTGATGTCATTACCGAAAGGATTCGCCAAGCGGCGAAGAAGAATAAAGCCTCTAGCCAGAGCATAGGGCTTGTTGCACCATCTACCCAGAATCCTCCTGCCAAGAAGCATAAGCGGGATAGTCTGCTCGTCGAATCTGCTTCTAAGAAGCTGAAGGTCGTCGATGAGCCGCAGAAAAAGAAGTCCGTTCCTTCCTTGCCTGCGAAGCAGGCGGGCCTTGGCGTGGTCACAGAGAGGGTGGGTCAAGGCTCCCAACAACCATTGGTTGGGATGGGGCAAGAGGTCGCTTCGACTGAAGTGGCTCCTAGAACCAAGAGGACCTCGGACCCCCATAGAGGTGGTAAGACCTTGCCACTCATACCAACCTCACCGGGTAGGGATGGTTCTTCGTCCACCCGCGAGGACACTGTAGAGCGCTCTGTGCGTACTTCACATTCACCTCAAGTTGGCGGCCTCTGAGACGTACGCTGCGGGCCTTATTCGTATTTCGAGTATCAAATCCGTATGCCCGTTGGGTCCTTGCTTGGCGATGTTGACTCGTGCATCAGCTGGGCTCGCAGCCATCTTCCTTTCCAGGAGGTGAAGATTATTGAGAACTGCGGCCTGTGCCCTGTTCAGCGCGGGGTAATTTCAAACACGATGGAGGTGAGCTCTATTTTTCCAGATTCCTTGGTGGTTGGTGTTGGTTGACCCTTCTAAAATAATTTGTTATTTTTTTTTCAGAACTTGGCCGCGATCGTGGCCATGTATAACTGAGTTGGGGAAGCGGACGCCTGACTTCGTGATGTGGAGGCTGATCTCCAGCTCAAGGTTTCCCGCGCAAAAGAGCTGGAGGTTCTTTTGAAGGCTGAGAAGACCTCAACTAAGGCGGCTGAGGATAAGGCGGCCTCTGTCGATCAGTCCTGTTTGGCCAAGGTGGCAGAGTCTGAGAAGCAGGTCCTACTTTTGCGCGGTAAACTCACCGAGTCAGAGGACCGCGTTAAGTCTAATGAGTCAGAAATCCAACAGCTAAAGCAGGATTTGGCTGGAAAGGACAAGGAGAAAGAGGCTGCTGTGGCCGAGGCTGTGTCCAAAGCTGTGGAGGTCGCCATTTTCGAGGCTGTGGCTAAGGCTGTGGAGGCTGAGAAAGAGAAGCATGCTCTCGAGCTGCAGGAGGCCTTGGAGGCCAAGGATGGTGAGGTGGTTGAAGTGGCCCTTGGGATGGTTAATGAGTTTCGGTCGACTACCCTTACTGGGGTCCAACTGTTTCACGGGCCCCTTGACTGCAGGGGAATTGATTTTGGGGCCATTGAGAACCCCCTGCTGATTTTGACCCTCTATGCCCTCGTTGGAGAGCTTAAAGGTGGTTTATGAGATTTCTCCAAGGTCTGACATTCCTGCCACGCCCCAGATTAAAGGCGTCTTCTCTCATCAGCAGGAGAAACTTTTACCCATTGCTACGCAAGGCGAGCTACCTCTACCTGCTGCGGTCACGAAAGAGATTTGTGCAGCTGATGCCCTTATTGTGGATCCTCCCGAGGATGGTGAAGTTAGGGACCCAGCTGTAGTAGCTGCAGGGGATTCTGTAACTGGGTTGGGTAATGGTCCTATAGTCGAGGACCTTGTACATATTAACTAGAAATTTGTAATCTTTCTTTCATCAATGAACAACTTATTTGGTTTTCGTTCATTTGCCTCTTTTGTGCATATTGCTTGGTTTGCCTTTGTTGTTTGTCTTGGAATTTGCCTTTGTGAATATTGCTGGCATGTTGGTAGCCTATTGGGCTTGTTGCAGGTTGCTACCTTGGCTGATTTTTATGTGAGAGCGAGGATTGGATGGAGACAAGATGTCGTGCTGTGTCCATACGGGTGGATGTAGGAGCCAATTAGAGGCTTTGGACGTGTAGCATGGCGCCTTATTGCGAGCGCACATGGTGGACGCGACTGTGGATGGGCTCGTTAGAGGCTATTGGGCGTGCAGCATGGCATCTTATTGCGAGCGCGCATGGTGGACGCGAGGATGGATGGGCTTGTTAGAGGCCATTAGGGTGTACAACATGATGTCTTATTGCGAGCGCACATGGTGGACGCGATGGTGGATGGGCCAATTAAAGGCCATTGGGTGTGCAGCATGGCGTTTTATTGCGAGAGCGATGGTGGACGCGAGGATGGATGGGCCTGTTAGAGGCCATTGGGCATGCATCATGGCATCTTTATTGCGAGCGCACATGGTGGACGCGATGGTGGATGGGCCAGTTAAAGGCCATTGGTCGTGCAGCATGGCGTCTTATTGCAAGCGCACATGGTGGACGCGAGGATGGATGGGCCTGTTAGAGGCCATTGGGCATACAACATGACGTCTTATTGCGAGCGCACATGGTGGATGCAATGGTGGATGGGCCAATTAGAGGCCATTGGGCGAAGTGTTGGCTTTTTGTTATTTTTCCTGCAAAAGGCAAGTTGTCTTATTATTCTTATGAGGGAAAATACAACTTGTATGTGAAATTACAGGAAATATTTTTTCAGGTGAATTGCATTCTATGTCCTTGGTACAGGGCTTCTATCCATTCGTTCTAGAGCATAAGCTCCAAAGCCAATCTTCTTTGTTACTTTGTAAGGGCCTTCCCAGTTAGGGGCCATCTTCCCCTGTTCGCCCGTGGGCCTGCAGGCTTCGCGACTTCTGAGAACGAGGTCGTCCACTTGGAATTGTCTGCTTTTAACTTTCGAGTTGTAGTATTGTGCGACCTGATGTGATCTGGCTGCCTGTCTGACTTGTGCCCAGTCTCTGTTTTCTTCCAACAGGTCCAGATTTCTTCCAAGTACTTCTTCGTTGGTGTTGGGGTCGTAGTGGGCTGTTCTCCAGGAATTGATGCCAATCTCGGCTGGTATTACAGCCTCTATTCCATACATCAGGTTGAAAGGGGTCTCGCCCGTGCCGGAGTGGGACTTGGTTCTGATGGTCCAGAGTATTCCTGACATTTCTTCTAGTCATGCCCCATTGGCATCGTCGAGCTTCTTTTTCAAGCCTTGGAGGGTTTTCTTATTCGTCGCCTCCACCTGTCCATTTGTTTGGGGGTGCTTGACCGAGCTACGTGTGAGCAAGATTTTGAAGTTTTCACAAAATTTTTTCAACCTGCCTCCCTGGAACTGTGCACCGTTATCCGCCACTATGGTGTTGGGGACCCCGTATCTGTATACCATGGATTTCCAGACAAAATTCTTGATTACCCTTTTCGTAATGGTCGCCACAGCCTCTGCTTTTACCCATTTGGTAAAGTATGCGCAGGATACAACCACGAACTTCTTTTGCCCTATTACGATTAGGAAAGGTCCGAGGATGTCAATCCCCCACATTGCAAAAGGCCATGGGCTTGACAATTTATTGAGCAATTCTATTTGTTGCCTTGGAACGGTGGCGAACTTTTGGCATATTTCGCACTTTTTTACCATTTCCGTGGTGTCATTCTTCATTGTTGGCCAGTAAAAACCCTATCTAAGTGCTTTCTGTGCCAAAGACCTGCCCCCATGTGATTTCCACATACCCCTTCGTGGATCTCTCGGAGGACGTATTCAGCTTCTGTAGGTTTTAGGCATCTCAACAAGGGTTCGCTGAATGACTTCCTGTAAAGGGTTTCTCGGGGCTGGAAAAGGTTTGGGGAAATATCTTCAAGGGATGGCCCGGGCAATGGAAGTAGTGGGAAAGAAAGATCGATTTGGCTTAGGATATCTTCCGAATGCCCATGAGAAGAGGAAACAGGTTGAAAGGAACAGACAAAGGAGAATGACCCGTCTCACGGGTATGGATATTGAATGGGAACCCATGACTTTCCCACAAATGCTTCACAGCTTTCGCTCTTTTGGTTTCTATTCGGGGAAAAGAATTCAGAGGATGTACTTGTGATGATCGAGCAAGCTTTTGAAAAATTCCATGTGAATAAAGGGGGGCAAATTCAGGATATGGTGATTTGCATGACCGAGAAAGAAGGGATGGAAAGTGGCAGTACAAACTGGATGGTGCGACCTTGTCCACCAGGATATAGACTAACCAATTAGAGTGCGACTGAGTTGCCCATAGTTTTTAAGTCTATTCCAACGTAATACTTTTAAAAAAGCAATCTTAATTATCTTTACCCAGAGATATTAAGAGTTTTTTCTGTAATGGGCTTTTTGTTTAAACATTTTCATTCAATAAATAACAAGCACAATGCATTTTATCCATATTGATGTGTCCATATTCTTTCATTTTTATTTATTTATTTTGTTTTCATTATATATATATATATATTCCTATATTGTTTCTTCTCTACTTATTTACAGGTGTGCGGATGCGAAATATGAGGACCTTCTTGTCAGCAATTCTGAAATTGATTTTGAAAGACCTATTTGCACAGGTGATTGTGAGGCTAACGAAGATACTGAGGATTATGGTCTACCTCCGGATCTATTAAGGAAAATAGAACAAGAGGAGAAACAAGTACTTCCTCATAAGGAATTATTGGAAATGATAAATCTGGGAGATGGTGAAGAGATAAAGGAAGTCAAAATCGGGACTTCATTGACCTCATCAATAAAAGGTGAATTGATAGCCTTGCTCCAGGAATATGTGGATGTATTTGCATGGTCTTACCAAGACATGCCCGGGTTGGATCCGGATATTGTGGTTTATAAGCTCCCTTTAAGGCCAGAATGCAAGCCAATTCAGCAAAAGTTGAGATGAATGAGGCCAGACATGCTGTTAAAGATAAAAAAAGAGGTGAGGAAGCAATTCGATGCTGGGTTCTTAGAGGTGGCAAATATTGTCCCAGTACCAAAGAAGGATGGCAAAGTGCGGATGTGTGTTGATTATCGAGATTTGAACAAGGCCAGCCCTAAAGATAATTTCCCTTTGCCCCATATTGATACTCTGGTGGATAATACGGCGAAAAGTTATTTATTCTCTTTCATGGACGGATTCTCAGGATACAATCAGATCAAGATGGCACCGGAAGATATGGAGAAAACCACATTTGTTACAATGTGGGGAACCTTCTGCTACAAGGTAATGCCATTTGGGTTGAAGAATGTTGGGGCAATATATCAAAGAGCCATGGTGACCTTGTTTCATGATATGATGCATAAGGGAATTGAGGTCTATGTTGATGATATAATCGCAAAGTCACAAGGAGAAGAGGAGCATATTGCGAATCTTAAGAAGCTCTTTGAACGACTAAGGAAGTTTAGACTCAAGCTAAATCCGACAAAATGCACGTTTGGAGTCACATCAGGGAAATTTTTGGGTTTTGTCGTTAGCAAAAGAGGAATTGAGATTGACCCAGATAAAGTGAAGGCCATTCAGAATTTGCCACCACCTCGTACTCAAAAGGAAGTAAGAGGCTTTCTGGGGAGATTGAATTACATTGCTCGGTTTATTTCACAGTTAACCGACAAATGTGATCCAATATTTAAGTTACTTCGAAAACGTGATCCAGGAGAGTGGGATGAAGGTTGTCTAATTGCATTTGAAAAAGTTAAACATTATCTATCCAACCCACCAGTATTAATGACATCTGCTCCGGATAAACCAATGATAATGTATTTATCAGTATTTGAGAGATCCATAGGTTGTGTTTTGGGGCAGCTTGATGAAACTGGAAAGAAAGAACATGCAGTTTACTACCTCAGTAAGAAGTTCACAGATTATGAGTTGATATATTCGTCGGTAGAAAAGTTGTGTTGTGCTTTAGTTTGGACTGCTCAAAGACTCAGACGGTACATGTTGTACCACACAACGTGGTTGATTGCCAAGCTGGATCCAGTCAAGTACATGTTGGAAGCACCTTCTTTGTCAGGGAGGACGACAAGATGGTAGGTTTTATTGTCAGAGTACGACATTGTATATGTAAGTCAAAAAGCTAAGAGGAGAATGGGATTTTGATTGGATTGGATTTATTGTCAGATTGGATTTTGATTGTACAAACAATACTGTCGAGTATGAAGCGTGTACTATGGGCCTTCGTGCCGCAGGGGACAGAAAGATCAAAGTATTGAAAGTTTTCGGACACTCAGCCTTAGTGATTTACCAGCTAAGAGGAGAATGGAAAACCCGAGATACAAAGCTAATCCGATACCGAGAACTCATACTAAGTTTATTGGAGGAGTTTGAAGAAGTGAATTTCAACTACTTTCCTCGAGAAGAAAACTGAATGGTAGATGCTCTGACTACTTTGTCATCAATGTTTAAAGTGAATGAAGGGGCTGAAGTTGTACCAACAAAGATGAGCATATATGAGTCTCCTGCCCACTATTTGAGTATTGAAGAAGAAGCAGATGGCCTTCCTTGGTATAATGACATTTTGCAGTACATCAAGAGTCAACAGTATCCAGAACAAGCAACAGAAAATGACAAAAGGACTCTGAGAAGGCTAGCAATGGGTTTTGTTCTAGATAGTGAAATTCTCTACAAGAAAGGAAAAGACCAAATCTTATTGAGGTGTGACGGAGCTGCTGAAGCTCTGAGAATTATAGAAGAGGTCCATGAAGGGATATGTGGCACTCATGCTAATGGTCACATGCTTGCTAAACAGATTATGAGGGCATGTTACTATTGGTTGACTATGGAAGGAGATTGCATCAGTTATTCCCGGAAGTGCCATAAATGCCAGATATATGTAGATAAGATTCATGTGTCGCCATCGCCATTACATGTCATGACTGTACCATGGCCCTTTTCAATGTGGGGAATGGATATGATCAGGCCTATTACCCCGAAAGCTTCAAATGGACATCGTTCCATCTTGGTGGCCATAGATTATTTCACAAAGTGGGTAGAAGCTGCTTCCTATGCGAGTGTAACAAAGTCGGTGGTATGCAGATTCGTTAAGAAAGAAATCATATGCCATTACTGATTGCCAGCAAGAATTATTTCGAATAATGCTCTCAATTTGAATAATAAGATGATGAGAGAAGTGTGTACTCAATTCAAGATCACACATCATAATTCGACACCTTACCGTCTAAAGATGAATGGCGCAGTAGAAACAGCTAATAAAAACATCAACAAGATTGTCGAGAAGATGACCAATATGTACAAGGATTGGCATGAGATCTTGCCTTTTGCTTTTCATGCATATCGTACTTTGGTCCGCACATCTACAGGGGCAACTCCGTTTTCTTTGGTATACGGGATGGAAGCAGTTATACCTATTGAAGTTGAGATCCCTTCACTTCGAGTTTTGATGGAAGTTGGCCTAGAGGAAGCAGAATGGGTTAGAGCTCGTTATGAACAGTTGAATTTCATTGAGGAGAAAAGATTGAAAGCAATTTGTCACGGGTAGTTGTATCAGAAAAGGATGATTCGAGCCCACAACAAGAAGGTTCGTCCTAGACAATTCCGAGAGGGGGAGTTGGTACTGAGAAAAATTCTCCCTATAGTGAAGGACCAGAGAGGAAAATGGGCTCCAAATTGGAAAGGACCCTATGTGGTAAAAAGAGCTTTTTCTGGAAGAGCTTTGATTTTAACTAGAATAGACGGGGAGGATTTCAGAAATCCCGTGAATGCTGATGAATTGAAGAAGTATTATGCTTGAAAAAAAAAGTGATGCTGTGCACATGGAAATTTAAATGATTCCAAGTGTAAAAATGGAAAATCAATATATCTATCTCCCCTGAGAATTGCTTTTCAAAGAAAATATTCATGCTTGATATGATGAATGGCTATCTTCCATATTCCTTTCACTAAGAAGAAATTATCCTTAGTTACCCCTTTGAGCCTTAGGAATTATTTCTTTCTTTAAACCTTGATCAAGGACAACCCTTTATATTGGAGGGCAAATGCGAGGAAAAATAATCAAATGAAAGCCAACAAAGCAAAAAAAGAAAGAAAAGAAAGTCCAAAAAGGGACAAGTGTTTCAAGAGTGAGTTCTCCTCAGGAAATGATCCTTGATCCAATCACCCTTAAACACACTTTGGGCCTATTTTATCCTTTCTTTCTAAACCTAAACCTTGGCCTACATTACGTGCTTTAAAAGCCCATTTTGATCAAGCATGGATATTTAATTTGAAAGGTTATTCTTAGAATTCATCCCATCTTTTGAATTGATATTTTTACCTTGGAAGTATTTAGAATTCTCAAATGCATGGTAGAAAAAAATGGAAATGAAAAAAGAATGTAAAAGGAGAGGTTTAAGCCGAAAACCCGCAAAGGGCAACTTAATACCGAATGGAGGACACTTGAGTTGAAAACCTGCAAAGGGCGGCTCAAGTACTAATCAAAGTTCGAATCAATGCTCTGTGTAAAGGGAGAGAAAGTATCTGACAATCAGAGGAAAGGGGAACAACTCAGTCTGACGTAACTACGAAAGCTAAGAAGTTACCAAGTAAATCGCTCGTTCAAGAGAAATTTTAGATGGTTTGAAAAAGAAAGGGTCCAAGATATTCCGCATCCGGGGCATCTACAACCTATAACCTTAAATTTGTTTCTTATATCCTTGATATTTATTTTTACTATTTTAAAGCATTTTTACAATAAATTCTTGTTATCCTTTTCATGACAATTTTTGCTTGATTCATGTTTTCTTTCATACATTTTTGAGATGCATTATGATTGTTATTAAATTGAATGATGATTAGTAATAAAAAATCTTTAACTAAAAGGATTTCAAAGTATTACTAAGGAATATATTTAAATCTTGGGAAAGGTTTGGAAAGTTCACCAAGAAAAGAAAACAGTGAACGTAGTGGGAACTCCATCACGAAGTTAAAAAAATTTGTGAATTTCAGCGAAAGCTAGAAACTGAGACTGATTGACAAGATATCTTGAGTGGGGCATCAATGAACAATTGAAAACTCTATCATGAAGTCGGATAATCTGTGAACCTCAAAGAAACCATGGATTAGAAATCACGACACAATCATTTGATTGCATTTATTCTTAGGAAACATACAAGCATTTGCAAAGCATGTCATTCTCATCATTGCATTTAGTTAACGATAGCAGAAATCAGGAAAACTTGGACTTCCCCAAAGTGAACTCGTTCTGTTTTTTCAAACGAGTCAAGCCCCGAGATCACCGTCGAGGTACGTTTCCAAATCAAACTCATTTTTCTCCTCAAATGAGTCGAGCCTTGAGACCACCGTCAAGGTATTTCCTTCTGTTTTAAATCGAATTCATTCTATTTATCAAACGAGTAGAGCCTTGCGACCGTCGTCAAGGTATTTTCAAATCATGGGTAAGACCTCCGGGCACCATTTTAAAGACCTCCGGGAATAATTTTTCATCAAGGGTAAGGCCTTCGGGCACCAGTTTTAAAGACCTTCGGGCACCATTTTAAAGACCTCCGGGCACCATTTTAAAGACTTTCGAGCACCAGTTTTAAAGACCTTCGGGCACCAATTTTAAAGACCTCTGGGCACCAATTTTAAAGACCTCCGGGCACCAGTTTTAAAGACCTTCGGGCACCAGTTTTAAAGACCTTCGGGCACTAGTTTTAAATACCTTCGGGCACCAATTTTAAAGACCTCCGGGAACCATTTTAAAGACCTTCGGGCACCATTTTAAAGATCTTCGAGCACCAATTTTAAAGACCTTCGGGCACCAATTTTAAAGACCTCCGGGCACCAATTTTAAAGACCTTCGGGCACCATTTTTAAGACCTTCGGGCACTATTCTTAAGACCTTCGGGCATAATTTTATCTTTTGAAAATCGAATCCGTTTCCTTAAGACGGGTCGAGCCTTGATTAGTCAGGAATTCAATTTAAGGACAAAATCTTCAATTTACAGCTTTTTCAAAAAAAAAAAAATTAAAAAAAAAGAAACCCTTTTCCTTTCCTTCACATGTGATTTCACTGACCGTACAAAATTAGTGTTTGTTTATCTTTGCCTGATTCCTGATTCTCAGCAATAGCCAAAGAGGGGCAGCTGTAGACACCTAATTTTGTCCGGACCACTAAAACAGGTATGTTTTCTTCCTAAATTGATGTTTCAAAATGTAAAAAGAATTTTTTTCATCCTGCAGGTGGTACTCCGGGACTTAGTTTAAGAGGCAAACATAAAAAGTCAAACTTGAAAAAAGTCAACCTCGAAAAGTCAACCTCAAAAAGTCAACTACTGAAAAAGTCAACCCATTTTCAAAATCAAGATTTGAAGTTCAATTGAAAAATGGAGAAATAATTTTGATAATCCGAGGTCTACATTGAAAGATATGGAGTTCGAAAGTTGGGATTTGGAGATTCAGTAGAAAGAAAATCCTAATCCGGGAAATTTGGGGAAAAGTGCTTAAACGATTGAATTGGTCAAAATTGAAGGTTCCAAATGAAAGATAAGAACTGAATATGGGTAATGGAGAAGCCACTTGAAATAAAAACTGAAAGAAAAGTCAATCCGTTAGAAAACCGAGAATTAGGGTTTTTGGTAGATTTCGGTGAAATTGGGAAGAATTATAGAAATGGCCTGAATTGGTAAGACCAAAGCCCCCAATGGATGAGGAATGATTAAAAAGGGATAGCCCAAGGCTCAGTTTGAAGAAAATCTGAAAATTGAACTTGTTTTGAGCAAAACCGGATTTCGGAGGCAAAAAGGCAAAATGGGAAAATTTGGGAAAAATAGCAAATGGACTCTAAAAATTCTGAAAATTTTCAAATCTCATTATTAAATCATTTGGAAGAGATTGGAAAAATAAAATCTTGATTCGGAGTTCATTTGCAAAATGGCCAAATCCCGGATCTCTTATGTAGTAATTCAAGAAGATAAATCACGAAAAAATAGCAAATGAACTCCAAATCTTTTGAAAATTTTCATATCTCATTTTAAAAATATTTTAAAGATATTGGCGATAGAAAATCTTGATTCGGAGTTCGTTTGCAAAATGGCCAAATCCTAGGTCTCCTATGCAGTAATTCAAGCAGATAAATCCCGAAAAAATACCAAATGAGTTCCAAAAATTATGAAAACTTCCAGATCACACTTTTAAATTATTTGGAAGAGATTGGTGAATAAAAATCTTGATTTGGAGCTCGTTTAAAAAATAGTAAAATGTAAAGGCATAAAGGGGCATTTTTGAAAGAAAAAATCCAAATAAATAGCAAACGGACTCGAAAAATTTTGAAAACTTCCAGAATTCAATATTTTATTATTTTGAAAGTATTAAAAAAAGAAAATTTGAATTTGGAGTCCGTTTTCCATTTATTTGCATCCAGGAGGCAAAACGGTCATTTTACCCAAGCAACCGAAAAGGGCTTTTCTTGCCTTTCAAAAAAATCAGACTTGGACTGAAAAAGAGAGTGCTGGCCTGCCAAGGCCCAAGGAAGGGAAGAAGCTTCTGATTTTTCAATCAAAAGGCCAATAACTAAGAGTTAGTTAGTGATTTTTTTGATCAAGCCATTGCAAATAAGCCACATGGGCCAATGCATGAAGAGCGAGAGTGTCAACATTATTCTTGAACAGCTGTAATTATGGACAGCTGATGGCCTAATCTAAGGGTGATAATTTCATGATTTTTCACCTTGAATCACTAGCCATTGGATGGAAATTGGTTGGAGTAAAAATGACAACATCTTAGTGAGGAGAGAGGGGTGGTTCGGCCAGCTTAAGGAAAGGGCAGAGAATTCATTTTCAGCACTTCATTTTCAGATTTCTTATTTGTTTTTGCTTAGTTTTTCTCTCCTTGATTGAAAGCAAAAAGAAAAGTTTAGAAAAGAAAGGAAAGGAAAGTTTGAAGAGAAAAAGCTTGAAAGATAGCTTCTTAAGGTTGCTTTTAGCACCAACTCTTGCACTTTCTTGATTTTCCATTCTTGTTTTTGCTATTTTGATTATTATTTTGGTGAGTTTTCTTTTTAAAATAAGTTTTTTTATGTTCTTTTTAAGTTCTTTTTTCATCTTTTTCTTAAACAAGCTTTTACAATTTTTTTTTCCTTTCTTTCTTACCATGGCCGAATAGCCTATATTTTTTATTGTTGCTATTTTGGCTTGATTTGTCATGTTATTCATGTTATTTTCTTTAGTCTTGATGCTTTAAATATTATTCTACTATATATACTTGAAGCTTGTTTTAATTTGATTGCTTGTTTGTTGTCATTTATGAGTTTATTATCATGTTCTTGCATTTTTAATTTTCTGTTTTCATAATGTTTAAATTTGTTGATGTTTTAGTTTAAGTATATCAAGTGTTTGTGAAAATGCCATGCTTGTTGAAGCTTGAGGCCATTCGGTCACTTCATGTGTTTTACATTGTGTGTGCATTTTTGCTATGTTAGTTGATAGGTTTGCATTTGCATGACATTTGGTTGAGTATTTAGTTTAAGTATACCAAGTGTTTGTGAAAATGCCATGCTTGTTGGAGCTTGAGGCCATTCGGCCACTTCATGTGTTTTCCATTGTGTGTGCATTTTTGCTATGTTAGTTGATAGGTTTGCATTTGTATGACATTTGATTGAGTATTTAGTTTAAGTATATCAAGTGTTTGTGAAAATGCCATGCTTGTTGGAGCTTGAGGCCATTCGGCCACTTCATGTGTTTTGCATTGTATGTGCATTTTTGCTATGTTAGTTGATAGGTTTGCATTTTTATGATATTTGGTTGAGTTTTGGTTTAAGCATGCCTTGTGTTTGTGTTATTGCCATGCATATTTTAGATGTTAGGTTTGATTTATTTTTTCGTGCATGTCCATGCATTTTAGACCTAGGTTGCATTAAATGACATGCAAGTTCATTTAGGTCTAGGTCATTTCATTGATGCCATGTATTTTTTCATGACATTTAGGTTTAAAACCATGCATTTCATGCATCATATTTACTGTATTTTTTTCATGCATTTCATGTTCATGCCACTTGACTAATGACTTAAGCCAATTAATGGTTCAAAGTCATGATCTCTTGAGCATACTTGTGGAAAATTAAGGTTTGTCAAATTGAGTATTCTACCTTTGTGATTTTTCTTACTTAGCCAATTTTTGTCTAACTTTTCAAAAGTCCTAGGTACTGTTTGTGAGTCATTTTATGAGTCTTAAATATTTTTACTTTGATTTTTAAATGATTTTATTAAAGGCAAAAAATGTGTTTTGGCAAAACAGTTTTTTCACCCAGTACTTGTACTTTCTCGATTTTTCTGGGCATTCATCTTTAATCAAAAAATTAAGCCGATTTTTCCCGTGTAGTTTTACATGTCCTGAGCCTCCAGTATGTTTTTTAGATTTTTTAGAATTTTTAAAAATAGGATAAAAAATCGTGGCTTAAAACTGGACAGTGGAGTCAGAATTGAATTTGAAGGAAAATCATTTTTCTGTTTTGGTTAAGTTACTTAGAGGGGGCTGATTAGGAAGTTTAGCTACTGACTTAGGGTAGTCTCTAAGCCTTTTCAAACTCTAAAAATGATTTTTTAAATCTCGGGTTAAGGGTGGTCAAGTCCGAGATTTTAAACTTAGGAAAATTGAGCCATTTAAAAAAAGGTTTAGCCAAGTTTTTACTTTTAATCTAAGCTTTTCAAAATTGGTTTTAAACAATCACAAAGTATTTTGGTTTTAGAATATTTAATTTGATATATTTTCCTAAGGTAGCCAGATATCTTTTTAGATATACAGATTTCCTTAATTAAAGGAAAAAATACATTTTCATGCATTGCATTTTCCATATTCATGCATTTTATATAATTTGTGATTGTTGCTATGATAATTTCTATGATATTGTTATGATTTTGAGTTATGTTATATTGTTTATTATATGGTTTTGAATATTTCATGATGTCCTATGCTTTTTATTTAGTTATTTTTTTATATTATTTAGCATATACTATGTTCATGCATTATTATTTTTATTTTTGTTTTCATGCATATTATATGATAGCATTATTTTATATTTCATGTCATTTAAATTATATGCCATATCATTCATATTTGCCATGTCATTCAAATTGTCTCATTTCATTTAGAATATATCATATGACTTAGGATATTACATTTCATATAGAATATATTATGTCACCTAGGTCATTTCATTTAGAATATATCATATAACTTAGGATATTTCATTTCATTTAGAATATGCTAAGGTGTTTAAATTATATCATATCATTTAGGTTGCATTATATTATTTAGATTTTGCTATGTCATTTTATTTATGTCATGCATATACATATTCATTTCTTTTAAATGTTTTCAAAAAAGGTAATGATTTTCAATAAAATAAAGATATTCTCAAGTTAAAATAATTCATGAGTTCTTTGCCGGGTTTGCTGGGGAGGATATCATCAATTATCATTAATAATAGAATATCTTCTTTAAAATTAGAATGATTCGGAAAGTTTTCCAAATTAATAAAAATTTCTATATTTTGCCACGTTTGTTGGGGAATATAGAAAACTTTTGAATTTATAAATTCCGGATCATTTTCAATTAAAAATGGAATTATTTTTCTTTAAATTGAGAATTAGCTTGAAATACTAAATTTAAAATCGACTTCTTTATCGAGATTTGAGATAACACATGATTAATAAGGTATCGTTTCATATGGGCGTTGTCGGGGTGCTAATCCTTCCCCGCACGTAACCGAGTCTCGAACCCGTTTCTTTGATTTGTCTGGTTTAAAACGCAGACTTGAAATTGGTTTTAAAAATGTTTTAATTAATTATTAAAATATTTTATAAAACTGGTTTTAATAGGTGGCCGATCACACCTAGCTAAAAAAGATTGGTGGCGACTCCATGTCTTTTTCAAGGTCATTTTCAAAACCTTCATTTTTCTAGAGGAATTAATTCGGTTTTTCCTCGATTTTTTTAATGTCATGCTTAGCGAATAATAAAGTCTTGCGATGAGACTTGTTATTTTTTAGGTTGCGACAGCTTCTGTATGTGTTACTCTGTCGGATTATTCTTTCGGGTGACCTGGATCTATGGCGTTGTGAGTCAAGACCCAACTGTCTTCTGTTGTCTTGATATCCCTGCTTGGTTTTTGGTGGACGCCCTTGGTCCCGTCGGTAGTTGGTTCTTTCTTCGGGCCCCTCGGCCAATTTCATGTCTTCTGTTTTGGCGTACCTCTGGGCTTTCTCATACAGACTATTGAGTTTTTCAGGCTTCTCGTTCGTTAGGGAGTACCGTAGGTATTCGTGGCGGACTCCACAGATGAACGCTTGGATGGCCTAGTCATCGTGCAGATCTTTGATTTCCATAGTGGCAGAATTGAACCTGTGGATGTATTCTCTGAGGGTCTCGCTCTCCTTTTGCCTCACTACAAGGAGGCTGACGGGTGTTTTGAAAGTCGCCTTGTTGGCCAGGAAATGGGCAATGAAAGTGCTGCCGAGCTTTTGGAAGCTGTCAATGGACCCGACTGGCAGTGAGTGGTACCATGTTCTAGCGTGCACCCTAAGTGTCATGGGGAAAACTCTGCACTTCTGGGCGTCGGTAGCCCCGACCAAGTCCATGTAATTTTTATACTGGATGAGGTAATCCGTAGGGTCCCTGGTGCCATCATAGGTTTCTTTGGGGAGCTTGGTGATCTTGGGCAGCGGTTCCTACCGGATTTTCGGGGTTAGGGGGTTGTTGTCATCCGTCATCCACTTTGTTTCCTCATTCTTGTCTTTCATCATACTGTGGACTTCTTTTCTTAGGCCTACCATCTGGGCCTCCATGGCGGAAACATCGATCTCTTTATTGACGTGTAAGTTTTTTTATTCCTGGGTCTCTCCTCAGGGCGTTACCCCCTGGTGTCGGAGGGCTCTGCTGGCGGCTGTTCGGTGGCTGCCTCGATAAGACGAGGTGGCACTGTTCTCTTTGTGGTTGTTGTGGTTGCCCCACTGGTTTGGTCCAGGTTTCTGGTTAGGCTGTCGGACGGTCCGTTGCTGCTCAGCCAACTGTGCCTGAAGGGTTTGTATGTGGCTCATGAGCATTTGGTATGCGGGATCGACATAGGATAGCATGGTTGGGTGGAAGGTGGTGTTGGGTGTTTGGATGATGGCGTTAGGTGTTGTGGGGGTCGGATGGCGGGATTCGGTGATAGCGTGGCTGGATGGGGGTCTGCTCCGTGGGAGAGGGAAATGCTTGTTTGTCCCACAACGTTAAACTGAGCCTCTAGGAGGCTGGAGAGGGTTGCGTGGGTGGTTTGTTGAGTGGTTGGGAGTATATCTAGCAGCGAAGTTGTGAGGGTTGAGAACACTGGAGAGGGGGCT
This sequence comes from Fremontodendron californicum, assembly GCA_030761205.1. Taxonomy (NCBI): domain Eukaryota; kingdom Viridiplantae; phylum Streptophyta; class Magnoliopsida; order Malvales; family Malvaceae; genus Fremontodendron; species Fremontodendron californicum. The sequence continues at coordinate 30,478,997 of JAULJL010000005.1, forward strand.
GTGAGTAAGTTTTGGTAGTAAGACTGGTGGTAGAAGGGTTGTTGGGGCCAGAAGTTGGGCATAAAGGGTGGTTGGTAGCTGGTGCCAGGTCCCGGGAGGTTGGGAGAGTTTCTGGGGAGAGGAGAATGATAACTGCTTGTGACCGGAGGTGTGGAGGAGTTAGTGATAGGGGGGATGGTCCCCGGGTTTCCCGGTGAGGAGGTTGTTAGGATTGGTGGTGACAAAGACATGGCTTGTCGTTTCCCACAGACGGCGCCAGATGTTGATGTCTTTTTATGTCGTGATGGTGTTCCTGAAATCCCTGGTGGTCTGAGGTTCTGAGACGGAGAAAGAATAGGTCAGAGGGCACTGGAGGTTGAGCTCTAGGACGCGCTTCGATGGTTAAGTCAGTGTTTGGAGGAGAAGGTAAAGGAATGTTAAAGAGAGAATGAGTAGATAGGCTTATGAGAGAGGGAGAAAGAGAGAGAGCTTAGCCTTTGAATAGCCTTGAGGGGGGCTATTTATAAGGGAGGTTGAGCGAGCTGGTGCTCGCGCAACTAGTTTCACGTGCCCAACTCTGGTAGGTCGTTTGGTGCAAGCGGCCTCGGGGGGCCTTGTCGAGGTGATGGCTGCATTTAATGTTTGTCGTCTGCAGACTATAGCATTTAATGTCTCGCACTGCCCTAGGTGTGCGCCGAGGTGACCAGGGATGTGACCTTTGGGAAGAAGGGGGATGGCCACGTGTCCCTTGCCTCTGCTCCTGATGCCTGCTGGGCTTGTCTGGTCGGGCTGTTCATCTGGGCCTTGTGCTTGTCGTATTGAACCTGTTCTTGGTAGGCCGAGTGGGTTCAACATATCTTATATTTTCATTATGAAAATATACAAATAATTATGAGAATTAAGAATTTGTAAAAAAAATTAAATAAGTGATAAAAAAAAATAGGGTGATACCAATTGATACGAATTAGTATAGATTGATACAAGTTAATGATATGACCAGTATAAAAATCGAAATAATATAATACTAATATCGTACCAGTTTTTTTAAAATTAATTCATACCAACCGATACCAATTATACTGATATAATATCGATACCGATAACTCTGGCTCTAAATCACACCCATGGCTCCCTTTGAGTAAAATCAAAAGGCAAATTGGGGTACTCATTCCGCTCATGATAGGGGCATATGAATAATAGATTGGAAGGAAATCAACCTCCGACCCTTTTAATTCAAAATAAAATAAAAAATAAAACAATATATAATTAATATGAATTGATTCAATTGATTGAATATTTATTTTACGTATTGATAAGAATCTGATTAATAATCTCACTTAATGGATAATTTATAAATACCGATTTTAATTCTCTATAAAATGTGTAACCTCGATTAATTTAATTTAAAAAATATATATATATAGAAGGCATGAGTGCCCTTTCCAACAGACCCTACTTTATAGGGTCAATGCTAGCTGCCTATTGTAATTGTATAACACTAATTCTAATATGTTGAGATTATTGTATCTTTATTTTATATATGATTTCAGTTCATATTTGCTTCAACTTTTGGACAAGCACTGTAACAAAGCAACGTCAAGCTATGATGAGTGACCAAAATTTAGTAGACTACCTCTGAGAGACCGACAGAAAGAAATGATGTAACTCAAACCATAGTGTATGGTTATACTTTCTGCGACACAAAGTGAGCTCTCATGACTAGTCAGGTCACCACTCCATCAACACACGTACTTGAGACCGAAGAAGAGACAGGAAAGCCTCTGACATCAGTACGATTGTAGATATATAACATTAGCCGGCAAACGGGCCGGTTCATACGGATTCGAATCGAATTTTTATTGGATTCGAGTTATTTTGGATTCAAATTTATTTCGAGTTCGAATCATTCTGGATTCGGATATTTTCGAATTAGAATAACTTCGGATTCGGATAACTTTGGATTCGAACTTTTTTGGGCTCAGATCATTTCAAATACGAGTTTATTCAAATTAGGATCGATTCAAGTTCGGATCGGCTTAGACAGATTCAAATAATTTTAAAATTTTATAAGCTATAAATATTTTTTTAATTTTGAATTTAATAATTAATTTTACTTTTTACATAGTGACAACCATAATAAATTAAAAAATATTTATATAAATATAAAATATATAATAATTTTATTTATACATTGAGTATCAATATTTTGTTTTTAAATATTGTCCATTATTTTTGGTGCAATATCTTTTAAATTCAAATAAAAGTTAAATATATAAGTTCGATATATCTACTATAATATGAATAAAAAGTAATTTATACATTTTTGATATTTATTATTATTTTAAAATAATTATATACTTATATTTTTTTAATGTTATTTAGTACTGAAAAATGAATATAGTTATAATTAATGATTATATAAGATTTTTTATATATATATAAGTGAGCCTATAAAAAGTAATAATAAAAAATCCATTGGGCTAAATTTTAAAAAAATCATTAGAATGAAACAAATTATAAATAAAACTCATCAAACATTTATATAAATAATTTTTACTTTTAGCCGTTCATTGAGCTTAGTCACTTAGTCCAACAAATCAGAATATTTAAAATTATTTAATATATAGGTAATAATAATATATTAATTTAAATTTGTTTAAAAAATAAGATATTTAAATTAATGTATTAAAAGTATTAGTAATATAATATACCTATAAATTATTAATTTTTTAATTTATTTTTTAATATAATAAATCAATTCAACTAAATAAAATTATATAAAAATTTCACCTTAAAAAATAAAAAAATACCCCTAAAATACTCATCTAGGGGTGTAAACGAGACACCTGTGCTCGCAAGCTACTCGAGTTCGACTCGAGAAAAACTCGAATTGGATTCGATCATTATCGAGCCGAGCTCGAGCAGCTCGAGCTATCGAGCGAGCCGAGTTCGAGTATCTTAATACCCGATTCGAGCAACTCGCGAGCCTAATCGAGCTTTTTTTTATTTATAATATTTTTATTATTAATTTACTATTTTACCCTTAATATATATATACATACTTAAAAACCCTTAATTCGAGCTCGAGCTCGAGTATATAAACGAGCCTAATCGAGTCGAGCTCGAATAGTTCGATTTTATCTCGAGCCGAGCTCGAACTTAAAAAATGATACTCGATCGAGCTCGAACCGAGCTTTGAGCCTCGAGTTTCGAATCGAGCTCGAGCTTCTCAGTATTCGAGCTCGGCTCGGCTCGATTACAGCCCTATACTCATCAACCCCCACACCCACTACCACTATACCCCTAAAATTCATCAAAATTTTTTAAGAATGGAAGAATATATTTTATTTAGATGTTGTATTTTAATTTAGTTATTCAATTTTTTAATTTTTATATTTTCATTTATAAGTTAATGTTTTTTATCTTCAAGTAAATTTAGTATTTTTATATGTTTGAACACTAAGAGAATGATTTAAAATTAATTTTGTTAATAGTATTATTAGTGTTACAGAAAACATGAAGATGAAGTTCAATTATATATTGAAATTATATGATATTTTTGTATATTTGAATTATTATTATATTAAAATTTAGATTTAAATGTGGAATAAGTATAATAATATATTGTAAATGATTATTTATAATAGAATCAAATGTCAAATTAATAATATTATGTTTTATTTTTATGTTTAATTATTGTAAATATAATAAGGATAGTATTAAAAGATATTTGATATTTATAGTTAATGTGTTTCAAGTTAAATCCAATTTAAAGATATATTATTAATTATTTTTGTTAATAATACATTATTGATATAATTGTATAATAATTATACATATACTTTTACAAATTAAAAATTTTTATTAATTTTTTTTATCATTTATTATTTTAAATAAAATTATATAATTATAGTTTATTTTTTTTAATTATAAATTCGGTTTTTTACGGGTTTCGGATCAGATCGATCTCGGGCTTGGATCGTAGCAGATTCGGGCTTTCACGGGTTCTGATTTTTTCGAATTCAGATTTTCTCGGGTTCGAGCTTTTTCTTATTTAGTTTTTTTTTGGTTCGGGCTTTTCGGATTTTTTTGGATTCAGGCCTTTGACTTTTTAGTTAATTCGATCGGGTTCGGTCTAGGATCGGCTTGGGCGGGTTCTCGGATTCGGGCCTGCTTTGCCAGCTAACATATATGTACTGAGCATATATATATATATATATATTTATGAAAATGTTAACCATTGTCTAGTGACACTGGTTAAGGTGATATATATAAAAATAAAGTGTATTTAATGCATTATTTTTTATTGAATTAATAAAAATAATGTATTAAATGCAAAATATTTTCTTAAAATAGTAAAAATATAATGCTTAATAATGCTTATAAATATCGGTTAAGCGAACATATATATATATATATATTATATGTCAATTTTTTTTTTTTATAATATGATCAGGGTCCAAGTTAGACCTGCTCATGGCCCGACCCGTATTGGGCCGGCCTGGGCAAGATATTTTTGTTATAATAATATTATTTTATTTAATTTTAATTATAAAAATAAAATATATATATAAAAAAAGTAAAAAAAATATTTTTTTAATCCGATGAACAGTGAATTCGGACCTACCGACCCGATCCAGGACCGGGCCTGGACAAAGAATATAAAAAAAAAATCGGACCGCGACCTGACCCGACCCATGAACAAGTATAGTCCAAGTTGATTAAAGTCCAAAAGAGCAGCCCATGACCAAATCAAATTACCTGCATTAAGGACACACATTAGATATTGGGTTAATATATAAATTAGTTTTTATATTTTATATTTTTTGTCTGTTTAATACTTAAATTTTTTTGTTGTTGTTATTTTAGTACTCCAACTATTGAGTCGTCTATAAGTTTATCTTAAAAATTAATTCTATTAAATAAAAATTTACTTATTTTTTAAAATCAATTAGATGCAGACATATGATTAAATAATTCATGTCATTATTTGAAGAAAAGTTACATATCATCCTTGAATTTAAAAAATCACATAATTATAAAACGAAATTAAAAAAAAAAAAAAAACAAATTAGTAAATTAGAAAAGTTTAATTTTTGGAAGAGAGGAAACAAATTGAGGCTGAATAAAACCAGCAGCAGCAATCTTTGAACGTGTCTTAACAGATGACTTCCTAACAACTTCGCTTATATCTCTAGCAGCTTCGATCTTGGCCTGAAGATCTCCAGTTATCAGCTTCTCAGAAAGCTCCAGTATAAGGGTTAGTTTCTGGTGGTTCCAAGTCTCTTCTTCTTGGTCATGACCCATTTCCCCTTTTTGGATTCTTCTCAAAGTTGTGAAGCTACAGCTGTTGTTCTGTGAATTTGTGTACAGAGGGTTTGCTTTCTTGATTTTCTGCCTTTTTTTTTCTTTGGATTGCGTTTTTGGGTCTTTGTCCTAAAAACCCAACAAACAAAGACAAAAGCTTTTTAACTTACAACTTTGTTTGGGTATTTTCTATACAAACAAAGACAAAACCCTAACCCCCAATTTGTTTCTTCTCTTTGAAAATTATTATTATTTTTTTAATTTTGTTTTATAATTATGTGGCTTTTTAAATTCAAAGACGATGTGGCTTTTTTTTTTTCTTTCCAGATAATGACATGGAGTATTTAGCCATATGTCTAGATCTAATTGGCTTTAAAAGATAAGTTAGTCTTTTTTTAATGGAGTTAGTTTTTGAGGTAAACTCATAAACGGCCGAATAGTTGAAGTATCAAAGTGATAAATTTTTTTTTCATGTACCAAAAGGATAAAAAGCATAAAGTACATGAGTTAATTTATATATTAACCCTTAGATATTTGGCGAGCGACTATCAGTTAAGTTTCAGTAATAGAAGAAACTTGGTTTACGATTATCAAGATCTTAGAGTTTTCAAATCCCGTATAAATAATGAGTTTATATTTAATGCACTGACAGAGTTTATATTTAATGCACTGACAGTGTATAAGATTCATACTGTCTGTCAATGTATCACAATTTGACATCTTATTAATAAAAAAAAAAATGACTTATAAATAAATATAAAAATCGAAAAAAAATAAAATAAAACACATCATTAATATTTATTTATAAGTTATTTTTTATTTTACTCATTAATCAGATGTCTTATTGTGATTCACTGATAATGTATGAATCTTATAAACTGTCAGTGTATCAAATATAAATTCATAAATAATTATAGTAAAAGTTGATTCAATGTAAATAAATAATAATCTTATTGAAACTCGGTTAAATTAATTTTTCACTTAAAAAATTATTGACTTAAGTATCAAAATACATTTTAAAAATTTAATTTCGATATCCTCTTATATTTTCCTATCCTTTCAGGTATCATCGATCTTTACCTGACATTTCAGGAAGCTAAATCATAAATATTTGCTGACCTTTTACTTTTGTATGGTAAAATACAAAGAAATTTCAGGGGAAAAGGTAGCGAGAAAGTGCTAATTGACCCGTTTGAGTGCAATTTGGGTGGTTATTTAGTATTATATGTTATAACGTGTCAAATATGAATTTAATAAGTTAGATATAAATATGAAATCGTCATTAATCATCTAATGTAGGTGTGATTAATCACTTTCATGAATTTATTTTTCTTAAAATTATCCTAAGCTTGACTAAGGCACCCTAAAAAGAATAGGTTTCGATCTGCGTTTCAAAACTTAGGTCCAGAAATTAGGTCACGTGTAGGGGAGGATTAACACCCCCACTTCGCCTATAAAAATAGTACCACATTAGTCACATATTATCCTAAATTAGTCTTATTTAAAGGTATTAATTAATTTCCTAATCATGTAAAAAAAAAAAATGAAATCGTGTCATATTTATTCCTAAAGCATACAGCAATAATAATAATAATAATAGTAAAATCATATCAATTCCTAAATCATGCAATAATCTAAAAAAAATCATACCAATTCCTAAATCATGCAATAATCTAAAAACTAAATAATAAAAAATAACCCTAAAATCATGCCAACTAAAAATAAAAATAATAATCATAAAAAATAAATCCTAGATTATGCTATCTAAATATATATATATATATATATATATATATATATCGTATCTCTAAAAATAAAAACGTAACCATCATGCTTATCTAAAAATTAATAGTAAAAAAACCTAATAATCATGCTTATCTAAAAAAGAAAGAAATTAATCTTAAAAATACCTACAGAAATTAAAATTAAAAATAATATTAGTACAAAAATTTATAAATAAATAAAAAATATGCAATTAGTAATAAAAAAAAAATCATTGAATATTACGTAAATAGTAAAAAAATTTAAATTAACCTAAATCTGAAATATGAAATAAAATAATGATAGTAATATAAAATAAATAAATAAAATCATGCTATATCAATTTAAAAAAAAAAAAAGAAAAAAAGAAAACAAGTAACAAACAAAAAGAATGAAGAAACATAACATGTGGGTCGGGTGTCATTCTTCCTAACCTCCGTAAGACGTGCCCCAAGCTTAGTTGCAAGGACATGGCTAAGAGGCATTAATTCAGGGGTTTCGTCAGTGGCATAACCAAACATATGACCCTGGTCACCAGCTCCAATCTCTTCTAGGCGCTTTGTAAAGTGGCCATAGGACACCCTGGGCAATATCAGGGCTCTGCTGCTCAATATTGACCAGGACCTTGCAGTTGTCAGCATCAAGACCCACATCATCAGAAACAAATCCAATGGAGCGGCATGTGTCACGGACAATCTTCTCGTTGTCTTCGTTGGCTTTGCTGGTAATCTCTCCAGAGACCATATGACCATGTTAGTCTTGGTGCATGTTTCACAGGCAACCTTGCTGTCAGGGTCCTTGTCAAGGCAGGCGTTGAGCACAGCATCCGAGATCTGGTCACAAAGCTTGTCAGGATGACCCTCGTTTACGGACTCGGATATGAATAGAAAGGTCTCCATTCTAACAATCTAGACAAAAAAAAATTCCTCCTCTCTCTGATCTCTCTCCTCTTCAAGAACACCACCAGCTGTTCTTCGTGTTTTTTCAGATTCCGGTATGCCTCCACCGCTGCTCGAACTCGGAATTCTCCAATTCTCTAATTGCGTGATTCACTGATGCCCCCCGTTGATTTGTGTGTTGCTGTTTTTCCATCCCGGGGCCCCTTTTTGCTGATTGCTGTTGATGGATTTTTATATTAAATCCTGGTAGAGTTTTACATGGTTTCAAACTTAATATTCCATTTCCCTTATCATGCTCAAACTCAGTTTTGGATCAATTTTGGTTGTAAAATCCTTTCCACCTAAAACTTCTTTTAATTTTTTCTTTTTTTTTTTAATAAAAATAAACAATAGATAATATATAATAAGAAGTTAAGAACAATCCGAAAATATAAAAATAAATAAATAAATAACAATAATAGATAAATAAATAAATAAATAAAAATCAATATGGATTTGTACATAGTTGGGTTTTCAAGCACTTAGAAGTCCAAAAGTTTTAATTCATGCCCAACAATCAAAACCAAAAGATGGTTTGAGGCCCAAATTAAAATATCCGGATAAAAACGGATGTCTACACTATGTATTTTTGATGATGATAGTCTAAGGCTATGAGCTAATCAAGTGGGGAGAAGCAATGTGAAGTTTGAACTATCCATGCCACAAATATATAAATATGTTAAAATTTATATAATATAAATTATTAATATATTATTTTTTTTACAAATATATAATACTTTAAATACGATTAAGACACAAAAATTAATACAAATATAATATAAATATACAAATTGCTATATATAAAATTTAGTGATGCAAAAGGTAGTTGGGTAAGGGCCAAATGTTCTTTATATCTTATTAGATTGAATCTAAGCGGTTTTAAAAGAATATCTCATGTATATAGATTTAAATTAGAACATTTTAAACACATAAATATATATAATAAAAAAAAAGTCATTGCATTGTATTATTGTTATAAATAAAATAAAATGAGTAAATAAAGAGAGATCAAGACAGAGGAAATATGAACTTTCAAAGTCTAGTTATTCAGGAACTAGTTATGTTACTAAGTCTTTTTCTATTATTTCTTCTTAGATGCAAACTCATCTTTATATAGGACTCCAAGAATCATTAGGGAGGGAAGAATACATTTCTCAATACAATGTACCATAATTATTATATACATAATAATTAATCTAATTCATTCAGCATATACATTCATCCTAATCTAGTCATCCACCACATGCATTAATCTACCACATGCATGTATAACACTTCCTCTTGGATGACTATTCACTATGAATATGCCTCGTTAAAATCTTGCTAAGAAAAAACCTAGTGGGAGAAAAACTTAGCGAAGAAAAAGAGTACAATATTCATAGGAAACTTACTTCCCCTAAAAAATAAAACCAATTATTTAATGTCCTTAAGCCGACACATTCCAATATTATGTACGTACTTTTTGAAAATTGAAGTTGGCAATGCCTTTGTGAATAGATCTGCTGGGTTGTCACTTGAGCAAATTTTGCAAATATCAACATCACATTTCTTCAAGAATTCATGTGTGTAAAAGAAGTTTGGTGAAATATTTTTCGTTCAATCACCTTTTATGTAGACACCTTGGATTTTTATAATACATGCTGCATTATCCTCATGCAATATAGTTGTCTTGTCATTTTTCACGAACAATCACATGCTCTTTTAATATGTTGAATCATAGTTCTTAAACACACGTATTCATGACTTGCTTCATGAATAGCCAATATTTCTGAATGGTTTGATGAGGTAGCGGTGATTGTTTGTTTAACAGATTGCCATGAGATAGCAGTATCACCACATGTGAAGACATAACGTGTTTGTAACCGATCTTTGTGAGGATCAGAAAGATATCCAGCATCAGCATATTCCATTAATTCTGATTTTACTCCATTTGGGTGAAACAAACCCATGTTAGTTGTGCCACGGAGATAACGAAAAATATGTTCCACTCCATTCTAATGTCTTCTGTTGGTGTAGAACTAAATCTTGCAAGTAAATTTGCCAGATACAAAAGTGCCCATATTGCACTAAGATATGATACTTCAGGACCAAGAATTTTTTCATCATCTTCTCGTGGACGAAAAAGATCTATTTTTACATCAAGTAAACAAACAACCATTGGAGAGCTTAATTGATAAGATTTATCCATATGAAATTATTTCAAAATCTTTTATATATAAGATGATTGATGAATAAGAATCACATTTCTCAAATGTTCAACTTGAAATCCAAAACAAAATTTTGTCTTACCAAGATCTTTCATTTCAAATTCTTTCTTTAGGTAATCAGCAGCATTTGAGATCTCATATGAAGTCCCTACTATGTTTAAGTCATCAACATACACTGTGACTATAATAAATCCAGAGTTTATTTTCTTGATGAAAACACAAGGACAAATGGCATTATTTTCATATCCATTTTTCAATAAATATTCACTTAGATGATTGTACCACATACGTCCAGACTGCTTTAATCCATATAAGGATCTTTGTAGTTTAACAAAGTACATTTGTCGAGGTTTTGAATTATATGCTTTAGGCATCTTAAATCCTTCAAGGATTTTCATGTATATGTCATTATCTAATGACCTATATAAGTAAGTTGCCATCACGTCCATTAGACGTATGCCAAGTCCTTTAGAGACTATCATCTTAGTCAAAAATATAAAAGTAATTGCATCCATAATAGGAGAATATGTTTCTTCATAATCTATAGCAGGATTTTGTGAAAAACTTTGTGATACAAGTCGTGCCTTGTATCTCACAATTTTATTTAACTCATTTCTTTTACGTACAAAGACTCATTTATACTCATCTGGTTTGACATCTTCAGGTGTCTGGACTACTGGTCCAATACTTTATGTTTGTTTAATTAGTCTAGCTCAGCCTTTATTGCTTATTTTCATTTTGGCCAATCAATATTAGAAGCAATTGTATATGCAAACACATTATCAACAATAATTTTATTTCTTCCCCACATACTTCCAAATTTTAATGAGATCTCATAATTTACAGATACCAAAACCACTTCTGGGGTTGTTTGTCTAGAAATATAAGGTTGTTGATCTAAATTATTGTTGACCTCTTCTGGAGAGTCATTTTGAAGTGTTTTCATTTCCTTTTTTCTTTCGAGAAACAGAATCCTTAGCACAAAAAGGTCTATCTTTCTTCTGGCGTACTTTAGATGCATTGGCTGTCATACCCACAGGATGTGCTGCAGGGACAATTAAACGTGCAGGAAAATAAACAGTCGGTACATGTGATTTAGTGACCTTTTGGGTGTCTGTAGGGACAATCCGAGGTCTACAACGAAAGATATAGAGTTCGAAAGACGGATTGCAAAAATTTCAGTATAGGGGAAGCCCTAATTTATCAAATTTGGGAAAAAATGCTTAAACGATCAAATTGGTCGAAATTGGAGGTTCCAAATGGAATATAATTAATGACTACGGGTATTGGAAGGGCTAATTGGAAGCAGAACCAAAGGAAGAGTCAATTCGGAAGAAAAATAAAAAATTAGGGTTTTGGTTAAAAAGGGTGAATTTTGCAAATTTGGGGAAAACTACAGAGATGGTTTGATTCGGTGAAATTGAAGTCCCTAATTGATGAATAATGAATAAACAAAGGTAGCCCAAGGACCAGTTTGAAGTGGGTCCCAAGGAAGAGCCGGTTAGAGCAAAAACAAAAAAAACGAGAAAATTCTCGAGTTTGAAAAAGCGAAAACTAAACCGGAAGGGAATTTGATCGTAAAAATTGGGCATTTTTGGACCAACTCAAATTCAATATAGAAAAAATGAAGTGGAAAAAGAAAATCTAGAAATCGGATCCGTTTTGAGTAAAACGGAGGTTTCGGAGGTTGAAGGGCATTCTCGAAAATTCTAGAAGATAATTCCGGGAAAAATAGCAAACGAGCTCCAAAAATTATGAAAACTTACAGATCTGAGTTTTGTAATTTTTGGAAGAGATCGGTGAAGAAAAATCCATAATCAGAACTCATTTGAAAAATGGCAAAGTTCGGGTGCACTAAGTCGAAATTTCAGAAGATAATTTCGGAAAAATAGCGAACGAGCTCCAAAAATTATGAAAACTTCCAGATCTGAGTTTTATAATTTTTGAAAGAGATCGGTGAAGAAAAATCCAGAATCGGAGCTCATTTGAAAAATGAAAAAATTCGGGTGCACTAAGCTGAAATTTCAGAAGATAATTCCGGGAAAAATAGCAAACGAGCTTCAAAAATTATGAAAACTTCAAGATTTGAGTTTTATAATTTTTGGAAGAGATCGGTGAAGAAAAATTGGGAATCGGAGCTCATTTGAAAAATGCAAAGTTCGGGTGCACTAAGCCGAAATTTCAGAAGAGCTCCAAAAATAATGAAAACTTCCAGATCTGAGTTTTATATTTTTTTGAAGATATTGGTGAAGAAAAATCCGGAATCGGAGTTTAAATGAAAAAGGTGAATTTTGGGTGCCACTAACCGGAAAATCAAAGAGAAAATTTCAGAAAAAATAGAAAACGAGCTCGAAAAATTCTAAAAATCTCCAGATCTCAATATTATATTTATTTGGATGGATTGGAGAAAGAAAAACCAAATTTGGGGTCCGTTTGCAATAAAATCAAGTTTGGGAGCCAAAATATAATTTTATCGAAGAAACCAAAAAGGGCCAATTTGCAATTAAAAAAATATGAAAGCTGAAGGAATTGCTGGGATATTCCAAGCCCTTGGCTGTTCAGCTCATGAATAAAGAGTGAGATTTGATTAAATTCATCCAATGGCCAAAATCAAGTTGCAAGATAACATTTTTACTATCTTGAAATATTCTTACTCATCTAATGACTTAAGTACCTTATAAAAAGATGAGTACATCCTTGAATGATCAAGATCAAATTGCAAGATGACATTTTTTTTTCATGAAAATGTCCTCATCCAATGGCCAATATTGGTGGAAGAAAGATGAGGACAAGTCATCCAATGATTGGAAATGCATGTAGCCAAATAAAATATCCTTGTTCATCCAATTGCTTAGGCACCTTATGAAAAGATGAGTATATCCTTAAATGGATAAGATCAATTTGCAAGATGGCATTTTTATTGTCATGAAAATATCTTGGATCCAAGGGTTTAGATTGTGTAGGAGAATTAAATGAATTAATCTCCACCCTTCACCAACACTAAAGCGGGGTTTTCATTTTTCATATAGGAGAGGGCTTTTCATTTTTCATAAAGGGGGGAGGTATGATTTTCACAAGGGCAGTAGCTATAGAGAGAAAAGAGAGGGGAAAAAGAGGGGAGAAAGAAAAAATAAGGCATTTTCTTACTACTCTTTGATTTGGAAAGCTAAAGCAAGGTAGCTATTTTCTTCCATGCTCTCCTCCATGCTTTGTTCATATGATTTTTTTATTTTTATTTTATTTTCTTTCATGAAATAAAATTGTTTTTCAAAACAAGTTCCAAAATATTTATTCTTCTTTTCATCAAATAACAAGGTTTAGCAATTCTTTTCTCCCATATCTAGTCTTGGCTGAAAATTGAAGGTCATTTTTGTGCTTGTTCTTGCTTGATATCTCTTGCTTGGTTGGTTGTGGTAGGATAGATCCCCCTATTTGTTGCTTCATGTTCATGCATTCATCTCATCCCCACTTGATTTTTGACTTAAGGCTCAAAGCCAAGCTCTCATGAGCATGCTTGTGGAAAAATGAAAGGTTATGCAAGTTGGATTTTCTGATTTTTTTTCACCATGCATTCCTTGTCCAAATTTAAAGATCTTTTAACCACAGGTTGTAGACCATTTAAGGAGCCTCTAGTTTTTTTTTTTTTTTTGATTTTTGGATTTTTCTATCAAAGGTTTAAAAATGGATTTTGACAAATCAGTTTTTTAACTCATTGTTTTGATTTTGGTAAAATTCGTTCATAGTATCCATACTTCAAAAATTAAGATGATTTTTTCCATAGAGGTAAACATGTCCTAGGTCTACGCTAATTTTTTTAGAATTGTTTGAAATTTTTTAGTAGGTCAAAAAAAATAGGTTTTCAAAATTGCCTAATGGATTTTGACAAAACAGTTTTTAACTCACTGTCTTAATTTTGGATAAAAATCGGTCATAGTATCCATGCTCCAAAAATTAAGAAGAATTTTACCCATAGAGGTAGGCATGTCCTAAGTCTCTCATGATTTTTTCATAATTTTTTGAAATTTTTTAAAAGGGCAAAAAAATCGATTTCCAAAACTGCCAGTGAGGGTCAGATTTGTTTTTTAAGAAATACTAATTTTCTGTTTTGGTTAGGATATTAAGAGGGGGCTGATTTGGGGCATTAGCTACTGTCTTAGGTTAATTTCCAAGTCATTTCAATCTTAAAATTGGATTTTATAAAAGTTGGGTCAAGGGTGGTCAACCTGGGTTTCAAAACTAGGAAAATAGGGCCTTTTTAAATGGGGGTTCGGCCAAGAGGCCATTTTCATCCAAAAATTCCACTTTTTTTAATCAGAGCCCAAAGTCTTTTGATTTTGAAAATCTGATTTAGGTATCTTTCTAAGGTAGTCGGATACCTTTTTAGGTATACAGATGTCCTTATTCTAAGGAAGAAATACATTTTCATGCATTGCATTTTAAAAATGTTTTTACTTAATTTGTCATAAAAACACATTTTTCGATTTATTAAGCATTTGGCGAGAATTAGTTCCCGATCTTTGCCGGGTCTGCCGGGGAGGTTAGGAAATTATTCAACGCACGTGTTTATAGAATCGAAACGTATGGTTTTCATTTTACTCAGAATCATGTGAATATCATATGAAAGAATTATTTTCCAAGCTTTGCCGGGTTTGCCGAGAAGCACAGTAATATTTTTTGACATATGCTATTTATACGATTCCTCAAATGAATAATTCATTTCAAATAATGATGTGTGCATGTGATCATGATGTGATTATGAATATTCTATGATGATGCCATTTTGTTGATTTTGCCATGTCATTCATATGCCATGCCATTCATTATTCCATGTCATTCATGTGCCATGTCATTCACATGTCATGTCATTCATTATGCCCTGTCATTCATATGTCATGTTATTCATTAGGCCATGCCATTCATATGTCATGTTATTCATTAGGCCATGTCATTCATTATGCCATGTCATCCATATGCCATGTCGTCATTTCATGCCATGTCACCTATGCCATGTCATCCGTGTAAAATGTCATGCCATGTCATTCATTATGCCATGTCATTTCATGCCATGTCACCTATGCCATGTCATGCCACGTATTCATTATGCCATGTCATCCATGTGCCATGTCATTCATATGCCATGCCATGTCATTCATTATGCCATGTTATCCATTATACCATGCCATCCATATGCCATGTCATTCATATGCCATGTCATTCACATGCCATATCATTCATATGCCATGTCATCCATTATGCCATGTCATTTTATGCCATGTCACCTATGCCATGTCATTCATTATGCCATATCATCCATATGCCATGTCATTCATATTCCATGTCATTCATTATGCCATGTCATCCATATGCCATGTCATTCATATGCCAGGTCATCTTGCTTGCCATGTCGATTTCATTCATATGTCATCATTTCATGCCATACATATGCCATGTCATTTGCCATACATATGTCATGCCATTAGTAATGATTTGCATCTTCATAACCTTTTTTAAAAATGTTTTCCAAAAGATCATTTTTTTTAAATAAGGATTTTCCCGAGTTAAAATAATTCATGAGTTCTTTGCCGGGTTTGCTGGGGAGGATATTGTCAATTATCATTAACAACAGAATATATTTCTTTCAAAAAATGAGAGTGATTCAGAGATTTTCTAAAAAAATAAAAATTTCTATGTTTTGCCGGGTTTGTCGGAGAATATAGGAAAATCTTAAGTTAATAAATTCATATTATTTTCAACTAAAAAATGGGATTATTTTTCTTTAATATGGAAATTATTTTAAAATGCTAGTTTCAAAATCGACTTTTTACCGATACTTGAGATAACACACGATTAATAAGGTACTTTATACGGGCCTTGTGGGGGTGCTAATCCTTCCCCGCACGTAACCGACTCCCGAACCCTTTTTTTTGTTTTCTCTGGGTTAAAAGCGTAGACTTCAAAATTAGTTTTAAAAAAATGTTTTAATTAATTTTAAAATGTTTTATAAAACCGATTTTAATAGGTGGCCGATCACACCTAGCCAAAAAAGATTGATGGCGACTCCATTTATTTTTCGAGGTTGTTTTCAAACCCTCATTTTATTTCAAGAGGAATTAAGTCGTCTTTTTCTCTGTTACCCCAATGTCACACTTAACGAGTAATGTTTCGTAATGGGACCTGTTATTAGTTAGGTTGCGACACAAATGATAGTGCAATAGGGACATATACAACACAACCAAAAACTTTAAGATACAGCATGTCATAAGCAACATGTACTATAGCATGTCCCCAAACAGATACAAGAAGTTTTGATCTAATAAGCATAGGTACAGCAATCAATTGTAAATGTTTAATGAAAGATTATGCTGAACATGTGCAAGGTAATGTTCAACACTAATTCCAATAGAGATGCAATAATCATAAAAAGTTTTTGAAGTAAACTCTCATGCATTATCTAAACTAATTGTCTTAATAGAATGGTCAGAAAAACTCGATCTTAAACTTTATAATTTGAGCAAGGAATTTAGCCAAAGCAATATTATGAGTTGAAAGCAAACAAACATGTGACCATCGTGAAGAAGCATCAATTAAAACCATGAAATACCATAATGATCCGTAAGATGGATGAATTGAGCCACAAATATTTCATTGTATTCTTTGAAGAAAAGTGGGAGGCTCAAAAGATAATTTAGATGGAGAAGGTCTAACAATTAATTTACCTAGAGTACAAGAATAACAAAAATAATCATCAGGCAAAAGGATTGTCTCATCCTTTAATGGGTGTCCATGTGTATTTTCAATGATACGTCGCATCATGGTTGAACATGGACGACCAAGACGATCATGCAAAGTATAAAAGTTTTAGGATCTGAGCACTTCCGGTGCATAAAATTTGATTCAACCATTCTTATTTTTGTGATAAGCCAAACGAGAAACTCGAAAGTTTCTCCAATATGAACTTCTGGTTGGAAACTGTAGAGGTAATATAAAGATATTCCACATCTCTCTCATTTTTTATTTCAACATGATACCCATAGCGATGTATATCTTTGAAACTTAGTAGATTTCTTCCGGACCTACTAGAATATTGTAATACCCTCGTAAGTACGAGATCAATTCGAGACAATTATAACATGCGGATGGCTCAAGGCTAAACTTTGAAATGCCAATAGAAATGATGGGCTACCATGTGGTACACATGTTGTATGATAAATTGTAGAGTTGGGGGTTTAATCGAGTGATTAAGTGATTTAACCCCAAATTGACTAAAAGTCGGGATAGGGGAAAGTCCGTAAAATGTGATAATTTAACTTCACATAGTGTTGATATGTGATATAACATTATTTGGGAGTGTTAGAACAAGAATCGACAGAAAAATCGGTAAAATGTGAACCAGGGGTATTTTGGTCATTTTACCCAAAATGTTGTTTTCAAATCGTATCAATAGACTAAATGATCATATAGGATCATAATATGATGTTTAGATAAAAAATTGGACATTAAAATCAAATCCGATAGCTAAAATTGTCTAATTCGTCATTTAGTGACGCTAGCGTAAATTACCGTAAAAACATGACTCGGGATTTTTTGAAACTGATTCGAATACATGGACATATGTTATAACATATGAGGATTATGTATATGACAAGAAAAATAAAAAAACACAGTTGAAACCAGATACGTCCTTTAAGTAACCTAAAGGAATGAAAATCGAGAACTGACCGCGGGAAGGTCCGGAAAAGGTTTTAAATGGATCAATGGATTAATATAGACATAAAATGATGTTATCAAGCTACTGGTGAAATCAGAACAAAAATTGGAGCTAAAATCGAAAAAGTCAAAATGTTGACCTGTTGGCGCTCCGAGGCACGGATTTGGGTTTCAGGATATCAAAAAATTACCCGAACATGCAGATCAGTATATTATCATATTTGTAACATATCTGTGTCAAGAAAAGTGAAAAACGGGCTTCCGAACGTTAAAATTACATGTTGGCTCGCTAAGGTACTAAAAGACAAAACAAGGGCAAAATGGTCATTTGACCATTGCTCACTTATTAAGTCTGAAAATCAGACTTCTTCCTCCCCCATTTTTACGTGAAAAATCAAAAAGAGAGAAAGAAAGAGGGGAATCCGTGGAAGCTTACTTCCAAGCTTTCTCTCTCCTCCGTTTACTAGGTGAATCATCAAAATTTTCAAAGATTTCACAAACCCAAAGATAACTTCATGTTCTAAGCTTGATTTTGATGTTATATTTTGAAGATTTTGCCTTTAACTATGAGAAACCATGTGGGCTAAAAATTGGTGGTGGTGAACCACCATGTTGCCACCATTTTTTCCGCCACGAGAGGTGTTCCTCCGCCTCTTTAAACCATAAATTAGTATCGAATAGCTTTGAATCAAAATTTAGAGGCTAAAACAAGTTTGGCTGAAACCCTAGCTTGCCCATGAGGTGGTGCCACCACCTTCCTTGGTTGTTCGAGGCCACTGTTAGCTTTGCTGTCATCATGTGAGCAACTTTCTAGTTGATTGTTGCTCTAAACGTTAATCCGAGCTAAGTGTAAAAAATTTATTTGTAAAAATTCTTAAGCTGAAAGTTTTTGGATAGAAGCTAACTATTATAAATAATGGGAATTTGAGTGTCCCGTAGTTGTAAAATATTTACAGAATATCCTAACGATGTCGTAGGTACCCATGTCGTGAAGTTCGCCCAGGATCGCGACAAAGTCACGAAAGTGCCGCTTTAATACTCGAAACAACACAGTGAGTATTTAGGTTAATCTAGGAGGTAGTTGTTGTTTTATATGCATTGTTGACTGATATGGATATTGAAACATGAAAGATTGCTCGGATTACGAAAATGGTAAGTTTTGAACCTTACGCGGATCAAAGGCGTAAGTGTGGTGTTAATATGGTTACATGAGGTAAGTGTTGTGGCGTTGAATAATAAGAATGTGAGCTATTTGAAATGCTCGGATATGCTTAATTGAGATGTTGGGCAAGGTAAGGATTATGGTTGTACTTATCGGATTAAAGAAACAATAATATGGAATTGTGTTTGAGGCATTATGGTTGCTAATTTGTGAAATTGGTTGATGAATGATATTGTATAGGATGGTTGAGTATTTAAGGATAGTTAGACATTGTAGATTAAATGTTATGCACACAAGTTGTTTGATAAAATGTCTAAGTGAGATTGTAATGCTTGTAAACATAAGTAGAAATATGCTAGTGTAGAAGCTGTTACCTAGCATATTATATAAATCATTTAATAAAATAAACAAATTTAATACATCATGTTATTGTTGTACGGATGTTATTGTTGTACGGATAGGGTGATGTCTAGGATGCTATTGTTGTACAGACATGGTGATGTCCGGGATGCTATTATTGTACAGACAGGGTGATGTCTGGGATGCTATTGTTGTACGGACAGGGTGATATCCAGGATGCTATTGTTGTACGAATAGGGTGATGTCCGGGATGCTATTACTATACGGACAAGGTGATGTCCGGGATGCTATTGTTTTATGGACAGGATGATGTCCGGAATGCTATTGTGGTACGGACAAGATGAGTCCGGTGTGGTACGGACAGGATGATTCCGGGATGGTACGGACAGGATGAGTCCGGGATGATACTGACTGGATGAGTCCGAGATGATATGGACAAGATAGTCCGGGATGACAAATATTACGAACTGGTATAAGTCCGAGATGTTTTGATGTTATAGTCATGAAAAATTCCTAAATGATAATTATAGAGGTATACACGTAAAATCGAGTGTTAAATATTTTTGGCTATCGATTATAGCTGGCCAATGGCCCATTTATATTCAGCACTCAGCATAGAAGATTTCATATGGGACAAATAATTTTTATATGTCCCAGAACAATTTTTAAATATTACTGTTTGGTTAATTAAACATACTTGATATGTCTTGTTTATGCTTTAATAGTTAAGAAAGGAAGCATGAATCTTCCAAGTACTCTTCCTAGTTACCTTATGCTCATTGAGTCTTTCTGCTCACTCCGTTTATTTTCATTCTTTTCAGATCTTGATAGACCCAACTCTTCCCAGATATCGGATAGCTAGCTACTCGTATACTTGTGGTAAGCGGATTGACCCAGGACGTGGTAAGCAGTGGCGATGGTGGGATACATTTTGCAGTCAATAGGGTATCATGGATCCTATGCATTTTGTGTATGATGTATATGTACTTTATATTTTGTAAACTGATGTATCTAAGTGATGTATGATGTATAATGGCCACGGAGGCCTAGTATGATCTGGTGATGCTTATGCCGTTATGATATAATATAAATGTATGTTTGTATATAAGATGTCATAAAGGTTAAGTCTGCTGCGGGGCATCTAGGTTACTCCCTATTGGAGGTGTCCAAATCGAGATGTCATGTGTTGATGATTATTACATTGCAAATGTTGATGATTGAGGGGAAAACACCCTTGTAGGGCGAGATTATGCCGAAATTTTGTTTAATTTGGTTTCGTGAGTATATTCAGGCTTCGGAGGCAGGAGCATACCTTGTCTCTGGCCGGTCACATGCCCTGAATTTGGGGTGTGACAAATATAACGCATCATCAATATATAATTTTGTTCCATTTGGAAACATAATATGGACTCTTCCAGAGCCATCTATTACATTTGCAGAACTAGATATTGTATTAATATTAATTTCAGCTAATGTTAATTGCAAAAAATATTTTTTTTATCTCGAAGAATTGTGTGAGTTGTACCACTATCCACTAAACATATGTCATCCTCCATGATATCAAGTAAAACTTACATATGATAACCTTTAAAAAAACATAAACATAAATATATATCTCATTAGTAGATATTTTTCATTCCCAATCAAATGACCAATTTTTTCATTAGGGTTTTCAAAAAATCAGAAACATCAAAATCAATATTTAGAGAATATTCATTATCATAAGTAGGATCAACAAGTTCAAATGAAATTACTTCAACATTTTTTTTTCTTTTAGTGATGCTTTATAAAGATCAACTAGATGTTTTGTAAAGATTCATTGTCATTGTTTTGCACTCTATTATTTTTTTTTGTTGAAACTTTCTCATTTTTGACCCACTTATTTTGATTCCATTTAGCACCTTTGCTTTCAGAACTTAAATGATGATTATCACGTGTTCGGTAATTTTTTCTTTTGCGACCCTTTTTACCACCACGGCCTCGTCCACGACCTTGAGAAAATGCCACATTCACTTCAGGGAATAGTGTTGAGCTAGTAGAACGAGATTGATGATTTTTCATTAAAAGTTCATTATTTTATTCAGCCACAAGTAAACAAGAAATTAGCTCAAAATATTTTGTAAATCTACGCACTTGGTATTGCTTCTACAAGAGCACATTCAAAGCATGAAAAGTTGAATATGTTTTTTCCAACATATCTTCATCAGTAATATTCTCTCAACATAATTTCAATTGAGAGCTAATCTTAAACAAGACTGAATTATATTCACTTACAGTTTTGAAATCTTGTAGCCGTAAATGTATCCACTCATATCGAGCTTTTGGAAGAATCACCCTTTTTTTGTGGTCATATTTGTTCTTTAAGTTATTCCAAAGGGCTAATGGATTTTTAATAGTAAGATACTCAGCTTTCAATTATTCGTGTAAATGGTATCAAAGGAAAATAATTGCTTTTGTGCGATCCTACAAGGATGCTTGGTTTCCTTCTTCAATAGTATTTCCAAGATTTATAGCTTCAAGATAAATCTCAGCATCATGACAAATAATTTTTTCCAGAAATTTCAATGAATTCAAAATTCGTGAGATTTGTCATTGTAAAGATACTTGATATAATAAATAAAAAGTCCAAAGTCAGATGGATATTAAGAATCTAAAAAATTACTCATCTCACATATATCATATTATATAACATGTATAGATATATACTTTTGCAAATAAGAAGATATGCTAGATTTCTAGATAACATATGTTAGAGAAAGCAAAATTCTTACCTTGATACTATGAAAGAAAACTTAAGAGACTTTACTACCGTTAGAGACTTGATTATGCTGATAACGTGTTATAAATAAAATAAAAGGAGTAAATAAAAAGAGATCAAGAAAGAGGAAATATGAACTTTCAAAGTCTAGTTATTCAAGAACTAGCTATGTTACTAAGACTTTTTCTATTATTTTTTCTTGGATGCAAACTCATCCTTATATAGGACTCCAAGAATTATTAGGGAGGGGAGAATACATTTCTCAGTACAATGTATCATAATTATTATGTACATAATAATTAATCTAATTCATTCATCATATGCATTCATCCTAATCTAGTCATCCACCACATGCATGTATAACAATTATATATATATATATATTGTCAATAGATTTAAATTGGATGTCTCTTTCTAAAATTTATGGCATCTATGAGGACAATTCGCTGTCTTGTGATATAAGCACGTTCTGTAATTTGTTATGGTGAGGAATGCTCATCCATTCTAAAATGAAGCTGGAAGTTTATCTATTTCAGCTTTAGATTAATTATTCAATGTCCAACATAGGGCTCAGTTCGATCAGTACTGTAATCTCAAACTTTTCTTATCTTTTCTGCAATCCCTGTCCATTCAAAGGGTGTAATTTTGGCATGTGATCCATTCTAAAGTGAAGCTGCAACTGTATCTATTTCAGCTTTAGATTAATTATTCAATGTCCAACATGGGGCGCAGTTCGATCAGTACTGTAATCTCAAACTTTTCTGCAATCCCTATCCATTCAAAGGGTGTAATTTTGGCATGTGATATGTATGAGGTTTTATCCTGTTGGACCTTCAAATTTGGAGCCAACATATAAGAATAGATAAATCAGTGTAATAGGTTTCTTCTACAAGTACTGCTTCTACTGAACTTGTTTTATTTAGGAATAAGTTAGACTCCTACGATTAGAGGTTGCAATTAAGAGGGTTTAGATGAGTTATTTTGGATTCGGATTATATTGGATTTAGGATATTTTGAATTTGAGTTATTTCAGATTTGGATCATATTAGATTGAGGTCTTTTTGGATTCGGATCATTTTTCGTTTGGACTCTTTCGGGTTCGGACTACTTCGGGTTTCGGGCAAGTCTTACGTCATTTTTGATTTTATGTTACAATGAAAAAATAAAAAATTTCCCTAAATTTTTAGAAACAAGCGAGTTGCCTTTTATCTTATTTTCGATTGTATGTTTGTTTTTGGATAAAACTGATCATAGAACAGAGATGAAGATTTAATGATTTATTATATATTTAAAATTTATGAATATTTAATTTTTCTTTGAATCTATGTTGGATAAAAGAAATATATAATATAAACTAATGCAAAATCAACTAATTCAACTTTGTTTTGAGTGGAAGGTTTATTTATAATAAAATTGAAATTAGATATACTGGTTATTATAAAATTGTGACAAAAATATTGATGTTCCCCTGATCTATTGCTAAACATTTTAATCTGCTGAATAGATTAACTGACATTTTCATGGCACGCGATTTGTGAGATAGAATTCTAGTTTTATTTTTGGTTATCCACATTGAATAATCTATTTGAATTAGTAAAATGAAGTCAACTTCAACTTTGTAAAGACTGATGGCAACCATTCATTTGATTATGCACTTTTATTTATTTATTTAATATTTATCTTGACATAAATTTTAATTTTTAAAATATTTAAAGTAATTTTAGTGATTTGTTTGTATAATTCAAATTATTTTATACTCATATAGTTTCAATATTCTTACAAGTTAAAAGTACAAAATTATTATTTTATTTTATTTTATCTTATATATATATATATTAAATTTTAACTTTGATTAAAAAATAAAAACAATATTAGAATAAAATTGATAATTAAAATTTTTGTTTTATAAAAAAATTTATTTAATTACAATTCGACCATTCTTATTTTCAGTATTAAATTCGGGGTATTATAGGTTTATGATTGGGTTGATCTTGAGATCGGATCGTTTCTTTCGGGTTCGGATCGTTTCGAGTTTTTTGATCTTTGACTTTTTTGAATTCTGATTTTTTTGGGTTTGGATCTTTGACTTTTTTGATAAAATCGACTTTGGATGGATTCGAATTAAAATTTTTTCGAATGAATTTTCGGATTCGAGTTTATTTTCCCAACTCTATTTTCGATGCATTGATTTTCAAATTCTTCATACTCTGTTAATGTCTTTGTTTATTTGTCTATAGACAGTGAAAGTTAATACTGGAAATTTTGTTGGGTTATCATCTTTCTAAGATTCATGATCTCCAAAAGTTCATTATTTAGACCTATATATAACTCAACTCAAGGGATGTGATGAATGTAGTTGTTAATGTTGTCTCAGTTATTCTTCTATATATGTACTCCCTTATTTCTCCAAGACTTTGCTTTGCCTTGCCTTGCCTTGCTTGTTTCATGCAAACCAATAAGTATAAATTAGTTTATATGGGTATCAGAAAACCATAAAAACTCTGTGGATAGCAAGCAAGGATGTTGATTTTCTTAGTGAGTTTTTATGGATCTTTTTCTCGAATGTATATAGTTATGTCATACTTAATTTTTACTTGTACATGCAATCTGATAAAAGAAAATAGGGATATTCTATTGAAGTAATAATGCAACCAAAGGATAACGGAACGTGTACCTTTTTTCTTTTTTATTGCTTACCTTATGGTCTTTCAGTATTGATTGTGGGTTTATATTTTTTCAAATAAAAAAAGAATAAACTTCAAATCACTCGTTAACAAATTTTTTAAATATATATAATATTAAATAATTCAATTGGAGTTAACCCATTTTTGTCTCATAAATTTCACTTCGACATACGTCTCCATTCATCTTAATTAGGATTCAAGACTTTCAAAAAAATGAACTTTGAAGATGAAAGTCTTTTAGGTTTCATTACCTAAAAAGTTCATTCATTTTTACTTCCCCTTTTGGCTCTAATTTAGCTATGGCAAGTGGATATCTATTAATGAGAGGCATCCTATATTCCCTATAAATGGTACTAATGCTTGTAGTGCGTAGCTGTTGCTTAAATCTTAATTAACTGCACCTTGGTCTTCAATTCACGTTTAAAATGATGTACTTGAATGATGGCCAGAATCTCGATCGATCTACCGATGGCAACGTAGT
This sequence comes from Fremontodendron californicum, assembly GCA_030761205.1. Taxonomy (NCBI): domain Eukaryota; kingdom Viridiplantae; phylum Streptophyta; class Magnoliopsida; order Malvales; family Malvaceae; genus Fremontodendron; species Fremontodendron californicum. The sequence continues at coordinate 30,504,341 of JAULJL010000005.1, forward strand.
CAGCATATTGATTTTCACAGAATAGAGAAAAATAGAGATGTAAGTAAGAGCAGTAACGTTAGAATGTGATGTGTTGTAATGAGGAAAGTGAGAATCATAATTGGGGTTCTGCAACGAAAGTGATGGTTGAGCTACAATTACATGTACCACAGCTAATATCCCTTTAATTGCTTTGCTTGGAAAAGGAAAACTATTGGTCACTTAATCATAAAATCACGATCAAAATTATTGTATTATTAATCTTTCTACTTACGTTAAAATACGAATTTAGTTCATCTATAATAAATTTTTGAAGAATTTTAGTATTTATATTTTTCAAAATTTAAAATTTTGATCTAATTTTAAATAAAGTCAAAATTTATCATTAAATATACTGACATGAACATTAACCTAAACCACCGAAGATTCATTTAATACCAACATGCCATTGGTTAGACAAAAGATAGAATCGATATAGGTTTCCAAATGATGCTACATCCTTTTTCTCTCTTCTTTTTTTTATATTTGAAGTTGTCAGGATTTGATTCATAATCACTAAAACTAAGAGTCCTTTTCTTTCTTCATTCTTTGCAACAACCCTTATTCAATTTTTTTTCCTTAAAAAATAGAATTACTCAATTAATTTGTTTTATTTTGGTAATCAAAATTCGAATAGCATAAATTAATTAATCAAAATAATCTTATTCAGTTATCCATCTTACATTGATTTAGGCTTTTATATTTATTTTCCAAGAAATATCAAAATAAGTAAACAACTAATAACATTCAAGTAGATAACATCAACTAATAACAACTAAAAACTTGAATGATGATATTAAAGAGAAATAAAGAAAAAACAAAAATAAAGTGATATTATTAAAAATGGTTTGATTTGATTATTAGCGGATTTTTAAATTTGTAACCGTAATCGAAGTATTCGTTTTTCAAATTTTCAAACCAAAATTAAATTGAATTTTTAAAATCCAAACCAAATAAAACTATATATTATGATTCGATTCAGATCGAGTTTTCAATTTTATAAATTTCTTTGCTCAAGTCCTATTCTGTTCAGTATTTGCAAATTGAACAGCTCCTACATCCATGGAATAAAAAATCGGATCGGATCGGCCGGTTGAAACTGGAATAGGTGGTCCATTCGGTCAAATATTATACATAAAACCAGAGTTTTTTTGAACCGGTAAAAAACCATTTTTTTATAATTATTTTTTTGTAAGTAGTGAGATTTGAATCCTTAACTTTTTTTATTTTTTAATAAATATCATATTACTAAGCGAAATACATATTCTTATTAATTAATTACTATATTTATTACTTATTTAATATTAAAATTATTTTTATTTATATTTAAAATCATTTTTATCAAACCGATCGATCCAATCGATTGAATCAAAAATTAAAAATTTGATCAGTTCGATCTTCGATCTGATTTTTTAACATTACCTACATCCTTATTTTACATCTTTTTATTAAGATGAAACCCCCCTCCCCTCCCCTCCCTTTTTTTCTTTTGTTTGTACATTTTGTAACCCATCCAGCTGGATGTTTGGATAGAAGGTCCCTTTAGGCTTTAATAAGCCTTTAATGGTACAACATTAATTCATGGCATAAATTGGGTTTAGCTACCTGTACTAAATAATTTTCGGAAAGAGGAAGAGATGCCACGCTATACTCTATCTGTTAATTATTATCATTATTTTTTTTGATAAAGAATGTCACATCTGTTAAATGTGATTTTAAAAAACTGATGACATGAACTAATTAAATTAAATTTCAAATTTTATAATCTGTTAGATTATTTATTTTCCAATGAAAGAGTTTTAATTTTTTGATAACCAGATTGACTATTATAAAACCTTTGCTGATATGCAAGTGGCCAAATGCATAGATACATGCATAAATAGCTACAGGGTTAATTCAGTTGATTTAGTATTTATTAGTATTTTGATAAGTATGAAGGTTCAAATTTCACCAGCAATCTCATTTGATTGGTGATTTATAAGTACCATTTTTAATTTTTTTAAAACCAATGACATGCCAAAATTCTGAACTGGGATAACATGCCCTCACCTAAACTTTTTTTCTATTAAAAAAAAATAGCCCTCGTAAAATGCATATTTTATGTATGATGAATACGATGGAAAATGAGCGTGTACATATACTAACAGTTTTCCTTTTCCTTCTTCAATAATTTCCACAAAATTTATCATAGATTTAAAGAATAGAAAGGCACTGCATTTTGTTTCATAGATTAAAATACTCGAAAGGAAATACTGATGTAGTCGTACTTTGGTAATAATAATGATTTACTAACTACTAGTGATATGAGTAATGAAGGAGTCCCATTCCTTCCAAGAAACCCCACCTTCACCCACCGACTGCCGCACGGCACCGCCTAGCTCTGCTGCCCTCTTCCTTATGTCATCTCCTTCCTTCGAAGCCATCAAACTTTTCACAGCATCTTCAACTATTGGTGCTGTCACTATCTCACCCCGGTGCGCCCAGTCCTTGACAGCAATGCCAACTTTGAGCAATTTTGTAATTAGGACTGCGTTTCTTGGTTGATCAGAGTGCATAGGCCATGCCCCTATTGGTACTCCCAGGGTTATGCTTTCCATGCAAGAATTCCAGCCACAGTGGCTTACAAAGCCACCTGTGGCTGGGTGGGCTAAAACCTCCAGCTGAGGTGCCCAGTCTCTCACCACCAACCCCATATCTTCCATTGAATCTTCGTACCCTTTTGGAAGCTCAGGTCTTCTAACTTCTCCATTGAAAACATCTCCTTTGTCTGCATCTCTTAATACCCAAATGAACTTTTGATTGCTTCTCCTCAAACCAATTGCCAGCTCCTTGATTTGCTCATCATCCATGGTGGTTGTTGTCCCAAAAGACACGTAAAGAACAGAGTTCATAGCTTGTTTGTCTAGCCATTCCAAGCAGTAGTGCCCGGTAGCTGCCGAACTATTTTTCTCAGGTATTCTTACTGGATTAAATGGCCCTAAAGCCCAGTATTGCTTTCCTCTCATTGTTTCACCAAGCAACTCCAGGTAAGCACCTTCAATCACTTTGCTTGTGTTGTATATATTCGCAGCATTGACGTTGAGATATTTGTATTGCAAGGAAATGAACTCCAAGAAATCATTGGTGAAGCATCCTTCAAGAGAAGGAACATCATCTTCATCAGGCATTTCTGCATTAACTTCTGGCTTCCCCATTGATTCCCATACATAAAAGAAGAGAGAAAAGGCAGAAACACTATGGAAAGTGTAGGACTCAGCGTTGGGGATTGAACCAACTTCTTGAACTACAGATCCCATCATAGAGTCATGAATGACAATGACCTTTCTTGCTTGTGAAGCAAGCATGCGTAACAGTTGAGTAACAGGCTGGCGAAGATACCGGCAGGCATCAAAACATGGCTGGAGATGAGAAGGGAACTTGATTGCTGCATTGGGGTTTGGAGGAGGGGAAAGGAAACGAGGGACTTGGCAGTCATGGAAATGGAAACTGGCAACAGCTACCGGGTCCCAACCATGGACTCGGACCTTCGTCTGCCGGTTGTGTGTGGATGTACCAACATAATGGACCGGGATGCCATAGGAGAGGATGATCCGAGAGAGGTGAAGCAGCTGGTTTAGATGGCCTTGTGCTGGAAATGGCACCATGACCACAGCCACTGAGTTTTCTTGGTTTGGCATTCTAGGGAAGAAGCCCAGAGGAATCCCCCTCTCAATGCTTGCTATCGCAATATTCTTTGAGGAATATTAAGGATAAATCTTGCTTGTGTTGGGGTCATATATAAGCAAGCATTGGGATGTTGTGGGATTTTTTATTTTTATTTTTTAAAATGAAAGTGATGATTTGGTCTGCTATGTCTTTAGCATTGTGTTTGACAGTTTGCCAATTTATGTGAGCCATTAACCATGTGAACTCCAGGGTGTGGAGAAAATGATACAACACATTTTTTTTCTTCTTTTTATTGAGAGTGTGCAATTAAGGTTCTGATCGTTTCTTAAAAAGTGATTTTTAAAAAAAATTATTTTTGTGATTTTTTATGTTTATTTGATAAAAAAAAATTAATTGATATACGAAAAATTGGCTTTTTTATACTAATATTGCTGTATTTTTTCTTCTTTTCAAATTACCGATATTTTTATTTTATGTACCACAATGCTCTAGTTTTAGAACTACCGAGAAATGCCATGGCCAAAGGCGATTTTCCTTCTCGTTTTTTTTTTTTTTTTTCCAAATAAAAGTATGGAAGCCGCCATCGTCGAAGGCGACTTCCATACACCATTTTATATATATATATATATATATATATATATATATATATATATATACAAAGGAAGCCGTCATTGTGAAAATTAAAAATAAAAATAAAAAATCATTTTTCTTGTATGGAAGCTGCCCTCCATGAGGGCGACTTCTATACTCCAAAAAAATTAATTTTTAAATTTTAAATCGGTTATAATTTTTAAATTTTAAATCTTTTATTATAATTTTTAAATTTTTTAAATTTTTTTCATATAATTTATTAATTTTTTAATTATATATAAAAAATTAAAAATTTTAATTAAATATAAAAGAAAAATTATATAACATGTAACATGTAAATATTACATGTGCACTAAAACATGTTGGTATTATTGTTGATACGAACTCTCCCCCGATGTGCTAGATTGATAAGGACATTTTCGACGGCTATGACCTTCATTTCTGCATAATCCACAACGTTTTTGTTGGTCTTTCTCCCTGAGATCCATTTCATTACGAATACGACTTGCTTTTGGCCGACCATGTGGATCTCTCCGCATTTCTGGATTGGGACACACTTCTGGACCATTATACTGAGGCCAATAACCTTCATTTCCAACTAATTCAAACTCATGTCTATAAACATTGAATATAGTGTCCAGTCTATAGACATTATCCAAATTTGCATGCAATCTACATGGACATGTGCACAAGCAGCAACTACATGTGAACAAGGGAACCTTTATACTTGAAACTTCCCACAGTCACACCAAATCTCACTAAGCTTTACTTTGTACTTCATTGCAGGAACTCCCTCCTGTGGATCAAGTAACTCCTCAATAAAAAAAGATTCATTTGCTCGCGTAAAATCACTAACAATGTAGGAGTTAGTGTTCCTGCGATTTTCTTGCATAGCCTCTGTGACTGTTTCACAGTATGTGTGCCCTGCCTCCATCATTACGAGTTGCTTGCTCCCCATCTTAACAAAAAGTTTAGCCAACCTATAATATGTTGCCTGCACCAAAGCAGTAATGGAAAGATTACGCGTCCCCTTCAACACAGAATTGATAGATTCAGCTAGGTTGGTTGTCATATGCCAATAACGTCTTCCTTCGTCATATGATTGGGCCACTTCTCCTTGAGGATCCTATCAAGCCAATTAGCCGCCTCTACGTTTTCTGCATGAATATTCTCATAGTACCAATGAAAATGGGGTCGTCTTAACTCGTATCTTGATAAAAAAAAGACTTGTAAAGAGAGGTATTATTTTATATATTAAAGGAAAAATAAGAGATAAAATAACTATGATCCGATTCCATACACATGTTAACAATTTGTCAACGCAAATCCTAATTGTTAAACCTTTTCATGAAGTTAGCTACAATGTGTCGAATGCAGTACACAAAATATGCATCTAGAGGATTCCATTCACTACCATGGCGTCTGATTGCAGCTTTGAGGGATTCATGTCGATCAGACATCAAGCATATGACAGGTGGTGTTGTCACATGTGTACGCAAATTAGTTAGAAAGAATGACAAGCCTCCGTTGTCTCACCTTCCACAATGGCAAAGGCAATTGGTAGTATGTTTCACTGCCATCTTGTGCAATAGCTAACAACAATGTTCTTTTATATTTTCCATATAAGAAAGTACTGTCTATTTGCACAATATGTTTACAATACGAAAATCCCTCAATGCATGACTTGAATGTCCAAAAGAGTCGAAGGAATATACGCTAACCCTAGATCAGTCGAGCAGCGTTATATGCAGGTACCGTTTGCAATTCCACAATTGTACTAGGAACAAAATGTTGCATTGCACCCAACCATTTAGTCAGATCATTGTACGATCTATCCCAATCGCCAAACACTCTAACAATTGCCTTTTGCTTTGCTTTTCATGCTTTTCTATAAGAGGTTATGTATCCATACCGGATTCGCATCTCAACGATCAAAACTGAAAGGGAAATCGTCGAATTTGCTTGGACCAATGACAGAATGCATGAACATATCATGTTAGAATCTAATTTGCAATGATTCTGTGAAATCCTTCTCGATATGCAAGTATGAGGCCCATTATATTTTCTAATCTCCCATACCTATTTCTTCGTCATAAATGTTGCCTTTATTCTCCAATTGCAAGCTTGCCCGTACATTTGACACTTGCCATGATATTTGGTCGGCTCAAATTCAATTACTCTGTAATTTACAGAGTTTTTGATGTTATAGTGCTTAATAACCGAAAGCACAATCTCTTTCGTTGGAAATTGCATACCAACATAGAGATCAACTATAGATGGATTCCAACTCATAGGCCTAGCTAATGTATGAGCATATTCAGGAAATTTCGGCACTTGTATTGCCTCCAGATCGAGGGTGCGCATATGGGATGCAGGCTCATATGCGGGAAGAACTCCATAAGTGTTGATATCAGCGGCGACGTCTCGGTCAGAATCATTGCTGTCATCATTGTCATTTGGGAATTCAGCAACATCTTCATGCTCACTAAAGTCACCAACATATTCATCATGGGCTCCACATGACGGATCAGGATCAACACCAGAAGAAGTAGGAATCCTAGCATCTATTTGAACGACTCTAATTGGAGAGTTCATCATAATATGGTTACGTAGTCTGTATGGCTCATCATCCAGGGCAGTAGGAATTGTTGGTGATACAAATGAATTATGAAACGACTTACACCAATTGTTGGTGTCAGATGGTGGAACGACTTCTTCTATGGGAACGGTGTATGTAGTCTGAACATTTAAAGGCCCACAATCATCATCAACATCCTCTAGATCAGCATATAACTCAATTATACCAAAATTTGGAAATTGTTCGGGAGCATCAAACATGCATCTCACATCAAAATCATCTTCAAGTGGAAAAGTCCTATATTAGATACATCCTTCACAAATAGAAAAAAGAAGCCTATACTTAACCTCTGATACTCTTTTTGTATTTCCAGGTTTGATTTTTGTATGAATTTGTACCTTCAGTTGCTCTAATGTGACGTCTTTATCAACACGAAAGCTTTTAGGATGTTCATATTCAAAGGTAACACCTTCACCACTATTACAAATTTGGCCATTATAATAGACAAATGCGACCAATCTATTGCTCATTTTGTGTAGTAAAAGCATAGTATCAATAACACCAGAAAGAAAAAAACAGGGAAGGATGAGAATGACAATGTATTATCACTAACACCAGAAAACAACAAGTAAGGATAAGAATGAGGAGTCAATATCATTAACACCAGAAAACAGAATGAGGAAAGAATGACGAGGTAGTATCATACTTATAATGGTTCATTGAGTAAAAAAAACCGATCTTCCTAGAAAAAATCCCTCCATTAGTCTCATCCTTTGTACCAGAAGGAATCCGATTCCCATTCATTAGTCCCATCTTTTGTAGCAGATGGAATCCGATTCCCATTCTTCTGCTATACTGCATTGAGTAAAAAAACTGATATTCCCAAAAAAATCCCTTTATTAGTCCCATCCTATGTAGCATAAGGAATCCGATTCCTATTCTTCTTCTTCGAGAATGAAAAAGTCTGATACACAAGATGTTCCTATTGAAAAGTGAACCTTTATAGCATTGAGTAAAAAAAACTGATCTTCCCCAAAAAAATCCCTCCATTAGTCCCATCTTTGTAGTAGAAGAAATCCGATTCCCATTCTTCTGCTATGCTGCATTGAGTAAAAAAACTGATCTTCCCAGAAAAAAATCCCTCTATTAGTCCATCATTTGTACCAGAAGGAATCTGATTCCCGTTCTTCTTCTTGGGAATGAAAAAGTCTGATACACAAGATGTTCCTATTGAGGAACCTTTGTAGCATTGAGTAAAAAAACTGATCTTCCCAAAAAAATCCCTCCATTAGTCCCATCTTTGTACCAGAAGGAATTCGATTATCTTTCTTCTACTATGTTGCATTGAGTAAAAAAACTGATCTTCCCAAAAAAAAATCCCTCCATTAGTCCTATCCTTTGTAGCAGAAGGAATTCTATTCCCATTCTTCTGTTTGGGGAATGAAAAAGTCTGATACACAAGATGTTCCTATTGAAGAGAGAACCTTTGTAGCATTGAGTAAAAAAATGATATTCCCATAAAAAAATTCTCTATTAGTCTCATCCTTTGTACCAGAGGGAATTCGATTTCCATTCTTATGCTATGCTGCATTGAGTAAAAAAACTGATTTTCCCAGAAAAAAAATCCTTCCATTAGTCCCATATTTGTACCAGAAGGAATCTGATTCCTATTCTTCTGCATGGGGAATGAAAAAGTCTGATACACAAGATGTTCCTATTGAAGATAGAACCTTTAAAGATTCGGAGATCCACTACCCAAGCATATAAAAGGTAAGAACAATGTAGTCCCAGACATGCTATCCAGACCTTCCCAACAAGTCTCAAAGGTCATCTCTGTTATAGCAATGATGAATCCCTCAGCTGGCCCCTCATCCTCAAAGTCAAACTCTCAGCAAGACTTTCCTCTTAACTTACTCCCTCCAAAGCTCAAGTATGAGATAGACCAGAAAACAATCAATACAAGGGCCAAAGATAGAATCTTTCTTTACCAATCCCTTATAATCAGAAAACATGGCGACCATGCTTTCATATCGATTAGGATTAACCCCTAGTCACCATTCATTCACCTTTTTTGCATACCCTACTACGTTGTCTTCCCCCGAGAACTTCTCCTATTTTTGTGGTATTTCTGTCAGATCTAAACCATCACCATCGAATTCCCAACCTTGAACCTTTATTGGGTAACTGAACATAGGTTCCAGACAGATTACTTACCAATCTTCTTACAACTGTTCTACCCTTTGACAAAATGGTAGACCATCCTCCAAGACTTTACTGATACCTTATACACCTACACCACCATTCTCTTCCACAGGCCTTATACAAAAGATGATTTTCAACCCTCGGCAAAACCATACAAGAAATTCCCATTCTCCCTATACGAGAATCCTTTTACAAAGGCCCAACATCACAAGGAAATTCTTGACCTACTGTGCCAAAAGAATCAGTACTCCACCCACAAACCTTACCCCTTACACCAGGAAGAACCATGAGGATCTTACCCTCCAGAGTATCTTCGTCAGTTACGAATAGACCTTAACACCTATGTGACTGTAAACAGGCAATGGTTAATGGATGATTCGTATCAAGAACCTTTGCGAACCAGACATGTCAATCTTCCGATCATGCTCCCATCAGAAGCTTTGCACTTCCCCAGAAATCCTTATTGGACAAACAAGGGAACATTTCCCGCTCAAACCAAGCCTAGCCAGAAGAATCTTTGCAGACACTCTTCTCAAAAAAAGATCCCTGAAAAAGAACACTTTTTTGTTGCTTTAGCTTTATGTCACTGTGCTTTAGCTTTATGTCAGTATGCTTTGTTTTATATCAATTGTTTTATGTCAGTGTGCTTTACCTTTATATCAGTATACTTTATGTCAAGAGCCATGAATTATATATAATTTATTAGGGCAGCTTCCCTTCTGTATTTTTTATTTTTTTATGATCTTGTATGGAAGCCACCCTCGACGAGGGAAGTTTCCATACTTTTATTTTATTTTTTAAAATAAGAAAATGAGAAGGAAAATCGCCCTCGTCCATGGCGATTTTCGGGTAGTTCTAAAACTAGCGCATTTTGGTACATAAAACAGAAATATCGATAATTTGAAAGAAAAAAAAAAGCAATATTAATATAAAAAAGCCATGAAAAATTACTTACTGATCAACGAACAATAAAGATTTTTTTATTCACTTTTTTTATAGTGCATCAACATATCTCTTTAATTTTGTTTTAATTCTACCTATACAGTCGATGGTATGAAAAAAATTTATACTTTAGTTCATTTAGACAATTGACACAAGTTCAACAAAAAATTATTAATTAATATAATTATTTGAAGAATTACCATTAAAAAAATATTTTTTTGATGAAATTTTTGTTGTTGAAAATTTCAATCCTTATCGACAAAGTTCAAGCTTTTTTTATTGACGAAAGAGAGGCAAAATAAATTTCAACTTTTTTCAGCAGAATTAGCGATGGATTCTCGGTGAATTTATCGACAAAAGTCAATTCCGTCAGAAAATTTGTCGCTACAAATTTGGGGGGGAGGGGATTTTTTTAACCTACAAAATTTATCGTCAAAATATTTTATCGGTAAATATTAAAAATTATTTCGGTAATAAACAAAATATTTTTTAATTTAAATTTAGAAAAATCTTTTACTGACGGGATTTTTCAATGAGAAAATCCGTCGATCATTTTTTATTATAATTTTTTTTATATAAAAAAATAGGAAATTGAATTAACGATGTAATTTTTTGTCTATAATTTTGTTGCTAATTACTTTTTTAAAATTTTTAAAATGAAAAATACAATTTTTTATAAAATTAAATATTCTATGGTAATTCTGCGGAAATTTTCTTTTACTAAAGAAATTTTTGATGGAAATTATTGTGAGTTAAACATCTGGGGAAAAAGCGAGAAAAAATTTTTAAATTAATTTTTTTTCCGAAAAAATTTTTCATTGGAAATATGGCTTTATAATAGATTATTCCCTTTTCTTTTCCCTTTCTTCTTTTTTTCTCTCTTTTTTTTTCTTTCCCCTCATCCCATCCTCCCCTAAACTATGTACCACCCCTCCGACTGTCGTCTGCCTCTCTCCCTTTCCCTTACCTTTCTTGATCATTCGATGGGCAGATCCGGCGATTTCGCTGCCCCCTTCCCTTTTCCTTTTTTTTCCTCCCTCACCCTTCTCTCCTCCCTCTCTCTCCTTATTGCCCCTCTTCTTCAATGACCTCTATTTCTCCCTTTTCCCTCCTCATTTCCTCCCTCTTCCATAGGTAACCATTTGCAACAAAAAAAAATATGTTTTTTTTCCTATTTTTATTTTTAAATTGTTTTCTTTTATTTGTTATTCAGTGTAAGAATTATTACAAGAAAAACATTTGCTCATCAATTTTGGAGTTTGGTAATATTTTTCTTTAATTTAATATATTATTATTTTATTACATAATATTTAATTATTGTTTTTATTTATATGTTTATTTGAAATTTTGTATCATAGAATATTTAGATTCTCATGGACTTTAGAACTTTTGTATGAAATTTAAAATATATCAATTTTGAAATTATAGAAATAATCGAATTATTTTTGTTGCTATGTTTTTCTACTTGTGTTGCTTTTTCGAGGGTGATGCTAGAAGTTTTAGGGTTTTTTGGTATAATTATTTTTAGAATTTTAAAAAGTTAAGATTTTATGAAATTTAGAAAAAAATTTAAATGTCTCACTCATGTTTCATTAATTTTGTCCGAGACTTTGAATATATAGAACATAGATGTATAGTAAAATTTGATGTCTTCGATTTTTGTTTATTATGGATATTTTCTTTGTTTTTGGCATGTATGGTTAATGGATTAAGCTTGAAAAATAGATAAAGATAAGTCTTGGATGTATTATAAGTTAGACGCATAAGGGTATATTACTAATGAGTTTTTGAACGAAGTTGAAGAGTTTCTAAATTTTGCATATTCTCAAACAAAATTTGTTAGTTGGATAAAATTAGATGCCTTTACATTAATGTAGACACCTAATTTTTTCTGGACCCTAAACAAGGTACATTATTCCTATAAATCTGAGTTTCTAAATTTACCTCAATTTCATGGCCTAGTGACTTGACACTTGGGTTCGACAAGGTGGGCAGATCTGGTTTTGACATTTTGGGGTGAAAAAGTCAACATGAGAAAAGTCAAAATTGGAGAAGTCAAAGTTGATAAAAATAAGTCAAAGTCAATATTGAAAAAGTCAACTTTGGAAAAATCAAGATTAAAAGAAAAATTGGATGGTGAAAAGATAATCTTGATAATTAAAAAGTCAACTTTGAATAATAGAGGGGTGAATTAAATAAAATAAGTTAAGCTAAAATGGTGGAAAAAGGTTGATTGGAAGTTCAAGATAATTTTGGAAGCCCAACATAAAAATCCAAGTGGTCGAAATTGTTGGAAATTTTGGAAACCCAACTTGGAATTTTGGTGGAAACTTGGTGTAGGATGGAATCCCATTCATTTTTTAAAGAGAAAAATAATGAGAATTTTGGTGGAAGTTGGAAGCCCATATTTTTATCCAAGTGATAGGAAATTTGGTGGAAGCCCATTTTATTAAGGATCCAAATGGTAGAAAGATGAGAGCCCAACTTTGTAAAAAATGATGGAAGATCCAACTTTAAAGGTCTAAGAATAGAAGATTTTGTTGGAAGGCCCAATGTTAAAGTCCATGTACGAAAATGGATGGAAGAAAGATGGATGAAATTAGAAACAATAAACAAGTTGAAAGGAAAATGTAGGAATAAGAACAAGGTAAACTTGTAATAAAATGGAAAAGTGGAGGATGCTCTTGGAAGGCCAAATGGCAACTTAGTAAATAAGGTTATGAGTCACACAAGGTAATACATGACTCACCAAAGAAGTACATGAGTCATCCATTAAAGCTTGAAGACCATTGGTGGATGAAGAAGGAGGTGACAAATGACTAAAAAAAGAAGAAACTAGAAGAAACTAGAGAAAGCTAGAAGAAAAAAGAGGAAGGCATTTTGCTAGAGGGAAGAGGATTTTCGATTTTTGCAAGGGAGAAAGGGAGGAGAGGGAAAAAAAAGAAAAAAGAAGAAAGGAAAAAAACTGTGGAGTATTCTTCATTTTTTGGAAAAGCTAGACACTAAGGTAACTTATTTTCCTTTCTTGATTTTGTTTTAGTTGCTACTCTTTTTTCTTCTGTTCGGGAAATCTTTCAAAATGTTTTTTCTTTTTTAAAGAAGAGAAAAATATTTTAAAATATGTTGGAAAGGTTCTTTCTTTTTCTCAAATAAAATGTAGCATGACTATTTTCATTTTCAAGTTAATTTTCCATGTTTTCCTTATCTTCTACATTTTTCTTTTATGCTTGTTTTCATTATTTTTCATCTTTGGTTTTCTTCTAAAGAAAAAGAAATTTGGTTTTTGTAGAGAAAAAAATGGTTTTTCAAAAGCTCTTTCTCAAGCTCATATGCTTGCCTTGAATATGGTATATTGTGGTACATGTTTGGTGTTTGATGATTTTTCTCTTATATGCCTAATGTTACTTGTCTTGGATATGGTCTATTGTGGTGCATGTTTGTTGTGATTTTGTTGATCTTTTCTTGAAAACAAAGATGGTTATGAGCTTGATAATCCTTGGCCATTTCGGTTTTAGGTGATTGATTAAGCCGGATTAGTAGTCAATATGGCTAACCTTTGAGCTAAACATTTTGTCATTCCAAAAATTATTTTCAAACATTTTCCCAATGTTATTCAGATCTGGATTAATATAATAATCCATGGTCAATATGGTTTTTGTATTGTTTAAAATATTGGGTACACTAAACAAACAAGGATTAGTTTAGGCGTATGGGTGAAATGTGTCGTTTTGTGTTCAAAATCCAAAACTGTTTTTTTCCAGCCCTTAAACTCATATATTCGAACCTTTTAACCTTTTTTCTAGCAAATAACAAACTCATTTTAATGTTCCAAACCCTTTGGCCGAACCCCCCAGGCACCCTTTAGCGAGGTTAAGCCTTTCAAAATGTGTCGTTTTGTAGTCAAAATCCAAAATTGTTTTTTTTTTTTTTTCAGCCACCGTAACCTTTTTCCTAAAAAGAAATGAATTTGTTTAGGTGTTCGTAACTTTTGTTTAAACCCCCTAAACCCTCATAAATAAGAGCCGAATCTTAGGGTAAATTGACTTTTACCGAATTCCTAGATTCCTATTTCTAAAACGGTTTTCGTTTTCAAAACTTCACTTCCCTTGGTTTTCAAACTTTGAGTCATGGAAAAGTTAAGGTATTCGGATACCTTGTACATGGTATTCAGATACCCTTGTCCCAGGTCTAAATTGCCGAAAGTTACCTCAGGGTATCCGGGTACCTTTTTCTCCTTGGTGTCCCGGTACTCCTTTGGTTTAAGAAATTCTCATGCCCAAACTCTTCGTGATCTAAGTTTTTTTTAAAGGTATTCGGATATCTCTATAGGTATTAGGATGCCCCCTCCTCAAGGGAGAAACAACATTTTCGATAATGATCCCGTTTTAGTACATTATGTTTTCTAAAACGTTTTAAGATTTTTCATAAAAAAAATACTTTGCTCCGTTACATAACATTAGGCGAGAGAATAATTTCCTAGACTTTGTCGGGTTTGCCAAGAAGAATGGAAATTCTCTATCGCGAGTGTGATGCACTCAAAAGAGTATATCTTATTTAACCTTGCACTATTAAGTATAGTAGTTAGCAAGGTTCGAGTCCACATGGATTGGGTTTTAATTTATAAGTTATTAGTTTACCACTTAGGTTCAAAGACAAGAAAAAAAAATGGGGTTTTAAGATGTTTTAAAACTAAAGCAAATAATAAAAGTAAAAAGCAAATAAGTAACAGAATATCAAATATGAGAAATATGGTTAAGGTTTCATTCTCCAACACTAGACATCATTGAGAATCAATAATCAGTATCAACATCAATTAACTATCAAAATTATCAATCGTGGTTAACAACAAGCTCTGTTACCCCAATCTTTCCTTAGTTCGTCGTTAAATAGAACAAGCTCTCTATTTAATCTCTAACTATTTGACAACCTAGAATAAGCTCTCTAGATTTAATGTAATAGCAGCCTTATGATAAGAAGAATAGGTTGATCTAGGCAACAAACACATAAGTCCCGAAAACCCAACATAATCATGAATTACAAATTGTTACTTATGAATAAAAAATCAAGACAATTACGAATCAAGTCTCCTAAACTAGCATTAAATAATTATCAAGATCTATCTAGTTGGCCACCTAAACAAATCAAGACAACATCATGAACAATTTTAATGGAAGACCATTTTGGATGACCATTTCTTATC
The DNA here is from genome assembly GCA_030761205.1 of Fremontodendron californicum. Classification (NCBI taxonomy): domain Eukaryota; kingdom Viridiplantae; phylum Streptophyta; class Magnoliopsida; order Malvales; family Malvaceae; genus Fremontodendron; species Fremontodendron californicum. The sequence continues at coordinate 30,519,538 of JAULJL010000005.1, forward strand.
CGATTTAGGCACATGAGCTATCGTTGGGAAGGTATTCAAGTCAGCTTCAAAAGTCAAGGAGAAGTTTCTTTGAATAAAGAATCTAACATCATGTTTTCTTAGCAACAAGCTTTGGAGGTCAAATCTGCCTTCTTGCTTTGCACCAAGAATTTGATCTTTTTGACTCCCAAGTCTTTTTCCATCTTATGATTGTGATTTTGTAAGCTCTTTAACATCCTAATTGACATGTTTTGACTTCATCTCTTCCAAAATACCTACAAATCATAAAAACCTGGTAAAATTTCAAGGAACTTAAGAATCAAAGCACAATGTGTAAGAAAATTAAATATGAAATGTATGAAATTAAGCACTTATCAAACTCCCCCACACTTAATCTTTTGCTAGTCCTCGAGCAAAATAAAATAGACACAAAGTAAGAAAACCTAATCTAGTCCACCTTCAATATAACTTAGAGACAATTATTGAACAAGTCTTATCAACTAATCAATAGCTTAAAGAGTTTCAAAGATAATCATGCTTGAATGTAAATAGTTTTAGTTAAGCCAATATTAACATAACATATCTCAATCAAAATAATGCATATTCAAACTTAATCTCAACTTCTCACATAGGATACTCTCATGATTTTCACGCTTTAAAGTAGTGGTAAAGTGTTTACACTCAATCAATCTCATGAAAATAGTTTTATCATATGCTCGCTTGTTCACCTATTCTCCACTGTTTAGATCATACAACTTCATAAATCAAGAGATCTTTATTCAAGGTTGTAATAGGGCCAAAGGGTAATAATGTGGTTAAAGAATAAAAAGGAAAAGGATATCACAAAGGTTCCAAAGATTTCATAGTGTTTAGAGACATAATAAGATTACATAAAGAAAACTTCTCAAAACTCTTTAAAACACATAACATCATAGGCTAAATGTTCATGTTGAGCATTTGCTTCATTCTAACCAACTTTGTAACATTCTTTTTCTTTAACCAAAAGTTCAAGAGACGATTGATTTTTCTTTTTCTTTTTTTTTCAATATGCGAAAGTATTTTTACAATGTTCCCTTTCTTTTTCTCGACTTTTGCCTTTCTCCCCCATACTTATTTCTTGTTTCTAACCCAAATTTTCAATAAGTATCCCTTGTTTTTGCAATATGTCTCAAAACATTCAATCCATCTTTAGAACAAAGGTAAAGATATAAGTGTATTTAGGCTAGGTGTAAGATGTGGTTACCAAAGAAATAGCTTATTCAATGTAGGCTCAAATTGGCTCACTAAGGAGATGTTCTCTTGGAACATCAATAGGGGATGGTTGATTTGGCCCTGGTAAAAATCCTAATGCCTCTTTCATATCCATGTTGTCATATGTATCAATATAGTCTCAAACGATTTAAAGCAAGTTCTAGAGAAACATGTTATCATGAGAGCACACAAGAAATAAATTGGATTGATATGTATAATGCATCAATCATATAGGCTCAACAAGGATGATTATATAAGTCAGATTTAAGTCTGAACATGCTTCTTTCTCAATCAACATATCATATTAACATTGGCTCATAAAAAAATGATATCAAGCTCAATTCTCATGAAAATCTTCTCACTGCTAAACTAGTTTTAGACCTACACAATGCATATCTCATCATAGTATTGAAAGTAACTAAAAACAAAAACAAAAAATATATATATTAAAGACTCAAAATAAAAAATAATAATAACAACCTAAAATAAAAGAAATCCTAAATCCTTCCCCTACACTTAATTCTTACATTGTCCTCAATGTAATGCTATTACCCACATGAAAGAATTGTGTGTAAGAGAAAAGAACTAAAAACAAAACAATCAAAAGAAAGAAAGAAAACAATAAAAGATAAAATGATGGAGAGTAGGAAATAGCAAATCTGATTATTATGTGTGCTCTCCATCCTTATGGGTTGCCTCCCAAGAAGCGGCTGGTTTAGTGTCCTTAGCCTAACTTATTAAAATACTCAAAAATATTAAAAACTCAAAACAAACTAGTGAAACTGAAATAAACCTAGAAAAAATTAAGAGCAAAACAAAGAGAAAGAAAACAAATCTGATTTGATGTCTTCAACCTAACCAATACCCCTTCTTGGCTTTTGGGGATTTGCTGTTTTAGGCATGAAACTTCCAGGATCTTTGCGTTTGGTAGGAAGTTTCCTGTGCACAACAGCAAATACATTCTCCACCACAATTATTATATCATCACTCTTGGTGGTGCATAGCTCTTGGAGGAATCTTAGTACTTGTTTCATGGCATCCAAAAAAAGTATATTTACTTGTACTTTGTGGAAGGTTTTCAGAATTTATTTGTCATGTTCCTACTTCTTAGAATTTGCAAATCTGTAGGAAAAATGTGGAGAAGAAACATTAGTAGAAATAGAAACCTTAAAAGTTACCTCAGGTGCCGAAGTACTCTCATTTATAGCTTTATTATCCTCAAGGGTTGAATCCACTTCTCTTTTCGGTACTTCCTGAACATGTTCCCCACTTCTCAAGATCACAGCACTAGCTTTAGTTTCCTCAAGTTTTTCAGATCTTTGTTCTACCAATCTCACCACACTACTATCCATTTGGTTTAATTTCGTTTCCAAATTCTGGATACTTGCCCTTGTTTCTTGTTGAAATTACAAAGTATTAGTAACAAGGGAATAAACTAAATCCTCAAGAGATGTACCTTGGCTTTGAGTCACAGGTGGTGGCTGAAAAAGATCTAGTTGTTGAGGCCATGATTGATTGAAGCTAGATAGATGATTGTAATTGGCATAAGGATCAGCTTCTTGATAATTTCCTGAATAGCTACAATTAGTATGATCCCACCATCCTTCATTGTAAGTGTTTGAGAAAGCATCATACTGTTGTCCTTGGAACCCTTGATGGTCTTGACATCCTCCTAAATCATAGGCTTGTTCAAAATTATCATCTCGAAAGTATGGGAACAAATTGGTTGGATAATCCATCATAAAGCATACTCCACACTTCTCCGATTGTTGAACAGTACCCATGACTAATTGTTGAACCAACTCCTTAAGTGTTAGATTGCTCAATTCCATCGTTATTTGCTAAAAATTTGAAAAGAAAAACTTGTATGTACAAGAAAAATAAAACTAATTAGAACTGAAAATAAGAATAAACCAAGTAACAAATAAACTAAAGAAAGCAATCCCCAGCAACGGTGCCAAAAACTTGATGCACTCAAAAGAGTATATCTTATTTAACCTTGCACTAAAAATATCAATTGTAAATATAGTAGTTAGCAAGGGTCGAGTCCATAAGGATTGTGTTTTAATTTATAAGTTATTAGATATCACTTAAGTTCAAAGACAAGAAAAGAAAATGGGGTTTTAAGATGTTTTAAAACTAAAGCAAATAATAAAAGTAAGAAGCAAATAAGTAAAAGAATATCAAATATGAGAAATATGGTTAAGGTTTCATTCTCCACCACTAGACATCATTGAGAATCAATAATCAGTGTCAACATCAATTAACTATCAAAATTATCAATCGTAGATAACAACAAGCTCTGTTACCCCAATCTTTCCTTAGTTCGTCGTTAAATAGAACAAGCTCTCTATTTAATCTCTAACTATTTGACAACCTAGAATAAGCTCTCTAGATTTAATGTAATAGCAGCCTTATGATAAGAAGAATAGGTTGATCTAGGCAACAAACACATAAGTTCGGATAACTTAGGTTATGTTCCACATTGCAATTCCCGAAAACCCAACATAATCATGAATTACAAATTGTTACTTATGAATAGAAAATCAAGACAATTACGAATCAAGTCTCCTAAACTAGCAATAAATAATTATCAAGATCTATCTAGTTGGCCACCTAAACAAATCAAGACAACATCATGAACAATTTTAATGGAAGAACATAAACAACTTTGATAGATAATTAATAATACATAAATCTGAAAATCAATTACAAAACATGTCTAGGGCTTTGAAATCACCCTTAACTAAAAAGAAATTTAGCCTAGCATAGGCATTGTTAACATAAACATGAAATCAAAAAGAAAACTAAGAGAATGGAGAAGAAGAATATTAATTATTTAGCCTCTTGCTCTCTCAAAAACTCTAAAAAAAAAAAAGAAGAAGAAAATCAGAATATAATGCTAGTAGAAGTGTGTTATGGCTATCCCCCCTTGTCTCTATTTATAGGCAGCAACAAGGGCTTCTCTCCTTGTGATTTGCGGCTAGGGTTTTAATAAAGAAAGATGATTTGCGGCTAGGGTTTTTTCTGCTGCTAGGGTTGTTTAAGGGGATCTTCCAACACTAATTTGGATAACCATTTCTTATCCAATTTAGGCACATGAGCTACCGTTAGAAAGATATTCAAGTCAGCTTCAAACATCAAGAAGAAAGTTTCTTCAAATAAAGAATCTAACATCATATTTTCTTAGCAATAAGTTTCGGAGGTCAAATCTGTCCTCTTGCTTTGCACCAAGAATTTGATCTTTTTAACTCCCAAGTATTTTTCCATCTTATGATTGTGATTTTGTAAGCTCTTTAACATCCTAATTGACATATTTTGAATTCATCTCTTTCTAAATACCTACAAAGCATAAAAACCTAGTAAAATGTCAAGGAACTTAAGAATCAAAACACAAAGTATAAGGAAATTAAATAGGAAAATGTATGAAATTAAGCACTTATCAAAGTGTTCATGTAATAGTGAAGTATTCTTTTTACTCGGAATTGTGTAAGTGTTAAGCGAAAGAATTATTCAAAGCTTTGTCGGGTTTGCCGGAGAGTTCAGTAAAATTTTTCGACACTTACCATTTATGCAATTTCGTATAGAAAGTACATGAAAGAGATTTTCAAATTAAGGTTGTGTGCATATTTCTTATTTATGTTATTTATTGATTGATGACCATATTATGTTCTTGATTATGCCATATGATGATTTATGTTTATATTATTTGTCTTATATTTGCATCTTAATAATGTTTTGCATATTTATATTCATTTTAAATGAGTTTAAATGCATATACAAATTGATGCTTTAATAAAACGAGGCAATGTTCTTGAGTTAAAATAATTTATGAGTTCTCTACTGGGTTTGCCAAGGAGGACATCATCAATTATCATTAACAAAAAAACATCCTTTTTAAGAAAAAGAGAATGATCCGGATGATTTCAAAGTGAAGAAAAATTCTATATTTTGTCGCCAGAAAGTATAGAGAGTTTTGTGGTAATAAAATTTCGAACCATTCTTAATAAATGTGATTGTTTTTTAAAGGAAATTATTTTTAAATACTTAATCTAAAATCAAATTTCATCGAGACCAACGATAACACACGATTAATAAGGTACCGTTTTATACGGGTATTGTAGGGTTGCTAATACTTTTCCTGCACGTAACCGACTCCCGAACTCGCCACTGTTTTCTTCTCTAGTTTAGGGTTTAGAATGCGGACTTTAAAATATGTTTTAAAAAGGATTTTAATTAATTATAAATTTTTTTATAAAAACCGATTTTAATAGGTGGCCAATCACATTAAGCCAAAAAAAAATTGGTAACGACTCTCCTTTTTCGAAGTTTTTCAAAATCTACCATTATTTACGAGGACCTATTACCTTCTCTTCCCCCCAACGTCATTTAAGACGGTATCAAAATCGTTATGACATTTAATCTTCAATAAAAGATAATACGAATTTAAGGTATATTTTATAGCTATTTATTTGTTTCGCTTTTCTTGTAATAATATGTCTATTTAATAAAAAAATTGTAAAGAAGGTAACTAATTAGTAAGGATGCTATGTTTCATGAATTGATTGAATCATGTGAAAATGATAAAAAAAAAAAAAAATTTCAAGGTGTTATAAGATCATGTAATTTTATCTCATCATGACCTAATATACATTTAATTTCGTATATTGGTTTCAATACCTTAATCTCATTGATAAATAGTACTACTAATATATTACATTTAAATAGCTTTCAAAATAGAATCCATTCACTGACAAAACAAAACAAATAAAAAAAAGTCAAAAGTAATAAAATAATAGGCAAAAGATAATTACTAAAATAAATAGAGAAATTGATGAACCTATTTACCTTTGAACAATTGTAACAGTTTTTTGTAAAGATAACAGTACCAATTAAACTAGCAATGTAATTAGTAAAATAAAAGAAGAAATTCATCGTTATCATTAAAAAAGATAATTTTAATAAGGAAAATTTATATCGCAAAAAAAATGTTTATACATACAATATTTCAGAATTTTAAGTGAAGCGCTATTTATAATAATGGTGATATTAAGTAATATCAAATTTGATGGATTCAAATGATAATTATAAATTACTCAAGTAACGATGACAGCAAGTAACGTAAAATTCATTGGATTTAAATTTCTAAATTTTATATTCATATATAAATTTAATTACTATTTTAATTTAATAAACATTTATATTCATATATCTAAACCTTAACTCTTCTATAAAAACAATAAAAAGAACTACAATAAATAATATAAAAGATAAAAATAAAAACGTGAAGTCTAGCCAAAATTAAGTCAAAAGAATTGTTATAATATTATTAATTTGATAAAGTTGATTAGTTCAACTTAAAACGTTGGTGGGGAGGATGCTTATAATATTGGTAGTTTCATAAAGTTGGTTTATATTCGAATATACTTAATTTGATATAGTTTATTATCATGGATGAATCTTAAAGTAAAAGAATATAAATTATTTAAAATGATAATTTAAAAATGTAACGAATAATAATGTTCATTTTCATCAATTCAACTCCACATTCGTGCTTTTATATATGCTAGTTATTATATGATGTTACACGTTAATTATTTTGTAGTTCTTAAATAATTTGTTCATCAATAAATTTTGTTAAAATGTTTTCATAAAATAAATAAAAAAAATCGCTAACTTATTAGTTTTAATTTCTTTATTGAATAAATTGCATGCAATTAATGAAAAAATAAAGTGTACTCATATTTTAGTAGTAAAAGAAAATAATTTAGTTCAAGTTCGATATTGATCCCAAATATTTGTAGTTTGTTTATTATACCTAGACCTGCTCATGGTCCGGGTGGCCGTCTAGAATTTTTTTTTCTTACTTACCCAAGCCCGACTCGGTGGTACTGTTCATCCTATTAAAAAATAAAAAAATTATTTTAATAATTATATATTTTTATAATTAAATTTAAATAAAATGATATTATTTTAATATGTGAAATCCAGGTCAAGCCGTCCCAGCCCAATACAAGCCGGGTCGGGCGGGCTGTCCGGCCTATGAGCAAGTCTAATTTTACCTAAAGTATAACGCAAATCATCATAATTAACTTGCAAAAAAAATTTATTGAACAAAACCAAAATATACTAATTATTTTGATAATTCAAGAACTATAGAAATAAAAAGAACTTTAAATAATAATTAAAGTTTATTCTGTAATGTTCAAAAGCTGAAGATGTTTGAGACCAACACTTTTCACTCTTTAATCATGCTTGCTTTGATTTCTGTAAATCAATTTAAGTAATTAGTTTTCTTACGAAAAATAGTAAAAAAATAAGATTATTTTTGTTTGGCCTTGAGTTTTATTGATAATCATAACAAAATAAAGATGTATGTGGTATCCTTTATTTTCTATATGTGAGATTGGAATTTTTGGTGAGACTTGTTTTCCAAATTGTTAACATAATGTTATCTTAGCATGTATTACATAATCGCCAAAATATTTGATTGTCATTCTTATTCATTACACATATCCAATTTTCTTAAAAGTACGATTGAACAATTAAGTTTCAAGATCAAACTATAAAGAACTACAATAAATCATATATAAAATAAAAACATGAAGCTTGGTCAAAATTAAATAATCGCCAAAATGTTTAAATGTCATTCTTATTCATTACACATCCAATTTTCAAAATCAAACTATAAAGAACTACAATAAATAATATAAAAAATCATATATAAAATAAAAACATGAAGCTTGGTCAAAATTAAATGAAAAAGATTACTATAATATTGGTATGCTTTTCTATGAACTTTAAAGATATAAATATCTAAATATAGTCAATTTGATAAAATTTATTAGCCAAGCATAATAGGTTGTATCAAGAATACCAAGATGGAGTGCAACATTTTCTCAAATTTGCTTTTGAGAAAGTAAGTGAAGATAATGTGATATTATGTTATTGTTCGAGGTATGCTAATATTGATTAGCATATGCGTGAAGTTGTTTTGGAACATTTAACTTGTTTTGGATTTCTCCTAAGTTACACGCATTGGTATTTTCATAAAGAGTCCACACCTTCTAGGTCATCATCTAGGGTTTCTCCAAATTCTTCTTCTCACAACCATTATCAGACTATTAGACAATATGACATAGAAGGCATGCTGCTATATGCTTTTAACATACATAACCAACATTTCCAAAAAATTTCACCACAACATGCTGGATAAAATGAGTTTAATGTTGACATGAATGATTTTGATGAAATAGTGAAGAGGTATAAGTGACAAACAACCTATTGGAAAAGCGTTTAAGTTTTATAAGTTGCTTGATGATATGAATGAAGAACTTTATGAAGGATTTAAGCATTCAATGTTGTCTTTTTGTGTGTCTTCTTCACTTGAAATGCTTATGCGGGTGGACGAAATTTTTTTTGACATTACTGTTAGAGTTTATGAAAAAAAAATTTATTTTGCAATAACCCCTCAGTTTTGTAAGGATTCTAAGAAGACGATCAAGGATTTAGGTCTTGGATATGAAAAAAATTTATAATTGCCTGAGTGATTGCATATTGTATTGGGTAATAGAACAAATTAACAATCTTGTTATGTGTACGGTAAATCTCATTGGTTGGATAGAAATCCGAAAGAAATTTGAATAAGGATGATGATGGCTTCAAAAAAAAAAGACTACAAAAATGTTACTGTAAGTTTCTTTAATACCAAGATTTCAATGAATTTTCATGTCTTCCAAAATATTTGATTCTATGAGGTGGCATCATAATGAAAAGACGAATTATGGCTTATTAAAGCATCTTGCGGATTCTTTGACTTGAAAATCATTTGACATAAAGTTTTCATATTTTGCTAATGATCACCGAAATGTAAGATTTGGATTTGCATCTGACGGTTTTAATTCATTCAAAATGATGGGTACTTCTTATAGTACTTGATCGGTTGTCCTGATTCTTTATAATTTGCTTCCATGGTTTTCATGAAACTATCTTTTTTTTTATCTTGTTGATGATAATTCCTGGAGAAAAATGACTGAAAATGAGATAGACATGTACTTGCAATCTCTTATTAAAGACTCGAAGCAGTTATGGGAAGGGATGAAACATATGATACGTCAAAAAATGAGAACTTTTGTTTGCTTGTAGCTTTATTATGGATTATTAACAATTTTTCTGCTTATACAAATCTATCTCCTTGTTGTGCTGTGCAGACATGTTCGAAAATGATTATATAATGGAAAGAAATTTTATTATATGGGACATCGTCAGTGGTTAGATCAAAGTCATAGATTTAGACCAAAAACATGTCATTGATGACACTGAAAAGTTCAAGAAAATACCTTCACCCATTATTGAGTTTGATATCTTGTTGAAGTTGAAATATGTCAATTTCACTTTGGAAAAATGAATCAATCAACTGCTAACAAATCGAACACCGACACACAATCAAGGCAAAGAACGGGGGACATGTCTAAAGATGACAATGTTAATATTCAGAGTGATGAGGAGGAAGATGAAGAAGATAATCGAAATGAGGCGGATTTATGGGAAAAGAAAAAAGTAATTCTTTTAGTTACCTTATTGGGAATATAATGTATTGCATAATAACCTTTATGTGATGCATATAGAGAATAATGTTTGTGAAAATATCATCAGGGCAATTATTAATGTGGATAGAAAATCAAAAGACAACTTAAAGAGTCGGTTTGACCTAGTTGACATGGGAATTCACCAGGATTTTCATCCCTAATTGTTTCTTAATGGCAAATCACAATTGTCATTTACTTGTTTTGGGATGTCTAAAAAAGAAAAAGATGTTTTTTGTAAGTTTTTAAAAGATGTGAAGGTCTCGGATGCTTATATTTCAAATATGTCAAGATGTGAATATCAATGATCGAAAACTTTCTTCCTTAAAGTCACATGATTACCACATCTTGATACAGCACTTACTTCCACTTGCTTTATGTTCATCTATGTCAAAGCAAGTTACTTCTTGTATAATTGAACTTAAATAATTAAAGTTATTTGTGGCAAAGTTCTCAAAGTAGGATAGCCTGAAAAACTTCAAAATCGAGCTGCTATAATTTTATACCAATTAGAGAAGATTTTTCCTCTTTCATTCTTCATTATAATGGTATATTCGGTTATCCATCTTTCTTATAAAGTAAAAGTCAGTGGACCAATTTATTATCGGTGGTCGTACCATTAGAGAGACATTATTTGTTAATTAGCTTATTACAAGTTAGCTTAAACATACCTATTAGTTACACACATTAAGATTTTTATAATTTGGGTTTTTAGGGGAAGTTAAAATCATATTGTCAAAACAAACGCTACCCAGAAGATTCTATTGCTAAAGGATATTTGACGGAGGAGTGTATGACATTTTGTGCACGATATTTGAAAGATGTTGAAACAAGATTTAATAAACCGACAAGAAATGTTGGGCTCCCACATAATAACTTAGCCGAGACATGCTTATTTGAAAGTTTTGGACAACCAATCGGTAAAGTTGAAGTGTTGGAGTTGGATGACAAATCTTGGGCACAAGCGCGTCAATATGTGTTTTTCCATCATGACTCACTTGAATCATTAATCACGTAAGTTTCAATATAATTTTTTTTTTTAAAATAGTCTTTTAATATTTTTTTCCCCTCAATTTAACACTCTTACTACATATAGTTAGTATAGAAACAACTTGAGAGTTCGTGGACGTTCTCAAAGATCACACTTTCGCGAGCTTGATAAGTTATTCACAAAAACATTTCACGAATGGTTAGGAGAAATTGTGAGTAATGCAAATCATTGCAATTTCATAATGATCACTTTATTGTTTAAGATATAAATTTAAATATAATATATTTTTGCGTATTTCCTAATAGGTTTGGAGTGGAAGAGATGTTAATGAAGAAGTTAAGTGTCTTTCACGATACCTGAATAAGATTGTGAAAAGATATAATGCTTTCGTCATTAATGGATTTAGATTTCACACTAAATCTCGTAAGAGCTTTAGGAAAATACAAAATTGTGAAGTTACTGTTACTTCTTCAACTATAAGCTATGCTAGTGTTAAGGATAAGAATCCTTTGGAGTAAATAGTTGATTATTATGGAATCCTTAATGATATTATTGAGTTGAATTATTATGGCTAGTGGAAGATTATATTATTTTGATGTGATTGGACTGATGTGAATACTGCTAGTGGTATTAAAAAAGATTAGTTCAAATTTACAATCATGAATTTCTCTCAATTAATTCACACTGAACAACAATTGATTGATGAGCCTTGTGTTTTTCATCTCAAGTAAAACAAGTCTTTTATTCTGAAGATTTGAATGATGCAGGTTGGTATGTTGTACTCTGTAACACACTTAAAGACTTGTTTGATATGGGTGATCAATGTAGAGATGATGTTGAACACATAACTGAATGCTTGCCTTTTTGTGATTAAAACTTAGATGAAAATATCCCCAGTACTAGTACAAAAGTTCAATGGGTTCACGAAGATGTCGATGAATACATTTATGAACCATGATGAATACTTTGTATTTAGTAAGATTATTATGTTTCAATTTCTTTGTATATATACTTTACTTTTTTTCTTATTGGTAGAATATTAATTTAAGATGATAAATATTGTAACTTATTCTCAGACTTATATTGTTTACTTAATATTGTTGCAGATAGCACGTCGAGGAGAAGATTGAAGTGTATTGATATTATTAACACAAGTTAAGAAGTAGCAAGGGTTGATGTTTAGGGTGGAACTGGAGTTGCGTCTTTTGATATGCATAATCCCCCTTTTGTGGATTCTAACATAGACATGTCTTCAGGGATTAGGTAATATGCAGTCGATTTTCTTTTGCTTCTAACTTGAACACAGGTATCCTAACCATTTTTAAAAGTACACAATTTACTTCTCCAATTTATGTTCAAAATTTGCTAATTTAATTTTATTTTGCATAGTTGATAATAATGGACAACACAAAACTCGAAATCGTACTACATTGAAAGAATTATGGACATTACCTCGTGATGAGTGCATTATTGTTTTTGAAAACAACGATTAGCAATCAATTGATCCCGAAGCACAACTACTAGTTGTCCTTTTAGGCATGGTTGCTCGGAATTGCATGAAGTTGTCAATTTATTTTGAAACGTCATGTGATGTGACGAATAATGAAAAGATCGAGGCTTTAAACTTAATTGAGGTACTAGTATAACTATCTTACGTCAATAGTTCATTAACCTTGAAATAAATTGTGTTTCCAAACGAACTTTGTAAAACTTTTTTTGTATTTTTTTTTTTTTTGAAAATTCCTATATCATTTGTTCTCAAGTTATTGGGAAAAAAATAAAAAAATTATAAGTATGACTTGAAAAAGAAGTATTTTGATCGAAATATGATCTTATTGTCACATTGCAAAACATAGACTGATTTACAATTTATTATATCATTTTTCTCTTTTTTTTAATTTTTTTTTTCAATTTTTATGAGATATTATCTCTTTTTTTTTTAAAAAAAATGAGATATCATCTCATTCTGAAGTCGATATATTATCTTTACCACTTTATTGACAACCCATAACTTTAACCTTTCTAGCAAGAATATCGATGTATAGTAATTAAGTGAAGAAATGGTTTGGGTTCAAAGCTTGGCCAAGAAATCTAATAAATCAACCCAAATCTTAACCCTCAAATTTAATACATTTAAAATTAGTTCAATGATTACTTTCCAATTGCAATATTGTGGTGAGTCATGCTTTGATTGCTAGATCTAAAGGGGCCAAATGCTAGTTAAGTTTTGCACCTGATTTTTCTCTGGGCCTGCCTGTCTTCATATATGGGAGCTTCGCTATCCTGAGCCATGCCATTTTGGACTTCAGATACCAAGGCTTAAAATCAAAATTGAAAGTTTTTATTGCAATTGACAAAATAAACCTGAACCCCAAAATCCACTCAAAAAATTTGAACTCCAAATTTACCCAAACCCAATTTAATCAAAAAAAAATTTCTAAACTCAAAAAAACTTAAACCCGAACCTGAAAATCTGGAACAATCCAAAGCCGAAAAATCTTAAAACCAAACTCGACCCAAACTCAAAAAAATATGTTAAAATGATTACATATTTCATAAAATCTAAAAAAATAACGATTAACCAAACCCGAACGGATTTAAATTTAAAATGACCTGAATCCAAACAAATCCAAACTCGAAATAATTCGAATCTAGAATAATTTAAACTCAAAATGACCCGAATTTTAATTGTCTTAACCTGAACCAACCCGTTTGCCAGCTCTAGTTTCCACTCCATGATTTATGGAGAGACGAGTGGATGAGCTGGTGGAAAAAATTACAGGTAACAACATCAAGCTCTCTATAACCTACACTTCTATATCAATACTCCCTCAAAAATTTTGCTGCAAGTTCAAACAAAAACTAAAATTGATCAGTAAATACCGTAAACCTCCTTCCCTTTGGGTCTCTACTTGTAAGGGTGGAGTTATGCAGGAAAAATAAAAGAAAAGAAAAAAACATCGTCGGAACGTTCCAAGAGTGCCACTACATCCAAGAAAGAACTCAGACCATTTGAGGGGTTTTTTTTTTTTTTTTAGTTTTTGTATTCCCATTGTTGGCTGTTCTGCAAATCAAGGACTGCATAGGTTCTTGAGATCTTCTTCCTTGGCATACCAGATTGGTATTATCTTTGACACATGGGGATAAAGATCCTTGTATGAATTTCGAATCGTCCCTTCTGCAACTCCCGTAGCAAGTGAAATATCTGCACCCCACACATTTTCTATCATAAGTGTGCATTTTTCAAGAATGATAGTAGCAACTAAATTTTTTTTGAAGACACTATTTTACTTTCTTATTTTTAATGGACAAACACATTCTAAGCACCCATGTGGGGTAATTCAATACTAGAACCTAAACTGCAATAATCAGCACTGTATCAATAAGAAAAATAGGCACATAAAAGTAGCTTGGTAACATCTTATTTTTACTTAACAAGTAAGATGGGAAATATCAAACCTCTAAGAAGCTTCTTATCATCTGAAAGCTGTGTTATAATATAAATAACTGCTGCTGCAATTGATATAGGGCTTCGCCTGCAAAAGTTATGTAAGCTGTTAGCAAATACCTATACAAACTCTAAGTGAACAAAACCATTTAAGAAGATATATATTGATACATATTACATAATAGATATCAGATATCAGATTGTCTCAGTACAACAATCCTGACTCTCAAGTAACAAATTTATTAACAAATCTGCAAGAGCTAAAAGGCAGAACTCCCTAAGTTAAAGTTAGTAACTTCATCTTTCAACCTTCTAAAACGAGCCGAAAAACCAAATGATGGTGGAAAGAACCGGAGAAAACGAAAGAGGGAATGCAGGGGAGGTATGGGATGGGGGTATTCAAGAGAGAGAGAGAGAGAGAGGAGAAGCTTGGAGAAGACCCAGAACAAACTTCTGGTTTTCTATCATATCTTTGCAAGCTGTCGGAAGAAACCACTTATAACATGTTTGCAGGTGTTTGGTAAAACTGATCACCAAATTTTTGGAATTATTTTCAGTTCCATAGCTTCCAAGCAAAGAAAAAAAAAAAAAAAAACAACAACAACAATGAAATCAAAAAGAATTCCATAAGCTTAATATTCACTCGTTCCAAAAATAAGCTTTTAAGTGGTGATAAAGAAAGTTCATTTTTACAGCAAACAAGCAAGATGTTTACTATTATGTTGAAACACACTTTGCAAGAGACAAACAGCGGCAAAGCAACATGATTGATGTGATAAGTCATGGTATAATATCAGGAAGGCGCATAAAATCATTTTTTTCTTTCAGAATCATCAAACTGTCCAATACATGCCAAAGCTAAATGACCAATTTGAATAAACAATTTGGTCAGGGATCTAACTAATCTGCAAGAACATTGAATCAAGAACTGTTAATGAAGTTGAAGCATAACTTTTAAAAAATGAATACCCACCAAGATCCTTATTAACATCTCTATCCCCAAAAGGTTTAGCTTCTCACTCATCAGTACCTCATAATCCACCTCCATAATCATTGTCTTTAAAAATTAAGAGCAATGCAAAATGTCAACCATAATTGTCTTTTAGTACTCATCAGCTTCTTTCTATGTCATTATTCAAACATTCTGATTCTTTCTTAATCATGTTAGTTGATCAACTTAAAATCCCCACTTCCTAATTACACATTCTGTTAACTGGAGAGGTCCATAAAGAATTATCCAAGTCATAGAGGACATTGAACTAAATATTGCTTGAAAGGTAAAGGCATAAAAAGAAATTTCAGTTTAGGCTCACAGCTTCATGATGAAACTAGAATAATAACTACCTTATATCAAACTCCTCCGACTTCTTAACTGCTTCTTGGGCAGCTTTAACTGCTTGATTATTCATACCAAGATTGGAACAAAAACGCCTCTGATAATTAAAGAAATTAATGTTAGTGGCAACCATAATGGTAAGCATAAATGAACAATACACTATTCAAGAATGGAACTGCAGCAAACAACAACACAGTTGTTTACTGAAAGCACTGTTATAGTGTTATACATTTTTTTTTTTTAAAAAGGGAACTCACCATGAAGTCACCAGCATGTATGGTTCCCATCTCCACAGACTGACCAGTCTCCAATCCCAGTTGTTTCACTATGTATTCTTTTGCTCGGCCAATTTCTTTCTTTGTGGCTCCATTGGCGACAGAGCAAATTTCTATTTGAAATCCACAGGTTCAGGGAAGCTCATACACATTAGGAAAGATAAATCACAAAGCATCCAGATGTTAAAAGAATCTTAGGCTGTACCCTTGACAGTGCGTGGCTTGTCCTCTTGTCGACAAGCAATGTATAAGCAAGCAGCCAACAACGCATCCTGATTTCTTCCTCTACTAGACTTCTGGTCTTCCACCTTCTTAAATATCTCATTAGCTCGATCCTTCAGTCAAAAGCCCCATTAATCACATGCACATGAAAATTGCTAAAAGAAAGGAATAATAAAGAATCAAAAGGTCATCAAGCTAAAATTTAAAGTGTAAAGCACAAGATGCTCCTATGAATCAGAAAAGTCTCAATTTAACTCAAACAAATACTTCAAAATAATTTTCTTTTTATATGGTGATTATTAAAAGACAATTATTGAGAATTAGACTAGGGCTTCAGTTGCCAGATGAAGAAAACAAATTATAACTGAAAATGCAGCTAGTTTTAAAAAATAAAAGTTCCTTCTAAAAATTAAAGAAGAAAAGCTTTTAAAAGTGGGGGAAAAGTGAATTTCCAATTCACAACCTCTGATAAGAATTATTCCTGGCACAGTACATTTTTAACAGATTATTTTCCTTTTTATAAAAGCTTTGCTTACAATTAATTATGAAAAAATGGAAAAGATAATATGAGAATTGGATGTTTATCCATTTTCAGAGTGTTAAATGCTCGTTGCTCCTTCACTTATAAAAAGGCATAGTAAAGAAACTATCAGTAGGATGCCTCTCTCTCCCTCTCCCATCCTTGTTACTCAAAACATTTTAAGTTTATACAGAGCATTGTATCCTGGCCTTCTATGCAGTAGCAACTTTCTTTGGTACTTAATCTTTAAGCTTAATTGATAACTGGTACATTTTATGGATAACTTATTGGTTCTTATACAACTGAAATACTACATTTTTATTGGTTATAAAGATAGTCAAATAACAAGTAAATTAATAAATAAATCAAACAATAGTGTATGACTTTCTAGTATCTTTTCCTTATTTATTAATGATACAGATCTTGTTACATATTAGAAGTCTATTTAATCAATCACGCTTACCAACAATTTTATGTATAAACAAGATGCTTTCTTGCCCAGCCACCAACCCGAACCTTATTCTTTTTCCTCATGGTTATGTGAATAGGAGCAAGGGAAGCTTCTTTCCACTCATGCACAGGATTGAAGGTTTAAATTCATAACTTCTTTTTGTTCATGCACAGATTGGGATTCTGAGAGGGAGTTGCAGCAGCTATGGTAATGTTTATATGTATTTCAAGGTTTCAACTCATGCACAAGATTGGAGTTTTAAATTTATAGTTCCTTTCTGCTCATGCACAGATCAGGAAAGGGAGCTGCAGCAGTTATGGTAATGTTTGTATGTATTTGAGGCTTTCAACTCATGCACAAGATTGGAGTTTCATATTTATACCTTCTTTCAAGTTGGCTCACTATCACAAATTTGTCAGTATTTATACCAAAGACATTCTATTTCAAACAAGTCATTCTTATAAAACCTGTCAGGCTACACTTTTAACTTCGTTACAGTTTAGTATTGTCACTGACATGATATAGTCTAGTACATCATAAACCTTTATTTGATCTATGACAGCAATGCCAACTAGTATCAGTAATACATACACATGAAATACTAAAATAATAGAGTAGACCAAGTCTAAGCTCATATGTTAGTCCAACGTAATAGAATGAAACACCATACATGATTCAAATCATATTTACACTGAAATAGGTAGCATACCTTGATCGTTGCGACAAGACCCAACCTGAAACATAAACTTATACAAATAAGTGACATTTCATAGTAAATTACTATCTCTCAAGCATAGAACTTCACTTCATGGAAAAAGGGGAGGGGGAGCGGATAAATATGCAAATCTTTACACCTAAAGAGAACAGAATAGTAATTGAAAGCCAGTATTAAAACTGTTCATAAATCATAAAGTAATCAGATAGATTAAAAACATCAATTCTTTTAAGAAATGCAATCTTAATATTCAGTTGGATTGCATTGAGGTGGATTCAACAGAGAACAGCATAATCATCTAATTCATACAATTTGATACCAGTTTGATTCTGCCTAAGAAAAATAAAATTCAAAAGCATAACACTTTCCAATCAATTCTAAATTTCCTAGAATCGGCCCTCAAACTTTTTCCACAATTTTTCTCCAGTAAAAACAAGTAGACATGCAAAGAATAATTGCATTAAAAAATGTTTCCACCAACAACTGAAGCATCTCTTTTCCCAACTGCCAACCCACATCAGGAAACAAATCAAAATCCCTCAAAAAACCTCTAGGCATTTCCATTAATTTATCTCCAGAAACAATGGACATCCCAAACTCACCTAACTCGTTTAGCTCAATCAAAAAAAAAAACAAAAACTCTAATAATTTCTCCCACGATCCATAACCCTAACATCCATTTTTCCCATTATTTTCCCACAATTTCTGACCATCCAAACAACCTCCACAATACCGAACAAAAAACAAATTACAAAAAATCCATCCAAAATTTTTTTACATACCTCTCAGACATGGTAGCAATAGTCTTAAAAGCGAGAATCAACCCCCGATCCGGATTCGACCCACGATTCTGCCACCGACCCAACGAAGACGAGAGGAAATCTCCAGAAGCACCATTAGGCTTAGCGATAACGGTTGTTAAACCGCCATCCGCCAAAAGCGGGTTGGTGGGACCGCCGACACGGACGGGATCGTTGTCGCCCGACTCGTTGGCGAAGGTTCTCCACTCCGATGTCTCATCGATCGAGTGTGACTCTAACACCAACCCGCACTCCGAACATACCGTGTCGCCGGCCGAGTGGTCGAAAACCACCTCCGTATTCTTCTTGCAGTCTGAACAAAACGCGTCCCCCATCTCTGAGCAGCTAACAGTTTCTCTTTTTTCTGTTTTTTTTTTTTCGTTTTTGTCTTAAATTCTGTTTTTCAAATTGATCCAAACAAGTAAACAAAAAAGGTTGTTAGGTTAAAATCTGCTTTATTATATTTTTATTTGTTGGATTCTATTTTCTGTTTGGTTTGTTTCTCCTCTCTGCCTTTTTTTTTTTTCCTGGGTTTCCAGGAAAATGTGTTTCTCTCGAGCCGAAAGAGAACAACTTAAAAAAGCGATAATTATTTATAGTAGGTTAGGAAAAAAAATGATTTAATACACCCGAGCTCAAGGTAACTTTCATGAAATTTTGTTGTGCCAATAGGTATTTTAATGATTTGGATCAAATTGGGTTTAAATTATTGTTTATAAAATAAATAAAAAAAAAATTTAATTTAATTATAAAATATATAAAATTAAATTAATTTTTTTAATATATATGAATAATAAATATCTTCTACAGAGTCTGAGTAAGACAAAATAAAAAAATTTGGATTGTAATTCGATCTATGAGCAAGTTTACGGCCAATCTATATCAATACCAATTTTAAGTATAATAATGATTATTTATTATATCTAATAATTGATTTAATAATTGATGTCTTTTTTACTTAATTTTTTTAATTTAATTTTTTTGTTCTTAAATATAAAAGAATTATTTGTAAAACTAAAATGGATTATGTATATTTTAAATAAAAACTTATTAAAGCTAAATATTAATACTTTCTTATAATTGGATCAACGATTTGCTTGAATTTATTTTTTCGAACCAATTTAAGAGTGCATCCTCTAACACTAATTCGATATATTTAAATTTTTACTCCTCCAATGCTTTCACAGAAATCAAATTTTTATTGACAATAAAAGAAAATTCATTTCAAATCTAAAAAAATTAATTCTTGTTGATTAATCATATACACTTTTTTTTTATCCCGCTAGCCTTAACCACAAAAGTAAATACAAATTTACTTTTTTGGTTGATAAAAAAAAACAATCAAAATTTTTAAATATAAATTTTATCTTATCTTATAACTACAAATAAAAGTAATCCCGGAATTGAAAATCAATTGGCCTTCAATTGAGGTAGCAAATTGCTCCCTCCATTGCTGAGATTTTGCTTGCCACATGACAAGCAATCATAATTTTTTTAGTTTTTTATAATTATTATACATTGTATTTATATTATTTTTTTATGTTATAATTGTATTAAGATTATTATATATATAACTTTTGACACGTTATTTATAGATTTTGACACATTCATGCTTTCGTATTATGTTAATGTTATTTTTTTACTTTTTATTATTTTTTTAATTATTTTTTATTGATCGTATTATGTCCAAAATTATTAGGTCTAATTAGTACTATTCAAATAACTTTCAATTTTGTGTCACATTATTTTTTGTGTCGTGTTGATAGATTTTGACACATTTGTGCTTTCGTGTTGTATTGTATTTTAGTTACTTTCATGTTCATTTCGTGTTCGAAATTTTCAGGTCGAATTGGCACTATTCTAAATTTTGTATCAAATTCATTTTATATAAATTTCGACATGTTCGTGTATTCATATCGTAATCATGTTATTTTTTCGTGTCGTGTCGTATTTTTAGTTATTTTTCCATGTCATGTTCGTGTGTGACACTATTCAAATAACTCCTAATTTTGTGTCACATGTTGTATAATTATTGGTTCTTTATTTTTTTTTTTAAATAAAGTTATATTATTTTTTGATTTTTTATATTATTGAATAAAAAAATATTGTATTGATAAATTATCGATAACAATTAAAATATTGAATATTAATAGATAATTGTTCAATTGAGTTCAATTTGATTTCAAAAAATAAAATTGGATTAATGAATTAATTTATTTTTAAAATCGGACCTAATTAGCATAGAAATTTAATAGACTACTAACCAAATTTCACAAATTCAAATCGATTCGATATCAATTTTTAAAATTTAAAATTCTTCATTATTTTAATATTATTTTGAATTTATAAATAAAAATATGTGGAAAATCAAATGGAAAATAATGAAACCGAATCAAATAAATTTTTTTATGATCTAAATCGAATACGAAAAAATTTGAACCGAATATTGAATCTCTAATCGATATTTGATTTATTTTTGCACACTTTTTATACTCTAATACTGTCTACTTAACTTTAATCATATGTTGTACAAACACTTTTATTTTGATGCGTACATAATTAAACTATCTTAACATCTTACTCAACGTTCAATATAATTTATGACCGAAGCATCGCGAGATCTAAATACTAGTTTAATATGAAATATTAACTCTAATCATGACAAATGAATTATAAATAACTAAAATTTGATCATCCATTATGCGGATATTTTGAATATATATTTTTTAAAAAGTGAGATGAAGTAACGCAATTAAAATGTGATAATATTTTTTAAAAAATATGCTTTTTTTTTTTAAAATTATTAATATATTTAACTATACTTAAATTTCATGAAAATTTATCATTTAGCTTATAATACCGAACTTAATTAAAAGCATTATATGTAAGATAATACTTGAACATTAATAATAATAATAATACTCCATCAGCTTTAGGTAAATGGGAAGGATTTAGCCATTTAGGTGTGGTTTATACTTTAAATCTGATGATGAGTTTGAGCCGTTGGATTTGGAGGATCAGCGAAAAGATGATTGTTTGAATGGGTGAGATTAATTGCGGCTTTTGAGGATAAGTAGAGAAGGCGTGAGTCTTTGGAGGGTGAGGGGGGTGAGAGGAGTGACTAGTGAGTCGGTTACGGTAGGAAAGGCACGAATAGTGTATGCTATGCTTGGTTGGAAAAATATGTCGTGTTTGGAGACAGGTGGAGTATTGTTTTAAACTGGGATAGAGGAGTTGTTTACGATGTTTGGTGGAGAGAATTTATTTTGTTGATTCAACGTTGACGGCGTGTGATGTTAGGCTGTCAGGTGTTTGGAATATATATATATATATATATATATATATATATATATAACAATTAGGGCGGGCAGGGCAGCATGTTAGGTGTGCCAAGATTTTGGGCAGGAAAAAGGATTTTTGTTAGAAAAGACAGATATGATATATGAGGATGAGAGGAGTCTTCCTATGCTGTTGGTTTTGCCAAAGGCTTTATATTCTTAATTGATTGATCCCAACCTTCAGTTGGTACCCATGTGAAATTTTGTTCCCGTCTGTCTTGTATGCTAATAAGCTGCTTTATATGTCCAACAGGAAATTTTACCCCTCTCGCTCAACTCACAAACTTTTGTAAATACGTTAAAAAGAAAAAAAAAAAAAAAAAAAGTGAATAATCAATAGTAGAAAAAGTTAAAATTGATTTCATTATACTAATTCATATAAAATTATTCAACGTGAACGGTCAATCAAAATTTTATCTCATAAATCACATATTAAGAAAATACTAATTAATCTATTTATCAGTTTAAAAAGTCCACAAAATATCAAGAAAATGTGAATAATTTTATCATAATTTTATAATAACTTTTCTAATACATCTAATCTCAATTTTATTAGAGTTAAATTTTCTATTCAATATAAAATTCAATTAGTAGATTTTGGATTATGTTTTATATTGGGTTTTGCTAACGAGTGCCCTTAGGGCACTTGTTAAGGTTAGTTAATATACTATTTATAGTAATAATATTGTATTAAATACAAAAGTTGACAACTTTATTCATCATTTTCGATGCATTGGATGGAGATATTACTATATATAGTAACCTTAACAAGTACCCTTAGGGCACTTGTTAGCAAAATCCTTTTATATTTTATATTTTTCTTGTCCAACATAAGATTCAAAGATGAATTAAATATTTACAAATTTTAATATATAATAAATTATTAAATCTTTATTTTTGTTTTATCTTCGGTTTTATCCAAAAATATATAAACGAACATACAAATCGAAAACAAGATAAAAAGCTATTTATTTGCTTCTAAAAATTTAAATCAAAAGGAAAAATCTGAACTTTCATTATAATATAAAATCAAAAATAATATAAAACATACTCGAACTCGAACCTGAAATAATTCGAATCCAAAAAGGCTCAAACCTAATAAAATCCAAACTTGAATAACCCGACCGAACCCACTCACGATTTTTGAGAACAAAAGTTATGTTTCACCGCAAACGCAATATTAAACGGGTAAAAAAATTTGACTTTTGCGATTGAAATAATGATTTGACAACTCAAACAAAAAAATGGAGTTTTTGAACTTTAGAAGCTGACTTTTGGATAAAATAATTTTAATATCTTTACATCTCTAAGTTTTTATAGTTTTATTATTTTAAACATATCAATTTTTGATATTTTAATTTCTTAAAGTACTTTTTTCACAACAATATCAAATACTTAAAAATTTTTAAATTATATTTTTTTTATCACACCATTTAAACATATTGTTTTTCAATTCAAATTTTCTCTCACTCAAATTTTTTTCAACAAAAATACTAAACTAGCCTCAATCAATTACCACTTCCAAAAGCTAATTTTGATGGTTGCAATTCTTTTTTAATAGACATCTTTACGGTTTTAGTTGATTATTATTATTATTTTTGGGGAGAAACCGGTGCAACTAGAAAAGCTTACAAACAAGGTCTAAGCTCAGCAAGGACCTAAGCTAAGAAAAATCCCAGCGACCAGGCCAGGCCACCATTATATATAAAAGTAGGCGAAGTAATGAAGTGGTAGAAGCCTAGCCTAACAACAAAATCTAGGTTCATGCTACGTTGTAATAGGTGTGTCAAAGAATGTGTTTGATTTTTTAGTCGTGATAAATAATTAAATATGATTAAACTTACATGCACGAATTCAAGGAGTATAGAGGTGATAATTAGACGGGTTAGGACGGATTTGGATCGGGTTTATTTGAATTTGGATTCGACTTCATTTGGATTCGGATTTGATTGGGTTCGGGTTTGTTCGCGTTTGGATTCAAGTTTGTTTTACATCATTTTTATTTTATATTAGATATAATTTTTTTTTTACATAATTTAAATATTTACTTTTAAAAATAAATTAAATATTTTATTATTATTTTAAAAATATTTTATTATTATAATATGATATTTTTAATTATATTTATTTATTAAAATCAATATTTGTTAGCACCAAATAGAAGTGCTCATGGGCTGGGCCGGGCTGCGGCCCAAATTCTTTTTGAATTCTTTGCCCAAGCTCGGCCCTAGGTCGGGTCGGCCGGCTCATATTTATTGTTCATTATATTAAAAAAAATATTTTTTTTATTTTTTAATATATTTTTATAATTAAAATTAAATAAAATAATATTATTATAATACAAAAACACTGTTCCGGGTCGGGTCAGATCCAAAATATCCTGTCCAGACCCGGCCCAATACGAGCCGGACCGGACGGGCTGCCCGGTTCGTGAGCAGGTCTAACACCAAAAGAAAATAAAATTAATTTTTTATATAAAATAAAATTTTAAAATAATTTATTATAAAAATATGATATATTATAAATTAATCATATTAATATTTAAAATAATTGATTTGATGAACTCGAATTTCAACATGTAAATACACTATAATCTATATTCATTACAAAATAAGAGACTTTTAAGGACGAATCTTGGCATTGAACTTTGAGGCCTAAACGGGCTTTGACTATCTATTTACAAGTAATATTTTATGTCAAAAAAATTTCACATTTCTAAAATTTTCATGAGTTTAGAATATTTATATAGTGGATTTATCAAGATATGGGACATTAAAGTTATAATTACAAAATATAATTTTATTTTTGATAAAATTATTATTTTATTATATATATATAATATAAATTAAATTTTAATTAAATTATTAAAAAAGAGATTAGAATAAAATTGATAAATAAAGTTCTTACTTTATAAAAAAATTATTTAATTACAATTTGATAATTTTTATTTTTAGTATTAAATTTCGGTTCGGGTTCGGGTCGGGCTCGAGTATTTTCAGGTTCGGGTTTTTTCGGGTTCGGATCATTTCGGGTTCGGGCCCTTTCGGGTTCGGGTAATTTCGGGCTCGGGCCATTTCAGGTTTGGGTTTTTTCGAGCTCGGATTTTTGACTTTTTGGTCAAATCGGGTTTGAACGGGTTCGGATTTTTCTGGACGGATTTTCGGGTTCGGGTTCATTTTGCCACCTCTAATATTTTCCAAAAAACTAGGAACCTTTATAATTCACTTTCTTGAAATCATCTATCACCTTATATAAAAATAAAAGTTTAAATATAAAAAAAAAAAATCTTTAATAAAAAATTAAATAATCATCCAAATTTTTATTATTTTATTATAATAAATTGAGCTCTCAAACAATTATTTTTATTTAATTGAACTCTCAAATATTTAATTTCATCCCGTTGAATCATCAAATATCTATTTTCATTAAATTGAACGAAAATAGGCGACAACCATTAACTAATTTCCATCCAATCAAAAGTTTAATTGGGTAAAAATAAATGTTTGAGAATTTAATTGATTGCAATAAAATGATAAAAGCTTGGATGATTATTTAATTTTATTTCAAAACTTTTTTTATATTTAAAAAAAAAAAACTATATTGGATACCCTCTTAACCAAGCTAAGGAGATTTTGATAGTTTATATCTAAATTATGT
The DNA here is from genome assembly GCA_030761205.1 of Fremontodendron californicum. Lineage (NCBI taxonomy): Eukaryota > Viridiplantae > Streptophyta > Magnoliopsida > Malvales > Malvaceae > Fremontodendron > Fremontodendron californicum. Next base: position 30,545,106 of record JAULJL010000005.1, read on the forward strand.
ACCCAAGTTTTGACTATTACTAATTACTTCCAAAGAGCTCAAATATATTGCTTTTATGATTGTTGAGAATTATTTGTAGGGTTTATATATATGAATATGACTCATCCTTGAGCTCTTGTTTTGATATACGTTCTTAAAGATAGGCAGTTCGATCGACAATCTTGTAATCTTCCACTGGATTTACAACACTTAATACTAGAGTTTTGAAAATTAAGACTTCATTTTATTAATGCTTTTACTATTTGTTTTTGGTTTTTTATGTATCTTTTATTTTTTACTTTTTCTTTTGATTCATTTTTTTGCAAAATAATAAAAGCATATAGTAAAAATATCAATCAAACAAAACCTAGAATAATTAATCTACCCTAGAATTTTGTTTTATTTACCATCCAAAAAAGAAAAATCCATTAAATCTTATCTTCTTTTTTTTTTTTTTTTTTTTTTTTTTTTTAAATCATAGTACAATTACACTTGCTCTTACGTCTTACATGAATGTCTCCATATATTGCTTTGCAGTTGAATTGACTAATCATATTGGTTGTTTTCTCAAATTGTTCATTTTTTTTTTGTTTATTGCTATAAGATAAATCAGTCATGATAGCATGACAATCACCTTCAAATGTGTTTGAAGAGTACATCAAATATAAACTTTTGAAATTAATATATATGTTATAATCTATTCAAAACTTGTGCTTTAGTTGAGTTTAAAGTTTGTTTTTCATTCAAAAAGAATTTGTAAAATCTCAAAAATTTAATCCTCAGGCATAAGGTTAAAGTTAGAAACTTTTAACTTGAAGATGTCAAATCAAATTTCATAAAATATATTTAAATTAGTAAATTTTCATATTTATGAGTTATGAATAGACTTGTCCAAGGTCAGATAGCCCACTCGGCTCGACAAACTCGGTTCATATTGGGTCGGTGCTGAATAAGGTTTTTTTAATTCGTGTCGATCCGGCCTGACTCTGTCCGAATTAAATAAATTTTTTATTTAGAATTAATTATAATATATATAAATATTAATATTAATATAAAAATAAAAATAAAAAATATTTTTTAATAATTTATGAATAGTAAAACGGGCTTAGGAACCGGCTCGTTCTAAAATAGGCTTGGGCAAGATGAAAAATTTTTCGAGCCGCGGCCAGATCCGACCCATAAACGGGTCTAGTTATGAATGATAAAAGATAAAATCGAAACCTCAAGTCCTCACCATAGAGATGTCCATGGTTATGGTTTAGGCCTTTATCATCTGAGTTAGGTTTAGGCCTTTTGGGTGTGTATGGACTGAAAAATGGCGTTTGGAAGGTTTTTGCCCCCATGGTATTTCATGGGGCCAACAGTCAATCTGTAAAGATGGGCCCATAAAGTTTGCTTGGTTACTTTGTGCGTGAACTCTCGCCCATCCCTAACCTAATTTGGGCTGATGGCACAATCTGAAATGAGATCAGCTAGTGCTCTCCTCCATGGGAGAAGGCGAGAAGCTTTCTCTTTAATTTGGTGGCTATTCCAAATACAATAATATGCTGAAGTTACTAGCACTGAACCCAAAAGACAATCATGAACCTGACTGAATTGAAAGGTAAAGTCTAATTGCGTATCTGAATATTTTTATCCTTAAAACCAAAATTCAAACACTTTAAAACGAAGAAAGTACATTGACACCATACTAATATTTAACCTAATGGGAGATATTAAGAGTGAGCAAAAAGTCGGATAACCGCATAAATCGATTGAAACTTAAGTAATTCGATTTGTTTGATTTCGATTTAGGTCGATTAGTTTATTAGGTCGGTTTGCGAATTTTTTATTTTTAAATCGAATCAATTGAACAAACGACACTTAATTAAAAATAATAATATTATTTTTATTTAGACCCAAATTCAATTAACAATTTAACTTAATCCAACTCAATCTAACCCAAAATTAAACTAACCCAACCCAACAACTCATAGCCCAAACAAATAAAAAACTCATAACTCAAACAAATTAAAACCCACAATCTAAACAAATCAAAATCGAAAAAATCGACCAAACTGAACCAATTAAATTTGGTTCGGTTATTTCTATTTTGAAATATTTTTTCAATCAGTTCGATCAGTTTTACAATTTTATTCGATTTTAAGAAATTTGAAATCGAACCGACCGAATGATCACTTAGGAGATATAGGAGAGAGACATAAAAAGGTAATCCTAAAAATCCGGGGGAACATGACTGGAATAACAAAAACAAACCAAGACTATGCTTCATCTGGGCGGGCATGCAATGTGTATCCTATCTTTCACGATCTTGAAGTCTCCAAAGAATTAAACAATTTCAGGTTTCTTTACCGATCGAGAAGGGAAGACCACGCGCGCATCTTCAGAATCTCAGTGTATTCCATTTGATGATCCTTATCGTTGTACCTTTTTTTGGAGATGGTGGAGGACTTCCATGGAAATCATCATCATAAATTCACCTCTGCAGCCACAGCATGGTAATAATCCTGCCTCTTGCACCTGAAAACTTCCACATAGCGGCGTCCCATGCATTTTTTGTCGACCTCTTTGCAAAGCAAACTCAACCTGTTTTGTCGTCCAGAGAACCTTCCATGCATTCTTGTTGACCAGCAAAGAATTTGAAAATATCAATATCAGTGCAGTTGAAAGGGAGACCCCTGAGACGTACCACAGGAAAGGGAGAGGTAAGTTTGATAGCTGCTCACTGCGAAGTAGGGATTTGATTCCATCATTCTTTGTCTCTTTGACCCGACCTCGTACCCGTCCGAAACCCCCTGCTTCCCAACATTGCCCTTCAATTATCCATACCAAATAGCAAAAATAATCCCTCACTAAACCCGTTAATAAAACCAAACCCAACCCACACTTCCCGAACACCTAATCTCTTAAATTCCTACATTTATATATATTCTAAAAGCATTTTCGATATTCATCAACCCTCCTTAAAATAATAAACATAAAACAAATAAATCATGTGTTAAAGTAAAAATCATGTGGCACTAGTTATTCTTCCAAATAGTTTGGTTTATAAAAAATAGGGTTCTATTTTTATATCTTACTCAAACACTTTCATTGCCAGCATGAAGATTAAGAATCATACTCGCACCTATAAACTTCTCAATTTTGATCTAAACCTGAAAAATTCGCTTAATTTATTCGAACCAAAACCCAACTCAATCAAATTTGATAACAAAAAGTCCAACCCGAACTCGAAAATAACACATACCCGAATTGATCCGAACTCGAATGACTAAAAAAATTAAACCGAAATGACTTAAACGTAAATTAAGTATAATTTTATTTAAAAATTATTAATTTAATAAAAATAATAAATATAACATAAATTATTATTTATTTTAATCTTATAACTTTAAATTATCTTTTAAAATCATTTTTATTTACTATTACTTATGATTAAAAAATAAAAAATATTTCTATTATAATTGAACTTTAATTTTTTTTGATTATTAATATATATTAGAAATAAAATTATTTATTTTTTTATTTTGAAAAAATAATTAAATAGATTGATAATAATCATTTTAAACCAAGAAAAAATAATTAACAATAATTAAATAAAACTAATTATAGCACATACTTTTAAACATAAGAACAAAATCATTACTTTTAAAGATAGCTAAAAAAATGATACCTAAAAATCAAGTAAAAACTAGATTGTAAACATAATCATACATGTAGTTATACATAATCAAAATATTCCAACTTACAAGATTTCGAATTATAAATGTAGTAAAAATTAGATATGTGTATCTTATTATAATGATTTGTACCCTACGTTATAATAATATCTTATCATGTGATATATAATAAATTAATCTCTTATTATTATACATGTTATTTAAAATAAATGTTATTTTTAGTTTCAAATTTATAATTTTTTATCATACAATTTAGATTAGTTTGGTCAAAAACCATAATGTTGGTCCATTGAACGATACTTGTTACTAAATTTATATAATTTTTTTTTTTTATAAAAAATTACAAAGAGAAATATTTATATATGTATAATCATATATGTATATATTAATAGATTAGATTTATACATTATACAAAAATATCATGTATGTCAATATATTAAGAATTGCATATTTACTTACTATGAAATTTTTATAATTTAATTTAAAAATTATGTTTAGAATTTAAAAATATTAAGCATAATTAACTAATTTAATTTATAAATATTTTTTTTATTATTTTGATAAGCATTTATTATTAAATTTTATTAAATTTTTTTTTTTTGCTAAGCAATATTTAACACTTGACGATCAGTTCATGCGATCCAACTTACACAGCAGTGCACTTTCTACCAGGTTATTATATTATTTTACATAATAATTATACCATGGGATGGTATGACAGGTGAAACAACTTCACTTTTTATTCTAGACATTTAAAAAGGGTTTTTCCCCAGGAGAAAAGTTTTTTCCAGCCTCCATGATGCTTCTATGATGCGCTCTCTTTGCCCAAAAGCACTGATTCTGATATACTCTGCACCAGCAGGACCAAAACCAAAACCAAAACCAGATCCTGGTACTGTTATTATACAAGTCTTCTCAAGAATTTCTGCGAATACATTCCATGATTTTGAACCTGGAAAATGCACCCAAACAATATGGGGCATTGACACCGCCATAAACCTTTAGACCAAGAGAGGCAAAAGTGTCTACCAATATCTTCGCATTCTCCGTGTAGTAGTCAATCACTAAGCGGATAACCTGGAAATTTTATTATATTTGATAATTAAATTTTTATATAAAACTCTTAAATATAATTGAATTTTAGTAGTAAATCATTTTAAATTCTAAGATTGGTTCATTTGATAAAACTCTTAGTATTAAGGGTTGCTTGTGATAACTTTATGAAATAAAGTAAATTTACCATATTTTGTACATTCAAATCGGCTAAGTTCTTGAAGTTTTATTCAAAATTAATTATTTTTATATTATTTTTATTTATTTATTTCATGTTTAAATTAGTTATTAATTTAATTTTTTTATATTTTTGTAGGTCCAAAGCGAGAAGGAGCTTCGAGGTGCGAAAAGACGAAAAAAGGTGTAAAGCAAAACAAGAGCAGATTTGACATCCGGAACTTGATGTTAGGAAAACATGATCTTAATGCCTTTATTTAAGAAAACGTCCATCTTAATTTTTGAAACTGATTCTTAAAGCTTTCCAACGGTATGTTACTCGCTCAAATCGCATAAGATTTGGTCATCCAAATCAGCTGAGAAAGTTCAAGAAGACGGTAGAGTCAACATGGAGCAAAGAGAGGGGCTGGCACTCCAGCGCCAACCCGACAGTATACTCGGTGCCGCGGAACCAGAACATGCAAAAAAGAAAAGGCTAGTTGTTACTTGCACGTGGAGTTTCTGCTTTCAAGCTTTTGAAACTCTATAAATAGGATCTTTTAAGGCTCAAATAAGCACCTAATTTGTCTTAAGGAGAGCAACCACCAAAAGTTTACAAGAAGCAAGAGAGATTTTAGAGACTTGAAGATTGAAGTCCCGGCAAACCTTAATTTTCTCTTTTCCTTTACTCTTCTTTTTTCTTTATTATAATATTTATGATGGTGAATTAAACTCTTTTATTTATTGTTTTCAATGTTTAACATGAATTAAATTTCTTTTTCTAGGATTGTAATGGAACTCAACATGTAACTTGATTTAATGATATTTGAGTTGTTTATTCAATCTTGTGTTTAATGCTTCTAATGGCTTGGCCACCAATTAGATTGATTTGGTAAACTAAATACAACTTGGAAAAGGGAGTTTAGTGTTAGACATAGATTGAATAACATATGTTTCAAATTCATTTATTATGAAGAATTGAGTTGCACGTAAGGTAGAAATATACTTACATGTCACATGTAATCAATTTTAGAGTCTAAGCTTAATGAGATTCTCTTTAATTTAATTTTCATAGGAATATAGTTAATTGGTTAAGAAAGATATTTTTATAATACCATCGAAAGATACTTATAAATAAATGAGAGTTCAATAGATATTAATCTTGAATTGTTCGAGAAATTTATGTATGAAATACATAATATCCCTAATGCATCAATCTTTGGAATAGTGGGGGTAAAAGAAAAAAAGAATTATTCCTTATAAAGTCTCATATCTAGATAGCATTGTTATTCACAACAAAAAGATTGGACATGAAATCCTTAATAGACTTATAGCTCATTGAATAGAGTGATAAGTAAAAAACGAAGTTGTGAATACTCTTGATAAAGTCTAATTATGCAAGTAGAGAAGTCAGAGGCCGCTTCTTAAGGATTTTCAGTTAATCCTAGAGTACTTGTTACACAGGATAAACCGAAGGCCCATATATTAAATTACGCTGCCTTTTGGAGGAACACATGAACCAGTGTAAAGTGTAAATATGTTTCCATGTGTCTCATATTCAATCTAAATATTAAAGCCTTGGCCACAAATTAGACATACACTTTACGTAAAAACCAATTTGCATATTATTTAGGATGCAAACACTTGCATTATTAGGTAATAAACGAGGGATTGTTGTATATATTATCAAATAATCAAATGCTTCCAAATAATTCTAAGTATTTTTTGCTTTTTAACAAATGTTGGAAATCATATAGATTGTATGTTTTATGAATTAAGTGTGTTTGAAGAAAAAAATTGTATTTGTTTGGGATGATTATTCATTCCAAGAGTGATGATTCTTCATCCAATAGTTGGCTTTTCGTGAAGGAACATTCATTCCAAAAGTGATGATCCTTCATCTAATAATTGACTTTTAATGAAAATGTGTATGTAACACTTATTAGTGTTTATAAATACCTTCATTTACACTAAAATCATTAATCTTTTACATTCAATTACTCATTCTCTCTCACTCTCAAATTTTTTGATTTTAGTTCAAGTGTGTTTAAGAAAAACTTGAAGTGCAATCCGATTTTTCTTCTTATTAGCATTATATCCTGAGAATAATATTTTCAAGAATTCATTTACACGTAAGTGGAGAAACTATTTTTTTTAAGATTGTCGCAACCTAAGAAATAACGAGTCTCATCGCAAGACTTTATTATTCGTTAAGCGTGACATTAAAAAAAATCGAGGAAAAGTTGACTTAATTTCTCTAAAAAATGAAGGTTTTGAAAATGACCTTGAAAAAGACATGGAGTCGCCACCAATCTTTTTTAGCTATGTGTGATCGGCCACCTATTAAAACCGGTTTTATAAAATATTTTAAATTTAATTAAAACATTTTAAAAACCAATTTTAAGTCTGCGTTTTAAACCAGAGAAATCAAAGAAACGGGTTCGGGACTCGATTACGTATGGGGAAGGATTAGCACCCCCAAAACGCCCGTATAAAACGGTACCTTATTAATCCTGTGTTATCTCAAATCTCGGTGTAAAGTTGGTTTTAAATTTAGTATTTCAAGTAAATTCCCAATTTAAAAAAAAACAATTCCATTTTTAATTGAAAATGATCCTGAATTTATAAATTCAAAATTTTCCTATATTCGCCAACAAACGTGGCAAAATATAGAAATTTTTATTAATTTTGGAAAACTTTCCGAATTATTCTCCTTTTAAAGAAGATATTCCGTTATTAATAATAATTGATGATATCCTCTCCAGCAAACTCGGCAGAGAACTCATGAATTATTTTAACTCGGGAATGTCTTTATTTTATTGAAAGTCATTATCCTTTTTTGAAAACATTTAAAAGAAATGAATATGTATATGCATAACATAAATAAAATGACATAGCAAAATTTAAATAATATAATGTAACCTAAATGATATGACATAATTTGAATGCCTTAGCATATTCTAAATGAAATAAAATATCCTAAGTTATATGACATATTCTAAATGAAATGAAATGACCTAGGTAGCATAATATATGCTATATGAAATGTAATATCCTAAGTCATATGATATATTCTAAATGAAATGTAATATCCTAAGTGACATAATATATCCTAAATGAAATGAAGTGACCTAGGTAATATAATATATTCTACATGAAATGAAATGACCTAAGTAACATAATATATTCTATATGAAATGACCTAAGTAACATACATATTCTATATGAAATGAAATGATTTAAATGACATAACAAATATGAATGATATAACATATAATTTAAATGACATGGAATATAAAATAATGCTATCATATAATATGCATGAAAATAAAAATGAAAATAATAATGCATGAACATAGTATATGCTATATAATATAACAAAAAAAATAATTAAATAAAAAGCATAGGATATCATGAAATATTCCAAATCATATAATAAACAATATAACATAACTCAAAATCATAACAATATCATAAAAATTATCATAGCAAAAAATCACATATTATATAAAATGCATGAATATGGAAAATGCAATGCATGAAAATGTATTTTCTCCTTTAATTGAGGAAATCCGTATATCTAAAAAGATATCTGGCTACCTTAGGAAAATATGTCAAATTAAATATTCTAAAACCAAAATACTTTGTGATTGTTTGAAAACAATTTTGAAAAGCTTAGATTAAAAATAAAAACTGGACTAAACCCTTTCTTAAATGGCTCTAATTTCCTAAGTTTAAAATCCCGGACTTGACCACCCTTAACCTGAGAGTTAAAAAATCATTTTTAGAGTTTAAAAAGGCTTAGAAACTACCCTAAGTCAGTAGCTAACCTTCTTAATCAGCCCCCCCTAAGTAACTTAACCAAAACAGAAAAATGATTTTTCTTTTAATTCAATTCTGACTCCACTGTCCAGTTTTAAGCCACGATTTTTTACCCTATTTCTAAAAATTCAAAAAATTCTGAAAAACATACTGGAGACTCAGGACATGTAAAACTACACGGGAACAAATCAGCTTAATTTTCTGATTAAATATGAACTCTCAAAAAATTCAGAAAAGTACGAGTACTGGGTGAAAAAACTGTTTTGCCAAAATACATTTTTGCCTTTGATAAAATCATTTAAAAATCAAAGTAAAAATATTTAAGACTCACAAAATGATTCACAAACAGTAGCTAGGACTTTTTGAAAGTTAGATAAAAATTGGCTAAGCAAAAAAAATCACAAAGGTAGAATAATCAATTTGACAAACTTTTAATTTTCCACAAGTGTGCTCAAGAGAGCATGACTTTGAACCATTAATTGGCCTAAGTCATTAGTCAAGTGGCATGAACATGAAATGCATGAAAAAATACAGCAAGTATAGTGCATGAAATGCATGAGTTTAAACCTAAATGTCATGAAAAAATGCATGGCATTCATATAGTGACCTAGACCTAAATGAACTTGCATGGCATTTAATGCAACCTAGACCTAAAATGCATGAACATGCATGGCAAATAAACCAAACCTAATAACTAAAATATGCATGGCATTTTCACAAACACAAAGCATGCTTAAATCAAAAACTCAACCAAATATCATGCAAATGCTAACTTATCAACTAACATGGCAAGAATGCACATATAATGCAAAAATTCAAGGAGTGGCCGAATGGCCTATGTAACTAACAAACATGGCATTTTCACAAACACTTGGTATACTAACATGCAAAACTAAATAAAATATCATGCAAAGGCAAAACCTACCAACTAACATGGAAAAAATGTAACACACAATGCAAAACACTTGGAGTAGCCGAATGGCCTCAAGCTCCAATAAGCATGGCATTTTCACAAACACTTGGTATACTAACATGCTCAACTAAAATATAACACTCAAAACATGCAAACACAAAGTAGAAATACTAAAACCAAACAAGCATTTTCACAAACACTTGATATACTAACATGCTCAACTAAAATATAAAACTCAAATCATGCAAAAACCACACAAGCATTTTCACAAACACTTGATATACTAAATCTAAAACACCAACAAATTTAAACATCATGAAAACAGAAAATTAAAAATGCAAGAACATGATATTTAAATCATAAATGGAAACAAACAAAGCAACCAAATTAAAATATAACTCAAGTATATGAAGTAAAATAACATTTAAAACATCAAGATCAAAGAAAATAACATAAACAACATGATAAAATAAACCAAAACAGCAACATTAATAAAAACTGTAGGCCATTCGGCCATGGTGAGAATATTGTAAAAAAAAATGTAAAAAATATATTTAAGAAAGAGATGAAGAAAGAACTTAAGAAGAACAATAAAAAAAACATTTATTTAAAAAGGAAACTCACCAAATAGTAATCAAAATAGCAAAAAAAAGAATGAAAAATCAAGAAAATGCAAGAGTTGGTGCTCAAGAGCAACCTCAAGAAGCTATATTTCAAGCTTTATCTCTTCAAACTTTCCTTTCTTTTCTAAACTTTTCATTTTTGCTTTCAACCAAAGAGAGAAAAACCAAGTAAAAACCAAGAGAACTCAGCAAAAATCAAGTGTGAAAAAATCTGAACCTCCCCCCAAGTGCTGGCCGAATGGTCCTCTAAATCCTCAAGGATGTTGTCATTTTTTTGTAACCAATTTTCCATCAAATGGCTAATAATTCAAGGTGAAAAATTCATGAAATTATCACCCTTAGATTAGCATATCAGCTGTCCCAAATTAAAGTTGTTCAAGAATAATGTTGACACTCTCTCTTGGCCTATGTGGCTTAATCACCATGGCTTGATCAAAGAGAATCTCTAACTAACTCTTAATTTTTAGCCATTTGATTGAAAAATCAGAAGCTTCCTCCTTCCTTTGGGCCTTGGCAGGCCAGCACTTCTCTTTTCCAGCCCAAGTCTGATTTTTTGAAATGCCCAAAGAAGGCCTTTTCTGTTGCTTAGGTGAAATGACCTTTTTGCCCCCCGGATGCAAATAAATATCATACGGACTCCAAATTCAATTTTTATTTTTTTAATACTTCCAAAATAATAAAAAATTGAGTTCTGGAAGTTTTCAAAATTATCCGAGTCCGTTTGCTATTTATTTGGATTTTTTCTTCTAAAAATGCCATTTTTATGCCCCTACATTTTACCATTTTTTAAACGAGCTCCAAATCAATATTTTTCTTCACCAATATCTTCCAAATAATTTAAAAGTGTGATCTGGAAGTTTTCATAATTTTTGGAGCTCATTTGGTATTTTTTCGGGATTTATCGGCTTGAATTACTGCATAGGAGCTCGGGATTTGGCCATTTTGCAAACGAACTCTGAATCAAGATTTTATTTCTCCAATCTCTTCCAAATAATTTAAAATTGAGATTTGAAAAATTTTAGAATTCTTGGAGTACATTTTCTATTTTTTCGGGATTTATCTTCTTGAATTATTGCATAGGAGGTCCGGGATTTGGCCATTTTGCAAACGAACTCCGAATCAAGATTTTCTTTCGCCAATCTCTTTCAAATATTAAAAATGATATTTGCAAAATTTCAGAAGATTTGGAGTTCATTTGCTATTTTTTCGGGATTTTCCTTTTTTAATTACTATATAAGAAGCCCGGGATTTGGCCATTTTGCAAACGAACTCCGAATCAAGATTTTATTTTTCCAATATCTTCCAAATAATTTAAAAATGAGATTTGAAAAATTTCAGAAGATTTGGAGTTCATTTGCTATTTTTTTCGGGATTTTCCTTCTTGAATTACTACATAAGAAGCTCGGGATTTGGCCATTTTGCAAACGAACTCCGAATCAAGATTTTCTTTTGCCAATCTCTTTAAAATGGTTTAAGAATGAGATTTGCAAATTTTTAAAATTTTCGGAGTTCATTTGCTATTTTTCTCACATTTTCCAATTTTGCCTTTTTGCCTCCGAAACCCGGTTTTGCTCGAAACAAGTCCGATTTTCAGATTTTCTTCAAGCTGAGCCTTAGGCTATCCCTTTTTAATCATTCCTCACCCATTGGGGGCTTTTTTCTTACCAATTCGGGCCATTTCTATGATTCCTCCTGATTTCACCGAAATCCACTAAAAACCCTAATTCTCGGTTTTCTCCCGGATTGACTTTTCTTTCGGTTTTTCTTGCAAGTGGCTTCTCCATTACCCGTAGTCAGTGCTTATATTTCATTTGGAACCTTCAATTTCGACCAATTTGATCGTTTAAGCACTTTTCCCCAAATTTCTCGGATTAGGGTTTCCTTTCTACTGAATCTCCAAATCCCAACTTCCGAACTCTATATCTTTCAATGTAGACCTTGGATTATCAAAATTCCTTCTCCATTTTTCAATTGAACTTAAAATCTTGATTTTGAAAGTGGGTTGACTTTTTAAATAGTTGACTTTACGGGGTTGATACTTTTTTTTTAGTTTGACTTTTTATGCTCGCCCTCTTAAACTAAGTCTCAGAGTACCACCTGCATGATGAAAAAAAGTCTTTTTACATTCCGAAACCTCAATTAGGAAGAAAACATACCTGTTTTAGTGGTCCGGACAAAATTAGGTGTTTACAGCTGCCCCTCTTTGGCTATTGCTGAGAATCAGGAATCAGGTAAAGATAAACAAACACTAATTTTGTACGGTCAGTGAAATCACATGTGAAGGAAAGGGAAAGGGGTTTCTTTTTCATTATTCTATCATTTTTCAATCATTCATTTTTTTTTTGAAAAAGCTGTAAATTGAAGATTTGTCCTTAAATTGAATTCCCTGACTAATCAAGGCTCGACCCGTCTTAAGGAAACGGATTCAATTTTCAAAAGAAAAAATTGTGTCCGAAGATCTTAAAAATGGTACCCGAAGGTCTTAAAAAAAAACTGGTGCCCGAAGGTCTTTAAAATGGTGCCCGAAGGTCTTTAAAACTGGTGCCTGAAGGTTTTTAAAATGGTGCCCAGAGTTCTTAAATAATTGGTGCCCGGAGGTCTTTAAAATGGTGCCCAGAGGTCTTAAAAAAACTGGTGCCCGGAGGTCTTTATAATGGTGCCTGGAGGTCTTTAAAATTGGTGCCCGAAGGTCTTTTAAAACTGGTGCCCGAAGGTCTTTAAAACTGGTGTCCAAAGGTCTTTAAAACTGGTGCCCGAAGGTCTTTAAAACTGGTGCCTGAAGGTCTTTAAAATTGGTGCCCGAATGTCTTTAAAATTGGTTCCCGAAGGTCTTTAAAACTGGTGTCCGAAGGTCTTTAAAAACTAGGATTTTGAAAATATCTTGACGACGGTCTCAAGGCTCAACTCGTCTGATAAACAAAATGAATTTGATTTAAAACAGAAAGAAATACCTTGATGGTGATCTCGGAGTCTGAATATTTTGAGAAGCAACACGATTTCTCTTTGGGGAAGTCCAAGTTTCCCTGATTTCTGCACTGTTAGCTATATGCAATGATAAGAATGTCATGCTTTGCAAATGCTTGTATGTTTCCTAAAATAAATGCAATCAAATGATTGTGCCATAATTTTTAATCCATGGTTTCTTTGAGGTTCACAGATTATATGACTTTAGGACAGAGTCTTCAATTGTTCATTGATACCCCACTTAAGGAATTCTTCACTCAAGATATCTTGTCAAACAGTCTCAGTTTCTGTCTTTCGCTGAAATTCACAGATTTTCTGACTTCGTGATGGAGTTTCCAACACGTTCGCTATTTCCTTTTCTTTGGTGATCTTTCCAAACCTTTCCCAAGATTTAAATCTATTCCTTAGTAATACTTTGAAATCTTTTTATTTAAAGATTTTTATTACTAATCATCACTCAATTTAATAACAACCATAATGTATCTCAAAAGTATATGAAAGAGAGTATGAATCAGGAAAAAATTGTCATGAAAAGGATAACAAGAATTTATTGTAAGAAATGTTTTAAAATGGTAAAAATAAATATCAAGGATATAAGAAACAAATATAAGGTTATAGGCTATAGATGCCCCGGATGCGAAATATCTTGGACCCCTCTTTTTTCAAACCATCTGAAATTTCTCTTGAACGAGCAATTCACTTGGGTAATCTCTTAGTTTCTGTAGTTACATCAGACTGAGTTGTTCCCCTTTCCTCTATTTGTCAAATACTTTCTCCTCCTTTACACGGAGCATTGATTCAAACTTTGATTAGTACTTGAGCCGCCTTTTGCAGGTTTTCAACTCAAGTATCCTCCGTTCGGTATTAAGTCGCCCTTTGCGGGTTTTCGGCTTAAACCTCTCCTTTTACATTCTTTTTTCATTTCCATTCTTTTTTTTTTGTATTCTACCATGCATCTGAGAATTCTAAATGCTTCCAAGTTAAAAATATCAATTCAAAAGATGGGATGAATTCTAAGAATAACCCTTCAAATTAAGTATCCATGCTTGATCAAAATGGGCTTTTAAAGCATGTAATCTAGGCCAAGGTTTTGGTTTAGAAAGAAAGGATAAAATAGGCCCAAAATGTGTTTAAAGGTGATTGGATCAAGGATCATTTCTTGAGGAGAATTTATTCTTGAAACGTTTGTCCATTTTTTGGACTTTATTTTCTCTTTTTTTTGCTTTGTTGGCTTTCATTTGCCACATTTTCCGATGACTTTCTTTCTTTTTTTTTTCATGATTTTTGATTATCTTTCCTCGCATTTTCTCTCCAGTGTAGAGGGTGATCCTTGATCAAGGTCTAAAGAAAGAAATAATTCTTAAGGCTCAAAGGGGTGACTAAGGATAATTTCTTCTTAGTGGAAGGAATATGAAAGATGGCCATTCATCATATCAAGCATGAATATTCTCTTTGAAAAGCAATTCTCAGGCGAAATAGATATATAGAATTTATATTTTTACACTTGGAATCTTTCGAATTCCCATGTGCACAACATCACACATTTTTTTCAAGCATAATACTTCTTCAGTTCATCCGCATTCACGGGATGTCTAAAATCATCTCCATCCATCCGAGTTAGAATCAATGCTTCTCGAGAAAAAGCTTGCTTTACCACATAGGGTCCTTCCCAATTCAGAGCCCATTTTCCTCTTGGGTCCTTCACTATAGGGAAAATTTTTCTCAATACCAACTCCCCTTCTCGGAACTGTCTGGGACAAACTTTCTTGTTGTGGGCTCGAATCATCATTTTCTGATACAACTGCCCGTGACAAATTGCTTTCAGTCTTTTCTCCTCGATGAGATTCAACTGTTCATAACGAGCTCTAACCCATTCTGCTTCCTCTAGGCCAACTTCCATCAAAACCCGAAGTGAAGGGATCTCAACTTCAATAGGTAGCACTGCTTCCATCCCATATACCAAAGAGAACGGTGTTGCCCCTGTAGATGTGCGGACCGAAGTACGATATGCATGAAGAGCGAAAGACAGGATCTCATGCCAATCCTTGTACACATTGGTCATCTTCTCGACAATCCTTTTGATGTTCTTGTTAGCTGCTTCTACTGCGCCATTCATCTTCAGATGGTAAGGTGCCGAATTATGATGTGTGATCTTGAATTGAGTACACACTTCTCTCATCATCTTATTGTTCAAATTGAGAGCATTATCCGAAATAATTCTTGCTGGCAACCCGTAACGGCATATGATTTCTTTCTTGACGAATCTGCATACCACCGACTTTGTTACATTTGCATAGGAAGCAGCTTCTACCCATTTTGTGAAATAATCTATGGCCACCAAGATGAAACGATTTCCATTTGAAGCTTTTGGAGTAATAGGCCCGATCATATCCATTCCTCACATTGAAAAAGGCCATGGTGCAGTCATGACATGTAATGGCGAGGGCAACACATGAATCTTATCTGCATAGATTTGGCATTTATGGCACTTCCGGGAATAACTGATACAATCTCCTTTCATCGTCAGCCAATAGTAACCTGCCCTCATAATCTGTTTAGCAAGCATGTGACCATTAGCATGGGTGCCACATATCTTCATGGACCTCTTCTATGATTCTTCAAGCTTTGGCAGACCCGACACATCTCAATAGGACTTGATCTTTCCCTTTCTTATAGAGAATCTCGCCATCTAGAACAAAACCCATTGCTAACCTTCTCAGAGTCCTCTTGTCATTCTCTGTTGCCTGTTCTGGATACTGTTGATTCTTAATGTACTGCAAGATGTCATTATACCAAGGAAGACCATCTGCTTCTTCTTCAATACTCAGACAATGGGCAGGAGACCCATATATACTCATCTTGATCGGCACAACTTCCGCCCTCTCGTTCACTTTAAACATTGATGACAAAGTAGCCAGAGCATTTGCCATTCGGTTTTCTTCTTGAGGAAATCGAGGAAAGTAATTGAAATTCACTTTTTCGAACTCCTCCAATAAACTCAGTATGAGTTCTCGGTATCGGATTAGCTTTGTATCTCGGGTTTCCCATTCTCCTCGTAGCTGGTAAATCACTAAGGCTGAGTATCCGAAAACTTCCAATACTTTGATATTTCTGTCCACTGCAGCACGAAGGCCCATAGTACATGCTTTATACTCAGCAGTATTGTTTGTATAATCAAATTCAATCTAGCAGTGAAAGGATAATATATTCTTCTGGGGATATAAGCACTGCACCGATTCCATGCCCCATGGCGTTAGATGCGCCATCAAAGTACATTTTCCATACTTTCTTCTTCAAGGGAATATCATCTACTTGCGACACACACACATCAAATCCTCATCTGGGAAATCAAAGTTCAACGGCTCATAATCTTCCACTGCCCGACTTGCTAAGAATTCAGCTACTGCACTGCCCTTGATAGCTTTTTGATTTACATATACAATGTCGTACTCTGACAATAAAACTTGCCATCTTGCTGTCCTCCCTGACAAAGAAGGTGCTTCCAACATGTATTTGACTAGATCCAGCTTAGCAATCAACCATGTTGTGTGATGCAACATATACTGTCTGAGTCTTCGAGCACTCCAGGCTAAGGCGCAACACAACTTTTCTACCGACGAATATTTCAACTCATAATCTGTGAACTTCTTACTAAGGTAGTAAACTGCCTGTTCTTTCTTTCCAGTTTCATCAAGTTGCCCCAAAAACAACCCATGGATCTTTCAAATACTGATAAATACAATATCATTAGTTTATCCGGAATAAGTGGCATTAATACTGGTGGGTTTGATAGATAATTCTTAACCTTTTCAAAAGCAATCTGACACCCTTCATCCCATTCTCCTGGATCACGTTTTCGAAGTAACTTAAATATTGGATCACATTTGTCGATTAACTGTGAAATAAATCGAGCAATGTAATTCAATCTCCCCAGAAAGCCTCTTACTTCTTTTTGAGTACGAGGTGGTGGCAGATTCTAAATAGCCTTCACTTTATCCGGGTCAATCTCAATTCCTCTTTTGCTGACGACAAAGCCCAACAATTTCCTCGAGGTGACTCCAAAAGTGCATTTTGCCGGATTTAGCTTGAGTCTAAACTTCCTTAGTCGTTCAAAGAGATTTTTAAGATTCGCAATATGCTCCTCTTCTCCTTGTGACTTAGCGATCATATTGATAACTCGTATAATTATATAGTTCTTAGTTATGTTTTATTATTGTTTTGTGTCAAATACGAGTTATTATTGCTTAGTCTAATTGTGTTTATGATATTTTATATTTTTATGTAATTTGGTGTTTTTCACGAGTTTCTTTGAGTGATTTCAGATTACTAGGTTAAATCAACAATTAAGGGCAAATCCAGTTCAGTTCCGACACCTTTTGCCATATCCGCTATATCTGGAGTTTCACTGAAGAAATAAGGCTGAATTTTTTACAGTGCAAAGTTAAGAGGCATATCTATCTTTTTCATGTTTTACACTTCTTGAAACGGAGTCGTTTTCCCTAGCGAAATCGACCATCAAGTTGGCTGATGTGCAATGACGTCTGTGCTGACCTGTTTTGGTATTTTGACCATATCTTCCGATCCATATGAGAAAATGATCTGATTCCAACGGCTATGGATCCGTAACTGATAGGGGTATATTTTTCTAGAAGACCATTTGATCAGATCGAGCCTCCAACATTGACAAAATCGACCATCAAGCTGGCTAATCAGAATTGTCATACAATATGACGAAAATTGTTAGAAAAATGCACCCACCTATTATACCTACCTTTGAAATTTATAAAGCTTGTCTCTTGTCATTTAGCTCTCCGAAATGTGTATAAATAGAGGGCCTTGGATGAGCATTAAAGGGACATTGGTAGGATATTAGCCATTGTAATAAAATTCTCTAAGTTTTCTTCTTCTTTCCTTTCTCTAGTTTTCTTTTTCTTTATTTACTTATGCTTCTTACATTTCTTTTCATTTTATTCATATCTAGTATGTGTTGCTAATCATATTGTTGAGGTGATGAGGTGAAGCTCTTGGTAAATGCTAAGGTTAGTCTCTTAAACATGAGCTAAAATGAATCATCATTTATAAACACTAGTATAGATAATATTTTCTTTTGGTTTAAAATCATACTTGCAAAGTAGGGATCTTGATTCATTATTGACAAGGAAAATGGCACAGTAAATGCTTGGTTTCATAACCTTGATTTGTTGTAGACATATACCTTGGCATAAGGAATGCTTGGACTCTTTTTATGAGTTTTGAGGACACCAAATGAACATAATATCATATGCTATGGACGTTGGACAATTTGGACTGAATTGCTAAACCTTCCGATTGGAACCTCCTTTATGTGTGGATTTCAATTGTGTAATAAAACAAGATTAATCTTAGCATAACACCAAGAGTGGATTCTCTAACCTCAACATCTTTTCTTATTGTTTTTTATATCTTGTTTAATTTCTTTTATATTTTGTTTATTTTGTTCTCTAATATCTTGTTTATCTTATTTTGTTGTTGATTCCCTAATATCTTGTTTACTTTCTTTGTCTTATATATTTATAAACTTATACTTACTAATACGCTTCCCTGTGGTTCGACCTCGGACACCCGAGAATTTATTACTTGAACATAACCTGCACTTGGGTTTACAACTCTTAATTGAGTCTCCATCACATATCATCAATGTAGACCTCAATTCCCTTATGTATCATAGCATGAAACAAGGTCACGATGGCTCTTTGGTATGTTGCCCCAGCATTCTTCAATCCAAATGGCATTACTTTGTAGCAGAAGGTTCCCCACATTGTAACAAATGTGGTTTTCTCCATGTCTTCTGGTGCCATCTTGATCTGATTGTATCCTGAGAATCCGTCCATGAAAGAAAATAAAGAACTTTTCCATGTATTATCCACC
This sequence comes from Fremontodendron californicum, assembly GCA_030761205.1. Classification (NCBI taxonomy): domain Eukaryota; kingdom Viridiplantae; phylum Streptophyta; class Magnoliopsida; order Malvales; family Malvaceae; genus Fremontodendron; species Fremontodendron californicum. The sequence continues at coordinate 30,564,203 of JAULJL010000005.1, forward strand.
AGAGTGTCAATATGGGGCAAAGGGAAATTATCTTTAGGCTGGCCTTGTTCAAATCTCGGTAATCAATGCACATCCGCACCTTGCCATCATTCTTTGGTACCGGAACAATATTTGCCACCCATTCTGGATATTTTGCCACCTCTAAGAATCCAGCATCAAATTGCTTCTTTACCTCCTCCTTTATCTTTAACAGCATATCAGGCCTCATTCTTCTCAACTTTTGCTGAATTAGCTTGCATTCTGGCTTTAAAGGGAGCTTATGAACCACGATGCAAATACATCCACATACTCATGGAGCAAGCTATCAATTCATCTTTTATTGATGATGACAATGAAGTTCCAATTTTGACCTCTTTTATCTCTTCACCATTTCCTAGATTTATCGTTTCCAATAACTCCTTATGAGGAAGTACCTGTTTTTCCTCTTGTTCTATTTTCCTTAATAAATCTGGAGGTAGACCATAATCCTCAGTATCTTCATCAGCCTCAAAATCACCCGTGCAAACGGGTCTTTCAAAATCAATTTCAGAATTACTGACAGGAAGGTCCTCATATTCCGCATCCGCACACCTGTAAATAGGTAGAGAAGAAACAATATAGGAAAATATATAATGAAAACAAAATAAATAACAAAAATGAAAGAATATGGACACATCAATATGGATAATGCATTGTGCTTGTTATTTATTGAATGAAAATGTTGAAAAAAGCCCATTACAGAAAAAAAAACTCTTAATATCTCTGGGTAAAGATAATTAAGATTGCTTTTTAAAAAGTATTACTTTGGAATAGACTTAAATCTATGGGCAACTCAGTCGCACTCCAGTTGGTTAGTCTATATCCTGGTGGACAAGGTCGCACCATCCAGCTAGCTCTCTCTCTTTCAATTCTATCTTTCTCAGTCATGCAGATCTCCACATCATACATCTGCTCATCCCTATTCACCTTGAATCTCTCGAAGGCTTTCTCTATCATTACGAGCACATCATCAGAATTCTTTTCTCCGAACAGAGAATCGGCTGAGCGGAAGATGTGAAGGATAGGTGGGAATGTCATAGGCTCCCAATCAATATCCATACCCGTAAGACGGGCCATCCTCCTTTGTCGGTTCCTTTCAACTTGTTTCCTTTTCTCATGGGCCTTCAGGAGATATCCTAGGCCAAAACGGTCTTTCTTTCCTTTTACTTCTATTGCTCGAGCCATCCCCTGAAGCTATTTCCCGAGACCTTTTCCAGCACTGCAGCCTTTTCCCATGGTAGTTCTTATCCCCAACCTTGTGTTCTTGGACAACCTCGATTTTGGAATTTTTCGTCCTTCAGCTACGAAAACTGTATTTACAAATTCCAAAGACCGAAAAGAACACTCTACAGCCTCTTCATTGGGCTCCACATAAGGAGATTCAGTAGATGCGGAGGCTATTATGTCTTTCTCCACTGATACTGTGATCAACCGGCCCTCCATCACAAATTTTAGTTTTTGGTGAAGAGACGAGGGTAAGCCCTAGCTGAATGTATCCACGGCCTTCCCAACAAACAGTTATAAGATGGATTGATATCCATGACCTGGAAATTCACTATATAAATGCACGAGCCTATCTCCAGAGGAACTTCAATGGTTCGCATAACCTCTCTTCTTGTTCCATCAAAAGCTCTGACCACCGTGCAACTTGGTATCATATAGGATAGATCCACTGGCAATTTGGATAAGGTTGCTAAAGGCATCACATTTAGTGAATAACCATTATCCAAAAGGACCCTCGGTAATATGTGCCCCTTACAAGTGGTAATTATATGGAAAGCTTTCGTTGATCCAATACCGTTGGGTGGTATCTCCTCATAGCTGAAAATATGTAGTCATCAGCTGCTATGTTTCCTACCAACCTATCCAGCTTTTCCACTGATATATTATTAGCCACATATGCCTGATTCAATACTTTTAACAGGGCATTTTTGTGTGGTTCTGAATTCAAAAGCAAGGATAAGATTGAGATCCTAGCTGGTTGACGTTGAAGTTGTTCAACCACGCTATACTCACTATGCTTTATAAATTTCAAGAACTCACAGGCTTCCTTCTCACATACTGGTTCTTTCATTTTGTTAACCGGGGCTGATCCCCTCTATGTTTCCTCTGGCAAATCCATCTCAATATGGATTGGCTTGACTACCCTCTTCCCTTTATCCGTTCCTCTGTCTTTCCCTGTTAACCCTTGTTCAACGGCTTTCAGAGCATAACACCTCCCGCTTCGGGTTAAATGCCCCACACCTGTAATATCCTGCTGACTTGAAGACCCAGGCATAACCATGCTGCAGTCATATTTCCATGGTGTAGCCTTGTTTTCCTTGTATGGAAAGGAAACAGGTAGATCAATGATTAATTTGGGCGCATTTTCTTCAATGACTGGCATAAGTTTTTCCTCCGATTCATCATAATAGATGATCAGGGGTCTTCCTATCCCATAGCCACCTGCATTTTCAATGACTTCTATTTCCCCCTCTATCTCCTCATATAATTGGGCTTCCCCACTATCCGTCATTCTTTGGACTTTAACCCGGAAGTCCCCGCAGTTCTGTATGTCATGGCCTCCAACCTTATGGAACGGGCACCAATTATGCACCCTTTTTGCAGCCATTTTCACACTGTCTGTATCTTCCACCAATCCTGACTTGACCATTTTAACCCATACTGTCAGCATTGGAGTCTTAACCTCCCCAATATCTCTTTTTAATCTTCTACCCTCTCCGATCAATATTGCATTTACCTAATTCCCAGCATGATTAGGCAATGGGTTTCCAGCTACGTTCAGCCCATTTTTTGATCCAAACTTTACAACCCCAGCATTGATCAAGCTTTAGACTTTTTTTTGAAGGCCAGACAATCTTCAATTGAATGTCCTTGGATTCCCGCATGGTATGCACAGTTAGTGTTTGCATTGTACCATCTTGGATATGGAGGTGTCAAAGGTTTTAGGTACACGGGTGCAACAAGTTGACCCTGCAATAGTTTTGGATATAGCTCACCATAGGTAGTGGGAATCGGATCAAATTGGGCTTTTTGATCTTTCCTTGGTGAACATTGGTCATTACGCGTAGGACCCTGAGTGTTTGGGATAGTATTTCTAAGAAGGGTGATTTGAGGGGATATGCCAGTTGGGAATGGCTGTTGTGGTATATTGGTGTAGGGGAAAGGGTTTTGGGTAAGGTGGTTGACATTGGGGTAGTAAGGATTATACCCCGGGTATGGTGTGTAAGGTGTCGGAGGTGCATAAGGTGTGGTAGGAGTATAGGGCCTTGGTGTGTATGGTGTAAGAGGTGTATAAGGGTATTGGTTGAAGCTTACTGCATGGGTTTCCTCCATCTTCTTTGTAGGAAAAGCTCTCTTTGGGATAGCAGACTCACCCCTTTCCATCTTTCCATTCTTAATAGCTGACTCAATCATTTCCCCAGATATTACCATATCTGCAAAATCCTTGATAGCGCTCCCCACCAATTTGTCATAATAGGGTGCTTTCAATGTGTTGATGAAGAGCACCGTGGTTTCTTTGTTGGTTAAAGGGGGTTGCACTTGTGTGACCAGATCCCTCCACCTCTACGAATACTCTTTGAAAGTTTCATTGGACCTCTTCTCCATATTCTGTAATGACAGCCTATCCGGTACCATGTCAGAAACATGCTTATAATATTCCATAAAAGCCCTGGCCAAATCTTTCCATGAACGAATTTTGGTACGACTCAGTTGATTGTACCATCGAGTAGCTGACCCTGTTAAGCTGTCTTGGAAGCAATGAATAAGCAATTTCTCATTATCCTCATGCCTTGTCATCCTTCTGCAGTACATGGTTAGATGAGCTGATGGGTTGGTGGTCCCATTATACTTTTTAAAGTCTGGTACTTTGAACTTTGGTGGAATCATTAGATCATGTACCAAGCTCATCTCTTTGGCATCTAGACTGCCAAATAACTCTGTTCCTTCCACTGCTCTTAGCCTTTCTTCCAACAGCTGATATTTCTTTTGAGATTCAGTGGTTTCGACCCTCTTCAGTTCAGTCATTTTGGCCCTTTCCTTTTCTGCCATTTCTTCGAAGTCTGGAACCTCAACCTCAATTGGATCAACTCCGATGTTACCCCTTTTTGGACCGAAATTTTGTGCTTCAACCGCTGGCTAAATGTAAATGTAGGAAGCTGCCCCAGTTGGGAGTTCATTTCCCACAGGTTGGGATGTCTGAACATTTCTCTGCACTACTTCTGGTTGATCCTCCTGATTCACTGCCCCCATTCCAGTAACTGAATTCTCTCCGGGCCACTTCTGCTTCATCATAGTGCTCATCATCTCCATAAGCTTTGTCATATGTTCTCGTGTCTCCTCTTGAGACTTAGTCAACTATTCCTGCAGTTCTTTCTGGATCCTTTCCATTCTTTCAATTCTGGCAAGCTGATCATTTTCCATGGCTCTTGTTCGAGATCGAGTTTTGTAAGGGTGTTGGAAGTCTGGTTCTTTCTGAGTGCAACCAATTGTACCTTTAATTTTAAAAACCATGGATTAGAAATTATTAACACGTTTCTTATTTTTATTTTATAAAAAATGAATAAATGAATGTTAGTGAATGAATGTTAGTGAATGCTCAACTAAATAAATGACTAAGTATATGAACTTAGATGACTAATTATAAAGAATAAATGAATGAACAAATAAATAAATGACTAAGTGTATGAACAATTTATAAAGAATAAATGAATGAACAAATAAAATATATAAAAGAAAAAAACTAGTGAATGATGAATGTATTTAAAGTATTGGCCCCGGGATAACTCCAACCAAACGGTCTTTCATTGATTTCCTGGAACTAAATACATCAAAGAAAATATCCCTGCTTTAGAAAACATTATAATCTATCTCTCCTAAAAAACTATTACAAGATACTGGTCCTATAATAACTCCCTCGGATCCTGGACCTTCTTCACTATCCTCTTTTAATTGCCTTGCTCTTCCATCTGATCCCTACTTGTTCGCGACCCTTTGACGTGTCAGCAGAAGCATCGCCATGTAAGTTTTCCCTAGCTTGTTTCTCAAGTTGATTTGCTCGGGCTTCCTCGTGTTTTGCTTTTTCTGCCCAATAGTTCTTCTCCTTCTTGAGGTTTTTGACTTCTTGTTCCCATTCCCCAGAAGTCTTGAGAGTCCCCTCGAATTTGAGCTCGAAACGGTATCTCTTGTTCTCCAAGTGTTGTTCCTGAAGATCACTTTGAACAGTATCCCGCTTTCTCTTGATCTTTTTCTTTTCTTTTTCTCGGGCTACCTCCCTATCTTTCATGTCCTCAAGCTCTTCTTGCAGTCGGGCAATCTCCTTGTTCATCCGGGCATTTTCTTTTTCAAATTCTGCCCTTGCGATTTCTAATTCTGATGGCGCTTCCTTGGGCGACGAACTTAAGTGCTGAACTTCTTCCCCATCTGATGTCAACAACCTATCATTAACCCTTGATTCCCTCCATGTCAGGTAGTTAGGTGTGACGATATCAGCATATCTAGCTACCTCCACCCGATGAGTTTCCTTCCATGCCACCACAATTTCACGGACCTTTCCCGAATATCCATCTTCTCCGTAAGCAAATTACAAATTACCAAGATCATGGGTCATTGGAGTAAACTGACGAGATTCTGATTGCCTCAGTACTAGTAATGGTGCATAGCTCACTCCTCCCCATACTCCCAATAATGGAACAGAAGCTTTATCTCGGCATTTATACAATGTCGGCATAGGAGCTATCCACGGAGCTCTCCAGACTATCATCTCAGCCCTGATATTCCAGAATATGTTGATCCATTGCTCCTCAGTCCTATCCTCAAGCCAATCCCTCTTAAGAAATTCACCAATTGGTGCAAAAGATTTCCAGTATGAGCGAAGAGGGAAGTTCCCCTGTTTACAAAAATGGCTCTGAACCCATATGTAGAGGAGCTGTATACAACCTAGAAAACGACCTTTGCCTTCCCGTCTACAGAAATTCAGTGATCGGATTGTTTTTGCTATGATTGCCGGGGCTAGATTTATCCGTTGCTCAAGCCTCTCGAAAACATCAAATATCGCCACATCCACATACCCTAATGTTTTCGAGAAGATAACTAAACCATAGATAGCCAAGGTAAAAATATTCCTAACTGTCTCCTTGCTTGAATGGCTATGGATTAAAACCCGTAAAATATCCCATGATATACAATAGTTTACTCCTTTTCGGACAACATGGCTTTCTACCCAATTTCTTTCTACTCCCAAAATCTTCGACTCCTTTTTCTTGAAACCAGGCGTCTTTGTATCTTTCAAATAAATACGATCGGGAATAACATTCTCAATATGCAGCAAAGTCGAATACTCCTCTATGGTTGGAGTCATATCCTCTCGGTTGAAAGTAAAACATCGATAAACGGGATTCCAGAATTGTACCACAGCCCGGATTACCTCGCCACTGACCTTAACCTGAGCTAACAGTGCTATGTCCCCATATGTCTGAGTGAAGGCTTCTTTTTCCGATATGTTCCACTGATTCCATATATCAATCAATTCCCGAAAATCATTTTGCTTGATAATAAGATCAACCTCGGCTGGCAATGCTGACACATATCCCATTTTCAAACAATCCCCATTATCCTGCTGACCTTTCTCGGACTGCTTCCTAACCTTTAAATGTTTCTCGACCACTGAGACACTCTGACCCTCCATGAAAGCCCTTTTGGTTGAATAATATCCCGAGACCAATAACCTTCAAATATGCAAAAATGATGGCACGAATGCAAAAAAAAAAACAAAAACAGCAACAAAAAAAGAAAATGAATTAGTAACGGGAATAAATATGAATAATACAAAAACATATAATTCAAAACAATAATTATCCCTGAGGATGCCAACAAAATTTCGGCATTGTAACGTCTCTGGGATGAAATATCAATATTTATTACGGATATTGTGATGTACGTTCATCATTGTCCGAAAAAATAAACTTATTCGGAAAGTAGAATAGAAGGTAAAAGGATTGAAAATATTCCTCTATGTGTTCTTAACTTAGGGATATCTAATTGGAAATCCGGCATGGCTTCGCCTAGGTTTAATATATGAAGGTGAATGAGTTCTAAAAGCCCCGAATTGTTCCTCACTGTCGCCGGTGAAGGCTAGTAAGGTACCCCGACAAAAGCGGGTTCAATTCGTTAGAGTCTATTTCCCTAGCCCATGCGGATTGTTAATCACGAAGGCTTAGGTAATTTAGTACTTCGGAAGTGTTTCACTAGCCCATGCGGATTGTTAATCACGAAGGCTTAGTTACTTTGCTCCCACTTAAAAGGACGGAACCCGGGTATAGGATTCATGATATGCAAATGCACGTATAGTGTGTGAGGAGAAATAACAAACCTTTCACCACCTATTCTATATCCCTTATTCTAAATGCCCCAACAACATTAAACAACATAAATCATCAATTAATCAATAAATAAATATATGCACCAAAATAACCAGAGAACAATTATAGTATATATGCACATTAATATGGACATATTTAAAAATATTTTATTATTTTTTTTTTTGAAATTATCTTTATTTTTTTAAAATGTGGGAATTAAAATTAAATACCAATTAAACCAACAAAACCGAGACTTTGATAACACACGACTAATTCTAGGCCTGACACTCTAATATGTCCCCAGTGAAGTAGCCAAGCTGTCGCAACCTAAAAAATAACGAGTCTCATCGCAAGACTTTATTATTCGTTAAGCGTGACATTAAAAAAAAAATCGAGGAAAAGTCGACTTAATTCTTCTAAAAAATGAAGGTTTTGAAAATGACCTTGAAAAAGACATGGAGTCGCCACCAATCTTTTTTAGCTAGGTGTGATCGGCCACCTATTAAAACCGGTTTTATAAAATATTTTAAAAATTATTTAAAATGTTTTAAAAATTAATTAAAACATTTTCAAAACCAATCTCAAGTCTGCGTTTTAAACCAGAGAAATAAAAGAAACGGATTCGAGACTCGATTACGTATGGGGAAGGATTAGCACCCCCAAAACGCCCGTATAAAATGGTACCTTTTTAATCGTGTGTTATCTCAAATCTTGGTGTAAAGTTGGTTTTAAATTTAGTATTTCAAGTTAATTCCCAATTTAAAGAAAAATAATTCCATTTTTAATTGAAAATGATCCGAAATTTATAAATTCAAAATTTTCCTATATTCCCCAACAAACATGGCAAAATATAGAAATTTTTAATAATTTTGGAAAACTTTCCGAATCATTCTCCTTTTAAAGAAGATATTCCGTTATTAATAATAATTGATGATATCCTCCCCAGCAAACCCGACAGAGAACTCATGAATTATTTTAACTCGGAATGTCTTTATTTTATTTAAAGTCATTATCCTTTTTTGAAAACATTTAAAAGAAATGAATATGTATATGCATGGCATAAATAAAATGACATAGCAAAATCTAAATAATATAATGCAACCTAAATGATATGACATAATTTGAATGCCTTAGCATATTTTAAATGAAATAAAATATCCTAAGTTATATGACATATTATAAATGAAATGAAATGACCTAGGTAGCATAATATATGCTATATGAAATGTAATATCCTAAGTCATATGATATATTCTAAATGAAATGTAATATCCTAAATGACATAATATATCCTAAATGAAATGAAGTGACCTAGGTAATATAATATATTCTACATGAAATGAAATGACCTAAGTAACATAATATATTTTATATGAAATGAAATGACCTAAGTAACATACATATTCTATATTAAATGAAATGATTTAAATGACATAACAAATATGAATGATATGGCATATAATTTAAATGACATGGAATATAAAATAATGCTATCATATAATATTCATGAAAATAAAAATGAAAATAATAATGCATGAACATAGTATATGCTATACAATATAACAAAAAAATAATTAAACAAAAAACATAGGATATCATGAAATATTCCAAATCATATAATAAACAATATAGCATAACTCAAAATCATAACAATATCATAAAAATTATCATAGCAAAAAATGACATATTATATAAAATGCATGAATATGGAAAATGCAATGCATGAAAATGTATTTTCTCCTTTAATTAAGGAAATCCGTATATCTAAAAAGATATCCAGCTACCTTAGGAAAATATGTCAAATTAAATATTCTAAAACCAAAATACTTTGTGATTGTTTGAAAACATTTTTGAAAAGCTTAGATTAAAAATAAAAACTAGACTAAACCCTTTTTTAAATAGCTCTAATTTTCTAAGCTTAAAATCCCGAACTTGACCACCCTTAACCCGAGAGTTAAAAAATCATTTTTAGAGTTTAAAAAAGCTTAGAAACTATCCTAAGTCAGTAGCTAACCTTCCTAATCAGCCCCCCTAAGTAACTTAACCAAAACAAAAAAATGATTTTTCTTTTAATTCAATTCTGACTCCATTGTCCAGTTTTAAGCCACAATTTTTTACCCTATTTTTAAAAATTCAAAAAATTCTGAAAACAATACTGGAGACTCAGGACATGTAAAACTATACGGGAACAAATCAGCTTAATTTTTTTATTAAAGATGAACTCTCAAAAAAATCGGAAAAGTACGAGTACTGGGTGAAAAAACTGTTTTGCCAAAATACATTTTTGCCTTTGATAAAATCATTTAAAAATCAAAGTAAAAATATTTAAGACTCACAAAATGATTCACAAACAATAGCTAGGACTTTTTGAAAGTTAGATAAAAATTGGCCTAAGTAAAAAAAATCACAAAGGTAGAATAATCAATTTGACAAACTTTTAATTTTCCACAAGTGTGCTCAAGAGAGCATGACTTTGAACCATTAATTGGCCTAAGTCATTAGTCAAGTGGCATGAACATGAAATGCATGAAAAAATACAGCAAGTATAGTGCATGAAATGCATGAGTTTAAACCTAAATGTCATGAAAAAATGCATGGCATTCATATAGTGACCTAGACCTAAATGAACTTGCAAGGCATTTAATGCAACCTAGACCTAAAATGCATGAACATGCATGGCAAATAAACCAAACCTAATAACTAAAATATGCATGGCATTTTCACAAACACAAAGCATGCTTAAACCAAAAACTCAACCAAATATCATGCAAATGCTAACCTATCAACTAACATGGCAAGAGTGCACATATAATGCAAAAATTCAAGGAGTGGCCGAATGGCCTATGTAACTAACAAACATGGCATTCTCACAAACACTTGGTATACTAACATGCAAAACTAAATCAAATATCATGCAAAGGCAAAACCTACCAACTAACATGGCAAAAATGTAACACACAATGCAAAACACATGGAGTAGCCGAATGGCCTCAAGCTCCAACAAGCATGGCATTTTCACAAACACTTGGTATACTAACATGCTCAACTAAAATATAACACTCAAAACATGCAAACACAAAGTAGAAATACTAAAACCAAACAAGCATTTTCACAAACACTTGATATACTAATATGCTCAACTAAAATATAAAACTCAAATCATGCAAAAACCACACAAGCATTTTCACAAACACTTGATATACTAAATCTAAAACACCAACAAATTTAAACATCATGAAAACAGAAAATTAAAAATGCAAGAACATGATATTTAAATCATAAATGGAAACAAACAAAGCAACCAAATTAAAATATAACTCAAGTATATGAAGTAAAATAACATTTAAAACATCAAGATCAAAGAAAATAACATAAACAACATGATAAAATAAACCAAAACAGCAACATTAATAAAAACTGTAGGTCATTCGGCCATGGTGAGAATATTGTAAAAAATATATTTAAGAAAGAGATGAAGAAAGAACTTAAGAAGAACAATAAAAAAACATTTATTTAAAAAGGAAACTCACCAGATAGTAATCAAAATAGCAAAAACAAGAATGGAAAATCAAGAAAGTGCAAGAGTTGGTGCTCAAGAGCAACCTCAAGAAGCTATATTTCAAGCTTTATCTCTTCAAACTTTCATTTCTTTTCTAAACTTTTCCTTTTTCCTTTCAACCAAAGAGAGAAAAACCAAGTAAAAACCAAGAGAACTCAGCAAAAATCAAGTGTGAAAAAATCTGAACCCCCCCAAGTGCTGACCGAATGGTCCTCTAAATCCTTAAGGATGTTGTCATTGTTTTGTAACCAATTTTCCATCAAATGGCTAATAATTCAAGGTGAAAAAATCATGAAATTATCACCCTTAGATTAGCATATCAACTTTCCCAAATTACAGCTGTTCAAGAATAATGTTGACACTCTCTCTTGGCCTATGTGGCTTAATCACCATGGCTTGATCAAAGAGAATCTCTAACTAACTCTTAATTTTTAGCCATTTGATTGAAAAATCAGAAGCTTCCTCCTTCCTTTGGGCCTTGGCAGGCCAGCACTCCTCTTTTCAAGCCCATGCCTGATTTTTTGAAAGGCACAAAAAAGGCCTTTTCGGTTGCTTTGGTGAAATGACCGTTTTGCCCCCTGGATGCAAATAAATATCATACGGACTCCAAATTCAATTTTTTTTAATACTTCCAAAATAATAAAACATTGATTTATGGAAGTTTTCAAAATTATCCGAGTCCGTTTGCTATTTATTTTGGTATTTTTCTTCCAAAAGTGCCCTTTTTATGCCCCTACATTTTACCATTTTTTAAACGATCTCCAAATCAAAATTTTTCTTCACCAATATCGTCCAAATAATTTAAAAGTGTGATCTGGAAGTTTTCATAATTTTTGGAGTTCATTTGGTATTGTTTCGGGATTTATCGGCTTGAATTACTACATAGGAGCTCGGGATTTGGCCATTTTGCAAACGAACTCCGAATCAAGATTTTATTTTTCCAATCTCTTCCAAATAATTTAAAAATGAGATTTGCAAAATTTCAGAAAATTTGGAGTCCATTTGCTATTTTTCCGGGATTTATCTTCTTGAATTATTGCATAGGAGGCCCGGGATTTGGCCATTTTGCAAACGAACTCCGAATCAAGATTTTCTTTCGCCAATCTCTTTCAAATAATTTAAAAATGATATTTGCAAAATTTCAAAAGATTTGGAGTTCATTTACTATTTTTCCGGGACTTTCCTTTTTGAATTACTGCATTGGAAGCCCGGGATTTGGCCATTTTGCAAACGAACTCCGAATCAAGATTTTATTTTGCCGATCTCTTACAAATAATCTAAAAATGAGATTTGCAAAGTTTCAGAAGATTTGGAGTTCATTTGCTATTTTTTCGGGATTTTCTTTCTTGAATTACTGCATAAGAAGCCTGGGATTTGACCATTTTGTAAACGAACTCCGAATCAAGATTTTCTTTTTCCAATCTCTTTCAAATGGTTTAAGAATGAGATTTGCATATTTTTAGAATTTTAGGAGTTCATTTGCTATTTTTCTCACATTTTCGAATTTTGCCGTTTTGCCTCCGAAACCCGATTTTGCTCAAAACAAGTCTGATTTTCAGATTTTCTTCAAGCTGAGCCTTAGGCTATCCCTTTTTAATCATTCCTCATCCATTGGGGGCTTTGGTCTTACCAAGTCGGGCCATTTCTGTGATTCTTCTCGATTTCATCGAAATCCACTAAAAACCCTAATTCTTGATTTTCTCCCGAATTGACTTTTCTTTCGGTTTTTCTTGCAAGTGGCTTCTCCATTACCCGTAGTTAGTGCTTATCATTCATTTGGAACCTTCAATTTCGATCAATTTGATCGTTTAAGCACTTTTCCTCAAATTTCTCGGATTAGGGTTTCCTTTCTATTGAATCTCCAAATCCCAACTTCCGAACTCCATATCTTTCAATGTAGACCTCGGATTATCAAAATTCTTTCGCCATTTTTCAATTGAACTTAAAATCTTGATTTTGAAAGTGGGTTGACTTTTTTAGTAGTTGACTTTTGTGGTTGACTTTTTTTGAGTTTGACTTTTTATGCTCGCCCTTTTAAACTAAGTCTCGGAGTACCACCTGCATGATGAAAAAAAGTCTTTTTACATTCCAAAACCTCAATTTAGGAAGAAAACATAACTGTTTTAGTGGTACGGACAAAATTAAGTGTCTACAAAGATAGTTTTGAAATTGTTTTGCGAAACCATTCTTTCATTTTTCTTACTTAATTGATTGCATTAGTTCATTCTATTTTATACAATAATTTAGAATAATATACAATAATAAATGCTCTATAAATGCCCAATGGTAATAAGCGAATGATAGATTCAAAGTAGAAAAAATAAAGGCTGAAATCGTGGGATTGCAAATTTCGAGGAATTCTTGATGCATGCCGTGAACCAATGAATGACAATTGGATCGAATGTAGTATCTCATGATTCGCGGAGTCCTATTACAAAATCTCCCAACACATTTTTTTTTTTGGAGTAGTGCTGCATAACCTGTCATTTATCCTTTTTTTGTGCCTTATGTTTTATTTCATAGCCAAATTTTAATTTTTGAATCTTTGACACATTTCATCAAAAATTTGACTCTGACACATTAGACACGGGATGTAGACGGGACATAAATGGCGGGTAATCAAGCATTTTCCTTTTTTTTTTTTTGGGTGTTAAATACTAGTGTACTACAAGGAGAGATACTAGATTTAGGTATAGCTCTTTCAATAATTAATTATTTGCAATCCATACGTAATTTTTGTATTTCATTTTTCACAAACCAAAGAGAGATAAGTTTTAGATAATTCTGTAAAAAAAATCTAGTTATTCGTTCAAGTTAGCAGGGGGTGTTTGGTCCAATTCATGAAAAAAGGTTATTTATTGTAAAAGCAGAAAGCTTTGTATTTGGTTTTTAAAATTTTAAGATTTTTAATTTATGGGAAAAGCAGATTTAAACTTTTAGATAAAGTTATAAATCAAAACTTATTCAAAAAGTATTAATTTTAATAACAAGTATTTAAATTTTTTTTTTTTACATTCTCATTTTACTTTCAATAGTTCACAAAATTATAAGAATATGATAATTTACATTCATTTTTTATTTTGTCTATTTTTTTTTTATTAATTTTATTTGTTTTTTATTTTAATTAATAAAAATATCTCTTTATTTTATTTATTCCGTTCACGTAAAAACTTGTGATTTGATTTAATAAAATTGACTATTTTATTTTTCATTTATTAAAAATATACACAAATACTATCAAATAATTTTCAACATTCTATAATACTTTTGTAACAATTTTGCCAAAAGCTATTTTAACTTCTATTTACAGCACTTTGAATCCATAGACCCGAAATTTTTTAAAATATGTATTAAAATTTAATATTAAAATTTATTAAATAATGTCTTAGATCAGGCTGAATTCGAACTTTAAAAATCTTGTCTAATCCTTTGCCTGAATTGAGCCGAACCCATCAAACCGGACAAGTAATTCGATCTTTGAACATGTCTAATTCCAACTGAATCAAATAGACCCTCCTTGATCTATTCTAGGTTGAGTTTGGACTTTAGAATAAAATTAGTTCTGTATTTTAAATAATTAAATATTAATAATAAAGTATTATGAAAATGGGTAAGTCGAACGAGACTTCAGCTTAATTTTCAAGGGTGTTGTCTCGATAGGGAACATCCAAATCCGCATCATAGACAACTCTACTTTTAACTTCATTCATCATGCATGGTCACATAATTAATTCTTGTTAGGTATAAAAAACACCTATCATTTATGAGTACATTTTTTTCCTCGTACTAAAGGGGAGTTAGATTGGGCATTTTATATCCTTCTCTTATGCTTTTATTTAAAATATCGCATATGATTGCTTTATATATATATATATATATGTATGTATATATATTGATATATATATATATATATTGATGTCTTTTGAGATCGAGGTGGTTGTTTTGGTGGTCTGAAGTCCTGTAGAGGAGGAGAAAGCATTACAGCAAATTGATCTTTCAGCGGCGTTTTTTTTTAGGAATAGCGGCGTTTATAAACGCCGCTAAAAACGTAGAGGCGTTTACAAAAAACGCCGTAACAAACGCCGGTAAAAATAGTGACGGGACATTTAGTGGCGTTTGAACCATAAACGCCGTTAAATTAGTGGCGTTTTTAGGTACATTAACGGCGTTTATAAACGCCCCAATTGAACGTCCGAAATGGTAATACTTGAAACTTTAGCGGCGTTATCTGTTCCCAAACGCCGCTAAGTGTTCGCTTTTAGCGGCGTTTTGTAATAAAAAACGCCGCTAAGTGTTGTCTTTTAGCGGCATTTTCTGATCACAAACGCCGCTAAGTTTTGGCTTTTAGCGGCGTTTTATGATCACAAACGCCGCTAAGTCATGACTTTTAATGACGTTTTCTGATCAGAAAATGCCGCTATATTTGCAGAAATTTATGTATTTAGCGGCGTTTTTTCTTCAAACGCCGCTATAAATGCAGAATATTTTTTTTTAAAAAAAATACTATTTATTTTCTTTATAATACCTGCATTACTATTTACAGAAATGTCCAATAATATACAAACAACACAAATTAAAAAATATATATATATATATAATATTTAATATCAAATATCAACCGTACAAGGAATGTATTACTTAACACATCAAATCCACTTACAAATTAAAAAATGACAAATTATAAATGCTAAAAGTTGGAGGACAGCCGTAAGAAGAACGTTTTTTCCGTAGCAAGTTGTTCTCATCAGCCCTATTAAAAAATGTTAAAATTATTAAACAATATATAAGATATTAAGTTATAAAAGTAAGATAATTAAGAACGAAGATATATTACCTGAGATGGAGGATTTTGTGAAGTGGTTGAGCCTCCTAAATTCTTTTGCTGCACTAAATTCATCAACGACTGAAACTGTGTCTGCAGCTCCTGATATCGTCTATCCTGTTCTTCTTTATGAGCTTGTCTCTCTGCTTCCTTCTCCTCAAAACGTTTATTCATATTTTGCATTTCTTCTCTCAGCATCTGAACTTCATATGCACTGGAGTTTTATGAAGAAGAAGCAGTAAACCGCTGAGAACCAAATCCATAGTAGCTAGATGGTGTCGGACCCATTCCGACACCTCGAACTCATCCATATCGTTCTTTTCCAGCTACTTCAGTGAATATTTGATTCTCGACATCTTGCATATTCGCTGATGACCCATCTGATGCTCCGACTTGATACTCAGCAATTTTATTTCGAGCTTTCTCCTATAAAACAATAAAATTAATAAAATCTTTTGTAAAATATAATTGTAAATGAAAACAAGTTTGAAGAAAATATACCACAATTTCCTGAGTCTCGATGTTCAAATAGGATCCATCCTTCTTAGTATGAGTTAACTGAAACAGTTCAACTCGTCCAATTCCCCCCCCCCCGCTCAATTTCCTACAAAACAATAATAATTAATACTAAATTGTATTAAAACAATTGAGAAATAATATATTAATAGATTATGAATGTAAACTTACTTTTTCATTAGCTTTTCTGGCAAAACTTTTTGAACCACTGATGTGACTGTATTTCTGTTGTTGTCTACTGCTTACCCCTATCTTTTCTCGTTCCTGTACATTAGACAAAGCACGTTATTAATGTATACATATTCCATACAATTGTATTATATCAAGTACTATAAGTAAATGACCAAAATAAATTATAAATGATACTCTCCTTTTTTTGAATACCAGAATCTAACCAGTCTCTCATACTGCCACATAATCACACCACGCGGTATGGTTCGTATTAAGACATTAGGATCAGTATTTCGATCGAAATACTTTTTCTTCAACTCATGCTTAAAGTCTTTCCATTTTTTCCCCAATGATTTCATAACAAATGATGTGGGAATCTGCAAAGAAAATCGTGATTGAAACGGAGAAGTTGTACAAAGTTAGTTTCGATCATAAACAAAATTCTTAAAATAATGCAATACTAATTTAACACGCTTATACCTCAATAAAATTTAACAGCTCGACCTTCTCAGTATTCGGCACGTCACGCCATGACTCATAATGAATGGGACACTTCATCCCATTTCGAGCAATCAAGACAAGAAAGCTAGCCAATAATTGTGCTTCTGGACCAATTGGCTGCTGCTCATTATTTGCTACGACAATAATACGCTCTTCAGGAGGTAGTGCCCATAACTCCTTTAACGTCGTACGACCACGAGTTCTGCGTTGTCCAACATTATCAACTACACAAAAGCAAATATATTAGCAATTGTCCAAACTATATTGCGTACTTTTAACACTGATGTAACACGATACCTGTATTCAAGTTCGTATGAACTGCAGTTTCTGCAGCTGTGGAGGCAGTCGACAACTCTGGTGGGTTAACATCTGCAGTAGACGCATTCGGCACCTCTGAAGGCGTCACTCTAGTGTCACCCTCAACAGTTGCACCAACCGATTCAAAGCCGGTCTGAATGATATTGATATCCCTTAATCTTTTCCTCGCCATGCTATCTGCATCAATTTTAAGTAAACAACATTAGTATAAGAATGAAATACTATTATGTAAAGAACATTAATAATAATATTTACAGTATAAAAACATATTATATACACAGTATTTGTTTCAAAATAATCTTACTAAATTCAGTTTTTTCATCAAGCTTGATAAATGTCTTCATCAACATCTTCGCGAACCCACCGAACATCTGTATTGGTACTAGGGATATTTTCATCCAAGTTTTGATCCGTAAATGGCAAGCATTCAGTTCTTTGTTCAATATCATCTCTACATTTATCACCCATATCAAACAAGTTTCTAGGTGTGTTACGGAGTACAACATACCAATCCGCATCATTCAGATCTTCAGAATAAAATACTTGTTTGACTTGAGATGAAAAAACATAAGGTTCGTCAATCAGTTGCTGTCCGGTGTGAATTAATCGAGAGAAATTCACCATTGTAAATCCGAACTGATCTTTTTTAACACTTCTACTAGTATTCACATCAGCCCAATCACATCGAAATAACACGACCTTCCACTTGCCATAATAATCCAACTCAATAATATCATTTAGAATTCCATAATAATCAATATCCCCCTCCACAGGATTACTATCCCTAGCACTAGCATAGCTTGTTGTTGAAGAAAAAACAACAACTCCACAATTTTGTGTTCTCCTAAAGCGTTCACGGGATTTAGTATGAAATCTAAATCCATTAATGATGTAAGCACTGTATCTTTTCACTATTCTATTCGGTCCTTGTGAAAAACAATTAATTTCTTCGCTAACATCTCTTCCACTCCAAACCTATTACAAGAAACGCAAAGGCAAACACTTAACTTTATTTATATATTAAAGAATACATTGATCGTAATAAAATGATAAAAAATTGTGTTACTTACAACTTCTCCTAACCATTCGTGGAAATTTTTCGTAAATAACTTATCAAGCTCGCGAAGTTGTGTTCTTCGCGAACGTAAACATCCTCTCAAGTAGCTTCTATACTCACTATCATAAAAAGTACTAATTTTAGGTGAGAAAGCAAAAAAAAAAAAATTAAACTGTTTGTTAAATTAAAAATTATACTGAAACTTACATGCGTAATGATTCCAGTGAATCACTATGGAAAAGCACATATCGATGCGCTTGTGCCCAAGATTTATCATCTAGCTCAACCACTTCAACCTTGCCAATTGGTTGTCCAAAACTTTCAAATAAGTATGTTTCGGCTAAGTTGTTATGTGTGAGCACATCATTTCTTCCCGGTCTATTAATTCTTGTTTCAACATCATCCAAATATCTTGCACAAAATGTCATACACTCCTCCGCTAAATATCCTTCAGCAATAGAACCTTCTGGATAGCGTTTGTTCCGACAATAAGATTTTAACTTTCCTAAAAACCTAAAACAGAATACAAAACAATCTTAATGTGTAATTAAATGCTATGTTTAAGATAGAAGTATAATAAGCTAATTAGCAAAGTATACCTCTCTAATGGGTACATCCATCGATAAAAAACTGGTCCGCCGACTTTTGCTTCATAAGGAAGATGGATAACCAAATGCACCATTATAGTGAAGAATGATGGAGGAAAAATCTTCTCTAAGTGGCACAAAGTTAGAGCTGCTCGATCTTGAAGTTTTTCAAGCTCTTCTACCTTGAGAACTTTGCCACAAATAGCTTTCATTATATTACTAAGTTCAATTATAGAAGAAGTCACTTGCTTTGACATAGAACAACGTAAAGCAACTGGAAGTAAGTCTTGCATCAAGATATGGTAATCATGTGACTTTAAAGAAGAAAATTTTCGATCCTTCACATTCACACATCTTGATATATTTGAGGCATACGCATCCGGGACCTTCATATCTTTCAACACCTTACAGAAGACGTCCTTCTCTTTTTTAGACATCCCAAAGCAAGTAGGAGGCAACCGTGATTTTCCATTAGGAAGTAATTCCGGATGAAGATCACGACGAATTCCCATGTCAACTAGGTCAAGCCGACTCTTTAAGTTGTCTTTTGATTTTCTATCCACATTAAGAATTGTCCCGATGATATTTTCACAAACATTCTTCTCTATATGCATCACATCAAGGTTGTGACGCAATAAATTATGCTCCCAATAAGGTAACTCAAAAAAAATACTTTTTTTTCCACAAATCCGCCTCATTTGGATCATCTTCTTCATCTTCCTCCTCATCACTCTGAATTTCAACATCACCTTCAAACATCTCCCTCGATCTTTTCCTTGATTGTGTGCTACTTGTTTGATTTATCTTTCCATAACTGAAATTGATATCTTTCAACATTAAGAAGATATTCGACCCAATCGTGGTCTCAGGTGCATCTCTAAACTCTTCAGTGCCATCAAATATATGTTTTTGGAATCTAAATCTATGATTTTCATCTAACCACCGGCGATGTCCCATATAACTGAATTTTTTCCCGTTATATAACCATTTTGAACATGTTTGTGCAGCACAACAAGTACAAGCATAACGACCTTTGGTGCTCCAACAAGATAGATTTGCATAAGCAGGAAAATCGTTTATAGTCCATAACAAAGCTGCACGCAAATTAAAGTTTTCCTTTTTTGATGCGTCATATGTTTCAACCCCTTCCCATAACTGCTTCAACTCTTGAATAAGAGGTTGCATATAAATGTCAATATCATTTCCTGGACCTTTCTCTCCAGGAATTATCATGGACAAGATAAAAGAGGATTGTTTCATGCAAATCCATGGAGGCAAATCATAAGGAATCAAGACAACCGGCCAAGTACTATAAGAAGTACTCATTATTTTGAACGGATTAAAACCGTCAGAACCAAGTCCAAGCCTCACATTCCGGGGATCATTAGCAAAAGATGGGAACTTATTGTCGAATGATTTCCAAACCAAACAATCTGCAGGATGTCTTAATAAGCCATCATCAATCCTTTCATCATGATGCCACCTCATAGAATCAGATGTTTTTGATGACATGAAAATTCGTTGAAGTCTTGGTATTAACGGAAAGTACCGCAAAATCTTTGCAGGTTTCTTTTTTAAATGTGTGTCACCATCGTCCTCATTCATATTTTCTTCTGTATTTCCATTCAACCATCGAGATTTACCGCAGACATGACAAAATTGTTCATTTGTTCTATCACCCCAATACAACATACAGTCATTCGGACAACTATGAATTTTCTCATATCCAAGGCCTAGATCTTTTATCATCTTCTTCGAATCCTTACAAGACTGAGGGATTTTTGCAAAAGGAAACACTTCTTTCAAAAATTCTAATAACAGTGTCAAAGAATTTCCTGTCCACCCGCTTAAGCATTTTAAGTGAAAAAGACGAACACAGAAAGACAATCTTGTATGCTTAGATCCCTCGTAAAGTTCTTCATTCATATCATCAAGCAACTTATAAAACTTTTCCGCTTCTTCATTGGGTTCTTGATCACCCATACCTCTTCCCGTTTCAGCAAAGTCATTCATGCCAACATTGAACCCATCATTCCCTCCAGGAACTTCTGGTGAAGATGTGTAAAAACTATGGTTACGCATGTTAAATGCATCCCGCAACATGCCTTCCATGTCATCTTGTCTAATAGACTGATGTTGATTGTTAGAATTACTTGGACGAACTCTAGAAGATGACCTAGAAGTTGCGGACTCTCCATGAAAAAACCATTGTCTGTAACCCGAGAGAAATCCTTCACAAATCAAATGTTCGAAAACAACTCCACGCATATGCCAATCAATATTGGCACACCTCAAACAAGGACATAATATCTTATTATCTTCGCTTGCGTTCTGAAAAGCGAAATCGAGAAAACTATCTACTCCATCTTGGTACTCTTGACTTAGTCTCGACTTTTGCATCCAACTCTTATCCATTTCGTACGTTCTGCATAGTTAAGTCCCATCAAAAACTCATATTTTAGCATTACCATGAGCTTATGACAAAAAAGACTAATAAGATAAACCACCTAATGCTAATTGTAATGTCATAAGATAAACCACCTAATGCTCAATTCCCCATTTTCCTTGACTAATTCAGCCCCAATTAATCTCCTTGAACATCTAACAAGCTTTAATTTCCTTAAATTAAAGATGTCAAAATAAAGTAGATTGTAAACACCAAAAAGTGAAAGTGGTTCGCATTCTCTTGGGATATTTAAAAAAAGAAAATAAGATGAGTTAAAATTGTAATTTACTTAGTATACTACCTATTTTCTAGTACTGAAGTTGGATGTCATGAACCTGTTTTAACATGTAATGACAAAAGAGACTAATATCTCTGCACAATAAACACACCCTCAATAAGCACTTCCTTTTTAGTTCTTTATAACTAAACTAAAAAGATCAATCATTTCAATTATTATAGTAGTAGCTTTTCTTTGCAATGAAATGACACCGGCGACCAAGAAAATAATGAAACAAGTTGGTGCAATTCCATTTGAATAACCAAAATTAGACATCAAATCATCCAATACATGGAAGAGTTTTTAGTTCATGGGAGGCATGCAATACATCCCGAATAAGGAAGAAATGAAGTGATTTGAACCCCCAAATTTCCCACAAAACCTTGAACAAGAATACCTAGCCATTGGGTCAAAGTTCTATAGTTAACATTCAATAATTCTAGTTAGATAACTTTCCACTTTATCATGACCATGCTCATGCTCATGTTCAAGCTCAAGTCATCTAAAGTATCAAGAACAGTTAATACACTGATCTTTACTGCATGTGTTTCCCTGTCCCTACCCATTCAAAATAAAGCCCTGTATATATGAGCCTACTAATTGAAGTTGAAATTTCATAGTGGAAAGTAACAAAACCAAGATACTATACTGGATAATGATGTACAAAAAAGTTTTCAATAAGGATCGGAGCCCAGGGCCCCCCTTCCCTACAAAATAGAGATGAAGTAGTTCTTACAGTACATATCACCTGGAAGAGAGATCTGGGAACTCTCCTTTTCTTAGTACAGTTTCCTAGGATGGCTTTACTCTATTATATATATGTAAAACAAATTGAGAATTTGATTGAACATTGCATAGAATGAATTCCTCTATATTCTAGTAATGTTGTTCAGTGTTTTCTTTTTTTTTTTTTTTTTTT
The DNA here is from genome assembly GCA_030761205.1 of Fremontodendron californicum. Taxonomy (NCBI): domain Eukaryota; kingdom Viridiplantae; phylum Streptophyta; class Magnoliopsida; order Malvales; family Malvaceae; genus Fremontodendron; species Fremontodendron californicum. The sequence goes on from JAULJL010000005.1 coordinate 30,586,755, forward strand.
TAAAGGGTAGAGATAGCTTAGAGTGAGTGGTGGTGACAAGCAGATGCAGATTCAGATTGAAGAAACAAAGAAAGAAAAGAGGAGAAGAAGCTGTTTTGAGAAGGGAGAATCTGAATGGTGGCGTAATCTAAAGGGGCATCTCCATGTCCATGTATTCCGCCGTCCATCTTTTTTTGTTTTTGTTTTAGTTTATCTTATCTAACAAATCAAATAAAAGAAAAATAAGTATGAATTGGAATGCAGCTTGGATTAAATCCAAAATGAGAAGGAGAAACCCATATGCAGCATTATTGAAGAGAAGAATGCGCACTTGACTTTGACTACAGTTTAAAAACCATAGCACAAATACAAGACAAAGACAAGAGAACCGACACCTTGACCTTGTTCTTGTTGTAGTTGTAGTAAATAGTACTTGTAATTCTGAGGACCCAAAAAGAAAGAAAGAAAACAGAGAGTGAATCCAGAGTCCCTAAAATGCAAATTTGGTGGGTTTGTTTTCCTGAATAAAATGTAGCATTAATTAATATAATAATAATATCATAGGGATACGATAAGAGTGGACAGAGAGTGAGTTTGAGGTTGAGCTCACCTCTCTTTCTTCAAAACTTCAAACTTTGAAAAGATAAACTTTGCAAATTTAGCATTAACATTAGCAGTGTGGTGGAGATTGGAGAAGTGACAAAGAAGAAAAGAGATAGCAGAGTAGGCAAGCCAATAGGCGCGTAGATTTGATTCACAACAAAATTCATCTCATCTAATCTATCTAACTAGTAATATTACTAGTATAAACAATAATAATATTTTATATAAGAAACTAAGAATGTAAAAAAGTAAGGCTATGAGTAAAAGACTTAGTTAAGCTTGAAAGCATGATCAGAATGAAGACTATAGAGGCCTGATCATACCGGTTTGTATTGAAAAATAATGCTAGATAATTCTCATCTGGTGAATTTCTGATTTGTTCTTGCAGCTCATGAATCAATTGAACATCTTTAATTTGAAGTCAAAGATTTAGGGCATCTTGGATACTTGGACAGAGTCATACAAACAAGCTCAACCGAACTCTATAATAAATTAAAGCTCCTACCTACAAAGGCTTTGTGGTCCTACAATCCTGATTTCCATGACATCTTGCTGAATAATGAATAGACTCATAATCAAACAATCAAAAGTCTGATGTTAGGCTTTAATTTTTCCAAATGATTTCTATACAATCTATAAATAGTAGAAAGCAATTAGATGCAATAATTTTTTCAAATGATTTCTAGACTACAATCTATAAAGAGTAGAAAGCAAATGGAATTACTTACCAACGTTCAAGAATCGGTGTGACGCGATTTGGAGATGACTGTAACACCTCTGTAACGCGATTTGGAGATGACGAATTGGAGGGCTTTCAGCTGTGAGACAAAAGCCCGAAACGAAAGGCTTGGAGATGATGATTTGGAGATGAAGAGAGCGATCTCGGCTTGGAGATGACGATTTGACGATTTGGGCTTGGAGATGTGAGAGAGAGACTCGGGTTTAGGTTTTTGATTTGGGGGAAATAGGGGAGAAGCTGGAGGCAAAATCATATTAAAAAACATAGCGGCATTTGTATCAACAAACGCCGCAACTTTACAAGGTAAAACACATCGTTTTGCCTTAAGCCATAAACGAATCAATATAGCGGCGTTTTTATTACCCAAACGCCGCTATATCGAAATATTTAGCGGCGTTTATAGCCACTAAAACAAAAGCCTAAACGCAGCGTCTCGCCTCCAAATTTTGGCGCCCAAATTTTGGCAAAATTTTACGAAACTGATAAACATTGATTATAGTTTAGCGGCGTTTATATAATGCAAACGCCGCAATTAGTACAGATTTAGCTGCGTTTGTATACATAAAACGCCGCTACTTTACAACTTCCCGGCGTTTCTTATAGAAACGCCGCCGGGTATTCAAAAACACGGTACTCCGCGGCGTTTTTAAGTCAAACGCCGCTATATTAGCGCCACTGAAAACCAATTTTGTTGTAGTGAAGGTTAGAGGGTTTCGGAGTTTGATCTCCGAGACGCACTCGATGTTTAAGTCAATATATAAAGAAGAGAGAGAGGGGCAGAGTAATGGTAAGGAGAGTTTAGTGTAGAGAGTGTGTACCCTTTGGTAGTCCCAAGGAAGACTATTTATATTCGTTTTGTCGACCTGCTCAGGACCACGTGCCTATCTCTAACTAAGGTTCGATAGTCGACAGTATGGGCGACTTCATCATAGCATTTACAGCAGTTGGCGTTCCATGTGATTTTTGAGGTGTCAAGCGACGTCATAGTGATTATGGCAGTCAAAGTCTCACTTGATTACAGAGGTGCTAGGCGTGTGACCTCTAAAAGGTTGAGATGCGTCCATGTGTCCACATGAATGAAAGTCTGGGTTGCCTGGGCCTGATGGATTGGGCCCAAGATCTATAAATTTGGCTGATTGATCTAAGACTTGGCGGGTCCAACGAGCTTAACAATAAATAAATATATATATATATATATATATATTTTGTGTTCAAACTTATGATAGAGACCGAGTAACCATTGGATTTGAACAAAATACTAACTTAATTGGAAATGGTAGAAATAAAAGAAGATTCAGAAATGACACCATTCCTAGAAATTGATTTATCTCCACCATAATTGCCTTGCATATGCATGTTCAAGCCTAGACTACCCAATACGAAACAATGAATATATATATATATATATATATATATATATATATATATATATATATATGAGATGAGAGCTATAGAAAACAAAGCATTCAGCATTAGGAACATAGGATTTCCAAAAACATTAGGATTGCAATTTGCAAATTATTGGATTATACTTTAAAAAAATGAAAAATAAAGCTACTAATGTAATGATGTGGAACTTTTGATTTATTAATAAAAAAGATTAGAGGACGTTGCATCTTTTTATACATGCATTGCTATATAGTTATAGACAGAGTCGAAAATAAGAATTTTGTGTCGGAGATCGGGATAAAAAAAAATCAAATTATAAAATTTTGAAACCAAAATAGGTTTTTTTTTATTATTATTATTTTTAAATAAAAAATAATTAAAATCAAGGGAACTGTAATGAACTAAGGGAGGCCAAAACCTCGGTCAGTCCTCCTTGAGTTCGCCATTGATTATAAATTTTTGTTAATAAATGTTTCAAAGTACTTTTTAAAGATTATATATGATTATATTTTCATACAATATATTAAAAATAAAAAAAGATTATCAACTATTTTATTTTATATAAATAAATATATTAATTATGATTAAAAATTATTTATAAATCACTTGTTCAAAATTCATAATTGCTTATAATTATTATAAGATATGAATTTTGTTGGGGGTAGAGGCGACCATTAATTGGTATGAATCGATTTAACCGATCGAATCGGTCAAATTTGGTTAATTCGGTTTGGTTGATTCAGTTTTAAAATTAATCGGTTTTGAAAATCAATTTATTCGGTTAATTCAATCAGTTATCGATTTTTAAAATTGATAACCGAATAGATCGAAATAATCGATCCTTTTAATTTTAATTTATATTTATTATAAATAAAATATATTTATAATAATTTTAACTTATATATTATATAATATGTAAATACAATAAATAATTTATTTATTAAATAGTTAAAACCGATTAAACCGATCGAATCGACCAATTTAAGTCGGTTTTGATTTTTTCAGTTTTAAAATTTTTATCGGTCGATTTTATAAGTTTAATCGGTTTTCGAAATTTTGAAACTGAATCGATCGAATGCTCGGGTTATGAAATGGTGGCACATGACTTTGTCCTTGTTGGGGGTTGTCTCAGGGTAGTCGGTACCGTACCGGTACCGGCCGTACCGGTCGATACGTACCCGTTTTAAGTTAAAATGAAACGATACCAATAGTGTACCATTTTTGTTTTTGTATCGGTTCATATCGGTCATATAGGTCTGTACCGGTCGTATCGGCCTGTACCGGTCAATACCGATTTAATTCGATTTGGTTTATTCGGTTTTAAAATTAATCGGTTTTGAAAATCAATTTATTCGGTAAGTTCGATCGGTTATCGATTTTTAAAATTGATAACTGAATAGATCGAAATAATCGATCCTTTTAATTTTAATTATATTTAATATTTATTATAAATAAAATATATTTATAATAATTTTAACTTATATATTATATAATATGTAAATACAATAAATAATTTATTTATTAAATAGTTAAAACAGATTAAAACGATCGAATCGACCAATTTAAGTCGGTTTCAATTTTTTCAGTTTTAAAATTTTTTATCGATCGATTTTATAAGTTTAATCGGTTTTCAAAATTTTGAAACTGAATCTACCGAATGCTCGGGTTATGAAATGGTGGCACGTGACTTTGTCCTTCTTGGGGGTTGTCTCAGGGTAGTCGGTACCATATCGATACCGGCCGTACCGGCTGATACGTACCGATTTTAAGGTAAAATGAAACGATACCAATAGTGTACCGTTTTTGTTTTTGTACCGGTCCGTACCGGTCGTATAGGTCTGTACCGGTCGTATCGGCCTGTACCGGTCAATATCGGTCAATACCGATCAGTACTGGCATGTACCGGTTCGTAACGGTTGGTACAATATTTAAAATTTTTTTTCACTTATTTATTTTCTTAAATCAATTTCTAATGTTTTCTCTATCAGGATCATTTTTATTTTTTTAATAATTACATTTAAAAATAAATATATTTATTAAATTAATCTATTGAACTTAATTAATAATAATTTACTATATATTTTTATATTTATTTTATTTATTGATGTTTAAAAAATTTAGATATTGAATATTTAAAATTTTATATTTACATATAGAGGTGCTCATGGGCTGGGCTGAGCCTAGGCCTGAAAAAATATTTTTCCTTGCCCAAGCCCGTTTCGGGCCGGGTCTGTCCATAAGCCTATTTCACTATTCATAAATTATTAAAATATTAAAAAATTATTTTTATTTTTTATTTTTAAATAAAAATATTTTTTAATTGTTGAATAGTAATTTGGGCCGGGCCAACCCGAATTATAAATATTCTTACCCAAGTCCGGTCCGAGCGGGATCGGACGGACTATTCGGCCCTTGAGCAAATCTATTTACATATAAATATATATTTTATGTAAATAATTGTGTTATATTTGCATATTTATATGATATATATTTTATTATAAAATTTGAAAATAAATTATATATATATAAATATTTAAAAAATATCGATAAAATTAAAACAGTACATCAAAATATATCGATATCAATATATATTAATATCAAAACAAAAATATACGTATACGATACTTACTAGGGTTGTCCTGCTCCTATCCAAAGAAGCAGAGAATAGAGATGGATAAATTTCTAATTTCTTAATTTGCTTTTCATTAATCCTGCAGGCTCCTGTCACTGGCACCGCCACTGCCAGTCTGCCACTGCCAAATCTTATGTTTCGTCTTAACGGTCGTATTCTATAGGGTATTAATTAGACTAAAGTCTATAGCTGATCCAACCTCTCATTTTACTGCCATCTTCTTTTAATGTGTACCATTCATTATATTTATTTAATTAAAAATAATTAAAAAAAAGAAAGAAAGAAAACCTAATTGATAAGTTTGTTTATCTGATTATTAATGGTTTTGGGTTTGGTAGAGTGTTCTTGGTTGGATCGATGAGTTTTTCATTTTTTTTTTTGTCTTGAAAAGGATTGTTATTGGATTTGAATATTATTCATAGTTTTTGTCAGTTATAATTTCGAATACATAATTTTTAAGGGATACGGCATTATCCTATACTTTGATGTAAAAAAAACCGAACAATTTATGTGTTCCTTAACTTTATCATAAAAAAAATATAATATTTAATAATATATTATCAAAATATGTTGTAATGGAATTCTAAAGTTAAATAGAAAAAAAAGGGATAAATTAGATGAGAGATGAAACGAAAAAATATATTTCTCTTCTACCAAAAAAAAAAAAAAAAACTGAAAATTGCAAATATTGATTAAAAAAGATTCCTATAGTTCGTTAGATTTGCAAGCCATCCGAATCTAAACAAAACAAAGCAAGCGAAAATTGAAAGTATGACATCCTTCCTTTCCTTTTTTTTCCGTTCCGTTCCGTTGGGTTCTTTGTTGCGATGATCCCAAAGATACAAATTATTTGTCTTTGAGTCAAACATTATCGGCCAAAAATCCAGTGGGTGCTTTAACACCAAGCACGTGGTTAACGTGTGCCTACGTCCATATCGTTTAATTGATGCTTTCTTTTTTTCTTTTTTCTTTTTCAATGAATTATTGTCTTAATGACAAGGAGGAAGTTTTAGAATCTTTATGTTTCAGGTTCAGGTTTTACTATATTTGTGAATTTCGTCCAATATATTTGGTTTAATTTGTTTATTGATTCTGTTTAATTATTATTGATGCATGTAATTTTATAAAAAAAGCAACAATTTTCTATAAAAAAATTAAGTGTGAGATTATTTGAGCAAAATAAACAAGACCTTAAGTCTATAGGCACATGAATCATGATGTAAGATGAGCCATTTAAGAACAAAAGGCACATGTTGCAAGGTCAATAAATCTATCGACAAGTCAGATTATTTGTTCAAGCTAAAAGGATTTTCTGAAAACATATTTTAGATTCGAAAAATGTAATTAAACAAATAAAATTAATCTTGTTTAAAAAATAAGTCGAACCTTAAATCTAACATTCAAGACGCGAGTCCGACGCAACCTGACATTAAAAAATATCATATAAAAATTAAATATATATAATATTATCTATACTATTATAAAGAGAATGATTGAGTTGATGTCATTGAATCAAGTGACACCAATTCAGTTGGTAAAATTATCAAAAAATAATTTTAAAAAAATTATAATGATTATAGATTAGGGATGTTAATATCTTTTAATGTTTTTTAAAACAGAATTTTTATTTAAAAAACTTACAAAACTTATCTATTTTTATACTAAAAACTACTTAAAAATAACTACTTTTGTTATAAAAAAAGCTACCCACCCACTTGGTGGGTGTGACAAATTTTAATAATATTAACATTAAAAAATATCTTAAGTTATTCATGTTTTAAAACTTAATAAAAGAAAAAAAAATACTAAATATTAAATAAAAAATAACATATTTTTTATTTTAAAGAAGAATAATATGGATGAGTAAGGACTATCTATTTATAAATATGGACGGAATTGGATAGAATTTGAGACCCAAATTATCAAACTGGATTGAACTTGAACAAGCATATATGATAATGATACCTAAATTCGGCCTAAATTGATTTAACTCGACCTATGAATTCATCTTCTACTGAATCAACACTTAACTTCTCCTTCAAAACTTTTGATAATTGTCATCTAAGAATCTTATTCATCTTCTGCTGGAACTGTTTTCTTTTAATCTAAAGATAGTGAGCTGAGCCGAGAGTTTGATAAATATCACCAATCCAGTCTTTTTTTTCATAAGTTGGTAGACAATATAATAGGTTGTAATACGGAGAGATAGATTTTTTTTTTTTCCCAGAAGCTTAAATAAAAGAAGCTCACTTCATCCCTCTACTCTCCTTTCAATGGAGTCACTTTGTCCCTTTCCTCACTTGCTACCTCAAGCAAGCAGCCTGGGAAAGGCCAGTTTAAGATGAGATTGAATTTTTGTTTATTGGGTTTTTTTTTTTTTTTTTTTTTTTTTTTTTTTTTTTTTTTTTTTTTAAGAATTTTGAGTTTGTATTTAATTTGGATTTGAATAAATTTTCTACTAGATCTGGTGTGTAAAGAGAATTTATGCAAAAAAAAAAAAAATGTTTGTTAAAATATCTCTATGAATAATCTTGTAATCGGAACTTGATACAAAGAAAAAGTAAAGAAGTAGCTACAAAGATAGTGAAAGAAAGGAAAATATCTGTTTTCCTATATAAAAAGAAGTGAATGTCGACATGAAATACTAAAAATATTTGGCCGCCGAAAAGCAAAGGCTCTTGTCAAAACTTGAGATTTGTATTAAATCGGATTTGAACATAAATTTTTTAATTCGGTTTGACTGGGTCTGAATTATTGTTTACGAATAAAAATTATATTTTTTTAATTATAAAATATATAAATATTAAGAATTTTGCTAATGAGTGTCCTAAGAACCAGTGATAAAAAAATCGGATCAGACCGATCGGTCGAACCGATTGAACTGGGATTAGGTGGCCTGTTCGGTCCGAAGGGTTATTAGAATCGGATTTACAACAAACCGATAAAAAACCGGTTCAACCGGTTAAAAATCGGTAAAAAATTGGATTGAACCGTTAAAAAACCGATTTTAAATATATTTTTTATTTTTTTTCCAAAATTTTATTTGTAATTAATGAGATTTGAACCTTTAACCTTTTACATTAAAATAAAGACCATACCATTATGCCAAATGCATATTTTTATTAATTATTAACTATATTTACTATTTATTTTATATATAACTTAGTGTTTAAGTATTAAAAGATGAGTTTTACCGAAAACTGGAGGTCTGATCGGCTCGAACTTCGGTCCGGTTTTTTTAACATTACTAAGAACACTCTTTAAGGTTACCATATATAAAAATATATTCATTCAATGTATTAAAAATGATGAATAAAGTTATCAACTACCGCATTAATACAAAATTATTACTATAAATAGTATATTAACTAATCTTAAAGAGTGTCTAAAGACACTCGTTAACAAAACTCAAATATTAATATAAAAATAGTATTTTAATATTTTATAAATAATAAAATAAATTTTCGATTCGGTCTAAACTCAACTCAATCTGAACCTGAGTAAAAAAAAAATTCAGATTGACAAGTCTAAATTGCAAAGCCTTAATCGGCGGATAACTGCTGCTTCTTCTTCTTCTTCTTCTTCTTCTTTTTTTTTTATTTTTTTATTTTTATTTTTTTTTATCAATTTAAAAGAAAAGAGAGGTGTAATTGCTGCTTTTTGAATCATTGGTCCGCTGACCGCTGCTATCTATAGTCGCAGCCCTTATACAACACGAGATGTATCATTTTTTTTCTATCGAAAATGTCAAGGAAGTCTGAATTTATTTGCTTTGAAAAAAAATCGTTGAAATTCACTTTTTTACATCATATTTTATTTTATAACAGGTCTGAATAATTTTTGAATTTATGACTAATTATCATAATTATTTTCTTGAAAACTTCAATTGATGGTGTTCTCATCAATACATAACTTTAAGGGACATTAATATCCTATAAAAATTATTTTGTATAACTGTCGTATCGTATGCAACAATTAAAATCTTTATTTCTTGCTTAAAGCATAATAAGAATTCTTTAAAAAAAAAAAATTGATTACATAATGAAAGAAAATCACAATTACATTTGAATACTTTTCAATATATACATTAAAAAATATTAAATTTAATATAACAAGTTAATGAACAATCAAACAAACAAATAAAAAATCCAGCAAATTTAACATACATTTTCCCTGATACAGTGTAGGCTTTGAAATTATTAAATTGAGTGATCAATTTTCCCAAAAGCTTAAGTTGATAGGAAATTGTCCAATTATTATATTTAAGATTCAACACGTCCCCTCACGTGCAAGCCGATGAATGATTAATGAATTTGCACGTGGACCAAAATGTACAAGAAAGGTGCAAACTAAAGAAGAATTTAGAACAGCAATACACAACTCGATGGGCAATAAGACACTCAGTGTCTTATCTCGTGTTAACTTGATTAATAGTAAGATTGCTTCTACTCCACCTGAAGCAAATGTCAAGTTTACTCCAACAAATGACAAACTTTTGGATGGCCATACTCTTTATCGACAGGTAGTCGGAAGCCTTATCTATCTCACTCTCACACAGCCTGATATTGCTTATGCAGTTCATATTGTTAGTCAATTTATGGCAGCTCCTCGCCTTACTCATTTTTCTATTGTTCTACATATCCTTTGCTACATCAAAGACACTTTGTTCCATGGTCTTTACTTTTCTACTCAATCATCTCTTGAGTTCTAAGCTTTTTCTGATGCCACTTAGGTGATGCATTCAAAAGAGTATATCTTATTTAACCTTACACTAAAAAGATCAATTGTAAGTATAGTAGTTAGCAAGGGTCGAGTCCACAGGGATTGGATTTTAATTTACAAATTATTGGTTTATTACTTAAATTCAAAGAAAAAGAAAAGAAAATAAAGGAAAAAGGGGTTTTGAAATAATTAAAAGTAAAGCAAACAATAAAAGTAAGATGCAAATAGGTAAGAGGAAATCAAATATAAGAGAAATATGGTTAAGGTTTCATTCTCCACCACTAGACATCATTGAGAATCAATTTCAGATCAATCAACATCAATTAGCTATCAAAATTAACAACCGTAGAAAACAACCTCCCGTGTTACCCCAATCCTTTCTTAGTTCGTCGTTAAGTAGGACAAACGCCACTACTTAATCTCTAACTATCAAATAACCTAAGATAAACATCTATAGATTCAAAATGATAGCAGCTTTAAGATGAGAAAGATAGGTTGATCTAAGCAACAAACACATAAACATAGATTCATTCAATTTAGGTTATCTTCCACTTTGCAATTAGCGAAAACTTTAACATAATCATTAGTCACAAATTGCCACTATTGAATAGAAATCAAGATAAGCTACGTATCAAAACTCCTAAACTAGCATTAGATAATTATCAAGATCTATCTAGTTGCGCACCTAAACGAATCAAGGTAACATTATAAACAATTCTTATAAAAGAACATAAGCAATTTTGATAGAAACCAATGATAGATCAATTCTGAAAATCAATTACAAAACTTGTTTAGGGCTTTGAAATCACTCTTAACCAAAAAAGAATTTAGCCTTGCGTAGGCATTATTAACATAAACATAAAACTAAAGAAACTAAGAAGAAAAAAGGAAAGAAGAAGAAAATCATAATACAAGAGTAGAAGAAGTGTAAAGGTAGAAAGGTGTCCCTATTTGGCTCCCCTTTGTGTCTCTTTATATAGGCAGCCTCTAGGTCTTATGCATTAATTGACATTTAATAGCATCTAGCATTTAATGACATTTAATGCATGTAGGCAGCTAGGGTTTAATGCAAGAAATGAAAGTTTTGGCAGCTATTTCTCCTACTTTGACTGTGTTTGTGTATATATGGAAAGTAAGGAGGATTCTTGCAATTAATGCAATTAATACAAAGTTAAAAGGTTGACAGCCACTAATCCTACTTTGACAAGGATTACTTCACATGGCAAATTAAGTTGATTCTTGCAATTAATGCAAGATAACACCTACAAAACACAAAACCATAGTAAACTATCAAGGATTTCAAGGAACTAAGCATAAAATATAAGGGATTGATATATGAAAATATATGAATTTAAGAACTTATCAAATTCCCCCACACTTAGTCTTTTGCTAGTCCTCAAGCAAAATCAAATAGACACAAAGTAAGAAAACCTAATTTAGTTCATTTTCAATAAAAATTAGAGACAATCATTGTACAAGTCTTAATAACTGATCAATAGCTTAAAGAATTTCACAAAGAATCATGCTTGAATGTAAAAGGTTTGAGTTAAGCCAATATTAACATAACATATCTCAATCAAAATAATGCATGCTCAACTTAATCTTAATCTCAACTTCTCACATGGGATACTCTCATGATTTTCACTCTTTAAAGTAGTTGTAAAGTGTTTACACACAATCAATCTCATAAAAACAGTTCTACCATATACTTGCTTGTCCACCTATTCTCCACTATTTAGATAATACAACTTCATAAATCAAAAGGTCTTTAATCAAGGTTGTAATGGGGCCAAGGGGTTGTAATGTGGTTGAGGAATAAAAGATAAAGGATATTACAAAGGTTCCAAAGACTTCATAAAATTTAGAGACAAAATAAGATTGTGCAAATAGAACTTTCTCAATATTCCTTAGAAGTACATAATCACATAGGCTAAATATTTCATCTTGAGCCTTTGCTTCATTCTAATCAACTTTGTAACATTCTTTTCTTTTCTTTTCCCAAAAGTTCAAGAGACGATTCATTTTTTTTTTACATGGGAAAGTATTTTTACAATGTTCCCTTTCTTTTTCTCTTGACTTTTTCCTTTCTCCTCCCCCACACTTATCTTTTGTACCTAACCCAACTTTTCAATAAGTATCTCTTGTTTCTGCAATATGTCTCAAACATTCCATTCATCTTTAGAACAAGGGTAGAGATATAAATGTGTTTAGGCTAGGTGTAAGTTGTGGTTACCAAAGAAATAGCTTATTCAATGTTGGCTCAAATTGGTTCACTAGGGGGATGTTCTCTTGGAACATCAATAGGGGATAGCTGATTTGGCCCTGGTTAAAAATCCTAATGCCTCTATCATAGTCATGTTGTCATATGTATCAATATAGTCTCAAATGGTTTAAAGCAAGTTCTAGAGAAACATGTAATCATAAGAGCACTCAAGAAAGAAATTAGATTGATATGTATAATGTATCAATCATATAGGCTCAAAATCTCACAAGGATGATTATACAAGTCAGATTTAAATCTAAACATGCTTCTTTCTCAATCAACATACCATACTAACATTGGCTTATAAAGAAAATATAGTATCAAGCTCAATTCTCATGAAAATCTTTTCACCAATAAACTAGTTTTAGACCTATTCAATTCATATCTCATAATAGTATTGAAAGTAACTAAAACACACTAAAAAAAATTAAAAGACTCAAAACAAAACAAAATAACTAAAGGAAATCCTAAATTCTTTCTCCCACACTTAATTCTTACATTGTCCTCAATGTAATGCTATTAACCCAAATGAAAGAATCATGTGTAAGAGAAAAGAACTAATAAACAAAACAATCAAAATAATTAAAGAAAACATTAAAAGATAGAATGATGGAGAGTATGAAGTAGCAAATCTGATTATAATGTGTGCTCTCCGTCCTTTTGGGTTTCCTCCCAAGAAGCGCTTGGTTTATTGTCCTCAGCCCGACTTGCTAAACACACAAACAAACAAAAATATTTAAGACTCAAAATAAAACAAACTATTGAAACTTAACTAAACCTAAATAAATTAATAACAAAACAAAGAGAAAGAGAAAGAAAACAAATTTGATATGGCAGGTGGGCTATGCTTGCACTAATTGGGCTGTCTCCCAATTAGCACTTGATTGGATGTCTTCAACCTAACCAATACCCCTTCTTGGTTTTTTGGGATTTTGCGTTTTAGGTATGAAACTTTCACGATCTTTGCATTTGGTAGGAAGTTTCCTGTGCACAACAGCAAATGCATTCTCCACCACAATTATTATTTCATTGCTATTGGTGGTGCATAGCTCTTGGAGGAATCTTGGTACTTGTTTCATGGCATCCAAAAAAAGTATATTTACTTTTACTTTGTGGAAGGTTTCTGATGCACCCAAAATAATGTATCTTACTTAAAACCTTGCACTAAAAAGATCAATTGTAAATATAGTAGTTAGCAAGGGTCGAATCCACAGAGATTGGTTTTTAGTTTATAAATTACTAGTTTAAAACTTAAATTCAATAACAATAAAAGAAAAGGGGATTTTGAAATAATTAAAAGTAACGAAACAAGATAAGTAAAAAGAAAATAAATAAGATGAAATCAAATATATAAGAGAAGTGTGGTTAAGGTTTTATTCTCCACCACTAGACATCATTGAGAATCAATTTCGGATCTATCAACATCAATTAGCTATCAAAGTTAACAACTGTAGATAACAACATCCCGTGTTACCCCAATCCTTCTTTAGTTCGTCGTTAAGCAAGACAAACGCCACTACTTAATCTCTATCCATCAAATAACCTAAGATAAACATCTATAGATTCAAAGTGATAGCAGCCTTAAGATGAAAAAGATAGGTTGATCTAAGCAATAAACACATAAACATGGATTTATTCAACTTAGGTTATGTTCCACATCATAATTCCTGAAAACCCAACATAATCATGAATTACAAATTGCTACTATTGAATAGGAAATCAAGACAATTACACGGATCAAGACTCTTAAACTAGCATTAGATATTATCAAGATCTACAAGAAAACATCATGAACAATTCTTATGGAAGAACATAAGCAACTTTGATAGAAAACCAATGATAGGCAAAATATGAAAATCAATTACAAAACATGTCTAGGGCTTTGAAATCACCCTTAACCAAAGAAAAGTTTAGCTAATCATAGGCATTATTAACATAAACATAAAAGAAACTAAGAAGAAAAACTAAGAGAAAACTAAGAGAATGGAGAAGAAGAAGAATAATGATGATCCTTTGAGTCTCCTTTAAATATAGACAGTTTGTGGCTCAAAAGATGGTATTTATAGAGTTTTAAAATCCTGGGAATAAGTCCTTGCAGCACAAGTAAGCCTGGAGGCAAAAAATCACATTTTTGGGCCTTTTTTTGCGGTTTTCCCGAATTGTTGGCGCCTAGGTGCCAAGCATACTGTTTCCATTTTTTTTTGCACCTTCCTTCACTTCGTCGGCTGATTTGGATGCCCATTTCTTGTCGATTTGGGCATGTAAACTATTGTTGGAAATGTATTCATGTCAGCTTCAAAAGTCAAGAAGGAATTTTCTTCAAATAAGTAATTTAACATTATGTTTTCCTTACAACAAGCTTCGGAAGTCAAATCTGCCTTCTTGCTTTGCAACCAAAAATTGATCTTTTTTACTCCCAAGTCTTCTCCATCTTGTGTTTATGATTTTGTAAGCTCTTTACCATCATTATTGACATCTTTTGACTTCATTCTCCTTATTGTAACTATAATTCAAAAACATAATATAAGTAAACAAGATAAAGATCGAAAACATAACAAAAACTAAAGGTAGAAAGGCATAAAATGTATATTTTATGAGCTTATCAGTTTCCAGAATTTGTTTTTCATGTTCCTCCTTCTTAGAATTTGCAAATCTGCTAGAAAAAAGTGGAGAAGAAACATTAGTAGTAATAGGACCATTAAAAGTTACTTGAGGTGCCGAAATACTTTCAATTAGAATGGTGTCTTCATTATCCTCAAGAAGTGAATCCATCTTTGGTTTTGTCTCATCCTCAACTTGTTCCTCCTTCTCCAAGGTCTCAATAATAGCATTCTCCTTTAGGTTAATCATCGATTGGGGAGGGAGTGCTTGAGATCTTTGTGCTACTAATTCCACCATACTACTAGCCAATTGGCTCATTTGTGTTTCCAAACTCTTGATAATTGCCCTTGTTTCCTGTTGAAATTGTAATGTATTAGTAGCAAAGGAATTGACAAGATCTTCTAAAGAGGTACCTGAGTTTTGAAGTGGTGGTCATTGTTCTGGTTCTCGAGGCCATGGTTGATTGTAATTGGCATAAGGATAAACTTCTTGATAATTTCCCGAGTAGCTATAATTAGTATGATCCCACCATTCCGCATTGTAAGTGTTTGAGAAATGATCATACTGTTGTCCTTGGAACCTTTGATGGCCTTGACATCCTCCTAATTCACAGGCTTGTTCAAACTTATCTCCTTGGAAGTATGGACACAAATTGATTGGATGATCCATCATAAAGCACACTCCACACTACTTTGGTTGTTGAACATTACCCATGGCCAATTGTTGAACTAACTCCTCAAGTGTTAGATTGTTCTCCATCGTTATTTGCTCAAAATTTGAAAAGAAAAACTTGTATGTACAAGAAAAATACAACTAATTAGAACTGAAAATAAGAATAAACTAAGTAACAAATAAACTAAAGAAAGTAATCCCCGGCAGCGGCGCCAAAAATTTGATGCACTCAAAAGAGTATATCTTAATTAACCTTGCACTAAAAAGATCAATTGTAAGTATAGTAGTTAGCAAGGGTCGAGTCCAGAGGGATTGGGTTTTAATTTATAAATTATTGGTTTATTACTTAAATTCAAAGAACAAGAAAAGAAAATAAAGGAAAAAAGGGTTTTTGAAATAATTAAAAGTAAAGCAAACAATAAAAGTAATATGCAAATAAGTAAGAGGAAATCAAATATAAGAGAAATATGGTTGAGGTTTTATTCTCCACCACTAGACATCATCGAGAATCAATTTCAGATCTATCAACATCAATTAGCTATCAAAATTAACAACTGTAGATAACAACCTCCCGTGTTACCCCAATCATTCCTTAGTTCGTCGTTAAGCAGGACAAACGCCACTACTTAATCTCTAACTATCAAATAACCTAAGATAAACATATATAGATTCAAAGTGATAGCAGCTTTAAGATGAGAAAGATAGGTTGATCTAAGCAACAAACACATAAACATGGATTCATTCAATTAGCGAAAACTTTAACATAATCATTAGTCACAAATTGCCACTATTGAATAGAAATCAAGATAAGCTACGTATCAAAACTCCTAAACTAGCATTAGATAATTTTCAAGATCTATCTAGTTGCGCGCCTAAACAAATCAAGACAACATCATAAACAATTCTTATAGAAGAACATAAGCAATTTTGATAGAAACCAATGATAGATAATTTCTGAAAATCAATTAAAAAACTTGTCTAGGGATTTGAAATCACCCTTAACCAAAAAGGAATTTAGCCTTGCATAAGCATTATTAACATAAACATAAAACTAAAGAAACTAAGAAGAATAAAAGAAAGAAGAAGAAAATCAGAATACAAGAGTAGAAGAAATGTAGAGGTAGAGAGGTGTCCCCATTTGGCTCCCCCTTGTGTCTCTTTATATAGACAGCCTCTAGGTCTTGTGCATTAATTGGCATTTAATAGCATCTAGCATTTAATAACATTTAATGCATGTAGGCAACTAGGGTTTAATGCAAGAAAAGAAAGTCTTGGTAGCCACTTCTCCTACTTTGACTGTTTTTTTTGTATATATGGAAAGTAAGGAGGATTTTTGCAATTAATGCAAAGTTGGAAGGTTGACAGCCACTAATCCTACTTTGACTTGGATTTCTTCACATGGAAAATTAAGTTGGTTCTTGCAATTAATGCAAGATAACACCTACAAAACACAAAACCATAGTAAACTATAAGGAATTTCAAGGAACTAAGCATAAAATATAAGGAATTGATATATACAAACATATGAATTTAAGAACTTATCATTAGGCAAGTGATCCTACTGACAAACGTTCTACTACTGGCTATTGCTTATTCTTAGGAAATTCTTTTATTTCTTGGTGAAGCAAGAAACAAATTGTTTTTGCTAGATCTAGCTCCGAGGCTGAATATCGAGCACTTGCTGATACTACTTCTGAGTGACTTTGGTTACGATGGCTACTACAAGATTTAGGTATCTCATAGTCACAACCTATAACTTTTTTTCTTCTTCTGATAATTGGAGTGCTTCCATGAATGTACTAAACACATTAAGATTGACTGTCATTTTGTGCGGAAACATCTTGTTCATGGAAAGTTTCGTCTTATCTTTGTTTCTTCTACAAATCAAGCTGCAACCATCTTCACTAAAACACATCCACGTGGACGTTTTCTGATCTTGTTTCCAAACTCAAACTGGCTGCTTCATTGGATACATTTTGGGTCACTGAACTTAGTATTAATTTTCATGTAGGTCACAAATCTTTAATTTCATCAAATTACATCACTTAATTTCTATTATTAATAATTAGGCCACTTATGCTAACTCCGTTAAGTAAGTTTAACGAAAAAACTGATTCAGCATGCATACGTGGCTTATTAGGCTATTGAAACACTAATTTCCCTGATAATTTACTCAAATCGAAGCTTTGAGAAAACCCTAAAAAATATGATGGACAAAATTATTTGTTTTCCTTTCTAAAATGGACCCCACAATGCCAGCATGGAAAGTTTTTTACCTAACATGCCTGTCGCAATCTAAAAAATAATGAGTCTCATCGCAAGACTTTATTATTCGTTAAGCGTGACATTAAAAAAACCGAGGAAAAGTTGACTTAATTCCTCTAGATAAATGAAGGTTTTGAAAATGACCTTGAAAAAGACATGAAGTCGCCACCAATCTTTTTTAGCTAGGTGTGATCGGCCACCTATTAAAACCGATTTTATAAAATATTTTAAAAAATAATTAAAACATTTTTAAAACCAATTTCAAGTCTGCGTTTAAACCAGAGAAATCAAAGAAACTGGTTCGGGACTCGGTTACGTGCGGGGAAGGATTAGCACCCCCACAACGCCCGTGTAAAACGATACCTTATTAATCGTGTGTTATCTCAAGTCTCGGTAAAAAATCGGTTTTAAATTTAGTATTTCAAGTTAATTCCCAATTTAAAGAAAAATAATTCCATTTTTAATTGAAAATGATTCGGAATTTATAAATTCAAAATTTTCCTATATTCCCTAACAAACGTGACAAAATATAGAAATTTTTATTAATTTGGAAAACTTTCCGAATCATTCTCCTTTTTCGAAAGAAAGATATTACTTTATTAATGATAATTGATGATATTCCCTCCAGCAAACCCGGTAGAGAACTCATGAATTATTTTAACTCGGTAATATCTTTATTTTTTTTATTGAAAAATCATTATCCTTTTGAAAACATTTTAAAAGATATGAATATGTATATGCATGACATAAATAAAATGACATAGCAAAATCTAAATATAATGCTTCCTAAATGATATGATATAATTTAAATGCCTTAGCATATTCTAAATGAAATGAAATATCCTAAGTTATATGACATATTATAAATGAAATGAAATGACCTAGGTAACATAATATATTTTATATGAGATGCAATATCCTAAGTCATATGATATTTTCTAAATGAAATAAAATAACCTAAGTAACATACATATTCTATATGAAATGAAATGACCTAAGTAACATACATATTCTATATGAAATGAAATGATTTAAATGTCATGGAAAATATGAATGATATGGCATATAATTTAAATGACATGGAATATAAAATAATGCTATCATATAATATGCATGGAAATAAAAATGAAAATAATAATGCATGAACATAGTATAAGCTAAATAATATAACAAAAAAAAATAATTAAATAAAAAGCATAGGATATCATGAAATATTCCAAATCATATAATAAACAATATAACATAAATAGAAATTATCACAGCAAAAATCACATATTATATAAAATGCATGAATATGGAAAATGCAATGCATGAAAATGTATTTTTTCCTTTAATTAAGGAAATCCGTATATCTAAAAAGATATCCGGCTACCTTAGAAAAATATGTCAAATTAAATATTCTAAAACCAAAACACCTTGTGATTGTTTGAAAACAATTTTGAAAAGTTTGAATTAAAAATAAAAACTGGGCTAATTTTTTTTTTTAAATGGCTCTAATTTCCTAAGTTTAAAAATTCGGACTTGACTACCCTTATCCCGAGACTTAAAAAATCATTTTTAGAGTTTAAAAATGCTTAGAAACTACCCTAAGTCAGTAGCTAACCTTCCTAATCAGCCCCCTCTAAGTAACTTAACCAAAACAGAAAAACGATTTTCCTCCAAATTCAATTCTGACTCCACTGTCCAGTTTTAAGCCAAGATTTTTTACCCTATTTTTAAAAATTCAAAACATTCTAAAAAAAATACTGAAGACTTATGACATGTAAAACTACATGGAAAAAAATCAGCTTAATTTTCTGATTAAAGATGTATGCCCAGAAAAATCGGGAAAGTACGAGTACTGGGTGAAAAGACTGTTTTGCCAAAATACATTTTTGCCTTTCATAAAATCATTTAAAAATCAAAGTAAAAATATTTAAGACTCCCAAAATGGCTCAAAAACAGTAGCTAGGACTTTTTGAAAGTTAGATAAAAATTGGCTAAGTAAAAAAAAATCACAAAGGTAGAATAATCAATTTGACAAACTTAATTTTCCATAAGTGTGCTCAAGAGAGAATGACTTTGAACCATTAATTGGCCTAAGTCATTATTCAAGTGGCATTAACATGAAATGCATGAAAAAATTTCAGCAAACATAGTGCATGAAATGCATGAATTTAAATCTAAATGTCATGAAAAAATGCATGGCATTCATATAGTGACCTAGACCTAAATGAACTTGCATGACATTTAATGCAACCTAGACCTAAAATGCATGAACATGCATGGCAAATAAACCAAACTTAATAATTAAAATATGCATGGCATTTTCACAAACACAAAGCATGCTTAAACCAAAAACTCAACCAAATATCATGCAAATGCTAACCTATCAACTAACATGGCAAGAATGCACATACAATGCACAAGTTCAAGGGGTGGCCGAATGGCCTATGTAACTAGCAAGCATGGTATTTTCAAAAACACTTGTTATACTAACATGTAAAACTAAATCAAATGTCATGCAAATGCAAAACCTACCAACTAACATGGCAAAAATGCAACACACAATGCAAAACACATGGAGTAGCCGAATGGCCTCAAGCTCCAACAAGCATGGCATTTTCACAAACACTTAATATACTAAATTTTAAACATGCTCAACTAAAATATAAAACTCAAATCATGCAAAAACCACACAAGCATTTTCATAAACACTTGATATACTAAATCTAAAACATGCTCAACTAAAATATAAAACTCAAATCATGCAAAAACCACACAAGTATTTTCACAAACACTTGATATACTAAATCTAAAACATGCTCAAATTTAAACATCATGAAAACAGAAAATTAAAAATGCAAGAACATGATATTTAAATCATAAATGGCAACAAACAAAGCAACCAAATTAAAATATAACTCAAGTATATGAAGTAGAATAGCATTTAAAACACCAAGATCAAAGAAAATAACATAAACAACATGATAAAATGAACCAAAACAGCAACATTAAATAAAGAATGTAGGCCATTCGGCCATGGTGAGAATATTGTAAAAAAATTGTAAAAAATATATTTAAGAAATAGATGAAGAAAGAACTTAAGAAGAACAATAAAAAACATTTATTTAAAAAGGAAACTCACCAAATAGTAATTAAAATAGCAAAAATAAGAATGGAAAATCAAGAAAGTGCAAGAGTTGGTGCTCAAGAGCAACCTCAAGAAGCTAATATTTCAAGCTTTATCTCTTCAAACTTTCCTTTCTTTTCTAAACTTTTTCTTTTTGCCTTCAACCAAAGAGAGAAAAACCAAGTAAAAACCAAGAGAACTCAGCCAAAATAAAGTGTGAAAATTAAAATTCTGAACCCCCTCTATGCTGGCCGAAACCCCCTTTTTAATGAGCAAGGATGTTGTCATTTTTTTGTAACCAATTTTCCATCAAATGGCTAATAATTCAAGGTGAAAAAATCCTGAAATTATCACCCTTAGATTAGCATATCAGCTGTTCCAAATTACAGCTGTTTAAGAATAATGTTGACACTCTCTCTTGGCCTATGTGGCTTAATCACCATGGTTTGATCAAAGAGAATCTCTAACTAACTCTTAATTTTTAGCCATTTGATTGAAAAATCAGAAGCTTCCTTCTTCCTTTGGGCCTTGGCAGGCCAGAACTTCTCTTTTCCAGCCCAAGTCTGATTTTTTGAAAGGCCCAAAGAAGCCCTTTTCGGTTGCTTGGGTGAAATGACCATTTTGCCCCCCGGATGCAAATAAATAACAAACGGACTCCAAATTCAATTTTTCTTTTTTGAATACTTCCAAAATAATAAAATATTGAGTTCTGAAAGTTTTTAAAATTATCCGAGTCCGTTTGCTATTTATTTGGATTTTTTCTTCCAAAAATGCCCTTTTATGCCCCTACAGTTTACCTTTTTTAAACGAGCTCCAAATCAAGATTTTTATTCACCAATATCTTCCAAATAATTTAAAAGTGTGATCTGGAATTTTTCATAATTTTTGGAGCTCATTTGGTATTTTTTCGGGATTTATCAGTTTGAATTACTACATAGGAGCTCGGGATTTGGCCATTTTGCAAACGAACTCCGAATCAAGATTTTCTTTTTCCAATATCTTCCAAATAATTTTAAAATGATATTTGCAAAATTTCAGAATTTTTTGAGTCCGTTTGCTATTTGTTCGGGATTTATCTTCTTGAATTATTGTATAGGAGGTCCGGGATTTGGCCATTTTGCAAACGAACTCCGAATCAAGATTTTCTTTCACAAATATCTTTACAATAATTTAAAAATGAGATTTGCAAAATTTCAGAAGATTTGGAGTCCATTTGCTATTTTTTCGGGATTTTCATTTTTGAACTACTGTATGAGAGACTCAGGATTTGGCCATTTTACAAACGAACTCCGAATCAAGATTTTATTTCGTCAATCACTTCCAAATAATTTAAAAATGATATTTATAAAATTTCAGAAGATTTGGAGCTCATTTGCTATTTTTTCGGGATTTTCCTTCTTGAATTACTGTATAAGAAGCATGGGATTTGGCCATTTTGCAAACGAACTCCGAATCAAGATTTTATTTTGAAAATCTCTTTAAAATGATTTAAAAATGAGATTTTCAAATTTTCAAAATTTTCGGAGTCCATTTGCTATTTTTCCCAAATTTTCCAATTTTGCCCTTTTACCTCCGAAACCTTGTTTTGCTCAAAACAAGTCCGATTTTCAGATTTTCTTCAAGCCGAGCCTTGGGCTATCCCTTTTTAATCATTCCTCATCCATTGGGGGCTTTGGTCTTTCCAAGTCGGACCATTTCTGTAATTCTGCCCGATTTTACCAAAATCCACCGAAAACCCTAATTCTCGGTTTTCTCTCGGATTGACTTTTCTTTCGGTTTTTCTTGCAAGTGGCTTCTCCATTACTCGTAGTCAGTGCTTATCTTTCATTTGGAATCTTCAATTTCAAGCAATTTGATCGTTTAAGCACTTTTCCCAAAATTTCTCGGATTAGGGTTTTCCTTCTACTGAATCTCCAAATCCCAACTTCCGAACTCAATATCTTTCAATGTAGACCTCGGATTATCAAAATTCTTTCGCCATTTTTCAATTGAACTTAAAATCTTAATTTTGAAAGTGGGTTGACTTTTTTAGTAGTTGACTTTCTGGGGTTGACTTTTTTAGGCTTGACTTTTTTCTGGGGTTGACTTTTTTCAAGTTTGACTTTTTATGCTCGTCCTCTTAAACTAAATCTCGGAGTACCACCTGCAGGATGAAAAAAAGTCTTTTTACACTTGGAAACATCAATTTAGGAAGGAAACATACCTGTTTTAGTGGTCCGAACAAAATTAGGTGTCTACAGTTGCCCCTCTTTGGCTATTGCTGAGAATTAGGAATCAGGCAAAGATAAACAAACACTAATTTTGTACGGTCAGTGAAATCACATGTGAAGGAAAGGGAAAGGGGTTTCTTCTTCATTCTTCTATCATTTTTTCACATTTTTTTTTTTTTTGAAAAAGCTGTAAATTGAAGATTTATCCTTAAATTGAATTTACTGACTAATCAAGGCTCGACCCGTCTTAAGGAAACAGATTCGATTTTCAAAAACAAAAAATTGTGCCTGAAGGTCTTTAAAACTGGTGCCCGAAGGTTTTTAAAATGGTGCCCGAAGATCTTTAAAACTAGAGCCCGAAGGTCTTTAAAATTGGTGCCCGAAGGTCTTCAAAATTGGTGCCCGGAGGTCTTTAAAATTGGTGCCCGGAGGTCTTTAAATTTGGTGCCCGGAGGTCTTTAAAATTGGTGCCCGGAGGTCTTTAAAATTGGTGCCCGAAGGTCTTTAAAACTGGTGCATGAAGGTCTTAAAAACTGGTGCCCGAAGGTCTTTAAAACTGGTGCCCTAAGGTTTTTAAAACTGGTGCCCGAAGGTCTTAAAAACTGGAGCCCGAAGGTCTTTAAAACTGGTGCTCGAAGGTTTTTAAAACTGGTGCCGGAAGGTCTTAAAAACTGGTGCCCAAAGGTCTTTAAAACTGGTGCCCGAAGGTCTTTAAAACTGGTGCCCGAAGGTCTTTAAAATTGGTGCCCGGAGGTCTTTAAAATTGGTGCCCGAAGGTCTTTAAAATTTGTATTTGAAAATACCTTGACGATGGTCTCAAGGTTCAACTCGTCTGATAAACAAAATGAATTCGATTTAAAACAGAAAGAAATACCTTAATGGCGGTCTCGGAGTTCGAATCTTTTGAGAAGCAAAACGAGTTCTTTTTGAGGAAGTCCAAGTTTCCCTGATTTCTGCACTGTTAGCTAAATGCAATGATGAGAATGTCATGCTTTGCAAATGCTTGTATGTTTCCTAAAATAAATGCAATCAAATGATTGTGCCATAATTTCTAATCCATGATTTCTTTGAGGTTCACAGATTATATGACTTCAGGACAGAGTCTTCAATTGTTCATTGATGCCCACTTAAAGAATTCTTCACTCAAAATATCTTGTCAAACAGTCTCAACTTCTGTCTCTCGCTAAAGCTCACAGATTTTTCGACTTCGTGATGGAATTTCCACCACGTTCACTGTTTTCTTTTCTTGGTGAACTTTCCAAACGTTTCCCAAGATTTAAATCTATTCCTTAGTAATACTTTGAAATCCCTTTATTTAAAGATTTTTATTACTAATCATCATTCAATTTAATAACAATCATAATGCATCTCAAAAGTATATGAAAGAGAATATGAATCAAGCAAAAATTGTCAGGAAAAGGATAACAAGAAGTTATTGCAAAAAATGTTTTTGAAATAATAATATAAGAAACAAATGTAAGGTTATAGGTTGTAGATGCCCCGGATGCGGAATATCTTGGACCCCTCTTTTTTCAAACCATCTGAAATTTCTCTTGAACGAGCAATTCACTTGGGTAACCTCTTAGCTTCTGTAGTTACATCAGACTGAGTTGTTCCCTTTCCTCTGATTATCAGATACTTTCTCTCCCTTTACACGGAGCATTGATTCAAGCTTTGATCAGTACTTGAGCCGCCTTTTACAGGTTTTCAACTCAAGTGTCCTCCGTTCGGTACTAAGTCGCCCTTTGTGGGTTTTCGGCTTAAACCTCTCCTTTTACATTATTTTTTCATTTCCATTCTCTTTTTTTTTTTTTTTGTATTCTACCATGCATCTGAGAATTCTAAATGCTTCCAAGGTAAAAATATCAATTCAAAAGATGGGATGAATTCTGAGAATAACCTTTCAAATTAAATATTCATGCTTGATCAAAATAGGCTTTTAAAGCATATAACGTAGGCCAAGGTTTAGGTTTAGAAAGAAAGGATAAAATAGGCCCAAAGTGTGTTTAAAGGTGATTGGATCAATGATCACTTCCTAAGGAGAACTCATTCTTGAAACATTTGTCCCTTTTTGGACTTTCTTTTACTTCTTTTTTGTTTTTTTGCTTTGTTGGCTTTCATTTGCCACATTTTCCGATGGTTTTCTTTTTTCCACGATTTTTTATTATCTTTCATCGCATTTGCCCTCCAGTATAGAGGGTGATCCTTGATCAAGGTTTTAGAAATAAATAATTCTTAAAGCTCAAAAGGGGTGACTAAGGATAATTTCTTCTTAGTGGAAGGAATATGAAAGACGGCCATTTATCATATCAAGCATGAATATTTTCTTTGAAAAGCAATTCTTAGGGGAAATAGATATATATAATTTCTATTTTTACACTTGGAATCATTCGAATTTCCTTGTGCACAGCATCACACGTTTTTTTTTTCCAAGCATAATACTTCTTCAATTCATCAGCATTCACGAGATTTCTGAAATCTTCCCCATCCATCCGAGTTAGAATCAATGCTCTTCCAGAAAAAGCTCTTTTTACCACGTAGGGTTCTTCCCAATTCGGAGCCCATTTTCCTCTCGGGTCCTTTACTATAGGGAGAATTTTCCTCAATACCAACTCCCTTTCTCGGAACTGCCTCGGACGAACCTTCTTGTTGTGGGCTCGAATCATCATTTTCTGAGA
The DNA here is from genome assembly GCA_030761205.1 of Fremontodendron californicum. Taxonomy (NCBI): domain Eukaryota; kingdom Viridiplantae; phylum Streptophyta; class Magnoliopsida; order Malvales; family Malvaceae; genus Fremontodendron; species Fremontodendron californicum. The sequence goes on from JAULJL010000005.1 coordinate 30,612,620, forward strand.
CAACTGCCCGTGACAAATTGCTTTCAGTCTTTTCTCCTCGATGAGATTCAACTGTTCATAACGAGCTCTAACCCATTCTGCTTCCTCTAGGCCAACTTCCATCAGAACCTAAAGTGAAGGGATCTCAACTTCAATAGGTAGCACTTCTTCCATCCCGTATACCAAAGAAAACAGTGTTGCCGCTGTAGATGTGCGGACCGAAGTACGATATGAATGAAGAGCAAACGGTAAGATCTCATGCCAATCTTTGTACACATTGGTCATCTTCTCAACAATCCTCTTGATGTTCTTGTTAGCTACTTCTACTGCGCCATTCATCTTCGGATGGTAAGGTGCCGAATTATGATGTGTGATCTTGAATTGAGTACACACTTCTCTCATCATTTTATTGTTCGAATTAAGAGCATTATCCGAAATAATTCTTGCTGGCAACCCGTAACGGCATATGATTTCTTTCTTGATGAATCTGCATACCACCGACTTTGTTATATTCGCATAGGAAGCAGCTTCTACCCACATTGTGAAATAATCTATGGCTACCAAGATGAAACGACGTCCATTTGAAGCTTTCGGGGTAATAGGCCCGATCATATCCATTCCCTACATTGAAAAAGGCCATGGTGCAGTCATGACATGTAATGGCGATGGCGACACATGAATCTTATTTGCATAAATCTGGCATTTATGGCATTTTCGGGATTAACTGATACAATCTCCTTCCATCGTCAGCCAATAGTAACCTGCCCTCATAATCTGTTTAGCAAGCATGTGACCATTAGCATGTGTGCCACATATCCCTTCATGGACCTTTTCTATGATTCTTCGAGCTTCGACAGACCCGGCACATCTCAATAAGACTTGATCTTTCCCTTTCTTGTAGAGAATCTCACTGTCTAGAACAAAACCCATTGCTAGCCTTCTCAGAGTCCTCTTGTCATTCTCTGTTGCTTGTTCTGGATACTGTTGACTCTTGATGTACTGCAACATGTCGTTATACCAAGGGAGACCATCTGCTTCTTCTTCGATACTCAAACAGTGGGCAGGAGACTCATATATGCTCATCTTGATCGGCACAACTTCCGCCCCTTCGTTCACTTTAAACATTGATGACAAAGTAGCCAGAGCATCCGCCATCCGATTTTCTTCTCGAGGAAAGTAATTGAAATTCACTTCTTCAAACTCCTCCAACAAACATAGTATGAGTTCTCGGTATCGGATTAGCTTTGTATCTCGAGTTTCCCATTCTCCTCGTAGCTGGTAAATCACCAAGGCTGAGTCTCCAAAAACTTCCAATACTTTGATCTTTCTGTCTGCTGCAGCACGAAGGCCCATAGTACATGCTTCATACTCGGCAGTATTGTTTGTATAATCAAAATCCAATCTAGTAGTGAAAGGATAACAATCTTCTTCTGGGGATATAAGCACTGCACCGATTCCATGCCCCATGGTGTTAGATTCACCATCAAAGTACATTTTCCATATTTTTTTCTTCAGGGGAACATCATCTGCTTACGACACATACATCAAATCCTCATCTGGGAAGTCAAAGTTCAACGGGTCATAATCTTCCACTGCTCGACTTGCTAAGAATTCAGCTATTGCACTGCCCTTGATAGCTTTTTGACTTACATATACAATGTCGTATTCTGACAATAAAACCTGCCATCTTGCTGTCCTCCCTGACAAAGAAGGTGCTTCCAACATGTACTTGACCGGATCCAGCTTAGCAATCAACCACGTTGTGTGGTACAACATATACTGTCTAAGTCTTCGAGCAGTCCAAGCTAAGACGCAACACAACTTCTCTACGGATGAATATTTCAACTCATAATCTGTGAACTTCTTGCTGAGGTTGTAAATTGCCTGTTCTTTCTTTCCAGTTTCATCAAGCTGCCCCAAAACACAACCCATGGATCTTTCAAATACTAATAAATACAGTATCATTGGTTTATCCGGAATAGGCTGCATTAATACTGGTGGGTTTGGTAGATAATGCTTAACCTTTTCAAAAGCAATCTGACACCCTTCATCCCACTCTCCTTGGTCACGTTTTCGAAGTAACTTAAATATTGGATCACGTTTGTCGGTTAACTATGAAATAAATCGAGCAATGTAATTCAATCTCCCCAGAAAGCCTCTTACTTCCTTTTAAGTGCGAGGTAGTAGCAGATTCTGAATAGCCTTCACTTTATCCGAGTTAATCTCAATTCCTCTTTTGCTGATGACAAAACCCAACAACTTCCCCGAGGTGACTTCAAAAGTGCATTTTGCCAGATTTAGCTTGAGTCTAAATTTCCTTAATCGTTCAAAGAGCTTCTTAAGATTCGCAATATGCTTCTCTTCTCCTTGTGACTTTGCGATCATATCATCAACGTAGACCTCAATTCCCTTATGCATCATATCGTGAAACAAGGTCACCATGGCTCTCTGGTATGTTGCCCCAGCATTCTTCAATCCAAATGGCATTACTTTGTAGCAGAAGGTTCCCACATTGTAACAAATGTGGTTTTCTCCATATCTTCCGGTGCCATCTTGATCTGATTGTATCCTAGAATCCGTCCATGAAAGAAAATAAAGAACTCTTTGCTGTATTATCCACCAGAGTATCAATATGGGGCAAAGGGAAATTATCTTTAGGGCTGGCCTTGTTCAAATCTCGGTAATCAATGCACATCCGCACCTTGCCATCCTTCTTTGGTACCGGAACAATATTTGCCACCCATTCTGGATATTTTGCCACCTCTAAGAATCCAGCATCAAATTGCTTCTTTACCTCCTCTTTTATCTTTAACAGCATATCAGGCCTCATTCTTCTCAACTTCTGCTGAATTGGCTTGCATTCTAGCTTTAAAGGGAGCTTATGAACCACAATATCCAGATCTAACCCTGGCATGTCCTGGTAAGACCATGCAAATACATCCACATACTCCTGGAGCAAAGCTATCAATTCATCTTTTATTGGCGATGACAATGAAGTCCCAATTTTAACTTCCTTTATTTCTTCACCATTTTCCAGATTTATTGTTTCCAATAATTCCTTATGAGGAAGTACTTGCTTCTCCTCTTGTTCTATTTTCCTCAATAGATCCCGAGGTAGACCATAATCCTTAGTATCTTCATTAGCCTCAAAATCACCCATGCAAATGAGTCTTTCAAAATCAATTTCAGAATTATTGACAGGAGGGTCCTCATATTTCGCATCCGTACACCTGTAAATAGGTGGAGAAGAAACAATATAGGAAAAATATATAATGAAAACAAAAATAAATAACAAAAATGAAAGAGTATGGACACATCAATATGGATAATGCATTGTGCTTGTTATTTATTAAATGAAAATGTTTAAAAAGCCCATTACAAAAAAAACTATTAATATATCTGGGTAAAGATAATTAAGATTGCTTTTTAAAAAGTATTACTTTGGAATATACTTAAAAACTATGGGCAACTCAGTCGCACTCCAGTTGATTAGTCTATATCCTGGTAGGCAAGGTCGCACCATCCAGCTAGCATTCTCTCTTTCAATTCTGTCTTTCTCAGTCGTGCAGATCTCCACATCATACATCTGCTCATCCCTATTCACCTGGAATCTCTCGAAGGCTTTCTCTATCATAACGAGCACATCATCAGAATTTTTTTCTCCGAACAGAGAACCGGCTGAGCGAAAGCTGTGAAGGATAGGTGGGAATGTCATAGGCTCTCACTCAATATCCATACCCGTAAGACGGGCCATCCTCCTTTATCGGTTCTTTTCAACTTGTCTCCTTTTCTCATGGGCCTTCGGAAGATATCCTAGGCCAAACCGATCCTTCTTTCCTTTTACTTCTATGGCTTGAGCCATTTCCTGAGACCTTTTCCAGCCCTGCAGCCTATTCCTACGATAGTTCTTAACCCCAACCTTGTGTTCTTGGACAACCTCGGTTTCAGAATTTTCGTCCTTCAGGGACGAAAACTGCATTTACAAATTCCAAAGATCGGAAAGAACACTCCACGGCCTCTTCATTGGGCTCCACATAAGGAGATTCAGTAGATGCGGAGGCTATTATGTCTTCCTCCCCTGATACTATGATCAATACGCCCTCCATCACAAATTTTAGTTTTTGGTGAAGAGACGAGGGTACAGCCCCAGCTGAATGTATCCACGGCCTTCCCAACAAGCAGTTATAAGATGGATTAATATCCATGACCTGGAAATTCACTATATAAATGCACGGGCCTATTTCCAGAGGAACTTCAATGGTTCCCATAACCTCTCTCCTTGTTCCATCAAAATCTCTGACCATCGTGCAACTTGGTATCATATAGGATAGATCCACTGGCAATTTGGATAAGGTCGCTAAAGGCATCATATTTAGTGAAGAACCATTATCCAAAAGGACCCTCGATAATATGTGCCCCTTACAAGTGGTAGTTATATGGAGAGCTTTCGTTGATCCAATACCGTAGGGTGGTATCTCCTCATAGCTGAAAAATATGTAGTCATCTGCTGCAATGTTTCCCACCAACCTATCCAGCTTTTCCACTGATATATTATTAGCCACATATGCCTGATTCAATACTTTTAACAGGGCATTTCTGTGTGGTTCTAAATTCAAAAGCAAGGATAAGATTGAGATCCTAGCTGGTTGACGTTGCAGTTGTTCAACCACGCTATACTCACTATGCTTTATAAATTTCAGGAACTCACAGGCTTCCTTTTCACATACTGGTTCTTTCATTCTGTTAACCGGGGCTGATCCCCTCTCAGTTTCCTTTGGTAAATCCATCTCAATATGGACTGGCTCGACTACTTTCTTCCCTTTATCAGTTCCTCTGTCTTTCCCTGCTACCCCCTGTTCAACGGCCTCCAGAGCATAACACCTCCCGCTTCGGGTTAAATGCCCCACTCTTGTGATATCCTGCTGGCTTGAAGACCCGGGCATAACCATACTGCAGTCATATTTCCATGGTGTAGCCTTGTTTTCCTTGTATGGAAAGGAAACAGGTAAATCAATGATTAATTTGGGCACATTTTCTTCAATAACTGGCATAACTTCCTCTTTCGGTTCATCATAATAGATAATCAGGGGTCTTCCTATCCCATAGCCACCTGCATTTTCAATGACTTCTATTGCCCCCTCCATCTCCTCGTAGAATTGGGCTTCCCCACTATCCATCATTCTTTGGACTTTAAACCGGAAGTCCCCGCAGTTCTGTATGTCATAGCCTCTACCCTTATGGAACGGGCACCAATTATGCACCCTTTTTTGCAACCATTTTCACACTGTTTGTATCTTTCACCAATCCTGCCTTGACCATTTCAAACCATACTGTCAGCATTGGAGTCTTAACCTCCCCAATATCCCTTTTTAGTCTTCTGCCCTCTCTGGTCAATATTGCATTTACCTGACTCCCAACATGATTGGGCAATGGGTTTCCAGCTACGTTCGGCCCATTTTTGGATCCAAACTTCACAACCCCAGCATTGGTCAAGCTTTGGATTTCTTTTTGAAGGCCAGGCAATCTTCAATTGAATGTCCTTGGATTCCCGCATGGTATGCACAGTTGGTGTTTGCATTGTACCATCTTGGATATGGAGGTGTCAAAGGTTTTAGGTACACGGGTGCAACAAGTTGACCCTGCAATAGTTTTGGATATAGCTCACCATAAGTAGTGGGAATCGAATCAAATTGGATTTTTTAATTGTTCCTTGGTGAACGTTGGTCATTACGCGCATGCCCTTGTGTGTTTGGGATAGTATTTCAGGGAAAGGTTATTTGAGGGGATATGCCAGTTGGGAATGGCTGTTGTGGTATATTGGTGTAGGGGAATTGGTTTTGGATAAGGTGGTTAACATTGGGGTAATAAGGATTATACCTCGGGTATGGTGTGTAAGGTGTCGGAGGCGCATAAGGTGTGGTAGGAGTATAGGGCCTTGGTGGTGTGTATGGTGTAGGAGGTGTATAAAGGTATTGGTTGAAGCTTATTGCATGGGTTTCCTCCTTCTTTGTAGGAAAAGCTCTCTTTGGGGTAGCAGACTCACCCCCTTCCATCTTTCCATTCTTAATAGCTGACTCAATCATTTCCCTAGATATTACCATATCGCAAAATCTTTGGTAGCATTTCCCACCAATAATTTTTATAATAGGGTGCTTTCAATGTGTTGATGAAAAGCACCATGGTTTCTTTGTTGGTTAAAGGGGGTTGCACTTGTGTAGCCAGATCCCTCCACCTCTGCGAATACTCTTTGAAAGTCTCACTGGACCTCTTCTCCATATTCTGTAATGACAGCCTATCCGGTACCATGTTGAAAACATGATTATAATATTCCATAAAAGCTCTGGCCAAATCCGTCCATGAACGAATCTTGGTACGACTCAGCTGATTATACCATCGGGTGGCTGATCCTGTTAAGCTGTCTTGGAAGCAATGAATAAGCAATTTCTCATTATCCTCATGCCCTGTCATCCTTCTACAGTACATGGTCAGATGAGCTGATGGGTTGGTGGTCCCATTATACTTTTCAAAGTCTGGTACTGTGAACTTCGGTGGAATTACTAGATCATGTACCAAGCTCATCTCTTTGGCATCTAGACTGCCAAACAACTCTGCTCCTTCCACTGCTCTTAGCCTTTCTTCCAACAACTGATATTTCTTCTAAGATTCAGCGGTTTCGACCCTCTTCTGTTCAGTCATTTTGGCTCTTTATTTTTCTGCCTTTTCTTCAAAGTCTGGAACCTCAACCTCAATTGGATCAACTCCGATGTTACCCCTTTTTGGACAGAAATTCTGTGCTTCGGTCGCTGGCTGAATGTAAATGTAGGAAGCTACCCCAGTTGGGATTTCATTTCCCACAGGTTGGGATGCCTGGCCATTTCTCTGTACCACTTCTCGTCGATCCTCCTGATTCACTGCCCCCATTCCAGTAACTGAATTCTCTCCGGGCCACTTTTGCTTCATCATAGTGCTCATCATCTCCATGAGCTTTGTCATCTGTTCTCGTGTCTTCTCTTGAGACTTAGTCAACTGTTCTTGTAGTTCTTTCTAGATTCTTTCCATTCTCTCAATTCTGGCAAGCTGATCGTTTTCCATGGCTTTTGTTCGAGATCGAGTATTGTAAGAGTGTTTGAAATCTGGTTCTTTCTGAGTGCGACCAATTGTACATTTATTTTAAAAACCATGGATTAGAAATTATTGACACATTTCTTATTTTATTTTATAAAAAATGAATAAATGAATGAATGAATGTATGAATGAATCGGTGTTAATGAATGAACAACTAAGTAAATGACTAAGTATATGAACCTATAATGAATAAATGAATGGACCAAATAAATGACTAAGTGTATGAACAATTTATAAAGAATAAATGATTATGAACAAATAAAATATATAAAAGAAAGAACTAGTGAATAATGAATGCATTTAAAATATTGGCCTCGGGATTATTCTAACCAAACGATCTTTCATTGATTTCCTGGAACTAAATACATAAAAGAAAAGAACCCTGCTTTAGACAACATGATAACCTATCTCTTCTAAAAACTATTAGAAAACACTGGTAATTCCCTCGGATTCTGGACCTTCTTCACTGTCCTCTTTTGATTGCCTTGCTCTTCCATCTGATCCCTACTTGTTCACGACCCTTTGATGTGTCAGCAGAAGCATCGCCGTGTAAGCTTTCCCTAGCTTGTTTCTCCAGTTGATTTGCTCGGGCTTCCTCGTGTTTTGCTTTCTCCTTCCAGTAGTTATTCTCCTTCTTGAGGTTTTTGACCTCATGTTCCCACTCCCGGGAAGTTTTGAGAGTCCCCTCAAATCTGAGCTCAAAGCGATACCTCTTGTTCTGCAAATGTAATTCCCGAAGATCGCCCTTAACGGTGTCCCTTTCTCTCTTAATCTGTTCCTTTTCTTTTTCCCGAGCTGATTCCCTATTTTTCATGTCCTCAAACTCTTCTTGTAGTCGGGCAATCTCCTTGCTCATCCGGGCCTTTTCTTTTTCAAATTCCGCTCTTGCAATTTCTAACTCTGATGGCATTTCCCTCGGTGGCGGATTCATGAACTGGACCTCCTCCCCATCTGATGTCAATAGTCTATCATTAACCCTTAATTCCCTCCATACCAGAAAATCAGGTGTAACGGTGTCGGCATATCTGGCCACTTTTATCCGGTGAGTTTTCTTCCATGCTTCAATCACTACCCGCACTTTTTTGGAATATCCGCCTTCCCCATAAGTCAACTCTGATGATCCTAGATTATGAGTCACGGGTGTGAATTGTCGAGACTCAACCTGTCTTTGCACCAACAAAGGCGCATAACTCACAGACCCCCAAATTCCGAGTACTGGAACTCCCGGGTTATCTCCACATTTGTATATAATCGGCATAGGAACCATCCATGGAGCTCTCCAAGTCACCATCTCCCCTTTTAGATTCTGAAACATGTTGACCCATTTCTCTTCATTCCCGTCTTTAGGCCAATCATTTTGAAGGAATTCCCTAATCGGAACTAAAGTCTTCATGTACGGTTTGAAGGAAACATTTTCTATCTTCCAAAAGTGACTTTGAATCCAAACATAAAGGATTTGTACACACCCCTTGATCCTCCATTGTCTCGCCCTTTTACAAAAATTCAGGGATCGGATAGTTTCAGCTATGATGGCCGAAGATGGGTTGATCTTCTGTTCCAAATTTTCAAAGAAATCAAACACGGCTATATCCACATGACCCAATATCTTCGGGAATATGATTAACCCGTAGATGGATAGAGCGAAGATGTCCCTGGCTTTTGCTTTGTCGGAACAACCCAATATCAACTGTCGGAGAGTGTCCCATGAAATGCGCCCATTTTTCTGCTTTGTGTCCACATGACTCTCAACCCATGCTGTATCCATTCCCATGATCCTAGCCACTTTCTTCTTAAGACCTGAAGGTTTCATTTCCTTCAAATATACCCGATCAGGATTAGGACATTCAATACGTAACAGTGTCGAATATTCTTCGATCAGTGGTGTCACATCCTCCTTGTTAAAAGTGAAACATCTATAAGCAGGATTCCAAAACTGTACCATAGCTTGAATCAACCCACTATTGACCTGAATCGGAATTAAGAGTGCTATGTCTCCATATTTATGAGTGAAGGCTTCTTTCTCTAATACATTCCACTGATTCCAAATGTCGGCTAACCCTCGAAGATTATTCTGTCTAGGATCCACTTTGACTCTTTCCGACAATACTGACACATAATCTTTCTTGAGGCAATCACCATCCTCCCTCTGATCTTTTCCGACCATGCCCTAACTACTGCATGATCTTCTATCACTGAAATAACCTGACACTCCATGAAAGTCCTTTGGGTTGATAACTATCCCGAGGCCAATAAACTTCAAGTGTATGATGCATGTTAAAGAAAATAAAACAGAAAGAAATATATTAGTAAAGAAATGAATTCACAAATATAATCATAAATAACAACATGCTTTTTTTTTTTAAATAAAAAAAATGTCACGAAAATTTAAACAGAGCTTCGGTATTACGACGCCTCTGGGACAAAAAAATAAAAAATACGAGTGATATGATGTTCGTTCATCATCACCCAATTTGTATCTAACATATAGAAAGATGGTAAAAGGTTGGAAATGTTCCTCCATGTGTTCTTAAACATCGGGTATCTAACAAAAATTCGGCATGGCTTCGCCTAGGTTCACTATATGTAGGTGAATCGGTTTTAAGGCCCCGAATTGTTCCTCACTATTGCCGGTGAAGACTAGTAAGGCACCCCGATAAAAGCGGGTTCAATTCGTTAGAGTATATTTTCCTATGCCCGTACGGAGGATTATCACGAAGACATTAGGTACTTTATACTCCGGAAGTGTTTCAATAGCCCATACGGAGGATCAATCATGAAGGTGTAGTTACTTTACTCCCACTTAAAAGGATGGAACCTGGGTAGAGGATTCATGTTATGCAAATGCAAATACAGTGTGTGCGGAGGAACAAAACAAACCTGTCACCACTTATTCTACAACCCTTATTCTAAATACCCCACTAAAATCAAACAATGTAAAGCATCAGTCAAGCAAACATATAAATATACGCAACAAAATAACCAGAGAACAAATAATAATATGAGTGCACAGGAATATGGACATATTAAAACATTTTTTTTTATTTTAAAATTCTCTTTTATTTTAAAAAAAATATGGAATTAAAATTAAATACCAATTAAACCAACAAAACCGAGACTTTGATAGCATACGACTAATTCTAGGCCTGACTCTCTAATTGTCCCCAGTGGAGTCGCCAAGCTGTCGCAACCTAAAAAATAACGAGTCTCATCACAAGATTTTATTATTCGTTAAGCGCGACATTAAAAAAACTGAGGAAAAGTTGACTTAATTCCTCTAGAAAAATGAAGGTTTTGAAAATGACCTTGAAAAAGACATGGAGTTGCCACCAATCTTTTTTAGCTAGGTGTGATCGGCCACCTATTAAAACCAATTTTATAAAATATTTTAAAAAATAATTAAAACATTTTAAAACCAATTTCAAGTCTGCGTTTAAACCAGAGAAATCAAAGAAAAGGGTTCGGGACTCGGTTACGTGCGGGGAAGGATTAGCACCCCCACAACGCCCGTATAAAACGGTACCTTATTAATCGTGTGTTATCTCAAGTCTCGGTAAAAAAATCGGTTTTAAATTTAGTATTTCAAGTTAATTCCCAATTTAAAGAAAAATAAATCCATTTTTAATTGAAAATGATTCGGAATTTATAAATTCAAAATTTTCCTATATTCCCCAACAAACGTGACAAAATATAAATTTTTTTATTAATTTGGAAAACTTTTCGAATCATTCTCCTTTTTTGATAGAAAGATATTCCTTTATTAATGATAATTGATGATATTCCCTCCAGCAAACCCGGTAGAGAACTCATGAATTATTTTAACTCGGGAATATCTTTATTTTTTTTATTGAAAAATCATTATCCTTTTGAAAACATTTTAAAAGATATGAATATGTATATGCATGACATAAATAAAATGACATAGCAAAATCTAAATATAATGCTTCCTAAATGATATGATATAATTTAAATGCCTTAGCATATTCTAAATGAAATGAAATAACCTAAGTTATATGAAATATTATAAATGAAATGACCTAGGTAACATAATATATTCTATATGAGATGCAATATCCTAAGTCATATGATATTTTCTAAATGAAATAAAATAACCTAAGTAACATACATATTCTATATGAAATGAAATGATTTAAATGTCATGGCAAATATGAATGATATGGCATATAATTTAAATGACATGGAATATAAAATAATGCAAACATATAATATGCATGGAAATAAAAATGAAAATAATAATGCATGAACATAGTATATGCTAAATAATATAACAAAAAAATAATTAAATAAAAAGCATAGGATATCATGAAATATTCCAAATGATATAATAAACAATATAACATAACTCAAAAATCATAACAATATCATAGAAATTATCATAGCAAAAATCACATATTATATAAAATGCATGAATATGGAAAATGCAACGCATGAAAATGTATTTTTTTTCCTTTAATTAAGGAAATCCGTATATCTAAAAAGATATCCGGCTACCTTAGGAAAATATGTCAAATTAAATATTCTAAAACCAAACGTTTTGTGATTGTTTGAAAATAATTTTGAAAAGTTTGAATTAAAAATAAAAACTGGGCTAATTTTTTTTTTAAATGGCTCTAATTTTCTAAGTTTAAAAATCCGAACTTGACTACCCTTATCCCGAGACTTAAAAAATCATTTTTAGAGTTTAAAAAGGCTTAGAAACTACCCTAAGTCAGTAGCTAACCTTCCTAATCAGCCCCCTCTAAGTAACTTAACCAAAATAGAAAAACGATTTTCCTCCAAATTCAATTCTAACTCCACTGTCCAGTTTTAAGCCACAATTTTTTACCCTATTTTTAAAAATTCAAAAAATTCTGAAAAAAATACTGGAGACTCAAGACATGTAAAAATACATGGAAACAAATCATCTTAATTTTATGATTAAAGATGAATGCCCAGAAAAATCGGGAAAGTACGAGTACTGGGTGAAAAAACTGTTTTGCCAAAATACATTTTTGCCTTTGATAAAATCATTTAAAAATCAAAGTAAAAATATTTAAGACTCACAAAATGGCTCACAAACAGTAGCTAGGACTTTTTGAAAGTTAGATAAAAATTGGTAAGTAAAAAAAATAATCACAAAGGTAGAATAATCAATTTGACAAACTTAATTTTCCACAAGTGTGCTCAAGAGAGCATGACTTTGAACCATTAATTGGCCTAAGTCATTATTCAAGTGGCATTAACATGAAATGCATGAAAAAATTACAGCAAACATAGTGCATGAAATGAATGAATTTAAATCTAAATGTCATGAAAAAATGCATGGCATTCATATAGTGACCTAGACCTAAATGAACTTGCATGACATTTAATGCAACCTAGACCTAAAATGCATGAACATGCATGGCAAATAAACCAAACTTAATAACTAAAATATGCATGGCATTTTCACAAACACAAAGCATGCTTAAACCAAAAACTCAACCAAATATCATGCAAATGCTAACCTATCAACTAACATGGCAAGAATGCACATACAATGCACAAGTTCAAGGGGTGGCCGAATGGCCTATGTAACTAGCAAGCATGGCATTTTCACAAACACTTGTTATACTAACATGCAAAACTAAATCAAATGTCATGCAAATGCAAAACCTACCAACTAAATGGCAAAAATGCAACACCCAATGCAAAACACATGGAGTAGCCGAATGGCCTCAAGCTCCAACAAGCATGGCATTTTCACAAACACTTAATATACTAAATCTAAAACATGCTCAACTAAAATATAAAACTCAAATCATGCAAAAACCACACAAGCATTTTCACAAACACTTGATATACTAAATCTAAAACATGCTCAACTAAAATATAAAACTCAAATCATGCAAAAACCACACAAGCATTTTCACAAACACTTGATATACTAAATCTAAAACATGCTCAAATTTAAACATCATGAAAACAGAAAATTAAAAATGTAAGAACATGATATTTAAATCGTAAATGGCAACAAACAAAGCAACCAAATTAAAATATAACTCAAGTATATGAAGTAGAATAGCATTTAAAACATCAAGATCAGAGAAAATAACATAAACAACATGATAAAATGAACCAAAATAGCAACATTAAATAAAGAATGTAGGCCATTCGGCCATGGTGAGAATATTGTAAAAAAATTGTAAAAAATATATTTAAGAAAGAGATGAAGAAAGAACTTAAGAAGAACAATAAAAAACATTTATTTAAAAAGGAAACTCACCAAATAGTAATTAAAATAGCAAAAATAAGAATGGAAAATCAAGAAAGTGCAAGAGTTGGTGCTCAAGAGCAACCTCAAAAAGCTAATATTTCGAGCTTTATCTCTTCAAACTTTCCTTTCTTTTCTAAACTTTTTCTTTTTGCCTTCAACCAAAGAGAGAAAAACCAAGTAAAGACCAAGAGAACTCAGCCAAAATAAAGTGTGAAAATTAAAATTCTGAACCCCTCTATGCTGGCTGAAACCCCCCTTTTAATGAGCAAGGATGTTGTCATTTTTTGTAACCAATTTTCCATCAAATGGCTAATAATTCATGGTGAAACAAATCCTGAAATTATCACCCTTAGATTAGCATATCAGCTGTCCCAAATTACAGCTGTTCAAGAATAATGTTGACACTCTCTCTTGGCCTATGTGGCTTAATCAACCATGGCTTGATCAAAGAGAATCTCTAACTAACTCTTAATTTTTAGCCATTTGATTGCAAAATCAGAAGCTTCCTCCTTCCTTTGGGCCTTGGCCAGCCAGCACTTCTCTTTTCCAGCCCAATTCTGATTTTTTGAAAGGCCCAAAGAAGCCTTTTTCGGTTGCTTGGGTGAAATGACCGTTTTGCCCCCGGATGCAAATAAATATCAAACGGACTCCAAATTCAATTTTTATTTTTTTAATACTTCCAAAATAATAAAATATTGAGTTCTGAAAGTTTTTAAAATTATCCGAGTCCGTTTGCTATTTATTTGGATTTTTTCTTCCAAAAATGCCCTTTTATGCCCCTACATTTTACCATGTTTTAAACGAGCTCCAAATCAAGATTTTTCTTCACCAATATCTTCCAAATAATTTAAAAGTGTGATCTGGAATTTTTCATAATTTTTGGAGCTCATTTGGTATTTTTTTGGGATTTATCGGTTTGAATTACTGCATAGGAGCTCGGGATTTGGCCATTTTGCAAACGAACTCCGAATCAAGATTTTCTTTCGCTAATATATTCCAAATAATTTAAAAATTATATTTGCGAAATTTCAGAATTTTTGGAGTCCATTTGCTATTTTTTTGGGATTTATCTTCTTGAATTATTGCATAGGAGGTCTGGGATTTGGCCATTTTGCAAACGAACTCCGAATCAAGATTTTATTTCGCCAATCTCTTTCAGATAATTTAAAAATGAGATTTGCAAAATTTCAGGAGATTTGGAGTCCATTTGCTATATTTTCGGGATTTTCATTTTTTTATTATTGTATGAGAGACTTGGGATTTGGCCATTTTGCAAATGAACTCCGAATCAAGATTTTCTTTCGTCAATCTCTTCCAAATAATTTAAAAATGAGATTTACAAAATTTCAGAAGATTTGGAGCTCATTTGCTATTTTTTGGGGATTTTCCTTCTTGAATTACTACATAAGAAGCACGGGATTTGGCCATTTTGCAAACGAACTCCGAATCAAGATTTTCTTTTGCCAATCTCTTTAAATGATTTAAAAATGAGATTTGAAAAATTTCAAAATTTTCGGAGTCCATTTGCTATTTTTCCCAAATTTTCCAATTTTACCCTTTTGCCTGCGAAACCCGGTTTTGCTCAAAACAAGTTCGATTTTTAGACTTTCTTCAAGCCGAGCCTTGGGCTATCCCTTTTTAATCATTCCTCATCCATTGGGGGCTTTGGTCTTACCAAGTCGGACCATTTCTGTAATTCTGCCCGATTTCACCGAAATCCACCAAAAACCCTAATTCCTGATTTTCTCCCGGATTGACTTTTCTTTCGGTTTTTCTTGCAAGTGGATTTTCAATTACCCGTAGTTAGTTCTTATCTTTCATTTGGAATCTTCAATTTCGACCAATTTGATGGTTTAAGCATTTTTCCCCAAATTTCTCGGATTAGGGTTTCCTTTCTACTGAATCTCCAAATCCCAACTTTTGAACTCAATATCTTTCAATGTAGACCTCGGATTATCAAAATTCTTTCACCATTTTTCAATTGAACTTAAAATCTTGATTTTGAAAGAGGGTTGACTTTTTCAGTAGTTATTTTTTGGGGTTTACTTTTTGGGGTTGACTTTTTTTCGAGGTTGACTTTTTTCAAGTTTGACTTTTTATGCTCTTCCTCTTAAACTAAGTCTCGGAGTACCACCTGCAGGATGAAAAAAGTCTTTTTACACTTGGAAACATCAATTTAGGAAGGAAACATACCTGTTTTAGTGGTCCGGACAAAATTAGGTGTCTACAATGCCAGTTAGAAATTTTCTTGATGAGATGTAAAAAATAAGCAATGTATGCATACTGAATCAGTTTTTCGGTTAGAATTACTTAACGGAGTTAGCATTAGTGACCTAATTTATTAATAATAGATCACTGATGTAATTTGATAAAATTAAAAGTATGTGACCTATATGAAAGTTGATACTAAATTCAGTAACCTAGAATGTAAATTACCCCTACTTCACTACTATCTTGAGTTTGAGGGGATGTTAACTAATGTTAATTACATGATATTCTCCAAGATTCTTGATCTCCAAGATATCATACTTAATCTTCAAGATACTTGATCTCAAAGATATTGTTAATAATATAAATAGTCAAAATTAGATAAAACTTTGTATATAAATATCCACTAAGTTGTACATATTATTATTTACACAAAAAATATAAATTGTTCAAACACTTAATTGTTATACGAAAATCATTACTCTGCTATGCTTATTTTACTATACTTATTTTCCTTTAAGATAGTTACGTTCTCATCTTTTATGACCAAATTAAAAATAAAACTTAATTGTTATATTTTATTCATATAAGTGATAAGTTCAATTTAAGAAATTTATTGTTTTTACAATTTCTAGCTCCCCGTGAAAACGGTGGAAATGAAAAAAAAAAAAAAAAAAAAAAAAAAAAATTGAAAGAACGGAGATTCGAGCTTTATTTTTTTAAGGAGAGAAGGAGATTCATGCACTTATAATTGAACCAAATACTCATTTATAGGAGACTTATTTGTGGATTTAGTCTAATTTTATTTTGAATTTTTTATAGGTTTTTTTGTTATTTATTAATTTGTTTTCTTCCACTATTAAAACTTGCTTGGTTGATTTATATTTTTAATATCTAATTATAAGTTACAATCTCAAAAATAAAAGTGTCTCTCTACCGCTAGGAATTCCCCTCCATCAGTATCTTTGCTCTTTAATAAAAAAAATTCAACCAAAGCCGACTTTTGACTCTATTTTTTTTTTCTTTTTGTTGAAAAAAGACTTTCATTGCAGATTAAATGTTTATGGCATCATACATGATTACTTGATGGATAAAGTTTGGATAGTCAAAAGACCAGTACACATTTTCTAAGCAGGTAAGACTAAATTTGGTGATGGTGTAAGCTGCTTGATTCCCCGCCCTTCTGGTATGCTGGAACCTATAGTTCTCAAGACAAGTAATTATCTCCCTTCCCTCATCTAATATCATGTTCATCACAGAGAGGTCTTCTTTGTTCTTCTGGAACATGTTTATTACCTGTAGAGCATCCCCTTCAAAAATGACTCTCGAGAACCCCAGCTGTATGGCGAGCTCTACTGCAATAACAGCTGCTTTAGCCTCCACCATGTTGGCTTCATAAATTCTTCCAATCTTGACAGCAGCTCCCCCAAGAACAAAGCCTTCATGGTCTCTGGCGATCACCCCCACTCCACCTCGCTTCAAGTCAGCGTCAAAGGCCCCATCAAAATTAATTTTAATTACATTCCCAGGAGGGGGTTTCCAGAAAACGCAGACCTGATTAACATTACTCTTGCCCTGTTGTTGATTGGCATGTTTGTGGTCCGCGAGTAGCTTATTAGCTTTCTCTAGGATGAAATTTGCAGCCTGCTTCTTGTTTTGTATAACTTCTATGTTCCTTGCATTCCAGAGATCCCAAAGTATTACAAGAAGCCTTTCAAAACCTTCTCTTCCAAGTTCTTCCAAACTTGACTCAATCCAGTCTATACAACTAGTTGCCGAGCCATGTGTAAGGTCGTATCGAAAACCTCCTAGCTCAAGTACCTTCCTGGGCAGTGTACATTCTCTCAAAGCATGAACATAGCCATGTGTAAGGTCGTATCGAAAACCTCCTAGCTCAAGTACCTTCCTGGGCAATGTACATTCTCTCAAAGCATGAACATCAGTTTCCAAGCCATGCCCACATCTTTTGCAGCTTGTGTCCGTTCTTCCTATGATGCTCTCTAATTTAGCAGCAGTGGGGAGAATACCCTGACATAATCTCCATCCGAAAAGACAAACTTTGTGTGGAATGTTCGTTTTCCAGAGAGCTGTCCAAATTTTCCTGTGGGGACCCATTCCGAGCTTCTTCCATAGCATCAGCCTGTGAACGCTTTTTACTGAATAAATGCCATCCTGGTTGTAGTGCCAAGTCAATTCATCAGTTGGTTTGTTCCTTGCTAGTGGAATGCTACAGATTGCATCAGCTTCATCAAGGTTAAAAACATTCCTAACAAGGTCCTTATTCCAATCCCCCGTATCTTCATCCATTAGTAAGTCCACTGTAGAGTTTATATCCATCACCCCATTGTCCGAGATAATAGAGAAAGAGCCATTTAAAGGAAGCTAATTATCACCCCATATTTTTATTGATTTGCCATTACCTACTCTCCATCTGGTTCCTTCCTTCAATATCTCTTTTGCCTCACAAATGCTCCTCCAGATATACGAAGGTCGTGACCCAATAGTCGCCTCAAGGAAATTCCTGATGGAAAATATTTCACCTTTAGAACCTTGTAGCATAGAGAGTTTGTGTTATTTAGTAACCTCCACCCTTGTTTACCCAGTAAGGCTTTATTGAAAAGTTGTATGTCCCTAAAACCCATGCCTCCCATATACTTTGGTGAACACAGCAACTCCCATTTAAGCCAACAGATTCCTTTTCCAGTGCTTTTCCCATTCCACCAGTATCGTCTAATCATGCTCGTGATTTCATCACACAATGTTTTAGGTAGGAGGAAGCAATTCATAACATAGGCAGGCAGTGATTGAAGAACAGCCTTAATGAAAATTTCTTTGCCTCCAAAAGACAGTAAGCGTCTACTCCAGCATTGAATTTTTGCTTGAACTCTGACTGAAATTTCTTTAAAAGCTTCCTTCTTCACTCTTCCTACCAAAGTAGGCATTCCCAAATAATACTTCTCGGGATTTGTAACCACTTGGATTCCAAACAGCTTTTGCAACTCAGTCTTCTGGATCATAGAAGTATTTGAACTAAAAAATAAGACTGATTTTGCATAATTAATCTGTTGTCCTGAGCTTTCCTCATAATTCATTAACATGGCCTTCAACTTTTCTCCTTCGCTTTGCCTCGCTCTGGCGAACAATAGGCTGTCATCCGCAAAGAAAAGATAATTAATTCTAGGACCACTCTGGCTTGCTTGAACCCCTTGTAACTCCCCATTTCTTTGGGCTTTGGATAACATAGCAGATAATCCTTCTGTGCACATTAAAAACAAAAATGGTGACAGAGGGTCTCCCTGGCGGAGTCCTCGCTTAGGGTGAAATGTATCAGAAATCTTTCCATTTAAAATGAGTGAATAGGAAATAGAAGTAACACAGGTCATAACAAGATCGATCCAACTGTCCTCAAAACCCAATTTATTCATGATGGCCTTAAGGAAGGCCCACTCCACTCTATCATAGGCTTTGCTCATATCAAGTTTTAGTGCAAAACAACTATTCCTACCAGCTTTCCTAAGCTTCAAGTTATGCACTAGCTCGTAAGCGACTATTATATTATTAGTAATCATTCTACCCGGAACAAAAGCACTTTGGTATTCACTAATGCAAGATGGGAGGACATGCTTCAATCTATTCACTAACACTTTGGCCACTAACTTATAAACCACGTTACAAAGACTAATTGGCCTAAATTGATACATATGCTTTGGTTTATTGACTTTTGGGATGAGGATGACATGGGTATGATTCAACTCGTTCAAAGCCATCCCCATGCAAAATCTTTAAACATAATGCAGTAGTGTCATGACCAACAATATGCCAATATTTTTTAAAGAAAAGTGTAGGCATACCGTCAGGTCCAGAAACTTTAGTAGGGTGAATTTGGTTAAGAGCGGAATTGATCTCCTCGACTTTAAACTCTGCACATAGGAATTGGTTCATGTTGCTTGTGACCCGCTTTTCAACAGCTTCAAGAATGGTCTCGCAATTACGTGATCTTTGGGATTCGAATAGTGCCTTAAAGTAATTGATTGCAATGCTTTGAACTTCCTCCTCATTTTCAGTCCAAACCCCTCTTTCGTCTTCAAGACCCAAAATCAGATTTTTCCTTCTCCTTTTGCTGGCTTGCGCATGGAAATATTTTGTGTTTCTGTCACCATCTCTCAGCCAAGTTAGCCTAGATCTCTGTTGCCAATACACTTCCTCTATCTCTAACAAATTATCAATCTCCTATTTAATAGCATTTTCTTGCTCAAGAGAATTATCATTCGACTGCCTCCTGAGTATGCATTTAACTTGGTTGTTCAACTCCTCAATTTTATTGCAAATATAATTCTATTGATTGCGAGTTAATTGCAAATATAATTCTATCCACAGAAAATTAATTTGAAGGATAAATTTTGTATCATAATAGACCTACTCAAAGAGCGGACTACCCACTCAAACCCGAAGGCTTGTTTATATAATGAAGGGTTTGGACAAAAATATTAGGCCCGAAATATGGGTTTGGGCAAAAAAATGAGGCCCATTTAAAAAATGGGCCGGGCCTTGGCTCCAACAATCAAGACCCGAGCCCAGTCCAACCCGTTTTTATTTATGTAATATATTATTTTTATATTTTATATGCTATGTAATTTATATCATATAAAAAATAAATATATAATATTATAGTGTAAACATTTAAAAATATGCTAAATTATCCATGTTTTAGAACTTAATAAAAGAAAAAAAAATTAAATTACTAAAAATTAAATAATAATAAAAATATTTGTTTAGCATATTTTATATGCTATGTAATTTATATCATATAAAAAATAAATATATAATATTATAGTGTAAACATTTAAAAATATGCTAAATTATCCATGTTTTATAACTTAATAAAAGAAAAAAAAATTAAATTACTAAAAATTAAATAATAATAAAAATATTTGTTTAAATGTTTTTTAAAAAAATAATATGGGCGGGCTTAAACGAGCTTAGACTATCCATTTACAAATATGGGCAGGTTTGGACAGAATTTGAGGCTCATATTTCGGGTCAGGTCGAGCTTGTGCAAATATATATGACATTGATATCATACCTAAACCCGACCCGAACTCGACCCGGCCCAGCCCATGAGCACCTCTATATGATAATGATAAGGATGTTAATTTCACTCGAACCCGATTTTTTACTCTGACAAAATGAGTTGGGAAATAAAAATTGGGATGGAGTGGAGCGGGAACGGAGAAAATAGAATTCCCTTTCGGAGATAAGGATAGGGAATATAGCCCCTACTTTGCCCCGTCTCAATATATAATATTAAATATATTTTTATATGTAATATATCACACAAACATCATCTTTAATATAGGTTGAAGGGATTAAAAGTTTAAATCTCATTACATATAACAAATTTTTTTTAAAAAAAATGTAAAATCAGTTTTTACTGGTTTTTTACCGGTTCAACCGGTTTCTTACTAGTTCGAATAATTTTCGATTCAAAAATATTCACCGGACCAGACAGGCTACCGATTCTCGATTTAACTGGTCGATCCGATCCGATTTCTTTAACACTGATATTATATATAAATATTATATAATTTTAAAATATAATAGTAGAAATGTCACCTTAAAATTACCTAACGTAGAAATAAAATAAGTATAATTTGGTAAATGTAAAATAATAAAACCCAATCTCTATTCTTTCTTAAGGTGCCATCATAAACTCCTTTTTTAAATTTTAATTCAAACTTCTTTAATCTAACCTCTTAAATCAAGCCTTGATTTTTTATTCTACTTCTAATTATCATGATTTTTTTTTATATGAAAATATTTTATTAAGAAGATCGTAAATCAAGATTACAGAAAGATAATGGAGGAGAATTCTACCAAACCTTTAATTCCCTAACATTACAATGTATCTTTGTAAGGTTATGGACAAACATATTGGATGTTCAAGTAGCAAAAGAAAATTGACAACTACTACATCCTAAAGCCAAATCATGAATATTAATAACGAGAACACCCCACTCTCAGAAAGATGGGCCTGTCTTGCTAACTCAAAAATCATCATAGAAGAATCACTCTCCAGAACTATAAAAGACATCCCCTGCTCTCTAATCATCTCCAAGCCAAACAGCACAACCTTCGTCTTAACATGGAAAACTATATCAATATGATCACAATTGGTAATTGCACAGAATCTTACATTCTCGATCGAGTCTCTTGCAACCATACTCTTTTTTTTTTTGTGGCCAAGCAACCATACTTAACTAATTGTCATGATTTTAATTATTTAATGTTCATTATTCTTAATCAAGAGAATTTTTATTTTAAATTGAATATTTAAAAAATATTTTTACATTTCAAAAAAGTTGGCGAGAAACATAGATTTCCTGCTCCCGTTAGACCTCGCGGGAACAGGGATGGGAAGTAAATTTCTCCACAAAGTAGGGACGTGCCGAGACAAATAGGAGGTTGAGATAACGGGTCGACGTCGGGCACGGGGAATACACTCTCCAACCCGTCCCAACCCGCCCGCCTGTTGACATCTATAATAATGACATCATATGATACAACTTTCAAAATATGGCAAGAATGATAAGAATGATATATCCAGTTATATAATTATTATAAAAAAACACAGTATGGTATGGCTCATTTGTCTTTGCTTATTAGCATTATTATATATATATATATTTATTTATTTTTTTACAGCTTCTAACAACATTTTGGATAATAGCATTGGATGCATATTAGCATTAATTATTATATATATATATATATATTATTTCCCATACATAATAAAAAAAGTTCACATACTTATCAATGTCATCATCATTCTTACTCTCATTCTTATTCTTATTCTTATCAAATCAAAACTCTACTTGATAAATTATTGAAAATTAAAATATTTTATTATTTTATTTTTTAATACGTTTAATAAATTATTTTTAGAAATCATTTAAGTGAAGAATTTTAATGAAAATGTGTTGAAAATAATAAGTAACTTTTAGCTACTTAAGGTATTAAGTGAATTTTGTTTACAAAAAGTATTATTTAATTATATTTATCTTATATTCTTTCTTTTTAACTTTTATTAATTAAAAATAATTGTAAAATAGTATCTTTTTTATAATTAAAAAAATTATTAAAGATTTAATTTTCAATAATATACCAAAAAAAATTTATATCATAAATTCAATACTTAAAGTTTTCAAAATTAAAAATTCAGTACTTAATTAATTTTTCAGTGTTGAATTTATTCTGTCTATCAAAAATGTCTTAGTTACATTTTTTTAAGTTATATTTGTGAGATTTTTTTTAATAAAAATGATTAAATAAAAAATTGAAAATTCAAACTGACTGAAATATTTAAGTATTAAAAAAACAAGTAGACAACATTTGAAATAATGTAATATGTTTTGATACTCTATTTAAATAAGTATTTTTTATTAAAAATTTTGACAAAATTTTCATCATTCAATTAAAATTAATCAGATTTTGTGTATAAATATTTTGTAATTTACTTTTTACATATTATTAAGCTTTTCATTGATCTCTAACAATCTATAGATTTTGACTTTTAAACTTAATTTTCATTTAAACAATTTTAACGGAGAAGGTCACAAACTTGACCTAATTTAGAACCTTATCTAAGTTCTCTCCCTCGTCCCCTTTTCCTTTATTTAAATTTGAACTTATTTTATCATAAATGAAAAATCGGATAGGATCGGCTGACTGAACTGATTCAATCGAAAATTGAAGATTTGTCCGATCCGAAATGATACATAGAAGCAGAGATTCATTGAACCGGTAGAAAATAGATTCAATCGGTAAAGAATTGGTTTTAGATTTTTGTTCTTTTTTTCATTTTTTTTGTAGTGATAATCTCTTAATTTTATATTAAAAATCATATCATTAAGTCAAAACTCAAATGTATATTTTTATTTATTATATTTGTTATTTATTTAATATTTAAAATTTATTTTAATTAAAAGGTCAGTTCAGTTGATCCAATCAAATGTGTTACCGATTTAACTTTTAATATGATTTTTTAATCTTGTATTTTAATACTTCGATTTTTTTTTTTTTTTTCTCTTTAGCTTCAAGCTAGCCTTGTTATCATCAATAGCAAATATGAGGAAACAACTCAAGATTTTGTCTTTTAGCTTCAAACGGTTGAAGCTATTACAAGGTAATAAAATGATTGAAAATCTCGACCAATTTGGATGTGAGAATTTTTTTTTTTAAGGGTTAATATGTAAATTAGTCCTTGTACTTTAGATGTTTTGTCTGTTTGGTACCTAAAGAATTTTTTTTGTCAGTTTGGTACTTCAACTTTCATTCCGTCAATCACATTAGTCCATTGACTAACACCGTTAGTCAATGGCTGACTAGTCAAAAAATAACTAATCACAAGCTGCCACATCATTAGTGCCACATCATCATATAAGAAAAAAATCCAAAAAAAATCCCAAAAAATTCAAAAAATTTTTATAAAAATCAAAATTAAAAACTATTTTTTTTTTTAAAAATAAAAATTTTAATTTTTAAAAAAAATTATAAATTATAAAATTAAAAAATAAAATTATAAAATTGATTTCTTTTAAAAAAAATCAACATTTTAAAATTTTTAAAAAAAATTTAGAAATTAAAAAATTATAAAAAAAATAAAAAAAATTTATAAAAAATCAAAAGATAAATCTAAAAAATTCAAAATTAAAAAGAAAAATAAAAAATAAAAAATAATTTTTTAAAATATAGAAATTTCAAATTAAAAAAATGTATGAAAATGTGAAATTAAAAAAAAAAAATTAAAAATAGAAACCTTTTTATTTTTACTTTTTTCATTTTTATTAAAAATATTCAGATTTTTTCTTATTTTTTAATTTTAATTTTTAATTCTTTTTTACAGATTTTTAAATATATATATATAAAGTTTTCAATTTTTATAATTTATAATTTATAATGTATTTTGAATTTTGGTTTTTTTATTTTTATTTTATAATTTAAAAAAAAAATGAGATTTTCAAATTTTTAATTTTGATTTTTTAAATTTTTTATTAGTTTTTTATTAATTTTTTTGAATTTTTTTTGATTTTTTTTGAATTTTTTTTTCTTATATGATGACATGGTAGTAATGATGTAGCAGTTTTGCCACGTGTAAGACTCTGATTGGGTGTTTTTTTACCTAGTCAGCCATTAACTAACGATGTTAGGGCAAAGGGTCAATGTGATTGATGGAATAAAAGTTTGAGTACCAAAGTGACAAAAAAAATTCTTCAGGTACCAAATAGATAAAACGTCTAAAGTAAAGAGATTAATTTACATATTAACCCTTTAAAAAAGTAGAACAAATTTTCTAGGTTTTGCTTTTTCTTTGTCATGATTTTTTTTGGGTACATGTGTAGTACAAGTGCGAGCAGTGTATGATATTTTCATGTGTTATAATCTTATTTAAGGCATTATATATTTATATAAATTTTAATACATTATAATAATTCATATTATATAAATTTTGATATATTTGTGTATTCTTATCGTGTTCGTATTATTTTTTCGTGTCATGTTTTCTATCATTTTTAATTATTTTTTTCATTCATATTTATCTCATCGTATCTAAAATTATCATATCATTCTTCACTCTCTTTTTTTAGTTACTTTTACATTATCTGTTATATAATAAAAAGGAGGTGCTAAATCTTAAAGTTAATTTGTTTAGGTGCTATCAACGCGTCTTGGCAAATATAATAAGGATAGAATCACATCATTTTCGAGAATCATGACATAATCTATGACTCCTTATTAATTTTTTTATGGCAAAAATCATTTCTAAGTAGAAAAATCAATGCTAAGCAATTGACTAAGACCAGATTATAGCAAGTGGAACTTAATTTGAAAATAACATGTGTGGTCATATATATCTTTTGAAACTCTTAGAGATAATTATAGTGGAGTAAATTGACTGAAGTTTCAATAAATTATGTATTGTAGGATATATATATATATATCTCAATTTGTTGCAAGATTTCAAAGAAAAATACAGCAATATATTCTTTCTTTTCCCCTTCAATTTCGTCTCTAGAAACTGCTACATTTTCTCTTTAAAAAAAAAAAGAAATTTCTATCTTTTTTTTTTTTTTCGAATAATTATTGAAACCAAATAAAGATAAGGATTTCTTTCATAGAATAAAAATGGGAGAATTCGAACTTAATACTGAAAATTTTTAGATAAGTAAAAATTAGACCTGTTAAAGGATCGTGCGACAGGCCCAACTCGATTGAAGTCGAGTCTTGGAGACAAGGTTTTTTAAGCATAGGCCCAACTTGACTCGAGCTTATTTTATAATTAATAAAAATAAATTTATTTTATTTTAATTTTAATTTTAAAATATATTTAAAAATATAAAATATTTAATTTTTCATATTAAAAAAATAAAAAAAAAAACAGGCTTTTGAAACTCAAAGGGTCGGATAGAGTCGAGTCTTGAAAAAGGATTTATTTTAATCATCTGAGCCTAATTCAGTCTTATTGATAGACAGATCTAATAAGAACCATTGAATCAAGAGTTTTAAGTAATTATATACCATTCAGAAGTTATATGACATGAGTATCACATGTGTTGCAGTAACAAACAACAAAATTTATTTTTGTACTCTAATTGTTTTAGACCTTTAAATATGCTTTAATTTTTTTGATTTTTTTTTTTTTTTTGAAATTATTCATACCCCAAGCATACTCATGTTCTTTCTATGTTGAAGTATAAAAATGGAAAATGGAGTGGACAAGAAAAATGACAAAGATAAAACTTGAGAATAGACTGTCCATGACAAAAAAAAAATAATTATAAAAAAGATTAAACCTCTTTAAGGGTTGATTTATTTGTCGATTCGATGAGTTCAGCTTGACTCGTAGGGAGTGTTGGATAAAAATTTTCAAATCTAGATCCTACCCAAAATATTATTTAATTAATAAAATTAATTTTTATTTAATTTTAATTTAAAATATTAATATTTAATATATTTCATATTGAATGCATAGTTCAATATGAAATAATGCACTTCTAAAATCATTTTAAAAGAGAACTAAACTTAAACTGAATGCATCAATTAAATACGAAATAATGTACTTTTAAAATCATTTTAACAGAAAACTAAATTTAAACAAAACTTGAAATTACTTTGATCGAATTATAAAAATAAAATAAAATTATCAAGCATCATGCAAAGTGCAAAGTGCAACTTTCTTTAATGTAATATTCCTTGGGGCTTACGTACCAAAAAAATTATAGTACCACTCTATCTCAAAAAAGTTGTCATTGTTTAAGTTTTCATGATCAAACTTTATTGAATTTGACCTCTTCTTATTTTTTTATTATTGATTTAAAATGTGAAAAAAAAAATACTTTTTACAAAATTTGAATAAATAGATTTTAGATATATATATTTTTTAAAAATTAATTCATTAAAATAATTAAAATCAAAATTGAAAACAATGACCATAAAAATAAATCAAACAATGACAATTTGTCTGAAACGAAAGTAGGAAGTAGTATATAAATTATCTTCTTTTATTTTATTTTTTATATAAAGAACATCCCAATCTAAGAATAAGATAAAAAATTTCAAATGCTTTGATTTGAACTCTAAATTTATTAAATAATATTTTTAAAAAATAATTGTATAAATTAAATATATTAAATTCTGAGTTCATATATATGTATAGATATATATAAATATATATTACAGATTTATTTTATGTTATTAGGTTCCTTGAGAATCTCGTCTTTAGACGATAAAATTAAGATTAAAAGCATATTTAGTTATTATTATTATTTAGATGATTTAAACATTATTATTGGCTTCAATCTGCAGTCTTTAGTTTTTAGCTTTTGTTTAAAGCATACACAACACCACTCCTACGTTGCCATATATTCTTGCAATATGCACGCCTCTCACGCGCTTTATGAAACGCGTAGTTTAGGAGTAATGATAAGACAATTTCTTGTTAACATGTACTTATTTTGAGCTTATATTTTTAATTTAATTATAATTTTTTTAATATTTTAATATAATTTAAATAGTAAAATAGGGTTTCGATTAAATAAAATTTAAGCGAACAATTTTTTTTTATTTTTCAAATTTAATTCGATACATAAATAACTCTTTATACATAACAAAATTCAATATAAAAACATTATGTATACATTAGCAAAGCCACGTCAAACTCCCTACATACCAATTAAAAAAAATGAATTTTATTATGATATTCTAAAAAAATTAATTATGTGTCTTTCATTTATAATAGATATGATAATTCATATATTTATATCATATTTGTATTATTTTTTCATATTATAATATATTAAAAAAATAAATTGTGTCCTTCACTTAGTAGTTTGTAGCCTTTCCTTTGTGTGATTAGGTATAAAACATTGGTCTACTATACTTCTATCTCCAAAGGAATCAAAGGTTACCCATCTTATGACCCAAATTAATAATGTAAGTTTTTTCTCCTTCAACATTTTTTTTTTAATATAAGCAAATATGCATTGTAAAAATTTCAATAGAAATTAGAAAATCCAAATACCTCTAATAAGTTGTGCAAGAAAATAGCAAGTTTCTACCATGCTTTTTTTTTTTTTTATTTTATAAATATAGAGATCTATTAAATATGTCTTTTTTCCTATTTAAAAATTTTAATTAACTTCTAAAATTTTGTAAATAGTACATCCGAACATTTAGTGATAAATATATATAGTTAATTTATTGAGTTGAAGTTGAATTTTCTTTTTTCTTTGAAATAAAAATGTAAACAGCCATTTAATATTTCAATTATTTTTAAAATTTTAGTTTGACTTTAAAAATTGATGAATCTGAATGTATATAAAATGATAAGCTTTTAAATAATAATGAGTTCAATTTGACTTGGTGTAGATTAATTTTATTTTTCCTAATAAATCTGGAAAAGTAATAGAATTGTACTGAATAATATGTTTCATTCAATATTTTTAAAAAAATTGTCACAAGCATAATTTGATTGGAATGTCACTTTTTAGCCAAATGATACGAAAGAAAATTGAATTCAAATTTTAAATTTATTAAATGTCACAAGCATAATTTGATTGAAATGTCATTTTAAATTAAAATATCTTTACAAATTTAGATTTCACTCTCAATATAATAATCTGTTAATATCAGTTTTTATTCAATAAAAAAAAACAAACAAAATATTTAGATAGTATGAAAATAATAAATAAATTTGCTGTCTTTTGTTAAAAAAAAAAAAAAAAGGTTTGGCAAATGTGACAAATCGATGACAACAGCTATGAAAGTCGCGTGAATTTGCGGCAAACAGCGTTTTTGAAAGTTGAAACCCCCCAGAAGATAGCAGCCAAAGAGAGCCAAGCCAACCAGGAGCCAACGAAACGAAATCAACAAGTCTTTCTTTCTCTTTTCTTTTTCACAAATATTTTTAGTTGTACACGCAATTCTTATTTGACTGCCCAAACCCAAAAAATATAAAACCCTCCTCTTCAATGTCTCTGAATTGATTTAGCCTACTTTGACAGCCTTTTTTTTTTTTTGCTTTCATTATTATTATTATCAAGGAAAGTGATACAACCCAGAAACTCCCTTCTTTGTTCGTCTACCAAGCTAGGCTGCTGTCTGCTATGTATTCAAGTATTCAACGAAGCTTGCTTGCTTGCCTTTTAACAGGGCAGCTCATATAAATATCTGTCTTCTTCTGCCATCTTTCTATTATACTTACTACGACAACTTTCTTTTCTCTCTCTCTTTCTCTTTCTCAGAAAAAAGAAAAAAAAAAAAAAAAAAAAAAGAGACAGCTTCCCCAAAGCACTCAGACATATTCATATGTGCTTCACTCTCTTCTAAAAACATTTTTTCTTTCTTTCTTGAAACTGGGGTTTTAGTTCTCAACTAGCCAACCATACTTAGCATAGAAAGCAAGCTCCTCTCTCTCTCTCTCTCTCTCTCTCTCTCTTTGTTGTTGGGTTGAGACGTTGAGTCGTGCAAACTACAAGGCCTTAACAAGAACATAAAAGCTGATCAAACAGGAGCATAGAAAGCAAGCTTCTTTTTTTTTCTTAAAAGAAAAAATTGGGTTTTGAACATAAGAAATGGTGCACCATCAGCGTTATAATCAGTTGAAAAAGGGCGGAGATGAAGAGGCAGGGACCCTTATTTTTGTTTGGACAAATCCTGGTTACTACAGCAGAAGAAGGCCTAAACTTTTCTCTTTCCTTTTGCTTTCTCTTCTCTCTTGTAGTTTCATATTGGCTCCTCACTTCTTTAGCTCTTCTTCTGCTTTATCTCATCTATGTAAGCTCCTCTCTTTCCTGGGTTTCGCTTATTTTCCTCTGTTTTTCTCTCTGTTTCTTCGTTTTGACTTCTCTTATATGGTTTTGCAGATTCATTTGGTGTACAAAATGAAGGCCTTGCTGGTGATATGGATGTAAATGCTCCTCTTTGTTCTTCAATCTCTAATGGTTAGTAGTACTTTTTTTTCTGGGCTTGTTTGTTGCACCTTGTTGGAATAACCAAACAGTAGGCAGTAGCTTTCAATTTTTCTTATCAGGAAATTGTTTGCCTTAATTGATTTTTTTTTTTTTTTTAATTTTTTATCTTTTGAATATTAAAGTTTTTTCTTGCTTGCAATACAGATTGAATTATAGGAGTATATGTCATTAGTTGATTAATTTTTTAATCGAATCATATTCTTTTTTCAATGTCCCAACTGTTTATTTGAATCTTATGGTTCTTCTTGGGCTAAATACAGGTACAATTTGCTGTGACAGAAGCCATTTTCGTTCTGATATTTGTTTTATGAAGGGTGACATAAGAACACACTCTCCCAGCTCTTCCGTATTCCTTTATTCATCAAAAAACAGCAACGGTTTCATTAATTACGTTTCAAGTATGGTTGATGATGGAGAAGAAGAGGAAGAAGAAGATGAACTTCAACATGAAAAGATCAAACCTTATACCCGAAAATGGGAAACGAGTGTAATGGACACCATTGATGAATTGGACCTTATCTCAAAGAGAGGAAATTTGGGTGTTCATAATCCTTGTGATGTGGTTCATGATGTTCCAGCAGTTATCTTCTCAACTGGAGGCTATACCGGCAACGTTTATCATGAGTTTAACGATGGGATTATGCCTTTGTACATCACTTCGCAGCAATTTAACAAAAAGGTTGTGTTTGTGATTCTTGAATATCATAATTGGTGGGTTATGAAGTATGGTGACATCCTTTCACATCTCTCGAATTATCCACCAATCGACTTCAGTGGAGACAATCGAACCCATTGCTTCACTGAGGCAATTGCTGGTCTGAGGATCCATGATGAGCTAACTGTGGACCCTTTATTGATGAAAAACAATAAGAGCATTGTTGATTTTCGAAATCTTCTTGATAGAGCTTACTGGCCTAGAGTTAGAGGTTTGATACAGGATGAGGAACGAGGAGCAGAAGGGAAGACAATCTCTTTACGCCCAACATCAGGGTCTGAATTAGATGTTGGAAAAAAGGTGCAAAATGAAGCAAGGAGACCAAAGTTGGTTATCTTGTCTCGAAATGGTTCTAGAGCTATAACTAATGAGAACATTTTGGTGAAAGCAGCAGAGGATATTGGGTTTCAAGTTCATGTTCTGAGGCCTGAACAAACCACAGAATTAGCAAAGATTTATAGGGCACTTAATTCAAGTGATGTCATGATTGGTGTCCATGGTGCTGCCATGACTCATTTTCTGTTCATGAAACCTGGCTCTGTTTTTATTCAAGTTATTCCCCTAGGAACAGACTGGGCAGCTGAGACGTACTATGGGGAGCCCGCAAGGAAGCTTGGTTTGAAGTATATTGGCTACAAAATCACGCCTAGAGAGAGCTCATTGTTTGATGAATATGATAAAGATGATCCTGTTCTGAGAAACCCTTCGAGTTTAACTGAAAAGGGATGGGAATACACTAAGAAGATCTATCTTGAGGGTCAAACTGTAAAATTAGACCTGACAAGATTTCGGAAGCGCCTGGTTCGTGCTTATGACTATATCACTAGAATCCACCGGAAATCTCGTCTCCAGTCACAGTAATTGAAATGTGATTACCACTTATTCTTTAGACTTGATTATTGTTTGCTTTGCTTGATTTGCTGTTTTGTACAGTTGGAAGCACAAACCATAAAAAAATAAGCTTAATTTTGGTAAAATGCTAATCGGCCATTCATGAGTTCTTTTAACTACTGCATGTGGTTTGCTTGAGTTGCATTTCCTGTATCTGGCTCTTCTGCAATCCGGATTATAAGGCATATGGTTTGCGTCAGTTTGGTTCTAAGACCTGAAACTGAAACTATAAGCCAGCCTAAAATGGAGTGGTCGGCTAGAGGAGATGTAGTACTAATCTTTCACTGTTACCATTTTTATCTAAAGATTTTCTCCTCGAAACATTAAATTAGGAGGCTTAGTAAGCGGAATTTGTTGTCCAGGATTTCTCTCTCATCATCAGCTTGTTTCAAGATATGGGTGCCAATTCTTTTTCTGTTTAGTTTGCAAATGAAAACTCAAATGACCCGCCCAAGAAATTGTCATTTTCCATGTCAAGATTTGCACATGAAAATTATTGTATCAAACAAACAAAAGTTCCCGGAATTATGGGAGACAAAGCTAAAGGTCTAAAAAATCCCAACTTAGAAAATCAAAAAGTGATTACTTTAAGAAATGACCATTTTAACTTTTTTTTTTAAAAAGAAAAAAAGAAAAATGTAACTTAAGAATAAAAAAAATGTTACAGATATTCAGATTCAAATTTTAAATTTATTTAATGTCATTTTTAAAAAATGATCATATAAATTAATTAACTCTTTGGTTCAAACCATTTTAATTTTAATTGGCCTAGTAATTACCTTCCCGTTTTCTTAATAGCTAAGAGTAGGTATCACAATTTACCTGTAAAAACAGAATAAACTATCTTTTTTGGTGTTTCTTTAATTCTTCCATGTCTAAGGTCTAAGCCAAAAATAATTCTACCTGGTTTTTGAACTGAAATAGAACACAGGATATGAATCAAAATGTTGATAGGAGGATTTGAATTTTGTACTTCAAAATTCTGACAAATGTTAATCTAAAACCTTGAGCTCATTCCAATATTTTAAATGTGACCACTGTCATTGATATCATAAGCCTGAAGTAACCACTAAGCCCAAAGAGAGATTAAAAAAAAAGAAGGTTGTCAGGTAGGGCTGTAATCGAGTCGAGCCGAGCTCGAATAGTGAGCTGCTCGAGCTCGAGCTCGACTCGAAACTCGCTGCTCGAAACTCGGCTCGAGCTCGACCGAATACCATTTTTCAAGCTCGAGCTCGGCTCGAGATATAATCGAACTATTCGAGCTCGGCTCGATAAAGCTCGTTTACTCAATTTATGTACTCGAGCTCGAGCTCGAGCTCGTTTCATATACAATTTTTTTACATTTAAATAATAAGGGTAATATAGTAAATTATTATAAAAATATATATTATAAAATCAAAAGCTCGATTAGGCTCGCGAGCCGCTCGAATCGAGTATTGAGATACTCGAATTCGGCTCGCTCGATAGCTCGAGCTGCTCGAGCTCGAGCTCGGCTCGATAATGACCGAATCGAATTCGAATTTTTTTCGAGCCGAACTCGAATAGCTTGCGAGCACCAGTGTCTCATTTACACCCCTATTGTCAGGCAAGTTGAGGGGAAATCAGGAAATGTATGTAGACATTGACAAAGTACTTCAGCTTTCGGGCAAAATTATCTAAGGTCAGTAAACTGCTGCTGAGTAATGAGAAATATGCATTGTTACTGGAAATTTTGAGTTAATAGTATCAATTATTTTTAAATTTTAGGGTATATTTTTATATTGGTCTTCAAATTTTAAAACGTATCAATCAGATTTTCGATCTTATAATTTTGTATTAATGTGATCCTTCTGTTAGCAAAACAGTTAGAATAGGCGTTAAATGACAGATAGCATGTGCCAT
Organism: Fremontodendron californicum; assembly: GCA_030761205.1. NCBI lineage: Eukaryota > Viridiplantae > Streptophyta > Magnoliopsida > Malvales > Malvaceae > Fremontodendron > Fremontodendron californicum. Next base: position 30,646,200 of record JAULJL010000005.1, read on the forward strand.
GTAAATTACAAAAATGCCATATACTGATGTGGTCCTTCTTAATAGCACCAATGGTCCCCAAACTTTAAGCCATATTTTATATTAGTCTTCAAACTTCAAAATGTAACAATTAGATCCTTTATTCTTTTTTATATTTTATATTTTCCTTTTATTTTTATTTTTATAAATAAATAAAAAAATAAAAATAATTTATATTATAAATTAAATTATTTTTTGAAAATATAATTAATTTATAAACATATAAAATATTTATTTAAATTAATTTTATAAAAATTAATTTTAACTTTTTTGTTTCTTTCCTTTTCCTTTTCCTTTTTTTTATTTTTTATTTTATATTCTTTATAAATAAACTAAAACATAAATAATAATTTATATTATATTATATTATATTATATTAAATTAATTTTATAAATATTAAATAATTTATTAAAAATATAAAATATTTATTTACATTAACTTTATAAAAATTATTTTAAGTTTCTTTTTTTACTTTTTTCTTTTCCCTTTTTTCTTATTAATAAATAGATACAAGGAAATTTTGTTATAATTTATAAAAATTAACATTTAAAAAAGTAAATAATTTATAAAAAAAAATATAAAAATATTTATTTACATTACTTTATAAAAATATTTTTTTTCTTTTTTATTTACTGTTATAAATAATTAAATAAAAATTAATTATTTTGTAATAATTAAATAATTTATAAAAAATAATATAGTTATTTTTAATTAATTAAAAAAGTTATTTTCCTTTTTCTTCTTTCTTTTTTCTTTCCTTTTATAAATAAATTAATTTTGTAAAATATTAAAAAATTTATCAAATATAAAGATTTATTTACATCAATTTTTTTAAAATATATTTTATTTTATTTTTCTTTCTTTTTTTAATTTTTTGTTTGATTCTCTTCACCTAACTCTCGTCGATCAAAAAAAGGAAAATTTGAATCTCCACCGTCAGTCCAACCCTGTGAAGGATCAGACTGTCATTCATAACGCTCAATAGGCATTGCAAGAGGCCAAATTTTATTCTTCGTGCTAGATCGAGGAGGGTCCGATTTGGCGTTTTATGGCAGATTTGGTCAAGGTAGTTGACGCCTCAACTTTAGTATTTGATTTGACATAAGAAAGTATAAAATTTTAATTAAATGAATGTAAATAAATATTTTATATTTAGAAATTATTTAATTAAAAAAATAATTTATTTAGAAAAAGAAAAAGGAAAAAGAAATAATTAAAAGGAAAATTAAAATTTTTATTATAAAATTAATGTAAATAAATATATTATATTTTTATAAATTATTTTAGTTTTGAAAATTTAATTTAATTTATAATATAAATTATTTAATTTTTATATATTTATAAAGAAGAAAAAGGAAAAAAAAGAGAAAAATAAAAAAAGTAAAAAAAAAAACTTATAATATTTTTATAATATTGATGCAAATAAATATTTTATATTTTTCATTTTTTATAAAATTTGTTTAAATTATAATATTTTTATTTTTTATTTATAAAGAGGAGAAAAAATAAAAATATAATAAAGAAGAAATAAAATATAAAACATTTTATTGTTATGTTTTTATAAAATTAATTTAACTAAATATTTTATATGTGTCGATACGTGATCCCGATAGCGGGGACGCATTCGAGTGAGGACAAAACAGAAGCAGAGGAAAAGACGACTTAATTTCTCTAGATTGAAATAAAATAAACGGTCGAGGGTATGAAAATGACCTCGTAAAAAGACATGGAGTCGTCACCAATATTTTTTAGCTAGGTGTGATCGGCCACATATTAAAATAGGTTTTATAAAACACTTTAAAATTAATTAAAATATTTTTAAAACCAATTTCAAGTCTACGTTTTAAACCAGAGAAATCAAAGAAGTGGGTTCGGGACTCGGTTATGTGTGGGGAAGGATTAGCACCCCCACAACGCCCTTATAAAACTGTACCTTATTAATCGTGTGTTATTTCAAGTCTCGGTAAAAAAGTCGATTTTAATTTAGTATTTCAAGTTAATTCCTAATTTTAAGAAAAATAATTTCATTTTTAATTGAAAATGATCCATAATTTATTAAATTTTCCTATATTCCCCGACAAAATCGGCAAAATATAAATTTTTTTATTTATTTGGAAAACTTTCCGAATCATTCTCGTTTTTTGAAAGAAAGATATTCCTTTATTAATGATAATTGATGATATCCTCCCAGCAAACCCAGTAGAAAATTCATGAATTATTTTAACTCGAAAATATCTTTATTTTTATTGAAAATCATTATCTTTTTCAAAACATTTAAAAATATGAACATGAACATGTATGACATAAATAAAATGACATGGCAAAGTCTAGATAATATAATGCAACCTAAATGATATGACATAATTTAAATGGCATAGTATATTATAGGTGAAATGAAAAATCCTAAGTATCATGGTATATTCTAAATGAGATAAAATGATTTAAATGATATGGCATATTTTAAATGACATGGCATATTCTAAATAATTTAACTTAGATGACATAACATATGATGAAATGTCATGAAACATAAAATAATGCTATCATAAAATATGCATGAAAATAAAATAAAAATGCATGAACATAGTATATGCTAAATAATGTGACAAAAATAAATGACTAAATAAAAAAAAAATATGGGATATCATGAAATATTCAAAATCATATGGAAAACAATATAAGATCATAAAATGTGAATCAAAATAATAATAATACCATGGAAAATATCATAGTAAAAATCACACATTTAAATAAAATGCATGAACATGGAAAATGCAATGCATGAAAATGTATTTTCTCCTATAAAAAAAGAAATTCGTATATCTAAAAAGATATCCGGCTACCTTAGAAAAATATGTCAAATTAGATTTAAAAAACAAAAAAACAAAACTTTGTGATATTTTGAAAATAATTTTGAGGAAAAACTTGAATAAAAATTAAAACTCTTACCAAACCATTTTGAAATGGCTCTAATTTCCTAAGTTTAAAATCCTGGACTTGACCACCCTTAACCCGAGATTTATAAAATCACTTTTAAATTTTAAAAAGGCTTAGAAACTATCCTAAGACAGTAGCTAAAGCTTCTACCAAATGCACAAGCTCATGGCATGGAGATGCAAACAAGTCAAGAAGCAAGGTGAAAATGCACATGCAAGGCATATCAATATGAAGTAGCCGAATGGCCATGTAACAAAATAAAAAAAATGCAAACATGTTTATAATATAAGACATGATACATGAAAAAAATGCACAATATGAGCATATGAACACAATGGCCGAATATGCAAGGGAAAGTTATTAAGCATGGAATAGAAATATATAAGTAATAGCATAGAAAATAATGTAAAGAACATATAAAAAATTTAACATAGACATGCAAAGCAAATAACAAGCAAAACTAGTAAATAAAACAAGGAAAGTTAAGCTCCATGGTTGGTATAAAATGGGCATAGCCTCTCACCTAATCATAATCACTTGGTCTTGCCAAGATCATGAAGCCTTTCCATTCCAAAAAATTAGAAAATAAACCATGCTAAACTGTAAATTAAGGTGAGCTTCATGGTAGGTAAAAATGGGCATAGCCTCTTTCCTAACCATGGTCACTTGGTCTAGCCAAGATCATGTAGCCATTTCAACCTTTTTGCTTTATCTTTTGTAAAAAAATCAGAACCTTAGAATACTCTAAAAACCTTCTAAAAATCATTTTTTCACAACAACATGCAAGGAATAAAGAAAAAGAAAACCAAGGCAAGCAAACATGCCATTTTCGGCCAAGCATGAAACCATGTAAAAAAATTTGTTTTCCACCATTTTAATGAAGAAGAAGAGATGAAAACATAAGTAAACATTAAAAAACTTTATTTCTATGAAAATTGTAGTAGGAAAACATGATAGAAAATCAGGAAAACACCATGGAAAACAAGAAGAAAGCTATGCTAGAGCTTGGTAGAGATGACTACTTTCAAGCTCTCTTTTGAAAACCTTTTTTTTTCTTTCTTTCAAAACCTTTTTCTTTGCCAAATTAGCTACTATTTCCAGCCAAAAAACATATGAAAAAATGAAACCAACCCCCCTCTTTAGCCTTGGCCGAATGGCCTCTCACCCTTGAATGGGAATTGCACTTTTTATTCTCCTCCAATCTTGGCCTTTAGATTAAGATATTTTGATAACAACATAAAAATGTCATCTTGCCAATTGATAGTAGACCTTAAGATGTGTACTCAGCCCTTGTAGTAACCTTAACCCTTAGATGCAAAAGAGGACCAATCCCATGTACTCCCTTGCTTGCCCCCTTGAGTGCCTCCCTTGGATGAGTTTTGCGCTTCCATTCTTGGTCATTGGATGAGGACAACATAAAAATGACATCTTGTAGATTAAATCCAGCCCTCAACATGTGTACTCAGCCCTTGTATATGGTCTATGCCATTGGATGAAAAGAGATAATCCCATGCACTCCCTTACTTAACCGAATGGATGTTCACCCTTGGATGAATTGTGCTCATCTTTTTTCTTCCATTATTGGCCATTAGATGAGGGTTCTTTCATGACAAATAAAAATGTCATCTTGGAATTTAAACTTGGCCATTGGATGGTGTATTCAACTTTCCTACAAGGCACCTAAGCCATTAGATGAAGGGGGGACCATTTGCAAGGTGTTAGTGGTATCATGTGGCTTGATAGTGACTAGGGAATTATATTGTTCAAGCTTCCTTCTTCTCCTCTATGCTGGCTGACCAAGGGAAGAAAAATCCCAGCAATTTCTTCTTCTTTCATATTTTCTTCAATTAAAATTTGCCCTTTTTGGTTTCTTTGGTGAAATGACCCTTTTGCCCCGCGAACCTAAATAAATAGCAAACGAACTCCAAATTTGAATTTTATTTTTTCAATACTTCCAAAATAATAAAAAATTGAATTTTGGAAGTTTTCAAAATTTTTCGAGTCAATTTGCTATTTATTTCGGATTTATTTCCGAAATTGCCCCTTTTATGCACTCGAACTTTACCATTTTTAAACGAGCTCCGAATCTATATTTTTCTTCTCCAATATTTTATAAATAATTTAAAAATGTGATCTGGAAGTGTTCATAATTTTTGGAGCTCATTTGCTATTTTTTCGGGATTTATTGTGAGACCCTCGTAAGCCAGAGATGACTCGGGTCTCCTATAACAGTCTAATGGCTCGGAACTACACATGTAAAATCCACTAGGAAGGACGGACTATCATGTGGTATACATGTTGTATGATAGGTTATAGAATTGGAGGTTAAATCTGGTGGTTAAACGATCTGACCTTAAAATAGTTTAAAATTCAGACTAAAATCGGGAAGGGCAAAATTCCATAAAATATGCTAAATTGAGTGGATATGATGAGAATATACTATATAGAACCCATACCTATTATCAGAGTAACAATTGGCATCAAATTCAAAAAAAAAATGCATTAGGGGTATTTTGGTCATTTTACACCCCTTTTCATTTTTAGTCCGAGAAATGGTATAAATGGGCTTTTTGGCTATATAATATGTTAATATGACATTTGGATTTAATATTTGGCAAAAAAAAAAAGTCAAATTTGGTCAACTTTTTTTTTGACCAAGCTTAGGCAAGATGAGAAACATGGGATAATTTCCCATAAGTTTCAACCCTAATATGAAGACACAACGTCTTCTTCTTTTTTTTTCATGCCGTTAGACATTTTCTCCCCAAAAACACCATTAAAGCTTGCTAAAGCTTTCTCTCTCCTCTAAATTTCAAGGGAAATCACCAAGTATTGCAAGGATTCCACTAACCTATAGGTAATTTCATATTCTAAACTTGATTTTGATATTAGATTTTGAAGAATTTGTCTCTATCTATGAGAAATCATTTTGGCTGAAAATTTGTAGTGATGAATCACCATGTTGCCGCCACTTTTTTCGTTATGGGAGGTGTTCCTCCACCTCCTTAAACCGTAAATTAGTATCGGATAGCTTTGAATCAAATTTAGAGGCTAAAACAAGCTTGGTTAAAACCCTAGCTTGCCCATGAGGTGGTGCCACCACCTACCTTGGTTGTCCGAGGCCACCGTTAGCTTCTTTGTTATTGTGTGAGCAACTTTTCAGTTGATTGTTGCTCCGAATTTTGACTCGAGCTAAGTGTAGGAATTTATTTGTAAAAATTCTTAAGCTGAAAATTTTTGGATAGTAGCTAACTATTATAAATAATGGGAATTTGAGTGTCCCGTAGTTGTAAAATACTTACAGAATATCCTGACGATGTCATAGGTACCCATATCGTGGAGTTCGCCTGGGATCGCGACAGAGTAACGAAAGTGTCGCTTTAATACTCGAAATAACACAGTGAGTATTTAGGTTAATCTAGGAAGTAGTTATTGTTTTATATGCAATGTTGACTGATATGGAAATTGAAACACGAAAGATTGCTCGGATTACAAATATGGTAAGTTTCGAACCTTACGCGGATCAAAGGCGTAAGTGTGGTGTTAGTATGGTTACATGAGGTAAGTGTTGTGGAGTTGAATAATAATGAATGTTAGCTATTTGTAATGCTTTGAGAAACATAAGTAGAAATATATTAGTGTAGAGATTGTTTCCTAGCATAGTATATATATATATATATATATTACTCCATGATATTAGAGAATTAATATATCATACTATTATTGTACGGACAGGGTGATGTCCGGGATGTTATTTTATATGGACAAGGTGATGTCCGGGATGCTAATATTGTACGGACAAGGTGATGTTCGGGATGCTAATATTGTACGGACAAGGTGATGTCCGGGATGCTATTATTGTACGGACAGGGTGATGTCCGGGATGCTAATATTGTACGGACAAGGTGATGTCCGGGATGCTATTATTGTACGGACAGGGTGATGTCCGGGATGCTAATATTGTACGGACAAGGTGAAGTCCGGGATGCTATTGTTGTACGGGCAAGATAGTCCAGGATAACAAATATTACGGACTGGTATAAGTCCGGGATATTTTGATAATGTAGACATGATAAATTCTTCATTTATAATTGTGGAGGTATACACGTAAAATCGATTGCTAAATATTTTTGGCTATCAAGTTAGGCTAGCCAATAGCTTATTTATATTCAACACTTAGTATAGAAGATTTCATATGGGACAAATAATTTTTATAAGTCCCGGAACAATTTTTAAATATTACTTTTCGGTTAATTAGTCATACTTGAGATGTCATGTTTATACTTTAATGGTCAAGAAAGGAAGTACGAAATTTCCAAGTACTCATCCTAGTTACCTTATGCTCACTGAGTTTTTCGACTCACTTTGTTTATTTTTTTTAATTTTTTTTCAGATTCTAATAGACCCAGCTCTTCCCATATTCCGGATAGCTAGCTGCTCACATACTTGTGGTGAGCGAATTGACCTAAGACGTGGTAAGCAGTGGCGATGGTTGGGTACATTTTGCAGTCACTAGGGTATCATGGGTCCTTTGTATTTTGTGTATGTTGAATATGTTCTGTATATTTATAAGCGGATGTAATTAATTGATGTATGATGTATAACAGTCTTAGAGGCCTGGTATGACATGGTGATGTTTATTTTATTATGATATAGTATAAATATATGTTTGTATATAAGATGTCATAAAGGTTGAGTCTGCTGCGGGGCATTTCGGTTACTCCCTATCGGAGGCGTCCAAACCGAGATGTCATGTGTTGATGAATTATTATATTGTGAATGTTGATGATTAAACGGCAAACGCCCATGTAGGGCGAGATTATGCCAAAATTTTCTTTAATTTGGTTTAATGAGTATAGACAGGCTTCGGAGGCAGGGGCATACCTTGTCTCTAGCCGGTCACATGCCCTGAATTTGGGGTGTGACATTTATCTGCTTAAATTACTGCATCAAGGACCCAGGATTTGGCCATTTTGCAAACGAACTCCGAATCAAGATTTTCTTTCGCCAATATATTCAAAATAACTTAAAAATGAGATTTTCAAATTTTCAGAATTTTTGGAGTTCATTTGCTATTTTTTCGAGATTTATCCGCATGAATTACTGCATAGGGGACCTGGGATTTGGCCATTTTGCAAACGAACTCCGAATCAAGATTTTCTTTCTTCAATCTCTTCAAAATGGTTTAAGAATGATATTTGCAAATTTTTAGAATTTTTGGAGTTCATTTGCTATTTTTCCCATATTTTCCAATTTTGCCCTTTTATCTCCGAAACCCGATTTTGCTCAAAACAAGTTCGATTTTTAGATTTTCTTCAAACTGAGCCTTGGGATATCCTTGTTTAATCAATTAAGGGCTTTATTCCTACCGAATCGGGCCATTTCTGTAATTCTTCCAAATTTCACCGAAATCCACCGAAAAACCCTAATTCTCGATTTTCTTCCGAATTGACTTTTCTATCAGTTTTTCTTCCAAGTGGCTTCTCCAGTACCCGTAGTCAGTACTTATTTTTCATTTGGAACCTTCAATTCCAACCAATTTGATCGTTTAAGCACTTTTCCCAAAATGTTTTGAACTAGGGTTTCTTTTCTACTGAGATTCCGTAACCCAACTTTCGACCTCCATATCTTTCAATGTAGACCCCGGATTATCAAAATTATTTCACCATTTTTCAATTGAACCTCAAATCTTCATTTGGAAAATGGGTTGACTTTTTTAGTAGTTGACTTTTTTGGGGTTGACTTTTTTGAGGTTGACTTTTTCGAGTTTGACTTTTTTTCTGCTTTCTTAGACTAAGTCTCGGAGTATCACCTGCAGGATGATAAAAGCCTTTTAGCATTCTGAAACATCAATTTAGGAAGAAAACGTACCTGATTTAGGGGTCCGGACAAAATTAGGTGTCTACAGCTGCCCCTCTTTGGCTATTGCTGAGAATCAGGAATTAGGCAAAGGTAAACAAACACTAATTTTGTATGGTTAGTGAAATCATATGTGAAGGAAAGGGAAAAGGGTTTTTTTTTCATTTCTTCTTTTTCATCATTTTTTTCATTTCTTCTTTTTCATCATTTTTTCATTTTATCATTCTTCCTCAAAAATTTTTTTTTTTGAAAACGCTGTAAATTGAAGATTTTGTCTTTAAATTGAATTCCTGACTAATCAAGGCTCGACCCGTCTTAAGGAAATGGGTTCGATTTCAAAAGAAAAAAAATTATGCCCGAAAGTCTTAAAATTGGTGCCCGAAGGTCTTAAAAATGGTGCCCGGAGGCCTTCCCGTGATTTGCAAAATTATCCTCGAAAGTCTTAGAAATGGTGCCAGAAGGTCTTTTAAAAATGGTGCCCGGAGGTCTTAAAAATGGTACCCGAAGGTCTTTAAAATGGTGCCCGGAGGTCTTAAAAATGGTGCCCGAAGGTCTTACCCGTGATGAAAAATTATGCCCGAAGGTCTTAAAAATGGTGCCCGAAGGTCTTTAAAAATGGTGCCCGGAGGCCTTGCCCATAATGAAAAATTATGTTCGATGGTCTTAAAAATGGTGCCCGGAGGCCTTACCCGTGATGAAAATACCTTGACGACGGTCTCAAGGCACGACTCATTTGATAAAACAGAATGAATTCGATTTAAAACAAAAGGAAATACCTCGACGGTGGTCTCAAGGCTCGACTCATTTGATAAAACAGAATGAATTCGATTTAAAACAAAAGGAAATACCTCGACGGTGGTCTCAAGGCTCGACTCATTTGATAAAACAGAATGAATTCGATTTAAAACAAAAGGAAATACCTTGACGAAGGTCTCGGGGTTCGACTCATTTGAGAAGCAGAACGAGTTCGATTTGGGAAGCCAAAGTTTTCTTGATTCCTGCAATGTTAGCTAAATGCAATGATGAGAATGACATGGTTTGCAAATGCTTGTATGTTTCCTGAGGATGAATTCAGTCAAATGATTGTGTCATGATTTCAAATCCATGGTTTCTTGGAGTTTCACAGATTATTCGACTTCATGATAGAGTCTTCAATTGTTCACCGATTCCCCACTTAAAGAACCTTTTACTCAAGATAATTTGTCAAACAGTCCCAGTTTCTGACTTCACTAAAATTCACAAATTTTTGACTTCATGACGGAGTCTCCAACAGATTTACTATTTTCCTTTACTTGGCGAATTTTCCATCGGGATTAGTGGTTTCCAAACCTTTTCTAAGATTTAGATCTATTCCTTAGTAATACTTTTAAACTTTCTTTTATTTTAAAAATTTATGTTTATTAATCATCATTCAATTTAATAACAAACAAAATGCAATCTCAAAAATGTATGAAAGAAAGTATGAAACAAGCAATTGTCATAAAAGGGGTAACAAAAATTTATTGCAACAAAATGTTTTAAAATGATAAAATTGGATATCAAGGATATAAGAAACAAATGTAAAGTCATAGGTTGTTGATGCCCCGGATGCGGAATATCTTAGACCCCTTCTTTTTCAAATCATCTGAAATTTCTCTTGATCAGTCAATTTACTTGGGTAATCCCTCGGCTTCCATAGTTACCTCAGACTGAGTTGTTCCCCTTTTCTCTGATTTTCAAATACTTTCTCCCCCTTTAGATGGAGCATTGACTCAAACCTTAATCAGTACTTGAGCCGCCCTTTGCGGGCTTTCAACTCAAGTGTCCCCTATTCGGTATTAAGTCATCCTTTGCTGGTTTTCGGCTTAACCGTCTCCTAATTTTTTTTTACCATGCATCTGAGAATTCTAAATGCTTCCAAGGTAAAAATGTCAATTCAAAAGATAGGATGAATTCAGAGAAAAATCTTTCAAATTAAATATCCATGCTTGATCAAAATGGACTTTTAAAGTACGTAATGTAGGCCAAGGTTCGGGTTTAGAAGGAAGGGATAAAGTAGGCCCAAAATGTGTTTAAGGGTTATTGGATCAAGGATTATTTCCTGAGGAGAATTCATTCTTGAGACATTTGTCCCTTTTTTTTTTGCTGGCTTTAATTTTCCATTATTTGATTTCACATTTTCCAATGGTTCTCTTTTTTTACCATGATTTTGATTATTTTTCCTCGTATTTTCCCTCCAGTGTAGAGGGTGATCCTTGATCAGGGTTCAACGAAAGAAATAATTCCTAAGGCTCAAAGGGATGACTAGGGATAATTTCTTTTTAGTGAAGGGAATATGAAAGATGGCCATTCATCATATCAAGCATGAATATTCTCTTTGAAAAGAAATTCTCAGGGGAGATAGATATATAGAATTTCCATTTCTATACTTGGAATCATTCGAATTCCCATGTGCATAGCATCATATTTTTTTTAAGCATAATACTTCTTCAGTTCATCAGCATTCACGGGATGTCTAAAATCATCCCCGTCCATCCGAGTTAGAACCAATGCTCCTCCAGAAAAAGCTCTTTTTACCACATAGGGTCTTTCCCAATTTGGAGCCCATTTTCCTCGCGGATCCTTCACTATGGGGAGAATTTTTCTTAGTACCAACTCTCCTTCTCGGAACTGTCTGGGTCGAACCTTCTTGTTATGGGCTCGAATCATCTTTTTCTGATACAACTGTCGGTGAAAAATTGCCTTCAATCTTTTCTCTTCGATGAGATTCAGCTATTCATAACGAGCTCTAACCCATTCTACCTCTTCTAAGCCAACCTCCATTAGAACCCGAAGTGAAGGAATCTCAACTTCAATAGCTAACACTGCTTCCATACCATATACCAAAGAAAACGATGTTGCCCCTGTAGATATGCGAACCGAAGTGCGATATGCGTGGAAAGCAGAAGGCAAAATCTCATGCCAATCCTTGTACACATCAGTCATCTTTTCGACAATTTTCTTGATGTTTTCGTTGGCTGCTTCTACTACCCCATTCATCTTCGGACGTTAAGGTGCTGAATTGTGATGCGTGATCTTGAACTGAGTACATACCTCATCATCTTATTATTCAGATTGAGAGCATTATCTGAAATAATTCTTGCTGGCAATCCATATCGGCATATGATTTCCTTCTTAACAAATCTACATACCACCGACTTCGTTACATTCGTATAAGAAACAACTTCCACCCACTTTGTGAAATAGTCTATGGCCACCAGGATGAAACGATGTCCATTTGAAGCTTTTGGGGTAATGGGTCCAATCATATCCATTCCCCACATTGAAAACGGCCAAGGTACGGTCATGACATGCAATGGAGATGGCGGCACATGAATCTTATCTGCATAGATATGGCATTTATGGCATTTTCGGGAATAACTGATACAATCTCCTTCCATCGTCAGCCAATAATATCATGCCCTCATAATCTGCTTAGCAAGCATGTGACCATTAGCATGGGTGCCACATATCCCTTCATGGACTTCCTCTATGATTCTTCGAGCTTCGGCAGACCCGACACATCTCAACAGGACTTGATCTTTCCCTTTCTTGTAGAGAGTCTCCCCATCTAGAACAAAACTCATTGCTAGCCTTCTCAGAGTTCTCTTGTCGTTTTTTGTTGCTTGTTCTGGATACTGTTGACTCTTGATGTACTGCAAGATGTCGTTATACCACTTGAGACCATCTGCTTCTTCTTCGATACACAAGCAGTGGGCAGGAGACTCATATATGCTCATTTTGATCGGCACAACTTACGCCCTTTCATTCACTTTAAACATTGATGACAAAGTAGCCAGAGTATCCGCCATCTGGTTTTCTTCTCGGGGGAAGTAATTGAAACTTACTTCTTCAAACTCTTCCAATAAACTCAATATGAGTTCTCTATATAGGATTAATTTTATGTCTCGGGTTTTCCATTCTCTGTGCAATTGATATATGACTAAAGCTGAGTCTCCAAAAACCTCTAGTTTCTTGATCTTTCTGTCTACGACAGCACGAAGGCCCATAGTACATGCCTCATATTCTGCAGTATTGTTTGTACAATCAAAATCCAATATGGCAGTGAAAGGATAATAATATTCTTCTGGGGATATGAGCACTGCATCGATTCCGTGCCCCATGGCACTAGATGCCCCATCAAAGTACATATTCCATACTTTTTGCTTCAAGGGAACCTCATCCGCTTGCGAAACATACATCAAATCTTCATCTAGGAAATCAAAATTCAACGGCTTATAATCTTCCACTTCCCGACTTGCTAAAAATTCAGCCACCGCACTTAGGGGTGTTCATTCGGTTAATTCGGTTAATAACCGAACCGAATTACCATTAACTGAATTAACCAAAATTATTTTTTTTATTAACCATTAACCAAACCAAATAGTTAGTTCGGTTAATTAACCGAACCGAAATTATTTCGATTAATTCGGTCGGTTGTCGAATTAACCAAAATAAATAAGAAATTTATTTTGCTAACCTATTTTTTTACATGATTTTGTATCTAAATTATCTATCCAAGTCCAACCAATCAAAATCAAAATCCAAAAGCAAAGCATATTATAAAATCCAAATATGAAACAAACACAACTAAGAAAACATGATAAAGCATGAACATTACATATTCTCAAAGCAAAGAAGCACAGACATAGAAAAGGCAGTAACTAAGAGCAATAACAAACAGCCTACTAGTACTAACCAAAGGCAATAACTCAATAAGCAATAACAAACAGACAGCCTACTAACCAAAGGCAGTAAGCAATAACAAACATCCCTACTAACCAAAGGCAATGGCCAGTGGCTGCAACTTAATAACATACACAGACTTAAAACATAACATACAATAACAAACAGCCTTAAATCCTTAATAACATACACAGAGACAGACTTAATAAGTACTTTTGTCTTCATTACAAACATCTTCAAAGGGAGCAACAAGCCAAGTAGCCAACAACCAACAGAAATGCAAATGCTACACTGTCATCTCCATCCATGTGTAAGCTCTCTACCTTCATCAATATCCAATTGTCCTACAAAATATATGTAAAAATAGAAAATAATATTATTATTAGAATTTAAAAATAAATCAAATAACATAATTACATAAACTCTATTACATAATCTTACCCTTCAACTAACACTAGTTCATGAATTAAAGGTAGGCTCTAATGCATTCCAAGATAAATCTAAACACCCAAAAGAAAAACAAATAAAGATAAACATTAACAAAAATATTTGTAGTTCATAGAATAAAAAGAAAGTAATAATTATACCATTTTTAATTTTGTCAAGATCTTGTAACTGTTCTTCATTGTTGATGTCTTCATTTGTTGATTTCCGAATCCAATCTTGAGTACACACTAGGGCTTGTACAACTCTAGGAGTTAAAGAACTCGTAAATGAATCAAGCACACGTCCCCCTGTACTAAATGCGGACTCAAAAGCAACAGTAGAAATTGGAACAGCTAAAACATCTTTGGCCAAGTGTGAAAGGATAGGAAACCTAGGGCTATTGAGTTTCCACCATCCTAAAATATCAAAATCATCAAATCTGCCTCATTAGTCTCATTTAAATACTTATCCAATTCTGACTTTTGATCCCCATCACCAGATTCAACTACATGCTTATGATACTTTGATTTCATACGCTTCTTTAGTTTTTGTTGTGGTTCTACAGAAGTATGTGGTGTCACACTTGATTTACCATTACCATTTGGAAGTGAAGGTAAATACTCATCATATAATTCATATAAAACTTCCTTCAACCTTTGCACCATTCCCAAACCTTTTTCACCCTCATACATATCTCGAGTTGCAAAATCTGCATATTTAAATTTATGCCTAGGATCTAGAACAATAGCAACAAAAACAAGCATATTAATCTTCTCAATGTTGCCCCAGTATTTATCATATTTATCTTTCATCCTCATGGCCATCACACCAAATTCATTATTTTCATTTAATTGAGACTCTCGCAAAAGACAACCCATTTCAGCAAGTTCATCAAAAAAAAAATGTTGGATGTGAAATACAAAGTGCCAGAAACTCACACAGTGAGTTCATAGAAGTGTTCTAAGAAGTCCCTCAAGTTTCTAACAGTAGTCCAATCCTCCTCAGAAGGCCAACCTTCCCCCAACTCAAGTTCAACTCTAAAATTGTTATCTTGCTTTTCGAATCTCTCAAAAGCTCTTTCAAAATTTTGAGCGCTATCTAACATCAAGTAGGTAGAGTTCCACCTAGTACTAACATCGAGACACAACAATTTTTTGCTTTCTATTTTTTCCATCTCAACAAACTCCTTAAATTTTTTAAATCTAGCTGGAGATTACCTCACATATCTTACAGCCCCCCTGACATGTGCAACAGATTTATTCATTTCTTTCAAACCTTCAACCACAATCAAATTCACAATGTGTGCAATGCATCTCATATGAAGGTATTTACCATTTAAAATACAACCCCCTGCTGCCCAAACTTTTTTCTCAAATAACCAATAGCAACATCATTTGCACTTGCATTATCAAGTGTTATAGTGAACAATTTATCAATCCCCCAATTAAGTAAACATTTATCTACCAACATGCCTATGGCCTCACCTTTATGACTAGAAATT
Organism: Fremontodendron californicum; assembly: GCA_030761205.1. Lineage (NCBI taxonomy): Eukaryota > Viridiplantae > Streptophyta > Magnoliopsida > Malvales > Malvaceae > Fremontodendron > Fremontodendron californicum. Next base: position 30,661,645 of record JAULJL010000005.1, read on the forward strand.
GGACAAAAAGTTTATGATTTTTTTATTCAATTTCCAATCATTATCAATAAAGTGAGCCGTAAGACACAAATAATTAACTATTTGCAAAGATGTCAATGTGTCCGTAGCTAGACAAACTCTTGTACATGAATTTCTCAAAAATTGCTTCATTTTTATCCTCTCATCTAAGTAAAGCTGATAAACATCCCTAGTCACAGTAGTTCGTGAAGTAATATGAAACCTAGGACATGCCCTAGACATAAATTTTCTAAAGCCTTCACTTTCTACAAACCTAAAAGGTAATTCATCAATCACAATCATTTCTGCTAAACCTTTCCTAATTCCATCTTGATCAAATTTCCAAGTTGTAATATGCCCTTCCCCTTCAAGACCCCTACTACTAGGTAAAACTAGTTGGGCTTGTGCATTGTCAACATTAGCAGGATTTTGCTTGCATTGGTTCATGTGATATTTTAGTGATCCAGTGCCATTTCTCTTTACATCACAACAAAATTCCTTATCACAATGATTACATCTTCTCTTTGTATCACCCTCACTAGTAACAAATTTAGTAAAATGAGATTATGAGACCATACTTTTGACCTTGGGGGTATGGCTTTTCTTTTCCTCCCTTGAGCAGTCCCAGTTTGCTGTTTTGCTTGACTTGAAGCTTCAGCTGCTGAACTTCCGTCATGTTCTGTGTTAAGAGGACTAGGAGTAACACTAGCCTCAAGAGAGTCTACTTCAGTGGACATCTACAAAGAAACAAGAAAATAATAGTCTATTAGTCCATCGTGTTCCTAATATATTGAATTTGTAAATTATTACTCAATTAGGAAAATGTCAAAAGTTCAATTTATTTTGCAGAATCGAATTTTATCATGAACTAGTTTGAGTTTAAAACCCAATAAAAGAGAACTATTATCTTGCAATTGCATATAAAACCCAATAAAAGAGAATTTATCATGAATTAGTTTGAGTTTAATTTCATAGCAGAATCGAATTTTATCATGGACTAGTTTGTTTTAGGGTTAGGGTTTCTACTGTTCTTACTGCAATTAGGGGGTTTCTACGGAGATTAATGTAATTCGTGTTTTGGTGCAATCGGGAATTTTTATTTTTATCCTATTTGGTTTCAGTAGCTAGGGTTTTGGTAGAGCATGGAATTTGATCAAGGCACACAAAAAATTCAAAACATATTCAAAACATATATTCAAAACATTCAAAACAAACAATCGCACACAAAAAAAAAAAGAAAAGAAAAGAAAAGAAAATATATCCTCTTGCAGGAACAAATTCAAAACATTCTACAATCTAAGAACTGTTGCTAAAGAAAATGGGTAAGATAGATAAGATTGATACCTTGGAACAGCCAGGGAGGGGCAAGGCCGACAAAAGATTGAAGAAAATGGGAGAACTGAGAGAGATCCTGAGAGCCGAGAGGGGCTGAGCCTGAGAGGGACTGACTGAGAGAGGTGAGAGGTCCTGACCTGACTCCTGAGACTGAGAGCCGAGAGGGGCTGAGAGGCTGAGAGAGAGGTGACTGGTGAGATCTGAGAAAGAGGGAGGTTGAGAGTAAGTCGAGACTCAAGAGGGGCTGAGACTGAGAGAGAGAGGTGAGAGTCAGAGAGGCAGGGGATTTAGGGTTAGGTTATTAGGGTTTTTTTAATATATAAATTAATTAAAAAAATTTATCTAAACGCATAGGGTATTGCCGTTTTGAAGAATTTCGGTTAATTCGTGTAATTCGATTATTTTCGCTTAACCGAACTGAATTAATCGATAACCGAAATTCTTCAAAACCTTTAACCGTTAACCGAACAGAACTTTATTCGATTAACCGAACCAAATTAAATTTTGGTCAGTTAATTCGGTTAAAACCAAATTGTGAACACCCCTAACCGCACTGCCCTTGATATCTTTCTGACTCATATATACAATGTCGTATTCTGACAACAAAACCTGCTATCTTGCCGTCTTCCCTGACAAAGAAGGTGCTTCCAACATGGACTTGATTGGATCTAGCTTGGTGATCAACCACGTTGTGTGGTACAACATGTACTGTCGGAGTCTTCGAACAGTCCAAGCTAAAGCATAGCACAGCTTTTCTACGACGAATATTTCAACACATAATCTGTGAACTTCTTGCTGAGGTAGTTAATCGCCTGTTCTTTCTTTCCATTCTCATCAAGCTGCCCCAGAACACAACCCATGGATCTCTCAAATACTGATAGATACAATATCATCGGTTTATCCGGAGCCGTTGGCATTAATATTGGTGGGTTTGATAGACAATGCTTAAACTTTTCAAAAGCAATCTGACACCCTTCATCCCACTCTCCTGGATCACGTTTTCGAAGTAACTTGAATATTGGATCACATTTATCGGTTAATTGAGAAATAAATCAAGCAATGTAATTCAATCTTCCCAGAAAACCTCTTACTTCTTTTTGAGTACGTGGAGGTGGCAAATTCTAGATGGCCTTCACTTTATCTGGATCAATCTCAATTCCCTTTTTGCTAACAACAAAACCCAACAATTTCCTCGAAGTGACTCCAAAAGTGCATTTTGCCGAGTTTAGCTTGAGTTGAAACTTTCTTAGTCTTTCAAAGAGTTTCCTAAGATTCAAATATGCTCCTTTTCTCTTTATGACTTTGCAATCATATCATCAACATAAACCTCAATTCCCTTATGCATCATGTCATGAAACAAGGTCACCATGGCTCTCTGATACGTTGCCCCAGCATCATTCAACCCAAATGGCATTACCTTGTAGCAGAATGTTCCCCATATTATAACAAATATGGTTTTCTCCATATCTTCCGGTGCCATCTTAATCTGATTACATCCCGAGAACCCATCCATGAAAGAAAACAAGGAACTCTTCGTCGTATTATCCACCAAAGTATCAATGTGAGGCAAAGGGAAATTATCTTTGGGACTGGCCTTGTTCAACTCTCGGTAATCGACGCACATATGCACCTTTCCAACCTTCTTTGGTACTGGAACAATGTTGCCACCCATTCCGGATATTTCTCCACCTCTAAGAATCCAGCATCAAACAGCCTCTTCACCTCCTCTTTTACCTTTAACAGCATGTCTGGCCTCATTCTTCTCAACTTTTGCTGAATTGGCTTGCACTCTGGCCTTAAAGGGAGCTTATGTACTACAATGTCTAGATCCAAACCCGGCATGTCTTAGTATGACCATGCAAATACATTTACATATTCCCAGAGCAAGGCTATCAATTCACCCTTTATTGATGACGACAATGTAGTCCCGATTTTAACCTCTTTTATCTCCTCACTACTTCCTAAATTCAACAATTCCAATAGCTCCTCATGAGGGAGTACTTGTTTCTCTTCTTGTTCTATTCTTCTTAATAAGTCCGGAGGTAGACCATTATCCTCAATATCTTCGTCGACCTCAAAATCACCTGTGCAATTGGGTCTCTCAAAATCAATTTCAAAATTACTGACAGGAAGGTCCTCATATTTCGCATCCGTACACCTGTAAATAGGTGGGGGAAGAAACAATATAGGAAAACATATATACAATCGAAGCAAAATAAATAGCATATATGAAAGAATATGGACACATCAATATGAAAGAAATGCATCATGTTTGTTATTTACTGGATGAAAACTTTTAGACAAGCCCATTACAAAAGAAATTCTTAATATCTTTGGGCAAAGATAAGATTTGTTTAAAAGCATTACGTTGGAATAGACCTAGAAACTATGGGTAGCTCGGTTGCACTCCAATTGGTTAGTCTATATCCTGGTGGACAAGGTCGCACCACCAGTTAGCATTCTCACTTTCAATTCTTTCTTCCCAGTCGTGCAGATCTCCATATCATGCATCTGCTCATCCCTATTCACCTGGAATCTCTCGAAGGCTTGCTCGATCATTACGAGCACATCATCAAAATTCTTTTCTCCTAATAGAGAACCAGCTAAGCGGAAGCTGTGAAGGATAGGTGGAAAAGTCATAGGCTCCCATTCAATATCCATACCCGCAAGACGGGCCATCCTCATTTGTCTGTTCCTTTCAATTTCTTTCCTTTTCTCATGGGCGTTCGAAAGATACCCAAGGCCAAACCAATCTTTTTTTTTTCATTACTTATATTGCTTGGGCCATCCCCTGAAGATATTTTTTGAGACATTTTCCAGCCCTGCAGCCTTTTCCCACGGTAGTTCTTACCACCAACCTTGTGTTCTTGGATAGCCGTGGTTTTGGAATTTTTCGTCCTTCAGCGATGAAAACCGCATTTATGAATTCCAAAGACCGAAAGGAACATTCTACGGCATCTTCATTGGGTTCAAATTAAGGAGATTCAGTAGATGCAGAGGCTATTACGTCTTCTTCCCCTGATACAGTGACCAAACACCCCTCTATCACAAATTTTAGCTTTTGGTGGAGAGATGAAGGTACAGTCCCTGCTGAATGTATCCACGGCCTTTCCAACAAACAATTATAGGATGGATTAATATCCATGACCTAAAATTTCAATGTATACGTGCATGGGCCTATCTCCAGAGGAAACTCAATAGTTCCCATTACATCTCTCCTGGTACCATCAAAGGCTCTGACCACGTGCAACTTGGCAGCATATAAGAAATATCCACTGGTAGTTTGGACAAGGTTGCCAAGGGCATCACATTTAATAAAGAACCATTATCCAAAAGGACCCTTGGTAATATGTGCCCCTTGCAAGTAGTAGTTATGTGGAGAGCCTTTGTTGACCCAATACCATTGGGTGGTATTTCCTCATAACTAAAATATATATGGTTGTCTGCCGCGATGTTTCCCACCAGTCTGTCTAATTTTTCTACCGATATGTTGCTAGCCATATATGCCTGATTCAACATTCTCAACAGGGCATTTCTGTGTGGTTCCGAATTCAAAAGCAAAGATAAGATTGAAATTCTAGCTGGTTGACGTTGCAGTTGCACAACCACGCTATACTCATTATGCTTTATGAATTTTAAGAACTCCCAGGCTTCCTTCTCATTCACCGGCTCTTTTATTCTGTTTACCGGGGTTGACCTCTTTTCTATTTCTTTTGACAAATCCATCCCAATATGGGTTGGTCCAGCTGTTTTCTTCCCTTTGTCCGTTCCTCTATCTTTCCCTGTTAACCCCTGTTCAATAGCCTCAGGAGCATAACACCTTCCACTTCGTGTTAAATGCCCCATACCTGTGATATCTTGCTGACTCGAAGACCCAGGCATAACCATGCTCAGTCATATTTCCATGGTGCAGCTTTGTTTTCTTTGTACGAAAAAGAAACAGGCAAATCAATGATTAATTAGGCGCACTTTCCTCAATGACCGGTATAACTTTCTCCTTAGGTTCATCATAATAGATGATCAAGGGTCTTCCTATCCTGTAGCCAGCTGCATTCTCAATAACCTCTACTTCCTCTTCTGTCTTCTCGTAAAATTGGGCCTCCCCATCATCCATCATCTTTTGGACTTTAGCCAGAAAGTCCCCACAGTCCTGTATGATATGACCTCCACACTTATGGAATGGGCACCAATTCTGCACCTTCTTTGCGACCATTTTTAAACTGTCTGCATCCCCTACTATTCCTGCCTTAATCATTTCGACCCATATTGTCAACATTGGAGTCTTGACTTCCCTACCATCCCTTTTTACCCTTATGACATCCCCTGTCCGTACTACATTTACCTGATTTTTTGCATGATCGGGCAATGGGTTTCCCGCTATATTTGGCCCGTTCTTTGCCCCAAACTTTACAACTCTGACGTTGATCAGGCTTTGGACTTTCTTTTTAAAGGCCAGGCAATCTTCAGTCGAATGTCCTTGAATTCCTGCGTGGTACGCGCAGTTAGTATTTGCATTTGTATTACCTTGGATATGGCGGTGTCAGAGGTTTGAGGTAGACGGGTGCAACAAGTTGACCCTGCAATAGTTTGGGTTATAGCTCACCATAGGTGGTAGGAATAGGATCAAATTGGGGTTTTTGATCGTTCCTTTGTGAACGTTGGTCATTGCGCCAGACTCTCTGAGTGTTTGGGAAAGTGTTCGGAGAAGGTTTATCTATGGGGATATGCCAGCTGGAAACGGCTATTATGATATATTGGTATAAGGGAAGGGATTTTGGGTAAGGTGGTTCACATTGGTGTAGTAAGGATTATACCCCGGGTAAGGTGTGTAGGGTGTAGGAGGTGCATAAGATGTGGTAGGAGTATAGGGCCTTGGTGGTGTATGTGATGTGGGAGGTGCATATGGGTATTGGTTGATACTAACTGCGTGGGTCTCGTCTTTTTTCCTGGCAGAGAATATCTTTTTTCGGAGTAGAAGACTCCCCCCCTTCCATTTTCCTATTCTTAATGGCCGACTCATTATCTCCCCAGATATTACCATGTCTGCAAAGTCCTTGGTGGCACTCCCCACCAATTTATCATAATATGGTGCTTTCAAAGTGTTGATGAAAAGCACTATAGTTTCTTTGCTAGTTAAAGGGGGTTGCACTTGTGTGACCAGATCCCTCCACCTTCGCGAGCATTCTTTGGAACTCTTAGTGGTTCTTTTTTCCATGTTTTGTAGCGACAGCCTATCAGGTACCATATCAGACACATGCTTATAATATTCCATGAAAGGCATGGCTAAATCTGTCCATGAACGAATCCTAGTACGACTCAGTTGATTGTACCATTGGGTTACAGACCCTGTCAAGCTATCTTGGAAACAATGGATAAGCAGTTTCTTATTATCATCATGCCCCATCATTCTTCTGCAGTACATGGTCAGATGTGCTGATGGGTTGGTAGTCCTATTATATTTTTCAAAGTTTGGTACTTTGAACTTTGGGGGAATTACTAGATAGTGTACTAAGCTCATCTCTTTGGCATCCAGACTGCCAAATAACTACGCCCCTTCAACGGCCCTTAGCCTCTCCTCCAGTAGTTGATTTTTTTTGTGATTCTACCATTTCAACCCTCTTCAGCTCAGTCATCTTTGCTTTTTCCTTTTCAGCTAGTTCCTCAAAGTCTAGAACGTTAACATCATTTGGGTCAGCTCCCATATTACCCTTTCCAGGAACATAGTTCTCTGTCTCAGCAGCTGGCTGGATATAAACATAGGAGGCTGCCCCAATTGGCACCTCTTGGCCCTTTTGCTGTATGTTTTCAGGTTGATCCTCTTCAACTACCACCCTTTTCCCAGTGACCGAATTCTCTCCCGGCCCTTTTTGTTTCATCATGGCACTCATCATTTCCATGAGTTTAGTCATCTGTTCTCGAGACTCCTCTTAAAATTTAGCTAACTGTTCTTGCAGTTCCCTCTGAGTTTTTTCCATTCTTTCTATTTTAGCAAGCTGATCGTTTTCCATAGCTCTGGCTAGAGATCGAGTATTGTAAGGATGTCGAAAATCCGATTCTTTCTAAGTGCGACCAATTGTACCTTTAGTTTTGAAAACCATGAATTAGAAATTATTGACACATCTTTTTTATGTTTTATAAAAAATAAATGAATGAATGTATGACAAAATGTGAATGAATGAATCAAATAAAATGGATATGTACATGACTACGTTTATGATTACGAAAGAATAAATGAATGAACAAGTGAAATGAACAAATAAGTGTTTAAGTGTATGAATATGAATGAATGAACAAGTAAAAGGAATAAATAAGTGGTTAAGTGTATGAACCTAAACGAATTTCAAAAATGAATGATTATAAATATGAGTAAATGTACAGATGAACAAACAAAATATATAAAATATGAATGCATTTGAATGTATTGTCCCCGGGATAATTTCAACCGAATGGTCTTTCATTGATTTCCTGGAACTAAATACATCACAGATAGAAAAAAAGGATCACTGCCTAAGTTAAGTCCATAATTCGCCTTTCAAAGTGCTATTACAAAATTATTCCTATAGTGACTTCCTTGGATCTTGGACTTTCTTTCACAGTCTTCTTTTGATTGCCCTGCTCTTCAATCTAACCCTTACTTGTTCACAGCCCCTTGACGTGTCAGCAGAAGCATCATCGTGTAAGCTTTCCTTAGCTTGCTTCTCCAGTTGATTGGCTCGGGCTTCCTCATGCTTCGCTCTCTCTTTCCAGTAGTTATTCTCCTTCTTGAGGTTTTCGACTTCATGCTCCCATTCCCCAGAAGTCTTGAGGGTCCCCTCAAATCTGAGCTCGAAGTGATACCTCTTGTTCTCCAAATGTAATTCCCAAAGATTGCCCTTAGCAGTGTCCCTTTCTCTCTTGATATATTTTTTTTCTCTTTCTCGAGCTGATTCCCTATTTTTCATGTCCTCAAGCTCTTCTTGTAGTCGGGAAATCTCCTTGCTCATCTGGGCCTTTTCTTTTTCAAATTCCGCCCTTACGATTTCTAACTCTGATGGTATTTCCCTTGGTGGCAAATTCATGAACTGGACCTCTTCCCCATCTGATGTTAGTAGCCTATCATTAACCCTTAATTCCCTCCATACCAAGTAATCAGGTGTGATGATGTCGGCATATCTGGCCACTTTTATCTGGTGAGTTTTCTTCCATGCTTCAATCACTGCCTGCACCTTTCCAGAGTATCCGTCTTCTCCATAAGTGAACTCTGATGATCCTAGATTATTAGTCACAGGTGTGAATTGCCGAGACTCAACCTGTCTTTGCACCAACAAAGGCGCATAACTCATAGACCCCCAAATTTCGAGTTGTGGGACTCCCGAGTTGTCCCCACATCTATACATAATTGGCATAGAAACCATCCATGGAGCTCTCCAAGTTACCATCTCCACTTTTAGATTCCGGAACATGTTGACCTATTTCTCTTCATCCCCGTCTTCAGGCCAATCATTTTGAAGGAATTCCCTAATTGGAACTAAAGACTTCATGTATGTTTTGAAGGAAACCTTTTCTATATTCCAAAAGTGACTTTGAATCCAAATATAAAGGAGTTGTACACACCCCTTGATTCTCCCTTGTCCTTCCCTTTTGCAAAAATTCAAAGATCGGGTAGTTTCAGCTAGGATGGCCGGAGATGGGTTGATCTTTTGTTCCAACTTTTCAAAGAAATCAAACACGGCTATCTCCACATGACCCAATATCTTCGGGAATATGATTAATCCGTAGATGGCTAAAGCGAAGATGTCATTGGCTTTTTCTTTGTCGGAATAACCAATTATCAATTGTCGGAGAGTTTTCCACGGAATGCATCCATTTTTCTGCTTTGTATCCACATGACTCTCAACCCATGTTGTATCCATTCCTGTGATCCTAGCCACTTTCCTCTTAAAACCTGAAGGTTTCACTTCCTTCAAATATACCCGATCAAGATTAGGACATTCAATACATAATAGTGCTAAATATTCTTCAATCAGTGGGGTCATATCCTCCTTGTTAAAAGTAAAACATCTATAAGCAGGATTCCAAAACTGTACCATAGCCTGAATCAACCCACTATTGACCCGAATTGAAATTAAGAGTGCTATATCTCCATATTTCTGAGTGAAGGCTTCTTTCTCTGATACGTTCCACTGATTCCAAATGTCGGCTAACCCTCAGAGATTATTCTGTCTAGAATCCATTTTGACCCTTTCTTGCAACACTGACACATAATCTTTCTTCAGGTAATCACCATCCTCCCTCTGATCTTTTTTCGACCGTGCCCTGACTACTGCATGATTTTTTATCACTGAAATAACCTGACACTCCATGAAAGTCTTTTGGGTTGATGACTATCCCGAGGCCAATAAACTCCAAGTTTATGATGATGTCTATGATGCATGTCAAAGAAAAAAAAATAGAAAGAAATACATTAGTAAAGAAACGAATTCACAAATATAACATAAATAACAACATGATTAAAAAAATGTCCTAAAAATTTTAACAGAGCTTCGGCATTACAACGCCTTTGGGACAAAATGATAAATTTATTACGAGCGATATGATGTTCGTTCATCATCACCCAATTTGTAAAGTCTAACATATAGAAAGATGGTAAAAGGTTGGAAATGTTCCTCCATGTGTTCTTAAATTGGGTATCTAACAGAAATCTGGCATGGCTTGCCTAGGTTCACTATATGAAGGTGAATCGGTTCTATGGCCCCGAATTATTCCTCACTGTCGCCTGTGAAGGCTAGTAAGGCACCGCGATAAAAGCAGGTTCAATTCGTTAGAGCATATTTTTCTATGCCCGTATGGAGGATTATTATGAAGGCATTAGGTACTTTATACTCCGAAACTGTTTCACTAGCCCATACGGAGGATCATCACGAAGGCATAGTTACTTTACTCCCACTTAAAAGGACGGAACCCGGGTAGAGAGTTCATGTTATGAAAATGCAAATATAGTGTGTGCGGAGGAACAAAACAAACCTGTCACCACCTATTCTACACCCTTTATTCTAAATACCCCACTAAAATCAAACAATGTAAAGCATCAGTCAAGCAAACATATAAATATACGCAACAAAATAACCAGAGAACAAATAATAATATGCATGCATATGAAGATGGACATATTTAAAAAAATTTATTATTTTCAAAATTCTCTTTATTATTTTAAAAATATGGGAATTAAAATTAAATAACAATTAAACCAACAAAATCGAGACTTAGATAACACACGACTAATTCTAGACCTAACTCTCTAAAAAATATCCCCAGTGGTGTCGCCAAGCTGTCGATACGTGATCCCGATTGCGGGGACCCATTCGAGTGAGGACGAAAACAGATGCAGAGGAAAAGAGGACTTAATTCCTCTAAATTGAAATAAAATAAATGGTCGAGGGTATGAAAATGACCTCGTAAAAAGACATTGAGTCGCCACCAATCTTTTTTAGCTAGGTGTGATTGGTCACCTATTAAAACCGGTTTTATAAAACACAAAATTAATTAAAATATTTTTAAACAAATTTCAAGTTTGCGTTTTAAACCAGAGAAATCAAAGAAGCGGGTTCAGGACTCGGTTACGTGTGGGGAAGGATTAGCACCCCCACAATGCTCGTATAAAACGATACCTTATTAATCGTGTGTTATTTCAAGTCTCAGTAAAAAAGTCAATTTTAATTTAGTATTTCAAGTTAATTCCAAATTTTAAGAAAAATAATTCCATTTTTAATTGAAAATGATCCAGAATTTATTAATTCAAAATTTTTCTATATTCCCTAACAAAATCGGCAAATATAGAAATTTTTATTTATTTGGAAAACTTTTCAAATCATTCTCGTTTTTTGAAATAAAGATATTCCTTTATTAATGATAATTGTTGATATCCTCCCAGCAAACCCTGTAGAGAATTCATGAATTATTTTAACTCGAGAATATCTTTATTTTTATTGAAAATCATTATCTTTTTCAAAACATTTAAAAATATGAATATGAACATGTATGACATAAATAAAATAACATGGAAAAGTCTAGATAATATAATGCAACCTAAATAAAATGACATAATTTAAATGGCATAGTATATTCTAGGTGAAATGAAAAATCCTAAGTATCATGGTATATTCTAAATGAGATAAAATGATTTAAATGACATGGCAATTTTAAATGATATGGCATATTATAAATGACATGGCATATTCTAAATAATTAAACCTAGATGACATAACATATGATGAAATGTCATGAAACATAAAATAATGCTATCATAAAATATGCATGAAAATAAAATAAAAATGCATGAATATAGTATATGCAAAATAATGTGATAAAAATAAATGACTAAATAAAAAAAAGAATATGGGATATCATGAAATATTCAAAATCATATGGCAAACAATATAAGATCATAAAATGTGAATCAAAATAATAATAATTCCATGGAAAATATCATAGCAAAAATCACACATTTAAATAAAATGCTTGAACATAGAAAATGCAATGCATGAAAATGTATTTTCTCCTCTAAATAAAGAAATCCATATATCTAAAAAGATATCCGGCTACCTTGGGAAAATATGTCAAATTAGATTTTCTAAAAAAAACAAAACTTTGAGATTGTTTGAAAACAATTTTGAGAAAAAACTTGAATAAAAAATTAAAACCCTTACCAAACCCTTTTGAAATGGCTCTAATTTCCTAAGTTTAAAATCCCGGACTTGACCACCCTTAACCCGAGATTTATAAAATCACTTTTAAAGTTTAAAAAGGCTTAGAAACTACCCTAAGAAAGTAGTTAAAGCTTCTACAGAACTTCCTCTAAATGCCTTTGCCAAATTCAACCGTTATTCCTCTTTTGATTTCAAATTTGCCTCTACTATCCGGTTTTGTCACACGATTTTTTTGCCTATTTTTAGAAATTCAAAAAAATCTAAAAACAATATTGGAGACTCAGAACATGTAAAACTACACGAAGATAAAATTCGCTTAATTTTTTGATTAAAGGTGACTGCCCAAAAAAATCGTAGAAGTTCGAGTACTGGGTGAAAAAAAAAAAACTGTTTTGTCAAAACACATTTTTTGCCTTTGATAAATTCATTCAAAAATCAAAGTAGAAATTGTTGGAGGTCATCCTAAAGACCTAAGGACAGTAGCTAAAACATTTAAAAACCTTGGATAAAAATTGGCTAAGTAAAAAAAATCACGAAGGTAGAATAATCTATTTGACAACTTTTTAATTTTCCACAAGTATGCTCAAGAGAGCATGACTTTGAGCCATTGGTTGGCCTAAGTCATAAATCATGTGGCAATGACATGGAATGCTTGAACCTACAGCAAATGAAATGTATGTGTAGACACCTACTTTTGTCCGGATCCCTAAATCAAGTACATTTTTTTTCTTAAATTGATGTTTCAGAATGCTAAAAGGCTTTTCTCATCCTGCAGGTGGTACTCCGAGGCTTAGTCTAAAAAAGCAGAAAGAAAAGGTCAAACTCAAAAAAAGTCAACCCAAAAAAGTCAACTACTAAAAAAGTCAAACCACTTTCAAAATCAAGATTTGAGGCTCAATTGAAAAACGGTGAAAGAATTTTGATAATTCGAGGTCTACATTGAAGGATATGGAAGTCAGGTTACGAGATTCAGTAGAAAGAAAACCCTAATTCAAAAAATTTAGGGAAAAGTGCTTAAACGATCAAATTGGTCGGAATTGAAGGTCTCAAATGGAAGATAAGCACTGACTATGGGTAACGGAGAAGCTACTTGGAAGAAAAACAGATAGAAAAGTCAATTTGGAAGAAAACCGAGAATTAGGTTTTTTTTAGTGGATTTCGGTGAAATTTGGAAGAATCACAGAAATGGCCCGATTCAGAAGATCTAAAGCCCTTAATTAATGAGAAATGATTAAACAAGGATAGTCCAAGGCTCAGTTTGAAGAAAATCTGAAAATCGGACTTGTTTTGAGCAAAATCAGGTTTCGGAGTCAAAAAGGCAAAATTGGAAAATCTGGAGAAAATAGCAAATGAACTCCAAAAATTTTGAAAATTTGCAAATCTCATTCTTAAACCATTTTGAAGAGATTGGTGAATGAAAATCTTGATTCGGAGTTCGTTTGCAAAATGGCCAAATATCGGGTTTCCTATGTAGTAATTCAAGCAGATAAATCCCGAGAAAACAGCAAACGAGTTCCAAAAATTTTGAAAATTTGCAAATCACATTTTTAAATTATTTGGAAAAGATTGGTGAAATAAAATCTTGATTTGGAGTTTGTTTGCAAAATGGCCAAATCTCGGGTCCCCTATGTAGTAATTCAAGCAGATAAATCACGAAAAAATAGAAAATGAGCCCCAAAAATTATGAAAAATTATGAAGGAATTGCTGGAATTTTTTCTTCCCTTGGTCAGCCAACATATAGGAGAAGAAGGAAACTTGAACAATTTAATTCCCTAGTCACTATCAAGTCACATGCTCCCACTAACCTTGCAAATGGTCCCATTTCATCCAATGGCTTAGGTGCCTTGTAGGAAAGTTGAATGCACCATCCAATGGCCAAATTTAAAAGCGAAGATGACATTTTTATTTTTCATAAAATAAACCTCATCTAATGGCCAAGAATAGAAGAAAAAAGATGAGCACAATTCATCCAAGGGTGAGCATCCATTCGGTTGAGCAAGGGAGTGCATAGGATTATATCTTTTCATCTAATGGCTTAGGCCATCTACAAGGACTGAGTACACATGTAGAGAGCTGGATTTAATCCACAAGATGTCATTTTTATGTTGGCTTCATCCAATGACCAAGAATGGAAGAGCATAACTCATCCAAGGGTAGGCACTCAAGGAAGGAAGCAAGGGAGTGCATGGGATTGGTCATCTTTTGCATCTAAGGGCTAAGGTTACTACAAGGGCTGAGTATACATCTTAAGGGCTGATATCAATTGGCAATATGACATTTTTATGCTGTCATCAGAATATCTTAATCTAAAGGCCAAGATTGGAAGAGAAAAGTGCAATTCCCATCCAAGGGTTAGAGGGCCATTCAGCCAAGGCTAAAAGGAGGGGGTGATTTCATTTTTTCAGGGGTTTTTTGGATGGAAACAGTAGATAATTTGGAAAATAAAAAGGTTTTGAAAGAAAGAAATAAAATAGGTTTTCAATAGAGAGCTTGAAGATAGTCATCTCTACCAAGCTCTAGCATAGCTTTCTTCTTGATTTCCATGGTGTTTTCTTGATTTTCTATCATGTTTTCCAACTACATTTTTCATAGAAATAAAGTTTTTTAATGTTTACTTATGTTTTCATCTCTTCTTCTTCATTAAAATGGTGGAAAACAATTTTTTTCTTATGGTTTCATGCTATGGCTGAATATGGCATGTTCATTTGCCTTGGTTTCTTTTTTTCGTCCTTGCATGTTGTTGTGAAAAATGATTTTTAGAAGGTTTTTTAGAGTATTCTAAGGTTATGATTTTTTACAAAAGATGAAGCAAAAAGGTTGAAATGGCTACATGATCTTCGCTAGACCAAGTGACCATGGTTAGGGGAGAGGCTATGCCCATTTTTACCTACCATGAAGCTCACATTAATTTTTTGTTTAACATGGTGTATTTTTTGTTTTATTGAGATGGAAAGGCTTCATGATCTTGACAAGACCAAGTGATTATGGTTAGGTGAGAGGCTACGCCCATTTGATACCAACCATGGAGCTTAACTTTCCTTGTTTTACTTACTAGTTTTGCTTGTTATTTGTTTTGCATGTCTATGTTAAATTTTTTATATATATGTTCTTTACATTATTTTCTATGCTATATTTACTTATATATTTCATTTCCATGCTTGATATTGTATCCTTGCATATTCGGCCATTATTGTTCATATGCTCATGTTGTGCATTTTTTTCATGTATCATGTCTAACATGTTTGCATTTTCTTTATTTTGTTCCATGACCATTCGGCAACTTCATTTTTGTATGCCTTGCATGCATGTGCATGTGCATTTTCCTTTTGCTTCTTAACTTGTTTGCATCTCCACGCCATGAACTTGTACATTTTGATTTTAGTATGCCATGTGCTTATGAAAATGCTATGATAAAATGCCATCATTTTGTTCCATGACCATTCGGCAACTCCATTATTGATATGCCTTGTAGGTGCATTTTTACTTTGCTTCTTGAATTGTTTGCATCTCCACGCCATGAGCTTGTGCATTTTGATTTTATTATGTCATATGCATATGAAAATGTCATGACATTATGCATCTTAATTTGATTTGTCATGTGCTTGTCTCATTTACTAAATAGGATTGCATTAGAGTCTCATGTGACCATTTGGCCTCTTCATGCATCCCTTGCCTTGTCTTGTATTTGCATTTTGTTTAGGTAATATGCTTTGCATTATCATATCTTGAAATTGTGTATTAGATGCTGTTTGTTCCAGCATTGACATTAGTTTCATGGGTCATTGTATGTTCATAATATTGCTATGCATGTTCATTACATTTTAGGTCTAGGCCATATTGGTATTGCCTTGCATATTGGGTCATAAAACACATTGGTATTATCATGCATTACTATGCTATTTAGGCCTTAGATTACATTAGCATTTTCATGCATATTCATAACATATTAGGTCCAAGTCACATTTACATTATCAAGCATTGCATGCATATTGAGTTAGGATAGCATTTATTGCCATGCAATTTCATGCTAGGCATTTAGGTTTTCATGAATTGTCATGCATTTCCTTTACGATTTAGACCTTTAGACCGTGCATTTCATACATTTCATTTGCTGTATGTTCATGCATTCCATGTCATTGCCACTTGATTTGCGACTTAGGCCAATTAATGGCTCAAAGTCATGCTGTCTTGAGCATACTTGTGGAAAATTAAGAAATTGTCAAATTGATTGTTCTACCTTTGTGATTTTTTTTACTTAGCCAATTTTTTTCCAAGGTTTTTAAATGTTTATATACTGTCCTTAGGTCTTTCGGATGTTCTCCAACAATTTTTACTTTGATTTTTAAATGACTTTATCAAAGGCAAAAAATGTGTTTTGACAAAACAGTTTTTTTCACCTAGTACCTCAACATCTTCGATTTTTCTGGGAAGTCATCTTCAATCAGAAAATTAAGCCAATTTTTTCTCGTGCATTTTAACATGTTTTGAGTCTCGAGTAATTGTTTTAGATTTTTTTGAAGTTTTAAAAATAGGCTAAAAAATCGTGTGGTAAAAGCGTACAGTAAAGGTAGATTTGAAATCAAAATAGGAATAAGGGTTGAATTTGGCTAAGGCATTTAGAGGGGGTTGGTTAGATGATTTAGCTACTGTATTAGGTAGTTTCTAAGACTTTTTAAACTTTAAAAGTGATTTTATAAATCTCGAGTTAAGGGTAGTTAAGTCTGGGATTTTAAACTTAGGAAATTAGAGCCAATTTGAAAGGGTTTGGTAAGGGTTTTTATTTTTATTCAAGTTTCAAAATCGTTTCTAAACAATCACAATGTTTTTTTTTTTTAGAAAATCTAATTTGACATATTTTCCTAAGGTAGCCCTTTTTAGATATACGGATTTCTTTATTCAGAGGAAAAAAATACATTTTCATGCATTGCATTTTCCATGTTCATGCATTTTATTTAAATGTATGATTTTTGCTATGATATTTTCCATGATATTATTATTATTATTTTAATTCACATTTTATGATCTTATATATGTTTGCCATATGATTTTTAATGTTTCATGATATCCTATGCTTTTTATTTAGTTATTTTTGTCATATTGTTTAGCATATACTATGTTCTTGCATTATTATTTTTATTTTTATTTTCATGCATATTATATGTTAGCATTATTTTAATTTTATGTCATTTAGATCATATTCCATGTCATTTAGGTTATTTTATTTATAACATGCCATGTTATTTAAAATATGTCATATCATTTAAAATTGTCATGTCATTTAAATTATTTTATCTCATTTAGAATATACCATGACACTTAGGATTTTTCATTTCATCTAGAATATACTATGCCATTTAAATTATGTCATATCATTTAGGTTGCATTGTATTATCTAGACTTTGTTATGTCATTTTATTTTGTCATACATATTTATGTTCATATTTTTAAATGTTTTGAAAAAGATAATGATTTTCAATAAAAATAAAGATATTCCCGAGTTAAAATAATTCATGAGTTCTCTACCGGGTTTGCTGGAGGGAATATTATCAATTATCATTAATAAAGGAACTTCTTTCTTTCAAAAAACGAGAATGATTCGGAAAGTTTTCCAAATGAATAAAAATTTCTATATTTTGTCTATTTTGTCGAGGAATATAGGAAAATTTTGAATTAATAAATTCCGGATCATTTTCAATTAAAAATAGAATTATTTTTCTTAAAATTGGGAATTAACTTGAAATACTAAATTAAAAACCAACTTTTTACCGAGACTTGAGATAACACACGATTAATAAGGTATCGATTTATACGGGCGTTGTGGGGGTGCTAATCCTTCTTCACACGTAACCGACTCTCGAACCCGCTTCTTTGATTTCTCTTGTTTATAACCAAACTTGAAATTGGTTTTGAAAATATTTTAATTAATTTTAAAATGTTTTATAAAACCGATTTTAATAGGTAGTTCACACCTAGCTAAAAACGATTGGTGGCGACTCCATGTCTTTTTACGAGGTCGTTTTCATACCCTCGATCGTTTATTTTATTTCAATTTCGAGAGGATTTAAGTCGTCTTTTCCTCTGCTTTTGTTTTCCCCCTCACTCGAACATGTCTCCGTGATCGGGATCACGTATCGACACCTTTGTTTTTTTAGAGGAATTAAGTCAACTTTTTCTCCTTTTTTTAATGTCACGCCTAACGAATAATAAAGTCTTGCGATGAGACATTGTTATTTTTTAGGTAGCAACAGCTTGGCGACTCCACTGGGGACTTTTTCGAGAGTCAGGCCTAGAATTAGTCGTGTGTTTTCAAAGTCTCGGTTTTGTTGATTTAATTGGTATTTAATTTTAATTCCCATATTTTTTAAAATAAAAGAGAATTTTGAAAATAATAAAATGTTTTAAATATATTCATATTCATTCACATGCATTTTATTATTGTTTTCTAGTTATTTAATGTTGTATATTATAATTGCTTGTTGGTTAATGCGTTACACTTTTCTTGTTCTTTGTTTTAATAAATTGTTGGGGTATTTAGGATAAGGGGTGTAGAATAGGTGGTAAAAGGTTTGTTGTTCCTCCACACACATTCACTTGCATTTGAATAACATGAACTCTCTACTCGGGTTCCGTCCTTTTAAGTAGGAGTAAAGTAACTACGCTGATAGAGACTCAATTAAGAGTCGTAAACCCAAGTGCAGGTTATGTTCAAGTAATAAATTTTCGGGTGTCCGAGGTCGAACCACAGGGAAGCGTATTAGTAAGTATAAGTTTCTAAATATATAAGAAAAAGAAAGTAAACAAGATATTAGGGAATCAACAACAAAACATAAAAGAAATTAAGCAAAATATAATAAACAATAAGAAAAGATGTTGAGGTTAGAGAATCCACTCTTGGTGTATGCTAAGATTAATCTTGTTTTATTACACAATTGAAATCCACACATAAGGGAGGTTCCAATCGGAAGGTTTAGCAATTCAGTCCAAATTGTCCAACGTCCATAGCATATGATATTATGTTCATTTGGTGTCCTCAAAACTCACAAAAAGAGTCCAAGCATTCCTTATGCCAAGGTATATGTCTACAACAAATCAAGGTTATGAAACCAAGCATTTACTGTGCCATTTTCATTGTCAATAATGAATCAAGATCCCTACTTTGCAAGTATGATTTTTAACCAAAAGAAAATATTATCTATACTAGTGTTTATAAATGATGATTCATTTTAGCTCATGTTTAAGAGACTAACCTTAGCATTTACCAAAAGCTTCACCTCATCACCTCAACAATATGATTAGCAACACATACTAGATATGAATAAAATGAAAAGAAATGTAAGAAGCATAAGTAAATAAAAAAAGAAACTAGAGAAAGGAAAGAAGAAGAAAACTTAGAGAATTTTATTACAATGGCTAATATCCTACCAATGTATAATGTATCCCAATACTCATCCAAGGCCCTCTATTTATACACATTTTGGAGGGCTAAATGACAAGAGACAAGCTTTACAAATTTCAAAGGTAGGTATAATAGGTGGGTGCATTTTTCTAACAATTTTCGTCATATTGTATGACAATTCTGATCAGCCAGCTTGATGGTCGATTTTGTCAATGTTGGAGGCTCGATCTGATAAAATTGTCTTCTAGAAAAATATACCCCTATCAGTTACGGATCCATAGCCGTTGGAATCAGCTCATTTTCTGATGTGGATAAGAAGATATGGGCCAAATACGAAAACAGGTCAGCACAGACGTCATTGCACATCAGCCAACTTGATGGTCGATTTCGCTAGGGAAAACGACTCCGTTTCAAGAAGTGTAAAACATGAAAAAGATAGATATGCCTCTTAGCTTTGCACGGCTACAAATTTCAGCCTTATTTCTTCAGTGAAACTCAAGATATAGCTGATATGCCAAACGGTGTCGGAACTGGAACTGAACTGGATTTGCCCTTAATTCTAGTAATCTGAAATCACTCAAAGAAACTTGTGAAAAACACCAAATTACATAAAAATATAAAAGATCATAAACACAATTAGACTAAACAATAATAACTCGTATTTGACACAAAACAATAATAAAACATAACTAAAAACTATATAATTATACGAGTTATCACACCCCCACACTTAGATTGTTGCTAGTCCCTAGCAACGACTCAATAAAAATAAAATAAGAAAATCTAATCTAATCCATTTTCGTAGGAAATCACGGTGGCACTTAGCATGTGACACAAGCCTTTAAACCCCTAGGTGTCCCTAGTGGACGAGTTTAGTCTCGTGAGGGTTTACTAGGACGATACCCACAAACATTGAAGACATAAGAAAAACTAAAAATAATAATTATAACTAATCCTTCCAATATAAATTAGAGATAATCATTGGACAAGTCTTAAAAACTAATCAATAGCTTAAAGAAATTCACAAAAAATCTTGCTTGAATGTAAATAAATGAGTTAAGCCAATATTAACATAACATATTTCAATCAAAATAGTGCATATTCAAACTTAATCTCAACTTCTCACATGGGATACTCTCTTGATTTTCACTCTTTAAAGTAGTGGTAAAGTGTTTACACTCAATCAATCTCATGAAAACACTTCTACCATATGCTTGCTTGTCCACCTATTCTCCACTATTTAGATCATACAACTTCATAAATCAATAGGTCTTTATTCAAGGTTGTAATGGGGCCAAAGGGTTATAATGTGGTTAAAGAACAAAAGGATAAAGATATCACAAAGGTTCCAAAGAGTTCATAGATTTTAGAGACATAATAAGATCATACAAATAAAACTTCTCAAAACTCTTATAAAGCACATAATAACATAGGCTAAATATGCATGTTGAGCCTTTGCATCATTCTAACCAACTTTGTAACATCTTTTTCTAGAAGTTCAAGAGAAGATTCTTTTTTTTTTTAAAATATGGGAATGTATTTGACAATGATCCCTTTCTTTTTCTCTTGACTTTTTCTTTTCTTTTCTTCCCCCACACTTATCTTTTGTTTCTAACCCAAATTTTCAACTAAAAATATCCCTTATTTTTTTTTTTTTTAATATGTCTCAAAATATAAAAATCCATCTTTAGAACAAGGGTAAGGATATAAGTATATTTAGGCTAGGTGTAAGTTGTGGTTACCAATAAAATAGCATATTTAATGTAGGCTCAAATTGGCTCACTAGTGGGGATGTTCTCTTAGAACATTAATAAGGGATGGCTGTTTGGCTCTGGTTATAATCCTAATGCCTCTATCATATTCATGTTGTCACATGTATCAATATAGTATCAAACGGTTTAAAGCAAGTTCTAGAGAATCATGTAATCATAAGAGCACTCAAGAAAGAAATTAGATTGATTTGTATAATGCATCAATCATTATAGGCTCAAAAACTCACAAGGATGATTATACAAGTCAGATTAAGTCTAAACATGCTTCTTTCTCAATCAACATATCATATTAACATTGGCTCATAAAAAGGTTTATATCAAGCTCAATTCTCATGAAAATCTTCTCACTAAGAAATCTGTTTTAGACTTATGCAATTCATATATCATTATAGTATTGAAAGTAACTAAAAAACACACTAAGTCTAAACATGCTTTTTTTTTGTTTTTTTTTTTTTTTTTGAAGAAGAAGAAGATTAAATCAAACTGACAAGGTATGTCTCAAGTCTCCCTTACTCAGACCTTGTTCAGAATGAATACTTCTAAATGTCTTAAAACACAACAATTTTTTTTTTTTAGCAAAATATGTCCCTTACCCCCTACTAAAATATGACATTGTCCCCAATGTCAAATTTTAAAGGTAGAATTTAGGAGATATTACCTGCAGAGGTTGCTAACCACTTATTATAACTGAGACACAACAAACAAAATGTTAGATAATGTTACAAAGACAGAGTGCAATCCACTCATTGCTCGTCCATATCTCTTTTTCTTTTTTCGAGCGTTTGCGAAACAACCGTAGCAGGTAAATACTCATAAGCTTGGAGCTTTTTGAGTAAATCTTCAATGGTTGTAGCAGAAATTATGGTTCTCCTTGCCTCTGAAAACATGAATCCATTATCCACAGCATTATCTAAATATGAAAGCAAATTACTAAAATAACCATTAATATTAAGCAAACCAATGGGTTTCTTATTTGTGACCAAAGATGACCAAGAAGCCACGCAAGCTATTTCTTCCAATGTACCCAGACCTCCTGGTAAAGCAACGAATGCATCGGCAGAATGGTACATGATTGTTATCCGTTCAGGGATACTCCAGACTTGTATTTCCTTACCCACGGTAGGTCCACAAAAACCTGTGAATAGTTGTGGCACGATTCCTAGAACTGGACTTCCTCCGGCGTGTGCTGCTGTAGCGACTGCTCCCATTAAACCCGTACTACCGCCTCCATAAATCAACTGGATCTTTTGTTGGGCAAGTATTACTCCAACTCTTATTGCTTCATCAGCGAATATTTTATTTTTCCCTGGATAAGCACCTCCAAAGACACAAATTTTTTCAATGCGCTAGGACGAAGTATTTTCCATTTTTTTTTCAAGTGCCTGAAAGAGAATGAGTACATGGTGTAATATATAGAGGACTGAGTAATGAATCAGACAAGAGTAATAATGTCGCCGAAAGTGTATTTGACCTGTCAGAAAAAAATGTTAACCTAACAAAAGATTTTTGCGTGATTTCAGGAAGAAAATCAAAAAGAGAAGAAAAATCAACCGTAAAAGACCAATGCAAAAAAAAAAAAATGAGAATAATTACACAAATCGAACAACACGTAAATTAAACCGAAATGAAATTATTGCAAATCAAACCAAAAGCTGAGAAGTCATTTATTGTAGTTGTGATTGTGGCTCACATCTTCCTCTGGTTTTACGTCCAGAAACGGCTTAAACGCCTTCTATGAGTCGAGGATATGCTTCCCATCCAGTTTTCTTACAAGCTGGCAAACAGGGTCTTTTAACATCAGGTTCCCAAGATGTTGCCATTCCCTTTGGAATTGCGGCCATAAATCAAGAATTTCTCTTTGTACGTCTCCACTAGGATGCGTCTCAAGAGAAAGTTGGATATTACCCAAATTCTCCTTACTCAGTCCATCCTTAATGAATTCAATTTTATCATCTCGATTAGAGGACGGAATCCCAATAGAACGACATTTACCGTTACACGTCCATCGTGCACATTTGTGGCAATTTGAACTCATGCGCTTTGCTCGTCGCTTCTTTGCAAAAGTGCTTCTACCTGTACCTGGTAAATGCAAAACAGGAAGATATTCATCTTCACGTACCTTGGCTTCAATTATCCAACGTATGTCTTCAGGAATCCCTTTGTGCATAAGCATTCTTAATCTTTCAAATCGAACTTGGTAAAGCTTCAGTAAAATATTTCGAGGAAAAGGAGGAAATCGTTTCTGCAATCTTGTGAGAATATCATCCATCTTGAAAAAAAAAATGAAAAAGAAATTGAAAGAGAAATTTATATACAATATCAGTTTTGTGGGTAGCTGATGGAACCGACTTAAATAATCACGGAGTACTGTTATCCGCCATTTAACCGGGAAAAAAATTTATATTTACATCTAGTTATTTCCAAAACAAGGATCAGAAAGAAAAACAACCTCTTCTTGAGTAACATGATTTTCCAAAAAGAGTTTGAGTCTTTGTCCATTTACCTTGAATATGTTACCATTTTGAGGATTCTCAATGTCAACTGCTCCATAATGATACACATGCTTAACCACAAATGGGCCAGTCCATCTTGATCTCAACTTACCAGGAAATATGTGAAGTCTAGAATTATAAAGTAGAACTTTTTGCCCAACATCAAATGTTTTTCTTGAAATTAACTTGTCATGAAAGGCTTTAGTTCTTTTTTTATGAATTTTAGAATTCTCATATGCATCATTTTTGAGTTCCTCAAACTTTTGTTTCCAACAATGCTTAACCTGAAAAGAATTTAACAAAGAATCAGTGTGTGAAATTTCGGAAGCATTATCAAACTCACATTCAATTAAATAAGCTTCTAAAGGATCATGGAATGTGGTAGTGGTGAGATGTTCATGAACAAGTTCTTCAATGAAATCCACTTCATGTACTTCTGAATCATCACCAGGTTGCTTGCAAATGTTGAACACATTTAATTCTAAAGTCATATTTCCAAAAGAAATGTTCAAAATACCATTCCTGCAATTTATCAGAGCATTAGAAGTTGCAAGAAATGGACGGCCTAATATAACAGGAATTTGAACATTTGGATTTGAAACAGGATGTGTGTCCAAAACAATAAAATCAACAGGGAACTAAAAATTATCAATTTGAACCAAAACATCTTCAACTATCCCTCGAGGAATTTTTACAGAACGATCAGCTAGTTGAAGTGTAACAGGTGTTTCCTTGAGTTCACCTAAACCTAACTGTTGATAAACAGAAAAAGGCAAAAGATTAACACTAGCACCAAGATCAAGCAATGCATGTTCTATTCTAGTGTTTCCAATGATGCATGAGATTGTTGGACATCCAGGATCTTTGAATTTTGGTGGAGTAAGGTGCTGAATGATTGAGCTCACACTTTCCGTCAGAAATGCTTTCTTTTGTACATTATGTTTCCTTTTAAATGTGCACATGTCCTTCAAAAATTTAGCATAAGATGGAACTTGTTTGATTGCATCCAATAAAGGAATGTTAATCTTAACTTGTTTGAAAAGTTCATAAATTTCTGCATTTTGATTCAAATTCTTTATTGTTTGCAACCTTTGAGGAAAAGGAGCAGGATGCATACCTTTTTCTTTGTCCAAATTTTCAAGAAGTTCAGACTTACCATCATCCTTACCATTACTTTTAGGAGGGAAAGGAGGATCTTGGTCTTTTGATGGAATGTTTTTGTCAATTGCCTTTCCACTTCGAAGAGTTGTGATAGAACTGGCATTTTCCTGTTGAGTTTCATTGGAGCAAGAAACAAGACATTGAGTATAAGGGTTAGGCTGAGGTTGAGCAGGAAACTTACCTTTTTCTTGAGTGCGTAATGAAGCTGTCAATGTGGACAAGGTGTTTTTGATCTCATTGATGTCCTGTGAAGTTTGGTTATTCACATTTGCTTGTGTTTGCATGAATGCTTGCAATGTCTCTTCCAAGGTTTGTACACGTGAAGGTTGATAGGAAAAATTGTTGCCCGGCTTTTGAGATTGTGGTACCTGAACATGATTATTATTCTGCCAACTGAAGTTGGGATGATTTCTCCATTCAGGGTTATACGTTTCAGAGTAAGGAGAAGGAAAAGGCTTTTTAAATGTGTTTATGGAATTTACTTGATCATGCAACGCTTCTTTAAGAATGGGAATGTTTGGACATTCAGAAGTGGGGTGTCCCATGATTTCACAAAGTCCACAACTTTCTTCATTTTTAACCGTTTTGACTTCTTTTACTTCTCTAAGTTCCATGGCTTCAATCTTTCTAGCCAAATTAGCTACTTTAGCTTTTATCTCATCTTCTTGACTAAAATGATATTTACCTCTGTTAGAAACAAGATTAGATCTATTGGAACTTTCAGAGGAATTATCTGTGTGCCAGGCTTGAGAGTTATCTGCCAAATGGTCTAGGTAGTCAAAGGCTTCTTCAGGTTCTTTTTCTAGAAACTCACCGTTACACATTGTTTCAACAAATTGTTTAGTTTCGGGAGTTAAACTTTCATAAAAGAAACTAATAAGACGCCATTTTTCAAAACCATGATGTGGACAAGAACTTAACAAATCTTTAAAACGCTCCCAGCACTGAAAAAATGCTTCATTTTGATTTTGATTGAAATTTTGAATCTGTCTTTTCAAAGCAGTAGTTTTATGTGCTGGGAAAAATTTCTTTAGAAACTCAGATTGTAATTCTTGCCATGTGCCAATTGACCTTGGTTTCAAATTATGAAGCCAAATTTTTGCTTTATCTTTTAAAGAAAAAGGAAATAATTTTAGCTTGACAATTTCATTTGTACATTGTTGGTCATTAAAGGTGACACATACATCTTCGAAGTCTTTTAGAAACGAGTAAGCACTTTCCGATTCTAACCCATGAAAATTTGGAAGCAAAGCTATCATACCTGGTTTAAAACGAAAGTTGTTCGCATTGAGAGGAAAAATAAAACAAGAGGGTGATGAGCTTCGAGTTGGTTGCAAGTAGTCATGCATGGTGCGTACTTGTCTGTTCTCATCTTCAGTATGAACACTTTCATTGTCAGCCATGGTAGGAGTTGTATTAGAAAGATTACCTGAAAAAGTTTCACAATAAAATCTAACTAAACGACGAGATCTAAAATCACGTCGCCAAACAAGCATAAAACAAAGTTAATATACAGATTAGGCGGTATAACCAGCCAATAAAAATAAAACAAAGTTAATATACAATATAAATATAAATATATAGAAAATTAGGCGGTATAACCAGCCAAAATAAATCAAAGTTAATATACAAATTAGGTGGTATAACCAGCCAATAAAAATAAATATACTTATAAACTTATATACTTAGTATTGCCTCCCCGGCAACGGCGCCAAAAACTTGATAGAGACTCAATTAAGAGTCGTAAACCCAAGTGCAGGTTATGTTCAAGTAATAAATTCTCGGGTGTCCGAGGTCGAACCACAGGGAAGCGTATTAGTAAGTATAAGTTTCTAAATATATAAGAAAAAGAAAGTAAACAAGATATTAGGGAATCAACAACAAAACATAAAAGAAATTAAACAAAATATAAAACACAATAAGAAAAGATGTTGAGGTTAGAGAATCCACTCTTGGTGTTATGCTAAGATTAATCTTGTTTTATTACACAATTGAAATCCACACATAAGGGAGGTTCCAATCGGAAGGTTTAGCAATTCAGTCCAAATTGTCCAACGTCCATAGCATATGATATTATGTTCATTTGGTGTCCTCAAAACTCACAAAAAGAGTCCAAGCATTCCTTATGCCAAGGTATATGTCTACAACAAATCAAGGTTATGAAACCAAGCATTTACTGTGCCATTTTCATTGTCAATAATGAATCAAGATCCCTACTTTGCAAGTATGATTTTTAACCAAAAGAAAATATTATCTATACTAGTGTTTATAAATGATGATTCATTTTAGCTCATGTTTAAGAGACTAACCTTAGCATTTACCAAAAGCTTCACCTCATCACCTCAACAATATGATTAGCAACACATACTAGATATGAATAAAATGAAAAGAAATGTAAGAAGCATAAGTAAATAAAAAAAGAAACTAGAGAAAGGAAAGAAGAAGAAAACTTAGAGAATTTTATTACAATGGCTAATATCCTACCAATGTATAATGTATCCCAATACTCATCCAAGGCCCTCTATTTATACACATTTTGGAGGGCTAAATGACAAGAGACAAGCTTTACAAATTTCAAAGGTAGGTATAATAGGTGGGTGCATTTTTCTAACAATTTTCGTCATATTGTATGACAATTCTGATCAGCCAGCTTGATGGTCGATTTTGTCAATGTTGGAGGCTCGATCTGATAAAATTGTCTTCTAGAAAAAATACCCCTATCAGTTACGGATCCATAGCCGTTGGAATCAGCTCATTTTCTGATGTGGATAAGAAGATATGGGCAAAATACGAAAACAGGTCAGCACAGACGTCATTGCACATCAGCCAACTTGATGGTCGATTTCGCTAGGGAAAACGACTCCGTTTCAAGAAGTGTAAAACATGAAAAAGATAGATATGCCTCTTAGCTTTGCACGGCTACAAATTGCAGCCTTATTGCTTCAGTGAAACTCGAGATATAGCTGATATGCCAAACGGTGTCGGAACTGGAACTGAACTGGATTTGCCCTTAATTCTAGTAATCTGAAATCACTCAAAGAAACTTGTGAAAAACACCAAATTACATAAAAATATAAAAGATCATAAACACAATTAGACTAAACAATAATAACTCGTATTTAACACAAAACAATAATAAAACATAACTAAAAACTATATAATTATACGAGTTATCATACGCCTTTGTGATTATCCTCTGTATGGGCTAGTGAAACACTTTCGGAGTATAAAGTACCTAAAGCCTTCATGATGGTCCTCCGTATGGGCTTAGGAAAATATACTCTAACGAATTGAACCCGCTTTTATCGGGGTGCCTTACTAGCCTTCACCGGCGACAGTGAAGAGCAATTCGGGGCCTTTAGAATTGATTCACCCTCATATAGTGAACCTAGGCGAAGCCATGCCGGATTTTCATTAGATACACCGAAGTTAGGAACACATGGAGGGACATTTCTAACCTTTTATTACCTATTTTTACATCTCAAATAAGTTTTCTAAATCGGGCAAAGATGAACGTACATCGCCCATAATAAGTGTGATACTCCGCCCTGAAAGCACCGTGATGCCTGTATAAGTAGATATTGTTGGGGCAAGTGTTCACTAATCTTCGAAATTCAAAATACAAACATTCTTTTTCAAATATTTTTGCATTTTGCACATTTCATGCATGTGTGAATAGAGCATGTACATTTATCGTTGTATTTTTTATCTCATTCTTTGCAATAAACAGTTGGTAATAGTAATCTCATTTGGTGATTTCATAAACCGGTATTGTTACATGATCATTTTCGTATTGTACCATAGTAGGATCCATTATTTCGAAATTCTTTTGAAAATAATATGTGTGGTTTTTCATAGAGAAAACATTTTTCAAAAAATTGTAGATTAAATGTGGAGACAAATCTTGCATAATTAGATTTTTGAATAATCAAAATTTGGTCCCACCATTTTTGTGTAGCCATTGATTTCTTTGTATATACCTTTGTGTTAATTCATTTATTCTTTGCATATATCATTTTGACATCATGTTACTGTCATAAGCATGTATGCTCATTCATTGTAGAATACAGTCATAGTTAGCATAATTTTTATGTATATATCCATGCAGTAATTTGCTTATTCTTTACATGCATCATGTTGGCATCAAGTTGCACACATGGCATACATAGTCATCATAATTTCTTTAAATGCTTCATGCATTAATCATTAGTATATTCATGCATATAGGAATAGAGCATATACATTCATAATTGTATTCTTAAATCTCATGACATTTTCATTTGCATGAAAGGGGTTTGAGATATGAGGAAAGAAATGGAGGAACGAGTGGGTGCTTTGGAATGAAATCAAGAGGAGTTTGGACATGAACTCCGGGAGTTGAAGGAACAGCTTGTCAAATTTATGAAAATGTTTGAGTATATGGGTAAGAGTAAAGGGGAATTTTCTTAGGGTTCTTCATCACTTTTGGATCAACCAAAACCTTCGAGTCCATAACATACAATCCTTACTAGATCTTGCGCTTGCCAATGTTACAAAGGGTGCAACCTTGATGAAATTGTGGACAAAATCATGAAAATGATTAAACCAGAGAGCCTGATACCAAAGACAGAAATCACGGATCCTGTACCATACCTGCAAATTGCTCTAAGTCCAAACCAGTATCCCTACCCTACTAAGGCTCAATTGTCCACTGGGATGATCACTACGGGACCCCTGAATCCCACTCCATCACCACCAACTGGCCGTTCATACTATTTCCCTCATTAATCACCTTATCAAGCATTCGGGATAGGAACCTTGAGCTATATACAACCTCCAAGGGTCCCGTGTCCAAATCCATACCCTTGCCTTGTTAGTCCACCATTTCCCCATGCAAACACGCGGATGCAAGCCTTAGCGCCACCATCAAGTGCCGCAACTCCTAGGCCCTCTGTGACTAAGAAACAACCCCGGGATAAAATCCAAAGGCATTTTGATCCTATTCCAATCAGCTATCAAGAGCTTTTCCCAATGTTGGTCAGAAACCAACTAGTTGCCTATGTGCCGTTGAAACCCCTGTTGCCACCATACCCCAAGTGGTATAACCCGAAAGAAAGATGTGATTATCAATGTGGAACTGTTGGGCATAGCATTGAGCATTGCAATGCACTCAAGAACAAAGTACAATCTCTTATAGATGCCAAGTGGTTGGATCCAACAATACTGATTAATAGAGGACCAGGAAAGGGTAATTAGGTTTGGGAGATTTCCGACAATGATGTGGAAGGACTTCGGTCTTATAGGATGTAGTATGATTTCACTTTTTCAGTAGGCGGTTCTTATAGCCTTAGGATGCTAGGAAGAATAAAGTGGTTGTAAAGACAATTTTAACCACTGCTCATGATATTTGTAAACATGGTTTATACCATTGTGAATGTTGATTTGGGAATGAATTGGTTGTGCTTCAATTTATGAGATGTTGATGATTAAGTTCCTCCGATTCTTATTTCCTCTCTGATATCTTCCCCTTTGCATTTTTCATCTGATCAATTATTTGTCATACCATACATTCATACATGCATCTTGGTAGCATCAGGTGGTATTCATGACAAACATAGTAAGCATGATTTTTCTGTATGTCCATGCACTTATTTTCTTATTACATACATCATGTTAGCATTAGGTCACATTCATAACACACATGGTCAGAATAAGTTTCATTGTATATACTCTGTGTCAATCATTCATTGTTTACATGTATCATAATTGGCATCATGTTGCATTCATAATGTATACGATCATTCATTGGGAAATACGCTAAAATATACATGGTCATTCATTACATATATCTATTCATTGATTTGTTTATTCTTTGCTTGCAGAATGTTGGCATCGTGATTGTATTTATTGCATTTTTAGTCAGCATGTTTCCATTATATATGTCCATACATCATTTTGTTTATTCTTCACATGCATCAAATGACAATCATGGCTCATTCATCATGACATACATTTGGGGGGGAATAAAACAGAAGTTGGCTTGGCTTTAAGAGTCTTTGAAAGATTTTCCATTTCAAATCAGAGGTATAAGAAGTACTGAGTACCTTTCCAATACAGGTTAGAGCTATGGAGAATGAACAAGTTGCCCGAATGGAAAGAATGGAAAGGGCACATGAAGAATTACGAGAACAGCTGGCAAAGTCTCAAGCAGAATCTAAGGATCAGATGACTAAATTGATGGAGCTGATATCGCCGTAATCAAGGGAAAAGGATACACTAAAAACGTTGCCGCCAGAGAAGGGTTAGAGGCACAAAAAGGTCAGAATGAGGTCGTAATGATGGATGGCCAGAACACAATTAACCCCAGCAACACCTTGAACTTAGACGACCCAGTTGAACGGGAAAAGTTGAAGATGGTTGAGTCGAACGAGGCTGAGTTGGCAGATTCCCAAGGGAAATATCAGTTTCCAGATGAAAGGCTTCGGGCAGTAGAAAATACAGACGTATTCGGGAGTGTGGATGCGAAAGAACGATGCTTGGTCCTCAATTTAGTCATTCCCCCTAAATTCAAGGTCCCTAACTTTGTGAAATATGACGAGACGACAGATCCATCAACCCACATCACCATGTTCTGCAGAAATATGGCAAGTCACATAGATAATGATAAGCTTTTGATTCACTGCTTTCAGGATAGCCTCAGCGGATCCACAATTTGGTGGTATAGTCAGTTTAGCAAGGATTAGATTCGCTCTTGGAATGATTTGGCCAGGGCTTTTCTAAACCAGTACAAGCATGTGACCGACATGACACCTGACCTTCTCACCATGCAAAATATGGAGAAAAAGGTTATCGAGAGCTTCAAAGAGTATGCTCAGAGGTGGAGGAACATGGCCACCCAAGTACAGCCGCCCTTAACTCAGAAGGAAACCACTGTCTTTTTTGTGAATACACTACAGGCCCCATACTACGATAGACTTGTTGGCAACACCAAGAAGAATTTTTCGGATATGGTAATCTCTGGGAAATGATTGAAAATGCTATCAAGGCTGGGAAACTCGAAGGCGGTAAAACATTTAATGCAGAGAGAAACAGAATGCCCAAAAAGAAAAAAGATGTCCAAGCTATGGGAGACTTTGCCCCGTTTATTCCGGCTACTTTATACCAACCACCCTGTCCTTCTACGAACTATGTATCCCAGGGTTCATACTTATACCCGATGGCCTCTCAAATCCAGTAAATTATCAACCTTTTGTCAGCCAGAGAAAACTAAAGAATATTCGAAAAAGAGATCAGTTTGAGCCACTCCCCATGTCTTACTCTAAACTATTACCCTAGCTGGTCGAATAGGAAAGAGGAAACCAAAGAATATCCGAAAAAGAGATCAGTTTGAGCCACTCCCCATGTCTTACTCTGAACTATTACCCCATCTGGTTGAAGAGCAACTCCTCACTAAAGTTCCAGTGGAGGCTATCCAACCCCCATATCCGAGCTGGTATGACGAGAATGCATATTGTGATTATCATTTTGGGATTCAGGGACATTCCACAGAAAATTTTTTATGTCTGAAATGGAAGGTTCAAGTACTCATCAATAAAAGACAGTTAGATGTGGGAAAGAAACAAAGGTCAGACAGCTGGGAGAATCTACTGAATGGGAATGATGAGACCATTATGGGTGCCATAATAGGGGAAGAAGATGGAAAGGTTGAAAAGAGTATTGAGGAATAGCCAGTTTGAATTAGGGAGAACATGTCAAGGGGAAGTTCTTATGCATTTAGTTTCATTCCTCATGATGAAAACACTTGTCTTATGTTAACATCCCTATGAAATAAATGAATTTTGAATGTTTTTATGTTTGTTGTGTTTTAACAATAATTTGAATGTGCAAAAACAAGCATTAAGGAGGTTCTAATAATGGATAGTCTCGGGAATGTTGATGATCATTGTTAGAAATAACTTAATACCTTCCCTCTTTTGGGGATTCCATAAGTCTAAATCCCTGAAACTAAGATCACTTGAAAGACCTAATGCTTCAAGGAATATGATTGATTAAACTTCATAAACCATTGTCACTGCAGAATAAGCAAAGATGTAAATCCTAGTCTAGGCCATGAACAAAGGAACGAACTTTTTGAAATTCTTTTGAATTCCTTGAAATTCAAACAAATGAGACATTCTTTCAAGAATCTAGATTTTGGTAAGTTGTCAAGATTGTGCTAAAATCATTCATGACCTTTACCAATAACCATAAAACACTAATTGCCCAAACATCACTTCATGATTGACACCCTGGGGCACAATGATTAAACTAGATTATCCCATGTCCCAGAGAAAACCCGTTTTTTGATCATATTTTCCTTATTCACTTCAAACAAACCCAAGATTGAAACTTATTCTTTTCAGTACAGACCTAGACTTGCGATGTTCCTCGTAATGATACAAATCTCATGGTTAATCAAACTGGGGCATCATATGTGGAAATGATGGTTATATGGTGAAAAGGGATGGACTAACGCATGAATTATTGGGGCATGCGGAAAAAATTTGTGATATCATGCATATGAGAATTCGGATGATTCCAAAGTGCAAAATGAAATTCTGAATGTCTATTTCCCCTGGGGATTGCTTTTCAATGTGAATATTCGTGTTTGACATGAGAAATGGCCATCTTTCATGTCCCTATAACAAAAAGAAATTATCCATAGTCACCCCTTTTGAGCCAAAAAAATTATTTCTTCTTTAAACCCTGATCAAGGATTACCCTCTACATTGGGGGGCAAATGCGAGGAAAGTTCTTCTCAAAGATCACAAAAAATGAGTTCTAGCTCAAAAACAGAAACAAAGCAAATGAAGCCCCGAATAAATACGGGCTCACTCTGTCAAAGAAAAAGAAAAAGGAAAAAATGGCGAAATGAAAGCCAAGAAAAACAAAAAGAAAAAAATGTGAAGAAGTATGGAAAATGAAAGCTAAAAGCAAGAAAGAAAAAAGAGCAAAAAGTCAAAATGGAATGAAAAGTGCAAAAAAGGATAAATGTTTCAAAGAGAATCCTCCTCAAGAAATGATCCTTGATCTTTTTACCCTCAAACACATATTTTGGGCCTATTTATCCTTTCTTTATGAACCTTGAGCCATGGCCTACATTACGTACTTTAAAAGTCCATTTTGATCTAGCATGAATATTTAACTTGAAGGTTTTTTTCCTCAGATTTTATCCCATCTCATCGAATTATCATTTCACTAAGGAAGAATTTAGAATTCTCAAATGCATGGTAAAACAATGAAAAAAAAAAGAAAAAAATTGGAGAGAATGAGACTCTAGGGAGAAAACCCGAAAACGGGCGATCTAGAGTAAAATGGGAATTTTCGATGCTATATATGATAGTGCCGATACCACAAAAGAGAAGATCATCTTAAAGAAGTGGTCATCGAGGAATATCTAGGAATTCCTTAACCTCCTAAATTGTCAACTCTCAATTGGATGATTGATTTCAAAAACTGAAACTTTTTTCTCCAAAATAAACATCCCAGCCAATCTTGACCCTTGTCAAAATACCTTGATATGGAAACTAAAAGAAAGTTGAATTTGTTTGGTTCTCAATGAATTCATGATTTATAAAATCTGTTCCATTTGTGAGCCTAGAAAGGACATACATTTTTTGTTGTGAAGCTTTCCTGAAGAAAAAAAAAACCAAAATCATGTTGTACCAAGCCTTGTCAATTCAAGTTGAAAAACCCAAATTGACACTTTAGAAAAATTTCTAACAATGATAATCAGTCTTCAAAAGATTTGTACATTACACACTGTGGGGTTAAATTTTTTGACTCAAAAGTTTTCATTAAATAAGCAAAATTATTTTTCAGAAAGGGAAAATAAAAATATTTTTGAAATACCTATTTTTTATGTTAACATCAGATAAGGGTTTTTCTAACTCAAAGGTGTTGAACTATTAGGGTTAACCTTGACTTCCAAATATGAGAAGAAGAAATAGAACTCGACAAGTAGACTTCTGTCAAGAAAAGTTTGAAAACTGTTGGGGCAAAGAGAATAGCCAAAGATTGAAAAATGAATTGAAGATATACTCTGATTTGAAGAGGAAAAATGAATTGGAAAGGCTAAGCCAAATCTAGAAAAATGATCAGGGGAATTTTCATCACTCATGAGCATTCATCTATTTATTAAACTTTGCATCTGCACCGTGTCAGCAAGAATTTGCATAATTCATGAGTATTTGTATTTGCACTTCTCCATGAGCATCTGCATTCTATCTTTACAAGTACATCTTTCATAGATATTAGCAATCGCATCAGCTTAAGCAAGTGCATCATTTCTAGGAACATTGCATCTTCATTGTAGCTGCAATTACCCCATTCATGAACCACTTACATGAACATGATTCGTAGGGACATTTGCATCTGCATTTAGAAGCATTTGCATCAATCCAAGATATCTGTATCATTTCAAGAAGCATTTGCATCAATCCAAGATATTTGCATTTACACCATGAAGCATTTGTATCCTCTCTCAAATCCTTCAGGTTAATTTCTAGATCTTTTTCAAATTTCTGGTTCCATCCAGATCATTTTCAATTTTCTGGTTTCACCCATGCCTTTTTATTCTCTGGTTTCATCCAAATCTTTTTCAAATTTTTGGTTTCACCAATGCTTTTCAAATTTCTAGTTCCGTCCAGATCGTTTTCAAATTTTTGGTTTCACCCATGCCTTTTTAATCTCTGGTTTCATCCAGATCTTTCTCAATTTTCTGGTTTCACCCATGCTTTTCAATTTCTGGTTTCATCCAAAAAAAATTCAAATTTCTGGTTTCACCACTGCTTTTCAATTTCTGGTTCCATCTAGATCATATTCAAAATTTCGATTTCACCCATGTTATCTCAATTTTCTGGTTTCATCCAGATCTCTTTCAATTTTCGGTTTCATACATGCGGGTAAAACCTCTGGGCACCATTTTTAAAGACCTTCAGGCACCATTTTTAAAGACCTCCGGGCACCATTTTTAAGACCTTCGGGCACCATTTTAAAGACCTTCGTGCACCATTTTTAAAGAACTCCGAGCACCATTTTAAAGACCTTCAGGCACCATTTTTAAAGACCTTAGGGCATCATTTTTAAAGACCTTCACCATTTTTAAAGACCTTCGGGCACCATTTTAAAGACCTTCGGACACCTTTTTCAAGACCTTCGAGCACCATTTTAAAGACCTTCGGGCACCATTTTAAAGATCTTCGGGCACTATTTCTAAAGACCTTCGGGCATTATTTTTAAAGACCTTCGGGCACCATTTTTAAAGACCTTTGGGTACCATTTTAAAGACCTTCTAGCACCTTTTTAAAGACCTTCGGGCACCATTTTAAAAACCTTCGGGCACCTTTTTAAAGACCTTCGGGCACCATTTTAAAGACCTTCGGACACCATTTTAAAGACCTTCGGGCACCTTTTTCAAGACCTTCGGGCACCATTTTAAAGACCTTCGGGCACCATTTTAAAGACCTTCGGGCACCGTTTTAAAGACCTTCGGGCACCATTTGAAAGACCTTCGGGCATCGTTTTAAAGACCTTCGGACACCATTTAAAGACCTTCGGGCACCATTTTTAAAGACCTTCGGGCATCATTTCTAAAGACCTTCGGGCACCATTTTAAAGACCTCCAGGCACCATTTTAAAGACCTTCGGGCACCATTTTCAAGACCTTCGGACACCATTTTAAAGACCTTCGGGCACCATTTTTAAGACCTTCGGACATCATTTTTAAGACCTTCGGGTACAATTTTTTCTTTTGAAATCAAACTCGTTTCCTTAAGACGGGTCGAGCCTTGCTTAGTCAGGGAATTCAATTTAAGGATAAAATCTTCAATTTACAGCTTTTTCAAACAAGAAAAAATGGAAGAAAGAAATGAAAAAAGAAAACCCCATTTCCCTTTTCTTCAGTGTGATTTCACTAACCGTACAAAATTAGTGTTTGTTTATCTTTGCTTGATTCCTGATTCTCAGCAATAGCCAAAGAGGGACAACTATAGACACCTAATTTTGTCCGGACCCCTAAATCAGGTACATTTTCTTTCTAAATTGATGTTTCAAAATGCTAAAAGGCTTTTCTCATCTTGCAGGTGGTACTCCGTGGCTTAGTCTAAAAAAGCATACAGAAAAAAGTCAAACTCGAAAAAGTCAACCTCAAAAAAGTCAAGTACTGAAAAAGTAAACCTACTTTCAAAATGAAGATTTGAGGTTCAATTGAAAAACGGTCAAAGAATTTTGATAATCTGAGGTCTATATTGAAAGATATGGAGTTCGAAAGTTGGCTTACGAGATTCAGTAGAAAGGAAACCCTAGTTCGAGAAATTTGGGGAAAAGTGCTTAAACGATCAAATTGGTCAGAATTAAAGGCCTCAAATGAAAGATAAGCATGGACTAAGGGTAATGGAGAAGCTACTTGGAAGAAAAATCGATAGAAAAGTCAATTCGGAAGAAAACCAAGAATTATGATTTTTTTTGTGGATTTCGCTGAAATTTGAAAGAATCACGTAAATGGCTCGATTTGAAAGATATAAAGCCCTTAATTAATGAGAAATGATTAAACAAGGATAGCCCAAGGCTCAGTTTGAAGAAAATCTGAAATTGAACTTGTTTTGAGCAAAATCGGGTTTCGGAGGTAAAAGGGCAAAATTGGAAAATCTGGGAAAAATAGCAAATGAACTCCAAAAATTTTGAAAATTTGCAAATCTCATTCTTAAATTATTTCGAAGAGATTGGCGAAAGAAAATCTTGATTCGGAGTTCGTTTGCAAAATGACCAAATACCGGGTTTCCTATGCAATAATTCAAGCAGATAACTCTCGAAAAATAGCAAACTAGTTCCAAAAATTCTAAAAATTTTCAAATCTCTTTTTTAAATTATTTGGAAGATATTGGCAAAAAAAATCTTGATTCGGAGTTCGTTTGCAAAATGGCCAAATCTCGGGTCACTTATGCAGTAATTCAAGCAGATAAATCTCGAAAAAATAGAAAATGAGCTCAAACAATTATGAAAACTTCTAGATCATATTTTTAAATTATTTGGAAGAGATTGGTGAAGAAAAATATAGATTCAGAGCTCGTTTAAAAAATGATAAAGTTCGGGTGCATAAAAGGGGTAATTTCGAAAATAAATCCGAAATAGATAGAAATGGACTCGAAAATTTTTGAAAACTTCCAGAATTCAATTTTTTATTATTTCAGAAGTATTGAAAAAAGAGAATTCGAAAGAAGAAGGAATTGCTGGGATTTTTTCTTCCCTTGGTCAGCCAACATAGAGGAGAAGAAGGAAGCTTGAACAATTTAATTCCCTAGTCACTATCAAGCCACATGCTACCACTAACACCTTGCAAATGGTCCCCCCATCATCCAATGGCTTAGGTGCCTTGTAGGAAAGTCGAATGCATCATCCAATGGCCAAATTAAAATGGCAAGATGACATTTTTATTTGTCATAAAAGAAACCTCATCTAATGGCCAAGAATGGAAGAAAAAAGATGAGCACAATTCATCCAAGGGTGAGCATCCATTCGGTTGAGCAAATGAGTGCATGGGATTATCTCTTTTCATCCAATGGCTTAGGCCATCTACAAGGGCTGAGTACATATGTTGAGGGCTGGATTTAATCTACAAGATGTCATTTTTATGTTGGCTTCATCCAATGACCAAGAATGGAAGAGCACAACTCATCCAAGGGTAGGCACTCAAGGGGGCAAGCAAGTGAGTGCATGGGATTGGTCCTCTTTTGCATCTAAGGGCTAAGGTTACTACAAGGGCTGAGTACACATCTTAAGAGCTGCTATCAATTGGCAGGATGACATTTTTATGTTGTCATCAAAATATCCTAATCTAAAGACCAAGATTGGAGGAGAAAAAGTGCAATTTCCATCAAAGGGTTAGAGGGCCATTCGGCCAAGGCTAAAGGGAGGGGGTGATTTCATTTTTCAGGGGCTTTTTGGCTGGAAACAATAGCTAATTTGGAAAATATAAAGGTTTTGAAAGAAAAAAAAAAGTTTTCAATAGAGAGCTTGAAGGTAGTCATCTCTACCAAGCTCTAGCATAGCTTTCTTCTTGATTTCCATGGTGTTTTCTTGATTTTCTATCATGTTTTCCTACTACATTTTTCATAGAAATAAAGTTTTTTAATGTTTACTTATGTTTTCATCTTTTCTTCTTCATTAAAATAGTGGAAAAAAAAAATTTTCTTATGGTTTCATGCTATGGCCGAATATGGCATGTTCATTTGCCTTGGTTTTCTTTGTTTCTTCCTTGCATGTTGTTGTGAAAAAATGATTTTTAGAAGGTTTTTTAGAGTATTCTAAGGTTCTTATTTTTTACAAAAAGATGAAGCAAAAAGGTTGAAATGGCTACATTATCTTGGCTAGACTAAGTGGCCATGGTTAGAAGAGAGGCTATGCCCATTTTTACCTACCATAAAGCTCACCTTAATTTTTTGTTTAACGTGGTTTATTTCCTGTTTTATTGAGATGGTAAGGCTTCATAATCTTGGCAAGACCAAGTGATTCTGGTGAGGTGAGAGGCTATGCCCATTTGATACCAGCCAATGAGCTTAACTTTCCTTGTTTTACTTACTAGTTTTGCTTGTTATTTGTTTTGCATGCCTATGTTAAATTTTTTATATATATGTTCTTTACATTATTTTTTATGCTATATTTACTTATATATTTCATTTCCATGCTTGATATTGTATCCTTGCATATTCGGCCATTGTTGTTCATATGCTCATGTTGTGCATTTTTTTCATGTATCATGTCTTACATGTTTGCATTTTCTTCATTTTGTTCCATGACCATTCAGCAACTTCATTTTTGTATGCCTTGCATGTGCATTTTCCTTTTGCTTCTTAACTTGTTTGCATCTCCATGCCATGAACTTGTACATTTTCATTTTAGTATGCCATGTGCTTATGAAAATGCTATGATAAAATGCCATAATTTTGTTCCATGACCATTCGGCAACTCCATTATTGATATGCCTTGTAGGTGCATTTTTACTTTGCTTCTTGACTTGTTTACATCTCCATGCCATGAGCTTGTGTATTTTGATTTTAGTATGTCATATGCATATGAAAATGTCATGACATTTACCATCTTAATATGATTTGTCATGTACTTGTCTCATTTACTAAATAGGATTGCATTAGAGTCTCATGTGACCATTTGGCCTCTTCATGCATCCCTTGCCTTGTTATGTACTTGCATTTTGCTTAGGTAATATGCTTTGAATTATCATATCTTGAAATTGTGTATTAGTTGCTGTTTGTTCTAGCATTGACATTAGTTTCATGGGTCATTGTATGTTCATAGTATTGCTATGCATGTTCATTACATTTTAGGTCTAGGCCATATTGGTATTGCCATGCATATTGGGTCATAAATCACATTGGTATTATCATGCATTACTATGCTATTTAGGCCTTAGATTACATTAGCATTTTCATGCATATTCATAACATATTAGGTCCAAGTCACATTTACATTATCAAGCATTGCATGCATATTGAGTTAGGATAGCATTTATTGCCATGCAATTTCATGCTAGGCATTTAGGTTGTCATGAATTGTCATGCATTTCCTTTACCATTTAGACCTTTAGACCATGCATTTCATACATTTCATTTGTTGTATGTTCATGCATTCCATGTCATTTCCACTTGATTTGCGACTTAGGCCAATTAATGGCTCAAAGTCATGCTGTCTTGAGCATACTTGTGGAAAATTATGAAATTGTCAAATTGATTGTTCTACCTTTGTGATTTTTTTTACTTAGCCAATTTTGGGCCAAGGTTTTTAAATGTTTAGCTACTGTCCTTAGGTCTTTAGGATGATCTCCAACAATTTTTACTTTGATTTTTAAATGACTTTATCAAAGGCAAAAAATGTGTTTTGACAAAACAGTTTTTTTCACCCAGTTTCCGTACATCTCCGATTTTTCTGGGCAGTCATCTTCAATCAAAAAATTAAGCCAATTTTTTTTCGTGTAGTTTGACATGTTCTAAGTCTCCAATATGTTTTTTAGAGTTTTTTGAATTTTTAAAAATAGGCTAAAAAATTGTGTGGTTAAACCGGACAGTAAAGGCAGATTTGAAATCAAAAGAGGAATAAGGGTTGAATTTGGCTAAGACATTTAGAGGGGGTTGGTTAGAAGATTTAGCTACTGTCTTAGGGTAGTTTCTAAGCCTTTTTAAACTTTAAAAGTGATTTTATAAATCTCGAGTTAAGGGTGGTTAAGTCCGAGATTTTTAACTTAGGAAATTAGAGCCATTTTAAAAGGGTTTGGTAAGGGTTTTAATTTTTATTCAACTTATCCTCAAATTCGTTTTCGAACAATCACAAAGTTTTTGTTTTTTTTTAGAAAATCTAATTTGACATATTTTCCTAAGGTAGCCCTTTTTAGATATACGGATTTCTTTATTTAGAGGAAAAAATACATTTTTATGCATTGCATTTTCCATGTTCATGCATTTTATTTAAATGTATGATTTTTGCTATGATATTTTCCATGATATTATTATTATTATTATTTTAATTCACATTTTATGATCTTACATTTGTTTGCCATATGATTTTTAATGTTTCATGATATCCTATGCTTTTTATTTAGTTATTTTTGTCATATTGTTTAGCATATACTATGTTCATGCATTATTATTATTATTATTTTTATTTTCATGCATATTATATGTTAGCATTATTTTAATTTCATGTCATTTCTTGTCATTTAGATCATATTCCATGTCATTTAGGTTATTTTATTTATAACATGCCATGTTATTTAAAATATGTCATATCATTTAAAATTGTGATGTCATTTAAATCATTTTATCTCATTTAGAATATACCATGACACTTAGGATTTTTCATTTCATCTAGAATATACTATGCCATTTAAATTATGTCATATAATTTAGGTTGCATTATATTATCTAGACTTTGTTATGTCATTTTATTTATGTCATACATATTCATGTTCATATTTTTAAATGTTTGAAAAAGATAATGATTTTCAATAAAAATAAAGATATTCCCGAGTTAAATAATTCATGAGTTCTCTACCGGGTTTGCTGGAGGGAATATTATCAATTATCATTAATAAAGGAACATCTTTATTTCAAAAAATGAGAAAGATTCGAAAAGTTTTCCAAATGAATAAAATTTCTATATTTTGCTGATTTTGTTAGGGAATATAGAAAAATTTTGAATTAATAAATTCCGGATCATTTTCAATTAAAAATGGAATTATTATTCTTAAAATTTGGAATTAACTTGAAATACTAAATTAAAAACCAACTTTTTACCGAGACTTGAGATAACACACGATTAATAGGGTAATGATTTATACAGGCGTTGTGGGGGTGCTAATCCTTCCCCGCACGTAACCGACTCCCGAACTCGCTTCTTTGATTTCTTTGGTTTATAACGTAGACTTGAAATTGGTTTTAAAAATGTTTTAATTAATTTTAAAATAGTTTATAAAACCGATTTTAATAAGTGGCCGATCACACCTAGCTAAAAGAGATTGGTGGCGACTCCATGTCTTTTTACGAGGCCGTTTTCATACCCTCGATCGTTTATTTTATTTCAATTTTGAGAGGAATTAAGTCGTCTTTTCCTCTGCTTCTGGTTTCCCCCTCACTCGAACAGGTCCCCGCGATCGGGATCATGTATCGACACCTTTGTTTTTTTTAGAGGAATTAAGTCAACTTTTTCTCTTTTTTTAATGTCACGCCTAACGAATAATAAAGTCTTGCGATGAGACGTTGTTATTTTTTAGGTTACGACAGTATGAAATGCATGGTCTAAAGGTCTAAATGGTAAAGGAAATGCATGACAATTCAAGACAACCTAAATGCCTAGCATGAGTTTGCATGGCAATAAATGCTATCCTAACTCAATATGCATGCAATGCTTGATAATGTAAATGTGAATTGGACCTAATATGTTATGAATATGCATGAAAATGCTAATGTAACCTAAGACCTAAATAGCATAGTAATGCATGGCAATACCAATATGGCCTAGACCTAAAATGTAATGAACATGCATAGAAATACTATGAACATACAATGACCCATGAAACTAATGTCAATGCTGGAACAAACAACAATTAATACACAATTTCAAGATATGATAATGCAAAGCATGTTACTTAAACAAAATGCAAATGCATGACAAGGCAAGGGATGCATGAAGAGGCCGAATGGTCACATGAGACTCTAACGCAATCCTATCTAGTAAATGACACAAATATATGACAAATCATATTAAGATGCCTAATGTCATGACATTTTCATAAGCATATGACATACTAAAATCAAAATGCACAAGCTCATGGCATGGAGATGCAAACAAGTCAAGAAGCAAGGTGAAAATGCACATGCAAGGCATATCAGTATGAAGTAGCCGAATGGCCATGTAACAAAATAAAAAAATGCAAACATGTTTATAATATAAGACATGATACATGAAAAAAATGCACAATATGAGCATATGAACACAATGGCCGAATATGCAAGGGAAAGTTATTAAGCATGGAATAGAAATATATAAGTACATATAGCATAGAAAATAATGTAAAGAACGTATAAAAAATTTAACATAGACATGCAAAGCAAATAACAAGCAAAACTAATAAATAAAACAAGGAAAGTTAAGCTCCATGGTTGGTATAAAATGGGCATAGCCTCTCACCTAACCATAATCACTTGGTCTTGCCAAGATCATGAAGCCTTTCCATTCCAAAAATCAGAAAATAATCCATGTTAAACAGCAAAATTAAGGTGAGCTTAATAGTAGGTAAAAATGGGCATAGCCTCTCTCCTAACCATGGTCACCTGGTTTAGCCAAGATCATGTAGCCATTTCAACCTTTTTGATTCATCTTTTGTAAAAAATCAGAACCTTAGAATACTCTAAAAACCCTCTAAAAATCATTTTTCACAACAACATGCAAGGAAGAAAGAAAAAAGAAAACCAAGGCAAGCAAACATGCCATTTTCGGCCAAGCATGAAACCATGTAAAAAAATTGTTTTCCACCATTTTAATGAAGAAGAAGAGATGAAAACATAAGTAAACATTAAAAAAAATTTATTTCTATGAAAAATGTAGTAGG
The DNA here is from genome assembly GCA_030761205.1 of Fremontodendron californicum. Classification (NCBI taxonomy): domain Eukaryota; kingdom Viridiplantae; phylum Streptophyta; class Magnoliopsida; order Malvales; family Malvaceae; genus Fremontodendron; species Fremontodendron californicum. The sequence continues at coordinate 30,705,619 of JAULJL010000005.1, forward strand.
AAAACATGATAGAAAATCAAGAAAACACCATGGAAAACAAGAAGAAAGCTATGCTAGAGCTTGGTAGAGATGACTACTTTCAAGCTCTCTCTTGAAAACCTTTTTTTTTCTTTCTTTGAAAACCTTTTTCTTTGCCAAATTAGCTATTGTTTCCGGCAAAAAAACATATGAAAAAATGAAACCAACCCCCCCCTCTTTAGCCTTGGTCGAATGGCTTCTCACCCTTGGATGGGAATTGCACTTTTTTCTCCTCTAATCTTGGCCTTTAGATTAAGATATTTTGATGACAACATAAAAATGTCATCTTGCCAATTGATAGCAGCCCTTAAGATGTGTACTTAGCCCTTGTAGTAACCTTAGCCCTTAGATGCAAAAGAGGACCAATCCCATGCACTCCCTTGCTTGCCCCCTTGAGTGCCTACCCTTGGATGAGTTGTGCTCTTCCATTCTTGGTCATTGGATGAGGACAAAATAAAAATGACATCTTGTAGATTAAATCCAGACCTCAACATGTGTACTCAACCCTTGTATATGGCCTAATCCATTGGATGAAAAGAGATAATCCCATGCACTTCCTTGCTTAACCGAATAGATGCTCACCCTTGGATGAATTGTGATTATCTTTTTTCTTCCATTCTTGTCCATTAGATGAGGGTTCTTTCATGAAAAATAAAAATGTCATCTTGGCATTTAAACTCGGCCATTGGATGGTGCATTCAACTTTCCTACAAGGCACCTAAGCCATTGGATGAAGAGGGGACCATTTGCAAGGTGTTAGTGATAGCATGTGGCTTGATAGTGACTAGGGAATTAAATTGTTCAAGCTTCCTTATTCTCCTATATGCTGGCTGACCAAGGAAGAAAAATCCCAGCAATTTATTCTTCTTCCATATTTTTCTCAATTACAAATTTGCCCTTTTTGGTTTTTTTGGTGAAATGATCTTTTTGACATCCGAACCTAAATAAATAGCAATCGGACTCCAAATTCGAATTTTATTTTTTTTATTACTTCCAAAATAATAAAAAAATTGAATTCTGGAATTTTTCTAAATTTTTCGAGTCCATTTGCTATTTATTTCGGATTTATTTCCGAAATTGCCCCTTTTATGCACCCAAACTTTACCATTTTTTAAACGAGCTTCGAATCCATATTTTTCTTCACCGATCTTTTCCAAATAATTTAAAATTTTGATCTGAAATTTTTCATAATTTTTGGAGCTCATTTGCTATTTTTTCGGGATGTATCTGCTTGAATTACTACATAGAGGACTCGGGATTTGGCCATTTTGCAAACGAATTCCGAATCAAGATTTTATTTCTCCAATCTCTTCCAAATAATTTAAAAATGAGATTTGAAAATTTTCAAAATTTTTGGAGTTCATTTGCTATTTTTCCGAGATTTATCCGCTTGAATTACTACATAGGATACCTGGGATTTGGCCATTTTGCAAACGAACTCCGAATCAATATTTTCTTTTTCCAATCTCTTCGAAATGGTTTAAGAATAAGATTTGCAAATTTTCAGAATTTTTGGAGTTCATTTGCTATTTTCCCAAATTTTCCAATTTTGCCTTTTTGCCTCCGAAACCCGGTTTTGCTCAAAACAAGTCCAATTTTCAGATTTTCTTCAAACTGAGCCTTAGGCTATCCTTGTTTAATCATTTCTTATCAATTAAGGGCTTTATTCCTAGCGAATTTGTAACAACCCAGGTTACGTACAATCATGTAAAGTTAAATCCCGAAAAATTTTAAGGACAAACTTGGAAATTTGTAAGAAATTATAAGTGAAGGAAATAAAAGAAAAAAGGATCAAAATGAACATATTAAAAAAGTTTAGGGGCTTAATGGTTATTTATAAAAAGTTGAGGGACTAATATGCAATTATCCCAAAAACAAAACAAAATATCTCTTATATTCAATTGATCTCCCGAAAACACAAAAAATATTTCTTCTCTTCTTCAAGTGGCAGCCGGCAGCCTCCCCTCTCAAATTTCTTCATCTCCTCCAACATTTCTCTTCAAGAACTCAACCAAAAATCTCAACAACAATTACATCCAAGGTTAGTTTCTTGATAAATTCTTCATTTTCTTTAGATATTCTACTTGGGCATGCTAAGATCTTAGCTCCATAAACATGTTAAGGTCTGAAATCCATCTATTAAGTATGAATTTTACTCATTTTTGGTATGTATTAAAAGGATTTGAAAGCATGAACAAGAAAATGGAAAGAAAAAGCAAAACAGGGGAATCTGAGCATGCTTGCTGTTCGGATTTTCTGGGTTCGGTACAGTTGGGTTTATATTTGTTTGATATTTTTTCTAGAAACTAGACTTCACTACGAGAATTTTGGTCTTTGAATCAACCAAAACCGATAAGCGGTTAAAAAGATAAAATTCGGTGAAGTTGGCTGTTCAGTGTGACCACTGTTTTCTGAGCATGCTTGCTGTTCGGATTTTCTGGGTTCGGCACAGTTGGGTTTATATTTTTTTGATATTTTTCCTAGAAACTAGACTTCAATACGAGAATTTTGGTTTTTGAATCACCCAAAACCGATAAGCGGTTAAAAAGATAAAATTCGGTGAAGTTGGCTGTTCAGTGTGACCCCTGTTTCAGCATAGTTACGGGTTTTATCAAATTTGATCAAGATTTTGTTCTAATTGTCTAAGTTAGTTATTTTCTTCATAAATTAGACTTATTGGTACCAAACTCAAGTTATGATTTTCTAATCTAACTTGATATTAAGGAATTTATTGCTTAAGAGAAATATAGTACTATTGATGGTTATGGATTATGAAAATCTCTAAGGCATGGAATACTAGAAAGAAATTTGATAAGGACATGAATATGGAGTTGAATATTTGGAGAAAATGATTATGGAAATGATATTAAAAATTTGGGATATGTTGTTTTGAGTATGAGGAATTAGTATTGACCTTGAGGGAAGATTATGAGACTTAAGTTGCATTCAAAATTGTGTAATGCTTTGAGCATGTATAGATACTAATTATTGTTAATCTCTAGGCCACGTAGATCCGACGTCACCTATGGATCCCGAAGTTTCAGGTCGAGGTGTACAGTGAGATCATCTCAAGGATAGTGAGTAGACAACAACTATAGTTATTTGAAATATTTTTAATTATAATTATATTTTTTTTACATAATATTTATTTTACGTATTAAAGGTATATATAATATTTAATCATATGAATTGATTTGTTATTAAAGTATTTTTATTTCAAGAAATATTATATCGAGTAAGTTGGTTGATTTATGAAATATGATTTTACATAGAATTTGACGTACATGGTTTTGGCTCCACCTGACTTAATGTATGAGATTATTTCCTTGACCGGAATACGGGAGCTGCGTGCTACGCCTTTGTGGCGGGAGCCACCTCCAGAGTCCCCATTCCGTGATATTAGACCGGAATACGGGAGCTGCGTGCTACGCCTTTGTGGCGGGAGCCACCTCCAGAGTCCCTATTCCGTGATATTATACTGGGGTATGGGAGCTGCGTGCTACGCCTTTGTGGTGGGAGCCACCTCCAGAGTCCCTATCCCATTATATTTGCCTTTTGGGGGCACATCATAGTGACACATATGCCTTTGGGGCGTCCTATGGTGGTATTGGCCTTTGGGGCCGGCTACTAGTATGCCTACATGGATATTGCCTGGTTATTTCATGGATGTACTCTTGTGCACGACAGAAAGTTGGAGCCCAATTATACGTAACTTGATTTACTTCACAGATTTTATACATTGATTTAATATTATAATATTGTTATGCAATTGAAAACTTTGCTACGTCTTTGAATTACTCATTATGATTTTATTATGATTTATTTTGAAAATGTCTATTATGTTTTAAAGGATTATAATCATAGTTTTCAAATGTTTTAAAAGTTGTTTACTCACTGAGATATTCATATATCTCACCATTTCATATTCTCATTTTCAGGTGATAGTTAGGTGTTGGGATTGCAATCTTCCTCTATTCTCTGCTTCAAATAGTATTGTGACGTGGTGGGCATCATAGTAAAAATTTATTGAAGTCTTGATCTTTTGATGTTTTTATCTAGTAAACCTTGCTGAGATAGGTTTACTTTTGGATATATTGTATATATTTGAAGATATGAGACAATAGATCAATATGTTTTGATTTGAGCATAAATTGATCATGGAAATTTTTTTGAATATATATGGATATATGTGATAATAGTATTGAGGAATATTGCTGGTTGAGGATATGAATTGAGTGTTATTTGCAGGAGGATTATCGTTGAGATAGAAAGGAAACTCTGCCGGATTTTAGGTAGATTATCCGGACAGGGTGTTACAATTTGGTATCAGAGCAAGGTTGTAGGTCCTGTAGACTTAGGAATTGTTTGATGAAGTATTAAAATATTGTCACTTGTGTAAGAAATTAGACACAATGGCACCACGTCGAAGAGGAAGGCCTAAAATCAATCCCCTACCTCAAAATAGGGATAGGAATAGAAATGTGAATATTGATGAGCAAATGGGAGAAACTTTGAAAATTGATGTGGTTTATCCGGATTGTACCGTTATGGTTCAGGAGCATGAATTACCAGTTAATTTGTTTCCATTAGTGATGTATGATTTCGATGTGATTTTGGGAATGGATTGGTTGTCTAAAAACAATGCAGTGATAGATTGTTTTTCCAAAACTGTGACTTTTAAGAAGTCAGGAGATTTGGAGTTTACTTTTCAAGGAGAAAGGAAAGTTTTACCTTCTTGCCTTATCTCCAAGATGGCAGCAAATAGATACTTGCAAAAAGGGTATTCTGCTTACCTTGCTTATGTGATTAACAAGGACATACATGAGGCAAAGTTGGAAACTATACCTGTGGTCAAAGAGTTTCCTGAGATCTTTCCTGAAGAATTGGTTGGTTTACCCCCTGACAGGGAATTGGAGTTTACTGTCGACTTAATCCCTGGCAGTGCTCCTATTTCTTAGGCACCCTAAAGAATGGCACCTTCGGAGCTAAAGGAATTGAAAGTGTAGTTGCAAGACCTAGTTGACAGAGGTTTCATTCGGCCTAGTACTTCACGATGGGGAGCACCGGTTTTATTTGTAAAGAAAAAGGATGGATCTTTACAATTATGTATCGACTACCGGCAACTGAACAAGGTCACCATTAAGAATAAGTATCCTTTGCCAAGGATTGATGACTTGTTTGATCAGTTGCAAGGTGCAAGTGTGTTCTCCAAAATATACCTAAGATCGGGTTATCATCAATTGAAGATTAAAGAATCTGATATTCCAAAGACTGATTTTAGAACTCGATATGGTCATTATGAATTCTTAGTTATGCCTTTTCGGCTAACTAATGCACCTGCAGTCTTTATGGATTTGATGAATAGGGTGTTTCGGCCCTACTTAGATAAGTTTGTTATTGTTTTCATCAATGACATCCTAGTTTATTCCAGGAATAAGGATGATCATGTAAGCCATTTGAGAACAGTGTTGCAGACTATGCGTGAAAAGCAACTTTATGCTAAATTTTCCAAGTGTGAAATCTAAGAAAGGGATTTTTGTGGATCCACAAAAGATAGAAGCTGTAGTTGCTTGGGAAAGACCCACTAATGTCACAGAAGTTAGGAGCTTTCTCGGATTGGCAGGGTACTATCGAAGATTCGTGGAAAGATTTTCCATGATTGCCTCTCCTTTGTCAAAATTAACAAGGAAGCATGCTAAGTTTGAGTGGACTGATGAATGTGAGCAAGCTTTCCAAGAGCTCAAGCGTAGATTGACCACAGCACCAGTTCTTACACTACCATTAGGGAATGGAAGCTTTGTGGTATACAGTGATGCCTCGAGGCGAGGTTTGGGTTGCGTTTTGATGCAACATGGGAAGGTGATAGCTTATGCTTCTCGAAAAATGAAACAGCATGAGCAAAACTATCCCACTCATGATTTAGAGTTAGCGGCAGTGGTGTTTGCACTGAAAATTTGGAGGCATTATTTATTTGGAGAAAAATGTACAATCTACACTGATCATAAGAGTCTGAAATATCTGATGGATCAGAAAGAATTAAATTTGAGGCAAAGGAGATGGTTGGAATTGATAAAAGATTATGACTGTGTAATTGACTATCACCCAGGAAAGGCCAATGTAGTGGCCGATGCTCTTAGTAGAAAGTCTTCTAGTTCTCTTGCTCATATCCGAGCAATTCAGAAACCCTTACAAAATGAGTTGAAGTCTTTACCTTTAGAATTGATGATTGATGAGAATAATCTTCTGATAGCCCACTTGAAGGTTAAACCGATTCATATTGATTGGATACGTGAAGCACAAATAATGACCCTATGCTGGTAAAGTTAAAACAAGAAGTAAGGGATGGTGTGAGGACTGACTATCAATTAAAGGATGATGATGTACTGATAATGAGAAATAGGCTTTGTGTGCCTCAGGATAAAGAACTCCGAAAGGTGATTTTGGAGGAAGCTCATAATGCACCATATGCGTTACATCCCGGTAGCGTGAAGATGTATCGAACCTTAAGAGAACATTATTGGTGGCAAGGTATGAAACGAGACATAGCTGAGTTTGTTTCTAGATGCTTGGTATGCCAACAAATTAAAGCCGAGCATCAAAAACCTTCTGGGAAATTGAAACCCCTACCTATTCCTCAATGGAAGTGGGAAGATATTGCTATGGATTTCATTTCGGGATTGCCAAGAACACAGTCTGGTTATGATAGCATTTGGGTGATTGTTGATCGTTTGACAAAAATCAGCTCACCTTTTGCCAGTCAAGAAGACTTTTTCCATGGAAAGACTGGCTAAACTTTATGTGAACGAAATTGTTAGGTTACATGGTGCCCCAGTATCGATTGTATTTGATCGAGACCCCCGATTCACATCTCGCTTCTGGCCAAGTTTGCAGAATGCTATGGGTACTAAACTCAAGTTCAGTACTGCTTTTCATCCTCAGACAGATGGACAATCTGAACGGACAATTCAAATTTTGGAAGATATGCTAAGATCTTGTATTATGGAATTCAAAGGAAACTGGGATGAACACTTGCCCCTAGCAGAGTTTGCATATAACAATAGTTATCAGTCCAGCATCGACATGGCTCCATTTGAAGCTTTGTATGGAAGGAAGTGTAGAACTCCGGTGTGTTGGGATGATACAAATGAAAGGAAATTACTAGGTCCAGAAATTGTTATGATGACTGCAGACAAAGTTAAGGTAATTCGGGAAAAGATAAAAATAGCTCAAGATCGACAAAGAGCTATGCAGATAATCGAAGAAAATAATTAGAGTTTGAAGTTGGTGATATGGTGTTTTTGAAAGTGACTCATTGGAAGGGAGTAATCCGATTTGGAAGACGAGGAAAGTTGGGTCTTCGATATATAGGGTCGTATGAGATCATTGAACGGATTGGCCCAGTTGCTTATAGATTGGCCTTACCAGAAGAATTGTCACGAATTCATAATGTGTTTCATGTTTCCATGCTCCGAAAGTACATTTTCGATTCTTCATATATATTGAAGGATTTGCCTATGGAAATTGAGGAAAATTTAACTTATGAAGAGCAGCCGGTTGAGATTTTGGATAGAAAGTACCAAGTTCTAGGGACTAAGACTATTCCATTAGTGAAAGTTCTTTGGAGGAATCATTCATATGAAGAAGCTACATGGGAAAGTGAGGAAGATATGCAGACTCAATATCCTCACTTGTTCAATCAAGTTGGTAAGTAAATTTCGAGGACGAAATTTTTCTAAGGGGGGTAAGTTGTAACAACCCAGGTTACGTACAATCATGTAAAGTTAAATCCCGAAAAATTTTAAGGACAAACTTGGAAATTTGTAAGAAATTATAAGTGAAGGAAATAAAAGAAAAAAGGATCAAAATGAACATATTAAAAAAGTTTAGGGGCTTAATGGTTATTTATAAAAAGTTGAGGGACTAATATGCAATTATCCCAAAAACAAAACAAAATATCTCTTATATTCAATTGATCTCCCGAAAACACAAAAAATATTTCTTCTCTTCTTCAAGTGGCAGCCGGCAGCCTCCCCTCTCAAATTTCTTCATCTCCTCCAACATTTCTCTTCAAGAACTCAACCAAAAATCTCAACAACAATTACATCCAAGGTTAGTTTCTTGATAAATTCTTCATTTTCTTTAGATATTCTACTTGGGCATGCTAAGATCTTAGCTCCATAAACATGTTAAGGTCTGAAATCCATCTATTAAGTATGAATTTTACTCATTTTTGGTATGTATTAAAAGGATTTGAAAGCATGAACAAGAAAATGGAAAGAAAAAGCAAAACAGGGGAATCTGAGCATGCTTGCTGTTCGGATTTTCTGGGTTCGGTACAGTTGGGTTTATATTTGTTTGATATTTTTTCTAGAAACTAGACTTCACTACGAGAATTTTGGTCTTTGAATCAACCAAAACCGATAAGCGGTTAAAAAGATAAAATTCGGTGAAGTTGGCTGTTCAGTGTGACCACTGTTTTCTGAGCATGCTTGCTGTTCGGATTTTCTGGGTTCGGCACAGTTGGGTTTATATTTTTTTGATATTTTTCCTAGAAACTAGACTTCAATACGAGAATTTTGGTTTTTGAATCACCCAAAACCGATAAGCGGTTAAAAAGATAAAATTCGGTGAAGTTGGCTGTTCAGTGTGACCCCTGTTTCAGCATAGTTACGGGTTTTATCAAATTTGATCAAGATTTTGTTCTAATTGTCTAAGTTAGTTATTTTCTTCATAAATTAGACTTATTGGTACCAAACTCAAGTTATGATTTTCTAATCTAACTTGATATTAAGGAATTTATTGCTTAAGAGAAATATAGTACTATTGATGGTTATGGATTATGAAAATCTCTAAGGCATGGAATACTAGAAAGAAATTTGATAAGGACATGAATATGGAGTTGAATATTTGGAGAAAATGATTATGGAAATGATATTAAAAATTTGGGATATGTTGTTTTGAGTATGAGGAATTAGTATTGACCTTGAGGGAAGATTATGAGACTTAAGTTGCATTCAAAATTGTGTAATGCTTTGAGCATGTATAGATACTAATTATTGTTAATCTCTAGGCCACGTAGATCCGACGTCACCTATGGATCCCGAAGTTTCAGGTCGAGGTGTACAGTGAGATCATCTCAAGGATAGTGAGTAGACAACAACTATAGTTATTTGAAATATTTTTAATTATAATTATATTTTTTTTACATAATATTTATTTTACGTATTAAAGGTATATATAATATTTAATCATATGAATTGATTTGTTATTAAAGTATTTTTATTTCAAGAAATATTATATCGAGTAAGTTGGTTGATTTATGAAATATGATTTTACATAGAATTTGACGTACATGGTTTTGGCTCCACCTGACTTAATGTATGAGATTATTTCCTTGACCGGAATACGGGAGCTGCGTGCTACGCCTTTGTGGCGGGAGCCACCTCCAGAGTCCCCATTCCGTGATATTAGACCGGAATACGGGAGCTGCGTGCTACGCCTTTGTGGCGGGAGCCACCTCCAGAGTCCCTATTCCGTGATATTATACTGGGGTATGGGAGCTGCGTGCTACGCCTTTGTGGTGGGAGCCACCTCCAGAGTCCCTATCCCATTATATTTGCCTTTTGGGGGCACATCATAGTGACACATATGCCTTTGGGGCGTCCTATGGTGGTATTGGCCTTTGGGGCCGGCTACTAGTATGCCTACATGGATATTGCCTGGTTATTTCATGGATGTACTCTTGTGCACGACAGAAAGTTGGAGCCCAATTATACGTAACTTGATTTACTTCACAGATTTTATACATTGATTTAATATTATAATATTGTTATGCAATTGAAAACTTTGCTACGTCTTTGAATTACTCATTATGATTTTATTATGATTTATTTTGAAAATGTCTATTATGTTTTAAAGGATTATAATCATAGTTTTCAAATGTTTTAAAAGTTGTTTACTCACTGAGATATTCATATATCTCACCATTTCATATTCTCATTTTCAGGTGATAGTTAGGTGTTGGGATTGCAATCTTCCTCTATTCTCTGCTTCAAATAGTATTGTGACGTGGTGGGCATCATAGTAAAAATTTATTGAAGTCTTGATCTTTTGATGTTTTTATCTAGTAAACCTTGCTGAGATAGGTTTACTTTTGGATATATTGTATATATTTGAAGATATGAGACAATAGATCAATATGTTTTGATTTGAGCATAAATTGATCATGGAAATTTTTTTGAATATATATGGATATATGTGATAATAGTATTGAGGAATATTGCTGGTTGAGGATATGAATTGAGTGTTATTTGCAGGAGGATTATCGTTGAGATAGAAAGGAAACTCTGCCGGATTTTAGGTAGATTATCCGGACAGGGTGTTACAGAATTGGGCCATTTCTGTAATTCTTTCAAATTTCACCGAAATCCACCAAAAACCCTAATTCTCGATTTTCTTCCGAACTGACTTTTCTATCAGTTTTTCTTCCAAGTGGCTTTTCCATTACCCGTAGTCAGTACTTATCTTTCATTTGGAACCTTCAATTTCAACCATTTTGATCGTTTAAGCACTTTTCCCCAAATTTCCCGAATTAGGGTTTCTTTTCTATTGAGATTTAGTAACCAAACTTCCGACCTCCATATCTTTCAATGTAGACCTCGGATTATCAAAATTCTTTCATCGTTTTTCAATTGAACCTCAAATCTTGATTTTAAAAGTGGGTTGACTTTTTTAGTTTGACTTTTTTTGGGGTTGACTATTTTGAGTTTGACTTTTTCTGTCCGTTTTCTTAGACTAAGTCTCGGAGTACCACCTGCAGGATGAGAAAAGCCTTTTAGCATTCTGAAACATCAATTTAGGAAGAAAACGTACCTGATTTAGGGGTCCGAACAAAATTAGGTGTCTACAATATGTTTATAAATTAATTATATTTAAAAAAATTAATTTAATTTAAATTATATTGTAAATTATTTTTTGTATTTATTTATAAAAAAATGAAAGGAAAATATAAAAAAGAAAAAAAAAATAAAGGATCTGATTGATATGTTTTGAAGTTTGAGAACCAATATAAAATATGCCCTAAAGTTTGGGGACCATTGGTGCTATTAAGAATGACCACATTAGCATGTTGGCATTTTTGTAATTTACATGTCACATACCATCTCTTATTTAACCCTATTCTAACGGTTTTGCTAACGGAAGGATCACATTGATACAAAACTATAAGATCGAGGATCTGATTGCTACGTTTTGAAGTTTAGGGACCAATATAAATATGACCTAAGGTTTGAGGACTATTGGTGCTATTAACTTGAATTTTTTTAACAAGTTGAGGCAAACTGAGGTTAAATCTTGCTTGGATTTAAGCTTGCTAATGTAGTTCTATGACAAGTGTTGACAGAGAATTAAATTGAAAGCAATAAGCCAAAAACCAGAGGCGGATCCTCTTGAGTGCCTGAGGGGCCCTTGGCCTCCCCAAAGTTTTTAAAATCTTATACATCTTATACAATACTATTAAAGAAATCCCCTTCAATTGAAGGGGATTTCTTTTTCAATTGCTTGCCACAGCTTGCCATGTGGCAAGCAATTGGTTGATTTTTAAAATAAAAAAAATTAATAATTAATTACGTGTAATATTTATGTTATTTTTTCTTGTTATAATCGTATTAAAATTATTATATATATAAATTTTGACAAGATATGTATAGATTTTGACACATTCATGCATTCATGTTGTGTTAGTGTTATTTTTTCATGTTGTATTGTGTTTTAGTTATTTTTTCACATTCGTTTCATGTCTGAAATTCTTAGGTCTAATTGGCACTATCAAATAATTTTCAATTTTGTGTCAAGTTCATTTTATATAAATTTTGACACTTTCGTGTGTTCATGTTATTTTTTCGTGTCGTGTCGTATTTTAGTTATTTTTTCATGTCATGTTCGTATGTGACACTATTCAAATAATTTTTAATTTTGTATCACGTGTTGTATAATGATGGGTTCTTTATTTTGTTTGAAATAAAGTCATGTTAATTTTTTATTGATAAATTATCGATAAAAATTAAAATTTTGAATAATAATAGATAATTGTTCAATTGGGTTCAATTTGATTTAAAAACAAAATTGGGTTAATGAATTGATTTTTTTTTAAAATCAAACCTAATTAGCTTAGAAATTTAATCAACCTCTAACCAAATTTCACAAATTCAAATAGATTCGACATCAATTTTTTAAATTTAAAAATCTTTTTTTTAATATTATTTTAAATTTATAAATAAAAATATATTTTTACTTTATAAAATATATAAAAAATCAAATGGAAAATAATGAAACCGAATCAAATAAACTTTTTTATGATCTGAACCAATACGAAAAAATTTAAACCGAATATTGAATCTCTAATCGATATTTGATTTACTTTTGCACACTTTCTAGACTCTAATATTGTTTCTTTAGTTTCAATCATATGTTGTACAAACACTTTTATTTTAATATGTACATAATATAATTATTTTTAACATCTTGCGCAACGTTCAGCATAATCTACAACCGAAGCATCGCGAGGTCTAAACACTAATTTTTCTAATATTTATATATATTAATATTAAATAAATTTAAATTGATACATTCGAATTAAAATTATTAGTTTTTTTTTTTTTTTTTTGATTTCATAATTTAAGAGTTAGAATTGTAGTACTATTTTTTTTTGTACCTATCAATTATTACCTACAAATCTTTAAAATTAAGAGACTTGTTACTAGTTTTAATTTTTAAATTACAATAATGTGAATTTAACAAAAACCAAATTACCTTTTTGACTTTTAACAAAACTCCAAATCTTCAATCAAATACCAAATATGTGTGTTTTCTTTTCTTTTTAGCTTATTACAACTTCTCCTCTTCATATAATTTATCACTTTTAATTTCAGTCTAGATCTCTATTTCATGTTGTCATTCAATCTTGTTTCAGAAAAAAAATAAAAAAATAAATCAGATTAGAAATCATTTTAAAAATATTAGGATAAAATCATAATTTGTATTTTAATATTTCAACTTCATTATTTTAATATTATATTTATTTTTCTTCTCGATGAAAAATATATTGTTTAATGATTGATTTATTTACTTTTTATTTCAATTTTAAATTGTCAAAAAAATGCTCATAATTTATTAAAAAAGCTATGTAATTAGTAATTTTACTATAGACAGTACTACGTCTTACATGCATTCATCTTATATATTCATTTCACACACTCACCTCTTATCTAGGGACTTAAGTGAAAAGTGCTAGAACTTTTATGGATATAATAGAATTTTGAAAATTTATATACTATGTGTGCAAAATGAGTATAATATTATATGAATGTATATATGATCTTTTCTTTTTGCTATTAATTTGAAGAAAAAAATTATCCTAAAAAATTTAATGTTGTCATAGTAATATTTTTATTTTATAATTTTATGAGATTGGTTACTTTTTATTAATATTATTTGCGTGTGTATATTTATATGATAAAATAAATTTAATATAAAGTATAATATTAATTGGCCACTTCAAAATCAAGTGTCAAGATTCGCCACTGCCAAAAATAGCCTTATCGTGAATTCGGGTTTAATTCAGTTAGTTCATATTATCACTCTTAAAAAATAACATTCAGCAAGTTTGAAGTTCGAATCTCAATATTTACAACACTTTCCTCTATTCTCAAATTACGATCTCTTTTATACCAAACAATATATATAGCCTAACCATGAAAAATGTGGACGATACTTTTATTTTTCCAACAGGAAATGCTAGCCTAATGTTTGTTACGGTCAATGATGAAAAAACCGAATTGGATTGGTCGATCGGATCAGTTGAATTAGGAACTGACAGTTGTTTCGAACAGATGCATATAAAAATTGGATATAAAATGAACAGGTAGAAAATCGGTTCAATCGGTTAAAAATCGATAAAAATCAAATTACACCGATAAAAATCGATTTTTTGTTAATTTTATTAAAAATTTATTTGTAAATGATGAGATTTGAAACTTTAACTTTTTAATCCTATAGTAAAGACAATACCATAAAGCCAAACACATTTGTTTTATTTAACTAATGACTATATTTAGTAGACACCCAATTTTGTCTGGGTATTTCGATTTTGGGTCCAAACGTAATCAACTCGGATTTTATCTCTTCCTATTTCATTTTCATCTATTTTTCCGATTTTATTTCCTTATTGTTTATTTTTTATTATTATTTATTTATTTTTATATTTATTTCTTTTCCTTTGTTGTTTCTTTTCTTTTTTGGAAAATTGAAAATTAAAAAAAAAAAAAGAACAATAGATTTGGATGAATGCAAAGACTATCAATTTGAAACCAAAGTGACTTTTTTTAAGATTAAATGTTTGAATTCGATTAAATTACAAACAAGGAGGTCGAAACCAAAGGAAACTAGGATCCATGGCCAAAAATTTCTTATTTAAAGAACAGTCAATCTAAGCAATCAAGGGGGATTCATAGAAAGTTCACAACAACAAAAATGCAACAATGAATCATAGACAGCAACAGAAAAAAGAGATTTTCAGGCTTAGTCTGTGTTGGGGGTTCTTTTAGGATTTCTAGACTAAAGGGTTGAAGCTTGGTGTTCGGTTTTCTTGGAGTGGCTGTTTAGACGGTGGCAGAGAGAGACCCAGATTGAAAACACAAATTACGGTGGCAACAAACACACCAGAGAATAGCAAATATAACTCGAATCAAACAGAAATAACAAATCACATACATGAGATCAGAATCCCAGAATTCGAAACACAACTGTAGACGTCTAATTTTGTTCGGGCCCCCTAAACAAGCTGATTTCCTCCTTTCAACTTCCCGGAATGCAAAGAAACTTTTCTCATTCCACAGAAGGGTCTCCAAGGCTTTGATTCGGAGGTCAACATGAAAATTCAACTTAAAAAAAGTCAATCCCAAAAGTCAACCACTGAAAAAGTCAAATCTCAGTCAAAATCAAGATTCGAAGTTGAATTGAACAATGGTGAAAGAATTTTGATAATTGAAGATCTACAATGGAAGATAGAGAGGTTGGAAGATAAATTGCAAAATTTAGTGTATGAAAAATGGGAAAATTTTGCAAATTTGAAGAAAAGTGCATAAACAATCAAATTGGACAAAATTGGAGGTTCCAAATGGAATAAAATCAATAAATATGGATATTGGAAGGTCCAATTTTGAAGTGGAGTTGAAGGAAGAACTGGATTGAAGAGAAAAAGAAAAATAAGGATTTGATGAATAAATAAGAAATTCACAAATTTGGAAAAAACTAGAGAGATGGCCCGATTCGGTGAAATGGAAGCCCCCAGTTGATAAAGGATAAATAAATAAAAAATATCCCAAGTCCCAATTTGAAGTCGATCCCAAGGAAGAGTCGATTGGAGGAAAAACGAAAAAAATGAGAAAATACCCAATAAAGAAGAAAAGCGAAAACTAAATCGGAGAGAAATTCGGATGTAAAAATTGGTCCTTTTTGGACCAACTCCAATTCAATATATTACAAAGGTAGTGGAAAAAGAAAATCTAAAAATTGGGCCCATTTTGAGTAAAACCAAGGTTTTGAGGGTTAAAGGGCAATTTTAGAAAATTCGAGAAAAATAGAATCCGAGCTCGAAAAATTATGAAAACTTTCAGAGCTGAGTTTTATATTAGATGGAAGGGATTGGAGAAGAAAATCCAGAATCGGGCTCAAATGGAAAAAGACAAAGTTCGGGTGCACTAATCCGAAATTCCAAGAGAAAATTCCAGGAAAAATAAAAAACGAGCTCGAAAAAGTATGAAAATTCTAGAACTAAGTTTTATATTTTATGGAAGGGATTGGAGAAGAAAAATCCAGAATCAGAGTTCAAATGGAAGAAAAAAAAAAGCAACGTTCGAGTGCACTAATCCGAAATTTCAAGAGAAAAATTCGAGAAAAATAGAAAACGAGCTCAAAAAATTATGAAAACTTTCAGAATTGAGTTTTATATTTTATGGAAGGGATTGAAGAAGAAAAATCCAGAATTGAAGCTCAAATGGAAAAAAGACAACGTTCGGGTGCACTAATACGAAATTCCATGAGAAAAATCCAAAAAAACTTAAAAACGAGCTCAAAAAATTACGAAAAATTCTAGAACTGAGTTTTATATTTTATGGAAGGGATTGGAGAATAAAAATCTAGACTCGAAGCTCAAATGGAAAAAGACAAAGTTTGGGAGCACTAAACCGAAACTTTAGAGGGAAATCGGAGAAAAATAGAATCTGAGCTCGAAAAAATATGAAAACCTCCAGAACTGAGTTTTATGTTGGATGGGATGGATTGTAAAAGAAAAATTCGAAATTGAGGTCCATTTGCAACTAAATTAAGTTTGGGGACCAAAATGCAATTTTATCGAAAAAATCAAAAATGACCATTTTGCAAATAAAAAAAATAGGAATGGCCTGTAAAATTTTAGCCATTTTCAGCCAGCTCATGGAAGGAAGAGAAGGTGTGATCATCTTAAATCAAATGGCCAAGATTGAATAGCAAGATGACATTTTTAAAAACGAACAAGAGTCTCCACTACTTGCCTACATGGCATTTTTGGCCAATGAGAGGCATCCAAATTGCAAAGCCATGTGAAGAGCATGTGAAGGCTATGAGATGATGCCAAATAGGATTGAAAATGCCACCTAGGAAGATATGTTGGTAGTAAGCCATATGATCATGACAAGTGGTTTAGATATTTTGTAGAGGTAGGAGACAAGAATAATCTAGGTGGCATTATTGGTCAATGAGAGGTTAGGAAACCCTTAATTTAAGGAAAGTATCATGCAAAAAGCGGACAAGAACCCTTAATTTTAGAAAAGCATTATGCAAAAAAGGGACAAGAATTAGCCAAGTGGCAAAGATGTTGGGAAAGCATGCAATGCATGACTAAGGCTAAAAGATAATCACTCTCACACTCTCATATTAGAGAGAACCGCCAGCCTCAATAGAGGGGGGAGAATTCATTTTTGATACAATATTCAATACATTTTGAAGAAGAGGAAAGGTAGCAAAAAAAAAAAAACTCTCAAGAAAAAAAAAAGAGGGAGAAAAGAGGAGGATTTGGAGAGCTTGATTTCGAAAGCAATAGCTAGGTAGCTATTCCCTCTTATTCTTCTTCATTTATTTCTTTTGATATCATGTTCTTTTTCTTCTTTTTTTTCATATGATTTGTTAACTTTTCGTTGAATAAAAAAGTTTTCAAAAATAAATTTTAAAGGTTTCCTATCCTTTATTCTCATTCTTTATCAAATAATCAAGTGGACAATTTCTTTTACATATTTCATGCTTTGGCCGAAACTAGCTAGTTGTTTCTGTGCTTGTTCTTGCTTGTTTGCTTGTTCATATTTTTAACTCATGGTTGACTCATTGTTATATGTTGGTTGGCTGTAAATCATGCATTTCATGACATTTTCAACTAGGATTTTGGCCAAGATCAACCAATGATCTCAAACCAAAAATCCCTTGCCTATACTAGTTGAAAGAGTGATAGTTTAGATTGGGTATTCTGACTTTAGTATTTTTTTTGTTCACTACTCATCTTTGGTCAAAATAAAATTATTTTTTTACCACATGCAGTAGACATTTAGAGGATGCCATGGTATTTCTTTAAAGATTTTTAGATTTTTTTTTTATCATGGTTGAAAAAATGGCTTTTGACAAAGCAGTTTTTAACTCACTGTTCTGATTTTGGTAAAAATTCGGTTATGGTATCTTTGGTCCAAAAATTAAGATGATTTTTTTTTCCATAGAGATAAACATGTTCTAGGTCTGCACTAATTTTTTCATAATGTTTTGAAATTTTTTTAAGGGTAAAAAAATTGGTTTTCAAAACTGGTTGTAAGAGTCAGATTAGTCTTTAAGAACTAATAATTAACTGTTTTTATTAGTATACAAAGGGGGGGCTGATTTGGGACATTAGTTGCTGTCTTAGGTTGATTTTCATGTCATTTCAAAAATAAATTTTGATTATATAAAAATTGGGTCAAGGATGGTCAACTCTGGTTTCAAAACTAGAAAAACTAAAGCCTTTTTCTAAGAGGTATTCAGTCATAGCTTATTACCATAAAAAATCCAATTATTTTTAAACCCGAGCCCAAAGTCTTTCGGTTTTTGAAAATCCAATTTAAGTTTTTTTTAGAGGTAGTCGGATACCTTTTTAGGTATACGGATGTCCTTACTTCAAGGGACAAATACATCTTCATGCATTGCATATTTAAATTTTTTTACTTAATTTGGCATAAAAACGTATTTTTTGGTTTCCTAAACATTTGGCGAGAATTAGTTCCCAATCTTTGTTGGGTTTGTCGGGGAGGTTAGGAAATTATTCAACGCATGTGTTTATGGAATCGAAACGTATGGTTTTCGTTTTACTCGGAATCATGTAAATGTTATATGAAAGAATTATTTTCCAAGCTTTGCCAAGGAGTACAGTAATATTTTTTTGACATATGTCATTTATGTTATTCCTCACATGAAAAAATCAATTTCAAAATTATGATGTGTGCATATTCAATGATTATGCATATTCCATGATATCTACATTTGTCATCTTAATTATGAAAATTCTATATCTATGAATACTTCATGTTGATGTCATTTTATATCCATGTTGCTAGTGTGATTATGAATATTTTATGATGATGTCATTTTGTATTTTTGCCATGTCAAGCATGCTATATCATTTATTCTATGTCATGTCATTCATAAATATGCTATGTCATTTAGATTTTTCCATGTCAAGCATGTCATGTCATTCATACATATGCTATGTCATTTAGATTTTGCCATGTCATGTCATGTCATATCATTCATACATATGCTATTTTATTTAGATTTTGCCATGTCAAGCATGTCATGTCATATCATATCATGTCATTCATACATATGCTATGTCACTTAGATTTTGCCATGTCATTCATACATAAGCTATGTCATTTATTCTATGTCATGCCATTCAAACATATGCCATGTCATTTAGATCTTACCATGTCAAGCATGCTACGTCATTCATACATATGCTATGTCATTTAGATCTTGCCATGTCATTCATTCATGTGCCATATCATTTAAAGCATGCTAGGTCATTCATTCACATGCCTTGTCATTCATCCATAGGATATGTCATTTAGAATTTGCCATGTCAAGCATGCCATGTCATTCATTCATATGCCATGTCATTCAGATTTTTTCCATTTCAAGCATGCCACGTCATTCATTCATGTGCCATGTCATTTGGATTTTGCCATGTCAAGCATGTCATGTCATTCATTCATATGCCATATCATTCATTCATGTGCCATGTCATCTAGATTACGCCATGTCAGGATAAAAATGCATGCTGTTTAATTTTTGTCTTAGTAATATTTTTGCATATTCATGATCATTTTTTATGATTTCAAAATACATGAAAAATAAATATTGTTTTTATAAAACAAGATTATTCCCGAGTTAGAATAATTCATGAGTTTTCTGCTGGGTTTGCCCGGGAGAATATCATCAATTATCATTAATGACGGAATATCTATTTTCAAAAAAAATGAGGGTGATTCGGAGAATTTCAAAATCAAGGAAAAATTCCATGTTTTGTCGAGTTTGTCTGAAAACATAGAAAATTTTATGTTAATAAATTCTGGATCATTTTCAAATAAAATATGATTGTTTTTTAAGAGAATTATTTTTAAACATCAAATTTAAAATTGACTTTCATCGAAACTTGAGATAACACGTGACTAATAAGGTACCGTTTTATACGGGCATTGTAGGGGTGCTAATTCTTCCTCGCACGTAATCGACTCCCGAACCCGAACTTGTTTTCTCTGGTTCAAAGCGCAGACTTCAAAATTGGTTTTAAAAAATATTTTAATTAATTTTAAAATGTTTTATAAAAACCAATTATAATATGTGGCTGAACACACCTAGCCAAAAAAGAGCGATGACGACTCCATTTCTTTTTCGAGGTTGTTTCCAAACCCTCAACCCTATTTCAAGAGGAATTAAGTCGTCTTTTCCTCTATTTTTTTCCAATGTCACACTTTAACGATCGATGTTCCGTAATGGGGCATTCCGACCTTTTAAGGTTGCGACAGCTTGGCGACTCCACTGGAGACTTTAGAGAGTCAGGCCTAAAGTTAGTCGTGTGTTATCGATAGTCTCGGTTTGTCGGATTTAATTGGTATTTAATTATAATTCCCATTTTATTTTATTTTTTTTAAAAAAAGAAGAAGAGGTTTTCCAAAAATAATAAAATGTTTTTGAATATGTTCATGTACATGCATATTATCCCTGTTCTCTAGTTATTTAATCTTGTATATTATGATTGTTCATTGGTTATTTAACCTTGTACATTATTATTGCTCTTTGGTTGGTTAATGCGTTACACTATTCTTGATCTTTTCTTTAATAAATTGCTGGGGAATTTAGAATGAGGGTTGTAGAATAGGTGGTGAAAGGTTTGTTTGTTTCTCTTCATATACTATACGTGCATTTGCATAATATGGGCCCTATACTCGGGTTCCGTCCTTTTAGGTGGAAGCAAAGTAACTAAGCCTTCATGATTAACAATCCGCATGGGCTAGTGAAACACTTTCGGAGTACTAGAGTACCTATGCCTTCGTGATTAACAATCTGCATGGGTTAGGGAAATATGCTTTAACAAACTGAACCCACTTTTATCGGGGTGCCTTACTAGCCTTCATTGACGACAATGAGGAACAATTTAGGGCCTTTAGAACTGGGTTCAACCTCATATAGTGAACCTAGGCGAAGCCTTGCCGAATTTCTGATTAAATATCCCAAAGTTAGGGACACTCGGAGGAACACTTCTGACCTTTGGCTATTTATTTTACAGTACGCATAAACCTCGTACACCGGGCAAGGATGAACGTACATCACCCGTAGCAAATTTAAATTTTCGTCCCAAAGGCATCATGATGCCTAAATAAGTTTTTATATTGTTGGGGCAAATGTTCGTTAACATTTTACTTTTTATTGATATTTTACTCTTTTACTTTTTTTTCTCATGTGTCATTTGTAATAATTCTGAAAATTAGTATTTTTGGGTTATTTTGAACATTTTCTTTTATACTTGTACCTTTGTAGGAACTTTTAGAAAAGGAAAAAGAGAGTTTTTATTCCATGAAAAATATTTCTTCTTTGAAAAAAGAAAATAAAGAGAAAAACAACAATTGAAAAAAATAAGAAAATTTCCTATTGTACTGGAGTAGTTTTGGGAAAATAATAAAAGAATTCCTTTTAATTTTGACTTTTGAAAAAAATGTCAAAAAATAGTTGTGAAGAAAATTCAAGGAAAATAGAGGGAAGAAAAAAATGAAAAAATAAAGAGTGATATTAGGATCTTCTTTTCCTTGATCTTTTCATTTGCATTTTTTTGCATAACATGCATATTATTTAAGCAGTTGTAAATATGAAAATTCATCTCCTCAAGCATCTTCGCATCTTGTACAGTTCATGCAGTAATCATCATTACATTCATGCATATGTGAATAGAGCATGTACACTCATTTTTTTATCTCATTTGTTAATTGCATGAAAATGGGTTTAAGATATGAGGAACGAATTGGAGGAACGAGTGTATGCTTTGGAGCGCAATCAAGAGGAATTTGGACATGAAATCCGGAGGTGAAAGAACAACTCGCCAAATTGATAAACATGTTTGAGGGTCTTAGTAAGAGTAAGGGGGAACTTTCTCAAGACTCTTCATCGCCTTTGATCAACCAAAATCATCAGGTCCAGATCATACAATCCCTGCTGGATCTTGCGCTTGTTAGTGCCATAAAGGATTGAACATTGACGAAATGGTGAAAGTGGTCAAATTGGAAGGCCATATGCCAAAGACAGAAACCTCGGATCCTATACAACCCCTGCAAACTGTTCCAGATCTGAATCAGTATCCTCACCTTATTATTACCCCTTGTCCACTTGGATGACCAACACGAGGTCTCTGGGTCTCATTCCATTACCACAGATTGACTACAATTCGCATTTTTTCCCTCATCAACCACCTCATCAAGCATCTGGGATAAAAACCTCGAACTATGTACAACCTTTAAGGGTTCCATGTCCAAATCCATACCCTTTCCTTGCTATTCCACCACCGCTCCATGCAAACACTCCGGTTCGAGCGTTAGTATCACCATCAAATGCCCCAACTCTTAGGCCGTGTGTGACCAAGAAACAACACAAGAACAAGACCCAAAGGCATTTGGATCCCATTCCAATCAGCTACCAAGAGCTTATTCCTATATTGATCCGAGATCGCCTGGTTGCCTGTGTGCCATTGAAACCCCTGCCACCACCGTACCTCAGATGGTATAACCCAAATGCAAGATGTGATTATCACTGTGGAATTATTGGGCATAGCATTGAAGACTGTGAGGCCCTCAAGAACAAAGTGTAGTCTTTTATAGATGCCAAGTGGTTGGATCCGATGACACTGATTGATAGATGACTTGGGAAAGCCAAATAGGGTCGAGAGATTGATGTTGACAATATAGTAGGACTTTAATGTAGTAGAACTTTGGTCTTTTCAGTAGCCGACTCGTATAGCCTTAGGATGCTAGGAAAAATAAAATACTTGTAAAGATAGTATTAACCGCTTTTTTGATTTTGTAAACATGATTTACATCTTGTGAACATTGACATGGGAATGAATTGGTTATGCTTCAAATTTATGTGATGTTGATGATTAAATTCCTCTGATTCTTATTTCCTCCGTGGTATCTTCCCCTGCATTGGCATTCGATCAATTATTTGCCATACCATACATTTCACCATCCATGCATTGGCATTGAGTTTATTTACGCATAGCAATGGCTCTATCAACGCCAATGATTAAGAAGTCAATATTATCATCTATAATTTTTTATCTCTAGAGGCAAATAAAAGGGGTTTCCATCAAACCCCTAAAACAAAGAGCCATGACAGTGGTCATGCCTAAAAGATAGTCTTGGTTTTCTTTTTGCAGAAAAGTAAAATGGGAGAGGATCATACTACCCAATTGGAAAAAATAGAACAAGCGTAGAATGAGACATATAAACAGGTCGCACAAGGGATTCAGATGACTCAGGCAAAAAATGAACAATTGATAGAAACTATAGGAGAACACGTTACACAGAAAAGTAATCAACTTCAAGAGCATGGCAATCTAGGTAAGAATATTGAAGGCCAGAGTTCTAATAATGTTCATTCACAACAAGTTCTGAGCCAAAGAGCAGAGATACAACAAGAGTATAACCTATTGGAGGAAAGGATTCAAGCTGTTAAAGGTGGAGATGAAGTTAGTGTAAGGGAGTTTCTCTTGATCCCTGATGTGGTCATCCCGCCAAAATTCAAGGTTCCGAAATTCGAAAAGTATGATGGACTTAAATGCCCTGAAACCCATTTGTCTGCATATCGTAGTAAAATGGCAGGGCACGCGCATGATGAGAAACTACTTATCCATGTTTTTCAAGACAGCCTGACAGAGGGAGCATCTAAATGGTAATATTAGCTGAAAAAAGGCCAAGTGCGTACATGGAGAGATTTAGGGCATTCTTGAAACAATACAAGCACATGTTGGAAATGGCTCCAAATCAATTGACACTCCAGAACATGAAAAAGAGGCCCAATGAGAACTACAAAGAATATGATTATAGTTGGAAAGATTTAGCCTCGCAAGTCCAACCACCTCTTACTGATAGAGAAATGAATGCTTTGTTTGTGGATACCCTCCCACATCCATACTATGACATCGGCAACGTTTTTTTAGAGTTTGCGAACATATTGTTTGCAGTGGGTAGGATTGGAGATAGGATAAAAAAGGGAAAATTATGGATACTAATACCGGAATTCCCCTCAAAAAGAAAGATGATGTTGCCAAGGGCACGTTCAAGTCGTAAATGTCGAAGGCAAAAACAAAATAGGGTTAAGTACAATGCAAGGCGATCCTTTTAGTGGTTATTTACATCCCCGACCCTATGTCGACCATTGGCCTCAGCACGGTCATTATCATGCTCCAATGTCTTTCACACCACCCCAAGGGTTCATCATGCCAATTGATTCGGAGGTTGACTCAGTCTCTTTCATTTATTATTTCTTCATGTGCTTTTATATTTTTGCCTACCCTGTCAATTTCACCCACTTCAAGTTTTCAAATAATGAATGTGATGAGAATCATGGTAATAATTTGGGATTCAATTTTGAAAGTTATATCCATATTAGTGAATTTGAACATATATGACCATACTTTGTCATTTGATTTGTTGAGATTATTGTGGTAAAAAGGAAGATGAAAGTTGATATGTAGTTTTGGCATGATTGGAAGAAAAGTAGTAGAATTGCTTCACAAGTATGATGAATTTCTGAAGAATTCCTTCACAAGTATATGGATTCCTCTAGGATGAATTTCTACAAGTTTGTCATTTTGCAATAAATGTTATTCAATTCTCATGTTCATGTTCGAGATGATAGATGGACATCTTTCTTTTATCCTTCACATAAAGAAATCATCCACTTGCAACCTATTTTGAGGCTTTTAAATTCTTTCAAAAGAAACCCAACCAAGGATCACCCTCCATCCTGGGGGGCAAAATTTAGAAAGAAATCTGTTTGCAAAAAGAAAGTAAAGTTGTATGAGATTTTTGGGGCAAAGAAAGTTCCCCTTTGTGAAAGAAAAATGATAATTGAATATTGATAAAAAGTGAATGATGATGAAAAAAAAAAGGTGATTGATGAAAAAAAAATTTGAAGGAAAAGATGATGGAAAATGAAAGAAATGGCCCATGTAAAGGCTGATGTTTCAAAGAAATGATCCTTGGTATGCAACCCTTAAACACATGTTTGAGCCTATTTTATCCATTCTTTTGTAACACTGGCCTACATTATGTACCTATGAAAGTCCATTTTGATCAAATGTGAATGTTTAAATTGGAGAATCATATATCGAATTAGGACATGCTTGTGGTATCATCAATGGACAATGAATCTTAGATGGTTGAAGACAGCTTCAAAGAAGAAAGAAAAGGCTTGCAACACTTAGATATGCTCAATTGCCTCCAAGAAAATTGAGGTGAACACAAGATGAGAAAATTTGTTTGATACTTTGAGAAAGAGAACTAGTTGTTAAGAAAAATTCTCTTGAATCACATGACCATTGGAAGAGTAGACATCTATTTGTGAAGTTCTTATGAAGTGAAAAGATTTTCAATAGTGAAGCATTATTTTGAGAAAGATGAATGAAGATGATTTGCCAAACACTGTGGAGAAATGTTTCTTTTGAAGGGAAGAAAGAAAGAAAAAAAAAAAGAGGATTCAAATTGAAAACCTGAAATGGGTAGTTTGAGTCATAGGAAAATATCTAAGTTGAAAACCTGAAAGGGCAGCTTAGGTATAAGAAAAGTTAGTCTTGTTTGAAGATTTTGTTGGGAGTATGTTTTGGTCTGATACAACTCAGAAAGATCAAGAATACCGATTAGTTGATTTTTGAAAGAGAATCGTAGATTAATTTGTGCAAGATTGTCGACATATTCATTATTTGAGACGTTGAGATTCCAATAAAATATCCTTGTAATCATTCTTTGATTTTCCTATTATCTTTTACAAATTTGTTTCTTTTACCTTCAATGATAAAGACCCTTGTGTTCAATTCACTTTGTTACCAACTTTGCATCCCATAATGAATAGAGGAAATGTTGATGCATTGCATTTGTTATGAAATTGGAATGATGATTAATAAGTTAAAATCATAAACATAAAAGATCTCTGCATTACTTTGAGAGGAAACTTAAGGATGATGTCTTGGGGGAAAAAAAGAAAGAAGTATGAAAAACATGAAGGGTTGAAAATATAGACACATGGGGCTTCTAAGCTTAAAATATATACTTTGGGAAAGGGTAAATGATGCAATGGAAAGATTTGAAAGTTTGCAAAAGGGCCAGTTTAATGCCAAAGTTATATATGTATGAAGAAAGATGAGAAGATTAAGCGATGGGCTTGAGAATCCTTGTTACCACGATAGGAGACACATGATGTGGATTAATTGGAACATTTGTATATCATTACATTGCATTGCGTTCATGGCATTCATTGCATTGCATTTCATGGTATTCAGTCATTCATTGCATGCATTTAACATATGAGAAAGATTTTAGTTTTTAAATTTTGAAATCAAACTTTTTCAAAACCTTGATTGAGGATGATTCTTTTCAAGGTGAAGTTTTGAATCTCGGTTGAGGAAAATTTTCAAGGTAAGGCTTTTGAATTTCAGTTGAGGATATTTTTAAGATAAATTTTTTAACCTCGTTTGAAAATTTTTGCAAGATGAACCTTTTTGAAGATTAGATTAGATCTTAAAACGTCTCTTGAGGAGTGTTTATAAAATGGATAAGATCTCTAAGCCTCTCACGAAGATGTTTGATTTCTAACCCTCTCACGAGGATGTTATGTTTGATTTCTAAGCCTCTCACGAGAATGTTATGTTTGATTGATAACCCTCTCATGAGGATGTTATGTTCATTTTAAAGCCTCTGACGAGGATGTTAGTTTTCAAAGCCTCTCACGAGGATGTTCATTTTTAAAGCCTCTCACGAGGATGTTCATTTTCAAACCTCTCATGAGGATGTTCGTTTTAAAAGCTTCTCACGAGGATGTTAGTTTTCAAAATTACCTCTCACAAGGATGTTCATTTTTAAAGCCTCTCACGAGAATATTAGTTTTCAAAGCCTCTCACGAGGATGTTAGTTTTCAAAATTTCTCACAAAGATATCCGTTTTCAAAACCTCTCATGAGGATGTTCGTTTTCAAAGCCTCTCACGAGGATGTTAGTTTTCAAAAACTCTCATGAGGATGTTAGTTTTCAAAGCCTCTCTCGAGGAATATTTTTGATGAGTTTCTCTCGAGGATAATTTTCATGCCTCTCTCGAGGATTATTTTCGTTAAGCCTCTCTCGAGGGATCTTTTTGATGAGTCTCTCTCAAAGAATATTTTTATTGAGCCTCTCTTGGGGATACTTTTGCTAAAATCTTTCTTTAGAATTATTTTAATGGAGCATCTCTTGAGGATCATTTTTCGTTTTAAAGTCTATGCCTCGTTTGCTGGATATTTTTTCGTTTGGGTATTTTTTTTTTAAATTTATAGGAATGATGTTTCATTTGTCCTGATTGACTTGAGTTAACTATGGGGTGTCTACGTCTTTGCACAGTTTTTGTTTCTCAGCAAATGCGCAAAAAAGGGCAGTTGTAGACCTGCTCAAGGGTCGGGTAGTCCGCCCGGCCCGACCGGAATCACTATTCAACAATTAAAAAATATTTTATATTTAAATTTAATTATAATATATAAAAATATAAATATAAAAATGGTTTTTTAATATTTTAATAATTTTTGAATAGTAAAATAGGCTTACGGGCCTGCTCGGGCCCGGCCCCGAAACGAGCTTAGATAAGAAAAAATATTTTTTTTCGAACCTAGGCCCGGCAAGGCCCATGAGAACCTCTAACTGTAGACACTCGATTTTGTTCGGGTATTTTGATTTTGGGCCCAGACGTAATCAACTCGGACCATATCTCTTCCTATTTCATTTTCATCCATTTTTCCCATTTTATTTCCTTATCATTTATTTTGTTTATTATTTATTTTTATATTTATTTCTTTTCCTTTGTTGTTTCTTTTCTTTTTAAGAAAATTAAAATAAAAAAAAAAAGGATAACAGATTTGGATGAATGCAAAGACTATCAATTTGAAACCAAAGTGACTTCTTTTCAAATTAAATGTTTGAGTTCAATTAAATTACAAACAAGGAGGTCAAAACCAAAGGAAACTAGGATCCTTGGCAAAAAATTCCCTATTTAAAGAACAATCAATCTCAGCAGCAATCAAGGGGGATTCACAGAAAATTCACAACAACAACAAAAAAAAAAATGCAACAGTGAATCACAGACAGCAATAGAAAAAAAGAGATTTTCAAGCTTAGTCAGTATTGGGGTTCTTTTAGATTTTCTAGACTAAAGGGTTGAAGCTTGGTGTTCGATTTTTTTTGAGTGGTTGTTTAGACGATGATAGAGGGAGACCCAGATTGGAAAACACAAATTACGGTGGTAACAAACACACACAGAGAAGAGCAAAAATAAACCGAATCAAACAGAAATAGAAAATCACACACAGGAGATCGAAATCCCATAATTCGAAACACAACCAAACAAAATACACAATAAACAGCAATCATAAAAGAAAAACACAGTTAGAGGGAAGACACAAAAGTCAGCAGCAAAATCAAAAAGAAAAAACTTTAGGCAAACTTCCTTTGGGTGTTCTGGATTTCTAGGATTTTTGGGTTCGGTTTAGTAGTTTGAGAATCCAAACGGTAAAGGTCTAGGAAAGGATGAGAGGAAAGCTCGGCTGAATTTTGGGAACCATCCAATAGTTGTCGGAGGAGATCGAGGGAAGAAAAGCCGCAACATTCGTACTCAGATTTAGGCCTTTTTAAAGTCGATTTTGAAAAAAACCAAGTTGATTTTGGGGTTTATGAGGTTGAAAGGAAAGTTTGGAGATTTTTTTGGGATTTTTTTGGGTCACCGGGGCGACGGAGAGCAGCGGAGGCAACGACGAGATCTCATCGAAATCTGGAAAAAGAAGAACATACGATGGCCGGCGTTCTTAGAGGAGGGAGAGAATACAGAGAAGAAAGAGGTTTTTTTAAGAAGAGGTAAAATCTGATTTAGCAAAAAAAAAAGTCTTTAAAGTGCTGCATCCGGGTCGAGTCGCGAGGCTCTCGTGCGACCCGCGCCTGTGCCCGACCTGGATGTAGCCAAAGCCTTTTTTATTTTTTCTCTATTTTTTGTTTTGATTTTTATGTTTTATTTTATTATGATTATTAGGATTTGATATTATTTGTTTAATTTTATTTATTTATTATTATTCATTTATTTTTTACTAATTTTATTTAGTTTGATTATTGCAGGTATATTTTATGTCTAATTTTATTTGATTTTTAGTTAATTTTAATTGTTTTTACTTGATTAAAATGGTTTAGTTTGTTTAATTGATTTAATAGATTTTAATTTATTGTTAATTTATTGTTTATTAACCTTTTATTATTTATTAATTTTTATTTATTGATTAGTTCTTAATTAATGCCTAATTAATTCTTATATGTTTGATTTTTGTGTGAATATTTTTATGATTAATTTGTTATTTGATTTTCTTTAAGTTTTGAATTTTGTGTAAATTATTATAGATTGTTGATTTATTTATTACATTATTTATTATTTTTGTTTATCTCATGATAGGAGTGATTTAGATTGATTGGATAGATTTTTTCCAATTGATTTTTAATGATGGATGCTTATGTAAGATAAAATAACTTGATAAATTTTATTAGGATAAATAAAGATCATTTAGATAAAATCAGTTTAAGATAATATGTGATTAATATGGTACTATCTCTAGATAGGCGTTGCAAAGGTGCTAATCCTTTCTCACACACATAACCGAAACTCTCGAACCTAGTTCTGAAATGTAGATCGGAACCTATTCTTTTTAGGGTACCTTAGTCAAGCTTAGGATTACTTTAAAAATGATAGATTCATATAGGTGACTAATCACACCTAACAAAAAAAATTATTGGTGACTCCATGATTTGCATCTAGCATGCTGAATTCGTATTTGACACGTTATGACATATTTAATATTTATTTAATATTAAATCATTTATTTAATATTAAATCATTTATTTAATATTTAATTTCCTTTTAAATTGAATAATCTGATTCAATCGGTTGAACCGATGACTCAAAAATCACATCAATTTAACTTCCGATTCTATTTTTTTAACATTGGTTACGGTATTAAGTTATAATGTTATAACTTTATTAGAGTATTTAATTGTTTTTTTTTATGATGTTATTATTTACTTGGTCTAAAGTAGATGGTGGGTGTATTTGATAGCATGCTTGTCATAAATGCTTTTATTTTTCTTTAGTTATACGGGAAACTTGAAATTAGTATGTTTTATCCTATTGACATTTTATTATTTCATATCTTTATAAATAAAGTCCTAAAATTTAAAAATTACATTAAATAAGCGTGCAAGTGCAGTAAACTTGCATTTTGGTATTTAGGGGTAATTGTGGAAATTAACATTATATTCCTAAAAAAATGTTTGAATAACCAAACTGCCAATATAATTTTTTCATGATTTTAATTAATATTTTTTGCATGATATCAAACATTGTAATGTTATCTTCTCATCAATTTAAGATCAATAATCACCTTACTAGCAATTGCATTCCATTGGAATGAAGATGCATGGTAAGGAACCAA
Source organism: Fremontodendron californicum (assembly GCA_030761205.1). Taxonomy (NCBI): domain Eukaryota; kingdom Viridiplantae; phylum Streptophyta; class Magnoliopsida; order Malvales; family Malvaceae; genus Fremontodendron; species Fremontodendron californicum. Next base: position 30,735,997 of record JAULJL010000005.1, read on the forward strand.
ATGCAACCTTATTTAACAAGCTTAGGTGAACCTTAGTTTTAATTCATTTGATAAAAGAAGGTTATTTTGGAATTGTTAGGTCTAGATAGGGATGGCAATGGAACGGGACGGGGGCAGATATTGCCTTATCCACCTCCACCCCACTCTTGCATGGATGTTGGAAACATCCACATCCATGGATGTCGGTTACATCTATAATCGCTCCACTCCGCTACACCCCAATTTATATTAATTATTTTTAATTTAATATTGTAAAAAATTATATTATATGAACATAATTTTAGTATATAAAAATCTTTAATATAATATATATAATACATATATACTAAAAGTATAGATATAAAATATTAGTATATATATGATTTTAGTATATATATCTAATATATATTAAAAATATAAGAAAAAATATAAAATATTTTAAAGGATAAAATAGTAATTTCAAAAGTCGGGGTGGGGCGGAGTGGAGCAAGCATTTACCAAAACCGCTCCGCTCCAGCCCGCTCTAAAAAAAAACCTTTCCATTCGAAACGAATCGGTGTAAAATCTATTGGTCGGATCATATGTTTTCCATCCTAAGTCTAGAGCTAACTTGTGTTTCTTAGCTATTGCTCTCATTCATATTTACCAAAAAAAAAAAAAAAGAAGAAGAAGTAATTGAAGGGATTTCAGTTACAGGTGTTTATGGACTTGATTGAACCAGTCAACTTTAATTGGAACTTTTAATAGCTTGTCCAAGACTCAATTCTACCCGTCCATTAAAGCTCGTTTAGGCCGATTCTTATTTAAAATATTATCATATTTATTATTTTTATACTAGAAATATTTTATAATTTAATTAATAAAATAAAATAATGTGTTGAACCAATCCAAGATTTGAAAAGTTCTATCAAAAACTCAATTCATGGATAAATTTATTTTCTTATCCTAAAAGATCTAGACAAGTTGACTTGTCTCCTCTAAAGTCAATATATTTATTATTGTTTAGAAAGCTCGTTTCATCTAGACTTGTCATGGATCGGATCAGATCACGATTCGAATTTTTTTTTCTTATCCAAGCTCGATTTTGGGCGGGACCAGATCATTGTTCATAATAATAATAAAAATTTATTTTTATTAATATTTTTATATTTTTATAATTAAATTTTTAAAAAAATTTTTTTTTAATAGACAAACAATAATTTGAGCCGACCCAAATCATAAATTTTTCTGTCCAGATCCAGTCCAATACTCGTCTATTGTTTTTCAAAGAGTTAATGACAAAAATAGTTGTTGGTCAATTGTCAAATGTTCAAATTGATACATAAACTTTGAAATTGAGCAATGTACTACTTTAACTAATAAACTGTTAACAATTTTAGTATTTTGATTAACACCATTAAACGATAAATTAGCTTTTATTTAATAGAAACATAACGTGTGAAATTAATATTTGACTCATGAAAAAAAAAATCGAATTAACATTCACTTGGCATATCATCATTGGTCCACAAATTTTGGTAGTAATTATCTTATCAAGGAAAAATTACATATTCTTAAAAAAAAAAACATTTAACCAAAACATCCTTTTAACTCTTTTTGTTAAATTTTATTTAAGAAAAACCGCAATTGAAAACGTTTATAGCAAGATCAACAGATTAATATAGTAAGATCAATTTGTACTTTACCTCAGGTAAAGTTTATTGTAAAAGTTATGATTCTCTTAGCCTTTTTTTACTTTGGAATATCATGAATAATTGATTAATACACAGTAGAATCAGTTTCTTCACGTAATTTTCTTGATTAATCTTGTAGAATTAGTTTCTTCACTTAATTTCTTTTTAAAAAAAAATGTTTTTAGTTACATTTTCATTTTACAAAATAAACTAACCTTTAATAATAAAAAAAGAGTTATAAGTATTACATTGAACATTTTAAAAATAACATTAAATCTTAAACCCTAAATAAGTTACGCTAACAAGTGATTAATTAATGATTAACTAATTAATTAAATGTTGTAAACTATACTTAAAGCCCAAACCGTAGCTCGATACCTCAGGATTATCATCGGCCTAAATTAAAGAAAGAGTCCATTATTAGATGAGCAAGAATCTGTCATGAGAAAGGAAAAAAAGTCCAAACCAAAAGGGACTCTAGAACAACCGATCTGCAGGCTTGAGAAATTCTAGCGCTAGTAGAGTGTTATGGGTACTTTGTAGCAGTTGCACGTTTAGTACGAAGAGGACATTCAATTTAATGGCTAAGGCAAAGATGAGGAATTAAAGAGAATTCAACATAATTGGATTCTTAAATATCTTGGAATATTGCTAAGTCGGATTAGTGTTGGAAAAAGTTCAATGTTCTAAAATGGTTATTAGTGTTTTAACAGAAAAATGAGAGGTTTTAGGGTAAGTTCCTTATGGTAAGGTTCTGGTAAGCTCATGACATGGCTTAAAATTACAAAATCTGAATAGCAGATTACAAGGTCATCAAGTTTTTACATATAAACATAATTGAAATTACATATAAACATGACAAATTATATAAATCATTAAATGATATTGTCATATATTTATGTAATTGAAAAAGGAATCAAAAGTTGTCATGTATTTATATAAATTTTTTTTTACATATAAACATGACAAATTACATAAATCATTAAAGGATATTGTCATATATTTATGTAACTGAAAGTTGTCATGTATTTATGTAATTTTTTTTTTTTACATATAAACATCACAAATTACATATAAACATGACAAATTACATAAATCATTAAAGGATATTGTCATGTATTTATGTAACTGAAAGTTGTCATGTATTTATGTATTTTTATATATATATAAACATGACTCTAGACACTTAATTTTGTCCGGATCACTAAAACAGGTATGATTTCTTCCTAAATTGATGTTTCAGAATGTAAAAAGACTTTTTTCATCCTGCAGGTGGTACTCCGGGACTTAGCTTAAGAGGGTGAGCATAAAAAGTCAAACTTAAAAAAAGTCAACCCCGAAAAGTCAACTATTGAAAAAAGTCAACCCACTTTCAAAATCAAGATTTGAAGTTCAATTGAAAAATGGCGAAAGAATTTTGACAATCCGAGGTCTACATTGAAAGATATGGAGTTCGGAAGTTGGGTTATGGAGATTCAGTAGAAAGGAAACCCTAATCCGAGAAATTTGGGAAAAAGTGCTTAAACGATCGAATTGGTCGAAATTGAAGGTTCCAAAAGAAATATAAGCACTAACTACAGGTAATGGAGAAGCCACTTGAAAGAAAAACTGAAAGAAAAGTCAATCCGAGAGAAAACCGAGAATTAGGATTTTTGATGGATTTCGGTGAAATTGGGAAGAATTACAAGAAATGGCCCGATTCAGGTAGGACTAAAGCCCCTAATGAATGAGGAATGATTAAAAAGGATAGCCCAAGGCTCAGTTTGAAGAAAATCAGAAAATCTGACTTGTTTTGAGCAAAATCGGATTTCGGAGGCAAAAGGACAAAATGGGAAAATCTGAAAAAAATAGCAAATGACTTGTTTTTAAGTTCTTTCTTCATCTTTTCTTAAAAAAGTTCTTGCAATATTTTTTTTCCTCTTGATTTCTTACCATGGCCGAATGGCCCATTTTTTTTGTTGTTGTTGTTTTGCTTTGATTTGTCATGTTATTTTCGTTATTTTTTTAGTCTTGATGCTTTAAATCTTCTTCTACTACATATACTTGAAGCTTGTTTTAATTTGGTTGCTTGTTTATTGCCATTTATGAGTTTATTATCATGTTCTTACTCGTATTAAAAAGGAAATGGGAGAGGTTGGCTTTCCAAAAATGTTGTTCTTTTAACTACATTTTGAGTATACCTATTCAAGAGTTGAACTATTCATTCGGTTCGAATTAGGTTAGACTTGGGACATGATATTTTAAACTCGAGTCCAATCATGATTATTATTTAATCAATATAAAAATAATTTTTATTAAAATTTAATTATAAAAATATTTTTTTTAATATTTTATATATTTTAAACGATAAAACTAGCTTTTCGAGCTTAATGGACTGAGCAGATCTTAGACAAACAAATTTTTTTACTATCCGGATCTAACCCAGCCCGACACAATCCATTAACAACTCTACTTTTGAGTAACACAAAGAAATTATTCGAAAATTCTATTCCCATACACAAATTAATGGACAATTTGGTTACTCTGAATAAGAGCTAATAATAGTATATGAGGATATGATTTATTCATTAATTTCCTACTTTTCTTGGGATGCAATAAAAAGTTATTGTAGGAATGTATCAATTAATACTTGTGATAATTTCCATTTTAAATTTGGAGAAATTAGAAAGAATTGGAGAATACCCAAAGAGCCAAAATTTCTAAGAATGGTTGAAAACAAATTTAGTGGGAGATATCGCCATTTCCACATATATCTATATTTGTTCCATTCCATACTTATCCAACAAAAGGCAAAACCAATGGGAAACCTTGTCCTCTTAGATTTACTTGACTAACAATAGGACGTCGCCATTGAAAATTATATAGCAAGGAAGGATGTGTTTGGAAACAACTTTTTCTGAAAAAAGATAAATTACCAACAATTTTAAAGCTGTTATAGAAGTGTTTTACTAAGGATACAAAAACCCATTTTAATATTTTAATTTATGAAAAGAAAAAAAAAATGACAAATCTCATGAGCAATTGCAAATTTCGCATGCTCAACCTACTTTTGGAAAGAACTATGTATTTTATGATCATATGAATCAGTGACTTATAAACTTTTCGTGTCATCAGAATTAATATATATTCATTAATATATATATATATATAATAAAGAAATAAGAAAAAACTGCATAAAAAATTATCTTTTTTTGGTTTAAATATTTTTATTAAAAAATATATAATAAAAAAAATAATAAAAAAAAAAGAGAAGAAAGGGAAACCTAACCACAAATGAAATCAATTTTGAGTAAAATGGCAAACACAGCTGAGTAAAAGTCCTCAAAGAAGGAAAAAACCAATTAACCTACTCCTATAATAATTAGACTTCCATATTTGGAGAATTGCTAGATATATATAGTATCCCATCTGTCACCTTTTTCCACAATATACCCTAATTTTAGTCACACTTTCCTTCATTATTTGTCCCATAGAAATAGAATAGAATAGAATCCCATTCAATTTAAGAAACGTAGTTATATATAAACATCACTACTTTCTTCTCTTAAAATACGTTGCAATCTCCTAGATTTTTATTTTTTTTTTTTTTGGTTTTCTTTTCTGTGTTGTTAATTGTTAATTAGTACTGCTTTGCTTTGAAAAAAAGAAAAGAAAAGATAGAGAGAAATTTTTGGTTTTTTTTTTTTTTTCTGAGAAAAAAAATGGGTAGAGGGAAGATTGAGATAAAAAAGATTGAGAACTTGAATAGCAGGCAAGTAACGTTCTCAAAGCGGCGCAATGGGTTGTTGAAGAAAGCTAGAGAGTTGTCCATTTTATGTGATGCAGAGGTTGGTGTCATTATTTTCTCTAGCACCGGCAAGGTTTATCAATGGTCTAGCACCAGGTACGTAAACCTTGTAGTTTTCAATTTCTTTTTTTTTTTTTTTTTGCTTTTTCGTATGGTTTTTAATAATTAAAAACAGGGTTTTTAATTGTTTTGTAAAATATTTTTTATAATCATAAAAGTAACCTTGCAACCTAAGTCGTCTGGGAGTCCAGTCGAGTTGGGTTTTGATTAATTTCCATTTTTTCTGGGAAAAAAGTTGCAGAGAAGAAAGAAAGAAAACCATTGGCTTTGTGGGTAGTTCTAACATCTAACCAGAGAAAAAAAAAACATGGATAAACCCTTCAACTGAAAAACCACTAAAATGGAAAAAAGAAAATCTAGATAGTACTAGATGGGGCACTTTGTTCGCCCTTTCTTTTGGTTGAAGAAAATATGGCTTAATTATCCACACAAAAAAAAGAAGAAAATATGGCTGAAAGTAAGGTGAGGCAACTTGACAAAAACTTTACATGGGCTGAAGCCCAATTATTGTTGGACAAAAGATGTCCCAAAGTCTCAAAATGAATAGAAATTTGCTTTTCTATTTCTCATGAAACTTGATTGTCATTGTACCAATGTAGCATGGAACACACTCTTTTAAGATATAACAGAGGCATGGCAGTGGATCAGTCTCAGGAACATCCTTCTGATGAACAAAAGGCAGAGGTTTGCTACATTCAACCAAAATTGCTTTGCATTTACAATTTATTATATATATATATAGATGGATTTAATAGCTCTCATTGCATCCACATTTTATTTTAATTTTACATTCCTTTTGCAATGAATAATAACATTATTACATTGTTTCTGATGCTAGTTTTTTGTCATTGGTTTACAAGCAGAACTCGCAACCAATTGATGTGAACACCCTGAAAGAGGAGTACTTAAGGCTGCGTGAGGCATACATGTAAGTCATTTCGATTCTATTGTTTTCCAATTATATAACTAAGGAAATGGTAGTGAAAGTGAAAGAAATATCCCAAATGCAACCATGTGGTAGAAATGAAAAGGATATGATCTTGTTCTTGTCCCTTTACTTCATTTTCTTGGTTTAAAGTGGCCTAGAAAATCATTCCCATGCCAGGACATCACATTTTCTTCCATCTAATGTGCTCAAGGGAAATGAATTTTAATTTTTTTTAGTTTTCCAGGAGGAATTGTTTCTCTGAGCAATTCAAAGGCCTCAATTTCATAAAATAAGTTGAAAAATGCATGAATCAAGAGCATGGACATCAATATTTTCATTATGTAATTACAGTTCTGATTTGCAGGCGGCTTAATGGTAAGGAACTGGAGGGTCTAAGTTTCAAAGAACTGCAACAGCTGGAGCATCAATTAAATGAAGGGATATTATCAGTTAAGGAACAGAAGGTACTTAACAGTATTAATATTCATCTTACTACACTTTTTTTTTTTTTTCATTTAACTGTTGGCAATCTTGTATGCACTTAGTGATTATTCCATTACTAGATAAACATATAAAATAAGAACAGAATATATAAATCCGGCATATCATAATATATATATATATAATATGTATAGAATACGAGTATACGAACACTCACAGTTTCGGTAGAATCAGAAATAAGAATATCGAGTCAAGGTTGGACTTCTGACTTTAAGACGATTGTTGACTGTCTTTACGGTGCTTACAATCTATTGCAATTCGTCTCTCAAGTCTCCTCGATAACGTTGCAAATGAGAGTACACTCGGATGCAACACAGCGAATCAGAAAAAATATGTTGATCTCTCTCACGCAAAGAAGAAAACATTTCAGAATTATTTCAATCTCTTTTTTTAAAAAACATATCCAGATCTCCAGAATATATAGGAAACCAGAAATTTGTTCGGACAAGACACAACCGTTGAAAAAAAAAATCGATTGGTTAAAAGTTGTGACATTAGGAAAAGAACCAAACAGTTTGATCTGGTCCGAACAGACATGTCTCAATCAGACAAAGACATTCAATAATTATTGATATCCAACATTAAATGGTGCTAAATTACTAGCAACTTCAAATTGCAAGTTACCCTTTATTTACGTGCTTCATATATATAGTAAATAATTTTCTCATTACCTTCATCTGCTTGGACATAAACTGCTTGTTCAGTTAAGTTTTTTGCTTTATCAGCAACCATCACAGCATGTTCATTCACTGTCTGATCCACCTAACTTATTTCAGTTTTTTATGATTCAATATTTGGTCAGAAATGCCATATATTTTTTTCTTTTACAAGGAGAATACCAGATTTAGAATCATTTTGTTCTTTGGGCAAATTTCATATGAGAAATTAAACTTAATTTTCAAATTGCTACAATTCTATTTTTGATTTTAATCAATCCTATGTTATCCGGATTCTTCGTTTTCCTAAAGTATTTGTGTCCGTACATATTCGGACATGAATAAGGATATATGATATTCCAAATATATGAAAACATAAAAATAAAAAAAAATTGAACATATCCGTATCGGACATATATCTGTACCTGACACTCACCTTCGAGTCCTGATAACGTAGATCAATACTGACTCTAGTCTAAACTAACATAGTAGTAGTATTTTTGGTAACTCTATCCTACAAACAGAAATTTAAAGCCATTTCATAGAAATTAATGCTAATATTTATCTCATATCTGGTGCTACTTCAGAGCCTAATTGTTGGCTATTACTCTTGCATTATTGAAAGAGATTACAAAAGTTGTACTATGTAAATCTGTGTTCAGAGTTCTTAAACTGAAGTTCTCCTCTTTCAGGAGCAAGTTCTACTGGAGCAGCTTAAAAGATCCAGACTACAGGTAAATTCTACATTCGTTTTGCAGTTGGACGTTTGACATAAAGTCTATAGTTTAAAAATTAATATGTCAATCCAATGCTTAATTTAGCCAGTAACTTATTAAGAGGAGAGAACGTGATTATTTAGCCTTCAAAAGCTGATAGATGACCATGAAAAAAAGAGAGGCAATATTTAAATGTTTCAAGTGTCCGCCTACCAAATTAAAGTTGTAAAGGAATGCTTTGATTAGTTTTTCTAAGTTTTTTTCTTTATAGACTTTTGTCTTCATGGTGCTCATGTTTATTATTTTTGGGGTTTTAGAAAAGGGTTTGGTCCTATGTTACCCGGATTCGGTTAAATATCGGAAATGGGTATGTAACGTCGGACATAAGTATACTTAATTTTTTTTAAGTTTTTTCATATGTTTGGAGGATTATATCTCGATATCAATGTCTGAACATGTGTTGGACATAGGTATTCTAACACAAATACTTCAAGAAAAAATAAAGAGTTCGGGTAACATAAGTTTTTATTACTCAATTTCAAGACATAATCTTTTCATCTTTACCTAATTTTTTCCTGTTAAGCACTTTGCATAGGACCCATGTCAATAACTGCAGAAAAAGCATATTAAAACTTTTAAACCATGCTCCTGTCTTTAGCAATTAAGAAATTGTAATTAATACTTTCTGGTTTAATATTTATTCTCAGGAGCAGAAAGCTATTCTTGAGAATGAGACTCTACGTAAACAGGTAGGCCATAGAATCAACTGTTACATGTAGTAAAAAAGGCAGTTTTGTATTATTAAGGTTTTCAAATTTGTAATATTCTATTTTCCCTAACTTTTTTATTTGCTCCATGGAATATACTAAGATTGAGGAACTGCGACAAAAAACAAGCTCAAATTTACTTGAATTCAATCCGATGCAAAGAAGATTTCCCCCCAAAAGTTCAAAGGCTGATTATGATTGTGCATTAGAGGAGGAGGATGATGATAACTATGACCATGATCATTCAGACACTTCCTTGCACTTGGGGTATGTTACAGATATATTTATCATTCATATTTTCTTTTCACATTTATCCCCTTCCTTTTTTTTTATTTTATTTTATTACAATATTGGGGAAAGGAGTAATGCAAGAGCTTTGACTAAAATCAAATCTTGGAAGAAATCCATCTCTTAAGAGAGTCGACTGAATCATCTGAGCTAAACTCCAAGTTTATGATCCCTATCTTTCTATGCCTGAATGCGTAGTCTTATATCATATTTCTATGATTTATGTGTTGGTCATTTTAACAGTCACATGCAATATCCATGATAAGCTAGCTATATGTTTGTGAGGGTCTATTAAAATGCCAAGAAGCTTTAGGCTGTAACCAATGCAAGCAAATAGTAGCAAGTAAAATTCATGCTTGGTTGATGCACCCATTTTCTTCATATATATATATATATATATATACTAGTATTTGTGTCACGTGCAGTGTACATGAATATGTGTCGTTTTTTATCCATTTTTAAACATATAATTATATATTTTATAAATGAATAAAATTAATAAAGTATATACTAAACGAAGTTTGCATTAATATGTAAAATTTGTTACATGTGTAAATTATATCAGAAAAATATAAAATTTATTATTTTTAATATTAATGTAAAATTAAAATTATGAAAATAAAAAAATTTAGTGTAAACTTTAACTTTTTTTATTTATCAAATAAATTCATTTAGTTTATAAGGTTAATAAAAAATTAGAAATATAAAAATAATTTTTTTTATTTATCAAATAAATTCATTTGCTTTTTAAGGTTAATGAAAAATTAGAACTCTAAAAATAAAACAATTCAATGTAAACTTCAATTTTTTTTATTTATTATCAAATAAATTCATTTAATGAAAGTTTTTTGAAATTAAAATTCTTACTTATAAATTGTATAAATCTTATTAATAATAAAAAATATATTTATATAGATAATTTAAAAATATAATGAAAAACAATGATTATTTTCATCGGTTTAAAAGATTTTTTTTTACATTCATTACTTTTATATATACTAGAATTCCACACACTCACAATGTGAGTGAAAATATATTTTTTAAATATAAAAAATTATGTTTATAAAAAATTTAAATGTGAAGAAAAATGGGTAGTTTTTGTAAGTGGATAACTTTTGTAAGTGGGTAGTTTTTAGAAGTAAATAGGTAATTTTCTTATAAAAAATTAATATATAAATAATAAGACATATATATCCTTATTTAATTTTTTTATTTTTTAACACTTAATGATTTTTTTTTTGTATTTTCAGTGACTGAGTTGGTGTCACCAACTCAGCCACTCTCTTTATATATAGTATAGATAAATATTAAAAGACATATATATCCTTATTTAATTTTTTTTATTTTTTAACACTTAATGATTTTTTTTTGTATTTTCAGTGATCGAGTTGGTGTCACTTGACTCAGTGACACCAACTCAGCCACTTTTTTTATATATAGTATAGATTATAAATAAATAAAAAAAGACTTATCTTGGATTTCAGAGTATTTTTCTAATACTTTCGTTTATATTTCAGAGTTTCTTTTAGACTCATCACTGCTGATATTGATATTGTTTCTCAGGTTGTCATCAGATGTTGGCCGCAAGAGGAAGGTGACAAAAATTGAACCTCTCAGCAATGATTCAGGGAGTCAAGTGGCCTCAGAGTGATTTATTTGGATTGACACTTTGGCATTCGTCCCTTTGCAAATTTGAAATGTCAAAAACCTTCTAGTTTCAGTTTATTTAAACAGTTAATCATCTCTTTAGGAAATTAGATATTTTTATTGGTGCTCTGATATCATGGTGGCCAAAGCTTTAGATCACTCAGCACAATTACTATGCAAATTGCACATTGAACTAGACACAGCCCTATGTTAGAATGGTAGCACAATTTGCAGATTGTTTAGTGCTCTATACACTAGTAGTGTATGCATACAAAATGAAAAAAAAAAAAAAAACTTTTTGTAATTAGTTACTGTAATGGCTGAAATTTCAACTTGCTGATGCAAAATGCAGTTGGCCACTGCAAGCAACTTCTATATGGTGTTGTAAATTGGGGGTAAGGCCAAGGGGGCAGCCTTTTATTCTCTATTTTAATGATTTTTCAGTTGAAGAATAAGGTCATATGACTTATCTTTGTGTAATGGGAATTGGCTGTCGATGCCTCCTTACCTATCTTGTTTGAATCAATTCAGAGGAACAAAGAAACAGGGAAGAAAAGAAAAGGATCACTTTACGTGGTTGAAAATAGTCTTAACCACCACTTCACTTGTATTACTTTGGGGGTTTGGGGTCTTGATTCATTGATATCATCGATCCATCAGGCAGTTAGAGTTAGCTTTCAAATTTCATTTTCTTGTTGCTCAATTCATTCCCATTGCTGTCTTTGTTGGTGCTTGCTTTAGATTGTAAATTAGGATTTAGGATACAGTACTGATAGCTCACACAAGCATATTCTCCTAGATTTCTTTCACAAAATTTTCTTTGTTTCTTCATCAACTCTAAGCTATACGATTTAGCTATATAGGGTTAAATTATCACGAGAATTGTTTTTTTTTTTTTTTATAAAGAAAGTCTTAATTTAGGGATAAAGAAAAGGATTGTAAATTTTAAAATTTGAATTCATATTTATTGGATATCACTTTTTAAAAATGATTGCATATGAATTAACTGAACTAAATTTTGAGTTTATTTATTTTTAACATAAATATTAATTATCATACGAGTACATAAGAAGGATTAACATGTCATATCAATTATCACAAGAGTTATCCTTATGAGTTATGTTCAATTAACCTTTTTTTTTTTTTTTGGAAACAAAATAAAACACAATTAAGTCAACTTCTTTTCTTTTATGAATTTTGTGTGGTACAATCCCTGCCATCTTCTTCTTCTTCAATTCCTAAATTAAAAGTAGGGAGTAATATATAGAGATAAATATATATCTTGTAAAGGATGTTCCACCTCAGCTACAGCACAACATGGATTCAAGACCTGCCAGCAACAATCAACCAGCTCAACTACAGTCATAGAAAATCAGAACTACTCTGGTAACCGAATCTCCCAAAATTAGAAATCAAAACACCAGCTAACAGGATTACAAGATCATATAACAAACTTATCAGTTCAAATGCCTTAGGCAACTTTACACCTGTATATATTTGAGATCTCAAATGAATGAAAAGATAACTTTCCACTGTCAAAATCCTTGCCTTTTACATGGTATCAGAGCTGTTGCTTTAAAGCCATCGATCCTAATTTTTTTTTTTTTCATGGCTGCCAATCACACATCTGCACAAGCCACTGGCTCAAACATGACCAAAACAGATCCAATCTCTATTTATGCTGCTGTAGAGCTTCCTCTCAAACTAAACGGCTCCAATTTCCCATCTTGGCAAATTCAACTATATTCACTACTTGATGGTCATGATATCATTGGATACTTAGATGACACAATTCCTTGCCCAGAAACTACAATCACAACCAATGGCATTCAAAGCCAAAATCCAGCTCACTCCCACTGGCGCCGATAGAAAAAATTCATCCTGCATGCTATCGTTGTCTCAGTATCTGAAGCAATAACACCACTTATTGCCATTGTTATAATCTCTTAAGAAGCTTGACAAAAACTCTCGACTATCTTTGCTAGCAAAACTCGATAAAGGATGTTCCACCTCAGCTACAGCACAACATGGATTCAAGACCTGCCAGCAACAATCAACCAGCTCAACTATAGTCACATAAAATCAAAACTCCTCTAGTAACTGAATTTCCCAAAATTAGAATCCAAAATACCAACTAACAGAATTACAAGATCATATATTAGCTACTGTTCAAATTTTAAATTGTAATAAACTTATCAGTTCAAATGCCTTAGGCAACTTTACACCTATATATATATTTGAGATCTGAAATGAATGAAAAGATAACTGTCAAAATCCTTGCCTTTTACATATCTCCCACCACGTCATTTGTGATTTGTGAACAGAACACAAATGCATGCGTTTCTGACCATTGGATTAATTCCTAATTAATAAAAGCATGCATGCATGATGCATCAACATTCAAAAGTATAAGCTCTTGACTTTCTTTTATGTGGCCTACAATTAATTATAGTTTTCTGATTCTTTTTTGTTATAGTATCACTTAGATTATACAAAAGAAAGTTACCTTTTTCATGGGTTCTTTTATCTTACATACAAAATTTAATGAATTCAAGAATTCAAATTTCTTTTAATATATCATGTTACATAATAACCTTAAATACAATAACTCAATTAATAATTCCTATCTAAATAAACTTAAACTTAATTTATTTATCTTAAAATAAAAAAAAATAATTAGATAATATAATATAAATATAATATTTTAGGTTCATCCTTTTTAAAAGAAGATCTAGCTCCGTTCTTGACTGTAAAAAAGAGATCTTTAACCTTTAGATTCTAGGTTCAAGTTTCACCACTTGTAAAGTCAAATTCTATATTAATTTTGTTTAATTTATTTTATTGGTTAATTTGTTTATGCCAAAATGTATTATTTATCTATATTTATATGCCAGACTACTTATTTAATTATCATTATTATAAATAAATATAAGCTGATAAAAAAACTACATTTTTTATTTATGAAAGCAATCTCAATCGTAATCATAATTAAACAAAGGGTGATGGTGATGCGAAATTGGTGATTGAGGACGACATATAAATATAAATAAATATAATTAAGAATAAAAAATTTCATAGTTGTCATATTGAAAAGTGATCTTATCGCCCTGTGGCATAATCTAATGGGCAAATACTAGTCGTCCATACCGTTAGTTAGGCCACCAATACATTAATAATATATAGTTTTTTTAATTAGTATTGGATTATTATTAGAGTTCGTTTTCAATACATTAATAATATATAGTTTTTTTTAATTTTATAAGTAAAATTAAGAGATTGTTATATTTTTTTTTAATTAGTTTTTTTTTTAAATGTATATACTTTAAAAAGTATATGTCATTTGTTGTTTTCGCTTGTCAACTCTAAAACTCATCTAATGATGAATATGATAATTTCTCTTATTATTTAGTACTAATTTAGAGATTAAATATAATAATAAAAGAGTAATGATTTTTAATTAGGAGTATTATCCTTTTAATTAAGGGGGGTTTAGGTTTCCAAATGAATGGGGACAAAGCGGCCTCTTGCTAACATAATTTTATTTTGCGTTGACCTTCATCATCATGTTCATGTTCATGCTCTTCACCTTTTCTAATTTTCTTATATATCTTTATATATTACTACTTCCCTACATTTACACATCATGCACCCTCATTTTTTTCATGTCTGGGTGGTTCTGGTCCAAAAACTTTTTTAATTGAGAAAAAAAATAAAAAATAAAAATAATAAATATATACTTGTTGTTAAATCAAATGAATTTTCAAATGCAAAATTAAGATAAATAAATTATTTAAAAGTTCATATTTTAATACGTGTTGCATTATTATATGCATAAAGAATATTATACATTAGATTAATATCATAAAAAATCATCATATCGAAAAAAAAAAAAAAAAAAAAGAAGAAGAAGAAAACCTCTAAGATCAACGATTAGGAACAAGAATTGACCAAGCAAAGTGGTAAAGGACAAACGGGAGAGAATGGCCCCGGCCTGCCTTTTGACACCCTTAAATTTGTGGCACAGTAGTGTCCATTGAAAACATGGTAAAGACATGTTTTATGCCTCTTCAGTCTTCAAAACTGCATATGGGGTGTGTATCACCATTCAAATGAGAGTAGTGGGACAAATAAACCTCCTGTTTTCCTACTGTTTACGTCCGCATCATGTTTCATTTCAACCATTTCTATGCTTCATTTCATTCGCATCCAACCGCCACCATGAAATCTTAAAATAATATATACATTTCTATTAAAATAATCTTAAATTAGCCTATTAATAACACGTTGAGTTTAAGCATTTGATTCACTAATTGATTTATGTAACTTCGCTTAAAGAATTGAGGTCGGGTTTTTCTCATTATTTTTTTTTTCAAAAAAAAAAAAAAAATCATTGCTAGAATGACAATTATGTATACTAATAAACAGGAGAAACTCCTTTATATACTACTTAATTAATAAAGATTTGTGGTTAGGAAATGAACCTTTAAAGTTTAAATGATAGTATTAATGTTTTATGGTACATGTAGCCCGAATTTCCTATTGGATGAGCAAAACTATGTTATCACAGAAGAAAAAAAATTAAATTTTGAAAAACGTTTTTTTGATAATTTATAAATTTTTTTAAAGTGAATTTTTATTTTATATTTGATTCACATGCAAACTTATAATAATTTATTTATTTATTTATTTATTGTATTTGAACTTAAATATAATAATTAAATCATTTCTTAATAACTAAACTTTTAAGATAGTGAATCGGTCAAGTTATTAATGAAGTGGACCTAAATGCAATGAACGGTGGAGATTAGTGGATATATGGATGGAAACAGCAGTGATGATGATGATAATACTCAGAGCTAATGGAACATGCAAAAGCACTGGGAAACACTGTGTATATATAAATAGAGTGTGTAAGAAATAAAATTAATGATCATCATCATCATCATCGCCACAGCCCACAAGCCTCCATAGTCACCCTTTACATTGGCCTAACTCTAGACACTCATCATCACTTGTGTCGGCCAATTTCCTTCCCATTTCCCCCATAGCCCATAACTGTTCAATCTCAAAGCAAGCTCCCTTTTCTTTCTTTCTTTCTTTCCTTTGCTTCCATCAAAATCTTCATCACTTTCCTGATATCAACCTCATACTCTACAATCTAACTGATCAAACTTCCTGTCCTTTTTGTTTTAATTTTGTGTGTGTACCATGAAACACCATCAAGAACTCGCTACCCTTCAAAGAAGCAGCAGCTACAACAATTACAACTACAAAAGTACAAGAAATAAGATAAACCCATCAAAGTTTCCTAGATCATCTTCACTTTCAATCCCTGAAACCGAAGAAATCTCTGACAAATTCCGTGTTCCTAGAAATTCCTCATCATCCTCACGTTCATCCATACAACGTTTCCATAATGTTAATTCCAGGTTCTCTTCCCTCCTTCATTCCCTTCTCAAAATAAAATCTTTTCCCAATATAATCCTCGCCACCTGCAAATGGTTGACCCTCCCAACTCACCTCTCTATAACCCCTTCCCTTGGCCGTAAAGTAACGGGAACTCTGTTTGGCCACCGCCGTGGTCACGTCAGCTTCGCTGTCCAGGATGATCGCCGCTCCGAACCTGTTTTGCTCCTCGAACTAGCCATGTCGACGTCTAGTTTGGTCAAAGAAATGGCATCCGGCTCGGTTCGGATTGCGCTCGAGTGCGAGAAGGTTCCGGGTCGAACCGGGAGGCTGTTCCATGAGCCTATGTGGACTATGTATTTTAACGGGAGGAAGAGTGGGTATGCGGTGTCGCGCATGTGCGCTGAGTCGGATTGGCACGTGTTGAGCACAGTGCAAAGCGTGTCGTTCGGTGCCGGGGTAATTCCGGTGGTGGAGGATGCAGTGAAAGGTGCTGGGAGTGAAGGTGAGTTGTTGTATATGAGGGCTAAGTTTGAACGAGTCGTGGGGGGTCGTGACTCGGAAGCATTTTACATGATGAACCCTGATAACAACGGAGGCCCTGAACTCAGCATTTTTCTGCTTAGAATATGAAGAACATTTTCATTAACAAATAAAACGGGATATAAAAATTTTCGATTGTTGTGATCATGATTTTTTTTTTTAGGGTAATGTTCTAGTTGGAATTGCTTGTTTAGTGACTTTGTAATTTATATCATGTATTTTATTTTATTTTTCCATGCGAAAGAAAGATGTATTAAAGTACTTTGTGGTCTCTACATTTTTCTTTTTACTTTTTTCTTTTCTTTTCTTTTGGCTTATCAATGTTAGAAAAACTTGACCTTACACAGGAAAAAAAAAAGAGGTCGAGTATCTTTTGTAATTAATTATGATTTCAATTTAAAGGGAAAAAATATAGTCTTTGACAGATGTTAGTGAGGGCATGCATGCGTGCACCGTGCTTTTAGAATATGAGTTTTATTAAAGAGTGTTTTTAAGATTTTTTTTTTAATTAATATATTATTTATAATAATAATTTTGTATTAAATATAATAAGTTGATAATTTTATTAATCATTTGTAATGTATTGAATGAAGATATTATCATGCAATAAGATATTACCTTAGAGAGTGCTCTTAGAATATTCGTTGGCAAAATTCTTATAATATTATATTAGATAAAAGTTAGACCTAATAATATTAGACACAACACGAAAAAATAATTAAAACACGAAATAAAATACGATATGAAAAAAAAATACGAAAACAATACGAATACACAAATATGTCAAAATTTATATAACACAAATTATTAACACGTTAAAATTTATATAATATAAAACATTTTAAACATGATTATTAAAAAAAAAAATACAATATAATATAAATACATGAATTGTCTTAAAAGTGTTTGGCATGCTCGTCGTTTTTTACCCAAAATCATGGATATCAATTTGTTGTATTTGAGCATTTGATTCAATTTGTAAATGTATTGTTGAATTCGATTTTTTTTAATAAAAAATTCATAAAAACAGGTGTTATTTTAATATAGGATATTAATTAGGGTAAATTCGAAAAACATATTATTAACAATACAATTATAGTTAAATGGTATAATGAATAAGAATTATTTAAAAAAGAGAAATCAAAAAATAAAAAATTGTTAGGAAGAAAATTGTAAAGACAAAATTATCCTTGATAAAAAAAATCTTTTCCTCTCGTTCCTCTTATTTTTTTAATTTACTTTTTTAATCAAAAAATAAAATTTTTTGAAAATAATTTTTTTAATTTTAAAAATTTAATATTTTATTTTTTTAATTTACTTTTTTAAATTAAAATATTTTAAAAATAATATATATAAAATTAATTTTTTTATTTTTAAAAATTTTAAAAAAATAAATATTTAAATATTTTATTTTTTAAATTTATTTTTAATTAAAAATTTTTTTAAAAAAATAATATTTCATGAATGGGAGGAGAAAGAAAAATGAATTTTTTTTATTAAAGGCAATTTTATCTTTACAATATCATTTCTAATAATTTTTAATTTCTCCATTTCTCTTTTCCAAATAATTTTTGGCCATTAGACTATTTAACAATTACTTGACTATTTAAAGCATGTTTTTTAGATTTATCTTATTAATTAAGAACTTGGGGAGGCTAAAGGGGGTTTTTGTAGGATGTGCCCAAAAGAATTTCAAAGTAATTAATTAAATTTATGTAATACAGGATTCTTGTCGGCCTATATTGCCAAGTAATGGCTGTACTTTAGATGCTTATTTAAATTAAATTCAAGCTGGTTAGGATTGGAGAGCCATTATTGTTTACGAGTGTGCACCTCAAAAGAAACATTGGCTTATCCAATTTAATTTGTAATATAAGGGCAAAACTTATATGTATAAGGTTAAAATATTAAAAAACAAACTCTTGAATTATTTTATTTTCTTAAGTAAATTTTTATATTTTTATTGTATATAAATAAGTCATTATTTTTTTATTTGTAATTAAATAATTAAGTTTGTATTTTAAATAAATGATTAATTTATTTTAAGAGCTCATTAGATATAATTAAAAGTTAAGAGCTTATTTTGATACAAATTAAAGGTCAATGATTTATTGTGTATAAATTAAAAATTAATAACTTATTTGAATATAATAAAAATATAAATGCTATCGATTCATAAATAAATCAATTAATTTATAAATAAGATATTATAATCAAACCAATAATCATAGTTACAAATTTTTGAAACAAAATTGATAAGATAAATAATATTTTTTAAAAAATCAAACGACACAACATATAAATTTAAAATTGAAAGTTTTACATCGATAAATATGAATTATCTATAAACCTATTGTAATATATAAATAATTAAACTATATTTTTGTTTAAAATAAGTTGAATTAAAAACGATAACCAATTTTTTTATAGAAAAATTGGGAATTGAAATCAATTACTTTGATAAAAGAGATAAAAAAAAAAAAATTTGTTGGCTTGTTGGTTTTCATTGTCTGATCCAAATCCTGAGTGAAATTAAGGAGAATTTAGATCCTAGCTAGGCGCCCTTGTATACATAAAATTAGGGGTGTTAATTCGGTTAATAACCGAACTGAATTACCCATAACCGAATTAACCGAAATTATTTTTCTATTAACCGTTAACCGAACCAAATAGTTAGTTTGGTTAATTAACCGAACCGAAATTTTTTCGGTTAATTCGGTCGGTTTCCGAATTAACCGAAATAAATAAGAAATTTATTTTTCTAACCTATTTTTTTACATGATTTTGTATCCAAATTATCCATCCAAGTCCAACCAATCAAAAAAATAATAATTTATTAATTTATTAATATATAAATTAATTTTTAAAAAAATTATCTAAAAGCATTAAATAATGACTTTTTGAAGAATTTCGGTTAATTCGTGTAATTCGATTATTTTCGCTTAACCGAACCGAATTAACCGAAAACCGAAATTCTTCAAAACCTTTAACCGTTAATCGAACCGAACTTTATTCGATTAACCGATTAACCGAACCGAATTAAATTTCGGTCGGTTAATTCGGTTAAAACCGAATAGTGAACAGCCCTACATGAAATAATAATGTTGGCTAATTAATTTAAACGACATTGATCATGAATCATGATGTTTTACCTTAAAGAATTCTATACAAGTTAATGATTTATATATAATATATATATTTTGCTGTAGATATTCGATTCTGGTTATTAATATGTTATTTTTTTCTTATAAAAAAATAAAATTGTTTTACAAAAAATTGCATTTTCGCGTACAATAGTAAAGGTAATTCAGAACAAATAACAATGTTGCTTCACTGAAAGTTCTTGCACTGGAAAGCTCGTGTACAGAACAACTCTTGTTCGAAACAACCCTTATTCGGAACAGTTCTTATTCAGAACAACCCCTATTCAGAATAGCTCATTCATGGAACAATTGATTCAAAGAACAACACTTTCATGGAAAAGAAACCTCCATCCAAGATTATTCTACAGAAGACGTTCTACCTGATATTACTTCACCGAAACAGAAGAAGTGAAAATAACCCAGGAATATGATAAGGTTTTTGGGTTAATTTCACTATTGGGAAGTTTTGGAAAGCTTAGCTTGGTGGATCAGACATGTAGATAGTTAAAAGGTCTCCTTTTAACATTTTTTTTAAGTATGCGTGTTTCTCTCTTTCTTTCAAAATAAATAGTGAAATCTTATTTACTATTTACTATTACCAATAACAATCTAAACTCCCATCAAACAAAACATTAATACTTTAGTAGTAACCGACAATCTTCCCCATTATACTTATTAAATACCCATGTTTTGTAACTACTATTCTTAGACTTATAAGTATGAGTTCTTATAACTCATTTGAGGACTTTTGAGCATTTGAGCAAACTTTTTTTTTAAAGTTCTCTCTGCAATTCTCTCCTCTTTCATTCCTTTTATCAACTTTGTTCTCAACCATACTCAACATTGCTCCGTCGTCTCCTGACACATTTCGTTTCACTTATTAGCAACGTTTTCTTTTTTACCAAAGAACCATGTACAATTGCATGCATTTTAACTCTTTAAAATCAGCAATTTATTCCATCCGCTAGACTGAAATGATGATAACATTTACTAAAACCACCAATTTATTCACACTGCAACAAAACTGGTATTAGACAATAATCGGTATGCAACAGTTAAAAATTTTGTTGCTTAAAATACTAATAGGTAGTTGTTATAACTAATATGGAGGAATGAAACAAATTTGATCTTGTTATGCTATAGCTAGATCATATATAACATCACAAATTTTGGAAGAATACTCGCAATTCATTATTTGTGTTTGGTTTACATATATTAGACCTGACAATTCGTGTATTTGTGAGACATTCGTGTATTCGTGTCATGTTTGTATTTTTTTCGTGTTGTGTCGTGTTTTTTATTTTTTTTATCGTGTTCGTATCTTATAATTATGTTGTATCTAATATTATCCGGTCTAATTATATGGAACATGTGAGGGACCTAACTTTTGATAGCTTTAAAGAAAAATAAAAAGGAGGTTGGGGTTCAGCTTCACCAAACGCACCCGCTCAGAGTAGCCGAAAATTAGTGGCCCAACACTAATTACCCACCAAAACACATCTTCCAATGGGAATATTACTGGCATTGCCTTATCTCAAAATCAAATCTCCTGCATATCTGGAAAAATGTCTCCCATGCATATATATATATATATATATATATATATATATATATATATATATATATATAAGATTTACTTATATTAGTTTAAAATTAATTTAGATTTTTACGTTTTCGTAAATATTTACACAATTAATATTTGTTTAATCCGATTATTGTATTTCATGCTCTATTTATATAGATCATGCATGTCAAATTTTGAATAAATTAAAAATGTCTAACTATTTGTTCGATATAAAAAAGAAATTCATCCGTTAAATATATATAAAATACGGTATTCTAGATCGACATGATAGATGTTGGATCGATTCAAAATTTTACGTGCACGATGACTGTGATTATATTGTTAAATCTAGTACCCAATTTGTTAAAATATTCAATAGTATACAAAATTATAAAAGTTTAAAACAAATTAATTTTACCCCAATGTAACTTAATTCCTCCTTATATGTATTTGCCTGCATCCATTTTTAATAATACTAGAATTTTTTCCCCGCTTCGCTGGGAAATTTTTATAATTTTTATAAAATTATAATTAAATTAATAATCGTAAATAAATATAAATTGAATTATATTAAATTATTATTTATTTAAATAATTTTTTATGTTTTAATAACATAAGTAAATGAATTTAGAGTTAAAATCGAATCACTATGACAAATTATACAAAATATGGGATGAATTGAGATATGATACAAACACAACATGAGAAAATAATAAAAAGCGACACAATATGAAAATAACATCAATATGGCACGAATACACGAATGTGTCAAAATCTATACGATGCACTCAAAATAGTGTATCTTTATTAAACCTTGCACTAAAAAGATCAATTGTAAAGTATAGTAGAAGCAAGAGTCGAATCCACATGGATTGGTGTTTAGTTTAAGAATTATTAGTTTAAACTTAAATTCAATGAAAACAAAATAAAAGGAGAGTTTTTGAAATCAGTTTAGAAATAAAGCAATCAATAAAAAGTAAGAAAGCAAATAAATAAGAAGTGATCAGATGTAAGAAATATGGCTAAAGGTTCATTCTCCACCACTAGACATCATTAAGAATCAAATTCAGATCTATCAATATCAATTATCTATCAAAGTTAACAACCGTAGATAACAACATCATGTGTTACCCCAATCCTTCCTTACTTCGTCGTTAAGCAGGACGAACGCCACTACTTAATCTTTAACTATCAAATAACCTAAGATAAACATCATTAAATTGAAAGTGATAGCAGCTTTATGATAAGAAAGATAGGTTGATCTAAGCAACAAACACATAAACATGGATTCATTCAACTTATGTTCCATCTCATAATTCCTGAAAACCCAACATAATCAAGAATTACAAATTGCCACTATTGAATAGAAATCAAGACAATTACACGGATCAAAATTCCTAAACTAGCATTAGATAATTATCAAGATCTATCTAGTTTGCAACCTAAACAAATCAAGACAATATCATGAACAATTCTTGTATAAGAACATAAACAACTTTGATAGAAAACTAATATATGATAGAATCTAAAAATTAATTACATAACATGTATAGGGCTTTGAAATCACCCTTAACCAAAGAGAAGTTTAGCCTTGCACAGGCATTATCAACATAAACATGAATATTCAAAAGAAACTAAGAACAAAAATAAAATAAAACTAAGAGAGAAAGAAGAAGAAGAAGAAGAAGAAGAAGAAGATTGATAAATAATCAAAAGCATGACATAGTTGGTGGCTCAAAAGATGATATTTATAGAGTTTTAAAGTCTTGGAAACCCTCTCTTGCTCTTCAAGGAAGCTAGAAGTCAAAATATGGCAATTTTGGACTTTTTGCGATTTTAGTGGATTTGGAAATAGAAACTCGGCGCCACGATGCCAACTTGTTGACTTGGGGGTTTTTGCTCTCTAACTTTGCTTTCGCGACTGATGCACTATCTCGCACTTTGTCGACTGATTTGGATGACCATACGTTGTCTGATTTAGGCGTGTAAACATCGTTGGAAAGGTATTCAAGTGAGATTCAAAAGTCAAGAAGGAAGTTTCTTCAAATAATGTCTTTAACATGACGATTTCCTTGCAACAAGCTTCGAAGGTTAGATTTGCCTAATCATCTAGCACTAAGAATTTGATCTTTTTGACTCCCAAGTCTTCTTCCATCTTATGATTGTGATTTTATAAGCTTTTTATCATCATAATTGACATGTTTTGACTTCATCTCATCCAAAATTCCTATAATTCATAAAAATATAATAATTTTTCAAGGAAATTAAGAATTAAAGCAAAAGTATAAGGAAATAATACATGAAAATGTATGCAATTAAGCATTTATCAAATTCCCCCACACTTAGTCTTTTGCTAGTCCTCAAGCAAAATCAAATAAAAACAAAATAAGAAAACCTAATCTAGTCCACTTTCAATAAAAATGAGAGACAGTCATTAAACAAGTCTTATAACTAATCAATAACTTAAAGAGTTTCACAAAGAATCATGCTTGATAGTAAATGATTTGAGTTAAGCTAACATTAACATAATATATCTCAATCAAAATAGTGCATGTTCAAACTTAATTTCAACTTCTCACATGGAATACTCTCATGATTTTCACTCTTTAAAGTAGTGGTAAAGTGTTTACACTCAATCAATCTCATGAAAACAGTTCTACCATAAGCTTGCTTGTCCACCTATTCTCCACTACTTAGATCATGCAACTTCATGAATCAAGAGGTCTTTATTCAAGGTTGTAATGGGGCCAAGGGGTTGTAATATGGTTAAAGAATAAAAGGATAAAGATATCACAAAGGTTCCAAAGATTTTATAGAGTTTAGAGACATAATAAGATCATACAAATAAAACTTCTCAAAACTCACAAAATAACATAGTAACATAGGCTAAATATTCATGTTGAGCCTTTGCTTCATTCTAACCAACTTTGTAACATTCTTTTTCTTTTCTTTAACTAGAAGTTCAAGAGATGATTCAAATAATCTTTTTTTTTATGGGAATGTATTTTTCCAATGTTCCCTTTTTTTTTCTCTTGACTTTTGCCTTTCTCCTCCCCCACACTTATCTTTTGTTCTAACCCAAATTTCCAAAAAGTAACCCTTGTTTTTGCAATATGTCTCATTCATTCTAGTCCATCTTTAGAACAAGGGTAAAGATATAAATGTGTTTACGCTAGGTGTAAGATATGGTTACCAAAGAAATAGCTTATTCAATGTAGGCTCAAATTGGTTCACTAGGGGGATGTTCTCTTTGAACATTAATGGGGATGGCTGTTTGGCCCTGGGTATCATCCTAATGCCTCAATCATATTCATGTTGTCACATGCATCAATATAGTCTCAAAAAGGTTTAAAGCAAGTTCTAGAGAATAATGTAATCATAAGAGCACTCAAGAAAGAAATTAGATTGTTATGTATAATGCATCAATAATATAGGCTCAAAACTCACAAGGATGATTATACAATTCAATATTAAGTCTAAACATGCTTCTTTCTCAATCAACATATCGTATTAACAATAGCTCATGAAAAATAGTGATATCAAGCTTAATTCTCATGAAAATCTTACCACTAATGATCAGTTTTAGACCTATTCAAATTCATATCTCATCATAGTGTGGAAAGTAACTAGAACACACTAAAAACAAACTAAAAACTAAACTAAAGGAAATCTAAATTCTTACCCCCACACTTAATTCTTACATTGTCCTCAATGTAATTCTATTATCCCCAAATATAAGAATCATGTGTAAAAGAAAATAATTACTAATCAAAATAAACTAAAGATAAATAATAACAGATAAAATGATGGAGAGTAAGGAATAGCAAATCTTATTATAAGATGTGCTCTCCATCTTTTTGGGTTGCCTCCCAAGAAGCGCTTGGTTTATTGTCCTCATCCTGACTTAGACCCATGCCATCATCCACACCATATCCTTGAGTACTTCAACTGGTGGTGGTTCTACATCCAATGTTGGTTCCTGCAAAAGAAAAGGTATATGGTTCTCATTAGATAAAGAAAGATTAATAGCTGAAACATCAAACCTTTTATTACAACACTTGCAAAGTTGCCAATGCGTCCTCCACATGTTCACTTAAAACAGGTTCATCTTTAGAGGTCTCCACATGTTGCCAATGCGCTTGGTTTGTTAATGTCTATGTCTTTGCTACTTAACTCAAAAGGTGACTGCACTAAAGAGTCAAATGTATCAATTGCATAAACAGAATGTACATCACTAGGGTATCTCATGGCTTCAAAGATATTAAAAAGGATTACATCACCATCAAATTCCATAGTGAGTGTGCCATCATTAACATTAATTATTGTCTTGGCTGTTTTTAAGAATGGTCTTCCTAATAAAATAGCTGTTGGGTTAGAAGACATCTCATCTTCCATGTCAAGCACATAAAAGTCAGCCGGAAAGACCAATTCATTAACTTGCACAAGAACATTTTCTACAACTCCTGTTGGATAAGTAATAGAACGATCAGCGAGTTGTAAAATAACACCGATTTCTTTTAATGGTCCTAGTTTCAAAGAAGCATAAATTAAGTATGGCATAACATTGATAGATGCTCCTAGATCTAGCATAGCATGTGCAAACCTGATGTTGGCTATTTTACAAGGAATGGTGAACATACCTGGATCCTTGCATTTAGGTGGGAGTTTCTTTTGAAGAACAGTGGACACATTCTCTCCCATACTTACCTTTTCATTCCTTTTGAGCTTCCTCTTAGAAGTGCACAATTCTTTCAAAAACTTTGCATATCGTGGCACTTTTTTTATGGCATCTAGTAGAGGAATGTTTACCTCAACTTTTTGGAAGGTCTCCAAAATTTCCTTATCTTGTTCCTCTCTTTGTGGACTTTGCTAACCAGCTTGGAAAATATGGAGGAGTTACATAAGAAGGAAAAGAAGGTTTAGGGATTACCTTAGCAATTGGCTTATTGGATTGTGAAGATGATGCATTGGTGTTGTCCACCCTTTGTGCACTATCGTTTTGTGGTGTCTCAAGCTGTTTCCCACTTCTTAGAGTTATGGCATTCACATGTTCTCTGGGATTCACTATAGTTTGGGATGGTAATTTTTCGAAATCCCTTGCTTGTATTTAACTTAGTGCTGTTTCCATTTGACCTATTTGAGTCTCTATTTGACTCATCCTTGTTGCCATTTGTCTATTTGTTTCCCTTGCTTCCTGTTGAATTGCCTTTGTGTCCTGTTGAATTTGACTTTGATTAGTAGAGAGGGCTTTAACAAGATCTTCAAGAGAAGTACCTGAATTTTGAGTGGGTGACACTTGTTTTCAGGTTTGATATGGTTGTTGAACCCTTTGTTGATAACCCGATTGTCTATTGTCAAATGGTGGAGGAGCAGCTTGTGATTGGTTTCCTCCATAATTGAATTTTGGATGATCCCTCCATCCTGAATTGTAAGTGTTAGAGTAGAGATCATACTTCCTTGGTTGGTTCTGAAATCCAACCTTGGCATTCACATGTTCATTGGTATCCTCTTGTAGTGTTGGGCACATATCAGTTTGATGCCCCA
Organism: Fremontodendron californicum; assembly: GCA_030761205.1. NCBI lineage: Eukaryota > Viridiplantae > Streptophyta > Magnoliopsida > Malvales > Malvaceae > Fremontodendron > Fremontodendron californicum. The sequence goes on from JAULJL010000005.1 coordinate 30,763,199, forward strand.
TGGTAGAACATATGCTACAAGCCTTAATTTCTTGTATCTGACCTACAGCCATTTGTTGCACAAGAGAAGTCAATTGCGAAATTTGTTGTGCAAGGGATGATGTACCTACCTCATTTACTTTCTGTGGTTGTGGTGCTGGTTCATCTCTCATGTTGAACTGTTGTGAGTTGACTGCTATGTTGGAGATGAGAAATCTAGCAACTTCGGGAGTTGTATCAACTAGTGCTCCCCTACTTGCTGCATCTATCATGCGTCTCTCCATGGGCAAGAGACCTTCATAGAAATATTGGATGAGCAGTTGTTCACTTATTTGATGGTGTGGACTTGATGCACAAAGTTTCTTGAACCTCTCTCAATATTCATACAAGGACTCTCCGTTGTATTGTCGAATCTCACATATTTCTTTTCTAATGTTGGGAGCCTTAGATGCTGGGAAATATCTTTCCAGGAATGCTTTCTTCATCCCATTCCATGTAGTGATAGTCCCGGATGGTAGGTAGTAGAGCCATTCCTTTGACGAATCAGCTAAAGAGAATGGGAATGCTCTTAACTTTATTTGCTCTTCCGTGATTCCTTGGTCTCATGCTAGAACATACTACATAGAACTCCTTGAGGTGTTTATTTGGATCCCCTCCTACAAAACCATGAAAACTGGAAGAAGATTAATCAGGACAAATTTTAATTCAAATGCTACCTCAAGAGTAGGATACTCTATGCACAATGGTTGTTGATCCAAGTTCGGAGTGGCTAGCTCCTTAAGAGTTCAGTTTTTTGCTGTCATATCTCCTTGTTCCTCTTGGATGATTTTGATCAACTCTTTGTTTGTTCTTTGATGGTACGCAATGAATTCCTGAATTCTCCGAAGTCCTAAATGATGTTCTTCTTCTTTGGGAGATTGGGACATTAACTGAAAAAGAAAACAAAAAAAAAATAAACTAATAAAAAAAAATAAGAATAAACCAAATAATTAATAAACTAAAGAAATCAATCCCCGGCAACGACGCCAAAAATTTGATGCACTCAAAATAGTGTATCTTTATTAAACCTTGCACTAAAAAGATCAATTGTAAAGTATAGTAGAAGCAAGGGTCGAGTCCACAAGGATTGGTGTTTAGTTTAAGAAGTATTAGTTTAAACTTAAATTCAATGAAAACAAAATAAAAGGGGATTTTTTGAAATCAGTTTAAAAATAAAGCAATCAATAAAAAGTAAGAAAGCAAATAAATAAGGAGTGATCAGATGTGAGAAATATGGCTAAAGGTTCATTCTCCACCACTAGACATCATTAAGAATCATATTTAGATCTATCAATATCAATTATCTATCAAAGTTAACAACCGTAGATAACAACATCCTGTACCCCAATCCTTCCTTGGTTCGTTGTTAAGCAGGACGAACGTCACAACTTAGTCTCTAACTATCAAATCACCTAAGATAAGCATCATTAGATTTAAAGTTATAGCAGCTTTATGGTAAGAAAGATAAGTTGATTTAAGCAATAAACACATAAACATAGATTCATTCAACTTATGTTATGTTCCACTTCATAATTCTTGAAAACCCAACATCATCATGAATTAGAAATTGCCACTATTGAATATAAATCAAGACAAATATACGGATCAAGATTCCTAAAGTAGCATTAGATAATTATCAAGATCTATCTAGTTTGCAACTTAAACAAATCAAGACAATATCATGAACAATTCTTGTAGAAGAATATTTACAACTTTGATAGAAAACTAATATATGATAGAATCTAAAAATTAATTACATAACATGTCTAGGGCTTTGAAATCACCCTTAACTAAAGAGAAATTTTAGCCTTGAATAAGCATTGTCAACATAAACATGAATATTCAAAAGAAACTAAGAACAAAAATAAAATAAAACTAAGAGAGGAAGAATAAGAAGAAGAAGATTGATAAATAATCAAAATCATGACATAGTTGGTGGCTCAAAAGATGATATTTATAGAGTTTTAATGTCTTGGAAACCCTTTCTTGCTCTTCAAGGAAGCTATGAGTCAAAATATGGCAATTTTGGACTTTTTGTGGTTTTTTACGATTTTAGTGAATTTGGAAACAGAAACTCAGCGCCGCGGCGCCAACTTGCTGACTTGGGGGTTTTTGCTCTCTAACTTCGCTTTGGCGACTGATGCACTGTTTCGCACTTTGTTAGCTGATTTGGATGATCATCTGTTGTCCGATTTAGACGTGTAAACTATCATTAGAAAGGTATTCAAGTCAGCTTCAAAAGTAAAGAGAGAAATTTCTTCAAATAATGTCTTAACATGATGATTTCCTTGCAGCAAGCTCCGGAGGTCAGATCTGCCTGATCATCTAACACTAAGAATTTGATATTTTTGACTCCCAAGTCTTCTTCCATCTTATGATTGTGACTTTATAAGCTATTTATCATCATAATTGACATGTTTTGACTCCATCTCATCTAGAATACCTATAATTCATAAAAATATAATAATTTGTCAAGGAACTTAAGAATTAAAGCACAAAGTATAAGGAAATAATACATGAAAATGTATGCAATTAAGCACTTATCACTATATAAAATGAATTATTAACGTGTAAAAACTTATATAAATTTATAACACTTTACACACACAAAAAAAAAACACGAACACTCAAATTTTTCTCTAAATTGAATCACTATAATAAATTACGCAAAATATGTCATGAACTGAAACACGACACGAACACACAATTTTTTTTAAAAATTGAATTACAATGACAAACTATGCAAAATATGAAATGAATTGAGACACGACACGAATACAGTATAAGAAAAATAATTAAAAGACAACAAGAAAAATAATATGAACACTAAATGACTACACGAATGTGTCAAAATATACATAAAATGAATTATTAATGTGTATAAATTTATATAAATTTATAATACTTCAAATACACACAAAAAATAACACAAATACGAAAACATAAATTTTTATCATATCTTTTTCTCTTTCTCTTTTTTTCTTTCTTCCTCTTCCTCTTTCTTTTTCTTTTATTTTTTATTTTTTTCTCTTTTACTCTTTTTGTTTCTCTCTTACCTAAAAAAAAAATGCCATGTGTCGGCGCATGGAGCATTCATGTAGTCAAAAATATATTATAGGTATAGATTACATGTATAGATAATAATTAAAACCTTTTAATAATTAATAAATCAACATATAATTAAAAAAAATTAAATATAAAATTAAATCAAATTGATATGTAATGATCATTGAATCGATAATTCAAAGGTTCAAGATCTCTTAGATTTCATTGACTGCCTGTTGGTTTATGCACAAATGATGTTTTCTTCTAAACATTTAATTTTTGAAGCAACTTCAATTACTTTCAAATTAATGAGCATTAATAAATAAATAAAACTATAAAATTAGTGACATGCATGCATTAACAATTCAATAACGAGTGTATGGAAGCTGCCAATGATGAAAATTTTTAAAATGCATTAATTTAAAATATTAGCATTTTTATTTATATTATATTGATAAATATTTTTTTTAAGAAAATTTTTTAATATTAAAATTTCATGAGATAAAAAATAATTATAATAGAAAAATAATAATATTAAAAATAAAATAAGAAAATATTGAGAAAAAATGCAATATGGATGTTATTAAATTTGTAAAAATATATATATTATTAATAAAAAAATTAAAATCTATAACATACTATAAAATTGGCTACAAACATCTTCCGGAAGTCGACACCTGGCCTCTTTCCTTTTTTTTTTTTTTGGGTGGCAAGAGAGAAATAAAAAAAAAAAGAAAGGAAAAGGAAAACAAAGAGAAAGAAAGGAGGGAATGAGAGAAAGAGAAAGAGAAAGAGAGAAAGGAAGGAAGGAAGGGGAAAAAAAAAGAAAGAAAGAAAGAAATAATAATAATAATAATAAATTATGTATTCGTATTATTTTTTCGTGTATATAAAATATTATAAATTTATATAAATTTTTACACATTAATAATTTGTTTTATGTATATTTTGATACTTTTGTGTATTCGTATATTGTTCATGTTATTTTTCGTGTTGTGCTTTAATTAGTTTTTTCTTATGATGTGTTTGTATCGTATCTCAATTCATTTCATATTTTGCATAGTTTGTAATTATGATTCAATTTAGAAAAAAAAAATTGTATGTTTGTGTGGTGTCTTAATTCATTACATATTTTGCATAAAGTGATTAAATTTAGAGAAAATTTTATGTGTTCGTGTTATTTTTTGTGTGTTTAAATTATTATAATTTTTTATACATTAATAATTTATTTTATATAAATTTTGACACGTTCATGTATTTATATCGTGTTCATGTTACTTTTCGTACCGTGTCGCTTTTAATTATTTTTTTCATATTGTGTTTAAAATATTATAGATATAAATTTTGATACTTTTGGCTACAAACATCTTCCTCGAGTCGACACCTGGCCTCTTTCCTTTTTTTTTTTTTTTTGGGCAAGAGAGAAACAAAAAGGAAAAGAAAAAGAAAAAGAAAAAAGAAAAGAAAGAGAAAGAAAGGAAGGAAGGAAGGAAAGAGAGAAAGAAAGGAAGGAAGGAGAGAAATGATAAAAATTTATGTATTGGTATTATTTTTTTGTATATTTAAAATATTATAAATTTATATAATTTTTTACATATTAATAATTCGTTTTATATATATTTTGGTACTTTTGTGTATTCGTATATTGTTCATGTTATTTTTCGTATTGTGCTTTAATTAGTTTTTCTTATGATGTGTTCGTATTGTATCTCAATTTATTTCATATTTTGCATTGTTTGTCATTATGATTCAATTTTTAAAAAATTGTATATTTGTTTGGTGTCTCAATTCATTACATATTTTGCATAATTTGCTATATTGATTAAATTTAGAGAAATTTTGTGTTCGTGTTATTTTTTTTTTGTTTAAATTATTATAATTTTTTATACGTTAATAATTTATTTTATATATATATATTTTGACACGTTCATGTATTTGTATCGTGTTCATGTTATTTTTCGTATCGTGCCGTTTTTCATTATTTTTTCATATTGTGTTTATGTCGTATCTCAATTCATCATATATTTTGCATAATTTATCATAATGATTCGATTTTAACTTTAAATTCATTTATTTATCATATTAAAGTATAAAAAGTTATTTAAATAAATAATAATTCTTTAATACAATTTAAATTATATTTATTTATAATTGTTAATTTAATTACAATTTTATAAATATTTAAAAATCTCCGACCAAGCTGAAAAATAATTTTAGTGAGTTTTTATAATTAAATTTTTAAAAAATAAAAATAAATATTTTATTAAAAAATTTCACAAATTTCATCTGTGAAGGTGAAATTTGAACCTCAAAATTTTATATTTTAAATTTCAAGAATTTACAATTTTATTTTGTCAAATAAAAAGTTTTCATTTTAAAAGTTTCTATCCAAATCACTCATTGAGAAGAGAGAAAACACTAATTGCTCCGCCCACGCCCAAGTATCCCGCCTGACGTGGCATAAAGTCACATCATCAATAACATGACAGTCTTGAATCCAAATCATCTATGCCATTTCCTGTCCAACAATTAAAACAGACAACGTGTTTTTTTTTTTTTTTATATAGTTACAAATTTAAACTCAAACAAAAATTAGAACAATAAAAACAAAACACATGAGTTGCTTTGAGATTGAGACATGAATGAAGACAGAAATTAGAGATGGAGGATTTCTATTCGACAGTCTTATGGTCTTTTATTCACTCCGTTTTGCATAAACATTTGTCCTCTTTGTTATACTTTGTTCAATGTTTAAAAAATTGGATGGAATGTTAAATTGGTGAAATTTTTTATTATTGATTTAATTAGTTTGATCAATCGAATTGGTTGACTGTATTAAAAAAATTTAAATATTAAATATAGTAAATATTTAATAATTATATGTATTTTATTAAATAATATGAATTTTAATATAAATTCAAGAGGTTAATTGTTTAATTATCATATATAATAATTTTTTTTAAAAAGGTTTTAAATTTTTTTTCGGGTTTTTACTGATTCAACTGATTTTTCACCAATTTAAATAATTTTTTATTTTATGATAAATACTAAACCAAACAAGTTATCGATATTCAATCAATTCAATCGATTCGAATTTTTTAATACTGACTTTGTTGTTCCCTCATGAGCTATAAGCTTTCACTCAATCTGTTTCTTTCAAAAATCAAGAATAAAAAAATCTCAAAAATCTCTTATGCCAAAATAAATAAATAAATAAAAGATCTCAAAATCCCTGGATTTAGACCAGCTGCAAACACATATTCTATCTTCTCCTCTGTATTTCTGTCTTATTTGTCTTATTTCTTTCAAATCGTCCCCTTTACTATATCTTCTTCAGATTTGGACGAAAATTGATTGATTTTTGCTTAATGTTTTCATTTTATATTTGATTTTCACATATGTTCTGCCTTTGTAAAGGGAAATCATACATGCTATTTGATATCAACGAGCATTTGCACTTTTAAATATATATATATATATATATATATATATTTAATTGATTGTTACATGGGGAAGGAAATGCAGGTTTATGCTAATCAACACTTCACCAACTTTAGATTGGGATTGCTAGTTCTTATGAGTCTTAACCTGGGAAATGCAGGTTTTATGCTAACCTAACCTCCATTTAAGTTTAAGCAAGCTTCTATGATGGCTGGAAATTTGCACCATCCCAGCCGTTTATTGTCCCAAAATAAGAGTTAAAGTCTTTAGATAGTCCTTATACTATAGTTAAAAATGCATTTTAGTTCTTGTATTATAGAAATAAATAATTTAATACTTGTACGTTTAAAATTGATATAAAAAAGTAAAATTGATAACTGTGTTAATGAAAAACCGTATAAATGCTGACGTGGACATGTAAAACTGATGGAATAGATGATTTGAAAAAAAAAAATTAATGATGTGTCAATTTTTTTTACCTGGGTGAAATCTAGAAATTGACAGAATAAATGACTTCGAAAAAAAAATGATGACATGTTTTTACTAGTAAGGGAGAGATTTGGGAAAAAAGTTATGTTTTTCTAAATTCCATTTGAGTAAAAAAATTTGACACACCATCATTTTTTTTTCAAGTCATCTTTTCTGTCAATTTTACATGTTCATGTCGGATTTAAACGGTTTCTATTAACACTGTTACAAATTTTACTTTTTTGCACTCATTTCAAATGTACAAAGATTAAAATAATTTTTAAAAATTCGAAAACAAAATTATAAAAAGGAAAAATTATAAAAATTCAAAAAAAAAATCAAATTTTTTTTAAAAAACATCACAAATCTTTTAAAATTCAGAAATTTTTTTATAAAAATTCAAAAAATAGGAATAAATTATAAAAAATAAAAATTCACTTTTTTTAATAAAAAATCAGAAAATTCAAAAAAAATTATAAGAATTATAAAAAAGGAAAAAATATAAAAAATAAAAGCAAAAATAAAATTTTAAAAAATTCTAAAAATTCATAATATTTTTAAAAAATTTAGAAAATTCAAACAAAAATAATAAAAAAATTCAAAAAGTAGGAAAAATTATAAAAATTCAAAAAATCTAAAAAATTCATATATATTTTTTAAAATTCAAAAAGTTTGAAACAATTATAAAAATTATAAAATATAAAATATGATATATATATATATATATGAAAAATTAAAAAAAAAAAAAACTGAATATTTATATATTTTTTAAAATTTTGTAAAAAAGAAAATTGAAAACTAAAAAGAAAAAAGAAAAAGAAATACTGAACAAAAAAAGAAGAGAAAGGAAAGGAAATGAAGAAGGGAAAGGAAGAAGAGAAAGGAAAGGGAGATGGTAGGCGCGGCCGGTCGCTAGCCGGCCTCGGGTCGAGGAGAGAGAGGGAAAGAGAGAGAAAGAAGGGGAGAGGAAGGTCAGTCGGCCGCAGCCAGATCCGACACCGGTCTGCCCGAGCCGGCCAGACTGCGATCGACCAGCGTCTCCCTCTCCCCTCCCTCCTCTCTCTCTAATTTTTTAATTTTTTTCCAAAATTTTCTAGATTTTTAGAAAAATTCAAAAAAAATTAAAAATTAATTGTTTTAAAAAAAACTTTAGGCTTAAATAAAATTATGATTTTTTTAGATTATTTTGAATTTTTATAATTTTTTCCTTCTTTTTGAATTCTTATATTTTTTTTGAATTTTCTAAATCTTTTTTAAAAAAAGTATGAATTTTTTAGATTTTTTTAAATTTTTTTTAAAAACTTATAATTTTTGCCTTTTTTTTAATTTTCTAAAATTTTTAAAAATATATATGATTTTTTTAGATTTTTTAAATTTTATTTTTTCCTATTTTTTAAATTTTTAGAATTTTTTGTCGATTTTTTCTGGATTTTTTATTAAAAAAAAGTGTATTTTTTAAAATTTATTCCTATTTTTTGAATATTTATAATTTTTTTTTTTGAAATTTTGAATTTTAAAAAATTATTGTGAATTTTTTTAATTTTATTTTTTCGAATTTTTTTCAAAATTTTATAATTTTTCCCTTTTTTGTTGTTGAAATTTTAACATTTTTTCTTTTATTGATGACATGGCATCATAAAGTTAGTGTTGACATGGCATTTTTTACCACGTGTCATTATCTCATTTGTTGCTATTTGTCATGTCAGTATTTATTTAATGGTGCTAGTGTCAGGTACCAACTTATTTGACGAAATTATAATATAAATATTCGAAGAAAATTAAAAAAATTTAAGTATCAAATTGAAAAAAGAGATGGCTATTTTTTTATATAATTGAAGTCCCTTCCCTTAAGGATTAACTTGAGTGTTAGCGCGTTTGTAGTATTAATTTAGGCAATCTCTGATTATTATTTTTTTTGCATGTTCAGACTTCAACCGAGTAGTTGTTTAAAAAAGTTTAAAATAAAAATTAATATTTGGATTGAAAAAATGTGTTTACGAATATAGAAAATCACATTAGCTGATGTGAGCCATTTTTTCATGCTTGAGTGATATGTATAACTCTACCAAATTCAAAACTTCCATAATTAGAATTAGAATTAGAATTTAGATCATGCATATGTATATTCCATAATTCAAGAGTTGAGTTTTGAATTATATTTTTGTTAAATTATATATATATATATATATATATATATATATATATTTGGCTAAGGGTTTTTACCGGACCTGCTTATGGACCGAGTCGAGCTGCGGCTCGGAAAAATATTTTTCTCTTATTCAGGCTCGACTCTAGGCTGGTCCGTCGACACGGTTCACTGTTTAAATAATAATAATAAATTTTTAAAAATTATTTATATATTTATAATTAAATTTAAACAAAAATTATTTTTTAATAATTGAACAGTAAATTCGAATCGGACCAACCTAAATTATTAAAATTTCTACCCAAATCCGATCTAATATAAATTAGGCCGAATGGGCTAGCGAGTAATGAGCCGGTCTACTTCCTACCTAACTTTTCTATCGTTGGAGTAGGCTAGCCGAGTGCCTCTCCAAACAGGCATTTTGTAAACAAAACCATCATCATATAGATTATTATAAGGAATCAAACCATACACTAATGTGATCGATATCGGTCGTTATGTACCATTTTAAAGATAAATTGAAATAGTATCAGTTTCATATTATTTTAATTTTTGTACAGATTCGTACCGATCGTACCGATCTATACTGGTCTGTACCGATCAATATCGGTCAGTACTGATACGTACCGATCCGTACCGATTGATACAAGATTTTAATTTTTATAAAAAAATCACTTGTTTGATTTTGTAAACTAATTTCAATATTTTTTATGTCATGAATATCATTTTTATTTTTTTCATAATTACATCTAAAAATAAAATATGTTCATTAAATTAAGCTATTGAGCATAATTAATCATAATTTACTATTTTTTTAATATTTATTTTACTTATTTGATGTTTAAAACTTTTAGATATTAAATATTTAAAATTTATATTTCCATAAAAACATATATATGCATGTAATTGATGTATATTTGTATGTGTATATAATATATATTTTATTAAAAAACTTGAAAATAGGTTATATATAAATATTTGAAAAATACCAATAAATCCGAAATGGTATGCCGAAACACACTGGTACGTACCAGTCCAGAACAAAAATGGTACGCCCACCGGTACGGTACTGACTACCTTGCCGTACACGCTAAGATCGTTATGGTGGCTGGTAGGTGATAGAAAAGGAGGGATTCACTATAAAATTAATTTAGTTTTATATATTTTTATATGATTATATTTATTTAATTTAATTATTGTAAATTATATACGTCAAATTTTGAGTAAATTAAAAATATCTAATTATTTGTTTGATATAAAAAATTTCAACTGTTAAATATATATCAATTTTCGATTGATATAATATAAATATCAAATCGATTTGAAACTTTACATGCATGACGAGTGCGATTATATTATTAAATTTAACAATCAAATTATTAAAATATTAATCATATATGAAATTATAAAAATATGTAAAATTAATTTGTTTTGCATTGATTCCATATACATATATCATGCATTCAAAAGAAAAAAGAAAGAACAATAGGGAACCACCACCAACTTCCCTCTCCCAGCTGGTAGGATCAAGAGATATCAACATATAGTAATAGAAAATTTGTTGAAAAAGTGCATTTTTTGTTCTTTAATAATTGTTTGTGTTGCTTATATTTTAAGATTCCCTCTTTAATCATGTTTATCAATATTGCTTTCCCATGACAATGGTTTCATATATCAATTAAATCTTAACCTTAGTTTTTCTTTTTCCATGGGAAGAAATATGACACATTGTGATGATCAAAAGTTGACCTTTTTTTTTTTTTTTTTAATATTTAAAAAGAGAGTGTTTTAATTTGTTTAGGGATAATTAGACATGCTCACAGGTCGGGCAGTCCACCCGACTCGGATGGGCCGGGCTTAGGCAAGAATATTCAAGATCCGGGCTTGCTCGACCCGACCAGGATCACTGTTCACGTAACAAAAAAAAAAAAAATTAAAAATTTTAATTATAAAAATATATAAAAAAAATAATTTTTTATTTTTTATATAGAAATTACTGTTCATCCGGGCCCACCTAGGGCCGGGCTTGAGTAGAGAAATAAAAAAAAATTCGGGCAGCGGCCTGGCCCGGCCCATGATCAGGTCTAGGGATAATGTCACAAACGATCTCTTTAGTGTGTATATTTATATATTTTCAGTATAGTACTTGTACTTTAAAAATATTCAATGAGATATCTGTACTATCATTCTGTGTATCAATATGGTACTTGAACTTAACATCGTTAATCAGAGATGTTGACGTGGCAAAAGACCAATCAAATGATGACAGATGGCATATATTTACCAAGTCAGCATGCCATGTCATATTAAAAAATAATTTTACAAATTTTTTATATTTTTAAAAAACTAATTTTTGTGCATTTTTAATTATGACATTACATGATGATTTGATAAAAATATGCTACGTGTCATCATCTAATTGGTCTTTTGTCACATCATCTTCTCTGGTGTTAAGCTCATATACCACATTGATATACAGAATGATAATACAAATACCAAATAAAATATTTTTAAAATACAGGTATCACATTAAAATATATATATATATATATATATATTACAAAGATCAGTTTTGACATTATTCTATATTTTTAATATATTTGAGATTGTTAGATATTGAATCTGAGGAGTGAAATTAAAAGTCAAACATTTTATTATTAAATCAAACTTATGTTTGATGTTTGCCCAAGGAATGCTACTCATTTAAAAAACTTGAGAAGTTGTTAAGATTCCATTTAGCTGATATTTTTTTTCTTTTTCAGTAATTCCAAAATAAATGTAAAAATAAAAAAGAATACATAAAAAACAAATAATAATAATATCAAACAAACAAAATATTATTAATCAAGTTAATTAACTTTTGAACTATATAATAATATATAACTATAAACGCTTTAGGTTATTTAAAAAACAAAACTATTTATAAAAATAATATTATAATAATGATAAAAATTCATTGTAAAGTTTTTTTTTTAATCTATAATCTATATATAAGAGTTAATAGCACCAATGGTCTCCAAACTATAGGACATATTTTATATTGGTCCATAAATTTCAAAACGTATTAAATTGGTCCTTACTTACAAGTAGCATAACAAATTGGTCCCTTCTGTTAGCTTTTTCGTTACCTTTACTGTAGCAATCAGTTTAGTGACACGTGTCACCAGCTGATTGCACCACATTTCTCTTCATTTTTTTCCTTTTTCTTTATTTCTTTTATATTTTTTAATAAATAAATGTAAATAAATATTTTTTATAAAATTAATGTAAATAAATATTTATATTTTATAAATTATTTAATTATTAAAAATTAATTTAAATTATTATTTATCTTTTGTATTTATTTATAAAGAATAATAAAGAAAATGAGAAAATGAAAACATTAATATTTACAAAAGATAAATAATAACTTTAATTAATTTCTTAATAATTAAATGATTTATAAAATACAAATATTTATTTACATTAATTTTATAAAAAATATTTTTTCTTTTTCTTTTTCTTCTTTTTTTCTTTTTATAAATAAATTAATTTCGTAAAAATTAAATAATTTATAATTATAAAATATAAAATATTTATTTACATTCATTTATTAAAAATATATTTTTTACTTTTTTATTTTTCTTTCTTTCCTTTTTTTCCTCTTTTCTTATAAAATTAATGTAAATAAAATATTTTATCTTTTAAAAATTAATTTAAATTATTTACAAACAAGAGAAAAAGGGAAAAGATAAGAAAGGAAAAAAAATAAAAACTTATAAATTTAAAATAAATTATTTATATTTATAAATTATTTAATTTTTAGAAAGTTAATTTAATTTAAAATATAATATAATATACTTATATAGTTATATATATATTGTATTTGTTTATAAAGAAGAGAAAAGAGAAGAAAGAGAAGAAAAAAAATAAAAAATATATATTTTTATAAAATTAATGTAAATAAATAGTTATATATTTTTTTTTCAATTATTTGATTATTACAATATTAATTTAAATTATAATGTAAATTATTATTTAGTTTTTAATATTTATTTATAAAGAAGAGAAAAGCAAAAAAATAAAAAAAAAAGAAACGAAAAAATTAAAAATACTTTTTATAAAATTAAAGTAAATAAATATTTCATACTTTTTAAATTAATTATATTTTTTAAAAAATTATTTTAATTTATAATATGAATTATCTTTTCTTTGAATTTATTTATAAAAAGAAATCAAAGAAAAAATAATAAAGAAAAAGGAAAAACAAATGAAGAGTCAAGTTGGAGCAATCAGCTAGTGACACGTATCACTAAGCTAATTGCTACAGTAAAGGTAAAAAAAAAGCTAACGGAAGGGACCAATTTGTTATGATACTTGTAACCAAGGACCAATTTGATATATCTTGAAATTTAGGGACCAATATAAAATATGCCCTATAGTTTGGAGATCATTGGTGCTATTAACTCTATATATAATCTATATCTATAATATATAATCTATAATATATATAAAAGTACGAATATGAAAAATCTTTTGAACTGACAAAAATATCCTTTGTTATTCATTATATTACTAATTTATCATTTTAAATATTTTTATTAATAAAATTTATCAATTTATAAATAAGAATTCTAATTTTATTGAAATGCTTTAGTTAAATGAATTTATTTGATAATAAATAAATAAAAGAGTTAAAATTTACATTGAATTACTTTATCTTCAAAGTTATAATTTTTCATTATTAACTTTAAAAAGTAAAAAAAAAAAAAATTTACATTAATCTATTTTAAATCATTATGCAAATTTTGATTATTTATATACTATGTAAATTATGCTTGATATATATATATTTTTTATAAATAAATATTTTATATTATAAATAGTAATAAGATTTATTTCATTTTTATTTACGATTTTGTATTATAAATATTAATGAAAATTATCATTTACAATTAAAAAAATACTAAAACATTTTAAATAATGTTTTTAACAATTAAATATAAGAAAATAATATTTTATTTTATTAATTTAAAATTTATGATTTTTTATCATTTTACAATTAATTATTTTTATTTTATTTTATCAATCTTATAATTTTCTTAAATTAGTATCAATTAATGAATGATGGATTATTTTCAAAGTATTTATTATCTATCATGATCGACTTATATAAGTTATATTTCACTATAGTTTTAATCTACTTTTACCAAAAACTTTATTAATTATTTGGAAAATTGAAATTGTCAAACCTAAAATGACTTAATGTAGTTTTTACTTTTATCCTACAAAAATGGTGTTAGGTTTAGATTAAAAACTTTATACCTTAGAGATACGTTAAAATTTTCAAAATAGTAGTGTTATCATTAAAGAAAATATTACAATATGTTTAAAGATAAAATGTTTGTCAATTTCTCTATTTATTTTAGTATATTTTATCTTTTTTTATTGCTTTTAATTACTTTTTTGTATTAAGAGTTTGGTTTGTTTTGCATCATTTTTTGTTGGTTGATCGATTAATATTATCAGTGTAGTAATTTTATTTTGAAATAGATTTAGTCGTAGCATATTAGTAGTACCAAGGTTAAAAACTGGACAGGAGGTCAAACCGGTTAGACCTCTGGTTCCCGATACAACCGGTTATATCGGTCGATTCACTTAAATAAAATTTTAAATATTTAAAAAATAATTTTAATTTAAATAAATATTAAATATAGTAAATAATTAATAAAAATATGTATTTGACTTAATGGTATGGTCTTTAATATATAACTAAAAGGTTAAAGGTTCAATTTTCATCAATTACAAAATATATATATATATATATAAATCAAATCGGGTTTTACCAACTTTTTTGGTTTTTATCGTTGAAACCGGTTCAGCTAATACTCAGTTTTATATAGTGTATCGGATCGGACATCCTGCAGATTTTCGTTTCAACTGATCGGTCTGGTCCGATTTTTTAATCCATGAATAGTACTATTTGTCAATGAGTCTAAGGTAATCAAATAAATATATGAAATTAAATGTGTATTAAGTCATAGAGGTGAAATTACGTGATCTTATAATATCTTGAAATTTTTTTCATTTTCATAGAATTCAATCAATTTATAAAAATTATCGTTCTGATTAATTACTTTTAAAAAAAAAAAAATTGGATAAATGAACATTTACAATGCAAAAAGCATGTCAAATAATTTGCTACAAAATATATTTTCTTACCATGTTATCTTTTACTAAACATTTATTTATATAATCGTTAGATGTTTGGCTTATAGGAAACTAAAATTGCTTGCATCTTTTAAAAAAAAAAATTAGGATATGCAATCTGATAATTGTTTTCATGATTTTTTATTATTAAACATAAATTATTTAACAAAGGAAAATGTTAACCAGTGCCTATAGGCACTAGTTAAGGTGATATATATAGAAAGAAAAGTATAATTAATACATTATTTTTTCTTGAATTCAGTAAAAGTAATGTATTAAATGCAAAAAAAACTTTCCTGAAATGGTAAATAAATAATCCTTAAACAGTGTCTACAGGCATCGCTTAAGCGAACCCTTTAACAAATACAAGATAATTAATGTGTAATATCACGTGCAACGCATGTGGCACAATGACTAGTATATATAAAAGCACGAATGTAGAGAATATTTTAAACTGACGAAAATACTCATTGATATTCATTATATTACTAATTTGACATTTTAAATACTTTTATTAATAAAATTTATTCAATTTATAAATAAAAATTCTAATTCTAGGAAAAGAATTTAGTTAAATGAATTTATTTGATAATAAATAAATAAAATTTTAAAATTTAAATTGAATTACTTTATGTTCAAAGTTATATTTAAGGGGATAAGCACTAGGAAAAAAAATCATATTTAGAGTTTATTTGCTAAGAGTGGAATAAGGAAATGGGAACAACTTTGTCCACTCAAGCAGGCCAGGCCTTGCTTCGCGTTGCCTTGTGTTCCAAAAAAAAAACCTCCAGAATTCCAGATTCAAGTCCAGTAATAGGCTGAGACAATATCAATCCCAGTCCCTGGTCCTGCACAACAAGCAATGCCAAAAAACATGTTAATAACATTCACAAATCAACTTGGTTTAGGTTAATTAATTTGTCTCTTAATAATTTCTCAAAGCTAACCTCAATGAATATGGCTGAAGCTTCTCTTTCTTCGATCTTCTGAGCTACATCTGCAGCCATTTCCTACACAAAGTGACAATATAATTAATTAGCTGATCCTGATATTCTCTACTGGTTTTATTAATTCTGGCTATTAATTTGCAAATTAATTATACTTAATTAGCATCAATCTTAATGATACTTAATTAATTCTAACTAGTAATTCCATCTCATTATGAATGAGATCATCATATATGTAAGGGTGCTAAGCCCACCAACTATCAAAGGTTTAGTCATTCATTCAAATCTCGAGGCTTTTCATCTCTATGTCGTATTCAGCATCTCCACCGTTAACAATACGCGGGACCTACTAAGATGCGATAATCACTTCCGTCCGTTAGAGAATTCCGTTTCTATTCTCAATTCCTCATACATATGCATATATATACTTTGAAAAATTATTTCATATATGGTAAGTGGAGATTGAAATCTCAGAGGTTAGAGAGTTAACATATAGCTCATAAATTTGTACTTAATAATTCAGATAAAGACATGCGACAATATTTTATTATTGTTTGTGGACTTTGTAAAATTCATTCAAACTTTTTTGTTACCGTCAAGATTTTTTCTTAAAATACTTACATTATTTGTTAAGTTTCTGGAGACAAAAATGAAAAGATTATAAACATGATTTGAAAAAAAAAATATTTTAATCGAAATAATTTGTCATAACGTATAAATACAAAGCTTCGACCACTAAATACAAAAATAAAATCGCCACAAATATTTTTGTTAGACGTGATTGATCACCGAAATAAATCTATAATTATTAAAACTATATTTATATTTATATTTAAAAAAATTATAAAATTACAAAAAAAAAAAAAAAAATAGTGGAAGAGGGTAAAAAGGGATTTCTCCCTCCGCGGGGGAGGCCATTGAAATTAAATCTCCCACAAAGGGTCCTTGGATCCTACCACATCAGAAGTGCAGTGAAATCCAAATGAAGTCTTAAACTCATATATATGAGCAAATTTTTATACAATTTAAATTTGAAATTACTCGAATCTAAAATAATTAAGGCTTGAGAAGGGTTCAGGATTGATCTTCAGTCGGCTAAATTTTCACAATGACATAAAATTATATATACTATTATTTTATGACTTCATTAAAATAAAAAGAAGATATGAAGAAAATTCTTCTAACTTGCATTTTATGTCTTTTTCCTTTTCCTTTTTATGAAATTATAAGTACAAAAAAGTTACAATAAAAATTTATTGAAACAAATTAATCAACCAACAAAACAATACACAACTGAATAATTCATACACAGTACTGTGACTTAAACCCAAGGCCTCAAAATGTTAGGTATATTGAGTCCATGTCCCACATTGAGTAATTAACTTGGTTAATCTAAGGGGAGTGTCATCCTACATTGTTTAACTTGGTTAAGTCAAGTAGAGTACTCATCCCACATTGAGTAGTTATGTCAAGCCAATGAGGGTGCTCACCTATAAGTAGGAGTTTTGGCCTTTGAAAGATAACCACTACCACCCCTTGGAAGAAAGGGTCTATACACTTAAGTAGAAGTTGTATTGGGACTCTTTGGATGGTGAGTCAAGTGTGTTGTAAGAAGGTTTGTAGCTTTATCCGTGCAAAAGCTACAAGTGTGTTGTAAGAAAGTTTGTAACTTTATCCGTGCAAAAGCTATAAGTTGAAATTCTTCCTTAGTGAAGTATGCTTATCCTTTTAGGATCGTGGACTACACCTCGAGCTCATGCTTAAACATAATAATCAAAGTGCAGTGGAAGTAAACAAAGAAGCACCCAAAGTACAACAAGATCTTAGGCTTGTGTTTAGTATAGGTTTATAGCATTCAAAACAAATTAAATCACCCATATGATTTAGAAGTTACCTACTTAAGATATCGGAACCTTAAGTTGCAGATCCAAATCGCAAATTGCTCTCGAGTCCAAGATCCAATTCGAACAAGATCACAAGAAACACAATTGTCCTTCCTCTAGAACAAGTCCACACGAACAGCTGATGGATCCTTCTCTAAGGTATGGCGATTCACTTGTGCTAGCAAGTTGATCCTAAGATTACAATCAAAAGATCTATCTATTGTGTTTATCTTCCTAAATCAATCTCACTCAATAAGGAAGAGAAGCAGCAAGAAAAACACCAAGAGGAAGAAGAATTGCAGCAAGCACAAATCTTGCAGGGAGGTGGCGATATCACTATTTTGCTAGGTTAAGGTTCTCTTCTTGAAACCAAACTTTTTCTCAAGTAAAATCAGAATATCTCAAGTAGAATTACAAGCTTAGGTTGCGGCTAGAGCCTCTATATCTGATATATAAGTAGGCACAAACCCTGATCCCTTCTCCCTAAGCTTGGCCGACCCTGTAGCTTGTTGCACAAGATTTTCATTAATCCACTTGGACTTAAACTATTTAATTCTAAGATGGATCAATAGGCCCATTATATTATCTAATAATATTAATGGACCATTAACCTTAATGCCTTAAGTTGGACCAACCATCATTAGTAGACAGTCCTGAATTAGAATAATCACTTTGGACCCATTCTGATTTATCATGCTTATTTATTGGATAGATTAATTTCTAAACGAAAGTAATTTAATTCTCAATTAAATTTCTTTCTCCTCATAAACAATTCATGTCATTAATTTATTAATATCATCTTATGACATTAATCCAATATATCATAGTCATCCGAAATACACCTTGCACATTACAATGTGAAAGTCGACTATACTAGTTTATATAAGACTTTTTTATTCCTCTTATCTCATTAAGACATTGTCTTTAGATTTCTCAAATCTCAATTATGTCTTAACCTTTTTTAATTGAACTTCTTCAATTAAGTCCTCAATAGAGATATTTTATTTCATTAAGTTTTACCTTAATAGAATACCATGTTTAATCCATACCTGTTCTTATGTGTGTGACCCTCTAGGTTCCCAATATGTTGGCAATGAACATAAGTTAATCTCATTAACTTGTTTTCATAGATCATAAGCGGGATCTAGCAACCCATCATGACCACCCAAATATTGTGGAGTCAGCGTGACCTTTTAGAAACCTTTCAGCCAACCTGTTAGTGCAATACAATCATTTCACCATATATCCCGGATAGCGTATGAGCATGGTGTAGTGTCTACTCATGATCAATCCATATTAGTTCTTCGCAACTTTTGATTAACCTTATGAATTTAGAGAAACATCTTTTTTCTAAATCCATCATACTTTGGCCAAAGACTTAATCAAGTTAATTATAGTCAAGAACAAACGAGATATGTCTCTATTATCACAGGGAGTGGTGAATCCTCTCTGGATCACTCATTCATCTTCGTATGGTTCATGTCATACCCAATAACACCTTACCATAAGCATCCTCTTGTTTGGGACCCGTTCGTGATGGAATCTAAGTATGACACTCTCCATATAAGATGACTTGGTATTACAAGTCTGAGGACTAATTTACACGACTGGTACTAAGAGAACATTTATCATAGACATTAGAGTGATATTACCAAATGAAGTTCTCTTGGCGGACCATATTCAGTGAACTTGTTCAACAGACAAGTACCTATATGTTATCCCAGGTATCCCATACTTCAACCTGTATGAGATCGGTTACTTACTTCATAAGTAAGAAGGCTTAACATATACTAGTCTTTGAGCATTGCCAATGCCCCGTCTTAGCAATACGATGACCAGGAATAGTTTGAGGAACAAGGCTTTGATGCATAAGGATCTCATAATTATAACTGTTTATAATTCCTTTGCAAAGCCATTATGTTCCTTGAGCTTCATCCGATTAGTACTTAATAACTCCTTATTATTGTACTAACATGAAGAAAAATCTTGTATCACTATCTTCATAGTGAAGGGTATGCTTTATTGACTGTGTATCTCATACTCAATCTGATTGGCTCTAGGGCATACACCAACAGAACCACGTTAAAAATATTGTATTTTATTTTTTTCTTCTTCCCGAATGCATATTGTGGGTTCTCATGCAATTCCCAACACAAATTTCTTAGGCATCCTCCTTGCTACTAAACTAATACTTCATTGGCCTCTTTCTTTTCTCATTTTAATTATGTGGAAAAATCATAAATTTTAGGAAAAGAATGTAAAAGAATATACAATCAAATAAATTCACTTGTTACACTCGATTATTATACTCAAAATAATTCTGCTATATCACTAAAAAAACCATATATAAATGCATATTTCTTATACTTCAGTGTAATGGAGTATTCATATTTATTTTCCTTGTTCAATTAGGGTAGGCCAAAATATAAAACTTAATAAATTTAATATTATTTTTTAATAAAGATTTTATTAACAAGTGTCTTAAAAACACTCTTTATGGATACTATATATAATAATATTTTCATCAAATCTATTAAAATAATGAAGTTTTCAAATATTATATTTAATACAATATTATATTTATAAATAATATATTAACTAATCTTAAATAGTATCGAATGACACTCATTAACAAAATTCTTTTAATAATAATTAATTTTCAAAATTTCAGTGGGGGAAAATTGCCTCCATTAGCTTACACGTATATCCGTTCTTATATCCAATAATGAGATGGTCCAAACTTAAAGTCGATCGAACCCAAAACTACCCATTTGTCACTTTTATTTATTAGCAAGCAAGACTTGAACTTGAACTAGCCATCATTATCCCTTTTTAATAAACATAAAATCTAAAGTTTGAATTTCCTTTACCCTTTTTTTGAACCTCTTCATATGCACAAAATTTTTTTATTTATCTTTCTTATTTAAATACATTTATCTTTTCTTTTGGTTGAAAAAATCGACATTTGTTAACTAAAAATAGAAATGAACAAGCCAAAAAATAAAATTTGGGTACAATCATTGCACCTTCAAGCTGATGTATTCTTTGTACACGTGGGAAAACGGGCGAGCTAGATCGATTACGGCTCAGTAATGGGCTGGATTCTAGCCGGACCGTGTCGGCCCAACTTGCCAATGTTATGAGTCATTCATGCTTTGCCACATCCCAAATTTCTAAACCCTCAATTCAGCACAGCTCGTGACTCTCACTCAATCATATTATAGGTTGTGCTTGACCTGACTTGGCATATAGTGGGTTTGGACTCAATATTATTTTTCTTTTTTTTCATATATATATTTTTTTCAATTATTAATTTTATAAAAAAGAAATTAATCACATAATTTACGTGATTTGATTTAAAATGTCTATGTCACCAGAAAGGAGAATTCTTTTTTTACTATGAATAAATTTACAGACACAAATTAACTCAAAAGGCAATAATAAATATTACAAATACAAATAACAATTAATATATATCATGGATTATTGTTTTCTTTCAAAGATATATACTTCTTTCGAGTGAAAAGGACTTTTGATCAAATGATGTCGGCTCTCATAACTTAAATAAATAAATATATATATCAATAAGTATATCATAGAAAAAAATATAGAGCCATTACTTATTACTGAACTAATAAAAAAATTAAAGATGTGATGGGTGGGGATAAAAACAAAATGGATCGTGTTATGCTACACCGTGGGTGGGGATAAATTTAAAATTTTAGAATAATTAGTAACCCAATTCAATAAGAAAGAGGAAATTAAAAAAGAAAAATAATTGATTGTAGCTAAACCTACTCATGGTCGAGCCGTGGCTCAAAACTTTTTAAATTTTCTTATTCAGGTCCGGCTCGATTAATTTTATATTAATTTTATAATTAAATTTAAATAAAAATATTTTTTATTATATAAACAATGATTCGGGTAAGATCGGACCGATCCAAATTGAGAAAAGCTCTATCCAAACTATAAGTCGAGTCTATCGAGCCGGATGAACTACTCGATTTTTGAGCAAGTCTAATAATGACCAGTGAGAAGGCTTTCCTTTAGAAAAAACAAAAGATTGACGGTGGAGAGGAAGAAGAAAAAAAACAAAATAAAAAGAAAAGAAAAGGAAGCGGGAGTTGTGAATGCGATGGCCGGTGGCTGGTAGTTGGTGGAGACGTTAAGTACAGGGCGCAACTCAAGTGGGGCTGGAATGGTTAGGGTTGGGAAGAAAAAAAAAATTGGAATGAGTTTATCATATATCTTTCATTCAAAAAAAAGAAACACAAAAGAAATGAATATATAATTAAAATATCCATGTTCTCTATTGATTTCTAAAAAGATAGAATAGCATGAAATAAAATATGTAATTGGTATCTTTGTTTGGGAAATACTCAAAAGGGTAGATCTGAAAATTCTAATTATAAAATCTAAAATTGGAATTCAAGACGAAAGGACTGGAAGTTTATGGAACCGAAAAAAATATTCTTTTGTAATCTAAGGCTCAAAACTTTTAATATATAAATAATATAATTGATGATAACAGATAATACAACTAGTAAAACAGGATAAGATTGTTTCATCATTCATGTAAGTCATCAATATTGTCATATATTTATATTATCATCAATTCAGTTATTGAAAATACAAAACAATCAAATCAAATTATAAAATAAAAAATAGAAAATTAAATAAAAATAATTATGTCTTTTAATATTTTATATAATATTTTTAATAAAAAAGTTATCTATTTACTTTTAAAAAAATCATCCAATCTTCTAAAAAAAAATACCCACTTAAAAAACCTATCAAATTTTCTAAAAAATTACCCATTTAAAAAGATTACCTATTTTTTTATATTTAATTTTTTAAACATAATTTATTTATTTTTTAAAAATATATTTTCACTCACTGAGTGAGTGTCGAGAATTCTAATATATATATATATATATATATAAACTATAATATGACCAGTACCACTCATTATATATGTGAGTGTTTTAAAAAAATAAAAAATTTATGTTTTAAAAGAGAAAAAGAAAATGTAGTAGTTTTTTTAGGGATTGGATAGTTTTTCTTCAAATGTGTTTTATATTTAAAAAATTGAATAATATATATCATTAATTTTACATATATCTATACTATATTAAAAGACTTGATTTAGTTAGTGTTACGAATTAATTAACCGGACATCAATTCAGTCAAAAAAATTATTTAAAAATTTAAAAAATATTAACAATAATATAAAAATAGAGATAGTCATGTCTTTTATATTTAAAAAAGCTACCCACTAATTAATTTTTTTAAACATAATTATTTTTATTCACCTTTTTTTTCCTCATCCACCGCATAGTGGATGTATCATAACTAGTTATTTTTAATATTTTTGGTTTTTTGTCTATTTTCAGTTTGAGATGGTGTCATTTGACTTGTGACACTAATTCAATCAAGAATTTTAAATATAGTATAGATATCAAGTTACACCAATGTAAACTAATTAAGTTTTACAATTTTTTATGATTTTATGTATGATTAATATTTTAATAGATTAATTGTTGAATTTAACAACTCGTACACATCATTTACCTAAAAAATTTCAAGTCAATATGATATTCACATCACGAGAATATATATATTTTTTAATATATTCAACGCTTAAAATTTTTATTATACAATAAAAACTTAAATGGACTCACATACTAAACAATTTTTATTAGGTGACATGCATAATTTGTTAACTCAAAATTTGACATGCATACTTTGTTAGCAATTTTTATTAGGTGGACTCACATATTAAACAATTGTACAAGATATGCTCTCTTGTTATAAAGCCCAGTTAATAAGTGATCCAATAAGGTTAATAATTAAATGAGCTAATAGAGATATCAATATTAAGGTATGAGTCTAATTATGTGTAGAAACCCAAAAAACTTCAGTTATGATTGATGGGGCTATAACTGATGGCTTAACCACCCTACAGTTACAAAAAAGGTTATGTTCCCTGAGCTAGATAACATAACGCATTCTTCTTTTTCCCCATCGGTGAGAAAGAAATCATAATGTATTATCTAGGCTTTGAAGATTATATCCTACCCAATCTTTGATTTGGGAAATAATTCTACGTTTGATGCTTACAATGGATTGAGGTAAGTCTTTTTGTTGATCTTTCATTCTAGTTTCATTCTCTAATGAATGTACAAATTGATCTTGGCTTTTATAATTTGAATTCAATGCATGATATTGTGATGAACAAGTTCTTCAATCATGTGAATTCCAACAAGTGGTATCAGAGCCTTGGTTTGTTAGATCATTAGAAATGATTTAAGATAATTTTCTGCCATTAAGGAATTGTTATAGGTAGATCTTTAAGCATATTTTATATATTTTCTGCCATTAAAAATCACTAAAGGGTAGAGATTTCATTGTGTATTTTTTGCCATAAATCATTCTGTTTTATGATGTTTTGAAAATATTTGAAGGATATGTTTATCATAAAATTGAGTTATTATGTTTTAAGGATGATAAATTTGTGATTTGGAGGATGAAAATCGAACCATTTGGTTTTAAGGGGCAATTTTCAATCTCTGAAAATCACAAAATCTGGAATTAGGGTTTAATGTCGTGGCATGGCATTCTTGATGTCGTAGAATAGAGCTTTCGGGAAAATGGCTCACTGCAACAATGCCGCAGTATCATTTTTCAATGCCGCGGCATCAAGGCTTCAGGCATAAAGGCCGAGGCATCATTTTTCGATGCCGCAGCATCAACGTCTCGGAAACAAGAGTCAAGGCATCAATGCCTCGGCATCGGTTTATCAATGTCGCAGCATCAACGCCACGGCCACTAAGGCAGATTGCCCAATGCCGTGATGCCAAGCAATTCAGAGAGAAATTTATTTTCATTAATTATTTTCTCGCACTAATATGCTTATTATGTTAGAATTGATTAAATTGAACTAATATGTTGCCAAAGTAACCACTATTAGGTAAAATTCATCAATTTTGAATAAGTAAGCATGCTTTATCAATGCGTAATAATTCGCCCAAAGGAAAGTTATTTTGGCCGGATAATGGATAGCCCTGAATATGTGATATATTTTTGTTTACCATGCTTGCATTATGTCGGTCCAAAGAAAGACATGATGTTTGGTCGGATTATTTATCAATATTCATATACTATGTTTAAGAGTACCACTTACAAATTGTTGTTTCTGTCCATGCGTAATAATCGGTCCAAGGGAAGGTTATTTTGGCCGGATAATGGATAGTCCTGAATATGTGATTTATTTTGGTTTACCATACTTGCATTATGTTGGTCCAAAGAAAGGCATGATGTTAGGCCGAATTAGTTATCAATATTCATATACTATGTTTAAGAGTACCACTTACAAATTGTTGTTTCTGTCCAAAGATAAAATAGCAATGTTGTGTTAGGCATCTTGAGATGGGCCCACCCACATGTGTATGTTTTAATATGTGTTTAGTTATCATGTATACATGTCTTGAATAAATGATTGACTTTGAGTATTATTTGTTTTCTTTATATTATCTTCAATATCTGCCAACATGAACAACATCTCTGTGCTTAACGGCACAAACTTCAAGAAATGGAAGGAGCACGTTATGATTGTGCTTGATTGCATGGATCTTAACTATGCATTAAGATTTGATCGCCTTGCAGATCTGACCAGTGAAAGCACTGATGCTCAGAAAGCCGCATACGAGAAGTGGAAGCGATCAAACCGCATGAGTCTTATGATCATGCAACATTCTATTCCGAAAACCATAAGGGGCGGAATATCTAAGGAAAATGCCAAAAGTTTCCTGAAGCAAATCGTAGACCGATTCACTCCTAGTGAAAAGGTCGAAACAAGTACTATTCTCAGTAAACTTGTTTCAATGCGGTATAAGGGTAAGGGAAACATAAGGGAGTACATCATGGAGATGCCCAATCTTGTGACAAGACTGAGGGACTTAAAGCTTGATTTTTCGGAAGACATACTTGTCCACCTAGTCTTGATCTTCCTTCCTACACAATTCAGTCAATTCAAAATATCCTATAATACCCAAAAGGAAAAATGAACTCTAAATGAGCTTATAGCTCAATGTGTGCAAGAAGAGGAGAGACTGAAACAAGAAAGGGTTGAAAGTGCTTATTTGGCAACAGATTCCCATGATAAGGGCGCCAACAAGAAGTGAAAAAGGAATAAGGGTAAGAAAACTGCAGACCCTGAAACATCACAGCATAAAGATCAAAAGAAACAGGATACGGTTATCTCCTGTTTCTTTTGCAAGAAAGCTGGCCACCTTAAGAAAGAATGTTCCAAGTACGCCGCATGGCGTGTAAAGAAAGGTAAACTTCTCAACTTTGTTTGTTCAGAAGTTAATTTGGCTTTAGTACCTAGTGACACTTGGTGGATAGATACAGGTGCAACTACTAACATAAGTGTCACAATGCAGGATTGTTTAAGAAGCCGAGTGCTAGTGGATGCTGAAAGATACATCTATGTGGGAAATGGCAACAAGGCTGCTGTGGAGGCAATTGGTGTCTTTAGGATTCAATTAAGTTATGGTTTTAGTTTGGATTTAGAAGAAACTTTCGTTGTGCCTTCATTTAGACAAAATTTAATTTCTGTTTCTTGTTTGGACAAATCAGGATACTCTTGTTCTTTTGGAAATGGAATTTTAAATGTTTCTTTGAATTCAAATGTTAATGGTACCGACACTTTAATTGATAAATTGTATAAATTGAACACCATAACCTCCAATGATAATGAAAACTTGCATTCAAGTAATTTGGGTACTAAACGTAGATTAACAAATAAGAATTCATCAATGTTATGGCATAAGCGATTAGGTCACATCTCTAAAGAGAGAATTCAAAAGCTTGTGTCAGAAGGAATTCTTGATTCCCTTGATTTATCAAATCTTAAAATCTGTATAGAATGCATAAAGGGAAAACAAACGAACATAAAGAAAACAAGTGCCTACAAGAGTAGTGAACCTTTAGAGTTGATACATATGGGCATCTGTGGTCCATTCTCGAAGGCATCATGGAATGGACAACAATATTTTATCAGCTTTATAGATGACTACTCTCGCTATGATTATCTGTATTTAATTCATGAGAAGTCACAGTCATTGGACATGTTCAAGAATTTCAAAGCTGAAGTTGAAAATCAATTAGGCAAGAAGATTAAAGCTGTCAAATCTGACCATGGAAGAGAATATTATGGTAGATATGACGGATCAGGAGAACAGCATCCAGGGCCTTTCGCCAAGTATTTGATAGACTGCGGAATCGCACCTCAGTACACCATGCGTGGAACCCCTAGACAAAATGGTGTAGCTGAGATACAAAACCGAACTATTAAGGACATGGTGAGAAGTATGATCAGTCATTCTTCTCTACCAAAATCACTTTGGGGACAGACAATAAATACTGTAGTTTACATTATGAACCGAGTTCCGAGCAAAGCAGTAACTAAACCCCATACGAGCTGTGGACAGGCAAGAAGCCTAGTATTAGGCACTTGCATGTCTGGGGATGTCCAGCTGAAGCTAGGCCTTACAGGCCTAACAAGAAGAAACTGGACTCAAGAACTGTAAGTTGCTATTTTGTGGGTTACTCGAAAAGATCGAGGGGTTTCAAGTTTTATATGATCCCTCAAACAGGCCCTTTTTCGAAACAGGGAACGCCAAATTCATTGAGAATGTTGATTACGATGGGAGTAATCAAAGGGAAAGTATTGTGTTTGAAGAGGATTGTGTCAAAAATCCCACTACAGTTACAGTTGATAGTGATCAGGTAACCATTCCTGACATTATTCAATCTGTAAATCAGAACAATACAATTATACCTATCATGACTCTTGTTGCAATTCAGGAACCACCTCCCATTCAAGTACAAGAACCGCATCTGGCTCCAAAAGTGACTCCTAGGGAGATTCCTGATCAACAACCTCAATATGAAGAGCCTATAAAGAGATCCACAAAAGAAAGGAGAAAGACAATTTCAGATGACTATGTTGTCTATCTCCATGAACATGAATTTAACTTGATTGGAAAAAGATCCTACATTATTCAGTCAAGTCAAATCATGTCCAAATTCTGAAAAATGGATCGAAGCCATGAAAGATGAGTTGAAATATATGGACGACAATGGCGTTTGGGATCTTGTCGAGCTACCACAAGGAGCGAAACCAATTGGTTGTAAATGGATTTACAAAACCAAACGGGATTCAAATGGTAACATCGAAAGATATAAAGCGCGCCTAGTTGCCAAAGGATTCACTCAGAACGAAGGCATTGAATTCAAAGAGACTTTTTCTCCGGTTTCGATGAAAGATTCTCCAAGAATCATCATGGCACTTATAGCTCATCATGACTTAGAGCTACATCAAATAGACGTAAAGATAGCGTTTCTCAATGGAGACATTGATGAAACTATATACACGGTGCAACCAGAGAACTTTGAGTCCAAGGATTCAAAGCACCTTATATGTAAATTCAAGAAGTCCATTTATGGCTTAAAGCAGGCGTCCCGCTAGTGGTACCGAAAATTTGATTAGGTGATAACCTCTTTCGATTTTAAAGAAAACACCATTTATCAGTGCATATATCTCAAGGTCAGTGGGAGAAAATTTATTATCCTGGTGCTATATGTAGATGATATTCTACTAGCAAGCAGCAATATAGGACTATTGCATGACACCAAGAAATTTCTATCAAGTAAATTTGAAATGAAAGATCTTGGTAATGCATTTTTTGTTCTGGGTATACAGATAGATCGAGATCGTTCTAAAGGTATACTTGGACTATCACAGAAGGCCTATATTGATAAAGTGCTTAGTCGTTTTGGCATACAGAATTGTGCACCAGGAGACACACCAGTGGAAAAAGGGTGATAAATTTAGTTTGCTCCAATGTCCAAGGATGGACCTAGAGAAAAAAGAAATGGAGAAAATCCTATATGCATCAATAGTTGGGAGTCTCATGTATGCACAAGTGTGTATGCGTCCGGACATAGCATACATAGTGGGGATGTTGGGTAAATATTTGACCAACCCAAGAATGGATCATTGGAAAGCGGTAAAACGAGTTATAAGATATCTATAGAGAACAAAGGATTACAAGCTCACTTTTCGGAGATAGGATCATTTAGAGATCGTAGGATACTTCGATTTAGATTTTGCTGGATGCGTTGATAGCAAGAGATCCACATCAGGCTATGTCTTCATGATGGCTCGATGAGCTATTTCTTAGAAAAGTGTCAAACAGACACTTGTAGCTTCTTCTACCATGGAGGCTGAATTTGTAGCTTGCTATGAAGCGTCAAACAAGGAATATGGCTGCGAAATTTTATCACCGGATTGCAAGTGGTCGATGGAATTGAAAGACCACTAAGGATAAATTGTTATAACAAGGCCGCTAAGTTGTATTCAAAGAACAACAGGAGTTTGTCAAAGTCGAAGCACATCGACATCAAGTATCTTGTTGTAAAAGAAAGAGTTCAGAGTCTACAAGTGTCAATAGAGCACATTAGTACAAACTCTATGATTGCAGACCCATTCACCAAAGGTTTACAACCTAAGGTGTTTCATGAGCATGTTGCTCACATGGATGTTATTGGACTTGATGATATACTTGTCTAGTGAGAGTTTGTTATTGTGCTTTTGACATGTTTATATTTATGTTCTGTATAGACTTGAGTTTTATGGTATGAATGAATTTCATGATTGACTGAATACTCTGATATAAAGATGTTTGATTTCTACTATGGTTTTACATATGGTATTAGAAAGTGTTTGGACTCTTGGAGTCATAAAGTAGGACTAGTTGGAAATAGGTATGAATGAGATCACATTACATGTAATTTCCATGCTACACATCCATACTTGATTTATGTCGTTAATTATATTTATATTGTGACCATTGATGGGATTAGTTACGAATATATGTGACGATAGCCGCTTTGATCCTATATGAATGTAATTAATGGACTAGATTGTTTCTGGATATTTCAAAGTTAGGATAGCGAAATATTGTGCACACTAAAGTATTACTCTTGTACAATTTTATCTAGGCTTGAAAGGTTATATGATAACATAACACATTCTTTTTCTTCCCCATCGGTGAGAAACAAATCATAACGTATTATCTAAGCTTGAAAGATTATATTCTACCCAATCTTTGATTTGGAAATAATTCTACATTTGATTCTTACAATGGATTCAGGTAGTCTTTTTGTTAATCTTTTATTCTAGTTTCATTCTCTATTGCATTTACAAATTGATCTTGGTTTTTATGATTTGAATTCAATGCATGATATTGTGATGAATAAATTTTTGAATCATGTGAATTCCAACATAATTTATATGAATAAAATATAAAATTAAATAATTCTATTAATAAAATATACATCATATAAAAGAAAATTAAAAATAATTAATATAAAAAAATACATTCCAACATTTGATTCATTTCGGTGCATGGCTTTCAGACTAAAAAATAATGGTCGGAATAACGTCCCACCTTTCCCAAATTTAAAAAAAAAGGAAAGAAAATAGATAGAGAAAAGACGAAGTTGAAGATCCTACTCTAAACTTTATAAGGAGATAAAGACATCTATCTATATTCTATAGGAGGTCAAACCCCATCTAAGTTTATCCCTGAAATTTAAGAAGTTTGAAAAAAAATCAGAAAAAAATAAAAAGAAAAAAAATTGCCCATACCATGCATGACATAGGATTAATGACAGACCTTGCTGTGCAGCTGCAGACCACGTAAACACGTGTTTAATAATGATAGGCTGTCAATTTAGTGTTTACTGCAATAAATAAAGTTCGTGCTTATAAATTAAGACAATAATAATACAAGAATGCTCTCAGACTGATCAAAGGGGCCAAACCAAAAGATGAAAATGGATGATTTGACAAGGAATGGAAGTGTGGATTGGCTTGAGTTAGGCGTTGGTAAGGCAGCATTAGCATATTTGGTGTGGGAAGATCTGAGTGTTTCCCTGAGGAATCCTAGTTCAAAGAAACTGCTGAATACTCTCAGTGGCTTTGCTCAACCTGATAGAATTATGGCTATAATGGGTCCTTCTGGATCTGGCAAATCCACCTTACTTGATGCATTGGCTGGTATGTTTCATGGTTCAACTTTCAACTCTCTCTTTGCGACCGTTATTTCTTTGATCCCATCATATTCTTTTTTAATCATAACTCTCCTAAAATCGAATCTGTGAGATCAAAACTCTGTGATTCTTTTCTTGATATTCCTCAGGTTATACTTGTTTAACATTTTAGAAAAACTAATAAGAGAGTAAAAGGAATAGATATAGGTTTGGACTTTGGAGGTTGAGTGTATGTGAAAGTGTCTATATATAAGTTTACTTGCACCCTATACCCTTGAATGCATGCCTATATTGTTATTAGACTTATACCACCGATGAAGTCCAAGAATGCATGGAACAGTACTCTTCAGTTCATTTTTAGCTATAAAACCAACACGGGCGGATCAAGGGGGCCGGCAAGGGTCTTAACTCCCTTTGGTTCCTCCAAATTTTTTAGGTTTTTAACAATTAGCTAACTTCCAAAAATTTATATTTTAATCATGTTTTATCTCGATCTCTCATCATAAAATTTTTGGCTCTGTCCCTGAAGACCGGTTACTTTCTCTATCTTTTTTTACCCATCTTTCTTATTTAGGATGAGTCAAAATTATATAATTTTATCTCTCTAAACACTTAATCCTTATCAATAATGTTTTAATTTTACATTTATTTTTCATTAATTTTCACTTCAATGGTTCAAGATAACATGCAATTATACAAAATTAAAGAGACAAGGCTCGGCTCTGGTTGATTATTTTTTAATACATGCATGCCTCCAAGTTCCACACTTTTATTAAAAACATGAGTAAATTATAAAATTACATTTGGTTAGAGGCCAAATAAATTTGTCTTTTAAGGTTTAAATTAAAATTGACAGTTTACTATCATATCATGTGATTTCTTCCGTTAATTTTCAAGTCATCACTATTAGTAATATAAATTTGTCTTTGGATACGACATTTTTGTCCGGACCTAATCTGATCCATTTTACTATTATTAATATAAACTTTTAAGATGAATCAATATTTTTTTAAGAGTGATCAATCATTTTTTAATAAGGATATCGATCTTTTTTTAAGAAAAATCAATTATTTTTTTAATTTAAGTAGTGCTTTTTACATAGTTGGATCAAGCTTGGGCAAAATTTTTTGCGTATATTTCGAGTTTGATTGAATCTAAATAGTCATATTGCTTATTAATATGAATCTAAGCTCAATTTAAATTCAACCCGATCTAATCCATAAACAAATCTAGTTAGATAATTTTTATAAACTTTAGTCTTCATATATATATATATATATATATATATATATTTATCCCGTCCTTAATCACATGGTGAGTTTTTTGTAATTTACAATTAAAACATTGGGAATAAATCCAAATGTACTATTCTATTTAGGATGATGGTGTATTGAATCTCACTTAATTTAAATGATGTCATCTTATCATTATATTTTTTTTAGCTGATTAAAAAATATCAAAATTTGAATTTTTTAAAAACATTTCTTCACACGATATTCTTTTTATGGTTAGCTTTCTATCATTTTCATATAAATTAAAAAATAGAGTCCGTTTTCTATACACTATTCATGAAATTTTTAAATTTCGCAAGCGAAATTAAGAAATTGACAAGTGTTTTTTTTTTTGTTATATTGGTTTTTTTAATTATTTTTAATATATTCGATAGGAATCTGTGTAAACTTGGTGAAATTTAACAAGTCTACTGACGATGAATGAGATCATTTTTTCTAAAAGAATATATGAATTATTATTTTATATTCGTCAGTGAATTTTGTAAATTTTAAACGAAGTTAAAATTAGACATCTTGAATGATCAGACTACCCATCCAGCTCGAATCGGGCCTTGTTTGAAACATGATATTTTAGGTCCGGGTCTAGTCCGAATTACTATATAATCAATAAAAATTATTTTTGTTTCAATTTAATTATGAAAATATATAAATATTTATATATCAATAAGTTACAACCCTTTAACCTAAGAGTTTATAATAGATGCATTAACAGTGTATAAATCTATATACTGTCAGTGAATCAGATTATGCCATTTTATTAATATTTTTAAACATAAATACAAATAACTTTATTTTTTATGAGATAGCATCATTTAATTCACTGATAATATATAAATTTATACAATATCAATGCATTAAATATAAACTTATAACCTAAAAGGGTGAAATTTCAAAACTTCAGCAATCCTGAATATTACTTTTTTTTGTTTTTCAAAATGTAAATAAGGTAAATTGGTAACTTAAGCCAATACACCATCTGCTTCAATTTCATTATCACACCCCAACGGTCGGAAAGCATTTAATTTATGATGGAACAATGACCCATACAACGTGACTGTCAATGCTGAATCTGAACAGTACATCAGCAGTTCAACACCGAAATGGGTTCACGCCAAAATCCTAACATCCCAAGCCCTAATGAGTCCATTTAAATCCGTTTATATTAATAAAAAAAAATTTTAAAAATTTAAAAATATATTATATTTATTTATTTTTAAAATTTTTATTTTTTATTAAATTTTAAAACATAAATAATTTAACATATATTTTAATATTTATACTATAATATTATATATATTTATTATTTACATGATATAAATTACATAAATATATAAATAAAAATGGATCGGGTCGAGTCGAGTCGGATTTGAGCCTTAAATGTTAGAGTCAAGACTCGATTTTTTTTCAAACGAACCGCATTTTTTTTTATCCAAATTTGAACTTAATATCAAATATCGAATCAATCTTCAAATTTAAATAAATAATTCGATTTTTAAATAGAATTAGTTCTAGCACTATTATTATTTTTTTCCGTTTTTAGGAATTTATTTTTTTCCGCTTTTAGGAATTTATATCAGCCATAGACAACTCATAGGCTTAGCTAGTTGCACATTTAAAACTCATAATTGCTTTGAAACCGACACACGTGGCAATTGAAATAGCGGCAACCGGACAAACTCGAGCGAATTTCCATCCATATATTTTTCCATTCATAATATTTTGGATTTGAACTATTTTGGTTTCAAGCAAATTTGAGTTCGTATTATTTTGAATTCAGTTTGTTTCGTGATTGCGTCGCCGTAAGTTCATAACACTCAAATGTAAATCATTTTTTTTATTTGAATCGTTTTAGGTTAGATTTATTACAAGTAAAATAAATATAAAAAAAAAAAATCAAATTTTACAAGTTTAGAATATGATTGATCTCATGTTTAGATCATCTCAATTTTAATTTATTTTGAATTTGAATTATTTTAAATTTAAAATATTTTAACTTAAAATATTTTTTATTTGAATTCGATCTTTTGAATTTTTTAATCAATTCGTATCATATCAAGTTTGATCTGATACTAATTTGAACTATTGTTCGGTTTCAATCAAATTTTGTCAAATTTAACAATTAATGAGCTACAAATTTAAAAATAAGTGCAAGTAAGACCAAAACTTAACAAATTTTGGTATCCAGCTTTAGGAAAAAGTAATTCTTAGCAAAACCAATGTAAGTAATCAATAAATACATATATATATATATATTGAAAAAAATAAAAAAAATATGTTAATTCTAAAAGTGAAATCCATCAATTTATGGATAAGTCAATTAATTTATGAACTAAATGGGTAAATTCCATTCATAGTCCAAAACCTTTTATTTTGGTTCCACTTTTGTCCTCAACTTTTCAATTGTTCAATTTGGATTCCTAACTTTTTTAAATAAATTTTTTTTTGGTCCTTGCTTAATATAATTCTTTTAACATTAATATAATATTCATGTTGTAACTTACATGGCATGCCACATGGATATTTTTCTCAAATATCAATTAAAAATTGTGAAAAAAATACCAAAATGAAACCGTTTTAAAAGGTTAAGAACTCAAATGAAATAATACGAAAGTTAAAGAATAAAGTGAAATAAGAATAAAAAATTAAGAATATTAAAATTAAATCAGTAAAATAATTATTGCCGTATCATGTGTAACAAAAGACTTAGAATTTTATTGAAAATCCTTATAAGTTTAAATTAAAATGATTAATTTCATTTTAGCTAGAAGCTTTGGATTTTATTATTATGTTAAATAAATAGATTAGGTTAAATTAGCTAAAAAATTTAAACTAGTACAGCGGTACCATGAATTTAACAAACTATGGATTTTTATTTTTTGGCTATCAGTATCACAAATGCTTTTAGATAATATAAGTTTTAATCCCTCTTTCAAGTGGAAGTCTATAGAATTTTATACTATGTTACGAGCATTTCCACTCCTTGTTGGGATCAGAGTGAGGAGAAAATATGAAGTTTATCATTTATGGGATACTTCATTCATCATTTGTTGGATATGAAATGTAGATCAATTAAACTTAGTAATTTTGAATACGGTATAAAAACACTAAGAATATAATATTTTTAATAAACATAAAAATAATATAATAAAAAAAATATGATAAATTTAATACACGTATTATATTCATGTTTAAAATTTTAATATATTTAATAATTTATGTTTTTTTATTTATTTTACACAAAAAAAATACAAAACATAACACACATGCACAAAACTGTCATGTCTAAATCTGATACAAAAGTTCAAGTTCCATCATTACTAACAACATTTCATGATATATATATATTTTTCATCTTTAACTTTTTTTTTTTTGTATAAGTAACTTTTTGCCTTTGTTCCTGGCAGACAGACTCTCATCAAATGTTATAATGTCCGGAAGGGTACTATTCAGTGGGAAGAGGAGAAGCATAGGATGCAGAGATATTGTAAGTACAAAGAAACAACCCTTTTTAATCATTTTTGCTAGGGGTAGTGAAAACACTTGCATGAAATTAATTTCTCATGAAAAAAGTTCATAATTAAATCTGCTCAAACATTGGGAACTACAATAAATAAAAAAGTTAAGATGAGATTAATGTTGAGTGATCAATAATTTTAACACATCAGTACATAACTTATTGAACCATACATGTTCTTATTCATCAAAGTTAAATGTTTGGTAACTTTTTATCTGATTGTTTTTGTGTTTTTTGACATGTTTTCCCAAGTCTTATGCGACTCAAGAAGATGTTTTTTTGGGAACTCTAACTGTCAGAGAAACCCTGACTTACTCAGCCCATTTGAGGCTTCCTACAACTCTGACAAAAGAAGAGATTGATAACATTGTTGAACATACAATAGACAAGATGGGTCTTCAAGACTGTGCTGACAGGAAGATTGGAAACTGGCATTTGAGGGGCATAAGCGGTGGAGAAAAAAGAAGACTAAGCATCAGTGTCGAGATTTTAACACAACCCAAAGTCTTGTTTCTTGATGAACCGACTAGTGGACTTGACAGTGCTTCAGCTCTCTTTGTGATTCAAGTTCTGAGGAACATAGCTCATGATGGAAAGATTGTTGTTTGCTCCATTCATCATCCAAGCATCGATGTGTTCAACCTGTTTGATGATTTGTATCTGCTTTCAGGTGGAGAAACAGTTTACTTTGGAGAGGCTCAAAAGGCTGTCAAGGTCAGAAAATTCCTCAGAGTAACAAAGTTGTTCATGCAATTCCTGTTTGATTTTGACTTTTATTTTTTATTTTTTATTTACTGCAGTTCTTTGCTGATGCTGGATTCCCTTGTCCAACAAGAAGAAACCCTCCAGATCACTTCCTTAGATGTACTAATTCAGATTTTGACAAAATCATAGCCATTCTAATGCAGACTAGGAAAAATTTTGTAAGTTTACAGAAATATTAATTCTGTTCCTCATAAGACAAACTTCTTTTAGCAAGAGATACATGATTACATTTCATTTGTTTTTCTGCAGGAAATGATGCCGTTGTCATCAGGCTCTTCGACCAATATGACAACCACAGAGATCAAAGCAAGGCTTGTAGAGAAATATAAGGGTTCTGACAATGCAAGAAATGCAAGAAAAATGATTCAAGAAATCGCTCTCATTGTATGCAATTTAACCAACAATTCACTAAATATTCAAATCTTCTATATATAGTTGGTTTTCTCTTTTTGGATTTTCCTCTCCTCAATTTGACTGAAATTAACTTGGAAGAGTGATCACAAGTTGACAACCTTGCAGGATGAAGAAAATTGTAGTGAATCAAATACAAGTAATCCTCCTGGCTGGTTGAAGCAGCTGTGTATATTGACTCGTCGATCTAGCCTAAACATCTGTAGAGATATAGGGTACTACTGGCTAAGAATTGTGTTCTATATTTTAGTATCAGTAAGTGCTGGCAGTTTCTTTTTCAACATTGGGACGAGCAACTATGCCATCTTTTTGAGAGGAAAGTTTGATGGATTCATCTATGGTCTCATGATCGTCTTATCTATTGGTGGCTTGCCTTTCTTCACAGAGGAAATAAAGGTAAATTTCATCTTAATAAGAATTTGCTGAATATTTTTTTCTTTTTTTTGGTACAAAGAGGTCACAGTCTAGAGATAAGAGAAAGGGTTGCAGATGTTAAGATTCAAATCTCAAATCTGCTGAATGCCGATGACTGCATGAATTAACTAAGCTAAGCTCCGGGTTCTTGCTGAATCTCTTTTATCAACCCTTGACTGTGAATTTTACTCCCTGAAAAACCAGGTGTTTCGCCGCGAAAGATTTGGAGGGCATTACGGAGAGGCTGTGTACGTCCTATCAAACTTTATCTCGTCGTTACCTTTCGTGGCTGCAATTTCTATCAGTTCAGGAACTATACTATACTTCATGGTAAACTTGCATCGAGGGTTCTCTCGGTACTGGTATCTCTGTATCAATCTCTTCTGCTGCATTGCTGCAACAGAAACCTCCACGCTTATTGTTTCGATACTGGTACCAAACCTCTTGATGGCCATAGGAGCTTCAGCTGGTCTGAACGTAAGTCCAAAACTACTCACTGGACTTGACTTAATCTGGTTTCAAGAAAAAAAGCACATTGTGGTCTAATTAAAATGGACGTGTGGATGTAGGTAATAATGATGATGCCGTCTGTTATCTTTCGAAGGCCCGTTGATCTTCCCAGGATCTTTTGGTACTACCCTATGTACTACATCAGTTATGCAAAATGGGCAGTAGAGGTAAGAAATCAACCTGACTCAAGTTAAATGTTTCCTGGGCATCCTAAATTGAAGTTCACCTGCATTTAGAGGTGCTCATGAGCCGAGTCGAGATCCGAAAATTTTTCAACATCTTTTTTCAGATCCGATTCTGGACGGGCCCGAGCCGGTCCACGGGCCTGTGAACACTGTTCATCTCATTTAAAAAATATTTTTTTATTTATATTTTTATATTTTTATAATTAAAATTAAATAAAATAATATTATTTTAATACTTGAAACACTGTTCCGGACGGGCTGCCCGACTCGTGAGCAGGTCTACCTACATTGGACGTCCCTAGAAAAGTGTGGAAAAGTGTTTTGAGCCCTCAAATCCTGATATACTTCCCATGTTATTTAAGGGAAACTGGAAAACTTCAATCTACTCTTCAATATTTCTGTTGCAAAGATTGAAGTTCAGTCAAAACTTGAGTTCTAAGCCTTGAGTAATAACTGTTTTATTGAAACTTATGACTATGACTTCCTTCTATTCCAGTCCAGTCCTTGACTTTTGCAGCTTCCGGATCTTTCACCTTTTAAAAGGTCTAATATTTCCTCTTCCCCCTCCTTCCAAACAACCCTAAGCTGTCAGTCAAGCAACCCTATCCACGGGATTCTTTTTTTTCTCATATATCAACTAAGATCTCGTTTAGCATTGTTTCTAGCACAGTTTTTGAGGTAAAAAACTGTTTTTCACAGCAAACGTAATGCTAAATAGGTAAAAAAAAAAATTGTTTCTGCTATTGAAACCATGGTTTGAAAAACCAAACCAAAAAATATAGCTTTTAAGCTTTAAAAGCTAGCTTTTGGATAAAATAACTTTATTATCCTCACATCTCTACACTTTTATTATTTTAAATATATCTTTTTTTGACATTTCAATTTGCTACAATACTTTTTCACAACAATGCTAAACATTTAAAAGTTTTTAAACCACAATTTTTCACCACACTTTATAAACACACTTTTTCCAACCCTAGTTTTTTTTCAACCCAAGCTTTTTCCAACAGCAATGCTTGGGCTTTGAGAGTCATTGTGACCTTTGCTACCCTCGACTATGGTAATTTACATTTTGGATCACTAAATTTAGTATCAATTTTTAGGTCACAAACATTTAATTTTATCAAATTACATCACTAAACTTTTATTATTAATAAATTAAGTCACTTATACTAATACCGTTAATTAATTCTAACGAAAAAACAGACTCAACGTGATTTTTTTTTTTACCTAAAGTACCAGTTAAATCAGTTTTTCTTTAAGAATTACTCAACGGAATTAGCATAAGTAACCTAATTTTTTAATAATAGAAGTACAATGATGTAATTTAAAATTAAAAATTTGTGATCTACATGAAAATTGATGTTAAGTTCAGTGATTCAAAATGTAAATTATCCCCTCGATTGCATAAACCATTGTTTTCTTTCCATTTTAACAAGGAACTCCTCTTGCTTTCCTGGAGACTTAAGAAGTCAATACTCAACTCAGCCAAGTATCTGAAAAGTTCGGGGTTTCAAAGCAGGGAACATACCTACTTACTAAGTCTAAACTTGGGAAAATTTTCTTTCATCTAAAAGAAAGTTTGGGGGTCTAACAAAGTTTGATGCAGGGTCAATACAAGAATGATATGATTGGGCTTGAATTTGATCCTCCGGTGCCTGGAGAGCCGAAGCTTAAGGGGGAGATGATCCTTCAGAATACATTTGGAATTCAGCTTCATCATTCCAAGTGGTGGGACTTGGCAACACTTGCCTGTCTATTAGCTGTTTTCAGGATACTCTTTTACATTGTTCTAAGGTACAAGGAGAGAACATCATCTGTATTGCACAGGTTTTTTTGCCACAACTATCCAACATCCCTTTAGAACATTTCATTGAGGGTAGTAAATCACCTTGGTGAAGAGACACTAACCTTATTCATCAGGGAGGAAGTGAAACATCTCCAAAGGAGTATCAGACAAAGATGGAAAATCAGTGCCAATCAGAATTCATAGTAGCCAATGCAATGTAATTATTTTCATGAATTTATATTTCTTGTGTTATAAATTTTATTTCTGTATTGAGACATACAAAAAGCCTACTTGAAATCAGATATACAATATCAATCATCATGAATGACATGAAATATATGCTTAACAAATCGATAATGCCAATACCATTGGAGTCTAGAAAGCTCTACAATCGGCAAATCCAAAGGAGAGCCTCTCTCAAAGGTGGGCTTATATATATCTCATTAGTATATATTCCCATTAGCCAGGAGTTCCCCCCCCCCCCCTAACAAGGTCATTTTTATAAGCTTAGCTTATGAAAGTAGACCAGTGTTGTCAAAGCGTGCGTCTTGGAACCTCTACGCCTTGCGCTAAATAACAAAAGGGTTCCAAGCCTTGCGCTAAATAACAAAAGTGCCTAAGATCCTTTCGAGCGAGGCTTGTTTGATCAGGCGCATGCCTGGTATGCCTAGGCACGCTTTTTTGTGAAGCGATATGCTTAAAAAAAACCCGTCTGATTGAAGTTCTTTTTAAATTCTTTTATTTTAATTTCTTTTATTTTAATTTTTTTTCATTAGATGTACCTTTAGTAGTAAGAAAAGGGATCAAACTCTCTACTTCTCAATATTTGAGTATTCAACAACAGACATGAGACCATAAGAAAATCATGCATATTGGGCAACAACAAAAATTGCATGTTTTGTGGACCAGAGTTTATTATCATAATTATATATCTTAAGCTTATTATATATATATATATATATATATATATATATATATATTGCGTCTTACTTCACTCAGGCGAGCACTTTTTTTGTGCCTTGCACCTAAGGTAATATAAAGGTTCTAGCACTTAGAGTGCGCTTGGCGCCTTTGACAACATTGAAGTAGACAGCTTTATTTCAGTCAACATCATATAAAGAGAACATGAAAAGGCCTGGTCACACTTCAATGAAAATGTTGGGACGATTATGATTTAACAGATTGGGCAAGTAATAGAAAAGTCATTTCTCATACAGCCATTTCTGGTCTCGATATGAGGTAGCTTAAAAGAGCAATAGGAGATTGTATAAATCAGAAATCAATCCAATTTTCTCGAGGAGTGATGCAAGTTGTGAAAGGAACAAAGATTTTCCATGTCTATCGATGAAATTCTAACCAAATGCACAAACCTGTGTCAGAAAGAATATATATATTTCATCGAAAAGGTTTGAATACAGAATGGCTGCCAATTATTCTAGTCAGCATCATGTAGTCAACCTTGTAAACCGTTCATAAACGAAAATACCAAATATACAGATTGATCACAAGATTGGAACAAAAAACTATAATGCATTGGCAACTCTCATGTGTAATCTACAGTGTAGTTGATCGATACAAGATATCATTTTAAAGTTGAAGGCATTATTCAACTAACTTTTCAGAAGGAACAAAACTGAATCACAAAATGATAATAGCCAAGAAAGTACCAGAATACTCTCATTTATTTGCTTCAATGAATTCTTTGTACTCTCTCTTCATTTTGACCCCTGATACAGTCCTGCATAACCAGAAGAAAAGAATTGGTGGCAGGCAAGAACTAACAACCTTGGACATTATAACTTTTATCTGTGACTGCATATCTTTTGCAACAAGCCTAATCATCAATGAACTATATAACAAGTTCGTTTTGCATATACGTGAAAAGATAGCAGAACGGAAATAAAATACAGGCATGGCGCCGCAAAGAAAAAAGTATGAAAAGAACAAGATTAGCCAACCTGAGCATCTCTTTATTTTTGAAAAACTGCACACATGGGGTACCCATAATTCCAGCAGCTTCTGCAATTTCTGGATCTTCCTCAATATCAATTTCAACAAAATGTACATTCTCGTCAAATTCATCAATCACCTGAAAATAGAGAAATTTAGTAAAAGATATGCAAAACAAAAAGTCATTTAATATAACACTAATTACAACATAGAAAATATATGTTTCATAATACATTAAATGTGACTGAATATATACATTAAGCATGCTCTTCACTAGCATTACGGCTCCATCTGGTTGCCACTTCTGCTATTTGCTTTTTACTTCAAGAAGCAAAAGAACAAACATCGTGTTTGGATACAAAATCAAATAAAAATTTTGATATATTTGTGATACACTTTAGATGACAAAATTGTATTTGTTCTACTTCTATATAGAAAAATTATTATATAATTGGTGTCACATTTCAATTATTTTTCTATTTAAATTCAATTATGGCATTGCTTTTTATCTTTTTCTTTTGCTTTATAGCAATTTTTCATAAAGTAAAAAGCAAGATACAAAAGCAAATAAATTTTTTGATATAATTGTGATACACTTTAAATGACAAAATGCATGATTCTACTTCTACATAGAACAATTATGATATAATTGGTGTCATATTTCAATTATTCGTCTAATTAAAAACAATTATGATGTTGCTTTTTATCATTTATGTTTGCTTTATATCAATTTTTAAAAAGTAAAAAAAAGCAAATAACAAGAAACAAGTAGCTAAAGCATCAAAAGGACGAAGCTATATCATATTGCTTCATTGCCACCTTATATCACCACAAAAGAATAGGTTATAGAGATGTTTCCAACACATGGATTTCTCTAAATCTTGAGAAGAGATATAGCTGATAATGATCAGAGTTGGCTATCCATATTGCTTACTACCCATTCTAATTATAGTCATATCAGATTCAGTTTATATTGCTTGTCTCTCAATAATGTCAAAAGTTGCAAAGATTGATGGTTAAAAGAAATAATAAATGTCTTGTTAGTATTATGGTGCTTTAGGTCTAAATATACCAATTTCACAGAAACCTGTTCTTCGTGCTTTTAGAATCGAATTGACCAGTTCTTCCTTCTCTAGTGCCTTTCATTCCAATACAACTTACACAATATCTACGAATCGAGGATTAAAGCTTTTTCAGATTCCACTAAAGTCAATTTGACAATATTCTTACCTAAAAACTGCATGCTTCTCAGAAATGAGATCTTTGAAATTAGAGCGACAATAAGGAGTATCCATGCATTAGAGCATTTAAGCTGAACCCTCAAGGTATGTAGAAGGTGTTTAGATCAATGACATAAGCGAATTTGCTAAAAGAAAAGACTTCAAGTTCATTTGAAATTAAGTGATATATCCCATGTCTTACATAAGTAAATCTTTGTACTCGCAATATCCACTTTCAGGTTTCACAGGGTATTTTCCATAACAGCCGGATGCAAGCCAAGCTTTTAGTGAAGCAATATGATATAATTTTTAATTTCCATCATAATCACCCAAGTAAAAGATTCAGAGAATGAGATTTACACAAACTTAGTCGTCTAATCTATGTAACCCCGAAACATATAAAACCACATCCAAATCACAGTTGAAGATTTCACCAACCAAGTCATATTAATCAGACTCTGGAAGCTAAATAGCATGCAGTATTGGAACAATTAAAACTAATATACCTTGCTAAGAATTGGCTTCAAAGTCCGACATGGACCACAAGTTGGTGAAGTGTATAATACACATATAAGCCTCGGACTCTCATGGTACAACTTTCGCAGAGAATACTGGAATAAAATAAGAAATACTGGTTTAGAGCTAAGACTATATTGAAAACCAAAAGGAGGAAGATTTGATACATCAAATTAAAAAAAAAAAAAAAACATCTAAGACAATTAGATACAAACCTGGCCCTTATGTTTTGTGAGTGTAATGTCAAAACCCTCTTGAACATCTCTATCCGTCAGTTCCTTCTTGACCTCTTCAGTATGAGGCTGTAAGATAGATGGATCATGAAGAAGATTAATAAAAGCATGTGTAATATAAATTCCAAAGGAGCTTAGCAAAAAAACAGCTTGGACAAAAGGCAGATCACCAAATATACTAAAAAAGTACTTCTAGTGAAATATAATAAAGGCCAGAGTTGGCATTTGTTAGAAAGACAAATACCTGATGAAACTCAACAAGAAGATCATTTGTAACTAGGTATCGTTCAACAGATAAAGCTGCAATGCATCCAGATCCAGCAGCAGTTACGGCTTGTCTCCACTCATGATCCTGTTAAATGAAATGACCAATGGAGTTACAAGACAAATTCATTATAATACAGACTTTTCCAAAGATGTGAACTCAGATGATAGTTTGAATTTGTGGCAAGTCAAGCACCATTGTGTTTCATGTAGGAAGATGATGCAGTTAAGCCTTCAAGAACTGACTAATTTTCTTTTCATAGTTAGAAACCGTCAAAACAAAAGATGACATGTCATCTTCCATGGTTATGTCTATGTTTCTTTGACTCCTCTGTTTTCTATAAGTTCATGCGCCGTACACATATTCGACACCTCATATGCCTATGTTTCTTTGACTCCTCTGTTTTCTATAAATTTTATAATGAGCTTTTGTAGTTAGAATTGAAGAAAATAAAAGTTGTGTAAAAAAGGGAAAAATAATAAATGTTGACTTCTTACTATAAGACCAAGGAATTTCACAAGTTCCACCTCAAGGTGGAATTTGAAAAGAGAATTTAAGCCCTCCGAAATCCCTCTTTCAAATTCCAAGTATTTCGACAATTCAAATTTTTATTTTGCCAAACAAGGTAATTCCTTTTTAGAATTTTAAAAGAATCTCTAC
The DNA here is from genome assembly GCA_030761205.1 of Fremontodendron californicum. NCBI lineage: Eukaryota > Viridiplantae > Streptophyta > Magnoliopsida > Malvales > Malvaceae > Fremontodendron > Fremontodendron californicum. Next base: position 30,808,181 of record JAULJL010000005.1, read on the forward strand.
AAATGAAATCCCTCATCCAAACACACCCTAAGAGTTTTTCCAAATTCATGAGAGCCAACATCTCACTCTAGTTTTATCATTTTCAAATACTAGATTACCTTGTCATTTGTTCAAATAGGCATTTCTGCAAAAATCCCATTCAATAGCCTAGTGATCATAAGGGTTACAAAATATAACACACCGTAGCACGCTATAGTCATCTCGTGCAGGATTTTAAGAGAGAAACATAAAATATACCAAAAAATTTAACTCATTGAGTTAGTAATTGGTTTGACTCTCCTCAAATGTTGATGAACAAGATGACAAAGATTCATTCTCTCTCATTATTATAATTGGGTTACTCTTGCCCACCAACAATCCGAAAGCAGCATATGAGAGCATTCAATTATCATTATCCTTGTTCTAATGTTTCCTTTCATGTACCTACTTCAATTGATGCTAGAGCAATGCTTCGATTCTTTAGATGCTCATACCAAGGTATTACGAATAATTCCAAACACAAGTGGTTATATTGTTGATAAGCTCATAAAATATATATTTAATGCTTTTGTACCTTTAGTTTTTGTTATGTTTTCGATTTTTATCTTGTTTACTTATATTATATTTTTGAATTTTAGGTACAATAAGGAGAATGAAGTCAAAAGATGTCAAATATGATGTTAAAGAGCTTATAAAGTCACAATCATAAGATGGAAAAAGACTTGAGAGTCAAAAAGATCAAATTCTTAGTGCAAAGTAATCAGGCAGATTTGACCTCCAGAGCTTGTTGCTAAGAAATCATGATGTTAAAGTCTTTATTTGAAGAAACTTCCTTCTTGACTTTTGAAGCTGACTTGAATACCTTTCCAACGGTAGTTTACACGCCCAAATCGGACAAGAAATGGTCATCCAAATCAGCCGACGAAGTGCAAGAAGATGCAGCAGCCAAGAAACCGAAGACAGGGAGCTCAGCGAGCAAAAGCTCACAAGTCAGCAAGGTTGGCGCCGCGGCGCCGACCCTACTGCCTCTAAAACCGGGAAAACCACAAAAATTCTGAAAATTGCCAAATTTGCACTATTTTGCCTCCTACCTTCCTTGATCAGCAAGAAAGGGTTTCCAAGATTTTAAAGCTTTATAAATACCATCTTTTGAGCCATAAACTAGACATTTTATTAGGAGACTCAAGAGATCATCATTATTCTTCTTCTTCTTCTCCATTCTTTTTATTTTCTTTTAGTTTTATGTATATATTAACTATGCCTATGCAAGGCTAAACTTTTCTTTGGTTAAAGGTGATTTCAAAGCCCTAGACATGTTGTGTAATTGATTTTCAGATTCTATCAGATATTGATTTTCTATCAAAGTTGCTTATGTTCTTCTAAAAGAATTGTTCATGATCTTTGTCTTGATTTATTTAGGTCGCAAACTAGATAGATCTTGATAATTATCTAATGCTATTTTAGAAATTTTGATCCGTGTAATTATCTTGATTTCTTATTCATTAGTAGCAATTTGTAATTCATGATTATGTTAGGTTTTCGGGAATTAAAATGTGAAACATAACATAAGTTGAACAATCCGAGCTTACGTATTTGTTGCTTAGATCAACCTATCTTTCTCATCATAAAGCTGTTATCAAATTGAATTTAGAGAGCTTATTCTAAGTTGTTTGATAATTAGAGATTAAATAGAGAGCTTATACTATTTAACGCCAAACTAAGGAAAGGTTGGAGTAGCAGAGCTTGTTGTTATCTACGGTTGATAGTTTTGATAGTTAATTGATGTTGATAAAATCTGATGTTGATTCTCAATAATGTCTAGTGGTAGCGAATAACCTCTTAACCATGTTTTTCTCATATTTAATATTTTTTTTTTATTTACTTGCTTTTTACTTTCTTGTTTTCTTAATTTTTAAACTCTTTCAAATACCCTCTTTTCTTTTATTGTTCTTGAATTTAAGTTTTAAACTAGTAATTTATAAACTAGACTTCGACCCTTGCTTCTACTATACTCTACAATTGATATTATTTTTGGTGCAAGGTTTTATTAAGATATACTCTTTGGAGTGCATCAATTGTCTTATTAATATATTTTTGAAAGTCTAATGAGACCGTGCCATGAATTATGGCTATGCTGACACACAAATCTCAAGGTATTTGGGAGATGCAATATTTGCTGATTGGTCCCAAGCTAATATGAGATAGAGGAAGATTACCTGCACATCTCCCGCTGCAAATACACCTTCGACAGAAGTTTTAGCAGTACCCTCCTCAACTAGCACATATCTTGAGCTGTCAAGTTTGACTTGACCTTGCAACAGCTGGCTATTTGGTGAATGTCCTATACCATAAAACAAGCCCTTTGCCTCGAGCACAGATTCCTCCCCCGTATCAACTCTTCTAGTTAATATGCCCGACATTTGACCTTTTGTATTGCTAACAACATCCACAGTCTCTGTATTGAAGTGCACTGTGATATTTGGATTGTTGTAAACTCTGAAACATTCGCGATAATTAACCTGTTAAACAAACATTCAGGGAGTTGATAACTCGACATACAAATTGCTCATTAGTACACAATGCACAAGATAGCAACAACCACCATAGAGAAATTTCAGCTAGCACTAAGCAACTGACATAAACTGCATTTAAATGAAAGAACAAAAGGTGATGTAAAAATCAAACAGTCACCACAAGTTCAATTAAAGCAAAGCCTTAAGCTTTTAGATAATTCACTCCTGATAAATTTCAAATAATATAAAATGAAAATTTTAAAAAAAAAATAAATTAATTAATTAAAGGACCAGTTCAATAAATTGCATGATGTATTCTAGACTAAGCAAAAGTGCAGTGATAAAGTTAAAAATGCAGAAACCTTCTATAAGAGGATTAACTAAATTGAGTGAAGGTCATGATTTGACAAAATTGCCTAGGTTATTTGCCCATTGACCAAAAGGGAGCAACTTGTAAGATCTAGTAGATATGAGATAGCATCGGCTTCTATGATGATGACAGTGATAATAAAATGATAGAAGCAACTACTTTATATTAGCCAGCGTTTTCCCACCAAAATTAACATAACTATGAAAGAGAAGAAGATGAAAAGGGTTCTTTCTCTATATTCCTTCAAGTAGTACAATAGGTAAATATATATACACAAGCTTGAGAATTAAAACAGTCTAGAAAATCAAATCAAATCAATCTAGGTCCTAAAATCAAGCTATCTAAAGTCAACCCTATAATTTAGTAAAGTAAATATTTACTTACTATATTTACAACACTCCCCCTCAAGTTAGGTATAGATGTTAATTATGCCCAGCTTGTTACAAATATAATCAATCGTAGGACCATTTAAAACTTTAGTGAAAATGTCACCTAGTTGCTCCCCAGTTTTGATAGAACAAGTAGAGATTAAATTTTGTTGTATTTTCTCACGAATGAAATGACAATAAATTTCAATGCGTTTAGTCCTTTCATGGAAAACAGGATTTGATGCAATATGTAGAGCAGCTTGATTGTCACACCACAACTTCATAAGTGTTGGACTACCAAGACCAATCTCCCTTAGCAATTGAAATATCCACATAAGCTCACACGAGGATTATAGTACCTCCAACAAAAACACAATATCCCATAATAGATCTTCTATCAATTTTAAAACCAACCTAATTTGCATCTGAGAAATACTCAATATGACAATGACCATGATTGCTATATAATATACCACATCCTGGAGCTCCCTTGAGATAACACAAAATCTGCTCCAAATCTGCCCAATGAGTAGTTTGTGGAGACAACATGAACTCACTTACCACACTAACCGAAGCCACGACCACCATCATCCTTACCACCTCGAAAATTATTATTATGCCGACCACCTTTACCTCCGCAACATCCTCTACCAGCATCATTCCAAGTATCTTGGCTCATAAGGGCACTAGTAGCATTAGGAGGAGAAGACCAAGATCCCTCAGCACGTAACAGTCGAGTGAAGATTTCATGGAGAGGGGAAATCTTTGAACTGGAAAGAATTTGTGTTAGCAACATCAAATTTGGATGGCAAGCCTATAAGGAAACTCATAACAGCCATCTGTTCACGTTGAGACTGTTGAGTTTTCACATCAATACTAAAAGGAAGAAGTGCATTCAGCTCCTCATACTCTTGTTTAAAATCCATAAAATACTCAGTAAGAGATCTTTCTTGCTTCTCCGAATGATAAAATCCCTTACACACATCATATTTATGAGAAAGATTGCCCTTGCCAGAATACAGAAAAGCCAAATAATCCATAAGTTCTTTAGGTAATTCACAGTGATTAACTAAACCAATTACCTCAGGTTCAATAGAATTCTGAATCTGCAAAAATATTCTTGCATCCTCTCTCAACCAAACATTTGTTGCGTTTTTTTATGGTGGCTCATCAATAAGATGATCATCCTTATCAATGCTTCGAAGATACACCAGCGAAGTTTTGCTCCAATCCAAGTAGTTTCCCCCATTAAGTTTATGACCCGTGATTTTTGATGTCATAGGAATAACATCAGAAATCACTATCTTTGCATCTATGTTGTTGGCCATTATAACGCAGTGTACGAATTTTGTTGTAGTAAATCAGGAGAAATCGTTTAAAAAGAAAGTGACTCAATAGGGTCACAGCAAAAACAAAAAAGCTTTTAGAAAGAAAGGTACTCAACAGGCTTTGATACCACGTGAAAGAGAAGAAGAAGAAGAAGAAGAAGAAGAAGAAGAAGAAGAAGAAAAGGGTTCTTTCTCTATATTCCTTGAAGTAGTAGAACAGGTAAATGTATATACACAAGCTAAAGAATCAAATCAATCTAAGTCCTAAAATCAAGCTATCTAAAGTCAGTCCTATAATTAAGTAAATATTTACATACTATATTTATAACAATAACAAACCAATATCCTAAAGACCTTATATCTCAATTGAATAACTAAAAATGTGTATGATAATTCATTCTAAAATGATAACATTAATTTTCAAAAAGAAAATGATACTTTTCACTGCACCCTTCCACAAGAATAAAAAATGTGAACTGTTGAGACCTACAAAAATAAAGTTTTCTTCTCAAAGCAGGGAAAATGATTTAAAAACTGAAACATCAAAAACCCAAGATAAATTAGGTAACAATTTATATATGGTTAGAATTTTTATATTAGTATGATAAATCCTACAAACTGAAAAATTATAGAATATATTAAATAAATGTTGCATCTCGATATCATCTATACTGGTACAAAATTCAAGAAAGGCCTATCATGTTTCTTCCTACTCCTATGCACTATAATAGGGCTCCATGCCCCATTTTTTCTAAATGTTAAATAGCACATAATTTTTAGCTGGTAAATTCACTATTTAACTTGTGCTAATATAGCCAAAAAGGAGCACAAGGATGACATACTTATTGGAGAGTAAACTGACAAGAGCAAGGCAAATGAGGAAGAATTAGTATTGCATATTTATGTTATCACTTGTAGAAGAAATCTAGGATTAAGAAGCTCTACTTGCATTTCTAGGAGTTTTAGCATGGGTAATAAGGTCCACATATGTTCGCAAAAATAAATAAAATAAGGTCCACAGATGTAGGCAAAAATAAATAAAACAAGGTCCGCAAACAATTGGGAACCTTTAAAGTAGGCTTGTCAACAATTTAAACATCCTCTAACATAAACAAGTTATGCAAGCAAATGCACAATATGAAGAGATAAAAATCAGAACAAAAAAGAAAGCCCAGAAGTATAAAAGATTCAATAACACCATGTAAGATAAAGAATTAAAGGCAAAATGCTAAGTACAAGACTCCAGAACTTTTGAAACACATCTTGCAAGCAGGAATATTACTGCCTTCCATAAACATTACATACACATGCAAGCAATTTGAACAACCAATCATTAAAGCACACTATAAAATATTGGCCATAAAATTTTAAACAAAATAAGAGTTTGTCAAACTCGCCTATCTTGCATTGCTTTTGATGCTCTTAGTTGGTCCTTACGAACTAGCAAGTGAACATGACGAGCATATTTAGTTAAATATATTGCTTCTTCAGTAGCCGTATCACCTCCTCCAACCACAGCAAGTACTTGTCCTTTAAACAATGGCGATGCTCCATCACAAATTGCACAAGCACTAATTCCCCTACTCCAAAATTCATCTTCACGAGGTAACCTGAGCCTTTTAGCTGTAGCTCCAGTAGCAAAAATCACACTGTGACACTTAACCTGAAATACAAATCCAAGGAACAAATATGAATAAAGAATAAAGGCCATAAAAAAAATTATTCAAGGACCAATGAATACCAAGTTCCCAAAAGTTCAACATGGGAACAAAGAGAAAGGTAAACAACTAAAAATTTTGCTCTTTTTGGAGACACTAGCATCATGTAATTGAAAAACTAACTCACATGGGCACCATAACAAGAAAGAAATAGTTTTCAACTCAAAATGGTATTCCAAAGGAAAAGCCCGATGTCACAATGACTAGCATGATATTCAGCCAGAAATTAATTAGATGAGTCCTACGAAGGGTCGTTATCAGGCATAATGATGCAATTCAAGTCATAGAATCTAATAATTTAAATATGTTCTGATAATCCACTATTCTAATAATTTTAACCACTTCAACATAACAATGGAAGTAGCCAAAGGAAAATTACATCACCTCGCGTTCACTACTCTGTATTGTAAAAGGATTGTTTTTTACATCAATGTGTTCCACATCTTCTTGGAACAATTCTGCTCCCCACCGCTCAGCTTGTCGTCGCATCCTAGTCAAAACATGATCAAGACTCTATTGTATAATTCTAGTTGAAACAGTAATTGTCAATAAAAATAACAGACAAGAAAGACAGGCTCTCATCCTTCTTTTAAATACCTATCCATCAAATCTGGACCAGTTATTCCATCAGGAAAACCAGGGAAGTTCTCCACTTCAGTGGTAGTCATCAACTGGCCACCAGGAACACCACCAACTTGATATCCTTCAAACACTACAGGCTTCAAATTGGCACGAGCTGCATATATTGCTGCTGTATATCCAGCAGGACCTGAACCTATAATCACCACATTCTCGACTGATTTCGCTGCAAGAAGAAAGACGAAACCATTACTCATGCCTTCAAATGTCGTTTGGTTACAAACACCAAGAAAAACATAAATCCTGACCTGCCTATAACCTAGCTCAAAGTAAAAGTTAATATGACATAAGTAAATGCTATATAGTATACATAGCGATATGAACATTTCAAGATTAGGAAGTACAATTTTTGCACTTCATATAATGCGAATAGTTGATAACACCGACGCCAGTCACAAATTATACTTGTCGTAAACTTAAGCTCCATTTGGTTGTTAGTCTCACTAACTACTTTTTGCTTTCTTAGGCTCTAGTTGGTGTTTTTGCTTTTTTGTTTTTTTCTTTCACTTTCATTTTTTCTTTTTACCTATTCACTTTCTATTAAAAAATAAAAAAGTAAATAGCAAAAGCATCAATCAAAATGAACCTTAAAAATTACTCAAAAAAGCAAAAGCAAAGAGTAAAAAGTGAAATGATACTTATTTGATTTAAAAAATAAGCAAATGGTACACTTTCAAATATTACTTTTCCCATAAAGTTAAGATCATGTATTTTGCTATTCATAAAATTAATGTTTTAATTTTTAAAAAATTATTTTCGTTTATCCAAACACTTTTTTTTTCTTTTTTCGGAAAGTAAAGAGCAGAAAGTAAACACAAGTAGTAAAAGCAACAACCAAAACATAAAACTAATTACGTCATAACTATCATCAGAGAAAGGATTCTATGAACCAGTTACTGCACATCAAGCGGTTTCTGTGCGTTAGCATATATCAGTACCATTCAAATGTTACTTAATCACATTCATGGAAAAAGTAAACTATTTATTTACATTACATATGAAAATTAAATGGTAAATATTTATTTGAGCACACCCATTAATGATTTTTATAATAAATAGATAACTTTTTTCCAAAAATGTGATTAAGTGATATGATTTGAATGGAAAATACATATGCTGATAGGATTTTCTACAATCGTTTCTCATTAGTACAATGCTACATGCTCCTTACCATTTTACAAGCACTTTCCTTACTTCTTAGAATCTATTTAAAAGGAAAAAGAAAATCCGCAAAATTCTGAAATGGAACTAATTTAGAAAAACAAAAGCTTAGGCAATAAAAATATTTGTCTTAATTCAATATTCCTAACTAAACAAATAAATAAATAAATAAATAAAGCTAGCAGTCACCATTTGAATGGAAGGAAAAAGAAAAAAAGGAAAATGCAAACAAAACAAAACAAAACATAGTATACTGACCTGGAGCCGCGGGGGGTTCGACGGAGGCCTTGGGGAGGAGAGAGTGGGGGCGAGGGCGCGTGGGGGGAGAGTGGAAACGGAGTGCGCGTGGAGGGGAAGAGTAGAAGAAAAAGAAGGGGTAGGGGTAGGAGAGAGTGGACATAGGAAGACGGTGGGTGGAAGGAGTGGAGGGGATTGGGATTCCGATTCCTATCTTGGGAGAAACAGCCATTGGATTTCAGACCATACAAAAATAATAGAAGTAATAAAGAGAAAAACCAAAGCCAGTTCTGACTTAGGAGTTAGGAGGAGTTCCAGGTTATTTATCTCTAGCCTCATGCCTTCCAGATAAGGACCCTACTTCTTTCTTTTTTTCCTTTTCCTTTTTTTTTTTTTTATTTTTTCACTTTCTCCACTAATTTATCATTTATGGGATATTATTTATTTGAATTGTTTCCATATTATTTGTCATTATTCTTTTTTATTTTTAAAATTCGAACTATTTAATATACCTTTTATGTATTTCATAAAAGAAAATTAAGGAAATTAAATTTCTATGCATTTGGTTTAACTACTTTTACACTCTTTTAAAAATTAAATCAATTAAAATTAACACTAAGTTTCACTTTTTATGTTTAATTTTTTTTAGAATTAAATTCTTTTTGAGTTATCTGATCATTTAAATAAAAGTTAAGAGGTGAGAAGTAAGTTACCCATTACATAAATTAAAAAACGAAATTTTAATTTACACGAAATAAAATAAAATAAATGTCAAATCAATTTCTTTTTACTGATAAAAAGCTACATGCTAAATTGTATGTAAAATTAATTATTTTTTTATTTTTTTAAATATTTACATTTAATATTTGTGTTTGATATATTCATATAAAAATATAAAAATATAATTTTTTGTTTAATATATTCATATTGAATACAAACTCTATACTTACTTTAAAATTAAATAATATAAAAATTGCCAACTAAAAATTCATTAATAAAAATTAAATTGAGTCAAGTCAAACTTTTAATTTTCTCTTCTTTAAAAGGAATCCTTATAATTCTTTTTTAAATAAAAAAATTAAGCATTCTATAAATACTCTTTCGACATGGCTTGAAGAATCAAGTGGTATGATTTGAGAAGAAATTTGAGATTCCTACTGTAGTGCTCTTCTTGTACCAAAAAAAAAATTTGACTTGAAAAAAATATATATATAAAGATCATTCTTTTACTTTTAGTGTATTCTTTTCAAAATAATATTTTAGTTTATTTACTATTAATAGTATTAATATTTCTTAAAGTAAAAATTGAAAAAAGGAAAGCTAAAATTAATATACAATATCAAAAATAAAAGTTATAGACATTAAAAAAATTGATTTAACATTGAAATATAATATATATATATATATATCTAATTTAAGACAAAGTAATGCTCATAATATGAAAAACAACTAGTTCGAAAATAAGAAAATAAAAACAAAGATATTGAGTAATGAATAATGTCATTTTTAAGAATAAAACCTTTTTTTGTTTATGTTCAGATTCAGGGTTTTTTATACGAATATAGCCACACAAAAAAAAACCCCAAAGTACCTATGCTTTTAGATTATTTCCCAAAATACGCTCGTTTTAAAATTAGCTGGGAAATCGCCACCCCCCATGGCGATTTCTCAGCATCAAAATATTGATTTTGGCTAAAAATACCAAGGGAAATCGCCATGGGAGGTGGCGATTTCCCTTGGTATTTTTTTCAAAATTTGATAAAAATACCAAGGGAAATCGCCACCCCCCCATGGCGATTTCCCTTGGTATTTTTAACCAAATTTGTAAAAAGAATGAAGGGAAATCGCCATGGGGGGTGGCGATTTCCCTTCATGTAATTTTTTTTTTTTAATTAATCAACAAATTTTAATTTTTTTTTAATTTGTAAATTTTATTTTTTAAATTTAAAAATTATAAATTAAATTAAGTTTATTATTAAATTTAAATATGGAAAATTTTATTTCTTATAAAAATTAAAAAAACAAAATAATATTTCTTCTTAAATTTGTATATCAAAAATTATATTTGTAAGTTTTGTTTAAATTTTAAAATTTTAAAATTTTTTAAGTTTTGTTTTTTAATTTTAAAATTTATAAATTAAATTAAAATAATTTTTTTATAATTAAAAAAAAAAAATTCGTAAGGTAAATTTTATTATTTAAAATTTATGAACAATTTTTTTAAAATTTTGTTAATTGATTTGTATTAGATAAAAACAAAAAACAAACAAAAAAACTTGCATTACATTTTCATAAGCAAACAAGTGAAATTCTGGAAAGCAGAAAAAAAAAATTTCAGTTATATTTCAGTCCATCAAATGCTGCAGAAAATATTGGAACTTGATTTTTTCTGCAATGGATAAGACTGATGATATAGGTTTTTAAACAGGTTTCAGCTATTTTCCAGTCCATCAAATGCTGGAGAAAATATTGGAACTTGATTTTTTCTGCAATGGATAAGACTGATGATATAGGTTTTTAGACAGGTTTCAGCTATTTTCCAGTCCATCAAATGCTGGAGAAAATATTGGAACTTGATTTTTTCTGCAATGGATAAGACTGATGATATAGGTTTTTAGACAGGTTTCAGCTATTTTCCAGTCCATCAAATGTTGGAGAAAATATTGGAACTTGATTTTTTCTGCAATAGATAAGACTGATGATATAGGTTTTTAGACAGGTTTCAGCTATTTTCCAGTCCATCAAATGCTACAGTAAATATTGGAACTTGATTTTTTCTGCAATGGATAAGACTGATGATATAGGTTTTTAGACAGGTTTCAGCTATTTTCCAGTCCATCAAATGCTGGAGAAAATATTGGAACTTGATTTTTTCTGCAATGGATAAGACTGATGATATAGGTTTTTAGACAGGTTTCAGCTATTTTCCAGTCCATCAAATGCTGGAGAAAATATTGGAACTTGATTTTTTTCTGCAATGGATAAGACTGATGATATAGGTTTTTAGACAGGTTTCAGCTATTTTCCAGTCCATCAAATGCTGGAGAAAATATTGGAACTTGATTTTTTCTGCAATGGATAAGACTGATGATATAGGTTTTTAGACAGGTTTCAGCTATTTTCCAGTCCATCAAATGCTAGAGAAAATATTGGAACTTGATTTTTTCTGCAATGGATAAGACTGATGATATAGGTTTTTAGACAGGTTTCAGCTATTTTCCAGTCCATCAAATGCTGGAGAAAATATTGGAACTTGATTTTTTCTGCAATGGATAAGACTGATGATATAGGTTTTTAGACAGGTTTCAGCTATTTTCCAGTCCATCAAATGCTGGAGAAAATATTGGAACTTGATTCTTTCTGCAATGGATGAGACAAATGATGGGATTTATCAATGACATTTTGCATTGAATAAGTTATAACTTTTTCAGTCAAATAGTCAAATAGTCCTAGGCAGAATATCAGAATCAGATTCCATCCTATACAAAGGATGGGATTTGTCATCTGGTACAACATAATGAACCATTATAAATTCATAATACTTATGAAGGTTTACAATACCCCCATACAACAGTTTTTCAATCAGATTTTTCCTGAGTGCTAAAACCTCCTCATTCTCATTCTCATCCTTCTATATTTCTTCTTTCTTTTGCTACACAACATGAGCAATAGAGTGATCGCATTGGTCTACTATAATGGCCAAATTCATAATACTGACGAAGGTGCTACCTTTGATTGTGAACGTCCAAAAAGTTTTCGTGTTGAAGACGACGTCACATTAGAGGAACTGAAGCTGCAAATTCATACAAAAATTAAAGCTGGAACTAGAAAAAGAGTTTCAGAGGTTAAGTACAGGCATCCTCTTTCTATTGGTGAAGGATGTGTCCGATATAGAACATTTCCACTTGAAGATGATGATGATGTCAGATGCATGTTTTATGCTCATGAGACATTTGCAAATGTTGGTGTCCTTGAGTTATATGCTGACATAGATGATGTTGACGATGATTGCGGCCCTTCAAATGTTCGCACAACAGAAAACTTTCCCATAGAAGATTATGATTCTGGGTCGTTCTATGTTCACACTACATACGACGTTCCCACAGAAGAAGTTGTGCCCTTATCTCAAGCTACAACTTTTCAGACTTCATTAGTCTCACAAACCCTAATTCCTACTACCCTCGAAGATGAGCCAGCTGGTGTTGATCCTGTTCGTCCACGTGGAGTCCATGGTGAAGATGTTGGTGAATTTAGTGAGCAAGAAGAGGATGCTGAATTCGCAAGTGATGACAATACTGATTCTGACCTAGACGTCGTCCCTGCTGAGATCAACACTCATGGAGATATCAACACTCATCGAGATATTCCCCCATATCAGGCTGCATCCCATATGCATACACTGGATCTGGAGGCAATGCATGTGCCGGAATTTCCAGAGTATGTTCATACATTAGCTACGCCTCTGACATTTGATCCATCTGCACTTGATCTGTGTGTTGGGTTACAATTCCCAACGAAAGAGGCTGTGCTTTCAGCTATCAAGCACTATAACATCAAAAACTCTGTAGATTACAGAGTAATTGAATCTGAGCCGACGAAATATTATGCCAAGTGCTTAATGTATGGGAATGGGTGTAATTGGAGAATAAGGGCAACTTTTATGAAGAAGAAACATCTATGGGAGATTAGAAAATATGAAGGGCCTCATACTTGCACATCGGGGAGGATTTCACAAGATCATTGCAAGTTAGATTGTAACATGATCTGCTCATGCATTTTGTCATTGGTCCAAGCAAATCCGGAGATTTCCGTTTCAGTTTTGATCGCTGAGATGCGAATCCGGTATGGATACATCACCTCCTACAAGAAAACATGGCAAGCAAAGCAAAAGGCAATTGTTCGAGTATTTGGCGATTGGGAAAGATCGTACAATGAGCTACCTAAATGGTTAGGTGCAATGCAACATTTCGTGCCTGGTACAATTGTGGAATTGCAAACGATACCTGCATATCACGGTGATCGATTGGTCCAAGGTAAGAGAATATTCCATCGACTATTTTGGACATTTAAGTCGTGCATTGAAGGGTATCCGTATTGTAAACCTATTGTGCAAATAGACGGTACTTTCTTATATGGAAAATACAAAGGCACATTATTGTTAGCTATTGCACAAGATGGCAACCGAAACATACTGCCAATTGCCTTTGCCATTGTGGAGGGTGAGACAACAGAGGCTTGGTCATTCTTTCTCAGTAACTTGCGCAGACACGTGACAAAACAGCCTGGCATTTGCTTGGTGTCTGATCGACATGAAGCCATCAAAGCTGCGATTAGACGCAATGGTGGATGGAATCCTCCACATGCATATTCAGTGTACTGCATTCTACACATTGCAGCGAACTTTATGAAAAAGTTTAACAATAAGGAATTGCGTCGACAAATTGTTAACATGGGTATGGAATCAAATCATAGTTATTTTATCTCTTATATTTCGTTTAGCATATAAAATAATATTGAAATTCAAAAGTTTTTTGTTTTTAAATTTATTAGGATACGAGTTGAGGCGACCGAATTTTCATTTCATGTATGACAATCTTCGTGGAGAAAATGCAGAGGCAGCTAACTGGCTTGATAGGATCCCCAAGGAGAAGTGGGCGCAGTCATATGATCAAGGAAGGCGTTATGGCCATATGACAACCAACCTAGCTGAATCTATCAATTCGGTGTTGAAGGGAACGCGTCATCTTCCCATTACTGCTTTAGTGCAATCAACATATTATAGGTTGGCTGCACTTTTTGTTAAGATGGGGAACAAACAAATTGCCATGATGGAGGGAGGGCACACATATTGTGAAACAGTCACACAAGCTATGCAAGAAAATCGCAGGAAAGCTAACTCCCACATTGTTCGTAATTTTACGCGAGCAAATCAATCTTTTCTGGTTGAAGAGTTAGTTGCTCCACAAGAGGGTGTTTCTGCAATGAACTACAAAGTCAACCTCAGTGACATGTAGTGTGATTGTGGAAAGTTTCAAGCACAAAGGTTCCCTTGTTCACATGTAGTTGCTGCCTGTGCACATGTCCATGTAGATTGCATGCAATATGTGGACAAAGTCTATAAACTGGAAAATATATTGAATGTTTATAGACATGAGTTCGAAGCTGTTGGAAATGAAGGTTACTGGCCTCAATATGATGGTCCAGAAGTGTGTCCCAATCAAGAAATGCGGAGAAATCCACATGGTCGGCCAAAATCAAGTCGTATTCGTAATGAAATGGACCTCAGGGAGAAAGGCCAACCAAAACGTTGTGGATTATGCAGAAACGGAGGTCATAACCGTCGAAATTGTCCGCAACGATTTGGCACATTGGGGGAGACTTCGCATCAACAATAAATGAATTACATGTTTTTCTCAACTTATCATGTACTTTGGATTATAAGGGAAAATGTAATGCAAGTTTTTTGTTTGTTTTTTGTTTTTATCTAATACAAATCAATTAACAAAATTTAAAAAAATTTGTTCATAAATTTTAAATAATAAAATTTACCTTACGAATTTTTTTTTTTAATCATAAAAAAATTATTTTAATTTAATTTATAAATTTTAAAATTAAAAAACAAAACTTACAAAATTTTAAAATTTAAACAAAACTTACAAATATAATTTTTGATATACAAATTTAAGAAGAAATATTATTTTGTTTTTTTAATTTTTATAAGAAATAAAATTTTCCATATTTAAATTTAATAAGAAACTTAATTTAATTTATAATTTTTAAATTTAAAAAATAAAATTTACAAATTAAAAAAAAATTAAAATTTGTTGATTAATTAAAAAAAAAAATTACATGAAGGGAAATCGCCACCCCCCATGGCGATTTCCCTTCATTCTTTTTACAAATTTGGTTAAAAATACCAAGGGAAATCGCCATGGGGGGTGGCGATTTTCCTTAGTATTTTGAGCCAAAATCAATATTTTGATGCTGGGAAATCGCCATGGGGGGTGGCGATTTCCCAGCTAATTTTAAAACGAGCGTATTTTGGGAAATAATCTAAAAGCATAGGTACTTTGGGGTTTTTTTTTTTTTTTGGCTATATTCGTATAAAAAACCCTTCAGATTCATCCCCTTTATAAAATTTTTCCTACTGTTTATATATTTCCTTTAAGACAAGAAAAGAGAAAAATATTTTTTCAAATTTTATTTATCAACCAGTCAAAGAAACGCTTTATATTATTCTCAAATCTAAATCTAAATGCCAAGGTTAAAAAAATCGGATCGAAGGTCGAATCGGTTAAATCTCTAATTTTTTATTCAACCAATTAGATCGGTCGGTTTGATAAAGTTATTTTTAAATATTTAAACATTAAATTTAATGTTAAATAAATATCAAATATAGTTAATAATCAATAAAAATATGCATTTGACTAAATGGTATTTTGTTTAATATAAAACTAAGAGGTTAAAGATTTAAATCTCATTAATAATATATAAAATTTTGAAAAAAAAAATACATATAAAATCGATTTTTTATCGGTTTAATCCAGTCTTTTATCAATTTTTAATCGATCTTTACCGATTTGATAAATTCTCGATTTTAATATATTTGTCGGACCGGACAAATCTTCGATTCCCGATTTAAGCGATCCGACCGATTGTCCGATATGGTTTTTTTAATCAATGCTAAATGCAACTAGTAGTATTTTGTCGACCTAATGACAATGGATCGGGTTGGACAGATTTTTGCCCACTCGCATTGCATCTAACTCGATTGTGTATATTTTAAATATGACTTCAATTTTGATTCAATTTTGGATTTTTTTTTAATATCCGATCTCAACTCAAATTATATATATATAATTTACATTTGACTTGATCCGTCTCGAAATTTCCATTTATATATTATTTTAATATATTTTTAGTAAAAAATTTAATGTTTCAATATAAATTATATTTTAATTACTTTTAAATTATTATATTATTAAATTAATTACTCTAATTAATATTAAATAATAAATTTAACAATATATACATATCTATATACTATTATAAAAGAAGTGACAGAGTTAGTGTCACAAGTCAACTAACACCAACTCAATTAGTAAATTTATAAAAAAATTAAATAAATTTATTATAAATATAAAATCAAGAGTATATATGTCTTTTAATATCATGCAATTAATCATCCATGTAAACTTATTAATGAAAGATGCAGTTTTTTAACTTCTCATTTTACTATTATGTTTTGTTATGTTATTTTACCTTTTATTTTTTATTTACTTTTATGTTTTTATTTTAAAGAAAAAATTTCACCATGCACTTATATGTGTCATAAAATCTACTATTTAATAATATAAAATTGAATCCGACTCTGATCCGATCTCATTTTTTTTATTTTTTAACCCGCTCGCCCAACCTGATGTCCAATTTTATATAAATAAAAAAATAAAAAAAAAAACCTATTGGATCAAGAGTCAAAACGGTTGAAACCGGCCTGGAAAGAACTATTTTGTAATCTCCAGCCAAAACATAGAGGCTTTGTCGAGCGACTAAACCGGTAAGCTGCAGGCGAGAGCAAGTAATTATTGCGCCTATGCTTCAATCACTGTCTCTTCGAGTGTCGCGGGAGTTGTAATGATACAACTATAGAACCTTGTTTACTCCGAAGTTGGTGATGTTTACACCACTTTGACTAATGTTTTAATGGTTGAAAAAACACAACATATTACATATTATACTGCTAATTCAATTTATTATCAAAAGGAAAAAAAAGTTGAAAATAATTATAACTTCTATGAAATTTAAAAACTTGTAAAAAAAAAAAAATTATGAAGAAGATCATAATTTGAGAATAAAAGAAATTGTAGATGTTAAGATTCGAATCTTAGATTTGCTTGCTGCAACTTCTTAAAATGACTGCATGAATCAATTGATCTAAATTTTGAATTCAACTTCTAAACTTTTTTTTACTATTTACATTTTATTTTTTGAATTTTATGCTGAGTAACTTTAAAGGACGGAATAAAGTCAATTTTCGAGAGTCAAATGATCTCGTTAAATTTTAACAACTATTAAAGATGATACCGTTACAAATATGATAAAAAAAATTTGTTATATTTATTTTCTAAATTCATCCAACAAAATAGAATAGAAACCTAAAACAATAGGTCAGTGATTGAATTTTATCTATTTGTTGCTAAGCTATACGGATCCAATGTCGAACTTATAGAATTAATAAAAATTTTAAAGTCCTTATATTAAGGTTGGTGGTGGCTATTCAGTGGTCACGTTTAGGAATAATGTCCAAATTTATCACTTTATTAAAAATAATGATTTATAAGTAGGATTGTTATTCTATACGTCGACAATAAAATTTTTTAATTCTACAAGTGTGGTTAAAAAATTACCACATATCTTTAGATTATATTTAAAAAAATAAAAAATAAATTAATGAAATATGTGACTGTTTTTTAATCTCGTTTGTGAAATTAAAAAACTCCACTGTCAATATAAAAAATAATAATTTTTAAAAGTATCATTCATTTTTAAGAGGTGCAATTTTAATCACCGATGTATTTTTAATTTGGATCAAAACTAATAAAATATTATAATATTATGTAAAATATTCTTTTTTTTTTATGTAATATTTTTTACCATTAATTTTTAATTTTGTAATTAAATTAAAAGTATAATAATATAATTGCATCCATACAAAATTAATGATAAATTTGATACATTAACTTTAAGTAAAGTTATAAATTTGGCCCTTACCTTGTTACGTTTACTTTATCTTTCTTTTCATCGATTAAAGAAAATATGATATCTAAACAACATAAATTTCAGTGTAAGATACATGAATCACTTATAGGCTTTTTCTAATAATTTCTCCACTGGTATTGGACATCAATCACATGGGCATGGACATCGATTAGACGTTTTGACATTGGTTGATTTCACCGACTCTTATCTCTTCTTATTATCTTCCTCCATTTTTCTTATGCATTTGGGAAAAAAAAATTTATTTAACCTCTTTTTGGTTCTTTTAATCATGAAAGTTTCTTTTTCTATGTCAAAACGACATTGAAGAACATTTTTACACTTATTACATCATACTTGTGATTCTTGTAAAATAAGTTAATCATCTTTTGTCATGTTCCCATTTAGATGAAATATTGTTGTTTCAAGAATATGCATTAATTGATTTGTAACAATCAAATCTTTAGAATCTTCAATCTCATAAAGAGATATATATTGACTAATCTCATCCTTACTTGAAAAATTATTTTTCAGAAAAATGACATCTCGATATTCATATTCAATTATACTCTCACTTATTTGTTCACTAACGAACACATATCCCTTTGAATGCTCAGACTATCTTACAAATATACTTTTTTTGCCTCTTGGACCTAACTTGTCATGTTGGTGAGCAAACTCATAAACGTAGGTAGTGCAACCCCAATATCTCCGATTATTGAGATCAAGTTTTTTATCGGTCCATAATTCATAGGGTGTGGATGCAACTGACTTGGAGTGTAATCTATTCAATACATAAGCAATTGTTAATAACACATCACCCCAAAAGGTGATAGGCAAATTTGCTTAGGCCATCATAGACCTAATCATTTCCAGAATAGTTCTATGTCTTCTCTCCGTAACACCGTTTTGTTGTGATGCCCTTGGAATGGTTAGCTGCCTATCTATTCGTTTATCATCACATAAATGTCTAAACTGATCAGACAAATACTCACGTCCTTAGTCCGTTCTTAATACCTTAACAATTTTTATCTAATTGATTTTTCACCAAAATCACATATTTTCTGAAGAATTCTAAAGCTTCAAATTTGTGAGAACTCAAATAGACAAATTCGAAATATGTAAAATTATCAATAAATGTGATGAAATATACTCTTCCACTTTGTGCCCTTACATTTATTGGGCCACACATATCGAAATGTATAAGTTGCAACTCTAGTCTCTTTACCAAATAGTTTTCTTGCAACTTTTTTCACTAGACAGTTTTCACATGTTGATTAATTAACCTTTTCAATAAGGCCTAATAATTACTCTTTAGCTAACCTATCTATTCTTTGTTGCCCAATATGACCTAGTCTAGCATGCCAAATATCCACATCAATATTTGCATTATTTGAAGACAAAGTGCAGTCAACATCCAAAATAATAAAACCATTAGATAAATGTCAAAAACCATAGTAATTTGTTCCCAAAAGCAAATTAATACCAATTCTATCAAAGTTCAAATTAAATCCTAAGTTAAGGGGAACAATGACAAAAAACAAATTTCATTGAATGCGGGAGCAAACAGCACGTCATGTAGGATAAGGGATTTTCTACCATGCATACACAACTTGCATGTGCCGATTCTTTTCACTTCAACTCTTGAGTTATTTACAACATAAATTCACTTTGTCTCATGTGGAATCCGACGGAAATCCAGAACACACATTTTTATCTCGTGCTACATGGTCTCTGGCCCTGGAGTCTACAATCCCCAAAGGATGAGATTTAGTTAATAAAACAATACTAGACACAAATGTCGTACTGCTCAAATTATTCATAACATTCAAAAATGCTTTAAGGATCCGAACTTTCTTTGGCTCAATGCATTCACAAACAAAGTGACCCTTGTTCAATTTTGTATAAGCAAGAATTGGAGAAGAAGATACAATATTATGTTTAAGCAAAAGACCGTGACATGCTTGTCGCAACCTAAAAAAAATAACGACGAGTCTTATCGCAAGACTTTATTATTCGTTAGGCGTGACATTAAAAAAACCGAGGAAAAATCGACTTAATTCCTCTAAAAAAATGAAGGTTTTGGAAATGACCTAAAAAGACATGGAGTCGCCACCAATCTTTTTTAGCTAGGTGTGATCGGCCACCTATTAAAACCGATTTTATAAAATATTTTAAAAATTAATTAAAACATTTTAAAAACCGATTTCAAGTCTGCGTTTTAAACCAGAGAAATCAAAGAAGCGGGTTCGGGAGTCGGTTACGTGTGGGGAAGGATTAGCACCCCCACAACGCCCGTATAAATCGGTACCTTATTAATCGTGTGTTATCTCAAGTCTTGGTAAAAGTTGGTTTTAAATTTAGTATTTCAAATTAATTCCCAATTTAAAGAAAAATAATTACATTTTTTATTGAAAATGATCCGGAATTTATAAATTCAAAATTTTCCTATATTCCCCAACAAACGTGGCAAAATATAGAAATTTTTATTAGTTTTGGAAAACTTTCCGAATCATTCTCTTTTTTTTTTTTTGAAAGAAAGATATTCCTTTATTAATAATAATTGATGATATTCCCTCCAGCAAACCCGGTAGAGAACTCATGAATTATTTTAACTCGGGAATATCTTTATTTTTATTGAAAACCATTATCTTTTTTGAAAACATTTAAAAGAAATGAATATGTATAGGCATGACATAAATAAAATGACATAGCAAAATCTAAATAATATAATGCAACCTCATGACACATAGAAATTATTATGGCAAGAATCACATATTATATAAAATGCACGAATATAAAAATGCAATGCATGAAATGTATTTTTTCCTTTAATTAAGGAAATCCGTATATCTAAAAAGATATCCGGTTACCTTAGGAAAATATGTCAAATTAAATATTCTAAAACCAAAATACTTTGTGATTGTTTGAAAACAATTTTGAAAAGCTTGAATTAAAAATAAAAAAACTGGGCTAAAATTTTTAAAATGACTCTAATTTCCTAAGTTTAAAAAAATCCGGACTTGGCTACCCTTAACCCAGGACTTGAAAAACCATTTTTAGAGTTTAAAAAGGCTTAGAAATTACCCTAAGTCAGTAGCTAACCCTCCTAATCAGCCCACTCTAAGTAAATTAACCAAAACAGAAAATTGGTTTTTCTTTAAATTCAATTCTGACTCCACTGTCCAGTTTTAATCCACGATTTTTTACCCTATTTTTAAAAATTCCAAAAATTCTGAAAAAATTATTGGAGACTCAGGACATGTAAAAATACACGGAAAAAAATTGACTTAATTTTCTGATCAAAGATGAATTCCCAGAAAAACCAGAGATGTACGAGTTTTTGGAGGAGAAAAAAAAAACTGCTTTGTTTTTCTTTAAAATCAATTCTGACTCCACTGTCCAGTTTTAATCCACGATTTTTTACCCTATTTTTAAAAATTCCAAAAATTCTGAAAAAATTATTGGAGACTCAGGACATGTAAAAATACACGGAAAAAAATCGACTTAATTTTCTGATCAAAGATGAATTCCCAGAAAAATCGGAGATGTACGAGTTTTGGGTGAAAAAAAAACTGCTTTGCCAACACATTTTTTTTTGTCTTTGATAAAATCATTTAAAAACCAAAATAAAAATATTTGAAACTCATAGAATGACTTGAAGACAGTAGCTAGGACTTTTTGAAAGTTAGATAAAAATTGGCTAAGTAAAAAAAATCACAAAGGTAGAATAATCAATTTGACAAACTTAATTTTCCACAAGTGTGCTCAAGAGAGCATGACTTTGAACCATCAATTGGCTCAAGTCATTATTCAAGTGGCATGAACATGAAATGCATGAAACAATGCAGCAAACATAATGCATGAAATGCATGGATCTAAACCTAAATGTAAGGAAAATGCATGACATAAATAATATGGCCTAGACCTAACATGAACTTGCATGGCATTTAATGTAACCTAGACCTAAGACATGCATGGCATTTTCACAAACACAAGGCATGCTTAATTCAAAAATCCAACCAAATATCATGCAAATGCAAAATCCTAACAACTAGCATGACAAAAATACAACACACAATGCAAAACACATGGAGTAGCCAAATGGCCCCAAGCTTCAACAAGCATGGCATTTTCACAAACACTTGGTATGCTAGCATGAAAAACTAAGTCATAACACAAAAATCACACAAGCATTTTCACAAACACCTAATATACCAAATCTAAAACATGCTCACTAAGATATAAAACAAGAATCATGCAAAGAATCACACAAGCATTTTCACAAACACTTAATATGCTAACTCTAAAACATGCTCAAATTTAAACAACATGAAAACAGAAAATTAAAAATGCAAAAACATGATATCTAAGACATAAATGGCAACAAACAAAGCAACCAAATTAAATATAACTTAAGAACATGAAATAACATAATATTTAAAACATCAAAAATAAAGAAAATAGCATAAACAATATGGTAAAATGAATCAAAAACAACAACTTAAAATAAATAATGTAGGCCATTTGGCCATGGTGAGTTTATTGTAAAAACAAAATGTAAGAAAAATATACTTAAGAAAGGAAATGAAGGAAGAACAAGAAACATTATTTTAAAATGAAAACTCACCAAGTAGCTTTTGAACGGATTAAGCTATAAACCCTCAGAGTAGCTTTTGAACGGATTAAGCTACAAACCCTCTCACAAGTAGCTTTTGAACGGATTAAGCTATAAACCCTCAGAGTAGCTTTTGAACGGATTAAGCTATAAACCATCAGAGTAGCTTTTGAACGGATTAAGCTACAAACCCTTTCAACAAAAACACTATGACTCACCACCCGGATAATCCTAATACAAGTGTATAGACTATCTCACAAGGGGTAGTGGGTGATTTCAACCAAAGGCCAAGACCCCTTATTTATAAGGTGAGCACCTCCTTGGCTTGACATTACAAAGGGATGTGGGATTGGGACTTAGGCTCAAAAATACCCATGGCTTGATCAAAAAATCTCTAACTAACTCTTGATTTTTAACCACTTGATTGAAAAAAATCATAAGCTTCCTCCTTCCTTTGGGCTTGGGCAGGCCAGCACTTCTCTTTTCCAGCCCAGCTCTGATTTTTTGAAAGGCCCAAAAAAAAGCCCTTTTCGGTTGCTTGGGTGAAATGACCATTTTGTCCCACGGATGCAAGTAAATATCAAACGGACTCCAAATTCAATTTTTATTTTTTTAATACTTCCAAAATAATAAAATATTGAGTTCTGGAAGTTTTCAAAATTATCCGAGTCCGTTTGCTATTTATTTGGATTTTTTCTTCCCAAAAATGCCCTTTTATGCCCCTACATTTTACCATTTTTTAAACGAGCTCCAAATCAAGATTTTTCTTCACCAACCTCTTCAAAATAATTAAAAAGTGTGATCTGGAAGTTTTCATAATTTTTGGAGCTCATTTGGTATTTTTTCGGGATTTATCGGCTTGAATTACTACATAGGAGGCCCGAGATTTGGCCATTTTGCAAACGAACTCGGAATCAAGATTTTCTTTCGCCAATCTCTTCCAAATAATTTAAAAATGATATTTGCCAAATTTCAGAATTTTTGGACTCCATTTGCTATTTTTCCGGGATTTTCCTTTTTGAATTACTACATAAGAAGCCCGGGATTTGGCCATTTTGCAAACGAACTCGGAATCAAGATTTTCTTTCGCCAATCTCCTTCAAATGATTTAAGAATGAGATTGACAAATTTTCCATAATTTTCGGAGTCCATTTGCTATTTTTCCCAAAATTTTCCAATTTTGCCCTTTTACCTCCGAAACTCGGTTTTGCTCAAAACAAATTCGATTTTCAGATTTTCTTCAATCTGAGCCTTGGGCCATCCTTTTTAACCATTCTTCATCCATTGGGGGCTTTGGTCTTACCAAGTCGGGCCATTTCTGTGATTCTTCCCGATTTCACCGAAATCCACTAGAAATCCTAATTCTCGGTTTTCTCCCGGATTGACTTTTCTTTCGGTTTTTCTTGCAAGTGACTTCTCCATTACCCGTAGTCAGTGCTTATCTTTCATTTGGAACCTTCAATTTCGACCAGTTTGATCGTTTAAGCACTTTTCCCCAAATTTCTCGAATTAGGGTTTCTTTTCTACTGAATCTCCAAATCCCAACTTCCGAACTCCATATCTTTCAATGTAGACCTCGGATTATCAAAATTCTTTCGCCATTTTTCAATTGAACTTAAAATCTTGATTTTGAAAGTGGGTTGACTTTTTCAGTAGTTGACTTTTTGGGGTTGACTTTTTCGGGGTTGACTTTTCGGGTTGACTTTTTTCAAGTTTGTCTTTTTGTGCTCGCCCTCTTAAACTAAGTCTCGGAGTACCACCTGCAGGATGAAAACAGTCTTTTTATACTCGGAAACATCAATATGGGAAGAAAACATACCTGTTTAGTGGTCCGGACAAAATTAGGTGTCTACTCACATGCTATCCCTTTTAAGTAACTTAAAACTCTTTTGTAAGAGCTTGCCAATTAATATCAATGAGTTTGTGCATAAACTGAGATAATTTATTTACTGCAAAAGGTAAATCAGGTTTGGTAATAGTAAGATACTGTAATGCTCCTAGAACACTCTATATTCCTTCCCATCAGACAATATTTCTCCATCATTTAAAGTGAAAGAAGTTGAAGAAGATATTGATGTAGCAACCACCTTAGCCTCAAGCATGTTGGTTTGCTGTAATTTATCAATTATATATTTGTGTTGAAACAGAAACAGTCATTCTAGTGTGGGAATTGTTTGAACTCCAAGAAAGTAAATCAAAGGACAAATCCTTCAATGAGATTTGCAGGGATAAGACATGAACAAAGGCTGTAATAAATGAGTTGCCTCCCTTATATTATCATTTTATCAACATAAACCAGAAAATAGATAGTGAAGTGATACCATCTTTGTAATAAATAAATAATGAAGAACCAGACTTGGATGGAATAAAACCATAAGCAATATAAAAGGACTCATGGTTGTATACTAGGTCCGTGGTGCTTGTTTCAAACTATAAATCGCTTTCTTCAACTTGCAAACATAAATGGGATGTGAAGAATCCAAAAAACCTGGTGGTTATTTCATATAAACATCCTCATAAAGTGTTCCATGTAAGAAGGCATTGTTAACATCCAATTGATAGATTGACCAATTATTTTGAAATGCAATACTGAGGACTAATCTGATTGTAGCAGGCTTGACAACATGATTGAAGGTTTATGAATAATAAATACCTGGTGAGCGGTATGGGAATCACCTCATTAGACTCCATTACGAGTTCAGACTTTTATCAAATTCAGGGTATGCCAATTAAGGCAATTTGGGAGTCTTTTATCAAATTCAGGGTATGCCAGCTGGAAATCAAGAACTGATTATAGGCACTATGACTACAAGTTTCGTCTTTACCATTGAACTTGGTTCGAAGATTTGTGTACGAAACATAGGAGTAACCAGAACTCCTAATCTCGCTTAAGATAACCCAATTTCTACTATTCAACTTCATATACGACTTGCACAAGCATCCAAATTAAAGAATACATCCCGCCACTTAATGTCATGCAATTGTGATTGTATGTCCCTTCGCTGTTGGCTAGGGAAGGGCTAGTGCCATGGGCTCACCATGTCGCCGGTGGCGAGGAATCGTAAGTGCCATTTTTTTGCCTTTTGATGTTTGCTGTGGGGAGAAGACTTTCGGAGTTTGTAATAGGATATTATCAACGGTAGCTTGTTGTAAGGCATTGTCGCTAGTTCTAGAGCAATGTTGGCTGCTAGCGATGGAGAATTTGGAGTTAAAATAGAAGATTTGGGTTTAGCTAGTAGGAACTTGGTACTTAGTGGTTGTACTCATTGTAAAAGAGGATTTGGGTTTAGTGAAGGTTCATTACACAATAGGGAGTTCTACTGGGTTATGTTTAATGTGCCCTAGGCTTGGTCCACCACAATTTTGGCCTCTTAACACTTGCAATGCTATTTTAATTCTTCTTTAACTTGCACATTTATTTTCGTTTACATGGAAAACAATAATCATCCATATGACTTTGCGCATAAACTGAGCATTTTCTTATTATTTGCTTGAATTTTTTAGATAATCCTTCACCACACTTAACAACAAGATTCATTAATCAAGCCAAATCTTAATTAGCTAAATACCATCTCATAGCAAATTAGGTCCATTTAATATTGGATATCTGCGTTTGCCTTGCTTGTAATTTTTCAAAATTTTTATTTAATTTAAGGATTTTGGTTTAAAATTTTAAAATTTTTATATAAATGTTTAATAATTATATTCATAATGACAAAAGGTTAAAAAATTCTGAAAGATAATATTTTTTTCGTACAAAAAGTTAGATATTATTCTCGTTAAAAAATGGAAATAGTGTATGATTTTAAAAATTCCAATAAAAATACAAATGTTCAATGTTGGGTCTAAAATTTTGATCCATCAGTGTTTTCCTTTGTGTGGAGTGTTTCATACCAAATATAACAAGGTTATCTTTCCCAATGTTTTAACCAACACTCTATACCAAACATAGCAATGTTTTTTTTTCTAATTTTTTTTTTGGGTACTATGATTAAAGGTATAACCAGGTTTTGCTTAGGTCTAATATCTTTTTTTGGATAATTTTAAAAATGCATTTTCCACATCTGATTCAGTTAGGATTTCACTCATGAAGTTTTTTTTTACAAAAATCGAACTTTGATCGACAATTTTTTTTTTTTTTTTGACCAACCAAACTAATTCTTGTGGTTCTTTCTAATAATTTAATCTCTGGCCTTTACCTTCCAAACAATAGCATCATCATATGGATTAAACTCATGGGAAGCACCAAATGCCTCCTTATTGTGCTTTATGAGGTTCAACTATGGCCGGGCCCAATGGTGGGTGGACTACCAAAAAAACATGCCCATAGTATTAGTATTTATCTGTCACTTAGTAAGATTTAACCAAATGCAAATTTGGAATGTCAAGCTGCTGGAAGCTGAGGCAGTTTTCACACTACTCTCAAATCTCATGTTGAACCAAATGGGAAAGCAAAAGCTGTGGTTGGTGAAGTAACAGTGGTGACAAAAACCAGCCCACAATTAGAAAATATGTAGAAAATAATATAAAAACATTTAAATTTTATTTTACAAATGAATAAATAAATTAAAATAAAAATAAAGTCAAGTCAAAAAAGCTCAGCTGCCCAATCAAATTAAGAAGCTTCCAATATGTGTCTTCATGCCTGTATTTCTTCTTCCCGCAGCTACTTTCACCTCACCAATTCACATAGATGCGTGTAAACCACGCGCCGCCCCATAGGAACATGTAGGGGTCCAAAGTTAATAGTGTTTGGTAAACTTCCTTGACTAGTTAACTTGTGGAAAATAGCTTCCCTGGGGAAGTTATTTACTTGTTAATAAATGATAAAATTATTGACCAAAAGAAACCATAAAATTAATAAAATCAAATCAATGCCTTGATGAACTTTTGGTTTTTAATCAATGCATAATAATCTAATTCAATGGCTTTTACTTACTAAAAATAATCTAAACTTTCTTCATTTGTGCTAAATACTTGCTAGTATTTTTTATCTAAAAAGACCCTTACTTTTTGTTAGTAATTAGCGCATTTTGATATTAGATATTTATTTATTTAATCAGTACATTAAGAAATATATATTAATGAACTTATCAATATTTGATTCAATAATAAGTGTATGTTGTTTTTTACTTAAAAGCTCAAGTTCAAATTTCCTTCTTTTTTTTTTCAATAAAAAGAAATTTATATTGCTTTCCAATTTCCATTCAAAATTGTTAAGTATACTTGTTTTATTTACACACTTGTATTAATTTTCAAAAAACTAAAAGAAGAAAATTTCTTCTTTAAACCTGTTTTTTACTTTACTTTTTTTTTCTTTTCTTATCTTACAAATTTAAATATTTTATTATCAAGATCAATTACGCTTGTTTTGAGTACATTTAGAGAAAATCAAAATTACCTATACTCCATCAATTCTTTTGCACAATTAAATTAAAGAATATTTTTGGAATAAAAAAGTTTATTCATTTTATTTTTTTACAAAAAAATTTAGGGTGATGGGATTACGTCATTTCAAGATCAAAACATGTCTCACCTTTTTAAAAATTTATATTTTATTTACAAATCGTTTATCAAGATAAACTATTGATAGTGAAAATCGAATTTAATCTTTACAAACGAAATACTCGATTCTTATCAACTTACCCAATTCAATTGATTTATAATTTTTTTCTTGAACTTTGAAATGATTATAAGTAACAACATAACGAAATCTTTCCCTTTCTTATATTCTTCGTTTAAGACTTGCAAAGAATTTCGACCTACTATTTGAAGAGAGTATTGACTCAACCAAGAGGTCTTCTCCCAAACTTTTTATCTAAATTCCACAATGCAATATTCCATTCTTCTTTCACCATGGCTTTAGGAGCAATTGTCTAATTTATTCAATTTTATTGAAGAGTGTTGCACACGCTCCCTAATAAAGCAAGTGGGTTAAATAGAGAAAATAAGACAGGAACTAGTAGCACAAAGTCAAAAAGGTCAGTTCTCAGCTTGAAAAACTCAAAAGCATGAGATGAGATCAGGTTTTTTTATTACAATATAGCTAAAAAAAAAAAATCCTCAAATTACTGTTGGTTTCGGATTATTTTTCAAAATATGGTTTTTTTTTTTTCTAGCTGGGAAGTCGCCATCCCCATGGCGATTTTCCAGCGTTATTTTTTGAAAATTTGTAAAAAACACCAAGGGAAATCGCCATGGGGGTGGCGATTTCCCTTCATGTATATATATATATATATTTTTTAATTAATAAACAAAAATTAAATTTAAACAAAAATTAAATTAAATTTGATAAATTTATTTTTAAAAATTATAAATTAAATTAAAATATTTTTTTATAGGTTTGGTTATTTTTTTTTTTAAAATATATATTAAAAATGTAATTTAATTTATTATTACAATTTTATAAAAAATAAAAATATATTTCTTATTAAAATTTAAAAAGAAGATTATATTTTTTATTAAATTTTTATATAAAAAATTGTATTTTTTATAATTTTGTAATATTATAAAAAGGTAAATTTAATTTATATCAAAAATAATTTAATGATGTAAAATGTAAATAAAATTTTTTTTAAAAGAAATTTATCGAGTCACTTTTTTAAATAAAGAAGTTATTTTTAAGTTGGTATCGTAAAATAAATTTTTTAATTTGATTAGTTTTTTTTGAGTTGGTATTCGATTAACTCGTGACATCAATTTAATCATTGTTTTTAATAATAGTATAGATTGTTACAGTTTAAAACTGGATATTTGATAAAATAATTTTAATTTAATTTATGATTAAAATTTTATTTCTTATTAAAATTTAAAAAGAAAATTAAATTAAAATGAAAAAAAGAAAAGCAACTTATCATGTAATTTGGATTATTATATTAAAATTAAATAACAACATTAAGATATAAATTAAAATAAAATATAACAATTAATTTCCGAACAAATTTAAAATAAATAACATGAAATGCAAAACATATAAATTTATATTAGAAATTTAAAACACATTACAATTATTCTAATTATTGCGTGGTGTAGAGCAACAGTGTCGAGCTCTTCTAGTGCGTGGTGGTTGCACCCGTCGTTCAACCTCGTCAGTGGCACGTATTCACGGTCCACCACGACCTCTTGCTATAACCGCCACTGGTTCCGGTTGTATGTCATCAGTCGTTTCATCCGTATCAAAAATTTGAAACCCACTGCTGGATGAGCCAACACCTAGTTCACCCATAACGGGAACCTGACTACTAGATGCACCCATAAATGATGTAGCATCAAATGCTGACGAAGGGGTTCCAAACTGATACATGGATGTTAGATATGCTGAACTTGGACTTAGGATGGGGAGCTGGTCATCTAACCTCGTTCTTGGCGGTGATGGTCGGTAACACTCATCAACGTCATATCCGGGGTGACTTACGGAATAACGATGGCTGGATGGTACTCCATGATCCCGTTCAGGTTTAGGATGATCAAATGACATCCTCGGTGCTGTGAACTCCGATGAGGTCGGTTGACGCATTCGCCCACGTTGTCGGCGAGGTCTAGGAGCATCCATATCCTGTGTAGGAGGGACTGGAGCTGAAGTTTGTCCGGTAAATGGCATACTCCTAACATCCTCATGCATCGACGGTGGACAAACGAAAGGTCGACCTTCATTTCTATACCATCTTATGTAATCAGCAGATGGGTTGAAATTATTACCAACAATCGGGTAACCTGTCGGAATTCGTTGAAAACGTATGTTCCACCATTGGATCCATCATTACGACCTTCATGCTTCGTAGGCCAGAATTCATCATTACGACCACGCATGTCGAACTTATGAAGCTTATCAAGGTTCACCGGGGCTGCAGGAATTGGTTGTTGCATCCCAAATTGTCGCAACACCCGGTCAGTTTGGTGCCACTCTACATATGAAAAGCATATCAATGCTGTGTTTGCTTTCCATATATTGAAATTATTGTAGGCATCCGATGGGAGGCATGCCATAATTTCACGCGAGGAATATGGCATCCACAGAAACTGCGAATAATTATTACAAATTATTAGTTTCATATGGATTAAATAAAAAAAAACTTCAATGTAACAATCGAAATATTTACCTTATCATATCCTAGTCGATCTAGTCGTACTCTTATACTTGCAAGATCGCTCGGAGTCTCTGTAAAATCTCTACTCGTACTCCTACTCCACCTATTAAAATGCATATGATATCTTAATGACCTATAAAAATACAAGTTCGTACAAAATTAATAAAATAGTAAAGATTATTACCTGCTTGCAAGGGGGTATACAGCCGAAATATCCACGCGCGGAGCAAGAAATGGTAGCCGATACCAAGCCCATGATTGTAGAAGCACTAAACATCCACCTATGTCATGGATTTTTGGAACTGTAGCTCGGCAAAGTTCTCTATACAAAACCGCCAAACACGCAGAACCCCAACTATAATTTGCTGCATGCTCTAAATCACGTAGCAATGGAAGATACATTAAATGTACCCGACTGCTCGATTTGTCAGGCATCAGTAATCCTCCAATCAAACGTAAAATATATGCTCTAGCAGCATATTGTATTTGTTGTTCGGTTGCATGTAATGGCAGATTTTGAAACGATTTCAACCAAGTTAGTCTCACCGTTGAGCCAGATACATACTATTTAGGAGACACCTCACCCAATAGATCTTGACACACTTCATTCCAATCTAGCAGGCTTCCGCCTATAACTGCATCGCCATGGATCGGAAGTCCAAGTTGCAGCGCAACATCTTCGAGAGTGACCGTGCATTCACCACATGGAAAATGAAAAGTGTGCGTCTCGGGTCTCCATCGTTCGACCAACGCACTGATTAAATCGGGTTGTATCACAAGTCGTCGAATTTGACTTGCGTGATAAAATCCGGCTCTTCTTAAGTGGTCGATAATAGATGGATGCGGGTCCTCCAATGTAAATTTCCTCGCACGTAACACGCGACGAGTTTTCTATTATAATAATAAAAATTAATATATTATAAAACTATAACAATTAAAAATTAATAAATAAAACTATAAAACTATAAAATAACAAAACAATAATAATATAATATAATATAATATAACATAATATAATATAATATAAACAATAATAATATAATATAATATAAAACAATAATAATATAAAAAACAATAATAATATAATATAATATAATATAAACAATAATAATATAAAAAATAATAATAATATAATATAAAACAATAATAATATAAAAAACAATAATAATATAATATAATATAAAACAATAATAATATAAAAAACAATAATAATATAAAAAACAATAATAATATAATATAATATAATATAAACAATAATAATATAATATAATATAAACAATAATAATATAATATAATATAATATAATATAATATAAACAATAATAATATAATATAATATAAAACAATAATAATATAAAAAACAATAATAATATAAAAAATAATAACAATATAAAAAACAATAATAATATAACAATTTAATTACCTCGTTAAATATAACCTCCGAGATGTGATTTTCTTGTAACCTCAATAGTGAAGCCATTTCAAAATATTGTTGTAGAAAAAAAAATTTGTTGTAGAA
Source organism: Fremontodendron californicum (assembly GCA_030761205.1). Taxonomy (NCBI): domain Eukaryota; kingdom Viridiplantae; phylum Streptophyta; class Magnoliopsida; order Malvales; family Malvaceae; genus Fremontodendron; species Fremontodendron californicum. The sequence goes on from JAULJL010000005.1 coordinate 30,840,473, forward strand.
AGAAATTTTTTTGGTAGAAGAATGAAAATTTTTTGAAAGAAGAATGAAAATTTGAATGAGAGGAATGAAATTTTGAAGGAGAGGAGTGGGGTATTTATAGATAAAATTAATGGGTGGGGTGTGTGGGGGGGAGGGGGGACGTGGGGGAGGGGGGACGTGGGAGGGGAGGCAACGGTCATATACTTTACGATTTAATTTTTTTAAATTATAAAAAAATATTTTAACTTAATTTATAATTTTTAAAAATAAATTTATCAAATTAAATTAAATTTTTGTTTAAATTTAATTTTTGTTTATTAATTAAAAAAAATATATACATGAAGGGAAATCGCCACCCCCCCATGGCGATTTCCCTTCATGTTTTTAGCAAAATTTCAAAAAATAACGCTGGGAAATCGCCATGGGGGATGGCGATTTCCCAGCTAGAAAAAAAAAGACCGTATTTTGAAAAATAATCTAAAAGCATCGGTATTTTGATAAATTTTTTTCTTTTTGCTATATTTAAATAAAAAAACCGATGAGATCATGAGGGAAGAAGAAATCACGATCAACAATGAGAAAATTTTTGATAGAGCAATTTGCACGTTAGATATATACTATATTATAGATATAGAGTTAATAGTATCAATGATTTTTAAATTATAGATATATTTTATATTGATCTTTAAATTTTAAAACGTATCAAATTGATTTTTGATTACAAATATTATAACAAATTGATCTATTCCGTTAGCTTTTTCATTACCTTTACTGTAACAATCAGCTTAGTGACACGTGTCACCAGCTGATTGCTCCAACTTGTCACTTCATTTTTTCCTTTTTCTTTATTTTTTTTATTTTTTCTTTGTTTTTTCTATAAATAAATACAAAAAAATAATAATTCATATTATAAATTAAAATAATTTTTTAAAAATATAATTAATTTAAAAAGTATAAAATATTTATTTACTTTAATTTTATAAAAAATATTTTAATTTTTTCGTTTCTTCTTTTTTTTTTGTTGTTGCTTTTCTCTTCTTTATAAATAAATATTAAAAACTAAATAATAATTTACATTATAATTTAAATTAATATTGAAATAATCTAATAATTGAAAAAAAATAAAACTATTTATTTACATTAATTTTATAATTTTTTTTATTATTATTTTTTCTTCCCTTTCTTCTTTTTTCTCTTCTTTAGAAACAAATACAATATCTATATAAGTATATTATATTATATTATATTATATTATATTATATTTTAAATTAAATTAAATTTCTAAAAATTAAATAATTTATAAATATAAAATATTTATTTTATATTTATAAGTTTTTTATTTTTTCCTTTCTTATCTTTTCCCTTTTTCTCTTGTTTGTAAATAAATATAAATAAAAATAAATAATAATTCATACTATAATTTAAATTAATTTTTAAAATATAAAATATTTTATTTACATTAATTTTATAAGAAAAGAGGAAAAAAAGGAAAGAAAAAAGAAAGAAAGAAATAAAGAAAAGGAAAATAAAAAAGTAAAAAAATATATTTTTAATAAATGAATGTAAATAAATATTTTATATTTTATAATTATAAATTTTTTAATTTTTACGAAATTAATTTATTTATAAAAAGAAAAAAAATAAAGAAAGAAGAAAAAGTAAAAGAAAAAATATTTTTTTATAAAATTAATGTAAATAAATATTTATATTTTATAAATTATTTAATTACTAAGAAATTAATTTAAATTATTATTTATCTTTTGTATTTATTAATGTTTTCATTTTCTCATTTTCTTTATTATTCTTTATAAAAAAAAACAAAAAATAAATAATAAATTAAATTAATTTTTTAATAATTAAATAATTTATAAAATATAAATACTTATTTACATTAATTTTATAAAAAATATTTATTTACATTTATTTATTAAAAAATATCAAAGAAAAAATAATAAAGAAATAAAGAAAAAGAAAAAAAATGAAGAGAAATGTGATGCAATCAGTTGGTGACACGTGTCACTAAGCTGATTGTTATAGTAAAGGTAACGAAAAAGCTAACGGAAAGAACCAATTTGTTATGATACTTGTAAGTAAGGATCAATTTAATACGTTTTGAAATTTAGAGACCAATATAAAATATGCCATATAATTTGAAGACCATCGGTGTTATTAACTCTATATTATATTGTTATTATTATTATTATAAAATTAAAAACAAAGAATGTGAAAAGTATCAGCACACCTAAAGTCACTAAATTAACATTATTCTTCTCTCTTGGAGAATTTGTTACACTAACGTTACCCCTTTTAGACTCTTCCAATTTAAACTCTCAAAATTTTATCATTAAGATTTCCTCTTAATTTAGAAAAAAGTTCGCTTAACTGATGTTTATAAGCATTGATTTTTTTTTTTTTTTTTTTTAGAAAAATATTTTATATTTAATACATTATTTTTATTCAATTAAAAAAAATGTATTAATTATATTTTTTTTATATATATTATCTTAATCAATATCATGATTAACATTTATATTTAAGAAAATCATAGTTTGCTGACTATAAATCAAGGAGAAAGGTAATTAATAATATCTAATCTAAAATTTTTAACCTAATTTTTATATAACATGATATAAAAATACGATACATTTAATAAATATAAAAATAATATAATAAATATGACACAATGCATTTAAATACGATTAATATGATTAATATATGTATCGTATTTATATTTAAGATTTTGATACATTTAATAATTTTTATTATATTCATATTTATATAATTGATAAAAAAAATACGAGATATAAGTTTACATTGACGAGTCAAACTGAAATTAATGAAAACTTTGTAATTAAAGATTCCCAATAAATAGTCTACTGATCGTGTATTCCAAAAGTAAGCTCCATAGTAACACATGGACCCACATACATAATAAAATAATGCTATATATATATATATAATATTATGATGTAAAATTAAATCATGAGTTATTAATTTTTTTTTGTTTCCAGGCCAGTACTGTATAAGAAGCGGTAGGGCTTAAGTACATACGTTTCAACTATTTGTTTGGAGGAGAATTAGGAAAGGGAGGAAAGAAGGCCCTTGCATTTCTCATGAACTGTGGAGTCGTGTTGGGTTTCTATTGTTGGGGTTGGGAGTTCTTAACTGCCCTTCTTCTCTTCTCCGGCCCCTTATCCTTGATTAATCTTCTTCTTATTTAATTTTTCTCTTTATTTTCTTTAATTATACACAATATATATACATCCCAGTTTCTGTTATTAATGGAGTCTATGATGGCAAGTGATCATAATAAGGGTTTGTTAGAATTTGTTAGGAAATCAACACCACCACCGTTTTTGTTGAAGACTTATATGCTGGTGGAGGATCCGCTCACCGACGACGTTATATCATGGAACGCCGACGGAACAGGATTCGTGGTGTGGCAGCCGGCGGAGTTTGCTCGTGATCTCCTCCCAACACTTTTCAAGCACAGCAACTTCTCTAGCTTTGTCCGGCAGCTTAATACTTATGTAAGTAGATTTTTAATTATTCATATTATTTAGGATGAGTTGACTTGGTTTTCCGAATAGATTTTTCTTTTTTTCCTGAATAAAAAGATATAAATTAAAAAAATTTCAATCAGGAAGTTTTTTTTAAATCAGTTTAATAATTGTATGATGCTGCATACATTTATATATAGGGATTTCGGAAAGTTACAACCAGCCGATGGGAATTTTGCAACGAAATGTTTCGAAAGGGCGAAGGAGAGCTACTTTGCAATATCCGAAGAAGAAAAGCATGGGCCAATAAGCAACAAAGTGGGGCAGCAATTCAAGTGTCACCACAGGAGTCTGATGAAGATCAGAGATCTAATTCGTCAACTTCTTCGTCGTCAGGATACAACAGCCTAGTCGATGAAAACAAGCGTCTGAAGAAGGAAAACGGGGTCTTAAGCTGGGAGCTGACGAGCATGAAAAGAAAATGCAAGGAACTCCTTGACTTGGTGGCTAATTATGCACAGTTTGAGAAAGAAAAGGAAGACTTCGTCGAGAGTCCCAAGCTGTTCGGAGTGAGGTTGGAAATTGAAGGAGAGAGGGAGAGGAAGAGAAAGAGAGCAGAGATCAGTGAAAGCGCAAGCATTTTACTGTCTCAATCTTGCAAATAATTATTAATTATGTCATAAAAGGATGAAAATATATATGAATTGCTACTTCAAACCAAATTGTTTTTGTAGCAATAATTAAAATATAGATTAAGATGTTTATTTACGTGCATGTGTACATTTTTGTTGTTGGAAAACAATCATTAATAGATTAAACACATAATTTACTGCTCATCTTCATCTTTTTCTCTTTGATTTCTGCTCTATTTTTCTCCATTCCACGGTACTAAAAACTACTGTAATTACATTACTGAATTGTCTATTCTAAAAAAAAAAACGTTAAACAAAACCTGTTAACGGGCCGGGGCGGGGCAGCCTTCTCGGCCCGACCCGTATTAGATTAGGCCTGGACATGATATTTTTAATCCGATCCTATCCGACTCTGTCCGGTCCGAAACAGTATTTTTTTAATTATAATAATATTATTTAATTTAATTTTAATTATAAAAATATATAACAAAATAAACAAAATATTTTTTTAATATTATGAACAGTAAATTCGAACCTGCCTGGCCTGTCCGACCCAACCCAAGGTCGGACTTGGGTAAAGTTTTAAAAAAAAAATCGAGCCGCGGTCCGACCTATGAAGAGGTCTATATTCTAATAAGGTAATTTAAAAAGTGTTAACTGTATATCAGATTATTAGATAATAAAAACAGAAACGATAAAAAGTTCGACTTTTGTTTGGTTAGAACTTAGAATTGGGTTTACCTATCTTTTCAATAGTGTGATGTGTCGTCGAACTACTTAAAGACGATTTTGTATTAATTAATTGCATATATAAACCGAAAATAAAAATTATAATTCGGTAAATCTAACAGCTTAATCTCATTAAAGTTTCATTTGATAGATGTTTTTATTTTTGAACCATGTAAAATAAAGCTAATTTCTGTAATATTTTTTGTTTTTGATATATCAATAGTAGAGTTTTTTATTTATTTAATTTTACAAGCGGATTTAAAAAATTATCATATATATTTTATTTTTTTAAAATTATTTTTTTAAAATTTTTTAAATATACCCTAAAAGTAGGGAATAAAAAACTAGATTGAAAGTCGAATCGGTTAAACCGATCCGTTCAACTATAATAAAAAAAAATTACAAATAATTAAGAAAAATATAAAAAAAAAATCTAAAAAAAAAAAAGAAACACAAATAAATAATACAAGTTATTATTTTTGATTTTAACCTAATTTTTGGGTCGTTTAATTTATAACCAATTGGGTTAAAAAAGGTCAAAAAAAAAAAATTATTATTTTCAGTTTTATTGATTTTTTTTTTCGATTTTCAATTATAAGTTTTTAACCGGTTCTTACCAGTTTTACTTTTTTTTTTTTTTATATATAATTGAACCGTCGGACTTATTGATTTTCAATTGAACCGATTAAATCAATCAATCCAATCTAATATTTTAATCATTGTCTAAAAATATATGTCAGTTTACTAATTCTATTTATAAAATCTAGAATAAAATTTTTATGATGTCCTATTATTGAAGCTAGAAAATCTAGCTATTTTCTATTTCTTAAACACTACTTTTGAAAAACTGTCCCTGCTCTTACATTCTTCATCTGACAAAGCCTAAGACCTAATTATATAAGATTTCATTGTCGCTTAGTGACTGCAAATGGCTAAAAAATTCAAATAACTTGGTTGTGGGTCTAAATAAGTGTTGAAAGAAATCCTCATAGTAGTTGGCTGATAGTGTTATTTGTTAGTCCCAAAAATTAAATTCCCATTCCTTCAATTTTGTCAACTATAGGACAACTGCTAGCAGCTGATTTTCTTGGGTGGCACATGATTTTCACTAAATTTGCAAATCAAACTGATTAATGTGGTCTAATTCACCCACAGAAAAACAAAAAAAAAAATGTTAAAAATATGATTGACATATGAACTATTCTTTTTTCTTTCTTTTTTAAAATTTTCTAAGTTGATTTGAAATGTCTCCTCTTTGACATTTTGCAGGTGTTAATTATAAAAAAATGAAGTGAAAGTGAGACTGATAAGTATATGAATTGGAAATAATTGATGTTTTTGAATCGATAAGAACAACAATATATAAAGATATAGCAATCTATATTTGACAAGCAAAAGTTATTGTTGAATGGTTTGGAAAATCAGTAGCAAAACGATAAGATTGTAAGTATTTAATTTCAAGATTCACAAGCCTTCAAAAATGAGTAAAATAAAATTTTAAGAAAAATGCACTGACTTAGATATATATATATATATATAAATAAAATGGGTCCATTGCTTAATTAATTAATATATAGTTACTTATTAATTAGTATGTTCATCATTTTCTTAGGAGCAGTAGAATTAGAATTTTCAAGTTGTTGGGCAGTCTCAGTTGAAGAAGTTGGTTTGGTTGGGGGGTGATGCTGTGATTGTGGATCATTTTACCTCACAAACTAAATGCTTGCTTTTCTGTCTTTCAAACTTGAATACGTTTATCTACAAATTTTGCCTTTTATTTATTTATTTATTTATTTTTTTCAGTCGTCAATTGCTAAAACTTTCAGGCCCTGTCTCACTTTTAGGAATTAATAATTTAAATTTGGAACCTGAATTTGAATCAAATAGAATAATTCAAAAAATTAATCCAAAATTAAATTGATTTGATTTTAAAATTTAATAATTTTAGATCCAAAATAATTCAAATCCAATAATCCAAGCCTGAATAACCAAAACGTTAAATTTGAAAAAATGTAACTTAAAATAACTCGAACCTATAATAGTTCAAATTTTCTTTCACTTAAAGTGACTAATCCAATTTCAACTTGATTCGTTCAAAATATATATATATATATATATATATATATATATATATATATATATATATATATCGTCCCCCCTTCCCCTTCCCCTTCCCCTTCCCCTCTTCTTTTGTGTTATTTTTTGGCATATGATAATTTTGAACTTGGGTCCATCATTAAAGTAATTTAAATCTCCACAATAGAGCTAGCCGGAATAGTTGGCTGTATTACTAATTTTTATCAAATTCCAATTCTACGGAAGAAGTATATAAAAAAATTTTACGGTTGTGGAAACAAGGAAGATTACTTCAATTTTTATGTTTTCCTAATCATTATAAAACAAAATCAGTAAAACTTTTATATAGACTTTGAATAAGTGGTTATACTATATTATTATATGGTATAGCAAAGCAAATTTGCTCTATGTGGAAAGAAATTTTTTGTGCGAATTAGTGCTTTAGTAAAGCCGAAATGTGACGTGGATATGGATTTTGAAATTCTACGGTGTCCTTCGCCATTCCTTTTAGCATATACTTGGAAAGTAAAGTTTTTTAAGGGTTTAAAAACGTCAGACATTTTGCTTGTTTATCTCTGTAATTAAAAAAAAAAATGAGAGAGAAAAAAAATACCGTGATGATTCCTTCTTAAATGTTTGCAACTAAGGAAGAAAACAAGATCATTTCGTTCCATTTTTAGTAAAATAGTGAAAGATATTCTATTAGCAATGAAAAAAGAGGTTGAGGGGATCCATATATGTTGTTCAGGTCGATTAAAAGGGGCAAAAATATCTAGAACTGAATGCGGAAAGTATGGAAAAACATATCGTAATATATTTAACCAGAAAATCGATTATGCTCATGCGAAAGTATTTACTCGTTACGGAATATCAAGTGTCAAAGTGTGGATTTCTTATAGTAAAAAAAAAAGGGTAAGTTATCCGTTCAAATTCGAAAGTTCGTCTAATATTTGAGAAGATTTGGATAAAAAAATAAGGTCCATTTAGAAAACGGATTAGACCTTGATTCCAACATTCAAAATCTGAATTTGCTCAACCGCTCAACCAATCAATTTTCAATTTTCAATTTTCAATTTTCAATTTTCAATTATATAATATATAATATATTATTTATATTTATATATAATATAATTTATATCATATAAAAAATATATTAAGTTGTCGATATTTTAAATTTAATAAAAAAATAAAATTATTAAAGATTAAATAAAAAATATTATGTTTTTTTATATATATTTTTTAAAATAATGATATGGATCGAACCGAACTTGAGTAAATATATATAGTGTTGATACTATATCTAAATTCGATCTAAACCAAACCAAATCCAACCCGATACGTGCATATCTCTAAGTAAAATGCAAGTTAGGAATTTTGATGAAAAAATTGTTATTTTTTAAATTCAAATTTCTAAACGTAACTTTAGACAATTTCAAAGTGCAGAGAAATTATTTGTTAATGACATTACTCTCATTCACCACGCCAATATGATATGATAAAATTAGCTATCAAAATTCAAAAGACTTGGTAATATACCCTCCTGAAGAAGGTGATCAGAAATGACTTTGGCAACTTCAGTTTGACCCAAAAATTAATATATATAGTTTTTCTCTTGAACGACGTGAACAAAGTAAAAGAAGATGGGTTCTATTTTCAGTCATTGACGTGTATAGATAAGGAGTTTGAATAAAAAACCATCTCCATCTCCATCCCATCTCATAAGTTTGATTTCTCTGATTTCCAACTCCTAAAATTAAATCTCATTTTCCTCAATTCAAGATTCAAAACTTTTACAACCAAATTTGTAATTTCAAATTTTAACTGTTGAAATGTGTCGTAAGAACATTCTTTTAGTCATAATTTTATGCTCTATGATATTGTCACAGCCCGTGTACGTACGATTTATTAGACTAAAGTTTTAAGCCTGTGACAGTATCATGCACTTACTCTCATCTCTTAATTTGGCCTGACAAATTACATCCTTAATCTCTACTCTGAGCCCATTCAAACAGGATAGAAAGAAGTTAAATCTTTTTCACATGTACACCCAGTTTTTTATTTTCCTTTTCTTTCAGATTTTCTGTCAATCAAATAAAACTTTAGTGAAGAAATACAAGCATTTAGCCAAGTGAGAAAAGGCTATTCTTGCTTCACTTGAATGGATAGAAGCTGGTTATTCTTGATTGAATAACCTGAGAAAGAGAGAGAGATGCTTACCTGTTTCTCTCAAGGTGCCCAAAAACATCTGCAAGTGAGAGACCCTGCATATATGGCAACTGCAACAAAAGTCTGAATCAGTTACTGACTCTCAAGCTCAGTTAAGTAAAACAACGTTGTTTCAACTACACCTAAAAACCATAGAGCAGCAATAATGCAGAAAACATTGATGATATCAACCCACAGTGACGGAGAACAACAGATCTATGACAATGACAAATTCTTATGCTTCATCTAAGTAGTGATAAAGATCTAACAAATCAATGAATTTGATGATCAGGAAAGCAATGTTTTCATGAACTTTACCATATAAATGATACTGAAGTAACACATTCAACCCGTTAAATTTCAGCTTGATGAAAGGCCTACAATATTTTGCACGGTAAAGATTCTAAAGGATGTACTTATCTCAAGTAAAGGAAAAGTACGACAAAGACAATGGATTTCATTTTCCTAGAAAGCAAATCTGTAGCCAATAATGGATCCTCTATGATGACAAAATTGAATAGACTTAAAGCATATAGCAACAAAGGCATGTCACATGACACACAAAAAGCAGTAGCAAGGTTGGAAATGAACCCATTATAATCTTGTAGATGACGGGTCCTAGGCCAAGATGGCCAGACCCAAGAGAAGCTTCAGCTTCTCCGTGGGTTTATTATGGTCTTTGGCTATGTGATATATGAACTTATTTTCTCATCAACTGCTATATGCTTCATTTAATTTAAGAAATGGAGGCTATTTTGATTAACTACAGAGCTGAAAGATTTCATGTTTAATCTGACATGTCTCTCTTCTACAGCATAAAATATAGCACAAATCAATATTGATTTGACAACAGAATTACTCCTAAGTCGGTCAAACAGTCGGAAATTCATTGAAGAACTAAGGGATTTTCTTTCTTAAGATACTATAAATGAATTGCACCAGGAAATGAACATACTATAAATGAATCAATGGCTGAAAACTTCTCTTTAGCTAGCCACCACTCAGAAAATATAGGCAATGGTATACCACCTGCAGAAACTCATATAGTAAGTCAAAAATGCTATAAGAAAGAAAAAGTAAACAACAATGGAGAAACAATAACATGAATAAAAATGTCATTGCCCTATGAATTAGAAATGTCTTCTTTTATTCTGAGTTTCTGTGCACTGCAAGTTCAAAATTGTGATAAGAAACAGCATCTTCAAAAAAAAAAAAAATTCACATATTCTATGAAAGGCAAAAACAGCATCAGCATTGATTGGAATTAGAATAACCAACATCAGTAGATCACTTATACAATCTCGAACCAACTGCTCTGGGAACTGTTCACCAAAAAGCCCATCAGAAATCAGTCTTGAAGAAATAATTATCATCTCCTTTGACAAGCTAATTTCTGATGTAATGGAGTCAATTCCCCCAATACAGACTTCAAGGTCATCTAGTACGCTTTTTGGATGGGAAGGAATGTCAAAGAGTTTTTCTTGAATAATACGGCAAAGATTTTCCAAATCAGCAGAGCTCACTTCAGTGGGTTTGACCTGATTGCAGGTGAAAATTTCTTGCATTATGAGTGTTTGATTGTTTTAACTCAGATTATTGAACATTATTAAATAAAAAAAGCATGCATAAATTCTGGGAAGGAACAACCCTCAATCATTTAACAAAAAGCAAACCAACATGCTTACAACATAGCAAGGGAACCAAGCCAACATCAAAGCTTGATCACAAGATCTATAAGCTATTTTCGAATGTCTTAAAGATAGAAACTATTTGCTACCATTAAAAAAAAAAAGGCATATAATATAGACCTGCATACAAAACGTTTGTCAAGTCCTTGCAAGAACTCGTAAGTTTCTGCAACCTGTGGAAGGCTCATCAAGAATGACAATTGGAGGATCTCCAGTCATTGCAGTTGCAACAGAATTTACGCTTGTTCCCTCCACTAAAGGTGTATGATATTTTGTTAGCATGCATTAGTAAGTCAAACTCCACCAGCTTTTCCATAACAACCTGCCAAACAGTTGCATGAATCAGGGTGCATTATGTGGGCATTACAGAATTAGAATAATACATTGATGCTAACATGCTAACTGGTGTGACCACATATTGGTTAAGTTAGGGTTTAATTACAGACTTACAATCAGATAAAGCCTCTTAAATCATTGTCTAGGTTGAATGCTTCAAACTACATAATTCTTTTTTATTTATTTATTTGTTTGGATAATTGATGATACATGGTTGATGGTTCAATGAGTTTCTATGAAAGAACTTGCACTGTCAATCAGAATTGAGTACTGCAACTACAAACAAAATCATCTAACCTATATTCTGCTGGAAATAAAGGGAAAAAGACAGTACAGCTAGCTAGACAACTCATTGGCTAATAGTCAATCCTTGCAAATCAAATCAAACTAGAACCTTTCTAATAAAATTATTAGACTAATTATGATAGATACACATACGTCATTTATTCTGTAATCTGAAAATCCTTTTATCCTTGCATAAAGTTCAAGGTGCTCTTGCACAGCAAGATATTCCAATAGATCATCAAACTGAGGGCAGTACCCAATCTGCAGGTGATTCATGAAATAAAAGAAAATAGTTAAATGCTTTCTGATGGACCATCCAGACTTTTAGATCAATCATATGAGTAAAATTGTACAATATCTAAGATGTGGTTCAGATAAACTAAGATCTTACAATTGTACAATATCTAAAACAGAGTTAAGTTCTCATGAAGATTCCTGAACCAGGTATTATATTAACACAGCACAATTTTAGAGAAGGAAAAATTATAATTAAATTATTAACAACTATGGAGGCTTAGTCATTCTTCATGAATTCGATTACTCCACAATATTGAACCAGTACATTCACAAAACAATCTGGCATAAACTATGCTTATTTCGGAGCATTCTGCAGATAAAATATTAATGTCTAAGCTGGAGAATTGCAGAATACCAGTTAGCATTGACAGAGTGGTAGTTTTCCCAGCTCCATTTGTTCCCAAAATGCCAAAACATTCTCCAGCCTGAATAGAGAAAGTTAATGAATCTACAGCTAGTTTTGCACGGTAATGCTTTCCTCCAAAGCAATAATAAGTGTCGTAACCTAAAAAATAACAAATCTCATCGTTAGACATTATTCGTTAAGTGTGATATTGGGATAACAGAGGAAAAGATTTTCTCTTGAAATAAAATGAGGGTTTGAAAATAACCTAAAAAAAAAAAAATGGAGTCGCCACCAATCTTTTTTGGCTAGGTGTGGTCGGCCACCTATTAAAATCGGTTTTGTAAAACATTTTAAAATTAAAACATTTTTAAAACCAATTTTGAAGTCTGCGCTTTTAAACTAGAGAAATCAACGAAGCGGGTTCGGGAGTCGATTACGTGTGGAGAAAGATTAGCACCCTCACAATACCAATATAAAACGATACCTTATTAATCGTGTGTTATCTTGAATCTTAGTAAAAGTTGGTTTCAAATTCGGCATTTTAAAATAATTCCCAATTTAAAAAAAAAAAATTCTATTTTTAATTGAAAATATTTTGAAATTTATTAATTCAAAATTTTCCTATATTTTTCAGCAAACCCAGTAAAATATAATTTTTTTTATTTATTTGTAAAACCTTCGAATCATTTTCATTTTTTTGAAAGAAAGATATTCCTTTATTAATGATAATTGATGATATCCTCCCCAGCAAACCCGACAGAAAACTCATGAATTATTTTAACTCGGGAATATCTTTATTTTTTTTATTGAAAATCATTATCTTTATTAAAAATATTTTTAAAAAATGAATATAAACATGTATGACATGGCAAAAGATGACATAGCAAAAACTAGATGACATAGCATAATCTAAATAATCATGGTAAAATCTAAATGACATGACAAAATCTAGATGACATAATAAAATTTAAATAACATGACAAAATCTAAGTGACATGACATATTCTAAATGACATGATATAATCTAAATAATATGGCAAAATCTAAGTGACATGGTATATTTTAAATGACATGTCATAATTTAAATGACATAGTAATAGAATTAATAACATGAAATGATATGAAATATAATATAAAATTATCATAAAATATGCATGTAAATAAAAAAAATAATGCATGAACATAATAAAACTTAAATATATGACAAAATAATTTATGACTAAGCAAAAAAGCATAGAATAACATAGAATATCCATAACCATATAACCACCATGACAACACCAAGAAATTTAAATAAAAAAAAATAACATCACCATAGAATATTCATAGCAAAAATCAATATATCATAGAATATGCATGAACATGAAAAATGCAATGTATGAAAGTGTATTTTTTTCTTTAAATAAGGACATCCTTATACCTAAAAAGATATCCGACTACCTTAGGAAAAATACTTAAATCAGATTTTCTAAATCCAAAAACACTTTGCGATTGAATTGAAAACAATTTGAAATTTTTTGGATGAAAATGGCACCATGGCCGAAACCCCCTTTAAAAAGACTCTATTTTCCTAACTTTGAAAATCCGGGTTGACCTCCCTTGACCTGACCTTTATAAAATCAAATTTTAGAATTCAAATGACTTAGAAATTAACCTAGGACAGTAGCTATAGTTTTAAATCAGCTCCTCTTAATGTCTTAACCAAAATAGAAAATCATTTTCTTCTTGAAAACAAATCTAACTTTTCTGAACAGTTTTAAAATGTGATTTTTTTTTTTACCTATTTTAAAATTTTCAAAAACATCTGAAAAATTATGGGAGACTTAGAACATGTCAACCTCTATGGAAAAAAATAAGCATAATTTTTGGACTAAGGATGACCTACCCGAAAATTCATGAAATTTAGGACACTGGGTGAAAAACTGTTTAACCAAAAAATATTTTTAAACCTTTAATAAAAAAGTTCAAAAATCAGAATAAAAATATTGGAGACTCCTCTAAGATCCTATAATCAGTGGCAAAAATTTCTAAAAATTTTGACAAAGGCAATCACAAAGGTATAAAATCCAACTTGACAACATCTTAATTTTTCACAAGCATGCTCAAGAGAGCTTGGCTTTGAGCCATTGATTGGCTTAAGTCAAAAATCAAGTGGGATGACATGAAATGCATGAACAAATAGCAAGTTAAATGCATGAAATGCATGATCTAATGCCTAAATGACATAGGAAATATGCATGGCATAAAAGATGACCTAGTGCCTAACATGAGATAGAAATATGCATGGCAATAAATGTGACCCTAGACCTAATATGTATGAAATATGCATGGCAATAAATACGACCCTAGACTTAATGAACATGAAAATATGCATGGAATACAAGATGATCTAATGCCTAGAATGTCATAAGAATATGCATGGCAATATAATATGACTTAATGCCTAATATGACATATAAATATGCATGGAAGTAACATGAACATATAATGACCAAATGAACATAATAATAATGCAAACATATTGTCGTAACCTAAAAAATAAAAAGTCTCATCGCGAGACTTTATACGTTAAGTATGACATTGGGGAAAACAAAGGAAAAGACGACTTAATTCCTTTTGAAATAAAATGAGGGTTTGAAAACAACCTCGAAAAAAGACATGGAGTCGCCACCAATCTTTTTTGGCTAGGTGTGATCGGCCACCTATTAAAACCGATTTTGTAAAACATTTTAAAATTAATTAAAGCATTTTTAAAACCAATTTCAAATCTGCGTTTTTAACCAGAGAAATCAAAGAAGTGGGTTCGGGAGTCTGTTACGTGCGGGGAAGGATTAGCACCCCAGAACGCCCGTATAAAACGGTACCTTATTAATCGTGTGCTATCTCAAGTCTCGGTGAAAAGTCGATTTTAAATTTGGAATTTCAAATTAATTCTCAATTAAAAAAAAATAATTCCATTTTTAATTGAAAATGACCGAAATTTATAAATTCAAAAATTTTCTATATTCCCCGACAAACCCGGCAAAATATAGAAAATTTTATTTATTTGAAATTTTTTTCGAATCATTCTCATTTTTTGAAAGAAAGATATTCCTTTATTAATGATAATTGATGATATCCTCCCTAGCAAACCCGGTAGAGAACTCATAAATTATTTTAACTCGGGAATATCTTTATTTTATTGAAAATTATTATCTTATTTTAAAATATTTTTAAAAGATAAATACGAACATGTGTGACATAATAAAGATGACATAGCAAAATTTAAATGATATAATATAACCTAGATGACATGATATAACCTAAGTGACATAGTATATTTTAAATGACATAATATAATCTAACATAGTATATTCTAAATGACATGGTATTACCTAAGTGACATAGAATGATATGAAACATAAAATAATATTATCATGAAATATGCATGAAAATAAAATAACAATGCATGAACATAGTAAATCCTAAATGATGTGACAAAAATAAATGACTTAGCAAAAAACATAGGATAATCATAGAATATTCATAACCATATAACAAACAATATAACACCATAAAAATATAAATCAAAATAATAACATTACTATAGAAATATTCATAGCAAAAATGATATATCATATAATATGCATGAACATGGAAAATGCAATGCATGAAAGTGTATTTTTTCCTTTAAATAAGAAAATCCGTATACCTAAAAAGATATCCGACTACCTTAGGAAAAGACATCAAATTAAATTTTCTAAAATCAAAAAATAATTTGTGATTGGTTTGAAAACAATTTTGAAAATTCTTGGATGAAAATAGCATTAGGCCGAAATTCCCATTTAAAAAGGCTCTATTTTCCTAACTTTGAAAACCCAGACTTGACCACCCTTGACCCGAGCTTTATAAAATCATTTTTTAGCATTAAAATGGCTTAGAAATCAACCTAGGACAGTAGCCAAGGTTCTAAATTAGCTATCTCTTAATGCCTTAACCAAAATAGAAAATTATTTTCTTCTTGAAATCAAATATGACTTTTCTGTCCAGTTTTAAAGCGTGATTTTTTCGCCTATTTTTAAAATTTCAATAAAATCTGAAAAACTTATGGGAGACTCAAAACATGTCGAAATCTATGAGAAAAATTGGCTTAATGTTTAGACTAAAGATGACCTAGCAGAAAAATTACGAAAGTCAGAACACTGGGTGAAAAACTGTTTAACCAAAAACCATTTTTAAGCCTTTGATAAAATCATTTAAAAATGAATAAAAATATTGGAGACTCCTCTAAGGACCTACAAATAGTATTAAAAATTTCTAAAAATTTGGACAAGGATTGCCTAATGGAAAAAAAATCACAAAGGTAGAAAATCCAACTTGACAACTTCTTAATTTTCCACAAGCATGCTCATGTAAGCTTGGCTTTGAGCCATTGATTGGCCTAAGTAAAAAATCAAGTGGGATGATTATGAAATGCATGAACAAACATCAAGTTAAATGTATGAAATGCATGATCTAAGGCCTAAATGACATAGAAAATGCATGGCATAAAAGATGACCTAATGCCTAACATGAACTTGTGCATGGCAATTAATGCAACCTAGACCTAATATGCATGAAATGCATGACAATACAAAAATGACCTAAACCTAATGGACATGAAAAATGCATGGCAATACCAATATGATCTAAGACCTAAATAGCATGGAAATATGCATGGCAATACAAAGATGACCTAATACCTAAAATATCATGAATATGCATGGCAATGCAAAATTGTCATAAGACCTAATATGAGCATGAAAATGCATGAAAGTAACATGAACATATATGATCAAATGAGCCTAAACTAATGCATGAACATGCACAACCAAAAACACAATCATATGGCACAAAGATGCAAAGTATGAATGAAAACATGGTAGTCACATAATCAAGATAGAAATGCAAACACAAGACAATAAAAAACATGCTAGCCGAATGGTCACCTAAATCATATGATGAAATCCTAGCAAGGCAATAACACAAACACATGGCATAGTAAATCAAATACACAATATCATAGCATAAATATGAAAGCATGTCAACTAAACAAGATGAAAATGTACACATAAGGCAAAAAAACATGGGGTAGCCGAATGGTCATTTCAAAAACATGTAGGATCCTAGCAAGGCAATAACACAAACACATGGCATGACACATCATGTAAAGCTATCCTATCACAACCAAACTATCCTACCACAACCAAGCTATCCTACCACAAGCAAACTATTCTATCACAACCAAGCTATCCTACCACAATAACACATTGGAATAAAATCAAACACATGGCATCATGCTCAAAATACCATTCGGCCATGGCTTAAAAAATGTAGTAAACAAATCATTTTGATATATATTTTTTTTTGATGAAAACAAAAGGTAGGAACCTTTTGGAACTTGTTTTGAAAAACAATTTTATTTCATAAAAGAAAATAAAATAACAATGAAAATAACAAAATCATATCAACAAAGCATGGAGAAAAACATGAAAGAAAATAGCTACCTTGCTTTAGCTTTCCAAATCAAAGAGTAGTAAGAAAATCTCTTCTTTTTTCCTTATCTTTTCTTTCTCCCCTTTCTTTTCTTCTCAACTATAGCTACTGCCCTCTTTTGAGCAGCCAAGCCCCCAAATGAAATGAATCCCCCTTTCTCAAATGTGGTAGCCGAATGGTCCCTAAATGGGTAAGTATGTTGTCATTTTTTTCCTAGCTAATTTGATCCAAAGGCCACTAATCTAAGATGCTAAAAATGTGAAATTACCACCCTTAGATCAAGTGATCAGCCCCTAATAAAATCAGCTGTTCAAAAATATGTAACCATAATGTTGACATCTTTCCTCTTCTTTCATTTGACCAAGTGGCACAATTAGAAAGGCTTGATCAAAAAAATAACTACATTACTATCCATTTTTGGCCTTTGAATGCAAGAACTCAGCAAAATTCATTCTCCTCATGGGCTTGGACGAATGGTCCTTCAACTTCCAGCCCACTCTATATTTTTTTAAATTGCAAAAAAGGCCCTCTTTGGTTTTTTCGGTAAAATTACACTTTAGCCCCCCAAACTTGATTAAATAGCAAACGGACTCCAAATCCAGATTTTATTTTTCTAATACTTCCTAAATAATATAAAATTGAGTTCTGAAAGTTTTCATAATTTTTTGAGCCCATTTGCTATTTTTTCCGGATTTATCTTCCAAAATTACCCCTTTGTGCACCCGAACTTTTACCATTTCAAACGAGCTCAGATTCCAGATTTTTCTTTGCCAATCTCTTTCCAATAATTTAAAATTGAGATTTGAAAGTTTTCATAATTTTTCGAGCTCATTTGCTATTTTTTCGGGATTTATTTTCTGAAATTTCAGCTTAGTGGGCTCGAAATTTGCCATTTTGGAAACGAGCTCCAATTCCATATTTTTCTTTACCAATCTCTTCCAAATAATTTAAAATTGAGATCTAAAAGTTTTCATAATTTTTCGAGCTCATTTGCTATTTTTTCGGGATTTATCTTCTGGAATTTTAGTTTAGTGGGCCCAAAATTTGCCATTTTGCGAATGAGCTCCGATTTTGGATTTTTCTTCTCCAATCTCTTCCAAATGACATAAGATTGAGATCTAGAAGTTTTGGTAATTTTTCGAGCTCATTCGCTATTTTTTCCGAATTTTCTAAATTTGCCCTTTATCCTCAAAAGCCTCGGTTTTACTAAAAACAACCCTTTATTGAATTGGAGTTGATCCAAAAAGGCCCAATTTTTATGATCAAATTTCCCTCCGATTTGATTTTTTCTTTTTCCAAGATCGAAAATTTTCTCGTTTCTCCATTTTTCCTCTGATCGGCTCTTTTCTCGGAATTACTTCAAACTGAGCCTTGACCTATCCTTGTTTACTCACTCCTCATCAATTAGGGGCTTTAATTTTACCGAATCGGGCTATTTCTGTAATTTTCTCCAATTTTGCCAAAATTCACCAAAAACCCTAATTCTTGGTTTTCTTCCGAATTAACTCTTCCTTTGGTTTTGCTTCCAAATGGCCTCTCCATTACCCGTAGTCATTGATTATATTCCATTCAGACGCTCCAATTTCGACCAATTTGATCGTTTAAGCACTTTTCCTCAAATTTTTTGAACTAGGGTTTTCTTTCCACTAAATCTCCGTAACCCATCGTTCGGACTCCATATCTCTCGTTGTAGACCTCGGATTATCAAAATTCTTTCACCATTGTTCAATTAAACTTTGGATCTTGATTTTAAATGAGCATTGACTTTTCAATGGCTGACTTTTCAGAGTTGACTTTTTTGGGGTTGACTTTTTCAAGATTGACTTTTTATGCTTGGATTCTTAAACTAAGTCTCGGAGTACCACCTACAGGATGAGAAGAGTTTTTCTGCATTCTAAAAACATCATAAGGAAGGAATTTTACTTGATTTAGGGGTCCGGACAAAATTAGGTGTCTACAGCTGCCCCTCTTTGGCTATTGCTAAGAATCAGGAATCAGGCAAAGATAAACAAAAACTAATTTTGTCCGGTTAGTGAAATCATATATGAAGAAAAGGAAAGGGAGTTTTCATTTTTTCATCACTTAAAAAAAACTATAAATTGAAGATTTTGTCCTTAAATTGAGTTCCCTGACTAATCAAGGCTCGACCCATCTTAAGGAAATGAGTTCGATTTGCAAGAGAAGAAAATACCTCGACGATGGTCTCGTGGTCTTATCCTATCTTGTGCTTAGTTGTGTTTAAAATTCTGGGTATCTCCTCCAGAAGCTTTGGCTATCACCACCGAAGACTTGCTCATTTTTAAAACTATAAAACTCTGGATATCTCCACCAGAGGCTATGGCTATCACCACCAAAGGCTTGTTCACTTTTAAAACTATAAAACCCTGGATATCTCAACCAGAGGCTTTGGCTATCACCACCAAAGACTTGCTCATTTTTAAAACTGTAATACTCCGGATATCTCCACCAGAGGCTTTTTCTATCACCACCAAAGGCTTGCTTACTTTTAAAACTATAAAACCCTGGATATCTCGACCAGAGGCTCTGGCTATCACCACCAAAGACTTGTTCATTTTTAAAACTTGTAAAATGGTGCTCGGAGGTCTTAAGAATGATGCCCGGAGGTCTTATCCATAATTTAAACAGAACAATTATGCCCGGAGGTCTTAAAAATGGTGCCTGGAGGTTTTATCCATGATTTAAATAGAAAAATTATGCCTGGAAGTCTTAAAAATGGTGCCCGGAGGTCTTATCCATGATTTAAACAGAAAATACCTTGACGATGGTCTCGGGGCTTGACTCATTTGATAAACAGAACGAGTTCGATTTGCAAAGTGATGACTTAGGCGGAACCAATATAAAATGCCAACTTCACTGGGCTTACTTCCCTTTGTGCCAGCTATATTGGGCTTAATCACATCTAACATGCCAACTTCACTGGGCTTAAACTATAACTGCCAGCTTACATTGGGCTTAATCAAATCTAACGTGCCAACTTCACTAGGCTTAAATCCTAACTGCCAGCTTACATTGGTCTTAATCACATTTAACATGCCAACTTCACTGGGCTTAAACCATACTTGCAAGCTTACATTAGGCTTGATCATATCTAACGTGCCAACTTCACTGGGCTTAAACCATACCTGCCAGCTTACATTGGGTTTGATCATATCTAATGTGCCAACTTCACTGGGCTTAAACATATCTAACGTGCCAACTTTACTGGGCTTAATCATTTTATGCCAGCTATATTGGGCTTAATCACATTTAACATGCCAACTTCACTAGGCTTAAACCATTTTTATGCCAGCTATATTGGTCTTAACCAAATCTAAAATGCCAACTTTACTGGGCTTAATCATTTTTATGCCAACTTACATTGGGCTTAAAACAAATCTGAAATGCCAACTTCACTGGGCTTAAACCATAACTGCCAGCTTACATTATTAGGCTTAACCAAATCTAAAATGCCAACTTTACTGGGCTTAATAATTTTTGTGCCAGCTTACATTGGGCTTAACCAAATCTTTCTTTTGAAAAAACTCCTCCTTCGAGGCTCCACATCTTTAAAAATATCCCATCTAAAAATCATTTTCATTTTTCGAAAATTTTCATGAACTTAGGATTTTTCAATACTTTCTTGAATTCATGTCCCAAAATATCTTAATACTCACATCTTTTCTTTTCTTTTCTTTTCTTTTCAAACAAACTTTTGTTTTTCTTTTTTTCTTCAACAGATTCTTTCCTCTAAATCTAAAGAAGGCCCTTTATCTTTTAGGAAACCTATCTTCTTTTCCTTTGTGTCTTTTCAATGCTTGGCAAATGTAATGATCAAATGTATGGATGCAAAAACCAATGTAACTTGTGAAGATGCAGATGCACATGTCCGATACATGATGCATGAATGCTTATGACACCATTCACATTAAGAGAATGTTAAGAGGGTTGATCATCTCCATTTTTCCTCGTGTCCTAACGAGGTTTCCTGTTGGAGAAAGTGATTCATGCCCCTTATCTGTATTTTCCAATTCATCTTGCTGGAAGAAATCGCATGATTTTGTATTCCCAATTTGTCCTTGCCCTAACAGATTCTTTTTTTTCAATTATCTGGTCAAAACCAAAAAACAGAATCAAACTTCATTCAAACTCAAAATTTCATGCCCCTGAACAAAATGAACTTTTTGCTAGAACATATCCACATTCAATTTTAGTTTGTTCTTCCTAAGTCATGTCAATTTCATTCCTTCCAGAATAGGTGAAATTGAAGTCTTTCAGAAATTGGTGATCACCATTAGAGACATTTCTAAGCGAGATGGGAAATCAGCCTCACTTTTTCGAGTGATTTGAACGGTTTAATGCAATAAGGTCAATGGGCTGATGCAATAAGGTTCGAATTAGTCTAGGAAAGCTTTTTATCTTGACAAAGAGGAGAAGATGGATGTCCTTTTGTCTCGGCTCATGAGTAAGTTTTCTCAAAACATGAATTCCTTAAAACCAAACATTTTTTTGGAAAAAGTTTTAATTAAATTCCATCAATCCTCCAATCTCTAAATATGGCATTTTGATAAGTTTTAAACTTAGCCATGATAGGTTTAATGTTGGAAGGAAAAAAGGTTTAACTTTTAAAATCAATTCCAAAGAAAAGGTTGTTCTTTTGGTATGTCTAGGAGTTCCTTGATGCTCCTTGTATTCCTCAAACTGATGGTTTCGGCAATACCAATGTGTGGCATTAGAGTTTCTTCTTATTCTGCTCTAGACTGCCCGTTTTCAGGTTTTTACCCTAGATCTTCATTGTTTCTGTTTTATTTATTGTTCCACCATGCATCTAAGAATTCTAAATTTTTCCAAAATGAAATGATAATTCGATGAGATGGGATAAAATCTGAGAAAAACTCTTTAAGTCAAATATCCACACTTGATCAAAATGGACTTTTAAAGCACGTAACGTAGGCCAAGGTGAAAGGATAAGTAGGCTCAAAAATGTGTTTGAGGGTAATCAAATCAAGGATCATTTCTTGAAGAAGATTCCCTTTGAAACATTTGTCCCTTTTGGACTTTTCTTTCCTTCTTTTGAGTTTTGCTTCTTTTCTTCTTTGTTCTTGGCTTTCAATTTGCCATCCACATTTTTTGTGTGTGTTTTGTTCTTGGCTTTAATTCGCCATCTTTTTTTTTTATTGTATCTCCATTTTGACAGAACAAGCCAGTATTTGTTTGGGAGCTCAATTTCACCATATTTTTTTTGAGAAAATCCTTCCTCGTATTTGCCCCCAGTGTAAAGGGTGATCCTTGATTTGGGTTCAAAGAAAAAAGAATTCCTTAAGCTCAACAGGGGTGACTATGGATAATTTCTCTTTGTGAAAGGGATATGAAAGATGGCCATTTCTCACATCAAGTATGAATATTCTCCTTGAAAAGCAATCCTCAGGGGGAATAGATAATCAAAATTTCATTTTGCATTTAGAATCATTCGAATTCGCACATTCATGATGTCACAATATTTTTTTTTTCTTTTTCGTTGTTTTTTCCTTTTTGCTGCATGCCCCAAAAAATTCATGCGTGATTCATTTTCAGCCATAAATGATGTCTTATTTTGATTTTCCATTGAAGTGAAGGTCGTTTGGTTTGCTAGAATACTACTGTGAAGGAACATCTCAGATTTTATCTTTGAGCTTCTCGCGAAATGAACTTTTTCGGGTTTCAATCTCTTCAAAGTGTTTTCAACCCATAGGGAGAGAAAGGTGTTCTGCTTCATCCTTTGGTTCATGTGCTCATAAATCAAGGTCTGATAAAAGGCCTAGATATTTGGCATTTGAATTCTTTCAAAGGGATTCGAAGGTTTTGAATATAAGAGTTTTTGCTATGATTTGTGTAGACACCTAATTTTGTCCGGACCCCTAAATCAGGTATATTTTATTTCTAAATTGATATTTCAGAATGCTAAAAGGCTTTTCTCATCCTGCAGGTGGTACTCCGAGACTTAGTCTAAGAAAGCAGATAGAAAAAGTCAACCCCAAAAAAGCCAACCTAAAAAAAGTCAACCCACTTTCAAAATCAAGATTTGAGGTTCAATTGAAAAATGGTGAAAGAATTTTGATAATCCGAGGTCTACATTGAAAGATATGGAGGTCGGAAGTTGGGTTATGGAATCTCAATAGAAAAGAAACTCAAGTTCGGGAAATTTGGGAAAAAGTGCTAGAACGATCAAATTGGTCAGAATTGAAGGTTCTAAATGAAAGATAAGTACTGACTACGGGTAATGGAGAAGCCACTTGGAAGAAAAACTAATAGAAAAGTCAATTTCGAAGAAAACCGAGAATTAGGGTTTTTTTGTGTGGATTTCGGTGAAATTTGTAAGAATTACAGAAATGGCCTGATTCGGTAGGACTAAAGCCCCTAATTGATGAAGAGTGATTAAAAAAGGATAGCCCAAGGCTCATTTTGAAGAAAATTTGAAAATCATACCTGTTTTGAGCAAAATCGGGTTTCAGAGGTAAAAGGGCAAAATTGGAAAATATGGGAAAAATAGCAAATGAACTCCAAAAATTCTGAGAATTTGCAAATATCATTCTTAAATCATTTCGAAGATATTGGTTAAAGAAAATCTTGATTCGGAGTTCGTTTGCAAAATGGCCAAATATCGGGCCCTTCTATGGAGAAATTCAAGAGGATAAATCCCGAAAAATAGCAAATGAACTCCAAAAATTCTGAAAATTTTCAAATATCATTTTTAAATTATTTGGAAGAGATTGGAGAAAGAAAATCTTGATTCGGAGTTCGTTTGCAAAATGGCCAAATCCCGGGTCCTCTATGTAGTAATTCAAGCAGATAAATCCCGAAAAATAGCAAATGAGCTCCAAAAATTATGAAAACTTCCAAA
Organism: Fremontodendron californicum; assembly: GCA_030761205.1. Lineage (NCBI taxonomy): Eukaryota > Viridiplantae > Streptophyta > Magnoliopsida > Malvales > Malvaceae > Fremontodendron > Fremontodendron californicum. The sequence goes on from JAULJL010000005.1 coordinate 30,864,937, forward strand.
TCACATTTTTAAATTATTTGGAAGATATTGGTGAAGAAAAATTTGGATTCGAAGCTCGTTTACAAAATGGTAAAGTTCGGGTGCATAAAAGGGGCAATTTTCGAAATGAATCCGAAATAAATAGCAAATGGACTCAAAAAATTTTGAAAACTTCAAGAATTCAATTTTTTTATTATTTTGAAATTATTGAAAAAATAAAATTCAAATTTGGAGCCCGTTTGCTATTTATTTAGGTTCGGGGGGCAAAAAGGTTATTTCACCGAAAAAACCAAAAAGGGCAAATTTGTAATTGAGAAAAATATGAAAGAAGAATGAATTGCTGAGATTTTTCGTCCCTTGGTCAGCCAGCATAGAGGAGAAGAAGGAAGCTTGAACAATTTAATTCCTTAGTCACTATCAAGCCATATGCTACCACTAACACCTTGCAAATGGTCCCCCCTTCATCCAATGGCTTAGGTGCCTTGTAGGAAAGTTGAATGCACCATCCAATGGCCAAGTTTAAATGCCAAGATGACATTTTTATTTGTCATGAAAGAACCCTCATCTAATGGCCAAGAATGGAAGAAAAAAGATGAGCACAATTCATTTAAGGGTGAGCATCCATTCGGTCAAGCAAAGGAGTGCATGGGATTGTCTCTTTTCATCCAATGGCTTAGGCCATCTACAAGGGCTGAATACACATGTTGAGGGCTGGATTTAATCTATAAGATGTCATTTTTATGTTGTCCTTATCCAATGACCAAGAATGGAAGAGCACAACTCATCCAAGGATAGGCACTCAAGAGGGCAAGCAAGGGAGTGCATGGGATTGGTCCTCTTTTTCATCTAAGGGCTGAGGTTACTACAAAGGATGAGTACACATCTTAAGGGCTGCTATCAATTGGAAAGATGACATTTTTATGTTGTCATCAGAATATCTTAATCTAAGGGCCAAGATTGGAGGAGAAAAAGTGAAAATTCCATCCAATGGTGGAGAGGCCATTCGGCCAAGGCTAAGTGAGGGGGGCTGATTTCATTCTTTCATATGTTTTTTTGGCTGAAGTCAGTAGCTAAGAAAAAAAAAAAGGTTCTGAGAGAAAAAAAAAGTTTTTCAATAAGAGAGCTTGAAGGTAGTCATCTCTACCAAGCTCTAGCATAGCTTTCTTCTTGTTTTCCATGGTGTTTTCTTGATTTTCTATCTTGTTTTCCTACTACATTTTTCATAGAAATAAAGTTTTTTAATGTTTACTTAAGTTTTCATCTCTTCTTCTTCTTCATCAAAATGGTGGAAAACAAATTTTTTACATGGTTTTATGCTTGGCCGAACATGGCATGTTTGCTTGCCTTGATTTTCTTTTTCTTTCTTCCTTGCATGTTGTTGTGGAAAATTGTTTTTAGAAGGTTTTTTAGAGTATTCTAAGGTTCTGATTTTTTTTGCAAAAGATGAAGCAAAAAGGTTGAAATGGCTACATGATCTTGGCAAGACCAAGTGACCATGGTCAGGGGAGAGGCTATGCCGATTTTTACCTACCACGAAGCTCACCTTAATTTTGCTGTTTAACATTGTTTATTTTCTGATTTTTGAAATGGAAAGGCTTCATGATCTTGGGAAGACCAAGTGATTATGGTTAGGTGAGAGGCTATGCCCATTTTATACCAACCATAGAGCTTAACTTTGCTTGTTTTATTTACTAGTTTTGCTTGTTATTTGCTTTGCTTTGCATGTCTATGTTTAATTTTATATATGTTCTTTACATTATTTTCTATGCTATATTTGTTTCTATATTTCATTTCCATGCTTAATATGTTTTCCTTGAAGATTCGGCCTTGTTGTCTATTGGAGTCATATTGTGCATTTTTCATATTTCATGTCTTATATTATAAACATGTTTGCATTTTTCATATTTTTCATATGGCTATTCAGATACTCCATGTTGATATGCCTTGCATGTGTGATGGAGACTCTATTAAGAGTTATAAACCCAAGTGCAGGTTATGTTCAAGTAATAAATTCTCGGGTGTCCGAGGTCGAACCACAGGGAAGCGTATTAGTAAGTATAAGTTTATAAATATATAAGAAAAAGAAAGTAAACAAGATATTAGGGAATCAACAACAAAACAAAATAAACAAGATATTAGAGAACAAAATAAATAAAATAACATAAAAGAAATTAAACAAAATATAAAAAACAATAAGAAAAGATGTTGAGGTTAGAGAATCCACTCTTGGTGTTATGCTAAGATTAATCTTGTTTTATTACACAATTGAAATTCACACATAAGGGAGATTCCAATCGGAAGGTTTAGCAATTCAGTCCAAATTGTCCAACGTCCATAGCATATGATATTATGTTCATTTGGTGTCCTCAAAACTCACAAAAAGAGTCCAAGCATTCCTTATGCCAAGGTATATGTCTACAACAAATCAAGGTTATGAAACCAAGCATTTACTGTGCCATTTTCATTGTCAATAATGAATCAAGATCCCTACTTTGCAAGTATGATTTTAAACCAAAAGAAAATATTATCTATACTCGTGTTTATAAATGATGATTCATTTTAGCTCATGTTTAAGAGACTAACCTTAGCATTTACCAAAAGCTTCACCTCATCACCTCAACAATATGATTAGCAACACATACTAGATATGAATAAAATGAAAAGAAATGTAAGAAGCATAAGTAAATAAAGAAAAAGAAAACTAGAGAAAGGAAAGAAGAAGAAAACTTAGAGAATTTTATTAGAATGGCTAATATCCTCCCAATGTATCTTTTTCCTCATCCAAGGCCCTCTATTTATACACATTTTGGAGAGCTAAATGACAAGAGACAAGCTTTATAAATTTCAAAGGTAGGTATAATAGGTGGGTGCATTTTTCTAACAATTTTCGTCATATTGTATGACAATTCTGATCAGCCAGCTTGATGGTTGATTTTGTCAATATTGGAGGCTTGATCTGATCAAATGGTCTTCTAGAAAAATGTTCCCCTATCAGTCAGTGATCCATAGCCGTTAGAATCAGCTCATTTTCTGATGTGGATAAGAAGATATGGTCAAAATACCAAAACTTGTCAGCACAGACGTCATTGCACATCAGCCAACTTGATGGTTGATTTCGCTAGGGAAAACGACTCCGTTTCAAGAAGTGTAACGCATGAAAAAGATAGATATGCCTCTTAACTTTGCAATGTTAAAATTTCAGCCTCATTGCTTTAGTGAAACTCCAGATATAGCTGATATGGCAAAAGGTGTCAGAACTGGAACTGAATTGGATTTGCCCTTAATTCTTGATTTAACCTAGTAATCTGAAATCACTCAAAGAAACTCGTGAAAAACACCAAATTACATAAAAATATAAAAGATCATAAACACAATTAGACTAAGCAATAATAACTCGTATTTGACACAAAACAATAATAAAACATAACTAAAAACTATATAATTATACGAGTTATCACACCCCCACACTTAGATTGTTGCTAGTCCCTAGCAACGACTCAATAAAAATAAAATAAGAAAATCTAATCTAATCCATTTTCGTAGGAAATCACGGTGGCACTTAGCATGTGACACAAGCCTTTAAACCCCTAGGTGTCCCTAGTGGACGAGTTTAGTCTCGTGAGGGTTTACTAAGACGATACCCACAAACATTGAAGACATAAGAAAAACTAAAAATAATAATTATAACTAATCATTTCAATATAAATTAGAGATAATCATTAGACAAGTCTTAGAAACTAATCAATGGCTTAAAGAAATTCACAAAAAATCTTGCTTGAATGTAAATTGTTTGAGTTAAGCCAATATTAACATAACATATTTCAATCAAAATAGTGCATATTCAAACTTAATCTCAACTTCTCACATGGGATACTCTCTTGATTTTCACTCTTTAAAGTAGTGGTAAAGTGTTTACACTCAAGCAATCTCATGAAAACACTTCTACCATAGGCTTGCTTGTCCACCTATTCTCCACTATTTAGATCATACAACTTCATAAATCAAGAGGTCTTTATTCAAGGTTGTAATTGGACCAAAGGGTTATAATGTGGTTAAAGAACAAAAGGATAAAGATATCACAAAGGTTCCAAAGAGTTCATAGAGTTTAGAGACATAATAAGATCATACAAATAAAACTTCTCAAAACTCTTATAAAGCACATAATAACATAGGCTAAATATTCATGTTGAGCCTTTGCATCATTCTAACCAACTTTGTAACATCTTTTTCTTTACTTTAACTAGAAGTTCAAGAGAATATTTTTTTTTTTTTAATATGGGAATGTATTTGACAATGATCCCTTTCTTTTTCTCTTGACTTTTTCTTTTCTTTTCTTCCCCCACACTTATCTTTTGTTTCCAACCCAAATTTTTAACTATCCATTGTTTTTTTGCAATATGTCTCAAAATATATAATCCATCTTTAGAACAAGGGTTATATTTAGGCTAGGTGTAAGTTGTGGTTACCAAATAAATAGCTTATTCAATGTAGGCTCAAATTGGCTCACTAGGGGTGTGTTCTCTTGGAACATCAATAAGGGATGGCTGTTTGGCCCTGGCTAAAAATCCTAATGCCTCTATCATATTCATGTTGTCACATGCATCAATATAGTCTCAACAAGGTCTAAAGCAAGTTCTAGAGAATCATGTAATCATAAGAGCACTCAAGAAAGAAATTAGATTGATATGTATAATGCATCAATCATTATAGGCTCAAAAACTCACAATGATGATTATACAAGTCAGTTTTAAGTCTAAACATGCTTCTTTCTCAATCAACATATCATATTAACATTGGCTCATAAAAAGGTTGATATCAAGCTCAATTCTCATGAAAATCTTCTCACTAATAAATCTGTTTTAGACTTATGCAATTCATATCTCATCATAGTATTGAAAGTAACTAAAACACACTAAAAACAACATAAAAAAAAGACTCAAAAACAAAACACATTCATGCAACCTAAATAATCCTAAAATACTAAACAAAAATTAAGAAGTAAACATAAAAAGATTAAAATCAAACTGACAAGGTATGTCTCAAGTCTCCCTTACTCAGACCTTGTTCAGAATGAATACTTCTAAATGTCTTAAAACACAACAATTTTTTTATTTTTTTTTTGAAAAGAAGAAATCAAACTGACAAGGTATGTCTCAAGTCTCCCTTACTCAGACCTTGTTCAGAATGAATACTTCTAAATGGCTTAAAACACAACAAAATTTTTTTTTTTTAAATTAGCAAAATATGTCCCTTACCCCCTACTAAAATATGACATTGTCCCCAATGTCAAATTTTAAAGGTAGAATTTAAGAGATATTACCTGCAAAGGTTGCTAACCACTTATTATAAGTGAGACACAACAAACAAAATGTTAGATAATGTCACAAAGACAAAGTGCAATCCACTCCTTGCTTGTCTATATCTCTTTTTCTTTTTCCGAGCGTTTGCGAAACAACCGTAGCAGGTAAATACTCATAAGCTTGGAGCTTTTTGAGTAAATCTTCAATGGTTGTAGCAGAAATTATGGTTCTCCTTGCCTCTGGAAACATGAATCCATTATCCACAGCATTATCTAAATATGAAAGCAAATTACTAAAATAACCATTAATATTAAGCAAACCAATGGGTTTCTTATTTGTGACCAAAGATGACCAAGAAGCCACGCAAGCTATTTCTTCCAATGTACCCAGACCTCCTGGTAAAGCAATGAATGTATCGGCAGAATGGTACATGATTGTTATCCGTTCAGGGATACTCCAGACTTGTATTTCCTTACCCACGGTAGGTCCACAAAAATCTGTGAATAGTTTTGGCACGATTCCTAGAACTGGACTTCCTCCGGCGTGTGCTGCTGTAGCGACTGCTCCCATTAAACCCGTACTACCGCCTCTATAAATCAACTGGATCTTTTGTTGGGCAAGTATTACTCCAACTCTTATGGCTTCATCAGCGAATATGTTATTTTTCCCTGGATAAGCACCTCCAAAGACACAAATTTTTTTAATGCGTTGGGACGAAGTACTTTCCATTTTTTTTCTTTTTTTTTTCGAGTGCCTGAAAGAGAATGAGTACATGGTGTAATATATAGAGGACTGAGTAGTGAATTGATAACTCGTATAATTATATAGTTTTTAGTTATGTTTTATTATTGTTTTGCGTCAAATACGAGTTATTATTGCTTAGTCTAATTGTGTTTATGATCTTTTATATTTTTATGTAATTTGGTGTTTTTTCACGAGTTTCTTTGAGTGATTTCAGATTACTAGGTTAAATAAACAATTAAGGGCAAATCCAGTTCAGTTCCAGTTCCGACACCTTTTTCCATATCAGCTATATCTGGAGTTTCACTGAAGCAATAAGGCTGAAATTTTAACCGTGCAAAGTTAAGAGGCCTATCTATCTTTTTCATGTTTTACACTTCTTAAAACGGAGTCGTTTTCCCTAGCGAAATCGACCATCAAGTTGGCTGATGTGCAATGACGTCTGTGCTGACCTGTTTTAGTATTTTGACTATATCTTCCGATCCACATGAGCAAATGATCTGATTCCAACGGCTATGGATCCGTAACTGATAGGGGTATATTTTTCTAGAAGACCAGTTTATCAGATCGAGACTCCAACATTGACAAAATCGACCATCAAGCTGGCTGATCAGAATTGTCATACAATATGACGAAAATTGTTAGAAAAATGCACCCACCTATTATACCTACCTTTGAAATTTGTAAAGCTTGTCTCTTGTCATTTAGCCCTCCAAAATGTGTATAAATAGAGGGCCTTGGATGAGTATTGGGATACATTGTACATTGGTAGGATATTAGCCATTGCAATGTAATTCTCTAAGTTTTCTTCTTCTTTCCTTTCTCTAGTTTTCTTTTTCTTTATTTTTCTTTTCATTTTCTTCATATCTAGTATGTGTTGCTAATCATATTGTTGAGGTGATGAGGTGAAGCTTTTGGTAAATGCTAAGGTTAGTCTCTTAAACATGAGCTAAAATGAATCATCATTTATAAACACGAGTATAGATAATATTTTCTTTTGGTTTAAAATCATACTTGCAAAGTAGGGATCTTGATTCATTATTGACAATGAAAATGGCACAGTAAATGCTTGGTTTCATAACCTTGATTTGTTGTAGACATATACCTTGGCATAAGGAATGCTTGGACTCTTTTTGTGAGTTTTGAGGACACCAAATGAACATAATATCATATGCTATGGACGTTGGACAATTTGGACTGAATTGCTAAACCTTCCGATTGGAATCTCCCTTATGTGTGAATTTCAATTGTGTAATAAAACAAGATTAATCTTAGCATAACACCAAGAGTGGATTCTCTAACCTCAACATCTTTTCTTATTGTTTTTTATATTTTGTTTAATTTCTTTTATGTTTTGTTGTTGATTCCCTAATATCTTGTTTACTTTCTTTTTCTTATATATTTATAAACTTATACTTACTAATACGCTTCCCTGTGGTTCGACCTCGGACACCCGAGAATTTATTACTTGAACATAACCTGCACTTGGGTTTACGACTCTTAATTGAGTCACCATCATGAATCAGACAAGAGTAATAATGTCGCCGAAAGTGTATTTGACCTGTCAGAAGAAAATGTTAACCTATCAAAAGATTTTTGCGTGATTTCAGGAAGAAAATCAAAAAGAGAAGAAAAATCAACCGTAAAAGTCAAGAGTAATAATGTCGCCGAAAGTGTATTTGACCTGTCAGAAGAAAATGTTAACCTAACAAAAGATTTTTGCGTGATTTCAGGAAGAAAATCAAAAAGAGAAGAAAAATCAACCGTAAAAGACCAATGCAAAAAAAAAAAAAACGAGAATAATTACACAAATCGAACAACACATAAATTAAACCGAAATGAAGTTATTGTAAATCAAACCAAAAGCTGAGAAGTCATTTATTGTAGTTGTGATTGTGGCTCACATCTTCCTCTGGTTTTACGTCCAGAAACGGCTTAAATGCCTTCTATGAGTCGAGGATATGGTTCCCATCCAGTTTTCTTACAAGCTGGCAAACAGGGTCTTTTAACATCAGATTCCCAAGATGTTGCCATTCCCTTTGGAATTGCGGCCATAAATCAAGAATTTCTCTTTGTACGTCTCCACTAGGATGCGTCTCAAGAGAAAGTTGGATATTACCCAAATTCTCCTTACTCAGTCCATCCTTAATGAATTCAATTTTATCATCTCGATTAGAGGACGGAATCCCAATAGAACGACATTTACCGTTACACATCCATCGTGCACATTTGTGGCAATTTGAACTCATGCGCTTTGCTCGTCGCTTCTTTGCAAAAGTGCTTCTACCTGTACCTGGTAAATGCAAAACAGGAAGATATTCATCTTCACGTACCTTGGCTTCAATTATCCAACGTATGTCTTCAGGAATCCCTTTGTGCATAAGCATTCTTAATCTTTCAAATCGAACTTGGTAAAGCTTCAGTAAAATATTTCGAGGAAAAGGAGGAAATCGTTTCTGCAATCTTGTGAGAATATCATCCATCTCATTGTCGGGAATGCATCTTCGAAAAATCTGATCAGGACAATATTTGAACAAGTAGGGGTCATCCCAGTAGAACTTCTTTTCCTCATTCAGAAACTTCCTTTTATCTTGGGGGCTCCATTGAGAAGGAATTTTTCCCAAAAAGGAATATTTTAGCTCGGATGGCAATGGTTTTAAATCCAGCTTGGGTGGTTCAATAGTTGATGGTACAGTGACATTTGTGAGTGATGGAAGTTCCTCAAACATTTGTTTCCAACAATGCTTATCCTGAAAAGAATTTAACAAAGAATCAGTTTGTGAAATTTCTGAAGCATTATCAAACTCACATTCAATTAAATAAGCTTCTAAAGGATCATGGAATGTGGTAGTAGTGAGATGTTCATGAACAAGTTCTTCAATGAAATCCACTTCATGTACTTCTGAATCATCACCAGGTTGCTTGCAAGTGTTGAACACATTTAATTCTAAAGTCATATTTCCAAAAGAAATGTTCAAAATACCATTCCTGCAATTTATCAGAGCATTAGAAGTTGCAAGAAATGGACGGCCTAATATAACAGGAATTTGAACATTTGGATTTGAAACAGGATGTGTGTCCAAAACAATAAAATCAACAGGGAAGTAAAAATTATCAATTTGAACCAAAACATCTTCAACTATCCCTCGAGGAATTTTTACAGAATGATCAGCTAGTTGAAGTGTAACAGGTGTTTCCTTGAGTTCACCTAAACCTAACTGTTGATAAACAGAAAAAGGCAAAAGATTAACACTAGCACCAAGATCAAGCAATGCACGTTCTATTCTAGTGTTTCCAATGATGCATGAGATTGTTGGACATCCAGGATCTTTGAATTTTGGTGGAGTAGAGCTCACACTTTCCGTTAGAAATGCTTTCTTTTGTACATTATGTTTCCTTTTAACTGTGCACATGTCCTTCAAAAATTTAGCATAAGATGGAACTTGTTTGATTGCATCCAATAAAGGAATGTTAATCTTAACTTGTTTGAAAAGTTCATAAATTTCTGCATTTTGATTCAAATTCTTTATTGTTTGCAACCTTTGAGGAAAAGGAGCAGGATGCATACCTTTTTCTTTGTCCAAATTTTCAAGAAATTCAGACTTACCATCATCCTTACCATTACTTTTCGGAGGGGAAGGAGGATCTTGGTCTTTTGATGGAATGTTTTTGTCAATTGCCTTTCCACTTCGAAGAGGTGTGATAGAACTGGCATTTTCCTGTTGAGTTTCATTGGAGCAAGAAACAAGACATTGAGTAGAAGGGTTAGGCTGAGGTTGAGCAAAAAACTTACCTTTTTCTTGAGTGCGTAATGAAGCTGTCAATGTGGATAAGGTGTTTTTGATCTCATTGATGTCCTGTGAAGTTTGGTTATTCACATTTGCTTGTGTTTGCATGAATGCTTGCAATGTCCCCTTCCAAGGTTTGTACACGTGAAGGTTGATAGGAAAAAGTGTTGCCCGGCTTTTGAGATTGTGGTACCTGAACATGATTATTATTCCGCCAACTGAAGTTGGGATGATTCCTCCATTCAGGGTTATACGTTTCAGAGTAAGGAGAAGGAAAAGGCTTTTTAAATGTGTTTATGGAATTTACTTGATCATGCAACGCTTCTTTAAGAATGGGAATGTTTGGACATTCAGAAGTGGGGTGTCCCATGATTTCACAAATTCCACAACTTTCTTCATTTTTAACCGTTTTGACTTCTTTTACTTCTCTAAGTTCCATGGCTTCAATCTTTCTAGCCAAATTAGCTACTTTAGCTTTTATCTCATCTTCTTGACTAAAATGATATTTACCTCTGTTAGAAACAAGATTAGATCTATTGGAACTTTCAGAGGAATTATCTGTGTGCCAGGCTTGAGAGTTATCTGCCAAATGGTCTAGGTAGTCAAAGGCTTCTTCAGGTTCTTTTTCTAGAAACTCACCTTTACACATTGTTTCAACAAACTGTTTAGTTTCGGGAGTTAAACTTTCATAAAAGAAACTAATAAGATGCCATTTTTCAAAACCATGATGTGGACAAGAACTTAACAAATCTTTAAAACGCTCCCAGCACTGAAAAAATGCTTCATTTTGATTTTGATTGAAATTTTGAATCTGTCTTTTCAAAGCAGTAGTTTTATGTGCTGGGAAAAATTTCTTTAGAAACTCAGTTTGTAATTCTTGCCATGTGCCAATTGACCTTGGTTTTAAATTATGAAGCCAAATTTTTGCTTTATCTTTTAAAGAAAAAGGAAATAATTTTAGCTTGACAATTTCATTTGTACATTGTTGGTCATTAAAGGTGACACATACATCTTCGAAGTCTTTTAGAAACGAGTAAGCACTTTCCGATTCTAACCCATGGAAATTTGGAAGCAAAGCTATCATACCTGGTTTAAAACGAGAGTTGTTTGCATTGAGAGGAAAAATAAAACAAGAGGGTGATGAGCTTCGAGTTGGTTGCAAGTAGTCACGCATGGTGCGTACTTGTCTGTTCTCACCTTCAGCATGAACACTTTCATTGTCAGCCATGGTAGGAGTTGTATTAGAAAGATTACCTGAAAAAGTTTCACAATAAAATCTAAATAAACGACGAGATCTAAAATCACGTCGCCAGACAAGCATAAAACAAAGTTAATATACAGATTAGGCGGTATAACCAGCCAATAAAAATAAAGCAAAGTTAATATACAATATAAATATAAATATATAGAAAATTAGGTGGTATAACCAGCCAATAAAAATAAATATACTTATAAACTTATATACTTAGTATTGCCTCCCCGGCAACGGCGCCAAAAACTTGATGGAGACTCTATTAAGAGTTATAAACCCAAGTGCAGGTTATGTTCAAGTAATAAATTCTCGGGTGTCCGAGGTCGAACCACAGGGAAGCGTATTAGTAAGTATAAGTTTATAAATATATAAGAAAAAGAAAGTAAACAAGATATTAGGGAATCAACAACAAAACAAAATAAACAAGATATTAGAGAACAAAATAAATAAAATAACATAAAAGAAATTAAACAAAATATAAAAAACAATAAGAAAAGATGTTGAGGTTAGAGAATCCACTCTTGGTGTTATGCTAAGATTAATCTTGTTTTATTACACAATTGAAATTCACACATAAGGGAGATTCCAATCGGAAGGTTTAGCAATTCAGTCCAAATTGTCCAACGTCCATAGCATATGATATTATGTTCATTTGGTGTCCTCAAAACTCACAAAAAGAGTCCAAGCATTCCTTATGCCAAGGTATATGTCTACAACAAATCAAGGTTATGAAACCAAGCATTTACTGTGCCATTTTCATTGTCAATAATGAATCAAGATCCCTACTTTGCAAGTATGATTTTAAACCAAAAGAAAATATTATCTATACTCGTGTTTATAAATGATGATTCATTTTAGCTCATGTTTAAGAGACTAACCTTAGCATTTACCAAAAGCTTCACCTCATCACCTCAACAATATGATTAGCAACACATACTAGATATGAATAAAATGAAAAGAAATGTAAGAAGCATAAGTAAATAAAGAAAAAGAAAACTAGAGAAAGGAAAGAAGAAGAAAACTTAGAGAATTTTATTAGAATGGCTAATATCCTCCCAATGTATCTTTTTCCTCATCCAAGGCCCTCTATTTATACACATTTTGGAGAGCTAAATGACAAGAGACAAGCTTTATAAATTTCAAAGGTAGGTATAATAGGTGGGTGCATTTTTCTAACAATTTTCGTCATATTGTATGACAATTCTGATCAGCCAGCTTGATGGTTGATTTTGTCAATATTGGAGGCTTGATCTGATCAAATGGTCTTCTAGAAAAATGTTCCCCTATCAGTCAGTGATCCATAGCCGTTGGAATCAGCTCATTTTCTGATGTGGATAAGAAGATATGGTCAAAATACCAAAACTTGTCAGCACAGACGTCATTGCACATCAGCCAACTTGATGGTTGATTTCGCTAGGGAAAACGACTCCGTTTCAAGAAGTGTAAAGCATGAAAAAGATAGATATGCCTCTTAACTTTCCAATGTTAAAATTTCAGCCTTATTTCTTCAGTGAAACTCCAGATATAGCTGATATGGCAAAAGGTGTCGGAACTGGAACTGAATTGGATTTGCCCTTAATTCTTGATTTAACTTAGTAATCTGAAATCACTCAAAGAAACTCGTGAAAAACACCAAATTACATAAAAATATAAAAGATCATAAACACAATTAGACTAAGCAATAATAACTCGTATTTGACACAAAACAATAATAAAACATAACTAAAAACTATATAATTATACGAGTTATCAATGTGCATTTTCATCTTGCTTATTGACTTATTTACATCTCCATGCCATGAGCTTGTGTATTTTGATTTTAGTATGTCATATGCTTGTGAAAATGTCATGACATTATGCATCTTGATATGATTTTTCATGTACTTGTGCCATTTACTAGGTAGGATTGCATTAGAGTGTCATGTAACCACATTCGGCCTCTTCATGCATCCCTTGCCTTGTCATGCATTTGCATTTTGTTTAGGTAACATGCTTTGCATTATCATATCTTGAAATTGTGTATTAGTTGCTGTTTGTTCCAGCATTAACATTAGTTTCATTGGTCATTGTATGTTCATAGTATTGGTATGCATGTTCATTACATTTTAGGTCTAGGCCATATGGTATTGCTATACATATTGAGTCTTAAATCATATTGGTATTGTCATGCATTACTATGTTATTTAGGTCTTAGGTTACATTTGCATTTTCATGCATATTCATAACATATTAGGTCCAAGTCATATTTGCATTATCAAGCATTTCATGCATATTAAGTTAGGATAGCATTTATTGCCATGCAAACTCATGCTAGGCATTTAGGTTGTCTTGAATTGTCATGCATTTTCTTTACTATTTAGACCTTTAGACCATGCATTTCATACATTTCATTTGCTGTATGTTCATGCATTCCATGTCATTGTCACATGATTTATGACTTAGGCCAATCAATGGCTCAAAGTCATGCTCTCTTGAGCATACTTGTGGAAAATTAAGGAATTGTCAAATTGATTATTCTATCTTTGTGATTTTTTTTACTTAAACAATTTTTGTCCAAGGTTTTTAAATGTTTTAGCTACTGTCCTTAGGTCTTTTGGATGACCTCCAACAATTTTTACTTTGATTTTTGAATGACTTTATCAAAGGCAAAAAATGTGTTTTGACAAAATAATTTTTTTCACCCAGTACTCGAACTTCTACGATTTTTCTGGGCAGTCATATTTAATTAGAAAATTAAGCCACTTTTTTATTGTGTATTTTTACATGTTCTGAGTCTCCAGTAGTTTTTTTAGATTTTTTTGAGTTTTTAAAAATTGGAAAAAAAATTGTGTGACAAAACCGGACAGCAGAGGCAGATTTGAAATCAAAAGAGGAATAATGGTTGAATTTGGCTAAGGCATTTAGAGGGGGTTGGTTAGAAGTTTTAGCTACTATCTTAGGGTAATTTCTAAGCCTTCTTAAACTTTATAAATCTTGGGTTAAGGGTGGTCAAGACCGGGATTTTAAACTTAGAAAATTAGAGCCATTTTAAAAGGGTTTGGTAGGGGTTTTAATCTTTATTCAAAATTTTCCTCAAAATTGTTTTCAAACAATCACAAAGTTTTGTTTTTGTTTTTAGAAAATCTAATTTGACATATTTTCTTAAGGTAGCCAGATATCTTTTTAGATATACGAATTTCTTTGTTTAGAGGAAAAAATACATTTTCATGCATTGCATTTTCCATGTTCATGCATTTTATTTAATATGTGATTTTTGCTATGATATTTTCCATGGTATTATTATTACTTTGATTTACATTTTATGATATTATATTGTTTGCCATATGATTTTGAATATTTAATGCTATCCTATTTTTTTTATTTAGTCATTTATTTTTGTCACATTATTTAGCATATACTATGTTCATGCATTTTTATTTTATTTTCATGCATATTTTATGATAGCTTATTTTATGTTCCATGTCATTTCTTGTCATTTAGATCATATTCCATGTCATTTAGGTTATTTTATTTATAACATGCCATGTCATTTAAAATATGCCATATCATTTAAAATTGCCATGTTATTTAAATCATTTTATCTCATCTAGAATATACCATGACACTTAGGATTTTTTATTTTATTTTACCTAGAATATACTATGTCATTTAAATTATGTCATATCATTTAGGTTGCATTATATTATCTAGACTTTGCTATGTCATTTTATTTTTGTCATACATGTTCATGTTCATATTTTTAAACGTTTTGGAAAAGATATTGATTTTCAATAAAAGTAAAGATATTCTAGCATTAAAATAATTCATGAGTTCTCTACCGGGTTTGCTGGAGGGAATATCATCAATTATCATTAATAAAGGAATATCTTCCTTTCAAAAACGAGAATGATTCGAAAAGTTTTCCAAATGAATAAAAATTTCTATATTTTGCTGATTTTGATAGGTGGCCGATCACACCTAGCTAAAAAAGATTGGTGGCGACTCCATGTCTTTTTACAAGGCTGTTTTCATACCCTCGACCTTTTATTTCAATTTAGAGGAATTAAGTTGTCTTTTACTCTGCTTGTGTTTCCCCTTACTCGAATGGCTCCCCCGCGATTCGGGATCACGTATCGACAGCTCGACTTTTCCTCATTTTTTTAATGTCATGCTTAACGAATAATAAAGTCTTGCGATGAGACTTGTTATGTTATTTTTTTTAGGTTGCGACAATTTGTAACATGGCATAACTTTAACACGTATCAAACTACCTAATCTAAATCTTTTGGAAGATTATCATGTTTGCTTGACTTTCAAGAAATCCATGAAGGAATTTTTCAAAATTTCATTACTCATGGCTTCAATAAAGATTATTCTTTCTGACTTTTGAGTGATATTTATTCAGCTGGTTTATGATCTATGTACGTGTAGAGAAAAAGTGTTTCCTAGGAATCCATCCCCTATGATGATCACCCATTCTTTCGAAACTCATTTCACTATTAAAATGAGTATCCTTTTTATTTTCAAAATGGAAAATTATTCGTATGGACTTTTATTTTCAGCTTTTTGTTTTTTCTTTCACAAATCATATAAACAAGGCTTAAGAAGAATATTCAAAACTCTAAATGAGATATGATGTATGATGCTTCGAATTTAAAGTTCATTCATTCCAAATAATTTGAAAGTAAGTACAAAGCTTACAACAAGGTTAAGGATTGCCCCTGATTAGCATGCTACCCTGAAAACAAATGATCTTTAGCCCCGTCGTCCTTGATAAGCATCCATGAGCTCTTTTAACTTTGTCAGGTTTTCATCAATTACGACCTGAACTTTGTCCTTGAATGCTGTGCAGTTCTCCGTGTAATGCCTTTTAACCCCGCTATGATACTCGCATATGGCATTAGGATCATACCATTTCGGGTAAGGAGACTTCTTGGGCTTTGCAAGTACAACGGAGATCATTTGGCTTTGGACAAGTAATGGAAGAAGTTCTATGTAGGTTATCAAAATTGAATGGTATACCTTTGCCTTCTTTCTCTTACTACTCTGAGAACATACTGAATTAAGCTCCGGATCATTTGGCATGACGAAACCCTGAGGTGATGTAAAAGGCCTTGGAGCATGATGATGACCATGCTGAATCCAATGGTCGACATAGGGTCGGGGATGTAAATAACCACCAAAAAGATCATCTTGCCTTACACTGAACCCTCTTTTATTTCTGCCTTCAACATTTACAAATTGAACGTGCCCCTTGGCAACATCATTTTTCTTTGCGAAAAATATTATGGCATTAATACCCACAATTTTCCCTTTTCTTATCCCATCCTCAATCCTACCCACTGCAAACAATATATCTGCAAATTCTGAAAAGACATTGCCGATCAATTTGTCATAATATGGATCTGGGAGGGTATCCACATACAAAACATTCATTTCTCTATCAGTAAGAGGTGGTTGGACTTGCGAGGCTACATCTTTCCACCTATGAGTGTATTCTTTGTAGTTCTCATTGGGCTTCTTTTTCATATTCTGGAGTGTCAATCGATCTAGAACCATTTCCAACATGTGCTTGTATTGTTTCAAGAATGCTCGGGCTAAGTCTCTCCATGTATGCACTTAGTCTTTTTTCAACTGATAATACCAATTGGATGCTCCTCTTGTCAAACTGTATTGGGAAACATGGATAAGAATTTTTTCATCATGCGCGTGCCCCACCATCCTATTACAATATGCAGACAAGTGTGTTTTGGGGCTTTTAAGTCCATCATATTTTTCGAATTCCAAAATCTTGAATTTTGGCTGGATAACTAGATCGAGGACCAAAAAAGACTCTCCTACACTTACTTCATCCCCACCTTCAACAGCTTGAATCCTTTTCTCCAACAGCTGATACTTTCTTTGGGAATTTGTCGACTCAGCCCCATTTGATTCAACCATTTTCAACTTTTCCTATTCAGCTGGATCATCGAAGTTCAGGATGTTGCTGGGATTAACTGTATTCTGGCCATCCAACATCATGACCTCAATCTGACCCTTTTGTGCCTCTAACGCTTCTCTGGCGGTCAAGTTTTCAGTGTATCCCTTTCCTTTGACTACGACGGATACCAGCTCCATCAATTTAGTCCTCTGATCTCCCGATTCAACTTGAGATTTTGCCAACTGTTCTCGCGATTCTTCCTGTGCCCTTTCCAATCTTTCCATTTTGGTAGGTTTTTCATTCTTTATAGCTCTAGTATGTATTAAAAAGGTACTCAGTACTTCTTATACCTCTGATTTAAAATGGAAATTCTTTCAAAAACTCTTAAAGCCAAGCCAACTTCCATTTTATCCCTCCAAATGCGTGTTGTGATGAATGAGTTTTGAATGCAACTTGATGCCCATGAAGCAGAAACAATATGATGTATAGACATATACAATGGAAACATGCTGACCAATGTATGTAATAAATGCAATCACGATGCCAACATGATGCAAGCAAAAAAAAAAAACCAAATCAACACATGGATATATGCAATGAATAACCATGTATGTTCTATATACTTTTTCAATGAATGATCCTATATACTATGAATGCAACACGATATCAATATGATGCATGTAAAGAATAGACAAATTAACTCATGAACATATACAGAGAAATCATGCTGACTATGTATGTCATGAATGCAACCTGATGCCACCAAGATGCATGTATGAATGAAATGTATGGTATGACAAATAATTGATTGGATGCCAAAATGCAAAGGGAAAGATATCACGGAGGAAATAAGAATCGGAGGAACTTAATCAACATCTCATAAATTTGAAGCATGACCAATTCATTCCCATATCAATGTTCACAAGGTACAAACCATGTTTACAAAATCTGAGCAGTGATTAAAACTGTCTTTACAAGCACTTTATTTTTCCTAGCATCCTAAAGCTATAAGAGCCGGCTACTGAAAAAGCAAAATCCTACTACATCATATCAGACCGAAGTCCTTCTACATCATTGTCGTAAATCTCCCAATCCTAATTACCTTTTCCTAGTCTTCTATCAATCAGTGTCATTGGATCCAACCACTTGGCATCTATAAGAGATTGTACTTTGTTCTTGAGTGCAATGTAGTGCTCAATGCTATGCCCAACAGTTCCACAGTGATAATCACATCTTGCATTCGGGTTATACCACTTGGGATATGGTGGTGACAGGGGTTTCAACGGCACATAGGCAACCAAGTGATTTCGGATCAACATAGGGAAAAGCTCTTGGTAGCTGATTGGAATAGGATCGAAATGCCTTTGGGTCTTATCCTTGGGTTATTTCTTAGTCACACACGGCCTAGGAGTTGGGGAATTTGGTGCCGATGCGAAGGTTTGAACTAGAAAGGTTGGACAAAAAGGTGGTCGAACGGTAACAAAGTGAGGGTGCGGATTTGGATATTGGGTCCTTGAAGGTTGCACAA
The DNA here is from genome assembly GCA_030761205.1 of Fremontodendron californicum. NCBI lineage: Eukaryota > Viridiplantae > Streptophyta > Magnoliopsida > Malvales > Malvaceae > Fremontodendron > Fremontodendron californicum. Next base: position 30,883,424 of record JAULJL010000005.1, read on the forward strand.
AGCTTGAGGTTCCTATCCCATGTACCTGATGAGATGATTGAAAGTTAGTAGGACGAGGGAACGAGTATGAATTTGAGCCAATTTGTGGTGGTAGGAATGGACCCAAAGGCCTCTCGTTGGTTGTCTTAGAATAAGGTTGGATGTTAGCGAACAAAGGCACGAGTTCAGATTTGGAACATTTTGCAAGGGTCGGGTGGATTTCAGAGATCCTGCCTTGAATTGTGAGTCTTCGAACTCGACCATTCGCACGATACTGTCCACAACTTTGTCCATGATTAATTCCTTACATGGATGGCGTTGACCAATGCAGAATTTAACAGAGATCTTTCGATCAACTTAGAGAGGATTAATTCCTTACGTGGTTGCACTGAAAGCGATGAAGACCTTTGAGAGGATTCCTCTTTGGCTTTGTAAAGGTCTTCAACCATTTTCATCAACTTAGAGAGTTGCTCTTTCATTTCTCGAATATCATGCCCGAATTCTTCCGGATTGCACTCCAAAGCACCCAATCGTTCATCCGATTCATTCCCCATATCTCGAACCCCTTTTATGCAAATGAAATTAGTATTATTGTTACAAGATAAAAAATGCAAATAAATGTACATGCTCTATTCACATATGCATGAATGTGATGATGATTAATGCATGAAATGTACAAGATGCGAAGATGTTTGAGAGGATGAATTTTCATATTTACAACTGCTTGCATGTTATGCAAAAATGCAAATGAAAAGATCAAGGAAAAAAATATCCTAACATCATTTTGATTTTTTTTCTCTTTCTATTTTCCCTGAATTTTCTTGACAATTATTTTTTGACATTTTTATTTTCTCATTCTTTCAAAAGTCTAAAACTAAAAAGAGATTTTTTTATTTTTATTTTTTATTTTTACCTCACTACTCTACTACAAAAGAACTTTTAATCATTTTTCCTCATTTTTTATTTCCATTTTTTCACTTTTTAAAGAGGAAATATTTTTCTATCATCTTTTTTCTTTTTTCAAATTCCTGTAAAAGATTTTTTTTAAAACAACCCTAATATACTACTTTCCGACATTATTACATAGAAAAAAAATAGTAAAGCAATAAAAGATTCGAATAATCAATGCAAAGTAAGAAAATTAATAAACACTTACCCCAACAATATCTACTTATTTAGGCATCACGGTGCCTTTGGGGCGGATTATCATAGTTATTACGGGCGATGTACGTATATCGTTGCCCGATCTATAATACTTATTCAGAATGTAAAATAGGTAACAAAAGGTTAGAAATATCCCTCCATGTGTTCCTAACTTCGGTATATCTATCAAAAATTCGGCAGGGCTTAGCCTATGTTGGCTCTATGGTTCACTATGTGTGGGTGAACAAAGTTCTAAAAGGCCCCGAATTGTTCCTCACTGTCACCTGTGAAGTCTAGTAAGGCACCCCGATAAAAGCGGGTTCAATTCGTTAGAGTATATTTCCCTAGCCTATGCTGATGATCATCACGAGAGCGTAGCTACTTTACTCCCACTTAAAGGATGGAACCCGGGTAGAGAGTTCATGTTATGCAAATGCAAGTGCAGTGTGTGTGGAGAAACAAAAAAAAAAACCTTTCACCACTTATTTTACAATCCTTATTCTAAATAACCCAACAATTTATTAAAAAAAGATCAAGAATAGTGTAACACATTAACCAACTAGAGAGCAATAATAATATGCATGCAAAAAACATTTTGTTATTTTCAAAACTTATTATGGGCGGTGTGATGTGAGTTCATCATTGCCGATTTGCAAAGGTAAACTTATTCGGAATGTAGAATAAAAAGTAAAAGGATTGGAAATATTCCTCCATGTATTCTTAGCTTCGGGATATCTAATCGAAAATCCGGCATGGCTTCGTCTAGGTTTACTATATGAAGATGAATTAATTCTAAAAGCCCCGAATTGTTCCTCACTGTCTCCGATGAAGGCTAGTAAGGCACCCCGATAAAAGCAGGTACAATTCGTTAGAGTCTATTTCCCTAACCCATGCGGATTGTTAATCACGAAGGCTTAGGTAATTTAGTACTCCGGAAGTGTTTCACTAGCCCATGCGGATTGTTAATCACGAAGGCTTAGTTACTTTGCTCCCACCTAAAAGAACGGAACCCGGGTATAGGGCTCACGATATGCAAATGCACGTGTAGTGTGTGAGGAGAAATAACAAACCTTTCACCACCTATTCTATACCCCTTATTCTAAATGCCCCAACAAGATTAAACAATGTAAATAATCAATTAAGCAAAGAATAAATAATATATGCAACAACATAACCAAAGAATAATACTAATTGGTATGCACATGAGTATGGACATATTAAAAACATTTTATTATTTTCAAAATTCTCCTTATTATTGAAAAAACGTGAGAATTAAAATTAAATACAAAATAAAAACCAACAAAATCGAGACTTTGATAACACACGACTAACTCAAGGCCTGACTTTCTAAATGTCCCCAGTGGAGTCGCCAAGCTGTCGCAACCTAAAAAATAACAAGTCTCATCGCGAGACTTTATTTGTTAAGTGTGACATTGGGGAAAACAGAGGAAAAAATGACTTAATTCCTCTTGAAATAAAATGAGGGTTTGACAACAACCTCAAAAAAAGACATGGAGTCGCCACCAATCTTTTTTGGCTAGATGTGATCAGCCACCTATTAAAATCGGTTTTGTAAAATATTTTCAAATTAATTAAAATATTTTTAAAACCAATTTCAAATCTGCTTTTTTAACTAGAGAAACCAAAGAAGCGGGTTCGGGAGTCTGTTACGTGCAGGGAAGGATTAACACCCCCACAATGCCCGTATAAAACGGTACCTTATTAATCGTGTGTTATCTCAAGTCTCGGTGAAAAGTCGGTTTTAAATTTGGGATTTCAAATTAATTCTCAATTTTAAGAAAAATAATTCCATTTTTAATTGAAAATAACCCGAAATTTATTAATTCAAAATTTTCCTATATTCCCCGACAAAATCGGCAAAATATAGCAATTTTTATTTATTTTGAAAATTTTTCGAATCATTCCCGTTTTTTGAAAGAAAGATATTCCTTTACTAATGATAATTGATGATATCCTCCCCAGCAAACCCGGCAGAGAACTCATAAATTATTTTAACTCGGGAATATCTTTATTTTATTGAAAATCATTATCTTATTTTAAAACATTTTAAAAAGATGAATATGAACATGTGTGACATAATAAAGATAACATAGCAAAATTTACATGATATAATATAACCTAGATGACATGATATAACCTAAGTGACAGTATATTTTAAATGACATAATATAATCTAAGTAACATAGTATATTCTAAATGACATAGTATAACCTAAGTGACATAGAATGATATGAAACATAAAATAATATTATCATGAAATATGCATGAAAATAAAAATAACAATGCATGAACATAGTAAATCCTAAATAATGTGACAAAAATAAATGACTTAGCAAAAAGTATAGGATAATCATAGAATATTCATAACCATATAACAAACAATATAACACCATAAAAATATAAATCAAAATAATAACATTACTATAGAAATATTCATAGCAAAAATGATATATCATATAATATGCATGAACATGGAAAATGCAATGCATGAAAGTGTATTTTTTCCTTTAAATAAGAAAATCCGTATACCTAAAAAGATATCCGACTACCTTAGGAAAAGACATCAAATTAAATTTTCTAAAATCAAAAAATAATTTGTGATTGGTTTGAAAACAATTTTGAAAATTCTTGGATGAAAATAGCATTATTAAAAAGGCTCTATTTTCCTAACTTTGAAAACCCGGACTTGATGACCCTTGACCCGAGCTTTATAAAATCATTTTGTAGGATTAAAATGGCTTAGAAATCAACCTAGGACAGTAGCCAAGGTTCTAAATCAGCTATCTCTTAATGCCTTAATCAAAATAGAAAATTATTTTCTTCTTGAAATCAAATCTGACTTTTCTGTCCAGTTTTAAAGCGTGATTTTTTCACATATTTTTAAAATTTCAAAAAAATCTGAAAAACTTATGGGAGACTCAGAACATGTCGAAAAAAATTCCAGCATCTTTTTTTTTTTAAACTGTAAAAATGGCTTTCTTCGTTTTCTTCGATAAAATTACTCTTTAGCCCACTAAACTTGATTAAATTGCAAATGGACCCCAAATCCGGATTTTCTTTTTGTAATACCTCCTAAATAATATAAAATTGAGTTTTAGAAGTTTTCATAATTTTCTGAGCCCATTTCTTATTTTTCTTTAAAAGTTTCAGTTTGATGCCTCCCAAATTTAGCCTTTTTCAATTGAGCTCTGATTCTGAATTTTTCCTCACCAATCTCTTCAAAATAATATAAAATTGAGATCTAAAAGTTTTGGTAATTTTTCGAGCTCGTTTCCTATTTTTCCCGGATTTATCTTCTGGAATTTCAGCTTAGTACACCCGAACTTTTGCCATTTTTCAAATTAGCTCCGATTCTGGATTTTTATTCGTCAATCTCTTCCAAATAATATAAGATTGAGATCTGAAAATTTTGGTAATTTTCCGAGCTTGTTTCCTATTTTTTCTGAATTTATTTTATGGAATTTCAGCTTAGTGCACCCGAACTTTTGCCATTTTTCAAATGAGCTCCGAAATTCTGAATTTTCTTCACCAATCTCTTCCAAATAATATAAAACTTAGATCTAGAGGTTTTCATAATTTTTCGAGCTCGTTTCCTATTTTCCCCAGCTTTTCCAAGATTACCTTTTAACCTCCGAAACCTCGATTTTACTCAAAATAGGTCCGATTTCCAGATTTTCTTTTTCCATTGGCTTTTTCATATATTGAATTGGAGTTAGTCCAAAAACGCCCAGTTTTTACATTCAAATTCCCCTCCCCTCCGATTTGATTTTTTTCCATTTTCCAATAACGGAAATTTTCTCGTTTTTTCGTTTTTCCTTCAACCGGCTCTTTTCTCGAAATTACTTCAAACTGAGCCTTTGGCTATCTTTGTTTACACACTCTGTAGTTTTCCTCAATTTCGCAAAATTCACCAAAAACCCTAATTTTCGGTTTTTCGTCCAAATTGACTCTTCTTTTGGTTCTATTTCCAATTAGCCTATCCAATACCCGTAGTCATTGATTATATTCCCTTTGAAACCTCCATCTTCGATCAATTTGACTGTTTAAGCACTTTTCCCCAAATTTATCGAATTAGGGTTTTCTTTTCACTCAATTTCCATAACCTATTTTCCGAACTCCATATCTCTCGTTGTAGACCTCGAATTATCAAAATTCTTCCACCATTGTTTAATTAAACTTTGAATCTTGATTTTGAATGAGGATTGACTTTTTCACTGATTGACTTTTTTAGGGTTGACTTTTTTTTTGGATTGACTTTTTATGCTTGACCTCCTAAACAAATTCTTGGAGTACTACCTGAAGGATGAGAATAGACTTTCTGCATTCTAAAACATTATCAGGAAGAAAATTACCTGATTTAGGGGTCTAGACAAAATTAGGTGTCTACAGCTAATGCTGAGAATCAGGAATTAGGCAAAGATAAACGAACAATAATTTTGTCCTATCAGTGAAGTCACATGTGAAGAAAAAGAAAGAGAGTTTTTAATTTTTCATTTTCTTATGATTAAAAGCTGTAAATAGAAGATTTTGTCCTTAAATTGAGTTCTCTAACTAATCAAGGTTCGACCTGTCCTAAGAAAACGAGTTCGATTTGCAAGAGAAGAAAATACCTAGACGGTGGTCTCTGGGCCTTATATTGTCTTGAAAATTATGCTCGAAGGTCTTATCCGTAATCTGGAAAATTGTGCTTGGAGGTTTTAAAAATGGTGTCCGGAGGTCTTATCAATGATCTGGAAAATTGTGCTTGGAGGTCTTAAAAATGGTGCTCGGAGGTTTTATCCATGATCTGGAAAATTATGCTGGGAGGTGACTTTAAAAATGGTGCGTGGAGGTTTATCCATGATTAAAAAATTATGCCCGGAGGTCTTATCCATGTTTGGAAAATTGTGCACTGAGGTCTTAAAAATGGTACCCGAAGGTCTTATCCATTGTAGACACCTAATTTTGTCCGAACCACTAAAACAAGTATGTTTTCTTCCTAAATTGATGTTTCAGAATGTAAAAAGATTTTTTTTCATCCTGCAGGTGGTACTTCGAGACTTAGTTTAAGAGGGCGAGCATAAAAAGTTAAACTCAAAAAAAGTCAACCTCGACAAAAGTCAACCTCGAAAAAGTCAACCCCAAAAAGTCAACCCACTTTCAAATCAAGATTTGAAGATCAATTGAAAAATGGAGAAAGAATTTTGATAATCCGTGGTCTACATCGAAAGATATGGAGTTCGGAAGTTGGGATTTGGAGATTCAGTAGAAAGGAACCCTAGTCCGAGAAATTTGGGGAAAGGTACTTAAACGATCGAATTGGTCAAATTGAACGTTCCAAATGAAATATAAGCACTGTCTATGGGTAATGGAGAAGCCACTTGAAAGAAAAACTGAAAGAAATGTCAATCCGGGAGAAAACCGAGAATTAGGGTTTTTGGTGGATTTCGGTGAAATTAGGAAGAACTACAGATATGGTCCGACTTGGTAAGATCAAAGCCCCTAATGGATGAGGAATGATTAAAAAGGGATAGCCCAAGGCTCAGTTTGAAGAAAATTTAAAAATCGGACTTATTTTGAGCAAAACCGGGTTTCGGAGGTAAAAGGGCAAAATTGGAAAATTTGGGAAAAATAGTAAATGAACTCCAAAAATTCTAAAAAATTGCAAATCTCATTCTTAAATCATTTCGAAGATATTGGCGAAATAAAATCTTGATTCGGAGTTCGTTTTCAAAATGGCCAAATCCCGGGTCTCTTATATAGTAATTCAAGAAGATAAATCCCGGAAAAATAGCAAATGGACTCCAAAAATTCTGAAAATTTTAAAATCTCATTTCTAAATTATTTGGAAGAGATTGGGGAAAGAAAATCTTGATTCAGAGTTCGTTTGCAAAATGGCCAAATCTCGAGCCTCCTATATAGTAATTCAAGCAGATAAATCCCGAAAAAATACCAAATGAGTTCCAAAAATTATGAAAACTTCCAGATCACAATTTTAAATTATTTGGAAGAGATTGGCGAAGAAAAATCTTGAATTGGAGCTCGTTTAAAAAATGGTAAAATGTGGGGGCATAAAAAGGCATTTTGGAAGAAAAACTCCAAATAAATAGCAAACGGACTCGAAAAAATTTGAAAACTTCCAGAATTGAATATTTTATTATTTTGAAAGTATTAAAAAAATAAAATTTGAATTTGGAGTCCGTTTTCCATTTCTTTGCATCCGGGAGGGCAAAATGGTCATTTTACCTAAGCAACCGAAAAGGGCTTTTCTTGCCTTTCAAAAAAATCAGACTTGGGCTGAAAGAGAATGTGCTGGCCGGCCAAGGCCCAAAGGAGGGGAACATTTTCTGATTTTTCAATCAAAAGGCTAGAAATTAAGAGTTGGTTAGTGATTTTTTTGATCAAGTCATTGCAAATAAGCCACATGGGCCAATGCATGAAGAGGGAGAGTGTCTACATTATTCTTGAATAGCTGTAATTATGGACAACTGATGACCTAATCTAAGGGTGACAATTTCATGATTTTTTACCTTGAATCACTAGCCCTTGGATGGAAATTGGTTGGAGTAAAAATGACAACATCCTAGGCATGAGAGAGGGGTGGTTCAGCCAGCTTAAGGGAGAGGCAAATTTTCATTTCAGCTCACTTGATTTTCAAATTTCTCTCTTGGTTTTTTCTTAGTTTTCTCTCCTTGGTTGAAAGCAAAAAAGAAAAGTTTAGAAAAGAAAAGAAAGTTTGAAGAGAAAAAGCTTGAAAGATAGCTTCTTGAGGTTGCTTTTAGTACCAACTCTTGTACTTTCTTGATTTTCCATTCTTGTTTTTGCTATTTTGATTATTATTTTGGTGAGTTTTCTTTTGATTTTCCTTTTAAATAAAGTGTTTTTTTAATGTTCTTTTCAAGTTCTTTCTTCATATTTTCTTAAAAAGTTCTTACAATTTTTTTTTCTTATTTTTCTTACCATGGCCGAATGGCTTATATTTTTATTATTGTTGCTGTTTTGGCTTTGATTTGTCATGTTATTTTTGTTATTTTCTTTAGTCTTGATGCTTTAAATATTAATCTACTACATATATTTGAAGCTTGTTTTAATTTGGTTGCTTGTTTGTTGTCATTTATGAGTTTATTATCATGTTCTTGCATTTTTAATTTTCTGTTTTCATAATGTTCAAATTTGTTGATGTTTTATATTTAGTATATCAAGTGTTTGTGAAAATGCTTGTTAGATTTAATACCTCTACTTTATATTTGCATGATTTGAGTATTATATTTTAGTTGAGCATGTTAGTATATCAAGTGTTTGTGAAAATGCCATGCTTGATGGAGCTTGAGGCCATTCGGCCACTTCATGTGTTTTACATTGTATGTTCATTTTTGCTATGTTAGTTGATAGGTTTGCATTTACATGACATTTGATTGAGTATTTAGTTTAAGTATATCAAGTGTTTGTGAAAATGCCATGCTTGTTGGAGCTTGAGGCCATTCGACCACTTCATGTGTTTTACATTGTGTGTGCATTTTTGTTATGTTAGATGATAGGTTTGCATTTTCATGACATTTGGTTGAGTTTTTGGTTTAAGCATGCCTTGTGTTTGTGTTATTGCTATGCATATTTTAGTTGTTAGGTTTGGTTTATTTTGCCATGCATGACCATGCATTTTAGACCTAGGTTGCATTAAATGCCATGCAAGTTCATTTAGGTCTAGGTCATTTTATTGGTGCCATGCATTTTTCATGACATTTAGGTTTAAACTCATGCATTTCATGCATCATATTTGCTGTATTTTTTTCATGCATTTCATGTTCATACCACATGATTTATGACTTAGGCCAATCAATAGCTCAAAGTCATGCTCACTTGAGCATACTTGTGGAAAATTAAAGAGTTGTCAAATTGATTATTCTACCTTTATGATTTTTTGTACTTAGCCAATTTTTGTCTAAATTTTTAAAAGTCCTAGCTACTGTTTGAGAGTCACTTTGTGAGTCTTAAATATTTTTACTTTGATTTTTAAGTGATTTTATCAAAGGCAAAAAAATGTGTTTTGGCAAAACAGTTTTTTCACCTAGTACTCGTACTTTCCCGATTTTTCTGGGCAGTCGTCTTTAATCAAAAAATTAAGTAGATTTTTTTTTCCATGTAGTTTTACATGTCTTGAGTCTCCAATAATGTTATTAGAGTTTTTTGAATTTTTAAAAATAGGATAAAAAATCGTGGCTTAAAACTGGACAGTGGAGTCATAATTGAATTTGAAGGAAAATCATTTTTCTGTTTTGGTTAAGTTACCTAGAGGGGGCTGATTGAGAGATTTAGCTATTGACTTAGGATAGTTTATAAGCCTTTTTAAACTCTAAAAATGATTTTTTAAGTCTCGGGTTAAGGGTGGTCAAGTCCGGGATTTTAAACTTAGGAAATTAGAGCCATTTAAAAAAGGGTTTAGCCAAGTTTTTACTTTTAATCTAAGCTTTTCAAAATTGTTTTCAAACAATCACAATATATTTTGGCTTTAGAATATTTAATTTGATATATTTTTCTAAGGTAGCCGGATATCTTTTTAGATATACGAATTTCCTTAATTAAAGGAAAAAATACATTTTCATGCATTGCATTTTCCATATTCATGCATTTTATATAATATGTGATTTTTGCTATGATAATTTTTATGGTAATGTTATTATTTTGATTTATATTTTTTGATGTTATATTATTTATTATATGGTTTTGAATATTTCATGATATCCTATGTTTTTTTTGTTTAGTTATTTTTTTGTCATATTATTTAGCATATACTATGTTCATGCATTATTATTTTCATTTCTATTTTCATGCATATTATATGATAGCATTATTTTATATTCCATGTCATTTAAATTATATGCGATATCATTCATATTTGCCATGTTATTCAAATTATTTCATTTCATTTCATATAGAATATATTATGTTACTTAGGTCATTTCATTTCATGTAGAATATATTATGTTATCTAGGTCATTTCATTTAGGATATATTATGTTATTTATGATATTTTATTTCATTTAGAATATATCATATGACTTAAGATATTACATTTCATATAGAATATGTTATGTTACCTAGGTCTTTTCATTTCATTTAGAATATATCATATAACTTAGGATATTTCATTTCATTTAGAATATGCTAAGGCATTTAAATTATATCATATCATTTAGGTTGCATTATATTATTTAGATTTTGCTATGTCATTTTATTTATGTCATGCATATACATATTCATTTCTTTTAAATGTTTTCAAAAAAGGTAATGATTTTCAATAAAATAAAGATATTCTCGAGTTAAAATAATTCATGAGTTCTCTGCCGGGTTTGCTGGGGAGGATATCATCAATTATCATTAATAACGGAATATCTTCTTTAAAATGAGAATGATTCGGAAAGTTTTCCAAATTAATAAAAATTTCTATATTTTGCCACGTTTGTTAGGGAATATAGGAAAATTTTGAATTTATAAATTTTGGATAATTTTCAATTAAAAATGGAATTATTTTTCTTTAAATTGGGAATTAACTTGAAATACTAAATTTAAAACCGACTTTTTTACTGAGACTTGGGATAACACATGATTAATAAGGTACAGTTTATACGGGCGTTGTGGGGGTGCTAATCCTTCCCCGCACGTAACCGAGTCCCGAACCCGTTTCTTTGATTTCTCTGGTTTAAAACGCAGACTTGAAATTGGTTTTAAAAATGTTTTAATTAAATTTTAAAATATTTTATAAAACCGGTTTTAATAGGTGGCCGATCACACCTAGCTAAAAAAGATTGGTGGCGGCTCCATGTCTTTTTCACAGTCATTTTCAAAACCTTCATTTTTCTAGAGGAATTAAGTCGACTTTTCCTCGGTTTTTTTAATGTCACGCTTAACGAATAATAAAGTCTTGCGATGAGACTTGTTATTTTTTAGGTTGCGACATCCATGATCTGGAAAATTATGCCCGGAGGTCTTAAAAATGGTGTCCGGAGGTCTTATCCATGATCTAGACAATTGTGCTCGAAGGCGACTTTAAAAATAGTGCCCGAAGGTTTTATCCATGATCTAGAAAATTATGCTCGGAGGCGACTTTAAAAATGGTTCTCGGAGGTCTTATCCATGATCTGGAAAATTATGCTCGGAGGCGACTTTAAAAATAGTGCCCGGAGGTCATATCCATGATCTAGAAAATTATGCCTGGAGGTCTTAAAAATGGTGCCTGGAGGTGTTATCATTATTTGGAAAATTGTGCCCTAAGGTCTTAAAAATGGTGCCCGGAGGTCTTATCAATGATTTTGGAAAATTGTGTTCGGAGGCGACTTTAAAAATGGTTTTGAAGAATTGTGCCTGGAGGTGACTTTAAAAATGATGCTCGGAGGTCTTATCTAGGATTTTGAAAAATGGTGCCTGGAGGTCTTAAAAATGGTGCCCGAAGGTTTTATCCATGACTTTGAAGAATGGTGCCCGGAGGCGACTTTAAAAATGATGCCCAGAGGTCTTATCTAGGATTTTGAAAAATGGGGCCCGGAGGCGACTTTAGAAATGGTGCTCGAATGTCTTATCCAAAATTTTGAAAAAATGGTGCCCGAGGTCTTTTCCATGATTTTGAATAATTTTTGAAAATTAACCTAAAGGTTTTGAGAGAATGCAAATGCTTTTTGATGCAGCTGCAAATGTCCTTAACTGATGCAAATGCTTCATGATGTAGGTACAGAGATTAACAAGATGCACATGTTTCATATTGCAAATGCAAATGTCTTGGATTGATGCAGATGTAGATATTGAATGAGATGCAAATACTTCATGGTGCAAATGCAAATGTCTTAGACTAATGCAAATGTTTCTTGATGCAGATGTATACATTAAATAAGATGCAAGTGCTTCTGAATGATGCAAATGCAAAGATCAACATTGACGCAACTACTTCATGTGGGGATCAGATGCAAAGATCGACATTGTGCAAATGCTTCGGAATGATGCATGCAAAGACTAGTAGTTGGCAAAATGCTTCTACATGATGCAAATGCAAAGATTAACATTGACGTTACTTCATAGAATGATGCAAATGCAAAGGTTGGCATTGTGCAAATGCTTCGAAATGATGCAAATGCAAAGATTAGTAGTGTGCAAGATGCTTCTAAATGATGCAAATGCAAAGATTAGTAGTGTGCAAGATGCTACTAAATGATGCAAATGTGAAGATCAGTAATGATACAAATGCTTCATGAAAAAATGCAGATGCCCTTACGAATCGTGTTCATGTAAATGGTCCATAAATGGTGTAACTACAGCTACAATAATGAAGATGCAATGATCCTAGAAATGATGCAATTGCTTGAGATGACGCAAAAGCAAATATCTATGAAGGATGTAAATGTAAAGGTCGAATGCAGATGCTCATAGAATAGTGCAAATGCAAATACCCATGAATGATGCAAATGATTGCTGACACGGTGCAGATGCAAAGCTCAATAAAGAAGCAGGTGCTCATGAATGATGCAAGTGCCCTCGATCATTTTTTTTTTCTAGACTTTTGCTTTTTCTTTTTAAATCAGAGTGTATCTTGAACACTTCGTTCCCCATAAGTGATAATTTCCTTTTCAGTCTTTATCAATCTCTTTGCCCCAATTGTTTTCAGACTCTTATTGACAGAAGTCTGAGCCAGATGTTCATTCCTTCTTCACATTTCCAAGAGTCAAGATCTACCTCAGTAGTCCCATACCTTCGGTTAAGAAAATCCTTGTCTCATGTCAATAACAAAAATGGTTATTTCAAAGAATATTTTTATTTGTTTTACCATTTTGAAAAAAATTTGCTCACTTAATGAAAACATCTGAGTCAAAATTATTAACCCTACAGTGTGTGATGTACGAATCTCTTGAAGATTGATGATCACTCTCAGGAATTTTCCTGAATGTCTATTTGGGTTTTTTCAACTTGGATTGAAAGGCTTGATACAACAGGACTTTGGTTGATTGAAAAAAACTTCACAACAAAATGTATGCCCCTTTTAGGCTCACAAATGAAATAGGTTTCATAAAATACGAATTCTTTGAGAACCAAACAAATTCAACATTCTTCTAGTTTCCAAATCATGGCGTTTTGACCAGCGTCGAGATTGGTCGGGATGTTCAAACTGGAAAGTTGATTTTGGGGGGAAAAATCTCAGTTTTTGAAGTCAATCCTCCGAATGAGAGACAATTTAGGAGGTTCAAGAATTCCTAGATGTTCCTCGATGATCACTTCTTTTGTTGTGGCATCGGTACTGACATAGATGGCATCAGAAATTCCCATTTTACTCTACGCCACCCATTTCTGGATTTTCGCCCTAGAGTCCCATTCTTTCCATTTTTTTTTGTTTTACCATGCACTTGAAAATTCTAAATTCTTACATAGTGATTTGATAATTCGATGAGATGGGATAAAATCTGAGGAAAACCCATTTAAGTTAAAAATTCAAAATGGACTTTTAAAACATGTAATATAGGCCATGGTTCGGGGTTCAAAAAGAAAGGATAAATAGGCCCAAAATATGTTTAAGGGTGATCAGATCAATGATCATTTCTTGAAGAGGATTCCTTTTGAAGCATTTGTCCCTTTTAGATTTTTCTTTCATTCTTTAACTTTTGCTCATTTTCTTCTTTGTTCTTGGCTTTCATTTGCCATACTTTTCACACTTTTGTTTTTGCGTGTTTTCTCTTCTTTGTTTTGTTCTTGGTTTTCATTTCACCATTTTTTTTTTCTTTTGCACCTTCATTTCGACAGGGTAAACCCGTATTTATTTGGGAGCTCAATTTGCTTTATCTGTCATCGAGTTATGACTCATTTCTCCATGATCTTTGAGAAAACCTTTCCTCGCATTTGCCCCTCAGTGTAGAGGGTGATCCTTGACCAGGGTTTAAAGAAGAAATAATTCTTTTGGCTGAAAAGGGGTGACTATGGATAATTTTTTTTTTTTTTGCGAAAGGGATATGAAAGATGGTCATTTCTCATATCAAGCACAAATATTCTCATTGAAAAGCAATCCCCAGGGGGAATAGATAATTAGAATTTCATTTTGCACTTCGGAATCATCCGAATTCTCATATGCGTGATATCACAATTTTTTTTGTTGCATGCCTCCAACGGTTCATGCATTAGTTCCATCCTTATTCACCATGTATCCATCATTTCCAGATATGATGCCCCAATTTGATCAACCTTGGGAATTTGTATCACTACGAGAAACATAGCAAGTCTAGGTCTATATTGAAAAGGTTGAGTTTCAATCTTAGATTTGTTTGAAGTGACAAGGAAAATATGACCCAAAAACAGGTTTTCTCTGGGACATGGGATAATATGGTTGTGTCATTGTGCCTCGAGGTGCCAATCATGAAGTGATGTTAGGGAAATTGGCATTTTGTGGTTATTGGGAAAGGATGTGAATTGTTTTGGCACAACCTTGACACATACCAAATTACCACAATCCAGATTCTTGAAAAAATGTTTCATTTGTTCGATTTTCCGAGGAGCTCGAAAATTTTCAAACATTTTCGTTCCTTTGCTCATAGCCTAAACTAGGACCTACATCTTTGTTTAGTGACAATGGTTTATGAAGTTCAATCTTTCATATTCCATGAAGCATTTAGTCTTTCAAGTTGTCTCGGTTCAAGGGATTTAGGCATAGGAAAGCCTAAAAGAAAGGGGAGAGGGTATTGGGTCATTTCTAACAATGATCATCAATATTCTCAAGACTGTCCATTATTAGAACTTCCTTAATGCTTGGTTTTACATATTCAAATTATTGTTAAAACACAACAAACACAAAGCATTTATAATTCAAAATTCATTTAATTCATATAGATGTCGACATGAGACAAATGCTTTCACCATGAGATATGAAACTACATGCATCAAAATGCTCCTATTGATATGCCTTCAAAGATTGTAATTCTCCTCCTAAAACCTTGAAGAAATTGATTTATGGCAAAGCGGACTTCCACTGGTCGATAAGCTCCTAAGTCAAACTACCATTGTGGATAAGACTTTCTCCTTTCTTTCAGTTGTTTGCATTTTTCAGTTGAATGCCCAACTACCCCCAGGTGATACTCACACTTACTGTCAGGGTCATATCTCCTTGCTGATGGATTCAGAGCTGTTTTCAAAGGCACAGGGGTAAGGTACTGATTCTTTATTAGTAACGACATCAGGTCAGGGATTGGGATTGGAATTCTTTCTTGGTTGTCCCGCGGTCATTTTTTGGAAGTAGGCCTTGTTGCAAGGAATGGTATAGGATTAGGTGCTTGGGTTGGTAGGTAAGGATAAAGGCTTGGAGATACCTTGGTAGGGTAACATGATTGGTATGAGGAGGATTGGAAATATGGGACGAAATCTCCCATAACTTGGATATCTTCCTCTTTCTTTCTAGGTACCCCCTTTCTCTCGGCATTGGGTGTTCTTTCTCCTTCAAGTTTTCCATTCTTGATAGCATTCTCAATTATCTCCCCTGAGATTACCATATCCGTAAAATTCTTCATGGTATTGCCGACGAGTCTATCGTAGTACAGGGCCCGTAGTGTATTTACAAAAAGGACGATGATTTCTTTCTGTGTCAAAGGTGGTCGTACTTGGGCAGCCATGTCCATCCACCGCTGAGCATATTCTTTGAAGCTCTCAGTAGCTCTTTTCTCCATATTTTGCAAGGTGAGACGGACAGGCGCCATATCGCTCATATGCTTTTACTGGCTTAGAAAAGCCATAGCCAGATTATTCCAAGAGCAAATCTGATCCTTGCTCAACTGACTATACCACCTAATTGCGGACCCGCTGAGGCTATCCTAAAAACAGTGGATCAAAAGCTTATCATTATCTATATGACCTGTTATCTTTCGACAGAATATAGTGATGCGGGCTGAAGGATCGGTTGTCCCATCATATTTCTCAAAGTTGGAGACCTTGAATTTAGGAGGAATGACTAAATCGGGGACCAAGCAACGTTCTTTCGCATCTACACTCCCAAATACATCTCTACTTTCTACTGCCCGAAGTCTTTCCTCTAACAGCTAATATTTCTCTTGGGAATCTGCCAACTAAACCTCATTCACCGCAACCATTTTCAACTTTGTTTGTTCAGCTGGATCATCTGAGTTTAGAATGTTGATAGGATTAACTGTGTTTTGAAAAGACTGGACATCTATCATTATGACTTCATTCTTATCCCTTTGTATCCCCGACCCTTCTTTGGCAGTCAAGTTTTCAGTGTATCCCTTTCCCTTGATTGTGGCGGACACCAGCTCTATCAGTTTAGTCATTAGATCTCTAGATTTTTCTTGAGATTTTGCCAGCTGTTCTCATATTTCGTTCTGTGCTCTTTCCATTCTTTTCATTCGGGCAGCTTGTTCATTCTCTATAGCTCTAGCTTGTATCATGAAGATTCTTAGTGTTTCTTATACCTCTGATTTGAAATGGAAATTTCTTCAAAAACTTTTCCAGCCAAGCCAATTTCTGTTTTATCCCCCCAAATATGTTTCATGATGCATGAGCCATGAATGTCATTTGATGCACGTGAAGAATAAACAGAGTGATATATGGACATATACAGTGGAAACATGCTGACCATGTATGTTATGAATGCAATCATGATGCCAACATGATGCAAGCAAAGAATAAACGAATCAACGCATGGATATATGCAATGAATGACCATGCATGTTCTAGATGCATTTTCCAATGAACGATCCTATATACTATGACTACAACACGATATCCATATGATGCATGTAAAGAATAGACAAATTAATTCATGAACATATAAAGATAAATCATGCTAATTATGTTTGTTATGAATGCAACCTGATGCTAGCATGATGCATGTGAAGAACAAACAAATCAATGCATAAACATATATAGAGAAATCATGCTGACTATGTTTGTCATGAACGCAACTTGATGCTAACGTGATGCATGTAAAGAATGAAAAAAACAATGTATGGAAAACATACAGAGAAATCATGCTGATTATGTATGCCACAAGTGCCACTTGATGCCAACATGATGCATGTAAAGAATAAGCAAATTAATGCATGAACATATACAGAGAAATCATGCTGACTATGTATGTCATGAATGCAACCTGATGCCACCAAGATGTATGTATGAATGAAATGTATGGTATGACAAATAATTGATCGGATGCAAAATGCAAAGGGGAAGATACCAGGGAGGAAATAAGAATCGGAGGAACTTAATCATCAACATCTCATAAATTTGAAGCATAACCAATTCATTCCCATGTCAATGTTCGCAAGGTATAAACCATGCTTACAAAATTTAAGCAGTGGTTAGAACTGTTTTTACAAGCACTTTATTTTTCCTAACATCCTAAGGCTATAAGAGCCGGCTACTGAAAAGACGAAATCCTATTACATCATTAATTTCCTAACCCTAATTAGTCTTCCCCCGTCCTCCATCAATCAATGTCGTTGGATCGATCCACTTGACATCTATAAGAGACTGCACTTTCTTTTTGAAGGCTTCACAATCTTCAATGTTATGCCCGGTAATTTCGCAGTGATAATCACATCTTGTATTTAGGTTATACCACTTGGGATATAGTGGTAACAGAGGTTTTAACGGCATACAGGCAACCAGGTGATCTTGTACCAATATAGGGAGAAGCTCTTGGTAGCTGATTGGAATGGAGTCATAATTCCTTTGGGTCTTGTTCTTGGATTGTTTCTTAGTCACACATGGCCTAGGGCTCGGGGCATTTGATGGTGGTACAAAGACTCGAACCAGCGTATTTGCATGGAGAGGCGGCTGAACAGCATGATAAGGGTATGGATTTGGACACGGAACCCTTGGAGGTTGTACATAGTTCGAGTTCTTATCTCGGAGGCTTGATAAGGTGCTTGATGAGGGAAGAAATACGAACTACCAATTTATGGTGATGGAGTGGGACTCGGGATCCCGTAGTGGTCATCCCTGTGGACGATTGGACCATAGTAGAGTTCGAACACTGGTTTGGACCTAGGACAAATTGCAGGGACTGTTTGGGATCTGAGGTTTCTGTCTTTGGTATCATGCTCTCTGTTTTAATTATTTTCACAACATTGTCCACAATTTCATCAGGGTTCAAACCTTTGTGGCATTGACAAGTACAGGACCCAGCAAGGATTGTATGTTCTGGACCTGATGGTTTTGGTTGATTCAAAGGCGATGAAGAGCACTGAAAAAGTTTCCTCTTACTCTTACCCGTATCCTTAACCATTTTTATCAATTTGGCAAGCTGTTCTTTCAACTCCTGGATTTCATTGCATTCCAAAGCACCCAATTGCTCATGCAAATAATATATGCATGAATATAATGATGATTAATGCATGAAATGTACCAGATGCGAAGATGCTGGAGAAGATGAATTTTCAAATTTATAACTGCTTAAATAATATGCATGTTTATGCAAAAATGCAAATGAAAGAACCAAGGAAAAGAAGATCCTAATATCACTCTTTATTTTCTGATTGATTTTTATATTATTTTTTTTTATTTTTTTGACATTTTTCCTTTTTCATATTTTCTCAAAAATCCAAAACTAAAAGGAGATTTTTATTATTTTCACCACACTACTCCATCACAAAGGGATTTTTTATTATCTTCTCATTTTTTTTTCCTTTTTCTGAAGAAGAAATATTTTTCATAAACATACAAGTATTATAGGTGAATAAGTAAATCACAAATCAATGAATGAGTAATCAATGAAATGAATGAAAGAGTTAATAAATTAATGCATGAATATATGTAAAGGAATCATGCTGACTGTGTATGTGATGAATACAATTTGATATCAACATGGTGCATGTAAAGAATAAGCAAATCAATGCATGATTATATACAGAGAAATCCTGATGATGCATGCAAAGAATAAACAAATCAATGCATGAACCATGCAAAAATGTGAAGATGCTTGAGGAGATGTGTATGTTATGCAAAAAAAAAATGCAAATGAAAAGATCAAGGAAATAAAAATCTTAATATCACTTTTTATTTGATTTTTTTTATCTTCTTTTTTTCAAAGAAGAAAATTTTTCATGGAATAAAACTCTCTTTTTTGTTTTTTTTTTTGAAATCTCTAAAAAGGTACATGTATAAGAAGAATTTTCAAAATAACCCAAAAATAATAGGTTTCGGTATTATCACGAATGATGTGTGGAAAAAAAACAAAACAAAGCAAGCACAAGGGTACAATCATCAATTCGAAGTGAAAAAGTTAATGAACATGTGCCCCAACAGTATCTACTTCTTTAGGCATCACGATGCTTTTGGGGCGGATTATCACACTTATTTCGGATGATACACGTATATCGCTACCCGTTCTACAATGCTAATTCAGAATGCATAAATAAATGGCAAAAGATCAGAAGCATTACTGATAACTCGTATAATTATATAGTTTTTAGTTATGTTTTATTATTGTTTTGTGTCAAATACGAGTTATTATTGCTTAGTCTAATTGTGTTTATGATCTTTTATATTTTTATGTAATTTGGTGTTTTTCAAGAGTTTCTTTGAGTGATTTCAGATTACTAGGTTAAATCAAGAATTAAGGGCAAATCCAGTTCAATTCTAGTCCCGACACCTTTTGCCATATCAGCTATATCTAGAGTTTCACTGAAGCAGTAAGGCTGAAATTTTTACAGTGCAAAGCTTAGAGGCATATCTATCTTTTTCATGCTTTACACTTCTTGAAACAGAGTCGTTTTCCCTAGCGAAATGTGGTATCAAGTTGGTTGATGTGCAATGCCGTCTGTTCTGACCAGTTTTGGTATTTTGACCATATCTTCTGATCCACATGAGAAAATGAGCTGATTCCAACGGCTATAGATCACAAATTGATAGCGGAATATTTTTCTAGAAGACAATTTGATCAGATCAAGCATCCAACATTGACAAAATCAACCATCAAGCTGGCTGATCAGAATTGTCATACAACATGACGAAAATTGTTAGAAAAATGCACCCACCTATTATACCTACCTTTGAAATTTATAAAGCTTGTCTCTTGTCATTTAGCTCTCCAAAATGTGTATAAATAGAGGGCCTTGGATGATTGTAAGAGTATTATTGTACATTGGTAGGATATTAGCCATTGTAATAAAATTCTCTAAGTTTTCTTCTTCTTTCCTTTCTCTAGCTTTCTTTTTCTTTATTTACTTATGCTTCTTACATTTCTTTTCATTTTATTCATATCTAGTATGTGTTGCTAATCATATTGTTGAGGTGATGAGGTGAAGCTTTTGGTAAATGCTAAGGTTAGTCTCTTAAACATGAGCTAAAATGAATCATCATTTATAAACACTAGTATAGATAATATTTTCTTTTGGTTTAAAATCATACTTGCAAAGTAGGGATCTTGATTCATTATTGACAATGAAAATGGCACAGTAAATGCTTGGTTTCATAACCTTGATTTGTTGTAGACATATACCTTGGCATAAGGAATGCATGGACTCTTTTTATGAGTTTTGAGGACACCAAATGAACATAATATCATATGCTATGGACGTTGAACAATTTGGACTGAATTGCTAAACCTTCCGATTGGAACCTCCCTTATGTGTGAATTCCAATTGTGTAATAAAACAAGATTAATCTTAGCATAACACCAAGAGTGGATTCTCTAACCTCAACATCTTTTCTTATTGTTTTTTTTATATCTTGTTTAATTTCTTTTATGTTATTTTGTTTATTTTGTTCTCTAATATCTTGTTTATCTTGTTTTGTTGTTGATTCCCTAATATCTTGTTTACTTTATTTTTCTTATATATAAACTTATACTTACTAATACGCTTCCCTGTGGTTCGACCTCGGACACCCGAGAATTTATTACTTGAACATAACCTGCACTTGGGTTTACAACTCTTAATTGAGTCTCCATCAAGTTTTTGGCGCCGTTGCCGGGGAGGCAATACTAAGTATATAAGTTTATAAGTATATTTATTTTTATTGGCTGGTTATACCGCCTAATTTTCTATATATTTATATTTATATTGTAAAGTTTATATTTATATAAATATATTATCTGTATATTAACTTTGTTTTATGCTTGTTTGGCGACGTGATTTTAGATCTCGTCGTTTAGTTAGATTTTATTGTGAAACTTTTTCAGGTAATCTTTCTAATACAACTCCTACCATGGCTGACAATGAAAGTGTTCATGCTGAAGATGAGAACAGACAAGTACGCACCATGCGTGACTACTTGCAACCAACTCGAAGCTCATCACCCTCTTGTTTTATTTTTCCTCTCAATGCAAACAACTTTCGTTTTAAACCAGGTATGATAGCTTTGCTTCCAAATTTCCATGGGTTAGAATCGAAAAGTGCTTACTCGTTTCTAAAAGACTTCGAAGATGTATGTGTCACCTTTAATGACCAACAATGTACAAATGAAATTGTCAAGCTAAAATTATTTCCTTTTTCTTTAAAAGATAAAGCAAAAATTTGGCTTCATAATTTAAAACCAAGGTCAATTGGCACATGGCAAGAATTACAAACTGAGTTTCTAAAGAAATTTTTCCCAGCACATAAAACTACTGCTTTGAAAAGACATATTCAAAATTTCAATCAAAATCAAAATGAAGCATTTTTTCAGTGCTGTGAGCGTTTTAAAGATTTGTTAAGTTCTTGTCCACATCATGGTTTTGAAAAATGGCGTCTTATTAGTTTCTTTTATGAAAGTTTAACTCCCGAAACTAAACAATTTGTTGAAACAATGTGTAACGGTGAGTTTCTAGAAAAAGAACCTGAAGAAGCCTTTGACTACCTAGACCATTTGGCAGATAACTCTCAAGCCTGGCACACAGATAATTCCTCTGAAAGTTCCAATAGATCTAATCTTGTTTCTAACAGAGGTAAATATCATTTTAGTCAAGAAGATGAGATAAAAGCTAAAGTAGCTAATTTGGCTATAAAGATTGAAGCCATGGAACTTAGAGAAGTAAAAGAAGTCAAAACGGTTAAAAATGAAGAAAGTTGTGGAATTTGTGAAATCATGGGACACCCCACTTCTGAATGTCCAAACATTCCCATTCTTAAAGAAGCGTTGCATGATCAAGTAAATTCCATAAACACATTTAAAAAGCCTTTTCCTTCTCCTTACTCTGAAACGTATAACCCTGAATGGAGAAATCATCCCAACTTCAGTTGGCGGAATAATAATCATGTTCAGGTACCACAATCTCAAAAGTCGGGCAACACTTTTTCCTATCAACCTTCACGTGTACAAACCTTGGAAGAGACATTGCAAGCATTCATGCAAACACAAGCAAATGTGTATAACCAAACTTCACAGGACATCAATGAGATCAAAAACACCTTGTCCACATTGACAGCTTCATTACGCACTCAAGAAAAAGGTAAGTTTCCTGCTCAACCTCAGCCTAACCCTTCTACTCAATGTCTTGTTTCTTGCTCCAATGAAACTCAACAGGAAAATGCCAGTTCTATCACAACTCTTCGAAGTGGAAAGGCAAATGACAAAAAAATTCCATCAAAAGACCAAGATCCTCCTTCCCCTCCGAAAAGTAATGGTAAGGATGATGGTAAGTCTGAACTTCTTGAAAATTTGGACAAAGAAAAAGGTATGCATCCTGCTCATTTTCCTCAAAGGTTGCAAACAATAAAGAATTTGAATCAAAATGCAGAAATTTATGAACTTTTTCAAACAAGTTAAGATTAACATTCCTTTATTGGATGCAATCAAACAAGTTCCATCTTATGCTAAATTTTTGAAGGACATGTGCACAGTTAAAAGGAAACATAATGTACAAAAGAAAGTATTTCTGACGGAAAGTGTGAGCTCAATCATTCAGCACCTTACTCCACCAAAATTCAAAGGTCCTGGATGTCCAACAATCTCATGCATCATTGGAAACACTAGAATATAACGTGCATTGCTTGATCTTGGTGCTAGTGTTAATCTTTTGCCTTTTTCTGTTTATCAATAGTTAGGTTTAGGTGAACTCAAGGAAACACCTGTTACACTTCAACTAGCTGATCGTTCTGTAAAAATTCCTCGAGGGATAGTTGAAGATGTTTTGGTTCAAATTGATAATTTTTACTTCCCTGTTGATTTTATTGTTTTGGACACACATCCTGTTTCAAATCCAAATGTTCAAATTCCTGTTATATTAGGCCGTCCATTTCTTGCAACTTCTAATGCTCTGATAAATTGCAGGAATGGTATTTTGAACATTTCTTTTGGAAATATGACTTTAGAATTAAATGTGTTCAACATTTGCAAGCAACTTGGTGATGATTCAGAAGTACATGAAGTGGATTTCATTGAAGAACTTGTTCATGAACATCTCACCACTACCACATTCCATGATCCTTTAGAAGCTTATTTAATTGAATGTGAGTTTGATAATGCTTCAGAAATTTCACACACTGATTCTTTGTTAAATTCTTTTCAGGATAAGCATTGTTGGAAACAAAAGTTTGAGGAACTTCCATCACTCACAAATGTCATTGTACCATCAACTATTGAACCACCCAAGCTGGATTTAAAACCATTGCCATCCGAGCTAAAATATTCCTTTTTGGGAAAAATTCCTTCTCAATGGAGCCCCCAAGATAAAAGGAAGTTTCTGAATGAGGTAAAGAAGTTCTACTGGGATGACCCTTACTTGTTCAAATATTGTCCTGATCAGATTTTTCGAAGATGCATTCCCGACAATGAGATGGATGATATTCTCACAAGATTGCAGAAACGATTTCCTCCTTTTCCTCGAAATATTTTACTGAAGCTTTACCAAGTTCGATTTGAAAGATTAAGAATGCTTATGCACAAAGGGATTCCTGAAGACATACGTTGGATAATTGAAGCCAAGGTACGTGAAGATGAATATCTTCCTGTTTTGCATTTACCAGGTACAGGTAGAAGCACTTTTGCAAAGAAGCGACGAGCAAAGCGCATGAGTTCAAATTGCCACAAATGTGCACGATGGACGTGTAACGGTAAATGTCGTTCTATTGGGATTCCGTCCTCTAATCGAGATGATAAAATTGAATTCATTAAGGATGGACTGAGTAAAGAGAATTTGGGTAATATCCAACTTTCTCTTGAGAAGCATCCTAGTGGAGACGTACAAAGAGAAATTCTTGATTTATGGCCGCAATTCCAAAGGGAATGGCAACATCTTGGGAATCTGATGTTAAAAGACCCTGTTTGCCAGCTTGTAAGAAAACTGGATGGGAAGCATATCCTCGACTCATAGAAGGCGTTTAAGCCGTTTCTGGACGTAAAACCAGAGGAAGATGTGAGCCACAATCACAACTACAATAAATGACTTCTCAGCTTTTGGTTTGATTTGCAATAACTTCATTTCGGTTTAATTTACGTGTTGTTCGATTTGTGTAATTATTCTCGTTTTTTTTGCATTGGTCTTTTACGGTTGATTTTTCTTCTCTTTTTGATTTTCTTCCTGAAATCACGCAAAAATCTTTTGTTAGGTTAACATTTTCTTCTGACAGGTCAAATACACTTTCGGCGACATTATTACTCTTGTCTGATTCACTACTCAGTCCTCTATATATTACACCATGTACTCATTCTCTTTCAGGCACTCGAAAAAAAAATGGAAAGTACTTCGTCCTAGCGCATTGAAAAAATTTGTGTCTTTGGAGGTGCTTATCCAGGGTAAAATAAAATATTCGCTGATGAAGCCATAAGAGTTGGAGTAATACTTGCCCAACAAAAGATCCAGTTGATTTATGGAGGCGGTAGTACGGGTTTAATGGGAGCAGTCGCTACAGCAGCACACGCCGGAGGAAGTCCAGTTCTAGGAATCGTGCCAAAACTATTCACAGGTTTTTGTGGACCTACCTTGGGTAAGGAAATACAAGTCTGGAGTATCCCTGAACGGATGACAATCATGTACCATTCTGCCGATGCATTCATTGCTTTACCAGGAGGTCTGGGTACATTGGAAGAAATAACTTGCGTGGCTTCTTGGTCATCTTTGGTCACAAATAAGAAACCCATTGGTTTGCTTAATATTAATGGTTATTTTAGTAATTTGCTTTCATATTTAGATAATGCTGTGGAAAATGGATTCATGTTTTCAGAGGCAAGGAGAACCATAATTTCTGCTACAACCATTGAAGATTTACTCAAAAAGCTCCAAGCTTATGAGTATTTACCTGCTACGGTTGTTTCGCAAACGCTCGGAAAAAGAAAAAGAGATATAGACAAGCAAGGAGTGGATTGCACTTTGTCTTTGTGACATTATCTAACATTTTGTTTGTTGTGTCTCAGTTATAATAAGTGGTTAGCAAACTCTGCAGGTAATATCTCCTAAATTCTACCTTTAAAATTTGACATTGGGGACAATGTCATATTTTAGTAGGGGGTAAGGGACATATTTTGCTAATTTGTAAAAAAAAAAAAAAAATTGTTGTGTTTTAAGCCATTTAGAAGTATTCATTCTGAACAAGGTCTGAGTAAGGGAGACTTGAGACATACCTTGTCAGTTTGATTTAATCTTTTCAAAAAAAAAAAAAACACTATCTGGTATGTTTATTATCTACATGTGTTTTACTACTTTCGTGTATGTATTTTTTTTTTTGAGTATTACTATAATCTTGGCAAGCATGTGGATAAAGCAATAGAGTTACAAAGGCTTTGATTAAGTTATCTAGGTTATTTTCAATTTGGTTTTCTGAAAATTGAATATTTTTTATGATCAAATGTCTTTGAGATTGTTTTTGGCAGATCGGTTCGATTTTTGTTGGAATGTGAATTCATGGTGAGCCTTTGGAAAGCCACGGAAAACTGGGAAGACATAGTAAGTTTACTTTTTCTCTTCATTCCACATGCAGATTTAGGTCATCACATAGATGCTTGCATCTATACATGATCTGATCTTAGAACAAAGTCACTATCCAGAAAGCCCCTCATCTTTGCCCCCTTACATTAGGAGCCCATAGGTTGTAAACCTTCGGGTTGGATCCCTAGATATGAACTCCAGAAATTATGCCAAAGTGAACGGATACGATTCTGACCCCCATTCCCTCTTTATACTTTTATGATAATATTTGTGATCATTGGGTTTGGGATTGTGTGTTTCCTTCTTGTTTATTTTGTTATCTTTTGAAATCTGAAAAAAAAAATGGGAATAATGCAAAAGAGGGTAGTTAGAATGAGTGACTGTTTTTAGAGTCGTGAACTTCGAACTTATTGATGCCAAAACAATGTTGTGATGAGTTGAGAAAAAGATGCTGAAAAAAAAAAGCTGATGAAAATCTGTCTTGTTTGATCAATTGAATGAAAAGAAAGAAAAAGAAAGTATGGAATCCAATGTGATTTCTGAAGAAAAAAAAAAACAAGAATGATGATTATGAATAGATGTGATTGTGCATAAAAGATGTCCCAATGAGGGCACAAATCAAAAGAAAATCACTTGTGCTTAAAAAAAAAATCAGAATTCAAGATTCGAGGTTCTTCATTATAGAGAGGTTTTTACTTTTCTATTTTCTTTGGATCGAGTCTTTTCTTGCCTTTTGTTTTCTTTTCAAAATATTAATGTTGAACATAGGACTAAGGATGAGTGAGAAGGGAAATATTTTGAGAGGATTGATCACATTATTATTATATTTCTTGAGCCTAACTTGTGATAAACCTCAGATTATGTTTGAACATTCCACCCCTCACTTGTCCATAAGCCTCAGATTCATCTCTGTACCGATCAGATTTGTCAAGTTCACTTGTGAACTACAGTGACAAGGATCTTAGCATGTGTACTTATGAAGCTATAGTTTGCCTAGTCCTCCATGGCTAGCTAAAGTCTCGCCAAGAAGGAAGTTCCTCAATCGTACGGTAATGCCTTTAATTTTTATCTCATTGACCCTTTACTCGAACTTAATATGCCAATGATACTTAATTAGATGCCTTGCCAATTCTTAGGCTTGATCTTGCTTGTTTGTTTGAGATCCCTTTAACTTGTTTTCCTGTTTATTTTTTTTTCTAGGATTGAGTCGTTGCTAGGGACTAGCAACAATCTAAGTGTGGGGGTGTGATAACTCGTATAATTATATAGTTTTTAGTTATGTTTTATTATTGTTTTGTGTCAAATACGAGTTATTATTGCTTAGTCTAATTGTGTTTATGATCTTTTATATTTTTATGTAATTTGGTGTTTTTCACGAGTTTCTTTGAGTGATTTCAGATTACTAGGTTAAATCAAGAATTAAGGGCAAATCCAGTTCAGTTCCAGTCCCGACACCTTTTTCCATATCAGCTATATCTAGAGTTTCACTGAAGCAGTAAGGCTGAAATTTTTACAGTGCAAAGTTAAGAGGCATATCTATCTTTTTCATGCTTTACACTTCTTGAAACGGAGTCGTTTTCCCTAGCGAAATGTGGTATCAAGTTGGCTGATGTGCAATGCTGTCTGTTCTGACCAGTTTTGGTATTTTGACCATATCTTCTGATCCACATGAGAAAATGAGCTGATTCCAACGGCTATGGATCACAAATTGATAGCGGAATATTTTTCTAGAAGAAAATTTGATCAGATCAAGCCTCCAACATTGAGAAAATCAACCATCAAGATGGCTGATCAGAATTGTCATACAACATGACGAAAATTGTTAGAAAAATGCACCCATCTATTATACCTACCTTTGAAATTTATAAAGCTTGTCTCTTGTCATTTAGCTCTCCAAAATGTGTATAAATAGAGGGCCTTGGATAATTGTAAGAGTATTATTGTACATTGGTAGGATATTAGCCATTGTAATAAAATTCTCTAAGTTTTCTTCTTCTTTCCTTTCTCTAGTTTTCTTTTTCTTTATTTACTTATGTTTCTTACATTTCTTTTCATTTTATTCATATCTAGTATGTGTTGCTAATCATATTGTTGAGGTGATGAGGTGAAGCGTTTGGTAAATGCTAAGGTTAGTCTCTTAAACATGAGCTAAAATGAATCATCATTTATAAACACTAGTATAGATAATATTTTCTTTTGGTTTAAAATCATACTTGCAAAGTAGGGATCTTGATTCATTATTGACAATGAAAATGGCACAGTAAATGCTTGGTTTCATAACCTTGATTTGTTGTAGACATATACCTTGGCATAAGGAATGCTTGGGCTCTTTTTATGAGTTTTGAGGACAGCAAATGAACATAATATCATATGCTATGGACGTTGAACAATTTGGACTGAATTGCTAAACCTTCCGATTGGAACCTCCCTTATGTGTGAATTCCAATTGTGTAATAAAACGATTAATCTTAGCATAACACCAAGAGTGGATTCTCTAACCTCAACATCTTTTCTTATTGTTTTTTTTATATCTTGTTTAATTTCTTTTATGTTATTTTGTTTATTTTGTTCTCTAATATCTTGTTTATCTTGTTTTGTTGTTGATTCCCTAATATCTTGTTTACTTTCTTTTTCTTATATATTTATAAACTTATACTTACTAATACGCTTCCCTGTGGTTCGACCTCGGACACCCGAGAATTTATTACTTGAACATAACCTGCACTTGGGTTTACAACTCTTAATTGAGTCTCCATCAATTACTCCTTGTGTTCCTAGCTTCGGTACCTCTAACGAAAATTCGGCATGGTTTCGCCTAGGTTCACTATATGAGGTTGCATTAGGTTCTAAAAAGGCTCCAAATTGCTCATCACTGTTGTCGGTGAAGGCTATTAAGGCACCCTGATAAAAACGGGTTCAATTCGTTAGAGTATATTTCCCTAGCCCATGCGGATTGTTAATCACAAAGGCTTAGTTACTTTGCTTCCACCTAAAAGGACGAAACCCGGGTATAGAGCTCATGTTATGCAAATGCAAGTGTGGTGTGTGAGGAGGAACAACAAACCTTTCACCACCTATTCTACAACCCTTATTCTAAATGCCCCAGCAATTTATTAAAACAAAGATCAAGAATAGTGTAACGCATTAACCAGCCAGAGAGCAGTAATAATATACAAGGCTAAATAAACAGAGAACAATAACAATATGCATGTACATGAACATGAACATATTTTAAAATATTTTATTATTTTCAAAAATTCTCTTTATTTTTAAAAAATGTGAGAATTACAATTAAATATCAATTAAGACCGACAAACAGAGAGATAACACACGACTAATTCTAGGTCTGACTTTCTAAATATCCCCAGTGGAGTCGCCAAGCTGTCGCAACCTAAAAAATAACAAGTCTCATCGTGAGTCATTACTCGTTAAGTGTGACATTAGGGTAACAGAGGAAAAGATGACTTAATTCTTCTTGAAATAAAATGAGGGTTTGAAAACAACCTCGAAAAAGAAATGGAGTCGCCACCAATATTTTTTGGCTAGGTGTGAACGGCCACTTATTAAAATCGGTTTTGTAAAACATTTTAAAATTAATTAAAATATTTTTAAAACCAATTTTGAAATCTGCGCTTTTAAACCAGAGAAATCAACGAAGCGGGTTCCGGAGTCGGTTACGTGCGGGGAAGGATTAGCACCCCCATAATGCCCATATAAAACGGTACCTTATTAATCGTGTATTATCTTCAATCTTGGTAAAAGTTGGTTTCAAATTCGGCATTTTAAAATGATTCCCAATTTAAAAAAAATAATTCTATTTTTAATTGAAAATAATCCGAAATTTATTAATTCAAAATTTTCCTATATTTTCCAACAAACCTGATAAAATATATAAATTTTTATTTATTTGAAAAACCTCCGAATCATTTTCATTTTTTTTTTGAAAGAAAGATATTCCTTTATTAATGATAATTGATGATATCCAACCTAGCAAACCCGACAGAGAACTCATGAATTATTTTAACTCGGGAATATCTTTATTTTTTATTGAAAATCATTATCTTTATTAAAAACATTTTAAAAAAATGAATATGAACATGTATGACATGGCAAAAGATGACATAACAAAAGCTAGAAGACATAGCATAATCTAAATAATCATGGTAAAAATCTAAATGACATGGCAAAATCTAGATGACATAATAAAATTTAAATAACATGACAAAATCTAAGTGACATGGCATATTCTAAATGACATGATATAATCTAAATAACATGGCAAAATCTAAGTGATATGGTATATTCTAAATGACATGGCAAAATTTAAATGACATAGCAATAGAATTAATAACATGAAATGATATGAAACATAAAATAATATTATCATAAAATATGCATGTAAATAAATGGAAAAAAAAAAACAATGCATGAACATAATAAACCTTAAATATATGGCATAATTTATGACTAAGCAAAAAAGCAGAGAATAACATAGAATATCAATAACCATATAACCACAATGACAACACCAAGAAATTTAAATCAAAACAATAACATCACCATAAAATATTCATAGCAAAAATCAATATATCATAGAATATGCATGAACATAAAAAATGTAATGCATGAAAGTGTATTTTTTTTCCTTTAAATAAGGACATCCGTATACCTAAAAAGATATCTGAATACCTTAGGAAAAGACTTAAATCAGAT
Source organism: Fremontodendron californicum (assembly GCA_030761205.1). NCBI lineage: Eukaryota > Viridiplantae > Streptophyta > Magnoliopsida > Malvales > Malvaceae > Fremontodendron > Fremontodendron californicum. Next base: position 30,914,076 of record JAULJL010000005.1, read on the forward strand.
TTTCTAAATCCAAAAGCACTTTGTGATTGAATTGAAAACAATTTGAAAATTTTTGGATGAAAATGGCACCATGGTCGAAACCCCCTTTTAAAAAGGCTCTATTTTCCAAACTTTGAAAGCCAGGGTTGACCTCCCTTGGCCCTATCGTTATAAAATCAAATTTTAGGATTAAAATAACTTAGAAATTAACCTAGGACAGTAGCTATAGTTTTAAATCAGCCCCCTCTTGATGCCTTAACCAAAACAGAAATTATTTTTTTCTTGAAAACAAATCTAATTTTTCTGACCAGTTTTAAAACGTGATTTTTTACCTATTTTATAATTTTCAAAAAAAAATCTAAAAAAATATGGGAGACTTAGAACATGTCGAACTCTATGGGAAAAATCAGATTAATTTTTGGACTAAGGATGTCCTACTCGAAAATTCATGAAAGTGAGAACACCGGGTGAAAAATTGTTTAACCAAAAAACATTTTTAAACCTTTAATAAAAAAGTTTAAAAATCAGAATAAAAATATTGGAGACTCCTATAAGATCCTATAATCAGTGATAAAAATTTCTAAAATTTTTGACAAAGGCAGTCTAGTGAAAGAAAATCACAAAGGTAGAAAATCCAACTTGACAACATCTTAATTTTCCACAAGCATGCTCAAGAGAGCTTGGCTTTGAGCCATTGATTGGCTTAAGTCAAAAATCAAGTGGGATGACATGAAATGCATGAACAAACAGCAAGTTAAATGCATGAAATGCATGATCTAATGCCTAAATGACATAGGAAATATGCATGGCATAAAAGATGACCTAGTGCCTAACATGAGATAGAAATATGCATGGCAATAAATGTGACCTTAGACCTAATATGCATGAAATATGCATGACAATAAATATGACCCTAGACCTAATGAACATGAAAATATGCATGGAAATACAATATAACCTAATACCTAGAATGTCATAAGAATATGCATGGCAATATTATATGACCTAATGCCTAATATGACATATAAATATGCATGGAAGTAACATGAACATATAATGACCAAATGAACATAATAATAATAATAATAATAATAATAATAATAATAATAATAATAATAATAATGCAAGCATATGGCAAAGCAAATACACAATCACATGGCATAATGATGCAAAGCATGAATGAAAGCATGGTAATCAAACAATCAAGATGAAAATGCAAATACACAAGGCAAGAAAAAAATGGAAGCTGAATGATCATGTTGCAAATGTGAGAATATGGCAAGGCATTAACACAAACATATGGCATGGTCAAATATGCAAGACATAAATGAAAGCATAGTAGCTAAATAATCATGATAAAAATTCAAAGATATGGCTAAGAAAATACACAAACACATGGTATGGCAATAATGCAAAGCATGAACAACTTGATATAGTAAAAATAGAAAATTAAAGTTAGTAAATAAAGCAAGTAGACATGAAAATAAATGATAAAAACAGAAAAATAAAACAAGTAAAGAGAGTAGAAATAAGCTCCATATTTTGATTATTGTAGAAAGCTAAAACATCAAAACAAACTAACCTACCACAACCAACATAGGAATAAAATCAAACACAAGACAATCACACATAAAAAAAAAGGGGCATTCGGTCATAGCAAGAAATGTAGTAAAAAATTTTGTTTTTGATATTTTTTTATGAAAACACAAGATAAGAGCTTTAAAAGGGAGTTTTAAAAACCTTTATTTCATAATAAAATAACAAGAAATAACAAAAGCACATGGAAAATAAGCAAATCAAGCATAGAAAAAGAAAGAAAAATGCAAGAGTTAGGTGCCAAAATGCTGCCTTTCAAAGCTATCTTTCAAGCTTCATTCTCTTCAAAAAATTTCTTTGCTTTTCTACCACTTAGCTATTGCTCATACATGAAAATACTCAGCCCCCAAAAAACCTCCAAAAAGAATGAAAACCCCCTCCTTATATAGGTAGTCAAATGGTCCATAGTGTTGACATAATGTTGTCATTTTTTTCCTAGCTAGCAAGATCCAAAGGCCATTAACGAAAGATGCTAAAAATGTGAATTTGCAACCATAAGATGAAGTGATTAGCCCCTAACAATAATAGCTGGCCTAAAATATGTAACCATAATGTGCTCATCCTTTCTTTTCATTCATTTGGACACTTGTCAAGATCACAAAGGCTCAATCAAATAAAAATACCACCTTGCTATTCAATTTTGGCCCTTGGATGAAAGAAATCAGCCAACCTTCCCCTCTTCATGATAGGCCGAATGGCCCTTAAAATTCCAGCATCTTCTCTTTTTTTTCTTTTTTTCTTTCTTTTTAAATTGCAAAAATGGTACTCTTCGGTTTCTTCGGTAAAATTGCACTTTAGCTCCCTAAACTTGATTAAATTGAAAACGGACCCCAAATCTGGATTTTCTTTTTCCAATACCTCCTAAATAATATAAAATTGAGTTCTGAAAGTTTTCATAATTTTTCGAGCCCGTTTCCTATTTTTTCGAGATTTTTCTTTAAAAGTTTTGGTTTGATGCCTCCCAAATTTAGCCTTTTTCAATTGAGCTCCGATTCAGGATTTTTCTTCACCAATCTCTTCCAAATAATATTAAATTGAGATCTGAAAGTTTGGTAATTTTCCAAGCTCGTTTCCTATTTTTTCCGGATTTATCTTCAAGAAATTTAGCTTAGTGCACCTGAACTTTTGCCATTTTTCAAATGAGCTCCAATTCTGGATTTTTCTTCGCAAATATCTTCCAAATAATATAAGATTAAGATATGAAAGTTTTGGTAATTTTCCGAGCTCGTTTCCTATTTTTCTCGGATTTATCTTCTAGAATTTCAGCTTAGTGCACCCGAACTTTTGCCATTTTTCAAATGAGCTCCGATTCCCGATTTTTTTTGCCAATCTCTTCCAAATAATATAAAACTTAGATCTGGAGGTTTTCATAATTTTTCAAGCTCTTTTCCTGTTTTTCTCAGATTTTCCAAGATTGCCCTTTAACCCCCGAAATCTCGGTTTTACTCAAAACAAGTCTGATTTCCAGATTTTCTTTTTCCATTGGCTTTCTCATATATTGAATTGGAGTTGGTCCAAAAAGGCACAATTTTTACGATCAAATTCTCCTCCGATTTGATTTTTTCCTTTATCCAATATCGAATTTTTTTTGTTTTTTCGTTTTTCCTCTAACCGGCTCTTTTCTCGGAATTACTTCAAACTGAGTCTTGGGCTATCTTTGTTTACTCACTCTTCATCAATTAGAGGCTTTAATTTTACCAAATCGGGCCATCTCTGCAGTTTTCCCCAATTTCGCAAAATTCACCAAAAACCCTAATTTTCGGTTTTCCTTCCAAATTGACTCTTCCTTTGGTTCTACTTCCAATTAGCCTTTCCAATACCCGTAGTCATTGATTATATTCCATTTGAAACCTCCAACTTCGATCAATTTGATCGTTTAAGCACTTTTCTCCAAATTTACTGAATTAGGGTTTTCTTTCCACTAAATTTCCATAGCCCATCTTTCGAACTCCATATCTCTCGTTGTAGACCTCGGATTATCAAAATTCTTTCACCATTGTTCAATTAAATTTTGAATCTTGAATTTGAATGAGGGTTGACTTTTTTAGTGGTTGACTTTTCGGGGTTGACTTTTTCGGATTGACTTTTTTGCTTGACCTCTTAAACAAATTCTTGGAGTACCACCTGCAGGATGAGAAGAGACTTTCTGCATTCTAAAACATCATCAGGAAGAAAATTACCTGATATAGGGGTCCGAACAAAATTAAGTGTCTACAATAAGAGCACCAGAATGACATGACTAAAATCAAGGACAGTAGAGTGATCCATGGAGATACCTTCGGAAGATTACGCAAGAAAATAATGGTATATATTATCAATGGAACCTGAAAGTACCCTATGTCTTTATGTTCTTATGTCTTCATCAAGGTGAACAGCGGTTTCAGAGGAAGATTTCAGAAAAGGTTCAAAAACAGAAGCATCACCCTGAAATTTTTCTCCTCCACTTCATAAGTCTTTACCGGACTCAATTTACAAGTAGGCAAGAGATCAAGCCCAAGTGTCAGAAGAAAGTAACAAATGGCCTGTCAAAGAATGAGAATCATATTGGAAACCAATTGTGAGTCCTATGATCATAGTTTTTATTCTTAATATATCGGAATTAATATTTATATTTTTGAAGCATTAGTTTTCATATATGAGTTGATGGAGGCTGATGAGTTTTCTATTGATCTATAAATTGTCTTAATGGATGGCAATAGACAATATTTTAATTCTGTACAATATTTTTGTTGTGAAATCCAATTGCTAATGATATAACATAAACCTTTTCAAGGGTTGAGTTATCCGCCCGACTTGAATTGAGTCGAGCTTAAGTAAAGAATTTTATAATTCGGCTCGATCCAAATTATTATTTATTAAAAATTGTATTTAAAATTAACTATAAAATATATATAATATAAAAATAAAATTTTAATAATAAAACTGATTCTCGAGTTGACCCAGGCGTGGCCCGAAACGAGCTTGTATGGAAAAAAAATATTGAACTCTGCTAATTTTATGTTTATGATGGTTTTGGTTATTGTTTTCGTTTTGTTTTTGCTTACCACGTTGTAGCTTTATTTAGGTAAGTTATATATGGACTGAAATGATTTAAGTTGAGATTATTATTTTTATCATTTGAAGCATATTATAAATTTGTTAAGTGTTTGTTTTTTGTTTTTTTTTTTTTTTAATTCTGCATAGATAATTTAGACATGCTTTTTTTTTTATTATTGAAGAAATTACTTAGGTAAATTATTCCAAATTCATGATAGTCGGCTTCTTGATTTTTTTTTTCTTTTCCAGCTAGCTTCTTGACTTGAAAATATGCAATTTGTTTTGTTGTATACAGAGAAGAGTAAAAAAGTAAGAGTTCAGGACAAATATAAAACTCAAATATATTTATGTCATGATTTCATATGAATATTAAGATTGCGTTTGAAAATTTAAATTTTAAAAAATAAATTTGAATTTTAAAAATAGTATAAATTATGTAATGAAACACATGTAAATGTAATATTCATTATTATTTTCAAACTCATGAATTTGTCGGATGTCTGTTTAGTAATGAATTTGAAATACTTATAGATATTTGTGAATTTGAAATTCATGTTTTTATACCTTTCAAACATATAATCATATTCAATGTTAATTAATTTATACATAATGTACGTATTTTATTATTACAATTTATATAGTAAATGAAATTCAAATTCAAAATTTGAAATTCATATTTCTAAACATAATATAAAAGAATTTACTTAGAAGTTAAAACCCTTTTTTTTTCTAAGTCAAAGAATATTATTAATAGAAACCTTTGAACAGTAGATTAATTTTTAAATAGTCTAATAATTTAAAATAATTTGTAAAAACGAAATAAAACAAAAAAATAAAAATATTGTTGAGGAAATTATAAAGACCTAAATACCCTTCTCCATTCCTCCCTTTCTCATCCATCTGTTACCCTCCCTTCCCCTTCCCCTTCCCCTTCCCCTTCTATTTTCCCTTTCTTTTTTGTTTACAAATCAAATATTTTTTTGTCAATTTATTTCATTTCCAAAATATCATGCAATAAATCCTGCTTGTTGCAATGCATGTGGCAGTTTAATTAGAATCTTATCAACAAATTATCCCTTATGATCAAATGATCCCACTTCCAAAAGATAAATCGAAACAAGACAATTAAAGGGTATTTAGTAACATATGTGGAAGAAACAAATAGCTTTTAAATAGGGTAAATTCCTTTGAAAACACTTAATAACAAACCTCAAAAGCTTAGTCAACCATTTTCTCGAACACCAAACAGATAGTCAACACGAAAATCACAACAATTTCCCTCACTTGCTTTTAGATTTTCTCAACAACAAAACAAAGAGAGAGAACTTACAGGAGTGACAGGAGGAAGAGAAGGAAACGTTGGTGAAAGGAAGTCTGAGGAAAGGATAAAGATAATAATAATAATAAAAATTGTTAACATGTTAATGATTAAGGTAAAAATGTAAAAGCAATTTCCTTTTCACTAGTTTTTTAACATGACATTTCCTTTTCAATAATTATTATTTATCATAGGAGCAGTCAGTGAATATTTACATTAGATCGGCTGTTTTTTAAATTCTCCCCCAAACTGTAACAACCACAAAACTACAAAAACACCATAGACGGACCAAAAGATCACCTTAAGAAACAAAATATACAATAAAAGTAACCAAACCCACTATAGCATACAAACAGCTAAAAGAAATTAAAAAGAGCACCACACTTCATCCATAATGGAACCTCAACGAACACAAGTAAATAAACACCCAAACAGATCCTAGGAACTCAAACTTGCTGAACTTGAAAGTCAGACCAGAAACATCGCAGACCCTTCTTCATGTTGCTCACCAGAAATTCATTATCCTCTGAGCATGAAATATTTGTGTTATATTCAAACCTGGAAATGGCTCTTGAGGTGGAAAAGTGTAAGCCCCTTCACACCCATAACTCTCATGATTTTTTTGGAGTGGCCTTGTCAGATCCTCCAAGCTGAGAAACAGCATCGACAAAGCGTTCATGAAGCTCGACGGTCCAAACGTAGGCGAGGCTTGGGGACAGTGGTGAGAACAAGACCAGAGTCGCCTTGAACATACATGGGTCTATCATGGGAATTCATACTCACAACTTTATCTTTTTTTCTCTCTCTCTCTATGCGGCTCTTCATGAAAGCCAAAAATATCATACTGCTCTACTTTTCCTTATGGGATGCAATCATCTTAAAAGTTGATCAAAATTGTCTTTGTTCCATTTTTCAAGAAAGGTTTCATCCTATTCAAACATTCAAGGCAAAGGTATTTGAAGTTGTAAGACCCTATCCAATCACTTTTTCGGCCCCATCATTTCAAGGATGAACGTTTGGTACGATGAAAAATGATATTTTTCATGAAAAGTAATTGGTGAAAATATAATTCTCATATTTGAAATGCTAAAAAGTTCTCACTTTCCCGCGAATGTAATTTTTCTTGAATAGTTACTTTCTAACAAACGTTGGAATGTGATTCCCATGAGAAATGGTGGAAAAGTAATTTTTCCATTTAATTGGAAAGTTAAAAAAAAGTTAAGACAAAATTATTCTCTTCCTATATTTGATTTAAAATTATCCATTAAAATATTATTTTAAAATATTTAGTACAAATATTTATTAATAATAAATATTATTGAAATATTTAAATAATATTTAATTTGCATCCATCCTTTTAATTTTTCAATTACTTGATAGTAATTTTACAATTTATTATCAACAAACATTTTTTTATCATAAAAGTAACTCAAATTCTCAATTGAAATATTATTTTTAAATATTTAGTACAAATGTTTGTTAATAATAAATCTCATTGAAATATTTAAATAATATTTAATTTTCATACAACCTTTTAACTTTTCAACTATATGAAAATAATTTCGAAAATTTATTATTAACAATATTTTTTATCATAAAAATAACTCAAATTACCAATTAAAATATTATTTTTAAATATTTAGTACAAATGTTTGTTAATAATAAATATCATTAAAATATTTAAATAGTATTTAATTTGCATATAGTCTTTTAATTTTTCAACTACATGAGAGTAATTTCAAAAATTTATTATTAACAAATATTTATTATCATAAAAATAACTAAAATTACCAATTAAAATATTATTTTTAAATATTTAGTACAAATGTTTATTAATAATAAATATCATTAAAATATTTAAATAATATTTAATATGCATCAAATCTTTTAATTTTTCAACTATATGAGAGTAATTTCAAAATTTTATTATTAATAAATATTTCTTATCCTAAAAGTAACTCAAATTAAAATATATTTTTAAAATATTTAGTACAAATATTTGTTAATAATAAATATCATTGAAAATTTTTAAAAACAATAAAATTTACATTTTTTTATAAGGGTAATTTCGAAAATTACCATCACATTCTAGGATTTTAATTAGCACTTTTCATGCATACCAAACGCTCTAAAATTACATTCCTAGGAATCACATTCTCAAGAATCACATTCCTTAAAATGTGATTTCTGAAAAAGCACCAAACACCCCTAAGAAAAAAATCAGTATGTTCATAACAGTAAAAATTAAAAAACATCTTAAAACCTTTCTTTCAATATAGGATCATCAAAAGTAAGATATTTCCTGTAACTTTGTTTTTTTATTTATTTTTTATCTTCTTAATATTTTGGCATGAGAATTTTTTATTTTTTTACTGTTATGGTTCAAATAAATATAGGCCTTTTTTTAAAATTTGAACTTTCATAATTGAAGAAGGTAATATCTTGGGTTGTTTCATAATTGAAGAAGGTAATATCTTGGGTTGTTTAAAATTTGAACTTTCATGATTTAGTTTTTCAAATAGAGTTTATTCTATTAAATTTGGCAATAAACATTGATGCTCTTTTCCATGAAATTAATTTATGGTTTAGAATGCTTTCTGTTTTGAAGTTTGCTTATGTTTTTCACCTCGATTCATACAGATTTCTGATTACTTTTGCATCTAAGGATCTGTTGTTTTTTTATTGATATTTTAAGTTTTGCCTTTTGTTATGTAATGGATATTCTGATTTGGAAAAAATAAAATACAATTAAGATATGAAACATTGTGACTAAATATATAAAATTAAGAGCTTAACTAGGGTTTTCTTTTATTGGAACATTTTTAAAATAATGTCTTTATTATTTATTAAGAATTTATTAAAAAATCGAACCAAATACTACAGTTCGAATAGGTTTCCAATTTTTTTTTTCAATTTTTTATGCTGAACGCTACTATAGTAGAAGGCTGTTTTTGTGTGATGAAATTCAAGCAATGAATCAAATTGCTTAAACTTAATTTTGTATTTCTTCCTTTAAGGTAGGCTTCTGCATTTTATCTGTTTAAATATTGTTTGGGGTATATATTCTTGAAGTTAGTCATTGCTGCATTCGGTTTGTACTTTTTCTTTGGGCGAGCAATAGGAAACAATAAAAGGTGAAAGTTATTGGTAGCTGCCTGGTCGAGACAGGCCGCGATCTGAATTTTTTTATTTTTTTATTCAAGTTTGGGTCAGGTTGGATTCAAATTGGCTCGAAAGTCCATTTTACTGTTAACAAAATATTAAAATATTATTTTAATATATTTTATAATTAAATTTAAATAAAAAATAATTTTTTACTTAATAATAGTAATTCGGGTCGAACCATATTGACTCGAATTATTCAAATCCTTACTTAGATCCGGCCCAATTTAGATCGGATCTGTCGGGCCGGACAGGTAACCCGGTCATTGGATAGGTCCAGGCACCATGTGTTTTCTTTCTTCTGTCGTGTATTACGTTAATGTACCTTCTGTCGTGTATTACGTTCATGTACCTTGATGGAGAATAAAGTGATAGGAATATCAGCAGTAAGCTTGGTATCTCTAATTACTAAAGAAAACATAGCAATCAGAAAGAAGTCGGAAAAGAGCAAAGTGAAAAGAATATATATGGGGGTGCTAAACTTGATATCTTAGCAAAGGCCAAAGATGCTTCACCTTCCACATGAAGCCAGCAATCAAGTGATGATAAATATTAGCAAACTTAACTCACATATGTTCATGTCCTCTGCTTTATCAAGCTTACGCTCTTCTAAATTCCAGATAATTAATAGCCAAAATTGCCTAGAATCACCTTGTTTAAACACAGTCATCAGAAGATGAAAATGTTCAGAAGGGAAGAGCCATCACGGGATATCCTACTTCAAGTATGCGACGGTAATGAAGAGGAACTGCAATTCAGCAACCGTGAGAAAGAGAATTTTGGTTCTTTCAGAGCTTTGAAGGAATCCTCAAATGACAACAGTGTTCCAGCTCAATCTTCCAAATCCAAAGCATTAATACGAAGGGTGCCTCCCATCCTAAGCGAAAACAAGAACTTCAAGAAATATTTTGAACCAAGGGTGGTTGCAATAGGCCCTCTCCACCATGGTAACACCAGGCTCCAGCCAGCAGAGAAGGCCAAGCTTAAACTTGCAGTGCTCTTCACAAAAGAACATGGAGTTGCAGAACAAGTCTTATACAAAAAGATTAAGAAAGAGATAGGATACCTCAAGAAGTGTTATAAGCCAAAGGATATAGAAGATTATGACGATGAGGAGCTCGCTTGGATGTTCTTCGTGGACGGGTGTGCAGTGTTGCATGCCATACACTGCAGAACTAATAAAAAAGAGGTGAATATTAAATTTGATCTTCTTGCATTTGCCGAAGTAGATTTGTTCATGCTGGAGAACCAACTTCCTTTCCGAGTCCTTGAGTTGTTGATGAGCTCAGTCAATAATGGAATGGCTTTGAGAGAATCAATCAATTCGTTCATTGATGATAAGATTAAGAGCACAATAGCTGCAGGGAATTTGAAGGAGAAACAAGGACTGGCACGACAAGATCAAGAAAAAGAACAAGAACACACTCATCTTCTGGGGCTTTTGCGGGAAAGACTCTTGGCCGAGCATGAACCAACCAACGACAAGAAGAATAAAAGTACCATGATTGGTAAGATACTTCTGGGTTGTGGATCAAAACAGCAACATAACAAAACATTTCGTAGCATCAATGAGCTCAAAGAAGCAGGAATTCATGTGAGTCCCAGCGAGACAAGCAGCCTCCGAGATGTTAAATTCTACGCTGGATTTTTGGGAACTCTGAAGATTCCTCGCATCGTGGTGGACGACTCAACCGGTTCAAAGTTCATGAACTTGGTAGCGTACGAAATGTGCCCAGATTTCGAAAATGACTTTGGGGTCACCTCTTACTTATGCTTCCTTGATTCTCTGATTGACACAGCACAAGATGTGAAGGAGTTGAGACATGCAGGAATGCTACTGAATTACATGGGCAGTGATGAAGAAGTAGCTGATCTTTTCAATAAGATAACCACCGACTTGGTGCCTGATATCCAGATGTACCAACAAGTAACAGATGACATCCGTAAGTACTGCGACAATCCATGGACGACCTCCATAGCTAAGGCATATTACACTCATTTCAGCACTCCCTGGAGTATCCTCGCCTTTTTGGGTGTCTTAGTGGGTCTTATTTTTACTGCTATTCAAACATATAACTCAATGCGAAGAAAAGGACTACAACAAAAATAAACAATATCGATCTTCCTTTTTTCCTGAAGTGTGTTTTTCATCTTAATTTTATTTTTTCCTGTTATATTTATGTATCAAAAAAATATGATTATAATTTGTGTGACAAGATGGGTGCTTGTTTTTAATTTTCTAATTGATCCTGAAATTGTGTAATAATTAATCTTTATAATACTCAAATTATTTCTTTGGAGATGTTGTTGTATCTTTAATTTTTAGTGCATTTCATTTAAGAGATTATAATATATCACTCCTATTTTTTCTAATTAAATATGCATATCTTTCCATTTAAAAGTATTTTAAGTTTTTATATATTTATCTTTATTAGTTTTCATGGTCACATGCATTTTTGATTTTTTAAATAATAATTATATATTAAATATATAATTGTATATTGTACAAATAATTTAAATTTATAAAGTGCATGTGAACAAAAGTTTGTTTATTGTACATTGTCATAACATGCAAATTTGAAGATTCAATCACTAGATACAGGAGTCACTATCAATCTTTTTTGCTAAGTTTGATTGGCCACTTAAATGAATCTCTCTTGTCGCAACCTAAAAAAATAAGTCTCATCGCAAAATTTTATTATTCGTTAAAAACCAAGGAAAAGTCGACTTAATTCCTCTTAAAAAATGAAGGTTTTGAAAATAACCTTGAAAAAGACATAGAGTCGCCACCAATCTTTTTTAGCTAGGTGTGATCGGCCACCTATTAAAACCGGTTTTATAAAATATTTTAAAATTAATTAAAACATTTTTAAAACCAATTTCAAATCTGCGTTTTAAACCAGAGAAATCAAAGAAACGAGTTCGGGCCACCTATTAAAACCGGTTTTATAAAATATTTTAAAATTAATTAAAACATTTTTAAAACCAATTTCAAATCTGCGTTTTAAACCAGAGAAATCAAAGAAACGAGTTCGGGACTAGGTTACGTGCGGGGAAGGATTAGCACCGCCACAACGCCCGTATAAAACGGTACCTTATTAATCGTGTGTTATCTCAAGTCTCGGTAAAAAGTTGATTTTAAATTTAGTATTTCAAATTAATTCCCAATTTAAAGAAAAATAATTCTATTTTTAATTGAAAATGATCCGGAATTTATAAATTCAAAATTTTCCTATATTCCCCAACAAACGTAACAAAATATAGAAATTTTTATTAATTTGGAAAACTTTCCGAATCATTCTCATTTTAAAGAATATATTCCGTTAGTAATGATAATTGATGATATCCTCCCCAGCAAACCCGGCAGAGAACTCATGAATTATTTTAACTCGGGAATATCTTTATTTTATTGAAAACCATTACCTTTTTGAAAACACTTAAAAAATATGAATATGAATATGTATGACATAAATAAAATGACATAGCAAAGTCTAAATAATATAATGCAACCTAAATGATATGATATAATTTAAATGTCTTAGCATATTCTAAATGAAATGAAATATCCTAAGTTATATGATATATTCTAAATGAAATGAAATGACCTAGGTAACATAATATATTCTATATGAAATGAAAAGACCTAAATAACATAATATATTCTATATGTTCATAATTCAAATGACATGACAAATATGAATGATATAGCATGTAAGTTAAATGACATGAAATATAAAATAATGCTATCATATAATATGTATGAAAATAAAAATAAAAATAATAATGCATGAACATAGTATATGCTAAATAATATATAAAAATAAAAAGCATAGGATATCATGAAATATTCAAATTCATATAATAAACAATATAACATAACTCAAAATCATAACAATATCATAGAAATTATCATAGCAAAAATCACATATTATATAAAATGCATGAATATGAAAAATGCAGTGCATGAAAATGTATTTTTTCCTTTAATTAAGGAAATCCGTATATCTAAAAAGATATCCGCCTACCTTAGGAAAATATATCAAATTAAATATTCTAAAACCAAAATACTTTGTGATTGTTTGAAAACAATTTTGACAAGCTTAGATTAAAAATAAAAACTTGGCTAAACCCTTTTTTAAATGGCTCTAATTTCCTAAGTTTAAAATACCGGACTTGACCACCCTTAACCCGAGACTTAAGAAATCATTTTTAGAGTTTGAAAAGACTTAGAAACTACCCTAATTCAGTAGCTAAACTTCCTAATCAGCCCCCTCTAAGTAACATAACCAAAAAAGAAAAATGATTTTCTTTCAAATTCAATTCCGACTTCACTGTCCAGTTTTAAGCCATGATTTTTTACCCTATTTTTAAAAATTCTAAAAAATATAAAACAAATACTGGAGACTCAAGACATGTAAAAATACACGATAAAAAATTGGCTTAATTTTCTGATTAAATATGACTACCCAGAAAAATCGGGAAAGTACGAGTATTGGGTAAAAAAAATTGTTTTGTCAAAACACATTTTTTGCCTTTGATAAAATCATTTAAAAATCAAAGTAAAAATATTTAAGACTCACAAAATGACTCACAAACAGTAGCTAGGACTTTTGAAAAGTTAGACAAAATTGGCTAAGTAAAAAAAAAAAATCACAAAGGTAGAATAATCAATTTAACAACTCTTTAATTTTCCACAAGTATACACAAGAGAGCATGACTTTAGACCATTAATTGGCCTAAGTCATTAGTCAAGTGGCATGGACATGAAATGCATGAAACAATACAGCAAATATGATGCATGAAATGCATTGTTTTAAACCTAAATGTCATGAAAAAATGCATAGCATCAATATAGTGACCTAGACCAAAATGAACTTGCATGGCATTTAATGCAACCTAGGTCTAAAATGCATGGACATGCATGGCAAAATAAATCAAACCTAACATCTAAAATATGCATGGCAATAACACAAACACAAGGCATGCTTAAACCAAATACTCAACCAAATGTAATGAGAATGCAAACCTATCATCTAACATAACAAAAATGCATACACAAAGAAAAATCAATGGGATGACCGAATGGCCTCAAGTTCCAAGTGAGCTTGGCAATTTCACAAACACTTGATATACTAACATACTCAACTAAAATATGACACTCAAATCATACAAATATAAAGTAGAGGTATTAAAAATAACAAACATTTTCACAAACACATGGATTACAAAATATAAAACATAAACAAATTTAAACATTTTGAAAACAGAAAATTAAAAATGCAAGAACATGATAATAAAATCATAAATGGCAATAATCAAGCAACCAAATTAAAACAAGCTTCAAGTATATATAGTAGAAGAATATTTAAAGCATCAAGACTTTATTTAATGTCAAAATAACATGAAAAATCGAAGCAAAAACAGCAACTAAAAACATGGGCCATTCGGCCAAATCAAGGAATCAAAGAAAAAAATTTGCAAGAACTTTTTTAAAAAGAGATGAAGAAAGAACTTAAAAAGAACATTAAAAAACACTTATTTAAAAAAGAAAAATCAAAAGAAAACTCACCAAAATAATAATCAAAACAGCAAAAACAAGAATGGAAAATCAAAGAAAGTGCAAGAGTTGGTGCTAAAAGCAACCTCTAGAAGTTATCTTTCAAGCTTTTTCTCTTCAAACTTTCTTTTCTAAAATTTTCTTTTTGCTTTGCAACAATGGAGAGAAAACTCAGCAAAACAAGAGAGAATATGAAAAATGAGAGTGCTGAAAATCAAAGAGAACCCTTCCCTTTAGGCTGGCCGAAAATCACCTCTCTCCTAACTAGGATGTTGTCATTTTTCCTCCAACCAATTTCCATCCAAGGGCCAATGATCCAAGAGGTTTAAAACATGAAATTATCACCCTTAGATTAGGCCATCAGCTGTCCATAATTTTCAGCTGTTCAAGAATTATGTTGACACTCTCCCTCTTCATGCATTGGCCCATGTGGCTTATTTGCAAAGGCTTGATCAAAAAATCACTAACTCTTCATTTTTGTCCTTTTGATTGAAAAATCAGAAACTCCTTCCCTTCCTTGGGCCTTGGCTAGCCAGCACTCTCTTTTCCAGCCCAAGTCTGATTTTTTTGAAAGGCAAGAGAAGCCTTTTTCTGTTTCTTGGGTAAAATGACCTTTTTGCCCCCCGGATGCAAATAAATGGAAAACAGACTCCAAATTCAAATTTTCTTTTTTCAATACTTTCAAAATAATAAAAAATTGAATTCTGGAAGTTTTCAAAAAATTTTGAGTTCGTTTGCTATTTATTTGGATTTTTTTTCCAAAAATGCCCTTTTATGCCCATACATTTTACCATTTTTTAAACGAGCTCCAAATCAATATTTTTCTTCACCAATATCTTCCAAATAATTTAAAAGTGTGATCTGGAAGTTTTCATAATTTTTGGAACTCATTTGGTATTTTTTCGGGATTTATCTGCTTGAATTACTATATAGGGGCCCAGGATTTGGCCATTTTGCAAACGAACTCCGAATCAAGATTTTATTTTCCAATCTATTCCAAATAATTTAAAAGTGAGATTTGAAAATTTTCAAAATTTTTGGAGTCCATTTGCTATTTTTTCGGGATTTATCTTCTTGAATTACTGCATAGGAGATCAGGAATTTGGCCATTTTGCAAACGAACTTCGAATCAAGATTTTCTTTCGCCAATCTCTTTCAAATAATTTAAGAATGGGATTTGCAATTTTTCAGAATTTTTGGAGTTCATTTTCTATTTTTCCCAAATTTTCCAATTTTGCCTTTTTACCTCCGAAACCCGGTTTTGCTCAAAACAAGTTCGATTTTCAGATTTTCTTTAAACTGAGCCTTAGGCTATCCTTTTTAATCACTCCTCCTCTATTAGGGGCTTTAGTCTTATCAGGTCGGGCCATTTCTGTAATTCTTCCCCATTTCACCGAAATCCACCAAAAACCCTAATTCTCGGTTTTCTCTCGGATTGACTTTTCTTTCAGTTTTTATTTCAAGTGGCTTCTCCATTACCTGTAGTCAGTGGTTATCTTTCATTTGGAACCTTTAATTTCGACCAATTCGATCGTTCAAGTGCTTTTCCCCAAATTTCCCGAATTAGGGTTTTTTTTCTACTGAATCTCTACAACCCAACTTCCGAACTCCATATCTTTCGATGTAGACCTCGGATTATCAAAATTCTTTCACCATTTTTCAATTGAACTTCAAATCTTGATTTTGAAAGTGGGTTGACTTTTTCAGTAGTTGACTTTTTGGGGTTGACGTTTTTGAGGTTGACTTTTTTCGAGGTTGACTTTTTTTGAGTTTGACTTTTTATGCTCACCCTCTTAAACTATGTCTCTTAGTACCACCTGCAGGATGAAAAAAATCTTTTTACATTCTGAAACATCGATTTAGGAAGAAAACATACCTGTTTTAGTAGTCCGGACAAAATTAGGTGTCTATAGCTGCCCCTCTTTGGCTATTGCTGAGAATCAGGAATCAGGCAAAGATAAACAAACACTAATTTTGTCCGGTTAGTGAAATCACATGTGAAAAGAAGGGGAAAGGGGTTTCTTTTTCATATTTTCATATTCTTTTTCTTTTTCTTTTTTTTTTCTTTTTTTCTTTTTTTTTTTTGAAAAAACTGTAAATAGAAGATATTGTCCTTAAATTGAGTTTCCTGACTAATCAAGGCTTGACCCGTCTTAAGGAAACGGGTTCGATTTGCAAGAGAAGAAAAGATCTCGACGATGGTCTTAGGGTCTTATCCTGTCTTGTGCTAACTTTACCGGCATGGGTGAAACCGAAAATTGAAAAAGATCTGGATGAAACCAAAAATTGGAAAGCATGGGTGAAACCAAAAATTTGAAAATGATCTAGATGAAACCAGAAAACGAACAACATGGGTGAAACCAGAAAAAGATCTGGATGAAACCAGAGATTTGAAAAGCATGGGTGAAACCAAAAATTTGAAAAAAATCTGGATGAAACCAGAGGTTAAAGTCAGGGGTGAAACCATAAAATTGAAATAGATCTGGTTGAAACCAGGGATTAAAGGCATAGGTGAAACCAGAAATTTGAAAACGATCTGAATGGAACCAAAAATTTGAAAAGCATGGGTGAAACCATAAAATTGAAAGAGATCTGAATGAAACCAGAGATTAAAGGCATGGGTGAAACCAGATATTTGAAAACGATCTGGATAAAACCAAAAATTTGAAAATGATCTGGATGGAACCAGAAATTAAAGGCTTGGGTGAAACCAGAAATTTGAAAACGATCTGGATGGAACCAGAAATTGAAGTGCATGGGTGAAACCAGAAATTTGAAAAAGATCTGGATGGAACCAGAAATTTGAAAAGCATGGATGAAACCAGAAATTTGAAAAAGATCTGGATGAAACCAGAGGTTAAAGTCATGGGTGAAACCATAAAATTGAAAGAGATTTGGATGAAATCAGGGAATTAAAGGCATGGGTGAGACCAGAAATTTGAAAACGATCTAGATGAAACCATAAAGTTGAAAAACATAGGTGAAACCATAAAATTGAAAGAGATCTGGATAAAACCAGAGATTAAAGGCATGGGTGAAACCATAAATTTGAAAATGATCTAGATAGAACCAGAAATTGAAATGACCTAGAAATTAACCTGAAGGATTTGAGAGAGGATGCAAATGCTTCATGGTGTAAATGCAAATATCTTGGATTGATGCAAATGCTTCTTGAAATGATACAGATAACTTGGATTGATGCAAATGTTTCTAAATGCAGATGCAAATGTCCCTACGAATCATATTCATGTAAGTGGTTCATGAATGGTGTAATTGCAGCTACAGTGAAGATGCAATGATCCTATAAATGATGCATTTGCTTGAGATGATGCGAATGCAAATATCTATGAAGGATGTACTTGTAAAGATAGAATGCAGATGCTCATGGAATAGTGCAAATACAAATACTCATGAATTATGCAAATGCTTGCTGACACGGTGCAGATGCAAAGTTTAATAAATAGATGAATGCTCATGAGTGATGCATTTCCAATTCATTTTTCCTCTTCAAATCAGAGTATATCTTCAATTCATTTTTCAATCTTTGGCTATTCTTTTTGTCCCAACAGTTTTCAAACTCTTATCAACAGGAGTCTGCTTGCTGAGTTTTAATTCTTCTTCTCATATTTGGAAGTCAAGGTTAACCCTAATAGTTCCACACCTTTGAGTTAGAAAAAACCTTATCTCATGTTAACATCAAAAATGGGTATGTCAAAAATATTTTTATTTTCCTTTTTTGAAAAACAATTTTGCTTTTTTAATGAAAACTTCTGAGTCAAAAATTTTAACCCCACAATATGTAATGTACAAATCTTTTGAAGACTGATGATCATGGTTAGAAATTTTCCTAAGTGTCAATTTGGGTTTTTCAACTTGAATTGACAAGGCTTGGTACAACATGATTTTGGTTTTTTTCAGGAAAGCTTCACAACAAAAAATGTATGTCCTTTCTAGGCTCACAAATGGAATAGATTTTATAAATCATGAATTCATTGAGAACCAAACAAATTCAACTTTCTTTTAGTTTCCATATCAAGGTATTTTGACAAGCGTCAAGATTAGTTGGGATGTTTAAACTGGAAAGTTGATTTAGGAGAAAAAAAGTTTCAGTTTTTGAAATCAATGAGAGTTGACAATTTGGGGGATTTAGGAATTCCTAGATGTTCCTCGATGACCACTTCTTTAAGAAGATCTTTTCTTTTGTGGTATCGGCACTATCATAGATGGCATCGAAAATTCTCATTCTACTCTAGATCGCCCGCTTTTGGGTTTTCGCCCTAGAGTCCTATTCTCTCCAATTTGTTCTTTTTTTTTCTTTTTTCATTGTTTTACCATTCATTTGAGAATTCTAAATTCTTCCTTAGTGAAATGATAATTCGATGAGATGGGATAAAATCTGAGGAAAAACCCTTCAAGTTAAATATTCATGCTTGATCAAAATGGATTTTTAAAGCACGTAATGTAGGCCATGGCTCAGGGTTCAGAAAGAAAGGATAAATAGGCCCAAAAAATGTGTTTGAGGGTAATCAGATCAAGGATCCTTTCTTGAGGCGGATTCTCTTTGAAACATTTATCCTTTTTGGACTTTTCATTCCTTTTGACTTTGCTCTTTTTCTTCCTTGCTTTTGGCTTTCATTTGCCATCGCTTTTTCACACACCTTTTTTTTGTGTTTTTCTTTATTTTTTCTTGGCTTTCATTTCGCCATCTTTTCCTTTTTCTTTTTCTTTTTCTTTGACAGAGTGAGCCCGTATTTATTTGGGGCTCCATTTGCTTTGTATCTATCTTTGAGCTATGACTCATTTTTCTGTGATCTTTGAGAAGATCTTTCCTCGCATTTGCCCTCCAGTGTAGAGGGTAATCCTTGATCAGGTTTAAAGAAGAAAGAATTGTTTCGGCTCAAAAGGGGTGACTATGGATAATTTCTTTTTATGATAGGGACATTAAAGATGGAAATTTCTCATGTCAAGCATGAATATTCACATTGAAAAGCAATCCCCAGGGGAAATAGATATTCAGAATTTCATTTTGCACTTTGGAATCATCCGAATTCTAATATGCATGATATCATAATTTTTTTTCCGCATGCCCCAATGATTCATGCGTTAGTCCATCCTTTTTCACCATAAAACCATCATTTCCACATATGATGCCCCAGTTTGATTAACCATGAGAATTTGTATCATTACGATGAACATCGCAAGTCTAGGTCTGTACTGAAAAGAATAAGTTTCAATCTTGGGTTTGTTTGAAGTGAATAAGGAAAATATGACCCAAAACGAGTTTTCTCTAGGATATGGGATAATTTAGTTTAATCATTGTGCCCCAGGGTGTCAATCATAAAGTGATGTTTGGGTAGTTAGTGTTTTGTGGTTATTGGTAAAGGTCATGAATGGTTTTAGCACAATCTTGACATACATCAATTTTCCAAAATCTAGATTCTTGAAAGAATGTCTCATTTGTTTGAATTTCAAGGAATTAGAAATAATTTCAAAAAGTTCGTTCCTTTGTTCATAGCCTAGACTAGGATCTACATCTTTGCTTATTTTATGACAACGATGGTTTTATGAAGTTTAATCATTCATATTACTTGAAGCATTAGGTCTTTCAAGTGTTCTTGGTTTAAGAGATTTAGGAATAGGAAAACCTAAAAGAGAGGGGAGAAGGTATTGGGTCATTTTAACAATGATCATCAATATTTTTGAGACTATCCATTACCAAAACTTCCTTAATGCTTGTTTTTGCAAATTCAGATTATTGTTAAGAAATAACAAACACAAAGCATTTAAAAATCAAAATTCATTTAATTCTTATAAATGTTGACATGAGACAAGTGTTTTCATCATAAGGTCTGAAATTAAATGCATAAAAAACTTTCCCTTGACATGTTCTCCCTAATTCAAACTGGCTATTCCTCGGTACTCTTTTCGACTTTTCCATCTTCTTCCCCTATTATGACATCCACAATGATCTCATCATTCCCATTCAGCAGATTCTCTATGCTGTCTGAGCTTTGTTTCTTCCTCACATCTAGCTGTCTTTTATTGATGAGTGCTTGAACCTTCCGTTTCAGACATAAGCAATTTTCTGTGGAATATCCCCGAATCCTAGAATGATAATCACAATATGCATTCTCATCATACCAGCTTGGATATGGGGGTTGGATAGGCTCCACTGGAACTTTAGTGAGGAGTTGCTCTTCGACCAGCTGGGGCAATAGTTCAGAGTAAGACATGGGGAGTGACTCGAACTGATCTTTTTTCGGATATTCTTCGATTTTCTTTGACTGACAAAAGGTTGAAAATTTACTGGATTCTGAGAGGCCATTGGGTATAAGTATGAACCCTGGGGTACATAATTCATAGAAGGACAGGGTGGTGGGTATGAAGTAGCTAGAATATACGGGGCAAAGTCTCCCATGGCTTGGACATCTTTCTCTTTCTTTTTGGGCGACCTATTTCTCTCTGCATTAAATGTTTTACCTCTTTCGAGTTTCCCGGTCTTGATTGCATTTTCAATCATTTCCCTGGAGATTACCATATCCGAAAAATTCTTCGTGGTGTTGCCAACAAGTCTATCGTAGTATGGGGCCTGTAGTGTATTCACAAAAAGGACAATGGTTTCCTTCTGAGTTAAAGGCGGTTGTACTTGGGTGGCCACGTTCCTCCACCTCTGAGCATACTCTTTGAAGCTCTCAGTAAACTTTTTCTCCATATTTTGCAAGGTGAGATGGTCAGGTGTCATGTCGACCACATGCTTGTACTGGTTTAGAAAAGCCCTAGCCAAATCATTCCAAGAGCGAATCTGATCCTTGCTCAACTGACTATACCACCTAATAGCGGACCCGCTGAGGCTATCTTGAAAGTAGTGGATCAGAAACTTATCATTATCTGTATAACTTGTCATCTTTCGGCAGAACATAGTAATATGGGCTGACGGATCAGTCGTCCCGTCATATTTCACAAAGTCAGGGACCTTGAATTTAGGAGGGATGACTAAATCGAAGACCAAGCATCGTTCTTTCGCCTCTACACTCCCGAATACGTCTGTATTTTCTATTGCCCGGAGCCTTTCATCTAGCAACTAATATTTCCCTTGGGAATCTGCCAACTCTACCTCATTAACCATTTTCAACTTTGCCTGTTCAGCTAGATCATCTGAACTTAAGACATTGATAGGGTTAACTGTGTTTTGGACATCCATCATTACGACCTCATTTTGACCCTTTCGTGCCTCTAACCCTTCTCTAGCGGCTAGGTTTTCAGTGTATCCCTTGATTACGGTGGACATTAGCTCCATCAATTTAATTATCTGATCTTTAGATTCTGCTTGAGACTTTGCCAGCTGTTCTCGCAATTCTTCCTGTACCTTTTCCATTCTTTCCATTCGGGCAACTTGTTCATTCTCCATAGCACTAGCCTGTATTAAAAGGGTACTCAGTACTTCTTATACCTCTGATTTGAAACAGAAATTCTTTCAAAGACTCTTAAAGCCAAGCCAATTTCTGTTTTATTCCCCCAAAGTACGTGTCATGATGAAGGAGCCATGAATGCAATTTGATGCACGTGAAGCCTAAACAATATGTTGTATGGACATGTACAGCGAAAACATGCTGACCATATATGTAATAAATGCAATCACGATGCCAACATGTTGCAAGCAAAGAATAAACAAATCAACACATGGATATATGCAATGACTAATCATGTACATTTTAGCATATTTCTAAATGAATAATCCTATACACTATGAATGCAACATGATGTCAATTATGATACATGTAAACAATGAATAATTGGTACAGAGTATATACAAAGAAAATCATGCTGACCATGTATGTCATGAATGCATCCTAATGTTAATATGATAGATTAATGCATGAGAATATACAAAGAAATCATGCTGACTATGTTTGTCATGAATGCAACCCAAAGTCAACATGATGCATGTAAAGAATAAGCAAATTAACGCATGGATATATACAGAAAAATCATGCTGATTATGAATGCATGAATGCAACCTGATGCTAACATGATACATGTATGAATGTATGGTATGACAAATAATTGATCGGATGCAAAATGCAAAGGGGTTGATATCACTGAGGAAATAAGAATCGGAGGAACTTAATCATCAACATCTCATAAATTTGAAGCATAGTCAATTCATTCCCATATCAATGTTCACAATGGTATAAACCATGTTTTACAAAATCTGAACAGTAGTTAAAACTGTCTTTTACAAACACTTTATTCTTCCTAGCATCCTAAGGCTATAAGAGCCGGCTATTGAAAAAGTGAAATCCTATTACATCATATAAGACTGAAGTCTTTCCACCTCAATGCTGTAAATCTCCCAATCCTAATGACGCTTTCCCAGCCCTCTATCAATCAGTGTCGTGGGATCCAACCACTTGGCATTTATAAGAGATTGCACTTTCTTTTTGAAGGCCATACAGTCTTCAATGTTATGGCCAACAATTCCACAGTGATAACCACATCTTGCATTTGGATTATACCACTTTGGATATGGTGGTAATAGGGGTTTCAATGGGACACATGAAACCATGTGATTTTGGATCAGTATAGGGAGAAGCTCTCGGTAACTGATTGGAAAGGGATCAAAATGCCTTTGGGTCTTATCCTGGGGTCGTTTCTTAGTCACACATGGCCTAGGAGTTGGGGCACTTGGTGGTTGCACTAAGGTTCGAACCGGAGTGTTTACATAGGGAGATGGAGGAACAGCATGGAAAGGGTATGGATTTGGACACGGGGCCTTTGGAGGTTGTACATAGCTCGAGGTTCCTATCCTAGATGCTGGATAAGGTGATTGATGAAGGAAGCAATATATATTGCCAATTGGTGGTAATGGAGTGGGATTCATGGGTCCCGTAGTGATCATCGCAATGGACGATTGGACCATAGTAGGGTGGGGATACTGGTTTGGACCTAGAACAGTTTGCAGGTATGGTACTGGATCCGAGGTTTCTATCTTTGGTATCAGGCTCTCAGGTTTAATTATTTTCAGGATTTTATCCATAATTTCATCAGGATTGCAACCTTAGTGGCATTGACAAACGTAGGATCCAGCAAGGATTTTATGTTCTGGACCTAATGGTTTTGGCTGATCCGAAGGCGATGCAAAGCCCTGAGAAAGTTCCTCTTTACTCTTACTCATATCCTCAAACATTTTCAGCAATTTGACGAGTTGTTCTTTCACTTCCCGGATTTCATGTCCACATTCCTCTTGATTGCGTTCCAAAGTATCCAATCGTTCCTCCGATTCATTCCTCATATCTCGAACCCCTTTCATGTAAATGAAAATGTCATGAAATTAAGAATACAATTGTGAATGTACATGCTCTATTCCCATGTGCATGAATATACTGATGATTAATGCATGAACATATACAGAGAAATTATGATGACTATGTATGCTATGGATGCAATCTAATGCCAACATGATGCATTTAAAAAATGAATAAATTGATGCACAGGTATATACAAATGATGACTGTCGTAACCTAAAAAATAACAAGTCTCATCGCAAGACTTTATTATTCGTTAAGCGTGACATTAAAAAATACCGAGGAAAAGTCGACTTAATTCCTCTAGAAAAATAAAGGTTTTGAAAATGACCTTGAAAAAGACATAGAGTCGCCACCAATCTTTTTTAGCTAGGTGTGATTGGCTACCTTTTAAAACCGGTTTTATAAAATATTTTAAAAATTAATTAAAACATTTTTAAAACCAATTTCAAGTCTGCGTTTTAAACCAGAGAAATCAAAGAAACGGGTTCGGGACTCGGTTACGTGCGGGGAAGGATTAGCACCCCCACAACACCCGTATAAAACGGTACCTTATTAATCATGTGTTATCTCAAGTCTCGGTAAAAAAAGTCGGTTTTAAATTTAGTATTTCAAGTTAATTCCCAATTTAAAGAAAAATAATTCTATTTTTTAAATGAAATGGTTCGGAATTTATAAATTCAAAATTTTCCTATTTTCCCCAACAAACGTGGCAAAATATAGAAATTTTTATTAATTTGGAAAACTTTTCGAATCATTCTCATTTTAAAGAAGATATTCCGTTATTAATGATAATTGATGATATCCTCCCCAGCAAACCAGGCAGAGAACTCATGAATTATTTTAACTCGAGAATATCTTTATTTTATTGAAAATCATTACCTCTTTGAAAACATTTTAAAAGATATGAATATGTATATGCATGACATAAATAAAATGACATAGCAAAATCTAAATGATATAATGCACCCTAAATGATATGATATGATTTAAATGTCTTAGCATATTCTAAATGAAATGAAATGACCTAGGTAACATAATATATTCTATATGAAATGTAATATCCTAAGTCATATGAAATATTCTAAATGAAATAAAATAACCTAGGTAACATAATATATTCTACATGAAATGTAATGACCTAGGTAACATAATATATTCTATATGAAATGAACTAATTTAAATGACATGGCAAATATGAATGATATGGCATATGATTTAAATGACATAGAATATAAAATGATGCTATCATATAATATGCATGAAAATAAAAATGAAAATAATAATGCATGAACATAGTATATGATAAATAATATGACAAAAATAACTAAATAAAAAGCATAGGATATCATAAAATATTCCAAATCATATAATAAATAATATAATATAACTCAAAATCATAATAATATCATAGCAAAAATCACATATTATATAAAATGCATGAATATGAAAAATGCAATGCATGAAAATGTATTTTTTCCTTTAATTAAGGAAATCTGTATATCTAAAAAGATATCCAGCTACCTTAGGAAAATATATTAAATTAAATATTCTAAAACCAAAATGCTTTGTGATTGTTTAAAAACAATTTTGAAAAGCTTAGATTAAGAATGAAAACTTAGCTAAACCCTTTTTTTAAATGGCTCTAATTTCCTAAGTTTAAAATCCCGGACTTGACCACCCTTAACCCGAGACTTAAAAAAATCATTTTTAGAGTTTAAAAAGGCTTAGAAACTACCCTAAGTCAGTATCTAAACTTCCTAATCAGCCCCTCTAAGTAACTTAACCAAAACAGAAAAATGATTTTCCTTCTAATTCAATTCTGACTCCACTGTCCAGTTTTAAGCAAAGATTTTTTATCCTATTTTTAAAAATTCTAAAAAATCTAAAAAAATACTGGAGACTCAAGCCATGTAAAACTACACGAAAAAAAATCATCTTAATTTTTGGATTAAATATGAATGCCCAGAAAAATTAGGAAAGTACGAGTACTGGGTGAATAAACTGTTTTGCCAAAACACATCTTTTGCCTTTAATAAAATCATTTAAAAACCAAAGTAAAAATTTTTAAGACTCACAAAATGACTCAAAAACAGTATCTAGGACTTTTAAAAAGTTAGACAAAAATTAGCTAAGTAAAAAAAAATCACAAAGGTAGAATACTCAATTTGACAAACCTTAAATTTTCACAAGTATGCTCAAGAGAGCATGACTTTGAACCAATAATTGGTTTAAGTCATTAGTCAAGTGGCATGGACATGAAATGCATGAAAAAATACAGCATATATGATGCACGGAATGCATGGTTTTAAACCTAAATGTCATGAAAAAATGCATGGCATCAATATAGTGACCTAGACCTAAATGAATTTGCATGCCATTTAATGCAACCTAGGTCTAAAATGCATGGACATGCATGGAAAAATAAACCAAACCGAACAACTAAAACATGCATGGCAATAACACAAACACAAGGCATGCTTAAACCAAAAAACTCAACCAAATAACATGCAAATGCAAACCTATCATCTAACATAACAAAAATGCAAACACAAGGCAAAATAATGAGGTAGTCGAATGGCCTCAAGCTCCAAGCAAACATGGCATTTTCACAAACACTTGATATGCTTAAACTAAATACTCAATCAAATGTCATGCAAATACAAACTTATTAACTAACATAACAAAAATGCACACACAATGCAAGATACATGAAGTGGCTGAATGGCCTAAGGTTCCAAAACAAGCATGGCATTTTCACAAACACTTGGTATACTAACATACTCAACTAAAATGTAACACTCAAATCATGCAAATATAAAGTAAATGTATTAAAACTAACAAGCATTTTCACAAACAAATGGATTACAAAATATAAAACATTAACAAATTTAAACATTATGAAAACAGAAAATTAAAAATGCAAGAACATGAAAATAAACTCATAAATGGCAACAAACAAGCAACCAAATTAAAACAAGCTTCAAGTATATGTAGTAGAAGAATATTTAAAGCATTGAAGACTAAAGAAAATAACAAAAATAACATGACAAATCAAAGCAAAAACAGCAACCATAAATTCTGGGCCATTTGGCCATGGTGAGAAAGAAAGAAAAAAATTTGTAAAACTTGTTTCTAAGAAAAGATGAAGAAAAGAACATAAAAAAAAAACATAAAAAGAAAACACTTGTTTAAAAAGAAAACTCACCAAATAATAATCAAAAACAGCAAAAACAAGAATGGAAAATCAAGAAAGTGCAAGAGTTTGTGCTAAAAGCAACCTCAAGAAGCTATCTTTCAAGCTTTTTCTCTTCAAACTTTTTTTTCTTTTATAAACTTTTCTTTTTTGCTTTCAACCAAGGAGAGAAAACTCAGCAAAAACCAAGAGAGAAAATGAAAAATGAAATGCTGAAAAATGAAAGAGACCCCTCCCTTTAGGCTGGCCGAATCCCCCCTCTCTCCTCCTAGGATGTTGTCATTTTTACTCCAACCAATTTCCATCCAAAGGCTAGTGATTCATGGTGAAAAATCATGAAATTATCACCCTTAGATTAGCCCATCAGCTTTCCATAATTACAGCTGTTCAAGAATAATGTTGACACTCTCCCTCTTCATGCATTGGCCTATGTGGCTTATTTGCAATGGCTTGATCAAAAAAATCACTAACTAACTCTTAATTCTTGGCCTTTTGATTGAAAAATCAGAAGCTTCTTCCCTCCTTTGGGCCTTGGCAGGCTAGCACTCTCTTTTCCAGCCCAAGTCTAATTTTTTTGAAAGGCAAGAAAAGTCCCTTTCGGTTGCTTGGGTAAATGACCGTTTTGCCCCCCGGATGCAAATAAACGGAAAATGGACTCCAAATTTAAATTTTATTTTTTAATACTTTCAAAATAATAAAATATTTAATTCTGGAAGTTTTAAAAAATTTTCGAGTCCGTTTGCTATTTATTTGGATTTTTTCTTCCAAAAATGCCCTTTATGCCCCTATATTTTACCATTTTTTAAACGAGCTCCAAATCAAGATTTTTATTCACCAATATCTTCCAAATAATTTAAAAGTGTGAGCTGGAAGTTTTCATAATTTTTGGAACTCATTTGTTATTTTTTCGGGATTTATCTACTTGAATTACTACATAGGAGGCCCGAGATTTAGCCATTTTGCAAACGAACTCCAAATCAATATTTTCTTTCTCCAATCTCTTCCAAATAATTTAAAAATGAGATTTGCAAATTTTCATAATTTTTGGAGTCCATTTGCTATTTTTTCGGGATTTATCTTCCTGAATTATTGTATAGGAAACCCGGGATTTGGCCATTTTACAAACGAACTCCGAATCAAGATTTTATTTCTCCAATATATTTTAAATAATTTAAAATTGATATTTGCAAATTTTTAGAAGATTTGGAGTTCATTTGCTATTTTTCGGGATTTTCCTTCTTGAATTTCTACATAAGAGACCCGGGATTTGGCCATTTTGCAAACGAACTCCGAATCAAGATTTTATTTTTCCAATCTCTTCCAAATGATTTAAGAATGAGATTTGCAAATTTTCAGAATTTTTGGAGTCCATATGCTATTTTTCCCAAATTTTTCAATTTTGCCCTTTTGCCTCCGAAACCCGGGTTTGCTCAAAATAAGTCCGATATTCGGATTTTTCTTCAAACTGAGCCTTGGGCTATCCCTTTTTAATCATTCCTCATTCATTGGGGCTTTGGTCTTACCAAGTCGGGCCATTTCTGTAGTTCTTCCTGATTTCACCGAAATCCACCAAAAATCCTAATTCTCGGTTTTCTCCGGGATTGACTTTTCTTTCAGTTTTTCTTTCATGTGGCTTCTCATTACCCTTAGTCAGTGCTTATCTTTCATCTGGAACCTTCAATTTCGACCAATTCGATCGTTTAAGCACTTTTTCCCAAATTTTCCAGATTAGGGTTTCCTTTCTACTGAATCTGCATAACCCAACTTCCGAACTCCATATCTTTCAATGTAGACCTCGGATTATCAAAATTCTTTCACCATTTTTCAATTGAAATTCAAATCTTAATTTTGAAAGTGGGTTAACTTTATCAGTAGTAAACTTTTTGGGGTTGACTTTTTATGAGGTTGACTTTTTTTTAGTTTGACTTTTTATGCTCGTCCTCTTAAACTAAGTCTCGGAGTACCACCTGCATGATGAAAAAAGTCTTTTTACATTCTGAAACATCAATTTAGGAAGAAAACATACCTGTTTTAGTGGTCCAGACAAAATTAGGTGTCTACAATGACTATGCATGTCATAAACGTATTCTACAATGAATGACCATGCATGCTATGATGTCAAAATGATACATGCGAAGAATAAATGAATTAATACAAAGGTAGGTACAAAGATTGACCATGTATATCACAAATGTATTGTACAATGAATAACCATGCATGTTAGGACTGTGACATGATGTCAAAATGATACAAATAAATTAACCAATGATTACACGAAATTGGTGGGACCTAAATCTTGATTATTCAAAAATCTCATTATGCAAGATTTGCCTCCAAATTTATGATTTTTTGAAACATGTTTTTTCTATGAAAAACCAATCATATTGTTTTCAAAAGAATTTCGGGGTGGATCCTACTATGGTACAATATCCAAATGTTCATGTGACACTATCGATTTTATGAAATCATCAAATGAAATTATTATCACCATCCATTTATTGCAAAAACGAGATCAATAATACAATAAAAAATGTACATGCTCTATTCACACATGCATGAAATGTGCAAAATGCAAAAAAAAAAAATGCTTGAAAAAGGATTTTTATTTTTTATTTCAAACAGTTAATGAATATTTGCCCCGACAAATATCTACTTATATAGGTATCACAGTACCTTTGGGACGGATTATCACATTTATTACGGGCGATGTACGTACATCGTTGCCCGATCTACAAAACTTCTTCAGAGTGTAAAATAGGTAACAAAAGGTTTAAAAATGTCCCTCCATGTGTTCCTATTTTCGGTATATCTAACGGAAATCCGGCATAGCTTCGCCTAGGTTCATTATATGAGAATGAATTGGTTCTAAAGGCCCCTAATTGCTCCTCACTATCGCCGGTGAAGGCTAGTAAGGCACCCCGATAAAAGCGGGTTCAATTCGTTTAGAGTCTATTTCCCTAGCCCATGTGGATTGTTAATCACGAAGGCTGAGGTAATTTAGTACTCTGGAAGTGTTTCACTAGCCCATGCGGATTGTTAACCATGAAGGCTTAGTTACTTTGCTCCCACCTAAAAGGACGGAACCCGGGTATAGGATTCATGATATGCAAATGCACGTGTAGTGTGTGTGGAGGAACAACAAACCTTTCACCACCTATTCTACACCCTTTATTCTAAATGCCCCAACTATTTATAAAAAAAAATATAGAATAGTGTAACGCATTAACCAACAAGCAATTATAATATACAACCTTAAATAACTAGAGAACAATAATAAAATGTATGCATATGAGTATGGACATATTAAAAATATTTTATTATTTTCAAAATTCTCCTTACTAAAAAATGTGGGAATTAAAATTAAATACCAATTAAACCAACAAAATCGAGACTTTGATAACACACGACTAATTCTAGGCCTGACTCTTTAATAGTCCCCAGTGGAGTCGCAAAGCTATCGCAACCTAAAAAAATAATAAGTCTCATCACAAGACTTTATTATTCGTTAAGCCTGACATTAAAAACCGAGGAAAAGTCGACTTAATTCCTCTTGAAAAATGAAGGTTTTGAAAATGACCTTGAAAAAGACATAGAGTCGCCACCAATCTGTTTTAGCTAGGTGTGATCGGCCACCTATTAAAAACGATTTTATAAAATGTTTTAAAATTAATTAAAACATTTTTAAAACCAATTTCAAGTCTGCGTTTTAAACCAGAGAAATCAAAGAAACGGGTTCGGGACTCGATTACGTGTAGGGAAGGATTAGCACCCCCACAACGCCCGTATAAAACGGTACCTTATTAATCGTGTGTTATCTCAAGTCTTGGAAAAAAGTTGGTTTTAAATTTAGTATTTCAAGTTAATTCCCAATTTAAAGAAAAATAATTCCATTTTTAATTGAAAATGATTCGGAATTTATAAATTCAAAATTTTCCTATATTCCCCAACAAACGTGGCAAAATATAGAAATTTTTATTAATTTGGAAAACTTTCCGAATCATTCTCATTTTAAAGAAGATATTTCGTTATTAATGATAATTGATGATATCCTCCCCAGCAAACCCGACAGAGAACTCATGAATTATTTTAACTCGGGAATATCTTTATTTTATTGAAAATCATTACCTGTTTGAAAACATTTAAAAAATATCAATATGAATATGTATGACTTAAATAAAATGATATAGCAAAGTCTAAATGATATAATGCAACATAAATGATATGATATAATTTAAATGTCTTAGCATATTCTAAATGAAATGAAATATCCTAAGTTATATGATATATTCTAAATGAAATAAAATGACCTAGGTAATATAATATATTATATATGAAATGAAATGACCTAAGTAACATAATATATTCTATATGAAATGAAATAATTCAAATGACATGGCAAATATGAATGATATAGCATGTAATCTAAATAACATGAAATATAAAATAATGCTATCACATAATATGTATGAAAATAAAAATAAAAATTATAATGCATGAACATAGTATATTCTAAATAATATAAAAAAAAAGCATAGGATATCATGAAATATTCAAATTCATATAATAAACAATATAACATAACTCAAAATCATAACAATATCATAGAAATTATCATAGCAAAAATCACATATTATATAAAATGCATGAATATGGAAAATGCAATGCATGAAAATGTATTTTTTCCTTTAATTATGGAAATCCGTATATCTAAAAAGATATCCGGCTACCTTAGGAAAATATATCAAATTAAATATTCTAAAACCAAAATACTTTGTGATTGTTTGAAAACAATTTTGACAAGCTTAGAATAAAAATAAAAACTTGGCTAAACTCTTTTTTAAATGGCTCTAATTTCCTAAGTTTAAAATCCCGGACTTGACCACCCTTAACCCGAGACTTAAAAAATCATTTTTAGAGTTTGAAAAGGCTTAGAAACTACCCTAAGTCAGTATCTAAACTTCCTAATCAATCCCCTCTAAGTAACTTAACCAAAACAGAAAAATGATTTTCTTTCAAATTCAATTCTGACTCCACTGTCCAGTTTTAAGACATGATTTTTTTCCCTATTTTTAAAAATTCTAAAAAATCTAAAAACAATACTGGAGACTCAGGACATGTAAAACTACACGAGAAAAAATCGTCTTAATTTTCTGATTAAAGATGACTGCCCAAAAAAATGGAGAAAGTATGAGTATTGGGTGAAAAAAACTGTTTTGTCAAAACACATTTTTTGCCTTTGATAAAATCATTTAAAAATCAAAGTAAAAATATTTAAGACTCACAAAATGACTCACAAA
The DNA here is from genome assembly GCA_030761205.1 of Fremontodendron californicum. Taxonomy (NCBI): domain Eukaryota; kingdom Viridiplantae; phylum Streptophyta; class Magnoliopsida; order Malvales; family Malvaceae; genus Fremontodendron; species Fremontodendron californicum. The sequence goes on from JAULJL010000005.1 coordinate 30,946,522, forward strand.
CAGTAGCTAGGACTTTTGAAAAGTTAGACAAAATTGGCTAAGTAAAAAAAAAATCACAAAGGTAGAATAATCAATTTAACAACTCTTTGATTTTTCACAAGTACAAGAGAGCATGACTTTGGACCATTAATTGGCCTAAGTCATTAGTCAAGTGGCATGGACATGAAATGCATGAACAAATACAGCAAATATGATGCATGAAATGCATGGTTTTAAACCTAAATGTCATGAAAAAAATGCATGGCATCAATATAGTGACCTAAACCTAAATGAACTTGCATGGTATTTAATGCAACCTATGTTAAAATGCATGGACATGCATGGAAAAATAAATCAAACCTAACATCTAAAATATGCATGGCAATAACACAAACACAAGACAAGCTTAAACCAAATACTCAACCAAATGTCATGAGAATGCAAACCTATCATCTAACATAACAAAAATGCACACACAAAGCAAAATAATGTGAGATGGCCGAATGGCCTCATGTCCAAATAAGCAAGGCATTTTCACAAACACTTGATATACTTAAACTAAATACTCAATCAAATGTCATGCAAATGCAAACCTATCAACTAACATAGCAAAAATGCACACACAAAGCAAAATCAATGGGATGACCGAATGGCCTCAAGTTCTAAGTGAGCTTGGCATTTTCACAAACACTTGATATACTAACATACTCAACTAAAATATGACACTCAAATCATGCAAATATAAAGTAGAGGTATTAAAACTAACAAACATTTTCACAAACACATGGATTACAAAATATAAAACATAAACAAATTTAAACATTTTGAAAACAGAAAATTAAAAATGCAAGAACATGATAATAAAATCATAAATGGCAATAATCAAGCAACCAAATTAAAACAAGCTTCAAGTATATATAGTAGAAGAATATTTAAAGCATCAAGACTTTATTTAATGTCAAAATAACATGAAAAATCGAAGCAAAAACAGCAACTAAAAACATGGGCCATTCGGCCAAATCAAGGAATCAAAGAAAAAAATTTGCAAGAACTTTTTTAAAAAGAGATGAAGAAAGAACTTAAAAAGAACATTAAAAAACACTTATTTAAAAAAGAAAAATCAAAAGAAAACTCACCAAAATAATAATCAAAACAGCAAAAACAAGAATGGAAAATCAAAGAAAGTGCAAGAGTTGGTGCTAAAAGCAACCTCTAGAAGTTATCTTTCAAGCTTTTTCTCTTCAAACTTTCTTTTCTAAAATTTTCTTTTTGCTTTGCAACAATGGAGAGAAAACTCAGAAAAACAAGAGAGAATATGAAAAATGAGAGTGCTGAAAATCAAAGAGAACCCTTCCCTTTAGGCTGGCCAAAAATCACCTCTCTCCTAACTAGGATGTTGTCATTTTTCCTCCAACCAATTTCCATCCAAGGGCCAATGATCCAAGAGGTTTAAAACATGAAATTATCACCCTTAGATTAGGCCATCAGCTGTCCATAATTACAGCTGTTCAAGAATTATGTTGACACTCTCTCTCTTCAGGCATTGGCCCATGTGGCTTATTTGCAAATGCTTGATCAAAAAATCACTAAGTAACTCTTCATTTTTGGCCTTTTGATTGAAAAATCAGAAACTCCTTCCCTTCCTTGGGCCTTGGCCGGCCAGCACTCCCTTTTCCAGCCCAAGTCTGATTTTTTTTGAAAGGCAAGAGAAGCCCTTTTCTGTTTCTTGGGTAAAATGACCTTTTTGCCCTCGGATGCAAATAAATGGCAAACGAACTCCAAATTCAAATTTTATTTTTTCAATACTTTCAAAATAATAAAAAATTTAATTTTGGAAGTTTTCAAAATTTTTCGAGTCCATTTGCTATTTATTTGGATTTTGTTTCCAAAAATACCCTTTTATGCCCCTACATTTTACCATTTTTTAAACGAGCTCCAAATCAAGATTTTTCTTCACCAATATCTTCCAAATAATTTAAAAGTGTGATCTGGAAGTTTTCATAATTTTTGGAACTCATTGGTATTTTTTCGGGATTTATCTACTTGAATTACTACATAGGGGGCCCGAGATTTGGCCATTTTGCAAACGAACTCCGAATCAAGATTTTCTTTTTCCAATCTATTCCAAATAATTTAAAAATTAGATTTGCAAATTTTCAAAATTTTTGGAGTCTATTTTCTATTTTTTCGGGATTTATCTTCTTGAATTACTACATAGGAGACCCGGGATTTGGTCATTTTGCAAACGAACTTCGAATCAAGATTTTCTTTCGCCAATCTCTTTCAAATAAATTAAGAATGAGATTTGAAATTTTTCAGAATTTTTGGAGTTCATTTGCTATTTTTCCCAAATTTTCCAATTTTGCCTTTTTACCTCCGAAACCCGGTTTTACTCAAAACAAGTCCGATTTTTAGATTTTCTTCAAACTGAGCCTTGGGCTATCCTTTTTAACCACTCCTCCTCTATTAGGGGCTTTAGTCTTATCAAGTCGGGCCATTTCTGTAATTCTTCCCCATTTCACCGAAATCCATAGAAAACCCTAATTCTCGATTTTCTCCCGGATTGACTTTTCTTTCAGTTTTTCTTTCAAGTGGCTTCTCCATTACCTGTAGTCAGTGCTTATCTTTCATTTGGAACATTCAATTGCGACCAATTCGATCGTTCAAGCGCTTTTCCCCAAATTTCCCGGATTAGGGTTTCCTTTCTACTGAATCTCCATAACCCAACTTCCGAACTCCATATCTTTCGATGTAGACCTAGGATTATCAAAATTCTTTCACCATTTTTCAATTGAACTTCAAATCTTGATTTTGAAAGTGGGTTGACTTTTTCAGTAGTTAACTTTTTCGAGGTTGACTTTTTTCGAGTTAGACTGTTTATGCTCGCCCTCTTAAACTAAGTCTCGGAGTACCACCTGCAGGATGAAAAAAATCTTTTTACATTCTGAAACATCGATTTAGGAAGAAAACATACCTGTTTTAGTGGTCCAGACAAAATTAGGTATCTACATATCTCTTTTAAAGAAATTCTAAGCTTGAAGAATGCTCTATAAAAAAGATAAGTTCTAGTATACATCCTTTAAACTAGGTTCGGGAGTACGATTGTACGTGTGGAGAGAAATTAGCATCCCCACAACGCCTATGCAAAGGACGATATCTGATTGATCTTATGTTACCCTAAAATGATCTTAAATAAACGATTTTTTTATTTTAATTAAAATTATTTTTTAATATTGGAATTTCTTAAATTTCTTTCCACCATTTTGAAGATAATTTTTTTTAAATTTTTCACTTCAAGAGTTTTTTTAAAAAATCATTCTTTCTCCTAAAGAGACTCCACTCCATCTTTGGAATATTTAGATTTTATATAAGTGTTATAATATTGGAACAAAAATTTAGGTTTCTTTTCACCATTCGAATTAGATTCCTAAAGAATTTTCTTACATAGAGAGTATTCAAAAAATATCATTCGTTTTCTTGAAAAGACTCATTCGTTGGATTATTTAGATTTTATTGAAAAAGTTCTTAAGTTTTTTTCCACCATTTGGGTTAAATTCAAAAAAACAAATTCTACATCTCAAGAGTATTCAAGAGAAATCATCTGTTTTTATAAAAAGGTTCCGTCGTAAAAATTATTATGAAAAGGTTTTAATTTAATTTACATTTTATTTAAAAATAAATATTAATCTTTAATATTAAAATTTATCTTAAAACTTTTCACCATTTTGGAAAATTATAAAAAAAAAAAAAAATTATCACCTAATCTTTTTTTTGGAAAAGTCGATGTGATATCCTTAAAATTTTATTATTGAAAATTTGTATTTATCTTTGAAACAACTAACTTTTTTTTTTAACTCATTCAATAAACCTAAAATTGTAAGCATAATAAAATAAAAATAAATAAATAACAAATAACAAATAAATAAATAATAAATAACAAATGAATAAATGAATAAATAATAATTAAAAATAAATAAATAAATAAATAATCGAAATAAAAGAAATAATGAAAATAAAGTAAAATAAAATAAAAAATAAAGCAAAAAGAAAAAAGAAAAAAGAAAAAAATGGAAAACAAAAGGAGGCATGGTCCGCATGGATTCGAGTCTGCGTGTGAGTCGACGCGCAAATCCTTCCCGACCCAAACCAAGCCATATTTAATTTTTTTTTTTTTTCATTTTTGTAAAACCCTTCTCTCTTTCTCTTCCTAAAACGTTTTTCAGCTGTAAATGTTCTAAAAAAATCCAAAATCTGGCATCGAAATCTTCAAAAGATTGTCGAGAAATTCAAAGTTTGAATCTTCTGACATCGAAAATTTCATAAAAATCCAAAAAAAAAAAAAAATTTAAAAACCAATTTTCAGCAATAAAAAACTTCAAAAAATCGTCGAAAAATTCATATAAAACCCACAAAAATTTATAAATTTTCCAGAAACCTTCCTCATTTACAAAATCCCTTCTATTGTATATATCAAAGTTTGCACATCTTCATCATAAAGAGATTGCTAATTTTCTTTAAAATAAGAAACTTATAATTGACTATTAATGACTTCAAAACTACAAGACAAAAGTATAATGACGTTGTTGTATAAAATAAAATAGACTAATGCAACCAAAGGAAATGAAAAAGAAATGATTTGGCCGGTTACTTTCAAGAAGCTATCTTAAAAATAATAGTTTCTCGACTTAGGTGCAAATGGATTATTGAAAACATTGTTCTTAGGATACAATGTCAGTACGAAGAAAAACTGAATTGCATTTCAAGTTCTTCTTGATCACACTTAAACCAAAACCGAAAAAATTGAGAATGAGAGAGAATGAGTAATCGAATGTAAAGATTGATCGAATTTAGTAAATGAATGTATTTATAATTACTAACAGGTATTTAGAACACATTTTCATAAAAAAATTAACTATTGGATGAAGAATCATCACTTTTGGAATGAATACCCTCTTCATGAAAAGTTAACTATTAAATGAAAAATTATCACTCTTGAAATGAATATCCCTACATGAAAAGTAAACTATTGGATGAAAAATTATCGCTCTTAAAATGAACGATTACCTTAAACAAATATAATTTTTTTGTCAAACACAATTTATATATAAAAACGTACAAAATCCTTTGCATATATATATATATATAAAAACACATAAAATAATTTTAAAATATTTCAATATTTGGTAATATATACAACAGATCGTTTCCACTAAAAAAGGCTTTCATCATATTTTGCATCGTCATTGAGATAGATTCTTTTAGAAGATAAGAATACATGCAAGAAAGGTGATCATGGTTTCGTGCAAAAAAAATAGAGTCTCTACGATTTTTGTCAACAACATCCCACCTCAGATTCACTGGAAATGGCTGTGGAGCATTTTTAACAATCATGGGAAAGTGGTGGATGTTTTCATTCCAAAAAAACGAAATAGGAGAGGTAGTAAATTCGGCTTTGTAAGATTCGCTGATAAATCTGGGGTAGTAAGAGCGATATACAGGTTGAATGGGGCTTGGCTTTTGGATTTTCGGATTGGCATAAACATGGTAAGGTTCAACGCACGGTATTCTTTCTGGAGAAAGTCATCTTCTATGACAGCTCTAAACAAGCCTTCGTTTTGTGAAGGAGGAACTTCTTCAAACCCGACTAGAACTGATGTTGGAAATGATAAAGGAAGGGATGATAAGAATCAGGGGAATGGAAAAACTTATCTTCAAGCTCCGATGCATCAGAAATATTTGTTTGAGTTGAAAGATAACTGTGATGGGGAACCTGACTCTCTTAGGAATTGTGGCATCTATCACAAAAAATCATGTCATGGAGTGATGGATGATGAAGTAACTAGAAGGGTTGGGAAAATGTTTGATTAGAACCGCGAGAGAGTATTATGAAACAATTCGACTTATGGATAATTTTAGAATGCAAGGAGTCTCAGAGGTGTCTGTAAAAAAAAAAAAAAAAAAAAATCCGGAAATCAATTCCTTATCGAATTCGATGATGAGGAAACGAGATCTACAATGGAAAATCTGAAGTGGAGTTGGCTAAAGGAATGGTTCGTTGAGATTGAACCTTGGTCTGACAAGTTCTTCCCTAAATTTAGAACAACTTGGTGTAGAAGGAGAAAATTTGTAACCAATTACAAATAGCCACATGTCAATTGGAATTTCTTTAATTAAGAAATTTTCAATTAAATTATACATTACCATGTGAAATTGATAATATCATATTATAATTAATTATTTTATAATTAATTAAATATGTACACATGGTTTGACCAATCAAATTGCAAGGATTCATGGGTTATCCAATCAAATTTCACCCATATGTCATAATTATTTTACCTCTAATTAAATTAAATTAATTAAGAGATAAATAATAAATTTTTATCTCTAATTAAATTAAATTAATTAAGAGATAAATAATAAATTTTTATCTCTAATTAAATTAAATTAATTAAGAGATAAATAATAAAGTTTTATCTCTAATTAAATTAAATTAAATTAATTAAGAGATAAATAAATATTTTATCTCTAATTTAATTAATTAATTAAGTGATAAAATAAAATATTTTATCTCTAATTTAATTAATTAATTAAGAGATAAATAAATATTTTATCTCTAATTTAATTAATTAATTAAGTGATAAAAAATAAATATTTTATCTCTAATTTAATTAATTAATTAAGTGATAAAAAATAAATATTTTGATCTCTAATTAAATTAAATTAATTAAGAGATAAATAAGAAGATATTATCTCTAATTAAATTAAATTAATTAAGAGATAAATAAGGAGGTTAAGTTCTTTTAAAACTCTCTTTCACCTGGCTAGCTACCACTATAAATAGAGACCTCCCCTTAACACAAATTCACAACTCAGAAAGCCTGAAGAGAAGAAGATTTTGAAGAGCCAAATCCTCTCAAAATTCTTAAGAAGAAATTAGAGAAATTCTAAGAACGCGGTGCTTGTTCTTGAGAATTCTCTAAGAAGCTGCTCTCCGATCTTGTTCATCAAAGGAAAGGAGATAATTCCTGTTTTTTCAAGACCAAGTCTAGAAGACCCTTGAAGCAGATCTCACCGATTCAAGATCAAGTCGTGAAGACCCTTGGATCAAAGTTTTACTGAAGAAAAGAATCAAAGGATTTCTTTCTTTAAGAATATTCAGAGATTGTAACCTCAAAGTTTGATTAATAAAATTATTATTTGACTCCAAATTTTCCTTGTCATATTTCCGACATAAAATTTGTGTGTACAAATTTTGGCACGCCCGGTGGGACAATCTCTGCCTTTCATCTCTTTTCTCCAAAACTCAAGTTATCAAGTTGCAATGGCTCCCAAGAAGAACCTTGCTAACAAACCAACTCTCAAGCCTGCTCGAGCTAATCCTGCAGTCTACCCCACTTCATCATCAAGCGTTGATATCCCTACTCATCCTTATGGCACTAGGAGGAAGACCAAAGCTCTTGCTGAATTGTATGAGCAAACTTTTCCAGTGCTCAATCAAAACCCTCTCTATGACACTTCTTCTCCAATTCAAAACTTAGAAGAAGTTTCCGCTGGACAAGTTGATTCTCCTCGAGGATCAAGTGCAAGTCGCCAGTTAACATATAAAGAACAAGATAGCTACTCCAGCAACAAGCCTATTCCTTCCTCTGCTCCAAAATCAAGTTCTGGAGTAATGGCTGTCATGACAACTGGCACCACATCATTGGAAGAACAAGTTGCACTTCTGGCAAAATCTGTTGAAATTCTTTCAGCAAGTATCAAAGAGAAGGATAACCAGATCGCTTCCATGATGGACAAGATCGCCGGTCTCACTGGAAAAAGGAACGAAGCTTCAAACCAAAATTGGCAATCAATCTTTCAAGATGATGGTGAGAACTCTGGCAAGGAAGTTGCTAAGGATTCCGAAGAAAAGATCAATGAACTCGTCACTACCAGTCAGCTCAAGGATCTTATCAAGGAGGCTATCAAAGATCAAGTTGAAAGCATCACTCAACCTTCATATACATATGCAAAACCATATTCTCAAAGGATCGATCGTCTGAGGATGCCTGGGAACTATCAACCCCCAAAATTTTAGCAGTTCGATGGAAAAGGAAATCCACGCCAACATGTTGCACATTTCGTGGAAACTTACAATAATGCTGGTACCTATGGGGATCTCATGGTAAAGCAGTTTGTCCGCTCCCTAAAAAGCAACGCCTTTGATTGGTATACTGACCTTGAGCCTGGGACGATTGACAGCTGGGAACAGCTTGAGCGTGAATTCCTTAATCGATTCTACAGCACTCGTCGCTTAGTCAGCATGATCGAACTCACAAGCTCACGTCAATGGAAGGATGAGCCAGTCATTGATTACATACACAGATGGAGAAATCTGAGCCTTAACTGCAAAGAAAGACTGTCTGAGTCTTCGGCTCTTGACATGTGCATCCAAGGCATGAATTGGGGCTTGCGTTACATTCTTCAAGGCATCAAGCCTAAAACCTTTGAAGAATTAGCCACTCGTGCTCATGATATGGAGTTGAGTATGACAGCTGCTGGAAATCAAGAACCTCCGGTGCAAGAGCCAAAGAAAGCCAAGGAAAAACAAGATACCCGCAAAGGGGGCAAAACCTTTGTCAACAAGGGAGAAAGCAAACAGTCCATGGCTGTAACTACCAAGCCTCTTAAGATATCTCCCAAGTCAAAACAATCTCAAGAGACAAAATCTTCTCCTATCCAAGACAAAGGTAAAAGCAAGATCACTTTGAAGGAGAGGCAAGAAAAGAAGTATCCTTTTCCTGATTCTGATGTTTCAAGCATTCTTGAAGAACTTTTAAAGACTAAGCTGATTCAGTTGCCAGAAATGAAGCGACCTGAAGAAGCTGATAAAGTAGAAGACCCCAATTATTGCAAGTACCATCGCTTGATTAGCCATCCTCTGGAGAAGTGCTTTATTTTGAAGGATAGAATTATGCGACTCTATGAAGAAGGGAAAATCGAGTTTGAAGAAGAAACGATGTCGTCAAATTTGGCATCAGTCAATACGGTTTCTCAATCCAATTTGCTGGATAGAACCATAAAATTTGGCTCTTTTGATCCTATCATACTGGCTCCAAGTACAAGTACGATAGTGGATCTTCAGGGAAATAGGGGCAACTATTTACTTCAAAGACAAAATCAAGATCACGATAGTTGGACTCTAGTCACACGCCGAAAAAGCAAAAAGAAGAATCTTCCAAAACCTGTGAAAGCGCTTACAAGAGCTAAGATGATCAAACAACCATTTAAATCTCCAAAGCCCAATGTGCCTCAAGAAGCAAAAATGCCATCTCGGAGTAAAAATTCAGTAGGGAGGAAGTCAAGGAGGCCAATCACTTTAAACGAATTCATGCCAATTCAGCTTAGAAATGAAGATTTGGTTTTCATGACTTGTTATCATAACGGTGGCAATGAAGATAATGAGAACAACACTGACTCAGTAGCATTTGAAGTTGATGATCATTCTTGTGCTACGAAAATTAACTTTTCTGATGAAGATCTATTGCTGGGGTCAACCCCTCATAATCGGCCGTTGTTCGTCGTAGGATATACTCGGGAACAGAAGATCAATAGAATCTTGATCGATGATGGTTCTGCTGTCAACATACTCCCGTTGATGACAATGAAAGAATTGGGAGTTCCTTTGGATGAATTGATGCAAAGCCGCTTGATGATCCAAGGATTCAACCAAGGGGGACAAAGAGCTCTCGGAAAACTTAGACTTCAACTTTTCATTGGAGATATGGAGTCAAGTCCACTTTTCCATGTAATCGATGCCAAAACGACGTACAAAATGTTGTTAGGACGACCGTGGATACATCAAAATGGTGTAGTCTCCTCAACTCTGCACCAATGTCTCAAGTATTGCAGAAACGGTCAAGTCAAGACGATCCTTGCAGACGCTAAGCCATTTACTATAGCAGAAGCACATTTCGCAGATGCAAAGTTTTATCTCAAAGATACATTTATTGAAGAAGTAATGTCCAACCCGATGCAAGAATTAAAGCAAAAGGGAAAGAATTTGGCTTCTTCCACAGTTGGAGAAGATGAAATTGCTCAAGGTTTAAAGGATCTGACTCTTCCGCTCACTAACTTGGAAGAATCAAGAGGCCTTATACCCCCACTGCAAGGATTTGTTAGGCCAGTAGAAGAACCTCTTTATGAACATCAGGATCTTCCTACTCATCGAGCTAAAGATTTTGATCCTAATGCTTATAGATTGCTTGTCAAAGCTGGATATAAACAAGAAGATGTTGCAAAATTGGCTCACGAGACAAAAGAGCCTAGCAAAGAAAAGCCGCAAAGTTCATTCAAGATCCGACAGGTCTGGCAAAAGAAGATGGATCACATCGAAACTTCTAGAGAAGGGCTTGGATATTCTCCATTAAAATTGAAGATTCATAAACAAACTTCGAGATACATAAATGTGGAGGAAGTTCCCGAGGAGCCAGAAGATGCAGTGAAGCCACCAGGACTTTCAGTATTTGATCGCTTGGGGGCACGCTCAACACGATGTTCAGTGTTTGATCGTTTGAGCATTCAATCATCACGAAGGTCAGTTTTTGAACGAATGGGAGAAAAATGCAGTGAAGTTTCTGTAAGTAAACCAATTTCCATTCAGTCAAGGCTTGGAAGTCCGTACTCTGAAGAAGTTAACTGTGGCCGAAAAAGAAAATCTTCCACTTTAAAGGAATCAAGAGATTTTCACAGCAAAATTCCTTCTCGAATGAAAAGGCAAAGCGAATGGAAGGTAACTACTGGTGAAGTTTTAAAGGCTAGAAAGCACACAGTGGTTATAACCAAATCAGTCTCATCCTCAGAGGAAGAAGAACTTGAAGAAACAGAAATCTTTACTTCGAACCATGTATCTGTAAAAGAAACTGGTGAAAAATCTCAAGAAGAAGAAGCCCAAGAAGCCCCTTCGTCCTTTGAAGAAGGAAATCAAGCTACTATTGATGAGCTAAAGGAGGTTAACATCAGTACTAGTGAAGATCCACGACCGATCTTTATTAATGTTTGCTTACCACCAGAAGAGGAAAAAGCCTATCTTGATCTTTTGATAGAGTATCGAGATATCTTTGCTTGGACTTACAAAGAAATGCCGGGACTTGATCCAAAAGTAGCTATGCATCATCTGGCTGTCAAGAAAAGTGTCCGACCTATCAAACAAGCTCAACGACGTTTCCATCCTGACTTGATCCCCCAAATTGAAGCTGAGGTCAATAAGCTCATCAAAGCTGGCTTTATTAGAGAAGTCAAGTATCCCACTTGGATCTCAAATATTGTTCCAGTGAGAAAGAAAAATGGTCAACTTCGAGTTTGTGTAGATTTTCGAGATTTGAACAATGCTTGTCCAAAAGACGACTTTCCTCTCCCTATAACAGAAATAATGGTTGATGCTACAACTGGCCATGAAGCTTTGTCATTTATGGATGGATCGTCTGGCTATAATCAAATTCGCATGGCTCCAAGAGATGAAGAACTTACTGCATTTCGAACTCCAAAAGGAATATACTGTTACAAAGTTATGCCGTTTGGATTAAAGAATGCAGGCGCTACTTATCAAAGAGCAATGCAAAAGATCTTTGATGATATGCTTCACAAAAATGTCGAATGTTATGTTGATGACTTGGTAGTAAAGTCAAAGGAAAAATCCAATCATCTTGCTGATCTTCGCCAAGTGTTTGACAGATTGCGTAGATACCAATTGAAGATGAATCCGCTCAAGTGTGCGTTTGGAGTATCCTCGGGCAAGTTTTTGGGGTTCATCATACGACATCGTGGGATTGAGATTGATCAATCAAAAATAGATGCAATCATGAAAATGCCTGAACCGCGCAATCTGCATGAACTTAAAAGTCTCCAAGGAAGATTGGCATATATCCGACGTTTTATCTCAAACTTGGCTGGTCGATGTCAACCATTTAGCCGGCTAATGAAGAAGGATGTCCCTTTTGTCTGGGATGAAGCCTGTAGTAATGCTTTTAAGAGCATTAAGACCTTTTTGTTACAACCACCTATTCTGAAGGCACCTATACCAGGACAGCCGTTAATCCTTTATATTGCTGTACAAGAACGTTCCTTAGGAGCATTATTGGCACAAGAGAATGATGAAGGAAAAGAAACCGCACTCTACTATCTTAGTAGAACTCTTAATGGTGCTGAATTAAATTATTCTCCCATTGAAAAGACTTGCTTGTCACTGATGTTTGCAGTTAAAAAGCTGAGGCATTATTTGCAAGCTCATTCTGTTCGTTTGATTTCGCGAGCAGATCCCCTCAAATATCTCATGTCCAAGTCTGTGCTCAGTGGAAGATTAGCAAAATGGGCTCTTTTGCTACAAGAGTTCGATATTACTTATATTCCACAAAAGGCCGTTAAAGGGCAAGCACTTGCCGATTTCCTTGCAAACCATCCGATTCCAGATGATTGGGAATTCTCTGAAGATCTCCCAGATGAAGATGTTCTTTTCATCGAAATTCCCAGGCCATGGAAACTATTTTTCGATGGGGCTGCCCGTCAAGATGGAGCTGGAGCAGGTGTTGTCTTTGTCACTTCAGAAGGAGATGTATTGCCTTATGCATTTACTCTCACTGAAATTGTTCCAACAATGTAGCAGAATACCAAGCTCTGATCATTGGATTGGAAATGGCAGTGGATATGAAGATCACTCAACTTAAAGTGTTTGGGGATTCCAAATTGGTCATCAACCAACTTCTTTCACTTTATGAAGTTAAGAAGCCTGACCTCTTACCATATGTCGACTATGCGAAGAAAATTTTGGAATGGTTTGACAATGTAAGCTTGGAACATGTACCAAGAAGAGAGAACAAGCAAGCAGATTCTCTTGCTAATCTAGCATCAGCTCTCGCCATGCCAAGTGTAGAAGTAAAAGTCCCTCTTTGCAAACGATGGATTTTACCTCCAGTTGATTTTAAAGATGACAACCAGGAATCCAATGTTGTTTCAGTTTGCGAAGTTGAAAAAGAAGATTGGAGACAACCGTTGATTGATTATTTAGAGCATGGGAGGCTACCCAATGATCCAAGGCATAAAACAGAAGTGAGACGTCGAGCTCCTCGATTTATTTACTTCAAGGGTACGCTCTATCGCCGCTCTTTTGATGGTGTCTTCCTTCGATGTTTAGGAGAAGATGAAGTATCCAAAACCTTACAAGAAGCTCATTCAGGAATATGTGGTGCACATCAGTCTGGAGCTAAATTGCACTTTCAAATTAAAAGAATGGGATACTACTGGCCAACAATGGTAAAGGATAGCATGGACTACTCCAAGAAATGTCAAGCTTGTCAGTTTCATGCAAACTTCATCCATCAACCTCCTGAACCATTACATCCGACAGTCACATCTTGGCCGTTCGATGCTTGGGGACTTGATTTGGTAGGACCATTACCTAAGAGTTCACTAGGGCATATGTATATACTTGCCGCTACAGATTACTTTTCAAAGTGGGCAGAAGTGGCACCTTACAGGGAAGCCAAAAAAGAAACTGTTGCAACTTTTATCAGGACAAACATCATTTATCGGTATGGCGTACCTTGTCACATCATAACTGATAACGGGAAGCAGTTTGACATGAGCAAGTTATGTGCACAGTTTGACTTCAAGCAGTACAAGTCTTCAATGTACCATGCTCCAGCAAACGGATTAGCAGAAGCTTTTAACAAGACTTTGTGCAATCTTCTCAAGAAAGTTGTTAACCGTTCAAAGAAAGATTGGCATGAAAGGATAGGAGAAGCTCTGTGGGCTTATCGAACTACATATCGCACACCAACTCAAGCCACTCTATATGCACTTGTTTATGGTGTAGAAGCAGTTCTACCACTTGAGCGACAAATTCCGTCATTAAGGATTGCAATCCAGGAAGATCTTTCTAGTGAAGACAATGTACGCTTACGTTTGGAAGAATTAGAAGCACTGGATGAGAAAAGGTTGGAAGCCCAACAACGCTTGGAGTGCTATCAAGCTCGACTATCCAAAGCTTTTAATAAGAAAGTCAAGCAGCGATCTTTCCAAGTTGGAGATTTAGTCCTTGCTGTAAGAAGACCCATAAATACTTCACATCGTATTGGCAACAAGTTCCTTTCAAAATGGGATGGACCATACGTTGTTCGAGAAGTTTATACCAATGGTGCATACAAGATCGTTGATCAAGATGGTGTCAAAGTTGGACCGATCAATGGAAAGTTTTTGAAGCGTTACTATGCTTAAAGAAGATGTTGCTCCTAAGCACGAGTTTAAACTGCACATTAAAAAAAAAAAAAAAAAAAAAAAAAAAAAAAAAAGCCCGCTATGTTGAAAATCCTTTCTAGGACAACTTAGGCAAAAGTTAGGGCACAAAAAAAATGATGAACTACGTTATGACTTGATCCTTCAAATTCGAGGGTACGTAGGCAGCTTGGTTTCATTGCCAAGTTCAGTCCAAACAAAAAAAAAAAAAAAAAAATTGATTCAAATATTATCTTTTATTCACTTGAAAGTATCATGATAATTCTCCATTCAAATTTCATGATTCAAATTATTTTTCAAGTAAAACAAATCTTTTGCAAATTAAAGATCTTTGAGAATTTAATTTGTAGTCCATACATGATGCAAAAATGCTTCAGAAAGTGCAAAAGAAAGATGATATATGGAGAAAAAAAGAAATTTAACTTCATTTCAAACTTGAAAAGAACTTACAATAAAAAATAAAAAAAAAACTAGCAAGCCTAAGAACTAATATAAATTTCAAAAAAAAAAAGTTACATCAAAAGGGATTCAGGGCTTCCATTTGAAATTCTTCAAGTCGTCTCGAGAGGCTTCCAACATATTTCGCAACAAATCTAAGTTCTTGGCTTCATCCTCAGTAAGGGTAGTAATAGACTCAACAGAATTCATCTCTTCACGAATCTTGGAGGTGTCGGTTCTTCTTCTTTTCAGTTCATCTTCAGTTTCTTGGAGCGAAGACTCAAGTCTATGTTTTTTGCGTTGCAAAGTAATGAACTCATGCTCTATATCTGCCAAGTTCGACTGCAGGGTGTTAAGGTTCTCAACAGTCTTATGTTCAAGTAACATTGAATCTTTAAGTCGAATTTCAAGTGCTTGAAGTCTTTCAATTCTATCCTTGGATGAAGAAATGGAAGATTCAAGCTCATTAAACTTTTGGACTTGTGTCAAGTAGTCTTCCACCATGCCTTTCAATAAGGATGAATCAACGGACTTGATTGCTTCTATTACATCAAAGATCTTGTGAACATCACCACTAAGTGAAGAAACTCGATCAAAAGAAGCGCGAATAATCCTTGGTTGAATGCTTTCCCACAAAATAGTTGCAAGCTTCAACTGACTATCGGATATCACTTTTTCAGCACTAAACTTAGAAAATTCTGGAAGGGCGAGATGACTAGCTTCAACAAGAGGGCCTGTGGAAGTCTTCACTATAGGGGAAGTATTATTAACAATCACATTAGGGCAAGCATCTTCTTGGTTGGAAACGGTGCTTGAAACATTATTTCTGATCTTAGCTGCAAGTTTGTTGAACTCATGCGAACTAGAAACTGAAGCTTCACTTTTGGCGGGGGATATATCACCTTGAAAGGATTTCCTTGGCCTGGTTCGCTTCCAATGTCTTTCATGATCACTCTCATCAATTGAATCTTCAACGATCGCATTATGCTTCCCTTCGATGACTTTCGGTAAAACCCTTTGTCCTTCATCAACTAACGACACTGATCGAGGAATTTCTTGTGAAGTCTTCACATGCTCCTCTGTTAAATCTATGGTGGACGAGACTTTGGCTTTATTGGATTTGTCTTGCGAAATCTCTAAAGACTTTTTCTTAACATCCTTTGGAGGTTTTCTTCTCTTCGATGGTGATGTACGGATGCTCGAAATCAAAATATCAATAGAATGCTCAAGATATGGCTCATGAACTTTCGACCACCATTCTATGTATCTTGCGGTTGCATGATCATTAGGATTTAGAGAACGAGCTGGAGAGATCAATCTGGACTTTGTATGAGAACGAGTGCAAATTCTCCAAAACCTACATAAATCATCCACAGATCCAGAACGAATATCTTCCTTAAGAGCTCCGGGAATATCCTGACAAAACCCAAATTGTCTCCCAAATCGATGAGGACTGTAAGGTTCCACAATGATGGCTTGGTTACATCGGGCAGGCAAATAGCTCGAACGAACATTAACAAGGTAGCCATGATTGATCTTACTAAGAGCGTCATCATCAACAATCACTTCATCTCTATTCCTGGGATATAAGTTAGCATTCCACACTATGCCACTATGAATTAACTTGCGGGCGTCATAATCCTCAAAGTATTTGGCTCCACCTTCTCCCGAAAACTTGCTCATCAAAGGCCCATATACATCATCTGGATTTTGAAAGTGAGTCCGGAAGTAATAACTTAGCCACCCATAAATATAGTGAATTGGAAAACACGCATCTGAAGAGCCCGCTTGAGCAGAAAGTGTAATTCGGTTTAGTCCATGGTAAATATTGGCTAACACCGGGACCGCGAGATTAACAGTTCTCCCAATCGCCATCAGGCTGGCTATCTTAAATGTCTCTGGCCGAACAAATTCTGAATCTTTACTTGGAAAAACGAAAACACAAATCCAACAAGAAATGAAGGCAGCTAAATAAGTGTCTGTTGTTAAACTGTCTTTGATTCCAAGTGCAGTGAATGCTCCATCTCCTGCCATTCCCCGACCTTGGTATTTTCGAAGAATCCCAGTAGGGTTATGTGTAGCTTTTGGGCGAACAAGCTTCTTTTCTTTTCGAGCAGGTGGTTTGGTGTAACGCAATTTCCCTTGAAACCAAAAATTGATCCAATCCTCAATAGACACCTTATCTTCCTTGCCTTGCTTCAAAAGATGGAATGCAGCAAATAGATATTCACAACATCTCGGGATGAATCTTCCCTTGTTATCAAAGCCAGTCAATTCGGCAGCACAAGGAATGACTTCATCATAAAATATGCCGTGAATAGGTAAACCGCCTAGCCTATGCAAATCCCATAAGGAGATGGAAGCTTCCCCAGTAGCAATGTGGAGAGTGTTGGTAGCCGGGCACCAAGCTTCACAAAAAGCGCGAATGACGTCCTTGTTGTGATCATAAGTGTATAATGATGCATAAACAGCATCATATATACTAACAGTCGTTACATTTTTGTTGAAGTGGTACAACACATCTTCAGCCCATTCCCAGTACTTTGGTATGTAACCAAACTCTCCAAAAATCTTGAAGGAAAATCCCCAATATGACCTTTCGGAAATGATACGGCTTCCCAACGTGTCAAACTTCTCATGATTAGAAGTATTGACGTGAAGATTAGATTGAAGAGATCTCGCCTTTGGAGAAGATTGTGAAGTTGGAGAAAGTTCTATCGACCAATCTTCTAGAGTGGCAGGAAAATCAAATAATTTCCAAACGGATTTATATCTACCCGATATGGGCTTGTTGATGAAGAGATATAATCCTTCTTTTATGTCTTCGTCTTCCTTGGAAAGAATCACAAGATAATCTTTGTGATCTTTGAAGTACACCATGTTGATTCTACAAAAACAAAACAAACAAACAAAAAATGTCAAAAAAATAATAATAATAATAAATAAAAAAAAAAGTCTTGGAAGAAAAGTCGCGCATGAAGAAGAATGAAAATATGTAATGCATGAGATTTGTTTATGGCAAAGTGAAACATGCAAGGCAAACGTGTCAACATGCATGTAATGAACAATTAACCAAAATCATGCATAAAAGAATATTATGCATGGCTTAGAAATAAATGCAAGATTATGGTGCAAGGTGTCAATTGCATGGGAATCTAATGCATGTTGCGTCATTATTTAATGCCAATATTCAAGAGATATATGAACTATGGATTAATGCCAATATTCAAGAGATATTCAACATGAGGGACCCACGGCTGGTATGTTGTCAAAAGCCAAGATTATTGCCAAGGCTTATATTGTCTTACATGGGAGCTGGCAATATCAATCCCAATAAAGCGTTAGACCCTGGACTCGTATACGATGCTACAGTTCAAGATTACGTGAATCTTCTTTGTGGGCTAAACTTCACAGCACAACAAATTAAAACCATTACAAGATCATCCTCAAACTGTTCCAACCCGTCTCTAGATCTTAATTACCCTTCTTTTATTGCTTATTTCAACGACATGGGGCAGCAGCAATGTTCTGGCAATAGCACTTGGAAACACTGTTTATTTGTGGGATGCTTCAGATAGTTCTACCTCAGAACTTGTTACTGTTGATGATGACAATGGCCCAGTAACAAGTGTGAATTGGGCTCCTGATGGTCGCCATATTGCCATTGGCTTGAACAATTCTGAAGTACAGTTATGGGATTCTGCTTCCAAACGACAGCTGCGTACTCTGAAAGGTTGTCACAGATCAAGAGTGGGTTCAATGGTTTGGAACAACCACATTCTTACAACAGGAGGAATGGATGGTATGATAGTTAACAATGATGTAAGAATTAGATCCCATGTGGTTGAAACCTATAGAGGACACCAGCAAGAGGTTTGTGGGCTGAAATGGTCAGCTTCTGGACAACAACTAGCGAGTGGAGGCAATGATAATCTTGTTCACATATGGGACAGGTCCATGGCATCTTCAAATTCACCAACACAATGGCTACACAGGTTGGAGGATCATACTTCAGCTGTCAAAGCCCTAGCCTGGTGCCCTTTCCAGAGCAATTTGCTGGTCTCTGGTGGAGGTGGAGGTGATCGAACCATAAAATTTTGGAACACACATACAGGTGCATGCTTGAATTCAGTGGATACTGGCTCTCAGGTTTGCGCTTTGCTGTGGAACAAGAATGAGAGGGAGCTTCTGAGCTCTCATGGATTTACTCAGAATCAATTAATTCTTTGGAAATATCCATCAATGGTGAAGATGGCAGAGCTAACTGGTCATACATCTAGAGTACTTTACATGGCTCAAAGCCCAGATGGTTGCACAGTGGCTTCAGCTGCAGGGGATGAGACACTAAGATTCTGGAATGTTTTTGGTGTCCCAGAAGTGGCTAAACCTGCTCCAAAAGTGAACCCAGAGCCATTTTCTCACTTGAACCGTATCTGGTGATAAAGAAAAAGACTAGGAGGTGGTGGGCTCTGCCTTATTGGTTCATGTTTTGTTTTGGGCAGGTGATGGAGGGGGATGTTAGTTACTATCAAAGATTCACTTCATCCGGAGCAATTGTCAGCATTTGTTGAGGGAAACAGTGGGTGGATGCTTTTTTTTGTAAACTTTTTGAGAGCGTTGGATCTCCTAACTTGTATATTATTTCAACTTCATAGTGAAATTGTTTCCTCACCTTCAACAAAAAACAAAAAAAAAAAAAAAAAAAAAAAAAAAAGAATCGTAACTCACCCAACGCACGGATGTTATGTCAAAGCCGAGACAGCTTGATCAAGTTCCTCGTCAAAGTGCTGTAAATCAAGCACCTCGTGCTTAAAGGCTCTCCAAGTTTCAGATGATTTTTTTTGGTTAATCTGCATATTGACACCTTTTGTTAAGCTATGAATTGCTGAGAATACACACCAGTTAAAAAAAAAAAGAGAAGAAAAAGAAAACACCTGTTAAGCTCTCCAACGTAGCAACCTTTGACAATTAATTTGATATGCAAATTAGCTTGAGAAGGCCTTGCTTTTATAGGGGAAATAATTCAAGTCCCATGTGGTCAAGGAATAGAACTTCTAATTGCATTAGAATTTCTTTAAGACTGGATGATATCAAGCATGGGAGAAGTCTTTGCCAATTAAGAGTCCTACTCTTAGTTGATTAAGAGATGTTCATATCAAGTAAAATTGCAAAATAATTCTAATTGGAATATAAGTATTTGGATTCGAAAAGAACTGATTCTTAAAGTCAGGAGGTTTGTGTTTTGGCTTCTTAGAAAATCAAATTCTAGTTGGATAACAACATCATAAGCCGGCTAGGATATAATAATACTACTGCCATCTACATCTTGTTCCAGGTCAACCACTTCTCTAGCAAGGACAAACTTTATACAACAACGATAACAAGCACAAGGAGCTTTAGCATGTTTAGCACTACCAAACTTGCAGACTTGATAACAAAAACCTAAGACAAAAGTAATCTCTGTGTGCATGGCCACATATGACATATGTACAAAAAGCATGCCGTTATCAAACTTACTTGGCTCGCTCTAGTGCCGACGATATGACAAATTTTTGTGGCTTAAATCCCACGTGGGCCAATATTAGTCCATATTTACTTTACGTAGGTCAATGTTGGTCCAATATCCATTTTTGTTAAATCATTTAGGGTGGGCTAATCTTCTATTCATGGTCCATTTTGATGCATAGGAAATTATATTTGCTAAATCAAATTTTTTGTCTCATATACAAAATTATATGAGGATAATTAATTGGTGTAAATAAATTCTAACATCAAAAGCAAATTAAATTTCAAGACTTGTCCACTTGCTACACTAAAAAAAAAAAAAATTTTGTGTACGTAACCAAGTCTTGAGGGGGCATTTGTAGAAGGAGAAAATTTGTAACCAATTACAAATAGCCACATGTCAATTGGAATTTCTTTAATTAAGAAATTTTCAATTAAATTATACATTACCATGTGAAATTGATAATATCATATTATAATTAATTATTTTATAATTAATTAAATATGTACACATGGTTTGACCAATCAAATTGCAAGGATTCATGGGTTATCCAATCAAATTTCACCCATATGTCATAATTATTTTACCTCTAATTAAATTAAATTAATTAAGAGATAAATAATAAATTTTTATCTCTAATTAAATTAAATTAATTAAGAGATAAATAATAAATTTTTATCTCTAATTAAATTAAATTAATTAAGAGATAAATAATAAAGTTTTATCTCTAATTAATTAAATTAAATTAATTAAGAGATAAATAAATATTTTATCTCTAATTTAATTAATTAATTAAGTGATAAAAATAAATATTTTATCTCTAATTTAATTAATTAATTAAGAGATAAATAAATATTTTATCTCTAATTTAATTAATTAATTAAGTGATAAAAAATAAATATTTTATCTCTAATTTAATTAATTAATTAAGTGATAAAAAATAAATATTTTGATCTCTAATTAAATTAAATTAATTAAGAGATAAATAAGAAGATATTATCTCTAATTAAATTAAATTAATTAAGAGATAAATAAGGAGGTTAAGTTCTTTTAAAACTCTCTTTCACCTGGCTAGCTACCACTATAAATAGAGACCTCCCCTTAACACAAATTCACAACTCAGAAAGCCTGAAGAGAAGAAGATTTTGAAGAGCCAAATCCTCTCAAAATTCTTAAGAAGAAATTAGAGAAATTCTAAGAACGCGGTGCTTGTTCTTGAGAATTCTCTAAGAAGCTGCTCTCCGATCTTGTTCATCAAAGGAAAGGAGATAATTCCTGTTTTTTCAAGACCAAGTCTAGAAGACCCTTGAAGCAGATCTCACCGATTCAAGATCAAGTCGTGAAGACCCTTGGATCAAAGTTTTACTGAAGAAAAGAATCAAAGGATTTCTTTCTTTAAGAATATTCAGAGATTGTAACCTCAAAGTTTGATTAATAAAATTATTATTTGACTCCAAATTTTCCTTGTCATATTTCCGACATAAAATTTGTGTGTACACTTGGGTGTCCTGTTTTAGGGTGCCTTTACATGTTTGGAACTACGCAACTTTCAAGAACATAGCGACAATTTGGGGAGAATTTCTTTACATGGATAGCAAAACGTTAAATTTTCAAGACTTCAGGAGAGGTGCTATGCTTATTCTGACCGAAAATGTTGATTGTATAGATGAGGTTATTACTTTGCAATGTGGTGAGGTTATATTTAATATTCGGGTCACTGAGATTGGGGAGGAGATGATATCCGTATCCCATTACTGTGGCAAAAATTCCCAGTCTAAGGAGATTGATAATACTGTAAACTCTTTTTCGTCAGAGGATGAAAATCATGGTGGAGAAGATAAGGATTGTGTACTGGGTTTTTCCATGGAAGTTGAACAGTTTGAAGAAGATGAAAGAAAGAACAGGGAAAAAGGTGAAGTTATGGCCACTATAGACGAGGTTATGGGAGATACCGAGGTGGCTTGCATGCCATGTGATATTAATATTGAAAGGCTCGAAGATAAAAATGTTGAAAACGAGGTTCATGCGGATAATGAAAGGAGTATTCAAATGACCTCTAATAATTACAATGTTGATGGAAATGATGAGTTGAATGGTGAGGGCATGGTGGGTTTGAACCCGTGGATGATGTGGGTGTTGAATATGGCTCAAAGTCATCAAAGGAGGCTTACCACCTACCAAGGAAGCTTCCACCAAAGCCACCAACCAAAGCCACTAGCTATGTGTTCCCACCATAATAGTTAGTGGATGGTGGCTACTTTGTTTGCCACTAGCTATGTGTTCCCACCATAATAGTTGGTGGATGGTGGCTACTTTGTTTGCCACTAACTATGTGTTCACACCATGGATGGTGCCTATAAAAGGCCATGTAGAGTGAGAGAGAAAAATGTGTGAGTGAGAGTTTAAGAGTTAAGCAAATTCTCTAAGTCTATTAGAGTTTTCTGGTATTGTTGAGTTGTGAGTTCAGTGCTAGCATAGCACCTTGAATTCTGTATATGTTTGTACTCCATCTCCATTAATACAAAGCTTCAAGCTCCTCCTCCCGTGGATGTAAGCACACTTGCTGAACCACATAAAATATCTGTGTTTCTTTTGTGTGTTTTTTTCGGTTTTTAGTAATCTCGATTTAGTTCCGCACAACAAATTGGTATCAGAGCCAACTTTTACGTAAAACCGAGTTTGTACGATTCTGTCCGTTTTTCAAAAGTGCTCCAATTTGTGTTTTGAAAATACCAGATTGAAGAGGTCGTTGAGAGGAGTGCAGCAGAATCAACCGGAGCACCAGAAGCCGCCGCACGCGCCCATACGCGCCGCCAGAAGAACCGCGAGTGGTCCTCACTCGCCCACGCGCCGCACGCGCCTCCAGAGGTTGAAGACACGTGAAGCCCACGCGCCCCACGCGCCGCACGCGCCATCCAGAGGTTGAAGACGCGTGAAGCCCACGCGCCCCACGCGCCGGTGACCACCAGTCTGCACGCGCCCCACGCGCCGCCACACGCGCCGCCGTACGCGCCGCCACGCGCCGCCGCAGCTCCGACCAATTTTTTCGGGTCATTTTTTGAGCCGTTTCAGAACACTATTCCGAGACTTTTCTGAGCCGGTTGAGCTAAACCGAGTCCATTCCCAGCCACCTGCAGTAGAATATTCGCAGAATATTCACCGTGTGTCCAAAATTTACACAGTTGGACCCGTTCTTGGCTATTTCGACTATTCCGGACTCAACCGCGGCATCCGTTTTTCCATACAGGTACCGGAAAAACTCTGAGTTGGTAATTTTGTTTTATTACCATGGCAAAATCATTAGAGACAACTGAAACAACCAGCAGCGCACCATCAAGTTCTTACGCCAGAAAGAACTCGATGACCACTGCAAAGTTCGAGGTGGAGAAATTTGATGGCACCAACAACTTTGGCATGTGGCAGTGCGAAGTTCAGGATCTGTTATTCCGAGAGGGGTCATATATCGCTCTGGAAGACAGGCCTAGAGATATTCCGGAAGATGACTGGAAGTTTGTCAACCGTCAGGCTTGTGGCACAATCCGGTTATGCCTAGCCAAGGACCATAAGTACTTTGTCATGAGAGAGAATAATGCAAAAACTCTCTGGAAACAACTCGAGGACAAGTACATGACAAAGAGCATGGAGAACAGACTCTATCTGAAGAAAAAGCTGTTCCGCTTCCAGTATAAGCAAGGTATCACCATGCAGGAGCATCTAGTAAGTTTTAACAAAATCCTCGCTGATCTTGAAAATCTAGATGCAAATATCTCTGATGAAGATAAGGCTCTTACTCCGTTAAATTCCTTGCCTGATAGCTATGATCATTTAACCACTACACTGTTATATGGTAAAAATGAGATAGAATATGTTAATGTTAGTAATGCTCTGGTGAATAATGAGTATCGAAAAAAGGATCAGCATGATCACCAGAATACTGCACCAGAAGCTTTAACTGTGTACAGAGGCAGGACGAACAACCGAGGAGCCGGAGAAAACAAGCGAGGTAAATCCCGTTCAAAGAGGGGATCATCAAAAACACGACTCTCAAGGGACGAGTGTGCCTATTGCCATGAGAAAGGGCACTGGAGGAAAAACTGTCCTAACATGAAGAAGTCGACTGTGAATGTAGCTCAAGAATCTGAGGGAGAGGAAGACTCTGCATTTACGATTTCCACAACAACACACTCTTCAAATCGATGGATTCTGGATTCTGGATGTTCCTACCACATGTGTCCGAACCGAGAGTGGTTCTCAAACTTCAAGGAGTTTGATGGAGGGATTGTCCTTATGGGCAATGACAATACTTGTCACACTAGAGGTATTGGAACGATCCGACTAAAAATGCATGACGGTACAATCAGACAACTTACAGATGTAAGGTATGTTCCTGATCTTAAGAAGAACCTCGTATCACTGGGGGTCTTAGACTCAAATGGTTACAAGATGACCATTCAGAATGGAGTCCTGAAGGTTGTACGTGGAGCATTCTTAGCAATGAAGGGTTCTATGAAGGGAAATCTGTATCTCCTTGATGGAGAAACTGTGACCGGCAGAGCAGCAGTCTCCCACAACAATGGAGGCGTTGAATCTGACACTTCTCGACTTTGGCACATGCGCTTAGGGCATGTTGGAGAGAAGGCCTTGCAAAACCTGATAAAGCAAGGTGTACTGAAGAATGCCAAAACTGGAAAACTTGATTTCTGTGAGCATTGCGTCCTAGGCAAGCAAACAAGAGTCAAGTTTGGCACTGCAATTCATCGTACGAGAGCAACATTGGACTACATTCACACTGATGTCTGGGGGCCTTCCAAAAATGCTTCATTGGGAGGTAAACACTATTTTGTGACCTTTATTGATGATTACTCTAGATATGTCTGGGTTTATACTATGAAGCACAAAGATGAAGTTCTAGATATCTTCGTAAAATGGAAGAAGATGATCGAAACCCAGAGCGGGAGAAAGCTCAAGAGACTAAGATCTGACAACAGTGGAGAATACAAGTCAGATCCACTGAAGGAAATCTGTCAGAATGATGGGATAATCCGACACTTCACAGTTCCTGGCACTCCCCAGCAGAATGGAGTTGCAGAAAGGATGAAACGAACTTTGGTTGATAAAGTTCGCTGCATGTTATCCCAGTCGGGCTTGAGCAAAGCATTTTGGGCGGAGGCTTTATTGTACGCCTCCCACATTATCAACAGACTACCCTCCACTGCAATTGATGGGAAAACTCCCATAGAGGTGTGGTCCGGACATTCTGCCACTGATTATGATCGGCTTCGTATTTTCGGATGCCCAACATATTTTCACGTAAGTGAATCAAAACTGGATCCTAGAGCCAAGAAAGCTGTCTTCTTGGGCTTTAGTGAAGGAGTAAAGGCATTCCGACTGTGGAACCCTGAGTCAAAGAAAGTCATCGTAAGTCGAGATGTTACCTTTGACGAATCTGTAATGCTAAAACTGTCAACTCCAGAGAATGAGAACCATGATTCTCTAAAGCAGGTGGAGTTTGAATCTGAAGATGCTGGTCAAAATTTCGATGGATCTGAACCAGAATCTGATGACACCTTAACTGAAGTGGAGGAGTCATCACCGGAAATCTTTCAGCAACCTGAATCTATTGCCACCAGCAGACCGAAAAGACATATTCGGAAACCTGCTCGGTACACAGACATGGTGGCATTCGCCCTTCCAGTAATTGATGATGATGTCCCGATCAATTACAAAGAAGCTGTAAACAGCCCAGAGCATGCCCAGTGGAAGGAGGCGATGGATGAAGAGATGACATCACTTCATCAGAATCAGACTTGGAAGTTGGTTCCACTTCCAACACTCAAAAGAACAATTGGGTGCAAATGGGTCTTTGCCAAAAAGGAGGGTGCTACTGGCAAAGACAGCATCAGATACAAAGCCAGACTGGTAGCCAAAGGTTACGCTCAAAAAGAAGGAATAGACTACAATGAGGTATTTTCACCTGTTGTTAAGCATGCATCTATTCGGATATTATTGGCTTTAGTAGCACAGTATGACCTAGAGTTAGTTCAACTTGATGTAAAAACTGCATTCCTCCATGGTTCCTTAGAGGAGGAAATTTATATGACTCAACCAGATGGTTTTAGAGTCCCCGGTCGTGAAGATTGGGCATGTAAGTTGAACAGGTCTCTATACGGTCTGAAGCAGTCACCGCGACAGTGGTACAAGCGGTTTGACACCTTTATGTTGGATCAGAAGTACACACGCAGTCAATTTGATCACTGTGTTTATTTCCGGAAACTCCAAAATGAATCATTTATCTACTTGCTTTTATATGTTGATGATATGCTAATCGCATCTATAAGCAAGGTGGAGATCGACAGGCTGAAGGCTCAACTGAGCTCAGAGTTCGAGATGAAGGATCTTGGAGAAGCCAAGAAAATTCTTGGGATGGAAATCAGCAGAGATAGAAAAAATGGTGTGATCAATTTAACCCAGGCTCAGTATCTGAGCAAAGTACTTCAGAGATTTGGCATTAATGATAAGACCAAATCTGTAAGTACTCCTTTGGCGGCACATTTCAAACTCAGTGCATTGATGTCACCAAGTACAGATGGTGAGAAGAGACAGATGGATCATGTTCCATATGCCAATGCAGTAGGTGCCCTAATGTATGCAATGGTGTGTACGAGACCTGATATTTCACATGCTGTCAGTATGGTAAGCCGGTACATGCATAATCCTGGTAAAGGCCATTGGCAAGCTGTGAAATGGATTCTACGGTACATTCATGGTACTGTGGAAACAGGCTTAAAATTCGAGAGAAGTAAAACTATTGGCAAGCATCTTGTCGGATATGTGGATTCAGACTATGCTGGAGATCTTGATAAGCGTCGTTCAACTATTGGTTATGTGTTCACCATAACAGGAGGACCAGTAAGTTGGAGATCAACTTTACAGTCAACGGTAGCTCTGTCTACAACAGAAGCAGAGTACATGGCTGTAACGGAAGCTTTCAAGGAAGCAATTTGGCTTCAAGGATTGATTGATGATTTCGGGATAGCACAGGAAAAGGTAGATGTTTTCTGCGATAGTCAGAGTGCCATTTGCCTAGCTAAGAACCAAGTTCATCACAGTCGGACCAAGCATATTGATGTTCGCTACCACTTTATCCGAGAAATAGTAGATGAAGGAAACATTCTACTACAGAAGATCGGGACTGCAGATAATCCCGCAGATATGCTAACCAAAATAGTTTCTGGGATCAAGTTTCAACATTGTTTGGACTTGATCAATGTCTCTCGAGTTTAAAGCATCTGAAGGAGGAATGGAGGAAGCTCTGATCAGTGAATTCTCTCTGTGGATTCTCGCCAAGGTGGAGATTGTTGAATATGGCTCAAAGTCATCAAAGGAGGCTTACCACCTACCAAGGAAACTTCCACCAAAGCCACCAACCAAAGCCACTAGCTATGTGTTCCCACCATAATAGTTGGTGGATGGTGGCTACTTTGTTTGCCACTAGCTATGTGTTCCCACCATAATAGTTGGTGGATGGTGGCTACTTTGTTTGCCACTAACTATGTGTTCACACCATGGATGGTGCCTATAAAAGGCCATGTAGAGTGAGAGAAAAATGTGTGAGTGAGAGTTTAAGAGTTAAGCAAATTCTCTAAGTCTATTAGAGTTTTTTGGTATTGTTGAGTTGTGAGTTCAGTGCTAGCATAGCACCTTGAATTCTGTATATGTTTGTACTCCATCTCCATTAATACAAAGCTTCAAGCTCCTCCTCCCGTGGATGTAAGCACACTTGCTGAACCACGTAAAATATCTGTGTTTCTTTTGTGTGTTTTTTTCGGTTTTTAGTAATCTCGATTTAGTTCCGCACAACAGTGGGTAATAAAGATGGTTGTTTAGAGTCATGGGTAGATTTGTCCATGGATAGAATCAGACGGATTCGGATCGGATTTTATAAGATATTAGTGTATTTTGTGTATGTTCAAGTCCGATTTGATTCAAAATATAGATAAATTTTTTTGACTAAACCCGATCCTAATTGTTAAAGAAATATTCAGACCCGACCAGGCCCGCCCATATTAAAAAAAAAAATTAATGAACAATTTAAAAGTTTAGTTAATAATTACCTCATCCATCGAGAGAAGAGAGAGGAGACGAGAATGAAGAAATATTCTGCTCAATTGAAACTTTCTACTGATATATAAACAACTGAAACTTTCCAATTATGCTGATAATACTTGGGTGATTTTTCAGTCCAAACTTTGGCTCTCTCTAGACTCACTTGCCTATATTTTTTTCATTTTCGCCTCTATTTTCGATTCAAACATCGCTTCAAATCCCTAAACAAACAGCTTTAAATCTCTAAATCAAAATGAAAATCACAATCTTGCTTTTTTTTTTTTTTTTTTTTTAAAGTAAATCAGATTTGTGAAGTGAAGCATCCAAAGAAAAAAAAACATTTTGTGATTGAAAAGGGGAAAGAAAAGAGAATCTGAGTTACGGAGAAAGAAAACGAGTTGATTATGTAAAAAAGAGGAACATAAAACGGTTTTTTTTTCTTTATAAGATAAATTATAAATATTATTATAAAATATAAATATTAAATAATTATATATTATTTAGGTCGGACCCGAACCTAAAATTTTATGTCCAAAGTTCTGCTCGTTTAGAAAATAAGCTTATTATTTATCCAAATCTATTTTTAGAGCTTAAAATTTTTGTTTAAATTCTCTTTAAATATCGAACGATCTTTCGTATTTGGACGGATAACTCGACCTTAAACAGACCTAATAAGCGTGATGACTAATGGGTTGGTGAATTTCTTTGGGGGAAAAGGATGGGCCCAGGTTTGTCGGATAACCCTCGGATAAGCCTAGTAAAACAACAAAACACAAAAGCTTAGAGGAATTAGAGAAGACTTTATTTGATGAGGCTGCCAAAAAGAAAAGTAAACTCAGGAAGAAAAAAGGAAGCAAAACCAGTTGGTGGGCAAGAAGAAAAAATACAAGATTGTAAATGAGTCTTTGTCGGACAGATATTTTCGTAACATGAAGAGACTAATTTGTGCTGATGAAGCAAAATCTACTTGGGAACAAATGGAGATGAGAATGATGTCCTGGAAGATTTGAAGAGCTTGGAGAATAGGGATCGATAAGTTCAGTTCAGCGTGTTATTTTAGTGTGAAATAGTGTCTATATTTTATTTGGGTGTTATTGGATTCTTGTTTTTTTTTTTGTAAAATTCGGTTTTTTGGGAGTGGAGCTGTTATCTCCTTTAATTTTGTTGGGTTTGTTCTATTTACCCGAAATTGATGGTATGGTGAGTTGAAAGACATACGTGATTCTCAGTTCTTACAATGGGAGAGACAGTTTTTTATGAATTTGGCGTGTTCTCCTATTGATTCCTCGAAGATTTACCCTTTTTCTTGTGGGCTCGTAGCTTTGTCCAAGGATGTGTATCATGTCATGTAATTTGAGGGGTATGGGAAGCTTAATAAAGAAGGATTGGGTGAAGAAAATGATTGCTGAAGATATGATCGAGATGGTTCTTCTTCAAGAGACAAAATGAATCGGTCTCGGACTCGTTGATTTACTGGCTTTGGCCAGACGCAAATTGTGAGTGGGCATCTCTGGCAATCGGAAACTCTGGAGGGATATTGATGAAAGATGTTTGAACGTGAGTTAAAGCACTTACAGGAGATGAAGAGCTTGCTGATTAATGTGGTGATTATTGATTCAAGGTGTGATATACTGATTTGGGAAGCCGATTATAGGGGTAGCTTCTCGGTGAAAATATTATCTGACCAGTTGATTGCCTTGTGTTCCTGTACCTCTAGTTTTAGTTTTCCTCTTTTGTGGAAGACTTGGATTCCTTGATTGCCCTCGGTCGGCTTCCAACCAAATTATTTTTGATCAAAAGAGGAGTAGACATTCCTCAATCTCAAAGTTACTGCCCTTGGTGTATGACTGTCGTGGAGAGTGCACAACATATTTTTGTGAATTGTTCGTGGTTTCTGATGCCTTGGAACCAATTCTTTTACTGGTTGAACATTATGTGGTTACAACCTTGGTGTGGTAAAGTATTTATGATGTGTGGTTTGGACCCTCTTTTTTTCTGGTGTTTTGAAGTCTTGGTGGATTGTTTCCTGGACAGCTGCACTGTGGTCGATTTGGTTGGCAAGAAATAGAGCGTCTTTGAAGGAATTGTGTGGTCTTTGGATGAACTGTTCTTTAGTGTTAAATTCCGATCGTTTCACTGGGTGAAGGCCATTAATGTGGTTGCTTAATCTTTGATTCTATCTGGTGGTGCAACCTGAAAGCTTGTGTGCCTATGGTTCAACGACTGATTAAAAGACCTTTATCAGGGTGGTCTTTTCCAGATATGGGCTGTTTGAAGTTTAATGTTGATGGGTCAGCAAGGGGTAAACCAGGTTTTGCTGGTTGTGGAGGCGTTTTTCGCAATGAAAAGGGAAAGGTTCTTGCTTTATTTTAGGGACCTGTTGGGATACAGGATTCTAATGTAGCTGAGCTACTTTCCATTAAGACTGCATTGGAAGTGTTTTAACAAATTGAATGGTGTAATCATGCTGGTCTAAGTTTAGAATCCGTTTCTGTTATTGCGGTCAGTTGGTGTACTAAAGAGGACTTACGGCCATGGCAGCTTTGGGGCGCATTTTTGTCTGTAGGCTCATTAAAGAATAGAATCGGTATTTTTGAATGTTTTTCGTGAAGCAAATGCCATGGCTTATTCCTTTGCAAAAGAAGGGATGAATCGTTCAGAGATGTTCTTCGCTTGATGATATGTTACCTGTGTTTTTCGCTTCTTACTTTTAATATCATCAGGTATTGCCTTGTGATTCTCTAATTTGATGACTGCACTTGAATTTATGAGTCTTTGCATGTCTTGGTTCTATGAGATTGTTGAATATTCTGGTTAATCACGGGTTAATGTTCTGTATTGTGTATTCATACCAGAATTTGATGGGATTG
This sequence comes from Fremontodendron californicum, assembly GCA_030761205.1. Lineage (NCBI taxonomy): Eukaryota > Viridiplantae > Streptophyta > Magnoliopsida > Malvales > Malvaceae > Fremontodendron > Fremontodendron californicum. Next base: position 30,977,692 of record JAULJL010000005.1, read on the forward strand.
ATGGAATGATGTGAGGGAGTGTTATGGGGTTTTCAGTTTTGTTGCCACCTTTGTCTGGTGTGTTGAGATTGTACTTGTTGAGAGTTCACTCTCACTTTGTTTCATCCGTGGTACTTTTATCAATAAAATTGACTTAGCAAAAAAAAAAAAAAAACACAAGAATACACATTCATTTGCAATAACTATGATGGCTTGGTGGGTTCAAGGATAGGGTTTGTGTTTCGTTCTCTTCTTTCTGTTTTTTTTTTTTTTTTGGATAAAGCTCTTTCTATTATTTCAATCTTATATTTTTCTACCTCTTTTTCTCTTTTTTTATAGCTTTCTTGAGAAGTTTTCAAAAATTTTAAAGAATTTATATTTGATGCACTGATAGTGTATAAATTTATATATATACACCGTCAGTGAATTAAATGATGACATCTCATTAAAAATAAAATTATTTGTATTTATTTTAAAAATTTTTTAATGAAGTGGCATTATCTTGTTCACTGACAGTGTATTGATATATATACTGTCAATGCATCAAATACAAACTCTATTGCATGCTTTTGCTTATATTTTCAGATTTCTTAACTCTTACTGTGTGTTTGATTTGATATATAGTATAAGATATGAGGTTATAAATTTGTTAAAAAAAAAAAAAAAAATTCAAGTTCTGAATGTTGAACTCATTGAATCAATTTTTGTTAAGTAGTGCCAAATGAGTAATTCTGGTATCAAATTTATTTAGTTGCATGTAAGCTTTTACAGGATAATTGGTTGGTCACTCACTTTATTGATCACTCAATCAAGTACTGCATGTTTTTTTTATCATGAATCTTTCAAATAATTTTCAATCTTGACCTCCTAATTGCTGATAGAATTGGTGTTTCTTGCTTGGTCTCTAGTATGATTAATTTAAGCATTTTTTTTTATTTATTTTCCCTTGCATAATAACTAATAATAAGCCTGAGACGACTCAAGAAAGAGCATTTTATCTGACAATTCTTTTTACTACAATTATGCAATTAGTCCATCACAACTAAGTATTGTATAAGAGTTCACTTATAAATGTCAATTTTATATAATATTTTATAAACTTTGCATAATTCTTAATTTTGATTGATTAATTGTAGTACAATAATTATAGGTGATATGCTCCCTCAACAAAATGTAGGGGTGAGCAAAATTGATTCGATTCGAAAAAAATTTTAAATTTTAAATTAAATAATTCGAGTTATTCGAGTTTTCGGATCGATTCGACTAAATAATTCGAGTTATATAATTTAGCTCGAAATTGATTTATGCAACTCGAGTAAATCAAAAATCCGAATAAGATAACACTATACGACTTCGTTTTGGGGATTGAGTTTTACCCGACTTCAAACACCTCATTTCCCTTTTTCCTTACCTTTTCTCCTTTTTATAACCCTATGTCCCTATCTTCTTTTCGGTACATTTTTATAACCCTATTTTCACTTTCAACAATTAAAGAAAAACGTTTGAAGAAAAGGAATCTTTTGAAGACAAAGTTTGGTTTTTTGCTTTTTGAAGACACTGTTTGCCTTTTGAAGACTTGCTCTAAGAATTTTGACTTCTTATCGCCATACTAGTTTTTCTTTTTTCTTTGATTACGTGTTAGGATTTAGTTAGTATTCTTTAAAATAGTCAGGATTGAATATAACCGGGATCAATTTTGTTTTGCATTTTTTTTTTTTTTGGTAAAATATAAAGAAAAAGGGAGAAGGAAAAGAGCCTCCAAAGAATGTAGATTTGCCTGCCTCGGTTTTGTTCTCCTGTTTCTTGTCTGTTAATTTTTTTGAACGAATGTATTGCTCAATTATTTCGACTTGCAGACATTTCCGATATCCAAGATAGATAACTTGGTAATTGTTCTGGGGATTGAACTCTAAATCTGAACCACCGTTTGACAATTGGATGAAGATGCTCAATGAAGTAATGGTTCAGAAATGCTGGGTTTCAGTAGGTTGTTTGTTCTTTAGATTTGTTAGAATAATTGTTTCACTGAGATGATTGCCTTAGGCACTTAAATTTGGATTTTCAAATTTGTAATATACTTCTAAAGGAATTTTAGTATCATTTGCTTTAGCTTTACCAATCTCTAACATTGCCTTTTATCTTGATCTTATAGGTATTGGGATTTTGTTGAATGAGTCATTTTTAGCTAATTTATTTTAATTCGAATAAATTTATTCGACTCGATTCGAATTTTTTTAACTCGATTCGATTCGTTAAAATTTTAAATTAAGTTTGGTTGACAAAATAAGACTCGTCAACTCGACTAATCCGAATTTTTTTCACTCGATTCGACTCGATTCGATCGAACGCTTACCCCTAACAAAATGTGTCCTGTTACTTTGGTAGGATTCAAACCTAATATCACTTAAGTGGAAGTGATATAAATAATATTTTAAATAAAATTAATTAAATCAAACAAAACATATTTAAATATGAATAATTTATATAATATTATATGAATGACTATAAAAGTAAATAAATATATTTATTTATATATGGTATTGTATTATTTGCATTTATACATATTTATTTAAAACATTCACTACTAAACAAGAGAGTTTTGGGGACGATTTAAAGTAAACGTCCCTGGAAATATAAATATAATAGAAGTAAGGACGTCTTAAAGGATTGTCCCTAATTCTTGATACTATAAGTTTTAGGGACGAAGATAACTCACACTACAAAAAAAAAAGAAAGTATTTTAGCCACCAAAAAGAAAACTAATCACGTTATAAGTTATTTATTCGGTTTTTTTATTCAAATATAGCCCAAAAAAAAATTATATCCCAAAATATCGTTCATTTCAGATTAATTCCCAAAATCCGCTTCTTTTAATACTAGCTGGGAAATCGCCATCCCCATGGCGATTTCCCAGTGTAAAAAAACCCATTTTGGCAAAAAAAACCAAGGGAAATCGCCATGGGGGGTGGCGATTTCCCTTGATATTTTTTGCCAATTTTGCAAATTCCATGAAGGGAAATCGCCATGGGGGGTGGCGATTTCCCTTCATGTATTTTTTTTTTTACTTAAATTAAAAAACAAATTTTAAAATTATTTTTAAATTTGTAAGTTTTGTTTTTTAATTTTAAAAATTAAAAGAAAATTAAATTTTTTATTAAATTTAAATATGGTAAATTTTTTTTCTTATAAAAATTAAAAAAAGAAAATAATATTTCTTCTTAAATTTTCATATCAAAAATTTTATTTGTAAGTTTTGTTTTAATTTTAAAAATTTGTAAGTTTTGTTTTTTAATTTTAAAAATTATAAATTAAATTAAAATAATTTTTTTATAATTTAAAAACAAATTTTTGTAAATTTTGTTAATTGATTTGTATTAGATAAAAACAAAAAACAAAAAACAAAAAACAAAAAACAAAAAAAAAAAAACATGTAATTCATTTGTATTAGATAATCCAAATTACATGATAAGTTGACAAAAACATGTAATTCATTTATTGTTGATGCGAAGTCTCCCCCAATGTGCCAGATCGATGCGGACAATTTCGACGGTTATGACCTTCATTTCTGCATAATCCACAACGTATTGGTTGGCCTTTCTCCCTGAGGTCCATTTCATTACGAATACGACTTGGTTTTGGCCGACCATGTGGATTTCTCCGCATTTCTTGATTGGGACACACTTCTGGACCATCATATTGAGGCCAGTAACCTTCATTTCCAACAGCTTCGAACTCATGTCTATAAACATTCAATATAGTTTCCAGTCTATAGACTTTGTCCACATATTGCATGCAATCTACATGGACATGTGCACAGGCAGCAACTACATGTGAACAAGGGAACCTTTGTGCTTGAAACTTTCCACAATCACACCACATGTCATTAAGCTTGACTTTGTACTTCATTGCAGAAACACCCTCTTGTGGATCAACTAACTCTTCAACCAGAAAAGATTGATTTGCTCGCGTAAAATTACGAACAATGTGGGAGTTAGCTTTCCTGCGATTTTCTTGCATAGCATGTGTGACTGCTTCACAATATGTGTGCCCTCCCTCCATCATTGCAATTTGCTTGTTCCCCATCTTAACAAAAAGTGCAGCCAACCTATAATATGTTGATTGCACTAAAGCAGTAATGGGAAGATGACGCGTTCCCTTCAACACCGAATTGATAGATTCAGCTAGGTTGGTTGTCATATGGCCATAACGTCTTCCTTGATCATATGACTGCGCCCACTTCTCCTTGGGGATCCTATCAAGCCAATTAGCCGCCTCTGCATTTTCTCCACGAAGATTGTCATACATGAAATGAAAATTCGGTCGTCTCAACTCGTATCCTAATAAATTTTAAAACAAAAAACTTGTGAATTTCAGTATTATTTTATATACTAAACAAAATATAAGAGATAAAATAACTATGATTTGATTCCATACCCATGTTAACAATTTGTCGACGCAATTCCTTATTGTTAAACTTTTTCATAAAGTTCGCTGCAATGTGTCGAATGCAGTACACTGGATATGCATGTGGAGGATTCCATACACCATCGCGTCTAATCGCAGCTTTGATGGCTTCATGTCGATCAGACATCAAGCAAATGCCAGGCTGTTTTGTCACGTGTCTACGCAAGTTACTGAGAAAGAATGACCAAGCCTCTGTTGTCTCACCCTCCACAATGGCAAAGGCAATTGGCAGTATGTTTTGGTTGCCATCTTGTGCAATAGCTAACAATAATGTGCCTTTGTATTTTCCATATAAGAAAGTACCGTCTATTTGCACAATAGGTTTACAATACGGATACCCTTCAATGCACGACTTAAAAGTCCAAAATAGTCGATGGAATATTCTCTTACCCTGGACCAGTCGATCACCGTGATATGCAGGTACCGTTTGCAATTCCACAATTGTACCAGGCACGAAATGTTGCATTGCACCTAACCATTTAGGTAGCTCATTGTATGATCTTTCCCAATCGCCAAATACTCGAACAATTGCCTTTTGCTTTGCTTTCCATATTTTCTTGTAGGAGGTGATGTATCCATACCGGATTCGCATCTCAGTGATCAAAACTGAAACGGAAATCTCCGGATTTGCTTGGACCAATGACAAAATGCATGAACAGATCATGTTAGAATCTAACTTGCAATGATCTTGTGAAATCCTCCCCGATGTGCAAGTATGAGGCCCTTCATATTTTCTAATCTCCCATACCTGTTTCTTCTTCATAAACGTTGCCCTTATTCTTCAATTACACCCATTCCCATACATTACGCACTTGGCATAATATTTCGTCCGCTCAGATTCAATTACTCTGTAATCTACAGAGTTTTTGATGTTATAGTGCTTGATAGATGAAAGCACAGCCTCTTTCGTTGGGAATTGTAACCCAACACACAGATCAACTGCAGATGGATCAAATGTCAGAGGCGTAGCTAATGTATGAGCATACTCAGGAAATTCCAGCACATGCATTGCCTCCAGATCTAGTGTATGCATATGGGATGCAGCCTCATATGGGGGAAGATCTCCATGAGTGTTGATCTCAGCAGGGACGACGTCTGGGTCAGAATCACTATTGTCATCACTTGCGAATTCAGCATCCTCTTCCTGCTCACTAAATTCACCAACATCTTCACCATGGACTCCACGTGGACGAATAGGATCAACACCAGCTGGCTCATCTTCGAGGGTAGTAGGAATTAGGGTTTGTGAGACTAATGAAGTCTGAAAAGTTGTAGCTTGAGATAAGGGCACGACTTCTTTTGTGGGAACGTCGTATGTAGTGTGAACATAGAACGACCCAGAATCATAATCTTCTATGGGAAAGTTTTCTGTTGTGCGAACATTTGAAGGGCCACAATCATCGTCAACATCATCTATGTCAGCATATAACTCAAGTACACCAACATTTGCAAATGTCTCATGAGCATAAAACATGCATCTAACATCATCATCATCTTCAAGTGAAAATGTTCTATATCGGACACATCCTTCACCAATAGAAAGAGGATGCCTATACTTAACCTCTGAAACTCTTTTTCTATTTCCAGCTTTTATTTTTGTATGAATTTGCAGCTTCAGTTCCTCTAATGTGACGTCGTCTTCAACACGAAAACTTTTAGGACGTTCACAATCAAAGGTAGCACCCTCGTCAGTATTATGAATTTGGCCATTATAGTAGACCAATGCGATCACTCTATTGCTCATGTTGTGTAGTAATGAAACTAAGAAAGATGAGAATGTAAGTATTATCACTCCGCAAAAGAAAGAAGAAATATAGAAGGATGAGAATGAGGAGGTTTTAGCACTCAGGAAAAATCTGATTGAAAAACTGTTGTAGGGGGTATTGTAAACCTTCATAAGTATTATGAATTTATAATAGTTCATTATGTTGTACCAGATGACAAATCCCATCCTTTGTATAGGATGAAATCTGATTCTCATATTCTGCCTAGGACTATTTGACTGAAAAAGTTATAACTTATTCAATGCAAAATCTGATTGATAAATCTCATCCTTTGTCTCATCCATTGCAGAAATAATCCAATTCCAATATTTTCTGCAGCATTTGATAGACTGAAAAATAGCTGAAACCTCTCTCAAACCCTAAATCATCAGTCTTATCCATTGCAGAAGGAATCCAATTCCAATATTTTCTGCATCATTTGATGGACTGAAAAATAGCTGAAACCTCTCTCAAACCCTAAATCATCAGTCTTATCCATTGCAGAAGGAATCCAATTCCAATATTTTATGCAGTATTTGATGGACTGAAAAATAGCTGAAACCTCTCTCAAACCCTAAATCATCAGTCTTATCCATTGCAGAAGGAATCCAATTCCAATATTTTCTGCAGTATTTGATGGACTGAAAAATAGCTGAAACCTCTCTCAAACCCTAAATCATCAGTCTTATCCATTGCAGAAGGAATCCAATTCCAATATTTTCTGCAGCATTTGATGGACTGAAAAATAGCTGAAACCTCTCTCAAACCCTAAATCATCAGTCTTATCCATTGTAGAAGGAATCCAATTCCAATATTTTCTGCAACATTTGATGGACTGAAAAATAGCTGAAACCTCTCTCAAACCCTAAATCATCAGTCTTATCCATTGCAGAAGGAATCCAATTCCAATATTTTCTGCAGCATTTGATGGACTGAAAAATAGCTGAAACCTCTCTCAAACCCTAAATCATCAGTCTTATCCATTGCAGAAGGAATCCAATTCCAATATTTTCTGCAGCATTTGATGGACTGAAAAATAGCTGAAACCTCTCTCAAACCCTAAATCATCAGTCTTATCCATTGCAGAAGGAATCCAATTCCAATATTTTCTGCAGCATTTGATGGACTGAAAAATAGTTGAAACCTCTCTCAAACCCTAAATCATCAGTCTTATCCATTGCAAAAGGAATCCAATTCCAATATTTTCTGCAGCATTTGATGGACTGAAAAATAGCTGAAACCTCTCTCAAACCCTAAATTATCAGTCTTATCTATTGCAGAAGGAATCCAATTCCAATATTTTCTGCAACATTTGATGGACTGAAAAATAGCTGAAACCTCTCTCAAACCCTAAATCATCAGTCTTATCCATTGCAGAAGGAATCCAATTCCAATATTTTATGCAGCATTTGATGGACTGAAAAATAGCTGAAACCTCTCTCAAACCCTAAATCATCAGTCTCATCCATTGCAGAAGGAATCCAATTTCAATATTTTCTACATCATAAAATTAAAATTGTATAACAAATATAATTTTATTTTTAAAATTTTTATAAGCAATAAAATAGTATATTTAATAAATTAAAATTTTTAAAAAATTAAAAAAGTATAAGAAATAAAATTTTTGATATAAATATTTTATAAGAAATATAATGTTATTTTTAAAATTTTAATAAGCAATAAAATAGTATATTTTATAAATTTTAATTTAATTTTCTGATACATTGATGTTAATTTAATTTTCTGATACATTGATGTTAATTTAATTTTCTGATACATTGATGTTAATTTAATTTTCTTTTTTAAATTTTAATAAGAAATAGAATTTTATTTTTATAAAATTTTAATCATAAATTAAATTAAAATTATTTTATCAAATATCCAGTTTTAAACTGTAACAATCTATACTATTATTAAAAACAATGATTAAATTGATGTCATGACTTAATCGAATACCAACTCAATAAAAAAAAATCAAATTAAAAAAATTATTTTACGATACCAACTTAAAAATAACTTCTTTATTTAAAAAAGTTACTCGATAAATTTCTTTAAAAAAAAATTTTATTTACATTTTACATCATTAAATTATTTTTGATATAAATTAAATTTTGCTTTTTATAATATTACAAAATTATAAAAAATACAATTTTTGATATAAAAATATAAAAAGAAATATAATCTTCTTTTTTAAATTTTAATAAGAAATATATTTTATTTTTTATAAAATTTTAATAATAAATTAAATTACATTTTTAATATATATCTAAAAAAAATAAAATAACCAAACCTAAAAAATATTTTAATTTAATTTATAATTTTTAAAATTATAAAACAAAATTTACAAATTTAAAAATAATTTTAAAATTTGTTTTTCAATTTAAGTAAAAAAAAAAAATAGATGAAGGGAAATCGCCACCCCATGGCGATTTCTCTTTGTGTTTTTTGCCAAAATGGATTTTTTTTATACTGGGAAATCGTCATGGGGGATGGCGGTTTCCCAACTAGTATTTAAAGAAACGAATTTTGGAAATTAATCTGAAATAAACGATACTTTGAGATATAATTTTTTTTGACTATATTTGAATAAAAAAACCTTATTTATTCATCGAGAAAAAAAAATTCAGATCATTTATTTGTTGTAAACAAAAGAAAAATCCCCTCATTCTTTTTTTTTTTCCCTAAAGCCTCACTCACTGATTTAAACCCCCCCCCCCAACTCACCAATGCGCTCGTCAATTTAGGGATTTCCTTTCCTTTCCAAAGTCTCCCACTCTCTCTTAGCAGACTTGACAAATTCTATTTCATGTCATATTAGAATCCAAAATGTCCCCAAATTATATTCTCTTCCTTCTTCTCTCTCCAATGTCTATCCCCCAATTTCGAATTTCGCCATTGTAGAAGCTTTGATTTCTTCGCTACTTCGACGATTGCTTCTTTTTTTTTTTTTTGGCTTCAGCGATTGCGTTGATTTACTTGTTTCTTCCTTCTTTTTTTTTTTATTTATTTATTTATTTTTTATCAAAGATAGATTTTGATTTCTTGTATTCACTACTACACTATTAGAAATCGCATCTCATTCAGGTTAAATCCTTTCAATCCTTAGCTTTGAATTCTGAGGACATTGTGCATTTTCTTTTATGTTTATTAGTTGTTTGATTCTTCATAGATATAGTGAATTTTAGATTCTGTTATCTCAATGGTTCTATATTCTATTTATTGATCATGCTGATGACCTAATCAGAACAATCTGAATCCTTTAGATTATTGGTCAAAAGAGATTGAGATTCCTTTTCCAGAAAGAACTTAAGAACAACAACGTAAGCTCACTCAGAAGAATGATAGTCCCAAAGGTTTCAATCTATATTACTTCTCCCACTTTTGATTTGATTATTTTTATTTCTTGAAGTCTTATGTTGCTTAAAACATTGCCACATTGTGTAATTTGTCCTAAATGGTCATTTAATGCAATTGGCTATCATGGAAAATTCTGAATAATACTCTCTTCATTTGTCAGAGAGCAATGGAGACTCACTTACCTGTTCTTGAGTCCAAAAAGGATTCTTATCAACATGGTAGCCTGCATGTGTGGAGCTTCAAGTATAGGTAAGTTCTCCTCTGATTGATATCTTCTGTGAGTTGGTAAGATTACTTTAAGAAACTTGATTAGCAAGAATTAGTCTTATAAGGCTCGCTTAATGTGAATGGAATTTTGGTTGGATGAACAATATCCGGCAGAAGAATGATATTAATTTCTTTTCCTTAAATAGCATGATAAACTTTTTTGTTTCCTGCTTTGTACGCAGGTTTTGGCCTAATAACAACAGCTTTATGTATGTACTCGAAAATACTGGTAAACACATTGTCCCCTCATAATTTTTCCCTTCTATGCTCGAAATTTTTTCTAGTAATTAATGTATTGATAACATGTATCTAAGTGTAGTATGGTATCTCACTTTGTATAATTATAGCTGCAGTGAGTATTTCATAGATTATATATTTTCATTAGAATATATGTTCAACATAAAGGGATCTCATCTCTCCATCAATTAAATGCATGCATGCTCAACCTTAAGTTGTTATCCTAGAGTTCTAATCTATTTATAAGTACCTGTCGATGGTCTTATAAAAATATCCCTCTGAACCAATTAACTATATGTCTATGATAATTGAATTAAAAAGAAATTTATTAAGCTTAAACTCTAAAATTGATTACACATGACATGTAAGTATATTTCTACCCTACATACAGATCAATTCATCATAATAAATGAATATGAAACATATGTTGTTCAATCCATTTCTAACACTAAACTCCCTATGTCTAGTTGTATTTAGGTTACCAAATAAATCTAATTAGTAGCTAAGCAATTAGAAGCATTAAGAACAAGATTGAATAAACAACATCAAATATCATTAAATCAAGCAAGAAAGTAAAATAATCCAAACTACATGTTGAGTTCCATTAAAATCCTAGAAAAATAAATTAGTTCATACTAAACATTAAAAACAATAAACAAATGAGTTTCATCATCATAAATATTACAAGAAAGATAAAAGAAGAGTAAAGGAAAAGAGAAAACTAAGGTTTCAGTCTTCTAGTCTTCAAAACCTCTCTTAGCTCCTTGCAACTTTGTGGTGGCTGCTCTCCTTTTAAGAAAATTAGGTTATTTTTTCAAGCTAAGAAGGTTTTAAAAGCTATGGAAAAGTCTTTTATAAAGTCCTAAAGGGTTCCTATTTATAGAACTTCAAAAGCCTGAAGAAGAAAAACTTTGTGACCAAGTAACAGCTGTCAACTTGGACTTTCCATATATGAGCTGATTTTCTTCTTTTTGCTTTAGGACTCTACAAAAATATAAAAGATATTAAATTAATAACTAATTTAAATATAAAATAAATAAAAAAAAAAAATCTAAAAACAACTAAAAATAATTAAATAAAAGTTTGAACTACAAAGAGTTAGCTAATTTAAATATAGAAAATATGGTAAAACTCTATTTCATATAGTTATCACCTTTCCCGGATGCAGTTATGCATAGACTTATAAAGTATTTGTGGGATGTGTGTAATTCCAATTATAGCTTGTTCCCGTGACTTATGGTTTTACAAGAAATAGTTGCTCACAGCTGTTTTACTTTTTGGTCTTTGCAGATGTTCATAATTCTTTCATGTACTATAGCAGATCTGATTTAGAAAATTAGGAAAATATGTGTAAAGGTTGTCCTGTTTGTAACTATGCATTGTATCTTGTAACTTCCTGTTTACAATCATCCTATAAAGTTGGTGTTGATATTACTAACTGGTTTTCCTCTTGATCACTCAGGAGTACTCGCTGTATTTTTTTTTCTTTGAATGGTTGCCTCCTAAGAGTGTTAAAGATTCAACATCCCGTCCTCATTCACTGCTGAAGGAGGCTATTATGCAGGTGAGTTCATGCTCGATAACATCTTTTATAAAAACTGCTCATTCTAAATGTAAAGTGAACTTTGGATATTTGTTTTTTCTTTTTCAATATTTTTCTTGTCAATCTATTCTTTTGTTTTTCCTTAAGTACATCCTTTGCTTCTTTATCATATTGCATTATTGCCCATGGGTGCTTTGGGTTCCTTTGGTTTGGGGATATTTGCATGGCTTATTCTTCCATATCTGCTTTGCTTTTTATACACCTGGTATTTGCCACTGATTGTATGAATTTTAGAATGAAAATCAGAGTTTGTTTGAGTTACTAAAATGTAATTCCTGGAATTCTGTTCTAGTGTTTGGTGAATCAATTCTATGTGGCCTTAGAAACTAAAAAGAGCTTTTTATATCTCTCAAGTTCTACTTTGTGCTGTTCCATGTAGGCATAGTGATGCTAAAGTTGCAGCAAAAGGTGAAAAAAGCTTTTCAGCTGCTGAAGATGACATGGCAGATGTGTATCCCTTGCAGCTAAGACTTTCTATTCCACGGGAAACAAATTCATTATGTTTTTCTTAATTTCAATTTTTTATTTGAATTTGTAGGATACAGGTGATACTTGATCACGAGGACATCTTTGAAAATTTTATTTTGTTATAAATAGAGAATGATTTTATAGACACTATTATGAATGGTTGTAATAATATTTTAAATTTTAATAGAATTTAATATTGTAGTTTTTATGGATTTCAATTTATGTTTATTATCTTATTATTTTAAATGAAGATAATTACATTGTTTCTTTATGGATTTGTATTATTAGATTTAAATTTATAATAATGCATTACTAAATAAAAATTAAAATTAAAATTAAGACATTAAGGACGTCAGTCGTCTCCAATAGATATTGAGGACGTCAAATGTCTTCAAAAATGAATTTGAGATAAAACTTTGGGGACGTCTTTCGTTCTTAATGTACATTGGGGACGACATTTGTCCTTAAAAATTAATTCATTTGAAAGATTAGGTCTACTGCATGATGTCTCTCAATACATTATTTTTGAGAACGATAATCGTTTCCAAAGAATGTTCATTTAGAGACAAAAAACGTCCTTAAATGTTTTGGCATTTTTTATAAATTTTGGGACGATACTCGTCCTCAAAGATTTGGGGACGAAAATCGTCCTTAATTATGATTGTCCCCAAAATTTTTCAGAGACATAGCTAATTTTTGGACTAGTCACATGGACACATGCTAGTGTTGGATAGCTATACTCGAGACCATGTAATATAGGTTTCAACTTCCAAGTTTTTTATTGTAAACTGTTGGATGAAACCAATTTTTATTTTTGAAAACTGAATTAAAGAAATAAGAGAATTTCAAAATTGACCTATTGGAATTAAATATAACTGCTACTATAAATATTAACATGTGAAAAATGTTTAATTAGTTTGGCCAATCTAATAGAGTTTGTGCCCGATCCATTAATTTGTTTTTATCAATTATTACTTTTTTTTTTAATATTCAAACTATTATAAATTTACTGGCAAAAAAAAAAAAAAAAAAAGGAAACTACTATAAATTTGGGTCGATCCAGATTTAACATATTTTATTTCAAGTTCAGCTGGGTGTGTAGCCATGCACTTGGATAAATCTAGCTTGGCTCTCCTAAGTCCTAATCCATTATTTTATTATTATTTTTTTTTTTATGAATAATTACTTTTTGATGCATTTTGAAAGAGGTTCATAATTGGTGACTAATTCCAGGCATTTGATACAAATGGTTGTTAAGATTATATTGTAAAGTAGTGGAGGAGATAATATATAAAACTTATATTAATATAGTGATATCTCTGTGATTTAAAATCACAAATGATCACTTTGAAAGATTTCTAAATTTTTTATTAGAGTGATCAACAAGGGCTTATTAATTACCATAACACACTTTATAGAAAGAATTGTCTGTTAACACCATAGCACACCTTACATAATCATGGAATCACCATTAAACTTTATTTTAAATTTTATTTTTCGGAAAAGGAAATTCAGAAATCTTGCTTTTCGAACTGTTAAGTCAAATGCTCGGAAGCATAGAATCCGTCTTAAAAGATTGTATTTGTAGCAAAGCTGCGGAGCACAACTGTGTCAACAGTAATACCAGCCCCTAATCCAAACAAAATGCCCCACTCTAGACCTTCGCCTGTGGTGGCCTTTCCTGCCTCCATGGACTTCCTTCTCATCTCATCCAGAACAAAGAACACGGTTGCCGAACTCATGTTCCCAAATTCGCTAAGCACATGTCGAACCGCTGAAAGTTTTTCCTTTTTAAGCCCAAGTTTGATTTCAATTTGGTCGAGAATTGCATTCCCTCCTGGATGAACTATCCAAAAAAATGAGTTCAAATCGTTAATGCTGATTGGGCTTAATGCTTGCTCCAAGCAGTTTTCAATGTTATTAGCTATCAGTTTCGGAACATCTTTTGACAAATGTAAACTGAGGCCTGCTTCATGTACATGTCCTTCAATTGCACCATCTGAGTCAGGGACAATATTCTCTGATGCAGAAACAATTTGGAAAAGTGGTGTTTCCTTTTAAGACATCAGGATCAGCACCGATGATCATAGCCGCCGCACCATCACCCACAGTTGCGTTGCCGATGAGCGAAGGTGTGTCATATTCATTGGGTCCACGAAAAGTACCAATCGAAATATCAGAGCTGACAACAAGAACTCGTGAACCCGCGTTGTTTTCAGCGAAGTCCTTGGCCATTCTCAGCATGGTACCGCTAGCATAGCAGCCTTGGAAATACATCATGGTTCTTTTGACTGATGAAGGTAGGCCAAGCAGCTTTGTAAGATGATAATCAGCTCCAGGCATGTCCACACCTGAAATTGCAGAGAATATGAGGTGTGTGATCTGAGATTTTGGTTGCCCCCAATCTTGGATCGCTTTTGTTGCTGCTTCCAGGCCAAGTTTGGGTACTTCACTGACAATAATTTGTTGTCGTATGTCAAGAGATTTGCCATTGTAGGTGCCGATGCTAGGATTCTTGTTAATCATTTCTTCAGTGAGGACAAAGTGACGTTTCCTTATCATTGACTTATCACCTGTTATATATATATATATATATATATATATATATATATATATATATATATATATATATATCAAAAACTTTATCAACTTGTTACTTTTTTTTAAAAAAAAATTCTTTATAAATTATACTTACATATGCGTTTGAATTTTTCCTTCACTTGTGTCATATGTTCGCTTTTAGTGAGTCTAAAATAATAATCAGGGAAGGCATCTTGGGAAATGTAATTAGCCGGATTTGCTGTACCAATGGAAAGAATTGTTGCAAGGCTTTGTGCTGGTTTTCGCCTTCCAAAATTTTCTGGTAGAGCCATTGGTGTCAACTTGGTTTTATGTAAGAACTTTTCAATAAAAGCAAAAAATGTGATGACTAAAGAAACGATATGCTGGTTTATATAGTAAGTGTATAAGTTGGAAAAAAAATAGGAATTTCCTTATAAACGCTCAATTAATTTTTTTGCTCAAACTCATCTTGTTGGATTCCAAAAGCTCGTTGTGATATTTAAAAATTATTGATATCAATATTTATATATTTTATAATTTAAATTTTGATTAAAAATAATTTTTTATTAATTAATAAATAATTCGAGCTAAGCAAATCTTAAAAATCATATTCAAAGTCCAATTTAAATCGAGTGACCGAACAAATAATTCGATTCGTAAGCAAATCTATTAATTATTAAATTATCTATTAATAATTCGTAAGCAAATCTATTAATCCGTCCCCATTGTCATCGACAGTCGACTCTACTTGTATTTGTAGATTAGGGAAAATTCTAGGGGAAGGAAGCTTCCCCTAAGCTGCCTAACGTTTGGGAGTATTATTTTTTTCTCAGCCAGTTACCTATTAAGAGAAATTAGTTAATTTTTTATTATATTTTTATTTAATTTTAAAAAATTAATGATTTATTTTTTTTATATATAAAAATATTTAAAGAGTTAATATTATTGATTATTATTATATAATTTTGATTACATAATTTTATTATTATGTAGTCTAATAATTTCAATAATCTGTAACAAAAAAAAAAAACTTCATAAAAAAAAATTGTAATCTTGCTATAAGTGTAACTAAATTGCCAGGCATATTGAACCCAGAGCTTAGCTTAGTTGTTCATGCAGTCACCTTTAAGAAGTGATATCCAGTAGGTTTGGGGTTTAAATCTTAGCATCTGTAACCCTTTTCCCTGTCCCTAGGTTGTGGCCTCCTTTGTACCAAAAAAAATATTGTAAAGCATATTATTTTATGTATAATATATCTTATAACTTCTTAATTGATAATATTGAAATATGCACATTAGACATCTCCATGAGTCGGGTTAGACCGCAGCCCAAATTTTTATAGTTTGTTTGCCCAATCCCGGTCTAGGTCCGAAAGACCGTTTTACTATTAAAAAAATTAAACATTTATTTTTATATTTTTATAATTAAATTTAAATAAAAATATTTTTTATTAAATAAATAGTAATTCGGGTCTTGGCCTCCCCTAAAGTTTCCCTAAAATTTTTAAAACAAATTGAATACCTTGTACCATCACTTAAAAAGAAGGTAAAAATTATGTTTGGCCCTTTCAAAAATTTCAATTTGACCATTTTTGTAGAATTTATAGTTTAATATGATAAATTTGGTAACACTTTTAGTTTAAACCTCATTCATTATATTAGCTTAATTCTTTTTATTTACATTTTTAATCAATTAAATAGATATATTGATATTAATTATTGTCTTAATATTCTTCATTTTATGCTCATAAGGAAAAAGCAAATAAAATAAAGTCAAACCATTATAATATCTAATACAAATTTTGCATTTAACTTCTTCTTTTTTAAATGTATGCAATCTTATGTTTTTCTTTTGTAACTAGTTTTAATCTCGTGTGATGCACGATACATCTTTTAAAAAAGATCTTTTAAAAAGGATATAGTGCGATACAATATATATATATATATATATATATATATTGAGATAATACATAGTTAATTATAATGTGTTTCATTTATATAATTATATATACTTTTTGAGATAATGTATAATTATAATATCTTTCAATTTTTTTATTATAGTGTTTCATTTATAACTTTATAAGATTTAATATGAAATAAAATGTAAAAAAAAATTCTAAAATATTTTTTTTCAAAAACAATAAATTATAAGTATTAAACAAATCAATTTGCATGTTTTGTTTTCTCCTTTCAAGATATCATATTAAATCTTAATTATGTTTTTCAATTATGAACATCGATTAATAAGTTTTGTATGACTTTTCTAATAAAGTGCCTCAAATATATAAGAAAAACATATAATTTTTCCAAAAGTTATCTAATTAAGAAAATATGATAATAAAAATATATGTTGTGATAACTTGATGAAATTAATACAACAGCTATAAAAAATGTGCATCCAATTTACTTCTACAAATCCATCATTGTATTGTATTTGAAGCAATAAGGTAGTGCTGGTTTACTCTCAAAAGCTCTTAGAAATTATTCATTAATTTTATATAGTTGAAATATATGATAAAAGATAGAATCATAATATATATAAAAAGTTTACATATATAATTAATTAAAAATAAATAACAAAATAGTTTATTGAAAATAAATATAACACAATAAACAAAACATGTAAAGGTTATAAAAAAAAAAACTAATATTTGAATCCAAAGCTTATAAAAAAATTTATTTCAGAATAAATAAGCCAAAAAGTAAAATAAAAAATAAAAAACACACTTGACTACTCAAGAGAACACTCAATCAAAATAGAAGCAAAGTGAAATAATCATATAAGATGTACGTATTTACAATAGTTGAAAAACTCGATATTCATAATTAAACTAGAAAAAAAGACCCCGTTTCATCAGGGTATTTTAAAATTTTTAATTAATTAATAATAATAAAATTAATTTTAAATTATATTTTATTAAATAATAATTTATTTAAATTTTATTTTGAAATTATAATAATATTAATATAATAATATTTTGTTAATATTAAATTTATGATAATTTTTTATTTATAAATTACATAATATAAATGCATTTTCAAATGTTATTTATATATATATTTAAAAATATTTAGACTTTATTATATGCTGTATATTTTTTTTTATTTATAGGAGTTAAAAAAGTAATAAATAAGAAGATAAAATCGTGGTTTGTATTTTATTCTCTCGTAGGATCGATTTTTCACATAGGTTAGAAGCAAGTTCTTTTTTTCTTTTTTCTTTTTTTTTTACTTTTTTTTTCCGAGCGGATTGGGTACTATCCTAAATCGATCCACGACTCAACGTGCAGACCTACTCCTTTAAATATATCATTTAGAATTAAAATAAAAATAATTAATAAAATAATTTTTTTTAACTTTTTCTCTAAGTAGGTCGGGTACGGATCCTAAATCGACCCGCGACTCAACGTGCGGACCAACCCCTTTAAATACACCATTTAAAATAAAAATAATTAATAAAATACAAATTTTTAAACTTTTTTCGAGCTGGTCGGGTATGAATCCTAAATCAACCTGTGAGTCAACGTACGGACTAATCCTTTTAAATTTATTATTTAAAAATAAAAGAAAAAACTAATTAATAAAATATATTTATTTTTTAAATTTTTTCCCTACGGGTCGGGTACGGATCCTAAACTGACTCACGAGTCAATGTGCGGGTCGATTGATCGACTCGCAAGTGAAAGTATGGGCCAACTCTTTAAATACACCATTTAAAATTAAAGTAAAAGTAATTAATAAAATAAATTTCTTATTTTAATTTTTTTCTCGAGCTGGTCTGGTATAGATCCTAAATCAATCCGCGAATCAAAGTGTAGACCAACCCCTTTATATACATCATTTTAAAAAAATAAAAAAGGTAAACTAAAAACTAAAAATAATTAATAAAATAAATTTTTATTTATTTTTTTCCGATCGAGTCAGGTATGAATCCTAAATCGACCTGCGAGTTAACATGCGGGCCAACCTCTTTAAATACATAATATTAAAATTTTAAAAAATAATTAATATTTTTTTTAAAACTTTGCTGGTAAAAATCCTAAATCGACCTGCGAGTCAACATTCAGATTAATCCTTTTAAATACAGCATTTAAAAATAAAATAAAAAACTAAAATAATTAATAAAATAATTTTATTTTTTTAATTTTTTTCTCGAGTGGGTCAAGTACGGATCCTAAATTGACCTGCGAGTGAACGTGCGAACCAATCCCTTTAAATACATGATTTAAAAATAAAATAAAAAACTTTAAACTATAAATAATTACTAAAATAATTTTTTCTCGAACGGATCAACTACGGATCTTAAATCGACCCGCGAATGAATGTGCGAACCAACCCTTTTAAATACATCATTTAAAAATAAAAATAAAATATTAAAAGTATAAAATCTTTTATAAAAAAAAACATTGTGTTATAAAAGAAGACAAAATTGTCCCTAGCCTACTTCAAAAATACCTCTTGTGTCCCATAGACTCAAAAATAAATATTTTAATTAATTAATAATAAAAAAATAATTTTAAATTATATTTTATTAAATAATTATTATTTATTTAAATTTTATTTTGAAATTATAATAATATTAATTTAATAATATTTTTTTAATTATTTAATTTATGATAATTGTTTATTTATAAATTACGTAATATAAATGCATTTTCAAATGTTATATATATATATATATATAAATATTTAGACTTTATTGTATGCTGTATTTTTTTTTATTTATAGGAGTTAAACAACTAATAAATAAGAAAATAAAATTATGGTTTTTATTTTATTCTCTCGTAAGATCGATTTTCTCATATAGGTTAGGAGTAAGTTCATTTTCTTTTCCTTTTTTTTACTTTTTTTTTTCGAGTGGATCATGTACATATCCTAAATCGATCCTCGACTCAACGTGCTTACCTACCTCTTTAAATACATCATTTAGAATTAAAATAAAAATAATTAATAAAATAATTTTTTAAACTTTTTTCCCAAGACGGTCGGGTTCGGATCATAAATCGACTTGCGAATTAACGTGCGGACCAACCCCTTTAAATACATTTAAAATAAAAATAAAAATAATTAATAAAATAACTTTTTTTACTTTTTTTCGAGCTGCTCGGGTACGAATCCTAAATCGACTTGTGAGTCAACGTACGGACTAATACTTTTAAATACATTATTTAAAAATAAAATAAAAAATAATTAATAAAATATATTATTTTTTTATTTTTTTCTGTGCGGGTCGGGTACGGATCCTAAACCAACCCGCGAGTCAATGTGCCGGTCAACTCTTTTAAATACATCATTAAAAAAAAAAAAATTTCAAGCAATTGACTCACGAGTGAACGTATGGGCCAGCCCTTTAAATAAACCATTTAAATTTAAAATAAAAGTAATTAATAAATTAAATTTCTTATTTTAACTTTTTTTTCTCGAGCTGGTTGGGTACAAATCCTAAATCAATCCGCGAATCAACGTGTAGACCAACCCTTTATATACATCATTTAAAAAAAAAAAACTAAATAATTAATAAAATAAATTTCTTTTTTATTTTTTTTCCTGATCGGGTCAGGTATGAATCCTAAATCGACTCGCGAGTTAACATGCGGACCAACTTCTTTAAATACATAATTTAAAAATTTTAAAAAATAATTAATAACTTTTTTTTAACATTGCTGGTACAAATCTTAAATCGACCTGCGAGTCAACATGCAGACCAATCTTTTTAAATATATCATTTAAAAATAAAAAACCAAAAATAATTAGTAAAATAAATTTCTTTTTTTTTTTAATTTTTTTTCCCGAGTGGGTCAAGTACAGATCCTAAATTGACCCACGAGTTAACGTGCGAACCAACCCTTTTAAATGCATGATTTAAAAATAAAATAAAACTAAAAAAACTAAAAATAATTACTAAAATAATTTTTTTCTCGAACGGATCAGGTACGGATCCTAAATCGACCCGCGAGTGAACATGCAGACCAACCATTTTAAATACATCATTTAAAATAAAATAAAACTATAAAATCTTTTTTTTTAAAAAAAACTAAAAAAAATTGTGTTATAAAAAAAGACAAAATTGTTCTTAGCCTATTTCAAAAATACCTCTTGAGTCCCATAGACTCAAAAATAAATATAGCAGATCGCAAGACAATAGTTAAAAGCATTTTTCGATGACCATTAATAGACACCATTGAAATCAAATTTTGTGCATGATAATTCATAATTTTGCTAGCCAATTCGTATAAGAAAAATTAGTTAATTATTTGGTCAACTTTAATTATTTCAAAATCACTCTTAAATGAGTATCTTAATAATAGAAATATATATATATATATATATATATATATAAAGTAAAACTAAATCTTAAGAATACAACAAAGGGCACAATCTCTACTATTTAAAGGGTAACCTCGAAAAATCACTTTCATTGCCAATTGATAATTGTCTATTCCAAGGTTTGACCACAAAAATCATAATCACAATTCTAAGAATAAATGACTATATATTTGTATTAAGTTGCACAATTTTTTAAAAATGCATAACAAAGAGTCAAAGAATTGTTATAATCAAAGAAAACACTATAAACATATATAATATTAAATTAAACAATAACAAATACAAATAGCACCAAATAAAAGCAAGTAAAGACAAAACAAACTAAGAAGATATATAAAAAAAAAAAAAAATCCAAATAGAATTTTTGAAGAGCTAGCAAACCTTTAAACCCAATACTCTAATGTATCAAAGCAAACCTATTTATAATGTTGAAGTTGGATGTTTAAAATTAAGAATTAAATTTAATTAAGAGTAATTTAAGATAAATTGAATTGTAATTTATTTATAAAAGGCAAATGAATAAATTTACAAATTAAAAATGAATCTATAATTTTGACTTTGAATTCAATCAATATAGACGGAAATTAAGCCTAAAAGTAATTAAAGATTACCAAAATTAAAGATGACATATATGGTTTGAATTTAGAATAGTTGAAAATAATTAAATTCAAAAGTAATATATATGGAATTTACAGAATAAATATTGAGTCCTAAAATTAGGATCACCAAAAGATAATTAAGGCAATAATTGATATTGGTTTAATTTAATGTTTGAATTTAAATTAATTATTATGCATTAAAATGAGTAAACATGTAAAAAAATATAAGACAGTCGACATGTCAAAAAGTTAGGCCATCCACATTGGACAATTGCCTTTTTTGTCAAAAGCTTTGACTTTTATATATTTACTAGTTTTAATCTCGTGCGATGCACAGGTTATATATGTAAATTAAAAATTAATACTAACTGTATCAATGATTAAAATAGAAGTGAAGTAAGTTTTTTTTAAAAGTAAATTAGGTATTAAAGACATTCAAATTAAGAAGTAAATCCTTTTTTATTTTAGTGTATTAATGAATTTTTTTTACTTAATTATCTTTTATTTTGTTTATTAAACTACATATTAGCAAACTAATGTCATTGAGGTGATTCTATCCATAATTTATTTTCATTATTCTTGGGATTTTGAGTTATTTTTTTAAGCAAAAGATTAATTAGGAAATATTATATTAGTTAAAAAGGATCACTTATAAATTTTATATTGTTACTAAACTTTTCATAAAGATTGGATAACTGTGTAATGTAAGCCATCTTAATATAGATTTGTTGAGAACAGTGAATGAAAAATTGATATTTTTTGGTACAGAAGGAAAATTGATCTTAGAGATAAAGTTAATTGATTTTTTTACGTTAACTTAGATATTAATACATTGAAAAATAACAATTAAATCTTAATTTATTTTTATGTATTAATGGAAAATATTTTTACTCAAATTGAGCAAACTATATACACGTACTTATATGAGAAAAAAAAAGGAAGCAAATACAAACATACCAATGCACATAGAGGATACAATTACAATTGTTTTACTTCTTGATTTAAGTTTATTTATAATTTGAGAATCATTTTAAAGAAAGTAAATAAAAATCATAAGAATTTTAATTATATATAATTGACTTACATTTAAGTTAATTTTAGTTGCTTTACATGTAAGACACAATTTCTAATTAAAGAAAACATAGTTCAAAAATGGAAAGAAGTTTACGAATAAGTTTAAAAAATTTATATCTCAAACAATAAAAAAATTATTTTACAAACTATAAAGATGCTTATAAATTAAATATCCAATACTTATAATATACAAAAGAGCTTCACAAATTTTAACATAACATTCTTGAAAATCTTATAATCAAGAACATTATTTTCAATTTTCTCACTTGAAATATTTTGATCTTTTACATTCAATTGTCGATAAAACACAAATCAATGATAATAAAATAGTTGCAAATAAAAAATAGAAAATGTGTATTACATACCAAATAATTAAAATAGAAAAAACTGAGAATGACAATTAATTGAAAATAGTAAATAAATAAATAAATAAAATATGAAGTAAATAAAAATTTATTTGAATAAGAAAATAAATAATGTATAAGTATAAATTGTCGAACATAATAGAAAAGAGCGTAACATAAACTTGAATCAAACGAAAGAAGCAAATAAAAAATATTTTGAAGGGATAATGTCATGAATAGCTCCTGAAGTTTATCAAATTTGTCAATGTGGTACCTGTACTTTAAAAATGTTCAATGTGGTACTTGTATTATCAAACCGTATATCAATGTGGTACTTTGACTTAACACCGTTAAATATAGATGATGATAAGGCATTGACCAATCAGGTGATGACATGTGGTAGCACCTGATTTTTTAGAAATTAATATCTGAATTTTTGTGAAAAAATAAAAAATATTTTAAAAATAAAAAAATATTTTAAAAATCAATATCTAATTTTTTTAAAAACATAAACAATTATATTAAAATAATAATAAAATTTAAAATTATATTTTTTAAAATTAAATTCTATTTTTTAAATTCAAAATTTTAAAAAATAACAAAATTAAAATATTTAACTAAAATTATTTTTAAAATATAAAATATTTTAAAATTAAATATTAAATCATTTATAATATCTAAAATTTTTTAAAAAATATTTTTTAGAAAAAAGTTATTTTTGAAAATTACAAAAATTAAATTATGAAATTATTTTAATTCTTTTAAAAAAATATTTATTAAAAAATTACAAAAAATAAATATGAAAATTTTTTATTTTTTTAAAATTTTTAAAAAATATTAAAATTTTTAAAAAATATTAAAATTTTTAATTTTTTTTTATAATTTATAATTTTTTTATTTTTTTTAAATTTTAAAATTAAAAAAAAAATTATATTTTTTTATATTTTTAAAATTTTTTAAAAATATTTTTTAAAAATATTTTTTATTTTTTATTTTTAAAATTAAAATAATAATTTTTTAGTTAGTACACGTGGCATCATTATATGATGCCATGTGTCAAGTTTTCATTGGATACAAAAGCCACGTTATCAATTTTTAACGGTGTTACTGACAGATACTACGATAGCACACGGAGGGTAAACTTTAAGTACCAAAATATATATTTTTAAAGTACAAGTATTACATTGACAAATTTGATAAACTTCAGGGGCCATTCATGAAATTATCCCTATTTTGAATAACGGAAGAACACAATTAAGAATTATATATTGTTGACATAGCGAAACAAATATCATATTTGTTTTGAACATGATATAAACCTCATGCACATTAAGAAATAAAATAAAATAATAATATTAAAAGTCCTTCAATACCTTAACTCAAGTTGAATAAAAGTAACTAATATATATATATACACACAGGAGCAACCCTAAAATAAAAAATTTGTAATAGATATAAGAAGTATGGTGAAAGTTAGGCTAAGAAGGACCAACCTACCAACTAATATTTATAGTGTTGAAAAAAAAAAATAAAGAATAAAATTAATTGAGAGAGATTTAAGCTATTGAAAATAAATGTGATTAATTTAGTCAAAATCAAATCAAATTAATAATTAAAATTAATTGAGAAATTTTTAATCTATTAAAAGAAAATGTAATTAATTTGATCAGAATCAAATCAATTAAGAATCAAAATTAATATATGATTATAGGTTTTTTTATAATAAATAAAAATCAAGAGAGAATGCGAAAGGAGGCGCTAGCTAGGGTTTCTTCAAGCAGCTATGGTTTTAGGGAGATCAATCCGATTAAACAGGTTTGGAATGTCGACAACAATGAGATAGTTATCGTCTTCATTGACAATCTCAATTCAAGGATACAGTTTAAACTTCTTTTGAACTATTTATTCATCTCAAAGAGAGGAGACCACGCAGGGCTGACTTGTTTGGTTTTATAAGAGTGATAGGTGCTGATGCAAGGAGACTGATTATTAAATGCAGCGGAGAAGTCATATTGGGTAGAAGGCTGGTGCTATCCAAGGCAAGGTTTGGCCCCGATAGGAGATCGAAAAAGGTTGATACAGTTGACGTAGTTCAACCAAAAAAATAAGCTATCCATAAAAAAGTGATAAAGACCACTGTCAGGGATGAGAGAACTTATGCATAGGTTGTGACGAACAGATTTGGTTATAGGGATGAAAACAAAATGGTTGAAGGGAGTCACGCGAGGTTTGGGAGTCTTACGAACGATAAGCAAGATGATACTAGGGTTGCGACACCGAAAATATTGGTTTCTAGTCAAGATATGGTGATGGAGAATGATCAGGGAATCATGGAAGGTAGAAATCCATCAGAAAACTTGTTGGATCGATCTGGGGGCTCAGTAAGGATGGCTCAACAGTTTCATCTTGAAGGAAGTGACATCAATAGCCGTAGACGGACTGTTTCTGCGCCTACTGATCAGGCAACAACGCAACAGGCAGCTCTGAACAGTATCAATGGTGAGCATAACACGGATTTCAACACAGCATGGCCTGTGCTCCAGACGTTTAGTAAAGGAAAAACAATGGCTACGTCTCAAAACAGCCGTTCGGCCAAGGAAGTGATAGAAGATCAGGCTGCGTCAGTGACAGAAGGATCGAAACAAGTTGCGATTCGAGTAAACCTCTCTCGGGCCTGTACACAAAATCTGGTGAGTAGTCCAATTATTTTAGAGGATGATGCTAAATCTGATGAATGGTTGAAACTTTCTTCTGTTTGTGAAATGCATGATCTGACCAATCCGAAATTACTCGAGGATTTTTTTCGACCAAGGTTTTACTGGTTGCAGGGTAGCTATCATTGACTTGAAAAGAGTTCTCATCTCCTTTAAGACAAAGGACGATTTTGACAGGTTCATGTCAGTAGAGCAAAAATGGAGAAACGAGTGGTTTGTTGAGGTTCGCCAATGGGAATCGTATGATGCGGCTAGATACTACTTTGTCTGGCTACGGATCGAGAGGGTGCCCTTGAGTTACTGGAATTTGGATTTTTTTCAAATCCTTCGCTGAATACTGGGGGACGTTTATCGCGATTGACGAGAAAACATTATCCAGAGAGAGATTCGATGTGGCTAGAGTACTTGTCTCTTGCTCAAAACCACTTACTCTCAATGGCCCCTATTTTTGCATCTTTAATAGAGAGAAACACACTTTACAGGTTTCGGGCAATTTTTCATCATCACTTCAGTATTCGGATGATTTTAAACAGTTTTGGGAGGTTGATAATAATGGGAATATGGACGGTGGTGAAAGAATCAGTGAAAGAGAGATAGTGGACAGTAGAGAACCAAATTTACATTAGAAATTGATTGCGAGTTGGCTGAGGAAGAAGGGAATGATATGATGGATACGCAACCGAAGAAAGAGGGCTTCAATTTATCAATCAAAGAAATGAGGGGACAAACAACCAGGATGAGTTACATGATTCGAAAGAGGTGAGGATCACACCAAGGAAAAGAGGTAGGCCAAGAAAACTATTGGGTCTGTTGACTTTGAATGTTGATAACCGAAACTACCCAAGAACCAAATCGAGGGGCCTCTTCAACAATATATCAGGAGGCCAGAGGGGTTTCAAGTTTCCTAATGAAGGTCAACTGACATGGATACAAGGGCAAAAAATGGGTCTACATAGCAGTGGTAACGACTGCGAGATTGAACGAAGGATAACAAAAATGGAAGAGAGGGATGCGGAGATGGTACAGTTACAAAGGGCAGTTTAAATGGAGTAGGGTCGAAAATGGGTGAATTTTATTTTTCCATGAAGATTATCTATTTTAATGTCAGGGGATTGGGCAAGAAAGAGAAAGTGAGGATGGTGAGACGTTTGTCTAATAAAAACAAACCGTGGTTTCTTTTTTTTTACAAGAAACTAAGCTGGAGATTGTGGAGCAAAGTCTGTTGAGGCGATTATGGTACAAAGGTACTGGGAAAATGGAAACTATGGTTTCAGAAGGTAGTTCGGGGGGTCTGATTACTTTTTGGGATGATAGAGTGTTTGTGGTGTCAGAGTTGATAAAACAGTTTAGGTTATTAATTTTGATTGGGACTTTCATCCAGTCAAATACAAAGGTGGCTATTGTTAATATCTACGCTCCTAACAATGATGAAGGTAAGAGAATTCTATGGGAGGAACTTCATAGTCAAATGGCGTGTTTCAAACGGCCATGGTTATTTGGGGGTGATTTCAATGCAATTCTTCATGTTGATGAACACACAGGCCTACATTGCAACTTGAGAGCAATGTCTGATTTTCAATCTTTCATGGCAATAGCTGGGTTGATCGAGGTACCGATGAGAGGAGTACATTTCACTTGCTGCACAGTTTTGGAAAATATGTCTTTAAGCAAATTGGACAGGTTTCTTTTCAATCCTGATTTTTTGCATATTTTTCGGATATTAACATTCAGAGACTACCAAATTACTTGTCAGACCACAATGCAATATGCTTGATATCTGAGAACACATATTGGGGTCCGTTACTATTCCATTTTTATGATCACTGGTTTTCGGAAGATGGTTTCGATAAAGTAATAACGGAAGCATAGGAGAAGGAAAAAGACGAAAGTGCGTGGGCAAAATTCAGAAATCTGAAAATGGTTATCAAAGACTGGCAAAGAAACAAGAGAAACACTATAGAGGATCGTATTAGAATAGTGGAGAAAGAACTGGGGGAGATTGATGCTAAATGGGTTCAGGAAATTGTAACAGATGCTGACAAAGAGAACAAGATCATCCTAACTTCTAAATTGTGGAAACTGTTTAGAATGGAGGAGCTACAATGGAAATAGAAATCGAGATTGACTTGGCTGTAATGTGGGGACAAAAATACAAATTTTTTTCATGCTACTGCAAGATTAAGGAAGAAGGATAATAATGTGGAGAAGCTCTTGCACAATGGATGCATGGTTTATTGAAAAACAGGATCTTCGGTAAGTAATGTTTGATCATTTTTCTACTCATTTTAGCGACTATAGTTCTGATATGCAAATTACAATGCTAGGATGCGATTTTAAAATGCTCTCACCTACGAGTCAGTGTTTTTTGGAGAATAACGTGACGGAGGAAGAAGTATGGCTGGCAGTGAGGGATTGCGGTAGTTCGAAGGCACTACATCTTGATGGTTTCAACATGGTTTTCATAAAACAGAAATGGGACATTATGAAAGGTGATATCCTAAAATTCATTTTTGATTTTTGGAATACTGGTTTCATGTCCCGTTGTGTAAAGGCCTCCTTTATTGCGCTAATCCCAAAAATGCAATCTCCTTCGGTTGTGTCAGATTTTAGGCCTATATGTTTGGTGGGATGTTTGTGGAAAAAATTTTAGTAAACAGGTTGAGACAGGTAATGGCTGAAGTAATAGGACAGTCACAATCAGCTTTCATAGGTGGTCGACAGATTCTTGATAGCGCACTAATAGCAAATGAAATGGTGGGTTGGGCAAGGAAGAGCAAACAGAGAGTATGTGTTTTGCAATTAGATTTCGCAAAGACTTATGATTGTGTGGAGTGAGACTTTATTGATTACGTTTTGGGAAGAATAGGGTTCGAAGATAAGTGGTGACAATCGATGAAGGGTTGCATACATTCGGTGCCTCTGTCTGTTTTATTTAATGGATCACCTACAGCTCAGTTTGACATGAAGAGAGGTTTACGACAGGGATGCCCATTATCTCCTTTTTTATTCAACATGCAGAGAGTCTCAGCGCATTATTGTGCAAAGCTAATGAAATGAATTTATTTTGAGGGCCAGTTATTGGTAACCAGGGATTGGAGATAACTCATTTACAGTTTGCGGATGACACGATGATATTTTGTGAGGCTATGAGTACATCGTTGCATAATATAAAGCTCAAACTAAGATGTTTTGAGTTAATGTCGAGCTTAAAAAATAAACTTCACAAAAAGTTGCATGGCTGGCACCAATGTCAATTAGGAGGAGTTAAAGGAGTGGGGAGATATGCTCGCTTTTCGTATAGTGGAATGGCCTTTAAAATATCTCGAATTGTCGCTAGGGGTGGACACGAGAAACACTATTATGTGGGATCCTGTGATTAACAGGATAGAGACAAGATTGGGGCATTGTAAGAAGAGATATTTATCTACTGGAGGACGACTGGCTTTGATAAAATCGGTAATGTCTAGTATGCCTCTGTATTTCATGTCTTTGTTTAAAGCCTCGATAGCCGTTGTTAAGAGGATTGAGAAGATACAGAGAGATTTTTTCCAGGATGGGAATAATGATAAACACAAGTTGCATTTAGGCCTCGTTTAGCATTGCTTCTGGCACAACTTTTGAGGTCAAAAGCTGCTTTTCACCGCAAACGCAATGCTAAACAGATAAAAAAATTTGGCTTCTGCTGTTGAAACCATGGTTTGAAAAGCCAAACCAAAAAGCCAAAAAATATAGCTTTTGGGCTTTAAAAGCTGGCTTTTGGATAAAATGACTTTATTATCCTCACATCTCTACACTTTTATTATTTTAAACATATCTTTTTTTGACATTTCAATTTCCTACAATACTTTTTCACAGCAATGCTAAACACTTGAAAGTTTTTAAACCACACTTTTTCACCACACTTTATAAACACACTTTTTCCAACTCAAGCTTTTTCCAACCCAAGCTTTTTCCAACAGCAATGCTAAACTAGCCCTTAGTAAGTTGGGCCACAATTTGCAAGAGCGTTAGCAATGGGGGGTTGGGCATCATATTGATTGAAGTCCAAAATAGAGCATTACTCAATAAGTGGTTATTCAAATTTTCAGATGAAAATGAGAGTATCTGGAAAAGGGTGATATGTGTGAAATACAGTATGGAGGTCAGTGAGCTTATTCCAAGGAATCAGAGGTATAAGAACACATCCACAATTTGGAAAGGTATTGTTGATCCATTAAGGAACAGGGGAAAATTTTGGGATGTTATGTCTAGAAATACAAGATTGTTGCTTGGGAATAGCAAATACATTCTTTTTTGGGAGGATAATTGGTTAAATAGAGATGTGTTAAAAGAGAAGTTTTCGAGAATCTATGCACTGTCTGTAACTAAGAGTGCAGTGATCAATAAGTTCGGAAGATGGGATGGGGATTTATGGAAATGGAAGATAACACTTAGAAGGAACATTTTTGATTTGGAGATTACACAATGGCAAAGTTTGCTTTGTATTATTAGTAATGTTCAATTGGACACTCAAAGGAAAGACAGATGGATTTGGAAACCTGCCTTGAATGGTCGATACACAACCAAACTGTTTAGACGAGCTGTTGAAGAAAATGACTCGGGTGCATGTATGATTGATATAACCAAGTGGCGCGGACTTATACCCTCTAAGGTTGAGATTTTCTTATGGTCTCTATTTCAGCGTAGGCTTCCTGTTTTCATGTATTTGTTGAATTGTAATATTCTTACAGAAGACAATATTAAATGGCTTGTGTGTAAGAAAGATGGGGAAACAGTAGACCATCTTTTCTTGTGGTGCAGATGCGCTTGGATGTTGTGGTCATTAGTCTGCAAGTGGAGGAGAATAACTGTAGTTCAGCCGAAATCAATCATTGATTGGTTCAATGGATGGGGCTTGAGGCTCGCTTTGCAAGTGAGGAGGTATGGTTTATGTTATTTGCTGATGTACTGTGGACTATTTCGTTGTGGAGAAATGGGGTAGTGTTTGAAAATAAGGTACTCGAACTTATTTCTCTAATTTTCATGATAAAGAGCATATTAGCTTGGTGGTGTTAGGCTAAATGGCCCAATGATTTTAGTCCATCGAAGGTTTTATTCATGAACCTAGGGGATTGATTATTTAGGGGAAAAATAATAAAGGTAAGCGTGCTATACAGTGGGAGGCCCCAGCTCCAAATTGGTGGAAATTCAATGTTGATGCATCAGTAATTGGGAAACCTAGGCCAACTGGTATTGGAGGGGTATTGAGGAATGACAGAGATATTGTTCTGACCATGTTCTCTAAGGCAGTGGGGGTGATGGATTCTAATGAGGCGGAGATGAGAGCTATTAAGGAGGCTTTCGAGATTTCAATCTAGACAACTCTCTATTATCAATTTGGTAATAGAAAGTGATTTGACGACTGCAGTGGCTTGGTGCAATTCTTGCACATCGAGACCTTGGAGACTTAACTCATTATTCAAGGTAATTGATCGGATAGTGAGAAATTTGAATGGTTGCAAGGTTGTTCACAAGGGGCGAGAGGCCAATTCTTTTGCGGATGCTCTTGCAAGACAAGGAGTGCGCAGAGATACTTATTTTATTGCTTGGATTAATGAGTAATCGATCTTTGTTAATGGATGCTGGTTAGTATCGAGGTGGATCAATGTATGTTATTTTTTGACGTTTGTTCATTTTGAAGGTTCAAGTGAGATTTAGATAACTGACCTAGTTAATTTTGGGAATTTGGGACCTTTGCAAGTTTTTTGCAAAATCAGGTATGAATTTACTAGGTATTTTTCATTTCATAAGTCTATTGGGGATGGACAGGTGAATCACATTTTTTTATTCAGGGTAGAGAATCGCAGGCATTATTTCTATGTGGTTGTTATCTAAGGCGTCATGGAGGGTTCTTGGGTATTACATGGTTGTTAAAATTTGAGGGTAGTTATCTTATAGGATGTGAGAAATGTTGTGTTTTGGGTTCTACTGATTGCTTTGATTCAACCACTATGGTTGAGCTTCGGTTTTATTGGGATTGGATGGTGTACTTTTCTGCTTATTTTGGGCGGATAGTGATTGGTTTTAACACAAAGGACATCAAAGAGGTTTAATGAAGTTTTTTCTAACGTTTGTTTTCTTTTTGCAGGATTAAGTTTTTGAAACTGTTCGACCAAGTGTGTTTTTTTTGTTGGGAAATTGGGATCTTGTATGTTATGTGCAAGATTAGGTAAACATATCCTAGGTATTTTTCATGTTATATTTTTATTTGGGGATGATAGGGCGAAGCTAATTTTAGTAGACTATCAAAGGTTTTTTTTTTCATATTATGAATTGGTCGTTTTGTTAGTCATGGTGTTTTTTCTGGAAAACCATGTCTTTTTGAGGTTATATAGGTTTCGTTTTGTTGCAGCATGGCAAAATGAGAGTAGTAGACAGTGTACTTGGCGCCACAGCGCCAAGCAAGCAGTAACTTGGCGCTGCGCCGCCAAGTAGGAAACACCTTTGCTTATGTGTTTTTTGTTTTAAGGGCTATGGTTCATTGATTCTTTGAGTAAGGTGACAAAACAATAGCATATGGGATCTAACAGGGTTTCAATTCTTCTTTGCTTCAAATTCGGATATACAGGTTTGGGACTTGCTTACAACTTTAGATGGAACACTGGTTTTTGGTGGCTATAAAGGGTAGAAGTGAATACAGTTCAAGTTTGGTTGCACTTCGGGGTTTCTCTTGAAATTGCGATTCATTCCCAATTGGACAAGGAAGGACATCGTGATTGGCCTTCTTCTTTTTATTAGAATTGTGATTTATTGTAACAAAAAGGATTTTGAGGTGTGCTTTATCGTGTATCACAAGGTTTTATCAGGGTCTCAAGCTATTTTAAGTTTGAAGGGTAGTCGTATAGGTTTTTACACATTTCTATTTTGTAATGTGCGGGTTAAATAGGGTTCAGGCTTATTGCCTAAAGGGTAGACTATCTTTTAGGGAATTTGGGTTTTTTGGTTGATCCATACTCTTGTCTTTTTATTTCACTCAATAAAAAATTGCATTGCTGTTCAAAAAAAAAAAGAATCAAAATTAATGAAGAGATATCAAATTAAATCAATTCAAAGACATTAAAATTAGGGTATCCATGTTGATTATTAAAAGTTGTCCACTTGTCAAAAAGTTAGGGTATCCATGTAGGATATTTTTCCTTTTTGCCAAAAGCTTTGGCTTTTATATATTTATATAAGATGCACATTACCAAATAAAATGAAATTAAATTATTAAAACAGTCCTTCAATACCTTAACTCAAGTTGAATAAAAGTAACTAATATATATATATATATATGTATACACACAGGAGCAACCCTAAAATAAAAAATTTGTAATAGATATTGTAGTACCTAATTTTGTCCGGACCCCTTAAACGAGGCAATTTTCTCTTTTTTTACTTCCCAGAATGCAAAGAATCTTCCCTCATTCTGTTAATGGGTCTCCAAGACTTTGATTCGGAGGTCAAAGCAAAAAAGTCAATTGACAAAAGTCAACTCCAAAAAGTCAACCACTAAAAAAGTCAACTCTCAGTCAAAATCAAGATTCGAAGTTGAATTGAACAATGGTGAAAGAATTTTGATAATCAGAGGTCTACAACGAAAGATAGAGAGTTTGAAAGACAGGTTGCAAAAATTCACTATGGACTGTGGAGAAATATCTAATTCAGTAAATTTGGGAAAAAGTGCGTAAACGATCAAATTGGATGAAATTGGAGGTTCGAAAAAGATTAAGATCAATAAATATGGATATTGTCAGGTCCAATTTTGAAGTGGAGATGAAGAAAGATGTGGTTTGAAGGGAAAAAGGAAAATAAGAATTTAATGAATAAATAAGAAAACCACTAATTTGGGTAAAACTGCAAAGATGGTCCAATTCGGTGAAATTGAAGCCCCCAGTTGATAAAGGATAAATAAATAAAAATATCCCAAGTCTGAGTTTTTCATTTTTTTGGAAAATTCGGGAAAAATAGAATCCGAGGTCGAAAAATCATGGAAATTTTCAAGTCTGAGTTTTATACTTGATGGAAGGTATTGGAGAAAGAAAATCCGGAATTGGAGCTTAAATGAAAAAAAGGCAAAGTTCGAGGGCACTAATCCGAAATTCCAAGAGAAAATTTCGAGAAAAATAAGAAACGAGCTCGGAAATTTATGAAAACTTTCAAATCTGAATTTTATATTTTATGGAAGGGATTGAAGAAGAAAAATCCAGAATCGGAGCTCAAATGAAAAAAGGCAAAGTTCGGGTGCACTAATCTGAAATTCCAAGGGAAAATTCTGGGAAAAATAGGAAACGAGCTCAAAAAATTATGAAAACTTTCAGATCTGAATTTTATATTTTATGGAAAGGATTGGAGAAGTAAAATCCATAATCGGAGCTCAAATGAAAAAGACAAAGTTTGGGAGGCACTAAACCGAAACTTTAGAGAAAAATCCGAGAAAAATAGAATCCGAGCTCGAAAAAAATATGAAAACCTCCAGAATTGAGTTTTATATTGGATGGGATGAATTGGAAAAGAAAAATCCGAAATTGGAGTCCATTTGCAATTAAATTAAGTTGGAGGACCAAAATGCAGTTTTACCAAAGAAGCCGAAAAGGGCCATTTTGCAAATAAAAAAAAAATGAATGGCCTAGAAATTTCCAGACCATTTTTGGTCAGCCCTTGGATGAAGGTGGGAGTATGATCATCTTGAATCAAGTGGCCAAATTTGAATAGAAAGATGACATTTTTAAGAGGATAAGATTCTCCACTATTTTGCCTACATGGCATTTTAAGCCAATGAGAGGTCTCCAAATTGCAAAGCCATGTGAAGGCCATGTGAAGAGCATATGAAGGCTATGATATGATGCCAAGTAGGATTTAAAATACCACCTAGGAAGATATTTTAATAGTAGCCTCCATGATCATGATAAATGGCAAAGATTTTTTGTAGAGATAAGAGACACAAATGGTTGAGGTGGATTTGTTGGCCAATGGGAGGTTGAGAAACCCTATTTTTAAGGGAAGCATCATGCAAATAGGGGACAAGCACCCTATTTTTAAGCAAAGCATCATGCAAGTAGGAGACAATTTTTAGCCACTTGGCAAAGATGTTGGGGGAAGCATGTAAAGCATGACAAAGGGTAAAAAAAAGACACTCCATGGGGAATAAAAAGGGCTGGCTAAGAGGAATTAGAGAAGAAGGGGTTTTTCATTTTTTTTATTAAGGTTTTCACTAGACTCTTGAGAGAAAAGAAGGAAGAAAAAGAAAAGAGAGGAGGATTCATTTTTTTCGAAGGCAATTTTCTACTACTCTCTTGATTTGGAAAGTTAAGCTAGGTAGCTATTTCCTCTCTTCCTCTTCCATTGTTTTCTTTGATTTTATGTTCTCCTACATGTCGTTTTCCATGGTGATTGTTACTTCTTTCTTGGCTTGAATAAAATTGTTTTTTCAAAACAAATTTTAAAGGTTTCTTTTTTCCTATTCTAAACAAAACAAAACTTGCAAAATCCTCAACTATTTTTTTGGGTTTGGCCAACCCTAGCTAGCTAATTTTGTGCTTGTTCTTGCTTGGTCATTCTTGCTTGTTTGCTTGTTCATATTTTTAAGGGATGAATAGCCCCTGAAGTTTATTAAATTTGTCAATATAGTACCTTTATTATAAAAATGTCTATTTTGGTATTTAAAGTTTATCCTCCGTGTGCTATTGTAGTACCTGTCAGTAACACCGTTAAAAATTGAAGACGTGGCTTCTGTATCCAATGAAAACTTGACACGTGGCACCATATAACCGTACCACGTGTACTAACTAAAAAATTATTATTTTAATTTTTGAAATAAAAATAATATTATTTTTAAAATATAATAATGACACGTGGCACCATATAATGATGCCACGTGTATTAACTTAAAAAAATCAATAAATATTTAAAAAAAAATTAAAATTTAAAAAATTTAAAAAATATATAAAAATTTTAAATTTTAAAATTATAAGTTTTAATTTTTTTTAAAAATTTAAAAATTTTAAAAAAATTAAAAAAATTAAAAAAAATAAATTTCATATTTAATTTTTGTAATTTTTGAATAAATATTTTTTTAAAATAATTAAAATAATTTCATAATTTAATTTTTGTAATTTTCAAAAATAACTTTTGTTTTTAAAAAAAATATTTTTTAAAAAATTTTAGATATTATAAATGATTTAATATTTAATTTTAAATATTTTATATTTTAAAAATAATTTTAGTTAAATATTTTAATTTTGTTAATTTTTAAAATTTTGAATTGGAAAAATAGAATGTAATTTTAAAAAATAGAATTTTAAATTTTATTATTATTTTAATATAATTGTTTAAGTTTTTTAAAAAATTAGATATTAATTTTTAAAATATTTTTTATTTATTTTTTAAATATTTTTTTTCACAAAAATTCAAATATTAATTTTTAAAAAATCAGGTGTTGCCACGTGTCATCACCTGATTGGTCAATGCCACATCATCATCTATATTTAACGGTGTTAAGTCAAAGTACCAAATTGATACACGGTTTGATAATATAGGTACCACATTGAACATTTTTAAAGTACAAGTATCACATTGACAAATTTGATAAACTTCAGAGGCTATTCATGACATTATCCCTATTTTTAACTCTTGGTTGATTCATTGTCATATGGTTGGTTGGCTGAAAATCATGCATTTCATGATATTTTCAACTAGGTTTTTGGCCAAGATCAACTAATGATCTCAAGCCAAAAATCCTTTGCCTATGCTAGTTGAAAGAGTGATAGTTTAGATTGGGTATTCTGATTTTTGGGATTTTTTTTTTCACTACTAATCCATGGTCCAAATAAAATGATTTTTTTACCTCATGCAGTAGTCATTCAAGGATGCCATGGTATTTTTTTTCATGATTTTTAGATTTTTTTATCATGGCTGAAAAAATGGCTTTTGACAAAGCAGTTTTAACTCATTGTTCTGACTTTCGTAAAATTTCGGTCATGGCACCCTTGCTCCAAAAATTAAGCTGATTTTTTCCCATGGAGATCAACATGTTCTAGGTCTACCCAATTTTTTTAGAATTTTTTGAAATTTTCTAGAAGGGTAAAAAAATCGAGTTTCAAAACTGGTTGTGAGAGTCAGATTTGTTTTTAAGAACTAATAATTCTCTGTTTTTATTAGTCTACTATGAGGGGGCTTATTTGTGACATTAGTTACTGTCTTAGGGTGATTTTCATGTCATTTCAAGAACAAAATTTTATTTTATAAAAATCGGGTCAAGGGTGGTCAATCTGGGTTTCAAAACTAGGGAAAATAGAGCCTTTAAAGGGAGGTTTTGGCCAAGGCCTAATTTTCATCCCAAAATTTTTAATTTCTTAAATCCGAGCCCAAAGTCTTTCGATTTTTGAAAATCCAATTTAATTTTCTTCCAAAGGTAGTCGGATACCTTTTTAGGTATACGGAGTCCTTACTTCAAGGGAGAAATGCATCTTCATGCATTGTATATTTAAAAATGTTTTACTTAATTTGGCATAAAAACGTATTTTTCGGTTTTCTAAACATTTGGCGAGAATTAGTTCTTAATCTTTGTCGAGTTTGCCGGGGAGGTTAGGAAATTATTCAACGCATGGTTTTCATTTTACTCGGAATCATGTAAATGTCATATGAAAAAATTATTTTCCAAGCTTTGCTGGGTTTGCTGGAGAGTACGGCAATATATTTTCGACATATGCCATTTATGTGATTCCTCACATGAAAAATCAATTTTAAAATGATGATGTGTGCATATTCCATGATATTTATATTTGTTGTTTTAATTATGAAAATTCTATGTTCATGAATATTCCATGTTGATGTCATTTTATATCCATATTGCTAGTGTGATTATGAATATTTTATGATGATGTCATTTTGTGATTTTTGCCATGTCAAGCATGCCATGTCATTCATACATATGCTATGTCATTTACATTTTGCCATGTCAAGCATGCCATGTCATTCATACACATGCTATGTCATTTAGATTTTGCCATGTCAAGCATGCCACGTCATTCATTCATGTGCCATGTCATTTGGATTTTGCCATGTCAAGCATGACATGTCATTCATTCATATGCCATGTCATTCATTCATGTGCCATCTCATCTAGATTACGCCATGTCAGGATAAATATGCAAGTTGTTTTGTCTTAGTAATATTTTTGCATATTCATGATCATTTTTTTATGATTTCAAAATACATGAAAAAATAAATATTTTGTTATAAAACAAGATTATTCCCGAGTTAAAATAATTCATGAGTTTTCTGCTGGGTCTGCCGGGGAGAATATCATCAATTATCATTAACGACGGAATATCTTTTTTTTTCAAAAAAAAAAAAAATGAGGGTGATTCGGAGAATTTCAAAACCAAGGAAAAATTCCATGTTTTGCCTAGTTTGTCGGGAAGTATGGGAAATTTTATATTAATAAATTCCGTATCATTTTCAAATAAAATATGATTGTTTTTTTAAGGGAATTGTTTTTAAATATCAAATTTAAAACCGACTTTCATCGAGACTTGAGATAACACATGATTAATAAGGTATCGTTTTATACGGGCGTTGTAGGGGTGCTAATCCTTTTTCGCACGTAACCGACTCCCGAACCCGCATTTATTTTCTTTGGTTCAAAACGCAGACTTCAAAATTGGTTTTAAAAAATATTTTAATTAATTTTAAAATGTTTTATAAAAATCGGTTTTAATAGGTGGCCGATCTCACCTAGCCAAAAAAGATTGGTGGCAACTCCATTTTTTTTTTGTGGTTGTTTTCAAACCCTCAATTATTTTACTTAAGAAGAATTAAGTAGTCTTTTCCTCTCTTTTTCTCCCCAAACGTATCATTATTATTTTTTCAACGTCGCTTTCCGGATCCTGCATCGGATTCGTTGCGACAGATATAAGTATGGAGAAAGTTAAAGTAAGAATGAGCAACCTAATATTTATAGTGTTGAAATCAAACAAAAAATAAGAAATAAAATTAATTTATAGAGATTTAAGCTATTGAAAATAAATGTGATTAATTTAGTCAAAATCAAATCAAATTAATAATTAAAATTAATTGAGAAAATTTTAATCTATTAAAAGAAAATGTAATTGATTTGCTCAGAATCAAATCAATTAAGAATCAAAATTAATTAAGAGAGATTTAAGTTATTAAATATAAATGTAATTAATTGGTCATAATCAAATCAAATTAAATCAATTCAAAAACATTAAAATTAGGGTATCCATGTTGATTATTAAAAGTTGTCCACATGTCAAAAAGTTAAGGTATCCATGTAGGACATTTTTCATTTTTGCTAAAAGCTTTGGCTTTTATATATTTATATAAGATATAAGCTATGAAATAATTCTATGATATTTTAATTATTTTAGTTAGACTATAGATTTTTTTATGACATTGAGAGTTTATTTTTGAATATGCAACATGAATTATAATATTTAAATTTTGAATTTTTTTTTTCATTATAAGAAATTTATAAATTGTTGACAATTTTAATATCATATATAATATTTAAATTTAACGTTATTATACTAGAGTTGTTCATGTATTGGTCAGGCCAAGCTCGAATAGTAAAATATTTTGCTTACCCAAGGTCTGGTCCAGACTCTAACCCATAAGGCCTTTGAGGCCTTTTTTTCATATTAATTTTTTTTAAAAATATATATTTATATTTAAAATTAAATAAAATATATTTTATTAGTCTTTCATAACAATTTAATTTTACTTTAAATCTTTATATATATATATATATATATATATATATCGACTCCCTTAACAATATTTCTGACTTCGCACCTTTCTATAGTAACCTTAAAAAATATTATTAGGACAATCGTTAAATAAATTTATTTTTTAATAATAAAATTTTATAACTTATAATATATTATCTTTATATTTAAGTGTTTTTATAAAGAAAAGTATAGCAAACATATAGAATTGCATAAGTGGTAAGTGTCAAGGATAATTGATTATGGTATAGTGCTTGTTGATTATAACGTTAAGAAAATATGTTTAAGAAGTTCTAGTTTAGGATAATTGACTACTCTTGTCCAATAATAAGGAGATAATCGACTACTTATGTAGAAATTTGTTCTCTAGAATCAAAATAAAATAAGCAAGGATAGTCTATTAACCGAGGAAGATAATCGACTACCCTTCCTTAAACTTAAAAAGCAGATTGGTTGAACCCTTCATTTCAAAAGTTATAAATCTAAAATAATGACATAATTTTTCATGATGTTCTAAAAAATATTGTTATTAGAACTGAATCGGTCAGTAATATGTTCAAGGTTTCAGATTTCATATCAAATGATTC
Source organism: Fremontodendron californicum (assembly GCA_030761205.1). NCBI lineage: Eukaryota > Viridiplantae > Streptophyta > Magnoliopsida > Malvales > Malvaceae > Fremontodendron > Fremontodendron californicum. Next base: position 31,017,805 of record JAULJL010000005.1, read on the forward strand.
AACCGTCGAATCATTCGGATCAATATTAGATTAATAAAAATATTCTAAAATATTATAATTAAAATTATAAATTACATAAATATTTTTCTTAATTGTATAAATTAAAAAGTATGATATAAGAATTAGATATATATTATATCATTTAAAAAAATTAAACTTGTAATTTTTATTTTTAGTTTTTTAAAATGTATTTATTTTTATCATTTTTTTAAGAAATATAAATTTTTAGTAAAAAAATAATGAAAGAATCAATAACTAGTATGCAAAAATTAAATTAGGTATATTTTAAAATTATTTTGAAAAGTTATATTTAGTTGACTCGGCTTAATTAAAAACTCGACAGTCACAAAATTTTTCATAAACCATGTAGGTTAATCCAAGTTTTTTTATATCAATGATGTAAACAGTCTTGTCATAACGGTTTTTCGACCGCTACGACGAATTTGAAAACACAAAATGGAGTCGCCACCAATCTTTTTTGCTAGGTGTGATTGGCCACCTATTAAAACCGGTTTTAGTAAAATATTTTAAAATTAATTGAAACATTTTGTAAAACCAATTTCAAAGTCCGCGCTTTAAACCAGAGAGAAAAAACAAAATTAGGTTCGGGAGTCGGTTACGTGCGGGAAAGGATTAGCACCCCCGCAACGTCCGTTTAGGAAACGGTACCATTTAATCACGTGTTATCTTGAATCTCGATTTAAGGGACTTGACATCAATATTAAAGAAAATTATTCTCTTTTATTTTTACTTTATTTTATTTTTTTTAAAAACATGTTTATTATTTTTTTGAATTTTTGAACCATTTTTATTTTATTTTATTTTTTAAAATCGGAAGTGAACATAAATTTGTTATCGAAAATACTCGTTAAATATTTCCAATACTCTTGGTGGTATTTAACGAGATCTTCTCACCTCGAGATATCTTAGGAATCACAATCGTGATGTCCTTCGAATTCCGTCGTCGGCAATTTACATTCATCTTTTATTTAAATGCGTATGATGCAAATATTTAAATATCGAATGCGCACAGTTAAGTATACAAGGCATGTGATAAAATGCATAATTACACTATCAAACATACGAAGCATAATATTTAAAAACACGAACATGGCAAAATATCGAGCGCACAAACATTCACTATTTTATTCATTTTTTATTTTGATTATTTCCATTTTTTTTTAAACGAAAACGAATTTTTGTATCGAGCATGTCGCTAAATACTCCCACCACTCGTGGTGATATTTAACGAAATTCTCTCACCTCAAGATATCTTAGGAATCACTACCGTGACGTCCTTCGAATTCCGTCGTCGGTAATTCACATTTCTTAAAACCTTTTTTTTTCTTTTTGAAAAGTAAATTAAAATGATTTTAATAATTATTTCCGAAATAAAAGAAATTATCTATGTAAGAATAATTCTCGAATCACTCCAATATTTTCGATAGTATTTCGATTATTATTCTTACTCGGACCATTTCAAAGAACGATTGATGCTCCGACCATCCCGAGAAAGAAAACCGTTTTTAGAGAATTTCATTTATCAAAAATAATTTAAAAGACATGTATTACTTAGAAGAATTATTATTTTAATATTTTAAAATCGAAACAGAATAATAAAAATATATCGATGGCGAACGAAGATAAATAAATACAAATAGTATTATGATAAAAAATAATAAAGAAAATTAAAAGCATACGTGAAAAAATGTCGAGAGTCCGAAATTCAAAATGCCGAACTTGATCTTCGTAAAACTCTTTGCTCGTACTCGACCACCTGAAAAAAATCAAAACGTCAAACTTGATAATCGTGAATTTTCTTTTAAAAATTTTTTAATTCTTTTTCCTCTTTTTTATTTTTGTTATTTTTATATTATTATTATTATTTATTTTTTATTATTTAATTTAATTTTTTTTCTTTTTAATTTTACTTGCTTTTCTTTTTTTTTTCTTTCTTATTTATTTTTTTCTTCTATTCAATTTTTTTTTTAATTTTAAAAAATTTCTTTTTTTTAATTTTATTGTTTTTTTAATTTTTAATTTTTATATTTTAATTTTAATTTTTTTCTTTTTCTTTTTTCTTTTTCTTTCTTTTTTCTTTTTTCTTTCTTTTTTCTTTTTCTTTCTTTTTTTTTCCTGGCCCTCCTCCCTGGCCTGTTGGGCCCAAGGAGCTGGGCCGGTTCGGTGCAGGCCGGATCCGGTTTGGGCCGGATCTTCTTTTTCTTTTTTGTTTTGGGCGAAAGGGTACCCGCGCGGACCCCGGGTCGGATCCGGGTCCACGCGGACCCTCCTTGCCTGAAAGGGCGCCGTTTCGGCGCCACACATTTTTTTTTTGAACCCGGGTCGGGCGCGCGGACCCCGGGTCGGATCCGGGTCCACGCGCGGTCCCTGGGTCGAAACGGCGCCGTTTTGGCGCCGCATTTTTTTAAAAAAAGAAGCGGGTGACCCGCGCGGACCCGGGTCGACCCGCGGGTCGACGCGCGGGTCTTTCTGACCCGCTTCCAGGGGGCTATAAATAGCCCCTTTTTTATTTTTTATTTTTCATTTTTTATTTTTTTTCTCTTCTCTCTCTCCTCTTTTCTTTCTCTCTTTTCTCTCTCACCTCATTCAACCCAGCCACCCCGAACCCAGAATCCGGCGGGCGGGCCATCGCGCCGGCCGCCGTGCCTCGCCATTGGCCGTCGTTCGTCGACGGCCGATGATCTCCAAAATCACCTTGTTCGGACCGTCTCGATCTCCCCTCCTTGATTCCGGGCTCCGTTTCACCCGAATCGGAGCCGAACCCCGTAGATCTAGGAAACGACTCTTCGTTTTTTTGTTTTTGTTTTTGTGGCTGCGATTTTGGATTTTTTCTTTTTTTTTTTTGCAGGGTTTTCTGGTTTCGAAGGAGGGGGGGTCGAGGCTGTTTTTTCTTTGGTGTGGAGGATCCGGTCCAGTGGGGGTCCGATCTGGATTTCGGACCCCGGATCTGGTTTTTTTGGTGAGCGGGGGTCCGAATCTGGGGGTTTTTTTTTGGATACTTTGAAAGGGGGGTCCGATCTGATCCTGTTTCGAAGGGGTCTGGATCCGGGTCTCGGATCCTGGATCTGGGGTTTTTTTTCCTCTCAGGGGGAGTCCGATCTGGATTCCTCCTCCTTTTTTTCCTTTTTTTTTGCTGGTGATTGGGGTTTTATTTAGGAGGGTGGCGTGGGGGCTTGGGTTTTAGGGTGGCTGGTTGAGTGTTGGGAGAGGGTTGAGTGTGGGGGAGGGTGGCGTATGGCAGGGTTTCTGCTGGGGGCAGTTAGGGTTGGTAGAGGCGGTAGGGGCTAGGGTTTTCGCAGCTAGGGTTTGGGTTTCTGGTTAGGGTTGGTGTGGGCTGTGGGTAGGGGTAATGGGCCAGTGGGCAAGGACAGGGAAATGGGCCAGTGGGCAGGCCCGAAAATTGGGCCTGTATTGGGCCTGGACAGCAAGCCTGGTGGGCCTACGGATTGGGCCTGCTGAATAGCAGGCCCTGTTTGCAAATGGCCCGGGTCGGATTCGAATCCGACCCGGGCTAAAAACAGTTGCTACAGCTGCCCCTCTTTGCCCATTGCTGAGAATCAGGAATAGGGCAAAGACGCGAGCAACGTTTTTGTTTAGAATTATGCACGTGTTTGTTCTAGGAGGGCTCTCTCCATCGGAGGTTCTTATCAATCGCAAAATAAATCGCTCCTCTCATCAGAGGCTCTATTACTTCAAAAATAAATTGCTCCTCTCATCAGAGGCTCTATTACTTCAAAAATAAATTGCTCCTCTCATCAGAGGCTCCACAACTTTGAAAATAAATTGCTCCTCTCATCAGAGGCTCTATCACTTGAAAAATAAATTGCTCCTCTCATCAGAGGCTCCACAACTTTGAAAATAAATTGCTCCTCTCATCAGAGGCTCCACAACTTTGAAAATAAATTTCTCCTCTCATCAGAGGCTCTATCACTTTGAAAATAAATTGCTCCTCTCATCAGAGGCTCCACAACTTTGAAAATAAATTGCTCCTCTCATCAGAGGCTCCACAACTTTGAAAATAAATCGCTCCTCTCATCAGAGGCTCCACAACTTTGAAAATAAATTGCTCCTCTCATCAGAGGCTCCAACACTTTGAAAATAAATTGCTCCTCTCATCAGAGGCTCCACAACTTTGAAAATAAATCGCTCCTCTCATCAGAGGCTCCACGACTTTGAAAATAAATCGCTCCTCTCATCAGAGGCTCCACGACTTTGAAAATAAATTGCTCCTCTCATCAGAGGCTCCACGACTTTGAAAATAAATTGCTCCTCTCATCAGAGGCTCCACGACTTTGAAATTTAAAAACGAACTTCGAATTTTTGACAATGAGTTTGAACACAACTTAGATCATCACCTCACTTACTACCTTAGTCTTACGAAAGTGAAGACTCATTCTGGATATCCCCATCTCTTTCTCGTTTAGTTTTGAAATTCCTTGTCAGATTCTTCAGATATTGCCACTTGACTAATCATACCGAGGCTCGACCTTTCTTAAAGTAACGAGTTTGACTTCGCAAGAATTGAAAATGGTACCCGGAGGTTTTGAAAAATGTCATTTTGAAAGATATTACCCGGAGGTTTTTCAAAGCAGATACTTGGAGGTCTAGAAATGTTACTTCTTTGAAAGTGGTGCCCGGAGGTCTTATTCTTGACTTTGAGAATGATGCCCAGAGGTCTTTATCAATGATTTTTTAGAAAGGTGCCCGGAGGTCTTGAAAACATAACTTTTGAGAATAATGCTCGGAGATCTTGAAACAGGTGCCCGGAGGTCTTTAAAAATGTCTTTTCATTGAAAATGGCGCTCGGAGGTCTTATCCATGATTTTTGAGAATAATGCCCGGAGGTCTTGAAACAGGTGGGGAGGTCTTTAAAAATGTCTTTTCATTGAAAATGGCGCCTGGAGGTCTTATCCATGATTTTTGAGAATAGTGCTCGGAGGTCTTGAAAACATGACTTCTGAGAATAATGCTCGGAGGTCTTGAAAATGTCTTTTTTTGAAAGTGGTGCCCGGAGGTCTTATCCGTGATTTTTGAGAATAATGCCCGGGGGTCTTGTTCGGATGCCCAGAGGTCTTATAAAAATTATCTTTTCTTTGAAAATGGTGCCCGGAGGTCTTAAAAGGTAACCTAGAGGTCTTAAAAGGTAACCCGGAGGTCTTAAAACAGATGCCCGGAGGTCTTATTTTTTAATTTTCTTTTTCTTTTCCTGTGCCCGGAGGACTTAAGAGAGGTAACCCGGAGGTTTTAAAAGAGGTGCCCGGAGGTCTTGGTGATCATACCTGAAGATCTTTCACAATCACATCTTGGAAGAAAATCTCACTGAATGTTCGAATTTAAATATCAAAATTTCAAATAGTCAATGTCATGCATGAAATGTGAATGTCATGCGAAGTCAATGCATATGCCCCTGATGATGCATGTTCAAGTACCCACGAATAATGTACACATTTTACGACACGATGCAGATGCAAAACTTAATAAATATGCAAATGTTCATGAATGATGCGAATGTTCCCAATTGTTTCTCCTGATCTTGGTTTAGCTTTTCCAAATCGTTTTTCCTCTTCGAAACAGAGTGTATCCTAGAACGCTCGTGCCTCGTAAGAGATCAACCCTTTTCTTCACTTTGGAACTATCTCTTTGCCCCGATAGTTTTTCAAAATTTTATCAACTAGAGTCCGAGCCAAATGTTCATTTCTTCTACCTCAATAGTTCCATACCTTTGAGCCAAAAACCTTTGCCTCATGCCAACATCATTTTTAATCAAAATGGTTTCTTCTGAAAATATTTGCATTTTTTATTTGCTTTTGCTTGCTCTCTTTTTTTGAAAAATATTTGCTTATTCACTGAAAACTTTTGAGCTGAAAATGTCATCCTCATGTTGTGATATCCGAATCTCTTGAAAATTGATGATCACTGTTAGAAGTTTTTCTGAGTGTCAATTCGGATTTTTCAAATTGAGTCGGAAGGCTTGGTACCACAAGATTTTGGTTGATCCAAGGAGACTTCACAACAAGAAAAATGTATATCCTTTCTAGACTCACAAATGGAACATATTTTATAGAACATGATTTTTTTGAACTCAAACAAATTCATCCTTCTTTTAGTTTCCAAATTATGGCGTTTTGACAAACGTCAAGACTAGCTGGGATGTTCAAACTTGGAAAGTTAATTCTGGAAAAGAAAACGGTCTCAGTTTTTTAAAAGTCAAACCTCCAAACGAGAGTTGACAGTTTTGGGATATTTTGGAATTCCCGGATGTTCCCTGATTTCTTCAAAATGACCTCTTCTTTTGTTATGGCCTTGAAAATACCATGAGCGGCACCGAAATTCTCCAATTTTACTCTAGATTGCCCGTGTTGGGTTTTCACCCTAGAGTCTCCTTCTTTCCATTTTTTCATTTTTCATTAAATGTTTCATCATGCATTCAAGAAATCAAGACTTATCCAAAAAGGATTTTTAACCAGAAGGGAGACCGAAGTCTCATGTATTTCTCTAAGAATAGACTCATCAATTTAAATGACCATGCTCGATCAAAATGGTCTTTTCCAGGTACATAATGTAGGCCGAGGTTCGAGGTATTGAAAGAAAAGATAAATAGGCCCAAACATGTGTTTGAAGGTGATCAAATCGAGGATTTTTCATGAGGAGGATTCTCTTCGAAACATTTGTCTTTGCTGAGCTTTCTCTTTATTCGATGATTTTCATCCTTTCTTTTCTTCCTTTTCTATTTTTTGCTTTCATTTTTCTTTTTATCTCCCTTTTTTTTGTATTTCTATTTTGACAAGTTGAGCCCGTAGTATTTGAAAGCTCGAATTTCTCTTTGATTCAAGGCATTGTTTTTTCATCTTTGAACCAGGTCTTCATTATCTGTGACCTTTGAAAAGATCCTTCCTCGCATTTGCCCCCTAGTGTGGAGGGTAATCCTTGATCGGGGTTGAAAGAACAAAAGTATTCACTAGGCTCAAAAGGAGTAGTAAAAGGATATTTTACAATTTGTGAAAGGATGATGAAAGATGGCCATTTTTCATCTCAAGCACAAGCACGCAAATCGAAAAGTCATTCCCTAGAGGAAAATAATGAAAATGTTTTTTTTTCTTTCTTGAAACCATCTTCAATTTTATAAATGCATGATGTCACACTCGTTTTTCATTTTCTTTCTTTTCTTTTTTTTTTCATTTTTTTCTTTTTTTGATGCATGCTCCGAAAATTACTTCATCTTTATTCACCACGCGTCTTCCGTATCTACAAATGATGCACCATTTGATTGGTCATACAAATGAGAATTCGTATCATAACGAGGAACACCTCAAGTCTTTTTGGCTTTCTGAAGGGACAAGAAAGAATATGGTTCAAAAACAACTTTTTTTCTAGGAACATGAGAAAATCAGGTTAGTCATTGTTACCTGAGACGTTAATCATGAAGTGACGTCTGGGCAACTCTTGTTTTGTGGTTATGGAAAGGGATTTGAATGGTTTTGGCATAACCTTGACACACATCAATTTACCATGATCTAGATTCTTGAAAAAGGTTTCACTTGTTTGAGACACCAAAAAGCTCGGATTTTTTCAAAAAGTTTGTTCCATTGCTCATAATCTAAATTAGGATCTGCATTTTTCTTATTGCACTGACTATGGTTTCTGAAATTCAACAAATATATTCCTGGAAGCATTGACTGTTTCAAACTCAAAGGATTCAAGCATAGGCAAGTCCGAAAGAGAGGGGAAAGGGTGTTGGGTCATTTCCATCATTGATCATCAATAATCTCAAGACTCATCATTTCTTAACGAGAAGAAGGATTTTTTTCTTTTAATAACGCGCTCATCAAAAATCAAGAATTTCTTTAATGTTTATTTTTGCAAATTCAAATTAAAACACAATAAACGCAAAGCTTTTGAAATTCAAAATTTATTTATTTCATGTGGATGCCAACATAAGACAAGTGCTTTCATGACGAGGCATAGAACTACATGCATATTCCTCAATGCTTGTCGACATGCTTTTAAAGGTAACCATTCTCATCCTCCAAACCCGTGGCGAAGAAACCAATTTATGGCAATGCGGATTTACACTGTTAGACTAGCTCTGGAGTCAAAATGCCATCGTGGACAAGACCTTCAATCTTTTCCTTCAGTTGTCTGCATTTTTCAGTTGAATGTCCAATTGCCCCCATGTGATACTCACACTTGCTGTACGGGTCATAACTCCTTGCTGATGGGTTTGGAGCTGTTTTCAAAGGCACAGGGGTAAGGTATTGGTTCCTCATTAGTAATTGCAACAGTTCAGGGATTGGGATTAAAAATTTCTCTTGGTTGTTCCTCGGTCGTTTCTGGGAAGCAGGCCTAGTTGCAGGGGCTGGCATAGGATGAGGTGTTTGAATATCTGGAAGGTAAGGATAATGACTTGGAGAGACATTGGTAGAGTAACATGATTGATATGGAGAGACCGGGGGATATGGAGTGAATTCTCCCATAGCCTGGACATGTTCCTCCTTCCTTTCAGGTGTCTCGTTTCTCTCGGCATTGGATGTCTTATCTCCTTCGAGTTTTCCGTTCTTGATAGCATTTTCAATCATCTCTCCTGAGGTTACCATATCTGCAAAATTCTTTGTGGCATTGCCAACGAGTCTATCATAGTACGGAGCGTGCAGTGTGTTCACAAAAAGGACAGTAATTTCCTTTTGAGTCAAAGCCGGTCGTACTTGGATGGCCATGTCCATCCACCTCTGAGCATATTCTTTGAAGCTCTCAATGGCCTTTTTTCCCATATTTTGCAAGGTTAACCTATCCGGTGCCATGTCGATCATGTGCTTATACTGAGTCTTGAAAGCTTTTGCCAGATCTTTCCAAGAACGGATACAGCCCCGATCCAACTGATTATACCATCTTGCAGCTGACCCTGTTAGACTGTCTTGGAAGCAGTGGACTAACAGCTTGTCATTGTTGGTGTAGTCAGCCATTTTCCGACAAAACATCATGATGTGGATTGATGGACATTTCGACCCGTCATACTTTTCAAATTCAGGGACCTTGAATTTTTGCGGAATCACCAAATCCGGGACCAAGCTGAGCTCATCCGGATCCATATTCCCGAAAATGTCTATTCCTTCTATGGCTTTGAGTCTCTCTTCAAACAGATCATACTTCTGTCGCACCTCTGTGTCTTCCACTTGCTTTGCCACACGTTTCTTCAGCTTTTCTTGTTCTAGTGAGCCATCTTGGCTTGGAATAACAACTGAGTCTGAGGGGTGAAATTCCGAGTTCAATTGAAATTGTCCTCGGCCTTGTTGACTCGGTAGGTAAATCGGATCTTCGTCGTTGTTTACTTGAGGTCGAGGTTCTCCCCCTATGATCGATCCTTTAGCAACCCATTTTCCTCGGGTCAGCCTAGTCATCATTTCAATCATCTTGTCTATTTGCTTGCGTGACTCCTCTTGAGATTTTGTTATCTGTTCTCGTGTTTCTTGCTGAGATCTGGCTAACTGTTCTTGTAATTCCCTCTGTGCTCTTTCCACTCTGTCCAGTCTATTTTGTTCATCCTCCATGGTTTCGGCCTGTGTCATAGAGGTACGCAGTGATTCTTATACCTCTGACTTGGAAGAGAAATCCTTTCAAAGTTTTCAAAGCTAAGCCGACTTCTTTTTTATTCTCCAAGTGTGTTTCATGATGCCTGAGCTATGAATGCCGTGAATGTAACACGATGCCCATATGATGCATGTAAAGAATAAACAAATTAATGAATGAGCATATACAATGAGTGACCATGTATGTCACGGAATGCATGACCTTATTGTTATGAATGCAATCACGATGTCGACATGATGCATGTAAAGAATAAATAAATTGATATACCGGTATATACAGAGAAATATCATGAATGTCACTAATGTATTCTACAATGAATGACCATGCATGTTATGATTGCAATATGATGCTCATTTGATTTGTCTAAAGAATAAACAAATTAATGCATGAATATATACAGAAAAAAATTATTCGATAATTGGATTAAGATGATTTGGGATTGAACTTACTTATTCAACAATTTCATTGCACAAACCTTGCCCCCAAATTCGATCCGCAAATTTTTTTTTTAAACATATTTTTCCCGCAAAAACCAAAATATTATTTTCAAAAACCAATTTCCATAAAAAACTTTTGGGGTAGTGGGTTTTATCATGGCACGGGTGTCCAAATGTTTATTCAACACTACCGGTTTGCGATTCTTATCTAATCAACAACGAGTGTCTGTGCGGTTTATCAAATGAGATTATTATCACTGTGTAATCAAAAATACAATTATAAATGTGAATGCTTTATTTACAAGTGCATCAATGCATGAAATGTACGAGATGTACGAAAAGAAAGAATTTTCATATTTACAAATTCAAAAAGTTAACGAACATTTGCCCCGACGGTATCAACTTATTTAAGCATCACGGTGCCTTCGGGGCGAAAAATGAAACTTATTGCGGGTAGCACGATGTACGTTCATCATTACCCGATTTACAGTTTTTGCTCGGAATGTAAACAAATAGCGAAAGATCACAAATGTTCCTTCCTAATTTCGGGGATATCCGATCGGAAATTCGGTATGGCTCCCCCTAAGTTCACTACATGAGGTTGAATTAGGTTCTAAAAAAACCAAATTGCTCATCGCTGTCGCCCGTGAAGGCTAGTAAGGCCTCCCGATTTAAACGGGTTCAATTTGTTGGAGTATATTTTTCGGGCTTATGCGGAGGTTATCACCTCACGAAAGCGTAGGTACTTTATTACTCCGAAAGTGTTTCGCTAGCCCATGCGGAGGTTATTACCTCACGAGACCGTAGGTACTTTACTTCCACCTAAAGGGATAAAGCTCGGGTATAGAGCTTATGTATGAAATGCACGTGCTCGTGTGCGAGAAGGAACAAACAAACCCTCGACTATTTGTCTACGACCATTTATTCTAGACATTCCATAATTATTAAAAAAAAATAAATAAACGACACAAAAATATGAATAAAGAATTAACAAATATCAAGATGTAAATGAAAGCAAAATAAAAAGAAAGAAAGAAAGAAAGAAAATAAAGAGAATTAAAATTAAATACCGATTAAATCCATCAATCGAGATTTTAAAATAACACTTGATCAATTTGTGGCTCGACTCTCAAAGCTCCCCAGCGGAGTCGCCAAGCTGTCATAACGGTTTTTCGACCGCTACGACGAATTTGAAAACACAAAATGGAGTCGCCACCAATCTTTTTTGCTAGGTGTGATTGGCCACCTATTAAAACCGGTTTTAGTAAAATATTTTAAAATTAATTGAAACATTTTGTAAAACCAATTTCGAAGTCCGCGCTTTGAACCAGAGAGAAAAAACAAAATTAGGTTCGGGAGTCGGTTACGTGCGGGGAAGGATTAGCACCCCCGCAACGCCCGTTTAGGAAACGGTATCATTTAATCACGTGTTATCTTGAATCTCGATTTAAGGGACTTGACATCAATATTAAAAAAAAAAAATTATTCTCTTTTATTTTTACTTTTTTTTTAAACATGTTTATTATTTTTTTGAATTTTTGAACCGTTTTTATTTTTTAAAAATCGAAAGTGAACATAAATTTGTTATCGAAAATACTCGTTAAATATTCACAATACTCTTGGTGGTATTTAACGAGATCTTCTCACCTCGAGATATCTTAGGAATCACAACCGTGATGTCCTTCGAATTTCGTCGTTGGCAATTTACATCCATCTTTTATTTAAATGCGTATGATGCAAATATTTAAATATCGAATGCGCACAGTTAAGTATACAAGGCATGTGATTAAATGCATAATTACACTATCAAACATACGAAGCATAATATTTAAAAACACAAACATGGCAAAATATCGAGTGCATAAACATTCACTATTTTATTCATTTTTTATTTTGATTATTTCCATTTTTTTAAACGAAAACGAATTTTTGTATCGAGCATGTCGCTAAATACTCCCACCACTCGTGGTGATATTTAACGAAATTCTCTCACCTCAAGATATCTTAGGAATCACTACCGTGACGTCCTTCGGATTCTGTCGTTGGTAATTCACATTTCTTAAAACCTTTTTTTTTTTGAAAAGTAAATTAAAATGCTTTTAATAATTATTTCCGAAATAAAAGAAATTATCTATGTAAGAATAATTCTCGAATCACTCCAATATTTTCGATAGTATTTCGATTATTATTCTTACTCGGACCATTTCAAAGAACGATTGATGCTCCGACCATCCCAAGAAAGAAAACCGTTTTTAGAGAATTTCATTTACCGAAAATAATTTAAAAGACATGTATTACTTAGAAGAATTATTATTTTAATATTTTAAAATCGAAACAGAATAATAAAAATATATCGATGGCGAACGAAAATAAATAAATAAAAATAGTATTATGATAAAAAATAATAAAGAAAATTAAAAGCATACGTGAAAAAATGTCGAGATTCCGAAATTCAAAATGCCGAACTTGATCTTCGTAAAACTCTTTGCTCGTACTCGACCACCTGAAAAAAATCAAAACGTCAAACTTGATAATCGTGAATTTTCTTTTTAAAATTTTTTAATTCTTTTTCCTCTTTTTTTTTATATTATTATTATTATTTATTTTTTATTAATTTTTAATTTTATTTTATTTTTATTTTTAATTTTACTTGCTTTTCTTTTTTCTTTCTTTCTTATTTATTTTTTTCCTTCTATTCAATTTTTCTTTTCTTTTTTTTTTTAATTTTAATTTTTTTTTTAATTTTTAATTTTTCTCTTTTTTTTAATTTTTTAATTTTTATATTTTAATTTTTTTCTTTTTCTTTTCTTTTTCTTTTTTTTTTCTTTCCTTTTCTTTTTCCTGGCCCTCCTCCCTGGCCTGTTGTGCACAAGGAGCTGGGTCGGTTCGGCGTAGGCCGGATCCGGTTTGGGCCGGATCTTTTTTTTTGGGCGTGGGGGTACCCGCGCGGACCCCGGGTCGGATCCGGGTCCACGCGGTGACCCTTGTTGCCTACAACGGTGCCGTTTCCGCGCGACACATTTTTTTTTTGAACCCGGGTCGGGCGCGCGGACCCCGGGTCGGATCCGGGTCCACGCGCGGACCCTTGGACGAAACGGCGTCGTTTTGGCGTCGCATTTTTTTAAAAAAAGAAGCGGGTGACCCGCGCGGACCCCGGGTCAACCCGCGGGTCGACGCGCGGGTCTTTCTGACCCGCTTCCAGGGGGCTATAAATAGCCCCCTTTTTTATTTTTCATTTTTTTCTGTTCTCTCTCTCCTCTTTTCTTTCTCTCTTTTCTCTCTCACCTCATTCAACCCAGCCACCCCGAACCCAGAATCCGACGCCCGGACCACCGCGTCGGCCGTCGTGCCTCACCATCGGCCGCTGTTCGTCGGCGGCCGATGATCTCCAAAATCACCTTGTTCGGACCATCTCGATCTCCCTTCCTTGATTCCGGGCTCCGTTTCACCCGAATCGGAGCCGAACCCCGTAGATCTAGAAAACGACTCTTCGTTTTTTGGGTTTTTTTTTTTTTTGTTGGCTGCGATTGTGGATTTTTTCTTTTTTTTTGTAGGGTTTTCTGGTTTCGGAGGAGGGGGGTTGGGGCTGTTTTTTCTTTGGTGTGGAGGATCCGGTCCAGTGGGGGTCCGATCTGGATTTCGGACCCCGGATCTGGTTTTTTTGGTGAGGGGGGGTCCGAATCTGGGGTTTTTTTTGGGATACTTTGAAAGAGGAGGGTCCGATCTGGATCCTGTTTCGAAGGGGTCTAGATCCGGGTTTCGGATCCTGGATCTGGGGATTTTTTTTCCTCTCAGGGGGAGTCCGATATGGATTCCTCCTCCTTTTTTTCCTTTTTTTTTTGTGCTGGTGATTGGGGTTTTATTTAGGAGGGTGGCTTGGGGGCTTGGGTTTTAGGGTGGCTGGTTGAGTGTTGGGAGAGGGTTGAGTGTGGGGGAGGGTGGCGTATGGCAGGGTTTCTGCTGGGGGCAGTTAGGGTTGGTAGAGGCGGCAGGGGCTAGGGTTTTGGCAGCTAGGGTTTGGTTTTCTGGTTAGGGTTGGTGTGGGCTGTGGGTAGGGGTAATGGGCCAGTGGGCAAGGATAGGGAAATGGGCCAGTGGGCAGGCCCGAAAATTGGGCTTGTATTGGGCCTGGACAGCAGGCCTGGTGGGCCTGCGGATTGGGCCTGTTGAATAGCAGGCCCTGTTTGCAAATGACCCGGGTCGGATTCGAATCCGACCCGGGCTAAAAACCGTTGCTAGAAGTCTAAATATAAAATCGACGTGGATCGAGGATCGAATCGACAACCCGACCAGTAGGCTGATTCAAGTTTAATAACTATGCTAAGAACTGATTAAAACCTATAAATATGTTCATAAAGGCATTCTCTATTACACATTTACATTCAAATGTAAAGAAAAAATAAAAGGCTCAACTTTATTAAACTAAATCAAGTTTTGACGTGAAAAAATAGATAAAATAAAGAAATATTTTTATTAATTACAAGTAAAAAATTTGAAATCAAGAGAAAAAAATAGACAAAATAAAAAAGATGAATATGAAATAAAATAATTCTTTCTACAATTGTACGAATTATTAAAAGATAAAATGAGAGCACCCGAGCTTTTGCCTCAATGGTTGGTGCATGCTCCCCTGTTGAAAGGAATAGGGTTTGATTCCCCCTACCCCAAATTATAAAATAAAAAAAAAAAAGATAAGATAAAATGAGAATATAAAAATTCATTAAATATTTGTTATTACACATTAGCGTTTGTGAAAAAAAAAAATAATTTATAGCTTCATCTACTTATGAGCTTCATCACTTTCAGATACAAAGAATTATTTGAACAGGATTTACATGGATGGCAAGATCATTTCAACCCATTCGGTTTGATATATTTTAAGTTCTAAGTATTTAACAATATATGATTGAAATACGTAGAATGTTATGAAATCTGACATACCTTTAGCAATTTTTTGCATATCTTAGAAATAAATTTATTTGAAAATATACTCTTTAAAATTTCCATCAACATAAAAAATACTCCACTCCAATATCGAACAAGAAAGTTATGGCCGTTCGAAATTGAGTTTGCGAAGTTGGAAAGAGAATGTTGATCGATAGAATGGAGTGTGTTATAACGATTTTTCGACCGTCAGACGATTTTAAAAACACAAATGTAGTCGTCATCAATCTTTTTTGTTAGGTGTGATTGGTCACCTATGAAAAATTTTCCTCTTAATAAAATTTTAAAATTAATTACAATCTATTAAAAAGATAATTTTGGTCTGCGAAAACAATATTGGATTCAGGAGTACGGTTACGCGTGGGGAAGGTATCAGCACCCCCACGACACCTTTTTAAAAAACGATACCAATTAATCATGTCTTATTTTCTAATCTTGATAAAAAAATAATTTTAAATTCAATATTAAAAATAATTCCATTTAACACCTTTTTTAAAACAATAAAAAATCTTTTTCGACAGAATCCCTTTTCTCTTTTTTTTTCGAAATATTACGAGAATTTTCAACTTCGAAAAACTTTTCTAAACTCCCCAACATCTAGGCGGACTTTAGAAAAGCCTATTTCGTTTAGGAATTTTCATAACACTCTATCGAGACATAGATATTTTTTTTAAAGATAATTATTCGAAACTCTCCAACATCTAGGCAGAGTATCAAAAATTATTTTTCACTTGGGATATCATCTTTTATTTTTAAAACCATATTTATGGTGAAATATCTCGAAAACTTCTTGCGTTGAAATTTTTTTCAGATTCTCCAACAACTTGGCAGAACTTAAGAAATTATTCTTTCGTCATTTTTTTTTTCAAAGTATTCCATTAAACATGAATAATGTTCCATCGTAAAAGGATTGTGAGAGTGCCCTTCAACAACCTAGAAGGGATCTCCAAACTACTTTTATTTAGGTGCATTACTCTTTTACTTTTTAAAAAAAATCATCTTTACCTTTTTTAAAAATATATATTCTCAATTTATTTTATTTAATTTTTACATATCCAAATAAAACATTTAAATCTAACATAAAATAAATAAATACCGAAAATTAAAAAAGATAAAAATTATACCCAAAAATACTAGAAGTCCAAAAATCGAAATCGCGCGTTGAGATGAGCTTCCCGTGTACATCACCAAAAATATTTTTTTTCTTTTTTTTCCTTTTTTTTCCTTTTTTTTCACTGTTAGGGCGGGTCAGGCGTGGACCCAGGCCGGCCGCGGGTCACGCTGCCCTGAGCGTATAAAAACCCCTTTTTTCTTTTTTTTTTTGCCTCATTTCTCCTCTTCCTCTTCTCTCTCTACCTCTCTCATTCTCTTCATTCTCTCTAACTCCTCACCAAAAAACACAAACAGCAACCCAGATTACGGCACCGTCCATCGCATCGGCTATCGTGTCCCACCATCGATCGTTGATCGCCGACGTCGGTTTGCCTCCAAAATACACCAGCTTTCTCCTATCGTCCTCCTCTACACATCTATTGTAGGCGATTTTTCTAGATCTAAAACTTAAGCCTGAAACTTCAATGGTAAATCCAACCGTCGTCCCCTTTTGGATGGGGTACAAAATTGAACCACAACCTCCTCACCCATTTCTCTGATTGTTCACCGTTCAGATCTCCAAGAGAATAATCCAAACCCTTCCAAACCCAAGAAACCCGATATCCTAAGGCCTTTGTGTTGTGTTTTTTGTGTTTCCTTTTTTGTTGTTTATGTGTTTGTGGTGTGCTTTTGGCTGATGGTATGACATATTGGTAGTGGATGGTGAGAGTTGTGTTTGTGTTGTTGGGTTCTGTAGGGTGAGGTGGTAGTGGTGGTTGTGTGGGAGCAGTGATGTAGTGGTGGTTGTGTAGGAGCAGTGGAGGCTCGGGTTTGTTTGAATGATAGTGGTCTGAGCTGATGGTGGAGGGATAGGTACTGGTGGTTCGGCTTGCGGTAGCTGTGTGAGAGGCAGAGTCTCTCCTCCCAGTTTTCGATCCCCTTTATGAATAGGTTGACTTCCTCTTTTATTGAAAGAAGAAGATGAATAGTGGTTGCCAACATAGGTCTAGCTTCTGATTTTTTGTTTGGATTGTGTTTAGACGAATTAGTGTTTTGGCGAGAAAGGTGAAAATTCTGGAAAAAATAATAGAAGCTACAAATAAAAATTTTTGGGGAGAAGAGACATGGGAGAAGGGGAAGGCTGTTGCCATGCCTGCAAGCAGCCGACCCCTTTTTTTAATTTAATTAATAATTTTTATATTAATTGAAAAATGAATAAAAAATCTTAATGGGCTCGCTTAATATGGGCTTCCATTTCGACTCATGCTTAAGGCCCAAAATGAAAAAAAAATCCTATTAGATCCAAATCAATAACAATAGAGTCGAGAGTTAGAATTTGAAAATTATTTTATTTTCAATTAACCTGGATAAAAATTGGTGTATACAGAGTGTTGATCAACCCTTTTTATGTTTGGTTGAATTTCATGGTTTACTTTTTATTACGGGATTTAGCACCCTAAAACGATAATAATAACTTTTATTTGATTTTTGGGGTAAATATTCAAAATTTAGCCTAAATCTTAGCGATTCAACCCAATCAATCTCAATCATCCATTCCACCCAACCTCTGCTATATAAACCATTTTCCACTTTTCATTTTTTCATACCACACTTGAGAATTTTCTCTTCTCCCTCTCTAGTTCTCTCTCCCACACTCTAAGCACTAGAGCACTTAGAGCTCAATAGGCTAACCTAGAAGCCTAATAGGGGCCCAAGAGTTTAGCTTAGCCCAGAGGCCTAAGAGGGGACCAAGAGTCCATCCTATCATAGAGGTCTTAACCTAAAAGCCCAAGAGAGGCTAGAACACGAGCCTAACCTAGAGGTCTTAGCTTGTAAGCTCAAAGAGAGCCTATAGTCTACGAAAATCAACCCAACTCAGAATTAAGTTGTCACTTTGAACCTAGTAGAAAGCAAATTCACTCGGTAAATTCCAAACTTACTCTTGTTAAAACATGACAAGCATATAGCATAACATGTTCATGAACATTCATCATGTAGATGTAGATACGCATGATTACATACTTAGTTAGGATTCTAATATCATTATGGTATGTTATAAAAAAAAGTATGGTAACATTAAGAGTATCACATTGCCAAAGTATCCCATGTAGACCTAGGATATTTTTTTTAATTCTGTATGTCATGTAAAATTTAACTATCATTAGGATTGTTAAACATCGTATATATGATTGTAAACACCTAATTTTGCCCGGGCCCCTAAACAAGGTAAGTTCTTTCTTCAACTTTTTGGAATGCAAAGAATCTCCTCTCATTCCACAGATGGGTCTCCAAGACGAAAAAGTCAACTCAAAAAAAGTCAACTTCAAAAAAGTCAACCCTAAAAAGTCAACTACTAAAAAAATCAACTTTCAGGGAAAATCAAGATCTGAAAGTGAATTGAACAATGGTTAAGAAATCTTGATAATCGGAGATCTACAATTGAAGATAGGGAGGTGGAAAGACAAATGGCAAAATTCAACGTAGGAAAAAGCATGGAATTTGCAAATTTGGGAAAAAGTGCGTAAACGATCAAATTGGAAAAAATTGAAGGTTCAAAATAATATAAGATCAATAAATAAGGATATTGTAAGGTCCAATTTGAAGTGGAGTCGAAGGAGAAATCAATTCAACGAGAAAAAAAAATAAAGATTTAATGAATAAATGAGAAAATCACAAATTTTGGGAAAACTACGAAGATGGTCCAATTCGGTAAAATTGAAGTCCCTAGTTGATAAATAATAAATAAATAAAGATACTCGAAGTTTCAATTTGAAGTGGATCCAAAGAAAGAGTCGATTGGAAGAGAAACTGAAAAATCGAGAAAATTCCCAATTTTGAGGAAAAAGGGAAAAACTAAATCAGAGAGGAATTCGGATGTAAAAATTGGGCATATGTCCAACTCCAATTCAATATAGGACAAAGGCAATGGGAAAAGAAAATTCAGAAGATTGGCCCGTTTTGAGTAAAATCGAGGTTTCAGGGGCTAAAGGGCAATTTTGGAAAATCTAAGAAAACTAAAATTCGAGCTCAAAATATTGTGAAAGTTTCCAAAATCAAGTTTTAGGATGGAAAGAAGGAAATGAGAAGGAAAAAACCCGAAATTGGGGCCCAAACGCAAATATATTAAATTCGGGGGACTAATCTGTAATTTTAGAGAAAAATCCAAAAAAATAGAAAATGATCTCGAAAACTTCCAAAACTAAGTTTTATATTGGATAGGATGGATTGGATAACAAAAATAAAAAAGGGGCTAAAATGAAAATAAGTAAAGTTCGGGGGAATTAATTCGCAATTTTAGAGAAAAATCCGGGAAGATGCAAAACGAGCTTGAAAAATTATGAAAACCTTCAAAATTGAGTTCTATATTGGATGGGATGGATTGGAGAAGAAAAATAAAAAATTGGGGTCCATTTGCAAATAGATTAAGTTTGGGGGCCAAAATGCAATTTTATTGAAAAATCGAAAAGGACCAATTTGAAAATAGAAAAGAGGAATGGCCTGGAATTTTCCCGACCATTTTTCAGCCAGCATGAAAAGCAAGAGAGGAGAGTTTGATCAACTTGATCCAATGGCCAAGATTGAGTAGAAATATGACATTTTAAAGAGAGGACAAGATTCTCCACTAATTGCCTATATGGCTTTTTTGGCCAATAGGAGGCCTTTTAATTGTAAAGCCATGTGAAGAGCATGTAAGGCTATATGATGATAACAAGTGGAATTAAAATGCAAACTAGAAAGATATTTTTGTAGTAAGCTTCATGATCATGACAAATGGCTTAGATATTTTGTAGAGATAGGAGACAAAAATAATTGAAGTGGCATTCTTGGCCACTAAGAGGTTAGGAGACCCTTAATTTAAGGAAAGCATCATGCAAAAAGGGGACAAGAAATGGCCATGTGGCAAGGATGTTTGGAGAGCATGCAAAGCATGACTAAGGCTAAAAAAAAAAAAAAAGATAAGCATTCTTACACTATTAGGGAGAATCGGCCACTACATTAGGAGGAGGGGTTTTCTTTCATTTTAAGAAAAATCAGTAGCTAAAACCTCTTGAAGAGGAAAAGAAAAGAAGAGAAAAAAGGGAGAAAGAAAGAGGAATTAGAGAGCTTGGAAAAAGCTTTGCTAGATAGTCAATTCTTCTCTACCTTTGATTTATTTTCTTTGATTTCATGATCTCTTTTTCTTATTTTCCATGTGATTGGAAACTTTCTTTGTTTGAATAAAATGTTTCCTAAATAAATTTCTAAAAGGTTTTCTTCTATTCTCTACAAGATATCAAAGTTTGCAAAATTTTCTCTACAATTTTCATCATGGCCGAAACAAGTTGGTTGATATTGTGCTTGTCTTTTGCTTGATTTTCTTGCTTGCTTGTTGGATGTGGGTTTCACTATTGTGGTAGGATAGATTTTCTCCTTTGATTTTCTTTAAAAAAAATGAAATAAAAAGGTTTGAGAAGCTTGAGGATCTTGGTTTTATCAAGTGGTTTTGGTTAGGTAGGACTATGTCCAAAGAACCAACCATTGAGCCAACCTTGATTTTTCTTTGCTTGTTTATTTTTTAGCTCATGATTGATCATTTTCATATGTTTTTCGTGCTGAAACATTATGCATTCATATCATTCTCAACTTGATTTTTGGCTAAGACCAATCAATAGTCTATAGCCAAAGTCTCTTGTGCAAACTAGTTTACAAAATAATGGTTTGTAAGTTGGATATCCTGATTTTGGGCAATATTTTCATCATGCATCTTTTGTCAAAATAAAAAAGACTTTTTAACCTCATTTAGTAGACCCTTAGAGAAGTCTCTGGTATTTTTCTAGGATTTTTATAATTTTATTTTAAGGGTTAAAAAATAGTTTTTGGTAAAACAGATTTTAGTTTGATATGCTGTCTTCGAAGCAACTTTGGCCTAGGTATTTTTTGTCTGAATTAAAAACTGATTTAAACACATTTAGTTCATCATTTCTTAAGGCTAAACTTATTTTTCCAGATTTTTCTAAATTATTTACAAAGGTCTAAAAAATAGATTTGTAAAACCGATTTTTAGGAGTCCAAACAAGCCTTTTTAAAGCTAGCAAAAGTCTCAATTTTTCACAAGAGGGGAGGGCTGGAAGAAATCATGTAGCTACTATTTTAGGATGTTTTCCATGTTAGTTCAAATAAAAAATTTGGTTTTACAAAAATCGGGTCATGGATAGTTAATCCGAGCTTCAAAATCGAGCAAGAATTAGGATTTCACCTAGATACCATTCGGCCACCTTAAGTTGTCCACTTCAAAACTTGCATTTTTTGCTTTTTTTTTTTTCTTTCAAAACTATGCATTCAAAGATTGTTTAAAAAAAATACTCGGATGTCATTAAGGGCATTCAAATGCCCTCTAATCCGAGCCAAAATTTGTGCTTGAAATCTCTCATTTCTAAAATCCAAGTTAAGTTTCTTTCGAAGGTAGTCGGACACCTTTTTAGGTGTAAGGATCTCCTTACTTGAAGGGATAAATACATCTTCATGCATTGCATAATTTTAATGTTTTATTTTTTTTTTTGGCATAAAAACATTGTTTTGGTTTCCTAAACATTTGGAGAGAATTAGTTCCTAATCTTTGCCGAGTTTGCCGGGGAGGTTAGGAAATTATTCGACGCACGTGTTTATGGAATCGAAAGATATGGTTTTCGTTTTACTTGGAATCATGTAAATGTCATATGAAAGAATTATTTTCCAAGCTTTGCCGGATTTGTTGGGGAGTACGGTAATATTTTTCGACATATGCCATTTATGTGATTCTTCACATGAAAAATCCATGAAAATGAATTTCAAAATGATGATGTGTGCATATTCCATGATCATGCATATTCCATGATATCTACATTTGTCATCTTAATTATGCAAATTCTATGTTTATGAATATTCCATGTTGATGTCATTTTATATTCATGTTGCTAGTATGATCATGATGTGATTGTAAATATTCTATAATGATGTTATTTTGTGATTGTTGCCAATATGATCTCTTTGTATGCCATGTCATGATTTGTTTTGCTATGCCATAATAAGATTTTGCCATGTCAAGCATGCCATGTCATTAATTCTTTTGCCATGTCATAATAGGATTTGCAATGCCAAGCATTTAATTCTTGTCATATCATTTAGATTTTTTCATGTCAAGCATGCCATGTCATTAATTCTTTTGCCATGTCATAATAAATATTTGCAATGCCATGATAATTGTACATGTTTAAATTACATTTGTATCTTAGTATTGATTTGCATATTCATGATCATTTTTTTATTTGAAATCCATGAAAAATAATTAATAATTTTTTATAAAACAAGGTTATTCCCGAGTTAAAATAATCCATGAGTTCTCTGTTGGGTCTGCCGGGGAGGATATTATCAATTATCATTAACGATGAAATATCTTTTTTTCAAAAACAAGGATGATTCGAAGAATTTTCAAAATAAATAAAAATTTCTATGTTTTGCCGGGTCTACCGGGGTATATAGAAAAATTTTGTGTTAATAAATTCCAAATCATTCTCAAATACTATAATTGTTTATTTTTAAAGAAAATTATTTTTAAATATCAAATATAAACTAACTTTTACCGAGACTCGAGATAACACATGATTAATAAGGTACCGTTTTATACGGGCGTTGTGGGGGTGCTAATCCTTTCCCACACCTAACCGACTCCCGAACCCGCACTTGTTTTCTCTACTTCAGAGCGCATACTTCAAAATTGGTTTTTAAAAAAATATTTTAATTAATTTTAAAATATTTTACAAAAACAGGTTTTAATAGGTGGCCGATCATACCTAGCCAAAAAAGATTGATGACGACTCCATTTCTTTTTTGAGGTTGTTTTCAAACCCTCATTTTTTTATTCAAGAGGAATTAAGTCATCTTTTCCTCTTCTTTTCCCCAACGCTTTTTAGAATTTTCTTTTAACGTCCTCTGTTGGGTCCGCGACGATCATGTTACGACAGCTTGGCGACTCCACTGGGGATGATTAGAGAGTCAGACCTGAAATTAGTCGTGTGTTATCAAAAGTCTCAGTTTGTCGATTTTATCCGGTATTTCATTTCAGTTCCCACATTTTTTTAATATTATTATCGTTCTCTGGTTATCTTGTTGAATATTATTGTTCTCTGCTTATTTAATACTTTACATTGTTTAATCTTGTCCTTAATAAATGGTTGGGGTATTTAGAATAAGGGGTGTAGAATAAATGGTGAAAGGTTTGTTGTTCCTCCTCACACACTACACTTGCATTTGCATAACATGAGCTCTATACCCGAGTTCCGTCCTTTTGAGTGGAAGTAAAGTAGTTATGCTCTCATGATGATCCTCCGTATGGGCCAGGGAAATATACTCTAACGAATTGGACCCGTTTTTATCGGGGTGCCTTACTAGCCTTCACAGGCGACAATGAGGAGCAATTCGGGGCCTTTTAGAACCTCATTTACCCACATATAGTGAGCCATATAAAGCCAACATAGGCGAAGCACTTTCGAATTTTTGATAGATGCATCGAAACTTTGAATACATGGAGGAATGCTTCTGACCCGTTGCTATCTATTTTGTATCCAGAATAAGATTCATAAAATCGGGCGATGATGAACGTACATCATATAGCCCGTGATAAGTTTAATATTCTGCCCCAAAGGCACCATGATGCCTAAATAAGTTGATATTGTTGGGTAAGTGTTCATTAACTTTAAAGTTATAAATAAGAAAATTCTTTTTTCAAGCATTTTGACATCTTGTACATTTCATGCATTAATGAATATGTAAATAGAGCATGTACATTTATAATTGTATTTTTGATCTCACGGTGATAATAATCTCATTTGTTAATTGCATATACATTTGTTGATTGATTAAATAATAATTGTAGACCGATATTGTTGAATGAACATTTGGACACCCGTGCCATAATAAAACCTATTACCTCAAAAGTTTTTAAAAATTGGTTTTGGAAAATAATATTTTGATTTTTGTGGGGAAAACATGTTTCAAAAAAATCATGGATTAAATTCGCTGATGAAGCCATAAGAGTTGGAGTAATACTTGCCCAACAAAAGATCCAGTTGATTTATGGAGGCGGTAGTACGGGTTTAATGGGAGCAGTCGCTACATCAGCACACGCCGGAGGAAGTCCAGTTCTAGGAATTGTGCCAAAACTATTCACAGGTTTTTGTGGACCTACCGTGGGTAAGGAAATACAAGTCTGGAGTATCCCTGAACGGATAACAATCATGTACCATTCTGCCGATGCATTCATTGCTTTACCAGGAGGTCTGGGTACATTGGAAGAAATAGCTTGCGTGGCTTCTTGGTCATCTTTGGTCACAAATAAGAAACCCATTGGTTTGCTTAATATTAATGGTTATTTTAGTAATTTGCTTTCATATTTAGATAATGCTGTGGATAATGGATTCATGTTTTCAGAGGCAAGGAGAACCATAATTTATGCTACAACCATTGAAGATTTACTCAAAAAGCTCCAAGCTTATGAGTATTTATCTGCTACGGTTGTTTCGCAAACGCTCGGAAAAAGAAAAATAGATATGGACGAGCAAGGAGTGGATTGCACTCTGTCTTTGTGACATTATCTAACATTTTTTTTGTTGTGTCTCAGTTATAATAAGTGGTTAGCAACCTCTGCAGGTAATATCTCCTAAATTCTACCTTTAGTAGGGGGTAAGGGACATATTTTGCTAATTTAAAAAAAAAAAAAAAAAATTGATGTGTTTTAAGCCATTTAGAAGTATTCATTCTGAACAAGGTCTGAGTAAGGGAGACTTGAGACATTCCTTGTCAGTTTGATTTCTTCTTTCAAAAAAAAAAAAAAGTTTGTTGTGTTTTAAGCAATTTAGAAGTATTCATTCTGAACAAGGTCTGAGTAAGGGAGACTTGAGACATACCTTGTCAGTTTGATTTTAATCTTTTTATGTTTACTTGTTAATTTTTGTTTAGTATTTTAGGATTAATTAGGTTGCATGAGTTTGTTTTGTTTTGAGTCTTAGTTATTCCTATTCTTATGTTATTAGTTCTTTTCTCTTACACATGATTCTTTCATTTGGGTTAATAGACTTACATTGAGGACAATGTAAGAATTAAGTGTGGGGGGAACGATTTAGGATTTCTTTTATTTTTGTCTACTATTTTTTTTTATGAGTCTTTATTATTATTATTATTATTTTAATGTGTTCTAGTTCCTTTTTAATACAATGATGAGATATGAATTGCATAAGTCTAAAACAGATTTATTAGTGAGAAGATTTTCATGAGAATTGAGCTTGATGTCAACCTTTTTATGAGCCAATGTTAATATGATATGTTGATTGAGAAAGAAGCATGTTTAGACTTAATCTGACTTGTATAATCATCCTTGTGAGTTTTTGAGCCTATAATGATTGATGCATTATACAAATCAATCTAATTTCTTTCTTGAGTGCTCTTATGATTACATGATTCTCTAGAACTTGCTTTAAACCGTTTGAGACTATATTGATACATGTGACAACATGAATATGATAGAGGCATTAGGATTATAACCAGAGCCAAACAGCCATCCATTATTAATGTTCTAAGAGAACATCCCCACTAGTGAGCCAATTTGAGCCTACATTAAATATGCTATTTTATTGGTAACCAGAACTTACACCTAGCCTAAATATACTTATATCTTTACCCTTGTTCTAAAGATGGATTATATATTTTGAGACATATTGCAAAAACAAGGGATACTTTTTGAAAATTTGGGTTAGAACGAAAGATAAGTGTGGGGGAGGAGAGAGGCAAAAGTCAAGAGAAAAAGAAAGGGATCATTGTCAAATACATTCCCATATTAAAAAAAAAAAAAAAAACTTCTCTTGAACTTCTAGTTAAAGTAAAGAAAAAGATGTTACAAAGTTGGTTAGAATGAAGCAAAGGCTCAACATGAATATTTAGCCTATGTTATTATGTGCTTTATAAGAGTTTTGAGAAGTTTTATTTGTATGATCTTATTATGTCTCTAAACTCTATGAACTCTTTGGAACCTTTGTGATATCTTTATCCTTTTGTTCTTTAACCACATTATAACCCTTTGGCCCCATTACAACCTTGAAAAAAGACCTCTTGATTTATGAAGTTGTATGATCTAAATAGTGGAGAATAGGTGGACAAGCAAGCATATGGTAGAACTGTTTTCATGAGATTGATTGAGTGTAAACACTTTACCACTACTTTAAAGAGTGAAAATCATGAGAGTATAGTGAGAAGTTGAGATTAAGTTGAATATGCACTATTTTGATTGAAATATGTTATGTTAATATTGGCTTAACTCATTTATTTACATTCAAGCATAAATTTTTGTGAAATTCTTTGAGCTATTGATTAGTTTATAAGACTTGTTCAAAGATTGTCTCTAATTTATATTGAAAGGATTAGGAGTAAATATTTTTAGTGTATGTAGTTTACTTATATTTTAGTTTTTCAATGTTTGTGGGTATCGTTCTAGCAAACCCTCACGAGACTAAACTCGTCCACTAGGGACACCTAGGGGTTTAAAGGCTTGTTCACATGCTAAGTGCCACCGTGATTTCCAACGAAAATGGATTAGATTAGATTTTCTTATTTTATTTTTATTGAGTCGTTGCTAGGGACTAGCAACAATCTAAGTGTGGGGGTGTGATAACTCGTATAATTATATAGTTCTTAGTTATGTTTTATTATTGTTTTGTGTCAAATACGAGTTATTATTGCTTAGTCTAATTGTGTTTATGATATTTTATATTTTTATGTAATTTGGTGTTTTTCACGAGTTTCTTTGAGTGATTTCAGATTACTAGGTTAAATCAAGAATTAAGGGCAAATCCAATTCAGTTCCAGTTCCGACACCTTTTGCCATATCAGCTATATCTGGAGTTTCACTGAAGCATTACAGCTGAAATTTTTACAGTGCATAGTTAAGAGGCATATCTATCTTTTTCATGTTTTACACTTCTTGAAACGGAGTCGTTTTCCCTAGCGAAATCGACCATCAAGTTGGCTGATGTGCAATGACGTCTGTGCTGACCTGTTTTGGTATTTTGACCATATTTCCGATCCACATGAGCAAATGATCTGATTCCAACGGCTATGGATCCGTACCTGATAGGGGTATATGTTTCTAGAAGACCATTTGATCAGATCGAGCCTCCAACATTGACAAAATCGACCATCAAGCTGGCTGATCAGAATTGTCATACAATATGACGAAAATTGTTAGAAAAATGCACCCACCTATTATACCTACCTTTGAAATTTATAAAGCTTGTCTCTTGTCATTTAGCTCTCCAAAATGTGTATAAATAGAGGGCCTTGGATGAGCATTATTGTAGATTGGGAGGATATTAGCCATTGTAATAAAATTCTCTAAGTTTTCTTCTTCTTTCTTTTCTCTAGTTTTCTTTTTTTTATTTACTTATGCTTCTTACATTTCTTTTCATTTCATTCATATCTAGTATGTGTTACTAATCATATTGTTGAGGTGATGAGGTGAAGCTTTTGGTAAATGCTAAGGTTAGTCTCTTAAACATGAGCTAAAATGAATCATCATTTATAAACACTAGTATAGATAATATTTTCTTTTGGTTTAAAATCATACTTACAAAGTAGGGATCTTGATTCATTATTGACAAGGAAAATGGCACAGTAAATGCTTGGTTTCATAACCTTGATTTGTTGTAGACATATACCTTGGCATAAGGAATGCTTGGACTCTTTTTATGAGTTTTGAGGACACCAAATGAACATAATATCATATGCTATGGACGTTGGACTGAATTGCTAAACCTTCCGATTGTAACCTCCTTTATGTGTGGATTTCAATTGTGTAATAAAACAAGATTAATCTTAGCATAACACCAAGAGTGGATTCTCTAACCTCAACATCTTTTCTTATTGTTTTTTTATATCTTGTTTAATTTCTTTTATATTTTGTTTATTTTGTTCTCTAATATCTTGTTTATCTTATTTTGTTGTTGATTCCCTAATATCTTGTTTACTTTCTTTGTCTTATATATTTATAAACTTATACTTACTAATACGCTTCCCTGTGGTTCGACCTCGGACACCCGAGAATTTATTACTTGAACATAACCTGCACTTGGGTTTACAACTCTTAATTGAGTCTCCATCAAGTTTTTGGCGCCGTTGCCGGGGAGGCAATACTAAGTATATAAGTATATTTATTTTTATTGGCTGGTTATACCGCCTAATTTTCTATATATTTATATTTATATTGTATATTAACTTTGTTTTATGCTTGTTTGGCGACGTGATTTTAGATCTCGTCGTTTAGTTAGATTTTATTGTGAAACTTTTTCAGGTAATCTTTCTAATACAACTCCTACCATGGCTGACAATGAAAGTGTTCATGCTGAAGATGAGAACAGACAAGTACGCACCATGCGTGACTACTTGCAACCAACTCGAAGCTCATCACCCTCTTGTTTTATTTTTCCTCTCAATGCAAACAACTTTCGTTTTAAACCAGGTATGATAGCTTTGCTTCCAAATTTCCATGGGTTAGAATCGAAAAGTGCTTACTCGTTTCTAAAAGACTTCGAAGATGTATGTGTCACCTTTAATGACCAACAATGTACAAATGAAATTGTCAAGCTAAAATTATTTCCTTTTTCTTTAAAAGATAAAGCAAAAATTTGGCTTCATAATTTAAAACCAAGGTCAATTGGCACATGGCAAGAATTACAAACTGAGTTTCTAAAGAAATTTTTCCCAGCACATAAAACTACTGCTTTGAAAAGACAGATTCAAAATTTCAATCAAAATCAAAATGAAGCATTTTTTCAGTGCTGGGAGCGTTTTAAAGATTTGTTAAGTTCTTGTCCACATCATGGTTTTGAAAAATGGCGTCTTATTAGTTTCTTTTATGAAAGTTTAACTCCCGAAACTAAACAATTTGTTGAAACAATGTGTAACGGTGAGTTTCTAGAAAAAGAACCTGAAGAAGCCTTTGACTACCTAGACCATTTGGCAGATAACTCTCAAGCCTGGCACACAGATAATTCCTCTGAAAGTTCCAATAGATCTAATCTTGTTTCTAACAGAGGTAAATATCATTTTAGTCAAGAAGATGAGATAAAAGCTAAAGTAGCTAATTTGGCTAGAAAGATTGAAGCCATGGAACTTAGAGAAGTAAAAGAAGTCAAAACGGTTAAAAATGAAGAAAGTTGTGGAATTTGTGAAATCATGGGATACCCCACTTCTGAATGTCCAAACATTCCCATTCTTAAAGAAGCTTTGCATGATCAAGTAAATTCCATAAACCCATTTAAAAAGCCTTTTCCTTCTCCTTACTCTGAAACGTATAACCCTGAATGGAGAGATCATCCCAACTTCAGTTGGCGGAATAATAATCATGTTCAGGTACCACAATCTCAAAAGCCGGGCAACATTTTTTCCTATCAACCTTCACGTGTACAAACCTTGGAAGAGACATTGCAAGCATTCATGCAAACACAAGCAAATGTGAATAACCAAACTTCACAGGACATCAATGAGATCAAAAACACCTTGTCCACATTGACAGCTTCATTACGCACTCAAGAAAAAGGTAAGTTTCCTGCTCAACCTCAGCCTAACCCTTCTACTCAATGTTTTGTTTCTTGCTCCAATGAAACTCAACAGGAAAATGCCAGTTCTATCACAACTCTTCGAAGTGGAAAGGCAATTGACAAAAACATTCCATCAAAAGACCAAGATCCTCCTTCCCCTCCGAAAAGTAACGGTAAGGATGATGGTAAGTCTGAACTTCTTGAAAATTTGGACAAAGAAAAAGGTATGCATCCTGCTCCTTTTCCTCAAAGGTTGCAAACAATAAAGAATTTGAATCAAAATGCAGAAATTTATGAACTTTTCAAACAAGTTAAGATTAACATTCCTTTATTGGATGCAATCAAACAAGTTCCATCTTATGCTAAATTTTTGAAGGACATGTGCACATTTAAAAGGAAACATAATGTACAAAAGAAAGCATTTCTGACGGAAAGTGTGAGCTCAATCATTCAGCACCTTACTCCACCAAAATTCAAAGATCCTGGATGTCCAACAATCTCATGCATCATTGGAAACACTAGAATAGAACGTGCATTGCTTGATCTTGGTGCTAGTGTTAATCTTTTGCCTTTTTCTGTTTATCAACAGTTAGGTTTAGGTGAACTCAAGGAAACACCTGTTACACTTCAACTAGCTGATCGTTCTGTAAAAATTCCTCGAGGGATAGTTGAAGATGTTTTGGTTCAAATTGATAATTTTTACTTCCCTGTTGATTTTATTGTTTTGGACACACATCCTGTTTCAAATCCAAATGTTCAAATTCCTGTTATATTAGGCCGTCCATTTCTTGCAACTTCTAATGCTCTGATAAATTGCAGGAATGGTATTTTGAACATTTCTTTTGGAAATATGACTTTAGAATTAAATGTGTTCAACATTTGCAAGCAACCTGGTGATGATTCAGAAGTACATGAAGTGGATTTCATTGAAGAACTTGTTCATGAACATCTCACCACTACCACATTCCATGATCCTTTAGAAGCTTATTTAATTGAATGTGAGTTTGATAATGCTTCAGAAATTTCACACACTGATTCTTTGTTAAATTCTTTTCAGGATAAGCATCGTTGGAAACAAAAGTTTGAGGAACTCCCATCACTCACAAATGTCACTGTACCATCAACTATTGAACCGCCCAAGCTGGATTTAAAACCATTGCCATCCGAGCTAAAATATTCCTTTTTGGGAAAAATTCCTTCTCAATGGAGCCCCCAAGATAAAAGGAAGTTTCTGAATGAGGTAAAGAAGTTCTACTGGGATGACCCTTACTTGTTCAAATATTGTCCTGATCAAATTTTTCGAAGATGCATTCCCGACAATGAGGTAAGTAGTGTAATTAAGTTTTGTCATTCCGAGGCATGTGGTGGTCATTTTTCATCAAAGAAAACTGCTGCAAAAATTTTACAGTGTGGATTTTACTGGCCAACTTTATTCAAAGATGCATATGAGAATTCTAAAATTCATAAAGAAAGAACTAAAGCCTTTCATGACAAGTTAATTTCAAGAAAAACATTTGATGTTGGGCAAAAAGTTCTACTTTATAATTCTAGACTTCACATATTTCCTGGTAAGTTGAGATCAAGATGGACTGGCCCATTTGTGGTTAAGCATGTGTATCATTATGGAGCAGTTGACATTGAGAATCCTCAAAATGGTAACGTATTCAAGGTAAATGGACAAAGACTCAAACTCTTTTTGGAAAATCATGTTACTCAAGAAGAGGTTGTTTTTCTTTCTGATCCTTGTTTTGAAAATAACTAGATGTAAATATAATTTTTACTAATTTCCAAAAAAAAAAATAATAATAATAATACATTTTTTTAACCCCGGTTAAATGGCGGATAACGGTACTCCGTGATTATTTAAGTCGGTTCCATCAGCTACCCACAAAACGGATATTGTATATACATTTCTCTTTCAATTTCTCTTTCATTTTTTTTATTTTTTTTTTCAGGATGGATGATATTCTCAAAAGATTGCAGAAACGATTCCCTCCTTTTCCTCGAAATATTTTACTGAAGCTTTACCAAGTTCGATTTGAAAGATTAAGAATGCTTATGCACAAAGGGATTCCTGAAGACATACGTTGGATAATTGAAGCCAAGGTACGTGAAGATGAATATCTTCCTGTTTTGCATTTACCAGGTACAGGTAGAAGCACTTTTGCAAAGAAGCGACGAGCAAAGCGCATGAGTTCAAATTGCCACAAATGTGCACGATGGACGTGTAACGGTAAATGTCGTTCTATTGGGATTCCGTCCTCTAATCGAGATGATAAAATTGAATTCATTAAGGATGGACTGAGTAAGGAGAATTTGGGTAATATCCAACTTTCTCTTGAGACGCATCCTAGTGAAGACGTACAAAGAGAAATTCTTGATTTATGGCCGCAATTCCAAAGGGAATGGCAACATCTTGGGAATCTGATGTTAAAAGACCCTGTTTGCCAGCTTGTAAGAAAACTAGATGGGAAGCATATCCTCGACTCATAGAAGGCGTTTAAGCCGTTTCTGGACGTAAAACCAGAGGAAGATGTGAGCCACAATCACAACTACAATAAATGACTTCTCAGCTTTTGGTTTGATTTGCAATAACTTTATTTCGGTTTAATTTACGTGTTATTAGATTTGTGTAATTATTCTCGTTTTTTTTTTTTTTTTGCATTGGTCTTTTACGGTTGATTTTTCTTCTCTTTTTGATTTTCTTCCTGAAATCACGCAAAAATCTTTTGTTAGGTTAACATTTTCTTCTGACAAGTCAAATACACTTTCGGCGACATTATTACTCTTGTCTGATTCATTACTCAGTCCTCTATATATTACACCATGTACTCATTCTCTTTCAGGCACTTGAAAAAAAAAATGGAAAGTACTTCGTCCCAGCGCATTAAAAAAATTTGTGTCTTTGGAGGTGCTTATCCAGGGAAAAATAACATATTCGCTGATGAAGCCATAAGAGTTGGAGTAATACTTGCCCAACAAAAGATCCAGTTGATTTATGGAGGCGGTAGTACGGGTTTAATGGGAGCAGTCGCTACATCAGCACACGCCGGAGGAAGTCCAGTTCTAGGAATTGTGCCAAAACTATTCACAGGTTTTTGTGGACCTACCGTGGGTAAGGAAATACAAGTCTGGAGTATCCCTGAACGGATAACAATCATGTACCATTCTGCCGATGCATTCATTGCTTTACCAGGAGGTCTGGGTACATTGGAAGAAATAGCTTGCGTGGCTTCTTGGTCATCTTTGGTCACAAATAAGAAACCCATTGGTTTGCTTAATATTAATGGTTATTTTAGTAATTTGCTTTCATATTTAGATAATGTTGTGGATAATGGATTCATGTTTTCAGAGGCAAGGAGAACCATAATTTATGCTACAACCATTGAAGATTTACTCAAAAAGCTCCAAGCTTATGAGTATTTATCTGCTACGGTTGTTTCGCAAACGCTCGGAAAAAGAAAAAGAGATATGGACGAGCAAGGAGTGGATTGCACTCTGTCTTTGTGACATTATCTAACATTTTTTTTGTTGTGTCTCAGTTATAATAAGTGGTTAGCAACCTCTGCAGGTAATATCTCCTAAATTCTACCTTTAGTAGGGGGTAAGGGACATATTTTGCTAATTTAAAAAAAAAAAAAAAATTTGATGTGTTTTAAGCCATTTAGAAGTATTCATTCTGAACAAGGTCTGAGTAAGGGAGACTTGAGACATTCCTTGTCAGTTTGATTTCTTCTTTCAAAAAAAAAAAAAGTTTGTTGTGTTTTAAGCAATTTAGAAGTATTCATTCTGAACAAGGTCTGAGTAAGGGAGACTTGAGACATACCTTGTCAGTTTGATTTTAATCTTTTTATGTTTACTTGTTAATTTTTGTTTAGTATTTTAGGATTAATTAGGTTGCATGAGTTTGTTTTGTTTTGAGTCTTAGTTATTCCTATTCTTATGTTATTAGTTCTTTTCTCTTACACATGATTCTTTCATTTGGGTTAATAGACTTACATTGAGGACAATGTAAGAATTAAGTGTGGGGGGAACGATTTAGGATTTCTTTTATTTTTGTCTACTATTTTTTTTTATGAGTCTTTATTATTATTATTATTATTTTAATGTGTTCTAGTTCCTTTTTAATACAATGATGAGATATGAATTGCATAAGTCTAAAACAGATTTATTAGTGAGAAGATTTTCATGAGAATTGAGCTTGATGTCAACCTTTTTATGAGCCAATGTTAATATGATATGTTGATTGAGAAAGAAGCATGTTTAGACTTAATCTGACTTGTATAATCATCCTTGTGAGTTTTTGAGCCTATAATGATTGATGCATTATACAAATCAATCTAATTTCTTTCTTGAGTGCTCTTATGATTACATGATTCTCTAGAACTTGCTTTAAACCGTTTGAGACTATATTGATACATGTGACAACATGAATATGATAGAGGCATTAGGATTATAACCAGAGCCAAACAGCCATCCATTATTAATGTTCTAAGAGAACATCCCCACTAGTGAGCCAATTTGAGCCTACATTAAATATGCTATTTTATTGGTAACCAGAACTTACACCTAGCCTAAATATACTTATATCTTTACCCTTGTTCTAAAGATGGATTATATATTTTGAGACATATTGCAAAAACAAGGGATACTTTTTGAAAATTTGGGTTAGAACGAAAGATAAGTGTGGGGGAGGAGAGAGGCAAAAGTCAAGAGAAAAAGAAAGGGATCATTGTCAAATACATTCCCATATTAAAAAAAAAAAAAAAAACTTCTCTTGAACTTCTAGTTAAAGTAAAGAAAAAGATGTTACAAAGTTGGTTAGAATGAAGCAAAGGCTCAACATGAATATTTAGCCTATGTTATTATGTGCTTTATAAGAGTTTTGAGAAGTTTTATTTGTATGATCTTATTATGTCTCTAAACTCTATGAACTCTTTGGAACCTTTGTGATATCTTTATCCTTTTGTTCTTTAACCACATTATAACCCTTTGGCCCCATTACAACCTTGAAAAAAGACCTCTTGATTTATGAAGTTGTATGATCTAAATAGTGGAGAATAGGTGGACAAGCAAGCATATGGTAGAACTGTTTTCATGAGATTGATTGAGTGTAAACACTTTACCACTACTTTAAAGAGTGAAAATCATGAGAGTATAGTGAGAAGTTGAGATTAAGTTGAATATGCACTATTTTGATTGAAATATGTTATGTTAATATTGGCTTAACTCATTTATTTACATTCAAGCATAAATTTTTGTGAAATTCTTTGAGCTATTGATTAGTTTATAAGACTTGTTCAAAGATTGTCTCTAATTTATATTGAAAGGATTAGGAGTAAATATTTTTAGTGTATGTAGTTTACTTATATTTTAGTTTTTCAATGTTTGTGGGTATCGTTCTAGCAAACCCTCACAAGACTAAACTCGTCCACTAGGGACACCTAGGGGTTTAAAGGCTTGTTCACATGCTAAGTGCCACCGTGATTTCCAACGAAAATGGATTAGATTAGATTTTCTTATTTTATTTTTATTGAGTCGTTGCTAGGGACTAGCAACAATCTAAGTGTGGGGGTGTGATAACTCGTATAATTATATAGTTCTTAGTTATGTTTTATTATTGTTTTGTGTCAAATACGAGTTATTATTGCTTAGTCTAATTGTGTTTATGATATTTTATATTTTTATGTAATTTGGTGTTTTTCACGAGTTTCTTTGAGTGATTTCAGATTACTAGGTTAAATCAAGAATTAAGGGCAAATCCAATTCAGTTCCAGTTCCGACACCTTTTGCCATATCAGCTATATCTGGAGTTTCACTGAAGCATTACGGCTGAAATTTTTACAGTGCATAGTTAAGAGGCATATCTATCTTTTTCATGTTTTACACTTCTTGAAACGGAGTCGTTTTCCCTAGCGAAATCGACCATCAAGTTGGCTGATGTGCAATGACGTCTGTGCTGACCTGTTTTGGTATTTTGACCATATTTCCGATCCACATGAGCAAATGATCTGATTCCAACGGCTATGGATCCGTACCTGATAGGGGTATATGTTTCTAGAAGACCATTTGATCAGATCGAGCCTCCAACGTTGACAAAATCGACCATCAAGCTGGCTGATCAGAATTGTCATACAATATGACGAAAATTGTTAGAAAAATGCACCCACCTATTATACCTACCTTTGAAATTTATAAAGCTTGTCTCTTGTCATTTAGCTCTCCAAAATGTGTATAAATAGAGGGCCTTGGATGAGCATTATTGTAGATTGGGAGGATATTAGCCATTGTAATAAAATTCTCTAAGTTTTCTTCTTCTTTCTTTTCTCTAGTTTTCTTTTTTTTATTTACTTATGCTTCTTACATTTCTTTTCATTTCATTCATATCTAGTATGTGTTACTAATCATATTGTTGAGGTGATGAGGTGAAGCTTTTGGTAAATGCTAAGGTTAGTCTCTTAAACATGAGCTAAAATGAATCATCATTTATAAACACTAGTATAGATAATATTTTCTTTTGGTTTAAAATCATACTTACAAAGTAGGGATCTTGATTCATTATTGACAAGTAAAATGGCACAGTAAATGCTTGGTTTCATAACCTTGATTTGTTGTAGACATATACCTTGGCATAAGGAATGCTTGGACTCTTTTTATGAGTTTTGAGGACACCAAATGAACATAATATCATATGCTATGGACGTTGGACTGAATTGCTAAACCTTCCGATTGGAACCTCCTTTATGTGTGGATTTCAATTGTGTAATAAAACAAGATTAATCTTAGCATAACACCAAGAGTGGATTCTCTAACCTCAACATCTTTTCTTATTGTTTTTTTATATCTTGTTTAATTTCTTTTATATTTTGTTTATTTTGTTCTCTAATATCTTGTTTATCTTATTTTGTTGTTGATTCCCTAATATCTTGTTTACTTTCTTTGTCTTATATATTTATAAACTTATACTTACTAATACGCTTCCCTGTGGTTCGACCTCGGACACCCGAGAATTTATTACTTGAACATAACCTGCACTTGGGTTTACAACTCTTAATTGAGTCTCCATCAGCAAGTCTTGCATAATGAGATTTTTGAATAATTAAGATTGGTCCTACCAATTTCGTTTAATTATTGATTAATTTCTTTGTATATAACCTTGTGATTAATTCATTTATTCTTTACATGTATCATATTGACATCATGTTATAGTCCTAACATGCATGGTGATTCATTGTAGACTACATTTGTGACATACATGGTCATTATTTGTATATACCCTTGTGTTAATTCTTTACATGCATCATATTGACATCATGTTGCAGTCATAGCATGCATGGTCATTCATTGTAGAATTCATTTGTGACATACATGGTCATTATTTGTATATACCCGTGTATCAATTTATTCATTCTTTACATGCATCATGTTGGCATCAGGTTACATTCATGACAAACATAGTCAGTATGATTTCTCTGTATATGTTCACGAATTAATTTGTCTATTCTTTACATGCATCATGTTGGCATCAGATTGCATTCATGAAAAACATAGTCAGCATGATTTCTCTGTATATGTTCATGAATTAATTTGTCTATCCTTTAAATGCATAATGTTGGCATCAAATTGCATTCATGAAAAACGTAGTCAGCATGATTTCTCTATATATGTTCATGAATTAATTTGTCTATTCTTTACATGCATCATGTTGGCATCAGGTTGCATTCATGACAAACATAGTCAGCATGATTTCTCTGTATATGTTCATGCATTAATTTGGTTATTATTTACATGCATCATGTTGGCATCAGGTTGCACTCATGACATACATAGTTAGCATGATTTCTCTGTATATGTTCATGCATTAATTTGTTTATTCTTTACATGCATCATATGGGCGTCATGTTACATTCACGACATTCATGTTTATTCATCATGAAACACGTTTGGATAAAACAGAAATTGGCTTGGCTTTAAGAGCTTTGAAGAAGTTTCTCTTTCAAATCAAAGGTATATGAAGTACTGAGCACCTTTATAATACATGCCAGGATCATGGATAATGAGCAGCAAAATAGACTGGATAGAATGCAGAGAGCAGAGAGAGAATTACAAGAACGATAGGCAAAGTCACAAGAAGAATCGGTAAGGTCCCAAGAAGAATCGAGAGAACAGATGACTAAACTCATGGAACTTGTGTCCACCGCAATCAAGGGAAAGGGATACACTGAAAATTTGGCCGTCAGATAAGGGTTAGAGGCACAAAAGGGTCAGAATAAGGTCGTAATGTTAGATAGCCAGCCTTTTCAGAACACAGTTAATCTCATCAACATCTTGAACTTAGATGATCCAGCTGAACAGGCAAAGTTGAAAATGGTTGCGTTGAATGGGGCTGAGTCAGCAGATTCCCAAAGGAAATATCAACTGTTAGAGGAAAGGCTCCGGGCAGTAGAAAGAACAGATGTATTTGGGAGTGTAGATGCAAATGACCGTTGCTTAGTCCCCGATTTAGTCATTCCTGCTAAATTCAAGGTTCCTGACTTTGAGAAATATGATGGGGCAACCGATCCATCAATCCACATCACTATGTTTTGCCGAAAGATGACTGGCCATACTGATAATGATAAGCTTTTAATCCACTATTTTCAGGATAGTCTCAGCGAAGTCGCAATTAGATGGTATAATCAATTGAGCAAGGATCGGATTCGCTCTTGGAATGACTTGGCTAATGCATTTTTAAGCCAATACAAACATGTGACCGATATGGAACCTGACCGTCTCACCTTGCAAAATATAGAGAAAAGGGCTACTGAGAGCTTCAAAGAATATGCTCAGAGGTGGATGGACATGGCCACCCAAGTTCGACCGCCCCTGACTTAGAAGGAAACCACTGTTCTTTTTTGTGAATACTCTACGGGCCTCGTACTATGATAGACTCGTCGACAATGCCACGAAAATTTTTGAGGATATGGTAATCTCAGGGGAGATGATTGAGAATGCTATCGAGATTGGGAAACTCGAAGGATATGAAAAACCAGTGCCGAGAGCAACAGGGCACCTAAAAAGAAAGAGAAAGATACCCAAGTTATGGAAGGCTTTGCCCCATATCCCCAATTCTTCTCGTGTCAGCCATTCTACCCTACCCTAAACAACATTTCTCAAGGTTGTTATCCCTACCAACCAATGCCTGCAACTGCACCAGCATTTACATCTGTCTATCAATCAAACACCCTTGGGAATAATCGAAGAGGGCGCAAAAAGTGAGAAAGAAATCAGGTTGACCCGATTCCCATGTCATATAGTGAGCTGCTACCTTAACTCATTCAAAATCACCTCTTAATGCCCATGCAATTAGAGCCTCTGAATCCCCCATACCCGAGCTGGTATGCTGCTAATGAGTGTCACGATTATCAATTCGAAGATAGAGGCCACTCAACGGAGAACTACCCCACTTTAAAGTACAAGGTCTGGGATCTCATCAAGGCTGGTTCGATAAGTTTTGAAGAATGAAAAGTCAAGTGTCATAAGAAACATGGTGCACGATCATATTAGGATTTCTGATGCATGTTGTTCTATACACTATGATGATGAAAGCACTTGTCTCATGTCGACATCTATATGAAATAAATTAATTTTGAGCTTTAAATGCTTTATGTCATATTGAATTTTAGCAATAATTTGAGTTTGCAAAAAAAATACACCGAGTATATCCTTAATAATGATGTCTTTTTGAAGAAAATTCTTTTCACATTAAGAAATGATAGAGGGTCTTGAGAGCATTGATGATCATTGTTAGAGATGAATTGATACCCTCACCTTTCTTTTTCAGGCTATTCCATGCCTAAATTCTTTAAATTGAGACCTCTTAAAAGACCTATTGCTTCAAGAGAGAAGAATTCTAAACTTCATAAACCATT
Organism: Fremontodendron californicum; assembly: GCA_030761205.1. Lineage (NCBI taxonomy): Eukaryota > Viridiplantae > Streptophyta > Magnoliopsida > Malvales > Malvaceae > Fremontodendron > Fremontodendron californicum. The sequence continues at coordinate 31,057,396 of JAULJL010000005.1, forward strand.
GTCACTCTAAAATAAGCAAAGATGTAGATCCTAGCTTAGGCTATGAGCAAAGGAACTAACTTTTTGAAAAAAATTCGAGCCCTTTGGAAACTGAAACAAATGAGACATTCTTTCAAGAATCTAGATCGTGGTAATTTGATGTGCGTCAAGGTTGTGCCAAAAACATTCCCATTCTTTCCAACAACCACAAAACACCAATTGCCCAAACATCACTTCATGATTGACACCTTGAGACACAATGACTAAACCAGATTATCCTATGTCCCAGAGAAAACCTATTTTGGGCCATATTCTTTCTTGTCACTTCAAGCAAACCCAAGATCGAAACTCAGTCTGTTCAGTATAGACCTAGAAAAAAACTTGCGATGTTCCTCGTAATAATATGACTTCTCATGGTTAATCAAATTGGGGCATCATATGTAGAAATGATGGATACTTGGTGGATAAGGGGGAATTAATGCATGAATTATTGGGGCATGCAACAAAAAAAAATTGTGATATCATGCATATGATAATTCAGATGATTCCAAGTGTAAAATGAAATTCTGATTATCTATTCCCCTGAGGATTGCTTTTCAATGAGAATATTTGTGCTTAATATGAGAAATGGTCATCTTTTACATCCTTTTCACAACAACAAAAAAATTATCCATAGTTACCCCTTTTGAGCCAAAAGAATTCTTTCTTCTTCAAACCGTGATCAAGGATCACCGTCTACACTGGGGGAAAATGCGAGGAAACATCTACTCAAAGATCACAGAGAAATGAGTCCTAACTCGAAGACAGATACAAAGTAATTTGAGCTCTCAAATAAGTACGAGCTCAATCTGACGAAATTGAGATGCAAAAGAAAAAAAGAAAAGAAAAATGTAGAAAAAATGGCGAATTGAAAGCCAAGAACAAAACAAAAAAGAAGAAAAAGGAAAAGGAAAATGTGAAAAGAATGGCGAAATGAAAGCCAAGAACAAAGAAAAAAAAGGAGAAAAAGTCAAAAGAAGTCAAAAAGAAGTCCAGAAGGGATAAATGTTTCAAAAGGAATCCTCCTCAAAAAATGATCCTTGATCTGATTACCCTGAAACACATATTTTGGGCCCATTTATCCTTTCTTTCTGAACCTCGAGCTTTGGCCTACGATACGTGCTTTAAAAGTCCATTTTTATCAAGCATGGATATTTAACTTGAAGAGTTTTTCCTCATATTTTATCCCATCTCTTCGAATTATCATTTCATTATAGAATAATTTAGAATTCTCAGATGCATGGTGGAACAATTAAAAAAAAGAAACAATGAAGTTCTAGGGTTAAAACCCAAAAATGGGCAGTCTAGAGCCAACCAAGAAGAAATTTTTGATGCCACTCATTGTATTATTGAAGCCATGACGAAAGAGGTAGTCATCTTGAAGGAATTAAGGAACATCTAGGAATTCCTAAATATTCCCAAAAAAACTGTCAACTCTCATTTGGAGGATTGATTTCAAAAACTGAACTTTTTTCTTTCCCTCCAAAATTAACTTTCTACCCTGAATATCCTAGCTAATCCTGACGCTTGTCAAAACGCCATGATTTGGAAACTAAATGAACGTTGAATTTGTTTGGTTCTCAAGGAATTCATGTTTTATAAAACATGTTCCATTTGTGAGTCTAGAAGGGACATACATTTTTCTTGTTGTGAAGTTTTCTTGGAATCAAACAAAACCCTACGGTACCAAGCCTTTCAATTCAAATTGAAAAACCCAAATTGACATTCAGAAAAATTTCTAGCGATGATCATCAGCCTTCAAGAGATTTGTACATCACACTCTATGGGGTTAATATTTTTGGCTTAGAAGTTTTCATTGAATGAACATTTTTTTCTAAAAAAAGGGAAAACAAATAAAATAAATAAAAATATTTTTATAACCATTTTTGATGTTGACATGAGACAAGAGTTTTTCTAACCCAAAGGTTTGGGATTACTGAGGTAGATTTTGACTTTCAGATATGAGAAGAAGAAATAGAATTCGGTAAACAGACTTCTGTCGATAAGAGTTGAAAACTGTTGCGGCAAAGAGATAGCCAAGGATCGAAAAAAGAATGATCTCTTATGGGGCACAAGTGTTCAAGATACACTCTGATTTGAAAAAGAAAAATGAATTGGAAAGGCTAAGCCAAAGTCTAGAAAAATAATCGGGGACATTTTCATGAGTACTTACCTCTTTATTGAGCTTCGTATCTGCACCATGTCAGGAAGCATTTGCATCATTCATGGGTATTTGCATTTGCACCGTTCTATGAGCATCTGCATTTTACCATTACATTTACATCTTTCATGGATATTTTTATTTGCATCATTTCTAGGATAATTGCATCTTCATTATTGAGTGGTAACTGCAGTTACACCATTCATGGACCATTTACCTGAACATGATTCATAGTTGCATTTGTTTCATTCAAAAGCATTTGAACACTGAGAATATTTGCATCTGCATCACAAAGCATTTGCATTAATTCAATGACATTTGCATCTGCATCATGAATTATTTGCACACTGTTAATCTCTACATTTGCATCATTCAGAAGCATTTGCACATTGTTGATCTTTGCATCTGCATCATTTCATGAAATAGTTGCATCATTCGAGGATATTTGCATTTGCATCATTAAAAAGCATTTGCCCATTGATAATCGATACACTTGCATCATACAGAAGCATTTGCACACTATTATCTTTGCATCTGCATCATTCAGAAGCATTTGCGCATTGATAAGCTCTACATTTACATCATATAGAAGCATTTTCACACTGTTAATCTCTACATTTGCATCATTCAGAAGCATTTGCACATTGTTGATCTTTGCATTTGCATCATTCCATGAAGTAGTTGCATCATTCGAGGATATTTGCATTTGCATCATTAAGAAGCATTTGCGCATTGATAATCTCTGCATTTGCATCATTCAAAATCATTTGCACATTGTTGATCTTTGCATCTGCATCATTCCATGAAGTAGTTGCATTATTCGAGGATATTTGCATTTGCATCATTAAAAGCATTTGCGCATTGATAATCTCTACATTTGCATCATTCAAAATCATTTGCACATTGTTGATCTTTGCATCTGCATCATTCCATGAAGTAGTTGCATTATTCGAGGATATTTGCATTTGCATCATTTAAAAGCATTTACGCATTGATAATCTCTACATTTGCATCATACAGAAGCATTTGCACACTGTTAATCTCTGCATTCGCATCATTCAGAAGCATTTGCACATTGTTGATCTTTGCATCTGCATCAGTCCATGAAGTAGTTGCATCATTCGAGGATATTTGCATTTGCATCATTCATGAAGCATTTGCACATTGATAATCTCTGTATTCGCATCATTTTATGAAGCATTTGCATCTGGATCAAGAAGCATTTGCATCAATCGAAGACATTTTCATTTGCACCATGAAGCATTTACATCTTATTCAATCTCTGCATCTGCATCAAGAAGCATTTGCATCAATCCAAGACATTTGCATTTGCACCATAAAGCATGTGCATCTTGTTTAATCTCTGCATCTGCATCATGAGACATTTGCATCAATTAAAGACATCTGCATCTGCATCATGAAGCATTTGCATCCTCTCTCATAACTTTCGGGTATAATTTTCAACACGTTTTCAAGAACCAATATCCAGAATTTTAAAAATGAGCAAGTCTTTGGTGGTGATAGCCGAAGCTTTTGGAAAAGACATCCAGAATTTTATTGTTTTAAAAATGAACAAGTCTTTGGTGGTGATAGCCGAAGCTTCTGGGAAAGACATCCAGAATTTTACTGTTTTAAAAATGAACAAGTCTTTGGTGGTGATAGCCGAAGCTTCTGGAAAAGACATCCAAAATTTTACTATTTTAAAAATGAACAATTCTTTGGTGGTGATAGCCGAAGCTTCTGGGAAAAACATCCAGAATTTTACTGTTTTAAAAATGATCAAGTCTTTGGTGGTGATAGCCGAAATTTCTGGAAAAGACATCTTGAATTTTACTGTTTTGAAAGAAATAAACAAGTTTTTTATGGTGATAGTCGAAGTTTTTGAAAAAGACATCCAGTATTTTACTGTTTAAATGTGAACAAGTCTTTGGTGGTGATAGCCGAAACTTCTGGAGGAGATCCCAGAATTTTACTGTTTTAAAAGAAATGAGCACGTCTTTGGTGGTGATAGCCGAAACTTCTGGAAAAGACATCCAGAATTTTACTATTTTAAAAGAAATGAGCAAGTCTTTGGTGGTGATAGCCGAAGCTTCTGGATGAGATACCCAGAATTTTATGTTTTAAAAGAAATGAACAAGTCTTTGGTGGTGATAGCCGAAGCTTCTGAAGGAGATACCCAGAATTTTATTGTTTTAAAAATGAACAAGTCTTTGGTGGTGATAGCTAAAGCTTCTAGCAAGACATCCAGAATTTTACTGTTTTAACAAAATTTTCCTAGACAAGACATCCATAACTTTACTATTTTAAAAGAATTTTACTGGACAAGAAATCCAAAATTTTTTTAAAAAAAATGATAGCCGAAGCTTTTGGACAAGACATCCAGAATTTTAAACAAATTTCACCAAGGTATGATTAGGCCCCGGGACTACCGTCAAGGTACTCGTTTCCTTAAGACAAGTCGAGCCTTGATTAGTCAAGAAACTCAATTTAAGGATAAATCCTTTTATTACAGTTTACACAAAAAAAAAAAGAGAAAAAAAAATTTAAAAAAAAAATCTCTCTTCTCTCCTTCACATGTGTTCTCACTGATCGAAAAAAAAAATTATTGTCTATTTTATCTTTGCTTGATTCCTGATTCTCAGCAATAGCCAAAGAGGGGCAGTTGTAGACACATAATTTTGTTCGGGCCCTCTAAACAAGGTAAGTTCTTTCTTTAACTTCTCGGAATGCAAAGAGTCCTCCTCATTCCACGGATGGGTCTCCAAGACTTTGATTCAGAGGTCAAACAGGAAAAGTCAACTCCAAAAAAGTCTACCCCAAAAAGTCTACTACTGAAAAAATCAACATTCAGGGAAAATCAAGATTTGAAAGTGAATTGAACAATGGTGAAGAAATCTTGATAATCTGAGATCTACAATTGATAGAGAGGTGGAAAGACAAATGGCAATATTCAACGTAGGAAAAAGCATGGAATTTGCAAATTTGGGGAAAAGTGCATAAACGATCAAATTGGACAAAAGTGAAGGTTCAAAATGGAATAAGATCAATAAATAAGGGTATTGTAAGGTCCAATTTGAAGTGGAGTTGAAGGAGTAATCAATTCAAAGAGAAAAAAAAAATAAAGATTTAGTGAATAAATGGAAAAATCACATATTTGGGGAAAACTACGAAGATGGTCCAATTCGGTAAAATTGAATCCCTAATTGATAAATAATAAATAAATAAAGATACCCCAAGTTCTAATTTGAAGTGGATCCAAAAGAAGAGTCGATTGGAAGAGAAACTGAAAAATCCAGAAAATTATCAATTTTGAGGAAAAAGGGAAAAACTAAATCGAAGAGGAATTCGGATGTAAAAATTGGAAAAAATCGGTTCAACTCCAATTCAATATATGACAAAGGCAATAGGAAAAGAAAATCCGGAAGATTGGCCCGTTTTGAGTAAAATCGAGGTTTCAGTGCTAAAGGGCAATTTTGGAAAATCTAGGAAAAATAGAATCTGAGCTCAGAAAATTGTGAAATATTCCAAAATTAAGTTTTAGGATGGAAATAAGGAAATGAGAAGGAAAATACCCAAAATTGGGGTCGAAATGCAAATATGCTAAATTCAGGGGACTAATTCGTAATTTTAGAGAAAAATCCAGAAAAAATAGAAAATCAGCTCAAAAATTATGAAAAGTTCCAAAATTGAGTTTTATATTAGATAGGATGGATTGGAGAAGAAAAATCCAAAAATGGGGCTGATATGAAAATAAGCACAGTTCGGGGGAACTAATTCCAAATTTTGAGAAAAATCTGGAAAAAATGTAAAACGAGCTCAAAAATCATGAAAACCTCCAGAGCTGAGTTTTATATTGGACGGGATGGATTGGAGAAGAAAAATCTGAAATTGGGGTCTATTTGCAAATACATTAAGTTTGGGGGGCAAAATGTAATTTTACTGAAAAAAGGAAAAAGACCACTTTGCAAATAAAAAGAGAGGAATGGCCTGGAATTTTCCAGGCCATTTTTAGCCGACATGAAGAGCAAGAGAGGAGAGTTTGATCAACTTGATCCAATGGCCCGGATTGAGTAGAAAGATGACATTTTTATGAGAGAACAAGATTCTCCACTACTTTTCTATGTGACATTTTTGGCCAATAGGAGGCCTTTTAATTGCAAAGCCATGTGAAGGCCATATGAAGGCTATATGATGATGAAAAGTGGAATTAAAATGCCAACTAGGAAGATATTTGGGTAGTAAGCTTCATGATCATCACAAATGACTTAGATATTTTGTAGAGATAGGAGACAAGAATAATTGAGGTGGCTTTCTTGGCCAATAAGAGGTTAGGAGACCCTTAATTTAAGGAAAGCATCATGTAAAAAGGGGACAAGAAATGGCCATATGGCAAGGATGTTTGGAGAGCATGCAAAGCATGACTAAGGCTAAAAAAATGAGCACTCTCACACTATTAGAGGGAATCGGCCACTACATTAGGAAGAGGGGTTTTCATTCATTTTTACACACTATTCACTACATTTTTGAAGAAAAATCAGTAGCTAAAAAACTCTTGAAGAGAAAAAGAAAAGAAGAGAAAAAAGGGAGAAAGGAAGAGGAATTAGAGAGCTTGGAAAAAATTTTGCTAGATTGTCATTTCTTCTCTACTTTTGATTTATTTTCTTTGATTTCATGATCTTTTTTTTTCTTTTCCGTGTGATTGTCAACTTTCTTTATTTGAATAAAATGTTTTCAAAATAAATTTCTAAAAGGTTTTCTTCTATTCTCTACAAGATATCAAAGTTTGCAAAATTTTCTTTATAATTTTCATCATGGCCGAAACAAATAGGTTGATATTGTGCTTGTCTTTTGCTTGAGTTTCTTTCTTGCTTGTTGAATGTGGGTTTCACTATTGTGGTAGGATAGATTTTCTCCTTTGATTTTCTTTATATAAAAAAAAAAAAAAGAAATAAAAAGGTTTGAGAAGCTTGAGGATCTTGGTTTTACCAAGTGATTTTGGTTAGGTAGGACTATGTCCAAAGAACCAACCATTGAGCCAACCTTGATTTTTCTTTGCTTGTTTATTTTTTAGCTCATGATTGATCATTTTCATATGCTTGTCTTGCTGGAAAATTATGCATTCATATCATTCTCAACTTAATTTTTGGCTAAGATCAATCAATGGTCTATAGGCAAAGTCTCTTGTGCAAACTAGTTAGAAAAATAATGGTTTGTAAGTTGGATATCCTGATTTTGGGCAATATTTTCACCATGCATATTTTGTCAAATTAAAAAGATTTTTTAACCTCATTTAGTAGACCCTTAGAGGAGTCTCTGGTATTTTTTTCTATGATTTTTAAAATTTTATTTTAAGGGTTAAAATATAGTTTTCTGTAAAACAGATTTTAGTTTGCTGTGCTATCTTCGAAGCAACTTTGGCCTAGGCATTTTTGGTCTGAATTAAAAATTGATTTGACCTCAATTAGTTCATCATTTCTTGAGGATAAACTAATTTTTCTGAAATTTTTACAAAGGTATAAAAAATAGATTTGTAAAACCGGTTTTTAGGAGTCTAAACAAGCATTTTTAACGCTAGCAAAAGTCTCAATTTTTCACAAGAGGGGAGGGCTGGCCTAAATCATGTAGCTACTGATTTAGGGTTTTTCCATGTTAGTTCAAAGAAAAAAATTGGTTTTACAAAAATCGGGTCATGGGTAGTTAATCTGAGCTTCAAAATTGAGCAAGAATTAAGATTTCACCTAGACACCATTCGGCCACCTTAAGTTGTCCACTTCAAAACTTGCATTTTTTGCTCATTTTTGGTTTTCAAAACTTTGCATTCAAAACTTGTTTTAAAAAAAATACTCAGATATCATTAAGGGCATTCGAATGCCCCCTAATCCGAGCCAAAATTTGTGCCCGAAATCTCTCATTTCTAAAATCCAATTTAAGTTTCTTTCAAAGGTAATCGGACACCTTTTTAGGTGTACGGATGTCCTTACTTCAAGGGAGAAATACATCTTCATGCATTGCTTATTTTTATTTTTTTGTGTGTGCATAAAAACGTATTTTTGGTTTCCTAAACATTTGGCGAGAATTAGTTCCTAATCTTTGCTATGGAGGTTAGGAAATTATTTAATGCACATGTTTATGGAATCGAAAGATATGTTTTCATTTTACTCGGAATCATGTAAATGTCATATGAAAGAATTCTTTTTCAAGCTTTGTTGGGTTTGCCGAGGAGTACGTTAATATTTTCTAACATATGTCATTTATGTGATTCCTCACATGAAAAATCCATGAAAATGAATTTCAAAATGATGATGTGTGCATATTCCATGATGTGTACATATTCCATGATCATGAATATTCCATTATAACTACATTTGTCATCTTAATTATGCAAATTCTATGTTTATGAATATTCCATGTTGATGTCATTTTATATTCATGTTGCTAGTATGATCATGATGTGATTGTAAATATTCTATGATGATGTTATTTTGTGATTGTTGCCTATATGATCTCTTTGTATGCCATGTCACAATTTGTTTTACTATGCTATAATAAGATTTTGCCATGTCAAGCATGCCATGTCATTAATTCATATGTCATGTCATTCATTCTTTTGGCCATGTCATTTAGATTTTCCCATGTCAAGCATGTCATGTCATTAATTGTTTTGCCATGTCATAATAGGATTTGCCATGCCATGTCATTCATTCTTTTGGCCATGTCATTTAGATTTTGCCATGTCAAGCATGCCATATCATCAATTCTTGTCATATCATTTAGATTTTTCCATGTCAAACATGCCATATCATTCATTCTTTTGGCCATGTTATTTAGATTTTGCCATGTCATAATAAATGTTTGCAATGCCATGATAATTGTTCATGTTTAAATTACATTTGTATCTTAGTATTGATTTGCATATTCATGCCAATTTTTTTAAGATTTGAAATGCATGAAAAATAATTAATGATTTTTTATAAAACAAGGTTATTCCGAGTTAAAATAATTCATGAGTTCTCTGCTGAGTCTGTCGAGGAGGATTTATCAATTATCATTAACGACGGAATATCATTTTTTCAAAAACAATGATGATTCGAAGAATGTTCAAAATAAATAAAAATTTCTATGTTTTGCCAAGTATGCAGAGGAATATAGAAAAATTTGTGTTAATAAATTTCGGATCATTCTCAAATAATATAATTGTTTTTTTTTTTAAAGAGAATTATTTTTAAATATCAAATATAAAACTGACTTTTACCGAGACTCGAGATAACACATGATTAATAAGGTACTGTTTTATACGGGCATTGCAGGGGTGTTAATCCTTCCCCACACGTAACCAACTCCCGAACCCGCACTTGTTTTCTCTGGTTCAAAGTGCAGACTTCAAAATTGATTTTTAAAAAAATATTTTAATTAATTTTAAAATGTTTTACAAAAATTGTTTTTAATAGCTGGCCGATCACACCTAGCCAAAAAAGATTGATGGCGACTCCATTTTTTTTTCGATATTGTTTTCAAACCCTCATTTTCTTTTTATTCAAGAGGAATTAAGTTGTCTTTTCCTCTTCTTTTCCCCACGCTTTTTAGATTTTTCTTTTAACGTCCTCTAACGGATCGATGACGGGTCATGTTACGACAGTGATCACAAGTCATATAGCCACAAGGGCATTTCTATCATTTTCACCAATCATATAGAGTTTCATTTCAATTAAGACTCTTGACATATAGAGTATGTGCTCAACTAGGGCTCTTAGTGTATAGAGTTTATACGCAGTTAGCACTCTTGACATTTAGAGTTTGTATGCAACTAAGACTCTTACCATGCATCACATATGAATGCTATGACATGTAGAAGATCAAGGTATTTATGTTATTATGCCTCTAATATAGAATCCTACTACTACTAGGACTCTATAATGAAGAATTTTACTTAGATTGAAACTCTTCATTTTGAATGCTTATATTAGTTGCTATATTTTAACATATCATTCTATGTATTTCATTCAAAATTAGGTATGTTTTTCAATAAATATGTCACAAGAGCATTTTCATAATTTAGCAAGCCATATAAACTAAGGCTATTTTGGTAATTTTTCACATATTTTAAAGTATGCTCTGTATATTTTTCTAAGTTATTTTATACAACAGTAATATCTTATTTCATACAATTTGAGTGATTAAACTGTTGATTGCATTATGTTATTAGTCGATAAACCACCCAAAGCTAGCAGCCCACCCGTACATCTCTTTAGATGCATGCGTGATAGCATGAGATATTGAATTGCTAATAAATGTATGATTCTAAGTAAATGAGATGTTCTTTTTTATTTGGAAGTCTAATCTAGTTGATCCAAGGCGTAAAGGATAGATTTTACCAAACCGAATTAGGAGTTTTGATTCCTTATATATTCCATACCAAAGACTATGAACTTAGTTCTTTGGTAAAGATAAAACTTGTGGTCTTTACGCATATAACCAGTTCTCTTTTTAGGATTAAAAACTAGACGGTGACTCTCAATTGCCTTAAATTGATACCCCGAGTCTGGTCAAAATTTGGACTTGTCATACCACTCACAACAACCCTGGAAGAAGTTCATTTTATCTACTTCGAACAATGAACTTTTTGAACTATGTTACGCGACCCTAATGGTTGTGTCCTAAGGCTTCTAACTTTTTTCTTATCGTGCAAAATGTTCTTTACAAAACTTTGATCTTCGTTTGTATCAAAAACTCGATCAAGGGGGAAAACTCTTAGTGTCAAATTTTGCACCGTAACAACTTAGATTTACAAATGGTTTTGGAGGCTAATGAAATTATTTTAAATTGTTAAGATCAGTCTTCTACCTTTGGAACTTTGGGTCAATTGAAATTTATGTGATAATCATGCATTAAAATTACTTAGGAAAGAATTTAGAGGGATTTTACTTCAAACTTATAATGTTGTCTAGCTCTAAGCTTCATAACTTTTTCGATGCAATGAATTATTAGACAAACATCATATGGTTGAAAAGATCATTCAAATCCCTTTCTTTTTATATGTTATTAACTTGAATACAATAAGTATTCAACAAGATATGACTGAAATATATAGCATGTTCTTAGAAACGTTGAGGAATGTTGTAAAAAAAAACTGACAGCTTGAGAACTTTTAGTTTATCTTAAAAAATACTTTAATTTTGAGTGGAACCAATTTAATTTGAAATTAGACTCTCTAAACATTCCGACAAGACAAAGATCATTCAATTCCGACATCAGATGAAAAAGTTATGATCATATAAAGTTGGACTTACAAACTAGAGTATCGACCGACAGTTTGAAGTGGCAGACGAGTTTTGGTCATTTGAACCATGTTTAGATCAACAATTTTGAGTGTTCAAAACTAAATCGATTGAGATCAACTTCTAGATCTAATTTTTTAGTATCGATTGACACTTTCGAGTTGAAATTCGTATTTATCTAGTTTTATTTGAATTATCCAATCATTTATCTTAATTTTTAATATTTATCATATTTATTTGTTGATAAATACTGAATTTTTAAATTAATCTGAGTCATCCATTAGCTTTGATCTCAATCGTCCATTCCATTGCATTTCAACCATAAATAGTAATTATCACTTTCCAAATATTTGAGAACATCTTGAAAACCCTTCATAAATGTTCTTTACTCTATTCTCTCTCTCTTTTTAATATTATTCTTAGAATATTAAAAAATTCTTAAACCTAAGCCCTAAAGAGTCCAAGCTTGAAGGACTCCAAGCACGAAGGAGTCAAAGCTTGGAGGAGTCTAGGCCTATAGAAGCCCAAAAGCCCACAACGTCCAAGAGATCCAAATCTCCAAGGAGTCTTGAAGAGTTCCAGTCTAAGCTCGAAAGTTTCAGTTCTATCGAAACTTTGTCCTGGAGTCCCAATCAAACTAAAATTCTTTCAAAGAGTATTGATCCAGTTGAAACTCTACCCAACGATCGACCAAGATTCGAAGAATCTCAACCAATGCAGAACTCTACCAAATAAAATTAAAATCAAAATCGAGATAACTATCATCAAACTCTTTAATTGTGTCTTAAAGCGTAGAGCCTATCCACGAAGTCATTTAGACATTAGATATGCATAACAGCATGCTTAGATTAAGTTTATAATATTATTGTAATATCGTTATGATAATAAAAACATTGTTATAATGTTGGATTTCCTTGATGGGTTTAAAAGAGAATGATGCTTCAGTTTGATGTTTTGGAGTTGTCCTTTATTTTTTCCTGGTTTGCTGATGTTTTGTGATTATTGAGGTTGTCCCTGCTCCATGCTTTTTCAGGTTGGCTAACTGTTGTTTGGAGTTCCTTGATTGATGGTGTTGCGGTTTTGAATTGGGATGAAATTATATTTGGATCTTTTGTGTCAATTCGAGTCTAAGCTGGTTTGATTTTGATGGCTCAACTGAAAATAGGATGGTTATCTCATCTGAAGTCTGCCTTTGTTTTGACTAGGAGTCTAAATGAGATATTGTATTCGCAAATTATTCGAGTTTGACTCGAAAAAAAACTCGAATTCGATTCGGTTATTATCGAGCCTAGCTCTAGCAATCGAGCGAGCCGAATTCGAGTATCTTAATACTCGATTCGAATAGCTCGCAAACTTAATCGAACTTTTTAATTTTAATATATACTTTTAATATTAATTTACTATTTTACTTTTAATAAATATTACTTAAAACTCAAAACCTAATTATTTTTTCTCTTTGTTTTCTCTTAGCCGCTCCTCACTTTCTCTCTCTCACAAACTCTCATCTTCTCTCCCACTCCCTCTATCCTCACTTTCTCTCCCTCAAAAACTCTCATCTTCTTTCTCACTCCCACTCAGCCACTGCACCTGGAGAGGAAAAGTGAGGGCCTATGATTCTTTAGGTACTGCCCAAATGTATTCCAGTCACAACGCTTTTGGTTCTCGTAGCGGCTTGAGGTTGAAGAAGACGAGGATGCAAGTGAAGTGGCATTGAGGCTGGCTTTTTGGGAGTTGGAGCTATCCATTTTTCGAATTGAATCAATGGAGAGAGCACAGTCTTTAATTATATGTTCAGGTCGTCTACAACAAAACCTCTTGTTGGATTTTATTAATTAAATTGGGTTTATTCTAGAATTTTTTTGATAATTCTAGCCAGAAGAACAACATATCCATGTAAAAATCATGTAGTTGTGTAAGTTTTTTTTTTTAATCATTATATTATTTTAAAAAATTTTATTATTTAAATACCAAAAAAATGGTATATGAAACGAGCTCGAGTTCGAGTATGTAAATCGAGTAAACAAGCTTAATCGAGCCGAGCTCGAATAGTTCGATTTTATTTCGAGCAGAGCTCGAGCTTAAAAAATAGTATTCGATCAAGTTCGAGCCTACAAAAAAAATTGTATATGAAACGAGCTCGAGTTCGTGTATGTAAATCGAGTAAACAAGCTTAATCGAGCCGAGTCGAATAGTTCGATTTTATTTCGAGCAGAGCTCGAGCTTAAAAAATAGTATTCGATCGAGTTTGAACCGAGTTTCGAGCAGTGAGTTTCAAGTCGAGCTCGAGCTTCTCATTATTCGGGTTCGGCTCGATTACAGCCCTAGTTTTAACTGAAGTGCTGTAATTCTACTGTCTTGAATGTCGTTGCTTTCTTGCTTGCTGTCCTAAAGGGTTTGTAGGTTAGTTGTTTGAGTTCCCTCTGGGGTTTGGACTGACTCTTGGTGTTGCATTCTCGACCTCTCGGATTTTCAGTAGTTCACTAGCTTTATGTTTTTTCTAGGTTGGAGGAAAATAGATGGAGACAGATTAATGAAAGGATAATGGTCTGATAATTGAGTCTGACTCGATTATCTCAATAATTGGTTTTTAAAGGAGGAAGATTACCGTTTAAGATTATGAGACATCTTTTTGAAATTTGATGTGCTAACTAGAGAACTTAGAGAAGTGATTCTGGTTAAAGTGTCTCACAAGGCTAATGGTACGGCAAAACACTAGCTATAGCTGATGTGGATCGCATGGATTTGATTCAGCTTGGTGGTATCGATGAGGGGATACTAAGTTTGGTGGCAATGTTTTTTTTTCTTTACTGGTCTGTGAGTTTTGTGTAGTTTCTAAGTCCTCTATTTTCGTTGGTCTGCTGTCATATACTGGTCTAATGTCAACAGTTTTGGTGGTCATGCCTTGGAATCAATTTGGGAAATCTTTGAAAAAATGGAAAACCGAAACAGTGGAGTGGGTGCTAGTGCAGAATTCGATTTTTAATGGATCTTAGAATGGGGAGGAAGCAGCAAAACCTGAGCAGGATGAAGTTGTTGCAGTCAGAGATCAAGAATTTTATTTTTCTGAAGTCCTTTGTTTGGGTGTTGGATGTTATAGTGGTTTTGGCAGATCTTAATGTATATACTCCATGTGCTTTTAGGTGATCTTTTTGATCTGGAGATGCAGTTTAGTGTTTAAAACAGTTTTACTAACCTTTTAGATTGGATTTTGTATCCTTTTTGATTTTTGGTAATTTTGCTTGTCATATTGTTATGCTATAGTGATAATTTATACCGGAAAAAAGAAAATAAAAAATGGTAAATAGCATTTCTCATTACGCCAAATTCGACATATAACAGCATTTGTGAACTACTGTGAAAACTATAAAGACATATATTTTTAATAGCATTTTTGTATATGTATGATAACACTTATCAAAATGCTGCTATTTCTATTTTATAACAGTTTTTCAAGACCTTTTGCATGTATTTTTCAATTGTTGAAAAAATCTCAATGATAGCAATTATAAATTCTACCAAAAACATTTTTATATAATAACATATATAATAGCATATGTCAAATGCTTTTAAAAACTTTAAAATGCTATAATTGTTGGTCATTATAATATATAACAGCACTATGCAAAATGTTGTCAAAGTGTTGACTTTGTTATTTTTAACAACATTTGAAAAATGCTATAAAGAAATATTATCTAAGACTAGTTTTGGCGTAGTATCTATTCACAAATACTACATCACGAGTGAAATTTTGAGTGATTAATTACATGATGAGTTCAGATGACTATGATAAACTGTATAAGATATTCATATAATATACGATTAAACTTTATCAACTTGTTACATTTTTTTAAAAAAGAAAATATTCTTTTATAAACTATACTGACATATGCAATTGAATTTTTCCTTTACTAGTGACTCTAAAACAATAATCAGGGAAGGCATCTTGATAAATATAACTAGCCGGATTCGCTTTGCCAATGGAAAGAATTGTTGCAAGGCTTTGTGCTGGTTTTCACCTTCCAAAATTCTCTGGTATAGCCTTTGCTATCAACTTGGTTTTATGTAAGAACTATTCAATCAAAGCAAAACTGTAATGATTAAAGAAACGATATGCTGGTTTATATAGTAAGTGTATAATTAAGTTGGAGAAAATAAGAATTTCCTTATAAACCCTAGTTATTATATTGGTCATTATAATTTTTTCTTCAGATTTGATCCATGGAGTTCGAAAAATTCGTTGTATTATTTAAAAATTAAAATATAAAAAGTTTAAATAGTCTGTTGATGATGAGAATTAAATAATATATAGAAAGTCTTCCATAGTATTATAGTTGGCCAATCTGATATAGCTCGAGTTATGAGTTTGGTTTAGAGTTGTTCATTAATCGGGTCGAGTCAGGTTCGGATAGTAAAAAAAATAATTGTTCAAGATCGATCCATCGGACTCAAAAAGCTCGTTATACAATTTAAAATATATTAAAATAATAAAAAATACTTCTATATTAATATTTTATATTTTTATAATTAAATTTTAAAATATTTTTATTTATTAAATAATAATACAAACCAGATCAATCTAGATCTAAAATATGTTATCCTAAATTCGGTCGGGAGAGTAGCTATGCCCTTAAACAAGTCTAGTTTTAACTTTCCTGATCCATTAATTTCTTCTATCAATAATTACTTTTTGATACACTTTGAACCTCCGTTTGTAATGTAATTAGAGGTTCATAATTAGTTACTAATTCCAGGCATTTGATACAACTAAAGTAGTTTTTTATTGGACTAATTATGCTATCAGTCTTTGTACTGATTAAAAATTTGAAGTTTAGTCCTTCTACTATAATTTATATAAATTGAATCCTCTTACTATATTGTTAAAAATTTTGGTCCAATTATTAACGGTGTTATTTTTTTTCCGTTTAAAATGCTAACGTGGCATTGACTTTGCTGACGTGGCATTGACTTTGCTGACATGGCGAGCTTAGTCAGTAAAATTTTTGGCCAATTGATGACGTGAAATTTTTTTTGCCGCGTGGCTTTCTAATAAATGGTGTTATTAGTCTTTGTACTTATGCAAAAATACAGATTTAGTCATTCTACAATAATTTAAAAAAAAAAAAAAAAAATTGTACCTATATTTTTGAAGATTTTCAATTTCGATCCAATCTTTAAAATATTCACATTATTAAAAAAATTATTATTAAAATAATATTATTATTATATTAAATAATATTTATTATTTAAATAATAAAAGATATTATTTTTTGTTAGTATTAATATTTATATACTTTTATTATTAAATTTATATATTTTTATAAAAAATTATTTTTATTTTAATATTAATATTAATATTTTATATTTTATAAAAAATATTTATATTTTTTCAAAAAGAATTAGTCCCTTTATAATTATTTAAATTATTTAAATTTAATTATAAAAATATATAAATATTAATATAAAAACAATTCTTTTAATATTTTTTTAAATTGTATTTTGAGCTTACGGGTCAACCCGAGCCGAGCTTGGGTAAATTTATAAAAAAAAATTTTGGTCGCGACCCTGTCTGATCCAATCCATGAACACCTCTAATACCAGCACATTTAACAGTGAAAAATTGACTTTGTTTAAGACTCCATCTGTTTCGCAATAAATTATCTTTCATAATTTTTAAAAGGAAAATATTAACTAGTGCCACTAGGCATTGGTTAGAGTGATATATATAGAAATAAAAGTATAATTGATGCATCATTTTTTTTTAATTCAATAAAAGTAATGTATTTAATGTCAAAATTTTCTAAAAAGTAAATAAATAATCTTATAGGCATCGGTTAAGCGGACTCTTTTTAGAAAAGGGCTATAGGGTACTCACCAAATCCATGAATTTAATTGGACTCGAACCATATATTGAACATGATTTTTATGCCTGAATTTAACTTGATCCGACACGATATATGATTATGTTAATAAAAACTACTTTATTTAATTTTAATTAAAAACATTTAAAAATGTTAGAATAAAAAGTCTTTAATATTTTAATTTTAAATATATCTTGAATATTATTAAACATAAATATTTTTATATTTTAATAATAAATATCAACACTAGCAAAAAATAGTATCTTTTATTATTTAAATAATAAATACTATGTAATATAATAATATTATTATTTCAATAGTAATTTTTTTTATAATATGAATATTTTTAATCATTTTTTAATATTTTTAAGATTGTATCGAAATTTGAAATTTCGAAAAATATAGGTACAACATTTTTTAAAAATTATTGTAGAGGGACTAAATATGCATTTTTGCATAAGTACAGGGACTAATAACACCATTTATTAGTAAGCCACGTGGCAAAAAAAGTCCACGTCATCAATTCGCCAAAAATTTTGCTGACTAAGCTCGCCACGTCAGCAAAGTCAATGTCACGTCAGCAAGTCAACGTTCACGTTAGTATTTTAAACGAAAGAAAAATAACACCGTTATTAATTGGATCAAATTTTTTAAAACAATATAGTAAGAGGATTTAATTTATATAAATTATAATAGAGGGACTAAACTTCAAATTTTGAATCAGTACAAGTATGGATAGCATAATTAGTCCTTTTTTATTTATATATAAAAGTGACTGAAATACTAACTCTCATATTATTGTAGTTATATCTCTGTGGTTTAAAATCACAAATGATCAGTTTGAAAGGTTTCTAACTTTTTTATTAGAGTCATCAACAAGGGCTTATTACTTACCATAACACACCTTGTCTGTTAACACCATAGCACACCTTACATAATAATCGAATCACCCTTCAACTTTATTTTTTTAATTTTTTGAAAAAAGAAAGTCAAATCTCTTGCTTTTCGAGGATGAGATGCTCGAGTGCATAGAATCCGTCTTAATAGATTGTATTTGTAGGGAAGCTGTGGAGCACAACTGTGTCAACAATTGCATTCCCTCCTGGATGAACTATCCAAATTAAAAAATGAGTTCAAATCGTTAATGCTGATTGGGCTTAATGCTTGCTTCAAGCAGTTTTCAATGTTTTAGCTATCAGTTTCGGAACATCCTTTGACAAATATAAACTGAAGCCTGTTTCATGTACATGTCCTTCAACTGCACCATCTGAGTCAGGGACAATATTCTCTGATGCAGGAACAATTTGGAAAAGTGGTCTTTCCTTTAAGACATCAGGATCGGCACCGATAATCATAGCAGCTGCAGCTGCTGCACCATCACTCATAATTGCATTAATGATGAGCGAAGATGTGTCGTATTCATTGGGTTCACGAAAAGTGCCAAGCGAAAAAATATCACAGCTGACAACAAGAACTCGTGAACCGGCGTTGTTTTCAGCGAAGTCCTTGGCCATTCTCAGCATGGTACCGCTAGGATAGCAGCCTTGGAAATACATCATGGTTCTCTTCACTGATGAAGGTAGGCCAAGCAGCTTAGTAAGATGATAATCTGCTCCAGGCATGTCCACACCAAAAACTGCAGAGAATATGAGGTGTGTGATCTGAGATTTTGGTTGCCCCCAATCTTGGATCGCTTTTGATGCTGCTTCCAGGGCAAGTTTGGGTACTTGAGTGACAACAATTTGTTGTCGTATGTCAAGAGATTTGCCATTGTAGGTACTGATATTAGGATTCCTATTAATCATTTCTTCAGTGAGGACAAAGTGGCGTTTCCTTAACATTGACTTATCACCTGTTAGATATCAAAAAATTGAAAACCAAAATGTAGAAACTAATAATAAATTTTGTTGGCCAAGGAGAAATCAGAATATATATATATATAGTCTAAGTTTAAAAAAATTAAATAAAATTAGTATAAAAAATAAGTATCCATTAAGAAGAAGAAAAATTGCCCACTCTTTTTTAAATTATCCAGTTTTTTAAATATTATTCTTTTCAAATTTTTTTTCTTCAAATTATCACTTTTTTTCATTCACAAAATGGGTGTAGCAATTCTAGTCTCTAATTGAAGAAATAAAAGCAATTTTCATTGCTACCCAAAGGAGGCCAGCAGATAAATGCTTTTGGGGTTTAGAGAGATCAGAGAAATTTTCAGTGGCTTCAGCGTATGATAAAATATCTGACACAAATGTAGAAGCAGTAAATTATGAGAACTTATTCTGGGTTTGGTATTTGAGGTGTCCTGAACATATTAGATTCTTCTTGTGGCTTGCGACTATCGGTTCTGGACAAACTAAATACAAACCAGTTATATTTTCATAAGCATATGTCCTTAAATCCTGCTTGTCAGTGTTGCGAGTATATGCTGGAATCCATAGATTATGTATTGAGAAGTTGTACGGGGGCTAAGGAGGTTTGGATGGCCATGCAGGTCACTGTTGTTCAACCTGATTTTTGACTTCACAATTCAAGACTTGGCTTAAAGTCAATAGTATGTCTACTGTTGTAAACAACTACCATGGAGATACTGTTTCTCACAATATTGTGGGGGCTACGAAAGAGTAAGAATATGGAGATATTTCATGGGAAAAAGATGCAAGCACTGCAAGTGATTACATATGCCAGAAATTTAGCTATTGATACTATAAAAGCTATGTCTGGGTTGAAGATTAATTTTTCTAGAGGATCTATATGGGTTCAATGGAAGAGTCCTCCCTTGGGAGTATATATCCTGAATACAGATGGAGCTGCCAAAATGTCTTCTGATATTGCGTCAGTTGGCAGTCTAATTAGAAATGAAAATGGTGACTGGATCACAGCTTTCTTATTTTATATAGGTCGGCCTAATAGCCCAATAGCAAAATTTTGGGGAGTGAGAAAGGTCTACAATTGGTGAAATCCTGTGGACTTCAAAAACTAATTTTGGAGTTGAACTCGACTGTGGTTGTTCACTTTTTAAACCGTACTTTGGAAGAACATCATCCTTTCAGGATGTTGATTAATGATTGCTATAATCTTATTAAAGAAGGGTGGGTTATTGAAATCAAACACATTTTTAGAGAGGAAAATTATTGTGGTGATCATCTAGCAAATTAGGCTCAAATAGTAGATACAGGTATAACTCGACTTGAAAGTCCACCTACAAGTCTTATACCTTTGTTGCAAGTTGATGCTTGCGGCGAGGGTATGGTTCGTTTGTAATTTGCGTTTTGTCTTATGTACCAACAAAATTTTTAGTCTCTATTAATATAAAACTTTTGACTAAGTTTGAGGTCACGAGTTAAATAACATCAATTCAGTTAAAAAATTTACACAAAAACCAAAAATAAATAAATAAAGATATTTATGTCTTTTGCTATTTTTAAAAAATTAAAAATTAAAAATTAAAAATAAATATTTTTAAAAACTACACTACTCTTTAATCAATGACCACCAAATAATTTCTTCTCTTTTATTTATTCTTAACATATATTTTTTCTCTTTCACCCACATAATAGATATGTCTATTCTAGTTATCTATACTAATCTATAATGGGAGTAACTGAGTTGGTGTCACGAGTCAAGTAACAACAACTCAGTTAAAGAAATTACCCAATATATATATATATAATGATTATACAATAAGTAATGTTAATATTTTTAAAATAGATTTTTAATTTAAAAAATTTACAAAAATTATTCATTTTTATATTAAAAAATTATCTAAAAAACTGCTTTCGCTTAAAAAAGTAACTACTGTACTAAAAAAACTACTCACCCACATATTGGGTGTGCAAATTTTAAAAGAGCCGATTGTTATTAATTAAAGAGCTAATTAAGTTTGCTGTCACTAAATTAAGTGATATCAACAAAGTTGTATTAAGTACAAAAAAATCAAACTAAATTATGATATCAAATAATAATATAAAAATATTTTGACTTTTTAACTTTTTATATAATATATTTTTAAAAATAAATTACTTATTTTTTTCTTAAAAAACTACATACTTAAAAACTACCATAAAACTAATCACCTCTTAAAAACCACCATTCATTTTTTTTTTTTCAAAATATTTTATTTTTCATCATTTTTTTAGATGTACATAATTCTAGTATATATAACCCTCCCGAAGCTATATTTTGTGGATGATCACCTAAATGCTATAGTGGTAATTTATATTGGAAATAAAAAATAAAAATTACTATTAAACTTTATCAACTTGTTATTTTATTTTAATTTTTTTAAAATTATAAATTATACTTACATATGCGTTTGAATTTTTCCTTCACTTGTGTCATATGCTGGCTTTTAGTGACTCTAAAATAATAATCAGAGAAGGCATCTTGAGAAATGTAATTAGTCGGATTCGCTGTGCCAATGGAAAGAATTGTTGCAAGGCTTTGTGCTGGTTTTCGCCTTCCAAAATTTTCTGGTAGAGCCATTGGTGTCAACTTGGTTTTATGTAAGAACTTTTCAATCAAAGCTAAAATGTGATGATTAAAGAAACGATATGTTGGTTTATATAGTAAGTGTATTAGATTGGTCATTAAATTTTTTGCCTAAGATCTGGAAAATTTTAAAAAAAATTCTTTACCATGCGCTTTTCATAAGCTTCAAAAGATTCTGACTCTTAGGTCTCGTTTAGCATTGCTTCTGGCACAGCTTTTGAGGTCAAAAGCTATTTTTCACTGCAAACGTAATGCTAAACAGATAAAAAAATTTGACTTCTGCTGTTGAAACCATGGTTTGAAAAGCCAAACCAAAAAGCCAAAAAATATAGCTTTTGGGCTTTAAAAGTTGGCTTTTGAATAAAATGACTTTATTATCCTCACATCTCTATACTTTTATTATTTTAAACATATCTTTTTTTGACATTTCAATTCCTACAACACTTTTTCACAACAATGCTAAACACTTAAAAGTTTTTAAACCACATTTTTTCACCACACTTTTTTTAACTCGAGCTTTTTCTAACCCAAAATTTTTTTCAACAGTAATGCTAAATTAGCCGTTAGATTAAAATAAAATCCATCTGAGCCATTCAAAGAACCATTGAAAGAAAATAAATAAATAACCGGTTAACCGGTGAAAGAAAATGAAAAGGGAAGAGAAGAGAACGGAAGCCTAACCCCTAATCTCCCGAATCAATCTATCTAAAATTAGAACTCCCTCTCAAAAAACCCTAAAAAATTGAAACTTCCTCTCAAAAACCCTCTCACTCAGCTTCATGTTTGAGAAAAATCTTGGAAGAAAAAAAATAATCATGGAGGAGGCTGTCAAAGAACAACCTGCGG
Organism: Fremontodendron californicum; assembly: GCA_030761205.1. NCBI lineage: Eukaryota > Viridiplantae > Streptophyta > Magnoliopsida > Malvales > Malvaceae > Fremontodendron > Fremontodendron californicum. The sequence continues at coordinate 31,080,042 of JAULJL010000005.1, forward strand.
CTCAAATTTTTGGTTCATTTCTGCTTCAATTTTTCTAGGTTTCCCTTGGCTTTTAAATCTGGTTTCTTTTGGGTTTTAGAATTTTGTTTTTGGGATGTTTTCATGAAGTGTAGGGAAGTCGAAGCTATGTTATCCACTTCGATCCTCGATGAAATCAAAGGAAGAGAAGCCATCGACGGGTGATTTGTCCAATTCTTTGCTTGAGTTACTTGTTTAAATAATAATATTTCCTAGCCCCTTCCCCTCATAATTTACTGACCAAAAAAAATCTTTGTTCTACCAAGGAGTTTTCTGCTTCGGTTTGGCATTGGCTTGGCCTTGGGAGGAATGAAATCCAACAGCAAAATGCCAAAAACAAGATTCACTTTCAAAGCCCTTTCATCATTATCAACAACTGAAGTTCCTTCTTCAGACCAAAACCCAAACCTAGGTTTTCAAACTCCTAATTAGTTATTTGTTTATCTTATAATTAGGGTTTTCGAAACAGGTAGTTTGATTTAACAACTGATACTTTTTTCTTCTTTTGGGATAGTAGTGTTGGAGTTAAGGTTATAATCGATCGAACCCTAAAACCGATGATTGAAAAAGGAGCATTTTTGAGAGATTTTTATCTTAATATAATATATTGTATTTTTGCGATCTGTAAATATGCGAGGATGGGACAAATCGAAAAGGCTTACTTGGGCACCGGATGTTAACCTTTGTCAGGTAAAATTGCAATTTTACTTTGGAAATTCCTAAATTTTGAGCTCCATTTCAGGTGAAATAGAGAAAAGTAAAAAAGAGTGGAAATTTTAAGTCAAAGTGAAAAACAAATGTTGGAGAATGAGGCTATGTTAACCCTTCTTGTTATGCTGTGTTTGGGTTTTTTTAGTAATACTTTTATCTATTACTCCGTGTCTTGAATTCCATTTGAAGCCTTTTAGGGGTATGAAATGATGGGTTGTTTTTTGTTTCTTTTTTTCTTTTTCAATGGTATTTATGGCTAATTTAGTTTTTGCACCTTGCCGTTTCTATGAGAATAAATCTGTCAATAGAGTTTGGAAGTTTGTCATGCTAGTTAGACATAGAAATGAGTGAATGAGAATAGTAAAAGACTTTGATTTTTAGCTTATTCAAAAATGGTAATAGAGATAAAAATATACCACTGATTAGCATCCATGGCTTGTCAATTCATGATGTTTCCTATCATATAATGTTCATCTATGCAGAACTCGATAACACATAACAAGAGGTAAAATCTCCATGGAGTTTGATTAGGATGCACCTTAAGTTAATGAATGCTTGTTATATTGCTTTAGTTCTGAAGTCTCGACTTTATAATATTACTTGTAGTTATATTGCTTTAGTGAGAGTGAAGAAAACTGTCTTTCCTCGATAGATAGGCTGAGTCACCTCACAAACATTAAAAATAGTTGATCTAACTGTCTTATCCCGGCCTTACAGCAAAGAGGCCCATTTATATGTTGGTTGCTAACATGTATCTAAATCTAAAGACTCGATTAGATGCCTGGTGCATAATCTAATTCATGACAAAACTGATTGTTGCTGACATCTTAACTCATTTGAATGTCCAGGAACAAATACTTCTTTCTGTCTCATTCTACTAAGTTTATAGGCTGCTTATACAGCTAACTTGTTTACCAAACCTAGTTGAGTAGCTAATACTAGATTTTATGCTGCTTCCAATTGTAACAGTATAGGTTAAGTTTACTAGGATAAGCATCTGAAATTCACCTTGAGATTTTATTAGTCTCAGCTGATACTTAGTTAGAAGTCAAAGATTTGTAAATAACTCAGAGAGAAATGACAGATTAGTTGACACATTCTGTTAGTGGTCAATCTTTTTCAATCTATTTTATCATATTCTTATGTGAAATGATCATGTTGGGTTGCTCTGTTCCTGTGTTTTATGAAGCTTCAACCAACAATTTTTTTTATTTGAAATGGAGGTAGACCTGTCAAATTCTGATTTACCTACTCCAGTCTCCCCTCTCTATTTCGAACATGCAATCACTCAGTTTACCCCATTGAAATTGGGACATGTTAATTTGGATGCCTTTAGGTTTTGACTGCTTACTAGGTGAGGTCTGTTAGTTGTGTAAGACCACATTGGCACTTTTTATGTTGGGTCCTTGGTCTGTAACAATGATTAAATTACCATTAGCACCTGCTTGCACATTCTGTCAGTAGGATGGTTTTGCATGTATCAATGTAGAGGTTATTTTCTGATTGAAATCGATGGAAAAGAAAAAATAAAGTAAGAAACAAATAATGGAGTGGGTGGGAGGGGGGCACTTAGCTGCAAAAGAAAAAAATGGCTTTCTTGTGTCTTTCTAATTATTTGCTATTCTATGCAGGCTTATGTAGATTCTAGTGTTATCATGGGTCAGACTGGACAGTTTCAAGAGGATGTTGAGAAGATCTGGCAAGTCGTGTATCTTTGTCGCGTTTGTGTATTTTGTCGTGTCATAATCATGTTTAAGGTATTTTATATTTATATAAACTTTGATACGTTAATAATTCGTATTATATAGATTTTGAGACATTCGTGTATTCATGTATTCGTGTCTTGTTCGTGTTATTGTTATTGTTTAGTGTCGTGTCATGTTTGTGTCGTGTTTTTAGTTATTTTTTCATGTCGTGTCCAATATTGTCAGGTCTAGTTGAGAATTATGGAAATATTGAGTATATGAGATGTACCCCAAAGAATGGATTCTTTCCTGATTTATCCACTGTTGCTAGAGCAGATATTATATTCTTCTGTTCACCAAACAATCCTACTGGTGCTGCTGCTACAAGAGAGCAATTGACTCGATTGGTTCAGTTTGCTACGCCTGGAAGTGGTTTTGGACCTGGGGGTGAAGGTTTCATCAGGGTCAGTGCATTTGGTCACCGGGAGAATGTCTTGGAAGCCTGCAAAAGATTCAAGCAGCTTTACAATTGAATCAAAGAGCATTTGACTGGTTTAGGGTGTCCCGGTTCTGAAACTGAGATGAAAGACCTGCTGCTTTTATGAATTTTGTTCTCTTTTCTTTAAGGAACATTTATCAGGGATATCTCATTGGATTCTATGTTTAGAAAATGCTAGAAACCAAAGCGTTTGTCATGTAAATTTGGATTTTATTTATATAATAAGTTAATGGAACAGGTTGTTCCAAGCATATTTATTAGCTCAGTCATGCAAAGCTGACCCAAAGATATGCATATTTTTGAGCTTGATGCACCATTTCCCTTTTTCTTTTAGGGAATTCCACTTGTTTAGAGATGGCATATGTGATGGATGGTTCAGGAGTTAGTCCCCAGAATACAAACCAATCGACCTCTGTAGTGCCACCTTCAACAAAATGCTTTAAACTGTATTTTCCTTTTTGTTTTTTCATTTTCAAATAATTGTACATTTTTTGAATCTTTATATCTGCTTATAGTGTAGCATGATAGAAGTGTCTCTCGTCAAACACATATTACACCTCAGTGTGCTTGTAATTTCCTTTATCTTCATTACTGTTGATCTTATACCCAGTTTACTGTAATTATTACTACATCATTATAGCTATTATTTAATAATATAAGAAATTACATTATAAATTTTAATTGAATAAAAGAAATAATCAATAAAATAACAAACAAGTATTAATTAATTAAATACAATATTTTCAAAAAGACATCTTTATAATTAGAATTCAAGACTTCAGCTTAAAGATCTTAATGAGATGAAAAAGAGTTACTATTTACCTCAATTTCTATAACCTAGTATCACATTCACATATACTCATTTTCTTAATAACTTATTTTGTGAGAAAATGTAATTTATATATATATGGGTTTGAGTGGTTTGAAACTTTTGTGAAGACAAAAATATTATCAGTTGAATTTCTTAAGACAAAAATATGCAATTAAAGTAGTTGCCTTCTCAAACAAACCAGTCAATTCTCATGTAAATATTTCTTATTCTTATGTTTTTTTTTTTTTTTACAGAGAAATGCGTGTAACTCTGTTTTATATATAATCATGAATTGTTTGTGTCATTGGTAGGGATGTTCAAACGGTCAGTTCGATTAAATTTCATTAATTGAATTAATCAATTTTTTAATTTATCTTAACCGTTAATCTAATTGAATAGGAATAGATGTAAATTAATCGAACTGAAAATATTTTGATTGATTCGGTTTTTCGGTTTAGGGTTAATTCGATCATGTAAGTGATAAAAAAATTTACATAAAATATTACAACTATTTGATTTTTTTTTCTGTTACATAAATACATTACAATATCCTGTAATGATTTATGTAATTGTCATGTTTATATGTAACTTCGGTCATGTTTATATGTAAAACAAAATTACATAAATACATGACAACTTTTGATTCTTTTTTTTTTTTTTAAATTACATAAATACATGACAATATCCTTTAATGGTTTATGTAATTTGTCATGTTTATATGTAATATCGGTCATATTTATATGTAAAAAATATTACATAAATACATGACAACTTTTGATTCCCTTTTTTTAATTACATAAATACATGACAATATTCTTTAATGATTTATATAATTTGTCATGTTTATATGTAATTTGTAATTTGTCATATTTATATGTAATCTGTCATTTGTCATTTTTATATATAATTTGTCATTTGTCATGTTTATATGTAATTTGTCATGATTGTCATGTTTATATGTAATTTGTCATGTTTATATGTAATTTCGCATGTTTATATGTAATTTGTCATGTTTATATGTAATTTGTCATGATTGTCATGTTTATATGTAATTTGTTATGTTTATATGTAATTTTATCATGTTTATATGTAATTTTTCATATTTATATTTATATGTAATTTGTCATTTGTCATGATTGTCATGTTTATATGTAATTTGTCATGTTTATATGTAATTTCGCATGTTTATATGTAATTTGTCATGTTTATATGTAATTTGTCATGATTGTCATGTTTATATGTAATTTTATCATGTTTATATGTAATTTTTCATATTTATATGTAATTTTTCATTTATCATGTTTATATATAATTTATCATGTTTATATGTAATTTATCATTTCTCATGTTTATATGTAATTTGTCATGTTTATATGTAATTTGTCTTGTTTGTCATGTTTATATGTAATTGTTCATGTTTATATGTAATTTGTCATGTTTATATGTAATTTATTATGTTTATATGTAATTTCTCATGTTTGTCATGTTTATATGTAATTTCTCATCTTTATATGTAATTTGTCATGTTTATATGTAATTTCTCATGTTTGTCATGTTTATATGTAATTTTTCATTTGTCATGTTTATATGTAATTTGTTATATGTAATTAGTCATGTTTATATGTAATTTGTCATGTTTATATGTAATTTCTATCATGTTTATATGTAAAAATTGGTAAGCTGATAACTTGCTATTCAATTTTTTTAATTTTGGAACCTACCAAAAGCCTATTTTAAGGAGCTCATGGTAGAACCTCCCTTAAGATCTGATTTGTCAAGATCGAAAAATTTATTGTACTATTTAAAAATGATTTTATATTAATATTTATATTTTTTAAAATTAAATTTAAATATTAATAATTTTTATTAATTAAATAATAATTCGAGTCACTTCAAAAATCATGTTTAATGTCTAATTTGATTGAGTTGATCCATTCGAACCAACCAATTAACCCGATCTGTAAACAAGTAATTAATTATCAATCTTCTTTGCGTATAAACAAAACACCGACAAATATATTTGATCATTTTATATTTTTTATATTTTTTTTATCAACTTTTTTTACTATTGCTTGCTGTTTGAATTTGATTACTAATTTATTTTTTATATTTTTATTAAATTTTAATTTAAGAACAATTGACAATGGTGTTTAAATTCTATAGTCAATTTTGGTCACATAACTTTTTTATTAATGACGTGACATACCAATTTGTTTTTCTTTTTTAACACGACAACATTAAAAACAACAAAAAAAATTATCAAGATGAAAGTAGGAAGGTATCAGAGGCAATGGTACACATATTGGTAATATTTCATAAACTATAATCAATGATATGCACCTAAAAGAAAGAAGTAATCAACGATTATAATCACAGATTCATATTGACCGACTCCAAAAAAATATTAATTCAGAAGAGAACTAATAAGTACACCAAATAGGTGTTGGTTGCTATATACTATATTAAACAATATATATATATATATATATAATAGATAATTGCGAAATAAAATTTGATATATTTATATACGTATTCTGAATTAGTGAATAAAACAGACACTGGATGTCTGTATTTATAGATGTACAGAGGACTGTTCGGAATAATCAAATATGTTTAAACGAACCGGTTCAGCCAACAGGCAGCAAACAACCCTGTTGGAACAGACAGAAATCGGTTCGGTTCAAACCGAACGGATACAAATTGGTTCAGTCCATGACCGAACAGACAGGAATTATTCGGACTAAATAAAGCTGGTTGGTTGGTCGAGTTGATTCAATTTGAATTGAAAAATTAAGTCGGTTGGGCAGTAAAAAATTAATTGCTGACTCGACCCGACCCACCCAATCCAAGCCCGGCCCAACCCGACCCGACGGCGCTCGCATGTGTGGTCCAGCCCAAGTTGTTTAGGTCTTCACCTACCACAAAACTTAGATGCCTTTTGGGGCCCAACCCAATATGGAACACTAGCTTATATATACTATAAGCTAAAGTCATTCTTAGTTCTATGGGATTGACAACCAATCACACCTTCAACCAACTTTCTTCTATTTCAAGTGGGTGTCTAATGAGACTAATTTCTCATTCAATTTTGATATCAATTGTGTATGTTAATTATACACCGTGTATGTAGTTACGACAACCTACGTATTGGGATACATATTTCGTATTTATACACTCAAAATAATACATTGATATCCAACAATAGGTAAATGTCCATTTGAATGGACGGTGAGATTGACTCCGGTGAGATTAAAAACAGCGGTGGCGGTGAGATTCGGTACTGTAACGGTGAGATTAAAATTAGCTGTGGAATATGTGTTTGGATTCAAACGCAGCGGTGGCGATGAGATGAATTATAGTGAAAAAGAAAAATAATCATTAAGGGCATTAGATTAAAATGTGTGTATATATATAATAAATAATTAAAAATATATTTATATTTATATTTATATTAAATAATAAAATATATATTAAAATTATATTTATATTAAATAATAATTAAAAAAAATTAAAAAAATATTTATGTTAAAAAGTAAATTATCATTAAAAATATTAAATTAAAATGTGTATATATAATAAATTATTAAAAATTATTAAAATTTTATTTATATTAAATAATAAAATATATACTAAAATTATATTTATATTAAATAATAATAATTAAAAATTATATTTATATTTATAGTAAATAATAGTTTAAAAAATTAAAACTTAAAAATAATAAAAAATAATGGAGGAGGGTAAAAAAAAAAAATTACCCCCTCCACTGAAGGTCCAGTCCATGACTGGACCCTTGGAGGTTCAGCCATGGACTGAACCCCCAATCCAATTGCACCTCCACTGGAGGTGCAGGCCAATGGGGGGAAAATCTCTCCCAAAAAAATTTTGGATTCCACCGCAGTGAGATTAGTTATTGTAACGGTGATGTTGAGTACTGTAATGATTAGATTAAAATTAGTGGTAGATTATGTATTTGGATAACAAAACAATGGTGACGATAAAATAAAAATGAAAAATGACTGTTTAAAGACATTAATCTATGAGTGTATTGATAAATTATTTTTATTTATATTTTAATACTATTTCATATTTAAAATATTAGTACATATTATTTTATATATTTATTTAAATATTTTAACTAATCAAATAATTTTCACTGTATAATCCATTTGCTAACTAGACCACGTGCCCTTCATTTGAAAATTGGAAGGTTAGTGCATTTTAATTGCATCGGACTATATTTCAAATACACCCCATAGTGCAGTTGATGATTTTGTCCTTTGAAAAAATCTTTGAATTCCATCGCATCGGATGTGTGATGGAATCCAAAGAAAGCTAAATATATGATTTGATCATCTAAATGGTTAGGATTTGTTGTATATATTTTTCATGGGTTTTGCTAATAAGTGTTCTTAAGATATTTTTTAAATTTTTTTAATATATTATTTACAATAATAATATTGTATTAAATACAATAATTGATAATTTTATTTATTTTTAATATATTAAGTGAAGATATTATTATATATAATAATTTTAAAGAGTATCCTTAAAACACATATTAACAAAATAAAATAATAATGAAGTTTTATAATTTAGATTATATTCTCTTTATATTTAAGTGTTTTTATAAAGAAAGCATAGAAAACACGTAAAATTGCATAAGTGGTAAGTGTTAAAGGATAATTGATTATGGTACAGTGCTTGTTGATTATAACTTCAAGAAAATATGTTTGTAAGTTCAATTCTAGGATAGTTGATAACTCTATTTAATATAGTTATTTTATCATATTTTATGCGTTAAATTTAGCTAAGTCTTTGAATTTTAAATTAGAAATTATTAATTTCTAGCTTGTTCTTAGGTTAGTTTTATTTATTTTTTTTCTTGATTAAATTAGACAATAATTTGGTATTTGTGTTTTGTAACTGCAAAGCAAGAATGTCATATTTGACCTCTAGAACTTGTTTTTAGGAAAACATGATTTTGAAAGCTTTCTTGAAGAAAACTTTCCCTGACTTTTAAAGCTGATTCTTAGAGCTTTCCAACGGTATATTACTTGCCCAAAACCCATAAGATTTGATCATCCAAATCTGTTGAGGAAGTGCGAAAAGAATGTAGAAGATAAAGAAGCCAGCACCGCGGCGTTGGAAGCTGAGGTCACGACACCAGCTGACATCCTTTTTACTTGTGCGAGAAGTTTCTGATTTCAGGATTTTAAAACTCTATAAATAGGATCTTTTAAGGCTCAAATAAGCACCAAGAAAAACCTTTAAACCTACTTTTTTTAAGAGGAGAGCAGCCACGAAAAGTTTACAAGAAGCAAAAGAGATTTTGGAGACTTGAAAACTAAAGACCCAGCAAATCTTAGTTTTCTCTTTTCTTTTACTTTTTTTTTACTTTCTTGTAATATTGATGATGGTGAAACTTTTTTGTTTTTTGTTTTCATTAATTAGTATGAACTAAATTAGTTTTTCTAGAATTGCAATGTAACTCAATATATAGTTTGGATTATTTTACTTTTTTTTTTAATGATATTTGAGTTGTTTATTTAATTTTGTGCTTAATGTTTCTAATTGCTTGGCCACCAATTAGATTGATTTGGTAAACCTAGATGCAACTTGGAAAATAGAGTTTAGTGTTAGAAATAGATTGAATAACATATGTTTCATATTCATTTATTATGATGAATTTAGTTGCATATAAGATAGGAATATACTTATATGTCATGTGTAACAAATTTTAAAGTCTAAACTTAATGAGTTTCTCTTTAATTCAATTTTTATAGGAACATAGAGAATTGATTGAGAGGGATATTTTTATAAGACCACTGGAAGATAATTTATAATAAATTAGAACTCTAAGTTAACAATTGAATGTCATTAGTCAAGTTAAGAGAATATAAGAGTTTCAAATGAAGTGTTGAGAAAAATTATAATCCTAGGCTTTTCTCTATTTTCTTTTATTTAATTTTTAGTTCACAAACTGTAATTGAGTGTTTGAATACGATCAAGTTGTTTTAATTTTAGTAATTAACAAATTTGGTATAATTCTTTGTGAGAATGATACTCCACTCATCGTTTTATTACTTTTATCGATACGTACACTTACGTAGTTAAATCCAACCCTTGTCGAATAATAAGGAGATGATAGACTATGAAGTTTAATTATATTTATCAAAATCAAATTGGACAATAACCCTTTTAAGATTTCGGTTTTCGAATCAAATGATTCAACCGTCGATCATTCAAGTTAAAGTTAGATTAATAAAAATATTTTAAAATATTATAAATAAAATTATAAATTTTTAAAATATATTTATTTTTTATTTTTAACCTCTTTTAAGATATATGATCTTTTAGTGAAAAAAAAATTGAAAGAACCAATAATTAGTATGCAAAAATTAAAGGACCTGACTTACCTCACAGTCCGTAATTTTGTATGAAAATGATGAACACCAAATAACCATATATTTTTAAGCTTTAACCCATCACCAGCGCAATCGATAATAAAATTTATGGTGGACAAACGGTCCGTGATGATTTCAAAAGGAAATCACGGACCGTGAGGGAATGGTTTTCCAAAATTAAATTAGGTATCATTTTAAAATTATTTTGAAAAATTATATTGAACTGATTCTGATCAATAAAAAACCCAACAGATCACAAGTTTTTTCATAAACGCGGTAGATCAATCCAGATTTAAGATTTTTTCAAATCATTTGCATAAACAATCCAAATATAAAACCAACCCTAGTCGAGGACCTGTTCAAGGATCCGACTACCAGACTGGATCAGGTTTAATAACTATGATAAAAACTGATTGAGACCTAAAAATATTTCCATACACATTTAAATTCAAATGAAGAAGCCATTAGCTAGTATATAAGTTAACTTATTTAATGCTCAACTGTAAAACCAATTCCACTGATCTGATTTTTGGTACAAGTCTAGTATTCGTACTTCTCAATAGATATCATCAGATAATACACGTGGGATGACTTGCATGCTATACAATATACACTAAAAATTTTCTTCCTATGCTCTCAGAATTCAGGTGAAAAACCTGTAGAAGTAGGCAAAAGTCTCATTCTAAGACAAACTGAGCTGTGCTGCAAATTTCTCCAAAAGAAGAATTCAAGCAAAATATGTTCTTCGCTTTGCACCCAAATTTACTCATTCCTCTGGCCGAAAGAAAGTATATGTTGAACTAGTCTCGGTCTTTGTAACCTGCACAGAAATGTTTAATTTCTTTATGAGGCCAATTTATGTAAAGGAAAATGAATTAGGGAAACTTCCCCTAACCTGCACACGATTACATGACACGAAAAAAATAACTAAAACATGACATGAATACCCGTATGTCTCAAAATCTATATAATACGAATTATTAACGTATCAAAATTTATATAAATATAAAATACCTTAAACACGATTATAACACGAAAAAATACATGAATACGACACGGATACACAAATTGTCAGGTCTACTTATAACTTACCATTTTCATAACTAGCTGCGCCTTAAGGAAATAACAAATTTGATTTCAAATTACTGAGGAATAATTAATTTTGTTAATGTATTAATTGTATGGTCAACTATAATTGATATCCTATATATACACGATGGTTTTCACCAACTAAGGAAAGAATCATCACAATAATAAGTACAATATAATATCATAATCTGAATCTGAATATCATCGTAATCCCTAATATTAATCTAATATCCTAATTATAATTGACCATACAATTAATACATTAACAAATACCCCTGCCATCTTGTTATTGTTGGAAAATATCTTAATACCTGAGGTGATAGGGAACTCGGAATAAGCCCCTGATGCCACTAAATGATAAATGATAGTTATATCATACAGAGATAAGGAGCACATGGAAAGCATTTTTGGTTGGTTATGTCAAAAGCATCTTTTACTAGGTTCTTACTGCCAGTGTTAATGCTACAGTCATAAAACTGCAATGAATACTCTATATTACCATCAATTGGAGGAAAGGGGCTACCTGGACAAGCAATTTCAGAAATCCCTGATATCAATTTTTAACCTCCTTCCATAAATGCATATTAATAATGATGACTAATCAGTAATCACTAAAGATTGTTGTTTTGGTAGATAGAATTGATTAATGCTTATTAATCTAAAAAAGAAAAAGGTTATCTTATCTCAAAAAAAAGGAGGTAAAGGGTTACTTACACATGGTTCTATTAGAGATTTTCTTATTGAGCAATGTATTTTCTCCCAATATCAGAATTATATGACTAATGAAATTACCCACAAACAATAAGCATGTGAAATATTACTACAACAATACCTTTATATGCTAGTTATATCATTTTATTCTATTTCTTTTAAAGAGTCAAAACTTTGATGAAACTTATACTAACCTCAGGATTACAAGATGGTCCAGTAGGAAGAACAGGAACAAGGGATGTCCAAAGCACAGGGTCCACCAAGGAGTCAATGGTATTGTAGTTGGTGAGAAGTGGAGCAGACAAGAAGGGAGTCAATGGGAACACATTTTTCTGAAGAGACAATCCACCAGTCATCCCCAGTGTGGCTCCAAGTCTATCACTCCCAGTATCATGATTTACTGATTTTTCAGCTGCCTTGCCGTGATCCATTTTGTTTATAGTATTTTTGTTCTCATTCTCATCATTCTCAGCATTTTGTTCTTGTTTTTTCAGTGCTTTCTCTTGCAGGCTCTTGAAATCAGCAGATCGGGACAATATACTCAAGGCAGAGACAGAGGACCCTTTACGTTTTGACCCTTCAAGGGATGTGCCCAGACGGGGCATTTGGTATGGTTCAGTAGGCTGCACTGCCCACTCTGATGTTTTAAGTTCACTGCCAATGTCTTCTGGGCATGCATGTTTAGTTTCTGCAGAAGATTTTGTTCCAGGTTCTGTTTGACGAGTTTTGTTGGTTCCCCACCACTTAATATAACCTGTTAAATCAATCTTTCTCTCAATGCAAAAACCACCAATGTAATCATTTTCTGTGGCTGGATCATCACCTGCACCATTGATTTAACAAGATAGCAATCGGATGTTACTAGTGCAAGGAATTGACATGTGAAAGAACATATTACATTTGGCTAGAGATGGTGTGAACTACAATAACTTTGCAGTCCTCCCATAAAACTAGTCGCTGGTTATTTAAACTTAAAATTAAATGGTAAACTTACTGTAATGTATACTATTGAAGTAGTCAGATCCAGCAACACGACCAAATGATGAGTCCCACCGACGACTTCACGATAGCCAAAGATTTATAATAAAAATAAAAAAGAAGTGAAAAAGGAAAACACACACATTAATAACCAATGCACAATTTCAAAGATGCTAGGCTCCCACATGTGGGAAGTGAACAATATTAAGAGATTTGCAGGAGATAAATAAAGAATTAACACTTCATTATTACTATCCAACTCATAAACATATGATGCATGGTTCAGAACATATTAAGTAACAAAAAATAAAAAGAATGATGATTTCTTCTGATTTCTTTGAACTATAAGGGATTTTTTTTAAAAAAAAGAATGATGATTTCTTTTGACATCTTTGAACTATAAGGGATGTTTTCTTTGCATTTTGAAAACGTTATCAAGAGAAAGGTTATGTACATGGAAGTATCTTTAAGGAAGATAGATGTGTCTGAATTCCCATCAAGTAATTTAATAAAACAGTTTAACAGGAAAGTTGATGAACGGTAGCTGAGAGACCAACTTATCCCCTTGCATTTCTAATTGAAGTATAACATTATGCATACCTTTAAGTTGTTTCTCAAGTTCTAGACAGAATCCAAACTACTAAATAGAAGAACATTTTCCTTTTCCTTTTGGTGGTTGTGGACAATAGATGGATAAATAAAATATCAAGTAGCTAAATACATACTTGTATTACACAGAAAACAAAAAGATCTTTACTTTGAATTGGATTTTGGCTTGAACAGGATTTAGAACATACACAATAAAGCTGCCAATTCTAGCAGCAATGGTCTTGACAGAATCCAAACTACTAAATAGAAGAACATTTTCCTTTTCCTTTTGGTGGTTGTGGACAATAGATGGATAAATAAAATATCTAGTAGCTAAATACATACTTGTATTACACAGAAAACAAAAAGATCTTTACTTTGAATTGGATTTTGGCTTGAACAGGATTTAGAACATACACAATAAAGCTGCCAATTCTAGCAGCAATGGTCTTGCGTGGGTTGTTGGATTCTGAAATTTACTAAAGATACTCAAAATTAGGTGTCGAAAGCTAAAAGGGGAAGCTTTAAGAAGTAATTTAAATCACCAATCCTTAGAAAATACTTATTATATCCACTAACACTAGGTAACTGAATGGTAGACATTACATGTCTTGGATATGAGTATGGATATATATGGTAAAAATTGTACCTCGAAAGGCCACGATATTTAGAAATTCCTCTTGAGAAGCCACTGCTTTTCCTGTAAGAAACATATATAAGTAAACAGCTATAAATTGGAATACAAACTTCTAAAGTTCATACACACCTTCGAAGAGATGCAAGGTAGTCCTCTCTTGACACATTCTGCATCTCTTCAAGATCCCTAGTATAGTCAGTAACCTGCACATAAATTTCCATGCTTTAGAACATTCAATTTCAGATAGATGAGGATTAAAGCATTTAGGTGAAGAGTTAAAATATATTCTTTTGTGCCAAACAAGCTCTCTCAAGTCTGAACAACACCCACTCTTCCCAAAGCCCAAAACCCAACCAAATAAAATCCAAAGAAAGAAGAAAAAGTGGGAAATGATATGCATTTCATGCCCCCTGAAAGGAGAAAAAAAGTTTCAAATGCCAAATTTGAAAATCAACATTAGGAGTAAGTACCTATATTACCCGTACTCTTCATTTTTCCTAAAGTACCCATGTCCAACACATATTCGGACATAGGTATGGGAGTTTGATCCTCCAAATATATGAAAAAATTTAGAAAAAATTGAGCATACCTATGTCGGACACATACCCGTATCCGACACTCATCCTCGAGTCCGGGTAATATAGGTCAGAACTGCTAGGCAAACCCATGATTGCTAGGCAAAAATAAAAATCTTAAGAAAAAGAAAACACTTTTATTTTTTTTCAAAAATAAAAATTTTAACACAAGAATAGATTTTTTTTACAAAAATTTATTAAAAATTTTCATTTTCTGAATTTTTAATTCTAAAAATATTTTTTGTTTTTTGTTCTTTTAAATTAAAAATGATTTTTTTTTTAAAAAAAAATTATAAAATAATCTAACATGTAACACTTTTTTTGCTAATTTTATCATGTAAGCATTTTGACTAACATGTTAGTCCATGGGGCAATGTGATGGAAGGAATTAAAGTTTGAGTACCTGATTGTGAATTTCTATTCTATAGGTACCAAATTGCAAATGTGGTATAGTTCCGGTACCAAATTACACATTAATCCAAAAGGATTTTCAATTAGTAGCAAACAAAACAAACATGATGAGTGTCCAAGGACCCAGTATTTCAAAGCATCTAATTCATCTACTTTTTGTGCAAAGTGATAGTGATCATCTTACCGGAAAATTAATAAGCGTCCCAGGACCCCAGTATTTCAAAGCAGCAAGGTCATATGCTCTTGCTGCAGCCTCCTCGTCATCATATGCCCCTGAAATTATATGTTGCTTAATAAATAGAAAATAATAGAATGAATGAACAGGGAAGTTCAAAGCAATAAAGTCATAAATCTTCTAACTTACCTAAGTAGACTGACAATAGTCAAACACCAATCATCACATGCATAAAAAAAGAACAAAAATATTGTCAGCTTTCATGAGAAATATGAACTATTAAGTTGCAATTAACTAGCCTGCAAATCCAATCAAGTGAGAAAGGCAGATAGACAGACCTTGCTTCCCTTTCTTATTCTGGTTTTGATTCCAAGTACTTTTATCCCATAGGTGAGCTTCATAACGACCAGTCCATCTATGCCTATTATACATCAACATTGAACCACAAGCATCAATCACCCATGTATAGGAATGAGTGGTATTAAATTCTTTAGTAGATTCAAAAGACAGGCAACTGTAAAACATGCATCACACAAGAAAAAGGTAGCAGTATTAGATGTTATGTTTTATTTCCTTCAGAATGGCCTAGTTTATCCATTTATTAATTATTATAGCTGTCAACTTCAACTTTAAACAATACATTCCCTGTTGTAAACATAATTTGATTCCCTAAAGCTTAAACTATTTCTTGCAGATTTGTACTCCAATATATCATTGTAGTACAATTTTACCAAAGGTTCTCCAACAGCAAAAAGGAAAACAGTGGTGTGGCTACCAAAAGCAGATTAAGGAAAAGGTGACAGCTATATCCTCACAACAAGGTGGCATTTCTTTCATTATGCTTTTCCAAAAGCCGGCAGACTTAATATGCTATCATTCTGTATAGTTCTCTCCTAGGTCGCACATACACAATCATTCATAGGAGCCCTATCAATTAACCAAAGGCATGTTTCCAACTTCATCCTCTCTCCAAAACTTCCTCCTTACCCGTCAGGCACCAATCATCAAACACATCAAAGACATCAATCGTGCCCTTCGAACTTTTACCTCCAATTTTTCTTTACTCACAACAATGATAAACTATAATTCCTAAATTTTAAATTGACAAGTTCTCGAAATTTAGTTCCTTTTGCAAAAGCTAAGGTTTTGATCATTTTGATAGCTCACTTTAGTTATAAGTTCCAGCAACAATTACATATGCCCAAAGCTAAAACCAGCTGAATCCCAGCTCAAATCCATCAAAAACTATTCGAAACTGCCACCTTTCTCCCATCAATTAATCTAATAAACAAAACATAATAATCAGATTTCCTCCAGATTCATCCATCAACATAAAATTCACACAAACTGTAACTCCCTACTCATGATCTTTTATTTCAATAAGAAAAAATAGAGATTTTAAGTAAAGCCAAGCAAGTAAACCAAAAAATAAAAAAATTAACTTCAATAATTGGTTTGTTTTTCTCTTTTACCTGGTGACTCCACGGTAAATGGAGCTGCGTTTACCGGCGGTGCAAGGCGGCATCTTACTGATACGTTCTTTAGCAGTGCAGCCTCTCTCTTTCTTCGCTTTCTTCAATCCTCTGCACAGTAAAAGCTGATCGTTTGCTATCACAGTCTCCGAATTCTCTCCGCCACTGGCTTCCGCTTTCATCCCCGGATCCGAAGACGACGTCGAAGCCATGACTAAAGGAAAAAAAAAAAAAAACTAACAAAACCCTAACCCTAAGAGAAAGAATTCCAAAAACGAAAAAAAAAACAGTGAAGTTGAGAGAGTGAGCGAGTGAGAGTTGGTTTTTTGGGGGTTTTGGTTCTGATTTTCACTGTGGAGGAATAAAGAATAGTGGGAGAGGAAGGGAGTTGCGAATTTACGAAAATGTCCTGGGTAGTTCTTGGTATTAACTTGGTGATGATTGGGGTTGATAAAGAGAAAACGGCTGTAACGGCTAGGATAGGAAGATGGTTAGTTCTGTAATTTTGTATGTTTTGAAAGTCTTTTGGCTTTGGCATCTGTCAACAACAATGAGTCCCATCAAGCGGACGTCGGTTTTGCATGTTTCTTTATTAATAATTGATTCCCAACCAAAGACGAAAGAAAATTATAATTATAATTTTTAATAATAATAATAATAATAAAATATACCAATCATTCGTCAATGGTTTTTTTTTACAATATTTCATTTTATTTACAATTTGTAAAATTTAATTTTAGATTCAGGACGTTTTTAAATAAAAAAAAAAATCATCCCTTTCGTCAATTACCATTAAAATTTTAATAAAATTTACAATGTTGTTGCTCTCATTCTCATAGCATAAATTTCAGAAGGGAGTCACTTTTTTTTTTTTTTTATCATGAAAACATCTACATGATGTTGACTGTTGAAATAACAAATTTTGTCGTTTGTGTATTGTTAGTATATTTTATAATATTTAAAATATTTTATATTTATATAAATTTTGGTATGTTAATAATTCGTATTATATAGATTTTGAAATATTTATGTATTCGTATCGTGTTCGTATTATTTTTTCGTGTTGTATCATGTTCGTGTAGTGTTTTTACTTATTTTTTCCGTGTCGTGTTTGTATCGTGTCGGGTCCAATATTATCAGGTCTAATTTCAATAACGGTAAAAATAGATGAATTTAAAATAGTTTTAGAAAATGATGATAAAAAATTAAAATTAAAAAATTATATATGAAAATAAAATATTACACAGAGATCATAAATATTCAAAATAATTGACCCGCAAAAAAATTTGTATTTATTGCAAAAATTGATAGGAAAAATAAGGAGGATGTATTGCAAAAATTTTAAGGGCTGAAAAAAAAAAATGCTCCTATATTTTAGGACATTGCAATATTAAATAGTAGCATAAAAAATTTGGCTTAAAGGAAAGTAAGAAACGAAATACTAAATAATAACTTGATCATTAACATGGCAATCTACCTAAGAAAATTTATCTAAGTAGCAATGGAGTTAGAGAATTATCACATAATTATTTAGGTTATATAAAAAAAAAATACATAATTACAAAAATCCAAAATAATTTTTAAAAATACTTATGAAATTTAAAAACTTAACGAATTCTATATAAAAAATATACTTAACTAACTATATATTAAATTAACCCTAATAAATTACTATGAAGCCCTTTCTTCTTCATTTTGCTCCCTTGAGAGCACATGTTGGAATTTTTTTCCTTGAGTTGAACAATAAAGTTTATACCCAAAAAATATTTTTAAAAAATAATTTTAATCTCGTGCGATGCATAGATAATGGTTTTATTTTTATATTATTATATATTTATATAAATATTTACATAAATTACAAAAGTAAAATCACGAAATATTTATATAAAAATCACATTTTAGCTTCGAGTTTAAGAATACTGAATATGATATTTATATATTGCTTAATAAATAAATAAATATATATATATCTTTCTTTTATATGTTATAATTTTAGGGTTTTTTTTCCTTAAAAATCTATTTATTATTGAATTTGATATTTGAATTTGAAGCATGCATTGAATAACACAAATTTTAGAAATTATCTTATATCATGAATATAGATTGCACATGTAGACATCAAAATTTATGTATTTTAATATAAATAAATTAATAATTTAAATACTATTCAAAATGATTTCAAATAATAATTAAAAATATTTTAACATATATAATCAAATTATTTTTTGATTTTTTTAATATAACAAAGAATTCATTATGGATATTATTCGGTCTTAATATTACATTACATTCTAATGCAAATTTATTATCTTAGAAAGTATAATGAAATATTACATTGGTTATTATTATTTAAAAAAGAGAGTAAAATCCAACAATATGCACAAATATTATATATCTCATATTTTAAGTAAATAACAACCATTTTAGTTAAATAGTAAAATTTATTTTTTTCTATTCGTATGCACACTTTACATGGTAGAGAAGTATTAATGTAGGTACAATTGTATAAATTAAACATGCTCATGTGTGTAACTATAATAATTTTTGGTAAATGAGACATTAGTTAAACTTCAAAAGATAATAATTTCATCTAATATCATACTTTTTATTTTTGATGAAGGCGTTAAGTGCTTATTAATGTAAGTAATTAATTTTTTGAATTTCTTGCAACAAAAAAAAAAAAAAAAGGAATTATTGTTGTGTACATTCTCTAAGTAAAGTTTATAATAGTGCATTAGTTTAAAGTTTTTTTAGTGTAAAATTAATATAATTTAGTCTTGTAAATTTATATTGTAAACATTCAATGTCCGAAATCTTTAAAACGTGATTAAAAATAAATAATTTGACCTAAATTATGTTTAATTATTAAATTAATTTTCTTCAGGATATTTTAATCTTAGATCAAATATATATTTTTTGTACGTTTTTAGTTCAAGTTTCGAGATTAAAAATCAACTTTCAAATTTATAGCCATTTTTTAAATAAAATTTTCGAATTTGGATCTTTAAAATATTAATTGGATTTTGGACTTTTTAATTGGGCTTTAAAACCCAAATTGGACCGACCTATTTCTTTTCCTTATGGACTTTTTGATGTGACGAGTCACGAGAGGAGCTGAGGTGTTAGTGAAAACAATTCATGAAAGAATTAAACTGTTCGAAGTGCTTATAGGTTGCTATCTAACATGGAAGAAGGAAGTTGGGATGGTTCTATTCTTGTCAACAGGTTCTGGCATCATCTTTGGAGTGCTAAAGTTCTAACAGTGATAGAAGCAATAGCAGCTATGAAAGCGATTGAGGTTGCGGGAGAAATGGGGTTTCTTCCATCCAATGCACATTGTTCTTGAATTGGATGCATTAGGAGTTATTAAGCAGCTGCAATCGATAGCACCAGATTTGTCAAAAGCAAGAATGAGGATGAAAGACTTCCAAGGGTGCAGAATCTTACATGCTAGAAGAACCGTTAACGAGGCAGCTTATTGGCTATCTAGAAGTTTTTACATTCCACAAGCAAAACTAATAAAATAACACGTACCCTTCAAGATATATTTTAAAACTTAATTTAAAAAAAAAAAAAAATAGTATATGTGACAATCTCTTAACCCTGTTTATGGAATTAAAAAACTCTACTATTAGTGTATCAAAACAAATTCAAAAAATAAAACTATATTATCTCGTTACTATGAGAAAATAACACTAAGAAGATTATTTTATACATGATTAAGTAACAAATGTTGCAAGTGAAGGATCGATTGATACAAAATCAGGTCAGCAGGCTGCAACCTTTTCGCTCAAGGAGATTTATTTGCTCACACACAATGAATGATCCTAGTGAAAGTTACCATCCCTCTTTTTCCCCCTTCCACTTGGATCAAATTAAACTTTGATTCCTCACAATAATTTTGGTTTCCCTAGGCTTTTATATATACTATATCTGAGAAATACCTCTCAAGAAGTAACAGCCACCTCCGGCCGCTCTCAAATTATAGCTTAACACCTCTGATCCAACAGAGGAGATGCAATGACGCCGCTTGAATTTTGATCCCCAGATCTTCTCATGGATTCTGTTTCATTATTAAAACATCTTACATATTTCTTCATGAAGTAGAAAAGTTCTAGAGAGACACCCACACATGCACACCTTACCACTACAACTATCTATGTTACTCGGACTCAAGAATGAGTGTCGGATACAGGTATGTTTCCGACACAGTATGTTTAATTTTTTCTAAGTTTTTTCATATATTTGAAGGATCATACTCCTATACTCTTATCCAAATATGTGTCGGACACGAGTACTTTAGGGAAAATGAAGAGTCGGAGTAACATAGATGACTATTATTCCATACTTTTGTTCCAAAAGCATCTTAATGCTAGTTTGCAAACCTAGAACCACTCTGAGAATGTTGCTAACACATAGTAATGTTTCACATACCAGAAATAATTTCAGCTTACCCAGTCTTTCTTGTATTTTATCTGCATATTCAGCCCCACAACCTTTCTGTGAAAAGGAGACAATATCGACAAACATCGCATTCGAAGGTTGAATTCCAGCATCCTCCATCCACTGAAGAACCTGCACAGAGATTTGCAAAGGAGGTCGAGTCTTTCCCTTTGTGAATACTTACAATGCACATCTAAAAAAAAGAGAGTACTTTCTTATAGCCCATAGCATGTTCCGCTAATACGACTTCATGATAAAATTCATCCTTTAATTTTATTACTGCCCATTAATATTTTAAATCTGATCAATGAAGTCCTGATATAAGGAGAAGTATAATCATCTTTGGACCATTAAGACAACATTTTCCGATGGAATTGAATCATGAAGATCAAGGACCATTCATTTGGAAATCTTGGGATAATTATTGATATGTCTATAATTCTATATGCATTTTGTACCATAATGCCATTGCAGCAAAAGTAAGAAGTTTGAGGACCCGGGTCACCTAAATCAAAGGCCATTCAGATTTCAAACATTTAGCCATCATGCCAGATTTTAAACTACAAAAACAGATGAATTCATACCATTTACACCACTTATATAAGAAAAACTACGGTGTATTGAAGTTTGACACAAAATGGTTAACAGATAATATAGAAGTATAACCTCGATATATTTTCGCCAATTTCCAGCTGCCAGTAGATTTTTCAACAAGATTGAATAGGTACTGAAGTTGACTGCAGCACCTGATGCTATTATCTTGTAAAACAGCTGCTTGTGTCCAAAGAAAAAATGAAAGGCAAAAAAATTAGGATGTGGAAAAAAACAATAATCAAACAAAGCACTGATCTTTAACCTTAGTGATAGAACTTGAAAACTTTCAAGATCTTTCGAGACATATAACAAAAAATAAACTTTATTACATACATGAACATTAAGGAAATCAAGTACCTTCACCATAGATTCAATTTTTCCACTTTTGCCAAGCAGATGAAGAAGCTGATTCATAAGCCCAATGGAAACTAAAGGGAACCAAGGCTCCATTAGTTTGATCAGGTCAATTGTGGTCTTCCAATCTCGTAACCTTCACTCAAATTCCCAATGTTAGTTTATAGGTAAGCAGATGAAGCATACTGAATTTTAAGTAAAAAAAAAAAAAACTAGATCTATTTTGTCGGAAAGCTGGCTCCTCAAAGCAAGTATCATATTTAGCCATGAAACAAGTTGACATCAATAGGTATATGGTGAAGTATCACACTGTTGGTTTGATATTGTACAAGTAACGTTGGATGTGGCTCAACAAAAAGTAGTCATTTCTTCTCTATATGATTCCTCCTTTTAAAACGCAAAAAGCATGTATAAAATT
Source organism: Fremontodendron californicum (assembly GCA_030761205.1). Taxonomy (NCBI): domain Eukaryota; kingdom Viridiplantae; phylum Streptophyta; class Magnoliopsida; order Malvales; family Malvaceae; genus Fremontodendron; species Fremontodendron californicum. The sequence continues at coordinate 31,102,618 of JAULJL010000005.1, forward strand.
GGGTGTCAATATAAGTGGCTACATTGGGTTCATTATCCTCAAATTCTGGAACTTTTTCAAAAGTTAATTTTCCTCTACGTAAGAGTAAAATGGGAAGATCTGCATCAACTGAAAGCAAGCACTCTAGAATAAAATTTAAGAATAAATAATATTTTTGAAAAAGGGACAAAAACTAATGAAACAAAATTTCTTTTTAGCAAATATGACATGAAACTTACATGCTACAAGCTGATACCATTTCAAAGAAAATAGCATCGTTTAAAGGAATTGCTTTCTCTCTCATATACTCTGCCAAAACAAGAACCTTGGGCGGTTGTCCTCCCTTATTAAAAGCTCTCATTACAGCTGAACATGCTATAGAATCTGGTTGGATATCATTTCTTTCCATCTCCAGGAAAAGTGCAGAAGCTTTTGCCCAATTTTCTGAAGCATTAAAAAGCACCAAGTTTTTAGTTCAAGAAGGTATTGTTTTTCCAGCTACAGAAGCAGGGGTACTTACAAACAAATTGAACATTTTTAGCATGAGAATTGACCATTTTTGATGCAGCTTTAAATATATTTCCAAGTAAAAGTAGAAAGAACTCTTAATATAAGTTTAAACCATTAATAATAAAGAACTAAGGTGACAAAGTACTATGGAATCAATCAATAAACTTCCAGGTATAGAATGGATAACAATTTAAGAAAATATCAGCAACGATAATAAAAATTACTTTGACAAAAAAATTCCCTCATTATATCTTACTTTTTATTTACATATCACTTCCTCCTATAGATTGTACATGTATCCAGAATTTGTCTCCGCGTTTGCAGTTTCCCAGTAGTTACTTAAGAAGTGTATTGTGCAACTAACCTGCAGCATTGTAAGCATGCAGCATTGCAGTATATGCAACAACATCAGGACAACAACCAGCAACCTTCATCATGTTGAACATTGATTCAGCTTCAGCAACTTGGCCCTGAGATGTGTATTCAAAGAAGAAAATAATAAGAAAACATTTCCCTCAAGTCGTATATGAACAATTAAGAAGCACATCATGCTGAAGCACCTGCCTGTTTACTGTACACACAAATAAGAGATGAGTAAACCTCCTTGGTTAAGGGAATTTTTAAACCCACCATGTCATCAAGAAACCCAAGTGCCTCACTATATTTTGACAGTTTACAGCAACCACTTATCAGTACTGTATAAGTAACAGAATCTGCTATGACCTTCCTTTTCCTCATGGATTTGTACAGAGCTATAGCCTTCTCAAACTCTCCGACATTCATATAGCTTCCAATAGCTGAATTGTAGGCAACTGTATTCAGTTTGATACCTCGCAACTCAGCAGCTGAAAGTACTGCATCAATATTCACCTTTTGCCCACAGCGCCCACAGGCAGCTAATAGGGTGCAAATTGAGACAATGTTTGGCTGAATCCCATCTTGCTCCATTTGACGCAAGACTTCCACAGCCTCAGCTAATAAACCATTAGATCCATAGGCATCAATCAATGCATTATAAGTTACAACATTAGGTTTGCATTTATCTCTCTTCATCATATCAAAAACTTCCCTAGCTTTTTCAGGTAGCTGCGATCTTCCATAACCATTAAGTAAAGAAGTATAAGAAACAACATCCGGACGAAAACCATTTTGTTTTATCTGGTCAAAAACAGCAACTGCCTCTTTACTCAGTCCATATGAAGCATATGCACCCATTAGTGTGTTATATGAAACAATATTGGGTCTTATACCTTCTGCAAGCATTGTATTGAACACAGCCTTACAATTTTCCATCTGTCCACTAACAGAATACAGATGAATGATGCTGGTGAATGTAACGATGTCAGGGCGGCAATCTGCTCTCTTCTCTCTCATGGAATTAAATATATCAATGGCCTTTCCATATTGTCCAAGCTTCACCAGGCAATTTATCACAATATTGAGGGTAGTTGTGTCAGGACGAATATTTGTCCCTTTCATCAGTTCGAAATAAGACAAAGCTTTTGAATACTGGGCCCCACTCTTATATGCGGACAATACAATGTTGTGTGTCACCAGATCTGGCCCGACTCCATTTTCCGTCATTTTCTTGCAAACCTTCAGAGCTTCTCTCCAGTTTCCACTAGATCCACAAGCGTTGATCAAGTTGTTATAAGTCGATCGACTTGGAGGGATCTGCACATATACACTAAGGTTACAAACATCTCTTGTTGAAAAAAATATAAAATTTCTAAGGAGAAGGTGGGAAAAGAAAGGAGGGAAAGGGCAGTTACTTAATAGAAAAAGCTAGGTTGCCTAATCTTTTATAAAAAGAGAAAACATTGAAGCAGTAATGCTATCTATATATAAAAAATGTGCTAACTTCGATCTGATTTATTTTAGTAACTGTTATGTTATCTATGTATACTGCACACAAGCAAGTTTGATTTGACTTCTTTCTCTATCTCTTTTCCCCCCAATTTTTAACTTAGAAGTGGAAAAGAAAGAAGCACCCATTATGGCACATCAAATTTGATTGCTTAGTCTTGTTTGAAGGGGAAAACCCTGACAATACTCTTAAAATCCCATCTAAACTTCCAGACTTCTAAATCATACAATTGTTCTCGCTATGTGCACCTCTGAAATGAATTTACAAACTTAAAAATGGGACTCCAAGCATGTGACCAATAAAAAATATGCAAAACAGTCTGCTCAATCAACCAGGGGAAGTGTATATGAAAAGTACAATCTGCAGACACCAAAATTATATCAACCATAACAATAGTTATAGTGACAACTAGATAATAAAGGCATTTTGCAGATGTTGTTTAACCATAACAATAATCACAGTGACAATTACACGATAATGAAGGCACTATGCAGTATTGCAAACATTTTATACCCACTACCATTTTAATGTGAAAGGAACAGAAAGAAGCTCACATCAAGTTACACCCACTAAGTTTCATTAGGGAAGAAAAATACAAATACACACAGCTGCACTGAGCATGTCTTCCATGATATTCATAGCCCAACGCCATTGACGAGCTTGACCATGTGCATGGATAAGAGCATTGTATGTCTCAGCATCAGGCTTGCACCTACAGCAAAATGATATTATGGAATTAATGTATCATCACAAAGTAAAATAAGATTGTTGAATGGAAAACCATCAGAAACTTTGAAAATAATATGTAGAATAATTCGAGGATATTTGAAGCCTACTGCTTTGAAAATCATAAACTCCAGAGCTAACAATATATGCAGAGATCAGATGCTACAGACCAAATACAAACAGGAATTTCCCCTTATCCTTTCAGTACTTTACAAAGACACTTTACCAACAATCTCTATTATCAACTGCAAAGGACAATACTGAGGGTATTAATCTTCTTATAGCACATATACCTTACTGCAAAAATGTTTCTTTGAGAACAAAGTACAATGACACTAGAGGGAAGTATAATAATATTGAAGGAAAGATTCCATTTGGCAGACACGCTACTTGCATATTGAGTACATTCCGTCCGTGGACTATAGATGCAAACATCCAAAAAAATCTAGTTGATTAGAGGAATTATCTTGGCTAGGAAACCACTTTGCTCCCTTCAACAATCTGCTAACATTACATCTCTCCTAAAAGTAAGACTCTATTGTGCTATCAAGATCATCATCATTCCCCAATACTTTGCATGTTTTCTGCTTTCAAAAAGATGCTTTTCAAACAACTCTTATGCTTCTAATGGGAGACTATAAGAAATGTCACTATTAACTTCATTGAAAGTATCAAAAGTTGTACTTCTTTCTTTTGCCACTTTGAAGCATTATATGTTGTCTCCATTTGCAAAGAAAGGATTCTGACACACAAAGAGTGAAATAAGGATAGAGATGGATTGAAGTACCTTTTAACACTGATGATTTCCCTGTATTTAATTGTTATTTAACTCACTAACTAGTCTGAGTTGTTCCGGTGTTTCATGAAAAGAATCTTTAAGCTCTCATTCAAACGTTTTACTGCATTAGGAACTAGATAGAATAAATAGGATAGACAAAATTTTACATTTGAACTTCCATCACGTTGTTTTACTGATGTAGACAGCCAAATATTTGTAAAGCTTTGAACTTTTAACTACATGATGAAGTATTGTAGGAATCCAATACAGTGCTCCAAAGAGACTGAAGGATAATCAATCAAGGCCATATGATAGCTGCTACCCTCAAATAATCATTATTTAGGATAAAATTCAACATGGGGATTTAGGGCTTCTTGAGCTAGACAGTAACATTCATTCTAAAAGTGATATTCTAAATTAGCATCAATTGAATATTTGTACAACAACTAATATTGCTCCTAGCTCTTTGCTAATTTATTTCCTTTTCCTTTTTTCAAAACTTAAACAATTTAAAAATTAGATTATCACATTCTCTATTCAATACTGTATTAAAAATATAAACATTGGAATTAACAGTACCATTCCTGACTTGATGAGCACCAAGATGGTCTAAGTCCTAAAGATCCATTGCATATTCCAGTTGGGCCTATTACAAGGTCAAGAGGTAAAAAGATCAAGGAAGCAATGAAAGGATTGGTGCAATCCACTTAGGCCGAGTCTACAAGTCTGTTAAGCAAGATCTCAACATTCAAGATGGGCTTGAATGAAGAAGAACCAGCTTTAGTCCATGTGATCCAAGTACTAGAGGAGGTGGCATAGATAGGGATTAGTGTGGGCCTATTTTGTTTCATTAATTGATGTGGCATGTGTGGGCCTATTTCTAATTCATTAATCCATTAGGCATGTGGGGCCTAATTTCTTTTATTAAGTCTACTAGGCATGTGAGGCCAATTTTATTTAATTAGGTGGACTTCTTTTAAATTAGTTTGCTTTGGGCTTGAGAATGTTCAGCCCTAGTTTAGTTAGTCTTAGCCGACTTAGGGCTTAGGGTAGGAGGCTATAAATACCCTTGTTAGCCGCCTATGATATTTGACTTTGTTAATCTGATTTTTATCAATTGAAGTTTATACTTCTTGGAGAGTATTTTCTCTACTTGTTCTTGACAGAACTAAAGAACTTATCAAAGGCAATCCCTTTGTGGCGTTCACACCAAATCTAGGTTCTTGAAACAAGTTTTCAACGAGTCTAGATCTTTCTTGACTTTGTGGCAAAACAATCCCTGATTTCTAGGGATTAGTCAACAATCCCTGATTAGTCAATAATCCCTGATTTTTAGGGATTAGTCTGACTTTTTAGGATTATCTTTTATTTGTATTTATTTTGTAATTAGTGAGTTATCTAGAGTAGCATTTTCTTTATTGTATATAAACAGTGTAATACGCTCTTCATTCTTCAGAACACAAAGAATACAGTTCACAATTTCTGTTTTTATCATGGTATCAGAGCTTTAGGCTCTTTTCTGAGAATCATAATCTGGTTTTTTGGTTTTCCAGCCTTTCTTTTCAGCCTTAATTGCTCTAACCTAAAAAAAAAAACAGTTCAGCCTATTTGCCCTATTTAAACCATGAATAAAACATGGTCAGAGAAGAGTGGACAGCCAAGGAGACAAGGACAGTTACATATGGCAACCACACAGTCAAACAGTGAAGACAACTCCCTACATGCTGAATTCAACAAAGAAGAGATTGAGAAATTAAGGAGTCTGTTGGGGACAATAGAAAAATCGCCTACAATAGGTACTGATTCTTTGGTGTTCTCATGTATTTCTTCTCAATCTTCTCATGTTTCCTCTTTTCGTGTTTTTAATGCTTCAGATAAAGTATCCTCAAATTCCTGGGTCATTGACTCAAGAGCTATAGATCACATGACCAATTGTTCAGAAAAATTTATCTCCTATACCCCTTGTCCTAGCAATAAAAAAATAACCATAGCTGATGGATCAGTGACAACTGTAGCTGGTCAGGGAGAATTGCCTTACACTTAGGAATGTTCTTCACGTTCCAAAACTATGCACCAATCTTGTGTCAATCCAGAAACTCACCATCGATTCTAATTATAGTGTGACATTTTATCCTTCTCTTTGTGTTTTTCATGAACAGGGCACAAAGAGGATGATTGGACATGCTAGAGAGAGAGATGGCCTCTACTACCTTGAAGAATCGAATGGACAAAATAGAGTTAAGGGCTTGTCATTATTATCCTTTCTTTCCGAGTCATTCAAATCCAATAAAGATATGGCTTCAACACTTTCGTCTTGGTCACCCATCTTTTAATGTTCTTAAAATAATGTTTCCTTCATTGTTCAAAGGTTTAGCCATTGAATATTTTCATTGTGATGTTTGTGAATTTGCAAAACACAAACGTACTTCTTTTCAAATCAGCAATAAAAGAACATCTATTCCATTTACCTTGATTCATAGTGATATTTGGGGACCTTCCCCTGTTGCTAATATTTCTAGGGCACGGTGGTTTGTTTCATTCATTGATGATTGCACTCGTGTTTCTTGGATTTTTCTATTAAAAAATAAATCTGATGTGAGTTCAATATTTACAACCTTTTACAATATGATAGGATAAAGAGATTTCGATCTGACAATGCGAAAGACTTTTTTAATCAATTTCTTTCTCCTTATTTCTAAAAAAATGGCATCATACATGAGTGTTCTTGTGTTAACACACCTCAACAAAATGGAGTTGCCGAACGAAAGAATGGTCACCTTCTAGCTAGCACAAGAACTTTCTTGTTTCAAAAAAAGTCCCAAAACAGTACTGGGGCGAAGCGGTTTTAACTGCTGCCCATCTTATCAACAGACTTCCTACAAGAGTTCTTGATTTCAAAAGTCCAATGCAGGTTCTCACACATTTCTTTCCAAACTTTAATGCATCCAATAATCTTGTCCCAAAGATATTTGGCTGCGTTGCCTTTGTTTATGTGCATTCTCAAAATAGAAATAAACTTGATCCTCGAGCTCTAAAATGTATCTTCGTTGGCTACTCCTCCATTCAAAAGGGCTACAAATGTTACCATCCTCCGACAAGAAAATTTTATGTGTCAACCGATGTCACCTTTTTCGAAAAAGATCATTACTTTCATAGTCCTTATCTTCAAGGGGAGAGATCCTTCATCGAAGATAAGGACAAAGACCTTTTTATCCTTGAGTTTCCAACTACTGTCTCTCATCCAACTGCTGTCTCTCATCAATCTGAACCCAACATTCTGCCAGACACTCTATCCAAGTCAAATGTACAATCAGAAGCCGAGCCTCTTACAATCCAGTCACAAGGAATGTTACATGGAAAGCAAACTCAAGACTCTACTCGTCCATTATAAGTTTACTCAAGGAAAAGAGCACCAATCTCTCAACTTGTGCCAGTCCAATCATCCAATTCTGCTCCTGGTAGTGTCGAGGTAATTACTTCACCCAATGATAACATCACTGAAACACTTGAACAAATAGATTATGATGTTCCAATTGCTCTTCAAAAGGGAACCAGAACTTGTACTAAACATCCTCTATATTTGTTCATGTCATATAAGAATCTTTCTCATAACTAGAAGGTCTTTCTTACTAGCCTAAATACAATCCCTATCCCAAAAACATTATCTGAAGCATTAGGAAATGAGAATTGGACAAATGCTATGAAGATTGAGATGAAAATGGAAGCACTTGAGAAAAACAAGACTTGGGACTTGGTGAGACTGCCGAAAGGGAAGAAACTAGTTGGGTGTAGATGGGTATTCACAAGTAAATACAAATCAGATGGTACTTTGAAAAGGTATAAGGCAAGGTTAGTTGCCAAAGGGTATACTCAAACCTACGACATAAACTATTTGGAGACTTTTGTTCCCGTTGCTAAGATGAATATTGTTAGAATCTTATTATCTATAGCTGTGAATTTTGGTTGGAAGTTATAACAATTTGATGTCAAGAACGACTTCTTACATGGAGATCTTGAGGAGGATATCTATATGGAGATTCCTCCTAGGTTTGGCTCGAATGAAGAAAAATGAGTGGTATGTAAGCTAAAAAAGGCTTTATATGGACTGAAACAATCCCCAAGAGCTTGGTTTGGGAGATTTACCAAAATTATGGTGGGTATGGGATATAAACAGAGCCAAGGTGATCATACTTTGTTTGTGAAACACTCAGCATCAGGGGGAGTGACAGTATTGTTGGTCTATGTGGATGACATTATAATAACAGAAGATGACTCTGAAGGAATGGAGAATTTGAAGAAACAGTTAGTGAAGGAGTTCGAGATTAAAGACCTAGGCAGATTGAAGTATTTTCTTGGTATTGAAGTAGCTCACTCTCAGCAGGGGATTTTCATATCACAACAAAAGTATGTGTTAGACTTATTGGTTGATGCAGGCAAGCTAGGATGTAAGCCAGTTGAGACACCCATAGAATCAAACCACAAACTTTGTGATGTTCCAGAAGATATGATGGTGGATAAAGGTTCTTAGAGACTTGTGGGGAAGCTAATTTATTTGTCACATACCAGGCTTGATATAGCTTATGCTGTTAGTGTTGTGAGTCAATTCATGCACAATCCCAAAGAATCACATCTCAGAGCAGTATACAAAATCTTGTAGTATTTGAAGGGTACAACGGGAAGAGGAATTTTGTTTAAGAAAGGAGAAGGACTGACTCTTGAAGCCTATACAGATGCAGATTATGTAGGATCCGTAGTTAATAGAAGATCAACCTCAGGATATTGCACCTTCCTAGGTGGTAATCTCGTAACTTGGAAAAGCAAAAAGCAAAATGTGGTTGCAAGGTCCAGTGCAGAAGATGAGTTTAAAGCAATGGCACTTGGGATATGTGAATTATTGTGGATGAAGATAATCTTGGAAGATCTGAAGGTTAAGTAGGAAGGCCCAATGAGCTGTATTGACAACAAATCAACCATCAATATTGCACACAATCCAGTGCAACATGACCGTACTAAACATGTTGAGGTGGATAGGCATTTTATTAAAGAAAAGCTGAATAATGGCCTAAATTGTACTCCTTTCTTATCTACTAATGATCAACTTGCAGACGTGCTCACCAAAAGGTTGTCTAATACTGTTTTTCAGAAAATAACTAGTAAGCTTGGAATGGATGATATCCATTCACCAGCTTGAGCGGGAGTGTGGCAAAACAATCCCTGATTTCTAGGGATTAGTCAACAATCCCTAATTAGTCAATAATCCCTGATTTTTAGAGATTAGTCTGACTTTTCAAGATTATATTTTATTTGTATTTATTTTGTAATTAGTGAGTTACCTAGAATAGCATTTTCTTTATTGTATATAAACAGTGTAATATGCTCTTCATTCTTCAGAACATAAAGAATACAATTCAAAATTTATGTTTGTCAGACTTGAATATTGGCTTTCTTGGGCTAGTTTTCGAATTGATTGTGAGTTCACGGATTTAAGTCCTTAAGGGTTCACATCATTTGGTTTCTAGGGATTAGTCAACAATCCCTGATTAGTCAATAATCCCTGATTTTTAGGGATTAGCCTGACTTTTCAAAATTATCTTTTATTTGTATTTATTTTGTAATTAATGAGTTACCTAGAGTAGCATTTTCTTTATTGTATATAAACAGTGTAATATGCTTTTCATTCTTTAGAATATAAAGAATACAATTCAGAATTTCTGTTTTTGTCAGACTTGAATATTGGCTTTCTTGGGTTAGTTTTCGAATTGATTGTGCGTTTCCTTAAGAGTTCACATCATTTGGTTAGGGTTCCAATCAGGTCTAATCTTCTATCCTTTTTATCAATCTAGCAAGATTTTGGGGTTTCATCCTCTTTATCATTATAACAAGATTTTGGGGTTTTGCTAGATTTTGGGATTTCATCCTCTTTATCATTCTAACAAGATTTTGGGATGTCTTTCAATTATTATTTTGGGGTTTCAGTTTTTAGTCATTCTTGCCTTGGAGTTTAGGTGTTAGGCATTCTTGTCTTGGGGTTTAGCTTTTAGGCATTCTTGCTTTAGGGTTTCGTTTATTGTAATTGAAATAGATCAAGATTTGTGCTTTTGGGGTTCTTGATCTATAATTTTCATTCTTGATCGAATCTTGTTCGAATCTTTATATTCTTAAAAAAAAAAAAAAGCAATTCGACAAGTCAAAAAGAGAAAGGAAGAAAGAAATCCGAGAAAAAAAGAAAATCCAGAAAAAGAAAAAAAAAATCGAAAAAAAAAATCAAAAAAAGAAGTTCGAAAGAAAGAAAAAGAAAGAAAGAATTCATCTATTATATTGTTTCTTGTTTCTTGAATGTTTTGCTGGTTGGAATAATACAAGGTTGTTCTTGATTTAGTTCAACTAGTTCTTAAAGAACTTGAAAGAAAAAATACGAGTGGTAAAAGGCAAGTGTGGTGAGATTATTATTGAAAAAGCCAAAAAGAGTGAAACATGAGTGGAGTGATAATATTATTTGAGTGTAAACACTAAGGGAGTGTGTGAGTTTTTTTTTTTATCACTAACAATCTTGTTTTGCATCATATTAAAGATGTCTCACAAGAGTGACTCAATACATAAGGAGGAGGAGAATAAGTCATTCTTTATGTTGCAAGCTATGCAATAACAGTTTGAACGTTTGAATTTCGTGTTGCGGGAGGTGAGAGATAGGATGGATCAACAAGAGGCCGCGATTAAAAATTTGCAAGGAGAGCGAGATAGGAGGAGGCGTGAGCCTAGTGTTGACAATGAACATGAGATCGAAAAAGATGATAAGGAGGATGTAGAAATAGCAACTGAAATTGGAATGGGTAGGCCTAGAGTGGGTAGGCGTGGAAGAGGACCTAGGAGAAATCCAGGGGGTCGAGAATGGTAGATAGAGAAGATAGGAACCTTGGGAACATCAAAATAAATATACCATCTTTCCAAGGTAGAACTGATCCTGAAGTTTATTTAGAGTGGGAGAAAAAATTAGAGTTGATTTTTTATTGTCACAATTATTCTGAGGAAAAGAATGTGAAGTTGGCAGTAATTGAGTTCACTGACTATGCAATTGTTTGGTGGGACCAATTAGTGACCAATAGGAGGAGGAATCATGAGAGACCTATAGAAACATGGGTTGAGTTGAAAGCTCTCATGAGATGGAGATTTGTACCTAGCCACTACTATAGAGACCTCTACCAAAAACTACAAAACCTTACCCAAGGCTCTAGGAGTGTAGAGGATTGCCATAAGGAGATGGAAGTGGCTATGATTCGGGCTAATGTAGAGGAGGATCGAGAAGCCACAATGACTAGATTTTTGAGTTGTTTGAATAGAGACATGGCCAATATAGTTGAATTGCAGCATTATGTGGAAGTAGAAAACATGGTGCACATGGCTATGAAGGTGGAGAGGCAGTTAAAAAGAAAGGGGGCAGCAAGGTATACTTCGGTTTTAGCCAGTGTTGTCAAGGACGCAAGGCGCACTCTAAGTGCTAGAACCCTTATATTGCCTCAGGCACAAAAAAAGCGCACGCCTGAGTGAAGTAAGGCGCAATATGTATATGTGTGTGTTTGTATATATATATATATATACACACATAATAAGCTTAAGATGTATGATTATGATAATAAAATCTAAAGAGTGGTCCAATTTATCTACAAAACATGCAATTTTTTGTTGTTGGCCAATATGCATGATTTCTTTATGATCCCATGTTTGTTGTTGAATACTCAAATGTTGAAAAATGGAGAATTTGATACTATCCCCTTTTTTACTAGTAAAAATACATCTAATAGAAAAAGTTAAAAATAAAAGAAATTAAAGAAAACTTTAATCAGGCGGGCTTTTTTTTACACTTATCGCCTTACAAAAAAGCGCGTCAAGGCGCACCAAGAGTGCGCCTGATCAAATGTGCCTCGCCTGAAAGGGTTTGAGGCGTTTTTGTTGTCTAGAGCTAAGGCGCAAGGCTTAGGCACGCCTAGGCGCACACTTTGACATCACTGGTTTTAGCACTCCTTGGAAACCAAAGTGGGACAAAAATGATCAAGCTGTAGTAAAAGGGAAGACCGAACCACCTAAGGGAAAAGAAGAGGGAACTAGCAAGGGCAAACCCAAGGTAAATTCTCAACCTTCAAGGAATAGAGATATTAAATGTTTTAAATGCTTGGTTTCAGGGCACATTGCATCTCAATGCAAACAAGCGAATGATAATCATGCGTGACAATGGTGAGGTGATGACCGAAAGTGAAGATAATAGTGATGAGATGCCCGAGTTGGTAGATGCTAGTGAAGATGATGAATTGGATTACCTCGTGGAAGGTAAGTCTCTTGTTGCTAGGCGTGCTCTCAATACGCAAATTAAGGAGATGATATAGAGCAGCAAAGAGAGAACATATTTCATACTAGATGTTTTGTAAATAACAAGGTATGTAGTATGATTATAGATGGGAGAAGCTACACCAATGTAGCTAGTACCACCCTAGTTGAGAAATTGAGCTTACCTTTACTTAAGCATCCTAGACCTTATAAAGGTAAATAAGCAGGTTTTGATAGCTTTTACTATTGAGAGGTATAGTGATGAGGTGCTTTGTGATGTAGTGCCTATGCATGCTGGTCATCTTTTGTTGGGGAGGTCATGGCAGTATGATAGGAGAGTGATTAATGATGGGTTTAGGAATAGGTATAGCTTTGTAAAGGATGGAAAAACAATTAACCTTGGTCCTTTAACTCCAAAATAGGTCTATGAGTATCAATTGAAGCTGAAAAATGATATTGAGCAAAAAAGAAAGAGTAAGGCCGAAACACAAGAAAAAAAAAATGAGAGTGAGGCCGAAAACTCAAGAAAAAAAATAGAGTGAAAAAGAAAAATGAGAGGTGGTTGAGAATAAAGAAAAGAGAGTAGAGCCACGAGAGAGAAAAGAAAAAACAAATATGAGTTTTTATGCAAAGGAGAGTGAGGTTAAGAGGGTTTCTTAACGAAACAACCTATGATCTTTCTTGTTTACAAAGAATCTTATCTTAATCTTAATGAATTTAACCAATCTCTTCCTAGTGTGACTGTTTCTTTGTTGCAAGAATTTGAGGAGTTATTTCCGAAGGAGATGCCAAGTGGGGGTTGCCTTTCATAAGAGGCATTGAGCATCAAATGGATTTCGTACCTGGAGCAGTTATTCTAAACCGACCAGCCTATAGAAGTAATTCGGAGGAGACAAAGGAGCTTCAAAGGCGCAAAGGGTACGTGAGAGAGAGCGTGAGTCCATGAGCAGTACCAATGCTATTAGTGTCAAAGAATGATGGGACTTGGAGAATGTGCGTTGATTGCCGAGCAGTCAACAATATCACGGTAAAGTATCGTCATCCCATTCCTAGATTAGATGATATGCTTGATGAGTTGCATGGATCATGTATTTTTTGTAAAATAGATCTTAAAAGTGGATACCATCAGATTAGAATGAAAGAGGGAAATGAATGGAAAACAGATTTTAAGACTAAATATGGGCTTTATGAATAGTTGGTTATGCCATTTGGACTTACAAATGAACCTAGTACTTTCATGAGATTAATGCACCATACATTTGTAGTCGTATACTTTGATGATATTCTAGTGTACAGCAAGAGCTTAGATGAACATGTTGAGCATTTGAGATGTGTATTCGATGTGTTAAAATGTGAAAAGTTGTATGCTAACTTTAAGAAATATACCTTTTGCATGGATAGAGTTGTTTTTCTTGGTTATGTTGTTAGTTCAAAAGGTATTGAAGTGGATGAAGAGAAAGTCAAGGCCATCAAGGATTGGCCAACGCCTAAAGGTATCATTGAGGTAAGAAGCTTTCAAGATTTAGCTAGCTTTTATAGACGTTTTGTTAAGGATTTTAGTACCATTGCTGCACCGCTCATTGAAATAATTAAAAAGAATGTTGGATTTCATTGGGGCATTGATCAAGAGAATGCATTTGCTACTCTTAAAGAAAGGTTATGTTCTGCACCTGTATTAGCATTACCTAACTTCAACAAAACTTTTGAGATTGAATGTAATGCCTCAGGAATAGGAATTGGAGCCGTTTTGATGTAGGAAAGGCGGCCAATAGCTTTCTTCAGTGAGAAGCTAAGTGGGGCGGCCCTGAATTACCCTACTTATGACAAAGAGCTCTATGCTCTTGTTCGAGCTCTAGAGACATGGCAGCACTACCTTTGGCCTAAGGAGTTTGTGATCCACACCGACCATGAATCATTGAAGCATCTCAAAGGTCAAGGTAAGTTAGGCATGCTAGATGGATGGAATACATAGAGACCTCTCCTTATGTCATCCGTTACAAGCAATGTAAGGAAAACATTGTTGCTAATGCTTTATCACGGAGGTATGCATTTCTTACTTCTATGAGTGCTAAAATACTCGGATTTGAATATGTGAAAGATGTGTATGCCAATGACGCTGATTTTTCTGATATATATATGGCAATTGATAAAGCGGCATTTGGTAAGTTTTAAAAGCATGATGGCTATTTGTTTAAAGAAAGCAAGTTGTGTGTGCCCAATTATTCTATGCATGAGTTATTAGTGTGTGAGGCACATGGTGTGGTGGTTTAATGGGACACTTTGGTGTCAGGAAAACCTTAGATATTTTACATGAACATTTCTTTTGGCCTAGGATGAAAAGAGATGTCATTCGAATATGTGGTAGGTGCATTACTTGTAGAAAGGCCAAATCTAAGGTTTTACCACATGGGTTGTATACATTCTTACCTGTTCCTAGTGAGCCATGGGTAAACATATCTATGGATTTTGTTTTAGGGCTGCCTAGGACAAAAAAGGGTAAAGATTCTATATTTGTGGTAGTAGACAGATTTAGTAAGATGGCACATTTCCTTCCATGTCATAAAATAGATGATGCCACAAACATAGCTGATTTGTTTTTCAGGTACAGATTTAGTACCTAGGAGTACTGTTTCTGATAAAGATGTTAAATTCCTTAGCTACTTTTGGAAGGTTTTGTGGAAAAAATTAGGCACTAAACTTTTATTTTCTACTACTTGTCATCCACAAACTGATGGACAAACTGAAGTAGTCAATAGGACTCTAACTCAACTCTTACGCACTGTCATTCAAAAGAATTTAAAAACTTGGGAGGCTTGTTTACCATTTATAGAGTTTGCATATAATAAGACTATGCATACTACATCTTATTCTATTTTTGAAATTGTTTATGGCTTTAATCCATTAACTCCTTTAGATTTAATGCCTCTACCTGTTGATGAAAGGAGTAGTTTGAATGGACACAAGAAAGCTAAATTGGTGAAGTCAATTCATGAGAAGGTACAGCTTCAAATTAAGCAAAAGAATGAAAAGTTTGCTTCACAAGCAAATAAAGGAAGAAGGCGTGTCATCTTTGAACTAGGTGATTGGTTTTAGGTTCATATGCGCAAGGAAAAATTTCCAGCCCATAGGAGGACTAAGTTGCATCCTCGAGGAGATGGCCCATTCTAAATCCTTGAGAAGATTAATGATAATGCTTATAAAGTGAATCTTCCAGGTGAGTATAATGTTTTTTCTTCTTTCAATGTTTATGACTTTCTCCTTATGATGCAGGTGTTGATTCGAGATCGAACCTTTTGAGGAAAGGGGAATGATGAGCACCAAGATGGTCTAAGTCCTGAAGATCCATTGCATGTTCCAGTTAGGCCTATTACAAGGTCAAGAGAAAAGAAGATCAAGGAAGCAATGCAAGGATTGGTGCAATCCACTTGGGCTGAGTCTACAAGTCTGTTAAGCAAGATCTCGACATTCAAGATTTGAATGAAGAAAAACCAGCTTTAGTCCATGTGATCCAAGTACTAGAGGAGGCGGCATAGATAGGGATTAGTGTGGGCCTATTTTGTTTCATTAATTGATGTGGCATGTATGGGACTATTTCTAATTCATTAATCCATTAGGCATGTGGGGCCTAATTTCTTTTATTACGTTTACTAGGCATGTGGGGCCTATTTCATTTAATTAGGTACGCTTCTTTAAAATTAGTTTGTTTTGGGCTTGAGAATGTTCAGCCCTAATTTAGTTAGTCTTAGCCAACTTAGGGCTTAAGGTAGGGAGGCTATAAATACCCTAATTAGCCGTTTATGATATTAGACTTTGTTAATCTGATTTTTATCAATTGAAGTTTATACTTCTTGGAGAGTATTTTCTCTACTTGTTCTTGAAAGAACTAAAGAACTTATCAAAGACAATCTCTTTGTGTTGTTCACACCAAATCTAGGTTCTTGAAACAAGTTTTCAACGGGTCTAGATCTTTCTTGACTTGAATATTGGTTTTCTTGGGTTATTTTTCGAATTGATTGTGGGTTCAAGGGTTTCAATCTTTAAGGGTTCACATCATGACTAGACATTTGACAAAGAATTAGATTCTAATTTCACTTACATCATCTTCAAATTCCTTAAGCTAAAGTTGTGTAAATGTTCAAATAATCTTGTTGGTTGATTTGATGGTCTCTTAGCACTTAAAATAGCATAATGGATGCAACAAACAGCTACTGGAATTGACAGCAGATTTAGAACAATATACAGAGGAGCTGCAGAAGAGAGAAATCTTTGAATTTTCATTCAACCTGGACAACAACTACTACGGTGCCTTAGACTCGCTAAATATATGGTAACTAAGCATCCAAGTGGTCAAATTTACAAAGATTAATATTAATGCAAATTAGATTGTTAAGCATCGAACTTAAAACTAAAGGTGGCAAAATGAACCCAAACCCGAAAATCCGCCCAGAAAAACCAGAACCCGCCCAAACCCGATTTGACCAAAAAGTCAAAAACCCGAACTCGAAATGGCCCGAGCCTGAAATTACCTGAACCCGAAAGGGCCCGAATTCGAAAAAATCCGAACCCGAAAATCCTGAACCCGAAAAAGCCCAAACCCGAAAATACCCAAGCCCGAGACCGACCCGAACCCGAATTTAATACTAAAAATAAAAATTATGAAACTATAATTAAATAATTTCTTTTTATAAAGCAAGAACTTTGTTTATCAATTTTATTCTAATCTCTTTTTTAATAATTTAATTAAAATTTAATTTAAATTTTATATATACAATAAAATAATCATTTTATCAAAAACAAATTATATTTTGTACTTATAATTTTAACGTCTCATATCTTAATGAATCCACCATCTAAAGATTCTAAACTACTGAAAATTTTAAAGATGTGAATTTTTTTGACATAAAGTATTACTTGTCTTTTGTTTATGTTATTTTAAGAGCACCCTTATAATAGTGTAATAGTGTTTCCTATATATTAAAATTAATTAATAGCAATTCATCCATTTTAACTTATCTTTAGTATAATAATATTTCTTATATTAAAAAATAGATAAAAACTACTCTTAAAAAATGTGTTACTCTTTGCAACACATATATATAGTTTTCTTAGATAGATTATTAAATTAAGTCAACAAATATTTATTTATAAAAATATCATGTCTTTTTAGAATTTAAAAGTATTTAACATAATTAGCTAATTTAATTTTATAATTGATTTATTATTTATCTTATTTGGATAAGTATTTTTTTAAATTATTATTATTTTATTACACTTAATATAATTTAATATATAATTTACTTTTATTAATATATTATATCAAAATTCAAGATTGGTTCACTTGGTAATATCCTTACTATTAAGAGTTGAATGTTAGGTTTGATTCTGTACATAAGTATAAAAATTTTACACTACAAATATATAAATGGATAGTTGAATGCCAGGGTTCGTTCCTAAAAATCTCTTATTTTGTAGTGAATATAAATTATAATGTATTTACATGTTGAAATTCGAGTTCATCAAATCAATTATTTTAAATATTAATATGATTAATTTATAATATATCATATTTTTTATAATAAATTGTTTTAAAATTTTATTTTATATAAAAAATTAATTTTATATTCTTTTGGTGCTAACAAATATTGGTTTTAATAAATAAATAAAATTAAAAATATCATATTATAATAAAAGGTTATTTTTAAAAATAATAATAAAATATTTATTTTATTTTTAAAAGTAAATATTTAAATTACGTAAAAATGATTACATCTAATATAAAATAAAAATGATGTAAAACATACCCGAACCCGAATGGACCCGAACCCGAACCCGAATGGGCCCGAATCCTAATGAGCCCAAACCCGAATGGGCCCGAACCCGAATGAGCCCGAATCCGAATGAGCCCGAACTCGAATGAGCCCAAACCCGAATGGGCCCGAACCCAAATGAGCCTGAACCCGAATGAGTCCGAACCCGAATGGGTCCGAACCCGAATGGGTCCGAACCCGAATGGGTCCGAACCCGAATGGGTCCGAACCCGAATGGGTCCGAACCCGAATGGGTCCGAACCCGAATGGGTCCGAACCCGAATGGGTCCGAACCCGAATGGGTCCGAACCCGAATGAGCCCGACCCGAACCCGCCCAATTGCCACCTCTACCTAAAACCAATTAGTAATAAGTGAAGAGGCACAACTTTAATATAAGACCACAGGAAATCCAATACTTAATAGATGCGGGATAACACCACTTAACACTCCCCTCACGTGTAGCTCACAGGGCCTACACGTGGACAACTTCACCAGAGCCGTCAACCTCACATGGGGTTAGGCAGGAAGAACAACAGAATACAACCTGAGCTCTCATACCATGTTAAGCATCCAACCTAAAACCAATTGATAATAGGTAAAGGGGCCCAACTTTAATATAAGACCACAGGCAATTCAATATTTAATCGATGTGGGATAACACAACTTTAATAGGATCCCATCACGTGTAGGCGAACACAGAAGAACCTACCACGTGACAAACTCGGAACGGGTAACAGGCAGGAACAACATAACAGAATCTTGCCTCTAATACCATGTTAAGCATCGAACCTAAAACCAATTGATAATAAGTGGAGAGGCTCAACTTTAATATAAGACCACTGGAAACTCAATACTTAATAGATGTGGGATAACACCACTTAACATAAATGACCTAACTCAAGTTGAAATCAGATCAAACTAGGGTTAAGTTGCTGTTATTTAACTAGAAAACTACAGCACAATAATCTTGATATTCCCCTTTTTAACGAGGCTTTATGCTTGCTAAATATATGGTACATAAGCGTCCAAGTGATAAAATTTACAGATATACAAATTAACATGACATAACTCAAGTTCAACTCAAACTAGGGTTAAGTTGTTGTCATGTAAGTAGAAAACTATAGCACATTAATATTGATATTATGCTTCTTCACAGTTCTGTCCTTTAGCTCCTAGAATATCTCTAAAATGTTAGAGACCATCAAGTCAAACTTCAAATAGAAGTGAATCTCTTAGAGGTGGTAACTGTAGAAGAGGAACAGGTAAAATTCAAGAGGTAGAGGTAGTTTTCATAGAAAATCCACTGAAAAAAACACTTCAAAAAGGTACAAAATTTGTGAGAAAAGAAAGCATGATGACAACATTTGTTGAGATAATTAGAGAAAGCAAAATTGCTATTTCAAGAATGAGGGCAAGCTCCTTGTAGAGGAGAAAAAGATAAATGCATATTGTTTCATGCTAGTAAAAAGGCCTTTGAAGAGGGGAAAAAGTGTAATACTTGAACATATATTGTAACAATCATATGAGAGGATGAGGAAGCTTTCGTGGACATAGATTCACCCTTCAGCTCAAAGGTATGGTAGCATAATACTGACCATTCAGAAGTGAAAGGAAGTGTACAATTGGAGTTGAAACCAAGATAAGAAACAAGGACATTCATAACATTCTCTAGGTGCCAAAGTTGTGGAGAAAATGCAAGTACAATTAACATCTAGAGCTGATCATGCCCTTAATTTTGAGAGCAGAGAATGCAGTTAGTAATCAATTAAGGAGATTCATTAAGATGACCAACTATAGAAGCTTTCATCCCGGTTTCAAGTTTGCAAAGAGTTAGTCTTGATGGCAAAATAAGTGGATGAATCTTGCCTATGGCATCAAAGATTTTGTAATTGAACTTCAACAATCTCAAATTGCTTTACCTAAAAGACATAGTGCACAGATAACAAGTCAACTATAGTTCACAATCATGCCAGGAACAGCCATAAAACATCATTTATTCAAAAAGGAATTATTGACGGGCAAGTGCAGCTAAAGTTTTGCATGTTTGAGAAGTAGTTAACTGATATATTCACAAAGACACTTGTGAGACCAACAGAGAAGTTCCAAGATTTGAGATCATGAAGCAACACATTTGAGGGGAGAATTTTGTTTCATGTGTGCTGTAACTTGATACAATTTAGTGTTGACAACAATTGAACTTTTTCCGACAGCTTGTGTTATTTTGCATTGCTAAAGGATTGATTGAATACTTGGACAGCTTAGCTATCACTTATTTAAGAGCATAAATACTAAAGTCTCAATTGCTGGAATCTTCAGGAGAAAGAATAGAAAAACCAGAGTGCAAATATCCCCTTGTTTTATGTTTTGTTTTGATTGCAGAAAATCGCGGCCTTTTGCTTCTTAATTATGATTAGTTATTGTATCCTGCTATTAAAATCAAGTCTCAAAAGAAGACAACAAATCTAAACAGATGTATCAAAGAAAAAACGAATATAAATCATCCAGAAGAGCATGAAAATTAACTAACTCATTTTCATCAATCTTGATCTCAATATACTTCCAGCCATTATAGTTCCATGGTCATTAGTGTGAGAGCTTCCCACTAGAAAGTAAGAGTTCAGAATATTCTGAAAAGGTTTAAAATTAACTGAGATCCCATGCCAGTTGAGCTATTGCAGTCTATAGCTCTATTATATATAATTTAATCAGGACATCGACTTCAAAGAAGATCTTGATAGAGAAACTAGAAAAGGCTACTTTTGCCCAGCATAAAAAGACTCCAATAAATTATACTTCAATAGAACACACACGTACTCGTCTACAAACTGCAAATTTGTTCTTGTTTTCTAACGATTCTATAAACATCATGAGATCCACACGCATAGAGTTTTGGGTGTAGTTATAACATTGTTTATGTAAGTTGGAATGAATGCACTATTCTATATAAGATCAAACTAACAGAAAGCATTACCTCCACTTTTGCATTTCAAAGAACAAACCACGTGCTTGATCCGTCCGTTTATGTCTAGCATGTAATCTTATCATCATATTGTAGATATCTTTTCGTGCACAGTAGTTCTTCTGTTTTTTCATCCACTCAAATACTTTTATACTATGTTCAATTGCACCCCTTTGTGTCAGCTCCTGCCAAACCACCATTAAAATCACTCAACTAACACATTCAACCGCTAATCTCTCATTATCCTTAGGCTCCGTTAGGTTATTACTTTGGTACTTACTTTTCTGGTTTTTTTTTTTTTTTAACTTCCACCGAAGTTACTTAAAAAAAAAAGTAGTAAAAATCAAAACATAATTAAGAAAAAATTTAACAAATTCAAACAATTATTTCATATAAAAAAATAAAAAATGCATTTTTCGTTATTAAAAAATTTTAACGTTTAATTATTCAAAATGTGCACTTTTTGTTTCGGAAAGTTTTTTTAAAAAAAGAAATAGCAAAGGTAACTTCTAGTTTTCTGTATTTTATAAAATAAAAATATCGTAAAGCAAGAGAACGTGGCATACCTTGATGAGGAACGGGAAATTTTTCCTAGCAAAACGGCCAACCCATCGGTTCAGCACCGGTTCGACGTTTTCCCAATGATTGAGCTCCAGAATTCGGTCGACCACCTCAGATATGGTCCAGTCCTTCTGGAAGCGGTCGCCTTGCACACGCAAACGATAGCGTTTAGTGATATCGGCCTTCTTAAGTCCACTCACCCGAGTGGAAACCTCGTGCTGGCCCTTGTCGTAGTCGACGAACCCGGATTTCTGCTCCTCGAACGCGGTGTCGTTCTTGCGTTTCTTGCAGAGGATTAGGGATTTGGGGCGAGTGGAGTGAGTCGAACCGGGAGAGTGGAGAGCGGATTTGAGAGGGAGCGGGTGGGATAGAGTGGTCATTTCATCTGAACGGGGGAGAGTGGAGGAGGGAGCAGCGTAGGGTTTTTTGACAGTCGGAATGTTGGAAGAGTGAGGAGTGGATAACAATAAAACCCTCCTTCAAAACTTTGGAATTTATTACCGTTATTTTACTCATGTAGTCGAAATGACACTTTTAGCCTTTAGAACAATTTTACTTTTTAATGATTTGGAGTGGCGGTGGGGAATTTATCAGTACCGCATTTGACATATTATTTTTGTTCTGATATTAATATATATCGATATCAATATATTTTGATATATCGTTTTGAGTTTATTAATATTTTTTAAATATATACAAGTTTTATAATAAAATATATGATATACATATATAAATATATCTTAATTATCTACATAAAATATATATTTATATGTAAATATAAAATTTTAAATATTTAATAATCAATTTTTTAAACATCAAATAAATAAAAAAATATATAAAAAAATTATTATTAATTAAGTTCAATAATTTAATTTAATAAATATATTTATTTTAAATATAATTATGAAAAAAAAATCATAATAGAGAAAACATTAGAAATTGATTTAAAATAATTCAATAAGTGAAAAAAAAATAAAAAACAATTAAAATCTTGTACCAACCGGTACAAACCGGTACGTGCCGCTACTGTCGGTATTGACCGATGCAGGCCTGTATAGGCCGGTACGACCTATACAGACTGGTAAAAAAAAAAGAAATGGTACAATACTGATACAATTTCGTTTTTTCTTAAAATAGGTACGTATCGACCAATACAACCGGTATCGACCAATACAACTGGTATGATCAATACCGGTATAATACCGACTACCCTAGATTTATCTCTCATCCAAGCGGGGTTTTAGTTATCCAAAAATCAAAATGTGCTTTTTTTATTTTTTGCTTTTTAATTTGGAAACAAAATTCAAATAATAAAGAAATAATTATTAGTTTTATGCACATTTACTGTGTGATTGCAATAAATTAATAATTAAATAATAAAAAATAATCATTTATAAATGTAGAAAAGATTAAAAGAGTAAAATAATTGCACCAACAGATTTCTAGAATAGAAAAATAAGGAGAAATTAGTTTTAAAATTACTATAACTTTTAAAAAAATAAACTATTAAAATGATCTTATTGTTATTTATTATTTATTTTATAATTTAATTTTTATATACTTTATTTTATAATTGCATAATCAAGATTTTTATAATTAGTATAGACATGAATTTTTTTAATGGAAGAAAAAATTTATTAATACATCAAAACCCATAGTAGGTTTACAAAGAATATAATTTTCTAATTTCAAAAAAAAAAAAAAAAAAAAACTTTGTCTGAACTTTAATTTCACATGAAATTTAAATTCATTATATAATGTTAGAAATTCGATAAAGAAAAAAATAAAAGAAGGGGACAATTAAATAAGCAGTAATTAATAAATAATTGTAAATTGTAAATTGTAGATTGTAGAAGAAGAAAAAGAAGAAGAAGAAGAAGACAATCTATCTTAGATCTAACTAACATATAATCCTGACTACAAAAAAATGCTAGGGTTTTGACACCTGTCTTTTTTTATTCCATACGGTGCGTTTCTTTGTTTTGTTTTAGGTTTTTTTCTTACTTTTTGGTGATTCCCAATTTGCTCTCCCATCCCACATTTTCTTTATTTTCTTTAAGGTTTTTTTTCCTTATGTTTTGTTCATTCTCGAAATTGCTCAATCATCCCACATTGCAACAAAGATCCAAATAAACAAAACCCATATTGAAATTTCTAGAAAATTCACCAAATTTGACTCGGAGATATAGTAGTATGTAGAGATTCCAGTGGCAATAGCTGCGATTGTTGAGAAGCGAAATATAGTAGAATCTGAATTGGGTTTACCCCCAAATGCATTGTTGAAGGAAGTTGGGTGGCTTTGGCGAATCTCTTAAAGAAAGTAATAGCCATTTAGTTCTTTTTCAATGGAGCAAGCAAAGAAAAAAAATGTTGATTTTGAGAGTTTTTTTTCTCATCTACCAAAAGATGTCTCTCCATCTTGATCCCCAAAAAGACTAAGGTGGTTCCAAGGCGAGGGAGAAACCCTGATGTGCCCTATATCTGGTCCTTGCTATCTCTTCTATGGCTTTTTGCCTCCTTTTCAAAAGCGACATCCTTTTGGTCACTTTATGGGCTAAAGTGAATGAACAAAATCAAAGAGTCGGATTCGAAAAATTGATAAACTAAGCTAAGAAAGTTTTAAAATCCGATGGAACCGAAAGAACACGAAGAAGGCTTGGGAAGCTTAAAGCATTAAGGACCACACGTGGAGCATCCATGCAGAGAAAGATTCAGCTATGGGGAAGTTGTGCAGAGAAATCCTGCTGCAGGTTTGGCTCATGAGCTTTTAATTTGTTTGTTTTTTATTTTTGGCTTCTACGTTTTACAGTTAACATGCAGTATTTTATAATCTACAGTGTTTTATTCTAAACCCAAATTATAGATGAACGATAAGATTTTATATATGTTAAATGTTAAATTATAGATTAATAAGATAATATATATACAAGATTATATGTCTGTTAGCTTTTTGATTCTTTTCATTAGCAAAGTAGTTTTTTAGTTTAGTTCAATTGTAACCAGTGTTTATTTTTTCATGATATGGGAAAGATAATGTAGATTAATTTAGTTCGATTCTAACCAGGATTGTTTTTCCCATGATATGTTAGAGATAATGTAACTTGAAGTCTAAATTTGTCATGTTATATTTATGATTGTCCTTGGAAGTACAATTTTATTTGGGCAGAGATTTTTGTGGGTCCCTCATGATAAGTATTTTCTTGAGTAATTTTCATTTTTTTCATTCCTCTTTTGTTGACTCTTCTAGACATATGGTAGTATTTCTTCTTTTTTTTTTCCATTCCTCTTTTCTTCATTGTTCTATACACAGGGTAATATTTCTTCTTTCTTAAATATAATCTTGTATATATATATTTTTGACTACACAAATTCCTCACAAGTTTACACTTGGCTCTTTTTTTTTTGGGGGAGGAAGGGATGGAAGGAAAGAAAGAGAAAAAGAAGAGAAGAAAAAGAAAAAAATAAGAAAGGAAAGGAAAGAGAAAAAAATATGAGAAAATTTTGTGTGTTTGTGTTGTTTTTTTCGTGTTTTTAAAGAATTATATATTTATATAAATTTTTACACGTTAATAATTCATTTTATGTATATTTTGACACGTTCGTGTAGTGTTCATGTTATTTTTGTGTTGTGTTTTTATTATTTTTTCTATGTTGTGTTTAGACCTGTTCAAAGGTCGGGCTACCCGTCCAAACCCGATAGTCAGCCTATATTTGGGAGGGTTTGGATAAAAGTATTAGACCCGAAATATGGGTTTGGGCAAATACATATATATATATATATTTGACTACACAAATTTCTCACAAGTTTACACTTGGCTTTTTTTGGGGGGGGAGGGATGGAAGAAAAGAAAGAAAAAAAATGAAGAAAGGAAAGAGAAAAATATGAGAAAATTTTGTGTGTTTGTGTTGTTTTTTTGCGTGTTTAAAGAATTATACATTTATATAAATTTTTACATGTTAATAATTCGTTTTATGTATATTTTGACACGTTCGTGTAGTGTTCACGTTATTTTTCGTGTTGTGTTTTAATTATTTTTTCTATGCTTTGTTTAGACATGTTCAAGGGTCGGGTTACCCGTCCAAGCCCGAAGGCTAGCCCATATTTGGGAAGGTTTGGACAAAAGTATTAGGCTCGAAATATGGGCTTAGGCAAAAAAAAAATGAAGCTCATTTAGAAAATGGACCAGGCCTTGGCTCCAATAATCAAGACTGAGCCAGGCCTGACTTGTTTTTAATTTATATAATATATTATGTAATTTATATCATATAAAAAAATAAATATATATAACATTATAGTATAAACATTTAAAAAAATATTAAGTTATCCATGTTTTGAAATTTAATAAAAGAAAAAAAATTAAATAAAAAATAACATATTTGTTTAATTTTTTTTTTAAGAAAATAATATAGGCGGACTTAAATGGGTTTGGACTATCCATTTATAAATATGGGCGGGTTTGGGCAAAATTTAAAGCCCATATTTCGAGCCGGGCTTGGGCAAATGTATGTGGTGTTATTATCATACTTAGGCTCCGCCCGACACGGCCCATGAACACCCATTTATAAATATGAGTGGGTTTGGGCAAAATTTGAGGTCCATATTTCGGACAGGGCTTGGGCAAATGTATATGGTGTTGTTATCATACTTAAGCTCGGCCGACCCGGCCCATGAACACCTCTAGCTGTGTTCGTGTCGTGTCCAATTCATTTCATGTTTTGTATAGTTTGTCATTATGATTCAATTAAAAAAAAATGTGTTCATGTCATGTCTCAATTCATGACATATTTTGCATAATTTGTTATAATGATTCAATTTAGAGAACAAATTGTGTATTCTGAGTTCATGTTATTTTTTTTTTGTTCAAAATATTATAAGTTTTTATAAATTTTTACACATTAATAATTCGTTTTATATAGATTTTGACATGTTCGTGTATTCGTGTCGTGTTCATGTTATTTTTCGTGTCATGTCGTGTTTTAATTATTTTTTCATGTTGTGTTTGTATCGTGTTTCAATTGATCCCATATTTTGCATAATTTGTCATAGTGATTCGATTTTAACTCTAAATTCATTTACTTACTATATTAAAACATAAAAAATTATTTAAATAAATAATAATTATTTAATATGATTCAACTTAAATTTGTTTATGATTGTTAATTTAATTGAAATTTAGAAATACATTATATATATATTTTTACTATGCAAATTTTTCAGGGTGCGACATATGGTGTCATAACGTGCCAAATACGAATTCAGCATGCTAGACACAAATCAATGGAGTCGCCACTAATCATCTAATCTAGGTGTGATTAGTCACCTATACAAATCTATTCTATTTAAAGTAATCCTAAGCTTGACTAAGGCACCTTAAAAAGAATAGGTTATGGTCTACTTATCAGAACTAGGTTTGGGAGTACGGTTACGTGTGAGGAAGGATTAACACCCTCACAACGCCTATCTAAGAGATAGTACCTAATTAGTCTTTTGATACTTAAAAAGTCTTAATTAAATGGTCTTGTCTATCTTATTTCATTTTAATTGTTAAAGTTAGAAATCTCGGAAATTATTTTTTAGGTATTCCTTCTATTCATTCTGGAGAAATTACTAAAAAACGTTTCCTCACCTCGAGAGTATTCAAAAGAAACCATTCGTTCTATTGAAGAGGCTCCGTCGTCGGAAAAGTTAGATTATTTAGCAAAGTTATTTCTCTTAAATTAATCCTCCAAAATTATTCCATATTTTATTAATGTTTATTCGAAAAATAAATTATGATCTTTAATATCGAAAATTATCTCTTAGAATATTCTTCCATTCGTTCTGGAGAATTTTTCTCACCTAGAAATTTCTTAAAAGTCATCCATTCGCGATTTTCTTGAATTTCATCATCGAAAAGATCTTAATTTATCATTCGATTTTAATTAAGCATTTATTATGGAAAATCATTTTGAGAAAGGTGTTGAAAATTAATTATTCTTCAAAAAAAATAAAATTTTGATTTTTATTGGTATTGGTATTGAAAATAATCTCTTAAAAAATCCTTCCATTCATTTTGAAGAATTTTTAAGAGAAATTTCTCACCTAGAAATTTCTCAGAAATCAACCATTCGTATTTTCTTTGAATTTCATCGTTGGAAAAATATCAATTTATTAATTTTAAAAATAACTAATCTTCAATTTAAAAATTAATCTAATCTTATTAAAAAATAAATCAATGGTTAGTAATAATAAAAAAATATAATAATAATAATATAATATAATAATAATTAATAATTAAAGTAAATAATAGTTTTTTATTTTTTTTATATAGAAAATAATGGTTAATAAATATTTAATAGTAACTAATTAGTAAACAATTAACCTGCAAAAAAACTTAAAATATTATTAGTAATAATAAATAAATAATAAATAAATAATAAATAAACAAACAAACAAACAAATAAACAAAATGAACAAAATAATAATAATAAAAAAAAAAAAACTAGAATCAGCATTGATAACAACATTTGACTCGAGGGCCAGACCTCGAATAACTGCAGAAAATAGATCTCTTGAAACAAATTCCCGGAGATCCACATTGTTTGTAAATATAGCTGGAAGAACCACAGTAGCAGAGAAAGAACAAACTTTGGTCACAGCTTCACTGTCTGTCCAAGTAAATGCTTCTAATGAAATCTGCAACATTGGAATTGCCAGGCTGTTGTGCTTCAAAAGGAAACCAACCATAGAGCTCGTTGCAAATGCATCCAAATCTTTTAGAGAAGACATGTCCACGCGACCAACATGGCCAGAGTGTTCTAAAGAAGGAAGGCTAGCGTTAATCCGAGTGACGCTATAGTAGAGAGGAGCAAACATATCTCACTAGTTAAATCTCGAAGTAGTTTCTCCTCCATTACTTCTACTTTCAAGTCTGACCCAGTGAGAATACCATGATTATCGGGAACCTTTGCCCTGTGTCTTCTGTTGCTTTGCCGAAAATTCTATGATTCTCTGATGTCTTTTGTGGTTGAGGCTTGGGTTCATTATATAGGAAAGGAATTTAGGTTTTAATCTAGTTATGAGTCTTTAATCTGATCAAGAAAGGATTTTTTGTTCCAACCATAACTCTAGAGTCCAAATTTAATCCGAAAAAGAATTTTAGTTCAATCCAAACTTGTTTTTTTTTTCTTTTTTTCTTTCTGATTATTTCTTTTTAATTTCGAATTTTCCTTTTTTTTTTCCTGATTTTCTTTTATTTAATTCGAAAATAAAATTCGGATTACAACCCCGATAAAATTCGATTTCTACAGTTGCCCCTCTTTGTGCATTCCCTGAAAAACAGAGGATGTGCAAAGACGTAGACACACTACTAAGTTCTCAAACATTAAAAAGACCTATGTACTTAAAGAAAATCCCATCGTAGAAAAGCTCCTCTAAGCGAGGCGTAAACTTTAAATAAACTCAACGTGAAAATATACTCCTCCACCGAGGCTTCAACTTTAAATAAACCTGACACGAAAACATACTCCTCCACCGAGGCTTCAACTTTAAATAAATCTAACATGAAAATATACTCCTCCACCGAGGCTTCAACTTTAAAGGAAAACATACTCCTCCACCGAGGCTTCAACTTTAAATAAATCTAACATGAAAATATACTCCTCCACCGAGGCTTCAACTTTAAAGGAAAACATACTCCTCCACCGAGGCTTTAACTTTAAATAAATCTAACATGAAAATATACTCCTCCAAGAGGCTTCAACTTTAAATAAACCTAATCATGAAAATATACTCCTCCACCGAGGCTTCCACTTTAAATACCAAAATTAAAAAGAAGACTCTTGAGATATTTGAAAAAATTTATCCAAAAGTTCTAAATTGATACCCGGAGGTTCTTGTAAAATGATTCCCAGAGGTTTTGAAAAGATACCCAGAGGCTTTGAAAAATTAATCGGTGATTTTGAAAAGATACCCGAAGGCTTTGAAAGATTACCCGGAGGTTTTGAAAGATTACCCGAAGGTTTTGAAAAATTACCCGGAGGCTTTGAAAGATTACCCGGAGCTTTTGAAAGATTACTCGGAGGCTTTGAAAAGATACCCGGAGGCTTTGAAAAATTACCCGGAGGCTTTGAAAAATTACCCAGAGGTTTTGAAAAATTACCCGGAGGCTTTGAAAAATTACCCGAAGGTTTTGAAAAATTACCCGGAGGCTTTGAAAAGATACCCGGCGGCTTTGAGAAATTACACGGAGGTTTTGAAAAGATACCACTTTTTATGCTTTCCTCAACTGAATGCTCAAAACTCTTACCTTGAAGGTCTTCCTCAATCGAGATTCAATACTTCACCTTGAAAAGAACCATCCTGTTTAATTTCAAAATTCAAAACTAAAATCTTTCTTATATGTTAAATCCATGCGATGAATGACATGAATGCCATGAAATACAATTATATAAAAAGAATGTCATGTGATGGAATGCAAACTAATGAATCTTTAACTATGACAAAAGGATACTCAAGCTCATCGTTTCGTCATTTTTCAATTTCCAAACGCTTGGACTTAGGACCAAGTTGATCTCCGCTAATTTCATCAGCTAATCACAACACCCTTTTCTTTCTCAAACAGACATCTCATTTAGTCCCAAGGTTTTAAACAGATGTATTTTCATACTCTTTCATTATTCTCATCATATTCTCCTTTCTTCCCAGAATGTTATCTTCAAGCATATTCAAATTTCAAACTGAAAAATCTTCAATGAAATAATGTAAAAGAGCCTACTCTGCCATTTGCCGACTCAATAGATCCCATTCTAGAACCCAATCCTCTCATTATGGTAAAAAAAACTTCTCATTTTTGCCCCCAGAAATGTCACTCTCATCATACTGGTTCAAAACTCAAATATATATCATTCCAAACTTGAATGTTTTCATGTTCTAATCTTTTGAAAATTCTTTGAAAAGAAAGAATATGCCCAAAAATCATTTTCAATCATGCCCCTATTAAAATTGCCCCATATCAAGTTTCCATGTTCGAAAATCAAGTTTCCATTTTCTAAACAAAAAATGCAACTTTGGATCTCCTAAAAACTGGTGATTACTGCAAGAATGGATAAGATGAATCACAATTTGGTTCATTGAGTATTCCAATTTGTCAAGGTTTTGGTTATCAAGGGAGGTTTCATCACATAAGGGAAAAATCAATGTTTCTTCATCTAAACTCACAATGAATTTCCTTCAACAATCAGGTTTTCACAAAAAGTTTTATTTTGAAAACACAATCTATTTTAGCACTCTTTCTAAGTTTCTTGATATATAGCAATTCAACAAATGTCAAGACTATCTATGATGGGTTCAAAATTTGGACAAGAAAGGAAAAAGGATTTTCAATTTCGGGCCAAGTCATCCAAATGATGTTGACCTTCTTAAGTTTCTCAAAAGTGTTCAGTGTTTCCTAGTGGGTTCAAAATATCATTTCTTTTGTACTTCTTATTAGGCCTTGGCACAGTTATGCAGAGTTGCTTTCAAATTTTTGCTCTAGACTGCCCGTTTTTGGGTTTTCAGCCTAGAGCTTCATTATTTTCCTTTCTTTTCTTTTCTTTCCTTTTTTTTTTTTGCTCTACCATGCATTTGAGAATTCAAATTTCTTCAATGACAATTCAAAAGGATGAGATAAAATCTGAGAAAAAAATCTTCAATTTAAACATTCATACTTGATCAAAATGGACTTTTCAAGCTTGTAATGTAGGCCAAGGTTTGGGGTTATGAAAAAAAGGATAATCAGGCCCAAAAATGTGTCTAAAGGTAATTAAACCAATGATCATTTCTTCATCTCAAAATATCTCATATCTTTCTTTTCATTTTGAAGGTAATCAAACCATGGATGATTTCTCTTCATGAGGATTTCATCATTTCTGCTTCTCATCAAACCATGGATCATTTTTCTTCATGAGGATTTCATCTTGCAAACTTTTCTTTTCATTTTTTTCTTTTTTTTCTTCTTTCTTTTCACAGACTTTCCTATCATAAAGTGAGTTTCAAAATTTGAAACTCAATCCATTTCAATATTTGCTCCCTTGACATAAAGCATTCTTTTCGTGGTGTAGAAATATGATCCAAACGTATAACCCTCCATAGAAAGATAATTCTTCATAGTTGCCCCCCGATGTGGAGGGTGATCCTTGGTCAAGGTTCATTCAAAAAACAAGAATCCAATAGGCTCAAAGGGGGTAGCAAAGGATAATTTCTCATTTTGTGAAAGGAATACGAAAGATGGCCATTTCTCATGTCCAGTATGAATATTTCCATTGAGGAGCAAACCCAGGTGAAATAGATAATAAGAATTGCCATTAAAATCATATGAATATCTCATATGCATGATATCACAGGTTTTTTTTTTTTGCAACTCATGCATCCTCTCAATGGGCCTATCCAAATGAAGGCCCAACCTAACAATTCTCCTTATTCCGGCTTTCTCAAAGTGTCCATACAATTTCATTCGATCATAGAGGAAAACAAATTTTGCACAAGTCGATGATGGTATGCAAAGAAAAACATCAGGTCATTTCGCTCTTTGGTAATCCTGCCCCAAGATGTGGCAAAGGATAACTGGGTGAAAATGGGTGTTACTCAAGTCAAAGCATTCAAGGATACTGGAAAAATATTGCTTTTAAGGTAATTTTGCCCCCAATATGTGAGTAAAGGACACCATTCAGGAAAAGAAAAGTCCGGGCATGGTTGAGAAACTTAGGAGTGATGTGTTTAAAGCTCTAGATAGCCTTGACACTTATCAAATTACCAAAATCTAGATTCTTTCAAGAGAGTGCCTCATGAATTGGTTCTCAAAAAAAATGTTTTGCAAATCAAATGTTCATTTCATTGCTCATTTGCTTAGACTAAGATTATTGACCTTTTGGGATTCATTTCCTGGTCAAAAGAAAGGTAAGGTTCACGACACTTCAAATTTAGGCCATAAAAGAAATCAAGCTTTTACAACTAACTGGTCATGGGAATAGGTTGCAAAGTTCATTTCTTAACAATAATCATCATTTTATTTAAGAGTCAAAATATTTTCCAAAATAAGTCATGCAAACATAAACAATTTCCAACAAAACTATCAAACACCTAATCAATGTTAAAAATGCCATGCCTAGGAAAAAATGAAAACATCACAAATTTGAAATTATTCAGACGAAGTATTTGAGGTGACATTCCCCATATTCAAAATCCAGATCTTTATTGTTCCAAAACATCCAAAGTCAAGGTACCATCATTAATGAGATCTTCAACCTTTTCTTTCAATTGCCTGTATTTTTTTGTTGAATGCCCAATTGCTCCTATATGATAATCATACTTGCTGTTAGGATCATAATTCCTTGCTGATGGATTTGGAATTGTCTTTAAAGGCACAGGAGTAAGGTACTGGTTTTTTATCAACAAAGGCAAAAGATCAAAAATTGGGATCGGAATTTTCTCCTGACTGTTTCTTGGTCTTCTTTGGGGAACAGGCCTAGCTGTAGGTGTAGATGGACCAATCATGAAAGTAGGTGGTTGTGAGTAAAAGTTTGGTCGAAAAGTTGGTTGTGGTGCAACATTATTTACAATGGGATAATAATGTTGGTACATGGGATATGGATGGTATGGGGGAAGATCTCTTGTTTGTTGTCCTCCATAAGTCATAGCTTTAACATCTTCTTCTTTCTTTTTAGATGCCTCATTCTTTGCATCAGATATCTCTCTATCTTCAAGCTTCCCACTCTTTATAGCATTCTCAATTATTTCCCTGGAGATTACCATGTCTACAAAATTCTTGGTAGCATTCCCAATCATCCTTTCATTGTATGGTGCTTTAAGGGTACTAACAAACAAGACTGTAGTTTTTTTTTTTTTTTCAGTGAGAGGTGGCTGAACTTCGACAGCAGTATCCCTCCATCTCTGAGCATACTCTTTGAAGATTTTAGTAGCTTTCTTCTCCATATTCTGTAAGGTTAAACGGTCTGGGGCCATGTCAACAATGTGCTTGTACTGATTAATGAACGTCTTCGCTAATTCCTTCCAAGTAGGACGTGGTTCTTATCTAGCTAAACATACCACCTGGCAGCAGAACCTGTAAGACTGTCCTGGAAGACATGGATGAGCAACTTATCATCTTTCGCAAAGCAGCCATCTTCCGGCAAAACATGGTGATATAAGATATGGGGCACTTGGACCCATCAAACTTCTCGAAATCAGGAGTCTTGAACTTGGGCGGGATAACCACATCTGGAACCAAACAAAGCCCTTCAGCATCCATAGAACCATAGAAATCCAAACCCTCAACAGCCCGAAGTCTTTCTTCAATCAATTTTATCTTATGAGAGTCCATCTCTTCAACTTCCTTCAGCCTTTCTTGATCATCTAAATCTAGAATTCGGACAGGATCTATCTTTGCCCATGGGGCAAGAATGTTATATCCCGGATAGTTAAATCCTCCAACGAATGGTGCTTGTAGCGACTGCACTTGTTGAGGTATTTGAACTTGAGATTGGAGACCTGGTGGATACGAAGATTCACCCATATTCTGATTCTTTCCCTCAGAGCCGGATTCATTTGTCTTATCTTTCCCTTTCAGACTCTTCATCATTTTCAACAACGAGTTTAATTGCTCTCTAATCTCACCCTGGGTTTTTTCTATTTTGTTCATCCTAGCAACCTGTTCCCCTGCCATTGCTTTAACCCGTGAACGAATCCTAGCAGCCTGTTCCTCTGTCATTGTTTTAACCCATGAACGAATGTTGTAGGAATGCCCCCAAGATCTTTCTGAGCTATCCTTGAACCTTTCATTACCACAATTTTAAAATTCAGGTCTCATGTCTTTATGAAATGCACA
Source organism: Fremontodendron californicum (assembly GCA_030761205.1). Classification (NCBI taxonomy): domain Eukaryota; kingdom Viridiplantae; phylum Streptophyta; class Magnoliopsida; order Malvales; family Malvaceae; genus Fremontodendron; species Fremontodendron californicum. The sequence goes on from JAULJL010000005.1 coordinate 31,136,967, forward strand.
TGGATGCAAATAAACGAAAGAAATAAATTAATTTACATGACAATACCAAAAATATTCACAAAGTTTAACAGTAACATTATGAAAAATGTACATGATGAGTGTATGAGTATTATGAAAATATACATATATAAGCATTATGAAAAATATACATGGTAAATGCATGAAAATTATTAAAAAATGATGGTAAATGCATGAGCATGGTTAAAATGTACATGGTAAATGCATGAGCATGATTAAAAAATGTACATGGTAAATGCATGATGAAAATATCTAAATGATGAAGTTTATGACATACGCAATGACTTTACAAAGCTTGACACAAATGAAATGATATTCACAACAATTTTAATAAGAAAATGTGAAAATAAAGAAAAATAAAATAAAATAAAATAAAATACAAGAACATTCCTTCATGTGTCATATTTCGAGTTATTATCTATGAAAAAAGTGGACAAGGCTCTATCTTAAAGTTTGGCCACTTAAGTGTTGTTTATATGCTGGGTTTATGATACTTGACCAAGCTAAAAAAGTCCCTAAATTGCTCCCTAACATCATCCATGTAGAATGAGTAAGGCACCTCATTCCTCACCCATTATAGGCTCCAACCGGAAGGGTTCAATTCGGGTGAGAGTATTTTGCAAAGTTGTGGCGGAGGTTATCACCTCTCGAAAACTTTGGTACTTTACTCTCTGAAGGTGTTTCACTAGCCGTTGCGGAGGTGTTCACCCCTCGAAGGTGTAGGTACTTTACCCCCTCCTAAAAGGGACGAGCCCGGGTATAGGGCTTTATGATATGCAATGTGTAGTGTACGCGAAGGGACATTCAAACCTTCTCTTTCCCACCAGTGTATAAGAAACAAGAGTTATCACAAATAATAAAATTAAAAAGAAGATAAGAACAAAAATTAAACACTTTTTAAGACCAATATTTCAAACCTAAAGTATTACAAGACTAATCTATGGCTCGACTCTCTAATGTCCCCAGTGGAGTCGCCAAACTGTCATAACGTGTCAAATACGAATTCAGCATGCTAGGCACAAATCAATGGAGTCGCCACTAATCATCTAATCTAGGTGTGATTAGTCACCTATACAAATCTATTCTATTTAAAGTAATCCCAAGCTTGACTAAGGCACCTTAAAAAGAATAGGTTCTGGTCTACTTATCAGAACTAGGTTCGGGAGTACGGTTACGTGTGAGGAAGGATTAACACCCTCACAACGCCTATCTAAGAGATAGTACCTAATTAGTCTTGTGTTACTTAAAAAGTCTTAATTAAATGGTCTTGTCTATCTTATTTCATTTTAATTGTTAAAGTTAGAAATCTCGAAGATTATTTTTTAGGTCTTCCTTCCATTCATTCTGGAGAAATTACTAAAAAACGTTTTCTCACCTCGAGAGTATTCAAAAGAAACCATTCGTTCTATTGAAGAGGCTCCGTCGTCGGAAAAGTTAGATTATTTAGCAAAGTTATTTCTCTTAAATTAATCTTCCAAAATTATTCCATATTTTATTAATGTTTATTCGAAAAATAAATTATGATCTTTATCGAAAAATATCTCTTAGAATATTCTTCCATTCGTTCTGGAGAATTTTTCTCACCTAGAAATTTCTTAAAAGTCATCCATTTGCAACTTTCTTGAATTTTATCATCGGAAAAGATCTTAATTTATCATTCGATTTTAATTAAGCATTTATTATGGAAAATCATTTTGAGAAAGGTGTTGAAAATTAATTATTCTTTAAAAAAATAAATTTTTGATTTTTATTGGTATTGGTATTGAAAATAATCTCTTAAAAAATCCTTCCATTCATTCTGGAGAATTTTTAAGAGAAATTTCTTAGAAATCAACCATTCGTAATTTATTTGAATTTCATCATTGAAAAATCTCAATTTATTAATTTTAAAAATAACTAATCTTCAATTTAAAAAGTAATCTAATCTTATTAAAAAATAAATCAATGGTTAGTAATAAAAAAAATATAATAATAATATAATATAATAATAATTAATAATTAAAGTAATTAATAGTTTTTTAATTTTTTATATAGAAAATAATGGTTAATAAATATTTAATAGTAACTAATTAGTAAACAATTATCCTGCAAAAAAACTTAAAATATTATTAGTAATAATAAATAAATAATAAATAAATAATAAATAAATAAAGAAAGAAAGAAATAAACAAAATGAACAAAATAATAATAAAATAAAAACACTAGAATCAGCATTGATAATAGCATTTGACTCGAGGGCCAGACCTCGAATGACTGCAGAAAATAGATCTCTTGAAACAAATTCCCGGAGATCCACATTGTTTGTAAATATAGCTGGAAGAACCACAGTAGCAGAGAAAGAACAAACTTTGGTCACAGCTTCATTGTCTGTCCAAGTAAATGCTTCTAATGAAATCTACAACATTGGAATTGCCAGGCTGTTGTGCTTCAAAAGGAAACCAACCATAGAACTCGATGCAAATGCATCCAAATTTTTCAGAGAAGACATGTCCACGCGACCAACATGGCCAGAGTGTTCTAAAGAAGGAAGGCTAGCGTTTAATCCGGGTGACGCTATAGTAGAGAGGAGCAAACATATCTCACGAGTTAAATCTCGAAAAAGTTTATCCTCCATTACTTTTTCTTTCAAGTCTGACCAAGTGAGAATACCATGATTATCGGGAAATTTTGCCCTGTGTCTTCTGTTGCTTTGCCGAAAATTTTATGATTCTCTGATGTCTTTTGTGGTTAAGGCTTGGGTTCATTATATAGGAAAGGAATTTAGGTTTTAATCTAGTTAGGAGTCTTTAATCTGATCAAGAAAGGATTTTTTGTTCTAACCATAACTCTTGAGTCCAAGTTTAATCCAAAAAAGAATTTTAGTTCAATCCAAACTTGTTTTTTTTTCTTTTTTTTTTTTTGATCATTTCTTTTTAATTTTGAATTTTTTTCTGATTTTCTTTTATTTAATTCGAAAATAATATTCGGATTACAACCTGGATAAAATCTGGTGTCTACATATGGTTTTTTTCCCTTTTCTTTTAGGAAGGGAAGAAATAAAGAAAAAATAATAAAGAAAAAAAATAAAAAAAAGAGAAAAAAATATGAGAAAAATTTGTGTGTTCGTGTTTTTTTTATTTTTTCGTATGTTTAAATTATTGTAAATTTATTTAAATTTTTATACGTTAATAATTCGTTTTATGTATATTTTGACACGTTCGTGTATTTGTGTAGTGTTCATATTAGTTTTCGTGTTGTGTTTTAATTATTTTTTCTATGCTATGTTCGAGTTGTGTCTCAATTCATTTCATATTTTGTATAATTTGTCATTGTGATTCAATTTAGAAAAAAAATTTGTGTGTTCGTTTCGTGTCTCAATTCATGACATATTTTGCATAATTATTATAGTATTCATTTAGAGAAAAATTTGTGTGTTCGAGTTCATGTTATTATTTTTTGTGTTTAAAGTGTTACAAATTTATATAAAATTTTACACGTTAATAATTCGTTTTATATAGATTTTGACACGTTCGTGTATTCGTGTCGCGTTTATGTTATTTTTCGTATCATGTCATGTTTTAATTATTTTTTCATATTGTGTTTGTGTTATATCTCAATTCATCTCATATTTTGCATAATTTGTCATAGTAATTCGCTTTTAACTCTAAATTCATTTACTTACGATATTAAAACATAAAAAAATATTTAAATAAATAATAATAATTTAATATGATTCAACTTATATCTAACATATATCTAATATGGACTGCAACTTCTTTTAAATGGTTAACACATGTATTTTTTTTGTTTCAATGTTGCAATACACATTGCCTTTTGTTTTTTTTAAACTTGATACTTTGTGTATTCATATTGTATTCATATATTTTTATATGTTATAATCATGTCTAATGTATTATATATTTATAAAAACTGATATATATTAATAATTCGTGTTATATAGATTTTGACACATTCGTGTTCATGTCATTTTTTCATTTTGTGTCGTGTTTTAGTTATTTTTTGTGTTGTATTCATATTTTGTAATCGTATTGTGTCCAAAATTGTCAAATCTACTTATTTTGTTTAGTTAAAAAAATAATGGGAGAATGTAAAAAAAATGCCCTTTAAAGGATAGTAATTGGTCAATGGTCTAATGTGAAAAAATAATTTGAAAAAGAGATATAAAAGTTATGAAATTGTTAAAAAAAAATTATAAAGACAAAATTGTCCATGACTTTATTCTCCTTTTATTTTTCTTCACTCCTTCCTACCCTTCCCCTTTCCTCACGTTTCTTCCCTCCCTCCCTCAACTTTTTTTGGGTTTTTCTTGGTTTGTATGTTATTTTGTTCTATCCTAATTCATTTTTCGAATTTTTCAATTTAAACGTGGTTTTCTTTGAGTCTTGCCTCTGAACCCAAGTAAAAAAAGCAATTTGGTTCCTCCGACTTTCTCAAGCCAGGTTTTTTGTTGTTAGGACGCTGAAGCTCCAATTGCAGAGCATGTTCTAAGGATTTTGCTGAAGGATGAGGATTCAAGCTTGATTAATAGAAACAAAAGAATGTTGGGGCAACTTTTAGGGACTCTGGAGGTATTTATTTAGTAGTTGCTGTCTTAGCAAATTGATAAATCCTACTATGAATTTAGATCAAACTGCTCAAACTTGCTAAGTAAATCAAGTGTTGTTTGTCTACTAGAAAAATGACTTTTCCAGAAATTATAAGCTCAAAGTTTCTCAATAGTTGGGATGTTGTGCTCCTTTTCATAGATTGTGATTTCAATTGTAGCCTCGATCTCCATTTTTTAGGTGGTTTAAATAAATGGACTTTTGATACAGAACTTAGAAAATCAATCATTTAAAAAAAATCACAAGTTAATTATTTGGTATTCATGTTCTAAAGTTCCCTTTTCCCTCGAAAAGAGTATTTCCTTGTATTTAATGCTACTTTAACTCTTTTTATCTTTAACTTTTTGTAGATTTATAACAATATCATTTTTTTTGCATTGTTGTAGAGATTTACGAATGTTTGCATTGTTGCAGAGAAAAGTGAGAGAGAAAAAATGTTTTTAACTTATTTGTTTGATTAAGGATATATTTGTCTTCACAATGTCTTCTTTAACAATTTCAGATTTCTTTATTTTTTTCTACAAATAATCTTTGTCCATTATACCATCTGATAATTAATGTCTTTTAGAGGGCATGTTTTTTAGATTTCCCCAAAAATAATTGACAAACAATTGAACGGAAAAGGAAAGAAATGAAATTGATCACTGTATTGATTTCGTTAATTGATGTGAAATTAATGACATATTTTTTCATAATCGAAAGAAATAATTATCTTTTAGATTTTTTTCATTCTATTTCACATTTTCTTATCCTTCTACCATTTTTTGTTCAAGTATGTTTCAATTTTTTTCTATTTGGTTCGTCTTTTTTTTTCTGCTTATGTTACTTCCCTCCATCTTCTTCGTTTTTTTAAATTGATTATTTCTTTTGGTTTCAATTTAAAATATATATAAGATTGATTACATAGTCTTTTTGTATGACATGTGTCATCTTTAGGACATTGATAATTTTTTTTTATTTTAAATTATTCAAGACATTTATGATAAATAGAGATAAATAAAATATACAAAAGATTGACTACATGACCTCTTTGTTTGACATTTGTCTTTTTTTCCAGACATAAATGAAAATTTTCATATTGTTCAAGACATTTTTGATAGATCAACAAAAAAACAAAATTTTTGAAAAAAAAGTGTTTCAATTAAAAAAAAACTAGGGATTTTCCATATTTCTCACACACAGACTTACAGTTTGCATGCCCGACCCTCGATGACTTTTTAGTTATTTATAATTATTTTACTATTTTGGGGTTTTTTATATTTTAGAAAAATAATAAATTAATAAAATACAAACCAAAATGTTATTTTGTTATTATTCATTTATTATGTTTTATTTATACAAAATTAAATAGTCAAAATAAAAAAATAAAAATAGGTTAGTAGCTCATTAGTTTAGCAAAAAATGAAAAAAATTCAATATTTTTTCAACATAAATTAAAATTTATGAAATTAAAATTTATTAATAATAATTTAGTCATAATAAAAATAATTTATTTTAAGATTATATTTTAAATGATGATTTTGTTTCATAATAATTTGTTATCATTACAAGAATTTAATAACATAAAAATCAATATATTTTTATATCATAAATAAAATATATGTTATACAATAAGATATAAATATTTTTAGAACTAAATGATACTTACAAATATATTTGTATTATGTAATTTATAAATAAAATAATTTTCACATATTTTAATTTTTAGAATTAATAAAATATGATTATATTGATATTAATACATAATAAAATATAAAAAAAATATTTAAATAAATAATAATTATTTAATATGATTTAATTTAAATTTATTTATAATTATTAATTTAATTAAAATTTTATAAATATTAAAAAAAATTCCAGCTAAACAAGGGCAAAAATTCTAGTATTAATAAAATTTGTAAGCAATAAATAAGCACATTATTCAACAAAAGTGCTTAGTGCTTAGTAAGAAAAAATATCCATCGCTTTCATCAATAAAAAAGAAAAGAAAAGAAAAGAAGAGGAACTCAAAACTATTAGGGTAAAAGACACTTACCTCTCAAGTTTCATAGAAAATCCACTTATTCTCTTTAATTTGAAAAATACCCATTTACTCCCTTAAAGTTTGGCATAAAATACATTAACCCCCCTAAAATATTATTTTTAGGTTAATTTTAAATGAAAAGATAAAAATACCCTTTGTTAAATATTAATCATTTATTTTTACTTTTTTTTTTCTTTTAATTCTTTTTTTACTCAAAACTTTTTTTTTTAATTACAAAATAATGAGAATTTATTTAGTTTTAAAATTGTTTTTAATTAATATCAAACTAAATTCTAATTAAGTTATATTCTAACTTAAGTTCATGTTAAATATTTTAAACTTATCTTTAATTCAATTATATATTAACTTTGAAATGATTTTATTAAAATTTCTTTATTTAATTAATTAATTATCGTTATTTAAAAAAATTAGTGATAATGAAATTGGTTAAAAAAAATAAAAATAAAAAAAAAGAAAGAAAGGAGAATAAGAAAGTATATAATTATCTTTCATGAGTTTTTATTGAAAATAAACTTACCCTATTACTTTGAAAAACATATTTTATCTCGAGAAAAGTAACTATGTTAGCATTCTGTTAATCAAATTTATATTTATTCAGATTTTACTTTAAATATTAAAAATAATACTTTTTATTTTATTTTTTCGATCTTTTTTTTTAATCAATTCCTTTATCATTAAATTTTTTTTAAATAATGTCAATTGATTCATTTCTAAATAAAAATAACATAATATATTAATATCAAAGTTAATGTATATAATTAAATTAAAGATAAGTTTAAAATATTTTTTTGGTAAAAAAAAGTTTAAGTGATTGGAGACTACCCAATCCAGGGTCAGGACACGTCACAGGCTTTAGAGAGGGCTAACAGTGGTACTTATAGATCACCCATCAAGTGAAACTGCTGGTGAGATTCGAACTCTGGTTCTTGTTAAGACACTACTGAGTACTCAACCAACTAAACCAATCTACATTGGCATAAGTTTAAAATATTTAACATGTATACTTGAATTAGAATATAACTTAATTAGAATTTAACTTGATAGTAATTAAAGATAATTTTGTAGTTAAAAAAATTTTGAGTAAAAAAAAATGAAAAACAAAAAAAATAAAAATAAATGATTAATAATTAACAAAGGGTATATTTGTCTTTTAATGTAAAATTAACTTACAAATAATATCTTAGGGGGGTTAATGTATTTTATGCCAAATTTTATGAGGGTAAGTGGATGTTTTTCAAACCTTAAGAGGCTAAATGTATTTTTTATAAAATCTTACGGGGTAAGTATACTTTTACCAAACTATTAATTGTGGTATAAGTATTAGCCTCAGGCTCGTGCCCCCTTTGTCCTTGTGAAAAGCATGGGAAAAAAGCTAACGCCAGAGGGTGTGAAAAATGGAAGAGATAGATAGAGAAAGCATAGTATTAAATCGCGGTTGCGGATTTCGTCGCGGATGCGATGTCACGATTGTAGGTGTCGCGAGCGTTACGTAACGCGGATTTCAGATTAATTCTCAAAATTCGTTTTTTTTAGTTGGGAAATCGTCATCCCCAATGACGATTTTCTAGTGTAAAATTGTAATTTTTTGCAAAAAACACCAAGGAAAATTACCATATTAGGGGTGGCGATTTCCCTTGGTGTTTTTTTGCCAAAAATGAAAAAAATACCAAGAGAAATCGCCACCCCCATGGCGATTTTTCTTGGTATTTTTTGCAAAATATATCAAGAAAAATCGCCATGGGGGGTGGCGATTTCCCTTGGTATATATATATATATTTACTTAAATTATAAAAAAAGTATAAATTTATTTTTAAATTTTGTATTTTAATTTTAAAAATTGTAAATTAAATTAAAAAAAATTTCTAGGTTTGTTTATTTATTTTTTTTAAAAAAATATTTGTTTATTTTTTAAATATATATTGAAAATGTAATTTAATTTATTATTAAAATTTTATAAAAAATAAAATTTTATTTCTTATTAAAATTTAAAAAAGAAAATTATATTTCTTATTAAATTTTTATATCAAAAATTTTATTTCTTATAAATTTATAATATTATAAAAAGTAAAATTTAATTTATTATTAAAATTTTATAAAAATAAAATTTTATTTCTTATTAAAATTTAAAAAAGAAAATTATATTTTTTATATCAAAAATTTTATTTCTTATAATTTTTTAATATTATAAAAAATAAAATTTAATTTATGATTAAAATTTTATAAAAATAAAATTTTATTTCTTATTAAAATTTAAAAAAGAAAATTATATTTCTTATTAAATTTTTATATCAAAAATTTTATTTCTTATACTTTTTTAATTTTATAAAATATAAAATTTAATTTATTATTATAAATGTATAAAATATACTATTTTATTGCTTGTTAAAATTTTAAAAATAAAACTATATTTATTAAATTTTTATATCAAAATTTTTATTTCTTATAATTTTTTAATTTTATAAAAAAATTAATTTATTATTAAAAATTAATAAAATATACAATTTTATTGCTTATTAAAATGTAAAAAAGAAAATTATATTTGTTATACAATTTTAATTTTATGTTGTAGAAAATATTGGAATTGGATTCCTTCTGCAATGGATGGGACTAATGATTTATGGTTAGGGAGAGGTTTCAGCTATTTTCTAGTCAATCAAATGCTGTAGAAAATATTGGAATTGGATTCCTTCTGCACTGGATGAGACTGATGGTTTAGGGTTAGGGATAGGTTAGAACTATTTTCCAGTCAATCAAATGCTGTAGAAAATATTGGGATTGGATTCCTTCTGCAATGGATGAGACTAATGGTTTAGGGTTAGGGATAGAATCAGCTATTTTCCAGTCAATCAAATGCTGTAGAAAATATTGGAATTGGATTCCTTCCGCAATGGATGAGACTAATGATTTAGGGTTAGGGATAGGTTTCAGCTATTTTCCAGTCAATCAAATGCTGCAGAAAATAATGGAATTGGATTTCTTCTGCAATGGATGGGACTAATGATTTAGGGTTAGGGATAGGTTTCAGCTATTTTTCAGTCAATAAAATGCTGTAGAAAATATTGAAATTGGATTCCTTCTGCAATGGATGAGACTATTGGACAGTCCAGTACAAAGGATGGGATTTATCAATCCGATTTTGCATTGAATGAGTTATCACTTTTTCAGTCAAATAACCCTAGCCAGAATATGAGAATTAGATTCCATCCTATACAAAGGATGGGATTTGTCATCTGGTACAACATAATGAACCATTATAAATTCATAATACTGATGAAGGTTTACAATACCCCCTACAACAGTTTTTCAATAAGATTTTTTCTGAGTGCTAAAACCTCCTCATTCTCATCCTTCTATATTTCTTCTTTCTTTTGCCGAGTGATAATACCTCCATTCTCATCCTTCTTAGTTTCATTACTACACAACATGAGCAATAGAGTGATCGCATTGATCTACTATAATGGCCAAATTCATAATACTGACGAAGGTGCTACCTTTGATTGTGAACGTCCTAAAAGTTTTCGTGTTGAAGAAGACGTCACGTTAGAGGAACTGAAGCTGCAAATTCATACAAAAATTAAAGCTGGAAATAGAAAAAGAGTTTCAGAGGTTAAGTATAGGCATCCTCTTTCTATTGGTTAAGGATGTATCCGATATAGAACATTTCTACTTGAAGATGATGTCAGATGCATGTTTTATGCTCATGAGACATTTGCAAATGTTGGTGTACTTGAGTTATATGCTGACATAGAGGATGTTGACGATGATTGTGGGCCTTCAAATGTTCGCACAACAGAAAACTTTCCCATAGAAGATGATGATTCTGGGCCGTTCTATGTTCACACTACATACGACGTTCCCACAGAAGAAGTCGTGCTGTTATCTCAAGCTACAACGTTTCAGACTTTATTAGTCTCAGAAACAATTCCTACTACCCTCGAAAATGAGCCAGCTGGTGTTGATCCTGTTCTGCTACGTAGAGTCCATGGTGAATATGTTGGTGAATTTAGTGAGCAGGAAGAGGATGCTGAATTCGCAAGTGATGACAACAGTGATTCTGACCCATACGTCATCCCTGCTGAGATTAACACTCATGGAGATCTTCCCCCATACGAGGTTGCATCCCATATGCATACCCTGGATCTGGAGGCAATGCAAGTGCTGGAATTTCCTGAGTATGCTCATACATTAGCTACGCCTCTGACATTTGATCCATCTGCAGTTGATCTGTGTGTTGGGTTACAATTCCCAACGAAAGAGGTTGTGCTTTCAGCTATTAAGCACTATAACATCAAAAACACTATAGATTACAGAGTAATTGAATCTGAGCGGACCAAATATTATGCCAAGTGCGTAATGTATGAAAAATGGTGTAATTGGAGAATAAGGGCAATTTTTATGAAGAAGAAACAGGCATGGGAGATTAGAAAACATGAAGGGCCTCATACTTGCACATTGGGGAGGATTTCACAAGATCATTGCAAGTTAGATTGTAACATGATCTATTCATGTATTCTGTCATTGGTCCAAGCAAATTCGGAGATCTTCGGTATGGATACATCACCTCCTACAAGAAAACGTGGAAAGCAAAGCAAAAGGCAATTGTTCGAGTTTTTGGCGATTGGGAAAGATCGTACAATGAGCTACCTAAATGGTTAGGTGCAATGCAACATTTCGTGCCTGGTACAATTGTGGAATTGCAAACGGTACCTGCATATCACGGTGATCGACTGGTCCAGGGTAAGAGAATATTCCATCGACTATTTTGGACATTTAAGTCGTGCATTGAAGGGTTTCCGTATTGTAAACCTATTGTGCAAATAGACGGTACTTTCTTATATGGAAAATACAAAGGAACATTATTGTTAGCTATTGCACAAGATGGCAACCGAAACATACTGCCAATTGCCTTTGCCATTGTGGAGGGTGAGACAACAGAGGCTTGGTCATTCTTTCTCACTAACTTGCGTACTGATAACTCGTATAATTATATAGTTTTTAGTTATGTTTTATTATTGTTTTGTGTCAAATACGAGTTATTATTGTTTAGTCTAATTGTGTTTATGATCTTTTATATTTTTATGTAATTTGGTGTTTTTCACAAGTTTCTTTGAGTGATTTCAGATTACTAGAATTAAGGGCAAATCCAGTTCAGTTCCAGTTCCGACACCGTTTACCATATCAGCTATATCTCGAGTTTCACTGAAGCAATAAGGCTGAAATTTGTAGCCGTGAAAAGCTAAGAGGCATATCTATCTTTTTTATGTTTTACACTTCTTGAAACGGAGTCGTTTTCCCTAGTGAAATCGACCATCAAGTTGGCTGATATGCAATGACGTCTGTGCTGACCTGTTTTCGTATTTTGCTCATATCTTCTTATCCGCATCAGCAAATGAGCTGATTCCAACGGCTATGGATCCGTAACTGATAGGGGTATATTTTTCTAGAAGACAATTTTATCAGATCGAGCCTCCAACATTGACAAAATCGACCATCAAGCTGGCTGATCAGAATTGTCATACAATATGACGAAAATTGTTAGAAAAATGCACCCACCTATTATACCTACCTTTGAAATTTGTAAAGCTTGTCTCTTGTCATTTAGCCCTCCAAAATGTGTATAAATAGAGGGCCTTGGATGAGTATTGGGATACATTATACATTGGTAGGATATTAGCCATTGTAATAAAATTCTCTAAGTTTTCTTATTTTTTCCTTTCTCTAGTTTTCTTTTTCTTTATTTACTTATGCTTCTTACATTTCTTTTCATTTTTAGTATGTGTTGCTAATCATATTGTTGAGGTGATGAGGTGAAGCTCTTGGTAAATGCTAAGGTTAGTCTCTTAAACATGAGCTAAAATGAATCATCATTTATAAACACTAGTATAGATAATATTTTCTTTTGGTTTAAAATCATACTTGCAAAGTAGAGATCTTGATTCATTATTGACAATGAAAATGGCACAGTAAATGCTTGGTTTCATAACCTTGATTTGTTGTAGACATATACCTTGGCATAAGGAATGCTTGGACTCTTTTTATGAGTTTTGAGGACACCAAATGAACATAATATCATATGCTATGGACGTTGGACAATTTGGACTGAATTGCTAAACCTTCCGATTGGAACCTCCCTTATGTGTGGATTTCAATTGTGTAATAAAACAAGATTAATCTTAGCATAACACCAAGAGTGGATTCTCTAACCTCAACATCCTTTCTTATTGTTTTTTTTTTATATCTTGTTTAATTGCTTTTATGTTATTTTGTTTATTTTGTTCTCTAATATCTTGTTTACTTTCTTTGTTATTAATTCCCTAATATCTTGTTTATTTTCTTTTTCATATATATTTATAAACTTATACTTACTAGTACGCTTCCCTGTGGTTCGACCTCGGACACCCGAGAATTTATTACTTGAACATAACTTGCACTTGGGTTTACAACTCTTAATTGAGTCACCATCAAGTTTTTGGCGCCGTTGCCGGGGAGGCAATACTAAGTATATAAGTTTATAAGTATATTTATTTTTATTGGCTGGTTATACCGCCTATATTTATTTTTATTGGCTGGTTATACCGCCTAATTTTCTATATATTTATATTTATATTGTATATTAACTTTGTTTTATTTTTATTGGCTGGTTATACCGCCTAATCTGTATATTAACTTTGTTTTATGCTTGTTTGGCGACGTGATTTTAGATCTCGTCGTTTAGTTAGATTTTATTGTGAAACTTTTTCAGGTAATCTTTCTAATACAACTCCTACCATGGCTGACAATGAAAGTGTTCATGCTGAAGATGAGAACAGACAAGTACGCACCATGCGTGACTACTTGCAACCAACTCGAAGCTCATCACCCTCTTGTTTTATTTTTCCTCTCAATGCAAACAACTTTCGTTTTAAACCAGGTATGATAGCTTTGCTTCCAAATTTCTATGGGTTGGAATCGGAAAGTGCTTACTCGTTTCTAAAAGACTTCGAAGATGTATGTGTCACCTTTAATGACCAACAATGTACAAATGAAATTGTCAAGCTAAAATTATTTCCTTTTTCTTTAAAAGATAAAGCAAAAATTTGGCTTCATAATTTAAAACAAAGGTCAATTGGCACATGGCAAGAATTACAAACTGAGTTTCTAAAGAAATTTTTCCCAGCACATAAAACTACTGCTTTGAAAAGACAGATTCAAAATTTCAATCAAAATCAAAATGAAGCATTTTTTCAGTGCTGGGAGCGTTTTAAAGATTTGTTAAGTTCTTGTCCACATCATGGTTTTGAAAAATGGCGTCTTATTAGTTTCTTTTATGAAAGTTTAACTCCCGAAACTAAACAATTTGTTGAAACAATGTGTAACGGTGAGTTTCTAGAAAAAGAACCTGAAAAAGCCTTTGACTACCTAGACCATTTGGCGGATAACTCTCAAGCCTGGCACACAGATAATTCCTCTGAAAGTTCCAATAGATCTAATCTTGTTTCTAACAGAGGTAAATATCATTTTAGTCAAGAAGATGAGATAAAAGCTAAAGTAGCTAATTTGGCTAGAAAGATTGAAGCCATGGAACTTAGAGAAGTAAAAGAAGTCAAAACGGTTAAAAATGAAGAAAGTTGTGGAATTTGTGAAATCATGGGACACCCCACTTCTGAATGTCCAAACATTCCCATTCTTAAAGAAGCGTTGCATGATCAAGTAAATTCCATAAACACATTTAAAAAGCCTTTTCCTTCTCCTTACTCTGAAATGTATAACCCTGAATGGAGAAATCATCCCAACTTCAGTTGGCGGAATAATAATCATGATCAGGTACCACAATCTCAAAAGCCGGGCAACACTTTTTCCTATCAACCTTCACGTGTACAAACCTTGGAAGAGACATTGCAAGCATTCATGCAAACACAAGCAAATGTGAATAACCGGACTTCACAGGACATCAATGAGATCAAAAACACCTTGTCCACATTGACAGCTTCATTACGCACTCAAGAAAAAGGTAAGTTTCCTGCTCAACCTCAGCCTAACCCTTCTACTCAATGTCTTGTTTCTTGCTCCAATGAAACTCAACAGGAAAATGCCAGTTCTATCACAACTCTTCGAAGTGGAAAGGCAATTGACAAAAACATTCCATCAAAAGACCAAGATCCTCCTTCCCCTCCGAAAAATAATGGTAAGGATGATGGTAAGTCTGAACTTCTTGAAAATTTGGACAAAGAAAAAGGTATGCATCCTGCTCCTTTTCCTCAAAGGTTGCAAACAATAAAGAATTTGAATCAAAATGCAGAAATTTATGAACTTTTCAAACAAGTTAAGATTAACATTCCTTTATTGGATGCAATCAAACAAGTTCCATCTTATGCTAAATTTTTGAAGGACATGTGCACATTTAAAAGGAAACATAATGTACAAAAGAAAGCATTTCTGACGGAAAGTGTGAGCTCAATCATTCAGCACCTTACTCCACCAAAATTCAAAGATCCTGGATGTCCAACAATCTCATGCATCATTGGAAACACTAGAATAGAACGTGGATTGCTTGATCTTGGTGCTAGTGTTAATCTTTTGCCTTTTTCTGTTTATCAACAGTTAGGTTTAGGTGAACTCAAGGAAACACCTGTTACACTTCAACTAGCTGATCGTTCTGTAAAAATTCCTCGAGGGATAGTTGAAGATGTTTTGGTTCAAATTGAAAATTTTTACTTCCCTGTTGATTTTATTGTTTTGGACACACATCCTGTTTCAAATCCAAATGTTCAAATTCCTGTTATATTAGGCCGTCCATTTCTTGCAACTTCTAATGCTCTGATAAATTGCAGGAATGGTATGTTGAACATTTCTTTTGGAAATATGACTTTAGAATTAAATGTGTTCAACACTTGCAAGCAACCTGGTGATGATTCAGAAGTACATGAAGTGGATTTCATTGAAGAACTTGTTCATGAACATCTCACCACTACCACATTCCATGATCCTTTAGAAGCTTATTTAATTGAATGTGAGTTTGATAATGCTTCAGAAATTTCACACACTGATTCTTTGTTAAATTCTTTTCAGGTTAAGCATTGTTGGAAACAAAAGTTTGAGGAACTTCCATCACTCACAAATGTCACTGTACCATCAACTATTGAACCACCCAAGCTGGATTTAAAACCATTGCCATCCGAGCTAAAATATTCCTTTTTGGGTGAGAATGAAACTTTTCCAGTCATAAATGAACTTGAGGAACTCAGAAATGATGCATATGAGAATTCTAAAATTCATAAAGAAAGAACTAAAGCCTTTCATGACAAGTTAATTTCAAGAAAAACATTTAATGTTGGGCAAAAAGTTCTACTTTATAATTCTAGACTTCACATATTTCCTGGTAAGTTGAGATCAAGATGGACTGGCCCATTTGTGGTTAAGCATGTGTATCATTATGGAGCAGTTGACATTGAGAATCCTCAAAATGGTAACATATTCAAGGTAAATGGACAAGACTCAAACTCTTTTTGGAAAATCATGTTACTCAAGAAGAGGTTGTTTTTCTTTCTGATCCTTGTTTTGAAAATAACTAGATGTAAATATAATTTTTACTAATCTTCAAAAAAAAAAAAATTCATTTTTTTCCCGGTTAAATGGCGGATAACGGTACTCCGTGATTATTTAAGTCGGTTCCATCAGCTACCCACAAAACTGATATTGTATATAAATTTTTCTTTCTCTTTCAATTTCTCTTTCATTTTATTTTATTTCATTTTTTTTAGGATGGATGATATTCTCACAAGATTGCAGAAACGATTTCCTCCTTTTCCTCGAAATATTTTACTGAAGCTTTACCAAGTTCGATTTGAAAGATTAAGAATGCTTATGCACAAAGGGATTTCTGAAGATATACGTTGGATAATTGAAGCCAAGGTACGTGAAGATGAATATCTTCCTGTTTTGCATTTACCAGGTACATGTAGAAGCACTTATGCAAAGAAGCGACGAGCAAAGCGCATGAGTTCAAATTGCCACAAATGTGCACGATGGACGTGTAACGGTAAATGTCGTTCTATTGGGATTCCGTCCTCTAATCGAGATGATAAAATTGAATTCATTAAGGATGGACTGAGTAAGGAGAATTTGGGTAATATCCAACTTTCTCTTGAGACGCATCCTAGTGGAGACGTACAGAGAGAAATTCTTGATTTATGGCCGCAATTCCAAAGGGAATGGCAACATCTTGGGAATCTGATGATAAAAGACCCTGTTTGCCAGCTTGTAAGAAAACTGGATGGGAAGCATATCCTCGACTCATAGAAGGCGTTTAAGCCGTTTCTGGACGTAAAACCAGAGGAAGATGCCAAATACACTTTCGGCGACATTATTACTTTTGACTTTTACGGTTGATTTTTCTTCTCTTTTTGATTTTCTTCCTGAAATCACGCAAAAATCTTTTGTTAGGTTAACATTTTCTTCTGACAGGTCAAATACACTTTCGGCGACATTATTCACTACTCAGTCCTCTATATATTACACCATGTACTCATTCTCTTTCAGGCACTCGAAAAAGAAAAAAAATGGAAAGCACTTCGTCCCAGCGCATTAAAAAAATTTGTGTCTTTGGAGGTGCTTATCCAGGGAAAAATAACATATTCGCTGATGAAGCCATAAGAGTTGGAGTAATACTTGCCCAACAAAAGATCCAGTTGATTTATGGAGGCGGTAGTACGGGTCTAATGGGAGCAGTCGCTACAGCAGCACACGCCGGAGGAAGTCCAGTTCTAGGAATCGTGCCAAAACTATTCACAAATTTTTGTGGACCTACCGTGGGTAAAGAAATACAAGTCTGGAGTATCCCTGAACGGATGACAATCATGTACCATTCTGCCGATGCATTCATTGCTTTACCAGGAGGTCTGGGTACATTGGAAGAAATAGCTTGCGTGGCTTCTTGGTCATCTTTGGTCACAAATAAGAAACCCATTGGTTTGCTTAATATTAATGGTTATTTTAGTAATTTGCTTTCATATTTAGATAATGCTGTGGATAATGGATTCATGTTTTCAGAGGCAAGGAGAACCATAATTTCTGCTACAACCATTGAAGATTTACTCAAAAAGCTACAAGCTTATGAGTGTTTATCTGCTACGGTTGTTTCGCAAACGCTCGGAAAAAGAAAAAGAGATATGGACGAGCAAGGAGTGGATTGCACTTTGCCTTTGTGACATTATCTAACATTTTGCTTGTTGTGTCTCAGTTATAATAAGTGGTTAGCAACCTCTGCAGGTAATATCTCCTAAATTCTACCTTTAAAATTTGACATTGGGGACAATGTCATATTTTAGTAGGGGGTAAGGGACATATTTTGCTAAAAAAAAAAAAAAAAAAAATTGTTGTGTTTTAAGACATTTAGAAGTATTCATTCTGAACAAGGTCTGAGTAAGGGAGACTTGAGACATACCTTGTCAGTTTGATTTAATCTTCTTCTTCTTCTTCTTCTTCAAAAAAAAAAAAAAAAAAGCATGTTTAGACTTAGTGTGTTTTTTAGTTACTTTCAATACTATAATGAGATATGAATTGCATAAGTCTAAAACAGATTTATTAGTGAGAAGATTTTCATGAGAATTGAGCTTGATATCAACCTTTTTATGAGCCAATGTTAATATGATATGTTGATTGAGAAAGAAGCATGTTTAGACTTAATCTGACTTGTATAATCATCCTTGTGAGTTTTTGAGCCTATAATGATTGATGCATTATACAAATCAATCTAATTTCTTTCTTGAATGCTCTTATGATTACATGATTCTCTAGAACTTGCTTTAAACCGTTTGATACTATATTGATACATGTGACAACATGAATATGATAGAGGCATTAGGATTATAACCAGAGCCAAACAGCCATCCCTTATTAATGTTCTAAGAGAACATCCCCACTAGTGAACCAATTTGAGCCTACATTAAATATGCTGTTTTATTGGTAACCACAACTTACACCTAGCCTAAATATACTTATATCCTTACCCTTGTTCTAAAGATGGATTTTTTGAGACATATTAAAAAAAAAAAAATAAGGGATATTTTTAGTTGAAAATTTGGGTTAGAAACAAAAGATAAGTGTGGGGGAAGAAAAGAAAAGAAAAAGTCAAGAGAAAAAGAAAGGGATCATTGTCAAATACATTCCCATATTAAAAAAAAAAAAAAAGAATCTTCTCTTGAACTTCTAGAAAAAGATGTTACAAAGTTGGTTAGAATGATGCAAAGGCTCAACATGAATATTTAGCCTATGTTATTATGTGCTTTATAAGAGTTTTGAGAAGTTTTATTTGTATGATCTTATTATGTCTCTAAAATCTATGAACTCTTTGGAACCTTTGTGATATCTTTATCCTTTTGTTCTTTAACCACATTATAACCCTTTGGCCCCATTACAACCTTGAATAAAGACCTCTTGATTTATGAAGTTGTATGATCTAAATAGTGGAGAATAGGTGGACAAGCAAGCATATGGTAGAAGTGTTTTCATGAGATTGATTGAGTGTAAACACTTTACCACTACTTTAAAGAGTGAAAATCAAGAGAGTATCCCATGTGAGAAGTTGAGATTAAGTTTGAATATGCACTATTTTGATTGAAATATGTTATGTTAATATTGGCTTAACTCATTTATTTACATTCAAGCAAGATTTTTTGTGAATTTCTTTAAGCTATTGATTAGTTTTTAAGACTTGTCCAATGATTATCTCTAATTTATATTGGAAGGATTAGTTATAATTATTATTTTTAGTTTTTCTTATGTCTTCAATGTTTGCGGGTATCGTCCTAGTAAACCCTCACGAGACTAAACTCGTCCACTAGGGACACCTAGGGGTTTAAAGGCTTGTGTCACATGCTAAGTGCCACCGTGATTTCCTACGAAAATGGATTAGATTAGATTTTCTTATTTTATTTTTATTGAGTCGTTGCTAGGGACTAGCAACAATCTAAGTGTGGGGGTGTGATAACTCGTATAATTATATAGTTTTTAGTTATGTTTTATTATTGTTTTGTGTCAAATACGAGTTATTATTGTTTAGTCTAATTGTGTTTATGATCTTTTATATTTTTATGTAATTTGGTGTTTTTCACAAGTTTCTTTGAGTGATTTCAGATTACTAGAATTAAGGGCAAATCCAGTTCAGTTCCAGTTCCGACACCGTTTACCATATCAGCTATATCTCGAGTTTCACTGAAGCAATAAGGCTGAAATTTGTAGCCGTGAAAAGCTAAGAGGCATATCTATCTTTTTTATGTTTTACACTTCTTGAAACGGAGTCGTTTTCCCTAGTGAAATCGACCATCAAGTTGGCTGATGTGCAATGACGTCTGTGCTGACCTGTTTTCGTATTTTGCTCATATCTTCTTATCCGCATCAGCAAATGAGCTGATTCCAACGGCTATGGATCCGTAACTGATAGGGGTATATTTTTCTAGAAGACAATTTTATCAGATCGAGCCTCCAACATTGACAAAATCGACCATCAAGCTGGCTGATCAGAATTGTCATACAATATGACGAAAATTGTTAGAAAAATGCACCCACCTATTATACCTACCTTTGAAATTTGTAAAGCTTGTCTCTTGTCATTTAGCCCTCCAAAATGTGTATAAATAGAGGGCCTTGGATGAGTATTGGGATACATTATACATTGGTAGGATATTAGCCATTGTAATAAAATTCTCTAAGTTTTCTTCTTTTTTCCTTTCTCTAGTTTTCTTTTTCTTTATTTACTTATGCTTCTTACATTTCTTTTCATTTTTAGTATGTGTTGCTAATCATATTGTTGAGGTGATGAGGTGAAGCTCTTGGTAAATGCTAAGGTTAGTCTCTTAAACATGAGCTAAAATGAATCATCATTTATAAACACTAGTATAGATAATATTTTCTTTTGGTTTAAAATCATACTTGCAAAGTAGAGATCTTGATTCATTATTGACAATGAAAATGGCACAGTAAATGCTTGGTTTCATAACCTTGATTTGTTGTAGACATATACCTTGGCATAAGGAATGCTTGGACTCTTTTTATGAGTTTTGAGGACACCAAATGAACATAATATCATATGCTATGGACGTTGGACAATTTGGACTGAATTGCTAAACCTTCCGATTGGAACCTCCCTTATGTGTGGATTTCAATTGTGTAATAAAACAAGATTAATCTTAGCATAACACCAAGAGTGGATTCTCTAACCTCAACATCCTTTCTTATTGTTTTTTTTTATATCTTGTTTAATTGCTTTTATGTTATTTTGTTTATTTTGTTCTCTAATATCTTGTTTACTTTCTTTGTTATTAATTCACTAATATCTTGTTTATTTTCTTTTTCATATATATTTATAAACTTATACTTACTAGTACGCTTCCCTGTGGTTCGACCTCGGACACCCGAGAATTTATTACTTGAACATAACTTGCACTTGGGTTTACAACTCTTAATTGAGTCACCATCAAGTTTTTGGCGCCGTTGCCGGGGAGGCAATACTAAGTATATAAGTTTATAAGTATATTTATTTTTATTGGCTGGTTATACCGCCTATATTTATTTTTATTGGCTGGTTATACCGCCTAATTTTCTATATATTTATATTTATATTGTATATTAACTTTGTTTTATTTTTATTGGCTGGTTATACCGCCTAATCTGTATATTAACTTTGTTTTATGCTTGTTTGGCGACGTGATTTTAGATCTCGTCGTTTAGTTAGATTTTATTGTGAAACTTTTTCAGGTAATCTTTCTAATACAACTCCTACCATGGCTGACAATGAAAGTGTTCATGCTGAAGATGAGAACAGACAAGTACGCACCATGCGTGGCTACTTGCAACCAACTCGAAGCTCATCACCCTCTTGTTTTTGGAGTCTTTGTGAAACCTCTACTCCTACTCCTACTCCACCTGTTAAAATGCATATAATATCTTAATGACCTATAAAAATACAAGTTCGTACAAAATTAATGAAATAGTAAAGATTATTACCTACTTGCAAGGGGGTATACAGCCGAAATATCCACGCGCGAAGCAAGAAATGGTAGCTGATACCAAGCCCATGATTGTAGAAGCACTAAACATCCACCTATGTCATGGCTTTTTGGAACTGTAGCCCGGCAAAGTTCTCTATACAAAACCGCCAAACACGCAGAACCCCAACTATAATTTGCCGCATGCTCTAAATCACGTAGTAATGGAAGATACATTAAATGTACCCAACTGATCGATCTGTCAGGCATCAGTAATCCTCCAATCAAACGTAAAATATATGCTCTAGCAGCATATTGTATCTGTTGTTCAGTTGCGTGTGATTTAAGATTTTGAAAGGATTTCAACCAATTTAGTCTCACCGTTGAGCCAGATACATACTCATCTGGAGGTACCGAGCCCAATAGATTTTGACACACTTCATTCCAATATAGCAAGCTTCCGCCTGTAACTGCATCGCCATGGACCGAAAGTCCAAGTTGAAGCGCAACATCTTCTAGAGTTACTGTGCATTCACCAAATGGAAAATGAAAAGTGTGCGTCTCGGGTCTCCATCGTTCGATCAACTCACTGATTAAGTCGGGTTGTATCAAAAATCATCAAATTTGAGTTGCGTGATAAAATCCGGCTCTTCTTAAGTGGTCGATAATAGATGGATGCGGGTCCTCCAATGTAAATTTCCTCGAACGTAACACGCGACGAGTTTCCTGTTATAATAATAAAATTTAATATATTATAAAACTATAACAATTAAAAATTAAAAAAAAATCTAAAACTATAAAATAACAAAACAATAATAATATAAAATTTAATTTTTTTATATAATTATTAAATAATTAAATTAAATAATAAATAAATAACTATAAAATGAAAAAACAATAATAATTATAAAACAATAATAATATAATATAAAAATTAAAATTAAAATTATATAAAACTATAAAATGAAAAAACAATGATAATTAAACAATTATAAAACTATAATAATAAGAAATAATATAATATAAAAATTATGATTATGTAAAACTATAAAATGAAAAAACAGTAATAATTACAAAATTATTATTGTATATAATAATAAAAAAACATTATAATATAAAAATTAAAATTATATAAAACTATAAAATGAAAAAAAAATAATTAACAAATTAAATAACTATAATAATAAAAAATTAAACAATATAAAAAATAAATAATTATAAAACTATGAAATGAAAAAACAATACTAATTAATAAATGATAAAACTATAATAAGCACTATAACATTAAAAATATAAAAATTATAAAACAATAAAACTACAAATTTACAAAATTATAATAATTAAAAAATAACTAAAAATTGATAATTTAATACAAATAATATTACAACAATTTACTTACCTCTTTAAATATAATCTCTGATATGTGATTTTCTTGCAACCTCAATAGTGATGATGAAGCTATTTTTAAATATTGTTGTAGAAAGAAAATATTATTGTAGAAAAAACAATTGTTGTAGAAAAAAAATTTGTTGGTAGAAAGAAATTTGATTGTAGAAAGAAGAAAGAAAATATAAATAAGTTGTAGAAAATGAAGGGGTATTTATAGAAGAGTGGTGTGTGTCTGGGGGGGGCGGGATGGGATTTGAAGGTAGCGGTCACTTACCCGTTGCCTTCAAAAAAATTTGAATTTTTTTTTTACTTTTTTGTTTTTAAATTTTTTATACTAAAAATCAACTAAAAAAATTTTAAAAAAATCTTTCATAAATTTTAAATAAAAAAATATACCGTTGGACTTTTATTTATTTATTTTTTTTTAAATTTTAAAATTTTAAAATTTAATTTAGAATTTTTAAAATTAAAATACAAAATTTAAAAATAAATTTACAATTTTTTTTTTTTAATTTAAGTAAAATATATATATATATATATCAAGGGAAATCGCCACCCCCCATGGCCATTTCCCTTGATATATTTTGCAATTTTTGCAAAAATTACCAAGGGAAATCGCCACCCCCCATGGCCATTTCTCTTGGTGTTTTTTTGCAAAAATTGCAATTTTTACACTGGAAAATCGCCATGGGGGATGGTGATTTCCCAGCTAAAAAAAAAAGAGCGGATTTTGAGAATTAATCTGAAAAGAACGGTATTTTGGTATATAATTTTTTTTTGCCTATATTTGGATAGTTGAATTTTGTATATATATAGATCATAAATTTTGTAAAAAAAAAAACTCATAATATTCTACCTATATTCTGACAGACAGACAGCAAAGCAAAGCTTCTTTATTGTCCAGTGCTCAACATAAATTAACAATTACTTTACCATTTTTTTTTATGATTTATGTGTCAAAATATAAAATTTTCTTTTAATGATATGATGTGTATAGTCTATGTTACTCGATTTTTTTATTTTTTTATTTAAATATTTATATTAAATATTTGTATTTAATACGTATTCAGATATAAATATAAGATATAATTTTTTAAATAAATTTTAAAAAAAATAAATATACTTATATCGAAGATATACTGATATCTAAATTAATCTTAAATCCAAATAACAAAGCTTATAATATAACAAAACATAATCAAATACAATCATTGACCAAACAACCCACTTAAGGTGCAATCATTTCCATACAATTTCTACCACTAAATCATATCAATAACCTTTCTTTTCTTTTCTTTTCTTTTTGGATTTGATCCAATAATGAAATTTGTTTTCTTGTGGAAATTTTAGGCTTTTTTATAATAATATTGCTAAATTTTTTTATTTTTTAAATTATCGATATTTTATTTTTATTTATCAAAATGTGTCAGTTTCAGAAATATTAGGAAATAGCAATGGCCGATGGTGATTTTTCTTCACATTTTTGTAATTGTTTTCCGAATAGACGGCTTCCATACTTCAAATAATTTTTTTATAAAAAATTTAATATATTTTTTTCATATAATTTATAATTTTTTTTAATTATATATAAAATTATTTTTTTTAATTATATATAAAAAATAAATTATATAACTTGTAATGATAAAATAAAAAAACTTGTATAACATGGAATGCGAAACATGTTAATATTATAAGTGCACAAAACATGTAATGATATTATTTTTGATGCGAACTCTCCCCTGACGTACCAGATTGATAAGGACATTTTCGACGGCTATGACCTTCATTCCTGCATAATCCACGACCTTTCTCTCTGAGGTCCATTTCATTACGAATACGACTTGATTTTGGTCGACCATGTGGATCTCTCCGCATTTTTGGATTGGGATACACTTCTCGACCATTATATTGAGGCCAATAACATTCATTTCCAACTTGTTCAAACTTATGTCTATAAACATTGAATATAATGTCCAGTCTATAGAAATTGTCCACATATTGCATGCAATCTACATGGATATGTGCACAAGCAGCAACTACATGTGAACAAGGGAACCTTTGTGCTTGAAACTTTCCATAGTCACACCAAATCTCACTAAGCTTTACTTTGTACTTCATTGTAGGAACTCCCTCCTGTGGGTCAAGTAACTCCTCAATCAGAAAAGATTGATTTGCTCGCGTAAAATCACAAACAATGTGGGAGTTAGCTTTCCTGCGATTTTCTTGCATAGCCTATGTGACTGTTTCAAATGTGTGCCCTATCTCCATCATTGCCAGTTGCTTGTTCCCTATCTTAACAAAAAGTTCAGCCAACCTATAATATGTTGCCTGCACCAAAGTAGTAATGAGAAGATTACGCGTCCCCTTCAACACTGAATTGATAGATTCAGCTAGGTTGGTTGTCATATGCCCATAACGTCTTCCTTCGTCATATGATTGGGCCCATTTCTCCTTGGAGATCCTATCAAGCCAATTAGCCGCCTCTGCGTTTTTTTCATGAAGATTCTCATAGTATCAATGAAAATGGGGTCGCCTTAACTTGTATCCTGATAAAATTAAAAAAAAAAGACTTGTGAGTTTGATTATTATTTTATATATTAAAGGAAATATAAGAGATAAAATAACTATGATTCGATTTCATACCCATGTTAACAATTTGTCGACGCAAATCCTTATTGTTTAACCTCTTCCTGGAGTTAGTTGCAATGTGTCGAATGCAGTACACAGAATATGCATGTGGAGGATTCCATCCACTACCATGGCGTCTAATCGCAGCTTTGATGGATTCATGTCGATCAGACATCAAGCATATGCTAGGTCGTGTTGTCACATGTCGACGCAAATTAGTGAGAAAGAAGGACCAAGCCTCCGTTGTCTCACCCTCCACAATGGCAAAGGCAATTGGTAGTATGTTTCAGTTGCCATCTTGTGCAATAGCTAACAACAATGTTCCTTTGTATTTTCCATATAAGAAAGTACCCTTTTTTTTTTAACAATAGGTTTACAATACGGAAACCCTTCAATGCACGACTTGAATGTCCAAAAGAGTCGATGGAATATACGCTTACCCTCGACCAGTCGAGCAGCGTTATATGCAGGTACCATTTGCAATTCCACAATTGTACTAGGAACAAAATGTTGCATTACACCCAACCATTTAGGCAGATCATTGTATGATCTATCCCAATCGTCAAACACTCGAACTATTGCCTTTGGCTTTGCTTTCCACGCTTTCTTATGAAAGGTTACGTATCCATACTGGATTCGTATCTCAGTGATCAAAATTGAAACGATAATTGTCGCAACCTAAAAAAATAACGACGAGTCTCATCGCAAGACTTTATTATTCGTTAAGCGTGACATTTAAAGAAAAAACCGAGGAAAAGTCGACTTAATTCCTCTAGAAATGAAGGTTTTGAAAATGACCTTAAAAAAGACATGGAGTCGCCACCAATCTTTTTTAGCTAGGTGTGATCGGCCACCTATTAAAACCGGTTTTATAAAATATTTTAAAAATTAATTAAAACATTTTAAAAACCAATTTCAAGTCTGCGTTTTAAACCAGAGAAATCAAAGAAGCGGGTTCGGGAGTCGGTTACGTGCGGGGAAGGATTAGCACCCCCACAACGCCCGTATAAATCGGTACCTTATTAATCGTGTGTTATCTCAAGTCTCGGTAAAAGTTGGTTTTAAATTTAGTATTTCAAATTAATTCCCAATTTAAAGAAAAATAATTCCATTTTTTATTGAAAATGATCCGGAATTTATAAATTCAAAATTTTCCTATATTCCCCAACAAACGTGGCAAAATATAGAAATTTTTATTAGTTTTGGAAAACTTTCCGAATCATTCTCTTTCTTTTTGAAAGAAAGATATTCCTTTATTAATAATAATTGATGATATTCCCTCCAGCAAACCCGGTAGAGAACTCATGAATTATTTTAACTCGGGAATATCTTTATTTTTATTGAAAACCATTATCTTTTTTGAAAACATTTAAAAGAAATGAATATGTATAGGCATGACATAAATAAAATGACATAGCAAAATCTAAATAATATAATGCAACCTAAATGTCATGACACATAGAAATTATTATGGCAAGAATCACATATTATATAAAATGCATGAATATAAAAATGCAATGCATGAAATGTATTTTTTCCTTTAATTAAGGAAATCCGTATATCTAAAAAGATATCCAGCTACCTTAGGAAAATATGTCAAATTAAATATTCTAAAACCAAAATACTTTGTGATTGTTTGAAAACAATTTTGAAAAGCTTGAATTAAAAATAAAAACTGGGCTAAAATTTTTAAAATGACTCTAATTTCCTAAGTTTAAAAAAAATCCGGACTTGGCTACCCTTAACCCGGGACTTGAAAAACCATTTTTAGAGTTTAAAATGGCTTAGAAATTACCCTAAGTCAGTAGCTAACCCTCCTAATCAGCCCACTCTAAGTAAATTAACCAAAACAGAAAATTGGTTTTTCTTTAAATTCAATTCTGACTCCACTGTCCAGTTTTAATCCACGATTTTTTTCCCTATTTTTAAAAATTCCAAAAATTCTGCAAAACTTATTGGAGACTCAGGACATGTAAAAATACATGGGAAAAAATCGACTTAATTTTCTGATCAAAGATGAATTCCCAGAAAAACCAGATATGTACGAGTTTTTGGAGGAGAAAAAACTGCTTTGTTTTTCTTTAAAATCAATTCTGACTCCACTGTCCAGTTTTAATCCACGATTTTTTTATCCTATTTTTAAAAATTCCAAAAATTCTGAAAAATTTATTGGAGACTCAGGACATGTAAAAATACACGAGAAAAAATCGGCTTAATTTTTTGATCAAAGATGAATTCCCAGAAAAACCAGAGATGTACGAGTTTTTGGAGGAGAAAAAACTGCTTTGTTTTTCTTTAAAATCAATTCTGACTCCACTGTCCAGTTTTAATCCACGATTTTTTATCCTATTTTTAAAAATTCCAAAAATTCTGAAAAATTTATTGGAGACTCAGGACATGTAAAACTACACGAGAAAAAATCGGCTTAATTTTTTGATCAAAGATGAATTCCCAGAAAAACCAGAGATGTACGAGTTTTTGGAGGAGAAAAAACTGCTTTGTTTTTCTTTAAATTCAATCCTGACTCCACTGTCCAGTTTTAATCCACTATTTTTTACCCTATTTTTAAAAATTCCAAAAATTCTAAAACAATTATTGGAGACTCAGGACATGTAAAAATACACGGAAAAAAATCGACTTAATTTTCTGATCAAAGATGAATTCCCAGAAAAATCGGAGATGTACGAGTTTTGGGTGGAAAAAAAAAACTGCTTTGCCAACACATTTTTTTTGTCTTTGATAAAATCATTTAAAAATAAAAATAAAAATATTTGAAACTCATAAAATGACTTGAAAGCAGTAGCTAGGACTTTTTGAAAGTTAGATAAAAATTGGCTAAGTAAAAAAAATCACAAAGGTAGAATAATCAATTTGACAAACTTAATTTTCCACAAGTGTGCTCAAGAGAGCATGACTTTGAACCATTAATTGGCTCAAGTCATTATTCAAGTGGCATGAACATGAAATGCATGAAGCAATGCAGCAAACATAATGCATGAAATGCATGGATCTAAACCTAAATGTAAGGAAAATGCATGACACAAATAATATGGCCTAGATCTAACATGAACTTGCATGACATTTAATGTAACCTAAACCTAAGACATGCATGGCATTTTCACAAACACAAGGCATGCTTAATTCAAAAATCCAACCAAATATCATGCAAATGCAAAAACCTAACAACTAGCATGACAAAAATACAACACACAATGCAAAACACATGGAGTAGCCAAATGGCCCCAAGCTTCAACAAGCATGGCATTTTCACAAACACTTGGTATGCTAGCATGAAAAACTAAGTCATAACACAAAAATCACACAAGCATTTTCACAAACACCTAATATACCAAATCTAAAACATGCTTACTAAGATATAAAACAAGAATCATGCAAAGAATCACACAAGTATTTTCACAAACACTTGATATGCTAACTCTAAAACATGCTCAAATTTAAACAACATGAAAACATAAAATTAAAAATGTAAAAACATGATATCTAAGACATAAATGGCAACAAACAAAGCAACCAAATTAAATATAACTTAAGAACATGAAATAACATAATATTTAAAACATCAAAAATAAAGAAAATAGCATAAACAATATGGTAAAATGAATCAAAAATAACAACTTAAAATAAATAATGTAGGCCATTTGGCCATGGTGAGTTTATTGTAAAAACAAAATGTAAGAAAAATATACTTAAGAAAGGAAATGAAGGAAGAACAAGAAACATTATTTTAAAATGAAAACTCACCAAGTAGCTTTTGAACGGATTAAGCTATAAACCCTCAGAGTAGCTTTTGAACGGATTAAGCTACAAACCCTCTCACAAGTAGCTTTTGAACGGATTAAGCTATAAACCCTCAGAGTAGCTTTTGAACGGATTAAGCTACAAACCCTCTCACAAGTAGCTTTTGAACGGATTAAGCTATAAACCCTCAGAGTAGCATTTGAACGGATTAAGCTACAAACCCTCAAAGTAGCTTTTGAACGGATTAAGCTACAAACCCTCAAAGTAGCTTTTGAACGGATTAAGCTACAAACCCTCTCAACAAAAACACTATGACTCACCACCCGGATAATCCTAATACAAGTGTATAGACTATCTCACAAGGGGTAGTGGGTGATCTCAACCAAAGGCCAAGACTCCTTATTTATAAGGTGAGCACCTCCTTGGCTTGACATTACAAAGGGATGTGGGATTGGGACTTAGGCTCAAAAATGAAAATCTCTAACTTAACTCTTGATTTTTAATCACTTGATTGAAAAAATCCTAAGCTTCCTCCTTCCTTTGGGCTTAGGCAGGCCAGCACTTCTCTTTTCCAGCCCAGCTCTGATTTTTGAAAGGCCCAAAGAAGCCCTTTTCGGTTGCTTGGGTGAAACGACCATTTTGCCCCCCGGATGCAAAATAAATATCAAACGGGCTCCAAATTCAATTTTTCTTTTTTTAATACTTCCAAAATAATAAAATATTGAGTTCTGGAAGTTTTCAAAATTATCCGAGTCCGTTTGCTATTTATTTGGATTTTTTCTTCCTAAAATGTCCTTTTATGCCCTTACTTTTTACCATTTTTTAAACGAGCTCCAAATCAAGATTTTTCTTCACCAATCTCTTCAAAATAATTAAAAAGTGTGATCTGGAAGTTTTCATAATTTTTGGAGCTCATTTGGTATTTTTTCGGGATTTATCGGCTTGAATTACTGCATAGGAGGCTCGGGATTTAGCCATTTTGCAAACGAACTCGGAATCAAGATTTTCTTTCGCCAATCTCTTCCAAATAATTTCAAAATGAGATCTGCAAAATTTCAAAAGATTTGGAGCCCATTTGCTATTTTTCCGGGATTTATCTTTTTGAATTATTGCATAAGAAGCCCGGGATTTGGCCATTTTGCAACCGAACTCGGAATCAAGATTTTCTTTCGCCAATCTCTTCCAAACAATTTAAAAATGAGATTGACAAATTTTTCAGAATTTTCGGAGTCCATTTGCTATTTTTCCCAAATTTTTCCAATTTTGCCCCTTTAACATCTAAAACCCGGTTTTGCTCAAAACAAGTCCGATTTTCAGATTTTCTTCAATCTGAGCCTTGGGCCATCCTTTTTAATCATTCCTCATCCATTGGGGGCTTTGGTCTTACCAAGTCGGGCCATTTCTGTGATTCTTCCCGATTTCACCGAAATCTACTAAAAACCCTAATTCTCGGTTTTCTCCCGTATTGACTTTTCTTTCGGTTTTTCTTGCAAGTGACTTCTCCATTACCCGTAGTCAGTGCTTATCTTTCATTTGGAACCTTCAATTTCGACCAGTTTGATCATTTAAGCACTTTTCCCCAAATTTCTCGGATTAGGGTTTCTTTTCTACTGAACCTCCAAATCCCAACTTCCGAACTCCATATCTTTCAATGTAGACCTCGGATTATCAAAATTCTTTCTCCATTTTTCAATTGAACTTAAAATCTTGATTTTGAAAGTGGGTTGACTTTTTCAGTAGTTGACTTTCTGGAGTTGACTTATTCGGGGTTGACTTTTTCGGGGTTGACTTTTTTTTCAAGTTTGACTTTTTGTGCTCGCCCTTTTAAACTAAGTCTCGGAGTCTCACCTGCAGGATGAAAACAGTCTTTTTATACTTGGAAACATCAATATGGGAAGAAAACATACCTGTTTAGTGGTCCGGACAAAATTAGGTGTCTACAGTTGCCCCTCTTTGGCTATTGCTGAGAATCAGGAATCAGGCAAAGATAAACCAACACTAATTTTGTACGGTCAGTGAAATCACATGTGAAGGAAAGGAAAGGGGTTTTCTTTTTCTTTTTCATTTTTCATTTTCTATTTTTTCATTTTCTTTTTCATTTTTCCTTTTTTCTTTTTTTCAAATTTTTTCATCATTTTTTTTTATTTTTTTAATTTATTTTTAAAAAAAAAAAAAACAGTAAATTGAAGATTTGTCTTTAAATTGAATTCCCTACCTAATCAAGGCTCGATTCGTCTTAAGGAAACGAATTCGATTTGCAAGAAAGGAAATGACCTCGATGATGGTCTCGGGGCCTTAACCTGTCTTGTTCTCAGCTGTGTTTGAAATTCTGGATATCTCCTCTAGAAGCTTCGGCTATCACCACCAAAGTGTTGCTCATCATTTTTTTTTTTAATGTAAAAATTCTGGGTATCACCTCCAGAAGCTTCAGCAATCACCACCGAAGACTTTCTATCTTTTCAAAGGATTTTAAAACTCTGGATATCTCCACCAGAGGCTTCAGCTATCACCACCGAAGTCTTGCTCATTTTTAAAACTGTAAAATTCTGGGTATCATCTCCAGAAGCTTCAGCTATCACCTCCGAAGACTTTCTACCTTTTCAAAGGACTTTAAAAAAAAACTCTGGATATCTCCACCAGAGGCTTCAGCTATCACCACCGAAGACTTGTTCATAAATAAAAAAAGTACCTCGACGATGATTTCGGGGCTCGACTCGCCTTAAGGAAACGAAATCGATTATACCTGAAAGCTTTAAGAGATGATGCAAATGCTTCATGATGCAAATGCAAATGTCTTTTGTTGATGCAAACGCTTCTTGATGTAGATGCAAATGACTTAGATTGGTGCAAATGTCTTTGATGCAAATGTAAATGACTTGATTTGATGCAAACTTTCTTGATGCAGATTTAACTAACTTAGATTGATGCAAATGCTTCTTGATGTAGATGCACATGTTGAAAAAAATTCTGGATAACTCCTTCAAAAGAAGATTTCTCATTTTTCAAAATTATAAAACCCTGGATATCTCCACCAGAGGCTTCAGCTATCACCACCGAAGACTTCTTCATTTTTAAAACTGTAAAATTCTGGACATCCCCACCAGAAGCTTTGGCTATCACCACCAAAGACTTGCTCAATATAAAATTCTAGATAACTCATCTAGAAGAAGATTTCTCATGTTTCAAAATTATAAAACCCTGGATATCTCCACCAGAGGCTTCAGCTATCACCACCGAAGACTTATTCACTTTTAAAACTGCAAAATTCTGGATATCACCACCAGAAGCTTTGGCTATCACCACCAAAGACTTGGTCATTGTAAAATTCTGGGTAACTCCTTCAGAATAAAATTTCTCATTTTTCAAAATTATAAAACCCTGGATATCTCCACCAGAGGCTTCAGCTATCACCACCGAAGACTTGTTCACTTTTAAAACTGTAAAATTCTGGATATCCCCACCAGAAGCTTTGGCTATCACCACCAAAGACTTGCTCATTGTAAAATTCTGGGTAACTCCTTCAGAATAAAATTTCTCATTTTTCAAAATTATAAAACCCTGGATATCTCCACCAGAGGCTTCAGCTATCACCACTGAAGACTTGTTCACTTTTAAAACTGCAAAATTCTGGATATCACCACCAGAAGCTTTGGCTATCACCACCAAATACTTGCTCATTGTAAAATTCTAGGTAACTCCTTCAGAATAAAATTTCTCATGTTTTCAAAATTATAAAACCCTGGATATCTCCACCAAAGGCTTCAGCTATCACCACCGAAGACTTGTTCACTTTTAAAACTGCAAAATTCTGGATACCACCACCGAAGACTTGCTCATTGTAAAATTCTGGATATCCCCACCAGAAGAAAATTTCTCATTTTTCAAAATTATAAAACTCTGGATATCTCCACCAGAGGCTTCAGCTATCACCACCGAAGACTTGTTCACTTTTTAAAAACTGTAAAATTCTGGATATCCCCACCAGAAGCTTTGAGAAATGATGCAGATGCACATGTCTTTTAACAAGGTGCTCATGCTTCATGGTGCAAATGTAAAATATTTCTTAGTGCAAATGCAAATGGCCTGGATTGATGCCCATGTTTCATGATGCAGATGCCCCTATTAATTGTGTTCATGTAACTGGTTTATGAATGGTGTAACTACAATTACCACACAATAATGAAAATGCAATGATTCTAGAAATGATGCAATTGCTTGAGATGACACAAATGCGAATTCCATGAAAAATGTAAATGTAAAGGTAAAATGTAGATGCTTATGGAATAATGCCAATGCAAATACCCATGAATGATGCAAATGCTTGCCGACACTGTGCAGATGCAAAAGCTCGATAAAGAGATGAGTGCTCATGAGTGATGCAAATGCCCCCGGTTGTTTTTCTAGACTTTGGCTTAGCCTCTCAAATTCATTTTTCCTCTTCAAATCAGAGTATATCTTCAATTCATTTTGGCTATTCTCTTTGCCCCAACAGTTTTCAAACTTCATCAACAGAGATCTGAACTGGGTTCGATATCTTCTTCTCATATCTGGAAGTCAGGACCTATCCTGGCAGTTCTATATCTTTGGGTTAGAAAAATCCTTGTCTCATGTCAACATCAAAAATGGGTATTTCAAAAATATTTTTATTTTCCCTTTTTGAAAAATAATTTTGCTTATTTAAGGAAAACTTCTAAGCCAAAAATTTTAACTCCACAGTGTATGATGTACAAATCTTTTGATGACTGATGATCACTGTTAGAAAATTCTCTAAGTATTAATCTGGGTTTTTTCAACTGGGATTGGCAAGGCTTGGTATAACAAGATTCTGGCTTTTCCAGGAAAACTTCACAACAAAAATGTATGTCCTTTCTAGGCTCACAAATGGAACAGGTTTTATAAATCATGAATTCATTGAGAACCAAGCAAATTCAACATTCTTTTAGTTTCCATATCAAGGCTTTTTGACAAGCGTCAAGATTGGCTGGGATGTTTAAATCGGAAAGTTTGATCTTGGAGGAAAAAAGTTTCAGTTTTTTGAAGACAATCCTCCGAATGAGAGCTGACAATTTGGGGGGTTCAGGAATTCCTAGATGTTCCTCGATGACCACCTTTTTTTAAGATGACCTTCTTTTTTTTTTTGGGTATCGGCACAGATGGCATCGAAAATTTCCAAATTTACTCTAGACCGCCCGTTTTTGGGTTTTCTCCCTAGAGTCCCATTCTTTCCATTTTTTTTTCATTTTTACCATATACTTGAGAATTCTAAATTCTTCCTTAGTGAAATGATAATTCGATGAAATGGGATAAAATCTGAGGAAAAACCTTTCAAATTAAATATTCATGCTTGATCAAAATGGACTTTCAAAGCACGTAACGTAGGCCATGGCTTAGGGTTCAGAAAGAAAGGATAAATAGGCCCAAAATATGTGTTTGAGGGTAATCAGATCAAGGATCTATTTTTTTGAGGAGGATTCTCTTTGAAGCATTTGTTCCTTCTTGGACATTTCTTTCCTTTTGACTTTGCTTTTTTTTCTTCTTTGCTTTTGGCTTTCAATTTGCCATATCTTTCACACTTTTTTCCTTTTTTCATTTTGCCCCCCTTCTTTTTCAACGGAGTGAGCCCGTCTTTATTCGGGGCTCCATTTGCTTTGCATCTGTCTTTGAGCTAGGACACATTTCTCAATGATCTTTAAAAAAATCTTTCCTTGCATTTGCCCCCTAGTGTAGAGGGTGATCCTTGATCAAGGTTCAAACAAGAAAGAATTATTTTGGCTCAAAAAGGGTGACTATGGATGATTTCTTTTTTGTGTGAAGGGATATGAAAGATGGCCATTCCTCATGTCAAGCACGAATATTCACTTTGAAAAGCAATCCCCAGGGGAAATAGATATTCAGAATTTCATTTTGCACTTTGGAATCATCCGAATTCTCATATGCATGATATCACAAATTTTTTCATTTTTCATTTTTCATCGCATGCCCCAAAGATTCATGCGTTTAATCCATCCTTATTCACCATGTATCCATCATTTCCACATATGATGCCCCAATTTGATTAACCTTGAGAATTTGTATCAACGAGGAACATAGCAAGTCTAGGTCTATTTTGAAAAGGTTGAGTTTCCAATCTGAGTTCTTTGAAGAGACAAGGAAAATATGACCCAAAAACGGGTTTTCTCTGGGACAAGGGATAATCTAGTTTAATCATTGTGCCCCAAGATGTCAATCATGATGTTTGGGCAATTAGTGTTTTGTGGTTATTGGGAAAGGTCATGAATGGTTTTAGCACAATCTTGACACACACCAAATTATCAAAATCTAGACTCTTGAAAGAATGTCTCATTTGTTTGAATTTCAAGGAATTCGAAAAATTTCAAAAAGTTCATTCCTTTGTTTATAGCCTAGACTAGGATTTACATCCTTGCTTATTCTGCAATGACAATACTTCTATGAAGTCAAATCATTCATATCCCTTGAAGCATTAGGTCTTTCAAGTGCTCTTGATTTAAGAGATTTAGGCTTAGGAAAACCTAAAGAGAATGGAGAAGGTATTGGGTTATTTGTAACACTGATCATCAATCCTCTTGAGACTATCCATCACTAAAAATTCCTTAATGCTTGTTTTTGCAAATTCAAGTTATTGTTGAAACACAACAAACACAAAGCATTTAAAATTCAAAA
The DNA here is from genome assembly GCA_030761205.1 of Fremontodendron californicum. Taxonomy (NCBI): domain Eukaryota; kingdom Viridiplantae; phylum Streptophyta; class Magnoliopsida; order Malvales; family Malvaceae; genus Fremontodendron; species Fremontodendron californicum. Next base: position 31,173,053 of record JAULJL010000005.1, read on the forward strand.
TTTATTTAATTCATGTAGATGTTAACATGAGACAAGTGCTTTCATCATCACAGTGTATAGAACTACATGTGTCAAAAACCTAATATGATCATGCACAATGTTTCTTATGACACTTGGCTTCCCCATCTTCAAAACTTATCGAACCAGCCTTGATGAGATCTCTGACCTTGTACTTCAAAGCGGGGCAGTTCTCTGTTGAGTGACCTTGATTGCCAGAATGGTACCCACAACACTCATTAGCATCATACCAGCTCGGATAAGGGGGCTTCAGAGGCGCTATTTGCATGGGTGTCACAAGGTGATTCTGGATGAGTTGAGGTAGTAGCTCACTGTATGTCACAGGAATCGGGTCAACCTGATTTATTTTTTGCTTTTTATGCCCCCTTCGATTATTCCCGAGGATGTTCGATTGATAGACAGATGCAAATTCTGGTGTAGTTGCAGTCATTGGTTGGTAGGGATAAAAACCTTGAGAGACATTGTTCAGGGTAGAGTTAAATGGCTGATACGAGGAGAATTGGGGAGATGGGGCAAAGTCTTCCACGACTTGGGTATCTTCCTTTTTATTTTCAGATGCCCTGTTCTTGGTATTGGATGTTCTTTCTCCTTCAATTTTCCCATCCTTGATAGCATTCTCAATCATCTCCCCTGAAATTACCATGTCCGAAAAATTCTTCATGGTGTTGCCGACAAGTCTATCGTAGTATGGGGCCTGTAGTGTATTCACAAAAAGGACAGTGGTTTCCTTCTGAGTTAAAGGCGGTTGTACTTGGACGGCCAGGCTCATCCACCGTTGCGCATATTCTTTGAAGCTCTCAGTAGCTCTTTTCTTCATATTTTGCAATGTGAGACTGTCAGGCGCCATGTCGGTCATATGCTTGTACTGGTTTAGAAAAGCCCTAGCCAAATCATTCCAAGAGCGTATCTGGTCCTTGCTCAACTGACTATACCACCTAATTGCGGACCCGCTGAGGCTATCCTGAAAACAGTGAATCAAAAGCTTATCATTACCTATATGACTTGTCATCTTCCGGCAGAACATAGTGATGTGGACTGATGGATCGATCGTCCCGTCATATTTCACAAAGTCAGGGATCTTGAACTTAGGAGGAATGACTAAATCGAGGACCAAGCATCGTTCTTTCGCCTCCACACTCCCGAATACATCTGTTCTTTCTATTGCCCGGAGCCTTTCATCTAACAACTGATATTTCCCTTGGGAATCTGCCAACTCAACCTCATTTACTGCAACCCTTTTCAACTTTGCCTGTTCAGCTAGATCATCTGAGTTTAGGATATTGACGAGGTTAACAGTGTTCTGGGCATCACTTATTATGACCTCATCCTGGCCCTTTTGTGCCTCTAACCCTTCTCTGGCAATAACGTTTTCGGTGTATCCTTTTCCTTTGATTACGACAGACATCAGCTCCATCAATTTAGTCATCTGAGCTTTAGATTCTGCTTGAGACTTTGCTAGCTGTTCTCGTTCCCTTTCCATTTTTTCCAGTCGGGCAACATGTTCATCCTCCATAGCACTAGCCTGTATTAAAAGTGTACTCAGTACTTCTTCTGATTTGAAATGGAAATTCTTTCAAAGACTCCTAAAGCCAAGCCAACTTCTATTCTATTTTCCCCAAAATGTATGTCATGATGAATGAGCCATGAATGCAATTTGATGCATGTGAATCCTAAACAATATGATGTATGGACATGTATAATGGAAACATGCTGACCATATATGTAATAAATGCAATCACAATGCCAACATGTTGCAAACAAAGAATAAACAAATCAACACATGGATATATGCAATGACTGATCATGTGCATTTCAGCATATTTCCCAATGAATGTTCATATGTTCTATGAATGCAACATGGTGTCAATTATGATACATGCAAACAATGAATGATTGATACAGAGTATATACAAAGAAAATCATACTAACCATGTGTGTCATGAATGTGACCTAATGCTAATCATGATGTATGTAATAAGCAAATTAATGCATAGATATATACAGAAAAATCATGCTGATTACGAATGCATTAATGCAACCTGACAAATAATTGATGGGATGCAAAATGCAAAAGGGGAGATATCACGGAGGAAATAAGAATCGGAGGAACTTAATCATCAACCTCTCATTAATTTGAAACATAATCAATTCATTCCCACATCAACATTCACAATGGTATAAACCATGTTTTACAAAATTTGAACAGTGGTTAAGACTATCCTTACAAGCACTTTATTCTTCCTAACATCCTAAGGCTATAAGAGCCGGCTACTGAAAAAGTGAAATCCTATTACATCATATAAGACCGAAGTCTTTCCACCTCAATGATGTAAATCTCCCAATCCTAATGACGTTTTCCCAGTCCTCTATCAATCAGTGTCGTGGGATCCAACCACTTGGCATTTATAAGAGTTTGCACTTTCTTTTTGAATGCCATACAGTCTTCAATGTTATGGCCAACAATTCCACAATGATAATCACATTTTGCATTTGGATTATACCACCTTGGATATGGTGGTAACAGGGGTTTCAATGGGACACAGGCAACCATGTGATTTTGGATCAGTATAGGGAGGAGCTCTTGGTAGATGATTGGAATGGGATCAAAAGGCATTTGGGTCTTATCCTGGGGTCGTTTCTTAGTTACACATGGCCTAGGAGTTGGGGCACTTGGTGGTGGCACTAAGGTCCGAACCGGAGTGTTTACATGGAGATGTGGCGGAACAGCATGGTGAGGGTATGGATTCGGATACGGGGCCTTTGGAGGTTGTACATAGCTCGAGGTTCCAATCCCAGATGCTGGATAAGGTGGTTGATGAGGGAAATAGTATGAACTGGTAGTTGTTGGTGATGGAGTGGGATTCAGGAATCCCGTAGTGGTCATCCCAATGGACGATTGGACCATGGTAGGGTGGGGATACTGGCTTGGACCTCGAACAGTTTGCAGGTATGGTACAGGATCCAAGGTTTCTATCTTTGGTATCAGGCTCTCAGGTTTAATCATTTTCACGATTTTGTCCATAATTTCATCAGGATTGCAACCTTTGTGGCATTGACAAGCGCAGGATCCAGCAAGGATTATGTGTTCTGGGCCTAATGGTTTTGGTTGATCCGAAGATGATGCGAAGCCCTGAGAAAGTTCAACTTTACTGTTACCCATATCCTCAACCATTTTCAGCAATTTGGCAAGTTGTTCCTTCACCTTTCGGATTTCATGTCCATATTCCTATTGATTGCGTTCCAAAGCACCCAATCATTCCTCCGATTCATTCCTCATATCTCGAATCCCTTTCATGCAAATGAAAATGTCATGAGATTAGGAATACAATTATGAATGTACATGCTCTATTCCTATGTGCATGAATAAACTAATGATTAATGCATGAACATATACAGAGAAATTATGATGACTATGTATGCTATGGATGCAATCTAATGCCAGGTATATACAGATAATGACTGTGCATGTCATAAACGTATCTTACAATGAATGACCATGCATGCTATGACTATAATATGATGTCAAAATGATACATGCAAAAATAAATGAATTAACACAAAGGTATATACAAAGAAATCAATGATTACACGAAATTGGTGGGACTATTCAAAAATCTCATTATGCAGGATTTGCCTCCAATTTTTTTTTTTTTTTGATTTTTTTTTGATAAACCAATCACATCATTTTCAAAAGAATTTCAGGGTGGATCTTACTATGGTACAATATGCAAATGTTCATGTGACACTACCGGTTTTATGAAATCATCAAATTCAATTACCAACTGTTTATTGCAAAGAATGAGATCAATAATACAACCAAAAATGTACATGCTTTATTTACACATGCATGAAATGTGCCACATGCAAAAATGCTTGAAAAAGGATTTTTTTTTTTTTTAAAAAAAAAAAACAGCTAATGAACATCTACCCCAGCAATATCTGCTTATTTAGGCATCACGATGCCTTCGAGGCGGAGTATCACATTTATTACGGGCGATGTACGTACATCGTTGCCCGATCTACCACACTTATTCGGAGTGTAAAACAGGTAACAAAAAGTTTAGAAATGTCCCTCCACGTGTTCCTATTTTCGGTATATCTAACGGAAATTCGGGATGGCTTCGCCTAGGTTCACTATATGAGGGTGAATCAGTTCTAAGGCCCCGAATTGTTCCTCACTGTCACCGGTGAAGGCTAGTAAGGCACCCCGATAAAAGCGGGTTCAATTCGTTAGAGTATATTTTCCTATGCCCGTACGGAGGATTATCACGAAGGCATTAGGTACTTTATACTCCGAAAGTGTTTCACTAGCCCATACGGAGGATCAATCACGAAAGCTTAGTTACTTTACTTCCACTTAAAAGGACGGAACCCGGGTTGAGGATTCATGTTATGCAAATGCACGTGTAGTGTGTGTGGAGAAACAAAACAAACCTGTCACCACCTATTCTACAAACCTTATTCTAAATGTCCTAACAATTAAAACATTCAAGAATAGTGTAACGCATTAACCGACAAGCAGTTATAATATACAACCTTAAATAGCTAGAGAACAATAATAAAATGCATGCACATGAGTATGAACATATTTAAAAATATTTTATTATTTTCAAAATTCTCCTTATTAAAAAAAATATGGGAATTAAAATTAAATACCAATAAAACCAACAAAACCGAGACTTTGATAACACACGACTAATTCTAGGCCTGACTCTCTAATATTCCCCAGTGGAGTCGCCAAGCTGTCGCAACCTAAAAAAATAACGACGAGTCTCATCGCAAGACTTTATTATTCGTTAAGCGTGACATGTAAAGAAAAAACCGAGGAAAAGTCGACTTAATTCCTCTAGAAATGAAGGTTTTGAAAATGACCTTAAAAAAGACATGGAGTCGCCACCAATCTTTTTTAGCTAGGTGTGATCGGCCACCTATTAAAACCGGTTTTATAAAATATTTTAAAAATTAATTAAAACATTTTAAAAACCAATTTCAAGTCTGCGTTTTAAACCAGAGAAATCAAAGAAGCGGGTTCGGGAGTCGGTTACGTGCGGGGAAGGATTAGCACCCCCACAACGCCCGTATAAATCGGTACCTTATTAATCGTGTGTTATCTCAAGTCTCGGTAAAAGTTGGTTTTAAATTTAGTATTTCAAATTAATTCCCAATTTAAAGAAAAATAATTCCATTTTTTATTGAAAATGATCCGGAATTTATAAATTCAAAATTTTCCTATATTCCCCAACAAACGTGGCAAAATATAGAAATTTTTATTAGTTTTGGAAAACTTTCCGAATCATTCTCTTTCTTTTTGAAAGAAAGATATTCCTTTATTAATAATAATTGATGATATTCCCTCCAGCAAACCCGGTAGAGAACTCATGAATTATTTTAACTCGGGAATATCTTTATTTTTATTGAAAACCATTATCTTTTTTGAAAACATTTAAAAGAAATGAATATGTATAGGCATGACATAAATAAAATGACATAGCAAAATCTAAATAATATAATGCAACCTAAATGTCATGACACATAGAAATTATTATGGCAAGAATCACATATTATATAAAATGCATGAATATAAAAATGCAATGCATGAAATGTATTTTTTCCTTTAATTAAGGAAATCCGTATATCTAAAAAGATATCCGGCTACCTTAGGAAAATATGTCAAATTAAATATTTTAAAACCAAAATACTTTGTGATTGTTTGAAAACAATTTTGAAAAGCTTGAGTTAAAAATAAAAACTGGGCTAAAATTTTTAAAATGACTCTAATTTCCTAAGTTTTAAAAAAAATCCGGACTTGGCTACCCTTAACCCGGGACTTGAAAAACCATTTTTAGAGTTTAAAAAGGCTTAGAAATTACCCTAAGTCAGTAGCTAACCCTCCTAATCAGCCCACTCTAAGTAAATTAACCAAAACAGAAAATTGGTTTTTCTTTAAATTCAATTCTGACTCCACTGTCCAGTTTTAATCCACGATTTTTTTTCCTTATTTTAAAAAATTCCAAAAATTCTGCAAAAATTATTGGAGACTCAGGACATGTAAAAATACATGGGAAAAAATCGACTTAATTTTTTGATCAAAGATGAATTCCCAGAAAAACCAGAGATGTACGAGTTTTTGGAGGAGAAAAAATTGCTTTGTTTTTCTTTAAAATCAATTCTGACTCCACTGTCCAGTTTTAATCCACGATTTTTTATCCTATTTTTAAAAATTCCAAAAATTCTGAAATAATTATTGGAGACTCAGGACATGTAAAACTACACGAAAAAAATTCGGCTTAATTTTTTGATCAAAGATGAATTCCCAGAAAAACCAGAGATGTACGAGTTTTTGGAGGAGAAAAAACTGCTTTGTTTTTCTTTAAAATCAATTCTGACTCCACTGTCCAGTTTTAATCCACGATTTTTTATCCTATTTTTAAAAATTCCAATAATTCTGAAAAAATTATTGGAGACTCAGGACATGTAAAACTACACGAGAAAAAATCGGCTTAATTTTTTGATCAAAGATGAATTCCCAGAAAAACCAGAGATGTACGAGTTTTTGGAGGAGAAAAAACTGCTTTGTTTTTCTTTAAATTCAATCTTGACTCCACTGTCCAGTTTTAATCCACGATTTTTTACCCTATTTTTAAAAATTCCAAAAATTCTAAAACAATTATTGGAGACTCAGGACATGTAAAAATACACGGAAAAAAATCGACTTAATTTTCTGATCAAAGATGAATTCCCAGAAAAATCGGAGATGTACGAGTTTTGGGTGGAAAAAAAAAACTGCTTTGCCAACACATTTTTTTTGTCTTTGATAAAATCATTTAAAAATAAAAATAAAAATATTTGAAACTCATAAAATGACTTGAAAGCAGTAGCTAGGACTTTTTGAAAGTTAGATAAAAATTGGCTAAGTAAAAAAAATCACAAAGGTAGAATAATCAATTTGACAAACTTAATGTTCCACAAGTGTGCTCAAGAGAGCATGACTTTGAACCATTAATTGGATCAAGTCATTATTCAAGTGGCATGAACATGAAATGCATGAAACAATGCAGCAAACATAATGCATGAAATGCATGGATCTAAACCTAAATGTAAGGAAAATGCATGACACAAATAATATGGCCTAGATCTAACATGAACTTGCATGACATTTAATGTAACCTAGACCTAAGACATGCATGGCATTTTCACAAACACAAGGCATGCTTAATTCAAAAATCCAACCAAATATCATGCAAATGCAAAAACCTAACAACTAGCATGACAAAAATACAACACACAATGCAAAACACATGGAGTAGCCAAATGGCCCCAAGCTTCAACAAGCATGGCATTTTCACAAACACTTGGTATGCTAGCATGAAAAACTAAGTCATAACACAAAAATCACACAAGCATTTTCACAAACACCTAATATACCAAATCTAAAACATGCTTACTAAGATATAAAACAAGAATCATGCAAAGAATCACACAAGCATTTTCACAAACACTTAATATGCTAACTCTAAAACATGCTCAAATTTAAACAACATGAAAACATAAAATTAAAAATGTAAAAACATGATATCTAAGACATAAATGGCAACAAACAAAGCAACCAAATTAAATATAACTTAAGAACATGAAATAACATAATATTTAAAACATCAAAAATAAAGAAAATAGCATAAACAATATAGTAAAATGAATAAAAAATAACAACTTAAAATAAATAATGTAGGCCATTTGGCCATGGTGAGTTTATTGTAAAAACAAAATGTAAGAAAAATATACTTAAGAAAGGAAATGAAGGAAGAACAAGAAACATTATTTTAAAATGAAAACTCACCAAGTAGCTTTTGAACGGATTAAGCTATAAACCCTCAGAGTAGCTTTTGAACGGATTAAGCTACAAACCCTCTCACAAGTAGCTTTTGAACGGATTAAGCTATAAACCCTCAGAGTAGCTTTTGAACGGATTAAGCTACAAACCCTCTCACAAGTAGCTTTTGAACGGATTAAGCTATAAACCCTCAGAGTAGCTTTTGAACAGATTAAGCTACAAACCCTCAAAGTAGCTTTTGAACGGATTAAGCTACAAACCCTCAAAATAGCTTTTGAACGGATTAAGCTACAAACCCTCTCAACAAAAACACTATGACTCACCACCCGGATAATCCTAATACAAGTGTATAGACTATCTCACAAGGGGTAGTGGGTGATCTCAACCAAAGGCCAAGACTCCTTATTTATAAGGTGAGCACCTCCTTGGCTTGACATTACAAAGGGATGTGGGATTGGGACTTAGACTCAAAAATGAAAATCTCTAACTTAACTCTTGATTTTTAATCACTTGATTGAAAAAATCCTAAGCTTCCTCCTTCCTTTGGGCTTGGGCAGGCCAGCACTTCTGTTTTCCAGCCCAGCTCTGATTTTTGAAAGGCCCAAAGAAGCCCTTTTCGGTTGCTTGGGTGAAACGACCATTTTGCCCCTCGGATGCAAAATAAATATCAAACGGGCTCCAAATTCAATTTTTCTTTTTTTAATACTTCCAAAATAATAAAATATTGAGTTCTGGAAGTTTTCAAAATTATCCGAGTCCGTTTGCTATTTATTTGGATTTTTTCTTCCCAAAATGTCCTTTTATGCCCCTACTTTTTACCATTTTTTAAACGAGCTCCAAATCAAGATTTTTCTTCACCAATCTCTTCAAAATAATTAAAAAGTGTGATCTGGAAGTTTTCATAATTTTTGGAGCTCATTTGGTATTTTTTCGGGATTTATCGGCTTGAATTACTGCATAGGAGGCTCGGGATTTAGCCATTTTGCAAACGAACTCGGAATCAAGATTTTCTTTCGCCAATCTCTTCCAAATAATTTAAAAATGAGATCTGCAAAATTTCAAAAGATTTGGAGCCCATTTGCTATTTTTCCGGGATTTATCTTTTTGAATTATTGCATAAGAAGCCCGGGATTTGGCCATTTTGCAACCGAACTCGGAATCAAGATTTTCTTTCGCCAATCTCTTCCAAACAATTTAAAAATGAGATTGACAAATTTTTCAGAAATTTCGGAGTCCATTTGATATTTTTCCCAAAATTTTCCAATTTTTCCCCTTTAACCTCCGAAACCCGGTTTTGCTCAAAACAAGTCCGATTTTCAGATTTTCTTCAATATGAGCCTTGGGCCATCCTTTTTAATCATTCCTCATCCATTGGGGGCTTTGGTCTTACCAAGTCGGGCCATTTCTGTGATTCTTCCCGATTTCACCGAAATCCACTAAAAATCCTAATTCTCGGTTTTCTCCCGGATTGACTTTTCTTTCGGTTTTTCTTGCAAGTGACTTCTCCATTACCCGTAGTCAGTGCTTATCTTTCATTTGGAACCTTCAATTTCGACCAGTTTGATCATTTAAGCACTTTTCCTCAAATTTCTCGGATTAGGGTTTCTTTTCTACTGAACCTCCAAATCCCAACTTCCGAACTCCATATCTTTCAATGTAGACCTCGGATTATCAAAATTCTTTCTCCATTTTTCAATTGAACTTAAAATCTTGATTTTGAAAGTGGGTTGACTTTTTCAGTAGTTGACTATCTGGGGTTGACTTTTTCCGGGTTGACTTTTTCGGGGTTGACTTTTTTTTCAAGTTTGACTTTTTGTGCTCGCCCTTTTAAACTAAGTCTCGGAGTCTCACCTGCAGGATGAAAATAGTCTTTTTATACTTGGAAACATCAATATGGGAAGAAAACATACCTGTTTAGTGGTGCGGACAAAATTAGGTGTCTACAATAATCGTCGGATTTGATTGGATCAATAACAGAATGCATGAACAGATCATGTTAGAATCTAATTTGCAATAATCCTGTGAAATCCTTCCCGATGTGCAAGTATGAGGCTCATTATATTTTCTAATCTCTCATACCTGTTTCTTCTTCATAAATGTTGCCCTTATGCTCCAATTGCACCCTTGCCTATACATTTTACACTTGACATGATATTTGGTCAGCTCATATCAATTACACTGTAATCTACAGAGTTTTTAATGTTATAGTGCTTAATAGCTAAAAGCACAACCTCTTTCTTTGGAAATTGCATTGCAAGATAGAGATCAACTGTAGATGGATTCCAACTCATAGGCCTAGCTAATGTATGAGCATATTCAGGAAATTCTGGCATTTGCATTGCCTCCAGATTGAGGGCGTGCATATGGGATGCAGGCTCATATGAGGGAAAAACTCCATAAGTGTTGATATCAGCGGCAACTTCTCGGTCAGAATCATTGCTGTCATCATTGTCATTTGGGAATTCAGCATACTCTTCACGCTCACTAAAGTCACCAACATATTCACCATGGGCTCCACATGACGGGTCAGGATCAACACCAGATGAACTAGGTCTTTCAGCATTCATTTCAACGCCTCTAATTGGAGAGTTCATCATAATAGGGTTACCTACTTTGTATGGCTCATCATATAGGGCAGGAGGAATTGTTGGTGACACTAATGAATTATGAAACGATTCATACCAATTGTTCATCAACAACCGTGTATCTAGAGAAGATTGACATTGAGGAGTGTTAGATGGCAGAACGACTTCTTCTGTAGGAACGTTGTATGTAGTGCGAACATTTGAAGACCCACAATCATCATCAACATCCTCTAGGTCAGCATATAACTCAACTACACCAACATTTGGAAATTATTCGTGAGCATCAAACATGCATCTCATATCATCATCTTTAAGTGGAAAAGTCTTTTATTAGACATATCCTTGATCAATAGAAAGAGGAAGCCTATACTTAATCTCTGATACTCTTTTTGTATTTCAAGCTTTGATTTTTGTATGAATTTGTACCTTGAGTTACTCTAATGTGACATCTTGATCAACACAATAGCTTTTAGGACGTTCACATTCAAAAGTAACACCTTAATCACTATTACAAATTTGGCCATTATAATAGACAAATGCAATCAATCTGTTGCTCATTTTGTGTAGTAAGACAGAAAACAACAAGTAAGGATGAGAATGAGGATGTAGTATCGCTAAGATAAGAAAACAACAAGAATGAGGAAAGAATGACGAGGTAGAGAAAAAATGAGAATGATGAGGTAGTATCATACTTATAATGGCTTCATCCTGTGAGTAGTCTCATCCATGCAGTAGTCCTATCTGTTGTACCAATGCTTTATACATTATTATACAAAAATACATGATTCTCATTATATTATACATTATTATACAAAAGTACATTATTCTAATTATCTATTGGGGAGCTCTCTTATCGCGTGGTGTTGAGCAACAATGCGAAGCTCTCCTATTGCATGGTGGTTGCACCCGTCGTTCAACCTTGTCAGTGGCAATTATTCGCGGTTGACCTCATCCTTGACCTCTTAGTGTAACTGTCACTGGTTCTTGTTGTGTGGCATCCGCATGCTCATAGACGGTGCTATAATGACCCACATCAGCTGTATCAATCGATGGAAACTCACTATTGGAGGGATGCATATCTTCTGTATCTAAAAATGGAAACCCATTGCTAGAGGAGCCAACACCTGGTCCACCAAAAAAGGGAAACTGACTACTAAAGGGATCCACAAATAATGTACCACCATATGTTGAAGCAGGGGTTCCAAACTGATATAGTGCACTTAGATATGCTGAACCTGAACTTCAGGTGAGGAGCTGGTAATCTAACCTCGTCCTTGCGTGTTCAGGTGAAGTTCCATTTCCTACATAAGAAGGACTTGATTTGAAGTTTGTCCATGAAATAACCTACTCCTAACATCCTCAAACTCCGGCGGTGGAAAAACAAAAAGTCGACCTTTATCCTTATACCATCTTATGTAATCATCAGATGGTATGAAATTATTACCAACAATGGCATAACCCAGAGGAATTCTTGAAAATGTATATCCCACCACTGGATCCATTCTTGATGCTTCGTAGGCCTGAATTCATCATGACGCCCACACATGTCAATTTTGTGAACGTTATCAAGGTTCACCGATGGTTGCGGTATTGGTTGTTGCATCTTAAATTGTCGCATCACCCTGTTGGTATGGTGCCACTCCATATATGCAAAGCATATCAATGTTTTATTTGCTTTCCATATATGACAATTATTGTAAGCATCCGATGGGAGGCATACCATAATTTCATTTAAAGAATATGGCATCCACACAAACTGCGAATAATTATTATAAATTATTAGTTTTCATATGGATTAAATACACAAATACTTGAATGTAACAATCGAAATATTTACGTTATCATATCCTAGTCGATTTAGTCATAATCTTATACTTTGTATATTAGCCGTAATATTGGTATTATCTTTACGATGGCTCCACCTGTTAAAATGCATATAAAATCTTAATAGACCAATAAAAATACAAGTTCCTACAAAATTAATAAAATAGTCAAGATTATTACTTGCTTGTAAGGGGGTGTACAGGCGAAACCTTCACGCGCGGAGCAAGAAATGGTAGTCGATTCCAAGCCCATGACTACAGAAGCACTAAACATCCACCTATGTCATGGTTCTTTGGAACTGTAGCCCGGCACAGTTCTCACGCAAAATCCCAACTATAATTTGCTGCATGCTCTAAATCACAAACTAATAGAAGATACATTAAATATACCTGATTCCTCTATTTGTTGGGCATTAGTATTTCTCCAATCAGACGTAAAATATATGCTCAAGCAGCATATTTTACCTCTTCTTCACTTGCGTGTTCGGGGAGATTTTGAAAGGACTGCAACCAAGTTAGTTTCACCGTTGAGCCCCTGACATACTCTTCTGGAGGCACAGCGCCCAATAAATTTCGACATTCTTCATTCCAATCTAGAAAAGCTTGTGCCTGTAACTGTCATGCCATTCACTGAAAGTCCAAGTTGAAACGCATCATCCTCCAGAGTGATCGTGCATTCACCATATTGAAAATGAAAAGTGTGCGTCTCGGGTCTCCATCGTTCAATCAACGCACTTATTAACTACGGCTGAAGCAAAAATCGCCGAACTTGAACTGCATAATAAAATTCGGCTGTCTTTAAGTGGTCAATAATATATAGATGCGGGTCATCAAAAGAATTTTTTCTTGAATGTAAGACGCAATAAGTATCCTGTTGATAATTAATTTAATTAAATAATTATAAAATTATAAAAAATTAATAATGTAATACATATAGTATTAAAAAAAATTACTTACCTCTTGAAATACAACTGAGGATATGTGATTCTCTTGCAACCTCAACAATGGTGATGAAGCCATTTTTAAATCAACAAAATGTAGAGAAAATTTTCAATTTCAAAGTTAAGATATTTTGTATGGAACAATGAAAAACTTCAAAGAGTTTTTTATTTTTTTTGGTATGAAATTAGAGGAAAGTTTTTTGAATTTATGAAATAAATTGGAAGAAAGAATGAATGAGAAGGGGATTTATATAGAGATGGGGTTGGGGTTAGGGAAGGCAACGATCAAGTGACCGTTGCCTTCAATTTTTTTTTTTTTAAATTTATTATTTTTTATTTTTAAAAATTATAACCGTTATATTTCTTGAAAAAAATATAAAAAATTTTAATTTTTTTTGGAAGTATGGAAGCCGCCCTCATGGAGTGCGGCTTCCATTGTGTTTTTTTTTTCTTTGGTTAAAAATATATACGGAAGCCGCCCTCGTCGAGGGCGGCTTCCATACATTTATTTGAAAAAAAATAACAAAAACGTGAAGGAAAATCGACCTCGATCATGACAATTTTCCAATATTTTTGAAACTAACGCATTTTAGTAAATAAAAATAAAACATCGATAATTTTAAAAATAAAAAAATAGCAATATTAATTAAAAAAAAAGTCATTTTTCTACTCACCGCTAAACTACCTCTCTCTCTTTTTTTTTTTTTTCTTTATTCCACAAGAAAAAGAATTAAAGAACAAAAAACTTTACCATGCACTTTTTGAAGACCTAAATGACTTTTTATAGCCAATCACACTTACATAAATCTTAAATGAATTTTTATCATGCACCTCTTTTATCTCCCAAATGATCCCAATTTCTTACTTATAAAGGACACTATCTACAAACACAAGTGAAAAAAAATATATCCTAGGAAAGAAACAAAAAGATAATATTATTTTCTTCGATGAGAAATTACATCATTCATTATCAATAAAAATTTTATATTTTACAAGCGAGATTAGCAAGATGACACATACTCCTTAAAGTATATTTTTAAAAAATAATTTAAAACAATGAGACATGTGATAGTTTCTTAATTTCGTTTGAAAAATTAAATTTATAATATTTATTTAAAATTTGATTAACGAGTACATGCACTAATTAATACTCCCTTGATCCCATTTGATTTGTCCAATTTTTATTTTTAGATGTCCCAAAATTATATTATTTTTTCTTTTTAAAAAACTTAAAACTCTTATTTTTCATATTTCTAAATTAATTTTCTTGATTTGTTTTACTTTTTAACATTAAAGATCATACGGACATCAATTTTATTTTTAAAAAAATTAAAATTTCATATTAAATATATCATTTATTTTTTAAATTCTGTACAAATAAAAAAGGACTAATAATTTGAGATTGAGAACAAAAAAGTTATCATATTAAGTAAGTTATTATTTTTAATACATTGAACTTCATCAAATTAACTATTAATTATTATATTTAATATAAAATATTAGTATAAAGTATTTTGTTAACGAGTATCATAAAAATACTTTTTAAAATTAATTAATATATTATTTATAGTAATAATATTATATAAAATGCAATAATTGATAATATTTTTTATTATTTCAATGCATTAGATGAATATATTACTATATATATAGTAAACTCAAAGACTGCTTTAAAGTATTTGTTAGCAAAATCATATTAAAAATAATAATTTAACTAACCTTAACAAGTGTACTAAAAATACTCATTAGTAAAATCTTTTATATAAAATATTATTATAATTAATAACTTTATTAATTCATTAGCAAAATGCCAAAATCTTTCATTTTAATGCAATATTTTCATCAAATTCAAAAAATAAAATAAAAAACTCATACATTAATTTTTCCTTCATAAATATCATTTTTAATCAGTGTCAATAGATGCATATTAACAATTTTCATTTTTTTTTTATGATTAATCAAACAGTTGAATATTTTAATTTTTGTGGAAAACAAAAAAAATGATGAAAGGAAAAAATTGTTGAGAGAGAAAATGAAAGTCATTCATGGAGAGAATGTGAGGGGCAGCTGCAACTACACGCGTAGGAGTTGTGAAGACATTGATTAAACCCATGTGCGGTGTGGCTGACTGCAGGCTGTGGCTAGAGGTGGCAAAATGAACCCGAACCCGAAAACCCGCCCAGGAAAATCCGAACCCGAACCCGCCTAAACCCGATTTGACCAAAAAGTCAAAAACCCGAACCCAAAAAAGCCCGAACCCGAATGGGCCCGAACCCGAATGGACCCGAACCCGAATGGGCCCGAACCCGAATGGACCCGAACCCGAATGGACCCGAACCCGAATGGGCCCGAACCCGAATGAGCCCGAACCCGAATGAGCCCGAACCCGTATGGACCCGAACCCGAGACCGGCCCGAACCCGAACCCGAATTTAATACTAAAAATAAAAATAAACAAATTGCAATTATTTTTTTTTTACAAAGTAATAACTTTAATTATTAATTTTATTCTAATTTTTTTTAATAATTTAATTAAAATTTAAAATATTATATATATATATATATATGATGAAATAATAATTTTATCAAAAAGTAAATTATATTTTGTACTTATAAGTTATAACTTCAACGTCTCATATCATGATGAATTTACAATCTAAATATTTTAAATTCTTGAAAATTTTAAAGATGTGAAAAAAAATTTGACAATAATTCAATTAATCTATAAGGGTAAAAAAATTGACAATAATTCAATTATTTTGGCCTTTTGGGTTATACTTAGACCTGCTCACGGGCCGGGCCTGGGCAGGATATTTTGTGTTCCGGGCCGGCCCGGAACAGTAATTTTTATTATAATATTATTTTATTTAATTTTAATTATAAAAAAATAAAAAATTAAAAAAAATTATTTTTTTATTCCAATGAACAGTGTTTCGGGCCTAAACGGGCGGGCCGGGCCGACCCAGGGCCAGGCCTGGGCAGAGAAAAAAAAAAAAACTGGGCCGCGGCCCGGCCCGGCCCATAAGCAGCTCTAGTTATACTTATGCGGTTAGGTTAGGGTGGGTTTAATTGGATTATGGCTTTCATGTGATTTTATTTTAGCGGGTGGATTTAATGGGGTTTTGAGTTTTATGGCCTTTTGGTTTTGGGTATATTTATTATATATTAATAAATAATCATATTAATTATATATTTATTACGTATAATTTAAATATAAATTATATTTTTTAGTACTACTTTATTTATACTTTATACTGATGAAAAAAATATAAGTACTCGATATATATATATATATATATATATATATATATATATATATATATCTTGACTATAAGCATAAATTGTTTGCATTTTATAAGTATATAAACGAATAGATGAAGGCCAGGATTTATTTTTAAAAGTTTTTTATTTTATAGTGAATATAAATTATAATGTATTTATATTTTGAAATTCGAGCTCATCAAATCAATTATTTTAAATATCAATATATTAATTTATAATATATCATATTTTTTATAATAAATTATTTCAAAATTTGATTTTATATAACAAATTAATTTCTTATTCTTTTGGTGCTAACAAATATTAATTTTAAAAAATAAATATTATTAAAAATATCATATAATAGCAAAAGTATAAAAATAAAAATAAAAATAATAAAAATAAAAAATTAATAATTTGTTTTTAGATATAAATATTTAAATTACGTAAAAATGATTACATCTAATATAAAATAAAATAATGTAAAACATACCCGTACCCAGATCGAACTCGAACCCAGACCGAACCCGAACCCGAATGGGCCCGAACCCGAATGAGCCCGAACCCGAATGGGCCCGAACCCGAATGGGCCCGAACCCGAATGAGCCCGAACCCGAATGAGCCCGAACCCGAATGGACCCGAACCCGAATGAGCCCGAACCTGGATGGACCCGAACCCGAATGAGCCCGAACCCGAATGAGCCCGAAACCCGAATGAACCCGACCCGAACCCGCCCAATTGCCACCTCTAGCTGTGGCTATGATCTAATTCCCCTCCGTGTTACTCTGGTTTTTTTAAGCTTCAATCCTTTTTTTTTATTATAAAAAAATCGTAATTTAAAAATTAATAAAAATTATAAAAATTATAATTAAAATTTTAAATTTATTAAATATCATTTAAAAAATAAATAAATACGTGAATCAATTAAATATCAATACACTTCAATTGCCTTTGCTGTCACTTTTGCCAGCTCTGTTCCAACTTAGCAAATCAAAATCCCTCTATAAAACAATTCACATGCCATTAAAATAAGCACACCAAAAAAAAAAAAAAATCAAATTTTCCGTAAGAATATGAGAAATGAATGAGTTTTCTAAGCATACATGAAATTAAGGTTTTGTTTGTTACTCCCAATACTGATCTTTCTTTACCTATTTTAATTGCTGACATATTAAATTTTCCTTCACAGAGAAGAATTTATTTGGAAGGAGAGAAGCTGCAGGCAGACTGCTAAAAAGAGAATGGTAAAGTTATTCAATTCCAAATTGGAGCTCAGGAATCAAAATCTTGATTTGGTAAACAATCTTTTTTTTTTTCCTGCTCAAGCTAAATAAAATTAGGAAAATTGTGATTCGAGAGCTCAGATACAATCACTTCAAAATGGCATGCATGCATGCCCTGCAAAGTAAGTCTTCTATTATTATGGAGAATTTGTACAATGATTACCACTTCAAGTGTAATATACATGGCATGCCACGTGTATATTTTTGCTCAATGTGGAATAAATTTGGCAATTTATATATTTGTATTGTATTCGTGTATTTTTTTTATATTATAATCATGTTTAAAATATTTTATATTTGCATAAATTTTGATGTGTTAATAAATTGTGTTATATAGATTTTGACATGTTCGCGTATTCGTGTCATCTCTGTGTTTCTTTTTCATGTCGTATTTTAGTTTTTTTTTTTTCGTATTGTGTAATCGTGTCGTGTCTAATATTACCAAGTCTAATGTAGAATATGTACACCATATTTTATTTATTTTAAATATATTAACATAATATTATATTTCCATTAGTTTTGATTCAAAAATTACCAAAAATGAAAATATATTGGCAAATTCAATGAAAAATGAAAGTGCAATTGCAATTGCAATTGCAAATTTCAATGAAATCCTATTAAAACAGAGTTACAAAATTCAATATTCGCTTATAGTATATAGCAAATTTGCCATTTATCCCAATATTTTTTCTTTGATAATTAGTACAATGAAAAACTATACATACATATATATATATACATATATATATATATATATTAGAAAATGACTCTCCTAGCATTTGTGAAAATAATATAATTTGATTAAATAGGAGAAATATTCAATAATACGATAAAAATAGAAAAGAGTATTTAATTAGAATAATATAAATACGTGGGCGTGAGAGAGAGAAAATTGAGCAAACTCTCCCTCTCTCTTGCTTTAAGAATGGTGGCTTAGATTTTATTTGGATCCAAATGGACACGACACAGTCCGATTAGGGTAATTTTTTTGCCTAATCTTGCTGTGTTTAATCGTTCAAGTAATTTGATGTGGCATGATGGAGATCAAATCTTATTATTTATTTTTAATATCATCGTTACAGTATTTACTTTCATAATTATAATAATTAATTTTATTATCATTTCTATTTTTAATCTCTCCATCCATCTAAATAAAACTTTAATAAAAATTGAAGTTATCAAATAACCGTCCCTTTTAAAATATATATAACTTCGTTTCAATAAAATATACTAAAGTAAACTAAATCATTTTGTTTAATGAATACTGATGATTATCATCTACCATTCTCTCTCTCTCTCTCTCTCTCTCTCTCTCTCTCTCTCTCTATATATATATATATATATATATATATATATATAATTCACCCCAAAAACACTTTTTGAATAAAAGGGATACTTAAGCTTACCCCATATATATATATACATATATATATATATATGTTAAGTTCATAAATCATTGCGATACTCATAACTCGGTGTCTAAGAGAATGTGGATGCTTTCTTTTCCAAGCTATAGATATGATAATATTAGACATGATACAAAAAAATAATTAAAAAAAAAATAAAATACGATACAAATATATGAATGTATCAAAATTTATATAATACAAATTATTACACTACAAGAGAGAAGACTTTTTTTGACGGAAAAATCCATCGAAAAAGTCACTATTCCGTCTAAAATGAGTATTTTCGACAACATTTCTGTCGAAAATACTCAAGTCGTTAATAGTTAATCCGTTGAAAAAAAAAATCTGTTCGAAATACTGTATTTTCGACGGAATATTCCGTCGAAAATATTTTTTCGACAGAATATCCCAAACATTCTGACGAAATATTTTGTTTTTATCGAAGAAATATTTCATCGGTAATTATTTTTTAGAAATAAAAAATAGAAATTATTAATTTATTTATATAATATTTATTAAAATTTATGATTATTTTGCAATAAAATTAAATGAAATAATTAATATTATAAATTAACAAAATATTTTAATTAAATACAATATTATTATAAAATATAATAATATTCAAAATACAAACATAAAAGATATAGATCATCTTTGCATCACTCGGCACCACTGTCTCAGGCACCATTCCCTTCGGCATCACTGCCTCCAGCACCACTACCTCCAACATCAATACCTATATCAACAACACAATAACATAATAACACATATTATACAATTTGATAAATAAACATATATTATACAATTTCATAATACACATGTAGACATCTAATTTTATCCGGATCACTAAAACAAGTATGTTTTCTTCCTAAATTAATGTTTGAGAATGTAAAAAGACTTTTTTCATCCTGCAGGTGGTACTCCGAGACTTAGTCTAAGAAGGCGAGCATAAAAAGTCAAACTTGAAAAAGTCAATCTCGAAAAAGTCAACCCCGAAAAGTCAAAAACTAAAAAAGTCAACCCACATTCAAAATCAAGATTTGAAGTTCAATTGAAAAATGGTGAAAGAATTTTGATAATCCGAGGTCTACATTGAAAGATATGGAGTTCGAAAGTTGGGTTACGGAGATTCAGTAAAAAAGAAACCCTAGTTCGGGAAATTTGGGGAAAATTGCTTAAACGATCAAATTAGTCAAAATTGAGGGTTCCAAATGAAAGATAAGCACTGACTACAGGTAATGGAGAAGCTATTTGAAAGAAAAAATGAAAGAAAAATCAATCCGGAAGAAAACCGAGAATTAGGGTTTTTGGTGGATTTTGGTGAAATTGAGGAAAATTGCAGAAATGACCCGATTTGGTAAGAATAAAACCCCAAATTGATGAAGAGTGATTAAACAAGGATGGCCCAAGGCTCAGTTTGAAGAAAATCTAAAAATTGGACTTGTTTTGAGCAAAATCGGGCTTCAGAGGCAAAAGGGCAAAATTGAAAAATTTGGGAAAAATAGCAAATGAGCTCCAAAAATTCTAAAAATTTGCAGATCTCATTCTTAAATTATTTGGAAGAGATTGGTGAAAGAAAATCCTGATTCGGAGTTCGTTTGCAAAATGGCCAAATCCCAGGCCCACTATGTAGTAATTCAAGCAGATAAATCCCAAAAAAAATACCAAATGAGTTCCAAAAATTATGAAAACTTCCAGATCATACTTTTAAATTATTTGAAAGAGATTGGTGAAGAAAAATCTGGATTTGGAGCTCGTTTAAAAATGGTGAAAGTTCGGGTGCATAAAAGGGCAAATTTGGAAGAAAAAATCCAAATAAATAGCAAATGGGCCCGGAAAATTTTGAAAACTTCCAGAATTTAATTTTTTATTATTTCAGAAGTATTAAAAAAAAGAAATTTTGAATTTGGAGTCCGTTTGCTATTTATTTAGGTTCGGGGGTCAAAAAGGTCATTTCACTAAAGAAATCGAAAAGGGCCTTTTCTTGCTTTTAAAAAATTGAAGCATGGGATGAAAGATGAGGTTCCGCCGACCAAGGGCCATTGGTGGGCATATATTTTCTTATTTTTAATCAAAAGGCCAACAATGAAGAGCAAGGTAGTTTTTTTTGGTGATCAAGCCTTTAAATTTGCAACACATGGACCAATGGTTGGAGAGAGAGCCTATTTATGACATCTTTATGACATCATAATTCAAGGGCTGATGATTCTAATCTAAGGGTGAGAATCCTATATAGAAGGCATCTTGGATTGAAGGCCACAGGATCAAATTTGTTAAAAAACAAATTCTAGAACCTCCTAAGTTCTTCCTAGGCCAACCGGCCACTACAAGGGGAAAGGGGTCTCTCTTTCATTTTCACTCATTCACACTCTTGTTTGGCTGATTTTCTCTCCATTTTGAAAGGCAAAAAAGAAAAGATTAGAGAGGCAAAGAAAGGAAGAGGAAGAAAAACTTGCAATATAGCTTTGAGAGGTTGCTTAAAGCACCATACTCTTATACTTTCCTTGCATTTTCATTCTTGATTTTGCTGTTTTCATTGAATTTTTGGTGAGTTTATTTTGATTTTTATTTTAAAATAAGTGTTTTTAAGTTTCTTCTTCAAGTTATTCTTGATCTTTTCTTGTAAAAAGCTTTTGAATTTTTTTTCTCTAGTTTTTGGGGGTGGCCGAATGGCCCATTTTTTTTTTGCATAGTTGCTGTTTTGCATTTTTATTTCATGTAATTAGTAATATTTAACAAGTTTTGATACTTTAAATCTTCTTCAAATACAAAAATATGAAGCTTGTTTTGTTTTGATTTGGTTGCTTGCTTGTTTCCATTGTTGAGTTTATTATCTTGTTATCATATTTATTTTACTTGTCTTGCATTTTTGATTTTCTGTTTTCAAAGTGTTTAAGTTTGCTTATGATTTACATTTTGTTAATCCATGTGTTTGTGAAAATGCCTATTGGTTTTCATGCCTTTACTTTATGTTTGCATGATTTAGTATTATTTTTTAGCTATGCATGTTATTGTGTTAAGTGTTTGTGAAAATGCCATGTTCATTTGACCATCCGACTACCCCCATTTTCTAAACTTTGTGTGTGTATTTTTATTATGCTAGTTGATAGGTTTGTATTTCCATGATTTGTTGTTATGTATTTTGTTTAAGCATGCTATATGTTTGTGTATTTCCCATGCATTCTTTAGCTTTACATTGTATTTGCATTATCATGCATTTCATCCGTTTTAGACCTAGGTTGCATTAAATGCCACGCAAGTTCATGTTAGGTCTAGGTCATTTTCTTGATGTCATGCATTTTCTATGTCATTTAGGTTTTAAATCATGCATTTCATGCATCATATTTGCTATATTTTCATGCATTTCATGTCATGCCACATGATTTATGACTTAGACCAATTAATGGTTCAAAGTCATGCTCATTTTGAGCATACTTGTGGAAAATTAAAGAGTTGTCAAATTGATTATTCTACTTTTGTGATTTTTTTAATTAGCCAATTTTTGTTTAACTTTTCAAAAGTGTTAGCTACTGTTTGTGAGCCTTTAGGAGAGTCTCTAACATTTTTACTTTGATTTTTAAATGATTTTATCAAAGGCAAAAAAATGTGTTTTGACGAAACAGTTTTTTAACCCAGTACTCATACTTTCTCGATTTTTCTGGGCAGTCATCTTTAATTAGAAAATTAAGCCAATTTTTTACCGTGTATTTTTATATGTTATGAGTCTCCAGTATGTTTTTTATATTTTTTTGAATTTTAAAAATAGTTTAAAAAATCGTGTTCTAAAACTGGACAGTGGAGTCAGATTTGAATTTAAGAAAAATTCATTTTTCTGTTTTGGCTAAGTTACTTAGAGGGGGCTGACTAATAAGTTTAGCTACTGTCTTAGGGTAGTTTCTAAATCTTTTTAAATTCTAAAAATGATTTTATAAACCTCGGGTTAAGGGTGGTCAAGTTCGGGATTTTAAACTTAGGAAATTAGAGCCATTTAAAAAGGGTTTAGCTAGGTTTTTATTTTTAATCTAAGTTTTTCCAAAATTATTTTCAAACAATCACAAAGTATTTTGATTTTTAGAAAATTTAATTTGATATCTTTTTCTAAGGTAGCCGGATATCTTTTTAGATATACGAATTTCCTTAATTAAAGGAAAAAATACATTCTCATGCATTGCATTTTTCATATTCATGCATACTATATAATATGTGATTTTTGCTATAATAATTTCCATGGTGTTGTTATTATTTTTATTTATATTTTTGATGTTATGTTGTTTATTATATGGTTTTGAATATTTCATGATATCCTATGCTTTTTATTTAGTTATTTATTTTTGTCACATTATTTAGCATATACTATGTTCATGCATTATTATTTTTATTTTCATGCATATTATATGATAGCATTATTTTATGTTTCATGTCATTAAGATTATATGCCATATCATTTATATTTTCCATGTCATTTAAATCATTTTATTCCATTTAGAATATATCATGTTACCTAGGTCATTTCATTTCATATAGAATATATTATGTCACTTAGTGTAGACATCTAATTTTGTCCGAACCACTAAATCAGGTATGTTTTCTTCCTAAATTGATGTTTCAGAAAAGACTTTTTCTCATCCTCCAGGTGGTACTCCGTGACTTGGTCTAAGAAAGCAGACAGAAAAAGTCAAACTTGAAAAAATCAACCTCGAAAAAGTCAACCCCAAAAAGTCAACTACTAAAAAAGTCAACCCACTTTCAAAATCAAGATTTGAATTTCAATTGAAAGGTGGTGAAAGAATTTTGATAATCCGAGGTCTACATTGAAAGATATGGAGGTCGGAAGTTGGGTTACGAAATCTCAGTAGAAAAGAAACCCTAGTTCGGGAAATTTGGGGAAAAGTGCTTGAACGATCAAATTGGTCGAAATTGAAGGTCCCAAATTAAAGATAAACACTGACTACGGGTGATGGAGAAGCTACTTGAAAGAAAAACTGAAAGGAAAATCAATCCGGAAGAAAACCGAGGATTAGGGTTTTTGGTGGATTTCGGTGAAATTTGGAAGAATTACAGAAATGACCCGATTCAGTAAGACTAAAGCCCCTAATGGATGAGGAGTGATTAAAAAAGGATAGCCCAAGGCTCAATTTGAAGAAAATCTGAAAATCAGACTTGTTTTGAGCAAAATCGGGTTTCGAAGGCAAAAGGACAAAATTGGAAAATTTTAGAAAAATAGCAAATGAACTCCAAAAATTCTAAAAAATTGCAGATCTCATTCTTAAATTATTTCAAAGATATTGGCGAAAGAAAATCTTGATTCGGAGTTCGTTTGCAAAATGGCCAAATCCCGGATCCACTATGCAGAAATTCAAAAGGATAAATCCCGAAAAAATAGTAAACGAGCTCCAAAAATTCTAAAAATTTGCAGATCTTGTTCTTAAGTTATTTGGAGGAGATTGGTGAAAGAAAATCTATGATTCGGAGTTCGTTTGCAAAATGGCCAAATCTCGGGTCCACTATGCAGAAATTTAAAAGGATAAATCTCGAAAAAATAGCAAATGAGTTCCAAAAATTATGAAAACTTCCAGCTCACACTTTTAAATTATTTGGAATAGATTGGTGAAGAAAAATCTGGATTCGGAGCTCGTTTAAAATTGGTGAAAGTTCGGGTGCACAAAAGGGCAATTTTGGAAGAAAAAATCCAAATAAATAGCAAATGGACTCGAAAAATTTTGAAAACTTCCAGAATTCAATTTTTTTATTATTTTGGAAGTATTGAAAAAATAAAATTTGAATTTGGAGTCCTTTTGCTATTTATTGAGGTTCGGGGGTCAAAAAGGTCATTTTATTGAAGAAATCGAAAAGGGCAAATTTGTAATTAAGAAAAATATGAAAGAAGACGGAATTGCTAGGATTTTACCTCCTTTGATCGGCTAGCATAGAATAAAATAAGGAATCTTTATCAATTTAATTCCTTAGTCAATATCAAGCTCACATGCTACCACAGTACCTTGCAAATGGTCCCCCCTTCATCCAATGACTTAGATGCCTTGTAGAAAAGTTGAATGCACCATCCAATGGCCAAGTTTAAATGCCAAGATGACATTTTTATTTTTCATGAAAGAACCCTCATCTAATGGTCAAGAATGGAAGAAAAAATATGAGCACAATTCATCCAAAGGTAGGCATCCATTCGGCCAAGCAAGAGAGTGCATGGGATTGTCTCTTTTCATCCAATGGCTTAGGCCATCTACAAGGGCTGAGTACACATGTTAAGGGCTGGATTTAATCTACAAGATGTCATTTTTATGTTGTCCTCATCCAATGACCAAGAATGGAAGAGCACAACTCATCCAAGGGTAGGCACTCAAAGGGCCAAGCAAGGGAGTGCATGGGATTGGTCCTCTTTTTCATCTAAGGACTGAGGTTATTACAAGGGCTGAGTACACATCTTAAGGGCTGCTATCAATTGGCAAGATGACATTTTTATGTTTTCATAAAAATATCTTAATCTAAGTGACAAGATTGGAGGAGAAAAAGTGCAAAAATCCATCTTATAGTGGAGGTGCCATTCGGCCAAGACTAAGAGAGGGGGGGAATGTTTTATTTTTCCTTAAGTGGCTGAGCATTTGAGAGGGGAGGTCAGTAGCTAATTGAGAAAAAAAAGGTTTTTGAAAGAAAGGAAGAAAGCTTTTGTTAAGGTAGCCATTCTACCATTGCTACTACATTTTTTCTTCTTCTTCCTCATGCTTTATTTCTTGTTTTCCATGTGATTTCCTACCATTTTTTTTACATCTTTCTTGTTGTTCTTGCTTTTCAAAAAAAATAAATAAAACAATGGTTAGGCTTCATGATCTTGATGAAAATAAAGTGATAATGGTTAGGATGGGCTTTGTCCAATGTACCAATCAAGGAGCTCATCTCCATATTTTTTTACCTTAGTTATTTTTTATGATTTTGAGATTGAAAAGACTTCATGACCTTGATGAAAATCAAGAGATAATGGTTAGGAGGAGCTTTGTCCAATGTACCAACCATGAAGCTTATCTATTTGTTATTCATTTGCTTACTTTAACTTGCTTATTTCTATTATTGTTTATCTTTATGTATATTTATATTCTTGCTAACCATCTTGTTCTTTTGACTTATGTCATATTTTTGCATCTTGGGGCTATTGTCATATAGTTTAGGCCATTTCCATTTTTCATATCATCTTCCATAGCATTTAGTTAGGTCATTTTACATGACATTTCTCACGACACTTTGGTTCCTAGGCCATTCGGCCATGTGTATTTTCTCTAAGCTTTAGGTCATTTTTCTAGGCCATGATATTTGCCATTTTATTTAGACATCTAGGTCATTTTACATGTCATTTAGCTTTAGGCCATTTTTATTATTCCATGTCATTTAAGTTTAGATCATTTTATTATTCTATATCATTTTACATGCCGTTTAAACTTTAGGCCATGTTCATATTCCATGTCATTTTACATGTCATTTAAGCATTAGGCCATTTTCATATGCCATGATATTTTTCCATGACATTTAGACATTAGGCCATTTTCATATGCCATGTCATTTAGCTTTAAGCCATTGTTATTATTCCATGTCATTTTACATGTCATTTAAGCATTAGGCTATTTTCATATGCCATGTGGTTTTTCCATGACATTTAGACATTAGGCCATTTTCATATGCCATGTCATTTCCCATGTCATTTAGGCACTAGGCCATTTTCATTATTCCATGTCATTTTCCATGTCATTTAGACACTAGTTCATGCATATTAAGTTAGGATAGCATTTATTGTCATGCAAACTCATGCTAGGCATTTAGGTTATTTATGCCATGCATTTTCCATATCACTAGACTTTAATCCATGCATTTCATGCATTCACTTTGCTGTATTTTCATGCATTCCATGTCATGCCACATGATTTATGACTTAGGCCAATCAATGGCTCAAAGTCATACTCACTTGAACATACTTGTGGAAAATTAAAGGGTTGTCAAATTGATTATTCTACCTTTGTGATTTCTTTTACTAGCCAATTTTTGTCTAACTTTTTAAAAAGGGTAGCTACTATTTGTGGGTCTTTAGGAGAGTCTCTAACATTTTTACTTTGATTTTTAAATGATTTTATCAAAGGAAAAAAATGTGTTTTGGCAAAACAGTTTTTCATCCAGTACTCATACTTTCCTGATTTTTCTGGGCAGTCATCTTTAATCAGAAAATTAATCCAATTTGTTTTTGGGTATTTTTAAATGTTCTAAGTCTCTAGTATTATTTTTAGATTTTTTTGAAGTTTTGAAAATAGGCTAAAAAATCGTGTGTCAAAACTGGACAGTAGAGGCAGATTTGAATTCAAAAGAAAAACAATTGTTGAATTTGGCTAAGGCATTTAGAGGGGGTTGGTTAGAAGCATTAGCTACTGTCTTAGGATAGTTTCTAAGTATTTTTAAAACTTTAAAAATGATTTTATAAATCTCGGGTTAAGGGTGGTCAAGTCCGGGATTTTAAACTTAGAAAATTAGAGCATTTTCAAAGGTTTTGGCTAAGGTTTTAATATTTATTCAAGTCTCTTTATTTGTTTACAAACAAATCAAAAAGTATTTTGATTTTTGAAGATTTAATTTGATATATTTTCCTAAGGTAACAGGATATCTTTTTAGATATACGGATTTCCTTAATTAAAGGAAAAAAATACACTTTCATGCATTGCATTTTCCATATTCATGCATGTTGTATAACATATGATTTTTTTTCCTATGATAATTTCTATGATATTTGTTATTATTTGATTTATATTTTTTGGTATTAAATTGTTTGTCATATGGTTTTGAATGTTTCATGCTATCCTATGCTTTTTATTTAGTCATTTATTTTGTCACATTATTTAGTATGTTCATGCATTTTGTTATTTTATTTTCATGTATATTTCATGATAGCATTATTTAATGTTTCATATTCCATGTCACTTAGATAATATTCCATGTCATTTGGATTATCTTATTTAGGATATGCCATGTCATTTAAATTTTCCATATCATTTAAATCTTATTCATTTCATTTAGAATATCATGATGCTTAGGATATCTCATTTCATTTAGGATATGCTATGCCTTTTAAATTATATCACATTGTTTAGGTTGCATTATATTATCTAGACTTTGCTATGTCATTTTATTCATGTGCCACATTTTCATATTCATATGTTTTAAAATGTTTTGAAAAAGATAATGATTTTCAATAAAAGAAAGATATTCCCAAATTAAAATAATTCATGAGTTCTCTGTCGGGTTTGCTGGGGAGGATATTTATTTTCAAAAGAATTTCGAGATGGTGGATCCTAATATGGTATAATATACAAATGTTCATGTAACACTACCGGTTTATGAAATCACCAAATGAGATTATTATTACCAACTATTTATTGCAAAGAATGAGATCAAAAATACAACGATAAATGTACATGCTCTATTCACACATGCATGAAATGTGCAAATGCAAAAATGTTTGAAAAAGAATGTTTTGATATTTTCAATTTTTTAAAAAAACTAGTGAACATTTGCCCCAACATTGTCGACTCATCTAGGCATCATGATGCCTTTAGGGCAGGGTATTAAACTTATTACGGGCGATGTACGTACATCATTGCCCGATCTATAACCCTTATTCAGAGTGTAAAATAGGTAACAAAAGGTTTAGAAATGTCCCTCCATGTGTTCCTATCTTCGGTGTATCCAATGAAAATCCGGCATGGCTTCGCCTAGGTTCACTATATGAGGGTGAATCGGTTCTAAAGGCCCCGAATTGCTCCTCACTGTCGCCGGTGAAGGCTAGTAAGGCACCCCGATAAAAGTGGGTTCAATTCGTTAGAGTATATTTTCCTAAGCCCATACGGAGGATCATCACGAAGGCGTAGTTACTTTACTCCCACCTAAAAGGACGGAACCCGGGTAGAGAGTTCGTGTTATGCAAATGAAAATGTAGTGTGTGCGGAGGAACAACAAACCTTTCACCACCTATTCTACACCCCTTATCCTAAATACCCCAACAATTCATTAAAACAACGATAAAGAATAGTGTAACGCATTAACCAACAAGCAATAGTAATATACAACATTAAATAACTAGAAAACAATAATAAAATGCATGTGAATGAATATGAACATATTTAAAATATTTTATTATTTTCAAAATTCTCTTTATTTTAAAAAATATGGGAATTAAAATATAATACCAATTAAACCAACAAAACTGAAACTTTGATAACACATGACTAATTCTAGGCCTGACTCTCTAATAGTCCCCAGCGGAGTCGCCAAGCTGTCGCAACCTAAAAAATAATAAGTCTCATCGCAAGACTTTATATTCTTTAAGCGTGACATTAAGAAAAACCGAGGAAAAATCGACTTAATTCCTCTTGAAAAATGAAGGTTTTGAAAATGACCTCGAAAAAGACATGGAGTCGCTACCAATCTTTTTTAGCTAGGTGTGATCGGCCACCTATTAAAACCGGTTTTATAAAACATTTTTAAAACCAATTTCAAGTCTGCGTTATAAACCAGAGAAAATCGAAGAATCGGGTTCGGGACTCGGTTACATGCGGGGAAGGGTTAGCACCCCCAAAACGCCCGCATAAAACGATACCTTATTAATCATGTGTTATCTCAAGTCTCGGTAAAAAGTTGGTTTTTAATTTAGTATTTCAAGTTAATACCCAATTTTAAGAAAAACAATTCCATTTTTAATTGAAAATGATCCGAAATTTATTAATTCAAAATTTTCCTATATTTCCAGAAAAAAAATCGACAAAATATAAATTTTTTTTATTCATTTGGAAAACTTTCCGAATCATTCTCCTTTTGTTGAAAGAAAGATATTCCTTTATTAAGGATAATTGATGATATTCCCTCTAGCAAACCAGGTAGAGAACTCATTAATTATTTTAACTCGGGAATATCTTTATTTTTATTGAAAATCATTATTTTTTTTCAAAACATAATAAAATATGAACATGAACATGTATGACATAAATAAAATGACATAGCCAAGTCTAGATAATATAATGCAACCTAAATTATATGACATAATTTAAATGGCATAGTATATTCTAGGTGAAATGAAAAATCCAAAGTATCATGGTATATTCTAAATGAGATAAAATGATTTAAATGACATGGCAATTTTAAATGATTTGGCATATTTTAAATGACATGGCATATTCTAAATAATATAACCTAAATGACATGGAATATGATGAAATGACATGAAACATAAAATAATGCTATCATAAAATATGCATGAAAATAAAATAAAAATGCATGAACATAGTATATGCTAAATAATGTGACAAAAATAAATGACTAAATAAAAAATATGGGATATCATGAAATATTCAAAATCATATGGCAAACAATATAACATCATAAAATGTAAATCAAAATAATAATAATATAGAAAATATCATAGCAAAAATCACATATTAAATAAAATGCATGAACATGGAAAATGCAATGCATGAAAATGTATTTTTTCCTCTAAACAAAGAAATCCGTATATCTAGAAAGATATCCGGCTACCTTAGGAAAATATGTCAAATTAGATTTTCTAAAAATGAAACTTTGTGATTGTTTGAAAACAATTTTGAGGAAAAACTTGAATAAAGATTAAAACCCTTACCAAACCCTTTTAAAATGGCTATAATTTCCTAAGTTTAAAATCCCGGACTTGACCACCCTTAACCCGAGATTTATAAAACATTTTTAAAGGCATAGAAACTACCCTAAGATAGTAGCTAAAGATTCTAACCAACCCCCTCTAAATGCCTTAGCCAAATTCAACCATTATTTCTCTTTTGATTTCAAATCCGCCTCTACTGTCTCATTTTGACACACGATTTTTTTGCCTATTTTTAAAAATTCAAAAAAAATCTAATAACAATACTGGAGACTCAGAACTTGTAAAACTACACGAGAAAAATTTGGATTCAAGATGACTATCCAGAAAAATTGGATTAAAGATGACTGTTCAGAAAAATCGGAGAAGTTCGAGTACTAGGTGAAAAAACCTGTTTTGTCAAGACACATTTTTTGCCTTTGATAAAGTCATTCAAAAATCAAAGTAAAAATTGTTGGAGTTCATCCTAAAAACCTAAGGACAGTAGCTAAAACATTTAAAAACCTTGGAAAAAAATTGGCTAAGTAAAAAAAATACAAAGGTAGAATAATCAATTTGACAACCCTTTAATTTTCCACAAGTATGCTCAAGAGAGCATGACTTTGAGCCATTGATTGGCCAAAGTCATGAATCATGTGGCAATGGCATGGAATGCATGAACACACAGCAAATGAAATGTATGAAATGCATGGTCTAAAGCCTAAATGGTAAAGGAAATGCATGACAATTCAAGATAACCTAAATGCCTACCATGAGTTTGCATGGCAATAAATGCTATCCCAACTTAATATGCATGCAATGCTTGATAATGCAAATATGACTTGGACCTAATATGTTATGAATATGCATGAAAATGCTAATGTAACCTAAGACCTAAGTAGCATAGCAATGCATGGCAATACCAATATGATTTAAGACCCAATATGCATGACAATACCAATATGGCCTAGACCTAGAATGTAATGAACATGCATAGCAATACTATGAACATACAATGACCAATGAAACTAATGCCAATGCAGGAACAAATAGCAACTAATACATAATTTCAAGATATGATAATGCAAAGCATGTTACCTAAACAAAATGCAAATG
This sequence comes from Fremontodendron californicum, assembly GCA_030761205.1. Taxonomy (NCBI): domain Eukaryota; kingdom Viridiplantae; phylum Streptophyta; class Magnoliopsida; order Malvales; family Malvaceae; genus Fremontodendron; species Fremontodendron californicum. The sequence continues at coordinate 31,204,970 of JAULJL010000005.1, forward strand.
CATGATAAGGCAAGGGATGCATGAAGAGGCCGAATGTAGTTGCATGATACTCTAATGCAATCCTATCTAGTAAATGACACAAGTACATGACAAATCATATCAAGATGCATAATGTCATGACATTTTCATAAGCATATGACATACTAAAATCAAAATGCACAAGCTCATGGCATGGTGATGCAAACAAGTCAAGAGGCAAAATGGAAATGCACATGCAAGGCATACTAAATGGAATAGCCGAATGGTCATATACCCCAAATGATGGCATTTTATCATAACATTTTCACAAGCATATGGCATACTAAAATCAAAATGTGCAAGTTCATGGCATGGAGATGCAAACAAGTCGAGAAGCAAGATGAAAATGCACATGCAAGGCATACTAAATATCAAGATATGCTAACTCATGGCATGGAGATGCAAACAAGCCAAGAAGCAAGATAAAAATGCACATGCAAGGCATACTAACATGGAGTAGCCGAATGGCCATATGACAAAATATGAAAAATGCAAACATGTTTATAGTATAAGACATGATACATGAAAAAAAATGCACAATATGAGCATATGACACAATGGCCGAATCTTCAAGGAAACAATATCAAGCATGGAAATGAAATATAGAAACAAATATAACATAGAAAATAATGTAAAGAACATATAAAAAATTAAACATAGACATGCAAAGCAAATAACAAGCAAAACTAGTAAATAAAACAAGGAAATTTAAGCTCCATGGTTGGTATCAAATGGGCATAGCCTCTCACCTAACCCTAATCACTTGGCCTTGCCAAGATCATGAAGCTTTTCCATTTGAAAAAAAAAACCATGTTAAACAACAAAACTAAGATGAGCTTCATGGTAGGTAAAAATGGGCATAGCCTCTCCTCTAACCATGGTCACTTGGTCTTGCCAAGATCATGTAGCCATTTTAACCTTTTTGCTTCACCTTTTTGTAAAAAATCAGAATATAAAATACTCTAAGAAACCTTCTAAAAATCATTTTCCACAACAACATGCAAGGAAGAAAGAAAAAGAAAACCAAGGCAAGCAAACATGCCATATTCGGCCAAGCATAAAACCATGTAAAAAATTTGTTTTCCACCATTTTGATGAAGAATAAGAGATGAAAACTTAAGTAAACATTAAAAAACTTTATTTCTATGAAAAATGTAGTAGGAAAAGAAGATAGAAAATCAAGAAAACACCATGGAAAACAAGAAGAAAGCTACGCTAGAGCTTGGTAGAGATGATTACCTTCAAGCTCTCTATTGAAAACCTTTTTTTTTTCAAAACCTTTTTCTTTGTGAAATTAGCTACTGACTTCAGCCAAAAAACTTTGAAAAAAATGAAATCACCCCCCCTCTATGGCTTGGCCGAATGGCCCTCTCACCCTTGGATGGAAATTCAACTTTTTCTCCTCCAATCTTGGCCCTTAGATTAAGATATTTTGATGAAAACATAAAAATGTCATCTTCCCAATTGATAGCAGCCCTTAAGATGTGTACTCAGCCCTTTTAGTAACCTCAGCCCTTAGATGCAAAAGAGGACCAATCCCATGCACTCCCTTGCTTGCACCCTTGAGTGCCTACCCTTAGATGAGTTGTGGTATTCCATTCTTGGTCATTGGATGAGGACAACATAAAAATGACATCTTGTAGATTAAATCCATCCCTCAACATGTGTACTCAGCCCTTGTAGATGGCCTAATCCTTTGGATTAAAAGAGACAATCCCATGCACTCCCTTGCTTGGCCGAATAAATGCTCACCTTTGGATGAATTATGCTCATCTTTTTTCTTCCATTCTTGGACATTAGATGAGGGTTCTTTCATGACAAATAAAAATGTCATCTTGGAATTTAAACTTGTCCTTTGGATGGTGCATTCAACTTTTCTACAAGGCACCTAAGCCATTGGATGAAGGAGGGACCATTTACAAGGTGTTAGTGGTAGCATGTGGCTTGATATTGACTAAGGAATTAAATTGTTCAAGCTTCCTTCTTCTCCTCTATGCAGGCTGACCAAGGGAAGAAAAATCCCAGCAATTCCTTCTTCTTTCATATTTTCCTCAATTATAAAATTGCCCTTTTTGGTTTCTTCGGTGAAATGACCTTTTTGCCTCCCGAACCTAAATAAATAGCAAACGGACTCCAAATTCAAATTTTCTTTTTTCAATACTTCCAAAATAATAAAAAATTGAATTCTGGATGTTTTAAAAAATTTTCGAGTCCATTTGCGATTTATTTCGGATTTATTTCCAAAATTGCCCCTTATGCACCCGAAATTTACCATTTTTTGAACGAGCTCCGAATCCAATTTTTTCTTCACCAATCTCTTCCAAATAATTTAAAATTGTGATTTGGAAGTTTTCATCATTTTTGGAGCTCATTTGCTATTTTTTCGGGATTTATCTGCTTGAATTACTACAGAGGGGACCCGGGATTTGGCTATTTTGCAAACGAACTCCGAATCAAGATTTTCTTTCGCCAATCTCTTTCAAATAATTATAAAATGAGAAATTTTCAGAATTTTTGGAACTCGTTTGATATTTTTTCGGGATTTATCCTGTTGAATTTCTGCATAGTGGGCCCGGGATTTGGCCATTTTGCAAACGAACTCCGAATCAAGTTTTTCTTTCGCCAATATCTTCAAAATGATTTAAGAATGAGATTTGCAAATTTTTAGAACTTTTGGAGTTCATTTGCTATTTTTTGCAAATTTTCCAATTTTGCCCTTTTGTCTTCGAAACCCGATTTTGCTCAAAACAAGTTCGATTTTCAGATTTTCTTCAAATTGAGCCTTGGTCTATCCTTGTTTAATCATTCCTCATCAATTAGGGGCTTTAGTCCTACCGAATCGAGCCATTTCTATAATTCTTCCAAATTTCACCGAAATCCACCAAAAAACCTAATTCTCGATTTTATTCCGAATTGACTTTTCTATCAGTTTTTCTTCCAAGTAGCTTCTCCATTACCCATAGTCAGTGCTTATCTTTCATTTGAGACCTCCAATTTTGACGAATTTGATCGTTTAAGCACTTTTCCCCAAATTTCCTGAACTAGGATTTTCTGTCTACTGAATCTCCGTAACCCAACTTTCGAACTCCATATCTTTCAATTTAGACCTTGGATTATCAAAATTCTTTCACCGTTTTTCAATTGAACCTCAAATCTTGATTGTGAAAGTGGGTTGACTTTTTTAGTAGTTAACTTTTTTGAGGTTGACTTTTTTGGGGTTGACTTTTTTTTTTAGTTTGACTTTTTCTCTCTTCTTTCTTAGACTAAGCCTCGGAGTACCACTTGTAGGATGAGAAAAGCCTTTTAGCATTCTGAAACATCAATTTAGGAAGAAAACGTACCTGATTTAAGGGTCCGAACAAAATTAGGTGTCTACAGGAACTATTGAGGAACCTCTGGAGATAGGCCCATGCACCTATACGGTGAACTTTCAGGTCATGGATATTAATTCGTCCTATAATTGCTTGTTGGGAAGGCCGTGGAATCATTCAATAGGGGCTGTACCCTCATCTCTCCATCAAAATCTGAAATTTGTGATGGATGGGCGTTTGGTCACTGTATCAGGAGAAGAGGACATAATAGCCTCTGCATCTACTGAATCTCCTTATGTTGAACCCAATAAAGATGTCGTAGAATGTTCTTTTCGATCTTTGGAGTTTGTAAATGCAGTTTTCATTGCTGAAGGATAGAAAATTCCAAAACCAAGGTTGTCCAAGAACACAAGGTTGGGAGTAAGAACTACAGTGGGAAAGGGCTGCAGGGCTGGAAAAGGTCTTGGAAAATATCTTCAAGGGATGGCTCGAGCAATGGAAGTAATGGGAAAGAAAGACCGGTTTGGCCTAGGGTATCTTCCGAGGGCCCATGAGAAAAGGAAACAAGTTGAAAAGAACCGACAAAGGAGGATGACCCGTTTAGCGGGTATGGATATTGAGTGGGAGCCTATGACTTTCCCACCAATCCTTCACAGCTTTCGCTCGACCGATTTTCTGTTTGAAGAAAAGAATTCAGATAATGTACTTATAATGATTGAGCAAGCCTTCGAGAGATTTCAGGTGAATAGGGATGAGCAGATACATGATATGGAGATCTGCATGACCAGGGAGGAAACAATTGAAAGTGAGAATGCTAACTGGATGGTGCGACCTTGTCCACCAGGATATAGACTGACCAATTGGAGTGCAACCGAGCTGCCCATAGTTTTTAGGTCTATTCCAATGTAATGCTTTTAAACAAATCTTAAATATCTTTGCCCGAAGAAATTAAGAATTTCTTTTGTAATGGGCTTTTGTCTAAAAATTTTCATTCAATAAATAACAAATACGACGCATTTCCTTCATACTGGTGTCTCCATATTCTTTCATTTACTCTATTGTATATATGTTTTCCTATATTCTTTCTTCCCCACCTATTTACAGGTGTACGAATGTGGAATATGAGGACTTTCTTGTCAGTAATTCGGAAATTGGTTTTGAAATACCCATTTACACGGGTGATTTTGAGGCCGACGAAGATACTGAGGATTATGGTCTACCTCCGGACTTATTAAGGAAAATAGAACAAGAGGAAAAACAAGTACTTCCTCATGAGGAGCTATAGGAAATGATAAATTTGGGAAATGGTGAAGAGATAAAGGAGGTTAAAATTGGGACTACATTGTTATCATCAATAAATGGTGAATTGATAGCCTTGCTCTAAGAATATGTAGATGTATTTGCATGGTCATACCAAGACATGCCAGGTCTGGATCTAGATATTGTGGTTCATAAGCTCCCTTTAAGGCCAGAATGCAAGCCAATTCAGCAAAAGTTGAGAAGAATGAGGCCAGACATGCTGTTAAAGGTAAAAGAGGAGGTGAAGAAACAGTTTGATGCTGGATTCTTAGAGGTGGCAAAATATCCGAAATGGGTGGCAAATATTGTTCCAGTACCAAAGAAGGATGGCAAGGTGCGGATGTGCGTTGATTACGAGATCTGAACAAGGCCAGTTCTAAAGATAATTTCCCTTTGCCTCACATTGATACTTTGGTGGATAATACGACGAAGAGTTTCTTGTTTTCTTTCATGGACGGATTCTTGGGATATAATCAGATTAAGATGGCACTGGAAGATATGGAGAAAACCACATTTGTTACATTGTGGGGAACATTCTGCTACAAGGTAATGCCGTTTGGGTTGAAAAATGTTGGGGCAACATATCAGAGAGCCATGGTGACCTTGTTTCATGACATGATGCATAAGGGAATTGAGGTCTATGTTGATGATATGATTTCAAAGTCACAAGGAGAAGAGGAGCATATTGCAAATCTTAGGAAACTCTTTGAAAGACTAAGAAAGTTCCAACTCAAGCTAAACCCGACAAAATGCACTTTTGGAGTCACTTTGGGGAAATTGTTGGGTTTTGTTGTTAGCAAAAGGGGAATTGAGATTGATCTAGATAAAGTGAAGGTCATCCAAAATTTGCCACCTACACGTACTCAAGAAGAAGTAAGAGGTTTTCTACGGAGATTGAATTACAATGCTCGGTTTATTTCTCAGTTAACCGATAAATGTGATCCAATATTTAAGCTACTTCGAAAACGTGATCCAGGAGAGTGGGATGAAGGGTGTCAGATTGCTTTTGAAAATGTTAAGCATTATCTATCAAACCCACCAGTATTAATGCCACCGATTCCGGATAAACCGATGATATTGTATCTATCAGTATTGGAGAGATCCATGGGTTGTGTTTTGGGGCAGAATGATGAGATTGGAAAGAAAGAACAGGAGGTTTACTACCTCAGCAAGAAACTCACAAATTATGAGTTGAAATATTCGTCGGTAGAAAAGTTGTGTTGTGCCTTAGCTTGGACTGCTCGAAGGCTCAGACAGTACATGTTGTACCACACGACGTGGTTGATCGCCAAGCTAGATCCAATCAAGTACATGTCAGAAGCACCTTCTTTGTCAGGGAGGACGGCAAGATGGCAGGTTTTGTTGTCAGAATAAGACATTGTATATGTGAGTCAGAAAGCTATCAAGGGCAGTGCAGTGGCTGAATTTTTAACAAGTCGAGCAGTGGAAGATTATGAGCCGTTGAACTTTGATTTCCCAGATGAAGATTTAATTTATGTTTCGCAAGCGGATGAGGTTCCCTTGAAGAAGAAAATATGGAAGATGTACTTTGATGGGGCATCTAATGCCATGGGGCACAGAATCGGTGCAGTGCTCATATCCCTATAAGAAGATTATTATCCCTTTACTGCCATATTGGATTTTGATTGTACAAACAATACTGCAGAATATGAGGCATGTACAATGGGCCTTCGTGCTACCATAAACAGAAAGATAAAAAAACTGGAGGTTTTTGGAGACTCAGCTTTAGTGATATATCAATTACGCGGAGAATGGGAAACCCAAGATACAAAATTAATCCAATACCGAGAAATCATACTGAGTTTATTGGAGGAGTTTGAAGATGTAAGTTTCAATTACTTCCCCCGAGAAGAAAATCCGATGGCGGATGGTCTGGCTACTTTGTCATCATTGTTTAAAGTGAATAAGAGACGAAAGTTGTGCCAATCAAGATGAGCATATATGAATCTCCTGCCCACTGCTCGAGTATCGAAGAAGAAGCAGATGGTCTCCCTTGGTATAACGACATTTTGCAGTACATCAAGAATCAACAGTATTCAGAGCGAGCAATAAAAAATGACAAGAGAACTCTGAGAAGGCTAGCAATGAGTTTTGTTCTAGATAGAGAGATTCTCTACAAGAAAGGGAAAGACCAAGTACTATTGAGATGTGTCGGGTCTACCGAAGCTCAGAGAATCATAGAGGAAGTCCATGAAGGGATATGTGGCATCCATGCCAATGGTCATATGCTTGCTAAGAAGATTATAAGGGCAGGGTATTATTGGCTGACAATGGAAGGAGATTGTATCAGTTATTCCCGGAAGTGTCATAAATGCCAGATATATGCAGATAAGATCCATGTGCCACCATTGCCACTGCATGTCATAACCGCACCATGGCCATTCTCGATGTGGGGAATGGATATGATTGGTCCTATTACCCTGAAAGCTTCAAATGGACATCGCTTCATCCTAGTGGCCATAGATTATTTCACAAAATGGGTAGAAGCTTCTTCCTACGCGAATTTAACAAAGTCGGTGGTATGTAGATTTGTTAAGAAAGAAATCATATGCCAATATGGATTGCCAGCAAGAATTATTTCAGATAATGCTCTCAATCTGAACAATAAGATGATGAGAGAGGTGTGTACTCAGTTCAAGATCACGCATCACAATTCAGCACCTTATCGTCCGAAGATGAATGAGGCAGTAGAAGCAGCCAACAAAAACATCAAAAAGATTGTCGAGAATATGACTAATGTGTACAAGGATTGGCATGAGATCTTGCCTTTTACTCTTCAAGCATATCGCACTTCGGTTCGCACATCTACAGGGGCAACGCCGTTTTCTTTGGTATATGGTATGGAAGCAGTTTTACCTATTGAAGTTGAGATTCATTCACTTCGTGTTTTGATGGAGGTTGGCCTAGAAGAGGCAGAATGGGTTAGAGCTCGTTATGAACAGCTGAATCTCATCGAAGAGAAAAGATTGAAGGCAATTTTTCATGGGCAATTGTATCAAAAAAGAATGATTCGAGCCTACAACAAGAAGGTTCGTCCCAGACAGTTCCGAGAGGGGGAGTTAGTACTGAGGAAAATTCTCCCTATAGTGAAGGATCCGCGAGGAAAATAGACCCTAAATTGGGAAGGACCCTATATAGTAAAAAGAGCTTTTCATGGAGGAGCATTGATTCTAACTCGAATGGACGGGGATGATTTCAGAAATCCCGTGAATGCTGATGAATTGAAGAAGTATTACGCTTGAAGAAAAAAAAAATTTGTGATGCTATGCACATAGGAATTCGAATGATTCTAAGTGTAAAAATGGAAATTCTATATATCTACCTCCCCTGAGAATTGCTTTTCAAAGAGAATATTCATGCTTGATATGATGAATAGCCATCTTTCATATTCCCTTCACTAAGAAAAAATTATCCCTAGTCACCCCTTTGAACCTTAGAAATTATTTCTTTTGTTGAACCTTGATCAAGGATCACCCTCTACACTAGAGGGCAAATACGAGGAAAAATAATCAAAATCATGGCAAAAAAAAAAAAAGAGCCATTGGAAAATGTGAAATCAAAGAATGGAAAATGAAAGCCAGCAATGAAAGAAAAGAGATTGAAAAAAAAAGTAAAAAAAAAGGGACAAATGTTTCAAGAATGAATTCTCCTCAGGAAATGATCCTTGATCCAATCACCCTTAAACATGTTTTGGGCCTATTTTATCCTTTCCTTCTAAACTCGAACCTTGGCCTACATTACGTGCTTTAAAAGTCTATTTTGATCAAGCATGGATATTTAATTTGGAAGGTTTCTCTCAAAATTCATCCTATCTTTTGAATTGACATTTTTACCTTGGAAGCATTTAGAATTCTCAGATGCGTGGTAAAGTAAAAAAAAAAAAGGAGAGGTTTAAGCCGAAAACCCGCAAAGGGAGACTTAATACCGAATGGGGGATACTTTAGTTGAAAACCCGTAAAGGGCGGCTCAAGTACTGACCAAGGTTTGAATCAATACTCCGTATAAAGGGGGAGAAAGTATTTGAAAATCAGAGAAAAGGGGAACAACTTAGTCTGACGTAATACGGAAGCCGAGGGATTACCCAAGTAAATTGTTCGTTCAAAAGAAATTTTAAATGGATTGAAAAAGGAGGGGTCCAACATATTCTCGCATCCGGGGCATCTACAACCTATAACTTTACATATATTCTTGATGTCCACTTTTATAATTTTAAAACATTTTGTTGCAATAAATTTTTGTTATCCCTTTTATGACATTTGCTTGTTTCATACTTTCTTTCATACATTTTTAATATGCATTTTGTTTGTTATTAAATTGAATGATGATTAGTAAACATAAAAATCTTTAAATAAAGGGATTTTAAAAGTATTACTAAGGAATAGATCTAAATCTTAGAAAATGTTTGGAAACCACTAATCCTGATGGAAAATTCACCAAGTAAAGGAAAATAGTGAATGTGTTGAAGACTCCGTCATGAAGTCAGAAATTTGTGAATTTCAGCGAAGTCAGAAACTGGGACTATTTGAAAATTTATCTTGAGTAAAGGGGTCCTTAAGTAAGGCATCAGTGAACAATTGAAGACTCCGTCATGAAATCAGATAATCTGTGAACCTCAAAGAAACCATGGATTAGAAATCATGACACAATCATTTGATTGCATTCATCCTTAGGAAACATACAAACATTTGCAAAGCATGTCATTCTCATCATTGCATTTAGCTAACACTGCAGGAATCAGGAAAACTTTGGCTTCCCCAAATCGAATTCATTCTGTTTTATCAAATTAGTCGAGCTCCGGGACCATCGTCAAGGTATTTCCTTATGTTTTAAATTGAATTCATTCTGTTTTATCAAATGAGTCGAGCCCCGAGACCATCGTCGACGTATTTCCTTTTGTTTGTTATTAAATTGAATGATGATTAGTAAACCTAAAAAAAGAGCCATTGGAAAATGTGAAATCAAAGAATGGAAAATGAAAGCCAGCAATGAAAGAAAAGAGATTGAAAAAAAAAGTCCAAAAAAAAAAGGGACAAATGTTTCAAGAATGAATTCTCCTCAGGAAATGATTCTTGATCCAATCACCCTTAAACATGTTTTGGGCCTATTTTATCCTTTCCTTCTAAACCCGAACCTTGGCCTACATTACGTGCTTTAAAAGTCTATTTTGATCAAGCATGGATATTTAATTTGGAAGGTTTCTCTCAAAATTCATCCTATCTTTTGAATTGACATTTTTACCTTGGAAGCATTTAGAATTCTCAGATGCGTGGTAAAGTAAAAAAAAAAGGAGAGGTTTAAGCCGAAATCCCGCAAAGGGAGACTTAATACCGAATGGGGGATACTTGAGTTGAAAACCCGTAAAGGGCGGCTCAAGTACTGACTAAGGTTTGAATCAATACTCCGTATAAAGGGGGAGAAAGTATTTGAAAATCAGAGAAAAGGGGAACAACTTAGTCTGACGTAATACGGAAGCCGAGGGATTACCCAAGTAAATTGTTTGTTCAAAAGAAATTTTAAATGGATTGAAAAAGGAGGGGTCCAACATATTCTCGCATCCGGGGCATCTACAACCTTTAACTTTACATATATTCTTGATGTCCACTTTTATAATTTTAAAACATTTTGTTGCAATAAATTTTTGTTATCGCTTTTATGAAATTTGCTTGTTTCATACTTTCTTTCATAGATTTTTAATATGCATTTTGTTTGTTATAAAATTGAATGATGATTAGTAAACATAAAAATCTTTAAATAAAGGGATTTTAAAAGTATTACTAAGGAATAGATCTAAATCTTAGAAAATGTTTGGAAACCACTAATCCTGATGGAAAATTCACCAAGTAAAGGAAAATAGTGAATGTGTTGAAGACTCCGTCATGAAGTCAGAAATTTGTGAATTTCAGCGAAGTCAGAAACTGGGACTATTTGAAAATTTATCTTGAGTAAAGGGGTCCTTAAGTAAGGCATCAGTGAACAATTGAAGACTCCGTCATGAAATCAGATAATCTGTGAACCTCAAAGAAACCATGGATTAGAAATCATGACACAATCATTTGATTGCATTCATCCTTAGGAAACATACCAACATTTGCAAAGCATGTCATTCTCATCATTGCATTTAGCTAACACTGCAGGAATCAGGAAAACTTTGGCTTCCCCAAATCGAATTCATTCTGTTTTATCAAATTAGTCGAGCTCCGGGACCATCGTCAAGGTATTTCCTTATGTTTTAAATTGAATTCATTCTGTTTTATCAAATAAGTCGAGCCCCGAGACCATCGTCGACGTATTTCCTTTTGTTTTAAATCGAATTCATTATGTTTTATCAAATGAGTCGAGCCCCGAGACCATCGTCGAGGTATTTCCTTTTGTTTTAAATCGAATTCATTCTGTTTTATCAAATGAGTCGAGCCCCGAGACCATCGTCGAGGTATTTCCTTTTGTTTTAAATCGAATTCATTCTGTTTTATCAAATGAGTCGAGCCCCGAGACCATCGTCGAGGTATTTCCTTTTGTTTTAAATCGAATTCATTCTGTTTTATCAAATGAGTCGAGCCCCGAGATCATCGTCGAGGTATTTCCTTTTGTTTTAAATCGAATTCATTCTGTTTTATCAAATGAGTCGAACCCCGAGATCATCGTCGAGGTATTTTCTTTTTATTAAATCGAATTCATTTTGTTTTATCAAATGAGTCGAGCCCCGAGACGATCGTCGAGGTATTTCCTTTTGTTTTAAAACTCGTCTATTTTTTAAGTGAGTCAAATGCTTTGTTTTAAAATCAAACCTGTTTCCTTAAGACGGGTCGAGCCTTGATTCGTCAGGGAATTCAATTAAAGGACAAAATCTTTAATTTACAGCTTTTTCAAAAAAAATGATGAAAAGAATGAAATAATGAAAAATGTTGATAATGAAAAATGGAAATTAATGTAAACCCTTTTTCCCTTTTCTTCATATGTGATTTCACTAACTAGACAAAATTAGTGTTTGTTTATCTTTGCCTAATTCCTGATTCTCAGCAATAGACAAAGAGGGGCAGCTGTAGACACCTAATTTTGTCCGGACCACTAAATCAGGTATGTTTTCTCCTAAATTGATGTTTCAAAATGCAAAAAGACTTTTTCTCATCCTGCAGGTGGTACTCCGTGACTTGGTCTAAGAAAGCAGACAGAAAAAGTCAAACTTGAAAAAATCAACCCTGAAAAAGTCAACCCCAAAAAGTCAACTACTAAAAAAGTCAACCCACTTTCAAAATAAAGATTTGAATTTCAATTGAAAGATGGTGAAATAATTTTGATAATCCGAGGTCTACATTGAAAGATATGGAGGTCGGAAGTTGGGTTACGGAATCTCAGTAGAAAGGAAACTCTAGTTCGGTAAATTTAGGGAAAAGTGCTTGAACGATCAAATTGGTCGAAATTGAAGGTCCCAAATGAAAGATAAGCACTGACTACTGGTAATGGAGAAGCTACTTGAAAGAAAAACTGAAAGAAAAATCAATTCGGAAGAAAACCGAGAATTAGGGTTTTTGGTGGATTTCGGAGAAATTTGGAAAAATTACAGAAATGGCCCGATTCGGTAGGACTAAAGCCCCTAATTGATGAGGATTGATTAAACAAGGATAGCCCAAGGCTCAGTTTGAAGAAAATCTAAAATTCAGACTTGTTTTGAGCAAAACCGGGATTCGGAGGCAAAAGGGCAAAATTGGAAAATTTGGGAAAAATAGCAAATGAACTCCAAAAATTCTAAAAATTTGCAGATCTCATTCTTAAATCATTTCGAAGAGATTGGCGAAAGAAAATCTTAATTCGGAGTTTGTTTGCAAAATGGCCAAATCCCGGGTCCACTATGCAGAAATTCAAAAGGATAAATCCCGAAAAAATAGTAAAAGAGCTCCAAAAATTCTGAAAATTTTTAGATCTCATTCTTAAATTATTTGGAGTTAATTCCTTAGTCACTATCAAGCTCACATGCTACCACTAGTACCTTGCAAATGGTCACCCCTTCATCCAATGGCTTAGGTGCCTTGTAGAAAAGTTGAATGCACCATCCAATGGCCAAGTTTAAATGCCAAGATGACATTTTTATTTGTCATGAAAGAACCCTCATCTAATGGCCAAGAATGGAAGAAAAAAGATGAGCACAATTCATCTAAAGGTGGGCATCAATTCGGCCAAGCAAGGGAGTGCATGGGATTGTCTCTTTTCATCCAATGGCTTAGGCCATCTACAAGGGCTGAGTACACATGTTAAGGGCTGAATTTAATCTACAAGATGTCATTTTTATGTTGTCCTCATCCAATGACCAAGAATGGAAGAGCACAACTCATCCAAGGTAGGCACTCAAAGGGCCAAGCAAGGGAGTGCATGGGATTGGTCCTCTTTTTCATCTAAGGGCTGAGGTTATTACAAGCGCTGAGTACACATCTTAAGGGCTGCTATCAATTGGAAATATGACATTTTTATGTTGTCATGAAAATATCTTAATCTAAGGGACAAGATTGGAGGAGAAAAAGTACAAAAATCCATCTTATGGTGGAGGGGCCATTTGGCCAAGGCTAAGAGAGGGGGGGAATGATTTATTTTTCCTTAAGTGGCTGAGCATTTGAGAGGGGAGGCCAGTAGCTAATTGAGAAAAAAAAAAGGTTTTTGAAAGAAATGAAGAAAATTTTTTTTAAGGTAGCCATTCTACCATTGCTACTACATTTTTTCTTCTTCTTCCTCATGCTTTATTTCTTGTTTTCCATGTGATTTCCTACCATTTTTTTACATCTTTCTTGTTGTTCTTGCTTTTCAAAAAAATAAATAAAACAATGGTTAGACTTCATGATCTTGATGAAAATCAAGTGATAATGGTTAGGGTGGGCTTTGTCCAATATACCAACCATGGAGCTCATCTCCATATTTTTTTACCTTAGTTATTTTTATGACTTTGAGATTGAAAAGGCTTCATGACCTTGATGAAAATCAAGAGATAATGGATTGAAGGGCTTTGTCCAATGTACCAACCATGGAGCTCATCTCTTTGTTATTCATTTGCTTACTTTAACTTGCTTATTTTTATTATTATTTATCTTTATGTATATTTATATTCTTGCTAACCATCTTGTTCTTTTGACTTATGTCATATTTTTGCATTTTGGGGCTATTTTCATATAGTTTAGGCCATTTCCATTTTTCATATCATCTTCCATAGCATTTAGTTAGGTCATTTTACATGACATTTCTTACGACACTTTGGTTCCTAGGCTATTCGGCCATGTGTATTTTCTCTAAGCTTTAGGTCATTTTTCTAGGCCATGATATTTGCCATTTTATTTAGACATCTAGGTCATTTTACATGTCATTTATCTTGAGGTCATTTTTATTATTCCATGTCATTTAAGTTTAGATCATTTTATTATTCTATGTCATTTTACATGCCGTTTAAACTTTAGGCCATGTTCATATTCCATGTCATTTTACGTGTCATTTAAGCATTAGGCCATTTTCATATTCCATGATATTTTTCCATGACATTTAGATATTAGGCCATTTTCATATGCCATGTCATTTCACATGTCATTTAGTTTTAAGTCATTGTTATTATTCCATGTCATTTTACATTTCATTTAAGCATTAGGCTATTTTCATATGCCATGTTGTTCTTCCATGACATTTAGACATTAGGCCATTTTCATATGCCATGTCATTTCCCATGTAATTTATGCACTATGCCATTTTCATTATTGCATGTCATTTGCCATGTCATTTAGACAATAAGTCATGCATATTAAGTTAGGATATCATTTATTGTCATGCAAACTCATGCTAGGCATTTAGGTTATTTATGGCATGCGTTTTCCATATCACTAGACTTTAAACCATGCAATTCATGCATTCACTTTGCTGTATTTTCATGCATTCCATGTCATGCCACATGATTTATGACTTAGGCCAATCAATGGCTCAAATTCATGCACACTTGAGCATACTTGTGGAAAATTAAAGGGTTGTCAAATTGGTTATTCTACCTTTGTGATTTTTTTTTTACTTAGCCAATTTTTGTCTAACTTTTTAAAAGGGTTAGCTACTGTTTGTGGGTCTTTATGAGAGTCTCTAACATTTTTACTTTGATTTTTAAATGATTTTATCGAAGGCAAAAAATGTGTTTGGCAAAACAGTTTTTCATCCAATACTCGTACTTTCTCGATTTTTCTGGGCAGTCATCTTTAATCAGAAAATTAATCCAATTTTTTTTGTGTAGTTTTACATGTTCTGAGTCTCCAGTATTTGTTTTTAGATTTTTTTGAATTTTTAAAATAGGCTAAAAAATCGTGTGTCAGAATCGGACAGTAGAGGCAGATTTGAAATCAAAAGAAAAACAATTGTTGAATTTTGCTAAGGCATTTAGAGGGGGTTGGTTAGAAGAATTAGCAACTGTCTTAGGATAGTTTCTAAGTATTTTAAACTTTAAAAATGATTTTATAAATCTCGAGTTAAGGGTGGTCAAGTCCGGGATTTTAAACTTAGGAAATCAGAGTCATTCTCAAAGGTTTTGGCTAAGGTTTTAATATTTATTCAAGTCTCTTAAATTGTTTTCAAACAAATCACAAAGTATTTTGATTTTTGAAGATTTAATTTGATATATTTTCCTAAGGTAGTCGGATATTTTTTTAGATATACGAATTTCCTTAATTAAAAGAAAAAATACACTTTCATGCATTGCATTTTTCATATTCATGCATGTTGTATAATATATGATTTTTTTTTTCCTACGATAATTTCTATGATATTTGTTATTATTTTGATTTATATTTTTTGGTATTAAATTGTTTGTCATATGGTTTTGAATGTTTCATGTTATCCTATGCTTTTTATTTAGTCATTTATTTTGTCACATTATTTAGCATGTTCATGCATTTTGTTATTTTATTTTCATGCATATTTCATGATAGCATTATTTAATGTTTCATATTCCATGTCACTTAGATAATATTCCATGTCATTTAGATTATCTTATTTAGGATATTCCATGTCATTTAAATTTGTCATATCATTTAAATCTTATTCATTTCATTTAGAATATCATGATGCTTAAGGATATCTCATTTCATTTTGGATATGCTATGCCTTTTAAATTATATCACATTATTTAGGTTGCATTATATTATCTAGAATTTGCTATGTCATTTTATTCATGTGCCACATTTTCATATTCATATGTTTTAAAATGTTTTGAAAAAGATAATGATTTTCAATAAAATAAAGATATTCCCAAGTTAAAATAATTCATGAGTTCTCTGCCGGGTTTGTTGGGGAGGATATCATCACTTATTATTAATAACGGAATATCTTCTTTAAAACGAGAATGATTCGGAAAATTTTCCATGCTAATAAAAATTTCTATATTTTGCCATGTTTATTGGGGAATATAGAAAAAAATTTGAATTAATAAATTCCGGATCACTTTCAATTAAAACATGGAGTTATTTTTCTTTAAATTGGGAATTAATTTGAAATAACAAATTTAAAATTGACTTTTTACTGAGACTTGAGATAACACATGATTAATAAGGTACCATTTTATACGGGCGTTGTGGGGGTGCTAATCTTTCCCCGCACGTAACCAAGTCCCGAACCCGATTTTTAGATTTTCTCTAGTTTAAAACGCAGACTTGAAATTGGTTTTAAAAAATGTTTTAATTAATTATAAAATGTTTTACAAAATCAGTTTTAATAGGTGGCCGATCACACCTAGCTAAAAAAGATTGGTGGCGACTCCATGACTTTTTTCGAGGTTGTTTTCAAACCATCGACCTTTTATTTCAATCAAGAGGAATTAAGTCATCTTTTCCTCTGATTCTGTTTCCCCCTCACTCGAACGGGTCTCCGCAACAGGATCACGTTTCGACACTTAGGATATTTCATTTCATATAGAGTATATCTTGTTACCTAGGTTATTTCATTTCATTTATAATATATCATGTGACTTAGGATATTTCATTTAGAATATGCTATGACATTTAAATTATATCATACCATTTAGGTTGCATTATATTATCTAGACTTTGCTATGTCATTTTATTTATGTCACACATATTCATATTCATATTTTTTAAAATGTTTTGAAAATGGAAATGATTTTCAATAAAATAAAGATATTCCCGAGTTAAAATAATTCATGAGTTCTCTGTCGGGTTTGCTCGGGAGGATATCATCAATTATCATTTATAATGGAATATCTTCTTTAAAATGAGAATGATTCGGAAAATTTTCCAAAATAATAAAAATTTCTATATTTTTTTCCCCGCTTGTTGGGAAATATAGGAAAATTTTGAATTAATAAATTCCGGATCATTATTAAAAAATGGAATTTTTTTTTCTTTTAATTGGGAATTAATTTAAAATACTAAATTAAAAATCGACTTTTTTACTAAGACTTGAGATAACACACGATTAATAAGGTACCATTTTATACGGGCGTTGTGGGGGTGCTAATCTTTCCCCACACGTAACCGAGTCTCGAACCCGCTTCTTTGATTTCTCTGGCTTAAAACGCAGACTTGAAATTGGTTTTTAAAAAAATGTTTTAATTAATTTTAAAATATTTTATAAAACCGGTTTTAATAAGTGGCCGATCACACCTAGCCAAAAAAGATTGGTAGCGACTCCATGCCTTTTTTTAAGGTTATTTTCAAAACCTTCATTTTTCTAGAGGAATTAAATTGACTTTTCCTCGGTTTTTTTAATGTCACGCTTAACGAATAATGAAGTCTTGCGATGACACTTGTTAATTTTTAGGTTGCGACAGCTTGGTGACTCCACTGGGGACATTTAGAGAGTCAAGCCTAGAATTAGTCGTGTGTTAACGAAGTCTCGATTTTTTCGGGTTTTAATTGGTATTTAATTTTAATTCCCATATTTTTTTAAATAATAAGGAAAATTTTGAAAATAATAAAATATTTTTTTAAAATATGTCCATATTCATGTGCATACATATTATTATTGTTCTCTAGTTATTTCGATGCATATATTTATTTATTACTTAATTGATGATTTATGTTGTTTAGTCTTATCGGGGTATTTAGAATCGGGGTTGTAGAATAGGTGGTGAAAGGTTTGTTGTTCCTCCTCACACACTACACTTGCATTTGCATAACATGAGCTCTATACCCGAGTTTCATCCCTTTAAGTGGAAGTAAAGTAGCTAAGCTCTCGTGATGATCCTCCGCATGGGCTAGTAAAATACTTTCGGAATATAAATTACCTAAGCTCTCGTGATGATCCTCCGCATGGGCTAAGGAAATATACTCTAACGAATTGAACCCGCTTTTATCGGGGTGCCTTACTAGCCTTCATAGGCGACAGTGAGGAATAATTCGGGTCCTTTTAGAACTTCGTTCACCCACATATAGTGAACCATAGAGCCAACATAGGCGAAGCTCTGTCGAATTTTTGATAGATATACCGAATTTAGGAACACATGGAGGGATACTTCTAATCTTTTATTACCTATTTTATAAATTTTGTAAATCAGGACAATGATGAATGCACATCGTTTTGCCAATGATAGATTTCGATACCCCGTCCCAAAGGAGTCGTAATGTCGAATTTTCATTGGGATATCTTGTTTATTTTATATATATATTTATTATTATTTGATTTCTTCATCTTTACTGACTTGTTTCTTTTTTTCCTTTTTCATGCATTTTTTTTTGTGTCATCATAACACATAAGGAAAGTTATTGGCCTCGAGATAATCTTCAATCAAAGGGCTTTCATGGAGGGTCAAGCTAGTTCGATAGTGGAAGAGCATGCAGGGGTACGGCAATGGTCGGAGTCAGAACAGCGAAGAGATGGGGATTGTTTAAAAGAGGGATATATATCAGTATTACCAGAACGGGTAGAGTTAGATATCCAGCAAAATGATCTCAGAGGGTTGATAGATATTTGGAGTCAATGGGATATGTCAGAAAAGAGGAATTTCACTCAGATATATGGATACATAGCATTGTTGATTTCAGTGAGGATTGATAGTGAGTTGATTCGGGCTATGGTACACTTTTGGAATCCTGCTTACCGATGCTTCACCTTCAACAAGAAAGACATGGCACCGACCATAGAGGAATATTCAGCTTTGTTACGTATCGAGGATACTATCCCTGATCGGATTTATTTAAAGGATTCGAAGACATTAAGGTTTAAGAAGAAATTATCTAGGATCATGGGAATGGATAGCAAATGGGTTAAAAAAGGGAAAAGTGAGTGTATTCCTTGAGATGCTCTCCAATCTTTGATTCAAAGTCACCCAAATAGAGAGATTGCTAGGGATATTTTTGCCTTAGCCATATATGGTTTGGTTATCTTTCCAGGGACACTAGGACGTGTTGATTGGCCATAGTTGACCTTTTTGAGAAGTTAAGACATAAGATAGATCCGTCTCCAGCTATCTTAGCAGAAACTATTCGATCTTTGAATTTTTGCAAAAAGGGAAGAAAATGAAGATTCAGGGTATGCACCTTCTCTATATTTATAATTCAGAGCCATTTTTGGAAGAGGGGGGATGTTTCATTCAAACCATATTTGAAAACCCTAGTACCGATCAATGAGTTCCTTAAGATAGGTTGGCCCGAAGACAAAAATGAAGAGCAGTGGATCAACCTGTTTCGAAATCTTAAAAGTGAATTGATTACTTTGAGAGCTCCATGGATGATTCCTACGCCGATATTATACAAATGTGGAGACAAGTCAGGGGTTCCACTACTTGGGATTTGAGGAGCCGTGAGCTACGCACCTATTTTGGTGCAATGACAGGTTAAATCTCGGCAGTTCACACCAGCGACTCATAGACTGTCTCTATTAGAGTTCACCTATGAAGAAGAATGTTACTCAGGAAAGGTGAAGGGAATAATTGAAGCATAGAAAAAGACCCGTCGGATAATGGTAGCCAGATATGCCGACATCATCACCCCCGGCTACCTAGCATGGAGAGAAGAAGGATTAATGACAGGTTGTTGGCATCTAATAAGAAAGAAGTTCAGTTTCAGTTCTTGAGTTTTCCACCGAAGGAAGTGCCATCAGAGTTAGAAATTGCAAGGGTAGAATTCGAAAAAGAAAAGGCCCAAATGAGCAAAGAGATTGCCCGGCTGCAAGAAGAGCTTGAGGACATGAAAAATAGGGAATCAACTTGAGAAAGAGAAAAAGAAAAGATCAAGAGAGAAATGGACACTGCTAAGAGCGATCTTCAGGAATTACACTTGGAGAACAAGAGGTACCGCTTCGAGCTCAGATTTGAGGGACCCTCAAGATTTCCAGGAAATGGGAGCAAGAGGTCAAAAACCTAAAGAAAAAGAATAACTATTGGAAAGAGAGAGCGAAGCATGAGGAAGCCCGAGTCAATCAACTGGAGAAACAAGCTAAGGAAAGCTTACACGGTGATGCTTCTGCTGACATGTCAAAGGGTCGTGAACAAGGAGGGTCAGATTGAAGAGCAAGGTAATCAAAAGAGGACAGTGAAAAAAAAAAGTCCAAGATCCAAGGGAGTTACTATATGACCGATGTTTTGTAATAGCATTTTGAATTAGGAAAGATAGATTATCAGATTGTCTTAAGCAGTGATCTTTTTATCTTTGATGTATTTAGTTCCAGGAAATCAATGAAAGACCGTTTGGTTGGAATTATCCTAGGACCAATACTTTTAAATGCATTCATCATTCAATTATTCTTTCCTTTATATATTTTGTTTGTTCATTCATTCATATTTATAGTCATTCATACATTTATACTGTAAGATTATTCATGCACTAAGCCATTCATTTATTTGTCCATTAATTTATTTTTTATAAGTCATTTACTTATTTGTTCATTCATTAACATTTAGTCATTTATTCATTCATTCATTTTTATAAAATAAAATAAAATAAAAAATGTGTCAATAAATTCTAATCCATGGTTTTAAAACTAAAGTTACAATTGGTCGCACTCAGAAAGAATCGGATTTTCTACACCCTTACAATACTCGATCTCAAGCCAGAGCTATGGAGAACGATCAGCTTGCTAGAATTGAAAGGATGGAAAGAACTCAAAGGGAACTGTAGGAACAGTTGGCTAAGTCTGAGGAAGAGTCACGGGAACAAATGGCCAAACTCATGGAAATGATGAATACCATGATGTGGAAGAAATGGCCAGGGGAAAATTCAGCTGCAGGAATGGGGGCAATAAATCAGGAAGGCCGACCAGAGGTGGTACAGCAGAACGGCCAGACATTCTAGCATATGGGAAATGAACTTCCAACTGGGGCAGCATCTTATGTTTACATCCAACCAAAGGCTGAAGCATAGAATTTCAGTCCTAAAAAGAGTAACATTGGGGTTGATCTAATTGATGTGGACGTTCCAGACTTTGAGGAACTGGCTAAAAAGGAAAAGGCAAAGATGGCCGAGCTAAAGAAGGTTGAAAGGGCAGAATCCTAGAAGAAATATCAGCTGCTAGAAGAGAGGCTGAGGGTAGTTGAAGGGGTAGAGCTATTTGGCAGTCTAGATGTCAAAGAAATGAGTTTAGTGCACGGTCTGGTGATTCCTCCGAAGTTCAAAGTACCAGACTTGAGAAATATAATTGGACTACCAACCCATCAGCACATTTGACCATGTACTGCCGGAAGATGACAGACATGATGAAGATGAAAAATTGCTTATCCACTATTTTTAAGATAGCTTGACAAAGTCTGCAACTTGGTGGTATAACCAGCTTACCCGTACTAAACTCCGTTCCTAGATGGATCTAGCTAGAGCTTTCATGGAATAATACAAGCATGTGACGGACATAGTTCTTGACCGTCTAACTCTGCAAAACATGGAAAAGAAGCTACTGAAAGCTTTAAAGAATATTCTCAGAGATTGAGAGACCTAGCTATACAAGTACAACCTCCTTTGACCAATAAGGAAACTACAGTGCTTTTCATCAATACCCTGAAAGCACTTTATTATGATAAATTGGTGGAGTGCCACCAAAGAATTTAAAGATATGGTGATATCCGGGGAGATGATAGAGTCTGCCATTAAAAACGGGAAAATGGAAGGGGGTGAGCCTGCTACTTCGAATAAGGTTTTCCCTGCAAAGAAGAAAGAGGAGACTTATGCAGTTAGCTACAATCAGTACCCCTATGCACCTCCTACACCATATACACCTCCCAAGCCCTATACTCCTCTTATATCTTATGCACCTCCTACACCCTACACACCTTACTCGGGGTATAATCCGTACTACCCCAATGTGAACTATCTTACCCAAAATCCATTTCCCTATACCAATATACCACAACAGCCTTTTCCAACTGGCATATCCCCACAGATAAACCTTCCCCGAAACATTGTCCCAAACACTCAAGGTGCTGGACGCAATGATCAACGTTCACCTAGGAATGATCAAAAACCCCAATTTGATCCGATTCCCACCACCTATGCTGAGCTATATCCCAAACTGTTGTAGAGTCAACTTGTTGCACCTGTATACCTCAAACCTCTGACACCACCATATCCAAAGTGGTACAACGCAAATGTTAGTTGCGCATATCACGTAAGGATTCAGGGGCATTCGACTGAGGACTGTATTGCCTTTAAGAAGAAAGTCCAAAGTATGATCAATACTGGGGTGGTGAAGTTCGGGACAAAGAATGGGCCGAATGTAGCAGGAAATCCATTATCCGATCATGCTGAGAACCGGGTAAATGCAATATTGACAGGGGAAGAGAGAAGGTTGAAAAGGCATGTCAGTGAAGTCAAGACTCCAATGATAGAAGTGTGGGTCGAAATGGTAAAAGCAGGAATGGTGGAGGATGGTGACAGTTTAAAAATGGTTGCAAACAGGGTGGAGAATTGATGCCCGTTCCATGGATGTAAAGGTCATATCATACAGGAATGCGAGGACTTTCTGGCTAAAGTCCAAAAGATGATGGATGAGGGGGAAGCCCAGTTTTATGAAGAAATAGAGGATAGTAGAGGTTATTGAGAATGCGACTGGCTACGAGATAGGAAAACCTTTGATCATCTATTACAATGAACCAGAGAAGACTACTTCGGTTGTTAAGGAAATTACGCCTAAGCTAATCATATATTTTCCTTCTTCCTTTTAATACAAGGAAAACAAAGCTACACCATCGAAATATGATTGCAGCATGGTTATGCCAAGGTCTTCAAGTCAGCAATATATTACAGGTGTAGGGCACCTAACACGAAGTGGAAGGTGTTATGCCTCTGAGGTTGTTGAACAGGGATCAACAAGAAAAGATGGTGGAATGGATAAAGGGAAAAAGCAATTGAACCAATCCATATTGAGATGGATTTGTAAAAAAAAAACAGAGAGGGGGTCAGCCCCGGTTAACAAGATAAAAGAGCCAGTGAATGAAAATGAGGCTTGCGAGTTTCAAAGTTCATAAAGCATGGTGAGTATAATGTGGTTGAGCAATTATAGCATCAGCCAGCAAGAATCTTCATCTTATTTTTGCTATTAAACTCGGAGCCACACAGAAATGCTCTGTTGAAAGTGTTGAATCAGGCATATGTGGCTAACAACATATCGGTAGAAAAATTAGATAGGCTGGTGGGAAACATTGCTGCAGACGACCATATATATATTTCAGTTATGATGAAATATCACCCAATGGTATTGGGTCCACAAAGGCTCTTCACATAACAACCACTTGCAAGGGGCATATAGTACCACGGGTGCTTCTGGATAATGGTTCTTCATTAAATGTAATGCCCCTGGCAACCCTGTCTATATTTTCAATTGATATTTCTTATATGCTGCCGAGTTGTATAGTAGTCAGAGCTTTTGATGGTACCAGGAGAGAGGTAATGGGAACTATTGAGGTTCCTCTGGAGATAGGCCTATGCACCTATACGATAAACTTTTAGGTCATGGATATTAATCCATCCTATAATTGCTTGTTGGGAAGGCCGTGGATACATTCAACAGGGGCTGTACCCTCATCTCTCCATCAAAAGATAAAATTTGTGATGGAGGGGCGTTTGGTCACTATATCAGGAGAAGAAGACATAATAGCCTCTACATCTACTGAATCTCCTTATGTTGAACCCAATGAAGATGCCGTAAAATGTTCCTTTCGATCTTTGGAGTTCGTAAATACGGTTTTCATCGCTGAATGACAGAAAATTCCAAAACCAAGGTTGTCCAAGAACACAAGGTTGGGAGTAAGAACTACAGTGGGAAAATGTTGTAGGGCTGGAAAAGGTCTTGGAAAATATCTTCAAGGGATGGCCCGAGCAATAGAAGTAGTGGGAAAGAAAGATCTATTTGGCTTAGGGTATCTTTCGAAGGCCCATGAGAAGAGGAAACAAGTTGAAAAGAACCGACAAAGGAGGATGGCCGGTCTCGCTGGTATGGATATTGATTGGGAGCCTATGACTTTCCCACCAATCCTTCACGGCTTTCGCTCAGCGGATTTTCTATTTGGAGAAAAGAATTCTGAGAATGTACTTATAATGATCGAGCAAGCTTTCGAGAGGTTCCATGTGAATAAGGGCGAGCAGATACAGGAGAGGATGATCTGCATAACTATGGAGGAAGGAATGGAAAGTGACAATGCGAATTGGATGGTGCGACCTTGTCCACCAGGATATAGACTGACCAATTGGAGTGCGATTGAGTTGCCCATAGTCTTTAAGTCTATTCCAAAGTAATACTTTTAAAAAAAAACAATCTTAATTATATTTGCCCAGAGATATTAAAAGTTTTTCTGTAATGGGCTTTTGTTTAAACATTTTCATTCAATAAATAACAAGCACAATGCGTTTTATTCATATTGATGTGTTTTTCTATTTATTTTTCTTTCATTGTATATATTTTCCTATATTGTTTTTTCCCCACCTATTTACAGATGTACGGATGCGGATTATGAGGACCTTCCTGTCAGCAATTCTGAAATTGATTTTGAAAGACCTATTTGCACAGGTGATTTTGAGGCTGACTGATGGAGACTCAAGTAAGAGTCGTAAACCCAAGTGCAGGTTATGTTCAAGTAATAAATTCTCGGGTGTCCGAGGTCGAACCACAGGGAAGCGTATTAGTAAGTATAAGTTTATAAATATATAAGAAAAAGAAAGTAAACAAGATATTAGGGAATCAACAACAAAACAAAATAAACAAGATATTAGAGAACAAAATAAATAAAATAACATAAAAGAAATTAAACAAAATATAAAAAAACAATAAGAAAAGATGTTGAGGTTAGAGAATCCACTCTTGGTGTTATGCTAAGATTAATCTTGTTTTATTACACAATTGAAATTCACACATAAGGGAGGTTCCAATCGGAAGGTTTAGCAATTCAGTCCAAATTGTCCAACGTCCATAGCATATGATATTATGTTCATTTGGTGTCCTCAAAACTCACAAAAAGAGTCCAAGCATTCCTTATGCCAAGGTATATGTCTACAACAAATCAAGGTTATGAAACCAAGCATTTACTGTGCCATTTTCATTGTCAATAATGAATCAAGATCTCTACTTTGCAAGTATGATTTTAAACCAAAAGAAAATATTATCTATACTAGTGTTTAAAAATGATGATTCATTTTAGCTCATGTTTAAGAGACTAACCTTAGCATTTACCAAGAGCTTCACCTCATCACCTCAACAATATGATTAGCAACACATACTAGATATGAAGAAAATGAAAAGAAAAATAAAGAAAAAGAAAACTAGAGAAAGGGAAAAAGAAGAAAACTTAGAGAATTTTATTACAATGGCTAATATCCTACCAATGTATAATGTATCCCAATACTCATCCAAGGCCCTCTATTTATACACATTTTGGAGGGCTAAATGACAAGAGACAAGCTTTACAAATTTCAAAGGTAGGTATAATAGGTGGGTGCATTTTTCTAACAATTTTCGTCATATTGTATGACAATTCTGATCAGCCAGCTTGATGGTCGATTTTGTCAATGTTGGAGGCTCGATCTGATAAAATGGTCTTCTAGAAAAATATACCCCTATCAGTTACGGATCCATAGCCGTTGGAATCAGATCATTTGCTCACGTGGATCTGAAGATATGGTCAAAATACCAAAACGGTGCAGAACAGACGTCATTGCACATCAGCCAACTTGATGGTTGATTTCGCTAGGGAAAACGACTCCGTTTCAAGAAGTGTAAAACATGAAAAAGATAGATATGCCTCTTAACTTTGCACGGTTAAAATTTCAGCCTTATTGCTTCAGTGAAACTCGAGATATAGCTGATATGGAAAAAGGTGTCGGAACTAGAACTGAACTGGATTTGCCCTTAATTCTTTATTTAACATAGTAATCTGAAATCACTCAAAGAAACTCGTGAAAAACACCAAATTACATAAAAATATAAAATATCATAAACACAATTAGACTAAGCAATAATAACTCGTATTTGACACAAAACAATAATAAAACATAACTAAAAACTATATAATTATACGAGTTATCACACCCCCACACTTAGATTGTTGCTAGTCCCTAGCAACGACTCAATAAAAATAAAATAAGAAAATCTAATCTAATCCATTTTCGTAGGAAATCACGGTGGCACTTAGCATGTGACACAAGCCTTTAAACCCCTAGGTGTCCCTAGTGGACGAGTTTAGTCTCGTGAGGGTTTACTAGGACGATACCCACAAACATTGAAGACATAAGAAAAACTAAAAATAATAATTATAACTAATCCTTCCAATATAAATTAGAGATAATCATTGGACAAGTCTTAAAAACTAATCAATAGCTTAAAGAAATTCACAAAAAATTCATGCTTGAATGTAAATAAATGAGTTAAGCCAATATTAACATAACATATTTCAATCAAAATAGTGCATATTCAACTTAATCTCAACCTCTCACATGGGATACTCTCATGATTTTCACTATTTAAAGTAGTGGTAAAGTGTTTACACTCAATCAATCTCATGAAAACACTTCTACCATATGCTTGCTTGTCCACCTATTCTCCACTATTTAGATCATACAACTTCATAAATCAAGAGGTCTTTATTCAAGGTTGTAATGGGGCCAAAGGGTTATAATGTGGTTAAAGAACAAAAGGATAAAGATATCACAAAGGTTCCAAAGAGTTCATAGATTTTAGAGACATAATAAGATCATACAAATAAAACTTCTCAAAACTCTTATAAAGCACATAATAACATAGGCTAAATATTCATGTTGAGCCTTTGCATCATTCTAACCAACTTTGTAACATCTTTTTCTAGAAGTTCAAGAGAAGATTCTTTTTTTTTTTTTTAATATGGGAATGTATTTGACAATGATCCCTTTCTTTTTCTCTTGACTTTTTCTTTTCTTTTCCTCCCCCACACTTATCTTTTGTTTCTAACCCAAATTTTCAACTAAAAATATCCCTTGTTTTTTTGCAATATGTCTCAAAATATATAATCCATCTTTAGAACAAGGGTAAGGATATAAGTATATTTAGGCTAGGTGTAAGTTGTGGTTACCAATAAAACAGCATATTTAATGTAGGCTCAAATTGGCTCACTAGTGGGGATGTTCTCTTAGAACATTAATAATGGATGGCTGTTTGGCTCTGGTTATAATCCTAATGCCTCTATCATATTCATGTTGTCACATGTATCAATATAGTCTCAAACGGTTTAAAGCAAGTTCTAGAGAATCATGTAATCATAAGAGCACTCAAGAAAGAAATTAGATTGATTTGTATAATGCATCAATCATTATAGGCTCAAAAACTCACAAGGATGATTATACAAGTCAGATTAAGTCTAAACATGCTTCTTTCTCAATCAACATATCATATTAACATTGGCTCATAAAAAGGTTGACATCAAGCTCAATTCTCATGAAAATCTTCTCACTAATAAATCTGTTTTAGACTTATGCAATTCATATCTCATCATAGTATTGAAAGTAACTAAAACACACTAAAAACACACTAAGTCTAAACATGTTTTTTTTTTTTTTTTTTTTGAAGAAGAATAAGATTAAATCAAACTGACAAGGTATGTCTCAAGTCTCCCTTACTCAGACCTTGTTCAGAATGAATACTTCTAAATGTCTTAAAACACAACAATTTTTTTTTTTTTAAATTAGCAAAATATGTCCCTTACCCCCTACTAAAATATGACATTGTCCCCAATGTCAAATTTTAAAGGTAGAATTTAGGAGATATTACCTGCAGAGGTTGCTAACCACTTATTATAACTGAGACACAACAAACAAAATGTTAGATAATGTCACAAAGACAGAGTGCAATCCACTCCTTGCTCGTCCATATCTCTTTTTCTTTTTCCGAGCGTTTGCGAAACAACCGTAGCAGATAAATACTCATAAGCTTGGAGCTTTTTGAGTAAATCTTCAATGGTTGTAGCAGAAATTATGGTTCTCCTTGCCTCTGAAAACATGAATCCATTATCCACAGCATTATCTAAATATGAAAGCAAATTACTAAAATAACCATTAATATTAAGCAAACCAATGGGTTTCTTATTTGTGACCAAAGATGACCAAGAAGCCACGCAAGCTATTTCTTCCAATGTACCCAGACCTCCTGGTAAAGCAATGAATGCATCGGCATAATGGTACATGATTGTCATCCGTTCAGGGATACTCCAGACTTGTATTTCCTTACCCAAGGTAGGTCCACAAAAACCTGTAAATAGTTTTGGCACGATTCCTAGAACTGGACTTCCTCCGGCATGTGCTGCTGTAGCGACTGCTCCCATTAAACCCGAACTACCGCCTCCATAAATCAACTGGATCTTTTGTTGGGCAAGTATTACTCCAACTCTTATGGCTTCATCAGCGAATATGTTATTTTTCCCTGGATAAGCACCTCCAAAGACACAAATTTTTTTAATGCGCTGGGACGAAGTACTTTCCATTTTTTTTTCAAGTGCCTGAAAGAGAATGAGTACATGGTGTAATATATAGAGGACTGAGTAATGAATCAGACAAGAGTAATAATGTCGCCGAAAGTGTATTTGACCTGTCAGAAGAAAATGTTAACCTAACAAAAGATTTTTGCGTGATTTCAGGAAGAAAATCAAAAAGAGAAGAAAAATCAACCGTAAAAGACCAATGCAAAAAAAAAAAAAAAAAACGAGAATAATTACACAAATCTAACAACACGTAAATTAAACCGAAATGAAGTTATTGCAAATCAAACCAAAAGCTGAGAAGTCATTTATTGTAGTTGTGATTGTGGCTCACACCTTCCTCTGGTTTTACGTCCAGAAACGGCTTAAACGCCTTCTATGAGTCGAGGATATGCTTCCCATCCAGTTTTCTTACAAGCTGGCAAACAGGGTCTTTTAACATCAGATTCCCAAGATGTTGCCATTCCCTTTGGAATTGCGGCCATAAATCAAGAATTTCTCTTTGTACGTCTCCACTAGGATGCGTCTCAAGAGAAAGTTGGATATTACCCAAATTCTCCTTACTCAGTCCATCCTTAATGAATTCAATTTTATCATCTCGATTAGAGGACGGAATCCCAATAGAACGACATTTACCGTTACACGTCCATCGTGCACATTTGTGGCAATTTGAACTCATGCGCTTTGCTCGTCGCTTCTTTGCAAAAGTGCTTCTACCTGTACCTGGTAAATGCAAAACAGGAAGATATTCATCTTCACGTACCTTGGATTCAATTATCCAACGTATGTCTTCAGGAATCCCTTTGTGCATAAGCATTCTTAATCTTTCAAATCGAACTTGGTAAAGCTTCAGTAAAATATTTCGAGGAAAAGGAGGAAATCGTTTCTGCAATCTTGTGAGAATATCATCCATCTTGAATACGTTACCATTTTGAGGATTCTCAATGTCAACTGCTCCATAATGATACACATGCTTAACCACAAATGGGCCAGTCCATCTTGATCTCAATTTACCAGGAAATATGTGAAGTCTAGAATTATAAAGTAGAACTTTTTGCCCAACATCAAATGTTTTTCTTGAAATTAACTTATCATGAAAGGCTTTAGTTCTTTCTTTATGAATTTTACAATTCTCATATGCATCATTTCTGAGTTCCTCAAGTTCATTTATTTGTAATTTCCGTAAATTAGAAGCGTCATCAAGGTTTGAGTTGAACATTTTAATGGCCCAATATGCTTTATGCTCAAGTTCCACAGGTAAATGACAAGGTTTTCCATAAACTAGCCTATAAGGAGACATGCCCAATGTTGTTTTAAAAGCTGTTCGATAAGCCCATAATGCATCGTTAAGTCTAAGAGACCAATCTTTGCGATTTGGATTAACCGTCTTTTCCAAAATTTGTTTAATCTCCCTATTTGCTAATTCTACCTGTCCATTTGTCTGCGGGTGATAAGGGGTTGCAACTTTGTGTGTAATGGCATATTTCTTCATTAATGTTTCAAAAACCTTGTTGCAAAAATGTGTTCCCCCATCACTTATGATAGATCGAGGAATTCCAAATCGACTCAAAATATTTTCTTTTAAAATTTAATCACTGTTTTGTGATCATTATTTCGACATGGAATTGCCTCTATCCACTTTGAAACATAATCTATTGCAACTAAAATGTATAAGAAACCAAAAGATGGTGGAAATGGTCCCATGAAATCAATACCCCAACAGTCAAAAATTTCAATTACAAGAATTGGGTTCAAAGGCATCATGTTTCTTTTCGAAATGGAACCTAATTTTTGACAACTTTCACATGTCTTGCAAAAATTATGTGCATCTTTGAATAAAGTTGGCCAGTAAAATCCACACTGTAAAATTTTTGCAGCAGTTTTCTTTGATGAAAAATGACCACCACATGCCTCAGAATGACAAAACTTAATTACATTACTTACCTCATTGTCGGGAATGCATCTTCGAAAAATCTGATCAGGACAATATTTGAACAAGTAAGGGTCATCCCAATAGAACTTCTTTACCTCATTCAGAAACTTCCTTTTATCTTGGGGGTTCCATTGAGAAGGAATTTTTCCTGTAGCAAGAAAATTAGCAATGTCAGCAAACCAAGGTGTCGTGGAGACAATTAGAAGTTGTTCATCAGGAAAAGTATCATTTATTGGTGAGGTTCCAAAAGATTCATCACAAACAAGTCTTGATAAATGATCAGCCACCACATTTTCTACTCCTTTTTTATCTCGAATGGTGATGTCAAATTCTTGCAGCAAAAGGATCCACCTCAGCAACCTAGGTTTTGCATCCTTCTTAGAGAGAAGATATTTTAAAGCTGCATGATCACTAAAGACAACAATTGATGATCCAACAAGGTAAGATCTGAATTTATCCAATGCAAAAACAACTGCAAGTAATTCCTTTTCTGTAGTGGAATAATTCATTTGGGCTCTATTTAAAGTTTTACTTGCATAGTAAATTACATGTGGTTTATTATCTTTCCTTTGTCCTAACACAGCACCAACAGCATAGTCACTAGCATCACACATTATTTCAAATGGTAAAGACCAATCAGGAGATCTCATAATAGGAGCAGTAGTGAGCATATTTTTGAGTTTTTCAAAAGCATCTTCACAATCTTTAGTCCATTCAAATGCAGTGTCTTTCATTAAAAGATTACATAGAGGTTTAGATATCGTGCTAAAATCTTTTATGAATCTTCTATAAAAACCTGCATGTCCCAAGAATGACCTAATGTCCTTTACTGTCTTTGGTGTGGGTAGATTAGCAATCAATTCAATTTTTGACTTGTCTACCTCAATCCCTTTTGCAGAAACAATGTGACCTAGTACAATACCTTTAGTGACCATGAAATGACATTTTTCCCAATTAGGAACAAGATTTTTTTCTTCACACCTAATCAATACATTTTTCAAATTGGCTAAGCAATCATCAAATGAATCACCAGAAACAGAAAAATCATCCATGAAAATCTCAAGATTACGTTCAATCATGTCACTAAAAATACTAAGCATGCATCTTTGAAATGTGGCAGGGGCGTTACATAATCCAAATGGCATTCTACGATATGCAAAAGTACCAAAAGGACATGTAAAAGTGGTTTTCTCTTGGTCCTCAAGTGCAATGGCAATTTGATTATATCCAGAATATCCATCTAGAAAACAATAAAACTCATGCCCTGCAACTCTTTCTAAGATTTGATCCATGAAAGGCAAAGGGAAATGATCTTTCCTCGTCACTGAGTTAAGTTTCCTATAGTCAATGCACATGCGCCAACCAGTAACAGTCCTAGTTGGAATTAATTCATTGTTTTCATTTTTAACTACAGTAACTCCAGATTTCTTAGGTACGACTTGAGTAGGACTTACCCATTTGCTATCAGAGATAGGATAAATGATTCCATTATCTAAAAGTTTAATGACTTCATTTCTCACTACTTCTTTCATATTAGGATTAAGCCTTCGTTGCATTTGTCTAGAGGGTTTAGCATTTTCCTCTAAATAAATATTATGTGTGCAGATTAATGGGCTTATTCCCTTTATGTCAGCTAAGGTCCATCCTAATGCATTTTTGTGCATCTTCAAAAGTTGTAACAACTTACCTTCTTGTAGTTCATCAAGATGTGAAGAAATTATGACTGGAAAAGTTTCATTCTCACCCAAAAAGGAATATTTTAGCTCGGATGGCAATGGTTTTAAATCCAGCTTGGGTGGTTCAATAGTTGATGGTACAATGACATTTGTGAGTGATGGAAGTTCCTCAAACTTTTGTTTCCAACAATGCTTATCCTGAAAAGAATTTAACAAAGAATCAGTGTGTGAAATTTCTGAAGCATTATCAAACTCACATTCAATTAAATAAGCTTCTAAAGGATCATGGAATGTGGTAGTGGTGAGATGTTCATGAACAAGTTCTTCAATGAAATCCACTTCATGTACTTCTGAATCATCACCAGGTTGCTTGCAAATGTTGAACACATTTAATTCTAAAGTCATATTTCCAAAAGAAATGTTCAAAATACCATTCCTGCAATTTATCAGAGCATTAGAAGTTGCAAGAAATGGACGGCCTAATATAACAGGAATTTGAACATTTGGATTTGAAACAGGATGTGTGTCCAAAACAATAAAATCAACAGGGAAGTAAAAATTATCAATTTGAACCAAAACATCTTCAATTATCCCTCGAGGAATTTTTACAGAACGATCAGCTAGTTGAAGTGTAACAGGTGTTTCCTTGAGTTCACCTAAACCTAACTGTTGATAAACAGAAAAAGGAAAAAGATTAACACTAGCACCAAGATCAAGCAATGCACGTTCTATTCTAGTGTTTCCAATGATGCATGAGATTGTTGGACATCCAGGATCTTTGAATTTTGGTGGAGTAAGGTGCTGAATGATTGAGCTCACACTTTCTGTCAGAAATGCTTTCTTTTGTACATTATGTTTCCTTTTAACTGTGCACATGTCCTTCAAAAATTTAGCATAAGATGGAACTTGTTTGATTGCATCCAATAAAGGAATGTTAATCTTAACTTGTTTGAAAAGTTCATAAATTTCTGCATTTTGATTCAAATTCTTTATTGTTTGCAACCTTTGAGGAAAAGGAGCAGGATGCATACCTTTTTCTTTGTCCAAATTTTCAAGAAGTTCAGACTTACCATCATCCTTACCAATACTTTTCGGAGGGGAAGGAGGATCTTGGTCTTTTGATGGAATCTTTTTGTCAATTGCCTTTCCACTTCGAAGAGTTGTGATAGAACTGGCATTTTCCTGTTGAGTTTCATTGGAGCAAGAAACAAGACATTGAGTAGAAGGGTTAGGCTGAGGTTGAGCAGGAAACTTACCTTTTTCTTGAGTGCGTAATGAAGATGTCAATGTGGACAAGGTGTTTTTGATCTCATTGATGTCCTGTGAAGTTTGGTTATTCACATTTGCTTGTGTTTGCATGAATGCTTGCAATGTCTCTTCCAAGGTTTGTACACGTGAAGGTTGATAGGAAAAAGTGTTGCCCGGCTTTTGAGATTGTGGTACCTGAACATGATTATTATTCTGCCAACTGAAGTTGGGATGACTTCTCCATTCAGGGTTATACGTTTCAGAGTAAGAAGAAGGAAAAGGCTTTTTAAATGTGTTTATGGAATTTACTTGATCATGCAACGCTTCTTTAAGAATTGGAATGTTTGGACATTCAGAAGTGGGGTGTCCCATGATTTCACAAATTCCACAACTGTCTTCATTTTTAACCGTTTTGACTTCTTTTACTTCTCTAAGTTCCATGGCTTCAATCTTTCTAGCCAAATTAGCTACTTTAGCTTTTATCTCATATTCTTGACTAAAATGATATTTACCTCTGTTAGAAACATGATTAGATCTATTGGAACTTTCAGAGGAATTATCTGTGTGCCAGGCTTGAGAGTTATCTGCCAAATGGTCTAGGTAGTCAAAGGCTTCTTCAGGTTCTTTTTCTAGAAACTCACCGTTACACATTGTTTCAACAAATTGTTTAGTTTCGGGAGTTAAACTTTCATAAAAGAAACTAATAAGATGCCATTTTTCAAAACCATGATGTGGACAAGAACTTAACAAATCTTTAAAACGCTCCCAGCACTGAAAAAATGCTTCATTTTGATTTTGATTGAAATTTTGAATCTGTCTTTTCAAAGCAGTAGTTTTATGTGCTGGGAAAAATTTCTTTAGAAACTCAGTTTGTAATTCTTGCCATGTGCCAATTGACCTTGGTTTTAAATTATGAAGCCAAATTTTTGCTTTATCTTTTAAAGAAAAAGGAAATAATTTTAGCTTGACAATTTCATTTGTGCATTGTTGGTCATTAAAGGTGACACATACATCTTCGAAGTCTTTTAGAAACGAGTAAGCACTTTCCGATTCTAACCCATGGAAATTTGGAAGCAAAGCTATCATACCTGGTTTAAAACAAAAGTTGTTTGCATTGAGAGGAAAAATAAAACAAGAGGGTGATGAGCTTCGAGTTGGTTGCA
Source organism: Fremontodendron californicum (assembly GCA_030761205.1). Lineage (NCBI taxonomy): Eukaryota > Viridiplantae > Streptophyta > Magnoliopsida > Malvales > Malvaceae > Fremontodendron > Fremontodendron californicum. The sequence continues at coordinate 31,239,517 of JAULJL010000005.1, forward strand.
AGTAGTCACGCATGGTGCGTACTTGTCTGTTTTCACCTTCAGCATGAATACTTTCATTGTCAGCCATGGTAGGAGTTGTATTAGAAAGATTACCTGAAAAAGTTTCACAATAAAATCTAACTAAACGACGAGATCTAAAATCACGTCGCCAAACAAGCATAAAACAAAGTTAATAAATAGATAATATATAAATATAAACTTTACAATATAAATATAAATATATAGAAAATTAGGCGGTATAACCAGCCAATAAAAATAAATACACTTATAAACTTATATACTTAGTATTGCCTCCCCGGCAACGGCGCCAAAAACTTGATGGAGACTCAAGTAAGAGTCGTAAACCCAAGTGCAGGTTATGTTCAAGTAATAAATTCTCGGGTGTCCGAGGTCGAACCACAGGGAAGCGTATTAGTAAGTATAAGTTTATAAATATATAAGAAAAAGAAAGTAAACAAGATATTAGGGAATCAACAACAAAACAAAATAAACAAGATATTAGAGAACAAAATAAATAAAATAACATAAAAGAAATTAAACAAAATATAAAAAAACAATAAGAAAAGATGTTGAGGTTAGAGAATCCACTCTTGGTGTTATGCTAAGATTAATCTTGTTTTATTACACAATTGAAATTCACACATAAGGGAGGTTCCAATCGGAAGGTTTAGCAATTCAGTCCAAATTGTCCAACGTCCATAGCATATGATATTATGTTCATTTGGTGTCCTCAAAACTCACAAAAAGAGTCCAAGCATTCCTTATGCCAAGGTATATGTCTACAACAAATCAAGGTTATGAAACCAAGCATTTACTGTGCCATTTTCATTGTCAATAATGAATCAAGATCTCTACTTTGCAAGTATGATTTTAAACCAAAAGAAAATATTATCTATACTAGTGTTTATAAATGATGATTCATTTTAGCTCATGTTTAAGAGACTAACCTTAGCATTTACCAAGAGCTTCACCTCATCACCTCAACAATATGATTAGCAACACATACTAGATATGAAGAAAATGAAAAGAAAAATAAAGAAAAAGAAAACTAGAGAAAGGGAAAAAGAAGAAAACTTAGAGAATTTTATTACAATGGCTAATATCCTACCAATGTATAATGTATCCCAATACTCATCCAAGGCCCTCTATTTATACACATTTTGGAGGGCTAAATGACAAGAGACAAGCTTTACAAATTTCAAAGGTAGGTATAATAGGTGGGTGCATTTTTCTAACAATTTTCGTCATATTGTATGACAATTCTGATCAGCCAGCTTGATGGTCGATTTTGTCAATGTTGGAGGCTCGATCTGATAAAATGGTCTTCTAGAAAAATATACCCCTATCAGTTACGGATCCATAGCCGTTGGAATCAGATCATTTGCTCACGTGGATCTGAAGATATGGTCAAAATACCAAAATGGTGCAGAACAGACGTCATTGCACATCAGCCAACTTGATGGTTGATTTCGCTAGGGAAAACGACTCCGTTTCAAGAAGTGTAAAACATGAAAAAGATAGATATGCCTCTTAACTTTGCACGGTTAAAATTTCAGCCTTATTGCTTCAGTGAAACTCGAGATATAGCTGATATGGCAAAAGGTGTCGGAACTAGAACTGAACTGGATTTGCCCTTAATTCTTTATTTAACATAGTAATCTGAAATCACTCAAAGAAACTCGTGAAAAACACCAAATTACATAAAAATATAAAATATCATAAACACAATTAGACTAAGCAATAATAACTCGTATTTGACACAAAACAATAATAAAACATAACTAAAAACTATATAATTATACGAGTTATCACTGACGAAGATACTGAGGATTATGGTCTACCTCCAGACTTATTAAGGAAAATAGAACAAGAGGAGAAACAAGTATTTCCTCATAAGGAGCCTTTGGAAATGATAAATCTGGGAAATGGTGAGGAGATAAAAGAGGTTAAAATTGGGACTTTATTGTCAATATCAATAAAGGGTGAATTGATAGCTTTGCTCCAAGAATATGTGGATGTATTTGCATAATCTTACCAAGATATGCCAGCGTTGGATCCTGATATTGTGGTTCATAAGCTCCCTTTAAGGCCAGAATGCAAACTAATTCAGCAAAAGTTCAGAAGAATGAGGCCGGACATGCTGTTAAAGATAAAAAAAGAGGTGAAGAAACAATTTGATGATGGATTCTTAGAGGTGGCAAAATATCCAGAATGGGTGGCAAATATTGTTCCAGTACCAAAGAAGGATGGTAAGGTGCGGATGTGCATTGAATACGGCGAAGAGTTCTTTATTTTCTTTCATGGATGGATTTTCGGGATACAATCAGATTAAGATGGCACCGGAAGATATGGAGAAAACCATATTTGTCACAATGTGGGGAATATTCTGCTACAAGGTAATGCCGTTTGGGTTGAAGAATGCTGGGGCAACATATCAGAGAGCCATGGTGACATTGTTTCATGATATGATACATAAGGGAATTGAGGTCTATGTTGATGATATGATTGCAAAGTCACAAGGAGAAAAGGAGCATATTGGGAATCTTAAGAAACTCTTTGAACGACTAAGAAAGTTTTGACTCAAGCTAAATCTGACAAAATGCATTTTTGGAGTCACCTCGAGGAAATTGCTGGGTTTTGTTGTTAGCAAAAGAGGAATTGAGATTGATCTGGATAAAGTGAAGGCCTTTTAGAATTTGTCACCACCATGTACTAAAAAAGAAGTAAGAGGTTTTCTGGGGAGATTGAATTGCATTGCTCGGTTTATTTCTCAGTTAACCGACAAATGTGATCCAATATTTAAGCTACTTCGAAAGCGTGATCCAGGAGAATGGGATGAAGGTTGTCAGATTACATTTGAAAAGGTTAAACATTATCTATCCAACCCGCCAGTGCTAATGCCACCTATTCCGGATAAACCAATGATATTGTATCTATCAGTATTTGAGAGATCCATGGGTTGTTTTTTGGGGCAGCTTGATGAGACTGGAAAGAAAGAACATGCTGTTTACTATCTTAGCAAGAAGTTCACAGATTATGAGCTGAAATATTCGTCGGTAGAAAAATTGTGCTATGCCTTGGCTTGGACTGCTCGAAGACTCAGACAGTACATGTTGTACCACACAACGTGGTTGATTGCCAAGCTAGATCCAATCAAGTACATGTTGGAAGCACCTTCTTTATCAGGGAGAACAACAAGTGACAGGTTTTATTGTTAGAATATGACGTTGTATATGTAAGTCAAAAAGCTATCAAGGGCAGTGCAGTGGCTGAATTCTTAGCAAGTCGGGTAGTGGAAGATTATGAGCCCTTGAACTTTGACTTCCCAGATGAAGATTTGATATGTGTTTCGCAAGCGGATGAGGCTCCCCTAAAGAAGAAAATATGGAAAATGTACTTTGATGGCACATCTAATGCTATGGGGCACGAAATTGGTGCAGTGCTCATTTCCCCAAAAGAAGATTATTATCCTTTCACTGCCATATTGGATTTTGATTGTACAAACAATATTGCTAAGCATGAGGCGTGTACTATAGGCCTTCGTGCTGCAGTAGACAGAAGAATCAAAATATTGGAAGTTTTCGGAGACTCAGCCCTAGTGATATACCAGCTACAGGGAGAATGGAAAACCCGAGATACAAAGCTAATCTGATATCGAGAACTCATACTGAGTTTATTGGAGGAGTTTTAAGAAGTGAATTTCAATTACTTCCCTCGAGAAGAAAATCGAATGGCAGATGCTCTGGCTACTTTGTCATCAATGTTCAAAGTGAATGAAGGGGCTGAAGTTGTGCCGATAAAGATGATATATATGAGTCTCCTGCCCACTGCTTGAGTATTGAAGAAGAAGCAGATGGTCTCCCTTGGTATAACGACATATTGTAGTACATTAAGAGTCAACAATATCCAAAATAGGCAACAGAAAATAACAAGAGGACTTTGAGAAGGCTAGCAATGGGTTTTCTTCTAGACAGTGGGATTCTCTACAAGAAAAGGAAAGACCAAGTCTTATTAAGATGTATGGATCTGTCGAAGCTCAGAGAATCATAGAGGAAGTCCATGAAGGGATATGTGGTACCCATGCCAATAGTCACATGCTTGCTAAGTAGATTATGAGGGCAGGATATTATTGGTTGACGATGGAAGGAGATTGTATCAGTTATTCCCGAAAGTGTCATAAATGCCAGATCTATACAGATAAGATTCATGTACCACCATCGCCATTGCATGTCATGACTGCACCATGGCCCTTTTCAATGTGGGGAATGGATATGATTGGACCTATTACCTCGGAAGCTTCAAATGGACATCATTTCATTTTGGTGGCCATAGATTATTTCACAAAGTGGGTAGAAGCCGCTTCTTATGCGAATGTAACAAAATTGGTGGTATGCAGATTTGTTAAGAAGGCAATCATATGCCGATATGGATTGTCAGCAAGAATTATTTCAGATAATGCTCTCAATCTGAATAATAAGATGATGAGAGAAATCTGTACTCAGTTCAAAATCACGCATCATAATTCGGCACCTTACCATCCAAAGATGAATAAGGCAATAGAAGCAGCCAACAAAAACATCAAGAAGATTGTTGAAAAGATGACTGATGTCTACAAGGATTGGCATGAGATCTTGCCTTTTGCTCTTCATGCATATTAACCTCGGTTCGCACATCTACAGGGGCAACGCCATTCTCTTTGGTATACGGGATGGAAGCAGTGCTACCTATTGAAGTTGAAATCCCTTCATTACGGGTTTTGATGGAAGTTGGCCTAGAAGAGGCAGAACGGGTTAGAACTTGTTATGAACAGCTGAATCTCATCGAAGAGAAAATATTGAACGCAATTTGTCATGGGCAATTGTATCAGAAAAGGATGATTCGAGCCCACAACAAGAAGGTTCGTCCCAGACAGTTTCGAGAGGGGGAGTTGGTACTAAGGAAAATTCTCCCTATAGTGAAGGATCCGCGAGGAAAATGGGCTCCAAATTGGGAAGGACCCTATGTGGTAAAAAGAGCTTTTTCTGGAGAAGCATTGATTTTAACTCGATGGACGGGGAGGATTTCAGAAATCCCGTGAATGCTGATGAACTGAAGAAGTATTATGCTTAAAAAAATGTGATGCTATGCATATGGAAATTCGAATGATTCCAAGTGTAAAAATGGAAATTCTATATATCTATCTCCCCTGTGGATTGCTTTTTAATGAGAATATTTATGCTTGATATGATGAATGGCCATATTTCATATTCCTTTCATTAAGAAGAAATTATCCTTAGTCACCCCTTTGAGCCTTAGGAATTATTTCTTCCTTTAAACCTTGATCAAGGATCACCCTCTACACTAGAGGGCATCAAAAATCATGGCAAAAAGAGAGCCATCGAAAAATATGAAATCAAATAATGGCAAATAAAAGCCAGCAATGAAAGAAAAGAGATTGAAAAAAAAAAAAAAAGTCCAAAAAAAATGGAAGGACAAATGTTTCAAGAATGGATTCTCCTCAGGAAATAATCATTGATCTAATCACCCTTAAACATATTTTGGGCCTATTTATATTTTATTTCTAAACTCATGCCTTGGCCTACAATACGTGCTTTAGAAAGTCTATTTTGATCAAGCATGGATATTTAATTTGAAAGGTTGTTCTCAGAATTTATTCCATCTTTTGAATTGACATTTTTACCTTGGAAGCATTTAGAATTCTCAGATGCATGGTAGAATACAAGAAAAAAGAGAAAAAAAGAAAATGAAAAAAAAAATGTAAATGCAGAGGTTTAAGCCGAAAACCCGCAAAGGGTGACTTAATACCGAATGGGGGAGACTTGGGTTGAAAACCCGCAAAGGGCGGCTCAAGTACTGATTAAAGTTCGAATAAATGCTCTGTGTAAAGAGGGAGAAAATATTTGAAAATCAGAGGAAAGGGGAATAACTCAGTTTGACGTAACTACGGAAGCCGAGGGATTACCCAAGTAAATTGCTCGTTCAAGAGAAATTTCAAATGGTTTGAAAAAAAGAGGGGTCCAAGATATTCCGCATCCGGGGCATCTATAACCCATAACTTTACATTTTTTTCTTATATCCTTGATATTCACTTTTACTATTTTAAAACATTTCTTGCAATAAATTCTTGTTATCCTTTTCATGACATTTTTGCTTGTTTCATATTTTCTTTCATACATTTTTGAGATGCATCATGGTTGTTATTAAATTGAATGATGATTAGTAAACATAAAAAATCTTTAAATAAAAGGATTTCAAAGTATTACTAAGGAGTAGATTGAAAACTTAAGAAAGGTTTAGAAAGTTCACCAAGTAAAGAAAAATAGTGAATGTGGTGGAGACTCTGTCATGAAGTCAGAAAATTTATGAATTTCAACGAAAGTCGTAAATTGGAACTATTTGACAAAGTTACCTCGAGAGAAAGGTTCCCTAAGTGGGGCATCAGTAAACAATTGAAGAATCCGTCATGAAGTCGGATAATCTATGAACCTCAAAGAAACCATGGATTAGAAATCATGACACAATCATTTGATTGCATTCATTCTTAGGAAACATACAAGCATTTGCAAAGCATGTCATTCTCATCACTGCATTTAGCTAACATTGCAAGAATTAGGAAAACTTTGGCTTCCTCAAATCGAACTCATTCTGCTTCTCAAAAGAGTCGAGCCCTGAGACCACCGTCGAGGTATGTTCCTTTTCAAATCGAACTCGTTTTGCTTCTCAAATGAGTCGAGCCTCGAGATAGCCGTCGAGGTATGTTCCTTTCATTTTCAAGTTAAATTTATTTCTTCCAAATGAATCAAACCCAAAATCATTCTTAGTATTTCCTTCTGTTTTAAATCGAATTCATTCTGTTTTATCAAATGACTCGAGCCTTGAGACCATCATCGAGGTATTTTCTTTTGGTTTAAATCGAATTGATTCTGTTTTATCAAGTGAGTCGAGGCTCAAGACCATCGTCGAGGTATTTTCTTTTTGTTTTAAATCGAATTCATTTTGTTTTATCAAATGAGTCGATCCTCGAGACCATCGTCGAGGTATTTTCTTTTGTTTTAAATCGAATTCATTCTGTTTTATCAAATAAGGCGAGTCTCGAGACCATCGTCGAGGTATTTCCTTTTGTTTTAAATCGAATTCATTCTGTTTTATCAAATGAGTCGAGCCTCGAGACCATCATCGAGGTATTTCCTTTTGTTTCAAATTGAATTCATTCTGTTTATCAAATGAGTCGAGCCTTGAGACCATCGTCAAGGTATTTTCATCATGGGTAAGGCCTCCAGGCACCACTTTTAAGATCTCCGGGCATATATTTTCATCACGGGTAAGGCTTCCGAGCACCACTTTTAAGACCTCCGGCATATATTTTCATCACGGGTAAGGCCTCCGGGCACCACTTTTAAGACCTTCAGGCTTATATTTTCATCACGGGTAAGGCCTCCGGGCACCACTCTTAAGACTTCCGAGCATATATTTTCATCACGGGTAAAGCTTTCGGGCATCACTTTTAAGACCTCCGGCCATAATTTTTCAAATCACTGGTAAGGCCTCCGTGCACCATTCTTAAGACCTCCGGGCATAATTTTTTTTTGCAAATCTAACTCGTTTCCTTAAGATGGGTCGAGCCTTGATTAGTCAGGGAATTCAATTTAAGGACAATATCTTCAATTTACAGCTTTTTCAAAACCCAAAAAAAATGATGATGAAAAAATGAAAAATGAAGATGAATGAAAACCCCTTTCCCTTTTCTTCACATGTGATTTCATTAACCGAACAAAATTAGTATTTGTTTATCTTTACCTGATTCCTGATTCTCAGTAATAGACAAAGAGGGGCAGCTGTAGACACCTAATTTTGTCCAAACCACTAAAACAGGTATGTTTTCTGCCTAAATTGATGTTTCAGAATGTAAAAAGACTTTTTTCATCCTGCAGGTGGTACTCCGAGACTTAGTCTAAGAAGGCGAGCATAAAAAGTCAAACTTGAAAACGTCAACCCCGAAAAAGTCAACCCTGAAAAGTCAAAAACTGAAAACGTCAACCCACTTTCAAAATCAAGATTTGAAGTTCAATTGAAAAATGGTGAAAGAATTTTGTTAATCTGAGGTCTACATTGAAAGATATGGAGTTCGGAAGTTGGGTTACGGAGATTCAGTAGAATGCGAACCCTAGTTCGGGAAATTTATGGAAAAGTGCTTAAACGATCAAATTGGTCGAAATTGTGGGTTCCAAATGAAAGATAAGCACTGAATACGGGTAATGGAGAAGCTACTTGGAAGAAAAACAGAAACAAAAGTCAATCCGAAAAAAAATCGAGAATTAGGGTTTTTGGTGAAATTGAGGAAAATTGTAGAAATGGCCCGATTCATAAGACTAAAGCCCCTAATTGATGCGGAGTGATTAAACAAGGATATCCCAAGGCTCCGTTTGAAGAAAATCTAAAAATCGAACTTGTTTTGAGCAAAACCGAGCTTCGGAGGCAAAAGGGCAAAATTAGAAAATTTGGAAAAAATAGCAAATGAGTTCCAAAAATTCTGAAAATTTGCAGATCTCTTTCTTAAATTATTTGGAAGATATTAGCAAAATAAAATTCAGATTCGGAGTTCGTTTGCAAAATGGCCAAATCCCGAGCCCACTATGCAGTAATTCAAGCAGATAAATCCCGAAAAAATTACCAAATGAGTTCCAAAAATTATGAAAACTTCCAGATCATACTTTTAAATTATTTGAAAGAGATTGGTGAAGAAAAATCTAGATTTGGAGCTCGTTTAAAAATGGTGAAAGTTTAGGTGCATAAAAGGGTAATTTTGGAAGAAAAAATCCAAATAAATAGCAAATGGGCTCGAAAAATTTTGAAAATTTCCAGAATTCAATTTCAGAAGTATTAAAAAATAAATTTTGAATTTGGAGTCTGTTTGCTATTTATTTAGGTTAGAGGGTCAAAAAGGTCATTTCACCAAAGAAACCGAAAAGGGTCTTTTCTTACTTTTAAAAAATTGAAGCATGGGCTGGAAGATGAGGGGTCAACTGACCAAGGCCCATTGGTGGGCAGATATTTTCTAATTTTTAATCAAAAGGCCAACAATGAAGAGGAAGGTAGTTATTTTTTGTGATCAAGCCTTTGAATTTGCAACACATGGACCAATAGTTGGAAAAAGAGCCTATTTATGACATCTTTATTACATCATAATTCAAGGGCTGATGATTTTAATCTAAGGTGAGAATCCTATATAGAAGGCATCTTGGATTGAAGGCCATAGGATCAAATTTGTTAAAAAAAATTTCTAGAACCTCCTAGGTTCTTCCTAGGCCAACCGACCACTACAAGGGAAGGGGGGTCTCTCTTTCATTTTCACTCATTCACACTCTTGTTTGGCTGATTTTCTCTCCATTTTGAAGGCAAAAAAGAAAAGATTAGAAAGGCAAAGAAAGGAAGAGGAAGAAAGGCTTGCAATATAGCTTGAGAGGTTGCTGAAAACACCATACTCTTATACTTTCCTTGCATTTCCATTCTTGATTTTACTGTTTTCATTGAATTTTTTGTGAGTTTCTTTTGATTTTTATTTTAAAATAAGTGTTTTTAAGTTTCTTCTTCAAGTCCTTCTTGATCTTTTCTTGTAAAAGCTTTTGAAAATTTTTTTCTCTTGTTTTTGGGGGTGGCCAAATGACCCTTTTTTTTTTGTTTTGCATAGTTGCTGTTTTGCTTTTATATTTCATGATATTAGTGATATTTAACAAGTTTTGATGCTTTAAATCTTCTTCAAATACAAAAATATGAAGCTTGTTGTGATTTGGTTGCTTGCTTGTTTCCATTGTTGAGTTTATTATCTTGTTATCATATTTATTTTACTTGTCTTGCATTTTTTATTTTCTGTTTTCAAAGTGTTTAAGTTTGCTTATGATTTACATTTTGTAATCCATGTGTTTGTGAAAATGCCTATTGGTTTTCATGCCTTTACTTTATGTTTGCATGATTTAGTATTATTTTTTAGCTATGCATCTTATTGTGTTAAGTGTTTGTGAAAATGTCATATTCAGTTGACAATTCGGCTACCCCTTTTCTAAGCTTTGTGTGTGTATTTTTATTATGCTAGTTGATAGGTTTGTATTTCCATGATTTGTTGTTATGTAGTTTGTTTAAGCATGCTATATGTTTGTGTATTTTCCATGCATTCTTTAGCTTTAGGTTGTATTTGCATTATCATGCATTTTAGACCTAGGTTGCATTAAATGCCATGCAAGTTCATGTTAGGTCTAGGTCATTTTCTTGATGCCATGCATTTTCTATGTCATTTAGGTTTTAAATCATGCATTTCATGCATCATATTTTCTGTATTTTCATGTATTTCATGTCATGCCACATGATTTATGACTTAGACCAATTAATGGTTCAAAGTCATGCTCATTTTGAGCATACTTGTGAAAAATTAAAGAGTTGTCAAATTGATTATTCACTTTTGTGATTTTTTTTACTTAGCCTATTTTTGTTTAACTTTTCAAAAGTATTAGATACTGTTTATGAGCCTTTAGGAGAGTCTCTAACATTTTCACTTTGATTTTTAAATGATTTTATCAAAGGCAAAAAAATGTGTTTTGACAAAACAGTTTTTTCACCCAGTACTCGTACTTTCCCGATTTTTCTAGGCAGTCATCTTTAATCGTAAAATTAATCCAATTTTTTCCCATGTATTTTTACATGTTCTGAGTCTCCAGTAGTTTTTTTAGATTTTTTTGAATTTTTTGAATTTTAACAAATAGCTTAAAAAATCGTGTTCTAGAACTGGACAGTGGAGTCAGATTTGAATATAAGAAAAATTCATTTTTCTGTTTTGGCTAAGTTACTTAGAGGGGGCTGATTAGGAAGTTTACCTACTGTCATAGGGTAGTTTCTAAGTCTTTTTAAATTCTAAAATTAATTTTATAAACCTTGGGTTAAGGGTGGTCAACTCCTGGATTTTAAACTTAGGAAATTAGAGCCATTTAAAAAGGGTTTAGCTAGGTTTTTATTTTTAATCTAAGTTTTTCCAAAATTGTTTTCAAAAATCACAAAATATTTTGATTTTTATAAATTTTAATTTGATATATTTTCCTAAGGTAGCCGGATATCTTTTTAGATATACGGATTTTCTTAATTAAAGAAAAAAAATACATTCTCATGCATTGCATTTTCCATATTCTTGCATACTATATAATATGTGATTTTTCCTATAATAATTTCCATGGCATTGTTATTATTTTTTATTTATATTTTTGATGTTATGTTGTTTATTATGTGGTTTTGAATATTTCATAATATCCTATGCTTTTTATTTAGTTATTTATTTTTGTCACATTATTTAGCATATACTATGTTCATGTATTTTTATTTTTATTTTTATTTTTATTTTCATGCATATTATATAATAGCATTATTTTATGTTTCATGTCATTTAGATTATATGCCATATCATTTATATTTTTCATGTCATTTAAATTATTTTATTCCATTTAGAATATATCATGTTACCTAGGTTATTTCATTTCATATAGAATATATTATGTCACTTAGGATATTTCATTTTATATAGAATATATCATGTTACCTAGGTTATTTCATTTCATTTAGAATATATCATGTGACTTAGGATATTTCATTTCATTTAGAATGTGCTATGACATTTAAATTGTATCATACCATTTATGTTGCATTATATTATCTAGACTTTGCTATGTCATTTTATTTATGTCACACATATTCATATTCATATTTTTTAAAATGTTTTAAAAAATGTGATGATTTTCAATAAGATAAAGATGTTCCCGAGTTAAAATAATTCATGAGTTCTCTGCCGGGTTTGCTGGGGAGGATATCATCAATTATCATTAATAACAGAATATCTTCTTTAAAACGAGAATGATTCGAAAAAAATTTCAAAATAATAAAAATTTCTATATTTTGCCACGTTTGCTGGGAAATATAGGAAAATTTTGAATTAATAAATTTCGGATCATTATTAAAAATGGAATTATTTTTTCTTTAAATTGGAAATTAATTTGAAATACTAAATTAAAAATCAAATTTTTTACCGAGACTTGAGATAACACACGATTAATAAGGTATCGTTTTATACGGGCATTGTAGGGGTGCTAATCCTTCCCCACATGTAACCGAGTCTCGAACCCGCTTCTTTGATTTCTTTGGTTTAAAACGCAAACTTGAAATTGGTTTTTTAAAAAATGTTTTAATTAATTTTAAAATATTTTATAAAGCCGGTTTTATTAGGTGGCCTATCACACCTAGCCAAAAAAGATTGGTGGCCACTCCATGTATTTTTTTAAGGTTATTTTCAAAACCTTCGTTTTTCTAGAGGAATTAAGTCGACTTTTCCTCGGTTTTTTTTAATGTCATACTTAACGAATAATAAAGTCTTGCGATGAGACTTGTTATTTTTTAGGTTGCGACAACACATATTATACAATATTTTCGCAATAACACATCTTATACAATTTGATAATAAACACATAAATAATTAAAATTAGACAAGTAAAAAATATTTTTTTAATAAATTTTGTTAATTACATAATAACAATTAAATTTTCACAATATTTATTTTATAAAGTACATAATAAATTTTTTATAAATAAAAAAATATTTTCTTAATTACATAATAAATTTTGAACAAATACAATAACACAATACATAATTTGATAAATGAACACATATTATACAATTTCACAATAATACATATTATAAAATTTAATAAATAAACACATAAATAATTAACAATTAGACAAGTAAAACACATACTTTTTTGTAAATAAAAAAATATTTTGTAAATTACATAATAAATTTTCAATAAACACAATAAAACAATACAAAATAACAATAAAAAATAATAATTACAGAATTTAACAAAGATATTTTTTATAAATAATTATATATTTTGTATAATTATATATCAAATAAAATCTAGAGAAACAAAAAACTTACCAACAAACTAATAGAGGTGGTGCTTCCATGCATTGAATTTGCTGCAAAAAAAATATATTTTCTAAGTGTATTTGAAGAACAAAAATGAAGAGAGAAGAAAGAGATAGGTGAGAAAAAAGAACAGACGAGAGAAACTTACTAGCCGCGTGTCGAGAGGTGGATGGACGGTGGTCAGGGGCGAGGGGGAGGAGAGAAAAGAAAGAGAAAAGGGAGAGAAGAGAAAAAGAAAGAAGGAAAAGAAAGTCTCGGGCAAATTTAATTATGCTCGAGACTTTTAGTGATGAAAATTTTCGTCTTTAGCGACGAAAAAAGCTGTCGCTATTTTTACCTTTTATTTCATTAATTATTAAAATTTTGATTTTTTTTTTAGAGATGAAATTTTTGTCGCTAAAAGTCCCTAAGTTTGTCGCTAAAATGTGGCGGGAACCACTTAGCTTCTCGCCAAACTTTCAGCGGCATCACTAAAAATTCATCAAAAATAGTCCATTTTCATGGAAATAGCTCAAAATTATGTCGTTAAAAATCAAAAACATTTCTGACGGAATTCCGTCGAAAATGTTTAACATTCCGTCGCTAATATTGGGTCATTTTCGACGAAAAAATTCCATCGGAAATGATTCTGTCGCTAAATGTATTCTCTCTTGTAGTGTTAATTTATCAAAGCTTATATAAGTATATAACACCTCAAACACGATTATAACACAAAAAAGTACACGAACACGATACTGAAAAACGAATTGTCGGGTCTAAACTAGGGGTCGTACACTAATTCCCACATGAGAAAACACATGAATATTATTATTTATGGATAATGTTATGAATAGCCCCTAAAGTTTTACAAATTTGTCAATGTGGTACCTGTACTTTAAAAATGTCTATTTTGGTACTTAAAGTTTTCACTCTGTATGTTATTGTAGTACCTGTCAATAGCACCATAAATATTGATGATGTGGCTTTTGTATCCAATAAAAACTTGACACGTGACACCATATAATAATGCCACGTGTATTAACAAAAAAAACTATTATTTTAATTTAAAATATGTTTTTCTTTACAAGTGGCACCACATAGTGATGCCACGTGTATTAACCAAAAAATATTATTTTAATTTTAAAAATTAAAAAAATATTTTTTTTCTTTTTTTTCTTTCTCACTCCATCTTTTAATTTTAATAAATATTTTTAACAAAAACTAAAATAATAAAAAATTTTAATTTAATATTTTTAATAAATATTTTTTTAAAAAATTTTTTTTTTTTTATTTTTTTTAATTTTTTAAATATTTTCAAAAAAATTTCAGATAAATTTTTTAACAAGTAATTTTAAAATATTTTATATTTTAAAAATAATTTTAGTTAAATATTTTAATTTTATAATTTTTAAAATAAATTTATAATTTTTTTTTAAAAATTTAAGAAAAAACATATATTAATTTTAAAAAATATAATATATAGTTTTAATATTTTTAAAATATATATATATTTTAAAAAAATTAGATATTAATTTTTAAAAATATTATTTTAATTTTTTAAAAAAAATATTTTTTCCTTTTTTAATTTTTTTTAACAAAAATTCAGATATTAATTTCTAAAAAAAGGGGTACTGCCACCTGTCATCATCTGATTGATCAATGACATAGCATCATCTATATTTAACGGTGTTAGGTCAAAGTACCACATTGATACACGGTTGATAGTATAAGTACCACATTGAACATTTCAAAAATACAAATAAAACATTGACAAATTTGATAAACTTTAGGGGCCATTCATGATATTATCCTTAATATTTACTATATATAGATTATTTGATTTTGGTGTGAGGGTTTAAAAGTTACTAGAATATTTTTCCCACTTCGCTAGGGATCGAAATTAATTAGTAATTATTTATTTACATATTTTTTTAATATTTTAATATAAATACATATTAAAATGATAGTATTTTTTAATGTAGAAATTAAATATTTCAAATTACATCTTCCTCACAAATAAATTTTTTTATTATTAAATCAATTTTAAATAAAAAAATATATAAAACTATAAATTTCAACCTTTTTAAAATCAAGTGATAAATTCATTAAAAAATAAAATTTAAGACGTTTTTTTTTTACCAATCATGTTTCACTTTATTCGATTGTGGGAGTCCAAATCGATCAATTATCTTACTGGTATTTTTTTTTCTCAAAAGATAAAAAAATTGCAAAATCTTATTTTCACATACATTTGTTTCTATTTCCTTATTAATAATTATTTATTATAATAATAATAGATAATAAATATTTTTAGTTAATTGGTTTATTTTTTAATTCTTTTATAAAAAATTATCTCTTAATTACACATTTTTCAAAAGAAAAATATAATATAAAAATATTTTTGGTTTATTAGTTAATTTTATAATTCTTCCAAAAAAAATTGTAAGTGGATCGGATATCTGTAATTTTTTAAATACCCCAATCGGAAAAAAAAAAAAAAAAGAAAGGAAAGGAAAGAAGAAGAACAGAGAAAAAAAGATAAATATTTGTGTATTTGTATGTATTCGTGTTATTTTTTCATGTCATGATCGTATTCAATGTATTATATATTTATATAAAAGTTGAAAAGTTAATAATTCGTTTTATGTAAATTTTGCATGTTCGTGTATTCGTGTCGTGTTCATGTTTTTTTTCGTGTTGTGTCGTGTTTTAATTATTTTTTCTATGTTGTGTTCGTGTCGTATAATCATGTTATGTTCAAAATTATCATGTCTAATTGACACTATTCAAATAACTCTCAATTTTGTGTCACATGTAACCGTGTTCGTGTTACTTGTTTATGTCATAATCGTATTCAAGGTATTATATATTTATACTAACTATAAAAATTATCTCCAAAATCATGAGAATGCTTAATTTGAGATCAAGAAGCACGGCTTAGGGTTCAACTAAGCTTAGGGATTAATTAAGATTTGGAGGGTAATTAGGGTATTGAGTTGTCAATTTTTTTTTAAATTATTTGGAAGAGATTAGCAAAATAAAATTCGGAGTTCGGAGTTCGTTTGCAAAATGGCCAAATCCCGGGCCCACTATGCAGTAATTCAAGCAGATAAATCCCGAAAAAAAATACCAAATGAGTTCCAAAAATTATGAAAACTTCCAGATCATACTTTTAAATTATTTGAAAGAGATTGGTGAAGAAAAACCTAGATTTGGAGCTTGTTTAAAAACGGTGAAAGTTTAGGTGCATAAAAGGGTAATTTTGGAAGAAAAAATCCAAATAAATAGCAAATGGGCTCGAAAAATTTTGAAAATTTCCAGAATTCAATTTCAGAAGTATTAAACAAATAAATTTTGAATTTGGAGTCTGTTTGCTATTTATTTAGGTTAGAGGGTCAAAAAGGTCATTTCACCAAAGAAACCGAAAAGGGCCTTTTCTTACTTTTAAAAAATTGAAGCATGGGCTGGAAGATGAGGGGTCAGCTGACCAAGGCCCATTGGTGGGCAGATATTTTCTAATTTTTAATCAAAAGGCCAACAATGAAGAGGAAGGTAGTTATTTTTTGTGATCAAGCCTTTGAATTTGTAACACATAGACCAATAGTTGGAGAGATAGCCTATTTATGACATCTTTATTACATCATAATTCAAGGGCTGATGATTTTAATCTAAGGTGAGAATCCTACATATAATTCATCTTGGATTGAAGGCTATAGGATCAAATTTGTTATAAAAAAAATTCTAGAACCTCCTAGGTTCTTCCTAGGCCAACCGACCACTACAAGGGAAGGGGGGTCTCTCTTTCATTTTCACTCATTCACACTCTTGTTTGGCTGATTTTCTCTCCATTTTGAAAGGCAAAAAAGAAAAGATTAGAAAGGCAAAGAAAGGAAGAGGAAGAAAGGCTTGCAATATAGCTTGAGAGATTGCTGAAAACACCATACTCTTATACTTTCCTTGCATTTCCATTCTTAATTTTGCTGTTTTCATTGAATTTTTTGTGAGTTTCTTTTGATTTTTATTTTAAATTAAGTGTTTTTAAGTTTCTTCTTCAAGTCATTCTTGATCTTTTCTTGTAAAGCTTTTGAAAAAAAAATTCTCTTGTTTTTGGGGGTGGCCAAATGGCCCATTTTTCTTTTTTTTTTGCATAGTTGCTGTTTTGCTTTTATATTTCTTGATATTAGTGATATTTAACAAGTTTTGATGCTTTAAATCTTCTTTAAATACAAAAATATGAAGCTTGTTTTGATTTGGTTGCTTGCTTGTTTCCATTGTTGTGTTTATTATCTTGTTATCATATTTATTTTACTTGTCTTGCATTTTTTATTTTCTGTTTTCAAAGTGTTTAAGTTTGCTTATGATTTACATTTTGTAATCCATGTGTTTGTGAAAATGCCTATTGGTTTTAATGCCTTTACTTTATGTTTGCATTATTTAGTATTATTTTTTAGCTATGCATCTTATTGTGTTAAGTGTTTGTGAAAATGTCATGTTCATTTGACCATTCGGCTACCCCCCTTTTCTAAGCTTTGTGTGTGTATTTTTATTATGCTAGTTGATAGGTTTGTATTTCCATGATTTGTTGTTATGTATTTTGTTTAAGCATGCTATATGTTTGTGTATTTTCCATGCATTCTTTAGCTTTAGGTTGTATTTGCATTATCATGCATTTCATGCATTTTAGACCTAGGTTGCATTAAATGCCATGAGAGTTCATGTTAGGTCTAGGTCATTTTCTTGATGCATGCATTTTCTATGTCATTTAGGTTTTAAATCATGCATTTCATGCATCATATTTGTTGTATTTTCATGTATTTCATGTCATGCCACATGATTTATGACTTAGACCAATTAATGGTTCAAAGTCATGCTCATTTTGAGCATACTTGTGAAAAATTAAAGAGTTGTCAAATTGATTATTCACTTTTATGATTTTTTTTATTTAGCCAATTTTTTTTAACTTTTCAAAAGTATTAGATACTGTTTATGAGCCTTTAGGAGAGTCTCTAACATTTTTACTTTGATTTTTAAATGATTTTATCAAAGGCAAAAAAATGTGTTTTGACAAAACAGTTTTTTCACCCAGTACTCGTACTTTCTCGATTTGTCTAGGCAGTCATCTTTAATCGTAAAATTAATCCAATTTTTTCCCATGTATTTTTACATGTTCTGAGTCTCCAGTAGTTTTTTTAGATTTTTTTGAATTTTAAAAAATAGCTTAAAAAATCGTGTTCTAGAACTGGACAGTGGAGTCATATTTGAATATAAGAAAAATTCATTTTTCTGTTTTGGCTAAGTTACTTAGAGGGGGCTGATTAGGAAGTTTACCTACTGTCTTAGGGTAGTTTCTAAGTCTTTTTAAATTCTAAAAATAATTTTATAAACCTTGGGTTAAGGGTGGTCAAGTCTTGAATTTTAAACTTAGGAAATTATAGCCATTTAAAAAGGGTTTAGCTAAGTTTTTATTTTTAATCTAAGTTTTTCCAAAATTGTTTTCAAAAATCAAAAAATATTTTGATTTTTATAAATTTTAATTTGATATATTTTCCTAAGGTAGCCGGATATCTTTTTAGATATACGGATTTTCTTAATTAAAGAAAAAAATACATTCTCATGCATTGCATTTTCCATATTCTTGCATACTATATAATATGTGATTTTTGCTATAATAATTTCCATTGCATTGTTATTATTTTTTATTTATATTTTTGATGTTATGTTGTTTATTATATGGTTTTGAATATTTCATAATATCCTATGCTTTTTATTTAGTTATTTATTTTTGTCACATTATTTAGCATATACTATGTTCATTTATTATTATTTTTATTTTTATTTTCATGCATATTATATAATAGCATTATTTTATGTTTCATGTCATTTAGATTATATGCCATATCATTTATATTTTTCATGTCATTTAAATTATTTTATTCCATTTAGAATATATCATGTTACCTAGGTTATTTCATTTCATATAGAATATATTATGTCACTTAGTATATTTCATTTTATATAGAATATATCATGTTACCTAGGTTATTTCATTTCATTTAGAATATATCATGTGACTTTGGATATTTCATTTCATTTAGAATATGCTATGACATTTAAATTGTATCATACCATTTAGGTTGCATTATATTATCTAGACTTTGCTATGTCATTTTATTTATGTCACACATATTCATATTCATATTTTTTAAAATGTTTTGAAAAAGGTGATGATTTTCAATAAGATAAAGATATTCCGAGTTAAAATAATTCATGAGTTCTCTGCCGGGTTTGCTGGGGAGGATATCATCAATTATCATTAATAACGGAATATCTTCTTTAAAACGAGAATGATTCGAAAAAAATTTCAAAATAACAAAAATTTCTATATTTTGCCACGTTTGCTGGGAAATATAGAAAAATTTTGAATTAATAAATTCCGGATCATTATTAAAAATGGAATTATTTTTTCTTTAAATTGTAAATTAATTTGAAATACTAAATTAAAAATCGAATTTTTTACCGAGACTTGAGATAACACACGATTAATAAGGTATCGTTTTATACGGGCATTGTAGGGGTGCTAATCCTTCCCCACACGTAACCGAGTCCCGAACCCGCTTCTTTGATTTCTTTGGATTAAAACGCAAACTTGAAATTGGTTTTTAAAAAAATGTTTTAATTGATTTTAAAATATTTTATAAAGCCGGTTTTATTAGGTGGCCGATCACACCTAGCCAAAAAAGATTGGTGGTGACTCCATGTATTTTTTTAAGGTTATTTTCAAAACCTTCGTTTTTCTAGAGGAATTAAGTCGACTTTTCCTCGGTTTTTTTTAATGTCATGCTTAACGAATAATAAAGTCTTGCGATGAGACTTGTTATTTTTTAGGTTGCGACAACACATATTATACAATATTTTCGCAATAACACATCTTATACAATTTGATAAATAAACACATAAATAATTAAAATTAGACAAGTAAAAAATATTTTTTTTTAATAAATTTTGTTAATTACATAATAACAATTAAATTTTCACAATATTTATTTTATAAAGTACATAATAAATTTTTTATAAATTAAAAGAATATATATATTTTCTTAATTACATAATAAATTTTGAACAAATACAATAACACAATACATAATTTGATAAATGAACACATATTATACAATTTCACAATAATACATATTATAAAATTTAATAAATAAACACATAAATAATTAACAATTAGACAAGTAAAACACATACTTTTTTGTAAATAAAAAAATATTTTGTAAATTACATAATAAATTTTCAATAAACACAATAAAACAATGCAAAATAACAATAAAAAATAATAATTACAGAATTTAACAAAGATATTTTTTTATAAATAATTATATATCAAATAAAATCTAGAGAAACAAAAAACTTACCAACAAACTAATAGAGGTGGTGCTTCCATGCATTGAATTTGCTGCAAAAAAAAAATATATTTTGTAAGTGTATTTGAAGAACAAAAATGAAGAGAGAAGAAAGAGATAGGTGAGAAAAAAGAACGGACGAGAGAAACTTACTAGCCGCGTGTCGAGAGGTGGATGGACGGTGGTCAGGGGCGAGGGGGAGGAGAGAAAAGGGAGAGAAGAGAAAAAGAAAGAAGGAAAAGAAAGTCTCGGGCAAATTTAATTATGCTCGAGACTTTTAGTGATGAAATTTTCGTCTTTAGCGACGAAAAAAGCCGTCGCAATTTTTACCTTTTATTTCATTAATTATTAAAATTTTGATTTTTTTTTTTAGAGATGAAATTTTCGTCGCTAAAAGTCCCTAAGTTTGTCGCTAAAATGTGGCGGGAACCACTTAGCTTCTCGTCAAACTTTCAGCGGCATCACTAAAAATTCATCGAAAATAGTCCATTTTCATGGAAATAGCTCAAAATTATGTCGTTAAAAATAAAAAACATTTCTGACGGAATTTCGTCGAAAATGTTTCACATTCCGTCGCTAATATTGGGTCATTTTCGACGAAAAAATTCCATCGGAAATGATTCTGTCGCTAAATGTATTCTCTCTTGTAGTGTTAATGTATCAAAGCTTATATAAGTATATAACACCTCAAACACGATTATAACACAAAAAAGTACACGAACACGATACTGATAAACGAATTGTCGGGTCTAAACTAGGGGCCGTACACTAATTCCCACATGAGAAAACACATGAATATTAATATTTATGGATAATGTTATGAATAGCCCCTAAAGTTTTACAAATTTGTCAATGTGGTATCTGTACTTTAAAAATGTCTATTTTGGTACTTAAAGTTTTCACTCTGTATGCTATTGTAGTACCTGTCAATAGCACCATAAATATTGATGATGTGGCTTTTGTATCCAATAAAAACTTGACACGTGACACCATATAATAATGCCACGTGTATTAACTAAAAAAACTATTATTTTAATTTAAAATATTTTTTTCTTTACAAGTGGCACCACATAGTGATGCCACGTGTATTAACCAAAAAAATATTATTTTAATTTTAAAAATTAAAAAAATATTTTTTCTTTTTTTCTTTCTCTCTCCACCTTTTAATTTTAATAAATATTTTTAACAAAAACTAAAATAATAAAAAATTTAATTTAATATTTTTAATAAATATTTTTAAAAATTAAAATAATTTTTTTTTTGATTTTTTTTTTAATTTTTTAAATATTTTCAAAAAAAATTCAGATAAATTTTTTAACAAGTAATTTTAAAATATTTTATATTTTAAAAATAATTTTAGTTAAATATTTTAATTTTATAATTTTTAAAATAAATTTTTAATTTTTTTAAAAAATTTAAGAAAAAACATATATTAATTTAAAAAATATAATTTATAGTTTTAATATTTTTAAAATATATATATATTTTTTAAAAATTAGATATTAATTTTTAAAAATATTATTTTAATTTTTTTTAAAAAATATTTTTTCCTTTTTTAATTTATTTTAACAAAAATTCAGATATTAATTTCTAAAAAAAAGGGCTACTGCCACCTGTCATCATCTGATTGGTCAATGACATAGCATCATCTATATTTAACGGTGTTAGGTCAAAGTACCACATTGATACACGGTTTGATAGTATAGGTACCACATTGAACATTTCCAAAATACAAATACCACATTGACAAATTTGATAAACTTTAGGGGCCATTCATGATATTATCCTTAATATTTACTATATATAGATTATTTGATTTTGGTGTGAGGGTTTAAAAGTTACTAGAATATTTTTCCCACTTCGCTAGGGATGGAAATTAATTAGTAATTATTTATTTAAATATTTTTTTAATATTTTAATATAAATACATATTAAAATGATAATATTTTTTAATATAGAAATTAAATATTTCAAATTACATCTTCCTCACAAATAAATTTTTTTATTATTAAATCAATTTTAAATAAAAAAAATATAAGACTATAAATTTTAACTTTTTTAAAATCAAGTGATAAATTCATTAAAAAATAAAATTTAAGACGTTTTTTTTTACCAATCATGTTTCACTTTATTCGATTGTGGGAGTCCAAATCGATCAATTATCTTACTGGTATTTTTTTTCTTCTCAAAAGATAAAAAAATTGCAAAATCTTATTTTCACATACATTTGTTTCTATTTCCTTATTAATAATTATTTATTATAATAATAGTAGATAATAAATATTTTTAGTTAATTGGTTTATTTTTTTAATTCTTTTATAAAAAAATTCTCTCTTAATTACACATTTTTCAAAAGAAAAATATAATATAAAAATATTTTTGGTTTATTAGTTAATTTTATAATTCTTCCAAAAAAAAAATTTGTAAGTGGATCGGATATCTGTAATTTTTTAAATACCCCAATCGGAATTTGCTTAATTTATCCAAAATTCGGATCTGTTTATTATCATCTTACTATCCGAATTCACATCCGATTTAAAGAGCAATATCCACCGGATATCCGAATCTGCTAAAATCCAGATTTATTAAATCATTTAAAATATAAAAATATAAAATTAAATAAGAACTAAATATGTAAATGGTGCAGATAACGGATTTGGATATCCGATACTATCCAGACCAAAATTAAAGCGGATTCGGATAACAGATATCTAAGGGTTCATATCCGAATCTGATGATGATAGTAAATTCAATATCCAAATCCGCAAATTATCCAAATCCATAATATCTTAATCCGAGAAAAACAGATCGAATCACAAAATCTACAAAAATTTATGTTTTTTATTAATAATTATTTATTATAATAACAAAAAATTATAAATATTTTTAATTGATTATCCATTTTGTTATTTTTTTATAACGAAAAAAGAGACAGCTATAGTTTTAAATATATAATTTGAGCGGATAACGGATTCGGATATTTGATATTATCTGGACCAAAATTAAAACGGATTCGGATGACGGATATCTAAGGATTCATATTCGAATCCACTTCGAATCCGATGAGTATAGTAAATTCAATATCCGAATCTATAATATCCGAATCTGGAAAAAACGAATCGAATCTCAAAAGCTAAAAAAAATATATTATATTTATTTGTTAATAATTATTTTTTATAATAACCACAAATTATAGATATTTTCAATTGAGTAACTCATTTCGTAATTATCCTCAAAAAAAAAAAAAAAAAAGAGGGACAGTTGTTGCTGTCTGATGCCTTAAGGATAGTTTTAATATATTAGGTATAGATAAAATTATAAACATTTTCAATTAAATAACTCATTTTGTAATTGTCCTCAAAAAAAAAAAAAAAAAAAAAAAAAAAAAAAAAAGCTGTTGCTGTTTGGTGCCTTAGGGATAGTTTTAATATATTAGGTATAGATTGTTTACCCCTGAACTCGATTTACTCAATTGCACTCATAATTTACAGGTTTTTATTTATTTATTTATTTATGATTTTCTCTTTATAATCTGTTATCAGCTTGTTTGGTGCATAAATCCAAGGCGCAAATCAAGCCTCATCAATCTTTTCACCAAAACTAATTAACTTAAACAAACACCCAGTTATACATATTTAATTTAAGGTATGAACTTTGTGATTAGACAAGCTCTCAATTATTCAAATGGCCCCAATTGAGTTATATACCTTTTGTTGGACCAAAAAAAGAAAGCAGCAGCAATGAGATGATAAATTAATCAAAAAGGCTATCATTATAATCAGTTGAACAACCAATGATCAATTAAAATTGGATAAGTTTTGAGCTACTGTTTGTGTTTGATAAAATGCCTGCTCCCAAACTGAGTGGCCCATCAACGCAAGTAAGAATGCCCTTTTTCTTAAAGTTTCAAAGGATCAAAATGACAATTATTTTCATTTACATTGACTCTAAATAAAGGATCTCTTTAGATAAGCGATGGTTTTCTCAGAAAAGTTATGGTTTATGGTCAATGTTTAAATTAAGGGCTGTATATATTTTTGAGAAAAAAGCGCATTATAATTTTTAATATTTGATAAGATAGCAGTTTCGGTTTATAAGTCTTGATTTAGCTAGGTTGTCTATTATTTTCAATATATTTTAGTGGGATCAGGGGTATGGTCAAATCTTATTTGGTTTTAATTCTTTCTTCGATTTATATATCGATTTAATATATTCAGAATTTTACTTTTAAATTTATTTTACAAAAATCGAACTTTAATGGATAAATTCTTTTTTTTTTTTTATCAATCAGAATAACCCTTCAATACATTTATTATCACTTTTCCAGTAGCTAAAGTTCATAAATATTTAAAATAGATCCGTGATTATGGGATACGAGGAAATAACGGAAAAAAAAAAAGAAAATGATAAAGGTGATGCAGTAAATTTAATTTTCTTTAGATTAGCACTATCATTCTGTGTTTCCACAGTGGCAGAAATATTCTTTACTAATTTCAATTTGTTTATAATTATTTTGAGTAAGCACATATCCTCACCCTGGAATCTTTTGATTTAAAGTGGAAGTCAAGATTACATCTACATAAAATAATAAACTAAAATAAAAGGAGGTTTAACCGAGGATTTTGCATGTGAAAATAATAATTATTACTTATGAATGTTAAGTAAACCGATGAGGAATTAAGAAGAAGAATAGTGATTGGTCAACAAGTGCCATTAATTATTATATATTATTTTCATATATATATATATATATGCTTCCTTCACTCCATGTTAATGGCCAATTATGTTACTAAATTTTTTATTTTTTAAAGTATTTATATTACATTTGTGTCTGATATATATTCAGATATAAATATAAGAGTATGATCCTTTAAATATATAAAAAACTTTAAAAAATTAAATATATCGTATTAAACATATATACGTTTCCAACACTCAAATTCAAATTCAAATAATGTAAATGGACACTACTCATTATCATTTTCATAACTTTACATACTGATTTTAATCTATACACACAACCTTCATTCGGTGAATCACAACAACACACTTCATCAACTCAAGTAGAGTCAAGCTCCAACCTCGATCATTTCTTAGCATTTTCCCAAATTTCATCAAGTCTTCTTCCCTGTGACCAATTCTTGTAACAAGTTCTGTTTCGACCTCAGACTTGCCTTTATTTGATGTTTATTGTAAGCTTGTAGAGTAATTGATCATCAATAACTATTTCCGGCATTTTGACATTGAGTTTTGCAACCTCTTTGTGTTCGAAGCCTCTATACAATAAGATTTTTTTACTTCACTTTACTCCAATTTATAAGAATATATAAAAGCAATCCCTCTCAATTTGAGAGGGAAATGCTTTAATTGGGATTGCCACGTGGCAACCTCAATTTATTTTTATAAAATTTTTGGTGAAAAAAAAAAAGGAAAGAAAAAAAGAAGAAAAGAGAAAAAAAGAAAAATATTTATATCGTATTCGTGTTATTTTTTCGTGTTATAATCGTATTCAATGTATTATATATTTATATAAATGTTGACACGTTAATAATTCGTTTTGTGTAGATTTTGCATATTCGTGTATTTGTGTCGTGTTCATGTTATTTTTTGTATATTCGTTTTATACTCGAAACAGAACCCCTTTAAGCAAAATCCTAGAAATCTTAGCCTAATTTTTTCTAAATTTTTTGTTTAGCTACAAATTTTTTTTTTTTTTTTGTATGTTGTGTTGCTTTCTCTTGCAAAGAGACTCAATTTGAGAGGGAATTGCTTTAATTGGTGGCAACCCCAATATATATATTTTTTTTTGGTAAAAAAAGAAAAGAAAATAAAGGAAAGGAAAGAAGAAGAAGAAGAAGAAGAAGAAAAAAGATAAATATTTATATTGTATTCATGTTATTTTTTCGTGTCATGATCGTATTTAATGTATTATATATTTATATAATGTAGATTTTGCATGTTCGTGTATTTGTGTCGTGTTCATATTATTTTTCGTGTATTCGTTTTATACCCGAAACAGAACCCCTTTAAGCAAAATCCCAAAATTTCTAGCCTAGCTTTTTCTAAATTTTTTGTTTAGCTGCAATTTTTTTTTTTTTGGTATATTGTGTTGCTTTCTCATGCAAAGAGGATCCCCTCAATTTGAGAGGGAATTGCTTTAATTGGTAGCAACCCCAAATTTTGTTTTTTTGGTGTAAAAAGAAAAGAAAGGAAAGAAGAAGAAAAAACAAAAATATTTATATTGTATTCGTGTTCTTTTTTCGTGTCATGATCGTATTCAATGTATTATATATTTATATAAATGTTGACACGTTAATAATTCGTTTTATGTAGATTTTGCATGTTCGTGTATTCGTGTCGTGTTCATGTTTTTTTTTCGTGTTGTGTCGTGTTTTAATTATTTTTTCTATGTTGTGTTCGTGTCGTATAATCATGTGATTTTCAAAATTATCATGTCTAATTAACACTATTCAAATAACTCTCAATTTTGTGTCACATGTAACCGTGTTCGTGTTACTTTTTTATGTCATAATCGTATTCAAGGTATTATATATTTATACTAACTATAAAAATTATCTCCAAAATCATGAGAATGCTTAATTTGAAATCAAGAAGCATGGCTTAGGGTTCAACTAAACTTAGGGATTAATTAGGATTTGAAGGGTAATTAGGGTATTGAGTTGTCAAATTTTTTTTTTTTATTGTGAAGGAAGAGAGAAAGAGAAAGAGAAGAAAAAAAAAGAAAAGAAAAGAAAAGAAAGAGGGAAAGAAATTAAAGGAAAGGAAAAAAGAAAAAAAGAGAGAAAAACTTGTGAATTAATTTCGTGTTTGTGTTATTTTTTGTATCATAATAGTGTTCAATGTATTATATATTTATATAAATTTTGACACGTTTATAATTCGTTTTAAATAAATTTTGACACGTTCATGTATTCGTGTCGTGTTCATGTTATTTTTCGTATCGTATTTTAATTCTTTTTCTCATGTTGTGTTCGTGTCGTGTAATCATTTTATATCTGAAATTGCCAGGTTTAATTGACACTATTCGAATAACTACCAATTTTGTGTCATCGTGATCATGTTATTTTTTCGTGTCATAATCGTATTACAGGTATTATATATTTATATAAATTTTGACACGTTAGTAATTCGTTTTATGTAGATTTGACACGTTCGTATATTCGTGTTGTGTTTTAATTATTTTTTTCAATATTGTGTTCGTGTCGTATAATATGTCGTGTCCAAAATTGTCAGGTCTAGTTGATACTATCCAAATAACTTATAATTTTGGGTCAAGTGTCGTATAATGATTAGAGTTATTGTTTG
This sequence comes from Fremontodendron californicum, assembly GCA_030761205.1. Taxonomy (NCBI): domain Eukaryota; kingdom Viridiplantae; phylum Streptophyta; class Magnoliopsida; order Malvales; family Malvaceae; genus Fremontodendron; species Fremontodendron californicum. The sequence continues at coordinate 31,267,182 of JAULJL010000005.1, forward strand.
CTTATGTTAATTTATAATAATCTATACTTCTATACATATCTATCTATAACAATACTTAAAATTTGTCTCAAAGCGAAGAGAATGTCCAATTTTAATTTTGGGTGCTATTGCTTCGGGACAACTAAAATTGGGTATTAAGGAGATTGGAGGGTTAGTTAGGGTATTTTCAAGATTTTTTTTTTTATGAAGAAGGAAAGAAACAAAGAAAATGAAAATGAGGGAAGAAAGGAAAGAGAAAAAATTGTGTTTGTGTTATTTTTTCGTGTGTTTAAAATATTATAAATTTATATAATTTTTACATGTTAATAATTAGTTTTATGTAGATTTTAACACATTTGTGTATTCGTGTCGTGTTCATGTTATTTTTTGTGTCGTATTCATGTTATTTTTTCGTGTATTCAAAGTATTATAAATTTATATGTTTTTTACAAGTTAATAATTCGTTTTATGTAGATTTTGACACATCTGTATCGTGTTTATGTTATTTTTCGTGTCGTGTTCGTGTTATTTTTTCGTGGGTTCAAAGTCTTATAAATTTATATAACTTTAACATATTAATAATTCGTTTTATATAAAATTTGACACGTTCATATATTTGTATCATGTTCATGTTATTTTTCGTATCGTATCCTATCATGTTTTAATTATTTTTTTCATGTTATGTTCATATCCTATAAATATGTTGGGTCCACGAAATTGCCGGATCTAATTGACTATATTTAAATAACTCTCAAATTTATATCAGGTGTCGTATAATGATGAGAGTTATATTTTTCTAAATTATCTTTACTCCTCTTACTTTTTTATCTTTCAACTTTATTATAAAATATCAATTCAAATCCGATAACATGCCCGCAATAAAGCACGGGCATATATCTAGTTTCATTTAATTCTAGTAGATTTGGTATTATTTGGTATTAAATTATTATTATTATTTTTTTATATATTTTCAATTGCTATTTTTAATGTTTTAAACAATCTTTTGCCATCTTAAAAAAATCTTTGATTTGATAATTATTTAAAAGTCACAAGTTTCTGGTCGATCATATAAAGGTATCATATGATCAAGTTTTTACCAGTTTCATCACTTCGAAAAGTGAAGGTCATTAAGGTCACATTTTTGCTATTTTGAAGTTCAAAAATAACTAACACAATTTATCAATTACACCGTGTTTGGTTGGCTGTAATAACTAGCCAAATACGCTCTTATTCAGCCTCCCACCCTTATTCAATCATTTGGTTCAAAAAATGAATATTCCACGGAATATCCATTCTGGTTGTATTTGATAAATCCACCGAATAGCCATTTGGTGGTACCCCTTCAGAATGGCTATTCAATGGTAAACCGTAATAGCCTCAACAAATTATTTTCCAAAATATCCTTTAACAATTTTTCAAATTCCATACCACAAATACCCATTTTTCAGCCAGACATCATTGTAACAAAAAAAAAGTCAAGGAGAAACAAAAGATAATAATAAAAAAATGAAAAATCGAAAAATGGGAAAGAGAGAAAGTTTCTCTCTCATGGGTTTTTGGGTAAGACCATTTATAGGGGGTTTCGGTGCTCCAAATTTAAGTAGTAAGAAGAGAATACAAAGGGAAATAATATATAAAAAACTGGAGGCCTTTGGAGCGACGGAAGACGGCAGTTTAGGATGATTTTTGTAGCGAGTTTTTTAGTAGATCTAGGTTTTTCTGGGTATTTTTAGGGAAAACGGTGTAGGAAATAAGAAAGATGAAGTTAAAAGGAGTGTTTGGATGAATTTTGAGACATTTCTGGGTAGGTGGTCGGCGACAGCCACGACAAATGTCAGTCAGAAACTGGGAGCAGACGATGATTTCTGTGTTTGCTTGAATTTCTGGGTTGAATGAAGAGAGAGAAGATGAGCTTTTAGAGAGAGAAGAGAGGTTAGAGAGAGAGAGAGTGTGATGAAAATGAAATAAAACTTTTGGGTTTTATATAATTTTCAAAAAAATAAATAAATAAATTATGTAAAAATATTTTTAAATATTATTTTTTAAATAAAATAAATTTTATTTTTTATTTATTATATTTTATTTGTTATTAAATATTTTATATTTTAATATATTTAATATAATTCTAATAAAATAATTGTAGTTTTTAAAATAAAAATATTATTATTTATGTTAATGACAAAATAGTCTTTTGTGTCTATTTTTTATTTATTCCTTAACATCATTTTAATCAATCAAACAAAATAATAATATTACTCTTTTATTCCATTCAGCCAACCAAACTATGTAATATCTATTTCTATCCTATTCCATTATTCCATTCCCTCTTTATTCCAATCTACCTCTATTTCATTCTAATGAACCAAACATGCCGTTAGTATGTTAAAAGATTAATTTATATACGTTTCCTTATAAATATGATGATAAACTTTCAAGCCCCTCCCTCCCAAAAAGAAAAACATAAAAAAGTAACCTTATTTGAATTGAATTGGCTTTGCTTACAAATTTGCCATTAACCTTGAGGCTTCATTTGGTAGAAATGATGAAAAAATATTAAACTAATGATTAAGCACAAAATAAGAATGTGGTTTTAAAATTTAATTGTTAGCTCAAATGTAGATAAACAATGTAAATTGGATTCGCTTTAAATTATCTCAAAATTAAAATTTAATAAATATAAATAAAACAATGATAATATAAATATATATAAACTCAATTACGATCGAACTTGAATTATATAAAAGAGAAAGGGATAAAGAAATCAAATATAATAATTTTTAGGGATTCGATTCTTTCTCAAGGCATCTACATCGTCTCCTTTAGCTTCCCTTACTATCTAATCTACTAATTTTCATAAGGTTTACAATTACCTTTTGGAAGGTAAGTATAATGTTTACAAACTATCTTTTAAGGTTTAAGGTAGAAACCTTTAAATTCAAAGTGAATTTCTATTCAAAAATTACAAAAACACTCAAAAGGATACCGTATCGCTTGATATTAAAAAAGTTTCAAGGTTTTACAAAAAAAAAAATTGCAAACAAATTAACCTTTCAAAAGTTGTATATTTGTCAAATAAAAACAAATAAAGAGAATGATAAAAATATAATACAAAAGATGAAGAATTGAAGCTCAAATATTTTTTAGTTCACTTGAATTTTGAAAAAATGGAAATAAATTTTTTTAATGCTGGTTCTCTTATTTCACAAATGTGTTGAAATTTTTTTTTTTTAATTGAAATAGCTTGAACCTTGAAGCCAATGAAATATTAAAAAGAGAAAGAATTATCCGTTATTTATTGAAAAATATGATCATCATTGTTGAAAACTTTAGAATACGTCTCGATGAGTGATTTTAAGGAGGAAATTCATTTATACAGAGACTTTTAAAATTTTAAAATGAAATTATTTTATTTGGCAAAATAAAAATTGTCAAAATTCTTGAAATTTGAAAGAGGAATTTTAAATGGTTCAAATTATCTTTTCAAATTCCACCTCGAGAGATAGAATTTGTGAAATTCTTTAATTTTTTAATAAAATATTAGTATTTATTATGTTTTTTTTTTTACGCAATTTTTTTTTTCAATTCTAACTACGAAAACTCATTTTAAAATTTATTTTTTTTATTTTTCATGTTATTAGTAATATCTATACATTTTTACAAATATAATGACACCCATATTGCATATTTTTCTTATTTTATCTCTAAGATTATTCTTAATCTATTATAATTATTTTTTTACCTCCTCAAATTTCAATATTCAAAATTTCTTTCTAAAAAATATTTATCCAAACAATATAGTTATAAATACTAATATTTTGAATTGACCTATCCTTAAAATTCTTCAAATATGCACTTTTACACAAACTTGAAAATGGTAGACTTCTAAGTTCTAATTTCTTTTACTTTTGTGTTTTTCTTGCTTTGACCACAATTTTTAAGTTTAAAAGCATTTACTTGAGGATTAATTAAGACAAATATTTAAGATAAAAATTAAGATATTTGGAGATTTTAAAATATTTTTTTTGAATATTATTTTTTCTAAAAGAAATCACTTTCTTTTAAAACAACTTGAACTGTTTTAGTTCAATCTTTTTTTTTTTTTTCAATTTTATCCAATACTTTATTTTTAAAGAAAAATATTTGAGCTCGACATCAATTTTTTTTTTTCAAGAATAAATGTTCTAGACAAATAAAGCACATTAATATTTTTATAAAATCAATAAATATTAAAATTATATTAAATTTAAGACAAATTATTTTTTTAAATATCAATTGAACACAATTTTTTTCTTCTCAAAACCATTAAAGTCAAAATTATATTAAGTCTAGAAAAAAAAAATTTCTTTAAATATCAATTGGACTTGCATTTAATCTCAAATAAATCATCTTTAAAATTTGTTTTAAAAAATACACAAAAATCTGAAACAAACTCAGTTTGAAAAAACACTTAAAATTTTTATCATTTCAAAATAATAATCAATTTAAAACTCACACTATTAACAAAAATTTCATCTTTAATCGTTTCATCTTTCTTTATCAAGCAAAGGCTAAGCACAATTAACCCTTTTCGTAAAGCCTAATCAGAGTTAACTCTTTCCGTCCTTATCAAGCAAAGCCTAAGTACGGTTTACTGTGTGACTTATCATTTTCAATAAACTGTTTAGCAAAAACAATATTTAAGTGTTCATTTCATTTCATTCTATTCCATTCCATTCCATCATTCCTTGTGATATAAATAAACCTAAGGAACAGCAAAACCAGTAGAAAAATATACTCTACTATGTTACTCGAATTCGGGTGTGAATATTAAATACAAATATGTATCCGACATAGATATATTCAATTTTTTATAAAATTTTCGTGTATTTGAAGGATTATTAAAAAATCATATCCCCATACCCATGTCCAAAATATACGTCAAACACCGATACTTCAAAAACTATGAAAAGTCGGAGCAACATAACTCTCTTATCAGTTATAATACAATGCAATCAATTTCCTTGACTACAGAAACATCCAACAAAGCATAAAAAAGAATTGAAATGACTGCTTCATCTCATCTCTCCTTCAACCTATAATTGAAACAAAGATGAATATGAAAACATATATTTATGTTCTCAAACCATGAATTTTCATTACTTATATTGGAGTTCAATACAAATGCAAATCATATACACCAACCAACCTTCTTTACCAAATTAAAATATGGAAAAAAAATAAAATAAAAAATAACCACAAAGATGAGATACATGCCAACCAAATAAAAGAATGTTGACCTCCTTAACTACAATATGTGATCATTACAAAGGCAGTGATGCTAAGAGGGAGAGGGAGGGGAGGAAATACTAAAAAGTCACTCTTTCAGCCAACGTCGCAATCAATCCGAATACTAACGACAACTACATTCATCAAAAAGCACAATTTTCAGGCAGAAGTGAAGATCAAATTAAAATGAAGCATTGCTAGTCAGAATGCAAAGGAAGCACATACATCACTCGTTTAAATGCATTCATGCTCTAGAATAGATCAACTTTCTTCTTCAGCATGTCTTGCTTCCACTTTGGCAATTTATAAAATGCTTGTTTTTCCTTCTCAAATACTGTCTGGAACTCCTCATCTGACAAATAAGCCTGAGAAATCAAAGAGTAAGAACATGGATATTATTCAGAAAGAAAAGAAAAAAAAGTTAAAGAGTGAACTTAAAACATCAATGGCAGGACAAACCTCTCTCCGTTTGAAATCAATTCCAGTTACAGGATTTTCAGATTTGGCCTTCAGTTGCTCATAACTGAATGTACTTTGAGTGCTTCCACTCCCATTCTCATCCTGCTCTATCTCTTGCTTTGGTTCTGAATCCTCCCCATTGGTTTCAGATACTACACCTGTCTCCTTGGCTTCAGCAACCTCTTGAGAATCCTCTGCTTCAGAAGGGTCCACTTCACTCTTTACTTCAGCTATACAATCTCAATGCATCAGATACAATTTCAGAATTAATGAAAAGACAGGAAGTTAAATTTACTTATCAGCAGCTGCATCAAGAAGATTTAGCAACTTCTTGTGGATCAGCCCAAAGCAATGGTTCATTCTTTTAGATAACATTTTCCAAAGAGTAAAAGGGGTTCTTACGAGGTGGGCTGGTTACTGCAGGAGTGCTGCTAGTGGATTTTGTAGGGGATGCATCGGGTGATCGTTTCTTCTTTTCAGCGGTAAGAACTGAGGAAAGAGCAGCTACGGCTGCTGCTCTTTGCGATCCCTGACTAGCACTGGAAGGCTTTGGAGCTGAGGTTTTGCTTGCTGATGATGGCTTAAATGCAGATGATAAGGCAGCTAAAGCTGAAGCCCTTTGTGTAGGTCCTCCTTGATGTCCATTGGATCGATCCTGGGCCTGCAATAATGGCGCATATCAAATACTTAACTCAAAAGCAATGTAAATGAATGCTTTGAATTCTCAAAATACAGGCACACAGAACTTCAGGCATAATCACAATATATGAAAACAATAATACATTATGACATGTATCATGAGGAAATGGCAGCAAAAGCAAAAGGAAACAATAATAAACTGCATCCAATAACATACAAAGACAAAAGGGTCAAATGAACTACCTAAAGTTAAATCAAACATGATTGATGAAAACAAGCAGAGCTAATATTCAACCCATTGAAAAAGGGGAATGAATGCATTATCAAGCTGAAATTAACTGGAAAAAGAGATGGGAGAAAACAAAAATAATTTGCCAAAAATAAAACACATAGCTAACAAGGCAAATTAAAGATTAAAACTACAAAAAGAAATCTAATTCATTATTCTCCTCTTTTCGAAACATTTTTTTTTTTTTTATTCTGCCTTTTGGGATTCTGTTATGGCAGCTTAGCATGGATGACAAACATTAATCCAAGGACAATATAAAGCAGAAATATTCAGTAGACAAAAGACAATATAAAGCAGCTTGTTATCACTAGTAACCTATGCTTGGAACTCTTCTTTGATCCACTTGTTCTTGGCTGATTGATGAAACCAAGTTGATGAACTAAAACCCTAGACAATCAGAAGTCTAGCTAAAGTACAATTGACCATTTTCAAAGGCCTCAAGATGATTATTGTACTTCACCCAATAATAGCATCAAATCTGAGTTCATCCCTAATTATGCAGTAAACATCTTGCTTAGGTGGTAAGGTTAATCATTCTGCTTCCCAACAGTAATTGCTAACTCCTAAGTTCCTGGTGATAAGGTGGATATGATGTTTCACCATTCCCCAATGTGTCAAATTTCAACACCTACTGCATGTGTGATAAAAGGTCAAAGAAAAGATGTTTCAAGTGCTTGAAAGGACCATAAGCCTTTTGACCATACAGGGAGGAAGTAAACTTTGGACAGAGGCAAAGAAACGTAAGCAAAATAAGCATAATTGAAATGACATTGCAGCAAATGATATTTGTCATAAGATGAAAATAGCAGTGTAACTAGGATGAGGGCTGACTCGAAGGTTAATTTTGTGCAGTGAAAACCTAATGTCAGAACTGGTTCAAGCAGCAGATATAAAAGCATGTCAGAGGAGAAAGCAGAAATAGGGACAGCTAGGGACGACATAATTGTGATAACTTGTGATAAAGACTATCTTTTGTGCAGTAGCTAATATCCCTCAGTAAATGCAATACTACGTGTATTCTTACAAGACATTGATCCCAAGTTTTATAAACCCCCTTCCAAACTTTTTGGGAACTTCATTAGGTGGGTTGTCAGCAGTCATAGCACCCCACCAAACCATAAATGCAAAGAACTAAACATAAGAATCAAACTGCCAACATTTCAAATTTAGAATGAAAGGCTGCCATAAAGCACAATTGATTTTCCCAGGCTGAAGCAGCTAATAGTCTTACCGTTCTCCAACTAGTTTGGTTAGCTGGAGTACAAGAGGTTCAACTTACTAGCTCCTTTTCAGCTTTATTAATTGAGACTCCAAAGTAGATAGAATTAATATATATATATATATAGAGAGAGAGAGAAAGTTTAGTGGCATAAGCAGTTTATTACCGAAAGGGTTGGTTTGGCAGAAGATGGATTGAATGCAGAAGACAAGGCAGCCAAAGCTGAAGCCCTTTGAGTGGGACCCCCTTGGTTCCCATTGGACTTGTCCTGTCTCAGTAGCATGGAATCCATCAGTCAGGGAACTAGCTTGGTAAATGAGTATCATTCTTTTGAGAGAAAGAGAGAGAAAGGCATTATCATCTTCAGATAAGATCTAATATCACTGTCCTAATTTACCAATACGAATTATTACCCAAAAGACTACAAGGTCAGGATCAAAGGCTCCACCTTAGGGCAACCACTACTAAAGTTCACTGTCACCAAGTTATAACAGATAATATCATAAATTCATCTTAAAAGTTTTCTTTACGTGTCACTCAAGAGACTTCCAATTTCTGAATTAAGTTAGCAACAATATGCTTAATAGAAAAATGGTTCTTGAAGTCTACAATGGATAAGCACATTAAAGAAAGAATATAAAGGTTATAACAGGAAGCCAAAAAGAAACCATATTGAACAACACCAAAAGATGTAATGTTATAACACAACCGTGTGGTCTATTGGTCGAGTGCTAGACTTTTAGTTCCAGTGACCATATTCAATCCCTGGCAACCTCAAGTGTCAAAAAGAAAGTTACAACACAATCTTATCCATGCTTTCAATCCATCAAAACTACGTATATTGAAAATAAGTTAATTTCCTTACAAGGAGCCTAAATTAACTCCCTAAAATTTTTATGATCCAAATTTCTCTGTACAGACAGAAACTTCATATAATGAAAATTTTCACTTCATGTGAATTAAAGAAAGAATTTACCTCTACAGCATGGCTAGCCCCAAAGAGCAATGCAACCTTCTTCTGGAAAGAGTTTCCTTGCACCTGCATCCACAGAGAACATCTAAGCATAAATATCAAACAGATGCAGTTGAATGCAACATACATTAAAGGAAGGATGAACCATGTCAGTCAAAGAGCTGTTAACCCTTTCATAAATTTTTCAGTGAGTACAGAAACAGATTTTTTTTTTTTTGGGTACACTGTGAGTGACAACAATGGGGTAATGGTGATGTTATTCAAGATACAAGAAGCTCTCAATGGTATGAGCCTTAAATTTTAATTTTTGGAAGACTTGAATGGCACTTTCTTAAAACACAGTGCCCTACGCTAATCAACTCCCTCTCTGGTCCATACAACATTAATACATCATCATAATGCTTACTATCCTACTTTTCCATCATTGGGCTCTCTCATTTCAATTTGAATTTTAGATTCCTTATGCTTTGACTTCTTATCTCCTGTACCTCACACGTGCTCTACAGTTTGTTTTTTATTCCGTTTTATTTGATCTTTTGTGCAGAAAAAGAAACTTGTGAAACCCAGGCTACATTTGATGGCTAAAGGTGTGGTTAAATGGTCATTTAATCTTATACAGGCTCTCCATCTGACTTGCATTCAAACATTTCCTCATCTACAAAACAATGTGCATTGTTTAAAACCATATGGATTGCATTTTCTCATTATTATCCCATTTTGCACAGACAAGCTGGGAATATAACTTCTCATAATTGGTTGCTGATGAAGATGAAAGTGATCTAACATTAATTGAAGTGATAGTAACTCAAGGATAAAGTAGAAAAATCCAGTCATGGACACACATACAGTAGCTTGGGTGGAATCCCATGAGAAGAATGTTGTGAAGAAGCAGGGTTCGTTTCCTTCAGTAACTTTATAAAGTGGAACATGTGGAGACAAACCATCTAGAGATGCAGCCATGTCTATGTATTTCTGCAAAGAACTTCTAAAATGAATAACGAGCATATTGAGAGGATAAAATGATGAAGAATCAATGTTTTATTTATACCAGGCCAATTTCAAAAACGTTTTGCTTTTCTTTGGTGTCTACAGACTGACCGACCCAAACAAACACTTCAGCATGTGTGTCGAGTATCAAAATATCTTCTGTCAAGAGATCGTCCTGAGAGAAATTGTAAACTTCCTCAACCTGCACAACAGAATGTAAACTTACATATAGAAGACACTTGGATACCTGTTGGAATGAGTTTCAATTACATTAGAAAAAACTCACCTCAAACTTTCCTGAGGCATCCATGTGCAAACAGACAAAATCATGGAAAGAACAGTTAGAATGGTAATAAGCTTCATTAATAACTGAGGGGTGGAGGAAGAAATATTAGAGCACAAATTTGAAAATAAAGCAAATCACATTTATGAATAAGAAAAGACACCTTTATTAAGAGAGAAAGTGAACAAGTGGGGATCCCTGACAATCTCTATAGATGCTTTTTTGCTGGTATAACTTTGTTTACCCCCAAGTGCAAACCAGAAGGCAGAGCTCTCTTTGCCTTCTTTAGCATGTTTAAGAGCAACTCCAGGCTGAATGCAAAAGAAGATTATTAGATGATTGATTGACATGGGGGAAGCAGTTGTTTGAAAGAACTAGACAGTGCTACTATTGACTTTTATTAATGAGGCTCAATCACAAGCAAAAAGCCAGAAAGATATGTTATGCAAGAGATGAAATACAGCCAACTCAATGCTTAATTTTCAGTATATTTTATCTTATCCTGGTAAGTATTCTGAAGAGATTAAGGAATTTTTTTTTTTTTTGTAAATACCTAAATAACTACGTCTCAAAAAGCAGAAAATAGGTATAATCAGCCGAAGAATTGTGATCAAATGAAAACTTAACTGCAACACTCAACTCAAAGAACTATAATCATTATATAAGAATTGAATCTTACCATTTGATTGATACAGGATATATAGGCATATATTCCTGTATTACATTCTTTAGTTGTATTTATTATTTGGTCAACTCGACTTGTTGGAACTTAGATGCTAGACTGTAACTATATAAAGTCATTACCATGTTTCCCAATAAACCAACGTGCTTTAATCTTGTCACAAAGAAGCCCAAAAGTAAACAACTATCTATAAAGAGTATACCTTCAAAAATTCAGCAACTTTTGCAGCTAATTGCTGCTGTTCATAGGTGCTTTGATTTCCATGCCAAGTAAAAATTGAAGATCCAGATTGCAGGAGGAAACAATCAGTGGAGTTCAATGATGTTGCCACCTAAACAATAGTTACAAAAACAAGGAGGTATTGCTGTTAGGATACAAAAGGAATAGGTAATCATGCTGCACCATCATAATAACAAACTGCAGGAATACAGTCATCACCACACATTTGATGTCAAATAAAAGTAGCTTGCATCTCACTATTAGTAAAATAATGGAGAGAAGGAAGATTGCATTTTTGGTCCCCTTCTATGCCTTTCAACATCCATAATCAGGTTAGGAGCACTTAATTCAATCCCAAAGCTTTAATGTTCCTTTCTCATGAGTTAACCAATTATTCTTTTTGCTGGCACTTTGAGTATAAGGCCTTGAAGTCTTGAACCAAATCCAGCTTCCTTGATGAAGAAAAGTCTTATCTTTTCTGTATTACATCCTAATTGATTTGACATCAACTATTTTGGTACTCTTAGTTGTAAAGTTAAAACTTTCTCACATCAAACAAATCTTCATCTAACATTTTCAGTATTCCATTCCATCAATTCTCCAACAAAGCTAGCATTGCAGTAACAAATTCTTTTCAGAGTTGTTTAATCCTAAACTTCTGAAAAAAAAATCACATCTTGCATAAGTTAAGATACCTTTTCTATCTAGTTTCACATAATTGCAGCACTAGTTGAACAACAAATTACAGAAGTATATTTTTGTGCTTAAAAACAATGAAATCTTCAGAAGCCTTGCCATTTGAATATTTCAACTAATGCAAGACAGAAACTAATTCAGTTTACAGTAGAAGTAAATATTTATCACACACATTCATTCTCACATAGTAATCAATCATATGTGTATTCGCAAATAAGACCACCTTAGCAAGGGAAAACAAATTTCTTTTATGAGACTAATGAACTAAAAGCCAAGGGAATAATGAATGAAGCTTCCTTGACTAAATAAATAATACGTCACATGATAATATATATGAAATTTAGTAAAATGATAGCAAAAGGATTTTTTTTTCATCTTTTCAGAAAATAGCAAAAGGGATCGGACCTTCAACTATAGGACACTGTTAATCATACTACCATGGACAGAGACGATTCTGGACAAGCACCAAAAATGACTAATTCCCAAGATGAATATAATAATGCTTTTGGAAATTGGAGTATGATAGGAAGAGATTTTTCTTACCACAAAAACAAACAAAAAACATGCAGAATATCTCAAATTATTTTAGATAGGAAAGGTCGCTAAGTTAGGGCCGCTAAAGCAATGGGATATCTTTTTGATGCATAAATATTGACAATGAAACAACACAATTCCCCACAATTTGGGAAAAGAACATAGAAATATTCTATTATTTACATGTTTACTTTCCGGACTTTTAATCAAATTTCTCAAAACCAAACAAAAGTTTAAACTACCAACTTTTCAGTGAAAATTGAAAAAGGTGTTAATCAAACAAGACTCTATACTTAATGGTGGCAACAGGATAGTTAGGGTCTAAAAAGTACTTGCATGCAAAACAAAATTAAACTAGTCGTTTGCATGTAAGTTTTAAGGAAAAACACATTCATGCATTGGAAAGTCAAAACCAACCAAACATAATTTAAAAGTAAAAAACTGACAAAATAACCAAATAATGCATACCGCATCAACTTGCAATGCTTTATTATTGTGCACGGAGGTTCCTGAAATCCGAAATAGAGAAACACAATCTGCAGTGTAGGATTCATCTGTCAAGCCTTTGTCTGCTATACTCTTTTTGTAACCAGTGCTTAGACCACCCTAGATAAGAATCAATCATAGGAAAATTAGTTGATAACCTCCAATTCTAAACAGAAAACTCAAAAGCAATTGGTAATGAGATTCTAAAACTTTGAGGTCAAATTGAATACCTTAAGGACCACCATAGGTTGAAAAAGTGCAATGAACTGGGGTGGCTCTTTACCTTCAAGCACTCGGCCCTGCAAGAAGCATCTATTAGAAACACAAGCATTAGAATCATCGTACTCCGCTGAAGGTAATATGCTACCTGAACAGGCCTCCCCTTAAGTGAGTTACACATTGTATTAGCCAACCGAGCGGCCATCTTTTGGTCCTCCTGAATTAAGAAATATATAAACTTTTTAGAGAATAAAAGTAACGAGAATGACCACCACCAGCATGAAGTCCATCAAGTTAACATGTAACTATGTAAGCACCTCTTTCTTCTATGCAAAGAACATTAAGAATGGAAAAAGAGGAAATTTAGATTCAATGCAGAAAACAAGCCGAATGAAGTAGATATTGTCACCACTAAATGAGCTAGAAACCAATTTACCATACGAAGTAAGCACAACAGATTATAAAGAATTTGCTAAAATTCTCAAAAACCTACAATGAAAATAAAAGTGGAACTTGTTGCAAAGAAATTTAGCAAGTAAAAATTATATTTAAGAAACAAAAACTATGAGGTGCACTAAGTGTCACCAGCAGAGATACAGGTGATGGTTAATGCAGTATCATCAATGGGGAAAAAAATATAGCAGCTTTCAAGTTACTTTTTCTTTTTCAATTTCATATCAGAGATTTCAGGTTTTTCTTTTTGCTTTTATTTTTATGTTCAGGGTACCATGAGTGCTGTGGTAATATTGTCAGATTCCAGAATGGGTGAGGATTATGGGCCTTATGTTTCTTCAATTTATCTTCTTTTATTTGTTTAATTTGTCAAGTAGTCTTAATTCCCAGCCACTAATTGCTCTATTTTGTGCAACAAAGAACTTCTCCCTATCGCAGCTGCATCCAGATTAGGACTCCCTAAACACAGATAAGTTTCCACCACCAATTGTTGCAATCAGAATTAGCATAGAATTCTAAAAATTTTTATAGATTTTCAGATTTTTACCAAATATTATTTGTCCTCAATTATTCATGACTTAAACTGAAGTACTGCAGAACTGTTTTATATATGTATGCCCGAGTGAATTCACTACTCTCATAGCCTGATCTTAAAATTATATAATCCAATAGGTGCAACCAAAATTATATCCTCCATCAATGGTCTAATTGGAGGTGCTTCAGGAATCACAAGGGACCAAAATTAATGATACCTATGAATGCCTAGATAGAGTTAGCCTGCCAAAAAGGAAATGAATTGAGCAGCTTAAGAATCCGAATTAGGAAGCAGTCCAAGTTTATGATGTGATGAAATTAGGAAGGCAACTTCTAAATTCCATGTCACAGGGAGGCACTGATATTGGGGGCATATGTATCGTTCTTTTAGTAATGACAAGGAGCTCATCTTGGCAGCACTCTAGTGACTAGTCCATATTATTTAACATCAAATCCACTGTTTAACGTTACTGGAAGGCGGTTCTATCATGAGCAAGAAGTTGATGATGAATGACTGAAAGGGAACATTATTTAAATTATTTGAAACCCAGCTAAGAATGATGTAAATTACCTCAATGCTATCCTTTCCAATCCAACAGCACAGAAAGTAATCTTCTTTCCTGTCACCTGAGTGGTAGGTATAAAGCACAATGTAGCAGTCTCCACTAAAGAATTTACCAATATCCTCTTTTGGCAACGGTGTCTTGGCACTGCCATTGATGCACCATACCTGAAAAAAAAAAAGCAACACCATACTCGTGTCAACAGTTTGTGTCTTTAAGTCAAATGCCAAAAGCTAACTAAAAGCAGACTATTAACTCGACCTCCATCTTTCCACCGCCTTCAAGCAAAGGAGGAACTTCTTCATTTACAGGAGCACTTTTGCTCATCCCCTTGACACCAACTCCTTGTTGCTTCAGCAAAGCTAGCAGTAGAAAAATACCATTCAATAATGTTAACCACAAAACATAATAGTTTCATTTGTAGCTTATTAAGTGATCCCTACCGGCTACTTTTCCTCTTCCCTCCTCACCACCAGGAGCTGTAGACCCTGCCGGCCAAGAATCAAAGTTGGTCTTGAATGAATTGGTTTCATAACCTTGTATGACACGGGTTATGCGTGTTGTTTTTGGTCTATTCTGGCCAGTGATAAAGTCCTGGAGATAAAAGGTTGGGAATGAGAATTCATATTCTTGAAATACATGAAGAAATCAATGTTATGCCTCTAGCTCTACCTCAGCAACTTGACTGGCGGCTTTTCTGTCCTCTACTTGTGTCACCCGTCCAACCCAAACAAAAACCTCAGCACCACGGTCTAGTAGATAGCATTTGTTATTTTCCAAGAGGCCTTTCGATAGTTCGCCTTCTACAATCTTCACCTCACCATCAGTTATGCTACAGGAACCAGTGATTCCAAATTAGCAGTTGATAAAGACATACAACAATAGGAACATAAACTAATATTAACTCAAAAAGGATTTCAATCAGGAGTGCCTACTCACTTAAAAATGCCCCTAAATAGATGCTCTACCTCAAAACAAGCATCCAACCAAAGAAAGTTCAGTTCATCTATGTTACCCATAATAATGGTGACGATAAGAATATTCTTAAAGCTGTCTGGCAAGTAATCTAGAATAAGCTTAATATGTTATTTTATTCTCCAGCAAAATTGCGTATTCAAAGAAAATATCCACTCAAAATATCTTTTTCTCCTTTTCCTTTTTGATAAAGGAAAAGGCAATTGACATAGAGCATAAATTAAATAATGCTAACCTTATAATGCTGCCTCATGACTTCAGTACTAATCATAACATTCTTGATAACACATTAAAGTACTTGATTTTAGATTTCTTGCAGCATAAAGATAATTGACAGGAATTCCAAAAGAACATGTGAGAAACATATGACATTGAACAGATTGGATAAACTAAAACGAATTGTTTTAGAACTTGAAATGATAGATAACAGTTTTAGAGTTGGTTGCTTTTGAAAGGTTCCATACTTGCATTGGTTGAGATTTTAGGGTTAAATTAGCCAAATTAGAACAGCTTGATTTTAAGAATTGTTATATTGAAGGTAATAAATTAAAGGCAATACAGAAATATGTGGAAGCTTAAGGATTTCAAGAACATAAAAAGAGCCTTTGATGCGGGCTTACAGCAAGATAAAAAAAAGTTATGAGTGATGTTCCAGTCTTCCAGACCCATGAACAGTTTCTGGGCAAGTTGCTTAATTTTCTCTGATGATTTCATTTGGATAAGAGGTTGGGCTACAAGCTTATTAATTTGGTTGCAATCACTAAGAAACTGAAGTACCGTTACCAACATATAAATAGGTTACAAAGTATTTGCATCTAACTCTAGCAAAATTTTAGATGCACCTGAAACTTCATTTCTCCACTAGTAGAGAAAAAAAAAAAAAAAAAACAGAAGATACAATTACCTATAAAGTTTAGCAGGAGTAGTCTCAGGGATAACATCATCTTCACTGGTAACCTTCTTGCCTATCGGAGCAAAACCACCAAAGAGGACCCAGAACTCACCGGAATCGGACTCAGTGTCCAATTTCCCATCCTCTGGCAGGGTGATTACATTAATGCATATATAAGTGTAGATTGAAATAGTGCCAGCCTTAGATAGAGTAAAATAAATAAACCTTGCATGCAATTCAATTAATACTTGTAGAGAAGTAGAAAAGCTTGAAAAACAGCATCGTCAATACTGTAAATGCATGCCCTTACCAACGATTGCAACATCACATGTTCCCTCATGATACTTTTCCTTTAAAAACTGAATAACTTCTAATGCCTTCGCCCTTTCCTGAATATTAGAGTTTGCACCATTGAACTGATAAATCTTATTCTGAGTGTCCAGGATAAATACATCATCATGATTCAGTGAAGACCGAGCAAAAGGAACCTGCAAAAGCACAATACAAAATGGTATTTCCCTGATCCACAATAGTCCCGTATTAAATAGTTAATAATTAGTTCATGGAATTTTTCTTTTCTTGCTTCTTTCTGTCCAGACTCATCAAACTTATGTAAAGAGCATCAGATACCTGCTTCAATCTGACAACTCGCTTTCCTCTGCAGACATACAACCGTGTTTCAAACTCTTCTTCTTCTGGCGTTTTAAATCCAGAAGCAATACCACCTTCCAATGGTATAATGCAAGGTTTAAAGTATGACAAAAATTTGTCAGATTCATGGCCTTGAAGTTCCCTGTGCTGCACAGCACGCCCTCCTAGTACTGCATCTAGCTCAACAGTTTTGATAGCAGCTGTTCCAGCCTCATCCTGCATGTGACAAAATGATCTCAAATGATGTTTTAGTTCATTTGAAGGAACATTTAAATCCTCAACAAATTAAGAAAAGTAAGTAGATGCAGCAAAAGCACACCTGACTAGTATCTTTACCAATCCAGAAGTGTATGTCATACAGATACGAACCACCCTTGCTAGTTGTTGTCTACAAAAAAATATAAAAAAAAAAAAAAAAAAACGAATGAGATATAAAAATAAAGAAGCTGTGATTCACCTTGAATGATTTATCCTGGCCCAGAAAAGGGAGAGCGAGCAAGTGAGAGAGAAATAGAGTCTGCACCTGTAAGACAATATAAGAATCCCCCATATAGAATTTTCCATAGTCTGACTTTGGCAACGGAGCTGGCAGAAAATTCTCAATACGCCAGATTTCAGTCCCGCTACAAGATGTCAAGTGCAACAGCCTTTACGTAAAAAATTATCAGGGCATATATGCAACATAAGCACACATCTCAAAAAGGGAAAAAAAATGTTATTTTTTCGCTGCTCACATTGGAATAAACTTAGTGACTGATTCTGGTCTCTCTTATCAAAAGGAAAAAAAAAAAAATACTCTTATGTCAAAGAAAAGTTTAAAAAAAATAATTTAAGTCCATAACTTCACAACTGATATGCCCTTCGTTTTAAGGATACGGTTTCTGACCCACGCCCTGAAATGCAGGATCCAGAACTTTTGCAGAGCTAGACATTCCTTGGAATTCTTCTTTATCACTGTTTTCTTAAGTAAAAATAGTATAGCTCAACTTGAGAATCCAACCTTCAGCAGTCTGGAAGTTGCACAAAACTTACTGGAGAAAATCCATGTATTAGATCATGCAAGGATAAATTAAGTTACAGTACTAAATAGAATTAAAAAAGAAAAAGAAAAGCCTTTTTAACCATTGCTTATGAGTTATGACAATTTAAGCTGACTAAAAATATGTTCCTCTTTCACAATGCACTATAGAACCAGGAAAAATAATAATAATACGAGTCTAATAATCAGGGAAAAAGCAAAAATCAGTTTTGCTTTCTATAACTCAAAAGAAGTCACAGCTTTTCACAATCTTCAGCAACAAGACAATGTTGGCAACGCTTAGTACTGTCAAGGTCCAGCATTAAGAAATTTCAGAAAATGTCTTTATGCCTAGCATGCAAACCAGATCACTGGACATGTATTGCTTCTAATTAAAACAACTGTAAATAACATTAATAATCTTAGTAGCCCAATCCTGTCTTCTCCAGGACCTTCTTTCAAGGTCAGAATGATGGCCAACTTCCCATAATAAACTGCCATTTATTTCAATACATTGTTATTTAAACGAAGAAGCCCCATCATCATTTCATAACAAGTTGAGAAACCATCACAGAAGCATGCATTTGGTTGTGAGAATAATAATATTCTTAAAAGAATCCTTAAACACATGGACAACTAATGAGCATATTACGTTAATGAGATTGATCCACATGAGAAGGAAACTCCCTTTGAAATTAATGCACTAAGAATTTAAATCTCCTTTCATCAAAGCCATATTACCCGTTGCTCTCAAAATCAGATCTACTTGTCCACTTAAAATGTTCCATGAATTATTTAGGCTACTAGAATTAGTTACATCTTCAGTTGCTAATGATAATTATCCATCCTAAGACTAACACTTAGCTGATCCTGGTCTTAAAACTAGTGATAAAAATAGCACAAAAGTGAACTCTTCCATAAAGTAGATCTCTTATTACAAATTTAATATTGTGCACCACTATATGAAGGATTCGGAGCAACTTTTCAGCTTTAAAAACATGAAGAATGTGTTCTGTCCATGCATCTTGCATTGCAGAATTAAAACATCAAGATGAAATTCACATAATTGAAAAGGGATCTCCAATCAGCATTTTTCCTTAAACTGAAAATAATCATATTTTCCATATATACAGAGATTTGCCAACTTCACATGATACAGAAATTAATAAACTCCTATTCTTCTGGCCAAAAAAATTAAATAAGATAAACTCCTAATCCTTAAACCAATCATCCATCATTTTCATACTAATATAACAAAAGACCACTTATCCACACATGCCTAATTTTCAAACCTTCGCTTGCAGTTCTTCCTCGCTCTTAGGAGAATACCCTCATCAATCTTGCTAAAATCTCGGCATCCGTAAAAATCAATCAACAATGAGCACTCTGAGAAAAGCAATGTACTGTTTGATTTTACCACACAAATAAACAGAAGGTTGCAAGGCAGCAAAGGATTTTTAGCACTAGTGCCATTGATCAGCAATCCAAGCAGCACTTAACACGATCAATCAAAGGATCAAAAAGCAAGAAAAAAAAAAAAAAAAAAAAAAAACAGAATTGGACGAATCCAACAACCATTCAAAACTTGGCTCAGAGCTAAGATCTTTTAATCTCTAATGCTCAGTTACAATAACAAATTAAATCATTTCCATAGCTGCTGTAAACTGAATTCTCCAAATTTCCTTACACTTACAATAGATAGTTGAAAAAAGAAAGATTTAACATGCAGCAAACAAACAAAAACCATTATGATCAAGTAGGAAAAAAAGAAAACAGAGAACAATCTGAAAATTTGACATCAGCATCAGACAAGCAGATCAAAACAAGAATTAAGGAAAAAGTAATTAAAATTAAGACAAGATCAAGCATACCCAGATCAACAAACATCAAATCAAAGACGAAATTAATGGAGATCCAAATGAGTTACAACCCAAAAAAAAAATTATCAAAGCAATGACCTTTCCCTTGATCATAGCATATCTAAAAAGGACAGAGAAAACAGAAATAGATGATGATCAAAGAAGAAGAAGAAGAAGAAGAAGAAGAAAAAGGGTACCTTGAGAGAGAGATCTCTCTCTTTGAGTTTGAAGACGGGAAGGGAAAGAGCTAAGCAGAGCTGGCAAATTAAAAGATGGAAACGAAAAGGGAAGAAGATACTGGGAAAGAAAAAGTGAATTATTGCACTGGTATGTATTGGGTGAGTGTTTCTCTCTCTAACTTTTATCTCTTTATTTTTGAAACTTTTTTGAGATTTGCAAATTAAGAGACAGAGAAAATGAATGAATGAATGATGATGATGAACGAAGGGAAGAAGAGAGAAAGAAAGTTGTTTTTTTTTTTTTTCTTTGGTTTTGGTTTAATGAATGTTTGGAACAAAGAGGTTATTTAAGGCAAAAAAGCTCCGGTGACTATGGCACCGGCCATGTTGGACTTTCTCTTTCGCTTCGATGGATTTTTACTAATTAACAATACTTTTTTATTTTTCTTTTATATATTTTTATATTGAATTTTTAGTTATTCGGAAATATTTTCATTTTTCAGTCTTTCTTTTTTCTTTCTCTTGTTATTTAATCTTACTTAATTAAATTTATCCATACGACGAGTTATTGTCCAAATCCGAAGGTTTGTTAAATGTTTTAGACAAAAATATTAAGTTTAAAAAATAAATTTAAATAAAAAAATAAGACATGTTTTAAAAATAAATCGAGCTTTAGGCATAACATTTTTTGTCCAAGTTCAGCCAAACCCGACTCAGCTCATTTTACTACTATAGTAATATAAATATTAAAGAATGATCGATCCTTTTTAAGAAGGATAAGAGAAATTGATCATTTTATATAAAAATAAAAGCAGGTTTGTACGAACTTGAATAATATTTTTACATAACTTGATAGAATTTGGGTATAAAATTTTACCCACATTTTAGGTCAAACCTAGCCTAAGCAACATGGATAAACTCGATCCAAACTCGATTAGACCCGACCCGTAAATAGATCTCCATTAAATTTTAATTTTTATATTTTTTTAATTAAATTAGTATTACTTTAATGATATCTTAATTTTAAAATGATATCTTAATTTTTGAAAGCAAATTGATATGAATTTTTTTTTCCTTATAAAAATAGTGCTTATCTTGTGAGGTACAAGTGTTTTTCTATTTTCAAAAATTTTAAAAAAATCAAACCCAATAGTTTGAGAAAATGATAAACAAAAAAAAATAAAATTTTGACAATTTTCGGTACTTATTACCTCAACTCCCTTTCCTATTTCTCCTTTTCTTTTTCTCTCCATCAATTTAGTACTCTTTTTCTAGTTTTTGCATTTATTAGTGTTTTCACCTACATAATTAAGTAGTGGGTGCTATTAAATGTTTATTAGATAAAAAATATTACAAATAGTTGTCATTTGTCAACATGAAAATGACCTAACTCATTATTATTTAACACAAATAAAAATGTCATTAATATAGTTACTATTTGTTAATTAAAATAAATAAAATCAAATTCTATGACCACTTATTGTTATTTCATTTCACTCTTGTCATTTTTCTCTCGGTTTTTTTACTATAATATAGTCACACAAAAAATACCAAATTATCGTTGGTTTTTGATTATTTCCCAAAATACGGCTTTTTTTTCCTAGCTGGGAAATCGCCATCCCCCATGGCGATTTCCCAGCGTTTATTTTTGAAAATTTGTAAAAAAACACCAAGGGAAATCGCCATGGGGGGTGGCGATTTCCCTTGGTGTTTTTTGCAAATTTGCAAAAAAATACCAAGGGAAATCGCCACCCCCCATGGCGATTTCCCTTGGTAAATTTAGCAAAATTTGCTAAAATCATGAAGGGAAATCGCCATGGGGGGGGTGGCGATTTCCCTTCATGAATATTTTTTTTTAATTAATAAACAAAAATTATATTTAAACAAAAATTTATTTTTATTTGATAAATTTATTTTTAAAAATTATAAATTAAATTAAATTTTTTTTTTATAATTTTAAAAAAATTAAAAATTCGTAAAATATATTTTAGGTTTTTTTATAATTTAATATTTTGATTTTTTTTTTAATTTTAAATTTGAAATAAAAAAAAAAACAAATTAGGAAAAAAAAATTTTTGAAAGGGGGGCAACGGTCATATGACCGTTGCCCCCCCTCCCCACGTCCCCCCTCCCCCCACACCCCCCACCCCACTCATTTTATCTATAAATACCCCCCTCCTCTCCTTCAAATTTTCATTCCTCTCATTCAAATTTTCATTTTCTTTCAACAATTTTTCATTTTTCTACCAAAAAAAATTTCTTTCTACAAATTTTTTTTTTCTACAACAATATTTTGAAATGGCTTCACTATTGAGGTTACAAGAAAATCACATCTCGGAGGTTATATTTAACGAGGTAAGTAAATTGTTATATTATTATTGTTTTTTATATTATTATTATTTTTTATATTATTATTGTTTTTTATATTATTATTGTTTTTTATATTATTATTATTTTTTATATTATTATTGTTTTTTATATTATTATTATTTTTTATATTATTATTGTGTTATATTATATTATATTATTATTGTTTATATTATATTATATTATTATTGTTTTTTATATTATTATTGTTTTATATTATATTATATTATTATAGTTTTATATTATATTATTATAGTTTTTTATATTATTATTGTTTTATATTATATTATATTATTATTGTTTATATTATATTATATTATTATTGTTTTTTATATTATTATTGTTTTATATTATATTATTATTGTTTATATTATATTATATTATTATTGTTTTATATTATATTATTATTGTTTATATTATATTATATTATATTATTATTGTTTTTTATATTATTATTGTTTTATATTATATTATATTATTATTGTTTATATTATAATATATTATATTATATTATTATTGTTTTATATTATATTATATTATTATTGTTTATATTATATTATATTATATTATATAATATTATATTATATTATTATTATTTTGTTATTTTATAGTTTTATTTATTAATTTTTAATTGTTATAGTTTTTTAATATATTAATTTTTATTATTATAACAGGAAACTCGTCGCGTATTACGTGCGAGAAAATTTACATTGGAGGACCCGCATCCTTATATTATCGACCACTTAAGAAGAGCCGGATTTTATCACGCAAGTCAAATTCGACGACTTGTGATACAACCCGATTTAATCTCTGCGTTGGTCGAACGATGGAGACCCGAGACGCACACTTTTCATTTTCCATGTGGTGAATGCACGGTCAGTCTCGAAGATGTTGCGCTGCAACTTGGACTTCCGATCCATGGCGATGCAGTTACAGGAGGAAGCCTGCTAGATTGGAATGAAGTGTGTCAAGATCTATTGGGTGAGGTACCTCCAGAAGACTATGTATCTGGCTCAACGGTGAGACTGACTTGGTTGAAATCGTTTCAAAATCTGCCATTACATGCAACCGAACAACAAATACAATATGCTGCTAGAGCATATATTTTACGTTTGATTGGAGGATTACTGATGCCTGACAAATCGAGCAGTCGGGTACATTTAATGTATCTTCCATTGCTACGTGATTTAGAGCAAGCAGCAAATTATAGTTGGGGTTATGCGTGTTTGGCGGTTTTGTATAGAGAACTTTGCCGAGCTACAGTTCCAAAAATCCATGACATAGGTGGATGTCTAGTGCTTCTACAATCATGGGCTTGGTATCGGCTACCATTTCTTGCTCCGCGCGTGGATATTTCGGCTGTATACCCCCTTGCAAGCAGGTAATAATCTTTACTATTTTATTAATTTTGTACGAACTTGTATTTTTATAGGTCATTAAGATATTATATGCATTTTAATAGGTGGAGTAGGAGTACGGGTAGAGATTTTACAGAGACTCCGACCGATCTTGCAAGTATAAGACTACGACTAGATCGACTAGGATATGATAAGGTAAATATTTCGATTGTTACATTGAAGTTTTTTTTTTTTTTATTTAATCCATATGAAACTAATAATTTGTAATAGTTATTCGCAGTTTCTGTGGATGCCATATTCCTCAAGTGAAATTATGGCATGCCTCCCATCGGATGCCTACAATAATTTCAATATATGGAAAGCAAATACAGCATTGATATGCTTTTCATATGTAGAGTGGCACCAAACTGACCGGGTGTTGCGACAATTTGGGATGCAACAACCAATTCCTGCAGTCCCGGTGAACCTTGATAAGCTTCACAAGGTCGACATGCGTGGTCGTAATGATGAATTCTGGCCTGCGAAGCATGAACATTGGATCCAATGGTGGAACATACGTTTTCAACGAATTCCGACAGGTTACCCGATTGTTGGTAATAATTTCAACCCATCTGCTGATTACATAAGATGGTATAGAAATGAAGGTCGGCCTTTCGTTTGTCCACCGTCGATGCACGAGGATGTTAGGAGTATGCCATTTACCGGACAAACTTCAGCTCCAGTCCCTCCGACACAGGATATGGATGCTCCTAGACCTCGCCGACAACGTGGGCGAACGCGTCAACCGACCTCATCGGAGTTCACAGCACCGAGGATGTCATTTGATCATCCTGAACCTGAACGGGATCATGGAGTACCATCCAGCCATCGTTATTCCGTAAGTCACCCCGGATATGACGTTGATGAGTGTTACCGACAATCACCGCCAAGAACGAGGTTAGATGACCAGCTCCCCGTCCTAAGTCCAAGTTCAGCATATTTAACATCCATGTATCAGTTTGGAACCCCTTCGTCAGCATTTGATGCTACATCATTTATGTGTGCATCTAGTAGTCAGGTTCCCGTTATGGGTGAACTAGGTGTTGGCTCATCCAGCAGTGGGTTTCAAATTTTTGATACGGATGAAACGAATGATGACATACAACCGGAACCAGTGGCGGTTATAGCAAGAGGTCGTGGTGGACCGCGAATACGTGCCACTTACGAGGTTGAACGATGGGTGCAACCACCACGCACTAGAAGAGCTCGACACTGTTGCTCTACACCACGCAATAATTAGAATAATTGTAATGTGTTTTAAATTTCTAATATAAATTTATATGTTTTGCATTTCATGTTATTTATTTTAAATTTGTTCGGAAATTAATTGTTATATTTTATTTTAATTTATATCTTAATGTTGTTATTTAATTTTAATATAATAATCCAAATTACATGATAAGTTGCTTTTCTTTTCTTTTTTTTTCATTTTAATTTAATTTTATTTTTAAATTTTAATAAGAAATAAAATTTTAATCATAAATTAAATTAAAATTATTTTATCAAATATCTAGTTTTAAACTGTAACAATATATACTATTATTAAAAACAATGATTAAATTGATGTCACGAGTTAATCGAATACCAACTCAAAAAAACTAATCAAATTAAAAAAATTATTTTACGATACCAACTTAAAAATAACTTCTTTATTTAAAAAAGTGACTCGATAAATTTCTTTAAATTTTTTTTTTTTTTTTTTTTTTTACATTTTACATCATTAAATTATTTTTGATATAAATTAAATTTTCTTTTTTATAATATTACAAAATTATAAAAAATAAAATTTTTGATATAAAATTTTAATAAAAAATATAATCTTCTTTTTAAATTTTAATAAGAAATATATTTTTATTTTTATAAAATTGTAATAATAAATTAAATTACATTTTTAATATATATTTTTAAAAAATAAATAACCAAACCTATAAAAAAATATTTTAATTTAATTTATAATTTTTAAAAATAAATTTATCAAATTAAATTAAATTTTTGTTTAAATTTTAATTTTTGTTTATTAATTAAAAAAAAATTTATACATGAAGGGAAATCGCCACCCCCCATGGCGATTTCCCTTCATGATTTTAGCAAAATTTGCTAAAAATACCAAGGGAAATCGCCACCCCCCATGGCGATTTCCCTTGGTGTTTTTTACAAATTTTCAAAAAAAAAAACGCTGGGAAATCGCAATGGGGGATGGCGATTTCCCAGCTATAAAAAAATAGCCGTATTTTGGGAAATAATCTAAAACCAACGGTAATTTCGTAATTTTTTTTTTGCTATATTGTAATAAAAAAACCTTTTTCTCTCCTTTGAATAGTGATCATAATAATCGGATTTAAATACCCATATAGTTATATTATAGTGAAAATAATAATTTAGTTTATTTACAGAGTAATTTAATCCCTGTACAATTGAAATAGGTGCAAATAAGTAAAATTGATAACGATGTTAATGAAAAACCTTTAAAATGCTGACGTGGACTCGTAAAATCTAACAGATTTAAATATATATTCCAAGTCATATTTTATTCCAAGTCATTAATTCTGTTAGATTTTACGAGTTCACATCAGCATTTTAATGGTTTTCATTAACACCGTTATCAATTTTACTTATTTGCACCTATTTCAGTTGTACAGGGACTAAATTACTTACTTTTACAATACATGACTAAATTACTCTTTTCACTACAGGAGATTATGTGGGTACTTAAACCTAATAATCTCTATGCTCTTTGCCTTTTTAATAGAAGTTAATCTTTTAAAAATAATATCTAAATAAATCTTTAAGTTTTAATAAACAATAAAAATAAATTCTCGATCTTTTATTACATGAGGGTTATGAATTTTTATTTCATTATAATTACTAGACCTGACAATTCATGTATTCATATCCTATTAGTGTATTTTTTTCATATCATAATCATGTTTAAGGTGTTTTATATTAATATAAACTTTGGCGTGTAAATAATTTGTGTTATATAGATTTTTACACATTCGTGTATTCGTGTCATGTCCGTATTTCTTTTTCGTTTCGTATAGTGTGTTGTTTTAATTATTTTTTCCGTATCGTGTTGTATCAAATATTGCTAGATATAATAATTATACCCATTAAATTTTAAAATTTGATGAAAAAAAATCTAATTATCATAATTTTTAAAATAGCATTCTCTCAAATATTTATCATCTAACTCATTTAAATAAATTTAAGTAAACATTTTTTATAAATTATATCATCAAACTAAAAAGATTTTAACAAAAAAATTGAAAATTTATACCATCAAAGTTTTAATTACAAGAAAATAAAAGTTTGTTGGATATTTTGATATCAAAATCCTTTCAATTGATTTAGATATTGAAACCGTAAACTTTAATTTAGCTTCAGCTTCAACCTTCAATTGTTTTATTTACCCTTACACTATGATTGGTTAGCATGAATCAAAATGTTATTTCGGTCGACGCACTACAGTAACGCGTCAGTTTGGTTCACCGAATGGGCATTCGGCGAAATACCTCATTCCCTATTCCGTGAGAGGCCGGAATAGCCATTCAGTGGTACCCCCACTAAATGGCTATGCAGGCCTCTCACAGAATAGCCATTTTTTTCTTCCAAAAATACCTCAAACCAAAACTCCTGCACAACAAAAATCAGCAACATTTACTACCAAAAAAAATTCATTACATCAACAACAAACCAACTTTGATCAGGAAAAAAAAAAAAGAGGGGAGAGAAAATGCAAAGGGGGTCTCGGGTTTAGCATGCTCTAAGAGATTTTAGGGTTTGAAATTTGGTGGAAAGGAAGAACTAGAGAAGGGGAAGAACATATTTAAAAATCAAGAGACGAGGAGTAGACTTGCTCACGGGTCGGGCAGCCCGCTCGGCCCGGCAGGCCCGACCCGTACTTGGGCTTGGGTAGGAATATTTGTGATCCGTGCCGGCCTAGCCCGGATCACTGTTCACATAAAAAATATATAATTTTTTTATTAAAAGATGAACAGTAATTCGGGCCCGCCCAGGGTCGGGCTTAGGTAAGAAAAATAGAAATGTTTCGGGCCGCAACCCGGCCCATGAGCACCTTTAAGAGGCAGAATGAGGGTTTTTCTGTGGACTTTTTTAGTAGATTTAGGCTTTTTTGTAGGTTTTTAAGAAAATTATTAGGAAAAAAGGAAAGAAAAGTTTGAGAGGAATCTATAGATGAAATTTGGGAGTGTTCTGGGTTGGTGGCCGAGTGGCAGAGGGCGACGAATTCTGTGTTTTCTAGAGTTTCTAGTTTAATGTTTGAATAAGAGAGAGAGAGAGAGAGAGAGAGAGAGAGAGAGAGGACTTAGAGAGAGAGAATAATAGTGAAAATGAAAAGAAAAAAATTGGTTTATATATAAACCGAAAAGAACCAAAAAAAATATTTTTTTTTATTTATTATATAAATATTTTATATAAAATATATTTATATATTAAAGAATATTATTTTTATATAATTCTAAATAGAATTTGTAAATATATAGTTTATTAAAATATTTATAGATATTTATCTGTAAATATAGTTTATTAAAATATTATTTTTAATATAATTCTAAATAAAATTTGTAAATATAGTTTATTAAATATTTATAGATATTTATCTGTAAATATTTATAGATATTTATTAAATATTTATAGATATATTTTTGTAATTATAGTTTATTAAATATTTATAAATTTTTATTTGTAAATATAGTTTATAGATATTTATTAAATATTTATAGATATTTATTTGTAAATATAGTCTATTATTTAAATTATATAAAATATCATTTATTAAAATATTTATAGTTTTAATTTATTTAATTATTTTATATATTAATAATATTATATTATATAAAATATGATTAAAGAAGAAGTTTAATTTTATAAATAAAATATTATTATTTATATTAAGAGTAAAATAGTTTTTTGTATCTATTCTTTACATATTCTTTCTTTACTCTATTCAACTAACCAAACTATATAATACCTATCCCTTTTCTATTCTATTCCCTCTTTTATTCCATTCTTCTTTTATTCTATTACAACGAATCAAACATGCTGTTTTACTATCAATTGGCTATTAAATTGAGCTTGGAGTTAAGTTTATGAAAGCCAATAAAAATAGTCATGTCTTGGCATTTGAGACGTCGAGAAAATACAATTCTCTCTTATTTTGCTCATATCTTTAATCCACTCTCTCATTAACTTTTCTGTTCTTGAACACTATATATGTTTAATATTTATCTTACCCTGATTCATTTAAATCTTGGTTGCTTCCTATATTTTTGGACAAAGAGGTGGTCGGTAGAGCTTGCTTTACAACATAACAATATTTGTAAAGCTATAACGAAAAACAGGAGCTATAACCAATTAAAACTGTAGTATCAGTGGCACAAAACATGTTAAACAAATTCTTGTCGAGTCCACAATAGAGACAGAATTGATTGCTTTAGCATCGGCTAGTGATGACACTAGTTGGCTAAGGCCTAAGAGATCTACTGCATGAAATTCCTTTATGGGAAAAACCAGTATCATCGGTCGTAATGTGTAAATCTGAAAATTTGATAGCTACACACGAAAATGAAATTGTTACCAATTTTTTTCGTTTGGTGTGATTGGTTACCTAAATGATTTTATCATTTTTAAAGAAATCCACAACTTAACTAAAGCTCTTTAAAGAGAATAGGTTATAGTCTACATTACAAAATATGGTTCGAAAGTATGGTTATGTATAGAGAATGATTAACATCCCACAACGACAACGTCCATCCAAAATATAGTATCTAATTAGTCTTATATTGTCCTAAATTCGTCTTTAGTAAATGGTCTTATTTTTCTTAATTTTATTAAATTTGAATATTGAAAAAGTTCTTGAGGTTTTCTCCATCATTCCGGCGGAATTTCGAAAAAAAATTTCACGTAAGAGTATTAAAAAGAAACAATTTGTTCTCATGAAAAGGCTTCGTGCCAGAATTATTTAAGTTATTGAAAATTTTCTTAGGTTTCTTTCCAACATTTTGAAAAAAAATTTAAAAAAATTTCTCACCTCAAAAGTATTTAAGAGAAACTATTCATTCTCATGAAATGCTTCATTTGTCGAAATTATTTTATATTTTATAGAAGGAATTTAAATTTTAAATTTAAATTTTCATCTTTTTTTATAATAAATAATGATCTTTAATATTTAAATTCTTTTTTAAATTCTTCACCATTCTAGTGGAATTCAAAAAAAAAAAAAAACTTATCACCTAAAAATTTCTTAGACAATCAATCATTCGTGATCTTTTTAGAATTTCATTATTGGAAATATCTCAATTTATTTTTAATTTGATTATATAAGAAAACAATTATTTTACAATTTTCATTTTATTCACATTATTACCAATTTTTAAAAAAAAAACATAAAAAAATCTAAAATCCTAAAAATTAAAAAATAAACTAAATAATGACATTATACAAAAATAAACAAATAAATAAGCAAATAAAGAAATAAAATAAAATAGAAAATGAAATTAAAAAAATCGTGCATATCAAATTTCAAGTAAATTAAAAATGTCTAACTATTTGTTAATATAAAAAATATTCAACTCTTAAATATATATAAAGGAGACGGTATTTTCGATGGATATAATATAGATATAGGATCAATTTAAAACTTTACGTGCACGACGAGTACGATTATATTGCTTAATCAGCGATCAATTTATTAAAATATTAATCGTACACGACATTATAAAAGTGTATAAATCTATTTAGTTTTACACCAGTGTAAGTTGATTCCTTCTCTATATGAGGATATATATTTTTAAATTCTAAACATAATGTATAATATTAGACTAATAAAAAAATTCATAGTAAGCAAAGATGTAATAACGATTGACATACATGATACTTTTGTATAATGTATAAATCCTATCATATTAATATATATATATATATATCATTATATGTATATATATTTCTCTTTGTAAATCTTTACAATAAAAAAAATATATATCTAATTTTTATGAACTTAGTAGCAAGTATCATCCAACGGACCAATATTATGGTTATTGATCAAATTAATCTAAATCATATAATAAGATATTATAAAATTGAAATTAAAAATACTGCAGTTATTTTAAATAACATATATAACGATAACAAATTAATATATTATATATCACATGATAAGATATTATTATAATGTAAGATAAAATCATTATATAATATATACATATCTAGTTTTTACTTGATTTGTAATTTGAAGTTTTGGAAGTGGGAATATTTTGATTATGTATAACTATAAGTGTGTATAATTATGTTTACTATCTAGTTTTTACTTGATTTTTAGGTAAAGTTTTTCTTTTTAACTATTTTTAAAAATTAATGATTTTGTTATATGAATTTTATAGATAAATGCTTAGAATCAAGTGTTATAATTATTTTTATTGAATTATTGTTAATTGTTTTGTATTTTAAAATGATTATTATTGATCTATTTAATTATTTTGTCATAGTAAAAAAAAAAAGAAAACAAAGAACTTTATTTATAATATATAATAATAAACATAAAAATTGAAATTCAATTATAATAAGAGAAATAATTTTTTATTTTTAATCATAATTAAGAAGGATAATATTCAAAATTATATAAAATTATAATAGTAAAGAAATCTTTTTAAAAGATAGTTTAAAGTTATAAAATTAAAATAAATAAATTATTTATGTTATAATTATTATTTTATTGAATTAATGTTTTTAACAATAAAATTATACTTAATTTAAATTCGAATTATTTTGGATTAATTTTTTGGTTCATTCGAGTTTGGATCAATTCGGTGGGTCAATTTGAGTTCTGATCGTTTGAGGTATGGATTATTTTAAAGTTCGAGTTGGGAAGATTCGAATTCGAGTTATTGACTTTTTACAATCAAATTAAGTTTGGTCAAGTTTTAATTTAGATGAATTGAACGAATTTTTGAATTTAAGTCAGTCTAATTGGGATGAAATTAATGTATAGTATGTTATTTTGTATTCGGTATAGATAGTTTGTGAATTGTGATGCACTCAATATTATTTGCTTTCATTAAAACTAAATATATAAGTTTAAAAATTGACTTGATAATTTCGGATAAGACATAATTACACGATATTAAAAAATAATTAAAATATGAAATGAAAATACGAATATATCAAAATTTATGTAATACAAATTATTAACATATTAAAAATATATATAAATATATAATACTTTAAATACTATTATAATAAAAAAAACAACATAAACAACACTCAAAATATTATGTAATAAAAAATATATATATAAATGCGGTGACAAAAAAGACTCTACTTATGTAACAATAATGATTAAAACGTCATTTTTTAAAATAAAAACTAAATAACGTAAATAACCAAGTAGATAATTTGCTCTTACTTCTATTAGATTTGAAAATTAATTCGTGACCAAATTTATGCTATTAAATATGGGTAGATAGAAAATTTTGGCTTTTCAATTGCAATGGCCACCAATAATAACGAACCATTTAACTTTTCTGGCATGAAAACCAAAAGAAAAGGTGGTTTCTTTTGATTGTCCAACTTTATATTTAGATTTGATAATTCGTATATAAATTTTGTATTTTATATTTTTTTATTAATTATGTATATATAAATATAATTCAAATTATTAAATATATCAAAATCTCAAATATGAATACTATAATGTATTAA
The DNA here is from genome assembly GCA_030761205.1 of Fremontodendron californicum. Taxonomy (NCBI): domain Eukaryota; kingdom Viridiplantae; phylum Streptophyta; class Magnoliopsida; order Malvales; family Malvaceae; genus Fremontodendron; species Fremontodendron californicum. The sequence goes on from JAULJL010000005.1 coordinate 31,299,714, forward strand.
TTATATCATTTTAATTTATTAATTATAATTAAACATGTCGTATTTATTATATTATTTTTTATTAAACATGTTATATTTATATCGTGTCCAAAATATCAATATTGCATATTTGCATTAATTAATTTGTAGATATAAAATCTATTTGGATTATTATCTTATATACGAGCAGTAAAATTTAAAAACACAAACAATATTAATAGAATGACACATATTTTTAAGATAAATTTTAAAAATAATAATAATTTAAAAAATAAATAAAATATGTGATATTTTTTTAATTTTATTTGTAAAATTAAAAAACTCACCACTTATGTACGAAAGACGAACTCAATCTATTTTATCCTAAGTACTCAGAAAAGAAAGGTTTACTTTATTTTTATAAAACTCTTCTTGGAGAGATGTTTTTCGTGAAGAGTACTTTGCTTGTCTCTTTTTTTTTTTGGTTGAAAAGGACACTTTATTGTTATCAGCTTATCTAAGGATAACCAAAACAATAATACAAACAAGGTTTTTGTCGTCAAATTTTGTGTTATTCATCGTTTTAGCAACAAATTTTAACATGATAATTCAAAATTTGGACCAAATAGAAATCTCAAGACTCAAGGTAACAATGTACTTCCATCATTTAAAAAAAAAAAAAAATGATTTAACACCAAAGTTACGAAAAAGTTTTAATTTTGAGTATTATTTAATTTTTAAATTTTATAATAACTTAGATGACTGGTTTTAAATTTCTAAAAAAAAAAAAAAAATAATGTACAACATAAAAAAAATTAAAATTTTTGGGACGATTCAAAAAAAAAAAAAGAAATCGTATGTAGACATGTATTTTTTTTTTCTTATCTAGGCCTAAATCGACATGAAAATCCATATCACTATTTAAAATAATATTAAAATAATATTTTTATATTAATATTTATAATTAAATTTAAATAAATATTTTTATTGATGAATAATAATTCAAACAAAATCGAGACGGCCTAAAATAGGAAGAAAAAAAACCTATTCAAATTCAATCCAATACGAATCGAACCTGTTTACGGATGGCAACGGGTCGGATATCTGCATTTTTTTGTATTATCCGAATCCGAATCCACAAAATTGTTTTAAAATCTGAATCCACAAATTATCCGCATTTAATCCGCGTATTACTATCCGAATCCGATTCCGAATTAAATAACATTATCCGTCGGATATCCGAATCGGCTAAAATCTGAATTCAATAAATTAATTTTTTTTGTAAATAAAAACATAAAATCAAATAAAATTTATGTGTTTTACAAATAAGCGGATTCAGATTCAGATATCCAAATTCTCAGAAGTAATGCGAATTCGGATAATGGATATTCGAGATTTTATATCCGCATCCGTTCTAAATCCGCTGCGGATAGTAATTATAATATCCGAATCCGACTTTTATCCAAATTTGTAAATCCAAATCCTAAAAAACGAATTGAATATCTACTAATATTCAAATTTATATTTTAAATTACCATCTCTAAATCTGTCATCGGACCTTCAAACAAATCTAACAGAAAATGAAAAAACGGCATATTATTGAGATAACAAGTCTGACCCCAATCTAAATAAAACCAAAATAAAAAGAATAACAGTTGAATAAGAAAGGAGAAAAGCCAGCTCATAGAAGATCATGTAAAAAGACAGCCCATAACATAAAACTTTTAGGTCATTGTCACATGATATAGTAATTACTAAGTACTAGAAGTAATAATTTTTATTTTTTTTTAATTTCTTGGATGCATAATAATGTATTAATTTTGCACTGTATAGCCATTTATTGTAGTATCAAATATTTAATCTCAAGTACAGTACAATGAAATTGACCAACAGTAGTGGACATCGACAAATATAACTAGATACTCAAAAAAATATTTAATACGAAAATATAATATAAACATAATATATTTAATATATATTAAAATAATATAACAAATATGATATGATATATTTAAATATAAATAACATGATTAATATGATATATTTAATATATATATCGTATTTGTATATAAAATTTTAATACATTTAATAATTTATGTTATATTATATTTATATGAATAACATAAAAACATAATACACGTACACATATCGCTAAATCTAAGAAAATGTTCTTTCTTTGTCAATTAAAGTTCTATCGTTAATTCTGAATACACTAAATTAATAGAAAGATGTACGTCTTTATGATCGTCAGAAATGAGATTAGCTGCAAGAAAAACGTAAAGATATCCTCTACTATATTACCAGAAAAACACGTATCACTAGATTACGTATATAATTATTGTTTGGTGAGATGTTGCATTCAAGGCTCATAGTCATAGCCAGATTATGGTTAAAGCTTACTCATATATTTATGAGATTTGCCTTGGATATAGATCTGTTCAATAAATCTGATTTGTATAGGGTTAGGTTTGGATAAAGTTTTTTTTTTATTTGAGTCGGTTTAATCCGAATCATTATTTATATAATAAAAAATTATTTTTTATTTAAATTTAATTATGAAAATATATAAATATTAATATAAAATAATTTTTTAATTTTATTTAAATAAAAAACGGACTAGCGGAGCAAATCGAGCCCAATCAGGCTCGAACCTGAATAAGAAAAATAGAAATTTTTCGAGCCGCAACCCGACCCTGAGCAAGTCTGTTGGCAATCTTGTAAGCATTTAACAAATTTCATTACTGCATACTGATATATATGAACAGAATATTGAAAATATGAACATACCAGAATATATATATATATAATACGAGTATACGGACACTCACAGTTTCGGTAGAACCAGAAATTAGAATATTGAGTCAAGGTTGGACCTATGATCTTATGACGATTATTGCCTGTCTTTACGGTGCTTACAGTCTTATTGCAATTCGTCTCCCAGGTTTTCTCGATAACGTTGCAAATGAGAGCACACTCAAATGCAACACAGCGAACCAGAAGAATGCTGAGTCTCTCTCTCAAAAGACAGAATAATTTGAGTGAATTTGTAAGTGAAAAACAGGCACAGGAAGTCTATATTTATAGGAAGCAATCTGCCTGTTCGGAAAAGACACACCACATGGAAGGAACCTGTTTGACAGAACAAGCATAACCATTGGTGACGAACCGGTTAGGTCAGGCAGGAAGTCGAATACCGAAAATACAGATTCTGGAAACAACAAGAACCTGTTCGATCCTAGACCGAAAAGGCAAGAATTAATCGGACATTCATAATCAGTTGATCCGGCTGGGCAGCAAAAAGATTATTGCTGACCCAAGCCCAGGCCCAGGTTCGGTCCGACCCGACCCAACCCAGCCCGGCTGCTGCGACGCGTGTGGTCCAGTCCAGTTTGTGTAGGTCCTCACCCAGCACAAAACTTGGGTGCCCCTTTGGACCCAACCCAACATGAAACACAGGTCTTTATAAACAACTAGCAAAGGCCAAAGTGGGTGTTTAATGAATATCACACACAACTCAACCAACTATCTTCCTCTTCAAGTGAGTGTTTAATGAGACTAATTTCTCATTCAATTTTGATATCAATTGTGTATGTTAATTATACACCGTGTATCTAGTTACGACAACCTACGTATTAGAATACGTATTTCGTATGTATACACAAAATTATAATCTATGATATCCAACAATCCTCCACATGAATGAAAATTGCCTGATTAAAATGACGAACTGACTCGGAGTTTGAGAGAGACTTTCTTTGAAGAGTAATTGCATCAAGGCTGGTAGCTTTTGGCCTTGAATCTTCCACAGTGACAACTATCAGATTTACTCGGTTAATTAGTGAACATGATGTCTTGAACTATTCAGCCTTTCATGTAAACCAAGACAATAGGTATCACACAATTCCCCTTCAAACATCTTCCGTTCTCACGGTTGTATCCATTTTGGCCCCGAACACTTCCTGGTTTCTTATGAGTACTCTAGAGAATTCAGCCTAATCAATTCTCATAGAAGTGGCCACGTTTCTTACTCATAATAGGTGATTGCTTATTAAGAGTATCCTACAATACCCCACTTGATTTTATCAAGCTATAAGAATCATTAAAAGTATAGCTTATCCGAACTCGTTTGCAGGCAGCACTAAATCATCATAGGAATGGATAAGAGTGTTTAACTCTTTTAGTGCTCACACTAAGTTAACAAAATTTACTTGTCCCTTTTGAACCTAGATCTTGGGATCTCTAGTCAGCTAGGTTGGGTTGCCACTATGTAACTTTAATTTATAGGCTTAAGGCCCATTCCCTTCGATGATATATACTTGCTCTCTTGTTAAAACTTTTCGTAAGCGGATCTGCAACATTATCCTTTGATTTTACATAATCAATAGAGATAATTTCATTTGAGAGCAACTGTCTAACAGTATTATGTCTTCGACGAATGAGTCGAGATTTACCGTTATACAAACTACTCTATGCCCTACCAATTGCAAATTAGCTATACAAATTGCAGGCACAGGTTTCGGCCAACATGGAATATCTTCTAAAAAATTCTGAAGTCATTTTTGCTTCTTCTCCAGCTTTGTCTAAAGCTATAACTTCAGATACCATGGTAAATCTGGCAATACACATTTGTTTAGAAGATTTCCAAAACACTACAGCTCCTCCAATAATAAAGATACCTCCGCTAGTGGATTTCTAATCTTTAATATCGGATATCCAGTTTGAATCAGTGTACCCTTCAAGTACAGCTGGATATCTTGTATAGTGCAGTCCAAAACTTGAGATGTATCTTAAATATCTAAGTACCCTCACAATGGTCTTCCAGTATCATTTCTAGGAATACTTGTAAATCTACTTAGTTTGCTAACTGAGTACGTTATGTCTTTACATTCATTTACAACCTAATGGTTTGTTTCCAGGGTCCGTACCACTCTTGGCACCATCAGAGATCACTGATCCCATGGATAAGGTCTCATCATCCGCTTCATAACAGGGTAGTCATGGTAGCACCAAGGCATGCCGATACCATACCATGACACTCTTCCCCATTTACTATGTCGATACCCTCATTGACGACAAGATCACACTCTGAGTACCCTTGTTGCATAAAGTTGAAATTTTATCACATGTCATTCTTTTGCCTTCAAGGACTGGTTTTATGATCCCATCAAATGAAGCACCGAACATAGTATTAGGTCCTATCTTGACCTTTTAAGCCAAAGAAACTGATACCTTCACAAGACACCCCCACACTTTCGTGTATTTGTAGGATGGTCTTTGACCCTTCCATAATTCATACGGTGTCTTATCTAACTTCTTGTGGGGTATTTTATTTAGCTATTAAAATAGCCTTCCTCAACAAGTTCTGAGGTAACCCTGAACTTATCAACAAAGCGTTCATCTTTTCTTTCAATATTTGGTTCTTGCGTTCTACAATACAATGAATAAGGAGCAGTGGTTTAATGGATGATACCATATTTCGAACAGAATTCATTAAACAATGAATCATATTCACCATCTCTATCACTCCTTATTATTTTAATTTTCTTGCTTAGTTGATTTTCGACCTTATTTTTAAAGAGCTTAAAAACTTCCAAGGCCTCGTCTTTGCTTCTTAGCAAATAGACATAACAATATCTTTTGCAATATAATACTTTTTACAGCCTCTAGTTTGCACAAGCTTTAAGTCACATATATCAGTGTGAATTAAATCTAAAGGTTTACTACTTCTTTTTACCGAATAGAAAGGAGCCTTAGCCAATTTGGATTCCACAAAAATTTCCCATTTGTGATTTTTATCAATAACAATTTGCGGAAGCAAATCCAAATTGCTGATTCTCTACAAGGTCTTGTAAAACACATGACCTAATCTACCATGCTAAACGTTAGAGGACACCACAAATAAACAGAAGAAATAATCTTATTATTATTCTTTGTTCTTTGGCACAACAGCCATTGCATTGAGCTTAAAGCCCATCACATAAATATCCTCTACCCACAAACATGCCACATTTAGTGCGTACACACCGACTCAAATATAAGTCTAAACCGTTCTTGCTCAACATAGAGTCGGAAACCAAATTAATACAAACCAACATGTTTCCTCTTGTTGGTCTTGTGCGAATGTTCAACAATATTTGCCTTGGCTTCCATGTAAAGATACTAAACAATAAAAAAATACTCATCTCACATATATCATATAATAGAACATGTAAAGATATATACTTTTTGCAAATAAGAAGATATACTAGATTTTTAAATAACACATGTTAGAGAAAGCAAAATTCTTACCTTGATATAATGAAAGGAAACTTGACGGACTTTACTACCGTTAGAGACTTGATCGTGCTGATAACGTATTATAAATAAATAGATAAAATAAAGAGAGATCGAGACAGAAAATAAAGAGAGATCGTGCTGATAACTGATGAGTGTTCTTCGCGAACCCAGAATTCGATGGGTGTCCGTCGCTGCCGCTGCCGCCTTCGTTCACCGTCGCCGCCGATCTCCGGTGGTCAAAAAATTCCAAAAAAAAATCAAAAAATTCTTTTCGATCTCCCCAATTCAAAAACCAAACTAGTTTTACCCGAATCTCTCTAGAATTTCCTAGATCTGAAATCAAAATCCGAAACTTTACCTCCTCCGATCTACTCCGTTAATCGTCGAATGGTCACCACCTTCTAGCATATGCTTCGTCTAATTAAAACCTAGGCTTTCCCTTACCAAAACCTTTCAAAACAAATCCTAGCCCTAATACCCACAATTTAGAATTTCGTAAAAAAAATATATATATATATTTTTCTACTGATCTTGCTCTTGTATTCCAAAATTCGTATGTTTTTCTGGTATTCTTTTGTGGTTGAGGCTTGGGTTCATTATATAGGAAAGGAAATTAGGGTTTTAATCTAGTTAGGAGTCTCCAATCTGATAAAGAAGGGATTTTTTGTTCCAACAAAAACTCTTAGAATCCAAGTTCAATCTAAAGAAGAGATCAATTCCAACCTAAACTTGGTTTATCATTTTTTTTATTTCGAATTTATCCTCTCTTTTTTTCTGATTTTTTTTTTTTTGGTTTTTTTTTATTTAATTCGAAAATAAAATTCTAATTGCAAAACTTAAAATTCAGATAAAATCCGGTTTCTACATATATATACACTTAATTTCCTATATCTAAAAGCCATATTCATATTTACTGATTAATTACTATTGCAAAATAGCACAAATTCATCAGAAAGAAAAGGACAACTCTTTTTTCTTTCCCACCTGAAATCACTCGAAGCCTTCCACTACAAGGACTCTCTAATCAAATTTTGTTTTTTAGATGAAAAATTATTTTTTAATTACTTTTCAAATTTTTTTTAAAAAAAATAAATTATTTAAGTGATCAATTACATCTAATTAAAAAAAATAATAATGACGATTCTTTTTGTGGTATAGTGAACAAGTTCCCGAACCTAGACGTTATGACACCTCAAACAGTGGGCAAGTTCCAGGATACTTACGATTTCGGCATCTCAAGCCGTGAGCACCAAAATCTTTACTCGAGCCTTTGTGGCATGAGCCATGAATGCTTTTTCACTACCTAACAATAACACATCAATGTCTCGCCCGATGAACGAGAAATCAGTCGGAATACTAACCCCATTAGTATTCGAATAGGGTAAAACTTTTTTTTTCTTCTCCAAATCATAAACTTTCTTACCGTTTTAACCTCCGCCTATGTCAATGGTCTCAATATCAGAGTCCACTCCCGAGATCGATCATGAAATGCCGCAGGTTGTGAGCCTGCAGCAAGCCCTCGGGGGTGTGGATCATGACAGGATAAGGATAATCATGGGTAAATATGAAAAACATGCTGTCAATAATAAATAATTGTTAAATGATTTAATAGATAAAAGTTATTTGAAAAAGAAAAATGAACAATTAAAAATTGTTATAAAGGATATTGTAAAGATAAAATTACCCTTAATGAAAAAACCTACTTTTTCTTTTTCTTCCATTAAAGAAATATTATTTTTTTAAAATTTTAATAGAAAAAAAATTTAAAAAATAAAATATTAAATTTTTTTAATTTAAAAAAATAAAGAAAAATTATTTTTATTATTTAAAAGTTTTTAATTAAAAAAGTAAATAAATTTTTTTTAAAATTTTTAAATTTATTTTTAAAAATTAAAAAAAAAATTTTTAATTAAAAAGTAAATTAAAAAATAAGAGAAAAAATAGAGAATTTTTTTTTTTATCAAGGGTAATTTTATCTTTACAATTTCTTTTTTAATAATTTTTTATTTTTTTTTTTCAAATAATTATTACTCATTATATCATTTAATAATTATTGTAGTGTTGATAAGATATTTTTAAATTTATCCAATAATCATTCATTCCTTCGGTTTTAGAAGCTTTAATTCTCATTTTTCAAAAGAAATAACAACTTGTCGGGACGGCCCCAAAGTAGAGGTGCTCATGAGCCGGGCCGGGCCGAGGCCCATTTTTTTTTTCTGCCCAGGCCCGCCGGTTTAGGCCCGAATCACTGTTCATTGGAATAAAAAAATAATTTTTTTATTTTTTAAAATTTTTTTAATTAAAATTAAATAAAATAATATTATAATAATAAAAAATACTGTTCCGAGCCAGACCGGACCGACCCGAAATATGAATTTGCCTGCCCAGGCCCGGCCCGTGAGCAGGTCTACCCCAAAGGGTCGAAGTACACTGCCTCAAAGAAGGCATCGAAATCCTAATCTTCCTCAACTAGCTCTTTCTCGGAACTTCCAATTCTATTCCTTGTTGCCTCCACCTATCAAAAATAATATCGTTGTAGGGGGATTGTGGTGTACTTTTGGGACATCACAAAGGCTGGTTTAAAGCCCAACACTCTTGCTGAGGTACCTTACCAAACACGGAACCAAGGTGCTTCGAGGAATACCCTCTTCTTATTCAAAGTAAGGGCAGGCCTCGAACCATTGGGCAACACATCATCCATCCCGAATGTATGGAACTCAATTTATGTTGGAAAGTTTCAAAATTAAGTGAAAGGAATGAAAGATTAATTGATTAAATAATCAATTAATGAGAAATTAGCTCATAAGAAGTTATACAATAACTTTGGTTAAGTTTTAAACCAAAGAAATTATTTAAAGATCAATTGGAGAAGCTTTACATATAAGATTCAAATTTCATGAGTTTTAAAATGGAAAATAAGCTTCTGAAATATTTTACATAAGAAGATTCGTATACTCGTTTACAGGGGTTCGAATATCAAGTTTGGAATGTATTGTGTTAGAATTTACAAAGAGGGATCCAAATCCCCTAATTCGAGAATTCGAATCCTCTAATTCAAATTTTGACAGATTCGTCTATAACGGTTAGTTTCGTTTCAAACTCATTAATATATTTTTAGTGATGCCCTTTCACTAGTGAAAGGTTGCTAATAATACCTTTTGAGTTTCAAAAAGTGAAAACTCAATGAAATGATAAGTTGGTTGAATTAAATAACACTAAAGAGACATAACTCTTGATTAAATCTCTATAAATAGAGATTATAATTTTCTACAAAAAAAATTATATGATAAACATAATATGACAGAACAGAACATATGAAACAAGTTCTGAACTATTCTCTCTTCCTTATCATTCTCAATTAAAGCAAGTCTTAGACTTAGTTTATTGTAGAAAATTAAATATAAGAAAGATGATTTTGCCGCTCATTAAGGAGTGTTTAGTGGTTTGATTTCACTAGTGCAAAGTGATTTCAAATATAGGTTTCATTATATCCTATAAATATTCGATAAACCCCTCTTGCATACCATTTATGATGGGGGCGAAATAAACTTAAAAAAAATAACATTTGCAGCACGGCCTTGAAACCAGATTCTCTCATGTTATGACTTTTCATTTTACACCCATCGGATTTTCCAAAAACTCCAACAATCTGCAGACAAAGAATGATTTTTCGATTTAGATTCTTAAACGAACGGTCTAAAATCGAAAGTTGCAAGAGAATCAAAACTTACCTGATCCAGGCCAAGTCCAATCTAACCTCAATAGTAGTCATCTTTCTGTGATCCCCCCCTCCACCTCAGCATCCAGGGAAATGAGTGTTAGTATTTGGTACCAGCACAGGAGCAACCACGATCGGACCAAAGTTCTCGAAGGCCCAAACATGTGCAAAACTAAAACAAAAGTAAGAAAATGCTTGTAATTTCAATATATGTCGCACATTGAAATTCTAAAGACATTACTTCCTAGCTAGTAGCGCATGTACCCGCCAAGCACAGTGTTGCGGCCTCGCAAGGCCACGTCCATATAGCCATAGAAAGTGGCCAACGCTACTCTTCTCCAATCGTATTGGTTGATCTTATTAATGTCCCTCAAGTAAGGCAGATAGTACCCTTGTATGTTTTGCCCTGAAGTAGTGACAAAAATAATGGTGCCGAATAGGTACATCAGACAAGCGCTGACAATCGTCTCAAGCCGGTACCCTAATATGTTTTTGGTCTTCAACTTGTTAAATAAATTAAGATTTTTGGATTGAACCTTGAAATCTAAAATTGAACCGATCAACTATTTCCTTTTTTTTTTTTTTAATATTTTTAAAATAAAATAAAAAAAATACAAAGGAAGAAAAATGTGTAAAAACCCAAAATAATCCACCATCTTTTTCATTAGTATATTGTTCAAAAGATAATTGGATAATCAATTATTCAAAATTTTAAGCTGATCGGAAATACCTTTTAAACTTAAATTAACATCTTTCTCACTCTACAAAGATGCATGGAATGAGTAACACAAATAGGAATAAAAATGAAGTATAGGAAAGGGAAACTCAAGAATAATTCTTTACTTATCTCTTTCTTTCAACAATTCCATTTCGGAGGATCAAGTAATTAAATAATTCAATTCAAAAAAATTTAAAATTAATTTATTCAATAAGATTCCGTTAAACAAATTAAAAATAACTAAAATGTGTGTTTGTTTTTTCTATTCAAAATAAAAGAATTATCTCAAGAGTCCAAAATAAAAGAACTATGTTCAGCCATATTTCATAGTTGGTTTCATTCAAAACTCACAATCACGAAATCAACAGAAAAGTTGTAGAGAGAAATAATAACCCACACTCGTTTCCCTCTGCTTAAACACATACATACATGGCTGAATCCTTCGCATTTAACATCGGTGAACAACTCTTGGAACAACTACAAAATCTCTCGGGGAAATTAGTTGCCTTCACCATCCAAGAAATCTGTCTAGCATGGGGAGTCAAAACTGACTTGGAAAAGCTTAATGGCACCTTGCGCACTATCAACGCCGTGCTGTTGGACGCTGAAGAAAAACAGGCTCTCAATCATGAGCTGCGGGAGTGGCTAGCGAAGCTCAAGAATGCCTACTATGATGCAGAAGATGTGTTGGATGAAATTGAGGTCGAAGCATTGAAGAGGCAAGCCTTGAAACGAAGGAGCATTGGAAGGAAGGTATCCCATTTCTTTTCATGCTCAAACCCTGTTTCTTTTGCTTTTAAGATGGGCCATAAGATCAAAAGCATTAGAGAGAGGTTAGAAGAAATTGCAGCTTTGAAAGATAAATTTCATCTCGTCGAAAGACATGAGGAGGTAACTAAGCATTATCTCCTGCAGAGGGAGTCCGACTCTTCGCTTGAACAAAATCTCATTGGTCGAGATGAGGATAAAGAAAACATAATAAAAATGTTAATGCAACAAAGTAATGGGATTGGGGAAGACATCCCCATCATTCCCATAGTTGGAATTGCAGGTCTCGGGAAGACTGCCCTCGCAAAGTTGGTGTTCGACGATGAAAGGATCGATGAGCATTTCAAACTGAAAATATGGGTATGTGTCTCAGAGGATCATTTTGATGTTAAGCAATTGAGGATGAAAACCATTAAATCTGCTGCAGGTGAAAATTGTAGTGACATGACTAATGAGCAACTGTTTAAAGTTTTACGACGTTGTTTGGATGGTAGAAGATACTTGCTCATACTTGATGATGTTTGGAGCCATGACATTAAAGAATGGATTGAACAAGATTTGTTAATGGATAGAGTCAATGGAAGTAAAATCGTAGTTACTACACGTAGTAACCGAGTTGCGACTCTCACAGGCACACTTCCCCAATACAACTTGAAAGGTCTTCCTGACGAGGAATCATTGTCTTTGTTTCTCAAACTAGCCTTTAATAAAGGCAGTGAGAAAAAACATTTGAACCTCGTAAAAATTGGGGAGGAAATTGTTAAGAAATGCAAAGGGATACCTTTACATGTGAAGACGCTAGCAAGCCAGCTTTGCTTCAAAACTGCAGAAGATGAATGGAAACGAGTTAGAGATAATGAGATATGGGAATTGGAGCAAGAGGGAAAGGGCATTTTACCAGCACTAAAACTAAGCTACGATCAACTGCCTTCACACTTGAAGCGATGTTTCGCTTCTTGTTCTGTCTTTCCAAAGGACTATAATATTTCCAATTTTCAACTGGTTTCATTTTGGGTGGCACTTGGTCTTCTTAAATCCTCTAAGGAGAATGAAGTGGTAGAAGATGTTGGGAAGCGATGTTTGAGAGAGTTATGGGCAAGATCTTTCTTTCAAGATTTCCAAGAAACACCTTTTTTGATTAGATTTAAAATGCATGATCTTTTACATGATTTGGCATTATGGCAGGCAGCAGATGTATGCTCCATGGTGAAATCATCTAGTCAAGATTTGAGCGAAACAATTAGACATTTGTCAATTGTTAACCCAAATCTATTGAAGCAAGGTGCTCCTCCTAGTAAGTTCTTGGATAAAGCGGGTCATGTGCGAACAATTTTCTTTCAAAATATGGAAAATTCTAATAGTCTGGCATTCATCAAACAATGTGTCTCAAAGTGTCCTCGTCTACGAGTGCTAGATTTAAGTGAGTCTAGCTTTGAGGAAATGCCAAAAATTATACATAAGTGGAAGCATCTAAGGTATCTCAACCTAAGTGACAATGTAAGCATCAAGAAACTTCCGAATTCTCTTCGTGAGTTGCAGAGTTTGCAAGCTTTGTTTCTTGCCGGATGCAAGGAAATCGAAGAGCTGCCTCGAGGTATAAGGTACATGATTAGTCTCAGAATGTTGTTCATAACTACAAAACAGAGGGTTTTGCCTGAGAATGAAATAGGATGCCTGAATTCTCTTCAGTTTTTGTCACTTTCTGAATGTGAAAACTTAGAATATTTGTTTGAAGGGATGCAACACCTGACAGCCCTTCGAACATTGTTGATTCTGTTATGTCCAAACTTGGTTTCATTGCCGCATGGTATGAAGCACCTTACTGCATTACAAGGTCTGGTTATCTGGGGTTGTGAAAAGCTAATTCTTGATAATAATATTATGGAGTTGGATTTCCAAGGGAAACAAGATGGCAATCATGGCAGCCTTCAAGCATTAGCAATTGGAGGATTACCAAAGCTAGTGGCATTGCCCCAATGGCTTCTTCTAGGATCCACCAAGACTTTGCAGCAGTTAATCATTGTCGGATGTCAGAATCTGACAGCATTACCAGACTGGTTCCAAAATCTCACATCCCTTCAATTGCTGAAGATTGCTGGATGCCCTAAATTGTCATCTCTACCAGATGGAATGCGACACTTGGCTTTCCTCAACCAATTGGGGATTGAAGCTTGTCCCACATTGAGCAAAAGATGCAAACCAGGAATAGGTGAAGATTGGCCCAAGATTGCTCACGTTAATAGGATCGTGCTTGACGGTATTGAGATTTCTTGTGCAAATTATGGCCATTAGGAGGTAAGGCTCCATCTTTCTCTATGTCCTATTTCTGCATTAGTCAACTTTATTGTTAAGCATTCAATCTAAATCTAATTGGTGATAGATGAAGAAGCCCAACTTAAATATAAGATCATAGGCAATTCAAGACTTAACAGATATGGGATAACCCCACTTTAACAGGCCCCATCACGTGTAGGCAGATACCGAGAGCCTACCACGTGACAAACTCAGAAGGGGTATAAGGCAGAAACAACAGAACATAATCTGAGCTCTGATACCATGTTAAGTATTCAACCTAAAACCAATTAGTGATAGGTGGAGAGACCCAACTTGAATATAAGACCACAATCAATCCAAAACTTAACCGATGTGAGATAACCCCACTTTAACATTTATGATATAAATAAATTTTCTCCATTTGTTTATCCATATAATATTATTAGTTCATCCATGGTTGAATCCTTTTAAAGTAAATAAAACTCAAGCTAGGTTACAAGAAGTGTCTTCAAGCAAATTTTTACAAACTAATTAAAAGAAAAATATATTATTAGTGCCAATGAAATCTTGGATTATTGGCAAGGACAAGACTTGGAATTTTGAGGTTTTAAGTTCAAGTTTTATCGTGTGTGAGTTTGATCTAATTATATGTTAGATTTGTTTAATTATATGTTGATTTGTTAATTGATTTATTTGTTTGATTTAATTACTCAGTAAATTTTTATATGAATGTAATACTTGATTAGATTCGTAACTCCTTTTGTATTTTTAATTTTTTTTAAAAAAAATACTAGTAGTACAAATCAAAGTTATAGGATTGTAAAATTTTGCTAACCTTTGTTTTATTAATGGGCTGGCAGGGGCACGCTGGCTTGTTGTTTAGGAGCTCTCCGAGGACCTGGACCCAATTGTTTAATGGAAATTTACATAATTTAATTCAAATTACAACGTTAGTTGTTACATTTATCTTTGTATGTAAATATAAATATATATATATATGTCAATGTAATTTAATTTGTATAAAGCAGTATGAATAAAAGTACATGATGTTTGTGTGCCTTTCTAAATTTTATGCAACCGAAATATGATAAGTATTTTACGAAAGGAAAAAAGAACTATGTATTACGAATCCAATTTTTCAAGGGTTGGGTTATTTTTTACTCGACAGGTCTGATTTAAATTGGGTTGAACTTGAATAAGGGTTTTTATAATTTGGATCAATCCAGCATAGTTCAGTTCGAATTATTATTCATTAAATAAAAAATATTTTTATTTAAATTTAATTATAAAATATTAATATTAATATAAAAATAATATTTTTTTTGAACAATAAAATGAGCTTTTAAGGAAATAAAAAAATTTCTTGATTGTCGCCTTGCCCATATTTAATTACTAATCTTTTGGTCCAAAATAATGTCTGACCACTACATCTTAAACCAAATTTGTCCAGTTTTTCACACCAGATTGTTCATTATTTTTAAAAAAAATATATACTTAAAAATCAAATAAAATTTGGATTGTAAACATAACCATACATACTTATAGTTATACATAATTAAAATATTCCAACTTTCTATACTTCAAATTACAAATCAATTAAAATATATATATATATGTATCTTTTTATAATGATTTGTATATTATGTTATAATAATACATTATCATGTGATATATAATAAATTAATCTCTTATCATTATACATATTATTTAGAATAATTTTTTTTTTTGTTTTTATTTCAAATTTATAATCTCTTGTAATATGATTTAGATTAACTTGATCAATAACGGTAATGTACTTACTACTAAATTTATAAAAAATACATATTTTTTATATTTTTATTTTGAAACATTACAAAGAGAAATATATATTCATATAATCATATATGTATATATTAATATAATAAGATTTATATATTATACAAAAATATCATCTATGTCAATGTATTAAGAATTACATTTGTACTTACTACGAACATTTTATTAATTTAATTGCATAATTAATTTATTATTATATTTTTATTTTGGATAAACATTTATTATTATATTTCATTACACTTGATAATTAAACATTTAAGTAAAGGTCTTTGATATAATTTAATTTTAGTAACAAGTCATTTCAAGTTTTAAAATTGGTTGACTTGAACTCTTAATTTTAACCGATTCACAAGTATAAAATTTTACATATTTTACAAATATGTAAATAGATTTAGGCAACGATTTCACTTTTCAGGATTACGATATTCATTTATTTTTAAATATATATTTTTGAATAAAATCTAACTCAATCAAATAATATATTTATATTTTATTTTATTCTAAAACTTTACAAATTGAACTAGAAAATGATCAAAACTCAAATAATCTGAGTGTCAAACTCGAATTACTCGAACCCGAAATGATCAAACACAAAATGACCTGAACTATAAGCGACCCGAAACCCGATATCAACCGAACCTGAAATGACCCAAACCATAAACGATATGACAAAACGATCCAAACAAAAAAAAAAAAATTGAATTGACCTGATGTAAACCCAACCTAGACTGTCCAATTAAGTCTAGTGTTAACATAATGAAAATGATCACAAATATATCATAAAATACTTTAAATATTCAATAACAAATCAAAAGAAAATAAAACTAATATTGAAAATTTAAAAAATTAGTAATATAATATTTTTTTAATAATAAATAAAAGTAAAAATTAGCACAACAACAACGCACTTCCTTTCTCACATATTCCTTTTCTTCTCTTCTTCTTTTTTGATATTTCAAAAAAATATTCCGTTGCCGGGACTTGAACCCGGGTCTCTCGGGTGAGAGCCGAGTATCCTAACCAACTAGACTACAACGGATTTGTATTTTTTAATGCACTATATCCTTTAATTACTTTCCATATTTCAATAACCACGAAAATTTTGATTAGAGAGATTAAACAGAAAGCGAGATGACGACTTTGGAATTGCAGCAGCCCAACCCAAACAGCTTGGACGCTTCCGACTTCAATCACTCTCCCTTTTACTGGTTTTTGTTTTTCTCTTTATTTCTCTCTTTCATTACTTAACTCTTTCAATGTTTTGCAACTTACCCCTTAAAGTTGAACTTGGTGTGTTTTTAGTGAGGAGGCCTGTATTTTCTTTGCAAGAAACTTTGTCCTATTGGGATAGCAGATGCTCAAGGATCTGATACTTTCGTCGTTTTAATTTCCAATGACAATAAACTTGCATGTATGTTTTCCATTTCCTTTCTGGGTTTTCCCTTTTCTTAGCTTTTTCACTTGCCTTGGATCTGATTATCCAATTCAGATATTGGGTTTTTCTTTTTCTTTTAGAAAAGCTCGAAATTTTACATCATAACGTGTTAAAAGTTCCAAGTTTTTTATTTTATTTTATTTATCTGAAGAAAGAATGGGAAACCCATCTTTTATACTAGAAAATGTATGACTATTGAACTACCTGTAAAGTGTATTATTGTAAACAACGCGTTTTTCTGGATTGGGTTTTTCTTTTTCTTTTTCTTTGGAAAAGCTCGAAATTTTACATCATAGCATGTTAAAAAGTTCAAGTTTCTTTTTTCTTTTTCCCTCTGAAAGAATGGGAAACCCATCTTTTATACATTAGAAAATGAATGATTATTGAACTACCTGTGAAGTGTATTCTTGTAAACATTTCATTTTGTGATTGAGTTTTTGCCAAAGAAAAATTATTTCTTTCCTTTGTGAACCGGGGACATACCTTGGAGATGGGAATAATGAAGTGCTTCTTTTATGAAATGGTCTTTCAACAAATTAACATTGACCTTTTTTATTATAACTATAACTTGTATTAAACTCGTTTCAACTAAATATTCCTGGTTTATAGATTTGGCTAATATTGATCTGATGTTTCCGGTGAAAACTTTGAATATTCCACTGTGGCATCAAAAGGCTAGCAATAGAGCAGATGGTGTAATCCTCTGGGATTACCGTGTTATTTGGGTTCAGGTGAAGCTGAATCTTCACCAATGTCATTTAATCTGGTAAATTAGTTTTCTTTCATCACAAGCTCTAGGATAATTTGATGCGTTCGCTTATTGTAATTCATGGTTGATTGGTTTTCCATTTGTCTCTTTTAGGGGAAAAAAGATGATGACACCCATTTAATAAGTGTCTGAAACTGTCCGGCCATCTTTTCAGCTCTTTTCAGAGTTTCAGAGGTAATGTTTAGTTTCTTGCAGCTAATGTTTGTATAGAATACCTATTGTTGTTGTATACATTGATTCGACTTAAATCTATTTGTTAATAATTGTATTGGAGTAAGTACTCACATATAAAATTACCTGTCGTTGTTGTCTTGTTTTTCCTTCTCACTAAGAAATAATCTGATAATGAAACTGTGAAATCCATGTCTTTTGTTGTAAAACCTCACATGATTAATTGTTATTTGCCTCTAGTATATGAGTTCTTAAAGATACTTGGTGTTAGGATGAAGTGCTGAGAAAGAATTTGAAGCAACTTATCACAAAGTACATGTGCAATTTTAGGAAAATTTTCGGAAGCTCTATAGTATTCTTTATTTATAGTATATACTTTCCTTAGACAGACGTATGACACCTACTAAAGGAAGCTGTCGATCAAACCACCAGGGTGTAGATCAAATTTCAATTATAACATTAATCTTAAGAATGTCAGTCTCTGAGTGTGCTCTTATGCCTCTAGTTGCTCTGATTGATATTTATTTTGATAATCTTTTTTTTTCTTCATATTTATCATTATCTTTACAATTATATTGTAATATCATGTGTTTGCAGTAATTAGATACTCATCTAACTGTATAAGAAACATGCAAGTCGTCTTTGATAGTTTATAGTCCTGTCCAAACTCAACCCTGAAATGAAAACATTACCATTTGTAACATTACCATTGATAGTTTATAGTCCTGTCCAAAGTCTTTATTTATCGTGTAATTGCCCAATGTTGGAGCTTTTACAACATCATTGGAAAAACATTTCGTTTCTACCCTTTTCCATTTTTTCATTAAATTGATGCCTCATGTGTTGACTGTTGATTAATGTGTTATGTTTACAGTCTAAGCATGAATTCACATAGTTCTTGACAAATTTTCTTTTATTGTTACCCTATTTTCTTTTTTCTATTATGAGGTTTTCCGGCCGGGTTGTGCATGCTCCGTTATTCCTTGGTCACTTTGCATTTGATAGAAGACACATGAAAGATTCTGAAGGAAACTGGACTGCTCAACCTCCTACATATGAACCCATGGTTGTTGAAGGTACAATGCTGGCAACTACATACCTATTAGTTACACACCTGTTTCACTCCTCTTGGATTAATACTGTATAATCATCTAAAGTTCCTCAGATCTTGTAAATAATTTCTATCTGGTGTTGGGGCATGTTAGAAGATTAATTCGTCTCAGAGAGTAACCAGTTTTGTCACCCAAACTGAATCTCAAAGAGATTGGCTGCTTGTTGAGCCTTGTATCTGCTGTACTTTCCTTTTTCTTCTGCTCTTAGTCTACTCCTCTTTGTCTGTCTGGAGTTTTGCTCTTCTACTTCTTGTATTTATGAATTCCTTCCCTTTGTTAACAAACAATAATAAACTGCTAGTTAGGCACAATGGAAAGACTGTAACTTTTTAGTGAACCAGAAGAGATCCATAGGGGCTGGAAAAGTGAGTTAAATACGTAAACTGAGAATGCCTCAGCAAATTTTAGAGGTTTTGAAGACTTCAGATCTAGAGTCTCCTATGAGCATGAGTGCATTAAGAGCTATCAGACTTCTGCTAGAGGAGTTTTTTGTTGGATCATACAAAATCAAATAACTTCTTACCTTCTATGGATTAGCCGAGGAAGAAAGATTATTGCACAAATCTCTGTAATTTGTTTAGTGACGCGTACCTTGTTGACTCCATGTTCTCTGCAGTCCTTTCTTTCTCATGCATATAGTTACTATTGTTGATGTTAGACTCTACAGTCTACACTGTTGATTATGTTTTTGATGTAGGATTAAAACCCTCTATAAGGTATTTGATGAATATGATTATTGCAAAAGCAATTTTTATAAGGCTTTTACTTTAGATTTTTATTTAACTCTTTTTTGTCGATGTGCTTATGTAGATGGATCTGTGCACAACTTAAATGCGTAGATCGAGATCCATGCTGCAGATGTGTTAACAAATCTACCAGCTTATTTGTCCACTGCTGCTTAAGCATGGGGGTGGTTATTGATGAAATACAGCTTGAGGAATTCTTTTCTCAAATTTCTTGATGTGGTCGATATTTTTTTAGCTAGAAGCCCTAGAACTTGCATGTTTGATGCATTGCCTTGAATACTTATTAACAGCCACTGTCCAAATGTGTTGTCCATGCTGTATATGTCGTTTGCCACAAGACTGTAAAATGAAGGCAAACAAACTTAATGGAATATTGTTCATATATAACGTGCGAGATTAATAGCCTTTTCTTTTTCCATTTGAATGAAATAATTTGGCATCTTTGATAAGTAGTTCAGTGTTAATTCATTGTTTGCTGTTCTTAATAGTTGTTTCTTTCACGGCTGATCTTCCCTCTTCTATCTATCCTTCCTTTGCCCCCATGGCAATGGAGACTTTACAATCTCCAGTTTTACTAGTTTTTGCAACTCCAATGGTTGGATAGGAGGATTCAAGAAGGGTAGGGAGCGAGCATCATCCTGAGCTTTTATGGCTTCCCACTGCTTAAGGGGTGTTTGACAGTTAGGCTTAAGCCCTATGGTTTACTTGGGATGGTTTGGTGGCTTAACATTTCCCTTTTTTTTTTTTTTTCCTTTTATTTACAACAAATTTGTGACTTTAAAGAGATTACAATGTACAAATAGAGCATAGATTGGGATCTATCAATTTACAAATTTTAATTCAATTAATTCATACAATCTTCCAAGATAATATCAACTTTATCTTTAAACTGCGGTTAATTTTATACCAAAAAAATTAAAAACTTGCAAACTTTAAGCACAACCAAGATTTCCGCTATTAATTTTGAAAATTCAAGGAATATCTTGCGAAAAAAGGGCATGGGATTAGAATTAACATGTTCTACATTTTTCTCATCAAGATTAAAATTTAAATCGACCTTGATGTAGGTTCGAGTTAGATCAGGCAACACGAAGAAGCCCGAATATCTTCCCCATCTACCAATAATACATGAGATGTTCATTTTTATTTAGTCAATACTTGAAACAAAGAATAATAATAATTATGCAGGCCTAGCTAGTAGTCCTCGCACCATGAAATATGTTAAGCCAAGAACCTTATGGCAGCAACTAGCAAGTAATCTTCATTCGTGGTTTTTGCCAGCAAAAGCTAAATCCCCATTGGGACTGCCTGGCCATGCAAATTGCAGCAGCAATGAAAAACTGCTGAAAAAAGATGGTTACAACCCTGGGAATGGGCAGGCTTCATTTAAATTTCATCCTCGGCATCTGAAAGCAAAAAATCTTGTATTTGCTCCCTAAAAACAGGAATCCAGAAAAAGAAAGTTATAAAATTTAAAAAGGTAATAGGATACTATACTTTTACTTTATATGACCACAATTTAGGCATATAAATTATTTGTACATGCACCTAGAACAGGAAAGTCATGATTTTGAGCAACTATTACAGAATTTTTTTTTGCAGTAGAAGATACAAGTAACATTAATAGACACTATCTACGTACACGTTGGACACATATATGCGTACAGTAATTGAAGGTGACGAATCATAAACATATTTTTATGAAAATTTAATTTCTCACCTTAGCAAACTGAAATCCCCTCGATCACCATGCTTTGCTCTGGTAATCAATGGCTGGGGTAGGAGGGAAAAAAACTGCTCCATGAATGAGGGCTCTTTAGGAAGTATCTGAAACTGGCAACTTGAACAACAAGCAGCAGCAAAAAGATCTGAGTTTTGGTGACTTCCATGACTTCTCAAACTTGATGACAAGTTTGACTTATTGAGTGGACTATTGCAAATAGGACAAAATGACTCTGAAGACAGAGATCCATTCGACTTGAGACTATATCTCTTTTGACGTCTACGAGTTGCCAAAGGAACATTAGAGTCATGGATTTCCGGAATCCTGTTGAAGTGAAATGGAGTGAGCTTCCCAGCTGTTCGTACAATCGTGCACTCTCGAGAAGGATTTTCTTCCTGAAAAACAGCATTTTAATTAGGGACCTGCTGGTCTAGTTCCTTAAAAGGAACTTCCAGAAAGACAAACTGGTACTGGCCACACTTTTAATGTCTAACAACTACCAAAGGAATTTCCTTTTCCATGTAAAATAAGCTCCTGGATAGCATATAACTTAAACAGGTTAAAGAAAATCTCCTTTGGGGTTCAAAGGGCAAAGGTGAAATTAAACTGCTCAATGAGGCACAGCACTCTGCCTATCCACAAGCCCTCCCAACCACAACAGAAAGACTCTCTATACAAAGAATATGCCCCCAAAAGACACTATAAATAGTAATACAGAATAAAAGAATGTGAAAACTCCAACAAATTCTACCTGCAGCACTTTAACAAATGATGATACCAAGCCATTGATGCCGGAGCATGGACCATTAAGCAACTCCACTATCTTCAGACTGCCCTGACAAGATGAGTTAGACCAGTCATTCAGTTATAAATTAGATGATTAGTCAGGTATATCATAGATATATTTCCACGAAATTATATGATTGTCACATAATGGAGAAAAAAGGAGGTAAACCTGATTAAAACAGAACATTTAACTAATAGTATATAAAATCTTTTTAATGCACAAAAGAAATTCAAATATGAAGTACAAGGTGAGGTTACAAACCCATCAAGGCTGCAAAGGGTGTTGAGCTCTTGTGCAGGACAATCACGAAGTGGAAGCACAACAGGGATCTCCCATCTTGAATCAACGTACTGTATGTCTGCTGATAAAGAATAGCCCTGACCCTGAAATGACCCAAGTGATCAGATTAGATAGGTAGTGGATCATACTGAGAACTTAAAGAGCAAGAAATTGTGAATAAATATCAAGGTCAACAATGCAGAAGAAGGAAAGGGGGGGAGGTCATGGGACTAGTGCACCGTGGCATGCCTATTTCACCCCCCTGGAGAACTTTACTTATGATATATTAACCATAAAATATAAATTAGTTTATTAAGAAGAGAAAAATGGTCATTTACACCTCTCCAAGTTATATTTTTGTTTGCAGTACCAGCAAAATGACCTCTATCTCATGCATGTTTCTTGCTTTAACCTCTTAAAACTAGCAGTGCCAACTAATGACTAAGGAGGAAAATCACAAAAGCTTCAAATTCCTAGATTATGTTCAAAGATCAACAATTACACTTATCGTGCCAGACTTTACACCAATTCAAAGCAACTCCTCTAGTCTTCCTAGCAATTTGCCACTTCACATTCTATATCACAGTTCAAAGATCGACAATTACACTTATCGTGTCAGACTTTACACCAATTCAAAGCAACTCCTCTAGTCTTCCTAGCAATTTGCCACTTCACATTCTATATAACAACATGTTAGACTTTAAGATATTGACCTTGGACCAACCTCAAAACTCCTTCAGAGAACTCCTTCACAACTTGAGCTAACCAACATGTAAGCGTTATTGATAAAATAAATTAGATGCATTCACCATAGAAGATAGAAGTAGCTTTTCCAATCAAAGGCCAAAGGAAGACACACCTTCACTGTGGCAGAAATGACATGGCAAGCGATCCTCGATGTGCAGGATCCTAGCACAACTCTAGTGTACCCATTTTTAGAAGCAACCTACAACAGGAATATTAATCAATTCTCCATGTCTTTTTCCACATATTCACAATTCAAATGTAAAAATTTAGTGTCAAACCTTTTGCAAGGACAATATCCGTAAATGAATGAGAAGATCTTCTTTCCCAGTATCATCACTAACAGCATCTAATAACTTCTTCAATCTCTCCTTACCATCAATACCATCTGAAGAGAAAATATTCTCAATTGGAACAACATACAACTCTTTCGATGGCGGAGCTAGATTCGACACAATCGATCTTATATCATCAATTGCCTTCTCAATTTGTTGAGAAGTAAATGAATGAATGGAACTTTCATCAATAAATGCAACTCCAACACCAAAAACCGGCCATGACTTATCTTTACTGGCATCATAATTCTTCTGTGCTCTATATTGCATCTCATGTACAAATTGTAAAACTACCCTAAAATCAAAACAAGTATAAATAAACATTCTTAGCAAAATATTCCAAATTCTTAAGATTAAAAAAAAAAAAAAACAGACAGAGAAACCTGGAGGAAGGGCCACCAGAGAAAGCAACGAGAACTTTATCGGAAGGAGTAATCATGGCGTTATAAGTAACAGCCTGCTTGAACTTTCCATAGAGATTGGTCTTAAAGCAATCCTTACAAAATCTGGCATCATCCCCACCGATGCCGCAGCAAACGGGTTCGTTGGACTTGCACTTCACGCACAGGTTTTGTTGACTGCTGCCCCCATTTACCGCTGCTCTTTCCGTTGGTTTATGCTGTTCCTCCTCGCACTCTTTGTAGCAACCGGACGAATTGCACGTCGATGAATTGCACGCCATCACACACTTTTTTGCTCTGTATCTTTGCCCTAGGTAGGGTTTAAGGACTTCGCTTTAGTTAAGACTTAAAAACTTCTTTATTTTCACTTTCAGGCTTCATCTGGCTCTAATTACCCAATTACCCTTATTTCATTTTTCAAAAATAAAAACTCTTATGCGCCCTCGCTATTTTGCCACTTAAACGAAAACTATCGCCTCTGGTGGAACGTTCGTCGCCGGCTATCGCTTTTTTAAGGTACCAGAAACTACCCCCTTTTGTTATTCTCGTATGTAAGAATTTATATTACTTTTTGGGGATATATTTTCTTGTTTTGTTTCAAGTTTGAGAGTGTTTATTAATCGCTTCTTCAAGAATCAGTCCGAGAAAAACACAAGCAAAACGACGCCCAACTCTTTAATTCCCTCCACCATTTTACAGACCCTTTTTTTCTCAAGTTTCTTTGGCTTCTAAATGGGTATTTCATCTTTTTTTTTTTTTGGATAAGTAGAAATCGAAGGCTGTTTTTTTGCTGATTTTTTTTAGAGAAAGAAAGGAATGCAAAAGGAGCAAACATAGGTAATGGGTATTTCATCTTTTGTTTCTTTATATGTTGGGTCTTTGTTTCTACTTTGTTTATTGTTCCCATTCTCATTTGCATGAATTTCTATTTCATATGTTGAGTCTGAGCATTATATTTTACCGATTATGCTGATTTAATAAGAAATTAGAATTGTTTATATAGAAAATTATAATAAAATTATAAAATATATATATATATATATTCCCAGTGTTTTCATATTCTCTTTTTGCACACTTTTTGTATAGAAAAGAATGGGAAACAACATTTGAAAATGTGGAATGGAAAATAATTTCTGATACTGAATAGGTCCTAAATGTTTTTTTTTTATTTTATTTCCTTTTTTGATCAAAAGCAAATAGATTGAGGATGGGATTACCAAATGCGAGTGGGGACTTGTCGACCGAAGTGGAGGTAGATGCTTTCAGACACCTCTTTCCTCTTCGTTTCTATGAGAAACATCTTTCAGAATCTATACGCCCTGATGCTCGGCCACTTGAAAGAGCAAGAGATACCACCATTGCCCTTGGTTAGTAAAGGAAAAAAGAAACTGTCATGGAACTTTTCTGTAGTATAATTTTTCTTCATACTTGAATCTGATTCCTTTTAATCTCTAGGGGCTGTTGCATCTGCTAATGGTTCAGCACTTGCAAAAATTGGTTCAACTGTAAGTTTCTCACTTTCTCTTGATGCATACAGCTTTACGTTGGTGATCAATCAAAGCATAGAGTTAAATAATTTGTTCCTTGCATTGCATAGGCGATGTTGGCTGCTATTAAAATGGAGGTCATGACTCCTTCAGTGGAAACACCAGATGAGGGCTGTATAGGTTAGCTGCCATGAGCTGCATGTTTTCCCGTCTGTCTTTCTCTTTCTTGAAACATATCTCTTCTCTTTTGCATTTTGTTGTAATATTTCTTTTTCTCAATTTCAGCTATTGATTTCCACATGCCTCCAATTTGTTCTCCAATTGTTAGGCCTGGCAGACCGGCTGAGGCAGCACCGGTTGTGTCAAAGCAGTTATCTGACACTATTTTAAGGCATGCCAATTTATTTCCTTAACTGTTTATTGCTGCTGGGATGCACCCTACTTGACTCTGTTTAATTTAGATCTAGTTGTGATTTTTCTTTGTGCTTTATATTATCTCGAATGCAGACGCTATAATTTATTATTTTCTCTTTGTATGGATTCAATTCTTATCTTCATCTTCATATCCATATTTACGTATGGTTATTGATGTGGTTAACTGGGTATATCTGCCTTGGAAACTTTGAGTTCTCCTTGCTGCTTTCTACTTGCTGAAGCACAGTGCTCAGTTATTTATCCTAATTTGTGGTTCTTTCTCTTTTATTTCTTTTGATGCTCTATACTCTTATATTGTGCTGTTTCAAAACTGCCACTTTGATTCAATGTTTGATATTTATGTTCTCAAACAACTCACATCTGCAATTACAGCTCTGGCATGATTAATCTCAAGGAACTGTCCTTGGTTAGTGGAAAAGCTGCTTGGATGGCATATTTGGTAGGTGGTTGTGGTTTAAAATTTCTTAATTATCCATCTTAGGACTTTTAAGACTTTTTCGGGCACTGGCCATCTTGTGTTTAAGCAAGTTAATATGGAAATTCAGGTAATATAGTTCCTTTTGTTTTCCTTGAATATGAAAGTAACACAGTATTCTGCTTTTACAGGACATATACTGTTTGGATGCTGATGGTGCTCTTTTCGATGCTGCATTACTCTCAGCTGTTGCTGCCTTTTCTCATTGTAAGAGTTTCACTCTTTTCCATCAAATATTACAATACCAACTGACCAATGACACTAAATATAACAATACTTGCCTAAAACAACCAACCCCTTCCAAAAAAAGAAATGAAAATAGAAAGGAAAAGAAAATTTGCATTGGAGAAAAGCCTTTATTCTTTTCAAGAAAAAAATTATGCATCACCTGAGGGATTCCGCCAAGATAAATTAGAATAAAAGTGGCATATCAGCCTTTATTTATGGTTGTGGGCTGACAGAAGACTCTTGGAATAGAAGGCTCCTTTCTGCATGTTCTTTTAAAGAATTTTGTGACAAACTACTAAAACTACATCCACTTGATGAAATTAGCATAGTCATGAACCCCCAAAATCTTTCTTGATTTTGTTTCTGGGAATATTTGGTTTATCATGCATTGTTCTTAGAGTGTGTTTGAGGATCTTGTGTTTTTTGCACAAACTACTTTCTATAGTTATGGCCTATGTTGCTCCGACTCTTCATTTTTCTTGAAGTATCCGTGTTCGACACCCGTGTCCGATGCATTTTCGGACATGGGTATGGGGGTATGATCCTCCAAGGACCCTCCAAATATATGGAAATCTTTGAAAAAATTAAACATACCCGTGTCCGACACATACCGGTGTCCGACTCACACCCGAGTCCGAGTAACATAGGTTATGGCATAGGAAAGGCTGTTCACAATCTATAAGATCAAATGAATTGGAAATGAGTTTCATTTACCAGCGGAAAATTATCAAGTTGGTTTCCTTAGGGAATATTTTGCAGATGTGTAAATTGGACCATATTCTGTCACAAGGCTTGTCACCTAAGAAACTCTTTCCTGTGATCATTTGCATTATGGACGTGTTTTACTTAATGATTAATTCATTGATTAAAATTTTGTTTCTACTGTTTTTTCCCTATGCGTTTCTGTATAGACAAACAGGGAGGTTTGAAAAAAGTTTCTATTGAATTAGTTTCACTCTATGATCTTTGCATTTCTAAGCCACATTTAAGATTGAAACTTGGTGAATTCATAACCATCTGCAGAACCCGGGAAAAAAGAAATTGCTTGCTGACAATTTGTGTCCCATACCAATAGGTGCATCAGCAGGTGACAGTGTAAACCCTGCTGCAAAACATGGGCAATTAACACTTAATGATTTAAAATATGAAGCAAGGTCAACTATCTGTCAGGCCTGCAATTGTTAATCCATTTACCTAAAATGCCATGGTTGGATCAGAAGTCTTAAAATTTCACAGTTAATTAGTTATATCAATCTTGCCATTCTTGCTATCCCATGCAAAGCCTGTCTATATTATCAGGTCTTGATATTCCTTTGCAGCTACACTGTTGGCGAATAGATTTGTTTTGGAGTGTCTAATACTTTGGTTCCCCCCCCCCCTAATTTCTGTAATTACTTATTATTCTATTGCAATGCATATTTTGTTTTTGTGTTGGACTGTGATATACTCTTGATTCAACTCTGGCCCTTGTAAAACTTACATTCTGTAACTATATTCTAATTGCTTTATTTTAATAAAAAATTTCTTTCAGTGGAAATCCCAGAAGTATCTCTCAATGATGATGGAAAAATAGTTCTTTTGTCTGAGGAACAAGAAGGAATGTCAGACAGGGAGCCAGTCAATAAGGAGAAGAAAAAAGTTACTCTGAGCAGCATTCCATTTTCATTGACATGTATACTTCACAAGAATTACATTCTGGCTGATCCTACTGCAGAGGAAGAATCTATTATGGAAACTCTTGTAACTGTAGTTTTAGATTCATCTAGTCAACTTGTGTCGCTTTATAAACCAGGTGGAGCAGTTCTTGCATATACATCAGCTATCCAGGTCAGTTCAATTTTAAGTCTTGGTGGCACTAAAATGTTTAATTAAATTGAAAGTATTTGGTGATGCTTTTGCAGCACAACACATTTGAGTTTTTGGTCTTATCATGGGATATTTTTCACCGTAATGTTAGAAGCCGTCTTGGACTCTCAATATTACACCTGAAGTCAATTTCCTTATATGAAGGAAAATAGTGTATAGGAATGTGGGTTGTCATTTGCACAGTTGAAACTTGAAAGAATGCTTTTGATGTATTTCATGCCCCAGAGAGCAAGCAATTCACATAGTAACAATAAAAAAAAATTCAATTTTTTTTTGTTGATCTGAAGCATTTTCTGTATAATGTGTCTGCCATACAGACATGTGTAGAAATTGCGAAAAGATTCTAAAATGAATTAATGGGCTAAAAGCTGATATGGAAATTGCTTCTGTGGTAGCAGGATAGCATTGCATTAACACGACAAAGAGTGAAGGAACTTCAGAAGATCCTAGAGGAAGCCATTTCTGGTATGGAGGTTGACTAATAATCTTGCTGTTACTCATTTGAGGGGTTTGTCAGTCAATTTGTTCTGTTAATGGTAGTAATTCTCTTTTTAAATTATTATTATTATTAGTGTTCATTCTATTTATGTTTGTTTAGTGACATTACTAGTTCAGGTACAGATTTTTGGAGAGTGTAATGAATCAATTCTGATACATAAGTGGGAAATTTTGTTTTTTGCCTGTTGATATCAGTTGATTGATTTATGTTACTCCGATTCTTTATTTTTCTTGAAGTACTCGTTTCCGACACCCGTGTTTGACGCATAATCGGGTATGGATATAGGGATATGACCCTCCAAGGATCTTTCAAATACATGGAAAAACTTAAAAAAAATTGAACATATCCGTCTAAGACACATATCCGTATCCGATATTCACATCCAAGTCTGAGTAACATAGGATTGATATTCTTTCCGAGATGGATATAACACTGACTCTGGACCCTATTTGGTTCTGGACTTACAAGCCTGCTCTTGTGATAATTGCTTGCTAGGAATGCAGACCAGATTTGCAATTTCACAGAGCCGTTTCTTACTAGATTTCATGAGAGCCAATTTCATTGGCCTTAGATTTCACTGGATTCTCTATAGAACTTTTGCCCCAGCTGTGTTCCAGCCAGGTCGGGTGATGAGTTAGCTCTCTCCCAAGTCACACACCTTCATAGAAATTAATTTAATGGAGAAGAGAACCTAAATTCCTTCCAGCTTGCTACTGCAACCCCCCCATGTGCCCAAAAAATCTCTTTTTCTTATTTGGTTTTGTAGTTTTGGTAATGGGATTGTCAACTATTAATGGGATTCAGATTGATGTTTGAGGATAAACTTATTTTTGTTGTTGAATTATGTTCACTCAGAAGAAAATGTGGGTAAGTTCTTGTTTATGACTAAATATTAGAAAAAGTAATATTGGCAAGTCTCTGTAGCTGAAGTTTGACAATAAAAACAAGGTAAAACGTGACTAACTTGGAAGACTGTTTTTTTTTTTTTTTATAAATAAAAGATCTTAACTTATTAATAAAAAAAAAAGAGTGTAGATGATGTGATTTAAATTTTTTATTTATTAAAATGTTATTTTTAAAAAAAATGATGGCATGAATTATTTGGACTAAATTTTGAATTCGTGTGTACGTCCCTTGTGGTGCTCTAAGCTTCTGGGCTATAGCCGGCTCGGCTAGGTGTTAACCCTTCTTGTCTCAGCTGTGGGGGCTAATTTGCGTTTCAGGTTTATGCCTTTATGTTCTTTGATTTTTTAAAAGATTCAAGGCTAAAAGCCTAAAACTTGTTCATGTTGTGATAGCAAGTGAAAATAAAAAAAAAAAAATAAAAAAGAGGTTACAAGTGGTAGCAGTTTGTATGTGTTGCACTTGCACTTGCACGGCAACAACATACTTTTGTCATTCCTAGACCCTATTTGATATTATAATTGTCGGATTTGATTACAATCATAATGCTAAACAATATAAAAATTACAATAAAAATTTCCTATTGCTATAAATTTTCAATTGCAATAAATTTATTCTTTTTTTAATGAAATTAATTATAATCAAATATTATATTCATATAAAAATTATTAAATTAATTAATTAGTTAATGAACCAAAAAATTAATATAAATTTAATATAAAATTAGATCAAAATTTCAGGATTTTTTTTTTTTTTACTAAATTAAATCCTCGTTATCATAAATTTGTTCCTAATCACAAAAGTAAATGTGATAACAATAATAATTTTAAGGATTTTGCTAACAAGTGTCTTTAGAACACTTTTTAAGGTTAATTAATATACTATTTATAGTAAAAGTATTGTATTAAATACAAAAATTGATAAATTATTCATCATTTTTAATGTATTTAATGAAGATGATAACCTTAAAAGTGTCCTAAGAACACTCATAAACAAAATCCTAATTTTAAATTGAAACTAAATCCTTCCTTTCACGATTTCCCATGATCTCCTAAGCAAAAAAAAAAAAAAAGACTAAAAATTGTTTGGATTGTTAATAAAAGGTTAAAATTAAAAATAAAAAAAAATCATTAAAATTTATTATTTTATTTAAATAAACTTTTATATTTTATTACATTTAAATACATTTTTAATTTTTAATTTAGATATTAACTTTTAATTTGTATTTAAGTAAATCTTAATATTTAATTTGTATCCAAATAATTTTTAACATAAATAATGTTTCGTTTGAAATAAACACATATTTGATTAAAGAATAAAGATTTATTTAAATATAATTTTTTTTTTAATATTTTAGCTTTAAAAAGATATAAAATTTCTGCCGGTTATCTATTGAAAAGGCATCAAATTGCTACCGTGCATATTAGGCATTGAAGGGCTTGCTTTCCTTTTTAGTTTAAACAAAGGGCATTGATCGGGACCAAAATTATTCCAACTAAGGGTAAAATTATTGAAAGAACATCCTCTTTAAAGTTTAAACTGTAAGCTTTTTTGCTACTTAAGTTTTAGGGTTTTGTTAAAGAATGTTATATTTTTAAAAATTAATTAATATATTATTTATGATAAAAATATTATATTAAATATAACTTATTCATCATTTTTAATATATTAAATAAAAATATTATATATATATATATATATTATAATTTTAAAAATTACTCTTAAAACATTTGTTGCATTGAAGTGAAGGCTGCAGTGGAGAAAGAAAGGGAGAGGCTTGATGCTGTTTTGGTCTTCCCTTCAATGCCTAAAGTAATGAGGCTAAACAAGTTAGGTTCTTTTAGTATGTCACCATGGATTTAAATTGCGGTTGGAGATGCGTTTTCAGTCACATCGCGTTTATCACGGTTGCAGACGTAATGAATGTTATCGCGATCAATTGTGGTAAATATCAGTCGTGAATATTGGCGGCGGAGGTGACCAAAACCGTTAAATACCGACCGTAATGTCGTGTTGCTGTCGCTATTTAAATCCCTGCATGTCACAGCTTGGTTCAATCAAAGAGTCCATTTTTTCAGCTATTCAAGAGAAAGAAGCAAGGAGCAGGTTTTTGCTGATAGTATGTATTGTTAAAGCTTGTAAGGAGTAAGGGCATTGCCTAAGGTTTTGAAATACTTGCCTAGTGATAAAGCACAAGATGCTAGGCTTTACATATCGAGTCTCCAGTTTTGGCTTGGGGGTTCACCTGATAATCTTCAACTATGTTATTCGGATTCGGATGTGAGTGTTGGATATGGGTATGTATCCGACACAGGTATATTTGATTTATTTAAGTTTTTCCATGTATTTAGAGGGTCTTTGGGGATTATATTTCAGTACCCATGTCTGAGTCGGACACAGATACTTCAAGAAAAATGAAGAGTTTGAGTAACATAGATCTTCAGAATTTCTTGAAAATGATATCTGGCTCTTATGTGCCTGCACTCAAACAGTGGGATTTGGCATCCGCTAGCTCCTTGTATGTATGTATGTATGATGATGTGAAGGAGTATTTGAAATTTTGAATTGGTATGGTACCAGGAGGGATGTTAATGAGAAGCTTAAGGGTCCTAATGCACCGGTAATTGGGTTGGTTTTGCAAAGGAGTCATATTGTTAGTGGTAGATGAGAGCCACCATGTAGCTGTGACTATGGGAGTTAGAGGCTAGAGGGGCGAAAGGGATACCATTTTTTGCTGGCGGGCTTGATTTGTCTGGACCAGTTGAGAGGTTCTTGATCGATCCAGTTACCTAGAAGCCAATGGTGAATTCAGTGGTGTCATTAACAGGCTTTGCTCTCGTTGGGGGACCTGCTAGGCAGGACCATCCAAGGGCTGTTGAGGTACTGATGAAGCTGGATGTTCCTTACATTGTCGCACTGCCTTTGGTTTTTCAAACAATCGGAGGAGTGGCTAAACAGCACTTTGGGGGTACATCCTATTCAAGTAGCTCTGCAAGTGGCCCTTCCAGAGCTGGATGGAGGCATGGAGGCTATCGTTTTTGCCGGACGTGACCCTAGAACAGGCAAGTGAAGTTACCCTCTTTAGTATGACTCATATTTAATGATTTATTTTGCCTTTTTTGTTGTCAGAACTTGTTTGATTTAGGTGCTTAACTTTTGGTTTGTCCGATACAATACATTTAGATGGAGATAAAAAGAGGACTTTTTCCTCCTTTTGGAATTAAGACAAAGTGCCTAAAATTTGGTATTTAAGCAATGTCTTTTATCTTTTAGACAAGTGCCTAAACTTTTCACACTTAAATGGATTTTTTTGTCACATTTACCTAAAAGGGACCTTCAGTAAACTATATGTATGCATATCTAACCTTTAATTAATCATGAGTACCATGTCATACTCATCAATCACTTGTTTAAATTATGTGTTTGTTGATAATTATTTGAAACTAAAATATCCTGTTGTCTTTTTTCACATTTTATGACCCACTACTTAATATATCTTGAGAATATGCTGCTGTTGATTTCTTTGATGTGCTTTCTAGAACCTTTTGTTGCTACTGGTTTCCTTATATTTCTGTTGAGCACATATGCGCTCTTTCACTGAGATTATGATAAGTGTATGATCTGTGCAGACTGAGAAGAAGTTGGCATCACTGTGTTCAGCTTCCCTCCCGACAAAGGGAATGTTGGCACAGCTGCCTAACTTAATGTTTTTGCCTCCATCTATTCCGAAAGATGGTTACAATGTTGAAGGCTTTCCAGAGACTTGTGAAGCTTTAATTGAAGATGTAATTCATGACAAGGAGGCACAATTTAGCAGCCCCAATCTGAATGTTGCTTACAAAATGAGTGTCCGTGAAGACCAAAACCTTACTCCCTATGCTACTGCTTTGGAAGAAAACTGGGGTAAACCTCCTGGAAATTTGACTTCTGATGGAGAGAATCTTTTGGCATATGGAAAGCAGTATGGAAATGTCTTCATTGGAGTCCAACCTACTTTTGGTTACGAAGGTGATCCTATGCGGCTGCTTTTCTCCAGATCATGGGATTTGCAGCATACTACTCTTTTGTTGAGAAGATTTTCAAAGCTGATGCTGTTCTTCATTTTGGTACTCATGGATCACTTGAATTTATGCCTGGAAAACAGGTGGGAATGAGTGATGTTTGTTACCCAGATAGTCTTATTGGGAATATTCCCACTGTTTACTACTATGCTGCTAATAACTCTTCTGAAGCTACTATAGCCTTATGCTAATACTATTAGCTATCTGACTCCTCCAGCTGAAAATGCCGGGCTCTACAAAGGGCTCAAGCAATTAAGTGAACTTATCTGTTCATACCAGTCCCTTAAAGACTCAGGTCGTGGGCAACAAATAGTTAATTCAATTATCAGCACAGCTAGACAATGCAATCTTGACAAGGATGTAAAACTTCCTGAAGAGGGAGAAGACATTTCAGCAAAAGAAAGGGATCTTGTTGTTGGAAAAGTATATTCCAAGATCATGGAGATTTGAGTCCCGACTTCTGCCATGTGGGCTTCATGTTATTGGTGAGCCTCTATCTGCCATGGAAGCAGTTGCAACATTGGTCAACATTGCTGCACTGGACCGTCCTGAAGATGGAATATTGAAGAAACATAGAGGATGTGTACAGAGGAAGTGACAAAGGAATTTTGAAGGATGTAGAGCTTCTGCGGCAAATTACTGAGGCCTCACGTGGGGCAATTTCCACCTTTGTGGAGCAAACAACCAACGAGAAGGGTCAAGTTGTTGATGTGGCTAATAAGTTGAGCTCTATCCTCGGGTTTGGTATCAATGAACCGTGGATTCAGTACTTGTCAAACACCAAATTTTACCGCGCAGATAGGGAAAAGCTTAAGAGTATTGTTTGAGTTCCTAGGGGAGTGTTTGAAGCTGGTTGTTGCTGATAATGAGTTGGGCAGTTTGAAACAAGCATTGGAGGGGAAATACGTTGAGCCTGGGCCAGGTGGTGATCTAATTAGAAACCCGAAAGTGTTGCTAACCGGAAAGAACATTCATGCATTAGATCCACAAGCTATTCCAACAACAGCTGCAATGCAGAGCGTTAAAATTGTGGTAGATAGATTAATTGAAAGACAGAAGGTTGATAATGGGGGAAAGTATCCAGAGACTATTGCACTTGTATTGTGGGGAACAGATAATATTAAAACTTATGGTGAGTCACTGGCTCAGGTCTTGTGGATGATTGGAGTAAGGCCAGTGGCTGATACATTTGGTAGAGTCAACAGGGTGGAACTAGTTAGTCTTGAAGAGCTTGGCAGGCCCATGATTGATGTTGTTGTTAATTGTTCAGGAGTTTTCAGAGATCTATTTATAAATCAGGTATTGGTCCTATCATGATCAAAGTGGATATGTCATACATTATTTCATGCATAGAGATCACATTTTTCTAACTGAGTAATTATTTTTCTATTCATTTTGTGGTCTTATTTTTGGTTGACAGATGAACCTCCTTGATCGAGCTGTGAAGATGGTAGCTGAATTAGATGAACCAGTGGAGCAGAACTATGTAAGGAAGCATGCATTAAAGCAAGCCAAAGCCTTGGGGATTGAGGTTAGAGAAGCTGCAACAAGGGTCTTCTCTAACGCCTCAGGATCCTACTCCTCCAATGTAAATCTTGCTGTTGAGAACTCCTCATGGAATGATGAGAAACAGCTCCAAGATTATGTACTTGAGCAGGAAATCATTTGCTTTTGACTGTGATGCCCCCTGGTGCAGGCATGACAGAGAAAAGGAATGTCTTTGAGATGGCTCTAAGCACAGCAGATGCCACATTCCAAAATCTCGATTCATCCGAAATTTCACTCACAGATGTGAGTCACTACGATTCTGATCCAACAAATCTAGTACAGAACCTACGGAAGGACGGAAAGAAGCCCAGTGCATGTTAGATATCATAGTATATATATTAAGTGTGTATATATACGAAATACGTATTCTAATACGTAGGTTGTCGGTGTACATTTACGTACACAAATGATATCAAAGTGAATGAGAAATTAGTCTCATTATTTACCCACTTGAAGAGGAAGGAAAATTGGTTGAAGGTATGTGTGGTAGTCAATCCCACATAGGACTAAGAATGACTTTAGCTTATAGTTTATATAAGCTAGAGTGTCATGATGGGTTGGGCCCCAAGGGGCACCCAAGTTTTTGTGGAGGGTGAGGACCTACACAACTTGGGCTAGACCACACGCGCGCGCCGCCGGGCTGGGTTGGGTCGGGTCGGGTTTGGGTCAGTAAATAATTTTTTACTGCCCAACCGGATTATTTTTTCCAAACCGAACCAGCTCAACACCAAACAGCCGAACCAACTTAAATCCAACCAGCTTTATGTCCGAATAATTCTTCTTCTAGAATGTGTCTGTTCGGTTCCTTGCCTTTTTCTGAAGTGTCTTGCCTTTTGAATTGAACCGGTTCATTGGTTCAGACTTGTCTTTTGACCGAACTGGTTCATGTCCAACAATTGTGTCTGACCGAACAGACTTCTATGTATCTATAAATAGGACTGCTTGTATCTGTTTTAAATCACTCATTCACCGAAAATATTCTTGCTTTCTGAGAGAGAGACTTCAACATTCTTCAGTTCGCTGTGTTGCATCCGGGTGTGCTCTCATTTGCAACGTATATCGAGGAAACCTGGGAGACGATTTGCATCGATACTGTAAGCACCTTAGACAGGCAAAAAACGTCTTAAGGTTAAAAGGTCCAACCTTGACTCGATATTGATTTTTTCAAATCAATTACTGTAAGTGTCCTTTTTCGTTTTTACATATTTGTTGTAATCTGCTTCTATATATATAGATCAAGTTCTTCTTTTATTTTCTATTTATATTTTCACAGTATATAGCATTGCATTATATATTTCGGATCAACATTCTTAAGACGTTTTTTTTTTTCTTTTCTTCTGTTATATACTGTGTTTGAATATTTATATTCGGATATATTGTTACAGTGTTTGAATTTGTCTATATATTACTTACTGACTTCATTGTTTAAGTTTTATAATATTTACTCATTTCGTTACTGCATGTACTAATTCGGTTTAGATATTGGATGTGAGTTTTTGCATATATTTGTTTAGTACTGTTTGTAACATTGTGATGATTCGGTAATTGTGCATCTTTGGTTTTATCATATTTGTTAAGCCTATTTTATATTCTGTTTGTTGAATATATATTATGATTGGTGCTTTTATTGTTATTGATTGTTATAATATATTTATATCAATTGTTTTGATCTGTTTTATTTCATACTGTTTGCTTTTATAATATATATATATAGATTATATTCATATATATTATTTGCCATTGTTCACGTGATTAGTTTCGGTTTTTTCCTTTCTTTTCACTGTTTCTTTATATATATATATTATATTAGTTTGCTTTTGTTCTTACATCTGCTACTGTTTCTTTTTTAAACAAAGAACAATTGGTGGCGTCATTACTTTTTTGATATTTTCATTCATTGCTTTTGTTGTTAACCTTCATGTTTTATATATGTTTATATATATTTATATTTATATTCATATATATATTACAAACTGTTTTGCATGAATTTAACAGTTATGCTCGCCAACTGTTGGAATCGTTTATAGACCGACTTATGCATTTTGTTTGTTTTGTTGTGATTGACCGAAACTTCTTTTATATGCATCTACTGGCACCATTATATTGTTTAATGTTATAATATTTATTTATATTATAACATAGTTATATATGTGCAATATATATTTAGATTCATCTTTGAAATTTATATATTGTTTAGTAATATATTGATTACTGTGTGTTGAACTTATATCTATTTTATATATATATATATATTTATATAATATTCATTTTGTTTGTTGTTTTTATATATATATATATTGTTTGAATATATATATAGTATATTCTTTTTTGTTTATTATATATATTACTTTTTAGTATATTTGTATATTTTTTGTATACAAGTTGATCCTATTATTCTTGAATAATAGATGGCCGAAACATCTACCGGTATTGCTAGAGCGCCCGTAGCGCCACAACCTCTACATGTAACACATGGTGAGAAACCCGAGAAGTTCAATGGTCAGGACTTCAAACGATGGCAGCAAAAGATGCTGTTCTATTTGACCACCCTCAATCTAGCCAAGTTCTTACGGGAGGAGGCCCCGACTTTGAATGAGGGAGAGACCGATACTACAGTGGTAGCCTCGGTAAATGCATGGAAGCATTCTGACTTCCTATGCAAGAACTACATTCTCAATGGTTTGGACAACATGTTATACAACGTGTATAGTCCAATAAAGACAGCGAAAGAGCTGTGGGAGTCCTTGGAAAGGAAATATAGAACCGAGGATGCCGGCACAAAGAAATTTGTGGTTGGCCGGTTTCTAGATTTTAAAATGGTAGACTCGAAAACCATTATCAGTCAAGTTCAAGAGTTTCAATTGATTCTCCATGAGATCTTTGCCGAGGGAATGACTCTTAGTGAATCATTCGAAACGGCAACTTTGATAGAGAAACTCCCTCCTTCGTGGAAGGATTTCAAGACCTATCTAAAGCACAAACGTAAGGAGATGTCTTTAGAGGACTTGATTGTTCGATTGAGAATCGAGGAGGATAATCGTAGTTCAGAGAAGAGGGTCATGGTCCAGACCATGGAAGCCAAAGCGAATGTTGTTGAACGTTCGAAAAAGACCAACAAGAGGAAATTCGTTGGTTCAAGTTCTTCCCAAGCAAAGAAGGGAACGGATTTTAGAAAGTTCACGGGAAATTGTTTCAACTGCAACAAGCCCGGACACCGTGCAAAGGACTGCCGACAGAACAAGAGGAAGAAAGCTCAAGCCAACCTAGTTGATGATTTTGAGCTTGCTGCTGTTGTTTCACAAGTGAACTTGGTGGAAAACCCTAAGACATGGTGGGTTGATACCGGGGCCACTTGTCACGTATGTTCTGAAAGGAAGAGTTTCTCCGAATATAAAGAAGCTGCTAATGATGAGCAACTATATATGGGAAACTCTACGGCTTGCAAGGTTCGAGGCCATGGAAAGGTGGTACTCAAGATGACCTCCGGGAAGCAACTCACATTGAACAATGTTGTTCATGCTCCCGAAATCCGAAAGAATTTGGTTTCCGGCTCTTTATTGAGCAAGAATGGGTTTAGGCTCGTATTCGAGTCTGATAAATTTGTACTCACCAAGAGTGGGATATTTGTGGGAATGGGATATCTTTGTGATGGGCTTTTTAAGCTCAATGTTATGACAATTGTACCCAAGAATAAGATTATTAATAATAATATTTCTTCTGTTTACTTGGTTGAGTCCCCTACTTTATGGCATGGTAGATTAGGTCATGTAAATTACAAGACCTTGCAGAAAATCAGCAATTTGGATTTGCTTCCGAAATTTGTCATTGACAAGAATCACAAATGTGAAATTTGTGTAGAATCCAAATTAGCTAAGGCTCCTTTCTATTCAATAGAAAGAAGTAGTGAACCTCTAGAGTTAATTCACACTGATATTTGTGATTTAAAATTTGTGCAAACTAGAGGTGGTAAAAAGTATTTTATTACTTTTATAGATGATAGCACACGATATTGTTACGTCTATTTGCTAAAAAGCAAAGACGAGGCCTTGGAAGCATTTAAGCTCTTTAAGAATGAGGTTGAAAATCAACTAAGCAAGAAAATAAAGAAAATAAGGAGTGATAGAGGTGGTGAATATGATTCATTTTTTAATGAATTCTGTTCGGAAAATGGAATCATCCATCAAACCACTGCTCCTTATTCACCTCAACAAAATGGTATTGCAGAACGCAAGAACCGAACGTTGAAAGAAATGATGAACGCTTTGTTGATAAGTTCAGGGTTACCTCAGAACTTGTGGGGGGAAGCTATCTTATCAGCTAATTATATTTTAAATAAAATACCCCATAAGAAATTAGACAAGACACCGTATGAATTGTGGAAGGGTCTAAGACCAAACTACAATTACATGAAAGTGTGGGGGTGTCTTGCGAAGGTAGCCGTTCCTCCACCTAAAAAGGTCAAGATAGGACCTAAAACTATTGATTACGTATTCATTGGATATGCAAACAATAGTGCTGCTTATCGTTTTCTTGTATTTAAGTCGGACATTCCCGATATTCATATCAATACGATAATGGAATCAAGGAATGCTTCGTTCTTTGAAGATGTTCTTCCTTATAAGGAAAAACAAGAAAACAAGACTGCAAAGAGAACTCATGAGTCCTCGAGCAGTAATCCACATATGGATGAAGAGGAACAAGAGGAACCTAGAAGGAGCAAACGGGCTAAAGTACCGACTACTTATGGTTCAGATTTTCTAACATATTTGTTAGAAAATGAACCTCAAACTTTTAGCGAGGCTATGTCATCTCCAGAAACACAATTCTGGAAAGAGGCCGTTAACAATGAAATAGAATCCATCATGCAAAATCATACATGGGAACTGGTGGATCTTCCTCAAGGGCATAAGCCTTTAGGATCCAAATGGATATTTAAGAGGAAGATGAAAGCAGATGGAACGATTGATAAATATAAAGCCCGGCTTGTAATAAAAGGATACAGGCAAAAGGAATGGCTCGATTATTTTGATACGTATTCACCAGTTACGAGAATAACATCTATTCGAATGTTAATAGCTATAGCAGCTCTTAACAATCTCGTTATACACCAAATGGATGTTAAGACAGCTTTCCTAAATGGAGATTTAGACGAAGAAATCTATATGGAACAACCCGAAGGGTTCAAAGTTCCGGGACAGGAAAGGAAGGTCTGTAGACTTGTTAAATCATTATATGGTTTAAAACAAGCTCCTAAACAATGGCATCAAAAATTTGACAATACAATGTTGTCAAATGGTTTTCGTATTAATGAATGTGATAAGTGTGTTTACGTAAAAGATACGAATAAGGGATATGTCATTGTTTGTCTATACGTAGACGATATGTTGATCTTAGGCAGTAACAATGAGATCATAAAAGCTACCAAAACTTGGTTGACCAGTAAGTTTGATATGAAAGATATGGGTGTAGCTGATGTGGTTTTAGGAATTAAAATTTCTAAAACACAAGATGGCCTGGTAATATCTCAAGATCATTATGTAAATAATATTCTTGAGAAATTCAGTAAAAATGATACCAATATAGCCAAAACACCCGTAGATGTTCATTTACATCTAAA
The DNA here is from genome assembly GCA_030761205.1 of Fremontodendron californicum. Taxonomy (NCBI): domain Eukaryota; kingdom Viridiplantae; phylum Streptophyta; class Magnoliopsida; order Malvales; family Malvaceae; genus Fremontodendron; species Fremontodendron californicum. Next base: position 31,340,862 of record JAULJL010000005.1, read on the forward strand.
GAAAAATACTGGTGACGCAATATCTCAAATAGAATATTCGCGAATAATTGGTAGTCTAATGTATCTTATGAACTGCACAAGACCAGATATAGCTTACTCAGTTAGCAAACTGAGTAGATTTACTAGTAATCCTGGAGAGGATCACTGGAAGGCCATTGTGAGGGTACTTAGATATTTGAGATACACCTCAAGTTATGGACTGCACTATACAAGATATCCAGCTGTACTTGAAGGGTACACTGATGCAAACTGGATATCCGATACTAAAGATTCTAAATCTACTAGCGGATTTATCTTTACTATTGGAGGAGCTGCAGTGTCATGGAAATCTTCTAAACAAACATGTATTGCCAGATCCACTATGGAATCTGAGTTTATAGCTTTAGATAAAGCTGGAGAAGAAGCAGAATGGCTTCGGAACTTTTTAGAAGATATTCCATGTTGGCCGAAACCTGTGCCAGCAATAAGTATACATTGCGATAGCCAATCTGCAATTGGTAGGGCACAGAGTAGTTTATATAACGGTAAATCTCGACACATTTGTCGAAGACACAATACCGTTAGACAGTTGCTCTCAAATGGAATTATCTCTATTGATTATGTAAAATCAAAGGATAATATTGCGGATCCGCTTACTAAAGGTTTAACGAGAGAGCAAGTAAATACATCATCGAGGGGAATGGGTCTTAAGCCTATAAATTAAAGTTACATAGTGGAAACCCAACCTAGCTGACTGGAGATCCCAAGATCTAGGTTCAAAAGGGACAACTAAATTATGTAACTGTATGTAAGCACTAAAAGAGTTAAACACTCTTATCCATTCCTATGATGATTTAGTGCTGCCTGCAAGGTAGGATAAGCTATGCTTTTAATGATTATTATAGCTTGATAAATGATCAAGTGGGGTATTGCAGGATACTCTTAATGAGCAATCACCTATTATGAGTAAGAAACGTGGCCACTTCTATGAGAATTGATCAGGCTAAATTCTCTAGAGTACTCATAAGAAACCAGGAAGTGTCCGATGCCAAAATGGACACAACCGTGAGAACCGAAGATGTTCGAAGGGGAATTGTGTGATAACTATTGTCTTGGTTTACACTAAAGGCTGAATAGTTCAAGACATCATGTTCACTAGTTAGCCGAGTAAATCCGATAGTTATTCACTATGGAGGGTTCAAAGCCAAAAGCTACCTATCTTGATGCAATTACTCTTCAAAGAAAGTCTCTCTCGTACTCCGAGTCAGTTTGTCGTTTTATTCAGACAATTTCCATTCATGTGGGGGATTGTTAGATATCATAGTATATATATTAAGTGTGTATATATACGAAATACGTATTCTAATACGTAGGTTGTCGGTGTACATTTACGTACACAAATGATATCAAAGTGAATGAGAAATTAGTCTCATTATTTACCCACTTGAAGAGGAAGGAAAATTGGTTGAAGGTATGTGTGGTAGTCAATCCCACATAGGACTAAGAATGACTTTAGCTTATAGTTTATATAAGCTAGAGTGTCATGATGGGTTGGGCCCCAAGGGGCACCCAAGTTTTTGTGGAGGGTGAGGACCTACACAACTTGGGCTAGACCACACGCGCGCGCCGCCGGGCTGGGTTGGGTTGGGTCGGGTTTGGGTCAGTAAATAATTTTTTACTGCCCAACCGGATTATTTTTTCCAAACCGAACCAGCTCAACACCAAGCAGCCGAACCAGCTTAAATCCAACCAGCTTTATGTCCGAATAATTCTTCTTCTAGAATGTGTCTGTTCGGTTCCTTGCCTTTTTCTGAAGTGTCTTGCCTTTTGAATTGAACCGGTTCATTGGTTCAGACTTGTCTTTTGACCGAACTGGTTCATGTCCAACAATTGTGTCTGACCGAACAGACTTCTATGTATCTATAAATAGGACTGCTTGTATCTGTTTTAAATCACTCATTCACCGAAAATATTCTTGCTTTCTGAGAGAGAGACTTCAACATTCTTCAGTTCGCTGTGTTGCATCCGGGTGTGCTCTCATTTGCAACGTATATCGAGGAAACCTGGGAGACGATTTGCATCGATACTGTAAGCACCTTAGACAGGCAAAAAACGTCTTAAGGTTAAAAGGTCCAACCTTGACTCGATATTGATTTTTTCAAATCAATTACTGTAAGTGTCCTTCTTCGTTTTTACATATTTGTTGTAATCTGCTTCTATATATATAGATCAAGTTCTTCTTTTATTTTCTATTTATATTTTCACAGTATATAGCATTGCATTATATATTTCGGATCAACAGTGCATACATTGCATACACTACCACGGCGAATGCATTGGTGTGCACTATGACCTATGTTACTCGCACTCGGGTGTGACTGTTGGATACAGTTATGTGTCCGACACGGGTATGTTAAATTTTTTTAAAGTTTTTTATGTATTTGGAGGGTTATATCTCCATACCCATATCCGAATATGTGTTGGACATGAGTACTTTAAGAAAAATAAAAAGTATGAGCAATATAGACTATGACATTTTCCTCTGAATGTTAGACAACATATAGGATTGTATCTGAGACTTGCCACTTTTAAAGCTGATTTTACAACTCTAAATTATCATCAATACATGTCTCACTAATCCTACTTTGCTCTAATTTGCAGGTTCGTACTCTGGCTGAAACTGTGCAAATAGATGCACGAACCAAGTTGTTGAACCCCAAGTGGTACGAAGGAATGATGTCCAGTGGCTATGAAGGAGTCCGTGAAATTGAGAAGCGCCTTACGAATACTGTAGGGTGGACTGTGGAGTGCAACTTCTGGACAAGTCGATAACTGGGTGTACGAAGAAGCTAATTCAACTTTCATTCAAGACGAGAATATGTTGAATAAGCTGATGAGCACCAATCCAAACTCATTCAGGAAGTTGGTGGCCAATGGACGTGGTTAAGCAAGTAGGTTCTAAAATTGCAAATATTTGTTCACACTGAAGATTTACTTGACCCCTTACCCTCTTGAATGAACTGAAACAACTGTCAGGAACTTTTGGAATTTGTCAATTTGTACATATAAAAATTCAACTTGTCTTTAGACATTGCTTTCCTTTTCCATTCATGTTTTATTTCTCTCTCATTTTATCAAAACTAGAGAAACTTACCAAAAATCTTATTAAAGAATTTACATAGAATGCTAGTATGAAGATTTACTCAAATCTTTTTATCCTTCTCTTAGTAATATAGGATAACTTATCAACTAACTTTATACTCCTGCTATTAGAAGACCAGAAGCAATAACAAAGATAGCAATAGCATGCAACAAAAAGTTATTTTCTCTTATAGTACATTATAGTGCATTTCATTCAAAAGTGTTAAAAAACCTAGGTTCCAATCTCCCATTTTCTTAGAAATTATGATGCATTTATCTCAAAAGTAAGTTTAAATATCTTCCATTTTCTATAAAAAGAAAAACAAACTCATTCCTCCTTACTAGGGATGTAAGCGAGATACTTGTGTTTGTAAGCTACTCAATTTCGACTCGAAAAAATTCGAATTCGACTCGATCATTGTCGAACCAAACCGAATTCGAGTATTCTAATATTCGGCTCAAGTAACTCGCGAGACTAATCGAGCTTTTTTTATTTTTAATATATCTTTTTATTCTTATTAATTTGTATTTAGAAAAACCTTACATCTAGAGGTGGCAAAATGAACCCGAACCCGAAAACCCGTCCAGGAAAACCCGAACCCGAATGGGCCCGAACCCGAATGGACCCGAACCCGAGACCGGCCCGAACCCGAACCCGAATTTAATACTAAAAATAAAAATAAACAAATTGCAATTAATTTTTTTTTTTTTTTACAAAGCAATAACTTTAATTATTAATTTTATTCTAATTTTTTTTTTAATAATTTAATTAAAATTTAATATATTATATATATATATATGATGATGAAATAATAATTTTATCAAAAAGTAAATTATATTTTGTACTTATAAGTTATAACTTTAACGTCTCATATCATGATAAATTTACAATCTAAATATTTTAAATTCTTGAAAATTTTAGAGATGTGAAAAAAAAAATTGACAATAATTCAATTATTCTTTAAGGGTAAAAAAATTTGACAATAATTCAATTATTTTGACCTTTTGGGTTATACTTATACGGTTAGGTTAGGGTGGATTTAATTGGATTATTGCTTTCATGAGATTTTATTTTAGCGGGTGGGTTTAATGGGGTTTTGGGTTTTATGGCCTTTTGGTTTTGGGTATATTTATTATATATTAATAAATAATCATATTAATTATATATTTATTACGTATAATTTAAATATAAATTTTATTTTTTTAGTACTACTTTATAATTTATACTTTATACTGATGAAAAAAAATATAAGTACTCGATAGATAGATATATATATATCTTGACTATAAGCATAAATTTTTTGCATTTTATAAGTATATAAACGAATAGATGGATTCATGTTTTCAGAGGCAAGGAGAACCATAATTTCTGCTACAACCATTGAAGATTTACTCAAAAAGCTCCAAGCTTATGAGTATTTATCTGCTACGGTTGTTTCGCAAACGCTCGGAAAAAGAAAAAGAGATATGGACGAGCAAGGAGTGGATTGCACTTTGTCTTTGTGACATTATCTAATATTTTGTTTGTTGTGTCTCAGTTATAATAAGTGGTTAGCAACCTCTGCAGGTAATATCTCCTAAATCCTACCTTTAAAATTTGACATTGGGGACAATGTCATATTTTAGTATGGGATAAGGGACATATTTTGCTAATTTAAAAAAAAAAAAAAATTGTTGTGTTTTAAGCCATTTAGAAGTATTCATTCTGAACAAGGTCTGAGTAAGGGAGACTTGAGACATACCTTGTCAGTTTGATTTTAATCTTTTTATGTTTACTTGTTAATTTTTCTTTAGTATTTTAGGATTATCTAGGTTGCATGAGTTTGTTTTGTTTTGTTTTGAGTCTAGTTGTTCCTATTCTTATGTTATTAGTTCTTTTCTCTTACACATGATTCTTTCATTTGGGTTAATAGACTTACATTGAGGACAATGTAAGAATTAAGTGTGGGGGGAATGATTTAGGATTTCTTTTATTTTCGTCTACTATTTTTTTTTTATGAGTCTTTATTATTATTATTTTTAGTGTGTTTTAGTTCCTTTTTAATACAATGATGAGATATGAATTGCATAGGTCTAAACTGGTTACTAGTGAGAAGATTTTCATGAGAATTAAGCTTGATACTAATTTTTATGAGCCAATGTTAATATGATATGTTGATTGAGAAAGAAGCATGTTTAGACTTAAAACTGACTTGTATAATCATCATTGTGAGTTTTTGAGCCTAAAATGATTGATGCATTATACAAATCAATCTAATTTCTTTCTTGAGTGCTCTTATGATTACATGATTCTCTAGAACTTGCTTTAAACCGTTTGAGACTATATTGATACATGTGACAACATGAATATGATAGAGGCATTAGGATTATAACCAGAGCCAAACAGCCATCCCTTATTGATGTTCCAAGAGAACACACCCTTAGTGAACCAATTTGAGCCTACATTGAATAAGCTATCTCTTTGGTAACCATAACTTGTCCCTAACCTAAATATACTTATATCTTTACCTTTGTTCCAAAGATGAATTAGCATGATTTGAGACAAGTTGCAAAGACAAGGGATATTTTGAGGCCATAATTTATTTTTAAAAGTTTTTTATTTTATAGTGAATATAAATTATAATGTATTTATATTTTGAAATTCGAGTTCATCAAATCAATTATTTTAAATATCAATATGATTAATTTATAATATATCATATTTTTTAATAATAAATTATTTCAAAATTTGATTTTATATAACAAATTAATTTCTTATTCTTTTGGTGCTAACAAATATTAATTTTAAAAAATAAATATAATTAAAAATATCATATAATAGCAAAAGTATAAAAATAATAATAAATTAATAATTTGTTTTTAGATATAAATATTTAAATTACGTAAAAATGATTACATCTAATATAAAATAAAATGAAGTAAAACATACCCGAACTCAGACCGAACCCGAACCCAGACCGAACCCGAACCCGAATGGGCCCGAACCCGAATGAGCCCGAACCCGAATGGGCCCGAACCCGAATGAGCCCGAACCCGAATGAGCCCGAACCCGAATGGACCCGAACCCGAATGAGCCCGAACCCGGATGGACCCGAACCCGAATGAGCCCGAACCCGAATGAACCCGAACCCGAATAAACCCGAACCCGAATGAACCCAACCCAGACCCGCCCGAACCCGCCCAATTGCCACCTCTACTTACATCCCTACTCCTTACCAAATGAGCCCTTATTTACAGGCAGACAGATCTAAGTCTAACCAAAACAGAAAGACCCACCACTAATTAAATTCAGCTGCCATATTTAAACCTCAAGAATTTGGATTCCCGAGCTCTGCTTTTAGGAAGACCACCAATGAAAATTATTAAAAGAAAAGAAGAAAAAAAAAATAACAAGAAAATGATTGTGCCAATTCCTGAAATGAAACCACTAAAATCAGCAAACAGAATTGGCAATTAACATTTTGCTTCTCATAAATATTTATGAGCCCAAAAGAACAGGATGAACCCACATTTTCTCTTTGGAGGGAATCTCCAATCAATAAATGAATCATACAAAGGTAAATCTACAGAGAAGTTACAAAGAACACCCCCTTCCCCCCTTAAAAAATTTGAGGAAAAAAGAACAGTATTTGGTATTACAGTTAGAAAAATGGTACCTGTTTCTTTCCTCCTCTCTACTGCAGTTCTTTCGTGTATCGAAGAAATCTGGTCACCTTCAAACTAACTCCATCAGGAGAGGATCACCTTCAGCCATTATTCTGGTTAGCTTTATGAATTCCTGTTCACTTGACACCTTCCATGGATGCACTGCAGGTGCTTGTGCAGAATAATGTGTTAAAGAAGAATTCGTAGCAGGTAGATGATCCTGCTTATACACCATCGTACCAAGTACCGAATCAAAATTCTTAGGCGAATCCATTGACAAAAAGAACATGGGTATGGCAACCTTTTGATGGATTTCTAGATGGCCAACCAGATTAACAAGATCAACAAAGTCCGCTACAAAGTGCCGAGGAATGTAGAATATCTCAGAACTGCAAATTGTGAGGCTCTGGTCACTCCTCACAACTTCTTTATAGTTCACTTGGAAGTGAACTGGCATTGTGCTAACAACTTTCTTTACCATGTCCGCTTGCTTTGAATACCAATCTGAATTTCCACTGGTTGATGCAGTAGTCCAAGACATGGATACCTAATAAATCCCATCAAATGAAGAAACAGAAGAGCAGTGACTTAGTGGTTACTCATAATAAACAATTTTCATATTTTAGGAACATAATACATCAAGTTTTGTAAGATTGTACTGTTATTTATATGCATAAACATTTATAAAAATTCAAACTGTTTACTTCAAAAAAAATGGCAAAAGAAAATCTACTGTAAACAAAAAATAAGTAAACAATTTATAATGATTATAAATGGTTAAAAGAAACATATAAAAGCCAAAGTCTATGTTATTCGGACTCAGGTGTGAGTGTCGGATACGGGTACGTGTGCGACACGGGTATATTAAATTATTTTTAAGTTTTTCCATGTATTTGGAGGATCCTTGGAGGGTCATATCTTCATACTCATGTCCGAATATGCACCAGACACGGGTATTTCAAGAAAATGAAGAGTCAGAGCAACATAGGCCAAAGTCCCATACGTGGACAAAAATCATTAATGAATAATGACTACTAGTTTTAAATATTTAATATAACATGTCTTGTCTGCCTGTAGTAGATTCCAGTAATTAAGAGAAAAGGCAGAGCTTAGGTACCTTATCTGCTATCCATAGCTTAGTTTTGTCTGCCTGTAGTAGATTCCAGTAATTAAGAATGGTATCATCTTCAAGGAATAAAAAGCCATCCGCACTAGAAAATCGATCAAATATCTTGGGCAGATGCCTATAAAATAAATTAAGAGATAATAAGTAAATATGAAAGATGCCCGGTATAAGTAATTCTCGTTTAACATGACTACAGGATGACTCAATACTAATAAAACAGGCATGATCTCACTTGACAGCTATAGTTTCCATGATTATCAACCATAAATTGACCATTTAACAACAATTTGCTGCCTTTAGGGAGATTTAATTCAGAAGAAAGGAACACACCAACTTAATTGACTTAATACCAAACCTAACTTACATGTTGGCAAAATAGGAAAATAATTAAGGTTGCATTCATAATTAGTAAAACTCCATTTGCAGTATAAGATAACTTCTTCAAAGAGATGATTAATTATTTAGACAACTAATTTATTCAGAAAATAATATGGTCTCTTAGGCTTTGCTTAGTAGGAAGTATAAAAACAACGATGAGAAAAATTCTTAATCCAATGGTTATGCTATAAAATAGGAAACTAGTTATGACTCTTGGGCTTTAGAGTGAAAATGAAAAGTTTTCCACGCAATCCTTCCTACTAGGCAAAGCCTCAATGAAGGGAGAAGAGGGAGCCTAGGTATGATATAGCGAGGGTAAGCAGAGGTAGTACTTTGGTCGGGAAAGAGATGTGGCTCAACAAGAAAGGAACAGGTTGTCAAGGATGATGGAAAAAATCAGAAAAAAGGCCATTTTTTAGATTTTAAAATGTTGATGATACTATCTGGAATCAGCAAAGATCAAACGAAAGGTTGCAAATCCCAGTTTCAAATACTATTCTCCATCTACTTTATGCAAGGACTCTTTAAAGTACAACTTCCATTCCTTACGACTAACAAAATCCCTTCACTAAAATAACTTCAAGTCAAATCCAACTTACAAAGTACATCTAGTATATTTTGAGTTAATATCTTCCATTTAGTGGTCATATTAAAGAAGAAACCATGCCTGGATATGGAAACTGCTAATCAAACTGGGGGTGAGCCCTATTGGCAAATTTATTCTCTAACTCCAGAAAAATTCCAAGCACCTAAACCTACGTTTAAGTGATTCCATCAATGAAATTCTTGTGAAAGCATCTGAGCAGCATACTTTCCCCTAACCAATGTTCAAGATTAGTATATCATGGATCAATCGTTTACCACAAAGGAAATTCATTTTCATTTTCATTTTCAAATAAAATGATTCTCAGATATACAAGTTGCTTTATATCAACCTCCACTACCTGATACATTACAGTCTGTTATTTACTAGTCTCTTAATTGCATTACATTTGGACCTTACAAAATAATTTTTAAAGGATCAAGATTAACATAAAATCAAAGGTAAAGATCTTCAATATGAAAAAAAAATCCAAGTATAAGATAAAATTAAGCAGTTTTTTTACATGACTTCATCTATCTAAGCAGAACACAATATCCTTTTCTTCATTATCTCATGCATGCATTTACTGCTAATTATTTTTCCATAAAAAGCACGTGCAAGAAGATGAAGCCACTTTCATATTAGTTGTCCATGGATCAAGTGTTTTTGTGAAAATGGGATGTCCAAATTTACTGCAATTAATAATTGTTATCTACTAATACTATTGTGATTAATAATTGATGCCCAGATTCAGTTGTCCAAAGATTTAAACAGCAATTATCCGGACTTATTTTGCAAAATCTCCCAGCTCAGCTAAGGATGAAAGAAAATTAGGCAAATCAGCGCTCTAATGGCAGGAAGGAAAATCTATCTGGTAAACCAGAATACTACTTGATTCTCCAACAAATCCAAAAGAGAAGAAAGTAAAACAAATTCAAAAATCAAAATTGTAAGTTTGCTGCACCATAGACAAATAAATTGTTAAAATAAAAGTATTATGTCAAGGGTGAAATGGTTCTTGTGGCAACTTACTTGTAAATTTGATCTAATTGACCTTCTTCAACAGCAAGATCTGAATTCTTCTGTGCAGACAAAATAACCACGGTTTTAAATATCCGCCCATAAAGCAATCTCCACTCCAAGGCAGTACGTTCCACAGGACCATTGCAGAACATGATAAGCACAACATTTCCAAAATTCTTCCTCCAACGAATCAAATTCCCAATCTCAGAACTAACCATCCCTGTTTCCTCCACTGCTAGATGAACAGATGGCAATTTCTGAGGGATAAAGTCTTTTCGGTCCCCATGACCAATATTTGCCCGTGGTCGGTCCAGTTCCAATGTCATCAACCTTGGCTGCTGGTAACCTACAGCAAGCAAGTCTTGAAGCCAAGCAGCAGTAAACTTGAGGTCCTGGTCGGTCCAAAACCCCTCTTCTGCCATAACATAACTCAACTCCAGTATCTTCTCAAACAACCTATGCTTATTTGATCTCCACGACACCAAGAATTTGATCAAACGACCTACATTCACATGAAGATCCTTCTCCTCTGAAAAGGGGTATGCCTCAATTCTGTCATACCGATGAACCGTAGGTGGATACACAGCAACATAACCACCAATCTCCCACAAAAGCCTCTGTCCCCAATAACCCCTCAATACATCTGAAGCCATCGTACTAACAGAAACAGGGAGCATCAAGGCCCAAAATGCCGATGAATGGTATATCGTATTAAACGAATTCAATGGCACCATCATACCTTGTGGCAATGCCACTTTGGGTGCATTCTCATCAAACCTAATATCAAAGGCTTCCAAACCCGACTTCCTGGTGAAATAAAACACTGAATCAACATCCGGTAACCCATTTGAAATCCCTTGCTGTATAAACTGTTTTCCACCAAAAACCTCAGTGTAAAACTCCTCATGCCCAATTTCACCTACATTTTCCAATGGTAATCCCCTAGGCCAAACTGAGCGTTGCCCGAAATGAATATAAGGGTTGACTACAGTCCTATTAGGATTATCATGACTATACTGCAATAAAGCTTCTTGTCTAGCTCCTTCCCCTACTAATTCTACATCAAAATGTTTCCCTAAATCATTATCAATTACTTCGCCCCGATCATCAGCATCAAAGATCTTTTTAGCACCATGTTGAATCGCAAACAAATAACCAACACTTTTTCTAACATAAGAATCATAAGGCAAATGATCCACAACACGAAAACCCAAATTAGCTTGCATATCTAAAGACAAAAAGATCGCACCTTTTAAGCTCCAATCTCTGGGAGTCCTTGAGTTCCCAATCGCCAAAACTTGCCACCCTTTAATCTTCACCATCTTTTTCAACGCATCAGACGGGTAACTCGAAACGGAGACAACGACCCATTGCTCTGATCTGAAATTAGTGTACGGTGACGCCTTGTCAGCAATGGGTTTGATTGAATTCCAGGTGATTTGAGGGAGAGAGATAGAATCCATGGCGCGTTTCGTTTGGGATTGGAGGCAAAGGAGGGAAGCTGTGCCGGTGGAGGTATAGAGGAAGAAAACGGCAACGATGGTGGCGATTAGGACAAAGATTGTGATGATTCTGTAGAAATTGTCGGATACCCATGTGGAGAAATCGAGATTTTTGGGTTCAGCGAACCTGTTTTGTTGAAGTGTAGAGAGGGTTCTGATCTGGTGATGTTTTGGAGATTTCGAAACTGCACGGTCTTGGACCAACATTTGATCTTTTGTCTAGATTTTTCAAAGCTAAATTCTTGCTAGATCTTCACTTTTGCTCCTCACTCCCAGCTTGACTCTATATTTTCTTTTCTTTTTTTCTCCCTTAAAATGGAGTCAATTACTTGCTTCGAATGTTTGAATCTCTTATTTATTTATTTATTCTGTATTCTGTACTGTAAAAAGATAAAAGAAACAGAAAGACAGACACTCTTTCATATGACTGCCGACAGACAGGTATTAGCGAAGAGGGGTCGTTTCGTAGGGTTCAATGTAAATGTGAAGCAACTGCTAGTAGTTTGGTGGGTCGTTATCTTGTCTACTTCTGGAAATATTTTTTTATTTTTCTCTTTTTCTAATTTTTTTTTTCTTTCCGATTCTCATGCATTTATTATATTAATTTGTATTTTTGTTTTTCTTTTCTATGGTTGGATGATTGAGCATCTGAGCTAATGTTTTAATTTAATTTCGGAAAAGGTAAGCCTGAGCGAGTCAGCCCTTGTGCTGATGACACGAAACAAAATTTATATAAATATAATTATAATATAAAAAAATAATATGAATATAATTCAAATAATTGATTGATTTATCATTTGCCTGGTTTGAGTTTTAATTAAAGCTCTCTCTTAACTGCCATGGCAACTTGTGATATGTGAAGCAACTTGCAATTTGTATGGTAGGTTTGGGGCTTTTTGCATTTGGGAGTCAAACCAATGCAGTCGATAAATCGAAATATTATCAGTCTCGTACTGTTTTAGTTTTTATATCTACCCGTATCGGCTCGTATCGGTCAGTATCGGTCAATATCGATCAATATCGATCAATATCGGTCAATATCGGCCAGTATTAATACGTACCAGCCGTACTGATTGGTACAAAATTTTGATTTTTTAAAATTCTTTTTATAAAAAAAATCACTTATTAGATTTTTTAAACCAATTTTAATATTTTTGTGTCATAATCATTTTTACTTTTTTTATAATTATATTTAAAAATAAAATATGTTTATTAAATTAAGCTATTGAACATAATTAATCATAATTTATTATATATTTTAATATTTATTTTACTTATTTGATGTTTAAAAATTTTAGATATTAAATATTTAAAATTTATATTTACATAAAAATATATATGCATGTAATGGATGTATATTTGCATGTGTAATATAATAAATATTTTATTAAAAAACTTGAAAATAAGCTATATATAGATATATGAAAAAATATTTGAAAAATGCCGATAAATCCGAAACGATAATTCAAAACACACCGGTACCGATACATATCAATATCAAAACAAAAACGGTACGTCCACCTATACGATAATGATTACCTTGAGTCAAATAAAAAGAGGGTGAGAACTTGAGAAGTACATATTTCTTACCCTTGATATGAGGTAAGGTAAGTTGTTGGGATTCTACTAAATGCCAATTGTTGTTAACATAATTTTTGATGTCAAAAATTGCATTTCATTGTAAAAATAATGTTAAATGGGTAAATTTTTTTAACTTTTGTGATTAAAATCATGGTTTGACGATTCAAATAAAAAATTCAAGAAAATAAAACTTTTGTGATTTGAAAGCTGACTTTTGGATAAAATAATTTTATTATCCTCACATCTCTAAAATTTTATTATTTTAAATTTTATTTTTTTACATTTCAATTTCTCACAATACTTTTTCAAATTAATGTCAAACACTTAAAAAATTTTAAACCATATTTTCACCATACTTTTCTAACCCAAATTTTAAGTTTGGTACCGTTTCTATATTATGCAAAAAGTAGCAAGTATCTATATTATGCAAAAGGTAGCAAGTATCTCAAAATTTATCTACTTCATTTGTCCCACTACTCTTATTACCACCTTCTAATAGTTATCCCTCTCAAAATTTCACTTCAATTTCCATTTTCATTTTATCCTCTTATTATAACTACTTAAAAATTAGTGGAACTCATTAATAATAACACATCACAAATATTAATCTAGTTAGTGGGAAGAGAAGTTTCATTTTTTTATGGATCAGAGTTTGGATTTTGGGGAAGTATTTCGAAAGAAAAATCTTGAATGCATCATATTGATGTGAAAAAAATACATTTTTAAGATCATTGAGAGAGGATTAGGTCCGAACAAAATATGAAAATAATCCTGTTGATAGTTCAGAATATTGATGGATCTCTTTATTCACATTAGAAAATAAAAGTTTTTTGCAATAATTTTAATAAATCAAGTACTTAGATATTAGTAAAGCTATTCTAGCTAATTAACATTTGATTGGTTGGAGTGTTAAGCGATTTCAGTCTCCAAAATGAGAACAAAAGTTCGAGTCTTGAAAATCACTAATGTTAGGAAGGTTTTACTATTACGTTTCTTGACCCGAATAAGAATTAATCTTCCATCAACCATAAAACGGGGATAGGGAACATCCTAAATTTAGAAAGAAAGAAAAAAACTATTCTAGCTAACTTTCATAAATTAAAATATAAATTATGAACAATTATGTTTGTTTATCAAGTGAATAGTTAACTTTATTCACCAACAATAGTTATTTTAATCATTGATGACAAGTAACGTTCATTCATCCAAAACTGTCTTATGAAAATATGTGTTTTCATCAATTATAAAGGATCAAGAGCATCAATGAAATTGATTTTTGAGAAAAAAATATTTATTTAATTTGTTCAGAATTGTCCGAATATTCATTAGTTGCATGTTTTTACAAGTCAAACATTTTTTTTATTTTGTTTTTTATTCGAAAAAAGAGAGATTCGATTCTTATTTCTTGAGCGAAGATCATGTATCAATTTACTGAATTAAATGCTTAAAATGCTAAAAAGTCAAAATTTTAATTTATAAAAAGATTTTACTAATAAGTACTTTAAGGTATTCTTTTTAAGGTAACGAAATGATTGATTTGTAAAGTAAAACCAATTCAGTTGATGATGAAAGTATAAAATAATCATTAAATATTAAAAATAAAAAAATTATGTATTTTAATATTTTATATAATAATTTAAAAAAAAATACATATTTACTTAAAAAATTATCCACTTACAAAAAGTATCCTTTTTACATTTATTTTTTTTAAACATAATTTATTATTTAAATATATATATATATATGAGTGTGTAAAATTTTAGTTATATATATGAAAAATGTTAACTAATGTCTAGTGGCACAAGTTAAGATATTTAAGAAAATAAAAGTGCAATTAATGAATTATTTTTTTTAATTTAATAAAAAATGTATTCAATGTAATTTGTTTTTAAAAATAATAATTTAATAATCCTTAACCAATGTCTATAGACATCAGTTAATCGAAACCTATATATATATATATATATATTAATATCATCACTCAATGTATTGAAAATGATAAAAAAAAAAAATTATCAAATATCACATTTAATACAATATCATTTTTATAAACAATATATTAATTAATCTTAAAAAGTATCCTATCAACTAGAGGTGGCAAAATGAACCCGAACCCGAAAACCCGCCCAGAAAAACCCGAACCCGAATGGGCCCGAACCCGATTTGACCAAAAAGTCAAAAACCCGAACCCGAATGGGCCCGAACCCGAATGGGCCCGAACCCGAATGGACCCGAACCCGAATAAGCCCGAACCCGAATGAGCCCGAACCCGAATGAGCCCGAACCCGAATGGACCCGAACCCGAGATCGGCCCGAACCCGAACCCGAATTTAATACTAAAAATAAAAATAATCAAATTGCAATTAATTAATTAATTTTTTTTTACAAAGCAATAACTTTAATTATTAATTTTATTCTAATTTTTTAAAATAATTTAATTAAAATTTAATATATTATATATATATGATGATGAAATAATAATTTTATCAAAAAGTAAATTATATTTTGTACTTATAAGTTATAACTTTAACGTCTCATATCATGATAAATTTACAATCTAAATATTTTAAATTCTTGAAAATTTTAGAGATGTGAAAAAAAAATTGACAATAATTCAATTATTCTTTAAGGGTAAACAAATTTGACAATAATTCAATTATTTTGGCCTTTTGGGTTATACTTATACTGTTAGGTTAGAGTGGGTTTAATTGAATTATGGCTTTCATGAGATTTTATTTTAGCGGGTGGGTTTAATGGGGTTTTGGATTTTATGGCATTTTGGTTTTGGGTATATTTATTATATATTAATAAATAATCATATTAATTATATATTTATTACGTATAATTTAAATATAAATTATATTTTTTTAGTACTACTTTATAATTTATACTTTATACTGATGAAAAAAATATAAGTACTTGATAGATATATATATATATATATATATCTTGACTATAAGCATAAAATTTTTGTATTTTATAAGTATATAAACGAATAGATGAAGGCCATAATTTATTTTTAAAAGTTTTTTTATTTTATAGTGAATATAAATTATAATGTATTTATATTTTGAAATTCGAGTTCATCAAATCAATTATTTTAAATATCAATATGATTAATTTATAATATATCATATATTTTTATAATAAATTATTTCAAAATTTGATTTTATATAACAAATTAATTTCTTATTCTTTTGGTGCTAACAAATATTAATTTAAAAAAATAAATATAATTAAAAATATCATATAATAGCAAAAGTATAAAAATAATAATAAATTAATAATTTGTTTTTAGATATAAATATTTAAATTACGTAAAAATGATTACATCTAATATAAAATAAAATGATGTAAAACATACCTGAATCCAGACCGAACCCGAACCCAGACCGAACCCGAACCCGAATGGGCCCGAACCCGAATGGCCCCGAACCCGAATAGGCCCGAACCCGAATGAGTCCGAACCCGAATGGGCCCGAACCCGAATGAGCCCGAACCCGAATGGACCCGAACCCGAATGAGCCCGAACCCGAATGGACCCGAACCCGAATGAGGCCGAACCCGAATGAGTCCGAACCCGAATGAACCCGACCCGAACCCGCCCAATTGCCACCTCTACTATCAACACTTAATAGCAAATTTTTTTATAAAAAATGTGTAATGAATCACTTATTAGAAAATATTTTTCATCAGATTAATAAATTCCATGAAAACAGGTCAAAGCATCTTCCATAATAAATTATGAAATGCAGGAATACAAAAACTAATAAATAGAAGCAATAAAGTACAATTAAAGCAATATACAAGTATAGAAGGAAAGAAATAAGGGGTTTTAAATGGAAAAAGAAAGCAATATATTGTAAAATAGAAAAAGCCAAAATGGCAGGGAAGAAGAGCCTATAAAAGCAACAATCTCCCTTTTAACTCAAATTTCTCCTTCCCATTTTATGGACTTTGCAGAAATCCAACACCATAATTTCTGTTTTTTCTTTCTCTTCTTCTAGTTTCATTCATTCATACATTCTTTATTTCAGTTTCAGGTATTGATCTGAAAAAAAGAGAGAAAAATTAAGAAGATTTTTGAATGGGGAAGAAGATGGTGATGGTGATGGAGTTGTTGGATGCAGGGGTGAGAATAGCAGCGAGGTTCCATTCCCATTGTCCACAAACTGCACCGTTTTACTACCATCCTCCTCCTTCTAACCCTCAACTCCCTCCCTGCTGCTGCCATTCAAAGTCCGCGTCAGGTTCAAGACCCTCACCCAACCCCCATGCCCAGTTGTGCCAATGGGCTTGAGCTTGACTCTACTGACCCTCTTTTTTTTTTTTTTTTTTTATTTATTTATTTATTTATTTTATTGTCCTAATTACTCAATCCACATGCATGGCTTTTGCCTTTTGATGGAAGCCTTTATATTTGAGAAGTTCATGTTTGGGATATTCAAATTCCAATCTTCCCTTCAATACACATGCTTATATAATCTCATCTTGCATTTGTAGAAGAAATTAATTAGTTTACTTTTAGAAAAAATTTCAATTAATTTTTTCAGTTTGATTCTTTTCTTTTTCCAAAAAAGAAAATACCAATGTCTTGATTTTTATGTATGCTAACATATGACATGTTTTACCAAGTTGGTATGGTATTTACCAATTGGATATAACTCAAGCAATGATCAACTAAGGTTTAGGGCTTAATAATGAACAAGAATCATGATCTTGTCCAAATGCACTCAAAAATAGCATTTAAGCCAAGGAAATTCAATTTCCTAGTATCTTATGATTGAGATTAAATTGCTATGACTGCAAATTGAACAATTAACACCCAAGAAAATGCATCGAAATAAACTATTGATGTATTTCGTCCATAATATATATCACCAAATTTTAAAACGTTTTAATCTAGAGTGGTCAAAACTGATCCAAATCTAAAATACTTATCACATCAGCTTGAATTCAATTTGATCCCATCCGATTTGATTAGAAAAAGTCAATCATCCGAACCTTTCTAATTCGAACCCAAAATAATTTGAACCAAGATTTACCCTAACACGAAACGATCCAAACCTGAAATGATCTAAACCCAAAAAATTAAATCGAAATGAACCGAACTTAAATTAAGTATAATTTTATTTATTAAAATATTTATTTAATAAATATAATACAAATTAGCAATCTACTCATATTTAATAACTTTAAGTTATCTTTTTTCAAAAAACTTGTATATTTTTATAAACTTTTGGAGTTATGTTTGTTACTCATGAGTCATGAGTATCATCTT
The DNA here is from genome assembly GCA_030761205.1 of Fremontodendron californicum. Taxonomy (NCBI): domain Eukaryota; kingdom Viridiplantae; phylum Streptophyta; class Magnoliopsida; order Malvales; family Malvaceae; genus Fremontodendron; species Fremontodendron californicum. Next base: position 31,359,101 of record JAULJL010000005.1, read on the forward strand.
AGTAATGAGTAAAAAAGATTGAAAAATAAACTTTTTCTATTGTTATATTAAATTCAATTGACGAAATTATATACCATAAATAAAATTTTTTATAATAAATCGATAAAAAAGTAATTTTGAATAACTTAATTGCAGTACATAAAATATGATTTTATCTAAACAATTCATTCAAGATCTAATTTGTTTGACTTTAAAAGTCAATAACTTGAGCGATTGAACTGAAATGATCCGAATCTAAATTATCCAAATTTGAATAATCCGAGTGTCAAACTCAAATAATCTGGATTCAAAATGACTCAAATTTGAGATAACCAAATCTAAAATGACTTGAAACCAAATTAACCAAATTTAAAATGATCTGAACTCAAAATGACTCAAACTTAAAACCATCCAAACTCGAAAATGATATGAATTTCTTTAACCTAAAATAACCAAACTCAAAATGACCCAATCCAAATCCAAATTTACCACCCATTTGCCACATCTAAATCTAACCTATAAAGCTTTTGAAAAGGCTATTAATTCAATGACAATTAATTTAGTTCATAATTTGTTAATGAGAACTTATAGGTTTTCTTTGGTTTCTTGAATACATAATCCATAGTTTAGTAGTAATTATTTTTACTTTTTTAAAATTAAAGACATGGACATTATTTTTTTCCTTTTTTTTTCTCAATTAAAAAATTTCAGAACTCTCAAAGTCTTTTTCCTCTTTGATTCTATTATATCCCAATTTTTTCAACTGCAAGACGATTAGTATACTAATCTAGTACATTGGGGCTTACTTTAGAGGATGAGATTCACATGAACTTCGCAAAAACATTTCAAAGGTTAACTTTCTACTAATAGAAGGGAATAAACCACCTGCTTATGCACGGGTAGACCTGCTCATGGGCCGGGCCGGGTCACGACTCGATTGTAGACACCTAATTTTGTCCAAATTAAGTCCAAGAATAAATCAAGTTGGAGCTTTAGTCAAATTCGATTTATTATTTCAATTCGAATCAGATCCATTTCCTTCCAAAATTAAATGTCACTAATCAAGCCCATTATGTTAAGTTTGGAACTGACTATTTAATCGGACCTAAATCGAGCTTGATCTCTAATTGGGCTAGCTTGATAACTGTCATTACATATTTCATTTCATTTCTTTATTATTATTTTCAGAAAAAACAAAAAAAATCATAAAAAAAACAATGGCAGGCTGTTGGCAGCTTCAATCACGCTGTTAACAGCTTGCACTCTTCCTACCATATCCTCATGCCAGTTCTATGGTGTGGACAAGCTTCCAAATCCCGGATTTTCAGATGTGGGGAAATGGTTTTACTGGCTCTACAAAAACAGAACAAAATTTCCACACCAAAGGGGGGGAGGGCTCTCGACAGCCATCAAAAGGGGGATAGCAAGAACACACAGGCAGCCAAACTCCCCACCACCTCAACACCCTACATCAACCAACTCACCGCCACCAAGACCACCTAAACCCAATCCAAAACCAAGACCTAGCTTACAACCTACACACACAAATACAAAAAAACCACAACAAAAAAAGAAAGCACAACAACAAAAAACCCACTTAGGGATTTTTGAATCTTTTTGGGTTGAGGAGGTTTGGGTATGATTTTTAGAGATCCCAACGTCGGGACGTGGAAGAGGTGAAGGAGAAAGCCCAATCGAAGTTTGAAGGTGATCGGACAGTGGAAAATGGTGGAAACGAGGGTTTTGGCCTCGGGTTTCAAAGTTAGATCTAGGAATTTGGGGTTAGATTTAGGAGAAACCAAGGCCGGAAATGGAAAAAAGGGGCCAAGAAGAATATTTGGTGAATTTTTGGTGGCAAACTGGAGACGACGATTGGCGGAGGGCGACGAAGGACAGCGACCGGCGCGGTGGCCGATCGTCGAATTCTGGGTTTGGCTTGAATCTGGGTTGTTGGGGGAAGAGAGAAGCGAGAGAAAATGGGAAGTTAGAGAGAGAGAGAGAGAGAGAAGAAGAGAAAATGAAAAAAAAAACTTGGCTTTTAAAGCCAAGGGTAGGCGGGTCGGACGTGACCCGCGCGCCAACCCGTTGGTCGGCCCGGGTCCGCGCCTGACCCGCCCCCAGCAAAAAAATGAAAAAGAAAAAAAAGAAAGGAAAAGAAAAAGAAAAAGGAAAAGGAAAAGGAAAGAAAGGAAAGGAAAGAGAGGAAAGAAAGGAAGAAGAAAGGAAAGAAAGTAAATAAGAAAGAAAGAAAGAAAAAGGAAAGAGAAAGGAAAGAAAGGAAAGAGAAAAAGAAAAAGGAAAGAGAAAGAGAAAGAGAAAGAAAAGAAAAGAAAAGAAAAGAAAAGAAAAGAAATGAAAAAGAAAAAAAAAAGAAAGGAAAGGAAAGGAAAAAGAAAAAGAAAAAGAAAAAGGAAAGAGAGGAAAGAAAGAAAGAAGAAAGGAAAGAGAGTAAAAAAGGAAGAAAAAGGAAAGAAATAAAAGAGAAAAAGAAAAAGAAAAAGGAGAGAGAAAGAGAAAGGGAAAGGGAAAGACAAGAAAAGAAAAGAAAAGAAAAAGGAAAGAAAAAAGGAAAAGGAAAGAGAAAGAGAAAGGAAAGGAAAGAAGAAAAAGGAAAGGAAAGGAAAGAAGAAAAAGGAAAAAAAAAAGGAAAGGAAAGGAAAGAAAAGAATAGAAAAGAAAATAAAAGAAGAAAAAGGGAAGGAAGGAAAGAAAGAAAGAAAATGAAGGAAAGGGCCAACAAGCCCATTAGAGCAGACCAACCCATCAAATCCGGGTCCAAGTTCCATCAGATTTGGGCCAGGCTTCATATCAAAAATTGGGTAAAATTTATTTTTATTTTTGTTTATTATTTCTATTGTAGCATGCTTAAGAATTTTATTATTTTTGTGTTTTATTTATTGAAATGTTGTGCATGTATTATTATATTTTGTTATTTTTGTTTATCGTTTATTTAAATATTGTAGCATGTTTTAATATATTCTTTGTTTGTGTTTATTCTTTATCTAAATATTGTAGTATGTTTTAATATATTCTATTATTCGTGTTTTAATGTTGTAGCAAGTTTTAATACATTTCATTATTGGTGTTTATTATTTATTTAAATATTGTATCATGTTCTAATATATTTGTGTTTTAATGTTGTAGCATGTTTTAATATATTTTGTTATTTGCGGTTATTATTTATTTTAAATGTTGTGTCATATTTTAATAGATTTTATTATTGGTGTTCATAATTTATTTAAAGGTGATGGTTTTGTTGTAGAAGGTTTAAAGTATTATAATAAGAAATTAATTTTAATAAATAAACATAAGGATAAAAAATGAACGTGAATTACCGACGACGAAATTCGATGGACGTCACGGTAGTGATTCCTAAGATATCTTGAGGTGAGAGAATTTTGTTAAATATCACCACGAGTGGTGGGAGTATTTAGCGATATGCTCAATACAAAAATTCATTTTCATTTCAAAAATAGAAATAATCAAAATAAAAAATGAATAAAGAATGAATATTTACGCGTTTGATATTTTGCCATGCTTGTGTTAAATACTACGCTTCGTATGTTTAATCGTGAAATTATGTATTTAATCATATGTCTTATATGCTTAACCATGTGCATTCCATGTTTAAATATTCGCATCATACGTATTTAAATTTTTAAAAAATGGATGCAAACTACCGATGACGGAATTCGAAGGATATCACAGTTGTGATTCTTAAGATATCTTGAGGTGAGAGGATCTCGTTAAATACCACCAAGAGTGTTGGGAATATTTAATGAGTATTCTCGATAATAAGTTTTACGTTCACTTTCGTTTTAAAAAAATAATAACAATTCTTGAAAAAATTCAAAAAAAAAAAAAAGCATGTTTTTTAAAAAATAAAATGAAATAAAACAGAATTAGTTTTAAATACCGATGTTAAGTCCATTAAATTGAGATTTAAGATAACACGTGATTAAATGGTATCATTTTCTAAACGGGCGTCGCGGGGATGCTAATCCTTCCTCGCATGTAACCGACTCTCGAACCCGATTTTGTTTTCTCTCTGGTTTAAAGCGCAGACTTCGAAATTGGTTTTACAAAATGTTTTAATTAATTTTAATATTTTACTAAAACCGGTTTTAATAGGTGGCCAATCACACCTAGCAAAAAAGATTGGTGGCGACTCCATATGTGTTTTCAAAATCGTCTGGCGGTCAAAAAATCGTTATGACAGCTTGGCGACTCCACTGGGAACTTTTTGAGAGTCGAGCCATTAGTTAATCATGTGTTATCATAAGCTTCGATTTAATGGATTTAATTGGTATTTATATTTTAATTCTTTAAAAAAAAATCATGTCTTGAATTTTGTTAATTCTTTATTTATGCTTTTTAATTATGTTAATTCTTTATTATTTTTATTGATTCTAATAATTATGGGATGTTTAGAATTAAGGGTCGTAAACAAATAGTCAAACGTTTGTTTGTTCCTTCTCACACACGAACACGTGCATTTCATTCATAAGCTCTATACCCGGGCTTTATCCCTTTAGGTGGAAGTAAAGTACCTACGCTCTCGTGAGGTAATAACTTCCGTATGGGCTAGCGAAACACTTCCAGAGTAATAAAGTACCTATGCTTTTGTGAGATGATAACCTCCATATAAGCCTGAAAAATATACTCCAACAAATTGAACCCGTTTAAATCGAGGTGCCTTACTAGCCTTCACGGGCGAAAGTGAGGAGCAATTTGGGACCTCTAGAACCTAATTTAACCTCATATAGTGAGCCATATGGAACCAACCTAAGGTAGAGTCACGCTCGTGTTTTGTAAAAATTACCCAAGATTAGGACACGTGAGGGAACACTTTTGTAAGAAATCATACCTCGCATAATCAGTATAGATTCAAAATAAAAATCTTGAACGCTTGAAATTTTTATTTTTGTCTTTTGGATATTGCTAAATTTAAAGTAAATTACCCTGAGTTTGCCCAAAATATGTAAAAAAAATTCCATTTTTTCCAAAAATTTTGTACATGATAAAAAAAAATTGTAAATTTTTTTTTTCAAAATATTTCATATTTTCTTTCTTTATCTTAGAAAAAAAAAAGAATTTTCTTTTCCTCAAAATAAACAAAATGTAATTTCTTAATTTTAATTTTGTTAATAAAAGAATTCATTGATTTTTTTTTTCAAAGAAAAAAAGTAAAATGTTAAAGAGAAATTTTTTTTGATTTCTTCCTTTCATAAAAAAAAAAAGAAATCAAATTCATTTCATTTTTTAAAAATAAAGTGTTTTTCTTAATTTTTATTTATTTATTATTATTATTACTTTTTTAAGAGTGTTTTCATTGCTCCCATGTTTTCGAAATTAAACACAAAAAATAAAAATGAAAAAAATGAGTTTGAATATTCTTTTATTTGCATATGTAATGTTCGATTTCATATTTATTTCATCATTTTTTTAATATAAATTCACAAATGACATGATTTCTAAAAAACAAAAATTGATCTTCATCACATTTGCATTGTACATAATATCATTTCATGTAAACATGTTTCATCACCTACATAAATATTCATTGCATCTCATGTAACTCGCATAATTCATCCATTTGACTTGCATACATGTGAAACATTATTCGATTTCATGGACCTAGTGAAGAGAGATAAATCGATGAATGATTTAGGAAGTAAAGAAGATTCTGAGAAACGCAAAATCATAGCAGAATTTTGGTTGAGCCGTAAACATGTTTTTTGAAATGTTTAGATTTAATCCATCCTTGGTACCTTAATTCGATGCGCCAAGATCTTAACTTTTGGGTTGTGCCAAATAAGGGGCAGTTTTCTATATGTATATATTTTTGTATAGATTTACATTATTATGTCATGATATATTTTTTGTATGTAAAGTTTTTGAAAAATAATGGAATTTTTTTGAAAAATTCTCAGTTTTGTATTCTTTCATTCTTTCATGTTAAAATTAGGGTGAATATTTTTTTTTACTATATTTTTTTCATGTATAGAAGAAATCATATCAAGGGTTTGTGTGTGACACTAATTGATTATTTTTTTTATTTATTCTTTTGGAAATATTTTGTTTGAAAATTAAAAAGATTGTTTCGAATAAAGTCTCATATAATTTGTTTTCAAAATAAAATAAAAAAAAGTCATGGCCAAAATAAAAAAAAATCTCAAAAGAATTGGTGATTATTGTTAGGAATAAAGTCACCCCTCCAAAGACTTAAACCTTCCATCCAGCATTTTCACGTCTTGAACCACTTGAGTAAAGACCATTCAAGAACTTTGAACCTCATGGACTTTGGCACAATGCCATACCAAATGATGGAATCTTTATCTAGACAATGAAGCAATGAAACAATTAATTTGAAAAACTCTTTCTTGATTTCTTGAAAACCAAGTGAACATGACACTTTCAGAGGAATCTAGATTTTGGTAATTTGATATGAGTTAAGATCATGCAGGAACTTTAAACCCCCTCCCTCCAAAAAACAATTCTCACAAACCTCTTCGAATAACTATAAAGCATATTTTCCTCACTCTTTTTTCTCCAACTTCTTGACTAACCTTTTGGGGCATATTGATCAATAAATCCAGATACTCAACATCCGTGAAAATATCCTAGTTTGTGAAATAGCCATTTATTTTTCTTGTTTGGTGGAAATGGCATGTGAAACTTGAGTCTAAAACGAGTTCCTACAGTAAGAAGCTTAAGATGAGAACATGGGATCTTCCTCGAAGCAAGATGAGGCACTCTCTGTGAATTGTGATATTTGAAAAGTTATGGTGAAAGCGAAAAAAAGGAAGAAAAATGGTCAAAAAAAGTGATAGTAATGTCATGCACTTGGGACATTCAAAGAATTCCAAGAAAAACCACAAGAAAACAAAAACAAAAAAATGGAAGAAAAAAAAACAGTTTTAAGCCTCTCATAGGATCGCTCTTCAATGTAAGTAACCATGTTTGAAATGATGAATGGCCATCTTTCAATCTCCTTTTACATGAGTAAAATTATCCACTTGCTACCCACTTTGAGCCTAATGAATTCTTTCAAATGAACCCTGACCAAGGATCACCCTCCACATTGGAGGGCAAATACGAAGGTAAATTTATTGTAAGAATCACAAATGATGGAATCCAATTTCAAGAACAAAAAGAATGCATTATGTCGACGTCATACATGAAGTGAATTGAGATCTGAGAAATTCAAAATCACTCGAAAAGTGGGAACATACAAAGAAAAAGCAAAAGATGAAAGAAAAGGCAAAAAATGAAAAAAATGAAGAAGTAAAAGAAGAAAGGAGGAATAAAGAGAAATGGAGTGAGAGAATTGAAAAAAAAAAAATATGAGTGATATGATCCTTGGTTTGAGCACCATTAAACACATTTTGGGCCTTTTTATCCTTTCTTTCGAAACCCCTAGCCCAATCCTATATTACGTGCCTTGAAAAGTCCATTTGGATCAAATGTGGATACTTAAATTGAAGAGTCTTATCCTTGCAAAGGTCTATATGAGGCTTGAACCCATTATATTGACAAGATGGTCATTGTTGGAAATTTTTGAATTCCCAAGTGCATGATGAAACTAAAAAAAAAAAAAAAGAATGAGACTCTAGAGTAAAAACCCTAAAAGGCAGTCTAGAGCAAAATTGAGAATTTTTGAAGTCACGATGTTGCCAAGGCCATCAAAAAAAATGAGAAATCATATTGAAAGAACCAATGAGTATTGAAGACCCTTGAGAGATTCCAGAATATCAATTCCAGTTAAAGCTCGTTATTAGTTAAAAGATTGAATTTGAAATTTCAGCCTTCTCTCCCTTCGAAAATGACCTTTCAAAACCTTGAGCCTACTATGGTTGGTTTTAACGCATATCAAGGTACCATGTCTAGAAACCAAGAGAATGTCAAATCGATTATGCTTGAAAAAAATATTTTTCTAAATGCTTGATTATTAAGGAATTAATGTTTTTGAAAAAACTCTTGTTTCATTTCTGAGCCTGGATAAAGATTCACCTCCCCATCGAATTATAATTCTTGTAAAGCCTCGATGACGAAGATCTTAATGTATCAGATTATCTCACTCTTTGGAAGAGCTAAACCCACAGTCACCTTATTCAAGAACATTTCAAATGGTGATCACCAATTTTTAAGAGATTCAGATCTAATATTTTTGGCTACTTTATTTTCCTTGATTATGGAATACAGTTATGTGGGACAATTTTGTTGTCACTTTGTTAAGATCTAAAAGTTTTGAATGATTAGACAAGTTTCTTTTTGTAAAGAATAAAGAGAATATATATATATATATATATATATATATATTTTCTTTTGTCGCAACCTAAAAAAATAACGACGAGTCTCATCGCAAGACTTTATTATTCGTTAGGCGTGACATTAAAAAAAACCGAGGAAAAGTCGACTTAATTCCTCTAGAAAAATGAAGGTTTTGAAAATGACCTTAAAAAAGACATGGAGTCGCCACCAATCTTTTTTAGCTAGGTGTGATCGGCCACCTATTAAAACCGGTTTTATAAAATATTTTAAAAATTAATTAAAACATTTTAAAAACCAATTTCAAGTCTGCGTTTTAAACCAGAGAAATCAAAGAAGCGGGTTCGGGAATCGGTTACGTGTGGGGAAGGATTAGCACCCCCACAACGCCCGTATAAATCGGTACCTTATTAATCATGTGTTATCTCAAGTCTCGGTAAAAGTTGGTTTTAAATTTAGTATTTCAAATTAATTCCCAATTTAAAGAAAAATAATTTTATTTTTTTTATTGAAAATGATCCGGAATTTATAAATTCAAAATTTTCCTATATTCCCCAACAAACGTGGCAAAATATAGAAATTTTTATTAGTTTTGAGAAAACTTTCCGAATCATTCTCTTTTTTGAAAGAAAGATATTCCTTTATTAATGATAATTGATGAAATTCCCTCCAGCAAACCCGGTAGAGAACTCATGAATTATTTTAACTCGGGAATATCTTTATTTTTATTGAAAACCATTATCTTTTTGAAAACATTTAAAATAAATGAATATGTATATGCATGACATAAATAAAATGACATAGCCAAATCTAAATAATATAATGCAACCTAAATGACATGACATGATTTGAATGCCTTAGCATATTCTAAATGACATGGAATAAAATAATGCTATTATATAATATGCATGAAAATAAAAATAATAATGCATGAACATAGTATATGCTAAATAAAAAATAACTAAATAAAAGCATAGGATACCATGAAATATTCAAAACCATATAATAAACCATGTAACATCAAAAAGTATAAATCAAAATAACAACAATATCATAGAAATTATTATAGCAAGAATCACATATTATATAAAATGCATGAATATAAAAAATGCAATGCATGAGATGTATTTTTTCCTTCAATTAAGGAAATCCGTATATCTAAAAAGATATCCGGATACCTTAGGAAAATATGTCAAATTAAATATTCTAAAACCAAAATACTTTGTGATTGTTTGAAAACAATTTTGAAAAGCTTGAATTAAAAACAAAAACTGTGCTAAATCTTTTTTTTTTAAAATGGCTCTAATTTCCTAAGTTTAAAAAATTCGGACTTGACTACCCTTAACTCGGGACTTTAAAAACCATTTTTAGAGTTTAAAAAGGCTTAGAAATTACCCTAAGTCAGTAGCTAACCCTCCTAATCAGCCCACTCTAAGTAAATTAACCAAATCAGAAAATTGGTTTTTCTTTAAATTCAATTCTGACTCCACTGTCCAGTTTTAATCCACGCTTTTTTATCCTATTTTTAAAAATTCCAAAAATTCTAAAAAAAGTACTGGAGACTCAGGACATGTAAAACTACACGAGAAAAAATCGGCTTAAGTTTTTGATCAAAGATGAATTCCCAGAAAAACCAGAGATGTACGAGTTTTTTGAGGAGAAAAAAAACTGCTTTGTTTTTCTTTAAATTCAATTCTGACTCCACTGTCCAGTTTTATTTAATCCACGATTTTTTACCCTATTTTTAAAAATTCCAAAAATTCTGAAAAAATTATTGGAGACTTAGGACATGTAAAAATACACGGAAAAAAATCGACTTAATTTTTTGATCACAGATGAATTCCCAGAAAAATCGGAGATGTACGAGTTTTGGGTGGAAAAAAAAAACTACTTTGCCAACACATTTTTTTTTGTCTTTGATAAAATCATTTAAAAACCAAAATAAAAATATTTGAAACTCATAGAATGACTTGAAGACAGTAGCTAGGACTTTTTGAAAGTTAGATAAAAATTGGCTAAGTAAAAAAAAATCACAAAGGTAGAATAATCAACTTGACAAACTTAATTTTCCACAAGTGTGCTCAAGAGAGCATGACTTTGAACCATTAATTGGTTCAAGTCATTATTCAAGTGGCATGAACATGAAATGCATGAAATAATGCAGCAAACATAATGCATGAAATGCATAGATTTAAACCTAAATGTAAGGAAAATGCATGACATAAATAATATGGCCTAGACCTAACATGAACTTGCATGGCAATAAATGCAACCTAGACCTAAGATATGCATGGCATTTTCACAAACACAAGGCATGCTTAATTCAAAAATCCAACCAAATATCATGCAAATGCAAAAACCTAACAACTAGCATGACAAAAAATGCAACACACAATGCAAAACACATGGAGTAGCCAAATGGCCTCAAGCTCCAACAAGCATGGCATTTTCTCAAACACTTGGCATACTAGCATGAAAAACTAAGTCATAACACAAAAATCACACAAGCATTTTCACAAACACTTAATATGCTAAATCTAAAACATGCTCAACTAAGATATAAAACAAGAATCATGCAAAGAATCATACAAGCATTTTCACAAACACTTAATATGCTAACTTTAAAACATGCTCAAATTTAAACAACATGAAAACAGAAAATTAAAAATGCAAAAACATGATATCTAAGACATAAATGGCAACAAACAAAGCAACCAAATTAAAATATAACTCAAGAACATGAAATAACATAACATTTAAAACATCAAAAACAAAGAAAATAGCATAAACAATATGGTAAAATGAATCGAAACAACAACTTAAAATAAATAATGTAGGCCATTTGGCCATGGTGAGTATATTGTAAAAACAAAATGTAAAAAAAATATACTTAAGAAAGGAAATGAAGGAAGAACAAGAAACATTATTTTAAAATGAAAACTCACCAAGTAGAGATTAAAATAGCAAAAAATAAGAATAGAAAATGAAAGTGCAAGAGTTGGTGCTCAAGAGCAACCTCAAGAAGCTAATATTTCAAGCTTTTCTCTTCAAACTTTCCTTTTTTTCTAAACTCTTCTTTTTTTGCTCTCAACCAAGAAGATAAAAACTAAGAAAAAATAAGAGAAATCAGCCAAAATGGAAAAGAAAAAACAAAATCTGCCTCCCCCCTCTAGGGTTGGCCTAAATGATGCTTATATAGCCTCAAAGATGTTGTCATTTTTGTGTAACCTATTTTCCATCAAATGGCCAATAATTCAAGATGAAAAGTCATGAAATTACCACCTTTAGATTAGCATCTCAGCCCTCTCAAATTACAGCTATGCAAAAATAATGTTGACATCTTTCTTAACCTATGTGGTTTAATCACCATGGCTTGATCAAAGAGAATGGTTAACTAACTCTTGATTTTTAACCACTTGATTGAAAAAAAAAAAATCAAGCTTCCTCCTTCCTTTGGGCTTGGGCAGGCCATCACTTCTCTTTTCCAGCCCAGCTCTGATTTTTGAAAGGCCCAAAAAATCCCTTTTCGGTTGCTTGGGTGAAATGACCATTTTGCCCCCCGGATGCAAGTAAATATCAAACGGACTCCAAATTCAATTTTTCTTTTTTTAATACTTCCAAAATAATAAAATATTGAGTTCTGGAAGTTTTCAAAATTATCCGAGTCCGTTTGCTATTTATTTGGATTTTTTCTTCCCAAAATGTCCTTTTATGCCCCTACTTTTTACCATTTTTTAAGCGAGCTCCAAATCAAGATTTTTCTTCACAAATCTCTTCAAAATAATTAAAAAGTGTGATCTGGAAGTTTTCATAATTTTTGGAGCTCATTTGGTATTTTTTCGGGATTTATCGGCTTGAATTACTGCATAGGAGGCCCGAGATTTGGCCATTTTGCAAACGAACTCGGAATCAAGATTTTCTTTCGCCAATCTCTTCCAAATAATTTAAAAATGAGATTTGCCAAATTTCAGAATTTTTGGAGTCCATTTGCTATTTTTCCGGGATTTATCTTTTTGAATTACTGCATAAGAAGCCCAGGATTTGGCCATTTTGCAAACGAACTCGGAATCAAGATTTTCTTTCGCCAATCTCCTTCAAATGATTTAAGAATGAGATTGACAAATTTTCCATAATTTTAGGAGTCCATTTGCTATTTTCCCAAATTTTTCCAATTTTGCCCTTTTACCTCCGAACCCCGGTTTTGCTCAAAACAAATCCGATTTTCAGATTTTCTTCAATCTGAGCCTTGGGCCATCCTTTTTAACCATTCTTCATCCATTGGGGGCTTTGGTCTTACCAAGTCGGGCCATTTCTGTGATTCTTCCCGATTTCACCGAAATCCACTAGAAACCCTAATTCTCGGTTTTCTCCCGGATTGACTTTTCTTTCAGTTTTTCTTGCAAGTGACTTCTCCATTACCCGTAGTCATTGCTTATCTTTCATTTGGAACCTTCAATTTCGACCAGTTTGATCGTTTAAGCACTTTTCCCCAAATTTCTTGGATTAGGGTTTCTTTTCTACTGAATCTCCAAATCCCAACTTCCGAACTCCATATCTTTCAATGTATACCTCGGATTATCAAAATTCTTTCGCCATTTTTCAATTGAACTTAAAATCTTGATTTTGAAAGTGGGTTGACTTTTTCAGTAGTTGACTTTTTGGGGTTGACTTTTTCGGGGTTGACTTTTTTTTTCAAGTTTGTCTTTTTGTGCTCGCCCTCTTAAACTAAGTCTCGGAGTACCACCTGCAGGATGAAAACAATCTTTTTATACTCGGAAACATCAATATGGGAAGAAAACATACATGTTTAGTGGTCCGGACAAAATTAGGTGTCTACATCTTTCATGTAAAAAAAATTGTTTGTAAAATGGTGATGGTTTGGTTTTGAGTTGAGAATAACCCTTATTCATGGAAAATTTGATAGGGAGAATATATATATATATATATATATATATATATACATATTTCTGATAGAGAAGATAAGCATTTTTTGGGAAAATAAATACATTTCAAGAGAAAAATTAAGAGATCAGGTTTGAAAAAAATGGCATCATTTTCCAGGAAAAAAGAGTAAAAGTTCATGTGATGAGGAGACACGAAATCACTGAAGTTAGAATTTGAATAGATATGCATGTATTTTCGGGGCAAGAAGAATGTTGAATCCAGATATAATTGGGAAGCAATACAAGGGGCAAAATGAGGAAAGGTTAAGGAGACGATTTGAGACAAGAAGACATGAGAGGAAGTGCATGAAAAATGTATTGATCAATTCGAGGAATATTGAGAAAATTGGATAGTTTGCTTATGCGTTATTGAAATAGAAATGAAAACAAAGAAAATTCAAAGTGAAATAAAGAGAAGTTGAGTAGTCCTGGTTGGGAATGATAAGTGAAAGAATGAAGAGGAAAAGATTTTGGAAAGAAGAGATTTGATTCAAATGGAAAAATAAAGAAAGATTAGGAATTGAAGAGAAAATTTGGAAATTTTTTATTATTACATTGGCAGCATTAGTTAACACATGCATGATAGTTTTGACTATCGACATTTACAACATTTAGTTGGCATTTACATCATTGTGTTTAGCACTTGCATTGCATCATTTGGCATCTACGTAAATGTTTGATCATCTGAGTTGGCATCATTGAAATAAAGGTTTGCATTGTGTATGATGATAGTTTATCATTGGCATTCGCATAATTTGTGATAGATTTTTGCATTTGCAACAGTAAAAGGTACATGTGCATCAATATAGTTGATCATTACATTTGTTTATTCTGCAAGCATGAAAAAAGATGTGAGGAAAAAGAAGACAGGTTTTGGAAGACAGAGAAGAGGAAAGTTGAGAAAAATAAGGAAAAGATAAAAGGCTGGCTTAAGGATTAGAGGAAAGAGTCTGTCAAGGTAAAAGCAAAGAAAAAAAAGAGTTGTTCTGAAGAAAAGAAATAAGTCATGAGAACTTTTCGAAACAATGAAATGAGAAAATGTGAGAATTTTAGAATGTGGCGAAACGAAAAAATAGAAGGGAATATTTTAAAGTTGTGAAGCTCGAATGAGGAGTTTTTCAAAAAAAAAAAGGATATGATTAAGCTCAATATAAGCTGGCAGTTGTGAAGTAAGCCCAGTGAAGTTGGCACCTTAGTTGGTTAAACCCAATGGAAGCTGACAGTTGTGAAGTAAGCCCAGTTGAAGTTGGCACCTTAGTTGTTTAAGCCCAATGGAAGCTAGCATTTGTGAAGTAAAGCCCAGTTGAAGTTAGCATTTATACGAAGCTTTCGGTGGTAACTGGCATAATTATGGTTTAAGCCCAGTGAAGCTGGCATTTTATATGTTTTTAATTCCAATGTAAGCTGGCAGTTATGGTTTAAGCTCAGTGAAATTGGCACCTAAGATGAGTTTAAGCCCAATGTAGCTGGCACAGAAATGATTTAAGCTTAGTGAAGTTGGCATGAGATGAGTTTAAGCCCAATGTAGTTGGCACAAAAATGATTTAAGCCAGTGAAGTTGGCACGAGATGAGTTTAAGCCCAATGTAGCTTGTGCAGAAAAAAAGTAAGCCTAGTCAGATTAGCTCAAGTCAAGATCTTCAATCAAACATTAGAATCACTTTTCGATTTCTAGTTTTGCTTTGGTCATCTTTCGACTTCTGGTTTCGCCCAGGTCATCTTCCGACTACTGGTTTCGCCTAGGTCATCTTTCGACTTCTGGTTTCGCCCAAGTCAGCTTCTGACTTTTGGTTTCGCCCAGATCATTTTTTGACTTTTAGGTCTCGCCTAGGCCATCTTCCACTGGTTTCACCTAGGTTATCTTTCGACTTCTGGTTTCGCCCAAGTCAGCTTTCGACTTTTGGTTTTGCCCAGGTCATCTTCCGACTACTGATTTCGCTTAGGTCATTTTTCGATTTTTGGTTTCGTCCAAGTCATTTGTCGACTCTGGTTTCTCCCAAGTCACTTCTTCGAATACTGGTTTCGCCAGATTACCTTTTCAACTTTTGGTTTTGCCAAAGTCATTTTTTTCAGATTCTGGTTTCGTCCAGATTATTTTCAAACAAAATCAATCGATTAAAAAAACAACACTTCCCGAAATTATTGTAATCGATTTTACCTTACCCGAAATTTTATTTTGCCAAGTCTTCGGTGGTGATATACGAAGCATCTGTTTTGGAAATTTTTTTTTTCAAGTCTTCGGTGGCGATATCCGAATCATCTAATAAGAAGTTTTGTTTTGATTTGGTAAAGTCTACCGGTAGTAAGATCTGGGAATTAGTTTTCACTTTCGTAAGACTAAAGGCAGAAAGTGGATTGGACAAAAGATTGTTAAGTCTTCGGTGGCGATATCTGAAGCTTCCAGTGGTGGTATCCGAAATTTTGTTTGGTTAAGTCTCCGGTGGATATATCCGAAGCTTCTGGTGGTGATATCCAGAAATTTGGTTAGGTAAAGTCTTCGGTGGCGATATCCGAAGCTTCCAGTGGGGATGTCCAAAAATTTGGTTAGGTAAAGTCTTCGGTAGTGATATCCGAAGCTTCCGGTGGTAACGTTCGTTTGATTTGGTAAAGTTTTCGGTGGCGATATCTGAAGCACCTAATAAGCAACTTTATTTTGGTAAAGTTTTCGGTGGAGATATCCGAAGCATCTGATAAGAAATCTTGTTATGCCAAGTCTTTGGTGATGATATCCGAAGCAATTGATAGAGAATTTGTTTCGGCAATTCTTCGGTGGCGATATTCGAAACATTTGAGATAAGAACTTCATTTTAGAAAGTCTTCGGTGGCGATATCTGAAGCATTTGATAAGGAACTTTGATTTGTCAAGTCTTGGAGAGTGATATCTGAAGCATTTGAAATGTAATTTTATTTTTTAAGTACCCGATGGTATTCTAAGTGTCTGATAGTGTTCCGGGGTGATATCCAGAATGAGTTTTCACTTTCGTAAGAAAGGCAGAAAATGGATGGAATGTGATAAGCGTTGTGGCCAGACTCATCTCAAAAAATTTTGAAGCTTTTAATTTAAAGTTATGGAGCCTCTGATTAGAGGAGCTTTTAATTTCAAAGTTGTGGAGCCTCTGATGAGAGGAGCAATTTATTCTTTCAAGTGATAAAGCCTCTGATTAGAGGAGCAATTTTTTTTTTTTTCAAGTGATAGAGCCTCTGATGAGAGGAGCAATTTTTTTTTTCAAGTGATAGAGCCTCTGATGAGAGGAGCAATCTATTTTTTTTTCAAGTGATGGAGCCTCTGATTAGATGAGCATTTAATTTCAAAGTTGTGGAGCCTCTGATTAGAGGAGCATTTAATTTAAAAGTTGTGGAGCCTCTGATGAGAGGAGCAATTTATTCTTCCAAGTGATAGAGCCTCTGATTGGAGGAGCAATATTTTTTCAAGTGATAGAGCCTCTGATTAGAGGAGCAATTTTTTTTTCAAGTGCTAGAGCCTCTAATGAGAGGAGCAATCTATTTTTTTCAAGTGATGGAGCCTCTGATTAGAGGAGCATTTAATAGAAAAGTTGTGGAGTCTCTGATTAGAGGAGCATTTAATTTAAAAGTTGTGGAGCCTCTGATTAGAGGAGCATTTAATTTAAAAGTTGTGGAGCCTCTGATTAGAGGAGCATTTAATTTCAAAGTTATGGAGACTCTGATTAGAGGAGCAGTTAATTTCAAAGTTGTTAAGCCTCTGAGTAGAGGAGCATTTAATTTCAAAGTCGTGGAGCCTCTGATTAGAGGAGCTTTTAATTTAAAGTTGTGGAGTCTCGAAGGAGGAGTTTGCATTTTATTTTTTTTAAGGTTATGATTCTAGTAAAATAAAGTTATCATCTTTATCAAAACAATTCTAAAAAAAATAGGAAAAAATCATTGAGGATGCTGATCCCGGACAAAATTGTTATCTATGTCTTTGCCTTATTCTTGATTCTCAGCAATTTGCAAAGAGGGACAGCTGTAGACACCTAATTTTGTCCGGATTAAGTCCAAGAATAAATCAAGTTGGAGCTTTAGTCAAATTCAATTTATTATTTCAATCCGAATCAGATCCATTTCCTTCTGAGATTAAATGTCACTAATCAAGCCCATTATGTTAAGTTTGGAACTGACTATTTAATCGGACCTAAATCGGGCTTGATCTCTAATTGGGCTAGCTTGATAACTTTCATTATATATTTCTTTTCTTTTCTTTATTATTATTTTCAGAAAAAACAAAAAAAAAATCATAAAAAAATAATGGCAGGCTGTTGGCAGCTTCAATCACGCTGCCAACAGCATGCACTCTTCCTACCATATCCTCATGCCAGTCCTATGGTGTGGACAAGCTTCCAAATCCCAGATTTTCAAATGTGCGGAAATGGTTTTACTCGCTCTACAAAAACAGAACAAAATTTCCACACCAAAAGGGGGGGAGGGCTCTCGACAGCCATCAAAAGGGGGATAGCAAGAACACACCGGCAGCCGAACTCCCCACCACCTCAACACTCTACATCAACCCATTCACCACCACCAAGACCACCTAAACCCAATCCAAAACCAATACCTAGCTTACGACCTACACACACAAACACAAAAAAAACTACAAGAAAAAAAGAAAGCTCAACAACAAAAAGCCCACTTTTGGATTCTCGAATCTTTTTGGGTTGAGGAGGTTTGGGTATGATTTTTAGAGATCCCAACGTCGGGAAGTGGATGAGGTGAAGGAAAAGGCCCGATCGAAGTTTGAAGGTGATCGGACAGTGGAAAACGGTGGAAACGAGGGTTTTGGCCGCGGGTTTTAAAGTTAGATCTAGGAATTTGGGGTTAGATTTAGGAGAAACCAAGGTCGGAAATGGAAAGAGGGGGCCAAGAAGAACATTTGGTGAATTTTTGGTGGCAAACTAGCGCCGACGATTGGCGACGCGATGGCCGATCGTCGAATTCTGGGTTTGGCTTGAATCTTGGTTGTTGGGGGAAAAGAGAAATGAGAGAAAATGGAAAGTTAGAGAGAGAGAGAGAGAAGAAGAAGAAGAAGAAGAAGAAGAAGAGAAAATGGAAAAAAAAACTTGGCTTTTAAAGCCAAGGGCAGGCTGATAACTCGTATAATTATATAGTTTTTAGTTATGTTTTATTATTGTTTTGTGTCAAATACGAGTTATTATTGTTTAGTCTAATTGTGTTTATGATCTTTTATATTTTTATGTAATTTGGTGTTTTTCACAAGTTTCTTTGAGTGATTTCAGATTACTAGAATTAAGGGCAAATCCAGTTCAGTTCCAGTTCCGACACCGTTTACCATATCAGCTATATCTCGAGTTTCACTGAAGCAATAAGGCTGAAATTTGTAGCCGTGCAAAGCTAAGAGGCATATATATCTTTTTCATGTTTTACACTTCTTGAAACGGAGTCGTTTTCCCTAGTGAAATCGACCATCAAGTTGGCTGATGTGCAATGACGTCTGTGCTGACCTGTTTTCGTATTTTGCCCATATCTTCTTATCCACATCAGTAAATGAGCTGATTCCAACGGCTATGGATCCATAACGGATAGGGGTATATTTTTCTAGAAGACAATTTTATCAGATCGAGCCTCCAACATTGACAAAATCGACCATCAAGCTGGCTGATCAGAATTGTCATACAATATGACGAAAATTGTTAGAAAAATGCACCCACCTATTATACCTACCTTTGAAATTTGTAAAGCTTGTCTCTTGTCATTTAGCCCTCCAAAATGTGTATAAATAGAGGGCCTTGGATGAGTATTGGGATACATGGATACATTGGTAGGATATTAGCCATTGTAATAAAATTCTCTAAGTTTTCTTCTTTTTTTCCTTTCTCTAGTTTTCTTTTTCTTTATTTACTTATGCTTCTTACATTTCTTTTCATTTTTAGTATGTGTTGCTAATCATATTGTTGAGGTGATGAGGTGAAGCTCTTGGTAAATGCTAAGGTTAGTCTCTTAAACATGAGCTAAAATGAATCATCATTTATAAACACTAGTATAGATAATATTTTCTTTTGGTTTAAAATCATACTTGCAAAGTAGAGATCTTGATTCATTATTGACAATGAAAATGGCACAGTAAATGCTTGGTTTCATAACCTTGATTTGTTGTAGACATATACCTTGGCATAAGGAATGCTTGGACTCTTTTTGTGAGTTTTGAGGACACCAAATGAACATAATATCATATGCTATGGACGTTGGACAATTTGGACTGAATTGCTAAACCTTCCGATTGGAACCTCCCTTATGTGTGGATTTCAATTGTGTAATAAAACAAGATTAATCTTAGCATAACACCAAGAGTGGATTCTCTAACCTCAACATCTTTTCTTATTGTTTTTATATCTTGTTTAATTTCTTTTCTTTTATTTTGTTTATTTTGTTCTCTAATATCTTGTTTATCTTGTTTTGTTGTTGATTCCCTAATATCTTGTTTACTTTCTTTGTCTTATATATTTATAAACTTATACTTACTAATACGCTTCCCTGTGGTTCGACCTCGGACACCCGAGAATTTATTACTTGAACATAACCTGCACTTGGGTTTACAACTCTTAATTGAGTTTCCATCACAGGCGGGTCGGGCGTGACCCGCGCATCGACCCGTGGGTCGACCCGTGTCCGCGCCTGACCCGTCCCTAGCAAAAAAAATGGAAAAGAAAAAAAGAAAGAGAAAAAGAAAAAGGAAAGAAAGGAAAGAGAGGAAAGAAATGAAGAAGAAAGAAAAGAAAGTAAAGAAGGAAGAAAAAGAAAAGAGAAAGGAAAGAAAGGAAAGAGAAAAAGAAAAAGGAAAGAGAAAGGGAAAGGGAAAGAAAAGAAAAGAAAAGAAAAGAAAAGAAAAAAAAAATGAAAAAGAAAAAAAAAGAAAGGAAAGGGAAAAGAAAAAGAAAAAGGAAAGAAAGGAAAGAAAGGAAAGAGAAAAAGAAAAAGAAAAAGGAAAGAGAAAGAGAAAGGGAAGGAAAGAAAAGAAAAGAAAAAGGAAAGGTAAAAGAAAAAGAAAAAGGAAAGAGAAAGGAAAGGAAAGAAGAAAAAGAAAAAAAAAAGGAAAGGAAAGAAAAGAAAAGAAAAGAAAATGAAACGAAAGAAGAAAAAGGGAAGGAACAAAAGAAAGAAAGGAAAGGAACGAAAAAGAAAATGAAGGAAAAGGCCAACAAGCCCATCAGAGCAGACCAACCCATCAAATCCGGGTCCAAGTTCCATCAGACTTGGGCCAGGCTTCCTATCAAAAATTGGGTAAAATTTATTTTTATTTTTGTTTATTATTTATATTGTAGCATGCTTAAGAATTTTATTATTTTTGTGTTTTATTTATTGAAATGTTGTGGCGTGTATTATTATATTTTGTTATTTTTGTTTATCGTTTATTTAAATATTGTAGCATGTTTTAATATATTCTTTGTTTGTGTTTATTCTTTATCTAAATATTGCAGTATGTTTTAATATATTCTATTATTTGTGTTTTAATGTTGTAGCAAGTTTTAATACATTTTATTATTGGTGTTTATTATTTATTTAAATGTTGTATCATGTTCTAATAAATTTGTGTTTTAATGTTGTAGCATGTTTTAATATATTTTGTTATTTGTGGTTATTATTTATTTTAAATGTTGTGTCATATTTTAATAGATTTTATTATTGGTGTTCATCATTTATTTAAAGGTGATGGTTTTGTTGTAGAAGGTTTAAAGTATTATAATAAAAAATTAATTTTAATAAATAAACATAAGGATAAAAATGAACGTGAATTACCGACGACGGAATTCGAAGGACGTCACGGTAGTGATTCCTAAGATATCTTGAGGTGAGAGAATTTCGTAAAATATCACCACGAGTGGTGGGAGTATTTAGCGATATGCTCAATACAAAAATTTATTTTCATTTCAAAAATGGAAATAATCAAAATAAAAAATGAATAAAGAATGAATATTTTTCGTGTTTGATATTTTGCCATGCTTGTGTTAAATACTACGCTTCGTATGTTTAATCGTGAAATTATGTATTTAATCATATGTCTTATATGTTTAACCGTGTGCATTCCATGTTTAAATATTCGCATCATACGTATTTAAATAAAAAAAATGGATGCAAACTGTCGACGACGGAATTCGAAGGATATCACAGTTGTGATTCTTAAGATTTCTTGAGGTGAGAGGATCTCGTTAAATACGACCAAGAGTGTTGGGAATATTTAATGAGCATTCTCGATAATAAGTTTTACGTTCACTTTCGTTTTCAAAAAATAATAAAAATTCTTGAAAAAATTTAAAAAAAAAACATGTTTTTTTAAAAAATAAAATGAAATAAAAGAGAATTAGTTTTAAATACCGATGTTAAGTTCATTAAATCGAGATTTAAGATAACACGTGATTAAAAGGTACCATTTTCTAAATGGATGTCGCAGGGGTGCTAATCTTTCCCCGCACATAACCGACTCCCGAACCCGATTTTGTTTTTTCTCTGGTTTAAAGCGCAGACTTCGAAATTGGTTTTACAAAATGTTTTAATTAATTTTAAAATATTTTACTAAAATCGGTTTTAATAGGTGGCCAATCACACCTTGCAAAAAAGATTGGTGGCGACTCCATATGTGTTTCAAAATCGTCTGGCGGTCAAAAAATCGTTATGACACCGATTTTTTTTCCAGAATCTTTATCCAGGCCCGACCTGGCCCGACAGGCCTGAATTTACTGTTCACAATATTAAAAAATATATTTTTTTTTATTTTTTTTATAATTATAATTAAATAAAAATAATATTATTTTAATTAAAAAATACTGTTTCGAACCGAACCGGGCAGGCCCGGATTTAAAATATCCTACCCAAACCCGGCCCAATACAGGCCGGGCCTGCTGGACCGGGCGGGCTGCCCGGCCACGAGCAGATCTATGCACGGGTTAGATAGCAAATTTTAGGCCAAGCTATTTTTGATAGAATGTAAAAGGAGGGATCAAAATTTTGTTAATTTTTTATTGTTGAGATTCATAAATATATATGCAATTTTGGAGCTCAATAATAGATTAAAATATTTCTTTCGTTTTTTTACTTTCTTCCTTATCAAACAGAGAGGTGTTTGAACTCAAACAGATTTTTAAACTCAAATCATGACAAAATGCAAATGTATCAAAAAATTTCAATTGTTAAGGGCGCAAAATTCATTCTAAGCACTAGAACTCTTATATTACTTGAAATATAAAATGCAAAAAAAAAAAAAAAAAATATCACCTAAATAAAATAAAATGAAATATGTATATGTTTATATGTTTCTATGTTTATATATAAAATAAGCTCAAATATATAATTATGATAATAAACTCTAAAAAATATTCAATTTATCCTACAAAACATTCATTTTTTGTTGTTGGCCAATTTGCATGTTATTTTCTTATGATTCCATGTTTATTGTTGAATGCTCAAATATTAAAAAGTAAAGAGTTTCATATTATCCATTTTGTATTAGTAAAAGTACAATTAATGAAAAATTTTAAAATTAAAAAAATTAAAGAAAATTTCAATAAGTATTTTTTTTTGCACTTATTGTCTTACAATAAAACATGTTTAAATGTACAGATCAAATGTGATTTGCCTGAAAAAGTTTAGAACGCTTTTATTGTTTGACATTAAGACACAACACCTAGACACTAGACGCACCCCTTAACAACACTGGTCATACTTCCATTTCCATTCTATCGATATATTCGAAACTAGAAGTTTTTGTCTAACATACAAATGACTGCAACTCTGTTTTTTTTTTTTTTTTTTCGTACCTAGGGAAGATTAAAACAATATATGTCATCGATGGAGGGATTTTCTGCTTTTCTCAAATGTGGAACAATACGATCAACCTATGAAAACTAATTGGAAGAAATTAAACTTTGCCACCATTATTCTGTTTATCTCCATGGCAGGCTAGCCTAAATTTTGTATAACATATATATTTTTGGAACATGGATGAGCTTGAACTCCCATTTCCTCTTCCAAGCTACAGCTTCATATGACCAAAGCCTCCTTTGAATGAACCATAAAGAGGTTGTGATCTTCTAAACCTATAGATATCATCGATTTGGATGGTGTGCGTTTGAACTGCTTCGCTTTCCTCTGTGTTGTATTCGGACAAATGTTGGTTCCCGTACACTCGCACACTAAGCGTCTTCTTTCGATTGGCACCAACTTTTATATTTTCATTGAAAAAATCTATCAACTCTTGTTGTGTAAGGCAAGCTGCCTTAATGCTGCAACCTGTTAGAAAACAGATAGTAAAGATCAACTATTTAATGAGATCAGATTAAAACATTCATCTTAGATGAATAATTACACTAAAATGTAGTTTTTACATGAAGTCGAAATAAAATGTAGATGGATTTCATTTCTATGTTACTCGAACTCGACGGGTGAGTGTCGGATACAGGTATGTCCGACACGGGTATATTCAATTTTTTCTAAGTTTTTTCATATAATTGGAGGATCATATCCCCTATACCCTTGTTCGAATATGTGTCGGACACGGATACTTCAAAAAAATTAAAGAGTCGGAGTAACATAGATCTGCATCAACTGTTGACCGAAATTATTGGAATTAGTATGAAAGCCCTTCATCTATGAAATGCAAAAAAATCATTCAACTAAATATCATTAGGCAAAAGATTTCCCAAATGCTACGCAGCTGAATTATGAACAAGCTTCTAAAAAATAATTCTGCCCATAATAGATGATCTACCACCATGAAGACCACTTTATACACAAAATAGTAGAACTGGCAAAGCAGGCCTGAATCTGAGAACTCGCTCGAGCAGATTTGAGATCGAATCCTATTCGATTTGATTAAAAAAGTCAAAGGCCTGAATCCGAAAAATTTCGAATCCGAGAAAATCCGAATCCGAAAAAGCCCTAACCCGAGAAAACCCGAATCCGAAAAAACTCAAACCCGTAAAAGCTCGAATCCGCTACGATCCGAGCCCGAGATCGATCCGATCCGGAACCTGTAAAAAAACAAATTTATAACCGAAAAACCCAAATTATAATTATATGATTATATTTCAAAAATAGATAAATTATAAATTTTTTCTTAAATAAAATATTTTATTTTAAAAATGTATTTATAATTATTATATAATTAAATTAATAATGTATTATCAATAAAAATAATTAATAGTGAATCTTTAAATTGGATTATAAAATAAAATTAATTTGAAACACATTAAATATACAATTAGATTATAATGTTTTGTAAGATAAACTGGATTACTCTTTAGAGTTTATTATCATAATTATATATCTTAAGTTTATTTCATGTGTAACATAGACATACATATGAGAACACGTACATATATATATTGCGCCTTACTTCACTCAGGTGAGCGTTTTTTATGTCTTGCGCCTTAGAAAATATAAGAGTTCTAGGACCAAGAGTGCACCTTGCTCCCTTGACAACACTGATCAACTAACTTTTACACTTCATAGTATCATAAAGTTTCTAACTGTTAAGGGCTAAGATAAATAATTGACCAATTATTCATATTAAATATTTTTGGTGAATGATAATCGATACTCTTTTTAATAATGTCTAATATTCACTATTATAATGTCACTTTATAGTATATTCAATAGCAAATATTTATTTTAACTCATAAAACAAAAAATAATAAAAAATAATAAAAAATATTCAAATATAAAATATTAATACTTAATTTATAAATAAAATTATTATATAATTTATATTTATATAAATTTTTATTAATTTTGAAAATTCTAATTTAGTATTTTTGTAAGTGAAATAAATCATTACATTCGAAATTTAAAAAATATTTATAACTTAAAAAATTCCAAAATTATTGAATCCGTCTAGGACGGTCCGAACTCGAACCAAATCCGAAATAATCTGAATCCGAAAAAGCCCGTATCCGAAATGGCCCTAGCCCGAAAAAGCCTGAATCCGAAGCTATCCGAACCCGAAAAAACCCGAATCCGAAGTTATCCGATTCCGAAAATATTCGAACCCGAAACGAATCCGAATCTGAAATAGCCCGAATCCGATGAAAGCCCGATCCGAGTCCGTCCGAACCGGCCCGTTTGCCACCTCTAGAAAATCGCTCGGCTTTGTTATCAGAGTTGTAGATGTACCAAATAAGGGAAACTAAGAAGCATAATATGAATAGATTATCAAAACATGAACTAACCAACAATATTTTGGGCAAAAGACATGTCCATTTGTGCTCTTGCGGCAAGTTTTTCTTTTTCATTTTGAAAAATGTATAACTATAAAATTTACACCTCAATCATACATAACATCAGACAGATTGTTTCACATTGATATTTTTGGCATTCCAGTAAAAGCTATGACACTTAAGAAAAAATGAAGACGTGCTCTTACTAAATGATTAGATAAACAATGGTGTAGGGTATATTTAGGGAAGATTTCCTTAGATTCATGGTGGGCTAGTGCTAAAAAACTGGATTTTAGGTTTTGCACCTATAATTTGAATTGGGATCTGATATTCAAACAGTGAATAATCAATTGAGATTGGATCTTCAAAGAGGCCTAAAGCATGTTTGGGGAATGATAGCTGGAATTTTCTGGCAGCTATGGACCTAGAAGAACATACGTTTACAGGTGCTGTTCTTGTGCTACGAAGAGTAACCTGAAGCACTATGGAGCATAGATGGAAAGAAGAAGAAGATAGAAGAAAGGAGACACTACAAACAAATTGCCATATAGTGACGGTCCAAAAAGCGTCAGTAAATCTTAAAAATCCGTCGCTAAAAGTCCTAAAACCCTATACCGACGGTCAAAATGACTATTCCGACAAAAAATTAAGCGACGGTAAAACCCTCGTCGGTATAGACCTATACCGACGGAAAAGGTGACCGTCGGAATAGGATGTATAGCCTATACCGACGGTTTTATGCGTCACTAATGTTACTACCGTCGGTATAGCCTATGTGGGGTAGCCCCTTTTACACCTTACCTATACCGACGGATTTTGTATCCGTCGGTATAGATATCGCATCTATACCGACGGCTGTTGTAGCCGTAGGTATAGATATCGTATCTATACCGACGGATTCTGTAGCCGTAGGTATAGATATCGCATCTATACCGATGGCTACCGTATTTATACCGACGGATTCTGTTTCCGTCGGTATAGATACCATTGATATACGTATACCGACGGTTTTTTTTTGTGTCCGTCGGTATAGATTAAAATGTAAAATATACAATTAACCTATAGCGACCGTTTGTCGTAAATTAACTGACGGTTTACTCGATCAGTATACTATACATTTTTTGTTGTTATATGAACTGTCTGTAGAGAGGTCAGTAAAAATAAATTTTTTTCATATTTTCAATTACTAATATTGATATATTTATAATTTAATCCAAGATAAAAAATCCATTATAAGAAAGTACAAAAACATTATAAGAAAGTACAAAATATTTCATAATATTAAAAATAAAATTACAAATAAATTGTCTTAATTATATAACTTTTACAAGCTTAAGCTAAAGTCATAATACAGTGAAATAAGCAATCCAAATCTCATGAATATTCCTATCGAGCAACATCTGCATAAAATTGACAAATATTAACCAATGTGCAGCAAGAACTGATGCAGATAGTTTTTCCTAGCCCTAAATTGATGAAAAATAAGTTCATAACTGTCAGGAAGGTAACAATAACAAACCTTCCCCTTAGTGCCACCATATTTCTTTTCCCAGATCTTCAACCTTAGATCACCAAAACAAGTGTCCTTACAAGCTGGAGCAAGGCCAGCCTCTGTTGTTGGAGCACGCAATGTTGTACCCGAATCATTTGTTGTTGCCTCTAACTCAACCTGCTCATAAATAGGAACCAATAAGAGCTCACCAATAAATACTGTTAAACTGGAAAGAAACTTTACAATCATTCAGACCACCTAGCATAATCAACTTTTAAGTTTTAATCTACCAGGTCCACATGTCCATAGATATTATATTTGCAAAATTTAGATTTCGGGTATGAAAACTCTGGACACTAGCACAATGAAGGGAAGATAACATCACCAAGAGACGTAAAATTACCATATGTGTCTCATTCTCCGCAGCAATGTACCAGTAACCCCATTGAGCAATTTCCCAAGATAAAACACCATTCCATGGCACAAATTCATAGAAAATTCCATCATAGTGCACTCCGATCTGCACAAGCATAAAAGATTAATTTATACATCAAGCTATAGAAAACTAACTACTAGTTTAAAACAAAAAATACAGTTTGCTCTGATTACAAGGCATATATCATATATGACGTGACAATATCCAGTTTCAATTCTTAAAACTTTTAAGGATACCACCATACATGACAAGTAGAACATGTAAAGGAGGATGTGGTTTTAACTCTTTCTCTTGACACATGATAAAAAAACAACAATAATAACACTTGAGAACCAGTCCTCTGGGACATTAAAAAAACTAGAGCATACCCGCTGATAAACTCATATTGATAAATCAAACAATGGGCACATCCTAATGATAGATGTCCAAGATTCCTCTTCACATAAAAAAATCAGAAGCAGATTTCATAGTAAGGAAACTTGACAAAATGGCAAAATTAAACTAGGACTTGCTTTACGGTAAAAAGAAACCATTATGAACATTTCCCCCTTTCTCCTCCTTTTCCCTCTATTTTATCGCTGATATCTTATTTTCTATCCAACAAACTTCTTTTCATGCTACAAGAATCATTAACAGAATCAAGAGAAGCAAAGCAGATATAAAAATTGCTAAAACTGAAGTACCAATGCAGCATTTTCAAAGGTCTCAGTCAGGCCAGGCAGTTGCCTTAATCCACCAGCAGCAGTCAGAGCAACTTCTCCACTTGCACCTTCAAAGACATTACATTGAGCCTGTAGTAATATGTCAATGATGAAATCACCATGGTTAAAAGGGAATGGTTAAGCTTGATTCAGTGGAAAACCTAACACAACCAAAAGTGTATTGGGACGACATGATCAATAGTTAGCTAAGCATTCAAGGAGATGTGAAGGAATGAAGATTTACCCAAAACCATTTTCTAGGGAAGGCTCCACCCCAATTCTTTTCTGAATACGAAGGGGCATCTTGAAACTCAAACCTTTCACCATCCCACTCTATCCAGCCTGCAATCCGAAGTCATAAGATAATATTCTCAATAGAAAAACGTGGATTTCTAAAGAGATCAAATTTCAGTCAAAGTGATAGGAAATAATGGTGAACAACATAGCAAACTGAGCACAGATGTAGACAAATATAAACAAAGTTGCATACATTATTTCATAGAAATTGAATACATTCAAAGAGGCAAAGTCAGGGTCCACAATTTTTCTCCCAAAAAGGCTGCTTATATATTGTCTAAAAGAGCCTTGTGAAGAAAATGGATTACCCCTAAATTTCAGAGCAAGTTAACAGTCAATTATAAAGTAAACTCCCCACCCCCAGGTCCAACATCCATTTAAGTTGGTAAATGCTACTTATGATCAGCATTAACAACTATTGAAATAAATCTACCTTATGATTCAAATATCCAGCTAGCGCATTGTATCTTCTCTCCTAAAATTTCCAAATCCATCAGTTTGAATTTATTTGCCAAAAATTTCATCTCGTTGTAAAGAAGCAAAATAATAGGTATAATACTGAAGTTCACCAAAACCAAGTCATCACAAGAACGTTAACAAACATTCCAACAGGGAATAATTAAGTTCCAAGCTATTGATGAACAAAGAAAGAGCGGCCAATATCACAATTCTCAAGCATTAGAAGCAAAAAGAATTACAGGTCATTCCAAAGCACGGATTTCTCATGTAATTTGCATGAAGCTCCATAATTCCATGCTTTCTTATCTCTTTAACTTAAATTTTTTTCCAATTCACTAAATGCTTCAAAATTTGAAGGGGACAAGCTTTTGTTAATTTACTCATACGTAGAACTTCTAAAATCCAACCAAAAGAAAATCATAAAGCCTGCTTTTCCTAGATTGAAGATACTTCGAAATTTCCAGGTTAATTGCATTTTGGTGCACTTAATATGCATAGAAATGAAACTTTGACTGATTTTGGTTCCATGTGAGATGAAATTCTTGAAAAGAACCCACTTCCACTTTAAACAGAACATAGTTCAATTTCCAATTACAACTACTTCAGCCAAAGATATAAATACAAATATAGAAAATAAAATCGAAGGAACTGCCAATAAGCTAGAATATTAAACCAACTTAACATATACTTGAAATACTAACCACGCTGATCAAGCACGGTGTCCGACTTCCAAAACCCAACCTGCCTCTGCCACAATCCAACACAAGAGTCCGATTCCAAATGGGTAGTTTTTGATTTCTTGGAGAATCTGAACTGGGGAAGCTTTTTGAGCTGTTTTGAAGAAAACCCAGATGAGGGGTGAGAGTGCAGCAAGACAACCAAGGATTTGCCCTAAGCCTGCGTCTGGATGGAGGCTAAAGCAAGAAGAGAAGTAAAGTCAAATGTCGATAGAAGCAAAGTAAAAACCAATCAGTCCGTTTAAAATGCCCTAGGGTTAAAAAAAAAAAAATCAGTCTAAGGCACAAATGAAATGGATTTTTTAGTGCGAAAATGAAAGGATATTGTGCCCAAATAAAATGGACTTTTACTGACGGAAAAAAATAAAAAAAATCGTCGGTAAAAGATACCCCTATACCAACAGTTTTTCATTAACCGTCAGTATAGATATATCTATAGCAACGGAGATTTTGTGCGTCGGTATATGGTCCGTATATTCTGACGGTGACAAAAATCCGTCGGAATAGACACTTTTTACCAACGGAACGGACCGTCGGTATATATGAGTGTCAGTATAAACCCTAAATTTGCTTGTGGTGTATATACCAACGGTTTTCTACTGACCGTCGGTATAGGTATACCTATTGCAACGGATAATTTGGGCGTCGGTATATGTTATGTATATTCTGACGGTTAAAAGAATCCGTCGGAATAGAAATTTTTTACCAACGGATCGCGACCGTCGGTATAGATGAGTGTCAGTATTTTACCATTTGTTTGTAGTATATACCAACGGTTTTTCATTGACCGTCGGTATAGGTATACCTATAGCAACGGACTAGTGGGGCGTCGGTATATGTTATGTATATTCTGACGGTTAAAAAAATCCGTCGGAATAGATACTTTTTACCGACGGATTTCGACCGTCGGTATAGATAACCGTCAGTATATGGCAATTTGTTTGTAGTGAGATTACTGATCACTATATCACAAATTATGTTACTCCGACTTTTTATTTTTCTTAAAATACCCGTGTTCGATACATATTCGGATAAGGGTATGGAGTATGATCCTCCAAATATATGAAAAAATTAAAAAAATTAAATTAAATATACCCTTGTCGAACACATACCTGTATCCGACACTCATCCCGAATCCGAGTAACATAGATCACAAATTTTCCAGAAACCGTCAATAACACAAATATTTACTAGCCATAAAACGATATAACTACTGGGACTAGGATCCTAAAAACATTAGAATTACAAAAGGACACGATTAATATATACTACTAACCAATAAAAACTACTTTAAAATCCTAACATCTCAACGAACCCAAAATAAGAGCCAATGGACCACGACAAAGACCCATTCCAGCAAAACACAAAAAAAAAAAAAAAAAACCCCTATAGACCAAAACTAAATTAAATCGATAAATTACTTAAACTTTGTTGATGTTGTAGTCTAAAAGATTATCGAATATAAAAGCAGTATATAATATATATTAAAGAAATTATAGAATATGAAGAATAAACGAATTTCACTTTATATATATGAACATACAAAATAAGAAATATGAATACTGACTTAATCCGAACAACAAAGAAAGAAAATCGAGTCAAGGTTGGACCTCTGACGTTAAGACGTTTTTTGCCTGTCTAAAGGTGCTCACAGTTTGATGCAAATCGTCTCCCAGGTTTTCTCGATAAACGTTACAAATGAGAGCACACTCGGATGCAACACAGGGAACAGAAGAATGCTTAAGTCTCTCTCTCAGAAGGCATAATTTATTTCAGTCAATGAGTGTGTAAAACAGACAGAATATCCCGGTATTTATAGAAATATAGATGACCGTTCAGAAAAGGTGTACCAATTGGATGGTGTCTGTTCAGTCAGAACAGACACACCAATTGGGACGAACCGGTTCGGTCAACCACTTCACCGAACCGACTTGACACATCCGAACAGATACATTCTAGAAGGCATATAGACCGGTTTGGTCATATATCGAAAAGACAAGAATTATTCGGACAAAAAGCTGGTTGGATAGTTGGGCAACAAAAAGATAGATACTGACCTAAGCTCAAGCCCGGTCCGATTCGACCAAGCCCAAGCCCAGCTCGACGGTGGCAGCGACGCGCGCGTGCATGGTCCAGCCCAAGTTGTGTAGGTCCTCACCCATCACCAAACTTGGGTGCCCCTTGGTGCCCAACCCCACATTGAAACAAAGCCTATATAAACAACTAGCATAAGCCAAACTTTGTTCTATGTGGGATTGACTACCAAACACAACTTCAACCAACTATCTTCCTCTTTAAGTGGGTGTTTAATAAGACAAATTTCTCATTCAATTTTGATATCAATTGTGTACGTTAATGTACACCGTGTATCAAGTTACGACAACCTACGTATTAGAATACATATTTCATATGTATACACAAGATATAAGCTATGATATCCAACAATCCCCCACATGAATGAAAATTGTCTGAATAAACTCCGAGATAGACTTTTGTTGAAGAGTAATTGCATCAAGATAGGTAGCTTTTGGCCTTGAACCTTCCATAGTGAACAACTGTCGGATTTACTCAGCTAACTAGTGAACATGATGTCTTGAACTATTCAACTTTTCGTGTAAACCCAGACAATAGGTGTCACACAATTCCTCTTCAAACATCTTTGGTTCTCACGGTTTTGCCCATTTTGGCCTCGAACACTTCTTGGTTTCTTATGAGTACTCTAGAGAATTTAGCCTGATCAATTCTCATAGAAATTGCCACGTTTCTTACTTATAATAGGTGATTGCTTATTAAGAATATCCTGCAATACCCCACTTGATTTAATCAAGTTATAAGAATCATTAAAAGCATAGCTTATCCTAACTCCTTTGCAGGCAGCACTAAATCATCATAGGAATGGATAAAAGTGTTTAACTCTTTTAGTGCTCACACTAAGTTAACATAATTCAGTTGTCCCTTTTGAACCTAGATCTTATGATCTCCAGTCAGCTAGGTTGGGTTGCCACTATGTAACTTTAATTTATAGGCTTAAGACCCATTCCCCTCGATGATATATTTACTTGCTCTCTTGTTAAACCTTTAGTAAGCGAATCCGCAATATTATCCTTTGATTTTACATAATCAATAGAGATAATCCCATTTGAAAGCAACTGTCTAACGGTATTGTGTCTTCGACGAATGTGTCGAGATTTACCGCTATACAAACTACTCTGTGCCCTACCAATTGCAGATTGGCTATCACAATGTATACTAATTGTAGGCACAGGTTTCGGCCAACATGAAATATCTTCTAAAAAATTTCGAAGCCATTCTGCTTCTTCTCCGGCTTTATCTAAAGCTATAAACTCAGATTCCATGGTGGATTTGGCAATACATGTTTGTTTAGAAGATTTCCATGACACTGTAGTTCCTCCAATAGTAAAGATAAATCCACTAGTG
This sequence comes from Fremontodendron californicum, assembly GCA_030761205.1. Taxonomy (NCBI): domain Eukaryota; kingdom Viridiplantae; phylum Streptophyta; class Magnoliopsida; order Malvales; family Malvaceae; genus Fremontodendron; species Fremontodendron californicum. The sequence continues at coordinate 31,392,032 of JAULJL010000005.1, forward strand.
GATTTCGAATCTTTAGTATCGGATATCCAGTTTGCATCAGTGTACCCTTCAAGTACAGCTGGATATCTTGTATAGTGCAGTCCATAACTTGAGGTGTATCTCAAATATCTGAGTACCCTCACAATTGCCTTCTAGTGATCCATTTCATAATTACTTGTGAATCTACTCAATTTGCTAACTTAGTAAGCTATGTCTGGTCTTGTGCAGTTCATGAGATACATGAGACTACCAATTATCCGCGAATATTCAATTTGATATATTGCATCACCAATATTTTTCCTTAGATGTAAACAAATATCTACGGGTGTTTTGGCTATATTGGTATCATTCTTATTGAATTTCTCAAGAATTTTATTTACATAATTGTTAGCTTTTGTGGTGATCAAATCAAAATAGAGATCAATTCAAAGCTAACATAGCTAACAATAATGATCTTGAGATATTACAATGCCATCTTGTGTTTTAGAAATTTTAATTCCTAAAACCACATCTGCTACACCCATATCTTTCATATCGAATTTACTGGCAAACCATACTTTGGTAGCTTTGATGATCTCATCATTATTGCTTAAGATCAACATATCGTCTATGTATAGACAAACAATGACATATCCCTTATTCGTATTTCTTACATATACACATTTATCGCATTCATTAATACGAAAACCATTTGACAACATTATATTGTCAAATTTTTTATGCCATTGTTTAGGTGCTTGTTTTAAACCATATAATGATTTAACAAGTCTACACACCTTCCTTTCCTGTCCCAAAACTTTGAACCCTTCGGGTTGTTCCATATAGATTTCTTTGTCTAAATCTCCATTCAGGAAAGCTGTCTTAACATCCATTTGGTGTATATCGAGATTGTTAAGAGCTGCTATAGCTATTAACAATCGAATGGATGTTATTCTCGTAACTGGTGAATACGTACCAAATAATCAAGTCCTTCCTTTTGTTTGTAACCTTTTATTACAAGTCAGGCTTTATATTTATCAATCGACCCCATCTGCTTTCATCTTCCTCTTAAATATCCATTTGGATCCTAAAGGCTTATGCCCGTGAGGAAGATCCACCAGTTCCCAGGTATGATTCTGCATGATGGATTCTATTTCATTGTTAACAGCCTCTTTCCAAAATTGTGTTTCTGGAGATGACATAGCCTCGTTAAAAGTTTAAGGTTCATTTTCTAACCAATATGATAGAAAATCCGGACCATAAGTAGTCGGTACTTTAGCCCATTTGCTATTTCTAGGTTCCTCTTGTTCCTCTTCATCCACATGTGGATCACTACTCGAGGACTCATGAGTTCTCTTTGTAGTCTTATTTCCTTGTTTTTCCTTGTAAGAAAGAACATCTTCAAAGAACGAAGCATTCCTTGATTCAATTATCGTATTGATATGAATATCACGAATGTCCGATTTGACCACAAGAAAATGATAAGCAGCACTATTTCTTGCATATCCAATGAATACACAATCAATAGTTTTAGGTCCTATTTTGACCTTTTTAGGTAGAGGAACAGCTACCTTCGCAAGACACCCCCACACTTTCATGTGTATGTAGTTTGGTCTTAGACCCTTCCACAATTCATATAGTGTCTTGTCTAACTTCTTGTGGGGTTTTTTTATTTAAAATATAATTAGCTGATAAAATAGCTTCTCCCCCCACAAGTTCTGAGGTAACTCTGAACTTATCAACAAAGCGTTCATCATTTCTTTCAACGTTAGGTTTTTGCGTTCTGCAATACCATTTTGTTAAGGTGAATAAGGAGCAGTGGTTTGATGGATGATACCATTTTTTTAACAGAATTCATTAAAGAATGAATCATATTCACCACCTCTATCACTCCTTATTTTCTTTATTTTCTTGTTTAGTTGATTTTCGACCTCATTCTTAAATAGCTTAAAAACTTCCAAGGCCTCGTCTTTGCTTTTTAGCAAAAAGACGTAACAATATCTTGTGCAATCATCTATAAAAGTAATAAAATACTTTTTACCGCCTCTAGTTTGCACAAATTTTAAATCACAAATATCAGTGTGAATTAACTCTAGAGGTTCACTACTTCTTTCTATTAAATAGAAAGGAGCCTTAGCTAATTTGGATTCCAACAAATTTCACATTTGTGATTTTTGTCAATGACTAATTTCGGAAGAAAATCCAAATTGTTGATTCTCTTCAAGGTCTTGTAATTTACATGACCTAATCTACCATGCCATAATGTAGGGGACTCAACCAAGTAAACAGAAGAAATATTATTATTAATAATCTTGTTCTTTGGTACAATTGTCATAACATTGAGCTTAAAAAGCTCATAAAAAAGATATCTCCTTCCCACAAATATCTCACTTTTGGTGAGTACAAATTTATCAGACTCGAATACAAGCCTAAACCCGTTCTTGCTCAACAGAGAGCTAGAAACTAAATTTTTACGAATTTCAAGAGCATGAACTACATTATTCAAAGTAAGTTTCTTTTCGGAGGTCATCTTGAGTACCACCTTTCCATGGCCTTATACTTTGCAACCGTAGAGTTTCCCATAAATAGTTGCTCATCATTAGCAGCTTCTTTATACTCGGAGAAACTCTTCCTTTCAGAACACACGTGACAAGTGGCCCCGGTATCAACCCACCATGTTTTAGGGTTTTCCACTTGGTTCACTTGTGACACAACAGCAGCGAGCTCAATCTCATAATCATCAACTAGGCTGGCTTGAGCTCTATTCTTCTTATTCTGTCGGCAGTCCTTTGCACTTTGTCTGGGCTTGTTGCACACATAACAAGTTCCCCTTGAACTTCTTGAAATCCATTCCCTTCTTAGCTTGGGAAGAACTAGAACCAACAAATTTTCTCTTGTTGGTATTCTTCGAATGTTCAACAACATTCGCCTTGGCTTCCATGGTCTGAACCTTGACACTCTTCTCTGAACCATGGTTATCCTTCTCGATACTTAATCGAACGACCAAGTCCTCTAAAGTTATCTCCTTTCGTTTGTGCTTTAGATAGTTCTTGAAATCCTTCCACGAAGGAGGGAGTTTTTCAATCAAAGCCACCATTTCAAATGATTCACTAAGAATCATTTCTTCGGCTGTAATCTCATGGAGGATCAGCTGATACTGTTGGACTTGACTGATAAAGGTTTTGGAGTCCAACATTTTAAATCCAAAAATCGGCCAACCATAAATTTCTTTGTGCCGGCATCCTTGGTTCTGTATTTTTTCTCTAAGGACTCCTACAGCTCTCTAGCTGTCTTGATCGGCCTATACACGTTGTCTAATGTATTATCCAATCCATTGAGGATATAGTTCTTGCATAGGAAGTCAGAATACTTCCATGCTTCCACCGAGGCTACAACAATAGTATCGGTCTCTCCCTCTTTGGGAACCAGGGCCTCCTCCTGTAAGAACTGGGCTAGGTTCAGAGTGGTCAGATAGAACAACATCTTTTTTTGCCATCGTTTGAAGTCCAGACCACTGAACTTCTCGGGTCTCTCACCATGTGTGACATGTAGAGGTTGTGGCGCTACAGGCGCACTAACATTATCGGTAGATGTTACGACCTTCTGTTATTTCAAAATTAACAGGATCAACTCGTATAATTGCAGAATTATACTACTGATAATATTCAGAAAATTATATATATTATAGTAACCAAATATATATGTTATCACAAATATATATGTCAATGTAATATATTATAAAAATATATAAATGTTACTACTAGAATATATATAATATAAGATATAAAACAAACAATAAACGAACAACACTTATATAGCAATATATAGGATACAACAATATATAAAAACAAATATGCTGTTAATATATGTATGAAGTAACCAAACAGTATCGATACATATAATCTATATAAATTAAAAGCAAACAGTAGCAAAACTAACAGTATGTATATATATTACTAAACAAACGATAGCAATATCTTACTAAAAGAAACAGTATATATATTAACCAATATAACTAAGTAAAATATATATACTAATATAGCAACAGTGCAGTATTAACGAAACAGTAATGGATAAACTAAAAAAAACGTCTTATAGTCTAAAACATTACTGAATATAAAAGCAGTATATAATATATAAAAGAAATTACAGAATATGAAGAATAAACGAATTTCACTTTATATATATGAACATACAAAATAAGAAATATGAATAATGACTTAATTCGGACAGCAAAGAAAGAAAACCGAGTCAAGGTTGCACCTCTGATCTTAAGACGTTTTTTGCTTGTCTAAAGGTGCTTACAGTTTGATGCAAATCGTCTCCCAGGTTTCCTCGATAAACGTTGCAAATGAGAGTACATTCGGATGCAACACAGCGAACAGAGAAATGTTTAAGTCTCTCTCTCAGAAGGCAAAATTTATTTCAGTCAATGAGTGTGTAAAACAGACAGAATACACCGGTATTTATAGAAATACAGCTGACCGTTCGAAAAAGGTGTACCAGTTGGATGGTATCTGTTCTGTCAGAACAGACACACCAATTGGGACGAACCGGTTCGGTCAACCACTTCACCGAACCGACTTGACACATTCGAACAGATACATTCTAGAAGGCATACAGACCGGTTCGGTCATATACCGAAAAGACAAAAATTATTCGGACAAAAAGCTGGTTGGATAGTTGGGCTAGGCAGCAAAAAGATAAATATTGACCCAAGCCCAAGCCAATATGACCCAGTCCGGCTCGGCTCAACAGTGGCGCGCGCGTTTGTGATCCAGCCCAAGTTGTGTAGGTCCTCACCCACCACAAAACTTTGGTATCCCTTAGGGCCCAATCTCACATTGAAACAAAGCCTATATAAACAACTAGCATAAGCCAAACTTTGTTCTAGGTGAGATTGACTACCAAACACAACTTCAACCAACTATCTTCCTCTTCAAGTGGGTGTTTAATGAGACCAATTTCTCATTCAATTTTGATATCAATTGTGTAAGTTAATGTACATTGTGTATCAAATTACGACAACCTACATATTAAAATATGTATTTCATATGTATACACAAAATATAAGCGATGATATCCAACAGATGAAGAAGCCAAGAATTTATCTAACGAAGATGGAATTATCTAATGAACTACTGATGCTCTATCAAACAATCTCATGAATCACCTTAGACTGTCATGCAGGTTAAAAATAAAGTCCACAAGAACACAAAAAGGAAGAATTACTTCCGACAGAAGAACTATAAGTTACGTTTTGAAAACTTAAATTTGAATTTAGATTTAGATTTTAAAATTTTAGATATGAAATTTATGATTTTTAAATTCATGAATTTAAAATTTTTTGTTTGGGAGAATCAAAAATTTCAAATTCAAGATTTTGACTAATTCAAATTTATTGTTTCGATAATTAAGATTTGGATTTGAATTTAAATGAAAATTAATTAAAATTCAAATATATGTTGGCACAATTAAATTTAACTGAAAAAATTAATCATCTTGAAAAATATTCAACAATATTCAAGGTAAACTCATACAATAATTGATTTAAAACTTTTAATTGCAGATTTAAAATTTCGTACTAAAATTTTGAATTAAGTCTTAATTTATTAACTCTATTTAACAAAATTCTTGACTTCGCCCCTATGAATATTACTTTAATGTATAAATATATTATCATTATTATTAACAATAATATTATCTATAACTATAGTTACTTAGGTCTTGTTTAGCATTGCTTCTGGCACAGCTTTTGAGGTCAAAAGCTGCTTTTCACCGCAAATGCAATGCTAAACAAATAAAAAAATTTGGCTTCTGCTGTTGAAACCATGGTTTGAAAAGCCAAACCAAAAAGCCAAAAAAATATAGCTTTTGGGCTTTAAAAGTTGGCTTTTGGATAAAATGACTTTATTATCCTCACATCTCTACAATTTTATTATTTTAAACATATCTTTTTTTGACATTTCAATTTCCTACAACACTTTTTCACAGCAATGCTAAACACTTAAAAGTTTTTAAACCACACTTTATAAACACACTTTTTCCAACTCGAGCTTTTTCCAATCCAAACTTTTTCCAACAGCAATGCTAAACTAGCCCTTAGGTTTTTTTACCCTTGCTTCGCACGGTTATCTTTTAAAAAATACTTAAATAATATATATAATAACATTTTAATATCTAATTTTTTTTTCTTTAATAGAAATCTATTCCTACTAATTTTTTGAAATAAAAACTAAAACTAAAAAAATTATAAATTAAAATAATAGTCATATTGAATAAATAAAAAAAGATAAAAAAACAAACTTACCTCATATCTAACTATATAATACCATTTTATTAAAAAAAAAAAATTAAATTAACATCTAACTATATAAATTTATAGAATATAAAATGACTGAAATTGATATAATAACGTTTTAAGATTTTTTTGTCTTTCTATCAATATAATTAAATTAAGTGGATAGAATATGAAAACATTGAAATTAATATTATAACGTTTTGTGATTTTTCGTCTTGCTATCATTTTAATTAAATTAAGTGATAAACGAATTTAGAAAGTTTTTCTAAATATTTATTTTTAAATAATAAATTAATAAAATATTAAATTAACATGCTAAATTTTAATATTTTACCTTTTTATTAATGCTAATATTTTTTATCACATGTATTTGCATGTGAATGTTCGTTGTTTTATTTAGTTTTGAATATATAGTTGTACATTTTAAAATTAAATAAACTAATAAAATTTATATTAACTAAAATTTAATAAAATCTGTTTCATATGCAAATTATATCAAATTATTATAAAGTTTATTATTTTTAATACCAATGCAAAATTAATTATGAATATAAAAATTTAATGTAAAATTTAATTATTTTTTATTCATACTAAATAAATTTATTTACTTTTCAAGGTTAGTTAAAAATTTAAACATTTAAGATAAAGCAGTTTCATATAAACTTTATTTTTTATTTATTATCAAATTATTTCATTTAACGAAAGTATTTTAATAAAACTAAATCTCTTCCTTATAAATTAGATAAATCTTATTAATAAAAATAAAAATATTAAAATGGTAAATTAGTAATAAAATGAACAACAATAGGTATTTTCTTTAGTTCAAAAGATTCTCCACATTCGTGCTTTTATATATACTAGTATTTGTTATCACATGTGTTCACACGTGAATGCTAGTTGATTTATTTATTTTTTTAATTTATAACTTTATATTTTAAAAATAAATAAAACTAATAAAATTTATATTAACTAAAATTTGTAACAACATTTAATGTTTATTTCAAGTGCAAATTATATCAAATTATTATAAAATTTATTACTTTTAATATTAATGCAAAACTAATTACGAAAATAAAAAAATTCAATGTAAATTTTCATTATTTTTTGTATTTATATATCAAATAAATTGATTTGCTTTTTAAGGTTAATGAAAAATTAAAACTTTCAAAATAAATTAATTTCAAATAAAATTTTAATTCCTTTTTATTTATTATCAAATTAATCGATTTAAAGTGTTTTAATGAACTTAAACCTTTTACTTATAAATTAGATAAATCTTATTAATAATAAAAATATTTATAATGGCAATTTAAAAATATAGTGAACAATATATCAAATAAATTGATTTACTTTTTAAGGTTAATGAAAAATTATTACTTTTAAGATAATTAATTTCATATAAAATTTTAATCTTTTTTATTTATTATCAAATCAATTTCATTAAAATTCTTACTTATAAATTAAATAAATCTTATTAATAATAAAAAATATTTATAATGACAATTTAGAAATATAATGAACAACAATGACTATTTTTCTCAGTTCAAAATATTCTTCACATTTGTATTTTTATATATATCACGGACTAATCTATTAAAAACAATGAATATTTGCAAATATTAAAATTAATATGATAACTTTTCATATTTTGGTTTTTTATTTAAATTAGTTTTGGGATTCCTTTTGATTGGATCAACTCAATGATTTTTTGGTATAATCTTGAAATTATTATTTTTTTTTAATTTAATTTGTGATTATTTGATTAATTTAAATTTACAAAATTTCTTAAAAAATAATGAATAAAATACCAAAGATTAAATAAGTTGAATGATAAAATTAATTATTTAAGAAAAATATAAATTTTAGAAAAAGTTACAAGTGATAATATTGGTAATCTTTTTAAATTATTCTAAATAAAAAAAATTATTAAATTTTACCCAAATCATAAATATTATACATTGTAAAATTGCACATATACAACAAAATTTACGCAGTCATGCAATCCAAAATAAAGCAAATAACAGAAATTATTATTCGATCAAAAATAAAATAAAAACCCTATAAAAAATAGAATAAGAAAATGATAAAGAAAATAAAAGAAGAGAGAAGAGATGCAGCGTGAGGGTTTTTTTTTTTTTGTTTGTTTTTCGTGTTTTTTTATGATTTTTAATTTTTAAATAATTTTGATTTTGTAAATTCTCACTTTCAAAAAGAATTTCAAATTCTAGATTTGAGTTGTTTAAAATTGATGTTGGATTTGTCCAAATCTAATTTTTTTATTTGACATCCAAACAAAAAATTTGAATTTGTAAATTCAAATCCGAATTTTTTGGTCCAAATTCAGGTTTTCAAACAGGCCAGGAAAAAAAAAAATCTCCATGTTACCTTAAATTCATCATTTGTCATCTTATACAATTTATTCTCAAACATTTTGAGGAATGCCTCAACTCTCAAATCAATATGTCCTGGACCCTATAAAGAGAGACCATCTTCTTGAGTTGAAGCAACTAGTCTATACCAAAGATGTTTGGCTAACCAGAACCTTTGATCAGGTTCTAGAAAGTTGTAAAATAAAAAAGCAAATAAATAAGACAAGACAATTTGCATGGAAGTGAAACTAGAATCACCTTTAGAATCCATATAGTTTTCAAAGCATCAAATCAATTGCAAAATTTTATTTGTGAGTCAAATTTAAATTGATACATTCAGTAATTAACATGCTTTATTTCAAGTTCACCCTCCTTGGGGAAAGAGTTCAGAAAGTGGAATATACCTCTACAACTAAGTGAATGAAACACATAAGTTCAGAATTCTCATCACTTGGATTAAGGCCCTCCTAGGAGTCGAGAAATGCAGTATTTTTACACTCAATCCAGAAAAAAAAAATGATCAATGTTTTTAAACAAGTGGTTACATTGTAAATTTTTTTATTAACCCTGAAAATAATTTAATCTTCATATGTCATACCAAACAGAAGAAATATAATTCCTCTTAAATCAAATTTTGTTAACAAAAGGAGCCTAAACAAAATAATGCATGCCCTAAATGGAGAATGCATCAGATAAATTTCAAGTTGTAATGGATAAATGCATGTCAAGATTAAATGAGAACTTATAGTTAAAGAGGAACTTATATTGGAAGATCCAACATTACTAGATTATGAACAATGGAGTCTATGATTGATAAGATAATGGAGTCTATGATTGAGGCTAACAATTATGTGGTGGTCTAAAATTCATACCAACGAAGAGTTATATATCTAAAGTCAGATAGCAGAGAGAAAGTTTCAGGCAATTAAAGTGAAGCAGACATTTCAAAACTCACACCTAAATACACGGTCCATGGCAGCAACGACAATAATAAATCTGGCACAGATAAATGTAAGCTTTGAATATTATTTCAGCATCACCATAATAGTTCAAAAGACTCCCTGTATTACAATATTAAAATTCAGAGCAATTCTGCCGAGATGAAACTCATTGAGAGCAAAATTATCCAAACTTTTTTGAGCAATATCATACAAGATCCTGAAGGAAAATGCATTCCAGATAGGGTCACAAAAAATTTTATGTTCTCCAGAGTCCAGACAAACACTACAATTACCTGAATATAGTGGACTAAGGCAGAATTCTCATCACTTGGATTAAGGCCTTTCTTAGAGTAGAAGCAATTCATGCCTTTCAAGCTTGACCACTCTATTTGTTAGATGCTGGGATGGAAGCAGCGGTTGGCATATAGGGTTTGGACCCTTAAACAAAACATCTTCAACATGCAGAATCATTGATTCTGCTTCCTCATGTTCAATGTTTCATACGGTAGAAATAAATAAAACAAAATAAAAGAATGACAAAATTTAGAACCAACCAAGTACAACTAGATGCTAACAAAATGTGATGGGAAGGAGAGGAGAGGAGAGGGAAGAAACATATGATAAATCTGCAATGTAACACACTAGGAAGGTCCTTGAGAGCATCATGGGAGCAAATTTTGCAAGGCCTTCCAGATTAAGATGAGGCAAAACTTCAAGTTGTTCCATCCAAGGCCATATATGGTCCTCTAGTTTAATGAGCAATAGTACATAGTCTGTTTATAAGGTTGCTGAAACTTGAAATTTTGATAGTCCTTCATTATCTTTTCCTAATAAAAGCAAAGAAAATGCAAAGGCAGAACAGAAGATTATTAACAGATGTACTGATTAACATAAAAATAGCATTTCTAAAACACATGCTCCTTTGATGAACCAATAAATTCGACCCAAATAAAAAGGTTTAACTAAAAGGTTGATAGGAAACAAGAATTAGATATCTTGCATTTTTGGAAGGCAAACCAGTTTTGTTATCCTGAACTTGCTGCCATAGCACGGGATATTTGAGCATTCCTATTTCAACAGTGGCATTCGAATCTGTTTTGTGGTAAGGTTATTGACCAATATCGAAGCTCACTCAAGCCAGATATTGTAGAAAGAAATGTTTGCTGTAAGGATTGGTTATTTGGAGAAATTGTAAGGATATTTCTTCCTTTTTTTTTATTTTTATTGAATATATATTACTTTTTTTTTTTATATCATCAATTCATCACTAGCATTAGCAAAATTGTGAATATAAACTTTATCAATGTAGATTCTGTAGAGTTGAAGTTAAATGAGATTACACAAAATATCATTCAGTTGCATATTAGCAAAGAAAATTCATCCAAACTTTCCATTTCTAGTGAAGTTAAAGTTCATGGATATTAATAAAAGATTGTGTTGCAAAGATTGAATTCATTTAATTTTTTAACTATTAAATTTTATTTGAATTTGACTAGAATATATTTTTATTATATAAACAAGGTGCATACCCGTGCGATGCTACAGGCGAAAAAAAATTATTTAAAAATAAATTTTATTTTATAAGAGTTATTTTTTAAAAATAAGAAAAAAGAACTGAAAGAATGAATATGAAAAAGATAAAAATCATAAAATACATATATGTAAAAGATCAATAAAATATAAATATAATAAAAGTTCAAAAAACCTTGATAAATAACAAACCAAGTAACTAATTCATAGAAAAAATATAAATATAATAAAATATAAATAACTTATTTTTAACATAGAAAAAATAATTAAAACACAACACGAAAAATAACCTAAATACGACACAAATATACGAATTGTAAAGTTATACATAAAATGAATTATTAACATGTAAAAATTTATATAAATTTATAATATTTTAAAAATCTCAAAAAATAACACGAACATATCACGAACACACAAATTTTTTTCTAAATTAAATCACAATGAAAAACTATATAAAATATAAGATGAATTGAGATACAACACGAAAAAAAAATTGAATTTGTTTATGACACATTTTTTTATTTATCTTCATTATTAACGTGTAAAAATTGATATAAGTTTATAATACTTTAAACAAAAAAAATATATATTTTCTTCCCTTTTTCTTTTCTTTTCTTTTATTTCTTTCTCTCTCCTTTTCTTTCTTTTTCTCTCATTTCTTCTTCTCCACCGAAAAAAAAGATGCCACGTGGATGGCCTCTCCATCCTAAAAAACTTCCCATATTTATTGTATGGATTTTGACATACTAATAATTTGTGTTATATAAATTTTGACATGTTCGTGTATTCGTGTCATGTCCGTCGTATCATGTCATGTTTTAACACCTTCCCTAAACTCCCTCATCTACAAAAATTATCTTATAGATATAATACCTTAAACACGATTATAACACATAAAAAAAATAAAAAATACACGAACACAACATGAATACATGAATTAAAAAGTCTAAAATAACTTAAATTTTCTCACCAAATTCTCAAAAACTCTTCCATTTACCTCCATCATATTTTTTTAAAATATTTAATAAAATAACTTAAATTTAAAAAATAAAAAAACAAAAACTTAAATTTAAATTTAAATTTAAAATAATAAAAAAATGATTAAAAAGAAAAAGAAAGGGACAAACTGGAGACGTGTTTAAGGTGTTTTATATTTGTATAAATTTTGACGTGTTAATAATTTGTATTATATAGATTTTGACATGTTCGTATATTCATGTCGTGTCCGTGTTTTTTTTTCGTGTCTTGTTTTAACACCCTTTCTAAACTTCCTCATCTATAAAATTTATCTTATGGATATAATACCTTAAACACGATTATAATACATAAAAAATTAAAAATACATAAAAACAACATGAATACACGAATTACAAAGTTTAAAATAACTTAAATTTTCTCACCAACTATTTCATTTATATCCATAAACATTTTTTAATTTTTTTAATATTTAATAAAATAACTTAAACACGATTATGATACATAAAAAGTTAAAGTTATACGAACACGACATGAATACACGAATTACAAAATCTAAAATAAATTAAATTTTTTCAGCAAATTCTCACCAATTCTTCGATTTATCTCTATCACAATTTTTTTACTTTTTTATATTTAATAAAATAACTTAAATTTTAAAAATAAAAAATTAAACTTAAATTTAAAATAATAAAAAATGATTAAAAAAAAGAAAAGAAAAGAACACAATAAAGAGACTAGCACTTCACTTTGTCTCTCTTGTATTATTTACGAAAAAATAGCAAGAAATGAAGATGAACAATATTCTTAAAAAAAAATCATGCCATGCGGACATTTTGTTCAAAATAAAAATAACAAAAAAAAAAAAAAAAAGCTAAAAGCAGGTGAACAGTAATCCAAGAAAAGTAAAAAAAAAAAAAAAACAGGTGAACAGAACTGGGCGACGTGGACAAACTAGCTGGGCTTCAAAATATCCTATATTTATTGTATAGATAGATAGGAGGCAAGGCAGAAGGCATGCATGAGATGAAAGACATGAGATTGAATTATGTTTGTTTTGGATTTTTGACAAGTTCTGTTAGACTTCTCTTAGTTAATAACTTCTCAAATTTCTGCTTTTGTTTGGACTTCTGTTGGTTCTATTGAATTTCTTATTTCTTTACAACTGTTACTTAAGACAAGTTTAGGACTTGAAATAATCTTGCTTCCCAGATTGCATTTATCGCAATCTAAAAAATAACAAATCTCATCGCAAGATTTTTATTCGTTAAGCGTGACATTGGGAGAAAAGAGGAAAAGGCAATTTAATTCCTCTTGAAATAAAATGAGGGTTTGAAAACAACCTCGAAAAACATAGAGTTGTCACCAATCTTTTTGGCTCGGTGTGATCGGTCACCTATTAAAACCGGTTTTATAAAATATTTTAAAATTAATTAAAACATTTTTTAAAACCAATTTCAAGTCTGCGTTTTTAAATCAGAGAAATCAAAGAAGCGGGTTCGGGACTTGGTTACGTGCGGGGAAGGATTAGCACCCCTACAACGCCCGTATAAAACGGTACCTTATTAATTGTGTGTTATCTCAAGTATCGATAAATAAGTCGGTTTTAGATTTGGCATTTCAAAATAATTCCAAATTTAAAGAAAAATAATTTCATTTTTAATTGAAAATGATTCGGAATTTATTAATTCAAAATTTTTCTATATCTCCCGACAAACGTAGCAAAATATATAAATTTTTATTTATTTGAAAAAAATTTCGAACCATTCTCGTTTTGAAAGAAAGATATTCATTTATTAATGATAATTGATGATATCCTCCCCAACAAACCCGGCAGAGAACTCATGAATTATTTTAACTCGGGAATATCTTTATTTTATTGAAAATCATTATCTTATTTTAAAACATTTTAAAAAGATGAATATGAACATGTGTGACATAATAAAGATGACATAGCAAAATCTAAATGATATAATATAACCTAGATGACATGATATAATCTAAGTGACATAGTATATTCTAAATAACATAATATAATCTAAGTAACATAGTATATTCTAAATAACATGGTATAACCTAAGTGACATGGTATATTCTAAATGACATAATATAATCTAAGTAACATAGTATATTCTAAATAACATGGTATAACCTAAGTGACATGGTATATTCTAAATGACTTAGTATATTCTAAATGACATAACAATATAATTAATAACATGAAATGATATGAAATATAAAATAATATTATCATGAAATATGCATGAAAATAAAAAACAATGCATGAACATAATAAATCCTAAATGTTGTGACAAAAATAAATGGCTAAGCAAAAAACATAGGATAACATAGAATATTCACAACCATATAACAAACAATTTAACACCATGAATATAAATCAAAACAAAAACATAGTCATAGAAATATTCATAACAAAAATCATATATTATACAACATGCATGAACATGGAAAATGCAATGCATGAAAGTGTATTTTTTTTCTTTAAATAAAGAAATCCGTATATCTAAAAAAGATATCCAACTACCTTAGGAAAAGACATCAAATTAAATTTTCTAAATCAAATATACTTTGTGATTGGTTTGAAAATAATTATGAAAATTTTGGAGGAAAAATAACACCATGGTCGAAACCCTCTTTGAAAAAGGCTTTATTTTCCTAATTTTGAAAACTTGGACTTGACCACCCTTGACCCGACCTTTATAAAATCATTTTTTAGAATTAAAATGACTTAGAAATTAACATAGGACAGTAGCTAAGGTTCTAAATCAGCCCTCTCTTAATGCCTTAGCAAAAACAAAAAATTATTTTTCTCTTGAAATCAAATATGACTTTACTGACCAGTTTTAAAACGTGATTTTTTTTTACCTATTTTTGAAATTTCAAAAAAAATCTAAAAAATTATGAGAGACTCAAAACATGTCGAACTATATGGGAAAAAATTAGCTTAATTTTTAGACTAAGGATGACCTACCGAAAAATTCACGAAAGTCAGAACACTAGGTGAAAAACTGTTTAGCCAAAAAACATTTTTAAGCCTTTGATAAATTCATTCAAAAATCAAAATAAAAATATTGGAGACTCCTCTAAGGACCTACAAACAGTAAAAAAAAAATTGCTAAAAATTTGGACAAGGATTGCCTAATGAAAACAAATTACAAAGGTAGAAAATCCAACTTGACAGTTTCTTAATTTTCCACAAGCATGCTCATGTGAGCTTGGCTTTGAGCCATTGATTGGCTTAAGTCAAAAATCAAGTGGAATGAGATGAAATGCATGAACAAACAGCAAATTAAATGCATGAAATACATGTCCTAATGCCTAAATGACATAGAAATGCATGGCAATACAAAATAACCGAAGACCTAATATGAAATTGTGCATGGCAATAAATGCACGCCAAGACCTATATGTGCATGAAAATGCATGGCAATACAAAAATGACCTAGGCCTAATATGACATATAAACATGCGTAGAAATACAAATATGACCTAAGAGCTAATAGGCATGAAATTGTGCATGGCATACAAAGATGACCTAGACCTAATATGTCATAAAAATGCATGGCAATGCAAATGTGACCTAGACCTAATGAGCATGGAAATGCATGGCAATAACACAAACACATGGCATAGTAAATCAAATACACAATATCATGGCATAAAGATGAAAGCATGTCAACTAAACAAGATGAAAATGCACACACAAGGCAAAAAACAATGTGATAGCCGAATGGTCACTAATCAAGATGGTGAAATCCTAGCATGGAAATAACACAAACACATGGCATAGTATATACAAGACTTAAAAGGAAACATGTTAGACCAAACAAACATGATGCAAATGCATGAACATAGCTAGACAAAAACACAAACACATGGTATGGTATTAACAAAAAGCATGAACAACTTAACATGGTGGAAACAGAAAATTAAAAATGGCAAACAAAGTAAGTAGACATGAAAATAAAATGAGAAAATCAGCAAAATAAGTAAAGTAAGTAAAGAAGGTTAAAAATAAGTTTCATATCTTAGTTATTTTAAAAATCTAGAACATAAAAACAAGCTAGAATATCACAACCAACATGGAAAATATATCAAACACAAGACATGCACAAAGAGAGTAGTATTCGGCCAACATGAAAATGGTGGGAATTTTGTTTTTTTCTTTGATTTTTTCATGAAAGCATAAGATAGGAGCTTTAAGAACTGGTTTTGAAAAACAATTTTAATTCATGAAAGAAAATAAAATAACAATGAAAATAACAAAATCATATGAACAAAGTATAGAGGAGAGCATGAAAGAAAATAGCTACCTTGCTTTAGCTTTCCAAATCAAAGAGTAGTAAGAAAATCATTTCTTTTTTCTTTCTCTTTTCTTTTTCCTCTTTCTTTTTTCCTCAAGAATAGCTACTGCCCTTTCAATGATCAGCCAAGATCCAAATGAAAATGAAACCCCCCTCCAAGTGGTAGCCGAATGGTCCCTATTATGGTGTAGGATGTTGTCATTTTTTTCTTAGCTAATTTAATCCAAAGGCAACTAATTAAAAGATGCTAAAATATGAAATTACCACCCTTAGATTAAGTGATCAGCCCCTAACAAATACAGCTGTTCAAAAAAAGGTAACCATAATATTGACATCCTTATTTCTTCATGCATGGGACCATGTGGCAAAATCACAAAGGCTTGATCAAAAAATAACCAACTTACTATCCAATTTTAGCCTTTGAATGAGAGAAGCTCAGAAAAATTGGTCCTCCCCTTGGGCTTGGCCGAATGGCCCTTCACATTCCAGCCCTCTCCCTATTTTTTTAAATTGCAAAAAGGCCCTCTTCAATTTCTTTAGTAAAATTACACTTTACCCCCCAAACTTGATTAAATAGCAAACGGATTTCGAATCTGGATTTTATTTTTTCAATACTTCCTAAATAATATAGAATTGAGTTATGGGATATTTCATAATTTTCCGAGCTCATTTGCTATTTTTCCCGGATTTATCTTCCAAAATTGCCCTTAATGCACCCGAACTTTTCCCATTTTGCTAACGAGCTCCAATTCCTGATTTTTCTTTGCCAATTTCTTCCAAATAATTTAAAATTGAGATCTGGAAGTTTTCATAATTTTTCAAGCTCATTTGATATTTTTTCGGGATTTATCTTCTGGAATTTCAGTTTAGTGGGCTCGAAACTTGCCATTTTGCAAACGAGCTCCAATTTTGGATTTTTCTTCTCCAATCTCTTCCAAATAATTTAAAATTAAGATCTGGAAGTTTTCATAATTTTTTGAGCTCATTTGCTATTTTTTCGGGATTTATCTTATGAAATTTCAGCTTAGTGGGCCCAAAATTTTCCATTTTGCAAACGAGCTCTGATTCTGGATTTTTCTTCTCCAATCTCTTCCAAATAATTTAAAATTGAGATCTCAAAGTTTTGGTAATTTTCTGAGCTCATTTGCTATTTTTCTCAGATTTTCCAAGTTTGCCCTCTAACCTCCGAAGCCTCGATTTTACTCAAAACAAGTTCGATTTCCAGATTTTCTTTTTTTGTATCTTTTTTTATATATTGAATTGGAGTTGGTCCAAAAATGCCAAATTTTTACGATCAAATTCCCCTCCGATTTGATTTTCTCTTTTTTCAATATCGGGAATTTTCTCGTTTTTCCATTTTTCCTCCAACCGGCTCTTTTCTCGGAATTACTTCAAACTGAGCCTTGGACTATATTTTTTTGCTCACTCCTCATCAATTAGGGGCTTTAATTTTACCGAATCGGGCCATTTCTCCAGTTTTCCCCAATTTCGCCAAAATTCACCAAAAACTCTAATTTTCGGTTTTCTTCCAAATTGACTCTTCCTTTGGTTTTGCTTCCAAATGGTCTTTCTAATACCCATAGTCATTGATTATATTCCATTCGGAACCTCTAATTTTGACCAATTTGATCGTTTAAGCACTTTTCCCCAAATTTATCGAACTAGGGTTTTCTTTCCACTAAATCTCCATAACCCATCTTCCGGACTCCATATCTCTCGTTGTAGACCTCGGATTATCAAAATTCTTTCACCATTGTTCAATTAAACTTTGGATCTTGATTTTCAATGAAGGTTGACTTTTCAATGGTTGACTTTTTGGGATTGACTTTTCGAGGTTGACTTTTTCCAAATTGGCTTTTCGTGCTTGACCTCTTAAACAAAGTCTCAAAATACTACCTACAGGATGAAAAGAGCTTTCCTGCATTCTAAAAACATCACAAGGAAGACAAATACCTGATTTAGGGGTCCGGACAAAATTAGGTGTCTATAGCTGCCCCTATTTGGCTATTACTGAGAATTAGGAAAAGATAAACAAACACTAATTTTGTCCGGTTAGTGAAATCACATGTGAAGGAAAGGAATGGGAGTTCTCATATTTTCATTCATTTTTTTTTTATGATTAAAAGTTGTAAATAAAAGATTTTGTTCTTAAATTGAGTTCCCTGACTAATCAAGGCTCGACCCGTCTTAAGGAAACGAGTTCAATTTGCAAAAGAAGAAAATTGTGCTCTGAGGTCTTATAAAAGGTATGCCCGGAGGTCTTAAAAATAATGCCCGGAGGTCTTAAAATGGTGCCCGGAGGTCTTATCCATTTTTTTGGAAAATTGTGCCCGGATGCGACTTTAAAAATGGTGGAAGAATTGTGCCCTGAAGCGACTTTAAAAATGATGCCTGGAGGTCTTAAAAATAGTGTCCGAAAGTCTTATCTAGGAATTGGAAAATTGTGCTCGGATGCGACTTTAAAAATTTTTTTGAAGAATTATGCCCGGAGGCGATTTTAAAAATGATTCCCGAAGATGGATTTTGAAAAATGGTGCCCAGAGGTCTTAAAAATGGTGTCCGGGGGTCTTATCTATGATCTAGAAATTTATGCCCGGAGGCGACTTTAAAAATGATGCCCGAAGGTTTTATCTATGATCTGGAAAATTGAGCCTGAATGCAGCTTTAAAAATGGTTTTGAAGAATTGTTGAAAATTAACCTGAAGGTTTTGAGAAAATGAAAATGCTTCTTGATACAAGTGCAAATGATTAACAAGATGCACATACTTCATATTGCAAATGTAAATGTCTTGAATTGATGCAAATGTTTCTTGATGCAGATGCAGATATCGAATGAAATGCGAATGCTTCATGGTGCAAATACAAATGTCTTGGATTGATGCAAATGCTTCTTGATGCAGATGTAGATGTTGAATAAGATGTAGATGCTTTGTGGTGTGCATGCAAATGTCTTGGGTTGATGCAAATGCTTCTTGATGCTGTGCAGATGCAAAGCTTGATAAAGAGATGAGCGCTTATGAGTGATGCCCCCGATCGTTTTTCTAGACTTTGGCTTAGCCTTTCCAATTCATTTTTCCTCTTCAAATCAGAGTATATCTTCAATTCATTTTTCAATCTTTGGCTCTTCTCTTTGCCCCAACAGTTTTCAAACTTTTATTGACAGAAGTCTGCTTGCCGAATTCTATTTCTTCTTCTCATATCTGGAAGTCAAAATCTACCCTAGTAGTTCCATACCTTTGGGTTAGAAAGCCCTTGTCTCATGTCAACACCAAAAATGGGTATTTCAAAAATATTTTTATTTGTTTTCCCCTTTTGAAAAAAATTTCTCATTTAATGAAAACTTATGAGCCAAAATTATCAACCCTATAATGTGTGATATACAAATCTCTTGAAGACTGATGATCATCGTTAGAAATTTTCTGAATGTCAATTTGGGTTTTTCAATTTGAATTGAAAAGGCTTGGTACGACAGGATTTTGGTTGATCCAGGAAAACTTCACAACAAGAAAAATGTATGTCTCTTCTAGGCTCACAAATGGTACAAGTTTTATAAAACATGAATTCATTGAGAACCAATCAAATTCAACATTATTTTAGTTTCCAAATCATGGCGTTTTGACAACGTCAAGATTGGCTGAGATGTTTAAACTGGAAAGTGAATTTCGGAGGGAAAAAATTTCAGTTTTTGAAGTCAATCCTCCAAATGAGAGTTGACAATTTAGGAGGTTCAATGATTCCTAGACGTTCCTCGATTTCTTCAAGATGACCTTCTCTTTTTTGGCATCGACTAACATAGATGGTATCGAAAATTCCCATTTTACTCTAGACCGCCCATTTTTGGGTTTTCGCCCTAGAGTCCCATTCTTTTCATTTTTTTCTTTCTCTCTTTTTTTGTTCTACCATGCACTTGAGCATTCTAAATTCTTCCTTAGTGAAATGATAATTCGATGAGATACGATAAAATCTGAGGAAAAACCCTTCAAGTTAAATATTCATGCTTGATCAAAATGGACTTTTAAAACATGTAATGTAGGCCATGGTTCGGGGTTCAGAAAGAAAGGATAAATAGGCCCAAAATATGTGTTTGAGGGTAATCAGATCAAGGATCATTTTTTGAGGAGAATTCCCTTTTGAAGCATTTGTCCCTTTTGGAATTTTCTTTCCTTTTTACTTTGCTCTTTTTCTTCTTTGCTTTTGGCTTTCATTTGCCATACTTTTTCACATTTTTTCTTTTTCCTTTTTCTCTTGCATCTTCATTTCGACAGAGTGAGCCCATATTTATTTGGGAGCTCGAATTGCTTTGTATCTGTCTTTAGGTTAGGACTCATTTCTGAGTGATCATTCCTCGCATTTGCCCCCCAGTGTAGAGGGTGATCCTTGATCAGGGTTGAAAAGAGAAAGGATTCTTCGGCTCTGTAATAACCAATTTTAGTCCGGGTCAAATTCGAATTGGACCCGAGCTATTTACAGGGCCCAATACAGGCCCAAGCCCAGCAGGCCCAATCAGCCAGAACCAAACCCTAACCCAATCTGCAGGCCCAAACCAGACCCAATTTTTGGGCCTTCCAAGCAACAAGCCCAATTTTCGGGCCCAATTGATGGGCCTGCCCACTGGCCCCTATCCCTGCCCCCAGAAACCCTAGCCCCTGCAACCCCAACTCCCACACGTCACCCCAACCACCTGCACACGCCACCCCCTACCGACTGCCACCACCATCCTAGGCAGCCTCCCGAACACTCAACCCTAGCCTCCTCCCAGCACAAGCAATCCCTTATAAAGCCAGAGGAGAGAAAACGCAACGGGAGGACCCCAGATCCAGAGATCGGACCCCTCTCCCTCAATCGGATCGACTTCCCCAAACCTTCTTTCGGCACTCACACCCCTGCACACATACACAACAACCGAAAAAAAAAACCAAAAAATAAAAACAAAAAAAAAACATTCGAATTCCTTTTTTTGTTTGAGTTATTGGAAGCTTTTTTGGAAAAATTCCAAGAGGGAGGAAGGAAGAAAGGGAGGAGAGGAAGTCCTACCCGGAGTTTCGGCCCCATACGACGACGGACGACTCCGGATCGGAGGTTTGAAATTTCGCGTTTGAAACCTAGATCTAGGGCTTTTGGTTGAGACTCGGGAAAAACTAAGCCCGAATCTGAGGAGAGGGGTTCGAGATGAAGCTTGGCCGAGTTTTGGGAGCCAAAACGGACTCCGGCCACCGTGAGAGACGGCGAGAGACGGCGACGAACGACGGCCGACGCGGTGGTCGGTCACCGGTTTCTGGGTTTGCGATTGGTTTCTGGGTAAACTAAGAGAGAGAAGAGGGAGGAAAGAGAGAGAGGGGAGGAAGAGAGAGAAAAAAATAGGGGAAATGAAAAAAAAAGGGCTTTTATAGCCCCCCTGGAGCGGGTCGCGCTGACCCGCGCGTCGACCCGGGGTCCGCGAACCCGACCCGCTCCAGAAAAAAAAAGGGATCCGCGCGGGTTACCGAATCCGGAACCGCGCCGAACTGGACCCGGCCCAACGCCAAACCAGGCCCTGGGCCCAGCAGTCCAGGCTCTGGTTTTGGGCCAGAAAAAAATAATAAAAAATTAAAAGTTTAAAAAAAATTAAATTAAAATAAAAAAAAAGAGGGAAAAAATAATAGAAAATGAAAAAAAACAAGAGAAAAAAAGCGAGAAAAAAAAGGAAGAAAATTTAAATTAAAATTAAAAAAGAAAAAGAAAAAAGGGGGAAATAAAAAATAATAGAAAAAGAAGAAAAAATTAAGTAAACTTAAAAGAAAAGAAAAAAGAAAAGAAAAAATTTTAAAATTAAAAATTAAAGATAATAATGATACAAAAAAAGAGGGAAAAATTAGAAAAAACAAAAACAAAAAGGAGGAAAAAGATTAAAAAAAAAATCACGATTTTCAAGTTCGGTATTCTGATCTTCGGATTCTCGACATTTTTCAGGTGGCCGAGAAAGAACAAAGAATTTTACGAAGATCAAGTTCGGCATTCTGATCTTCGGATTCTCGATATTTTTCAGGTATGATTTTAACTTTCTTTATTACTTTTTATTATATTACTATTTTTATTTATTTATTTTTGTCCAGCATTCGACATATTTTTATTATTCTGTTTGGATTTTAAAATTATAAAATAATAATTCTTCTAATTAATACATGTCTTTTAAATTATTTTCGATAAATAAAATTCTCTAAAAACGGATTTCTTTCTCGGGATGGCCGGAGCATCAATTGTTCTTTGAAATGGTCCGAGTAAGAATAATAATCGAAACATTATCGAAAATATCGGAGTGATTCGGGAATTATTCTTACATAGATAATTTCTTTTATTTCGAAAATAATTATTAAAAGCATTTTAATTTACTTTTCAAAAGAAAAAAAAAGGTTTTAAGAAATGTGATATACCGACGACGGAATTCGAAGGATGTTACAGTAGTAATTCCTAAGATATCTTGAGGTGAGAGAATTTCGTTAAATATCACCACGAGTGGTGGGAGTATTTAGCGATATGCTTAATACAAAAATTCATTAAAAAAAATGGAAATAATAAAAATGAATAAATAGTGAATGTTTATGCGCTCGATATTTTTCCATGCTCGTGTTTTTAATATCATGATTTGCATGTTTAATCTTGTAGTTCTGTATTTAATCATATGTCTTATATGCTAAGTCGTGTGCATCCGATATTTAAATATTCGCATCATACGCATTTAAATAAAAAAAATGGATGTAAATTGCCGACGACGAAATTCGAAGGATATCACAGTTGTGATTCTTCAGATATCTTGAGGTGAGAGGATCTCGTTAAATACCACCAAGAGTGTTGGGAATATTTAATGAGTATTCTCGATAATAAATTTACGATTCGCTTTTACTTTCAAAAAATAATAACAATTCAAAAAGAGAATAAAACATGTTTTTAAAAATAAAATAAAAAAAGAATTAGTTTTAAATACCGATGTCAAGTCCATTAAATCAAGATTTAAGATAACACGTGATTAAATGGTACCGTTTCCTAAACGGGCGTTTGCGGGGGTGCTAATCATTCCCCGTACGTAACCGACTCCCGAACCCGATTTTGTTTTCTCTCTGGTTCAAAGCACGGACTTCGAAATTAGTTTTAAAAAAATATATTTTAATTAATTTTAAAATATTTTACTAAAACCGGTTTTAATAGGTGGCCAATCACACCTAGCAAAAAAGATTGGTGGCGGCTCCGTTTGTGTTTTCAAAATCGTCTTAGCGGTCGAAAAACCGTTATGACAGCTTGGCGACTCCACTGGGGACCTTTGAGAGTCGAGCCACAAATTGATCATGTGTTATTTTTTAAAATCTCGAATTAATGGATTTAATCGGTATTTAATTTTAATTCTCTTTATTTTCTTTCTTTCTTTATTTTTATTTTGCTTGCATTTACATTTTGATATTTGTTAATTCTTTATTCATACTTTTTATGTCGTTTATTTATTTATTTTTAATAATTGTGGAATGTTTAGAATAAAGAGTCGTAAACAAACAGTCAAGGGTTTGTTTGTTCCTTCTTACACACGAGCACGTGCATTTCATACATAAGCTCTATACCCGAGCTTTATCCCTTTAGGTGAAAGTAAAGTACCTATGTTCTCGTGAGGTAATAACCTCCGCATGGGCTAGCGAAACACTTCCGGAGTAAGAAAGTACCTACGCTTTCGTAAGGTGGTAACCTCCGCATAAGCCTGGAAAATATACTCCAACAAATTGAACCCGTTTAAATCGGGATGCCTTACTAGCCTTCACGGGCGACAGTGAGGAGCAATTTGGAGCCTTTTAGGACCTAATTCAACCTCATGTAGTGAATTTAGGTAGAGCCATATCGAATTTCCGATCGAATATCCCCGAAATTAGGAAGGAACATTTGTGATCTTTCGCTATTTGTTTACATTCTGAACAAACACTGTAAATTGGGTAATGATGAACGTACATTGTGCTACCCGTAACAAGTTTGAAATTTCATCCAAAAGGCACCTAGATGCCTGAATAAGTTGATACTGTCGGGGCAAATGTTCGTTAACTTTTTGAATTTGTAAATATGAAAATTCTTTCTTTCCGTACATCTCGTACATTTCATGCATTAATGCACTTGTAAATAAAGCATTTACATTATAATTGTATTTTTTATTTCACGGTGATAATAATCTCATTTGATAAATTGCATAAACACTTGTTGTTGATTAAATAAGAATTGCAAACCTGTAGTGTTGAATAAATATTTGGACACCCGTGCCATAATAAGACCCACTACCCCAAAAGTTTTTGATAAAAATTGGTTTTTTGAAAATAATATTTTGATTTTTACGGAAAAAATATGTTTCAAAAAAAAAAAATACCAAAAAAACTGTGGATTGAATTTGGGGGCAAGTTTTGTGCAATAAAATTGTTGAATAATTAAGTTCAGTCCAAATCATGTTAATCTAATTATTGAATAGTTTTTTGTATATATTCGTGCATTAATTTGTTTATTCTTTAGACAAATAAAATTAGCATCATATTGCAATCATAACATGCATTGTCATTCATTGTAGAATACATTAGTGACATACATGATCGTTCTTCGTATATACCAGTATATCAATTTATTTATTCTTTACATGCATCATAACGACATCGTGATTGCATTCATGACAATAAGGTCATGCATTCGTGACATACATGGTCACTCATTGTATATGCTCATGCATTAATTTGATTATTCTTTACATGCATCATATGGGCATCGTGTTACATTCATGGCATTCATAGCTCATGCATCATGAAACACACTTGGGGAATAAAAAAGAAGTCGACTTAGTTTTGAAAACTTTGAAAAGATTTCTCTTTCAAATCAGAGGTATAAGAATTACTGCGTACCTCTATGACACAGGCCGAAACCATGGAGGATGAACAAAATAGACTGGATAGAGTGGAAAGAGCACAGAGGGAATTACAAGAACAATTAGCCAGATCTCAGCAAGAAGCACGAGAACAGATAACAAAATCTCAAGAGGAGTCACGCGAGCAAATAGACAAGATGATTGAAATGATGACTAGGCTAACCCGAGGAAAATGGGTTGCTAAAGGATCGATCATAGAGGGAGAACCTCAACCTCAAGTAAACAACAACGAAGATCCGATTTACCTACCAAGTCAACAAGGCCGAGGACAATTTCAATTGAACTCGAAATTTCACCCCTCAGACCCAGTTATTATTCCAAGCCAAGATGGTTCACTAGAACAAGAAAAGCTGAAAAAACGTGTGGCAAAGCAAGTGGAAGACACAGAAGTGCAACAGAAGTATGATCTGTTTGAAGAGAGACTCAAAGCCATAGAAAGAATAGACGTTTTCGGGAATACGGATCCGAATGAGCTCAGCTTGGTCCTAGATTTGGTGATTTCGCTAAAATTCAAGGCCCCTGAATTTGAAAAGTATGACGGATCGAAATGTCCATCAATCCACATCACGATGTTTTGTCGAAAAATGGCTGGCTACACCAACAATGACAAGCTGTTAATCCACTGCTTCCAAGACAGTCTAACAGGGTCAGCTGCAAGATGGTATAATCAGTTGGATCGGGGCTGTATCCGTTCTTGGAAAGAACTGACAAAAGCTTTCAAGACTCAGTATAAGCACATGATCGACATGGCACCAGATAGGTTAACGTTGCAGAATATGGAAAAGAAGCATACTGAGGGTTTCAAGGAATATGCCCAACGATGGAGGGATATGGCAACACAGGTGCAACCACCACTCACTGAGAAAGAAAATACTGTATTGTTCATCAGTACATTAACGGCACCTTATTATGACAAGATGGTTGGCAATGCCTCAAGAAATTTCGCGGATATGGTTATTTCTGGTGAGATAATCGAAAATACTATCAAGAACGAAAAACTCGAAGATAAGACATCCAATGCCGAGAGAAACGAGGTACCTGAAAGGAAGGAGGAACATGTCCAGGCTATGGGAGAATTCACTCCATATCCCCAAATCTCTCTATATCAATCATGTTACTCTACCAATGTCTCTCCAAGTCATTATCCTTACCTGCCAAATATTCATCCCCAAACACCTAATCCTATGTCAGCCCCTGCAACTAGGCCTGCTTCCCAGAAACGACCGCGGGGCAACCAAGAGAAATTTTCAATCCCAATCTCCGACCTGTTGCAATTACTAATGAGGAACCAATACCTCACCACTGTGCCTTTGAAAACAACTCCGAACCCATCAGCAAGGATTTATGACCCAAACAGCAAGTGTGAGTATCACATGGGGGCGATTGGACATTCAACTGAAAAATGTAGACAACTGAAGGAAAAGATTGAAGGTCTTGTCCACGATGGCATTTTGACTCCAGAGCTATTCGAATAGTGGAAATCTGCATTGCCATGAATCGGTTTCTTCGCCACGGGTTTTGAGGATGAGAATAGTTACCTTTTAAAGCATGTCAACAAGCATTGAGGAATATGCATGTAGTTCTATGCCTCATCATGAAAGCACTTGTCTTATGTTGGCATCCACATGAAATAAATAAATTTTGAATTTCAAATGCTTTGTGTTTATTGTGTTTTAATAATAATTTGAATTTGCAAAAATAAACATTAAGGAAATCCTTGATTTTGAAGAGCGCGTTCTTAAAAGAAAAAAATCTTTCTTCATATTAAGAAATGATGGGGAGTCTTGAGATTATTGATGATCATTGTTAGAAATGACCCAACACCCTTCCACCTCTATTTCGGACTTGCCTATGCTTGAATCCTTTGAGTTTGAAAAAACCAATGCTTCCAGTAATATATTGTTGAATTTCAGAAACCATAGTCAGTGCAATAAGAAAAATGCATATCCTAGTTTAGGTTATGAGCAATGGAACAAACTTTTTGAGAAAATTCGAGCTCTTTGGTGTCTCAAACAAGTGAAACCTTTTTCAAGAATCTAGATTAGGGTAAATTGATGTGTGTCAAGGTTATGCCAAAACCATTCACATCCCTTTCCGTAACCACAAAACAAGAGTTGCCCAGACGTCACTTCATGATTAACGTCTCAGGTAACAATGACTAAACCTGATTTTCTCATGTTCCTAGAAAAAAGCTATTTTTGAGCCATATTCTTTCTTGTCCCTTCGGACAGCCCAAAAAAAAAGACTTGAGGTGTTCCTCGTAATGATACGAATTCTCATTTGTATGACCAATCAAATGGTGCATCATTTGTAGATATGGAGGACATGTGGTGAATAAAGATGAAGTAATTTTCAAGGCATGCAAAAAAAAATGGGAAAAAAAAGGGAGAAAAGAAAGAAAATGAAAAACGAGTGTGACATCATGCATTTATGAAATTCAAGATGGTTTCAAGAAAGAAAAAACCTTTTCATTTTTTCCTCTAGGGAATGACTTTTCGGTTTACGTGCTTGTGCTTGAGATGAAAAATGGCCATCTTTCATCATCCTTTCATAAATTAAAATATCCTTTTGCTACCCCTTTTAAGCCTAGTAAATACTTTCGTTCTTTCAACCCCGATCAAGGATCACCCTCCACACTAGGGGGCAAATGCGAGTAAGGATCTTTTCAAAAGTCACAGATAATGAAGTCTTGGTTCAAAGTCGAAAAAAGAATGCCTTGAATCAAAGAGAAATCTGAGCTTCCAAATAACTACGGGCTCACCTTGTCAAAATAGAAATGCAAAAAAAAAAAAAAAAAAATGAAAGCAAAAAAATAGAAAAGGAAGAAAAGAACGGATGAAAATCATCGGATAAAGAGAAAAGCTCAGAAAAGAAAAAATGCTTCAAAAAGAATCCTCCTCATGAAATAATCCTTGATTTGATAACCTTCAAACACATGTTTGGGCCTATTTATCTTTTCTTTCAGTACCTCGAACCTCGGCCTACATTACGTACCTGGAAAAGACCATTTTCATCGAGCATGGTCATTTAAATTGATGAGTCTATTCTTAGAGAAATGCATGAGACTTCGGTTTCCTTTCTGGTTAGAAATCCTTTTTGGATAAGTCTTGATTTCCTGAATGCATGGTGAAACATTTAATGAAAAAAATGAAAAGAAGGAGACTCTAGGGTGAAAACCCAAAGTGGGCAGTCTAGAGTAAAATGGGAGAATTTCGGTGCCGCTTATGGTATTGTCAAGGCCATAACAAAAGAAGATGTTATTTTGAAGAAATCAAGGAACATATGAGAATTCCAAAAATATCCCAAAACTGTCAACTCTCGTTTGGAGGTTTGACTTTAAAAACTGAGACCGTTTTCCTTTCCAGAATTAAATTTCCAGTTTGAACATCCCAGCTAGTCTTGACGTTTGTCAAAATGCCATGATCTGGAAACTAAAAGAAGGTTGAATTTGTTTGAGTTCAAAAAATCATGTTCTATAAAATCTGTTCCATTTATGAGCCTAGAAAAGATATACATTTTTCCTGTTGTGAAGTCTCCTTGGATCAACCAAAATCTTGTGGTACCAAGCCTTCCGACTCAATTTGAAAAATCTGAATTGACACTCAGAAAAACTTCTAACAGTGATCATCAATCTTCAAGAGATTTGGATATCACAACATGAGGATGACATGTTCAGCTCAAAAGTTTTCAGTAAATAAGCAAAGATTTTTCAAAAAAAGAGCAAGCTAAAAAAAAATATAAAATGAAAATATTTTTGGAAGAAACCATTTTTTATGTTGGCATAAGGCAAAGGTTCTTCTAGCCCAGAGGTATGGAACTATTGAGGTAGAAGAAATGAACATTTGGCTCGGACTCCAGTTGATAAAAATTTGAAAAACTATCGGGGCAAAGAGATAGTTCCAAAGTGAAGAAAAGGGTTGATCTCTTACGAGGCACGAGCGTTTCAGGATACACTCTGTTTCAAAGAGGAAAAACGATTTGGAAAAGCTAAACCAAGATCAGGAAAAACAATTGGGAACATTTGCATCATTCATGAACATTCGCATATTTATTAAGTTTTGCATCTGCATCGTGTCGTAAAATGTGTACATTATTCGTGGGTACTTGCACATGCATCATCAGGGGCATATGCATTGACTTCGCATGACATTGACTATTTGAAATTTTGACATTTGAATTTGAACTTTCAGTGAGATTTTCTTCAAAGATATGATTACGAAAGATTTTCAGGTATGATCACCAAGACCTCCGGGCACCGTTTTTAAAAAAAACCTCCGGGTTACAATTTTTAAGACCTCCGGACACCTCTTTTTCAAAGACCTCCGGGCATTGCTTTTAAAACCTCCGGGTTACAATTTTTAAGACCTCCGGGCATTTCTTTTTCAAAGACCTCCGGGCATCGTTTTTAAAACCTCCGGGTTACAATTTTTAAGACCTCCGGGCATTTCTTTTTCAAAAACCTCCGGGCATCGTTTTTAAAACCTCCGGGTTACAATTTTTAAGACCTACGGGCATCGTTTTTAAAACCTCCGGGTTACAATTTTTAAGACCTCCGGGCATTTCTTTTTCAAAGACCTCCGGGCATCGTTTTTAAAACCTCCGGGTTACAATTTTTAAGACCTCCGGGCATTTCTTTTTCAAAGATCTCCGGGCACCATTTTTGAAACCTCCGGTTTACAATTTTTAAGACCTCCGGGCACCTCTTTTTCAAAGACCTCCGGGCATCGTTTTTAAAACCTCCGGGTTACAATCTTTAAGACCTCCGGGCACCGTTTTTAAAACCTCCGGGTTACCTTTTTCAGACCTCTGGGCACCTCTTTTAAGACCTCCGGGCACAGCAAAAGAAAAAGTAAAATAAAAAAAAAAGTAAAATAAAAAAAAAGTAAAATAAAAAAAAAGTAAAATAGAAAAAAAAAAAAAAGACCTCCAGGCACCTCTTTTAAGAACTCCGGGCACTATTTTCAAAGAAAAGACATTTTCAAAAAGACCTCCGGGCATCTGTCTCAAGACCTCCGGGCATTATTCTCAAAAATCATGGATAAGACCTCCGGGCGCCATTTTCAAGGAAAAGACATTTTTAAAGACCTCCGGGCACCTGTTTCAAGATCTCCGAGCATTATTCTCAAAAGTTATGTTTTCAAGACCTCCGGACACTATTCTAAAAAATCATTGATAAAGACATCCGGGCATCATTCTCAAAGTCAGGAATAAGACCTCCGGGCACCATTTTCAAAGAAGTAACATTTTTTAGACCTCCAAGTATCTGCTTTCAAAAACCTCCGGGTAACATCTTTCAAAATGATATTTTTCAAAACCTCTGGGTACCATTTTCAATTCTTGCAAAGTCGAACTCGTTTCTTTAAGACGGGTCGAGCCTTGGTATGATTAGTCAAGGTAACCTCTTTAAGGCAAATCATTTTATCACAAGCTTCAAAAAAAAAAAAAACTCTTGATCTTTCCTCAATGATGAACCAAGAGCCTCGATAAATATGGATCTCCATAACCGGACAAAATTGGTTATATTGTCTTTGCCCTATTCCTGATTCTCAGCAATGTGCAAAGAGGGGCAGCTGTAATAACCAATTTCAGTCCGGGTCAAATTCGAATCAGACCCGGGCTATTTACAGGGCCCATTACAGGCCCAAGCCCAACAGGCCCAATCAGCCAGAACCAAACCCTAACCCAATCTGAAGGCCCAAACCAGGCCAAATTTCTGGGCCTTCCAAGTAACAGGCCCAATTTTCGGGCCCAATTGATGGGCCTGCCTACTGGCCCCTATCCCTGTCCCCAGAAACCCTAGCCCCTGCAACCTCAACTCCCACACGCCACCCCAACCACTTGCACACGCCACCCCCTACCCACTGCCACCACCATCCTAGGCAGCCTCCCGAACACTCAACCCTAGCCTTCTCCCAACACAAGCAACCCCTTATAAAGCCAGAGGAGAGAACACAACGGGAGGACCCCAGATCCAGAGATCAGACCCCCCTCCCTCAATCGGATCGACTTCCCCAAACCTTCTTTCGGCACTCACACCCCTGCACACACACACAACAACCGAAAAAAAAAAAGAAAAAACAAAAACAAATCCACATAAACCAAAAAAAAACATTCGAATTCCTTTTTTTGTTTGCGTTATTGGAAGGTTTTTTGGAAAAATTCCAAGAGGGAGGAAGGAAGAAAGGGAGAAGAGGAAGTCCTAGCCGGAGTTTCGGCCCCATACGATGACGGACGGCGCCGGATCGGAGGTTTGAAATTTCGGGTTTGAAACCTAGATCTAGGGTTTTTGGTTGAGATTCGGGAAAAACTAAGCCTGAATCTGAGGAGAGGGGTTCGAGATGAAGCTTGGCCGAGTTTTAGGAGCCAAAACGGACTCCGGCCACCGTGGGAGACGGCGAGAGACGACGGCGGCTGGCGGCCGGCGCGGTGGCCGGTCGCCGGTTTCTGGGTTTACAGTAGGTTTCTGGGTAAACTAAGAGAGAGAAGAGGGAGTAAAGAGAGAGAGAGTGGAGAAAGAGAGAGAAAAAAATAGGGGAAATGAAAAAAAAAGGCTTTTATAGCCCCCTAGAGCGGGTCGCGCTGACCCGCGGGTCGACCCGGGGTCCGCGCACCCGACCCGCTCCAGGAAAAAAAAAAGGGATCCGTGTGGGTTACCGAATCCAGATCCGGACCCGCGCCGAACCGGACCCGGCCCAACGCCAAACCAGGCCCTGGGGCCCAGCAGTCCAGGCTCTGGTTTTGGGTCAGAAAAAAAAATAATAATAAAAAATTAAAAGTTTAAAAGAAAAATAAAAATAAAAATAAAAAAAAAGAGTGAAAATAAAAAAAATAGAAAACGAAGAAAAAAGAAAAAAAAAGAGAAAAAAAAAAGAAAAAAAAAAGAAGAAAAATATTAAATTAAAATTAAAAAAAAAGAAAAAGAAAAAAGGGGGAAATAAAAAATAATAGAAAAAGAAGAAAAAAAATAAAAAAAAAATAAATAAAATTAAGTAAAATTAAAAAAAAAAAAAACAAATTTAAAATTAAAAATTAAAGATAATAATGATACAAAAAAGAGGGAAAAATTAGAAAAAAAAAAACAAAAAGGAGGAAAAAGATTAAAAAAAAATCACGATTATCAAGTTCGGCATTCTGATCTTCGGATTCTCGACATTTTTCAGGTGGCCGAGAAAGAACAAAGAATTTTACGAAGATCAAGTTCGGCATTCTGATCTTCGGATTCTCGACATTTTTCAGGTATGATTTTAACTTTCTTTATTTTTTTTATTATATTACTATTTTTATTTATTTATTTTTGTCCAGCATTCGACATATTTTTATTATTCTGTTTCGATTTTAAAATTATAAAATAATAATTCTTCTAATTAATACATGTCTTTTAAATTATTTTCGGTAAATAAAATTCTCTAAAAACGAATTTCTTTCTCGGGATGGTCGGAGCATCAATTGTTCTTTGAAATGGTCCGAGTAAGAATAATAATCGAAACATTATCGAAAATATCGGAGTGATTTGAGAATTATTCTTACATAGATAATTTCTTTTATTTCGAAAATAATTATTAAAAGCATTTTAATTTACTTTTCAAAAGAAAAAAAAGGTTTTAAGAAATGTGATATACTGACGACGGAATTCGAAGGATGTTACACTAGTAATTCCTAAGATATCTTGAGGTGAGAGAATTTCGTTAAATATCACCACGAGTGGTGGGAGTATTTAGCGATATGCTCAATACAAAAATTCATTAAAAAGAAATGGAAATAATAAAAATGAATAAATAGTGAATGTTTAAGCGCTCGATATTTTGCCATGCTCGTATTTTTAATATCATGATTTGCATGTTTAATCTTGTAGTTCTGTATTTAATCATATGTCTTATATGCTAAGTCGTGTGCATCCGATATTTAAATATTCGCATCATACGCATTTAAATAAAAAATGGATGTAAATTGCCGACGACGGAATTCGAAGGATATCACAGTTGTGATTCTTCAGATATCTTGAAGTGAGAGGATCTCGTTAAATACCACCAAGAGTGTTGGGAATATTTAATGAGTATTCTCGATAATAAATTTACGATTCGCTTTTACTTTCAAAAAATAATAACAATTCAAAAAGAGAATAAAAATGTTTTTAAAAATAAAATAAAAAAAAAAAGAATTAGTTTTAAATACCGATGTCAAGTCCATTAAATCGAGATTTAAGATAACACGTGATTAAATGACACCGTTTTCTAAACGGGCGTTGCGGGGGTGCTAATCCTTCCCCGCACGTAACCGACTCCCGAACCCGATTTTGTTTTCTCTCTGGTTTAAAGCACGGACTTCGAAATTGGTTTTAAAAAAATATATTTTAATTAATTTTAAAATATTTTACTAAAACCGGTTTTAATAGGTGGCCAATCACACCTAGCAAAAAAGATTGGTGGCGG
The DNA here is from genome assembly GCA_030761205.1 of Fremontodendron californicum. Classification (NCBI taxonomy): domain Eukaryota; kingdom Viridiplantae; phylum Streptophyta; class Magnoliopsida; order Malvales; family Malvaceae; genus Fremontodendron; species Fremontodendron californicum. The sequence goes on from JAULJL010000005.1 coordinate 31,425,777, forward strand.
CTCCGTTTGTGTTTTCAAAATCGTCTTAGCGGTCGAAAAACCGTTATGACAGGCTCAAAAGGGGTTACTATGGATAATTTCTTTTTGTGAAAGGGATATGAAAGATGGCCATTTCTCATATTAAGCACAAATATTCTTATTGAAAAGCAAACCCCAAGGGAAATAGATCAATAGAATTTCATTTTGCACTTCGGAATTATCCGAATTCTCATATGTATGATATCACAATTTTTTCTTCTTTTTTTTTTTGTTTTTTTTGTCGCATGCCCCTAATTATTCATGCATTGGTTCCATCATTACAAGAACATCGAAAGTCTAGATTTACAATGAAAATGCTGAGTTTCAATCTTGGGTTTGTTTGAAGTACCAAGGAAAATATTACCCAAAAACAGGTTTTCTCTAGGACATGGGATAATCTGGTTTGGTCATTGTGCCCCAAGATGTCAATCATGAAGTGATATTTGAACAATTGGTGTTTTGTGGTTATTGGAAAGGACATGAAAGGCTTTGGCACAACCTTGACACACATCAAATTACCATGTTCTAAATTCTTGAAAGAATGTCTCATTTGTTTGAATTTCAAGGAGTTCAAATTTTTTTCAAAATATTCGTTCCTTTGTTCATAGCCTAGACTAGGATCTACTTCTTTGCTTATTTTGTAATGACAATGGTTTATGAAGTTCAATCATTCATATTCCTTGAAGCATTAGGTCTTTCAAGTGATCTTAGTTCAAGGGATTTAGGCATAGGAAAGCCTAAAAGAGAGGGGAGAGGGTATTGAGTCATTTATAACAATGATCATCAATATTCTCGAGACTATCCATTATTAACACTTCCTTAATGCTTGTTTTTGCAAATTCAAATTATTGTTAAAACACAACGAAAGCATTTAAAATTCAAAATTCATTTAATTCATATGAATGTCAACATGAGACAAGTATTTTCATTATGAGGTCTGAAACTACATGCATCAAAATGCTCCTGTTGACATCTTTCAAAGATAGTAATTCTTTTCCTAAAACCCCAAAAGAAACTGACCTACGACAAAGTGGACTTCCAGTGATCGATAACCTCTGATGTCAAAATGCCATCGTGGATAAGACCTTTAATCCTTTTCCTTCAATTGTCTGCATTTTTCAGTTGAATGCCCAACTACCCCTACATGATAATCACACTTGCTGTCAGGGTCATAAATCCTTGCTGATGGATTCGGAGATGTTTTCAAAGGCACAGGGGTAAGTTACTGATTCTTTATTAGTAATGGCAGTAGGTCAGGGATTGGGATTGGAATTCTTTCTTGGTTATCCCGCGGTCGTTTTTTGGAAGCAGGCCTTGTTGTAAGGACTGGTATAGGATTGGTGCTTGGGTTGGTAGGTAAGGATAAAGGCTTGGAGATACCTTGGTAGGGTAACATGATTGGTATGAGGGGAATTGGGAATACGGGACGAAATCTCCCATAGCTTGGACATCTTCCTCTTTCTTTCTAGGTGCCCTATTTCTCTCGGCATTGGATGTTCTTTCTCCTTCAAGTTTCTCATCTTTGATAGCATTCTCAATCATCTCCCCTGAGATTACCATATCTGCAAAATTCTTCGAGGCATTACCGACGAGTCTATCATAGTACGAGCCCTGTAGTGTATTCACAAAAAGGACAGTGATTTCCTTTTGTGTCAAAGGCGATCGTACTTGGGCAGCCATGTCCATCCATCGCTGAGCATATTCTTTGAAACTCTCAGTAGCTCTTTTCTCCATATTTTGCAAGGTGAGATAGTCAGGCGCCATATGGTCATATGCTTGTACTGGCTTAGAAAAGCCTTAGCCAAATCATTCCAAGAGCGAATCTGATCCTTGCTCAACTGACTATACCACCTAATTGCAGACCCGCTAAGGCTATCCTGAAAGCAGTGGATCAAAAGCTTATCATTATCTGTGTGACCCGTCATCTTTCGACAGAATATCGTGATGTGGGCTAACATATCGGTTGTCCCATCATATTTCTTAAAGTTGGGAACCTTGAATTTAGGAGGAATGACTAAATCGGGGACCAAGCAGCGTTTGTTTGCATCTATAATCCGAAATACATCTGTACTTTCTACTACCCGGAGCCTTTCATCTAACAGCTGATACTTCCTTTGGGAATCTATCAACTCAGCCCTATTCGACTCAACCATTTTCAATTTTTCCTGTTCAACTGGATCATCTAAGTTTAGGATGTTGCAGGGATTAACAGAATTCTGGCCATCCAACATCATGACCTCAATCTGACCCTTTTATGCCTCTGGCCCTTCTTTGGCGGTCAAATTTTCAGTGTAATCTTTTCCCTTAATTACGGCGAACATGAGCTCCATCAATTTAGTCATCTAATCTCTAGATTCTATTGAGATTTTGCCAACTTTTCTCGTAATTCTTCCTGTGCCCTTTCCATTATTTCCATTCAGGCAGCTTGTTCATTCTCCATAGCTCTAGCCTGTATTTAAAAAGGTACCCAGTATTTCTTATACCTCTGATTTGAAATGGAAATTCTTTCAAAGACTCTTAAAGCCAAGCCAATTTCTGTTTTATTCCTCCAAGTGCGTGTCATGATGAATGAGCCGTGAATGTCATTTGATGCATGTGAAGAATAAACAAAGTGATGTATAAACATATACAGTGGAAACATGCTGACCATGTATGTAATAAATGCAATTACGATGCCAACATGATGCAAGCAAAGAATAAACAAATCAACGTATGGATATATGCAATGAATGACCATGTATGTTCCAGATGCATTTTCCAATGAATGATCCTATATACTATGAATGCAACACGATATCAATATGATGCATGTAAAGAATAGACAAATTAATTCATGAACATATACAGAGAAATCATGCTGACTATGTATGTCATGAATGCAACCTGATGCCACCATCATGCATGTATGAATGAAATGTATGGTATGACAAATAATTGATCAGATGTAAAATGCAAAGGAGAAGATATCACAGAGGGAATAAGGATCGGAGGAACCTAATCATTAACATCTCATAAATTTGAAGCATAATCAATTCATTCCTATATCAATGTTCACAAGGTATAAACCATGTTTACAAAAACTGAGCAGTGGTTAGAACTGTCTTTACAAGCACTTTATTTTTCCTAGCATCCTAAGGCTATAAGAGTCAGCTACTGAAAAAGTGAAATCCTACTACATCATATCAGACCGAAGTCCTTCTACATCATTGCCGTAAATCTCCCAATCCTAATTACCCTTTTCCCAGTCCTCTATCAATCAGTGTCGTTGGATCCAACCATTTGGCATCTATAAGAGATTGCACTTTGTTCTTGAGTGCAATGCAGTCTTCAATACTATGCCCAACAATCCTACAGTGATGGTCACATCTTACATTCGGGTTATACCACTTGGGATACGGTGGTGATAGGGGTTTCAACGGCACATAGGCAACCAGGTGATTTCGGATCAACATAGGGAAAAGCTCTTGGTAACTAATTGGAATAGGATCAAAATGCCTTTGGATTTTGTTCTTGGGTTGTTTCTTAGTCACACACGGCCTAAGAGTTGGGGCACTTGACGGTGGCACTAAGGTTCGAACCGAAGTGTTTACATGGAGAGGTAGCGAAACAGCATGTAAGGGTATGGATTTGGACACGGGATCCTCGGAGGTTGTACATAGTTCGAGGTTCTTATCCCGGGTGCTTGATGAAGGAAGGAGTACGAACTGCCAATTGGTGGTGATTGAGTGTGACTCAGGGATCCTGTAACGGTCATCCTAGTGGACGATTGGACCATAGTAGAGTAAGGATACTGGTTTGGACTTAGGACAAATTGCAGGGACTGTTTGGGATCTGAGGTTTCTATCCTTGGTATCAGGCTCTCTGTTTTAGTCATTTTCTCGACATTGTCCACAATTTCACCAGGGTTCAAACCTTTGTGGCATTAACAAGTGCAGGACCCAGTAAGGATTGTATGTTCTGGACCTGATGGTTTTGATTGATCCGAAGGCGATAAAGAGCCCTGAGAAAGTTTCCTCTTACTCTTACCCATACCCTCAATCATTTTCATCAATTTGACAAGCTATTCTTTCACCTCTCGGATTTCATGTCCAAATTCCTCTTGATTGAGTTCCAAAGCACCCAATCATTTCTCCGATTCATTCCTCATATCTCGAATCCTTTTCATGCAAATGAAAATGACATTATTATCATGAAATCAAAAATGCAAATAAATGGACATGCTCTATTCACATATGCATGAATGTAATGATGATTGATGCATGAAATGTACAAGATACGAAAATGTTTGATGAGGTGAATTTTCTTATTTACAACTGCTTGCATGTTATGCAAAAATGCAAATGAAAATATCAAGGAAAAGAAGATTCTAATATCATTTTTTTTTCTATTTTTCTTGAATTTTTTTGACAACTATTTTTTTGACATTTTTTATTTTCTCATTTTCTCAAAAGTCTAAAACTAAAAGGAGATTTTTATTATTATCACGTCACTACTCCATTACAAAAGAACTTTTTCATCATTTTCTCCTCATTTTGATTCTCATTTTTTCACTTTTCAAAGAGGAAATGTTTTTCTATCATCTTTTCTCTTTTTTCAAATTCTTGTAAAAGATTTTTTTTTTTTTAAAACAACCCAAAGATACTACTTTCCAACATTATTACATAGAGAAAATAGTAAAGCACTAAAAGAGTGGAATAATCAATGCAAAGTAAGAAAATTAATGAATGCCCCCAAGAAAATTACCTCACACACTACACGTTCATCGTTGCCTGACCTATAATGCTTATTCAGAATGTAGAAATAAATAGCAAAAGATTGGAAGCATTCCTCCATGTGTTCCTAGTTTCGGTGCATCTAACGAAAATCCGGCATGGCTTCGCCTAGGTTCACTATATGAGGGTGAATAGGTTCTAAAGGCCTCGAATGGTTCCTTATTGTCGTCGATGAAGGCTAGTAAGGCACCCCGATAAAAGTGAGTTCAATTCGTTAGAGTTCATTTCCCAGGCTTATGCAGAGGCTATTGCCACACAAAGCATAGGTACTTTACTTCTACTTAAAAGGACGGAACTCGGACATAGAGCTCATGTTATGCAAAATGCAAGTGTCGTGTGCGAGGAAGAACAACAAACCTTTCACTACCTATTCTACAATCTCTATCCTAAATGCCCCAACAGTTTATTAACACAAAGATCAAGAATAGTGTAAAGCATTAACCAACAAGAATGCAATAGTAATATGCATGCAAAAAACATTTTGTTATTTTCAAAACTTATTACGGGCTATGTGATGTGTGTTCATCATTGCCCGATTTGCAAAGGTAAACTTATTCAGAATGTAGAATAAAAAGTAAAAAGATTGGAAATATTCCTTCATGTGTTCTTAGATTCAGGATATCTAATCGAAAATCCGACATGATTTCGCTTAGGTTCACTATATGAAGGTGAATCAGTTCTAAAAGCCCCGAATTGTTCCTCACTGTCGTCGGTGAAGGCTAGTAAGACACCCCGATAAAAGCGGGTTCAATTTGTTAGAGTCTATTATCCTAGCCCATGCGGATTGTTAATCATGAAGGCTTAGGTAATTTAGTACTCCGAAAGTGTTTCACTAGTCCATGCCGATTGTTAATCACGAAGGCTTAGTTACTTTGCTCCCACCTAAAAGGACGGAACCCGGGTATAGGGCTCATGATATGAAAATGCACGTGTAGTGTGTGAGGAGAAATAACAAACCTTTCACCACCTATTCTACACCCCTTATTCTAAATGCCCCGATAAGATTAAACAATGTAAAGCATCATTTAAGCAAAGAATAAATATATGCAACAAAATAACTAGAGAACATTAATAATATGTTTGCATATGAATATGGACATAATAAAAACATTTTATTATTTTCAAAATTCTCTTTATTATTGAAAAAAAATGTGGGAATTAAAATTAAATACCAAATAAAAACCAACAAATCGAGACTTTGATAACACACGACTAATTCTAAGGCTGGCTCTCTAAATATCCCCAGTGGAGTCGCCAAGCTGTCGCAACCTCAAAAATAACAAGTCTCATCGCAAGACTTTTACTTCGTTAAGCGTGACATTGGGAGAACAGAGGAAAAGATGACTTAATTCCTTTTGAAATAAAATGAGGGTTTGAAAACAACCTCAAAAAAACATGGAGTTGCCACAAATCTTTTTTGGCTAGGTGTGATCGGCCACCTATTAACACCTAGTTTTATAAAACATTTTAAAATTAATTAAAAAAATTTTTTAAAACCAATTTCAAGTCTGCATTTTTAAACCAGAGAAATTAAAGAAGAGGGTTCGGGACTCAGTTACGTGCGTGGAAGCATTAGCACCCCCACAACGCTAGTATAAAACGGTACCTTATTAATCGTGTGTTATCTCAAGTCTCGGTAAATAAGTCGATTTTAGATTTGGCATTTCAAAATAATTCCCAATTTAAAGAAAAATAATTCCATTTTTAATTCAAAATGATCCGGAATTTATTAATTCAAAATTTTCCTATATCCCCCGACAAACGCGGCAAAATATAGAAATTTTTATTTATTTGGAAAAAATTTCGAATCATTCTCGTTTTGAAAGAAAGATATTCCTTTATTAATGATAATTGATGATATCCTCCCCAGCAAAACAGGCAGAGAACTCATGAATTATTTTAACTCGGGAATATCTTCATTTTATTGAAAATCATTATCTTATTTTAAAATATTTTAAAAAGATAAATATGAACATGTGTGACATAATAAAGATGACATAGAAAAATCTAAATGATATAATATAACCTAGATGACATGATATAATCTATGTGACATAGTATAATCTAAATGACATAATATAATCTAAGTAACATAGTATATTCTAATGACATGGTATAACCTAAGTGACATGGTATATTCTAAATGACATAATATAATCTAAGTAACATAGTATATTTTAAATGACATGGTATAACCTAAGTGACATGGTATATTCTAAATGACTTAGTATATTCTAAATGACATAACAATATAATTAATAACATGAAATGATATGATATGAAATATAAAATAATATTATCATGAAATATGCATGAAAATAAAAAACAATGCATGAACATAATAAATCCTAAATGTTGTGACAAAAATAAATGGCTAAGCAAAAAGTATAGGATAACATAGAATATTCACAACCATATAACAAACAATATAACCCCATGAATATAAATAAGAACAAAAACATAGTCATAGAAATATTCATAACAAAAATCATATATTATACAACATGCATGAACATGAAAAATGCAATGCATGAAAGTGTATTTTTTTCCTTTAAATAAGGAAATTCGTATATCTAAAAAAGATATCCAACTACCTTAGGAAAAGACATCAAATTAAATTTTCTAAATCAAATATACTTTGTGATTGGTTTGAAAATAATTTTGAAAATTTTGGATGAAAAATAACACCATGGTCGAAACCTTCTTTGAAAAAGGCTCTATTTTCCTAATTTTGAAAACCCGAACTTGATCACCCTTGACCCGATCTTTATAAAATCATTTTTAGAATTAAAATGACTTAGAAATCAACCTAGGACAGTAGCTAAGGTTCTAAATTAGCTCTCTCTTAATGTCTTAGCCAAAACAGAAAATTATTTTCCCTTGAAATCAAATCTGACTTTACTGACCAGTTTTAAAACGTGATTTTTTTACCTATTTTTAAATTTTCAAAAACTTCTAAAAAATGTATGAGATACTCATAACATGTCAAACTCTATGGGAAAAAATTAGCTTAATTTTTAGAATAAGGATGACCTACCAGAAAATTCACGAAAGTCAGAACAATGGGTGAAAAGCTGTTTAGCCAAAAAACATTTTTAAGCCTTTGATAAAATCATTCAAAAATCAGAATAAAAATATTGGAGACTCCTCTAAGGACCTAAAAACAGTAGCAAAAGTTGCTAAAATTTTGGACAAGGATTGCCTAATGAAAAAAAAATCACAAAGGTAGAAAATCCAACTTGACAATTTCTCAATTTTCCACAAGTATGCTTATGTGAGCTTGGTTTTGAGTCATTGATTGGCTTAAGTCAAAAATCAAGTGGATGAGATGAAATGCATGAACAAAGAGCAAGTTAAATGCATGAAATGCATGTCATAATACCTAAATGACATAGAGAATGCATGACAATACAAAATAACCTAAGACCTAATATGAAATTGTGCATGGCAATAAATGCAAACCTAGACCTAATATGAAATTGTGCATGGCAATAAATGCAAACCTAGACCTATATGTGCATGAAAATGCATGGCAATACAAAAATGACCTAGGCCTAATATGACATATAAACATGCATGGAAATACAAATATGACCTAAGACCTAATAGGCATGAAATTGTGCATGGCATACAAAGATGACCTAGACCTAATATGTCATAAAAATGCATGGCAATGCAAAAGTGACCTAGACCTAATGAGCATGGGAATGCATGGCAATAACACAAACACATGGCATAGTAAATCAAATACACAATATCATGGCATAAAGATGAAAGCATGTCAACTAAACAAGATGAAAATGCACACACAATGCAAAAAACAATGTGATAGCCGAATGGTCACTAATCAAGATGGTGAAATCCTAGAATGGCAATAACACAAACACATGGCATAGTATATACAAGAATTAAAATGAAACATGTTAGACCAAACAAACATGATGCAAATTCATGAACATAGCTAGACAAAAACACAAACACATGGTATGGTATTAACAAAAAGCATGAACAACTTAACATGGTGGAAGCAGAAGCAAACAAAGTAAGTAGACATGAAAATAAAATGAGAAAATCAGCAAAATAAGTAAAGTAAGTAAAGGAGGTTAAAAATAAGCTCCATATCTTAGTTATTTTAAAAAGCTAGAACATCAAAACAAGCTAGAATATCACAACCAACATGGAAAATATATCAAACAAGCTAGAATATTAGAAGACATGCATAAAAGAGAGTAGTATTCGGCCAACATGAAAATGGTGGAAATTTTGTTTTTTTCTTTGATTTTTTCTTGAAAGCATAAGATAGAAGCTTTAAGAACTTGTTTTGAAAAACAATTTTATTTCATGAAAGAAAATAAAATAACAATGAAAAGAAAAATCATGAACAAAGTATGGAGGAGAACATGAAAGAAAATAGCTACCTTGCTTTAGCTTTCCAAATCAAAGAGTAGTAAGAAAATCCTTTCTTTTTTCTTTCTTTTTTCTTTTTCCTCTTCCTTTTTTCCTCAAGAATAGCAACTCCCTCTCAATGATCAGCCAAGAACCAAATGAAAATGAACCCCCCTCCAAGTGGTAGCCGAATGGTCCCTATTATGGTGTAGGATGTTGTCATTTTGTTTCCTAGCTAATTTATCTTCCAAAATTGCCCTTAATGCACCTGAACTTTTACCATTTTGTAAACGAGCTCCGATTCCAGATTTTTCTTTGCCAATCTCTTCCAAATAATTTAAAATTGAGATCTAGAAGTTTTTGTATTTTTTCGATCTCATTTGCTATTTTTTCGGGATTTATCTTCTGGAATTTCAGCTTAATGGGCCCCAAATTTGCCATTTTGCAAACGAGCTTCGATTCTGGATTTTTCTTTTCCAATCTCTTCCAAATAATTTAAAATTGAGATCTGGAAGTTTTCATAATTTTCCGAGCTAATTTGCTATTTTTTTGAGATTTATCTTTTGGAATTTCAGCTTAGTGGGTCCGAAATTTGCCATTTTGCAAACGAGCTCCGATTTTGGATTTTCCTTCATCAATCTCTTCCAAATAATTTAAAATTGAGATCTGGAAGTTTTGGTAATTTTCCGAGCTCATTTGCTATTTTTCTCAGATTTTCCAAATTTGCCCTTTAACATCCGAAGCCTCAGTTTTACTCAAAACAAGTCTGATTTTCAAATTTTCTTTTTCTGTGCCTTTATATTATATTGAATTGGAGTTGGTCCAAAAATGCCCAATTTTTACGATCAAATTCCCCTCCGATTTGATTTTTTCTTTTTTCAATATTGAAAATTTTTTCGTTTTTCCATTTTTCCTCCAACCTGCTCTTTTCTTAGAATTACTTCAAACTGAGCCTTGGATATATTTATTTACTTACTCCTCATCAATTAGGGGCTTTAATTTTACCGAATCGGGCCATTTCTGTAGTTTTCCCCAATTTCTCCAAAATTCACCAAAAACCCTAAATTTTGGTTTTCTCCCAAATTGACTCTTCCTTTGGTTTTGCTTCCAAATGGTCTTTCCAATACCTGTAGTCATTGATTATATTCCATTCGAAACCTCCAGTTTCGACCAATTTGATCGTTTAAGCACTTTTCCCCAAATTTACCGAACTAGGGTTTTCTTTCCACTAAATCTTCATAACCTATCTTTCGGATTCCATATCTCTAGTTGTAGATCTCAGATTATCAAAATTCTTTCACCATTGTTCAATTAAACTTTGGATCTTGATTTTGAATGAAGGTTTATTTTTTGGGATTAACTTTTTTGAGGTTGACTTTTTCCAAATTGGCTTTTCGTGCTTGACCTCTTAAACAAAGTCTCAAAATACCACCTGCAGGATGAGAAGAGATTTTCTGCATTCTAAAACATCACAAGGAAGAAAAATACCTGATTTAGGAGTCCGGACAAAATTAGGTGCCTACAGCATTAATGCATACAGTTACAAAATACAAGGTGCATTTTCTTATCCTATTTATCATGTTATATAGTCAACTTGTCTTAATTCCAGCCTTTTGTAGTTTGTACCCTTCAACCATTTAATTAGTGAATTTGCGTCATCACTACAAGAGGATGGACTTTTACCGACGGAATAATCCATCGGCAAAAGTCTACATTCCGTCTGTAAAACATTTTACCAGCGAAAAATTTCGTCGGAAAAGACGGAATGAATCTGTCGCTAATATTCCATTGGTAATATTCTTTTTCCGTCGGTAATGGGTGTCGCAACCTAAAAAATAACGAAGTCTCATCGCAAGACTTTATTATTCGTTAAGCGTGACATTAAAAAAACCGAGGAAAAGTCGACTTAATTCCTCTAGAAAAATGAAGGTTTTGAAAATGACCTTAAAAAAGACATGGAGTCGCCACCAATCTTTTTTAGCTAGGTGTGATCGGCCACCTATTAAAACCGGTTTTATAAAATATTTTAAAAATTAATTAAAACATTTTAAAAACCAATTTCAAGTCTGCGTTTTAAACCAGAGAAATCAAAGAAGCGGGTTCGGGAGTCGGTTACGTGTGGGGAAGGATTAGCACCCCCACAACGCCCGTATAAATCGGTACCTTATTAATCGTGTGTTATCTCAAGTCTCGGTAAAAATTGGTTTTAAATTTAGTATTTCAAGTTAATTCCCAATTTAAAGAAAAATATTCCATTTTTAATTGAAAATGATCCGAAATTTATAAATTCAAAATTTTCCTATATTCCCCAACAAACGTGGCAAAATATAGAAATTTTTATTAGTTTTTGGAAAATTTTCCAAACCATTCTCTTTTTAAAGAAGATATTCCGTTATTAATAATAATTGATGATATCCTCCCTAGCAAACCCGGCAGAGAACTCATGAATTATTTTAACTCGAGAATATCTTTATTTTATTGAAAACCATTATCTTTTTTTTTTTGAAAACATTTAAAATAAATGAATATGTATATGCATGACATAAATAAAATGACATAGCAAAATCTAAATAATATAATGCAACCTAAATGACATGACATGATTTGAATGCCTTAGCATATTCTAAATGAAATGGAATATCCTAAGTTATATAATATATTCTAAATAAAATGAAATGACCTAGGTAACATAGTATATTCTATATGAGATGCAATATCCTAAGTCATATAATATATTCTAAATGAAATAGAATAACCTAAGTAACATAACATATTCTATATGAAATGAAATAACCTAAGTAACATGATATTTTCTAAATGAAATAAAATATTCTAGATGACATAATATATCCTAAGTGAAATGAAATGACCTAGGTAATATAATATATTCTACATGAAATGCAATATTCTAAGTCATATGATATAATCTAAATGAAATAAAATATTCTAGATGACATAATATATCCTAAGTGAAATGAAATGATTTAAATGACATGACAAATATGAATGGTATGGCATATAATTTAAATGACATGGAATAAAATAATGCTATCATATAATATGCATGAAAATAAAAACAATAATGCATGAACATAGTATATGCTAAATAAAAATAACTAAATAAAAGCATAGGATATCATGAAATATTCAAAACCATATAATAAACCATGTAACATCAAAAAAAATATAAATCAAAATAACAACAATATCATAGAAATTATTATGGCAAGAATCACATATTATATAAAATGCATGAATATGAAAAATGCAATGCATGAAATGTATTTTTTCTTTAATTAAGGAAATCCGTATATCTAAAAAGATATCCGGCTACCTTAGGAAAATATGTCAAATTAAATATTCTAAAACCAAAATACTTTGTGATTGTTTGAAAACAATTTTGAAAAACTTGAATTAAAAATAAAAACTGGGCTAAATCTTTTAAATGGCTCTAATTTCCTAAGTTTAAAAATCCGGACTTGACTACCCTTAACCCAAGACTTGAAAAACCATTTTTAAAGTTTAAAAAGGCTTAGAAACTACCCTAAGTTAGTAGCTAACCCTCCTAATCAGCCCACTCTAAGTAACTTAACCAAAACAGAAAAATGATTTTCCTTTAAATTCAATTATGACTTCACTGTCCAGTTTTAAGCCACAATTTTTTACCCTATTTTTAAAAATTCAAAAAATTCTGAAAAAAATACTGGAGATTCAGGACATGTAAAACCAAGCGGGAAAAAAGCGGCTTAATTTTATGATCAAAGATGAATTCCCAGAAAAATCAGAGATGTACGAGTTTTGGGTGAAAAAAGAAAAAAAAAAAAAACTGCTTTGCCAAAACACATTTTTGCCTTTGATAAAATCATTTAAAAATCAAAGTAAAAATATTTGAAACTCCTAAAATGACTTACAAACAGTAGCTAGGACTTTTTGAAAGTTAGATAAAAATTGGCTAAGTAAAAAAAATTACAAAGGTAGAATAATCAATTTGACGAAACTTAATTTTCCACAAGTATGCTCAAGAGAGCATGACTTTGAACCATTAATTGGCTCAAGTCATTATTCAAGTGGCATGAACATGAAATGCATGAAACAATGCAGCAAACATAATGCATGAAATGCATGGATTTAAACCTAAATGTCATGAAAAAATGCATGGCATTCATAAAGTGACCTAGACCTAAATGAACTTGCATGGCATTTAATGCAACTTAGACCTAAAATGCATGATCATGCATGGCAAATAAACCTAGCTTAATAACTAAAATATGCATGGCATTTTCACAAACACAAAGGATGCTTAATCCAAAAACTCAATCAAATATCATGCAAATGCTAACCTTTCAACTAACATGGCAAGAATGCACAAAAAATGCAAAAATTCCAAGAGGGCCGAATAGCATAATGTAACAAGCATACATGGCATTTTCACAAACACTTGGCATACTAGCATGCAAAACTAAATCAAATGACATGCAAATGCAAAAACCTACCAACTAACATGACAAAAATGCAATCACACAATGCAAAACACATGGAGTAGCCAAATGGCCTCAAGCTCCAACAAGCATGGCATTTTCACATACACTTGGTATACTAACATGCTCAACTAAAATATAACACTTAAATCATGCAAAAATCACACAAGCATTTTCACAAACACTTAATATACTAAATCTAAAACATGCTCAACTAAGATATAAAACTCAAATCATGCAAAGACCACACAAGCATTTTCACAAACACTTGATATACTAAATCTAAAACATGCTCAAATTTAAACATCATGAAAACGGATAATTAAAAATGCAAAAACATGATATTTAAAACATAAATGGCAACAAACAAAGAAACCAAATTAAAATATAACTCAAGAATATGAAGTAACATAACATTTAAAACATCAAAATCAAAGAAAATAACATAAACAATATGGTAAAATAAATCAAAACAGCAACTTAACTAAATAATGTAGGCCATTTTGGCCATGGTGAGTTTATTGAAAAAAAAATTGTAAAAAAATATACTCAAGAAGGAGATGAAGGAAGAACTTAAAAAGAACAATAAAAAAACATTTATTTAAAATGGAAACTCACCAAATAGAAATCAAAATAGCAAAAACAAGAATGGAAAATCAAGAAAGTGCAAGAGTTGGTGCTCAAGAGCAACCTCAAGAAGCTATATTTCAAGCTTTATCTCTTCAAACTTTCCTTTCTTTTCTAAACTTTTCTTTTTTGCTTTCAACCAAGAAGAGAAAAACTAAGAAAAACTAAGAGAAATCAGCCAAATGAAGTGTGAAAAATGAAAATTCTCCTTTAATTGCCCAAGGTGTTGTCATTTTTTTGTAACCGATTTCCCATCAAATGGCTAATAATTCAAGGTGAAAAATCATGAAATTACCACCTTTAGATTAGCATCTCAGATCTCTCAAATTACAGCTGTTAGAGAATAATGTTGACATCTCTCTTGGCCTATGTGGCTTAATCACCATAGCTTGATCAAAGAGAATCTCTAACTAACTCTTGATTTTTAGCCATTTGATTGAAAAATCAGAAGCTTCCTCCTTCCTTTGGGCTTGGGCAGGCCAGCACTTCTCTTTTCCAGCCCAAATCTGATTTTTTGAAAGGCCCAAAGTAGCCCTTTTCGGTTGCTTGGGTGAAATGACCATTTTGCCCCCCCCCGATGTAAATAAATATCAAACGGAATCCAAATTCAATTTTTATTTTTTTAATACTTCCAAAATAATAAAATATTGAGTTCTGGAATTTTTCAAAATTATTCGAGTCCGTTTGCTATTTATTTGGATTTTTTCTTCCAAAAATGCCCTTTTATGCCCTTACATTTTACCATTTTTTAAACGAGCTCCAAATCAAGATTTTTCTTCACCAATCTCTTAAAAATAATTAAAAAGTGTGATCTGGAAGTTTTCATAATTTTTGGAGCTCATTTGGTATTTTTTCGGGATTTATCGGCTTGAATTACTACATAAGAGGCCCGGGATTTGGCCATTTTGCAAACGAACTCGGAATAAAGATTTTCTTTCTCCAATCTCTTCCAAATAATTTAAAAATGAGATTTGCAAATTTTCAGAATTTTTGGAGCTCATTTGCTATTTTTTCGGGATTTATCTTCTTGAATTATTGCATAGGAGGCCCGGGATTTGGCCGTTTTGCAAACGAACTCCGAATCAAGATTTTCTTTCGCCAATCTCTTCCAAATAATTTAAAAATTAGATTTGCAAAATTTCAAAAGATTTGGAGCTCATTTGCTATTTTTCCGAGATTTTCCTTTTTGAATTACTACATAATAAGCCCGGGATTTGGCCATTTTGCAAACGAACTCCGAATCAAGATTTTATTTTTCCAATCCCTTTTAAATGATTTAAGAATGAGATTGACAAATTTTCGGAATTTTCGGAGTCCATTTGCTATTTTTCCCAAATTTTCCAATTTTGCACTTTTGCCTACGAAACCCGGTTTTGCTCAAAACAAGTCCGATTTTCAGATTTTCTTCAATCTGAGCCTTGGGCTATCCTTTTTAATCATTCTTCATCCATTGGGGGCTTTGGTCTTACCAATTCGGGCCATTTCTGTGATTCTTCCCAATTTCACCGAAATCCACTAAAAATCTTAATTCTCGGTTTTCTCCCGGATTGACTTTTCTTTCGATTTTTCTTGCAAGTGACTTCTCCATTACCCATAGTCAGTGCTTATCTTTCATTTGGAACCTTCAATTTCGACCAATTTGATCGTTTAAGCATTTTTCCCCAAATTTCTCGGATTAGGGTTTCCTTTCTACTGAATCTCCAAATCCCAACTTTCGAACTCCATATCTTTCAATGTAGACCTCGGATTATCAAAATTCTTTCGCCATTTTTCAATTGAACTTAAAATCTTGATTTTGAAAGTGGATTGACTTTTTCAATAGTTGACTTTCTGGGGTTGACTTTTTCGAGGTTGACTTTTTTGGGGTTGACTTTTTTTCAAGTTTGACTTTTTATGCTCGCCCTCTTAAACTAAGTCTCGGAGTACCACCTGCAGGATGAAAACAGTCTTTTTACACTCGGAAACATCAATTTAGGAAGAAAATATACCTGTTTAGTGGTCCGGACAAAATTAGGTGTCTACAATGGGGCAAAACATTACCGACAGATTTTCGTCGATAATAGTTAAAATTCGGTCGGTAATGAATTTTTTTACCGGCGAAAACATTCCTTCGGTGATGTTTCCGTCAGTAAATCGACGTTCTCTTGTAATGCATCTTGGCAAGGAAAGTTCTTCATGTTTCTACACAAATGCTTATGATGGGTTAGTATCCTTCTTTTATATGGTAAAATCCATGGAGCTGTCAAGTTGTGGAAATGTTGCTAGTGTGTTATGAAATTTTGATAATCATCAAGGTTTGGTTCATTCAGTGTAGTGGAAATGTTTGCATAATGATGTAGAATCTTGATATAGGTATTGCAATTAAACTCATAGAAATGACTATAGTTGAAACTGTTTTCTTCTTTGTTTGTTCCCCATTTATTTCATTGATGATTCATGAACATAAAGTACATTCACTTAGAGAGTGGGTCATGAAGCAAGCTCCTCAGTCATGGCAGCTAGGATTCTAAATATCCTGTTTACTTAGTGTGACATGTTTTATGGCTCGGGTCTACTTGATAAAATTTGTTTTAGATTGGTTTGGTAATTGGTTGCTTTCAGATTGTGATGTTATTGTTGAAACAGTTAGCGTTCAATCTAAATAATTTTCTTCATAGTGCATGCCTGCAACATGTAGTATAAGTATAGTTTTGCTGGGTTTTTAACTTGATTGGTTCTACTTCTATTGATTTAGAAATGTAAAATCAATTAAAGTGTTATTCGTGTTATTTGTGTCGTATGTATTTTAATCGTGTAGTGTCGTGTCAAATGTAAATAGATCTGACTTAAACGTGTTAGTCGTGTCGTGTCACATGTAACACATATAATAACCGTGTTGTGTTCGTGTTTTAAGATTAGACACATTTAATTATTCGTGTCATGTTCGTGTTTCAATTAGTCGTGTTGTGTAAAAAAATGAGACACGACACAAAACATGACATGACAACACGAATTGCCAGGTCTAAAAAAGGATTCCAAAGAAGTAAGAGTGAGCGCACAGCTTGTATGTCAAAACTCAAGGTAAGTCCAACATACTCATTGTTGCACTTTATGTTGATGACTTGGTATACACGGGAAATGATGAGAAGATGCTTGAAGAATTCAAAAGGGAGATAATGAAAAGGTACGAAAAGAATGATCTTGGGTTACTACACTACTTTCTTGAAAGTAACTACACTTAAGGGGAGATTGTTACGCGTAATGTGCAGTAACTTAGAGTAGTAATAACTCTAAAGTACCTTGATAGTAAGGGCGAGTTTGGTTCGGTGAATCTTTAATTACAGGCCATAATCTTACATTCCGTCATGAGATTACCATGTTTGGTTCACTAACATTCCGCAATCTCGGTAATATGATATTAGCTACAGTGTCAAAATTGGGTTATATTGGGTGTAATGTCATACCCTCCTCTCTTTGAGGTTATGTTACATTACGCCCGTAATGTAACATTTTTGCCACTTTTGCCCTTAATAACATAATGAAATAACACCCATAATGCCACGACCTCTCGACATTTATGAAATAACATTTTAGCCTACAGCCACTCTTCCTCTGGTCTCGATTTCTACCTGGATCGTTGCCTCTACCTCTCGACTTCTCCTGAATTGTTGCCTCTCTCATTCGAAATCCAAGTATGATTTCATTTCAAAATCTTTGATTTATATTTATTTTAGGTTATTGATTTTGTGTTTGCATGTCAGATTGAAGGTTTAGGATTTTGATTTTTGTTTTAATGTTTGGGGTTTCAATTTTGGATTTTGCCTTTCCTTTCTTTACATTCAATGAGATAATCCCTATTGTCCTTGTTCTTTTTTGTTCTTGATGCTCCCGAATCGTTGCCTCTCCCTATTGTCCTGGTGCTCCCGAATCATTGCCTCTCCTTATTGTCTTTGTTTTTGGGCTTTTATGATTCTTCTTTTTTTTTCTTTTTGAAATGCATGAAACTGTGCTGCTTGGTACCATGTACCAAATTGTTGTTGAATTTTTGAAATGCAAGAACATAAAGTATTCTAATAATTGATAGATAGAAAATAGATTGATTACCTTGGGACAAGAAGTGTTAAAATTCATTAAAAATAGATAAAAGTGTTAGTATAATACTAATCTTTTTAAGGTTTATTCAAATGGGTGGAAAGGAAAGAAAAGATTGGTTGAATAGTTGGAAGGAATTAAATATAGTTGGCATATGGGAAAGATTGTTAGAATTTGATGAGTGGTGGTTTGGAAAAATCAGCTTTAATAATTTTTAAATTATAACTCAAACCGAAAAACAATCCATAACACATTCTGAAAAGTAATGCAATTTATAAAAGATTTAGTAACTTTGGATATAATTTTGATAACTTATGATATAATTTTGATAAGTTTTGATAGAATTTTTTATAACTTTTTTTGTTTTGGATAATTATTAAAATATCGTCTCCCCACTTGGATTAGATCTGTTTCCATCAACACTTATCAGAAATTGAATCTATATTAGACATGTCTAGTTCAGTTTTTTGTTGGCTACATCCATGGGAGCTACTTAAAAGAAAGTTCTTGTTCTAATAATTTGCTTCCAATTTTCAAACTCCAGAATTCAGGTAAATGACTACTGTCTTTTCTACTTAAAAATTGCATAATATAATCTAATGCGATTTAGTTTAATTGCATAATAGAATCTAATGCTATTTAGTTTATTTGCATAATAGAATCTACTGATAACCAGCTTTTTTTTAGTGATAGTTTCTTGAATTCTTTTTTCTTTTTTTTTGTTCATAATTGTTGTGTTGTTTGATCACAAATATATACTTTGGATTTAGTAATTTCTTACAAGATTTTGTGTATGTTTTGAAAATCTTTCCTAATATTTAATATTTGGTTGGTTATAATAGTTATGGCTCGTTTAGCAAAAAGAAAGAAGATGCGACTGGTTACAATTCTAATTTTACAATTGGAGATGATGGATATTATGTTCAAAATGTTATTTGTTTTTAACTTGATGCTTATGCAGTGGAGGAACTTGATGTTGAAGACGAGGAGTTTGTAGATGTAGTGGATAACTTTTTGTAATTGCATATTTTGAGATGCCATGGAAAACACTTTTGTAAAATTGTTTATGACTTGCTTGGTAAAATAGCTGTGCATATGTTAACAGCTCTAGGTCATGTTTAGTTTAGCTACTAATGTACTTCAATTCGAAATTATTGGTTGGATGTGCATGAATTGGTTGGATGTAATTCAATTCGAAATTATTTGTAAAACTGTGAATTTGTAGCAGGCTGCATGAATGTTTAGTTTAAAAGCACGCTGCAGGTCTCCATCTACTATTGGCTTGTACAAAGGCAAGGTATTTTAGTAATGTGAGGATTTCGGAATGTTACATTCTTGCCAACCAAACATAATCATCTTAAATGAAGGGACAGTCAACCAAACATGCATGTAAGATTCACGGGAATGTGACTTCGTCATCTTGAAAGGGGGAATCCTATTACCAACCGCAATCTTACATTCACCGAACCAAACCCACCCTAACTACACTTAGGGTCCATTTGGATTTGACAGAACCACCAGTTAAGTGAGTTTGGGTAACCTTTTAGCCCAATCGCACCACAACTTGGTGTTTGGATAACACCCTGATGGTGCGATTGGGCTTTGTAGCCCGCACCGAACGTCTCTAATTTCACTGGAGGTATGAAGGGCCGGTGGGTTATTGGACCTTCGGTTGGACAATTTTAATGATGCTTTTATTTTTTCTTCCATTTATATCCCTAAATATTTATTCTATTTTCTAAAATACCCTTAATCACAAAACCCTGATATTCTTCCATCTTTCTTTTTCTTTTTCTTCTTCTTCTTCTTTCGTTCTCTTTTTCTTCATTTCCCTAGTCGTTGCCTCCTTCAACCTTCGGCTATTTTTACCTCTTTCACCAGCAGTTTCTGTTGCCTCTTCACCTGCGATTGTTGCTGTTGCCTCCTTCGACTCCGGCCGCTGCTTCCTCCTCCACCTTCCACTATTTCTTCATCCTCCGTTTGCCACTGCTGTTGTCTAGTTGGCTGTTGCTGCTTCCTTCGTCAACCACTGCTGCTTATTTTCTATTTGTAATTCTGTTTTTCATCTGATTGAAGTTAAAAATTTAGCTGAAACTAGTATGGGTTTGGCCTGTGCATACCAATCATGTAGGAAATAAGTAGAATTATTGCAGCTTGGGAGGAAATGTTTTGAGGACATAGGCAAATTGAAGGCACAGTAAATCCAGAAATTGGGTCAATTTTAGAAATAGTTGTCCAATTATTATTTGATGCATTGCTTCATTTACAAACTTCAAATTAATCGTACTTGAAGCTGATTGAATTGTTTTGACATGCTGTTAAAGCTTCTGTCTGATCAAAAAATTATGAAAATCATCTAATATAATTATATAATAGTTAGTCAATTAATTAATTAAAATATTTAAATAAATATATAAAATAATATATATTAAAATTTTAAATGTTAAATATTAAATATTTTAAAAATATACATAAAAATAATTTATCAATATATTAGTTTAATGTCTTTAATCATTTAAATAAAACATAAATAACTACATCAATAATAAAAAATATAAAACCAAAAATATTATTTGATATATTATTATCATTGTTATTAATTTTTAATTATTTATTAAAACTATTATTTAATATTAATATAAATATAATTTTAATTATTTATTAATTTCTTAAATGTCAAATAATCTAAAATTTTTATTATATATTATTTTTAATCTAATGTTTTTTATGATCATTTTTTTTTCTCATTATAATTCACCTCATCGTCACTGCTTTCATCACTGATTTTAATCTCATCGTTACAGTACCCAATCTCACTGTTACAGTAACTAATCTCAGCTAAATCGTTATTTTTAATCTCATAAAAATCAATCTCACCGTCCATCCAAATGAATCCTAAGCCAAACTAGAGTTATCCTTATTAACTCATGTTAATTTATATGATATTAAAGTAAGCTACTTGGCTAATCTTAGCCCACGTATCAGTTAATAAATTGTTGTTGGTTGCTGTCATGAAATGTAAGAAGAAACAAGAAGAACAAAATTGGAGAACAAAAAGGTAAACTTCCCTGTTTTCGGTTCTGCCATTTTTCTTGCAGCTAATTATTGTTGCACTTGCTTGTATCTTATCTTGATGATTTCAGTATACAAACAGGCAACAATAACTTATCCTTCTGTTTCTTTGCTCATTTTGCCAGAAAACTTTCCCCGGCGTAGTGTATAAAAGATGAACAACAAGTGTTCTTGTTTTCGGAACAAGATGCGAAATTTCCGTGCTTCCTCATGCTCTAAATTATCAAGTCTTAGCAGAGTAGTCTGCGGCCTTAGTGTGAATCCATTTTGGACTCACATTTTTTATTTTGTTTCCCTTTCTTCGCTTGGTTTTTGGGTGCTCAAAGTTTTGAAGCCCAGAACCGATTCTTTTAAACCTCGGAATTTGGATCTGTTTTTTACCTCAGTGTCTGCGGCCACAGTTTCGAGCATGTCCACTGTTGAAATGGAGGTTTTTTCCAATTCCCAACTCATCGTAATGACAATTATGATGTTCATAGGTGGGGAGGTCTTTACTTCCATGGCTGGACTTTTCATAAGCAATTCCAAGCCACAGCTACGTAGAAGTGGAGAAAACGTCGATTCCCTTCGTTGTGATAATTCTTCTAACCCAGAAAACATTATTAATAGCGGAATCGAGTCGGGATTTCTTAGAAGGAACCCAAAGCCAGAGAATCTACAAGCAGGAGAACTGGCTCATAACCAAAGTGAGACGTTCAATGGTGAACATTTGATGTACCATTCAACCAAGTTTCTGAGCTTTGCTGTTTTGCGTTATCTTTTAGTCGTTAATCTGTTAGGAGTAGCCCTAGTTTCTCTTTATCTATCCTTTGTTTCAAGTGCTAGAAGTATACTAAAGAGCAAGGGACTGAAGCTATTCACGTTCTCAGTTTTCACCACTGTTTCAAGTTATTCGAATTGCGGTTTCGTTCCTACAAATGAAAACATGATAGTCTTCAGCAAAAACTCAGGTCTCCTCCTTATACTTATCCCTCAGATTCTTCTAGGAAACACTTTATTCCCTGCATGCTTAAGATTTTCGATACGGGTTCTGGGAAAAGTTGTGAAAAAAGTGGAAGATTATTCCATTTATCTGTTGAAGAACACAAGGGAAATCGGATATCCTCACTTGCTTCCAAGCCGGCGTTCATGTTGTTTGGTCGTCACTGTTTTTGGGTTTTTAGTGGTGCAGCTCGTATTATTTTGTGCCATGGAATGGAACTCAGAATCCTTAATTGGGTTGAACTCTTTCCAGAAAATAATTGGCCTGTTGTTTCAGAGTGTCAATACAAGGCATACCGGGGAAACTATTGCCGACCTCCCAACAATCTCCGCCGCCATACTGGTTCTACTCATCGTCATCATGTCAGTCTCTCTCCCTCTCTCACCCACTAGTCACTAGTCACATTCACATGCCATTGCCTAGTTAATTTTTCTAGTAATTTACATTTTTAATCATTTAATTTAATATCAACTTTGAAATATATATCACAAACATTTAATTTCATCGAATTATATCATTATATTTTTATTATTAATACATTAGGTTACTTGTGCTAATTTTATTGAATAATTCTAACAGAAAAACTGACTCAACATGTATATATTTTTTACATATCATCGAGATAATGCATGACTGACATTTTAGGTAAAAAAAATCCACGTTGAGCTTTTTTTTTATTAGAATTACTTAACGAAATTAGCATAAGTGACCTAATTTATTAATAATAAAAGTTTAGTAATGTAATTGGTTAAAATTAAACTTTTGTGACTTATATAAAAATTGATATTAAATTTAGTGATCCAGAACGTAAATTGCCCTATCTGATCTTGATAACTCCTTTTTCCTCATCTTTTATATCTTCAACATTTTTTTCTAGCTATTTTTGTTATAAATTTTGAAACTTTAATGTAAAGTTTTAGTAAGGCTTTATCCCTTTAAAATTAACAGAGGACACATACTCATCTAAATATATTAAAAATAATAAAAAAATACATTTATCAATCTTTTAACTCTGTGAAATATTTAAAAAATCTACCCAACTGTTAACAAAAACGTTTTTGATTTCTACAGCTTTTAATATTATTTTAATTAAATTTGTATGACGTTGATAAACAATAATTTTTAGTGTAAAAAATAAAAGAAAAATGTATTAAAAATTAATATTAAACATAAAAATTAAGAGTTGTAAGTATTTAAAGACAAAAAAAAAAAGAACATATATAACTTTGAAACAAACTTAAAAAAAAAAAATATATGAACATTCAATTGGAAGGAGGAATACAGATAAATGACACATAATTTTTTTTTAAAAAAAATTACATTGTTGTGATTCGGTAATAATATCTAAAAATTGTAATTTATTAAATAAAGTAAACACATATTTCAGCTTTCATCATTTAAATTTTACCAATATTTGTACTTTTATTAAATAAAATAAAGTATGTACGAGTTTGAATTCGAATTCTCTACGTGCATTTTAAAGTTCATTGATTGCTTGATGATAGTCCTTTTTGGTCCTTCCATTTTTTCCTCATGTCTCCTTTGAACCATTCCTCCCGAGTCCCGTAATAACACTAACAAATTAATCCCAAAAAGTCTAATTTACTTGACCTACCAATCTGGAGCTAATTACAGGCCCATTGCGTCTATTTTCTATTGCCAAAGTCATTGAATTTGAATTTAACTCAATTAATTCATATAATTAATTTTAAAAAATAGCATTCAATAAGATTAAATTTTGAATCTTAATATTTATAATCATTTTCTTTATTTTTATAATATGATTTTTTTATATATAAAAAAAATTACTTTATTAAAAAATAAAGAGGCGGCAATAATAATTAATTTTTAATATTCAAAGTCACAAATCTAACGTTATATTCAATCTCATTTCTAAAGTTAGAGCTTAGTATATGCTGTTATTCTTAAAAGATAGTATTTAGTAAGTTTGAAGTTCAAATCTCAATATTTGTAATCCATTCTCTTATATTTAGACTGCGATAAAAAAAATATAAAAAAACTTGTAATAAATTTTTTTTTTTGAAGAAGAAGAGGACTTATATAATTAAATATTTTTAGTGTTTTGAATACTTTTCACAATTTAAGACCATTTATAAAATGGTCAATGGTGTTTAAAATTTTTCAGTTTTCTTAATTAACAGTAAATTACATGTGTCAATTAGGTTATAAGTTTATCTTCTCATTACTAAAATTCACTTATCTACGTAATAGACCTGCTCATGGCCGAGCAGCCCGCCCGACCCTTCAGCCCGACTCATATTGAGCCGTACCTGAACAGAATTTTTTTGTTTCAGGCCAACCCGGTCCGAAACAGTATTTTTTTATTATAATAATATTATTTTATTTAATTTTAATTAAAAAATATAAAAATATAAAAATAAAATATTTTTTAATTTAATGAACAGTAATTCAAATTTACCCGTTTCGGCCTAATCTAAGATCAAATCTGAGCAAAAAAATTAAAAAAAAAACGGGCCACAGCTCGGCCAACCTGGACCACACTTATATATACTTATTGCCAATCAATGCTACTTTGTCCTCTATCTATCCTAGTACGACTTAATTGCTACTTTTGACTTTCAGAATATTATCTTATTCAAAATATCATTTTAGTTAAATAAATTTCATAGAAAAAAAATTGAACAAATTTAACACTCATTTTTTATAGTTTAACATTCAAAATGAACCATTTTCATAGGTAAATAGTTTATAAACTGTGTTGGATTAATGCAATCAGTTAAAAAAAATTTGAAGAAGAAAAAATTTAAGTTAAGCATTTTTAGGAAGTTATTTTAGAATAATAATTTTCAAATCGACTTAATGTTGTTTTAAGGATACAATGCCTAAACAAAAAATTCAATATTGCACTTCAAGAATATTTTGAATACACATGAACTTTGAACAAAAAAATAGAGTGAAAGAAAAAGAAATAGTTCTTCAAAATTTAAATGTAAAATGAATGTTAAAAGGAAGTATTTATAAGTCTCAATCGATGTTAGAAACATAATTCATGATTAAATATTTCTTTGGTGAAGAATCACCATTTTTGGAATGAAACGTCATGTTTAACGAACATATTGAACTCCCAAAATGGGTACTCGGATACCCGACCTATGGTAGTCGAATGTCTTTAGACAAATTTTCACTTAGAATGCAAAGTCTTACAGTGCATTCGGATGCTTTAGGCAAATTTCATATATATAGAACAAAATTCCTACAGGACATTCGGATGCCTCCTCCTCCTCCTTAAAGTATTCTGATGTCCTAGACATATTTTGTAACAAATTGCATTTTAAGTTATCATTCGAATCCCTTTCAATGATATTGGAATCCTCTTACTTATTTTCATTCTAAAACTTACTAATTACTTTCTAACTTCATTTTTCAACACAAATCCATAATATATAATTTTAAAACTTTATTTAACTTTAAAAACACTTTCTAAATCAATCTTTTGATAATATATACAACAACTATATACAAACACTTTAATATTTATATATAGATACAGATATATTTTGCAAAATGAAGAAAACCCCATGATGACAAATTGACAATCAGGTCTAAGATTTAAATATCTTATTATTATTATTTTATTTTATTTAATTTGAGACAGGTATTTCATTATATTTCTCTACTTTTCTTCTTATTATTATTATTTTATTTTAATTTAAATAAATAGATCCCCATATAATCAACAGGTATCTTCCTCCTTATACATTTCCTTTTTGTAAATGATACAATGAGCTGCTGCATCAACAAAAGTGTGGGAGGAAAAAGAAAAGAGGAAAAATTGCTAAGAATATATTCTCACAACTTGCTTATCTTGCCATCTTTGTAATTCTTATTTGCATAACAGAGAGGAAAAATATGAAGGAAAATACCCTTAACTTCAGTGCCTTCAATATTGTGTTTGAAGTGGTCAGGTAAGCATTCGACTTTAATTAATTCCCACTTTTATTCGTCTTTATTTATTTTCTAGGAAAATATCAAGCAAAATAATAAAGAGGCTCAATATAATAGGTTTCATTTGGTAATTGTTTTTTTTTTCTTTGAAAATTATAAAATAAAGGTGAAAAAATCAAAGATAAATAGCGAAGAGGAAAAAACAAAATTTCTACCAAACAGAGCTTAGTTATTGGAATAGTCCAAACAAATAAGGCAAAAAAAAATATATTAATAAAATTACAAGTGATAATTTTTCATAAAATTTCTAGGTTTGGAATATCTTTGAGCTCAAAGTTTTATTTCTACAAATGGATTATTTTCGAATAATCACTAAAACATTATAAAATAAAGGATTAAAGAGAATTGAATTTTGAAAATTTTAAAATTTGCATCAAATATGTTTTAATTTTTATTATGTAAGTAAATAAAATATTGATTTCATTATAAAAAAAAAAAAATTAGATCAACAGTTATATGATTTAATATGATGATAAAAACAAAAATATTCCATTAATATTAATTAATATATAAATATAGTAAACATGATTTTAAATATTATATTTGTTCTATACTATATTACAAACACAATATACTTATATGTAATCACTGAAATGAATGTGTACAAAGTATGATATAAATTATGGTATTATTATTAATAATTGAATCTAACTTAAAAATAAATAATTTGATAACATAAATATTATTATATTTTTTATAACACAAGTATTAATATACATACATAAAGTTATATATTAATAAAACATAAATTAAAGTAAAAAATATGTTAATTATGACAGTAAAGTTGTAGACAAGCCCTTAAGTCAAGCCAAACATTAATTAATTACAATTTGCAAGTGACATTTCACAAACTCATCTGGCATGAGAATTTAGAGGTTACATTTTCAAAACCCTGTAAAATTCTTCATATTATATATATATATATATATATATATATATCTTTTATGTACTCATGGGATCTATTTAAAAAATATAGTGTCAATATCTTTATATTAATTGAGTACTTTATATTTATCATGCTTGAATAAATTAACTTTTAAGTTTCTTAATCACTTCAGTTTTTTGTTTTTTTTTTTTATTTATCTCAAAGAGATATATATTATAAGACTTGTGGATTGGGTCAAATAAAATAATGTTGAGTTTCCTCAAATTAAGAACATTTATTTTTTTGAGAAGCCCAATTCAAGATACAAATGATGGTTTCTCTAATCAACACTATTTTTTTTTTTTTGACAAATTCAATTAATGAAAATTAGTATTTGTTGCCTGGACAATTCCAATAAAATGTCATCAATTGCCAAATGAAAATATTAACCAAATGATGAGATTATGAAAATTTTTCTTGTTCAAGCCCGGGCAGGCTCGTAAGCGCGTTTTTCTGTTAAAAAATTATTTTTATATTAATATTTATATATATAATAATTAAATTTAAATAGAAATATTTTTTATTTAATAAATAGTAGTTTGAACCGAATCGGACCGATTTGAATTACAAAATTCTTATTCGGACCAAATTCAATTCGAGTCGGATGAACTATCCAATCCTTGAACAAATCTAATTATGAACATATTCATATATTTAGCAATAAGGGACAAAATTGCAGAAGCCAGTATGGGCTATAATGTAATTCTCCTCCGTCACTTGTGAATTGTGATTAGTCCTCCTCTACACTTTTTTTTTAGATATAAAATGATTATAAAAAATAAAAAATAATTATTAAACAATAATAATATGGTTTATGGGCCAACTTGACTTATGTAATAATTTGGGTTTTGACTTCACAATGGGTTCAAATAATTAAAATTTGAAATTGAGCTTATTTTTCTATTCGGGTTGATTGTGAAATTTTGGTTTCCATATGAAAAAACTGAATCCGAACCGAATAACTCGGTTTTGATGACTAATCATTTAATAAGCCGAATTGAATTTTCAAAAATTAAACCGAACGATCCAAATCGTTTTTCAATCTTCTCGATTTTCTTGTTCAGCCATATTTACAACTAATTTATTGATACAATTATTCATTTATAGAATAACAATTATAACTTGTTCTAAATTTTATATCTAAAGCATATTTAATTAATTATTGAGTTTTAACCATTTGATGTCTCTTTATACAATTTTATTTTATATTAATCCAACAGGTGGATTTCATGCTCTATATATGATTTTATAATTTATTATAAATACATTATCTTTTTTTATATATTATTAGTATTTGTTATCATATGAATTCGTACGTGAATATTCGTTTATTTATTTTTAAATATATATTATATATTTATAAAATTAATAAAATGTATATTAACTAAATTTTGCATTAACATGTACAATTTATTTCATGTGAAAATTATATCAAATTATTATAAAATTTATTATTTTTAATATTAATTCAAATTAATTACAAAGATAAAAAAAAAAAACTTAATGTAAATTTTAATTTTTTTTTATTTATATTAAATAAATTGATTTATTTTTTAAGGTTAGTGAAATATTAAAACTTTTAAAATAAAATAATTTTATATAAATTTTTAATTTATCATTAAATTAATCAATTAATGAGATTGTTTTAATAAAATTAAACTTTTTATTTATAAATTAGATAAGTTTTATTAATAATAATAAATATTTATAATGGCAATTTAAAAATATAATGAACAATAATGACTATTTTCGTCAGTTCAAAAGATTCTTCATATTTGTGCGTTTATATATACTAGTTATTGTGTCAGATGCGTTGCACGTGATGTTACACGTTATTATCTTGTATTTGTATAATTTATGTTTAATAATAAAAATCATGGAAACAATTATCACATTGCATATCCTAATTATCCTAATTTATTTTATAAGAGATGCAAACAATTTAAACTCCGGTAAGCCAAACATCTAATAATTACATAAACAAATCTTTAGTAAAAGATAACATGCTAAGAAAATATATTTTGTAGCAAGTTATTTAACATGCTTTCTGGATGGTAAAATATATATTTATTCACCCGAAAAAAAAGTAATTAATAAAGATGATAATTTTTATAAATTGATTAAATTCTGTGAAAATAGAAGATTCTTCAAGGTATTATAAAATCACATTATTTCATCTCTATAGCCTAATATACATTTAATTTCATATATATTCGTTTCATTACCTTCGGCATATTGAAAAATAGTACTACTAATATGTTACGATTAAATATATTTCAAAATAAAATCACTACACTAATAATATTAATCAATCAACCAACAAAAAAAAATGATGTAAATCAAATCAAACCCTTAATACAAAAAAAAAAGTAATTAAAAGCAATAAACAAAGACAAAATGTAATTACTAAAATAAATAGAGAAATTGACAAACACTTTATCTTTAAACATATTGTAATAATTTTTTTTTGAAGTAAAACACTATTATTTTGAAAATTTTAAATTATCTTTAAGGTATAAACTTTTTAATTTAACCGAACACCACTTTTGTAGGATAAAAGTAAAAACTATATTAAGTGGTATTAAGTTTGACAATTTCAATTTTTCAAAAAATTAATGAAGTTTTTTGTAGAAATAGATTTAAACTATAGTAGGGTTATAAGCTGATCATGATAGATAATAAATACTTTGAAAATAATCAATCATTCATTAATTGATACTAATTTAAGAAAATTATAAGATTAGTAAAATAAAATAAAATTATAAAATAAAAAATAATTAATAGTAAAATGATAGAAATTCAAAAAATTTAAATGAATAAAATAAAATATTATTTTATTTTATTATATTTAATTGTTAAAAGTATTATCTAAAATATTTTATAATTATTTTTCTAAAAAAATTCTATCATGATATTAAAATTTTGGTTAAAGTATTTAGGCAATCCTTGTACTATAGTCAAAAATGCATTTTAGTCATTTTACTATAAAAATGAGTAATTTATTCCTTATACTTTTGAAATTGGTGTAAAGAAATGAAATTGGTAATTGAGAAACCGTCTAACTACTCATTTGGATATGTGAAACTGACAGAATAGATGATTTGAAAAAAAAAATTGATACGTGTCAAATAAATTTTTGCTCAAGTGAAATTTAAAAACTGACAGAATAAATTACTTAAAAAAATGATTACATATTTTTATGGGTAAGAGAGAAATTTGGGATAAAAACAATTATGTTTTTCTAAATTCCACCTGAGCAAAAAAATTTGACACGTCATCATTTTTTTTCAAGTCATATTTTCTGTCAGTTTCACATATCCACGTAAGCATTTAAACGATTTTCCATTAACACTATTATCAATTTTACTTCTTTGCACCAATTTCAAACGTACAAGGATTAAAATACACTTTTACCTATAATACAAAGACTACCTAGATACTTTAACCTTAATAAATTTTATTAATATTTATAATATAAAATCGTAAATAAGAATGAAATATATCTTAATACTATTTATAATATAAAATATTTATATTATAAAAACTTATTTATTTACAAAAAAAAATTATATATTTTGCATAAAGTTACATATTATATAAATAATCAAAATTTGCATTATGATTTAAAATAAATTAATGTATTTTTTTTTATTACTTTTTAAGGTTAATAATGAAAATTTATATCTTTGAAGATAATTCAATGTAAATATTAACTCTTTTTTTTTTTTTTACTTATTATCAAATAAATCCATTTAGCTAAAGTTTTTCAATAGAATTAGAATTTTTATTTATAAATTGGATAAATTTTATTAATAAAAATATTTAAAATAGAAAATTAGTAATATAATGAATAACAATGGGTATTTTCGTCAATTCAAAAGATTCTTCACATTCGTGCTTTTATATATATTATAGACTAGTATTTGTTATCACATGCTTTCGTACGTGAATACTCGTTGTTTTATCTATTTTTTAATATATAGTTATATATTTTAAAAATAAATAAAACTAATAAAGAGTATATTAACTAAAATTTGTTAAAATTTGTTTCATATGTAAATTATATCAAATTATTATAAAGTTTATTATTTTTAATATTAATGCAAAATTAATTATGAATATAAAAAAATTTAATTATTTTTTATTCATACTAACTAAATATTTATTTTTCAAGATTAGTGAAAGATTTAAACTTTTAAAATAAAGCACCTTTATATAAATTTTATTTTATTTATTTATTATTAAATTAACCCATTTAACTTAAAGTATTTTAATAAAACTAAATAATAAAAAAAATTAAAATGGTAAAGTAGTAATATAATGAACAATAATGAGTATTTTTGCCAGTTTAAAAGATTTTTCATATTCGTGTTTTTTTATATATTATAGATTATATGCATTTCAAGTGTTAAATATATAGTAATTGTTTTTTACAATAAATGTGGCTCAATTTTAGGCCCTTTTTTTTTTTAAGAATATAAGTGGGCTATTGGAATGGCTTTTGCAGCGCATACGGTAACGTGGGATTCACAACGGGTTATAGTTGCAAGTTACGACTAAAACCTGAGGCTAATTGTGAGTAGAGGTGGCAAAATGAACCCGAACCCGAAAACCCGCCCAGAAAAATCCAAATCCGAACCCGCCCAAACCCGATTTGACCAAAAAGTCAAAAATCCGAACCCGAAAAAGCCCGAACCCGAATGGGCCCGAACCCGAATGGACCCGAACCCGAATGGGCCCGAACCCGAATGGGCCCGAACCTGAATGGACCCGAACCCGAATGGGCCCGAACCCGAATGAGCCCGAACCCGAATGGACCCGAACCCGAGACCGGCCCGAACCCGAACCCGAATTTAATACTAGAAATAAAAATAATCAAATTGCAATTAATTTTTTTTTTTTACAAAGCAATAACTTTAATTATTAATTTTATTCTAATTTTTTTAATAATTTAATTAAAATTTAAAATTTAAAATTTAATATATTATATATTATATATATATATGATGATGAAATAATAATTTTATCAAAAAGTAAATTATATTTTGTACTTATAAGTTATAACTTTAACGTCTCATATCATCATAAATTTACAATCTAAATATTTTAAATTCTTGAAAATTTTAGAGATGTGAAAAAAAAAATTGACAATAATTCAATTAATCTATAAGGGTAAAAAAATTGACAATAATTCAATTATTTTGGCCTTTTGGGTTATACTTATACGGTTAGGTTAGGGTGGGTTTAATTGGATTATGGCTTTCATGTGATTTTATTTTAGCAGGTGGGTTTAATGGGGTTTTGGGTTTTATGGTCTTTTGGTTTTGGGTATATTTATTATATATTAATAAATAATCATATTAATTATATATTTATTATGTATAATTTAAATATAAATTATATTTTTTAGTACTACTTTATAATTTATACTTTATACTGATGAAAAAAATATAAGTACTCAATATATATATATATATATATATATATATATATATCTTGACTATAAGCATAAATTTTTTGCATTTTATAAGTATATAAACGAATAGATGAAGGCCATGATTTATTTTTAAAAGTTTTTTATTTTATAGTGAATATAAATTATAATGTATTTATATTTTGAAATTCGAGTTCATCAAATCAATTATTTTAAATATCAATATGATTAATTTATAATATATCATATTTTTTATAATAAATTATTTCAAAATTTGATTTTATATAACAAATTAATTTCTTATTCTTTTGGTGCTAACAAATATTAATTTTAAAAAATAAATATAATTAAAAATATCATATAATAGCAAAAGTATAAAAATAATAATAAATTAATAATTTGTTTTTAGATATAAATATTTAAATTATGTAAAAATGATTACATCTAATATAAAATAAAATGATGTAAAACATACCCGAATCCAGACCGAACCCGAACCCAGACCGAACCCGAACCCGAATGGGCCCGAACCCGAATGGGCCCGAACCCGAATGAGCCCGAACCCGAATGAGCCCGAACCCGAATGGGCCCGAACCCGAATGGGCCCGAACCCGAATGAGCCCGAACCTGAATGGACCCGAACCCGAATGAGCCCGAACCCGGATGAGCCCGAACCCGAATGAGCCCGAACCCGAATGAACCCGAACCCGAATAAATCCGAACCCGAATGAACCCGACCCGAACCCGCCCGAACCCGCCCAATTGCCACCTCTAATTGTGAGGACAAATGGTATGGATTTGTGGGAAGGTGGAGTGATGAAGGGAAAGCCATTCTCATAACACTCATGTTGTTTGGAAGACTTAAAAAATTCAACATGGGTGGAGGTAAAGCATGGAAGCTTTCATAAATATTATTGAAATTCTAGGATTGAGTTTTTTTTTTATTATTATTATTATTTTATACATCAATGGTGTAGTTTTTAAATTCTATAAACGAAATTAAAATATTATTAAGTTGTATTATTAATCAATGTATATTTTTCTATAGATTCTATATGTTTTTGAAAAGAGAATGATCCACTTACATTAATGTAAAGAGCTCCAACTTTATAAAAAAAAGCACTCGATCTTTTATTGTATGAAATTAAAATTATGGACTTTTATTTTATTGTAATTATACTTATTAAATTTAAAATTTTGATAAATAAATCCAATTATCAAAATTATTAAAATAGTATTGCTTCAAG
The DNA here is from genome assembly GCA_030761205.1 of Fremontodendron californicum. Classification (NCBI taxonomy): domain Eukaryota; kingdom Viridiplantae; phylum Streptophyta; class Magnoliopsida; order Malvales; family Malvaceae; genus Fremontodendron; species Fremontodendron californicum. The sequence continues at coordinate 31,459,776 of JAULJL010000005.1, forward strand.
TATTTATCATCTAGCTCATCCAAATAAATTCAAATATTTTCTATATTAGGTTAGTCAATCAAGAAAATTTCAACCAAACGTGAAATATTTACTTTGTGAAATCAAGGTTTAATTACAATAAAATAAAAACTTAGAATCTTAAATTCGTTTTTTTTTTTTTTGTTGAAGATGCATGTTATTATAGCTATCAAGTTAGATAAAATAGTGTTTGGGAGACTTGAGCAGTTTAGAGAAAATATGAACCAAGGTTCTTGACCTATTGTAAGACCAATTGAAAAAAGAAGGAAAAAAAAATTTGAGAAAAAAGAAAAGAAAATTCAATATGTAAGAAACTCCCAATTTGTATTTAATGAAGTTTTATGCGGTCTTGAAATAAATTTTTTTTTTTATATTTAAAGTTGTTAGAATTTGATTTTTAATTATTGAAATTAAAAATTCAGTATTCTATTGGTAAAATGATTGTTGATGTTGAAGTAAATGTTATTGATAATGACAAGCTAAAAATGATCGGTTTAGATTTATTCAAAAAAAAATAAAAATTACTTCATCTCATGTATTTAACATATTTAAGAGTTTTTTCTCAAACTAAAGGTAATTCTTAATCTTAATTACCTAAGTGGGTACTTTTAAACTTTATTTCAAAATAAAGTACTTTAACTCCACATCAGCATCGCTTTCCTTCGATTCTCTCCCTTCCCTCTTTCTCCTATGAAAATACATCCATATCTTTTCTAAAATCTCTTCTTTTTTTTTTCTTTTTTCTTTTTTTTTTAAACTCTTTTCCTTTTAAAATTCATTCTAAAAATATGCAAATCTCATTAAATGCTGAACCATACTCCTCACTCAATATTTAGGCGGATCTTTTTCCATCTCTATCTTCTTCTTTTTTTCCAAATCACTTTTTGAAATTTTTTTGATGAGTGGTAAAAGAAAAATCTGTGATGAATGCAAATAAGAGCGTATTGCTTATTATATTTTCGGTATGATTTACTTTGTTCTAGAGATCTCTCTAAAGCTCTTTCTCCATCATTCTTCCCTGATTAATTTGATTGGCCAAATCTGTTAATTTGTTGCTTAGCATGAAAGCCTTTGGGCAAAACAACCCAGAAAGTTTCTCTTTCCCATGCTATTTTTGCTTTCCAGTGTACTAAATATACATTTTGTTATATTTGAGGAAGAAGGAAGAGATGATTATTGTTGTCTCTTGTCCCCAAACAATTTTATAAATCAAATTCTTATAAAAAAAAATCAATTATAAATCAAAACATATTGTAAGACTGAAAATATTTATAGGAAATTATAACAACATAAAAAGAAAGCCTATCTAACTTTATTGCATTCTTACGGTTAAAGAATCTTTTAAAACAAGAGGTTACAGAAGGCTTTGTTGATTTTCAAGTATATGATTAGTTTAGTTTTAAAAAAATTTACATGAAGAAAAGATTTTCAAGTGAAAGTAAAAATATTGGCTTCTTTCTAGTTGTTTCTAATTTTTTGTGAATACCCCTTTCATGGGACTTTGATATTTTGAGAATATTATTTTGGGGAAGAATTTTTTTTTGAAAGAAATAGAACGTGTTGCAGGTGAAAAGTAAGGTAAGCCATTGAAGCAAAACGACATTGACGTGGAATAAAATGCTGATATGGAAGTTATAATTGACTCAAGCTATCTTTGTTTTGGAATAAAATTTAAGAATTCTTTAATTAGGAAATTAAGGTTAAAAAATTTCTTAGTTTGAAAAAAAAAAAAAAAAAAACTCCATATTTAGTGCTATGAATGATAAGTAAATTTCATCTATGCATTTAAACATTCTTACTAACATTTTATCTTGAACATTTACACACATGTCATTTTCATTTTTATTTCACTTTGTTTCATTTTTTTTTTCTTTTTTAATGTTATCTTTATAAATTAAGTTCAACCATTTGATTGCAAGAATGTATTAATACATAATGAAATCTTTATAAAATCTTCAAATTGATAGATTTTATTATTTAGCAAAAAAAAAAAAAAAAAAAGAGTTTCATAAATGATGTATCATTTTAGTTTATTGAAACCTTTTCTTGAAGGATAGAGAAATAAATATTTTCTTCTTCGTATAGTTAGAGTTTTTGAATTTCAAATGCTTTAAAGTTTATAGCAATTTGGTATCAGTCTTAATATTGATATTTTATTAATATTTTATCTATCTTTAAAAAAAATTCATGAGATATCTACATGGTGAGATCAGTGATGAAAAATTCGAATTGGATTGATCGATCGGATCGATTGAATCAGAAATTGACGACTTGTCCGATTTGGTGCACATAAAAAACCGAATATATAGTGAACCGATAAAAAATCGATTCAATAGATAAAAAATCGGATTTTTATTAATTTTATTGCAAAATTATTTATAAATGATGAGATTTGAATCTTTAATCTCTTAATCTTAAAGTAAAAACTATTCCATAATCCAAAAATATATATTTTTATTAAGTAATGATTATATTTAATACCCATTTAATATTAAAATAATATATTTAATAGTTAATTTACTTTTAAATTAAATAATTTGGTTCAATCGGTTGGACCGATTGAACTGGTGAGGTCATACCGATTTGACTTTCGATCCGGTTTTTTCAATATTTGTGGGACAAATTTTTTCCAATATTTAAGTCATAAGAAGAAAGAAAAAAAAAAGTGAAATCTGCTGGGTAGCACGGGTTTTATTTCAAATAGATTTGATAATTTTGAATATAATACGATTAATAATACAAAAAATAATTAAAATAAAATACGAAAAAAATAATACAAGCATAATACGAATATACAAATATTTTAAAATTTATATAATATAAATTATTAACATATCAAAATTTATATAAATATATAATACCAATATTACACGATAAAATAATATGACAATGATTTCCGCAAAAACAAGCAGTAAATTAAACAATTGTTATTGCAAATTAAACAAGCAGTAAATCACTCGTCAAGAAATTAAAAAGAAAAGGATTTCAATGACCTTGTTTTACATAATAAAAGGTCAAAGTCTAACACCAATTTTCCCGTTAGAAACCTTCCAGAAGACAAAAAAAAAAAAAAAGGCCAAAGTCGAAACATCATGTTGGAAACTTAAAACCTTTTGACTAAGAGACACGACGAACAATCACATCATCCAAGACAGGGCCACACATATGGCCAAAATCATGCAACTTGGTATGGTAATAGGCACTGTAAAATGTAATCCTCGTCCTAGTTGAGATTGCTTGGAATCTAAAACTTGCTGACTTGAATCCACCCTTCCCTTGAGATACGTATGGAACCTTGAGAGTTTCCTTACCTGCAAATGCTTCAACCATCATTGATCCATGGCAACCGTTCTTGGCATCTCCAATGGTGAATGTGAGGGTGTAGAGTTTGTTAGGAACTGTTCTGATGACTTGGGCAATGGCACTCTCTCTTCCAGCAACCATTTCGATGGCAAAGAGTCCTGAAGGAACCGAGAAGTGCTTCTTGTCAATGTATTTTACAGGTTTTAGGGATTCAATGATCCAGCCAGGGAGTGGTGAAATTTGGTCTAGCTTCTTTGGAGGCAGGAGGACCCCCGTTGAGAAGTTCTTGAAGGTATGGGGACCAGTCTCAAACCCACTATTTTTTACAAGGTTACCTGCTTTGAAAGACATGAAGTAAATTATTCTAAAGTCATATATAAAAATATAGGTAATACCTTAGTCAAAATTTCCAGAATCCAAGACTATAAAGCTAATCTAGCAGAAAAATTTAATGGAAAAGGCATCTGTTAGTATAAAATAAGCGCCTGTATTTATTCAAATGAACAAGTGGTTTGAACAGAGCACATTTATTCATGAAATTTATGTAAAAGGGGACTCCTTAAAAACTGCATCCAATTACATCATCGATAAGTCATTAGTAGTTAGGATATGTCTGTCTTTTCTTTTCTGAACATCAAATGACCAAGATCTTGACCTTGTAGTAAAATTTATGTTTTCTCTTTTTTTTTGACCAAGCTACTTAAGCAAAGACTGTATTGTAGTGATTTTAGACCAACAAATGGAGCTGGAAAGAAATTAAAAGAACTTAATCATACCTTTGGTATATCCTATGGGAGGCATTTGTTTGATTGCAATGGCATCCAAGAGAGGTCCACAAGTTGGATCTTCTTGAACCCCAGGGTTATGAAATGTGACCCTGACTACTTTAGCTGTCGCCTTGAAAGCCAAAGCGATGGTGTCGCCTCCATCGGTGCTATACAGGGTCTGAATGGAGATATCTGTGGTCTGGCCAGGGACTGAGATCCGAAGCACCTCATCTTGTGCGCAAGTCCTTGTGGCACCAAATGTGAGAGAATAAATGTAGCCTGGCTGCTTCACTTTCACTGTCTGAGAGATGGAAGCCTCGTTTCCAAGCCTCACAGCATGGGCTCCACGAGGGATGGGAAAGTAAAAACCACCAGGTTGTGGCCCCCCTGAGACAAACTCCACCAGGCCATCGATTTCCCATCCTGGAAGTGAGTATTTTCCCACTATCACTGTTTTGTTTAGCTTCTCTTTCTTGGGTGCTTGTTCAAAGTTACCATTGTTTACAAATCCTGAACAAAAGAATGAGAAATACACATAAAAAATATAGTTAATTACACTCATGTAGTACAATGTCTAAAAAAACAACAAAGTTGATTATTTACCCTCAAGGAATGGGGAAATGACGGGAGTACGAGAGGCATTACATAGAGAGAAAACGAGAGTAAAGCAAAGAGAGAGTAGCCAAGCCATTGTTTTGCTGTAGAAACAGCAGCTTCCAAAGAACTCTTAAAGAAAAGAAAAAAGGCAAAGTAGGCATTGAAAAGGGTTATCAACAATTAATTTTATACGCAAAAGTAGAAGGGAAGGGGATAAGGACCCCATGTTAAAGTGGGCACCAAATTAGCCGTGAGATGTGTCGCTTTGTCTCTATTTTCAAAACTAAGTTGCAATTTTGTATACAATTCTACATTTGCTTCATAGTTCCGCGTGATTTGCTCCAATTTTTTTTTTTTTTTTTTTTTTTTTCAATTCCTCAATTTAGGTTATTTCAAGGGTTCAATATTAGATTTGTTAATTTGTATATATGCATGTCATATTTTATATTTTTTGTATCGATTATGTAAACATAAAATAATATAAATTATTAAATTTATTAAAATTTTAAATACAAATACGACACATATATTAAATATTTAAATATATCTTATCGTATTTATCGAATATATTATATTCGTAACGTATTTAAAATTATAAGATTTATTCAAAATCAAGATTGAGTTTGTTAACAGCCGAGACTCATTCTCCTGCACATGTATGTGGCAATATGGCGGGGTGATTCCTTTCTTGTATTGGAAAAATCAACAAAATGGGTTCGATTATTCCAAGTCGTAAGCAAGTTGTACAGGTTTTCGTACAAGTTTTGACTTATTGATAAGGCCATGTGCCGATCTCCAAGCACCAATAAGGCCACAATTATGATTTCTGTTTGTTTATGCTTAGAAAACTATTACATATTGTTTATTGAGAAATCAATACATATTACATAGTTCTTTCCTAATTTTTTTTTCCTACCACATTCTTTGTTAAGTCTAATAAATTAAAATGTGATACACAATTAACGATTATCACGCAAGTATATATGATTATCTTAACAAATGCTTTTAGAGTACTTGATTCGGAATATCGTGACAATCCACAACAAGTACTAAAAAAGAAAGGAAATAAAAGAACATAAATATTAACGTGGTTCAACCCTCTGACCTACATTCACGATCCCAAAGGGATAAAATACTCCACTAAAAAAAAATTACAACTTGTAACTTTTGCACGGATAAAGCTACAAACCTTTCTTATAAATATTATAACTCACCACTCAAAAAGCCCCGATACAACTTCTACTCAAGTGTATAGACTCTTTTTCCCAAGCGATGGTTTCTCCCCAAAAGCCAAGGCTCCTACTTATAAGTTAGCACTCCCATTGGCTTAACATAATTACTCAATGTGGGATGAGTACTCCCCTTGGTTTAACCAAGTTACTCGATGTGGGACTTGGACTCAATATACTCAACAAATCCTCCCTTGAGTCAAAGTCTCAATTATCTCAATCTTGTCTGAAAATTGAACTCTCTTCTCAATCTTCTTCTTTTTCTCTACTTTGTTATCTTCAAGCGTTCCCCTCATGGAATGACCTTCTAAATAAAAAAAGTTCCTCTCGCCTTTTCTGCCTTGTAGAACCAAGCGAATACCCTTATACACTTTGCACTTCTTCCCGATCCCCACATACTTACATCCATGTGATGTCATCTTTCCCAATGAAATAATATTGACATTAGCAGTAGGTACATACCTTACATTGGGAACATTTTGGACTTTACCGTTGTGGAGCTTCAGGCGAACTTTTTCCATGCCGTCAACTTTCAGCTTTAGTTTTTTTTTCCACATTGATGCAGCCAAAATCTCCATCCTTTTGCAAAGTAGTAAACATGGCTTGATCCTTACACACATGCACATCAGCAGAAGAATCTAACACCCATTTAGAATGACTTTCAACAGAGTCATTACCTTTTACATAAAGCAAATCAGCATGATCATCGGTTTCAACTACATTAGCATCATCCTTCACATTCCCTTTTTGCAGCTTTAGACTCTTCAAGTCTTCTCGCATTTGTGCCCATCTTCTTCGCAGTAGTAGCACCTCACATCACTATAGTCTCTTCCTCTAGACTTTTCTCGTTGTCCACTTCTACCACGAGAAGTGTTCCTTTCTCTTTGAAATCTCCCCACAGCTAGTACGCTTTCTCTTTTGTTGGCATGATCTTCTCTATGCATCTTCTGATCATCTCGCAGAACAGTGGTTACATCAACTAGTTTGATGGTATTTTTGCCAACCAACAATGATCTTACTAATGATCTGTAAGATTACGGCAGTGAAGCTAATAAAGCAATTGCTTGCTCTTCATCACTTAGATTCTTTCTTATATGTAGCAATTGACAAACTAGCTGGTTAAACTCATTAATATGATCGTGCAGATTACCTTCTTCTTCCATTTTCAGTGTAAATAAGTCAATTTTCAAGCACAGGCGATTGGTTAGTGACTCCGACGCATAAATCTCCTCCAACTTTTTTCAAATCCCGGTAGGTGTTTACTCATTTAACATATTGTACTTAATTGCAAGAGCAAGAACTACCTGATTGTGCTCACAACTTTCCTCTGCATTGACTTCCACTCGTTTTTTTTAATCTCGTCAGGCTTTGTTTCATCCAAAACAGCATCAGGACCTTGTTGTACCAAAAGATTTTGTGTCGTGCACTGCCACATAGTGAAATTGCTTTTCCCATCAAAGAGCGGGACTTCAAATTTCATCGCACCAGCCATACTATGATGAAACACTCATTTCCTCTAGGCAACAACTCTTCTCCCTCGAATCAGAAGCTCTGATACCAATTGTTGGGAATAGCATGGCAACCCACAACAAACACTAAAAAAGAAAAGAAATAAAAGAACACAAATATTAACGTGGTTCAACCCCTCTGGCCTACGTCCACGATCCCAAAGGAATAAAATACTCCACTAAAAAAAATATTACAACTTGTAACTTTTGCATGGATAAAGCTACAACCCTTTCTCACAAATATTATAACTCACCACCCAAAAAGTCCTAATACAATTTCTACTCAAGTGTATAAACTCTCTTTCTCAAGCGATGGTTTCTCCCCAAAAACCAAGGCTCCTACTTATAGGTGAGCACTCCCCTTGGCTTAACATAATTACTCAATGTGGGATGAGCACTCCACTTAGTTTAACCAAGTTACTTGATGTGGGATTTTAACTCAATATACTCAACACACTCGTAATCAAAACTCAAAGTTAATGTTAACTTGAACAATTAGAGCACTCCTAATCAAAATCCAAAGTTAAATATTATAGTGTTAACTGGTATGGGATAGGTGCTTGTATTTTGACAATAAAGATACACTACAAACAATTTTTCATATACTGACGCTTACCTATATTGAAGGTAGAAATTCGTTGGTAAAAATGATCTATAGCGACGGATTTTCGTCACCGTCTTAATATACATAACCTATATCGATGCTCGAATTAACCGTTGCTATAGACATACATATACCGATGGAGAATGAAAAACCGTTGGTATAGGTGTAATTTTTACCGATGGTTTTTCTTTCCGTCTGTATATTTCCCAAATGACCCGCCTTTTTTTTAATTGGCGGTGAATTTCATTTTTCTCTTTATTTCATTTTTAATTTATTGACCTATAGCAACAGATCATTTATTTCATCTGTTGGTATAGGAACAAATGATATTTAAGGTTTTGTTTATTTTGTTTTGTCAGTTTTCTCTCTCCCTTTACCTTTGTTAGGTTTTGTTTGTCGAAGCTCAGTTGACCCATCGGCCATAGGTATGTTCTCTTTCTCTTTCTCTAATTTGCTAATTGTTCTGCTAATTGTCTGTAATTTTCGCTATGTCTAATGCTATTTCAGTTCTCCCTTCCCAATCCATCTTCAATTGTTTTTCCAATGTCTAAAGAAAAAATATTTCTTTAATTTGCTAATTGTTTTGCTAATCTTTACCAATTTCGTTAGTGAAATCCCCTTCTCCTTGCAGTTTTCGTCACAACACCAATTTGTCTGGATGGAGTATAAGGGGGGAATACACAGGTCCTTCTTGTGGATACGATACTGAATCCATGTGGTTACGGCATGGTAGAAAGTATTGTTACGAGTGTCATCGCAGGTGGTTAGAAACTAATCATAATTTTCGGAATGATAAATAGTCTTTTGATGGGAGTCGAGAATTTAGAAGTTCTTATTCACCACCTTCCGGTAGTGTTATCTTGAGACAATTGGAGAACTAGAATGGAAATGAAAATGGACCTTGGAAGAAAAAAAGCATTTTCTTCACATTACCTTACTGGGAACATCATTTATTGCGTAACAATCTCGATGTGATGCATATAGAGAAGAATATTTGTGATAACATTCTTGGCACATTGCTTGGACAAGAGGGGAAGTCAAAGGATAACTATAAAGCACGACTTGACCTTGTAGAACTGGGTTTAAGGAGCATTCTTTATCCAAAGACTCATCTTGTGACTAACACCCAATACTTGCCTCAAGCTTATTATCAAATGAGCTTGAATGAAAAAAATGCCTTTTTCAAGATTCTCAAGGAAATGAGAACTACGGATGAATACTCTTCCAATGTCTCACGTTGTGTACAATTTAAGCAATGGAAGCTTATAGGTCTCAAAAGTTATGATTGCCATTTCTTAATGCAAGAATTTCTTCCTATAGCAATATGATGTTCTTTACCTGATAAGGTATGCTCGTTTCTAATAGACTTGTGCAATTGGTTTAAAGACCTTTGTTCTAAAGTTCTTGAAGAACGTGAGCTTGAATTACTTGAGTCTCGGGCTGCATTAATTCTATGTGAAATGGAGAACATTTTTCCTCCATCTTTTTTCACAGTTATGGTGCATTTAGTTATCTATTTGGCAAATGAAGCAAAAATTGCCGATCCAGTAATATATCTTTGGATGTATCCCATTGAGAGGTATATGGTCAAGTTTTATAGTATAGTAACCATTGTTTCCACCTAAATTTTAAATTGATTTTGCTAATGATCTCTATTCTTGAACTTCCATTTTAATAGGTTTCTTCTTACACTTAAGAATTTTGTGCGCAATAGAGCTTGTCCGAAGGGTTTAATTGCGGAAGGATACTTAGCAAATGAATGCTTAACTTTTTGTTCACGATATTTTGTGGGGATTGAGACTAGTTTTAATCGACCCATGCATCCAAAATGAAGAAGAAAAGAATCCTTTTGATGAATAAGAAGTTCTATTCTTTCTACTATAGGAGGACCTTTGAGAAGGAAAAAACATAAAGGATTTAATGTTAATAAGCGTAAAAGGGTCTCTCACGTTGTTCTTGATAGGCAAACATGGGTTCAAGCACATTACTATGTGCTATTTAATAGTGATGTAGTTGCTCCATTTTTAAAGTAAGAACACATATCTTTGTGCTTTTCTATATTATCTCATAACTTTTTTTTTTTATCCAATATTTTAGGATTTTATAAAGCTTTTTGCTTATAGGAAATACAAGCATCATATTAAAAGGCGTAATTGCTCCCCTCGTCTTTTGCCATATGAGATACAAAATGATAACTCGTATAATTATATAGTTCTTAGTTATGTTTTATTATTGTTTTGTGTCAAATATGAGTTATTATTGCTTAGTCTAATTGTGTTTATGATATTTTATATTTTTATGTAATTTGGTGTTTTTCACGAGTTTCTTTGAGTGATTTCAGATTACTAGGTTAAATCAAGAATTAAGGGCAAATCCAATTCAGTTCCAGTTCCGACACCTTTTGCCATATCAGCTATATCTGGAGTTTCACTGAAGCATTAAGGCTGAAATGTTTACAGTACATAGTTAAGAGGCATATCTATCTTTTTCATGTTTTACACTTCTTGAAACGGAGTCGTTTTCCCTAGCGAAATCGACCATCAAGTTGGCTGATGTGCAATGACGTCTGTGCTGACCTGTTTTGGTATTTTGACCATATCTTCCGATCCACATGAGAAAATGATCTGATTCCAACGGCTATGGATCCGTAACTGATAGGGGTATATTTTTCTAGAAGACCATTTGATCAGATCGAGCCTCCAACATTGACAAAATCGACCATCAAGCTAGCTGATCAGAATTGTCATACAATATGACGAAAATTGTTAGAAAAATGCACCCACCTATTATACCTACCTTTGAAATTTATAAAGCTTGTCTCTTGTCATTTAGCTCTCCAAAATGTGTATAAATAGAGGGCCTTGGATGAGGATCATGGGAGATTGGTAGGATATTAGCCATTGTAATAAAATTCTCTAAGTTTTCTTCTTCTTTCCTTTCTCTAGTTTTCTTTTTTTATTTACTTATGCTTCTTACATTTCTTTTCATTTCATTCATATCTAGTATGTGTTGCTAATCATATTGTTGAGGTGATGAGGTGAAGCTTTTGGTAAATGCTAAGGTTAGTCTCTTAAACATGAGCTAAAATGAATCATCATTTATAAACACTAGTATAGATAATATTTTCTTTTGGTTTAAAATCATACTTGCAAAGTAGGGATCTTGATTCATTATTGACAAGGAAAATGGCACAGTAAATGCTTGGTTTCATAACCTTGATTTGTTGTAGACATATACCTTGGCATAAGGAATGATTGGACTCTTTTTATGAGTTTTGAGGACACCAAATGAACATAATATCATATGCTATGGACGTTGGACAATTTGGACTGAATTGCTAAACCTTCCGATTGGAACCTCCTTTATGTGTGGATTTCAATTGTGTAATAAAACAAGATTAATCTTAGCATAACACCAAGAGTGGATTCTCTAACCTCAACATCTTTTCTTATTGTTTTTATATCTTGTTTAATTTCTTTTATGTTATTTTGTTTATTTTATTCTCTAATATCTTATTTATCTTGTTTTGTTGTTGATTCCCTAATATCTTGTTTACTTTCTTTTTCTTATATATTTATAAACTTATACTTACTAATACGCTTCCCTGTGGTTCGACCTCGGACACCCGAGAATTTATTACTTGAACATAACCTGCACTTGGGTTTACAACTCTTAATTGAGTCTCCATCAAGTTTTTGGCGCCGTTGCCGGGGAGGCAATACTAAGTATATAAGTTTATAAGTATATTTATTTTTATTGGCTGGTTATACCGCCTAATTTTCTATATATTTATATTTATATTGTATATTAACTTTGTTTTATTTGTATTGGCTGGTTATACCGCCTAATCTGTATATTAACTTTGTTTTATGCTTGTTTGGCGACGTGATTTTAGATCTCGTCGTTTAGTTAGATTTTATTGTGAAACTTTTTCAGGTAATCTTTCTAATACAACTCCTACCATGGCTGACAATGAAAGTGTTCATGCTGAAGATGAGAACAGACAAGTACGCACCATGCGTGACTACTTGCAACCAACTCGAAGCTCATCACCCTCTTGTTTTATTTTTCCTCTCAATGCAAACAACTTTCGTTTTAAACCAGGTATGATAGCTTTGCTTCCAAATTTCCATGGGTTAGAATCGAAAAGTGCTTACTCGTTTCTAAAAGACTTAGAAGATGTATGTGTCACCTTTAATGACCAACAATGTACAAATGAAATTGTCAAGCTAAAATTATTTCCTTTTTTCTTTAAAAGATAAAGCAAAAATTTGGCTTCATAATTTAAAACCAAGGTCAATTGGCACATGGCAAGAATTACAAACTGAGTTTCTAAAGAAATTTTTCCCAGCACATAAAACTACTGCTTTGAAAAGACAGATTCAAAATTTCAATCAAAATCAAAATGAAGCATTTTTTCAGTGCTGGGAGCGTTTTAAAGATTTGTTAAGTTCTTGTCCACATCATGGTTTTGAAAAATGGCGTCTTATTAGTTTCTTTTATGAAAGTTTAACTCCCGAAACTAAACAATTTGTTGAAACAATGTGTAACGGTGAGTTTCTAGAAAAAGAACCTGAAGAAGCCTTTGACTACCTAGACCATTTGGCAGATAACTCTCAAGCCTAGCAAACAGATAATTCCTCTGAAAGTTCCAATAGATCTAATCTTGTTTCTAACAGAGGTAAATATCATTTTAGTCAAGAAGATGAGATAAAAGCTAAAGTAGCTAATTTGGCTAGAAAGATTGAAGCCATGGAACTTAGAGAAGTAAAAGAAGTCAAAACGGTTAAAAATAAAGAAAGTTGTGGAATTTGTGAAATCATGGGACACCCCACTTCTGAATGTCCAAACATTCCCATTCTTAAAGAAGCGTTGCATGATCAAGTAAATTCCATAAACACATTTAAAAAGCCTTTTCCTTCTCCTTACTCTGAAACGTATAACCCTGAATGGAGAAATCATCCCAACTTCAGTTGGCGGAATAATAATCATGTTCAGGTACCACAATCTCAAAAGTCGGGCAACACTTTTTCCTATCAACCTTCACGTGTACAAACCTTGGAAGAGACATTGCAAGCATTCATGCAAACACAAGCAAATGTGAATAACCAAACCTCACAGGACATCAATGAGATCAAAAACACCTTGTCTACATTGACAGCTTCATTACGCACTCAAGAAAAAGGTAGTTTCCTGCTCAACCTCAGCCTAACCCTTCTACTCAATGTCTTGTTTCTTGCTCCAATGAAACTCAACAGGAAAATGCCAGTTCTATCACAACTCTTCGAAGTGGAAAGGCAATTGACAAAAACATTCCATCAAAAGACCAAGATCCTCCTTCCCCTCCGAAAAGTAACGGTAAGGATGATGGTAAGTCTGAACTTCTTGAAAATTTGGACAAAGAAAAAGGTATGCATCCTGCTCCTTTTCCTCAAAGGTTGCAAACAATAAAGAATTTGAATCAAAATGCAGAAATTTATGAACTTTTCAAACAAGTTAAGATTAACATTCCTTTATTGGATGCAATCAAACAAGTTCCACCTTATGCTAAATTTTTGAAGGACATGTGCACATTTAAAAGGAAACATAATGTACAAAAGAAAGCATTTCTGACGGAAAGTGTGAGCTCAATCATTCAGCACCTTACTCCACCAAAATTCAAAGATCCTGGATGTCCAACAATCTCATGCATCATTGGAAACACTAGAATAGAACGTGCATTGCTTGATCTTGGTGCTATTGTTAATCTTTTGCCTTTTTCTGTTTATCAACAGTTAGGTTTAGGTGAACTCAAGGAAACACCTGTTACACTTCAACTAGCTGATCGTTCTGTAAAAATTCCTCGAGGGATAGTTGAAGATGTTTTGGTTCAAATTGAAAATTTTTACTTCCCTGTTGATTTTATTGTTTTGGACACACATCCTGTTTCAAATCCAAATGTTCAAATTTCTGTTATATTAGGCCGTCCATTTCTTGCAACTTCTAATGCTCTGATAAATTGCAGGAATGGTATTTTGAACATATCTTTTGGAAATATGACTTTAGAATTAAATGTGTTCAACATTTGCAAGCAACCTGGTGATGATTCAGAAGTACATGAAGTGGATTTCATTGAAGAACTTGTTCATGAACATCTCACCACTACCACATTCCATGATCCTTTAGAAGCTTATTTAATTGAATGTGAGTTTGATAATGCTTCAGAAATTTCACACACTGATTCTTTGTTAAATTCTTTTCAGGATAAGCATCGTTGGAAACAAAAGTTTGAGGAACTCCCATCACTCACAAATGTCACTGTATGATGGAGACTCAATTAAGAGTTGTAAACCCAAGTGCAGGTTATGTTCAAGTAATAAATTCTCGGGTGTCCGAGGTCGAACCACAGGGAAGCGTACTAGTAAGTATAAGTTTATAAATATATATGAAAAAGAAAATAAACAAGATATTAGGGAATCAATAACAAAGAAAGTAAACAAGATATTAGAGAACAAAATAAACAAAATAACATAAAAGCAATTAAACAAGATATAAAAAACAATAAGAAATGATGTTGAGGTTAGAGAATCCACTCTTGGTGTTATGCTAAGATTAATCTTGTTTTATTACACAATTGAAATCCACACATAAGGGAGGTTCCAATCGGAAGGTTTAGCAATTCAGTCCAAATTGTCCAACGTCCATAGCATATGATATTATGTTCATTTGGTGTCCTCAAAACTCATAAAAAGAGTTCAAGCATTCCTTATGTCAAGGTATATGTCTACAACAAATCAAGGTTATGAAACCAAGCATTTACTGTGCCATTTTCATTGTCAATAATGAATCAAGATCTCTACTTTGCAAGTATGATTTTAAACCAAAAGAAAATATATAAATGATGATTCATTTTAGCTCATGTTTAAGAGACTAACCTTAGCATTTACCAAGAGCTTCACCTCATCACCTCAACAATATGATTAGCAACACATACTAAAAATGAAAAAAAAATATAAGAAACATAAGTAAATAAAGAAAAAGAAAACTAGAGAAAGGAAAAAAGAAGAAAACTTAGAGAATTTTATTACAATGGCTAAAATCCTACCAATGTATAATGTATCCTAATACTCATCCAAGGCCCTCTATTTATACACATTTTGGAGAGCTAAATGACAAGAGACAAGCTTTATAAATTTCAAAGGTAGGTATAATAGGTGGGTGCATTTTTCTAACAATTTTCGTCATGTTGTATGACAATTCTGATCAGCCAGCTTGATGGTCGATTTTGTCAATGTTGGAGGCTCGATCTGATCAAATGGTCTTCTAGAAAAATATGCCCCTATCAGTTATTGATCCATAGCCGTTGGAATCAGATCATTTGCTCATGTGGATCGGAAGATATGGTCAAAATACCAAAACGGTGCAGAACAGACGTCATTGCACATCAGCCAACTTGATGGTTGATTTCGGTAGGGAAAACGACTCCGTTTCAAGAAGTGTAAAACATGAAAAAGATAGATATGCCTCTTAAATTTGCACGGTTAAAATTTCAGCCTTATTGCTTCAGTGAAACTCTAGATATAGCTGATATGGCAAAAGGTGTCGGAACTGGAACTGAATTGGATTTGCCCTTAATTCTTGATTTAACCTAGTAATCTGAAATCACTCAAAGAAACTCATGAAAAACACCAAATTACATAAAAATATAAAAGATCATAAACACAAGTAGACTAAGCAATAATAACTCGTATTTGACACAAAACAATAATAAAACATAACTAAAAACTACATAATTATACGAGTTATCACACCCCCACACTTAGATTGTTGCTAGTCCCTAGCAACGACTCAATAAAAATAAAATAAGAAAATCTAATCTAATCCATTTTCGTAGGAAATCACGGTGGCACTTAGCATGTGACACAAGCCTTTAAACCCCTAGGTGTCCCTAGTGGACGAGTTTAGTCTCGTGAGGGTTTGCTAGAACGATACCCACAAACATTGAAAAACTAAAATATAAGTAAACTACATACACTAAAAATATTTACTCCTAATCCTTTCAATATAAATTAGAGACAATCTTTGAACAAGTCTTATAAACTAATCAATAGCTCAAAGAATTTCACAAAAATTCATGCTTGAATGTAAATAAATGAGTTAAGCCAATATTAACATAACATATTTCAATCAAAATAGTGCATATTCAACTTAATCTCAACTTCTCACTATACTCTCATGATTTTCACTCTTTAAAGTAGTGGTAAAGTGTTTACACTCAATCAATCTCATGAAAACAGTTCTACCATATGCTTGCTTGTCCACCTATTCTCCACTATTTAGATCATACAACTTCATAAATCAAGAGGTCTTTTTTCAAGGTTGTAATGGGGCCAAAGGGTTATAATGTGGTTAAAGAACAAAAGGATAAAGATATCACAAAGGTTCCAAAGAGTTCATAGAGTTTAGAGACATAATAAGATCATACGAATAAAACTTCTCAAAACTCTTATAAAGCACATAATAACATAGGCTAAATATTCATGCTGAGCCTTTGCTTCATTCTAACCAACTTTGTAACATCTTTTTCTTTACTTTAACTAGAAGTTCAAGAGAAGATTTTTTTTAATTTTTAATATGGGAATGTATTTGACAATGATCCATTTCTTTTTCTCTTGACTTTTGCCTCTCTCCTCCCCCACACTTATCTTTCGTTCTAACCCAAATTTTCAAAAAGTATCCCTTGTTTTTGCAATATGTCTCAAAATATATAATCCATCTTTAGAACAAGGGTAAGGATATAAGTATATTTAGGCTAGGTGTAAGTTCTGGTTACCAATAAAATAGCATATTTAATGTAGGCTCAAATTGGCTCACTAGTGGGGATGTTCTCTTAGAACATTAATAATGGATGGCTGTTTGGCTCTGGTTATAATCCTAATGCCTCTATCATATTCATGTTGTCACATGTATCAATATAGTCTCAAACGGTTTAAAGCAAGTTCTAGAGAATCATGTAATCATAAGAGCACTCAAGAAAGAAATTAGATTGATTTGTATAATGCATCAATCATTATAGGCTCAAAAACTCACAATGATGATTATACAAGTCAGATTAAGTCTAAACATGCTTCTTTCTCAATCAACATATCATATTAACATTGGCTCATAAAAAGGTTGACATCAAGCTCAATTCTCATGAAAATCTTCTCACTAATAAATCTGTTTTAGACTTATGCAATTCATATCTCATCATTGTATTAAAAAGGAACTAGAACACATAATAATAATAATAATAATAATAATAATAATAATAATAAAGACTCATAAAAAAAAATAGTAGACAAAAATAAAAGAAATCCTAAATCGTTCCCCCCACACTTAATTCTTACATTGTCCTCAATGTAAGTCTATTAACCCAAATGAAAGAATCATGTGTAAGAGAAAAGAACTAATAACATAAGAATAGGAATAACTAAGACTCAAAACAAAACAAACTCATGCAACCTAATTAATCCTAAAATACTAAACAAAAATTAACAAGTAAACATAAAAAGATTAAAATCAAACTGACAAGGTATGTCTCAAGTCTCCCTTACTCAGACCTTGTTCAGAATGAATACTTCTAAATTGCTTAAAACACAACAAACTTTTTTTTTTTTTTTTGAAGATTAGTAAAAATTATATTTACATCTAGTTAATTTCAAAACAAGGATCAGAAAGAAAAACAACCTCTTCTTGAGTAACATGATTTTCCAAAAAGAGTTTGAGTCTTTGTCCATTTACCTTGAATACGTTACCATTTTGAGGATTCTCAATGTCAACTGCTCCATAATGATACACATGCTTAACCACAAATGGGCCAGTCCATCTTGATCTCAACTTACCAGGAAATATGTGAAGTCTAGAATTATAAAGTAGAACTTTTTGCCCAACATCAAATGTTTTTCTTGAAATTAACTTGTCATGAAAGGCTTTAGTTCTTTCTTTATGAATTTTAGAATTCTCATATGCATCTTTTCTGAGTTCCTCAAGTTTTTGTTTCCAACAATGCTTAACCTGAAAAGAATTTAACAAAGAATCAGTGTGTGAAATTTCTGAAGCATTATCAAACTCACATTCAATTAAATAAGCTTCTAAAGGATCATGGAATGTGGTAGTGGTGAGATGTTCATGAAAAATTTCTTCAATGAAATCCACTTCATGTACTTCTGAATCATCACCAGGTTGCTTGCAAGTGTTGAACACATTTAATTCTAAAGTCATATTTCCAAAAGAAATGTTCAAAATACCATTCCTGCAATTTATCAGAGCATTAGAAGTTGCAAGAAATGGACGGCCTAATATAACAGGAATTTGAACATTTGGATTTGAAACAGGATGTGTGTCCAAAACAATAAAATCAACAGGGAAGTAAAAATTATCAATTTGAACCAAAACATCTTCAACTATCCCTCGAGGAATTTTTACAGAACGATCAGCTAGTTGAAGTGTAACAGGTGTTTCCTTGAGTTCACCTAAACCTAACTGTTGATAAACAGAAAAAGGCAAAAGATTAACACTAGCACCAAGATCAAGCAATGCACGTTCTATTCTAGTGTTTCCAATGATGCATGAGATTGTTGGACATCCAGGATCTTTGAATTTTGGTGGAGTAAGGTGCTGAATTATTGAGCTCACACTTTTCGTCAGAAATGCTTTCTTTTGTACATTATGTTTCCTTTTAAATGTGCACATGTCCTTCAAAAATTTAGCATAAGATGGAACTTGTTTGATTGCATCCAATAAAGGAATGTTAATCTTAACTTGTTTGAAAAGTTCATAAATTTCTGCATTTTGATTCAAATTCTTTATTGTTTGCAACCTTTGAGGAAAAGGAGCAGGATGCATACCTTTTTCTTTGTCCAAATTTTCAAGAAGTTCAGACTTACCATCATCCTTACCATTACTTTTCGGAGGGGAAGGAGGATCTTGGTCTTTTGATGGAATGTTTTTGTCAATTGCCTTTCCACTTCGAAGAGTTGTGATAGAACTGGCATTTTCCTGTTGAGTTTCATTGGAGCAAGAAACAAGACATTGAGTAGAAGGGTTAGGCTGAGGTTGAGCAGGAAACTTACCTTTTTCTTGAGTGCGTAATGAAGCTGTCAATGTGGACAAGGTGTTTTTGATCTCATTGATGTCCTGTGAAGTTTGGTTATTCACATTTGCTTGTGTTTGCATGAATGCTTGCAATGTCTCTTCCAAGGTTTGTACACGCGAAGGTTGATAGGAAAAAGTGTTGCCCGGCTTTTGAGATTGTGGTACCTGAACATGATTATTATTCTGCCAACTGAAGTTGGGATGATTTCTCCATTCAGGGTTATACGTTTCAGAGTAAGGAGAAGGAAAAGGCTTTTTAAATGTGTTTATGGAATTTACTTGATCATGCAACGCTTCTTTAAGAATGGGAATGTTTGGACATTCAGAAGTGGGGTGTCCCATGATTTCACAAATTCCACAACTTTCTTCATTTTTAACCGTTTTGACTTCTTTTACTTCTCTAAGTTCCATGGCTTCAATCTTTCTAGCCAAATTAGCTACTTTAGCTTTTATCTCATCTTCTTGACTAAAATGATATTTACCTCTGTTAGAAACAAGATTAGATCTATTGGAACTTTCAGAGGAATTATCTGTGTGCCAGGCTTGAGAGTTATCTGCCCAATGGTCTAGGTAGTCAAAGGCTTCTTCAGGTTCTTTTTCTAGAAACTCACCGTTACACATTGTTTCAACAAATTGTTTAGTTTCGGGAGTTAAACTTTCATAAAAGAAACTAATAAGACGCCATTTTTCAAAACCATGATGTGGACAAGAACTTAACAAATCTTTAAAACGCTCCCAGCACTGAAAAAATGCTTCATTTTGATTTTGATTGAAATTTTGAATCTGTCTTTTCAAAGCAGTAGTTTTATGTGCTGGGAAAAATTTCTTTAGAAACTCAGTTTGTAATTCTTGCCATGTGCCAATTGACCTTGGTTTTAAATTATGAAGCCAAATTTTTGCTTTATCTTTTAAAGAAAAAAGGAAATAATTTTAGCTTGACAATTTCATTTGTACATTGTTGGTCATTAAAGGTGACACATACATCTTCGAAGTCTTTTAGAAACGAGTAAGCACTTTCTGATTCTAACCCATGGAAATTTGGAAGCAAAGCTATCATACCTGGTTTAAAACGAAAATTGTTTGCATTGAGAGGAAAAATAAAACAAGAGGGTGATGAGCTTCGAGTTGGTTGCAAGTAGTCACGCATGGTGCGTACTTGTCTGTTCTCATCTTCAGCATGAACACTTTCATTGTCAGCCATGGTAGGAGTTGTATTAGAAAGATTACCTGAAAAAGTTTCACAATAAAATCTAACTAAACGACGAGATCTAAAATCACGTCGCCAAACAAGCATAAAACAAAGTTAATAAAAAGATTAGGCGGTATAACCAGCCAATTAAAGTAAATATACTAAATTAGGCGGTATAACCAGCCAATAAAAATAAATATATACAAAATTAGGCGGTATAACCAGCCAATAAAAATAAATATACTTATAAACTTATATACTTAGTATTGCCTCCCCGGCAACGGCGCCAAAAACTTGATGGAGACTCAATTAAGAGTTGTAAACCCAAGTGCAGGTTATGTTCAAGTAATAAATTCTCGGGTGTCCGAGGTCGAACCACAGGGAAGCGTACTAGTAAGTATAAGTTTATAAATATATATGAAAAAGAAAATAAACAAGATATTAGGGAATCAATAACAAAGAAAGTAAACAAGATATTAGAGAACAAAATAAACAAAATAACATAAAAGCAATTAAACAAGATATAAAAAACAATAAGAAATGATGTTGAGGTTAGAGAATCCACTCTTGGTGTTATGCTAAGATTAATCTTGTTTTATTACACAATTGAAATCCACACATAAGGGAGGTTCCAATCGGAAGGTTTAGCAATTCAGTCCAAATTGTCCAACGTCCATAGCATATGATATTATGTTCATTTGGTGTCCTCAAAACTCATAAAAAGAGTTCAAGCATTCCTTATGCCAAGGTATATGTCTACAACAAATCAAGGTTATGAAACCAAGCATTTACTGTGCCATTTTCATTGTCAATAATGAATCAAGATCTCTACTTTGCAAGTATGATTTTAAACCAAAAGAAAATATATAAATGATGATTCATTTTAGCTCATGTTTAAGAGACTAACCTTAGCATTTACCAAGAGCTTCACCTCATCACCTCAACAATATGATTAGCAACACATACTAAAAATGAAAAAAAAAATATAAGAAACATAAGTAAATAAAGAAAAAGAAAACTAGAGAAAGGAAAAAAGAAGAAAACTTAGAGAATTTTATTACAATGGCTAAAATCCTACCAATGTATAATGTATCCTAATACTCATCCAAGGCCCTCTATTTATACACATTTTGGAGAGCTAAATGACAAGAGACAAGCTTTATAAATTTCAAAGGTAGGTATAATAGGTGGGTGCATTTTTCTAACAATTTTCATCATGTTGTATGACAATTCTGATCAGCCAGCTTGATGGTCGATTTTGTCAATGTTGGAGGCTCGATCTGATCAAATGGTCTTCTAGAAAAATATGCCCCTATCAGTTATTGATCCATAGCCGTTGGAATCAGATCATTTGCTCATGTGGATCGGAAGATATGGTCAAAATATCAAAACGGTGCAGAACAGACGTCATTGCACATCAGCCAACTTGATGGTTGATTTCGGTAGGGAAAACGACTCCGTTTCAAGAAGTGTAAAACATGAAAAAGATAGATATGCCTCTTAACTTTGCACGGTTAAAATTTCAGCCTTATTGCTTCAGTGAAACTCCAGATATAGCTGATATGGCAAAAGGTGTCGGAACTGGAACTGAATTGGATTTGCCCTTAATTCTTGATTTAACCTAGTAATCTGAAATCACTCAAAGAAACTCATGAAAAACACCAAATTACATAAAAATATAAAAGATCATAAACACAAGTAGACTAAGCAATAATAACTCGTATTTGACACAAAACAATAATAAAACATAACTAAAAACTACATAATTATACGAGTTATCACTGTACCATCAACTATTGAACCGCCCAAGCTGGATTTAAAACCATTGCCATCCGAGCTAAAATATTCCTTTTTGGGAAAAATTCCTTCTCAATGGAGCCCCCAAGATAAAAGGAAGTTTCTGAATGAGGTAAAGAAGTTCTACTGGGATGACCCTTACTTGTTCAAATATTGTCCTGATCAAATTTTTCGAAGATGCATTCCCGACAATGAGGTAAGTAGTGTAATTAAGTTTTGTCATTCCGAGGCATGTGGTGGTCTTTTTTCATCAAAGAAAACTGCTGCAAAAATTTTACAGTGTGGATTTTACTGGCCAACTTTATTCAAAGATGCATATGAGAATTCTAAAATTCATAAAGAAAGAACTAAAGCCTTTCATGACAAGTTAATTTCAAGAAAAACATTTGATGTTGGGCAAAAAGTTCTACTTTATAATTCTAGACTTCACATATTTCCTGGTAAGTTGAGATCAAGATGGACTGGCCCATTTGTGGTTAAGCATGTGTATCATTATGGAGCAGTTGACCTTGAGAATCCTCAAAATGGTAACGTATTCAAGGTAAATGGACAAAGACTCAAACTCTTTTTGGAAAATCATGTTACTCAAGAAGAGGTTGTTTTTCTTTCTGATCCTTGTTTTGAAAATAACTAGATGTAAATATAATTTTTTTTAACCCCGGTTAAATGGAGGATAACGGTACTCCGTGATTATTTAAGTCGGTTCCATCAGCTACCCACAAAACTGATAATGTATATAAATTTCTCTTTCATTTTATTTTATTTTATTTTTTTCAGGATGGATGATATTCTCACAAGATTGCAGAAACGATTTCCTCCTTTTCCTCGAAATATTTTACTGAAGCTTTACCAAGTTCGATTTGAAAGATTAAGAATGCTTATGCACAAAGGGATTCCTGAAGACATACGTTGGATAATTGAAGCCAAGGTACGTGAAGATGAATATCTTCCTGTTTTGCATTTACCAGGTACAGGTAGAAGCACTTTTGCAAAGAAGCGACGAGCAAAGCGCATGAGTTCAAATTGCCACAAATGTGCACGATGGACGTGTAACGGTAAATGTCGTTCTATTGGGATTCCGTCCTCTAATCGAGATGATAAAATTGAATTCATTAAGGATGGACTGAGTAAGGAGAATTTGGGTAATATCCAACTTTCTCTTGAGACGCATCCTAGTGGAGACGTACAAAGAGAAATTCTTGATTTATGGCCGCAATTCCAAAGGGAATGGCAACATCTTGGGAATCTGATGTTAAAAGACCATGTTTGCCAGCTTGTAAGAAAACTAGATGGGAAGCATATCCTCGACTCATAGAAGGCGTTTAAGCCGTTTCTGGACGTAAAAGCAGAGGAAGATGTGAGCCACAATCACAACTACAATAAATGACTTCTCAGCTTTTGGTTTGATTTGCAATAACTTCATTTCGGTTTAATTTACGTGTTGTTCGATTTGTGTAATTATTTTTGTTTTGTTTTTTTTTTTTGCATTGGTCTTTTACGGTTGATTTTTCTTCTCTTTTTGATTTTCTTCCTGAAATCACGCAAAAATCTTTTGTTAGGTTAACATTTTCTTCTGACAGGTCAAATACACTTTCGGCGACATTATTACTCTTGTCTGATTCACTACTCAGTCCTCTATATATTACACCATGTACTCATTCTCTTTCAGGCACTTGAAAAAAAAATGGAAAGTACTTCGTCCCAGCGCATTAAAAAAATTTTGTGTCTTTGGAGGTGCTTATCCAGGGAAAAATAACATATTCGCTGATGAAGCCATAAGAGTTGGAGTAATACTTGCCCAACGAAAGATCCAGTTGATTTATGGAGGCGGTAGTACGGGTTTAATGGGAGCAGTCGCTACAGCAGCACACGCCGGAGGAAGTCCCGTTCTAGGAATCGTGCCAAAACTATTCACAGATTTTTGTGGACCTACCTTGGGTAAGGAAATACAAGTCTGGAGTATCCCTGAACGGATGACAATCATGTACCATTCTGCCGATGCATTTATTGCTTTACCAGGAGGTCTGGGTACATTGGAAGAAATAGCTTGCGTGGCTTCTTGGTCATCTTTGGTTACAAATAAGAAACCCATTGGTTTGCTTAATATTAATGGTTATTTTAGTAATTTGCTTTCATATTTAGATAATGCTGTGGATAATGGATTCATGTTTTCAGAGGCAAGGAGAACCATAATTTCTGCTACAACCATTGAAGATTTACTCAAAAAGCTCCAAGCTTATGAGTATTTATCTGCTACGGTTGTTTCGCAAACGCTCGGAAAAAGAAAAAGAGATATGGACGAGCAAGGAGTGGATTGCACTCTGTCTTTGTGACATTATCTAACATTTTGTTTGTTGTGTCTCAGTTATAATAAGTGGTTAGCAACCTCTGCAGGTAATATCTCCTAAATTCTACCTTTAGTAGGGGGTAAGAGACATATTTTGCTAATTTAAAAAAAAAAATTGATGTGTTTTAAGCCATTTAGAAGTATTCATTCTGAACAAGGTCTGAGTAAGGGAGACTTGAGACATACCTTGTCAGTTTGATTTCTTCTTTCAAAAAAAAAAAAAAAAAGTTTGTTGTGTTTTAAGCAATTTAGAAGTATTCATTCTGAACAAGGTCTGAGTGAGGGAGACTTGAGACATACCTTGTCAGTTTGTTACAAAAAAAAAAAATAGGAGACTTGTTAATTTTTGTTTAGTATTTTAGGATTAATTAGGTTGCATGAGTTTGTTTTGTTTTGAGTCTTAGCTATTCCTATTCTTATGTTATTAGTTCTTTTCTCTTACACATGATTCTTTCATTTGGGTTAATAGACTTACATTGAGGACAATGTAAGAATTAAGTGTGGGGGGGAACGATTTAGGATTTCTTTTATTTTTGTCTACTATTTTTTTTATGAGTCTTTATTATTATTATTATTATTTTTTAATGTGTTCTAGTTCCTTTTTAATACAATGATGAGATATGAATTGCATAAGTCTAAAACAGATTTATTAGTGAGAAGATTTTCATGAGAATTGAGCTTGATGTCAACCTTTTTATGAGCCAATGTTAATATGATATGTTGATTGAGAAAGAAGCATGTTTAGACTTAATCTGACTTGTATAATCATCCTTGTGAGTTTTTGAGCCTATAATGATTGATGCATTATACAAATCAATCTAATTTCTTTCTTGAGTGCTCTTATGATTACATGATTCTCTAGAACTTGCTTTAAACCGTTTGAGACTATATTGATACATGTGACAACATGAATATGATAGAGGCATTAGGATTATAACCAGAGCCAAACAGCCATCCATTATTAATGTTCTAAGAGAACATCCCCACTAGTGAGCCAATTTGAGCCTACATTAAATATGCTATTTTATTGGTAACCAGAACTTACACCCAGCCTAAATTAACTTATATCCTTACCCTTGTTCTAAAGATGGATTATATATTTTGAGACATATTGCAAAAACAAGGGATACTTTTTGAAAATTTGGGTTAGAACGAAAGATAAGTGTGGGGGAGGAGAGAGGCAAAACTCAAGAGAAAAAGAAAGGGATCATTGTCAAATACATTCCCATATTAAAAAAAAAAAAATCTTCTCTTGAACTTCTAGTTAAAGTAAAGAAAAAGATGTTACAAAGTTGGTTAGAATGAAGCAAAGGCTCAACATGAATATTTAGCCTATGTTATTATGTGCTTTATAAGAGTTTTGAGAAGTTTTATTCGTATGATCTTATTATGTCTCTAAACTCTATGAACTCTTTGGAACCTTTGTGATATCTTTATCCTTTTGTTCTTTAACCACATTATAACCCTTTGGCCCCATTACAACCTTGAAAAAAGACCTCTTGATTTATGAAGTTGTATGATCTAAATAGTGGAGAATAGGTGGACAAGCAAGCATATGGTAGAACTGTTTTCATGAGATTGATTGAGTGTAAACACTTTACCACTACTTTAAAGAGTGAAAATCATGAGAGTATAGTGAGAAGTTGAGATTAAGTTGAATATGCACTATTTTGATTGAAATATGTTATGTTAATATTGGCTTAACTCATTTATTTACATTCAAGCATGAATTTTTGTGAAATTCTTTGAGCTATTGATTAGTTTATAAGACTTGTTCAAAGATTGTCTCTAATTTATATTGAAAGGATTAGGAGTAAATATTTTTAGTGTATGTAGTTTACTTATATTTTAGTTTTTCAATGTTTGTGGGTATCGTTCTAGCAAACCCTCACGAGACTAAACTCGTCCACTAGGGACACCTAGGGGTTTAAAGGCTTGTGTCACATGCTAAGTGCCACCGTAATTTCCAACGAAAATGGATTAGATTAGATTTTCTTATTTTATTTTTATTGAGTCGTTGCTAGGGACTAGCAACAATCTAAGTGTGGGGGTGTGATAACTCGTATAATTATATAGTTCTTAGTTATGTTTTATTATTGTTTTGTGTCAAATACGAGTTATTATTGCTTAGTCTAATTGTGTTTATGATATTTTATATTTTTATGTAATTTGGTGTTTTCACGAGTTTCTTTGAGTGATTTCAGATTACTAGGTTAAATCAAGAATTAAGGGCAAATCCAATTCAGTTCCAGTTCCGACACCTTTTTCCATATCAGCTATATCTGGAGTTTCACTGAAGCATTAAGGCTGAAATGTTTACAGTGCATAGTTAAGAGGCATATCTATCTTTTTCATGTTTTACACTTCTTGAAACGGAGTCGTTTTCCCTAGCGAAATCGACCATCAAGTTGGCTGATGTGCAATGACGTCTGTGCTGACCTGTTTTGGTATTTTGACCATATCTTCCGATCCACATGAGAAAATGATCTGATTTCAACGGCTATGGATCCGTAACTGATAGGGGTATATTTGTCTAGAAGATCATTTGATCAGATCGAGCCTCCAACATTGACAAAATCGACCATCAAGCTGGCTGATCAGAATTGTCATACAATATGACGAAAATTGTTAGAAAAATGCACCCACCTATTATACCTACCTTTGAAATTTATAAAGCTTGTCTCTTGTCATTTAGCTCTCCAAAATGTGTATAAATAGAGGGCCTTGGATGAGGATCATGGGAGATTGGTAGGATATTAGCCATTGTAATAAAATTCTCTAAGTTTTCTTCTTCTTTCCTTTCTCTAGTTTTCTTTTTTTATTTACTTATGCTTCTTACATTTCTTTTCATTTCATTCATATCTAGTATGTGTTGCTAATCATATTGTTGAGGTGATGAGGTGAAGCTTTTGGTAAATGCTAAGGTTAGTCTCTTAAATATGAGCTAAAATGAATCATCATTTATAAACACTAGTATAGATAATATTTTCTTTTGGTTTAAAATCATACTTGCAAAATAGGGATCTTGATTCATTATTGACAAGGAAAATGGCACAGTAAATGCTTGGTTTCATAACCTTGATTTGTTGTAGACATATACCTTGGCATAAGGAATGCTTGGACTCTTTTTATGAGTTTTGAGGACACCAAATGAACATAATATCATATGCTATGGACGTTGGACAATTTGGACTGAATTGCTAAACCTTCTGATTGGAACCTCCTTTATGTGTGGATTTCAATTGTGTAATAAAACAAGATTAATCTTAGCATAACACCAAGAGTGGATTCTCTAACCTCAACATCTTTTCTTATTGTTTTTATATCTTGTTTAATTTCTTTTATGTTATTTTGTTTATTTTGTTCTCTAATATCTTGTTTATCTTGTTTTGTTGTTGATTCCCTAATATCTTGTTTACTTTCTTTTTCTTATATATTTATAAACTTATACTTACTAATACGCTTCCCTGTGGTTCGACCTCGGACACCCGAGAATTTATTACTTGAACATAACCTGCACTTGGGTTTACAACTCTTAATTGAGTCTCCATCACAAAAGTTACAAAGTGAAACCTTTCATGATTGGTTTCATGATCATGTACGTTTTGCATCATGTTTGAACCAAGCATTTTTAGTTTCGTGTAGTTAGATAAGTATTTTAATTACGTATTTAATTACCTAGGTTGCACATTTGGTTCAACAAGGAAATGCAAACATCACAGATGAACTTCGATGGCTTGCTCGTGGTCCAACAGATACGGCTAGGAGATACACTAGTTACATTGTTAATGGTTTTAGATTCCATACCAAAGCACGTGAGAGATGCTTGAAAACTCAAAATAGTGGAGTCGTTGTAACAACCAAAATGATGAGTTACACAAGTGCAAGAGATGCACAACCTATTGAAGGAGAAGTTAATTATTACGGGCTTTAACAGGCATCATTCAGTTGAATTATTCTGGTAGATTTAAGATTGTGTTATTTAAATGTGATTGGATTGATATCAATAGAGGTTGCAAGAAAGATAAGTTTGGTTTCACACTTGTGAATTTTTCACATCTAGCCCACAGTGGAACTAATTTGGTTCATGATCCTTTTATTTTGGCATCACAAGCTAAGAAAGTATACTATGTTAAGGAGGAAGGTTATCAAGGTTGGGTTCTTGTAAAGCATGCAAAACTTAGGGATGTATATGATATGGATCTATCATCCTTTGATAGAGAGCAAAGAAATGGAGAAATGCATGATGATGAATTTGATGATACACACAGTTCTTCAAATTGGGTTAGAAATGAAGCCGATGATGAAGGAGTGGACGTCACACCAGAGATGGAGAATGAGCATGTAGAAGAAGATCCCATAGATGAACATAATAGGGAGGACATTTTTTAATTTTATAGAAAATAGTTTAATATATGTAATGGATTTGGATTATAAGAAATTGTAACTTTGTATATATATTTTTTTGGCTAAATCATCATTATTGCATTTATATGATTTGAAATTTGAATGCTAAATAGCTATGTGATCATCTGAATGCTAATTTTCCTGTTCTTTCCTTTTCCATTTGCCATAGATGAACATATTGCATTCTTGCTTAGCTTGACTTGGATTTCACTGAATGTTATTGAGTGCCTACTGTTATTGCATTCTTGCTTAGCTTGTATTCTCTGTTATTAAGTGTCTACTGTTGTATTATCTGTTGAAACTCAAAAAAGACTAAGTGGTAAATGTAAATTTGATGCCAAGAAAGCTTTTTTCAACTATTGTTTTTCAGTTGTGTTTCAGTTACTTGAGATGGCAAAGCGTAGGCGATTGAATATCATTAGGGCAGATAGGAGCCCTAATTTTCAACTGCAAATGCAATCTGAACAACAATCAATGCCAGCAAGATCCGAGCCTCCACAACATGAGCCTTTGCAATAGTCTCAAGAGCCACCACCTTCTTCTTCTACCCTAATCCAACTGAAGATGCTACATTGGTTAACCCTCATTCTTAATGTACTATTCCAGTATTGTAGTTTAAATTATTAATGTATCAAATTGTTTTCTATTATATAATTGTTATATATAGACAATGCTCCACGTAGAAAGGTTCGAGGTGCCACATGTATGACCGATATTTTGGATTTAGAAGAAGGGGACATGTTGTTGTTAAGGTGAATGATCGCAATATACCAATTGGTAAAGAATCTTGCACTTTAACACGATTCATTGGTACATTGGTGAGAATGCCTAGTTTTGCACCTATTATTTACCGAAATTGGCATGAAATGTCGGATTTGAAGAAAACAGAAATATGGAAAACAATAGAGGTATAAGATATTAAATGTTTTAGTTTCTAGTTCATGTGTTCTTACTGTATTCTCACAACTTGACATGATTTTCTTTATTTTGTGTTTTCCTTTTTTGAAATTTTAGTCCAAGTTTGAATTTCAGAAATTCGATTATGATACGCATGTTAATGAAGAAACTATTCAAACAATTAAGACTTGGACAATAAAGAACATGAGTACAAAGTGGAGGCAATGGAAGAATGATTTGAAGTCTAAATTTTATGATGAACACACAACAACAGAGGAAATGGCTGCTAAGGTTGATGATCCCCGGGTTGACAAAGAGCAATTTATTTTAATTGTTGAACATTGGTTGACTGGTAAAGTGAAGATAGATATTTATAAATCGAAGGTAGAAATTGTTGCACGTTGGTTAACTACAACTTTTTCTTTTATTTCAATTTGCTTTTATAGGAACAAAGTGATTTAAACAAAACAAATCGCTCAAATTTAGATGACCCTCATTGCAGTGGAACAAAATCATTCCCTAGGATCATCCAAACTTTGGTACTTATATCAATTTTTTTCTTTGAGTTAAATTTATATGAAGTCTACTTTATGTATTTGTGGTTTTGATATCTAGATAGTTAATGATGATTTTTGTAGACCGAACAAGCTAAAGGAGTACAACCATCATGTGCTGAGATGTATATTCATACTCGTACATGTAAAGATGTAAGTGTTGTGAATGAGAAAGCAACAGAAATTGTGGTATTCTATCTTATTTTTTCTTTATTTATCTGGCCTATGGCTATGATTATGTTGATTTTGTTGGATATTTTAGTCATAAAAGTTGAAGCTTGTGTAGTTTTCTTGGGTTTGATTTACCAGTGAAATGTTTCAAATGGCACTACTTTACAATTAGATCAAGTTTCTATGAGAATTGTTTGTTTTGAATAGCTTTATTATTAGTGGTGGCTTTATGAAGGATGATTTACTATTAGCCTATTGTTTGTTTGTTTTAGAATTCATGAAGAATGATTTACTATTTGAATTGTTTACTTTTAAATTATATATCAGCACCGATCGAACTGGCTCTTAAGGAATTGTCATAAATGGATTCTTTGTCTCATGGTTTCATTTCCAGCACAAAAAATGTAGCATATAGAACAATGAGCACCTTCCCTACATCCTCTTAGTTTGTCTCATTTCCTACACTACAGCTCAAGATTCCAGCAGAGAAGCTCTAGAATTTACAACAAAATATTGTTGAGAAAAAATTAACCATTACCTATTTATCTGGTAGAGACATCAGACATGTAGCATTTGATGTTTCATATTACTTTTCCCGTGACTATTTGTTATGCTTATGTGAAAATTTTGTTGACTGATCACTACTACTAAGGTCAAGCTATTTATACTTTATGGTAGCATGGTATATCATATGATCATATTCTGCTTATGTAATGTAGCTAGTGAGACTTGAATGAATGAATGGTTGGGACTTGAATTAGCGAGATTGTCTCTTTTTTTTTTTCTTCTGATTTTGTTTAATTGTATGCAATGAATTGAACAAGGATTTTGTTCCATGTAACACTTTCCTTGTAGGAACTTATGAGAAAAAGTTTGGATGAAATTGGATCTGAAAAATTCTCAACAACGGTCATGAAAAGTTGCTGTGTATTCAAAAGTTAAAGGACCAGAGAAAAAAGGGGCGTGTTCGTTGTTTGGGAACAATATCTACTTCATCGCATAATCGACTTCTTCATGTTCTCAAACAATGCAGCATGATGAAAAGGTATTAGGGTTAGAGACACAGGTTCAAGAATTGAAGGCAGCTTTGGGTAATGGTTTATCAGTGTTTCAAAGACAATTTCCTAACGAGAACATAGATGTTTTGGCTTTTGCTACTCGCGTGGCCAATAGAGAGGTAATATATAGGCGTTTTTATATTTAATTTGATGCAAAAACATGTATCTTGAACCTCTAAATTTTCTATGTTATACTTTTTAGGTACCTGATGCTGGTAGTGCTCCAAATTTGTCACCATGTCCAATAATAAGGTCTTCAACTTCTAGTCATCAAGTTAATGAAAATGAAAATGGTAAACTATTTCATTATTTTACTCTTCTATATTGACTTCACTATTTAATTGCTTTTAATTGTACAATATTTGTCAATTTTATGCAGATGTTGCTCTATAGGAATATTCATGAGATTTGGACTGCTTATTTCACTTTATTTATTTGGATTGCTTATTTCCTTTGTATTTGGACTGCTAATTTTTAATTTTAAGACTGTATTATAATTTAAGCTTGCGACTTCTATTTAGTTTGTAAAAATTATATAATTAAGACAATTTATTTGTAATTTTATTTTTAATATTATTAAATATTTTATACTTTCTTAAGATGGTTTTTTTTATATGAAATATGTTGGATTAAATTATAAATATATCAATATTAGTAATTGAAAATATGATAAAATTTTATTTTTACCGACGCTTTGACCTCTATACTGACAGTTCATATAATAACAATAAATGTATAGTATACTGACGAAGTAAACCGTCGGTAAAATTATGACAAACCGTCGCTATAGGTAAATTATATATTTTATAGTTTCATCTATACCGACGGACGCGGAAAAAAATCCGTCGGTATATGTATACCATCAGACAAAATGAGCGTCAGTATATGTATATCTACGGTATCTATACTGAAAAAAATTAAATCCGTCGGTATAGCTATAGCGGCAGACGGCAGAGCCGTCGGTATAGGTAAAAACAAAAGTCACTAACCTAACATAGGCTATACTAACGGTAGTAACATTAGTGACGTCTAAAACCGTCGGTATAGGTTATACATTTTATTCCGACGGTTGCTTTTTCCGTCGGTATAGGTCGATACCAACGAGGGTTTTACCGTCGCTTAAATTTTTGTCGGAATAACCATTTTGACCGTCGGTATAGGATTTTAAGACTTTTAGCGACGGATTTTTAGATTTTATCAACGCTTTTTGGACCGTCGGCAATTTGTTTGTAGTGATAGGACTTGTATCCAAAATGTCATATTAAAATAGTCATTTTTTGCTATTAAATTTTTTAATAGCATAGGAGGTAAATGAATATTAGAGCAACGACAGATTGTCTTTTGATTGTCAAATTCGTTCACTTAAGTAAAAAAAAAAAAAATGTTTTTTTTTTTGTTTAAATCTGACTAGTTATTATGCACGTGATATTACATGTTAATTATCTTATATTTATTAAATAATTTATGTTTAAAAAACCAAATCAAAACAAATCATAAACATTTATTTATTTATTCTTAAAAAATCAAAACTCCTAAACATTTTTCACACTTTATGCAATGAATAGATTAAAATAAAAAGTTGTCATAATGTATATATATATATATATATATATATATTTATATATAT
Source organism: Fremontodendron californicum (assembly GCA_030761205.1). Taxonomy (NCBI): domain Eukaryota; kingdom Viridiplantae; phylum Streptophyta; class Magnoliopsida; order Malvales; family Malvaceae; genus Fremontodendron; species Fremontodendron californicum. The sequence goes on from JAULJL010000005.1 coordinate 31,492,964, forward strand.
ATATATATAATAACATGAGATTTAATTACTTAGTAAATTCTAACTTGGCAATTATTGTTTGATAAAATTTAACTAAGAATTTTACACATAATTTAATTGTTAAAAGAATTATCTTAAATGTTCTAATAATTATTTATTTCTATTTTTTTTTATAATGATATTGAAAATTTCAATTATAAATTTTATCAATATTTATAATAAAAAACCGTAAATAAGAATGGAATAAATATATTACTATTTATAATATAACATATTTATATTATAAAAAACTTATTTATTTATTTATTTATAAATATATATATATATATATTGAGCATAAAGTTACATATTACATAAATAATCAAAATTTGCATTAACATTTAATTAGATTAATATATATATTTTTTATTTTTTAAGGTTAATAAAAAATTATAATTTTGAAAACAAAATAATTCAATGTAATTTTAACACTTTATTTATTTATTACCAAACAAATCCATTTAATTAAATTCTAAAATTAAAATTCTGATTTGTAAATTGAATAAATCTTATTAATAATAAACAATATTCATAAATAAGAATGGAATCAATCTTATTACTAATATTTATAATACAAAACCGTATATAAGAATGAAATAAATATATTACTATTTATAATATAAAATATTTATATTATAAAAAACTTATTTATGTATAAATATATATATATATATATATATATATATACTGAGCAATAAAGTTAAATATTACATAAATAATCAAAATTTTCATTAACATTAAAATTAGATTAATATTTATAATATATATTTTTTAAGGTTAATAAAAAATTATAATTTTGAAAACAAAATAATTAAATGTAATTTTAACACTTTATTTATTTATTACCAAACAAATCCATTTAATTAAAGTTTAAAATTAAAATTTTGATTTATAAATTGAATAAATCTTATTAATAATAAACAATATTCGTAAATAAGAATGAAATCAATCTTAAGACTATTTATAATGTAATATAAAATATTTATATTGTAAAAAATCTTATTTATTTATAAAAAATTTGTATATTGAGCATAAAGTTACATATTACATAAATAATCTTTAAAATTAGATTAATATAATTTTTTATTTTTTTAAGTTTAATGAAAATTTATAATTTTGAAGATAAAGTAATTCATTGTAAATTTTAACTCTTTTTTATTTATCATCAAATAAATCCATTTAACTTAAGACTTTCAATAGAATTAGAATTCTTATTTATAAATTGGATAAATCTTATTAATAATAAAAAAATATTTAAAATGGTAAATTAGTAATATAATGAAAAATAATGGGTATTTTCGTCAGTTCAAAAGATTCTCCACATTCATGCTTTTATATATACTAGTATTTGTTGTCACATGCGTTTGCATATGAATGCTCGTTGATTTATTTATTTATTATTAATAATTATATATTTTAAAATAAATAAAGCGTATATTAACAAAAATTTGCATTAACATGTAAAGTTTGTTTATGTGTAAATTATATCAATTTATTATAAAGTTTATTATTTTAATATTAATATAAAACTAATTATATCAAATAAAAAAATTCAATCTAAATTTTAATTATTTTTTATTTATTCCATATGGACTTACTTTTTAAGATTAGTGAAAAGTTAAAATTTTTAAGATAAAGCAATTTCATATAAAATTTTAAATCTTTTTATTTATTATTAAATCAATTCATTTAACAAAAGTGTTTGAATGAAATTAAACTTCTTACTCATAAATTAGATAAATTTTATTAATAATAAAAAAAAATTATAATGGCAATTTAGAAATATAGTGAACAACAATGATTATTTTAAGATTCTTCATAATCATGCTTTATATTTATTATAGATTATAGATAAATGATCATTTATCTTAATTGAATTGGGTTTTTTCCATTATTTTTTTCTATTATTTTCAATACATTCATTAACATCATTTATATGTATATGATTTACTTATAAATTGTAAAAGTTATACTTATAAATAGTAATTAAAGTTGAATTAAATAAGGGTTCGTTTAATCTGTGTTTATAGGTACTGATTAAGAAATTTTTTTTTATCATTTTAAGAAAGTATTTTGCATTTAATACATTACTTTTACTAAATTTTAAAAAAAAAATGCATTAATTATATTTTTATTTTCATATATATCACTTTAACTATGCCACTAGGCATTGGTTAACATTTCCTTGGAGAAAATTATCAAAATATCCTCATTATCTTTAGGCTTAGAAGAGTAAAAAAAAAGATGCTATTGTTATTGGTCCAAGTTTGGTTATTACTCAATTAAATTTTGTGCTTTAACCTAAATCCAAAATGAAAAGTCATTAAAAACAAAAGTCCAAATGAAATCAAGAATATATATATATATATATAAATAAGATATACGATAGTTTTTTAATTTCGTTTGTGGAGTTAAAAAATTTCATTGTCAGTGTACAAGATAATTAATAATATTTTTTAGAATTTATCTTTATATATAATTTTTAATCTTTTTTAATTTTCTTAGTTCATTTATTTTTATCATTGTGTTGCCATTTTAAGCTTACAAAATTACTCAATTTGTTAAATGAAAACAGTAAACAAAAAATAATTATTTGAAAAACTTATTATGATGGAAGTTTTAGAAAATTGCGGATCATTTTTTTTGAAATACCCAAATGATTTTTTTTTCTAATTCATTAACTCAAAGTCCAAATCCATTCAAATGACTTTTTTTTTTTATTTTATATTAAGAGGTCTAATTTTTCACCTTATTATTATTTTTTTATTTATTCATATTTTTAATTAAAAATAAAAAATTGTGTAATTTGTTAGATAAATAAATTAATTAATAATAAATTCCAGCTGAGACAAAAATGTCATGTGACATTTATGACATAGATTAAACTTTCTCACGTGGTATTATTGAATATTTCTAAAACTAGTGCATTTTATGTTTTTTTTTTTGTTTAAAAATATGCATGGAAGCTGCCTTTAACGAGGGCGGTTTCTATAGACACCTAATTTTGTTCGGACTCCTAAATCAGGTATTTTTTCTTCCTAATGATGTTTTAGAATGCAAAATAGCTCTTCTCATCATGCAGGTGATACTCCGAGACTTAGTTTAAAAAAACAAGCATGAAAAGTCAATTTGAAAAAAGTCAACCCCAAAAAAGTCAACTCCAAAAAATCAACCATTGAAAAGTTAAACCTCGTTCAAATCAAGATCCAAGGTTTAATTGAACAATGATGAAAGAATTTTGATAATCTGAAGTCTACAATGAAAGATATGGAGTTCGGAAGATGGGTTACAGAGATTCAGTGGAAAGGAAATCTTAGTTCAGAAAATTTGGGTAAAAGTGCTTAAACGATCAAACTGGTCGAAATTGGAGGTTCGGAATGGAATGTAATCAATGACTATGGGTATTGGAAAGGCCATTTGGAAGCAAAACGAAAGGAAGAGTCAATTTGGAAGAAAACCGAGAATTAGGTTTTTGTGTGGATTTTGGTGAAATTGAGAAAATTGCAAAAATGGCCCGATTCTGTAAAATTAAAGCCCCTAATTGATGAGGAGTGAGTAAACAAGGACAGCCCAAGGCTCAGTTTGAAGTAATTCTGAGAAAAAAGTCGATTGGAGGAAAAACGAGGAAATTTTCGATATTGGAAAAAGGAAAAATCAAATCGGAGGGGAATGTGATCGTAAAAATTAGGCATTTTTGGATTAACTTCAATTCAATATATAACAAAGGCATAGAAAAAGAAAATTTGCAAATCGGACTTGTTTTGAGTAAAACCGAGGCTTCGGAGGTAAAAATGCAAATTTGGAAAATTAAAAAAAAAATAGCAAATGAGCTCGAAAAATTACCAAAACTTTGAGATCTCAATTTTAAATTATTTGGAAGAGATTGGCAAAGAAAAATCTGGATTTGCAGCTCGTTTGCAAAATGGCAAATTTTAGGCCCACTAAGTTTTATAGAAGATAAATCCCAGAAAAATAGCAAATGAGCTCGGAAATTACCAAAGCTTCCAGATCTCAATTTTAAATTATATGGAAGAGATTGGAGAAGAAAAATATGGACTCGGAGCTCGTTTGCAAAATGGCAAATTTTGGACCAACTAAGTTGAAATTCCAAAAGCTAAATCCCGAAAAAATAGCAAATGAGCTCAAAAATTATGAAAACTTCCAGATCTCAAATTTAAATTATTTGGAAGAGATTGGCAAAGAAAAATCCAGAATCAGAGCTCGGTTGAAAAATGGTAAAAGTTCGGGTGCACTAAGGGTCAATTTTGGAAGAAAAATTTGTGAAAAATAGCAAATGGGTTCGAAAAATTATGTAAACTTTCAAAACTCAATTATATATTATTTAGGAAGAATTGAAAAAAGAAATTTTGGATTTGGAGTCCGTTTGCTATTTAATTAGGTTTGGGGGCTAAAAGGGTAATTTTTCCAAAAAAATCGAAGAGGGTCTTTCTTGTAATTTAAAAAATAGAGATTGGGCTGGAATGTGAAGGGCCATTCGGCCAAGCCCAAGGGGAGGATGAATTTTGCTGAGTTCTTGCATCCAAAGGCCAAAAGTGGATAGTAAGGTAGTTATTTTTTTGATCAAGCGTTTGTAATTGTGCCACATGGTCCAATGCATAAAGATGAAGATGTCTACATGATGGCTACATATTTTTGAACAGTTGTATTAGAGAGGGGCTGATCACTTAATCTAAGGATTGTAATTTCACATTTTAAGCATCTTGGATTAGTGGCCTTTGGAGCAAATTGGTTTGGAAAAAAAATGACAACATCCTACACCAAATGTGACCATTCGGCTGCCTTAAGGGGGAGGGATTTTTTCATTTTGCTGGGTTCTATTTTGGCTGATCACTATTCATTTTCGGAGCAAATAGCTAAGTTTTGAAAAATAAAGAAAGTTAGAAGAGAAGAAAGGCTTGAAAAATAACTTTTGAAGGTAGCCTAAAGGCACCTAACTCTTGCATTTTCTTTCCTTTTCCATGCTTAACTTGCTGATTTTCTTTGAGATTTTGTGATTTTTTTATTGTTTTTGGTTGTGAAATAAATGTTTCAAAACTTCCTCCTAAAACTCCTATCTTATGTTTTCTTGAAAAAAATCAAAGAAAAAACAAATTTTCCACTATTTTTTCATGTTGGCTGAACCTACCTTTGTTTATGCATGGCTTGTGTTTGATCTATTTTACATGTTGGTTGTGATGTTCTAGCTTGTTTTGATGTTCTAACTTTTAAAAATAATCAAGATATGGAGCTTGTTTTTAACCTTCTTTATTTACTTATTGTTATTTTGCTGATTTTATCATTTTATTTTCATGTCTACTTACTTTGTTTGCTATTTTTAATTTTCTGTTTTCACCATGTTAAGTTGTTCATGCTTTGTGGTTTTACCATACTATGTGTTTGTGTATTTGTCTAGCTACATCTTTGCCTTTACATCAGGTTTGTTTGGTTTAACAGGTTTCCTTTTAAGTCTTGTGTATACTATGCCATGTGTTTGTGTTATTGCCATGCTAGGATTTCACCATCTTGAAAGTGACCATTCGGCTACCACTTTATTTTTTCCTTGTTGTGCATTTTCATCTTGTTTAGTTGACATGCTTGTATTTCTATGATATGATATTGTGTATTTGATTTACTATGCCATGTGTTTGTGTTATTGCCATGCATTTCCATACTCATTAGGTCTAGGTTACATTTGTATTGCCAGGCATTTCATGAATATTAGGTCTAGGTTGCATTAATTGCCATGCACAAGTTCATGTTAAGCATTAGGTCATTGTTTATGCCATGCATTTTCTATGTCATTTAGGCCTTAAATCATGCATTTCATGCATTTAACTTGCTGTTTGTTTATGCATTTCATATCATACCTCTTGATTTTTGACTTAAGCCAATCAATGGCTCAAAGCCAAGCTCACATGAGCATGCTTGTGGAAAATTAAGAAATATTCAAGTTGAATTTTCTACCTTTGTGGTTTTTTTCATTAGGAAATCCTTGTCCAAATTTTTAGAAATGTCTTCTACTGTTTGTAGGTCCTTAGAAAGTCTCAAATATTTTTATTCTCATTTTTGAATTATTTTATCAAAGGCTTAAAAATGTTTTTTGGCTGAACAGTTTTTCACCCAGTGTTCTTACTTTCGTGATTTTTCTGATAGGTCATCCTTAGTCTAAAAATTAAGCCAATTTTTTCCCATAGATTTTGACATGTTCTAAGTCTCCCATAATTTTGTCAGATTTTTTTTTGAAATTTTAAAAATAGGTAAAATAAAAATCACGTTTTAAAGCTGGTCAGTAAAGTCAGATTTGGTTTCAAGCGAAATATTTTTTTCTTTTTTGGCTAAGGCATTAATATGGGGATAATTTATAACCTTAGATACTGTCATAGGTTGATTTATAAGCCATTTTAATCCAAAAAATAATTTTATAAAGCTCGGGTTAAGGGTGGTCAAGTCCGGGTTTTCAAAGTTAGAAAAATAGAGCCTTTTTCAAGGGGTTTTAGCCATGGTGTTATTTTCCATCTAAAATTTTTAAAATTGTTTTCAAACCAATCACAAAGTGTTTTTGATTTAAAAAAATTAATTTGATGTCTTTTCCTAAGGTAGTCGGATATCTTTTTAGATATACAGATTTCCTTATTTAAGGAAAAAAATTCATTTTCTTGCATTGCATTTTCCATGTCCATGCATATTGTATAATATATGATTTTTGTTATGAATATTTCTATTTCTATTACTATGTTTTTGTTTTGATTTATATTCATGGTGTTATATTGTTTGTTATATGGTTGTGAATATTCTATGTTAACCTATGCTTTTTGCTTAGTCATTTATTTTTGTCACATTATTTAGATTTATTATGTTCATGCATTATTTTTATTATTCACACACATATTTCATAATAATATTATTTGTATGTTTCATATCATTTCATGTCACTTAAATTATATTGCCATGTCATTTAGATTATATTATATCATTTAGAATATACCATGTCATTTAGATTTGCAATGTCATTTAAAATATGCCATGTCATTTAGATTATATTATGTCATTTAAAATATGCCATGTCACTTAGATTAGGCCATGCCATTTAAATTAAGCCATGTCATTTAGAATATACTATGTCACTTAGGTTATATCATTCCATTTTGAATATACTATGTCACTTAGATTATATCATGTCATTTAGGTTATATTATGTCATTTAGAATATACTATATCATTTAAATTGTATCATGTCATTTAGATTGTATTATATCATCTAGATTTTGCTATGTCATCTTTATTATGTCACACATGTTCATATTCATCTTTTTAAAGTGTTTTAAAGTAAGATACTGATTTTCAATAAAAATAAAGATATTCCCGAGTTAAAATAATTCATGAGTTCTCTGTCGGGTTTGCTGGAGAGGATATCATCAATTATCGTTAATAAAGGAATATCTTTCTTTCAAAAAACGAGAATGATTCGAAAATTTTTTCAAATAAATAAAATTTCTATATTTTGCCGCGTTTGCCAAGGAATATTGGAAAATTTTGAATTAATAAATTTCGGATCATTTTCAATTAAAATGGAATTGTTTTTGTTTAAATAGGGAATTATTTTGAAATGCCAAATCTAAAACCGACTTTTTACCGAGGTTTGAGATAACACACGATTAATAAGGTACAGTTTATACGGGCGTTGTGGGGGTGCTAATCCTTCCCCGCACATAACTGAGTCCCAAACCTGCTTCTTTGACTTTCTCTGGTTTAAAAACGCAGACTTGAAATTGGTTTTAAAAATGTTTTAATTAATTTTAAAATGTTTTACAAAATCGGTTTTAATTGGTGGCCAATCACACCTAGCCAAAAAAGATTGGTGGCGACTCCATGTCTTTTTTTCGAGGTTGTTTTCAAACCCTCATTTTATTTCGAGAGGAATTAAGTCGTCTTTTCCTTTGTTTCCCCCAATGTCACACTTAACAAGCAAAAGTCTCCCGACGAGACTTGTTATTTTTTAGGTTGCGACAGCTTGGCGACTCCACTAGGAACTATTAGAGAGTCAGCCCTAAATTAGTCGTGTGTTATCAAAAGTCTCGATTTTGTCGGGTTTAATTGGTATTTAAATTTAATTCCCATATTTTTTTTAAAAAAAATAAAGAAAATTTTGAAAATAATAAAATATTTTTAAATATGTCCATACTCATGTGCATGCATTTTATTATGGTTCTCTAGTTATTTAATATTGTATATTATAATTGCTTGTTGGTTAATGCGTTACACTATTCTTGAATGTTCTTTTAACAAACTGCTGAGGCATTTAGAATAAGGGGTGTAGAATAGGTGGTGAAAGGTTTGTTATTTCTCCTCACACACTACACGTGCATTTCCATATCATGAGCCCTATACTCGGGTTTTGTCCTTTTAGGTGGGAGTGAAACACTTTCGGAGTACTAAATTACCTAAGCCTTCGTGATTAACAATCTGCATGGGCTAGGGAAATAGACTCTAATGAATTGAACCCGCTTTTATCGGGGTGCCTTACGAGCCTTCACAGGCGACAGTGAGGAACAATTCGGGGCTTTGATAACTGATTCACCTTCATATAGTGAGCCTAAGCGAAGCCATGTCGGATTTTCGATTAGATATCCTAAAGCTAAAAACACGTGGAGGAATATTTCCATCTTTTTACTTTCTATTCTACATTCCGAATAAGTTTATCATTGCAAATCAGGCAATGATGAATGCACATCACCCATAATAAGTTTTGAGAATAACAAAATGTTTTTTGCATGCATATTACTATTGCTCTCTGGTTGGTTAATGCGTTACACTATTCTTGATCTTTGTTTTAATAAATTGTTGGGGTATTTAGGATAAGGGTTATAGAATAGGTGGTGAAAGGTTTGTTTTGTTCCTCCACACACATTGCACTTGCATTCGCATAACATGAGCTCTATACCCGAATTTCGTCCCTTTAAGTGGAAGTAAATAGCTACGCTCTCGTGATGATCCTACGCATGGGCTAGCAAAATACTTCCAGAGTATAAATTACCTAAGCTCTCGTGATGATCCTCCATATGGGCTAGGGAAATATACTCTAACGAATTGAACCCGCTTTTATCAGGGTGCCTTACTAGCCTTCACAGGCGACAATGAGGAACAATTCGGGGCCCTTAGAACCAATCCACTCTATATAATGAACCTAGGCAAAGCAATGCCGGATTTTCGATAGATATACCGAAGTTAGGAACACATGGAGGGACATTTCTAAACCTTTTGTTACCTATTTACACTCTGAATAAGTGTTGTAGCTGGGGCAACGATGAACGTACATCGTCCGTAGTAAATTTTAGTTTCTGCCCTAAAGGCATTATGATGCCTAAATAAGTAGATACTGTTGGGGCAAATGTTCATTAGCTTTTTGAAACTAAATATAAAAATTCTTTTTCAAATATTTTGCATATTGCACATTTTCATGCATATGTGAATGAAGCATGTACATTTATGGTTGTATTGTTGATCTCATTCTTTGCAATAAACGGATGGTGGTAATAATCTCATTTGATGATTCCTTAAACATTCATTGGTTGAATAAGAATTATAGACCGGTAGTGTTAAATGAACATTTGCATATTATATCATAGTAGGATCCACTACTCCGAAATTCTTTTGAAAAATAATATGTAGGTTTTTGTGTGGAAGAAACATGTTTCAAAAAAATCATAGATTAAATTTCGAGGCAAATCTTGCATAATGAGATTTTTGAATAATAAAAATTTGGTCCCACCAATTTCGTGTAATCATTGATTAATTTCTTTGTATATACCTTCGTGTTAATTCATTTATTTTTTACATGTATCATTTTGCCAACATGTTACAGTCTTAACATGCATGGTCATTCATTATAGAATACATTTGTGATATACATGATCATTCTTTGTATATACCCTTGTGTTGATTCATTTATTCTTTACATGTATCATTTTTACAACATGATACAGTCCTAACATGCATGGTCATTCATTATAGAATACATTTGTGATATACATGGTCATTGTCTGTATATACCCGTGTATCAATTTATTCATTCTTTACATGCTTCATGTAGGTACCAGGTTGCATTCATGGCCAGAATGATTTCTCTGTATATCCATGCATTGATTTGTCTATTCTTCACAAGCATCATGTTAACATCAGGTTGCATTCATGGCATATATAATCATCATGATATGTTCATGCATTAATTTGTCATATTTGTAGCGACCTATTTTCGTTTTTTTCTTATTTTTTTTATTATATTTATTATATTTTTTTATTATTTTTATTGGTCCAATCCCAAAACCCAAGCCCAAGCCCAAACCTGGCCCAAGGCTTAGCAGGCCAGCTTCCCCTTAACCCTGTTCAGCCCAACAAGCCCCAAAGCCTAAACCTAGCCCAACAAGACCCAAACTTGGCCTAAGGCTTAGTAGGCCAGCCTCCCCCTAACCCTATTAAGCCCAACAAGCCCCAAAACCTAAGCCCAAGCCCAATCCAGCAGCCTTCCCCCCTAAGCAACCCTAGCTGCCTTTCTCCCTCTCCTGCCACCGCCCCACCCAGCCACCCAAACACTGCACCTAACCCCCCCACTTGCCCTGCCAGCCACCCACCAACCTGACACCCCCGAACCAACCCCACCGCCACCGAGCCAGCCACCGTACAGACCCCCACCGCCACAACCCCCCTATAAATGCAGATCCGAAACACACCAAAAAAAAAAAGCCAGATCCGAAAATCAAAAAAAAAAAAAAAGAAAAAATAGTAAGAAGAAACCAGAGGCCAAATCCAAAAACACAAAAAACAAAGGAGGGGAAATCGAAAATAGACAGATCTGAAACCAAAAAAAAAAATCGAATCTGAAGCAAGATTCGAAAAAAAAAAAGAGGTCCGAAACCCAAAAAACAAAAACTAGCAAAATCACAAAAACAATACACCAAAGAAACCGATCAGCCAAAACATAAAAAAAAAAAAAACAAAGGTTTCGATTTCTTTTGCTTATAGATCTAGGAAATTTGGGTTTGTTTCGGAGACTACTAGGCTGGGATTCGGGTAGAATAGGCATCAAGGATTTGTTTTGGGGTGAAAGCTAGTTGGAAATCCCACCGGAGACGACGGCGAAGGAGGCAGCCACGGTGGTCCCTTCTTGGGTCAGGAAAATTTCAAAGGAAAAAGGATTTTTTTTGCTGACACAGGTGAGAAATGGAACAAAATTATTTTTTTTTTTGTCTTTTAAAGGATTTTATTTTATTTTTCTTTTCTTTTTATATTTATTGTTGATTTTATTGTTATTGGTATTTATTTATGTTATTATACTCTTTTATGCATTATTAATAAAAAAGGGGAAAGTTTTTTTCATTTATTTATTTAGTTTCTTAATGAATAAATTTTCGCGCATAAAATATATCTTTTAAATTATTTTCGGCAAAGGAAATTCTCTAAAACGAACTATTTCTCAGAATGGTCGGAATATCAATCGTTCCTCGAAATGGTTCGTGTAAACATGATTATCGAAACATTATCGAAATTATTGGAGTGGTTCGGGAATTATTTTTACATAAAGTAATTTCTTTTATTCCGAAATTAATTATAAAAAGATATTTTTATTAATTTCTCCGTAAACAAATTTTTATAAAATGAAATTTTCTGAAAACGAATTATATCTCGGGATGGTTGGAGTATCAATTATCCCACAAAACAGTTCGAGTAAGATTAGTTACTGAAACATTATCGAGAATATCAGAGTGATTCGAAAATTCTTTTTACACAGATAATTTCGTTTATTTTTTAGATTAATTTAAAAAAAAAAGATATTTTCATTAATAGTTATTTTCTTCCCGCGAAATAAAACATATCTTTTAAAATTATCTTTGATAAATGGAATCTTCTAAAACGGATCATTTCTCGAACGGTCGGAGTATCAATCGTTCCACGAAACAGTTCAAGTAAAATTAGTTATCGAAACATTATCGAAAATCGGAGTGAGTCGAAAACTATTTTACATAGATGATTTCTGTTATCTTGAAATTATTTACAAAGAGACATTATATTTTTATTTCTTATTATTTCTCCACCAAAAAAAAATGGCTCTTTTTTTAATTATTTTTTGGTAAAGGAAATTCTCTAAAAATGAATCCGTTCTCCGGACGGTCGGAATATCTATCGTTCCACAAAATGGTTCTTGTAAAAATAATTATCGAAACATTGTCGAAAATATCGGAGTGATTCGGGAATTATTTTTACATAATTATAAAAAAATAATATTATCTCTCCTTCATTTCAAAAGATTCTTTTTAAATAAAATGTATTAAGGAAATTATTATTAAATATTAAAGTTAAAATCATTTTTTTAAGATTAAAGATAACACGCGATTAATCAGTACCATTTTTAAAACGGGTATCGTAGGGGTGCTAATCCTTCCCCACGCGTAACCGTACTCCCGAACCTAACTTTGTTTCACAGACCAAAAATTATCTTTTTAATATTATCTTAATTAATTTTGGGATATTATTAAGAAGACAAGTTTTCATAGGTGACCAATCACACCTAACCAAAAAAGATTGGTGGCGACTCCCTGCATTTTTATTTTATTTTAACATTTATTTTAAAAAAAGTAAAATCGTCAAGCGGTCGAAAAATCGTTATGACAGCTTGGCGACTCCACTGGGGACGCTTTTCGAGAGTCGAGCCATAAATTAATTACGTGTTATCCCGGAATCTTAAATTAATGATTTACTATTATTTAATCATAGTTCCCTTATTTGTTTTAAGAATAAAAGGACAATCTTCGGGTTTGAATAAATTTGCATTCACGACTATTTCGCAATTGTTTGTGATTATTTGCATCTTTCCGTGTGTATTAAATTCTTCGGGGCATCAGGGCCACCTCACACACTAAAACACGCATTTCATACATGAGCTCTATACCCGAGCTTTGTCCTTTTAAGAGGGAGTAAAGTACCTAGCTCTTGTGAGGTAATACCTCCGCATGGGCTAGCGAAACACTCTCGAGGTATAAAGTACCTACGCTTTCGTGAGATAATAATCTCCGCACAAGCCTGGAAAATACTCCCACCTGAATTGAACCCTTTCCATTCACGGCCCGCGATAGGCAAGGATCAGGGTGCCTTACTAGTCCATTTCGGATAGTAGTGAGGAACAATTGGGAACCTTTTAGATATATGAAATACCGAACCCAGCATATAACGAAACTTAGGAAGTCGTATCATTGGTAGAAAGAAATTTGATTTTTTTTCCTGAACTTTATTTTGTTATTATATCTATATACATACACTAACAGATTATGTTTTCTGTGGTTGTCTTCTTCCCGCATCATTATTATTGGCATCATTAGCATCCCATAACGAGGTGTTTGCTTCAATACATTATTCGATCGTAAATTCTCATGGAATCTACTGAACGTCGGGTTTGTGCCTCATCCGTGAATGTCACATGTGAATCACCTATGGATGTAGGGATTTGGTCTGAAAAAAACTCAGCAAGAAGAAGGGGATTGTTTGACGGCCGATTTTGTATCAACACTGCCTGAAAAGATAAATATAGATCTTTCACAAAATGACTTGACGAGTTTGGAAAATGTCTGGGAACAAGTGAGTAAAGAAAGAAAGGTGAGATTCTCTCAGAAATACGGGCAGATAGCCTTGCTTATCCTGGTGATGATCGAAGAATCGCTAATCAGGGCAGCAATCCATTTTTGGGATCCGTCATACAGATGCTTTAATTTCAATAGAGAGGACATGACCCCAACCATTGAAGAATACCCAGTCTTACTTGGGATAGAGCTCCAATGTCCGAATAAAGTATATGTTAGAAAGCTGAAGTTCGGACTTTGCAAAAAGTTGACTAAAATCCTTGGGATTAAAGTGGGAGATTCCAATCTGAGACGCAAAGGAGAACATATTTTGCCTACCTTGGGACTTCCTCAAATCATTCATCGAAAAATATTTGGATGAAGAAAAAAGAATGACTGCTTTCGCTCTAGCTATATATGGGATGATAATCTTTCCGAAGGTTTTGGGACACATCGAAGCAACAGTACTGGACTTCTTTGAGCAGGTCGAGAATAATAGCAATCCATCACCGGCAATCTTGGCAGAGACTATAAGATCATCGAACTTTTGCCGAAGGAAAGGGGGAGGACGTTTCATAGGGTGTGCTCAGCTGCTATATGTATGGCCTCAAAGTCATTTCGAGTGTGAGAAGAACTCTTTCACAAAACCTTATTTGCAAGGTGGAGCCCCGATTCAGGAATTTTGCAAAAGCAAGTGACCGAAGCACAAAAACAAAGGAGAATGGGTGGCGTTTTTCCAGACACTTACTAGCAAGCAAGTAAAATGGATGGCACCATGGGTGCCTTCTGTGCCAATATTACACCGTTGCAGGGAACCATGGATACAACTCCTTGGTCCGTGGGGGGCCGTGAGTTATGCTTCGCTTATGGTGCAAAGGCAATATGGAACTAAGCAGTTCATCACAGTGACTCATGGGCTCATTCAAGTAGAATTTTCTTATGGGGAGCAAACGTGTCAAAAAGGGTCGAACAGATAATTCGAGCATGGAAGGATACTCGGAGAATGAGGCTAGGAGCTCTTAGTGATAGTGTCGCCCCACAGTATTTGCTATGGACAACCAACCGAGTTAAGGATTCGGTTATACTTCCAGGGGGAGTCCCACCCCAACCAATTTCTTCACAGCCAAGAGAAATCTCAGAATTCGAGATCGCTAAGGAAAAATTCAAGATCGAAAGAGAGAATATAAAGCAAGAACATCGAAGGCTCCAGGAAGAAATGGAAAATTGGAAGGATAAGGCAGAAATACAAGGAGTCCGAAATCAAAAGATCGTCAGGGAACGTGACACAGCCCAATCAGATCTGAACAAACTACACTTAGAAAACAAGAAGCTACGATCAGATATGAAGATCAGAAACATCCTTGGGTCATCTCACAGACGCAAAAAATAACTCCAGAAAGAAGTAGAACGATGGAAGCACAAGGCACAAGAAAATGAAGGAAAAATTGCTAAATCTTTCCACGAAAGGTAGAAATAGGAAAATATGTATTCTTCGATCACCGCAAAGTTTGTGGGGTTAAAAACCAAGCTAAAGGATGAGAAGGACAAATGCTCAAAATTACAAGAAGAAAGGGAGTCTCTCTGGCAACTAACTCAGCATTTGGAGCAACAATTGCACAACCAGAGGAATCATATTGATGAAATTATGAGGGAATGGAAAGATAGAGAGGCAGATTGGATTTACACCTATGATTTGGAAACGGATGCTAGTATGCAGTGGAAGGCTGAAAGTTTGGGAAGGCAACAATACATAGAACATTTGGCTACACAAGTCTGCAAAGCAGTAAGCAAAGCAAGGGAAATGGTGGAACGAGTGAAAGTTCTGATACAAGAAGTCAATCCTACTGGAAAGTATAGACAACGTTTGTTTAGCTTCCTAGAAGAGGTGAAAGATCAATATGAACAAGTCAAATGTTTTTATGGCTACAATTCTAGGATGCTTAATCACATGTAAAAATGTACTGTGGGATCAATGAGAATCTACCTTTTGAAAAATTTATTAGAGCAAACACCTCTCAAATGCATTCATTTCATTCCATAAACATCATTAACTCGTGTTACACGCATACATATATATCTACTCAAGAAAAAAACTTGGCAAGTCATGAATAAAAAAGATTTTGATATCGCGCCAGCGATTTAAAATCCCTTTTTAAAATAGCATACACTAATCACAACTAAAATAATTCTTAGTGGTTTCAAGCACAATCAGACTTACGGAAAAATCAAAGCAGTCCTCTCACCAGTATAATACTAGGTTTAAAACAAGAACCATGAAAAGTGAGCAAACAGCGCGAATTGAACGGATGAAAAAACTACAGAGAGAGTTGCAAGAGCAATTGGCCAGGTCCCAACTTGAATAAAAAAAACAATTGGCCAGGTCCCAACAGGAAACACGAGAACAGATTGCAAGGTCACAAGAACAATCCCGTGAACAAATAGCCAAGATGATGGAAATGATGATGAGTCTGACTGGGGGAAAGGGGCAAACTGAGAGCTCAAGTGTAAGGGAAGGACACCGACCCCGAGAAAGTAACGACGAAGATCCTCTATATCCATCGAGTTTTACTCTAACCCGCATCCAAACATCACAAGGTAGGCATCCACAAGAAGAACCTCCAGTGGGAGGACAACCTTATGTTTACGTCAACACACCGGGTCCAATAGGCCAGCAAGGCCAAGAACAGCTTGCATCCAACTCAGGGACTAATCCTTCAAAACTAGTTCACGTCCCAAACTTAGATGACCCCGTAGAGCAAGAAAAATTGAGGAAAGGTGTGATAGAGCATATGGAAGACACCAGGATGGAGCATAAATATGATATGCTAAAAGAGAGACTCAAGGCAATAGAAGGGATGGACGTCTTCGGGAAAGTTGATGCAAATGAACTAAGGTTGGTTCCAGATTTGATAATACCACCGAAGTTTAAAGTTTCAGAATTTGAAAGTACGATGGGACCAAGTGCCCTTCATTTCACATCACCATGTTCTGTCGCAAAATGGTTGGGCATACTCATAACGATAAATTATTGATCCACTGTTTTCAAGACAGTCTGAGAGAATCAGCCGCGAGGTGCTACAACCAACTAGATCGTGATCGCATTCATACTTGGACAGATCTGGCAAGAGCTTTTCTAACCCAATACAAACACATGGCTGACATGGCACCTGATAGGTTATCCTTACAGAACATGGAGAAGAAGACGGGAGAAGGTTTCAAAGAATACGCCAAAAAATGGAGAGATATGGCAGCTCAAGTGCAACCACCCCTCACTGAAAGAGAGACTACCGTGTTGTTTATCAACACATTGCGAGGGCCATATTATGACAGGTTGGTCGGTAATGCTACCAAAAATTTTGCCGACATGGTCATTTTTCGGCGAAATGATAGAAAATGCTATAAAGATGGCAAGATTGAAGGAGTTGACACAGCAAATTTCAAGAGGATAGGTGTGATAAAGAAAAATGAAGGAGAAGTACAGGCCGTTGCATATGAGAATTGGCCACCACGAAATTTTACCCCTTTCCCTACAAACCAACCCTACAGTTACTCACCCAACCCATACCCATATCCTCCTACACAGTCCCAATACCCGATGAGCTATTGATCGTCGATGCCAGTATATTCACCATCACCCATGCCAGCGCCCGTATACACAACCCCTATGCCTATTCTTAACCCGGCCAATCCAATCAACAACGTAGGGACTAACCAAAAGAGACCCTAAAAGTTTCAACCAAGACCCTCATTCGACCCCATTCCCATGACATACACCCAACTCTTCCCCAAGCTAATCCAAAATCACTTAGTAGCACCCGTGTTCCTGAAACCTATCATATCCAAGATGGTACGACCCGAACATGAATTGTGATTATCACGGAGGCAACCCGAGTCATTCTCTAGAGAATTGCACTTCCTTTAAACACAAGGTACAAAGCCTGATCAAGACTGGTTATCTAAACTTCACAACCAAAGGAGAGCCTAACGTCACTGCAAATTCATTACCCGATCATGGAAAAACGGTAATTAATGCAATAGTGAAAGGAAAAGGGTGCCGGGTTTTGTCCAGGGTTGAGGACCTCCAGACTCATATGGGAGAAGTATTGGATACGATGATTAAAGTGGGGCTGTATAAACCAGTCAACATGGGGCAAAGAATTTTGAGGCTGGAATCAGACAATGGATATTTTTGTAGGTATCACGGGGGCTTGGTAGGACATACTATCGACCAATGCTCTAATTTTCAGGACAAAATTCAAAAGATGGTGGATATCGGTGTAGCAGAATTCTTCACAGAACGAGAAGAAGAATCAGTGGATGTGGTAATTGAGGAAACACCAAAGGCTACTGAATTGGTCAAGCCAAAGCCATTAGTCATCTACTATGAAGAAACCCAAAACCCGCTAGTGAAAGAAACACCGAAGGTATCAAAGCCGGTAGTAACTATTGAAGTACCAGGCCCTTTTCCACTTAAGAATGGAAAAGCTGTGCCTTGGAAATACGACGGTGAAGTTATATCTCCAGAATCTAATCATACTACACCAGTACTTAATATTTCTACGACTACAATAGACATTACCGGTATTGGAGGTTTTATAAGAAACGGGAGATGCTATACACCCGAAGCAGCAGAAATTGCCAGAAAAGGGAAAGCTAAAACTGATGAAGGAAAGACTATCCCGGAAAACGAAGTCGAGCAAAGAAAGAACAAGCCAGTAACAGAGGAGGAAGCCTGTGAATTCCTCAAATTTATCAAGCATAGTGAATATAGCATGGTGGAATAGTTAAAATGCTCACCAGCTCGTATTTCCATTTTGGAATTGTTGACAAATTCAGAACCCCACCGAAGGGCCCTACTAAATGAGGTGTACGTAGCTCATGACATATCTATAGAGAAGTTCGATCAAGTAGTAGGAAATGTGGCTTTCAATAATTTCATAGCTTTCAACGATGAAGAAATCCCGTCGGAAGGGACAGGTAGTACTAAGGCCGTCCATATCACCGCCCGATGCAAAAGC
Source organism: Fremontodendron californicum (assembly GCA_030761205.1). Classification (NCBI taxonomy): domain Eukaryota; kingdom Viridiplantae; phylum Streptophyta; class Magnoliopsida; order Malvales; family Malvaceae; genus Fremontodendron; species Fremontodendron californicum. Next base: position 31,511,607 of record JAULJL010000005.1, read on the forward strand.
CATATCATTGCAAAAGTGCTTATCGATAATGGTTCCGTATTAAATGTCATGCCTATGACTACGCTGGTCAAATTGCCTATCGACATGTCCCACATGAAGAACAGTCATATGATAGTACGGGCATTTGATGGAACCCGTAAGCAGATGGTGGGATTGATCAATTTACCAATGCAGATTGGCCCTTGCACATTTGATATCGCCTTCCAGGTTATGGATATCATCCCCTCGTACAATGTCTTGCTGGGAAGACCCCGGATTAACATGGCGGGTGCTATTCCGTCCACTCTAGATTATAAGGTAAAATTCAGAGTTGAAGAGCAGGTAGTAATTGTAGATGGGGAAGAAGACTTGATTGTATCGAAACCCCCGAGTGTCCCCTACATAGAGGCTGTCGAAGAAGCATGGAAATGCTCTTTTTGAACCTTGGAGTTTGTTAACGCCACATTTGTAGGAGAGGGTTCTAAGATACCTGTGCCTCATTTATCTTATGTCACTCAAAACAGCCTTGTTAAGGTGGTTGGAAAAGGTTACCGAGCTGGGGCCGACTTAGGAAAGGACCTACAAGGAATCCGAAGATGGATAAGTGTAATTGGAAAAGGGGACAAGTTTGGTTTGAGATACAAGCCAACTAGAGAAGACAAAGAGAGAATGATAAAAGAAAGGAAAGAACAAAGGCTTGCAAGACTAAAGGGTCATGAGATGGAGACCCGAAGGATCTATATCCCCCACCTCTATGAGACATTTCGATCGACGAGTTTTATTTTTTTCGATTCACCAGTTAGAACCAAGCCTGTCGTGATTTTGGAAGAAATGTTCATGGAATTCTACATCCAGATGCTGGAACAAGAGAAAAGAGAGGGAAGTCAAACAGAGGAAGAAACCATCTACCTATGCCCCCCAGGATTTGAATTGAATAATTGGCATGCTATAGACTTACTAGTTGTATTTAGGTCTCTTTCTGATTAACAAACTAAGTCTTCAAATACTTCTGCCCAAGAGTGTTATGAAAGTTTCTTTTTGTGCATGGGTTCTTTTTATGAAATTATCGTTTTAATGAATGACAAACCATGATGCATTTTGTTTCAATTCATTTGCCACTTCTTTTTGTCCATCCTTTCTATTTTGCTCCTATATAAATATCTATATTCTTTTGCTTCCACCACAGGTCCCCTATTAATGAATGCAAAAACAATCTCATCGATGATTCAGAAATCAATTTTGAGAAATGTATTGACATCGATGAAATTGACGACGAAGAGATTGCTGAAAACTATGACTTACCTCCTGACTTGTTGAGATTGATAGAGTCAGAAGAAAAACAAATTATGCCTCATCAAGAGATAACGGAGTTTGTTAATCTGGGAAATGAGAAAGATAATAAGGAAATAAAAATTGGCACTTCACTTTCAGTGACACAAAAACAAGAATTGACAGAACTACTCCATGAATATGCGGATGTGTTGGCATGGTCCTATCAGGACATGCCAGGGCTTGATACGAATATCGTGGTGCACCAATTGCCCTTAGGGCCAGAATGCAAACCAGTGAAACAAAAGTTGAGACGAATGAAGCCTGAAATGCTCCTAAAAGTCAAAAAAGAAGTAAAAAAATAGTTCGATGCAGGATTTTTGAAAGTCGCCAAGTATCCTGAATGGATGGCGAACATAGTCCCAATCTCGAAGAAAAAAGGGAAAGTGCGGATGTGTGTTGATTATCGAGACCTAAACAGGGCCAGTCCGAAAGATAGTTTTCCATTACCCCATATCGATACCTTGGCGGATAATACCGCCAAGCACTCATTGTTTTCATTTATGGATGGATTTTCGGGCTACAACCAAATCAAGATGGCACCAGAAGACATGGAAAAAACCACATTTGTGACAATGTGGGGGACTTTTTGTTATAAAGTGATGCCATTTGGGCAAAAGAATACCGGGGCGACTTACCAGAGAGCAATGGTTCCATGATATGATGCACAAAGAAGTGGAAATTTATATCGATGAAATGATCGCAAAATCACGTGAAGATGAGGACCACGTGGTTAACCTGAGAAAGTTGTTCTATCGGTTAAGAAAATTCCATCTTAAGCTCAATCCCACCAATGCACGTTCGGTGTAACGGCAAACTACTAGGCTTTATTGTTAATGAGAAAGGAATCGAAGTAGACCCTGACAAGATACGCGCTATCCAGAACTTATCCCTACCCCGAACACAAAAAGAAGTAAGAGGATTTGTGGGGAGATTGAATTACATTGCCCGTTTTATTTCCCAACTCACTGCCAAATGTGATCCGATTTTCAGACTCCTCAAAAAACGAGACCCGGGTAAATGGGACGAAGATTGCCAAGCAGCATTCGATAAAGTGAAAGAATATCTTACCAACCCACCGGTGTTGGTACCACCCACTCCGGGAAGGTCACTTGTTTTGTATTTGCTAGTACATGAGAAGTCCATGGGATATGTATTGGGACAGCAAGATGAGACAAGTAAAAAACAGCATGCCATTTACTACTTGAGTAAAAAGTTCATCGATTACGAGGCCAAATACTCGGCAGTAGAAAAGGTGTGTTGTGCACTAGCTTGGACTACTCGTAGACTCCGCCAGTACATGTTGTACCATACAACATTACTTATTGCTAAATTGGACCCCATTAAGTAGATATTTGAGAAACCCTCGTTGTCAGAAAGATTAGCAAGATGGCAGGTTCTACTCTCTGAGTATGACATCACCTATGTCTCGCAAAAGGCCATAAAAGGGAGTGCAGTGGTCAAATTTCTGGCAGACAGAGCTACAGAAGATTACGAGCTGGTAAAGTTTGACTTTCCTGATGAGGACTTGATGGTTATTTCTCGGGAGGTTGAAGGCGAGGAGTTAAAGAAGGCTATATGGAAAATGTATTTCGACGGAGCATCAAATGCTTTGGGGCATGGCATTGGAGCGGTTTTGATATCAGCAGAGGGAAACTACTGCCCCATAACTGCGAGATTAACTTTAAGATGCACCAACAATGTGGCAAAATATGAGGCCTGTGTCATAGGACTTCAAGCAGCTATTGCAAAGAAAATAGACGAGTTAGAAGTATATGGGGATTTTTGCCCTAGTTATTTGCCAGTTGAAAGGAGAATGGGAAATGAGAGATTCAAAACTGATCCTTTACCACAAATTCATAATGCAATTGGTTCAGCAATTCCAAAAAATCGAATTCAATTACTTGCTTCGAGAAGAAAATCAAATGGTCGATGCCCTAGCTACGTTGGCCTCAATGTTCAAAATAAATACAAGTGCTAACATCCTGCCCATGAAGATGAGTATACGAGAATCGCCTACGCACTGTATGCATGTTGAGAAAGAATCGGATAGGAGACCGTGGTACCACGACATCTCACAATACATAAAACATCAGCAGTATCCAGAGCACGCTTCGAAAAATGACAAAAAAACTTTGAGAAGAATGGCGATGGGATTCTTCTTGGATGAAGAAATATTGTATAAAAGGAGTAGAGATCATACACTTCTAACGTGTGTCGAAGCGGCTGAAGATAAAAGAATACTCGAAGAGGTTCACGAAGGGGTATGTGGAACACATGCAAACGGCCACATGATGGCTAAGCAGATTAAGAGATCAGGTTATTACTGGATGACTGCGGAAAGGGATTGCATCAGGTACGTTCGAAGATGTCATAAGTGCCAGATATACGCAGATAAGCTGCACACTCCTCCGACAACTCTACATGTCATGACAACGTCTTTGCCTTTTTCTATGTGGGGAATGGATGTGATCGGGCCAATTACCCCTAAAGCCTCGAACGGACTTCGCTTCATTTTGGTAGTGATCGATTACTTCACGAAATGGGTCGAAGCTGCTTCTTACGCTAATGTGACCAAATCCGTGGTGTGCAGATTTTTGAAAAAGGAAGTGATATATCAGTATGGTCTCCTGGAGAAAATTATTATAGATAACGCTCTCAATTTGAACAATACCCAGATGAAAGAAATCTGCACTCAGTTCAAAATCAGGCACCATAACTCGACGCCTTACCGTCCAAAGATGAATGGGGCAGTAGAAGCTGCTAACAAGAATATAAAGAAAATGGTTGCCAAAATGACTGATAAGTACAAAGATTGGCACGAAAAGCTTTCGTTTGCCCTGCACGCCTACAGAACGTCAATACGTACTTCTACAGGGGCAACCCCCTACTCCTTGGTGTATGGGATGGAAGCTGTACTACCAATTGAAGTGGAGATCCCTTCTCTGAGAATTTTAAAGGAAGTTGAGTTAGAAGAAGCAGAATGGGTTCGAGCCAGCTGTGAGCAACTTAATTTGATCGAGGAAAGGAGGATGACGGCCCTGTGTCATGGCCAATTTTACCAAAGATGGATGATGAGGGCTCATAACAAAAAGGTTCGCCCGAGAGAGTTCCAAGAAGGTGATTTAGTTCTGAAAAAAATCCTCCCTAATCAGCAAGATCCCAGGGGGAAATGAGCACCAAATTGGGAAGGCCCGTATGTCGTAAAAAGAGTATTTTCAGGAGGGCAATGATTTTAGCAGAGATGGATGGTGCGGATTTCTTGAGTCCAATTAATGCTGATGCAGTGAAGAAATATTATGCATAAAAAAAAAGAAAAAAAAGGAGAGTTTCAAATCGAAAACCCAAAAGGGCAGTTCGAATCAAAGAATGGATCTAGGTCGAAAACCCTAAAGGATAGCCTAGGTAAAGGACAAACAAGAGTTGGGATGACCGATAATAATCTGTGTGAAATAATTCAGGAGACAAGGGGTTAAAATAGGATGAAAGAACTGAATAAACAGCAAGGTGCGATGTGACCGAATGGCACAAGGCAGGAAGGGCAATTAATAGTTGGACGCTCTCGAAAGGAGTCAAAGACATCGATGGATTTTCTTTTCTGAAAGAGAAATCTGAATTCGCTCGATTAAGATTGTTTAAGTATTCATTATGTGGGGGTCTATCCTTGTTCAGACTATTTTTCTTTTCTTTTAATTAATGCCAGTATGTTCTTTTTCCCTTCACAGCAATGAAAGTATATGTCCCGATTCATAAAATCGTGTCCTTAAATTATCCTTCTTTGTTTGAAATTTTCTTTAGATAATGCATTATTTTGGCATGAAATATGAATGATAATAAATAACTAGATAATGCACAAACGAAGCTTTCATGATTACTCTACAAAAATTTGAAAATTGGAAAATCAGAAAGGGAAAAAGAGATAATGGGGCAGTGTGGGACCCGATTACCTTTTGGAAGTAAAGAAAACAAGATTGAGATGACGATTGATACCTAAAAATTATTTTAGGGGCGAAGGTACAAAGCTTTGACTCGACTAAGAAAGGATCGTGAGGAAATAAATTGTGGAGGCCCAGTCGATTTGATGGAGGAAAAGAGAAAGGATTGGGAAGAACAGAAAAGTTTAAAGATTAAAGTAAGAGGCTTAATCAGACTCAACTCTGAAAGGGTCTCTGATTAATGAAATATACACAGGGGTATCGAATCATGATTCGGGCCTCAAGTTATGCATTTCATTGTCATAAACATGCATTGCATCATCATAACATTGCAAACATTGAAAATATTGTTGCATAGAAAGGGATATGAATGACAGATGGACGAGGAAAATGAAACCCGACTGCAACAGGAAGTTGGGAATCACCATGATAACCAAGAGAAAGATACATTTATTTTTCAAGTGATAGAGCCTCTGTTGAGAGGAACAATTTATTTTTCAAGTGATAGAGCCTCTGTTAAGAGTAGCAATTTATTTCTCAAGTGATAGAGCCTCTGTTGAGATGAGCAATTTATTTCTCAAGTAATAGAGCCTCTGTTGATAGGAGCAATTTATTCTTCAAGTGATAGAGCCTCTGTTGAGAGGAGCAATTTATTCTTCAAGTGATAGAGCCTCTGTTGAGAGGAGCAATTTATTCTTCAAGTGATAGAGCCTCTGTTGAGAGGAGCAATTTATTTTCTCAAGTGATAGAGCCTCTTTTGAGAGGAGCAATTTATTTTTCAAGTGATAGAGCCTCTGTTGAGAGGAGCAATTTATTTTCTCAAGTGATAGAGCCTCTGTTAAGAGGAGCAATTTATTCAAGTGATAGAGCCTCTGTTGAGAGGAGCAATTTATTTTCTCAAGTGGTAGAGCCTCTGTTGAGAGGAGCAATTTATTTCTCAAGTGATAGAGCCTCTGTTGGGAGGGGCAATTTATTTCTCAAGTGATAGAGCCTCTGTTGAAAGGAGCAATTTATTTTTCAAGTGATAGAGCCTCTTTTGAGAGGAGCAATTTATTTTCCAGATAAGCATCATTTTTTAAACTTCAAAATCATGGAACCTCTGATGAGAGGAGCATCGATTTAAATTTCAAAGTTTTCGAGCCTCTGGTGAGAGGAGCATTTTCATTTTTCAAAATCAGGGAGCCTCTGGTGAGAGGAGCATCGTTTTAAATTCACAAGTTTTCGAGCCTCTGATGAGAGGAGCATCGTTTTAAATTCCAAAGTTTTCGAGCCTCTAAATCAGAGGAGCAGCTTATACTAATCATGGACAATATTGTCGCTTACGTCTTTGCCCTATTGCTGATTCTCAGCAATGTTCAAAGAGGGGCAACTGTAGCGACCCATTTTCATTTTTTATTTTATTTTATTATTTTATTATTTATTTATTATATTTATTATTTATTTTTATTATATTTATTGGTCCAATCCCAAAACCCAAGCCCAAACCTAGCCCAAGGCTTAGCAGGCCAGCCTCCCCCTAACCCTGTTCGGCCCAACAAGCCCCAAAACCTAAACCTAACCCAACAAGACCCAAACCTTGCCCAAGGCTTAGCAGGCCAGCCTCCCCTTAACCCTGTTCGGCCCAACAAGCCCCAAAACCTAAAACCAAGCCCAATCCAGCAGCCTTCCCCCCTAAGCAACCCTAGTCGCCTCTCCCCTTCTCCTGCCACCGCCTCCACCGCCATCGCCTCTCCACCGCCCAACCCAGCCATCCAAACACTGCCATCTAACCCTCCACTTGCCCTGCCAGCCATCCACCAACCTGACACCCCCGAACCAACCCCACCGCCACCGAGCCAGCCACCGAACCGACCCCCACCACCACAACCCCCTATAAAAGCAGATCCGAAACACACCAAAAAAAAAAAAGCCAGATCCGAAAATCAAAAGAAAAAAAAAAGAAAAAATCGCAAGAAGAAACGAGAGGCCAGATCCAAAAACACAAAAAACAAAGAAGGGGAAATCGAAAACAGGGAGATCCGAAACCAAAAAAAAAAATCGAATCTGAAGCAAGATCCAAAAAAAAAAAAAAAAAGAGATCCGAAACCCAAAAAAAACAAAAGCCATCAAAATCACAAAAACAATACACCAAAGAAACCGATCAGCCAAAACACAAAAACAAAAAAAAAAACAAAAAACAAAAAAAAAAAGGTTTCGATTTCTTTTGCTTTTAGATCTAGGAAATTTGGGTTTGTTTCGGAGAATACTAGGCTGGGATTCGGGTAGAATAGGCATCAAGGATTCGTTTTGGGGTGAAAGCTAGTTGGAAATCCCACCGAAAACGGCAGCGAAGGCTGCAGCCATGGTGGTCCCTTCTTGGGTCAGGAAAATTTCAAAGGAAAAAGGATTGTTTTTGCTGACACAAGTGAGAAATGGAACAAAAAATTTTGTTTGCCTTTTAAAGGCTACATCCGGGTCGAGTCGCGAGACCCGCACCTGGACCCGACCCAGATGTAGCTGGCCCTTTTTTATAATTTAATATTATTTTTATTATTATTATATTAAATTTTTTTAATTATTATTATTTATTATTTTATTATTTATTATTTATTTATTTTATATATATATTTGTTTATTACTAGTATTACTATTGTTATTATTTCTATTTTATTTTATATTTTTAAATTTATATTTTTTTATTATTTTTATTATTTACTATTTTTTATTTTATTATTATTATTACTATTATTATCATTTATTTTATTTTATATTTATATATTTTTTATGCCTATATTTGTATTTATTGTTATTTTTATTCTTATTATTATCATTATTATTATTATTGTTATTATTATTATTATATATTTTTATTTTATTAATATTTTATTTTTTATTTATTTCTTGCCATTGTCATTATTATTATTATATTATTATTTATGGTTTTTATTATTATTTTTATTTTTGTTATTTTATTTTATTGTATTTTATTTTTGTTTGCTTTCTTTTTATATTTATTGTTGATTTTATTGTTATTGGTATTTATTTATGTTATTATTCATTTTTATGCATTATTAATATAAAAGGGGAAAGTTTTTTTCATTTATTTATTTAGTTTCTTAATGAATAAATTTTTCGCACGTAATTTTAAATTATTTTCGACAAAGGAAATTCTCTGAAACGAACTCTTTCTCGGAATGGTCGGAATATCAATTGTTCCTCGAAATGGTTCGTGTAAACATGATTATCGAAACATTATCAAAATTATCGGAGTGGTTCGAGAATTATTTTTACATAAAGTAATTTCTTTTATTCTGAAATTAATTATAAAAAGATATTTTTATTAATTTCTTCGTAAACAAATTTTTATAAAAATAAAATTTTCTGGAAACGAATTATATCTTGGGATGGTCGGAGTATCAATTGTCCCACAAAATAGTTCGACTAAGATTAGTTACCGAAACATTATCGAGAATATTGGAGTGATTCGAAAATTCTTTTTACACAGATAATTTCGTTTATTTTGGAGATTAATTTAAAAAGAAGATATTTTCATTAATAGTTATTTTCTTCCCGCGAAATAAAACATATCTTTTAAAATTATCTTTGGTAAATGGAATCTTCTAAAATGGATCATTTCTCGAACGGTCGGAGTATCAATCGTTCCACGAAACAGTTCAAGTAAAATTAGTTATCGAAACATTAACAAAATTATCGGAGTGAGTCAAAAACTATTTTACATAGATGATTTCTGTTATCTTGAAATTATTTACAAAGAGACATTATATTTTTATTTCTTATTATTTCTCCACAAACAAAAAAAAATGGCTCTTTTTAAAATTATTTTTTGGTAAAGGAAATTCTCTAAAAACGAATCCGTTCTCCGGATGGTCAGAATATCTATCGTTCCACAAAACGGTTCGTGTAAAAATAATTATCGAAACATTATCGAAAATATTGGAGTGATTCGAAAATTATTTTTACATAAGTTATTTCTTTTACTTTAGAAATAATTATATATAAAAAAAAAAAAAACATTATCTCTCCTTCATTTTAAAACATTCTTTTTAAATAAAATGTACTAAGGGAATTATTATTAAATATTAAAGTTAAAATCATTTTTTCAAGATTAAAGATAACATGCGATTAATCGGTACCGTTTTTAAAACGGGCATCGTGGGGGTGCTAATCATTTCCCACGCGTAACCGTACTCCCGAACCTAACTTTGTTTCGTAGACCAAAAATTATCTTTTTAATATTATCTTAATTAATTTTAGGATATTATTAAGAAGACAAGTTTTCATAGGTGACCAATCACACCTAACCAAAAAAGATTGGTGGCGACTCCCTGCATTTTTATTTTATTTTTAACATTTATTTTTAAAAAAAGTAAAATCGTCAAGCGGTCGAAAAATTGTTATGACAATATTGGCATCAGGTTGTGTTCATGACATACATAGCAGGTCAGCATGATTTCTTTGTATATACCTATGCATTAATTCATTCATTCTTTACATGCATCGTGTTGACATCATGTTGCATTCATAACATATATGATCACTCATAGGGGAGTGTATTTGGGACATGCATGGTCACTCATTGTATATATCCGTACATTGACTTGCATGCATTATATTGGCATCATGTTACATTCACGACATTCATGGCTCATTCATCATGAAATACATTAATGAGATGAATTAGAAACTGGCTTAGCTTTAAGAACTTTCAAAGAGTTTTTTTTTTTTTTCAAATCAGAGGTATAAGAGTCACTAAGAACCTGTTCAACATTGTCAGGATTCATGGAAGGCGGGAATTAAGATGAAATGGAAAGAATGAGATAGGTTCTGCAGGAAACTTAGAAAGGCTAAATAGAAATAAGGAAGACTACCGAGAACAAATGGCTAAACTGATGGAATTGATGTCCGCCACTGTCAAAGGCAAAAGGCATGTTGAGGACTCTGCTGAGAAAAAAAGAGCCATGAAGGTTAATAACTTGGCTAGAATAGAGAGAATGGAACAGGTTCAGCAAGAGATGATGGAAGAAGTGATTAGAACTCAGGAAGAGATCCAAGAGCAAATGATTAAGTTGATGGAGCTAATACCCTTCATGTCAAAGAAAATGGACAGGTTGAGAGTTCTACTGCAAAAGGAAAATTAAAAGTCTCTACTGAGAAAGAAAAAGCCATAGAGGTTAAGAACTTGGATAGAATAGAGAGAATGGAATAGGTTCAGCAAGAGATGAAGGAAGAAGTGATTAGAACTCAGGAAGAGATCCAAGAGCAAATGATTAAGTTGATGGAGCTAATACCCTTCATTATCATAGAAAAGGGACAAGTTGAGAGTTCTACTACAAAAGGAAAATCAAAAGTCTTGGGAAACAATTCGAGGAATTGCCTTTTTTGCCCATGTGAGGTAACAGTAATTAAAGGGCGAAATTCTCAAGGCATACAACCACAAGATACAACGAGGTACCAATTATTAGATGAAAGGCTCCGAGTATTAGAAAGCACAGATGTACTTGGGAATGTAGATGCAAATGAACTTTGCTTAGTCCCCAATTTAATTATTCCACCTGAATTTGAGGTCCCCAGTTTCGAGATATATGACGGGACAACTGATCCAATAACCCACCTCAAAATATTCTGCACAAGATGATGAGCCATGCAGATAATGATAAGTTGTTGATTTATTGTTTTCATGATAACCTCAGTGGGTTTGCAAGCAGATGGTATAATCAGCTGAGAAAGGATCAGATTGGTTCTTGGAGTGATTTGGCTAAAGATTTTTATAACCAATACAAGCATGTGATTGACATGATGCCAGACCGTCTCTTTCTGCAAAGTATGAGAAAGAAGCCACTGAAAGCTTCGAAGAGTATCCTCACAGATGGAGAGATATAGCGGCCCAGGTACAGCCACCTTTAACTGAAAAATAAGTTGTTGTCCTATTTGCAAATACACTGCAGGCCCCATGCTATGATAAGCACACTAGTAATGCCACGAAGGACTCCACGGGCAGGATAATCCCAAAAGAGATAATGAAAGGGACAACCAACAATGGGAAGCTCAAAATAGGTGAGACATCCGGTAGCAAGGGAAATTGGGAACCCTAGAGAAAAGTAAAAGATATCCAGTCTATGACCTATGGTGGCCAACAGATGGGAAGCTTTGTCCCATATCCTTTACAAACCATGTATCATCAGTTCTACCCTTCCATGAACAATGTGTATCGGGATCCTTACTTATACCCGATGTCCTTTCAATGTAATTATTTGACAAATCTCCAATCTCAGGCTAGCCAGGGAAAGTCAAAGAATATTCGAAAAAGATATCAGTTTAAGCCACTATCCATCTCTTATTTTGAGTTGTTGCCCCAGTTTGTTGAAAATCGATTTCTCACTCGAGTGCCAGTAAAGCCTATCTGACCCCCATACCCAAGCTGGTATGATGAAAATGCATTTTGTGGCTATCATTGCGGGATTCGAGGTCATTCCACAGAAAATTGTTTGTCTCTAAAGCGGAAGGTTCAAGCGCTAATCAGTAACGAGCAGTTAGATCTTGAGAAGAAACAGAAGTCAGATAATGGGAAGAAGCCAGTGTTTGTTCATGGTAAGACAACTGGGGATGTTAGGATGGGAAAGAAAGGCATACATGGGTTTATGAAGCAAGAAAGAAATCAAGTTGACTCGATTCCTATGTCATACAGTGAACTCGTACCTTAACTCATCCATAATCACCTTGTGACACCCATGCAATTAGAGCCTCTGAAGCCCCCTTATTCGAGCTAGTATGATGTTAATGAGTGTTGCGGTTATCAATTTGGCAATCAAGGCCACTCAACGGAGAACTGCCCCGCTTTGAAGTACAAGGTCAGCGATCTCATCAAGGCTGGTTCGATAAGTTTTGAAGATGGGAAAGCCAAGTGTTATAAGAAACATGGTGCATAATCATATTAGGATTTCTGATGCATGTAGTTCTATACACTTTGATGATGAAAGCACTTGCCTCATGTTGACGTCTACATGAAATAAATAAATTTTAAATTTAAATGTTTTGTGTTCATTTTATTTTAGCAATAATTTGAATTTGCAAAAACAAATGAAACTTTGAGAAAATTTGTGGTAAACAATAATAAGGGGTTTTCACAGGAAGTAATGAACAGTCTCGAGAATATTGATGATTATTGTTAGAAATGACCTAATACTTTCCCTTTCTCCTTAGGGCTTTCTTATGCCTAAATCCCTTGAATCAAGACTACTTGAAAGACCTAATACTTCAAGGAATATGAATAATTAAACTTCATAAACCATTGTCATTGCAGAATAAGCAAAGATGTAGATCCTAGTTTAGGCTATGAACAAAGGAACGAACTTTTTGAAAATTTTTGAACTCCTTGAAATTCAAACAAATAAGACATTCTTTCAAGAACCTAGATGGTGGTAATTCGATATGCGTCAAGGTGGTGCCAAAGCCATTCAAATCTTTTCCAATGACCACAAAACACCAATTGCCCAAACATCACTTCATGATTGACACCTCGGGGCACAATGACCAAACAAGATTAGCTCATGTCCTAGAGGAAACTTGTTTTTGGGTAATATTTTCCTTGGTACTTCAAACAAACCCAAGATTGAAACTCAGCATTTTCATTGTAAACCTAGACTTGCAATGTTCCTCGTAATGATACAAATTCCTAAAGTTGATCAAATTGGGGCATCATATGTAGAAATGATGGATACATGGTGAATAAGGATGGGAACCAATGCATGAATCATTGGGGGCATGCGACAAAAAAACAAAAAAGAGAAAAAGAAAAAATTGTGATATCATGCATATAAGAATTCAGATGATTCCGAAGTGCAAAATGAAATTCTAATTATCTATCCCCCCTGGGGATTGCTTTTCAATGAGAATATTTGTGCTTGATATGAGAAATGGCCATCTTTCATATCCCATTCAAAAAAAAAAAATTTTATCCATAGTCACCCCTTTTGGGCCGAAAGAGTTTTTTTTTTCTTTGAATCCTGGTCAAGGATCACCCTCCATACTAGGGTGTAAATGTGAGGAAAGATCTTCTCAAAGATCATTGAGAAATGAGTTCGAAGACAGATACAAATCAATTTGAGCTCCCAAATAAATAAGGGCTTACTCTGTCGAAAAATGTGTAAAAAAAAAAAAGTCTGGCAAATGAAAGCCAAGAACAAAGAAGAAAAGGAGCAAAATCAAAAGAAAGTCAGAAAAGCCCAAAAAAAGGAGCAAATGCTTCAATAAGAATCATCCTCAAGAAATAATTCTTGATCTGATTACCCTCAAACACATATTTTGGGCCTATTTATCCTTTCTTTTTGAACCCCAAGCCATGGCCTATATTACGTGCTTTAAAAGTCCATTTTGATCAAACATGAATATTTAATTTGAAGGGTTTTTCTCAGATTTTATCCCATCTTATCAAATTATCATTTCACTAAGGAAGAATTTAGAACTCTCAAATGCATGATGGAACAAAAAAAATAAAGAAAGAAAAAATAGAAAGAATGGGACTCTAGGGCGAAAACCCAAAATGGGCGGTCTAGAGTAAAATAGAAATTTTTGCTGCCATCTATGTTAGTACCAATGCCATAATAAAAGAAGTGGCCATCGAAGAACATCTAGGAATTCCTGAACCTCCCAAATTGTTAGCTCTTATTCGGAGGATTGATTTCAAAAACTGAAACTTTTTTCCCTCCAAGATTAAACTTTCCAGTTTAAACATCCCGGCCAATCTTGACGTTTGTCAAAATGCCTTGATATGGAAACTAAAAGAATGTTGAATTTGTTTGGTTCTCAATGAATTCATGATTTATAAAACCTGTTCCATTTGTGAGCCTAGATGGGACATACATTTCTATTGCGAAGTTTTCTCAACATCCTGTTTTATCAAGCCAAGTTGAAAAATCCAAATTGACACTTAGGAAATTTCTAACAATGATCATCAGTCTTCAAAAGATTCGTACATCACACACTGTGGGGTTAATATTTTTGGCTCAGAAGTTTTCATTAAAAGAGCAAAATTATTTTTCAAAAAGGGAAAATAAAAATATTTTTGAAATACCCATTTTTTATGATTGACATGAGATAAGGGTTTTTCTAACCCAAAGGTGTGGAATTACTAGGGTTAACCTTGACTTCCAAATATGAGAAGAAGAAATAGAACTCGGCAAGCAGACTTCTGTCAATAAGAGTTTGAAAACTGTTGGGGCAAAGAGAATAGCCAAAGATTGAAAAAAATGAATTGAAGATATACTCTGATTTGAAGAGGAAAAATGAATTGGAAAGGCCAAGCCAAAGTTTAGGAAAACAATAGAGAAGCATTTGCATCAATCCAAGACATTTGCATTTGCACCATGAAGCATCTGCATCTTATTCAACATCTGCATCAAGAAGCATTTGCATCAATCCAAGACATCTGCATCAACTGGGACTTTTTGACATTTTATCTTGATTGAAGGCTCCTCAAGTGGGGGCATCATTGAAAAGTTGAAGACTCCGTCATGAAGTCAGATAGTCCGTGAACTTCAAAGAAACCATGGATTAATAATCATGACACAGTCATTTGATTGCATTCATCCTTAGGAAATAATACAAGCATTTGCAAAGCATATCATTTTTATCATTGCATTTAGCTAACATTGTAGGAATCATGGAAAATTTTGGTTTCTTCAAATCGAACTCGTTCTGCTTCTCAAATGAGTCGAGCCCCGAGACCATCGTCGAGGTATTGTATCTTTTGTTTTAAATCGAACTCATTCTGCTTCTCAAATGAGTCGAGCCCCGAGACCACCGTCGAGGTATATTCCTTTCGTTTTCAAGTCAAATTTATTTTACAAATGAAACCCAGGATCATTATTAAGGCATTGCTTTTTAAAATCGAACTCATTCTGCTTCTCAAATGAGTCGAGCCCCGAGACCATTGTCGAGGTATTTCTTTTTTTTTAAATCGAACTCGTTCTGCTTCTCAAATGAGTCGAGCCCCGAGACCATCGTCGAGGTATTTTCCTTTTGTTTTTAAATCGAACTCGTTCTGCTTCTTAAATGAGTCAAGCCCCAAGACCATCGTCGAGGTATTTCCTTTTGTTTTAAATCGAACTCGTTTTGCTTCTCAAATGAATCGAGCCCCGAGACCATCATCGAGGTATTTTCCTTTTGTTTTTAAATCGAACTCATTCTGCTTCTCAAAGGAGTCGAGCCCCGAGACCAACATCGAGGTATTTCCTTTTGTTTTTAAATCGAACTCGTTTCTACTTCTCAAACGAGTCGAGCGCCGAGACCATCGTCGAGGTATTTTCCTTTTGTTTTTAAATCGAACTCGTTCTACTTCTCAAATGAGTTGAGCCCCGAGACCACCGTCAAGGTATTTTCTGTTTAAACCCAACACCTCTGACACCTAGATAAGATAAGGCCCTGAGACCACCACCGAGGTATTTTCTTCTCTTGCAAATCAAACTCGTTTCCTTAAGACAGGTCGAGCCTTGATTAGTCAGGGAACTCAATTTAAGGACAAATATTCTATTTATAGCTTTTTATTCACCAAAAACAAATGATGAAAAAAATGAAAAAAAATGGAAAAAATGATGAAAACCCCTTTTCTTTTCTTCACATATGATTTCACCAACCAGACAAAATTAGTGTTTGTTTATCTTTGCCTGATTCCTGATTCTCAGCAATAGCCAAAGAGAGGCAGTTGTAGACACCTAGTTTTGTCTAGACTCCTAAATCAGGTATTTTTTTCTTCCTAATGAAGTTTTAGGATGCAAAATAGCTCTTGTCATCCTACAGGTGATGCTCCGAGACTTAGTTTAAGAAAACAAGCATGAAAAGTCAATTTGGAAAAAGTCAATCCCGAAAAAGTCAACCTCAAAAAACTCAACTCCAAAAAGTCAGCCACTAAAAAGTCAAACGTCATTCAAAATCAAGATCCAAGGTTTAATTGAATAATGGTGAAAGAATTTTGATAGTCCGAGGTCTACAATGAAAGATATAGAGTTCGGAAGATAGGTTACGGAGATTTAGTGGAAATAAAACCCTAGTTCGAAAAATTTGGAGAAAAGTGCTTAAACGATCAAACTGGTTGAAATCGAAGGTTTCGAATGGAAAGTAATCAATGACTACGGGTATTGGAAAGGCCGTTTGGAAGCAAAACCAAAAGAAGAGTCAATTTGGAAGAAAACCGAGAATTAGGGTTTTTGGTGGATTTTGGCGAAATTGAGAAAATTGTAAAAATGGCCCGATTCGGTAAAATTAAAGCCCCTAATTGATGAGGAGTGAGTAAACAAGGATAGCTTAGTTTGAAGTAATTACTAGAAAAGAGCCGATTCGAGGAAAAATGAAAAAACGAGGAAATTCCCGATATTGGAAAAAGGAAAAATCAAATCAGAGGAAAATTTGATCGTAAAAATTGGGTGTTTTTGGACTAACTCCAATTCAATATATAACAAAGGCACAGAAAAAGAAAATTTGGAAATTAGACTTGTTTTGAGTAAAATCGAGACTTCGGAGGTAAAAGAGCAAATTTGGAAAATTCGGGAAAAATAGCAAATTAGCTCGAAAAAATTACCAAAACTTTCATATCTCAATTTTGGATTATTTGGAAGAGATTGGCGAAGAAAAATCTGGATTTGGAGCTCGTTTGCAAAATGGCAAATTTCGGGCCCATTAAGTTTTCTAGAAGATAAATCCCGAAAAAATAGCAAATGAGCTTTAAAATTACCAAAACTTCCAGATCTCAATTTAAATTATGTGGAAGAGATTAGAGAAGAAAAATCTGGACTCGGAGCTCGTTTGCAAAATGGCAACTTTTGGGCCCACTAAGTTTAAATTCCATAAGATAAATCCTGAAAAAATAGCAAATGAACTCAAAAAATTATGAAAACTTCCAGATCTCAAATTTAAATTATTTGGAGGAGATTGGCAAATAAAAATCTGAAATCGGAGCTCGTTTGAAAAATGGTAAAAGTTTGGGTGCACTAAGGGGCAATTTTGGAAGAAAAATCCGGGAAAAATAGAAAATGGGCTCGAAAAATTATGAAAACTTCCAAAACTCAATTTTATATTATTTAGGGATTATTTAAAAAAGAAATTTGGATTTAGAGTCCGTTTTCTATTTAATTAGGTCCGGGGCTAAAAGGGTAATTTTACCGAAAAAATCGAAGAGGGACTTTCTTGCAATTTTAAAAATAGAGATTGGGCTGGAATGTGAAGGGTCATTCGGCCAAGCCCAAGGGGAGGATGAATTTTGCTGAGTTCTTGCATCCAAAGGCCAAAAGTAGATAGTAAGGTAGTTATTTTTTGATCAAGCCTTTGTAATTGTGCCACATGGTCCAATGCATGAAGAGGAAGGATGTCAACATGATGGCTACATATTTTTGAGCAGCTGTATTAGAGAGGGGCTGATCACTTAATCTAAGGGTAGTAATTTCACATTTTAAGCATATTAGATTAGTGGCCTTTAGATCAAATTGGCTAGAAAAAAAAATGACAATATCCTACACCAAATGTGACCATTCGGCTGCCTTAAGGGGGAGGGTTTTTTTCATTTTGCTGGGTTCTCTTTTGGCTGATCACTATCATTTTGGGAGCAAATAGCTAAGTTTTGAAAAGAAAAGAAAGTTAGAAGATAAGAAAGGCTTGAAAAATAGCTTTTGAAAATAGCCTAAAGACACCTAACTCTTGCATTTTCTTTCCTTTCCATGCTTAACTTGCTGATTTTCTTTGAGATTTTGTGATTTTTTGTTGTTTCTGGTAGTGAAATAAATGTTTTAAAACTTTCTCCTAAAACTCCTATCTTATGTTTTCTTGAGAAAAAAAAATTCCACTATTTTTTCATGTTGGCCGAACCTACCTTTGTCTATGCATGGCTTGTGTTTGATCTATTTTCCATGTTGGTTGTGATGTTCTAGCTTGTTTTGATGTTCTAACTTTTAAAAATAATCTAGATATGGAGCTTGTTTTTAACCTTCTTTATTTACTTACTATTATTTTGCTGATTTTATCATTTAATTTTCATGTCTACTTACTTTGTTTGCTATTTTTAATTTTATTTTTTCACCTTGTTAAGTTGTTCATGCTTTGTGGTTTTACCATACTATGTGTTTGTGTATTTGTCTAGCTACATCTTTGCCTTTACATCATGTTTGTTTGGTTTAACATGTTTCCTTTTAGGTCTTGTGTATATTATGCCATGTGTTTGTATTATTGCCATGCTAGGATTTCACCATCTTGAAAGTGACCATTCGGCTACCATTTTTGCCTTGTGTGTGCATTTTCATCTTGTTTAGTTGACATGCTTGCATTTCTATGCCATGATATTGTGTATTTGATTTACTATGCCATGTGTTTGTGTTATTGCCATGCATTTCTATGCTCATTAGGTCTAGGTTACATTTGCATTGCCATACATTTCATGCATATTAGGTCTAGGTTGCATTAATTGTCATGCACAAGTTCATGTTAAGCATTAGGTAATTGTTTATGCCATGCATTTTCTATGTCATTTAGGCCTTAAATCATGCATTTCATGCATTTAACTTGCTGTTGGTTTATGCATTTCATGTTATACCACTTGATTTTTTACTTAAGCCAATCAATGGCTCAAAGCCAAGCTCACATGAGCATGCTTGTGGAAAATTAAGAAATTGTTTAGTTGGATTTTCTACCTTTGTGATTTTTTTCAATTGTTTGTAAGTCTTTAGAGGAGTCTAAAATATTTTTATTCTGATTTTTGAATGGTTTTATCAAAGGCTTAAAAATATTTTTGATTTAGAAAATTTAATTTGATGTCTTTTTCTAAAGTAGTCGGATATCTTTTTAGATATACGGATTTTCTTATTTAAAAGAAAAAATACACTTTCATGCATTGTATTTTCCATGTCCATGCATATTGTATAATATATGATTTTTGCTATGAATATTTATTTGACTATGTTATTGTTTTGATTTATATTCATGGTATTATATTGTTTGTTATATGGTTATGAATATTCGATGTTATCTTATGCTTTTTGCATAGTCATTTATTTTTGTCACATTATTTAGGATTTATTATGTTCATGCATTATTTTTATTATTCACATGCATATTTCATAATAATATTATTTTTATATTTCATATCATTTCATGTCACTTAAATTATATTACCATGTCATTTAGATTATATTATATCATTTAGAATATACCATGTCATTTATATTTGCCATGTCATTTAAAATATGCCATGTCACTTAGATTAGGCCATGTCATTTAAATTAAGCTATTTTATTTAGAATATACTATGTCACTTAGGTTATATCATTTCATTTAGAATATACTATGTCACTTAGATTATATCATGTCATTTAAGTTATATTATGTCATTTAGAATATACTATGTCATTTAAATTATATCATGTAATTTAAGTTGTATTATATCATCTAAATTTTGCTATGTCATCTTTTATTATGTCACACATGTTCATATTCATCTTTTTAAAATGTTTTAAAATAAGATAATGATTTTCAATAAAAATAAAGATATTCCCAAGTTAAAATAACTCATGAGTTCTCTGCCGAATTTGCTGGGGAGGATATCATCAATTATCGTTAATAAAGGAATATCTTTCTTTCAAAAAACGAGAATGATTCGAAAAAATTTTCAAATAAATAAAAATTTCTATATTTTGCCGCGTTTGCCAGGGAATATAGGAAAATTTTGAATTAATAAATTCCGAATCGTTTTCAATAAAAAATGAATTATTTTTCTTTAAATTGAAAATTATTTTGAATGCCAAATCTAAAATCGAATTTTTACCGAGATTTGAGATAACACACGATTAATAAGGTACCGTTTTATACGGACGTTGTGGGTGTGCTAATCCTTCCCCGCACGTAACTGAGTCCCGAACCCGCTTCTTTGATTTTCTCTGGTTTAAAAACGCAGACTTGAAATTGGTTTTAAAAATGTTTTAATTAATTTTAAAATGTTTTACAAAATTGGTTTTAATTGGTGGCCGATCACACCTAGCCAAAAAAGATTGGTGGCGACTCCATGTCTTTTTTCGAGGTTGTTTTCAAACCCTCATTTTATTTAGAAAATTTAATTTGATGTCTTTTTCTAAGGTAGTCGGATATCTTTTTAGATATACGGATTTCCTTATTTAAAGGAAAAATACACTTTTATGCATTGTATTTTCCATGTCCATGCATATTGTATAATATATGATTTTTGCTATGAATATTTCTATGACTATGTTATTGTTTTGATTTATATTCATGGTATTATATTGTTTGTTATATGGTTGTGAATATTCTATGTTATCCTATGCTTTTTGCATAGTCATTTATTTTTGTCACATTATTTAAGATTTATTATTTTCATGCATTATTTTTATTATTCACATGCATATTTCATAATAATATTATTTTTATATTTCATATCATTTCATGTCACTTAAATTATATTATCATGTCATTTAGATAATGTTATATCATTTAGAATATACCATGTCATTTAGATTTGCCATGTCATTTAAAATATGCCATGTCATTTAGATTATATTATGTTATTTAAAATATGCCATGTCACTTAGATTAGGCCATGTCATTTAAATTAAGCCATGTCATTTAGAATATATTATGTCACTTAGGTTATATCATTTCTGTAACAACCAAGGTTACGTACAATTAGACCTGCTCACGGGCCGGGCAGCCCGCCCGGCCCGGCAGGCCCGGCCCGTATTGGGCCGGGCCTGGGCAGGAGTTTTTATGTTCCGGGCCGGCCCGGCCCGGAACAGTAATTTTTAATATAATATTATTATTTTATTTAATTTTAATTATAAAAAAATAAAAAAAAAATTATTTTTTTATTCCAATGAACAGTGATTTGGGCCTAAACGGGCGGGCTTGGGCTACCCAGGGCCGGGCCTGGGTAGAGAAAAAAAAAACGGCCCGCGGCCCGGCCCATGATCACTTCTACGTACAATCGTGTAAAGTTAAATCCCGAAAATTTTTTAAGGGCAAACTTGGAAGTTGGTAAGAAGTTATAAGTGAAGGAAATAAAAGAAGAAATGATCAAATTGAACAAACTAAAAAGTTTAGGGGTTAATGGTTATTTATGAAAAGTTGAGGGACCAATGTGCAATTATACAAAAAGTTGAAAAATATTTTTATATCTTGAAAATTCTAGAAATTTTTTTCTTATTTCTTAGGTGATAGCCGGCCACACCCTTCTCATTCTCTCAAAATTCTCTTCATCCTCTCAAAAATTTTCTTCAAGTATTTCCACCAAAATCTCATCAACAATCACATCCAAGGTTAGTTTCTTGATTAATTCTTCTTTTTCTTTAGATATTCTACATGAACATGCTAAGATCTTAGCTCCATAAACATGTTAAGGTCTGAAATCCATCTATTAAGTATGAGTTTTACTCACCTTTGCTAAGAATTAAAAAGATTTGAAAGCATGAACAAGAAAATGGGAAGAAAAAGCAAAATAGGGGAAGTTGAGCATGCTTGCTGTTCGGATTTTCTGGGTTCTTCACAACTGGGTTTGTATTTTTTTTGATATTTTTCCTAGAAACTAGACTTCAATATGAGAATTTTGGTTTTTGAATCACCCAAAACCGATAAGCGGTAAAAATATAAAATTTGGTGAAGTTGGTTGTTCTGTGTTGACCCCTATTTCAGCATAGTTTCGGGATTTATCAAATTTGATCAAGATTTTGTTCTAATTGTCTAAGTTGGTTATTTTCTTCATAAATTAGACTTATTGGTTGAAATAAACCAATTGGAATCACTTCAAAATTCCTTACCAAACTCAAGTTATGATTTTCTAATCTAACTTGATAGTAAGGAATTTATTGCTTAAGATAAATATCGTACTAAATGATGGTTATGGATTATGAAAATCTCTAAGGCATGGAGTACTAGAAAGGAATTTGATAAGGACATAAATATGGAGTTGAATTTTGGAGAAAATGATTATGGAAATGATATTAAAAATTTGGGATATGTTGTTTTGAGTATGAGAAATTAGTATTGACCTTGAGGGAAGATTATGAGATTTAAGCTGCATTCATAATTGTGTAATGTTTTGAGTATGTATAGATACTAATTATCGTTAATCTCTAGGCCACGTAGATCCGACGTCACCTGTGGATCCCGAAGTTTCAGATCGAGGTGTACAGTGAGATCATCTCAAGGATTGTGAGTAGACGACAACTATAGTTATTTGAATTTTTTTTAATTATAATTATAATTTTTTAGCATGATATTTATTTTACGTATTAAAGGTATATCCGATATATAATCATATGAATTGATTTGTTATTAAAGTACATTTATTTCAAGAAATATTATATTGAGCAAGTTGGTTGATTTATGAAATATGATTATACATAGAATTTGACGTATATGGTTTTGGCTCCACCTGACTTAATGTATGAGATTATACCCTTGATCGGAATACGGGAGCTGCGTGCTACGCCTTTGTGGCAGGAGCCACCTCCAGAGTCCCAATTACGTGATATTAGACTGGGGTATGGGAGCTGTGTGCTACGCATTTGTGGTGGGAGCCACCTCCAGAGTCCCTATCCCGTTATATTTTCCTTTTGGGGGCACATCATAGTGACACATATGCCTTTGGGGCGTCCTATGGTGGTATTAGCCTTTGGGGCCGGCTACTAGTATGCCTACATGGATATTGTCTGGTTATTTCATGGATGTATTTTTATGCATGACAGTAAGTTGGAGCCCAACTATACGTAACTTGATTTACTTTACAGATTTTATACATTGATTTAATATTATAATATTATTATACATTTGAAAACTTCGCTACATCTTCGAATTATTCATTATGGTTTTACTATTATTTATTTTGAAAACGTCTATTATGTTTTAAAGGATTATAATCATAGTTTTCAAATGTTTTAAAAGTTGTCTACTCACTGAGATATTCATATATCTCACATTTTCATATTCTCATTTTCAGGTGACAACAGTTAGGTGTAGGGATTGCAACCTTCCTCTATTCTCTGCTTCAAATAGTATATTGACGTAGTGGGCATCATACTAAAAATTTCTTGAAGTCTTGATCTTTTGATGTCTCTTATCTAGTAAACATTTCTGAGATAGGTTTACTTTTAGATGATTTGTATATAATTGAAATTATGAGACAACAAATCAATATGTATTGGTTTGAATATAAATTGATCATGGATAATTTTTGAATATGCATGGATTTATGTGATAATAGTATTGAGAAATAATGCTGGTTGAGGATATGAACTGAGTGTTATTTGCAGAAGGGTTATAGTTGAGATAGAAAGGAAACTCTGCCGGATTTTAGGTAGATTATCCGGACAGGGTGTTACAATTTCATTTAGAATATACTATGTCACTTATATTATATCATGTCATTTAAGTTATATTATGTCATTTAGAATATATTATGTCATTTAAATTATATCATGTACTTTAGGTTGTATTATATCATCTAAATTTTTTTATGTCATCTTTATTATGTCACACATGTTCATATTCATCTTTTTAAAATATTTTAAAATAAGATAATGATTTTCAATAAAAATAAAGATATTTACGAGTTAAAATAATTCATGAGTTCTCTGCCGGGTTTGCTGGGGAGGATATCATCAATTATCGTTAATAAAGGAATATCTTTCTTTCAAAAAACGAGAATGATTTGGAAATTTTTTTAAATAAATAAAAATTTATATATTTTGCCTCGTTTGTCGAGGAATATAAGAAGATTTTGAATTAATAAATTCCGGATCATTTTCAATTAAAAATGAATTATTTGTCTTTAAATTGAGAATTATTTTGAAATGCCAAATCTAAAATCGACTTTTTATCGAGACTTGAGATAACACACGATTAATAAGGTACGATTTTATATGGACGTTGTGGGTGTGCTAATCCTTCCCCGCACGTAACCGAGTCCGAACCCGCTTCTTTGATTTTTTCTGGTTTAAAACGCAGACTTGAAATTGATTTTAAAAATATTTTAATTAATTTTAAAATATTTTACAAAATCGGTTTTAATAGGTGGCCAATCACACTTAGCCAAAAAAGATTGGTGGCGACTCCATATCTTTTTTCGAGGTTGTTTTCAAACCCTCATTTTATTTTGAGAGGAATTAAGTCGTCTTTTTCTCTGTTTCTCCCAATGTCATACTTAACGAGTAAAAGTCTCGCGATGAGACTTGTTATTTTTTAGGTTGCGACAGCTTCCATATATCTATTTAGAAAAAAAAAAAATTACAAAAATGTGAAGAAAAGGCCTTCGATCATGATGATTTTTCAATATTTTTGAAATTAATTTATTTTGATAAATAAAAATAAAATATCGATAATTTTTAAAAAAAAAATTAACAATATTATCATAAAAAGCCAAAAATAATAACTTGGTAAAATTAAAAAATTAAACTCGAAAATAAAAGTATAAACATTAAAAAAAACCATCCATAACACGGGAAAAAAAACTGTTTCGTATAAATGGAATGCTGGAATGAAAAAAAAAAAACTATTTTTTAATTAAAATTTAAAGTTTTTGTTATTTGTTTTTTAATAAAAATGAAAATAAATTAAAAGCAAAACACAAAAGAAAATAGTAAAAAACAAAAACGGTAATCAAATAAAGCAAAAATTACTAGTATATTAGTTTTGTTATTTACATATTAAAAAACTGTTTTAAAAAAATTAAAATATTTGAATAAAATTTAAAAGTGCCTAATTTTAGTCCTATAAAAGTAAATTAAATGCCTAATTTTAAGCTTTTGCCATTTTATTAACTCTATTTTATCTTATACGTACAAGAAAACCGCGTATACGCTACGCTACACACGGAACTGAAATTTACGTGGCAGGATCTGGTTCTTTATGTTATCGGCAGTATCGTCATAAGTCGGTAAATTCCATCTATAAAATTAGCTTTGATCTCCAAACCCTAGACTCATTCTCTCTCATTCGGCAACCAATTCCTTTTCTACTCTTTCAAGCTTTTTCCAAATTCTCTATCAAGGTAATTTTCGATTTCAACTTTCAATTTTAATTACTTTGAATTTTGATTGATCTTGCCATGACAGTCAACGTTTTGATTGTTTTTATTTTTTTAATTAATCGATTCTTGTTTGTTAATCGTATTATCTTGAATCTGTTACCAGGAAAGAGGATAGTTAAACATATAAAAGTTGGAAGCTTTTAATAGATCATCTTTGTTTATCGAAATCCAGTTGTGAATTTGTAAATTTTTTTAGATTTTCGCTGTGGGTTCTTTTAAATTCTTAATTTTAATTCATATATTCTGTATCTTTGAACGTTTTATTTGTTTAGACTTTTGATCTACTCTTTCTATTAGTTTTGATAATTTTGAATTTTCATGGGTTTTTTTTTTTTTTTAATTTGAAAACGGATTTTCTTTTTTTGGTATTCGTATAGATTTTACTTTCTTGTTTTAAATTTTTTTAAAATACTGGATGATTTAAGAAATCACAGACTTTGATTTTGTATAGGCTCTCTTTTTTTTTCTTTTTTTTTTTTTTCTGTTTTTTCCTTCGTTTGAATATTTAATGCCTTTTTGCTTCCTAAAGGTTGAAATCATTTTATGTGTCTCTACTAATCTATTATTGGTCCATAAGTAATGGTTTATGAGTTATCACTTTGATTTTTCAGATAATTTTTTAAACTCTTGAGGTTCTAATGTGTTCTTGATCCTTTGATTGGATATAGATATGCAAATCTTTGTGAAAACCCTCACTGGCAAGACCATCACCCTTGAGGTTGAGAGTTCTGACACCATCGACAATGTGAAGGCCAAGATCCAGGACAAGGAAGGGATCCCACCAGATCAGCAAAGGCTTATCTTTGCTGGCAAACAACTTGAAGATGGTCGTACGCTAGCTGACTACAACATCCAGAAGGAGTCCACCCTCCACTTGGTTCTTCGTCTTCGAGGTGGCATGCAAATCTTTGTTAAAACCCTCACAGGAAAGACCATTACCCTCGAGGTTGAGAGTTCTGACACCATTGACAATGTGAAGGCAAAGATCCAAGACAAGGAAGGGATTCCGCCGGACCAGCAAAGGCTTATTTTTGCTGGAAAGCAGCTTGAAGATGGCCGCACCCTAGCTGACTACAACATCCAGAAGGAGTCTACCCTCCACCTGGTTCTTCGTCTTCGAGGTGGCATGCAAATCTTTGTCAAGACTCTCACTGGAAAAACAATTACCTTGGAGGTTGAGAGTTCAGATACCATTGATAATGTTAAGGCCAAAATTCAGGACAAAGAGGGTATCCCCCCAGACCAGCAGAGATTAATTTTTGCAGGAAAACAGCTTGAAGATGGAAGGACTCTTGCTGATTATAATATTCAGAAGGAGTCAACTCTCCATTTGGTTCTCCGCCTTCGTGGTGGTATGCAGATCTTTGTGAAGACTCTGACTGGAAAGACTATCACTTTGGAGGTTGAAAGTTCAGACACCATTGACAACGTGAAGGCAAAGATCCAAGACAAGGAGGGTATCCCCCCAGACCAGCAAAGGCTCATCTTTGCTGGCAAGCAGCTTGAAGATGGGAGGACGTTGGCCGACTATAATATCCAAAAGGAGTCAACCCTTCACTTGGTGTTGCGACTGCGTGGTGGAATGCAGATCTTTGTGAAGACCTTAACCGGAAAGACAATCACTTTGGAGGTTGAAAGTTCAGACACCATTGATAACGTGAAGGCAAAGATTCAGGACAAGGAAGGGATCCCTCCAGACCAGCAGAGGTTGATTTTTGCTGGGAAGCAGCTGGAGGATGGGAGAACTCTAGCAGATTATAACATCCAGAAGGAGTCTACTCTGCATCTTGTCCTTCGCCTTCGTGGTGGTTTCTAAGTTTTAAAGCTTGGAATATGATTAAGTAGTAAGGGTATTTGGTCATTTATGGAGTTGGTTTGTGTTTGTTGGGCCATTTGGCTTTAAGTAATATCTGAAAACTCATTTGGATTGAAAAGTTTGGTTTTATCGTTTGGTTGTGTTGTGGGATTGAACCTTTCATGGGTTATGTTTAGATCTAATATATTTCTTTTTATAAATGTCTTCTTATATTGGGTTTGTTGGTTTATGGATCTTTCTTAATGTACTCTGCTGCAGCTGCTTTGTACTTGTTACCACTTCATATATGATATGCTGTTTCTGGTGTGTGATATCTTGATGTTTAAGACTCTGCTTCTGGTGTGCCATCAGCTGCGGGAAGATATATATATTTCCTGAAGAGTGGGATGGAAAGTATTAGATTGCTGAGATGTTATGATTAATGATTTATTTTATAGGTGGAGATATGAGGAATTAACATTGTGAATTTTGCAGGGATTGCCGAACCTGTGAAAGCAATGTGTCCTTATACGGCGATGTAAGCGCAAGCATCATTCATTGTGGAAGGTTTCTTTCTTTCTTTCTTTCTTTCTTTTTAACATCAATAATGAGATAATGGGGTTTGTCTAAAGAGCTGTAATTGATTCCAGAAAAGGGAGACTGGGATTTTTGGATATTAGTTGGCCTCAAAATCAAATATCAAAAAATATCCGCCACCAAGTACCCAACAGATGAATTAACGATAATGTCTAGTAAGTTTCGTTTCCCGACGCCATGAAAAGAAGCTCAGCACCAAAAAACAATTAAGAAGAACCATTAATCAACAAGTCCAAGATCAACACAAAACTTGAAACATGAAAACCAACAAATTGCAAAGCTTCTTTTGTTTAATTGTTTTCTCTTTTTTTAGGGTAAATTTCATCTATCACCCCTTTCTTTTATATATATATATTTTTATTTTTTATCATGACCTCTTGATAACATAAAAGAGAGAACTTTTTTTTCAATCTCAGAACCTCGATCATTTTCCCCTTCTTAAGATTTTTAACTTGAGATTGATCAAGTCTCAAATTCTAGCTGGTAGAGTGTATTCTTTTTGAAAAAGATTATAGATGAAAAAAAAATTGATCATGTAAAAATCGTTGAGCTGCTTTTGCTATAAAATATTGTTCGTTTTGGAATGATATGATCTACTCATCAAACGTCTCGATAAAAAAATAATAGACCCTTATAAACCATATTGTAATTCCTGGCTCTTAACAATGTCGATCCTTGCACCGGAACAAAGCTAATCACAAAAATTCACACAAATGACAAGTAATTTATCCCTCGCTTTTTTGTTGTATTTTTATTCTGATAATGTTTTTTTTTTCCTTGTTGCAGCTAGATGATTGGGTTTTCTGTAGGATATACAAGAAAGATATGAATATAGAGGAGGGAGAGAATGAAACTTTGAATCCAGAAGTTGAGGATCATGATTTTATTTTTTATGATTATTTTCAACTCACAACTGATAACCTTTTTCCTTGTCAAAAAAATAATGTTTGCTGTGGTCATTTGGAGGAAGTTGCCTAGATGGTTTTGCATGTGATGGCTAAAGTTCAGCAATGAGAACATGAGTGTTTGATAAATTAATAATCTCAGTTAATTAATAAAATTTTATAATTCTGACTCGGATCATTATATTAAGATAAAAGTCTCGTTAAATGCATAAGATAATAATTTTTTTGTATAATTCTTTTAAGGTCCAATAAATATATAAATTAGTAATTCTTAAAAAAAATTAAAAATACATAAAAGTTCATATAATACTATAAGGAAATTTTCACTTAACAACTTTTACTTTCTCATTTAAGCTCTTTCTCAAAATATACATTTAAAATTTATTTTTTCTTTGTACCTAAACCAAACTGAACAATAAACCCAGTCCTTAATGTTTTGCAATTGACACACCACATTCGATACATTCTTTTCATGTTATAGTAAGTAGTTTTCTATGTAAATATTAAATGTTGACTCTATTTAGTATTTTTTATTTATAAGTCAATCAAGTATTTTAGTAAAAATAATAATAATATGCATGTATAAGGATTGAAAACATAAATTTTTTTATAAATTGATAAATATTAATTTATCGATAATGATAATTTATTTATTTATCAATAATTAAATAATATTTTTTAGTCCGAACAATGTATAAGAAAAGAAACCTCTCCAAGACTCCTTGGAACTAAGTAATGTATGGCGTAATGCCAATAAACTAGTAGTTTAAAACTAAGCCCAAAGTAAATTTATATCTAAATATTCTACTTCAAAGATTTTAGGGATACTTCAAAGCCCATGAATTGATGAAGAGAAAACAACTTTCTAGGCTAAGCCCAATCCAACCGCAAGTTAAACCCACCCAATATTGTCCAAATTATTCATGTGATTAGCCAGCCCATGGCTAGCAACAAATTTATAGTAGTTGATTGGAAGAACATTGCATGAGTTCCAATTTAAAATTGTTAACAATTTCTTGAAATTCCTATTGAACTTTCAAAACAAAACCATGGATAATGTCATGATGAATTCTTTCTTTGTTGACAAATTAATATATTCAATTTGAGAATTTCATGAATTGTTCCATCAAGCTGATGGCATCATACTTTGGAATTTAAAAAAAAAAAAAAAATTAGTGAATTATATATTTAAAAAAATAATATAATAAAAAATAAATACCGTAACTTTTTAATTTTGTTTGTAAAATTCAAAAACTCTGTCGTGTATAAAAAATGAATTCTTTAGTATAAAATAATGATATATATATATATATATAATATTAACCATTGTGAAGGGGGCCAAGCCAAAAACAAATCTAGTAGAAAGAAAGGTGATCTAAACTTGAAATAGAGAGAAAGTAGAAAGGAGGTAAGGAGCCTTGATGCCCCCAAGGAGGTGAGACAATCCATGATACAAAAGTCATGAATGCATGTCTTGTAAAGAGAGACCCCAATCTCAATCAATATTCAATTGAGAGAAGAGATTCCAGAGTGAAAATCCTAATTGTGCCATACTTTTTTTTTATTTTTGCTTGCTTTGGAGTGTCTCTTCTTTTTTGTGTGGTCATAAGGATGACAATCACCCAAAGTTGGGGGGCTACCCCACAACCCATCACCCCTTGCACATGCCATTGCTAGGAGTCTAGACAGTGGAGTCATGTCCTTAGAAAGTTTCAAACCCTCCCCCCAAAAAAGGTGTGGAGGAAAGGGAAAATGTGTGGGGCTTGGATATGTTTTTGCTGTTGTTCTTAGACACTAACATCAAGGATTTTCTTGATGCAATCCCAATATATTTGTTTTTTAATGAAGTCATTGACTATCATGGATCCTTTCAATTTTTTCTTATTCTTTATTCTTAGGGTTTCATATTTAGAAAGAAAAAAAAAATTGGCAATCACAATTTTTTTTTTTAATATAACTCATGCATTGTTAGTGAAATTTTTTAAATTTTACAAATAAATTTAAAAAGATGACATATATCTCTTACGATCTAGAAAAAAAAAACTAAATAAAAAAGAATGAAACATGTGATAATATTTTAATCTCGTTTTTAAAATTGAAAAACTTCACTATTAATATATTAAAAACGAATCTTTATTACTTTGCAAATTTGCCTCGCATCGTGAGTTTTTTTTCCTTGAGAAAACCCTAAATCACCCTAATTAAAACATTTGTTGAACAAGTTGAAGTTTCAAGGAATTTAAGACATAAGTTGATAACAGACACAAAAGTGCAATTGTTTTATCAACAAGATAATTCCAAGATTTGGTGGAATTTAATTCCAAGCACATAGCCATCATTCTTAATAATAAGAGATAGGTACCTTACTGGTTACAATTGTTGCCCCTTACTCAAATGCCCAAAGTCCAATTTTTGTGTTTCTATTTTAGTTTAGGATAAGGTGTACTTTTATCACTTTACTTATTTGAGTGGTTTATTTTATTATTAATTTTTCAATTGATGTAATTTTATCATCATATAACTTTGAAACAAATTTCCCATCATAATTTTAATTTTGGAGCAATTTGGTAATGATGTAACAGTTGGATAGTATTTCATAGAATATTTCGTTCAAAGTTATTTTAAAATTCAAAAATAATTTTACTATTATACTTTTAATTTTACAGCAAATTGATCACCATATTTTTAATTTTGGATAAATAATTTTCATAATTTGACATTATATTTAGTAAAAAATGTTATGATGAAAGAAGGAAAAAAAAAATCATATTTTAGCTTCATTTTTTTGTTGTCATATCATTTTTAATTTTTTTTGAGAAAAGTACACTAACCTCCCTGAGATTTATTAAAAAATACACTTACTCCTAGACCTGCTCAAGGACCGAGTAGCCCGCCCGATCCGACAAGCTCGGCCCGGCCTGAGTTTGGGTAAGAGTATTTGTAATTTGGGTCGACCCGGATTGAATTACTATTCAACAATTTAAAAATATTTTTTTATTTAAATTTAATTATAAAATATATATAAATATTAATATAAAAATAAAAATAATTTTTTAATATTTTAATAATTTATAAATAGTGAAATGGGCTTATGGGCCGGCTCGAAACGGGCTTGGGCAAGAAAAAATATTTTTTTTCCTGGCCTAGGCCCGGCCCGGCCCATGAGCACCTTTATTTACCCCCTTATAGTTTCAAAACTATCCACTTACCCCTTTTAGATTTGATGAAAAACACACTATCCCTAACATTAATTATTTTTCATATTTATTCTCTCTAGAAAACCACATTTTATCTCTCTAAAAAATAATTAATGTTAGGGTTTCATTAATCAAACTAATTTTTATTCAAATTTTACTTTAAATATGAAAAATACCCTCATTTTATTTATTTTTCCTTATTTTTATATTTTTGTTTTAATTGTTTTTCATCAAATCTCAAGGAGGTAAATGGATAGTTTTCAAATTATAGGGATAAGTGTATTTTTTTAATAAACCTTAAGGGAATAAGTGTACTTTTCCCTAATTTTTTTCTTAATTATAAAACAACTTTCAATGAAATATTTTACACAATATTTCCCAACCATATCTTGACCAAATATGATTAAAAATTAGAAATATGGTAATAAATTTGTTCCAAAATTTAAAATATGATGATGGTAAAATGGTATCAGTTGAAATATAAACTGAAAAATTAAATCACTCACATAAATATGTATAGTAATAAATTTGCACATTATCCCTTTAAATTAAAGCGTTATAGTTTTGTAAGAAAATACATTAATTGTTTTCTTGAAAAAGAGAAAGGAAATTCTACTACGTAATGGGAGAGTTAATTTCATGTTTAAACTAAAAAAATGAAATTTATAAATTAAAATATATATATCCCTTTATGTAACTCAAATTAGGATGTAAACAAGTCCAAATTTTGAGCTATTCGGCTTTACTCGATGAAATATTAGGGCTCAACTTGTTTAGGTCGAGCTTGAACAAAAGTATTTTGATTTTTGAGCAAAAAATTGAGCTGAGTTTGAATTATTTATAATTATTTCAAACACTTCACAAAGTTAATAAAAATTTTAATTTTTTAATATTCTAAATATATAAATAAAATATATTTACATATTTAGAAGTTTTATTTGAATTTTAAATTCGAGCTTGAACTATTTACTTAAATTGATAGTAATCGAGTTTTATCATGTCAAATTTAATTAGCTAGATTATTATTGTTTTTGAATTGGTGCTTGAGTAATAATTGTAAAGCTCGAGTTTAGTACCATATTCTTTTTAGCTATGTTCAATTCTAACTTAAGTCAAACATCAATAAATTATATTTTACATATATGTGTTTTAATTTTGCATTCAAAATTTGATTTTTTGCTAAATTGTTTTAAGTGTCAAATAAAAAAATAGATTTGATTATAGGATTGAAGTAGGCAAAGGGAGAGACTTGTATAAGGATTATGTTACGTGCTTGATTCCATTTGGATGGAATTTTGGATAAAAAAATTAAATCGAGTTTAATTTAGGTTTATTTTTATTAATTTTAATTATAAAATAAATTTAAAAATATAAAAAATTAATATTTGAAAAAGAATTTTTAAGATTTTACGGATCCGATTAGATCAAATTTTGGATATTTCTTAATCATTCAAATCTAATTTGATTCAACCCATAAACATGCTGGTAGAGATGCTCATATAGCTGAACCGAGTTTAGATATAATATCAGCATCATATATATTTGTTCAAGTTCGGTCCGACTCGAAATATGAGCCTCATTTTTTGTTCAAATTTATATTTCAAGCCTAATATTTTATCCAAACTCTTCAAAATATAAACAAATTTTCAAATTTAGACAAATAACTCAATCCTTTTACATAGCGTACAATTTCTATTTTGGCAAGTATAAGAGATTTAACCCTCTCCGGCACACATAATAAAAGCACCTGCACGCACGCACGCACGCAACTGATTCCCATAAGTGGTCGTAGCAGAGCAGGCCAGTATATCTTGGCCTCGGCATTGTTTGTTTCAAGTAAATTACTAACAGAGAATATCTTTTCACTCCCAAACAAAAGAAACAATTTGTTTCAAGTAAATTACTAACAGAGAATATCTTTTCACTCCCAAACAAAAGAAACAAATTACTAGAGGTGGCAAAAGGATCGGTTCGGACGGATTTGGATCGAACTGTTATCAAATTTAGATTATTTCGGGTTCAGATTTATTTCGGATTCGAATTATTTTGGGTTCAGATATTTTCGAATTTGGATAACTTCGGATTCGGGCTTTTTCGGGTTCGGATAATTTCGTATACGGGCTTTTTCGGGTTCGGGTTATTTCGAATTCAGATTGATTCGAGTTCGGGCCGACCTAGACGGATTCAATAATTTTGGAATTTTTTAAGCTATAAATATTTTTTAATTTCAAATGTAATGATTAATTTCACTTACAAAAATACTAAATTAAAATTTTAAAAATTAATAAATATTTATATAAATATAAATTATACAATAATTTTATTTGTAAGTTGAGTATTACTATTTTATATGTGAACATTTTCTATTATTTTTTAGTTCAAAAGTTCAAATAAAAGTTATATATATATAAGTTCGATATATTTACTTATAGTATGAATAAAAAGGAATTTGTATATTTTAAGACTTCTTATTATTTTGCAATTGTTATATACTTATATTTTTAAAATTTTATGATATTTAGTATTGAATATAGATATAATTAATGATTATATAAGTTTTTTTTTGTTTTATAAGTGAGTTAAATTAAATATAAAGTAACACTAAAAAAGTAAAAGTCAAAAAGCATTGGGCTGCATGTAAAAAAAAAATCATTAGAAAGAAACAAGTTATAAATAAAGCCTACTAAACATTTACATAAATTACTTTTAGTCTTAACCCAATAACTCATTGGACTCTTATAATCACTTAGTCCGACAAATTTTTATTTTGCTTTATTAGGTTTTTTAGTTATTGTATTATAATTTTTTTAAGAGGATTTTAAATTTTCAAGAATTTGTTCTTATATTTATATATATTTTTTGGACATAATTATAAATACTAACATAAAAATATTAGATCTAATTGTACACATTAATTGACCAAATGTTTAATTAAAATGGTGAATAGTAGACACTAAAAGAATACCAATTAATTGATTTAATTTTAATAAATAATACTTAAAAATTTTAAGAAATCATGATATATAAAAGCTAATTTATATAGTATTGATATAATTTTAATATTTGATATTTGATATTGAATATACTATAATTAATGATTATATAAGAAATTTCTTTTCGTTTTATGAGTTAAAATAAATATAAAGTGACATTAAAAAAATAAAAGTTAAAAATCATTTGGCTACATTTTAAAAAAATCATTAGAAGGAAAAAGTTATAAATAAAATCCACTAAACATTTATATAAATGATTTTTTCTCTTAACCCAATAACTCATTGGGCTCTTAGTCACTTAATCCAATAATTTTTTTTTTTTTACTTGATTAAGTTTTTTAGTCATTGTATTATAATTTTTTTAACACTATTTTAAATTTTCAAGATTTTTTTTTTATATTTATATTTTTTTATTTGGACATAATTATAAATACTAACATAATAACATTAGATCTAATTGTATACACTAATTGGTTTAACCTTAATAACATTATAAATACTAACATAATAACATTAGATCTAATTTTTAAATGTTCAATTAAATGTTGAATAGTAGACACTAAAAGAGTACTAATTAATTGGTTTAACCTTAATAATTAATACTTAAATTTTTATAAAATCTTGATATGTAAAAGCTAATTTATATAGTAATTGATATAATTTTAATATTTGATTATTTTGACTTTAACATTAGATATAATCAATTAATCATATAATCGAATAATAATTATCCAATTATAATATTGAATATCATATATTATTAAAAAGAGTATTGATTATCATTCACCAAAAATATTTAATATGAATAATTGGTCAAATATTTATCTTAGCCCTTAATAGTTAGAAATTTTAGGATACTATGACGTGTAAAAATTAGTTTATATTAAACTATTTTGATCGATATTGTCAAGGGCGCAAGGTGCACTCTATGCCCTAAAACTCTTATATTGTCAAAGGCGAAAAACATAAAAAATGCTCACCTGAGTGAAGTAAGGCGCAATATGTATATGTGCGTATTTTCGTATGTGTGTCTGTGTTACATATGAAATAAATTTAAGATATATAATTATGATAATAAACTCTAAAGAGTGATCCAGTTTATCCTACAAAATATTACAATCTAATTGTATATTTAATGTGTTTCAAATTAATTTTATTTTATAATCCAATTTAAAGATTCTCGATTAATTATTTTTATTGATAATACATTATTGATTTAATTATATAATAATTATAAATACATTTTCATAAATAAAATATTTTATTTAAGAACAAATTTATCATTTATTTATTTTTTTAAATAAAATCATATAATTATAATTCGGGTTTTTTCGGTTATAAATTCGGGTTTTTACGAGTTTCGGATCGAATCGGTCTCGGACTCTGATCGTAGCAGATTCGGGCTTTTACGAGTTCGAGTTTTTTTAGATTCGGAATTTTTCAGATTCGAATTTTTTCGAATTCGAATCTTTGACTTTTTTAATCAATTTGAATTCTTCTTTATTTTCCTTTTATAAGGGAATTGACTGCCATCATTCATTCCTATCCCATCCTTAAGGGTCCGTTTAGCATTGCTTTTAGCTGCCTAAACGCTTGTTTTGGCAGATAAGCAATGCTAAACGACTTACGTTTTCTTCTTAAAGCTGTTTTTGACAGCATGTTTTCAGCCAAACGCAACAGCACTCAAATTGGTGCTTTTATGGTTTCCAAACCATTAGTTTGAGGAAAAATTACCAAATACCCAAAAAACACAATCTCCTCTGCAACCAAGTCTGATCGATTCATCCTCTGCCACAACCTCCTCCATATCCAGGTCTGATCTGCAAGCCTCCTCTGCCACCAAGTCTCTGCCTTCCCCTTCGATTTACTTGAGCATCCTCCGTCGGTGGTGTTTCCTTTCAATTCTTGGATCCGTGCAGCACGCCTCTCTCACACCATTCTCAGCACTCGGATCTGCCCAGGTCCTCTTTACTTTTTTTCAGTTCCTTTGTTCATTAATTTAAACCTGATATTGCGGCAGAATCAATTTGGATGCTAGTTGTTCTGAAATCATTTGAAAACAGAAACTTGTATAAAACCACCTTTTTTTTTACTGGTTCCTTCATCGTGACAATAAAGCTAACTGACTGCGAATTCATACAACAAACAGATATTGTCTTCTCGTATTTTAGTACTCGCTCTTCATCGGACAGGGGAAAATATGAAAATATAAACTGTTGATCGTTCCCTTGCAAAATTTGTATCAATAATTTCTTCCTCTGATCTCCCCTTATTTTTCACCTGGTGCTTATATGATGTCAACAATCATGTAATACCCATTTCTGTTTTATTTATTTTTTTTAATTAAATCTTATTTTAGTTTTTTATACCTTTCTTTTGTGTCTTTTATGTCTTATTACAGGCTGCATGTGATGATGGAGCTGAAATATATGAGAGGGCATTTATCCTCCATTTGCTAGGCTCTGGCAACTCCAACAGTAGTAAAGAGGTTGATTATCTCCCCCCCTGGTTCCCCCACATTTGAAGTTGGCGATTTGAATTTTTTTTTAGGAATATGCTTGCAAAAACCTATGTTTTTTTAACTATTAAGTGCATATAAGGGAAGAATGGAATTAAACAAAGACAGTTTGCAGGGCATGAGTAAGCCAAACATGTTAGAATTTTGGATTAAAGGATTGATCTTGCATTGATCTTGACTTCATGCTTTATGCTAGCCATAATTAGTTACTGCATAATTCTATTTTTCTGGGATCGGACATCTGCATCTAAGAACCATGTTTACAGTATAGATATAGAATGCTGGAAAATATACT
The DNA here is from genome assembly GCA_030761205.1 of Fremontodendron californicum. Taxonomy (NCBI): domain Eukaryota; kingdom Viridiplantae; phylum Streptophyta; class Magnoliopsida; order Malvales; family Malvaceae; genus Fremontodendron; species Fremontodendron californicum. Next base: position 31,549,218 of record JAULJL010000005.1, read on the forward strand.
TTAATTTTATCTAATACGTAAGACACCTTGGAGAGAAAAACAAAAGCTTTTGGATTGATTTATGGCGTGAATGCTCATTTAAAATGTAAGAAACCAAAAGTAACAGAAGCAAAAAAATCAATGTTGAGCTCTTGTTTGAGTTAAGTTTTATTCTTCTACCAAGTTGGTGCAGACTTTGTTTATATAATTGTGTTTTTGATGAAAGAACCGTGACCTCACACTATTTGTTTATGTAACGGCGATACACAATTTTATCCGGAAACATGCAGGACGAGATGATGCAGATTTCATGGAGGTTGAAAATAATGATGGGGCGTATGAGAATATTATTGAACCAGAAGATGTGCATGATGGAGAAAGTGATGATGATGGTGAATTAAATAATTCACCAAATTATGATATGGAAGTAACAAGGGATGCCATAGCTTGCAGTTTAATGAATTCACTTTGAATTGCAAACATTGAATATATATTTTTTGTAATATTTATATGAGGGTATACAATTATTTCCCTTTTTTGAATTTTATGTCAAATATATAGCCTTATATATTTAAATTAGTAAAATGTTATGTTTGTATGTATTTTAATATCTAAAAAGTGTTTTAATATATTCAAATTAAATATCAGAAATAATTTATATTAATTATGTAAAAAATATTTCAAATTTATATTTTGATATATCTTAATATTACATTACTTGAATAGCATAGAAATTAACTTATTCTTTACTTTCCAACATCATGTCTAAAATAGACATTTTTACTTTTCACAGTAATTTTTTACAGCAATGCTAAACACTCAGAATTTTCAAACCACACTTTTTCGCAGCATTTTTTCACAGCACTTTTCAAACACACTTTTTCTAAACCAAACTTTTTACAACCGCAACAGTAATGCTAAACTAGGCCTAAGTCAATCAACGTAATCCCGAACAGCTGATTCTCAAGCAGGAAGCAGTCTCGTCCTTAGGCTATTTGCCTTGTTAGGACAGCCAAAAAGAAATCCCCTCTTTCGCTTAAGAAACAGAGAACAGTTGAGAATGGTCTGTTCACATGAAAAAATCGTCTCTTTGACACTTGTACTATATCTAACGTATTCTAGCCTTCGTCGAAAACAAGCCCAAGGAATTATCCTCTCCGTTCTGATAAGCAAGCCTAGGGCAATAAAGGAAATGAATCTAAACGTAATAAGGCCTATCTTTGCTTTTAGAGAAGTGTTATACCGTTACTCCTAGCGTGGCAATTATCCATCTAAGCCATCACTGCAAAGCCGAAAGCTCCTACTTACCCTTCTTCTTTTCTTGCTTCTTTCATTCATCTCTATTGGGCTGGTATTCATAGAAGCCAGGTTGAATGCTACGGCGATTGGAAATGTCTTCACCCCATTAAGGCTTTTTACTGCTTCCAAAGCTGTCAATTACGACTCGAGGTCTGATTCTGTGATTGATCTCAGTCCTTTATTATCCTGACTGCTCTTCATATTCTCTTAGCCAATCAAGGGGAGTTGGTTCCTGCTGTTCACTCGAGTAGCTTGGATGCTATACCCATAGTCTCCTACGCTCAGAATTCCTTCAGTAGGGACTCATCAGTAGTAATAGCAGTAGCAGTTAGACTTGCTCATGGACCGGACAGCCCGTTCGATCCGATCAGTATTGGACCGGGCCTGAATAGGATATTTTTAATCCGAACAAACCCAAAACAGTATTTTTTAATTATAATAATATTATTTTATTTAATTTTAATTATAAAAAATAAAAAATATATATATATTTTTAATATTATAAACAATGAATTCGAGTCTGCTGGGCCGGCTCGACCTAGGGCTGGGCTTGGATAAAGATTTTAAAAAAAAACCGAGCCGCGACCCGACCGACCCATGAGCAGGTCTAGTAGCAACAAAGTATCGAGTCATTTTATCCATAGTTCCAGCAGAACGAACATTGATAGTCAGATCCCTCTAGTTGCATTCCTTTGTTGAGAGTAGCATGTCTAGTATTCCATGTTCAATTTAGACTGACTCTATACTCTCATTAGCGAGACTTGACTCCTACGGTCATCTTTAGAATAGGTTACTGCCATCTCCGGTACATCCATCCTACAATGGATTCGGTCTCGGCTCAGAAGAATTCTCAGATTCGGACCTATTTTGCCAGCATTAAGTTACCGAAAAGAATAAAATCGAAAGTAAATTTCAATACTACTATTCATTCTGAAACAAAGTGCCGGTGGCCGTAACTAAGACGTACCATATATATTAATTTAGTAATAAATATTTGTGTAATTTTTTTATAATAATTTATTGCTTTTGGAAGAAAAATTATTTTCCTTTAGGTTTCATTCGTTTGGTGGAAAATAAATTTTGAAAAATAAATTTCATATTATTTTATGCTTTTTTCACGAAAAATAATTTAATTAACAAAAAATAAATTTCAGCTCAACAAAAAATTAATTTATTTTTTGAAAGTTGAATCAGAGTAAAACAATAATTGATCCCTTAAATATAGAGATCATTCCCTTTTGAAAAGAAAAAAAAATCTATCTCCTAAGAATGAAATTAAAGCAAAGCAAAAAAAATAGATTCTTAAATATAGTAATTGATTCTTTTTATATTAATGCAATTTTTTTTTAAAGAAAAACAGTCAAATAATAAAAAAAATATTTTATACAAAATCATTCAAATAATAAAAAATATAAACTTTTTGTAAAAATTATTTTTCCTAAAACAAACAAAACCTTAATTAAACAAGCTTTGTATAGTTGGAGATGTAAGCTTTACAGGTAGGCATTCCAAAGAGCTTTTCTTTCATGTGCAGTCAAATATATGTTTAGATGTTAGTAATGATGCCAATCATCATGAATCACCAATTCACCGTTACCAAAATAAGAAATATTTAAGAGGTTATAATTTCATAAAATTTGCCGACTATTTTTTTTATTTAAATTTGAGAAAAAGGATATTGGAATCTAGCTTTTTAAAAAGAAAATACGTGCATTTATCATAAATCTAATCAACTCAATATTTAATTAAGTAAATAAGAAGAGTGAAAACTGTTGTTTCATTCTTTAATTTGAAGATTTTTTTTTATTTTATCTAAAGTTGATTAAAATACATATAATTGTAAATCAATTTTAGTTCAATCCATTCATATAATTTAATAGATTTAGAATTTAAATTCTAACACTTATAATATTTTTTTATCCTCAAATTATAATTTTTTTCGTAAAAAATGTATATAATTATTGAAGTTAGTAGTGCAAAGATGTAAGAGAGACACGAAAAATTTTCCAAAGTAATTAATTAATTAAAGAAAATGATTGACCTACTAAATTATGGTAAAGTGGTAACACCATGGCCTTGGCATAGCACGCAACATGATTGTATTCCATGTGTTAATTAAAATAAAACCCCTTGAATCTTGCCCAATTTCCGCTCCAATATGCGTTGTATTATTATTTGATTTTGATTAATCTTGTGATTAACTGATTATGTAGAAAAGTAAGTATACAAAAGGAACTCATAAAGTTAATAATAATCATTAGTTATAGAATTGAAAGATAAATTAAAGCTAAGGGCAGCTCTTTGTTTTCACATTTGAACTAGTATTTTGATATTGAACACATGATCTCAATGTTGTTTGCATTAAAACCCTTAATAGTTGTCTTTGGCTTTGCTCTTTTTACCTAAAGTCTATGTAGAATAAGATTTTTTTAAGAAAGAACTTTGATTTTTTTTTATATAAAAAAATTAATAATTTGAGAATAGAAAAATATTCACAAATATTAAAATTAAAAATTTAAATTTATTAAATATTATTTTTTAAATAATTATAAATATCAATTGAATTAAATTTTAAATAAAAGAATTTTGAATGTTTGTGACATTATTTTATCTATAAAATAATTAATATATCTATGATCTTTATATAAGGTGGTGGGTCAGCTTACTGTCAGATAGACTTATCATGTCCCTCCTTGTCTGGGAGATGCCACAATTAAAAACCCATTTATGGGATCCCACTTTCCATATGAAATAATTCACCTAGGCTTCTTTTTCTTTCTTTTTCTTTTAAATTTATTTATTTTTGTAGGAGAAGAGGAAGAGGGCTTCAAGCTCTAGGAGACATTAGCTCATCAATAATTCACAAAGTAACAAACAATAAGTCACACTATTTGATAGAAAACAACTTCTAGACTAGCTATATTCTAGACATCTATATTATATTAGGCATATTTTTTTTTACTAATCAAAAGGGTAGGTGGTTCTTTTGAGTAATGGGATGAAGATTGTTCTCTGTCTTGGATCAATCTTTGTTGAGAAATGAGAATTAAGTTCAAGTTTTTAATCTTGTAATTCATATATTGATATGTGTTGCATTGTCTTGTTACTAAATGCAAATTAAAATGATAATATCAAGTAGAAGAATGTGGATAAAGGAAGGAAAATCATGAAATCAGTGGAGAGAAAGCAAAAGAAAAGAATGTTGGTATAAAATACTATAAATATTAGCTACCTAAAACTTAACAATTTTATTTAATTTGTTTCATGAAAAATCTTTAATCAAATTTTTTTCAAATAAAAAAAAAATTAAAATTAAGAGAGTTAAAGAAATTATGGAGTTATTAATACCACTATGAACTTGATTAGATTAAGATCTCCATTAATCTTATGTTTCCTTTATAAAAAATTGAACAAATAACAAATAAATTTACTTTTTTCCTATAAAAAAAATGAAAGCATGAAATGAAGTGGCTTAAGTTGAATAAGAGGTTTAGTCAAATTAGTTCATGCAGTCACATTTAAGAAATATCATCCAATAAGTTTAGGATTCGAATTTTAATATCTGCAATTTCTTCCCTTATTTTCAAGTTGTGACTAGAGGTGTAAACGAGACATCTGTGCTCGCAAGTTACTCGAGTTCGGCTCATTCATTGTCGAGCTCGAATTATCGAGCAAGCCAAATTCGAGTATCCTAATATTCGACTCGAGTAGCTCGCGAGTCTAATCGAGCTTTTCTATTTTTAATATATATATTTATTTAAAATTACTATTGAAAAAGTATCAATTCAAACTCGAGTTTGAGTACAAACAATCGAGTTTGAAGTCAAACATGAAAATGAATAGTTCGATTTTTATCTCGGATCGAATTCAAATTTTAAAAATAAAATTCGATCAAGTTCGAATCACGAATCTTGAATTTCAACTTCTTACTAAACTCGACTATGCTTGATTACATTTTTAGTTGCGTCCTCCTATTAAAATAAGAAGTGGCTTAAGTTGCAAATTCCACTATTCCTCAGCACCAAATCCAATCACTTAAATAACCTAATCTTTTTTTTTTTTTTTCCCCTTTGGCAATCAAATAGAGCATAAGTCACTCATCATAATTAACTTTACTTTCTATGTTTTTAGTGAAGTGTGTCAGAAAAACATATACTATTAAATAACATAGGAATGCTTAATTAATGGGGAGAATGATAATTTTGAAAGAACAATTAAAGGACAAAGTGAGCTTTCCAAAGGTGCTTTGAAAATATTAGAACACCAGACCAGACATAAAATATTGTAGTAGCTTTTATAGAGTGACAGACAGGAGGACTAAGAGATTTAAAATTTTAAGTACCAGTTTTTGTAAAATGGTGCAAGATCTTGGACTAATGGATTGTCTTGTCCCACCTTTGTATTTGACAGCCCTGTCATCTTCACATTATTTTCTCAAAAAACAATATATTAGCAATTTACTAGAAAGTAGAAATTTATACAAGTAATTTACTTTTCCTCTTTTGATGAGATTTTCTTTTCCAATATGTGTTCACGTTGGATCTCAATACCCCATGAGAAAACGTTTAGTTATACCTTGTATGTAGGGTGGATTAGACCAAACAATATTAGACACGATATTAATATATGACACGAACACGATATAAAAATAATAATTAAAACATGCAAAAAATATGATACGAAAAAATAACACGAACACGTCACGAATACACGAATGTTTCAAAATCTATATAATACGAATTATTAACATATCAAAATTTATATAAATATAAAATACATTAAATACGATTATGATATGATAAAATAAAAAAAACAATACGAATACATAAATTGTTAGATCTAAAGTAGATAGATTAAGCCTTATTGCTACTTGCATTGAGGGTTAAATTAAGTTTAAATTTTTTTTTCCCAAAAAAATACTACTAATTCTGTTTTTTGAGAAGACTTTATTGGATCTTGGTTACTATGGATAAATTAAAAAGTTAACTACAAAAAACTAATGGAAGAGAGAGAGGACTTCTGCTAAATTTGTTCATGAGTAAGATCGTATTGGATTAAGTTAGAAGGCCATTTGAAATCCCTGTCAAAGACCTAACCCGTTGAGCCCTAAAGATTTGAAAAAAGTTTAAAAAATAGTAATATTAAAAAATATATATTTTAATACATTTTCAATATATTTAAAAATTAAATTAAGTAAAAATAAAATTTATTAATTATATAATATTCAAATCGAGTCAAGCTCGAGTTTGAAAAACTAAATCTAAAATCCGACAAGCTAAACTCACCAAATCGAATGAGTAACCAAATCTTTATACATGTCTAGTTTGTACTCACAAACTCAATCCAAGCTCCAAATTAACTCTTCAAGGCTTAATTTTTTTTTTCTTCTTTCCTCTATGGTTCTTGATGATTAGTTGATCATTTATTTTAATTGCACTGATATTTCTGTCACATATAAGTTGCGGTCAAAGTATCTCCCAGGTCCCTTTATTATAACATTTAAAGCAAGTTAATCCTTATACTATAAATTGTTGCAAGTTAATTTTTAATCTTTTAAATTTAAAGTAATTTGGTAAAATCACTAATAGTGTTAACTTAAAAGCTAACATGGTTTGTAAAATATGTTAAGTTGATGACGTGTATATTTAATGTTGATATGGCACTATAAAATATATCATTTTAAAATAACGTGGACAAAATAAATAACCCAATTGTTATAAATGTCACGTCAATTATTTTATCCACGTGGCATATTTTTATTGGGTCATTTTAGAAGCTTTTTTTTAAACAAAAAACAAAACGATGAATATGAGAATAAAACAAACTAAAAAATCCAATCTTCTTGATCTGAAACTATACTTTTGATTAGAATTAAAGAATGCTTCATAAATTAAAATTCACAAAATAAAATTCTAATTCACGGAAACCATCAAAAGAAAAGCTAATTCAAGCATAAAGTTAAGGAGATAAAAGGGGAAAGCGAAAGAGAGAGACCAACCTGGAGATCAACGTGAGAAGAGCGAGTGACGGGTTTCTTCTTGTCCTTGTCTTTGTCTTTTGTGGATTTGTAATCTTCTTCACTTTAATTTCTTTAGCAGCATCTCTTTTGTTAGTTTAGGGTTTTTTTTAGTTTATATTTTTTCTTTACGATTTCATCTCAGGTTTTTTTTTTTTTTTTTTAATTTGTTTTACATTTTGGGCTTTTAATTAGATGTGGCCATTTAATCTGATGTGGCCAATAAAAATATGCCACGTGGATAAAAAATTGACTTGGCATTTATAACAATTGGATTATTTATTTTGTCCATGTCATCTTAAAATAATATATTTTATTAGTGCTACGTCAGCATTAAATATACACGTCATAAACTTAACAGATTTTACAAGCCACATCAGCTTTTAAGTTAACATTGTTAATGATTTTACCAAATTGCTTCAAATTTAAAAAATTAAGGATTAACTTGCACCAATTTATAGTATATAAACTAATTTACTTTAGATGTTATAATAGAAGGACTTGGGAGGTACTTTGACCTATAAGTTGATAAAAGTACACTTTTTGAAATAAGAAAATTATACCTTGTTCAAAAGAAAAAAAAAGGAAGGAACTATGTATTTGAAAACCTTAAATTACCACTGAACTAGTGAAATATATACCTAATAAAACTTCTCTCTTGAAATCCAGAAAGTTTAAAAATTGAAAACTAATCTGTTTTTTTGTGTGTGCTAAAACATGTACAATAAATCAACCATTTCAAAATTGAATTTAAGTACAATTAAGGCCTAAATCTAGAGGCATGGCAAAAACTAATCTGTTTGATTTATGCTTTTTGTTCTTTATTTTTTTACAAAAAATAAAAAGAAAAAAAATATTTTTTTATCTTTTCACGTTTCTCTTCTTTCATTTTTTTTCATTATTTTTTTTAATCTATCAAGTAAAGCCTAAAATTTCACCCAAAAAAATTGTAAAAAAAAAAAAAAGAAAAGAAAAAAGAAAGAGCTGGTTTCTACAATTCTACTTTACCAAATGGACAATTGTAATTTTGCTTATAGATAAGCAAAGGAGACAGGTTTAGAGCAATAAATAGTAGATTTGGTCCGATGGCCATATGAAAATGAAACCAACATTGCATCTAAATTCTAATCATCATGTTACTTTGTTACGGTCCTTGAATGAATGAATGAGATAAATCAAAGCTAGCTCAAACTAAGAAAAAAAAAAGAAACAATCTTGTATTTTTTTTTTTTGAAACATCTAGAAACAACTAAAGATGAAGGTTGTAATTTTAATCAATAGTGTTTGCGTTGCAGTGCACAAGAAAATTCCATTATCTTTGACTCAAAGGGAATATTTTACATAATTCAGTTTTATAAATATCGAGTTCAAACTCTGCAAATAGAAAAGATCTATCATTGAGTAACCCAAATCATACATACCAAAAAATTCCCAAATTGTTCAAACATAGAATAGAAAAAATTAGATCTTGGCACACCTACAATATGGATGAAAAGAAAAAGAAATTATTTTACAAAAAATAAAAAATTAATTGATGCATGAGTGAGTATTTTTTTTTTCAAAAAATTATGTAATGATTCGGTACTTTTATAAATACATATGAAAAAAAAAAATTATTTTACAAATAAACATATGTAACCTTATTTTATATTTTAATTATTATTTTATTTTTAGTTTTTTATATATTTTTAACCGACTAAATTGGTGTCACTTGATTCGTAACTTCAAACTCAATCAAACATTTTAATAATAGTATAAATTCTCAAACGGTTATGTACAACTTTGTTTTCTTCTCAAAATGAATAATTATTTTTTGGAATCTTTTTTATTCCTTTTTTTTATGAGCCCTTAGATGAAGGAAAATGAAGGGTTAGATTTTAAGGTGAGATGAGGGAGGGGTAAAAATAAAAAAGTGGGGGCCAGATGGAACGGCGTAATTTTGGTAAATGTTTTTTTCACTCCGACCCATCCCTCATTTTAAAATTATTATTCTACCCTTTAAAATATTTTATATATTTTTAGTATATATATTAGATATATATACTAATATTATATAGATATAATTTACATATATGTATATTATACATATACTAAAAAATTACAAATACTAAAATTATGTTAAATACTAAAATTATGTTCATGATTAAATTAAAATATATTTTTTATAATATTAAATTAAAAATAATTTAGTAAAAAATAGGGTAGAGTATCGTGAAATAGTTATAGATGTAACCGACATTCATGAAAGCAGATACTTTCAATATTCATGCAAGAGTGAGGCGGAGGTGGATAAAGCAATCCCCGCCTCCGCCCCGTTTCGACTCCGCTCTATTGCTATCCCTAAATCATACAATTATAACATCCATTACATAATTAAATAACATAATTTAAATAAAACATGAAAACATATATAAATGGCACAAATTATAAATGAATAATGTAAAACATAAATGAGAAATATAAATAGAAAACCTAATCCATACATATCTACATGATGCATATCTTAATGATCTACATGAGTATGTACATAAATATCCCTATATAATAAGACATTATAATGCAATGCATGATAAACCTAATCATAATATCATTTTATATGACATGCTTGAAATTATAAAAGATACCCCAGGATATATTTATGAAAAAAACACCTAATGCTAAATGACATACTTGAGATGATATATAATAAATATCCTAATCATGACATATTATTACATGAATACAAAATTACTAAATTGTCCCTACCTTAGATGGCACTATTTGAGTAGTATAACAACATCATGATTGTTGTAATAATACAAGAATATAATATTTAGTATAGGTGACATGCATACCTAATGTTTACATGGCTTACGTTTCGTGGGCAAACTCTTAAGGCCTCGTTTAGCATTGCTTCTGGCACAGCTTTTGAGGTCAAAAGCTGCTTTTCACCGCAAACGCAATGCTAAACAGATAAAAAAATTGGCTTTTGCTGTTGAAACCATGGTTTGAAAAGCCAAACCAAAAAGCCAAAAAATATAGCTTTTGGGCTTTAAAAGTTGGCTTTTGAATAAAATGACTTTATTATCCTCACATCTCTACACTTTTATTATTTTAAACATATCTTTTTTTGACATTTCAATTTTCTACAATATTTTTTCGCAGCAATGCTAAACACTTAAAAGTTTTTAAACTATACTTTTTCACCACACTTTATAAACACATTTTTTTCAACTCGAGCTTTTTTCAACCCAAGTTTTTTCCAACAGCAATGCTAAACTAGTCCTAAATCTTAAGTTATGCTTAAAGAATTAAACTTACCTTGAGAGTTGATGAAGATGGTTAGGTAGAATTTTGCCTTGATTGGGACTCTGTTGGATCACGATCGATCGTCGGGTAAATTCTTAGTTGGATATCCGAACTCTTTTAGAAGGGTTTCAGTCTGATTAGGACTTATCGAAAAGAGTTTTAATATTGTTGGAATTCTTTGAAACTTTGAATTATGGATTCCTCTTGAACTTGGATTCCTTAATCTTATGCTCGTCGAGATTTCTTGGATTCGAGCTGGGACTCTTTGGAACTCCTTGGACTCGAATTCTTTCAGACTCATTTAGGTTTTGACTCGAACTCCAGAGAGATTTAGGTTAAGAATTCATAAGAATAAACTTAAGAAAAGAGAGCGAATGGAATAAGAACATGTTTGAATGTGTTTTCATAATATTCCGATGTGTTTTTAAATTAAAATGAAGTGAGCTAGTTATAGTTGAAGTGAAATGGAGTGGATAGACATGAGGAAAACTGATGAACAACTCAGATTTAATGAAAATTTTGAATATTTATAAAAAAAAAAAAAAAAATTATGAAAAAAAAAAAATCAAGAGTGTCGATTGACACTGAGTGTCGCTCGACATTCTCTTCCTTTTTCGAATTTTGGAACCTTAATCAATCTATTTTTAGGAGGATCGATCCAACCCAAGGCTCCATTCGATCGACAGTCAGACTTGTTGCTCGAAGAATAGTGCTCACTTGATCGGCTCAACATTGTGCCCATCGAGATTTCAAAAAATTTCCAAAAATCCAAAAAAAGAAAAGAAGAATTTCGAATTTTCTCCCAACTTAAACATTCGGTCGTCATTACCTAGTGTCAATCAACGCAAAACATTGCTTGCTCGGCACATGATAGTGTTAAGCAAGGCTTATTCGTCCTCTTTTTCCGGGTTTCATGTTTGTTCATCTGTTTTATGAGTATTGTTTGACTTTTTTCAAGTGTCGACCGATCATGCTTATTATAATTTTATACAAATATTTATATATACTTACTATAATTCTATTGCTTATTTATTATTAATAGACTTATTCATGAATCGGATTGAATCAAATTTGAATCGAGTCTAAATAGGATATTAACATATTTTATGGTTGTCCAAACTCTAACCAATCCAAAATATGGGTTACTTGCCCAAATCCACCTATATTTTCAAAGGAATAGTCCAAACACACCCATATATATATATATATATATATATATATATATATATATATTGAAAAGAAGATAATGATTTTATTAAGTATTAAATGTTCTGAATAAGGTTCGACCTAGTCAGAAAATGAGTTTCTGATTTGTGTCTAGACCTATCTAACAAACCTAAGATTTTTGTTTATATCCTCTCAAATTTTGGATGGACCTTTTAGACTTGAACGAGTAATTTTATCTTTGGATATGTCTAGTTACTAGTTTATTAGTTTTTCTTTTTTATATATATATTTGGCTAGATTGTTAGTTTTTATTTAGTTAATCTTATTTTTAAAAATTATTTAATTATTATATTTGTAATATCATTTATATTAATTATAAATAAATTTACAAAAATAAATAAATAAATTCATAATATCAAATAATAAAATTAGATATTAATCATTTAAATACATATTTAAAAAAATATATATATATTCACTCTTTTAAAAAACTAACTTATGTAATTTTTTTTTTATTCACATAATAATGGATGTAACCAATTCTAATATATATTAAATATAATATATATATTTAATTAAGTAATCAAAAAACTTTTTTAATGGTATTTCGAAGAAATTGACCTTGTAATTAACAATTAACTAAACTTATCTCTCATGAATTTCACAATTATGATGCTTGTGTAAAAAGATGAAGGGAAAAGTATATTTATCCACCTCAAGTTTGATAAAAAATATACTTATCTCCCTTAAGGTTTGAAAAACATCCATTTATTACCTTAAGATTTGGCACAAAATACATTAACCCCCTAATGTATTATTTTTAAGTTAATTTTAAATGAAAAGATAAATATGCCATTTATTAATTATTAATTATTAATCATTTGTTTTTGTTTTTGTTTTTTTTGTTTTCATTTTTTTTAACTCAAAACTTTTTTTAATTACAAAATTATCTTTAATTACTATCAAGTTAAATTTTAATTAAATTATATTCTAATTCAAGTATACATGTTAAATATTTTAAACATATGCCAATGTGAATTGATTCAGTTGGTTGAGTACTCATTAGCGTCTTGGCAAACACCAAGATTTAAGTCTCACCAGTAGTTTCACTTGGTGAGTGATCTATAAGTACCACTGTTAGCCCTCTCTAAAGCCTGTGACATGCCCTGATCCTGGATTGGGTAGTCGCTCCTTACTAGGGGTGTAAACGAGACACCTGTGCTCGCAAGCTACTCGGGTTCGGCTCGAAAAAAACTCGAATTCGGTTCGGTCATTGTCAAGCTCGAGCGAGCCGAATTCGAGTATCTTAATGCTTGACTCGAGTAGCTCGCGATCCTAATCGAGCTTTTTTATTTTTAATTAGTATTGAAAAATCTCAAAGCACAAATAATCGAGTTTGAAGTCGAGCATGAGATTCGAGCTAATTTTTTTACTAGGTAATCAAGTCTAATCGAGCGAGTTCGAGCAGTTCGATCTTTACCTCGAACCGAGCTCGAGCTTTAAAAATGAAACTCAATTTAGTTCGAGCTCAAGCTCGAGCTTCGGATTTTGAGTCGAGCTCGAGCTTCTTACAGCTTGAGCTCGGCCCGGCTCGGCTCGGCTCGAGTACACCCTTACTCCTTACCTAAACTTTTTTTGTACCAAAAAAATATTTTAAACTTATCTTTAATTTAATTATATATATTAACTTTGATATTAATATATTATGTTATTTTTATTTAAAAATGAATCAATTATCATTATTTAAAAAAGTTTAATAATAAAGAAATTGATTAAAACAAAAAATAAAAAATAGACAAAAAATAAGAAAAATTATCGTATTTTTTATTTTTAAACTAAAATTTGAAAAATATTAATTTGATTAAGAGAATGCTAACATAGTTACTTTTTCAAGAGATAAATTATATTTTCAATATAATAAAGGTAAGTTTATTTTCAACAAATATGAAAGATAATTATATATTTTTTATAAGGATAATAATATACTTTTTTTATTCTCTTTTCTTCTCTCTCTCTCTCTCTTTTTTTTTTTTTTCATTTTTTTCTTTAACCAATTTCATTATCACTAAATTTTTTAAATAACAATAATTAATTAAATAAATTTTAATACATTCATTTTAAAGTTAATATATAATTGAATTAAAAATAAGTTAAAAATATTTAACATGCACTTGAATTAGAATATAACTTAATTAGAATTTAATTTAATAATAATTAAAGATAATTTTAAGACTAAATAAATTTTTATTATTTTATAATTAAAAAAATTTTGAATAAAAAAGTAAAAAAAAGAATGATGAATATTAACAAAGGATATGTTTTTCATTTAAAATTAACTTAAAATAATATTTTAATTGAGTGAATGAATTTTTTATCAAATTTGAGAGAGTAAGTGAATTATTTCAAATTAAAATGGGATAAATGAATTTTTTATCAAATTTGAAGGATAAGTGTTTTTTACCCAAAGAAGAAAAGGGGGAAAAAATTGTGTAGGGGCTATCCTAGGCAGTATCATGTCCCATAACACTTTTGAGTTTTCAGTCTCCACCAGTCTGTGAGAGAGAGAGAGAGTGTGCAGGCTTCATTCACTCAACACTGCCCATTTCTCGTGAAAAAGGCTTACGTGAGAAACAAAATATTCTTTTGTTATTCAGACCCGCAAATCTCTCTCCAAAAACACCTGTGCTGTTCCCAAACATAGTACATTGTCTCTCCTGTTTCTATCTCTCTCTCCTCTTCCCTTACTTGACCCTCTTTTGCTTTGTTTTGTTTCTGCAAAAACAAAAAAAAAAAACTGATCTTCTTTGATCTAATAAGCATCATGCCCAACAACAACAACCGTTCATTTCCTCTTTCACCCCATGTTTTATGATACTATCTCTTAACTCTTTTGTTTCTTTCTTCTTGTTTTCGATCGTTTTCTCTCTCTCACTGTAACCATTCCTGGGAATCCTTTCTTTTCCTAAAACTATATATGCGGTTGCTTGCTTCTCCTTCACTGCTAGTATTCTGACAATATCTCTAATGGGATTTCTTGGAAATTTTTATCCTTATTTGGGTTTTCAATCTCTGGGTAATCTCCATTTTTGTACACTGTGATGCTTTGATCCATAAGAAAGTTGCTGTCTTTAGCTCCAAGCTCACTGCTTTTTCCTCCAATACTTGATATTTGGAGACAACAACAAAGAAAAAGGAAGGAATCATTGAAAAGTAAAGTGGGTTTAATCAGGAAGTGATGTTATTGAGTTTTCGTATTGAAGAAGAGTTAGCTGTGTAATAAAAGATAAGCTCAAATAATGGCATTTTTGTACTTGTTGTTTTTGCTAGTTGGGTTTCTATCAAAATCATTTCTTGTGGATGCTCAGCTCAATGACCAAGCTACATTGTTAGCCATTAAAAAAGCGCTGGGTGGTTTATCAGGTTGGGGTGACAACAACACAGATTACTGCAGCTGGGAAGGCATTCGTTGTGGCTTGAACCATTCCTTTGTTGAAAGACTTGATCTTTCTAGGCGTATGCTTAGAGGTAATGTTACTCTAATCTCTAATCTTAAAGCATTAAAGCAGCTTGACCTTTCCTATAATAACTTCAATGGACCAATTCCTTCAGCTTTTGGGAATTTATCTGAACTTGAATATCTGGATTTTTCATTGAATAAGTTTGAAGGTTCTATTCCAGTGGAGTTGGGTGGTCTTAGAAACCTTAGATCATTGAACTTGTCAAACAACTTACTTGTAGGAGAGATACCTCAGGAATTTGAGGTGCTAGAAAAGTTGCAGGATTTTCAGATTTCTAGCAATAGATTGAGTGGTTCTATTCCACATTGGCTGGGCCATTTGACCAATTTGAGAGTTTTTACAGCCTATGAGAACCGATTAGGTGGTAAGATTCCTGATAATCTAGGCTTGGTTTCTGAACTCAAATTGCTGAACCTTCATTCAAATCAGCTTGATGGGCCAATACCAAAGAGCATTTTTGCCGTGGGGAAGCTGGAAGTTTTGGTTCTCACCCAGAATGGACTCAGTGGTGATCTTCCTGAAGCAATTGGTAACTGCAGAGGCCTTTCTAGCATTCGAATTGGGAATAACAAACTTGTTGGTGTCATTCCCAGGACAATTGGAAATGTTAGTAGCCTCACATACTTTGAAGCAGATAATAACAATCTCTCTGGTGAAATTGTCTCAGAGTTTGCTCAGTGTACTAATCTTACACTCCTAAATTTGGAGTATAATGGGTTTACTGGAATAATTCCTCCGGAGATCAGACAACTTATAAATCTTCAAGAGTTGATTCTTTCTGGAAACAGTCTGTTTGGAGATATTCCAAGATCAATTCTTGGGTGCAAGAATCTTAACAAGCTTGATTTAAGCAACAACAGATTTAATGGTACTATACCAAATGAAATTTGCAATATGACAAGATTGCAGTACTTGCTCTTGGGTCAGAATTCAATCAAAGGGGAAATACCTCGTGAGATTGGAAATTGTGTGAAACTGCTTGAATTGCAACTTGGCAGCAACTATTTAACTGGAAGCATCCCTCCTGAGATTGGTCTTATTCGCAACTTGCAGATAGCTCTAAATTTGAGCTTCAATCATCTTCATGGTCAACTGCCCTCAGAATTAGGGAAACTAGACAAGTTGGTTTCTGTGGATGTCTCCAGTAACCAGCTTACTGGTAATATTCCACCAGCATTTAAGGGCATGTTGAGCTTGATAGAGGTCAATTTCTCAAATAATCTGCTTGCTGGCCCAATACCAACATTTGTACCATTCCAGAAGAGTCCAAATTCAAGCTTTCAAAGAAACAAAGGGCTCTGTGGGGAGCCATTGAGTTTCTCATGTGCAAACTCTATTGGTTCTGACCGGGCAAACTACAACCATAGGGTTTCTTACAGGATTATACTAGCTGTTATTGGTTCAGGTCTTGCGGTGTTTGTATCAGTCACTGTAGTGGTTCTGCTCTTTATGATGAGGGAGAGACAAGAAAAGGCAGCAAAAAGTGTAGGCATCGTAGATGAAGCAACCAGTAGCCGACCAACAATAATAGCAGGGAATGTGTTTGTCGAGAATCTCAGGCAGGCTGTAGATTTTGATGCTGTAATCAAAGCCACTTTAAAGGATTCAAATAAAATCAACAGTGGGACTTTCAGCAACATTTACAAGGCAGTTATGCCTTCTGGATTGGTTTTGTCAGTGAAGAGACTGAAATCAATGGACAGAACCATAATACATCATCAAAACAAGATGATTAGGGAGCTTGAAAGACTAAGCAAGCTCTATCATGATAATCTTGTACGACCTATTGGTTTCGTCATCTATGAAGATGTTGCTCTTCTGTTGCATCAATATTTACCCAATGGCACACTAGCTCAACTTCTTCATGAGTCCTCAAAGCAGTCAGAATATCAGCCTGACTGGCCCAGAAGACTATCAATTGCTATTGGAGTAGCAGAAGGATTGGCTTTCCTTCATCATGTGGCAGTTATCCACCTTGATATCTCTTCGGGTAATGTACTTTTAGATGCAGACTTTAAGCCATTGGTTGGGGAGATAGAAATATCAAAGCTCTTAGATCCATCCAAAGGTACTGCTAGTATTAGTGCTGTTGCTGGCTCCTTTGGCTATATCCCCCCAGGTAATTATCATTACAACTGTAGTATATGGTTTAAAACTTAATCTGTTTCTGTTCTTTCTTGTCGCCATTTTGCTTAATCTTTTTACATTTATTTTTCTATGTTTTTTCATCCAGAATATGCATATACAATGCAAGTCACTGCACCAGGAAATGTCTATAGCTATGGGGTTGTGTTGCTTGAGATCCTCACCACCCGATTGCCAGTCGATGAGGATTTTGGTGAAGGAGTAGACTTGGTGAAATGGGTTCAGGGTGCTTCGGCGAGAGGGGAAACCCCCGAGCAGATACTTGATGCAAGGCTCAGCACTGTTTCCTTTGGTTGGAGGAGAGAAATGCTTGCAGCTTTGAAGGTGGCTTTACTCTGCACTGACACCACACCTGCCAAACGACCAAAGATGAAGAAGGTAGTGGAAATGCTCCAAGAAATAAGGCAAAGCTGATCAACAATTATTATCTTAGATCTCTGCTTTCTGAAGCATTTAGGAAGGTTCTTTGGATGGGAAATCCATATGGAGGCTTGGATTTTTATGTTCAACTCCAGTTTGAGAAATTGCCTTAAAACTGGAGAAAGTGGGAGTCAGTGAGTTAAGTGTTCTTGGTCAAAGGTCTGCTTGGTTTGGATTAGAATCTTTATGAGTAAAAACACTTTGTAATCTAAGTCAGAATCGACTGGATCTTTGGTTATTGCGAGGAGGGGCTGAATCAAAAAGAATACTGTGTTATATTTTTGCATAAGATACCTACAATTGTAATATCAATGTTTTTGATTTCCGAATTTCTGTTAGATACGATTTTCTTCTTTAATGAAGTTTCACTCTTATACTAAAAAGCTGAAATCCAGTCCCCCATTTAGATCTATCACATCTATTACAGTATTCTCCCAACTCTAGTATGCCTGCCAAACTGTACTTTTCTGCATGTGGAATGTTGCATTGCACAACGTTTTGATTGCCTTTCTCTGCCTAATAGCAAATTGCTCACTACTGATCATATGAGAGATAGAAAATGGTGGAATGCATTAAGGTCGGATTATGGTTGGCCCGGGATAGAGAAAGGGTTGCATCTGCATCTATAATTTTTTTTTTTGGGTATAAAACAGGCCACAGCTTAGGATAGAGAAAGGGTTGCATATCTGAGATTCGAATTCTGCCTTACTAAACGCCACATCTTAAGAATAACTGTATGAACTAACTGAACTAAGTTTCGGGTTCTGTAATTTGCAAATGTTGTAATATGAAATGATAAGTAGCAATATAATCAGTTTATACCGATGAAAGTCAATGAGAAGTTCAAAAACCATTTCATAAATGTCATAGAAATTATAGTTCATGACAATAAACAACCCAGCAGTCTGGTTATTCAGGTTACTGAAGCAAAGATAGAAGTATTTGTACTCCAATACTTAAGTCAGCATGGTGGAAGAGAGAGGAGTATATGATTATCTCTGTTTATAGAAGGGAGAGAACCTGAGGTGGAAAGCATGTCCCTTGATCATTACCCCATTCTGGGCCTTTCTGCTGATCCTCAACAATAACCTTAAAACAAGTCCGATCTATGGTCAAGCCTAAGCTTACGAGTCCAAGATTACTAACATTGGCATTGCGTGGTTTGTCCTGTTTGTCAAGCATTTCGCTTGCACAACTGTCTTTATTGAAAGTAGAGGGCTTTGCCTTTTACCTGAAACTTGTTTGGAACCCATTGAGGCATTTATACTTGATTTAACTAATGACATTTATAACATTACTTCCCACCCAAATTTTAAGATTTAGAATAAAAATCCTTTATTCTCTGCATTTTGGAAACTATTTTGATTCAGGATTTTGGTTTTGAAGGCAGAAACAGTTCTAGCATCTAATTTTCAAGGCCTGCTGTACCTCTATGTAAATCTTTTGAAACAAAATCATTGTATTTATTCATGAGTACCGCATCTGTTTATGATTTTTTGTTCAGGCCTGTGAAGTCAATGCTCATGTGCCACTTGCAGTTAACTTTTTTGATCATAAAGATATTAACGAGCCATTCAGGGTATTCACTTTCTTTATAGATCCTGCTGCCAGCAACTTGTCTACCTCGTCTCTGATAGTCAAAACACGTTTTGGAGCAAACATTAGCTTCTTTCGCTTAATTGGTTTAGCTGTTAGGTCTACATTTAGTGAAATGCATTATCACTCGAGTATCAATGCTCGACATATTAGCTGTTGACCAGGCAAACACGTCGGTGTTCTTTTGTAAGAAACGTGTCAAGTAATTTTTGGCTCGCGGATCCAAGAGTGAACAAGTCTATGTTGTTAAGTCCGGATCATCTTTATAGAGGTGAACAGAGACTGGCTGCTCGATTAATTGAGCTTCCTACTGGTTGGATTTTATTTTGTTATCCAAGCTTCCCAGTGTTGGAGTTTGCGATCTGAACGGATCAATCATGTTGACCTCTTGGACTGATTGGTTTTGCCCCCAGTTTCATCATTTTCCTGTTCGAAATCACTTGCTTGCTCTAAGTGAGCCTTTTTGGTGAGCTTAATAGAGAGCAAGTGGCATTGGCGAGCAATTGTTGGATATCGATGGTTAATTTGTATGTATAAATACAAAATACGTGTATCAATACGTAAGTTATCGTAAGTAGATATACAGTGTTGCAACTTAAAAAATAACAAGTCCCATCGCGAGACATTACTCGTTAAGTGTGACATTGGGGAAATAGAGGAAAAGACGACTTAATTCTTCTTGAAATAAAATGAGGGTTTGAAAACAACCTCGAAAAAGAAACGGAGTAGCCACCAATCTTTTTTGGCTAGGTGTGATGGGCCACATATTAAAATCGATTTTGTAAAACATTTTAAAATTAATTAAAATATTTTTAAAACCAATTTAGAAGTCTGCGCTTTTAAACCAGAGAAATCAAAGAAGCGGGCTCGGGAATCGGTTACGTGTGGGGAATGATTAACACCCCCACAACGCCCGTATAAAACGGTACCTTATTAATCATGTGTTGTCTCTAATCTCGGTGAAAATCGGTTTTGAAATTGGTATTTTAAAATAATTTTCATTTTAAAGAAAAATAATCCAATTTCTAGTTGAAAATGATATGGAATTTATTAACTCAAAATTTTTTTATATTCCCCAGCAGACCCGGTGAAACATAGAAATTTTTATTTACTTAGAAAATCTCCGAATCAGTCTTGTTTTTGAAAGAAAGATATTCCGTTGTAAATGATAAGATGATATCCTCCCCGGCAACCCAGCAGAGAACCTATGAATTATTTTAACTCGAGAATAGTCTTGATTTTAAAAAAATGTTTTTTTTCCATGTATTTCGAAAATCATAGAAAATGATCATGAGTATGCAAAATGGTACTAAGATAAAGATTAAATGAACATGCATATTTACCATGGTATGACAAACATTTTATTATAACATGTTAAAAGAAATTATGACATAGCATAAAGAAATGAATGTTATGTGAACGAAATCGACATGACAAACCTAAACTTGGCGGACTAAATGACATGACAAATGAAATAACATGGCATAAGAATGAATGTCATGTGAGTGAAATCGACATGCCAAACAAAGTAGCATGGCATATGAATAGCATGGCATGAGAATGAATGTCATGTGAATGAAATTGACATGGCAAACAAAATAACATGGCATGAGAATGAATGTCGTGTGAATGAAATCGACATGGCATATGAATGACATGGCATGAGAATGAATGTCATGTGAACGAAATCCTCATGGCAAACAAAATGACATGGCATATGAACGACATGGCACAAGAATGACATATAATGAGCATGAATGACACAGCATAATCTAGATGACATGGCATATGGATGACATGGCATGTGAATGAATGACATGGCATATGAATGACATGGCATGTGATTGGATGACATGGCATATGAATGACATGGCATGTGAATGAATGACATGGCATAATCTAAATGACATGACATGTGAATGGATAAAATGGCATATGAATGACATGGCAAGTGAATGAATGACATGGCATAATCTAGATGACATGGCATGTGAATGAATGACATGGCATAATCTAAATGACATGCCATGTGAATGGATGACATGGCATGTGAATGAAAGACATGGCATAATCTAGATGACATGGCATGTGAATGAATGACATGGCATAATCTAAATGAGATGACATGTGAATGAATGACATGACATAATCTAAATGACATGACATGTGAATAGATGACATGGCATATGAATGACGTGGCATGTGAATGGATGACATGACATGACATAATCTAAATGACATGGCATATGAATGACATGGCGTGTGAATGAATGACATGGCATAATCTAAACGACATGGCATGTGAATGGATGACATGGCATGTGAATGAAAGACATGGCAATATGGATGACATGGCATACGAATGACATGGCAATATGAATGACATGGCAAAATCAACAAAATGGCACCATCATAAAATATTCATAATCACATCATGATCACATGCACACATCATTATTTGAAATAAATTATTCATGTGAGGAATCACATAAATAGCATATGTCGAAAAATATTATCGTGCTTCCCGGCAAACCCAGCAAAGCTTGGAAAATAATTATTTCATATGATATTTACATGATTCCGAGTAAAATGAAAACCATATGTTTCGATTCTATAAACACGTGCGTTGAACAATTCCATAACCTCTTCGGCAAACCCGGCAAAGATCAGAAACTAATTCTCGCAAAATGTCTAATAAATCGAAAAATATGTTTTTATGACAAGTTAAGTAAAAACATTTTTAAAATGCAATACATGAAAATATATTTCTTCCTTAGAGTAAGGACATCTGTATACCTAAAACGGTATCCAACTACCTTAGGAAGAGACCTAAATCGGATTTTCAAAATCAAAAGACTTTGGGCTCGGTTTTAAAAAAATAGAGTTTTTGGATGAAAATGGCCTCTTGACCGAACCCCTCATTTAAAAAGGCCTTATTTTCCTAGTTTTGAAATCTGGGTTGACCGCTCTTGACCCGACTTTTATAAAATCAAATTTTGTGATTGGAATGACTTGGTAATTAACCTAAGACAGTAGCTAATGCCCCAAATCAGCCCCCTTCTTAATATCTTAACCAAAACAGAAAATTAGTATTTCTTAAAAACAAAACTGACTCACAGTGGCAGTTTTGGAAACCAATTTTTTTGCCCTTCCAAAAAATTTCAAAAAATTATGAAAAACTTATGGGAGACTTATAACATGTCTCCCTCTATGGAAAAAAATCAGCTTAATTTTTGGAGCATGGATACTATGACCAATTTTTACCAAAAATCAAGACAGTGAGTTAAAAACTATTTTGTCAAAATCTATTTTTAAACCATTGATAGAAAAATCCAAAAAAAAAAAAATAATAATAGTAGAGGGTCCTTAAAGGGTCTAACACTTGTGGTTAAAAAATCTTTAAATTTGGACAAGGAATGCATGGTGAGAAAAATCAGAAAATTCAACTTGCACAACTTTTCATTTTTCCACAAGCATGCCCATGAGAGCTTGGCTTTGAGCCATTAGTTGGCTTTAAGTCAAAAATCAAGTGGGGATGGGATGAATGCATGAACATGAAGCAACAAATAGGGGGATCTATCCTACCACAAATCAATCAAGAGTTAAGAACATGAACACAACCAACCAAGCAAGAAGTATCAAGCAAGAACAAGCACAAAATCACCATACACCATTCTGCCAAGCATGGAACATGTAAGAAAAAAATTTGACAAACTTGGTTATTTGATAAAACATGAAGAAATCTTTTGGAACTTATTTTGAAAAACAATTTTATTTCATGAAATAAAATGAAATAAAAAAGAAAATCATAAAGGAATAACAAAATCATATGAACAAAGCATGGATGAGAGCATGAAAGAAAATAGCTACCTTGCTTTAGCTTTCCAGATCAAAGAGTAGTAAGAAAATCCCTTATTTTTCCTTTTCCTCCCCTTTTCTCTCCTTTTAGCTATTGCCTTTTTGCAAAAAAGTCTGACCTCTCCCCTTATTCTCCACATGGCCGGCTGCCTTGTATTAGTGGAGGGTGTGTATGCTTTTATTTTTTTCACCCTTCATGCCTCTCCAACATCCTTTGCCCTTGGATGATATGTGCTCATCTTTTCTCCAACAATCTAGGCCATTGGACGAAGATATTTTCATGACAATAAAAATGCTATCTTGCAATTTGATTTTGGCCATTGAGGGATGTACTCATCTTTTTACAAAACACCTAGGCTATTGGATGAACAAGGACATTTAAAAATGACATCTTGCTATCCATCCTTAACCATTTGATCCATGATGACCACACTCCCCCTTGATCAGCTGCTGGCTGAAAATGGCCTGGAGATTTCCAAGCCATTCGTCTTTTTTTTTTTATTCGCAAAAATAGGCTTTTTTGGTTTATTCGATAAAATTGTCCTTTTGGCCCTCAAACTTAATTTTATTGCAAACGGATCCCAAATTAGGTTTTTCTTTCTCCAATCCATCCAAATAAATATAATATTGAGATCTGGAGATTTTCAGAATTTTCCGAGCTTGTTTCCTATTTTTCCTAGAATTATCTTTTAGATTTTCCGGTTAGTGCACCCAAAATTCACCTTTTTCATTTGACCTCAATTCTGAATTTTTCTTCACCCGATCTCTTCCAAAAATTATAAAACTCAGATATGAAAGTTTGCATAATTTTTGGAGCTCGTTTGCTATTTTTCCTGGAATTATCTTTGGGACTTTCGGGTTAGTGCATCCGAACTTTGCCATTTTTCAAATGAGCTTCGATTCCAGATTTTTCATCACCAATATCTTTCAATAATTATGAAACTCAGATCTGAAAGTTTTCATAATTTTTCGAGCTCGTTTTCTATTTTTCCTGGAATTATCTTTGGGAATTTCGACTTAGTGCACCCGAACTTTGCCGTTTTTCAAATGAGCTCCGATTCCAGATTTTTCTTCAATGATCTCTTCCAAAAATTATAAAATTAGATCTGGAAGTTTTCATAATTTTTCGAGCCCGTTTGCTATTTTCCCGAAATTATCTTTGGAAATTTCGGCTTAGTGCACTCGAATTTTGCCATTTTTAAAATGAGCTCCGATTTTGGATTTTTCTTCACCGATCTCTTCCAAAAATGAAAAAATTCAGATCTGGAAGTTTTCATAGTTTTCCGAGCTCGTTTGCTATTTTTCCTGGAATTATCTTCTGGAATTTCGGCTTAGTGCACCCGAACTTTGCCAATTTTCAAATGAGCTCCGATTCTGGATTTTTCTTCACCAATCTCTTCCAAAAATTATGAAACTCAGATCTGGAAGTTTTCATAATTTTTCGAGCTAATTTGCTATTTTTTCTAGAATTTTCTTTTGGATTTTTCGAGAATGCCCTTCAACCTTCGAAACCTCAGTTTTACTCAAAACCGATCCGATTTTCGGATTTTCTTTTTCCACTTCCTTTGTCCTTACTGAATTTGAGTTGGTCCAAAAATGCCCAATTTTTACGATCAAATTCCTCTCCGATTTAGTTTCCCCCTTTCAAACTCGAGAATTTTCTTGCTTTTCCATTTTTGCCCTAAACAGCTCTTCCTTGGGAACCACTTCAAACTGGGCCTTGGGCTATTTTTTTTATCCATCATTTATCAATTGGGGCTTCAATTTCACCGAATTAGGCCATCTTTGTAGTTTTCCTCAAATTTGCAAAATTCACCCTTTTTAACCAAAACCCTAATTTTCGATTTTTCTTCCAAATTGACTCTTCCTTTGGTTCTGCTTCCAATTGGCCATTCCAATTCCCGTAGTCATTAATTATATTCCATTTGGAACCTCCAATTTTGACCAATTTGATCGTTTAAACACTTTTCTCCAATTTTGCCGAATTAGGGCTTCCCTTACACTAAAATTTTCGTAATCCCTCTTCCGAACTCCATATCTTTCCTTGTAGACGGATTATCAAAATTCTTTCACCATAGTTCAATTCAACTTCAAATCTTGATTTTGACTAAGAGTTGACTTTTTTAGTGGTTGACTTTTTGAGTTTGAGTTTTCGAAGTTGACTTTTTCGGGGTGGACTTTTTCGGATTGACTTTTCATGTTGAACTCCGAATTACAAGTCTTGGAGGACCATCTACAAGATGAGAAGAGATTTTTTGTATTCTAAAAATGTACAAGGAAGAATTTACCTGGTTTAGAGGGCTCGGACAAAATTAAGTGTCTACAGCTGTCCCTTTTTGGCTATTGCTGAGAATCAGGAATCAGGCAAAGATAAATAGACAATAATTTTGTTCGGTTAGTGGAATCACATGTAAAGAAAAGGAAAGAGAGTTTGCTTTATTCCTCATTTCCATTTATTTCATCATTTTTTTTGTCCTTAAATTGAGTTCTCTGACTAATCAAGGCTCGACCCGTCTTAAGGGAACGAGTTCGATTTGCAAGAGAAGAAAATACCTAGACGGTGGTCTCGGGGCTTTATCTTGTCTTGGTGTCAGCTGTGTTGGGTTTAAACAGAAAATACCTCGACGGTGGTCTCGGGGCTCGACTCATTTGAGAAACAGAATGGGTTCGACTTAAAAACAAAATGAATGCCTTAACGTCAATCCTGGCTTCGACTCATTTAGAAAACAAGTTCGATTTGAAAAGAAAAATACCTCGACGGTGGTCTCGGGGCTTGACTTATTTTTTTAAAAACAAGTTCAATTTAAACAAAAGAAAATATCTCGACAGTGGTCTCGGGGCTCGTCTCATTTGAGAAGAAAAATGAGTTTGATTTAAAAACAAAATACCTCGACGGTGGTCTCGGGGTTCGACTCATTTGAGAAGTAGAACGAGTTCAATTTTAAAACAAAATATCTCGACGGTGGTTGTAAACACCTAATTTTGTCCAGACCACTAAAACATGTATGTTTTCTTCCTAAATTGATATTTAAGAATGCAAAAATACTTTTCTTATCCTACAGATGGTACTCCGGGACTTAGTCTAAGAAGTCGAGCATAAAAAGTCAAACTTGAAAAAGTCAACCTCGAAAAAATCAACCCCGAAAAGTCAACTATTGAAAAAGTCAACCCACTTTCAAAATCAAGATTTTAAGTTCAATTCAAAATGGTGAAAGAATTTTGATAATCCGAGGTCTACATTGAAAGATATGAAGTTCGGAAGTTGGGTTACGTAGATTCAGTAAAAAAGAAATCCTAGTTCAAAAATTTTGGAGAAAAGTGCTTAAACTATCAAATTGGTCGAAATTGAAGGTTCCAAATGAAAGATAAGCATTGATTACGGGTAATGGAGAAGCTACTTGGAAGAAAAACTGAAGGAAAAGTCAATTTGGAAGAAAATCGAGAATTAGGATTTTTTGTGGATTTCGGTGAAATTGAGGAAAATTACAGAAATGGCCCGATTTCGTAAGACTAAAGCCCCTAATTGATGAAGAGTGAGTAAAAAAGGATAGACCAAGGCTCAGTTTGAAGAAAATCCAAGAAAAGAGCCGATTGGAGAAAAAACGAAAAAACGAGGAAATTTCCGATAGTGAAAAAAGGAAAAATCAAATCGGAAGGGAATGTGATCGAAAAAATTAGGCGTTTTCAGACCAACTCTAAATCAATATATGGAAAAGGCCTAGAAAGAGAAAATCTAAAAATCGGACTTGTTTTGAGCAGAACCGGGATTCGGAGGCAAAAGGGAAAAATTGGAAAATTGGGAAAAAATAGCAAATGAAATCCAAAAATTCTAAAAATTTACAGATCTCATTCTTAAATCATTTCGAAGAGATTGGAAAAAGAAAATCTAGATTCGGAGTTTGTTTGCAAAATGGCCAAATCCCGGGTCCACTATGCAGAAATTCAAAAGGATAAATCTCGGAAAAATAGCAAATGAGCTCCAAAATTTTTGAAAATTTGCAGATTTCATTATTAAATTATTTGGAAGAGATAGGAGAAAGAAAATCCGAGTTTGGAGTTCGTTTGCAAAATGGCCAAATCTCGGGCCCACTATGTAGTAATTCAAGCAAATAAATCCCAAAAAAATAGAAAATGAGCTCCAAAAATTATGAAACCTTCCAGATCACACTTTTAAATTATTTGGAAGAGATTGGTGAATGAAAATCTGGATTCGGAGCTCGTTTAAAAAATGGTAAAGTTTGGGAGCACAAAAGGGCAATTTTGGAAGAAAAAATCCAAAAAAATAGCAAATGGGCTCGAAAAATTTTGAAAACTTTCAGAATTCAATTTTTTATTATTTCAGAAGTATTAAAAAAAGAAAAATTGAATTTGGATTCCTTTTTCTTTTTATTTAGGTTTGGGGGTCAAAAGGGCCATTTTATTGAAGAAACCGAAGAGGGCCTTTCTTGCAATGGAATTGGGCTGGATTTTAAGAGGGCAATCAGCCAAGCCCATGATGGAGATTGATTTTGCTGAGCCATTTCATTTAAAGGCCAAGAGTGAATAAGAAGGCATCTTGAATGATAGCCATTGGATGGAGAAAAAATAACCAACTTCCTTCTAGAAGGTGTTGGATTCGGCCAAGGCTATCTGGGGGGGCTGAGAACAGATTTTTTCATAAGCTTGGAGGCTGGAAAGAGGCAGTAGCTAAGGAGAAAAAGAGAGAAAAAAGAAAAGAAAAAGAGAGGAGAAAAAAAAAGAGAAAGAAAGGAAAGGTTTTCGCTTGCTTCTTTTTGATTTGGAAAGATAGAGCAAGGTAGCTATGTTCTTTCATGTTTTTTCCATACTTTGTTGATACGATTTTGCTATTTTGATTGTTATTTTATTCTCTTTTATGAAATAAATTTGTTTTTAAATTAAGTTCTAAGGAGCTTCTACTTTGTTTTTTAAAGAAATCAAGAAAGCAAGTTTTTCTCTATTTCTTTTCATGTTGGCCGAATGGTTGGGTTTTGTTAAATAATTTTGCGTTTGATTTTACTCATTTGATTTGTTGTGGTAGGTTAGCTTTCTTGTGTTAGATTAGCTTACTTGTGTTAGATTAGCTTGATTGTGGTAGGTTAGCTTGATTGTGGTAGCTTAGTTCTAAACCATGCCACGTGTTTGTGAAAATGCCATGTTAGAATACCATATGACCATTCGGCCTCCTCCATTTCCTATGATTTGCATGTGCATTTTCATCTTATTTAGGTGATAGGTTTGCATTTCATGCCATAATATTGTGCGTTTTAATTTAGTTTGCCATGTGTTTGTGTTAATGCCTTGCTACATTTCACCATATAGGTTGTTTAGTGGCCATTCAGCCTCTTCATGTACTCCTTGCCTTGTGTGTGCATTTGCATTTTGTTTAGGTACCATACTTTGCATTATTATACCATGAGATTGTGTATTAGTTGCTGTTTGTTTCATGCATTAGTTTTAAGTTTATTAGTTACTATATGTTTATGTCATTTTCATGCATTCTCATGACATTTAAGGTCTAGAATCATATTGGTATTGCCATGCATATTCTCATGACATTTAAGGTCTAGAATCATATTAGTATTTCCATGCATATTCCCATGCATATAAGGTCTAGAATCATATTGGTATTGACATGCATATTCCCATGCATATAAGGTCTAGAATCATATTGGTATTGTCATGCATTTGCTATGTTATTTAGGTCTTAGGTCACTTTGTATTGCCATGCATCTCATGTCATTTTAGGTCTAAGTTTCATTTGCATTATCATGCATCTTATGCATTCTTAGGTTAGGAGTACATTTATTGCCATGCAAACTCATGCTAAGCATTAGGTTATTTTGTATTGCCATGCATTTCTCACATCATTTAGGATTTAAATCATGCATTTCATACATCATATTTGCTGTTTGCTCATGCATCTCATGTTATACCACATGATTTGTGACTTAGGCCAATCAATGGCTCAAAGTCATGCTCACTTGAGCACACTTGTAGAAAATTAAAGAGTTGTCAAATTGATTATTCTACCTTTGTGATTTTTTTTACTTAGCCAATTTTTGTCTAAATTTTTAAAAGTATTAGCTACTGTTTGTGGGTCTTTAGGAGAGTCTCCAATATTTTTACTTTGATTTTTAAATGATTTTATCAAAGGCAAAAAATGTGTTTTAGTAAAACAGTTTTTCACCCAGTACTTGAACTTTTATGATTTTTCTGGGAAGTTATCTTTAATCAGAAAATTAATCCAATTTTTTTCCATGTAGTTTTACATGTTCTAAGTCTCCAGTATTTTTTTAGATATTTTTAAAATTTTAAAAATAGGTTAAAAAATAGTGCTTTAAAACTGGACAGTAGAGGTAGATTCGAATTTGAAGGAAAATCATTTTTCTGTTCTGGCTAAGTTATTTAGAGGGGATTGGTTAGAAACTTTGGCTACTATCTTAGGGTAGTTTCTAAGCCTTTTTAAACTCTAAAAATAATTTTATAAACCTCGGGTTAAGGGTGGTTAAGTCCAAGATTTTAAACTTAGGAAATTAGAGCCATTTTTAAAGGGTTTGGCTGGGGTTTCAATTTTCATTCAAGCTTCTTTCAAAATTGTTTTCAAACAATCACAAAGTATTTTGATTTTAGAAAATTTAATTTGATATATTTTCCTAAGGTATCCGGATATCTTTTTAGATATACGGATTTCCTTAATTAAAGGAAAAAATACACTTTCATGCATTGCATTTTTCATATTCATGCATTGCATTTTTCATATTCATGCATATTGTATAATATATGATTTTTTTTTCTATGATAAATTCTATGGTATTGTTATTATTTTGATTTATATTTTTGGTGTTATGTTGTTTGTTATATGGTTTTGAGTATTCCGTGCTATCCTATGCTTTTTATTTAGTCATTTATTTTTGTCACTATTATTTTTTTATTTTTTTTATTTTCATGCATATTTCATGATAACATTATTTTATGTTCATATCATTTCATGTTACTTAGATTATATTCCATATCATTTAGATTATATTATTTAGAATAGGCCATGTCATTTTTGAAATATGCCATATCATTTAAATTTGTCATGTCATTTAAATCACTTCATTTCATTTAGAATATGCTATGCCATTTAAATAATATCATATCATTTAGGTTGCATTATATTATCTAGACTTTATTATATCATTTTTATTAT
The DNA here is from genome assembly GCA_030761205.1 of Fremontodendron californicum. NCBI lineage: Eukaryota > Viridiplantae > Streptophyta > Magnoliopsida > Malvales > Malvaceae > Fremontodendron > Fremontodendron californicum. The sequence continues at coordinate 31,579,696 of JAULJL010000005.1, forward strand.
GTCACACATGTTCATATTCATTTTTTAAATGTTTTATTAAAAAAAAGGATAATGATTTTAAATAAAAATAAAGATATCCTGAGTTAAAATAATTCATGAGTTCTCTACCGGGTTTGCTGGAGGGAATATCATCAATTATCATTAATAAAGGAATATCTTTGTTTCAAAAAACGAGAATGATCCGGAAAGTTTTCCAAATAAATAAAAATTTCTATATTTTGCCGATTTTGTCGGGGAATATAGGAAAATTTTGAATTAATAAATTCCGGATCATTTTCAATTAAAAATGGAATTATTTTTCTTTAAATTGAGAATTAACTTGAAATACTAAATTTAAAATCGACTTTTTTATCGAGACTTGAGATAACACATGATTAAAAGGTATCGTTTTATACGGGCGTTGTGGGGGTGCTAATCCTTCCCCGCACGTAACCGAGTCCCGAACCCGATTCTTCGATGTTCTCTGGTTTATAACACAGACTTGAAATTGGTTTTAAAAATGTTTTAATTAATTTTAAATTTTTTTATAAAACCGGTTTTAATAGGTGGCCGATCACACTTAGCTAAAAAAGATTGGTGGCGACTCTATGTTTTTTTAAGGTCATTTTCAAAACCTTTATTTTTCAAGAGGAATTAAGTCGACTTTTCCTCGGTTTTATTTAATGTCGCGCTTAACGAGTAATAAAGTCTTGCGATGAGACCTTGTTATTTTTTTAGGTTGCGACAGTGGTCTCAGGGCTCAACTCATTTTTTAAAAACAAGTTCAATTTAAACAAAAGAAAATATCTCGACGGTGCTCTCGGGGCTCGACTCATTTGAGAAGCAGAACGAGTTCGATTTTAAAACAAAATACCTCGACGGTGGTCTCGGGGCTTTATCTTATCCTGGTGCAAAATTTGTTTAAAATTATGGGTATCTCCTCTAGAAGCTTCCGCTATCACTACCAAAGCTTGGTTTCTTTCTTTTAATAAAATTCTGGGTATCTCCTCTAGAAGTTTCGGTTATCACCACCAAAGACTTGTTCATTTTTAAAACTGTAAAACTTTGGATATCTCCACCAGAGACTTTGGCTATCACCACCAAAGATTTGTTCATTCTTAAATCTGTAAAACTCTAGATATCTCCACCAGAGGCTTCGACTATCACTACCAAACACTTGTTCATTTTAAAACTGTAAAACCCTGGATATCTCCACCAGAGGCTTCGACTATCACCACCAAAGACTTGTTCATTTTTAAAAATGTAAAACACTAGATATCTCCACCAGAGGCTTTGGCTATCATCACCAAAGACTTGTTCATTTTTAAAATTGTAAAACTCTGGATATCTCCACCAGAGGCTTCGGCTATCACCACCAAAGACTTGTTCATTTTTATAAATGTAAAACTCTGGATATCTCCACCAGAGGCTTCGGCTATCATCACCAAAGACTTGTTCATTTTTAAAACTGTAAAACCCTATCCACCAGAGGCTTCGACTATCACCACCAAAGACTTGTTCATTTTTAAAAATGTAAAACTCTGGATATCTCCACCAGAGGCTTCGGCTATCATCACCAAAGACTTGTTCATTTTTAAAATTATAAAACTCTGGATATCTCCACCAGAGGCTTCAGTTATCACCACCAAAGACTTGTTCATTTTAAAAAATGTAAATTGGTTCTTGAAAACGTGTTGAAAATTATACCCGAAATCTTTGAAAGAGGATGCAAATGCTTCATGATGCAGATGAAAATGTCTTTACAAGATGCACATGCTTCTTGATGCAAATGCAAATGGCTTGGATTGATGCAAATGCTTTTGGGTGCAGATGCATATATTGAATAAGATGCAAATGCCTCATGGTGCAAATGCAAATGTCTTGGATTGATGCAAATGCTTCTTGGTGCAGACATAGATATTGAATAAGATGCAAATGCTTCATGGTGCAAATGCAAATGTCTTAGATTGATGCAAATGCTTCTTGATGCAGATGCAGATATTGAATAAGATGCAAATACTTCATGGAGCAAATGCAATGTCTTGGACTAATGCAAATGCTTCCTGATGTAGATGCAAAGATCGACATTATGCAAATGCTTTTGAATGATGCAAATGCAAAGATCAATATTGACGCAACTACTTCATGGAATGATGCAGATGCAAAGATCGATATTGTGCAAATGCTTCTGAATGAGGCAGATGCAAAGATTAGCAGTGTGCAAAATGCTTCTAAATGATGCAAATGTAAAGATCAATAGTGATGCAAATGCTTCATGAAAAGATACAGATGCCTCTACGAATCGTGTTCATGTGATTGGTCCATGAATGGTGTAATTGTAGTTACCACACAATAAAGAAGATACACTGATCCTAGAAATGATGCAATTTTTTGAGATGACGCAAATACGAATATCCATGAAGGATGTAAATGTAAAGGTAAAATGCAGATGCTCATGGAATGGTGCAAATGCAAGTACCTATAAATGATGCAAATGCTTGCTAACACGATGCAGATGCAAAGCTCAATAAAGAGGTAAGTGCTTATGAATGATGCCAATGTCCCCGATTATTTTTCTAGACTTTGGCTTAATCTTTCCTTTCCAAATCAGAGTGTATCTTGAATACTCGTGCCCCATAAGAGATCATTTTCTTTCCAATCCTTGGCTATCTATTTGCCCTAACAATTTTCAAACCCTTATCAATAGAAGTCTGAACCGGATTCTATTTCTTCTTCTCATATCTGGAAGTCAAGATCTACCCTAGTAGCTCCATACCTTTGGGTTAGAAAAACCCTTATCTCATGTCAACATAAAAAATGGTTATTTCAAATATATTTTTATTTGTTTTCCCATTTTAGAAAGAATTTAATGAAAACTTATGAGTCAAAAATATTAACCCCAGAGTGTGTGATGTACAAATCTCTTGAAGACTGATAATCACTGTTAGGAATTTTCTGAATGTAAATTTGGGTTTTCCAACTTGAATTGAAAAGGTTTGGTACAACAGGATTTTGGTTGATCGAAAAAAACTTCACAACAAAAAAGTATGTCTCTTCTAGGCTCACAAATGGAACAGGTTTCATAAAACACGAATTCCTTGAGAATCAAACAAATTCAACATTCTTTTAGTTTCCAAATCATGGCGTTTTGACAAGTGTCAAGATTGGCCGGGATGTTTAAACTGAAAAATTAATTTTGGAGGGAAAAAAAGTTCTCAGTTTTTTTGAAGTCAATCCTCCAAATGAAAGCTAGCAGTTTAGGAGGTTCAAGAATTCCTAGATGTTCCTCGACTTCTTCAAGATGATCTTCTCTTTTGTGGCATCGGCAGTAACATAGATGGCATCGAAAAATCCCATTTTACTCTAGACCACCCATTTTTGGGTATTCGCCCTAGAGTCCCATTCTTTCAATTTTCTTCTTCTTCTTCTTCTTTTATTGTTCTACCATGCACTTGAGAATTCTAAATTCTTCCATATTGAAATGATAATTCCATGAGATGGGATAAAATCTGAGGAAAAACCCTTCAAGTTAAATATTCATGCTTGATCAAAATGGACTTTTAAAGTACGTAATGTAGGTCAATATTCGGGGGTTTAGAAAGAAAAGATAAATAGGCCCAAAATATGTGTTTGAGGGTAATCAGATCAATGATCATTTCTTGAGGAGGATTCCCTTTGAAGCATTTATCCCTTTTGGACTTTTCTTTCTTTCTTTTGACTTTTGCTCCTTTTTTTCTTTGTTCTTGGCTTTCATTTGCCATACTTTTTCACACTTTTTGTGTGTGTTTTTTTTCATTTTCTTCTGTTTTGTTCTTAGCTTTCATTTGTCCATTTTTTTCTCTTTTCCTTTTTCTTCACTTCGACGGAGTGAGCCCGTATTTATTTGGGAGCTCAATTTGTTTTGTATCTGTCTTCGAGTTAGAACTCATTTTTTCGTGATCTTTGAGAAGATCTTTCCTCGTATTTGCCCTCCAGTGTAGAGGGTGATCCTTGATCAGGGTTCAAAGAAGAAAGAATTCTTTCGGCTCAAAAGAGGTGACTATAAATAATTTCTTTTTGTGAAAGGGACATGAAAGATGGTCATTTCTCATATCAAGCACAAACATTTTCATTGAAAAGTAATCCTCAGGGTGAATAGATAATCAGAATTTCATTTTGCACTTTGGAATCATCCGAATTCTCATATGCATGATATCACAATTTTTCTTTCTTTCTTTTTTTGTCGCATGCCCCAATGATTTATGCGTTAATCCATCCTTATCCACCATGTATTCATCATTTCTACATGTGATGCCCCAATTTGATTAACCATGAGAATTTGTGTCATTACGAGGAACATCGCAAGTCTAGGTTTATATTGAAAATGCTGAGTTTCAATCTTGGGTTTGTTTGAAGTACCCAGGAAAATATTACCCAAAACAGGTTTTCTCTAGGAAATGGGATAATCTAGTTTGGTCATTATGCCCCAAGGTGTCAATCATGAAGTGATGTTTGGCAATTGGTGTTTTGTGGTTATTTAGAAAGGATGTGAATGGTTTTGGCACGACCTTGACACACATCAAATTACCACAATCTAGATCCTTGAAAGAATGTCTCATTTGTTCAAGTTTCCAAGGAGCTCGAAAAAATTTCAAAAATTTTGTTCCATTGTTCATAGTCTAGACTAGGATTTACATCTTTTCTTATTTTGTAGTGACAATGGTTTATGAAGTTCAATCATTCATATTCCTTGAAGCATTAGGTCTTTCAAGTGGTCTTAGTTCAAGGGATTTAGGCATAAGAAATCCCAAAAGAGAAGGGAGAAGGTATTGGGTCATTTCTAACAATGATCATTAATATTCTCGAGACTATCCATTATTAGAACTTCCTTAATGCTTGTTTTTGCCTGTTCAAATTATTGTTAAAACACAACAAACACAAAGCATTTAAAATTTAAAATCCATTTAATTCATATGAATGCCGACATGAGACAAGTGTTTTCATCATGAGGTATGAAACTACATGCATCAAAAACTCCCCCTTGACATGTTTTCCCTAATTCAAACTGGCTATTCCTCGGTACTCGTTTCGACCTTTTCATCTTCTTCCCCCATTATGACATCCGCAATGGTCTCATCATTCCATTCAGTGGATTCTCCATGTTGTCTGACCTTTGTTTCTTTCCCACATCTAATTGCCCTTTATTGATGAGTGCTTGAACCTTCTGTTTCAGACATAAGCAATTTTCTGTGGAATGTTCTCGAATCTCGAAATGATAATCACAATATGCATTATCGTCATAGCAGCTTGGGTATGGGGGTTGGATAGGCTCCACTGGAACTTTAATGAGGAGTTGCTCTTCGACCACCTAGGGGAATAGTTCAGAGTAAGACAAGGGGAGTGGCTCAAATCGATCCCTTTTTCGGATGTTTTTCAGCTTTCTCTGGCTGACAAGAGGTTGAAGATTTGCTGGATTTTGAGAGGCTATCGGTTATAAGTATGAACCCTGTAATATGTTGTTCATAGAAGGACAGGATAGTTGGTAGGAGGGGGCCTGAATATACGGGGCAAACCCTCCCATAGCTTGGACATTTCCTCTTTCTTTTTGGGTGTCTTATTTCTCTCTGCATTAGATGTTTTATATCCTTCGAGTTTCCCAGTCTTGATAGCTTTCTCAATCATTTCCCAGGAGATTACCATATCCGAAAAATTCTTCGTGGCATTGCCGACGAGTCTATCATAGTACGGGGCCCGTAGTGTATTCACAAAAAGGACGGTGATTTCCTTTTGTTTCAAAGGTGGTCGTACTTGGGCGGCCATGTCCATCTACCGCTGCGCATATTCTTTAAAGCTCTTAGTAGCTCTTTTCTTCATATTTTGCAAGGTGAGACGGTCAGGCGCCATATCAATCATATGCTTGTACTGGCTTAGAAAGGCCCTAGCCAGATCATTCCAAGAGCGAATATGATCCTTGCTCAACTGACTATACCACCTAATTACGGACCCGCTGAGGCTATCCTGAAAACAGTGGATCAAAAGCTTATCATTATCTATATGACCCGTCATCTTTCGGCAGGATATAGTGATGTGGGCTGACGGATCGGTTGTCCCATCATATTTCTCAAAGTCGGGGACCTTGAATTTAGGAGGAATGACTAAATCGGGGACCAAGCAACATTCTTTCACATCTACACTCCCAAATACATCTGTACTTTCTACTGGCCGGAGCCTTTCCTCTAACAGTTGATATTTCCATTGGGAATCTGCCAACTCAACCTCATTCACCTAACCATTTTCAACTTTGCCTGTTCAGCTAGATCATCTGAGTTCAGAATGTTGACAGTATTAACTGTGTTCCGAAAAGATTGGACATCTAACATTATGACCTTGTTTTGACCCTTTTGTGTCCCCGACCCTTCTTTGGCGGTCAAGTTTTTAGTGTATCCCTTTCCTTTGATCGAGGCGAACACCAGCTCTATCAGTTTACTCATCTAATATCTAGATTCTGCTTGAGACTTCGCCAGCTGCTCTCGCAATTCTTCCTGTGTCCTTTCCATTTTTTCCATTCGGGCAACTTGTTCACTCTCCATAGCTCTGGCCTATGTCATAAAGATGCTCAGTTCTGCTTATACCTCTGATTTGAAATGAAAATTTCTTCAAAAACTTTTACAACCAAGCCAACTTCTGTTTTATCCCCCCAAGTGCATGTCATTATGAATGAGCCATGAATGCAATTTGATGCACGTGAAGAATAAACAATGTGATGTATGGACATATACAGTGGAAACATGCTGACCATGTAGGTAATAAATGCAATACGATGCCAACATGATGCATTTAAAGAATAAGAAAAATCAATACATGGATATATGCAATGAATGATCATGTATGTTCCAGATGCATTTCCCGATGAATGATCATATACACTATGAATGCAACACGATGTCAATTATGATGCATGTAAAAAATAAATGATTGACACAGAGTATATACAAAGAAAATCATGCTGATCATATGTGTCATGAATGTGACCTGATGCTAACATGATGCATGTAAAGAATAAACAAATCAATGCATGAACATATACAGAGAAATCATGCTGACCATGTTTGTCATGAATGCAACATGATTCATGTAAAAAAAACAAATCAATGCATGAAAATATACAGAGAAATCTTGCTGATTATGTTTGTCATGAATACAACCTGATGCTAACATGATGTATGTAAAGAATAAACAAATCAATGCATGAACATACACAGATAAATCATGCCGATTATGTATGTCGTGAATGCAACCTGATTTCAACATGATGCATGTGAAGAATAAACAAATTAATGCATGAACATATACAGATAAATCAAGCTAACTATGTTTGTCATGAATGCAACATGATTTATGTAAAGAATAAACAAATCAATGCATGAACATATACAGAGAAATCATGATGATTATGTTTGTCATGAATGCAACCTGATGCTAACATGATGCATGTAAAGAATAAACAAATCAATGCATGAACATACACAGATAAATCATGCTGGTTATGTATGTTGTGAATGCAACCTGATGCATGTGAAGAATAATCAAATTAATGCATGAGCATATACAGATAAATCAAGCTGACTATGTTTGTCATGAATACAACCTGATGCTAACATGATGCATGTAAAGAATAAACAAATCAATGCATGAACATACACAGATAAATCATGCTGATTATGTTTAGGGCTATAAATGAACCGGGCTTGAATGAACGGGCCTATGTTCGTGTTCGTTTATTTATTTTTGAGCTTGTTCGTGTTCGGTTCGTGTTCGTTAAGGATTTTAAAATTGTGTTCAAGCTCTGTTCGTTTAAAATTAAATGTGTTCGTGTTCGTTTATTTAATGTTCATGAACAAGTTCATTTAAATTAAATGAACTTGTTCGTGAACATTAAATGAACATGTCATGAACATATAATCGAACATGTTCGCTAACAATTAAAATTATGTTCATGAATAATAAACAAACAAATCTAAACAATTTTAACAAACAAATAAAAATAAATAAATTTTAAATTATTAAATATAAAATAATAAAATACAAACGTAATTAAATTAAATTTATTATTGAATTATTAAATTTAAGTTATTAAATAATATTAATTATATTATAAGTAAATAAAATAAAATAAACGAAAATAAACAAGCTTTAAACAAACTAATAAACGAGTTTTAAATGAACGATAAACGAGCTTGTTCGTGAACATAAACGAACCGAACACACATCTGTTTGAACTTGGTTCTTTTAATAAATGAACATTAAAGTTGTGTTCATAATCGTTTATTTAACTTAATAAACGAACAGGAATCGAACTGTTCACGAACGGTTCGTCAAACGCTCTGTTCGTTTACAGCCTTAATTATGTTTGCTATGAATGCAACTTGATGCCAACATGGTGCATGTAAAGAATAGGCAAATTAATGCATGAACATATACAGAGAAATCATGATGACTATATATGCCATGAATGCAATCCGATGTCAACATGATGTATGTAAAGAATAAACAAATCAATGCATGGGCACATGAACAAAATAAACTGAAATGGTGGGACCAATCTTGATTTGCCCCAAAATTTAATCCATGATTTTTTGAAACATGTTTTTCCCGCGAAAAACAAAATATTATCTTTCAAAAGAATTTTGGGGTAGAGGATCCTACTATGGCACAATGTTAAAATGTTTATTCAACATTACTGGTCTACAAGTCTTTTTCAATCAATGAATGTTTATGCAATTAACAAATGAGATTATTATCAACATTCTTTTATTGAAAAGAGTGAGATAAAAAATACAACCATATATGTACAAGCTCTATTCACATATGCATGAAATGTACAAAATGCAAAATGTTTGAAAGAGAATTTTTATATTTTCAATTTCAAAAAGTCAAAGAACATTTGCCCCAATAGTATCTACTTATTTAGGTATCACGATGCCTTTGGGGAGGAATATCAAACTTATTACAGGCGATACACGTACATCGTTGGTCGATCTACAATGCTTATTCAGAATGTAGAAATAAATGGAAAAAGATTAGAAGCATTCCTCCTTGTGTTCCTAGCTTCGGTACCTCTTACAGAAATTCAGCATGGTTTCGCCTAGGTTCATTAGATGAGGTTGTATTAGGTTCTAAAAGCTCCGAATTGTTCCTCACTGTCGCCGGTGAAGGCTAGTAAGGCACCCTGATAAAAGCGAGTTCAATTCGTTAGAGTATATTTCCGTAGCCCATGCGGATTGTTAATCACGAAGGCGTAGGTATTTTAGTACTCCGGAAGTGTTTCACTAGCCCATGCAAATTGTTAATCACTAAGGCTTAGTTACTTTGCTTCCACCTAAAGGACGGAACCCTGGTGTAAGACTCATGATATGCAAATGCACGTGTAGTGTGTGACGAGAAACAACAAACCTTTTACCACCTATTCTACACCCCTTATTTTAAATACTCCAACAATTTATTAAGGACAAATAAACAATGCAAAGTATTAAGCAAAGAAAAAATAATATTCAACAAGATAATCAGAGAAGAATAATAATATGCATGAAAATGAACATATTAAAAATATTTTATTATTTTCAAAAACTCTCCTTATTTTTTTTATAAAAAATGTGGGAATTATAATTAAATACTAATTAAAAATTGATAAAATCGAGACTTTTGATAACACACGACTAATTTTAGGCCTGACTCTCTAAGTGTCCCTAGTGGAGTCGCCAAGCTGTCGCAACCTAAAAAATAACAAGTCCCATCGAGAGACATTACTCATTAAGTATGACATTGGGGAAACAGAGGAAAAGACGACTTAATTCCTCTTGAAATAAAATGAGCGTTTGAAAACAACCTCGAAAAAAAATGGAGTCACCACCAATCTTTTTTGGCTAGGTCAGACCGGCCACCTATTAGAATCAGTTTTGTAAAACATTTTAAAATTAATTAAAATATTTTTAAAACCAATTTCAAAATCTGCGCTTTTAAACCAGAGAAATCAAAGAAGCGGGTTCGGGAATCGGTTACGTGCGGGGAAGGATTAGCACCCTCACAACACCCGTATAAAACGGTACCTTATTAATCATGTGTTGTCTCGAGTCTCGATGAAAATCGATTTTGAAATTGGCATTTTAAAATAATTCTCATTTTAAAGAAAAATAATCCCATTTCTAGTTGAAAATGATCCGAAATTTATTAACTCAAAATTTTTCTATATTCCCCGGCAGACCCGGTGAAACTTAGAAATTTTTATTTACTTAGAAAATCTCTGAATCACTCTTGTTTTTGAAAGAAAGATATTTCGTTATTAATTATAATTGATGATATCCTTCCCGGCAACCCGACAGAGAACCCATGAATTATTTTAACTCGGGAATAATCTTGATTTTAAAAAAATTTTATTTGTTTTTCATGTATTTCGAAAATCATAGAAAATGATCATGAGTACACAAAATGGTACTAAGATATAGATTAAATGAGCATGCATATTTACCATGGTATGACAAACATTTTATTATGACATGGTAAAAGAAATTATGACATAGCATAAAGAAATGAATGTCATGTGAAGGAAATCGACATGGCAAACCTAAACTCGGCAAACTAAATGACATGGCAAATGAAATAACATAGCATAAGAATGAATGTCATGTGAGTGAAATCGACATGGCAAACAAAGTAGCATGGCAGATGAATGACATGGCATGAGAATAAATGTCATGTGAATAAAATCGACATGGCAAACAAAATAACATGGCATATGAACGACATGGCATAAGAATGAATGTCGTGTGAATGAAATTGACATGGCAAACAAAATGACATGGCGTATGAATGACATGGCATGAGAATGAATATCATGTGAACGAAATTGTCATGGCGAACAAAATGACATGGCATATGAATGACATGGCACAAGAATGACATAGCATGAGCATGAATAACACAACATAATCTAGATGACATGGCATGTGAATGAATGACATGGCATGTGAATAAATGGCATGGCATAATCTAAATGGCATGGCATGTGAATGGATGACATGGCATGTGAATGAAAGACATGGCATAATCTAGATGACATGGCATGTGAATGAATGACATGGCATAATCTAAATGACATGGCATGTGAATGGATGACATGGCATGTGAATGAAAGACATGGCATAAGCTAGATGACATGGCATGTGAATGAATGACATGTCATAATCTAGATGATATGGCATGTGAATGAATGACATGGCATGTGAATGAATGACATTGCATAATCTAAATGACATGGCATGTAAATGAATGACATGACATGGCATGTGAATGAATGACATGGCAAATGAATGAATGACATGACACAATCTAAATGACATGGCATATAAATGACATGGCGTGTGAATGAATGACATGGCATAATCTAAATGACATGGCATGTGAATGGAAGACATGGTATGCAAATGAAAGATATGGCATGTGAATGACATGGCATGCGAATGACATGGCATATGAATGACATGGCAAAATGAATTACATGGCAATATGAATGACATGGCATGCGAATGACATGGCAAAATCAACAAAATGGCACCATCATAAAATATTCATAATCACATCATGATAATGTCCATCATTATTTGAAATGAATTATTCATGTGAGGAATCACATAAATAGCATATGTCAGAAAATATTACCGTGCTTCCTGGCAAACCAGGCAAAGCTTGGAAAATAATTATTTCATATGATATTTACATGATTCCGAGTAAAATGAAAACCATACGTTTCGATTCTATAAACACGTGCGTTAAACAATTCCCTAACCTCCCCGGCAAAGATCGGGAACTAATTCTCGCCAAATGTCTAATAAATCGAAAAATATGTTTTTATGACAAGTTAAGTAAAAACATTTTTAAAATGCAAAAGATGGAAATGTATTTCTTCCTTAGAGTAAGGACATCCGTATACCTAAAAAGGTATCCGACTACCTTAGGAAGAGACCTAAATCGAATTTTCAAAATCAAAAGACTTTGGGCTCGGTTTTAAAAAAATGGAGTTTTTGGATGAAAACGGCCTCTTGGTCAAACCCCTCATTTAAAAAGGCCCTATTTACCTAGTTTTGAAATCTGGGTTGACCGCTTTTGACCTGACTTTTATAAAATCAAATTTTGCGATTGGAATGACTTGAAAATTAACCTAAGATAGTAGCTAATGCCCCAAATCAGCCCCCTCTTAATATCCTAACCAAAACAGAAAACTAGTATTTCTTAAAAACAAAACTGACTCTCACTGGCAATTTTGGAAACCGATTTTTTTGCTCTTCCAAAAAATTTCAAAAAATTCTGAAAAAATTATGGGAGACTTAGAACATGTCAAAATCTACGAAAACAAATCAGCTTAATTTTGGAGCATGGATACTATGACCTATTTTTATCCAAAATCAAGACAGTGAGTTAAAAACTGTTTTGTCAAAATCTATTTTTAAACCTTTGATAAAAAAATCCAAAAAACAAAACAAAATTACTAGAGGGTCCTTAAAGGGTCTAAAACCTGTGGTTAAATTAAATTTGGACAAGGAATGCATGGTGAGAAAAATTAGAAAATCCAACTTACACAACTTTTCATTTTTCCACAAGCATGCTCATGAGAGCTTGGTTTTGAGCCATTAATTGGCTTAAGTCAAAAATCAAGTGGCATGGGATGAATGCATGAACATGAAGCAACAAATAGGGGGATCTATCCTACCACAAATCAATCAAGAGTTAAGAACATGAACACAACCAACCAAGCAAGAAGTATCAAGCAAGAACAAGTACAAAATCACCATACACCATTCGGCCAAGCATGGAACATGTAAGAAAAAAATTTGACAAACTTGATTATTTGATAAAACATGAAGAAATATTTTGAAACTTATTTTGAAAAACAATTTTATTTGATAAAAGAAAATGAAATGAAAATGAAAATCATAAAGGAATAAAAAAATCATATGAACAAAGCATGGAGGAGAGCATGAACGAAAATAGCAACCTTGCCTTAGCTTTCCAAATCAAAGAGTATTAAGAAAATCCCTTATTTTTTATTTTTCCTCCCTTTTTCTCTCCTTTTAGCTACTGCCCTTTTTATGAAAAAATCTGACCTCTCCCCTTATTCTCCTCATGGCTGTATGCCTTGTATTAGTGGAGGGTATGTGTGCTTTTCATTTTTTTCACCCTTCATGCCTCTCCAACATCCTTTGCCCTTCGATGATATGTGATCATCTTTTCTCCAACATCTAGGCCATTGGAAGAAGATATTTTCATGACAATAAAAATGCTATCTTGCAATTTGATCTTGGCCATTGAAGGATGTACTCATCTTTTTACAAAACACCTAGGCCATTGGATGAACAAGGACACTTAAAAATGACATCTTGCTATCCATCCTTAACCATTTGATCCATGATAATCACACTCTCCCTTGATCAGCTGCTGGCTGAAAATGGCCTTGAGATTTCCAGGCCATTCGTTTTTTTTTTCTTCGCAAAAATGGGCTTTTTCAGTTTATTTGGTAAAATTGCCCTTTTGGCCCTCCAACTTAATTTTATTGCAAACGGACCCCAAATTCGGTTTTTCTTTCTCCAATCCATCCAAATAAATATAATATTGAGATCTAGAGATTTTCAAAATTTTTGAGCTCGTTCCCTATTTTTTTCGGAATTATCTTTTGAATTTTTCGGTTAGTGTACCCAAAATTCACCTTTTTCATTTGACCTCTGATTTTGGATTTTTCTTCACCGATCTCTTCCAAAAATTATAAAACTCAGATCTAGAAGTTTTCATAATTTTGGAGCTCGTTTGCTATTTTTTCCGGAATTATCTTTGGGAATTTCGGGTTAGTGCACCCGAACTTTGCCATTTTTTAAATTAGTTTCGATTCTGAATTTTTCTTCACCAATCTCTTCCAAAAATTATGAAACTCAGATCTGGAAGTTTTCATAATTTTTCTAGCTCGTTTGCTATTTTTTTCGGAATTATCTTTGGGAATTTTGGCTTAGTGCACCCGAATTTTGCCATTTTTCAAATGAGCTCCGATTCCATATTTTTCTTCACCGATCTCTTCCAAAAATTATAAAACTCAAATCTAGAAGTTTTCATAAATTTTCGAGCTCGTTTGCTACTTTTCCCTGAATTATCTTCGAGAATTTCGGCTTAGTGCACCCGAACTTTGCCATTTTTCAAATGAGCTCCGATTCTGGATTTTTCTTCACTGATCTCTTCCAAAAATCATAAAACTCAGATGTGGAAGTTTTCATAATTTTCCGAGCTCGTTAGCTATTTTTCCCAGAATTATCTTTGGGAATTTCGGCTTACTGCACCCGAACTTTTTCATTTTTCAATGAGCTTCGATTTTGTATTTTTCTTCACCAATCTCTTCCAAAAATTATAAAACTCAGATCTGGAAGTTTTCATAGTTTTCCAAGCTCGTTTGCTATTTTTCTCGGAATAATCTTCTGGAATTTCGGCTTAGTACACTCCAACTTTGCCATTTTTCAAATGAGCTCCGATTCCGGATTTTTCTTCATCAATCTCTTCCAAAAATTATGAAACACCGATCTGGAAGTTTTCATAATTTTCCGAGCTCGTTAGCTATTTTTTCCGTAATTTTCTTTGGGATTTTTCGAGAATGCCCTTCAACCTCCGAAACCTCGGTTTTACTCAAAACCGGTCCAATTTCCGGATTTTCTTTTTTCACTTCCTTTGTCCTATACTGAATTTGAGTTGGTCCAAAAACGCCCAATTTTTACGATCAAATTCTCCTCCGATTTAGTTTTCCCCCTTTCAAACTCGAGAATTTTCTTGCTTTTTCGTTTTGCCCTAAACGGCTCTTCCTTGGGAACCACTTCAAACTGGGCCTTGGGCTATTTTGGTTTATCTATCCTTTATCAACTGGGGGCTTCAATTTCACCGAATCAGATCATCTTTGTAGTTTTCCCCAAATTTGCAAAATTCACCATTTTTAACCAAAATCCTAATTTCTGGTTTTCCTTCCAAATTGACTCTTCCTTTGAATCTGCTTCCAATTGGCCCTTCCAATAGCCGTAGTCATTAATTAAATTCCATTTGGAACCTCCAATTTCGACCAATTTGATCATTTAAGCACTTTTCTCCAAATTTGCCGAATTAGGGCTTCCGTTACAGTGAAATTTCCACAATCCCTCTTCCGAACTCCATATCTTTCATTGTAGACCTCGGATTATCAAAATTCTTTCACCATTGTTCAATTCAACTTCAAATCTTGACTTTGACTAAGGGTTGACTTTTTTAGTGGTTCACTTTTTGGGGTTGACTTTTCGAAGTTGACTTTTTTCGGATTGACTTTTCATGCTGAACTCCGAATTACAAGTCTTGGGGGACAATCTACAAGATGAGAAGAGATTTTTTGCATTCTAAAAATGTACAAGGAAGAATTTACCTGGTTTAGGGGGCCCGGACAAAATTAGGTGTCTACACACGGTGTATAATTTATGTACACAATTGATATCATGTTTGAATGAGAAATTAATCTCAAAGGTACCCACTTGAAGATGAAGAAGTCTGATCATTACATGTCTGTTCGGATCAATTTTATTCCAAAAGATGTGTTTGACCGAATGAAACTGTTTACCAACAAACGTGTCTTGTCCGAACAATCTCTTGCATTCCTATAAATAATTAGAGGCAGTGCCTATTTTTATATACACAAAAAATGTTTTTTTCTTTCTTCTCGGTTTTTGTATACTGTCTTGTGAGAGAGACTACTTCATCTTTTTTGGTTCGCCGTGTTGCCTCGAATGTGCTCTCGTCTGCAACGTTATCGCGTAGGCCTGGGAGACGAATTGCAATATACTGTAAGCACCGTAAGGACATGCAATAATCGTCTTAAGGTCAGAGGTCCAACTTTGACTCGATATTAGTTTTGTGTTCGTATTAAACCTGTAGGTGTATGCGTACATCAACTTTTTGGTTCTACTGAAACTGTGAGTATATTCGTATTTGAATATTTTTATATATTTTGTTCATATTATTTTATATATATATATGTAGTAATGAAATAATGCTTATAAGATTTCCAACAATCTTAAGATGATTATTTTCTTGCATTTATTTTGTTTCATTACTGTTTTTATGATATAAACAGATTATATATTTATAACAAAGTGTGGTTTTGTTTTCACTCTTTGTTAATTTGCGTGAAAGATAACAAGGGTGTAGATACCTAATTTTGTCTGGACCACTAAACAGGTATGTTTTCTTCCTATATTGATGTTTCCGAGTGTAAAAAGATTGTTTTCATCCTGCAGGTGGTACTCCGAGTCTTAGTTTAAGAGGGCGAGCACAAAAAGTTAAACTTGAAAAAAGTCAACCCCGAAAAAGTCAACCTCATAAAAGTCAACCCCAGAAAGTCAACTACTGAAAAAGTCAACCCACTTTCAAAATCAAGATTTTAAGTTCAATTGAAAAATGGCGAAAGAATTTTGATAATCCGAGGTCTATATTGAAAGATATGGAGTTCGGAAGTTGGGATTTGGAGATTCAGTAGAAAAGAAACCCTAATCCGAGAAATTTGGGGAAAAGTGCTTAAACGATCAAATTGATCGAAATTGAAGGTTCCAAATGAAAGATAAGCACTGACTACGGGTAATGGAGAAGTCACTTGCAAGAAAAATCGAAAGAAAAGTCAATCCGAGAGAAAACCGAGAATTAGGTTTTTTAGTGGATTTCGGTGAAATCGGGAAGAATCACGGAAATGGCCTGACTTGGTGAGACCAAAGCCCCCAATGGATTAAGAATGATTAAAAAGGATATCCCAAGGCTCAGATTGAAGAAAATTTGAAAATCGGACTTGTTTTGAGCAAAACTGGGTTTCGGAGGTAAAAGGGCAAAATTGGAAAATTTGGGAAAAATAGCAAATGGACTCCAAAAATTCTGAAAAATTTGTCAATCTCATTATTAAATCATTTGAAAGAGATTGGTAAAATAAAATCTTGATTCGGAGTTCGTTTGCAAAATGGCCAAATCCCGGGCTTCTTATGCAGTAATTCAAAAAGGAAAATCCCGGAAAAATAGCAAATGAGCTCCAAATCTTTTGAAAATTTTCAGATCTCATTTTTAAATTATTTGGAAGATATTGAATAAAGAAAATCTTGATTCCGAGTTCGTTTGCAAAATGGCCAAATCCCGGGCCTCCTATGTAGTAATTCAAAAAGGAAAATCCCGGAAAAATAGCAAACGAGCTCCAAATCTTTTGAAAATTTTCAGATCTCATTTTTAAATTATTTGGAAGAGATTGGCGAAAGAAAATCTTGATTCCGAGTTCGTTTGCAAAATGGCCAAATCCCGGGCCTCCTATGCAATAATTCAAAAAGATAAATCCCGGAAAAATAGCAAATGGACTCCAAAAATTCTGAAATTTGACAAATCTCATTTTTAAATTATTTGGAAGAGATTGGCGAAATAAAATCTTGATTCGGAGTTCGTTTGCAAAATGGCCAAATCCCGGGCCTCCTATGCAGTAATTCAAGCCGATAAATCCCGAAAAAATACCAAATGAGCTCCAAAAATTATGAAAACTTCCAGATCACACTTTTTAATTATTTTGAAGAGATTGGTGAAGAAAAATCTTGATTTGGAGCTCGTTTAAAAAATGGTAAAATGTAGGGGCATAAAAGGGCATTTTGGGAAAAAAATTCCAAATAAATAGCAAACGGACTCGGATAATTTTGAAAACTTCCAAAACTCAGTATTTTATTATTTTGGAAGTATAAAAAAAAGAAAAATTGAATTTGGAGTTCGTTTGATATTTATTTACATCCGGTGGGCAAAATGGTCATTTCACCCAAGCAACCGAAAAGGGCTTCTTTGGGCCTTTCAAAAAAATCAGAGTTGGGCTGGAAAAGAGAAGTGCTGGCCTGCCCAAGCCCAAAGGAAGGAGGAAGCTTCTGATTTTTCAATCAAATGGCTAAAAATCAAGAGTTAGTTAGAGATTCTCTTTGATCAAGCCATGGTGATTAAGCCACATAAGCTAAGAAAGATGTCAACATTATTCTTTAACAGCTGTAATTTGAGAGAGCTGAGATGCTAATCTAAAGGTGGTAATTTCATGATTTTTCACCTTGAATTATTAGCCATTTGATGGAAAATTGGTTACACAAAAAATGACAACATCCTAGGGGAGGAGAGAGGTAAAATTCTGCCACCATTAAGGGGAGGGGCAGAATTTCGAATTAAGGGGTTCATTTTGGCTGATTTCTCTTAGTTTTTCTTAGTTTTTATCTTCTTGGTTGAGAGCAAAAAAGAAAAGTTTAGAAAAAAAAAAAGGAAAGTTTGAAGAGAAAAGCTTGAAATATTAGCTTCTTGAGGTTGCTCTTGAGCACCAACTCTTGCACTTTCTTCATTTTCTATTCTTGTTTTTGCTATTTTAATCTCTACTTGGTGAGTTTTCATTTTAAAATAATGTTTTTTGTTCTTCCTTCATCTCCTTTCTTAAGTATATATATATATATATATTTTTTTTTACATTTTGTTTTTACAATAAACTCACCATGGCCAAATGGCCTACATTATTTATTTTGAGTTGCTGTTTTGAGTTCATTTTACCATATTGTTTATGCTATTTTTTTTTTATTTTGATGTTTTAAATGTTATGTTACTTCATGTTCTTGAGTTATATTTTAATTTGGTTGCTTTGTTTGTTGCCATTTATGTCTTAGATATCATGTTTTTGCATTTTTAATTTTCTGTTTTCATGTTGTTTAAATTTGAGCATGTTTTAGATTTAGCATATTAAGTGTTTGTGAAAATGCTTGTGTGATTCCTTGCATGATTTTTGTTTTATATCTTAGTTGAGCATGTTTTAGATTTAGTATATTAAGTGTTTGTGAAAATGCTTGTGTGATTTTTGCATGATTTAAGTGTTATGACTTAGTTTTTCATGCTAGTATGCCAAGTGTTTGTGAAAATGCCATGCTTGTTGGAGCTTGAGGCCATTTGGCTACTCCATGTGTTTTGCATTGTGTGTTGCATTTTTTGTCATGCTAGTTGTTAGGTTTTTGCATTTGCATGATATTTGGTTGGATTTTTGAATTAAGCATGCCTTGTGTTTGTGAAAATGCCATGCATATTTTAGGTCTAGGTTACATTAAATGCCATGCAAGTTCATTTAGGTCTAGGTTACTTTATGAATGCCATATATTTTTTCATGACATTTAGGTTTAAATCCATGCATTTCATGCATTATGTTTGCTGCATTGTTTCATACATTTCATGTTCATGCCACTTGAATAATGACTTGAGCCAATTAATGGTTCAAAGTCATGCTCTCTTGAGCACACTTGTGGAAAATTAAGTTTGTCAAGTTGATTATTCTACCTTTGTGATTTTTTTTTTTACTTAGCCAATTTTTATCTAACTTTCAAAAAGTCCTAGCTACTGTTTGAAAATCATTTTATGAGTTTCAAATATTTTTACTTTGGTTTTTAAATGATTTTATCAAAGGCAAAAATGTGTTGGCAAAGCAGTTTTTTCTCCTCCAAAAACTCGTACATCTCTGATTTTTCTGGGAATTCATCTTTGATCAGAAAATTAAGCCGATTTTTTCTCGTGTAGTTTTACATGTCCTGAGTCTCCAGTATTTTGTTCAGAATTTTTGGAATTTTTAAAAATAGGGTAAAAAATCATGGATTAAAACTAGACAGTGGAGTCAGAATTGAATTTAAAGAAAAACCATTTTTCTATTTTGGTTAATTTACTTAAAGTGGGCTGATTAGGAGGGTTAGCTACTGACTTAGGGTAATTTCTAAACCTTTTTAAACTCTAAAAATGGTTTTTCAAGTCCCGGGTTAAGGGTAGTCAAGTCCGGATTTTTTAAACTTAGGAAATTAGAGCCATTTAAAAAATTTTAGCCCTGTTTTTATTTTTAATTCAAGCTTTTCAAAATTGTTTTCAAACAATCACAAAGTATTTTGGTTTTAGAATATTTAATTTGACATATTTTCCTAAGGTAGGAGGATATCTTTTTAGATATACGGATTTCCTTAATTAAAGGAAAAAATACATTTCATGCATTGCATTTTTCATATTCATGCATTTTATATAATATGTGATTCTTGCTATAATAATTTCTATGATATTGTTGTTATTTTGGTTTATTTTTTTGATGTTATATGGTTTATTGTATGATTTGGAATATTTCATGATATCCTATGCTTTTATTTAGTTATTTTTTTTAGCATATACTATGTTCATGCATTATTAGTTTTATTTTCATGCATATTATATAATAGCATTATTTTATTCCATGTCATTTAAATTATATGCCATATCATTCATATTTGTCATGTCATGTCATTTAAATCATTTCATTTCATTTAGGAATTAAGTCGGCTTTTCCTCGGGTTTTTTTAATGTCACGCTTAATAAATAATAAAGTCTTGCGATGAGACTCGTTATTTTTTAGGTTGCGACAACTTGGCGACTCCGCTGGGGACTATTAGAGAGTCAGGCCTAGAATTAGTCGTGTGTTATCAAAGTCTCGATTTTGTTGGTTTAATTGGTATTTAATTTTAATTCCCACATTTTTTAATAAGGAGAATTTTGAAAATAATAAAATGTTTTTAAATATGTTCATTCTCATGTGCATGCATTTTATTATTGTTCTCTAGTTATTTAAGGTTGTATATTATAATTGCTTGTTGGTTAATGCGTTACACTATTCTTGAATGTTTTAATTGCTAGGGCATTTAGAATAAGGTTTGTAGAATAGGTAGTCAAAGGTTTGTTATTCCTCCACACACACTACACGTGCATTTGCATAACATGAATCCTCTACCCGGGTTCCGTCCTTTTAAGTGGGAGTAAAGTAACTAAGCCTTCGTGATTGATCCTCCGTATGGGCTAGTGAAACACTTTCGGAGTATAAAGTACCTAATGCCTTCGTGATGATCCTCCGCATGGGCATAGGAAAATATACTCTAACAAATTGAACCCGCTTTTATCGGGGTGCCTTACTAGCCTTCACCGGCGACAGTGAGGAACAATTCGGGGCCTTAGAACCGATTCACCCTCATATAGTGAACCAAGGCGAAGCCATGCTGGATTTCCGTTAGATATACCAAAAATAGGAACACATGGAGGGACATTTCTAAACCTTTTGTTACCTATTTTACACTTCGAATAAGTGTGGTAGATCGGGCAACGATGTACGTACATCGCCCGTAATAAATGTGATACTCCGCCTTGAAGGCATCGTGATGGCTAAAGAAGCAGATATTGTTGGGGCAGATGTTCATTAGCTGTTTTTTAAAAAAAAATCCTTTTTCAAGCATTTTTGCATGTTGCACATTTCATGCATGTGTGAATAGAGCATGTACATTTTTTGTTGTATTATTGAACTCATTCTTTGCAATAAACAGTTGGTAATTTCATTTGATGATTTCATAAAACCGGTAGTGTCACATGAACATTTGCATATTGTACCATAGTGGGATCCACCCTGAAATTCTTTTGAAAATAATGTGATTGGTTTTCATAAAAAAAAAAAAAACATGTTAAAAAAAAATCATAAATTTGGAGGCAAATCTTGCATAATGAGATTTTTGAATAATCAAGATTTAGGTCCCACCAATTTCGTGTAATCATTGATTTCTGTGTATATACTTTTGTGTTAATTCATTTATTTTTTTGCATGTATCATTTTGACATCATGTTATAGTCATAGCAGGCATGGTCATTCATTGTAAGATACGTTTATGACATGCATGGTCATTATTTGTATATACTTATGTATCAATTTATTCTTTCTCTATATGCATCATGTTAGCGTCAAGTTGCATTCATGCATTCATAGTCAGCATGATTTTTCTGTATATATCCATTATCAATTTATTCTTTCTCTATATGCATCATGGTAGCATCAAGTTGCATTCATGCATTCATAGTCAGTATAATTTTTGTGTATATATTCATGCATTAATTTGCTTATTCTTTACATGCATCATGTTGGCATCAGGTTGCATTCATGGCATACATAGTCATCATGATATGCTCATGCATTAATTTGTCATATTGGCATCAAGTTGCACTCATGACATACACGGTCAGCATGATTTTCTTTGTATATACTCTGTGCCAATCATTTATTCTTCACATGCATCATGTTGGCATCAGGTTGCATTCATGCATTCATAGTCAGTATGGTTTTTCTGTATATATCCATGCATTAATTTTTTTATTCTTTACATGCATCACGTTGGCATCAGGTTGCATTCATAGCATACGTAGTCATCATGATATGCTCATACATTAATTTGTCATATTGGCATCAGGTTGCATTCGTGACATACACGGTCAGCATGATTTTCTTTGTATATACTCCGTGTCAATCATTTATTCTTCACATGCATCATAATTGACATTGTGTGGCATTCATAGTGTATATGATCATTCATTGGGAAATACATTTGGAACATACATGGTCATTCATTGTATATATCCATGCATTAATTTGCTTATTCTTTACATGCATCATGTTGGCATCAGGTTGCATTCATGGCATACACAATCATAATGATATGCTCATGCATTAATCTGTCATATTAATATCAGGATGCATTCGTGACACACATTATCAGCATGATTTTCTTTGTATATACTCTGTGTCAGTCATTTATTCTTCACATGCATCATAATTGACATTGTATGGCATTCATAGTGTATATGATCATTCATTGGGAAATTCATTTGGAACATACATGGTCATTCATTGTATATGTTCATGCATTAACTTGTTCATTCTTTACATACATCATGTTGACATCAGGTCGCATTCAGGGCATACACAGTCATCATGAGTTCTCCGTATATGCTCACGCATTAATTTGTCATATTGGCATCGTGATTGCATTTATTACATATATGGTCAGCATGTTTCCATTATACATGTCCATACATCATATTGCTTAGGCTTCACATGCATCAAATTGCATTCATGGCTTCATGACATACATTTGGGGGAAATAAAACAGAAGTTGGCTTAGCTTTAGGAGTCTTTGAAAGAATTTCCATTTCAAATCAGAGGTATAAGAAGTACTGAGTACCCTTTAAATACAGGCTAGTGCTATGGAGGTTGAACAAGTTGCCCGAATGGAAAGAATGGAAATGGAACAGAAAGAATTGCGAGAACAGCTGACAAAGTCTCAAGCAGAATCTAAGGATCTGATGACTAAATTGATGGAGCTGATGTCCGCCGTAATCAAGGGAAAAGGATACACTGAAAACTTTGTTGCCAGGAAAGGGTTAGAGGCACAAAAAGGTCAGAATGAGGTCGTAATAATTGATGCCCAGAACACAGTCAATGTCCTAAACTTAGATGATCCAGCTGAACAGGCAAAGTTGAAAAGGGTTGCAGTAAATGAGGTTGAGTTGGCAGATTCCCAAGGGAAATATCAGTTGTTAGATGAAAGGCTCCGAGCAGTAGAAAGAACAGATGTATTTGGGAGTTTAGACGCGAAAGAACGATGTTTGGTCTTCGATTTAGTCATTCCTCCTAAGTTCAAGATCCCTGACTTTGTGAAATATGACGGGACGACCGATCCATCAGCCCACATCACTATGTTCTGTCGGAAGATGACAAGTTATATAGATAATGATAAGCTTTTGATTCACTGTTTTCAGGATAGCCTCAGTGGTTCCGCAATTATGTGGTATAGTCAGTTGAGCAAGGACCAGATTCGCTCTTGGAATGATTTGGCTAGGGCTTTTCTAAACCAGTACAAGCATATGACCGACATGGCGCCTGACCGTTTCACCTTGCAAAATATGAAGAAAAGAGCTACTGAGAGCTTCAAAGAATATGCGCAACGGTGGATGAGCCTGGCCGTCCAAGTACAACCGCCCTTAACTCAGAAGGAAACCGCTGTCATTTTTATGGATACACTGCAGGCTCCATACTATGATATACTTGTCGGCAACACCACGAAGAATTTTTCGGACATGGTAATTTCAGGGGAGATGATTGAGAATGCTATCAAGGATGGGAAAATTGAAGGAGAAAGAACATCCAATACCAAGAACAATGGGGCATCTGAAAAGAAAAAGGAAGATACCCAAGTCGTGGAAGACTTTGCCCCACCTCCCCAATTCTCCTCGTATCAGCCATTTTACTCTACCCTGAACAATGTCTCTTAAGGTTTTTATCCTTACCAACCAATGACTGCAACTACACCCGAATTTACATCTGTCTATCAATCGAACACCCTTGGGAATAATCGAAGGGGGCATAAAAAGCGAAAAAGAAATCAGGTTGACCCGATTCCTGTGACATACAGTGAGCTACTACCTCAACTCATCTAGAATCACCTTGTGACACCCATGCAAATAGAGCCTCTGAAGCCCCCTTATCCGAGCTGGTATGATGCTAAAGAGTGTTGTGGTTACCATTCTGGCAATCAAGGTCACTCAACAGAGAACTGCCCCGCTTTGAAGTACAAGGTCAGGGATCTCATCAAGGTTCGTTTGATAAGTTTTGAAGATGGGGAAGCCAAGTGTCATAAGAAACATTGTGCATGATCATATTAGGTTTTTGACGCATATAGTTCTATACACTGTGATGATGAAAGCACTTGTCTCATGTTAACATCTACATGAATTAAATGAATTTTGAATTTTAAATGCTTTGTGTTTATTGTGTTTTAACAATAACTTGAAAATTTGCAAAAACAAGCATTAAGGAATTTTTAATAATGGATAGTCTCAAGAAGATTGATGATCAGTGTTACAAATGACCCAATACCTTCTCCCCTCTCTTTAGGTTTTCCTAAGCCTAAATCTCTTAAACCAAGAACACTTGAAAGACTTAATGCTTCTGGAATATGAATGATTTGACTTCATAAAACCATTGTCATCATAAAATAAGCAAAGACGTAGATCTTAGTCTAGGCTATGAACAAAGGAACGAACTTTTTGAAAATTTTTTTTTCTCGAATTCCTTGAAATTCAAACAAATGAGACATTCTTTCAAGAATCTAGATTTTGATAATTTGGTGTGTGTCAAGGTTGTGCCAAAATCATTCATGTCATTTTCAACAAACCACAAAACACTAATTGCCCAAACATCACTTCATGATTGACACCCTGGGGCACAATCATTAAACTAGATTATTCCTTGTCCCAGAGAAAACATGTGTTTGGGTCATATTTTCCTTGTCTCTTCAAAGAACTCAGATTGGAAACTCAACCTTTTCAAAATAGAGCTAGACTTGCTATGTTCCTCGTTGATACAAAATCTCATGGTTAATCAAATTGGGGCATCATATGTGGAAATGATGGATACATGGTGAAGAAGGATGGGCTAACACATGAAATCATTGGGGTATGCGATGGAAAAAAAGAGAAGAAATTTTTTGTGATATCATGCATATGAGAATTCGGATGATTCCAAAGTGCAAAATGAAATTTTGATTATCTATTTCCCCTGAGGATTGCTTTTCAATGAGAATATTTGGGCTTGATATGATGAATGGCCATCTTTCATATCCCTTTCACAAAAAAAATATTATTATCCATAGTCACCCCTTTTGAGCCAAAAGAATTCTTTCTTCTTTGAATCCTGATCAAGAATTACCCTCTACACTGGGGGGCAAATGCGAGGAAAGGTCTTTTCAAAGATCATTGAGAAATGAGTGACAGCTCAAGGACAGACACAAAGCAAATGGAGCCCCGAATAAATACGGGCGCACTCTGTCAAAGAAAAAAGAAGAGGAAAAGATGGCGAAATAAAAGCCAAGAAAAACAAAAAAACACAATAAAAAAGAAAACAAAATGTGTGAAAGACATGGCAAATTGAAAGCCAAGAACGAGGAAAGAAAGACACAAAAGTCAAAAGGAAAGAAATGTCCAAGAAGGGACAAATGCTTCAAAGAGAATCCTCCTCAAGAAATGATCCTTGATCTGATTACCCTCAAACACATATTTTGGGCCTATTTATCCTTTCTTTCTGAACCTTGAGCCATGGCCTACATTACGTGCTTTAAAAGTCCATTTTGATCAAGCATGAATATTTAATTTGAAAGGTTTTTCCTTAGATTTTATCCCATTTCATCGAATTATCATTTCACTAAGGAAGAATTTAGAATTCTCAAGTGTATGGTAGAAAAAAAGAAGAAAAAAAATGGAAAGAATGGGACTCTAGGGCGAAAACCCAAAAATGGGCGGTCTAGAGTAAATTTGGAAATTTTCGATGCCATCTATGATAGTGCCAATACCCCAAAAGAAAAGATCTTATTAAAGGAGTGGTCATCGAGGAACATCTAGGAATTCCTGAACCCCCCAAATTGTCAGCTCTCATTCGAAGGATTGTCTTCAAAAAACTGAAACTTTTTCTCCAAGATTAAACTTTTCGACTTAAACATCCCGGCCAATCTTGACGCTTGTCAAAATGCCTTGATATGGAAACTAAAAGAATATTGAATTTGCTTGGTTCTCAATGAATTCATGATTTATAAAACCTGTTCCATTTGTGAGCCTAGAAGGGATATACATTTTTGTCATGAAGTTTTCCTGGAAAAGCCAGAATCTTGTTATACCAAGCCTTGCCAATCCCAGTTGGAAAAACCCAGATTGATACTTAGAGAAATTTCTAACAATGATCATCAGTCTTCAAAAGATTTATATATCACACATTGTGGGGTTAATATTTTTTGTTCAGAAGTTTTCAAAATGCGAAAACAAATAAAGAGATTTTTTTTTTTTTTGAAATACCCATTTTGATGTTAACATGAGACAAGGATTTTTCTAACCCAAAGGTATAGAACTGCCAGGGTAGGTCCTGACTTCCAGATATGAGAAAAAGAAATCGAACCCAGTGCAGATCTCTGTTGATGAAAGTTTGAAAACTGTTGGGGCAAGGAGAATAGCCAAAATGAATTGAAGATATACTCTGATTTGAAGAGGAAAAATGAATTTGAAAGGCTAAGCCAAAGTCTAGAAAAACAACCGGGGGGGGCATTTGCATCACTCATGAGCACTCATCTCTTTATCGAGCTTTTGCATCTGCACAGTGTCGGCAAGCATTTGCATCATTCATGGGTATTTGCATTGGCATTATTCCATAAGCATCTGCATTTTATATTTACATTCTTCATGGAATTTGCATTTGTGTCATCTCAAGCAATTGCATCATTTCTAGAATCATTGCATTTTCATTAATGTGTGGTAATTGTAGTTACACCATTCATAAACCAGTTACATGAACACAATAAGTAGGGGCATCTGCATCATGAAACATGGGCATCAATCCAAGCCATTTGCATTTGCACCAAGAAACATTTACATCAATCCAAGCCATTGACATTTGCACCATGAAGCATGAGCATCTTGTTAAAAGACATGTGCATCTGCATCATTTCTCAAAGCTTCTGGTGGGGATATCCAGAATTTTACAGTTTTAAAAGTGAACAAGTCTTCGGTGGTGATAGCTGAAGCCTCTAGTAGAGATATCCAGGGTTTTATAATTTTGAAACATGAGAAATCTTCTTCTGAAGGAGTTACCCAGAATTTTACAACGAGCAAGTCTTTGGTGGTGATAGCCAAAGCTTCTGGTGGGGATATCCAGAATTTTACAGATTTAAAAGAACAAGTCTTCGGTGGTGATAGCTGAAGCCTCTGGTGGAGATATCCAGTGTTTTATAATTTTGAAAAATGAGAAATCTTCTTCTAGAGGAGTCACCCAGAATTTTACAAAGAGCAAGTCTTTGGTGGTGATAGCCAAAGCTTCTGGTGGGGATATCCAGAATTTTACAGTTTTAAAAGTGAACAAGTCTTCGGTGGTGATAGCTGAAGCCTCTGGTAGAGATATCCAGGGTTTTATAATTTTGAAACAAGAGAAATCTTCTTCTGAAGGAGTTACCCAGAATTTTACAATGAGCAAGTCTTTGGTGGTGATAGCCAAAGCTTCTGGTGGGGATATCCAGAATTTTACAGTCTTAAAAGTGAACAAGTCTTCGGTGGTGATAGCTGAAGCCTCTGGTAGAGATATCCAGGGTTTTATAATTTTGAAACATGAGAAATCTTCTTCTGAAGGAGTTACCCAGAATTTTACAATGAGCAAGTCTTTGGTGGTGATAGCCAAAGCTTCTGGTGGGGATATCCAGAATTTTACAGTTTTAAAAGTGAACAAGTCTTCGGTGGTGATAGTTGAAGCCTCTGGTAGAGATATCCAGGGTTTTATAATTTTGAAAAATGAGAAATCTTCTTTTGGAGGAGTTATCCAGAATTTTATTCAACATGTGCATCTACATCAAGAAGCATTTGCATCAATCTAAGTTAGTTGAATCTGCATCAAGAAAGTTTGCATCAAATCAAGTCATTTACATTTGCATGAAAGACATTTGCACCAATCTAAGTCATTTGCATCTGCATCAAGAAGCGTTTGCATCAATCAAAGACATTTGCATTTGCATCATCTCTTAAAGCTGTCAGGTATAATCGAACTTGTTTTGCCTCTCAAATGAGTCGAGCCCCGAGATCATTGTCGAGGTACCTTTTTTTTAATACTATGAACAAGTCTTCGATGGTGATAGCTGAAGCCTCTGGTGGAGATATCCAGAGTTTTAAAATCCTTTGAAAAGGTAGAAAGTCTTCGGTGGTGATAGCTGAAGCTTCTGGAGGTGATACCCAGAATTTTATACAGTTTTAAAAATGAGCAAGACTTTAGTGGTGATAGCCAAAGCTTCTGGAGGAGATATCCAGAATTTTAAACACAGCTGAGAACAAGACAGGTTAAGGCCCCGAGACCATCGCCGAGGTCATTTCTTTTCTTACAAATCGAATTCGTTTTCTTACGACGAGTCGAGCCCCGAGATCATCGTCGAGGTACTTTTTTTTTATTTTTTATTATTATGAACAAGTCTTCGGTGGTGATAGCTGAAGCCTCTGGTGGAGATATCCAGAGTTTTAAAATCCTTTGAAAAGGTAAAAAGTCTTCGGTGGTGATAGCTGAAGCTTCTGGAGGTGATACCCAGAATTTTTACATTTTAGAAAAAAATGAGCAAGACTTTGGTGGTGATAGCCGAAGCTTCTGGAGGAGATATCCAGAATTTTAAACATAGATGAGAACAAGACAGGTTAAGGCCCCGAGACCATCGTCGAGGTCATTTCCTTTCTTGCAAATCGAATTCGTTTCCTTAAGACGAGTCGAGCCTTGTTTAGTCAGGGAATTCAATTTAAGGAAAAAATCTTCAATTTACTGTATGGTAAAAAAAACAAAAAAAAAAAAGAAAAAAAAAATTGAAAAAAAAAAGAAAAAAGGAAAAATTAAAAAATTAAAAAAAATGAAAAAAAAAATGATGAAAAATGATGAAAAATGAAAAAAATGAAAAATGATAAAAGAATGAAAAAGAAAATCCCTTTCCCTTTCCTTCACATGTGATTTCACTGACCGTACAAAATTAGTGTCGGTTTATCTTTGCCTGATTCCTGATTCTCAGCAATAGCCAAAGAGGGGCAGCTGTAGACACCTAATTTGTCCGGACCACTAAACAGGTATGTTTTCTTCCTATATTGATGTTTTCGAGTGTAAAAAGATTGTTTTCATCCTGCAGGTGGTACTCCGAGTCTTAGTTTAAGAGGGCGAGCACAAAAAGTCAAACTTGAAAAAAGTCAACCCCGAAAATGTCAACCTCAAAAAAGTCAACTACTGAAAAAGTCAACCCACTTTCAAAATCAAGATTTTAAGTTCAATTGAAAAATGGCGAAATAATTTTGATAATCCGAGGTCTATATTGAAAGATATGGAGTTCGGAAGTTGGGATTTGGAGATTCAGTAGAAAAGAAACCCTAATCCGAGAAATTTGGGGAAAAGTGCTTAAACGATCAAATTGATCGAAATTGAAGGTTCCAAATAAAAGATAAGCACTGACTACGGGTAATGGAGAAGTCACTTGCAAGAAAAATCAAAAGAAAAGTCAATCCGGGAGAAAACCGAGAATTAGGTTTTTTAGTGGATTTCGGTGAAATCGGGAAGAATCACAGAAATGGCCTGACTTGGTGAGACCAAAGCCCCCAATGGATTAAGAATGATTAAAAAGGATAGCCCAAGGCTCAGATTTAAGAAAATTTGAAAATCGGACTTGTTTTGAGCAAAACTGGGTTTCGGAGGTAAAAGGGCAAAATTGGAAAATTTGGGAAAAATAGCAAATGGACTCCAAAAATTCTGAAAAATTTGTCAATCTTATTCTTAAATCATTTGAAAGAGATTGGTAAAATAAAATCTTGATTCAGAGTTCGTTTGCAAAATGGCCAAATCCCGGGCTTCTTATGCAGTAATTCAAAAAGGAAAATCCCGAAAAAATAGCAAATGAGCTCCAAATATTTTGAAATTTTGCAAATCTCATTTTTAAATTATTTGGAAGATATTGAATAAAGAAAATCTTGATTCCGAGTTCGTTTGCAAAATGGCCAAATCTCGGGCCTCCTATGCAGTAATTCAAAAAGGAAAATCCCGGAAAAATAGCAAACGAGCTCCAAATCTTTTGAAATTTTGCAGATCTCATTTTTAAATTATTTTGAAGATATTGGCGAAAGAAAATCTTGATTCCGAGTTCGTTTGCAAAATGGCCAAATCCCGGGCCTCCTATGCAATAATTCAAAAAGATAAATCCCGGAAAAATAGCAAATGGACTCCAAAAATTCTGAAATTTGGCAAATCTCATTTTTAAATTACTTGGAAGAGATTGGCGAAATAAAATCTTGATTCGGAGTTCGTTTGCAAAATGGCCAAATCCCGGGCCTCATATGCAGTAATTCAAGCCGATAAATCCCGAAAAAATACCAAATGAGCTCCAAAAATTATGAAAACTTCCAGATCACACTTTTTAATTATTTTGAAGAGATTGGTGAAGAAAAATCTTGATTTGGAGCTCGTTTAAAAAATGGTAAAATGTAGGGGCATAAAAGGGCATTTTGGGAAAAAATTCCAAATAAATAGCAAACGGACTCGGATAATTTTGAAAACTTCCAGAACTCGGTATTTTATTATTTTGGAAGTATTAAAAAAATAAAAATTGAATTTGGAGTCCGTTTGATATTTATTTGCATCCGGTGGGCAAAATGGTCATTTCACCCAAGCAACCGAAAAGGGCTTCTTTGGGCCTTTCAAAAAAATCAGAGTTGGGCTGGAAAAGAGAAGTGCTGGCCTGCCCAAGCCCAAAGGAATGAGGAAGCTTCTGATTTTTCAATCAAATGGCTAAAAATCAAGAGTTAGTTAGAGATTCTCTTTGATCAAGCCATGGTGATTAAGCCACATAAGCTAAGAAAGATGTCAACATTATTCTTTAACAGCTGTAATTTGAGAGAGCTGAGATGCTAATCTAAAGGTGGTAATTTCATGATTTTTCACCTTGAATTATTAGCCATTTGATGGAAAATTGGTTACACAAAAAATGACAACATCCTAGGGGAGGAGAGAGGTAAAATTCTGCCACCATTAAGGGGAGGGCAGAATTTCGAATTAAGGGGTTCATTTTGGCTGATTTCTCTTAGTTTTTCTTAGTTTTTATCTTCTTGGTTGAGAGCAAAAAAGAAAAGTTTAGAAAAAAAAAAGGAAAGTTTGAAGAGAAAAGCTTGAAATATTAGCTTCTTGAGGTTGCTCTTGAGCACCAACTCTTGCACTTTCTTCATTTTCTATTCTTGTTTTTGCTATTTTAATCTCTACTTGGTGAGTTTTCATTTTAAAATAATGTTTTTTGTTCTTCCTTCATCTCCTTTCTTAAGTATATATATATATTTTTTTTTACATTTTGTTTTTACAATAAACTCACCATGGCCAAATGGCCTACATTATTTATTTTGAGTTGCTGTTTTGAGTTCATTTTACCATATTGTTTATGCTATTTTTTTTTATTTTGATGTTTTAAATGTTATGTTACTTCATGTTCTTGAGTTATATTTTAATTTGGTTGCTTTGTTTGTTGCCATTATGTCTTAGATATCATGTTTTTGCATTTTTAATTTTCTGTTTTCATGTTGTTTAAATTTGAGCATGTTTTAGATTTAGCATATTAAGTGTTTGTGAAAATGCTTGTGTGATTCCTTGCATGATTTTTGTTTTATATCTTAGTTGAGCATGTTTTAGATTTAGTATATTAAGTGTTTGTGAAAATGCTTGTGTGATTTTTGCATGATTTAAGTGTTATGACTTAGTTTTTCATGCTAGTATGCCAAGTGTTTGTGAAAATACCATGCTTGTTGGAGCTTGAGGCCATTTGGCTACTCCATGTGTTTTGCATTGTGTGTTGCATTTTTTGTCATGCTAGTTGTTAGGTTTTTGCATTTGCATGATATTTGGTTGGATTTTTGAATTAAGCATGCCTTGTGTTTGTGAAAATGCCATGCATATTTTAGGTCTAGGTTACATTAAATGCCATGCAAGTTCATTTAGGTCTAGGTTACTTTATGAATGCCATATATTTTTTCATGACATTTAGGTTTAAATCCATGCATTTCATGCATTATGTTTGCTGCATTGTTTCATACATTTCATGTTCATGCCACTTGAATAATGACTTGAGCCAATTAATGGTTCAAAGTCATGCTCTCTTGAGCACACTTGTGGAAAATTAAGTTTGTCAAGTTGATTATTCTACCTTTGTGATTTTTTTTTACTTAGCCAATTTTTATCTAACTTTCAAAAAGTCCTAGATACTGTTTGCAAATCATTTTATGAGTTTCAAATATTTTTACTTTGGTTTTTAAATGATTTTATCAAAGGCAAAAATGTGTTGGCAAAGCAGTTTTTTCTCCTCCAAAAACTCGTACATCTCTGATTTTTCTGGGAATTCATCTTTGATCAGAAAATTAAGCCGATTTTTTCTCGTGTAGTTTTACATGTCCTGAGTCTCCAGTATTTTGTTCAGAATTTTTGGAATTTTTAAAAATAGGGTAAAAAATCATGGATTAAAACTGGACAGTGGAGTCAGAATTGAATTTAAAGAAAAACCATTTTTCTGTTTTGGTTAATTTACTTAGATTGGGCTGATTAGGAGGGTTAGCTACTGACTTAGGGTAATTTCTAAACCTTTTTAAACTCTAAAAATGGTTTTTCAAGTCCCGGGTTAAGGGTAGTCAAGTCCGGATTTTTTAAACTTAGGAAATTACAGCCATTTAAAAATTTTTAGCCCAGTTTTTATTTTTAATTCAAGCTTTTCAAAATTGTTTTCAAACAATCACAAAGTATTTTGGTTTTAGAATATTTAATTTGACATATTTTCCTAAGGTAGCCGGATATCTTTTTAGATATACGGATTTCCTTAATTAAAGGAAAAAATACATTTCATGCATTGCATTTTTCATATTCATGCATTTTATATAATATGTGATTCTTGCTATAATAATTTCTATGATATTGTTGTTATTTTGGTTTATTTTTTTGATGTTATATGGTTTATTGTATGATTTGGAATATTTCATGATATCCTATGCTTTTATTTAGTTATTTTTTTTAGCATATACTATGTTCATGCATTATTAGTTTTATTTTCATGCATATTATATAATAGCATTATTTTATTCCATGTCATTTAAATTATATGCCATATCATTCATATTTGTCATGTCATTTAAATCATTTCATTTCATTTAGGATATATTATGTCATCTAGAATATTTTATTTCATTTAGATTATATCATATGACTTAGGATATTGCATTTCATATAGAATGTATTATGTTATATAGGTCATTTAATTTCATTTAGAATATATCATATAACTTAGGGTATTTCATTTCATTTAGAATATGCTACGGCATTCAAATCATGTCATGTCATTTAGGTTGCATTATATTATTTAGATTTTGCTATGTCATTTTATTTATGTCATGCATATACATATTCATTTCTTTTAAATGTTTTCAAAAAAAAATAATGGTTTTCAATAAAATAAAGATATTCCCGAGTTAAAATAATTCATGAGTTCTCTGTCGGGTTTGCTGGGGAGGATATCATCAATTATTATTAATAACGGAATATCTTCTTTAAAAAGAGAATGATTCGGAAAATTTTCCAAAATTAATAAAAATTTCTATATTTTGCCACGTTTGTTGGGGAATATAGGAAAATTTTGAATTTATAAATTCCGAATCATTTTTGATTAAAAATGAAATATTTTTCTTTAAATTGGGAATTACCTTAAAATACTAAATTTAAAACCAACTTTTTTACCGAGATTTGAGATAATACACGATTAATAAGGTACCGATTTATACGGGCGTTGTGGGGGTGCTAATCCTTCCCCACACGTAACCGACTCCCGAACCCGCTTCTTTGATTTCTCTGGTTTAAAACGCAGACTTGAAATTGGTTTTTAAAATGTTTTAATTAATTTTTAAAATATTTTATAAAACCGGTTTTAATAGGTGGCCGATCACACCTAGCTAAAAAAGATTGGTGGCGACTCCATGTCTTTTTTAAGGTCATTTTCAAAACTTTCATTTTTTTAGAGGAATTAAGTCGGCTTTTTCTCGGGTTTTTTTAATGTCACGCTTAATAAATAATAAAATCTTGCGATGAGACTCGTTATTTTTTAGGTTGCGACAAAGGGCATATGAAACTCCACTTTGTTAATTTACGGCTTTTGAGAGGATTGATAGCATTTATGAGTTTGAGTGAAAATACATTTTTTAAAGAAAAAAAGAAAATGTTTTTTCTACTTGGATTAAAAAAATGTAGTATTCGGCCAAGAACAGATTGCACCATTGCCGAACCTTCAATATATTTCTTCCCGGCGACTTTTCTTTGTATAGCCTTTTTTAAGGGTTTCGGTTATAAACCATAGAGAGCCGCCGCTTCATGAAAGGGTGTGAAGTTTTGGTCTTAAATTCGGTAAAATATATATACTTTGTAATATATTATATTATTAGTGTTGTTTAGCATATATGTACTTGTTATATATATCGCTACTGTATGTTAGAATATATATATATATATATATTGTAACCAATGAAAAGGTGATTTGTTGGTTTCATTACTGTTTGTAAGCATGTATATATATATATTTATAAGCTTATGTTATATTGTTCTGAGAACATATATATTGTTACTATGTTGTAATATATATATATATATATTTATATATATATATATATTGTTATGAATTCTGCTTATTAAAGCAATTTGATTTTATTTTGTTACTAAAGTCGATTCATTGCATGGTTGTTTTGTTTGTTCATATTTGTAACGAAACTGGTTTTACAATTTAGTGAGCCGTTATCACCTTAGTGCATGAAAACAGATTATGTGAATTGAGCATTTCATGGTTTTCAATTATTTCGAGGTATTTAGGCGGTGAAATTAGATTGTTTGGATTAAATTTTCTTTGTATATATATATATATATATATATATATATATATATATATATTGTTCTTGTGAATATTTTGGTTAGTTACACTACTTTGTATTAGTACTGTAATTATACTGATATATATAGTGACGTTGGTAATATATATATGTGTTTATAATATATATTTTATATATATATTTGTGATTGTAATATATATATATATATAAAGTTGATCCTATTATTTTTAAATAATAGATGGCAGAATGGTCTACCGTAAATGCGAGTGCGCCTGTAGCGCCAATGCCACCACATGTTACACATGGTGAGAGGCCTGAGAAGTTCAATGGTCTAGACTTCAAATGTTGGCAGCATAAGATGCTGTTCTATTTAACCACTCTGAACCTAGCCAGGTTCTTACGAGAGGAGGCTCCGACTCTGAATGAGAGAGATACCGATACTACGGTTGTAGCTTCAGTGGAAGTATGGAAGCATTCTGACTTCCTATGCAATAACTACATCCTCAACAGATTGGACAACACGCTATACAACGTGTATAGTCCAATAAAAACAGCGAGAGAGTTGTGGGAGTCCTTAGAAAGAAAATACAGAATCGAGGATGCCGGCATGAAGAAATTTGTGGTTGACAGGTTTCTGGAATACAAAATGGTGGACTCAAAAATCGTGATTAGTCAAGTCCAAGAGTATTAGTTAATCCTCCATAAGGTTACTGCCGAAGGAATGATTCTTAGTGAATCATTTGATACAGCAGCTTTGATAGAGAAATCGCCACCTTCGTGGAAGGATTTCAAGAACTATCTAAATCACAAAATAAAGGAGATGACTTTAGAGGACTTGATTGTTCGGTTAAGGATCAAGGGGGATAACTGTGGTTCATAAAAGAGAGTTAAGGTTCAGACCATGAAAATCAAGGCAAATGTTGTTGAACATTCGCACGAGACCAACAAGAGGAAACATGTTGGTTCTAATTCTTCCCAAGGTAATAAAGGAACGAATTTCAAAAAGTTCATGGGAACTAGTTTCATATGTAACAAGCCTGGTGATCGAATAAAAGACTGCCTTCAGAACAAAAAAAGAAGAAAGCTCAAGCCAACTTAGTTGATGAAAATGAGATTGAGCTTGTTGCTGTAGTAACACAAGTAAACATGGTAGATAACCCTAAGACATGGTGGATTGATACCGGTGCCACTTGTCATGTTTGTTCTCCGAGTATAAAGAAGTTGATGTGCAACTATTTATGGGGAACTCTTTGGCCTGCAAGGTACGAGGCCATGGAAAGGTGATGCTCAAGATGACATCCGGGAAAGAACTAACTTTGAACAATATGGTTCATGCTCCTGAAATTCGTAAGAATTTGGTTTCCGGCTCTCTGTTGAGCAAGAACGGGTTCAGGCTGGTATTTGAGTCTGATAAATTTGTACTCACTAAATGTGGCATGTTTGTGGGTAGAGGATACTTATGTGATGGGCTTTTTAAGCTCAATGTAATGGCTATTGTGTCAAAGAACAAAGAACAATAATAAGATTATTTCTTCTGTTTATTGATTGTGTCCTCTAATTTATGGCATAGTAGATTAGGTCATGTGAATTACAAGACCTTGTAAAGAATCAACAATTTGGATTTGCTTTCGAAAAATTGTTTGAAATCCAAATTGGCTAAAGCTCATTTCTATTCAATAGAAAGAAGTAGTGAACCTCTAGATTAATTCACACTGATATCTGTAATTTAAAATTTGTGCAAACTAGAGGCGGTAAAAAAGTATCTCATTACTTTTATTTGATAATTGTACAAGATATTGTTATGTCTTTTTGCTAAGAAGCAAAGACGAGACCTTGGAAATTTTTAAGCTCTTTAAAAATGAGGTCGGAAATCAACTAAGCAAGAAAATTAAGATAATAAGGAGTGATAGAGATGGTGAATATGAATCATTGTTTAATGAATTCTGTTTAGAAAATGGTATCATCCATCAAACCACTGCTCTTTATTCACCTAAACTAAATGGTATTGCAGAACGCAAGAACCGAATGTTGAAAGAAATGTTGAATGCTTTGTTGATAAGTTCAGGGTTACCTCAAAACTTGTGGGGAAGGCTATTTTAATAGCTAATTATATTTTACATAAAATACCCCACAAGAAATCATAAAAGACACAGTATGAATTATGGAAGGTCAAAGACCATCCTACAAATACACGAAAGTGTGGGGTGTCTTGCGTTGGTATCGGTTCCTTCGCCTAAAAAGGTCATGATAGGACCTAAAACTATGTTTGGTGCATCATTTGATGGGATCATGACCCAGTCCTTGAGGGAAAGAGAAGGACATGTGAGAACATGTCAACTTTGTGCAACAAGGGTACTCGGGTGTGATCTTGGCGTCGATGAGGGTATCAACATAATAAGTGGGGAATAGTGTCATGGTCTGGTATCAACACGCCTTGGTGCTACCATGACTACCCTGTTGTGGAAAGGAGGATGAGACCTTGTTCATGGGATCGGTGATCCCTAATGGTGCCAAGAGTGACAAGGACCCTGGAAGCAAACCATTAGGTTGTAAATGAATGTATAGACATAACGTACTCAGTTAGCAAACTGAGTAGATTTACAAGTAATCCTAGAAAGGATCATTGGAAGGCCATTGTGAGGGTACTCATATATTTGAGATACATCTAAAGTTATGGACTACACTATACAAGATATCCAACTGTGCTTGAAGAGTACAGTGATGCAATTTGGATACCAATACTAAAGATTTGAAATCCACTAACGGATTTATCTTTACTATTGGAGGAGCTGTAGTGTCTTGGAAATCTTCTAAAACAAACGTGTATTGCCAGATAAAGCTGGAGAAGAAGCATAATGATTTCGAAATTTTTTAGAAGATATTCCAAGTTGGCCAAAACCTGTGTCTACAATTTTTATACATTGCGATAGCCAATCTGTAATTGGTAGGACACAGAGTAGTTTGTATAACGGTAAATCTCGACATATTATCGAAGACATAATACCGTAAGATAGTTGCTCTCAAATGGGATTATCTCTATTGATTATGTAAAATCAAAGGATAATGTTGCGGATCCGCTTACAAAAGGTTTAACAAGAGAGCAAGTATATAAATCATCGAGGGGAATGAGTGTTAAGCCTATAAATTAAAGTTACATAATGGCAACCCAACCTAGTTGACTAGAGATTTCAAGATCTAGGTTCAAAGGGACAACCGAGTTATGTTAGCTTAGTGTGAGCACTAAAAGAGTTAAACACTCTAATCCATTCCTATGATGAATTAGTGCTGTCTGCAAAGAAGTTAGGATAAGGGATGCTTTTAATGATTCTTATAACTTGATAAAATCAAGTGGGGTATTGCAGGATACTTTTTAATAAGCAATCACCTATTATGAGTAAGAAACGTGATCATTTCTATGAGAATTGATCAGGCTAAATTCTCTAGAGTACTTATAGAAATCAGGACGTGTTCTGGGCCAAAATGAACACAACCGTGAGAACCAAAGATGTTCGAAGAGGAATTGCGTGATACCTATTGTCTTGGTTTACACTAAAGGCTGAATAGTTCAAGACATCATGTTCACTAGTTAGCCGAGTAAATTCGATAGTTGTCACTATGGAAGGTTCAAAGCCAAAAGCTACCTATCCTGATGGAATAACTCTTCAAAGTTATTCTCTCTCATATTTCGAGTCAATTCGTCGTTTTAATCAAATAATTTCCATTCGTGTGGGGATTGCTAGATATCAATGGTTAATTTGTGTGTATAAATATGAAATACGTATATCAATACGTAGGTTATCGTATGTAGATACACGGTGTATAATTTATGTACACAATTGATATCATGTTTGAATGAGAAATTAATCTCAAAGGTACCTCCTTGAAGAGGAAGAAGTCTGATCATTACATATCTGTTCGGATCAATTTTATCCCAAAGGATGTGTCTGACCGAATAAAACTGTTT
Organism: Fremontodendron californicum; assembly: GCA_030761205.1. NCBI lineage: Eukaryota > Viridiplantae > Streptophyta > Magnoliopsida > Malvales > Malvaceae > Fremontodendron > Fremontodendron californicum. The sequence continues at coordinate 31,619,003 of JAULJL010000005.1, forward strand.
ACCAACAAACGTGTCTTGTCCGAACAATCTCTTGCATTCCCTATAAACAATTAGAGGCAGTGCATGTTTTTATATAAATAAAAAAAAACATTTTTTCTTTCTTCTCGATTTTTGCATACTGTCTTGTGAGAGAGACTACTTCATATTTTCTGGTTCGCCGTGTTGTTTTGAGTATGCTCTCGTCTGCAACGTTATTGAGGAGGCCTGGGAGACGAATTGCAATATATTGTAAGCATCGTAAGGATAGGCAATAATCGTCTTAAGGTCATAGGTCCAACCTTGATTCGATATTAGTTTTCTGTTCATATTAAATCTGTAGGTGTATGCGTACATCAACTTTTTGATTCTACCGAAACTGTGAGTATATTCGTATTTGAATATTTTTATATATTCTGTTCATATTATTATTATTATTATTATTATTATTATTATTATTATATAGTAATGAAATAATGATTACAAGATTCCCAACAGAAGATACATTATCTGATTTGAGAAATTCAATGCCTGTTAGGATTAGAAGTTTAACCGTTAAGCAGTAAACTACAATCACCATCTTTGTTTTTTACATCAATAGCCTTCCAAATATAGCATTGTATGCTAAAGATTTATCAACAACCAGAAAATCTATCATGGTGGTGAGAGTGTGTTGGTCTCCGCCTATAGTTACGGGCAGTGAGATTGACCCTTTGACTAGAATTAGTTGATTGGTGAAGTCATAAACTTGATTTTGATCACTTGAGATTATCTTGAGTGTAACAAATGCACAAGAATGCATCATATTGTATGATCTCGATAGCATTGTCATTGTCGATCACGATTCTTTTTATTTTAAAGTTTTCAATTGTAATAGAAACGACTATTAGTTCATTACCATTATCCGTGATGATAACAGTATCATTTTTTGTGAAGACGATCATCCAACCATCATGTCTCAACTTTTTTGGGGGTCGCATCAATTTTCATGACACTTTTCAAGTGTGATTTTCTTTTTGACTTGCCCTCCCCCATTCTTTTGTGACTCCCACAATCATATTAATTACTCATGTTACAAGATCCTTGCCCACTGCTTTAGATTGGTGAAACTTGTTGATTTTGGTTGGATGGGCGGTCTAAGTCACGTGGAACAAAGTCTTTCTTGACAAATTGTTTGATTTTTCCCTTTCTGAACAAGGCGTTCAATTTTGTCATTTAGACTACGACAATCCTCTATATTGTGTCCAATATTAGAGTGGAACTTGCAATGCTTGTTGGGTTCCTTCGAACCTTATCACCCTGGAAAGGTGGAGGCCGATCTAGGATACCATTTTTTATCGATTGTGTTGAGGATATGTGTCCAAGAGGCGTTCAAAAGGGTGTAACGTTCAAATTTTACAAGCACGGGGAGTCTAGTCTCATTTCCTAGATTGTTAGGATTGAGAATCCATGCTCTCTTGTGCTGGCCAAGAGTTATATTGCTTTTTCTCGTATCCGATACTCCGTATCGGATATTCATTATTCACTCCGAATCCGAATAACATAAAATGTTACTTGACAAACCAAAAAAAAAAAAAATTGAAACCCAATCATTCTTTGGCACTTAAAAAGCTTTTAACTTTTAAATTTCCTCCATAAAAACCCAGTTAAAAGCTTTTTTCTTTTTTAAGTTTTTAAGTAATTGTCATATTTGATATTCGAGGACTCCTAAGCACATTTGGTCATATGCAACTCTGCCATTTTACATAAGTCATATCTCTACTTCGGTGACTAGGGTTTGGCTTTAGATATCAATCATTAATTTCCAGATAGCCTTGCACTTTTCAGAGATAGAACAAGGCAATCCGAAATAACCAAGTAGCATTCATTCATTGACTACCCTAGATACCTTCATTAAAGGCTTAAATTTAACTAACAACATGGACAAGCGGCCTAGCCCTTAGAAACCATGCTGCAAAAACATCTTCCTATTCCAGGCATGTTACAAGGTTGCCCATCATACAAAATAATAAAAAAAAATGGTCCAAATAAACCATGTGCAATGTAAGTAGTAGGCAAATACAAAGGAAATAATCACCCTTTTAACATTGGCTGGCAATTCGCATTATGCGTAAAATTTATTAGCTGTTCAAAACTAGTTGAATCCTAAAATATGTAAAAAAGCAGTTTGGTAAACAAGCTCCTCTGGCCAGATTAAGTTTGAAATAAAAAAGGCACAAAGACGATTTTCTGAACTAAGAATGACTCTAAATGCAAACCCAGACTAAATGAAGTCTGGCACCACAATTTCTTCACAAGAAATAGCAAATCAAACTGAAACCATTGAAAAAACAGAAGCAAAAGTTAGGTCTTCAAGATTCAGAACCGGTCTTCACAATGAAATTCTGGCGGCTGATGGGATTCATCACTACTGGTGGACCAGCAGTGCGCGGCCAAGCCTGAAATTTCTTGTCAGTTTCTTCCCACCATTCCTTGTTTGAAACAGTGTGAGGTGTAGTCCCTGAGTTGGAGAGGAGTAAGAGCAACTATAAAACCTCCAATAGCCAATAAAAAAAGCTTCAAAAAGTTAAATTACCTCCAAAAATCTTCTTCTCAGCAAGAAGCTGATCAGCTGCATAAGCAACAGCAAATGATCCCAAAAGAGAACCAAATATATACTTTGCTGCCATTTTCAAGCTGCAATAGTAAGACAAGAATCCATGGTCATGACAAAAATGAGATAAAAGTTACATGCGACATTAATGAATTTCAAAGTACCAGTATGAAAGAACAATTGGATGGGCAGGCAACCTAACAGAGAACCAGAATACCAGTAAAAGTTGTATTTTACAAAACTTATTGTCAAAAAAGAAAGAGAAACAGAAAAAGCACTTACTATTAATGAAATTATCAAATGAACCAAATAATATATTCTTGGCCTTATGTATGGAAAACCATAAAAGTGAAGAAATTATAATGACCAGACATGTACGGTCCTAGTATGGCACTAAAGGCCTCAAGGAGTATAGTTTACTTCTCCCTCTTACAGGACAAACAATAATGAATCAGATTCATATTCTAAGATTCACCATAATGTGCAATATACAGCACCTCAAAATGGCATGCATCAAATAGTGGCAATTTAAAACATTATTCAGGATTTCAGAACTTTATATATGTTCCAATAGTGTAGATTGTCTCAGATTTACCATTCTAACCTATATCCCTCTTCTCCTTTTTTATTTGTCTTTTCCTTTTCAATCAATAACTACTCATCTTCTTCTAACATAATGCAAAAGAAAATCCTCTCCACTATCCAAAAGGCCATCAAAAAGAACTTCATAATAATCACCATCTAGAATGGTTAAGAAAAGGGATCTATAGGTACCCTATTTTATTGTCTTAATTTAATACCTTTAGGCTTAAATTTATGTAGTAGCTAAAGATTGACTAGCTTAGCCAAGTTCCTATGCAAATAACTAACTGATAAAAGGTTTTTAACCAGCCCAAGAAATAGAACCACCTTACTTATGAAAATAACTTATCACAACATTATTTGACCAACAAAAAAAACCACCGGGATCAACTCTAAAGAATGGAAGACGAAGCCTCTCTTAAACATACCGAATATAATCTTCTATTACTAATTCTGCATATCATATTTGACGGCTATTGCAACCAGCCAATAAGCCTAACTTAAGAAAAAGAGAACTGAAATTCAGAAAGGGCTATATGATATATGGTAAACTACAAATCTTCCAATCCAATTCTGGTTATTTCAGCCCCAAAAAAAAAACCCTATTAATTTGAATCCTTGCAAAGATCAGTGATGTTAAGGCGCTCGCCTAGGCGCGCCTAGGCGCCCAGGCGAGGCGCCAGAACAGGAAAACGCCTCAGAGATGTTAAGGCGAGGCCATTTGACTCAGGCGTTCGCTTTTGGAGCTTTTTGTCGCAATTTGTTGGACACCCAGGCGCCAGAGAAGCGCGCCTCAGTAAATCTCCAAGTGTTTTCATTTTTTTTTAATTCTAAAAGTCAACTTACCATATTCAATCTCAAGTCTTTGTCAAAAACAAACCCCAGCCACCAATATTTTTAGGTTAAAACAACGACTGGAAGCCATCAAAGACTTTCAACTCAATTCTACTATTGGTTTTTCACTTTTGATTACAGAGTACAACTAAAGTACGTTTGAATTTTTACTTTTTTTTCTTCTTTTGCTCTACTCTCTACTCCCTTTTCTTATTCTTTTTTTTTTCTTTCTAAAATCAGACTTGTTTGGTCTGTTTCTGTTTTCAGAAACAGACCAAACATTGCCCTGTTTCTGAACACAGAATCAGGGCAATGTCTACCCTGTTTCTGTGTTCAGAAACAGGGCAGACGTTGCCCTGTTTCTTTGTTCAGAAACAGGGCAATCGTTGCCTCTGTTTCTGACTCGTTTCTGACTCTGTTTCTTTGCTTTTTTTTTTTATATATATATATATAAAAAATATAATACGTAAATTTTATTTTATATATTATATATATTTATATATATGCGCTTTATTTTGCTCGGGCTAGCGCTTTTTTTGCGCCTTGCGCCTCAGGCTATGTAGAGGTCTTAGCGCCTAGAGTGCGCCTAGCGCCCTTGACAACACTGGCAAAGATAGTTGAGACTTGAGTTACCCCGTAAAGGAGCACACTGGCAGCAGCTTCTAGTAGTGTTCAGAAGGCATGCTAGGGTTGGTTCTAAAGGCACATGCCCCATGACAAAAGACTAGGTCGCATGAGTAAGCATTATTACTATTTTTTTTTTTTTATTAGGAAGGGGGAATTTTAGTAGGCATTATTAGTTCTATTTGAGTCAGTTTTACATGTCTTTAAGTTAAAGTTGCAGGGCTTTTACTTCATTTTCTGTTTTATTGTGTATTTTTAATTCTCATTTGCTGGAAATTAAAATTTTCTGATATAGTATTGTATTGGGTTTTCACTTAGATGGTTTCCTAGTTTAAGTCAAAGCATTCACGGAAGTCCTCATCGAATCAAATCAAAGAATTTCCAGCATTTTTGTTTTCGACATTGTGTGATCCAATCACTTCTAGCTGTGCAACTGACTCCTACTTAAGGACTTCCTCTCTTTTTTCAGAAAAAAAATCAATTTCCTCTGTTTCCTCGTGAATTAGAAAACCTAAAAACTTCCCATAAAACCCTAATTACCTAGCCAATCCTACATCTTCCCATTTCTGCTTCCCTTTTTTCTAAGGGAAACGAAAAAAAAAAAACCCCATTTTCCAAAACGAATCTTGAACACAACAACAATCAAATCCCATCCATGAAACTATTACTCTTCTGATCTTATTCAATCCAATCTGAATCAAATCCATGCAAACTCAAATCATAAAAAGCAAAACCTTTATCCCAAATCAATAAATAAAACGAAAAAAAGCAACTATTTTTATTTCTTCTTAATAACAAACAAAAAATGAATTAAACCGATCAAAAAAAAAGTAGCATCATTAAAATTATGAAATGATACCCATAATTCTAGAAGAGATGAAAAAAAGGGTTTTATACCCGGTAATATGATCGGGTTGGACCTACCTGGTTTGCCGGATCTCGGGTCAAGGAGTAGCAGAAAGCTCGAGAGGAAGGAAGGGAAAGGAGCTGCGTGGAATAGGAAAATATCGGGTGAGGAATTGCTTTGTAAATGGAGATGTTGTTTTATAGCCAATTAGATCCGACGGCCACATTCTTTTTCTTTCAATCCGACGGTTTAAGATGGTTGGAATACAATTGAGATAAAAAAAAAAACTTTAGAGGTCATATACTCTTATTTAAAGTGAACTAGTTTTTTAATCTCCTTCTATACACGGAATTTTTATTATATTTTTTATATTTTATTTTTTTATTTTCAAAATTAATTTTAATTTTAATATTATCTGTATAAAATATATATAATTGTATTGATCAACTATATATAATTATACACTCATAAAATTAACATAATTAAATTTTTATATATTCATTAAGATATTGCAGGATAGTTAATTTAAAAAGATATAATTGATGATATGTATTTTTAAATTTAAAAAAATAAAATATTAAAGGATTATAAGAAAATTAATTTATAAAGATAAAAATAATGTTTAAGATATTTGAATTTAAAAAAAAAAAGATATCTTTGTTGATTTGGATTGTAATTTTTAAAATTGATATATTTTTTTAATTTTTTAATTTTTAAAATTATATAATTTTATATATTATCATACGTGTCAAAATTATAGGCTATCCACGTAAGCATTTATGTCAGTAAAACTTACACAGTTAGCATGTACCTTCTTCATCCAAATATATATATGATTTTAAAAAGTGAGTTTTTAGAAATTCATTAAAAAAATAACACATCATATTTTATCGTAAAAATCTACAACTAACACTATATAGTCATTGACATCAAATTAACTCTTGTTTATCTTATTTTGCAAAAACAAAATGCAACAAACATAAACACGAAAAATATTTCTGATCATGAAAACAGACTTGCAAAATTTTCTAACAATAAAGTTGTAAAAATCTAATGGATAATGCTATATAAATTATTCTTTAATTATGATTTTTTTTTTTGGGGGGTAAACTATCCTTTAATTATTATTATTATTATTATAAAAAAAAAAAAGCACAAGTCAACAACCTGCAATCAGTCACGTAGATACCTAATTTTATCCGGATTTCTAAACAAGATGTTTCTTCTTTTCAACTTCCCGGAATGAAAAGAAACTTCCACCATTCCTCAGATGGATCTCCAAGACTTTGATTCGGAGATCAATACAAAAAGTCAACCTGAAAAAAGTCAATTTCGAAAAGTCAACCACTAAAAAAATCATCTCTCAGTCAAAATCAAGATTTGAAGTTGAATTGAACAATGGTGAAAATTTTTTGATAATCAAAGGTCTACAACGAAAAATAGAGAGTTTGAAAGATAGATTGCAAATTTCAGTCTAGGGAAAATACCTAATTTCGCAAATTTAAGAAAAAGTGTGTAAACGATCAAATTGGACGAAATTGGAGATTCCAAATTAATTAAGATCAATAAATATGGATATTGGAAGGTCCAATATTGAATCGGAGTTGAAGGAAGATGAGGTTTGAAGAGAAAAAGAAAAATAAGAATTTAATGAATAAATAAGAAATTCACATATTTGGGAAAAACTGCAGAGATAGCCCGATTCCGTGAAATTGAAGCCCCCAGTTGATAAAAGATAAATAAACAAAAATATCCCAAGTCCCAGTTTGAAGTAGATCCCAAGGAAGAGCCGGTTGGAGGAAAAACGAAAAAAAAAATCCCAATATTGAGAAAATGGGAAAGCTAAATCGGGAGAAATTCGGATATAAAAATTGGGCGTTTTCGGACCAACTTCAGTTCAACATATGACAAAGGCAGTGGAAAAAGAACATCCAAAAATCGAGCCCGTTTTCAGTAAAATCGAGGTTTCAGGGGTTAAATGGTAATTTTGGAAAATTCGGGAAAAATAGGAAACGAGTTCGAAAAATTATGAAAACTTCCATATATGAATTTTATATTTTATGGAAGGGAGTGGAGAAGAAAAATCCAGAAACGGAGCTCAAATGAAAAAAAGGCAAAGTTTGGGTGCAATAATCCGAAATTCCAAGAGAAAATTTAGGAAAAAATAGGAAACGAGGTCGAAAAATTATGAAAACTTCCAGATCTGAATTTTATATTTTATGCAAGGGTTTGGAGAAGAAAAATTTAGAATCGAAGCTCAGATGGAAAAAGACAAAGTTTGGGAGGCACTAAACCGAAACTTTAAAAAAAAATCCGAGAAAAATAAAATCCCAGCTCGAAAAAATATGAAAACCTCAATAACTGAGTTTTATATTGGATGGGATGAATTGGTAAAGAAAAATCCAAAATTGGGATCCATTTGCAATTAAATTAAGTTTGGGGGCTAAAATGCAATTTTACCAAAGAAAACGAAAAAAGGCCATTTTGCAAAAAAAAAAAAAAAAAAGAGGAATGGCCTGAAAAATTCCAGGCCATTTTCGGTCAACCCTTGGATGAAGGTGGGTGCGTGATCATCTTGAATCAAATGGGCAAGGTTGAATAGCAAGATGACATTTTTAAAAGGACAAGAATCTCCACTACTTTGCCTACATGGTATTTTAGACCAATGGGAGATCTCCAAATTGCAAAGCCATGTGAAGAGCATGTGAAGGCTATGAGATGATGCCAAGTAGGATTAAAAATGTCACCTAAGAAGATATTTTAATAGTAGCCTCCATGATCATGACAAATGGCATAGATATTTTGTAGAGATAGGAGACATAAATGGTTGAGGTGGATTTATTGGCCAATGGGAGGTTGAGAAACCCTTAATTTAAGGGAAGCATCATGCAAATAGGTGACAAGAAGCCTTAATTTAAAGGAAGCACTATGCAAAAAATGGACAATAGGCCTAAATTTAAGGAAAGCATCATGCAAGGAGGGGACATTTTTAGCCATGTGGCAAGGGATGTTGGGAGAGCATGTAAAGCATGACAAGAGTAAAAAAAAGAAAACACACACTCTCAAATAGGGGTGGCCAGCCAAGCATCAAAGGGGGAGCAATTCATTTTTTCTTAAGGCATTTCACTAGACTCTTGAGAGAAAAGAAGGAAGAAAAAGAAAAGAGAGGAGGAAAATTAAGAGAGCTTGATTTGGAAAGCAATAGCTAGGTAGCTATCACCTCCATTCTTCTTCTTTAATATTTTTCTTTGATATTATGAGCCTTTTCCCTCTTGTTTCTATGTGATTTGTTAACTTTTTGTTGAATAAAAAAGTTTTCAAAAATAAATTTTTAAAATTTTCTATCCTTTATTCCTCATTCTTTATCAAATAGCCAAGTTTGACAAAAAAAAATTACATATTCTTGTGCTAGCCGAAACTAGCTAGTTGTTTTTATGCTTGTTCTTGCTTGATCATTCTTGCTTGTTTGTTTGTTCATATTTTTAACTCATGGTTGATTCATTGTTATATGTTGGTTGGCTGAAAATCATGCATTTCATAACATTTTCAACTAGGATTTTGGCCAAGATCAACCAATGATCTCAAGAGAAAAATCCCTTGCCTATACTAGTTGAAAGAGTGATAGTTTAGATTGGGTATTTTGACTTTGGACTTTTTTTTCACTACCCATATTTGGTCCCAAAAAAATGAATTTTTTACCATATGCAGTAGACATTTAGAGGATGCCATGGTATTTTTTTCAAGATTTTTAGATTTTTTTATCATGGTTGAAAAAATGACTTTTGACAAAGCAGTTTTTAACTCACTATTCTGACTTTGGTAAAAATTTGGTCATGGTATCCTTGGTCCAAAAATTAAGCTGATTTTTTCCCATGGATATAAACATGTTCTAGGCCTGCAATAATTTTTTCAGAATTATTTAAAATTTTTTGGAAGGGTAAAAAATAGATTTTCAAAACTGGTTGTGAGAGTTAGGTTTGTTTTTAAGAACTAATAATTTTCTGTTTTTATTAGTATAAAAAGGGGGGCTGATTTGGGACATTAGTTACTGTCTTAGGTTGATTTCCATGTCATGTCAAAAATAAAATTTGATTTTATAAAAATCGGGTCAAGGATGGTCAACCCGGGTTTCAAAACTAGGAAAACTAGAGCCTTTTTCTAAGGGTATTTGGCCATGGCTTATTTCCATCAAAAAATTCAATTATTTTTAAACCCGAGCCCAAAGTCTTTTGGTTTTTGAAAATCCAATTTAAGTTTCTTCCAAAGGTAGTCGGATACCTTTTTAGGTATACGGATGTCCTTACTTCAAGGAAGAAATACATCTTCATGCATTGCATATTTAAAAATGTTTTTACTTAATTTGGCATAAAAACGTATTTTTCGGTTTCCTAAACATTTGGCGAGAATTAGTTCCTAATCTTTGCCAGGTTTGTCGGGGAGGTTAGGAAAATTATTCAACGCACGTGTTTATGGAATCGAAACGTATGGTTTTCGTTTTACTCGGAATCATATAAATGTCATATGAAAGAATTATTTTCCAAGCTTTGTCAGGTTTGTCAGGGAGTACGGTAATATTTTTTCGACATTTTCCATTTATGTGATTCCTCACATGAAAAATCAATTTCAAAATGATGATGTGTGCATATTCCATGATCATGCATATTCCATGATATCCACATTTGTCACCTTAATTATGAAAATTCTATGTTCATGAATATTCCATGTTGATGTCTTTTTATATTCATGTTGCTAGTGTGCTTATGATGTGATTATGAATATCTTATGATGATGTCATTTGGATTTTGCCATGTCAAGCATGTCATGTCATTCATACATATGCTATGTTATTTAGATTTTACCATGTCAAGCATGTCATGTCATTCATACATATGCTATGTCATTTAGATCTTGCCATGTCAAGCATGTCATGTCATTCATACATATGCTATGTCATTTAGATCTTGTCATGTCATTCATACATATGCTATGTCATTTAGATTTTACCATGTCAAGCATGCCATGTCATTCATACATATGCTATGTCATTTAGATCTTTCCATGTCAAGCATGCCATGTTATTCATACATATGCTATGTCATTTAGACCTTGCCACGTCAAGCATGTCATGTTATTCATACATATGCTATGTCGTTTAGATCTTGTCATGTCAAGCATGCCATGTCATTCATACATATACTATGTCATTTAGATTTTGCCATGTCAAGCATGCCATGTCATTCATACATATGCTATATCATTTAGATCTTGCCATGTCAAGCATGTCATGTCATTCATACATATGCTATGTCGATCTTGCCATATCAAGCATGCCATGTCATTCATACATATGTTATGTCATTTAGATTTTGCCATGTCAAGCATGCCATGTCATTCATTCATATGCCATGTCATTCATACATATGCTATGTCATTTAGATCTTGCCATGTCAAACATGCCATGTCATTCACACATATGCTATGTCATTTAGGTTTTGCCATGTCAAGCATGCCATGTCATTCAAATTTTTGCCATGTCAAGCATGCCACATCATTCATTCATGTGCCATGTCATTTGGATTTTGCCATGTCAAGCATGTCATTCATTCATATGTCATGTCATTCATTCATGTGCCATGTCATCTAGATTACGCCATGTCAGGATAAATATGCATGTTGTTTAATTTTTGTCTTGTAATATTTTTACATATTCATGATCATTTTTTATGATTTCAAAAATATGAAAAATAAATATATTTTTTTTAAAACAAGATTATCTCAAGTTAAAATAATTCATGAGTTTTCTGCTGAGTCTGCCGGGAAGAATATCATCAATTATCATTAATGATTGAATTTTTTTTCAAAAAATGAAAGTGATTCGAAGAATTTCAAAATCAAGAAAAAATTTCATGTTTTGTCGAGTTTGTCGGGAAACATATAAAATTTTAGGTTAATAAATTTCGGATTATTTTCAAATAAAATATGATTGTTTTTTAAGAGAATTATTTTTAAACACCAAATTTAAAATCGACTTTCACTGAGACTTGAGATAACACATGACTAACAAGGTACCGTTTTATACGGGCGTTGTGGGGGTGCTAATCCTTCCCCGCATGTAACCGACTCCCAAACCCGCACTTGTTTTCTCTGGTTCTAAGTGCAGACTTCAAAATTGGTTTTAAAAAATGTTTTAATTAATTTTGAAATATTTTATAAAAATCGGTTTTAATAGGTGGCCGATCACACCTAGCCAAAAAAAAGATTGATGGCGACTCCATTTCTTTTTTTTTTTTAGATTGTTTCCAAACCCCCAACCTTTATTTTAAGAGAAATTGAGTCGTTTTTTCTTTTATTTTTTTAAATGTCACACTTTAACAAACTATGTTCCACGATGGGGCATTTTTCGACAATTTTTTTTAAGGGTTGCGACAAGCCACTACAAAGCAAACTCAACATTCGCCAAGCATTACATAAATCCCTATAAATAGAGTACTGCTATATTCTTAAAAGCAAACAATTTGGATCTGAATTGAGAAAAAAAAATAAACATTATTTTAATTATTGTAAAATTTACTGATTCTTAAAACCAAACAATCTAGATAAAATACTTTTATTTATTTATTTATTTTAATTTTTTTAAAAAAAAATTAACACTATCACCTTTCTATTACTTTGAATCTCAATTTTTTTTTTTTTTAAAAAAATCTAACATTATCAACTATCTATTACTTTTAAAGGCAAATAGTTGTTTCATTTTGGATTAATGTAACTTTTTAAGTGATTTATTTTACCTTGTAATATATATATATATATATATATATGGATAATCACGATTTGAGATCTTAGGATTTTTCCAGCAAAAAGATAAAGAGAGAGATAGGCTATATTTGCTGTCATTTTTCTTATGATTAATATGGAACTACATCAACATATATATATATATATATATATATATATATATATATATATATGAGATTGTTGATTAAGATCCCAAGAGCTTAGGGTTTCACACTTCCAGTAGACACTAACAATTGGTCCACTTTTCAACTTTGTGTTGGTGAAAACCTTGTCATTCGTTGGTGCGTACTCATGCAAAATAGTAACAAATAACCATCCATTTACTAATTCTTGTAGCTTTATTTGTTCATTTCCCTGATAAGTTCATCAGCTGTATTTGCAATAACCACATTATATCTTGTAGAACTATCAATGAAACTTTCTTAAACTCCCTTGTCAAATAAAGTAAGCAAGCTTTGATAATACCCCTCCACATTCGACAACCGAGTTGTTATACAAAACTCAAAATTAGATGAAAACATCCATAGATTTATTTTTTGAATTGCAAGAAATTTTAATGTTATGATCTAAAAAGGCCAAACTTTTCGATAATATAATACTTAATAATAAAAGAAGACCAAACTTATTGATTTTTCATGGATTCCTAATTCAGACCAGGTTATCATCTCTAACAGCTCTTCCATATACCATACAAACTTGATCACGTTCAAATTTTGATGCAATTTGTTTAAGAAAATTTTTATTACCAAAAAAATATCCCAAAAAATAGAAATTTTATAGGAAACATACCAGGAAGTGCAATGAAAGCTTCAACATGTTTTGTCATTGTTGTTAGCTATATTAGTTTTGAATTGATCTTAATTTTGAAATGACAAACTCTTAAGCTTCATTAGCTTGAGTTTAATTATTTTTAATTTAGCATTTTTCGTTGAATCATTTTGAAAATATTTTGGAAAATGTTAAAATACTTTAAACTCCTTAATTTTCTCAAAAATACATGTTCTTAAATATATGTATAGGTTTAAAATATTTTTGAGACAAATTGACCTATCTTCAAAAGCAAAGAAAACTTTTAATGAAGAGGGGATCGGTCCCCTATAGTAAGGGATCGATCCCATGGTGAAAATTTTCTCCTGGATCGATCCCATAAGAGTCAGTAGCGTTTTGAGCTTTACAGGACAGTAGGGGATCGATCCCCCCAAGGTGAAGGTCGATCCCATGGCCTCCAACGGTCATATTTCGAGTTGGAACAAGTAGGGGACCGATCCCCTCATGTAAGGGATCGATCCCATGCCTACAGGGCAGTTTTTCAAGTACGATTTTGAAGCTCCAACGGCTCTTTTCCATCCCAATCAACTCCAAACCGTCATAAATCATATCCAAGGTATTAAAGGGACTCTCTAACACTTCCAAGAGCAAGAGACACCAAGGGAGAAAGATCAAAGTCATATATTTCATCTCTTCAAGCTTTCAAGTGTTTTTCCATGTTCTAAGCTTAATCCTTTCAATCTTTCTTGTATTCCTTAGTCAAAGCACCATTGTATAGTTTCTATTTCTTATGCTAAACCTTGTAAACACTTAGCCTTTTAGAGGTTCTTCTTGTTTACCCAAATACCTTTGAAAAAGGGAGAGGTTTCTACTTAAGCCTTAAAAGGTAGAGAGGTTCTATCTTAACCTTGAAAAGATAAGGGGTAAAGGTTGCTATCTAAGCAAAAGATAGAGATTGTAAAGGTTATACCTTGTCCTAGAAAAGATAGCAATTCAAGTTAGTAAATTGAGAACTCCTTCGCAAGTGAGGCTAAAGGAGAGGACATAGGCACGAGGCCAAACCTCTATAAACTACTTGTGTTTGATATTCTTTCCCTACTCATTTACTTGCTTTATTTATTTATTTACTTGCCAAATTGAGTATATTGTTTAAATTTTTCAATATTATTATTTGTGCTTTAATTTGACAATTATTTTTGACAAATCAATAAACCCCCCTCTTGATTGATCACCACAAAAGCTAACAATTGGCATCAGATCTTTGGTCTCTTTTGTATGAGAAAAAATCATTTTCAAAGCTCAAAGAAAATGCAAAGTGGTGACAAGATGCTCATTGCCCCAAAGCTTTTAAATGATGAAGTATGTCTCATGGCCTTTGAGACTATCGCTACACCTATTGGTCAAGAAGGGCATTCTATTGTGAGACCTCTACTTTTCAATGGTAATGACTACTCCTATTGGAAAACAAGGATGAAACTCTTTGTTCAAGCAAATTATTATGAGGTTTGGAGAATAATTATGAATGGTTCACTCATCCCAATGAAGAAAGTTGATAATGTAGAAGTGCCTAAGGAAGAGGAAGAATGGGATACAAAGATACAAAGATGGCTCAACTCAATGCCAAAGCAATGCACACTCTTTTTTGTGCCTTGGGTCCTAATGAGTACAATAGAGTATCCTTTTGTGATAATGCCAAACAAGTATGGGATAAATTGGCTACCACTCATGAAGGAACAAGTCAAGTCAAGGAATCAAAGATTGGCTTGCTCACACTTGACTATGAGCTTTTCAAGATGAAATCCGATGAAAGCATCAAGGATATTTCCGATAGGTTTACAAATATCATTAATGAGTTGAAGGCCCTAGGGAAGACATATCCAAACAAGGAGATGGTCAAGAAATTATTGAATAGTCTCCCAAAATCTTGGGAAGCTAAAGTGACCGCTATTGAAGAATCCAAGGATCTCAACTTTCTCTCCTTGGATGAACTTATTGGTTCTCTCCTCGCTTATGAAATAAAGATGAAGCATGGACAAGAGCAACCAAAGAAGGATGGTGTTGCCTTAAAATCAACCATTAAAGAAAGAGAGAATGATGATGAAGATGGTGAAGATGAAGAGATGGCCATGTTTGCCAAGAGGTTCAAGAAGTTCATCAAGATGAACAAGGGCAAAAGATCTCAAAATGGCAAGGTAGATCAAGTTGTGTGCTATGTGTGCAAGAAACCGGGCCATATTAAGTATGATTGTCCTTTATGGAAGAATCAAAAGGTTAAGAAGAAAGCAATGATAGCCACATGGAGTGGAAGTGACACTTCAGATGATGATTATGACTCCAATGATGATTTAATGCCCAACCTATGCTTCATGGCACTTGAAGAGCCCAATGTAATCTCTAACTCTTGTGATTCCAATTCCTATACATTTGATGAATTGCAAGATGCATTTGATGAGTTAGCCATAGAATTTGAAATACAAGAAAATGATTTCAAAGTATAATGTTGAAAATGAATTTTTGTTGAAAACAATGATTGACTTAGAAAATCAAAATAAAGATTTGAAAAACAATTTTGATGCTTCCAATGAGAAAATAGGAAAAAGAGAATTTTGATTTGAAAATGAAACTTGAAAATTGAAAAACAATTAGTTTTTGAAAAATCTTTACACTCCAAAATGACCAAATGTGCTTATTGTGATTATCATGGTCATACTACACCTACTTGTCCTATTAAGAGAAAATTTTCATATAGATTTAGGCAAGTATGGGTTCCTCAAGGAACAAGAGATTTAGTGACTAACTTGCAAGGACCCAAAGCAATTTGGGTACCAAAATCCAAATGAGTGTCTCTTGTAGATGTGCTAGGGTGAGGATGAACAAATTGCTTTGATTGGATGCTCTAGACACACAAATGGATATGGGTAACCACTAAGCCTAAAGCTTTTTGGATGAGAAAATTAGTTGCCTATGTTTGGTAAATTGCTTGAGTTCTTAATATTTTATATTTCTTTGATTGATGAAATTGATATTGTGCTTAATTTATTGAGATATTGTTATTGGAGCATGAGCTTAAGCATGACCATATGCATAAATTTTTTACTTTAATGGTATCATGCTTTGAAGAATTATGTTGTATGCTTGAATGATTAAGTTGTATTTATGTGCATCTTTAAGGAAGCATACAAAGCTTAATGATTTTGAGATTTCAAGTTTTACATTGAAAATCATTTTTGCGAACTTGAGTTTTAAAGTGTCAAATTATGCTTTAGCAAGTTCTTAAGTGCAAAATATTTTTAATTATTTTGGGTTAATTCTTTTAAACTTGTTCAAACAAAGAAATTTGACTAACTTGCAATGTTTTAATTTTTGATGTATTAAATGCAAGTTTTAGTGACTATTTAGAGCTTAAAAGAACAAATTTTGTTTTTGAGAAATTATGGGCATAGAAACTATTTGGACAAATTGAAATTATGATACAAAACCTTTCTAAATGGTTTAAAGAGCTTTAAAATGCTTTCCTATTATTTTGCCCATTCTAATAGCATTTTCAAGGAAAATGAGGTTCCAAGAGTTGAATTTTTGATTTCCTTGTTTCTAAGGCCAAATGATCACTTGAACAATTTTGTTTTATCATTTGAAACTTGTTGAAAAGTTTCAAGTTGGTTATAAATGAGATTAGCAAGTTTTGACTATTTTTCAAGGCCTTTTCCAACCAAAAATGAGGTTTTTAGGTACCAAAAATCAAAATCTTAAATATATTAAGTCTTGATTGATCTATTCTATCATGTTGTGTATAAATAAACTATCTTGAGTGAGTTTGGTGCCATGAACATGTTTTAACAAACTTTATACCTCTTGAATCCTATATGGTTATTTTGCTTATATGAGGATTATAGAGTTTACTTATGAAATTTGCTTATATGAACATGTTTAAATGACTTGAACAAGTTTGATGAACATTAAATATGCTTATGAACTTGTGGAAGTGTCTTTTTGAATGAAAAATCCCATGTTTGATACTTTAAGGATGCATTATGTACCATTCATTGCATAAATAGAATTTAGAACTTTGAAAATTTGAAATATATGCATTTGTTGAATACTTGTGCTTTTATCATGTCTATATGCATTTTTTAATCTTGTTAGAAGTTGTTTCATTGCTTAGTCTTCATTCCAACTAAGTTGCTTACTGGTTTAAGGGCATTGTTGAACTAATTGCAAAATCATGCCAAACTTGTTTTAAAAGTTGTCTTGATTCAAACCTTATGTTCTTACAAGTCTCAAATGATGCTTTTAACTTGTTACAAGTTTTATTTTTGATTAAAAACATCACACATCCTTATTTGGTATCAAAAATCAGAAAATTACAAAACTGCATTGATTTTTGCTGGAAAACAGGGGAAGGATCGATCCCTCATTCAAAGAGGATCGATCCCTCTTGTAGAGGACCAATTCCCTAGGCCAGTTTTGGGCCAAAAATGCCATTTTCTTCATTTTTAATGGGATCTTGCTCTAAATGCTTCAATTTTATGATTTCCAAATCATGATTGACATTATTTCTTGAATCATCATGTGCTTATATGTATGAATTCACTCTTGATGAATAATTTTACAAATCAAATAGCATGATTATGGAAAGAATCTTGATATATATTGACTCTTTGTGCTTTATTGGTAATTCAAGATTAAATCCTTGACTTATGCTTGTAAATTTGTGCATAATAAGCTCCTTGATCTTAAATGAATTACATTTATTGTTGGTTCATCTATTGCTTTGGTCAAGATATATGTTCATGTGATTATTGTCTTAGCTTGATCTTATATGCTTAAATTTTTTTTGGTTAGATGCTTTAATGGTTTTAATTGAATAATATTTCTTAAAATTGATATCATTTGTATTTAATGAATTTTATTTATTAACAATTGGTATCATTTTGAGCTTAATGAATATACTTTGATAACATTTGGTATCTTGGTGCTACTAACGAATATATTTTCCAAGAATTTCTATAAGTTTATGCAAGGTAAATGGTGATAAAGCTTATCTTAGTGGAAAAACTACACTTGCATTTCAAATACAAGCAAACAAAGCATGCCATCTTTATCAAAATCAAGCCTAGTACATCAAAAAATTACTCAAACATTTGGTATGAAAGATTCAAAGTCAAATGAGCATATCAACAAAGCTTGGTAAGAATGGAGGTAAATGCTAATCCTATGTTGTACAAAGCTCATATCTATTGGTACTAAGTTTGATAACATACATGAATTGAATGACACTTGATGTCTATCTCTTTATGTCATGTATGCTTGAAAAGTTTGCTTTGTATAAATCTTTGAACATGTCTATGAGTTGAACATCTTGTTATTTCTTGAACTTTGAATAGACTTGACTCATGGTTAATAATCTTATGTCTTGATATTCTTATGCATGTTCATTGATTGAGTTAAACCATCTCTTTCAACAACAATTAATATACCACCTTGTGCTTCCATGATTGCATATATTTGAATTGGGCATATTGCTATATTTTTATCCTTTTGTGTTAACAATTGGCATGAAAATATTAATAATTGGTATATTGTTGTACTAAAAATTAGTAATAACAATTGGTATGATGGTTTACTTCTTAATTGCTCAATTGGTATTCATGTCTATTTCATAAGTGAGCTTATATTTTTCATATGTATGAGAATTTTTTGTATGTGCTTAAATGACTTTCATATGTATGATTGTTTGATTATGAGTATTATGCATAAAGATAACAATTGGTAATTTTTGTTACTCATGATCTCGAGACTATGTGCTTAAATGATTTTAAATGAATACATTATTATATTAAACTCTTGTTTGAACTTTGTTGTCTATTTTTAACAATTGGTATTGAACTTCATTGCTTAACATTTGGTATACATGATTGTGTTTCTCTTGTTGCATTGTCCTTAGCTTTGAATTGATCTTCTTTATGATATAACAAAAAGAGGGAGAAGTTTAATATGGACAAAGTTTGTTTTAAATAAACAAAAAGGGAAGAACTAGATGAAAAGAAAAAAGTGAGAGAGTTTTCATATGTGCTTAAATGTTTCTATATTATGAATATGAATTGTGTTGGATGTTTGTGTTTAAATGTTTTTAGATATTGTGGATTGAAAGTGTCCTTGCTTGTTCCTTATTTGTCTTTTGCAAAGTTGAAAAGAATACTTTAATTAAGGGGGAGTTTTTATTGAAAATCCTTATCTTTAATTAAATGGGAGTTTTTACAAGCAAATTTATTTTAAGTTTTGTCATATCAAAAACGGGGAGATTGTTAGCTATATTAGTTTTGAATTGGTCTTAATTTTGAAATGACAAACTCTTAAGCTTAATTAGCTTGAGTTTAATTATTTTCAATTTAACATTTTTCATTGAATCATTTTGAAAAATGTTAAAATACTTTAAACTCCTTAATTTTCTCAAAAATACATGTTCTTAAATATATGTATATGTTTAAAATATTTTTGAGACAAATTGACCTCTCTTCAAAAGCAAAGAAAACTTTTAATGAAGAGGGGATCGATCCCCTATAGTAAGGGATCGATCCCATGGTGAAAAATTTCTCCCGGATCGATCCCATGAGAATCAGTAGCATTTTGAGCTTTGCAAGACAATAGGGGATCGATCCCCCCAATTTGAGGATCGATCTCATGGCCTCCAATGGTCATATTTCGAGTTGGAACAAGTAGGGGATCAATCCCTTCATGTAAGGGATCGATCCCATGCCTGCAGGGCAGTTTTTCAAGTACGATTTTTGAAGCTCCAACGGCTCTTTTCCATCCCAATCAACTCCAAACCGTCATAAATCATATCCAAGGTATTAAAGGGACTCTCTAACACTTCCAAGAGCAAGAGACACCAAGAGAGAAAGATCAAAGTCATATATTTCATCTCTTTCAAGCTTTCAAGTGTTTTTTCATGTTCTAAGCTTAATCCTTTCAATCTTTCTTATATTCCTTAGTCAAAGCACCATTGTATTGTCTCTATTTTTTGTGCTAAACCTTGTAAACACTTAGCCTTTTATAGGTTCTTCTTGTTTACCCAAATACCTTTGAAAAAGGGAGAGGTTTCTACATAAGCCTTAAAAGGTAGAGAGGTTCTATCTTAACCTTGAAAAGATAAGGGGTAAAGGTTGCTATCTAAGCAAAAGATAGAGATTGTAAAGGTAAAAATAAAATAAGAAAATCTAATCTAATCCACTTTCGTAGGAAATCACGGTGGCACTTAGCATGTGACACAAGCCTTTAAACCCCTAGGTGTCCCTAGTGGACGAGTTTAGTCTCGTGAGGGTTTACTAGAACGATACCCACAAACATTGAAGACATAAGAAAAACTAAAAATAATAATTATAACTAATCCTTCCGATATAAATTAGAGATAATCATTGGACAAGTCTTAAAAACTAATCAATAGCTTAAAGAAATTCACAAAAAATCTTACTTGAATGTAAATAGTTTGAGTTAAGCCAATATTAACATAACATATTTCAATCAAAATAGTGCATATTCAAACTTAATCTCAACTTCTCACATGGGATATTTTCTTGATTTTCACTCTTTAAAGTAGTGGTAAAGTGTTTACACTCAATCAATCTCATGAAAACACTTCTACCATATGCTTGCTTGTCCACCTATTCTCCACTATTTAGATCATACAACTTCATAAATCAAGAGGTCTTTATTCAAGGTTGTAATGGGGCCAAAGGGTTATAATGTGGTTAAAGAACAAAACGATAAAGATATCACAAAAGTTCCAAAGAGTTCATAGAGTTTAGAGACATAATAAGATCATACAAAGAAACTTCTCAAAACTCTTTACAAGTACATAGTCATCTAGGCCGGATATTCATGTTGGGCCTTTTCTTCATTCTAAACAACTTTGTAACATCTTTTTCTTTACTTTAACTAGAAGTTCAAGAGAAGATTTTTTTTTTCTATGGGAATGTATTTGACAATGATCCATTTCTTTTTCTCTTGACTTTTCTTTTCTTTCCCCCCCACACTTATTTCTTGTTTCTAACCCAAATTTTCAATAGATCTTCCTTGTCTTTGCAACTTGTCTCAAAACATGCTAATTCATCTTTGGAACAAAGGTAAAGATATAAGTATATTTAGGTTAGGGACAAGTTATGGTTACCAAAGAGATAGCTTATTCAATGTAGGCTCAAATTGGTTCACTAAGGGTGTGTTCTCTTGGAACATCAATAAGGGATGGCTGTTTGGCCCTGGCTAAAAATCCTAATGCCTCTATCATATTCATGTTGTCACATGCATCAATATAGTCTCAACAAGGTCTAAAGCAAGTTCTAGAGAATCATGTAATCATAAGAGCACTCAAGAAAGAAATTAGATTGATTTATATAATGCATCAATCATTATAGGCTCAAAAACTCACAAGGATGATTATACAAGTCAGATTAAGTCTAAACATGCTTCTTTCTCAATCAACATATCATATTAACATTGGCTCATAAAAAGGTTGATATCAAGCTCAATTCTCATGAAAATCTTCTCAGTAATAAATCTGTTTTAGACTTATGCAATTCATATCTCATCATAGTATTGAAAGTAACTAAAACACACTAAAAACACACTAAGTCTAAACATGCTTTTTTTTTTTTTTTTGAAGAAGAAGATTAAATCAAACTGACAAGGTATGTTTCAAGTCTCCCTTACTCAGACCTTGTTCAGAATGAATACTTCTAAATGTCTTAAAACACAACAAATTTTTTTTTATTTTTAAAATTAGCAAAATATGTCCTTTACCCCCTACTAAAATATGACATTGTCCCCAATGTCAAATTTTAAAGGTAGAATTTAGGAGATATTACCTGCAGAGGTTGCTAACCACTTATTATAACTGAGACACAACAAGCAAAATGTTAGATAATGTCACAAAGATAAAGTGCAATCCACTCCTTGCTCGTCCATATCTCTTTTTCTTTTTCCGAGCGTTTGCGAAACAACCGTAGCAGATAAACACTCATAAGCTTGAAGCTTTTTGAGTAAATCTTCAATGGTTGTAGCAAAAATTATGGTTCTCCTTGCCTCTGAAAACATGAATCCATTTTCCACAGCATTATCTAAATATGAAAGCAAATTACTAAAATAACCATTAATATTAAGCAAACCAATGGGTTTCTTATTTGTAACCAAAGATGACCAAGAAGCCACGCAAGCTATTTCTTCCAATGTACCCAGACCTCCTGGTAAAGCAATGAATGCATCGGCAGAATGGTACATGATTGTCATCCGTTCAGGGATACTCCAGACTTGTATTTCCTTACCCACGGTAGGTCCACAAAAACTTGTGAATAGTTTTGGCACGATTCCTAGAACTGGACTTCCTCCGGCGTGTGCTGCTGTAGCGACTGCTCCCATTAAACCCGTACTACCGCCTCCATAAATCAAGTGGATCTTTTGTTGGGCAAGTATTACTCCAACTCTTATGGCTTCATCAGCGAATATGTTATTTTTCCCTGGATAAGCACCTCCAAAGACACAAATTTTTTTAATGCGCTGGGATGAAGTACTTTCCATTTTTTTTTCTTCGAGTGCCTGAAAGAGAATGAGTACATGGTGTAATATATAGAGGACTGAGTAGTGAATCAGACAAGAGTAATAATGTCGCCGAAAGTGTATCTGACCTGTCAGAAGAAAATGTTAACCTAACAAAAGATTTTTGCGTGATTTCAGGAAGAAAATCAAAAAGAGAAGAAAAAATCAACCGCAAAAGACAAATAAAAAAAAACGAGAATAATTACACAAATCGAACAACACGCAAATTAAACCAAAATAAAGTTATTGCAAATCAAACCAAAAGCTGAGAAGTCATTTATTGTAGTTGTGATTGTGGCTCACATCTTCCTCTGGTTTTACGTCCAGAAACGGCTTAAACGCCTTCTATGAGTCGAGGATATGCTTCTCATCCAGTTTTCTTACAAGCTGGCAAACAGGGTCTTTTAACATCAGATTCCCAAGATGTTGCCATTCCCTTTGGAATTGCGGCCATAAATCAAGAATTTCTCTTTGTACGTCTCCACTAGGATGCGTCTCAAGAGAAAGTTGGATATTACCCAAATTCTCCTTACTCAGTCCATCCTTAATGAATTCAATTTTATCATCTCGATTAGAGGACGGAATCCCAATAGAACGACATTTACCATTACACGTCCATCGTGCACATTTGTGGCAATTTGAACTCATGCGCTTTGCTCGACGCTTCTTTGCAAAAGTGCTTCTACCTGTACCTGGTAAATGCAAAACAGGAAGATATTCATCTTCACGTACCTTGGCTTCAATTATCCAACGTATGTCTTCAGGAATCCCTTTGTGCATAAGCATTCTTAATCTTTCAAATCGAACTTGGTAAAGCTTCAGTAAAATATTTCGAGGAAAAGGAGGAAATCGTTTCTACAATCGTGTGAGAATATCATCCATCCTGAAAAAAAAAATGAAAGAGAAATTGAAAGAGAAATTTATATACAATATCAGTTTTGTGGGTAGCTGATGGAACCGACTTAAATAATCACGGAGTACCGTTATCCGCCATTTAACCGGGGTTAAAAAAATTAAAATAAAAATTATATTTACATCTAGTTATTTTCAAAACAAGGATCAGAAAGAAAAACAACATAAAAAGACTCAAAAACAAAACACTCTAAATAAAATCCTAAATTCTTCCCCCCACACATAATTCTTACATTGTCATTAATGTAATGCTATTAATCCCAAATGAAAGAATCATGTGTAAGTGAAAAGAACTAATAAACAAAATAAACTTATGCAGCCTAAATGAACTTAGAAACACTAAACACAATTAGCAAAGAAACATAAGAAAAAGATAAAGAAAAAAAGAGCAAATCTGAGGATGGCAGTTTGGCAATGCTTTCACTAATTAGGCTGCCTCCCCTAATTAGCACTTGATTGATTGTTTTCAGCCTAGCCAATTCCCCTTCTTGGCATTTTAGGCTTGTCAGGCTCATACATGAAATTTCCCAAATTTATGCGTTTGAGAGGAAGCTTTCTTTGCACAACAGTGGATGCATTCTCCATTACAAGTATTATTCCATCATCCTTTGTGGTGCATATGTCATCGAGGAATGAAGCATATTTTGATACTTGTTGAATGACCTCCACAAACAAGTTGTTTAAGGTTTCCGGCATGTGTTGTTCATGTTCTTCCTCCTTGAACTTTGCAAATCTACTAGGAAAAGGTGGAGAAGAAACATTAGTAAAAAGTGAAACCTTAAACGTTACCTCAGGTGCCGAAATACTCTTATTTGGATCTTTGGCTTCATTATCCTCAAGAATAGAATCCATCTCTAATTTTGTTTCATCCTCATCTTGTTCCTCATTCTTCAAGGTCACAATAGTAGCATTCTCCTTTGGGTTAACCATCGTTTGGGCTGGGAGTTCTTCAGATCTTTGTGCTACCCATCCCACCATACTACTAGCCAATTGGCTCATTTGCTTTTCCAAACTCTGGATGCTTGCCCTTGTTTCCTGTTGAAATTGCAAAGAATCAGTAACAAGAGAATAGACAAGATCTTCTAAAGAAGTACCTGAGTTTTGAGTCATATGTGGTGGTTGAAAAAGATCTGGTTCTTGAGACCATGATTGATTGAAGCTAGATGGATGAGTGTAATTGGCATAAGGATCTACTTCTTGGTAATTTTTCGAGTAGCCATAATTAGTATGATCCCACCATCCCTCATGGTAAGTGTTTGAGTAATGATCATACTGTTGGTCTTGGAACACTTGATGGCCTTGACATCCTCCCATGGCCAATTGTTGAACTGGGGAGGTGAGATTGGCTTGTTGATTCTCCATGTTCATGTATGCCACCAACTCTTCAAGTGTTAGATTGCTTAATTCCATCTTTTTTTTTTTTCAAAATTTGAAAAGAAAAACATGTATGTACAAGAAAATAATACTAACATGTATGCAACGGCGCCAAAAATTTGATGCACCCAAAAGAGTGTATCTTATTTAACCTTGCACTAAAAAGATAAATTGTAAGTATAGTAGTTAGCAAGGGTCGAGTCCTCAGGGATTGGGTTTTAGTTTATAAGTTAATAGTTTAAAACTTAAATTCAAGAACAATAAAAGAAAAGGGGTTTTTGAAGCCAGATTTAAACTAAAGTAAATAATAAGAATAAGATGCAAGGCGGTATAACCAGCCAATAAAAATATATATACTAAATTAGGCGGTATAACCAGCCAATAAAAATAAAACAAAGTTAATATACAAATTAGGCGGTATAACCAGCCAATAAAAATAAATATACTTTTAAAAATAAGCAAACTAGAAAAGTAAGAAAACAAGTAAGTAAGAAGAATCAAATATGAAAAATATGGTTAAGGTTTCATTCTCCACCACTAGACATCATTAAGAATCAATTTCAGATCTATCAATATCAACCAACTATCAAAGTTAACAACCGTAGATAACAACAAGCTCTGTTATCCCAATCTTTCCTTAGTTTGTCGTTAAATAGAACAAGCTCTCTATTTAATCTCTAACCATTAAACAACCTAGAATAAGCTCTCTAAATTCAATTTAATGGCAGCTTTATGATGAGAAAGATAGGTTGATCTAAGCAACAAACACATAAGCTCGGATTGTTCAACTTAGGTTATGTTCCACTTTGCAATTATTGAAAACTTGACCATAATCATTAATCACAAATTGCCACTTATGAATAGGAAATCAAGACAATTACACGGATCAAGACTCCTAAACTAGCAATAGATAATTATCAAGATCTATCTAGTTGTACACCTAAATAAATCAAGACAACATCATGAACAATTTTTGTAGAAGAACATAAGCAACTTTGATAGAAAATTAATAATAGATAGAATCTGAAAATCAATTATAAAACATGTCTAGGGCTTTGAAATCACCCTTAACCAAATAGAAATTTAGCCTAGCATAGGCATTGTAAACATAAACATAAAATTAAAGAGAATCTAAGAAGAAAATAAAAGAAAGAAAGAAGAAGAGGAAGAATATTAATTATCCAACCTCTTGCTCTCTCTAAAGAAAAAGAAAACTAGAGAAAAGAAAGAAGAAGAAAATTTAGAGAATTCTATTACAATGGCTAATATCCTACCAATCTACCATATGATACAATCATCCAAGGCCCTCTATTTATACACATTTTGGAAGGCTAAATGACAAGAGACAAGCTTTACAAATTTCAAAGGTAGGTATAATAGGTGGGTGCATTTTTCTAACAATTTTCGTCATATTGTATGACAATTTTGATCAGCCAACTTGATGGTCGATTTTGTCAATTTTGGAGGCCTGATCTGATCACATGGTCCTCTAGAAAAATGTTCCCCTATCAGTTACTGATCCATAGCCGTTGGAATCAGCTCATTTGCTGATGTGGATAAGAAGATATGAGCAAAATACGAAAACAGGTCAGCACAGACGTCATTGCACATCAGCCAACTTGATGGTCGATTTCGCTAGGGAAAACGACTCCGTTTCAAGAAGTGTAAAACATGAAAAAGATAGATATGCCTCCTAACTTTGCACGGTTAAAATTTCAGCCTTATTGCTTCAGTGAAACTCGAGATATAGCTGATATGGCAAAAGGTGTCGGAATTGGAACTGAACTGGATTTGCCCTTAATTCTAGTAATCTGAAATCACTCAAAGAAACTTGTGAAAAACACCAAATTACATAAAAATATAAAAGATCATAAACACAATTAGACTAAACAATAATAACTCATATTTGACACAAAACAATAATAAAACATAACTAAAAACTATATAATTATACGAGTTATCAAAAGGTTATACCTTATCGTAGAAAAGATAGCAATTCAAGTTAGTGAATTGGGAACTCCTTGGCAAGTGAGGCTAAGGGAGAGGACGTAGGCACGAAGCCGAACCTCTATAAATTACTTGTGTTTGATATTCTTTCCCTACTCATTTACTTGCTTTATTTATTTATTTACTTGTCAAATTGAGTATATTGTTTAAATTTCTCAATATTATTATTTGTGCTTTAATCCGACAATTATTTTTGAGAAATCAATTCACCTCCTCTTGATTTGATCACCACAAAAGCTAACAATTGTTGACTTTCTTTGATGCATGTATGCAATGAAAGCAAATATTGGAATATATGATCAGATGTCAAACATGTAGCAAAGTGAGTGATACATGCATGCAAAATTTCTTGAAGTTGAAAACATAAAAAATTAATGAACGGAAGAAACAAACTTTCCTGTTGTATTTTATTTAAAGAATATAATTAGATATCAAGAAGAGAAATTTTATTTTGTAATTAAGAAGTTAAATTTAATTAGAATTTAAAATATGGTATATTTAAAGAGTGAATTGAAAGATAATGTTTGTTAATAAATTAAAAGAATTTGATAAATATTTATTTTGAAAGATTTGAAATTTTTATCCATCTCAACAAATAACCAAAATTTAAATTTTTATATCCATTTGAAGATATTGCATGAGTTAATTCTTAATTATATTTAAAATTTTGAAAATTTAATGAATTGATAATTATATTTATACTTGGCTTACGTAGCAAAAAAATAAGTTATCCACGTAAGCGTTCATGTCAACAGTGCTTACCACAACAGCATGTACCCACTACAAGAAAACTCACTTTTATCGGCATTTATAAGTGCCAGTAAAAGACCACAAAACTGCCCCTATTGCTATCACCGATAGTTATTTGACCGCCGGTTGACCACCAGCTAGGCGAGTGCCGGTGAAAATTTTTCGACGGGCCCGACCACCTATGCCGAAATATACCTGTATTTACTGACATGAGTTTTTCCGACGCTTTAAACCATCGTTATAGGTAAAAAAAAAAAAAAAAACTTTCCAGGCATTTTAAAGTGCCGGTAAAAGTCATATATGCATTACATTTACATATTAATTTACATATTTGTTAAATGATATATACTGACATTTAAAACTGCCCTTACAAGTTAATGACATTTAAAGACAATTTAAATTGTCGTTAAAAAATAACCATTTACATAAATATTATAAAATTATTATATAAGTTAATTTGACACTTTAAATTACCCTTGAAAGTATTATATTTTTTTTTCTTACCTTTTGTAAATTGAATTTAAAAAACACAATAAATTAAAATTTAAGCCCTTTGGTTGCCAATCTAAAATGAATTTATTTACACAAGTATCCAAAACCTATATGGTCACAAACAAAAATAATATGCAACATGTACAGTTGTTTCACTCAACACCTAATTCATACTAGAAAATTAGCCTCCAACTTATAATAGACAACTTAATATAGCAACACCTTTGGCATCTCTTTCCTTCTTTTTTCTTCTTAAGAATCTTGTCGTATGATCCAAGACGAAGATACGATAGAATTTGAGCAATTCTATTAAGCACAAAACCATCAGCACTGACAGTAACCATTCCCTGCACAAGAAATATGTAATCAAAATCAGTAATATCAAATGTTCAAGTGATCGGATATACAACCAACAAACAACAAAAGCAGCTAAACAAATTTTAACAAAATCACAAAGAGGCCTGACAGTATATTTCAAAAGAGGGGCTCATAGCCTAAAATATGAGTTTCTAATGGGAATTAAAAAAATTTATTTAATTCTGAATTTTATATAAGACCTTGGCCCCCAAACTAAAACTCCTGCTTTCGTGCTTACTAAGAAGTTAACAAAAACATAAAATAATTGTTTTATCTCCTACCCAGCTACAATAAGGAAGAGAAAAGAGTTGGGTCAAGAAATATTTTATATTAAACAAAGGCAAAATTGGCTTGAAAACTAATATCACAATTCACAAGCTTCAGTCTACTCAACCTGAACTTCAAGATGTTTTATTTTAATCGCAATGTGTGCCTATGAGCTTCTGACTCTAGCAACAAAGACAATTAACAAAGATTACCAAAACCAATCACAAGTCATGATAAAGATGGATGTAAGAAGAAATCTTGAGATACTAAAAATAAAGTTTCCAGATATTGTTAACAAGTACAAAAATTCTGCTTTTATTATATTGCTTCAAAGTTTCTAAGCATTACTAAATTCATTTCTTATCAGCAAAACAAACTTATTAAATGCTTCAAAGTTTCTAAGTATTGAACAAAGGCAAGAGCATTACCTGCAAACAAAATGCTGAAATGGAAACTTTATAAGTCATCAATTTATCCCATACAGAGCACACAGTTTCAGTGCCCCCCTGCATGCCAACCACTGCTCCAGATATCATCCATTCAGGGAGCTCAGAGGCCTCCCAATGGCTTCTATGAAGTGTTCAATGATCTCCAAAGATGAGTTTCCATACACTATCCTCCCTTCAACTGTATTTCCATGTATCTGCAAGCTCCAGCATACAGAAAATGGGAAACTGCAAGTTTTAAATCTGAATGAACCTCAAACAACTCAATTTTTTAACAGCTTCATAACATTCATTAATCTCAAGTACACATATGATTCAGTGGATTACAACCAATTATTCTTGGATATAAAAACATACTAGTTCAACAATTTGTACAGGGCTCACCTGAAGCTTGGGATGCTCAACATCTTCTCGGTATGGGTCTAGAAAAAAGATTATTTTCTATGTTCCTGTCCAAAACATAATGAAAAAGGTGACGACATTGTTAGCCAAGATTCCTCCTACAAGCTTTTAAAACCATTCTAATGTGGTTCTTGAAATGCTGGTTAGCCGCAACCAAAATTTTAAGACTTAGGTGACAATACATACAACCTGATCCATTATTTTAGATTATTAAGTCTCCAAATTTTAAGATTCTTTTGGCTCCCTGTTGTGTTTCGATTCTTTTTTTCTCCCTAACTGATATGCAATGCCAATCAATATGTTAAACTATTGTTACCATACATGCATTACATGTATCTTTGCATACTAGCGTCTTGAACATCAACTACTTGAGTATAAAAAAAGGTTTAAATAAGCAGTTAGAATTGAAAGGAAAAGATGGAGAAACTAGGTAAGTGACTTAAAACAAAGAACACTAAGTGATTGGTTAAGTAATTACATAAAACAATTAATAAGAAAATCTAGTTAATTTCTCAAGAAAGTAATTAGCGAGGTAAAGAAGATGGAGCTCTCAATTACAGTTTTCACCTATGCAAGTTCTGCTACATTTTACTTGTGTAATTATAATTGTTAAACTATTAAATTTTTTAAGGGAGAGAATTAAAAAATTCAAAATTGGGTCCGATCATTCAAATTCTCATACTTAATCGAAAAAAAAAAAATACAGAGCTAGGGTTTTGAGAATATTATTATACATGGGAATCATTGGTGGCGGCAACGGCACAAACTGTGAAGACGAAGATGAAGGCGAATGTTGCTACTAAACGTGTCCGAGCATGAACAACGGTACCGGTCAGCATTGTATCACCGATTCGTCGTCCGATATAAGCCTTCTTTCTTCCTCGAGTTGCCCTTGTGATACACGTCGTCCTGAGTTAGAATTGAAAGCAAAAGATGGAGAAAATATTGATGGTTAGCCATTTGGTTTATTGGAAATTCAAAATCAAAATCAAAATGAAGAGAGAGAATGATTTTTGCAAAAATACCTTGCTAAAGAAACAGCGGTGACGGCGATGAGGATCAATCTGACTAAATGGAGGATCAATCCAAGTAGATGAAAAACAAAGGATTTTGAGAGAGAAAGAGAAAAAAATTAGGGATTGAGAGAGAAATCTGAGTAAATTAAGGATTGATTTTGAATTTTAAAAAGAGAGAGCAGCGTGATTCATCTGGAGAGAAATACAAAGAGAGCAGACTGTTTTCGTGAGAGAAAGAGAGCTGAAAAAGTTTTCCTTTTTTAATGTGAGCTTAGTGCCCTTAAACGATGAACCATCACAAACGGGTTCTTAGGGTCAGGAAAAAACAAAAATAAAATGATAAAACCTGACGCTTTTTTAAATCCCCAAAAAGAAAATGCCCTTAAATTTAAATTTTGTTGTAGTGACCTGTTATATTATATATATATATCATTCCTGAATTATGAAATTTTTTAATGAAATTATAAATAAAATATTACATATCATATAATTAATTAATTAATTATTATATAATTAAAATCCAACGCAAAATTAAAATACTATTTTAACTTCCAAAATCTGAATGATGAAAGAAGTCAGATTTGATTTTTTTTTTTCTAAAAAAAAAAAAAATTGACTACAGTTTTTATAAGACTATTGAAATATCATTTATTTATTTATTTTGTTATTTATAAGATACATATATGTAATATATACAATTAAAAATTCCAAACCGTTGTTTTTATTAACTTGACTGGATTATTTTCCAAGATTTAATGAAATAAAAAGATTTAGAAAAACTAATTTTACTTTTCAATCCTTTAGCAAGGTTTGTAAATTTAATAATTAAATCTGTGTAAGGCGTCTTGCACTCTTGCCCTATTTTCAAACCAAATGAATATATATATATATATATATTAATGATCTATTTATATTAATGTAAAATTAAATTAGTTTTACACACTTTCATAATTCAACGTGCATGATCTATGTAAATAGAACATGAAATACGACGGTCAGATTAAATAAATATAAATCTTATAAAAAAATAATGAAAATGTGTAAAATTAATTTAATTTTATATTAGTGTAAGTGCATATATATATATAAGAAGAGATCAATTTATATTGATAAAATTAATTAGTTTTATATGCTTTTATAGTTTTGTGTATAATTGATATTTTAACAAATGAACCGTTGGATTTAACAATATAACCGCACTCGTCGTGCACGTAAATTTTTGAATCAATCAAATATCTATATCATGTCGATCGAGAATACCATCTTTTCTATATATATTTAACGGTTGAAATTTAAATAAAAAAATAGTTAGACATCTTTTAATTTTTTCGAAATTTGACGTGCACGATCTACACGAATAGAGCATAAAATGCAACGGTCGGATTAAACAAATATAAACCGTATAAAAATTTATAAAAGTGTGTAAAACTAAATTAATTTTGCATTGGATCATATATATATATATATATATATATATATGCAACAATGGTTTTAGCCATGGCAAATCACTCAATGAGTTTCCTCCCATCATTTTTTTCTTCATTTCCCCTTGGAGAAAACATTAATGATAAATACTCTCCATCCATAGAACTGAAGGGCCGGGGGAAATGAAGAAAAAAATGATGGGAGGAAACTCATTGAGTGATTTGCCATGGCTAAAACCATTGTTGCAGACTGAATTTTATAGGTCATGTGAATGTAGGGATCATTGCATCGGATCTCCGTTCTGTGAAGATTGATATAACGATCCTCATAAACATGAAGTCATGGAAGGAAGTCACTGAGTAAGTTTTTTTTTTTTTTTTTAGAAGAATTACTGTTAACACTTCAAATATACACTACAAGAGAATTTTTTTTGACGGAATTTTTTATCGAAAATACTCAAATCGTTGATAATTTTTCATCGAAAATATAAAAAAAAAAAATCGTAAAATATAATGATATTTCCAACGAATGATTTCCAATGGAAATTATTGTGGCTAAAAACACTTTCTCTTGTAGAGTTGTAGTGATATCAACCGTTAGATGATTAAATAACGTTATTTTGGTGTCTTTTGTTTTAAGGTGTACAAATCTTCAAGCAGATAAGACCGTGAATTAGGATTCGTGGCATAAAGAATTTGTTGATGTTCAGATATCCAATGGTTGGAATTCTTTTAAGCTTGTTTATATTAATAGAAAAAGAAGGCAATTAAGAGCTTGAAAATCGCATTAATAATAATAATGGTCGAAAGGGTGATAAATCTGAAGTTTGTGGCTATGAACTACAATGTTCCACATCAAAGTTTTACTCAATTGAATGCAAAGTGAGAAGTCTATTTTTTTTTTTTTTTGCTTGAATTGTGAGTAAATTTTCTAATAATGGAAAATAACAAAATTTTATTTTTGTAGGTCAATAGTGCTGTATGTTGATGGGTTTTTAGGCTATTAGAAGATAACTCGATGGGAAAAATTTTAAGGAAAGCTCTTTATAATAAGCTTTTTATAAGCTCCATTACATATATAATTTATCATGCTTATATGTAATTTTTGTCATATTTATATGTAAAAATGAAATTACATATGTAAAAAAAAAATATACTATTTAAAAAATTACATATAAGCATGACAAATATGTCATGTTTATATATAATTTATCATGTTTATATATAATTTGTCATGTTTATATGTAATATTTATATATAATTTTATCATATTTATATGTAATAGAGCCTATTTTAAGTTTATCATATAAGAGCTTATCCTAAAACTCTCCAACTCAAAGGAGAAGATTGATTGAGAGTTAAAAGAGCCTGCAAAGGAGAAACAATCAAATGAGCCTTAGAAGTGGAATTTTGATACGCATTCCAATGTTTAAGTGAATAAATATAAAATATGATATATTGATATTTCACATCATACATAGTAATGTGATGTGTCATGTGGTCTTTTTATCTTAATATAACTACATAAAAAAATATTTATCAAAATATCGTTTTTTCAGATTAATTTTTAAAATTCGCTTTTTTTAAACTAGTTGGAAAATCACCATGGCCCATGGCGATTTCCCAACTGAAAATTTAATTTTTTTGAAAATACCAGTTGGGAAATAACCATGGGCCATGGTAATTTCCCAACTATAATTTTAAAATTTTACAGTTTTTTACATTGGGAAATCGCCACCCACGGTGACAATTTCCCAAGGTAAATTTCTCTTCTCTTCTTTTTTTTTTTCTTTTAATTTTAATAAATAATAAAATTTAAATAAAAATTATATAATTTATAAATTTAAAAAATAAAGATTTAATAATTTTAATATATAATTTTTATCCCATGGTGGTAGAAGTGTCCATGGGCCGGGCCTATGTATGGTATCAACACCACATTTGCTTGCCTAAGTCACGGTGACAATTTTTCAACGTAAAATAAAAATTAAAATATAACAATTTACCAAAAATTAAAAAATTATATTTGTAATTAGACCTGTTCATGGGCCGGGCCGTGACCCGGAATTTTTTCCCTTGCCCAAGCCCATTTCGAGTCGTGCTGACCCGAAATCCCATTTCACTATTAAAAAAATATTTTTATATATTTTATAATTTTTTGAATTTTTTATTTAAATTTTTTTAAATTAAAAAATATATAATTTTTATTTAAAATTTATTATTTAATAAAATTACAAAAACACTTGTCCAACCCCGGACTAATACGACACTTTGGTTGGCCTTTCTCCTGGAGGTCCATTTATTACGAATACAAGTTGAAAGAATTCGATTGACATTACAGATAGACCTGCTCATGGACCGGTCAGCACTTCCGGCCAGGCCCGGATCACTATTTATATATTAAAATAATTAAATTCAGACCCGCGAGCCGGGCCTTGGCAAGAAGTTGAAAAATTTCGAGTCGCGGCCCGGCCTATGAGCAGGCCTAATTACGAATATAATTTTTTAATTTTTGGTAAATTGTTATATTTTATTTTATTTTTTTATTTTTTAAAATTAAAAATTATATAATTTTTATTATTTTATAAAATTAAAAAAAAAAATAAAGGTTAAAAAATTGCCACCGTGGCTTGGGCAAGCAAATGTGGTGTTGATACCATACATAGGTCCGGCCCGGCCCATGAACACTTCTACCACCATGGGATAAAAATTATTTATTAAAATTATTAAATTTTTATTTTTAAAATTTTTAAATTATATAATTTTTATTTAAATTTTATTATTTATTAAAATTAAAAGAATAAAAAAAAGGAGAAATTTACCTGACAATTTTTAAATTATAGTTGAAAAATCATCATGGCCCATGACGATTTTTCAACTGATATTTTTAAAAAAATTAAAATTTTCAGTTGGGAAATCGTCATGGGCCATGGCGATTTCCCAACTGGTTTAAAAAAAGCTGATTTTGAAAATTAATCTGAAAAGAACGGTATTTTGATAAATAATTTTTTTTTAGTTATATTTTTATAAAAAATCCGTGTCATGTTGGAAAAAATTATTATCTGTTTTTTAACAAAATTTTATACTAAAGTAAATACTTTTCAAATATTACATTTTTTTTACCGAACTCAAATATTAAATTTAAAATATTTTTATAAGAATTAATTTCAATTTATCAAATAAAAGAAGAACGGTAAAAAAAAATATAAAAAAAAAAAAAAGATTTGATAAAAGTAATATGAATATTTTTTTATCAAATCTATTTACGTCCTCAAATTTCTTTACCAAAAACTTAATTACTTTCTCTCCCTTTCCATTTTTTTGGCCGAACTTTTTTTATTTGATAAATTAAAATTAGTTTTTTAAATTTAATATTTAACAGCATTTAAATTAATTTAAAATTTTATAAAAAATAAATAAGAATTTATTAACTTGGCACGTCAAATAAATATTTTTACTACATGTGAAATATCCATTTTATATTTTATTCAAAACTTATTTTATATATTAACGAAATATTTTATTTTCATTAACTTTCATTAAAAAT
Organism: Fremontodendron californicum; assembly: GCA_030761205.1. Taxonomy (NCBI): domain Eukaryota; kingdom Viridiplantae; phylum Streptophyta; class Magnoliopsida; order Malvales; family Malvaceae; genus Fremontodendron; species Fremontodendron californicum. The sequence goes on from JAULJL010000005.1 coordinate 31,654,604, forward strand.
CACAAAATTCAATAAAAAATAAAAATAAAGTGACAAATTCAATGAAACAGAGTGGCTAAATTAAATTTTCACCTATTACAATTAGAGGTGGCAAAATAAATCCGAACCCGAAATTCCACCAGGAAAAATTCGAATCCGAACCCGTCCAAACCCGATTTGACCAAAAAGTCAAAAATCCGAACCCGAAAAAACCCTAACCCGAAATGGCCCGAGCCCGAAAGAGCCCGAACCTGAAAAGACCCGAACCCGAAATTACCCGAACCCGAAAAAACCCGAACCCGAAAATACCCAAGCTCGAGCCGGGCCCGAACCCGAATTTAATACTAAAAATAAAAATTATCAAATTGTAATTAAATAATTTTTTTATAAAGCAAAAACTTTATTTATCAATTTTATTCTAATATATTTTTTAATAATTTAATTAAAATTTAATTTATATTATATTATATTATATATATATATGATAAAATAATAATTTTATCAAAATAAAATTATATTTTGTACTTATAACTTTAATGTCTCATATCTTGATGAATCTACTATCTAAAAATTCTAAACTCATGAAAATTTTAGAAATGTAAATTTTTTTGACATAAAATATTACTTATCCTTTATTTATGTTATTTTAAGAGCACCCTTATAATAGTATAATAGTATTTTCTATATATTAAAATTAATTAATAGCAATTCATTCATTTTAACTCATTTTTAGTATAATAGTATTCTTATATTAAAAAATAGATAAAAACTACTTAAAAAAAAAATGTGTTGCTCTTTGCAACATATATATATATATATATATATATATATATATATATATAGTTTTCTTCGGCATATTATTAAATTAAGTCATCAACACCATATTCACTTGCCCAAACTTGGACCGATCCGAAATATAGTCCTCAAATTCTACCCAAACCCGCCCATATTTGTAAATGGGTAGTCCAAGCCTGTTTAGGTCTCAAAGTTGAATGCCAAGATTCGTCCTAAATTTTTTTTTATTTTGTAGTGAATATAAATTATAATGTATTTACATGTTGAAATTCGAGTTCATCAAATCAATTATTTTAAATATTAATATGATTAATTTATAATATATCATATTTTTTATAATAAATTATTTTAAAATTTTATTTTATATAAAAAATTAATTTTATATTCTTTTGGTGCTAACAAATATTAATTTTAATAAATAAATATAATTAAAAATATCATATTATAATAAAAAATTATTTTTAAAATAATAATAAAATAATAAAAATATTTTTAAAAGTAAATATTTAAATTATGTAAAAATGATTACATCTAACATAAAATAAAAATGATGTAAAACAAATCCGAATCAGAACCAAACCGAATCCGAATGGGCCTGAACGGACTCGAACTCAAACCCGAATGGGCCCGAACCGGATTGAATCCGAACCAGAATGAACCCGAATCTAAATGAACCCTAATCCGAATAAATCCAAATCCGAATGAACCTGACCCGAACCCGCTCAATTATCACCTCTAATTACAATGATAAATTTGTCTTTTACCTCTAACTTAAATTAAAGCATACTTTTAACACGAGTATGGATTTTTTATATATAAAAGACGGAAATTTCTAGTTTTGCTCTTAATCAATTATAAATTGTTATCCAAACCATCAAAGAGTTCAGTAGTCAGTACTAATCAGCACCTAATAATGCAATGTGCGGCTGCCTGATTTTAGCAAATTTATAATCTGTTCCGCGGCATGTATTTATATATTTATACCGTATTTATATTATTTTTTATATTATAATTATATTTAAAATTTTATATATTTATATTAATTTTGTTATATTAATAATTTATATTATATAAATTTTAATATATTCGTATATTCATATCTTATTTAATTATTGATTTTTTTTCCTTGTAAAACATATATGCATGTAAGTAGACCTATCTAAGGGTTGAGTTATCCACCCAAATTCGAAGGCTTGTTCATATTTAGAAGGGCTTGAATAAAAATATTAAACTTGAAAAATAAGCTTTGGTATAAAAATAGGTCCGTTTAAAATATGAGTTGGGCCTTAGCTCTAACATTTAAGGTCCGAGCTCGGCCTGTTTTTTAATTATATAATATATAATATTTTATTTTTATATATATTATGTAATTTATATCATATAAAAATTAAATATATATAATATTATAGTGTAAATATTAAAAAATATATTAAATTATCCATGTTTAAAAACTTAATAAAAAAAATATAAAATTATTAAAGATTAAATAAAAAAATATTTTAAAAAAAATTAAAACAAATAATATGAGCAAGTCTAAGCGAATTTAAAATATCCATTTTTGAATAAAACTTGAGATTCATATTTCGAATCAAACTAAATCTAAACAAATAAATATGATAATGATATTATACATAAATTCGGACGGACCCATAAACAGCTATGAAGTAAGGCTAATCCAGACCAGAAAAAATATGAAAAACATGCAGTTTACCAAAAATTATTGTGAAATAGTACAATGAATAAAAGTTATTTGAAAAAGAGAAATGAATAATTAAAAATTATTATAAAGGATATTATAAAGACAAAATTACCCTTCATGAAAAAACTTATTTTTCCTTTTTCTTTCATTAAGGAAATATTATTTTTTTTTAAATTTTAATTGAAAATAAATTTAAAAAATAAAATATTTAAATATATATTTTTTTAAAATTTTAAAAAAATAAAAAAATAATAATTTTAGGCATATTATTTTTATTTTTTAAAATTTTTTAATTAAAAAAAGTAAATAAAAAATTTAAAAATTTATTTTTTAAAATTAAAAAGTTTTTATTTTCAGAATATTTATTTTTTAATTAAAAAGTAAATTAAAAAATAAAAGAAAAAGAGAGAAGAAAGTTTTTTTATCAAGGATAATTTTGTCTTTACAATATCCTTTTCAACAATTTTTAATTATTTATTTCTTTTTTTCAAATAACTTTTATTTATTATCCCATTTCACAATAATTCTACTGTTGACTGCATATTTTTCATATTTTCTCAATTTATTATTGATGTTTTCTTTTATGTAAAACATGCAAGTCTAGGGAAATTCAAACCACTATTTCCACATATCTCTCTCTCCCACCCTGCATTAACACATGCTGTGCTCAGGGGCTTGCTCTTTGAAAGGTCTCCCTCGGTCAAGTGACTCTTTTAGCTGCTTCTTGCCTGCCAAATATATATATATATATATATATATATATATATATATATCTCTTCTGCAAATTGAGACAAGAAAAGTAGCAAATAACTAGGGCCAAACTGGGAAAGTTTCAAAAAGCTAGGATACATTTCATCTTGGGAGTCGCATTAATTAACATTAACATGTGATATCAATAAGGACAAATTGGGAAGAGAAAATAAAAAGATTTTTCACTTGGGGGTGTAGTGCAGCACAGATAAATTCATGACACCACTGACATGGTTTGAAATACCCTTATATTTAGTTAGAATTTTGTTAACAAATGTTTTAAAATTACTTTTTAAAATATATAATAATATTTTTATTTAATATATTAAAAATTATAAATAAATTATTAATTATTGTATTTAATATAACATTTTAAAATACTCGTTAACAAGACTTTTTAATTTAAACAATCAAGTAAATACTTTACTTTTTAGCAGCCAATCCTGTTTTACATCTCAAAAACCTCCCCAATTTAAGTAGAATATACAAAGTAGATAAAGTAACCAAAAGCTGGATGAGAAATAATCACACCAAATTAAGAAAAAGAAAATTCAAGCGTAATTAAATCGAGTCGAGTTGAAACATTAAGAAATCCGAATTGGACACGAAATTTACGGTTTAAAACTTAGTTCAAGCTCAATCAGGTTTCATTTTAAAATTTAAGCTCGATTTGAGACAAAAGTCAAACTACTCGAACTCGCTTGATTCTCATGTTCGAATTTAAACTAGATTATTTGTGCTCAAACTCGATTCGAGTAATTAAAAATAAAATATATATACATTAAGAAAAAAAAATCAATAAGACTCGAGCTATTCAAGCCAGATATTAAGATAATTGAATTCAGCTCACTCGATAATTCGAATTACTTGAATTCAATCTCGACTTGATAATGATATAATCGAATTCAAATTTTTAAGCTGATGCTGAGTAGTTTGCGAGGACAAAGTTACGAGCACAAATTATCCTTATCCAAAGTACCCAAAAGTGAGAGTGGAACTCAGGAATCCTATTTCAGCTTTTTCCCATCTTTAAAAATTAGTGTTCTCTCTTTCACCCAACAAAGAAAAGTGCTCTCTGTCCCTCATCTCCACATTATTTACCCCAAAGCATCATGCACATCTGAAGTCCCACAGTTTCTTTCCATCCCAGTTCCCTGTTTCCCATACTACATTTCATATCCTAAACCTTGGTAATATTTTTTCTCCTCTACTCACATGTCTGCATGCTTTCTCTGTGTAGTCCTTGAGTTCTGCCAAAATCACATCTTATAGTTGTTGCGACTCACTTTTCTCTCTTTTTTATGCATTTTTTGCTTCAGTCTTATACCGTTATACAGTACCAAAATATAGAAACAGGAAGTTTATTATCAGCATATCTAGTTCAATTTTCATGGTCATTATGGGAGCTATGGAAGCAAGATTACAGGATCGATTTGTACCACCAGTAGTTGAGGCACCACCTACGACAGTAGTGAGGGAACCAAGTCGATATTCCCATCGATCAATTGAAACTTTGATTGTAGTGCTGGCTGTTATCACTATCGTAGGTGTTATTGCAGGGATGATTGCTCGGCTATGTGGTGGAAGACATTTTGGTGGGAATGGGGAGAATGACATTGAAGGATGGATTGAAAACAAGTGTAGAAGTTGCATTGATGGTGGAGTCCCTCCTGCTGCAGCTCCTGCACCTACCCCACAAGAATCAAAGCCAGCAGCAACAGAAGAGGAAAAGAAATGAAGATTCACGCATATAGATGAAATTGCTTTGATGCAAATGTAAGTGATTATATTGATTAGTTCAAATTGTATGTTGTGGAGATGCTGAAGTGGAAGCATTATAACAGTGGATTAGCTGGCTTCTCTCTAACAACATTTTATTACTTTATTTATTCTTTACCATGGCAGCATAACAGGGCTGTGCTTCCCCTTTTTTTTTGGTTCTTTTTCCCCGTTGTATATTTGTATCATTGCCATGTTTTTATTTTATATAAAGGATGTCACAATCTGAGATAGGGAAAAGGATTATAAATGTTAGGATTCGAATTTCAGACCGGTTGAATACCACCTTAAAAGTAGTTGCATGAACCAAGTTAAATTCCAGATTAACCCTGACAGCATATTATCTTAAGACCCTTTCGTCTAGCTAAAGTAGTAAGCATGGAGTCAGGTTGGATCTTAGATCAAGATATTACGCCCCTTGATTGCTAATAGATATCTTCGATTCGGGTATTTGCTTCAGTAGTCAAATCTATTTGGTTATAACAAAGGGGCTAAGCTAGAATCCTGCCTTAACGAAAAAATGGAGGTTAAGGGGGGAAATTGTTTCTTCCTTTTTTTCATCTGTGCTATAGTTGAGAACTTTAGGCTAATTTTTAGCCCAGAAATCATGCATGCTTTCTAACACATCTACAGTGGTCAAAGGCAGTGCAACAGCAAGGCACAAAGGAGTCTACCAACTGAGAAAAGCATATTCAAATGTTGCTTTTTCAAAAGCTAATATTTCACTATATTTTATTTTATAAGATATAGTATAAATCTTTAAAATACGAAAACTTACCGTTGCTAGTTCTTTTTTCATAAAGATACAAAATGGTACTAAAAGCAGCATTTAAAACATGTTCATCCGACTAAGCAAGGTCCAAACTTGATTGATCCAAGGACAAAAGCTTTAACAATCTGGCATGTTTTATGCTTTACCTTCATTTGCAATCATAGCATACCCCCACAAGCCTACTCTATTTTTTCACATCAGTAATAATAACATCCACCACAAGCCTTTTTGGTTAAGCTTGAAGCTGTTCAGGCTTGACCTACTAGCAATTGAGCCCAAAACCTGAGGTTAGCTGTTACTGATGCTGTTTCTTTGTCAGAAGAGTTGATTAAATGAATTTGAATTTTTTTTAATTTATAATTTGATAAAAAGTGAGATTCGAATTTGAAATAGTTCAAACTTGAATAAATTCGAATTTATAAGAACCTAAACATGAAAAAGCCCGAACTAGAGCTTGATTTGAACTCGAAAAATATTCTAAAATTCTTACATCCTTCACAAAATCTAAAAAATAACATGACTAATCCAAATTTGAGTCAAACCCAAACTCGAAAAGCATATATTAAAAAAAAAAATTAATCCAAAATAACTTGAACTCGAAATAATTGAAATGATCCGAATCCAAACTCGCCTTTGCCATCTCTTCATTAGAAACAAGAGCTGAGTTATAGTGTCAGCCACATCCTCATTAGTAAACAAGAGCCGAGTTATAGTGTTAGTGAGTACTTCTCAAACTTGGAAAATTTACTTTTACTCTCAACTTTCACTTTCTCATATCTGAGAGTGAGATGGGAAAATGAATGACAAGAACCAGAGTACCTCTTAATCAATGCTCTTTGAGGCCTTAAATTCGACCATGCCTATGAAGCTTTAACCATCCCAGGGAGACAGATATGATTAATGCCACAGCTTTGAATGTTGCAAGAAACTTCTATTCACTCTTCCATTTTATCTTTTATTATTAACTTTGGTTAAAACCTGATAATCAGTTTACATTTCATTTTTATAGACTTTCACCTTGTTTAATTTGTTAAAGAAATGCAATCTTCAAAACAAGTGCCCTAAACAAAGCGCTTGTTACTCTCTTCAAATCTTTGCTAATATGCAACCAAACTTGGTTTCTACTATATACCAATATTACTCGCCAACTCTTGCCTGTTGTATGGGAATTTCAAATTTGTTAGCACTATACATACCCACACAAACGTGTATGTATAATGAAGAGTGAGGGTCGAGTTTTTTTTGTTTTTAATCAATTGTGTAAACATTTACATGGCATAAATTATTAAACGTGTTAAAATTTTAAATATAAATATAATACGCATATTAAATATGTCGTGTTAATTATGTTTAAACATACCATGTCATGTTTATTATTCTGTATTTGCATTTAATAAACTTGTCGTGTTTGTATTGTGTCCAAAATTTTCAACTCTGTCTAAGAGTGAGGAATACAATGCTTTAACCAACCTATGGTTTGGGAAATCAATCAAATAGTTCAACCAACTTGACATAATAGGTTCTAACATTCACTTCAAACCTTTAGTAGGAATCCAATATACTAGTACTAGGTTGAGGTGGCAAAATGAATCTGAACCCGAAAATCCATCCAGAAAATTCGAATCCGAACCCGCCCAAACCTGATTTGATCAAAAAGTCAAAAACCCAAACCCGAAAAAATCCGAATCTGAAATGGCCCGAGCCCAAAATTACTCGAACCCGAAAAGGCCCGTACCCAAAAATATCCGAACCCGAAAACCCGAGCTCGAGCCCGAATTTAATATTAAAAATAAAAATTATCAAATTGTAATTAAATAATTTTTTTTAATAAAGCAAAAACTTTATTTATCAATTTTATTCTAATCTCTTTTTTAATAATTTAATTAAAATTTAAAATTTAATTTATATTTTATATATATGATAAAATAATAATTTTATCAAAAATAAAATTATATTTTTTATTTATAATTTTAATGTCTCATATCTTGATAAATCCACTATCTAAAGATTCAAAGCTCATGAAGATTTTAGAAATGTAAAATTTTTTTGACATAAAATATTACTTGTCTTTTATTTATGTTATTTTAAAAACACTCTTATAATAGTATAATAATGTTTTCAATATATTAAAATTAATTAACAGCAATTCATTCATTTTAACTTATCTCTAGCATAATAGTATTTCTTTTATTAAAAAATAGATAAAAACTACTTTAAAAAAAAATGTATTGCTCTTTGCAACATATATATAGTTTTCTTAGACACATTATTAAATTAAGTCATCAAATATTATTTTATAAAAGTATTGTATCTTTTTAGAATTTAATAGTATTTAACATAATTAGCTAATTTAATTTTGTAATTAATTTATTATTTATTTTGTTTTGGATAAGTATTTTTTTAAATTATTATTATTTTATTGCATTTGATATAATTTACTTTTAATAACATATCATATCAAAATAAGATTGGTTCATTTGGTATAAAGGTGCTCGTGGGCCGGGTTCAGACCGGGTTTAGGTATGGTATCAACACCATATTCACTTGGCCAAGCTCGGCCCGACCCGAAATATAGGTCTCAAATTCTGTCCAAACTCGCCCATATTTGTAAATGAGTAGTCCAAACCCGTTTAGACCAGCCCATATTATTATTTTTTCTAAAAACATTTAAACAAATATTTTTTTATATTTATTTTTAGTAATTTTATCTCTTTTTTTCTTTTATTAAGTTCTAAAATATGGATAACTTAGCATATTTTTAAATGTTTACACTATAATATTATATATTTTTATTTTTTATATGATACAAATTACATAATATATAAAATACAAAAATAATATATTATATAAACGAAAAACGGGCCGAACTCGAACTTTGATTTTTGGAGTCAAGGCTTGACCCATTTTCTAAATGAGCCACATTTTTTTGCCCAATCCCATATTCCGAAACTAATATTTTTGTCTAAATCCTCCAAAATATGGACGGACTTTCGAACTTGAACGAGTAGTCTAACCTTTGAACATGTCTAACTTGATAATATCCTTACTAATAAGAGTTGAATATAAAATTCAATTTTTTACATAACCATAAAATTTTTACATTTTACAAATATATAAAAAGATAATTGAATTCCAAGGTTCGTCCCTAAAAGTCTCTAATTTTGTAGTGAATATAAATTATAATGTATTTACATGTTGAAATTCGAGTTCATCAAATCAATTATTTTAAATATTAATATGATTAATTTATAATATATCATATTTTTATAATAAATTATTTTAAAATTTTATTTTATATAAAAAATTAATTTTATATTCAAATATTAATTTTAGTAAATAAATATAATTAAAAATATTATATTATAATAAAAAGTTGCTTTTAAAAATAATAATAATTTATTTAATTTGTTTTTAAAAATAAATATTTAAATTAAGTAAAAATAATTACATCTACCATAAAATAAAAATGATGTAAAACATATCCGAACCCGAATAGACCCGAACCCGAAAAGATCCGAACCCGAATGAACCCGAACTCGAATGAACCCAAACCCAAACCCAAACGAGCCCGAACCCGAATGAACCCGAACCCGAATGAACCCAAATCCGAATGAGCTCAACCCGAACCTGCCCGAATCCATCCAATTGCCACTTGCCACTTGCCACCTACTAGGTTCATCCAATGTTTCAATAATAGAAGCAAGGTAACCTTGGAAGAAAAGATTGAGAAAGTTTGAGTTTGAACAGGCACTTGCTGGAAAGTTTTCTGACTTCTTTAATAGCTAAAATAATTTAGACATCCAAAATTATAGGGGAGAAGACAGTATAAACCTCAATGTCATTTCATCCAAAATGGGCGGAAAGAGCAGTTAAAAAAATATAACAACCATTTTCTTATCCATAAAACATGGTAATTGAAAATAAATTAGCTGAACTAAGCTTAAAAAATGAACTTAATCAAATAATTAATGGGTTCAACTTAGAACCCACAGTTTTCTTTTCCCCTTTTGCCTGCAAAAGAGTAAAGATACCAATTCAAGCATAACACAGTTCAAAACAATTACCTCCCACCTTTTGATGTTTAAGGATATCTGAAAAAACTTTCATACGTTTTTCCAACGTGTTATCATCTTTGTACTTTCTCTGATCTACATGTTCCTCTTAGCAGTTGATTCCACAGAGTTGGACATCGGGGCCAGTCACCTGGGTGGTAAATGGATCGACCCGAACCCACAGAAGTGAGAAGATAGAAGCAAGGAGAATCGCCCACACGACAACAATCGTCGGCATCCGATTCTGCCGTCCCATCAGACCCTTAAGGAATGGATACAAATGAATGATCACCCAGAAAGCAAAAAACAGTTTGCCAAAGAGAGGACCCCAAGATTGATAACCGCTGTTGATAGCATAGGAGATTCCAGCAACCACTCCAACAAGATTAATTATCAGGAGAGTGGTTGGAGGAATAAGTAGGGTAGTCCACTTGAACATATAGAGTTCGGCGGAATCCCCGTCTTCATCGGATGCTTTTGAAGTGACAGTAAAATTGGTATCAATGCCAGCAAGGACTTTGAGAAGACCCTGGAACACAGCAAACAGGTGGGCTGATACACCTCCAATCACCCAAAACTGTTCATTTCTCCACCACTCATCAATCCCTACCCCACTCCACCTCATCTCCAATATACCGGTGGCGAAGATGGAAAGAAAGAGAGATATGAACCAAATACTTGCAATGTTACTGATCTGCAATATATGACAAGTCAGAAATTTAACCTCAGCTGGTTTCCTGTCATAACTTTAGTTGTAATTTGAAATGATTTGATAAACTTAGTTTCCTCACTTTGGCAGAATCATGAAAAACTCTTAATTAATCATAAATTTTGGTGACAACAATTGGAGATTTTGTGATATGTTCTTTAACAAGTTCATCTAGAACAAATGTCCTAGCAAAATGACACATCATATGGCAATAATCTATTATTCAATTAGAGTTTAGAAAGTGTTAAATGATATGTCAGTGTCAGCATTGAAGAGGAATCAAATTTTTTCCACGAGGCTGAAATTGAGATTGTACTTACCTGTGGAATAATAAACTTTCCAGTGAGCAGACAGACCGCAGGCAATGTGCAGTAGGCAAGAAGGGGAATGGCTGTAATTGGGTAAATAGTGGTGTTGATATAAGCAAATCTCTCGAGCCATTTCAACCTTCCACCATACCCATACCATATCGGGCAATGGCGACTGAATAGAATTTCGACTGAACCTAAAGCCCATCGAAGCACTTGATTCAAACGATCTGAAAGGTTAATAGGAGCGGATCCTTTAAAGGCAGGGCGTGGTGGCATGCAATAGATTGATCTCCAACCACGAGCATGCATCTTAAACCCTGTAAGGATATCCTCTGTAACTGAACCATATATCCATCCTATCTGCAAATCATAAATTTAACTGAATAAGCCTATAAGATTGAATAAAATTGATGAAACATTGTCAACAATTCAAGAAAACGGCTACATCTATCATTCAGCTTAAAGCCTTAAACAAGGAAAGCAAACAAAAAAGGCAAAGTTAGCCCCCCATCCCAAAAGATTTTATTTACTTAGTTACTTTCAAGGAAATAAGCTGAATGCAAATGAAGGATGTTATCCTTGAAAACTGTATCCTTATGCTCAAAAAAATCTCAGATAAGTTCGCTCTCATTGTTGAAAGGCCTATTTCTGATTTTTCCCACCACAGCTACTAGCTCAAATGTTTTCAGTCTGTATGTGCCAAAGGATTAATCTAGGTTCTCAAACAGCAATAGGAAACTAACATAAAAGGGAAAAGGGCTACATACCTCATTTCCCCAATCTGTCTTGTCCTCATATCCACAGCTAATGACATGAATAGCTTCTTTAAGGAGGGATTCTGGAGTTGCAGACTGTGGAACCCCACCATTTTCCATAAGTGTTGAAGCAACAAAAACTGCTGATTGACCAAACCTTTTTTCTAGGGTCATCTGTGACATAAGCAGTGAGTTCTCATCATTGAATCCAGCACCTACATACAAAATGCAAAGAATTATCAGTATCACCCCTTCAAAAAATGTGTTTCAAAAATAAAACCAATACATCATAGTTGCATTATTTATGACATTGGTGATTATATTTCAGTAGCACAGAGAAACAGTCCACATAAAAAACACATGGGGCATTTAAAATAGAGGTACTCGATAAGAATTAACATGTCACTTTCTCAGAATATTCTTAAAAATTCAGACATTAACCAAATCTTTCATGCATTTTGTAGAATACCGAAATCCATCAGAAAAAGTTAGCATATTTCTGCTTAAGCAAAACATGACTAAGTACAGGAATAATATAACCCTCAATGAGAAAAAATAAAATAAAAATGTTGAATAACTCCAGGATGCAAATTTGATACCAATTAAAACATCAAAACATCTAAGATTTATAGTTAAAAAAGGGGTTTGATTAACTGAAAAAGAACACAGCTCATTATCTATCAACATATTAAGAAATAAAATATACATTCATCCTAAACAAGTAGAGTTACTGTTGAAAGACGAATAGCAAAGATCAAAATTGTACCTTCTACCCCTTCTTCTATATCTTCTAGATTATATATTGGCACAGTAGAATTCACATGCTTTCCTGATTTCTTCTTACTAGAGTCCTTTTTACTTGTCTTAGAACTCTTCTTTCGCGATCCACCAAAGCAAGAAGAAAACATTCCTGGTTTTTTATGCTTAGGCTTGAGAGGAGGTTCATATCCATACAGGGCTGTTCTGTTGAAGACACACCCCGTACCCACATATACAGGGCCTTGAATTCCATCCAAGCCTCTTAAATTTATCTACACATTTATTAAAATTAAAAGAAAAGAGGAATATTAAATTAACATTTCTGTGACTAAGATAGGATCATAAAATGATAAATTGGGATGTAAGAAGTTCATGGCATAGCCAGTCAACAGAGCTTACGTCAAAGAAAACAGTGTTACGATTGGCATAACGATCATTTTTATCTATTCCATCAAATCTTTGGGGAAACTGAACATAACAAACTGACTTTCCAAGATTGGGATCCATCAAGAAACACATAGCTTCTCTCAATGCCCTGCTGTTGTTTATGTAATGATCACAATCAAGATTCAACATGAATGGTCCATTGGTGAGAACTGCCGAAACACGAACCTGATATGATACATAGATTTTTAAGCTGCGTACATGCCAAAACACAAGAATCTCTAAGACTAATATCTAAGACTACTTACAAGTGCATTCATAGCACCAGCCTTTTTGTGATGCTGAAATCCAGGACGCTTCTCACGAGATACATAGACTAATCGTGGAAGCTCATTACCATCAGAATCAAGTCCTCCACTATGACCTAAGAAAACCTGCCAATTATGAAGTAAGAATAAGACACGAGCTTCAAACCAAGAAGGGAAGCCAATACCAGTCTTTGTGCTGTCATGAAAATCACAATTTGCACATCATGGAGAATAAAACTAAAAATGCAGAGATATATGTAACAGTAAATGTAGAGTAAGGATAAATTAGCTTTCAAAATTATCAGATTCAGATATTTAGCATATAATACATGCATTCAGAAATATCTCGACATCTTGATATTTTTATGGGGCTCAAAAGAAAAATCTCGCTTCTGAAAACTAATTGCTATAATAAAGAATCTGAACCAAGCATCATTAAGAAGGCCTTCCTGCTGATGAACATAATAAGCCAATTCTAATTGAACAAACCTGGATCATTCCTGGATGATCCCTTATGTTATTTCCAGGCCAAGGAGTGCCATCTTGCATGCTCCATCCTTCATCAGGAACTTTCTGTGCTTTCGCAACAAGTCCATTAATACGAACTTTAAACTCTTCATATTCTCTCTGCAACAAAAGTATAATTGTTGTGAAAAACAATGTAATTATCTGTTATTGTATCACCATCATTAAATGAAAGTAGAATTTTCTACCTTCATAGCTCTGCGTTCCTTGACAAAAGCAGGTTGAACCTTATCTTTTAGGTAGTCAATCTTTAGGGCAAAGTACCATTCTGGAGCTCGTGGTTCAATGCTGTATTTCTTGCAGAAAGGAACCCATTTTCTGGCAAATTCTGACGTTTCAGATAGAGCTTCAAATGTTAACATAGCAGCTCCATCGTCTGAAACATAGCATGAAACTTTATCGACTGGGTAGTCAACTGCAAGAATGGATAGGACTGTATTGGCTGTAACAAGTGGAGGTTCCTTCAAAGGATCAACTGTACTGACAAAAATGTCAACAGCAGCCAACTGGGATGGCTCTCCTTCTCGGTCATATCTGTGATTTATCCAGAAATTGGAAATTAAAATTCATTAGGAATTCAAACATTTTTGCATCATCCAAGATCTCAGAAGTGGAGTAACTACCTCAAAGCCAGCCTGTCAAGATATGTCTCACGGTTCACAGGAAGCCACTTAGGGAACTGATCCAATATCCATGATACTGCAAACCATATCTCACAAATCACAGATATCAACCACAAAGCATAGGCATTGCGAACTGGATTTGTTATACGATAGTGCAGGAAAATGCTGAGAATAATAAGCCGCAGAACAATGACCATCCTATAAGGGTTGATTCTAGAGGAAGGAATTGAGACTTTTCTTGATAGAGGCTGGCGCGCTTCATCATTTCTGCATTACAGAAATATATATAGAAGATTAACAAAAAAAAAAGTATATAAAATATATGTATCAACTATTATTATCTAATATATCAAAGTATGCCTAAATCAGAATATAGAGAAAAACTCAGCAGAATTTCTACCCTTACACTCTCCTGAAGGAGTAGTGTTAATTGGAAACTATTAACCATATACCATCAGTGATTACCAAGATAGCACAAGGCCTGCAAGCCTTCTGGTGAAACTCTTACATTATAGCATCACTTATAATGTCTCTATTTCTTAGTGGAAGACCAGTAGACCACCAATATGGTTACCACAAAATACTGCATAGCATCACTTATAATGTCTATATTTCTTTGTGGAAGACCTCCAATATGGTTACCACAAGATACTGCATAACGTAATATTTCTATACACATATACAATTCATCCTAATGGGGAACATATGGAGAGATCAATATATTTTGAAGAATATTTTACACAGCTTCTTGATTTGTATATTTATCAAGTTGAATTATAAACTACGCATTACTTTCTTGTTTCTATTTTAGTCAACTACAAGAATGAAGTTCATTGACTACATCTACATGTACAGAGGAGAAGGAACTGGAGAACAAAATGCAGAAATAGAGAGCAAAGAAAGAGTAAGTTCAGATGAAGTAAAAGGAAAGAATAATGCTCAGCAGCTGATAGAGATATGTTCACATTGAATGAAAAGGAATACATTATAGTGAATCAAGTGAGACGCTTACAATATAGAGTCATCCATAACTACATCAGTGCTGGCATCAAAATCTCCACCTCCCCTGCCTTCAGAGGGGGCATTACTAACACTCATCGGAACTGCATTCTTCTCTGGCTTTATCTTCCAACCATCAATCCTCTCCTTCCAGGCTACATTGCCAAATCCTGATGACCCAAACTCTCTTGCTGGATCAACCAACCTAATGTTACCTGCGGAAAAAAAAAAACAAAAAACAAAAAACTTATCACTTCGTTGTAGCATCCAACAGCAAAATCAAAATTGATGCCTTCTGCATAATGGATTAGATCCATACCCTTTCCCCTGATCCCACTTTCAGGAGAAGCCATTGAGATTCTTGCAGGAGATGCAGCAGACAGCTCCCCAGAAATCTAGAACTCAAAATGAAAAGGAGTTATTGTTAATTTTACTCTCAGATTTCTGAAAGACAAGAGAAGCAAGAAAAAGTGTGAATAATTCCTTAACCTACCGAACTGCCATTGGTGAGAAAAGGAATATGGTTAAGAGGAACTTCTTTATCATAGATGGGGGGTGCCATGTCCTCCCCTCGGCTATAATTCGTATCCCAACTCAGCGTTCTCTCTGCCTTCTTGTGCCTCTCACTTTGTGTCCCTGATGTATGATTTGAATTGTTTGCCACATTATTGGAAACAGCATCTTCCACTTCTTCCCCACCAATCGCAGGGCTTCCTAAAGGTAAAGAAGAACAAATATACATCACTTGTCTGATATTGTTACTGGCAGAATAGCATAAGACAGATGAAAGTCAAGATGATCTAACCTGTATGCCTCTTGTACTTGGTCTTGCATTGAGGACACGACTGGGTACCATCTTTTCTCTCGTATTCATAACATGGACGGCAAACAGGAAATGCACAAACATGGCAAGCAACAAAGGGCTCACCACCAGCAGTCAGACCAACATTATCACTGCAGATCTGGCATACTTGCCCCCCGATTTTACCAGATTTCGCCTTCAAGCAATGAAACTAAAATTCAGATATGTTTTTTCTAGGAAAAAAAAAGAACAAAATTTAGTTATCAATAGTCATTTTTTAATACAGCAACACAATTCCCAGATGTAGAAATCATGAAAGAAAAGTGGACCACTTCTACTTTAATGGAATTTGGGAACATAAGATCCCATTATTAATTAACTTCTACTAATAAATGAACATTGTAAAACATTTTACAGAATAACTATGAATCAAACAAGTATGATGAAGCTAAAAACAAGATCCAGATTCCAGAACCTAATAAAATAAATAATATAAACCAAATCAATCAAAGGAATGTAAAAGAGTTCAAACAAGCAGAACCCATTTGGATCTTTAAGATAACTAACAAGGGAAGGCAGATTCTTAACAATGGGTCAAAAAATGAAACAATTCAAAAGGATGATTTGTTTCCTTTTCCTCACCCCCACCTCCAGAGATCCAAACAAGGCAAACAAAGATCAAATTTTGGATACAAAAATAACAACAAAAAAGAAGGAAAGAAGTAGCAAAAACAAAAGAAAGGAATTTAGAGTGTTCTCCACTGACCACTGAATCTGCTGCTTCATCCATTTGGTCTCCGAAACCAATGTCTGGGAAAACCCAATTCAAATGCAACCCCCCAGATCAAGAAACTACCCCAAAGACTAAAACTTCAATGAAATCAAATTCAAATCAAAATTAAAAAAAAAAAAAAAAAAAGCTTTGAAAAAATGTGAGACAATTGGGGTCTGAATCTGAAACACCCCACTTCCTCTACCCTATAAGAAGAAGCTGTCTAAAAAAAAAAAAGCAAACGGGGTAGATCACACCGACACTACAGAGTCAAACAAGGGAAAACTTGCAAAGGTCCTAGTCCCAGACTCCCCCAACTTAACATTAACTTTTGGGATAAATAAAAATTTACCGCTCTATTTTCATATTTATTATTAATTTTTATTAAATCTTTTAACTGATACAATTTTATAATATAGTTATAGTTTTAGAATAAATTTATTATTATATTTTGACTGATTAAATGTTCGGAAAAAATTATTATTAAAAATTGTTTTATAATTTTAAATTTTTTAAAAATATATATAATAAAAAAATAAAATTAATTAATAATTTAAATTATATAGTGTTATATTTAATGAAAAATACCATAATAAAAAATTATCACAATCCCTGAGTTAATAGACTCTGCAAGCAGAATTAACCAAAGACACATATTCAAAGTAGTCAATACCTTATGACGAATTGTTTTTATTTTGATACAGATACGTACTAATATCAGTGTCAGTGTGTTTCAACATATTATTTCAAATTTATTGACATTTTACAAATATATATATATAATTCATTTTCAAGTTTTTTTAATAAAATATCTATTATATAGACATACAAATGTACCCCAATTACATATATATGTTTATATATGCAAATATAAATTTTCAAAATTATAAATATTTAATATCCAAAAATTTTTAAACATAAATAAATAAAATAAATATAAAAATATTAGAAAGATATATTAAATTATTATTAATTAGGATTAATAGTCTAATTTAATAAATATATTTTATTTTTGAATAAAATTATGAAAAAATAAAAATGATCATGACAAAAAAATCAAGATTTGGTTAAAATAAACAAATAAGTGAAAAAATAAAAGATAAAAAATCCAAAATCTTGTACTAATAGGTATGGATCGATACGTATTTTTATTGACTGGTACGGATCAATAGATCTCAAAAATCAAAATGATATGATATTGGTATCATTTCGATTTTTCAAAACCAATGAGTTTCAACTAGACCTATCTATTGGCCGGGTAACCCGTCCGGCTCGGTAGGCCTGCCCGTATGGATCGGGCTTGGACAAAATATTTAGTAATTCGGGCTGGCCTGAATTACTATTTATTAAATAAAAAATATTATTTTATTTAAATTTAATTATAAAATATATATAAATATTAATATAAAAATAATATTTTAATATTTTTAAATAGTGAAACGAGCCGCGGCCAGACTCGGCTCATGGATAAATCTAATTTTAACAAGTACGATCGATATCGGTACGATACTTGAGATATAATAAAATATGTGACTCTTAATTCATTTATGAAATTAAAAAAATTGTACAGTCAAAAGTAGTTCAAATTGTAGTTTTGTGATTATTTTTTCTTTTACCATATTATATTTTAAATTATTTTTTGAATTGTAAAATAGTTTCTTACATAATTTTTTTTTTACTAAATATTTATTAATTTTTTTAAAATTTAAAATATGATAATTTTATTCCAAAGTTAAAAATACAATATATATATATATATATCAATCGAAAATTTGATCCTAAATTTACACTTATCACTTTTTTTTTTGGATAATGATAAATTTACACTTATCACTTAATTTTGAAGATTGGAGATTTTTTTTTTTTTTTTTTGTCCTTTTGTGCCACGTTGAACTCTTGGAATAGGGGGTCCTACAAAAAGGAAAAAGCAAGGGTTGGTCGGTGAAATGAAATGGATTGCTAATCTCATTCTCAATTTGTCTGTTCCGTTTTGTATGGTAACGTTGCGGTCCTTTTCTTCGATGCTGTCGCCGACAACATCCAAACAAATGTTTTTACCACCTTTTTCCTGATTTTGACTGTACTATCTACCCACTACAAGGCTTAATTCCATAGTCTTCCTACGTTTTTTTTTTTGTTTTATTTATGTTTTTTATGTTTTTTCCTCTCTAGATATAGTTAGAGATCACAAGCGGATAAATTTTGGATTGAATTATTTTAAGTTCAGATGATTTCAACTTTAGCTTATTTTGGATTTTGATCACTTTGGCTTAATCAGATTTATATAATTTTATATACAAATCGTTTTAAATTTGAATCATTTCGGATTCAAATTAAAATAAAATTGATAATTAATTTGTTATTTAAACATATATTTCGCAACTGATTTTAATTTCAGTGCAATCTCATTGCTACAGTAATTATTTTACTGCCACCATCGGAACCAATCTCATCGCTCATCCAAATAGATCTTTTATCAGTTGCTATTATTGTTTTCATTTGTTTTCATTTCATTTTTTTTATTAATGCTTATGGAATTTAAATAAAGGGAAAATATGAATGACTTGAAATGAAGATACAAGTGATATATATATATATATATTAACATGTATATATCTTGTATCCTTTTGTTTAATCTATAAAAAAGAGTTAATTTTTAAAGTTGACCCTTCACATATAGGGATGGCAATGGAGCGGGGCGGGAGCGGATATTGCCTTATCCACCTCCATCCCACTCTTGCATGGATGTTGGAAACATCCACATCCATGGATGTCGGTTACATCCATAACCGCTCCACGGTGCTCCACTCCGCTACACCTCAATTTATATTAATTATTTTTAACTTAATATTGTAAAAAATTATATTATAATTTATTCATGAACATAATTTTAGTATATAAAAATCTTTAATATAATATATATAATACATATATACTAAAAGTATAGATATAAAATATTAGTATATATATGATTTTAGTATATATATCTAATATATATTAAAAATACAAGGAAAAATATAAAATATTTTAAAGGATAAAATAATAATTTCAAAAGTCGGGGCGGAGTGGAGCAAGCATTTACCAAAACCGCTCCGCTCCACCCCGCTCCATAAAAAAAACCTCTCCATTCGGAGCGAATCGGTGCGAAATCCATCGGTCGGATCGGGTTTTGCCATCCCTATTCACATATATATATATATATATATATATATATTATTCCTTCAAGAGCTTTGATGTTGCCTTTAAGCAAATGCACATGGCACCTAGATGAGTGGATACAATATCTTGCTCATGATAAAGCTAGGATATAATTATGTGCCATGCACTATCACTGCCAATTTTCTTTTAAATGGTTTTGGTAGATTCACTTGAGTGGGTTCTTGACTAATTAAGCTATTCAATTATATCATGGCCTGGGGCCTCTACAATTGCTCATGGCCTATTCAGCTTCATCAATCCATGCTTTTATAATTCATTTATAGCAAACAAAAAAAAGGAAGATATTGATGTTTTGTGTTCCGAAAACGACTTCGAACCTTAATCTTAATCTTAACCCTAATTAAGAAGAATAAAATGTATTGTGTTCCTCTTAGTTTAGTTTTGCTGTTTTTTGACATAGTGTTTAGGCAGTTTAGGCATTAGTGAAAGGATGCATGAATCCAAGTTTATAAACGAAAATATTACTAGAACTCGATATTTAACTGTTTAACTTTGGCTGCGCGTATAATGTTATAAATTTCTTACCTTTTTTCGTATCCATGATCCAAATTCAATAAGGAAGCCACATTGTTAATTGGAACAAAGTTGTTTCAAAGCTTATTAATTAATGAAGGAGTTGATTTTTGATATATTGGTAGTATAGTTTTTAATTTCACAAATAGGATTAAGAAACTGTCACATATCTCATTTACTTTTTATATTTTATTTTTATTTTTTTAAATATACTTTATGAGGTATTTGTCATTCTGTTAATCTCCTTTTTAAGTCTAATATATATATATATATATATATATACTTTAAAATTACAATCAATCACAAATTGTTTGAGCACCAACATATTCAGAGTATCATTTCCTATTTGATTTCTTTGAATTTCATATTCGAAGTTGTGATCAGATCGATTCATTAAAAAGAATCGATTCAATACATTTCTTATGTACTCATAGGTGTTATATTGGATTTGAATCAGATTTCGAATCAATTTATAAATTCCAAGATTAGATTTGTGCTAATGGAAACCATAAATTTCATACACAATGAAAGGATATGGTAGATCTATCCTTTTTAGAAAATGAACGAAAAAACCTCATTCTATTCACTAATACAGATCATTACACAATAGAGAAAGATAAAATTCGTCTTATTTGTTTCGCCAAAATTCAAATTTCATTTCACTGAAGGAAAAAAAATCGCTTTTTATCTTATTGATAAAAGACCCACACCCAAGTTCCATAGCTTTGGGTCCGCTAGCCCGATCATGATTTTCCTACCCCTAGAGGAAAATGTCCTTCCCTTTTGGGTCGATTGTGGGCGAGGAGGGATTCGAACCCCCGACATCGTGGTTCGACGTGCTCTAATCCTCCGACCTACAAGCCCCACCTTATCTCCACTAGATCTGTTCCCAGGATATCCTAAAGAAAAAAAGAACTTTTCCTTTCCCCAGCCATTGTAGCACTTAACAAGGCCCTATCAATTAGTATTACATAGAAGAATTTAATTATAGACACTAATACAGTTAGATCTACTTTTCATAGACAAATTTGGGATTTGCAATCCTAGTTAAGATCGATTCAAGATCATGAGATCATTTTCTATCAGATAGGAAGGGTTGTTGTACATAATGTACTTCTAAAATTGTCCCTAGATCCTATATCTATCTATATGAAAAAGAAATCATGTAACGAAGGGAATTCTTATTTGTACAAATGGTACTTCGAGCTTGGAACAAGCATGAAGAAATTAACGATACTTCTTTATCTTTTGAATTGTTCTGTAGGATCGGTCGCTCAAGATCTTTGGTCACTACCCGAACCCGATGAAAAAAATGGGATCACTTCTTATGGGTTCATTGATAATGGTTCTATCTCCTCTACTCCAACGGGAGCCCGATCCTTTCTTCTATCTTATCTACTACCTTATTCCTCGGCTCCCTACAACTGCAACCACTTGCTGTAATAGCTTGCTTCTCTAGTGGGTAGCACTTCGGGTGGTGCGATTAAGCCAGAGTGGGCTCAGCAGTCGGCCTATGTTTTCGGGCGCACACGTAAAGGCATGATCTTATTCATAGGGATTTCGTAAATATTTTATTCCAAAAATAGAAAGTTCGAAACAATTAAGATTTTTTTAGAGATTGGATACAGTTACTAATTCATGATTTGGCATTTACATAATGAAAACTTCATTCTCAATTCTACGAAATTTTTTATGAAAGTTGGCCAGCATCAAAGCATTCAAATGAAGAAAGAGTCCCCGTCCAACGAAGCACTAAGAAGCAAGGGACACATGGACAAGAAATGGGTAAGGGGAAAATTAACTCATCAGTTAATAACCTAGTGTTTGAGACCAAAAGGAAGGCATGGAACTAGAACTAGTGATTCCCTTGCAATTTTGTCTTCATACTATAGAAGTATCAGAGCCACAAGTTTGTATAAAAGAAAAAAGTCTTAGGTTAATTTTTAGTTTTATTTGAAGAGTCTTAATATAATTATAATAAGAGTGAGTCCCAGGTGATTTCAAATCCCTCTTGGTAAAGGAGTCAAGGAAGTATTGAGAAAATCAGACCGAATCAGTCGGTTAGACCGGTTCAATCGGGAACCGGTGGCTTGTCCAATCCGGCACATATCAAAGAACCGAGTATATGAACGAGTAGAAAATCAGTTCAATCGATTAAAAATCAGGTTTTTGATATATATATTTTTTTATTAAAATAATTTTTGTAAGTGATGGTATTTGAACCTTTAACCCCTTAATCATATACTAAAGATTATACCATTAAGACAAATATATATTTTTATTAACTAATTACTATATTTAATACTTATTTAATATCAAAATCACATATTTAATTAATATTTAATTTATTTTTTAATTGAATAATCCGATTCAATCGGTTGAACCGATAACCCAGTGATCACACCAATTTAACTTCTGGTCCGATTTTTTATTCATTGGTCAAGGACGCTAAACTAGGTGGTGAGTAGTCAAGATTCTACTCTTTTTCCTATATGACAAGACCGATCAATAGAAATGCTCACACACTCTACCTTCGTCATATATTTCATACATCACACAAGATAGATATCATATTCATGAAATATGATTCACTTTCAAGATGCCTTGGTGGTGAAATGGTAGACATGCGAGACTCAAAATTTCATGCTAAAAGGGGGTCTGCTAGAGGAAATTGAATAAAATAGAGGAGTTCGCTATGCCGTGTAAGATCCTCAAACCTACCACGTCCACCATCTGCAACCTATTTTAGTTCTCTTCCCTACTCGTGAAGGTGGATCAAAGAAAGGTAGCTTGCTTCTCTCTTAGATTGATGGCGGTTTATATAGTGGTCGACCCTCCCACCAGAATGACCCCTTGGTGGAAGAGTGCCTTGAAAGTGAATAGTGTTCCATGAATATGATATTTATTACTATGATGTATGAAATATATGACAAAGGTGGAGTGTTGGAGTATTTCTATTGATCGATCATGTCATATAGGCCTGAATCGAACATCCAATTGCTTCAATTTGAAGTATCTAGAAGAAGCCTATATATATTAAGATTATATTAAATATATATTATATTAAAAAAATGGACAATCAAACTTATTTATTTCTGGATTCAATAGAAGAAAGATGAAATCACATCTAAAAGAGGTTTAAATGATTTAAAATTTTGTGCTACCCTTTAAATTATATATAAGAAAGCTACTTTAGAATTCATTTGAACTTTTTGTTAAAGAACTATTGTCAAATAGATTTTGAAACTCAAAAAAAAAAAAAAGGGTAAATATGAAAAACATGTTGTCAATAAGCAAATAATTGTTAAATGGTCTAATGAATAAAAGTTATTTGAAAAAGAGAAATGAACAATTAGAAATTGTTATAAAGGATATTGTAAAGATAAAATTGCCCTTAATGAAAAAACCTACTTTTCCTTTCTCCTCCGTTAAGAAAATATTATTTTTTTAAAAATTTTAATTGAAAACAAATTTAAAAAATAAAAATATTTAAATATTTATTTTTTTTAAAATTTAAAAAAATAAAGAAAAATTAATTTTAGAAAATTTGTTTTTATTTTTAAAAATTTTTTAATTAAAAAAACAAATAAAAAATTTTATTTTTTAAAATTAAAAAAAAAATTATTTTCAGAAAAATTTATTTTTTAATTAAAAAGTAAATTAAAAAAATAAGAGGAAAATGGAGGAGAATGTTTTTTTATCAAAGGTAATTTTGTCTTTATAATTTTCTTCTTAATAATTTTTTATTTTTTATTTCTATTTTTCAAATAATTCTTACTCATTATACCATTTAACAATTATTGTATTGTTGATAGTATGTTTTTTCAAATTTACCCAAAGAAAAAAAGAAAGTTGGTCTTTTCCACTTCAACTTGACCTTAAATGGGCTGTAATAAGCCCGTAGAGGGTCCATACCTGTGTATTAGGCCCATTTATTATCAATATTATCCGTTGGCTTTCAAATTTCAGTTAAAAGTTTTTCCGTGAGTTCTGAAGACAAACGAAAAAGAAAAGAAAACTCTGAAGTCTGAACAAAGAAGAAAAGCTGGAGGAAGAGAGAATCGCTTCTCTAATTGAAAAATGCCCAGATACGCGCGTTATCCGCCAAATCCACGCGCATGTTCTGACTCGCCTACTTCCCATCTCTGCCGTCTCCTTCCTTCTCTCGAAAATAGTTGGTTTTTGTGCTCTTTCTCGCCATGAAGATATCAATCATGCTCACAAAGTTTTCGCTCAAACCCCAAACCCAAATATATTCTCTTGGAATTCCCTTATTCGGGGTTATTCTCTTTTCGGAAGCCAATCGAAAGCACCCATTTTTTTATATAAAAAGTTGGTAAAAAAAGGGTACCCTTCAGCTAATACTTTTACCCTGGCTTTTGTGCTTAAGGCTTGCTCAAATATTTTGGCTTTCGAAGAGGGCCAGCAGGTTCATGCCCGTGTTTTTCGATCTGGCTTTGGTTCGAACCAATTTGTGCAAACCGGGTTATTGAATTTTTATGCAAAATGTGAAGATATTGGGCTCGCGGAGAAAGTGTTCGATGAAATTCACGAGAAAGACTTGGTAGCATGGAGTACAATGATAAGTGGGTATGCTATGGTGGGATTGGTCAATGAAGCGTTTGGTGCGTTTCGGGAAATGCAAAAGCTGGGTGTTGTTCCTGATAAGGTTACAATGGTGAGTGTGATTTCTGCATGTGCTGTGGCAGGGGCATTAAATATTGGTAGGTGGGTTCATGTGTATATTGAGAAGCAGATGATTGAGACTGATATTATGCTTAGTACTGCACTAGTTAACATGTATGCAAAGTGTGGGTGCATTGAAAAAGCAAAAGAAATCTTCGAGAAAATGCTGGTAAAAGACCAGAAAGCTTGGAGCTCGATGATTGTTGGATTGGCAGTTCATGGCCTAGCAGGAGAGGCTTTGGAAGCCTTTTCTAGGATGGAAGAATCAGAGGTATTAACATAGATGAACAGGATATGCATCTTAGAGTTTAGACTCATATAGCAATGCATACTAGAAGAAAATGTTATGATCCAATGCATATAGCCAACTAGCTTTTGGCCGAGTGGTCAAAGAGCCTGGAGGCATGAAGTCTTAGGTTCAAACCCAAGCAACCCCTCCCCTTATCCAATTATCAAAAAAAAAAAAATTGTATATATGCTCATGCTTGTGTCAAGGGCCCATACATCCTACCAAAAGATGTCTATTGTGTGGAGGAAGGCCCTTACTTATAAACTCAAGAGTCAAGACCCATCTCATTTCTTTCCGATGTGGGATCCATGACATTCTCACCCACCCAATTGTGCAACGCCCTCGTTGCATTGACTCTTTCACCCGTAGAGAAGAAAGACCCACTTTGATTCGAGCCTAACTCAACCCTGGTATCTCATGGGAGATCCACATTAGAGAAGATTTAAGTAGCCTCTAACACCATTTTTCACGGGCCTACACATCCAACCCAAAAGACATGTCTATTGGGTGGAGGAAGGCCCTTACTTATAAGCCCAAGAGCCATCCCATTTCTTTCTGATGTAGGATCTGTGACACTTGCACCAAGCTGGCTTGCCAGGATAAAATTATTGTTTAGTAAGTAGTTACAGTTTGGAGTGACAAAAAAGCAAGTTGGTGATTCTCATTTTCTGCTTTCTTTTTCCAGGTTGAACCTAGTCATGTTACCTTTGTTGGCGTTTTAGCTGCTTGTGCACATAGTGGACTAGTTTCTGAGGGTAGGAGATATTGGTCAAGCATGATTGAATCAGGAATTGAACCATCAATAGAGCATTATGGTTGTATGGTTGATCTTCTCTGCCGAGCCTGCCTTGTTGATGAGGCTTACAATTTTGTTCAAACCATGCCTTTCTCTCCAAATCCGGTAATTTGGCGAACATTACTCATTGGTTGCCAGAAGAACAAGATATTGCATAGAGGTGAAATCGCTGCTGAACAACTTCTTGCATTAGAACCATTGAATACAGAGAACTATGTTCTGCTATCAAATTTCTATGCATCAGTTTCACAGTGGGAGAAGATGAGCCATGTGAGAAAGATGATGAAGCAAAAGGGCATCAAGGGAGTGCCAGGGTGTACCTCAATTGAAATTGATGGTTTTGTGCATGAGTTTGTGATGGGAGACTGGTACCATCCTGAGGCAAAGGAGATAAGACAGGTTTTGAAGGATATTTCTGAGCGAGTTAGTGATTCTGGGCATGAACCACACATATCTGAAGTACTGCACAATGTTGCTGATGAAGAGAAAGGACTTTACCTGTGTGAGCATAGTGAGAGGCTTGCTATTGCTTATGGACTTTTAAAGACTAAAGCACCATTGCCAATTAGAATAGTAAAGAATCTAAGAGTTTGTTGTGATTGCCATGAAGTCACAAAGATCATCAGTAAAATTTATGAGCGTGAAATAATCGTTAGAGATCGAGTTCGGTTCCATAAGTTTGTAAATGGTACTTGCTCTTGCAGGGATTATTGGTGACTGAATTTTAATGACTCCACTTCTTTGCTTTGATACCCTATCAGAAAGACCTTAGGTACCTGACCTTAAACAACCTACATGCTCAGGATCTCTAAACTTGTGTTTTCAGTAATGATTTGGTGAAGGAAATGACAACTAGCAGTAAAACAATATTAGTTTAGTCAAGAATTGGATCTGGTGATTTTGTGCTCAAGCATCATAAGTGTCAATATCTTGAAATTTCCTAAATCATCCACATAATGTTCGAGTTTCAGATCCTTTTTTTCAATTTAAGTTCTACATAATAAACTTCAACTCTTGAGTTATGTACCAGAATTTGAACTGTAAAATTCTTTCTTGTTTCAGTTCTTGGCCTGCATACATGAATGTTACAGGATCTACCGCACTTTGGCTTTTCTTTTGTTTCCCAGAATGTGATTTCTGATGAAAGAAAAAATGTTTCAATGTGAATGAACATTTGCCAGTATAGAAACTAACAGCCATGGAGATTGTATGAGAAGGGGTCTGATATATACTCACTGAACCTCAGACCTCGAAACTAATAGCCATCTGTAAAAAAAGGTATGCAATATTATGTTACTCGGATTCGGGTGTGAGTGTCGGACACGGGTATGTGTCCGACACGGGTATGTTCAATTTTTTCCAAGATTTTCATATATTTGGAGGGTCTTTGGAGGATCATATTCCCATACTCATATCCGGATATGCATCGGACACGGATACTTCAAGAAAAATGAAGAGTTGGATAAATGTCGACCACAAGTATACCCAAATTCTCTTGTGATACCTGATCCCTCCACGTTTGAGGAGATCAAAGTTCTATAACTTGGGGACCCTTGAACTGAAACTTGATCCTGCACATTATATTCATCAATATAATCTCCATTTTCTTTTGTTCGACACCTGAGGACTTTTGTGCATTACAGAATTCACAATGGGATTTTAACATCTCCGATATGACTCTTCAGGTGGAGAATACTCACTACTAATGCTTACAAATCAAGTTACTAGTAACTTTTAAAAAGCTGCTGATTACTGATAAGTCTATTGCGAATGCCAATTTCTTTTATAAAGAGATTCTCTTTTGCATCCTCAGGAGCTCGATACTCTATAGTACCAGGAAAGATTGTCGGACCATATCTCCCTTCAAATTACAACCTTGTTTTCATTCTGGAGGATAAAAATCGATCATCGGTAGACTCGCAATTCGTATACTTGTATTGTGTTCATATTATTTTTTAATGTCATTATGTGTTTCTGACTTTATATAAATTTTGACACGCTAATAATTTATTTTATATAGATTTTGTTCGTATATTCGTATCACATTCGTGTTATTTTTTTTTATGTCGTGTCATATTCTGTATCGTGTTTTGATTATTTTTCTTTAAAATTGTGGGATCTAGTCATTGGGGTAAAAGAAGTCAATAGTTCAGCTATTCAACTATAGACAAGGAACACAATGAACATCTGAAAAATAGGCATTTTTATTAAAGAGAAAGAGGCAACACCATAGTACCTCGATTATATGTAAGGGCCTCCCTCACTGGCTCCTCATTTTCCCGTATATTACACATCACCACCACTAGACAGTCATGAACACCCCCATATCAATGATGACATTTATAATATGATGCTAATAACCTGAAACTACTTAGACTTGAATTTCAATGGGCCATCTGTACATCTCCTCCTGTGGAACTGGTAGAGTCAGTGTCACCAATCCAGTGGCTAAGTCATAGTTGAAGTCAGTCTCAGCATTGCCCACACTGCACTTCAATGGGCGCTGAGAAGAGTAAGCACCAAACCTCCCACAACCCCTAACTTTGAGTGTGATTGTTGCAGTTGGAGACCGGTTGTCACTGAGAGAAGTTGTCAGCTCCGAGGAAACCTCACCGTCAAAGAGCTCTGGCTTCTCGTCAGATTTCGTTTGTACTTCGAACTGCTCCACAGCACCACTGCTGTTGAACATGTCAAGCAGGCCTATTGGTGCAAATGAAATGTTCGTGGTAATCTCCTGCACATTATAAAAAGGCATTTGAATAAGTCACCATTTGTCAAATTAACGAAGCAGGCAAGCAGCCTAAAAGCAAGGAAAGAAACTAACCTTGACTGGACAGAAGTGGAATAGTTCATACTCAAGAACCTTGAGCGTTACTGGCACTGAAGCACCTTTAGGTAACCGTACCACCTCCCCTGAAATTATTCAAAAGGCATTTTTTAACATTTTAAAGTATGAATTCTTTGAGTAAATACATCATGCATACATGCATTCAAATATATCTAGTTAATCCAAGGGCCTAGACCCAATTGGCACTCATCAGCTTAAAAAGTGCAAGGGCTGCCAGTGCCAGGACATCTATAGATTAATGTACTTTAGAGGATTGAGGGCAGGGAAGGTAGAGAGAATAATTACCTGATCTATGAGCATAAACCACAGTCTCCCCATTCCAGTCTGCACCAGCAACCTGAGTGATTGAATCAACATCGTTGGCACAAACAGAACCCGTAAGGGTACCAGGTGATGCATCATGAATGCGGGTTTTCTTGGTGATCTTGCACCAACCGGCACCTTGGCAGTTGAAAACACCCACCACACCAGAGCATTTGTTCACATTCCATATCTTGAGCAAGCTGCAACATAGAATTCTGTTGGTAAAGCTGCATGACCAATAAACACAGGATGTGCGACAAGCGAAGAGAAAGAATGCTACATACCTAATTCCATCTCTGGCTGGATCAGCAAACAGACAGTCACGAGTAGGCCTTCCAGGCAGTTGGGCACGGAGAACTGACCCATCAGGAAGGACCACCTTCTTCAAGAGCTCAAAGTTGTGGTTGCCAGGCTTATCACTGCATAAAACAAGACAAGTACAGAATGCATGTTAGAAAATTGTTACCCTCATCATTAGGATTGGCATATATAAAAATTAAAAATCAACTTTAGCATAACAATACCTGACATATATTGCACATCCACCAATTGCACGAGCAGCAGCATGGTATTCTGCAGCTGGGTGTAAGCTCTGCAAACCATCAATTTTATCATCAGTGCCACATGTAACCTCATTTTGAGCCTTTCTTTAGTGAGTATGAAAATTGCTCATTACAGCTAACTTTAAGAAAACTACAGATGGCTTAAGGAACATAAAACACTAATTTTTTGCTTACATGGAACATATCCCAGTCAGGTTGCATAAATTCTCCAAGGAAAAGAGTGTTGTAAGCCACTGACGAAACGTGGATAGTGTGCGAAGCAGGGTCCCGAGGATAAAAGTCATCAGAAGCTCTAACAACAGCAGTCTGCTTGGTGCTGTAGATTCCATCAGTGTTGTGACACATGCATGCTATGCATCCATTGTCATGGAAGTTTCGGGCGATTGAGGCTTCAAGGGCCTGGATATAACTGCGGGTAAGAGACACTCTACCACCATGTCCAGCACCAAGGGTCTCAATAATATTTTGCACATCAACCTTCACTCCATCAACTCCACATGAAGCCAGATAGGCATGAAGCTCATTGTAGAAGTTGAAAACCTTCTTCGGATGCACCAAACCCAGGCCATTAACAGCAAGGCTATCCATAACTATGTCTGGCTGGTTGCCCATCACACCTGGGGACTGAACAGGATATGCCAATGCTGTATCATAATGTTCCATACCAGCCGCTGCAGGTTTGACTCCACCCCAATAACCAGCCAATGCATGCCACACATATACATACCTAAGCTCAAAATAAGAAAAAATGTTACTAGTGATAGAAGTCAACATTATTTACAGAGCATGAACTTCCAAAAATAAGATCCTCTTATGACACATTAAGTACAAGTATACTTTCTTTACTCAAATTTACTACTAGTAGCCAACACAAAGATGCTGTTTTGATTCAAGATCATTGTAGGAAGAATGACCAAGGCGAAAGGTTTGATGTTTTCATGTTATATGATTTAATAAGTTTGTATTCCAATGTGTGTCAAGTCTAATTTCTCCCTTTTCTTTCAATTCGAGAGTTCTAGAATTTGGAGTTGCAAAGTGGATACTTAAATCAGAAATGAATCCATTTATCAATGCAGCCCTGTTCAAACCAAAAAAATGCAGCAGCTGGTAACAAGAAGATCATCGAGGGAGAATGCTGGCTGAGAAGATGATATCCACGAAGCATGTATGAAAGTCTTTTTTTTTTTTTTTTTTTTTTTGCTTTTCATAATAAAATGCACCCCAACCAACTAATAAACACAACGAACCACAATAACTTGGACCACTTACTTAACATTGTGATGCTGCTTGGCTTCATCTACAACATGTTTTAGGCCCGAGATCTGTTCATTGTTTTGGCCATTCTTTTGGAATTTTGCATTCTCCTTAATCCCTGTCAACCTACTCGCAAACCTGCAAGAAATAATTGGACATCATATATACATTCAAATTTTGTAATAATCATGGTGAAATGTGCAAAATCTTCAACCAAATGAAAAAGAAAAAAATAATGGACTGAAAGTAGAACATAAAAACGTGGTAGCAAAAGGAGACAAAACATGTCATCTACTGAGTTAATTCGATTCCATGGCCATTCACATGCATTGAAGTATTAAGACTGAGCTAAAATCCAAGAGATGAACTGAATTGTGACATAAACAAGGACCACACAGAAGTACAAATAGAATATGACCGGGAATAGGGACCACCAAATGGAATTTAACAGACTATTATATCTAATATAAGGTGATATAATGGTCCAATCATCTGGACGTGCAGAATTAGAACTTCACTAAAGACTCAACATTAAGATATTTAGTCCTCCTCTCCAGTTCATCTGATGAGAGTAAGCTGCCCCTGTTTACACGGTTACTCCACCCTGTCCACAGGTTGTGGATGCATCACCTAAGAGCTGCCTCTCATGACAAGAGCTGTGTTCTAGACCTGGTCTATGAAAGTAATGCTAGACTACAGCTGCCAAAACTTCATGATTTTCTACTCGGCCTACTTTTTCATGGTTCCCAGTTTACAACACTTAAAAATAATGAGGAGAAAGTTTTGTTTGCAAGGAGTAGAAAAATAATTCATCATATGAAACCTGATAAAAGAAATATGAGAATATTAACGGTTCAGCAGATTAATCTATTTTTAAAGAGCTCTTGGTCATCCATCGAGGCACAAACTTTTACCACCAAACTAGGCTTTGCCATAAAAATAAAGAGGGTAATTGTAAGAGAAAAAATCAAATATACTCAGACAGATGACGATCTTGCCATGCTCCTCACACTAGACACTTGTGAGGAACTAGTCACAATAATAATTTTTTGGTTCGGCTGTGCTTGGGTACATGTACATCAGTACATGTGCGTGCATGTCTGTGTCTGTAAGAGAGAGAGAGAGAGAGAGAGATAGAGATAGAGATCTTACTGTGCTCCTTCTTGTACAACACAATCACTGTTCTTGGGCCTATTTTCAATCTGCTGCCAACCATCGTCTATGATCAAAAATCGCGGTGGAGTCCCTCCCTCTGATAGACTGCAATTAAAGACAAAAAGAATTCAGTGACAACCATCTCAACATCATCACAGCATTTTCTTTCCATCTACAACTAATCACTAGCTCACATTGCTATAAATTTCTATTACCTTCTGAGGCCTTCCTCTACCCCCTCCGCGGTGACATCGGTGTAGAAAGCATCCCATGTGCACCAGCCGAACCAATCAAGAAATGAAGGCAACTATTCACAACCAATGTAACAATTTTAGAAACGATTCATAAAGACAATCTTAGCTTTGTCAAAAACCAATTTTAGAAGTATAAATCAACATTCTATAAATAAAAGAAAGGCAGGGGAGGTAAACATCGATGTAAGTAATTATACCTTCTTCTTCTCTCGGTGAAGGAAAGTTTGCATGTGTTTCTCCACAGCCCTGGTTCACAAAACCAAAAAATATTAAAGTACTCGTTAAGCAGCCATGGAAACCACAAGAAACAAAGTATATTCAGGAAATCAAATCGAAGTCTTGAGATATGATTGTAATTAGTCCGTAATTTCCAGGGAAAGAAAACATGGACAATAAGTTGTTTAAAAAACAAATTTTAATGACTGCCAATTAGGATAAAGAAAAAAATTTGCATGAAGAAGCATATCTACTCACTTTACAGCCTGGTTGATAACTTCAAACGGATTGGTCCCAGCATGCATGCAGACAAGGTAAAGGCCTCGGTTTGTTTCAACAGCGTTATCTCCTGCAAAACCAAATCACACACCACAAAAAACAAGTTGTTTCGGTTCTTTCTACCTCGATCCTTTCTTTTCTATCTATTTTCTTCATAAAATGCTATACATGCCACTAATCTTGATTTATAGGGATGGCGGTCATTCATGGTTTCTCCACCCTTGTTGTTCACATTAATGACAACTCCACCCCATGATTGATGATTTCATATGGTTTGACTCCATTAAGGCATTAATGGCTGATAAGATGGACTGAAGGCTTGCCCTATGGTATTGAATGATAGATAGGAAGCATATAGCCAATGCCAGATACTTTTGAGTGCCATAAGCTACTCACCACTCTCAAGGCATATCTCGATCTCATTCTTGTCATTGCCTTGCAGAACAGCACGGAACTGCCCTTCAAGGAGTGGGAGGAAAACAGTGTAGATTGTTGGGGCATTAGGATCATCTTCTTCCTTGCTCTCTACAAGCATGAATTGGGTCTCCAAAGGGATATCTTTCCCACATGTTCCCATTCTCTGAGTCATCCACCATAGTTTGAATCGGAAACAGCACATGAATCGGAGACCCCTATTACAGGAAAATAAGTATAAGTCATGACTTTAGCAACTCCTCCATATCATAATCATCTAAGAACATAGAGTTTTTATAAGTTTTATAAGTATCAAAAGTATATGTCAGATTAAACAACAGTCCCTGGCTAACTATTAGGAAAAAGCAGGGCAAGTTAGATAATCCACTGAACATGTACATTTGAAAGTAATTTAAAATATATTTAAGCATGAAGTATACTAATAAAT
Organism: Fremontodendron californicum; assembly: GCA_030761205.1. Classification (NCBI taxonomy): domain Eukaryota; kingdom Viridiplantae; phylum Streptophyta; class Magnoliopsida; order Malvales; family Malvaceae; genus Fremontodendron; species Fremontodendron californicum. The sequence continues at coordinate 31,688,614 of JAULJL010000005.1, forward strand.
ACTCAAATCAACACTTAAAAAAAGTCATAAAACTCTAGATTCAAAATTACAGCATACTTCATATAATTCTTTCCAAGTTAAATTAAACAGAAATCGACCCCAATGAATCTTTGTCTAAACATGTATACAGATGAATCGAGTGAAATAAAGTAAAAGGCTGAACTGGAATATTTTAAGGCAAAAATCAATGACATGAGAAGCTTTATACTGTTAGTTATTAAGAATTGAAATCAACTATCTCTTTCATGACTAGTAATTTTAGTTTACGGCTGGGTACTATATGTTACAAAAAATCAGGAACAACCAAATTGTAAAATCAAAATTTATATATTTGCTAAATCTCAAATTTTCAATCCATTAAAAAATGTTATTGATAAGCAATTTTCACAGAATAATGCAATCACCAACTCATAAAACAGAATGTTATTAAAAGACAAACATCGATTCCAATTCATAAAAACAGCTATATATGAGGATAATAAAGTTCAAAAAAAAAAAAAGGGGAGAAAGTGCTTACTCTAGAACACCTATAGGAAAGACATGAAGGCTTTTGCTATCAGAAGAAACAGCACCAATAAAAGTACCAGCAGCAAGTCCGACACCGGATCCTGGAGTCAAAACGATGTTGTCTGGCACTCCAGTGAGGATAGTCTTCCCATGAACCACAAGGTTCCCATCGTTGATGGAAATTCTTGGTGTAACAGTCATTGTTGATGATGAGCACCTGATAACTGTCATACAACATATTAAAATAATATCAATGACAATGAAGTGAACAAAACATGTTTACATTAGCTTAGAAACAGAGTTTCAATCAAACTAAGAACTAAACTAGATAAAAATTAAAGACCGCCCATTTGCAGATAAAAAAACACTAAAAAGTAAAAATGGGTCAGGGAGGTTCTAAAATTTGACCTATGGGTTTAAAATATCTTGGAAAGCTTAGGCTTTTAGGAAGAAAGAACACTTCCAGTGCCATGAGTTTTACATGAAGGAAGAATCCACCCCAATTGCTTTACTGATGTTGTCCTTAACATTCTCTCACCTAACCGTTAAATAAGCATTGAATTTTGATCCATAAAAAATTATAAAGAATGAGAAAAAATCTGAATTTTTTTTTTTTTTTGAGTGAAATGTTACAAGATCATTTTTATTTGTTGAAACAAGAGAGAACCAGCACGGGCTCCTTTTTTTTCTTTGTTTGTGGGGAGAAAATATTATCTCCATGAAGAAATATCTAGGATGATTAAGATAGGAAGGAAAAAGAAAGGTTTTATTCGAATTTAATGTTCAATTTTTTTTTTTGGTAAGGGTGTTTAAGCTTCAGTTCCTCGCTTTTTGATTCTCTGGAGGAAAAAAATATGATTTTATTTTTCTTTTTCGCGTTTTCTGTGGAAAGAATATACCAATTATTTTTGGTCATTATAGTAACCTTCAGGTGGATTAATTGAAAAATCATCAAAAGAAAAACAGGGAAATTTTGTAAATTATAAGACAACTTTCGGGAAAACGGAGAATCCGCCGGTAGACCACAACGATCAGTTCCGGCTCCAAATAAAGCTTTTTTTTTAAATAAAAAAAAAAACTCTTAAATTTGCAGTTACAAAAAATGATTTTCTTTTTCTCTTAAAAAAGAAAAGAAAAAAGAGTCTGCTGACTGATGAGATCAGTTACAGAGAAAAGAGCAAATTTGGACCGATTCACGAGAAAAGCAGCTCCAATAAGGTCAAAAAGACAAAAACCTTCACGAGTAATACAGCTAGAGAGGGGGAAAAAAAAAGACGATGAAGTTCGAATTAAATAGAAATTTATAAATAATTTTTGCAAAATTTTATCAAAGTCTCTGTAAGAGTAAGACTGTAACCAAGGAATTCGAGCTTAATTGAGATATATATCTTCGCGATCTGTCCTTAAAAGAGAAAAGAGATTAATTCTTATTATCTTCACCAAGAGTCATTTGACGCAGATCAACACCGTTAATCAAAGATTTTGGTTATTACTGCATAGTCATCTTCGCTCAATTTTCCTCCATGAAGCAAAGCAGAACTTTAACAAATCCATCAATATCCAAAATTAAAAAATAAAATAAAGAAAAATCAGCTTAGAAAAACTCCGCGTTACGTCTCATTTCATGATCTCCACTCCACGTATATGAATTCTCTCGGAATTCGGAAATTCAAATCCATCAATCATAACAACAGCTACAACTCACGAAAAAAGCTTAAAAAACAATTTAGTCGAAAAGAATTCAGCCTAAACTACTACTTCAGAGTTCAAAGATCAGAGTTTACAGCCATAAATAAACTCACCGATAGCTAGCTAGCTCCTTAAGGCGCCGAGAGAGCTGAAACTCTTCTTATTTTAAAAGCTTCGAGAGATCGATAGAGAAAGAGAGAGGAAAGCCAAGAAAATGAAAGAAACACGCAGGCCTCAGCAGAAGCGCAGTCCAACGAAGGGAATGCCTCTTCTTAGAGGGAAGAGCGATAGCCAAGCAAGGGTAGGAAGTAGGAAAGCCTTAATTTCGATTTTCAGACAAGGATACGAGAGCAAGGATGGCGCGGAAGGTGGGTTTATATACAAATCTCTGGAGTTAAGCATCGAGCAACTTCTATTTACTAGACCCTTCTCGTATTGCCCCGTGGAATATATATATATATATTTTTAATTAGGATCTTTTGTTTTGTTTTTCGTTTATAGCACGACGATATTTATCTTTTTCAAAAAAAATTTGTTAACAAATATCTTAAAAACACTCTTTAAAATTATTAAATATAATAATATTTTTAATTAATGTATTAAAAATATTAATAAAATTATTAATTTTTGCATTTAATATAATCTTATTTATATAAATAATATATTAACTAACTTTAAAGAATGTTCTTAGAGTACTCGTTAGCAAAACCCTTTCAAAAAATATTAATTTAGATATTTCGGTATTTAATACACGTGAACGTTAAATCTAATCAGCGGCTGAAATGAAGATTGTAGGAATTTCGAGGAAAGAATTAAGATCCAATATTCAAATCTCTTTTCCCTTTGAATTTCAAATATATATATATATAAACCCAAAAAAATAATTTATATTTTGGACCATTGAATTTAGTATTAATTTTCATATAGGTCATAAATACTTAATTTCATAAAATTATATCACTGAACTTTTAATATTGATACATTATGTCTTTTATACTAATTTCGTTAAGTAATTTTAACGAAAAAATAGACTCAGTGTGAATTTTTTTTACCTAAAATGTCAGTAAGATATTATCTTGAAGAGATGTAAAAAAATATATACATGTTAAGTCAACTTTTTCATTTAGAATTATTCAACGGAGTTAGCATAACTGCATAAGTGACCTAATTTATTAATAATAGAAGTTCGATGATATAATTTGATAAAATTAAAAATTTATGACTTACATAAAAATTGATGTTAAATTTAGTGACCTAGAATATAAATTACCCAAAAAAATGACATGTTCTTATAGATTGGTATTGTTCACTTAATTAATATTTACATGAAACTATGATTAGCGATACTCCCAAATTGATCTCAAAAGGTTTTATTTGGTCCTAGATATGATAATTTATATATGCATATTGTATTTTGTATGTTTTTTTAAATTAATTATGTAAAAATAAACACAACATATATTATTAAATATATTAAAATTGTAAAATACGATACATGTATTTAAATATATCATGGTAATCATGTTATTTGTGTTTAAACGTGTTGTATCGTGTTTATTATATTATTTTCTTGTTGATTAAACGTGTCGTGTTCGTATTATTTGTTCGTATTGTATCTAAAATTATCATATTTATTTGGTCTTAATCTTTTTTTAAGTGATTTTAATGATTCATTTTTTATATTAACTTGATGTAATTAGAATTTATTTCCGAAATACTTTTCATAAGTATCGAATCTTGATCGATAAAAAAAAGTTGACTCTTCTCCTTATCAAGTTGTTATTGTTACTAAGGCAAAATTTTAGTTTTTATGCCTTGGCGGAGTTAAGTGGTAAGCTTGCAATACTGAAATAAAAATACCAAGAAATAAAAATTATGAAATAAGCATCTTCCATTGAGAAATCAAGATTTTGATCAAATTTTTTTTTTTTTTGAAGTTGATTATAAAGTTCGAATTCATATATACCTAAAAAAAGGAAGAAAAAAAACTGTCATATGAAGATAAAGAACTTTTTACAGAAAGAATAGGCTTAGATTTATTCATAGGTCATATCGAGTCACGATCCGAATTTTCTTCTTTCTCTTATTTAAGTTTGATTCGGGTGCACTCGGGTCGGTCTGAAAGTCTATTTTATTATTTAAAAATATTTTAATATTTTAATAATTAAATTTAAATAAAAATATTTTTTTATTGAATAAACAATGATTCAAGTCGGACCGACTCGGATTGAAAATTTTCTGTTCAAACTTACTCAATTCAAACCGAACGAATAATCGAACCTTTGAATAGGTTTAAGAAAAACCTCACCATCTATAATTATAATACAGAATAAGAATAAAAAATATATATATCACAAGAACTTTTTATTATTTAATGTTGTACAAAGTAACGTGCATGAGTAATTTTCCATTCATCAATTACAGATGATGCTAAATTGTCACAACCTATCAACTATCACCTTATCTTCTTTTTTTTCCCTCACCAAATTTAGGGACTTATTCAATTTCAGAAAATTGGGATGCATCATTGAATTATTATTATTTAAAAAAAAAAAAAAGACTAGAAAACAATGTGTGGAAAGGAAATTTTCCAATTTTCAGCATTTTTGAAAAAAAACAAAAAGATTATACATTCTACACAATTGAAAAGCTTTTCGTTTTCTTTTAAAAAAAATTGAAAATTCCGGTTTGTAAAGCTAGTTGAGCAATGCCTCGAATTTTAATTATCAATGTTTTTCTTGCAAAACGATCTAAACTTTCTTTCAAACTTTAGTCTTTAGCCTGCACCTTAAGACGATAAATTTGATAATTCATATATTTATATCATATTTATATTATTTTTATATGTCATAATTATATTTAAAATATTATATATTTATATAAATTTGAACATGTTAATAACTTATATTATATAAAATTTAAAATATTAAATGTATTCGTATAATGTTTTTTTTTATTTTCTTATATCCTTGTAATTTGTGTTGAATTTTAATTACATTTTCCATATCAAATTCATGACGTGTCAAAATTATCAAATCTACTAGGTGGTATATTTTTTTTTTGTTCGTTTTTTGTCATGAAGTGCGACTGACCCACGTTGCCCATGTTAGAATCTGTCACTGGGCATTAGGGAACGTTACAAAAAGAGTTTTGCTAGAGAGTTTTTAGTACGGATGAAATAACAAAAATTTTATAAGAAAAGTGATCATCTTAGATTACAGATGATAATTTTTCTTATAGAATTAAAAAAAAAAAAATAAGATGGTGACTTTTTCACATTAATATATATATTTTTTAATGTTGGAAAGTCGTCACATTGGGTGGCGACTTTCCAACATATATATTTTAAATATTAAATAATAAAATTAAAATTAAAAATTATATAATTTATAATTTATAATTTTAAAAAATAAATATTTAATAAATTCTAAATTAAAAAAATAACAATTTACAAATTAAAATTTTAAATAAAAAATTAAAAAAAATAACAATATAAATTTTTTAAAAGTATTGATGATTTATCGTAATATCAATCACATTCTTTCAACTCGTATTCGTAATGAAATAGACCTCCAGGAGAAAGACCAACCAAAGCGTTGTGGATTATGCGAAATGAAGATCATAGCCGTCGAAAATGTCTTTATCAATTTGGTACATTGGGGGAGAGTTCGCATCAACAATAATATTGTATATATACAATTATTGTATACATACCGTTAAAAAAATATAAATTATATACATGCAGTTAAAAAAAGAATAGTTTTACATAAAAAAAAATTATATAATTTATATAATTTTTGTAAATTATTTTAAAATTTTTTTATTTAAGTTTAAAATTTATTAATTTAGTAATTTTTAAAATTATATTTTTTTAATTACTATTTAAAAAAATAAAAAAAATGTTAAAAAAACTAATGAAGGGAACTTCATTTAAAACAAAACAAATTAAAATTTTATATAGGAAAGTCGCCATCTAGGATGGCGACTTTTTTTGTGTAAATTGTAATTTTTTTTAGTTTATTTTTTATGCATTGTCAGTGTATAAATTCTATACACTGATTGTGAATCTTATACTGATACCTCATAAAAAATTAACCATTAACCTTAACCACTAACCTCTAACTCTAACCATTAATCCTACAACCTAATTTTAACACGTGATATCGTAAAATACAATATTAATTATTATTTTTTTTAATTACAAACATGGAAGTTGCCCTCTGCTTAGTTTTTTTATAAAAAAAAAAAAAAAAATTCAGTTAAAAAAGAAAAAAAATTCAGTTAAAAAGTCATCACCTCAAATCACGACTTCTCGATAATTTTCAAAACAAACATATTTCGAAATATAAAAAATATATATATATATATATATATATATCGATGTTTTAAAATTTAAAATAAAATATTGAAATAAAATTTCCCGTTTTAGGCTTTTGAGAAAAATGCCAAATTAATGGCATTGAAAAGTTGCAGTCTGATGAGTCATGAATCATGAATCATGATATTCCTTTTTCCAGGCAGCCTCATTTCACACGGTTTCCAACTCCGACGCCAATGGTGGCATAGAATCGGGAAGCTATCGTCATTACTGATTGGCTACCACAAAGCGAAAATGAATTTGGACACCGAATATGTTACACCGCCAATAACTGCACCCTTTTCCCCCAAAGGTCATTGAATAGTATGTAGGGTTTTGCTAACGAGTGTCCTTAAGACATTTTTTAAAGTTAGTTAATATGTTATTTATAGTAATAACATTGTAATAAATGTAAAAGTTGACAACTTTATTCATCATTTTCAATGCATTGATTGAAGATATTACTATATCTGGTAATCTTAAAAAGTGCCCTTAGAGCACTTGTTAGCAAAATCCTAGTATAAAATAATGTGTTAAATACGATATGTGTTGTTTAAATATAATTAGAATTTTGTAAATAAATATTCTAAAATTGTTATATATATATATTAATATTTTCGTTTAATATATTGAAAATAATGAATAAAATTATTAATTTTTATAATTAGTATAATATTATTATTATAAAATGTATATTAATTAATCTTAAAAAATACTTAAAGATACTCGTTAGCAAAATCCATATAATTGAATTTTGCTAACAAATATTCTAAGAGTACTTTTTAAAATTAGTTATATATAGTAATATCTCCATCTAAAAGCATTATTTAAAGTTTTTATATACATGCTCTTTTGTCACGTGTAATACATATATCATATTCGTATTTAAAATTTTGACATATTTAATAATTGAAAAATGTTAATCGGTGTTTAGTGGCACTAGTTAAGGTGATATATATAGAAATAAAAATGTAATTAATATATTATTATTTTTTTGAATTCAATAAAAGTAATGTATTAAATGCAAAATGCTTTCCTTAAATAATAAAAAAAAAGTAATTCTTAACAAGTGTCTATAAACATCGATTAAACAAATTCTTAATAATTTATGTTATATTTATATTTATAAATTGATAAATAATATAAAACATAACGTTCATACACGAATTATCATTTTCTAACATTATTAATCGAAATTATATTCCTGATTATCAAGTTACAGTCATTTCAATGATGATAGAATCTTCTTTTTCTTGCTAAATGAATGAGCAAAGTGGCAAAAGAGGATTTTTTTTAATCTTAATATAGCTAAAAAAATTAATTTTCAAAATAAAGTTATGTTTTTTAAGTATCAAATATTTTTTTTATTCAGTTAAAAAATTACCATGATCCAAATGGTATTTTTTTTTTTTAAATTAAGTTGGAAAATCGCCATTAGCCATGGCGATTTCTCAACTAAAACTCAAAAAATTTAAATTTTTACACTGAAAAATCGCTACCGTGTTCCCAAGGTGAAGAATTCACCTTTTTTAAAATTATTAAATAATAAATTTTAAATAATTTATAATTTTAAAAAATAAAGATTTAATAATTTATATATATAATTTATATATATAATTTTTATCCCATGCTGGTAAGTCCGACCAGGTAAACCCGGATCGTATTTATATAATTTTTAAAATTGTTATTACTTAAATTTTTTATTTAAATTTTACAATATATTAATTTTTAATTTTTTAAAATTTAAAATTATATAATTTTTATTTTCGAGTTCGGGCAAAGAAAATAAAAAATTTTCGGGCCTCAGCCCGGCCCGGTAAAATATGAATTTATATAAATGATGAATTTATTTCCTTCTTAAAAAATAATTTTTTTTTTTATTTTATAAATGATCAAGGAAAATCGTCATAGCTTACCAGGCCGGGCTGAGACCCGAAATTTTTTTATTTCCTTTATCCAAGCCCGAAAATAAAAATTATATAATTTATAATTTAAAAAAAATAAAAAAATAAAAAAAATTTTAAAAGTTAAATAAAAAATTTTAATAATAAAAAATTTTAAAATTTATATAAATACTATCCGGGTTTATCGGGCCGGGCTTACCACCATGGGATAAAAATTATATATAAAAATTATTAATTTTTATTTTTATTTTTATTTTTAAAATTATAAATTATTTAAATTTTATTTAAATTTTATTATTTAATAATTAAAAAAATAAAAAAAAAGTTGAAAATTTAATTTTTTTTTAAGTTTTAGTTGAGAAATCGTCATAGCTTATGGCGATTTCTCAACTTAGTTTAAAAAAAAATACCATTGAAAAATCATCATGGGCTTTCTGACTAGTTAAAAAAAACGAATTTTGATATTTAAAAAAAATAATAACGATATTTTGATAATTAAAAAAAAATTAGCTATATTAAGATTAAAAAAACCGACAAAAGAGCATTTTTTTATGGTTAATTTTAAAGCTATTTAAGCTAACCAATGAATGTGCACGAATTAGAATATATTAACTAAAATAAATTCCATATTCTTACGCATAAACATTAAACTCTAAGAAGCATTTTATTAAGGTATTCATACTGAGTTTTTTGTTTTTTTCTTAAACATAAAAAAATTCTGCCCATTCTTTCCCCCTCAAATTGGTATTACTTGTTTCAAGCACAGCCATACAATTGGCATTGCCTTTGTCATTATTAGACCTGCTCATGGGCAGGGTAGTCCGTTCGATCCGGCAGATTCGATCCGTATTGGGTCGGATCTGAAAAGGATATTTTTAATTCGGTCCGGCCTGATTAGGAATAGTGTTTTTTAATTATAATAATATTATTTTATTTAATTTTAATTATAAAAATATATAAAAAATAAAAATATTTTTTTAATATTATGAACAGTGAATTCGGGCATGTCGGGTCGGCTCGGCCCGACCCAAGGCCGAACCTGGATAAAGATTTTGAAAAAACAATTGAGACGCGGCCAGACCCATGAGCAGGTCTAATCATGATCTTACGAATATGTTCATTTGTATTTGACAAAAAAAAAAATATTTCCATCAGTTATCTTATCCTTGAATGGATATAATCTACAAAGTTTTTGCTTAAAATACATGCATATGAACTAAATTAATCATTGCCTAAATGCTTAAGGCTTTTTTACAAATTCGTTTATGTTACACATGTTTTGCATGTGGATGATATAATAAGTCAAAATTATTTATTTTAATATATATAATTCATTATTGGATATTTTTTTCTTTTTGTAAAATTATATATTAGATAATTTTTTTATTATTATTTTGGTATAAAATTATATCAAATGATATCACAATTATTACAAATGTTATCAAAGGTTACCAAAATTATATCAAAGGTTATTAAAACAATATCAAAGATTACCAAAATTATTTCAAAAGTTACCAAAATTATATCAAAGGTTATCAAAATTATATCAAAAGCTACCAAAATTATATTAAGAGTTACTAAAATCATATTAATAGTTATCAAAATTATATCAAGGTTATAAAAAAGTTGCCAAAATCATATCAAAAGTTAAACAAAATTATATCAAAAGTTACTAAAATTATATAAAATGTTACCAAAATTATATGAAAGAATATCAAAATTATATCAAATGTTATCCAAATTATATTAAAGGTTGCCAAAATTATATCAAAGGTTATCAAAACTATATTAAGGTTATCAAAAATAAATTAAAATTTACCAAAATTACATTAAAAAAATTTATCAAAATTATATCAAAGATTGCCAAAATTATATCAAAGGTTATCAAAACTATATCAAAAGTTGTCAAAATTATTATAAATCTTATCAAAATGATATCAAAAGTTACCAAAATTATTAGAAATATTTTCAAAATTATTACAAAGGTTTTCAAAATTATATCAAATATTATCAAAATTATATTAAGGGTTACTCAAAAATTATATCAAAAGTTACCAAAATTATTACAAAGGATATCAAAATTATATCAAAGGTACCAAAATTATATCAAAGATTACCAAAGGGATACCAAAATCATATCAAGATTGCCAATTATATCAAAGGTTACCAAAATGTATAAAGGTTATCAAAATTATATAAAATGTTATTAAAATGATAAAATCATATTTAAGGCTATCAAAATCTATAGAAGGTTTCCAAAATTATTTCAAAGTTACCAAAACTATATCCAAGATTACCAAAACAATTTCAAAAGTTATCAAAATTATATTAAATGTTATCAAATGTCAAAGGTTACAAAAACTATTACAAAAATTTTCAAAATTATATTAAAGGGTGTCAAGATTATATCAAAGGTTATTAAAATTATATCAAAAGTTACCAAAAGTATATCAAACATACCAAAATTATATCAAATATTATCAAAAGGTTACAAAAGTTATATATAAAATATTATATCATTCATGTCTAATCTCATATGGTAATATATATTATTATATTTTAACATTATTTTATGATCCAAATGTCCTATCATACTATCAATTTAATCTTAATTATTATATTTGGTTATATCTTCACGTTTTGATTCTCGTGAAATAAATAATGCTTTAAGATTTTTAAAATAAATTTTTTTATCAAAGGTTAACAAAATCATATCAAAAGTTATTAAAAATTATATCAAACCTTACCAAATTATATCATAGGTTACCAAAATTACATTAAAATATACCAAAATTGTATTAAAGGTTACCAATTTCATATCAAAAGTTATCAAAATTATATTAAAGGTTATCAAAATCTTATTAAAGGCTATCAAAATCATATTAAAGACTATTAAAATCATATCAAAAGTTATCAAAATCATATTTAAAGTTGCTAAAATCATATCAAAGGTTATATTATGTATATTATATTATATAAAAGGTTATTTATTTATGTCAAAATCATTCATGTCCAATCTTATATGATAATATATATTATTGTAAATTAACATAATTTTATGATCTAAGTTCCCTATCATACAACCAATTTAATCATCTTTGGTTATGTCTTCACGTTTCGATTCTCGTCAAGTAAATATAATGCTTTAAGATTTTTCATGACTTATAATAGCTAGATAAATAAGATTTTGATTCTTAACTAATAAATACTTTTCTAATTTTATTTCAAAACCTATTAATTATTGTTCTTAACAATAAATTTGGAAGTGTTGTTCTCATAAAAAAAATTTAATGAAAAAATAAGAAAATAGATTAACAAAAATTAATCAATTTTTAATTTAAATAAAAAATTATCAATTGAGAAAAGTTTACTTTCATAAGTATTTTAATGTTTAAAAGAAAAAAGAATGAATATTTTATTAATTTAATAAGAAGATTAATAATTAAGGAAAAATAGTTAATTTAATAAATTATTAAAAGCATATATGTCATTTACTATTTGTACTTTTGGAATTGATACTTTTATATATAGTATTGATTAAAACCCTAAGATATATAAAAAAAATTGGTACAAAAATAAAGAGTCATGATACTCGCCAATCAATTTTTTTTATAATATTTATATTCTTTGACATTGCAGATAATTATTAGATAAATTTAAAAGTAAATCAATAAATTATTTTCGAATCAAAAGAAAAAAAAAAACTCTGAACAAAAGTGATGAGACAAATAATATATATATTTTTAAAATGGGTCAAACATTCCTTTTAATGCTATAGTAGCAAAATAAAAGGGATTGATTAAGCATTAAGAATATCACTATATACACTAGTGCTTACGTGCATATTAATTTTTTTTCCCAATATATTATCAATTTGATTGGAAAATATATACTACTATGTACCCAAATTGTTTTTTGATTCTTTTTATTTTAGTATGCATTGGAAATATTATATAGGAAAATGTGGACTCTCAATTTGAGTTTTAGAGTCCTTTACAAAAATTGAGCAAATAAACGAATATATATATATATATATATATATATATATATATCTATCTATTGTACATTTGCAATCATAGTAAAAAGCTCAAAACTAAAACCATGATGGGTTTTGAGTAGAGATGGCAAAACCCGATTCGACCGATAAATTTTGAACTGATTCAATCCGAATGTAGAGGTTTTTTTTTTTCTGAACAATAGAGGCGGAGCGGGACGGTGCGATTTTTTTTGTTTGAAAGGCGGGGATGGAGCAGTTGTAGTAATTGCCTGCTCCGCATCGCCCGCCTCGAATATTGAAATTATAATTTTACCTTTAAATATTTAGCTTTTAAAAGAATAGTAAAATAATATAATTAAACTTATTATTTTTCTTTTTCTTTTTAAAAACCTAAACCTAATATTTTATTTTTTTCTCTTCCTAGATTAGAAACATGTTTATATTGAATTTATATTTAAATTTTTTTACAATGCTTTATTATTTAAAAAAAATAATTAATAAATATCGAATGGGGCGGAGCGAGACGGTTATGGATGTAACCGACATCCATGGAGGTGATAGTGGTATTGAAATTTCAACATCCACGGCGGAGCGGGGCGCGGGGCAGAACAGTGCTATGATGGGGCGGATACTGCAAAATCTGCCCCCGCCCCGCTCCATTGCCATATCTAGTTTTGAGTTATGTTGCATTCAGATTTTTTTGAATTTGAATCTTTTTCGATTTTTGATTTTTTTTTGAATTTGAACTTTTGATTTTTTAAATTAATTTAGATCAAATCAGATTCGATATCGAATCAACTCAAACATATTATCGAATTCAAGTCAACTTTAGCAACTTATAAGCTACGATAGGAAGTTTTAGAAAAGAAGAAAATAAAAGAAGCCACTAGCATTGGGAATGACCTGTGACATGAATATGAAGATAAATGCGTGACTCACTACATGGGAGAGGTTTTTTTTTTTTGACAAAAAACTTCTTCGAAAAAAGCCTTAAATATGTCGGAAAAATATATTTTCAACGGAATTTTTTGTTGGAAATACTGAAGTTGCTAATAGTATTCCATCGAAATTTTTATGGCGGAATTTTCTGTCGAAAATACATTCCCGACAGAAAAGTTGTTATTTTCGACAGAATATTCCGTCAGAAATTGATATTTGGGGTCAAATAAAAATATTATCGACGTAATTTTTCGTTGCTAATAACTATTTGCTACAAAAATTAAAATTGGGGGTGAAATAATTCCGTCGCAGATAGTTATTCCGTCAAAATTCTGTCAAACACTTCATGTGTTTTAGTTGAAGGCAAGCCATTTATCACGATATCAGCATCCCAAACGACTTCTTGGCAAATCAGTCACAACCTTCAAAGGACAAAGTGGTGTATCAATCATGTTCAAGCAAAACCTATCTTTTAAAATCTCATCAACAAAAAATGTGCGATCGCCTAGTCTTGCCTCAACATACTTCAAATAGGCACAACGCCGAATCAACCTCCTTAATACATCTTCCCTTGAATTGATCACTTCAAAGAGATGTTCTGTTGTGGCTCTGTTAACAGCTTTTTAGGCCTTCTCCATATCTTGATTTGAACCTTTTCTCAGAACTAGCCATAGCTATCTTGCAGTAAAGCTGCAAAAACACTTCCCCAAACACCTGCTCCTACACTGACAAGCTCAATGGATCATCATCAGTCTTGCCCAGAAGGTGCTGAAGCTCATCAAGTTTCTCTTACAAACCATTACAATTGTAAAAAGATCCATTTGAGTACAAAATCCGATGCAATGTGTCTATACTCCCTACCATCTTCCTCCAAGAAAAACCAACACAACAAATCAACAACAACAGAAAAAACCAAATTTCTCTAATTCTACAAAGTATGTAGTAGGTATGAGCTCCAAAATTATCTTGAAAATTTATCAAAGTGCCCCAATTTGTGAAAATAACACACCTCTGATTTTATATGGCTTTTGCTCTCCTAAAACAAGAAGAAAAGAGGAAAGGAAGAAAAAGAAAGCGAAAGAAAGTGGAAGAGAAGAGAGAAAGGAGCAGTCACCGAAAGCATAGAGGGGAGAAGATCGTTTGGGGGCGAGGAGGAGGGACGGCGAAGTGGTGGTCGGGGCTAGCTAGGGTGCAAAGAAGAAAGGGAATAGAGAAGAAAAAGAAGAGAAAAGTCTGAAATAAATTAGGGTTGGTATTTTTTGCAATGAAATTTCTGTCGTAAAAAATTTTGAACGAAATATTTTTCCATCCAAAACTCATTTTTCGACAAAATATTTCGTCGAAAATAGAATATTTTTGACAGAAATTCGTCAAAAAAATCTACTTCCTACAATTTTTCGTCGAAAAATTAATATTCTCGATGGAATTTCATGGAAAAATACAACTCTCTCTAGATTTCTTCCTCTATCTACCCTCTTTCTTCTCTCTAAACACAATCCAATTATTATCATCCTCATCACAAAGTTTGTAAACTTCAACGAGCTTTATACGATTTGAAATAGGCACCTAGAGCTTGGTTTGCAAAATTTAGCTCTAGTATTACTCAGCTTGATTTTACTTCTAACCTCATGACCCAACATTATTTGTTTGTGATATTAATCATGGCATTGTTGTTCTTTTTCTTTTTGTAGATGATATGATATCACTGGTAAGGATCAGTCTTGCATTATCGAATTACAATAATTTTTTTATCAGCAATTTAAAATGAAGGATTTTGGTTCTCTCAATTATTTCTTAGGGCTTGAAGTATCTTTAAATCATCTGATGGCTATTATCTCTCTTTGGCTAAGTAAGCATCTGATTTACTTTCTCGAGTTGGCATTAATGATAGTGAAACTATCTCTACTATTTTGGAGCCTAATGTTAAACTTACTCAGATGGATGGTACTCTGTTCACCGATCTTACTTTATATCGTCAACTTATTGGGAGTTTGGTTTATCTCACAGTGACTCTATCCGATATTGCTTATGTTGTTCATTTAATTAGCCAACTCATTCAACTCATTTCTCATCTCTTCTTCAAATTCTCCACTATGTCAAAGGCAAATTATTTCATGGATTTCATTTATCTGCTCCCTCTTCTTTGGTTCTATCGGATATTTTGATGACGCTGGACAAGATATCATAGAGATCGTCATTCCACCACTAGTTACTATTTTTTTGGGAGATTCTCTCATTTCTTGGTGGAGTGAGTTGCTCGATCTAGCACTGAATCAGAATATCATGCTCTTGCTGATGCAACTTCAAAGTTACTTTGGCTTAGTCAATTACTAGAAGATATGGACATCCTACCTTCTTCCCCCCACTATACTTCATGGTGATAATCATAGTGTCATTTAGATTGCATATAATGATATGTTCCATGAGCGCATCAAGCATATTGAAATTGATTATCATATTGTATGCCATCATGTTACTCAAGAGATTATTCATCTAACTTTTGTGTCTTCTTCGAATCAAATAGCTGATATCTTTACCAAGACACATTTTCTTGGTTATTTTGAATAGTTAGTTAACAAACTTAAGTTGGCATCTACAATACCACCTTGAATTTGAGGGGGTGTCAATGTAATAATTATAATTAGATATTACAATACGACATGATTATAATATGATATCCCTTAGCTTGATTCTTTCCAAAACTAATGAAAATCTCTTGTATATATAGAACACTCATATACAAAATTTTACAAAATTAAAATACAAAAGCTTTTTTTTCTTGTAACATAATGAATAAGGAAAAGTCCTAGAGCCATTAAGTTTCATATTCAGATCACATCATATGTGAATTTAATTCATCTTTATATTAATATTAATTTGTTCAGTTTATTAATTACTAATTTATTATATTGAGTGTAATTTATAGTAAATGTCATATTTATTAAGGATTGTTTGATTGTGAAGTAATTTAGACTTGTGAACGCAGTTATATATAACAAACTTATAGAATTGAAACTCATGAGACCATTGCAATTTGCATGTTGGCAAAAAAGTCAAAATCTTAAATTTTAGTGAATACGAGATTTTAAAAATTGTTTTTGCTACGTAATCGTGTATTTTTTTAGGACTATGTAATTTTGTACAGGGGCGGAGACAAGGGTCCCCCCCTTAATTTTTTTTTGAGATTTTTGATATAAAGGTCATTATGTTTGGCTCCTCAAATTTTATTTGGTTTTTCAATTTGGCCCCCTTAAAAATTTTAAGATTTTTGAAATAAAATAAAATTATATTTGACCCTCCAAATTTGTTTGTCCCTTCAATTTGGCCCCTATTTGTAAAATTTATTTGATATAATAAATTTGATAACATTTTTAGTTTAAATTCCATTCATTATTATTAGCTTAATTCTCTCTATTTACCTTTCCAAATCAATTAAATAGATGCACTTATATTAATTATTTTATTTAATATTTTTATGCTCATTAGGAAAAAATAAATAAAAAAAGTTAAACAATTACAATATCTAATACGAATTGTGCATTTAATTTATTTTGCTTTTTCTAAATATATATAATCTTATGATTTTTTTTATAATACGAAATAATTTTATGCATATTTTAATTAGACAATAAATTTTTTTGACGTTGAGACTTTATTTATTATTAAATTTTTTTTCATATGCAACATGAATTATAATATTTAAAAAAAATTATTTCATTATAAGAAATTTATATATTGTTAGCAAATTTAATATCATTTATAATATTTAAATTTAATATTTTTATACTAGAGTTGTTCATGGACTAGGTCAAGTCAGACTCACATGACAAAAAATTTTACTTGTCCAAGATCCGGCCCGATTCGAGTCGACGAATAACCCTATCCTTGGACAGGTTTATTTCATACACGATTTTTGTTTTTACTTTAAATCTTTATATGTATATTCTGGTTGTACTTGCTCATGGGGCGGGTCTGGACAATGTTTTTAGTGATATGGGCCAGCTCGATCTCTGTTTAAATAATAAAAAAATTAAATTTATATTTAAATTTAATTATAAAAATATTAATATTAATATAAAAATAAAATTTGTAATTTTTTTAATATTAAATGAACATTGAAACGTGTGAACGAGCCCGAACCGGATTTGGGTAAAATTGAAAGGAAAAAAATCGGCCCATGAGCAGATCTAATTTTGGTTCCCCCTCGTCAATATTGCTGGCTTCGCCCCTGATTTTGTATAAGGGTATATTATTGATTGCGGCAACAACTAGGGTACTCAGTATGAATTTTATCTAAATTTGATAGTTTTTTATTCGTATTATGTTTGTGCATATACTTTTTTTTGATATTATAATCGTGTTTAACGTATTGATGTTATATATGTTAGAAAAATAACAGATATAAAAGATTTAAATGCTGACTTTGAGGCGTGAGAAACATTTTTCTTAAGACTTTATAATGCCTCCAGGATACAACAAAGTCATAAACGTTCCAAGCAAAATAGTGAAAATGACAGAATAGAAAAGTCTCTTTTATAGACACTGTAAAGTTACATTTGTTAGTAACTTGTCTGTTGGCTTAAGTTATGTTTTTACACAACAAATGTCTGTTGGCTTAGGTTGTGTTCTTACACAACAACTGTTTAGTTAAGTGTTATGTCTTTACATAACAACATTGTTAAGAAACACAACCATTCAATACAACTGATTTTTAATATAATTTTTTTCGATTTAATTAATAAATTAATTTATTCCGAAAATAAAATAAAAAATAAAACAAAAAATCAATTGTATTAACAATTTTAAGCCCAAGTGCCCCAATCTTTGACATTAAATAACTAGAAGTTCACTAGGTGAGCCCACTACCACTTTGGACTTGTGGCACTTAGTGCAATTGTTTAGGCTAAGAGAATAGCTTATTATATATTCTTTACTCTTGACTTTTCTAAGTGATATGGGATAAGTATCCATCAACATTGCAAACTACTAACAATATATTTATATAAATTTTAACATGTCAATAATTCGTATTATATAAATTTTGATACGTTCATGTATTTTTATTATATTTGTCTTATTTTTTATATCATATTTTTATTTTTATATTTTATATCATACAATCATATCGTATTCATATTATATGGTTTAATTTTATCTCCCAAGACCAAGATGGTCGGTGAACCATCGAGAGACCAAACTCAGACATACTGGGTCATATGTGGTTGCTTTTTCAGCTATATATATATATATATATATATATATATATATATTATTGTACTTGATTTACCAAAAACTGCAAATTTATCTTTTATCTCAAAATTATAGTACTTGATTTTAAGAAAAAAATGCAAATCGATTTGTGATCGTCGAGAACGACAGTGATTTGAAATTTTGGGTGTAGGTGACCTAACTAAAATTACTACTACCATCGTACCATTTGATGCCCCATCCCAAATTTGTCCTTTATTTCTATGATTAGGGTTTTAGAAAACGATCGATCAATTGACCTAAAAGAAAAGAAAACGATCGATCAAACAGACTGATCTAGAAATTAAAAAAGATTTGTTTGCATTATTGGACTTGGCATGCATATGTGGCCCTATTCCACACTCCATCTGTATTGTTGCACGAAGTTCAATGATTGTTCCATCTAAATTCAAATTTGCATCCGAACTTTTGACTCAATTGTTTAATGTATGCATCTTTCTGGTCAAAAGCAGTGTTCGAATTTTCTTTTTTCAAATTAGAAAAAAAAAAGTTCAATGATTACTGCAATCACATAATTCTATTTTTGTTGTCCATCATTAAAGGTTATCAAAACTACATTAAAAATTGTCAAAATTATTACAAATTTTATCAAAATTATATCAAAAGTTACCAAAACTATTAGAAATGTTATAAAAAATATATGAAAGTTATCAAAATTATATCAAAAGTTACCACAATTATATTTAAGGTTACCAAAATTATTACAAAGGAGATCAAAATTATATCAAAATTTATCAAAATTATATCTAAGGTTACAAACTATTACAAATGTTATCAAAATTATATCAAATTGACCAAAATTATATCAAAGATTACCAAAAGGATATCAAAATTATATCAAAGGTTACCAAAATCATATCAAGATTGCCAATTATATCAAAGGTTATCAAAATTGTATAAAGCTTATTAAAATTATATAAAAATTTATCAAAATGACAAAATCATATTTAAGGCTATCAAAATCTATAGAAGGTTTCCAAAATTATTTCAAAGGTTACCAAAAACTTTATCTAAAATTACCAAAATAATTTCAAAAGTTATCAAAATTATATTAAATGCTATCAAATGTCAAAGGTTACAAAAACTATTACAAAGATTTTCAAAATTATATTAAAAGGTGTCAAAATTATATTAAAAGTTACCAAAAGCATATCAAACATTACCAAAATTATATCAAAGGTTACAAAAATTATATATAAAAATTTATATCATTCATGTCTAATCTCATATGATAATATATATTATTGTATTTTAACATAATTTTATGATCCAAGTGTCCTATCATACTACCAATATAATATTAATTATTATATTTGGTTATATCTTCACGTTTTGATTCTCGTCAAATAAATAATGCTTTAAAATTTTCAAAATCAAAAATTTTAATCAAAGGTTAACAAAACTATATCAAAGGTTAATAAAAATTATATCAAAGCATACCAAAAATAAATAAAGGTTATCAAAATTATATCCAAGGTTAGCAAAATTACATTAAAAGTTACCATTGTATCAAATGTTACCAATTTTATATCAAACGTTATCAAAATTATATTAAAGGTTATCAAAATTATATCAAAGGTTATTAAAATCTTATTAAAGGCTATCAAAATCATATTAAAGACTATTAAAATCATATCAAAAGTTATCAAAATCATATCTAAAGTTGCTAAAATCATATCAAAGGTTATATTATGTATATTATATTATATAAAAGGTTATGTATCTATTGTTACTTATTATTTATTTATGTCAAAATCATTCATGTCCAATCTTATATGGTAATATATATTATTGTAATTTAACATAATTTTATTATCTAAGTTCCCTATCATACAACCAATTTAATCATCTTTGGTTATGTCTTCACGTTTTGATTCTCGTCAAGTAAATAATATTTTAAGATTTTTCATGACCTATAATAGCTAAATAAATAAGATTTTGATTCTTAACTAATAAATATTTTTCTAATTTTATTTCAAAACCTTATTATTATTATTATTATTATTATTGTTTTTAACAATAAATTTGGAAGTGTTATTCTCATAAAAAATTTAATAATAATAAAAAAATAGATTAACAAAAATTAGTCAATTTTTAATTTAAATAAAAAAATTATCAATTGAGAAAAATTTACTTTCATAAGGATTTTAATGTTTTAAAAAAAAAGAATGAATATTTTATTAATTTAATAAGAAAATTAATAATTAAGAATAAATAGTTAATTTAATAAATTATTAAAAGCATATATGTCGTTTACTATTTGTACTTTTGGAGTTTGTACTTTTATATATAGTATTGATTAAAACCCTAAGATATATAAAAAAAAAAGGTACAAAAATAAAGAGTCACGGTACTCGCCCATTAAATTTTTTTTTTATAATATTTATATTCTTTGACATTGCATATAATTATTAGATAAATTTAAAAGTAAATCAATAAACTATTTTGAAATCAAAAGAAAAAAAAAACTCCCAACAAAAATGATGAGACAAATAATATATATATATATTTTTTCAAAAATGGGTCAAACATTCCTTTTAATGCTATAGTAGCAAAATAAAGGGATTGATTAAGCATTAAGTATATCACTATATACACTAGTGCTTACGTGCATATTAAAAAAATTTCCAATATGTTATCAATTTGATCGGAAAATATATACTTACTATGTACCCAAATTGTTTTTTGATTCTTTTTATTTTAGCATGCATTGGAAATATTATATAGGAAAATGTGGACTCTCAATTACAAAAATTGAGCAAATAAACGAATTTATATATATATATATATATATATATATATATAAATCTATTGTACATTTGCAATCATAGTAAAAAGCTCATAACTAAAACCATGATGGGTTTTGAGTTATGTTGCATTCAGATTTCTTTGAATTTGCATTTTTTTTGAACTTTTTTGAGTTTGAATTTTCTTTTCTAAATTTGAACATTTGATTTTCTAAATCAATTTAGATTTGATATCGAATCAACTCAAACAGATTATCGAATTTAAATCAACTTTACCAACTTATAAGCTGCGATAGGAAGTTTTAGAAAAAAAAAAAAGAAGCCACTCACATTGAGAATGATATGTGACATGAATATGAAAATAAGTGCGTGACCCACTAGAAGGGAGAGGTTTTTTTTCGACATAAAATTTTGTCAAAAATAGCCTTAAATATGTCGGTAAAAAGTATTTTCAACGGTATTTTTCGTCATATTGAAGTCACTATTAGTATTCTATCAAAATTTTTATGGCGGAATTTTCTGTCTAAAATACATTCTCGACAGAAAAGTTGTTATTTCTGACAAAATATTTCGTCAAAAATTGATATTTGGGGGTCAAATAATTCCGTCAAATAAAAAAATTACCGACAGAATTTTCCATTCCTAATAACTATTTGCGACTGAATTTGAAATTGGGGGTGAAACAATTCCGTTGCAGATAGTTATTCCGTCAAAATTCTGTCAAACACTTCACGTGTTTCAGTTGAAGGCAAGCCATTTATCACGATATCAGCATCCCAAACGGCTTCCTGCAAATCAGTCACAACCTTCAAAGGAGAAAGTGGTGTATCAATCATGTTCAAGCAAAACCTATCTTTTAAAATCTCATCAACAAAAAGTGTGTGATCACCTAGTCTTGCCTCAACATACTTCAAATAGGCACAATGCCAGATCAACCTCCTTAATACATCTTCCCTTGAATTGATCACTTCAAAGAGATGTTCTCTTGTGGCTCTGTTAACAGCTTTTCTAGGCCTTCTCCATATCCTGATTTGAACCTTTTCTCAGAACTGGCCATAGCTATCTTGTAGCAAAGCTGCAAAAACACTTCCCCAAGCACCTGCTCCTACACTGACAATCCTTAATGGATAACCATCAATCTTGCCCAGAAGGTGCTGAAGCTCAACAAGTTTTTCTTCCAAACCATTACAATTGTAGAAGCATCCGTTTGAGTACAAACTCTGATACAATGTGTCAATACTCCCTACCATCTTCCTCTAAGAAAAACCAACACAACAAATCAACTAATCAACAACAACAACAACAGCAGAAAAAACCCAATTTCTCTAATTCTACAAAGTATGTAGTAGGTATGAGCTCCAAAATGATCTTGAAAATTTATCAAAGTGCCCCAATTTCTGAAAATAACACACCTCTGATTTTGTATGGCGTTTGCTCTCCTAAAACAAGAAGAAGAGAGGAAGGGAAGAATAAGAAGAGGAAGAGAAGAGAGAAAGAAGCGATCACCGATAGCAGGAAGGGGAGACTATTATTTAGGGGCAGGGATGAGGGAGGACAAAGTGGTGGTTGGGGCTAGCTAGGGTGCAGAGAAGAAAGGGAAGAGAGAGAAGAAAAATAAGAGATTGAGGAGAAATAAGAGAAAAGTCTGAAATAAATTCGCGCTGGCATTTTTTGTGATGAAATTTCTGTCATAAAAAATTTTGAACGAAATATTTTTCCGTTCCAAACTCGTTTTTCGAAGGAATATTTCGTCGAAAATAGAATATTTTCGACAGAATGTCGTCAAAAAAATCCACTTCCTTGGGTTTTCGTCAAAAAATTAATATTCTCGACGGAATTTCATGGAAAAATATAAACTTTTCATTCTCTCTCTAGATTTCTTCCTCTATCTACCCTTTTTCTTCTCTCTAAACACAATCCGATTATTCTCACCCCCATCACAAAGTCTGTAAACTTCAACAAGCTTTACACGATTTGAAATAGGCACCCAAAGCTTGGTTTGCAAAATTTAGCTCTAGTATAACTCAGCTTGATTTTACTTCTAACCTCATGACCCAACATTATTTGTTTGGGATATTAATCATGGCATTGTTGTTCTTCTTCTTTTTGTGGATGATATGATATCACTGGTAATGATCAGTCTTGTATTATCGAATTACAGTAATTTTTTTATCAACAATTTGAAATGAAAGATTTTGGCACTCTCAATTATTTCTTAGGGCTTGAAGTATCTTTAAACTCATCTGATGGCTATTATCTCTCTTTGGCTAAGTAAGCATCTGATTTACTTTCTCGAGTTGGCATTAATGATAGTAAAACTATCTCTACTCTTTTGGAGCCTAATGTTAAACTTAATCAGATAGATTGTACTCTGTTCATCGATCTTACTTTATATGTCAACTTATTGGGAGTTTGGTCTATCTCACAGTGACTCGACCCGATATTGCTTATGTTGTTCATTTAATTAGCCAATTTATGGCTTCTCCTCATTCAACTCATTTCTCATCTTTTCTCCGAATTCTCCACTATGTCAAAGGCACATTATTTCATAGATTTCATTTATCTACTCACTCTTCTTTGGTTCTATCAGATATTTTGATGACGCTGGACAAGAAATCATAGAGATCGTCATTCCACAACTAGTTATTATTATTTTTGGGACATTCTCTTATTTCTTGGCAGAGTGAGTTGGACGATCTAGCACTGAATCAGAATATCATGCTTTTGCTGATGCAACTTCAAAGTTACTTTGGCTTAGTCAATTACTAGAAGATATGGGCATCCCACCTTCTTCCCCCACTAGACTGTTGGAAACTATTTACCAATTATACCATTACCGAATAATAATAAAACATATATATTAAAAAACAGAATATAAAAGAAATTACAGAAATTAATTTCAATAAATATATATATGAACTTACAGAAAATATATATTTAAACCGACTTTAAACACAGAATCAAATATACGAACACTTACAGGAACTGATTTGAAAAAATCAATATTGAGTCAAGGTTGGACCTCTGACTTTAAGATGAATTTTGCCTGCCACAAAGGTGCTTGCAGATGTATGCAAATCGTCTCTCAGGCCTTCTCGATAAACGTTGCTCTAGAGTGCACGTTCGAAGTAACTCAGCCAACCAAGAAAATGTTAAACTCTCTCTCAACACAAAAAAAGAAAAAATCAGAGGAAAGGAAGAAATTTGTTTTCTAATTAGTAAATAAAACAGACACTAATTGTCTATATTTGTAAAAGCCCAGAGGACTGTTCGAAACAGTCAAAACTGTTGAACGAACTGGTTCATCCAACAAACAGCAGACAGCCCTATTGAAACAGACACGAATCGGTTCGGTTCAAATCGAACAGTCAAGATTGTTTGAACGAATCGGTTCATCCAACAGCCAACAGACAGCCCAGTTGGAACAGACACGAACCGATTCGGTTCAAACCGAACAGACACAAACTGTTTCAGTTCTACACCGAACGCACAGAAACTATTCGTACAAAAATTAAATCTGGTTGAATGGTTGGACTGGGCAGCAAAAAGATAGTTAATGCAACAAGCCCAAGCCCGATTAGGTCCGAACCGACCTGACCCAGCCCAAGCCCTGCTCGGAGGAGAAGGAGCGCGCGCGTGTGTGTGTGGTCCAGCCCAAGTTGTGTAGGTCTTCACCCACCACAAAACTTGGGTACCCCTTGGGGCCTAACCCAACATGGAACACTAGCTTATATAAACTATAAGCTAAAGCCATTCTTAGTTCCACGTGGGATTGAAAAACAACCACACCTTCAACCAACATTCTTCCTCTTCAAGCTGGTGTTAAATGAGACTAGTTTCTCATTCAAATTTAATATCAATTGTGTATGAAACTATACACCGTGTATGTAGTTACGACAAACTACATATTGGAACACGTATTTCATATATATACACCCAAATATTCATTGATATCCAACAATCTCCCACATGAATGGAAATTGTCTGAATAATCCGACAAACTGACTCGAAAATTGAGAGAGTAGCTTTGAAAAGTAATTGTATCAGGATAAGCAGCTTTTGGCTTTGAACCTTCCATAGTGATAACTATCAGACTTACTCGGCTAACTAGTGAACATGATGTCTTGAACTATTCATCCTTTCGTGTAAACCAACACAATAGGTATCACGCAATTTCTCTTCAAACATCTTCGGTTCTCACGGTTGTGCCCATTTTGGCCCTAAACACTTCCTGAGTTCTATGAGTACTTTAGAGAATTTAGCCTGATCAATTCTCATAGAAGTGGTCACGTTTCTTACTCATAATAGGTGATTGCTTATCAAGAGTATCCTGCAATATCCCACTTGATTTTTATCAAGCTATAAGAATAATTAAAAGCATAGCTTATCCTAACTTCTTTGCAGGCAGCACTATCTCATCATAGGAATAGATTAGAGTGTTAAACTCTTTTAGTGCTCATACTAAGTTAACATAACTTGGTTTTCCCTTTGAACCTAGATCTTGGGATCTCCAGTCAGCTAGGTTGGGTTGCCATTATGTAACTTTAATTTATAGGCTTAAGACCCATTCCCCTCGATGAGTTATTTACTTGCTCTCTTGTTAAACCTTTTGTTAGCAAATCCGCAGTATTATCCTTTGATTTTACATAATCAATAGAGATAATTCCATTTGAGAGCAACTGTCTAACGGTATTGTGTCTTCGACGAATATGTCAAGATTTACCGTTATACAAACAACTCTGTGCCTTACCAATTGCAGATTGGCTATCACAATGTATACAAATTGAAGGCATAGATTTCGGCCAACATGGAATATCTTCTAAAAAATTTCGAAGTCATTCTGCTTATTCTCCACCTTTATCTAAAGCTATAAACTCATATTTCATAGTGGATCTGGTAATATATGTTTGTTTAGAAGATTTCAATGAAACTGTAGCTTCTTTAATAGTAAAGATAAATCCGCTAATGGATTTTGAATCTTTAGTATCGGATATCCAGTTTGCATCAGTGTACCCTTCAAGTACAGCTGGATATCTTGTGTAGTCCATAACTTGAGGTGTATCTCAAATATCTGAGTACCCTCACAATGGCCTTCCAATGATCCATTACAGGATTACTAGTGAATCTACTCAGTTTGCTAACTGAGTAAGCTATGTCTGGTCTTGTGCAGTTCATGAGATGTATAAGACTATCAATTATCTGCGAATATTCAATTTGAGATATTGCATCACCAGTATTTTTCGTTAGATGTAAATTAACATCTACGGGTGTTTTGGCTATGTTGGTATCATTCTTATTGAACTTCTCAAGAATATTATTTACATAATGATCTTGAGATATTACCATGCCATTGTGTTTTAGAAATTTTAATTCCTAAAACCACATCAGCTACACCCATATCTTTCATATCAAACTTAATGGTCAACCATGCTTTGGTAGCTTTATTGATCTCATCATTACTGCCTAAAATCAACATATCGTCTATGTATAGACAAACAATGACATATCCCTTATACGTATTCTTTACGTATACGCATTTATCGCATTCATTAATACAAAAACCATTTGACAACATTGTATTTTCAAAATTTTGATGCCATTGTTTAGGTGCTTGTTTTAAACCATATAATGATTTAACAAGCTTACACACCTTCCTTTCCTGTCCCGAAGCTTTGAACCCTTCGTGTTGTTCATATAGATTTTTTGTCTAAATCTCCATTCAGGAAAGCTGTCTTAACATCCATTTGGTGTAATTCGAGATTGTTAAGAGCTTCTATATCAATTAACATTCGAATGGATGTTATTCTCGTAACTAGTGAGTACGTATCAAAATAATCGAGCCTTTTCTTTTGCTTGTATCCTTTTATTACTAGCCGAGCTTTATATTTATCAATCGATCCATCTGCTTTCATCTTCTTCTTAAATATCCATTTTGGATCATAACGGCTTATGCCCGTGAGGAAGATCCACCAGTTCCCATGTATGATTTTGCATGATGGATTCTATTTCATTGTTAATTGCCTCTTTCCAGAATTGTGTTTCTGGAGATGACATAGCCTCCTTAAAAGTTTGAGGTTCATTTTCTAATAATTTAGGGCTGTAAACGAACAGAGCGTTCGACGAACCGTTCGTGAACAGTTCGATTTCTGTTCGTTTATGTTCGTTTGTTAAGCTAAATAAACGATTATGAACACAATTTTAATGTTCGTTTATTAAACGAACCGAGTTCGAACAGATGTGTGTTCGGTTCGTTTATGTTCATGAACAAGCTCGTTTATGGTTCGTTTCAAGCTCGTTTATTAGTTTGTTTAAATCTCGTTTATGTTCGTTTATTGTTCATTTATAATATAATTAATATAATTAATATTATTATTATTATTTGTACTTTATTTATTTATAATATAATTAATATTATTTAATAACTTAAATTTAATAATTTAGTAATAAATTAAATTAAATTAAATTATATTTGTATTTTATTATTTTATATTTAATAATAATTTAAAATTAACTTGTTTTATATTTGTTTGTTTGTTTATTGTTCATGGACATATTTTTAATTGTTCGCGAACATGTTCGATTATATGTTCATGAACATGTTCATTTAATGTTCATGAACAAGTTCATTTAATTTAAATGAACTTGTCCGTGAACATTAAATGAACGAACACAAACACACTCAATTTTAAACGAACAGAGCTTGAACACAATTTGAAAATCCTTAACGAACACGAATCGAACACGAACAAGCTCAAAAATAAATAAACGAACACGAACAAAGGCTTGTTCGTTCAAGCTCGGTTCATTTACAGCCCTACTAATAAATATGTTAGAAAATCTGGACCATAAGTAATCGATACTTTAGCTCGTTTGATTCTTCTAGGTTCCTTTTGTTCCTCTTCATCCATATGTGGATCACTACTTGAGGACTCATGAGTTCTCTTAGTAGTATTGATTTCTTGTCTTTTCTTGTAAGGAAGAACATCTTCAAAGAACGAATCATTCCTTGATTCAATTGTCGTATTGATATGAATATCGAGAATGTTTGATTTGAACCCAAGAAAATGATAAATAGCACTATTGTTTGCATATCTGATGAATATGCAATCAACAGTTTTATGTCCTATTTTGACCTTCTTAGGTGGGGGAACAGCTACCTTCGCAAGACACCCCCACACTTTCATGTATTTGTAGGATGGTCTTCGACCCTTCCACAAGTCATATGTGTCTTGTCTAACTTCTTGTGGGGTATTTTATTTAAAATATAATTAGCTGATAAAATAGCTTTTCCCCACAAATTCTGGGGTAACCCTGAACTTATCAACAAAGCGTTCATCATTTCTTTCAATGTTCGGTTCTTGCATTCCACAATACCATTTTGTTGAGGTGAATAAGGAGCAGTGGTTTGATGGATGATACTATTATCCGAATAGAATTCATTAAACAATGAATCATATTCACCACCTCTATCACTCCTTACTATCTTAATTTTCTTACGTAGTTGATTTTCGACCTTATTCTTAAAGATCTTAAAAGCTTCCAAGGCCTCATCTTTGCTTCTTAGCAAATAGACGTAACAATATCTTGTACAATCATCAATAAAAGTAATAAAATACTTTTTACCTCCTCTAGTTTGCACAAATTTTAAATCACAAATATTAGTGTGAATTAACTCTAGAGGTTCACTACTTCTTTTTATTGAATAGAAAGGAGCCTTAGCTAATTTGGATTCCATACAAATTTCACATTTGTGATTTTTGTCAATGACAAATTTCGGAAGCAAATCCAAATTACTGATTCTCTTTAAGGTCTTGTAATTTACATGACCTAATCTACCATGCCATAATTTAGATGACTCAACCAAATAAACAGAAGAAATAGCTTTATTAATAATTTTGTTCTTTGGTACAGTGGTCATAACGTTGAGCTTAAAAAGCCCATCACATAGGTATCCCCTACCAACAAATATCCCACTTTTAGTGAGTACAAATTATCTGACACGAATACGAGCCTAAACCCGTTTTTGCTCAATAGAAAGCCGAAAACCAAGTTCTTTCGAATTTCAGGAGCATGAATCATATTATTCAAAGTGAGTTCCTTCCCGGAAGTCATCTTGAGTACCACCTTCCCATGGCCTCGTACCATGCAAACCGTAGTTTCCCATAAACAGTTGCTCACCATCAGTAGCTTTTTTGTACTGGGTGAAACTCTTCCTTTCAGAACATACATGACAAGTGGCCCCGGTATCAACACACCACGTCTTAGGGTTTTCCACTAGATTCACTTGTAACATCACAGTAACGAGCTCAATCTCATAATCATCAACTAGGTTGGCTTGAGCTTTCTTCTAATTGTTCTATCGACAGTCCTTTGCACGATGTCTGAGCTTGTTGCAATTGAAACAAATTCCCGTGAACTTCTTGAAATTTGTTCCATTCTTAGCTTGGGAAGAACTTGAAACCAACGAATTTCGTCTTGTTGGTCTTTTTCGAATGTTCAACAACATTCGCTTTGGCTTCCATGGTCTGGACCTTTACCCTCTTCTCTGAACCACGGTTATCCTCCTCGATCCTTAACCGAACGATCAAGTCCTCTAAAGTCATCTCCTTTCTTTTGTGCTTTAGATAGTTCTTGAAATCCTTCCACGAAGGAGGGAGTTTCTCTATCAAAGCTGCTGTTTCAAATGATTCACTAAGAGTCATTCCTTCGGCAAAAATCTCATGGAGGATCAACTGAAACTCTTGGACTTGACTTATTATGGTTTTCGAGTCCACCATTTTGAAATCCAAAAATCGACCAACCACAAATTTCTTTGTGCCGGCATCTTCGGTTCTATATTTCCTTTCTAAGGACTCCCACAGCTCTCTAGCTGTCTTGATCGGACTATACACGTTGTATAACGTGTTATCCAAACCATTGAGGATGTAGTTTTTGCATAGGAAGTCAGAATGCTTCCATGCATCTACCGAGACTACAATTATAGTATCGGTTTCTCCATCGTTCAAAGTCGGGGCCTCCTCCCGTAAGAACTTGGCTAGATTGAGGGTGGTCAGATAGAACAACATATTTTGCTGCCATAATTTGAAGTCCAGACCACTGAACTTCTCGGGTCTCTCACCATGTGTGACATGTAGAGGTTGTGGTACTACAGGCGCACTAGCAGTATTGGTAGATGTCTCGGCCATCTGTTATTCCAAAAATAACATGATCAACTCATAACAGTTTATAAAATAACACTACTAAAACAAAGTAATATTCTAAAATAATATATAACTATAATGAAACAATATACGGTTACTGATATGTATAAAGATATAAAATCAACAAACAGTATATATAAACAAACCAAAGAAGATATACAAGCTGTCAAAGAAACTTACAAAATATAATATAATATATTATAAAAATTGTAAGAAGAAAATATGAAAGCAAGAACCGCACAAAGTGAAAACAATATACAGTATTGTATGAAGTCAGTAAGCATAAAAAATAACTATAACAATGCTTGACAAACACTAATGATAAAACCGATATAGAAGTTAAAAAAAAAATCATCTTAAGAATTTTGGAAACTATTTACCGATTAAACCATTACCGACTAATAATAAAACATATATATAAAAAACAGAATATAAAAAAAATTACAGAAATGAATTTCAATAAATATATATATGAACTTACAGAAAGCATATATTTAAACCAACTTTAAACACATAATCGAATATACGAACACTTATAGGAATTGATTTAAAAAAATCAATATCGAGTTAAGGTTAGACCTCTGACCTTAAAACGATTTTTTTCTGGCTCAAAGGTGCTTGTAGATGTATGCAAATCGTCTCCCAGGCCTCCTCCATAAACGTTGCTCTAGAGGGCACGCTCGAAGCAACTCAGTGAATCAAGAAAATGTTAGACTCTCTCTTAACACAGAAAAAGAAAAATCGAGGAAAGGAAGAAATTTGTATTCTGAATTAGTAAATAAAATAGACACTAATTGTCTGTATTTATAGAAGCCTAGAGGACTGTTTCGAACAGTCAAGATTGTTGAACGAACCGGTTCATCCAACAGACAGCAGATAGCCCTGTTGGAACAGACACAAACCGGTTCAGTTCAAACCGAACAGTCAAGACTGTTTGAATGAACCGATTTATCCAACAGGTAGCAGACAGTACAGTTGGAACAGACACGAATCGGTTCGGTTCAAATCGAACAGGCACAGACTGTTTCGATCCTAGACCGAACGGACAGAAACTATTCGGACAAAAATTAAATCTAGTTGAATGGGGCAGCAAAAAGATAGTTAATGCAACAAGCCCAAGTCCGACCCGGCTCGGAGAGGGCAGCGCGCGTGTGTGTGTGTGGTCCAGCCCAAATTGTGTAGGTCTTTACCAACCACAAAACTTGGGTGCCCCTTGGGGCCCAACCCAACATAGAACACTAGCTTATGTAAACTATAACCTAAAGCCATTCGTAGTTCCATGTGAGATTGAAAAACAGCCACACTTTCAACCACCATTCTTCCTCTTCAAGTGGGTGTTAAATGAGACTAATTTCTCATTCAAATTTAATATCAATTGTGTATGAAATTATACACCGTGTATGTAGTTACAACAACTTACGTATTGGAATACGTATTTCGTATATATACACCCAAATATTAATTGATATCCAACATAGACTTCATGGTGATAATCGTAGTGTCATTTAGATTGCATATAATGATGTGTTCCATGAGCGCATCAAGCATATTGAGATTGATTATCATTTTGTATGCCATCATGTTACTCAAGAGATTATTCATCTGACTTTTGTGTCTTCTTCGAATCAAATCGCTGATATCTTTACCAAGACACATTTTCTTGGTTATTTTGAAGAGTTAGTTAACAAACTCAAGTTGGCATCTACAATACCACCTTGAATTTGAGGGGGTGTCAATATAATAAATGTAATTAGATATTACAATACGACATGATTATGATATGATATCCCTTAGCTTGATTCTTTCCAAAACTAATGAAAATCTCTTTATATATAGAACACTCCTATACAAAATTTCACAAAATTAAAATATAAAAGCTTTTTTTTCTTGTAACATAATGAATAAGGAAAAATCCTAGAGCCATTAAGTTTCATATTCAGATCACATCATATGCGAATTTAATTCATCGTTATATTAATATTAATTTGTTCAGTTTATTAATTACTAATTTATTATATTGTGTAATTTATAGTAAATGTCATATTTATTTATTAAGGATTGTTTGATTGTGAAGTAATTTATACTTGTGAACGCAGTTATATATAACAAACTTATAGAATTGAAACTCATGAGACCATTGCAATTTGCATGTTGGCAAAAAAGTCAATATTTTAAATTTTAGTGAATACGAGATTTAAAAATTGTTTTTGCTACGTAAGCGTGTAATTTTGTATAAGGGGATATTATTGATTGCTGCAACAACTAGGGTAATCTGTATGAATTTAATCTAAACTTTGATAGTTTTTTACTTGTATTATATTTGTGTATTTTTTTATGTTATAATCGTGTTTAAAGTATTAATATTATATATTTATATAAATTTTAATATGTCAATAATTCGTGTTATATAAATTTTAATATATTCGTGTATTCGTATTATATTCATATTATTTTTTTAAATCATATTTTAATTATTATTTTTATATTTTATTTATATCATATAATCGTATCGTGTTCAAATTATTATGTCTAATTTTATCTCCCAAAACCAAGATGGTTGGTGAACCATCAAGAGACCAAACTCAGACATACTTGGTCGTTTGGTTGCCTTTTCTTTTTCAGCTATATATGTATTATTGTACTTGATTTACCAAAAGCTGCAAATTTATCTTTGATCTCAAAATTGTATTACTTGATTTTAAGAAAAAAATGCAAATCGATTTGTGATCGTCGACAATGACAGTGATTTGAAATTTTGGGTGTAGGTGACCTAACTAAAATTACTACTACCATCGTACCATTTGATGCTCCAGCCCAAATTTGTCCTTTATTTCTATGATTAGGGTTTTAGAAAACGATCGATCAATTGACCTAAAAAAAATTTCTGAAAAACAACCGGTAAATTCAAAACTATTACTAAGTGGTACCATAGAAAAGAAAAATTGTTGAAAAGAAAATAACAAGTTCTGAAATTATTAAAAAGGAAGTGAAAATGACTTACTTACCCTTAATGAAAATTAAGTTAAAAACAAAAAAGAGAGTTCCTTTCTTCCAATTTGCTTATGTCTCTGTTCCAAAGCTTCAGTTTCTTTTGCCTTATAAATTTCTCTTATGTTTTTTTTCTAATCTCCGATGCATGTTTCTTCATATTTTCTAATCTCCCATGCATGTTTCTTCTTCATAAAAGTTGCCCTTATTCTCCAATTGCACCTTTTCCCATACATTAGACATTTGGCATAATATTTGGTCCGCTCATATTTAATTACTCTGTAATATACAGATTTTTTGATGTTATAGTGCTTAATAGCTGAAAGCACAGCCTATTTCATTGGAAATTGTAACCGAACATACAGATCAACTGTAGATGGATCAAATTTCAGAGGCGTAGCTAATGTATGAGCATACTTAGGAAATTATTGCACTTGCATTGCCTCCAGATCCAGGGTATGCATATGGGATGCAGCCTCATATGGGGGAAGATCTCCATGAGTGTTGATCTCAGCACGGACGACGTCTGGGTCAAAATCACTGTTGTCATCACTTGCGAATTCAGCATCCTCTTCCTGTTCACTAAAGTCACCAACATATTCACCATGGACTCCACATGGCGGAACAGGATCAACACCAGCTGGCTCATCTTCGAGGGTAGTAGGAATTGTTTGTGAGACTAATGAATTATGAAACGTTATAGCTTGAGATAGCGGAACGACTTCTTCTGTGGGAACGTCGTATGTAGTGTGAACATAGAATGACCCAGAATCATCATCTTCTTTGGGAAAGTTTTCTGTAGTGCGAACATTTGAAGGCCCACAATCATCGTGAACATCCTCTATGTTAGCATATAACTCAAGTACACAAACATTTGCAAATGTCTCATGACATAAAAAATGCATCTGACATCATCATCATCTTCAAATGGAAATGTTCTATATCGGAAACATCCTTCACCAATAGAAAGAAGGTGCCTATATTTAATCTCTGAAACTCTTTTTCTATTTCTAGCTTTAATTTTTGTATGAATTTGCAGCTTCAG
The DNA here is from genome assembly GCA_030761205.1 of Fremontodendron californicum. NCBI lineage: Eukaryota > Viridiplantae > Streptophyta > Magnoliopsida > Malvales > Malvaceae > Fremontodendron > Fremontodendron californicum. The sequence continues at coordinate 31,723,255 of JAULJL010000005.1, forward strand.
TTCCTCTAGTATGACGTCTTCATCAACACGAAAACTTTTAGGACGTTCACAATCAAAGGTAGCACCTTCGTCAGTATTATGAATTTGGCCATTATAGTAAACCAATGCGATCACTCTGTTGCTCATGTTGTGTAGTAATGAAACTAAGAAGGATGAGAATGGAGGTATTATCACTCGGCAAAAGAAAGAAGAAATAAAGAAGGATGAGAATGAGGAGGTATTAGCACTTAGAAAAAAATCTGATTGAAAAACTGTTGTAGGGGGTATTGTAAACCTTCATCAGTATTATGAATTTATAATGGTTCATTATGTTGTACCGGATGACAAATCTCATCCTTTGTACAGGATGGAATCTGATTCCCATTTTCTGGCTAGGGTTAATTGACTGAAAAACTGATAACTCATTCAATGCAAAAACTGATGATAAATCACATCCTTTGTACCGGACTATCCAATAGTCTCATCCATTGCAGAAGGAATCCAATTGCAATATTTTCTGCAGCATTTGATTGACTGAAAAATAGCTGAAACCTATCCCTTACCCTAAATCATTAGTCTCATCCATTGCAGAAAAAATCCAATTCCAATATTTTCTGCAGCATTTGATTGACTGGAAAATAGCTGAAACCTATCCCTTACCCTAAATCATTAGTCTCATCCATTGCAGAAAAAATCCAATTCCAATATTTTCTGCAACATTTGATTGACTGGAAAATAGCTGAAACCTATCCTTAACCCTAAATCATTAGTCACATCCATTGCAGAAGGAATCCAATTCCAATATTTTCTGTAGCATTTTATCGACTGAAAAATAGATGAAACCCTAACCCTGACCTTAAATCTGGTCAATAGTCTCATCCATTGTAGAAGGAATCTAATTCCAATATTTTTTGCAGGATTTGATTCACTGAAAAATAGCTGAAACCCTAACCCTAAATCATTAGTTCCATCTATTGCAGAAGGAATCCAATTCCAATATTTTCTACAGCATAAAATTAAAATAATAAAAAAAATAATTTTATATAAAATTCAAATAAGAAATTAATTTAATTTTTATATAAAATTTAAATAACAAATCAAATTTTAATTTATATAAAATTTAAATAAGAAATCAAATTTTCATTTATATAAAATTTAAATAAGAAATACATTTTTAAAAATAAAATTGTGTTTTATATAAAATTTAAATAAGAAATAAAAACTTTTTATATAAAATTTTAATAAGAAATATTTTTTTTATAATTTTAATAAGAAATAAAATTTTACTTTTTATAAAATTAAAATAATAATTTTATTTTATTTTTTATAAAATTTCAATAAAAATTAAATTAAATTTTTTATAAACTTAAAAATTTAAATAAATTATAAAATTTTAGTATATGTATTTAAAAAAATAAAAACAAACCAAGATAATTTTTTTTAATACCTGTTTGTTATAGATCTCACATATAAAATTTAAATAAGAAATCAAAATTTTTATTTATATAAAATTTAAATAATAAATAAAATTTTTTATATAAAAATTTAATAATAAATATAATTCTATTTTTAAATTTTTATAAGAAATAAAATTTATTTTTTATAAATTTTTAATAATAAATTAGAATTTATTTTTTATAAAATTAAAAAATTAAAGAAATTTAATATATATTTAAAAAAATAAAAAAAACAACCCAAGATAATTTTTTTTATTTAATTTGCAAGTTTTAAAATTAAAATACAATTTTTAAAAACAAATTTGCAATATATATATTTTTAAATTTAAGTAAAAATGTTTTTTTAAAAAAATACCACCAAGGGAAATCGCCACCTCCCATGGCGATTTCTCTTGGTGTTTTTGAAAATTTTACGCTGAGAAATCGCCATAGTGGATGACGATTTACCAGCTAGTTTTAAAACAAACGAATTTTGATAATTAATCTGAAAACAACGGTATTTTGGTAAATAATTTTTTTTAGCTATATTATGATAAAAGACCTAACTAATCACTAATTTAAAACTATTTAATTAAACTATTAACACTTTGTTTGGTTGGGGGAATAGGAATGCTATTCCCCAATTATTCTTCAATAAATAGTAATTCAATAGTTTGGTTCATTGTTTTGGCTATTACACCTTTATTACTTATTATGTTGTAATAGTCATTCTTGACCTACACCCAAGAATAGCCTATTACTTCTCTATTCCTCATTTCATGGAATAGGATCATAATTTTTATATCAGATTTGCCCTTGCATATTTTTGAAAATTTCAAATATATCATGTAATTAAGAGTGAGAAATATTATTAAAATATTATTTTTAATTAAATTACAAAATATTTAATATCATTAATATTCAATATTATTAAAATATTTATATTTTCAAATATACTAATAAAATATTACTATTTTAAAATATATTACTAAAATTTTTAAATATTTATATTTTAAAATATATTATTAAAATATTATCATTTTCAAATATTATTAAATATTATTAAAATATTCATAATTTAAAATATATTTATTTAATTTTAGTATTAAAATACTTTAATATATTATTAAATATTATTATTAAAATATATTACATATTATTTAAAATGTATTACATATTATTATTAAAATATTTTAATATATTATTAAATATTTATTAAAATATTTTAATATATTTATTAAATGTTATTAATAAATATATTAAATATATTAAATATTATTAAAATATTTTATATTTTATTAAATATTATTATTAAAATATTAAATATTATTATTAAAATATTTTAAATATTATTTGATATATTATTAATTATTATTATTAAAATATTTTAATATATTATGAAATATTATTATTAAAATATTTTATAATTTAATATTTTTAACATAATTTTAAGAGATCAATAAATTAAATTTGTTTTTTATTAAATAAAAATATTATTATTTATGTTAAGGACAAAATAGTCTTTTGTGTTTATTTTTTACCTATTCCTTAACATCATTTTAACCAACCAAACAAAGTAATAATATTCCTCCTTTATTCCATTCAACCAACCAAACTATGTAATACTTATTCATACTCTATTTCATTCCTACTCTATTCCATTCTCCCTCTATTCTATTCCCCCTGTATTCAATTAAAGCGAACCAAGCGTGGTGTTAGTAAAGCATGATTAATAGTCTTGATATTTAAATTGACCACTGACAAGGAACTAATACTATAGTGGCATGTAATAATACCTACTCCTTCAAATCATCCTTGTCCTCAACGATGAAAATTTGGAAAATTTCTGTTGTACTAATGGTAAAACCTTTTCCAATAGCAGCAGTGGTGTTTCCTGCAACAATGGATGTACTAATGGAAAAATTCTTTCCAATAACAGTAGTGGTTTTCTTGCAGTATCAAAAACATCAATTTTCTCTCGTATTCTCTAGCTCATGCCAACCATCTTAATAATGCCTCTACCATTAGCACTACCGGAACCATAAGCATCAATAGGAAATCCAGAAGCTATGGTGCTCAACATTCCAATGGCAGCAACAACAAGTGCAACACAAGATAATTCAACATATGACCCAAAAAGATCATATCCCATTCCAACTATATCACCAAATTTTCCCAAACATTTTTAGCAAACACAACTGGGTTGATAGGGTCATTCTCATGAATGTTCCCTTCCACCTTAAATCCAGCACGAAGACTTGAGGGAATTTGCTTATATGATGAGTACTGAAACATTAGTGCAGTTTTGTTTAAGTTCTCATCATCTTTGTCTGTTTCTAGGACCTCATCCACGACTGCTCTTTCTGCTGCTGCCACATATGCAGTTAACTCAAAGGCTGCTTGAGCTAAATCAGTTACATTCTTGTACTTTTTCCTTGCTTTTGTTGAATCAGGGAACTCATCATCATCTCCTGCTTTGCCACTTGCTTTAAATGATGTGTTTGCGTGGGGCTGGCTTTGATTCTTGCTTACATTAAAATTTTCTCATTAGAAACAAAAGTTTCATCAACTTGTAGAGCAATGTCATTCTCAGCAGCAATCTCTTTGAGCATATTCTTTCTGCTCTGCAAGTCTGGTTGTCTGCTTTTGTATAATCTTAGACTTCACTCCATAATTGTTGCACAATTCAATCGCACGAGCAGCGAATTTTTTGCCATAGTGAGACATGAAAACCGTGCGAATCTTTTGAAGCTCAGGAAAATCCCCACACCTTGAAGATGCAAAGAGCAACCCAGATATTGCCTCATAGAGCTCGTCAAGGCATACTCTTTCTAGCTCAATGAGATGAACTCTTTCAATAATGAGATTACAATACCCTTTCAGCATAACAAACATGTACAACATATTTTGCTCCTTGATCACCTGCTCAACCTTACAAGCAGACATCCTACGACAAGGCTCATAAATGCTTGTACTTTCATGTACCGTCAAAGCCTTTGACAACTGCAACCTCTTCACAATACAAAGCTTGATGGTATTGAGGTTATTGTAGGTGATAAAATTAGTTTTTGGAGTAGGGAATAGAGAATGAAGAGATGATTGTATATTGTTTGAGAAAATACTAGGATCAAAAGGTTTAGTTTGGTTAAAAGCATGGGCCAGGTTATTTCGATAAATTAGTCGAACATGTTTAGAGATTTCAAGATTCAAGTTACTAATGAAGTTATCGAAAGCATAATAATTAGGTAGTTTTATGAGATTTAATAGACTCTTGAATTTCTCATAATATTCGTCTAAAGTATGGGTTTTCCTCAGACTAACAATTTCAACCCTAGTGAATTCTTTTTCACTAAACCCATACCTCATCTCAATAACATAATGACTCCATCTTGCCTCAAAGAGCTTCCCCTATTTCTTCAAGAAGCATTGATGACATTCTTTGAAATTACTTCCATCCACTTGAGGACACTCGATCTTTGAAGGTTTGGCATGAGTTTGGAGTGTTTCAGATTGCTGCTTGGTCTCATCAGAGGCTCCCAACACATTGGACTCATCAGAGGCTTCCAACACCAGTTCCTTCTTCATCTCGAAAGAATCTGTCTGATCTCCTGAAGATTCAACTTGGACAGGTTCATGGATTTTTCTTCCGGCGATAATATCATTAAAACGTAGTAGCATCCGTTCAAACATTTGTTCCATTTTTGTGTGCATAATCTCCAATTCCTTGCGCATTTCTTCACGCCATTCCGTCGATCACTGTTCTGCCATAGCCAGAATTGATGACTCTGATATCAACCTTTGATACACACCAAATTTTGGACTCACGATCTAGCTGAAATCAAAGGAATAGTGTAGAGAAAAACAAGAGAATAGTAGAGGAAACAAGAAGAATAATAATAAGGAATGAAGAAGAAATAGAAGAATAAGAAAATATTTGTTTGTAGAGAGAATATATTTTTCATTAACAATTTTCCCTTTTTTACATAGTCTGACACTATCCCTTTTATAATCGAGTTGTTACCTCTATCAGTAACTAATCACTAATTTAGAACTATTTAATTAAACTATTAGCAAAGCATAATTAAATAGTCTTGATAATTAAATTGACCACTAACTAAGAACTAATACTATAGTGGCATGTAACACCGTCGACCTATTATCATAAATTAACCCAAAATCTAAATCCTAAACCTTTTTACCACCTATTATCATTGCTATTCCCTAAGCTTTCTTTTTTTATTTTTATTTTTTTTAGCTTTTTTTGTGTTGTTTCCTTTCTGTTTGTTAGGACTGATGCTGTGAAACTTTTTTTAAATTTTTTTGGGGATTTTGGTTGTGGTTTCTGGTTGATTTTTTTTTTTACTATTGTTGTGTTTGCTGGCTGTTGGATATGGGATGGAATTTGTGGTAGTGATAGTTTGGTAGTTAATGGTGGTGAAGTGGTGGTGGTCGGGGTGGCATTTTTGGCTAGGTTGGTTTAGGCTGCTCGAGTATGTGGAGGTTTATGGTGGTGATTATGATGGAGTCAAGGCTTAGATTTTTTTTTTATGAATTTTCGGTTGTAAATTCTTCTCTCCTCTTTTAGTATTTTAGAGTGTGTTTGGATGAAAATTTTTAAAATTTTGAAGAAATTTAAAATGAAGGTATTTTAAAATGTATCATTCAAAATGTTAGTATTTATAATTATTTTGTTTGAAAAAATATTTTTTTTAAAAAAAATTATGCTATTGAAATTTCTTAAGTTAAAAAATAATAATGATATTAAAAAAAAAATACATATACATATACATATATATATGCAATATGAGAATATTAGATTTGTAAAAATATATAGATATTATTAACAATATAAATATATATATATTAGAGTTAAATAAAATGCTATTTTGTTTTTTGTTTTTTATAGTGGTTAATGTTGGGTAAAGTGAGAGGAAATTTGGAGAAATTTTAAAAAAATCACCTGTTTAGGTGGAATGTCAATAAGAAATTTAAGTTGCTCAAATCCTCTCTTAAAATTAGTCATAAATTTTGAAATTCTCTCTTACTTTTACCCAAACAAGTAAATTCATTTTTGAACGTCTCACCTCCAAATACTCTATCTAAACACACTCTTAAGATCTTTTATTGAGAAGAAGAGTGAATGGAATTGATGATAGAAGAATGGTTTGAAAAAATAGGACGGTTGATTTTGAATTGTAGTTGCAGTAGTGCTACAAACAGAGGTCAAAATTGATCATGGCAATAGTGATTTTGGGACAATGGAACTATTGATTTTTGGGTTAATGGGTTTGAATGAATCTATGATTATGATGAAAAGGTGAAAATGAAAGGGATAAAAATTGAAGTTGGAAATGGGGGTAATTTGGAAAGAAGAAAAAGTTGACTACCATGCCAATGACAATCAACCTTTTTCTTTTTTTTTTTTTTTTATTAAAAAAATAGTATTTAATTTTTATATTTTTAATTATATGAAAAAATTAAATTCCATGGGCTTCCTATAATTTGAGCTTTCAAGTTTGAGTCTATGATGAATAGACCTAAATAAATTCCAAAAGGTCCCACTAAAATGAGTTCAAGTAAGTTTAAATTAAAAAAAATAGTTTAAATATTTCATCTTTTGTAAAAAAAAAAAAAAAAAAAAAAGTTAGTTTAAATATAATTTTAAAAAAATAAAATTGACTTAACTTTTTTACATTAAGTGATAAGTTACTTATCTCATTCAACATTTTTTTGTTGAAAATTTTTTATTAAGTAAAATTTAATATGGGTTATAAACACATTAAAAAAAAACGCATAATGACTAGCCCTTGAACTATATCATATTTGTCATTTTAGCTCCTCACCTTTTATTTGAGTCAATTTAACCTTCATTCTTTTATTTTGAGCCAATTTAACTTGAATTTAACGAAAATCATTGAAATCCCGTAAATATGACTGAAATACACGTGTATTTATATGCATACATGTCATTATCAAATCATTTAAAAAAAGGCAAGTAAATTTTTAATTAAAAGTTTAGGATAAGAGAAGTTTGTTACTTTTTGTTGAAAAAAAACAAATCCCTAAATCCCAAATATTTACCAAGACGATTCAAAGAGAAAAAAACAACAAGATTTCAAGAAATCAACACCCACAAAGAAAACCTAATAAATCATGGAATTTGACAGAGGATTTAGAGAGAAAGCTTAGAAAAAAAGTTGGTTTTGTTCTCCTTCTTATTTTCAAGTGATATGCAAGAGAAAGAAAATTATTTGACAGAGAATGGATGAAGACAAGAGAAATTGACAAAGATTAAGACATGGATCCCACGTCGTAGGATTGTATAACACCTCAACGAGCCCTAAATCTCGATCCATTCTTCCTCCAAAATCCTATTATTCAAATTTCAAATCTAGTTTCTTCTTTGTTCTTTCATAGTCTCTAGTAGCTTTTTTTTATTATTAAAGCATTTATTATTTATTAATTAAGTGCTATCTCCAATAGCTTTTATTTATTTTTTTTTTTTTTCAAGAGAGATAAGGAATCTTTATTCTCCTCTTGAAGGCCCAAAAAAATTCTCGTATCTTACTTCTTTTCATTTTTTCCTCTCTGGTTTATGGGTTTTTAATGGATGAGTAGTTTGGGTTTTAGCAGGTCAGTGGTAAAAATTGCAATTAAAATCAATTTTGTTTTTCATAAATAAAAGTAACAAAAAAATAATAAAAATTGGAATGTTCTAAAATTTAAGATTAATAAAAATTTTAGTCGTAAGTTGGGATATAAATTTGGGTTTAATTGGGGTTGAGCTGTAAAATCTTCAATATTTAAAATTTTAGATTCTTTTATACTTAATGGGTCTGTGTCATTGTGTATTTTTTTTTATTCTTATATATGTTTGATTTTTTGGAAAAACTGATGAAAATGGCAAATGAATTTAATTTCTTGTGTGTTTGATCTATTTATATATATATATATATATATATATATATATATATTTTGCTTCTTTTGTTTGCTGGTGGAAATGGGTATCCATGATTTTTGGGTAATGATGGAGTGATGTGAACGAGATGGGAAGAAGAGATGAAATGGCAGAGATTGAAAATATGGAATTGATGTTGCAATGGAAATGGTGTTTGAGTTAAGAAAAACAAGTTTGAGTTTTTTGTTTTGGATTTTCTAATATTTAAAGTTTAATTCATTTTCAATTTTATTTGTTCCATAAATAAATGCCATTAATATCATTTTTTTCATATGTGAAGTCCAAGTCATCAAAATTTGTTCACAAGTGTATTGCCACCTAGATGATTTAACTAAACCGTTAGTTAGATAACGTTTTTTTGTCAAAATTCAATCATTTTGATAATAATAAAAAAAAATAGATGGAGGGCTAATTTGGCTCTAATAAAAGAATAGGAGCTTAAATGATATTTTTTTATAGGTGGAGGGCTTTTTTTCTTATTATGCCTAAAAAAAATTAAATGTTGAAAATTTTTATTTTCAGTGCATTGAAAGTTTTTACTACTTTATCAAATACACCCTTAATTAAAATGTCTAATTAAGTTTAAATAAAAATATGTTTTATTTTATTTAATTTCAAAAAATAAAATTGAGAATCAAATTAATTCTAACTTATTTTAAAATGATATGTAATTATCTCAAACAAAATATGGTGTTAACATACTATATACATGATTTTTGATATTCAGACATTTGATATACATTTATTGATTTAACTTGACTTTTTATTCAGTGAAAATAAATAATATTTTTTTATAATTATCAAAGCTTTGCAAGGTTATATAGGGTTTTATTCTCCACTTGATTGGCTAGTAGAATGTGAATTGCAAAAGAAGAGTTTATCAAAAAAAATTTAGATTTATTGGATGTCACTTTTAAAAAATGACTACATAAATTTCATTAACTATTTTGACTACAAAAATAAACATTGATAAAACAAAAAATTCAACACAATATTATTTTTATACTTTAAAAATTATAAACCTCGATGCGCAAATAAATATTTAGTGGTATATAAAAATAACTATTTAGTAGTAAAATATTTTCATAAAGCAAGTCCGGCTGGGCCTAGTTCGAAAATCTTGACAGACCAATACTGGGCCGGGTTAGGCCCACGGGTCACCCGTCCCGTAAACAGGTATAGTTTGTTCAGTTACTTTGTACTTTTGCAGTTTGTCTACTTGCTTTTTATTTTTAATTGGTGCTGCGGAGTGCAGAGAGGGAAGCAAAGGCCTTGAATCGAATGGCTCAAATTGGAACACAGCTTCGGCTTTCTTCCACATCTTCATCTTTCTTCAATGGCGGAGGAGGAGACCGACGCTCCCTCTCCACCATATTCTCTTTCAGACCTCCTACTAACCTTACCACCGCTAAGTCTCGTTCTTTTACTCCTTGCAAAGCTTCATGGCAAGAGGTCTCTCGCTGTTCTTTTTCTTTTTGGGTGCAATTTCAATCTGTTTTAGTTTAATCTTATTCAAATAAATAATATTGTATATGTTTGTTTTCAGCTGGCGGGAGTGTTGGTGTTTTCAGCAGTTCCCTTCACGGTGGTCAAAGCCATCGCTAATAGCCCTCTAGGCGAGTCCCTGCAGAAGCAATTGTTAGAGAGGAAGAAAGAAGCTCTAGATAATTCTTCAAAGTTCCAGGCTTTAGCTGGCAAGGCAAGAAATGAGAGGTAATGTTCTGGGTCTGGGTTAAAATTAAGCCTTAAATTATATAATGATATAGTTGGCAATGCGAGGGACAAAAAAAAAAAAATCAAAATTTTCGAGCTTTTTTGCTTTTGTTCATTTCCCTTTTTCTTGTTTGAATTAAATTAAGAAAGCTACTTAAATAATTAAGGTAACTATAATAATTAAAGATTATATATGTATATATATTAGAAAACTTACCCATAAGGGTTAGTCCAGTTGATAAGTTGAGCTCCTTTTCTTTCCTTGTCAACCTGGGTTTTCCGATCCTTGTGGGTGAGAGTATTTCGAGAGTAAAATCCTGAATGCACTAGTCCGACGTAGGGGAGTGTACCCTTAAAAAGAAAATTGCTCAGGGAAGAGATTAGGTCCAAGCAAAGTCTGGGATTCCCATGACTGTATTACCAAAAAAAAATTATAGTAGAAAACTTATTCTTAAATGTTGACATTTAAAGGTTGAGACATGGTAGGTCCACTTCCTTAAAACTGATTTCCGCCTTATCTGGATAATAAATCAGGTGCAAGCTGATTCATTTGTAGCGTTCGGGTTCCAAGATTCAATAGTCAATGATTTTGGTAACCTTGCACATGTACTACGAAGAACGGAACCAAGATTTTTAGTTTGAAGGGACAAAGATCTTATATTTAATTTTTTAGGGCAAAATTATAAAAATTTTACTTCTCTAAACTTATCCAAATTTAAATTCTATATAATAATAAGAAAATTTTAGGAACTTTGGGGGGTGACCTTCCCCACCCACCCCTAGTTCCATCGTTGTGAGCTATAGAGGCCGAGCGAACCCTTTTAGACCATTCTAGATCTCGCCTGCTCGATATTAAAATGTTTATTTTATTTGATGTGGTATATAACACTATATTAATTTTGAATGCTCGAATATGAGAGAATTGAAAGAAGACTAAAGCTATTGCATTAGAAAATGTAGAAAGCTTGAATATGTGTAGCCAAATTGGCAAAGCCTATTTATAGGAAATGGTTCAAGCTTACTAAGCAATAATATGACACCTATCTATCGAGTGTCCTATGGTGGTTGATATGCATGCCACCACTTGACATATATTAGCCTATGTGGTAAAGTATTAGCTTATATGTTCTTACTTAATTTGATTTATTTACTATAATTTTCACATAATTCAAATTAATGAGCTGGTGAACTAATATGATATGCATGATGGACAATGTCTTGTGGACTTGAACTGTCACTTAGTGATACAAGATAGTGTTATTGTTTCATAGTTAGAATATTCAAGAGTCATTGGAAGTCTGATGTTTTTAATGAACTGTATTGGACAAAAAACAACTTATGACGTGAATAGATTGTTAGGAATATTGACTCAAATCCCAAAAAATTTAATGATATATTTCGAGATATTTTGGGATTCATTAAAGATACTACTTGGTGAACAAGTTAATTGATCTATAAATAGAGGAATCTTTAGAGGTTGAGGTATGAGAGAAAGATGTAAGTAAAGTTGTAGGATTTTACATGGATGTGCGTGTAAACATCTAATGGGGTTAAAAGAGAGTGGCCATAGGTGTCATAGATTTGTGTTTGGTTTGGAGTTGTTAGTGTTGGAAGTATTTGGACATAAGTGAACAAATACACCAAGTACGCACAAGATTAACTTGATATGAATGATATATGATGATGGTAAACTAGCAAAGAGATGAGATAGCTTATGGAAGCTCATAAGGAGCTCAAAGTAAAAGCTTACTTAGCTCAAGTCAGCTCAAGTAGCTGGACACCAGCTAGCTCAGCTCAAGGAGCTGGACACCAGCTCATTCAGCTATATCTAGCTGAATGGTAGCTAGGTGAGTGACACTTTATGAGGTGGAGTGACACTAGCTAGCGGTAGCTAGGTGGCCTAGATGATGTGGCACATAGGTGTGACACATCAGCACCATCATGCACAAGTGTCACCAATGGAATTGTGACATGTGACATCATTCATCATGTGACCGAAACATCATGTTTTTTTTTGGTTGAGAGGTTCCCTCCTTTAGCCAAATGGTTGTGTTCATTTGGAAGGGAATGATCTGTTGACCGAACCATTGTGTCCAAATGAAGGGTGCTGACCTTGAAAGGGTTGTATCCTTTGACCCTTTCAGAAGCAACCCATGAGAGGCTATAAATAGGAGAGGGATTCGGCCAAGACATACAGACTAGTGCACAATCTGTTAAGAGACAGAATTGAGAGACAAATTGCTAAGTGCAATTGCTAGTGAGTGAGGGGTTCTTGATTGCTTAGATTATCAAGAAGCAAGGCATAAAGCATTTTGGTTTGGACGAGCAAGATAGGTTGTGGAACGGTTTCTTGTAGTTGCCTTAACCGGTTGATTACAAGAGTGCCCTAACCATTCGGTTGAGTTCATTACTCATATCCACAACAAGTGAGCATTGCATAGGAAGACAAGTAAGTGACCTGAACTCTTCCTCAATGTTCTCGGATTCATAAATCAAAATCCAACAGTGGTATTAGAGCCTATAGATTGTTTAATATGCATGCTTTAAGGTTGAAAGAACATATAAATGCATGGTGATTAGGGTTCTAAGCCTTTCCCCTATTCGGCTGTTTGAAATGCATGTTTCTGTTCTTTGATTTTTACAACCCTTGCTTGTTAGAATAATAAGTTATTCTATGCTTGATAATTAAACCGAATGTATGCCTTTGATAAACTTGTAACCTCATAAGGTATTTCAAAACAAATGAATATGATAGTCACTCTTATGTCCGAATGGATTTGATTGCAATTTATAAGTTTGTTTTTGGTTCATTTTGGCATAATGATATTATCTTATTTTATTTTGTTTGGAAATATCTTTTGTGATGAATATGCTAATTTGGGTGCACAATTGCATGATGTAGATGGCTAGTGACACAAAGGGCATAGTAGCAGAATTAAACAAAGATCTTAAGCTTGATGGTTATAATTACACCATATGGCAGCAAAAGGTTCAATTCATTCTCATCGAGCAAGATTTATTGGATATAATATCCAAAGAGGTTGTTGAACCAACTTCAGAATCTACACAAGAGGTAAGAGGGGAGTATGATGCCTTTAGAAAGAAAGACACCATGGCTCGGATTACATTGTTAATTACAATGACCGATGACCTTATGGTGGACTTTGCCATGCTTGAAACTGCCAAGGCATATGGGACAAGGATAAGTATAAGTTTGGTACTGTTTCTTTAGAGAAACAAAAGGCTTTAATTCTCAAATTTGAGAATTACACAAAAAAGGTTGATCATAACATGAGTAGACACTTGCGAGAAATGTCTCGTATGATCTCTTGTTTAACATCACTGGTCATACTCTCACGGATGAGCAACAAGTGCAATCCGTAATCCAATCCCTACTTGATGATGAATGACATTTGATAAAGGTCAATTTATGCCACAATGTTGAAATTAAGACCTTTGATGATATCACAAGACATTTGCTTCTCGAGGCAGAAGTTATGGATATCAAGAATCCATCTAAGACATATGTTGCCGAGACTTTCTTTTCCATAGGGAGAAAGAAGAAAGGGTTCAAGAAAAAGGCATTCAACATAAAGGATGTAACCTCTAAGAGGAAATTTAAGAAAGATTGGAAACCAAAGAACAAAAGCAAGGTTATGTGCTTTAATTGCAATAAGAAGGGGCATTTTGCAAAAGGATGCAAGCAGCCTAAAGTACGTATCTCTTCTTCTACTTCATTTGTGCATGTTATGTCATGTACTCTTATGGCTGAATCTGACTCTTCGTGGGTTATTGATTCAGGTGCCACCGACCACATCATAAGGGGTCGTGGCTTGTTTGTCAATTATCCAAAGATACCAGCTCGGACTAAATGGGTCTATATTGGTGACAACTCAAGGCTTGAAGTAGAAGGCAAAGGAACTTGTGTAGTACCTTTGAAAAGTGAACACAATCTGATTTCAATTGATGTCTTATATGTACCAAGTATTCGGAGAAATTTAGTCTGCGTTACTAGTTTATTGCGTTTTGGATTCCAATTAAATTTTTATGACAATGTAGTTGATATTTATCTCAATAAAGTAAGAATAAGTTCTTGTTTCTTAAATGGTGATTTCTTTGTGTTAGATACTGTTATAAGTAATAGTAGTTGTCTTATGGCCAATGCAAATGATGAGTTCATTTGGCATATAAGATTGGGACATATAGGGCAAGAAAGGATGAAGAAGTTAGCTAAAAGTGGCTTACTTGGTTCTTTATCTAATGTATTCCTCCCAACTTGTGAGATATGTCTCGCAGGCAAGGCAACAAGAAAACCATTTGGAAAGGCTCAAAGAAATGAATATCCATTGCAAATAATACATTCTGATGTTTGTGGTCCCTTCAATGTGACATCTAGAAAAGGTTTTAGATACATTATCACATTCACGGATGACTATACTCGATTCACTCATGTCTATTTGATAAAGTACAAAAGCATTAAGGTGTTTCAAGACTTATGTGATTTTAGTAGAGAATCAAATAGAAAGGAAGATTAAGTCATTAAGGACTGATCGGGGTGGAGAGTATTTGTCAAATTAATTCAAAGGGTTATGTGATGAAAAAGGAATATCAAGGCAATTGACTATTCCTAAAACACCCCAACAGAATGGAGTGGCGGAGAGAGAATAGAACTCTCCTAGACATAGTGAAATGCATGATGGCTCAGGCCAACATGGACATTTCCTTTTGGGGAGATGCATTACTCACGGCTGTCAATATATTGAATAGAGTGCCATCCAAATCTGTTTTGTCTACTCCTTATGAGTTACGGACTAAAAGAAAGCCAGATTTAAGTAATCTAAGGCCTTGGGGTTGTGCGACTTATGTCCATAATCCAAATCATATTCTTGGCAAATTAGGACCAAGAGGGAAAAAATGTGTTCTTCTCGGTTATTCTGAACATTCTAAAGGATATGTGTTCATGGATTTGGAATATAAGGATAGACAAGTGAATTCGAATCAAGGGATGCAACTTTCTTAGAAAATGAGTTTCCTAAGAAAAGGAATGGTGATAAGAATTATCCATTATATGAAGTTAATAAATCTGGACTATCTAGCACTAGTGATGTGCTAATATCACTTAATGAAAGTGATAGGGGTATTGGATCAAATGGGAGCTTAGTGCCTCCACAAGTTGTTGGTCATAGTGGCAATAATGACGAAAATCAGCCTATAGAAGAAATAGGTGATCAAAATGATCAAAATGTTGATTAAGTGATGGTCCAACAAAATGAGGATGAGTTACCTCATAAAGAGCATCATGAGGATGAGTTACCTCATGAAGAGCCTAATGAGGATGTGTTACATCATGATGAACTTAATGAGAATGCAAATGTGCATGATCAAGAAGAACATGTTGCTCCTACTATTTTTAGACGTTTTTCTCAAAAATTCAAACCTCCAAGTAAGTGGTGGATTTTGGATGAAAGTGAGGCTCATTTGGTGTCATATATGGATGATGAACCTCAAAGCTTGAAAGAAGCTCTCGAAAGTCCAGATTGTGATAAATGGGTATTTGCAATGGAAAATGAATTGGAATCTATGTATGTGAATAAAGTATGGGACTTGGTTGATCTTCCTAAAGATAGAAAGGCCATGGGAACAAATGGGTTGTCAAGATCAAGAGAAATGTGGATGGTACCATTGAAAGGTACAAGGCACATTTGGTTGCCAAGGGGTATACACAAGTAGAAGGTATTGATTATAAAGACACCTTCTCACCTGTTGTGAGATTCAACTCCATCAGATTGATACTAGCTATTGTTGCTAATCTTGACTTGGAATTACATCAAATGGATGTTAAAACTGCCTTCCTCAATGGTGATTTGAGTGAAGAGATCTACATGAAACAACCAGAACGTTTCACTGTAGAAGTTAAGGAACACATGGTATGTCCACTAAAGAAGTCGATATATGGTCTTAAACAAGCTTCAAGACAATGGTATTTGAAGTTTCATAGATTAATCTTGAACTTTGGTTTCAAGATGATGGATGAAGACCATTGTGTTTATATCTTAAATTTCAAGAACAAGTTTATAATTATGTCATTATATGTTGATGACATACTGTTAGCTAGTAATGATTTGAGTTTTGTGCACATCATTAAGAGATGGTTGTCTTCCACCTTTGATATGAAGGATATGGGAGAAGCGGCTTACATTCTTGGAGTTAAGATTCTAAGAGATAGGTCCAAAAGGTTGTTAGCGTTGTCTCAAGAACCTTATATCAAAAGATTCTTGAACGCTTCAACATGCACAACTCAAAGCCTATAAATACTCCTATTGCTCACAATTGTAAAATTGGTGAAGCAATGTGTCCACAAACTCTTGAAAGGAAAAAATGAAAAGAGTTCCATATCTAAATGCCATAGGAAGTCTAATGTATGCCATGTTATATACTAGGCCGGATATTAGTCAAGCTGTTGGTTTGTTAGCTAGGTATTTATCTAACCCTAGTCAACAGCGTTGGAAGTGTATCAAAAGAATATTTCTTTACCTTAAGGGTACGAAAGACTATTGGTTGTGTTACCAAAAGGGTAACATGAGGTTGCAAGGATACACGGATGCTGATTGGGGTGGTGATAGAGATGAATACAAGTCTACATCAGGTTATATTTTTCTGCTTAATAGTGAGAAGCAGACTTGCACGGATTTGTTGCCAAATCAGCTGGTGTGCAAGAAGCCTTATGGCTTGGTCGTTTCCTTGGTCACTTAGGTGTTGTAGCACCTAATGATAAGCCAACCACTATCTTTTGTGATAGCATGGCTGCTTTGGCTTATATTAAATATCTGAAATATCATGGAAAGACCAAGCATATAGGAATACAATATAACTTAATAAGAGATGCAATTGAAGGAAAAGAAGTTCAAATGGAATACATCTCTACGGATCAGATGGTGGTGGATCCTTTAACTAAACCAATACCACCAATCTTGTTTGCCAAACATGTTAGGGCAATAGGTCTCTGTAGATTATAATTCGTTTGGATGAACTTCTTGATGTCAAATACTTGTACCTTATTATGATTGAATGAATGAATTGTGTTTTATGAGTTTAATACAATTCTATGCATATTTTTCGCAACGAATGAAAATTATATGTCAAACATAGGTAGAGGATTGGTTCGCTCACACGAACAATCTGCCTTTATTCTTTGTGTAAGAATAGAGATGAGACTGCTCAAGAGAATAAGTTTAGACATTTGTTGTCTTGAAGAATAAACATTTTTTGTTTAAAGGAATGAACATTTGTTGTCTTGAAATGAAAGGAAACTTATTCAAGTGGGAGTCACATCTTCCAAACATGTGACAACTTGAGCATATTGATCGCCTTGATTAAGAGAATCAAGATGAGGTAATGTATGATTTACCAAATATGTATGACCACATATACATGAATTAAACCTATGTAGCCAGGTGTGAATGTTTAAGACGTGAATATTCAGGTTAATCATTGTGTTTGATTAATTAAGACCTGTACGGTATTTGAGTATTATTGAATTGGCATATACTCCTAATGGCTGATAATTCCATATAGGAATTATATAGACTCGTTTATTCAAGTGGGAGTCTATCGAGGGGATGTCCACGATTAAATGATTTAAGTGGGAGTTGACAAACCCATATTGTGAATTAAATCATTTAAGTGGAAATAATATCGTAGCACATGCGCATATCATGTGTGTATAAGTTGACCACAAAAAAAAAACCAATGAGTGATCCCTGTCTCCTTGTGGTGTGAGTTTCTTTGATCGAAAAGTTTTGATCAGTTTGTATGCTCTTAGTGACTATTGACTAAGATTTGATAATTTGAAAGCATTGTGTTTACTTTGATGAAATCTCCTATGACTATGGTAAATTCGGTATGTTGGAACCTTATTGGGTAAATGCATAGTTTCAGATTGTTAGATAGTTACTAGGTAGTGCAAAAGGAAAGACATTGTTAAGATACATATGGCATTTATACTTGAAAGACGTGCGCATATTACTTTGTGTAATATAAATGAGTTCAAGTATAAGAATGTCTTAAAAAAACAAGTGCACTTGGTGTTTGGTACGTTTCATGAGTTTGAAATGCGTTTTCAACTCACATGAAAGGGATTGAAAGTAGCCAAACTATGTATCGACAAGTCTTAGAGCACATGAGGCATGGTTAATGATATATGGATCATTAACATGAATAACTTAAGAGTAATTCTGATTTGACATCTATGATAAGTCATGGATGAGTTATATGGATTGAGTAAGATCTCTTATGTATAGCTTAACAGTTTCATATTGAGATGAATTCAATTGCATGCCTAGGGTCACAACTCACACGACCTACTTGCATATGTTATTTCAATGTATGAATACTTTGCTTTGTTATGTCTTTGGTCTGAATATGTGTGTATATGGTAGCATCAAGTTTATATAGTGCAAGTGGGAGCTGTTGGAAGTATTTGGACATAAGTGAACAAATACACCAAGTATGCACAAGATTAACTTGATATGAATGATATATGATGATGGTAAACTAGCAAGGAGATGAGATAAGCTTATGGAAGCTCATAAGGAGCTCAAAGTGAAAGCTTACTCAGCTCAAGTAGCTGGACACCAGCTCATTCAGCTATATGTAGCTGAATGGTAGCTAGGTGAGTGACACTCTATGAGGTGGAGTGAGACTAGCTAGTGGTAGCTAGATGGCCTAGATGATGTGGCACATAAGTGTGTCACATCAGCACCATCATGCACAAGTGTTATCAATGGGATTGTGACATGTGACATCATTCATCATGTGGCTGCCACATGTAACCGAAACATCATGTTGTTTCTAGTTGAGAGGTTCCCTCCTTTAGCCGAATGGTTGTGTTCATTTGGAAGGGAATGGTTTAGTTGACCGAACCATTGTGTCCAAATGAAGGGTGCTGACCTTGAAAAGGTTGTATCTTTTGACTCTTTCAGAAGCAACCCATGAGAGACTATAAATAGGAGAGGGATGCGGCCAAGACATACAGACTAGTGCACAATCTGTTGTTGGATATTAATGTTTTTTGAATGGCTTGTCTGTTCGGATTAGACATGCCGGTTCGGTTTATTTCTATTGGTTTTTGACCGAATTGATTCTTGTCATTTGGTGTGTCTGTTCGAACAGACTTATGGTTTTTTATAAATAGCCTAGACTACTGCCAATTTTACATATAATTTTTTCTTCTTCCTCTCGACTTTTTCAAGTGTCTTCCGTGAGAGAGACCAACATCTTTTTTTTTGGTTCGCTGTATTGCTTTCGAGTGTGCTCTCGACAGCAACGTTATCGAGGAGGCCTGGGAGACGAACTGCAATAGACTGTAAGCACCGTAAAGACGGGCAATAATCGTCTTAAGGTCAGAGCTCCAATCTTAACTCGATATTTTATTTTTTGGTTCTACCAAAAACTGTGAGTATATGTTATTTTCTTTAATGTTCGTATATTCTGATATGCCGAAATTATTTTATATATATATATATATATTCGGTTCATATATTATATATATATATGTGTGTATGCAGTAATGAAATTGCTAAATGCCTACAAGATTCCCAATAATCTTAAGACGATTATCTTGTTTTGTTTCATTACTGTTGAAAGCATATTTTATAATATATATAGTTGAAATCTAGAACTTATATATATTTATAAATTGCTACGATTTTGTGATATATATATATATATTGTTATGAACATTATTAGTAGTTTATATATATACTGTTTGTATAAAAAACCGAACCAGCATATTGTTTATGTATAATATATATATATATGGCTACTTTACTTTTGGCATTTCTTTCTTAACAATTATTGTTTCTTTACTGCCGTGTATACGAATATATAAAACTGTGTTCTTGATGCTTCATTGCATTTGTTTTAATGGTTAGCAGGGATGGTGTATTATTCATTTGAATGTATATCTCGGCTTTATTAAGCATTCATAAGAAAGGAAGATGTTTTTTTTTTCTTTTTCTGTTGTCTTTGGCCGAATGGTTAGATCTTTTAACAAAGAAAGTTTTTCTTAATTGCTTGTAATGGCAGAATGAATAGTCATGTCTCTAACAGAATGGCTGATTGTTATATTCCTGTTGATGAGAATGTGATAGATATGTATAGTCAATTTGTAATATATTGGCAGAATGAAGTCTCTAACCGAATGGCAGAATGAATAGTCACCAAGGATTAATATTATATATATATATGTTTGTAAAATATATATATTATATATATATTGTTATTGTTATTGTGAATAAATATATATTGTTACTGTTTTATTGTGAACAAATATATATATTTTGTGAACATATATATATATATATATATTTGTAATATATATTTAGTGTGAATATAAATATATTTGGTGAACATATATATTTTGTGAATATATATATTTTCTGAACATATATATTTGTAATATATATATTCTCTGTGAACATATATATATATGTATATATATATTTGTTTTGAATAAATTGGTTGTCAAATTTTTTTTTTTAAATTGCACAAAGTTGATCCTGTTATTTTTTTTAAATAACAGATGGCCAAACGATCTACTGGAAATGCGTCTGTAGCGCCACAGCCACTACATGTTACACATGGTGAGAGGCCCGAGAAGTTCAATGGTTTGGACTTCAAATGTGCCATAAGATGCTGTTCTATTTAACTACTTTGAACCTAGCTCGGTTCCTACGGGAGGAGGCCCCGGTTCTTAAAGAGGGAGAAATCGATTCTACGGTTGTAGCCTCGGTTGAAGCATGAAAGCACTGACTTCTTATGCAAGAATTATATCCTCAACGGATTGGACAACACGTTATACAACGTGTATAGCACAATCAAAACAGCAAGAGAGCTGTGAGAGTCCTTAGAGAGAAAGTACAGAACCGAGGATGCCGACACGAAGAAATTTGTAATTGGCCGATTTTTGAATTTCAAAATGGTGGATTCAAAAAACCGTGACAAGTCAAGTCCAAGAGTTTCAGATGATCCTCCATGAGATTACTACCGAAAGAATGATTCTTAGTAAATCATTTGAAACGGCGGTTTTGATAGAGAAATTACCACCTTCATGGAAAGATTGCAAGAACTATCTAAAGCACAAGAGAAAGGAGATGACATTAGAGGACTTGATTATTCGGTTAAGAATCAAAAAGGATAACCGTGGTTCAGAAAAGAGGGTTAAAGCTCAGACCATGGAAGCCAAGGCAAATGTTGTAGAACATTCGCACAAGACCAACAAGAGGAAATTTGTTGATTCTAGTTCTTCCCAAGCTAATAAGGGAAAGGATTTCAAGAAGTTCACGGGAACTTGTTTCGTATGTAACAAGCCCAGTCATCGAGCAAAGGACTGCCTTCAGAACAAGAAGAAGAAAGCCCAAGCCAACTTAGTTGATGATAAAGAGATTGAGCTCGCAGCTGTAGTGACACAAGTGAACATGGTAGAAAACCCTAAGACATGGTGGGTTGATACCGGTGCCACTTATCACGTTTGTTCTGATAGAAAGAGTTTCTCCAAATATAATGAAACTGTTGTTGATGAGCAACTGTTTATGGGGAACTCTTCGGTCTTCAAGGTACGAGGCCATGGAAAGGTGGTGCTCAAGATGACATCCGGGAAAGAACTAAATTTGAACAATGTGGTTCATACACCTGAAATTCAAAAGAATTTGGTTTCCGGCTCTCTGTTGAGCAAGAACGGTTCAGGCTGGTATTTGAGTCTGATAAATTTGCACTCACTAAATGTGGCATGTTTGTGGGTAGAGGATATTTATGTAATGGGCTTTTTAAGCTCAATGTAATGGCTGTTGTGCCAAAGAACAAAGAATAATAATAAGATTATTTCTTCTGTTTTTTTGGTGGTATCCTCTAACGTATGGCATGGTAGATTAGGTCATGTAAATTACAAGACCTTGCAAAAAATCAGCAATTTGGATTTGGATTTGCTTCCGCAAATTGTTATTGATAAAAAAAGAAATCACAAATGTGAAATTTGTGTGGAATCCAAATTGGTTAAGACTCATTTCTATTCGGTAGAAAGTAGTGAACCTCTAGACTTAATTCGCACTGATATTTGTGACTTAAAATTTGTGCAAACTAGAGGTGGTAAAAAGTATCGAATTACTTTTATTTGATGATTGCACAAGATAATGTTATGTCTTTTTGCTAAGAAGCAAAGACGAGGGTTTGGAAGCTTTTAAGCTCTTTAAAAATGAGGTCGAAAATCAATTAAGCAAGGAAATTAAGATAATGAGTGATATAAAAATGGTATCATCCATTCAAACTGCTTCTCCTTATTCACCTCAATAATACGGTATTGTGAAACGCAAGAACCGAATGTTGAAAGAAATAATGAATGCTTTGTTGATTAGTTCAGGGTTACCTTAGAACTTGTGGGGTGACTATTATAGCTAATCATATTTTAAATAAATATACCCCACAAGAAATCAGACAAGACACCATATGAACTATGGAAGGATTAAAGACCATTCTACAAATACACGAAAGTGTGGGGTGTCTTGCGAAGGTATCGGTTTCTCTGGCTTAAAAGGTCATAATAGGACCTAAAACTATGTTTGGTGCCTCATTCGAAGGGATCATGACTCAGTCATTGAGGGCAAGAGAAGGACATGTGAGAAAATGTCAACTTTATGCAACAATAGTACTTGGGTATGATCTTGTCGTCAATGAGGGTATCAACATAGTAAGTGAGGAAGAGTGTCATGGTATGGTATCGGCATGCTTTGGTGCTACCATGACTACCCCATTGTGAAGCGGAGAAAGAGACCTTGACCATGGGATCGATGATCCCAGATGGTGCCCAGAGTGGCACGGATCTTGGAAGCAAATCATTAGGTTGTAAATGAATGTAAAGACATAACATACTCAATAAGCAAACTGAGTAGATTTACAAGTAATCCTAGAAAGGATCACTGGAAGGCTATAGTAAGGGTACTCAAAATTTTGAGATACACATAAAGTTATGGACTGCATAATACAAGATATCCAGATGCAAAATGGATATTCAATACTAAAGATTTCAAATCCACTAATGGATTTATCTTTATTATTGGAGAAGTTGCAGTGTTTTGGAAATCTTCTAAACAAACATGTATGCCAGATCCACCATGGAATCTGAATTTTTAACTTTAGATAAAGTTGGAGAAGAAGCGGAATGGCTTCGAAAGTTTAGAATATATTCCAAGTTGGCCGAAACCTGTGCTTGCAATTTGTATACATTGCGATAGCTAATCTGCAATTGGTAGGGCATAGAGTATGCCAGATCCACCATGGAATCTGAATTTTTAGCTTTAGATAAAGTTGGAGAAGAAGCGGAATGGCTTCGAAAGTTTAGAATATATTCCAAGTTGGCTGAAACCTGTGCCTGCAATTTGTATACATTGCGATAGCTAATTTGCAATTGGTAGGGCATAGAGTAGTTTATATAACGGTAAATCTCGATACATTCGTCAAGGACACAATACCGTTAGACAGTTGCTCTCAAATGAAATTATCTCTATTGATTATGTAAAATCAAAGGATAATGTCGCGGATCCGCTTACGAAAAGTTTAACAAGAGAGCAAGTATATAAATCATCGAGGGGAAAGGATCTTAAGCCTATAAATCAAAGTTACATAATGGCAACCCAACCTAGCTGACTGGAGATCCCAAGATCTAGGTTCAAAGGGACAACCGAGTTATGTTAACTTAGTGTGAGCACTAAAAGAGTTAAACACTCTAATCCATTCTTATGATGAATTAGTGCTGCCTGAAAGGAGTTAGGATAAGCTATGCTTTTAATAATTCTTATAGCTTGATAAAATCAAGTGGGGTATTGCAGGATACTCTTAATAAGCAATCACCTATTATGAGTAAGAAACCTGGCCACTTCTATGAGAATTGATCAGGCTAAATTCTCTAGAGTAATCATAGAAACTAGGAAGTGTTCGGGGCCAAAATGGACACAACCGTGAGAACCGAAGATGTTCGAAGGGGAATTGTGTGATACCTATTGTTTTGGTTTACACGAAAGTTTGAATAGTTCAAGACATCATGTTCACTAATTAGCCGAGTAAGTCCTATAGTTGTCACTATGGAAGGTTCAAAGCCAAAAGCTACCTATCCTGATGCAATAACTCTTCAAAGTTATTCTCTCTCATACTCTGAGTCAGTTCATTGTTTTAACCAGACAATTCCCATTCATGTGGGGGATTGTTGGATATTAATGTTTTTTGAATGGCTTTATCTGTTCGGATTAGACATGCCGATTCGGTTTCTTTCTATTGGTTTTTGACCGAAACAGTTTTTGTCATTTGGTGTGTCTGTTCGAACAGACTTATGGTTTTCTATAAATAGCTTAGACTATTGCCTATTTTACATATAATTTTCTCTTCTTCCTCTTGACTTTTTCAAGTGCCTTCCGTGGGAGAGACTGACATCTTTTTTTTGGTTCTTTGTGTTGCTTTCGAGTGTGCTCTCGACAGTAACGTTATCGAGGAGGCCTGTGAGACGAATTGCAATAGACTGTAAGCACCGTAAAGACAGGCAATAATCGTATTAAGGTCAGAGGTCCAACCTTGACTCGATATTTTATTTTTTGGTTCTGCCAAAAACTTTGAGTATATGTTATTTTCTTTAATGTTCATATATTCTGATATGCCGAAATTATTTTATATATATATATATATATATTCTGTTCATATATTATATTTATATATGTAAGCAGTAATGAAATTGCTAAATGCCTACAAGATTCCCAACATCTGTTAAGAGACAGAATTTAGAGGCAGATTGTTAAGTGCAATTGCTAGTGAGTGAAGGGTTCTTGATTGCTTAGATTATCAAGAAGCAAGGCATAAAACATTTTGGTTTGGACGAGCAAGATAGGTTGTGAAACTGTTTCTTGTAGTTGCCTTAACCGGTTGATTACAAGAGTGCCCTAGCCATTCAGTTGAGTTCATTACTCATATTCACAACAAGTGAGCATTGCATAGGAAGACAAATAAGTGACTTAAACTCTTCCTCAATGTTCTCGAATTTCATAAGTCGAAATTCAATAGTTAGAGTCCGAGCTAGAGTGCTCATAAAGACCGAGAGAGCGTGCTCATAGATTTGTTTGGGGTTGAGATTGTTTGTGTTTGTAAGATTGAGATTGAGATTGGTTGTAAATGATTGTTGAGTGTTGATTGAAAGAATATACAACTAGTGGATCTTTTCTTTCATCCATGGATGTAGGCAAAGTTGAGTACCAAATCACGTTAATTTTTGTCTCTTGTGTGATGATTTATTGTTGGACTACACTTTCGCTTGCTTGAATGATGATTGATGGGGGTTGCCTAACATAGATTAAGTAGATAGATACACTTAATCCAGGTGAAGAGCACCATAGTGCAATATGTAGTCTTTAAATATTTGAAAGGTACTGTTAATTTTTATTTATATTTTTTGAATATGCATATGTTTTACAAAGATATTGTGATGTTAACTGGATTAATGACTCAGATGAAAGAAAATCTATCAATGGTTATGTCTTCACTCTTGGAAGAAGAGCTGTATCTTGGAAATCTACAAAACAAACATGCACAAGACGTTCTACAATGGAAGCTGGCTTCTTCTCCTTGGAGGAGGGATCAAAAGCTAAATGGCTTAGAAATCTATTATTTTATATACCATTGTGGCGTAAACTAGTTCTATTAGCGCCTATTTATTTTGATTTGTCAGGCTACCATTGTTTGAGCAAAGAGCAAAATTTATAGTAGTAAAAACAAACACATACATCTGAGACAATATTGTGAGACAGTTGATACAAAATGGATTTATAACTCTTGATTTTGTGAGGTTAGAGAATGTTGCAAAACCTCTAACAAAAGGACTATCTTGTAAATTAGTCTAAAAAACATCGAGGGGATAGGACTAAGGCCTCTGTAGAAATACTCATAGCAAGTGAATGTAGTGTTGTTAAGGCGTGTACCTTAGCACTAGACAAAAAAAAGCATCTTAGACCCTTTCGGGCAAGGCGCATTTGATCAGTGCACGCCTAATGCGTTTTTTGTAAGGCTGTAGACGTAAAAAGCCCACCTAATTAAAGTTTTCTTTAATTTTTTTTTTTGTTTTTTCATTAATTGTACCTTTAATAGTAAAAAAATGGACAATATCAAACTCTTTACTTCTCAATGTTTAGTGTTCTACAACAAATACGGGACCACAAGGAAATTATGCATATTGGTCAACAACAAAAAAAAAAAAAAATTGTATGTTTTGTAGAATAAAATGGACCACTCTTTAAAGTTTACCATCAGAACTATATATCTTAAGCTCATTTTATATATATACACACATACAAAACTATCTACATGTATGTATTGCAATTTATTTCACTCAGACAAACGCTTTTTTTGCCCCTTGCATCTCAGGTAATATAAGGTTCTAGCGTCTAGATTGTGCTTTGCGTCTTGATGAGTGGATGGAGATTGGAGGATCTAGGTTCAATGGGAAAAACAAGTCAATGATAGTTGGTAGCACTGTTAATTTGTATCCATATTAATGTGTAAACAGTGCATACTGCAATGAAGTGAGTGGGTTTTATACTCTTAATGAGTTTCACTGTCAAACTTACTGGTGTGTCATTTGTCAGTTGTAGACACACTTGATGGAACTCACCTATATGATTGTAAGATGTGGCTGCTTTTATGAGAGCACTTGGGCAATTTCTCTAGAGCACTCATCAATTGCAAGATCAAGGAGTCGAGAGGCCCGCCTAAACGTGCCAACCCGTTAGAGTACGTCCAGATTATGGAATAATATGTGTGCAGGGTTAGCTTATTTACACTAAAAGGAGAATGGTTCAAAAAATTTACTTCATCAGGCTCCTGTAAATACCATATTGTATCACTAAGTGATAGTTCAAGTACTCAAGGTCGTTTTCGTTTACTAGCTCAATAATTTGAATTATGTGGGGATTGTTGTAAATAATTCAAATAATTAAGTATAAACACGTAGGCTATACTTGTCAAGTTGTTGAATGCTTAGACACATAAGCTAATATATGCCAAGTGGTGGCATGCATATCAACCACCATAGCACACTTGTTAGATAGGTGTCATATTATTGTTTAATAAGCTTGAAACTTTGTTAATTCGGCTAAACATATACAAGCTTTTTACATTTTTTAGTTCAATAACTTTAGCATTCTTTCTCTTTCTCTCATACCCAGGCATTCAAAATTTATATAGTAGTATATACCACACCTAATAAAATATCGAGCTGGGAGATTTAGGACGGTTCGTTTGATCTTTCTAGTTCATGTGCAAGGTTACGAAGATCATTGACGATTGAATCTTGAAAACCGGATACTACTGTAGCTTTGCTTGCATCCGAGATATTATCCAAAGAAGGCGGAAATTGGTTTTAAGGACGGTAGTCCTACCAGGTCTCAGCCTTTAAAGATAAATTCTCTACTACTATATATATATATATATATATATATATATATATATATATATAAAGTTTAATTATATTAGTTAGGTTAATTATTTAATTATAATCATACCCTCCAACACTACTTGTATTTTTTTATGTCTAGTTGAATGCCAATGATAATCTTTTGGGCAATGCATTTATGTGTCTTTAATCATATTGATTAGTGCGCTTGATATTTTGTTTGTTTGCATCTTATATTCTTTTAGAAAACGACTCACGTTTAAGCTCCTTAAAGACATTTACATATTACAATTATATTCATATTAAGTATATATATTTCTTATAGCATATACCTCTGATTTTGCAGCTTCTGGTATGGAGAAGATCGCCCTCGCTGGCTTGGTCCCATCCCATATGACTATCCTGAATACCTCACTGGTGAACTTCCTGGGGATTATGGTTTTGATATTGCAGGTCTGGGCAAGGATCCTGTGGATTTCCAGAAGTACTTCAAGTACGTCGACATTTATTTCAATTCAATTTCTTCTCAAATCATGGCTGTTTAAGACGTTTACAGTGAAAAATGCTAAATAGTAAGTATTTTGCAGAGGAGGTTTTGCACATGTTACTTTCCTTGGATAACTCTTCCCAACTTCATTCAGATGCATGTAATAGTTTTTTGTTTTGGTCAAAATAGTTCACAATGTTAAACATCAGTTCCACGGAGATAGGCTTCCTCAGTTGAGACAATCTATTATTATCATTAAATTAGTATTATGGTGATAGTTTAAATTATTAAATGATCAATGCAATCACTGTTATGCAGTTTTGAAATACTTCATTCTCGTTGGGCTATGCTTGCAGCCCTTGGTGTTGTGGTTCCAGAAATATTAGATCTGCTTGGAGTCTCTCACTTTGTTGAACCTGTTTGGTGGCGGGTGGGCTATTCGAAACTTCAGGTTGTTAATCTGCGTCAGTTCGTTAACTATCCTTCACAGATAATCTGGAATGTTTAAACCCTATTAAATCTTTGATAATTCCCTTTGTTGGAACTTTAGTGTCATTTTTTAGTGCTAAATGAGTTTACTAGTTAATGCAGTTAGCGCACTTGTTAGTTGTTATGTCTGCTACTTTAAGAAAATATATTATTGATGCAAGGCTTTACCTTGATTCTAGTAATTTTCATACACTGATTGCCATATTTTAGAATATATCAAATGTTAATTGCTACATTTCTTGCATGCCAACAACATATTTTGGTATATGTGGAGATTCAGTGGGACTTGGGCTATAATTTCTTCTCAAAAATCTTGCTCCACCCATCCTAGAATTCGAACTTGAGAAGTCTAAGTTGGAGTTTCAAATTCTAACTGCTATATTGTCCTCTTAGAGACAAACAACATATTCAAGAACTGTTTGATCAAAATTTGATTTTTATTTGCAAATTTATATGTATTGTTATTAGTATATATTATGACTTATCCGTTATACCTACTTGTTGATTTTCATTAGGGAGAGACACTGGACTACCTTGGCATCCCAGGTCTACACTTAGCTGGAGGGCAAGGAGTGATTGTCATTGCTATTTGCCAAGCCCTCCTGATGGTAATGACTTTTCAGCAATCTCGTTATTCGTTCCCTGGCCTCGATAAATATCATTATCATCGTGTGCTTCAAATTCATGCTTCGTATTTTTGGCGCACGTAATAGCTGGGAAAGGGGAAAGATTGTTGAGAACATGTTGTTAAACTCATGTTTTTTTTCACTTTTCCTGTTTTAACAAATGAGTTTTCATGGGTTATATAAAGTTTATCATTTGCATGTAATTAGGTTGGACCAGAGTATGCAAGATATTGCGGGATTGAGGCTTTGGAGCCTCTGGGCATTTACTTGCCAGGCGATATTAATTACCCTGGAGGAGTGCTTTTTGACCCATTGAACCTGTCCAAAGACCCCGTAGCTTTTGAGGAGCTGAAGGTGAAGGAGATAAAAAATGGGCGCCTAGCAATGGTTGCATGGTTAGGCTTTTACTTCCAAGCAGCTTTGACAGGTAAAGGTCCTGTTCAGAACCTACTTGAGCACCTCTCTGATCCATTTCATAATAACCTATTTTCCCTACTCAAATCCATGTAAAAACATAATTCAAAATATAGATAGATACTTTGTAACTATGTTACTTGGCCTCGGTGTGAGTGTTGGACACGGGTATGTGTCAAACACGGATCGGTTCAATTTTTTTCAAGATTTTCATGTATTTGGAAGGTATTTGGAATATCATATTCCTATATCCATGCCCGGTTATGCGTTGAAAACGAGTGCCGGCACGAATGCTTCAAAAAAATGAAAAGTCTGAACATCAAAAAAATGTAAAGTCGAAGCAACATAGCTTTGTAAAGCTCTTGAAACGACCACTTCTAAGTTTTATGCTACTATATGTAAATGATCAACAACTTTCTTTCAACAATTGACATGGTTTCATGTAATTGGGGAAAGAATTAAAATTATGCATGTTTTTGAAGAAGATTATTCAAAGGTTAGGTGATTAACAAGCACAAAATTCTGCCTTAAATCTCATGCCTTTATTTATTCATTTTACCACGATGTATGATATTATTATTATTATTGGATTCAATATAAGAAACTAATTAAACAAACTTATAAATGAATATGAAGTTAGACCAATATGTAATGGTTTCATATTGAAATTTTATTACGTTTGGATTTGGTTTTACTTCAAATTTATTTATTAGTTTGTTTAGTTTATTAATTGGTTTCTTATGTGTTGAATACAATAATAGTAATAACTAGAAAAAAAAACCCGCATTACGCTGCGGTTGAAACAATTCACTTTCTATTTTTGTAATAGTAATGACAATAATATTATGAACACATAAATTAATAACGTATAAAATTAATTATTAACATGAAAATTTTTATATGAATTTATAATATTTTGATAAACATAAAAAAAAAAAAAAAAACGAACACGTTATTAAAACACAAATTTTTTTTAAATTGAATTACTTAGATAAATTATTCAAAATATGTCATGAATTGAAACACGATACAAACATGCATTCCTCTTTTTTGTAAAATTAAATTACAATGACAAACTATGTAAAATATGAGATGATTGAGACACGACACAAATACAACATAGAAAAATAATTAAAACACAACACGAAAAATAACATGAACACGACATGAATACACGAACGCGTAAAAATTTATATAAATTTATAATACTTTATATAAATTATTAACTTATAAAAATTTATATAAATTTTAATACTTTAAAAACATACAAAAAAATTACACGAACATGAACACACAAAATTTTTTCTAAATTAAATAACTATGACAAATTATGTAACATATGTCATGAATTAAGACATGACACGATCACAACATAGAAAAAATAATTAAAACACAACACGAAAAATAACATGAACACGACACGAATACACGAACGTGTGAAAATATACATAAAACGAATTATTAACGTGTAAATTTTTTTTTATAAATTTATAATAGTTTATATAAATTATTGGTAAAACTAATTATTAACGTGTAAACATTTATATAAATTTATAATATTTTGAAAAAATAAAAATACGAACACAATTTTTTCATAAAGTGAATAACTATAATAAATTATGCAAAATATGTTATAAATTGAGATACGGTATGAACCCACAATTTTTTCTCTAAATTTAATTACAATGACAAATTACATAAAATATGAGATGAATTAAAATACAACAGGAACACAAAATTAAAAAAAATAAGTAAAACACTACATGAAAAATAACACGACACGAATATACAAACGTGTAAAAATATATATAGAACAAATTATTAACGTGTAAAAATTTATATAAATTTATAATATTTTGAAAGAAAAAAAAAACACTAACACGTCACGAACACAACATAAAAAAAAATTATTAAAACACAACACAAGAAATAACACAAACACGATACGGATACACGAACATTTAAAAGTATACATAAAATAAATTATTAACGTGTAAAAATTTATATCAATTTGTAATACTTTAAATACAAAAAAAAATAAAACGAATACACAAAATTTTCTGATTTTTTTTTTCTTTCTTACTATTTTTTTCCTCTTTCTCTACTCTGGAGAACCCCAAAAATGGAGTACCCACTGCCCCTAAAAAAGCCACGTGCCCACCAATGATGGGGCAACGTGGGTGCACAAAATTTGTGCAAAAATTCAAAATTTATTTAATGGATATGGTATATATTTGTGAGAAGGGTTAAATACTCATATGAGTCCCGTTCTATGTCACTACTGTCAATTACTTAAAAAAATTAAAATTCGCAATTAGATTCCCGTTCTATGTCACTTCTGTCAATTACTTAAAAAAATTAAAATTCGCAATTAGATGTTTAAACTTACATTCTATCAAGCATTTTGGTCTTTTGATTAACTTTGTTATGATGTGGTTTACTTGGTCAATAATAAAATGCCAATTGTCAGCATGAATCTATATATATTTTAAAAATAGAAAATATTTTTTAAAAATAAAAAAATGAAAACTTTGAAAAAATTACAAAACAATAAAGAAAATTTTAAATTTTAAAATATATATATATATAATATGAACTTTAAAAAAACTTCAAAATTAAAATTTTAAAAAAAAATCTAGTTTTTTTTTTTTTAATTTCAAAATATTGAAAACTAAAAATTTGAATTTGAATTTTTTTATAAATTCAAAATTAAAAAAAAAAGAAAAAAAAAAAAAGAGAGGGAAATCGGGGAGAGAAGGGAAGTAGAAGGGAGATTGAAAGAAGGGGAAAAAGAGAAGAGATGATCAGTCATCGATCAACCGGTCCTAGGCGGATTGGTATCGATTTGCCCTAACCCACGTCGAGTTGATTGATTGTCATCGGCGGTAGCCTCCCCTCCCATCCCTTCTCACTCTCCCCTCGTTCCTTCTTTTTCTCCCATACTTTCTCCCCGATTTTTTTTTTAATATTATAAGTAAAAATCCAAATAATTTTTATTTTTAATTTAAAAAATGATAAGACATTTTTTTGCCATGTGCCATAATTTTATTGGATATTTTTGTCATATTAATCAATTAATTAATGATGTTAATTTCAATGATCAAAATGTTTAAAGAAATATAAATTCATGCATTTAATTAAAAATTTTAATTCTATAAATGTGAGTCTTGGGTCTTTAAGTATGAATCTAACAAAAGTGATAAGTAACTCCTTTATCTCTTGTGACAATTGTTTTATTGAGATATAATTTGAACTTGTGAATCTAATCTCGTAAAAAAAAAAAAAAATTTCCTAGAATTGGAATTTGGGACTATTGAGACCATTACATGTTGGCAAAGTCTCTGAATAAAATTTGTAGTAAAAGCAAGATTTTCTTAATTTTGCTATGTAATTATATATATATATATATATATATATATAATAGGGCTATGTAATTTGTTTAAGGGGGGATAAATCATTGATTTTTGAAACAGCTAGGATTCTACATCAATATATGTCCTTAATCCACTCCTTTTTCTTTCACAACAAACAAAACAAACCCCAATTTCCAATACATGGACAAAAAAGCAATTTTCTTTTAGACCAAAAATAATACTGAAATCAACAGCCTTTTTCATTAGTATAACTTGTCTTTTTTCTTTTTCTTTTTTAAACAAGGAAAGTTTATCTTGTTGGGTCATCTAGGCTCATTGTTCATCTGCAATGACCCATCCTTCATCAATTTCAGACTGAGACTGTTGAACCTCTCTCGTGAATATTGCCTTGATGCTTTTCTCCAATCTGTACCAGCCTTCATCATTGCTGCAAACTCATCATAACTTATTCTCCCATCCTGCAGGTTCATCAAATACAATTCAGCACAAATTACAGCCTTTTTTCATTGATTTTCCTTTCCACTTTAAAAGCTACAAAGCTTAAATTGAGTTACAGCTACATCAAATATATGTCCTACTTGAGAATGTGATAGGATTACGAACATCTAGGAATAAGCATGCTACAGAAAGAGAGCAAAAAAAGGGTAAATCTGTCTAACCTTGTCTGTATCCACATCGTGCATAATGGCGCTAATGACTTCTTCACTGTTTGTTTCGACTTCATCGGTCAAGGCATCTCTTAGTTCCTCAATCTCGATATAACCACTTTGGTTTTTATCGAAAAACTCAAAGGCCTTTTTAAGGTGCTCGTCATTTCCCATCTTTCTCAGGTGAACTGAAATGGCAACAAACTCTCCGTAGTCTAGATATCCATCTCTATCTACATCGCCCTGTGAAGAAAATATTAAATAATAAACTTTTAGTTACTTCTCTTGCAAAAGTGGCAAATGGTTAGATAATCTTCACAATGCACATATTATTCTTAAAAGAGATAAAAGACAATGCAAAAATTACAGCTGGCTTTTTTTCTGTGGTCAATTTTACCTATGTTACTCGGACTCGGATGTGAGTGTCGGACACAGGTATGTTCAATTTTTTTCAAGATTTCCATGTATTTGGAGGGTCCTTGGAAGATCATATCCTCGTACCCATGTCCGGATATGCGTCGGACACGGGTACTTCAAGAAAATTGAAGAGTCGGAGCAACATAGAATTTAACAATGACCACCTATGGATGTTCAAGACTCTTGATTTCGAACATAAGAGAAATCATGTTGACCCACTGATTTTCATAAAACTAGATTTTAGTAGAATATTGGCTCAGTAAAAGAGTGAACAGCATTGTTGTACAAAGTGACATCTAATTATTTAGACAATAAGAAACTGCTAGCATCAATAAGCTCATGGTGACACATTTTCAAGCATTCCCAGCCAAAGATCAATGATAAAACATAATGCAAATTTAAGGTAGAACTTACAGCTTCCATTAGTATTTGAAGATCTGCATCAGGAATATTATGGCCAAGTTCATGCAACCCAACCCTTAGCTCGTCAATGTTAATCTTGCCTCTACTGCCAGTATCCATCAATTGGAATACCTCTTTTATGCCTGCGACTTCCTCCACCGAGAGATGCTCAGCTATTACCTGTCAGTATAAGATTTCCCGAAAAGAAAAATGGGGGGAAAAAAGTTAATAAGCTAATAACTGGAAGCTTTATTTAGGTTCTATTGCCCAACAAAAAAGCCAGAAGCATTACCCTGAGAGCTCTTTTCTTGAGCTTGTTCATTACAGAGAACTGCTTGAGCCTTGCCCTCACAGTTTCACCCAAGGAAACATTTGGAGCTGTCTTTGCATTTTGCAACCAAGGATGATCTGAATTTAATAAGCAAGAAACAATTCAGTTTTAGGAATTCCCATATAATGCAACATTGTTTGGCTAAGAAACTTTTACTGGAGGCTACTAAAAGTTTCATGAACAAAAAACTTGTATCATTAGAACTAATATTTACCTAGTACTTCCTGAGCTGTAAGTCGCCGCTTGGGATCAGGATTGAGCATTTTCCTCACAAGGTCTTTTGCATTATCAGATACTTTAGGCCAAGGATCCCTCTTAAAATCTATAACAGAGCGAATAATTGCTTTCGCAACTCCTTGTTCAGTTTCTGCATAAAAAGAAGGAAAGTTAGAGAGGAGAAAGAGATAGTATAAAAATAAAAGATGGAAGTGAACAATAATAAATGGGAGTATTTATCACATAAGAAGGTGGAAATAGGACTAATTGAGGAAGTCAAGGGAAAAATGTGTTAAATGGTTTAGTCAGGTGAGACAAAAATCCAGGGATAGAAGTAGTAATCAACTAGTGTTCAACTTTGTCATATCGTCGCCCTAGTGTAGTAAAATAATTATTTTTCTTTCTTTATCAATTGGGAAGGGTTGGAGGATAATTGTAAATTCATCTGCTGTTTATTTGCAGTTCTGGAAGTTACAACTCTCATTACTTGAACAGGGATTCTCTTTAACTATAAATCAATACTAACCTGCCCAGAAAGGCGGGACACCGCAAAGTAAGATGTAAAGGATCACACCAGCACTCCAAACATCAACTTCAGGGCCATAATTTCTTTTCAGCACCTCAGGAGCCATGTAGTATGGGCTTCCAACTATCTCAGTAAATCTTTCACCTGCAAGGGGAAAGATTCAAACTTCAATAGATAAACATGGAAGGATAAAAACAATAGGTAAAAACTTAAACCAGAGGAAAAAATGTTATTGATATCATGGTTGTAAAATGGCATTACCTGGTTTAAAGAACACTGACAAACCAAAGTCAATCGCCTTCAAAGCCGCTGTCTCCTTCTTATTTGCAAACAGAAAGTTCTCAGGTTTGAGATCTCTATGAATCACCCCATGTTTGTGGCACATCTGTAACAACAAAAATACACTAATAACTTAAGCTCATGACTATAAGCCTAGTGAAACGGGTTTTGCTTAATCCCCTTTATGCAAAGAAAGATGGTAAGACATTCTATTCTGATTCTAATAATATCTAAATAATGGTAGACCTACTAATGTCTGAAGGCCTGCCTCAGGGTAGACAGCTTTTAAGGTTTAAGGTTCAAGTGGACGCTAGTAAAAGAGACCCATATGGCACTTTGAAGATTGAACCCCACCAGATTGCCAGTCATTATGAGGGCTACTCAAATTAGAGGAGAAAAGCTGGCTACAGAGAATGAAAGTACACATACTAGGAGAATATGGAAAATCTAATCAGAATTGAATACCCAAAAGTTTAAACCCTTTATTCTCCAAAAAAAATATATATATTTAAATCCTCATCAGAAGATCCATCGTCTCCAAGCAAGCATTTGAATCCCAAAAGAGCATTTTAGTTTAATCACTTCAAGCAACTAGTTTAGCAAATCATGTGCCCTCTGATCCAATTACACCGCCAATCACACATCCACCCACTAAACAGTTCATATTATTTTCAGCCCAACTTTTACATACATAAGATAAGAAGAAGAAAAAATTCAAGATTAATCAAAGCTATAAAAATAAACAACAATGTCAGTATCTCATCAAAAATCAGAACCTAAGTTAATCAAATTCCAGTAGTTACCACCACAAAAAAATTCAGCACTAAATCCAAAACTCCAAAGCAAAAAAAAAAAGAAATACCAGAACAACTTCAACAATGGTCTTGGTGACAGCAGCAGCAGCTCTCTCAGTGTAATGACCTCTTGCAACAATCCTATCAAACAACTCACCACCTTCACACAACTCCATAACCAAATGGACTGCATTGTCATCCTCATAAGTATCTTTCAAGCTAACAATAGTTGAATGCTTTGGCAAATGCTTCATGATCTCAACTTCCCTTCTCACATCCTCAATATCCACGGCTGTCCTCAGCTTCTTCTTTGATATAGATTTGCATGCAAAAATGTCTCCTGTTTCTTTGTCTGTACAAAGATATGTGATCCCAAATTCACCACGGCCAAGCTCACGCCCAAGTTCATATTTTTGCTCAATTTCTCTCGCTGTTGGATCCTTTAAAACGCTGAGTTTATGGCCTCCGTTGCTTTGGTGATGTTGACTATGATCAACGGAAAATGGATTTTGGTTCTTTTTTCCTTTCTTCTTCGTCTTCTTCTCATGAGAACCTGTTGATGGAGTCACACAACAATTTCCCATGAAATCAAAACCAAAAATTTAATCTAGATCTTTTTTGGGTTTTTTTTTTTTTTTGGTTGCTGAAATGGGTGTTTGAATTTAAACCCAAAACGGTCTAAAAAAAGGAACAAAATCTGATATTTTTGAGCAAAAATGGGGGAAAAGGACCTTCTTTTAAAGATCCAGGCTTTGAAATCTAACGACTTTTTCTTTTTCAAATAGAAAAATAAAAGAAATCCTCCCAGAGAACTAGAGAAACCTTGTTTCTGGATTTTCTGGGAAAAATTTAATTGAGGAAACAAATTGAGAGACCAAAAAAAAAAGGCTTTGGTAAAAGATGGGGTTTTTATGGAAAATTAGGCAATGAAATGAAGAAGAATTTCAGGAGTGAATTATATATACGTGACGAGAATAATGAAGATGGGAAGAAGGATTTTCTTTTATCTTTTTTAAAAGCGTGTGAAAATTGAGAAGAAAATTAAAAGAAGAAGAAGAAGAGGAAAGAGCCAACCACCACGGGAATTGGAATTTGGAAGAGAGAGGAAGAGGTTCAAAGCTGTTTTGTTTCTTAGAGACTTCCCTCCTAATCCCTTTTGTTTTTTGTTTTTCTTTCTCTCTCCAATGTTTTTATTTTTTTTAATTTTTTTACCTTTGAAGAAAGAGAGTTTTTTTTATTTATTGTTTTTCCTAAAATATCCAAAACAAAATTAAGAGATTTTTGGTAATTAAGAAAAAGCTGGAAAAGGCATTGTTCATTGCAAAATACCCTTATCTTTGTGTGAATTTGCTTCATGTTGCCCTTTATCTTTATTTGACTTCACTGCCCTCTTGGAAAGACAAAAATACCCCTAATCCTTGGCAAATCTCAATTATGCCTCTCTTTTCTAAATAAATTTAATGTTAGAAAAACAAAAGGATTCTGAGTAGATTTGGTTAGATTTTATATAATTTATGATTGTGATCGATTAATTATAATATTATAACTATAAGAGGATGAGAGATTCATTTACGTCAGAGTAAAATTAAATTAGTTTTACATATTTTTATAATTTTTTATATGATTTATATTTGTTTAATCTGACTGTTTTATTTCATGTTCTATCACACATAAATTATGCACGTCGAGTTTCGAGTAAATTAAAAATGCTTAACTATTTGTTCGATGTAAAAAACTTTCAATCGTTAAATATATATTGAAAAAGACCGTATTCTCGATCTATATGATAAAGATATCGGATCGATTCAAATTTTTCATGCACGACGAGTATAATTATATTGTTAAATCCAACAGTCGATTTATTAAAATATAAATAGTATAAAAATTATAAAAATATGTAAAATTAATTTAATTTTATACTAATATAAATGAATCCCTCCCGTTACAAGAGATATGTGCTTGAAGGCTTTATTGGTGGATAATATGTGTTTTTTGTGTGGTCATAGTGGAGAGTCTTGGAAGCATGTTTTTTTTCTAGTGTGGACAATATGGGGTGAGGTTTGTGTTTGGGTAAATGCTACCTTAAGTTCAGGAGATTTTTCTGAACAATTTTGAATATTTATTTGATAAAGTTTCGGAGAGTGGGATCCTTGAATGTTGTTTGAATACCTCATGGTTGATCTTGACGAATATGAACAAATAGATTTGACAATTTATGTATTTATGTTGTATTTATATATTTTTTTCGTATCATAATTGTATTTATGATATTATATATTTTATAAATTTTGAAAAGTAAATTATTCATATTATATAGATTTTGACACATTCGTCTATTCGTATCGTGTTCGTGTTATTTTTTATATCGTATTATATTTTAATTATTTTTCTCGTGTCGTGTT
Source organism: Fremontodendron californicum (assembly GCA_030761205.1). Lineage (NCBI taxonomy): Eukaryota > Viridiplantae > Streptophyta > Magnoliopsida > Malvales > Malvaceae > Fremontodendron > Fremontodendron californicum. The sequence goes on from JAULJL010000005.1 coordinate 31,762,224, forward strand.
CAAAATTGTAAAGTATATGAACAAATGCTTCCATGATAAAGTTTGTGGTTTTCCTAAGAGTGTGGGGATAATAGGTAGAGGGATGATGGAAGACCAGAACGAAGGTGCTATATAAGAATACAATGACAAACATTGGGGGAGTGCTTGGTTAATGATATATAGGGTTTACCATTAGAGTTCACTTGTGTTTCTTTCTTACATGTTAGGAAGAGTAATAATATATTAGCTCATACCAATGAAGGTTGGTATGAGTGGAAGGGATTTGGCCGCTTAAGCAAGTGGTCTCGAGTTCGAGTCCTTGTGAACGCAGAAAACTTTTTTGAGAGAGATCCCCGCCTTGACGCTCGACAGTACCTCGAAGAATTAGTCTCAAACGAAGTCTGGGGATACCTTGGATAACCATATATATATATATATATATATATATATATATATATACATATTAGCTCATGAGATTGTAAACTTAGAGTGTCAAGTTGGAAGTAAAAAAATAAAATAAAGAAAAAGATATGAGTATTTCTTGTGCAAATTTTTTACAACAATCCAGGAATTATTCAATTATAATAAAAAAATCTTGTAAGAATAAAAAAAAATCATGTAAGAATCTACTACTTATAAATATGACCTTCCGTATAATATTTTGGTGGATCTTACATGACTCATAATTATGATTAATTAATTATAATATAACAATTATAAAATATATGTTTTTTTTTAACTAGATGTATTTGTGGATTGAGTATATTTTTGATCTCTTTTTATAAAAGTAAAGTTCGAATTCAATCATCCATTTATATATTATATTATTATTAAAATAATAATACTTTTTAAATTTTAAATTAATAAAATAATTTAAATAAGCTAAGCTCAATTAGGCTTGGATTTAAAGATTATGCCAAAACTCAATTCAAATTAGGCCGAGTTCATAGGCCTGAACTGGACGGATAAGACATCTTTATTCTAAAAAAAAAAAAATAGAAATAAAAAAATAATAATTTAGCCTATATCAAAATCTCATATTCAAAGGGTAAATCAATAAAATTGTTGATTTCCTATGTTATGTTTTTAGTTTCTAAAAAAATTGTTCTCATATTATTTTCAATCTATAACAAGAAACAATATGATTGATTTTGAAAAAAATTATTAAAATTTTTTTTGATAACAAAAGAAAAGTGGGTTTTTTTTTACCGGAATATTGATACATTTTTTTTTATTTATTCAATACCGTTGTTTTTAAATTATTGTCCAAAATTCGCAAATTTTATAATATGTTGGGAAATCGTCGGTTTTTTTTATTATCAAAATATAGCTAAAAAAAATTATTTACCAAAATACCGTTGTTTTCAGATTAATTCTCAAAATCCGCTTGTTTTAAAACTAGCTGGAAAATCACCATCCCCCATGGTGATTTTCCAATGTAAAATTTTTAAAATTTGCAAAAAAATACCAAAAAAAAAATCGCCATAGGTGGTGGCGATTTTCCTTGGTGTATTTAAAAAATAAAAAAAAAAACCAAGGAAAATCGTCACCCCCATGACGATTTCTCTTGGTATATTTTTGCAAATTTTGAAATTTATGGTATAATTTTTTTTTTTTACTTAAATTAAAAAAAAAATTGTAAATTTGTTTTTAAAATTTGTATTTTAATTTTAAAAATTGTAAATTAAATAAAAAATTATCTTGGTTTGTTTTTTTTTAAATATATTAAAAATTTATAATTTATAAAATTTAATTATTATTAAAATTTTATAAAAAAATAAAATTTTATTTCTTATTAAAATTAAAAAAATAAATTTATATTTCTTATTAAATTTTTATATATAAAATTTTATTTCTTATTTAAATTTTATATAAATAAAGATTTTGATTAAATTTTATATGTGAGATCTGTAACAAACAGGCATAAAAAAATTTATCTTCGATTGTTTTAATTTTTTAAAAATATATATACTTAAATTTTTTATTATTTTAATTTTATGCTATAAAAAATATTAGAATTGGATTCCTTCTGTAATGGATGGGACTAATGATTTAGGGTTAGGGTTTCAGCTATTTTTCAGTGAATCAAATCCTGCAGAAAATATTGGAATTGGATTTCTTATGCAATGGATGGGAGTATTGACCAGATTTAGGGTTAGGGTTTCAGCTATTTTTCAGTTAATCAAATGCTGCAGAAATTATTGGAATTGGATTCCTTCTGCAATGGATGAGACTAATGATTTAGGGTTAGAGATAGGTTTCAGCTATTTTCCAGTCAATCAAATGCTGCAGAAAATATTGGAATTGGATTCCTTCTACAATGGATAAGACTAATGATTTAGGGTAAGGGATAGGTTTCAGTTATTTTCCAGTGAATCAAATGCTGCAGAAAAAATTGGAATTGGATTCCTTCTGCAATGGATCGGACTATTGGACAGTCCGGTACAAAGGATGAGATTTATAATCAGTTTTGCATTGAATGAGTTATCTGTTTTTCATTCAATTAACCCTAGCTAGAAAATGAGAATCGGATTTCATCCTGTACAAAGGATGGAATTTGTCATCCGGTACAACATAATGAACCATTATAAATTCATAATACTAATGAAGGTTTACAATACCCCTACAGCAGTTTTTCAATCAGATTTTTTCTGAGTGCTAATACCTCGTCATTCTCATTCTTCTATATTTCTTCTTTCTTTTGCCGAGTGATAATACCTCCATTCTCATCCTTCTTAGTTTCATTACTACACAACATGAGCAATAGAATGATCGTATTGGTCTACTATAATGGCCAAATTCATAATACTGACGAAGGTGCTACCTTTGATTGTGAACGTCCTTAAAAGTTTTCGTGTTGAAGAAGACGTCACATTAGAGGAACTGAAGCTGCAAATTCATACAAAAATTAAAAGCTGGAAATAGAAAAAGAGTTTCAGAGATTAAGTATAGGTATCCTCTTTTTATTGGTGAAGGATGTGTCCGATATAAAACATTTCCACTTGAAGATGATGATGATGTCAGATGCATGTTTTATGCTCATGAGACATTTGCAAATGTTGGTGTACTTGAGTTATATGCTGACATAGAGGATGTTCACGACGATTGTGGGTCTTCAAATGTTCGCACTATAGAAAACTTTCCCATAGAAGATGATGATTCTGGGCCGTTCTATGTTCACACTACATACGACGTTCCCATAGAAGAAGTCGTTCCGTTATCTCAAGCTACAACGTTTCATAATTCATTAGTCTCACAAACAATTCCTACTACCCTCGAAGATGAGCCAGCTGGTGTTGATCCTGTTCTGCCACGTGGAGTCCATGGTGAATATGTTAGTGAGTTTAGTGAGCAGGAAGAGGATGCTAAAAGTGATGACAACAATGATTCTGATCCAAACGTCGTCCTGCTGAGATCAACACTCATGGAGATCTTCCCCCAAATGAGGCTGCATCCCATATGCATACCCTGGATCTGGAGGCAATGCAAGTGCTAGAATTTCCTGAGTATGCTCATACATTAGCTACGCCTCTGACATTTGATCCATCTGCAGTTGATCTGTGTGTTGGGTTACAATTTCCAACGAAAGAGGCTGTGCTTTCAATAATTAAGCACTATAACATCAAAAACTCTGTAGATTACAGAGTAATTGAATCTGAGCAGACCAAATATTATGCCAAATGTCTAATGTATGGGAAAGGGTGCAATTGGAGAATAAGGGCAACTTTTATGAAGAAGAAACAGGCATGGGAGATTAGAAAATTTGAAGCGCCTCATACTTGCACATCGGGGAGGATTTCACAAGATCATTGCAAGTTAGATTCTAACATGATCTGTTCATGCATTCTATCATTGGTCCAAGCAAATTCGGAGATCTCCGTTTCAGTTTTGATCTCTGAGATGCGAATCCGGTATGGATACATCACCTCCTATAAGAAAACGTGGAAAGCAAAGCAAAAGGCAATTGTTCGAGTTTTTGGCGATTGGGATAGATCGTACAATGAGCTACCTAAATGGTTAGGTGCAATGCAACATTTCGTGCCTGGTACAAATGTGGAATTGCAAATGGTACCTGCATATTACGGTGATCGACTGGTCCAGGGTAAGAGAATATTCCATCGACTATTTTGGACATTTCAGTCGTGCATTGAAGGGTGTCCGTATTGTAAACCTATTTTGCAAACAGACGATACTTTCTTATATGGAAAATACAAAGGAACATTATTGTTAGCTATTGCACAAGATGGCAACCGAAACATACTGCCAATTGCCTTCCCATTGTGGAGGGTGAGACAACAGAGACTTGGTCATTCTTTCTCACTAATTTGCGTAGACATGTGACAAAACAGTGTGGCATATACTTGATGTTTGATCGACATGAAGCCATCAAAGCTGTGATTAGACGCGATGGTAGTGGATGGAATCCTCCACATGCATATTCAGTGTATTGCATTCGACAAATTGCAGCTAACTTTATGAAGAAGTTTAACAATAAGGAATTACGTCGACACATTGTTAATATGGGTATGGAATCGAATCATAGTTATTTTATCTCTTATATTTCCTTTAGTATATTAAATAATATTGAAATTCACAAGTCTTTTGTTTTTAATTTTATTAGGATACGAGTTGAGGCGACCGAATTTTCATTTTATGTATGAGAATCTTCGTGGAGAAAATGCAGAGGCGGCTAATTGGCTTGATAGGATCCCCAAGGAGAAGTGGGCCCAATCATATGATCAAGGAAGACGTTATGGTCATATGACAACCAACCTAGCTGAATCTATCAATTCAGTGTTGAAGGGAACGCATCATCTTCCCATTACTGCTTTAGTGCAATCAACATATTATAGGTTGGCTGCACTTTTTGTTAAGATGGGGAACAAGCAAATTGCAATGATGGAGGGAGGGCACACATACTGTGAAACAGTCACACAGACTATGCAAGAAAACCACAGGAAAGCTAACTCTCATTTTGTTCGTAATTTTACGCGAGCAAATCAATCTTTTCTGATTGAAGAGTTAGTTGATCCACAAGAGGGTGTTTCTGCAATGAAGTACAAAGTCAAGCTTAGTGACATGTGGTGTGACTGTGGGAAGTTTCAAGCACAAAGGTTCTCTTATTCACATGTAGTTGCTGCTTGTGCACATGTCCATGTAGATTGCATGCAATATATGGACAATGTCTATAGACTAGAAACTATATTGAATGTTTATAGACATGAGTTCGAAGCAGTTGGAAATGAAGGTTATTGGCCTCAATATGATGGTCCAGAAGTGTGTCCTAATCAAGAAATGCGGAGAAATTCACATGGTCGGCCAAAATCAAGTCGTATTCGTAATGAAATGGACCTCAGGGAGAAAGGCCAACCAAAACGTTGTGGATTATGCAGAAATGAAGGTCATAACCGTCGAAAATGTCTGCATCAATCTGGCACATCGGGGGAGAGTTCGCATCAACAATAAAGGAATTACATATTTTCATAACCTGTAATATTTACATATTTTGCCATTAAGGGAAAATGTTATGCAAGTTTTTTTCTATTTATCATGTAATTTGGATTATTATTTTATATAAAATTAAGAAATTTTATAAAAATATATTGAATAATATATTTTATTATATTTTTATAAATTAAATAACAACATTAACATTTTAGTTAGATATGCTGAATAAAAAAAAATAAAAATAACAATTAATTTTCCAACAAATTTAAAATAAATAACATGAAATGCAAAACATATAAATATATATATTACAAATTTAAAATACATTATTCTCGTTATATTGATAAAAGTACATTTATTCTAATTATTGCGTGGTGTAGAGTAACAGTGTCGAGCTCTCCTAGTGCATGGTGGTTGGACCCGTCGTTCAACCTCGTCAGTGTCACATATTCGCTGACCACGACCTCTTGCTGTAACTGTCACTGGTTCCGGTTGTATGTCATCAGTCATTTCTTCTGTATCAAAAATTTGAAACCCACTACTGGAGGAGCCAACACCTAGTTCACCCATAACGGGAACCTGACTACTAGATGGACCCAGAAATGATGTACCATCAAATGCTGATGCAGAGGTTCCAAACTAATACATTGATGTTAGATATGCTGAACTTGGACTTAGGATGGGGAGCAGGTCATCTAACCTCGTCATTGGCGGTGATGGTCGGTAACACTCATCAACGTCATATCCGGGGTGACAGACGAAATAACGATGACTGGATGGTACTCCATGATCTCGTTCAGGTTCAGGATGACTAAATGACATCCTCGGTGCTGTGAACTCCGATGAGGCCTGTTGACGCGTCTGTCCACGTTGTCGGCTAGGTCTAGGAGCTTCCATATCCTGTGTAGGAGAGACTGGAGTTGAAGTTTGTCCGGTAAATGGCATACTTCTAACATCCTCATACACCGACGGTGGACAAACAAAAGGCCGACCTTCATTTTTATACCATCCTATGTAATCATCAGATGGGTTGAAATTATTACCAACAATCGGATAACCTGTCGGAATTCGTTGACAACGTATATTCCACCAATAGATCCAATGTTCATGCTTCGCAGGCCAGAATTCCTCATGACGACCACGCATGTCGATCTTGTGAAGCTTATCAAGGTTCACCGGGACTGCAGGAATTGGTTGTTGCATCCCAAATTGTCGCAACACCCTGTCAGTTTGGTGCCAGTCTACATATGAAAAGCATATCAATGCTGTGTTTGCTTTCCATATATTACAATTATTGTAGGCATCCGATGGGAGGCATGCCATAATTTCACTTGAGGAATATGGCATCCACAGAAACTGCAAATAATTATTACAAATTATTAGTTTCATATGGATTAAATACAAAAATACTTGAATGTAACAATCGAAATATTTACCTTATCATATCCTACTCGATCTAGTCGCAATCTTATACTTGCAAGGTCGGTCGGAGTCTCTGTAAAATCTCTACTCCTACTCCACCTGTTAAAATGCATATAAAATCTTAATAGACCAATAAAAATACAAGTTCGTACAAAATTAATAAAATAGTAAAGATTATTACATGCTTGCAAAGGGGTATATAGCCGAAACATTCACGCGCGGAGCAAGAAATGGCAGCCGATACCAAGCCCATGATTGTAGAAACACTAAACATCCACCTATGTCATGGCTTTTTGGAACTGTAGCCCGGCACAGTTCTCTATACAAAATCGCCAAACACGCAGAAGCCTAACTATAATTTGCCGTATGCTCTAAATCACGTAGTAATGGAAGATACATTAAATGTACCCGACTGCTCGATTTGTCAGGCATCAGTAATCCTCCAATCAAACGTAAAATATATGCTCTAGCAACATATTGTATCTGTTCTTCAATTGCATGTAATGAAAGATTTTGAAAGGATTTCAACCAATTTAGTCTCACCGTTGAGCCAGATACATACTAATCTGAAGGTACCGAGCCCAATAGATTTTGACACTCTTCATTCCAATCTAGCAAGCTTCCGCCTGTAACTGCATCGCCATGGACCGGAAGTCCAAGTTGAAGTGCAATATCTTCGAGAGTTACTATGCATTCACCAAATGGAAAATGAAAAGTGTGCGTCTAGGGTCTCCATCGTTCGATCAACGCACTGGTTAAGTCGGGTTGTATCAAAAATTATCGAATTTGAGTTGCGTGATAAAATCTGGCTCTTCTTAAGTGGTCGATAATAGATGGATTCAGGTCCTCCAATATAAATTTCCTCGAAAGTAACACGCGACGAGTATCCTGTTGATAATTAATAAAATTAAATTAAATAATAATAATAATAAAAATTAATATATTATAAAACTATAATAATTAAAAAATTAAACAATATAGAAATTAAAAAAAAAAATTCTAAAACTATAAAATAACAAAACAATAATAATATAAAATTTTAAAATTATTTATATAATTATTAAATAATTAAATAATATAAAAAATAAGTAATTATAAAATGAAAAAACAATAATAATTAAAAAATTATAAAACTATAATAATAAAAATTAATATAATATAAAAATTAAATTATATAAAACTATAAAATGAAAAAACTATAATAATTAAAAAATTAAAAAACTATAATAAAAAAATAAACAATATAAAAAATAAACAATTATAAAACTATAAAATGAAAAAACAATACTAATTAATAAATGATAAAACTATAATAATTAAAACATTAATAATATAAAAAATATAAAACTATAAATTTACAAAATAATAATAATTAAAAAATTACTAAAATTTGATAATGTAATACAAATAATATTACAACAATTTACTTACCTCTTTAAATATAACCTCCGATATGTGATTTTCTTGCAACCTCAATAGTGATGATGAAGTCATTTTTAAATATTGTTGTAGAAAAAAATATTGTTGGTAGAAAAAAATTTGATTGTAGAAAGAAGAAAGAAAATAAAAATAAGTTATAGAAAATGAGGGGGGTTATTTATAGAAGTGTGGTGTGTGTATGGGGATGAGGGGATTTTGAAGGCAACGGTCAAGTTACCGTTGCCTTCAAAAAAAATTTGATTTTTTATTTTATTATTATTTCTTTGTTTTAAAAGTTTATATAGTAAAATTTAACTAAAACATTTTAAAAAAAGTTTCATAAAATTTAAATAAGAAATATACCGTTAGACTTTTAATTTTAAAAAAAAATTTAATTTTTTTATTTAATTTACAATTTTTAAAATTAAAATACAAATTATAAAAAAAAAATTTACAAATTTTTTTTTTAATTTAAGTAAAAAAAATTATACCACCAAGGGAAATCGCCACCCCTATGGCGATTTCCCTTGGTGAAAATTTCAAAATTTGTAAAAAACATCAAGGGAAATCGCCATGGGGTTAGCGATTTTCCTTGGTGTTTTTTGAATTTTTTTTAAAAATATACCAAGGGAAATCGCCAACCCCATGGCGATTTCCTTTGGTGTTTTTTGCAAAATTTGAAAATTTTACGCTGGAAAATCTCCATGGGGGATGCCGATTTTTCAACTAGTTTTAAAACAAGCGGATTTTGGGAATTAATCTGAAAATAACGATATTTTGGTAAATAATTTTTTTTTAGCTATATTCTGATAAAAAAAACCGAAATCGTCATGGCTCATGGCGATTTCCCTTAGTGTATTTAAAACAAAAATTATAAAAACACCAAGGAAAATCGCCATGAGCCATGGCATTTCCCTTGGTCATAATAATTTTTTTTTTTTTGGTATTTTAGGTTGGGAAATCGCCACCGTGGGTGGCGATTTCCCAACAACAACAATTCTTTATTATTTTTTAATTTTATTAAATAATATATTTTAAATAAAAATTATATAATTTTTTAATTTTAAAAAATTAAAAAAATAACAATTTACAAAAAATTCAAAAATTATATTCGTAATTAGACCTGCTCATTGGTCGGGCTGCGACCCAGAATTTTTTCAACTTCCTTGCCCAGTCAAGGCCCGTGGGTTCGAATTTAATTATTTTAATATATAAATAGTGATCCGGGTCGGGCGGACTGTCCGGCTCATGAGCAGGTCTATCCGTAATGTCAATCGAATTCTTTCAACTTGTATTCGTAATAAATGGTCCTCTCGGAGAAAGGCAAACCAAAACATCGTATTGGTCCGGGCTTCGACAAGTGTTTTTGTAATTTTATTAAATAATAAAATTTAAATAAAAATTATATAATTTTTAATTTTAAAAATTAAAAATTAAAATTTTAAAAATTTAAATAACAAAATTCAAAAATTAACAATTTACAAAAAATTCAAAAATTATATTCGTAATTAGACCTGCTCATGGGCTGGACCACGACCCAAAATTTTTTCAACTTCCTTGCCCAGGCCTAACCCGAATTATTATTTATTAAATAAAAAATACTTTTTATTTAAATTTAATTATAAAATATATAAAAATATTTTTTAATAGTGAAACAGGCTTTCGGGTTGGACCGACTCAAAATGGGCTTGGGTAAGGGAAAAATTTTAGTGTCGCGGCTCGGCCCATGAGCAGGTCCAATTACGAATATAATTTTTTTAATTTTGTTTTTTAAATTTTTATTTTTATTTTTATTTTTTAAAATTAAAAATTATATAATTTTTATTTAAATTTTATTATTTTATAAAATTAAAAAATGAAATAAAGGTTGGGAAATCGCAACCGTGGCTTGCGCAAGCAAATGTGGTGTTGATACCATACATAGGCCCAAACCCTGCCCGGCCCATGGACACCTCTACCACCATGGGATAATAATTATATATAAAAATTATTAAATTTTTATTTTTTAAAATTATAAATTATATAATTTTTATTATTTAATAATTAAAAGTATTAAAAAAAAAAGGTGAATTCTTCACCTTGTGAAATCACCACCCACGGTGGCGATTTTCCAATGTAAAAAATTTTAAAATTTTAGTTGGAAAATGACCATGACCCATGGCGATTTCCCAACTTAGTTTAAAAAAAAAATTACCGTTGGAAAATCACCATAGGCCATGGCGATTTCTCAACTGGTTAAAAAAACGGATTTTGAAAAATAATTTGAAAACAATGATATTTCGGTATTAAAAAAAATCAACTATATTAAGATAAAAAAAAACCTAAGAAAAGTGATCTCAACAATTTAAAAATTGGTATCTGGACTTGAATATTACTTAAAACATTTTTAAAAAAGCTTGAAATAAGAGATGAGTTATGTTTAAAAGACATTTTTTAAAGTTTATATATTAATAATTATTTTATAATTATTAAATTTTATAAATTAATTATCATTTATTTAAAAAAATAGTATAAATAATATGTTTACTAAAGAATGCTTTAAGAACCCTTAACAAATTCCAAAAGAGATTGCTATTTCCAATAGAAGCCTTGGGGAGAGCAAATTGGATATAATTATTTTATCCTTAAAATAATCACACAAAAAAAGTTTTATGCAAACTTGTATACATCTTTGACTAAAAGAATGACAAATAAAACAATCAAAAACAAGTCTAAAAAAAAAAAATCTAAAAGTGATATATGTGAAACAAGAGAGATAGGCATTCATTAACTTTTGAGTAGGAAAACAACTTTACTATGATAATATATCTTGTGATCAAGCAAGGGACAAAGCTTTTCTTGGTTTTTTTATCCAAATATAGTTTTTTATTTTTTTAATTCTCAAATTATCGATTTTTTTTTTTAATTATCGAAATACGCTTTTTTTAAAATCTGTTGAAAAATTGCCATAGCCCATAGCGATTTACCAATAGGTTTATCATTTTTTTTTTGAAATTGATCAAGGGAATCGCCATCGGCCATGGCGGTTTTCCTTGATCAATTTAAAATAAAAATACAAATTAATATAAGGGAAATCACCATAGCCCATGGCGATTTTCCTTGTATGTTTTAAAAAAATAATAATTAAATTTTACAATATGGAAGTCGCCATCTCCCATGGCGATTTTCAAACTATTTTTTTTTTAAAACGAGATAAGTTTTTTTTTCTTTAAAAAATTAAATAACAAAATTAAAAATAAAAATTATATAATTTATAAAATAATAATGTAATAAATTTTAAATAACAAAAAAAAAACAATTTACAAAAAATATAATTATATAACACGTACTGATAAATAAATAAAAACTTGCATAGCAAAACATGTAAATTTATACATTATTATACAAAAATACACTATTCTCGTTATATTATACAAAAGTACATTTATTCTAATTATTTTATGAATGAGCTCTCTTATCGCGTGGTGTTGAGCACAAGATAGTCAGTACCATACCGGTGGGCGTACCGTTTTTGTTCTGGTACGTATCGGTATCGGTGTGTTTCGGCGTACCATTTCGGGTTTACCGATATTTTTCAAATATTTTTTCATATATCTATATGTATAACCTATTTTCAAGTTTCTTTATAAAATATATATTATATACACATCCAAATATACATTCATTACATTCATATATATATATGTTTTTATGCAAATATAAATTTTAAATATTTAATATTTATAAATTTTAAACATCAAATACATAAAATAAATGTTAAAAAATATAGTAAATTATTATTAATTATGTTCAATAGCCTAATTTAATGAACATATTTTATTTTAAAATGTAATTATGAAAAAACAAAAATGATCATGACACAAAAATATTGAAACTGGTTTAAAAAATCAAATAAGTGAATTTTTTTTAAAAAAAAATTAAAAAAATCAAAATCTTGTACCAACCGATACGTACCGGTACTGACCAGTATTGACCGGTACAGACCGGTATGATCGGTACAGGCCGGTACCAAAATCGAAACGGAACTAAAGGTTGCCTGTATTGGTTTAGTTAAAAATTGGGATGTACCAGCCGGTACCACCGATACCGGTACGATACTGACCACCATGGTTGAGCAACAATGCGGAGCTCTCCTATTACGTGGTGGTTGCACCCATTGTTCAACCTCGTCAGTGGCACGTACTCACGGTCGACCTTGACCTCTTACTGTAACCGCCATTGGTTCTAGTTATGTGGTATCCGCATGCTCATGGACGGTGCTGTAATGACCTACATCAGTCGATGGAAACTAAATATTGGAGGGACCTATATCTTCAGTATCAAAAAATGAAAACCCACTACTTGAGGAGCCAACACCTAATCCACCCATAAAAGGAACCTGACTACTAGATGAACCCACAAATGATGTACCATCATATGCTGACACAGGGGTTCCAAACTGATACAGTGTACTTAGATATGCTAAACCTGAACTTCGGGTGAGGAGCTGGTCATCTGACCTCGTCATTGGCGGTGATGGTCGGTAACACTCATCAACATCACCCCTGAGGAGACTGATGGAATAACGTTGACTAGACGTTACTCCATGACCCCATTCAGGTTCAGGGTGACTAGCTGACATCCTCGGTCTAGTGAACTCCTCCGCATGTGATGAGGCCGGTTGACGCGTCCGCCCATGTTGTCGGCTAGGTCTAGGAATTTCCATTTTCGGTGTAGGAGGGACTGGATTTGAAGTTCGTCCGAGAAATGACATACTCCTAACATCCTCAAACTCCGAAGGTGGACAAATAAAAGGCCAACCTTCATCCTTATACCATTTTATGTAATCATCAGGTGGTATGAAATTATTACCAATAATAGGATAACCTGTCGAAATTCGTTGATAACGTATATCCCACCACTGGATCCATTGTTGATGTTTCGTAGGCCAGAATTCTTCATGACGCCCACGCATGTCAATCTTGTGAACCTTATCAAGGTTCACTGGTGGTTGCGGAATTGGTTATTGCATCCCAAATTGTCGCAACATCCTGTTAGTGTGGTGCCACTCCACATATGCAAAGCATATCAATGCTGTATTTGCTTTCCATATATGACAATTATTGTAGGTATCCGATGGGAGGCATGCCATAATTTCATTTGAAAAATATGACATCCACACAAATTGTGAATAATTATAACAAATTATTAGTTTTATATGGATTAAATACAAAAATACTTGAATGTAACAATCAAAACATTAACCTTATCATATCCTAGTCGATCTAGTCGTAATCTTATACTTGCAAGGTCAGAATATCGATATGATCTTTACGATGACTCCACTTGTTAAAATACATATAAAATCTTAATAGACCTATAAAAAATACAAGTTCGTACAAAATTAATAAAATAGTCAAGATTATTACTTGCTTGCAAGGGAGTATACAGGTGGAACATTCACGTGTGGAGCAAGAAATGGCAGCCGATACCAAGCCCATGATTGTAGAAGCACTAAACATCCACCTATGTCATGGCTCTTTGGAATTGTAGCTCGGCACATTTCTCAATACAAAACCCCTAAACACGCAAAACCCAACTAAAATTTGCTGCATGCTCTAAATCACGAAGTAATGGAAGATACATTAAATGTACTTGACTACTCAATTTGTCAGGCATTAGCATTCCTCCAATCAAACGTAAAATATATGCTCTAGCAGCATATTTTACCTCTTCTTCACTTGCGTGTTCGGGAAGATTTTGAAAGAACTTCAACCAAGTTAGTTTCACCGTTGAGCCATATACATACTCTTCTGGAGGTACAACGTCCAATAACTTTTGACACTCTACATTCCAATCTAGAAAGCTTGAGCCTGTAACTGCATCGCCATCCACTGAAAGTCCAAGTTGAAGCACAACATCTTCTAGAGTGACCGTGCATTCACCACAGGAAAATGAAAAGTGTGCATCTCGGGTCTCCATCGTTTAATCAACGCACTAATTAAGTCGGGCTGAAGTAGAAATCGTCGAATTTGAGTTACATAATAAAATCCGACTCTTTTTAAGTGGTATATAATATCTGGATGCGGGTCCTCAAAAGAAATTTTCCTCGAACGTAAGCGACTACAAGTATCCTGTTGATAATTAATTAAATTAAATAATTATAAAATTATAAAAAATTAATAATGTAATACTGATAATATTACAAATAATTAACTTACCTCTTGAAATACAAGTGAGGATATGTGATTCTCTTACAACCTCAACAATGATGATAAAGCCATTTTTAAATCTACGCTAAGAGATTTTCTATGGAACAATGAAGAACTTGAAAGAAATTTTAAATTTTTTTGTATGAAATAAGAGGAGATTGAGATTTTTTTTGTATGAAATAAGAAGAAGAAATTTGAGTGTATGTGGAAGAAAGAATGAAGGGGTATTTATTGAGATTTATGGGGTTGGAGATTTTGCAAATTTTTATTTATTTATTTTTACTGTTGCTCAACGGTTCAAATTGAGTAATTTAAAAAAAAAATGTTTGGAAGTCGCCATGGGGGATGGCGACTTCCAAACGGTAAATTTTAATTTCTTTTTTAAACATACAAGGGAAATCGCCATGGGCCATGGCGATTTCCCCTTGTATTAATTTGTATTTTTTTTATAAATTGATCAAGGGAAATCGTCATGGGCCATGATGATTTCCCTTGATTAATTTCAATTTTTTTTTTGATAAATCTGTTGAAAAATCGCCATGGGCCATGACGATTTCCCAACAAGTTTAAAAAAAAGCGTATTTCAATAATTAAAAAAAAAGATTAGTAATTTGATAATTAAAAAAATAAAAAGCTATATTAGGATAAAAAAAACGAGCTTTCCTTATCCAATTTTTTAGGTCCTCATTCATGCTCATAAATCCGTATTATCATCATTAATACATCTCGCATCATTTGGATCATTAAGGCTCATCTTGTTCATCATACCACCCATAGAAATTATATATATATTTATATATATATATATATATATATATATATACATTAAAACCTTGGTTTAACTAAAAGAAAATAATAATATAGTAATATGACAGATATGAATAAAATAAAACACAAAATATTTATCTTTAGTTTTAGTTTTTGTATTTATACTTTTTCAAGTTTCTTTTAATGGAAGAGGTGAGAGAAGGAATAAGGATAATAGTGGATCGGATATTTGTTGTTTTTGAAATATTCAAATTCAACTAATTTATATGATATCCGAATTCGTTTATTATCCGCTTATTATCCAAATCCAAATTCTAATTAGAAAGCAATATCCGTTAGATATCTGAATCCGTTAAATATCAGAATTCTTGGTAATAAGGGTTTGCATGCTAAGATTCTCTCAGCACAAGTATAAATTTTTTTTTTTATATTTTACAAATATGTAAGCGGATATCGGAATCGAATATTCGATAATATCCATATAAGTAAAGCAGAATTATATGTCCGATACTATCTGGACCAAATCAAAGCGAATCCGGATATCAGATATCTAAAGGTTCATATCCGAATCCACGATGAATAGTAAATCTAATATCCGAATCTATTTCGAATCCGCCATAAATAGTAAATTTAATATCCGAATCCAAAAATTATCTGAATTCGAAATATTCGAATTCGTAAAAATTAGATCAAATAATGTCGAATATCCAATTTTATACTATCTATTACCGTCTCTAAAAAGGAGGAGAAAAGATTTCAAAATTGGATAATGATAAAGAATCTATATACAATACATTAAATTAACCTCTGGAATTGAGTCTAATTGGATAACATTTATCATCCAATTAGGTTTAATTTTTTTTTTTGCTGTTTTGCTTATTTATAAAAAGTTTTTATTATTATTTTGTTTATTTTAAAAAAATAAAGAATAATTATTTTATTTGTTTATTTGCTTTCTAATTATTATATATTTTCATTTTTATAATTATTTATTAATTTAGTAAACAATAATTAAAAATTGAATGAAAATAAATAATTTTTACATATTTAATTTTTATAATTAACATAAAATTATTATATTAATATGACAAAAGTCATTCAATTAGACATTATCTTTTTTGTTATTTACTTGATTTAAAAAAATAAAAACAAAAAGAAAATGAAATGAAATGAAAATGAAAATGAAAATGAAAATGAAAATGTAATTATTTTATTTGTTTATTTGCTTTTTAATTATTAGGTATATATTTTCATTTTTATAATTATTTAATCAATTTAAAAAACAATAATTTAAAAAATAATGAAATAAATAATTATTACATATTTAATTTTTATAATTAACATAAAATTATTATATTAATATTAAAGATATTTAATATTAAATTGTAATATATTTTTTATTTTTATTTTTGAAAATTAATACTTTTAAATGTATTTGTATTATATAATTTATAAATAAATAAATTTTACATATTTAATTTTTATAATTAACATAAAATTATTATATTAATATTAAGAATACTCAATACTCAATACTAAATTATAATTTCTTTTTCTTATTTTTCTTATTTTTTTTTTTAAAATCACATCAAATACTTTCGGTTACTTAATTGAAGTGGATATATTATTTTTTGAAAACAATCCCCATCATAACAAGATCTCATCTTCGTGTTTATAATTATAGTGTGAAATCTTCCCTTTTCAGTAGCCAAATTTCTAGATTAATTCTCCAAACAGAAGGAAAAATAGTATAAATTTATACAAATGCGTGTATGAAAAATATGTATACGGATAAAAAAAAAGGGGGGGGGGGTTCACTCGATGAATTGCAGTCGAAATCTTGATTTTTTTTGTGAAGATGGAAGAAATTTGAGTTTAGGGGTAATTTCGTCATAATAAAAATGATTGTGGTATTACTGTAAATATTGTATGTAATTTTGGTCTGAGTCAACGTCTTTGCCGATACGCTGGTGGTCTCATCTCATGTGGCAAAAGAGCTTTGTAATCTGTTTGCACGCGGCATTATATTAGTGGCTCACATGTTCTACTTGGGGCCATCTAGAAGGCAGCCAAAAGGTGAGCATTTAGAACATTTTAATTCCGAAAATGCCCATAGAAGTTGTCAATCACATGACACAAGCTAAAAAATATATATTCAGACAAATTTGTGATCATATTATATTTGGATATTGAAATTCACCATTTTATTTTACTTTGATTGATATTTATTATTATACTTTTGAGATTAAGGGTAAATTTGTCATTATACTTTAACTCAACATTGAATTTTGCCACTTTATTTTTGTTTGATTGAATTTTGTAACTAAATTTTGATTTTTGATTAAATTTTGTCACTCAACTTTAATTTTGAATGATTGGAAAATAAAATTTAATAAAAAATAATATTTTTTCAAATATTTTATTTCAATAATTAACAATAATAAATTAATTAATAAATTTTTTATAAAAATAACATAGAATTTTTGTTTTATAAAAAAATAAACTTAATTTTTTCTCTTTTTTTGGTTTTTCTTTTATTTTTTCAAGTATTTCTTTTATAAAATTAAAATTTTATGTTAATTTTTTTAATATTTTTATAAATTATTTGTTGTTGTTAATTATTAAAATAAAATATTTGAAGGAATTTTTTTTTTAAAGTTTTATCTTTAAATTATCCAAAATCAATATTGAGTGACAAAATTCGATCAAAAATCAAAGTTGAAGGACAAAATTCAAAAAAAAAAAAAATCAAAGTTAAATTGCAAAATTCAATCAAGTAAAAGTAGAAATAGCAAATTTACTCTTAATTTCAAAATATAATGACAAATATCAATCAAAATAAATGTAATAACAAATTTCAATATCCTAACAAATTTATCCTTTAACCTTAAAAAAAAAAAAAAATTGGGCAAGAAAAAGCATAAAGAACTAGTAGTACTATCAAATTACTAACAGGACTTAATACCCTTTTAAATGCTTGCTTGGGAGATTTAGCCAAAAAAAAATTACTTGGAACTTGTAAGGGTTTTCCTAGTAGTATTAATCACCTATTACTTTTTTTTTAGGAGTCTCTTGATTATTAAAATGAGACACGTTGCTAGTCAATTTTTCATATTTAAATTTATTTATGGCTAAAATTACTAAATTAGCACATGAATTTTCTCAGTTTTTCTAAGTAAACTCTTATATTGTATCTAAATAATTTTTTAACATTTTATTTGTATCTAGATAAATCTCTATTCTCATCGAAATGTTGACTTTTGTAATGGTTAATGGCGGTTAGATTTTTTTCTTCACATATAAGCTGTCTTGACCGAATGAGTAATTGAAAAAAAAAAATTAAATATAAATTAAAAGTTAAAAATTTATTTTGAAATAAATTAAAAATCAAAGTTTATTTATATACAAATTAAAGATTAAAAATTTGTTTAGGCAAGAGCATAATTAGAAAATGATAAATTTCGGAGATTTTTTTATTATTATTTTAACAATTATTTTTCTCTTGATCTTAAATTGTCTAAAATCAAATTACATATATATTCAGCTTTTTGTATTTTAATTAATAGAGAAAAAATTTTAATGTGACAAAGGTAAATCACAAAAATATTTATTTTTTAAATAAATGAATTAATTCAAAAATGACTAAATCTACCTAAATGAAAAGTTTATAATTTAAAATTGTTCGCAAAAGGAATTAATTCAAATAAAATCTGAACACACGTTTAATTATATTATGAAAAAAAAAATTGATAAGTTTTGTTTTTTGCAATATGTTTTTTTTCTCAATTAATCAAAATCAGAAAATTAATCAAATAAAACATTGTATTCCAAAATAAAATAAAAACTTTGAGGCATTAGATCTTAAAATGATTATTTTAGTCTTTTTAAACTCAATAAAAAATCATTTTAAGAGGACATTGAAGATTTGAGATATTTTAAGAAAAATGTACCAAAAAAAGATTTATAAGAAACAAAATTTCGAGTGAATAGGATAATAATAATAATAATAATAATAATAATAATAATAATAATGATGATAATAATAATGATAATGATAATGATAATGAGATAAATGTTGTAGCCTAATTGACCAATCACTAAATGACCGTACTACCCCTATCCATTGATTATTGGTCAAAGGGCAGTAAGTGAGGCCTACATTGAAAGCACAAGCATGATAATGTGGATAATGACCAGGGTCTTTTCTGTCCACCCAAAAAAAAGGAAAAGAAAAAGCCATAATCTTCTCCCACACAAGAAAAGCACCGCTGCGCCACCTTTCAACTGTCCGGTCAAACTTGTCGATTTTGACTTTGTAAATGTAACGTTTGGATTTTTGATTTTTTTTTTTGGATTTTGGAATTTTGAATATTTCATGTATTTTTTTTTAGTAAAATTGTAAAAGTGATTTTTATTTGTCTTATGCTTAAATCTATTTTGTATCTTTTTATAGAAAACCAAAAAGTAAAATCTACTTTTCCATTTTAAAAAAATAGTAAATAAATTATAATTTAGTGCATTTGACCACTTCGTAAGCCATTTCCCTCAACTAAAGAGAAAAGATTATGTATGTATTCTCTTTAGGATGCGATGAGAGATAACAATAAAGCGAACGGAAACGAAAATTATTTTATTTATTTATATTTTATTTTTATATGAATGTTGAAAATTTATATATTCATAGATATCGGTTATAATTATAATCGTTTCATTCTGTTATACCTTATTTTTATTAATTATTTTTAACTTAATATTATAAAAAATTATATTATAATTTATTCATTAACATAATTTTAGTATATAAAATTCCTCAATATACATATATATACATATAATATTAGTATATTTATGATTTTACTATATATATCTAATATATATACTAAAAATATAAGGAAAAATATAAAATATTTTAAGAGGTAAGATAGTAATTTCAAAAGTTGGAGCGGGGCGGAGCAAACATTTACCAAAACCATTCCGTCCCTGCTTTTAAAAAAAAATATCTCCATTCGAAGCGGATCGGTGCTAAATCCATCGGTCGGATCGGGTTTTGCCATCCCTAGATGCGACTAACAAGTATTTATAGGCACAATTAAAGATTATTTAATTATTATTTTAAAAATATATATATATCCAATAAATTGTTTTTATTGAATTTAATAAAAAATAATACATTAATTATACTTTTTTTTTATATAAAAATATATTAACTAGTACCTAGTGGCACTGATAAATATGATATTTTAAGAAATAAAAATATAATTAATTAATTATTTTTCTTAAATTCTATAAAAGTAATGCATTAAATACAATTTTTTTTTTAAATAGTAATAAATAATCCTTAATCAGGACTTATAAACATCAATTAACCCGATCTTTTTATAAATATTATCTTAACTAATACCACTAGGCCTCGGTTAACATTTTTCGTTATTTTATTATATACTTAGTATTTATTTTATTTGATTACATGATTAAATTAAAAAATATTATCTCATACCTCGTTAACAAAGTTTTTAAATGTCACCAATAGAATTAGAAAATTATCACTTTTTTTATGATATATTAAAAAAATTAATATAATAAAAATACATAATCATTTTTTTAACATTTTTTTATGGAATTTAAAAATTTCATTGACGATGTATTAAAAATGACTTTTTAAATTAACAAGGTATGTCAAAATTGGGTTTAAGAAAAGTTAATTGTATTGTTAATTCAATTTAAATTCATTTTGGTCTTGGTCCTTATAGGAAAACAAGATATGGTATTTGTTAGTTATCACTATTTTTTTTTTTTTTTAATCTATTGACATGAAGACAATGTTAAAATTGAAAGCTTATTGCATTTGTAGAATCATTGTTCTAAAGTCATTATGTCAATTGCCAATTACTAATAATTCACTATATATATATATATATATATATATTCTGTATAGTGACGAATCTTGACATTTAATTTTGAGGGTGTCAATTAATACTCTACTATAATTTTTTCATAAAATGTATATTATTATATTAATATAAATATATGCAAGAAATGTACTAACAAAAAGAAATAAGCTTTCAAACTTATAAATTTTATCAATTTATAAAAACTTTATAAAGAAACATAATACGCCAAACAAATAATTTTATGCATAATATATCAAATAAATAATCTTACTTAAAATTGTGAACAACTTTCTTTTAAAAAAATATAAATATATCAATTGTTAAATAATAGATTTTTAATCAAAACAAAAAAATATAAAATATTTCTTTAAAATAATAAAATTGAAAGTTTGAGTTTAGAAATTAGGATATTTGTATAATCTTTTATAAATTGGTTCTAATCTAACTTTTGTGTTAATAAAAAGTTACATAGTAACAAAAGAAAAAGATCAAGGATAAAATTAAAAGTGAAAAATTATATGAATAAAAAATCGTAATCAACTAAAAAAAATGTTTGGTATTTGGTTGAATACTTAAAGTCTTATTGAAAAAGTTAGAAAGTCAATTTAAAATTTATTAAATTTACATAATTGTGACTTAATCTTTGTAACAAAACTTTTGATTTTAAGGATTTGTGAGTTATGATTAGTTACTACAATAAATAGATAAATAAAAATATGATTTTAACCATCTTAAATTGCAATACAGAAAATTAAATAAAAAATCATATAAATAAATAAAATTAACAATTTTAGTTTAAAAGAACCATTTAAATCTATTTAATATATATATACTAAAGAAAGTTTAAATTTTTTGAAAATCCAAGACCCCTTCTAACTGCTATTACAGTCCTCCCCTGATTCTATAGATCTGACCCTTTTGGTCGATTTGATGAGAAAAATCTTCGAAGGGCAACATTTTTACTTGTTCACACTACAACAAAAATGGTCTTAGGCAATATTTGATATGCAATGGTTAAAATTTTTGTTACATACAGATTTAAAATATGTTGTGAAATATAAGAAAAACGTTGTGTAAAATTGTAAAAGACATTGGCTTTTCCTTCATTAATATATACCATTATTTAAAAGAAAAAAAAAATATGCTTTTTTTGGTTTTAGACAATAATTGCATACACAACTATCAAAACTTCGTTGCATAAAAGTTAATGCAACAGATTTCATTGTTTAAGCAATGAATTATCGCTACTGTATAAGATCATTTTTGTTGTAGTGTCAAGACTTAAAGCATTTTCTTAATTATGATTTTATTTTTATAGAGAGTTAAATCGTAAATTATCTCTTTCTCTAGCAGACAAAACAGTCAATAAGTTTTATTTATTTTTCTAGAAGTACAATTCTGAAATCTGCGTCATTATTTCTATAGCAATGCAAAAAGCATATATAATTGAAAGAGTTTTGAGAATGGCAACAAAAAGTTAAAAAATGAAATGAATATATATATATATATATATATATATATATATATATATATTAAAAAGGGGTTGGCAAATGCATGATGATGCCAAATGAAATCAGGTGGAATTCTGGTTGGGTTAAAGCAACAAGCATTAATTCAACAATAAAAGTAACGGAAGAAAAAAAAATTATTAATCAAGTTTTGTCAAAGATAATGACAGCTTTATTATGAATAATAATAATAATATTATTTTGGAAGTAAAATTTTCTCAATCCTATCTCGAAAGTTTACTCTGAAAACAGAAACTTTTTCTTTTGCAAAGAATTAAAGCAAGTGATGCTAATGTTCCCCTTCTGCAAATCTAGATATCAATGGTCCACCTTGTCTTTATAAATTGAAAATTTTTAATGTATAATAAAATATTATTATTCTCTAGAAGATTTGAATGCATGATCAAAGCAATTCTAGATACATGAAAATTGTGCTTCATATCCAATTACTTTTTTTAATGAGATTAAATTAATCAATAGTACAATCATTAGAATTTATAACATTCATTTTATGGTAAAAAAATTGTATTTTTAAAAGAAAATTGTTATATATTAAAAGGAATAATAAGTTAAAAAAAATAGGTGAGGTATTTTTTAATGAGTAGTTTTTTTTTTTTTTTAAATTAAAAAATATTACAAAAGGTGAGTAGTTTTTTTAGTAGTTTGTTATTTTTTAAAAAAATTAAAAAATTTAAATAACTTATTTTTATTTTGTTATTATAATTTTAATTTAATTTTTAAATTTTTTTAATTGAGTTGGCGTTACTTAATTTGACACCAATACTTAATCAGAAACTTTATAATTAATATAAATAATTATCCAATTTTCGGCTTATATAACATAACTATCTCATCTCATATAAAATATCAAATCAACATATTATAAACAAACATAAAATTGGAAAAAATTAATACATAGTGAGATTCAAATCTGAAATTTAAAGATACCTAGATCTCCTCCTTACAATCAATAATATTTGTTTTTTCTTCATTTGTTTTTGTTCATAAATGGAAATGCAAGATATATAGTCAATTGATTTCCATATAAGTGTTTCTTTTTTTTTTTAATCAAATTGCATGTACATAACATAATATAGGTATTGCTTTCCCTTTGTGAGATATTGTTATTTTTCGGCAAAAATTAAGAATTAATGCAAATTCGAGACTTTTAAGATGAAATCTTAAATTTTAACTGATGGGATGTCCCTTTAGAGAGTGATACATAGATTTTATGCTTATACAAAAAAACCATAATTAAATTTTGCCTTCACTTTTGGCCAAAAATGAAAATTTCCACCTTCACTATTGGTTATGGGAGGGAATTGAGAGCATGGTTGGTTTTGAATATTATTGAGTTAGTAATTGAGTTCATATTGAGATTGAATTTGGATTCAAGTTTATCTAATTCTCCATTACATGGGATTGGAGTATTTATATTTTGAAACTTTTTTTTTTTGAAATATGAACTGATCTTAATATATATAATTTGTTGAAGATGTATTTATTTTTCGAGTTATGATTAGTAAGTATAATATTTGAAATCTTAATTACCTTTATTTTATTTGCATTAGTCAATATGATAAAATTGGTGGTAATGCATGTTTACTAATTTGACTTGGTTATATATATATATATATATATATATATATATATATATATATATTACTCTTCCTCCTCCACCAACCATCTCCAACTCATGCTTAGAGAAATGAGAAAATAACAAAAAACGTGGTGTGAATTTGGATTGTTGTTGAGAGGTAGAGCCTGTCTTAACCTTTGCCTTAGCCAGCCGCCCTGGTATCATAATCCATGATGTAAATAAATAAAGTTGTCTAGATTTGTTCGTGAATTGGGTTATTTGTTCAAGTTCGAAGGTTGATCTAACATTTAAGAATGTTTGAACATAAATATTAAGTTAAAAAAATGGACTTGAATAAAAAAAAATGAGGCTCGTTTTAAAAATAGTTCGGGTCTTGAACATAACATTTTATTCCAGACTCAGTCCAATCTGTTTTTTTATTAGTTATATAAATTTTTTAGAAAGATCGATCCATTTTAAGAAGGACAAATCTTTTTATATAAAATTTTGAGCGACCCTGTGTGGATCTAGACAATGTTATTATATAGTCGGGTTGCATTTAAACATAAATTTTATCCATATATTTTGAGTCGGTCCGGATCTAGACAATTACAAAACTCCTTAATATCATGTCTGAACTCGTTCGAACCCAATCTGATTAAAAAACATGTCTAACTCTAACCTGACCCACAACTCGCCAAATACCTAATTTTCTTAAATATTTAAGATTGATTGATGGTAGTATCCATCTCTAAGGAACATCCCAATATTGTTAAAGTGAAAGACTATTTTGAAACTCTTGATCGAGTTTGAGATAAACATGAAGGGATTTATGAGATAGGAAAGTGCTACTTTTCATTATGTAGTACAATTATCACATGTTTAAAAAAAAAAAAAATGGATGAATCATTTTTAAAGTTAAAAAACTATAAAACAAATGTGTATTTTAGGGAAATTGAATATGGAAGCCTTCCAACTCTGGCTGTTTGACCTTAAATCACTGATGTTTTGTAGAATTAGCAAAGTAATGAGTATTGACTTTTAATACCTGCTTAATTAAGGAACAGAAGACTTGGTGATTGTGCAAATGTCAAGCAAAGATAGTTGCCAACATAACATGGTAAGAGTATATTGGCTGTTTGATTTAGCTTAAAAAATTGAATTGCTGAAGAATCATATACTAATAATCAAGGTTAAATTGGTAGTCAGTTCATTTTAGAAGAAAAAAGGACAAAAAATAGTAGCTTTGTTGTTGGTTGCATAGCTGCATGACTGCATGCATATATATTGCTATTTATCATTGAATAAAAAACCAGATTGGAGCTGTTGAATAGGAAATCGGTGGTTTATCCGGTTTAACGTATATAATAAAATTGGATTTAATCAAACCGGTCAAAAATCGGTAAGAAACAAAAACAAAAAAAAAGAACAGTTTTTTATTTTTTTTCAAAATTATTTTTTGTAAGTAATGAGATTTGAACCCATAACCACTTAGAATTATACTAAAGATTATACCACTAAGTTAAATGCTTATTTTTATTAATTATTTACTATACTTAATATTTATTTAACATTAAAATTGTTTTAAAAATATTTAAAAATCTTATTTAAAGTACCCAATTGGTTGAATCGATTGAACCGAAAATCACACTAATTTAACCTCCGATTTGTTCAACATACTATTTGCTACCAATTACAAAGTTAAGAATGGTACGTGGATACACAGTTTTCACATTATAAGCGCAAAAATATCCTCATATTTGGGACCTTGAATCACATCAAATTCCATTTAAGAGGCCAAAACAATATTATTGATTGAAACTCAAACCCTTCTTGCATGTAAGTATGCAGATCTATCGCACCTGAGCTGAGTATTAGGCTCCATAGTATATTCATGTATTCTTATATGCAAATAGTCTGGTTTGAGAACCTTAACGTTTAACTCAGTTGGTTCATACAGTTATTTTTAAGAGTTGACATTCAACAGATCTAAAATTTAAATTTCAAAATTTGCAACTCTTTTTTTATTTCTAAATTACAGTATTTTTTATATAAAAAAATCTGATTTGAATTTTTATTTTTCTTTTTGAAAATAGATTAACATTGTTTAAATGAAATTATAATGTACAAATGACCGGAATTAGTAAACTCTCTCTCTCTCTCTCTATATATATATATATATATATATATAAATGATTTTGATTGGCATGTACCTCTATCATGTGTATATATGCAAAGTTTGTGCTATCATAAAAGTCAGTTATTCGAATTTAAAAATTAATTCAATTGATTTATATGATCATTAAAAAAAACGACATTTAATAAATTTAAAATTTAAATATCAACAACTGTAATTTTTTTCTTATATTTTTTATAACAAAAAAAAATCACAGCCATTCGTATTAAAAACTTTTGGAACAAAAATGTGAGAAGAATAGTGATAATAGGAAAGAAAAGTCTTTGGAATTTGGAGATGGAATGGTTCAGCTGTGAAGTGAGACAGAAATTGACCCAAAACTAGTCTAGATTCTAGACACTCACGTCTTGTGTGTAGCAAGGGTCGGCTTTGGCCTGCCTTATTGATTTAGGTACTGAATTTTGAAATGCATCACCCTACTATTTGGTCCAATACCGTAACCAATAATCTACCTTCCATAGTTTTGTCTTTGGGTTTTCTTCCTTCTTGGTAGTAACCTAATCTTTAATCTAGATTTCGCTTTTCTACCTCAGTTTTGGTTTGACCCAATTTCAGCAGAAATATCGTGCAACAAACTACTTCCTACTTCCCGTGACTGAGCATTATATATGTTTTGTGCAAAAATGAATTCTAGATAAAATATTTTCTCATTGACTTTTAGTTCTTAAACTTATGTGTAGAAGTACAGCCTTAAAAGTAAGGATAGAAAAATCCGATCAGTTTCAAATAAAGAGATTTTTTTTTTGAAAAGTGAGGATGGGATGAAGCGGTAAATACTTGTTTTGTTCTGTCCCGCCTCACTTTTTAAAATTACTATTTATCTTTTAAAATATTTTATATATTTTTAATATATATATACTAAAATCATATATATATATGTATATTATATATTATATATACTAAAGAATTATATATATTAAAATTATATTCATGAATAAATTATAATATTTTTTACAAGATTAAATTAAAAATAATTAATAAAAAAATAGGGTGAAGCAACGTGGAACAGTGTGAAGTGGTATAAATGTAACTGACATCCATGGAGACGAATGTTTTCAACATTCATGTAAGAGTGAAACGAAAGTAGATAAAACAAATCCCGCTTCCTTCCCATTCCATTGCCATCTTTACTTAAAAGAGAGAAAATTAGGTTCGAGCAAAGTTCATATACTCTTGATCGTCTTTTATATATATATATATATATATATATATATATATATATATATATATATATATATAATCGAATGGGGAAGGAAAGTTTAAAGACAATTGCATAATGTTTTGAACACTAATCCTAATTATGGTTCATGTAGATCATTCATGTTTGACAATTAAGAAAATTTCAATATTTAGATTATGAAGCAATTGATGATTCCGAAATATCTTTTAGGGTAAAAAAAACTTACCTCCTAGAGTTTAGTAAAAATTTAACTTACCTTTAAAGTTTTGAAATTTTCACTTTACCTCTTATTCAAGTTATAAAACAATCAAATGACAATTTTATCTTTTAAGAGTTTTGAAGATAACTCACGATTAAGGGTGATAACAGTTCGGTTAGGTTCGGTTTTAGACAAAAAGTACGGTTAATGTGCAGTATTCTGGTTTTTAACACTTTGCGGCTACCGAACTGAATAGAATAAAAAACTGAACCGAACCGAATCGACTCGAACCGAATTCCATCAGTTCGGACCTGAACCCGATTTTATTTAAAATTTTAACCCCCGACCCGACCTCCTTTTAGATATACTCGAAACCGTCCCGAATCCGATTTTATTTAAAATTTTAGCCCCCGACCCCGAAAAGACCCCCCCGATCCCATCCCGAATAGATTGAACTAATCGACTATTTTAATTTTATTTTAAATATAATTATTTATATAATAATTTAAAATTATATATAATATAATATATCATTTATATTATATAATAATATATAATATACAATAAATAAATTATTTTTTAAATAGTTAAAACTGATTAAATCGACCGACTTAAGTCGTTTCGGTTTTTTCGATTTTAGAATCTTTGTCGGTCGGGTCGATCGATTTTATAAGTTTAGTCAGTTTAATTTATTTTTGAAATTTTAGAACCGAACCGACTGAATACTCACCCATAATAATATATAGAATTAAGTAGTAACATATATAAAAAATTAAAAGTAAGAAAAATAAAAAAATAATCGGGGGTGGGTCAATTCGGGTTTATGATAAACCCGAACCCGTTATTTTTTTAAATTACCTGCCTGACTCGACGGTTCAGATTATTTTGCCAACCCTAGACATGTTCTATGCCATAGAAGGGCAGTTTTGGTATGATATAAAATTTTAGGGGGGAAAGAGAGTTTTATCCAAATTATAGGGGTATCTGAAATTATGATCAAATTATATATACTCGAAACCATCCCGAACCCGATTTTATTTAAAATTTTAGCCCCCAACCCCGAAAAGGCCCCCCGATCCCATCCCAAATAGACTGAACTAACCGACCCTTTTAATTTTATTTTAAATATAATTATTTATATAATAATTTAAAATTATATATAATATAATATATCATTTATATTATATAATATACAATAAATAAATTATTTTTTAAACAGTTAAAATCGATTAAACTGACCGAGCCGACCGACTTAAGTTGGTTTCGATTTTTTCGGTTTTAGAATTTTTGTCGATCGGTTCGATCGGTTTTATAAGTTTAGTCGATTTAATCGGTTTTCAAAATTTTGGAACCGAACCAACCAAACCAATTGAATTCTCACCCCTAATAATATATAGAATTAACATATATAAAAAATTAAAAGTAAGAAAAATAAAAAAAATAATCGGGACAGGTCAATTCGGATTTATGGTAAACCCGAACCCGACTCGAACCTGTTATTTTTGAAATTATCTGTCTGACCCGACGGTTCAAATTATTTTGCCAACTCTAGATATGTTCTATGCCATAGAAAGGTAATTTTGACATGATATTAATTTTCAATGGAGAAAGAAAGTATTATCCAAACCTCAGAAGATATCTGAAATTATAACCAAATCTCAAGGGGTTTAAATACTTTTTCCTATCTTTTATAATTCCATATATGGTTGGGCTTTAATTAATCATTCATTTTTAAAATAAAAATAGAACAATTACACATGGTAATTGTTTAATTATGAAAATTCAACTTCAACTTATAAAATATAAATCCTAAGTTTGAAGATAAGAACATCTCGCTTGAATTATTGCATGTTGAACAATTACAACAAGATTGTTCTTTGAAGAATATATATATGTGCGCGCGCGCGCCTGTCTCTTTGAATAAGTCTTTGGATTAAAATTTTCTTCTTCTTTAGGGTTGATTTGTCAATTGAAGCCCTTTTGACCGAGAAACCAACAGCATTCATAATCTGCATTTGGGTGACAAAACTTGAAGAAGATACCCAGTTACATTGCACTTCTATCTCATTTAGGAGATGCAAATCCTAAATATTGTACTAAAACAAAAACAGAATTATGTTTGCAAATTACATGACCAACTATAATCTATGTTATTCGGATTCGAGATGAGTGTCGGATACTGATACGAATACGTATCCGACACAGGTATGCTCAATATTTTTAAAAACTTTTCATATATTTGGAAGATCATACCCTTGTACTTATGTCTAAATATGTGTTGGAAACGAATACTTTAATAAAAATGAAGAATCCGAATAGCATAGATTATAATATCCAGAGAATAACTTTTCACCGTGTCACCATGTCAATGGCCTGGTGAAATTCAGACAAAAAAAAAAAAAAAAAAAAAAAAACACCTCAATGTCTCATCTCTGTTCACCTGAAACAAAGAGCAATAGGAGAGTAGCAAAATTACTGATGAAATATATTGCATAAAGGGACATGAGAAAACCAGAAAATGAGACAGTAATCCAGAAAGTAATGCCAAAACACCGTGACAATTGACAAATCACAAAACAATGTGTAACAAGTTAATCTAGTTTTCAAAAATGTTAAACAGCGGATAAAATTTTTAATCAGATACATGGTACATTTCAGTAACCTCAGGCCATTTAAACAGGTGGTTCTTTTGTTCGTTTTCCTATCAGACCGAAAAGTTTCCTAGGTCCATTCTTAGCAGTACAATTGACTATAATATACTTGAATAACTTCATCCCATACCATTATATACAGCTGCTATAGCAGGAAGCAAAAAACTTGAAATAGCTTCCTCAACCAATTTGAATTTCTAGAATTGCATGGAGAAGGGGGCTTCATATGCTCAAGAGATTCAAATGGCATAAAATTTGGCAATAAGGTGGAATTTAACTGCAGAAATGTGCAGCTTGACGGTATAGATTCACATGGCAGGGAAGCTTTGCTCATAGACCAACAATGTCAGATAAGGCTGGATTTACCGGCTCTTCTTTGCAGCTGCAAATTTTGGATTTTTGCACATTCTGATACTTGAGGGAGTAACCTCCACCATTTCATCTTCTTGGATATACTCAATGCAGTCATCCAGACTATAATCCAATGGAGTGTCAAGAACCACTGCATAATGAGGAAAAAAGTGTGTTATAAAATCAACAGATCAAGGAATTGCTATCTAGACGCATATAGGAGGGGAAAAAGAGTAAAGAGGGAAAATGAGAAACCAGCATCTTATTTATTTATTTTGATACTCATAGGCCTTATGTCATTGATCTTTGTGACTCAAGACACCATTTGAGAAATATGACAAACAGAAACACAGCATATATGGCTGACTGTTATAGCAGCCGTTTACAATAATAGCAACGTTTCCGGATATCTTATGAACAAGAAACTTATGCTTATTATGTACTCGAGTTGATCATAACATGGAGTGAATTTCAATGTTATTGTCACTATTAACAAGTGATCCATATGCAAGGGCCAAGTCTGGGGCAGGGAACCTCCCTTGACCTCTCCTAGAATCTTGATATTGATAACATAATGAAACCATTCTTCCTTCATTGTTTTGTAAGTTCAGAAAAGGGGAAAAAGTAAACTTTGTTTAAGGACAATACTCTTATTAGTTGTTAAAGGATTTGCAACTTTTTAGTGAATGTTTTTATTTTTTATTTATTTTACTGTGTCTTTTATTAATTTTAACTCTAGCAATTATCTATTCATCAAAGTATGTTATCATATGCAATATATATCATTTCAAAGAATATAGGTTTATGATGTAAAAGATTAACATTAAACTGAATGTTGATTCATCATTTTTGCTAAAAATGCAGAGTGATTCATTAATCATGATTATCCTCTCCCCATCCCCATCCCCATCCCCATCCTTCTATTTCTCCCTCCTTTAAAGTAAATACCCAGCTCTGCCATTGTCCATATGCTAATTAAAAATACTTTAAAAACTAACTGCGTGTCACATTTTCAGTTTAACAAACTGCCATTCAGTTAAAGTAGCCAGAAAATTGAGCAGATAAGTAAGTTAGAATATATAAAGAAGAAATAGAGCAGATAAGAAATTAGTCAGAATGTTCAAAGCACTAGAACTACTTCTAACCTGTTTGTTCTTTGTTGGAGCGTACATTTGTTGCAGCCTTTTTCTTGCAAACATTAAGGGATAAGTCCCCAGGTCGCTGATGGATGCCGACTATTTGACCTTTATAAACTCCCATCCCAGGACCAATAAACATCTGTCCCCTCTCCTGTGAACTGGCAAGTGCATAAGAAGTACTGCTTCCATCCTCAAAGGCAACCTGAAAACCAATCTCATGTGAACCAATCTTTCGAAGAATAACTGTCCAACGAAGAAAATTCAAACTTCCATAAAGTAGCAGAAAAATATAAACCAGGAATTGTTTGAGATGTGCTTGTTAATAGTTGCTACTTTATCCAAGTAAATAAAGCTGCGAACTTAAATTGTATCTCACAATGATGGACAAAAATAAAAATGTCTTAGCACTTATGTAACTGCTTAAAGGCAAAGAATAAACAATGACTAATATCACCACTACAGACATAGTCCAGGAACCACAACATAACAACAAAGACGACTTGTATTCAAGCATCGCAATATTTTAGATAATTTGATAAATAATAATTACCAATGAACCCTGATCCCGGGTAATAATATCACCAGCCCAAGGTCCATAACTATCAAATATGGTGTTCAAGATAGCTGTTCCTCGAGAAGCTGTCAAGATTGCATTCCGCAATCCAAGAAGGCCACGTGTTGGCATCTTATATTTCAGAAGTGTTGTACCTTCAGACCTGGAAAAAATAATCAGAAGCATTAGATGAATGACAGATCAAATAATGTGCAAATTCAAGAATGGACTGCCATAACACATCTTTGGGGAGATATTTATATCTGAAATAGGCAGCAAAAGTAACTGACCATTGCCATAAAATAAGAAAATTTTCCACTATCTTCTCACTTTATGAATTTCACTTAAATTTTAAAAATCTAACAGGCAGTAACAAGCATTTGGATAGCATTAATCAAGTTCATGATTTAAAGTGAGAAGAAGTTCATCTTGTTAATAACAAAAAGTGCATAAAAACCTATCCAAGTTTCATCTATGCCAGACTGCCAGATTAAGAATAGATCTGACAAGACTACAAATTTTGTTTGCTCCTCAGACCATCCATCACATGTTCGTTCAAATATTTGATTCAGCAAATAAATATCACCCACTTGTTCCTTCATTCAAATGCCGTTGTATCCCATAACTTAGGGATAGTTACTGAAACATAATGGGCAATGTAAATAAATGCAAAAGTGACATACCCCATTCCTTGCATATCTACCATCTGTCCACGCCTTCTGCCAAGAAGTTCAACCACAGCCCCCATGTGTTCTTCAGGTACTTCCACTGTGGCAATCTATAAAGAATCCGCATATTAAGGGGAAAAAACAAGTTAATTATAAAAAACAGTGTAACATGACCAAATGATTAACAAGAAATAATTTATCTCATCGTGTTTGATGATACCCCTATCATTTTAGTATCAGAACATGGGTTTATAATTCATAAGAATCAGCAAAACATGATCTTAAGCGAATTGTAGTATCCCATCTGTGAACAAAAGTTTCCTCCTAACCTCGCTGGCATTCGTTATGCTTACTTACTAGTGATTCTATTAATGTGTAAAAAGAACAAGCCAAGGCAACTGTAGCTAAGAAAATGAGATGGAAGCTATAGGAAGCTTTGAATGTGAGAGGGCAGAATTTTACATCACTTCAGCATCTTGCCTTCATGATTAACACTTCTTTGAAATTTGAGAATCAATCAATACCTAAATCTTTAAGTTAATTGCACATTTGTAAGAGTGTCTGATTTCTCGGTTTAACTATTAATAGAATAAATATGATAAAACCATTAGGAAGAAAGACAAACCATCCCAATCAAAGGCAACTCAAGTACATCCATATCCACATCAGATGAGGACCTCTAATTATAAACAAGGTAAATGCAATTTAGGAAAATTAGAATTAAAAAATCACCTCATATGGTTCAAGCAACTTGTCATCAACCTTTTTGTTAATAACTTTGGGAGGTCCCACCATAAATTCATACCCTTCTCTTCGCCTGAAAAGCATCATCACTTAATAATATGCATGATGAATATCGAAAAGAAACAAAAGAGCTTATCCTTACATGTTTTCTATCAGTATGGTAATATGTAAAGTACCACGCCCACTAACAATAAATGTATCTGCAGTTTCACCGTCTTCAACTCTCATTGCTAAATTTCGCTCAAGCTCACGGTAGAGTCGATCTCGTAGGTTCCTGCTAGTAACATACTTTCCCTAAAGAAGTAAGGGAGAATCATGAGGATATTAATGTTAGGAAAATAAACTTTTCTATTCACTGAATTGGAGATCAAATCATGTTGGAGTTCCAATGACTGCAAGGAGATAGTCATTTCAAATCATTCAGACATTGATCACAATATGTAAGCAAACATTAGGTGGATAAAATCGATATTTTTCACTCAAATGCATTGCATAAGAAACCTTTCTTAGCTTAGAAATTGAGGCAATGCTGAGACAAATGACTAACGAATGAAAGATACATAGAGAAAGCCACTTCCAAGACTCGTAGGTTCTCAGTTAGTTGGCATTTGGCATACCTCACGGCCAACAAATGGTGAAGTGTTAATAGAAAAAGCCATTTTCACAGTTGGTTCTTCCACCTTAATGGCAGGTAATGGCTTTCCAGATGTTTTATCAGCAATAGTCTCTCCAATCTGATCAAAGAAACTAAATTAGTTATCAGGAGCTTTAAAGCATAAGGAAAAAGGTTTTGAGAAATGAACATTAATACATGACAAAATAACTGTAACATCAACTTATCAATTTATCCATGAAAAACTTATAGGCACTTGCCTGAATATCTTCAATTCCACAAACAGCACAAATATCACCGGCTTCTACACTCTCAGCAGGGGTCCTACTGAATTTCTCATAGACAAAAAGTTCAGAAATTCTTGCATATCTACACGAATCTTCTGAGGTGCATACCTGAATTTTCAAGCCACGCAATTAAACAGAGAAAAAGTGGTTTAGTTTCTTCTTCATACCAATCGGTTACCAATAACTGAAAGTGGTTTGTCTATTATAAAGTTATGATGAAGTTAACATTATAGATAGGCAGTGATCATCAGGGATGATGAAACTTTATTCTGTCCTTAACACTGGCTTAATAGTTTGTGGATATTCTTAACATCCTACATTTCTTTCTTTTGGATAGTCAAAATTATACTCAAATTCCATACATATACATGTTAAGCGGAAAGATGTGCAAACCAGACTCCAGAAAATAATCAAACTTACCCTTACTTCCATTCCTTTCTGAAGAAGCCCAGCATGCAAGCGCCCAATAGCTATCCGTCCTTTATGTTCATCATATTCAATATTTGTTGCCTAAAATACATTCACAGAATTTTCCAGTTATAAAACTTGTGCTGGAAATAAGAAAATTAGAAAAAACTTCTACAAGGTAATTTTCATTATTTTTCCCAAACAAGAATAAACTTCTACAAGGTTTTTTCCTACACTTCAATATATTTTGATTTATTCATGATAAGCAAATGGATTCTAATCTTCAACAGAAGTTTTTCTTCAGTAAATCTTGTAGCTTGGGCTTTCTCAGTTTCCTAAACAAATAAAGTTCTTGAAATTAACTGCAAGGATGTCCATTTAGTTACAGCTTCTGCTCTCACCCAATAAAGCTTCATTATTGGAACTAAATGAAATATATCTCATTGCTAAGTTCATACAGATGTAAGTCAAATACTAAATATAGCATATAGATACAAGCAAACATTATAATCTGTTAATTATATCCATTCACATATTACCTTCTTGTCAAAAGTTCACAGATTAATCTGGTTTGCAAAAAAAAAAAGTTTTTGTGAGGGAAAAGTAAAGAGTCAATGACTTCTAAGCATAAAATTCAATTAAACATACCCATAGCAACACTTTAGCCTTATCTCTGATTTGGAAGCAAGTAATTATAGCATAGTTTTAGGTACTATAACCAAAATTAACCAGGAACACAGGACATAAACGAGAGCGACGTGAGGGTCAACAAAGAAATAAAAGAAACAATCACTGACAAGCATTTGTAGTGCACCATCTTTTTCAATATGTGGACCAGGTATGCATCTGATTATAGACTCAAAGAGAGGCCCAAGATCTTCTGCCAAATTGTCAGGAGATAGTCCTGCCTTTCCTTTTATACCGCTGGCATATATTGCTTGAAAATCACACTGCATACACAAAACATATAATATAAGATTTACATTTAGATGGAATTTGTTAAAGACCTTGAGACATCAGCAAAGATTCAAAGATCCAAAACAGAAAATACAAAGAGGCAATTTCTTGCAAAGATCTTGCACTCAAATTTATCTTTGGGTAAAAAACAAAGGAAAAGAAAAGAAAAAATTCCAATTATATCATTTCATTTATTGTAATACTAAACAGTAATTCCTACTATTTTAAAAGATCATGTTCAGAAATGTGGTCAAAATATTGGTCCATTTTGATAGAGCCATTGCCTTGATGCAACATGGCATGTAAACTGCATGCTAGTCACTCCTTTCAAAACATAATACCAGTACCTGCTCATCTGTAGCATTTAGTTCGATAAACAGTTCAAATGTGGAATTGATAACAAAATCTGGACGAGCAGATGGTCTGTCAATCTTATTGACGACAACAACAACGGCAAGGCCAAACTCTAGAGCCTTCTTCAAAACAAACCTTGTTTGTGGCATTGGACCCTCAACAGAATCAACCTAAAAGCAAAAAGAAGCTGCTTTAGTTCATAATTAAGATAATCCTGTCAAGGATACAGCATATGAGAGAAAGCCACCAAAAGAAATAAGAAAACCTCTATCAAACCTTATTTGACACCTAATTATATTTGAATGTGATCCTACTATTAGCTGATTGAAAAATAAAGTGGATTCATGAAGGGAAAAAGGGAAAAAAAGAAAAGGAAAAAGTAGACCAGTTTCATTAAAGGAAGAACAATATGTTTCTCAGACAAAGATTAAGCCCAACACCTAACACATCCAGAACACCTATAACATATACTCCATACAAACTTTTTATAAATTATAAGGACCTCAAATCATTTAAACTGGGCTGCAGTAGGGAAAAGAAGAACTTCACATATTTTCATAATTGGAACCACTCTCAATTGACTCTTTCAAATAAGAAATTAATGTTCTGCAGTTCTACATGAATGCAAAATACTTGTAACAACCAAATTAAGGATATGATAAAGGCAGCACCAAGTTGATTTCTTGCCAAATAAATTTCTCAAAAAAATATATCTGACGTTATTAACACAATGTTCCCTAAGGAATCAATAACTGAAAGAAAATATGCAAATTCAATTCTAGACAAGAATATTAATATGTTTTATCTCTTATGGAGAAAAGGTTTTTCATAACAAATGGATTTTAATGCTGAAGTTCCCTAGTGAAAACTTCTGAATGTGTTGTTGGCATGTGGGGCCCATCTTAAATAAGGAGATAGGAAACTGTATGGCTTTAGACCAACAATTTTAAGAATCTATATTTCATTTTTATATTTTTTTACTATTCACTAGCAGAAAATTGCTTAACAGTATCTATATATAGGGGGCAACACTTGAAAAGATGAACTTCCAAGCGAGAGAAAGTGCGAAACAGTACCACTAGAAGAACTCCTTCGACCATATTGAGGATGCGTTCAACTTCACCTCCAAAATCAGAGTGTCCAGGAGTATCTATTATATTAATTTTTGTATCCTTATATGTGATAGACGTATTTTTGCTCAGAATTGTAATACCCCTTTCACGTTCAAGATCATTTGAGTCCATTACCCTCTCTTGTACGAATTGGTTATCACGAAAAACCTGCAAGAGAAAATCAGTAATGAGAATTAGCATTAAAATTGGCATAATCCTAACAGAGTTTTATTAGTATCAAAATATACAATTTCAATGGAGATCAGCCCCCATCTTGTGTCCCCTAAAAAATTTCAGATTATATAGAATCCAACTCTATCAGATAAAGAGTAACCGTAGAATATATAAATCTGTATATTGGTCAAAAGGGTTGAGTACCACACTACCAGATAAAAATTTCTCCCGCTATCCAATCCCTAGAGCTTCCCTCCCTCATCAATTTCAACTTAGCATCCGTTTGGCCCAGATTTGAGTAGTTTCTCTATTGGAGAAAGTTGAAACTAGGCCAAACAAGTGTTTTCAACTCCCAACTTTTAGCTTCTATAAAAACTGCCCAAAAAACGAGTCCTTTGAGACTAAAATGAAGCTCTGAATGAGAGAATAGATTCTTGAAACAAATTCAATCTAACACTAGTCTTTACTGTATCTCTAACCGTACGAAACAGACTCCTATACTCAATCCAAATTCAGAAATTAGAATAATAAATACGCATAAACCAAACAGAAAAGAAAAGAAACAATAGATAAAGAAAACGACTTAGGCGGATAAAATCAGATTGGTTTACCTTAGATTGTTTCAACATTGCATCAACCAAAGTAGTCTTTCCATGATCAACATGTGCCACGATTGCTATGTTCCTTATATCGCTTCTCCTCTTTAACTGACTCCTCTTCTCTATTAATTAACCACATTTTTTTTTTTTTAAATTTCAGAAAAAAAAAAACAATTTAAAAAGAAAAGTGAAATAAAATACCGATTGCAGGTTGAGCTGCCTGAGAAACAGAGCACTTGACTGGTTTAGTCAAACTCCTAGAACGAAATTTGAGACATGTTGTTTTGGAGTTAAAGGACGAAAGCGGAGATAAGCTGAGACCGTAAAGTTGCTTCGGAAGTGGAAATTTAGGGTTAGGGTTAATCAAAGGAGCTTTTAAAGAAGAGTTATGGAAGCTAATTGCCATCTCCATTTCTCTCTTCCTTTCTTTCTCAGTTCAGCGAGCGAGTGAAAGGAAAGAGAGAAATGAAAAATGGAGGATTTGGCAGATGAGGCTGTTATTCAAACCAACGGAAACTTTTATTGGGTCGCTTTTTGTCTAAACTAAACTGGGAGGCCCGACTCCCTCCACGTCATCATCTGTGGGCCCAGATTTTTGTGTGTCCAATTTTAAGCCCAGGCCTAACTTCAGCCCCAAAAATAAATCTGTGGCCTCTGCTTCTTCTTTTTTTGGGGATGAATTTTATATATTTCGGTTTTGTCAATGAAACTGAAAATAGTATATTTAACCAATTTAATGATTCTTTTTTAGATTTTTAATCTAATCCTTTAACCCCTAACCCTTATATAATTAATATTACATGTCAAACCCTCTCGAACCCACAATTTTCAAGAGTCTGTCAACAACATACATACCATATAAAGTTAATGCATACCATATACCATATAAATTTAATATTTAGTTGACTTGGCGAATTCAATGTTTTGAGTATTTGGATTACAGTTTTAACCGAATCGGTCAAATAAACAACTCTAGCTAGCTTAGATGGAAAAGGATTAAATTAGGCTATATGTGTAGAATAATATTGTTTGACTTTGGACTATACTATTCGAATATGGAAGGATAAATGGCTCTCCCACACCTAATTCAGGCCAAGGACAGTTGCAAGAGGATGCACTGGTGGCAGATTTGATGGATGCCCTCACACAATTCAGTTGACAACATACTTCATTGAACAATCTTTCACACGAGAAGAAGCACAAAAGATTTGTGCCATCCCACTCCCCGTTTACCGTTGTGGTGGAACAGGGCTTTTGGCTTAAAAGCTCTGATGCTAAACGGAAATAATAAAAAAATATAAAAATTGACTTTTCGATTTAGAGTATTTTTGGATTCCACCACATCATAATTTTTTTTTTTTTGGAGGGTTTTCTCCCTC
Organism: Fremontodendron californicum; assembly: GCA_030761205.1. Lineage (NCBI taxonomy): Eukaryota > Viridiplantae > Streptophyta > Magnoliopsida > Malvales > Malvaceae > Fremontodendron > Fremontodendron californicum. Next base: position 31,801,994 of record JAULJL010000005.1, read on the forward strand.
ATTGATTGCACCTCCACTGGAGGTGTCTTTGAATCACCTCTAATGAAAGTGCTCCACTGGATTGAGCTCCAATCCTTGACTGGAAGTTTGGGGGTCTAGTAATTAATTGGACCCCAATGGAGAGGATAATTCCCTTTTTACTCTCTTTCACTATATATATATATATATATATATTAAAATTTTATTCAATTTTTTTAAATATATATTTTTTTAATTTTTAGTTTATAAATTATTTATTTTTAACTTTTTAATTTATTTATTTTTAACATAAATATATTTTTAATTATTTATTTTATATATATAGATACACACATTTTAATTTAAAGTCCTTAATGGTTATTTTCCTTTTTCACTATAATCCAAACATATATCACATCACTGATTTTAATCTCACCACTACAGTATCCAATCTCACCGTCACCGTTATTTTTAATCTCACCGGAATCAATCTCACCGTCCATTCAAATGCACCCTTAAAATTATGATTTGACAATCTAAATTAAAAAACTAAAATTTATAACTTTTGCAATTTGGACTCGCACTTTTAATATTAATGACTTTATTATTTTAGTTATTCTAAATTTTTATTATTTTATCCATATTTTTTAGATATTTCAATTCACCAGATTATTTTTTCACAACAATGTTATACAATTAAAATTCTTAAACTATAATTTTTCCCACCATATCAGTATTTACGATCTATTTTTTTTTTTTCAATCCAAAATTTTTCCAACAACCATACTATAACTAGTCCTTGTAAGTTTGGTTTTACTGATGTGCTAGTTTGGCGTAATGAGAAAACAGGTCTCTCTATACAGTGAAGAGTGCTTATTGTTTGCTGTGTGAGAAAGAAAATAATGAGCTGAACGGGCAGAACATTTTGGTAGCAGATGGGAAACATCCTGCTAACACTCTTTGGAACAGGATGCAAGGATACGAAACAAAATTAAGGTGTTTGGGTGGAGGTTGAGTCATGATCTCTTGCCTGTTTTTCAAAATTTGATGAAGAAGAAAAGAGCTGCTCAGTCAACATGCCCAAGATGTCAACGTTCGTGACATAACGGAAATTAAAACTTTTTTATCGCATTTTATCCGTTACGTAATATCCGCAACACTAACAAATTTCTTAAAATACTATCAAATTCACGTTCACGACAATTTCAACGCATTATGTAATGTCTGCGACACCCGCAACCGCAATACCATAACCATATCCGTGACGAAAGTCGCGAACGCGATTTAGAACTATTAGACAGAATAAAGAGACGGTGCTCCATGCCCTTTAAAGAATGTGGCAAAGCTGTGGACGTTTGGCAACATTGTAATCTCAATATGGATTGGTTATGCACTGGTGGGCATATCACTGCTAAGGAATGGCTTTTACAAGTAGCACATAAGGAAGATGAAAGAAGTTTTTTGAAGAGGGCCTTGTGATGTGCTGGGGCTGTTTGGAACAGCAGAAATATACAAGTCAAGAACAATGAATACGGGAACTCCCCAAATGACAGCTATGTTAGCCAAGAATTATTTGGAGGATTGAGAACAGCATTAGCAGAGATAAACCAGAATGGAAAAAGCCACCAATGGGACTAGTGAAGGTCAACTTTGATGGTGCCCTTAATATTCCGGAAGCAGTACTAGGAGCGGCTGCTGTGTTACAAAGGAAAAAGTGGTCGAACCGACAGTTATTGAAGCCTTAGCGGCAGATAAAGCGGATGAGTTTGCAGGTGACATGCTTGAAGGTGATGCTTTAGGAATCATTAACCAAATGAAACAGACAGCATACGATTTCTCTACAATTGGAACTCTATTGGAAGAAGTGAAGATGAGGCTTCAAGGTTCAGGAATGGCTAGCTGTTCATGTTAGACGATCGAGATGCCAATAATGCTGCTCATGTCATGTGTTTGGCAAAACATGCCTAGATAAAAAACAGTTTCCGTAAACTGGCAAAAGAAAGGAAAGCGTAAGACTAAGCACAATTGTATGGAATAAACTGGCAAAAGAAAGGAAGGCAGAATTGTATGGAATGCTTCAAAATCTGGGATTTTCTCCATTACTTTTCTCTAAATACTTTTAAATTTCAAATTGAATTGTTATTTCATATATTGTTAATAAATTTTTTAAATTTAACAAGCAAAGTTAAAAGACTTTTTGTTATTAAATTAAATTTTTTATGTCAACGTGGATTGATTGAGTTGGTAAAGATTGAATACTTCGTTTCTAAAATTTAAATTTGATTCTCACTACCAACAATTTTCTTTTGTAAGCAATCTATAAGTTCTCTCGATATATCTTGACTTGACTTTGAAATGAGATAATCTTTCCTCATTTAAATTTTTTTGCACGAAAAAAATTATTTTTTTGTTTTTTAAATTATATGTTAAAGAGGTGCGTCTCCATCCTCTAACTTTATTGGTAGAGGTGACAAATAGGTGAATTCGAATATTTCAAGTTCGGATCCCTTCAAATTTGGGTTGGTTTGGATTCAAACTTGTCATGTAATTAAAAAATAAAATAAAAAAATATGAAAGATGTAATCATTTCATCATGTTTTTCAAATTCAAATTTGAGGGGTTTCTTTTTTAATAAATTTTAATCATTTTGGATTCGAATTATTTGGATCTAGACTACTTTGAGTGATTGGGTCATTGATTTTTTTTAATCAAAATCATATTTGGATTTGAAATTTTTCAGAAAGTTTTTAGATTTGGATTCATTCTACTATGATATATGATTCATAATTTTCCATTCAAATTTCCTTCAAGCAACAAAGAATCCTTGTTGTCGTACTTGACAAAGTATCTTACATAGTCATTTATTTGATAGGTAGCCATATTTTATGGTGCAAACGATCTTGGTTCCAAGAAGCCCAGTAGTGAAAGGCGAGAAATAGCCACTTGCTGATTCTCTGTGCATGTAAGCTAATCAGTATTACACTAAATTAAAAAGTCTTGTTTTTGGTCTACTATCTTGGAAGATTGTAGATTACTAGTATCCTTTAAATGGTTCATTTTTTTCATATTTAATTAAGCAATACCCTTTCTTCTAATTAATGTCCTTGATTAATTCACCTCTTTCAAAAGTAGCTAATTAAAGCAGATAATTAGTTGTCTTGCAATATTATTTTTCTCTTATAACCTTCATATATTTAAACATTCTCTCCAATTTAGAGAATTATTTTTATTTAAAAAACCCTAAAATTAAATAAAATTAATTCCATGAAATTAGCTAGAGTATTGTAATTGTATTTGTATATGAAAAATTATCTCATCTATAATCAATAGAACTTTTAGATTTCACAAGTGAAATTAAATAGTGACATATACCTTTAAAATATATTTTAAAAAATAAATTAAATATATGATAATCTTTTAATTTTATTTATAAAATTAAAAAATTTCAAAAGATAAAAGTGATCTATAAAGTCTAAAAAGTTAAAGAGTCTGTGCATAAAATGCCAGTCCATGCTTTGACTTATCCACCATAAATATATCTAGAGTTTTAATGGGTGATTTAGAGTATGGTCTATGGTGTAATAGTTAGATATATCTTCACAAATTAATAAATTCATATCTAGATTGGAAAGAAAATAAAAAACCCAAGTGTCTTTATCAAAATGCTCACATTAATTGATTCTTCCTTATAAGTCAATGAACAGGAATTTTAGGAACTTCCCATCCAACTACACTACACCATATATATCATTTTCACTGACCGACACTCATAAATTTTATTTTCTATTTCAATTAAAATTGACAAAATTAATCTAAATTCAAAAAATTCACATTTATCCAAACATAAACACGATTCAATTTGATTTGATAAAAAAAAATTTAAAAGTGTCGATGTGACATCTCTAAAATTTGGTTTAAAATCTCACCTATTTATTTAAATTCATTTAAACCCGTTTAATTTAAAATTATTAATAAAATATTAAAGATAATTTTATATCAATATTTTAATATTTTAAATATATATTAAATTTAAATAAAATAAAATAACTATTAATAATAAAATATTTTCACAAACCGTGCCGTGTTGAGCTTAAAAAATTTTGTCGACAACTTAACCCGAATAGGGCTAAATCTATGCTCGTGGACATGTCTATTGAGAAGTTTCTTTTAATCTATTCTCAAAATATATTTATTTGAAAAAAAAAAAAAAAAAGCAATTAGACTATAGTACAAGGATGAATGAACTATGGAGTGAATATATAAAAAGTGCAAAAATTCTTGTGGTAGAAAGTTTTTCATACATATTGTTGGATTTTCCATTATTAAAATACAAGATAAACTCACAAAGTTGAAAGCCATTGCATTTTTGCCATTTTCCCACTTGCTTGGTGTCACTTTATGGGGAAGTTGCCCAATGCCAATGGCTTGCATATCATAAATCATAATTTTAAAGAATATATTATTTCCTATCACACTATCCTCTTACAAGTTGAAAATTTTCTTTTAAATTTTGCATTAAAAAATTTGAGCTCAATTATTTCAAACAAGGGTTTAAGGTAAAGACTTAACATGGGTTTTGCCAAGGAAATAGATTGGTAAGCAATCTAAAGGAGATTTGTTTGGAAGCAAAACAAATGCTAAAAGTGGGCATATTTTCTTTCTTTTGGAACCTTTCAAAAGTTTATGCTTACAATATGATGAGCAATGATGTCCTCAATATTGTAATTGGACCACTTCATATAGAACTTTAACCGTAGAAAAGATTATTCCTTTACATCTAGACTACTTTTTTATTTAATTTAAGGGAGATATTATTTAGTATCTAGTGACATTGATTAAAAAAATATTTAAGAAAATAAGATTTAAATTAATTTATTGTTTTTTATTGAATTTGATGAAAGTACATTAATTTTAACTAAACTTAAATAATGGAAATCCGTTAATTGGACTCTTAATTTAAAAAATGAAATTCATCAAATCCAATTTTTTGAAGAAATAAAAATACATGCATCAATCATTGAATCAAAATCAAATGCTCGAGTGTTAAGCTGTGGGCTTTATTATAATAGTATGATGATGATAACGACTTTGATTTCAAGATGTTTACTTAAGCCTTGAACATAAGAATAGATGATGATTCCATCCAAATTATAAATAAAGATATAAAATCATGAACTAGTGTTAAAGTATGATGACTTATATTTTCTTCTCTTAATTCAAGAAATATGATCAAATTTTTTTTAAATATTGCATGGTTCAAATTTAAATTCATTCCAAACCAAATTAATTTTAATTTTATAACTATTATAATAATGCTTTGGCTAACAAAATTTTATCGAATCAAAAGGGAAAAAACAACTACTATTATATAACTCACTTTGCATTTCTGTTAACATATATTTGAAGGTTAGTAAAAGGTACTAAAAGCTACAACTTGCTTTCTAAGGGCTATTAATTGCCTGTGCATTAAGCTTCGTTTGGTTGACATTTTTATAATTTATATTTGTTTTCAAAAGCGGAAAAAAAATGGTGGATATAAAATGAAGAATTTTTTTGAAAAATATACACAAAATATATGATTATACTTGTATATAAATTAATTCTGTTATAATTGATGTAATATTTTAATTATTTGTCCCCTTTAAAAATTGTGATATTGCTTTTTATCTTTTGCTATAACTATTCTTCAAAAAGCAAATTGTAGAAAACAAGTACTAAAATTATCAATCAAATTTAGCCTAAATTATCAATATTAGATCTACCTATAACATCCACATTAATGCATCCAATTTTTTTATTTATTTTTTTCTATTTTTTTGTTATTTTCTTTTTAATTCTTAAAATTACTACAAATCAAAAGTAAAAAAGTAAAGTCATAATTGATTACAAATTAAAATTTAGCACCCATTATATAAAAATTAATCTATATAGAAATAAACTCATGCATTTTGTTATCTATAAAACAATTCTTATAAAAGCTTTAGCCGAGCCAAACAAACCCTTACTATATGGTTGTTTATCACAAGTGAGTTTAAGAAATAAATGATTCCAAATGAAATATATATATTAAATGTGAAAATGAAAATAAAATTATCATCATTTGTCATTGGAAGCACTAATTAACCATATTGTTAAGCTCTCTACAATTATTATTAATTAAGTCAAGTTTTGACTCGATAACTCACGTACCTAATAATTCACATCATAGCACAAAGGGGAAAAAAGGAAAGATTAGAATTTTTTTTAAAAATATATGAATTTTTTTTTGGTATTTTGCTAAAAATAAATTTCTAAAATGTGATTGTCATTGAATTAAGGCACCGTGTATAACGAGGAATTTAACCCTTCAAGTTTCAAGTCTTTAACTTCTAAATTTAGCAAAATAATTTCAATGATTTTGACAATTTAGAGTCCTTATGGATATCATCGCAGCTCCAGTGCGGTGGTATTTGGGCATTTTTTGCCCTATTCCTTCCGATTGCTAATTGGTATAAAAAAGTTTCAGTTGCTTAAACGCACTGAATTTGAACTAAAATCTCCCTGTTATTTTAATTCTTTCTCTAAAATATCCTTAACATAAAACCTTTTTGTATTTTGCCACTTATATTTAACTTTGTTCATTTTTTATATGTTTTATATTTTATATGTTTAAATAGTATTTATAGTTTTATTTTTTAAAATATTAAATATTTTTGTTTTAAGATGTGTAAATATGTTTTATTTTATTTATTTTTATTTTAATAATTTTTAATTATTTATTAACCTTTCACATATATAAAAAATTTATTATATACGAATTTTAATATAATGTCTTTAATGATAATTTTTCTTCTCATTATACTTCATCTCACTATCACTGTTGCTTTTGCATTTAAACATATATCTCATTACTGATTTTAATCTTATCGTTACAGTACCTAATCTCACCGCTACAGTAACTAATCTCACAAGTACTGCTATTTTTAATTTCACTGCAACTAATCTCACCTCACATCCAAATAGACCCTTAGCATTATAGTCCAACTAGCCTCCCTATCAAATTATGAATTAAGTTGGTACAAAGCCATTTATGCAAATCTACTCTTGCATTGAATCAATGAGACTTGCTACTAAGGTCTAGGTGTATGATAAATAAAAGGAATGTATGATAACTCTCTCAAAAAATCGACCGATCAAAGAAATATTTATCATTTAACGATTCCAGTTAACGGGTCAATATAAAAAAATGTTGGCATTGATGCTTGATAATGATATAAAGAAAAACAAGATCCCTATTCTCTACACCTTGCCCTTTGGATTCTCTTTCACTTCTCCTTGATGGCTAAGCACCTTAAACGTCTTAATAGAACCTAGCACATATATACGAGGAAAATCCACTTATATTAGTATAAAATTAATTTAGCTTTACATATTTTTATAGATTTTTATATGATTTTATTTGTTTAATTCAACTATTACATTTCATGCTCTGTTAATGTTAATTATGCACGTCAAATTTCAAGTAAATTTAAAATATTTAACTTTTTTTTAAGTAAAAAAAATTAACCGTTAAATATATATATATATATAATAGTATTCTCTATCGACATGATATAGATATTGGATCGGTTCGAAATTTTACGTGTACGATAAGTGCAATTATATTACTAAATCCAGCGATCAATTTGTTAAAATATCAATCGTATGCGAAATTATAAAAGTGTGTAAAATTAATTAATATTATACCAATATAAATTGATCATCATCTATATTCAAATTTATTTCAATTAATTGATGTAAAATGTGAAACGTGGTTTTGGGGTTTTTTTCTTTTAGTGATTGGGATGTGACAATGTGATTAAACCAATAAAGATAAGAACAAGCAATTTGCACAAAGTCAAATTTGGAGCTTTGTTTGAAGTAGAAGAGGCCAATACATATGTACTTTTCATGCATGTTTCATTTGCCATATTATGTTTCACGACTTCCATTCCAAGTTTGCCACCTCCATTTTCAATTGTTATACAAACAAGTATAGGTATATGTAGAATTAGTTCATATTTAACATAATACAATAAATTGAAAAATGATTTCATAAACATAAATTAATTTTAAATTGCATTTGGTAATTTGGGTTTAAAAAAGGATTTGGATTTTAAATTTAATATAAATTGTGTAATACAACACATATAAATATGATCTTTATGATTATTTTTTAATTTATGAATTTGTTAGATTTTTATTTAGTGATGAATTTGAAATACCTATAGATATTTGTAAATTTAAAGTTAATCTTCTTGTACTCTTCAAATATGTAGAGATATTGAGTTGTACGTAACTAAACTTGCGCAAAGGTTAGGCTACCCATTTGGCCTGAGGGTTCCAGCTTGATTCAGTCTTGACCTGGGACGTGATATTTTAGGTCTGAGCCATCTCGATTAGGATTACTCTTTAATTAATAAAAAAAATTATTTAAATTTAATTATTAAAATATAAAATATTTTAATATATTTTAAACAATGAAATGAGTTTTTTCAATACGACGGGCTTGGCCGGACCTTGAAAGTAAATTATTTTGCTATCCGGGCTTGATTCGATCTGGCTCATGAACAACTCTAATTGTAACTAATTTTGTGCATGAGATGTACATTTCATTCTCACAACTTATATAACAAATTGAATTCAAATGCATTCTCTCAAATTTATCTTTTCAAACATAACATATGTTTGACAATAAAATTCTTTCACACGCAAATCTAATTTGAATAAGAAAAATTATTATCACAAAAAAGTTAGAAATGTTAAACATAACTAGAGGTGCTCATGGGTCGAGCTGAGTTTAGGTATGGTATCAAATACCATATATACTTGCCCAAGCCCGACTAGAAATATGGGCCTCAAATTCTGCCCAAACCCGCCCATATTTGACAATGGATAGTTCAAACCTGTTTAGACTCGCTCATATTATTTTTTTCTAAAAAATTTTAAACAAATATTTTTTTATTATTTAATTTTTAATAATTAATTTTTTTTTATTAAGTTCTAAAACATGAATAACTTAGCATATTTTTAAATGTTTACACTATAATATTATATATATTTATTTTTATATGATATAAATTACATAATATATTATATAAAAAAAAGGGTCGGGCTGGGCCGGGCTCGTGCCTTGATTGTTGGAGCTAAGGCCCGACTTATTTTCTAAATGGGCCTTATTTTTTTACCCAAGTCCATATTTCGGACCTAATATTTTTATCCAAACCTTCCAAAATATGGGCGAGCCTTTGGACTTGAACGGATAGCCCGACTCTTGAGCAGGTCTAAACATAACAATACACTAGAATAATATTTATTTTGATAGTTACATTTATAAGTTGAAATAATATGTATTTTGTTAAAAAAAAATTATATCGTAATCAAATAATTATCAACAAATATAATATTACTATTACATTCAACATAAAAGAAGTTAAATAAATATACAAACCAATATAAAATAGACTAAAACCCACACATAATATGATAAATTTTGTGATTTTAAAACCTCTTTCTTGCCAACTATTTATTATATATTAATTTTGAGTCTTAGAGATTCAAGAGGTATTTTTGAAATGTCAAAGGTATTTAGTCTTATTTTGTTTCTTGTGAGTGTAAATTATTAATTTAAATTTGTTTGCAAAAAAAAAAAAAAAGGAAAAAGAGAATAAGAGAGAGAAAATGAGATGAGAGGAGAGATGAAATTAAATGAAGGTTAAAGGTAAAGGGAAGAGAGAGATGGTTGAGGGGAGGATGAGTTGTTGGTGCGTGACCGGCGAGGTGGTTGGTTAGCTAAGGGGAAAGGAAATGGAGGAGAGGAAATGGAGAGAGGAGAGAAAAGAAAAGGAGGAGGAGAGGAGGTCGTCGTTGACGGGAGGAAGAGAAGAGAAGTAGGAGAGTGAGCAATGCCGGCCCAGCTGTCTCGACGTTGTTGACGACGACACAGGCAATCGACAAAAAAAATTGGAGAAGAAGAAAAAAAAAAGGAAAAGAAGAAGTAAAAGAATAAAAAAAGTTTTATTTTTTATTATTGTTTTATTTTTATTATTTTTATAATTATTATTTTCACCAAAAAATTAATATATATATATATATTTAGTAAAGTTTTTTTTACATGATTTTAAACTTTTATCATGAAAAAAAGATAAATATTTTTCAATATTTTGTATTTTTTTATCGATTACTTTTAAGAAAATCGTGATTTAAAAATAATTTTAAAAATTAATCTAACACTTTATATTTTAAAATTGAATAAAAAAAATATTAAAAATAAAAGAGATAATAAAAAAAGAGTGTTAAATCTTTTATTTCTTTTCTTTCACTAAGCATTTGCTTTGAATTAATTTTAATTTAAAATAATATAATAAAATTATTTATTTATATTTAAATATATTTATATATATATAATTCGAGTAATTTTTTTTTGGGATAAGTAAGAATTGAGAAAAAAATTTAGTTGTGATAAAGATTCAGTCTCGCTATAAGTTAGAATAAAAAATATTAAAAAAAGAAAGGACATACCAAAAATTAGGGGTGAGTTCGGTTCGGTTCGGGTCGGTTATTCGGGTTTTATTAACCGAACCGAAAAATTCGGTTTTTCCAAACGGGTAACCGAAACCGAACCGCTATAGTGAAAAAATCGGTTATAACCGAACCGCCATATATCGGTTCGGTTCGGTTATCGGTTTTCCATTTTTTTTTTTGGGCTTCTGGGCTTTTGAGCTTTTGGGCTTTATTTTGCCCACTGGGCGCGTGAAACCATTAAACAAAAAAAAAGTATAAAAATATATTATATTTTATTAAAATATATATATTTAGTATTCGAAATATAAAAATATAATTTTTTAAATATATAAAAAATTTAAAAACTTTAAATATATCCATATAAATATATATTTATATCCTACATTAATGTTTTAATAACACTGTACATGAATTTTAGCAACAGCAAATCTAGCCAAAAAAAAATATTGCTTTAACAAGAAATATTTAACAATTAACACTGTACATGAATCTTAGCAACAGCAAACAAGCTAAAAGCAACTGAACCAAACTCACCACTTTTCAATTTTGGGTGCCTCTGAATTCTGATGTGTGGTGATTATGGCAACGGCGCAAGTCGATGAGAAACTGAGATTGTAAGAAATGAAAAAAACAGAGATGGCAAGTTGGCAACGGCGCAAGTCATTGAGTGGGTTTAATTTTGTAACTTTTCACTTTTGTATTTTGATAGGGTAAATACTAAATAGCTAATGCCTAATGGGTATGGGGTTGGGGTTGGGGTTGGCCGGTTGGGGCCTTGGGGGGTAGGTCTTAGGCTTTTTTTTTTTTAGTACTGTATGCATTTGGGCCATGGCCCATGGTTGGTTCTTAATTCATTAGGGTTTTTTTTGGATTTTTTGAAATTCAGTTTTTTTTGGACTTTCGGTGTCCAATGGAAATAACCGAAACCGAACCGAATTGGTTCGGTTTGATGATGTCATCTATCCGAAACCGAACCGAATTATAAAAAAACCGAACCGAACCGAACCAGAACGACGGTTCGAATCGGTTTTTCGGTTTTCTCGGTTTTTTTGCTCAGCCCTACCAAAAATAACCCAACAAGCTTACCACTAATGCAATTGTGCAAGGAGTAATTTTATTCGGATTAAAACCTCCTATGATCAACTTGCCAAACAAGGTATATGTTAGAGTTTCTTCACACGTGTCAATCTCCCATTCGAACAGAATCTAAACTCACACAAGGAAACCCTGAAATTTGTAATTTTCCTAAAATGATCGGCTGCATTCATTTATTTTTTCTTCCAATTTTTAATATATATTTTAAAATTTTATTTTATATATCATTAGTAATTAGTAAAAGTGTTTATGAATTAGGTCAAATTGGCACTTCAAGCTTGAATTTAGTTTTGATTCATTTATTAAAGTTTTATTTAATAAAAAATTATATTAATATTTTAAAATATATTTATAATTAAAATAAAACTATTTATTTATTAATATAAAAATATAATGAGCCGAGCTCGAATCTTAAAACATTTTTTCTAAAGTCTAGCTCAAATCAAAATTTGATAAGTAACTTGACACATGAAGAGGTCTAATCAAGTAGATTTTAAATTTTACAAAATAAATTAAAAAGTTAATATTATTGAATTTAAATGAATTTATAAAATAAATAAATTATTAAATATAAATTTTACAAAATAAATAAAAAAGTTAACATTATTGAATTTAAATGAATTTATAAAATTAATTAATTATTAAATATACATATAATAAATATTTAACTTCGTTAGTACAATCATTCTACTATTAGTGCATAGAATAATTATATTTTTAATCTCCATTTGCATTTATGTATTTCATAATTTATAATAAGATTTGGCAAATAAGTGTCTTAAAAATATTATATATAATAATATTTTCACTAAATATATTAAAAATAACTCAAAAAGTTATCAATTATTATATTTAAGATAACATACTATAAATAATATATTAAATATTTTTAAAGAGTGTTACAAGAATATTAGTTAACAAAGCTCTTGATGATATTATATCTATTTAGGTGAATAGCAATTAGATCTCTTCAAGGGTTGGGTTATCCGTCCAAACTCGAAGGCCTACATTATATTTGGAGGGTTTGAATAAAGATATTAGGCCCGAAATATGAGAATAGACAAAAAAATGAGACACATTTAGAAAAAGGGCCAAATCTTGATTCCAACAATCAAGGCCCGAGTCCGACCCGACCTGACCCGACCCGTTTTTCATTTATATATAATATAATATATTATTTTTATATTTATATTTATATATATTATGTAATTTATATCATATAAAGAATATATATATATATAATGTTATAGCATAACTATTTAAAAATATGTTAAGTTATCCATGTTTTAAAATTTAATAAAAAAAATTACTAAAAATTTAATAAAAAATAACATATTTATTAATTTTTTTAAAAAAAAATAATATAAACGGACCTAAACAAATTTTGATTATCTATTTATAAATATGAACAAATTTAGACAAAATTTAAAATTTATATTTTTCGTCGGATCAAATTTAAATAAATATATAATAATAATATTATACTTTAAATCCAATCATGAACACCTGTAATAACAATGTTGCAGGCCAATAATAAAATAAATGAGTCAAACCCTCTTAAAATGCTTTTTTTTTTTCTTTTCTTTGAAGAGATAGTATAGTAGTACTACATACATTTATTTATTTTTTCCCTAAATTTTCCTCGGATTTCAAGAAAGAATCCATTAAAAAATAACACATTAAAAGTCCAAAAAATTAAATAAAAAAAAAAATACTACTACTATTAAACAATATATATATTTTTGAAAAAAAGTGAAGCTTCACAAGCACCTCACATGAAAATTAGAGCCAGCCCAGCCGGGTCTTCTTGTTTTCGTGAATTGAATGCAACCAAAAAAAGGGCCACCTCTCTCTCTCTCTTTCTCTTTCTCTTCACAAATATTAAAGTGGGAATGAGTGTGAAGATTTCTCGCAACTTCTTCTTCAACCAACTTTCTTCTTCCTCGTATTCATCTTTTTTTTTTCAATCCTAAGTTTCTTATAATTTGACACCGTCCTAACTCCCAATACTTCGGCCTTATTTAACATGCCAATCACAAAGCTGAAGCAGACCCTTTTTTCCTCATATTCTTTTTATAATAATACTTAACCCTTTTGGAAATATCCTCTGCCTAACCAATATAAACACTTTGATTTTTTTTTTCTCCCCTTCTAAAGAGTATTTTTTCCCTCTTATCAAAGGTATGAACTTGGTGTTCAACCAATCTGTTTCTTTTCTTATTTTGAGCTTTTTTTTCCTCTGTTTTTTAGCTCTGTTATTGCATCAAAACATGGACTTTTTAAGGTTTTTTTTTTTCGATTTTATTCTTTCTTTTTTCCCCTCGTTTTTGAGACATGGGTTGTTTGAAATTTGACATAAAAACCAACTGAAACTTAATTTTTTAGCTTGTGTCTCTGTTTTCTTGTTTGCTTTTTCCTGTCTGTTTATACTTTTATGTTTTGCATTGTAATGCTAGATTGGAATCTGGGTTTTGGTTTTAGAAGTCTAATTTGCTGTTATTGCTCTAAAAATTGATTCTCTTTTTCTCTTTACCTTAAATTTTTGTTCTTGTTTGACAAGTAATTATACTGATTAATGTAATCCATGATATCTTCTTTTCAATGCATTTGGTTTACATTGTTTGATAGATCCAAAAATATTAGTTCTTTTGATTTGATCTCTTATCTCTCCATGTGTATTGATCAGGGAGAATCTTATATTGGAGCCATTGGTTCTCCATGGTAAGCCGTTAATCATCATTTTTTTTGTAATTTTCTTTTGGATGAAAATTGGTTTTTTTTTTTTTTTCTCTATTCAAAAAAAAGAAAAAAGAGAGGGCAGATTTTTACTAGCAGGCTAATTGAGTTTTAGTTTGGCAAATGTGTAAAAAAATAGTGGCTTTATTGTGATTTGATTTGTTTTTGGTTTATGATCATCAGGGAGAAGCCCCAGCATTCTGTGTTGACAATCTACAAAATGGATTTTCAAACGGATTTGGTTTAAAATCCAAAGGCTTTGAGACCTCTACCGACGTTGTTGACAAAACAGTATGATAATTTAATGCCTAATTTGGTGTTTTCGTCATAAAGTGCTTCTCCTTTGTCTCTCGTTGTTATCTGTTAGTTAATATGTTCAATCATCTTTTTTGATTGAGGATTTGTGTGGATTTCTCTTTCCAGTTTGTGATTGGTGGGGCAAACAATGATTCCACATCATCTATTGGGGTTCAGATTTATGACAAATCTACAGGGAAATGGTTAGTTTGCGGCTAAAACGAGCTACACAGTTTCTTGTTCCGGGTTTCGGTTTAGAGTTAAAAGTTAATTGTTTCTGGTAATATTTTCAGGGTGATTCCTACAGTGCTGGGAACAAAACCAAAGCCATGTAAAGGCCATTCAGCTGTTCTTTTAAATGAAGATCGTATAATGATTATTATTAGGGGTTCCACCCCAGGTGACTGCATTTGGTTTCTTGAGGTTTGTATTTTGAAAACTTAAGATCTTTTGAGCTATGTTAGTCCGACTCTTCATTTTCCTTAAAGTACCCGTGTTCGACACATATTCGGACATAGGTATGGAGGTATGATCCTCCAAATATATGGAAAAACTTAGAAAAAATTGAGCATACCCGTGTCGGATACATACCTGTATCCGACACTCACTTCCGAGTCTTAGTAACATAACTTTTGAATGTTAATTGAGGATGAGTTTCTCATACTATGCAGTCAGAATAGTTCATCTCTTTGTGGCATTTGTACATTCTAAAACTCGGTGCTTCTGAGTTGCATAAAAACTATCTGAATATTTTGATGCCTAAAATTGTTTGATTTGTTCAATATCGGTAGGTGGACACCAAGTATGTTAAGGAACAGAAGAAAGTTTTAGGGACTGAGGTTGTTGCCTGGAGTAAGGGTGTGAGCGGTGATGCTGAGAAACCGGTTGTTATTAGCGGTCCTTCTGGAGTTGGTAAGGGGACATTAATAAACATGCTTATGAAGGAATTCCCATCTATGTTTGGATTCTCAGTCAGCCACACAACCCGTGCACCAAGGGGGATGGAGAAGAATGGAGTTCATTACCATTTTACCGAACGAAAAGTAATGGAGAAAGATATAAAAGATGGGAAATTCCTTGAGTTTGCTTCTGTTCATGGAAATCTATATGGAACCAGTATTGAAGCAGTTGAGGCAGTAGCAGACTCTGGAAAGGTAAAACATTCCTGCTTTTTACAGTTCTAGTAATAGCGGTTATAATTCCTAATTATATTTTGAAAGTTGCACAATGGGATATTCATTATTCCAACTATCAAATGGAATTTCATCTTGGAGGAGGCCACATGGGAAAGCCAGTGGTTTAAATCCCCAAATAATTGAATCATTCAGTACATCGGCTTATTTTTTGAAGAAGGGAATAACGGAATAGAACATCAGCGACTTTTTTTTTTAACAATTAATGAATTACTAATCTTCTCATGCATATTGTTCTGAGGGGAGTATCAAAGGTATATTATGTTTCTTGCATATACTTCAAGAAACTAGAGGACCTTTAAAATAATTTCATGTAGGTATTGGACTGAATGGCGTGCTAGGTATTGATTTTGGATTTTTGGTTGTATATTTTAGAAAGCACATCAAGGGCACTTTCTTGTGAGTGTAGCATTCTTTACTTCAAAATTATCTATGTGCAAAATTGATGTGTTTTTTTTTTTTCTTTTTTATTTGCTCTTGATTTCAATTTAGAGGTGCATTCTTGACATCGATGTTCAAGGAGCAAGGTCCGTGAGGGCAAGTTCTCTTGATGCCATTTTCATCTTTATCTGTCCACCCTCAATGAGGGAGCTTGAAGAAAGGCTCCGGGAAAGGTGAATCTGAACTGTCCATTTGATATTATCATTATACTATTTTCCTAGTCTTGTTATAATTAGAATGTTGTAAATAGGGGGACCGAGACAGAGGAGCAAATCCTAAAGCGCCTCCGGAATGCTGAGGCAGAAATTGAGCAAGGGAAATCCTCAGGCATCTTTGATCATATATTATATAATGATAATCTTGAGGAATGTTACGAGAATCTTAAGGTGACTTCTCTTTCGCTTGAAAAATAGCATATGCATCTTAAGTTCGTTTGAAATCCCTTACAAGAGAGTTCGTTCTTTTTCGTATCCTGATCTGATGAGTTTAATTTGTTATAGAAACTCCTGGGGCTAGATGGAAGTGCACCGACTAATCATAAACCATGTAAGAACTAAGAAGCTTACCTTGTGATTACTATTTCTTCTATTTCTTTTTAGTGCAAATGGAAAGTAATTTATTTAAAATGTCATCTAGCACCCAAAGGGATTGATCTGCCTTTGAACCATTCGGTGTCAAAAATAGATAATAAGACCCTCATTAATTGTGAGACTCCAGAATTGGGAAATGAATCGAAGAACTTGTAAGTTTTTCTTTCTCTTTTCCTTTTTTAAATGAAAGGTCATGATTTTGTTGGGTTCTTGACTAAGCATTGGTGGTTTATTCAGGATTGTACTGGATGTGTCCTCGCTTAAAGGCGGGGCACCTGGTCGGACAAGAGGACTAAATATCTATGCCATTGATTCATTTTCGGATGGCTTAAATGGGATTTATGAACTGAGCTAACGACTCCAACCCTATCGGTACTAACACGGTTTTAAGATTTTCTATTTAACTTGAGGGGAACTATGATAAAGCTCTACTTGTCTTCTAAGATCATTGCATGAGTTGGATTTTCTTTTTTTCACTCAATTCTTTGCTTGTTTAAGAACTAAAATGTAGTATTTGAACAATTACTATTCCCACATGCGCAATGAGAGAATTCATCATTTGTGCAGCAATTGAAAGCTTTTTACTATGGTAGAATTATGTTTTGTCCTACTATTAAGGGTTTGGGTCAATTAGTAAGTTCCTTTATATCAATAGTAAGTGATTTTAGATTTGAGTCTTATCGGCAATCTTTTGTTAAAATCAATCTTGAACAATAGATCTTTGTCTTAGCCCTTAGATCTTGCGTTGGCCTAAGGAATTGAACAAGAAAAGTTTTTTTTTTTTTTTTTTTTCTGTGCCAAGAAAAAAAAAAGGCATCATGTTTGTCTTGTTAACAGGTAATGGTATAGAAAAAGAAGAGGGGATAGTTGATTATTGAATTTATCAAGGATTAGAATGGAATAAGGTTCGACATGTAAGAATAGAAACAAGGGGCCTGTAATAGCCTCAATTTGTCTTGCTAAATGACATGTTAATGTTTGTTATCCAAGCAATGACTAGATTCCAAGTGAAATAAAGGAGAAAGGAAAAACTGGTCAAGAAAAGAACTTCGTTAGGATTAACGAGATTGGTCCAATGGGTTGGGTTACTTCATTCATCTTTATAATAAAAAGTTTTGTATCTAACATTAGTGGTCTTTTGTTGAATTATCCAAAATGCAAAATAGCTTAAATATAAAAAAGGTTTTTGAACTAATAGTAAATAATTATTTTAGTTCATTTTATTATAATCAATTGAGTCTCAAATATTTGTTTTCATTAAATTAAACTTTCAAAGTCTATTTACGTTCAATTGAATTATTGATTGGACAGAAATTGGTGACGGTCGTTAATTAATTTTCATCCATCAAGGCTCAATTGGATAAAAGTTTATGTTCGAGAATTCAATTGATTGTAATAAAATAATAAATAATTATTTAATTATTTAATATTAATTCAAGAATTTTTTAATATTTAAATCAATTAAAAACTATATATTAGTATCTTAACTTGAAATTGGACTAACATATTTATTCCCAATTTTTTTCGACAAAAAAAAAAAAAAAAGAAGAAAACACCATGACTTTTCCACTTGCTAAGGTTAAGTTAAATATTTCCTATTCTAGGAATATCTACTTGTGTTGGTTTCTTTGAAAGACCATGAATGGGTACTTTACTCACTACAAACAAATTGCCATATAGTGACGGTCCAAAACGCGTCAGTAAATCTTCAAAATCCGTCGCTAAAAGTCCTAAAACTCTATACCGACGGTCAAAATGACTATTCCGACAAAAAATTAAGCGACGGTAAAACCCTCGTCGGTATAGACCTATACCGACGGAAAAGGTGACCGTCGGAATAGGATATATAACCTATACCGACGGTTTTAGGCGTCACTAATGTTACTACCGTCGGTATAGCCTATGTTTGGGTAGCCCCTTTTACACCTTACCTATACCGACGGATTTTGTATCCGTCGTTATAGATATCGCATCTATACCGACGGCTGTTGTAGCCGTAGGTATAGATCCCGTATCTATACCGACGGATTCTGTAGCCGTAGGTATAGATATCGCATCTATACCGACGGCTTTTGTTCCCGTCGGTATAGATACTGTATTTATACCGATGTTTTTATGTCTAAAATCTGCATGCAAGAACTAGTTGTGACAAAAATATGTGGTACTAATTTCAATACTTTGTTTTGGAATAAGTAGTCCAGCAGTATGCTTTTTCTTAATTTTCATACTCCGAAATGAGTATTTCCTTTCCTTTCCTTTCAATCAAGTAAGCAAAGACTATACAATGTAGTAACATATGACCGTGTAATGCTTGTATGAGCAAGAAGAATATGCTCAACCAAATTCGCACAAGAACAAATCAATCCTAAGCTACTGTGTTACTAAAATCAAGGTTGAGAAGAAAAAGAATGAAGATCTATCGGAGGCTTTGAGGGAGCACCGGACCTCCATTAAACATCTTTGCACTATCTTCATCCATTGCAACCCTACTCCAACTATAATTTCTCATGGAGAATATCCTACTCCGATCAAACCCACTTCCTCTAAAGCCTGTTATCTTTGATGACACCATAGGCATTACAAGAACCGTCGATGCATTGATGGAATCCTCTCCAAAACCTAGTGATAACCAACATGTTGTCTGCAAACAGAATTCCAATATCAATTTTAGCACTAAATTAGAGTGATATAATAATCTTGTTAAAGGATAATTCTCCAAATCCAATTTGCTGTACCTTTGCCTTGGCCAGTATATCTGTGACCTTCATCACCATTCCCTGTGTAAATGATTTTATCTCTTTATTTTGTGCATCTTCGGATGGCAAAATCAACCTATGAGGGAAAATGAGAACAGCTGGTAAGTACAAAACTTATTCAGTAGAAAATTATGCAAGTACACATAGGCACTTATAACCTCAATGATGGTAAACGAAAATAATAATAATTTGTTCATTTGTCAACATTTCATCAGCTCTCATCTATTACACAACCCATGAATGACCACAGGTTATTTGACAACACCAAGAAATCTAATTTTTACCTGTCAGTTTCAGTTGAATTGCTGGAAGACAAAACGGAATCTAGATGTGAATTATCCTTTACTTCACCACCTAAAAGGAGGGGAAAAAATGGAAGTCAGAATATGCTCCCACCTATAAATGCTCTAAACAGAGAATTACATAACTCCTCAATCTAAGTACCTCTTGGCTCATCAGGTGCCAATAAAGAAATGCCTATGAACACAGACATCATTCCTAGTATGAACATAGTTGTCCTCAGTGCATCAAACACCTGTTTTATTAAACAAAAAACACCGTTTGAGGTCATCTAATTCCATTATCCAGAAGGTAGGGGCTAGAGTTGAAGATACTGGCTCAGTGGCTTGTGCAGATTAACTGCATGATTAGCTTTACAGCCTTGCTACATGACAAATGGACAACAGCCATCAATTTTCACTTTAGTTCTTTTTTAATGAATGATAACTACTTATTTGAAAGCAAGATTACAGAAGGCTGTTCTGTAACCAATTGCTGCAAAAAGCAACTGCAATTAAAAAACAACAATAATTTAGGATCTACTCAGAACAACTAGGCATTGAAATTCTCCAAGTTCAGCAAAATGTTCTTACTGCATTGAAGATATATTACACTGAAAAATAATTCATGGGGGCAGAGAGTGAGGTGATTTGAACCAAGATTCTTGACATGATATGCATTTTGAGTTTGTCTCTGTGTGTGTGTGTGTGTGAGCGAGAGAGAGAGGACCTGATATTCCTGGAATTATATAAATCCTGTACAAATGGAGAAGAAAGTCCAAGCAATTTGAAACATGGGAACAATAAGGATTGCATCAAAGAGCGACAACCCTTCATTCAACCTTGCCATCTGCAGTAGGAAAGCTCAGTACAAGTTCCCTAAAATCACTCTTCATGGCAGAAGCATAAAATACAAGTTCTGCCATAATTCTTACCCAAAATCCAGCTGTACTAAGAAATAAAAGTATCATGGAGTAAGTGAACCAGCTGTGCAACTGATAACCATTGGACATCGCCAACCTTAGAAGGTTAGAGCTGGATAATATGAAATTCAGAATTAGAATTAATCACAATGCTAGTTTTACTTGAAAGATTAATGATATCTAAAACAGCCAACTTACAGAGATTTTGCAAATAATACTGAGAATGATCCTACAGCACCTGAAACTACAGCATATGAAAAAGGAAGCAGTGTGTTCCAATACGGTCTAAGGTCTTGTCCAGAAACAGCAAGGAGAAGTTCCCCTCTCCTGAATGTTTGCATGTTAAGGCATGTCAATCAATTAAACAAATGTCTGAAATGAAAACATTAGCACGAGTAAAATTGCTGGCTCCCAGATCTCACCTGTAGATAGGGTGATGTAATGCAACAACTAAGATTAAAATCAGACAGTAAAAAAGGAATGTTATGTTGCTGTATTTCTCTGCCAACTGTTCCGGTGTATAAACTGAAAAGGAAACAGAAACCACCCATGAATTTTGTTATAGAACCAGTGAAACCAAAGCTCTGTCTCCATGCATGCATCCCTCTCCCTCTCTCTCTCTCTCTCCCCCTCTCCCCCTCCCTCTCTCTCTCTCTCCCTCTCCCCCTCCCCCTCCCCCTCTCCCTCTCCCTCTCCCTCTCCCTCTCCCTCTCCCTCTCCCCCTCTCTCCCTCTTGTTTAACACGAAGTAAGCAAATGCAATGTTGGATACAAACTGAACAGATCCCAAGGCTGCAAGAAGTGACTGCAAAGGAGGAAGAGAAAGGGAAAATGTGAGAAAGAAAAAGAAATAAGCTAGAAAAGAAACATACGGAGTTATTAAAACACAAGTATTAATGTTCAACCTTGCAAAAGGTGCAATGGAAATAACAACAACAAAAAAACCTAAAACCTAAACCTCCTTTATCCTGCAAATGGTTGACCATGTTGCTTTGCAGTGTCCCAAACAAACAATTGTTCACAATAAAAAGTATACCTACAGGTACACACAAAAGGAGAAGAAAAGAGAGAATGAGAATAGTACCGAAGAAAGTGGCAAGCTCTACGAGTTAGCAAATCTGATGGCTTTTCTCTTAATCGATGAAGCAAATCTGATGGCTTTTCTATTAATCGATGAAGAAAAGAGAGAATGAGAATAGTACCTATTGATGAAACCAGTGAAAGAGAGGGACTGAAAGAGATAAGGGGGAAACAAGGGGGAAAATATAACCTAATAAAAGAAAGGGCAAATCCGTCGTTATAGCATTTTTTTTTTGGGAGTGACCTATACTGACGGATGACAAAACCCGTCAGTATATCTTATGACTATACCGACGGTCTATAAAAAATCGTCAGTATACGGGATACCTATACCGACGGCCAGTGAGTAACCGTCAGTATATGGGGTATCTATAGCGACGGAAAACAAAGTGTCGGTATATGTTAAACATATACTGACGGTAACAAAAATCCGTCATTATAGCATTTTTTTTCGGGAGTGACCAATACTGACGGATGACAAAACCCGTCAGTATAACTTATGACTATACCGACGGTTAATAAAAAACCGTCAGTATACTGGATATCTATACCGACGGCGAATGAGTAACCGTCAGTATATGGGGTATCTATAGCGACGGAAAACAAAGTGTCGGTATATGTTAAACATATACTGACGGTAACAAAACTCCGTCGCAATAGATCATTTATACCGACGGATTTCTACCGTCAGTATAGGTAAGTGTCAGTATATGGCAATTTGTTTGTAGTGACTATTGAATATTCCTAATCTTTCTTTTTTCTTCCATTAGAGATTATGGTGGAGCTACTTGTCAACTAAAGTGAGAACATAATTACACCATCAACTAAGAGTGAGATCATAATAAAACCAGGACAAGCATGATTCGAAGGGGAGTGTGTGCTTTTGTTAGGATCTTAATAAGTTGTTCCTATATTAGTACAATTTAGGGATTGGAATCTTTCTTTTTTCCTCCATTTAGCAAGGAAAAAGAGAAGAAAAAAAAAAACAAAGGAGGGAAGGAAGGGAGAAGGGGAAGAGAGCCAATGAGGTTTGTTGTTAAATCATTTTCAAGGGAGATATTCCTGGAATAAGAAGTGAATGGCCGTTAATGCAGTTTTCAGTTGTGAACCCACCAACAAGGCTCTGACAAATCAATTAGGCAAAAGGACCCTGTGAAAATACCAACAGCCAATAGCTGGCAATGGCATGCCTTTGGGGGTGTAGGCCCCCTGAAATAGGCATTGTTAAGATTGAGACTTATTAGTTATTAGCTATGAGCCTATGCTCTCTCTCTCTCTCTCTCTCTTTTTTTATTTTTTTATTTTCTTGTCAGAGGTCGGCAACTAGAGATGGTCCTTGGTCCTTACACTAGTCAGACAATACTTTGGCTGCTTTGCTCTCTCTAACAGTGGGACAAGCCAAAAGAAAGAAAAAAAAAATACCTAACCCATATTTTTTTTTCGTTTTTTTCATTACAAAAAAAAAAATGGGGTTTCATTTTTTTAAGGTTTTGTTTCTCCACATAATGTGAGAAAGAAGAGGGGGTGGCTGTAGTGGTGGGAAAGCTTATTTCTTTGGATCTATCAGGGCTGGCTGGCTCCAACTATAAGTTTGAAACTTGAATCATGAAAATCTTTACCAAACTTTTGCAGGTGTGGGGAGCCCACAGAGACGAACGAGGAGGAGCATTTCGTCTAAAAATTTTTTACTTTAATTTTATAAGTAATCAATCATAATAAAAAAAAAAAAAAAAGACCAGACACTCGGACAGAGCAAGCTGGTGCTGGGATGGACCCCTTTTGCTTTCGGTTTCTCTGAGTAGGTCCCATCCCCTCCAACGGGATAACATGGATATCTGCCGGTTTGAGAACTAAGATCCTCTTCTGATTATTAAATTGTGGTTTCAAGGGGCATTTTTCAGTGTTGGGAAGTTTTTTGGGTTTCAATTAGAGGCGTTCATGTATAATTTATTGCAACTTGCTCAGCCCAACAAATCCAACTAGTCGAATCTTACTTTTAGAGGGCGTTTGGTATGATGGAAAGTGATCACTTTCCATGGAAAGTAATTGGTGGGAATGTGATTCCCATGTTTGGTATGCTAAAAACTGCTCACTTTCCTGGGAATGTAACTTTCCTTGGAGAGTTACTTTCCCACAAGCATTGGAATGTGATTCCCATGAGAATTGGTGGGAAAGTAACTTTCCCATGTAGTTGGAAAGTTAAAAAAATGTTAAAGACAACATTATCCTCTTTCTATTTGAGTTAAAATTATCAATTGAAATATTATTTTAAAATATTTCGTACAAATATTTATTAATAATAAATATTACTGAAATATTTAAATAATATTTAATTTGCATTCTGCTTTTTAATTTTCCAATTACTTGAGAATAACTTCGAAAATTTATTATTAACAAATATTTTTTTATCATAAAAATAACTCAAATTACCAATTGAAATATTATTTTTAAATATTTAGTATAAATGTTTGTTAATAATAAATATCATTGAAATATTTAAATAATATTTAATTTTTATACAACCTTTTAACTTTAAAACTATATGAAAGTAATTTCAAAATTTTATTATTAACAAATATTTTTTATCATAAAAATAACTCAAATTATCAATTAAAATATTATTTTTTAAATATTTAGTACAAATATTTGTTAATAATAAATATCATTAAAATATTTAAATAATATTTAATTTGCATATAGTCTTTTAATTTTTTAAATACATGCGAGTAATTTCAAAATTTATTATTAACAAATATTTTTTATCATAAAAATAACTCAAATTATCAATTAAAATATTATTTTTAAATATTTAGTAGAAATATTTGTTAATAATAAATATCATTAAAATATTTAAATAATATTTAATTTGAATCTAGCCTTTTAATTTTTTAACTACATGAGAGTAATTTCAAGATTTTATTATTAATAAATATTTTTTATCCTAAAAGTAACTCAATTTAAAATATTATTTTTAAATATTTAGTATAAATATTTGTTAATAATAAATATCATTGAAAAATTTTAAAATTAATAAAATTTACATTTTTTTGATAAGGGTAATTTCGAAAATTATCATCACATTCCCAGGATTTTAATTAGCACTTTCTCATGTATACCAAACGCTGGAAAGTTACATTATGAGGAATCACATTCCCAAGAATCACATTCTCAGGAATCACATTCCATGGAATGTGATTCCTGGGAAGGTACCAAACGCCCCCTTAGAGGTGGTAAAATGAACCCGAACCCGAAAACCCGTCCAGGAAAACCCGAACCCGAACCCGTCCAAACCCGATTTGACCAAAAAGTCAAAAACCCGAACCCGAAAAAGCCCGAACCCGAATGGGCCCGAACCCGAATGGACCCGAACCCGAATGGGCCCGAAACCGAATGGACTCGAACCCGAATGGGCCCGAACTCGAATGGGCCCGAACCCGAATGAGCCCGAACCCGAATGAGCCCGAACCCGAATGGACCCGAACCCGAGACCGGCCCGAACCCGAACCCGAATTTAATACTAAAAATCAAAATAAACAAATTGCAATTATTTTTTTTTTACAAAGCAATAACTTTAATTATTAATTTTATTCTAATTTTTTTAATAATTTAATTAAAATTTAAAATTTAATATATTATATATATATGATGAAATAATAATTTTATCAAAAAGTAAATTATATTTTGTACTTATAAGTTATAACTTTAACGTCTCATATCATGATGAATTTACAATCTAAATATTTTAAATTCTTGAAAATTTTAAAGATGTGAAAAAAAATTTGACAATAATTCAATTAATCTATAAGGGTCAAAAAATTGACAATAATTCAATTATTTTGGCCTTTTGGGTTATACTTAGACCTGCTCACGGGCCGGGCTTGCGCAGGATATTTTGTGTTCCGGGCCGGCCCGGCCCGGAACAGTAATTTTTATTATAATAATATTATTTTATTTAATTTTAATTATAAAAAAATAAAAAAATTATTTTTTTATTCCAATGAACAGTGTTTCGGGCCTAAACGGGCGGGCCGGGCCGACCCAGGGCCAGGCCTGGGCAGAGAAAATAAAAAAAAAAACTGGGCCGCGGCCCGGCCCGGCCCATAAGCAGCTCTAGTTATACTTATGCGGTTAGGTTAGGGTGGGTTTAATTGGATTATGGCTTTCATGTGATTTTATTTTAGCGGGTGGATTTAATGGGGTTTTGGGTTTTATGGCGTTTTGGTTTTGGGTATATTTATTATATATTAATAAATAATCATATTAATTATATATTTATTACTTATAATTTAAATATAAATTATATTTTTTAGTACTACTTTATAATTTATACTTTATACTGATGAAAAAAATATAAGTACTCGATATATATATATATATCTTGACTATAAGCATAAATTTTTTGCATTTTATAAGTATATAAACAAATAGATGAAGGCCATGATTTATTTTTAAAAGTTTTTTATTTTATAGTGAATATAAATTATAATGTATTTATATTTTGAAATTCGAGCTCATCAAATCAATTATTTTAAATATCAATATATTAATTTATAATATATCATATTTTTTATAATAAATTATTTCAAAATTTGATTTTATATAACAAATTAATTTCTTATTCTTTTGGTGCTAACAAATATTAATTTTAAAAAATAAATATAATTAAAAATATCATATAATAGCAAAAGTATAAAAATAAAAATAATAATAATAATAATAAATTAATAATTTTTTTTAGATATAAATATTTAAATTACGTAAAAACGATTACATCTAATATAAAATAAAATAATGTAAAATATACCCGTACCCAGATCGAACCCGAACCCAGACCGAACCCGAACCCGAACCCGAATGGGCCCGAACCCGAATGGGCCCGAACCCGAATGAGCCCGAACCCGAATGGACCCGAACCCGAATGAGCCCGAACCCGGATGGACCCGAACCCGAATGAGCCCGAACCCAAATAAACCCGAACCCGAATGAACCCGACCCGAACCCGCCCGAACCCGCCCAATTGCCACCTCTACTTACTTTCCATCAAATCGAAAAAAGTCGAGCTTGGTGAGTTTTAAAATGGTTAACCATGTGAAATTTGTCTCATACGGCCTAAAGATAACCGACTTTTCTTTGGACTCCCGCTTTTGATTGGAAGCGAATTCATCAAATCTTCGGTTCATTGTTGCAAGTATCTCCAAAATCTTACTAACATCCTCTTTGATTTTGGCAATACGTTGTTCCTCCATCTACTTGGCTCTGATATCACTTTATTATGTGATGAACCTTGATCTCTGCCTCCAAATTAGCTTGAAGAAACTATGTTGATCCAACTAAAGATTGGTGATAAGTAAATTTGTTTATGGATAAGGTTCGATTTTTTTTTATTCAAGTCCATTTCAACAAGTTGGTCGGCAAACCCTTTTAATTGTTGATAAACTATTTAAAAATTTATTTTTATATTAATATTTTTATAATTAAATTTAAATGAAAAATAATATTTTATTACATAAACACCGAATCTATCGGGTTGAGAATAACTTGATTTTTGAACAAGTCTAGTGATAAGGGAAGAGAGTTTTCGATAAAACTAAAACATACAACTTTATTAAATTTTGACTTGGTTAGAGCCATGATAAAAATTAACCAAAATAATCTTAATCTTATATTCTAATTCTAATCACAATGCTAATCTTAAGAGTTTATTAACTAATTTTAATCTAAAAAATTCATAACAACTTTCTGTTATGTTGATTCTTGGACAAAGATGGCGAAATTAAAATGTTTCACAAAATATTTTGTTAATGCAAATGATAAATTTTGTTATTGAACTTTCAATTTCGTTAGTTCTTAAAAAAAGTAATAAAAATAAAACATTTCCCAAAATATTATGTTAATGTAAATGACAAATTTTTATTTAAAAAATTAAAAGAATAAGGTCTAAATTTAATGAAATTGATATACAATAAAAAAATTCAATATTAACTTATAATACAATATTTTATCTTTTTTGAAGAAAAAAAAATCATAGCTTGATAAAAGCAAGGTAACCCTAAAAAATTATGATAAATTAGAGAGTTGTGGACTTGCCGACTTTGGGTCCGCAGCTCAGCTGGAAAAATGGTCCGAATATTGAATAAAATGGGCCCTATTGCAGACAGCTGAATAAAATGGGCCCTATTGCAGACAGCCCCATGCTGGAGTCTGAAACTTGAACCCGAACCTGCCCTTTTACTCTTTAAAATCAATTTTGTGGACTCCACGTAAATTTGTTCAAAGATCGGGTAATCGGTTCAAAGGCAAAGGTTTTAATGATTTGAATCGATTCTATTTAAATTGAATCATTATTTGATTAATACATTTTTTATTTAAATTTAATTATAAAAATATATAAATATTAATATGTTTGTTGAACCAAACATAAAAATTTTGTATGCAAGTCAGTTGAACCAAATACGCGTAGGACATATTATTTTAAAATGTCCCTTGTTGGTTTTGTAAAGAAAAATCTTATTATCAAAGATAATGTGAAAATTTCCGAAGCAAACGTTCTCTTAAATTAATTTCTATATACGAGAGAATTGTAAAGAATATTGTATTGTAATATATATACCTAGGGAATAGAATAATTTCTAACTACTAGCTCCAAGCGATATGTATATGTTAAGGATAAAGCGAGATTTGGATAAAAATCTTAGATTAGTCTCATAATCCTGGCTCTTGTAAAAAAAATAAAATAAAATAAAATAACAACAATTTTCAAAAAAGCATCAAGAATTGAAGACAGGTACTTGAGGTTAGTCTCACCATGGTACTTTTGGGATGCCGAAAATAGTTGGACAAACTCACATGATAAATGCGTCCCAAGCCCTTACATGTTGTGTCTTTCTACCTGTCTTTCAGACACAAATTAATGTCCCTTCCAACCAATCTTCACCAAATATATATATATATATATATATATATATATGAAGAGTGAACTTATATTAGTGTAAAATTAAATTAGTTTTACATACTTCAATAACTTTTTATACGATTTATATTTGTTTAATCTTACCGTCGTATTTCATATTTTATTCGCGTAGATCATGCACGTTGAGTTTCGAGTAAATTGACAATGTCTTGTTCGATGTAAAAAAACTTTCAACCGTTAAATATATATTAAAAAAGACAGTATTCTCAATCGATATGATAAATATATCGGATCGATTCGAAATTTTACGTACACGACGAATACAATTATATTGTTAAATCCAACGGTCAAACAAATCATATAAAAAGTTACCGAAATGTGTAAAACTAATTAGTTTTACACTAATGTAAATGAATCACTCCTCATGAAAGATTAACAATATATATATATATATATATGAACAATATTGTGGTAATACAAAGATTAACATAATCCCCATGGCTAGATGGCAGTTCCTACCTTACAATTTCTTCAAAACATGAAAGGAAACCAAATGAGAAACTGGAAAGATGGTAAAATCATCCTCCACTAATAGTTATTCGAAATTATAGGGAGGGACTGAAGAGAAGAGAAGGCAGACAGAAGAAAGTAGGTTAGTCTGCTTTGACTTCAGATTTATTTCACACAATGCTACTGTTACTATTTTATGCATTAAAAGAGAAGGGTTAAATAGGAGACTGAGAGAATACGAGTTACAAACTCGCATTCCCTTTCATCCACTCTACCGCTAAAGCACATAAACAAAGCCACAAGCCAAGAATGATTTGCCCGTCAACATATAACATATATAACATGAATCTAATCTAAGGGTTGTCCCTCTCGATATGGTTAGAATCAAACCACTCCAACTTCACCTTCTAGCTCTTACCATCGGCAGGAGATCAAGGAAAATCTTCAATAAAGATGCCAGGAAATTAAGCATGGAGTGGTGAAACATGGGGCTCATATAAAGAACTAAAGGATACATATAAAAACTTTATAGTAGTAATAAATAACAGTACTTCAGCCCTTAGGAAAAAGGTTCATTTGATTGTCAGGGCCCTGTTAGGCACCCGGTTTGCCACAATTCTCTCATGCTGCTGTCTTGGACAGTCTCCTTCCATCATTTTATCTGAAAGTGAGCGAGATGTAGAGAAAAGAAACCCTTCGTGTTGCGGATATAAGCCATTGCGATTGGAGAACGCCTGCTGCATATTTGTTCCCTGGGGTTCAGATTCTTTTACTTCTCGATGACCAACAGATGATGGATTCGCATTCTGGGACATGTGACTGGCAATTGATCTTCCACTAGATGAGTTCTTGGTTGGATATTGTGATGAAAGATTGGAACTAGAGTCAATGCCTTTGTCAGGTACGGCGTTAGAAGCATCACTGTCAAGCTTTTTCGTGTTTAAGAAACGGCCTCCGCATCCTCTTGCTCTTCTCATAGCATGTAAATGTCGAGACTCATGAAGATAGGGCTGGAAAACATGACAACATCACCATGTAGAACTTGTAAATGCACATGGAAACAACTAGTAGAATACAATCTTGCATGAAAGGAAATTTTGCAATTCCTTATGTGCATGGTAGCTTTCATATTATATAGTCAGAATACAAAAATTTCTTAGCATATATTTAACATGGTTAGCATGAAGTAACTTCCTTGCTTTTAGGAGGTAATATGCAAATGAATTGGTGCTAACTTAATAGCTTATTGCTTTTCCACCCCAAACATGGTATGAAATGAGTTGGTGCTAAATGAATAGCTTTATTAAGTTATTCTACCAGAATGAGAAATGCGTAATGAAAATAAACTTTTCATTATCATTTAGGAAGCATTTCAGCATCACAGATCATCTACCGAAGGGTGGAAAAATCTCTGAAAGGTTCCGCATACAATGTATCTATGTTGCTCCAACTCTTATTATTTTTTTTTTTAAATACCTGTGTCCGACGCATATCCGGACATAGGTATGAAACTATGATCCTTCCAAGAACCCTTCAAATACATAAAAAAAACTTGAAAAAACTTGAATATACCCTTGTCCGACAGTCACGTCTGAATCCGAGTAATTGCTATGTTGTGTGAACTTATAAGAAAGATGCATAGAATTTTACCCTCTTTGAAATATCAAAGAAACTATCATCCTTCATGATGGATACTGGTATCATTATTCATCTCATTCAAGAAAACTCAACTTAGTTGAAAAAGCATGAAAACAAACTTAAACTTAGTTAAACAAGTGAAAAGAAACTTTTGACACTTTGTTTGAAGGCTTTTAATAAGTTATCCATGCACCAGCTTTGAGTAAAATCTGTAACATGATACTAGGCAAATAAATACAAGAACATTAACATGCTCTCAAAAGTCCTCTCCTGCTTCAAACAGTATGTGGACGTTTGGTTTATTCCCAAAAATCACATTCCATGATATGTGATTCTTGAGAATGTGATTCTTGAGAATGTAACTTTACAGCGTTTGGTATATATAAAAAAGTACTAATTAAAATCTTGAGAATGTGATGGTAATTTTCGAAATTACCCTTATTAAAAATATATAAATTTTATTAATTTTAAAATTTTTGAATGATATTTATTATTAACAAATATTTGTACTAAATATTTAAAAATAATATTTTAATTGATAATTTGAGTTAGTTTTAGGATAAAAAAATTTATTAATAATAAAATTTTGAAATTACCCTCATATAGTTAAAAAATTAAAAAAATTGGATGCAAATTAAATATTATTTTAATGATATTTATTATTAATAAATATTTGTATTAAATATTTAAAAATAATATTTTTATTGGTAATTTGAATTTTTTTTTATGATAAAAAATATTTGTTAATAATAAATTTTCGAAATTATTTTCATATAGTTGAAAAGTTAAAAAACTATATAAAAATTAAATATTATTTAAAAATTTCAATGATATTTATTATTAACAAATATTTGTACTAAATATTTAAAACTAATATTTCAATTGATAATATGAGTTACTTTTATGATAAAAAAAAATTTATTAATAATAAATTTTCAAAGTTACTCTCAAGTAATTGAAAATTTTAAAAGGTTGGATGTAAATTAAATATTATTTAAATATTTCAATAATATTTATTAATAATAAATATTTGCACTAAATATTTTAAAATAATATTTCAAATGATAATTTTAAATCAAATAGAAATATGATACTTTTGTCTCAACATTTTTTTAACTTTCCAATTATATGGGAAAGTTACTTTCTCACTTCTCATGGGAATCACATTCCAATGCTTGTGGGAAAGTAACTTTTCAAAGAAAGTTACATTCTCAGAAAAATGAGCAGTTTTTAACATACCAAACATGGGAATGTCCCACCAATTACTTTCCATAAAAAATAATCACTTTTCATTATACCAAATGCCCAATATATTCTATATTCTCAAGCACCCCTGACCCCTCTATTCATGTCTGCCTATATCTTGCCTTTGACTTTGAAATCTCAATTGTGTACTCTAGTAACTCCACCACTCTTAAAGATGTAGGCATGTAGTGCTCAAGGCTTCATACACACTCTTTGAAGTCTCAACCTATGTTGCTCCGACTCTTTATTTTCTTGAAGTACCCGTGTCCGACACTCGTGTCCGATGCATATTCAGACATAGGTATGGTAATATGATTCTCCAATAACCCTCCAAATACATGAAAATATTGAAAAAAATTTGAACATATCCATATCCGACATTCACACCTGAGTCTGAATAACATAGGTCTCAACAATTATTATACAATAACTTTTGCAACTTAGGCAAGTAATAGCACTTTATCTCTTCCAAACCTATTACTAATAGAAACCCAATGTTTTCATCACTCCTTAAGTACCATGATGAGAGATTTAAGTATATCATTGCAAAAGGAACTCGGTTGAGATTGTAACAAACAACCTTAGAACTTAGAAGTGCTACTGTGCAATTGCAAATGCCAAGATGCTTACTTACTATTCGAAATCTAAAAATCTTCTCAAGCATCATTTACAATGAAGAACAGAATCTACAACTGAACTACAGTAATAACCAACTCAAATATGATGCAATACACCGATGAATTGATTAATCCCATGTCCATGTTTATATTCAGACAAAAAAAAATTACCTTTCGAACTTTGATCGGTTTCTTTTCCAGCTCAGCCTTTGCACGCGACTGCCTTCGTCTCAGAATACCATGGTATTGCTTAGCGTTCACATAAACAGGTTCCTCTGCCATTTCAAGAGGCAATGCCATTCTAGCAGGATGCACTCCAAGACAATGAGAATGTACCTTAAATGATATTTCAATAATTGTCACAAACATTTTTCATTATGTATAATCACCCATTTTATGAAAATGATCATTAATGGTATATTCAACTTTTAAGAACATATCTAAAGTTAGAATACTCATAAAACCTACATAAAGCTAGAATATTTAACGAGAATTGTTTCTAAACTGCAGCACCTTCAAATTGAAGAGCATATAATTTCCAATAAAAAATATGAACACTAGATACACAAAAAAAATATAAAAACTAGATACGTATAACACTTCTAGTTTTATAGGAAAGAGGAAAAATGTAGACAGAACTTGCCAATAGCCGTACTTAGTTTGCACCTCAACTACCTTGAGGGTTTATTTACATAGAATCTATGTTGCTCCGACCCTTCATTCTTTTTGAAGTATCTGTGTCCGACACCCGTATCTGAGGCATACCCAGACATGAGAATGGGTATATGATTTTCCAAACACATGAAAATATTAGAAAAAATTGAACATATCCATGTCCGACACTCAAACCCGTAACGTAGCATAGTATGGTAAAGTTCTTATTGATTGCATCTGAAGACATGGTATTCATGCCTTGTTGCATAATCTTGTTGCTATAAAAAAGAGTGTCAACTACTTTTGAAGCCATGTACAAGGATAAAATAATGGGAAGAAAGATAACAAGGCTCGTGGATATTCATATGCTTTTACAGTAAAAACTAAATAAATAAATAAAGCTACAACTATCTTCACAGCCAATAAATTTCTAAGCAGTAAAAAAGTTGAATATAACCAACAATCCATACAAAACCAATAAAGTAGGAAAATACAAATTATTCAAGGTGAATAGTAAACTACAATAATGCATACCAAAGATTGAGGTCCATAAGGAGTCACTACTCCCCCACAATATGGATCTGCATATGGATAGGATGGACATGCCTGCAAAAGAGTTTTCCACTTAGAAGAATTCCCATCATTGCACCATGACAATAAACATTTAGGATAGCTTTAGCATAAACGATGAAAGGTGAACATATATTTTTTTCGATCCAACACGAGATGGTTTAGCTATTGGATCAGAGTACGATCTTGTCTTTCCACTTTTCTATCCTTCCTATCAAATATAACTCACGAAGATGCATCCAACAGTTTAATATCATACCCTATATATGCAAATTCTTATTTTCATATGTAAGCAATTACTACCACAACAGCAGTAAAGAAGGACAAAAGCAGGCATTTGCATGCGCATGTGAATTCACATTCTCCCAAGAGAGAGGAAGAGAAAAAATTACAATTGAGTGGCCAACAAGCTCCAGCTGAGTTGGTGCTGTTACATATTCACCCATTGTTGGACGTATAATGGGTATAGCATGCTGTAACTGTGGCTGTTCATCTCCACATTTTCCATCTTTTCATAAAATAAAAGCCTTCATTATTAGCTTCAAAGCATATGAACATGATGTGCAAAAACAGACTGAAAATTCACAATTGTTAAAGTAAATATTATCAGAGAAAAGATAGCAACTGATTGCCAAGACAACCAAGAGAGCTGCTATGGCACTTTGGTTATACCTATGTTAGTTAAAAGAGTTGCAATTCAACACCACTCAGAAGTTTGACCTGCTTAATGTACTTCTTTCAAGGTCTCATTTGAAACCTGCCTTGGCAATACATCAGTTACACTTTCAAGTCTTATAAAACACATGACTTCAACTTAAACACGTTTATGAAGTGAATTTTATGAAAAGTAACGCATGCAAGAATTACGCCTTTTTTTTTTTACTTCAAAATCATATAAAAATACTATGATAATTCAATTTTATAAAGCATGATATGCGTGTTGCATGAATTTGAATGCATGTACAAGCACACACTGTCAACAAGTTAGTAACAGTTCAGATAATTATGAGCTGCAGGAAAAGTACATAGAGAAAAATCTCATATCTTGAAATAAACAACTCAAATTGGAATATTAGACATGCTTTTACTTTTGCAAACATTTTGAAATATGATAGCATCCCAAAGTTAATGTCTCCAGCACTCTCCACCAATTTTTGAACGTAGAGAGGAAATGCATAGTCCTAGAAATCAAATTATTGCCCAACTTCACCAATTTTTGATTTGCTGAAACATTCTAGCAATATAATACCATGCAAGGAAGCTGATTGGAAACAAAATGGCACATTGTATTATTGTTTATCATGATCTTAAAGCAAGGCAGTGAGCCACCCTTTCTATCACACTCTTAAAGTCCATGAACTAATTAAGATTGCAGTTCAAAATCACTCGCATATAAGCGACCTTTTCTAGAAAACAGCATAGAAATTACCTGGATGTTGTGACAATATAGTGAAAGGCATTTCTTTACTAGAACAAATTTTATCATCAGTCCCATCGACGCCCAGAGATTCACTGGTTTTGGGTCCTAAGCATCCGTTTGGGTGTTTGGCTGGAGATAAACTTGTGCTGCTTTCCCCTAAAACATCTGTTAAGATGGAATCCTGCCGTGTGCTGCACCACCAAGGTTGAGAACGTACTGTGTGTGGTTTATTGTTATTTGCATCATGTTCTCGATGGTTTGTACCATCTGGTTTTAGGTGCATGCTTCCAAAGTCTAAAATCTACAATACCCAAACAAAAGAAACTTTAATCAACAAATGCAGCTATTAATATACTGAAGAAAAGCATATCATAAAGATCTATATTGCTCCGATTCTTCACTTTTATTGAAGTATTCGTGTCTGACATCCTTGTCTAACGCATACCAGGAAATGGAATGGGGATATGATCCTCCAAAAACCTTCCAAATAAATGAAAATCTTAGAAAAATTTGAATATACTCGTGTCGGACACATGCCCGTATCCGACACTCACACCCGAATCCGAGTAACATAGATAAAGATTATTATGGGAATATACAGTCTATCTTAGCAGAATTAGATAGAACATTCATGAAAAAATACATATAAAGTCAATCTCACATACAAAGCAATAAACACCACACTCTTGGATAGAAAAACCATGTTTCATTAAAAATGAGAAAATTGCAAAAAAGCAACACAATTAACATATAGTTGTCTCATATATATAAGTAAAATCATACATTTTGCTATTAAAAAAAATGTAAGTTTGATTTTAATCTTTCAAAAAATTACATTTCCATCTAAACGAACTCTTTTAGTATTTTGCTTTGTAAAATAAAGAAACCAAATAGCAAAATAAACAAGTAACTGGAGAAAAGTTAATATCATCAGCTTGATCCGAACTCGACAAAGGATTCAAGAAGCTTGTTTCCATTTTAGCATATTTGTTGAGCCTTCTTATCAAAGCTTGTTCACAAGAAAAGTAACACCAAAACACTTTAATTTTTTTGTCTAAGAGCTTTATAGATGTAAACAAGCTCCATTAAGGCACCAAGTAAAATGCTACACAAATACTATAATGATTTATTTATGTAGTCTTTCATGTATTCATTGGACTTTAACTACCAGGGTGGATCTAAGGGGGGCAAGCAGGGGCCTTGCCCCCTTACTCCTCCAAACTCTTTAGATTTTTAATAATCATCTAACTCAAAAATGATAAAAATCTATTTTGGTCTCTCAAAAATTTATAATTTGATTTTTTCTATCCCGACTCTCCAAACATAAAATTCTTAGCTTCGCCCTATTAACTACATCGATGAAGTTATCATTGATACAACTTAAAACTTTAAAATATTTGTGTTTCTCACACAAATATATATATATATATATATATATATATATAATTGTTTTATTCCCAATAAATAAGCCATGTTCCAAAGTAATTATCAAAAGATAAAAGCTCCAACTCCATTGAAACTTATGGTCATGCACTTAATAAGACGAGGCTGAGCCTTAGTTTCAAGCTTGCCTACGTACATGCTACATAGCCAAAACCCTCATTTAGCTTTATAAACAAGCTCAATTAGTAACTAGGAATTAAAAAAGGCTATGGTTATACACTATTGACGTGCTTCACACTATCCTACTCTTTTTGTAATTCTTTAATATTGCTTTCCTATTTATTTATTAGATTTTCAAAAAGACAACTTTAAAGAAAAGGCCCTATGGCTAACTAGCTAGATTTGTCAAAAGATCAAGTCATTTGTCCATGCCCAATACGAATTGAGTTAGGTTTGAGATAAATTTTGTAATCCGAATTGATTCAAATTATTATTTAATTAATAAAAAAATTATTTAAATATAATTATAAAATATGTAAATATTAATATAAAATATTTTTCAACATTTTATTATATTTTAAACAATTAAACAAACTTTTCAAGCAAGATGAAGCCAATCTCCAATAAGAAACTACTTAAGTTTGTAAACTTCAAAGTAAATCCAAAACAAGAAACACTTGATCTTTGTCCATAAACCTATGGCTGCTCAATTTTGGACCTTGAATTGACATTAGTATATTCTAAACCTCTCTTTTTAACCCTTCATGGATCACGCTTAGGCGGTATCTAAAAATACGTACCTCTCTAAATCATCAGACTCTGATTGAGTGATCGCCTTTGGCAGACTCATCTGTTCATTATATATATATATATATATATATATATATAAAGAAGGGATTCATTTATACTATTAACTAGTGTATAAATTAATTTTATATGTTTTCATAATTTTTTATAAGATTTATATTTGTTTAATCCGACCATCATATTTTATGTTATATTTACGTAGATCATGTATATCGAGTTTTGAGTAAAATTAAAAATGTGTAAAAAAATTTAATCGTTAAATATATATTGAAAAAAATAATATTCTCGATATCGGATCGATTCGACTCTTTACGTGTACAATGAATACGACTACATTGTTAAATCGAACGGTCAATTTATAAAAATATTAATCATATAAGTAATTATAAAAGCGTGTAAAACTATTAATTTTACATGAATCATTTTTTATGTATATTAAAGAAAAAACTTTTCAAGAAAACCAATATCTTATACTATAAATAAAAGTAATCCCGGCGAATTGGCCATCAATTTGCATAGTATCTATAAAGACATGCCTTCTGCATTAAAATATTATTTTTTTTAAAAAAAAGCAAAAAGTTAAACGAGTGATTCCCAAAAAAAGGGGAGAAAAAAAAAATCTAAGAACAGCAACAGTAAAAAAGAACAGCCTATCAGATCATAACATCATCACCATCATCCATAGGCGCAAATACATGCATGCTATGCACATACATAGTTTGAATTATGCTTAATTCACTTCCTATTCCAAAAACCTTGCATAATTATTTATTGAAAACAAATACCGCTATGAAAGGAAAAAAAAAAACAACACCAAAAGAAACTTAAAAAGAAAAAAAGAAAAAACAGATCATTAAAATGAAGCAAAACAGAAACCTGAAACAAACTGTTGGAAGAAATCAAGAAAACAAAACATTAAACCAACAGATAAATCGAAACCCAAAAGAATAAAGTTCATGAAACTAACTTGAATCAATAAAAACCGATAGAGAGAGACTCTTTTTCCATTCAAAAAGAAAAGAAAAGAAAAACAAAGGGATGAGAAAGAACTTACTGAGATAACCCTAAAAAAGAAAATAAAACTCTTCGCCTTTAGAGGAAGTGGAAGGGAACTTTGAAATTTATCTCTGAACTTTCAAAGCGAAGGAGATATATGCCACTGTGTAGTAGTAAGTGATAGAGCAACGAAACGAAACAAAATATTTTAGTTTAATTTTTTTATATATATTTTATTTTTTAAATTGGAGGTGTCAAAGAAACGTCATTTTCTTTCTCCCGCTTAAAAGTTTTTTTTTTCTTATTTATTTATTTATTTATTCGTATTTTTTGGGGATTTAATGAGAAGTTGCGTGAGTTAACGGAAGGTGGTGGGTGGGGGACCAATTTTATTTATAAACGGCGTAATGACGTCAATGTTCCTACTTTTTAGAAAGACGACATCATCCTTCTTAGGTCACAATTACACTTGTCAATTCTGATCCGAATTCGAAAAACTCGTCAATTCGTCCGAATTTAAACCCGATCCAATCCTATTTGATCAAAAAAAGTCAACAACTCAAAACCGACGAATCGAACCCGAAATGACTCGCACCCAAAATGACCCGAAACTGAAATGATCCGAACCCGAAATGATCCGAACAATGAACCCGAAATGACCTTAACGGTTAACCCGAAATGGCCTGAAATTAAATTAAGTATAATTTTATTTTTAAAATATTAATTTAATAAAATTAATACCTATGACTATAACATAAATGATTATTTTATTTTAATTTTATAACTTGTAATTATCATTTTGGATTATGATAAAGTATGCAATTATTATTTAATATGTATAAATTGATCCTATTATTATATTTGTTCTCTTCTCTATATGTAAAATAATATAGTAAGTCAGTAACTATAAATATACAGATATCGTATAAAATCTATATTTATACTATTATGATAGTTTTTTAAGATGTGATTAGTTTAAATTTTTTGAATTGTTATTGTAATTTTAAAATATATTATATGAGTTGGAATAAAATTGAATTTTTTGATCAATAATTTAAAGTAGAAAAAAATATTTGTTTGAACTTAAAGAGATTACATTAAAAATTTATCAAGAAATATTCATTTCAAATAACTCTTATTGCTTAAATAAATATTTTTTAAAAATCAATGTAAATAATTCTTAAATAAACAAAGAATACTACAGCAAACATATTAATCATCCAATGACAATTTGAAAAACTTAAAATAATAATAAAATAAAAAAACCCTAATCACATAAAACTTGTTACTTGTTAGTCATCTTTAAGAATACATAAATAACTTATAGATATGCCTTGACAATTTGAAGGCGGCATATATATTCCCAAAAATAAAAAATATTTATTAAAAAAAAAATCATATTCATGTCAATCAAATCAAAGCATAAGACCACAACTCCATGTAAATATACTTTGCAAAAAAGATCTTTTTAGTAAACAAATCCTTGAGGGTCGTTTTAAGGAAAAAAAAATTCTACTTCCATTGTTGCAATAGTAAAATAGATATTTAAGTCTTGAATTCAAAAAATTACCCGATTATGTTCGAATCAAAAAAATCGGGTTAGATAAATATTTATTTTTATATTATAATTATAATGTCTATATTTATTTTTAATACTATTTATTTTCTATATTTTGATAAAATTTTAATTAAATATGACTCGATCAAATAATTTGTTTAAATCTAATCTAATTTTATTTCAAAATTAATTAATTGAACCTACATGACCGAACGATCAAATCCAAATAATCTGAGTGACAAACTCGAAATAACCCGAGTGTCAAATCCGAATGACTCGAACCCGAAAAGATCCGAACCCGAATAACCCGAGTGTCAACCCGAAAGATCCGAACCCGAAATGATCCGAATTTGAAATGATCCGAACTCGAATTCGACCTGAATTTTTCTCTACCCGAATATTTTCAGATCCAAACCCAATCCTACCCATCCAATTGACAGGTCTAGTCACAACTACAAAAGTGTACCATATTTTTTTTCTTTATTTTCTTACCTAATTCTCAATTTTTTTCTACCCCACGTTCCTTGAGTAGTATTACCCTTTTTTGCTAATTAGTGATTTAGTGTGAATCGAGGATTTAGTCCTTCTTCGTACGTTCATCTTAAAAAAAATGAAATGCACCCGATTTAATTTCGAATTTTAATGTATATAATATTTGTTTATTTTTAAATTATAATTTTTTTAATAGACAAATTAATTATTTAGCGCGTGATCTAATTTTGATGAAACAAATTCACAGTTTTATCTTGAAATGACATTTAAGTCCAATATATTAAAAAAAAAAAAAAACCTTGAGATGTAGTAGGGATAAAGTAGCATGAGACAGAAAAGGGCAAAAGGGGCAGATCAGTCCATAAAAATATGGAAATAGTTAAGCAATGAAACAGACTTTAATTAACCCACTTTTCCAGAAAGAATAGTAACTAAGTAATTAATTAATTAATATAGATTTAAATATTTGCAAGTTGTGCCACTGGATTTGACGCCAATGCCAAAACGTGTCCACCCGTCCCACCACCTTCCACAAAATCAAACAACGTTCACACGTGGGACCCAAGCACCACAATTAACCACCACGTGGTCCACTCCAACAGTTTGGCCTTCCACGTTAACGGCTCAGCGCCGTTTAGTCTGTCGTGGCGTTAGGTAGCAAGCGAGGTGCGGTCCCCCCCCCACTGAACCCGAAGCTAAGGAAACGGAAAAACACGACAAGCACGAATCTCCGTGACGGCGACCGTAATCGCCCACGTGTCCCCAGAAAGACAAGGAGTGAATTATAAGCCGACTGGGAAGCAAGTGCAAGGTAGCCACGTGGAAGGTGTGTAGAAACTTTGGGAAAGTAAAGAGGACAGCTCATCCGTGGGTGTGAAAGAGCAGTCAGAATTTTCAATTCTTTTTTCTTTTTCTTTTTTGTATCTGTGCAAAAGTACAAAAGAGCAATTTTATTTTTAAGGTCCATTATTGATGATAAAGTTTCCTTAACGGTAGAGGTGACAAAATGAACCCGAATCCGAAAATCCGTTCAGAAAAACCCGAATCCGAACCCGTCCAAATCCGATTTGACCAAAAAGTCAAAAACCCGAACCCAAAAAAACCCGAACCCGAATGGGCCCGAACCCGAATGGGCCCGAACCCGAATGAGCCCGAACCCTAATGAGCCCGAACCCGAATGGACCCGAACCCGAGACCGGCCCGAACCAGAACCCGAATTTAATAGTAAAAATAAAAATAATCAAATTGCAATTAATTTTTTTTTACAAAGCAATAACTTTAATTATTAATTTTATTCTAATTTTTTTTAATAATTTAATTAAAATTTAAAATTTAATATATTATATATATATATATATGATGATGAAATAATAATTTTATCAAAAAGTAAATTATATTTTGTACTTATAAGTTATAACTTTAACGTCTCATATCATGATGAATTTACAATCTAAATATTTTAAATTCTTAAAAATTTTAGAGATGTGAAAAAAAATTGACAATAATTTAATTATTCTTTAAGGGTAAAAAAATTTGACAATAATTCAATTATTTTGGCCTTTTGGGTTATACTTATACGGTTAGGGTGGGTTTAATTGGATTATGGCTTTCATGGGATTTTATTTTAGCCGGTGGATTTAATGGGGTTTTGGGTTTTATGGCCTTTTGGTTTTGGGTATATTTATTATATATTAATAAATAATCATATTAATTATATATTTATTACGTATAATTTAAATATAAATTATATTTTTTAGTACTACTTTATAATTTATACTTTATATTGATAAAAAAAAATAAGTACTCGATAGATATATATATATATATATATATCTTGACTATAAGCATAAATTTTTTGCATTTTATAAGTATATAAACGAATAGATGAAGGCCAGAATTTATTTTTAAAAGTTTTTTATTTTATAGTGAATATAAATTATAATGTATTTATATTTTGAAATTCGAGTTCATCAAATCAATTATTTTAAATATCAATATGATTAATTTATAATATATCATATTTTTTATAATAAATTATTTCAAAATTTGATTTTATATAACAAATTAATTTCTTATTCTTTTGGTGCTAACAAATATTAATTTTAAAAAATAAATATAATTAAAAATATCATATAATAGCAAAAGTATAAAAATAATAATAAATTAATAATTTGTTTTTAGATATAAATATTTAAATTACGTAAAAATGATTACATCTAATATAAAATAAAATGATGTAAAACATATCCGAACCCAGACCAAACCCGAACTCAGACCGAACCCGAACCCGAACCCGAATGGGCCCGAACCCAATGAGCCCGAACCCGAATGGGCCCGAACCCGAATGAGCCCGAACCCGAATGAGCCCGAACCCGAATGGACCCGAACCCGAATGAGCCCGAACCCGGATGGACCCGAACCCGAATGAGCCCGAACCTGAATCAACCCGAGCCTGAATAAACCCGAACCCGAATGAACCCGACCCGAACCCGCCCAATTGCCACCTCTACTTCACGGGATGTAATTTTTTTTTTTTTACATTTTTTCTTTCAAAGTACCTATTTGTGATAAGGGAATCTAAGGAACTATTTTCCAAGTTGAAATTATTACCGTAGCAAATCAAGTATGGATTAATTCCATTACAAGTAGTATTCATTATATTTTGAAAAATTCTTAAATCATGCAAAACGATAGCTATTAAAGCGAATCTGGATAAGAATAAATTTAAAAAAACATATCATTAATAAATAATATAATTATTATTAAATAATATAATGAATAAAAATTATTTTAAAAAAAAAATAAAAAAATAAAAAATTATTAAAAAAATTATAAAGATAAAATTACTTTGATAATTTTTTTTTTCTTCTCTTCTCTTCTCTTTTCTCTTATTTTTTAATTTATTTTTTTAATTAAAAATAATTTTTTTATTTTTAAAAAATAAATATTTTAATATTTTTAATTTACTTTTTTAAATTAAAATATTTTTAAAATATAAAATAATATTTATAAATTTAATTTTTTTATTTTTAAAATTTTTAAAATTTTTTTGAAAAATAAATATTTAATTTTTAATTAAATTTTTAAAAAAATAATATTTTATGAATAGAAAGAGAAAAAAAATCATTAAAGATAATTTTATCTTTACAATATTTTTTTTAATAATTTTTTATTTTTTTTAAAATAATTTTTAATCATTAAATTATTTAATAATTATTTAACTATTTAAAGCATATTTTTTTAGATTTACCCTCCGGATAAGTATCTGTCGAATATTCCATCAAATCCTATTGGGTGACAACGAGATTTTGAAGGGTTAAAAAAAAAAATAAAAAAAAAATCAAGCAAGGGCTACTAATGAGGAATTTTCAGAGGATATGGCTCCTAACGAGAGCAATCAATCAGCCAACAAGCTCTTGGCTGAGTGGCCAAGAGTCTTGGGGGCATGAAGTCTTGGTTTCAAACCCAAGCAACCCCTCCCCTTACTCAATTATCAAAAAAAAATGAGAGCAATCAATCGTCTTCGTCGGATAATGTTGAAAAATCATTTTTCCACCGTACAAGAGTCGGGTGGGATCATATCATATTAATATTTAATACTATTTACTTATTTAAGGTTTCGTTTGGAATCAAACCAAATTTTTATGTGGCTCGATTGAAATACTTTTTTAATTTCAATCGAGACGCACCTAATGTTTGAGAAACAAGATCAGCACGGTTAAATCGTGTTGGTCCCTTGGAAAATAATGGCCTCCGATGAGAGGTCATTTCCCCATTATAGCCTTACTATTTTTTTTTGGTTGATAATTTTTATAGTTTAAGGAATAGTTCAATAATGTTCATGACATTTTTTTATTTAAAAATGTAAAATATTTTTTAATTTAATATAATTAATAAATTATTTTATTATTATATAATTAATATGAATTAATTAAAAAATAAATAATACTAAAATAAATATTTGATATATTACTATTTTTTTTTATTAATTTTCAATATTTATTAATAAAACTATTATTTGATATAAATATAATTTTATAAATATCAAATAATTTAAAAATTTTATTATACATACATATTTT
Source organism: Fremontodendron californicum (assembly GCA_030761205.1). Taxonomy (NCBI): domain Eukaryota; kingdom Viridiplantae; phylum Streptophyta; class Magnoliopsida; order Malvales; family Malvaceae; genus Fremontodendron; species Fremontodendron californicum. The sequence continues at coordinate 31,846,764 of JAULJL010000005.1, forward strand.
ATCTAATATTCTTAATAGTCATTTTTTCTTCTCACTATGATTAATCTCACTGCCACCGCTGCTTTTGCATCCAAATACATATCCCACCGCTGATTTTAATCTCATCGTTACAGTATCCAACCTCATCAATACAATAACTAATCTCACCTCGATCGCTGTTTTTAATCTCACCGTCAATCCAAATGGAGTCTAAGGGTCCATTTGGATGAGCGGCGAGATTAAAAACAGCGATCAAGGTGAAATTAATTACTGTACAAATGAGATTGAGTACTGTGCGGTGAGATTAAAATCAGTGGTAGGAATATGTGTTTGGATGCAAAAGCAACGGTGGCTGTGAGATGAGAATAAAAATGACCATTAAAGACAGTGATGTAAGTGTATTTTGATAAATTATTTTTATAATATTAATATTTAAAATTTAAAATTTTAATACATGTTATTTTTTATTTATTTATTTAAATATTTTAATTAATTAATATATAATTATATAAATTTATTTATCATATTAAATAGAAATATAAATATATTTTTTAAATAATTAAAAATTTTAAAATAACAAATTAATAAAATACATAAGAATAAAAAAGAAATTGAAAAGAAAAAAAAGGGTAAAATGTAATTTTGCCCTGTTTAAATACCCACATAGTCCTTGTACTTACTGAAAAGAGTAATTTAGTCCTTGTACCGTAAAAGTGAGTAATTTAGTCACTGTATAATTGAAATAGGTGTAAATAATTAAAATTGATAACAATGTTAATAAAAAACGGTTAAAATGCTGATGTGGACTCGTAAAATCTAACAGAATTAATAACTTGGAATAAAATATGACTTGAAATATATCTAAACCTGTTAGATTTTACGAATCCACGTCAATATTTTAACGGTTTTTCATTAAAGCCGTTATCAATTTTACTTATTTGCACCTATTTCAATTGTACAGAGACTAAATTACTCACTTTTATAGTATAGGGACTAATTTACTTTTTTCACTACACTATAGGGACTATGTGGGTACTTAAACCAATTTTATCCACAAGCAAAGTCCAGTGGAAGCCACTAGACCTTGCCTCCTCCAGTTATCAACTGGAGGAGCAAATTCAACATTTGTATCGCAGGGTGCTATCCAAATGCACCTTGCGGTGCGTTTCCTTCCGTTTGGTGCATTGGATTCCCCCCCACTGGAGGTCCAGGGGAATCCAAATGCACCCCAAGTCAATGGGATAGATAAATTGGATCTCAAAATTTATTTAAATTATAAATGAATACTTCATTGTTGAAAATCATTTATATTATTATTTTTTTTAAATAAATTTTATTTTTGATAATTTATTTTTTATTAAAATTTAAAATATAAATAATATATATTTTAATATTTACACTAATAATATAATATAATATATATTTATAATTTTATATATTATATAATTAAAAAATATCTCGGACCAGGCAGAGCTCGGATCTTGAATGTTGGAGTCAAGATTTCGATTCATTTTTTAAACGAGTTTAATTTTTTTGTACCAATCTATTTTGGGGGTCTAATATTTTTGTTCAATTCTTTCCAAATCGAGTAAGCTTTCGAAGTTGAACGAATAATTTGACTCGTAAACGGGTCTACTTGAACAAATATTTTAACTGTACTAGGATCGTCTCAGAATACTGACTGGAATGATTGGATAGATGATGAGAAGTGTTAACCTACTAAGACCTAGGCCAAACGTCCCAACCTCAACCGTACACAAGCCCAAACATGTTGGCCCAGGGCCAAGTCCCAATCTAGTAGGCCCAACGACTATCGGAGGCTAAGGCCCCAGGACACGTGGTCGCCTCCTCCTCTACCAGCGGTCGCATCACTAGTCACCTCAACGCCCACCTAAGGTAGTGCAAGGCATTAAATGTCGTAGCCTCTCCTCGACGGGCATTAAATGCAGCCGTCTCCTCTACGAGACCCCCCGAAGTCGCTTACTCCCAATGTCTAACCAGGGTTGAACGCGTGAAACCAGTAGGTCGTCCGAACTGATATATACGGTTCTCTCGGGGACTGCTCAAGGGTAATCTCTCTCCCTCTAAGAACATTCTCTCTCTCTCTCTCAGACCTCCTCCTCCAAATACTAACTTAAGTTTCGGAGCGTGCCCTGGAGCTTACCCTCCAGTACCCTTTGACCTCTTTCCCTTGCTCGCAGGATCTCAGGCCACTAGAAGCACCACCTTGACACAAATAGACATCAACAAGAAGGATGATGAGATGCATTCGATGACACAATTTCGGATGATAAGGAGATTGTTGAAGGTCCAGAACCAAGTGTTTGCTTTTTCTCGTGAAGAGAAGGTGGTGAAGGCCATTGTTGTTAAATTACTTGGCAAAGTTTTGAGGTTTCAAACTTTGTCTAATAGGATCAAACAACTGTGGCAACTTGAAGGCCGATTCAAGGTGGTCATGATTTTTTTTTTTTTCATGTTTGAAAAGAAATTTGATTATAAGAATGTTTTGGATGGAGGATCGTCGATCATTTGTGGCTATTATCTGACGGTTAGATAATGGACACTTAATTTTAATCCTGCAATTAATAGGATTAATAAGGTGATTGCATGGATTCGGTTTCCGGAATTGCCTATGCAATATTATAGCCATTTGCCATTTGGCTTTTTTCATGGATGGGAGCGCATGTTGGTAAGATCCTAAGGATTGATAGGAACACTGAGGCAGCGATCCGTGGTCGTTTTGCTCGTATATGTGTGGAAGATCGGATATGTCCAAGCCATTAGTGTCGAAGTTATTCGTTGGAAAGAATGTTCAATCGATTGAAATTTCATTTGGATGGGAGGTGAGTTTGGTTCCGGTGAGATTAAAAACAGCGGTGGCGGTGAGATTAATTACTGTAGCGATGAGATTAAAATCAGTGGTGTGATATGTGTTCAATTGATTGAATATGAGGGTATTCACATGATTGTGGCAAATTTGGGCATCGCCGAGATACTTGTCCTTCTTTAATGGTGAGCACAGCTCCTATGCTTGGGGGACCAAGCATGGAAAAGGAAAGGAGAAAATTGTGGGTGAATCATGGAGCAAACAAGGGAACAGATTTTCTGAATTAAGGGATGAGATTTCGGATGGAGAGTGGATGACATAGGCACCGAGAGACTTCCATCAAAAACTTGATAATTCGTAAATTTGTATCGTGTTTGTATTTTTTTGTGTCATAATCGTATTTAAAATGTTATATATTTATATAAATTTGAAAACGTTAATAATTAATATTATAGATTTTGACACGTTCGTGTTTTCGTATTATATTAGTGTTTGTGTTTTTATATCATATCATATTTTAATTATTTTTTTATATCGTATCGTATTCAAAATTATTTGATCTAATGCCAGGTAATTTTGGAAAGGGCAAAGCATAATATGGGGAACTAAACCAGGTCAACGGGAATAAAATTATGCAATGAAAAAGTGGGGGAAAATACGGTTCAAAGAGTAAGCCTAGCATGGACAAGTTTAATGTAGGATGGAGTTCTAATTTTTCTTTCCAGGACGGATCTTCTTCTAAAAAGGCTTCAATCTGGGCCTGCTATCTTTTCTAATCAGAAGCCTAATATGCCCTTTGGGTGTCTTATCTTGTTATAATTTATTATGTCAGTTTTATTTTGGAACTATCGGGGCTAGTAGTTCTGAATTTCGGAGACATGCAAGAGAATTAGTGGCTGCTAACAAAGTTGATGTCATATTGCTGAACCAAAAATAAGTGGGCCAATTGCAGACAAGGTTATACTGACCCCGCTTAAGAATCGGATTATCTGCTCAAATTCGAAGGTCCGTCTATATTTTAGAGGGTTTGGATAAAAATATTAGGTCCGAAATATAAATTTGAGCAAAAAAATAAGACCCATTTAAAAAATGGGCCAAGTCTTGACTCTAACAATCAAGGCCCTAGCCTAGCCCGACCTGACCCATTTTTCATTTATATAAAATATTATTTTTTATTTTTTTATATATTATATATTATATAAAAAATAAATATATATAATATTATAGTGTAAACATTTAAAAATATGCTAAGTTATCCATATTTTATAAATTTAATAAAATAAAAAAGAGATAAAATTACTAAAAATTAAATAATAATAAAAAAATTTGTTTAAATTTCTTTAGAAAAAAAATAATATGGGCGAGTCTAAACGGGCTTGAACTATCCATTTATAAATACGGGCAGGCTTAGGCAGAATTTGAGGCTCATATTTCGAACCGAGCCGGGCTTGGGCAAGTATATATGGTGTTGATACCATATCTAAGTCTAGGGATGGCAATGGAGCGGGGCGGGGGCGGATTTTGTAAAATCCGCCCCCGCCCCGCCAGTGACCTACTCTGCCCCGCCCCCCGCCCCGCTCCACCGTGGATGTTGGATTTTCAATACCACTACCACCTCCATGGATGTCGGTTACGCCCCGCCCCGCCCCACTCCATGGATGTCACTTAGAATTAACTCAAGCTATCGAGGATTCTAGGTCTCATAACTTTGTCGGATAAGCTCCTGTCTGGAAACCCCAGGCTCCCAAATCCCATCCACCCAAAGCCATAGATAGAACCACTGTCAACCAGAACAAATGTTTTCCTCTTTCTTGCACAAACCTACATCAGATGGTAACCATAGTGTCATTCAATCATGCAAGCAAAACATGTCATTTGATTATACAAAATCAACTGGATTCTTTTTTTTCTTTGATAATTGAAGTTATCAGGGATAAAACCCTAATCACTGAAACTAAGAGTCCAGCACGTCAACTGGATTCTTCTCATGACAAAGATAGTCATGAATACAGATACATGCATAGTGAAGGCTAGAGAGTAGAGATTACAAGCATCCATGTCAGCTTCAATATGCTTATAGGCATGTCAGCAAGCTTTGATATGCACTCACAATTAAATATTATCAGCACATTAAAGCCCAATTCTTGAATTCATTAAGAGAATAGTGTGCTCTAAAAACAATACAAAGTTGAACCAGCTAGGCAGGTGAGCCAGTATGATATGTGCTCACAATGAAGTTGCATAGGCGGTAAGGAGAAGGCCTCAGAGTTTCCAAAACTCTTATCAGTTTTGATGTGGATCCAAGCCATAATTAAATGACTGAATCTTAAAACCCATCCACAAGAAAAACAAAAAAAACAAAAAAAAACTGGGTAGGAGGAAGAGGTCGATATAGGTCTTCTGTACAAGTAGAGTTAAATATTCTATATTCTGATTCACTCAAAACATATTACTCCATCAGAGATGTTATAATGATGGATGAAACTAACCTGCACAGCAAGCTGACTCTTAAGGCTGATCAAGTGCTCTGGAAGAGTCTTATCGATCTCATCTCCATGGCCTAATGCACCACAGTAGCCTTTTCCCCAGGTATATACCTACAATTGGCATAGAAAATCATAATACCACAAAAAACAAGTAATCAACAACCACAAAGTTCAACTCAAATGCAGTGACTCACATATCCACTCGAATCAAGTGCCACAACATGCTCGTCACCAGCAGAGACACGAAGAACATGAATACCCTTTCTCTTAAATGTCTGGATTGCACGTGGCTGAAATTCATTTTGCTGCTCCCCATGGCCAAGGCAAAAATTAGAACCAGAACCAAAAGAGTAAACTACTCCATTGTCAGTTACAGCTAAAACATAGCTTGGGCCAACAGCAATCTGAACTACAGAGCCAACTCCCTCAAGCAGTTCAACCATTTTGGGGGTTGGTCGGTCTTGAGTGTCACCATGACCCAACTGCCCATGTGTGTTAGTTCCACATGTATACAAATGCCCTTGTCTTGTAAGAAACACAGTAAAATTCAGTCCAGCAGCTACCTGAAACCATGATGAAAAGAAGATGCAGCAACTTCTTAAATTCTTGCCATGACAATAGTAACAGTCTAACTTCAAAATCAACTCTTCATATAACAATAAGGATGCTTTATTGCAAAAATTCTCTCTGCTCTGACCTTAAACAATAAATGAAGTATTAATCTATCACAAACAACGTGGTTTTTAACAATGAAAGGCCTACCTGAAAGCTCCCCAGCAATAATTGTTAGCCTAATCTTTTCAAGTTGTGCTGAACTGATATGTATCAGAAGGTATAATTGGCTTTCAATTCTGGAGAAGGAAAGGGAAAGTAGAAGGAAAGGGAGCGGCGGTGGAGTTGTAGAGAAAAAGTAAACATTTTAGGTTTTTAGGGAAGGGTAAAATAGTAATTTTACTAGTCGGGGCGGGGCGGGGCGGATCAGGTAAATACTGCCACTGCTCCATACGCGCCTTTCAAACAAAAAAAAACCGCCCCGCCCCGCCCCGCATCCATTGTTCAAAAAAAAAAAAAAAACCTCTCCATTCGGATCGGGTCGGTTCGAAATCCATCGGTCGGTTCGGGTTTTGCCATCCCTATCTAAGTCCGACCCGGCCCGACCCATGAGTATCTCTAGGTTATACGTAGGTTTCATTTTGATCGAGGCTTCATATAAAACCTATTGAAGCTCCAGTGCAGGGCAGTGGAGAGCTCCCCTCGGATTGTTTGGGAAATAGTCCATTAATACGTTGGGAGCTTTGCACTAGATTTTTTTTTTCACTGGATTCTTAAGGGTCTAAGCAGGGGCGAAGCTAGAAAACTCATGAAGGGGAGGCCGAGATAATATACAATATTAATAATTAAAAAAAATTAAATTAAACAAAATGTCTTAGTAAACAAAAATAAGCTAGAAAATTTAAAAAAAAAAAAAAAACATTGTTTGAATTGCACTCTTCGTTCTTTCATCACACTGAAATCATCAATTATTTCATCTACATTAAAATTTTCTGCAATTTCTTTCTCAATATAGACAAGTAAAGAATTCCTCAAAAAATCATCTTCCATCTTGCTACGAAGCCGATTCTTTACAATCTTCATAGCTGAAAAAGCACGTTCTGTAGATGCAGTTGAAACTGGAAGAGTCAATATAAGACGAACCAATCTATCAACGAGTGGATACATAACTGACTTTCCACTTTCCACTAATCTTCTACAAAGTTCAGAAAGTGATGATATTTTTCTCAATTCAGGATGCTGACACACATCAAGTTCATAATGTCTCAACTCATATGGAAGGCGTTCTTTCTCCTGTTGAGAAAAATCTTCTGGATAAAACTTGTTAACAAGGTTGCAAAATTTTCCAACATCAAATAACTTGAAAGACTCTTTGGGATCTAGAGTTGCAGTAAGAATAAGGAGCTCAACAACATGTTCATTAAATCTACTGTTCAATTATTGCAATTGAGTATCTATTGTAGCATAATATATATCCACTCGATAATGATGCTCCACTGTAACATTTTCTTTCTTGTTACGACCACAACCTACCATGTACCGAGCATTCATATCAGGAACATCTAACTCCCAAGTTTCACAAAAAGATATCACATTGTTCAACAGTTCATCCCATCCATTTTCTCTCAACTTTTGAATTAACTCTTTTGTTGTCGAGACAAGACTCATTACATTTATTATATCTTGAGAACGACGTTGCAAAGCTTGACAAAGATTATCAGTAATCCCCATAACTTCCTTCATATGCAAAATAAAAACAAACTCAAAAGATCTCAATCTATTATATGCACCATGAGCATCTCCTCACTAAGAATAGTTAGGTGCAACATTTTTTGATTTTCAAGAACAGTGCTTGTTGCATGATACATCGTCAATAGGCTAGTAACTGAATTCAAATGAGAACTCCATCGAGTCTCACCAAGACGCTGTAAAGTACCAACTTGATTCATACCCGTTCCTAACTCATTGATGGAAATTAAACGAACTATTTTAGATGCTTGAGCTTTTTGTAATTCATCATGGCGTTTGGAAGAAGCAAAAGCCATATTAACAATATCAGACAAGTCTTTAAAAAACTGATGCACTTCAACCACTTCTCTAGCTGTTATAACCAACGCTAATTGAAGACGATGAGCAAACCAATGAACATAATAAGCATATTGACACTCATTCAAAATCAAAGCTTGCATGCCATTTGATTCTCCACGCATATTGCTCGCTCCATCATATCCTTGTCCCCAGAGATTTTGTATGTCAAAACTATGTTGCAAGAGAACATTAAAAATCTCATTTTTCAAAGTCAATGCTGCAGTAACTTTAACATGGACTACATCAAAAAATTGTTCTTTTACCAGTCCTTCCATATCAATAAATCTTAAAACAATTGCCATTTGTTCTTTTTTTAACTCATCTCTTGCTTCATCCACAATAATGCAAAATTTTTTGTCACCAATTTCTTCACGAATTGCGTTACGAACTCTATTGGCATAAATTTGCAAGATTTATTTATGTGTTGTTGAAGAAATATATGTGGCATTTTGTTGAGCATTTTTCACAACATTTTCAACTTTTTTATCATAAGATGCCAATAGAGTTACCAATTCAAGATAGTTCCCACGATTTTTTGATTCTGAGCTTTCATCATGACCTCTAAAGGCACAACCCTGAAACGTCAACCATAAAACAACATCTATACTAGTTTTAAGACGTAGACGAATAGTTGCAATTTGCTGTGTTGTTTTCCTATCAAGTGATGCTTCAATATGTTGAGCTTGATTTATTAAATCTACAAAAGCTCTATGTGCGTTGTTATGCGGCGAATTCGGATCTTTTCCCATATGAGTCAAAAAAACACAATTGCATCTTTTGAAGGTGAATATTCTAACCAAGAAAATTGGTTGAACCATGATGGTTGAAAATAGCGAGGATGCTTTTCTGAATCAGAAGCAGGATATTCTGAAAGATAAGGTTGATATGGTCCAGCCTTAATATAAGATCTCCGAATTTCATTATGTATATTAACTGGATACTCATATATTTGCTTACGCAATCCAGGATCACGTTCTAAATTAGACAAATCAATTGTCTCAGTTTCATTCTAGGAATTTTAGAAGGATGAGCCTCACAATTTAAAGCAACAAATGATGAAGGTGGTACCTCAATTTGTGACGGTAAAGGTATAGCACTAACTTCTGAACTAGATTGTGTTGTTTCTGTATTTTGAATATTTTTCTTTCTAGAAAAAAAAAATCGATAGTTTTAGTTTTCATAGTTGCAATATTTATGAAAATTTAAATAAAAATTAACATGAAACTAAATTAAAACAAAATAAAATAAATAAAAGAATCAAAAGGAAAAAAAAAAACGAAACAATAACAAATTCAAAAATAAATAAACAAATAACATATCACTATACAAACTACAAAGCTTGCCTTCCAACTTGCCAATTGTCCTTTGATTTCGAAATTTGAATTGCATAATCAAACTTAAAATATTATCTTTTTCTGATAACCTAAGGTTGCAGGCGACAGTTTAATTTCTTGTAAGGTATAATTCAATCAAGATAAATATTGAGGCCAAATAAAAAATAAGTGGAGCCCAAAATTTAACAAAATATTTGAAACAAAGTTCGGCACTTCAACAAAGGTTGGGGTGCCAAAATACATATAGATAAGTGGGGCCCAATGTATAAGTAATAAGCTTTTAAAAAAAATTGAGGGTAGGTGTATAAGTAATAAGCTTTGAAAAAATTGGGGGGAGGCCAAGGCCCTTGCCGTATTCGTCCCTGGGTTTAAGTAAAAAATTCACCTCCACAGGAGGTGTTTTGTACCCATAATTTTTTTTTACTCTCAAGATTATAGTGCAGGGACCAAAATGTGATCTCTATCACTTGTCGCTTTAATTTTGTTTATTCATTATTTATTTAAAGTTATTTAAAAAACTTTATAATTATTATTTTAAATAAATATTTATATCTTTAATTAATAATTATTATTTATTTTTATTTTAAAATATGTAAATATATATTATTTATTTTAATTTTAGTATTTTTAATTATTTATTAACTTTTCAAATATGTTATAAATTTCATTATATACATTTTAATCTAATATCTTTAATGATTATTTTCTCTTCTCACTATAATTCACTTTAACGCCACCACTTTTTTTTTGTATCTAAACACATATCTCACCACTAATTTTAATTTCACCGTTACAATAATTAATCTCATCACTCGTCTAAATAGAACTTTAATTATGATGCCAGGGTTTTTCGAGTGGTATTTGGATTCTGTGGGTTGGCCATTTGTTCCTGTTCTTAACATTGGATCCAACAATGTCAGTGTTGGCTGCAAGGAACGACATGGACCAAAAAGAATTATTGGAGGTTTGATTAAGAAACGACAGGAGACTTAACTTTGCGGATGCTTTTGTAAGGAACCTGCCTCGAGTTTATACTGATCATTGCCTGATTCTAATAAATCTGCATGGTTCATTTTCACAAATGCGCCAATTTGAGACCATTTCGGTTTGAGATGGCATTGGCACACTCATGCAAATTTACTTTATTGATTTTATAAAGTGATGATGCTTTGCATGACAATTGATGCACTTTGATGAGGAAATTAATTAAAGGGAGGAATAGAAACGTTTTTGTTAATGTTTTCCAAAGAAAAAAAAAAACATTTGTTAGCTCGATTAGGTGGATAAACCGAATCCTCATCTTTATAAGCTGGAGGAAGAACTGATTTCGGAGTATAATATGGTTTTACTTCAAGAAAAACTGATTTCGGTTTCAGATTTGAAATCGAATTGGGTTCCATTTAAAAACTATAAGTATTAAATTTTGCACTAATTTTTTTTTTATCAATATATATAGTTTTTTTAAATAAAAAATGCTGATTTTTTTGGATAAATAATTGGCTAATTCTTTTTTTTTTTAAACAAATGATACTCTAATTCTTAGATAATAGTGTATGTAACGAAATATATAATAAATTTGCTTGCCCTTGGTTTAAAATTAGTTGCTAGTAATATTATGTACCCACGAAAAAAGCTAAGCCCTCTTCAATTAGTGCAACCTAAAACAATAAATTTTGAAGGGCCAGCCAGCAATTATTGACGGATGGATCTTTCGCTCTGTTGGGGGCCTACCCGTTGGACAAAATATTTTTGTCCTCTGCTTTTAACAAAAATAATTTTTGAATTCAAATATTAAATTTATTATTTATGACGGATTTGAAATGAATTCAGATTAAAAAAATTGAATATCATATATTCGAATCCGTTTTGATTTTAATTCGAATTAACTTTACTTGAATTAACTTTACTTATATAGATATGAATCAAGCATCCACTTACATATTTTGTAAAATATATATAAAAAATTATGTTTTTATAAAAATTCAAATCTTGCAAATCTGTATCATCAAAATTTTAGATATTTAATGAATTCAAATATTCGATAAATATTAATATCTAATTTAAATTTAAAATTATATAATAATATTTGAATAATAAACAGATTCAAATATTATTTTCCCTAACTTATACGAGTTTTAATCTCATCAACTCAACTCAGTGTAATCCGTAAAAAGTTATTATGAAATCTTTACATAGTTTCGACTCACTCACAAATCTTAACTCATAATAAAAAATATATTTTAAATATTTTAATTAGATAAATTTAAATCTCATTAATGAATCTGATTTTAGTTTTAATATTTTGACTTTGATTAAATTAGGACAAAATTATGTATAATTTTATCGAAACTCTGAGATTAAAAGTCAGTAAAATATACCGCTGAACGTAAAAGATTGTATATTATCACCAGAAGTATCTTTCTTTGCTTCTCAACATACATAAAGGGAAACGTAATAGTAGTATAGATAGCCATACACTACAAAAAATCAGGGCCTAAGGGAAAAACCATCTTTAGAAAGTTTTCTAATCATTGCAATATCTAATCCTGCCAAAGCCTCCACTACAATTTTTTTTTCGATACAAAGAGATCGTAAATTAAAAATAAGAATCAGGATTGGAATATCACCACATAACAATGACTGAATGAACCAATTAGATTAAATTCTAAATTCAAGCTCCACTGCAATTTCACAATTCACATTTCGCAGTCCTTTGTGATTTAGTTGCTGCAACTTTTACTAGGAAATGAAACAATAATAGAACCATGCATCTCTATTTATAATTTGAAAATCAAGCCATTCATCCGATGTTTTATATATATATATATATATATATATACATATATATATATATATATATATATTGCTGGTATGAATCTATAGAGCAATAACATAAAAATGTAAAGAAACAATTTTACAAGTATTCCACTAGAAATAGAGAATCAAATTAAATTATTATCAAGGGCGGGGGTGTGGTACCAACTAAAACACTCACCTTTACAGACAAATCAAAATAATACCGGGCCCTCCTTCCAGCTTTTTCCATCAGTTAACAATGGGTGCGGTCAGATCCCTGGCAGGAAAGAGGAGTAAAATTTGAGCAACCCAAATGAGGAATGATGACAAATAAGCACCCTGCATGCGCCCTGAATGCTCAACCATTAACGCATTAAACTGCGGTATTGAACACATATGGTGTGGATGATCATGTGGTAGCTGCAGGCACAGTAAGGGTTATAAGATCATCAGTTAAGGTGTAGGTTTCCAATGGCTTTGCGCTCGAATTCCTTGATAGTTTTGGCTAGTTTCTTCATATTGTCATCATAAACATAGGGTAGCTTATTGAACCAAGTGACATTGTTCTTCGCAGAGAGGTGGAGGAATTCCCTGCATAACTCTTGGTGTTCGGTAATCGTGTTGTGATAGTGATAATAACGAATCTTTGTTTCTGTCTTGTGTAATGTCTTCCCAATTACATTCTCCGACATGTGTACTCCTGTAGCATAGGCATTCTTTGCCTGAATTGCATATTTCCTGTCGCGCCGAATTCCAGTTCTTGATTCCCTGAACACTAGCTTCTCGAATCCCCATTGACTGTCAAAACGTATGAATGAATGAATAACATGAAATTGTGTTTCATTTCTTTTCTAATGAACCAAATGAAATGTGACTTCTTTTCTTGGTCTGATTAAGCAAAATCTAAAACTAGAAAGATCTCTCCTTTAATCTCCTATTCTTTTTCCATTTTTAAGAACATAATAACAGAAATATTGTAACTTGGAAAGAAAAATGAACAGTAAAGGTGGTTACTGATGAGATTATTACCTGGAATATTGTTGAGAGGAATCATTCAAGCAGAGCACATTGGACATGGGATTCTGCTCTATAGTAAACTGTGTATAATCGGAGAACTCATTCAGCACCGATTCCAGAGTATTCCCGTCAGGCAAATAGATATACTCGTCCACATCGAAGTAGAAAGTCCAATTGGCAGCGTGTCGATAGCGATGCAGACAATCATTCACCACCAAAAACTGGTTATAGTAATACCCATCGAATTCCGCCTGGCCTCGGATGTCCTGCACCGTAGCCCTCCCGGCTCGCACCCAAGGGTCGAGCGCTGCCCTGACCTCGGCCGTGACCCCACCCGCATCATGAAACACGAAATGCGAGCTTGGTCCAAAGAACCAAGCGTGATAAGCCATCCATTCTCTAATCCTGTCAGCGCTGAGGTTTCCATACAGAGACGACCCACAGTACAAATATTCGTACTGAAATGGTGGGTGGTACATGGAGTCATTGTAAGATCCAGGGGCCTCCTCCAAAGCCGTGAACTTCTCGTACTTCCTTTGGGATTCCCCGTAGTAGGCGTTGATCATCAGCTTCCCACCAAGGTTGTCTTGGTTTGGGTTGAAAGGGAAGGTGCAATTCACCACCACCACGGTGTAGACACGCCCATACCCCCAATCTGGAAGCATTTTGTAGGCCTTGGCCCTGAAAGAAGACCCATTATTTGAGATCCACTCGCATTTGTACCACGGCCGACCGAACACGTGAATGGGCTTCGAAGCCAATCCCACCACCGCGAACGTTGTAGGACCACCCCTGTACGCACCCATCTGCACAAACAAAGCAGCCGCGTTCCCGTAAGCCTCGAACACCCGCTTATTTGGGTCGCTGGGTTTAGCTTTAGGAGCCGAGTAGTACTTCTTTTCAGCTACTGGAGTGGCTGTATAAGGAAGTGAGGCATTGGTGGAGAGTAAACTGGTGGTGGCGGCGGCGATTGAGGTGATAGTAGGAGCAGAGCAGGGACGGGTGGTGGAGAGGAGGTTTTGGTAGTAAGGAGGAAGGTTCCAAAGAAGCATAACTAAGGTGAGAGCCAGCAATGTGGCAACTAATGGTTTTGTTTCAAAGCAAACGAATAGCTTCCCAACGGTGGAAGGGGCGGAGGAGGGCGCCGCTTCCTTCCTCATTTTGGTGTCGGTTGTGGAGGTGATGGCGATTGTTGTGAGGTTAAATTCTTTAGTGATGACTTTGATTATCCCCCCCAAAAAAAAGGGAAAAGAAAAAGGCAAGGGTCAAATGACGGTCATACCGACACAATATTTTCTATTTTTTTTTTTAGCTCTGGTGCGAAGCACTAGATACTTCTCTAGACCCCTGCCTCGGCTTCCTCTTTTGTAGCCATTAATTTATCAATATATATGAGATGGATCATGGATGGTTGGGTCTTGATCTCCTTTTATTTACCAAATTGACACTCTAATTTTATTTAGCATATTTAATTAGGATTTGTATTAGGATTTGTATTTGATAGACTGTCAGTATATAAATTTATACGTTGATAATGAATCTTATAATAACACTTTATTAAAAAAATTAACTTTTAACTTTAACTTTAACCCTAATCACTAACCCCTAATCCCTAATCTTAACTTTAATTTTAATCCTAATTCTACCATTTAACTTTTAACCTATAACATAGTAGGATGTGCTAATATAAATCCATCTAACTATTTATCTGCTGTGGTTTACTGACAGTTGTGAAATGGAAACTAGCAACCTCTTCAACCATGTTCCATTGGTTACAATAAAAACTTTGAAACCAACAAAAATCACAAATGAATGATGGTGTCACTGTCAGCCTCACCCTTATTACCAAGATTTTGGAAATTTCCTTTTTTATCTTAAAATGGCTATCTACCCTGAATTACAGCAATTATTGATGTCAATATCTCCTAAATTATCTGCTTTACAGTTAGCTATTTTTTTCCACTTTAACGAAAATTATTAATTTGCTTAGGACATGATTCATTATAAATATATAAAACCTATACACAATCTATTAAATATAATTTCTTTTTTAATTGAAGAAGTATCAATTTTTTTTATATCAAGGATGGTCAAAAACCCATACAATTAACTAGAGATAACTCAAAATTGACAAACCCCAAACATGTCAACAATCAAAATAGAAGCCACCCAAGGGTGGCCTTGGAAGAATGCAAAATCCTCTCTCTTGTGAGCAACTCCATTTACAATATATTCTGCAGCCATATTCTTCCATCTATGAATGTGCTTAAGTGACTAGCATTTTCCTAGAATTTCTTTAATTGCACAAATTAGGGGAATATAGAGTGTGGTTAAGGGACACTCCATTTTTTATAGTTGAGATAGAATTCATGGAATCAGATTCAATTTTCAAAAAATTAATTCTTTTTTGCCAGACATAATTAATCCCATAATAAATAATCCATATTTCAACCAAATCAATGTTACAATCTTCAAGTTGGCAACTAAACCCAACAATTCAATTGCCATCAGAGTCTTTCATAAGGCCTCCAACAATAGCAATATTCTTAGTCGCATCCCAACTATCATCTGTATTTAATTTTTTCCAATACAAATCAGGTTCTCCCAACTTAAAAAGATTTCAAATCTCAAGGTGCAAGAATCACTCTTTTCTTGGATGTTTAAGCATTGGCAAAGCCTCCTTCAAATAAGTATTCTTCAAAAGCTAAAATAATGTGTGTATATAGATATTTTCCATATTACTAAGACAAGCACAAGCAGTGCAGTAATTTAGAATCAAAATCCCATCCTGTGTTCTTATTCTGAAAGTGGTTAACTTATCCAATCCTCAATTTACCTCGAAAGAAAATCTTTTTGCATTTTCAAGGGAAAAAGAAGAAGCAAAAGCTTAGCTGTCGGCAATTGCAATCCCCCTTTTCTTTCATTACAAGCTTACAAGTAATATTCTATTCTGTTCATACAATGCCTCCCGGTTGTTAATTTCTGATTCCACGCTTTCTAAACTGCTCACGTGATTTTTTTTTTTTTTTACGAAAACCTGAGAGTAATTAAGCTATTTCAACTTTAGATCTTATCTTTCGGGAAAAAAAAATTATAATCTTATTTGAATTCATTATTATTTTTATGATTTTAATAAATAATGTGTTTTAATTTTGGATAAATTTTTTTCATGACTTTTTACTAAATCTTGTTCAATGATCGATTTATCCATTTAACCTGATAGATCTAGTCTACATTAGACCAAATTTGAAATAATTTTTTTAGTAATACAGTTTGATTCGAATTATTGTTTAAATAAAAATATTTTTATTTTAATATTAAAAATAATTTTTTTATCTTTTAAAAAATAAAATAAATTTTCGAGTCAAATGACAAACACTTATATTTCTTACTACTACTGTGAATAATTAATTAACTGATTAAATTAAACCAATCCTTTGTTGTGAATAACAATAGAAACTACCGATATAAATTGGATTGTTGGCATTTGAATATACACAAAACTATTCCCAATCAAAATATCCTGGAATGAAACATTACATTAAAATTTTCAACACATAGGATATGTTTATTTATTTATGGTCTAAAATGTCAGCAAAGTGATTCTTCCTTTGCTCCCCCAATTTAATTTGTTTTTATGTCATATTTAATTGTAAGCCTAAACTTTTATACATAAAATAAAAATAAGGATTTGTGCAGGCAGGCCATAAATTCAACATAAAGGATCCATCAGCCATGTGCATACCACTACAGCATAGAATTATGACAATCATTACTTCTTCTACTTGCTTATAATTAAGAAGAGAATGCCAAAGCTTAATTTACAATATTATCATATACCCCCATAAAATTATTTTCCAAGAAACTTCCATACAACAGAAGCCTCATCTTGCAAGGATAAGGAACAGAACTAGGGGCTATTATCTAGCTTCCACCAAAAGGAACAAAAAGAAAAATCATAATTTTTAATAAAATTACAAGTAAAAATTATATTTTTATTTAGTAAAATATAAAAGATAAATCAAACAAATTAATTAATTATATAAAATTAAATAAAAAAAAATTGAATCAAATTCACAGTTAATAGTAAGACTTAAAACTGAAACATAAAAATCTCAAGCTTTCTTCTTGACATTCAGACTTATGTTTTATGTTGTTTATAAAGAAGATTGAGCTTTGTTTGGGAGTGGGTCAATAAGTAAAGATCAATAACGCACTTCCATGATTCATTCAAGAAGTAAAAGGGTAGAAGCATCTGTGTATCCAAAGACATTAATTTGGACACTAGATTTGTTAAACTTTTGGTGTAAATAGTTCACTCCTTTTTTTTTCTTCTTTTTTTTCTTTTTTTATGAAATGGATTGTTGATCTGGATTCTTCGCATTTATAATTTTTTTTTTTTCAATTATCCTTTAGATCTTGACTTTCTTTATAAAAAATGGAAAAAAAAATCTTATAATTATATGAAAGGTCGAGAATATCTCAAAATTAAATTTAATAAGATAGGAGTAATTGATGTTTATAAGTATTGATTAAAAATATTATTTTATAAAAAAAAATTATATTTAATATATTATTATTATTTTTTGAAATAGGATAGAATCTTCATTAATTAATGGTAAGTACAATCGTCATGAACAGTATTGGAAAAAAAATCTGAACAAATTTCAACCCAAAACCGTTCCTTTGATTGCTGTAATCCATATCAAATTAAAAAACAACATATTAACTATAATTTTCTCTTAAATGTTGTCTTAATTAAAGTCATTAAACACCTATTAACATTTTTCATTTTACAAATATAAAATTTATTTTATCACCGTTTGAACAAGATTGGGGAGTTAATCGAGTCCGTTGCCACCATTATTATTTTTTTTTTACAGGACTTGGCAGTAGAGCTGCTCATGGGCCGGGTCGGATTGCGGCCCGGTTTTTTTATTTTTTTTGCCCAGGCCCGACCCTGGTTCAGTCCGATCCGCCCGTTTAGACCCGAAACATTGTTCATTGGAATAAAAAAAATAATTTTTTTATTTTTTTATAATTAAAATTAAATAAAATAATATTATTATAATAAAAATTACTGTTCCGGGCCGGACCAGGCCGACCCGGAACACAAAATATCCTGCCCAGATCCGATCCAATACAGCCTGAACCTGCCGGACCGAGCGGGCTGCCCGACCTGTACGAACTGCCCGGCCCGTGAGCAGTCTACTTGGCAGTTGGCATCATAATTTCTTGTCTTGGCTGGATATTGGGGAGTTATTGAGTCCTTTGCCACCATAATTTCTTGTCTTGGCTGGATATTGTCTTTAAAAATCTTTCTTTTTTGTTAATGGATGAAAAAAAAAACCAAGTGGTAACTGTTCAGGGTTAAAATATTGGAGTAAGAAGTGAAGTAACTAGGAGTCAAATCCAATGATTAGATTCTTATATGTTACTTTTCGTGTCGGTTGTTACAAATGGTAAAGATGGTCGGTTAATCATAAAATGAAAGCTGTTAAAATCCTCATCCATGAAAACATAAAGAGTAATGCTACAGGACCCGTCTATCTGTCCCATCTTTCGCATCATCAAAAATTTGTTTTATTTTAGCTTTTAAAAACTCCGTATTTTCATCCCGTAATACCCATAAAGCTTTTGATGGGTGCTCAAAAATCAGATAGGATCCAATGCGAGACATAATGCATCATTTAGAGTTTGTGGATCTGCCAAAAAAATTAAACTTTCAACAAGTTCTCAATCATTGGGAACTCACAGCCCCCTGAAATAATTAGCCCAACTCAATCCTGTCTTGTCTGCTGAGTTTCTTGTCATGCCCAGATTTTTCCTTCTAGCAGAACTCAGATTCTTTTGCAATCACCCTAGATTTGAGTTTCTTCAGACTACAACTACAACTACCAGATGCTGTTGACTCTTTACTTACAAGGGGTGCGCCTCTCTTGAGAAAACCATATTGCTTGCCTCACCTTTCTCCGATGGAAAGCCTTGAATTTTAGTGTTTGGTTGTCCTATTTCAGTCTCTTCAATATCCATTCCAGTGAACCAAGGCTCCTCTAAGTGCATGTTTTCACTCCCCACAACAAATTCGATCTCTTTTTCCAGTACCTCCACTTATAATTCAGCTAATGCTCGCAACAAAAAAAAAAAAAGTGACAAATGAAGCGAACGCTTAAGTCTCAACCCTTCAGAACAAAAAAAAGGATCCATCCTCAAAAGGCCTCCAAACTGTTAGAAAAAGATAAAGAGAAAATTTATCCTCAAAAACCCAGATGCATACCTCTTGCAACGAAATAAATTGAAATCCGAAAAGTTTTGTATGCTTAAGAATAATTTTCTAAAATCCAGAAACTTAATCCGGTGGCAAGAGCAAACCCAAAAACCAGCAAAGTTTAAGATTAAATCTCAATTCCCAAAAATAAAATTAATTAGAATAAAGGAAATCCATAATAAGACATAAAAAGGAGGAGAGAATGCTCAAAGAAATAGTAACTCTTCTGATGACGTGAACTTTACCACAGGCGGGACGGTAAATGGGATATAAAAAAAAAAAGGTCATAAAGCATTTTCCAAAAATAAAATTGATATAATGAAAAATTTCACCATCAAATTATGTGATTTTATGTAAAATTGATCATTCAGTCATTTTTTTAATTTGAGTCAATTAACCTTAATACTATTATTTTGTATTAAGTTAATTTAAATTTAATGAAAATCAATCATCTACAAGCACGTGACTAACGGTTTTCGATTGGACTCAAGATCCAAAGCTTAATTGCCATGTGGATGCTAACTTAGCAGTCTACTTATACATTAATGGCCTCTTAAGTATAAAAATCCAATTTTTTGTTTATTTTTTTCCCCCTCTTTCTCTAACCTCAAAATCTGACAACCCTAAACCCAATTATTGATGATCGCACGCCGTCCTCCCTCGTCGACTGTCATTTGTTAGTCGAATCTATTACTAATATTAAAAACAATCTCCAAATATATGAGGAGAAGAATTAAAGATTTTAAATTCATACTTAGTTGATAATTAAATATGTGTATTAAGGAGATTGGAAGTTAATTTAGGTGTTTTTATTTTTTTATTAAGAAGAAAGGAAAGAAAAAAAATGGAGAAAAAATTATAAATTTATATGTGTTCGTATTTTTTTTTGTGTTCAAAATATTATAAATTTATATAATTTTTACACATTAATAATTCGTTTTATGTAGATTTTGACACGTTTAAATATTCGTTCGTGTTCATATTATTTTTTGTATCATGTTCGTGTTATTTTTTCGTATGTTCAAAATATTATAAATTTATATAAAATTTTACATATTAATAATTCATTTTATGTGAATTTTGACATGTTCATGTATTTATATTGTATTCATGTTATTTTCGTGTCATGTCGTATTTTTTCTCTTTCATGTGTTCGTGTTATGTTTCAATTTATCCAAATATTTTGCATAGTTTATCATGGTGATCCAATTTAGAGAAAATTTTGTATGTTCATGTCGTGTCTCAATTCATCTCATACTTTTCATAATTTGTTATGATGATTCAATTTAGAAAAAATCTTGTATATTCGTAACATGTTTGTGTTATTTTATCGTGTGTTTAAACTATTATAAATTTATATAAATTTTTACACGTTAATAATTCGTTTTATGTAGATTTTGACACGTTTATGTATTTTTGTCGTGTTCATGTTATTTTTTGTGTCGTATTTTAATTATTTTTTCTATATTATTTTCATGTCGTATAATCATGTTGTGTCCGGAATTGTCAATTCTAATTGACATTATTCAAATAACTTCCAAATTTATGTCGCACATCGCCATGTTCGTGTTAGTTTTCCTGTTATAATCGTATTCGGGATATTATATATTTATATAAATTTTGACACCTTAATAATTCGTTTTATGTAGATTTTGACACATTCACGTGTTTGTGTCGTGTTCATATAATTCTTGTGTCATGTCGTGTTTTAATTATTTTTTCATGTTATGTTTGTATTATATAATTATGTTATGTGTGAAATTGTCGAATGTAATTAATCATATTCAAATAACACTCAATTTTATACCAAGTATTTTATAAGAATAGAAATTATTATTATTTTTTAAATTATTATATTTACTAGTCTTGCTTTTTTATCTTTCAAATTTATTATAAAATATTAATTCAAATATGATAACATTTCGTAACATTATCTAATCTTCATTAAAAAAAAAAAACCCCAAAGCGACTCTTAACTACTTCTACAACCTTCCACCGTTCGAAAATCCTAGGACCACTTCAAACACCTACCTTTACCCATTCTCCATCATAACTGAAGGTGTGCATAATTCAGTTAAAATCAAATTAATCGATTGAAACTGAATTAATTTCAATTAATCAATTAAATAATCAAATTAAAAATTTTAGTTGTCTGTTTTTTCGGTTCGAAATTCTAAAATAATTAAATTATTTGAAATATATAAAATATTATGTTCTTAATCTTTAAATTTTAATAATAAAATAAAATGATAATTTAATTAATTCGATTAATAATTATTCGATTAGAATTTTAATCGAATTGACCGAATGAATAGGCTTAATCATATCACCGCTTTAAACACCCAAAATCCTAAGAAAATTCCAAGAACCCGAAACCCTAGAACAACTATTTCTTTCCTTTTTTTTCCTCCTTGTTTTTGATCCTCTCTATGTTGTCATTTGCTGTTGTGATTTTTTTTTTTGCTGCTTTTTCTTTGTGGTTTTGGTTAATGATCAAATAGGGATTTTTTTCTGAAGTTTTTGACTGTGAAAGTTTTTAAAGAGGGGTATTTTTTTTTAAACAGTTGAGGCTATTAGGAGTTTTTTTTTTTTTTTTTTCAATTCTTTTAGATTTTTTTTTTGTGTCATGTAAAATTAAAACGTTCCTTTTTTTAGGAATTTATTTTTTGAAAGAAAATTTATTGTTTTAATTTAACTAGAAAATTTTTTTTGCCCATAGAAGATAATGCCATCTAATCAAACACATGGCATTTTAAATCACTTCATCT
Source organism: Fremontodendron californicum (assembly GCA_030761205.1). Taxonomy (NCBI): domain Eukaryota; kingdom Viridiplantae; phylum Streptophyta; class Magnoliopsida; order Malvales; family Malvaceae; genus Fremontodendron; species Fremontodendron californicum. Next base: position 31,868,879 of record JAULJL010000005.1, read on the forward strand.
GACATGTGCATATTAATGTATAGATGAATTATCAAGTCAACATTTACTTAATAGCCTAGTTTTGAGTTTTAACTCCAGTTGGAATTAATAGTCACGTGTTTACACGTATCAATTTTTGTTAAATTTAAATTAAATTGATCAAAAATAATAATATAAATATCAAATTAATTCAAATAAAAAATACAACAAAGATTAAAATGACCCATTTACATAATTCAAAGGTTAAATCTATTATTATGTCATGAAAAATCGCTCCCAAAATATATGTGGCCTAGCTTCGATAGGATCTGTATTAAAGACACATCTCATTTATTTGTGGGGACGGTTTGGCTTTGGCCCTCCCTTTTTTTTTTTTTTTTAATGGCTTATAAATTTTGGGTATTGCTGATTGCGTACAGCAGAACTTTGGGGAGGGTTTTACTGTTTTAGTACCTAACAATAATTGAATTAGCCGACCCCCCTTTAGTTGAAATCGCATATCTTTTGTCTTTTCAGTTCTCACTTTTTTTGTGTTTTAGGACTTAGGACTGTCGGCAGAGGTCACTGCATGATTTTGTAAATCCTTCACCTTCTCGTTAGCTGTAACATTTACAGCCAACGAGAGTTCATCTTTTTATCAGATAGGTAAAGAGAAGAGATTACCCCACCTCCCCTGCATTTAATAATTAGAGGAATATTTGGAAATAGAAATCCAATTTAATGTTTTTTACAAGAAAATTGTCAAAGCAAATGAGTTTTTACAAATTGATGATTAAGGAATCTTTGACATGCTTTAGGTTTGGCTCGGATTTCATCGCAATTCCATGGAATCCAAAGATTTTTCTTAAAGGGGATTTTCTCCCCACTGCACCGTGGGATGCATTACCGGTGCAGTTAAAATCTACCGGCAAAAATTCAATGACCAACGGGATCTTGTGGTGAAGACTAAAATTTTATATTTACCTTCTTTTCAATAATTTTTTATTTAAAAGTTTTAAATTTTTTTGTTTTGTTAATTTATTTTTCAATTTTTTATTTATTTATTAGAACAAATAATTTATATAATCATATAATAATTAGTTAATTAATTAAAATATTTGAATAAATATATGAAATAATATGTGTTAAAATTTAAAATATTATTAAAATATACATAAAAATAATTTATTAATACACTTTTAAATTAATATTTTTAATGGTTGTTTTTTATTACCATCTCACCGTCATCGTTGTTTTGTTATTCAAAAACATATTTTACTATAATAATTAATTTTATCGAAATCAATTTTCACTATTCATCTAAATGAATCTTTAATTTTGCATCAAGTTTGCATCAATGCTTTTTAGGTGTGCATTTGTATAATAAAATTAGATAATTAACAATTGTCGCACCCGAACATTTGACTCAGTGATTAGTACATATTTTTCTGCTAAAAAAAACAGGATTCGAATCCCCATCTCCAAACTATAAAAAAATATATATATATATATTGTGCTGACTGCCAAGTGAAGTGCCGACTGAGTGCAAAATGCCAATTAAACCAAAGTTTCGTAAATATGGGACAAAGAAGCTACTTTAACCTAAAATCAGGGGGGAGATGCAATTTTCTTATTCGTCTTGCGAAACGACTTACATTATGATATAGCAATAAATATAACAAGAACTTTCAATGTTCAAACTCAAAAAAATTTATTGTCGAAATTAAGGATGTAAAACAGTCAAGTTAGTTCAACTTGATGAATATTTGCATTCTACTCGATTATTCGTTACAAGAAAATACCTTTTTTTTTTTTCTTTAGAAATTCTCACCCTCTTCCGATGAAACTGAGATTTTTATAAATTTTGACGAATTTTTTAACGAACATTATCGATGAAAAATAATTTTGTTGAAAATCCATAAAAAAAAAAATGGCGGGAAAAATTGTTTTATCATGTCATTTTCAGACTAAATTTTCTGTATGAAATGAGGGAAATTTTGGTCGAAAAAATGGTACTGTATTATTAGCTCGTTTACACCCTAGTCTGTAGCTCGTTTATACCGGAATTATTTTTTTATATCAATAGCCTACTCATCATGGGACCTTACCTTATAATATTATTTAATATTTTCATTACTTATTGGTGGCTGCTGTGCTGTCTCTGACCCTGGTTGTAGTGAAACCACAGGAAAAGTAATATCATTTGTGAAGTTACTATCGTCATTTTTCGGAATCCCAAGTCCTAACCCAAATCCTTTCCCGTACCTTTCTCGTGTTTGGGCCTTTTGAACTCAAAAGAGGCGGAAGCTAGAATGTCCATAGCTGCATTGGATATTTGAGCCAACGACCTAGCTAGATGTCTTTATTAGGGCTTTCGAGCCCCAAGGCCGGTGACAACTAAACCGTGCGTTTTTTTTTTAATCTTTAGATTAAAAAATGTGAAGAGTTAAGCTATCGAGCACGCATAACAGGGGAACATGTGAAATAAAAAAAAATTTATATTGTTTATTCAAACACTTGATATGGCTATAAAATAATTATGATTTTTAATATCATTTTTTTTTTCATCGCTATTCATACAATTAAAGTAACTTGGTCAAACTCATAAACTATTGACATGTACAGTTAAATGGTTTTGATCCGGTTTGACTCATATTCAATATATATTAAATTATTGTAAAGAAATCAAATTACACCGATTCAAAATTAATTTGTTTTACACCATGTTTATAACTTTTTGTAAAATTAAAAGAGTTAATAGCATCAATGTTCCTCAAATTTTATGATATTTTATATTGGTTCACTTTAGGGCATATTTTATATTGGTTCTCAAATTTTAAAACATATCAATCAAATATTCGATTTTATAATTTTGTATCAATGTGGTCTTTCCGTTAGTAAAATCATTAGAATAGACGTTAAATGGTATATGACATGCGACGTGTAAATTACAAAAATACCATCTTGCTGATGTGGTTTTTCTTTTTATCTTTATTCCTTTATTCCTTTATTCTTTGTTCTTTTTCAAATTATATATATATTTTTTTATAAATAAATAAAATAAATAAAATTAATTTATATAATAATTTAAATTAATTTTTTTAAAATATAATAAATTTATAAACATATAAAATATTTAGTTAAATTGATTTTATAAAAACGAAACAATAAAATATTTTATTTCTTATTTATTATATTTTTCTCTTCTTTATAAATAAAATTAAATAAATACTAATTATATTATAGTTTAAACTAATTTTATAAAAAATAATAATTTATAAAAATATAAAATATTTATTTTCATTAATATTATAAAAATATTTTAATTTTTTTTACTTTGTTCTCTTAGTTTTTTCTTTTCCCATTTTCTTCTTTATAAATAAATAAATATAATTTATATTATAATTTAAAAATAAAATGATTTATAAAAATATAATATATTTATTTACATTAATTTTATAATAAAAAATAAATTTTATTTTCCTTTTTCTTTTTCTAAATAAATTATTTTTTATATAAAATTAAATAATTTATATATATAAAATATTTATTTACATCATTTAATTAAAATTTTATATTTTTTTATGTCGACTCCAATACTAAAGTTGAAGCGGCAACTACCTTGATTGAATCTGCCATAAAGGGCCAAATCGGACCCTCATCGATCTAGCGCGAGTGATCAAATTTGACCTCTTGCAATGCCTATCGAGTGTTATGAATGGTAGTCTGATACTTCACAAGGTCAGATTGGTGGTGAGGATTCAAATTTTTTTTTTCGACCGAGGAGAGTTAAGTAAAGAGAATAGAAAGAAAAATCAAAAAGAAAGAAAAATAAAAATAAAATATATTTACAAAAAAATTAAAATAAATAAATATTTATATTTGATAAATTATTTAATCTTTTACAAAATTAATTTATTTATAAAAGAAAAGAAGAAAAAAGAAAATAACTTTTTTAATTAAATGAAATAAATATATTATTTTTATAAATTATTTAGTTATTACAAAATAATTAATTTTTATTTAATTATTTATAACAGTAAATAAAAAAGAAAAGAAAATTTATTTTTATAAATTAATCTAAATAAATATTTTTTTATTTTTTTCTAAATTATTTACTTTTTTAAATTTAAATTATATTATAAATTATTTTTTTTCTTCTTTGTATTTATTTATAAACAAGAAAAAAGGGAAAAGAAAAAAGAAAAAAGAAAAAAAGAGAAAAAAGTAAAAAAAAAAAAAAAAACTAAAAATAATTTTTACAAAATTAATGTAAATAAATATTTTATATTTTTAATAAATTATTTAATATTTATAAAACTAATTTAGTATAATATAAATTATTATTTATGTTTTAGTTTATAAGATCGAAGATCTGATTCATACATTTTAAAGTTTAGAGACTAATATAAAATATGCTTTAAAATTTGGGGACCATTGGTGCTATTAACTCCAATTAAAATTTTAATACTGGTCAGCAAATGGACCAAACTAGAGCACCAATGTAACAACCGAGATTACGTACGAACGTGCGAAGTCAAACCTCAAAAATTTTAAGTCCAAACTTGAAAATTGGTAAGAAGTTATAAGTGAAGGAAATAAAAGAAGGAAGGATCCAATTGAACAAATTAAAAGTTTAAGGACTTAATAGTATTTATGAAAAACTGAGGGACCAATGTGCAATTATACCAAAAATTGAGAATTATCTTTAAAATTCATCTTATCTCTTGAAAATTCTAGAACTGGTGTTTTCTTTCTCAGGTCCCAACCGGCCATTCTTCCTTTCATGCTCTCAAAATTGTCTTCAAGTATTTTCTACCAAAATGTCATTAAAAATCACATCCAAGGTTAGTTTCTTAAATAATTCTTCATTTGCTCTAGATATTCTACATGAATATGCTAAGATTTTAGCTCTATAAACATGTTAAAGTCTGAAATTCCATCTATTAAGTATGAGTTTTACTCTCCTTTGGTAAGAATTAAAAGGATTTGAATGCATGAACAAGAAAATGGGAAGAAAAAGCAAAACAGGGGAATTGAGCATACCTTCTGTTCTGATTTTTTGGGTCCGACACAAGTGGATTTGTATTTTTTTTGATATTTTTCCTAGAAACTAGACTTCAATATGAGAATTTTGATTTTTTAATCACCCAAAATTGATAAACGATTAAAAAGATAAAATTCGGTGAAGTTGGTTGTCCTGTTTTGACCCCTGTTTTGGCATAGTTTCGGGATTTATCAAACTTGATCAAGATTTTGTTCTAATCGTCTAAGTTAGTTATTTTCTTCATAAAGTAGACTTATTATCTGAGATAAACCAATTGGAATCACTTCAAAATTCCTTACCAAATTCAAGTTATAATTTTTCTAATCTAGTTTGATAGTAAGGAATTCATTGCTTAAGAGAAATATGGTACTAAATGATGATTATGGAGTATGGAAATCTCTAAGGCATGGAATACTAGAAAGGAATTTGGTAAGGACTTGAATATGGAGTTTGAATTATGGAGAAAATGATTATGGAAATGATATTAAAAATTAAGGATATGTTGTTTTGAGTATGAGAAATTAGTATTGACTTTGTGGTAGATTAATGGGACTTAAGTTGCATTCATAATTGTATAATGCCTTGAGTATGTATAAATACTAATTATCGTTAATCTCTAGGCCACGTAGATCCAACGTCACTTGAGAATCCCGAGGTTTCAAACCGAGATGTATAGGGAGATCATCTCAAGGACAATGAGTAGACTATAACTATAGTTATCTAGAGTTTCTTTAATTATAATTTATTTATTATGATATTTATTTTACGTATTAAAGACATATGCGATATATAAACATATGAATTGATTTGGTTATTAATGTGCATGTATTTTGAGAAATGTTATATCAAGCAAGTTGAATGATTTATAAAATATGATTATACATAGATTTTGACATACATAGTTTTGGTTCTGCCTGACTTAATGTATGAGATTATACCCTTGATCGGAATACGGGAGCTGCGTGCTACGCCTTTATGGTGGGAACTACCTCCAGAGTCTCAATTCCGTGATATTAGACTGGGGTATGGGAGCTGCGTGCTACGCCTTTGTGGTGGGAGCCACCTCCAGAGTCTCTATCCCGTTATATTAGCCTTTTGGGGGCACATCATAACGACACATATGCTTTTGGGGCGTCCTATGGTGATAATGGCCTTTGGAGCCGGTTACTAGTATGCCTACATGGATATTACCTAGTTATTACATGGATGTATGGATAAATCTTATGCATGACAGTAAGTTGGAGCCCAATTATACAAAACTTGATTTACTCTATAGATTTTATTCATTGATTTGTTATTATAATATTATTATATATTTGAAAATTCGCTATATTTTCGAATTATTCATTATAGTTTTACTATTATTTATTTTGGAAACGTCTATTATGTTTTAAAGGTTATCATCATAATTTTCAAATGTTTTAAAAATTGTCTACTTACTAAGATATTCATATATCTCACATTTTCATGTTTCTCATTTTCAAGTTACAGTTAGGTGTCGGGATTGCTGCCTTTCTCTACTCTCCGCTTCTAATAGTTTTGACGTGGTGGGCATCGTACTTAAACTTCTCTAGAAGTCTTGTTTCTTTTTATGTCTTTTATCTAGTAAACCTTTTGAGATTGGTTTACTTTTAGACAAATTATATATATATATATTTGAAGTTATGAGACAATAAACCAATATATTGACTTGAATATAGATTGATCATGGATAATATTTGAATATGCAAGTATAAATGTGATAAATTGTATTAAGAAATATGCTTGCTGAGGATATAAACTGAGTGTCATTTGCAGGATGGTTATAGTTAAGATAGAAAAGAAACCCTGTCGGGTTTTAGGTAAATTATCCGGACAGGGTGTCACAACCAAACATAATATAGGATTGCATATTACCTAATCTAATCTTATATGTTACCCATAATTTTTTACACCAAACACACATTGAGGATTTAAAATTATATTACAATCTTCTTAAAAAATCTACATACTAAAAAATAATAAATTATAAATCAAATACAAGAATATTATAATAATTTCTATTAAAGAATTCAATTTCAAAATATTAAAGATATGTACTTAATATATATATTTTTAATAGATTTCACATATTGAGCTGCTCGTCCAAGTTTAAAAACTAGTTTGATATTTTATGGGTTTGGATTTTGAGCAGAAACATTAGGCTTGAAAACCGGTTTTGATAAAAAATGATTTTCGTTTAAACAACGGACCGAGTCCTGACTATAACTTTCAAGCCCAAATCCAACCCAACCTATTTTTTTTTTAATTATATAATATATATATTTATATATATTATGTAATTTATATTTTATATTATATAAATAATAAATATAAATAATATTATAGTATAAATATTACAAAATATTTCAAGTTATTTATATTTTAAAATTTAATAAGAAAATAAAATACTAAAGATTAAATAAAAATAAAATGTTTTTTTTTAATTTTTTAAATAAAAATAATATTGGTGGGTTTGGATTATCTATTCACAAATTTAGATGATCCAGGGCAGAATTTGAGGTTCGAATTGTCGGACCGACCTGAACTTGGACAAAAAAATATGATACTTGTCATAACGATTTTCGACCGCTAGACGATTTTGAAAATACAAATATGGAGTCGGCACCAATCCTTTTGTTTAGGTGTGATTGGTTACCCATTAAAACTGATTTCAGTAAAATATTTTAAAATTAATTAAAATATTTTTTAAAATCAATTTCGAAGTCTGCGCTTTAAATCAGAGAGAAAACATAATCGAGTTCGGGAGTCGGTTATGCGCGAGGAAGTATTAGCACCCCCACGACGCCCGTTTAGAAAACGGTACCATTTAATCATGTGTTATCCTTTAATCTTGATAAAGCGATTTTAATTTTGATATTTAAAAATAATTCCCACAACACTCTTTATTACAAATTTTGTATTTGTAGAAAATGTCAAATTATTTCATTTAGGAATAAAATGAGAATCTTTGACATCAAAATCTTCCACCGAATTCTCCAACGTCTAGGCAGAATTTTGGAAGAATCTTTTTGCTTTCAGGTTCGCATAACATTCCTCTAAATCGAGTAATGTTCGTTCGTAAATAACAATTATTCAAAATCCTCCAACATCTAGGTAGGATATCAATACTTGTTTTCACTCGGAATATTATTTAATTTTTATTTCGTAAGACTCTCTTAAAACTTTTTTTTTTTTAATTTTATAAAAATTGATACATAATGAAGGTAATAATCAACTATAATGAAGGAGCAAGCATAAAAATAATGACCAATAATTTAAACAACAAATTGTTTAATTTTTAAAATTAAAATTTTCGTTTGAGTGAGGATAAGAATCTTCGGTGTGAGAGTTTTCCCAAATTCCCCATCGTCTAAGCTGAATTTGGAGAAGATCTCTACATTTGAAAAATTCTAATCTCGGTCCTTGAAATTGACGTGTTCCCATTTTTTGATTTGACATATACAACAACGTAAATAATGAAGTAATTCAATGGTAAAATGGAATGTTTTAATTTTTAAGGGCAATATGAGAACCCTCGATGTGAGATCTTCCCCAAATTCCCCAACATTTAGGCGAAATTTGGAGAAGATCTCTACACTTGAAAATTCTCATTTAAGTATATTGTTCTTATTCGAGAAAATTCTCTTTTTTTGTTGAAAAATTTTATTTAATGTTTGTACTGTATAACATATTATAAACTAAACGAATAATATTGACATGCCGATCAAGGACGAATAAATAAGCATGAATAAATAGACGGCATAACGAACTGATTAAAAATGTGTTTTATTATTTTTATTATCATCCCTTTTTTTATCTTTTTTTTATTACTTATTTTAACTATTATTTTGACTATAATTTTTATTTTATTATTATTAATATTTATATTATTTTTTTAGAAACAAAATACGAACCTTCGTCGTATGTGAGAGCCTTCCCAAATTCCCCAACGTCTAGGCGGAATTTGAAAAGGATCTCCACACTTGAAAGTCCTTATAATGAACATATTCTTATTTTATAAAAATATCGGGATTCTTCCAACATCTAAGCAAGAATCTGTAAATTATTATTATTATTATTTCAATTTTTTTTAGTATATTATCTTATACAATGTTGAGCAAATTATTTGTTATTAGTGCATTTTATTTCTTTCTAAAAATTCTCATTTTTTAAAATTTTCTATTAAGAAAACAAATAAAATAAAATGTGTGTGATATGACACATTACCATAAATTTTATTTATTCTTTTAATTTTCCTATTTTTATTTTCATACACGAAATCTCATTACTATTCATTATTTGTTTTCATTCATTTTTCAAAAAAAATATATATATATATGCTTGCAAAAGGAAAACTTGATTAAATATTTTTATTACCTAGTCATTTCTTCTCTCTTTTTTTTAATTTTTATCAATGCATAAATTTTATGACCAGATATATTCACACAAAAAAACAAGTATATGGCAATTATATATATATATATATATATATATGAGCATTTGTATGAAATACAAAATAAATAGACATTTAAATAGAATGGGCTTAAAGGATAGGAAAGTATACCTTACTAAGCCTGAACATGGAAGCCCAACAAAAGAAATAACAAGCGCAAGACCAAGGCTTGTTCCTGGCAGGCCGGTCCGAATCAGCTGGGCCGTCGGTCTGGGTTGGTCTGGTGGCAGACCCAAATATATATTTTTTTCTCTAAACTCCCAATCCTCCTCCTCTCTAAGAACACCTTTGTTCTTCGACTGTCGCCAGAACATTGTTCGATGACCCAAAAGGAAGCACCTTTTTCATCAATAGCTCATCTTTCACTTCCATTAAACCCTTTATTTCTTCCATCATCTTAACACCAATCTCTCACCTAAATAGCAATTCTTTTGGGGATACGTCTCAAATTCCTCCAATACTCACCATAAGAAGCAAAACCCATTGCTCTGTGAAACAAGAGCTCATAGGCTGACTCCTTCACTGGCCTATAGCATACAAATTCATTCCAACATACAAAAAGATTAGAATCTCACCTTTGACCGCGAACTACTCCTTGACCAAAGAGGCCTTAGTTCCAAATCTAAACGAGCTTGCATGATACCACGAAGCAAACTTTTCAATTTCCTAGAAGGTAGTTGATAATCCTTTTTTTGTTGTTTACTAGTCAAAAGGGTCAAATCTTCATGCTTAAAACGACATAGTTTTCTCCTACTATCATAGATCTTAATCAACTACGAATATAGAACCCAAACCACACTAAAGTTGATCGAAATTCAGCTCCTCAAATGTTTTTTTTCAAAGCTTTGTTTTGGTATTTGGGTTCTTGGAAGACCCAGTGAAATGTAAGTTTCAGACAACAATCAATGAAAATCCCATTGGCCTTGGGGATTCTAACCTTTCCTATAAAAATTTTGGCAGCGAAGTGAAATGAAGTTTTTTTTTTTGGTTTCTGGTGGTGATTTTTTTAAGGAGGAGCAGTGGGTCTCCTTCCTTTTTTAATCTGGAGAAGTTTGCTCTTTGTAGAGCTTCAGGATTCACTTTTCCAAGAAATCCCAAGTTTCCTGGGATTATGGACATTATCCCAAGCAATGGGGATGTAGGGTGGCTGGGGAAGTTGGGGGGTGTTGGCAGGCTGTTAATTTTTTTTTTTGCTTGATTCATGTTAACCTTGAACACAGTGAAAAAAGAGGGAAAGAGCAAATCTGAAAATGAAAGGGTTAGAAAAATGGTATTTGGGAGGAAGAGCCGGCTGTCACGGCAGCCGAATCTCCTCCCCACTTTTTTTTTTTTTTTTTTTTTTTTTTTAATTTATAAAAAATTAAGTATTTAATTAATATATAAATAAATAAATAATATTGCAGATGTCATTTGGACTCTCTTTAATTTGGGCTTACAAACTCTCATGATAAATCCGAATAAACTATATCCGAAAAATCTCAAATAATAATCCAAATTAAAACTCAGATTAAAACAATTAAAAATGAGATTTGTTCGGACATTTATCGGACCATTACGTTAAATTATCCGGACAAAATAAATTAGGTTGTTACAGTACTAATATCATATTTAAACCCGATCCAAATTTAATCTAACCTACGAACATCTTTAATTACAAGTACTAAAATATTTTATATTTTATCTCATTATTATTTCGGTGTAAATTAAATCACAATTATTTTATAGCTATGTCAAATGTTTGAATAAGCAATATAAATTTTTTCCTATTTCAGATGTTCTCCTATTACGCTTGCTTGATAGCTAAATTCTTCACATTCTTTAATCTAAGGGTAAGAATGAATATATCAAACCGGATGGTTAGGAGAGTGCACGGTTCCACAAAAGTATGCACCGTAAGATTTGTTTGTTTACTAGGGCTAATAAAGTTTTTCTTTATTGCCAAAATAGAAAATTTATTAAACCCAATACGCACTTACAAATCCTAACATACACACACACTGAAAAGCATATATTACGATTGAACGAAAAAAGAAAGAAAAGCATATATTATGAGATGAAAAGAACCTCGGGCCTCAGTCAATCAATATTTATGGCGGTGCAGGAAATCCCTCTCTGCACAGTACATGATGAACAAGAGAAGTTGATAGCTGTCTTAACCATATCTACCCGGAACCGCCCTTCCTTGGATGGAGTAGCCACCCAATCCGCCGCCTTGTTGGCTTTTCTTCTAACTAAGCTAATTTTTTTTCTCTAAAATAGCTGGTTAATGTTATGTCCTGAAGCATAGGTCTAAGCTTCCATCCTTCCATATGAGTTGACTCTGTCACACAATTAAACACTTTTGCAGAATCAGTTTAAAAAAAAAAAAATTTCTATCAACAACAAGCTGCCCCATTCCTTACAAGCTAATACTTCCACCATCAAAGCTGGGATGAATCAGCTCTAATCAGGCTGATAAAAGGTTTAATTCAGCTTGATTTTGAGGAAAAAAAATAGGTTAATTTGCACTATTTTGATTTTCAAAAATTACATCAAATAGGTATGAAACAGAATCGATTCAAATTGAATTCCAACCGTTTAGATTTTAGAGTTTAGATCATCAATTTTGACATTTAAAGATTTTTATTTAAAAAAATTATAAATAAAAAAATTACAATTTGATTCGGTTTGGATAATTTTGATTTTTCTTATTGTGAATTGAAAAGCAAATCGAATTGAATGTGTATTTTATTATTTAAAACCTAATATTACATTTCAAATCAATTTTGGATTTTGTTAGCTTGATTTTTAGGAACAAAAAGTTCTCTTAATATGTGTATTAAATTCTTTACAAATTACAATGAAAACATCTTAATTATTAGTCCTCGCTTTCATTCCATTGTGAAGAATCAAACACTACAATCACATAATAGTAATACATGATTATTCATTTTAAGATTTAACTTTTACAAAGTTTTTCGTTTTAGGATGTAAATTTTATTTTCATCAATTTAAGATTACAATCTTTTATCAATGGTCCCTTAGTTTAGAGATAAGAAGAGGCCTTCCAACTTTGAGATTCCAATTTAAAGTTCCATCATATATGAGTTTGATGTAACTTTATGTTGGATTTGTTCAATTATGTACTGATTCGTTGATTTGCTTGTTTGTTTGTTTGATTTGATTTTATGATTTTTATATGAATCTAATACTTTGATTATGGTTATTAACTTCTCTTGTAATTATAATTTTATCAAAAAAATTATAATTTTTTAATTTTGATTGATTGAGGAAAATTTATACCGGATCAAAAACAGAACAAAAAAAAAATTGATTCCTTTAATATATTATGAATTAAATTAACCTAAAAACTAATTAAAAAGCTGATCATTTTTGCATGATAAGTTTTATATTGTGTGATCAAATTTTCTCAATCAATCAAAATTAAGAAGTTGAAATCTTAAATTGATCAAAATAAATCATTAGTATATTTTTTGGTCAAAATCATTAATATATCATGAAATAAATAATTTTACAAACATTAGAACTCTAAAATTTATGTATCTATCTATATTAATATTAAAGTATATGACTAACTTGGTGTCACAAGTACACCAACTTAATTAGAAAAATTATCAAAAATATTAAAACTATTATGATAAATATGAAATAAAAGACATTTATGTCTTTCTAAAATTTTTATGGAAACATATTTTTTTCATTTAAAAAATTACAAAAAACTAGCTACTTCTACATAAAAATTATCTAAATAATTACTCTTTTCAAAACTTAAAAGAAAAAAAAACTATCCACATTGTGGGTGTACCACTTTTTCGTGTGCGAAGAAAAGAATTAAAGAAAGTACTACAATTGCAAAGATAATTCTCAGAAGTAAAAAATCTAGCAAAATCCAAAAAATTGTCCAGATCGATTCGAGGTTGCTCTATATTCAATTTAGATTGATTTTAAAAAGTCAATAACTTAAACTTAAAAAAAAAACCCCTGAAAAATTTTAAACTCAAAATAATTCGAATCGAAAGCGATTTGAACCTAAAGTCATAGGAAACCGCTATAATCTGAATCCAATCCAAAGTTTGTAAGAACTTGAATTTTAACCTAAACAGACACAAATAATAATTAACTCGAGATGAAAAACCTAAAATAGATTGAACCTACAACAATCTTAATCCAAAATAGTTCAAATTTGAGAGAGTCAGAACTCATAATAGTCCAATCTCGAAGCAGCTTGAATCCAACATAGTTGAAACACAAAATTATTTGAATTTGGGACGATCCAAATTGAAATAATTAAAATTGAATCTAAAATAATTTGAATTTAAAAAAAAATAATTCGAATCTATCCAAACCTGCTCAATTGTCATATCCAGTAATTCCATGTCCTTATTAAGAATGAACGTGTCCCAAACTTGGATTAAGATGTGGGGAAAATCAACAATCTAACGGGAACTGATGAGGCAGGCGATATATTCAACATTATAATTTTTTTCCTGCACGATTCTTTTGGTTTGGAATCGAAAATTCAAGATTAGACACAAATTTGTTGTGATCAAATCCCAGATATGAGCAAATAAATAATTAATTCTTGTAAGAATTTCAGAAGCTTGGAGATTCTGCCTATCTAAAAAACAGCGAATATATAAGAAATTAGATTAAGATAGAGTTAATAATGAAGTCTTGAAAATGAACTGGCATGGCGTGGGAATATATATTTCTTGCTTGGGTGTTTCCTACTAGTTTCTTTTGCTTAGAAATTTAATTTGATGGAAAATCAAAGACTAATTATAACTTGGAGAATCACTTCACTTGTACAACACAAACAAATAATTGAGAATCAGTGACACTTAGTCAAAGGTGATGGAGAAAGTCGGAAAGGCAGCCTATCAAATTTATATATGTCCAGAGATGCTTTACAACTAGAACTCCATCACAGCACTTAGATATTAAATAAGAGACGAAGATTACAACATTTTTGGTGCAAATCTCCATCTTTCATGATTCTTCTGCTGATTCGGATCATTAATTAGAAAGAAATACGAAAGGTAAAATGGGCTGCAATGTTTTCTTTTTTGCTCAACTTTAAATCGAATATATATATATATATATATATATATATATATATATATATATATATATATATATATACTCTCTTGTAGCTTGATTCGCCTTCATGTTCTAGTGGATTAGGTCTGATAGTTTTGGACGTGACCTAACCTGTCTTAACATAATTTTGTTTTATATAATCGTTTTTGTGTCAACTCGTTTATAACAAGAAATTTTATATATGTTCTAGATGAATAAATCCATTTAATTCAAACATAATTAACTCATTAAATTGATGGTGTTAATTATAGTGACAATTCGTTATGCCATTTTTCTTCTCCGTCTTGCTGTCCTTCTCCATCCACCGTGAGCTCCCCATTTTTCTTTCACTATTTTATCGAATACAATTTGTCTCAACTTAATTGCTTATTCCACTTGGATGGTTCGTCTGGACAATTAATTATTTTATAATAAACAAAATTCTTCTGGCCTTAAAAAATAAATAAATAATTTAACTCCGTAAGAAACCCACTTTCCCATTGATTTCAATAACCAAAAATCCTCTTTTGAGTCAGATATTCTAGTAGGTATAATTCCTCTATTTTTTTTTCCTATCAAATATAATGTTCGAGGAAGGAGACTCAAACAGATAAAATAAATATATACATCTATCATTTAGTTACATACTCAAATATTTCATTATTTTTTATTTAATCATAATTTTATTTGCGAAAAGAATTAGCAATGTCATCTTAGACTATATCTCTTTCTTTTTTTAAAAGAAAAAAAATTAATTTCATCCGAATACAACATGATGTTAACATGAATTATATTAGCTTACCTTTATACCATATCTATACAATGTTAAATTGTCCAATACCAGCCCAAGAAAAAATAAAAGCCTAACAATGTGTGGTTGCAATTGTGTGGTTTAATGTGTGGTTGTAGTTGTGTGATTTAAATGTGTGGTTGCAATTGTGTGGTTGCAATTGTGTGGTTTAATGTGTGGTTGCAATTGTGTGGTTTAATGTGTGGTTGTAGTTGTGTGATTTAAATGTGTGGTTGTTATTAAACAACAATGGGTGGTTGTAATTTATTTAGATTTTATATTTGTGTGGCTTGTGTTTGTCTTGGTATTGTATAAATACCCCCTCCCTTGCATTTGTAAATCATCAAGTAGTAAGCTTCAATAAGCAATAAAAGTTCTAAGTTTTCCTAAGGAGTTCTTCTCTAAAGAGTGTAGTCTAGAGTGAAGTGTGAGCATTTGTGAGTTTTCCTAAAATCTAAACTTTCTTCTTTGAGTGGTAAAATTAGAGTTATCTACTCTAAGTTTTTCTCAACAATTGGTATCAGAGCTAGGTTGTGAGTTACTACCATAGTTACTATTCACACGTGTCACTATATACTTTTATAGTAATTGTTAACATATACGAGATTTATTCAAGTATATGGTATACGATACTATTCATGTATACGGTACTGTTCACGGTGAAATAGTTATTCATGTACTATTTTTGGTTTGAGCGTTCTTGAGTCGTGAGGAGTTTGTACTCTACAAGTTTGTGTCTCAAAATCAAGCTTGTCCGGTATTGTTAGAGTCTTGCCGACACGATGGGTGATCTTCAAGTAGTTGGAGGAATCAAGAAGCTCAATCACAAAAATTACAACACGTGGAAGACGTGTATGATGTCTTACCTACAAGGTCAAGACCTTTGGGAAGTCGTTGGTGGTAGTGAAGTTACGAAGCCCGAGCAAGAAGATGCTCAAGGAACCTTGCGCAAATGGAAGATTAAAGTGGGTAAAGCCATGTTTGCCCTTAAGACCACAGTTGAAGAAGAAATGTTGGAACACATACAAAAGCTAGAAACGTCAAAAGAAGCGTGGGATACTTTAGATGCACTCTTTTCGAGAAAGAATGACACAAGACTTCAACTTCTTGAGAATGAATTGTTATCAGTTGCACAACGGGATATACCGATTGCTCAATACTTTCACAAGGTAAAAACGTTATGCCGTGAAATTTCTGATTTAGATCCTACAGCTGCTATTGGAGATACCAGGGTAAAAAGAATAATTATCCATGGTTTGAGGCCCGAATATCGCAGCTTCGTTGCCGCTATACAAGGATGGCCAACTCAACCATCACTTGTAGAGTTTGAAAATTTGCTTGTTGGTCAAGAATCTATGGCCAAGCAAATGGGAGGGGTCTCGTTGAAAAGTGAAGAGGAAGCACTCTACACCAACAAAAGCAAAAGCAAATTCAAACAGCACGTCGGTGGTGGATCTAAAAAGTATGGTGACAAGACAAAAAGTCATCAAGGAGAAGGGAGCTCTCGTCCAGGGGGAGCTTCAAAGAATCGTAGCAACAATAAAAGATTTGAAGGTAACTGTTACAACTGTGACAAGAAAGGTCACATGGCAAAAGATTGTTGGTTTAACAAAAGGCCCGCTGAGAGCAATGCTGCTACTTCTAGTACAAAGGAGAAAAGCGAAGATGATTGGGACGCTGAAGCATTTTTTGCTATGGAAGAGGAAGAGTTAGCTCTCACAGTAACAACGGCTGACCGAATTGACTATGAGAATGACTGGATTGTCGATTCAGGTTGCTCAAATCACATGACAGGCGATAAACAGAAGTTGCAGAACCTGTCAGAATACAAGGGAAATCGCATTGTTGTGACAGCTGATAATTCAAGATTACCGATTACTCACATCGGTAAGACGGTAGTAGCACCTCGATATAGTCATAATCAGGTACCACTACAAGATGTTTACCATGTCCAAGGCATTAAGAAAAATTTGCTTTCAGTGGCACAATTAACATCGTCAGGTCACCATATTCTGTTTGGTCCAAGGGATGTGAAGGTATATCGTGATCTCAAAATCTCAGGACAGCCGATGATGGAAGGACGACGTCTGGAGTCAGTCTACATGATGTCAGCAGAGTCAGCATATGTAGACAAGACAAGAAGGAGCGATACAGCAGATTTATGGCACATGCGGTTAGGTCATGTTAGTTATTCCAAGCTAATTATGATGATGAAGAAGTCGATGCTTAAGGGACTTCCTCAGCTTGACATAAGAACAGACACAGTTTGTGCAGGATGCCAATATGGTAAAGCACACCAATTGCCATACGAGGAGTCAAAGTTTAAAGCAAAAGAACCATTAGAGTTAGTTCACTCTGATGTATTTGGGCCCGTTAAGCAACCATCAATTAGTGGAATGCGGTACATAGTGACGTTTATTGATGATTTCTCCAGGTATGTGTGGGTTTTCTTTATGAAAGAAAAGTCTGACACTTTCTCAAAGTTTAAAGAGTTCAAAGAGATAGTTGAAGGAGAAGTGGGAAAGAAGATATGTTGCTTGCGCACAGACAATGGAGGAGAATATAGCTCAGGCGAATTCTCTCAATACCTACGAGAATGCAACATACGTCATCTGTATACTTGTGTCAATACACCACAACAGAATGGTGTAGCAGAGAGAAAGAATCGGCATCTTGCAGAAATTTGTCGGAGTATGCTGCATGCAAAGAATGTACCCGGAAGATTTTGGGCCGAAGCTATGAGAACCGCAGCCCATGTGATCAACAAACTTCCTCAACCAAGGTTAGAGTTTGTTTCACCCTTTGAGAAATTGTGGAAAATGAAACCTTCAGTCAGCTACTTTCGAGTATTTGGTTGTGTATGTTATGTATTTGTTCCTGATCATTTACGTAGCAAGTTTGATAAGAAAGCAACTAGGTGTATCTTTGTGGGATACGACAACCAAAGGAAAGGGTGGAAATGTTGTGATCCTACGAGTGGAAAATGTTACACTTCACGCAATGTGGTATTCGATGAAGCATCTTCTTGGTGGTCCTCAGAAAAGGAGGTGTTGTCAGATTCAAAAGAATTTGAAGACATGCTACAACAGAAAATGGGAGAGTATATTGTCCAACTTCAATCAACTTCAGACGAAGTAGAAGACCTATGTGATGATGACGATGACGAGCAAGTGTAGTCCAGAGTCCTTGGCAAACTGGTGTGTATCAACCAGATGTTAGATCAAGTGAAGTGGAAGAACCATCTCCACAATCACAAATCCGAAGGACAACAAAAGCACGGAAGCCAAATCCCAAATATGCTAATGCAGCCATAGTGGAAGAACCAATTGCAACAGAACCTGAGACGTTTGAAGAAGCATCACAGAGTTCTGTGTGGATTATGGCTATGAAAGAAGAGATCACTGCGCTTGAGCAGAATCAGACTTGGGATCTAGTGCCAAAACCAAGAGATGTGAAACCCATATCCTGCAAGTGGGTTTACAAGATAAAACATCGTCCAGATGGGTCGATTGAAAGGTACAAGGCACGGTTGGTGGCTCGTGGTTTCTCTCAGAAGTATGAGCTAGACTATGATGAAACATTTA
The DNA here is from genome assembly GCA_030761205.1 of Fremontodendron californicum. NCBI lineage: Eukaryota > Viridiplantae > Streptophyta > Magnoliopsida > Malvales > Malvaceae > Fremontodendron > Fremontodendron californicum. The sequence continues at coordinate 31,887,811 of JAULJL010000005.1, forward strand.
GTCCGGTGGCAAGACTTACAACCGTACGAGTCCTACTTGCCCTTGCAGCCAACAAAGACTGGAACTTGTGGCAGATGGATGTGAAGAATGCATTCCTTCATGGAGAGCTAGATCGGGAAATCTACATGATTCAACCATTGGGATTTCAAAACCAAAATCATCCTGAGCATGTGTGTAAGCTGCGAAAGGCACTTTACGGATTGAAACAAGCACCTAGAGCATGGTATGGTAAGATTGCTGAATTTTTAACTCATAGTGGTTATTCAGTGACACCTGCAGATTCCAGCTTGTTTGTCAAAGCTAATGGAGGAAAGCTAGCTATCGTATTGATATATGTGGATGATTTAATCATAACTGGTGATTATGAGGCAGAAATTCTTCAAACCAAGGAGAATTTATCAGTTCATTTCCAAATGAAAGAACTTGGACAACTCAAGCACTTTTTTGGTCTAGAGGTTGATCACATACAAGAAGGAATATTTCTCTGTCAACAAAAATATTCTAAAGATTTGCTAAAAAGGTTTGGAATGCTCGAGAGCAAGCCAATTTCAACACCGATGGAACCAAATGGCAAGATGTGTGCACTTGAAGGCAAAGACTTGGAAGATGCAACTATGTATCGACAATTGGTAGGTAGCCTGATCTACTTAACCTTGACTCGACCTGACATTTCTTATACAGTTGGTGTGATGAGTCGGTATATGCAAAATCCGAAGAAGCCTCATTTAGAAGCAGTTCGACGAATACTGAGATATGTGAAAAGTACAATAGATTATGGTCTTTTGTACAAGAAAGGTGAAGACTGTAAGTTAGTTGGTTATTTTGATGCTAACTATGCAGGAGATCATGACACCAGGAGATCAACAACTGGGTACATGTTTAAACATGGTTCTGGAACAATTTCTTGGTGCAGTAAGAGACAACCAACGGTATCATTGTCAACTACCGAAGCTGAGTATCGAGCAGCAGCAATGGCAGCTAAAGAGTGTACGTGGCTGATACAACTAATGAGTGATCTACATCAACCAGTAGATTATGCAGTTCCGTTGTATTGCGACAACCAGTCAGCAATTCGTTTGGCAGAAAATCCAGTCTTTCATGCAAGAACCAAACATATAGAAGTGCATTATCACTTTATCAGAGAAAAGGTTCTACAAGAAGAGATTGAGATGAAGCAGATCAAGACAGATGATCAAATGGCAGATTTATTCACAAAAGGTTTGAGTATCAACAAATTTGAAATGTTTCGTCGTCAACTCAACATGGTGAAAAGAGGAAGAGCTGGTATTGAGGGGGAGTGTTAAATTGTCCAATACCAGCCCAAGGAAAAATAAAAGCCTAACAATGTGTGGTTGCAATTGTGTGGTTTAATGTGTGGTTGTAGTTGTGTGATTTAAATGTGTGGTTGCAATTGTGTGGTTTAATGTGTGGTTGCAATTGTGTGGTTTAATGTGTGGTTGCAATTGTGTGGTTTAATGTGTGGTTGTAGTTGTGTGATTTAAATGTGTGGTTGTTATTAAACAACAATGGGTGGTTGTAATTTATTTAGATTTTATATTTGTGTGACTTGTGTTTGTCTTGGTATTGTATAAATACCCCCTCCCTTGCATTTGTAAATCATCAAGTAGTAAGCTTCAATAAGCAATAAAAGTTCTAAGTTTTCCTAAGGAGTTCTTCTCTAAAGAGTGTAGTCTAGAGTGAAGTGTGAGCATTTGTGAGTTTTCCTAAAATCTAAACTTTCTTCTTTGAGTGGTAAAATTAGAGTTATCTACTCTAAGTTTTTCTCAACACATCTATCATTTAGTTACATACTCAAATATTTCATTATTTTTTATTTAATCATAATTTTATTTGCGAAAAGAATTAGCAATGTCGTCTTAGACTATATCTCTTTCTTTTTTTAAAAGACAAAAAATTAATTTCATCCGAATACAACATGATGTTAACATGAATTATATTAGCTTATCTTTATACCATATCTATACAACTACTAACTTTGCTATGCAAATGGTATATTTTGTTTTTTTTTTTTAAAAGAAATTTGGATGGAACAAAGTAGGAGCTAAAAAAATTTGGATTGAGAAGATTGTTACAAGAAAGAGGAGTTCTTGTATTCACAAATATGTCAAAGTCTATATAAGAGTGTCATATATATACAAGAGGGTTCTCACCAAATAAAAAAAGAATCACCATAATATTAGTTACAATATAATATCATAATCATAATGTAACCCCTAATATTACTCTAATATTCTAATAATTAGAGTTGACCATACAATTAATACATTAACACCCCCTCAAACTCAAGGTGGTATTGTAGATATCAACTTGAATTTGAAAACTAAATCTCGAAAACGATTAGAAAAATGTGTGTTTGTGAAGATATCAGCTGTTTGATCCGAGGAAGACACAAAAGTTAGATGAATAGTTCATTGTGTAACATGATGACGTATAAATTAAATGGCAATCAATCTCAATATGTTTGGTGCGCTCATGAAACACATCATCATGAGTAATTTGAGTGACACTACGATTATCACTGTGAAGTTTGGTGCCAAAAGATAATGAAATACCTATATAAAAAAATAATTGGCGAAGCCAAAGTAACTCTAAAGCGACATCAACAAGAGCACGATATTCAAATTCGGTATTGGATCGAGTAATAACAGTTTGTTTCTTGCTTCGCCAGGAGATGAGAGAATCTCTTAAGAAGAAAAAATAACCAGTAGTCACTACGTCAAAACTAGTATTTGACAGCATTTTTGTTTTAGCATTTTTCAAATATTGTTAAAAATAGCAAAGGCAACACTTTGACAGCATTTTGCATATTGCTGTTATATATTATATTGGCCAATAATTACAACATTTTTAAAAGTTTTAGAAGCATTTGACATGTGCTGTTATATATGTTATAATATAAAAATACTTTTGGTAGCACTTATAATTGTTATCATTGAGATCTTTTACATTAATTGAAAAATGCATGCAAAAGATCTTGAAAAGCTGTTATAAAGTAAAAATAGCAATATTTTGATAAGTGTTATTATACATATATAAAAAATGCTACTAAAGACATTAGGCTGCGGCTACATATACAACACATGAAAAAATGTTATCTTATTTTACATTAGCAGTTTTTTTTTTTTTAACATATAATAGTATTTTGAAGTGCTGTGAAAACTAAAAAAACTGTTGCTTTAAGATGAGATAGCATTTATTCATGTGCTGTATATGTGGCCGCAGCCTTATGTCTTTAATAGCATTTTTACATAAGTATAAGAATACTTATAAAAATGCTGCTATTTCTATTTTATAACAGTTTTTAATGACCTTTTGCATGCATTTTTCATTTGTTGCAAAAGATTTCAATGATAACAATTATAAGTGTTATCAAAAGTATTTTTATATGATAAGATTTATAAAAACACATGTCAAATGCTTCTAAAGATTTTAAAAATAATGTAATTATTGACCATTATAATATATAATAACAATATGCAAAATATTATTAAAGTGTTGCCTTTGTTATTTTTAACAATATTTAAAAAATGCTATAAAAAAAATACTGTCTAAAATTAATTTTGACGTAGTGATCCTATTAAATTTATGTGAAGAGATGCTCCCGTCCACAATTCCATTTTTCATGATTCATTAAAAGGAAATTACAAATAAAATACAAAAAAGAAGAAGGCTGCAATGTTCTCTTCGTTTGCTTGCTTTATATCGAATAATATTTACAACTCTCTTAAAAAGATTTGGAATATTCACTTTCATATATATTGTACGTAGAGATGTTTATGAATTAAGTCATTTGAATAGAAAAAAAAAATATTTATTTATTTGGATTTAATTTGTCGGATTTAAAATTTTATTTTATTATTTAAAATATATTAAAATATAAAAAATTTATTTTATATTAAATTTATATATTTTATAATTAATATTAATTAAATAATAATTAAAGTCACGACAATTCGAAGGACAAATCTATTTGAATGGGACTCATGATAAATCATCACATGACATGCAAAAAAGCTATAAAAAAAAATTTTGTTAACAAATGCTCTAAAGGCACTCTTTAAGGTTACTATGTATAGCAATATTTTCATTTAATGTATTGAAAATGATGAATAAAATTATCAATTTTTATATTTAATACAATATTTTTACTATAAATAATATATTAACTAATTAACCTTAAAAAATATCCTAAAGATACTAGTTAAAACCCAAAATAAAAAACTTTCTCTTTGATAAATTGATGCCAATGGTATCTAATTGTCTAAGACAATTAGACAACAATTTCTTAACTCTTATATTTTTATTTTTTTTTCATTAATTAGAATTATGAATTCTTGCTCGAATGCGTAGTCTGTTCAATTTCGGAACTGTCATTGTCATCAAGAATCAAACTGTTTCTGGGCCCCTTTATACAGATTCTCCAGTCAGCTTTCTAAGGGACATAACCTAACTTTTCTTTAAAAAAAAAAATAGTATAATCCTAATTCAGGTTTTCTAATTTAATCTATATTTTAAAATTATATTTATATTTTTAAACCAATAATGTGGGGATTTACTTATTTAAAATATTTTTCAAACAAAAAATTTACATGTAACATATTTTAACTTATTTACTTTACTTAGCATATAGACATTATTGTTTAAAAAATAAAATTGAATATATTTTATGACAACAAAATAATATATATGTATTATAATTGTCTGGTTAGATTCTTGAATGTTAAAGTTAAGGTCCGATTTCGTTTTTTAAATGAGTCTAATTTTTTCTTCAAGCCGGTTTAATTGACTTAAATAATATTTTTGCGCAATTTATTTTAATTATCGGATACGTCGAGTTTGAACCTTAAACGTTAAAGTCAAAATCTGACTTCATCTTTTAAATGAGTCAAGCCAGTTTAATTCAAATTCATTTTAATTATCGGATGAACTTTCGAGATTTGATGAATATTCCGATCATTGGATAATTTTTTTATCCAAACAATAATTATTATGTTAAAAAAAATAATAGATTTGCAATTAACTTAAAGAATAGATATAAATTCACATGATAAGATAAACAGGTTCAAAACAATTCAGGATTGACTTAACGATTTTTACTTTCTTTAAAAAGATTAAGGTTTAAGATTGAATCCTCTGTTTAGCTGCTTCAACTTGTACCTTTCATATATTCTAAATATATATATATATTATCATCCTATATTACATAGTAAACCACACATATATAAAACCATTATAAATTATTCCTAATTATCTATAGAGGTGTTCACTAGATTATTTGATCGAATTAGATTTTGTTAAAATTTTATTGAAAAATAAAAAATATTTAAAAGTAAATAAGATATTTTCATGTATCTAAAATCGTTACTTGAATTTATTTAGATATTTGTAAAATATGTAAAATTTTATATTTGTTGAAAGGTTCGAATATGATAAGTAATTCTTAATACTAAAAGTTTTACCAAGTGAACCAATTTTAGAACTTGAAATGATTTGCTATTAAAATTAAATTAGATTTAAGAATTTTACTTAGTAGCAGGTATCGTTAAGTGGATCAATATTATGACTATTGACGAAACTAATTTAAATCATCTTATAAGAGATTATAAAATTGAAATTAAATTAGACAACACATTTGTTCTAAATAACATGTATAAGATAATAGATTAATTTATTATATATCACATAATAAGATATTATTATAATGTATACAAATTATTATAATAAAATACATATATCAATGATTTATTTTATATATTTTTAAAAAAATTACTTGATAAGACTTAAGAGATTATACATTTGAAAAAAAAATAACACATTCATTCCAAAAAACATGTATATTAATAAGAAATTATCTAATTTAATTTAAAAACATGATAATAGATTATTATAATGCAATGTACCAATCATGAAGATAAAATAACATTATCATTATCAACGACATTTTTTATGTATTTTATTCAACATTAAATGAGAAAATGTTATACTTTTAAAATTAAAAATAATAAATTTATTTTAAATAATATATATAACGATAAAATATTGTAGACATCCGATCTTATTCGGGATCTTTTAAAGCATTATTCAAGATAATCTGATTTAAATCGTGTTTGATTGTTAGATTAATCTCGATGAAAATATCTTAATATTGATCAAATATTATTTAAATCGAATTTGAGATTAGAGTTGATTTTTGAATTCATAACCATATTTTTTTTATTTTATAAATTGATCTTAGTCCAAATAACTTTAAGATTTCGATTTATTTTGAATTTGAAGTTATTGCTTTAGATTTTATTTGAGTTTTGAGTCAAACATTGCTTTTAGACCCAATTATGTTTTTAGACTTTACACTTGGGTTTTGGACCTAATTTGACCCATATCCATTTTATTTTATTTTTCATTTTCTTAATTTTTTCCATTATTTCTTTATTTTTTGGAAAATGAAAAAAATAAAAAAAAATAAATCAAAAAGAAAGGGAAAAAAATTTTAAAACAAAAAACAATTTTTATATCCGAGACGGAAAGACTTCTTTTAAAGTTAGAATTGAATCTGGATAGAAAAAACAAAATTTAAAACTTTTTTTTTTTGCTAAGCCACATCTATTAAAAAACAAGAGGTTAACTAACAAAGCTAGTGGGCAAAGAACAAAGTTCTAAGCAAGTTCCAACAAACTGATCAACAATCCCTAAAGGAACAGAGGACCACCCACCATACAACAAGCAACCCCTCTCCTTAAAACAACAAAATATCAAACAACCGGAAAAACTCAATAATCATTTGAACAAAAGTAACAGAAAAAATCCCATAAAGAACGAAAGGTGCTGCAATTTATCTCATGAAAAAAGACATAGGAGGGTGAAACTATTCCCACTAGGAAAGCAATCTCCGCACTCTACCATACCACCATGCCTCGAAACAAATTAATCCAAACCACCCTTGTCCTAGCAAGATAGTCTACAAGATCATTTGCTTGACAGAAGATTTTGACCAATTCCACTTTGCTAATATCATCCTTCAAGCAATCAATTAAGGATAGGAGCTTCATAAGGCTTTCATCCTAACCCCATTTGTCAAGCCAAAATCGTATTACACACCTATTTCCATCCATTTGTAACACACCAATTACCAACCAATTCAGTCCTTAAAGTTGAAGTCACACCTCAAAGAATCCTTTAGCAGCCATATCACACAGATAATACACATAACAGATGATACTGACAAAATTATGAAGACTCCAACTCCCTTTAACCACCAGAAACTTATCAAAACTGAAGTAGCAGTCATCCCAAATCATAATGCTCAGGCCATCCGATTTCCCAGTAGAGGTCAAGAAATCCAGTCAAATTTATCATCCTACCAAATTTGGATAAAAGGATACCTAATGACTTTCAAATTCGTTTCCTAACGATCAACATCTGAATCAAAAAGTCATTTACATGTTTAACACATTACATCGCTACACCATATTACCCAATCCTTTATCATTCCAGCAGATCATTCGCATATTCACCTAAACTCACTGATTTACCTCTGACCTTCACAGCTTAAAGACAAAGAGAAATAAACTAAATAACAAAGACGATAGGAATCGAACCTGGGAGAATTAATAGTTTCCCTCTTTTCTGGCTTCCAAATGCATTAACTCCTCCACCACTGTTTCATCGTCTCAGTTAGCCGACAAGCCTAATAGTTTTCCTACTTCCCATGTCGCCATTGCTTCTTCTCGTAAAATTCTTCTCCTATTTTGAAAGTCACCATCAATTTCCCATATGGATCTGGCCTCATCATCACACAATAGACGACGCATGTTGCAAAACTCTTATTCTAATTTTTATTTAAACACACCACAATCATCATTAACAAACAATCACGAAGGGAAAATAAATTGGCACTGAGAGATATTTTGAGGTTTTGGTTTTGCGATGATTTTTGGATTTCTTTTTTGGTTTTTAGTTTAAAGATGTTTTGTGGTTATTACTTTGTGGGTTTTCTAAATTGAGGGAAAAGAGAAAAAATTTCGATGTTTTAGTAACAAAAATGTGGCATCAGATTTTATTTTCAAACTTAGATCTAGGAGATTTTAGGATTATTTTTGAAAATTTAATCCGGCCGAAAGATTGAGGATTTTGATACGTTGAAACAAATATTATATAATTTATTATAAATCATATATATATATATATATATATATCCAAAAGAATAAAAATATATAATTTATATTAAATCATATTATTAGATTAACATAAGTAATATAACATATATTAATTTATTTAAAATTAAATTATATTAGAAAATTATCATAACTAATATAACATATGGTTTTATAAAATTATTGTTAATTATTTTTTGTTTTAAAATAATAATTATCTATCTATTTAGTTATTTTATCAAAGTAAAAAAATAAAGAACTATATTTATAACATATACTAATAAATATAAAAATTAAAATTCAATTATAATAATAAAAATAATATATATATATGTAATTATAATTAAAAAAGATAATATTAAAAAAATATAAAATTGTAATAGTAAAAAAAAAAAGATTTTAAAAGATAATTGAAGTTAAAAATTAAAATAAATTAGTAATCTTGTCATATTTATTTATTTTATTAAATTAATATTTTTAAAATAAAATTATACTTAATTTAAGTTTGGGTTAATGTTTCGGGTTATTTTGAGTTCAGATCAATTCGGATTTAGATTGTTTCGAGTTCATATCATTTTAGGTTCGGATTGAGCAGGTTCAGATTGTTGACTTTTTATGATCAGAACGAGTTAGATTTCATTCGAGTTCGAACCAATCGAGTTGATTTTTAGAGTTGGAATTAAAATTGACAGATTTACTCCGAATATTGGTTAGTGACCTTTAATTTCGCCCCTCTCCTTTTGTTTTTTTTTTGGGGTACTGTTTTCCCTTACAAAGTTAAACCCCAATGGCGAATAGTGTCAACTTTTTCCAGCATAAATATTCTCCATCAGTCATTCCAAATTGCACCACCAGCCTCTATACAAAAACATAAAGAAAGAAGATGATGATGATGAGCAACAAACCCTCCTTTAAGAAGATCAATTCTTTTCCCATAAAAAACAAGCAGTCCCCTAATTCCATGGATCAACCTACCAGCTGGAGGCAGTCTACTCATCAGGTAGAATTCCCGACCTCCCCTGCGGTTGATCCCCAGCTGCTGGGAGATGAAATCTTCCATGTGGCTCACCCGCAACACCCCATCTCCCAAACTCGCCTCCCTGACCTCTTCACCTGCGCTGCCTGCAAGGAGTACGGTGCTGGCAAGCGCTTCACTTGCTCTGACTGCGACTATCAGCTGCATGATTTCTGCGCCTTAGCTCCTCCTGCTCTTAAGAGACACCCCATCCACCCCTTTCACAAGATCATTTTCTTTCCAAAACCAGGTAATTATTATTTCCACTTTTTCCCCCTTTCTTCAAACCGATATTCAAATAAGCTTTACACTAAAAAAATGTATAATTATATCCAATCAAGGTATAGGCCAAAGAAAAAATGCAATAGGTAAAGGCTATTAGATTCCAAAAAATGCAATTGTTTGTGAATTGTTCGACTTTTATTCATTTATGTTGGTTTAGTAAGTTAAATAAATGATTATGAACAAGATTATAAGGTTCGTTTATTTAACGAACCGGACACAAACAAATTATGTTCAGTTCATTTATGTTCACGAACAAGTTCATTTGTGAGTCGTTTAAAACTCATTTAATAGATCGTTTAAAACTCGTTTATTATCAATTATATTATTATTATTTATACTTTATTTTATTTAGTTATAATATATTTAATAATCTTTGTCTTTCATTATTTTATAGTTTGTATTTTATAATATTTGTGTTATATTGTTTTATATTTAATAATAATTTAAATTTATTGATATTTGTATTTTATTGTTTTATTTAATAATAATTTAAATTTAACTTATTTGTTAATTTGTTTGTTTGGTTAAATTTATTTGTTTATTGTTCATGAATAAATTTTTAATTATTTGTGAACATGTTTGAATATATGTTCATGAATATGTTAGTTTAATTTTCGCAAACAAGTTCATTTAATTTAAACAAATCGAGCTCGAACACACCAATTTTAAACGAACATAACTCGAACACAATTTTAAAATTCTTAACAAACACGAATCGAATACGAATATTCTCAGAAATAAACGAACAAACATGAATAAAAATCTGTTCGTTCAAATTCGATTCATTTAAAGTCCTACACATATTCACTTACAACGCACGTAATCATCTTTTTAGGTATGCATAAGTAACTAGTTAGATTCTTGACTAAAGTTTGAGTGGCTGAAAATCAGTTAAGTTATATTTCGTGTTCAATACCTTGATACTGATTATAACTTTATGACAAAATATTCGATTTTAGTTAAAGGTGGAATATTGAAATCGAGGTGCGATATCTGTGCCAAGCCAACCAAAGGATGCGTTTTCAGATGCACTGTCTGCAGTTTCCAGATGCACCCATGCTGTGCAATGTTGTCAACCGAAATCAACATTTCAGTCCATCCACACACTCTAAGGCTCTTGCCCATGCCTGGGCCTGGCCAGTCTTCAAATGGGGACCCTGCTGGCTTCGTCTGCGGCGAGTGCAATCGGAGGAGATCAGGGAGAATGTACCGTTGCACCATCTGTGATTATCATCTCCACGCAGTTTGTGCTAAGAACATGGTGAATGGACTTCAAGCCAATGGCATCAAAGGCACGGATAAGCCGAGCAAGCTAGGGACTGCAGCTAGGCTTGCTTCTCAAGTGGTGATAGAATTCATTGGAGGGCTGATTGAAGGGCTTGGAGAAGGGGTTGGACAGGTGCTGATTCAAACTGCTGCTAGAGGAAGGTGCTACATTAATAGATCAGCTAGAACTACATAAAACGTTTCTTAAGCTATATATATATATTACTTAATTTAACTTGCTTTTGACAGCTATAGCTTGATTTTTGCTGTGTCTTGCATCTATGATCTATATATGTTCAATATTTTTTGTTTGTTTAACAGTTGATGGAAGCTCTGATCAGTTATAGTTTGCAGATGGGGAAGTGTTGCAGCAATTGGTATATACATATATCTTTGATTGATTCTCTCGAGAATTATTACCATTAAATGACAGTGTGGTTTTCTGTAAATTACTTTTTATATCCAATATAATTAAAGAAATTGTTGCTAACAGTCTAGAGTTTTGAATCGATGTGGCAGTTTTTCCTTTTTCTTTTTTTAACTTGAAAAGAGAGGCTTGAACCTTGTTTTTTTTACATGGAGGATCATGCGTGTCATGTCCCACACTTATAGATTTAAAACGTAACAACTTGTCATATTTATGAGATGAATCTCACAACACAATGTATATCATATTAAATTGAAAGTCACAACTTCAAGAGTCTCCAAAGTGCTCAAGTCTTCAAAATTCAAATATTACACCTAAATCGAAAAATATAAAAATATTCTAGCTAACTAATAGATCCACTAAAACTGATATCAAATTACTCATATTCAAAACTATACAAAGAAAATGATAGAGGAGAACTTGCAAGTTGCAACACAATCTCTCATCAAAACTAAGCCCCAAATATGCAAATATCGAAATCTTAAAAAGTAAAGAAAATTAAAGGAATGAGTTTTAATACTCAATAACTAACTAACACCCCTTCAGTTAAATTACGCATACTACAAAACAGTTAGGCCAAATTATCAATGATAATGATTTGAAAAATGAAATTGTGTGACCTAATATTCAATAAACATATTTATTCAAAAATCATATTCTCAAATAATGGAACTAAGCAAAATTTCATAAATTGTTAATTTTCATTAGTTTCCTCTAACTTACTAAAGTCACCTTAACCTATGTGACATAGGTCAGAATCAAAACAAAAAATCACAATTATATCAAAAGCAACCGGATGGTTGCACCGAACAGAACAAAAACCATTATTCTGAAACCCGTGGTACGGTGTGAAATCTACTTCTGTCACAAAGTACATGTCGATATGACCAACGTTCAACCCCCATTGGCAGAGTCAGGATATAGTCATATTAGGAGACAAATCGAAACAAAATATATTTTCAGATTATCCTACTATACAAAAGCAATAGTCATGCATTTTCACAAAACACATTTCGTACAAAGTAAATTTCGTATTTTCTTTCAAAACATTTTATGTAGTAATTATTTTATTCACAATTATAGATAAACAAATAAATAAATATATATATATACTTGAATAAAAATCATGTTCGAAGATCAAATAAAAAATGAAATCACATTCTAAATTTATATCCAAGAATCTCATTTATATATATACATATACTTTACATATTTAACCCGATTTAATAAACCCAGGTACAAAACATTATATAATATATACTAAATTTAAGCAAGATGAGGCTGGTATTTTAGGGTGTAAAAACTTCGAAGGGATATAAAGTCACTTACTTAAACTCGCTAAATCGAAACCAAGAAATAACGAACTCATATCCTCTTGAAGCCTATTAATTCGAAAAGTATTCAAATTAGAAACTAAAACTATCAATTTATCTAAACAAACCAAGACATTCCGATGATCATTCTAGGGCATTTAAATTGTATGGCAACCTCTTTTCTCAATCAAAATTATTTTTAAAACCAAACAAATTCTTTTATAATTAGAAAAATATAAAACACTTAAAATTGAAATATTATATATTAATACACAAAATCAGTAACAAATATTGTATTTGGTTATGAAGAATTGATAACTCTAGGAAATATAAGTTATTTTACCACCTTTTATGCATTTAAATCGGCTAAGTCCTTGAGGCTTTTATTAGGATTTGATTAGTTTTACATGTTTTTAGATTTACTTTATTTATCCATTTAATGTTTACAATAATTATTTAGTTATTATTTGTGTTTTTATAGGTCCAAGATGATCTGGAGTTTCGAGGTACAAAACGATGAAAAACGGTGCAAAGCAACGAGCAGGCAGATTCGACCTCCGGAGCTTGTTTCAATGAAAACATGATCTTAAATTCTTCATTTGAGAAAACTTCTTCTTGACTTTTGAAACTGACTTCCATATCTTTCCAATGATATAAGGCTCGTCAAAATCGGACGAGATTTGCACATCCAAAACAGCTGACGAAGTACGAGAAGATGGCGAACCAACTCGAGACCAGATAGAAGGGTTGGCGCCGCGGTGCAGGTGGTGCCGCGGTGCAAGACGTGAATAGGAATTACGGAAAAAATAAAATAAAAAGCCTGTAGCTTACTTGGGTTGCTTGCAAGCGAAGTTTTTTTTTCTAGGGGCCTTGGAAACTTTAAATAGGACTCTTTTAGGCTCAAATAAAAGGGGATTGGAGTTCTAAAAATCCAATTCTCTCAAGAGTATAGTTGCCATAAAAAACTCTCAAGAAGATTGGAAGATTGGTGAAGATTGAAGACTCAAGAATTGACATCTCTTAGTTTTCTCTATTATCTTCTTTATTTTTCTTGTGTTGTTGATGATGGTGAAACTATTTGAATATTTGTTTTCATTAATTATCATGAACTAAATTTCTTTTACTAGGATTTCAATGGAACTCAACATGTAGTTTGAATTTACTTTCTCTCTCTAGCTTGATTTAATGTTTTTTTGAGTTGTTTGTTCAATCTTATTCTTAATGCTTCTAGTTGACTGGCCACCAATTAAATTGATTTGTTAACCTAAATACAACTAGAAATATGAAGTTTAGTGTTAGACATGGATTGAATGACATATGTTTCATATTCATTTATTAGGATGAGTTGATCTGCAGGTAGGGTAAAAATATACTTACTTGTCATGTATAACCATTGTTAGAGCCTAAGCTTAACGAGTTCTTCTTAAAATCAATTTTCATAGTTGTTTAGTTAATTGGTTAAGAAGGATATTTTTATAAGACCATCGGAAGATCCTTATAAATAAGACAGAACTCTAGGTTAACAACTCAGGGTCATTAATCAAGTGAAGAGGTTGAGAGAAATTCAAGCAAAGTGTTGAAGGAAGTTGTAATCGTAGGCTTTTATTAATTAATTGAATTCATCTTTTTAATTTACTTGCTTTTAATATTAGTTTCTTTTAATTTAGTTTTAAATTATCGTCTTTAATTAGTTGTTTATATAAGATTAAGTTGTGTTAATTTTAGTACTTAGCAAATTTAATAGCAATTCCTCGTAGGTTCGACTCTTTACTTTTCATTATATTAATTGTTACGATACGTACAGTTGCGTGGTGAAAATCGACAACAAGAATCTTTCATGAATTTTTTTCGTAAAAATAAAATTTTCAAAAATATGCCGATTCAAAAGTAATTAACTAAAAATATATATTCATGCCAAAATTCAATAAAATAAAATATTCAAAATTTATATTGTTTTATAGCGAAATAGATCAGTTATTGGATAAAAATAACTCTAAAATAAATAAAAACGAAATTTTGTAAACTGCTGAAATACTTTGAGTACTTGTATTTAACAAACTAGGTCGAATCTAGAGAAGTAATTGGTACCAAAATGAAGCTTACATATCATACTTCAAAATTAGAATTCATTTCAGTAATAAAATCAGTCTTTCATTTTCCAAAGGCCAAAAGTAACAAAATTATCACTAGTTATTCAAAAAATTTGGGTTTCCAAAATCATTTGGCTTGATTTGAAGCCTAGACTATCTAAGCACTTAAAGTTTCAGATAGAACCATTTAGACCGTTGAAAAGATGGCATTTCATGCTACAAAAATCATTAATAGTTGCCCAAAATCGTTACCGGAAGATGGAGTTCTGGTGACCCAAAGTTGACTCGTTGAAACCATCAAAAATCAAATTTTCAGAATACAAACAAAAATTGATTTCTGTCAAAATACAAATCCGAATGAGTTGCCACGAGAACCGTTAGAAAGGTTTCGATTAGAGCTTTCCATAGATACCCCACATGTCGCTGAAAAGTCACCGAAATGATGCTATAAATATTAAAAGTTAAAGAATGTTAAATCTAGAAGATAGATTTTGTAATAAAAAAAAATATTCAAAATACAATTAAACCTTCAATTCCAAAACTATTCTCAAAATCACAAGCTCTCTCTCTCTTCTAGAGTTTTTTTTTTTTTTTGTCTATTAGAGAAAACATCAATAGATTTTCTCTCTCCCTTTTTTTAAACTCCCAAATAGATATTGAATTTAACTCATTTATTATTCTTCCTAATACTTGGGCCATTTAGGGCCGGGTATTAAAATGCATCATCCATTGAACTAAATATTTGGATATAAATTAATCTAGAAGTTTAGATAAAAATAAATGTCAAGGTTTTTTTTTTTTGGCCAGAAAAATAAATGTCAAGTTTGAACAGATTGAACATTCACTGCATGCAATTAGGGTAAAAAACAATGTTCAATGTTAATTAATGCATGGAAATGAATACATGATTTCATTTAATGTATTAAAAATATTTTTTAAGTTATTATATAAAATAATATTTTCATTTAATGTATTACAAATTATAAATAAAATTATCAATTATTACATTTAATATAAAATTATTATTATAAAAATATATTAACTAATTTTAAAAATACTTTTAAAACATTCGTTAACAAAATCCTTACTCGTATTTACTTTTCACTAACTCAAAAATCAGGTTAGGGGCATTGGGCCTTTAGTAATTTACTCCTTTTTTTACATGGTGATCATGATATGTAGCTATGAAAGAAAATTGTAAGACAATTATATTAATTCTCAAATCAATCGTGTGCTTTTCTTTTATTTAACATCTCAACTTAATTTAGAATTTATCAAAATGTCGAATACAGGTTTTCTATATAGTTTCTATACTCTAAATATTGATTATTAACAATTAAAACCAGTAGTCAAGGAGTATTTGAGCAATCTATTTTCGTCAATTTGATTTTTTTTTAATGCATGAGAAATGGAGAATTGGGCTTTTATTGGTCTCTTTCCAAGGCCTTTCTTATGAATATTGAGCTTATTTTGAAGCCCAATCAAAGGCCTTCATTTAACTATGGATCATGAATTATTTGATTTTTTTCTTTATACAGAAAGAATTAAAAAACAACTCTTTTTATTTCATAAATTTCATCTCATGATTCAAAAATGAATTTTGTAAAATCTCACATTCTAACATTTCATAACTCAAACCCTAGGAAGCTAAAAGGTATAAGGTCACTAAGGCTCATTATTTGGATAGCATCAATGCGGTGTAATTGGATACCTTTTTGCCTTCAACTACACTAGTTTGTATTAGGAGTGATATGATTCGATTCAGCTTTAAAAAAAAAAAAAAATTGCGGTTAATTTACAGTATTTTTATTTTTTAAAAACTAAATCGAATAGCATAAAAAATCGAACTGACTAGAACTGAATTCCAACGATGTGGATCGATTCGGTTCATCAATTTTTAAAAATATCTTTTTTTATAGTATTTTAAGTTTTTCAATAATTTAGAAATAAAAAATTTATTTTTATATTATAAAAATTAAAAAAACCAATTAAAAATAAAATTCGGCTCGGTTCGAATAATTGTAATTTTTAACTTATGAATCGAATCGAATCAAACCAAATAAATCTAATTATTACTTGAACAGAATTCAATAAAAACTGAACAGAAATCAACCAAACACTACGATTCAAATTGATTTTTGTTTTTCTCCATTTTTTTTTGCTCAATCTTAATTTGGATGGAACCTATGGTCTAGTCAAGCCCATCACCCTCCCGGGGTTGGAGGGAGAAGGATCCAATGAACAAACGCAATGGACCTTAGACCCTAACACCCCATATTAATTTTTTGTTTTTTAAAATACTTCAGCATAAAAGTTTTTATTTTTATTTTTGTTTTGAATTTTTATTATATATTTTATGATTTTTTGTTATATTTTATATTCATATGTTTAAGATAATTTTTTAAAAATATATATACTTCTATAAGTATTATTTCTTTAAATATATATTAAATATTATCAAAATATTTCTATAATTTTTAATACAATCATAATTGATTATAAAAAAAATAGACCTTAAATAATTAAGTGAACAAATATTTTTTAATTTGGTATGTTTAAATATACTAATAATAATTTTGAACAAAAGTATTATTTGATATATAAATTTTAGCAATTTTTAATTATTTGTTAACTTCTCAAATATATTATAAATTTTATTATATACAAATTTTTTAATGTTCATAATAATAATTTTTTTTCATTATAATTTATCTTATTATTATTTTTACATTCAAATATATATTTCACTATTAATTTTAATCTCACCAGTAGAATATTTATTCTCCCTATTATAGCTATTAATTTTATCATCATTATCGTTTTCAGTCTTATCAAAACTAATTTCACTATTTATCCAAGCGGAATCTTAACCTTTGAACAACTCTAACATTGAGCCATTGTAATCAAATGAGGAGCAGCCACTTTACATTCACATTCACAAATGATAAGCAAAAGGGTCTTTCATTGGATTCCCTTGCCACTTTCTCTGACATACACATGATACCAAAAACATTGGCCATCAATATCATAATCTAATCCACAACACACAAATAAGGTGAAAAAAAGAAAAAGTACACCCATATTCTTCCTTTAGTTTCTACCATGTTTCCAATTTTCCTCATTAACTTGGAAGGCACCCAAACTCATTGCATCTCATTTCTTAGCTACTATAAATTAAGAACAGTAATTATTGCATCAACTTGGCCAGGTTGGCCGACTCAATTTTTTTTTTTTTTTTTATCCAAGTTCGTTTTAGATCGAGTCCTGATAGACTTGAAAACTCATTTCACTATTTAAAAATATTTAAAAAAATTTTTTTATATTAATATTTATATATATTATAATTAAATTTAAATAAAAAAAATATTTTTTATTTAATAAATAATAATTCGGACCGGACTGAGTCGGGCCGAATTATAAAAATCCTTACTCAAGTCCGGCCCAATTCTATTCGAGCCGTCGAGTTGGACGAGTAATCCGGTCCATGAACAGGTCTACATCAACGACATTAATTCTTGAATTAAAAAAATATATATTAAAAAAATTAAGCTAAATAGCCGTAATGCATTAGGTGAAACAACCACCTCTTAAAAATAATTAGGACTCTTGTATATATTGTTGTTTTAATCTCTCCAATACAATATGATAAAAAGTAATTAAAGCAAAGTGAATCTATATAGCTACAATGACTGTTTCAGTGGATGGTTTAACTTCATTTGCTAGATCTTTATCTTTATCTTTCTATTTTATGTATGATATATATATATATATAACCACATTTTTTTAATCACGAAAAATATAATGTTATTAAGTTCACTACTAGTATATATTTTTTGGTATTTGAGTTTATATATATATATATATGAGGAGAAATCTACTTACATTAATTAGTGTAAAACGAAATTAGTTTTATACAATTTCATAATTTTGTATATGATTTATATTTGTTTAATTTGATCGTCGTATTTTATGTTTTATTCACGTAAATCATGCACGTCAAGTTTCAAGTAAATTAAAAATGTCTAACTATTTATTCAATGTAAAAAAAATTAATCGTTAAATATACATTAAAAAAGATAATATTCTCAATCAATATGATAAAACAATATATATAGCAAATTCATGAAGTAAGATCAACGGGATTAAATAACAATAAAGAGGGTTTTAGACTTTTAGTCCATAATGCAAGATATATAAACATGATTACATGAATCTTCTTTAAAAAAAGAATAGAAATTGATTCCGAGATATATTCTTGGATGTTTTCACAACAAAAAATAAAAAAAATAAAGAAAGAAACCAATTTTAAGTAAAAACAAAAAATCAACAAAGCATATCATCTTTGACAATGTAAAAGTTCTATTAACTTTTAATTTGAAAATTGGTCCAAATCAACAGGTTTCATTGAAACATGTTGACTATGGGCTGTTATGTTATGTTATTATATTATATTTCTTTTACATCTATTCTCTATGCACTTAAATATTATATTTATTTTTAATTATGATGATATACTAACATTTATATAGTACCAACATTGAAAAGGTCAAGTTTTTCATTGCATTCTTGACCATGATGTTATTTCTACCAAAAGATTGTCCAAGAAAGATCAAGTGGAAAAAAAAGAAGGGGCCCTGAAATCTACCAGTCAGATTACTCGAAAAATTAGAACTTATTAGAGAAGGGAAGCTTATTATTAACAACTTTTTGTAAGAATAAACGTAATTCATATAATCTTTAAAAATTTTATGACTTCACATACTTTAAAAGAATAACGTACTTTTGTCCATAATGTTTTGTGAAGAAATCATTATAACATAGAAGAAACTAGTTTCTCTTTCCTAATCTCTTTACTTGATATATCACTTTGATAGAAAGTGTGTATGTTTCTTGGTGGGCGGAGAGAGGACTAGGATCCCTATTTATATAGCATGAATAGGTGCCTTCCATCAATGCACCAAATAATATCTCTTCAATTTCAATGAACAATAATTAAATAATCAATTAATAATCATATAATATACATGTATCTAATAGATTCATTTACATGTACATGTAACTATTAATTATTAGATAAGATAAATGAATTTGATAATTCATGTATCATATACATTTACATGTATCCATTAATTACTAGATAAGATACATGAATTTGATAATTCATATATCATATACATGTACATGTATCCATTAATTACTAGATAAGATACATGTATATAGGTCATGTGGATCATAAATTCTTACATTCCCCCACTTGGCCCATATGACACTACTTTCATGGTTTAATAATGTAATGTGCACAATAACAATTATAACATGATACCATAATAAGCAAAAAATTAATAAGAGTCATGGCGGTTGTACGTCACTATATCGACATAGTCCCTATCCATGTACTATATACTAACTTTTCATCCTAACATTATCTTTAACGAAAGAATCATAACGGTTCAATATAATGTCTTTTTCAAGACTATTCCTATTAACATACATCTAATTCAATCATGCATACTAATTAGAAAACATGAAATATCATAAACAATTTCATTATTGAGCTCTGAGTGTCAAACATAACTTAACAATATCATAAATCAATAATGACGTCCAATAATACCCATTATTTCAACATGCTCATTAAATGTTTTGGGTGGCAGTCCTTTCGTTAATGGATTTGCAATCATTAAGTTGGTGATGTTCTATTGACACTCATTGTTTCTGAACTTCTTCTTTAATGGCAAAGTATTTTATTCTCATATGCTTAGCACCTTTAGAATACTTGTCTTTCTTAGAAAAGAAGACTGCTGCGGAATTATCACAATAAATTTTCAGTGGCTTGGCAATACTGTCGACAATTCCAAGTCTTGAAATAAAATTCCACAACCATAACCCATTAATAGTAACCTTAAAGCATGCTACAAATTCAGCCTCCATAGTGGATGCAGCAATAACAAATTGCTTTGCACTTTTCCATGAGATTGCTCCTCCAGCAAGAAGGAACAAATAACCATAAGTAGATTTTCTTAAATCTATACATCTAACAAAATCGGAATCTGAATATCCAGTCACTTTTAAACAATCAGATCTTCTGTAAGTAAGCATATGATCTTTTGTTCCTTGCAAGTATCTGAGAACTTTCTTTGCAGCTTTCCAGTATCCAATCTTGGATTACTCTGATATCTGCCTAGCATTCCAACAACAAAGTTGATGTCTGGTCTACTACAAGTTTGAGCATACATCAATTCATTCTTTGGACATTGCATGTTACTAAATCTGTCCCCTTTCTGAATTGGAACAATTTCTGCTGAACATTTATCCATCTTAAATCTCTCTAGAATTTTATTAATATAAGTTTTCTGAGACAACCCTAACAATCCTTGTGATCTATCACGAAATATTTTGATTCCTATCACATAAGTTGCCTCTCCCATATCTTTCATTTCAACTTCTTAGAGAGAAATTTCTTGGTTTGTTGTAATAAACCAAGATTATTAGTAGCAAGCAAAATATCGTCAACATATAGAACCAGAAAAATAAACTTGCTCCCACTGACCTTCATGTATATACACCGATCAATGGTGTTTTCTGTAAAACCAAATAAAGTTATAGTATCATGAAACTTAAAATACCATTGTCGTGAAGCTTGTTTAAGTTCATATATTGACTTCTTTAATTTACACACCATGTGTTCCTTTCTTTTAACTGAAAAACCTTCAGGTTGATCCATAAAAACCTCTTCTTCTAAATTCCCATTAAGAAATGTGGTTTTAACATCCATTTGGTGTAATTCTAAATCATAATGACTCACCAAAGCCATAATTATTATGAGAGAGTCTTTCTTAGATACCGGTGAAAAGGTCTCTTTGTAATCAATGCCATCTTTCTGAGTAAAACCTTTTGCTACAAGTCTAGCTTTATATCGTTCAATATTACGTTTTGAGTTACGCTTTGTCTTAAAGACCCATTTACAGCCAACTCTTTTACAACCTTCAAGTAATTCAACGAGATTTCAAACTTGATTTTGATCCATTGATTTTAATTCATCTTTCATGGCATCAATCCATTTAACATAATCATCACATTCTATGGCTCCTGAATATGAAACTGGATCATTATCAATTCCCAAGTCAATTTTTGATTCTTTAAGATAAACCACATAATCATTAGAAATAGTAGATCTCCTTTCTCTTTGAGATCTTCTTCATTGTGGTTCACTTGTTGTAGGTCCATTATTCACATTATCATTTTGGAGTGTTTGATCATTTATTTTTTGTTTTGGGTTATTGTCAGACTGATCGACAACCTTTGGAACATCAATTTTAGAAGATAAAGGCAAAGGAATTTCTACCCTGACTTCTTGAATGCTAACATCACGCATTTCTTCACTCCCACTAATGTCACCATTTTCAATGAACCTAGCATTTCCAGTTTCAACAATCTTTGTACTATGATTAGGACAATAAAATCTATACCTTTTGGACTTTTCTGGGTATCCAATAAAGAAACCACTGATCGTTCTAAAGTCCAATTTCTTTTCATGTGGATTATTAATCCTTACTTCCGCAGGGTAACCCTAAACATGTAAGTGCCTTAAACTAGGTTTCCTTCCTGTTCACAATTCAAAAGGTGTATTTGGAACTACCTTACTAGGAACCCTGCTTAATAAATACATTGCGGTTTTTAAAGCATGCATCCACAAAGATAAGGGTAAATAAGAATGACTTAAAATACTCCTAACCATTTCCATTAAAGTACGATTATGCCTTTCTGCAATACTGTTTTGTTCCGGTGTTCTTGGCATTACGTATTGAGCACAAATGCCACGTTTTTCAAGGAATTTAGCAAATGGACCTGGAATCTGTCCTGATTCATCATATTTTCCATAGTATTCTCCACCTCTATCTGACCTTACAATTTTCACCTTTTTATCTAATTGCCTCTCAACCTCATTAATATACATCTCTAATGCATTCACGAATTGAGACTTTTCATGCAATAGATAAACATAACCATAACGTGAAAAATCATCAATAGAGGTGATGAAATACTTTTCTCCACTAAAAGATGAAGTATCAAAATATCGGTGTGTATAATTTCAAGAAGTTGGGTACTTCTCGTGGCTCCTTTCTTAGTGTGTCTTGATTGTTTTCCTTTAATACAATCAATACATACTCCAAGATCAGTAAAATCCAAATTTGGAAGGATTTCATTCTTTACTAATCTCTGCATTCTTTCTTTGGATATATGACCCAAACGTTGATGCCACAAGTAAGCAGAGTTCTCATTAACTAAACTACGTTTAGTTCCAACATTATGATGCAATGTTATTAAGGATTCAATAAAAATGTGATCAAGCTTAAGCTTATAAAGATCACCATATAAATATGCTGAACCAATAAATTTATTATTCTTAAATAAACTATAGGATCCATCACCGACTTTAAAAGTGATACCAGTCCTATCTAGTTTTGATACTGAAACTAGGTTACGACTAAATTTAGGTACATAAAGAGTTTAAAACAAATCCAAATAATGTTCAGTATCTAAAATCAAACGATAAGTGCCAATACCTTCAACTAGAACTTTGTTTCTATCTCCCATGTAAATAAAATTTTCACTTGACTTTATGGTTTGGATCGTAAGGAATCCTTGTATCGTTTTGGAAATATGAGCAGTAGTACCACAATCAATACACCATGTATTATGAGGAACTTCAAGTAAATTTGATTCGAAACTTACGTAATCACAATGCTTACCTTTCTTTTCGAACCAAGCTTTACGCTTCAGGTAGCCTTTCTTAAAGTGTCCAACTTTATTGCAAAAAGGCACTTTACATTCTTGTGGACTTTGGCATCTTACGAAGATTCATTCAACTTCTTTTTACCCTTACCTGCTCTTATTTTAGAACTCTTTGCAACATCTTGATGATTCACAAGATGAACAAAATGAACTTTTTGATTTTTAAGTCTTGCCTCCTCTTGAACAAGCATACTGGTCAATTCATTTACATTCCACTTGTCCTTCATAGTGTTGTAATTCATCTGAAATGGACCATATTGTTCAGGAGGCAAGAATTAAGAATGAACTGTACCAAAAAGTATTCATCCACATTCATTCCTAATTTCTTTAATTGTGCTGCTAATGTTTTCATTTCAAGAACATGCTTATGCATAGCACGAGAACCATCAAACTTCATGGTGGTCAAATTACTCATTAATGTACCAGCAAGAGACTTATCAGCAGTTTAAGAACGCTCTTCCATAGATTCCTTAAATGCCTTAGCACTGTTAGTTTTGGGAATAGTGGACTTAATGTTGTTTGCAACTGTCATTCGCATGAACATTAGGCTTAATCTGTTCGATCTTTCCCAAGCATAATGGAAAACTTTCTCTTCATCATTGCTTGGATCAGTAATAGCAGTGGGTTCATCCTTTTGAAGTGCTAAATCAAGATCCATAACACCTAAATGAAACTGGACTTGTTCATTCCAATCAGAGAAATTTAATTAATTAAATATAGAAACAGATAAAGCATGCAATTTAAGTGAAACAGGTGCAGATACTGCAAATACATTTAATGCTTTGGGTTATAAGTCGTTTAAAAATAAATATGAAGACAAACATTAAATGTATATCTAAGTTTTCCTTTGGGATATACTAAGATATACAAGCATAAACTATAATGATATTTAATAAAATATCCTTAACATATGTATATAAGTTTTTTTGCTATCTTTGGATATGCAAAAACAAACTAATATAACATATCATCATTTATTATTATAAGAACAATTAATCAACCTTTGGGCAATTACTAAAACATCTTATAATAATGAACTTCTATTTCTCACAAATTATTAAGTAGCCTCACATCATATAAGCATAAAAAATTTATGGGAAATAAAAAATTCATGTGGTTCAAAATCCATTTATCTTTTCAAGTTTTGGTCACTTTGGTGACTAACAAAACTATCATAAAATTTTCATAATAATAACTTTCTTTGAAATTTATTCTGGATCTGGTCACTTTGGTGACTAACAAATCCTTTTTCAAGTTTTGGTCACTTTGGTGACTAACAAAACTATCATAAAATTTTCATAATAATAACTTTCTTTGAAATTTATTTTGGATCTGATCACTTTAGTGACTAACAAATCCCTTCATATAAATTTTTTTAATTAACACAGTAAAATGATAACTCAATAAACCAATTATTGCGGAATATTCAAACATAAACATAGAAATTCATAACTGAGAGAAACAGTAATTCTTAATGGAAATCATGAATTCTTAAACCAGGCTCTGATACCACATGTAAACATAAACGTAATTCCCATAATCTTTAGAATTTTCACGACTTCACATATTTTAAAAGAAGGACGAACCTTTGAACATAATGCTTTGTGAAGAAATCATTATAGCATAGAAAAAACTAGTTTCTCTCCCCTAACCTCTTTACTTGATATACCACTTTGATGGAAAATGTGTATGTTTCTTGGTGGGTGGAGAGAGGACTAGGATCCCTATTTATAGAGCATGAATAGGTGCCTTCCAACAATGCACTTAATAATATCTCTTCAATTTCAATGAACAGTAATTAAACCATCAATTAATAATCATATAATATACATGTATCTAATAGATTCATTTACATTTACATGTAACTATTAATTATTAGATAAGATACATGAATTTGATAATTCATATATCATATACATGTACATGTAACCATTAATTACTAGATAAGATACATGTATATAGGTCATGTGGGTCATAAATTCTTACACTTTTCTATATGTCAAGAACTACAAGCAGCAAAGCAAAGCAATATGTAGCTAGACTTGAAAATCCGTATACATATGTTGTTTTTGTATTTTTTTTAGTAGTCGTATAAAAATAAATACAATATAAGTTATTAAATATATCAAAATTTTAAATATAAATACGATATATGTATTAAATATATCGTATTAATCATGTTGATTATATTATTTTCATATCTATTAAATATTTTATATTCGTATCGTATCATATTTTTTATCATATTCAAAATTATTGGATTAGCTAACATGTGCATCATCAACATTATATATCATCAAAATTATTAGATGATATCCCTATCAATGCCCAAAAAGGTTATGAAAGACAGTGCAGCAAGCTGAAGAGTATTCAATCAAATATATATAAGCTTACATTAAAAAGTAGCTTTTCTTTTCTTTTCTTTACTTTTTTTTTTCTTTCTTTTCTTTATGGGGTTGACCCCAACTAAAATCAAAAAGTAAAAAATGTTACCAAGGAGAAGCTCATCTCAATTCTCAAATTAAAAAAAAAAAAAAGGCAACAGCCAACAACTACTTTCTTTTTGTTGTATTTTTTTGAATGAATTTCTGTAATTGCACGACTCCCTAACATGCATTCTGAATCTCACATCAAATTATTTGAGTAAAACATGTTAGTTGGCGGATTGAGTTGGTTTTGAATCGGATCAATTTAAATTAGATCAATTCAGGTTTTAAAATTTTTGATTCATTTTTAGGCTCGGGTCATTTTAATTTTGGGTCACTTTGAGTTCGGATCATTTTGAGTTCAGTTATTCCGAATTTGGATCATTTCGGATTTATTTCATTCAGTTTGACACTCTGATTATTCGGGTTCAAGCCATTTGAGTTTAATTTATTAATTTTAAAATCAAATCTGATCAAATTTAAATAAATTATTTGATTGAGTCAGAATTAATTAGAATTCTATTGATATATAGAAAATAAAAAATGAATAATATTTAAAAATAAATATAGATATTATAATTTTTAATTTAAAAAATATCTATTTAACCCGATTTTTTTGGATACATGTATAATCAAGTAATTTTTCAAATTCGAGTATCTGTTTTACTTAAACGAGTATTATTGTATACCTAAAATCATTATCCCAATTCGTTTACATATTTATAAATGTATTGTTATAACGCAGTACAAATCATTATAATACAATACACATATCAATGACCTATTTTATATACTTTTAGTAAATCACATCATAAGACTTAAGAGATTATACGTTTAAAATAAGAACAACATCTTTTTTTTAAAATAACATGTATAACGATAAGAGATTATATAATTTGATCTATATTACATGATAAGATATTATTATAACATAACATACAAATTATTATGATAAAATACACATATCATTATTAACAATTTATTTTATGTATATTATTCTAAATTACATAAGAATGAGTTATACTTTTAAAATAAAAATAATACATTTATTTTAAATAATTTGCATAACAATAAAGAATGTTATAAGATCATCATAAGTATATTCATAATAATTAAAATATATAATTTATTTTAAATCTTATAATAAGATTATCATAATTGATATAATATTTTATTAATTTATTTAAGAGATTATTATATATTTAAAAGACTATTTTAGTCTTTGAATAATTATCTTAAAGTCTTTGAACAATTAATTTAAGAAGGTTATCATGGTAATAACACAACAAACTTACTTATAAAAAATATAACAAACTTACTATTTATCTAAACCAACGGTTTGATTTAAAATAAAGATAAAATTGATTTACAATCGAATGATTAAAATTTTAATTCTTAATACCCTAACACTATATATAATAACATCAAGCTTCTTTATTTTTTATTTTTCCCCACAGTCACTGCCTGCATAGCGTATATTTTATCATACTCTAAAATGATAATTACAAGTTATAAAATTAAAACAAATTAATAATTTATGTTATAGTTATTCTTTTTATTAAATTAATGTTTTTAAAATAAAATTATACTTAATTTAAGTTTGGGTCATTTCGAGTTAATTGTTTGGATCAATTCGGGTTCGAGTCAATTAGGGTTCAGGTAAATTTAAATTCCAGTCATTTTAGGTTCGGATTATTTTAGGGTTTGAGTTGAATCGGGCCAGATTATTGACTTTTCTGGTCAAATCGGATTGGATCGATTTGGGTTCTGATGGATTGGTCGGTTTGGGTCAGAATTGACGGGTCTAATTTGAATGCATTATTTTTTGTTGGAAAGCAAAGTTTGGATCAATATATATATGTTGAAAAGTTAAATATAATAGTTGGATTTTTCTTCTCAGTTTAAATTTTTGAGATAATTGATCATCTAATTTAACTTTGGTATCATACCCAAGTATCTTGTTCGTTCCGTCAGTTTACTTGTTTTGCACTTGTTTCAATAGATATTTTTGAGAGGATATCAAAAGTTTCACATCACCTACCTCTTATACATGAGTGTCTCTTATATCTGAGTGGGGCTAATTATATACTATGTTGGACTTTTCATCTCACAAATTAGTTTTTAGGGTTTGAGTTTCTTTAACTATATAATTTATATAATATATGCACCTTGAACACAGAGAAATTCCTAATAGAAGTTAAAAGAGGGGGAAAGAAAACTACACATTAACAATTAACATTACATCGAAGATTTAGTCATCCCTTAGACAAGCTGAAGTAGAAGTACTGATGCTTAAAGACTTGAAATTAATAAGAGAAGAACTAATGAGTACTGACTAATTTAAGCTGAGACATTCTGAAAAGCAAGAAAGAAGAAAAGCTCTATATCTGGAGGAGCAAAGAAGGTAATAGCAGAAGACCTCCTAGTCGACAACAACTTTGGAGCAACTCTGGGTTTCATTGGAGCTGGTGGACAAGTTAAAATCTCTGGTATTCTGAATCTTTGACCCTTTGGAGTAGAACAACAAGTCTGCAAAACTTCCACAGGGTTATTTTCTTCCTTATCAGAAGGGGTACTATTTCTGGATGACGAGTCATTGGAACTGCTACAACTGCTACTACTACTAGGGCAAATGTGACTGCAAGGCAACTCCATTGATGATTCCAGGCTGCTATCTCTTTCGACCTCTCGCCTCCTGTTACAATTTTTCGACCTTCTTGTTGCAGTTGGAGCCATTTGGGGATGCTAAAAGGAAAGTATATGCTAGCTAGGCTAGACAAGCATGGTGGAAAACTTGTAAAACTTGATGAGACGTCTGATGAGAAGTGTGTGTATTTAAATAGAGCTGTCTTGGCATAGCCTGGCTGTTTCTGGAACACAGCTAGCCTTATAGAAAGAGACCACTACACTAGCGAACTTCTTCAAGAACCTGACAAGGGGATTGCTTGAAACATAGCAAATAGAAACATTCGAAAAGGGACTGATTTAACTATTTGGCTAATTGAAAAAGTTTCTGTAGTTTTAAACTTTAATGTACAATCCAATATAATCTTACAGCAGCAAATAACTACTACCACTGAAAATTAAAATTTTATTCCAAACTCTACCAAATCATGATAAGGTTGAAACACGTTTTGGACGAAGAGAGATCGATACCTTAGTTAGAAATTTCGCCCATGGTCAGGGTACCCTTTGGTTGTGCTCGGACATAATTTATTTTTTAAAACGGTGCATTAGAAGTGTTCATGGCTTGGGTCAGGTCAGATTCGGACAAATTTAAGTATGATATCAAAACCACATATATTTAAACTCGGCTCGAAATATAAATCTCAAATTCTGTTCAAACCCGCCCATATTTGTAAATGGGTAATCAAAATCTGTTTAGGCCCACCAATATATATATATATATATATTAAATTAACAAATTTGTTTTTATTTAATTTTTAGTAAAAAAAGATTCTTTTATTAAGTTCTAAAACATAGATAATTTAACATATTTTTAAATGTTTATACTATCATATTATATATAGTTATTCTTTATATGATATAAATTACATAATATATAAAAATGATATATTTATATAAATGAAAAAAGGGTCGGACGGTCGGGCTTAGGCCTTGATTGTTGGAGCCAAAGTCCAGCCTATTTTCTAAACATGTCTTATTTTTTTGCTCAAACTCATATTTCGGGCCAATATTTTTATCTAAATCCTCCTAAATATCGGACGGATCTTTGGATTTAAACAAATAACCCGACCCTTAAACAGGTCTACGATACAATTTTCACATCGATTTAATGTATTCAAAATTTTATTTTTAAAATGTTTCGTGCAAATATTAAATCTTGATGTGTTGATTGACCTTGTGAAATAGATTGAATATACAATTTTTTAAATAATTTGAATAAATTTAAATATTTTATTTACTTAAGTACTTTGTTATAAGGTATGACAAAAATTTCACTCGTTTTACATTTGTTGCTTGAATTCTTATACCTTAATTTTGCTTGATCTTTTTTATGTGTTTTTTTTATCAAAAGTTGCACCCCAGCAATTTCTTATAACCAACTTAAATCTTTTTAATAGGTGCAAAGTTAAAATATTACTAATATTAATAGTATGTGACATTTCTCATTGGATTATTTTGTGATCCTAACATTTCGATCTCATTAATATTAATCGTATTGGTGGACATATTATTTTTGTTTTAGTATTAATATGTATTGATATCGGTATATAATTTGACATATCATTTTAGGTTTAGAGTTTAGGTATACATATATTACATACATCTATATGTATATATGCAAATATATATTTTTAAAATTATAAATATTTAATATTAAAAAAATTTAAACATCAAATAAATAAAATAATTATAAAATATTAAAAATATATAATAAATTATTATTCTATTAGGTTCAATAGTCTAATTTAATAAACACATTTTATTTTTGAATAAAATTATGAAAAAATAAAAATGATCATGATCAGAAAAAATTTTAAAACATTAGAAATTAGTTAAAGAAAATCAACTAATAAAAGATTTTTAGGAAAAAAATCAAACTTGTACTGATAAGTACGAGCCCATATGGACCTATACAGGTCAGTACGGATCGATACGGATCATATAAGTTAGTATAGTTGGTATAAATCGATACAAATCGATATAGATTGATACGATGCATATTAACCAGTATAAAAATTGAAATAATACAAAGATGATATCGTATCAATTTTCTCATTAAATCAGAAGAACCCATTTTTTCCTTCAAGTGTGTGGGCCATCGAAATATAGGGCTTGCATGCTATATCTTTCTGTTTCGGCTCTCAATCTCTAAACACTCTATTTGGTAAATTATATATATATATATATATTTAATTTAATGATTGAGCTAAAACATTACACATAATTTTATGAATCTTAATAATTAAATTATTACTTTTCCTTTTTTTTTCTACCATACGGATAATTTTATTTTAAGTCTAATAAGTCATTAATGATTTTTTGTGTGTATTTTTTTAATAGATGAGTGGTGTATCTTTTGGATAATTATTTTTATGGGATAAATCATTAAAAGGAAATTATAAATGGATTGACCCAATTATAACATTCCAAATTAATCAAATTTTACAAACGTGCAAATAACAATGTTAATGGATCTTGTCTCCTCCCTATTTTATTTATTTATTTATTTGTGTAAGGGATTTGTGTTGACAAGAATTACTTCTCTCCCTTCTTAAAAAACCCTATATGATTATCTCGATAAGATATATATATATATATATATATATATATATATATCTTGTTATTATTTCAACTCAAAATATCTCTAAACCAACCGTAGAGATGGTCCTTGATATTCACTTCATTAATGAATGAGGTTTAGAGATGTTCATGATTGGACCGAGTCGGATTCAAATTATTTTGAGATTTTTTATTCAAGTTTGATCCAAATTAAAAAAAAATTATGTTCAAGCCGATCCAATACGGATCGAGCTTGTTGGGCCGGATGAACAATCAGCCCTTGGACAAGTTTAGAATGAGCTAAGATAATTTATTTTCTAAAGCAAATATAAATAAATAAATAATAGGAGTAAATGCATTTAATTTTTTTTTTCGAAATCATCTTAAAATTATACTTTTTCCATATCGGTTTAATATTATATTCTTGGAGTAGTATCCTTAAAAATAGAATTTTGGTTAACAAAAACAATAAACTTCTCGTCCTACCACTTGAATAGACCTGATAATCTGTATATTTATGTCGTGTTTGTATTTTTTTTATGTTATAATCGTATTTAAGATATTATCTTATATATAAATATATAAAAGCCAAAGTCTTTGGCCAAAAAAAAAATTCTTATGTGGACAGTCTATTCTTTTGACACGTGGACTACCTAAATTGATGCTATGTCATATACTTATTAATCAATTAAAACTTTACATTAATTGACTACCAAAGTTAAATCCACCATCTACTATATACTTTGACAAGTTGACTAATTTAAAGTAATTTTTTTAAGATGCAATTCTTAATTAATCATCCACCAATTACGTTAAAAAAGAAATTATAACTTTCATGTGTCTAAATCTATAGTATATAAAAATCTACTTTAATTTGTATTATCTTCTTTCTATTTAAATCAAAAAAAGAGAATTATAATGAATCCTATTTAGATTTAAAATAAATTTTATTTCTATATTAATAGGAAGATTTTAGGATTTTTTTAATGTTATATATCTTATATAAATATATAAAAGTCAAAGCCTTTGGCCAAAAAAAAAAATCATATGTGAACAGTCTATTCTTTTGACACGTGGACTACCTAAATTAATGTTATGTCATAAACTCATTAGTCAATTAAAACTTTTACATTAATTGACTACCAAAATTAAATCTATCATTTACTATATACTTTGACAAGTTGACTAATTTAAAATAATTTATTTTAATATACAATTTTAATTAATCACCCACCAGTTACGTTAAAAAAAAAAAATTATAACTTTTATGTGTCTAAATTTATAGTATATAAAAATCTACTTTGATTTGTATTTTTTTTTTTCTCTTTTTCATTATAATTTTGATATTCGAATAAAAATCAACTAATAAATAGTAATAATACTAATTTTCTTACTTTAATTTCGTCTCAAATTGTTCTTCATTTCTTATTATAATTAACTCTTTTCTATAGATTGATCAGAACTATAAATTTATGGATTTTCGTCAATTTTTTTTTATTTCTTAAGAATTATTACTATTTATGTTTCCTTTTTTTCTCTATGTTTGTTATGATAATTAAAAAGACCATCAATGACATTGACATGTTTTGATATGTTAAAAGAAAACAAAAAATTGTATCTCAACATTTGGTTCAATGATACATACATATATACATGTGTGTGTGCGTGTGCGTGTGCGTGTAACAAAAACAAGTATACATGTTGAAAAGTTTATCTTTCTTTTTTACATTTTAATGCTTCATCAATGGAAGAAAACAAAATCAGAAGCTTTCTTGGACTTAAATAGAATTAATTTTATAAATTAATATTTTTTTTTTGTTTTTATACATAATTATGACAAAGGAGCAGATTTTAAAAATTCTTGACAAATACAGAATTTCATGCTTAAGTTGGGCAAATTTTTGAAGCCGAGATTTAAGCATTTGTCATCTAAGACTTTGGTTGGATATATTTATATAAATGAAATCTTTAAATTCAAATCAACATGTATACTTACAAACAAAATTCAACAAATGTACAAATTTAGCTTATTGAACCATAAGTAAGTTAAAATTATATTTGTATTCAAAAAATATTATTAAATTTGAAATTTATAATGGCTCTTAAAACTCAACAATAAAACTATTAGAGGAAAAGTGAAGCAATTGAAAAATTCAATAAGTTTGACATCATTTGATGATTAAATCAACTTGAAATTAATTACTTGATATAATTACTATAAACTATATTTTTTTTATTTGAGAGAGACAAATTACGAATTTAAATCTTTATGATATCTTTAATTTTATCAAATTTTCAATACTTTTGCCTAAAAAAGAATAACAAAAGTAGAGGTGGCAAAATGAACCCGAACCCGAAAACCCGCCCAGTAAAACCCGAACCCGCCCAAACCCGATTTGATCAAAAAGTCAAAACCCCGAACCTGAAAAAATCCGAACCCAAAATGGCCCGAAAGAGCCCGAACCCGAAAAGACCCGAACCCGAAAAAACTCGAACCCGAAAAACCCAAACTCGAAAATACCCGAGCTCGACCCGAACCCGAATTTAATACTAAAAATAAAAATTATCAAATTGTAATTAAATAATTTTTTATAAAGCAAGAACTTTATTTATCAATTTTATTATAATATCTTTTTTATAATTTAATTAAAATTTAATTTATATTATATATATATGATAAAATAATAATTTTATCAAAAATAAAATTATATTTTGTACTTATAAGTTTAATATCCCATATCTTTATGAATCCACTATCTAAAAATTCTAAACTCATGAAAATTTTAGAAATGTAAATTTTTTTGACATAAAATATTACTTGTCCTTTATTTATGTTATTTTAAGAGCATCCTTATAATAGTATAATAGTACTTTCTATATATTAAAATTAATTAATTGCAATTCATTCATTTTAACTTATCTCTAGTATAATAGTATTTTTTATATTAAAAAAAATAGATAAAAATTACTTTTAAAAAAAATATTTGCAACATATATATAGTTTTCTTAGGCATGTTATTAAATTAAGTCATTAACACCATATTCACTTGTCCAAGCACGGATCGATCCGAAATATAAACCTCAAATTCTGCCTAAACCCGTCCATATTTGTAAATGGGTAGTCCAAACCCGTTTAGGCCTCAAAGTTGAATGTCAGGGTTCGTCCCTAAAAATCTCTTATTTTGTAGTGAATCTAATAATGTATTTACATGTTGAAATTCGAGTTCATAAAATCAATTATTTTAAATATTAATATGATTAATTCATAATATATCATATTTTTTATAATAAATTATTTTAATATTTTATTTTATATAAAAAATTAATTTTATATTCTTTTGGTGCTAAAAAATATTGATTTTAATAAATAAATATAATTAAAAATATCATATTATAATAAAAGATTATTTTTAAAAATAATAATAAAATAATAAAATTATTTTTAAAAGTAAATATTTAAATTATGTAAAAATGATTACATCTAACATAAAATAAAAATGATGTAAAACAAACTCGAACACGAATCGAACAGACCCGTACCCGGACGGACCCGAACTCGACCGGACCCGAACCCGAATGAGCTCGAACCAGGATGAGCCCGAACCCGAACCCGAATGAGCCCGACCCGAACCCGCCCAATTGCCACCTCTAAACAAAAGTATAAAATTTTGACCTTAATGAGATAAACAAACAGAATAAACAAAAAATATTTTTTTGTTAAATAATAAAATTTTGAATAAAAGATACTATAGCAAAACAATAGATCAATTTGAATATTATTGTAAATATTAAAAACTAGTGCATTACACGGGTCAAAAACTAGTATTATATAAATTTTAATTTGTTAATAATTTATTTTATATATATTTTGACACGTTCTTATGTTTGTATTATTTTTTATGTCATATCATATTTTAATTAATTTTCTCATATCGTATAATTATATCGTGTTCAATATTATCAAATCTATGCAATTAAATAGTTTGAACCAACTTGTGTGGGTGAATAAAAGAGTAAAAGTTGACCACCGTACAATTTTATCCGATAATCAAGCTCAAAATTTAAAATTTCTTCTGTAATAATCATGCTATACGAAGAGGAAAATAAAAGTAAATGCTACATGTCATATCATGTTTGTGTTTCATAGTTGTAATCATAATTCAGTAGCTGTGGCCCAGTGAAATTTATTTTTCTTTCTAGGATAATTTAGAACAAAGTTTATGGGAAACATTTTGATTAAAATTTAAAGATTTTTATATTCAAATATTTGATTTAATAATTAATATATGTATTTTATTTTAAAAAATTCAAATATACTTTCTCAAAAAAAATCCAAACATATCTCGTTTGGGTCTTATTGAATTTATAAATTGGGAATTTTAAAAATAAATGTGAGAAATTGTCAATACAAATAATAACAATTAAGTAAAACAATTAAATAGGAAAAAATAAGTACACAATATTTATAGAGATTCGATCTTTCTCTACAAGATTAAAAGTATTTACGTTCTCTCCCTTAACTTTTTTTTTTTTTCCAAAAAAACGAAGTTCTTAATCTACTAAATTATAAAAACCTTACAAATTACATTTTCTAAGTTAAGTAATAACATTTACAATTCTTATATTTTTTAAAATTATATAGAAACCTTTAAATCCCAATGTGAGTTTCTATCAAAACTCACAAACACACTCAAGAGTATACCCCCCTTGATCTCAAACAAAGTTTTAAGATTTTGGTAAACTAAAATAACCTCACAAAGGTTTGATATTTTCCTATTAGGTACAAAAAGAGACAAATGGATATAACCGAAAGTTTGGATACAAGAGTTATAAAAAATTATTAAATTTAAGATTAAAACACTTGACTGTTTGAGAAAGATGAACAAATGATCTTGAAAGTTTTTTCCCTAACCATCCAAAGCTTTTGGAATGCCCTTTATAGCTTGAAATGGCTTTGGAGCCGTTAGGATTGAGTTAGGAAGAAAAAAAGGCCATTGTTACCACCATTAGAGGATCGATCATTTGACTCTAAATTTAGGAAACTAGCCGTTGCAAGGTTAAAGGATTGATCTTCACTAGGAGGGGATCGATCCCTTCGACATTTTTTCATCAAAAGGATTCTGTTTTGAAAATGATTGATCATTTTAAGGAGGGATCGATTCCCTTTTCACAAAAATAAAATTTTGGTTATTTTTACTTTGAAAATATTTAGTTTATCCCAAAACTCATTTGACAAAATAATTCATGTGAGAAATCATATTTTTTTTTTAAAATGGGCTTTAATCCAAAATATTACAACAGTTTTGAAAAAAATTCTCAAATTTATTTTATGTTAATAATTCAAATAGTTTTAAATTTAAATATTGTTTTTTTTTTTTTTAAGAAACAGAACACATTACTTGTCAAAATCATGAGGATTTTATTAAATATAGTAATTCAAATCTTTTAATTTTAAAACTGATAGAGTTCAAACATTCTATTCAATTATACATGGAAATACATCCTATCCTAGTGAAGGAACCCTGTTAAATCCTGAAGCAAGAGAACTTGATCTACAAATGAAAGAAACCTAACAATCTCTTTACATGGAAATAAGTTAATTTTAAAAAAATTCCCTCTAACATAATTAAAACAAAGACATTAGTAAGCTGAAAAAAAAAAAAAAAAAAACACAGTTCAAAGTTGGCTTTATGACTAAACAGTATAATTTGAATTTCCTCATAAGTTAGTCATGGTTTTATTGATGGCTATGATTTTTTATTATAGTCACAGTTTCAGATCATTAGGGCTAGGCGGCGTGTTATTATCAGCTATGAAGATTTAGGCACTCAGGACTGATAATTGATAAAGAAGAAAGAATCCATGCCTAAGCCTAACCCAGTAATGCATTGTCCATAGGCCCCACTTACTGTACTGCAAGTCTGAAATTAAAAGCATGAAAAAGTACCCAAAAAAATCATGCATATGAGTATATGACCTGCTCATGAATCCAAGTAACCCAAAATTTGACTCAGAATTTTTTTTTTTTATTATTTTTTATTCAAATCCGGCCTTGGACAAACCTGGTTTATTGTTTATATGTTAATAAAATTAAAAAAATTATTTTTATATTAATATTTTATATTTTATAATTAAATTTAAATAAAAAATTTTATTAAATGACTGATAATTCAAATCGAATCAAATCAATTTAAATTATAAAAAATTTATTCAAATTCGATTCAATATAGATGGAGCCAGCTGCTAGTTCTGTCCAAGTCAAGTCATAATGTTGAAAAAAAAAAAGAATGACAATTTGACAAAAGAAAAGCTGCTTTTGCACTTAACATCAGTATCCGTCTTCACCCCGCTCCATTGCCATCCCTACTTAGACAAACCTGATTTATTGTTTATATGTTAATAAAATTAAAAAAATGTTTTTATATTAATATTTTATAATTAAATTTAAATAAAAAATTTTATTAGATGAACAATAATTTAAATCGAATCAAATCAATTTAAATTATAAAATATTTTACTCAAATTCGATTCAATATAGATTGAGTCAGCTGCTAGTTCTGTCCAAGTCATGCATAATGTTGAAAAAAAAAAAAAAAAGAATGACAATTTGACAAAAGAAAAGCTGCTTTTGCACTTAACATCAGTAGGGGGGGTGGGGGGAAAGGGCATATGCCCCTTTTTGGAACAAAGCCTCAATGTGATTGGTGTTGAATGTTAGTTCTACTGTACAAAATTGGAAAGGAAAAAATCAATGAAAATGATGACTTGTACAATCACAAACCTATGCCTCTGAACCTATTTCTGATGAGTCATCTTCTTCCTCCATTGGTGATATCCAACAACTAAAAGGTGGTGGAGGAGGATCAACAGGAAGTGTGCCTTCCAACACCTTCACTACTTCCCCCATTGAAGGTTTCATACGTTCATCCCTTTGACGGCACCAAAATGCAATTCTCAATGCTCGCTCCAGTTCCTCGGCATCCACTTCATCTTTGAGTCTTTTATCTACTACATTCTCCGGATGACCTTCCATCCATTCCTTGTAAGCCCAATCAAAAACATCATTCACTTCTTTAAACCCACTAACTAATGTCAAAACCATCTTCCCAAAGTCTTCCACATCTTTCTGTGCTGAAACCTTATGGGAGGATGCCTCACAATAAAGCATCCCCAACCCAAATTCATTCACTTTGGCATCAAAATTTTCATCAAAGACTACATTTTCACATTTCAAATTTCCATGGCATAAAAATTCTCTACACTCTGTGTGCAAATAAGATATGGCTCGACCGACACTTAAGCTAATCTCCATTCTCTTTCTCCAAGTCAGTCTCTCAGCCAGTGTCGAATCTTCTATGTATTTCTCCACAGAACCATTCTTGGCATATTCATAGACTAAATACCTGTGATCAAACTCGCAACAATAGCCTTCCAGCTTGACAAGACCTTTGTGATAAATGCTTCCTACCTTTGACACAGCAGCTCGAAATTTCCTTGCTTCAATAGTTGCTTCCAGCTCTTTGACTGCGACTGGTTGGTTGTCGGGTAAAGCACCTTTGAACATTTTAGGCCCAATTTGGTCGTTGAAATTCCCTGTAAGGTCCTTGACCTCAGTGAAGGATAACATGATTAAACATTTTGAACCAGGACTGGAATAAGCTAAAGAAGCCAGTCTCCTGTAAGAGTTTCTTCTTTTGTATAGGTAAAATCCCATTCCCAACTGAATCACAACAAACACAAAAATTGTGCCCGAGGCTGCTCCAATTAGACAAGGAATGCAAATCTTATAAGACTCCTTATGTGCTTGTGGCGGAGACTTCAACGGGAAGATGGGATCAACAGCTATGGGGTCTGAACACCTCTTAACAAAAGCGGTCGAACTAAGAGAGGGATCTGAATAACCACTGACATACTGAGTTTTCATCATCCTGCATTTTGTACTTCCATCATTTGTGAAGGTTACAGCAGTACAACTTGAGTCATTTAGGCACATGCTTTTGCATTTGTCTAAACTAGTTAGGGAGAAAAAATCATTGACCGGGTAAATTCCATAAAGAAACATGTTGGCATGCTCAACCATAATGGATCCTGATTTGCAGTCATGCTGAGATGAAACCAAACATTTTGAATTTGACTGGGTTGTGTGGTGAAATGGGCATATGCAAACAGGGGAACCAGATGCATTAAATACACAGACGCCTTGCTGGTCACAAGTTGCAAAGACATTACACTGATTCTCAACAGCTTGCCAAACTGATCTCCACTTTTGTGAAACCTCATTCCATGAATATAACCGCAAATTACCATCCACATCTAGCCGCAGGAACCTAAATCTTACGGTGTCATTATGATCTTCTCCAAACACAGACCAAACAGGTCCCAAATTTGGGGCCACAAGTTGCAGGCTTCCATCAGAAGTGAGAACAGCACTGAGATTTAAATAAGAAGGCCTTCCAGTACTCCAATAGATGATGCTGCTTTCCCACCTTAGCTGTAGCTCACCAGAAACATTCATGTAGAGGCTATATAAACTTGAAACATAATTTTGACTGGCAGCTCTCAATGTTCTAAGAGTAGAAAGTCTCTGGCCAGGAAGTAGAGTATCTGTTGGATATTCAAAGCTTTGCCAAATTACATCTTTCTTCTCATTCAGTAAGACAAGATTGCCATCGTCACGAAGAAAAGCTAACGCAACAGAGAACTGGCTCGTTTTGCTGCTCCACACTTCTTGACTCTGCAAGGCATCAAAAAGAACCAATTCCCCATTCTCTTGAAGCTGGAAATAGGAATTGTTACTAACAGTAACATCACCTCCGGCAACCCAAACCACTGTCTGTTTATCAACAGGAATCGACTTCGAATTGAAACGAATGCCAACGCTAAACTGTTTTGGCTGATCAGGGCGGTTATAGAATCCAATTGCAAAATCACCATTAGAAGAAACCCATGAATTATTTTCTTCTACAGAAAGTTTTGATCCCAATGGAATTTCTGAAACTGCAACCCCAAATAGCAAAGACCCAAGAGAGATACATAGCAGGAGAGCAGAACCATGGATAAATCTCTCCTGTTCAAGCATATTGCATATGCTTTAACGATTCAACATAAAAATAAAAAAAATCAGTAAAATAACCACTGCAAAAAAAGCACTATAAAACTTGGCACTAGCTAAGTCATTTAACCTCATTTAGCATATAATTAGGCTAAGGTAAAGGAGGAAAGTAGGCAAAGTACATGATTTTCAAGACCAAGCATAATGCAGCTCATAGAAAACTACAACTATAACCTTCAAAAATTGTGAACTATCTATGTTTAATCAAAGTTATGGAACCACATTTCAATGTTTATTAGGTAAAAGCCAACTAAAAACTTAACATTTCAAGGGATTAGCAAAAAAAATCAAGTAAAGAAAACTTGAGATGAATAATATTTGAAGAAAGGGAAGCAAGTATTTTCAGAGTTTGGTACCTGAAAGGATAAAGTCAAGAGCCCAGAAATTCAAGTAGCCGTCATAGAATACCACCTTGACAATAACCAAAAAAAAGGAAGAATCCGAGGGTACCCCTTTAGGCCCTTATCAACGAATGAGCATTAAAAACTTGACCAAAGCAACAAGATTTGAGGAGTGATTGAATGGATATTAGAATAACAGAAAAGAATATGACTTAATCAAAATGAAAACTTATTTATTTATTTATTAATGCATGAATGAACTGTAAAGAGATTTCAAAACATGTGGTTTTGCTGAGCAGGTGGAGTAAAAAAAAATGAAACTTTTAGGCATAGATGGGTCCTAAATTTAGGAGAATAGAAATGCACTGTTGGAAAAATGCAATCATTTTCAAAGCTGGAAAAGATGGACTCTGGACAAATATATTACAGATGATTCCTTTTTTTAAAGATTAAAAAAAACAAAGCTGATAATTTTAGGGGAAAAAAAACTTCACCTACTAGAACAGTTTATTAGAACAAGGATAAGAGCAACTTAAGTCAAAGTTGAACTGGGTTTGGTTGTGATTTTGATTTTTGAGTTAGACATGCCAAAGAAAAAAGAAAAGCTTTTTCTTAGGAAAGTTGCAAGAGAAAATATGCTCTTCACAAGGTAAAGTAAAATATCTCTTTTCTTTTTCTTTTCTTGGTGAAAATAAAAAGGATCCAGAAAATAAAATAAAAAGTTAAGGATAAATTTGTCATCTTTATACTTTAATTTAATATTAAATTTTATAATTTTATTTTTATTTTATTAAATTTTGTCATTAAATTTTAATTTTTAATTGAATTGTGTCACTTAATTTTTAATTTTAAATGATTTGAAGATAAAATTTAATAAAAAAAATATTCTTTCAAATATTTTATTTTAATAATTAATAAAAAAATTTAACATAGATTTTTTATTTTATAAAAAATAAAAATTCTATACCAAATTTTTTTGTCTTTATTCTATTCTTCAAACATTTTTTGTTTTTGTTTTTATTTTTATAAAATAAAAATTGTATGTTGATTTTTTAATTTTTAATTTTTTTATATATTAATTTATTGTTGTTAATTATTAAAATGAAATATTTGTAGAAACTTTTTTTTAAAATTTTATCTTCAAATCATCTAAAATCAAAATTGAGTGGCAAAATTCAATAAAAATCAAAATTTAGTAATAAAATTCAATTAAATAAAAAAAATTTGATAAATTTTCCCTAATCTTAAAAATATAATAATAAATATTAATCAAAATAAATTATAATGACAAATTTTAATATGCACAGATGACAAATTTATCCTTTAACCTTAAAATAATTAAATGAAAAAAGGAAGAAGAGCAGGACTGAAGAAGAAAGATGTATGGCTATGAGGAAAGGAAGAAGAGATTAAGGAAGTGATTAAAGAAAGCAATAAAAAGGGTCACATTATTAGGTAGAGAAAGGCTTTATATAAAATTGAAATGTGAAAGGGAGAAGTGGGAATTTAAGGGAATGTGGGCAGGAAAGCAGCAGAGTTAAGGCCTTAAGGGAGAGTGTTAGCTATAGCAAGAAAGAAGAAGAGGAGGAAAGAAAATAAATGTGATTGTATGAACAGATGACTGGTTGAAAAAACTGGGTTTTGCTTTGCCCTTCTTTTTTCTTGGCTTTATTTTTTATTTATATTTCTTTTAATCACCAAAGGTAATAAGAAAAAGAGAATATCGACTAAAAAATAGAAATTAAGTTTGGTCTTTTTAATTACAATCTGAATCATACTATGTACTTTGCCTTGTTTTGGATTCAACGAAGCACCACAAATAGATTTATTGTCTTCTTCTTTTTTTCCTTTTCCCAATTTTATATGCAAATTTGTGTCTTTTCTTCCTTTTAGAAGATTTAAGGAGTCGTGAATGTGATTTTTAACGTGATATGAAAATACGATGAGAATATAATATATTTAATAAAAATTAAAATAATATAAAAAATGTAATATAATATAACATAATATATTTAAACACGATTAATATAACATATTAAATAAAAGTATTATATTTATATTTAAAATTTAAACATATTTAATAATATATTTTATTTTATATTTACATAATTAACATAAAAAAAAAAAAACAAAATACAACATGTATATTGTAAAATCTAAATAGAGGCGTTTTTCAATAGTTAGAATTTAAAATTTTAAGCTTCCGATAAAAAATTAATTCTTCTTTAAAGAAAAGAAAAAAAAACTGAATAGTGGCAAGTCTTGAAAAAAAAGTTTTGGCAGCCTCAGCATAGGCAGGAGAAAAATGAAAACAATTTTCTCAAAGTCTAAAAGCTGAGTTGGTTGTTTGTAGATAAAAATAATCATTTTGCCCAAGACATATGACCAAACCCAAACAAAAATTGATGAAGAAATCACAGCTGTTCAGTCCATGAAAGCCAAACTTTTTAAGTTTTTATGATTAAATAAAACAACAAATGTAGGTTAGATCCAGAAACAACACTACTTTTCCTCAAAAGAATACAAGGAAAAATCATGAAGCTTGGTTGGAGCCATGCCCATGAGCTGCATCGTGCATGCAATTGCTAATGCAT
This sequence comes from Fremontodendron californicum, assembly GCA_030761205.1. Lineage (NCBI taxonomy): Eukaryota > Viridiplantae > Streptophyta > Magnoliopsida > Malvales > Malvaceae > Fremontodendron > Fremontodendron californicum. Next base: position 31,930,894 of record JAULJL010000005.1, read on the forward strand.
AAAAGTAGCTTTTTCTTCCCTCGAATTCTGTGCACAATGGACCCAATTTACTGATCCATGTACCGAGAGATAATAATAATAAATAGTAAAAATTTGAATATTTAATATTATTTAATTTATTTTTTTATAAATTTGAATATTTTAAATTTAAATAATTTTCGAATTTATATATGAATTTTTAGATTTTTTTATTTGAATTCGTTTTGATTATAATGTGAATAGTATTGGATATTTGAATTTGTTTTATTTATATAGATAATTGATTCGGATATTCGAATTTGATATCCTTTTATATATTTATTTTTTGTTTAACTTTTATTTTTATCTTTACAATTTTGATTTTATAAATTTAAATATTTAACGAATTCAGATATCCGACTGATATTACAATTTAAATCGAATACGGATTCGAATAGTAATATTTTGATAGTAAACGGATAATAAACAAATTAAAATTTGGATAATAAACGAATAATAAAAGACTTCAAATATATTATAAATTAAACAAATTCAAATTCAAATATTTTAAAAATTACAAAATATATAATCTGTTTCTATCCCTAATCCACGACGGTTGAGGAGTTAGCAAAACCCATATAAATAATGGTTGCTTAATTGGTGTTCTATAGACATTAAATTTAGAGTTAGAGGTGTTCACTTATCCCATCGGGTTATCTATTAAATTTATGAATGCAAAATTTTTAAGTATTATTTCGATATGATTTAAATTTTATAATTTTAAATACGATATGAATATAAAAACATAATACATTTCATAAATATAATTAATATAATATATTTATTATATTCGTATTTAAAATTTTGGCATATTTAATAAAATAATAACTTGTTCATCTAAAGAAAATGAAGCCAGGGATTTTCATTTCTCCACTTGCAATTCATGTGACCTTGTGCCTTCAAGGAAATATTGCACAGAGATTTTTTAATTAGACTTCTGTTTTCAACAACATTTCATTCCTTGAATTGCATGAAACAAGAAAAAAAAAACTTATAAAACACAAATAGCTGTTCCAGTTCCACATTACATGAGCTTCTCATGATAATTTACCATCAACAACCATCTTTATTTCTTTAAGACCTGAAATGCAAAACTCCTCACGCCCAAAATTCTTCATCGACAACAAACTAGACTTGCTTATGGACCGAGCCGTGGTCCAAAATTTTTATTTTTCTTTGTCCAAGTTCGGTTCTGAGTGGGTTTGGGTCAACCCGCGTGTCAAAATTTACTGTTCATAATTAATAGAAAAATAAAAAAAAATTCATATATATATTTTATAATTAAAATAAAAAAATATATTTTAATAGATGAATAGTGATTTGGACCCGATCAAAAAATCACTGTTCAAATCCGATTCAATACAAATCAGGCTGGGTAGCCTTGAGCAGGTCTACAACAAACATCCCATTGCAGAAATGAAGATTTTCAACAAGATTGTAAGTTCTATGCCAAAATTGCTGCAAGGGTTTGAGTATTAATGGGCTTAAGAGATATACTTGATCCATGCATGTATCCAACCCTCTCAACAAAATTGCAATATCTTTCCAAGAAATTTCTATTTATGATTGTGCAATACACTTTCTATATTGATCATACCCTCCAACATCAAATATATATATATATATATATATATATATATATATATACTTACGTATAATGAAAGTGACTTAGTTTGTTGTCACTTCCAAGGTTTTTTTATCTTAATATAGCAAAAAAAAAAAATTATTTATCAAAATATCATTCTTTTCAGATTAATTCTCAAAATCCGTTTTTTTTAATCAGTTGGGAAATCGCCATAGCCCATGGCGATTTCCCAACTGAAAATTTTAATTTTTTTTAAAATACCAATTGAAAATTCGCCATGAGCCATGGCGATTTTTCAACTGATATTTTAAAAAATTTCAATTTTTTATATTAAGAAATCGCCATCGTGGGTGGCGATTTCCCAAGGTAACTTTCCCTTTTTTTTTTTAATTTTAGTAAATAATAAATTTTGAATAAAAATTATATAATTTATAATTTTAAAAAATAAAAAATTAATAATTTTAATATATAATTTTTATCCCATGGTGGTAGAAGTGTCCATGGGCCGGGCCCATGTATGGTATCAACACCACATTTGCTTGCCCAAGCCACTGTGGCAATTTTTCAACCTTAATTTTTTTTTTAATTTTATAAAATAATAAAAATTATATAATTTTTAATTTTAAAAAATAAAAATAAAAATTAAACAATTTAAATAAAAAATATATATTCGTAATTAGGCCTGCTCATGGGCCGAGCCGCGACCCGAAAATTTTCAACTTCTTGCCAAGGTTCGGCTCACGGACCTGAATTTAATTATTTTAATATATAAATAGTGATCCGGGCCTGGGCGGACGGGCTGTCCTGCCTATCAGCAGGTCTATCTGTAATGTCAATCAAATTCTTTCAACTTGTATTCGTAATAAATGGACATCCAGGAGAAAGGCCAACCAAAATGTCGTATTAATCCGGGCTTGGACAAGTATTTTTGTAATTTTATTAAATAATAAAATTTAAATAAAAATTATATAATTTTTAATTTTAAAAAAAAAATTAAATAACAAAATTCAAAAAATTATAAAATATATAAAAATATTTTTTTAATAGTGAAATGGGTTTTCGGGTCGGCACGACTCGAAATGGGCTTGGGCAAGGTCAAAAATTCCGGGTCGCGGCCCGGCCCATGAACAGGTCTAATTACGAATATAATTTTTTAATTTTTGGTATATTGTTATTTTTTTTATTTTTTAAAATTAAAAATTATATAATTTTTATTATTTTATAAAATTAAAAAAATAAATAAATAAAGGTTGAAAAATTACCACCGTGGCTTGGGCAAGCAAATGTAGTGTTGATACCATACATGGGTCCGGCCCGGCCCATGAACACTTTTACCACCATGGGATAAAAATTATATATTAAAATTATTAATTATTAATTATTAATTTTTTAATATTATTTACTAAAATTAAAAATAAATAAAAAAAAAAAGAGGAAAGTTACCTTGGGAAATCGCCACCCACGGTGGCGATTTTCCAATATAAAAAATTGAAAATTTTTAAAATACAAGTTGGGAAATTGTCATGGTCCATATCGATTTTTCAACTGGTATTTTAAAAAAAATTAAAATTTTCAATTGAGAAATCACCATAGCCCATGATTATTTTCCAACTAATTAAAAAAAAAACGAATTTTAGGAATTAATCTGAAAAGAACGATATTTTGATAAATAATTTATTTTTTTGGCTATATTAAAATAAAAACACCCACTTCCAACTCGCTTATAATATAAAAATTAAATTATTTGCATTTTGCAAAACTCGATTAAGATTTATTGCACATTTTAAATCATGCACAGAGTTTTGATTCAATCAATTTTTTAACTTTTCTAATTTCTATAGTAATACACAACTACCACTAATTGATATATATCACTTTTATCATATTTTTCTTTAATTTTACTTTTACGTTTTTTTTTTATATTAAAAAGGAAATTTCACACGCACTTTAGTGTATCATAAAAGTGTTAGTATGCTTAAAATTTGTGTGTAATTTGATGATTTCCTACTATAATTGCCCGTAAATGTTTACCAGATTTCAGATATTTTTTCATTTTTGGCCAACCTGATAGACAAGCAACCACAATCCTTGAACCCAGACATCAAACTCTCTCAATGAAATCCATTTCATTTTATATATTTTATCCTTTTTAGCCAGACAATCAATTTCGTTTCTTTAGGTAAAGATTTTCTGGATCATCCAAGCAAAAAATGGAGCACCAAAAGACGGCTAAGGTTGGGCTAACAGCAGAGAAATTAGAGTAATTTTGAGAGCCCTTGTCGATTTATGAGAGGCATGCATGTTCCATAAGGCCTATTATTCACTCAATGGGCTAAGCCCAACCGAAATGAAGAAAAATCACGTAATCTTGAGAAAATGGGAGATTTAAACTCAGCTCCTGAATAAATTTGATAATTTATGTATCCTTGTTATGTCTAAATATGATAATTAAACATGTTAAAATTTTAAATATTAACATGGTATATTTATTATATGTATTACACGAGACACAACTAACATGTTTTAAATTAATTTAAATTTTACATGATACGACACGATTAGACAAAATTAACACGACTATTAACCTATTTTAAAATAATCTATTTAAACAAAAAATTAGTTCTTATTAATAATATAATTTTCGTATAAATAAAAATGAAATCATAACTCCATTATTGGAATTTAAAATTAATAGTTATAAGAATTATTATTTTGTACACTGGCAGTATAATTTTTTAACTCCATTAAAAATTTGACAGATGTACAAAAATAAAAAATAAATAAATGAAACATGTGATATTTTTTTAATCCCACTTGTGGAATTAAAAAACTCATTGCTAGTTTACAGGTAATAATCCTAGTTTATAATTTATAAAATAAATATAATAAAACAATAATGTCTACGGTTTAAAATTAAAATCATCAAGTATTGTCTATCAACAATTCAAACATAACCATAATAAACCGATCAGAATAAATTCAAATCATTTTCATCAACATTAAACACAAAATATTAACGTAGTAAAAACATTAAAATGTGATAATTGAATCCCTTGTTACGTATTCATGATCTCCAATGTCTTGCCATCTATTTATAAAATAAAAATAATATATTAATAAAATTGGATATAAATGAAAATTGTAAATAAAATTTAAAAGTTAAAGAATTGAAAGAATTTAGTTTTTACACTACTTAATTACCTTTCCATTCATGATTCATTAAATCGTATATACATTATATATATACCAAGTCTAATAGGGTTTATTGCATTATTACATAAGTAAACTTTAAAATTAATTGTTAAAAAGGTTAAAATAATCTTTTAAATAAATTATTACATATTAATACCCTGAAAAAATAATATATGTTATGTTACTTAAAATAATTTCTTATAAGTTATAATATAACTTAAAATAAATTATATATTTTTTAATTTTTATAAGTATACGTGTGATTTATAGTATATATATTTTTTTTTTAAAAAAATTTAGATCAATGCAAAAATGTAGCGTAATGTACAGAATTGTTCAATATATATATTTTGTAATACGATTATAGGTATCTTAAATTTTGTTTGAATTTAATTTTTTTTTTTTAGGATTTTAAAAACGCATTTTCTAACATTAATTTGATGCATTTAAAATTTTATTTTAAGAGAGTGTACTCCCCCACAAATTAGCTTAGTGCATTAAGAATTTTACTCTTGAAAATTTATCATTTTGTATAAAATTGTTTGATTCTAGAAATCAACAAAAAAATGTTAATAAGATTCAAATTAAGACAACTACTTACAATCAAAACGGACGAATTGGCAAATTACACTAACAAGAAGGTACATGCAAACTGAACTAACAATAAGGTAAAGGTGCAAGCAACTTTCATCATAGACCACTAAATCTAACATTGATTTTCTGGTGAAACCCACATCCAAACATAAACATAAAGATTTTCAATCTCTTGATTGAATTGGTCGAGGCAACCATGGGTGCCAAGTGTTTGGACTGACTTGACCACCTCGGTCCCAATCGGAGGGAGCCAATCGAGCCAGCCATTCCCATGTCATATTCCCACAAAAATGAGGTGTTAGATAATAATATATCCAACAATTTTATATATGACACGATTATATGATATAAATATGATATGAGAAAAATAATTAAAATACGATACGAACATAATGTCAAAATCTATATAAAACAAATTATTATCATATCAAAGTTTATATAAATATATAACACCTTAAACATAAAAACACAACACGAATGTACTAAGCCTAGATAATAATAGTCTATTTTAGGTTGTGGCCTACCACCAATATGAAAGTGAAAACACATCCTTGTCAAATTGGGTATTCTTGATATAAGATTTTGTTCCAAATTTTTTTTAAGTCTATTTTTCAAAACCTTAGAGAGTCAGTCCAAAAAGGCTGATTTGGAAGCAGTTGAAAAGGGTGCAATCTCATCCCTACATGCCTAAATGGCCAAATCTCTAAATTTTGGGACCATATATATATTCTTATCTTAATGCATAATACATGCAAAAGTTGCTTTGTGTTTGTCAAAATTAGAACCAATGCTCCTTCCATGTCCCTTTTGACAAAGAACTTTGAAAATGAAATATGAAGAGAGACAAAGACTTGGTCCTAAAAATGTATATAACCTTAATTAACTGAAAATTGGGTCACTTTGAATTGAAAACCTTAAGTAATTAAATAAATCATATTTAATGTAGATAAATATTATATTGTATTGATCTGCTTTTTTATGGAAAATATTTTATATTTTTTTTATCCAGTCAGAGAGTTTTATTTATTATTTAAATGGGTTGGAGAATTCAAACATTTTTAAGTCTTTTTTTTTTCATGTTGCTAGTCTAATTTTTTTTTATAGATTTCTATATTTCCCTTTGAAGACAAGAATTTTAAACTATCAAAGTAGTTAAACGTCCAAGTAACATGACTTGTAATTTCAAATTGTGAGATAAAAGACACTAAAATATTTTTTAAAAGAAAGAGAAATAGAGTGAATAAATTTAGAGCAAAAATAATTACATCATCTTAATTTGTCTTCTGATGTTACATTATTATTGAAACATATAAATTACATACAATTTGTTTATTTTTTATTAAAATTTATGCATTGTCAATGAATAACATGATGTCACCTCATTAAAAATAAAGTTATTTGTATTTATTTTCAAAGTTTTTAAATGAAATTATATCATGTAATCCACTGACAATATATAAATGTATACATAGTCAATGCATCAAATATAATTTTTTTTTTTTTTATTAACCGATAATATTGTTACATTGGTATTTTTTTTTTGGTCAAGATGAGTGGTAGGAACCACTTAAGCTACAGAGGCTCTTGGCCTAGCTACACCCATAACATCCTCTTGCAAATATTTAGTCAAAGCAGTAGGAGGAGAATTAAGTTTAACAACTTCAAACTCATTATTGTAGGCTGCTTTGGCTAAAAAATCGACACAAAAATTGACTCTCTAAAAACATGAGTAAGAGAACAAAATCAATCTCTATGCAGAAATTATTTACATTCATATATCACTTGATAGAGAGGGTTGTTGTGTCGAGGGGGCTGCATAATCTTTTGGACGGTTAAGAGAGAGTCTGATTCCACCAGAACCTTTCGACAATTATGATCACAAGCAAGTTGAAGGCCAATCAAAAGAGCATATATCTCTGTCTTTTATATAGAACCCCATCCAACTTTGCTTGTGAAACCAAACAACCAGAAGCCATTGCTATCTCTACATAAGCCACCTACAGCCAAGTTACTTGGACATTAAGTTTAACAAAACCTTTGGTGGACAACTCCAAGCAATTTGAAGAATCTGGCGAGGCAAAGAACTACCACTGATTATTTTGTGTTTCATATAATTCTTCAAACTAGCAATAATGGCCTTGCAAGCATGAACAGGCCATTGAAAACCCTCTTCAAAGATAACTTTATTTCGCAGCTTCCATATATGCCAACATGTAAAACCAAAGTAAAGTTGCCATGAGAAGGAATTCTCTAAAAGCTCGACTTCCTCTGAAGGTTAAAAAACAATCAGGCAAAGAATTAAAATGATCCAAATGAGATCCATATAGCCAGCGGGACCAAATAGCTTGTGAATTATGACAGTCTCGAAGAATAGCTTGTTAGTTACATTAGTATTTCTGAGCAACCTAAAATGCTACAAAAGGCCTAGAAAAAACTACAAAAAGAGAAGGAATTAGTGGGGACTTTAGTGACGCCCTAAAACAAAAAGCTGGGACTTCGGTAAGGATCAGGACTTTTCGCGACAAATTGTAAGTGTCCCTTGCTAAAAGATTGATAAAACATAAACATATAGTAAGGATTTTGAATTCGAGGTTCAATCAATCATAGCTTTCATGTTAAGACTATAATGCGACCACTTAATCGACTACAACAATTTCAATCTTAAAATACATATTAGTTTTTAATTACTAATACTTATATCATCACCTGATCAAGTTTGGTGTGCTTTGATTTAAACATTGAGAACTTTCTTTTTTCTATTTGGGTTAATTTATAATTTAGAATTTGAATTATATCATTTTTGTCAATTTGATATTTAAAAAATAAAAACTCATAATCAAGTATTCAAACTTTAATTTCGTATTTATAATTTAGAATTTGATTTATATCATTTTTGTCAATTTGATATTTAAAAAATAAAAATTCATAATCAAGTATTCAAACTTTAATTTCGTCAAACACATTATCACATTGACTAACATTGTTAGTCAAATGCTGACATGATAAAATTAGCCAATAAAAAGACGTTGTGTATCATATTATTTTTTATTTTTCCAAAAAAAAAATCAATTTCAAAATGTTTTTAGAATTAAAAAATATAGAAAATAAAAAAGTTACTTTTGAAATTTTGAAAAATGTTTTTTTATATTAAACTTTTTATACTTGAAATTAAAAATAAAAAAATTTAAAAAAAAAAAACAAAGAAAAATTAAAAAATGAAAGGGAGTCGAGTAGAAAGAGGAGGGAAACGAAAAATAGAAGAAGGGGTAAGATCAAGTCGCGACAGATCTACCAGGCCCAGAGGCCAATCGATGTTGATTTGGGTGAAAAAGGACAGACCGACGTTGCTCTACTTGGGTCGATGTAGATCGCCTGATCTGCATCTAGGCTGGTCGAATCTTACAGTAGCTAGCCTTCCTCCTCCCTTTCCCTTCCCTCTCTTTCTCCCTTTTCCCTCCTCTCTCTCTATTCATTCCTTTTTCATTTTTTAAAAGTTTTTTGAATTTTTTTAGTTTCTAAATATTATTTTTCAAAAATAAAATAATTCAAAAAAAATTTTAAGATTGAAATTGTATTTTTTCCACATGTCAAGATTTTATTAGTTATTTTTAGATCACGTCAACTTAATATTAACGGTGTATGCTTGATAGAATTGAAGTTCAAATATTTTATTTTCAATTTTTATTCTTTAATCCTTTTCTTCATTTTTTTGGTCTAACTTTTATTTCTTGATTAAATAGTTTAATTAAGAGACAAAATTATATTACTTAAAAATATTTTTTAACTCTTCAAACGAAATATATATATATATATATTAATAAAAGGTTAGCATATTTCCTTTGTCACAAAAAACAAATTTATATATTCTTTCTTTAAAAATTGCACTTTAAAAAAATTCTTTAATAAAATGAAAGGTTGATGATATTAACCCAAACATCATCACTGCATGAATTATCATGCATGTCTCTTGAAAAACTAGTTTTAAAAATTTACTGGATTTAAGAAGGAAAAAAAAAAGGAAACTGAGTTGTAAATTAGTAGATGAATATTAGAGTAAAAAAAATGTTGATTAGTAAATTTAGGAAATCAAAACAAAGATTCGCTCTTAAAAATATATAAAAAAAATCCTTTAAATAAAGTACACAGCAAAAGCTTTTAAAGAAAGAATGGAATAATTCCATTTGCCAAACCATGTAGAATATACGTTATGGACAAATTCCAAAACAAAAAGGGAATCAAAATAAAATTACTAATATATTTAGATGCTGAATGAACATATATAACTCTTTAAAAAAATATTCGGTAAAATAACACATTAGACATATGTACTTATGTAGTTTTGGAATTGGATTCGAAAGGTTATCCAATCCATTGATTTGCCAATTCATGATACTACTATAGTTCAAATTAAGTCACATATCTATTCCTTATAGTTAAAATAATCTTTTGTTGCGATCTTTGTTTGACACGTGACAAATTCTTTGTTCGACATGGGATATTTCTTCTTTTTTTAGTTTATATTTAATTATAACTTAATCGTATCAAAAATATATTACATTAATAGTTGATGTTTGATTCAATTTAATTGACATGTTTCATTGTTTTTTATTTTTAATTCTAAAATCATTATCACTTTTTATAATTTCTTTTGATTTTATAATATTTTCATTATAGTTAAAAAAATCTCTTGATGTGGTCTTTACTTAACATGTGGCTAGTTTGTGCTCGTGACATTTTTTTGTTTTTACTTTATATTTATAACTTAATCCTACCAAAAATATATATTGGGCTTTCAACGACTTGGACCTCTTTCATAGATCTACTTATGGGTCAGGTTACTTATCCAAACTCGAAGCTCGTCCTATATATAAAAGGATTTGGACAAAAATATTAAATCTGAAAAATGAGCCTGAATAAAATTTAGAGTCCGTTTTCTAAACGGGCCGGGCCTTGAGCAGAGAATTTTAGACTCGGAACTGGCCCGAAAACTATATTAAATAATAGTGAAATAGCATTTAGACAATGAAACTGAAATATCTTCTTCATGAACCATAAAATGAAAGCTAAGACTTGATGTGATATGTGCAAGAATTTTGTTACTGAGCACATGATCCAGCAAACTTTTGGATAGTGTTAAATCAAGCTTGCATGCAAATACTACAATCAAATGGTTCAGGCTTCATTGTTTCGAAAAACCAGAAGCTAATTTCCTTAGCATTCATTTAATTTGAACAGCCAATGTTTATAAAATTGATCGCTTCACAACAGGAATTTTTTATGCTTAATATAAAACTCATTATTTTTTTAAATGAAAAAAAAATGGGCGGGCCGGGTCTGGGTACCCCTTTGATAATATGGGGCGGGCTTAGGCACAAAAACTTGCCCATATTTCGGGCCGAGTCGGGCCTGGACAGACACAAATGTTGTTAGTATCCTATCTGGGCCTGACTCGAACCCGACCAACCCATAAGCAGGTCTACTCTTTCATAATTCATTTAACTTTTATTAGCTAATTAATTAATTTCAATTCAATTAAATTTAATTAATTAAGTTGGATTGGACCTAATTTTTAAAACTTTTTTAGTTAATTTTTATTAAAAAAAAAATTGGTTTCAACAAAAATCAAGAGAGGTTCAAACTTTTATGAAAAGTTAATCAATTGCTTAGTACTTTAATTTTTTTTTTTTTTTTTAGATTTATCCATGGGTCAGGCTACTCGTCCAAACTCGAAGGTCCGCTCGATATTTGGAAGGGTCTGGATAGAAATATTAAGCTAAAAAAAAAATGCTTGGATAAATAAAAAAAAATACCCATTTTAAAAACGGGCTGGATCTTGGGCATATAATTTTTTGCCCTGTCCTGTTTTACTATTAGTTATATAAATTTTTTAAAGGGACCATTTTTAAGAAGGATTGATTCTTTCTTAAGAAAGATCGATTATTTTTTAAGAGAGATCAATCTTTCTATATAACAATTTGGAAGGGTCTGTGCAGACTTGGACAATGTCCTTATATAGTCGAGCTGGGCCTGAGCATAAAATTTTATCAATATTTTGGATCGGGCCGAATTTGAATAATCACAAAACTCTTTAATACTCTGTTTGGGTCCAACCTGATCCATGAACAAATCTAATTTATCCTTATATTCTTGGGCATAAACAAACAATGAAGCCTAAGTCCAAGTCCTAGTATTTTTTTTTTTGTTTGCTAGAAGTCCAAGTCCTAATTTTATGACCAAAGTTAAAGGTCCAACTCCTAGATGAATAAATATTTTATTTTAGATAATATTTTTATTCAAAAAGGTTAAAGGCATGGTAGGGGCCTCGGCCCCTTAAAATTTTTTAAATTTTTTTTATAAAAGGGTAAAATTATGTTTGACCTTTCTAAATTTGTTTGGTCCTTCAATTTGACCCCCTTTAAAAAAATTGAAAATTTTGAAATAAAGTAAAATTATGTTTGGCCCCTTCAAATTTTGTTTGATCTTTTAATTTGGCCCTCCATTTATAGAATTTGTTTGATATAATAAATTAAGTAACATTTTTAGTTTAAATCTCATTCCTTATTATTAGTTTAATTCTTTCTATTTAACTTTTCAATCAATTAAATAGATACATTTACATTAATTATTTTGTTTAATATTTTTCATTCTATACTCATAAGGGAAAAATAAATGAAGTTAAACAATTACAATATATAATACGACTTGTGCATTTAACTTATTTTTCTTTTTCTAAATATATGTAATCTTATTATTTCCTTTTATAATATGGAATAATTTTATGCATAGTTTAATTAAACAATAAATTTTTTTGACGTTGAGACTTTATTTTTTATTAAACTTTTTTCATATGCAACATGAATTATAATATTTAAAACTTAAAAAATATTTCATTATAAGAAATTTATATATTGTTAGCAAATATCATATATAATATATAAATTTAATATTTTTATACTAGAGTTGTCCATGGACTGGGTCGAGTTAGGCTCATTTAGCAAAAAAATTTATTTGTCCAAGGCCCGGTCCGATTCGAGCCAACGAATAACCTTATCTTTGGACAGGTTTATTTCATACACGATTTTTATTTTTATTTTTACTTTAAATCTTTATATGTATATTCCGTCCCCCCTCGTCAATATTTCTGATTTCGCCTCTAGTAGGAAAATATATTTATCAATGATTTAAATATTATTATGTGATATAATTAGTTGTGGATTCCACAAACGTGTTTAAAAAGTGATACATATTTATTAAAGTATATTTAAGAAATTAATTATTTCTTGAAATTAAGTCATGAGTAGTCCCTAAAGTTTATCAAATTTGTCAATATAGTATCTGTACTTTAAAAATGTCTATTTTGGTACTTAAAGTTTACCCTCCGTATGCTATTGTAGTACTTGTCAGTAACATCGTTAAAAATTGATGATGTGGCTTTTGTATCCAATGAAAACTTGACACATGGCACCATATAAAGATGCCACGTGTACTAACTAAAAAATTATTATTTTAATTTTAAAAATAAAAATAATATTATTTTAAAAATATAATGATGACACGTGGCACCATATAATGATGCCACGTGTATTAACTTAAAAAAATTAATAAATACATTTTTAAAAAAATTGAAAAATTTTAAAAAACGTTTAACAAAAATTTTAAAAAAAAAAATTAAAAAATTAAAAAAGTAAAAAAAATTCATATTTAATTTTTGTAATTTTTTAATAAATATTTTTTAAAAAGAATTAAAATAATTTCATAATTTAATTTTTGTAATTTTCAAAAATAAATTTTTTTAAAAAAATATTTTTGTAAAAAAATTTAGATATTATAAATGATTTAATATTTAATTTTAAAATATTTTATATTTTAAAAATAATATTAGTTAAATATTTTAATTTTGTTATTTTTTAAAATTTTGAATTTAAAAAATAAAATTTAATTATTATTTTAATATAATTGTCTAAGTTTTTTAAAAAAATAGATATTAATTTTTAAAATATTTTTTTATTTTTAAAATATATATATATATTTTTTACAAAAATTCAGATATTAATTTTTAAAAAATCAAGTGCTGCCATGTGTTATCACCTGATTGGTCAATGCCACATCATCATCATCTATATTTAACGGTGTTAAGTCAAAGTATCACATTGATACACGGTTTGATAATACATGTACCACATTGAACATTTTTAAAGTACAAGTACCACATTGACAAATTTGATAAACTTCAGGAGTTATTCATGATATTATTCCAATTATTAAATAGACACGTTATAATCATATAAATTCATTCTTGGAATTAAAAAAGTTTTATGGCTGATGCATAAAATAATAATCCTAGTTTAATATGTAAATTTTAGATCCATAGTGCTATGCTTTTTATTTTCTTAACACTAATCTCAAATCAGAATAAGCCTTAGGAGTTTGGACTTTGGACTACTAGTTTAATGGCGTGAACGTGACGTTATCGTCATTCATGTTTTGGTTTTAAATATAAAATAGATTATGTAACATTTATTATAGGAGTGGATGAGGGAAAAAAAAAACGAGTAAAAGAAATTATATTTAAAAACATTGGTGAATAGTTTTTTTGAATATAAAAATATAATTATCCTTAATTTTATATTATTATTAATCTATATTATTTATAAGGCTTAAATAAAAAAATGCCCCTATACTATACCACTTATCTCAGTTTGATACTTAAAGAATTTTTGTTCCTAATCGGGTATTTATATTATAATTTCGTTAAACAAGTTGGTATTTCGTCCTACACCGTTAAATAAATGCTGACATGACAAACATCACCCAATGAGATCGTGACATGTTGCAAAATATCATGTCAGCACTCATTTATGATGCCACGTCATCGTTAAAAGAAAAAAGGTTAAAAATTCAAAAAAAAAAATAAAAAAAATTCAAAAAAATTATTAAAAGTTTAAAATAAATAAAATAAAATATAAAAAATTCACATTTAAAAAAAATCTAAAAAATTGAAAAAAAAAATTATAAAAATTCAAAAAAAATTTAAATAAAATTTAAAAACATTAAAAAATCTAAAAAATTCACAATTTTTTTTTAAAAAAAATCAAGAAAATTCAATAATTCAATAATAGGAAGAAAAAAAATTCAATAATAGGACAAAATTATAAAAGTTCAAAATAAAATTAAAAAAAATCTAAAAAAATTATCAATTTCTTTTTAAAAAATTCAGAAAATTCAATTTTTTAAAAATAAAAATACAAAAAAAAAATAGAAAATTCAAAAAAAATTATAAAAATTCAAAAAAATTTAAAAGTTCAAAATAATATTAAAAAAAATCTAAAAAATTCACAATTTTTTTAAATTTTATAAAATTTATAAAAGTTTTAAAATAAAATAGGAAAAATTTAAAAACTTTAAAAAAATTAAAAATTCACAATTTTTATAAAAAAAAATCAAAAAATTTTGAAAAAAGTTATAGAAAAGAAATAGGAAAATAAATATAAAAATTTAAAATAAAATTTATAAAAATCTAAAAAATTCACAATTTTTTTAAACTTCAGAAAATTCAAAAAAAATGATAAAAATTAAAAATATATGCAATTTTTAAAAATATATAAAAAATTAAAAAATATATATTTTAATTTTTCTACCGCCTTCTTTTCCTCTCTCTTCCTTTCTCTTATTCCTTTCCCTTATTCCCTTCATTTCCCTTCTTTTTTTTTTCTTTTTCAGATTTCTCTTTTTTTATTTTCAATTTTCCTTTTTACAAAAATTTAAAATATATATAAATATTCAGTTTTTTTAATTTGTCATTTTTTAATTTTTTTATATTTTAAAAAAATTTAGATTTATTTAATTTTTATAATTATTCTTTTGAAATTTTAAAAAATTATGAATTTTTTATTTTTATTTTTTTCCTATTTTTTGAATTTTTTTATAATTATTTTCAAATTTTTTGATTTTTTTAAAACAATTGTGAATTTTTTAGATGCTTTTTAATATTTATTAATATTTTCCTTTTTTTAATTTTAATATTTTTTTCGAATTTTCTGAATTTTAAAAAATTTGTGATATTTTTAGATGTTTTTGTATTTTTGTATTTCTTTTCCAATTTTCTGAATTAAAAAAAATTATGAATTTCTTAGATTTTTTTGAATTTTTATAATTTTTTTACTATTTTTTTAAAAAATTGTGAATTTTTTAGATTTTATTTTATTTTTTATAATTTTTTCCTATTTTTATAAACTCTTTTGAATTTTCTGAATTTTAAAAACAATTTGTGAATTTTTTAACTTTATTTTGATTTTTTTATAATTTTTTCCTTTTTTTATATAATTTTTAACAATTTTTCTTTTAATAATGACGTAGTATCATAGAGTGAGCGTTGACATGACATTTTTGCCACGTGTCACAATCTCATTGGATGTTATTTGTCATGTCAGTATTTATTTAACGATGTTAGAACGAAGTACAAACTTGTTTAACGAAATTATAGTATATGTATCCGATTAGGAACAAAAAAATTTTAAGTACCAAAGTAAAAAAAGTGGTATAGTATAGGGGTTATTGATGGAAACTCAATTAAGAGTTGTAAACCCAAGTGCAGGTTATGTTCAAGTAATAAATTCTCGGGTGTCCGAGGTCGAACCACAGGGAAGCGTATTAGTAAGTATAAGTTTATAAATATATAAGAAAAAGAAAATAAACAAGATATTAGGGAATCAATAACAAAGAAAGTAAACAAGATATTAGAGAACAAAATAAACAAAATAACATAAAAGCAATTAAACAAGATATAAAAAAAACAATAAGAAAAGATGTTGAGGTTAGAGAATCCACTCTTGGTGTTATGCTAAGATTAATCTTGTTTTATTACACAATTGAAATCCACACATAAGGGAGGTTCCAACCGGAAGGTTTAGCAATTCAGTCCAAATTGTCCAACGTCCATAGCATATGATATTATGTTCATTTGGTGTCCTCAAAACTCATAAAAAGAGTTCAAGCATTCCTTATGCCAAGGTATATGTCTACAACAAATCAAGGTTATGAAACCAAGCATTTACTGTGCCATTTTCATTGTCAATAATGAATCAAGATCTCTACTTTGCAAGTATGATTTTAAACCAAAAGAAAATATTATCTATGCTAGTGCTTATAAATGATGATTCATTTTAGCTCATGTTTAAGAGACTAACCTTAGCATTTACCAAGAGCTTCACCTCATCACCTCAACAATATGATTAGAAACACATACTAGATATGAATAAAATGAAAAGAAATGTAAGAAGAAAAAGAAAACTAGAGAAAGGAAAGAAAAAGAAAACTTAGAGAATTTTATTACAATGGCTATCCTACCAATGTATCAATGTATCCCAATACTCATCCAAGGCCCTCTATTTATACACATTTTGGAGGGCTAAATGACAAGAGACAAGCTTTACAAATTTCAAAGGTAGGTATAATAGGTGGGTGCATTTTTCTAACAATTTTCGTCATATTGTATGACAATTCTGATCAGCCAGCTTGATGGTCGATTTTGTCAATGTTGGAGGCTCGATCTGATAAAATGGTCTTCTAGAAAAATATACCCCTATCAGTTACGGATCCATAGCCGTTGGAATCAGATCATTTGCGCACGTGGATCGGGAGATATGGTCAAAATACCAAAACGGTGCAGAACAGACGTCATTGCACATCAGCCAACTTGATGGTCGATTTCGCTAGGGAAAACGACTCCGTTTCATGAAGTGTAAAACATGAAAAAGATAGATATGCCTCTTAGCTTTGCAGGGATACAAAGTTCAGCCTTATTGCTTCAGTGAAACTCGAGATATAGCTGATATGACAAAAGGTGTCGGAACTGGAACTTAACTGGATTTGCCCTTAATTCTAGTAATCTGAAATCACTCAAAGAAACTCATGAAAAACACCAAATTACATAAAAATATAAAAGATCATAAACACAATTAGACTAAGCAATAATAACTCGTATTTGACACAAAACAATAATAAAAAATAACTAAAAACTATATAATTATACGAGTTATCACACCCCCACACTTAGATTGTTGCTAGTCCCTAGCAACGACTCAATAAAAATAAAATAAGAAAATCTAATCTAATCCATTTTCGTAGGAAATCACGGTGGCACTTAGCATGTGACACAAGCCTTTAAACCCCTAGGTGTCCCTAGTGGACGAGTTTAGTCTCGTGAGGGTTTACTAGGACGATACCCACAAACATTGAAGACATAAGAAAAACTAAAAATAATAATTATAACTAATCCTTCCAATATAAATTAGAGATAATCATTGGACAAGTCTTAAAAACTAATCAATAGCTTAAAGAAATTCACAAAAAATCTTGCTTGAATGTAAATAGTTTGAGTTAAGCCAATAATAACATAACATATTTCAATCAAAATAGTGTATATTCAAACTTAATCTCAACTTCTCACATGGGATACTCTCTTGATTTTCACTCTTTAAAGTAGTGGTAAAGTGTTTACACTCAATCAATCTCATGAAAACACTTCTACCATATGCTTGCTTGTCCACCTATTCTCCACTATTTAGATCATACAACTTCATAAATCAAGAGGTCTTTATTCAAGGTTGTAATGGGGCCAAAGGGTTATAATGTGGTTAAAGAACAAAAGGATAAAGATATCACAAAGGTTCCAAAGAGTTCATAGATTTTAGAGACATAATAAGATCATACAAATAAAACTTCTCAAAACTCTTATAAAGCACATAATAACATAGGCTAAATATTCATGTTGAGCCTTTGCATCATTCTAACCAACTTTGTAATATCTTTTTCTAGAAGTTCAAGAGAAGATTTTTTTTTTTTTTTTTTTTTTTTTTTTTTTTTTAATATGGGATTGTATTTGACAATGATCCCTTTCTTTTTCTCTTGACTTTTTCTTTTCTTTTCTTTCCCCCACACTTATCTTTTGTTTCTAACCCAAATTTTCAAATAAAAATATCCCTTGTTTTTTTGCAATATGTCTCAAAATATAAAATTCATCTTTAGAACAAGGGTAAGGATATAAGCATATTTAGGCTAGGTGTAAGTTGTGGTTACCAATAAAACATCATATTTAATGTAGGCTCAAATTGGCTCATTAGTGGGGATGTTCTCTTAGAACATTAATAATGGATGGCTGTTTGGCTCTGGTTATAATCCTAATGCCTCTATCATATTCATGTTGTCACATGTATCAATATAGTCTCAAACGGTTTAAAGCAAGTTCTAGAGAATCATGTAATCATAAGAGCACTCAAGAAAGAAATTAGATTGATTTGTATAATGCATCAATCATTATAGGCTCAAAAACTCACAAGGATGATTATACAAGTCAGATTAAGTCTAAACATGCTTCTTTCTCAATCAACATATCATATTAACATTGGCTCATAAAAAGGTTGACATCAAGCTCAATTCTCATGAAAATCTTCTCACTAATAAATCTGTTTTAGACTTATGCAATTCATATCTCATCATTGTATTGAAAGTAACTAAAAAAAAAAAAACACACTAAGTCTAAACATGCTTTTTTTTTTTTTTTTTTTGTTTTGTTTTGTTTTGTTTTGTTTTTTTGAAGAAGAAGATTAAATCAAACTGACAAGGTATGTCTCAAGTCTCCCTTACTCATACCTTGTTCAGAATGAATACTTCTAAATGTCTTAAAACACAACAAATTTTTTTTTTTTTAGCAAAATATGTCCCTTACCCCCTACTAAAATATGACATTGTCCCCAATGTCAAATTTTAAAGGTAGAATTTAGGAGATATTACCTGCAGAGGTTGCTAACCACTTATTATAACTGAGACACAACAAACAAAATGTTAGATAATGTTGCCGAAAGTGTATTTGACCTGTCAGAAGAAAATGTTAACCTAACAAAAGATTTTTGCGTGATTTCAGGAAGAAAATCAAAAAGAGAAGAAAAATCAACCGTAAAAGTCCAATGCAAAAAATACGAGAATAATTACACAAATCGAACAACACGTAAATTAAACTGAAATAAAGTTATTGCAAATCAAACCAAAAGCTGAGAAGTCATTTATTGTAGTTGTGATTGTGGCTCACATCTTCCTCTGGTTTTACGTCCAGAAACGGCTTAAACGCCTTCTATGAGTCGAGGATATGCTTCCCATCCAGTTTTCTTACAAGCTGGCAAACAGGGTCTTTTAACATCAGATTCCCAAGATGTTGCCATTCCCTTTGGAATTGCGACCATAAATCAAGAATTTCTCTTTGTACGTCTCCACTAGGATGCGTCTCAAGAGAAAGTTGGATATTACCCAAATTCTCCTTACTCAGTCCATCCTTAATGAATTCAATTTTATCATCTCGATTAGAGGACGGAATCCCAATAGAACGACATTTACCGTTACACGTCCATCGTGCACACTTGTGGCAATTTGAACTCATGCGCTTTGCTCGTCGCTTCTTTGCATAAGTGCTTCTACCTGTACCTGGTAAATGCAAAACAGGAAGATATTCATCTTCACGTACCTTGGCTTCAATTATCCAACGTATGTCTTCAGGAATCCCTTTGTTCATAAGCATTCTTAATCTTTCTAATCGAACTTGGTAAAGCTTCAGTAAAATATTCCGAGGAAAAGGAGGAAATCGTTTCTGCAATCTTGTGAGAATATCATCCATCTTGAAAAAAATGAAAAAAAAAAAATTGAAAGAGAAATTTATATACAATATCAGTTTTGTGGGTAGCTGATGGAACCGACTTAAATAATCACGGAGTACCGTTATCCGCCATTTAACCGGGGTTAAAAAAAATGTATTTTTTTTTTTGAAGATTAGTAAAAATTATATTTACATCTAGTTATTTTCAAAACAAGGATCAGAAAGAAAAACAACCTCTTCTTGAGTAACATGATTTTCCAAAAAGAGTTTGAGTCTTTGTCCATTTACCTTGAATACATTACCATTTTTAGGATTCTCAATGTCAACTGCTCCATAATGATACACATGCTTAACCACAAATGGGCCAGTCCATCTTGATCTCAACTTACCAGGAAATATGTGAAGTCTAGAATTATAAAGTAGAACTTTTTGCCCAACATCAAATGTTTTTCTTGAAATTAACTTGTCATGAAAGGCTTTAGTTCTTTCTTTATGAATTTTAGGATTCTCATATGCATCATTTCTGAGTTCCTCAAACTTTTGTTTCCAACAATGCTTAACCTGAAAAGAATTTAACAAAGAATCAGTGTGTGAAATTTCTGAAGCATTATCCAACTCACATTCAATTAAATAAGCTTCTAAAGGATCATGGAATGTGGTAGTGGTGAGATGTTCATGAACAAGTTCTTCAATGAAATCCACTTCATGTACTTCTGAATCATCACCAGGTTGCTTGCAAGTGTTGAACACATTTAATTCTAAAGTCATATTTCCAAAAGAAATGTTCAACATACCATTCCTGCAATTTATCAGAGCATTAGAAGTTGCAAGAAATGGACGGCCTAATATAACAGGAATTTGAACATTTGGATTTGAAACAGGATGTGTGTCCAAAACAATAAAATCAACAGGGAAGTAAAAATTATCAATTTGAACCAAAACATCTTCAACTATCCCTCGAGGTATTTTTACAGAACGATCAGCTAGTTGAAGTATAACAGGTGTTTCCTTGAGTTCACCTAAACCTAACTGTTGATAAACAGAAAAAGGCAAAAGATTAACACTAGCACCAAGATCAAGCAATGCACGTTCTATTCTAGTGTTTCCAATGATGCATGAGATTGTTGGACATCCAGGATCTTTGAATTTTGGTGGAGTAAGGTGCTGAATGATTGAGCTCACACTTTCCGTCAGAAATGCTTTCTTCTGTACATTATGTTTCCTTTTAACTGTGCACATGTCCTTCAAAAATTTAGCATAAGATGGAACTTGTTTGATTGCATCCAATAAAGGAATGTTAATCTTAACTTGTTTGAAAAGTTCATAAATTTCTGCATTTTGATTCAAATTCTTTATTGTTTGCAACCTTTGAGGAAAAGGAGCAGGATGCATACCTTTTTCTTTGTCCAAATTTTCAAGAAGTTCAGACTTACCATCATCCTTACCAATACTTTTCGGAGGGGAAGGAGGATCTTGGTCTTTTGATGGAATCGTTTTGTCAATTGCCTTTCCACTTCGAAGAGTTGTGATAGAACTGGCATTTTCCTGTTGAGTTTCATTGGTGCAAGAAACAAGACATTGAGTAGAAGGGTTAGGCTGAGGTTGAGCAGGAAACTTACCTTTTTCTTGAGTGCGTAATGAAGCTGTCAATGTGGACAAGGTGTTTTTGATCTCATTGATGTCCTGTGAAGTCCGGCTATTCACATTTGCTTGTGTTTGCATGAATGCTTGCAATGTTTCTTCCAAGGTTTGTACACGTGAAGGTTGATAGGAAAAAGTGTTGCCCGGCTTTTGAGATTGTGGTACCTGAACATGATTATTATTCCGCCAACTGAAGTTGGGATGATTTCTCCATTCAGGGTTATACGTTTCAGAGTAAGGAGAAGGAAAAGGCTTTTTAAATGTGTTTATGGAATTTACTTGATCATGCAACGCTTCTTTAAGAATGGGAATGTTTGGACATTCAGAAGTGGGGTGTCCCATGATTTCACAAATTCCACAACTTTCTTCATTTTTAACCGTTTTGACTTCTTTTACTTCTCTAAGTTCCATGGCTTCAATCTTTCTAGCCAAATTAGCTACTTTAGCTTTTATCTCATCTTCTTGACTAAAATGATATTTTCCTCTGTTAGAAACAAGATTAGATCTATTGAAACTTTCAGAGGAATTATCTGTGTGCCAGGCTTGAGAGTTATCTGCCAAATGGTCTAAGTAGTCAAAGGCTTCTTCAGGTTCTTTTTCTAGAAACTCACCGTTACACATTGTTTCAACAAATTGTTTAGTTTCAGGAGTTAAACTTTCATAAAAGAAACTAATAAGACGCCATTTTTCAAAACCATGATGTGGACAAGAACTTAACAAATCTTTAAAACGCTCCCAACACTGAAAAAATGCTTCATTTTGATTTTGATTGAAATTTTGAATCTGTCTTTTCAAAGCAGTAGTTTTATGTGCTGGGAAAAATTTCTTTAGAAACTCAGTTTGTAATTCTTGCCATGTGCCAATTGACCTTGGTTTTAAATTATGAAGCCAAATTTTTGCTTTATCTTTTAAAGAAAAAGGAAATAATTTTAGCTTGACAATTTCATTTGTACATTGTTGGTCATTAAAGGTGACACATACATCTTCGAAGTCTTTTAGAAACGAGTAAGCACTTTCCGATTCTAACCCATGGAAATTTGGAAGCAAAGCTATCATACCTGGTTTAAAACGAAAGTTGTTTGCATTGAGAGGAAAAATAAAACAAGAGGGTGATGAGCTTCGAGTTGGTTGCAAGTAGTCACGCATGGTGCGTACTTGTCTGTTCTCATCTTCAGCATGAACACTTTCATTGTCAGCCATGTTAGGAGTTGTATTAGAAAGATTACCTGAAAAAGTTTCACAATAAAATCTAACTAAACGACGAGATCTAAAATCACGTCGCCAAACAAGCATAAAACAAAGTTAATATACAGATTAGGCGATATAACCAGCCAATAAAAATAAATATATACAAAATTAGGCGGTATAACCAGCCAAACAAAATAAATATACAAAATTAGGCGGTATAACCAGCCAATAAAACAAAGTTAATATACAAATTAGGCGGTATAACCAGCCAATAAAAATAAATATACTTATAAACTTATATACTTAGTATTGCTTCCCCGGCAACGGCGCCAAAAACTTGATGGAAACTCAATTAAGAGTTGTAAACCCAAGTGCAGGTTATGTTCAAGTAATAAATTCTCGGGTGTCCGAGGTCGAACCACAGGGAAGCGTATTAGTAAGTATAAGTTTATAAATATATAAGAAAAAGAAAATAAACAAGATATTAGGGAATCAATAACAAAGAAAGTAAACAAGATATTAGAGAACAAAATAAACAAAATAACATAAAAGCAATTAAACAAGATATAAAAAAAAACAATAAGAAAAGATGTTGAGGTTAGAGAATCCACTCTTGGTGTTATGCTAAGATTAATCTTGTTTTATTACACAATTGAAATCCACACATAAGGGAGGTTCCAACCGGAAGGTTTAGCAATTCAGTCCAAATTGTCCAACGTCCATAGCATATGATATTATGTTCATTTGGTGTCCTCAAAACTCATAAAAAGAGTCCAAGCATTCCTTATGCCAAGGTATATGTCTACAACAAATCAAGGTTATGAAACCAAGCATTTACTGTGCCATTTTCATTGTCAATAATGAATCAAGATCTCTACTTTGCAAGTATGATTTTAAACCAAAAGAAAATATTATCTATGCTAGTGCTTATAAATGATGATTCATTTTAGCTCATGTTTAAGAGACTAACCTTAGCATTTACCAAGAGCTTCACCTCATCACCTCAACAATATGATTAGAAACACATACTAGATATGAATAAAATGAAAAGAAATGTAAGAAGAAAAAGAAAACTAGAGAAAGGAAAGAAAAAGAAAACTTAGAGAATTTTATTACAATGGCTATCCTACCAATGTATCAATGTATCCCAATACTCATCCAAGGCCCTCTATTTATACACATTTTGGAGGGCTAAATGACAAGAGACAAGCTTTACAAATTTCAAAGGTAGGTATAATAGGTGGGTGCATTTTTCTAACAATTTTCGTCATATTGTATGACAATTCTGATCAGCCAGCTTGATGGTCGATTTTGTCAATGTTGGAGGCTCGATCTGATAAAATGGTCTTCTAGAAAAATATACCCCTATCAGTTACGGATCCATAGCCGTTGGAATCAGATCATTTGCGCACGTGGATCGGGAGATATGGTCAAAATACCAAAACGGTGCAGAACAGACGTCATTGCACATCAGCCAACTTGATGGTCGATTTCGCTAGGGAAAACGACTCCGTTTCAAGAAGTGTAAAACATGAAAAAGATAGATATGCCTCTTAGCTTTGCAGGGATACAAAGTTCAGCCTTATTGCTTCAGTGAAACTCGAGATATAGCTGATATGGCAAAAGGTGTCGGAACTGGAACTTAACTGGATTTGCCCTTAATTCTAGTAATCTGAAATCACTCAAAGAAACTCATGAAAAACACCAAATTACATAAAAATATAAAAGATCATAAACACAATTAGACTAAGCAATAATAACTCGTATTTGACACAAAACAATAATAAAAAATAACTAAAAACTATATAATTATACGAGTTATCAGTTATTTATTTATTTATTTATTTTTATTTAAGCCTATTTGTAAAGTTTTTGACTGAGATTATTGTCACGAGTCAAATGACACAAACTCAATACGTGAAAGTACAAAAAAAAAAAATTAAAAATTAAATAATGGTAATTATATGATTGAGTTGGTGTAAAATTAAATAGTGTGTAAAACTATAGTATTTTTTTTAAGTTTTTAAGTCTTTAAATAATTTCTCTGACTGAGTTGGTATCCAATTAATTTGTGGCATCAACTCAATCAGCCCTTTTAGTATAGTATAGATTAATCACATTTATTATATGAAAAAAAAATCAAAATATGCATAAAAATATTGTGACTCATTTTAATGTATCATATGAATTTGCAAATTGCAATGAAACACATGGTCTCCATTTTAGTTTGAAAATTGAAAAAGAAGACAAAGTAGCACATTTTGAAACTTTAAATTATCCATGAATTGCTTGGCCAAAAGAAGAATATATATCACAAATTAACAATGTTAATGTATAAAGGATAATATTACAGATAGGAGTTGTACTTTATAATTAAGGGAATGAACCCTCTAAAAAAATGTTTAACCTTTTATAAAAAAATTTAAAGAGGTAAAATTGATGTTAATAAATTATAGTCACATACTAACTTTTTTTTTTTCCGACAATCATGTGGTAAGTTGGTAAAGTGTCGAATTTTTAATTTCAGTGATCAAAATTCAATTCCTAACAATTTTAAGTATCAAAAAAATAATTAATATAATTTTAATATTTCGAATTTCACAAACGAAATAAAAATAATTTACAGGTCCATTTAGTTATTATATATAAAATTTGTCTTTAATACATTGATAATGAGGTTTTTAACTTCACAAGCTGAATTAAGAGACTGTCATGTCTCTCATTTCTTTTCTAAATTAATTTCTTTTAAATTTTTTTTAAATATATCTTAAAAGATATATGCTACCTTGCTAATTTCACTTATAACGTTTAAAACCTTCCTTAACAATGGATGTGATAGACTATCTTATATTAATTTGTTAACTTTTTAAAAAAAAATATAATCTAATGAAACATACATCAAACCACTAACTCTATTTCTAAAATTTAAAAACTTCAACATAATTGCATAAATAATAATCCATCGTTATCCTAACAACAAATTAGTGAAAATTTGAAGATGACAACTTGCATTTTTTCTCAAGTTATAATCAAGTTACAATTTCAAGAGACTTATTTAAACATTTGCGTTCGAATTATAATTAAATTCTTAATTTGATTTTTTTTAAATTTTAAAAATTCATAATTAAATTTTGAACTTTACTTTTTTTCATCAATTTGCACAAAATTAATATCGTTAATCAAATAGATGACGTGGTGTAATTAAATTAAATTATGATACGTGGTATTTTAAGAGACATGGCATATGATTTTATTTTTGTTTGGAATAACGTATAAATTTTGTGTGTAAATTGAAGGATGAAAGTCAAATTTGAGTAATTTAATTGAGAATTTTAAAAGTTTTAATGTCAAAAACAATAATTTGAGTATTAACTTAAATATCAGATATGTAATGCTGCACCCTACTGACACAACAACAAATGGCAATGATATATTTATTAAGATCTATAATATCCTATCCACCGCCTACGTCCCTCAAAGAATCTGCAACATAAGCGGCTGTTATACTAGCTGACACCATGCTGGAATCCTATGCGTTACACGCAAGAATCTCCCAATATTTTTTTTTTGCTTATCCAAATAATTATTAATATATTTTCTTTTACCTTTATTTCGTTTTTAGTCAACTGGGCGGCTGCCAAAGTTTTACAATGTTGAAAAAAAAAAAAATTTTAAATCGGATTAAAAATTAAATTAGTGAATATTTTTATTGATTCAATTAGTTTAATCGATTGGATTGCTTGAATTGATTAGTTATAGTAAATTTTTTAACATTAAATAAATAATTTGAATATTAAATAAATATTAAATATTTAATAAAAATATATATTTAATTAAATGATATGATCTTTAATATAAATTTAAGGAATTAAAAGTTTAAATTTTATCATATACAATAAATTAAAAAAAAAAAGTTTAAAACTGGTTTTTTTAGTTTTACCGGTTCAATTAGTTTTTTACTGGTTCGGAGAATTCTCGATTTTATAATATGCACCAGACTAGACAGATTCTCGATTCTCGATTCGACCGACCGGTCCGGTCCGATTTTTTTAATACTTAAATAAAGAGATTAAATCGGTAAGATTTTTTATTATCGGTTTAATCCGATTAATTAGTTGAATTGATTGATTTAATTAAATATAATAAATATTAAAAAATATTTTAATATTAAATATTATAAATGTTTAATAAAAAATATATTTAATATAAATATATAATGTTAATATAAATTAAAAAGTAAAAAATAAATTATCATTTATAATTTTTTTTTTTTAAATATAGAATAATTATAAAATAATTTTTATCGATTTAATTCGATTTTTTACTAATACTAATATTTTATCAATTTATAAAATATCTAATTTTAAAATATATATCAAATCAAACAATTTTTTAATTAAATCGATCCGATTGAGGTTTTTTTTTATCATAATATAGCTGTTTTTTTTTTTTAATTCTCAAAATACCGTTGTTTTTCAATTAAGTATCAAAATTCGCTTTTTTTTTTTAATCAGTTGGGAAATAGCCATGGCCCATGACGATTTTTCAATTGAAAATTTTGATTTTTTTTTAAATATCAGTTGGGAAATCACCATGGCCATGGGGATTTCCCAACCGGTAAAATTTAAATTTTTTAAAATACCAGTTGAAAAATCGCAATGGCCCATGGCTATTTCCCAACCAATATATATATTTTAAAATTTAAATATCCCAACGATTGGGATTAAGAAAATAAAAAATAAAAAATTCAAATTTGAAGGCAACGGTCACTTCAAATCCCCCCCCCCCAAAACACCCCAAATACCTATAAATACCCCCTATTCCTCATATTTTCAACAAAAAATCTCAAATTTTTCCTTCTTCCTTCTTCCATACAAAATCTCTTCTTGTTGATATAAAAATGGCTTCATCATCATTATTGAGGTTGCAAGAGAATCACATATCCTCAGTTATATTTAAAGAGGTAATTAAGTAAAATTTTGTAATATTATTTATATTACATTATCAAATTTTTATAGTTTTTTAATTATTATAGTTTTATAATTTTTAATTATTATTGTTTTGTCATTTTATAATTGTTTAATTGTTTAATTATTATAGTTTTATAATTATTTAATTTTTATAATTTTTATAATTATTTAATTTGATTTAATTAATTATCAACAGGATACTCGTCGCGTCTTACGTTCAAGGAAATTTACATTAGAGGACCTGCATCCATATATTATCGATCACTTAAGGAGAGCCGGATTTTACTACGCAACTTAAATTAGACGATTTTTGCTACAACCCGACTTAATCAGTGTGTTGATCGAACGATGGAGACCCAAGACGCACACTTTTCATATTTCGTTTGGTGAATGCACGGTAACTCTAGAAGAAGTTGCACTTTAACTTGGACTTTCGGTCCATGGCGATGCAATTACAGGCACAAGCTTTCTAGATTGGAATGAAGAGTGTCAAAATTTATTGGGCGATGTACCTTTAGAAGAGATGTATCTGGCTTAATGGTGAGACTAAGTTGGTTGAAATCCTTTCAAAATCTTTCATTACACGCAAGTGAAAAATAGATAAAATATGCTGCTAAAACATATATTTTATGTTCGATTGGAGGATTGCTAATGCCTGACAAAACGAGCAGTCGGGTACATTTAATGTATCTTCCATTACTACGTGATTTAGAGGATGCGGTAAATTATAGTTGAGGTTCTACGTGTTTGACGGTTTTGTATAGAGAACTGTGCCGGGCTACAGTTCTAAAAAGCTATGATATAGGTGGATGTTTAATGCTTCTACAATCATGGGCTTGGTATCGGCTGCCATTTCTTGCTCCGCGCGTGGATGTTCCGACTGTATACCCCCTTGCAAGCAGATAATAATCTTTACTATTTTATTAATTTTGTACGAACTTGTATTTTTATAGGTCTATTAAGATTTTATACGCATTTTAATAGGTGAAGTCATCGTAGAGATCTTATCGATACTCCGACCGACCTTGCAAGTATAAGATTACGACTAGATCGAGTATGATATGATAAGTTAAATGTTTCGATTGTTACATTCAAGTATTTTTGTATTTAATCCATATGAAACTAATAATTTGTAATAATTATTCGCAGTTTGTGTGGATGCCATATTTTTCGAATGAAATTTTCGCATGCCTCCCATCGGATGCCTACAGTAATTGTCATATATGGAAAGCAAATACAGCATTGATATGCTTTGCATATGTGGAGTGGCACCACACTAACAGGGTGTTGCGACAATTTGGGATGCAACAACCAATTAAGCAACCACTGGCGAACCTTGATAAGGTTCATAAGATTGACATGCGTGGGTGTTATGAAGAATACTGGCCTACGAAGCACACAAAATGGATTCAGTGGTGGGATATACGTTCTGAACGAATTCCGAAAGGTTATCCGATTGTTGGTAATAATTTCAACCCATCTGATGATTACATAAGATGGTATAAAAATGAAGGTTGGCCTTTTGTTTGTCTATCGTCGGAGTTTGAGGATCTTCGTAGTATGCCATTTTCCGGACGAACTTCAAATCCAGTCCCTCGTACACAGGAAATGGAAGCTCCTAGACCTAGCGGACAACGTGGGCGGACACGTCAACTGGCCTCATCACATACATTGGAGTTCACTGCACCGAGGATGTCATTTAGTCATCCTGAACCTGAACGAGATCATGGAGTACCATCCAGTCATCGTTATTCCATCAGTCATCTTAGATATGATGTTGATGAGTGTTACCGACCATCACCGCCAATGATGAGGTTAGATGACCAGCTCCTCATCCCAAGTCCAAGTTCAGCATATCTAAATACAATGTATCAGTTTGGAACCCCTGCATCAGCATTTGATGGTACATCATTCATGGGTCCATCTAGTAGTCAGGTTTCCTTTATAGGTGGATTGAGTGTTGGCTCCTCTAGCAGTGGATTTTAAATTTTTGATACAGAAGAAATGGGTTCCTCTAGTAGTGCGTTTCCATCGACTGATGTAGGTCAGCACATCACCGTCCATGAGCATGCGGATGACATATAACCAGAACCAATGGCGGTTACAGCAAGAGGTCGTGATCGACCGCGAATACGTGCCACTGACGAGGTTGAACGGCGGGTCCAACCACCACGCAATAGGAGAGCTTGACATTGTTGCTGAACACCACGCGATCCGAGAGCTCCTCCATAAATAATTAGAATAAATGTACTTTTATTAATATAACGAGAATAATGAATTTTTAATTTGTAATATATAAATTTATATGTTTTGCATTTCATGCTATTTATTTTAAATTTGTTTGGAAATTAATTTTTATTTTAAATTTTGTTATTTATTTTTTTAAAGAAATAAATAAAAAGCAAAAAAAAAATGTTGGGAAATTAATTTTTAATTTTGTTATTTATTTCTTTAAATAAAAAAATGAAAAAAAATTATTGATAACTTAATTTTTATTTCAATTTTGTTATTTATTTTTTGAAAGAAATAAATAAATAAATAACAAACAAATTCCTTTTTATTCATTATTTTTTTTTAATGGAAGGAGATTGGATAATAACTTCAACTATACTATTCTAATAAATTAATGTATAATTACATATCTTTATATATACTATATTTGTTTGACTCATAATTTACATGATTAATTTTTATTTTTTAACAAAAAACTTATACAATACATATACACATACATACGCATAAATACATAATATGTACATATATATAAATAATAAAATATCATATTTAAATGGACTCGTCCTTTTTTTTTGTTGTCGTCATTTCAAATTTGAAAAGCGTATGCGCCAAGAAACAACAAAGTAGACCAAATTTTACTGCTATGACAGCCTGTTAATCTACATATTTTGAAATGAACCCATAACTGTTAAAAAGTGAAAACCCAAACTGTCGCAACCTAAAAAAAATAACGACGAGTCTCATCGCAAGACTTTATTATTCGTTAGGCGTGACATTTTAAAAAAAAAAAAATCGAGGAAAAGTCGACTTAATTCCTCTAAAAAATGAAGGTTTTGAAATGACCTTAAAAAATACATGGAGTCGCCACCAATCTTTTTTAGCTAGGTGTGATCGGCCACCTATTAAAACCGGTTTTATAAAATATTTTAAAAATTAATTAAAACATTTTAAAAACCAATTTCAAGTCTGCGTTTTAAACCAGAGAAATCAAAGAAGCGGGTTCGGGAGTCGATTACGTGTGGGGAAGGATTAGCACCCCCACAACGCCCGTATAAATCGGTACCTTATTAATCGTGTGTTATCTCAAGTCTCGGTGAAAAGTTGGTTTTAAATTTAGTATTTCAAGTTAATTCCCAATTTAAAGAAAAATAATTTCATTTTTTTATTGAAAATGATCCGGAATTCATAAATTCAAAATTTTCCTATATTCCCCAACAAACGTGGCAAAATATAGAAATTTTTATTAGTCTTGGAAAACTTTCCGAATCATTCTCTTTTTTGAAAGAAAGATATTCCTTTATTAATGATAATTGATGATATTCCCTCCAGCAAACCCGGTAGAGAACTCATGAATTATTTTAACTCGGGAATATCTTTATATTTTTTATTGAAAACCATTATCTTTTTTTGAAAATATTTAAAAGAAATGAATATGTATATGCATGACATAAATAAAATGACATAGTACAGTCTAAATAATATAATACAACCTAAATGACATGACAAATATGAATGGTATGGCATATAATTTAAATGACATGGAATAAAATAATGCTATCATATAATATGCATGAAAATAAAAATGCAATGCATGAAATGTATTTTTTCCTTTAATTAAGGAAATCCGTATATCTAAAAAGATATCCGGCTACCTTAGGAAAATATGTCAAATTAAATATTCTAAAACCAAAATACTTTGTGATTGTTTGAAAACAATTTTGAAAAGCTTGAATTATCAATAAAAACCGGGCTAAAAATTTTTAAATGGCTCTAATTTCCTAAGTTTAAAAAATCCGGACTTGACTACCCTTAACCCGGGACTTGAAAAGCCATTTTTAGAATTTAAAAAGGCTTAGAAATCACCCTAAGTCAGTAGCTAACCCTCCTAATCAGCCCACTCTAAGTAAATTAACCAAAACAGAAAAATGGTTTTTCTTTAAATTCAATTCTGACTCCACTGTCCAGTTTTAATCCACGATTTTTTATCCTATTTTGAAAAATTCCAAAAATTCTAAAAAAAATACTGGAGACTCAGGACATGTAAAACTATACGAGAAAAAATCGGCTTAATTTTTTGATCAAAGATGAATTCCCAGAAAAACCAGAGATGTACGAGTTTTTGGAGGAGAAAAAAACTGCTTTGTTTTTCTTTAAATTCAATTCTGACTCCACTGTCCAGTTTTAATCCACGATTTTTTATCCTATTTTGAAAAATTCCAAAAATTCTAAAACAAATACTGGAGACTCAGGACATGTAAAACTATACGAGAAAAAATCGGCTTAATTTTTTGATCAAAGATGAATTCCCAGAAAAACCAGAGATGTACGAGTTTTTGGAGGAGAAAAAAACTGCTTTGTTTTTCTTTAAATTCAATTCTGACTCCACTGTCCAGTTTTAATCCACGATTCTTTATCCTATTTTTAAAAATTCCAAAAATTCTAAAAAAAATACTGGAGACTCAGGACATGTAAAACTACACGAGGAAAAATTTTCTTAATTTTGTGATCAAAGATGAATTCCCAGAAAAATCAGAGATGTACGAGTTTTTTTGAAAAAAACTGAAAAAAACTGCTTTGCCAACACATTTTTTTTTTCTTGATAAAATCATTTAAAAATCAAAATAAAAATATTTTAAACTCATAAAATGACTTGAAAGCAGTAGCTAGGACTTTTTGAAAGTTAGATAAAAATTGGCTAAGTAAAAAAATCACAAAGGTAGAATAATCAATTTGACAAAATTAATTTTCCACAAGTGTGTTCAAGAGAGCATGACCTTGAACCATTAATTGGCTCAAGTCATTATTCAAGTGGCATGAACATGAAATGCATGAAACAATGCAGCAAACATAATGCATGAAATGCATGGATCTAAACCTAAATGTAAGGAAAATGCATGACACAAATAATATGGCCTAGACCTAACATGAACTTGCATGACATTTAATGTAACCTAGACCTAAGACATGCATGGCATTTTCACAAACACAAGGCATGCTTAATTCAAAAATCCAACCAAATATCATGCAAATGCAAAAACCTAACAACTAGCATGACAAAAATACAACACACAATGCAAAACACATGGAGTAGCCAAATGGCTCCAAGCTTCAACAAGCATGGCATTTTCACAAACACTTGGTATGCTAGCATGAAAAACTAAGTCATAACACAAAAATCACACAAGCATTTTCACAAACACCTAATATACCAAATCTAAAACATGCTCACTAAGATATAAAACAAGAATCATGCAAAGAATCACACAAGCATTTTCACAAACACTTAATATGCTAACTCTAAAACATGCTCAAATTTAAACAACATAAAAACAAAAAATTAAAAATGCAAAAACATGATATCTAAGACATAAATGGCAACAAACAAAGCAACCAAATTAAATATAACTTAAGAACATGAAATAACATAATATTTAAAACATCAAAAATAAAGAAAATAGCATAAACAACATGGTAAAATGAATCAAAAACAACAACTTAAAATAAATAATGTAGGCCATTTGGCCATGGTGAGTTTATTGTAAAAACAAAATGTAAGAAAAATATACTTAAGAAAGGAAATGAAGGAAGAACAAGAAACATTATTTTAAAATGAAAACTCACCAAGTAGCTTTTGAACGGATTAAGCTATAAACCCTCAGAGTAGCTTTTGAACGGATTAAGCCACAAACCCTCTCACAAGTAGCTTTTGAACGGATTAAGCTATAAACCCTCAGAGTAGCTTTTGAACGGATTAAGCTACAAACCCTCAGAGTAGCTTTTGAACGGATTAAGCTACAAACCCTCTCAACAAAAACACTATGACTCACCACCCGGATAATCCTAATACAAGTGTATAGACTATCTCACAAGGGGTAGTGGGTGGTCTCAACCAAAGGCCAAGACTCCTTATTTATAAGGTGAGCACCTCCTTGGCTTGACATTACAAAGGGATGTGGGATTGGGACTTAGGCTCAAAAATGAAAATCTCTAACTTAACTCTTGATTTTTAATCACTTGATTGAAAAAATCCTAAGCTTCCTCCTTCCTTTGGGCTTGGGCAGGCCAGTACTTCTCTTTTCCAATCCAGCTCTGATTTTTGAAAGGCCCAAAGAAGCCCTTTTCGGTTGCTTGGGTGAAACGACCATTTTGCACCCCGGATGCAAAATAAATATCAAACGGGCTCCAAATTCAATTTTTCTTTTTTTAATACTTCCAAAATAATAAAATATTGAGTTCTGGAAGTTTTCAAAATTATCCGAGTCCGTTTTCTATTTATTTGGATTTTTTCTTCCCAAAATGTCCTTTTATGCCCCTACTTTTTACCATTTTTTAAACGAGCTCCAAATCAAGATTTTTCTTCACCAATCTCTTCAAAATAATTAAAAAGTGTGATCTGGAAGTTTTCATAATTTTTGGAGCTCATTTGGTATTTTTTCGGGATTTATCGGATTGAATTACTGCATGGGAGGCCCGGGATTTGGCCATTTTGCAAACGAACTCGGAATCAAGATTTTATTTCGCCAATCTCTTCCAAATAATTTAAAAATGAGATTTGCCAAATTTCAGAATTTTTGGAGTCCATTTGCTATTTTTCCGGGATTTATCTTTTTGAATTACTGCATAAAAAGCCTGGGATTTGGCCATTTTGCAAACGAACTCGGAATCAAGATTTTCTTTCGCCAATCTCCTTCAAATGATTTAAGAATGAGATTGACAAATTTTCCATAATTTTCGGAGTCCATTTGCTATTTTTCCCAAATTTTTCCAATTTTGCCCTTTAACCTCCGAAACCTGGTTTTGCTCAAAACAAGTCCGATTTTCAGATTTTCTTCAATCTGAGCCTTGGGCCATCCTTTTTAATCATTCCTCATCCATTGGGGGCTTTGGTCTTACCAAGTCGGGCCATTTCTGTGATTCTTCCTGATTTCACCGAAATCCACTAAAACCCTAATTCTCGGTTTTCTCCCGGATTGACTTTTCTCTCGGTTTTTCTTGCAAGTGACTTCTCCATTACCCGTAGTCAGTGCTTATCTTTCATTTGGAACCTTCAATTTCGACCAGTTTGATCGTTTAAGCACTTTTCCCCAAATTTCTCGGATTAGGGTTTCTTTTCTACTGAATCTCCAAATCCCAACTTCCGAAGTCCATATCTTTCAATGTAGACCTCGGATTATCAAAATTCTTTCTCCATTTTTCAATTGAACTTAAAATCTTGATTTTGAAAGTGGGTTGACTTTCTAGGGTTGACTTTTTCGGTTTTGACTTTTTCGGGGTTGACTTTTTTTATGTTTGACTTTTTGTGCTCGCCCTCTTAAACTAAGTCTCGGAGTACCACCTGCAGGATGAAAACAGTCTTTTTATACTCGGAAACATCAATATGGGAGGAAAACATACCTGTTTAGTGGTCCGGACAAAATTAGGTGTCTACACAAACTATTCTTCACTACATTTTTTTTTATCCAATAAATAATCAAATCAAAAGCATATGAATAAATAATCACCATTCATTTTAGCTCCTTTAATTTTGTTATTTATTTTTTAAAAATAAATAAATCAAAAATCAAAAAAATGTTGAGAAATTAATTTTTATTTTTAATTTTATTATTTATTTTTTTAAATAAAAAATGAAAAAATTGTTGATAAATTAATTTTTAATTTTTAATTTGTTATTTATTTTTTTAAAGAAATAAATAAAAAGCAAAAAAATTATTGGGAAATTAATTTTTAATTTTAATTTTGTTATTTATTTTTTTAAATAAAAAAATGAAAAAAATTGATGATAAATTAATATTTATTTTAAATTTTGGTTATTTATTTTTTTAAAGAAAAAGTAAAATGAATACAATTTTGTTATTTATTTATTTTACCGTTGGTATTTGAAAATTTAAAATACAAAATTTAAACCATGGCGAATTTTCAACACACTTTTAAAAAAAAAAAATTATGTTGGGAAATCGCCATGACCCATGACGAGTTTTCAACTGATAAAAAAATGAATTTTGATACTTAATTGAGAAACAACAATATTTTGAATTTAAAAAAAAAAAAAATCAACTATATTAAGATAAAAAAACCTCCGATTGAAGGTCTTTTTATCAGAATATAGCTAAAAAAAAATATTTATCAAAATTCTGTTGTTTTCAGATTAATTCCCAAAATCCGTTTATTTTAAAACTAGTTGAGAAATCGCCATCCCCCATAGCGATTTTCCGGCGTAAAATTTTCAAAAAACACCAAGGGAAATCGTCATGGAGGGTGACGATTTCCCCTGGTGGTATATATATATATATTTTAATTTTTTTACTTAAATTTTAAAAAAAATTTGCAAATTTGTTTTTAAATTTTGTATTTTAATTTTAAAATTGCAAATTAAATAAAAAAATTAACTTGGTTTGTTTTTTTTTATTTTTTTAAAAATATATATGTATATTTTTTAATTTTATAAAAAATAAAATAAAAGTTATTATTAAAATTTTATAAAAATTAAAATTTTATTTCTTATTAAAATTTAAAAAAGAAAATTATATTTATTATTAAATTTTTATATAAAAAAAATTTATTTCTTATTTAAATTTTATATAAATAAAAATTTTGAATTCTTATTTAAATTTTATATGTGAGATCTGTAACAAACAGGTATTAAAAAAATTATCTTCGTTTGTTTTTTCTTTCTAAATATATATACTAAAATTTTATAATTTAATTAATTCTTTAATTTTATAAAAATTTAATTTAATTTTTATTGAAATTTTTTATAAAAAAAATTTATTATTTTAATTTTATAAAAAGTAAAATTTTATTTCTTATTAAATTATAAAAAAATATATATTTCTTATTAAAATTGTATATAAAAAATTTTATTTCTTATTTAAATTTTATATAAAATACAATTTTATTTTAAAAAATGTATTTCTTATTTAAATTTTATATAAATTAAAATTTGATTTCTTATTTAAATTTTATATAAATTAAAATTTGATTTGTTATTTAAATTTTAAATAAAAATTAATTAAATTTCTTATATCAATTTTATATAAAATTAAATTAATTTCTTATTTGAATTTTATATAAAATTAAATTATTATTATTTTAATTTTATGCTGTAGAAAATATTAGAATTGGATTTCTTCTGCAATGGATGGGACTAATGATTTAGGGTTAGGGTTTCAGCTTCCGTTAACTGCATCGCCATGGACCGGAAGTCCAAGTTGAAGCGCAACATCTTCTAGAGTTATCGTACATTCACTAAATGGAAAATGAAAAGTGTGCATCTCGGGTCTCTATCGTTCGACTAACGCACTGATTAAGTCGGGTTGTAGAAAAAATCGTCGAATTTGAGTTGCGTGATAAAATTCGGCTCTTCTTAAGTGGTCGATAATATATGGATGCAGGTCCTCCAATGTAAATTT
This sequence comes from Fremontodendron californicum, assembly GCA_030761205.1. Lineage (NCBI taxonomy): Eukaryota > Viridiplantae > Streptophyta > Magnoliopsida > Malvales > Malvaceae > Fremontodendron > Fremontodendron californicum. Next base: position 31,968,370 of record JAULJL010000005.1, read on the forward strand.
TCTCGAACGTAACACGCGACCAGTATCCTGTTGATAATTAATTAAATTAAATAATTATAAAATTATAAAAATTAATATATTATAAAACTATAATAATTAAAAAAATTAAACAATATAAAAATTCTAAAATTCTAAAACTATAAAATAACAAAACAATAATAATATTAAAATTTAAAATTATTTATATAATTATTAAAAAATTAAACAATATAAAAAATTAAAAAACTATAAAATGAAAAAACAATAATAATTAAAAAAATTATAAAACTATAATAATAAAAAAATAAATAATATAAAAAAAATAAAAACTATAAAATGAAAAACAATAGTAATTAAAAAATTAAAAAACTATAATAATAAAAAATTAAACAATATAAAAAATAAAAAACTAAAAAATGAAAAAAACATTAATAATTAAAAAAAATTATAAAACTATAATAATATAAAATTAAATAATATAAAAAATAAAAACTATAAAATAAAAAAACAATAATAATTAAAAAATTAAAAAACTATAATAATAAAAAATTAAACAATATAAAAAATAAATAATTATAAAACTATAAATTGAAAAAAAAATTAAAAAATGATAAAACTATAATTATTAAAACATTAAAAATTATAAAAATATAAAATGACAAAATAATAATAATTAAAAAATTACTAAAAATTGATAATATTATATAAATAATATTACAACAATTTACTTACCTCTTTAAATATAATCGAGGATATGTGATTTTCTTGCAACCTTAGTAGTGATGATGAAGCCATCTTAAAATATTGTTGTAAAAAAAAAAATTTGGTAGAAAAAAATTTGTTGTAGAAAGAAGAAAGAAAAGTAAATTAAGTTGTAAAAAAAATGAGGGAGGGTGGATTTTATTTATAGAAGAGTGGTGTGTGTGGAGGGAGAGATTTTTGAAGGCAACGGTCAAGTTACCGTTGCCTTCAAAAATTTAGAATTTTTTTTTCAAACGGTTATGTTATAAATTTTAAATAAAATTGCTAAAAAAAAAATACCAAGCGAAATCACCACCCCTCATGACGATTTTCCTTGGTTATTTTGCAAAAAAATTGAAAAAATACCAATGGAAATCGCCATGGGGGTGACGATTTCCCTTGGTATTTTTTGAATTTTTTTTTAAAAAATTACGCTGGAAAACCGCCATGGGGGATGGCGATTTCCCAACTAATTTTAAAAGAAGCGAATTTTGAGAATTAATTTGAAAACATCGGTATTTCGATAAATAAATAAAAACAGTAATATTCTGATAAAAAATCCACAAGGTGATCTATTTAGATTTTTTTGGAAGGTAACATGAAAATGTTAATCAATGTCTTATAGGCATTGGCTAAGGTACTATATATATAAAAAAATATTTTTTTTTAATTTAGTAAAAATAATATATTAAATGCAAAAAAAAAAAATTCTTAAAATGATAAATAAATAATTCTTAACCAGTGCCTATAAATATCAATTACGCGGATCCTATAATAAAACACCAAAAAAAAAATTAATGCTACAACTACACTACACTATCTGTATTCTTAAAAAAAAAAAAATAGATAAAAAATTGTAGACCTCAAATCCAAAACAAAAGGAGTTGTGATCAAGTAAAAAACATAAATATATGATGCAAAGCATGTACACCTAGCAATGACGGTTTTTTTATCAAAATATAGCTAAAAAAAATTATTTACCAAAATACCGTTATTTTCAAATTAATTCCCAAAATCACCTTGTTTTAAAACTAGCTGGGAAATCGCCATCCTCCATGGCGATTTTCCAGCGTAAAATTCTCAAAATTTTCAAAAAACATCAAGGAAAATTGTCATGGAGGGTGACGATTTCCCTTGGTGGTATATATATATTTTTACTTAAATTAAAAAAAAATTACAAATTTGTTTTTAAAATTTTTATTTTAATTTTAAAAATTGTAAAATAAATAAAAAAATTATCTTGGTTTTTTTTTAAATATATATTAAAATTTTATAATTTTATAAAAAATAAAAAATTTAATTTAATTTATTATTAAAATTTTATAAAAAATAAAATTTTATTTCTTATTAAAATAAAAAAATAAAATTATATTTCTTATTAAATTTTTATATAAAAAATTTTATTTCTTATTTAAATTTTATATAAATAAAAATTTTGATTATTTAAATTTTATATGTGAGATCTATAACAAACAGGTATAAAAAAATTTATCTTCGATTGTTTTATTTTTTTTAAAAATATATATACTAAAATTTTATAATTTATTTAATTTTTTAATTTTATAAAAAATGTAATTTAATTTTAATTTTAATTTTTTATTTTATAAAAATTAAAATAAAATAAAATTTATTATTTTAATTTTATAAAAAGTAAAATTTTATTTCTTATTAAAATTATAAAAAAATATTTCTTATTTAAATTTTATATAAAGTATAATTTTATTTTAAAAAATGTATTTCTTATTTAAATTTTATATAAATTAAAATTTGATTTGTTATTTAAATTTTATATAAAAATTAAATTAATTTATTATTTCAATTTTATATAAAATTAAATTAATTTCTTATTTGAATTTTATATAAAATTTTATTTTGATTATTATTTTACTTTTATGCTGTAGAAAATATTGGAATTGGATTCCTTCTGCAATGGATGAGACTAATGATTTAGGGTTATGGTTTCAGCTATTTTTCAGTGAATCAAATCCTACAGAAAATATTGGAATTGGATTACTTATGCAATGGATGAGACTATTGACCAGATTTAGGGTTAGGGTTTCAGTTATTTTTCAATCAATAAAATGCTACCGAAAATATTGGAATTGAATTCTTTCTGCAATAGATGAGACTAATGATTTAAGGTTAGGGATAGGTTTCAGCTATTTTCCAGTCAATCAAATGCTACGAAAAATATTGAAATTGGATTCCTTCTGCAATGGATGGGACTAATGATTTAGGTTTAGGGATAGGTTTCAACTATTTTTCAGTCAATCAAATGCTGCAGAAAATATTGGAATTGGATTCCTTCTGCAATGGATGGGACTAATGATTTAGGGCAATGGATAGGTTTCGGCTATTTTCTAGTCAATCAAATGCTGCAGAAAATATTGAAATTGGATTCTTTCTGCAATTGATGGGACTATTGGACAGTCTCATACAAAGGATGAGATTTATCATCAATTTTTGCATTGAATCAGTTATCAGTTTTTTAGTCAATTAACCTTAGCCAGAAAACGAGAATCAGATTCCATCTTGTACAAAGGATGAGATTTGTCATCCGATACAACATAATGAACCATTATAAATTCATAATACTGATGAAGGTTTACAATACCCCCTACAGCAGTTTTTCAATCAGATTTTTTGTGAGTAATACCTCATCATTTTCATCCTTCTTTATTTTTTTTCTTTTGCCGACTGATAATACCTCTATTCTCATCCTTCTTAGTTTTCTTACTACACAACATGAGCAATAGAGTGATCTCATTGGTCTACTATAATGGCCAAATTCATAATACTGACGAATGTGCTACCTTTGATTGTAAACGTTTTAAAAGTTTTTGTGTTGATGAAGACGTCACATTAGAGGAACTGAAACAGTAAATTCATACAAAAATTAAAGCTGGAAATAGAAAAAGAGTTTCAGAGATTAATTATATCCTCTTTCTATTGGTGAAGGATGTGCCCGATATAGAACATTTCCACTTAAAGATGATGATGATGTCAGATGCATGTTTTATGCTCATGAGACATTTGCAAATGTTGGTGTACTTGAGTTATATGCTAACAGAGAGGATGTTCACGATGATTGTGGGCCTTCAAATGTTCGCACTACAGAAAACTTTCCCACAGAAGATGACGATTCTGGGCCGTTCTATGTTCACACTACATACGACGTTCCCACAGAAGAAGTCGTTCCGCTATCTCAAGCTATAACGTTTCATAATTCATTAGTCTCACAAACAATTCCTATTACCCTCAAAGATGAGCCAGCTGGTGTTGATCATGTTCCGCCACGTGGAGTCCATGGTGAATATGTTGGTGACTTTAGTGAGCAGGAAGAGGATGTTGAATTCGCAAGTGACGACAACAGTGATTCAGACCCATACATCGTCCCTGTTGAGATCAATACTCATGGAGATCTTCCCCCATATGAGGCTGAATCTCATATGCATACCCTGGATCTGGAGGCAATGCAAGTGCCAGAATTTCCTGAATATGCTCATACATTAGCTACGCCTCTGACATTTGATCCATCTACAGTTGATCTGTTTGTTGGGTTACAATTTTCAACGAAAGAGGTTGTGCTTTCAGCTATTAAGCACTATAACATCAAAAACTCTGTAGATTACAAAGTAATTGAATCTGAGCGGACCAAATATTATGCCAAATGTCTAATGTATGGGAAAGGGTGCAATTGGAGAATAAGGGCAACCTTTATGAAGAAGAAATAGGCATGGGAGATTAGAAAATATGAAGGGCCTCATACTTGTACATCGGGGAGGATTTCACAAGATCATTGCAAGTTAGATTCTAACATGATCTGTTCATGCATTCTGTCATTGGTCCAAGCAAATCCGAAGATCTCCGTTTCAGTTTTGATCGCTGAGATGCGAATCCGGTATGGATACATCACCTCCTATAAGAAAACGTGAAAAGTAAAGCAAAAAGCAATTATTCGAGTTTTTGGCGATTGGGATAAATCGTACAATGAGCTACCTAAATGGTTAGGTGCAATGCAATATTTCGTGTCTGGTACAATTGTAGAATTGCAAATGGTACCTGCATATCACGGTGATCTACTAGTCTAGGGTAAAAGAATATTTCATCGACTTTTTTGGACATTTAAGTCGTTCATTGAAGGGTATCCGTATTGTAAACCTATTGTGCAAATAGACGGTACTTTCTTATATGGAAAATACAAAGGAACATTATTGTTAGCTATTGCACAAGATGGCAACCAAAACATACTGCCAATTACCGTTGCCATTGTAGAGGGTGAGACAACAGAGGCTTGGTCATTCTTTCTCACTAATTTGCGTAAACATGTGACATCGGAGATTAGAAAATATGAAGGGCCTCATACTTGTACATCGGGGAGATTAGAAAATATGAAGAAGAAACAGGCATGGGAGATTAGAAAATATGAAGGGCCTCATACTTGTACATCGGGGAGGATTTCACAAGATCATTGCAAGTTAGATTCTAACATGATCTGTTCATGCATTCTGTCATTGGTCCAAGCAAATCCGAAGATCTCCGTTTCAGTTTTGATCGCTGAGATGCGAATCCGGTATGGATACATCACCTCCTATAAGAAAACGTGAAAAGTAAAGCAAAAAGCAATTATTCGAGTTTTTGGCGATTGGGATAAATCGTACAATGAGCTACCTAAATGGTTAGGTGCAATGCAATATTTCGTGTCTGGTACAATTGTAGAATTGCAAATGGTACCTGCATATCACGGTGATCTACTAGTCTAGGGTAAAAGAATATTTCATCGACTTTTTTGGACATTTAAGTCGTTCATTGAAGGGTATCCGTATTGTAAACCTATTGTGCAAATAGACGGTACTTTCTTATATGGAAAATACAAAGGAACATTATTGTTAGCTATTGCACAAGATGGCAACCAAAACATACTGCCAATTACCGTTGCCATTGTAGAGGGTGAGACAACAGAGGCTTGGTCATTCTTTCTCACTAATTTGCGTAAACATGTGACATCGGAGATTAGAAAATATGAAGGGCCTCATACTTGTACATCGGGGAGATTAGAAAATATGAAGAAGAAACAGGCATGGGAGATTAGAAAATATGAAGGGCCTCATACTTGTACATCGGGGAGGATTTCACAAGATCATTGCAAGTTAGATTCTAACATGATCTGTTCATGCATTCTGTCATTGGTCCAAGCAAATCCGAAGATCTCCGTTTCAGTTTTGATCGCTGAGATGCGAATCCGGTATGGATACATCACCTCCTATAAGAAAACGTGAAAAGTAAAGCAAAAAGCAATTATTCGAGTTTTTGGCGATTGGGATAAATCGTACAATGAGCTACCTAAATGGTTAGGTGCAATGCAATATTTCGTGTCTGGTACAATTGTAGAATTGCAAATGGTACCTGCATATCACGGTGATCTACTAGTCTAGGGTAAAAGAATATTTCATCGACTTTTTTGGACATTTAAGTCGTTCATTGAAGGGTATCCGTATTGTAAACCTATTGTGCAAATAGACGGTACTTTCTTATATGGAAAATACAAAGGAACATTATTGTTAGCTATTGCACAAGATGGCAACCAAAACATACTGCCAATTACCGTTGCCATTGTAGAGGGTGAGACAACAGAGGCTTGGTCATTCTTTCTCACTAATTTGGTAAACATGTGACAAAACAGCCTGGCATATGCTTGATATTTGATCGACATGAAGCCATCAAAGTTGCGATTAGACGCGATGGTAGTGGATGGAATCCTCCACATACATATTCAGCGTACTGCATTCGACACATTGCAGCTAACTTTATGAAGAAGTTTAACAATAAGGAATTGCGTCGACACATTGTTAACATGGGTATGGAATTGAATCATAGTTATTTTATCTCTTATATATCCTTTAGTATATAAAATAATACTGAAATTCACAAGTCTTTTGTTTTTAATTTTATTAGGATACGAGTTGAGGCAACTGAATTTTCATTTCATGTATGAGAATCTTCGTGGATAAAATGCAGAGATGTCTAATTGGTTTGATAGGATCCCCAAGGAGAAGTGAGCCCAATCATATGATCAAGGAAGACGTTATGGTCATATGACAACCAACCTGGCTGAATCTATCAATTCGGTGTTGAAGGGAACGCGTCTTCTTCCCATTACTGCTTTAGTGCAATCAACATATTATAGGTTGGCTGCGCTTTTTGTTAAGATGGGGAACAAGCAAATTGCAATGATGGAGGGAGGGCACACATACTGTGATACAGTCACACAGACTATGCAAGAAAATCGTAGGAAAGCTAACTCCCACTTTGTTCGTAATTTTACACGAGCAAATCAATATTTTCTGATTGAAGAGTTAATTGATCCACAAGAGGGTGTTTCTGCAATGAAGTACAAAGTCAAGTTTAGTGACATGTGGTGTGATTGTGGGAAGTTTCAAGCACAAAGGTTCCCTTGTTCACATGTAGTTGCTGCTTGTGCATATGTCCATATAGATTGCATGCAATATGTGGACAATATCTATAGACTGGAAACTATATTGAATTTTTATAGACATGAGTTTGAAGCAGTTGGAAATGAAGGTTATTGGCCTAAATATGATGGTCCAGAAGTGTGTCCCAATCAAGAAATGCGGAGAAATCCATATGGTCGACCAAGATCAAGTCGTATTCGTAATGAAATGGACCTCAGGGAGAAAGGCCAACCAAAACGTTGTGAATTATGCAGAAATGAAGGTCATAGCCGTCGAAAATGTCCGCATCAATCTGGCACATCGGGGGAGAGTTTGCATCAACAATAAAGGAATTACATGTTTTCATAACCTGTAATATTTACATATTTTGCCATTAAGGAAAAATGTTATGCAAGTTTTTTTCTACTTATCATGTAATTTGGATTATTATTTTATATAAAATTAAGAAATTTATAAAAATATATTGAATAATATATTTTATTACATTTTTATAAATTAAATAACAACATTAACATTTTAGTTAGATATGCTGAATAAAGATTAAAAATAATAATTAATTTCCCAACAAATTTAAAATAAATAACATGAAATGCAAAACATATAAATTTATATATTACAAATTTAAAATACATTATTCTCGTTATATTGATAAAAGTACATTTATTCTAATTATTGCGTGGCGTAGAGCAACATTGTCGAGCTCTCCTAGTGTGTGGTGGTTGGACCCGTCGTTCAACCTCGTCAGTGGCACGTATTCGCGGTCGACCACGATCTCTTGCTGTAATCGCCACTGGTTCCGGTTGTATGTCATCCGTCATTTCTTCTGTATCAAAAATTTGAAACCCACTGCTGGAGGAGCCAACATCTAGTTCACCCATAAAGAGAACCTGACTACTAGATGGACCCAGAAATGATGTACCATCAAATGCTGACGCAGGGGTTCCAAACTGATACATTGATGTTAGATATGCTGAACTTGGACTTAGGATGGGGAGCTGGTCATCTAACCTCGTCATTGTCGGTGATGGTCAGTAACACTCATCAACGTCAAATCCGGGGTGACTGACGGAATAACGATGAGTGGATGGTACTCCATGATCCCGTTCAGGTTTAGGATGACTAAATGACATCCTCGGTGCTGTGAACTCCGATGAGGCCGATTGACGCGTCCGCCCACGTTGTCGGCTAGGTCTAGGAGCTTCCATATCCCGTGTAGGAGGGACTGGAGTTGAAGTTTGTCCGATAATGGCATACTCCTAACATCCTCATACACCGACGGTGGACAAACAAAAGGCCGACCTTCATTTTTATACCATCCTATGTAATCATCAGATAGGTTGAAATTATTATCAACGATCAGATAACCTGTCGGAATTCGTTGACAACGTATATTCCACCAATGGATCCAATGTTCATGCTTCGCAGTTCAGAATTCCTCATGACGGCCACGCATGTCGATATTGTGAAGCTTATCAAGGTTCACCGGGGCTTGCGAAATTGGTTGTTGCATCCCAAATTGTCGCAACACCTTGTCATTTTGGTGTCACTCTACATATGAAAAACATATCAATGCTGTGTTTGCTTTCCATATATTACAATTATTGTAGGCATCCGATGAGAGACATGCATAATTTCACTTGAGCAATATGGCATCCACAGAAACTGCGAATAATTATTACAAATTATTAGTTTAATATGGATTAAATACAAAAATACTTGAACGTAACAATCGAAATATTTACCTTATCATATCCTACTCGATCTATTGGCAATCTTATACTTGCAAAGTCGGTCGGAGTCTCGGTAAAATCTCTACTCCTACTCCTACTTCACATGTTAAAATGCATATAAAATCTTAATAAACCTATAAAAATACAAGTTCGTACAAAATTAATAAAATAGTAAAGATTATTACCTGCTTGTAAGGGGGTATACAGCCGAAACATCCACGCGCGGAGCAGAAATGACAGCCGATACCAAGCCCATGATTGTAGAAGCACTAAACATCCACCTATGTCATGGCTTTTTGGAACTGTAGCTCGGCACAATTCTCTATACAAAACCGCCAAACACGCAGAACCCCAACTATAATTTGCCGCATGCTCTAAATCACGTAGTAATGGAAGATACATTAAATGTACTTGACTGCTCGATTTGTCAGGCATTAGTAATCCTCCAATCAAACGTAAAATATATGCTCTAGCAACATATTGTATCTATTCTTCAGTTGCGTGTAATGGAAGATTTTGAAAGGATTTCAACCAATTTAGTCTCACCGTTGAGCCAGATACATACTCATCAGGAGGTACCACGCCCAATAGATTTTGACACTCTTCATTCCAATCTAGCAAGCTTCCGCCTGTAACTGCAGCACCATGGACCGGAAGTCCAAGTTGAAGCGCAACATCTTCTAGAGTTACCGTGCATTCACCAAATGGAAAATGAAAAGTGTGCGTCTCGGGTCTCCATCGTTCGATCAACGCACTGATTAAGTCGGGTTGTATCAAAAATCGTCGAATTTGAGTTCCGTGATAAAATCCGGCTCTTCTTAAGTGGTCGATAATAGATGGATGCGGGTCCTCCAATGTAAATTTTCTCGAACGTAACACGCGACGAGTATCCTGTTGATAATTAATTAAATAAAATAATTATAAAAATTAATATATTATAAAACTATAATAATTAAAAAATTGTACAATATAAAAATTAAAAAAATTCTAAAACTATAAAATAACAAAACAACAATAATATAAAATTTTAAAATTATTTATATAATTATTAAATAATAAAAAAATAAAAAAATAATTAACTATAAAATGAAAAAACAATAATAATTAAAAAATTATAAAACTATAATAATAAAAAATAAAATTATATAAAAAATAAAATTATATAAAACTATAAAATGAAAATACAATAATAATTAAAAAAATTAAAAAACTATAATAATAAAAAATTAAACAATATAAAAAATAAATAATTATAAAACTATAAAATCAATCTTTTCTGGTTGAAGAGTTAGTTGATCCACAAGAGGGTGTTTCTGCAATGAAGTACAAAGTCAACCTTAGTGACATGTGGTGTGATTGTGGAAAGTTTCAAGCACAAAGATTTCCTTGTTCACATGTAGTTGCTGCCTGTGCACATGTCCATGTAGATTGCATGCAATATGTGGACAAAGTCTATAGACTGGAAACTATATTGAATGTTTATAGACATGAGTTCGAAGCTGTTGGAAATGAAGGTTACTGGCCTCAATATGATGGTCCAGAAGTGTGTCCCAATCAAGAAATGCGGAGAAATCCACATGGTCGGCCAAAATCTAGTCGTATTCGTAATGAAATGGACCTCAGGGAGAAAGGCCAACCAAAACGTTGTGGATTATGCAGAAATGAAGGTCATAACCGTCGAAATTGTCCGCATCGATCTGGCACATTGGGGGAGACTTCGCATCAACAATAAATGAATTACATGTTTTTGTCAACTTATCATGTACTTTGGATTATTATTTTACATATAAGGGAAAATGTAATGCAAGTTTTTTGTTTTTTGTTTTTATCTAATACAAATCAATTAACAAAATTTACAAAAATTTGTTCATAAATTTTAAATAATAAAATATACCTTACGAAATTTCTTTTTTTTTTTTAAATTATAAAAAAATTATTTTAATTTAATTTATAATTTTTAAAATTAAAAAACAAAACTTACAAAATTTTAAAATTAAAACAAAACTTACAAATAAAATTTTTGATATAAAAATTTAAGAAGAAATATTATTTTCTTTTTTTAATTTTTATAAGAAATTTTTTTTTTCCATATTTAAATTTAATAAGAAATTTAATTTATAATTTTTAAAATTAAAAAATAAAACTTACAAATTTTTAAAATTAAAACAAAACTTACAAATAAAATTTTTGATATAAAAATTTAAGAAGAAATATTATTTTCTTTTTTTAATTTTTATAAGAAAAATTTTTCCATATTTAAATTTAATAAGAAATTTAATTTATAATTTTTAAAATTAAAAAACAAAATTTACAAATAAAAGAATAAATTTAAAATTTGTTTATTAATTTAAAAAAAAAATACATGAAGGGAAATCGCCACCCCATGGCGATTTCCCTTGGTGTTTTTTGCCAAAATGTGTTTTTTTACGCTGGGAAATCGCCATGGGGGATGGCGATTTCCCAGCTAGTATTAAAACAAGCGGACTTTGAGAATTAATCTGAAATGAACGGTATTTTGGGAATTAAATTTTTTTTTTGCTATATTTGAATACAAAAACAAAAAAAATATGTATCTTGTAAAGTAAATTTATTAACCATCGCTGTTATATAAACTATTATCTTGTTTAAGCAAAAAAACAAATTATATAATTCATCCACCGCAAAAAAAATTATATAATTATATATTTTATATAGGTTTAAAATTGTGCAAATATATAAACAAAAAATATATATCATAAATATTTTGGTTTAATTCAATTATTTTAAATTAAAAAAATAAAAAGTGAATGAAAAACGTGTATTTATCTATAGGTTACATTTTTTTATTAAAAAACCCTAAGAATTTCTCTCTCTTAGTCTTATTTTTTACCTTTTTCTTTTTTTTTTATTTTTATTTTAATATATTGAAAAGAAAATTTAATTTTTATGTACTTAATATTATAAATTTAATATTTTTTATAATATTAATATATCATTTTTTTATTATCAAAAAATAAGAAAAAATTTTGAAGTTGAAATATAAAAAAATAAAAGTATTAGATGTTAAAAATGATAAAATAACTTCATTTCAAACATCTAAAAGAATTGGAAAAAAATGAGATGAATGAGGATCATTTATTTATTGTTTAATTTTCTTTAATTTTTAATAATTTATAAATTATTACTAGATCGAATTTAAAATTTAATCCGGTGGCATATACAATAACTTTTAAAAATAACATTTAACAAGTAATTCGAATCTCAACATATATATAAAAAAAATTCTATACTTAAATTAGAATTTTTTTTTTTTAAAATAATCATTAAATCTTATTAGGATAAATTTGAAAAACATACCATCAACAATAAAATAATTGTTAAATGATATAATAAGTAAGAATTATTTGAAAAAGAGAAATGAAAAAATAAAAAATTATTAGAAAAGAAATTGTAAAGATAAAATTATCCTTGATAAAAAAAATCTTATCCTCTTATTTTTTAATTTACATTTTTAATCAAAAAAATAATTTTTTTTAATTTTTTTTTAAATTTTTTAATTAAAAAATTTTCAAAAATAAAAAATAATAAAAATAATATTTCTAAAATTATTATTATTTTTTTAAAATTTAAAAAAAATATATATTTAAATATATATTTTTTAAAATTTATTTTCAATTAAAATTTTAAAAAAATATATTTTTTTAATGGGAGGAGAAAGAATTTTTTTTTTTTTTATTAAAGACAATTTTATCTTTTCAATATTCTTCTTAATAATTTTTAATTTTTTTTAAATAATTTTAATTTATTAAATTATTTAAAAATAAAATGACTATTTTTCAAATAACCCATCTTACTAAAAGATTTTAAAATGTTAGGAGAGAGACTGTAGATTCTAAAAATTTCCTCATATTGTTTGTTGGTGCTCCATGCTTTTTTTGCCCTCTTTGTGATTTGACTCCACAATTAACCAAAATTGACTAATGCCTTTCGTGTCCGCCCTTCGTAACCCAAAGACCCCTCATTGGCGGACTCCATTCCTCTTTGTAAATCCCAGTTCAATCCCCTGCTCGCTCACGTCCGCGCTTTAACCGGAACCTCCGGTCACCTCTCCCCCCTTTACTCACCTAACCGGTCACCCCTCCTACCTTTCCACTTCCTTAACCGGTTCTCAGTTGCGTTCGCACTTTAGTTAAAGACTTCACTAATTTTTTGCCTAATTGACACTAATGAGGTGTCAGAATCTTATTGGTCAGAAATGGGATACGGATGCCTTTTTGGGAAAAAATAAGGGTATTTAAGGGAAATGGAAGATTTCCTTACGTTATAAGAGCCAATGAAACTGTGCCAGCTCAGGTTTTTCCTTCGAATTCTCCGGTAAGAAAAGTTGCAGTCGATAGCTACTTTTTTCGAAAATTTAACCGTCATGTAAGGTGAATTTAGGTTGAATTTCTAAGGAATTTGACTTAAGAACAAGGTTAAGTTATTACCACAACAACTTAGGTTGTCTATCAAAGGATTGTGCTAATTAAAACATCAAAACCAATCATTTCATACCACGTCAAATCTAGAAAATCCCATGCTTTCTGAATTGACAAAAATAACCTTAACTTTAATTTTTAATAGCATGCTTTCTCTCATGGATATGACGCGTTACTATTTGATTGGTCAGGAGGAATATTCAAAGCTACACTCAATTAACGTCATTTCAGTGCGTTTGCATTTTTTTTCTCTTTTTAATGGATGTAGGCGATTTAAAAAAAAAATTTCTTCAAAAACTTAATAGTTTTTATTTTTATTTTTTATAATTGTTTTGGGGTTTTGTATTTTTTTAATGAAAGAAAAAGCATCAGTAACATATGAAATAGAGATGGGAAGGAGAAGAAGAAGCAGCTGTTCCTTTTCTCAAAACTCTCTCTTTCTAACTTAACCCCAAAAAAGAAACACAAAAATATAATTAAAGACCAAAATTATTTCTTCACTTTTGAAGCTATATCTCAAACACCCAGTTCTTCTTTTTCCAAGTAGATCTGTAAAAACCTCTCATTTTCATTGGTTTCTTACAACAGAGATGGATTCTTAAACTGGTAAGGTTTTTTTTTTTACTTAAAAACCGTGTTTTGATATTTCTATGTTGTTTTGATGTAATGAGTGGGGGTGATCACATGTAAGAAAGATCTTGTTCACGGGGCTTGTCTGTTTTTATCTTTGTTTTCACTTTCTTTTTTAGCAAATTATTTATTTATTTATTTTGATTGCTCCAGAATCAGATCTTTTATCTACTTCTTTTCCTCTCAATGATGCTTTTATATATTTTTTAAAATTTTATTTTAGTTTGATAGTGATGACCATTGGAAGATTTGTTTCAAGATCCTTCAATCATAACATAGTGAGTGTTTTAATTTTTTTTTTAAAAAGATCACTGATGTTTATGTTTTTGATCTTTTTCTTTATTCTAATTTTTATTCACTGGGAATAACCAAATAAAAGTTAAGAAAGAAAATGGAAGATAATTTATCTTGTTTTGTTTGATTTTCAGTTTAATAAAGCTGGTTACAAGTTAAAGGAGAAGGATTTTTTTTTTTTTTTTTTAACGTTTGGAACCTTTGAAGATGAAAGCCTCAAAATTTTTGCTTCCTCTTTATTTATTTATTCTTTTTGCCGTGCGGCTGCTAAACAGACCCTTATTTTCGTTTTTCTTCTTACTAGTTCCTGCCTTGGGCTAAACCCTATATTTTATCCTTGATAAAACTCTAATTTTCTTTAATATCAACTAATAAATAATAATAAACCTTCAATTTTTATAAAACTTTTTAGTAAGACCCTATGATTTATTCTAGGCAATTATATCTAAAAGTGTAGGAAAATATGTTGTAATTTTATTTTCTTCCAAAGTAAAAATAATTTATTTTTCCCTTCCATTACTTCTTTTTGGTTGATATTTGATAAACACTGACTTAGCCTTTCCTGTTGTTTTCTTAAAATCCCAAGTGGGTTTATTTTGTACTATTTTTTTGGGTTTTTTTCCCGATATCATATGGAGTATTTGATCATATATATGAAGTTGACCTTTTTCCACAGGTTGATTTTAATGGATGCTGTTTCTAAATCTCAGTTGAATTTTAATCAAATGAAAGCATGTGCTGCGGATCGCAGTGGTTAAAGCACACGCCGCCTCCAACAACATCTAATATTTCTTTTGAACATAGCAGACATCCTAGCGTAGAAATGAATCACTTGACTGTAGAGACCGATGATACTTTTGCAAGCTTGCTTGAGCTTGCTGCTAATAATGATGTCGAGGGCTTTAAACGATCCATCGAACGCGATCCTTCCGGTGTTGATGAGGTAGGGCTGTGGTATGGTCGTCAGAAGGGCTCGAAACAGATGGTTAACGAGGAGAGAACCCCTTTGATGGTTGCTGCTACGTATGGTAGCATTGATGTTATTAAACTGATCCTTTCTTCATCAGATGCTGATGTTAATCGTGTTTGTGGCCATGAAAAAAGCACTGCCCTTCATTGTGCTGCCTCTGGTGGGGCTGTGAACGCCATTGATGTTGTGAAGCTGCTTTTAGCTGCTGGTGCTGATGCAAATATGGTTGATGCAAATGGTCATCTTCCTGTTGATGTTATTGTTGTTCCCCCAAAGCTTCAAGCTGTAAAATTAACTCTTGAAGAACTCCTTGCAACTGAGAGTTCTGTTCTTGAGCGAAATTTAAGGGTGTCAACAGCTGTTGCAAACTCCGGTTCTCTATCGCCTTCTCAGGAAAATGGCTCACCGTCCTCTTGCTCGGATTCGCCTACAAAGTCGAAGTCAACTGATGCTCCTATTTCTTCAACATTGGAGAAGAAAGAATACCCGATGGATCCATCTCTTCCGGACATCAAGAACAGTATCTATTCAACTGATGAGTTCAGGATGTATTCATTCAAGGTGCGGCCTTGTTCACGTGCCTACTCCCATGATTGGACAGAGTGTCCGTTTGTTCACCCGGGGGAGAATGCTCGAAGAAGGGATCCTAGGAAGTTCCATTACAGTTGTGTTCCTTGCCCTGATTTTCGAAAGGGGGCCTGTAGGCGTGGAGATTTGTGTGAATATGCTCATGGTGTTTTCGAATGCTGGCTACACCCTGCTCAATACCGAACCCGGCTATGCAAAGATGGTACTAATTGCGCGAGGAGAGTCTGCTTCTTTGCTCATACTGCTGAGGAACTCCGACCTCTGTATGTCTCCACTGGTTCTGCTGTTCCGTCTCCTCGTTCGAGTACTTGTGCTGCTACAGCAATGGATTTTGCTGCTGCCTTGAGTCTCTTGCCTGGATCACCCTCATCTGTATCTGTTATGTCTCCATCACCATTCACACCACCCATGTCCCCATCGGCGAATGGAATGTCTCATTCGAATGTTGCCTGGCCACAGCCTAATGTTCCAGCCCTGCATCTTCCAGGAAGTAATCTTCAATCTAGTCGCCTCAGATCTTCTCTTAATGCAAGAGACATTCCAGCTGAAGACTTCAACTTGCTGCTAGATTTTGGTGTGCAGCAACAACAGCTGGTAAATGAGTTATCTATGAGTTCTAATTCTTTCAACCGATCTGGTCGATTGAAGACCCTGACCCCTTCAAATCTCGATGATCTGTTTTCGACTGAGAGCTTATCTCCGCGGTACTCTGATCAAGCATTGGCTGCTGCAGCCGTTTTCTCTCCAACCCATAAGTCTGCTGTTCTCAATCAATTTCAGCCTCAGCAAAGCATGTTATCACCTATAAATACAAATTTTTCTCCTAAAAATATCGAGCATCCTCTATTGCAGGCTTCACTATCCGGTAGGATGTCTCCTCGAAATGTGGAACCTATCTCACCGATGAGCTCTCGGGTTTCAGTGTTAGCTCAACGCGAGACGCAACAACAATTTCGTGGGCTAAGCAGCTCTAGGGAGCTTGGCTCTGGCTCTGTTGCCAGTGTCGGTTCCCCAGTAAATTCTTGGTCAAAATGGGGATCCTCCAATGGGAAGCCAGACTGGGCTGTCAATGCAGATGAATTAGGCAAGCTTCGCAGGTCATCTTCATTTGAGCTTGGCAATGGAGATGAGCCCGATTTATCATGGGTTCAATCCCTTGTTAAAGAATCTCCCACTGAGATCAAAGAGAAAATGGCAGCGCCTGTCACGGGTGGTGTTGCACCTAATGCTTCTACAAGTGAGGGTTCTAATATGAACTCTCAAATTGATCCCGTCGATCATGCTGTATTGGGAGCATGGATTGAGCAAATGCAGCTTGATCAGCTTGTGGCTCAACAAAACTGAAACCAGTTTTCACTGAGCCCCTGAGGTAGAGAGACGACAAAAAGGTTTTGGTAAATAACATTTGTATTTTTTGGGATTTTGTTGGTGATAACATGGAAGGTAAACAGTAACACAAGGTGAATGAAGGCAAGAGAGAAGGTCAGTTGACAAGGGAAAATTCATTTTTCACCCATTTATTATTATTACAACAAAACAGTTTAGAAAAAGGTTGAGGATAAACTCTGGGTTATGTTAATTTAAAGAAATTATGCCCAGTCTAGGTGTTTTTTCTTCCAATATTTGGAAATTAGATTTCTATTGCTGTCATTTTATTTTTATTTTTTTTATGATGACCGACTTTGTTCGATGACAATGAAAACTAAAAGATCCTATGTTTTCCTTCAATCCTTTTCCTGTTATATTATTATTACCTTTGTGAGAAATCAAATGAAAGATGGATCATGAAGTTTCTTCTCATCTCAAGAGTTTGATGGGATTTTTTGGGGTTGGGTCAATTTTTTGGAGAGATTGGAATCAATAATTTTGTTGGTGCTTTGGGTGGAATCAATGATTTTTTTTGGAGAGATTGGAAATTGTAATAAGGTGGGGAAATTATGATCCTTTGGTGATGTTGATGTAACATTCAACTATGGTTTATAGCATAAATTTCAATTTCCAATACTTTTTTGTTTGTTTGTTACGTTTGTATAAATTTATTTTTCTTTTCTTCTTCCTAATTGTCTTTTATTTCATTATTGTTAAACCTTTTTCTTTCTCATCTCTTTGGGTGTTGGAGGGTTTATTGGAATGTGAATCTTTGAGATTCGAGTTCTAAATCCCAGTTTTGGTAAAAAAGTAAAAGTATTTTATAGTAGATTTTGTTAACGAGTTTTTAAAGAGTATTTTTTAAAGATATTATATATAATAATATTTTTATTTAATGTATTAAAAATAATAAATAAAATTATTTATTTTTATATTTAATACAATAATTTTATTATAAATAATGTTTTAATTAATTAGTGATTTAAGGACATTTATTAATAAAATGCTTTTATAATCGATTTTGAAATCTGATGCTAGGGTTTTTACATATTTAATAATTGCTTAGTAACGTGGTTTATCTCTTAATCTGATCCAACTTAAGTCTTATTTATCATTTAAATTTTACAAATGAATTAATAAGTGATACGTACTTTTAAATATATTTTAAAAATAAAAAATAATTTTAAAAAAAAATAAACATATAATAATGTTTTACTTCGTTTATAAAATTTAAAAAATTTATTATCAATATATAAAAAAATAAATTCATTTTTCATTCCAACCAACAAAACTTAAGTATATGAAACAAGTATTGTATTATTATCAAATTTTCCTTTTGGTACAAGAGGGGTGGGAGGGGAGCCTATTCAGAACCTTCCGCATGGTACCTATTAGCTAAGCCAATTGTATTTTTTATTTTTTCATAAAACTCATTTGGTTATATTTCAAAATTAGGGATGGCAAAATCCGATCCGACCGATGGATTTCGAACCGATCCGAATGGAGAGGTTTTTTTTTTTTTTTGAACAATGGAGGCGGAGCGGAGCGGTGCGGTTTTTTTTGTTTGAAAGGCGGGGATGGAGCAGTTGTGGTAATTGCCTGCTCCGCACCGCCCCGAATACTAAATTACAATTTTACCCTTAAATATTTAGCTTTTAAAAGAATAATAAAATAATATAATTAAACTTTTTATTTTTCTTTTTCTTTTTAAAAACTTAAACCTAATACTTTGTTTTTTTTTTCTTCCTAGATTAGAAACATGTTTATATTGAATTTATATTAAAAAATTTTTATAATGCTTTATTATTTGAAAAAAATAAAAATAATTAATAAATATCAAATGGGGCGGAGCGGGGCGGGGCGGTTATGGATGTAACCGACATCCATGGAGGCGTTAGTGATATTAAAATTTCAACATCCACGGTGGAGCGGGGCGGGGGACGGGGCAGAGCAGTGCTATGGGGACCCCCGCCCCGCTCCATTGCCATCCCTATTCAAAATTGGATACTTCTATGATGGGTGGTGTTATATATATATATATATATATATATATATATATATATATTTTGGTACAAATGAGATCTTAGCTTGGGGATAAAAAAATGATTATCAATTGTATGTACTGAATTTAAATTTTAAATCTGCTAAATACCATATCTTAAAAATAATTACATGAATCAATTAAGATAAATCCGAGTTAAATTAACTGTTTTCAAATATTGAAATGCTAACCATAAAGTTAATTATAGTTGCAGATACCGATTATCTTTGTCTTAGAGTTTTATATATATATATATATATATATATATATATATATATATATATATATAAAAGCAGAGTGCCTTGTTTTCAATAGATTTTTCTTGTCTCTTTTTGGTGTTTTTTTTATGCTATTTTAATTTTTTTTGATATGTGTCTAAATAAAAAACACTAATATTTAACTGTTTATAAATAAAAGATAATTTTGGACATATGTAAAAAAAAATTATACCTGGGATTAAGAAATGTACAAAAGTATTTATTATAGTTACAAGCTTTAAATTCATTTTGGGTACACAGATTTTGAAATTATAGAAAAGTGAAGAAAAAGTTCATGGAGCTTGCCCTCCCCACCCTCTTCAACTTTCGGTGCCTCAGTTGCTCTGCATTTCTTTTTATGTCTTCACTAATCAAATTAAATTCCATTTATAAAAGAACTAAGCATACAAAAATGTGTGTATATATATATATATATATATATCTTTTAGAGATATATAAGGAAAAATAAAATAATAATCCAGCAATCAATTTGCAACAAAGTGGCCAAAATGCTCTTACAATGGGAATTTGGACACTGACTAGTTCAGGTTCTGATGGTGAATTTCATGGAAGGAATATCATGGGAAGCTTTTCTTTGGTTGTTTAAAAGGATATTGATTTGGACACTCAAGATTAAAATCAACAAAGAGATAAAAAAAAAAAGTTGATAATTTCATTTGCTTTCTATGAAAAAGAAAAATAAAGAACAAAAAAAGGTGGTAGAATTGTAGAAAGGTGATGAACTGATGATACCATCTTCATATATTCTCCTACTATTTTCTTTCTTTATTCTCCCACTTAATCAAACCTAAACTTAAGTGGTGGATTTCAATTCCTAATTGAGACAAAAATAATCTTACTTTTTCACTATCAAAGTTTTATTTATTTTTCTATGATATATATATATATATATTTAGATTTCGTTTTTGATATACCAACAGTATAATTTTTAACTCCATAATTGAGATTAAAAATTTATAACGTATTTTTTTTAATTAGTTTTTTTAATTCTTTTAATATACCTAAACGTTATGTGTCGTCTTACTAATCTCATTTGTATAATATAAAAACTCGATTACGATAAATGAAATAATTTCTCTTATATTTATATCGATATGAATAGGATAAGTTGTTGTCAAATGCAAATTTTACATCAAAACTCTTATTTTAGTTTTCTTTTGGGTGGTATGGAAGTAGTGGTTGAGTTTGGTAGGCATTGTGGGATTTAGTTTATAGTAAATGGAAAATGGTGACAAAAGACTGCCTATTTAGGTAATCAAAAATGTCCTTCCATATATATATATATATATATATATATATATATATATGAATAAAACATATGCATTAGTTTGAAATTTGAGATGCATAGAATATGTGAATAAAATATTAAATCCAACAGTTGATTTAATAAATTATGAGTTGTAGAAAAAAAAAATTTCCATATATAGTTCAACAACAAAAACAATGTTGGATTCAAGGGGTATGAAAACTTTTGTAAAGACTATTAAGTAATTACTAATAGAGTCCTTATTTCATTACTAAAACAATTTTTTTTTTTTTATAAATAAAGTGATAAATCCTGAAAATTAGAAAACTTGAGCTGAAAATAATTAATTCAAAAAAAGTAAAAAACTTTGAAAACTAAACTTGAATATAAACTATGTAATTAAAAACTTCATTTGAAAAAAATAATTATGAGTGTTCATAAATAATAGAGTCTCATGTCTATTATTTTTTATCAAATTCAATTCAATTCAGATAAAATAATATAATTCATATATAAATTTCAGATAAACAAAAAACAGACATAGTGATAGTTTACTAGTATATATGATATTAGAAATTTGAACACGGGTGGAAGAAAAAAAATTCATGAAAGAAAAAATGATTAAAAAAAAAAAGAAGTAAATATAGGTAA
Organism: Fremontodendron californicum; assembly: GCA_030761205.1. NCBI lineage: Eukaryota > Viridiplantae > Streptophyta > Magnoliopsida > Malvales > Malvaceae > Fremontodendron > Fremontodendron californicum. The sequence continues at coordinate 31,989,816 of JAULJL010000005.1, forward strand.
TTTGTTTTATAAAAAAGAAATGGATTTTTAAAAAAAAATATATATATATTTTTAAATTATTAAATAAAAATCAAAAGACATATATACCTTACTTCATTATTTGATATTAAGATTTAATTTTATTTTTTTTAATTATTTTACTGAATTGATATTACTTGATTCGTGACATTAACTTATAAGTTTTATATATAATACAAATTGATATATTGTTACTTTTTAAAAGAAATTGTCTTATTATTATTTATTTTTTTTTTTTTGTGAATAATGAATGGGTTGAATTATGTTTGTTTAATTTACAGTGAAAAAGTAGGAATCTCTAATATAAATTTACAAACCAATAATATAAGTACTCTATAATATTTAGCCCCATTTTATAGAAGATAATTAAGGGCTGTTTCATTAGCTAAAGGGACATTGGCCACAATATATGCAAAGCTGCCCCCAAACCCAATAAAAAAAATTGAGTTATTGGTCATTATGCAGTGAAGGGTGGGTAGGAAGTTGGTGTAAGGGCACTTATAATTCATTGGACTGAACTTAACCTTTATAAGTTTCAGAAATAGGTTTTGGTGACCAAATAAACCATCTAAAAAAGGATTATTTTTATTGAAAAATATTAATTGATGTGTAGTGACATTTGTTAAATTGATATTTATATATAAAAAAAATACATAATTAATGTATTGTTTTTTTTTGAATTTCGTAAAAGTAGTGTATTAAATAAAAAAATCTTTCTTTAAATAGTAATTTAACTAGGGAAATATTAATATCTAATGGCACTGCTTAAGGTGATATTAAAAGAAAAAAAAGTGCAATTAATGAATAATTTTTTTTGAATTCAATAAAAGTAATATATTAAATGCAATTTTTTTAAAAAATTAGTAATTAAATAATTCTTAACCAATACCTAAATACACCTGTTAAACAGACCCATTTAACTATTCTTAATTAGGTTTTGCTAACGAGTGTCCTTAGGACACTTTTTGAGGATAGTTAATATACTATTTATAGTAATATTATCGTATTAATTGTAAAAATTGACAATTTTATTCATCATTTCTATTGCATTGGATAAAAAAATTACCACATATAATAACCTTAAAAAATGCCCTTAAAATACTTGTTAGCAAAATCCTTAATTATTACTTATAAGCATCCGTTAACCAAACCCTTTGGCATTGAATTTCTAAAGAAATTAATGAATTGGAATGGACACTCCCAGATTAGATGACAGTGGATATCATATCCCTACTAAATATGCAGAGATTTTGTATTAATTTTATCAATATGAGGAGCGTTTTGTTAATCATCCAAATATAATTGTCGCAACTTAAAAAACAACAATAAGTCTCATCGCGAGACATTACTCGTTAAGTGTGACATTGGAAAAACAGAGAAAAAGACAACTTAATTTATTTTGAAATAAAATGAGGGTGTGAAAACAACCTCGAAAAAGAAATGGATTCACCATCAATCTTTTTTGGCTAGGTGTGATAGGCCACCTATTAAAACCGGTTTTGTAAAATATTTTAAAATTAATTAAAATATTTTTTAAAACCAATTTCGAAGTCTGCACTTTTAAAGCAGAGAAATCAAAGAAGCGGGTTCGGGAATCGGTTATGTGCAGGGAAGGATTAGCACCCCTACAACGCCCGTATAAAACGGTACTTTATTAATCATGTGTTGTCTCGAGTCTCGGTGAAAATCGGTGTTGAAATTGACATTTTAAAATTATTCCCATTTTAAAGAAAAATAATCCCATTTCTAATTGAAAATGATCCGGAATTTATTAACTCAAAATTTTTCTATATTCCCCGGCAGACCCGGTGAAACATAGAAATTTTTATTTACTTAGAAAATCTCTGAATCACTTTTGTTTTTGAAAGAAAGATATTCTGTTGTTAATGATAATTGATGATATCCTCCCCGACAACCCGGCAGAGAACCTATGAATTATTTTAACTCGGGAATAATCTTGATTTTAAAAAAATGTTATTTGTTTTTATGTATTTCGAAAATCATAGAAAATGATCATGAATATGCAAAATGGCACTAAGATAAAGATTAAATGAGCATGCATATTTACCATGGTATGACAAACATTTTATTATGACATGGTAAAAGAAATTATGACATAGCATAAAGAAATGAATGTCATGTGACTGAAATCGACATAGCAAACCTAAGTTTGGCGGACGAAATGACATGGCATAAGAATGAATGTCATGTGAGTGAAATCGACATGGCAAACAAAGTGGCATGGCATACGAACGACATTGCATGAGAAGATGATATGACACAAAAACGACACAGCATGACGATGAATGTCGTGGCATGTAAATGATGTGACAAAAGAATGACATGGCATAAGAATGAATATCATGTGAATGAAATCGACATGGCGAATAAAATGACATGGCATATGAATGACATGACATGTGAATAAATGATATGGCATATGAACGAAAAGACATAATGAATGACATGACATATGAATGTCATGGCATAATGAATGACATGACATGTGAATAAATGACATAGAACAAATGAATGACATGGCATGCGAATGACATGGCCTAATCTAAATGGCATGACATGTGAATGGATGACATTGCATATGAATGATCATGACACAAATGAATGACATGACATGTAAATGAATGACATGACATATGAATGTCATAGCATGTAAATGAATGACATGGCATATGAATGACATGGCATATGGATGACATGGCATAATGAATGACATGGCATAATGAATGACATGGCATGTGAATGAATGACATGGCATGCGAATGACATGGTATAGTCTAAATGGCATGACATATGAATGACATTGCATATGAATGACATGGTGTGCGAATGACATGTGTCGCAAACTAAAAAATAACAAGTCTCATCGCGATACATTTTACTCGTTAAGTGTGACATTGAGGAAAACAGAGGAAAAGACGACTTAATTCCTCTTGAAATAAAATGAGGGTTTGAAAACAACCTCGAAAAAGAAATGGAGTCGCCACCAATCTTTTTGCTAGGTGTGATCGGCCACCTATTAAAACCGGTTTGGTAAAACATTTTAAAATTAATTAAAATATTTTTAAAACCAATTTCAAAGTCTGCGCTTTTAAACTAGAGAAATCAAAGAAGCGGGTTCGGGAGTCGGTTACGTGCGGGGAAGGATTAGTACCCCCACAACGCCTGTATAAAACGGTTACTTATTAATCGTGTGTTTTCTCAAGTCTCGGTAAAAGTTGGTTTTAGATTTGGCATTTTGAAATAATTCTCAATTTAAAGAAAAAAATTCTATTTTTTAATTGAAAATAATCCGGAATTCATTAATTCAAAATTTTTCTATATTTCTCGACAAACTCGGCAAAATATAAATTTTTTTATTTATTTGAAAAATCTCTGAATCATTTTATTTTTGAAAGAAAGATATTCCTTTATTAATGATAATTGATGATATCCTTCCCAGCAAACCCGGCAGAGAACTCATGAATTATTTCAACTCGGGAATATCTTTATTTTTTTATTGAAAATCATGATCTTTTTAAAAAAAGCATTTTAAAAAGATGAATATGAATATGTAAATTATTACTAATGACATAGCAAAAGATGACATAGCAAAATCTAGATGACATAGCATAATCTAAATAACATTGCAAATCTAAATGACATGGTATAATCTAAATGACATGATATAATCTAAATGACATGGCAAAATTTAAATGACATGGTATAACCTAATGACATGGCAATAGAATTAATAACATGACATGATAAGATATATGAAATAACATTATAATAAAATATGCATGAAAATGAAAAAGGCAATGCATAAACATAATAAATCTTAAATGATATGACAAAATAATTAAAAACTAGGCAAAAGGCATAGAATAATATAGAATATCCATAATCATATAACAACTATTATAACACCATGAAATTTAAATCAAAGCAAAAACATCACTATAGAAGCAAAAAATATATATCATAGAATATGTATGAACATGAAAAATGTAATGCATGAAAGTGTATTTTTTCCTTTAAATAAGGACATTCATATACCTAAAAAGATATCCGACTACCTTAGGAAAAGACTTAAATCAGATTTTTCTAAATCAAAAAAATACATTGTGATTGGTTTGAAAACAATTTGAAAATTTTTGATGAAAAATGGCACTATGGTCGAAACCCCCCTTTAAAAAGGCTCTATTTTCCTAATTTTGAAAACCCGAGTTTGACCACCCTTGACCCTACTTTTATAAAATCAAATTTTATTATTAAAATGACTTAGAAATTCACCTAAGACAGTAGCTATGGTTCTAAATCAGCCCCCTCTTAATGCCTTAACCAAAACAGAAAATTATTAATTCTAAAAAAAACAAATCTGACTCTTCTGACCAATTTTAAAACGTGAATTTTTACCCTTTTAAAACATTTCAAACAAATTTGAATAAATTATGGGAGACGTAGAACATGTCGACCTCTATGGGAAAAAATCAGCTTAATTTTTGGAGCATGGGAACTATGACTGAATTCATCAAAACAGCAAGTTATCAATTCTAAAAAAAAAAAAAAAAAAAAGCTCTGACTATCGCAAGCAGTATTGAAAACCTATTTTTTTTGCCCTTCTAAAAAATTTCAAAAAAATCTGAAAAAACTATGAGAGACTTAGAACATGTCGATCTCTATGTAAAAAATCAGCTTAAGTTTTAGACTAAAGATTACTTACCCAAAAATTCATGAAAGACAGAACACTGGGTGAAAAACTGCTTAACTAAAAAACATTTTTAAACCTTTGATAAAAACGTCCAAAACTCATAATAAAAATATTAGAGACTCCTCTAAGGTCCTACAATCAGAAATAAAAAATTTTAAAAATTTGGACAAGGGTTGCCTAATGAGAAAAAATCATAAATTTAGAAAATCCAACTTGACAAAATTTTAATTTTCCACAAGCATACTCATGAGAGCTTGGCTTTGAACCATTGATTGGCTTAAGTAAAAAAGCAAGTGGGAATGAAATGAAATGCATGAACAAATAGCAAGATGGGAATTTCATGAAATAAAATAAAATAAAAATAACAAAATTATATGAACAAAACATGGAGGAGAGCATGAAAGAAAATAGCTACCTTGCTTTATCTTTCCAAATTAAAGAGTAGTAAGAAAATCCCTTATTTTTTCTCTTTTCTTTTTCCCCTCTCTTTTCTCTCAAGAATAGATACAGCCCTTATAAAAAATCTGATCTCTCCTCCTTTTTAGAAAATGAAAACCCCCTCCAATTTATAGGCCAACCAAATGCTAGGGATGTTGTCATAATGTTGTCATTTTTTTTCTTAGCTAGCAAGATCCAAAAGCTAATAATCAAAGATGATAAAAATGTGAATTTGCAACCATAGGATGAAGTGATCAGCCTCTAACCATAACCAGCTGTCCAAGAATCCTAACCATAATATGTTCATTCTTTCTCTTCATCCATTTGGCCACTTGACAAGATCACAAAGGCTCAATCAAATAAAAATACCACCTTGCTATCCAATTTTGGCCCTTTGATGAGAGAATAAGCCAATACTCATCTTCTTCATGGGCTGGCCGAATGGCCCTAAAAATTCCAGCAACTTCTCTATTTTTTAAATTGCAAAAATGGCCCTTTTCGGTTTCTTCGATAAAATTATACTTTAGCCCCCTAAACTTGATTAAATGGCAAACAGACTCCAAATCTGAATTTTCTTTTTCCAATACCACCTAATCAATATAAAACTCAGTTATGGAAGTTTTCAAAATTTTCCGAGCTCGTTTCCTATTTTTCTTGAAATTTTCTTTAAAAGTGCGGATTGGTGCCTCCCAAATTTTGTCATTTATCATTTGAGCTTCGATCTCTTTCGAATAATATAAAACTCCGATCTGGAGGTTTTGGTAATTTTTCGAGCTCGTTTTCTATTTTTTTCGAAATTATCTTCTGGAATTTCAGCTTAGTGCACCCGAACTTTGCCATTTTTCATTTGAGCTCCGATTCCAGATTTTTCTTCACCAATACCTTACAAATAATATAAAATTGAGATCTAGAAGTTTTGATAATTTTCCGAGCTCATTTCCTATTTTTTCAGATTTTCCAACATTGCCCTTTATCCTCCGAAAGCTGGGCTTTACTCAAAACGAGTCCAATTTCCATATTTTCTTTTTCCATAGCCTTTGTTATATATTGAATTGGAGTTGGTCCAAAAACGCCTAATTTTTACGATCAAATTTCCCTCCGATTTGATTTTTCCTTTTTTCCAATATCAGAAATTTTCTCTTTTTTCATTTTTCCTCCAACCGGCTCTTTTCTCGGAATTACTTCAAACTGAGCCTTGGGCTATCTTTGTTTACTTACTCTTCATCAATTAGGGGCTTCAAATTTACCGAATCGAACCATCTCTGCAGTTTTCCCAAATTTTGCAAAATTCACCAAAAACCTAATTTCCGATTTTCCTTCCAAATTGACTCTTCCTTTGGTTCTGCTTTCAATTAGCCTTTCCAATACCCGTAGTCATTGATTATATTCCATTTGGAACCTCCAACTTCGATCAATTTGATCGTTTAAGCACTTTTCCTCAAATTTATCGAATTATGGTTTCCTTTTCATTGAATCTCTATAACCCATCTTTCGAACTCTATATCTCTCGTTGTAGACCTCGGATTATCAAAATTCTTTCACCATTGTTCAATTCAACTTCAAATCTTGATTTTGATTAAGGGTTGACTTTTTTAGTAGTTGACTTTTTGGGGTTTACTTTTTGGATTGACTTTTCGTGCTGACCTCCTAAACAAAGTCTTGGAGTACCATCCGCAGGTTAAGAAGAGATTTTCTGCATTCTAAAAAGTACAAGGAAGAAATTACCTGATTTAGGGGCCTAGACAATATTAGGTGCTAACCCTCTTTGGCTATTACTGAGAATTAGGAATTACACAAAGATAAATAAACACTAATTTTGTCCGGTCAGTGAAATCACATGTAAACAAAAGGAAAAAGAATTTTTTCCATTTTCATTTTTCATCATTCATTTTTTTTTTCTTTGAAAAAGCTGTAAATAGAATATTTTATCCTTAAATTGATTTCCCTGACTAATCAAGGCTCAACCCGTCTTAAGGAAACAAGTTCAATTTGCAAGAGAAGAGAATACCTCGACGGTGGTCTCGGGGCCTTATCTTGTCTTGGTGTCAGCTGTGTTTAAAATTCTAGGTATCTCCTCCAGAAGCTTCGGCTATCACCACCAAAGACTTACTCATTTTTAAAACTGTAAAACTATAGATATCTCCACCAGAGGCTTCAGCTATCACCACCAAAGACTTGCTTACTTTTAACATTTGTAAAATTTTGGATATCTCCTCCAGAAGCTTCAGCTATCACCACCGAAGACTTGCTCATTTTTAAAATTTGTAAAATTCTGGATATCTCCTCCAGAAGCTTCAGCTATCATCACCAAAAGCTTGTTCACTTTTAAAAACGTGTTGGAAATTATACCCGAAAGCTTTGAGAGAGGATGCAAATACTTCATGATGCAGATGCAAATGTCTTTAACAAGATGCACATGCTTCATGGTGCAAATGCAAATGGCTTGGATTGATGCAAATGCTTTTTGGTGCAGATGCAGATGTTGAATAAGATGCAGATGCCTCATGGTGCAAATGCAAATGGCTTAGATTGATGCAAATGTTTCTTGATGTAGATGTTGAATAAGATGTAGATGCTTCATGGTGCAAATGTGAATGTTGAATAAGATGCAGATGCTTTATGCTTCATGCTGCAAATGCAAATGTTAAATAAGATGCAGATGCTCAATGGTGCAAATGCAAATGGCTTAGTTGATGCAAATGCTTCTTGGTGCAGATATAGAGATTGAATAAGATACAAATGCTTCATAATGCAAATGCAAATGTCTTGGATTAATGCAAATGCTTCTTGGTGCAAATGCAAATATAAGATGCAAATGCTTCATGATGCAAATGCAAATGACTTAGATTGATGCAAATGCTTCTTGATGCAAATGCTTCATGGTGCAAATGCAAATGTCTTGGATTAATGCAAATGCTTCTTGATGCAGATGCAGATGTTGAATAAGATACAAATGCTTCATGATGCAAATGCTTCTTGGTGCAACTGCAGATGTTGAATAAGATGCAAATGCTTCATGGTGCAAATGCAAATGTTGAATAAGATGCAGATGCTTTATGGTGCAAATGCAAATGGCTTAGGTTGATGCAAATGCTTTTTGATGCAGATGCAGATGTTGAATAAGATGCAAACGCTTCATAATGCAAAGCTCAATAAAGAGATGAGTGTTCATGAGTAATGCAAATGCCCCCGATCGTTTTTCTAGACTTTGGCATAGCCTTTCCAATTCATTTTTCCTCATCAAATCAAAGTATATCTTGAACACTCGTGCCCCATAAGAGATCATTCTTTTCCGGTCTTTGGCTATCTCTTTGCCCCAACATTTTTCAAACTCTTATAAACAGAAGTCTGAACCGAGATCTATTTCTTCTTCTCATATTTGGAAGTCAAGATCTACCCTAGTAGTTCTATACCTTTGGGTTAGAAAAAACCTTTCTATCATGTCAACATCAAAAATGGTTATTTCAAAAATACTTTTACTTGTTTTTCCATTCTAGAAAGAATTTAATGAAAACTTATGAGTCAAAAATATTAACCCCACAGTATGTGATGTTCGAATCTCTTGAAGACTGATGATCATATTAGAAATTTTCTGAATGTCAATTTGGGTTTTTCAACTTGAATTGAAAGGCTTGATACAATAGGATTTTGGTTGATCGAAGAAAAGTTCACAACAAAAATGTATGTCTCTTCTAGGCTCACAAATGGAACAGGTTTTATAAATCATGAATTCATTGAGAACCAAACAAATTCAACATTCTTTTAGTTTCCATATCAAGGCATTTTGACAAGTGTCAAGATTAGCCAGGATGTTTTAACTGGAAAGTATAATAAGGAGGGAAAAAGTTTAGTTTTTGAAATCAATCCTCCAAATAAGAGTTGACAGTTTAGGAGGTTCAGGAATTTCTAGATGTTCCTCGGTTTCTTCAAGATGACCTTCTCTTTTTTGGCATCGACACTAACATAGATGGGTTACTCTAGACCGCCCATTTTTGGGTTTTCGCCTTAGAGTTCCATTCTTTCCATTTTCTTTCCTTTTTTTATTGTTCCATCATGCATTTGAGAATTCTAAATTCTTCCTTAATGAAATGATAATTCGATGAGCTTGAATAAAATTTGAGGAAAAACCCTTCAAGTTGAATATTTATGCTTGATCAAAATGGACTTTTAAAGCACGTAATGTAGGCCATGGTTCGGGGTTCAGAAATAAAGGATAAATAGGCTCAAAATATGTGTTTGAGGGTAATCAAATTAATGATCATTTCTTGAGGAGGATTCTCTTTGAAGCATTTGTCCGTTTTGGACTTTTCTTTCATTCTTTTTTTTTTTACTTTGCTCATTTTCTTCTTTGCTTTTAGCTTTCATTTACCATACTTTTTCACATTTTTTTATGTGTTTTTGTTTTTGTTTTTCCTTTTCCATTTCTTTTGTTTTGTTCTTGGCTTCCATTTCGCCATCTTTTTCTTTTCCTTTCGACAGAGTGAGCCCGTATTCATTTAGGAGCTCAATTTGCTTTGTATTTGTCTTCGAGCTAGGATTCATTTCTCAATGATCTTTAAGAAGATCTTTCCTCGCATTTGCCCCCTAGTGTAGGGGGTGATCCTTGATCAAGGTTCAAAGGAGAAAGAATTCTTTGGCTCAAAAGGGGTGATGGCAGTTTTAGAAACCGATTTTTTTTTACCTTCCAAAAAATTTCAAAAAAATCTGAAAAAATTATGGGAGACTTATAACTAGACCTGCTCATGGGCCGGGTCGCGGCCCTATTTTTTTTCATATTAAAAAAAATATTTTTTTTTCACTGTTCATCATATTAAAAAAAATATTTTTTTTATATTTTTATAATTAAAATTAAATAAAATAATATTATTATAATTAAAAATATCCTGCCCAGGCCCGGCCCAATGCGGGCCGGACCTGTTGGGCCGGCGATTTGTCCGGCCCATGAGCAGGTCTACTTATAACATGTCGAATTCTATGGAAAAAAATCAGCTTAATTTTTGGAGTATGGATACTATGACCGATTTTTACCCAAAATCAAGACAGTGAGTTAAAAACTGTTTTTGTCAAAATCTATTTTTAAACCTTTGATAGAAAAATCCAAAAATCAAAACAAAAATACTAGAGGCTCCTTAAAAGGTCTACAATCAGTGGTAAAAATTTCTAAAAATTTGGACAAGGTTTGCCTAATGAGAAAAAATCATAAAGTTAGAAAATCCAACTTGTACAAATTTTAATTTTTCACAAACACACTCATGAGAGCTTGGCTTTGAGCCATTGATTGGCATAAGTCAAAAATCAAGTGGAAGTGAGATGAATGCATGAACATGAAGCAACAAATAGGGGGATCTATCCTACCACAGCCAACAAGCAAACCACAACACGCAAGAACATGTAAGAAAAAATTTGACAAACTTGGCTATTTGGTAGAACATGGAGAAATATTTTGGAACTTGTTTTAAAAAATAATTTTATTTCATGAAAGAATATAAAATGACAATCATAAAGGAATAACAAAACCATATGAACCAAGCATGGAAAATAGCATGAAAGAAAATAGCTACCTTGCTTTAGCTTTCCAAATCAAAGAGTAGTAAGAAATCCTTTTTTTTTTCCCCTCTCTTTTTTCTCTTGAATAGCTCTTTTTTTCTTGAAAATCAGAACACACCCCTCTCAAAACCTCATGGTCGGCTGCCTTATCCTTGGTGTGGTGATTGTGTGCCTTTTATTTTATCAACCTTCATGCCTCTCCAACATCCTTTGCCCTTAGATGATATGAGCTCATCTTTTCTCTAACAATCTAGGCCATTAGATCAAGATATTTTCATGACAATATAAATGCTATCTTGCAATTTGATCTTGGCCATTGAAGGATGTACTCATCTTTCTACAAAGCACCTAGGCCATTGGATGGACAAGATATTTTCATGACATTAAAAATGACATCTTGCAATTTGATAGTGACCATTGGATGAATTTAATCAAATCTCAGCCAAGGGCCTGGAATATCCCAGCAATTCCTTCATCTTTCATATTTTTTTTTAATTGCAAATTGGCCCTTTTCGGTTTTTTCGATAAAATTACCCTATTAGCCCCCGAACTTAATTTAATTACAAACGGACCCCAAATTCGATTTTTCTTTCTCCAATCCATACAAATAAATATAATATTGAGATCTGGAGATTTTCATAATTTCAGAATTTTTTGAGCTCGTTTCCTATTTTTTCCAAAATTTTCTCTTGGATTTTTCGGTTAGTGGCACCCAAAATTCACCTTTTTCATTTGAACTCCGGTTTCGGATTTTTCTTCACCAATATCTTCCAAAAAATATAAAACTCAGATCTGGAAGTTTTCATAATTTTTGGAGCTCGTTTGTTATTTTTCCCGGAATTATCTTCTGGAATTTTGGCTTAGTGCACCGGAACTTTGCCATTTTTCAAATGAGCTCCGATTCCGGATTTTTCTTTTCCGATCTCTTCCAAAAATTATAAACTCGGATCTAAAATTTTTCATAATTTTTGGAGCTCGTTTGCTATTTTTCCAGGAATTATCTTCTGGAATTTCGACTTAGTGCACCCGAACTTTGTCATTTTCTGATTCCAAATTTTTCTTCGCCGATCTCTTCCAAAAATTATAAAACTCAGAACTGGAAGTGTTCATAATTTTTCGAGCTCATTTGCTATTTTTCCCTGAATTATCTTTGGGATTTCTAATATTGCCCTTCAACCTCCAAAGCCTCATTTCTACTCGAAACGGGTCCGATTTTCGGTTTCTTTTTCTACTGTCTTTTTCATATATTGAATTTGAGTTGGTTCGAAAACGCCCAATTTTTACGATCAAATTCCCCTCCAATTTTGTTTTCCCCTTTTTAAACTCAGGATTTTTCTCGGTTTTCCGTTTTTGCTCCAATCAACTCTTCCTTTGGATTCACTTCAAACTGGGCCTTGGGCTATCCTTATTTACTCATTCTTTATCAACTGAGGGCTTCAATTTCACCGAATTATGCTATCTTTGCAATTTTCCCCAAATTTGCAAAATTCACCATTTTTACTCGAAAGCCTAATTTTCGATTTTCCTTCCAAATTGACTCTTTCTTTGATTTTGCTTCCAATTGGCCTTTCCAATACCCGTAGTCAATAATTATATTCCATTTGGAACCTCCAATTTCGACCAATTTGATCATTTAAGCACTTTTCTCCAAATTTGCCGAATTAGGGCTTCCCCTACACTGAAATTTCCACAATCCCTTTTCTGAACTCCATATCTGTCGTTGTAGACCTCGGATTATCAAAATTCTTTCACCATTGTTCAATTCAACTTAAACTCTTGATTTTGACTAAAGGTTGACTTTTTTAGTGGTTGACTTTTCGAGGTTAGCTTTTTGGAGTTGACTTTTCATGCTGAACTCCGAATCACAAGTCTTGGAGGACCATCTGCAAGATGAGAAGAGATTTTTTGCATTCTAAAAAAGTACAAGGAAGAATTTACCTGGTTTAAGGCGCCCGGACAAAATTAGGTGTCTACAATAATGTTATGCTCTTTGGTAATGCTAATGCAATTGTCATTTTCTAAAATTTTCATAAACAGATGCTTGAAGATTTTAAAATTCAAAGACTTTGCAAACTTTGGTAGGTCAATGGTCATTTTCAATAGAAACTGAGGAGGAAGGATTTTTTTTTTTTAAATCATGTTCTTATAATTAATCTATTTCAGGAGGGAAGGGAGGCTTCCCTATTTCCCCATTTTGGAAATTTATTTCCCCATTTTGGAAATTGGTAGCATTTTTAAGGAACTGATATATGTAGTAAAAGTCAGTAAATGACTTAGCTAATTTTGTTTGTATATTCTTATGGCAGTGGTAGTTGTACGGTTTAAGTACTCATATAATTCCTGTACTGTAGTGAAAAGAGTAAATTAGTCCATGTAGTAAAAGTCAGTAAATGACTTAGCTAATTTTGTTTGTATATTCTTATGGCAATGGTAGTTGCACGGTTTAAGTACCCACATAGTCCCTGTACTGTAGTGAAAAGAGTAAATTAGTCCATGTATTGTAAAAATGAGTAATTTAGTCCTTGTACAATTGAAATAGGTGCAAATAAGTAAAATTGATAAAGGTTTTAATGAAAAATCGTTAAAATGCTGACGTGGACTCGTAAAATCTAACAGATTTAGATATATTTCAAGTCATATTTTATTCCAAGTCATTAATTCTGTTAGATTTTACGAGTCCACATCAGCATTTTAACGATTTTTCATTAACATTGTTATCAATTTTACTTATTTGCACCTATTTCAATTGTACATGGACTAAATTACTCTTTTCACTATAGTACAGGGACTATGTGGGTATTTAAACCTAATTACACTCACTCTATGTTTCAGTCATTTTGGAAATTGGTAGCATTTTTAAGGAACTGGTATTTGTAGTAAAAGTCGGTAAATGACTTACTCAGCTAATTTTGTTTGTATATTCTTATGGCAATGGTAGTTGCACTCACTCTATGTTTCATCCATTTCCATGTGAAGAAATTCTGTTTTAATAGCTTTGATTATAAAAGATTTCCAATTATTTACCTCCTGGCTTTTGCAGGCAATAAGATATAGTTATCGGTTAAGTTATGTCTCAACCATATTTATATGTATAATCTGAATGATATTTTATAGCAAACATCCTGAAACAATGACCTAAATTAAAATATATATATATATATATATATATATAAAAATTGAAGATACTGCATTGTAACATGAACAAATATAGGACAAGAACCGCAAGTTGGATAATGGATCAAATATTATTTTAATGATAACATTTATGTTGGTTATTTTAGAGATACTTGGATCTGTGAAGTATAAGGATATTTTTCATCGAATCATATGAATTGATCTAATAATGATGCAATTGAATTTTTATTATGTTCACTGAATCACATGAAATTTTATCTAACTCCATATACTATATAATATATATGAGAAATGTTTGACATGATGGGTTGTTAACTGGATGACAAGAGGAAAAGATGAAGAACAAAATAGGAGAAATTAAAAAATAAATGTGAATTTAATCATTAATTGGAAATCAGCATCAAAAATAAAAAATGCAGGGTCTAAGGAAAAAAAAAAAAAATCAAGCTAAGTAATATATTTGCAGCTATCAGTTATGAGAAAGCTCCAAGGCCTATGCCAGTACCTATCCTGAACATGTAGATGATAAATTGTTAAGGGTCATATAGACTTTGCCAATTTCAATCAAAAGATTTATTGTTTTTGTTGCGGAGGTGAAACTGTACGTTCAGAATTTGTGAGTGGAAGAAAATGGATGTAAAAGGAATGAAATGAACATGAAAATAAGAGCTAAAGAGAGAACAAATCTCAGCAATAGTGATAGTATTTATTCAACAACAGATGGCTGTGATGATGCCACATGGCACAATCTTGTTGTTCCTAGCAATCAGATGGTGATTGGACCTCTACTCAAATCATAAGTCCGGCCCAAGTTGGCCCAATTGCACATCAGGTTCAGCCCAATGACTGGTGTGGTTGGGCCAGACATGTTGGACTTTGTTCTTGTTGGGCCTGGCTGCAAGGCCATCTCTAACAATTTCCAATTCCAAATCAAGTTAAAGTTTTTTCTTTGGTTTATCAGAAAACAGAAGAGCTGATTACTTCGAAAACAGAATAAAAAAGATAAATGAAACCATAGTTTCTTACTTAGAGGTATTATTACCTCAAAAGACGCAAACTCATAAAGATTGATAAAGCAATCCAGATGCCAACATAGCTATGACTTGATGATAGTATGAATAAGCAAAAGATGTTCATAACTGCAACCAAAACCTACGAAAAGCTGAAGAAAATTAAATGAAGAAAGGATATAGAAAGCTTTAAACATTATTGGATAATTAATGGTTGCTTTAATTATTAGAAAGTACTGCGCTATTTGCACTGCATTTGCAACATGTACTAAGCTGATGCTTATTCAAATGCAGAAGGATGTAACATTAAATTTGTGATAACTTGTTGATTCAGTAAAAATGGTTACTATTCTACTAACCATAGAGTAGGCTGAATATGCAAAACCAGAAGCTTCGTAGTTGACTCCATCGAAAACAAAGGCTAAAGCATTGATAGGTTGAGTTACTGCAATGGACTAATTAGCAAGAAAATGTCGATAACTGGGACAAGTTTGTATTCAAAGAAAGAAAAGAATATTTTAGATTTTGATGAAGGAAGAGAGCTATACTGGAATGCTGAGGCTTATATAAGTTTCAAAACATTAATGTCCTTTGTAAATGCACTTGCAAGGATTGCTTAGAAAAGGTGGGAAAGTATTTGTGGTTTACTCTTTGGAGAATAATCTTGTTAAGCATCCAACTTAAAATCAATTGACGATGTGATATAACATCACTTTAGCAGGTCTCCATCACATGTAAACGGAGACGGAAGAGTTTACCACGTGACAAACTCAGAAGGGGTTACAAGCAGGGGTAACATGCAAGAACAACATAACAAAACATGGAGTCTGATACTATGTTAAGCATCCAACCTAAAACGAATTGATAATAGGTGAAAAGACCCAACTTGGATATAAGACCACAAACAATCCAAAATTTAATCTATGTTAGATAACACCACTTTAATTAATCTAATTAATGCAGCTTGCTTCTATGGGTTAGAGATGAGAAGCAGGGGAACATAACATTGAAGTAACAAATAGCAAGACATTGTGATATCATTTTTTTTCTAATCCTAATTCCTTTCAAGGTCCGGTTGAAAACAATGACATCTTTTCAGAAGAAGCCAGCCAAGGAAGCTTATGCTTCTGATTGGTTTCGAAGCCAACGTTTAAGTGAAGTGCACTAGTTGCAAAAATAGGAAGTACAGGGCAAACATCATCTAGATAGTTGATTGAATTAAATGAAATCTTACTTGTCCTGCAACAGCCAATCCATCAGCAAGCAAAGAGGTTGCCAGCCAAATCTGCAAGCAAACCTGAATTGCAGCCATTGTTGTTGATCCCTGCCTAGCAGCTAATGATGCTGCAACGGTCACCACAGAATATCACAGCTATTACCTTCACCAATAGCTGAAATCCTCAAGTGGTGACCGCACAGATATCATCTATGTTACTCGGACTCGGGTATAAGTGTCAGATACAGGTATGTGCTCTACACGGGTATGTTCAATTTTTTCTAAGTTTTCCATGTATTTGGAGGGTCCTTGGAGGGTCATATCTCCATACCCATGTTCGAATATGTGTCAGACGGTGTCAGACACGAGTATTTCAAGAAAAATGAAGAGTCAGAGCAACATAGGATATCATAGTCCTGCAAGTGTTCTATATCATTTTCTTTCTCCCAGTGACTAAGGTAAATCAGTTGGCAAGAAATTTGAAGAGAACAAAAACTGGATTACAAGTCCCGACTGAACCAAGAAATTTTTGATTAATTAAAACAATCAACATCTTTGAGTTTATTAAGTACCATAATTAAACCACTTACCATTTTTAAGAAATCGACCAAATTGTAGGTCTTTAAACCTTGGAGTTGGAGGTAACAAATCAACTTTATCAACTAATCTCAAAAAGAGTATGAAAACAATTAAATACCTACAAAAATGATGCACCAAGTGAGTAACCAGATGAAGACACATTAAAAGACCAGACAGAAGATGCAGCCAACAAGTCAGAATCCAATAAAAATGGATCAGCAAAAAGATAGTAGCTTACTGAGAAAATACATGAGAGATGGCTGCACCTTTGATGCCCAGACCAAGTGTGAATATAAATATTGGGTCCAAAAGAATATTCGTTGGATCTCCCACAATCTACATTAGCAGTTGCAAACAACTGAATAAGATTGAGGGGCAGTTAACTCAGGTAAACAGCGAGAATCCTTGCAACTTTATAAAGTGTTTTCCGTTCATAAATGGGTGATCGAGAATTCCAAAGGACATGTCGGGTTTCAAAATGGTTTTTTCTAACATCTGAAGATGCATATCCTTAGCATGAACAGGTTTATTCTATCAAAGCAATGGCAGCATTACATAAATCCTTCAAATTATATTCAATGTGCAATGTGCATAAAATCCATTAAATCGTATGGATCCATTAACATCTTCCAAATTTATGTCTTGTAATTAGATCAGAAAACATATGGCAGGGCAAAAGGCCACTGGAAATATTTCAAGATGTATGGTATATGCACAATGGTAGTAAAAGCACAAACTATATAATAGCTAGTAACCCTGACTGGTTTCGAGTTTTGACAAGTCCGTGACCAGTGGAGCAAAAGGTCATATGCACGGATTTAAATTGCATTCGTTCACGCGTTTAGGTCGCGTCGTATTGATTACAAAAATAACGAATGTTATAGTAATTACAATAAATATTAAAATAAAAAAAAGTTAAAATTATAAAATAATGACCTTAATACCTTATTACTATCACTATTTAAATCCTGCTATATGTTCAAAAGATGATGAAGAACATATCCCTTCCGCCTTCTTTAAAATGTTAAAGTTGAAAGGGCCTCATAAAGATATTAGTTTTATGTTATACAATTGTATATGTGAGATTTCTTTTTAAAAGATTTTTTTTTTTTTATAATTAAAATCTTTTCCTAAAGCTGATGACAGTTGGAAAAAGGACACATGTTTGCTTTACTTTAAAAAATATATATATATATATATATATATATATATATATTTGTTTACATGCCTTTAGAAAACTCACCTATTATGAAACCTTTTTTAAAAAAAAAAAATTTCTACCCATCACATATTTTTTTTTTTGTCTTTTAGAATATAAGTTTTATTTTTTTCACTTACATTATAAATGCACCAAAATTTAGTATATAATATTATTGGATAAAAAGAGTGAAACATTATGGAGCATGTACAAATAAAATTGTTAAATCAAAATCAAATGGAACAAACAAACAAGGTGAGGTTTTTTTTATCATAATACTGCTATTTTATTTTTTATTTATCGAACTATCGTTGTTTTTAAATTAATTTTCAAAATTCGCTCTTTTTAAAATCAGCTTCTGAAATCGCCATCCCCCATAGCGATTTTTCAACAAATTTTTTTAAAAAATTTGAAAAAATACCAAGGGAAATCGCCATGGGGGTGCTGATTTTCCTTGGTATTTTTTTTTACAATTTTATTTAAATTTTATAATATAACCGTTTGAAAAAAATGCATTTTTTTTATTTTGTATTTTAAATTTAAAAATTGCAAACGGTATAAAAAAATTACCTTCGTTTGTTTTTTAAAATAATATAAGAGAATATTATAATTTTTAATTTTTAAAAAATAAAATTTATTATTTTAATTTTATAAAAGATAATATTTTATTTCTTATTTAAATTTTTATAAAAAAATTATATTTCTTATTAAAATTTTATATAAAAAATGTATTTGTTATTTAATATTAAATATAAAAAACATTTTTTTCTTAATTAAATTAGTTATAAATTAAAATTTGATTTTTTATTTAAATTTTATATGTGAGATCTGTAACAAACAGGTATAAAAAAATACCTTGGTTTTTTTTTTTTTAAATATAGATACAAAAATTTTATAATTTATTTAATTTTATAAAAAGTAAAATTTAATTTTTATTGAAATTTTATAAGAAATAAAATTTATTTTATTATTTTAATATTATATAAAAAATAAAATTTTATTTCTTATTAAAATTGTATATTAAAAATTATTTCTTATTTAAATTTTATATAAAATAAAATTTTATTTCTTATTAAAATTTTATTTAAAAAAATGTATTTCTTATTAAAATTTTATAAAAATTAAAATTTGATTTCTTATTTAAATTTTATATAAATTAAAATTTGATTTCTTATATTAAATTTATACAAATTAAAAATTAATTTCTTATATTAAATTTATATATTTTTATGCTGCATAAAATATTGGAATTAGATTCCTTCTGCAATGGATAGGACTAATGATTTAGGGTTAGGGTTTCAGCTATTTTTCAGTGAATCAAATGCTGCAGAAAATATTGGAATTTGATTCTTTTTGCAATGGATGGGACTAATGATTTAGGGTTAAGGTTTCAGCTATTTTCCAGTCAATCAATGCTGTAGAAAATATTGGAATTGGATTTTTTCTGCAATGGATAGGACTAATGATTTAGGGTTAGGGATAAGTTTCAGCTATTTTTCAGTCAATCAAATACTGCAAAAAATATTGAAATTGGATTCCTTCTGCAATAGATGGGACTAATGATTTAGGGTTAGGGATAGGTTTCAACTATTTTTTATCAATCAAATGCTGCAGAAAATATTGGAATTGGATTCCTTCTGCAATGGATGTGACTATTTGGACAATCCGGTACAAAGGATGAGATTTATCATCAGTTTTTGCATTGAATGAGTTATCAATTTTTCAGTCAATTAACCCTAACTAGAAAATGGGAATTCAAATTCCATCATGTACAAAGGATGGGATTTTTCATCCGGTACAACACAATGAACCATTATAAATTCATGAAACTGATGAAGGTTTACAATACCTCCTACCGTAGTTTTTAAATCAGATTTTTTCTGAGTGCTAATACCTCATCATTCTCTATTTCTTCTTTCTTTTGCTAAGTGATAATACCTCCATTCTCATTCTTCTCAGTTTCATTACTAAACAACATGAGCAACAGAGTGATCGCATTGGTCTACTATAATGGCCAAATTCATAATACTGATGAAGGTGCTACCTTTGATTGTGAACGTCCTAAAAGCTTTCGTGTTGATGAAGACGTCACATTAGAGGAACTGAAGCTGCAAATTCATACAAAAATTAAAGCTGGAAATAGCAAAAGAGTTTCAGAGATTAAGTATAGGCATCCTCTTTCTATTGGTGAAGGATGTGTCCGATATAGAATATTTCCACTTGAAGATGATGATGATGTCAGATGCATGTTTTATGCTCACGAGACATTTGCAAATGTTGGTGTACTTAAGTTATATGCTAACATAGAGGATGTTCACGATGATTGTGGGCCTTCAAATGTTCGTACTACATAAACTTTCCCATAGAAGATGATGATTCTAGGTCGTCTTATGTTCACACTACATACGACGTTCCCACAGAAGAAGTCGTTCCGCTATCTCAAGCTACAACGTTTCATAATTCATTAGTCTCACAAACAATTCCTACTGCCCTCGAAGATGAGCCAGCTGGTGTTGATCTTGTTCTGCCATGTGGAGTCCATGGTGAATATATTGGTGACTTTAGTGAGCAGGAAGAGGATGCTGAATTCGCAAGTGATGACAACAGTGACTCTGACCCAGACGCCGTCGCTGCTGAGATCAACACTCATGGAGATCTTCCCCCATATGAGGCTTCATCCCATATGCACACCCTAGATCTAAAGGCAATGCAACTGTCAGAATTTCCTGAGTATGCTCATACATTTGCTATGCCTCTGACTTTTGATCCATTGACAGTTGATCTGTGTGTTGGGTTACAATTTTCAATGAAAGAGGCTGTGCTTTCAGCTATTAAGCACTATAATATCAAAAACTCTGTAGATTACAGAGTAACTGAATCTGAGCGGACCAAATATTATGCCAAATGTCTAATGTATGGGAAATGGTGCAATTGGAGAATAAGGGCAACATTTATGAAGAAGAAACAAGCATGGGAGATTAGAACATATGAAGGGCCTCATACTTGTACATCGGAGAGGATTTCACAAGATCATTACAAGTTAGATTCTAACATGATCTGTTCATGCATTCTGTCATTGGTCCAAGCAAATCCGAAGATCTCCGTTTCAATTTTGATCGCTGAGATGCAAATTCGGTATGGATACATCACCACCTATAAGAAAGCGTGGAAAGCAAAGCAAAAGGCAATTGTTCGAGTTTTTGGCGATTGGGATAGATCGTACAATGAGCTATCTAAATGGTTAGGTGCAATGCAACATTTCGTTCTTGGTACAATTGTGGAATTGCAAACGGTACCTGCATATCACGGTGATCAACTGGTCCAGGATAAGATAATATTTCGTCGACTCTTTTGGATATTCAAATCGTGCATTGAAGGGTATCCATATTGTAAAGCTATTGTGAAAATAGACGGTACTTTCTTGTATGGAAAATACAAAGGAACATTATTGTTAGCTACTGCACAAGATGGCAACCAAAACATACTGCCAATTGCTTTTGTCATTGTGGAGGGTGAGACAACGGAGGCTTGGTCATTCTTTCTCACTAATTTGCGTAGACATGTGACAAAAAAGCCTGGCATATGCTTGATGTCTGATCGACATAAAGCCATCAAAGCTGCTATCAGACGCGATGGTAGTGGATGAAATCCTCCACATGCATATTCAGTGTACTGCATTCGACACATTGCAGCTAACTTTATGAAGAAGTTTAACCATAAGGAATTGAGTCGACACATTGTTAACATAGGTATGGAAAGTTATGATAGTTATTTGATCTCTTATATTTCCTTGAGTATATAAAATAATACTGAAATTCACAAGTCTTTTGTTTTTAATTTTATCAGGATACGAGTTGAGGTGACCAAATTTTCATTTCATATATGAGAATCTTCGTGGAGAAAATGCAGAGACGGCTAATTGGCTTGATAGGATCCCCAAGGAAAAGTGGGTCCCATCATATGATCAAGGAAGACGTTATGGCTGACAACCAACCTAGCTGAATCTATTAACTCGGTGTTGAAGGGAACGGTCATCTTCCCATTACTGCTTTAGTGCAATCAACATATTATAGGTTGGCTGCACTTTTTGTTAAGATGGGGAACAAGCAAATTGCAATGATGGAGGGAGGCCACACATATTGTGAAACAGTCACACAGGCTATGCAAGAAAATCTCAGGAAAGCTAACTCCCACTTTGTTTGTAATTTTACGCAAGCAAATTTATCTTTTCTGATTGAAGAGTTAGTTGATCCACAAGAGGATGTTCCTGCAATAAAGTACAGAGTCAAGCTTAGTGACATGTGGTGTGACTATGGGAAGTTTCAAGCACAAAGGTTCCCTTGTTCACATGTAGTTGCTGCTTGTGCACATGTCCATGTAGATTGCATGCAATATGTGGACAATGTCTATAGACTGAAAACTATATTGAATGTTTATTGACATGAGTTCCAACCAGTTGGAAATGAAGGTTATTGGCCTCAATATGATGGTCCAGAAGTGTGTCCCAATCAAGAAATACGGAGAAATTCACATGGTCGGCCAAAATCAAGTTGTATTCGTAATGAAATGGACCTCAGGGAGAAAGGCCAACCAAAACGTTGTGGATTATGCAGAAATGAAAGTCATAGCCGTCGAAAATGTCCACATCAATCTGGCACATCGGGGGAGAGTTAGTATCAACAATAAAGGAATTACATTTTTTCATAAACTGTAATATTTACTACTTATCATGTAATTTGGATTGTGCAAGTTTTTTTCTACTTATCATGTAATTTGGATTATGCAATTTTTTTCTACTTAACATTTAATTAAGAAAATGTTAAAAACATTTTCGTTTTAGTTAGATTGATGCGGACATAAAATTTAAAATTAATAACAAAATTAACATTTTTAAAAATATATTCAATAATAAATAACAAAATAAATAAGAAAATTAAAAATAACAATTAATTTCTTAACAAATTTAAAATAAATAACATCAAATGCAAAACATATAAATTTATATATTACAAATTTAAAATACATTATTCTCGTTATATTGATAAAACTACATTTATTCTAATTATTGCGTGGTGTAGAGCAACAGTGTCGAGCTCTCCTAGTGCGTGGTGGTTGGACCCTTCGTTCAACCTCGTCAGTGCCAGGTATTCGACGTCGGCCACGATCTTTTGCTGTAACCGTCACTGGTTCCGGTTGTATGTCATCCGCCATTTCTTCTGTATCAAAAATTTGAAACCCACTGCTGGAGGACCCAACACCTAGTTCACCCATAAAGGGAACCTGACTACTAGATGGACCCACAAATGATCTACCATCAAATGCTGACGCAGGGATTCCAAACTGATACATTGATGTTAGATATGCTGAACTTGGACTTAGGATGGGGAACTGGTCATCTAACCTCGTCATTGGCGGTAACACTCATCAACGTCATATCCGGGGTGACTGACGAAATAACGATGACTGGATGGTACTCCATGATCCCGTTCAGGTTCAGGATGACTAAATGACATCCTCGGTGCAGTGAACTCCGATGAGGCCGGTTGACGCGTCCACCCACGTTGTTGTCTAGGTATAGGAGCTTCCATATCCTGTGTAAGAGGGACTGGAGTTGAAGTTCGTCCGGTAAATGGCATACTCCTAACATCCTCATACACCGATGGTGGACAAACAAAAGGTTGACCTTCATTTTTATACCATCCTATATAATCATCAGATGGGTTGAAATTATTTCCAACAATCGGATAACCTGTCAGAATTCGTTGAGAACGTATATTCCACCAATGGATCCAATATTCATATTTCGCAGGCCAGAATTCTTCATGACGCCCACACATGTCGATCTTGTGAACCTGATCAAGGTTCACCGGTGCTTGCGAATTGGTTGTTACATCCCAAATTGTCGTAACACCCTGTCAGTTTGGTGCCACTCTATATATGAAAAGCATATCAATGTTGTGTTTGCTTTTCATATATTACAATTATTGTAGGCATCTGATGGGAGGCATGCCATAATTTCACTAGAGAAATATGGCATCCACAGAAACTGCGAAAAATTATTACAAATTATTAGTTTCATATGGAGTAAATACAAAAATACTTGAATGTTACAATCGAAACATTTACCTTATCATATCCTACTCGATCTAGTCGCAATCTTATACTTGCAAGGTCGGTCGGAGTCTCGGTAAGATCTCTACTCCTACTCCACCTGTTAAAATGCGTATAAAATCTTAATAGAACTATAAAAATACAAGTTCGTACAAAATTAATAAAATAGTAAAGATTATTACCTGCTTGCAATAGGGTATACATCCGAAACATCCACGCGCGGAGCAAGAAATGTCAGCCGATACCAAGCCTATGATTGTAGAAGCACTAAACATCCACATATGTCATTGCTTTTTGGAACTGTAGCCCGACACAATTCTCTATACAAAACCGCTAAACACGCAGAACCCCAACTATAATTTGCCGCATGCTCTAAATCACGTAGTAATGGAAGATACATTAAATGTACCCGACTGCTCGATTTGTCAGGCATTAGTAATCCTCCAATCAAACGTAAAATATATGCTCTAGCAGCATATTGTATCTGTTCTTCAGTTGCGTGTAATGGAAGATTTTGAAAGGATTTCAACTAATTTAGTCTCACCGTTGAGCCAGATACATACTCATCGGAGGTACCTTGCCCAATAGATTTTGACACTCTTCATTCCAATCTAGCAAGCTTCCGCTTGTAACTACATCGCCATGGATCGGAAGTCCAAGTTGAAGCGCAACATCTTCTAGAGTTATCGTGCATTCACCAAATGAAAAATGAAAAGTGTGCGTCTCGGGTCTCCATCGTTCGATCAACGCACTGATTAAGTCGGGTTGTAGCAAAAATCGTCGAATTTGAGTTGTGTGATAAAGTTCGGCTCTTCTTAAGTGGTCGATAATATATGGATGCGGGTCCTCCAATGTAAATTTTCTCGAACGTAACACGCGACAAGTATCCTGTTGATAATTAATTAAATTAAATAATTATAAAATTATAATAATTAATTTATTATAAAACTATAATAATTAAAAAATTAAACAATATAAAAATTAAAAAATTCTAAATATAAAATAACAAAACAATAATAATATAAAATTATTTATATAATTATTAAAAAATTAAACAATATAAAAAATAAAAAACTATAAAATGAAAAAACAATAATAATTAAAAAATTATAAACCTATAATAATAAAAAATTAAATAATATAAAATAATAAAAACTATAAAATGAAAAAACAATAATAATTAAAAAATTAAAAAACTATAATAATAAAAAATTAAACAATATAAAAAATAAATAATTATAAAACTATAAAATAAAAAAATGATAAAACTATAATAATTAAAACATTAAAAATTATAAAAATATAAAATGACAAAATAATAATAATTAAAAAATTACTAAAAATTGATAATATAATATAAATAATATTACAACAATTTACTTACCTCTTTAATCGAGGATATGTGATTTTCTTACAATCTCAGTAGTGATGATGAAGCCATCTTAAAATATTATTGTAGAAAAAAAAATTTGGTAGAAAAAAAATTGTTGTAGAAAGAAGAAAAAAAAAATAAATTAAGTTGTAAAAAAAATGAGGGAGGGTGAGTTTTATTTATAGAAGAGTGGTGTGTGGGGGAGGGGGATTTTTGAAGGCAACGGTCAAGTTACCGTTGCCTTCATAATTTTTGATTATTTTTTCAAACGATTATATTATAAATTTTAAATAAAATTGCTAAAGAAAAAATATCAAGGAAAATCGCCACCCCCGTGGCGATTTTCCTTGATATTTATAAAAATAAAGAAAATTACGCTGAAAAATCGTCATGGGGATGGCGATTTCCCAACTGATTTTAGAAGGAGCGGATTTTGAGAATTAATTTGAAAACAGCGATATTTCGATAAAAAAAAACAACAACAATATTCTGATAAAAAATCCACAAGGTGATCTATTTAGATTTTTTTGGAAGGTAACATGAAAATGTTAATCAATGTCTTATAGGCATTGGCTAAGGTGGTATATATATACAAAAAATATATATATAATTAATATATATATTTTTAATTTAGTAAAAATAATATATTAAATGCAGAAAAAAAATTTTGAAATGATAAATAAATAATTTTTAATTAGTGTGTATAAATATTAATTAAGTGAATCCTATAATAAAACACCAAAAAAAAAAATTACTGCTACTACTACACTACACTTTTTGTATTCTTAAAAAAAAAAAAAAAAAAATTGTAGACCTCATATCCAAAAAAAAAAAAAAAGTAGTTGTGATCAAGTAAAAAACATAAATATATGATGCAAAGCATGTACACCTAGCAATGACTTTTTCTAAATAAAATAAAAATATTTAATTCTATTTATATGACATCTAGCTAAGATAATATAATATAATAAAATAAAAATAAAAAAATAATGAAGATCTCATCTACCAAATTATAAAATATTAAATCCACCCAACCCCATACAACTACTATTCAAGCTCCCCACCTCACCTTATTCATCCCCTCCATTATAATTTCTCTCTCTCTCTTTTCTCCTTCAAAGCGGAAACAAAATAAATATTGAAAAAAATTAAATTTTGAGAGTAAAAAAAACAAATGCTGCAACTATTTTTCGCGGTGGCTTTCTCGGCGGTGCCATTGACCCTTTACGTGCCGCCGATTCGGAGCCTGAATCTATTCGTCGAGACAATCGAAGATATGCTCCGACAGACAACCTTGTACACACTCAGGGCTTATCCTCGTATCCGCCTCGGTTTTTCTCGGATCTTCCACTCCATTTTTCACTTGTCTAGGTAGATTTTTTTTTTTTTAAATTTAATCTCTCCCCTGTATATTTCCTATCTTTTTTTTTTTCTTTCTAATTTTTCCTTTTTGTTGTGAAATTGGGATGTTTTGGAGATGTAGATGATACGGGTTGGTATACATGAATATATGCAAATAACTTGTGATTATTTACCATTTGTCAAATTGGGTTTCTCTTAAAAACTCAAAATTATCTGATAAATTTGTTTGTCTTTATTGGGGTTTTGTAATTTTGTTTGTTGTTTATATGCTCATGATTAAGGAATGAAGCAAATCTCTTTTTTTTTGTGGGTTAAATAAGTATATTTTTATCATGGATGTTTTTATTATTGCTATAAATTACAGAATTAATATGTTTTATATGGTTTTATAACTTTAAAAAGAGACAATTTTTTGAGGTTTTTTTTCGTTAATTTGGAAGGTAAAATGTTTATTTTTTATTTTAATTTTCAATCCCTTTTCTAATAGGTTTTTAAATATTAATTTAAAAAGTAAAGAAAGAAATGAGAAATCTTGATGGATGAAATGTAAGAAAGAAATGAGAAATCTTGATGGATGAAATGTGAGTTTGATCTCTAATTACAGAATACTTTTTGCTAATAACAGGTTTTTTCAGATATTGTAGAGATTTTGGCTTAGTGGCTCCAATGTGCTACAATAGATAATGTTCCTTTTCATTACCCTTTTTTTAATCTTTTTAATACACTTTTAACCATAATAATTCATAAGAAAATCCTACATATATGAACAAAAAAGCTTAAATGAATTGAAAAATAACAGAGGGAGGCAAACCTCAAATATCTAGCATGAACTCGGTGCATAATCAGGTCATTAATATTTTCCATTTCACTTTTTGATCCTGCAAAATTCTGATGCTGTAAGTTGTCAACATTAATTGATTTTTTTTAAGTATTTAAAATTGTCGGAAATTAAATTCTGATCACGAGAATTAAAAATCTAATACTCTACAAGCAAAACACGTGATTCTAACACTCTATAAGCAGAACATGTGATTGTTGTTGTTGTTGTTGGGTGAATTATTAGTTGATGGTTTATTATGCTAGCTTATGAAAATCTGGGGGTTAATTAAGATTCAACCATGAGCAGAGGAATTTGTTGGAGAAATTCCTAAGTTTGATTGTTGAGAACATTGCATTTTGGCATCTTCTTCATCTTAGCTTATGGACAACCTCAAACTGTGTTTGGAACTTATCTGATTTTGAGGGTGTAATAGAATTAGAGTCCAATTTTGAAAGTGCTAGGTTAATCTATCATGATTCTTTTATAAGGAAGAAAAAGAAAAAAAGAACTTTTGGAAGGACAGCAAATAGAGTTAAGTTAAAGTATTGCATTTATGATTTTGCTCACTTTTACCATTTCAAGGGCTATGGTCTACGGGTTCGTGACGTAATCGAGCCGAATCGAGTCAAATAACATAATCGAGTCAAATAACATAATCGAGTCGAGATCAAGTATAGCAAACAAAAAGATAATGACAGGTATCTAGTATGGCATACCTGTATAGTATACCACACAATCACAAACAAAAAGATATCTGAATGGAAAGAGCAATTTTAATTTGAAAGATAATGACATAAGAACTTATCCCATTTATAACAAAAGCGAAAGGCTAGCTAGGGTAGGGTTGGGTTGTTCAATTTGCATTTTTTTCTCTTTCTACCCAATATAATATTCCACTATATATTTAGCATGTAATATGGAATTTCAATCTTCAAACTATAATCACCATAAAATATGCACATTTGCCTGCGAACTTATCTTCTATCTAAACTAAACTAATACTACAGAAAGTTTAACAGTAACATATTCTTCAATAAAAGATTATGATGAATTAGCTGCCTAATTTGCAGAGAATAGCTTCAATTGGGATGCTATGATTGAGATACATGGAGTTGCTGAATGCCAAGGAGCAGAGGCCAGCTTTCAAGTTCATGATCCTCAAGAACAGCTCACTTTTCCTACTTCTAAGAGGAGAGTAATCAATCCTGGAAAAAAGGAGCCAGCTTCACTATAGGTTTTTTTTTTTTATATATATACTTTGGTACCTGAAAATCAAGTTAGTAAAACAGCAGCTAATAAATCTGGCAAGTTATTGCACCCAGTAACAAGTAATGAATAATGCAGGATTATGCGACTAGGACTAGGTCAAATTCACTATTTTGGAAAATGTGAAACTTTATGATGAAGAATTTTGTGCGAAGCTATAGATACTTGATTTTGGATACTAATATATTATCACTTCCCGAGAGAAATAAAGTTGTTTTACAGGAAATTGCACTTCCACGTACAATAGCAAAAGTATTCCAAAACAAGTAATAAAGTCGCTTCACTAAAGGTTGTTTCACTGGAACAACTCCTGTTCGGAAGAGCTTTTGTTCGGAATAGCTCTTGTTCAGAACAGTTTTTGTTCGGAACAATTTTCGTTCAGAACAACTTCTGTTCGGACAGCTCTTGTTCAGAACAGCTCGTGTTCGGAACAGCTTCCATTCAGAACAGCTCCTATTCGAAACAGCTCTTGTTCGGAAACACCATCTTCATAGAACAAGTCATTCACAAAACAACATTCTCATGAAAAGGGACCTCCACCAAGAAGTATTCTAGAGAAGACGTTCCGCCTAATACTACTTCACTGAAACAGAAGAAGTAAAAATAATCTTGGAATATGGCAGGGTTCTTGGGTTAATTTCACTATTGGGATGTTCCGGAGAACTTGGCTTGATGGATCAGATAATGGAGATAGTTAACAGGTTTTCTCTTAATATTTCTCTGAAGTATGAGTGTTTCTCCCCTTCTTTTAGAACAAACAGTGAACTCTAATTCACTATTCACTATTACCAACAACAATCTAAACACTCATCAAACAAAGCATTAATGACTTAGTAACTAACAGTTTTTACCATTATTCCTATTCAATGTTTTGTTAAATAACTCTTATCTTTGACACCTATAAATCGGAACTCTCACAACTTATTTGGGGACTTTTGGCATTTGAGTAAACTTTCTCTCTAAAGTTCTCTCTGCAACTTTCACTTATCTGATTCTCTCCTCAGCCTTGTTCTCATCCATACTCAGCCTTGTTCCATCATCTCTCTACTTCACCTTACTTACCACCATCTGCTGCTGCGCTCAACACTTAAAGATCTGCTCCAGTCTTCCTATCCGCCGTCTCCCGGCAACATTCTGTTTTACTTGTTTGTAACGCTTCCTCTTCCTACCAAAGAACCCTCTATAGAAGCTTTAGACATTTCTGTCATCAATGATATAAACCAACTTGTTTTTCTTTTTCTCCATGTGTTAATGAGGAGGTTCAAGTGCAATCTATAAAAGCTTCTCTAGAATTTAAATAACTGTCTCTTGCTCGTGTCACAGCAACATTCATTCGCCTACGTTCACTTAAAAACCGAACCTGAAATGGTTTGAGAATTATACGAAACCCAAAATATAGTACATCAGAATTTTAACACAGACTTCTACCATATATTCTGAAGGAATCCAGTAACAGCGATGACAGAGATGCTTAGAATACCTCTTTCTTTGAGTTCGATCGAACCATTGAAATAATAATCACTTCCTTTTCCCAACCTTGGAAACCACCAACAGTTGAGATTTCCATATCCTTTAGCTTATCTTCATTGCTTTTCAACATCTTCAGCAAGACCTGCAAAATCATCCATGGATTTATGAGTTTATGCATAGAAATAGAGTGTCTAGGTTCAGTAGAGTGTTTCAGTCTTTCAATGTTTTAATCAAGTTGTGAGGCCCACAGAAATTTGATAATTGGTCACTTCACAGTGAACTCTTTTATACCTGTGCAGCATAAGGGGTAATATTTCCAATATCAGCTCCAGTCTGAACAAGTCGCTTGGCATGTGAAATCTATGTTACTCGGACTCGGATGTGAGTGTCGGACATAGGTATGTGTCCGACACGGGTATGTTTAATTGTTTCCAAGATTTCCATGTATTTGGAGGGTCCTTGGAGGATCATATCCTCATACCCATGTCCAAATATGTGTCAGACACGGATATTTCAAAAAAAAAAAAAAAAAATGAAAAGTCGGGGCACTATAGTGTGAAATAGCAACCTCAGCTTCACCCTCATTCAATGTGCTCTCTTCCTCATCCTTCTTCTCTTCCATATCACACCTGTAGCAAATTCAAATCAAGTCATATAGGTCTCCCATGGCATTTGAGATGTTTATTGTGGTAGATTCAAATTGATTTCTCATTTTATTACATTTATCTTAAACTTCTACCAAAATTTGGTCTCACTTTTGTTTTAAGAAATGCAATAGTCAATATATTTCACTACAAGCTAGGTTCAATAACTAGAAATGAAAGGGAATGAAAAGAAATGTAAAACATGCCTACTGCTCACGAAATTTTAGTAATAAACTGCTTACCCAGCTATGTCGATGAGAAGAAGCATTGGTTCTGTTGAAGATGACCTCTTAACATTCTCAAGATCAAAGAGCATTTGTGCAGCAACACTTGGATCTGCAATAATTATGTAACTTCCATCAGCAGAATAAACCAAAACGAAATGATTTTTTATCCAACAATTTAAATATGTAAGCAAGAATACAGCTAGAATCATAGCAGCTTGCTGCTGTAAAGCTCTTTAGATGACCAGTTCATAATAAGCTCATGCATACAGTACTGGACAGTGAGCATGGACATGACTTCATCTCCATATAGATCTGCAAGGCGTTCAAAGAGGGTTCTTCCTAACCCTTTCCTCTCAGCTTCAACACTCTGGATAGTTGGAGGAAGCTGCAGATGATCCCCTGCAAGTATACATCTTGAACTCTGAAATAAGAATAGTGGATCCTTTAGCTGGGATTGCACTTTGTTATTGCTCTGGGTTCAACTGCAGTAGGTTGATGCTCAGCCAAAGAATCTTATTAGTAAAATATCAATTTTTATTTAGAAACATTAAAGAATAAGCATGCATCTTGTTGGGGGGAGAGAATCCAGTTCTTAAAAACACTTTTCTGTGTAACTAAACTGTATAAAATGTCACTTCAAATCTGTTTTCCTTTTTATATGAATGCAGACATCTGTTCAACGCGTTATTACCTTTAGTAGAGCTATCCAGCAGGCTATTTCAAGTGCCTGAGCAGCTTCATCAATAATAACCAAATCAAATGTAGTGTTGTCTAGTTTGCGAGAAAATGCACCAGTCAAAGTTGTCAATATGACATCAGTATCCTTAATCACATCGTTCATGGTAACTGGTAAGCTGCTGCCTTTTACACTCTTCTTTCGAAAGAGTCCTAAGCTCCTTCTGGATATCTCTCCTTGTATTTCTGTCTATGGTTTTCAAAAATTTCACATTTAGTGCCTGAAGCAATGTCTAAAATGAAGTAGTGCAAGCTGAAGAACAGAATAAAAGTGAAATTCCTCTGTTTATACAACAATGAAACAATCTCTTGCTTTCATATCAAAGAGATAAGCTTGTAATGTCTAAAATGAGTTCAGCTAGCAAGTAGTTTTTATTTAAAACATGGAAATGTTAATACTAAATAATCACTTATTCAAATACAATATATTACCATTAGAGACCATTTAGGATGAAAGAACTTAATATCTAAACAAAGCTCACAAGTATAGCATCATTCTTCGGTGGATTAGCTTTACTATTAGCAAAATGAGACTTCAATAAATTTTTCTTCTTTTGGGTACAGTACAACTGAGACTTCAAATTATAGCATAAACTTATACCTTCATTTCCTTTCGAATGTCATTTGCAAGAGCTATCATCTTCTCGTAGAACCTAACAGCAAAAACAACCAAATAGATGAGCAAACTCTATGATATAAGAGATAACCTCAAATGTTTTAGAAAACAAAAGTTGCATCCACTTCAAAAGGTAAAAGTTTTAGAAAACAAAGGAAATATTCATTTTCGCCAATATATTCAGAAGTAGATGACATCAAAAGACCGCTTCCGCACTTTGTGAATAGCCACTCAAATAAAGTGATACAAGATCAGGATCCATTTCTCAGTAAATAGAACATGGGTAGGAGTTATATTTCTTCCCTAGGAAAACTAAGAATAACAAAATGATTAAAGATCATCTCTCATTTTCCCTGAAGCATCCCTGACATCCTTTCAACAAATGAGCAAAAGCATAGAAGCATAATAAAAGGATTAACATAAACATGTGAATCACTGGACTGGGATAACTTTCAAATATGTGCCTGAAACTGAAACCAACAATCATTTAGACAAAATTTTCTAGTCTTCTTATTTCAAAAATACATTCAAAATTCCATTGTTCAATTCTTTTCCTTTTCAAAACTAAGGCTTACCTTCGCATCAAGTGCACTGTCCAAAACTTGAGGTAGTAAACATGCGGGATGCCCCAATCTCACCTGCTTTACTCTGATGAAAGAAGCAGAGATAAAATTGAATAATCATGTCATCTCAAAAACATCTTATATTTTAAGTGTCAACAGTAATCATATGAAAGGAACAGAAAAAAAGACCGAGGAAGTGAGTGAATAACTGGTATATGGCCAAAAAAATAATAATAAAATAATAACTGGTATATCAAATAGTGATTCAGGTCAAAATATCTCTATAAAATCTTACATGCTAATACAACTACTTAGCTACAATTCCCTGAGAAAGAAAAACTGTCAACAGTTTGGGGTTTAAAGAAGGCTTATTCTTAGTTGAAAACATTCGTGGTTATTATCATTTTAAATAAGAACCTTTATCCAACAGTCAGAGTGAAGATACTTTGAACCTCATTTAATTAAATAAACAGCCAATACAAGTTGGGCATGCATATATATTTGACAATGCTTTATTAGACGGGGACTACCTCACTGTCATGGATAGTTAAGTCACGTTTCAATGCCTACTAACCTCTCTACTATGTTCAGTACACTGACAAAATTTTATTTGACCTAGACAATTCAGAACAGGAATTTCCTCTGGTAAATTCTGCATTTCAGCTAAACCAATCCTACCAACTGAAAATTTATGGAAAATGAAAGATGCTAAAAACTGTTAACTTCAAAAAGAACCACATAAAGCATTAAAAAAAAGGGTAGTTTAAAGCCTTTTGGTTCTTTTCTGCTCAAAAACCATTAGTCCTTTTGCATGCTAAGGTCCCCAAAATAGAAAACGCGAGGATCAGAGACAAAAGTAAATCAGGAAAGACTTCTTTACTAGCTCAGGCAGAAGAATCATATCCCAACATATTGGGCTAGTGTACCTGTGATGAGCAAGGCGCTCAACAATGTTGTCAACAGCAATATTTGATCATTGATCCTTGCTTCACTTCTTGTAAGATAATTTCCACAACTGTTGTAGTTTTCCCTGTTCCACGAGGCCCATGCAGCAAAAATACATCCTTTGATGACAGTACCTTTAAAATGGCATCTTTCTTGACCCCAAAAAGAAGGTTAATGAATAAATTAGGGCAGGGAGAAAGATCCTTAGTTTATGCTTTGTAGAAATGTAGTATGCATCAAACTTATAAATTGGATATACTAAGACACATAATGGATAAGAATGTGGGTCTATAAGCACAGTGATGACCATAATACTATAAAGCATGATGAAATGAACTTATTGTTTTTATTTCTTAATTAATTACAACTACATTTCTACTGTATATATATATACAAACTAGGATGAAGAATAAAAGGAAAGTTGCATCAATCATGGAACTAATTAAGCCTCTAACTTAGGAGAGATTTCAGCAATAGAATGAATCTGGACATATTTCAACATTCCCCATCAAGCTGGTTTATAAATGTTGAGCGCTGAGATTGAAGACTCTTCGTAGGATATTTGCCACTTGTTGTTTGGTAGGAATAAACGAAATACACAATACTACATCTAGCTTCTCTCTGATAAAATGTCGATCAATCTCAATGTGTTTGGTCCTGTCCTGCTGTACTGGTATGGGAAATAGTAATAGCTGACTTGCTATCCGAGAATCACTTCATATCCTACAAAAAACAAGGACCGATTATAGGTAGATCCCAACAATAAATCTTCATAAAAAAAGATAATTTTTGTAGTACAAGAATGACCAGATTCAAATGCTACTAAATCAACAAAATCTTCATTTTCAACCTCTTCATTGCTACCGACATGGTAACAAGTCATGGAAACTAAATTTTCTTTTTGAATCGAATTGGCATGTATTCATTCAAAATGATTGGCCTTCTTGACTTTTGCCTAGTTGAATTTTCATACCTAGATGGCATTGATTTTCCTTGAGGCACCTTTGTTGTTGGTGTTTTGGATGGTTGTCGATCATCTTAGCTCTTGTTGACACTTTCACAAGCTTGTGAGGATTCTTCTTTTGACCTCTTTGATGTGTGACTAGAGTCCAACCATCATCCTCTTAATCTTTTTTTTTTTAAGCAAATTGTTGCCTCCACTCCCTTGAAGATCTACCATCTTACTTGAACTTGGAGCTAGTATGATATGATCAAAAGAGCCGAATTTGATGGTTCTACCCAACAAATTAGATCAAAAAACCATATTGATTGATGCCAAATTTGATAACACAGTTTCTTCAAACTTGATTTTCTCATCCTTATGGAGTTGCATGATTTTGTATTTCAAAACAAAGCATTTCTCCAGAGGGTGGCTAATCAAGTGATGGTACTTGCAATAATTGGGATCATCTATTTTATCAGCTTTTTCAGATCGATTCATTTCTGGCAACTGAATCAATTTAGTTTTCAGTAGTTCTTCAAGTATGCATGAAACATCTGAACCAAGATACTTCTTTTCTTGCCTTTCCTTCAAAGTGATTATACTTTTACCTTTGTCTTGGGTAGGAGTAGGTTTCGCCTCTTGAGATTTTTTTTTTTTTTTTTTATTTCAAATATATCTTAAGAGACTAGGTATTCACAGTCATACACTATTTGCTTTCTCCCTTATTGGTAAAAGTTTTGCCCTCTTTGCAAGTATTTTGCTTCTCTTTGTCTTTCTTTGGCTCTGGCATAGGAGTTCTTTGATTTCCAAAAGCTGTCATACTTCATTCAATATCATGTGCACGAATAGCTACTTTTTCAAAGGTATTAGGCTTGATACCTTGAAGAGTATAGCATAAGCCCCAATTCATGCCTTGTATGCACATGTCAAGGGCAGAAGACTCAGACAATTTTTCTTGGCAATTAAAACTCAAATTACTCCATGTGTGGATGTAATCAATAATTGGCTCATCCTTCTATTGACGTGAGCTTGTGAACTCAATCAGGATGACTATGCGAAGAATATAGCATAAGACCCAATTCATGCCTTGTATGCACATGTCAAGGGCAGAGGAATCAGACAATTTTTCTTGGCAATTAAGGCTCAAATTACTCCACGTGTGGATGTAATCAATAATTGGCTCATCCTTCCATTGATGTGAGCTTGTGAGCTCAATCATGCTGACTATGCGACGAGTGTTATAGAATCGATTGAAGAACTCACGCTCAAGTCGTTCCCAGCTATCGATTGTCTCGGGCTCAAGATCAATGTACCAAGAAGGCACAACCTTTTAACGAGAGAACAAACTGCTTCACCATGAGATCTCCATCAGTGCCAAAATTATTGCAAGTTTCTACAAAGTGTGCAACATACTGGCATAGGAAAACATATTGGCATGGGTTTCCTATGCCATCTAACTGTTGGAACTTTGGAGGTTGATAATTTTCAGGCATCTTCAGAGATGATTGATCCTTTGAGAATATGACTTTGCATGTGTATAAAGGTTGAGTGACACTGTCAACTTGATCCTTAATAGCTTCCTTGATAAGATCTTTGAGCTAACTGGTAGTGACCATTTCATTGATCTTTTGTTGAGAATTCTTAGTAACTTCCATACTGGAAATCTCACCATCATCTTCAAAGATTGATTGGCAATTTTGGTCTAAAATTGCTAATCTTTGTTCATTGAGATTAGAAAAATTATCCATCATAAAGGCAATTTGGTTGTCTTTTTCTTTCATGCTTGCTGTAAGAATTTCAACAGACTTTGTAAGAAGCGCAACTTGTTCTTCCAATGATGTAGTGTCATTTGTCATGAGAATCATTACTCCAGAACTTGCTTTTGAAGGAATGATGGAATAGAGTTGCTACTTGAATAACTATCTTGCTCCTTGAACGATAATCAACGGCTTGTACTTGATCCATAGAGTGGGTTTGGACTAAGCACTGGAAAAGTTTGATTAGACATTTCAGCTAGAGCTTTAGTCTTTTTCCTAGTGCCATAAGGTAAGCAGGGATATCAATGTTTGATGATGAAGTGGTGTAGACTGCAAGATTAGCTCGAGCAAGCTTAGGAGTTGGTTTGTTAGCAAGGTTCTTTTTGGGAGTCATTGCAACTTGAGAACTTAACTTTGAAGAAAATAGATGAAAAGAGAGATTGTCTCACTGGGTGTGCCAAAAATTTGTACACAAATTTTGTGTCAAAATAACACAAAAATTGGAGACAATAAAAATTTTATTTATTAGACATGAAAATTAGAATTTCTGAAAATTCTTAAAATAAAGAAATTCTTTTAATTCTTTTCTTCAACAAAATTTGATTTAAGAGTCTTGACGACTTGATCTTGAACAAATGAAATCCGCTTTAAGAGTCTTCCAGACTTAATCTTGAACAAATATAGCACCAAAAATCCCAAAATTTGTCAGCTCTACCACTTCAAGATCCTTACCTTGTGAGCGGGAAGAACATCTCCTTTGGTGGATTGGACTTCAAATAGAGTTTCCTCCCCATTAGCCCTGTCTATTTGCAAAACGGGAAGCAGAATAAATAATAAGAAACCCAAGCCATTTCTAATACATCATTTTGAGCATGTTCCTTTTAACAAAACCAAAAACATGGTTCCCTTTTTTCCTTGCCTTGTATCTTTCAGAACAACCAAAAAATGCAAATTAAAAGTAGCACAAAGACCATACAAAAAGCTAAGAAAATAATACAACCTGAGCATCAACACACTTCAAATCTAGAATCGTGGATCAACCAATAGAAATATCCAATTTATCTTTTACATCTAAAATCAGCAATAAAGTTTCAGACTTCGAGAATGCATGAACAATAACTGAACTGTCATATGTGAAAATTTCTTCACTTTGGTGCTATTTGATGATTGAAAGGTGATTTAGAGAAACACCCATTTCTTGGTTAGTAATAATAATGATATACAATTGATATCAGATGCATTGAGTACAGAAATCTTTTTTGAATCAATGGAAAAATGTAAAGAGAATAACTATATACACAGAGAAAGAATAAAAGAAAGAACCTTCTCCAAATCAATTAAAGGAGTCATGGTGGAGATGAATTGTTGGAAAGAGGTTGGAGATGATTTCTTCTTCTTCTTTTCTCCCTCCATAGCCATTGCTACGTCTCTGCTATAGCGACCGTTGAGAGAGAACTGTGAACGTTAATAGAGAAACTGGGTTTTGGACTTTTGAGTATCGAGTGGTTTTCCTTTGGGTGGGTTTGTTTTCTTAATTGAAATAAAAATTAGGTTTATATTTGATATATTGTTAGTATATAAATTTATATATTAAAAATAAATTTTATAATGATATTTTATTAAAAAATTAATGCTTAATTTTAATTTTATAATTTAACTTTTAATCAGTGACGTCTTATACTATTCTTAATCAATTAAAGGCTACGTTTGAATTTTACTGAACTTCGATTATTTTTTTCACTCGAGGAAAAAGGGGTTTAGGCAAACAAATTTTTTCTGTCTTTTATAATAAATTAATTTTAATAATAAATAAATAATTAATTGAACACATGAAAAAATTATAATGAAAAGAAACCAAATATATTTATTCGGTTTACGCCATATGGATGCAGCCGGATTATTGCGATTTGGATTTTTGGATCGATTTGGACCTTTGGGATCGAATCGCACTGAACAGCTATTGAACTCTTGTTTGGAAAACAAGGGTATGGCACACCTCCAGTTAAAAGCTCAGTTGCTCTAATTAGAGATTTTTTTTTTTTTAGGTTCATTTCGATGGATAATAAAATTGATTTCACTGAGATTAAAAACAGCGATAGCGATAAGATTAATTATGTAACGGTAAGATTAAAATCAATTGTGAAATATATATTTGAATGCAATAACGATGAGATGAATTATATTGAAAAAAATAATTATTAAAAATATTATATTAAAATATGTATATATATATATTAAGTAATAAAAAATTGTTAATAATTAATAAAACAAAAATAATTAATTAAATTTTTTTAATAAAAAAATAATGAAAAAGTAAAAAAAAAAAATTCTCCTTCCATTAGAGTCAAGTGACCACTGAACTCCTTCAACTCCAGTCCAATGGGAATTCACTAGATTG
This sequence comes from Fremontodendron californicum, assembly GCA_030761205.1. Taxonomy (NCBI): domain Eukaryota; kingdom Viridiplantae; phylum Streptophyta; class Magnoliopsida; order Malvales; family Malvaceae; genus Fremontodendron; species Fremontodendron californicum. The sequence continues at coordinate 32,028,897 of JAULJL010000005.1, forward strand.
GTACTGGAGCCACCACCTGTGCATTTCACTTATCCTCCACTTTCTTATTTGGATTTCACCGCAATTTTTCATTTTTTATTTACAATTATTTATTTATTTAAAATGATAAATAAATTTTATATAATATAAAATACATAAATATATGACAAAATTTTATCACTAAATTTATGATCAATATTAATATAAAACGATATATATCAATATTTTTGAATGAATAAAATTAAAATTTTAAAATATCAAATAAAATTAAATTATTATAAAATTATATAAAAAATAATAACAATTTAATATTATTTTATTATGTTTTAATTTATGTAAATATATTATTATTAATTATAAAAAAATTGAAATTTTTAATAATTATTTTCTTTCTCATTATACTTTATTTCACTACTATCATTACTTTTTCATTCAAATACATATCACCTCGTTAATTTTATCTCATTATCTATTCAAATTGTTCAAATGGATCGTGGTACAACGTTTGGATTTCCCTAAAGTCCCCTTTTGATGCAATTATGCATTTTTTGTGCAATTGTAACAAATTTATTATTACGAAACGATTACAAAAAAACATCTCACCAAAACTATTTATTTTTCACTTGAGAGGAAGCGGTTCAGAGATATTTTTCATTCCCACCACAGCCCCTTTTCTCAAAAAGATTCATCCATGAGATTTTTTTTTTCTTTTTTTACTTGGACTATTGTCATTTAATTTTTTTTCATTTTTTTAATTTTAATATTATTTTTTCAATTTAATATAATCAATAAATTTATATAATTATCTATTAAATAATTAATAAATAAATAACTAAAAATTGAATAAATACATAAATAAATAATAAATTTGATAATTAAATAAAAATAAGTAATTAATATTTAATTAATTAGTTATTTTTCTATTTATTTAATTGTTTACTTAATTGTTTTGTAATTTTATTTATTTTTTAATTTTTTAATTTTTATTAATTTATTTATTAGCTATTTGTTGTTTCTTTTTATTTTTAATATGCTTTAGGGTTATTACAATTGAATATTAATTAAGGGTGATAGCATTTTTGTTTTTATAAAAATAAAGATTTAGGCTCCATTTGGATGGACGGTGAGATTGGTTCTGATGAGATTAAAAACAGCGGTGGAGGTGAGATTAGTTACTGTAGCGGTTAGATTGGGTACTGTAGCATTGAGATTAAAATCAACGATTAGATATGTGTTTTGATGCAAAAGCAACGGTGGCGGTGAGATTAATTGTAGTAAGAAGAGAAAATGACCATTAAGAATATTAAATTTAAATGTGTATATATAATAAAAATTTTAGATTATTTAACATTTATAAATTAATAAATAATTAAAAATATATTTTTGTCAAGTAATAATTTTATTAATAGATAATTGAAAGTTAATAAAAAATAATAATATATCAAATAATATTTTTGTATTTTTTATTATTTATGTAATTACTTATTTTTTAATTAATTAATATTCATTATATAATAAAATATATATTTATTGCTTTATTATAAAATAATAAAATTTATTCATTATATTAAATTAATATTTATTTTACATTTTAAAAAAGCTTAATTTTTGTCCCTACAATATTCCCATTAAAAAAAGGGGGGCTAAAGTTGAGAAATGCCCTCCAGTGGGAGGATGGAAAAACAAGAGACTAACACGGTTTTCACCGTGCTGGTCTTGTTACCCAAATGCATTATGTGGCACAATTGGGGTTAAAAAGTGCCTCAATCGTGCCACATTGGGGTTCCGTTTGAAACCAAATGGAGCCTTAGTAAAAATTAAAATTCAAAACAAAATAAATTAATTCCTTCACATTACTTTTTTTTATTTATGTAATGAAAATTTAATTTAAAATTAAGTTTCCAATGATCAAATTTTCAGGAGATTGCAATTGGACAATTTCCTAAGAAATTTTTAGAAGATTTTTTTTATTTTTTTTTCCAGATTGATGAAATTTTTTTAAAAAAAATCAATATTTAAAGATCAATATTTATTTATAAAAAATAATAAATTATAACAAGATAAAAGTTACAAAATTGAATAATGAATAAAATAAAAGATAAAATTAAATATTGAAAATTAAATAAAAAGATTTAAATTTAAAACATTTCGTAAGATTCAAAATAAATCCGATGACAAAGTCTTTTTAAGAAAATGATTGGGTTCTCTTAAATACTCTTGAGGTGATAAATTTTTTTTAAGAATTCTTTATGAAAGATGGAAAAACATCTTAGAAATATTTAAATAATAAATTTAATTTAATTAAGAATAAAAGACTATTTACTTAAGATTATTTTAGGATAATATAAGATTAATTGGTGTCATTTTCGGATGGAATTAATATATTCCCCATACATGACCGACTCACGAACCTAATTCTGAGATGTAGACCGAAACTTAATTTTTTAAGGAGCCTTAGCCAAATTTAGGATTTTTTTAAGGAGGATAAATTCATTTAAGTGGCCAATCACACTAACCAAAAAATTAATAACAACTCCTCTTTACATTTAATGGTCAAATTTTCGGATTTGCATGTTATAATGTAAAAAACTAAATTTAAGTATGAATATGATTTTCATGCATTATATCATTTTTCATAAGATAAGTATACTACATTTATAATAAGTAAACAGTCCAAATATATTATTCAATCAATATATCAAGTAAACATGCATTATATCACTTCCATTTCATTCCTTTTTAAAATTATAAAAATGATAATATAAAATAAGTTATTTTTAAATCTATTTAAATAAAACTATATGTATATTACATTTACTGTGTAAATAAACATATAAGCATATCACATTACCATATAAAATTAAATAATTAGTTTTCTTAAAAGAAAATAAAAAATAAAAATTTACATTAGAATTAATTAGAATTAATCATATATATTTTATTTTTTACTATCATGAAATTAATAGTTAAATGATAAGCTTTTTATTTAAAAATTCATAAATTATTTCGACAATTATATAATAATTAAGTATTTTAAATATATTATTTTATTAAATGTCTCTTTTTATGTCTTTTTTTTATCTTTTTTTCATTTTAATTTTTTTATTTCCTTTAATTGTTAATGGATTAAACGAAGGTTAAGGGCCTTAATTCATTAAGGGCTTTTATAAAGTTTATTTATTTATATTTATCTTTTAATATTTTGTTTTAGTAATTTTTTTATTCTAAAAACTATTCATATCAACCAAAAACTAATATGTAATTTGCATGTCAGCAAAAAATTAAGTTTGCTATCAATTTAACAGTGAATATTACTGAGAGACGATTAAATCTAAATTTATAAAAATATAGAATAAAAAATCTTCCAAATAATTAAAAGAAGAAAGACTAACTAAAGTCCATAATTTGTCTAAAAGTTAAAATTTTAAATATTTAACTTATTTTTTTATTGATTAACATGAAAAGAGATACTTAAAAGTTATCTTTTATTTATTTCTTTTAGTTCTTTTCTAATCCATAAATCTTTCTCATATTTAAAATTTTAACACCTTCAAGAGACATATATTTATGTTTTATTTAACTAATTGATCACAGCTTGCATTGACTATTTATCAACAAAAAAAAATGCACAAACCCTACTCATTCTTAGTTCTTTCAATTTGTAAAAGTCAATTGCCTTTGAAATTTTAGACTTGCGAAATCAGTTTAAAAAAAATGCAAAAATTAGATGAAAGTACGTGAATACTAGAAGTGCTCATGAGCCGGGCTGAGACGGGTCGAGACTTGAAATTTTTTTAAGATCTTTGTCCAAGCCCGGCCCTGGACGGGCCCGGGTCGGTCTGAGTACTGTTCATTATATTTAAAAAATTAAAAAAATATATTTTTTTATTAATATTTTTATATTTTTATAATTCAATTCAATTCAAATAAAAAATATTATTTTAATACCTAAAAAACTGTTCCGAGCCGGCCCGGAACAAGAATTTCCTGCCCAAGCCCGGCCGGACGGGCTGTCCGACCCATGAGCAGGTCTAGTGAATACGTCTTATAACAATGTTTTAAATAAAAATATATAAATACATATAATGCAATATTATATATATAAATAAATATATTTATTCATATAATTTTATATAAATTTTTCATACTTAAATATGTTGATTTGATAAATAAAAAAAGAGTGAACCAAACTTCTTCTTTTTCATTCTCTTTCTCTTCCTTCTCTAGCCGCAACACTCGCAACAGTCACAATGGTGGCCACTTTTGCGATGAAGTGCCAAACACCTATCCTACTGATAAAGTGCCGGACATGATCACGACAATCATTATTGAGAACGCATAGTAAATCTCTTCTTTCGTATTTTTTTTCTTTCTAAAATTTTTTTCTTAGGAAAAGATATTACTACTATATTGATGATGTATCAAAAGAAATGGAGTTCTCAATCTCTCACACACCACCTGGCTCTGCTGCACTTGAAACCTCATCGCTGTCATATAGAGTTTTTTCCATGACATTTATCGAAGGATCATATTGTTGGACCACCAAAATGGATGAAGTGGTGGAGAAATCTGATGAGGCTAAATAGCTCCCAACATGGCCTAGTTCAGGACAGTCGGTACTCCTCCCCGTCAATGGCATTGCTGGGGACATTCTTCCTACCAAAAACAGGCTAGAGTTGCTCATTGATCTCAAAGCAGCAATTATGTCTTCTTTGCTTTCCATTGTTATCTCTTCATGTCTTACTGACTCGTTGCTCTGGCTTAAATTAATGAACTCGGAGAAAATTTCATTGTCCTTGTCTGATTCATCAGCTCCAACATCAGCTTTAGGATTTAGTGCCATTCCAGATTTGGGTGGAAATTTAAGGACAGTGAGCTTGATCCCAGGGTGCTCAGCCATCCTCATTCCATATGCAAGTGCTTCACGATCATCTCGACCCCCAAAGAAAGGTACAACCACTGAGTAGGACACTTCACTGGCAACAACTTGGGTGGTGCCTCCAAGGCCACGGTCTACAAGAATTCCCACAGAGCAAGGGGCATGTCGAAGGACGCGTTGGTTGACTAGATGGAACGAATGTCCTAACGACTCCATTGCTCCATCAAGTCTTTGGTGCTTGTGGAATGGCATTATAATAAAGGCAGTTCGCTTTCGATCTGCACTCGTGCAAATATCTTCATGTATGCTGTTCAAAGCTGAGATTGCAGTCATGGGGCGGACAATGACGCTTCTTAGCTGCTGATAGGCCTCAAATGCAATGACCATTTGACCTTGATCCTCACGTTTCTTGTTCCAAAAAGGTAGACCATTTTTGCGGGCTTTGTGTATCATTGAAATGGCTGATGATCGTTCCGAGAGTTCCATAAGATGCATAGCATATACACTGAGATGTCCCCTTTTCCGAGTCCCTCGAGAGGACTCTATCAGATTGATCAGTGTAGGAATGTTACGAGTACTATGGAAACAAGCCAGGATTCGGAGCTCGGTATCAATGTCTTTGCGCTGAATCCTTCGATGTTTGTAAGGCTGCCCCTTTCTAGCAGGCTTGTAAATAGCCATCACAACTGGAGTTGTGATGAAGGTAGTAAATAATGCCATTAGAACTAAGATAGCAAAAGATTGGTCGTTTAGCACCTGCAATGGAAATTTCGAAAAATACCTAATTAGTTGTGGAGCTTTTCAAGAGATATATAGTAATTTCGAAAATATATATATACCTTGCGGTCCTTGCCTATATTGAGGACGATGAGTTCCACAAGGCCTTTCGTGTTCATAAGGAATCCAAGTGTCAGAGCTTCCACGAAAGGCACCTTGAACAACATTGATAAACCAACTGTGCCAACAATCTTCCCAAAACAAGCATTGAATATAACAAGCACTAGCAATCCCCATGATTGGGCACCTTTTATAGTTGTAACATTGGTTTTCAATCCACTAGATGCAAAGTAAAGCGGCAAGAAAAGCCCTGAAACTATATCTTCTATCTTCTCTATCAACACGCCGGCGAAAGGACCGTCTTTAGGTACTATTATACCCACCACAAAAGCCCCAAAGAGTGCATGAATGCCTATGGCATCCGTGACAAAACTTGCAGCCAATACTAGTGATAGTGTAATACAAATGTAGAGCTCCTTCACTGGCTCACCCTCAGGAGAACGCCTAGCCATCAATGAAAGTATTGGTTTCAATACGAAAATGGCAAATATAATGAAAGCTGCTCCACAAAGCAGCACCCATACAGAGACGAGAGGAGAATTGTCGGATCCCGTGAGTGCAATCGCAAGTGCGAGAAGTATCCAGGCAACAACGTCGTTGACAGCTGCTGCAGACATTGCTATGCGGCCAACATCGGTTGTTAGAAGTTTGAGCTCAGCGAGAATGCGAGCAAGGACGGGGAAGGCCGTTATAGAAAGAGCAACCCCCATGAAAACAAGGAAAGCTAAATGGCTAACTCCTTTGTTGACGGTAGAACGAAGAACAACTGATGTACCAATGCCAAAAATAAATGGAAGACTGATCCCTGCGGCGGCTATTATTAAGGCCTTTTTGCCTGTGCGACGAATTGCTCGAATGTCAAGCTCAAGACCCACCAAAAACAAGAAGTAGAGCAGCCCAATGTTGGCTAGGGTGTCCAACACGGTCATGCTTTTCTTTGGGAAAATTAGGTTCAAAAACTCCTCGCTTCTTCCCAAGGCAGAAGGACCAAGCAAAATTCCTCCCTGGTGAATCATTTGCTTAAACAATTAGTATATTCAATTTGTTTACATAATAATTTACCCTTTTAATTGTTTTAGTTATATAATCAGACACATTTTGAAACTTAAACTTTTAAGATAACATTCAATTTAACATGATATCTTTGCTGTCCATCAACCTGTGCATAGTTTTTTTTTTTAAATTTTTTCAGCTTGCACATATTTCATCTACATATTCACATATAAATCCATTAATTATTCCTCCAACTTGAATGCGAGATGTGTATTGAAATTTAAATATAATAATTGGATCATGAACTTAAACTTTTAGAATAATTGATCACTCTACTTCACATTTTATCTTCTTAAAGAAACAAAAGGCTGAAATAAAGATGAAAATAGGGAAAAATTAATTAACAAGCAGATTAAAGTAAAACTTACAATGATCTCTGCAATGACTCTAGGTTGCCTTAAAGGTCGAAGAATGAAAGCAAGGATTCTCGTAAAACTGACCACCAAAATTATCTGAACAATGAGCAATGGAAGAGCATAATCGAGTGGATTTTCATTCTGGAACGCTCCATTGGACGTTGCCTTCATTGGTGCAGGGCAAACATGGGCAGCCGTGGAATCGTTGGTAGCCATTTTTGAACCAAGCAAAAACAACTTGGCTAACAAAGACAATGAAGAGAAATCAAGGCCTACACCCTCTGCTTAATTAATATAATTTATATAATGTCATTAGTTTTGCATGCATGAGATTCAAACTTTTTTGCCAACAAAGTCGAACTGTAAAAGACAACTCAAAAAGAAAGTTGAGTTGCAGTAATTATAGGGAATTTAGTAATTTATAAAAAACTGTAAATGTAAATAAAGACATTGAAACCTGATCAACCGGCTATGTAAAGGAGATTGTTAAGGAGATTAAAACACATTAACGAAGTTTCTGCCCGGGAAAAAACGACTCCTTCGCCTACCTTTTTCCGTTACAATCTCTGATAAATATGGAAAATAAATACAACTTTGAACGGTACTAATTACTATTTATAGTAGTGTAGCACTAGTATATATGTTTTTTTGGTCAAAGCTTGTAAAGAATATCAACAATTTCTTCTTAATTTCTCTTTCTCTAGCATCATTTTTTTTTTTATAGCAGGCAAAGGATTAGATTTAATAATTTTGGATATGATACGATTATATTACATGAATATGATACGAAAAAAAAAAATATGACATCAAATATGACACGATACGAAAAATAATACGAAAAATTTATAGAATACGAAATATTAACATGTCAAAATTTATATAAATATATAATACTTTAAACACAATTATGACACAGAAAAATAACAAGAATATATAAATTATCAAGTCTACTTGAAATAGAGGAAGGGATTGCAAATGTTATAATTCAAACTTTAGACCTGCTGGATATCACATCTTAAAGATGATTGCATGAACCAATTGAATTAAACGCGAATTTTAAGAGTTTGAATTTATGAATAATATCAAAACATTACTCATTTTACCTCTAAGTTCTTATGTAATCCAGTGGACAAAATGGGAATCTTAAACTACATTATTTTTGTTCATTGTAAAAAACGAAATTTGAGAGATAATTTTTATGGTTGAAAGAAAAGTTTTGATAGGATTGAATTTGAGGGTTTTCTCATTTTTTTTTTATTTTTTATGGAGCTGAAATTGAGCTAGAACCTCAATTAATGATTGATCCAAGACTATATTTTAAGTTGGAAAGTATCTAAACTTTAGATTTATAGAATATATACAAATGTTGGTAAAATATATACTAGGCATAAAAAAAAAATCAAAATTTTTGTTTAAGTTGAATTAGTACCTAATTAGTCCTTAAGTTATATGTGAATATCCTTTTAAAGGATTTAAAATTCTTAATAAGATTCATATATAAATCCACTCTGATTATTTGCTTAACTTGAACTGGTTATGGTTTCACTTTTCAGTATTTGTTTAGAAAATCTACCAATTATTTTAGTATTGAGAAACAGTATGAGAAGAAAAGGGGAAAGATCAAAGGGCATGAAAAACTGAAAGAAGATTAATGTTTTCTGTAAAATTTGTTGGAATTTTATTATAGTAATATACCACAATTATAATGTTTGGCTACACAAAAATGAAGTTGACCTACAAATAATATATATAGAAAAAAAAAAAAAAAAAAGAGTTTCAACTTCCGCATCTCTTTGCTAAAAGCCCGTCGACCCTTCCTAAACTTGTTCAAAGATCAAATTACCAGCTCCACCCGACAAGCTTGACCCGTATTCGATCGAGTTTGGATAAACATTTTTTCAATTCGATCCGATCCAGCTCGATCCGAATTACTATTTATTAATAAAAAAATATTTTTTATTAAAATTTAATTATAAAAATAAAAATAATTTTTTTTAAGCAGTAATTCGGGTATATGGGCCGGTCCAAGCCAAACTTGGATAAAGATTATGAAAAAAAATCCAAGCCACATCCCGGCCCATAAATACCTCTCTCCTCACTTCCCAAACAATTTTCTTTCCTCTTATTCTTTTAAACACTCTTAAAACTTGTAATAACCCATCAAAAAAATGGTAACGAAATCCTATATTCTGCAGCTACTTCTGTTTGGTTAAGAATCTTACATCAATTGGCATAGCTTGGGATATCTGGCTTTCTTGTCCATATCCGGCTGGCCGGTTTTGACACACTTTTTAAAGCTCTGGCACACTTCTTTCAAACTCAATTCTTTGCAAGAAGCTAAAAATGTTGATTCATATACGTTTGTTTTGGCCACTTTAGTTCTTCGACTGCAGCATGTTATATACTTTAGTCTCTAGCTCTTCACTTGGTTCTTATCAAACATTTTGGTGGTAATCCATACTCCTTTTTAAGGAAAGCAAGTTGCCTCCTCCAAGTTTCATTATGTAACTTGTAGTGCAAAACCTAGTTAAGACAATAAAAAGACGTTAGCATGATGTACATACAAAAAAAAACACACACACACAAATATGTCCGTATCCGTATAGATTAAGATAATCTAAACGCCGTTGAGACCCAAGGTCATGAAGTGCAAATTGACACCACATTCAACACTTCAATACAACCCTGCAGAAATGAGGGAGGAGAAGTTTATGCTGTTATAAGAACCAGTGTTGTCAAGGCGTGCGCCTAGGCGCGCCTTAGCGTTAGATAACAAAAGCACCTCAAACCCTTTCGGGCAAGGCCCATTTGATCAGGCGCACGCCTAGTGCGCCTAGGCGCGCTTTTAATTTCTCTTAAAAAAAACCCGCCTGATTGAAGTTCTTTTTTAATTTCTCTTATTTTAACTTTTTTCATTAGATGTACCTTTATGTAGAATGTTGTGGTCAGCATTTACTGTTATACATTGTCAGCATTTACTGCTGAACATTTGTTAGAGCTGTAAAATACTAATTAGTTGTCAATTAGTATACTAAAATTATAGAAAGCTAGCTGTACTAATTAGCTGACTAATTAGCTGCTGTAAAGTAGTACTTAGTTGTAAACTAGTAAGCAAGAAAGTTAAAAGTTAGCTGTAAATTAGGAACATCAGCATGTATAAATACCTTGTATGCATATTTGAATTAATAAGAAGAATTCCAAAATTATCTTCTTCATGGTATCAGAGCTGTAGGCTCATTTTTCAGAGATCCAAAATATGATCAAAACAATTTTTTTTCCAGCCTTCATTGCTGAATTTATAGCTTCATTGCTAAATTTAAAGCTTTATTGCTAAATTTTCAGCTTCATTGTTATTTTTTTTTTTCTCTCTTCTCATTGCTGAATTTTTTAAAGGCCCAGCCTCCGAATTGGCTACCGAAAAACCAACCTTAAACTTTGAAGTCACAACTCCAAATAATCATGGAGTAACAGACAACTCTCATCTCCCCATTACAGGTCATAAACTGAATAGGCAAAATTTTCTCCAATGATCTCAATCTGTCATGATGTTCCTCACTAGAGTTGTATCTCCTCCTGCTAAAGAAGATCATAAGTTCAAAGGATGGAAGACAGAAAACAATATGGTCATGTCATGGCTGATTAATTCTATGAACAACGACATAGGGGAGAATTTTCTTTTGTATGAAATTGCAAAGGAAATCTGGGACGCTGCAAGAGAGACGTATTCAGCCAACGAAAATACAGCAGAACTATTTTAAATCGAAGGCATTCTCCATGATTTGCGTCAAGGTGATCTCCCAGTCACTCAATATTTTAATCTTCTCTCTCGATATTGGCAGCAATTAGATATGTTTGAAACACATGCTTGGGCGTATTTAAAAAGACTGTTTCCAACACTATTCAATGAGATCAAATCTGAGTTTTTCCAATGTGAAGTGTGTCAATTATCCAAAAATGCGAGAAACAATTACTCAATCCAAGGATACAAATCATCTCATCCTTTTGCAATGATTCACAGTGATATATGGGGACCCTCTAGAGTTAATAACATCTCAGGAGCTCGGTGGTTTATTTTATTTGTTGATGATCACACTCGAATAACCTGGGTATATTTGATGAAAGAAAAATCAGAGGTTGGCACTATCTTCAAAATTTTCAACAACATGATCCAAACACAATTCTAGACAAAAATAAAGGTGTTTCGATCAGATAATGCCAAAGATTACTTAATTCTATACTTGGAGAATATTTGATGGATCATGAAATAGTACATCAAAGTTCATGTGTTGACACACCTCAGCAAAACGGGGTGGCAAAGAAAAAACAGACACCTTCTTGAAGTGGCCAAATCTATTATGATCACCGCAAATGTTCCCAAGCATTTTTGGGGTGAGGCAGTCCTCACAGCCACATATCTTATTAATAGGATGCCATCGAGAGTTCTAAAATTCCAAACACCTTGCCAATCTCTTCTTCTCTCCTACCCAAATACCCGAATCATCCCATCCTTACCATTAAAAATATTTGGGTGTATGGCATTTGTTCATGTACATCAACAACATCAAAGCAAGCTTGATCCAAAGGCCATAAAATGTCTCTTTCTTGGCTACTCTCCTACTCAAAAGGGTTACAAGTGTTACTCGCCTGTCACTAAGAAATTCTACACTTCTATGGATGTCACTTTTTTTTTTAAATCAATCATATTACCAAAAAATCCCATTCAGGGGGAGAATTCAGTCTTACAAGAATGTAGTTTTTGGCCTGACACCTCAATTCTTTCAGAGTCCGAACCCAATAATTTCATTCCACTTGAAATCGAGTCAACCATCACTCCAGAAACCGAACCAAACACTAACACCCCTGTTTCTGTCAACACACAACCTGCAGTTGACAAAGAGCTAGTTGTTTATTCAAGAAGAAGGGCCCAAGAGGAAATAAAGGATCGCACACTTCCTGAGCAGAACCATGAAGCCAATCCAAGTCCAAATATTTCAGGTAACACATCGCAAACTGATATTACTGTTAATGATGATCTTGATATTCCTATTGCTTTGAGAAAAAGGTGTAAGATCCTATACCAAGCATTCAATCTACAACTTTGTTTCCTATGATGGTCTGTCATCAGAATATCGAGCATTTGCTACTAATCTATCTAATGTAGAAATTTCGTAAAATATTCAAGATGCTCTAGGAAAATCAGAATGGAGGGCTGCTATCCAAGAAGAGATGAATGCTCTCAAAAGAAATGGTACTTGGGAACTCTCAGATTTGCCAGAAGAGAAGCGACCAGTGGGATGTAAGTGGATTTTTACTGTCAAACATAATCCAGATGGGAGTGTAAATTGTTACAAAGCGAGACTTGTTGCTAAAGGATTCACTTAAACCTATGGCATCGACTATCAAGAAACTTTTGCTCATGTTGCTAAGCTCAATATTGTTCGGGTTTTGCTATCTTTAGCAGCCAATCTAGATTGGCCTCTTCATCAATTAGATGTGAAAGATGCTTTCCTCAATGGTGACTTGGAAGAGGATGTGTACATGAAAATTCCACCCGACTTTGAGACAGGAAACAATGTTAACAAAGTCTGTAAGCTCCGAAAGTCCCTATATGGTCTCAAGCAATCTCCTAGAGCATGGTTTGACAAGTTTACAAAGGCAATCAAGAAACATGGGTATTCCCAAGGTCAAGCTAATCATACCTATTCACAAAAGTTTCTCCTAATGGGAAAGTTGCTATTCTTATTGTTTATGTTGATGATATTATTGTAACTAGGGATTATACTGAAGAAATGGTCTGCTTGAAAGAGGTACTTGCTAAGGAATTTGAGATCAAAGATCTAGTATTGCTGAGATATTTCCTAGGCATGGAGGTTGCTCGTTCAAAGAAAGGTATTGTAGTTTCACAACCTAAGTACATCTTGGACTTACTAAAAGAAACTGGAATGTTAGGATGCAAGCCCGCAGACACTCCAATGGAATCAAATTATAAAATTGGTTTCAAAGAGGACAGTCCACCGATTGACACCGGAAGATATCAACGGCTGGTAGGAAAGCTTATTTATCTGTCCCCCACAAGGCCAGATAGGTTTCCCTGTTAGTGTTATAAGTCAATTCATGAATAAGCCAAATGAAGAACATCTTGAAGCAGTTTACCGGATTCTTAGATACTTGAAGATGAACCCTGGTAAAGGAATAATCTTTCGAAAAGAAACAACTAAGGGAATTGAAGTTTACTCAGATGCTGATTAGACATGATCCATTACAGATCGAAGATCGACTACAGGCTATTGCACCTATGTATGGGGAAATTTGGTAACTTGGCGTAGCAAGAAACAGTCTGTTGTTGCCAGGAGCAGTGCCGAGGCAGAGTATAGAGCTTTAGCTCAGAGCATATGTGAAGGATTATGGCTGAAAAGATTACTTGAAGAGTTAAGGATTTCAACAAGAAAGCCAGTGAAGGTGTTTTGTGATAATTTGGCTACAATAAGTATTGCTAAAAATCCTGTTCATCATGATAGAACCAAACATGTGGAACTAGATCTACATTTTATCAAAGAAAAGGTTGAAGCAGGAATGGTGAACTTGATTTACACACCTACACACCTACCCACCTCCAAGTGGCAGATGTTCTAACAAAAGCTCTTACAAGAATAAAGTTTGAGAAATTGAATTCCAAACTGGGAATGATCAACATCTATTCTCTAACTTGAGAGGGAGTGTAGAATGTTGTGGTCAGCATTTACTGCTGAACATTTATTAGAGTTGTAAAATACTAATTAGCTGTCAATTAGTGTACTAAAATTATAGGAAGCTAGCTGTACTAATTAGCTGCTGTAAAATAGTACTTAGCTGTAAATTAGTAAGCAAGAAAGCTGAAAATTAGCTGTAAATTAGGAGCATCAGCATGTATAAATACCTTGTATGCAGATTTGAATTAATAAGAAGAATTCCAGAATTATCTTCTTCACTTTACTAGTAAGAAAGGGGATAGTATCAAACTCTCTACTTCTCAATATTGAGTATTCAACAACAGACATGGGACCATAAAAAAATCATGCATATTAGGCAACAACAAAAAATTGAATGTTTTGTAGATAATATTAAGCTTATTATATATATATCTTAAACAAAAAAAATCATGCATATTAAGCAAGAAAGCTGAAAATCAGTCTTTAGAGTTTATTATCATAATTATATATCTTAAGCTTATTATATATATATATATATACATGCATACATACACACACATATACATATTGCGCCTTACTTCACTTAAGGGTTTTAGCGCTTAGAGTGCGCCTTGCGCTATTGACAACACTAATAAGAACTAAGCCTGAAGGATAAATTTATAAGTTTTGGGATGAAATACTACAAACTTGAAGAGGAAGACAGATTTTGATCTTATGAACTTTAATCGGAAGAAAACTAGAGAATTGTCTAATCCATATTTGTTTAGATGTACAGCAACTAATTAGAAAGAAAATATAGCGGTTTTAGAATGCAGGGGAAATAACATAAATATATTGGATGCCATCAGGGAGAAATAAAATGTGAACTTTAGTATGTTATCAGATGGCTACAGTTTCAGTCTGCCATTACTTGTGACAATGGCAACCCTTTTCATTACTTGATTATTCACTTTGCTACAAGGAAAGCAATTTGAACCAACTGCCAGTTTTCAATCTCAGAACTGCTATGATCAGACAAAGTCCAGTTTCATACTTTCATCGAGTAATTTACATTTTGCATCATTAAACTTATCATCAATTTTCATGTAGGTCACAAACCTTTAATTTTATCAAATTACATCATTAAACTTCTATTATTAATAAATTAAGTCACTTATGCTAATTCTGTTGAGTAATTCTAACAGAAAAACTGACTCAGTATGCATATATTTTTTACATCTCATCAAGATAATAACTAACTAGCATTTTAAGTAAAAAAAATTCACGTTGAGTCTGCTTTTTCGTTAAAATTACTTAATGAAATTAGCATAAGTGACCTAATTTATTAATAATAAAAGTTCAGTGATATAATTTGATAAAATTAAACGTTTGTGATCTATATGAAAGTTGATACTAAGTTCAGTGACTCAGAATGTAAATTACCCTACTTTCATCTACCCTGATACCTTAATAGAAATTACTAAAAGATATATAAATTGTAAACTTCACTCACATCATAACAGTTCATTTCTTGAAACAGCCAAAATAAATTTTATACTTCTAAGTTATCTATGTCCAGATAAACCTTATTGGCCAAGAACTTCTTGAAAAGCTCATGCTCTTGGATCTTGGATCTTACTGGAAATGCGTTTGCTAAGGATTCCTTTTGTTCGATAAGACCCTTAATTACCATTAATCTCACACTTTACTGAGAAATAAAGCGTGTGGGGAATATAAATTCTACAAATATGTTGAGAAAACTGCTAGAAGAGTCAACTGTAAGAAAAAGTATTAGATATTTCTTTACCTTTGGTCTCTCTACTAAAACTAATCAAAGAATAAACCCATTTCAAGGTACAGAGGTTGTATATTGGTCATATACTCAGATGTAACGCAATCCAGAAATTTCACATTTGTCATGGCAAAAGATTGGGGAATAAAAGAGCTTTATATTCAGTACAGAAGGAAGAATACCTGTAAAAATGTTGTAAAGACATCATCTTCAGATTGTTGCAAGAATTGAACTGCCCAATCCTCCACACGGCCAAAACCAGTTTTTTGCCTCTCAGCTTCTAGCAAAATAGAATCGCGATAGAGGAACCTCTGCCATATTTTCTGTACATTGGTCAACTTGAATTCTATTTCTGTTTCATTGATCCCCTGCAAGATGTAAAGGCCACCAAACCATCATCTAAAAAAGAAACTTTCAACTTTCTGTGTTCCAGTTTATAAGAAAAGCCTAAAGAGATAATACCCGAAGAATCTTTATCAAATTCGGAATTTCATCTTCACGTATTCTAACAGCAAAGCTCTCATAGTTGAGCATATTCTCGTAAGGTAGGAAGATCCCATCCTATGTAAGAGGAGATAACAAATAAAAAAAGGAACAAAGCAGAAAAAAGATGATGAAACATGCAATTCTTTTATGAAGGAAAAGATAGAAATTAAAAATTCAAGATGTAGAAGTACCCTAAAACTGGAAGGGAAATCATTCAAGTGTATTTGCAACAAAATGATATATATAATTGCCGCTTCAATTAGTTAGATACCTACTTCATAATCAGAATAAAGTTATCCTTTTCTCTTACAGCAATATGCTTTTCAGAGAGCATATTTCAGGAACTCATTATTGGCTTGTTCTCGAAGTGCAATAGTAAGAATTGCTATAAGAATTCAGAGGGAAAGGATGAAAGTTCCACTCCAACAACTTGAGCAATTTATTAATGCTCATAGCGAATCTTGGCCAATGTTTGCAGCACCATGCACTTTTCTCATTTGAAATTAGTCTCAAGAGAACAGAAGCCTACCAAATTCAGGATGTGAGCTCATGCAAAGTACTGTTTCTTGATAATTAATGTCAATTTTTTTAATCATCATGATCAATCAAACAGTAAAATCATTTATCTCAGCACATTATTTTATTATTCATGAGTTGTCAGGTTGCATATTTGGCAAGCCAAATTACTCCAACATACCATGTTACATGACAGCACATCCACCAAAAGCTTTTAAGCCGCACTTGGTGAGCAAGCTAACCAGTGATAGTCTGAAAATAGCTCATTTACATGCGGTCTTTAAAAAAAATACTAAGATCACATCTAATAAAGCCCATACAGAATAAAGTTATGTTTTCTAAATATCTGCCTAAGGGAGCCAAACGTGCTCAAGCACTGCCGTCCATAAGGTAACCTTATGTTGCAAGGGCAAATGAATTTTGAATTCAAAGTTTTATAATTTTTATTGCCAAATATTTTGAGATGCAAAGCAGAGAGGTGAAGCTATAATTCACCGAAATATGACAATTGCTTACAATGTATTAAAATTTTCATTTGCCACTTTAACATAGGAAGTAATCCAAGTCTCAATGCGTTACCAAAAAATTATATGCTTCAAGCTATAAAATGCTTCTCTAAACCCATAATCTGGCAAGATCAGGTAGCTAAGTGAGGTACAACATGCATTAGTGTAGTACCTGAATTACCACAGGAATGCATCCTTGCAAAACACTATCTTCCATACGACCACTCCAACCATCTCCAGGCAGCACACCACAGAAAGTAGAATTGGCTATATCCTCGTGATAGTTTTCAGAACGAAGATGAGTCACAATCACATCTTCTGCATGCTGTTTCCCTAGTTTTCCCTTCTTGTTAGGGGTTGATCCAAACTCATCAGCCAGTTTCTGTCTGATCCCCATGCTATACCTGCGTGAACACCAAAAACCATCCATAGGTAATTTCCAAAATTTGAAACTTATTAAATGCATATCAGCTGCCATGTGATAACTGAAAACCAACCATACAAGATGATGGCTTCCAGATCAATCATGTTTCTTAATAATGACACGTCGACACCAAAGTCCAAAAGTGAGGACTCATAAAGTTTATTAAACACCATTCTCAAAAAATCAGAAAATGGCTCATTTTAGATAAAGAATATTTAAGAGATGGAAGAAAGAAAGGTTAAGACACCAAAAACAAAGGTGCTGATTTTGGGATCCTCTGAGCAGATCATCTATATTTCCTTTAAATGTAACTTCCCTAATCAAATTTATCCATACTAACATGTAGTCAACTTACGTAGCTTCTGGTCTTCCACTTGTGTAAGCTGGTCCTAGATTTCCATTGAAGTAAAAAAGCATCTTTCGCTTCTCACGAGGCCTGAAAATAAATAATCAAAGAGTTTTGTTTTTCTTAGAACCCATGTAAATGTGTTTCAAATTGAGAAACGTAAGTATTTTATATATTACAAGGTGTTTTAATAATGCAATTTATAGGACATGTACCTAGACCATAGTTTGGCACTTAAGGCTGTAACATCAGGGTGTTTCCAAGCAGGAAGAACAAGATCTTTCGCAGGATCAAAACAAGGATGGTTGCCTCTTCTATCAGATGGAATCTTGTCCCAGTTGTCAGCCCAATAGGCTGTTGTCGAGTGGTTGTGCTTAGAATTAGTATTACCCCAGTGAACCAACATCATGCTATTCCATATCTCCTTAGGGGCATAGCAAGCACCTTCATCCCATGAAAAAGACTGCCTTCAGATATAGAGGTAGATGATTAGCATACATACTGCAAAATTCTACACAGAAAATGCA
Organism: Fremontodendron californicum; assembly: GCA_030761205.1. Lineage (NCBI taxonomy): Eukaryota > Viridiplantae > Streptophyta > Magnoliopsida > Malvales > Malvaceae > Fremontodendron > Fremontodendron californicum. The sequence continues at coordinate 32,047,266 of JAULJL010000005.1, forward strand.
TACATATAGATAGACAGACACACACACACATACACACAGATAAAGAGAGAGAGACGCAGCAGTCATTCTCTTCAAATTTCTATATTAGCATCAAATGAAACATTTCATATCATACCCAAATATGGTCTCTTCCTGCCGATCTGTTCCAATAAGGATATTTCTCAACAATGTGATCATATGCCTTCTTATAAAATTCCAGAGTGAGAGAGCTCCTCAAGCCATTATGATTCTGAAATCACAGAGTAATAAGGACATAAATATGTGGAATCTGGGCTCAAACTAAAAGTAAATAAAGCTATTTGGATGTTCACACATGAAACAAAGTAGTGCCGCCCTTTAGCCACACTGCAAGGGTAGACAAAGAAAGGAACATATAAAGCATAATAAAAAGACAATTTTCTGAGAGGTGAAGAGATAATACTGATTGACAATTATCAGGTTATTGACCCATAAAAACACTGAGTAGGCCAAAGCCAAATGTAAATTTTTTATTAGAAGAAAATATAAGTTACAAAGCATCAACAATACTGCCCAATAGACTCAGTTCTTTCTCAATTCGTAAAAGTTCATTTAAAAAAAAAACTTGCTAAAATGACCCCCTCTATGATATATCTACAGACTTCGTCTCAAGAACAATCACATTATAGTCTATAGTTTAATTGAAAATCATAATGAAAATGAACATTGAATAAAGCCCCAAAAATCAAAAGCAATAGAGATTATGCTAATCCATAATTCAATAATTTCTTTTTGACAAGTAGGATGTCGACTGAAATATAACAACTTATGAAGTTTACCTCCATGCTCAAATGGGGTGCATCATCAGCACGTGTTATGATGCAAGCATCGAGAACAGGAACAAAGAAAAAATCTGCTTCTTCACCATTTAGCGTTCGATGTGGACTAGCTAAAATACTCTCATAGAGTGCCATCTGGAAATTTATAGAATCAAAGAAAATGTCTAAGCAATTCTTCAGTTTATAAGGTGCTTTGCATTAATACTAGTTTGAACTTTGAACAATACCTGCGAGCCATACAACTGATCTGTCCACAATGTTGCGTTCCTGTCATCATAGATTCTGTTCACACATTCGAACCGAAAATGCCTTCCCTACAATTGCCAATCAAGTGACAAATATAAGAATATTGCTCTTGATAGTATCAGATACAAAATATATTGGTCGTTCTTACCTCAAGAAGTAAACTGTTGAATTCAGGAGGTAAATCATATACATAGATAAGGGGCCTTTTCTTTCTCACTGCAGCATTGAGATTGACAAGTCTGCCTGTGAATTCATTACTAGGAATATCAACATGAGCAGGTCGGAGCCACTTAGGCCAGTCCAACATTGGAGATACAACTGAAGGAATACTGCAGTCTGTCCCATACCATCCATTATAGCACTGAAAAAAAACTTGATTTAGTTTTGAATAAAGGCTAGAAAGGTAAGTTAAGCCAAATATTTTCCAATCTAAAGGGTGGTTAACTCAAATCAAATGTATGAACACAATATGATAACGACTTTTAAAATCAGATTAGTCAAAAATTGAATATGAAATGTTTATTCAACTTAAATTTTACTTCCTATAGGTTAGCAAGTAGTGAATGTGGTCTCAATATTCAAAAGTAGAAAAAAATGCAGACCAATAAAACTTCCTACTTATTCTAGGGATCAGTTCATCACCAATGGAACAATTCTCATGAGCAAAAATTCACTTTTTAAACCACATAGAGCAAATTTAAATTCGCCCAAACCATAAAGGAGTTCAGTCTACAGTGAAACATACCCTTTAAATCTGCTCCTAAAATTTCCAAATCTATCGAAAAAAATTTATGAAGATTGTTATTATTATAAGGTATTAGCCTTCCAAATCAAAGTAGTACCTTAATTTTTGCTACTCCGAAATTTGATGGTGATTTTTATCCTCATCAATTACTGCTCATCACATATCTTTGCCTAAAAATAAATGTAGGTGGAAGGAAGACTGTTGACCAGTTTTTTCCTTTCAAAAGCAAATCATGTTCCACTATTGATAGAAATATACAAAAGTTTAAAGCAATTACCTGACAAAACCCACCACGGCAATGGCCATGTCCAGAGCATTGATTGATACAAATACTTTCAACTGGCACTTCACAGAAACGCCCCCAAAGTCCATCATATTTGCAATCACATTCCTCTTTGAAGTGCACTTTTGAAGCATATGCGGCATCTGGGTCTACATTACACCATCCTGGTTTGCTACCATTTGTGGTAAAAATATTATCCAGATCAGCTTTTGCCCAATCAGTCAGTTTGGGACCTCCAGGTTCAGAAGGTAAGCTGAAATAGAGGCAACACAAGGTGTGTGGCTCATGATATTCAGGATAGAAGAGAAATACCAAGAAGCATATGTTAGGAATCTGACTATAACTTACTTCACTTGAAACCCGCATGCCTCTGCTACAGGACGATTTGGATATTTTGTGCCTTCTCCACAAAAGCACATGGCTCTGGTAGTGTCACAATGAGCAGAACATATTGAGACAACCCATCGCCCATATGGTAGCTCTGGTGTTTTAGGGTAATTGCAACTCAAATTTAGCTTCTCAGAGCATTCTTCTCCTGTTCCATCAGATACGTTATTTAGCAAAGAGTCACGATTGCAATATCATATTATTTTAGGAATTCTTTTTTAAAGTTAAAGATGCTGCCAATTTTTAACAACAGATAACATTGGTTATATTTCAAATTCCATTGTCTTTAATTGATCATCCTAGAGATGAAACATACAGTTTAACATGTCCAAGTATTACATGGTGTAAAATGTCCAATTTTGTAGAGAAGCTAGGAGAAGTAACTAATAGTAATAGGACAGGACTATTTGTTCCATCAAAATAAGTATTAATGCTTTTTATATCAAATCGTAAAGAACAGTATCAATTAGAAGGAAAATACCAAAATTTTCGATTATGTCAAGTGCTCTGCATTTTATATTTTTATCAAGTCTGTAATAGTCTACCGCATTTTATCAAGTTTATATGTTATCAGTGTTTGCAATGGATAAGGCTTTGCTTTCAGTGAAGGTTCTTACAGAACTTTGATTGAAACGAAGTCAATGAAAGGTGGAAAGTACTGACCACTAAATCCATGAAAGCATCTACATTGGCCCAACTCGTGATTGCAAACACCTTGACCACTACAGTCATCTTTGCAGCGCGTACCACCTATTGTCTGCCAAAAAGAACATAGTTATGGCGTGAAAGTCAAGATGATGTTGATGCAACATTCAGTTAGTTTTCTTTATGAAATTAAACAACATACATCAACCTGAGTGTGGATAACAAATATAAACTTCCTAAGAGTAGAAGTCTTGAAATAAAGTGGCCACTCACACACAGAAGAGAGAGTGATCCAGGAGGGAGTAGGAAGGGGGCTGCTCAGGAAGAAAAGAAGGATGCATCATAATTACCTCAGTTATGTTGACTTCCCTAGCAATTGCATCACAACCAGAAAGCCACCGCCCAATCTCTGCCTTCCATGGTGCATTATGATAAACAACCGCATTATGCAAGTCAGAAGGAAACCTGTGATCTAAATCAAGACCCTGTTGTATATTTTCCCAACCATGAGCAGCACCCTGTTCAACTGACGCATTAATCGGAACACATTTGTACTGAACTTGCCGGGCACTGAAGTAATCAAAAGAAGGGACGACAGGAAATAGGAATAGATGAACTACTGAAACTAGCACTATAACAGAAGCAACTGTAGCCAACAGAGACCATGAGCATTTCCACTTCTGAACAGAAAACATTATCTCAAGCGCCGCTTCTACTACAATCGAGAAGCAATCAGCAAGTTTCACATGAAAAATTTGTTGTATCTTCACCCCTCGCTCTATCCAAGCACCAATAGCATCAATGAGGAAGCAATTTCAGAAAAGCACAATTACCATATGCTTCAGTTGGAAACAAATTTTAGAGTAAATTTGGATTTGATTCATTTTGCAAATTATGAGGATGAATGTATTTGAAATTCACTTTTTTTATTTAGGTATTATGAATTCATTACTCCATAGAAATGTGACAAATCCATGAATTTGAATGTAATCATAAAACTCAAATGCTGAAGAGTATTACCACTGAATTTATACTACATTTGACATCTAAATTCCTCCTTTCAAAGTTCAAACTAAGTTGTCATAGGCAACCTTAAAATATTTTCAAAATTACAGTTTTTAAACCCCAAAACCCTGCTGTAATCTTTATTGATAAAAGCAAACAGACTGATAATTCTTACAACCTTAAAAAAAGCACACACATAAAACTCAAACAAAGCAATATCAAACAGGTTCTAGCATTAAAACCATTAAATTCTCACCATAGCTGTTAACAGGCTATATTTCACCATAATTGATAAAAGAAAAGTTGAATTCTTTTGAACAAAGATTGAATTTTGATGATAAAAAAGCAATGGCTAACCTTTAACCAGATCTGGGTTTGCAGATCTGACCAAAAGAACAATAATTTAACAGGCAAGAGTTAAAAAAAAAAATGAGAAAGAGAATTTAACAATAATTATTGTACTCAAAAAATTAATGAAGATTTAAGAGAGAGTTTAAGTTTACCGGTTGGGCAAGGCGCTTGTTCTGGAGATTCCCATTAAAACCAGAATTAAAAAGGATTAATTGTTAATAAATAAATAATTAAAAGGACATAATAATAATTTGGCAGCTGATGAGAGAAGAGCCAATGCTCTCTGATTGCAAAAGCCGCCAAGCCTCTCGCTGGGGAAGTTTGAATGCTGCATTTAGCTGTTAAAATTATTGTAAATACCCTTGCCCGCTTTGACGCTTTCATAATGACCGCCTATTATTACTTGCCTGTTTTGGAAGTAAAAACTTAGCAACTCAAGGCCATTTTTGACATTTCATACCAACCATATTTTGTAGACATGGAAATTCTTGTACACGTGTTATCTTCGTGTATTTATTGTGTCATAATCGTATTTAAAATATTTTATATTTGTATAAATTTTGATATGTTAATAATTTATTTTATATAAATTTTGACATATTCGTGTATTTGTATCGTATTCATATTTTTCATATTGTATCATATTTTAATTTTTTTATATTATATTTATATTATGTAATCGTGTAGAAATATTATCAATATCAATATCAAGTATTGTTTATCACTTTTATAAAAAAATATATATATATACTTTGTTAAAAAAAAAAGTTGCCCAATTGTAGGCTTGTATTATTTGGGACCACTAGAAGGAGATATTATTCATTAGTAATTCTTTTACATTTTTACTAAAAGAAAGAAATTACAGTTTTATTTAATTTGAATGAGAGTTAAATACATATATATTTATATAAATATATTTAACTTTTTTATATATTTTAAAAATTATATTTTATATTCATATTTGAATATATGTCAAATATAAATATCGAGCCTAAATATTTTTAAAAAATTCGAGTAACACAGTTATCATTACAATGAAAAAGTGAATTAAAAAGAAAAAGAAAAAAAGCTTCAAATGGCAGTAGACATATGGGGTGTTCCTTTTTATTCAAAAAAGAAAATTTGAAATTATTGCTATTGGCCAAAATCTTTTATCATGGAGACATGGACCATTCTGAATTTCTGATAGCAAGGAGATTAATGGAATTAAATTACTTCTAACTATACGGTACAATCAGAAAATAAATAACACATAATTTAGATAAATTTTTTATTATCGTTATTTTATATTGAAAGTTAAAAAGAAATTATTAGTTTATCAAAATAAAGTGTGAGATCTATGCTATGTTATAATAATTCTAATTAGATCCGATAATTTGTATATTTGTATTGTGTCTTGTTTTTTTTTTTTTTATGTTCATCGTGTAAACATAAATACAATACAAGTCATTAAATATGTCAAAATTCCGAATATGAATACGATACATGTTAATCATGTTGTATTTATTATACTTTTTATGTGTTTAATAAACATGTTCTTTTTGTATATATTCCAAATTATTAAATTTAATTTTACTAAAAAAAGATAAATGACATAAGTATAAATTGTGTATGACAAAACCTGATTTTATTTCTGTTATATATTAACAAATAATTAAATGCAATCTTCCCCTTTACCAAAGTACCTTGTTTTAAATTGGTTGATTTGATGATAAGACAAAAATCCAAAAAGAAAGAGGTGCAACAATATAGGAAGGTTTCCATATGCAAGAAAAATCCAGAAAAAGATACTCATTTAAAATGGTAATTTCTTTTGCTTAATGTTTGATGTCATGATTAATTTTAATTCCCATATAAACTTTTTCTGTAATCTTTTTCTAATTCTTTTCGTATTTAATATATATTGTAGACACCTAATTTTCTCCGGACCACTAAACAGGTATGTTTTCTTCCCATATTGATGTTTCCGAGTATAAAAAGACTGTTTTCATCCTGCAGGTGGTACTCCGAGACTTATTTTCAGAGGGCGAGCACAAAAAGTCATACTTGAAAAAAAGTCAACCCCGAAAAAAAGTCAACCCCGAAAAAGTCAACTACTGAAAAAGTCAACCCACTTTCAAAATCAAGATTTTAAGTTCAATTGAAAAATGGCGAAAGAATTTTGATAATCCGAGTTCTACATTGAAAGATAAGGAGTTCAGAAGTTGGGATTTGGAGATTCAGTAGAAAAGAAACCCTAATCCGAGAAATTTGGGGAAAAGTGCTTAAACGATCAAACTGGTCGAAATTGAAGGTTCCAAATGAAAGATAAGCACTGACTACGGGTAATGGAGAAGTCACTTGCAAGAAAAACCGAAAGAAAAGTCAATCCGGGAGAAAACCGAGAATTAGGGTTTTTAGTGGATTTCGGTGAAATCGGGAAGAATCACAGAAATGGCCCGACTTGGTAAGACCAAAGCCCCCAATGGATGAAGAATGGTTAAAAAGGATGGCCCAAGGCTCAGATTGAAGAAAATCTGAAAATCGGATTTGTTTTGAGCAAAACCGGGCTTCGGAGGTAAAAGGGCAAAATTGGAAAAATTTGGGGAAAATAGCAAATGGACTCCAAAAATTATGGAAAATTTGTCAATCTCATTCTTAAATCATTTGAAGGAGATTGGCGAAAGAAAATCTTGATTCCGAGTTCGTTTGCAAAATGGCCAAATCCCGGGCTTCTTATGCAGTAATTCAAAAAGGAAAATCCCGGAAAAATAGCAAATGGACTCCAAAAATTCTGAAATTTGGCAAATCTCATTTTTAAATTATTTGGAAGAGATTGGCGAAAGAAAATCTTGATTCCGAGTTCGTTTGCAAAATGGCCAAATCCCGGGCCTCCTATGCAGTAATTCAAGCCGATAAATCCCTAAAAAAATACCAAATGAGCTCCAAAAATTATGAAAACTTCCAGATCAGACTTTTTAATTATTTTGAAGAGATTGGTGAAGAAAAATCTTGATTTGGAGCTCGTTTAAAAAATGGTAAAATGTAGGGGCATAAAAGGGCATTTTTGGGAAGAAAAAATCCAAATAAATAGCAAACGGACTCGGATAATTTTGAAAACTTCCAGAACTCAATATTTTATTATTTTGGAAGTATTAAAAAAAGAAAAATTGAATTTGGAGTCCGTTTGATATTTACTTGCATCCGGGGGGCAAAATGGTCATTTCACCCAAGCAACCGAAAATGGCTTTTTTGGCCCTTCAAAAAATCAGAGTTGGGCTGGAAAAGAGAAGTGCTGGCATGCCCAAGCCCAAAGAAAGGAGGAAGCTTCTAATTTTTTTTTCTTTTTTTCTTTTTTCAATCAAGTGGTTAAAAATCAAGAGTTAGTTAACCATTCTCTTTGATCAAACCATGGTGATTAAACCACATAGGTTAAGAAAGATGTCAACATTATTTTTGCATAGAGAGGGCTGAGATGCTAATCTAAGGGTGGTAATTTCATGACTTTTCATCTTGAATTATTGGCCATTTGATGGAAAATAGGTTACACAAAAATGACAACATCTTTGAGGCTATATAAGCATCATTAAGGCCAACCCTAGGGAGGCACATTTTGGTTTTTTATTTTCCATTTTGGCTGATTTCTCTTAGTTTTTCTTAGTTTTTATCTTCTTGGTTGAGAGCAAAAAAAAGAAAAGTTTAGAAAAAAAAAGGAAAGTTTGAAGAGAAAAGCTTGAAATATTAGCTTCTTGAGGTTGCTCTTGAGCACCAACTCTTGCACTTTCATTTTCTATTCTTGTTTTTTGCTATTTTAATCTCTACTTGGTGAGTTTTCATTTTAGAATAATGTTTTTTTGTTCTTCCTTCATTTCCTTTCTTAAGTATATTTTATTTACATTTTGTTTTTACAATAAACTCACCATGGCCAAATGGCCTACATTATTTATTTTAAGTTGTTGTGTTGATTCATTTTACCATATTGTTTATGCTATTTTCTTTTTTTTGATGTTTTAAATGTTATGTTATTACATGTTCTTGAGTTATATTTTAATTTGGTTGCTTTGTTTGTTGCCATTTATGTCTTAGATATCATTTTTTTTTGCATTTTAATTTTCTGTTTTCATGTTGTTTAAATTTGAGCATGTTTTAGATCTAGCATATTAGGTGTTTGTGAAAATGCTTGTGTGATTCTTTGCATGATTCTTGTTTTATATCCTAATTGAGCATGTTTTAGATCTAGTATATTAAGTGTTTGTGAAAATGCTTGTGTGATTTTTGCATGATTTAAGTGTTATGACTTAGTTTTTCATGCTAGTATGCCAAGTGTTTGTGAAAATGCCATGCTTGTTGGAGCTTGAGGCCCTTTGGCTACTCCATGTGTTTTGCATTGTGTGTTGCATTTTTTGTCATGCTAGTTGTTAGGTTTTTGCATTTGCATGATATTTGGTTGGATTTTTGAATTAAGCATGCCTTGTGTTTGTGAAAATGCCATGCATGTCTTAGGTCTAGGTTACATTAAATGCCATGCAAGTTCATGTTAGGTCTATGCCATATTATTTATGTCATGCATTTTCCTTACATTTAGGTTTAGATCCATGCATTTCATGCATTATGTTTGCTGCATTGTTTCATGCATTTCATGTTCATGCCACTTGAATAATGACTTGAGCCAATTAATGGTTCGAAGTCATGCTCTCTTGAGCACACTTGTGGAAAATTAAGTTTGTCAAATTGATTATTCTACCTTTGGGATTTTTTTACTTAGCCAATTTTTATCTAACTTTCAAAAAGTCTTAGCTACTGCTTTCAAGTCGTTTTATGAGTTTCAAATATTTTTATTTTTATTTTTAAATGATTTTATCAAAGACAAAAAAAAAAATGTGTTGGCAAAGCAGTTTTTTTTTTCACCTAAAACTCGTACATCTCCGATTTTTCTGGGAATTCATCTTTGATCAAAAAATTAAGCCAATTTTTTCTCGTGTAGTTTTACATGTCTTGAGTCTCCAATAATTTTTTCAGAATTTTTGGAATTTTTAAAAATAGGGTAAAAAATCATGGATTAAAACTGGACAGTGGAGTCAGAATTGAATTTAAAGAAAAACAAAGCAGTTTTTTTTTTCCTCCAAAAACTCGTACATCTATGATTTTTCTGGGAATTCATCTTTGATCAGAAAATTAAGCCGATTTGTTTTCGTGTAGTTTTACATGTCCTGAGTCTCCAGTATTTTTTTTTAGAATTTTTGGAAGTTTTAAAAATTGGGTAAAAAATCGTGAATTAAAACTGGACAGTGAGTCAGAATTGAATTTAAAGAAAAACCAATTTTCTGTTTTGGTTAATTCACATAGAGTGGGCTGATTAGGAGGGTTAGCTACTGACTTAGAGTAATTTCTAAGCCTTTTTAAACTCTAAAAATGGTTTTTCAAGTCCCGGGTTAAGGAGAGTCAAGTCCGAATTTTTTAAAACTTAGGAAATTAGAGCCATTTAAAAACAAAAATTTAGCCCAGTTTTTATTGTTAATTCAAGCTTTTCAAAATTATTTTCAAACAATCACAAAGTATTTCGGTTTTAGAATATTTAATTTGACATATTTTCCTAAGGTAGCCGGATATCTTTTTAGATACACGGATTTCCTTAATTAAAGGAAAAAATACATTTCATGCATTGCATTTTTATATTCATGCATTTTATATAATATGTGATTCTTGTTATAATAATTTCTATGATATTGTTATTATTTTGATTTATATTTTTGATGTTATATGGTTTATTATATGATTTGGAATGTTTCATGATATCCTATGCTTTTATTTAGTTATTTTTTTTTGTCATATTATTTAGCATATACTATGTTCATGCATTATTATTTCCATTTTTATTTTTATGCATATTATATGGTAGCACTATTTCATATTCCATCTCATTTAATTTATATGCCATATCATTCATGTTTGCCATGTCATTTAGGTTGCATCATATTATTTAGATTTTGCTATGTCATTTTATTTATGTCATACATATACATATTCATTTCTTTTAAATGTTTTCAAAAAAAGATAATGGTTTTCAATAAAAAATATAAAGATATTCCCGAGTTAAAATAATTCATGAGTTCTCTACCGGGTTTGCTGGAGGAAATATCATCAATTATCATTAATAAAGGAATATCTTTCTTTCAAAAAAAGAGAATGATTCAGAAAGTTTTCCAAAACTAATAAAAATTTCTATATTTTGCCACGTTTGTTGGGGAATATAGAAAAATTTTGAATTTATAAATTTCGGATCATTTTCAATAAAAAAAAATGAAATTATTTTTCTTTAAATTGGGAATTAACTTGAAATACTAAATTTAAAACCAATCTTTACCGAGACTTGAGATAATACACGATTAATAAGGTACCGATTTATACGGGCGTTGTGGGGGTGCTAATCCTTCCCCACACGTAACCGACTCCCGAACCCGCTTCTTTGATTTCTCTGGTTTAAAACGCAGACTTGAAATTGGTTTTTAAAATATTTTAATTAATTTTTAAAATATTTTATAAAACCGGTTTTAATAGGTGGCCGATCACACCTAGCTAAAAAAGATTGGTGGCGACTCCATGTCTTTTTTAAGGTCATTTTCAGAACCTTCATTTTTTTAGAGGAATTAAGTCGACTTTTCCTCGGTTTTTTAATGTCACGCTTAACGAATAATAAAGTCTTGCGATCAGACTCGTTATTTTTTTAGGTTGCGACAGCTTGGCGACTCCACTGGGGAATTTTAGAGAGTCAGGCTTAGAGTTAGTCGTGTGTTATCAAAGTCTCGGTTTTGTTGGTTTAATTGGTGTTTAATTTTTATTCCCATATTTCTTTGAAAATAAAAAATAAAAAAAGAGAATTTTGAAAATAAAAAAATGTTTTAATATGCCCATATTCATGTGCATTCATATTATTAGTTGTTCCCTGTTAATTTTGTTGCGTATATTTATATGTTTGTTTGAATGATGCTTTACATTGTTTAAGTTTAGTGGGGTATTTAGAATAAAGGTTGTAGAATAGGTGGTGACAGGTTTGTTTTGTTCCTCCACACACACTACACGTGCATTTGCATAACATGAATCCTCTACCCGGGTTCCGTCCTTTTAAGTGGGAGTAAAGTAACTACGCCTTCGTGATGATCCTCCGTATGGGCTAGTGAAACACTTTCGGAGTATAAAGTACCTAATGCCTTCGTGATAATCCTCCGTACGGGCATAGGAAAATATACTCTAACGAATTGAACCCGCTTTTATCGGGGTGCCTTACTAGCCTTCACCGGCGACAGTGAGGAACAATTCGGAGCCTTAGAACCAATTCACCTTCATATAGTAAACCTAGGCGAAGCCATGCCGGATTTCTGTTAGATACCCGAAGTTTAAGACACATGGAGGAACATTTCCAACCTTTTACCATCTTTCTATATGTTAGATACAAATTGGGTGATGATGAACGAACATCATACCACTCGTATTTTTTATTATTTTGTCCCAAAGGTGTTGTAATGTCGTAGCTCTGTTTAAATTTTGGGACATTTTTTTTAAGCATGTTGTTATTTATGTTATATTTGTGAATTCATTTCCTTACTAATCTATTTCTTTCTGTTTTCTTTTCTTTGGCATGCATCATAGACATCATCGTACACTTGAAGTTTATTGGCCTCGGGATAGTTATCAACCCAAAGGACTTTCATGGAGGACCAGGTTATTTCAGTGATAGAAGATCATGCAGTAGCCAGGGCACAGTCAGAAAAAAATCAGAGGGAGGATGGAGATTGCCTCAAGAAGGGTTATGTGTCAATATTGCCGGAAAGGGTCAAAGTGGATCCTAGACAGAATAATCTCCGAGGGTTAGCCGACATTTGGAACCAGTGGAATGTATCAGAGAAAGAAGCCTTCACTCAGAAGTATGGAGACATAGCACTCTTAATTCCGATTCAGGTCAATAGTGGGTTGATTCAGGCTATGGTACAGTTCTGGAATCCTGCTTATAGATGTTTCACTTTTAACGAGGAGGATATGACACCACTGATCGAAGAATACTCGACATTGTTACGTATTGAATGTCCTAATCCTGATCGGATATATTTGAAGGAAATGAAACCTTCAGGTCTTAAGAAGAAAGTGGCTAGGATCACGGGAATGGATACAACATGGGTTGAGAGTCATGTGGACACGAAGCAGAAAAATGGGTGCATTCCGTGGGAAACTCTCCGACTGTTGATATTGGGTTGTTCTGACAAAGCAAAAGCCAGGGACATCTTCGCTCTAGCTATCTACGGGTTAATCATATTCCCGAAGATATTGGGTCATGTGGATATAGCCGTGTTTGATTTCTTTGAAAAGTTGGAACAAAAGATCAACCCATCTCCGGCCATCATAGCTGAAACTATCCGATCCTTGAATTTTTGTAAAAAGGCCGGGCACGGGAGGATCAAGGGGTGTGTACAACTCCTTTATATTTGGATTCAAAGTCACTTTTGGAAGATAGAAAATGTTTCCTTCAAACCATACATGAAGACTTTAGTTCCGATTAGGGAATTCCTTCAAAATGATTGGCCTAAGGAAGGGAATGAAGAGAAATGGGTCAACATGTTCCGAAATCTAAAAGGGGAGATGGTGACTTGGAGAGCTCCATGGATGGTTCCTGTGCCGATTATGTACAAATGTGGGGATAACCCGGGAGTTCCACTGCTCGGAATTTGGGGGTCTGTGAGTTATGCGCCCCTGTTGGTGCAAAGACAGGTTGAGTCTCGGCAATTCACACCCATGACTCATAATTTAGGATCATCAGAGTTCACTTATGGGGAAGATGGATATTCTGGAAAAGTGCGGGCAGCGATCGAAGCATGGAAGAAAACTCAACGGATAAAAGTGGCCAGATATGCCGACACCGTCACACCTGATTATTTGGTATGGAGGAAGTTAAGGGTTAATGATAGACTATTGACATCAGATGGGGAGGAGATCCAGTTCATAAATTCGCCACCGAGGGAAATGCCATCAGAGTTAGAAATTACAAGAGCGGAATTTGAAAAAGAAAAGGCCCGGATGAGTAAAGAAATTGCCCGACTGCAAAAAGAGCTTGGAGACATGAAAAATATGGAATCAGCTCGGGAAAAAGAGAAGAAACAGATTAAGAGAGAAATGGACACCGTCAAGGACGACCTTCGAGAGTTACATTTGGAGAACAAGAGGTATCGCTTTGAGCTCAGGTTTGAGGGGACTCTCAAGACTTCCGGGGAATGGGAACAAGAAGTCAAAAACCTAAAAAAGGAGAAGAATTATTGGGTAGAAAAGGCGAAACACGAGGAAGCCCGAGCAAATCAACTTGAGAAGCAAGCTAGGGAGAGCTTACAGGGTGATGCTTCTGCTAACACGTCTAAGGGCCGTGAACAAGTAGGGATCAGATGGAAGAGCAAGGCAGTTAAAGGAGGACATTGAAGAAGGTCCAGGATCCGAGGGAGTTATTATAGGACTAGTATCTTGTAATAGTTTTTAGGAGAGACAGATTATCATGATCTTTTGTTCTAGGAAATCAATGAAAGACCGTTTGGTTGGAATTATCCCGGGGCCAATACTCACTTTGTTCATATTCATTCATTCATTTATTCATTTTTTATAAAATAAAAAATTGTGTCAATAATTTCTAATCCATGGTTTTTTTTTTTTTTTTAAAAATATAAAGGTACAATTGGTCGCACTCAGAAAGAACCAGATTTCCAACACTCTTACAATACTCGGTCTCGAACAAAAGCCATGGAAAATGACCAGCTTGCCAGAATTGAGAGAACGAAAAGAATCCAGAAAGAACTACAAGAACAGTTGACTAAGTCTCAAGAAGAGACACGAGAACAGATGACAAAGCTCATGGAGATGATAAGCAATATGATGAAGCAGAAGTGGCCTGGAGAGAATTCAGCTGTTGGAATGGGGGCAGTAAATCAGGAGGATAGACCAGAAGTGGTACAGAGAAATGGCCAGGCATCCCAACCTATGGGAAATGAAATTCCAACTGGGGCAGCATCCTACATCTACATCCAGCCGGCGGTCGAACCACAGAATTTCGGTCCAAAAAGGGGTAACATCAGAGCTGATCCAATTGAGGTTGAGGTTCCAGACTTCGAAGAAATGGCAGAGAAGGAAAAGGCCAAAATGACCGAACTGAAGAGGGTCGAAACTGCTGAATCTGAGAAGAAATATCAGTTGTTGGAAGAAAGGCTAAGAGCAGTGGAAGGAGCAGAGTTGTTTGGCAGCTTAGATGCCAAAGAGATGAGCCTGGTACATGATCTATTAATTCCACCAAAGTTCAAAGTACCAGATTTTGAAAAGTATAATGGGACCACCAACCCATCCGCCCATCTGACTATGTACTGTAGAAGGATGACAGGGCACGAGGATAATGAAAAATTGCTTATTCATTGCTTCCAGGACAGCTTAACAGGGTCAGCCACCCGATGGTACAACCAACTCAGTCGTACCAAGATTCGTTCATGGACGGATCTGGCCAGGGCTTTTATGGAGTATTATAAGCACGTTTCTGATATGGTACCAGACAGGCTGTCATTACAGAACATGGAAAAGAGATCCAATGAGACCTTCAAGGAGTATTCACAGAGGTGGAGGGACCTGACAACACAAGTGCAACCCCCTTTAACCAACAAAGAAACCACGGTGCTTTTCATCAACACATTGAAAGCACCTTATTATGACAGATTGGTGGGAAATGCTACCAAAGATTTTGCGGATATGGTAATATCTGGAGAAATGATTGAGTCAGCCATTAAGAGTGGAAAGATGGAAGGGGGTGAGTCTGCTACCCCAAAAAGAGCTTTTCCTACAAAGAAAAAGGAGGAAACCCATGCAGTAAGCTTCAACCAATATCCTTACACACCTCCAACACCATACACACCACCGAGGCCTTATACCCCTACCACACCTTATGCACCTCCTACACCATACACACCATGCCCGGGGTATAATCCTTATTACCCTAATATCAACCACCTTACCCAAAACCCGTTCCCTTACACCAATATACCACAACAGCCATTCCCAACTGGCATATCCCCTCAAATCACCCTTCCTAGAAATACTGTTCCTAACACACAAGGGCCTGTGCGTAATGACCAACGTTCACCAAGGAACGATCAAAGAACCCAATTTGATCCGATTCCCACTACTTACGGTGATCTATATCCAAAACTGTTGCAGGGTCAACTTGTTGCACCTGTGTACCTAAAACCTTTGACACCTCCATATCCAATATGGTACAATGCAAACACCAACTGTGCATACCATGCGGGAATCCAAGGACATTCAATTGAAGATTGCCTAGCCTTCAAAAGGAAAGTCCAAAGCTTGATTAATTCAGGGGTAGTGAAGTTTGGATCAAAAAATGGGCCGAACGTAGCTGGAAATCCGTTGCCCAATCATGCTGGGAATCAAGTAAATGCAATATTGACCGGAGGGGACAGAAAATTAAAAAGGGATATTGAGAAGGTTAAGACTCCAATGATGACAGTATGGGTTGAAATGGTCAAGGCAGAATTGGTAGAAGGTACGGAAGATTTGAAGATAGTTGCAGGAGGGGTGCATGATTGGTGCCCGTTCCATAAGAGTGAAGGCCATGACATACAGAACTGTGGGGACTTCCGGGTTAAAGTCCAAAGAATGATGGATAGTGGGGTAGCCCAATTCTATGAGGAGATAGAAGGGGAAATAGAAGTCATTGAAAATACAAGTGGCTATGGGATAGGAAGACCCCTAATCATCTACTATGATGAACCGGAGGAAAAAGTTATGCCAGCCATGGAAGAAAATGCACCCAAATTAATCATTGATTTACCTGTTTCCTTTCCATACAAGGAAAACAAGGCTACACCATGGAAATATGACTGCAGTATGGTTATGCCCGGGTCTTCAGGCCAACAAGATATTACAGGTGTGGGGCATTTAACCCGAAGTGGGAGGTGTTATGCTCCGGAGGCTGTTGAACAAGGGGTAGCAGGGAAAGACAGAGGAATTGACAAAGGGAAGAAGGTCGTCGAGCCAATCCACATTGAGATGGATTTGCCAGAGGAAACAGAGAGGGAATCAACCCCAGTTAATAGAATCAAAGAGCCAGTATGTGAAAAAGAAGCTTGTGAGTTCTTGAAATTTATAAAGCATAGTGAATATAGCGTGGTTGAACAACTGCAACGTCAACCAGCTAGGATTTCAATCTTATCTTTGCTTTTAAATTCAGAACCACACAGAAAGGCTTTATTGAGAGTATTAAATCAAGCGTACGTGGCCAATAATATATCAGTGGAAAAGCTGGATAGGTTGGTGGGAAACATCGCAGCTGATGACTTAATATTCTTCAGCTATGAGGAAATACCACCCAATGGTATTGGATCAACAAAAGCTCTCCATATAACCACTACTTGTAAGGGGCACATATTACCGAGGGTCCTTCTGGACAACGGTTCTTCACTAAATGTGATGCCTTTAGCAACCTTATCCAAGTTACCAGTGGATTTATCCTATATGATACCAAGTTGCACGGTGGTCAGAGCTTTTGACGGAACCAGAAGGGAGGTTATGGGAACCATTGAAGTTCCTTTGGAAATAGGCCCGTGCACATATACAGTGAACTTCCAGGTTATGGATATCAATCCATCTTATAACTGTTTGTTGGGAAGGCCATGGATACATTCAGTTGGGGCTGTACCCTCGTCTCTTCACCAGAAACTAAAATTTGTGATGGAGGGCCGGTTGATTACGGTATCAGGAGAGGAAGATATAATAGCCTCCGCATCCACTGAATCTCCTTATGTGGAGCCGAATGAAGAGGCCGTGGAGTGTTCTTTCCGGTCTTTGGAATTTGTAAATGCAGTTTTTGTCGCTGAAGGACAAAAAATTCCAAAACCAAAGCTGTCCAAGAACACAAGGTTGGGAGTAAAAATCACCGTAGGAAAAGGCTGCAGGGCAGGAAAGGGTCTCGGGAAATATCTTCAGGGGATGGCTCGAGCCATAGAGGTAAAAGGAAAAAAGGACCGATTTGGCTTAGGATATCTTCCAAAGGCCCATGAGAAAAGAAGACAGGTTGAAAAGAATCGACAAAGGAGGATGGCCCGTTTTGCGGGTATGGATATTGAGTGGGAGCCTATGACATTCCCACCTATCCTTCACAACTTCCGCTCAGCCGGTTCTCTGTTCGGAGAAAAGAATTCTGATAATGTACTTGTGATGATAGAGAAAGCCTTCAAGAAATTCCAGGTGAATGGTGATGAACAGATGAATGATGTGGAGATCTGCATGACTGGAAAGACAGAATTGAAAGAAAAAGTGCTAGCTGGATGGTGCGACCTTGTCCACCAGGATATAGACTAACCAATTGGAGTGCGACTGAGTTGCCCTTAGTCTTTAAGTCTATTCCAAAGTAATACTTTTTAAAAAAGCAATCTTAATTATCTTTACCCAGAGATATTAAGTTTTTTTTTTTGTAATGGGCTTTTCAAGCATTTTAATTCAATAAATAACAAGCACAATGCATTATCCATATTGATGTGTCCATATTCTTTCATTTTTGTTATTCATTTTGTTTTCTATATATATATTTTCCTATATTGTTTTTCTCCACCTATTTACAGGTGTACGGATGTGGAATATGAGGACCCTCCTGTCAGTAATTCTGAAATTGATTTTGAAATACCCATTTGCACGGGTGATTTTGAGGCTAATGAAGATACTGAGGATTATGGTCTACCTCCGGATTTATTGAGAAAAATAGAACAAGAGGAGAAGCAAGTACTTCCTCATAAGGAATTATTGGAAACAATAAATTTGGGAAATGATGAAGAGATAAAAGAAATCAGAATTGGAACTTCATTGTCACCATTAATAAAAAGTGAATTGATAGCTTTGCTCCAGGAGCATGTGGATGTATTTGCATGGTCATACCAAGATATGCCAGGGTTAGATCCGGATATTGTGGTTCATAGGCTCCCTTTAAGGCCAGAGTGCAAGCCAATTCAGCAAAAGTTGAGAAGAATGAGGCCTGATATGCTGTTAAAGATAAAAGAGGAAGTGAAGAAACAATTTGATGCTGGATTCCTAGAGGTGGCAAAATATCCGGAATGGGTGGCAAATATTGTTCCAGTACCGAAGAAGGATGGCAAGGTGCGGATGTGTGTTGATTATCGAGATTTGAACAAGGCCAGCCCTAAAGATAATTTCCCTTTGCCCCATATTGATACTCTGGTGGATAATACAGCGAAGAGTTCTCTATTTTCTTTTATGGACGGATTCTCAGGATACAATCAAATCAAGATGGCACCGGAAGATATGGAGAAAACCATATTTGTTACAATGTGGGGCACTTTCTGCTACAAAGTAATGCCATTTGGATTGAAGAATGCTGGGGCAACATACCAGAGAGCCATGGTGACCTTGTTTCATGATATGATGCATAAGGGAATTGAGGTCTACGTTGATGATATGATCGCAAAGTCACAAGGAGAAGATGAGCATATTGCGAATCTTAAAAAGCTCTTTGAACGATTAAGGAAATTTAGACTCAAGCTAAATCTGGCAAAATGCACTTTTTGAGTCACCTCGGGGAAGTTGTTGGGTTTTGTTGTCAGCAAAAGAGGAATTGAGATTGACCCAGATAAAGTGAATGCCATTCAGAATTTGCCACCACCTCGCACTCAAAAGGAAGTAAGAGGCTTTCTAGGGAGATTGAATTACATTGCTCGGTTTATTTCACAGTTGACCGACAAATGTGATCCAATATTTAAGTTACTTCGAAAGCGTGATCCAGGAGAATGGGATGAAGGGTGTCAGATTGCTTTTGAAAAGATTAAGCATTATTTATCAAACCCACCAGTATTAATGCCACCGATCCCGGATAAACCAATGATACTGTATTTATCAGTATTTGAAAGTTCCATGGGTTGTGTTTTGGGGCAGCTTGATGAAACGGGAAAGAAAGAACAGGCAGTTTACTATCTCAGCAAGAAGTTCACAGATTATGAGTTGAAATATTCGTCGGTAGAAAAGTTATGCTGCGCCTTAGCTTGGACAGCTCGAAGACTCAGACAGTATATGTTGTACCACACCACATGGTTGATTGCCAAACTAGATCCAATCAAGTACATGTTGGAAGCACCTTCTCTGTCAGGGAGGACGGCAAGATGGCAGGTTTTATTGTCAGAGTACGACATTGTATATGTAAGTCAAAAAGCTATCAAGGGCAGTGCAGTGGCGGAATTCTTAGCAAGTCGGGCAGTGGAAGATTATGAGCCATTGAACTTTGACTTCCCAGATGAGGATTTGATGTATGTGTCGCAAGCAGATGAGATTCCCCTAAAGAAGAAAGTGTGGAAAATGTACTTCGATGGCGCATCTAATGCCATGGGGCATGGAATCGGGGCAGTGCTTATATCCCCAGAAGAAGACTGTTATCCTTTCACTGCTAGATTGGATTTTGATTGTATAAACAATACTGCTGAGTATGAAGCATGTACTATGGGCCTTCGTGCCGCGGTGGACAGAAAGATCAAAGTATTGGAAGTCTATAGAGACTCAGCCTTGGTAATTTACCAGTTACGAGGAGAATGGGAAATCCGAGATACAAAGCTAATCCGATACCGAGAACTCATACTGAGTTTATTAGAGGAGTTCGAAGAAGTGAATTTCAATTACTTTCCTCGAGAAGAAAATCGAATGGCGGATGCTCTGGCTACTTTGTCATCGATGTTTAAAGTGAATGAAGGGGCAGAAGTTGTGTCGATCAAGATGAGCATATACGAGTCTCCTGCCCACTGTTTGAGTATCGAAGAAGAAGCAGATGGTCTCCCTTGGTATAACGACATCTTGCAGTACATCAAGAGTCAACAGTATCCAAAACAAGCGACAGAGAATGACAAGAGGACTCTAAGAAGGTTAGCAATGGGTTTTGTTCTAGATGGCGAGATTCTCTACAAGAAAGGGAAAGATCAAGTCTTGTTGAGGTGTGTCGGGTCTGCCGAAGCTCGAAGAATCATAGAAGAGGTCCATGAAGGGATGTGTGGCACCCACGGTAATGGTCACATGCTTGCTAAACAGATTATGAGGGCAGGGTACTATTGGCTGACCATGGAAGGTGATTGTATCAGTTATTCCCGAAAGTGTCATAAATGCCAGATTTATGCAGATAAGATTCATGTGTCGCCATCACCTTTACATGTCATGACTGCACCATGGCCTTTTTCAATGTGGGGAATGGATATGATCGGGCCTATTACCCCAAAAACTTCAAATGGACATCGTTTCATCTTGGTGGCCATAGATTATTTCACAAAGTGGGTAGAAGCTACGTCTTATGCAAATGTAACGAAGTCGGTGGTATGCAGATTCGTCAAGAAAGAAATCATATGCCGTTATGGGTTGCCAGCAAGAATTATTTCGGATAATGCTCTCAATTTGAACAACAAGATGATGAGAGAAGTGTGTACTCAATTCAAGATCACACATCATAATTCGGCACCTTACCGTCCGAAGATGAACGGCGCAGTAGAAGCAGCTAATAAGAACATCAAGAGGATCGTTGAAAAGATGACCAATGTGTACAAAGATTGGCATGAGATCCTGCCTTTTGCTCTTCATGCATATCGTACTTCGGTCCGCACATCTACAGGGGCAACACCGTTTTCTTTGGTATATGGGATGGAAGCAGTGCTACCTATTGAAGTTGAGATCCCTTCACTTCAGGTTTTGATGGAAGTTGGCCTAGAGGAAGCAGAATGGGTTAAAGCTCGTTATGAACAGTTGAATCTCATCGAGGAGAAAAGATTGAAAGCAATTTGTCACAGGCAGTTGTATCAGAAAAGGATGATTCGAGCCCACAACAAGAAAGTTCGTCCCAGACAGTTCCGAGAGGGGGAGTTGGTATTGAGGAAAATTCTCCCTATAGTGAAGGATCCAAGAGGAAAATGGGCTCCAAATTGGGAAGGACCTTATGTGGTAAAGAGCTTTTTCTGGAGGAGCATTGATTCTAACTCGGATGGACGGAGATGATTTTAGACATCCCGTAAATGCTGATGAATTGAAGAAGTATTATGCTTGAAAAAAAAAAAATTGTGTGATGCTGTGCACATGAAAATTCGAATGATTCCAAGTGTAAAAATAGAAATTCTATATACCTATTTCCCCTGAGAATTGCTTTTCAAAGAAAATATTTATGCTTGATATGATGAATGGCCGTTTTTCATATTCCTTCCACTAAGAAGAAATTATCCTTAGTCACCCCTTTGAGCCTTAAGAATTATTTCTTTCTTTGAACCTTGATCAAGGATCACCCTCTACACTGGAGGGCAAATGCGAGGAAAGATAATAAAAAAATCATGGCAAAAAGAAAGCCATCGAAAAAAAAAAAGGGACAGATGTTTCCAGAATGAGTTCTCCTCATGAAGTGATCCTTGATCCAATCACCCTTAAACACATTTTGGGCCTATTTATCCTTCCTTTCTAAAACTAAACCTTGGCCTACATTACATGCTTTGAAAGCCCATTTTGATCAGGCATGGATATTTAATTTGAAAGGTTATTCTCAGAATCCATCCCATCTTTTGAATTGATATTTTTACTGTGGAAGCATTTAGAATTCTCAAATGCATGGCAAAAAAAAAAAAAAAAGGGAGAGGTTTAAGCCGAAAACCCCAAAGGGTGACTTAATACCGAACGGAGGAAACTTGAGTTGAAAACCTGTAAAAGGCGGCTCAAGTACTAATGAAAGTTTTAATCAATGCTCCGTGTAATGGGGAAGAAAGCATCTGACAGTCAGAGAAAAGGGGAACAATGCAGTCTGATGTAACTACAGAAGTTAAGAGATTACCCAAGTGAATTGCTCGTTCAAAAGAAATTTCAGATGGTTTGAAAAAGGAGGGGTCCAAGATATTCCGCATCCGGGGCATCTACAGCCTATAACCTTATATTTGTTTCTTATATCCTGGACATTTATTTTTACCATTTTAAAACATTTCTTGCAATAAATTCTTGTCATCCTTTTCATGACAATTTTTGATTGATTCATATTCTTTTTCATATACTTTTAAGATGCATTATGGTTGTTATTAAATTGAATGATGGGATTTCAAAGTATTACTAAGGAATAGATTTTAAATCTTGGGAAGGTTTGGAAAGTTCACCAAGAAAAGAAAACAGTGAACGTGGTGGAGACTCCGTCGCGTAGTCAGAAAATCTGTGAACTTCAGCGAGAGACAGAAGCTGAGATTATTTGACAAGATATCTTGAGTGAAGGATCCCTCAAGTGGGGCATCAATGAACAGTTGAAGACTCTGTCCTGAAGTCATATAATCTGTGAACCTAAAAAAAAAAAACCATGGATTAGAAATTATGGCACAATCATTTGATTGCATTTATTAAGAAGCATACGAGCATTTGCAAAAGCATAACATTCTCATCATTGCATTTAGTTAACAGTGCAGATATCAGGCAAGCTTGGACTTCCCCAAGGAGAAACTCGTTTTGTTTCTCAAAAGATTCAGAGCTTGAGACCACCGTCGAGGTATTTTCTTTGTTTTAAATCGAATTCATTCTGTCGAGCCTTGAGACCATCGTCGAGGTATTTTCTTTGTTTTAAATCGAATTCATTCTGTTTTATCAAATGAGTCGAGCCTTGAGACCATCGTCGAGGTATTTTCTTTGTTTTAAATCGAATTCATTCTGTGAGTCGAGCCTTGAGACCACCGTCGAGGTATTTTCTTTGTTTTAAATCGAATTCATTCTGTTTTATCAAATGAATCGAGCCTTGAGACCACCGTCGAGGTATTTCCTATTGTTTTAAATCGAATTCATTCTGTGAGTCGAGCCTTGAGACCACCGTCGAGGTATTTTCTTTGTTTTAAATCGAATTCATTCTGTTTTATCAAATGAGTCGAGCCTTGAGACCACCGTCGAGGTATTTCCTATTGTTTTAAATCGAATTCATTCTGTTTTATCAAATGAGTCGAGCCTTGAGACCATCGTCGAGGTATTTTCTTTGTTTTAAATCGAATTCATTCTGTTTTATCAAATGAGTCGAGCCTTGAGACCATCGTCGAGGTATTTTCTTTTTTTAAATCGAATTCATTCTGTTTTATCAAATGAGTCGAGCCTTGAGACCATCGTCGAGGTATTTCCTATTGTTTTAAATCGAATTCATTCTGTTTTATCAAATGAGTCGAGCCTTGAGACCATCGTCGAGGTATTTTCTTTGTTTTAAATCGAGTTCATTCTGTTTTATCAAATGAGTCGAGCCTTGAGACCATCGTCGAGGTATTTTCTTTGTTTTAAATCGAATTCATTCTGTGAGTCGAGCCTTGAGACCACCGTCGAGGTATTTTCTTTGTTTTAAATCGAATTCATTCTGTTTTATCAAATGAGTCGAGCCTTGAGACCACCGTCGAGGTATTTCCTATTGTTTTAAATCGAATTCATTTTGTTTTATCAAATGAGTCGAGCCTTGAGACCATCATCGAGGTATTTTCTTTGTTTTAAATCGAATTCATTCTGTTTTATCAAATGAGTCGAACCCTGAGACTGTCGTCAATATATTTTCGCTAGTTTTAAAGACCCCCGGGCACCATTTTTCTTTTGAAAATCGAATTCGTTTTCTTAAGACGGATCGAGCCTAGATTAGTCAAGGAATTCAATTTAAGGACAAATCTTCAATTTACAGCTTATTATCAAAAAAATCAAAAAAAAATTGGAAAATGAAAAAATGATAGAAGAATGAAAAAGAAAACCCATTTCCCTTTCTTTCACATGTGATATCACTGACTGTACAAAATTAGTGTTGGTTTATCTTTGCCTGATTCCTGATTCTTAGCAATAGCCAAAGAGGGGCAGCTGTAGACACCTAATTTTGTCCGGACCACTAAACAGGTATGTTTTCTTCCCATATTGATGTTTCCGAGTATAAAAAGACTGTTTTCATCCTGCAGGTGGTACTCCGAGACTTATTTTAAGAGGGCGAGCACAAAAAGTCATACTTGAAAAAAAGTCAACCCCGAAAAAAGTCAACCCCGAAAAAGTCAACCCCAAAAAGTCAACTACTGAAAAAGTCAACCCACTTTCAAAATCAAGATTTTAAGTTCAATTGAAAAATGGCGAAAGAATTTTGATAATCCGAGTTCTACATTGAAAGATATGGAGTTCGGAAGTTGGGATTTGGAGATTCAGTAGAAAAGAAACCCTAATCCGAGAAATTTGGGGAAAGTGCTTAAACGATCAAACTGGTCGAAATTGAAGGTTCCAAATGAAAGATAAGCACTGACTACGGGTAATGGAGAAGTCACTTGCAAGAAAAACCGAAAGAAAAGTCAATCCGGGAGAAAACCGAGAATTAGGGTTTTTAGTGGATTTCGGTGAAATCGGGAAGAATCACAGAAATGGTCCGACTTGGTAAGAAAAAAGCCCCCAATGGATGAAGAATGGTTAAAAAGGATGGCCCAAGGCTCAGATTGAAGAAAATCTGAAAATCGGATTTGTTTTGAGCAAAATCGGGCTTCGGAGGTAAAAGGGCAAAATTGGAAAAATTTGGGAAAAATAGCAAATGGACTCCGAAAATTATGGAAAATTTGTCAATCTCATTCTTAAATCATTTGAAGGAGATTGGCGAAAGAAAATCTTGATTCCGAGTTCGTTTGCAAAATGGCCAAATCCCGGGCTTCTTATGCAGTAATTCAAAAAGGAAAATCCTGGAAAAATAGCAAATGGACTCCAAAAATTCTGAAATTTGGCAAATCTCATTTTTAAATTATTTGGAAGAGATTGGCGAAAGAAAATCTTGATTCCGAGTTCGTTTGCAAAATGGCCAAATCCCGGGCCTCTTATGCAGTAATTCAAGCCGATAAATCCCTAAAAAAATACCAAATGAGCTCCAAAAATTATGAAAACTTCCAGATCATACTTTTTAATTATTTTGAAGAGATTGGTGAAGAAAAATCTTGATTTGGAGCTCGTTTAAAAAATGGTAAAATGTAGGGGCATAAAAGGGCATTTTTGGGAAGAAAAAATCCAAATAAATAGCAAACGGACTCGGATAATTTTGAAAACTTCCAGAACTCAATATTTTATTATTTTGGAAGTATTAAAAAAAGAAAAATTGAATTTGGAGTCCGTTTGATATTTACTTGCATCCGGGGGGCAAAATGGTCATTTCACCCAAGCAACCGAAAAGGGCTTTTTTTGGCCCTTCAAAAAATCAGAGTTGGGCTGGAAAAGAGAAGTGCTGGCATGCCCAAGCCCAAAGAAAGGAGGAAGCTTCTAATTTTTTTTTTCTTTTTTCAATCAAGTGGTTAAAAATCAAGAGTTAGTTAACCATTCTCTTTGATCAAACCATGGTGATTAAACCACATAGGTTAAGAAAGATGTCAACATTATTTTTGCATAGAGAGGGCTGAGATGCTAATCTAAGGGTGGTAATTTCATGACTTTTCATCTTGAATTATTGGCCATTTGATGGAAAATAGGTTACACAAAAATGACAACATCTTTGAGGCTATATAAGCATCATTAAGGCCAACCCTAGGGAGGCACATTTTGGTTTTTTCTTTTCCATTTTGGCTGATTTCTCTTAGTTTTTCTTAGTTTTTATCTTCTTGGTTGAGAGCAAAAAAAAGAAAAGTTTAGAAAAAAAAGGAAAGTTTGAAGAGAAAAGCTTGAAATATTAGCTTCTTGAGGTTGCTCTTGAGCACCAACTCTTGCACTTTCATTTTCTATTCTTGTTTTTTGCTATTTTAATCTCTACTTGGTGAGTTTTCATTTTAGAATAATGTTTTTTTGTTCTTCCTTCATTTCCTTTCTTAAGTATATTTTATTTACATTTTGTTTTTACAATAAACTCACCATGGCCAAATGGCCTACATTATTTATTTTAAGTTGTTGTGTTGATTCATTTTACCATATTGTTTATGCTATTTTCTTTTTTTTTGATGTTTTAAATGTTATGTTATTTCATGTTCTTGAGTTATATTTTAATTTGGTTGCTTTGTTTGTTGCCATTTATGTCTTAGATATCATTTTTTTTTGCATTTTAATTTTCTGTTTTCATGTTGTTTAAATTTGAGCATGTTTTAGATCTAGCATATTAGGTGTTTGTGAAAATGCTTGTGTGATTCTTTGCATGATTCTTGTTTTATATCCTAATTGAGCATGTTTTAGATCTAGTATATTAAGTGTTTGTGAAAATACTTGTGTGATTTTTGCATGATTTAAGTGTTATGACTTAGTTTTTCATGCTAGTATGCCAAGTGTTTGTGAAAATGCCATGCTTGTTGGAGCTTGAGGCCCTTTGGCTACTCCATGTGTTTTGCATTGTGTGTTGCATTTTTTGTCATGCTAGTTGTTAGGTTTTTGCATTTGCATGATATTTGGTTGGATTTTTGAATTAAGCATGCATTGTGTTTGTGAAAATGCCATGCATGTCTTAGGTCTAGGTTACATTAAATGCCATGCAAGTTCATGTTAGGTCTAGGCCATATTATTTATGTCATGCATTTTCCTTACATTTAGGTTTAGATCCATGCATTTCATGCATTATGTTTGCTGCATTGTTTCATGCATTTCATGTTCATGCCACTTGAATAATGACTTGAGCCAATTAATGGTTCGAAGTCATGCTCTCTTGAGCACACTTGTGGAAAATTAAGTTTGTCAAATTGATTATTCTACCTTTGTGATTTTTTTACTTAGCCAATTTTTATCTAACTTTCAAAAAGTCTTAGCTACTGCTTTCAAGTCGTTTTATGAGTTTCAAATATTTTTATTTTTATTTTTAAATGATTTTATCAAAGACAAAAAAAAAATGTGTTGGCAAAGCAGTTTTTTTTTTCACCTAAAACTCGTACATCTCCGATTTTTCTGGGAATTCATCTTTGATCAAAAAATTAAGCCAATTTTTTCTCGTGTAGTTTTACATGTCTTGAGTCTCCAATAATATTTTCAGAATTTTTGGAATTTTTAAAAATAGGGTAAAAAATCATGGATTAAAACTGGACAGTGGAGTCAGAATTGAATTTAAAGAAAAACAAAGCAGTTTTTTTTTTCCCTCCAAAAACTCGTACATCTATGATTTTTCTGGGAATTCATCTTTGATCGAAAATTAAGCCGATTTGTTTTCGTGTAGTTTTACATGTCCTGAGTCTCCAGTATTTTTTTTAGAATTTTTGGAAGTTTTAAAAATTGGGTAAAAAATCGTGGATTAAAACTGGACGGTGGAGTCAGAATTGAATTTAAAGAAAAACCAATTTTCTGTTTTGGTTAATTCACATAGAGTGGGTTGATTTGGAGGGTTAGCTACTGACTTAGAGTAATTTCTAAGCCTTTTTAAACTCTAAAAATGGTTTTTCAAGTCCCGGGTTAAGGAGAGTCAAGTTCAGATTTTTTAAAACTTAGGAAATTAGAGCCATTTAAAAAAAATTTAGCCCAGTTTTTATTGTTAATTCAAGCTTTTCAAAATTGTTTTCAAACAATCACAAAGTATTTCGGTTTTAGAATATTTAATTTGACATATTTTCCTAAGGTAGCCGGATATCTTTTTAGATACACGGATTTCCTTAATTAAAGGAAAAAATACATTTCATGCATTGCATTTTTATATTCATGCATTTTATATAATATGTGATTCTTGTTATAATAATTTCTATGATATTGTTATTATTTTGATTTATATTTTTGATGTTATATGGTTTATTATATGATTTGGAATGTTTCATGATATCCTATGCTTTTATTTAGTTAATTTTTTTTTGTCATATTATTTAGCATATACTATGTTCATGCATTATTATTTCCATTTTTATTTTTATGCATATTATATGGTAGCACTATTTCATATTCCATCTCATTTAATTTATATGCCATATCATTCATGTTTGCCATGTCATTTAGGTTGCATCATATTATTTAGATTTTGCTATGTCATTTTATTTATGTCATACATATACATATTCATTTCTTTTAAATGTTTTCAAAAAAAGATAATGGTTTTCAATAAAAAATATAAAGATATTCCCGAGTTAAAATAATTCATGAGTTCTCTACCGGGTTTGCTGGAGGGAATATCATCAATTATCATTAATAAAGGAATATCTTTCTTTCAAAAAAAGAGAATGATTCAGAAAGTTTTCCAAAACTAATAAAAATTTCTATATTTTGCCACGTTTGTTGGGGAATATAGGAAAATTTTGAATTTATAAATTCCGGATCATTTTCAATAAAAAAAAATGAAATTATTTTTCTTTAAATTGGGAATTAACTTGAAATACTAAATTTAAAACCAATCTTTACCGAGACTTGAGATAATACACGATTAATAAGGTACCGATTTATACGGGTGTTGTGGGGGTGCTAATCCTTCCCCACACGTAACCGACTCCCGAACCCGCTTCTTTGATTTCTCTGGTTTAAAACGCAGACTTGAAATTGGTTTTTAAAATATTTTAATTAATTTTTAAAATATTTTATAAAACCGGTTTTAATAGGTGGCCGATCACACCTAGCTAAAAAAGATTGGTGGCGACTCCATGTCTTTTTTAAGGTCATTTTCAGAACCTTCATTTTTTTAGAGGAATTAAGTCGACTTTTTCTCGGTTTTTTAATGTCACGCTTAACGAATAATAAAGTCTTGCGATGAGACTCGTTATTTTTTTAGGTTGCGACATATATATATATAAGATTGATTACATGAGTTGTTTGCATAACATGTGTTCTCTTAGGATATGGTGAAATTTTTTAAATTGTTCAAGATAGTTATGATAAATCAATAATTGAGGTTGTTTGTATGACATGTGTCCTCTTTAGAACATGGTTGACAATTTTTAAAGTTGTTCAAGATATTTTTGATAAATCATAAAATAAAAAAAAATTAATATTTTTGACAAATAAAAAAAATAAAACAAATGTTTCAATTCAACAAAAAAAAATTAGGGTTTCTCAAATTTCTCACACACCGACTCGCGGTCTGCATGCTCGATCCTCGACTATTTTTTATTTATTTTTCAATTTCTTAATTATTTTAATATTTTAGGGTTTTTGATATTTTATAACATTTTAGAAAATAATAAATTGATAAAATACAAACCAAAAATTTATTTTGTTATTGTTCATTTATTATTTTTATATTTAAAAAATTAAATAGGCAAAATAAAAATATATAAAAATGGGTTAGTAGCTCATTAATCTAAAATATATATACGATTGGTTACATGGGTTTTTTTGTATGACATGTGTCCTTTTTAGGACATGATTGAAATTTTTTAAATTGTTCAAAATATTTATGATAAATCAACAAAAACAAAATTGACAAATAAAAAAAAAAAACTAAAACAAATGTTTCAATTCCAAAAAAAAAAAATAACTAAGGGTTTCCTAGATTTCTCACATACCGACCCGCGGTCTGCACGCTCAACCTTCAATGGTTTTTTATTTATTTTTCAAAATTTTAATTATTTTAATATTTTGAGGTTTTTGATCTTTTATAGTATTTTAAATAATAATAAATTGATAAAATATAAACCAAATTTTTATTTTGTTATTGTTCATTTATTATTTTTATGTTAAAATAAATAAATAAACAGAATAAAAATATAAAAAATGGGTTAGTAGCTCATTAACTTAATGAGAAAGGAAAATATTTCAATATTGTTTCAACATAAATAAAATTTTATGAAATTAAATTTATTATTAATAATAAAAGTAATTTATTTTGATAATATGTTTTAAATGATTATTTTATTTCACAATTACATTGTTATCGTTAAAAGAAGACTTAAATAAAAAAAATAGCCCCTATACCATACATATTTTCCCACTTTGGTACCTAAATAACTTTTTGTCCTAATCAGGTACCTATACTATAATTCCGTCAAATAAGTTGGTACCTGACACTAACACCGTTAAATAAATGCTGACATGGCAAATAGCACCCAATGAGATCGTGACACGTGGCACAAATGCCATGTCAGCCCTAATTCTATGATGCCACTTCATCATTGAAAAAATTAAAAATTCAAACAAAATAGACAAAATTAAAAAAATTAAAAATTCACAATTTTTTTTAAAAATTCAAAAAAATTGAAAAAAAATTCAAAATTTAAAAAATTCAAAAAATAGGAAAAATTATAAAAATTCACAAAAAATTTAAAAATTCATATTATTTTTTCAAAAATTAGAAAATAAAATAAAATTATTTTTAAAAATTAAAATATTATAAAAAGGAAAAAAATTCTAAAATTTTCAGATTTTTAACACAAAAAATAGAAAAAATTATAAAAATTCAAAAAATTAATAAAAGATTTTAATTTTTTTGAATTGTTTTAAAAATTTGGAAACATTTTTTTTAAAAAAAATTAAAAAGAGAGAGAGAGAGAGGAGGGAGGCGTCGATCGGTCGCAGCCTGGCTGGCTCGGGGCAGATTGCGACCGACTAACCTCCCCCTGCTCTCTTCTCTCTCTCCCCGCTCTCTCTCCCTCTCTCTATTCGCCCTCTCCCCCCCCCCCCCAATTCTCCCTCTCTCTCGCCGGCCCGAGGCTGATTAGTGGCCAACCGACCCCCCCTCGTCGCCTTTCTTACAGGCCCTCCCTTTCCTCTCTCTTCCTTTCTCTTCTTCCTTTCCTTCCCTTTCTCTTTCTCTTCCTCTTTTTTTTTCCCTTTCGAGTTTTCTTTTTCTTTTTTACAAATTTTAAAAAAATATATAAATATTCAATTTTTTTTAAAATTTTCATATTTTTTTATATATTTTTAAAATTTTTTGATTTTTAAATTTTTTTAATCAAATTTTTAGATTTTTTTTAAAAATGTGATTGTTTTAAAAAAAATTTTGAATTATATTTTTAATTTTCAAAAAATTTTCGATTTTCTGAATTTTTTTAAAAAAAAATTGTGATTTTTTAAATTTATTCCTATTTTTTTAATTTTTAATTTTTTTAATTTTAAAAAATTATTGTGAATTTTTTGAATTTTTATAATTTTTTTTCCTTTTTTTTTAATTTTTAACATTTTTCTGTTATTGATGATGTGACATCGTAAAGTTAGTGTTGACATGGCATTTTTGCCACGTGTCACGCTCTCATTGATTGTTATTTGTCATGTCAGCATTTATTTAATGGTGTTAGTGTCAGGTACCAACCTGTTTGACAGAATTATAGTATAGGTACTCGATTAGGACAAAAACAAATTTAGGTATCAAAGTGGGAAAGAGAGTATAGTTCAAGGGGCAATTTTTTATTTAAGCCTTAAAAGAATTTGATCACATGAAAATTAATATATTTTTATATCATAAATAAAATATATATTATACAATAAGATGTAAATATTTGTAGAAATAAATAACACTTACAAATACATTTGTATTATGTATATTTTATAAATAAAATATTTTTCACATATTTAACTTCTATAATTAATAAAATATGATTATATTGATATTAAATTATTAATATATATTAAAATATAGAAAATTTATTTAAATAAATAATAATTTATTTAATATAATATAATTTAACTTAAATTTATTTATAATTATTAATTTAATTTTTAAAATATTAAAAAAAATCCTAGCAAAGCGGGAAAAAAAATTCTAGTACTATAATATATTGAGCATCTACCATGTTTTTTTTTTTTTTGCCAAGATGAGATAAAAATGAATGTGTGAAATGTATTGGCTTGTAAACAAAGGAAAGCACATGGTGTGAGTCAACTCTACAACCTCCAATTCCAATACCACATGAAAATGATAAAAATGAAAACAATATTTCTTGTATTAAATGTAAATACAATTTTTTTTTTTAATTTAGTAATTTTAGACATGATACGAAAACATAATATGAACATACATATTTATAAACACGAAAATAATATAATAAATATGACATGATATGTTTAATTTTTATTGGATACATGGCACATTTAATAATTTATATTTATATTTATATAACTAATATAAAATACGATACACATATAAATTATCAAATCTATTTTTATCGGATCATTTGATCAAATCATTTCCAAGGGACCAATATTTTAATTTTTTAAAGTTATTTGTACTTTTGGAAGTCACAAGACATATATTTCTCTTAAATCTGCATATTAAAGAAGAAGAAAAAATCCATTTTTTAAAATCTTATCTTTCATTTGTAAGTTGGTGTGTCCTACTTACTCCTAACAAGGCAGTTCTTAACTTCTGACAATTTCTATTATAAAAAAAAAAAAAATTGAAATTTGAGAGTATGAGAAAGTGTTACAAATTTTGATATTTTAAAAATTATTGTATAAATCAGTTCGATAAATTCAACTTAACAACTTTAATTACTAAAGTAACATTAAAAACCAAATCAAATAGCACTGAAATTGTAAATCACCGACTTTATTTCACAAATAATATTGGGATATAATTTCTCTTCCTGTATTAGTATTTTGTTTGGCTGTTTCCAAACAATACAAATGGGGGAGAGATTCAGCTCTACCAATCAAACTATATGAATCATGTACAGATTAGAGATGGTAACGGATCAGATATCTGTATCTTTTGTACTATTCGAATCCAAATTCAGAAAACTGTTTTAAAATCCGAATCCGTAAATTATCCGCATTTAATCCGCATAGTACTATCCGAATCCGAATTAAATAACATTATTCGTCGGATATCCGAATTCGCTAAAAATTCGAATTCAATAAATCAATTTTTTTTTAAAATAAAAAAAGAAAAATTTATGTGTTTTACAAAATAAGCGGATTCGGATAATGGATATTCGAGATTTTATATCCGTTGCAGATAGTGATTATAATATCCGAATCCGCAAAAAACGGATCGAATATCCTAGGATATCCGAATCCGCATTTTAAATTGTCATCCCTATATACAGATGAACCTGTTTCAGTAATCTTTGTTATTCGGATCGCATCTGCTACAGTTATATAGCATGGCCAACAAAGGGGAAGAAACTCTACTGATGGACTTCAACTCATGGTCGTCTCCTTTTGGTAACGACTGCCTGTGCAGCGTTTTAGAAGGGGAAGGTTGTTAGTTAAGGCTGTTTTCATTTTTTACTACAAGAGAAAGGGTTTTTAACGATGGAAATTGAAATTTTTCTCGATGGAATTCGTCGGAAAAGGTTAATACTTTTAGCATCAAATTTTTAGAGTTTTAGCAACGAAAATAAAGTATTTGCGATGAAATTTTCTATCGTTAAAAGTTTGACGGAAAGATTGATCCATCTCGCCAAATTTTTTGCAACGAAATTTCTATCGTGAAAAAAATAAGATTTTTAATAAAACAATTAGAAAAAATTAAGATTTTGCTTATAAATTTTCCCAATGAAATTCCACATTACTGGTAATGACTAAATGTATGTACTTCCCAATTTGTTCAAAGTGCCAAACAGAAACATCCTTCTGCTGGCTGCTGCACTATCTACCAGAAAAGATGAAACATTTAAATACCATTGTCAAATAAAGGATTTATATTTGATACACTGTCAGTGTATAAGTTTATACATTGACAGTGAATTTTACACTGACACTTGTCGAGTTAATGGTTAGGATTAGTGATTAGGTGTTAGGAGTTAAGAGTTAGAGTTAGGGTTAAGGGTTAGTGGTTAGTGATTAGTTTTTTAATGAGGTGTCAGTATAGGATTCATTATCAGTGTATAGACCTATACACTGACAGTGCATCAAATACAAACCCGTCAAATGAAACCTATACTGGTCATTCACTCGGGACACATTTGCCTCAACCACTGTACTGCTTTAGCTGATGCTCTTGCAGCTTCGAACCTGATGTACTTTCAAACAATCAGCTTTTATGGCTTTGCTTGGTATATATGTATGCAATGAAATCTAAAACCTGACCAGTGATGAAAAGGAAAAGAAAAAAGTTTTCGGGTGGGATTGAGAGAACTTTTAGGTTTCAATACTGTTCAAAGCAAGGTTTAAGGTATCAATAAATAGTTTGCATCTATAAAACTGCAACTAATTAATCATTCAGCCACTAGTCCTTCAAAGATTCTCATTAAGCAGATGATGCAAAAGAATTAGACTTGATAATTCGTGTATCCTTATTGTGTCCGTGTATTTTCTCGTGTCATAATTGTGTTTAAGGTGTTTTATATTTATATAAATTTGACGTGTTAATAATTTATGTTTTATAGATTTTGAAACATTCGTGTATCCGTGTAGTATCCGTGTTTTTTTTGTGTCGTGTATTCGTGTCGTGTATTTGTGTTCGACATATATACCCTTACTAATTTTTGAAATTAACTATTTTATCCTTATGTAGAATGAGAAAATTTTGACCAATTATAAATTGACACATGTCAAATGAAATTTCTTTTAATTAAGTAATTTTTGTCTAATCAAAGTTCAACTATGAGTCATTCAATTTATGTTTAAATTAAATAAAAACAATTTTAAAATAAATTCACAATTTTGGCCAATCAAATTGTAAGGATTCATGTGTCATCCAATTAAAGTTCTTTTAAAACTTCTTTACAAAGAGTTTAAATTCTTTTAGAACTTTATCTTGCGTAGCAGGCTAGCACTATAAATAGAGACTTCCCCTAAGCCATTCAACACAATGCACAAGCATAAAGAGAAGAAGAAGATTTTGAAGATTTTAAGCCGCTCCAAAGTCCCAAGAATCAGGCTTGAAGAATTCAAAAAAATTTGAAGAACATCGTCTGTGCATGTTCTCAAGAATTCTCAAGAAGTTGCTTTTCGATCTTGTGTTGATCCAAGAAAGAAGATAAATTTTGTTTGCTCAAAATCAAGTCTCGAAGATCCTTGAAGCAAACCACTTGTGTTCAAGATCAAGTCAACAAAACCCTTGAAGCACAATTTTGGTAAAGAAAGCCTGAAAATAATTTGGGGACTTTTGAAGCACAATTTTGGTAAAAAAAAGCCTGAAAGTAATTTGGGAAAAGAAATCTGAAGAACAAAGTTTCCAAAATTTCATCAATCAAGTCCAAGAAGAAAGATCTGAAGATCTAAGCTTGAGTATCCAAGAATCCTTAAATTGGGACCAAATTTCAACAATTCCAAAAATCCTTAAATTTGAGATCAGATTTCAAGATTTTCAAAATTCCCTAAATTTTGTATTAAATTGAAGAAAATTTCAAGATTAAGTCTAAAAAACCCTTGAAGCAAATCTTATTTAAGATCAAGTGCAAATCTTATTCAAGATCAAGATCCTTGAATCAAATTTCAAGATCAAGTCATTCATTGATTCAAGAACAAATCAAAAAACCCTTGAAGCATAGTTTCCCTACGAAAAAAAAAAAATCAAATGATTTTTTTTTATCTTTAAGAATTCATGAAATTTAATTATTTTTACATATATACTCTTGCTAATTTTTAAAATTAACTATTTTATACTTAATACTAAAATTTAATTATTTTATCTTTAATAATGATTTTAATTATTTTATTCTTAATGCTAAAATTTAATTATTTCATCTTTAATAATGATTTACTAATTTTTTAAATTATTTTATCCTTGATAATGATTTATTATTTTTTTAATAAAAAAGTTTAATTTTATTATAGGTTACTACAAATCATTAATAATGATTTATTGATTTTCTTAACAGTTTTATCCTTGATAATGATTTATTAATTCTTTTAATAAAAATTTAATTTTCTTATAGACTACTACAAATCATTAATTAATCCTAATTATTTCAAGCCTAATTATTATTTACATCTTTTGTTTTAGACCTAATTCTTATCCTTAAATAGTTCTGTCCAATACTTTTTGAAAAATATATATTATGGGAGAAGCTGAAAAGAAAATCCAGTCCACATATTTTTTTGATTAGCTGATGATCACTCGGTAAAGAAATAATTTTACAAATTGAAGTTCTTTATGTTGAGACTTGAAATGGCTTCAATCGTTTTTTTTTTTTGGTTGTATAAAGGAGGTCATAATCTGAAATTAGAAAAAGGGATTGCAAATGCTGGGATTTGAACCATGAGATAATTGATGTTATATTATTTATTTGTTTAAGTTTACAATCATCATTAAAGATCCATTTTTGATTTGTGAGTCTTCAATTTGAATTCATTTTTTTTATTTTCAAATACAAAAATTAAATAAATAATATTACTATACCTTGCTAATTTTTAAAATTAATTATTTTATCCTTAATGCTAAAATTTAATTATTTTATACTTAATAATGATTTATTAATTTTTAAAACTATTTTATCCTTGATAATGGTTTATTAATTTTTTCTTAAAAAATCTATTTTCTTTTAAGGCTACTACAAATTATTAATGAAACGTAATTAGTTTAGGCCTAATTATTATTTGTATTTTACATTTTAGGCCTAATTATTTTATTAGTTATTATTCTTATTTGCATCCTAAACAAAGTAGAGTTAATAGAAAAAAATCCTAATTAAGTCTCCGTATATAAAGATGAAAGTCAAGATTAATTTATTTTGTGAACTTTTATCTGCATTAGCATTCTAATATTGCGGTATTGCTTTTTTTACACAGTAAACTCATTCTATTGCTTTTATGATCTATATCTAAGTTTTAATGTTTACTTTTTTTTTTAGCCTTATTTGTAACATACTTATTTTACACAGTAAGTTGATTCTATTGCTTTTATGATCTATCTAAATTTTAATTTTTATTGATTTTCTAACCCTATTTGTAACAATCTATTATATTTTATTTTTTATGGAACCTGCTAAAGAGATATATGCGTTTTATTTTGTTCGCAAGTACATATAATCCAAAACAAATAGTGAGACATTATTTTTCTTTTTTGACATGTTACTTAGCCAATTTGCACTACTTTGAAGGATAATTTATAGGCATATATACTGATCACTTACATAAAAAGGGAAACTGATTTTCAAACCACACAAAACTTTAAAACTTAGATTTCGTTTTGTGGTTAACATTTATAAATTAGTTGAAAGTGTGTAGAAAGTCTCAAACTTCCTCTATAATTGATGCAAAAACTTTTAAGAAACTAATATATATATATATATATATGTAATTTTTTGTTTGTATCGGGTGAAAACAGTTCCTCTCATGCTTTTCCTAATCTAATTTCACTAAAGATAAGTTGATTTAAAAGTTGAATTAGTCTAATTTTAAGCTTTTTAAAGAGTTTTATTATGCTTTACTACATGTATTGGAGGAGATTATTTGTTATAAATTATAATATCAATACAATTATGTCTCTAAAATATATAGTTTGTCCCTTTTGCTATCTGACTTGCATCTATGAAAATCTCAATTTTTTATCAACTACATCAAGAATGCTAGCTATAGTGATCATATCATATTAAGTCTTATAATATAACTTCACGAACTTATAAATTAGCTAATTGTGGGAGCACTACATTGTTTAGTGCTTTGCTAAGAGCAAATTTTTTTCTTACTTGGCAAAGTTTTGATTGGGGAATTAGACAAGATTTAAATTTAGTGTTATTAGAAATATTCTTAAGTTTTTATTTTTATTTTTTTTAATTTTTAAGTAAGATTTTAATAATATGTTTCATAAAATTTAATTTAATTTTTTTTTAGAGATAATAATTATATTATTTTGATATATATTAGTTATATAATTTATCACTCTCACGTGCAACGTATGTAGCTAAATTTAAAAAAAAAAAAAAAACACTAAAAATTTATGAGCTAATTGCTAAATACTAATAGTATAATCGGTAACTTTTAAACTTTTTTCTCCTTCTTTAGCCTCTCACGGATAGGGAGAAGTTAAAAAGTGGTTAGAATTGTAGATATGTGCAAAAAACCGAGTGAAAATAAGCAATCAATATTATGTTGCCAAGAAACATTTTTGGAAACCATTAAAATAATAACTTTTTTAGAAAATGGTTGTACCCTTTGGAAGTCCATTTCATCATACTAGCTGCAGATTGTCTACTAGTAAGTTGTAGGGGTTATTTGATAAGATGGAACAAAAGTTGCAAATAAGTAAAATAGAATTCGTGAGAGATAATGAATAGGAAATTGGAGCAGATTTTGAAAAATAAGTAGGGCGATAAATGATGATGATGATGATGAAGGGAAAAAATGATTAAAAAAATAAAAAGTATGATAGTTGAGATAATTAAAAAGAGAAATATTAATACTGTTGCATAAAGAACAATAAGAGCTAAAGTTGTCAATTTTACTTAAAGATCCAAAATGAAATATTTTGATCTATTTATAGTCTCACCAAGAGAATTTATAAATGGTAATGGAAACATGAAAGTGGAGTTTTTTCCTAAACTGGGGTAAAATAAAATCTTTATTCTCTAGTACTAAAAATCATATATTTTTTAAATGAAATAGTTTAAACCACATCAGCATTGTATTTCACATCATTGTCTTCTTTCTTCAATCCATACCTTCTCTTTCTCTCCTGCAACACGTTGGTATTACTTTCATTTTTTATTTTGGTTTCCAAAATCATTCTAAAAGTATTAAAATCCAATCGAATGGGTATTGACAAAAAATTTCAATTAAATTCACTCACTTTCTTTCAAGTCTCAATTACTCTCACTCTTTACTTCAGATATCTTTTTTATCGATCTTTATGTTTTTTTCCCTTTCTCTTGTTCTTTTTTTTTTTATCTAAGTTTCTCATGATTTTTATTTGCTATTTCTAACACTTGCAACCCAAAGCTTTTAAAATCATTATCAGTAAAATCTCACAAACTCATTTTATTTACTTAAAAATTACATAACTTTGTTATTGTGTATTTTTGTTGAAATTGTGTTATTTTTTTATTCAATTTTAATTAAAAAAATACGAATGCAATTACAGAGAAGAAAATAAAGTGTTAGAATTGAAGGAAAGAGATAGTGACATGGAAAAAAAAATACTGACATGGAATCCAGTTGAGTCAAATTACCTTTGTTTTAGAATAACGTTTAAAAGTACTCCATTTAAGTAATTAAAATTAAATTTTATCTTTGTCTGAGAAAAAACTCCATGAAAGTGGCATAAATCATGAGTTAATTAAAAAAAAAGACAGTTGTGAGAAGTTACATGAAAGTGGCATAAATCTAATATACAAAGCAGCCAATCTATTATTGAGAGTGAACAGTCCACTTCAAATTCTATTCCATAACGTTGCATACAAGCGATGCTAAATAGTAGTCTAAGATATTATTATTACTAGAAAAAAACCTCGTTTTATCGGGGTATTTTTAATTTTTTTTTAATTTATTATTAATAATAAATTAATTTAAAATTATATTTTATTAAATAATGATTATTTTTTTAAAATTATAAAACATTTAATATAATTATATTTTGTTAATTATAAAAATTATTTATTTATAAATTACGTAATATAAATACATTTTAAAATGTTATTTATATATATATATTTAAAAATATTAAGACTTTATTGTGTACTGTATATTTTTATTTATAGGAGGTAAAAAATAAGAAAATAAAATTATGGTTTGTATTTTATTCTCTCGTAGAATCAATTTTCTCACATTAGATAGTAGCAAATTCGATTTTTTGTTTTTTTTTTCTTTTACTTTTTTCTCGAGCGGATCGAGTACGGATCCTAAGTCGACCTGTGACTCAACGTACTGACCTACGCCTTTAAATATATCATTTAAAATTAAAAATAAAAATAATTAATGAAATATTTTTTTTAAACTTTTCCCCTGAGTCGATCGTGTACGGATCTTAAAACGATCTGTGAGTCAACGTGCGGACCAATACCTTTAAATACATAATTTAGAATTAAAATTAAAATAATAAAAATATATTTTTTTTAACCTTTTTTCCGAACCGGTCGGGTACGGATCCTAAATCGACGTGCGAGTCAACATACGAACTAACCCTTTTAATTACATTATTTAAAAATAAAATAAAAAACTAATTAATAAAATAAATTTTTTTAACTTTTTTTCTGTGCGAGTCGGGTATGGATCTTAAACCGACTCGCGATTCAATGTGTGGATCAACCCCTTTAAATACATCATTTAAAAATAAAATAAAAAACTATAAAATTTAATAAAATTTATTTTTTTTTAAAAAAATTTCCAAACTGGTCGATTACGGATCCTAAATCGACCTGCAAGTGAACGTATGGATCAACCCTTTAAATACACCATTTAAATTAAAATAAAAGTAATTAACAAAATAAATTTAGTTTTTTAACTTTTTTCTCTAGCAGGTAGGATACGGATCCTAAATTGACTTACGAGTCAACGTGCAGAGTGCAAATCAATCTCTTTAAATATATCATTTAAAAATAAAATAAAACTTAAAACTAAGAAAAAAAATAAATAATTAATAAAATAAATTTCTTTATTAATTTTTTTCCTGAATGGATCGAGTATGGATCCTAAATCGACTCACGAGTCAACGTGCGGACCAACCCTTTTTAATACATCATTTAAAAATAAATTTTTTTAACGGATCAGGTACGGATCCGAAATCGACCCACTGCGGACTAACCCCTTAAAATACATCATTTAAAAGTATAATAAAAAACTATAATAAAAAAAATTAATAAAAAAAATTTCGAACGGATCGGATACAGATTTTAAATTGACCCATGAGTTATCCTGTAGATTAACCCTTTAAATACATAATTTAAAAATAAAATTAAAAACTAAAAACTAAAAATTAAAAATTAAAAAAAAAAAAAACTAAAAAAAGTGTTATATAATAAGACAAAAATGTCCCTAACACATTTAAAAAATACCTATTGAGTCCTAGGACTCAAAAATAATTATTAGTAGATTGACCTTCTCTGCCCCTCGCACACATAAATGGTGTCATCTTGGATCACTTTTCGAACCTCCAAATTGCTCAAGAGTCAGCAACACATCATATAGCACTCACCAGATGAAGATTTTTTACTTTGTTAGGGACGTGTGCCTTCTAAATTGCCATCCACAACCTTGGATTAGCACTTTTGCTTGATTGCACTTACCTCTGAATAAAAATGAACTCATTTAGCATTGTATTTGTATTTGAGGTGAAACATAATTTTTGATCTCAAAAATTGTGCCAATAACAATGTTAAACGGGAGCTTTAGACAGTTGAGTAATGGGCTATATCAAAGAGGGGTTGGTGGCAGCAAAAAGGATTAACATTACTCCTTTAGAGACCAATTCATTGGGTTTAGTACATTTGTTTTGCTGGTCATACCCCTCATCTGCATCACCAAATACTGATTAGAATTGCCTCAACCCCAGAACTGCTTAGCTTTTGTCTTGCTTGGATTGCTCAGGCTGAATTGAACCAATCTGATGCACTTCCAAAGATATTAAGGAACATAAACAGTAATGTTCGGCTTTTTCCGACGGAATCTCCTGTCTAAGTAATCTTTGGTTCTTCATGTCACTTCTGCTAGAGTTTTTGGTATCAACTATTTAATAAAAAGTTTTAGGTATCAGTAATAGTGTGTATCTATAAAACTGCAAACTTAACTAATCACTCAACCACTAATATTTCAAGGATCTGCAAATAGAACAACAGTCATAAACGAGAATTAATTGTCATGAAGACTGCATATAAATTTTCTTTAAGAAAAAACCTGAAATTCATAGGTTAAAAGTGAGACTCTTGACCTTTAGTTTTCTTTTTGCTTTCTTTAGGCTTTTCCTGATAGTGACAACTGACAACTGAGAACTTAAAGCGACTAGATCTGCAGACGGTTGTAAAATTTATACTCAATAGAAAAAAGGTTGTGCACTCTGTAAATCCATTACAACTGCAAAAACTACAGTCATACAAGATAAATCTTTATAGCAAACAATATTCCAAGAAAGCCCAGAGTTTTTTTAGCAACATCTTAATATATATATATATATATATATATATAACAATAAAAAAAAAAAAATTACTAGCAACAAATAGCTAATAAAAACATTAAAATCATACATCAATTACACGCTTACAAGCAATTATAACCAAATTGAAAAGCAGATATATGAACAAGAACCATGAGCAATCTGGTATTTATAGGCGCCCTGACCTGTCACTTCTCTTGTTCTTGAAGACTTAAGAGTGCAATATACTTTTTTTCTATGCTTCTTTAAAAGGAAAGGCATTTCCAATGCACGATGAAGTTGCATTTAGGTTGTTTACATTCAAGCGCCTGTGTATTGCAAATCTTACCACATATATTACATGGAGGGCAGTTCCAGATCTTCTTGACAAAAGTAAAGGAGTGAGGATGATCTTTGTGTCTCAATGTGCTCTCAAGCTTGATAAACGGGTGATCCCCAAGAACACAATCTAGATGAACGGAATTATCACAATCTTCACAAAGGTAGAACCAGGAGTTTGGCTGCCTTTCTTCTTCACATATATCACAATAGTGTTGAATGGGATCAGAACTATCATGATAAGTTAGAGTGAGATGGTGCTTGTCGTGCTTGTACCAAGCTGTATGTGGTAGTCTGATGCATTTAAAATCTAGGACGTACCCGCAAGGTTCACACCTATATGCTCCGGTGGTTCCGGTTTGAAGTAGTCGATGAGATATACGACTATGACAAGCACTGCAATTCCCTACATAATTTTTGTCAA
Source organism: Fremontodendron californicum (assembly GCA_030761205.1). NCBI lineage: Eukaryota > Viridiplantae > Streptophyta > Magnoliopsida > Malvales > Malvaceae > Fremontodendron > Fremontodendron californicum. The sequence continues at coordinate 32,090,280 of JAULJL010000005.1, forward strand.
GAAAGAGTCGGTGATCATGACTTGGATGGATCAAGGAGGTTGGCAGTAAACCACATTGAATGTCAATCTTGAAGTTGCATCTTTTTCTATCACATTTGTAGCTAAATCCATGGTGATAGTGACCACAAGTGTGGCAACGTGCAAAGCCATTCTTTGTGAGGTTTAACAGATCCTTGTGAACTGGGAGTAGCTTTTGTTTTTGCAACTCAGCACAATTTTTATCGAGAAAAAACCTGCATTGCTCACAACTATAAAAAGGCACTGAGACTGGCTTCATACACCCGTCGCATATGTTGTCACCTTTGTCCTCGCCGCTAAACGTGAGAATTAAATTGTGCTCATGGTAGGCATGTTTGATTTCTGATGCTATTACAGCCCCTCTCAGCCTCATTTCTCGAAAAACAGCAGTGATCAATTTCTTAGATTTCTCTAGCTCATCTCCTTCATACTGAATATTTCTTTCTGTCGCAGTCGCACAATTCACATGAGCAATATAATTGCAATCAAAACAAGAGTAATTCCCATACTGTGGATTAATTTTTTCGTAACAAATATTGCACTCCCGCCATTCAGATTGATTTCTTGAAGAAAAAATTTGTGAGAAATCGGGAGCTCTTGTCCAATTATTGCGATTTCCTTTGGCAACGAAATGCAACTTTCATGAAGCAAAATTTGGCATTTACCACATATACAGGGATTGCTGTCTCCAGAGGCGCCACAAAACACAAATGAATGGGATTTGCCTCTGAAGTGTAATAAGTTGGTGCTCGTGATTTCCAACGGCAACCATGGTCGGTTTGAAAAAATCTTCGAACGGACGCGTAAAGGGGCAAATGGAGCACTGATAAACAAATCTCTCATAATGTCTTTTGCAAAAATGGCAAGTACAGGTCTCTGGATGAATCGGTGGATCTTGCAAGAGAGTAACAGTATGTTGACGGTGTAAAAAGTGATCATCAACCGTAGGAGGTAGCTCAGCACATTCTTTATGAAGGTCAAAGTTGCTGCAATGCAAACATCTATAAATCGGACCTGATAGTGTTTTGTCACATCCAAAGCAAAAGGCATGGACATCCTCGTCAGGTTCTTCAATGAAGATCAAAGGATGCTCATGTGAAAAATGTTCAAGTTTGGGAAAGTTATCAGAAATGGATTGATGAAGTAAGGCACAGTTGATGTCCGAACTGAAATTGCAAGAAGCACAGTGATAAATAGATTCCCAACGAGCCCCGTGACAGAAATTAAAAAAGTAGTAACCGTGAGGATATGGTGATTCAGGGAGAAATATAAGAGGGCGTGAAGGGTGGAAGGGATGATTAATATCCGAGCCTAACGAAGCACAATTGATATCTAGATCAAATTTACAAGAAGGACAGCGATAAATAAATCCCTTAAAATGCCTGTGACAGAGATCACATACGTGTTCACCCGAAGAATTTGATTGGAGAAAAAGAGGGTGTGGAGCGTGAGAGGGATGATTAATCTCCGGGGCTAACTCCAACTCCGCATATGTCTTGTGAAGATAAAACTGGCAGCTGCCGCAACAGTAGCTCGAACCCTCTAACTTCTTCTTCTTCTTACACTGCTCTTGATCTGGCGATTCGTCAGACCCTGGACACTCAGCTTCTTCGTTTACATGACTCTGATCTTTGATGAAATTCTCTAGTGGATATTCACGGCTAAAATGCTGAACATCCATCTCTTTCTCAAGATCTAGCCACTAATCTTCTCGGTAAGGAAAAAATTTATAAGATGTTCAAGACACGTCGATTTATTTATAACACAAAAAATAACATTATTTTAAAGTTAAAATTTACTTATTATAAAAAATTATATAAAATATCTCCATTGAGGACAACTTTTAAATCAACAAGAGAAGTAAAGATAATTTAAAAAAATAATAATTTTTTTTATCATTATACGACACTTGATATAAAATTAAAAGTTATTTGATATGGTCAATTAGATCTAGCAATTTCGGACACAACATAATTATACGATACGAATATAACATGTGAAAAATAATTAAAACATGACACAACACAACACAACAAAACACGAAAAATAAAATAAAGATGATAAAAATAGACGAACGTGTCAAAATTTACATAAAACGAATTATTAACGTGTCAAGATTTATATAAATATATAACAGCTTGAATACGATTATGACAGAAAAAATAACATGAATACGACGACACGTGATACAAAATTGGGAGTTATTTAAATAGTGTCAATTAGACTTGATAATTTCATACACAACATGATTATACACACAAACATAACATGAAGAAAAAAAATGACACGAAAAATAACATGAATAGACACAAATACATGAATGTGTCAAAATCTACATAAAACTAATTATTAACGTGTAAAAATTTATATAAATTTATAATATTTTAAACACACAATAAAATAACACAAACGCGTAAACCTGATCAAGGGCCGAGCAGCCCGACCGGTCCTTGCTGGGCTGGGCCTGGGCAGGCATTTCCTGATCCGGGCCTGGCCCGGATTAGTGTTTTACGTATTATAACAATATTATTTTTTTAAATTTTAATTATTAAAATATATAAATATTAGTAAAAAAATATTTTTTATATATATGATGAACAATGTTTCGGACCCGCAGGCCGAGTCTGGGAAAAGATGTTGAAAAAAATCCGGGCCGCAGCCCGGCACATGAGCAGGTGAAACGTGTTACGAACACACATTTTTTTCTCTAAATAAAATCATCATGACAAATTATGCAAAATATAAAATAAATTTAGACATGACACAAAAACAAAAAAATTTCTCTAAATTGAATCACCATGACAAACTATGCAAAAATTTGGATGAATTGAAAACGACATGAATACAACATGAAAAAAAAAATACGACACGAAATGAAAAATAACATGAATACAAAACAAATACACGAATGGCTCAAAATCTACATAAAACGAATTATTAACATGTAAAAGTTTATATAAATTTATAATACTTTGAGAACACGAATACGACACGAAAAATATCATGAACATGACACGAATGTGTCAAAATCTAAACTAAATAAATTATTAACTTGTAAAAATTATATAAATTTATACTATTTTGAACACACGAAAAATAACATGAACACAATACAAAATATTTGAAACTGAAATGATTTGAAAATGAAAAGATCCGAATCCGAGAAAATACGAACCCAAAAAGACCCAAACTCAATATGACCCGAACCTGAAATAACCCGAGGTCCAAAGTATCTCATTAGTGTTAATCAAAAGATAAAACAAACATAAAAAATAATCTAAAATAACCTAATTAATCCAAAAATCATGTGGCAAAAGTCCAAAATAGCCTCCAAATTATAGCTTATGACATGCATTATGTAGTAATAAGAGAGCAATACCATAATTAACCCCCATACCATAATTAATGACATATGTTATGTGGCAAAATGTATGGGTTTCAAAATTCTAAATTCTCAACTCTCATGCATTTAAGGGATTACTTTTATAGTAGGTATAGATAATATATATAAAAGTACGAATATAGAGAATTTTTTGAATTGACGAAAATAGTCATTGATGTGCACTATATTTCTAAATTGCCATTATAAATATTTTTTATTATTAATGAGATTTATCTAATTTACAAGTAAGAAATTTAATTTCATTAAAACACTTTCGTTAAATGAATTAATTTGATAATAAATAAAAAAATTTATGTAGACTTGTTTTATCTTAAAATTTTTAATTTTTCACTAATCTTAAAAGGTAAATTAATTTATTTGATGTAAATAAAAAGTTAAATTTTACATTAAATTTTTTTTTTATTTTCATAATTAATTTTGCATCAATATTAAAAATAATAATAAAATAATTTGATATAATTTGTGCATAAAACAAATTTTGAATACAAATTTTAGTTAATATGTATTTTATTATCTTTTATTTATTTTTAAAATTTACAATTATATATTCGAAAAGAAATAAACCAACGAGCATTCACATGTAAATGCATGTGATAACAAATACTAGTAGATATAAAATAACACAAATACATGAATCTAATTCATTATATGTAAAAAAATAAAGATGATATAAAATTTTAATTAATTTAAATTATATTGATACCCATCATTTCTATTCATATTAAAAAATAAAAATAAAATATAAATCTAACAAAAATCATACAATTACTCATAACTTATAAAATGAATTATTAACGTGTCAAAATTTATATAAATATATAATACCTTAAAAACGACTATGACATGAAAAAGTAACAAAAATACGATCACGACGATACATGACATAAAATTGAGAGTTATTTAAATAGTGTCAATTAGATTTGAACACAATATAATTATATGACAAGAACACAACATGAGAAAAATAATTAAACCACGACACGAAAAATAACATAAACACAATATAAATATATGAACGTGTCAAAATCTAAATAAAATGAATTATTAACGTGTCAAAAATTATTATAAATATATAATACTTTTAATACGATTATGACACAAAAATAACACGAATATGACATGAATACACAATTTTTTTTTTCTTTTTTCTTTTTTTTTTTATCTTTTTCTCTTTTCTCTTTTTTTTTTTAAACTAAAAAAAAAAATTGACTTACCACGTGGCAAGCCAATAATAAAGCAATCTCCCTCAAATTTAGGGGGATTGCTTTAATAAAATTGAAATCCCCGTAGGATTACTTTTATTAATTGTATAAGATTGGATTAAAAAAAATTCTGGATTTGTGTAATTTATAATTAGATAATTTTTGTATTTGGATGGGATTTATTATTTGTGTCCAATTTTGATAGCGATTTTTAGATATACTAGAATTTCTAACACTCATACAAAGTGAACATATATTTTAAAAAATATATAAATAAATTATATTTAAAAATTAAATATAAAAAAGGGTAATTTTTAGAAAAGTGGGTAAAAAAATGTGGTAGTTTTTTTAAGTGAATAGATTTTTAGAAGATTAGGTAATTTTTTAAAAGTAAAGAGATAATTTTTTTATTAAAAATATTATATAAAATAATAAAAGACATAATTATTTTTATTTAATTTTTTTGATTTTATAATTTTATTGGGTTGTTTTGTACTTTCACCATCTGAGTTGGTGTCACTTGACCCGTGACACAAACTCAATCATTCTTTTTATAATAGTATAGATGATATCTAAATTTGATTTGTGAAATATGAAAAAATTTATACATGAAGAAGTTCATTGCAAACAACTGTTATTATTAAAAAAAAAAAAAGCAGGTGAATCAATTTTAAAATTTTAAATGATTTATCATTGAAATTAATTTATGTTTTAAAATTTTACTTAAAAGTTAAGTCATCAAGACTAATAAAATATAATTAATAAATATTTATTTAAAATCATTTTTATTATTTAAGTTGTAGTTTTTTGTATTTTAAAAGATGTTTGTTTGTTAATTAGGAGTGAACTTGAACTTGAATTTTAAATTTAAATTTATTTTTTGTTTGATTTTATATCTTTATCTTGGTAAAAAATTGATTTAATGGATTTAGATATTTAACAGATAGAGTTATCTAATTCGGATTAAGATTTGGATAGTAATACTCAAATTTAATCAAATAATAAACGAATTTAGATATTATAAAAATTAATGGAATTCGGATGCAAATACTTAAAAAATAAAAAATATTCTATCCGTTATCATTGTTATAATTAACTATGATTTCAACTAATTATTTTCCGCTAACAAATTTGCCGGCTATTAGAAAATGATACAAAAGGTTAAATAGATATATGTGTTAAAAACTCTCTTTTTTTATTATTGTCGTAGGTCACTTTTATTAATTTAATATCTAAATAATTAAATTCATAATTAAGTATTTCAATTTATATTTTATCGAACATGTTGATTATTTGGATTAATACCATTATTCATATGACTTACTTGGTCAATGATAAAACATTAGTCTAATCATCGCCACATTATTGGTAGATCCATAGTTACGTTAGAATGAAAAGAAAAAAATAAAAAATTATTTTTTTAAAAAAATTTCAAAAAATAAAAGAAATATGGAAATTTTATAAAAAATTAAAATTTTATTATTATCTCATATCTCTTAAAATATATTTTAAAAAATAAAAAATAAGAAATGCGATAATTTTTTAATTATTTTTGTAAAATTAAAAAATTACACCGTCAATATTTCAAAAAACAAACTCTTTTCATAGGACTATTAATTTAATTTTTTTTTCTTATATACGGATGGTAAAAACTTTTTAACAACTTATAAAATCTAAAAACTCCGCTCACATAAGATAATTTTTCGTATATAAATATATAAACAATCTCATTCGAATCAATTCCCGCAATATTAAAAAAAAAAAAAAAAGGAAAGATTAGATTAGATTTACTTTAATCTTTTCTTTTTTTTATAAATCTATACATACATATATTTTTAACTACACAAACATTTCACAAATTGACACTTGGCCTTTTTTTTTGGTTTTGGTGGGAAGAAAAGAAAAAAAAAAGAAAAAGAAAGAGGAATAAAGAAAAAAATATGATAAAAATTTGTATTTGTGTGTTCGTGTTATTTTTTGTGTGTTTAAAGTAATATAAATTTATATAAACTTTTACACGTTAATAATTCATTTTATGTAAATTTTGACCGTTTGTGTATTCATATAGTGTGCATGTTATTTTTAGTGTTGTGTTTTAATTATTTTTTTTTATGCTGTGTTCGTGTCGTGTCTTAATTCATTTTATATTTTATATAGTTTATCATTATGATTCAATTTAGAAAAAAAAAATTGTTTTCGTGTCATACCTCAATTCATGACATGAAAAATAATATAAACACAACATAAATATACGAACGTGTCAAAATCTAAATAAAATAAATTATTAACGTGTCAAAAATTAATATAAATATATAATACTTTTAATACGATTATGACACAAAAATAGTACTAATACGATATGAATACACAATTTTTTTTTTCTTTTCTTTTCCTCTTTCTCTTTTTTTTTTTTAACTAAATAAAAAGAATTGACTTACCACGTGCCAAGCCAATAATAAAGCAATCCCTCAAATTTAGGGAGATTGCTTTAATAAAATTGAAATCCCCATAGGATTACTTTTATTTAATTGTATAATATTTGATAAAACAAATTTCTAGATCTGTGTAATTTATAATTAGATAATTTTTGTATTTGGATGGGATTTATTATTTGTGTCCAATTTTGATGGCGATTTTTAGATATACTAGAATTTCTAACACTCATACAAAGTGAAAATATATTTAAAAATAAATAAATAAATAAATAAATTATATTTAAAAATTTAAATATAAAAAACGGTAATTTTTTTTAAGTGGGTAATATTTTAGAAAACTGGATAAAAATGTGGTAGTTTTTTTTAAGTGAATAGTTTTTTAGAAGATTAGGTAATTTTTTTAAAAGTAAAGTGATAATTGTTTTATTAAAAATATTATATAAAATAATAAAAGACATAATTATCTTTATTTAATTTTTTTTATTTTATAATTTTATTGGGTTGTTTTGTACTTTCACCAACTGAATTGGTGACACTTGACCCATGACACCAACTCAATTATTTCTTTTATAATAGTATAGATGATATATGAATTTGATTTGTATAATATGAAAAAATTTATACTTGAAGAAGTTCATTGCAAACAATTGTTACTATTAAAAATATTTAGCAGGTGAATCAATTTTAAAATTTTAAATGATTTATCATTGAAATTAATTTATGTTTTAAAATTTTACTTAAAAGTTAAGTCATCAAGACTAATAAAATATAATTAATAAATATTTATTTAAAATCATTTTTATTATTTAAGTTGTAGTTTTTTGTATTTTAAAAGATGTTTGTTTGTTATTAGGAGTGAACTTGAACTTGAATTTTAAATTTATTTTTTGTTTGATTTTATATCTTTATCTTGATAAAAAATTGATTTAATGGATTCATATATTTAACTGATAGAGTTATCTAATTCAGATTAAGATTTGGATAATAATATTCAAATTTAATCAGATAATAAACGAATTTAGATATTATAAAAATTAATGGAATTCAGATGCAAATACTTAAAAAATAAAAAATATTCGATCCGTTATAATTGTTATAATTAACTGATGATTTCAACTAATTATTTTCCGCTAACAAATTTGCCGGCTATCAGAAAATGATACAAAAGGTTAAATAGATATATGTGTTAAAAACTCATTTGTTATTGTCTTAGGTCACTTCAATTAATTTAATATCTAAATAATTAAATTCATAATTAAGTATTTAAATTCATATGACCTACTTGGTCAATGATAAAACATCCGTCTAATCATCGCCAGATTATTGGCAGATCCATAGTTACGTCAGGTGGCTCAATTACAAAGGCTTGATCAAAAAAATAACTACCTTACTATCCACTATTAGCCTTTGGATGCAAGAACTCAGCAAAATCATTCTCCAACATGGGCTTGGCAGGCTGACCCTCTAAATTCCAGCCCAATCTCTATTTTTTCGAAAGGCAAGAAAAACCATTTTCGGTTTCTTAGGTAAAATAACCTTTTTGCCCTCCGAACGTAAATAAATAGCAAACAGACTCCAAATTCAAATTTTCTTTTTTCAATACTTCCAAAATAATAAAAAATTGAATTCTGGAGGTTTTCAAAAATTTTCGAGCCCATTTTCTATTTATTTGGATTTGTTTTCCAAAATTGCCCTTTTGTGCTCCCAAACTTTACCATTTTTTAAACGAGCTCCAAATCTAAATTTTTCTTCACCAATCTCTTCCAAATAATTTAAAAGTATGATCTGAAAGTTTTCATAATTTTTTGAACTCATTTGATATTTTTCGGGATTTATCTGCTTGAATTACTACATAGTGGGCTAGAGATTTGGCCATTTTGCAAACGAACTCCGAATCTTTATTTTCTTTTGCCAATATCTTCCAAATAATTTAAGAATGAGATCTTCAAATTTTCAGAATTTTTGGAGTTCATTTGCTATTTTCTCAGGATTTATCTTCTTGAATTTCTGCATAAGGGACCCGAGATTTGGCCATTTTGCAAACGAACTCCAAATCCGGATTTTCTTTTGCCAATCTCTTCGAAATGATTTAAGAATGAGATCTGAAAATTTTCAGAATTGTTGGAGTTCATTTGCTATTTTTCCCAAATTTTCCAATTTTGCCATTTTGCCTCTGAAACCCGGTTTTGCTCAAAACAAGTCCGATTTTCAGATTTTCTTCAAACTGAGCCTTGGGCTATCCTTGTTTAATCACTCCTCATCAATTAGGGGTTTAAACTTACCAAATCGAGCCATTTCTATAATTCTTCCAAATTTCATCGAAATCCATCAAAAACCCTAATTCTCGATTTTCTTTCGAATTGACTTTTCTTTCAATTTTTCTTTCAAGTAGCTTCTCCATTACCCGTAGTCAGTGCTTATCTTTCATTTGGAACCTTTAATTTTGACCAATTTGATCGTTTAAGCACTTTTCCCCAAATTTTCCGAACTAGGGTTTATTTTCTACTGAATCTCCGTAACCCAACTTTCGAACTCCATATCTTTCGATGTAGACCTCGGATTATCAAAATTGTTTTGCCATTTTTCAATTGAACTTCAAATCTTGATTTTGAAAGTGGGTTGACTTTTTCAGTAGTTGACTTTTCGGGGTTTACTTTCTCGGGTTGACTTTTTCAAGTTTGACTTTTTATGCTCACCTTCTTAGACTAAGTCTCGGAGTACCACCTGCAGGATGAAAAAAGTCTTTTTACATTCTGAAACATCAATTTAGAAAGAAAACATACATGTTTTAGTGGTCCGGACAAAATTAGATGTCTACACCAATAATTTATAAATTGAAAACCAATCCCTGTAGACTCAACCCTTGCTAATCACTATACTTTACAATTGATCTTTTTAGTGCAAGGTTAAATAAGATGCACTCTTTTGGGTGCATCGGTTATGTATGTCATGACATTAGTCTACTTGCAATGTCATGAGCTAATTGCCATCATGAATGCAATACCATTAATTATATGCCATGTCATTTATTCTTTGCCATGTTGTAATAAAGTTTGTCATGTCATGTCATGTATGCCATGTCATTAATTCTTTTGCCATGTCATAATAAAATGTTTGCCATGCCATGATAAATTTTTATCTTAGCAATACTTTGCATATTCATGATAATTTCTTTATGATTTTAAAATGTATGAAAAAAATAACAATGATTTTTAATAAATAAGGCAATATCCCCGAATTAATATAATCCATGGATCCTCCTCCGGGTTACCGGGGAGTTTTCATCAATTATTATTAACGAAGGAATACCCTTCTAAAAAAAGATGATGAGGAGATTTTCAAAAACAATAAAAAGAATTTATTTTGCCGGTTTGTAGGGGAATATAGAAAATTTTTGTAATAACAAATTCTTAATCATCCTCGAATTAATATGACCATTTTTTTAGGGAATTATTTTTAAATACCAAATCTAAAACCGACTTTCACCGAGACTCGAGATAACACATGACTAATAAGGTACTGTTTTATACGGGCGTTGTAGGGGTACTAATCCTTCCCCACACGTAACCGACTCTCGAACCCGCATTCATTTTTCTTTGGATTAAAACGCAGATCATTTCATTTCATGTAGAATATATTATGTTACCTAGGCCATTTCATTTCATGTAGAATATATTATGTTACCTAGGTTATTTCATTTAGAATATATTATGTCACTTAGAATATTTTATTTCATTTAGAATATCTCATATGACTTAGGATATTACATTTCATATAGCATATATCATGTTACCTAGGTCATTTCATTTCATTTAGAATATATCATATAACTTAGGATATTTCATTTCATTTAGAATATGCTAAGACATTTAAATTATATCATACCATTTAGGTTGCATTATATTATCTAGTTTTGCTATGTCATTTTATTTTTGTCACACATATTCATATTTTTTTTTAAAATGTTTTGAAAAAGGTAATGATTTTCAATAAAATAAAGATATTCCCGAGTTCAAATGATTCATGAGTTCTCTGTCGGGTTTGCTGGGAGGATATCATCAATTATCATTAATAACGGAATATCTTCTTTAAAACGAGAATGGTTTAGAAAATTTTCCAAAATAATAAAAATTTATATATTTTGCCATGCTTGTTGGGAAATATAGAAAAATTTTGAATTAATAAATTTCGGATCATTTTCAATTAAATAATGGAATTAGTTTTCTTTAAATTGCGAATTAACTTGAAATACCAAATTAAAAATTGACTTTTATCGAGACTTGAGATAACACACGATTAATAAGGTACCGTTTTATACGGGCGTTGTGGGGGTGCTAATTCTTCCCTACACATAACCGAGTCCCGAACCCGCTTCTTTGATTTCTCTGGTTTAAAACGAAGACTTGAAATTGGTTTTAAAAAATGTTTTAATTAATTTTAAAATATTTTATAAAACCGGTTTCAATAGGTGGCCGATCACACCTAGCCAAAAAAATATTGGTGGCGACTCCATGTCTTTTTCATGGTTATTTTCGAAACCTTCATTTTTCTAGAGGAATTAAGTCGACTTTTCCTCGATTTTTTTTAATGTCACACTTAATGAATAATAAAGTCTTGCGATGAGACTTGTTATTTTTTAGGTTGCAACAATTGGCTTATAAATTAGATTCAAAGAAAACAAAAGTAAAAAGTGAAATTTTGAGATGTTTTAAAACTAAAGCAAACAAGAAAATTAAGAAACAAATAAGTAAAGATGAAATCAAATATAAGAAAAATATGATTAAGGTTTCATTCTCCACCACTAGACATTATTGAGAATCAATAATCAGATCTATCAACATCAATTAACTATCAAAATTATCAACCGTAGATAACAACAAGCTCTGTTAATCCAATCTTTCCTTAATTCGTCGTTAAATAGAATAAGCTCTCTATTTAATCTCTAACAACTAGACAACCTAGAACAAGCTCTCTAGATTTAATGTAATGGCAGCTTTATGATGAGAAAGATAGGTTGATATAGGCAACAAACACATAAGCTCGGATTGTTTAACCTATGTTATGTTCTACTTTGCAATTATCGAAAACTTGACCATAATCATCAATCAAAAATTGCCACTTATGAATAGAAAATCAAGATAATTATACGGATCAAGACTCCTAAACTAGCAATAGACAATTATCAAAATCTATCTAGTTGATCACCCTAAATAAATCAAGACAACATCATAAACAATTTTTATGGAAGAACATAATCAACTTTGATAGAAAACTAATGATAGATAAATCTGAAAATCAATTACAAACTTGTCTAGGGCTTTGAAATCACCCTTAACCAAAGAGAAGTTTAGCTTAGCATAGTCATAGATAATATACACATAAAACTAATAAGAAAATAAAAGAATGGAGAAGAAGAAAAATAATAATGATGGTCCTTGAGTCTCCTCAAAGATGTCTAGTTTGTGGCTCACAAGATGGTATTTATAGAGCTTTAAGACCTTGGAAATCCTTTCTTGCTAATCAAAGAAGCTAGGAGGCAGAGTAGTGCAAATTTGGAAAGTTTTCGGATTTTTGCGATTTTTTTTCGGATTTAGGGCAGAATGGTCGGCTCTGCGACACCAACTTCCAGGGCTGCGGCTCCAACCTTACTGACTTGTTTGGCTTTTGCGTCGCCGAGCTCTTTGTCTTCGGTTTCTTGGCTGCTGCATCTTTTCAAACGTTTTTGGCTGATTTGGATGACCATTTCTTGTCCGATTTGGGCGTGTAAACTACCGTTGGAAAGGTATTCAAGTCAACTTCAAAAGTAAATAAGGAAGTTTCTTTCAAATAAGGAATTTAACATCATGATTTCTTAGCAACAAGCTCTGGAGGTCAAATCTGCCTGATTACTTTGTACTAAGAATTTGATCTTTTTGACTCCCAAGTCTTCTTCCATCTTATGATTGTGACTTTATAAGCTCTTTAACATCATATTTGACATCTTTTGACTTCATTATCCTTATTGTACCTAAAATTTAAAAACATAATATAAGTAAACAAGATAAAGATCTAAGAAATAACTAAAACTAAGAATAGAAAGGGCATAAAATGTGTATTTTATGACTTATCAAATACCCCCACACTTAGCTTTTTGCTAGTCCTCGAGCAAAAATAAAATAAAATAAGAAAATCTAATCTAATCCACTTTCATAGGAAATCACGGTGGCACTTAGCATGTGACACAAGCCTTTAAACTCGTAGGTATCCCTAGTGGACGAGTTTAGTCTCGTGACGATTTACTAGAATGATATCCACAAACATTGAAAAACTAAAATAAAAATAAACTAACATATACTAAAAATATTTACTCCTAATCCTTTTAATATAAATCAGAGAAATTCATTAGACAAGTCTTATAAACTAATCAATAGCTTAAAGAATTTCATAAAAAATCATGCTTGAATGTAAATTGTTTGAGTTAAGCCAATATTAACATAACATATCTCAAACAAAATCATGCATATTCAAACTTAATCTCAACTTCTCACTTAGGATACTCTCATGATTTTCACTCAATATAGTAGTAGTATAGTGTTTACACTCAATCAATCTCATGAAAATAGTTCTACCATATGTTTGTTTGTCTACCTATTCTCCACTATTTAGATCATACAGCTTCATAAATCAAGAGGTCTTTAATCAAGGTTGTAATGAGGCCAAGGAGTAGTAATGTGATTAAAAAAAAGGAAAAGATATCACAAAGGTCCAAAGACTTCATAGAATTTAGAGACATAATAAGATTTTGCAAAGAAAAACTTCTCAATATTCTTTAGAAGCACATCATAACATAGGATAAATATTCATGTTGAGCCTTTGCTTCATTCTAATCAATTTTGTAACATCTTTTCTTTAACCAAAAGTTCAAGAGATGATTTTTTTTCTTCAATGTTCCCTTTTCTTTTTCTCTTGACTTTTGCCTTTCTCCTCCCTCATACTTTTATTCTAACCCAAATTTTCAAAAACTATTTCTTGTTTTTGCAATATGTCTCAAACATTCTAGTCCATATTTAGAACAAGGGTAAAGATATAAATGTGTTTAAGCTAGGTGTAAGATGTGGTTACCAATAAAATAGCTTAATCAATATAGGCTCAAATTGACTCACTAGGGGGGTGTTCTCTTGGAACATCAATAATGGATGGTTGTTTGGCCCTGATTATAATCCTAATGCCTCTATCATATTCATGTTGTCACATACATCAATATAGTCTCAAAAAGGTTTGAAGCAAGTTCTAGAGAATCATGTAATCATAAAAGCACTCAAGACAAAAATTAGATTGATATGTATAATGCATCAATCATATAAGCTAAAAACTCACAAGGATGGTTATACAAGTTAATATTAAATCTAAACATGCTTCTTTCTCAATCAACATATCATATTAACAATAGCTCATGAAAAATAGTAATGTCAAGCTTAATTCTCATGAAAATCTTACCACTAATAAACCAGTTTTAGACCTATGCAATTCATATCTCATCATTATATTAAAAGAAACTAAAACACACTAAAAACAAATTAAAAATACTCAAAATAAAAAAATAAAAAAATTGACAACCTAAAATAAGAAATCCTAAATTCTCCTCCCTACACTTAATTCTTACATTGTCTTCAATGTAATAATATCACCCCATATGCAAGAATTATGTGTAAGAGAAAAGAAATAATAAAAAAAAGAATATATTAACAACTCAAAACAAACCTAAACAAACCTAAAACACTAGATAAACAATAAAATTAATAAAAATAATAAAAGGAAAAGAAAGCAAATATAAATATGGCAGGTTGGCAATTTCTTCATTAATTGGGCTGCATTCCCAATTAGCACTTGAGTTAGTGTTTTGAATCTAACCAACACCTTTTCTTGGCTTTTTAGGATTTTTAGGCTCATACAAGAAACTTCCCGGATTTATGCGTTTTGTAGGGTGGTTTCTTTGCACAATAATGGATACATTCTCCATTACAAGTATTATTCCATCATTATTTGTGGTGCATAGATCATCAAGGAATGGTGCATCTTTTGGCACTTGTTGAATGGCATCCACAAACAAACTGTTTAAGGTTTTCAGCATGTCTTGCTCATGTTCCTCCTCCTTGAACTTTGTGAATCTACTAGAAAAAGGTGGAGAAGAAACATTAGTAAAAATTATAAACGTTACCTCAGGTGTCGAAGTACTCTTATTTGGATTTGTGGCTTCATTATCCTCAAGAATAAAATCCATCTCTAATTTTGTCTCATCCTCGGGTTATCTTGGACTTTTTGCTTCATCCTCAAGTTGTTTTGGACTAGTATTCTCCTTTGGGTCATGTTCATGTAGTTCTTCAGATCTTTGTTCTACCCATCGCGCCATACCACTAGCTAATTGGCTCAATTGCATTTCCAAACTCAGGATACTTGCCCTTGTTTCTTGTTGATTTGCCCTTGTTTCCCATTGCAATGCCTTTGTTTCTCGTTGAATTTTCAAAGTATTAGCAACAATAGTATTGACAAAGTCTTCTAAAGAAATACTTGAGTTTTGAGGTGGGGGTTGAAAAAGATCTTGTTCATGATAATTTCCTGAGTAGCCATAATTAGGATGGTCCCACCATCCCTCATTGTAAGTGTTTGGGAAATGATCACACTGTTGTTGGTGGAACCCTTGTTGGCTTTGGTATTCTTCCACATCATAGGCTGGTTCAAAATTATCTTTTCAGTAGTATGAGCACCAATTGGTTGGATGATCAATCATGAAGCACACTCCACACTGCCTTGATTGTTGCACACTACCCATGGCCAATTGTTAAACTGGGGAGGTGAGATTGGCTCATTGGTTCTCAATGTTCATGTATGCCACCAACTCCTCAAGTGTTAAATTGCTCAAGTCCATCGTGTTTTGCTCAAAATTTGAAAAGAAAAACCTGTATGTACAAGAAAAATAAAATTAATTACAACTGAAAATAAGAATAAACCAAATAACTAATAAACTAAATAAAGCAATCCCTGGCAACGACGCCAAAATTTTGATGCACCCAAAAGTGTTTATCTTATTTAACCTTCCACTAAAAAGATCAATTGTAAAGTATAGTGATTAGCAAAAGTCGAGTCCACAGGGATTTGATTTCAATTTATATATTATTAGCTTATAAATTAGATTCAAAGAAAACAAAAGTAAAAAGGGAATTTTTGAGATGTTTTAAAACTAAAGCAAACAAGAAAAATAAGAAACAAATAAGTAAGATGAAATCAAATATAAGAGAAATATGGTTAAGGTTTCATTCTCCACCACTAGACATCATTGAAAATCAATAATCAGATCTATCAACATCAATTAACTATCAAAATTATCAACGTAGATAACAACAAGCTCTATTACCCCAATCTTTCCTTAGTTCATCGTTAAATAGAACAAACTCTCTATTTAATCTCTAACCACTAAATAACCTAGAATAAGCTCTTTAGATTTAATGTAATGGCAGCTTTATGATGAGAAAAATAGGTTGATCTAGGCAACAAACACATAAGATCGGATTGTTTAACCTATGCTATGTTCCACTTTGCAATTATCGAAAACTTGACCATATTCATTAATCACAAATTGCCACTTATGAATAGGAAATCAAGACAATTACATGGATCAAGACTCCTAAACTAGAAATAGAAAATTATCAAAATCTATCTAGTTAATCACCCTAAATAAATCAAGACAACATCATGAACAATTTTTGTGGAAGAAAAGAATCAAATTTGATAGAAAACTAATGATAGATAAATCTGAAAATCAATTACAAAACTTGTCTAGGGCTTTGAAATCACCCTTAACCAAAGAGAAGTTTAGCCTAGCATAAACATAGATAATATACACATAAAACTAAAAAGAATGGAGAAGAAGAAGAAGAATATTGATGATCCTTGAGTCTCCTCAAAGATGTCTAGTTTGTGGCTCACAAGATGGTATTTATAGAGCTTCAAGACCTTGGAAACCCTTTTCTTGTTGATTAAGGAAGCTAGGAGGTAGAATAGTGCAAATTTGGTAAGTTTTTTATTTTTGCGGTTTTTTCTGGATTAAGGGAAGAATGGTCGGCACCGCGGAGCCAACCTTACTGACTTGTGTGGCTTTTGCGTCACCAAGCTCCCTATCTTCGGTTTCTTGGCTACGCATCTTCTTGCGCTTCTTTGGCTGATTTGGATGACCATTGTCCGATTTGGGCGTGTAAACTACCGTTGGAAAGGTATTCAAGTCAGCTTCAAAATTCAAGAAGGAAGTTTCTTCAAATAAGGAATTTAACATCATGATTTCTTAGCAACAAGCTCCGGAGGTCAAATCTGCCTGATTACTTTGCACTAAAAATTTGATCTTTTTAACTCCCAAGTCTTCTTCCATCTTATGATTGTGACTTTATAAGCTCTTTAACATCATATTTTACATCTTTTGACTTCATTCTCCTTATTGTACCTAAAATTCAAAAACATAATATAAGTAAACAAGATAAAGATCTAAGACATTACTAAAACTAAGAATAGAAAACGCATAAAATGTTTTTTTTATGACTTTTCAATAACATGATAGGTAACTCATGACATGGCATACATGACATGGAAAATATTTCATGACATGGCATACATGACATAAGCACCAATCATACAAATGACATCATCATAGAATATTCACAATCATATCATGATTAAGATAACAACATAAATAACAAATCATAAAATGACATCATCATGGAATATTTATGGAATTTGCATGATTAAGATGGAAAATGTAGATATCATAGAATATGCATGATCATGAAATATGCATATATCATTATTCATTTTCTTGAATTTTTCATGTGAGGAATCACATAAAGGGCATAGGTTGAAAAATATTACCATGCAAAGCTTGGAAAATAATTCCTTCATATGACATTTACATGATTCCGGGTAAAACGAAAATCATACCTTTCTATTCCTTAAACATGTGCATTGAATAATTTCCTAACCTCCTCGGCAACTCGGTAAAGATTAGGAACTAATTCTCGCCAAATATTTAGGAAACCGAAAAATACGTTCTTATGCCAAATCAAATAAAAACATTTTAAAATATGCAATGCACGAAGATGTGTTTCTCCTTTGAAGTAAGGACACCCTATACCTAAAAAGGTGTCTGATTACCTTTGAAAGAAACTTCAATTGGATTTTTTTTTTAAATGAGAGATTTCGGGCACGAATTTTGGCTCGGATTGGGGGGCATTCGAATACCCTTTGTTTTACATCCGAGTATCTAAAAAGAACTTTGAATGCAACATTTATAAAGCCAAGATAAGTATAAAAAAATGCAAGTTTTGAAGTGGACAACTCAAGGTGACCGAATGGTGTCTAGGTGAAATCCTAATTCTTGCTCGATTTTGAAGCTCGGATTAACTACCCATGACCCAATTTTTGTAAAACCATTTTTTTTCTTTGAACTAACATGGGAAAAAACCTAAAACAGTAGCTACATGATTTCGCCAGCCCTCCCCTCTTGTTAAAAGTTGAGATTTTTACTAGCTTTTAAAAAGGCTTGTTTGGACTAGGGGTGTAAACGAGACACCTGTGTTTGCAAGCTATTCGAGTTCGAATCGAAAAAAATACGAATTCGACTCGATCATTATCGAGCCAAGCTCGAGCTCGAGCAGCTCGAGCTATCGAGCTAGCCGAGTTCGAGTATCTTAATACCCGATTCGAGTAGCTCGCGAGCCTAATCGAGCTTTTTTTATTTATAATATATTATTATTCATTTACTATTTTACTCTTAATATATATATATATATATACATAATTAAAAATCTTAAAACCTATTTTTTCTCCCTCTCACTCTCAGGCGCCTTGCTCTTCTTTCTTTCCCTCTCATACATCTTCTCTCCCACTCCCACTCCCACACGCAGCCATAATCCCACTCTTATCCAAGCGCCATGCCTCTGATGGATCTTATACAGATACTAACAGTTTAAACTTTGAAGATTTGGCCCAGACAAAATGTTAGGTGAAGTGAGAGGGAGTAATTCCAGGTGAGTTTTGACAAAAATTTAGTGGGACAGTTTAAACTTTTCTTTTTACCTTAGACATAGTTTGACCTTTTGATGTAATGATTGATGAATTAACATCAAATCTTTCCTTTCCCCTTCAAATTATTTTGTTCTTTTGGTCAAATTAGCCACAATATTTAGCATTAATTAATTTTTATATATTTTATTTTATTTTTTCTCTTTCAACAAGAAACAAAAATAGTACATGACTTTGAAGATTTGAACTCTTTATTTTTGTGTTTAAAATTTTTGTATGTATAAGGTTTTTTTTATCATTATATGATTTGAAAATTTTTCATTATTTATTAAATTCAAATAATACAAAAAAATTGTAATGAAAAAGCTTAATTCGAGCTCGAGCTCAAGCTCGAGTATGTAAACGAGTCTAATCGAATCGAGCTCGAATAGTTCGATTTTATCTCTAGCCAAGCTCGAGCTTGAAAAATGATACTCGATCGAGCTTGAGTCGAGCTTCGATTATCGAGTTTCGAATCGAGCTCTAGCTTCTCAGTATTAGGGCTCGGCTCAGCTTGATTACAGTCCTAGTTTGGACTCCTAAAAAACCGGTTTCACAAAGCTATTTTTTAGACCTTTGTAAAAAATTCAAAAAAATTTGTAAAAATCAGTTTTGACTTAAGAGATGATGAACTAAATGAGGTTAAATCAGTTTTTAATTTGAACCAAAAATGCCTAGGCCAAAGTTGCCTTTAAGACATAATAGCAAACTAAAATCTGTTTTACTGAAAACTATTTTTTAACCCTTTATAGAAAATTCTAAAAATCCTAGAAAAAATACCAAAGACTCCTATAAGGGTCTATTAAATGAGGTTAAACAATCTTTTTATTTTGACAAAATATGCATGGTAAAAATATTGCCCAAAATCAGAATATCCAACTTATAAACCATTATTTTTCCAACTAGTTTACACAAGAGACTTTGGCTATAGACCATTGATTGGTCTTAGCCAAAAATCAAGTTGAGAGTGATATGAATGTATGATTTTCCAACAAGACAAACATATGAAAATGATCAATCATAAGCTAAAAAATATAAACAAACAAAGAAAATGCAGGTTGGCTCAATGGTTGGTTTCTTGGATATAGTCCCACCTAACCAAAATCACTTGATAAAAATCAAAATCCTCAAGCTTCTCAAACCCTATTTATTTTTTAGAAAACAAAAGATAAAGTCTATCCTACCACAATAGTGAAACCCGCAATCAACATGCAAGTAAAAAAAATCAAGCAAAAGACAAGCACAACAAGCCACCAAGGTTTCAGCCAAACAAGGAAATGTTGTAGGAAATTTTTTGCAAGCTTTGTTATTTTTAAAGGATGAAAAAGAAGGAAGAACCTTTAGAAATTTATTTTGAAAACTATTTTATTCAATCAAAGAAGGTTAACAATCACATGGAAAAGAAGAGAAAGAGATCATGAATTCAAAGAAAAATAAATAAAAGAAAATAAGAGAATGTTACTTAGCAAAACTTTTCCAACCAAGCTCTCAAACTCTCTCTCCCTCCCTCCTTTCTCTCTCTTTATTTTTCTCCTTGAGAGGGTTTTTTCTACTACTAATTTTTCTTCCCAAGTATAGTGAATAGAGTATGAAAAAAAATGAGAGAAGAGCCCTTCTATTTTCCCTTGGTCGGCCACCCTTTTTTTGTAGAGAAAATCTTATTTTTTTTAGCCTTTATCATGCTTTGCATGCTCTCCCAACATCCTTGCCACATGGCCAATTCTTGTCCCCTTTTTGCATGATGCTTTCCTTAAATTAAGGGTTTTTTAACCTCTCATTGGCCAAGAATGCCACCTCAATTATTCTTGTCTCCTATCTTTACAAAATATCTAAGCTTTGTCATGATCATGTGGCTTACTACCAAAATATCTTGCTAGTTGGCATTTTCATTTCACTTGGCATCATCATATAGCCTTCACATGCTCTTCACATGGCTTTGTAATTAAAAAGCATCCTATTGGCCAAAAATGCCACATAGGCAAGTAGTGGAGAATCTTGTCCTCTTTTAAAAATGTCATCTTTCTACTCAATCTTGGCCAATGGATTAAGATGATCAAACTCTCCTCTCTTGCTCTTCATGCTGGACGAAAATGGCCTGGAAAATTTCAGCCTATTCCTTTTTTTTATTTATTTGCAAAATGGTCATTTTTGGTTTTTCGATAAAATTACAGTTTGACCCCCAAACTTAAATCTATTTGCAAACGGATCCCAATTTTGATTTTTCTTCTTCAATCCATCCCATCCAATATAAAACTCAGTTATGGAGGTTTTCATAATTTTTTGAGCTCGTTTTGTATTTTTCCCGGATTTTTTTTTCTAAAATTGCGGATTAGTTCCCCTGAACTTTGCCTATTTTCATTTCAGCCCCATTTTCATATTTTTCTTCTCCAATCCACCCCATCCAATATAAAACTTAGTTCTGGAAGTTTTCATAATTTTTCGAGCTCGTTTTCTATTTTCCCAGATTTTTCTTTAAAATTGCGGATTAGTCACCTGAATTTAGCATATTTGCATTTCGACCCCAATTTCGGGTTTTTTTTCATCCTAACACTTAATTCTGAAAATTTTCACAATTTTTCGAGTTCGGATTCTATTTTTTCTGAATTTTTCAAAATTGCCCTTTAGCCCTTGAAACCTCGGTTTTATTCGAAACGGGCCAATTTTTTGGATTTTCTTTTTTCATTGCCTTTTTTCATATATTGGGTTGGAGTTGGACTGATTTTGCCCAATTTTTACATCTGAATTCCTCTCCGATTTAGTATTTTTCTTTTTCCTCAAAATTGAGAATTTTCTCGATTTTCCAACTTCTCCTCAAATCGTCTTTTCCTTTGGATCCACTTCAAATTGGGACTTGGGGTATCTTTATTTATTTATTTATTTATTATTCATCAACTGGGGACTTCAATTTCACCTAATCAAAACATCTCTGTAGTTTTTTCCAAATTTGTGAATTTTCCATTTATTCATTAAATCTTTATTTTTCTTTTTCTCTTCAAACTGATTCCTCTTTCAACTTTGCTTCAAAATTGGACCTTCCAATACCCTTATTTATTGATCTTATTCCATTCTGAACCTTCAGTTTTGTCCAATTTGATCTTTTACGCACTTTTTTCCAAATTTGCAAAATTTTCCATTTTCCCCAAAAATGGCAATTTTCAGTTTTGTCCATTTCTTCTTCCAATTGATTTCTCTTAGTGAAATTGGACCTTGACATATCTTCTTTTATTGATCATCCTTCAATTTGAGGTTTCAATTTTATTCAATTTGATCATTTCGTACTTTCCCCCAAATTTGAAAATTCCATGCTTTTCACCTACACTGATTTTTGCAATTTGTCTTTCCACCTCTCTATCTTCAATTATCAAAATTCCTTAATCATTGTTCAATTCACATTCGAATCTTGATTTTCTCTAAGAGTTGACTTTTTCAGTGGTTGATTTTTTGGGGTTGACTTTTTCAAAGTTGACTTTTTTTTATTGACTTTTCATGTTGACCTCCGAACCAAAGTTTTGGAGACCCATCTGTGGAATGGGGGGAGATTATTCGCATTTCGGAAAGTTGAAAGAATAACTTAACTTGTTTAGGGGCTCGGACAAAATTAGGTGTCTACATTAATAATTCGTTTTATGTAGATTTTGAGACGTTCGTGTATTTGTTTTGTGTTCATGTTATCCTTTGTGTCGTATTTTAATTATTTTCTTCATGATATATTCGTGTCGTTTTCAATTCATCCAAATATTTTTCTTAGTTTGTCATTGTAATTCAATTAAATTTTTTTTATGTGTATGTGTCATGTCTCAATTCATCTCATATTTTACATAATTTGTCATAATGATTCAATTTAGAGAAAAAATGTATGTTCATAATATATTTGTGTTATTTTATCGTGTGTTAAAAGTATTATAAATTTATATATATTTTTACACATTAATAATTAGTTTTATGTAGATTTTGATACGTTCCTATATTTGTGTCGTGTTCATGTTATTTTTTGTGTCGTGCTTTATTTTTTTTCATGTACTGTTCATGTCCTATAATCATGTTGTGTCCGAAATTGTCAAGTCTAATTGATATTATTCAAATAACTCTCAATTTTGTGTCACGTGTCATCATGTTCGTGTTATTTTTCTGTCATAATCGTATTCAAGCTATTATATATTTATATAAATCTTGACACATTAATAATTCGTTTTATGTAGATTTTGAAACGGTCATGTATTTGTATCATGTTCATTTTATTTTTTGTGTCGTGTTTTAATTATTTTTTCATGTTATATTTGTATCGTATAATTATGTTTTGTCCAAAATTATTGATTCTAATTGAACATGTGTTTAAAATTTATGATAAAATATCAATTCACATACGATATCATACTCGTAACGAAGCACAACCATTTTTTCTAGTAAATATTAAAAAATTCCTGAGGGAAGCGAGGAAGAATTCTAGTAAATCAATCTAAAATCTTAGTACTACAAACCCACCATTTTCTACATCTCGAGACCTCCAGTGGTGGTGCCCATGGCAATTGCAATGGCAGCTGTCATCGTCCCATTGGGCCTTCTCTTCATTCATCTCCAGCCTCGTTGTCAATCTCATTCAGGTTCCTTTTTGGGTTTTTTTTTTTGATAGATTCGGTTTTGTTTTAACTTTTTAAGGTATTTGCTTCATCTTTTGATTTGATTGAGCAATTGATTTTTTTTCTTTGGTAATTTTTGCTTTCTGGGTTTAAATTTTTTCTTTTCAAATTTGTTGTGGTTTCATTAAAATAAAATGTCTGTAAATGGGTTTCTCTGTTTCTTTTTTATTTTTATTTTTATTTTTTGTGCTCAGATAATTAATGAGCTTGCATGTACATATGGGTTTTGAATCTACTTTACTTCTGAGCTAATAACATTTTGGAAAAAGAAAAGTAAATTAAGATCTTTGGTTTCAGCTTTATACTCTGCTTTTGTTGCCATGTTTTCTTACATTTTTATCGATACAATTTTGATGCTGAAAATGGGATTTAAGAGTCCATTTTTGTTGCCTTTGTTTTTGTAGCAATCATAGTTTACTGTGTTAAACAAATTGATTCAATTTGATTTATTGGTTGATGTGTAAATCTTGTTTTTGGGTCTCTTTGTCAATGACGATTTTTCATGTTATACAATGTGATACTTTTTTTCATGCAGTATGCTTTGTTCTCATTCGGCCACTGTCCAAGAACACCTATGAAAAGATCAATAGGGTGGTGGCAGAGTTGTTGTGGCTGGAACTCGTATGGCTTGTTGATTGGTGGGCGGGAGTTAAGGTATTAATGAACTTCTTTATTTCGTTGTTTAAAATCATGTTTTTAATCACTGATTATTACTTTTCTTGGGCATTTTTGAAGATAGTATAGTCTAATGCTGAAATCCTTTCTGAAATAGTATAGTCTAATGCTTAAACCCTTTCTAAGACGTAGTTTATGATTATTGAAAGCCTAGAGGCTATATACTTACATTTCCAACTATACTTGTAAACAGTGCATCTCAAAATAATCTTTACATGCTAAGCACTAAGATATAGAACCCAGTCAAAGGTTTTCACTGCCTCCTTTTGGATTTTGAGTGAGGCAATACTTTCAATCAATGAATATGAATGGAAATTTTGCAATCTCAACTTGAGATAGGATGTTACTTGGACAAAGGTATTAGAAAATGAGATTGTTGTGCAGTGTCAAAATTTACATGCCTCCGGTGACCGGTTAATTCCATTTGCGGTAGGCTTTAGTTAGATGAAAGCGTTTTGTCCAACTAGTATTTCTGGTGTCCCATAGGCTTAAAGATTGGGCATTTTCAATTCATCTAGATAATTATGCAAATATCATTTGAACTATTTTTGTGAAGTTTCCTATCTTCTCTAAGGGCTGATAGATGTTCCTAGATATTGATTGAGGTGCTAATTATTGGTTGTTAGTGAGCCTACTTCTATTAATGTAGAAAAAGAATAGGTACCATGGATGTCATATCTTATGTAGTCTCCTAAAAATTAACTTTTAAACTTTGAGACATTTTATCTGCAGATTAAAGTGTTTGCAGATCATGAAAGCTTCAATTTAGTGGGTAATGTCAATCTCCTCTACTAAGAAACTTAGTTTTCAGTCTAATTGGTATTGTTCTTCCGTAAGATTTTTTGAAGGGTTTACTTATCTTCTGATATTGTAAAATTTTTCAGGTAAGGAACATGCCCTTGTCTTAGCCAATCATAGAAGTGATATTGATTGGTTAGTTGGATGGGTTTTGGCTCAGGTATGTAATTAATGTATTCCAAACTCAGATTATTTTACGCACTGTTTAGTTGAGATGTGCATTCAAAAAAAATATTTCACATTGTTTGGAAATTTGCTATTTGGCATTCTAACTTCAATTTTTTCTCTCTTAAAATGCTTTGTGTGGCTAAGCTACAATTGAATTTGCTTTTGACAGCGATCAGGTTGTCTTGGTAGTACATTAGCTGTAATGAAGAAATCATCAAAATTCCTTCCGGCATGTGTTGGTGTTATATGTTTGAAGTTTCAACTTTCAATAGTGAGATTGTGTCTCATGACCAATTCTTTTAGTTTCAGGTGATATTTATATTTAGTATTCAATTTTGAATATCAATAACTAATGATGCCACGTACATGATATTTTCATAGACATTTGCATAAGCTCCAGTACACATGTTCATCTATGTAAACGTGTGAGATGTGATTAGCTTAAGTAATTAATGAGATAAGTTAATGAGAAGGAAGTAAACATAAATGCTATTTTTCTTTTGAACAAAAAGAAAATTAAGATGACTTGTTAGGCATTCAAGCCAAATTTCTCAGTTTTATTTTATGTACATTAGCTTCTGTTTTTAAAACTGGAGTAGGATGGTTCATTTGAAAATCTCTGGTATTCTTAGACAGAGTTCAAAGTTTGGCTTGCATATCGTGTGTGAAGTGAGCGTGTCTAAGGAGAGATGGTCTTAATATTTTTACGAAGATGGTCATGTTTTTTCATGTAGTCTGGATGATTAAGATGCAGGTTTCCTGTTGGAATAGTAGTATATCTTTTACCTTAACTAGACTATTATGAAACAAATGCTATTATGTGCCTGGTATAGTTAATTTGTATTTCATAGTGAAAGTTAAGTGTCAGTCTTTCTTATGATAGATGATGCATTGAAGTGTGGTTTTTTTGTTACTTGCCATATGGGCATCTCACTATGTTTTGTTTTACTGCATACTTGTGATTGTCATTTTTTTTAATTTGTTTATTAGAGAAGCAACAGGGTTTTACTTTGGTGTACTTAAGTAGAATAAAATCCGTATCTGATCTGTGCAAGTCATAGGTTGGTCAATGTGGTTTTCTGAGTATCTGTTTTTGGAACGAAGTTAGGCCAAGGATGAAAACACGTTAAAGGTAAAAGTTTTCTTTTAGTTTTATAGATGCATGAGTTGTTTTTGTGAAAAAACACTTTCATAATTTTATTAGACAAGAAATGCTACATATATATACAAGGCTGCCTAGGTTTACACCATGTAATAAATACTAAGTAATTCTAAGTGTATACATCTAAAAATTAGGGATTGAGAAGATTACTCAATCCCTCAAATTATGATTCTGTTTATATCATCAAATCTCCTAAATTTTCTCAACTACCATAGTTGTTGCATCCCTTGCTTTGACTTAGTGAATATTTATTTCAACTCACCCCCTCAAGTTGGTGAGTAAATGTCATGCATACCCAACTTGCTCACCAAGTTTTCAGAGGACCCACGATCAAGTCCCTTAGTTAGAACATCTGCTAACTGGTGCTCTGTCGGCACATAGTTGAGGCAAACTTCCTTGGACTCCACCTTTTCTTTGATGAAATATCTATCTACTTCCACATGTTTGGTTCGGTCATGTTGAATTGGATTATGGGCTATTGATATGGCAGCCTTATTGTCACAATCAGTGATGTTAAGGCAAGCGCCTAGACGCAGCGCCAGAGAAGATAAACGCTTCAGAGATGTTAAAGCGAGGCCATTTGACTCAGGCGTTCGCTTTTGGAGCTTTTTGTCGCAATTTGTTGGACACCCAGGCGCCAGAAAAGCGTGCCTCAGTAAATCTCCTAGTGTTTTTATTTTTTTAAATTCTAAAAGTCAACTTACCATATTCAATCTCAAGTCTTTGTCAAAAACAGACCCCAGCCACTACTATTTTTAGGTTAAAACAACGATTGGAAGCCATATAAAACAGAATCAACTCAATTCTACTATTGGTTTTTCACTTTTGAGTTTTGACTACAGACGACAGAGTACAACTAAGGTACGTAATTTGTACTTTTTTTTTCTTCTTTTGCTCTACTCTCTACTCCCTTTTCTTATTCTTTTTTTTTTCTTTCTAAAATCAGACTTGTTTGGTTTGTTTCTGTTTTCAGAAACAGACCAAACATTGCCCTGTTTCTGAACATAGAAACAGGGCAGACGTTGCCCTGTTTCTTTGTTCAGAAACAGGGCGATCGTTGCCTCTGTTTCTGACTCGTTTCTGACTCTGTTTCTTTGCTTTTTATATATATATATATAAAAAATATTATAATTTTTATAATAATTTATATTTTATAATAATTAATCACAATTCACAAAACATTCAATAGTTTATGTTCTCTGTGCAGTTTCGAATTATAATAATATTTTGTTTATTATAATAATGTTTTGTTTATTACAAAACATTACAATATTTTATGTTCTCTGTGAAGTTTCGAATTCACAAAACATTACAATATATTTAGCTATCTTTTCTTTATTATAATAATGTTTTTTTTCTTAAATTGTTACAGGAAATTTCAAATGACTAGTAATACTCCTACTTCAAGCGAAAATAATAAAAAAGATCCCGGATAGAAGTACAACTTTTTAAATGATCCTAAAGATCCAAATACTGTCACTTGTATGTTCTGTCAGAAGATCACAAAAGGTGGAATATATCGAGCAAAGCAGCATCAAGCTGGCAATCACAAAAACGCTAAACCATGCTTGAAGACTCCAGCAAATGTTAAAGAGGAGCTTTTGTCTTACATGAATGAGAAAAAAAATCAAAAAGAAAATTATGACAAGTTACCGGATTTTGATGAGTTTGACAATGTGGTGGAAATTGATGATGAAGAGGATGAAGGAAACAATAAAGGAAAACGTTCATTTTCAAGTTCCAACAAGTTAGATATTTCCAAGAAAAAGAGGCAAAAAGGTCCAATGGATTCTTTCGTTTATCAAAAGCCAGAGAAAGTAATTCAGTTGAGAAAGCAAGGAAAACTGAAGCAAGCAAATATCAAAGATGCATGTGACAAGAAGCAAAGAGAAGAAGCATGTCAATACATTGCTCATTTTTTCTACCAGGCAGGGATTCCATTCAATGTTGCAAAGTTAGATGCTTTTAAGTGGGCAATTGAAGCTATTGGACAGTATGGTCCTAACTTGAAACCACCAAGCTACCATGAGTTACGAGTCTCACTACTTAAAAAGGAGATGAATTATACAAATGATTTGTTCAAGAGTCATAGAGAGACTTGGGTGAAGCATGGGTGTTCTCTTATGTCAGATGGATGGACTGATATCAAAGGTAGGAGCTTGATGAATTTTTTGGTTAATTGTCCTGCTGGATCCATGTTTGTTAAATCCATTGATGCTTCAGCCTATGTAAAAACTTGGGAGAAAATGTTTGAATTGCTAGATTCTTTTGTGGAGCATGTGGGAGAAGCCAATGTTGTCCAAATAATCACAGACAATGCAAGTAATTTTGTCATGGCTGGTAAATTTTTTTACTTTCATTTTTGAAATATGATTTATGTTTTCTTCTATACTTTATATTTTTTAAATCTTATTTCATGTATTGATTTCCTTTGCATTAGGTAAACTGTTACAAGCAAAAAGACCACATCTTTATTGGACACCATGTGCTGCACATTGCATTGATCTCATTCTAGAAGATATTGGCAAGATTCCTCAAGTCAGTAAGACTTTAGAAAGAGCAATTGTTGTCACTGATTTTATCTATAACCACACTGTTGTATTAAACATGATGAGAGCGTTTACCAAACAAAGAGAGTTGGTTAGACCTGGTAAAACTTGTTTCTGCACATCCTATCTCACATTACAGTGCATTCACAAGCAAAAGGTGAAGTTAAGAACCATGTTCACTTCTCAAGAGTGGGTGTCAAGTAAATGGACAAAAAATCAAAAGGCTAAACGAGTTTTCGAAATTATTCTAATGCCTTCATTTTGAAATGGTGTAATCTTCACTCTCAAGGCTATGGGTTCTTTAGTTCGAGTTCTTCGACTTGTTGACAATGAAAAAAAGCCTGCCATGGGATATATATATGAAGCTATGGATAGAGCTAAAGAAGCAATCATGGAAGCATTTGGTAAGAATGAAGAGAAATACAAAGAAGTCTTTAAAATCATTGATACAAGATGTGACTGTCAACTACATCATCCATTACATGCAGCTGGGCACTACTTGAATCCGGAGTTCTTTTATGATAGTCCAACAATAGAGTTTGATGAAGAAATAACATCGGGATTATATGCCTGTATTGCAAAATTAATTCCAAGTCAAGAAGTGCAAGATAAAATCATGAGTGAATTGTATACATACAAAAAAGCAGGACTCTTTGAGATTCCATTAGCTATTAGATCAAGGAAAACAAAAGCTCTAGGTAACCTAATTATACTTAGTTATTTATCTTTATTAATTGAAATTGTAAGAAATATATTATTTGAATATTTGATGATAACTAGTTCATTTATTTTATTTTTGATGATTCACAGCTGAATGGTGGAATTTATATGGGAGCTCAACTCCAAACTTACAACAATTAGCCATCAAAATTTTGAGTTTGATTTGGAGTGCTTCTGGTTGTGAACGTAATTGGAGTGTATTTCAGCAGGTATGTTCAACTTGTTCTCATTCATTACCATTAGTTGATTCATTTAGGATTTAATATATATGATAGCTAAATTTTAATAATTAATTATGCTACGGATACACACAAAAAAGAGGAATAAACTAGAACAACAACGATTAAATGATCTAGTTTATGTGAAGTACAACCAAAAGCTCAAGGAGCGATATAACAGACGTGATGTTATTGATCCTATTTCGTTAGGAGACATTGATGAAAGTAATGAGTGGTTGATTGGAAAGATGGGTGAACACTGTTCTGATGATGCACAAGATGATTTGGTATTCGATGATGATGGATTGACATGGGGTGCGATAGCAAGTGCTGCAGGTGTTGGAGAAGCAATGAATTGTACTAGAATGCAAGCGAGATCTAGATCAAAGGCTTCAACTTCTCAACCTACTTTTGAAGAGGAAGATGACAATGAAGAAGAGCAAGATGTAGATGGTTATGATTCAAGAGAATATGGAAGTGAAGAAAACTTAGAGCTAGTGTCTGATGATGATGACTTTTAATTACATATTTATGGTGCTTTATCTTTGGAATAGATTAGGGAATGAATGATTAAACGTAAAGCAATCTTTTGAATTTATAAAATGAACTATATTAAAGTCTAGTTTATTAGTTACATATAATACATAAATTTTATTTTATATATTATATATATTTATATATATGCGTCTTATTTTACTCGGGCTAGCGCTTTTTTTGCGCCTTGCGCCTCAGGCTATGTAGAGGTCTTAGCGCCTAGAGTGCGCCTAGCGCCCTTGACAACACTGGTCACAGTATAGCTTCATAGGCTCTTCAAAATTAACCTTCAAATCCTTCAAGATAATTCCCACCCACAACAGTTCACAAATACCCATTGCTAGAGCTCGAAACTCTACTTCAGCACTTGATCTAGCTACCACGTTTTGTTTCTTACTCTTCCAGGAAATTAAATTACCTCCAAGATATGTACAGTAACCTATAGTTGATCTTCTATCAATAACTGAACCAGCCCGATCTGAATCTGTATATATTTCCACTCCAAGGCCATTCCCCTTTGAGTATAGAACCCCTTTACCTGGACATTACTTCAAGTATCTCAAAATTCTATACATTGCATCTAGGTGTTCCTTTCTAGGACAGTGCATGAATTGGCTCACTAAGCTTACTGCATAGGCTATATATGGTCTAGTATGAAATATGTAGATTAGTCTACTGACCAGCCTTTGATATCTCCCCCTGTCAATCATTTCTTCATCTTTGCATGGTCCCAATTTTGCATTAGCCTCCACTAGTGTGTACAAAGGTTTTCCCCCAAGCAGTCCAGTCTCTTTTAGTAAGTCCATCACATATTCCCTTTGGGAGATGAGGATTTCATGTTTTGATCTTGCAACCTCAATTCCCAAAAATTATTTTAGAATCCCTATATCCTTGATTTGGAATTCTTGAGCCATTTTTTCCTTTAGTACCTGTATTCCCAACAAGTCGTCTCCTGTTACCACAATATTATCTACATATACAATTAGGATAACAATTTTCCCTTCTTTGTTATGCCTGATGAATAACGTGTGGTCCCCTTGACTTTGGTGGAATCCTATAGTAACATAAACCTTGCAAACCTCCCAAACCATGCTCTTGGAGATTGCTTCAGCCCATATAATGCCTTTTTCAGCGAACATACCTTGTTCTTGCTTCCCGCAATGTTCAATCCGTAAGGAATCTCCATATATACCTCTTCTTCTAGGTCTCCATGGAGGAAGGCATTCTTCACATCATATTGATATAGCTGCCAATCTCTGTTAACTGCAACTAATAACAAGATTCGGATAGTATTAATTTTTGCCACAGGTTTCAAATGTTTCAAAATAATCAATCCCTTGAGTTTGTGTGAACCCCTTTGCCACTAGTTTTGCTTTAAATCTTTCAACTGGCCCATTAGCTTTATATTTAACTGTAAAGACCCATTTGCAGTCCACTGCTCTCTTTCCCTTGGGGAGATCAACAATCTTCCATGTTTGATTTTTCTGTAGTGCTTTTAGTTCTTCATTCACTGCCTGTCTCCACTGCTTATGTGCCAGTGACTCATGTATATTCTTTGGAATACTCTCTTTTCCTAACTTTGCTGAAAAAGACTTCAATTTGGGTGATAATCTATGATATGACACAAACCTTGACACTAGGTGTTGCGAGCAAGCCCTGGTACCCTTTCTAAAAGCTATAAGAAACCATAAAGAAGAAGGGGCTTGCTGCTGTTGTATTGTTGTTTGGGGGCTTGTTATGTGGAAATCTAGGTCTCTTAGTGTTGTGGTAGTGGTCCGGTTGAGTTCTAGATTTTATGTGTCTATTCTGGGCTGGTTCTGGTTGAGTTCCAGATTTTCTGTCTATTCTGGGCTGGTTTTGCAAGGGTTGCTGTCTAGTAGGAATAGTTGAGTTTTCTGGTGGTGGTTGAGGTAGATCTAAATGCAGCATATGCGGTATGGGAGTCATCCAGAGTGGGTCAGCTTGTATATTGTTCTCCCTCTGCTGACTTACAGGTAGATAAAAAGGAACTCGTTCTACAAAAGTGACATCCTGACACATGTAGACTTTTCTTTGTTGAGGAGAGTAACATTTGTACCCTTTTTGGGTTGAAGAGTAACCAAGGAACATGCACCTAATTGACCTATGATCGAGTTTACTCCTATTAGGGGCTAGATTATGGACAAAGCAAGTATACCCAAACACTTTTAGAGGCAAATTTGCTGAGAATTTGACAATAGGAAATTTTTTCTTTAGGAGCATGTGAGGAGTTTGAAACTTTAAGACCTTGCTAGGAGTGTGGTTAATCAAGTGTGCTGCTGTTAAGACAGCATCTCCCCAATAATGGTTAGGATCATTGCATGCAAAGAGTAGACTCCTAGTGATCTCTAGAAGATACCTATTTTTCCTTTCTGCTAACCCATTTTGTGCAGATGTATTTGTACAAGACATATGATGAGTTATCCCTCTTTCCTCCATAAATGTTCTCATTTCATGTCCTACATACTCACCACCTTGGTCACTGTGTAAAATTTTGATTTTTTTTCAAACAAATTTTCACTTGTTCTTACAAAGGTGGCAAATATTTTTTCCACATCAGATTTTTCTTTTAAGAGGTATACCCATGTATATCTTGTGCACTCATCTATGAATGTAACAAACCATCGAAACCAAAAGTACTAGAGACCCTACAAGGACCCCATACATCTGAATGCACAATTGATAAAGGTTTAGAACTTTTATTATCACTAGAAAAGTAAGGTACACGAGTATGTTTAGCTAATTGACAGACCTCGCATCTAAACTCTGAGGGCCTAACTTTTATAAATAGACTAGGAAACATATGACTCATTAGCTGAAATGAGGGATGCCCTATGCGCCTATGCCACAATGATATTTCTTCTTTTGGATCAAGACAGGTACCTTGGTAGCCAAAGGAGGTCCTATTATTGATAAGGTTGGGTTGTAGGAGATAAAGACCCCGAGACTCCTTAGCAAGCCCATTCTTCTTCAATGAGATTGGATCCTGCAAATAACAATCATGTGAAGAAAAAATCACCAATTTATTAGTTTCTTTGGCTAGTTTATGAATGGATATAAGGTTTATTGACAACTGAGGAACATGTAAGACTGAGTGTAAAGAAAGTCCTTTTGCAATTTTAGCTGGGCCGTTTCCCATTACTGTTGCTACACTTCCATCTGCAATTTCTACCTTATGATCCTCTAAACAAGGGATATATTTGTCAAAGACTCCTTTTTCACCCGTCATATGTTCTGATGCACCTGAACCTAATATCCAAGGATTAGAACTTGAAAAACCAACAATGGATTTAATGGAATTACCTATAGTTGCAGCAGTGGTCTCGATTTTTTTCTCCTTGAGTAGTTTCTTCAATTCAGCAATTTGTTTTGAGGTGAAACCCATTTGTTCCTCATCAATTCTATCATTCACAGCATTAGCAGAAAATTGTTTCTTCTTATTCTCTCCTGGTCGTCCATGAATTTCCCAACAAGTGTCTATGGTGTGTCTCCATTTTTTGCATTTCTCACACCAAAGTTCATCTCTGTTTTTTTTCTTACCTTGGTTTGACCTTTGAAACTTCTTATTGGCTGCCAAGGCAGTGTCTTGTTGTTTGTCTCCCAACATTGCAGCCCTTCTAGTTTCTTCTCCATGGATCATAGCAAACACTTCATCCAAGGATGGTAGAGTGCTTATTCCAAATACAAAAGAGCACATGTGGTCGTATTCTAGGTTGAGTCTTGCAAGAAATTCAAATATATGATCCCTATCTACTGCTTCCTTCCATGCTAGAGATGTTTTTCCAAAATTTCCAGCAATCGACTGGTAGTGATCTAGTTCTAACCACAAGTTTCTTAATTTGTTAAAATAAGAAGTAACATCTAGATCTCCTTGCTTAGTGTTCCAAATTAACTTACGGAGTTCAAAGATAAGACCATCATTACCCTCTTATAGTAAGCTTTTTTGACAGCTTCCCATACTTCATGAGCAGTCTCGAAGAAGATATATGTCTTCCCAATCTCCAATTGCATAGATCCAATAAGCCAGGCCATAACAGTGGAGTTGTCTGCATCCCACTTGGCGGCAGCTACTGCATCACTTGGCCGTTTTGACGTACCATCTAGAAATCCCATTTTTTCTCTTCCTGTCACGATCAACTTCATGGAGTGAGCCCAACTAAGATAGTTATGTGGGTTCAGCTTCTCAATGGTCATCTGCAAGTTTGAGGAATCTGTGTTTTGGGGTTTAAAATAGGTGTCGGCTATAGTTGATGTGTTTCCTGCCATTGGTTCTTATTGGTTTTGAGGAAAAAAGTGTTTTCTGGACTGTAGGGTAAGCTTGACGGTTGGTTGCTGTTCACTAGGGTTTATAGGCTCTGATACCAAGTTGTTTTTGTGAAAAAATACTTTCATAATTTTATTAGACAAGAAATGCTACATATATATACAAGGCTACCTAAGTTTGCACCATGTAATAAATACTAAGTAATTTTAAGTGTATACAACTAAAAATTAGGGATTGAGAAGATTACTCAATCTCTCAAATTATGATTTTATTTATATCATTAAATCTCCTAAAATTTCTCAACTACTATATTTGTTGCATCCCTTGCTTTGACTTAGTGAATATTTGTTTCAACTGCATGAGTATCAAGAATTACATATGCTCGCTATATGTTATACACATATACATGACTATAAATATTGCTTTATTTACTTGCGTGCTTGTGCATGCTTGTTTTAAGCTACCCTTATTGATCTCGTTCAAATCTTGAGGAATTATATTTGCAGGCAGGTCTTCAACGTTTAAAGGACTTTCCACGGCCCTTTTGGTTGGCACTTTTTGTAGAAGGAACTTGCTTTATGCAATCAGAGCTTCTAGCAGCTCAAGAATATGCGACCTCACAAGGATTGCCTATACCTAGAAATGTTTTAATTCCTCGTACAAAGGTCAGATTCTTGTTGCTCCCATTTTCTTGAATTCCTTGTCACCTTTTATCTAGGTACCTGAATTTAGATTTTGGTACTCAAGTTGATAGCATTCTTCAATGTAAGAGTTATAGTATTTCACTTACCTTATATTATTCTGTTTAAAATCTAGGTAGATTTTGTTGCTACCTCCTGCCAAAACTAACTTTCTAGTCGATGCAAGTTTCTTGCTGCTTTGGCACAACTTCAATATATACTTATCCAGCCTCAACTGTGATACACCTGTGCATCCTCAATAAGTAGAATTAATCATGTTGGACGTTGTGTTACTTCTCTCCTTTGTAATATTGATGTTCTTTATTTTGTTCATGGCCACTCATCTTTTGGGCCTTACTAATACTAATTCTATATGAAAAATATATGCATGAATTATCAACATAATTTATGTTGCTTCAGGGTTTTGTTTCAGCTGTAAGTCATATGCGTTCATTTGTCCCAACCATTTATGATGTGATAGTGGCTATTCCAAAAAGCTCACCTTCACCTACAATGCTTAGATTTTTCAAGGGGCAATCTTCTGTGGTAAGTTAGATTTCTAGCTAGCTGTGTAAAGCAAGTTAAGTATCTTTGCATAATTATGTATTGCTTGAAAGTTAACATTGATTTTGCTTTTTTTTTTTTCATATTGATGGATATGTCGTTGAAGAATTTGCTCCACATCTTGAGGCTTGAAGATTTGCTTCTAAACTCTACATTATCATGAAATTTGTTCTGAGTTTAAAGGCAGAACATGTTGCCAATTTCTCTAATGAGTCAAAGACAACACAAAGTAAAGTGCATGCTTCATAATTTGTTCACATAATCACATCTTTTTTGTGATCTTTTAGAATCCGTGGAGTGATAGCCAAAAAGTTTGTTGGTCATTGGCATGTCAAGAATTATTAACTACTTGTGCATACTTTATAGCAACTTGAATTGGTTGAGTTGCTAGGTTCAAGTGAAGCAACTAACTGAGGATATAGTCTTAAGGTTCATGCTGGAAAAGTATGTGCGTTTCCCTCTTCTTTTCCTGTGGTTGAAACATGTCATTTTGAAGTTGTTGTAGACATCGAATTTTATCCGATTTTTAATTTTGTAATTTGAATTTTGTAAATTATTTTATTTATTTTTGAATTAAATAAAAAAAGGAGAAAATGAGAAAATAAAAAAAAGGAAAAATTTGAATAATAAAAACAAATAAAAAAATGACAAACATAGTTTTGGTAGGACTTGTTCTCTTTTTTGGATTGAATTTGGACTTTAAGAGGTGTGATTGGAATAAAAAATCTTTTTTGATCAGATTAAAGACTCCTAACTAGAATAAAACCATAATTCCTTTCCTATATAATCAATCCAAGCCTCAACCACAGAAAGGACAAAAAGAATCATAGAATTTTCGGAGCTATTAGGCAAGGTTGGTAGAAGAAATTTTTTTTTTTTTTTTAAAAAGGCAGTAGATTCAAAATTTGGGGGTTCTTGTTGTTTCAAAAAGTGTTTAGTAGTGGAAAATCTTGGTTTTAATTAGACGAAGCTTAGGTTGGAGTTCAGTGGTCGTTCGATGGTCAACGGAGGAGATCAAAGAGGTTGAAGTTGCGGCTTTGAAACTCAGATCTAGCATTATCGGGTTAGATTCGGGAAAAACTAAGTTGATTTTTGGGTAGAGGAGATCGAAAGGAATTTTTTGGGATTTTTCTGAACCCGGTGACTGGTGACGACGGCGAAGGTCACCGACGATGAACGGCGGCGCACGGCAACAACGGTGACCGAATTCTGGGTTCCTTGGTTGCGTTCTTGGTGTTCTTAAAATTTAAGAGGATTTGGAAAAGTTTTTTTTTTTTTTAGAAAGGTACAAAAACTGAAACAATTTTTTTTTTTGATTTAAATAGAATTACAGCCAATTCGGGTCGCAGGACCCGTGCACAGGTCCGCGTGCGCACACGACCCAGCTACACCTTGTGAGTTTGTGAGTTTCTGTTTTGGTTTTGCTTTTGTAAATGGTTTTCTTTATGTCTTTTTTTAATTGATAGTTGATGATAGGTTTAATGATGACATGATGATGGTTTTTACTTAATGATTTACATGATGATTAGATGGTAATGATGATTGCATGATTGAATTAATGATTACATGATGATGATTGCATAATTGATTTGATGATTGCATGATGTGATATTTTTTTTATTATATGATTAGTATTTATTGTTTTATGATTATATTATATTATATTATTTAATTTAATTTAATTACATTATTTATTTATTATTTTTTGGACTAATTGTATTTTTTTAATTTAATTTTAATTTTTGTAGGTATATTTTTAAGATTAATTATTTATTCTTATTTTTCATGATTTTAGGTTTGTTTTTTATTATTTTTATTTTTAGATGACATATTTAGGTTTTTATTATTTTTATTATTAGATGGCATGTTTAGATTTTTATTATTTTTATTTTTTAGAAAGTATGTTAGGTTTTATTTTTATTTTATTTTTTAGAATTTGCATGATTGTGATTATTTTTATTTTTAGAAAAGCATGTTAGTTTTTTTTATTTTATTTTAGATATTGCATGATTTTAGGAATTGATATGATTATTATATTATTTTTAATTATTATGATATATATTAACTATTATATTATTTTTAACTATTATATTATTATTTTTATTAACTATTATATTATATTTTTTAACTATTATTTATTATTATTGTTATTTTATTGTTATAGATATATTTTTAACCATTATTATATTTTAATTATTTTTAACTATTATTTTAATTATGTTTTATTATATTTTATTAACTATTAATTCGATTATTATTATTAGTAAGATAATTTTTAATTAAGTTTTTTTTTATAAATTGATGATTAATTAATTTAAAAATAATAAATTGAGATCTTTTTCGATTATGAAATTCGAGGATATCACGATTGGTTGATTTTCGAGAAATTTCTAAGTAAGAAAACTCTCTTAAAAATTCTCCAGATTGATGGAAAAGTTTTTAAGAGATGTTTTTGATACAAAATGTCAAAATTGATTTATTTTAAAATAATTAATTTCAATGAATTTTTGAGTTACGATTTTCATAATTGATGATTTAATTAAAAGTTAAAGATAAATCAAGATTTCTTCCAAAGATGAAATTTAAAGAAATCGCTATTGGTTGATTTCTAAGAAATTTCTAGGTGAGAAAAGTCTCTTAAAAATTCTCCAGATCGATGGAAAGATTTTTAAGAAATAATTTTCGATATTGAGATCAATGTTTATTTTTTGAACAAACATAAATAAAAATGCAAGTTTTTAATTATGAAAATTAGACTTAGATTTAAAATTTATTTTTTTCGACGACAGAGCCTCTTCAATGGAAAGATCAATTT
Organism: Fremontodendron californicum; assembly: GCA_030761205.1. Classification (NCBI taxonomy): domain Eukaryota; kingdom Viridiplantae; phylum Streptophyta; class Magnoliopsida; order Malvales; family Malvaceae; genus Fremontodendron; species Fremontodendron californicum. The sequence continues at coordinate 32,129,224 of JAULJL010000005.1, forward strand.
CTTTTGAATACTCTCTAGGTGAGAAGATATTTTTTAGCAATTCTTCCAGATTGATGGATGAGAGACCTAAAAACAATTTCCTATTTTTTTTAAACTTAAAATGAAGATAGGATAGACAATATCATTTAATTAAGACTTTATAAGTATCACAAGACTAATTAGGTACTGTCTTTTTGGATGGGTGTTGTGAGGGTGCTAGTTCTTCCTTACACGTAACCGTACTCCCGAACCTAGTTCTGATAAGCAGATCAGAACCTATTCTTTTTAAGGTGCCTAAGTCAAGCTTAAGATTACTTTAAAGATGATAGATTTGTATAGGTGACTAATCACACATAGATTAGATGATTAGTGGCGATTCCATGATTTGTGTCTAGCATGCTGAATTCGTATTTGGCACGTTATGACAGTTTGGCGACTCTACTGGGGGTATTAGAGAGTCGAGCCATAGATTAGTCTTGTGATACCTTAGGTTTTAAATATTGGTCTTTAAAAGTGTTTAAGTTTTTATTTTTATATTTTTTTTTATTTTGATTTTATTATTTATGATAAATCTTGTTCCTTAGACATTGGTGGGAAAAATAAGGTTTGAATGTTCCTTCGCACATACTACACGATGCATATCATAAGCCCTATATCCGGGGTCGTCTTTTTTAGGAGGGGGTAAAGTACCTACGCCTTCGTAAGGGATAACCTTCGCAACGGCTAGCGAATTACCCTCAGAATGTAAAGTACCAAAGCTTTCATGAAGTGATAACCTCCGCAGTGGCTTTGGAAAAATACTCTTACCCGAATTGAACCCTTCTGGTTGGAGCCTATAATAGGCGAGGAATGGGGTGCCTTACTTATCCTACATGGATGAAGTTAAGGAGCAATTTGGATACCTTTTTAGCTTGGTCAAGTATCCTAAACTCAGCATATAAACAACACCTAAGTGTTCAACCTTAGGATAGTGCCATGTCAACCTTGTATAGAGAATTACCCAAAATAGGACACATGAAGGAACGCCGTTGTATTTTTATTTTTCTTCATTTCACATTTTTTTGTTAAATTCTTGTGAATATCATTTGTGTTTTTCTTCGACGTAATTTGTACTTAATTTCTTTGTGTCAAGTTTTGTGAAATCATTGTGTATGTCATAACTCCATCATTTGAATCACTTAGATAATGCTCATGTACATTTTTCATAATGCTCATGTATTTATCATGTACATTTTTAATAATGCTCATGCATTCATCGTGTACATTCTCATAATGCTCATGCATTTATCATGTACATTTTCATAATGCTCATGCATTTAGAATGTATGTTTTTCATAATGCTCATGCATTTATCATTACATTTTTTAATAAGACTCATGCATTCATCGTATACATTTTAAAAATGCTCGTGCATTCACCATGTACATAATGTTCATGCATTTACCATGTACATTTTTTAACCATGCTCATACATTTATAATGCACATATTCACCATTTACATAATGCTCATGCATTTACCAAGTACATTTTTTAACTATGCTCATGCATTTATCATGTACACTTTTTTTGCTCATACATTCATAGTGCACATTTTCATAATTGCTCATGCATTCAGCATGTATATATCTATGTGTAAATAATGCATACATACTTTATTCATTCATGACACTCATCCATTCATCATAAGAAGACGAGTGTAATAATGATTGGTGATTTTTCCTTGGGAAGATAGATTCAGGAGACATAAGTGGTCAATTAGAAGCACGGATTAATGCATTGGAAGAAAATCAAGAAGAATTTGGACATGATATCCGAGAGATAAAAGGGCAACTTTTCAATTTGATGAAGACGGTTGAAAGTCTTAATAAAGTGGTTCGTTCTCAAGGACCTTTATTGCTTGCGGCCAAACTAGATGTCCAACAACCAATTGTTCACGGGATTAACTCTTTTCAAAGGCGGACTGCTATACTCATTGGTCCAAGTAACAATATGGATAAGGTCAGAGAAAGGGTACAAGTGATTGAACTTGAAAACCAGATTCATAAAACAATATCTTTTGATCCCACCCCAGCATCTCAAAGTAATCTGCACTTGAACCCACATTTTCACCATGCCATTCAAAAGCAACCCAAGAAGATGAAGTATACACAACTTGATCCAATCCCTATGTCATACACTGAATTACTTCACATGCTTATCAAGGCTCATCTAGTTGCACCAGTCTATTTAGAGCCTCTAAAGCCCCCGTACCTTAGGTGATACAATGTCGCAGCTACTTGTGATTATCACTTTGGGATCTTGGGGCATTTCACTGAGGACTGCACAGCCCTGAAATATAAGGTACAAGATTTGATAAAAGCAGGTTTGCTAAAGTTCGAGGGGGCAAAGCCAAGTGTTGAAAGGAACCTTCATCAGCCAATCCCTATCTCTGCATCTATACTTACTGCTAGACTGTTCAAGAGAAAATGCCTATATCTGATCTTTTGCCTTTGCTAGTGAAGCACCAGTACCTCACCCCCGTACATTTGAAAATAACTCCAAATCCGTTAGCAAGAGGTTATGATCCTAACAGCAAGTGTGATTATCATATGGTGGCAATTGGACATTCAACTGAAAAATGCAGGCAGTTAAAAGAAAGGGTGGAATATCTTGTCGATAGCGACACTCTGACTTTGGAAGTTATGGAATAGTGGAAATTCAAGATTTGAAGATGCGGAATGTCACGCGATTACTCAATCTGGATAATTCTAAATTTTTGATGTTTTCATTTTTTAGGCATGACATTTTAAGCATTATGTAGGTGTTTAGGAGGTTTGTTTCTTTTGTTAGGAATTGCTTATGTTTGCATAATTTATTTTCGATCTTAAAGAAATTGGTGATTATTTCTCAGAGATGAACTTTGCAACTTATTTCCATGACTAGTTAGTCGCAAAATCTTGATTCCTTTGATGATATAAGTTTGAAATTTCATGAACCTCATCTTCTTATGACCAGGAAATGAACCCCAAAAGATCAATAATTACTTCTTCTAAGCAATGAATAATGAAATGGCTGATTAGTTTGCAAAACATTTTTCGAAACCAATACATGAAGCACTCTCTTAAAAAAATCTGAATTTTGGTAATTTGATAAGTGTCAAGGCTATCTAGACTTTCAAACACATCACTTCTAATTTCCTTAGCCATGCCCGAAATTTTCATTTCCAATTGTGTCCTTTATTCACATATTGAGGCAAAATTATCTTAAAGGTTGTATTTTCCCAACATCCTTGAATGCCTTGACTTGAAAAACATACATTACCCTTTGCCCATATCTTGGGGCAAGATTATGATGGGATCCAAGATGGACCAAGTTTTCAAGAAGCAATACAAGGATTCCACTTGGGCCGAATCAAGGAAGAAAGGACTTGGGCAGAATCTACAAGTCTTTTAATCTAGGTTCTTTGAAACAGGCTTTCTAAGGGTTTAAGTTTTCTTTGCCTGAATCTTGGCTTTCTTGGGGTTAGGGTATTTCAATTTGTTAGTGGGTTCAAAGGGTTTAACCCCTAGGGTTCACATCAGATTACCAAAGAGCCAAATGACCCGTTGTTTTTTGTGCACACCATTACCGACTTGTGCAAATTTTGTTTTCCTCTATGATTGAATGAAATTGCATGGACATCCTGAGAAAGCCATGAAAAGGAAAATTGTTGGGTTAGGCCTTCATTTGGATAGGCACATTGAGATGATGTATGAGTTACAAAAAAAAAAAAAAAAAGAGAAAAATTGATTGTGACATCATGCATATGAGATATTCAAATGATTTTACAGGCAATTCTTATTATCTACCTGCCTGTGGTTTTCTCTTCAATGGGAATATTCATACTTGACACGAGAGATGGCCATCTTTCATATTCCTTTCACAAAATGAGAAATTATCCTTTGCTATCCCCTTTGAGCTTATTGGATTCTTGTTTTTTGAATGAACCTTGACCAATGATCACCCTCCACACCGGGGGCAAGTATAGAAAAATATCTTTCTAAAGAATAATGAATGTTTGGATCATATTTCTACACCAGGAGGGCAAGTATGAAGAATTATGTTTCTATGGATGGATGAACGTTTGGATCATATTTCTACACCACGAAAAGAATGCCTTATGTCAGGAGGCAAATGTTGAAATGGATTGAGTTTCAAATTTTTAAACTCATTTTGTGATAGGAAAGTTTGTGAAAAAAAGAAAAGAAAAGTTCACAAGATGAAATCCTCATGAAGAGAAATTATCCATGGCTTGATGAAAAGAGAGATGGGAAATATTATAAAAATCCTTATGAAGAGAAATGATCCATGGCTTGATTACCTTCAAAATGAAAATAAAGATATGAGATATTTTGAGATGAAGAAATGATCCTTGGTTTAATTATCTTTAAACACGTTTTTGGACTTGATTATCCTTTCTTTCATAACCCCAAACCTTGGCCTACATTACAAGCTTTAAAAGTCTATTTTGATCAAGTATGAATGTTTAAGTTGGAGAGTTTTTCCTCAGATTTTATCTCATCCTTTTGAATTGTCATTGAACAAGTTTGAATTCTCAAATGCATGGTAGAACAAAAAAAAAAGGAAAAGGATGAAGCTCTAGGGTGAAAACCCAAAAATGGGCAGTCTAGAGCAAAAAAAAAATCAAAAATATGAAAGCAACTCTGCATGACTGTGCCAAGGCCCAACAAGAAGTATAAGAGAAGTGATGTCTTGAACCTACCAGGGAGTACCGAACACTCTTGAGAAACTTAAGAAGGCCAACATCATTTGGATGACTTGGCCCGAATTTGAAAAATCCTTTTCCTTTCTTGTCCAAATTTTGAACCCACCATAGATGGTCTTGACATTTTTGAAATGCTATATATCAAGAAACTAAAAGAGAATGCTAAAATGGATTGTGTTTTCAAGATAAATCGTTTTTGTTAAAACTTGATTATTGAAGAAAATTCATTGTGAGTTTAGATGAAGAAATAGTGATATTTCCTTATGTGATGAAACCTTTCTTGATGACCAAAACCTTGACAAATTGAAATGCCCAATTCTTTTGAATGAGCCAATTTGTCATTCACCTTGTCCAGTCTTGGAAGTAATCATCAGTTTTTTTAAGAGATCTAAAGTTGCATTTTTGTAAATGGGGATTTGATTTTTGAACATGGAAAATAGTGATTTTTCTGGGGGCAATTTTGATTTACTATAGGGGCATGATTGAAAAATGATTTTTGGACAAATTCTTTCTTTTCAAAGAATTTTCATAAAACATAGCATGAGAACATTCAGGTTTAGGGGATGCATATTTCAGTTTTGAAGCAGTTTGATAAGAGTGACATTTCTGGGGGCAAAGAATGAGAAGGTTTTTTACCATGATGAGAAAATGTTTTGAAGAATGGAATCTATTGAGTTGGTAAATGGCAGAGTAGGCTCTTTTGCAGAATTGGCATTGAAGATTTTTCACTTGGAAATTGAATTTTCTTGGAGTCGACATTGTGGGAAGAAAGGAAAATGAGAACAATAAAAAGTTTGGAAATGTATCTGTTTAAAGCCTTGGAACTAAAAGAGATTGGTGTTGTGATCAACTGAAGGAGTTAGTGGAGGTTGACTTGGTTCTAAATCTAATCGTTTGGAAATTGAAAAATGATGAAACGATGAGCTTGAGTATCCTTTTGTCACAATTAAAGATTCATGATATTAGTTTGCATTCCATCACATGATTTTCATTTTATGCGTTGCATTTCATGGCATTCATGTCATTCATCGCATGGATTTAACATATAAGAAAGATTTTAGTTTTTGAATTTTGAAATCGAACGTTTTCAAAACCTCACCAGAGGATGTTCGTTTTCAAAATCTCATCGAGGATGTTTATTTTCAAAACCTCACCCGAGGATGTTCGTTTTCAAAACCTCACCCGAGGATGTTCATTTTCAAACCTCACCCGAGGATGTTAGTTTTCAAAACCTCACCCGAGGATGTTAGTTTTCAAAACCTCACCCGAGGATGTTCATTTTCAAACCTCACCCGAGGATGTTCGTTTTTAAACCTCACCCGAGGATGTTCGTTTTCAAACCCTCACCCGAGGATGTTCATTTTCAAAACCTCACCCGAGGATGTTCGTTTTCAAACCTCACTCGAGGATGTTCGTTTTCAAAACCTCAACCGAGGATTTTCGTTTTCAAACCTCACCCGAGGATGTTCGTTTTCAAAACCTCACCCGAGGATATTCATTTTCAAAACCTCACCCGAGGATGATTCGCTTTCAAACTTCACTCGAGGATATTCGTTTTCAACCCTCACCCGATGATATTCGTTTTCAAAACCTCTCATAAGGATATTTTGTTTAAAACCAATTTCAAGGATATTTTTCACGCTTCTCTTGAGGATATTTTCGTTAAGCCTATCTCGAAGATTATTTGTTAAGCCTCTTTCGAAGAATATTTTTAGATGAGCCTTTCTTAAAGGATATGTTTGTTTAGTTTTTCTTCGTTTGGTATTTAAAGTTGATGCCTCGTAGATAGAAGTTTTTTTCATCGTTGGGAATTTAAAGTTGATGCCTCATTATGAGGAGTTTTTCTTCATTGGGAATTTAAAGTTGATGCCTCGTTGAGAGGAGTTTTTCTTCGTTTGGAATTTAAAGTTGATGCCTCATTGAGAGGAGTTTTTCTTCGTTGGGTTTATTTAAAGTTGATGCCTCATTGAGAAGAGTTTTTCTTCGTTGAGAATTTAAAGTTGATGCCTCATTGAGAGGAGTTTTTCTTCGTTGGGTTTATTTAAAGTTGATGCCTCATTGAAATGAGTTTTTCTTCATTGGGTTTATTTAAAGTTTATGCCTCGTTTAGAGGAGCATTTCTATGATGGGATTTTCTTTAAGTATATAGTGTATTTTTAATGTTTGAGAACTTAGTAGAGTGTCTACGTCTTTGCACATCCCCTGTTTCTTAGGGAATGCACAAAGAGGGGCAACTGTAGACACCGGATTTTATCCGGATTTTAATTTTGTAATTTGAATTTTGTAAATTATTTTATTTATTTTCGAATTAAATAAAAAAAGGAGAAAATCAAAAAATAAAAAAGGGGAAAAAATCGAAATAAAAAAAATTAAAAAAATGACAAACATAGTTTTGGTAGGACTTGATCTCTTCTTTGGATTGAATTTGGACTCTAAGAGGTGTGATTAGAATAAAAAATCTTTTTTGATCAGATTAAAGACTCATAACTAGAATAAAACCCTAATTCCTTTCCTATATAATCAACCCAAGCCTCAACCACAGAGAGGACAAAAAGAATCATAGAATTTTCGGAGCTATTAGGCAAAGGTGGTAGAAGAAAAAATTTATTTTTTTTAAAAAAAGGTAGTAGATTCGAAATTTGGGGGTTCTTAGCTCTAGGATTTGTTTCGAAAAGTGTTTAGTAGTGGGAAATCTTGGTTTTAATTAGACGAAGCTTAGGTTGGAGTTCGGTGGTCGTTTGGCGGTCAACAGAAGAGATCGAAAAGGTTGAAGTTGCGGCTTTCAAACTCACATCTATGATTATTGAGTTAGATTCGGGTAAAACTAAGTTGATTTTTGGGTAGAGGAGATCGAAAGAAATTTTTTGAGATTTTTCTAAACCCGATGATCGACGACGGCTGCGGACGGCGACGCACGACAGCAACGGTGATCGATCCTCGGTTGTGTTCTTGGTGTTCTTAAAATTTTAGAGGATTTGGAAGAGTTTTTTTTTTTTGGAAAGGTACAAAAACTGAAACAAAAAAATGATTTAAATAGAGTTATAGCCGGGTCGGGTCACAGGACCCACGCACAGGTCCGCGTGCGCACCCAACCCAACTACGCCTTGTGAGTTTGTGAGTAGGGATGGCAAAACCCGATCTGATCGATGGATTTCGCACCGATCCGCTCCGAATGGAGAGGTTTTTTTTTGGAGCGGGGTGGAGCGGAGCGGTTTTGGTAAATGCTTGCTCCACTCCGCCCCGCCCCGACTTTTGAAATTACTATTTTATCCTTTAAAATATTTTATATTTTTTCTTATATTTTTAATATATATTAGATATATATACTAAAATCATATATATACTAATATTTTATATCTATAATTTTAGTATATATGTATTATATATATTATATTAAATATTTTTATATACTAAAATTATGTTCATGAATAAATTATAATATAATTTTTTTACAATATTAAGTTAAGAATAATTAATATAAATTGGGGTGTAGCGGAGTGGAGCACCGTGGAGCGATTATGGATGTAACCGACATCCATGGATGTGGATGTTTCCAACATCCATGCAAGAGTGGGGTGGAGGTGGATAAGGCAATATTCGCTCCCGCCCCGCTCCATTGCCATCCCTATTTGTGAGTTTTTGTTTTGATTTTGATTTTGTAAATGGTTTTCTTTATGTCTTTTTTTAATTGATAGTTGATGATAGGTTTAATGATGACATGATGATGATGGTTTTTACTTAATGATTTACATGATGATTGAATTAATGATTAGATGGTAATGATGATTGTATGATTGAATTAATGATTACATGATGATGATTGCATCATTGACTTGATGATTGCATGATGTGATGATTTTTTTTATTATATGATTAGTATTTATTGTTTTATGATTATATGATTTTTTTATTTAATTTAATTACATTATTTATTTAATTTAATTTTAATTTTTGTAGGTATATTTTTAAGATTAATTACTTATTCTTATTTTTCATGATTTTAATCAAGGGGAGACTTCAGAGGCAAGACTAGACAAACAGCACTAGATGGAGCTTCCTCCCAAGATATCCATTAGTAATGGCAGGAACCTCATCTACAATCATATTTTTCATAAACCTAAAATATGTGTAGTGTCTGCATCACTTTCACTTAGCTCAGTTTATTTTCTTCATTTTAGACTTGTTTTGAAGTATATGTCTTTTGGTTGTATGCATCATCATCAATTCCTTTGTTTTTTCTGGTAAATTAGATAATTTTGTATAGACTTAGGCTTCGTTTGGCACACCAGTTGGCCATTGTTTAGTGAGTTTTGAGGCCAACTGGTGTGCTAAACTCACTGACCCCCTGTTTGGATAACAGGGGGCTGGCACGGTGGAACTCTTTCCACCGTGCCATTGCTTCAATGAACAACTAGACCCTTAAAGGTCCAGTTGCTCCAACTGGAGTTTTTATTTATTTATTATTTTTTATTTAAAATGATAAATAAATATATATAATTATATAAAAAATAATCTTTTTATTTTACCAAAATTTTTAAATTTTATTTTTTATTTTACTAAAAAATTTTAAATTCATTTTTATTTTAAAAAGTTAAATTATTATTATTTATTTTATTAATCTTTATTTAATAATTTTTAACTTATTTATTCATTTAATATAATAAATAAATTTATAAATTTATATAATTATTAGTTAATTAATTAAAATATTTATTTAAATATATAAAATAATATATGTTTAATTTTTAAATTTTAAACATAATTAAAAAAATATATAAAGATAATGTATCAAAATATTCTTACATTAATGTCCTTAATAGCCATTTTCATCTCACCGTCACAGCTGCTTTTACATCCAAACGTCTATCCCACCATTGATTTTAATCTTACTGTTACAGTATTCAATCTCACCTCTATAGTAACTAATCTCACCGCCACCGCTGTTTTCAATCTCATCGGAGCTAATCTTACCGTCCATCCAAATATACCCTAAATCAATCTCACCGTTAAAGTATTCAATCTCACATCTACAGTAACTAATCTCACCGCAACTGCTGTTTTCAATCTCACCGGAGCTAATCTCACCGTCCATCCAAATGGACCCTTAGGCTCCATTTTGATGGGCGGTGAGATTAAAAACATCGATCGAAGTGAAATTAGTTACTGTAGCGGTGAGATTGGATACTGTAGCGGTGAGATTAAAATCAGCGGTGAGATATATTTTTGGATGCAAAAGCAGTGGTGGTGGTGAGGTGAATTATAGTGAGAAGACAAAATGATCATTAAGGACATTAGATTAAATACAAATAAATTTTATAACATATTTAATAAATTAATAAAAGTATTTAAAAATAAAATAAAAAAAATAATATTTACACATTTAAAAATAAAAAATAATATTAAATGAATATATAAATAACTTTTTAAAAATAATAATTATATAAATAATTATAAATTTATTTTAAATAAACAAAATATAAATAATAAATAAAAGTAAAAGTAAAATAGAAAAAAAAAAGAATGTAGGGTTAAAAAAGGAAATAAAACCTCCGGTGGAATTCTTTTTTCTACTGCACGTTTTTTCACCAGTGAATTTTTTTTTTCTCCACTGGTGGCCAAGTAGATAATTTACACTGGAATGTTGTTATCTAAACGGATAACTCCGGTAAGTTTGCACTAAAAAGATGCCCTAACGCATTGAACTGGAGCTTCGAAGATAACCAAATGAAGCCTTAGACGGTTAGTTAAGTTAAAATGGCTGTAGCACCAATGTTTACATTAGGCTAACTAGCCCCAATCTTACATTTTGATCTCTCTTTAGTCTTACATTTCTTGTTTTCATTGTTTCTGAAAACACTGTTCACTTATTATTTATGTATTTAAAATAATATATAATAATTATATTTTTATAATAAAGTTTTTAAATGAAATTAATTAATTTATATATAATTTTGAAAAATATATAAACTATTAAATATAAATTATATTAAAATATAATAATGTTCAATATTAATTCTTGAAATTAATATTGTGTATTGATTATTATATTTGCAACCATTTAAATCTTTCAAACATGTTTTATGTTTTTAAAAATTTAAAAACAAAATAATTTTTTTTTTCAAATTCCATAAGCAAATAAGTTCATACAATTGACATGTTTAATTTTTATTATAATCTAATGAAATTTTTTATTTATTTATAAATTTACTTAATTTTACTATAGTTTATATAAATTTTATTTTAAAAAAATTAGATAGGTATTTATCAAAAAAAAAAATGAAAACTTTAGATAGATAGAAGCTTAAGCTCTGATAACTTATTGGGTGTTGGTTAAGGAACCGAGTCTTAGACGGACTGAGCCCATCCTATGCCCGGCCTTACCAGCAGATTAGAGGGCCTAAAACCAACCCGACCCGACCCACAAAACAGGTAGATTTATTTGTATTTTCCCCTCGTTGCAGTGTAAATAAATAAAACAAAAGTAACTCTAAAAGTGGGAGAGCAAAAGAAACAGCCCTTCTTAAACCCCTACTCTCAACTCTCTCTCTCTGCCGCCGACTACTGTCATTCCTCCTTCACGCCGCTCACTTTATTATCTTTAACCTCCGTCTCTGTTTCATTCTCTTTCACCGCTGACAGACAACATGGCCCAAATCACGGAGGTCTTTTCTCTTCTTCTGCTGAATTTTTATTTTTCAATTTTTTTTTGTAGTAAATAAAATTTCCTTATTTTTTTTTGAACCTAATATTTCTAAGTTTTCTGAAGTTGAAGCTTTTTTTTTTTGGAATGAATTTTGTAGGGGGCTACGGATTCAGTGGATGCTGTATGGTTCAATTTCATGACAACCGAAGAGGTTCGAAAACACAGCTTTTTGAAAGTCACCAACGATAATTTGCTTGACTTCATGGAACGCCCTATGCCAGGCGGATTATACGACCCCGTTTTAGGGCCTCTCGAGGATCGAACTCCGTAATTTTTTTTTTTCCTGAAGAAAATTTTCCTTTCTGATACGTATTTTTTTGCCGCATAAAAAGTTATAAAGAGAAACCAAATGATATGTATCAAAAATGGAAAAAAAAAAAGAACACCAATTCTAACATAATTATTCTATGTAAAATTATGCATTTTTGTTTTCATTTTTAATTCCTTAAAAATATTGATTGCATTCTACATATACTGCTGTGCTTCCAGCAACAACTAAATGCTACTTAATTTTTTTTTTTTAATGAAGCATTTGTTTTATTTTTATTTTTATATAGTTACATTATTTTTACTTTTATTGCAGTTGTAAAAGCTGTGGCCTCTTGAAATTACATTGCCCGGGTCACTGTGGTCACATTGACTTGGTGTCTCCGATTTATAATCCCTTGCTGTTCAATTTTCTTCATACCCTTCTCCAAAGGACCTGTTTCTTTTGTTATCATTTTAGGGCAGAAAAGACTGAGGTAAATTATTTTTTAATGTTTTTATCTTGGATTTTTTTGTTTACTTCTCTAATATTTTTTTTGGGTTTAAATTAATTTAAGGTTGAGAGATGTATTTCTCAATTGAAACTCATTGGAAAAGGTGATATTGTTGGTGCCAAAAGGTTAGATTCAGACACCAGAGATGCATCATCATATCCAGAGAATAGTGAAGGGAGCCAAGAATTAGGTTCTAGAGTACATGATTCTGAGACTGTAAACCCTAAAGAATGGACGTCTCTTCAGCTTACGGAAGCAATGTCAGTTTTAAATAAATTTCTGAAAGTGAAATACAAAAAGTGTAAGAACTGTGATGCGAAAAATCCTGCTATTACCAAGCCCACTTTTGGTTGGTTTCTCACGGTATATCTCTTTTTTCCCTTTTTTTTTTTTTTTTTTTTTTTCTTCTCTTGAAATCTTTTGAAAACAATAACAAACTAAGGCTTTGTTTAGCATTGCTTCTGGCATAGCTTTTGAGGTTAAAAGCTGTTTTTCATTTTTCATTGCAAAAGCAATGCTAAACAGATAAAAAGTTTTGGCTTTTGCTGTTGAAACTATGGTTTGAAAAGCCAAACCAAAAAGCTAAAAAATATAGTTTTGGGGCTTTAAAAGTTGGCTTTTGGATAAAATGATTTTATTATCTTCACATCTCTATACTTTTATTATTTTAAACATATTTTTTTTTGACATTTCAATTTCTTACAACACTTTTTCACAGCAATGCTAAACACTTAAAAGTTTTTAAACCACAGTTTTTCACCATACTTTTTAAACACACTTTTTTCAACCCAAGTTTTTTCCAACTCAAGCTTTTTTCAACAGCAATGCTAAACTACCCCAAGTCATTTCCTACTATGTGGGCATCGTAGCACAAGGATATATGTGTGTGTATATGATGTATGTAGTTATTTATTTTTTCTTTTATGTTCTAATTTCCTTGATTTGTTCAAGTTCACTTAGAATCTCATGCCTATAAATATTCCATTTGGTCTTTGGAGTTTTCAATTATTTTCTTCCTTTTGGATGAATGCGCAAAGTGATTCAGTGGTGGTTTCATTTAATTTATGTAATTAGTTAATTGCTGTAATCTTCTTTACCAACTTGGAAAACTTTTGGGCTTTAATGTTTCAATTCTTAAATGTCCTGGTTGCTAACTGCAGAGTGGCATGTCGGGTTCCCAAATGAGGCAAAACGTTATCAGACAGTGCAAAATGGTAGACACATTTTCTGGCGAAGCTGGATCTGGGATAGAAGATGCCAATGATGCATCTAGCTCTGAAGATGGTGTTGATATAGCTAAAGTGAATACTCCTGAAATTGGCTTCATCGGAGCTGAAGATACCGGTGCAAAAGCTCGTAAAAAGAAGGCGAAAGTACCTCTCGAGTTCTTGAAGCAGAAGAATTTGTTTTCGGGACCTCTCTTGCCATCAGAGGTATGATTCTTAGTTATGCCAAATTTTCTGGCATCTTGTTCATGCTTGCCTTTGTTTACTGCCATTTTGAGTAGAATATTCATTTTAGAATTATTATTCTGCCACAGGTTAAAAAAATCATACAACTTTTATGGGAAAATGAGGTTGAACTTTGCTCGTTGATCAGTGATATCCAGCGGCAAGGGTTTGGAGAGAAAGTGGCTTACTCGATGTTCTTCTTGGAGACCATTCTTGTACCTCCTATTAAGTTCCGTGCTCCAACCAAGGGAGGTGATTCTGTAAGTATCAACATTTGATAGTATTTCCTTATTTCTTTTCAAGAGGGAGGGAGGGAGGTTCTGATAAAGCTTGGTCAGCTCATTTACCCCCTATTACATGTTGAGAGTATGCCTGATGGGTGGTTTCATTAAATGCTACTAGTGCACATAGAAGAACAGGGAATGAAGGATTGGGATGTCTTGTTGGACATACACAAGATTGAAGATGGGGTTAGAAATTTATTTTTGATGGTATGTGGTCTGGGGAGGAGTTTCTTATGCCTTACATATTATGTATGATGATAGATAAGAATCTAAGTCAGGGGAGGGGAGATTATGCACTTGACCAACTGTGCACATGGCTTTTAGATTTTTCTTGGTTTCCATTATTATTTGCATCTTCTCCTTCCTTTTCACTTTAAGCTTTTAAAATTTGTCTGTATACTTATTGAAAACCTGGTGATACTCTGACCTTGAGCAATGACAAAACTATGACTTGATTATTTGATAAGTAGTTGATTTTCTGGACCCATATTTTGGCTTGCTCTTTTATTCATAGAACAAGTTAAGCATGGATGGAGATGCATATGCTGTTTTTCTTTTAAACTGATATCTTGATTGAGTGCTACCTCTTAAGTAATGTAGGTGAACTTTTTTTTTCCTCCCATAATGCTATATTATCGCTGTACTTGCTTTAGGTGAAAATATAGAAAATGGAGCCTTTTCAATTTGTGCTTTATTTAAGTGGATTTTATAATTTTATGTGGGGTTTAATTTAGCATTTTGTGAGACTCTTATAAATGTCTTTTGGTCACTTTCAGTTAACTTTGATTGTTGAGTTTTTGAAAATTGAATGTTGATTTTGAGAATTGCATTTTGGAATTTAGATTGCCCAGCTTTCTTTTCAATTTTCTGTTTCTTTGCTATTGCTGCTGCATCATATGGACTAGGCATTTTCATTCAGGAATGAATCTCTGCTAACATCATTTTCAATTTTTTTTTTTTTTTTTTTCTTGTAGGTGATGGAGCATCCTCAAACTGTTTTGCTAAGTAAGGTGTTGCTGGCCAATATATCGCTAGGAAATGCTTATACTAAAGATTCGCAGAGTTCAGAGGTTATAGTTGGACTATGGATGAATCTGCAGCAATCAGTCAATTTGTTGTTTGATAGCAAAACTGCAATGAGTAAGTACAGTTTCTTCCAATTTCTCTTGCTGCACTGTGTTGGTGAGAGAATCGATGTAAACTGCTAGCTGTTTGACCTTTATTATTAGCACAGTGTATTGGACATAGTGTAGGCTGGTGAGAGATTACTTTAGAGCTAAAAGTTCCTCTGCAGGGGCATAACATGTATATTTAGCATGTTATGAAGAGATAATTTTCCAGTTTTATTTTGCACTAGATGAGCTAGAGAAAACATGACATGCTTGCCATTTCATTCTTCTTATTCTTGAATTGTATTACAAATCTTGCTTCTTGGAGCAGTTTTATATGTCATACCATATGAACCTTGGAGTGTACTAGCTTTAGTTGTTAATGGGTGACAGTATGTGATTTGATACTTCCAAATATCATTCAATCTTTCACTGCCCAAAAGAATGAGTTTATTTGAAATTAATATTCAGTGTCCTTCAGATTTGTTCATTAGCAAAAAATAAAAAGGAAGAATTCTCCATTTTTAAGCTGTTGTTTTTCTCTGATTTATGCTAAAATGCGGTTGGATGAATGGTTGATTTTCTAGTA
Source organism: Fremontodendron californicum (assembly GCA_030761205.1). Lineage (NCBI taxonomy): Eukaryota > Viridiplantae > Streptophyta > Magnoliopsida > Malvales > Malvaceae > Fremontodendron > Fremontodendron californicum. The sequence goes on from JAULJL010000005.1 coordinate 32,144,845, forward strand.
AAGGGAATTGATAGTAAGTCATGCCAAGAGAGAGAGGGAGAGGAAGACCAAAGAGAATATAGGCTCAAATTATCAAATAGGGCCTCGCTTTTACTGAGCTTATGGAGGTTATGGTTTAATTAGAGCAAAGGGCGTTACTTGATCCATATAGTGACCTCCTGCCATGCAGAAAATGCTTTGTTTGTTATGCTAATCTGGGAAAGGGAAAAAAAGAGGAAAAACTTCAATTTGTTGAAAGCTAATTTAGATAGTGAATTTGTATCATCTGCCCAACTGTATGCTGCAATAGAAGACAGGAGAGCACACTCTCCTTTTGTTTCTGTTTCTGTCCTTCATGTGTCTGCATCTGTGGGTGAGGATGAATGAGAAGAGTGGCAATCTGCCTGCATCTCGATTATGCATGCAATGTTTAAGTACGTGGCTTGCATGTGTGGCTCTTTGCTTTAGACTAATTATAATGCTGTTGGATTGAGATCTTTCAAATATAGTTATGATATATGCCAGTTAAGCGGTGCACTCTCTATTCTTTATTGCAGGTCAAAGGAGAGATGTGAGCCCAGGAATATGTCAGTTGCTGGAAAAGAAGGAAGGCATGTTCCGCCAAAAAATGATGGGGAAAAGAGTTAATTTTGCATGCAGATCTGTTATATCTCCTGATCCTTATTTAGCTGTTAATGAGATTGGAATTCCACCTTATTTTGCATTAAGGTTAACCTATCCCGAGGTAAGCAGTTTGTAATGTTGTTTTTGTAGCTTCAAGCATCATACCTTTGTAGTCCATCTTGTGGATTAATGTATTTTTAGGAAGTTATTTGAACATCTTTATGATTCTTCTAGCATTTCTCTCAAAATTATTGCAATGGAGTTTAATGAGTGCAGTTTAGATTATTACCTTCTCTTATTTATATAATTTCGCTTGGTGTCTTGAGATTGGCTTGCAGTTTGAGAAGATTGTTGCTCTCCTTCTAAGGATATTATAATTTTTTTGTTCTCTTAGTTATGCAGTCATACCTAATAATGAGTGCTTCTGGTTGCTTTTACTTTTAACCATTTACCTTTTGTTTAGTATGAGCCTGCACATCTTTATTTGATAGGAGAAATCTTGCAATCTTAGGATAAACTAGAATTCTTGTTTGTCTCCATTAATATAGAGCTGGCAGTTGTGAAAGGATTATTGGCAGTAGATCTGTGAGGCCATAACAACACGGCTTAATTAGGACAAGATACCAAGTTGATGGGTTTGTTTGACAGTTTTATGAGGAAAATGTCCATGGCTTGCTAACCATGCATGCTTGCAAGTATAACTATGCATATTTAGATATATATATATATATATATATATATATATATATTTTGACCGAGAATAGGATTAACGCTGGTTAAGTCTATTTGGCGTATGGAAGTTGCTGTAAACAGAAAAAAGTATTTTTACTTATAAACATCTTAAGACTTGTTAAGTTTCAAGGTGTGAATGACCAGTCTAACCCTTTTTTTGTTGATGCAAAGTCAATAGACAAGCGATATGTTTTTCCCCTAAACTTGTAAAAACATCTCATGATCAATAACTATCATTATTACTGATATATGAAGCATATATACTGATGATAGATTGCCTGTTATCCTTTTCTAAGTACATATAAGGAAGTCTAAAGGGGAGAGTGGATTCCAACCTTACACCTTGATACTCTCAAGGCTAAAGTGATTTTAAACTTTAACTATAAAACAAATTTTAAACCGCGACCATTTAATCTGTACAGTTGAATTATGGCTAGAATTTCCTATTAGTAGTCATGTTACTAAATTAAATTTGTAAGGTACTATGTTAGAATAGGTAAATTTATTTTGATAATGCTGCTCATTTTCAAATGTATATGACATTTCTCTATGCTAATTTTCTAACTGTTAGGAAATAAGTCCTCTTAGAAGTGCACTTGAAAACCATCTATTTCGGTTTTTTTCTTATGCTTTTTTTTTTTCCTCACTGTTGATGTCTTTGCAGAGAGTGACTCCTTGGAATATTGTAAAGTTGAGGGAAGCGATTATAAATGGCTCTGAAATTCATCCGGGGGCTACACATTATGTTGATAAGTTGTCCACTCAAAGACTGCCACCAAACAGAAAAGCACGTATTTCCATATCAAGAAAATTACCTTCATCAAGAGGTGCTATTACCCAACCTGGAAAGAATTTTGACTATGAATTTGAAGGAAAAATTGTTCTCCGGCACTTACAAGATGGAGATGTTGTGCTAGTAAACCGACAGGTACTTGGACCTTATCAATTACTTGCAGTGCTGATCCATGCAAGTTGTCAGCTGTCCTAAAAATATGGAAATTTGCTTGGTGAGGTGAAAAATGCAGGAAATCGAAATTCTATGCATAATAGTGGCCGTTATATTTAAGTTATTTTCTTAATTGATCTCTAAATACATGAGAAAGGAATAGAGGGAAAGGAAATAGTAATTCCAATTTTAAATAATGACTGTCACCTGTTGGGGGAAAGTTATGGTGTAATAGATTAAATGCAGCTTGATCTGGTTTGTTACAGGAGAATTGGCTGTGTTGGTGTCCAATCCACTCATGCAGTCCATCTTATTTTGTCCAAGCACTTTCCATTTACATTTTTTATTTTATTATCTTGTTCTTAATGTACAAGTGGTTAAAGGATAACAGAAAGTTTCTGGCAAGAGTTCTAGATATGAGCTTTTAAAATATTTATTTTGCTTGGAAGGTTCTTAATCCTATTCCACATTATTTCTTGTTGGAACTCTAATTTTGTGGTTACTGTCTATGTCTCCTAATTTACTGGCAGTGGGTGTACGTGCTAATGAGTATGTGTCCATGATCATTTTATCCATTTTCCTTTCCTTTTACCTTCTGCATCAAGCCATTGCAAATACTATTTGTTGGGTTAGTGGTGCTATTTTTTTTATTAGTATTATACTCTGTAAAGAAATGAAATGAGACCTTTTATGCTGTAGAAGGTAATGCAAATCTTGTTGAGCCAATGAATCATGGTATTTAATTATTCCATAGCATATTAGTTGTATTCTATCTTGTTAAGCATCTTATTTATCCCTTTGAGGCCTTATGTTTTTCTACAAGTCGATCATGGAAATCATGAAAAATATTATCAGTGTTTGCTAAAAATGGAAAGCATTTGCTCTTTTATTGAATGAAAGCTTACACCTTTTTTCGAGGTTTTCCATATAGTGTGAAACTGTGAATCACATTTCTAATTAAATATATCATTTGTTGCATTGTTGTTTCTTGAGTTTGATTCAAACTTTTTGTCTGGCAGCCTACGCTTCACAAGCCAAGTATAATGGCACATGTAGTTCGTGTGTTGAAGGGGGAGAAGACAATTCGTATGCACTATGCAAATTGCAGGTTGATAATATATGAATTATGAATAATACATGCATTCTTAACTAAGAACTAGAATAGATAAGAGCACACACATGCAGTACTGTAAGTACATGTAAGCTATGTAGATACTGCACATCTGCACTCACCTGTACATTTCACATGCATATTATTAGTTATTAATAGTTAGTCCTGAGATGTGTAATCAAACCTTATAACCAGTATCAGTTCTGATAACAATTTTTTTTTGTTATGATTTCAGTACGTACAATGCTGATTTTGATGGTGATGAAATAAATGTACATTTCCCACAAGATGAAATTTCTCGTGCTGAAGGATACAACATCGTTAATGCAAATAACCAATATGTCAGGCCTTCGAATGGTGAACCAATTAGAGCCTTAATTCAGGTTTTGAATGCATTATAGTGATTTTGCATGACAATGACTTCCCTTCTCCCTCCACTTCTCAATATAACTGGTAACTCTATTTGTAATTTTCTATTTTTATTTTAAATTTCAGGATCATATTGTAAGTTCTGTTCTTCTCACAAAGAGGGATACTTTCTTAAGCCGTGATGAGTTTAATCAGCTTTTGTATAGCTCTGGTGTTTCCAGTTTAGCCCAAAGTTCTTTCTTTGGTAAACCTGGTCAGAAAGTATTCATATCAAGTTCTGAAGAAGGAATGCTGTCCATTCTACCTGCAATATTGAAACCAAAACCTCTTTGGACAGGGAAGCAGGTTGGTAATTAATAGGCTTGGAAGCTTTTTGTGTGTTATGCACCCATGTTTATTTTTCTGTGCACGGAATTGTAATTGTGCCAAAGTATTGCTGAGGGTTGTATCTCTCACTTTGGTCCCAGCAGCAAGGTTTTGACAAGTTAGTGGATATAAATTAGGCTTATATACCTGCATTTTGATGGAGTCAAAGTTGAGAAAATGAGAATATATAATATATTAAAACAAGTATCTTAACCTTGTTATATGTTCCCTTATTTTTTTAATCTATGCTCATTGTTTCCTATTCTTTTGGTTTTTTTTCATAGTATCAAACAATTATATTTGGTAACCGATTACTGATTTTTTATTTCTCCTTCCATTTTTCTAGGTCATCACTGCTGTGCTAAATCATATTACCAGGGGTCGCCCACCATTTACGGTGGAAAAAATTGGGAAAATCCCATATGATTTTTTTAAGAACAGGTCAAATGGAAATAAACCAAAGAAAGGTGGCCAAGAAGGCAAGGATGCTAAAAAAAACTCAAAGAAAGAACCTGATGAAGAAAAAATATTGATTTACAGAAATGACTTGGTCCGTGGTGTGATTGATAAGGCTCAGTTTGCTGATTATGGTCTAGTTCATACAGTTCAGGAGCTATATGGCTCAAACACTGCAGGTTTTTTGCTGTCGGTATTCAGTCGTCTCTTTACAGTTTTCTTGCAGGTCAGCTTGCTTTAATTGCTAAAATTCAATTCTTAATGTTGCAGCATTTGGAATTTGATTTTCAACTTGCTTGATATATCATTCATTCATGGTGCAGATGCATGGTTTCACATGTGGAGTAGATGACCTTTTGATAATGAAAGATAAAGACTTTGAAAGGAAGAAGCAACTTGAAGAATGTGAAGAGAAAGTCACAGAAGCACATTATGAGTTTTGTGGAGTCAAGGTGGATACTGAAATAGGTGTGTTAAATTTTCAATGCTTCTTAAAATATCCTGTTTCTGTTGCAAGTTAATGTCAAGTTTATGCTAGTTATATAAAAAGTTATATCTGTATGAGGTAAATTGCACTGAATAATTAGGTTCATGTCTCTGCCATATTGACTTTGGGTCATCTTCAGACAGTATATCTTCTTTTGTTGGGTTAAGTATGTTATTTTGGTTGGTTGATGTAGCATCTTGGTGCTGCATGGTATCTTACAACAATAAGTTATTGAAAAAAGATGTGGCTTGACTTATATAGGTTTTTTAAGTCGACTTATGTAGAGTTATTTTGCTATTAATACTACCACATTTTCCTGAATGTGTGAATTATACATTTTTCCGTTGTAAATTTTTTAGATTTACATAAGAGAACATTTAAGAAATATAATGCTGGTTCCCCAATTTTGTTAGTTAATATACTAGATTACTTAGAATGCTTCTAAATATGGTGCATTGCAGTGTATACTCCGAAGCCTGCAAATGCCTCTTCCACTTGCCTCCTTTTTCAAATTTGCATTTTAAATGTCATTCATGTGATGTCGTTGTGGATGATGTATTTTGAAGTACTAATCCATTGATTAAACACCAATGCAAGTAAACCTCCTAATCAAAAGGAACTGCTTATGTTTTCAGAAAAGAAAAGCAAGAGAACAGTTAGAAAATCAATTGAAAGCAAAGCATTTGAAATATCCTGTGAACAGTGACCATGAGTAGGATCAAAAAACCTACTTTGCCATCAATACACAACAAAGCCTGGAGCTTGCTCTTGACTATGAATCCTTGTTTTCTCAATTTGATCGTTTACCAACAGAAACAATAAATTTCAAAGAATTTATGGCTGAGACTAAGAAACTAATGGGAACATAGATTTTACAGTGTTTAAGGTAGAGCCCAAGCCAATATTTGGACAAGAATTGCTGGAAGAAGGCAGCTTTCAAAAAAAGGCAGAACTACAACTAAATCATCAGTACGAAGTTAGAGAGATATCTTGAAATTAAAGTTTGGTGACTCTTCGAGCTGGTTGTTGAGTTTGACAGGGAAAGTTGAGAGAAGAGTGGAGGCAGGGGAAAGGGAAGGATGAGTGTTTGTGAATGTCAACAGATCTGAATTAGAGGCAATGATGTTAGAGGAGAGAGATCTCCTTCCCTATAAGACAGGTAAAGTGGAAGTGAAAGAAAAGGGAAAAGAACAAATAGTATCATTATTTTTGTCAATGGTTTTGCTAGTGAGACCATATTTGGTGGAGAGGACATGTAAAATGAGATCTGGAGAGTGGACAGTAAAGAAAACAGGGAACCAAGGAGAAACTAGAAAAAGGGAAAAAAAGGAAAGAAAAAAAACAATGTTGCTTTTCCATAAAGAGTAATCACGAGAGTATTACCGGATTTCTACTCTTTGTTTTGCCATATCGGAGCAGAGTAAGCATTTTGATAGCAGTTGGCTAACAAGTTTACCATCAAAGAGACAATTGTAGATCTTTTTTCTTTTGAAACAAGAATCTGGAAAGTTTAATTTTGGGGTGGGTTGTCGTCAGTGTTACATGGACTTGGCATATTAGAGCACCAAACCCGTGTCGACACGACACAACACGACACGGATTCGGGTGCGGAATATGCGTCTGATACGGTTATGGTAATTACGACTTGGCAATGAAGAAAGTGAATAGCAGAGACAATGGATGATTGCTGGGTTATATGAACATCAAATTAAAACAACCCAATCCATAAATTGACAAAAAAATGAGGTAGAAGAGGAATTGAGGAGGTTAGTGGTCTGGGAAGATATAGAGAGGATGAAGAAAAAGAGTAAAATAAGAAATTAAATTTGTTATAGAGATGAGAAGGAAGACAAAGGGTTGAAACTTGAAACCAGCATCAGTGTGAACCAATTTTTCTCTTACACAGTCACCTGCTTTTTGCCTTTTTCCATTGGTTTTGAATAGAGATCGTGGTCCACTTTGATGAAGAAAGAAGAGAGAAGGAATACTAAAATGACGGAAGATTCTAGACAAGTCCACGTGATATGCTTAGGCTTTTGTGGCTCTTTAACTAGCTTTTCTTTTAGAGAAGTAAAAGAAAATTTCCAATTACAATATAAGCCCAATAACATATGTGATAATGGAAGCCCATTTCAATTTTAAGCCACATTACTTTAATATGATTAAATAAAATCCACCTAGATTATAAGCTCAGATTTAGTTTTATAGAATTATATAAGACAATAATTCCAAAAGATGAAAGCCTTTTTGTTAGACATTGAATTAAACAGGATATACCCTAAGAGGTTAAGAGGTTGGAACTTTAGAGAAGTTAGGTTTAGAAAATGTATCCCCGTATCCATATCCTATTTTCGGACACTTTTTAGCCGACTCCGCGAGTCCAATATTTTCGATGAAAGGAGAGTCAGACTCTTGGATACATACTTGTATCGGATACACGTATCGAGTCCATGTAACATAGGTTGTTGTTTATGATTAACTGAATATTCTGTGCAATCCTTTTATGTTTCTTTGATAGAATAATGGTACATTCTCTTTCATTTTCTTCATATAAGAGTGAACCACATTCAAGAAGTCATTGTATCTTCCACAACATTTGTAATTTGACACGTGGCTGATTCCCTTCATCTTTCTTGGCTTCTTCGTATGTCAGCAGTTGCATATGCTTACTATTATCTATATAACATTGTAACACAAATGTAATGTCTTGATCTGTTTCAGCTCCGATAGAACTGCAATTGAAAATCGAGAGAACCATACGCAGAGATGGAGAGGCTGCTCTTACAGCCTTGGATAGAAAGATGATTGGTGTGCTTAACAAGAACTCAAGCCAAGGTGTTCTTACTGAGCTGTTGTCTGAGGGTTTAGTAAAACCTATGGGAAAGAACTGTATATCTCTAATGACCACATCTGGGGCTAAAGGTAGTAAGGTAAATTTCTGCTTCTCATATTTTACTGACTTTATCATGGTTATAGTAGCACAATTTGGTATTATACATATATATACATATATATATATATGTGTGTGTGTGTGTGTGTGTTGTGTGTGTCTTCAGCAAGAGCTTCTCCATAGGAATCATTTACTGGTGTCTGTTGCTAATAGGGAAATTTCTTCAAGTTAATAGTCTCATCTTTGACTGGTCCTCCGAATCCTTTACATACTTTAGCTGTTTTAGAGTGTGTGCCTGCATGCATGAGTGCAATTGGTTTTATTTTTTATTTATTTTTTATAAAATTGTTAAGGCTTTAATTTTACATACATTTGTGAATATTATAAATGCCACATTTGGTTCTTAGGACCTTCAGACTGTTTCTGGAGCTACAATACATAAGAGGGAACAATGGGTAAATCATGTGTCTGTGTGTAGTCTGTACTTTCATTGGTTTTGATTGTTGCAAGTTGCAAAATGTCAGTTTGAAGTTTCCTTCTTGATTACTAATCAGGGAATAATCTCTTTTAGCAGTGAAACCTCTTTATCCGGCTTTTCATCACAAGAGTAGGGTCGTGAAGATTTTAGAATTCTTGGCTTATGATAAATTTTTTCCTGATTACATAGGAATCATTATGGATCAGGTGTCCAAAGATAATTGCTATAAAGCAAACAGAGTGTGTACTCATGCTGGTTGATTCTAACTATTTGCATTATGCTTCAAACAGGTTAATTTTCAGCAAATTTCATCTTTCCTTGGTCAACAAGAATTAGAAGGGAAACGAGTACCTCGGATGGTTTCTGGTAAAACATTACCCTGTTTCCATCCGTGGGATTGGGCAGCTAGAGCTGGTGGTTTCATCAGCGATCGGTTTCTTAGTGGTCTTCGGCCGCAAGAATATTATTTCCATTGTATGGCTGGACGTGAAGGGTAAACCAAACTTAATCTTCAGCTTATCTTGGTTTCTTCTAGTGGGAATGCTTTCTCTTTCCTTGAAGCTTTATGTTGAATTTGACCAATATTACTAATTTGTGCTTGTTTGTATGGCTCTTCACATCATACTTGTAGTAGGACCTCATTCTTGTGCTGATCGACATGCATTATGCAGAACCTCCATATGCTTTTATTGTTGGGAAGGAATATATATTACCAGGCATTTTTTCCTGATATTATCTAGTTTTGTATTCTTTTCTTCAAGCCAGATTCTGCTCTTGCCTCCCACTTGACAGGTGTTTTTGTGGTATTCTTGGATAGGTTGCTACTTCCTAGGCAGAATATGAGTATAGGGTTTTATTATATGTTGTATCGGAGCTGGTTGATATGAACAGTAATACTGGGCTCTAGATATGTTTGCTTGAAATGCTTTTGATTTTTAGGTGGCTAGGATGGCTAACTGCAAGATGTAGAATTGGGCTTGTGGAGATTGGTTTATGGATTTTGAAATTGAAGAAAAAACAGTTTCTTATTAATTGTCTTGTCATGGTTGTGCAAATTTTTGGATGTTGAAGCAGATGCAAGTGGAGAATTTGTGATGTATCTATCCAGCCTTATTGATTATTAAATTATTTCCTTCAAAATCTGAATGAATTTATTAGTTGAAGACATCTCGGATATATATCCTGATATCTTAATTCTTTTGTAAATTTTATGGAAGTGTCATAGGAGGAAAAATTTGGAATTACCTAAGCTAGAGGTATAGATGGAAACCTTGTTATAAAAGCCCCATCTGGTTTATGAGGAGCCTAACTGGTTCTGGAGTTTTTTGATTTAATGCATTAAAGTTTTTTTTTTTCCCCTTATGGACTAAAATGCGTTTTCCTGGTCCTTATTTACCCTTCTATTCATAACTTCTTTTTATGGTATGCTTGCTTAACACATTAAGGTGTTGCTTCATATGCTGATGGCTTTTTGACATGAAATTGTCATGATGATAGCTTTATGGTTAAAAAAATTGCTTGGAACTTTCAATTGTTCTTCAATGTATGAGGATGTGTTTTATTTAAGCGATTGTGTTTCTGTTCCTTGCATAACTTTTATCTTCTGTTTTACAGTCTAGTTGATACAGCAGTCAAAACATCTCGCAGTGGATACCTGCAGAGATGCCTTATAAAGAATCTGGAGTGTTTGAAAATCAGTTATGATCATACTGTTCGTGATGCTGATGGTTCAATTGTTCAATTTAATTATGGGGAAGATGGTATTGATGTCCATCAGACCAGTTTTGTTGCGAAATTTGAAGCACTCGCATTAGTGAGAACTTCTTCCTGACTTTTTGAGTCTGAACTCTAATGAAAACTAGTTTCTTAGTGTCTTTCTTTCTGCTTGTTTTCAGAATCGAGATGTGTTGTCAGAAAAGCTTAGTTCTCAGCTTGGGGAACCTGATGACTCCGGAATGATATTGCCCGATGGTCTTAGGGACAAAGCTGTGCAGTTTATAAAGAACAACCGGCACCAGAAAATAAAGGCAAAAGACTTCTTAAAGTTATTGAAACTTAAATTTCTTTCAAGTCTTGCCCAGCCAGGAGAACCCGTTGGTGTGCTTGCTGCTCAATCTGTTGGAGAACCTTCAACACAGATGACGTAAGATGCCTCTTTACTTTCAGGAAAAAAGTGAACTGCTCTATTTGATATGTAGTATAAATGACTTTTTATGCTCAATATGATAGTCAAGCGATCGACATGGGACTAATGCAGTTGTGTTTCTGAAAATCATTGTTGATTGGTAAGATGGTACTGGTATAGTTTGCACCTGAGCTAAGACATGTTTGCCATTATCTTCTTCCCCTCCTATCTGTCAGAATATCATCTGAAAAGAATATTTTGGAGTCTTGAGTTTGTAACTTGTATATGATGAAAACTTCATCATTTTCCATACATTTTAACCGTAAAACAGTCTGTCATGCTAGTTTCATGGTCTTCCTTAAGTTCGTTCCTATTAGAGTCCTTTGTTTAATAACATGGTTTTTTTGAAGCCCAACCGCTTTACATTGTTTGAATTTAATCTTACCATTTCCTTTGGACATATGGATGCTTATGTTTATTTTTAACAGAATTAATTAATGGAAGGATCGTAATTCCAACTGTTTTATTACGGGACTTAAAAAACAGAATAATGAGATGTTAGGAATGAAAATGAAACTTCACATGAAGTTTTAGGACAAAGGGTGCATTTTGTCCTGTCTAGGGTGGACATATTGTGTGTACCTGTAATCTTTGGTGGCAAGCATTTGTTTATTTTTAGCTTGTTTAAGAAAATTGTATGTGCCAAGTTGGACATTGGGGGATGCTAAAGGGAAATTTACATTGAAGTATTGGATTTTAAGCAGATAGAACCCAACCCGCATGCTTACTTCTTTTTGCAATTAGTGAAGTTTGTTTTTGTTGAGGTATTAGAAAATTATTATACTGGAAGGGTGTATCTGCAAAAGATTTAGCTTCCGATGGTTTCTAGTTAATCATTGCTTGAGAAAAATTCTTGAAACATTCTTTTACTATTATTATTATTTTTAGTTTTTCTGATGTATTAGCTTGCTGGGTAACCGATTTTATTTATGGGTCTGTACTGTTCGTGGTACTGCTTATGAAGACTCAATGGTCTGGACTGACGAACCTTTTTAGTTTAAATAGCAAGTTCCCTTGTTTACTTATCCAGGTTCCGGACAGGACATTCTTGTGCTCATAGTACATATGTAATTGTTTATATCCTTACATGCTACTTTCTTCCTTGATGTGAGGATATATATATGCAAATGTTATTCAAACAATAATATACTCGTATTTGTAAGGCTTTTTAAGCATGCATTATATTCTATTTCTATGGATTTGCCTTTTTCTTTTCTTTGTCAATTTCATTTGGATATTCTATTCTCAGGTTGAATACTTTCCATCTTGCGGGGCGAGGTGAAATGAATGTAACACTTGGTATTCCACGTTTGCAAGAGATCTTAATGACTGCTTCAATTGATATCAAGACTCCAGTTATGACATGCCCCTTGCATAAGGGGAAAACAAAGTAAGTTGCTAGTCACTAGTCCTATGTTACTCGGACTTAGGTGAGTGTCGGATACGGGTATATGTCCGACATGGGTATGTTCAATTTTTTCTAAGTTTCCATGTATTTGGAGGGTCCTTGGAGGGTCATATCCCCATACCCATGTCCAGATATGCGTCGGACATGGGTACTTCAAGAAAAATGAAGAGTCGGAGTAACACAGCACTAGTCAGTTGAGCCTCCCTTGATCAAATATTAATAAAGATTCCTGGACTACTTGCGACCCTACTAGGACTAGGATGCATAAGATCATTAGAAATAGGAATAAGACTCGGCTTCTATAAAACCATTGACCATATGAAGACTCTAATAGCTCAAGTGAATCCTAGATTAGACACAATGGGTTTTCACCAAGGTCTATCCCAATAAAACAATAATTACCAAGAAACCTGGATGCTAAAACTAAAATTCAACTATTAAGCTCTATTTGTCATGTATGATGAGGGGTAGAAAATGGTTAGATAAGTAAATAAAGGAAAGATTAGATGTATCATTTCATCTGTCTGTAAGACTAAGAGCATGACTTTCCATCACTCAGGCTGAGTACTTCTAATTTCATCTTGTGTGCAAGACCAAGAGTAAGATAGGAGAACTTTTTATATGCTATGTTTGGTGCATGCAACGCCAAATGTAGGATAGGCTGATTTTCTTTAAAGATGACATTTTTAAAGAAAAATTTTTAGGGGTAAAGTTGACTATAAGAATAAGGGTATTGACGTAGGACAGCTTGGAGGGGTAAGGTTTATGATAATAATAATAATAATAATAATAATAATATGGAATTCTTAAGAAAATATGGAAAGTTGAATACAGAAAAAGGAAGCAGAAAAGAGAAGACCCCTAAGCATAACACCTAGGGTTCCTCAGAAGTCACATTTAAGGTTGATTGGATCACACAATCACAATAGCAATAATGTCTCCAAAAGAAAAAGGACATTTGATATTTATATAGGTTAGTAGCCTACTACCAACCCTAATGCGAGAGAACTACAAGTTCTATTTCTTGTAGGACTTTAAAGAATGTACTCGAGACTCAAAAACTTTACACTTAAAAAAAAAAACCTAATATGTCAATCCATCAATTAGCTTCTTAGTGTTGTGCTTCAGGTATCCACATTACAATCCTATCCAATAAGATTAAAATAAATATTAAACCAAATTGACTCATCCTATATTAGGATGATGACTCAACTATTCATCATCCTGTCCTCTCAGTGATACAACCTGAGATAGGATATTTTTATCCTACCTTGTCCATCATCCTGTAAACTAATGCATCCTTAAATAATAATGAATTTGACTGAAGGAAATAGTTAAAAAAAAATTTTTTTTTTGATATTTTTTTTAATTATATAAGGTATTTTATCTACATATATCCTACCTTGTCCATCATCCTGTAAACTAATGCATCCTTAAATAATAATGAATTTGACTGAAGGAAATAGTTAAAAAAAAATTTTTTTTTTGATATTTTTTTTTAATTATATAAGGTATTTTATCTACATATTTTAGATGTGAACCATATGGGTAACCTACTTTTATATCCTTTTTAGCCGACTTTCAAGTCCAAAACTTTGAGCAAAAGGAGATTCAGACATTAACCTTCTACTCTTTGGCTGGACTAAAACATTAACTTTTATTAAACCACTTAATTTGAATGGAGTTTGGGCTGAAATATGAGTTCCTCTCTGAAACTCAAGTTGTAATGAAAACAAAAGCCCAAATCAATGCCCCCTAATTTTCTTTTTCACCATTTGCCTCACAACTGCAACATCTTGTCGTCTTCTTTTGTCAGCCCAGCCATAGTAATGGAACTTTTGGATTCTTTTCCACCCTCCCTACATTTCTCTCTTCTTCTTTGGCCAAAGCTCTGGCAGCTAGCCAAAGGTTAAGAGTCTGCATATTTACTATTGGTGCTGTGTCGGATACATATATCGCACTTGTATTTGTGGTCGCAATGACACTGGTATGGTGACATCAGACGGCAAGTCCATGTAAGAAAGATGGCGATTTTTAAGGATGATTTTCAATTTAAAACTAGTCAACATGCCTTCTTTGATAGAGTGATCAGAGGTAGGTTTCTTCATTAATTCCCCAATAAAGTGACTTGGTTCAAATGCAAAGTTGCTTTTTATATCTTTAATCGGGGGCACACTTCAAACTTTGTTTGGTTAAAGAGTAGAAAGAGTAGGAATCATAACTAATATATACTTACAATTTCCATTTTTAGCTTAAAAAAAATATTAAGGGCAACTTTCTTTGTACATCAGAAAGATAATGATAATAATGAAGAATCCTTCCTCTTCAAATTGCTTCAATTAAAGAGTAAGAATTTGGGGGTTTTGATGGTTTCTGAGGGGTATGTGTATCCCTCCAAGTTTTTACTCCCAAATGGAAATGTTTTCCAAATGAGGATGCTACCTTTCTCCCTCCTTCGCCTTCCAAGAATCCAAACAAAACCTTATCTCTTTACTGTAGTATTTTACAATAAATCTTTGTCAGGTAATATAAACTTCTGCACTGGCTGCCAAGTGGTGCAGCTTTAGATTGATAACTACTTCAATGTATTTTGCTTGTGCAGGGAGGATGCCTTGTGTCTTGCTGATAAGATGAAGAAAATCACAGTAGCAGATATATTAGAGAGTATGGGAGTATCTGTCACACCATTTGCTGTTCACAATGGTGATATTTGCAGTATCTATAAACTCAAGATGAGGCTTGGAAAACCTGCCCGGTATTTTAAGAACAATGATATAACAGTAGGAGACTGTCAGAACATCTTGGAGGTAGTGTTTTTGAGGGAGTTAGAGGATGCCATACAGAACCATCTGGTTTTGCTCTCCAGAATTAGTGGCATAAAAAATTTTATGCCAGATTCACGACCAAATGCTTCAAATGAAACGGATGAAGATGTTTCTGAAAGCAGATCTCGTGAGACTGAGAATGATGATGATACTGATGATGAAGAAAGAGGTGAGGATCTTGGTCTTGATGCACAAAAACAGAAACAGCAAGCTACTGATGAGATGGACTATGAAGATGGTTCAGAAGAGGAGCAAAATGAAGGGGCATCATTGGTTGGGTTGGAAAGTGAAATTGATATGTCCGAGGATGAGAATGGAACTATTGAAAATAATGTGATTGGATCAGATCATGAAAAGGATGAGATTTCTCATGGTTCACCGAACCTAGAAAACAGATCTAAGCCTAAGTCAAGGGAGGAAAACACCAGATCAGAACCGAAAAGAAAAAAGATGAAAGGAAAGTTTGTTAGGAAGGAGGCTGATCGAGCAATATTTAATGCTACGAGAGGATTGCTCTTTGAGGTCCATTTTAAGTTTGTAAATGAACCTCACATTTTACTGGCTCAGGTATTTCCACTCTTTTTCTGGTCATTCATCATAGCATTGTTTCATATATATCTAATTTCTTCTTAAGATCACTGCCCCTTTTTTTATGAAATAAATTGAAAATGAAACGGATAATAAGGAAGAACATTTTCTTATTCTGTTGCAATAATTAAATCTTCATTGAAGCTTTTGCTTTCCAGCCTTTACCTGTGGAATAGGGATGTGAAAAAGTTGAAATATACTGATATTCTAGTTAAATGTTCTCATTTCCTGCTTTTTATTCTCTTTGCCTTCACAAATTTGTTTCTGGATGGATGTTAGGTTTACATTTGTATTTGAAGGAAGGTAGTTTTAAAAAGAACCAATGCACCTTTTTTGCTTATGAGAAGTTTAATTTTAGTTAACTAATGCACACTTTTGGTCTTTTCTGGTATAATCTTCTGCAGATTGCTGAGAAGACCGCAAAGAAGGTTTACATCCAGAGCTTTGGAAAAATTGACCAATGTCGAGTGATAGACTGTAGTGAGAATCAAGTGTTTTACTACGGGGAAGATCCGAAAAAGAGGAAGAGTCCATCTGACAAGGGAAACATACCAGCACTGCACACAGCTGGAGTGGATTTTGGTGCTTTATGGAAGATGGAAGATCACCTTGATGTTAGGTATTTATATTCCAATAACATTCATGCAATGCTTAGTACATATGGAGTGGAAGCTGCCAGAGAAACCATCCTTAGCGAGATCAGTCACGTTTTCTCATCTTACGGGATAGCTGTCAATATCCGCCACCTAACAATTATTGCCGATTTTATGACCCATTCTGGAAGGTATCGACCTATGAGCCGACTTGGTGGTATAGCAGAGTCTATATCACCTTTCAGCAAGATGTCTTTTGAGACGGCCTCTAAATTTATTGTTGAGGCAGCAAAACATGGGCTGGTTGACAACTTGGAGACACCATCCTCTAGAGTATGCCTTGGATTGCCAGTGAAAATGGGCACTGGATCTTTTGATTTGATGCAGAAAGTGGAGATTTGATGTATTATTATTGATCATTCACTAGCTTTGGAAAAGCTTGCAGAGTGGAGTCCATCCTTTTGAAGGGAAAAATTCATATACGAAGTAAGTGAGTTGTTTATTAGGCCTTTTAAGTTTTACAGAACTCATCCTCCCTATTCAAAATGTTTTCTGAACAATTCAATTTTAGCTGAAATGCATTACTAGAGAAAGGTTTGAATTTGTATTAACGATTTTTTCTGATATATACATATTTTTTTGTGGTTTATTCATTCAAGTCTCTTGATGATGGTAAATCTTGGCCCTTGGGTGTACCTGAGTGAAATAAATTGCAAAGTTAATCATTGATTAATGCAAAGCAAGCAAGTTCTACTTGTTTGACTAATGATGGTTAATAAATTGCAAACTAACCACCCATTATTCTAAACAATTCCGACGAAATCAGAGCACTAGAAGACGTGTAATGTAATATACCAAGCTATATAAATAGATTTACACAGCTGCAGCAGCAGGTTTATGCAGGGTAATTGATCAGTAGTCGCTTAAGCCCTCAATCTCTGACTAAGCTTTTTTTTTTTTTTTAAAATTTTAAAAGTCAGATTTCAGCTCATGAAATGGAGGCAGAAACAATACAAGATCAAACAGTTTGTTTTGAAAGCAGGCATTCACAACGCTAAGATCACTGTTATAAAAGTCAGATTTCATTTGTGAATCAACATGGGCTTTGACAAGATATATGAAATAAGCATATCATGCAATTAAGCAACACCATGCTGACGTGCCAGATTGACTCTATGGTCCAAGCTATCCGGTGGGTTGCAACTCAGGCAGCAGTTCTTCGAGAAGCAGATCAGGTTCGAGTTGGGGGTCGACAGCTGGTTGCGCTCCCAAAGCTGCTAAAAAAATAACCCTTATTAACAGTAATTAATGACAAATAAAGATGCTTGTGTTTTTATTCCACAAGCTTGGGAAAACTATGCTATTGCCTTATTTATTAGTTGCAATTGTCAATATTAATTCTGATGAAACTCGACCAAACTTCGCAATATTCCAGGTTATGTGAAAGGGTTTGAGTCGTACGTAGTGTGTATTTCTGTAACTTGGATTCTGAAATGGATGCTTTTATGTTAATCCAAAGTAAGCTCAGCTTAGTTCTTACTGGTCAAAATTTTGTTCCAGCAGGTCATATATGTACTTGAGTTTTGATCCTCCCAGCTGCTTCATTGATGCTAGTTACATCAATTATTACTTGTTTCTTTGTGTTAAAATTCAAGTACTGTCTTATTTTTCTTGTGGCAAATTTAACCCATTGGTGTGAAAAGGGTTTCACCGGTATGACAGTACTAAAAACTGTTTTTTTTCATCATGTAGAACAAAATAAATACATCCCAGGTGTTCTTAAATTTATGGTGGATCCGGGAGCCCTTAAAGTTTTAAATGGATTTGTATTATATTATTGTTGCACTTTGGGTCTCCAGCTACAGCAGATTATTTGTCTTTTCAACCTTGCTAAATTTCATTGGACTATACCTGGAAGCCTGAACATGTGCCAAAGGCTATTAAGGAGAGCTAGCTCCAGCAGAATTGTCTGGTGTAAGTGTCAATTTAAGCAGAAAAAAAAAAGAAAGAAAGAAAGAAAGTTGTGGCCAAGCTGCTCTTTGGTACCTAGTGCACTTAGTACCGAATGAACTCTGAAGAAATGCTTCAGAAGAAACTTTGAAGGAGATGGTGATTCTCTACAAGAGAAAAATAGGCTTAGAATTCTAGGTGAACATCCATTTTAATGTTTTTATTATTACTTCTGGTTGGCTCACTGATACATATTGATTTGTTCTGCTTTATGTTATCCGGACTCTTTATTTTTTCTATCCGTGTCTAACACTTGTATCCAACACACATTGAAATATAAGTATGGGATATGATCCCTCCCCCAAATAGATGAAAAAACTATAAATTTTTTGAATATACACATACACGTATTTTAAATCTGGATAAAATAGGTTCAGCTAACAAGCAGAATTTTTTTGGGTTCCTTTTTGGCAAGAGACCACAGCTATAACCGACAGCCTTTATATGATATTTTGCTGGTATAGAGTAATTTTCTGCTTCTAAGTTCTTACGTTTAAAATTATTCTGAAAAAACAAAAGTAAAAGTTATAGTTGCAAAGTTGGACAATTGAAGTAAAGAAATTTACGGTAGTCTTTGGCTCTGCCTCTGGGTATCTTTATATGGTGACAACGAAGGAAAGCTTATCATCTGATGGATAAACAGAATAGATATTCTAAACAATTTGCTTGCTTAATTACTTTAACCAAGAGCTCTTTTTTTTCCCCATTTCCGTACAAACAAGATTTTGAGTTTCCATTATTTTTCAGGTGATAAAGTTACTGATAAATGAAACCAGAAAGAAATTTATCTAATCAGGCACTGTAAAATTTGAGCTGTTAATTTTATATGGGTATAATTTCTCAAATTAACTTGGTTAAAACATATATAGGATGAGGGGTGGGTGGGGCGTGTTTCATGGTTCTTTGGGGGGCATCCCTTACCACTATGTTGTCGCACTTTCCTCTTCAGTACCCTAGCTGTTTTTGTTGTGTGTCAATCAGATGGTGGAGCCATGGCTAAAGCAAGGCATTGCTGGAGTTTCAATTGAGCTGAGAAGCATTTTTAATTGTCTTTTTTATCAATATTTTTCATGAACAGGTTTACCCTCTATCGGCTATGGCCCCCTCCCTTTTTCCTAGCTTCTATAATTTGGGAAAAGATTTACAATCAACATATCTTGCTTGCATTTGCTGCTACAGAAATTTTAAGTGCTTATAATTACTCATAATTGTATGAATATTATTAGGGGTGAGCGTTCGATCGAGTCGAGTCGAGTCGAGTGAAAAAAATTCGGATTAGTCGAGTTGACGAGTCCTATTTTGTCAACCAAACTCAATTTGAAATTTTAGCGAATCGAGTCGAGTTAAAACAAATTCGAGTCGAGTCGAGTCGAATCGAATCGAATCGAATAATTTATTCTAGTTAAAATGTTATCTTGTAAATGTTGATTGACTAGATCATGTTACTGTTATCTTGTAAATGCATGTATATCTATAATTTTGAAATTTAGTTCTATGAAATTACAAATATTTTTTTTTGTGTGTTCTATCTTTTCTTATAAATATAACTATCAAAGACTTGTCATACTAAATAAATAGCATACTATTGACCTTTAAAAAAAGTGAATTCATTATCTTTTGAATTTCATCGTTTGATTAGCTTGGTAATGTGCATGATATCAACCAAAAGCCTCAATCTTTAACTGAATGAAGCATTGAGTGATAGCCTTCCCCTTTTGAAACTCAAAAAATTCAATGTAAACTTTCAATCTAGACTTGTCAATTTCAAAGGGAAAAAAAAAATGAACGATAAATTATTAAGATAATAAGTATGCAGTCAACAGCTCATGTGGATTTTTTTTCCACTGAATGGTGACAAACAACAAAAATAAATGACCCAACAAAAATGGGCTAAAGAGTAAAAAGGGAAGACGAAATAAGGAAAACGCAAAACTCAAGCTTAGTATCAAACTCAAATGAGTAAAACGACGTCGTATAGAAATATCTTATTCGGATTTTCAAGTTATTCGAGTTGTATAAATCAAATCCTAGCTAAACTATATAACTCAAATTACTTAGTCGAGTTGATCCGAAAATCCGAATAACTCAAATAAATCGAACTATTTAATTCGAAATTTGAAATTTTTTTCGGTTTTTTCGAGTCGAGTCGGATTTTGCTCACCCCTAAATATTATGTAGATCAATTAAATCTTTGAGAATCGAAGAAGAAACTAAATTTTCCAATTATAATCTCAAATCCTTTTTTTATTTGATTATCATTGTGATGAGCATGAAGCATAATTTATGTTCCACTTGTAGAATTTGATCTTTCGTTTAGTAGATGGTAACTAATTAAGGTCCTAAGAGCAGTTTAAGGTTAAAGTATTTTAAAAGAGAATGATTTCGAAAAGAAAAAAAAAAATCATTTATATATGAAATTAATTAATTAACATATATTTAATATAATTTCAATTGCCATATCATTACCGTATGGTGTTTTGATTTTTTTAAAATTATCATATTGACATGTTCGTATATGTTCGTTTCCGTGTTTCATAAGCTAAAACATTAAATTTTGTACTAATAAAATTTAGACAAGCAACAATGTCGAACTGGAATGAAGCAAAGGCATGATTAAATGACATTAATTATTCTGAATCATTGCGTGGCATTAATTAATATCTGAAATACAGGCGTGTGTATATCGTTTTTAGATCAAATTGCGTGTATTTATAAGTTCTTTAGCTGAACTACGTCCTTGTCCCGAGGGTCTCGCTAATATATCTTGTAAATAGCAGCTAACTAATAGCTGAACTAATTCCCAGATTTGAAGTTTGAATGTTAACCAAATTATATATGATCTTCTCCATTACAATTGCTTAATAATTGTCAATATATATATATATATATATATATATATATATATATATATATATATATAGTAGTGAGCTCATCCAGCTTTCGGATTGCTGATTCTCTCATTGTGTCCAAATTGAAGCCTATCTCAGGATGTTCTAAAGGCTTAATTTTCAGTTTAGGACGTGGGATTAAAGGGATTGAAGTTGAATCTCAGCTGGCTGATTAATAATGATTATCAATCATGAAACTTTTTTAAGCTCAAGCTTAATTTGTTTCTTCAGGTTTTAGGATCGGATAAGCTAACAGTCAGTCAGATTCAAGCATTAATTATTTTTGGGTTATGAGCCTTAATGAAAATATCAAGCTAACTTTCAAGTCTTCCATTTTTGGGTTATGAGCCTTAATGAAAATAGACAAGTATTAGTTCAAAATCAGATCATAAGCCATTAAAAATTAATTGTGCCCAAAATGTGTCGGTCTGAATTCAGATCTTTTGATCGAAACACAAACCTAATCAATCATGACAATCATGGTGTTAATTAACTAAGCTATATAGAGAGAGATGAGATGATGCCATTTTTTTCTTCTATCAAAAGTGCCCCTTCAATTATTATCTTCATTCAATATTCTTTTAGTCCCATTCTTCTTTATGCCATTTGCTCACCCATTCATTATCATTCAATTCTTTTGATCGAAACACAAACCTGATCACAGCATGCAGTACTATACAAAATCTTTCGGATAAATGGCCTTTTTTCTTGTTTCTCCCTTCTTTTTCAGTTGAAAAACGTGTCTCTTCTCCATTCACTGCTATATATATATATATATATATATATATATATATATATATATATGTTGAGCTAAACTCTCACATGGAACCTCTTCCTTGTCATTAAGACAATATCAGTAAGCGTATCTTCATGTTAAATTTATCCATGTGATATGTTGTTTTTGGGTACAAATATACTCAACATGTACAATATCTTCGGGATTGAACCATAAAACTCCAAAGCAATAAAGAAAAGCGTCACAATAGCGCAAAAAAAAAAAAAAAAAAAAAAAAAACGTACGAGACCAAAACGCCACAATTAATTACAAATTAGTCTGTCAACTAGATCTACTCATGGGTTAGACTATCCGTCCAGTCAGATAGATTCGGTTTAAATTGGATTGGATTTGGATAAAGATGTTGATAATTTGGACCGATTCGGTTTGAATTACTATTCATTAAATAAAAATTAATTTTAATTAAAATTTAATTATAAAATATTAATTTAAAAATAATATTTTAATATTTTTTGAATGATAAAATAGATTTTCGGACCGGTTCGGACCCAATCCAAAAAGGACTTCAATAAAAAAAAAAATTCTGAATCGCGACCCTACTCAACCTATAAATAGATGTAGTATCAACCATACAACCCTAAACGATATAAAAGAGAACAAGAGGGAAAAAATGATAAACATTGAGCAAAAGTTATTGCGGAACCACATTGATGGCGCTCCCAAATGCACCCTTATACAGTTGTGATTTAAGATGCATAGAAATTCCACCGCATCAGGGTATCATGAAATCTACTCACTTTTTTTTTTTTTTTTTTTTTTTAAGGACAATTGCACGGTTTTACTGTTTTAGTAATTGGGTATATATATCATAAAAAAACCATTAATATTATTTTACTTCATGAGTGAAATTTTTAATTTTTTTTCTCCAATATTAGAATATCCTAAAACATTTGCTATTTTCATCTAAGCTTATAGAGTAGATCAATTGATATAATTAAGTTCGTCCAACTTGACATAAATGATTTTAAATTCTCAGTAGAGAAAGTAATTTTTCTCTTAATCTGGGATTTGGAACAATTTATAATTTATCTCAAAGTTTTTTGTAATTAACACAGAAAGGTATACATTATAGATAGCCAATTTGTTGATTTGATATCAAGGACTGAATTTGGCATAATTAGCAGCTAGCTAGATTAATTTAGCATCCCCAATACAAATTTTGGTTTTATATAAACATACATCCAAACCTATAAATGACAAGATTAATGTCATTAGTCATATATTTAACATTGCCGTGTCACCAAAAAAGAAAAAAAAAATTTGCCGACGTCAAAGGTAATTAGAGAATTTATATCAATGATTTTCCTTTTTGTAGTTTTTTTTTTTTTTTTTTTCTCTCTAGATCGGTGCTGAGACAAAACAAAAATTCAAAAAAAAAAATCGCTCAGAGAAAATATATAAATTCTGATTGAGAGATCTAAATATTCATGTGAATATAAAGTTCAGCAGACTTGATAACTTATGTATACGGATTGTGTTTTATATATATTTTTTGTATTATAAAAATTATTAAATATGTTAAAATATTAAATATAACATAATACGTGTAATAAATATATCATATTAATTATATACAAATGTCTTGTGTCATATTTATTATATTATTTTTATGTTTTTAAATATATCATATCCATATCATATTCAAAATTATCAAATTTAAAATTAAATATCCAAATATTAAGGGAAAACTATAGGGATGGTGGGGGTAATTTATTTAACTCTTAAAAATAGTGTGTCCAAAATACCATTTTATCGATGAAAAAGAAATTGAAATAATAAGTATGTTGTATATAGATTTGGTAATTCGTGTATTCGTATCATCTTCATATATTTTCACGTATCATAATCGTATTTAAGGTATTAAATATTTATATAAATTTTGATATGTTAATAATTTGTGTAATATAGGTTTTGATACGTTCGTGTATTCGTGTCGTATGTGTATTATTTTTTCATGTAGTATCGTATTGTAATTATTTTTTTATATCATATTCGTATCGTGTTCAAAATTATTAAATCTTGTACCCTTTCTATTACATAAAATATTAATAAATTGAGGGAAGTGATTTTGGGGATTTGCAATAAACAGGGGCAGGGGCAGAGGTGTTTGGAAACGTAAAAACAAGACATAGAAACTCAAAGTGGTCGTTGGTAACATCTTACCAATGCAATAACCCACACTCGTGCTGTCTTGGAAAGATAAATAAAAGAGACCAACATGCATGGGGAGGGGAACTTATTTCTAGTCAACAACACAGTTTTGATTTTGTTCTTCCATTATTATTTTAATATATTCTGAAACGTCCTAATGCTATTTTTAAGATGATCCTTATTTTATTAATATTTTAGTGGAATATTAATTACGTTACCAGATGCTTATAGTGCTTCCCCCCACCTCCATGCATGGTTTCCATCAACTCAAAATATCCATACATGTTTGTTTATTAGTTTCTTCTATTCTAATTAAGAATTATTTTCCTGTTTCCTAAAACAAAGGGGAGTTTTAAATGTCAATGTTCACAATCCCAAAGAACTTTAGCTAATTATACAAAATTTTATTTATCTTCATAGTTTTAATCAATTTTCAATTTACACATTTTTAATATTTGGATCTTTTCTATTAGCTTAAAATTTTAAAATAATTAATCATCTAATTTAATAAAAAAATCCAACTATTATATTACAATATAATGTATTTAGGTTGGTCCAATTGGTAAGTTTGTTCTTCTCACATAAGAAAGTTTTGGGTAATTTGAGACTTATTGATAGTCTAGTCTATCTTGATCGATGTTATTGACCGAGATAATTTTCAACATCCACACTATCGCTTGAGAGTAGACTTGCTCATGGGCCGGATTGGATCTCGGCCCGATTTATTTTCATATTCTTTGTCCAGGCTTGGCCTGGGTCGGGTCGACCCGGCCCGGTCGGCCTGAATATACTGTTCATTGAATTAAAAAATATATATTTATATTTTTTAATTAAAAATAAATAAAATAATATTATTATAATTAAAAAATACTGTTTCGGGCCGGGCCGGTCCGAAACAAAAATATCCTGTCCAGGCTCGATCCAATACAGGCCGGACCTGCCGGGGCGGGCGGACTGCTCGACCCATGAGTAGTTCTACTTGAGATTTAAAGCAATCTATTTGTTTTTGAATTTCTTTTTATTTATAAAAAAAAAAAAAAAAGAAGTGATATTAGTCCTCTACAATAGAAATTAATTAATGGAGAAAATCTGAGAGATGAAAGCTGAAAAATGAGAATTTTGGATTTTGGATTTTGGAAATTAACTTGGTAGTTTATGAGGTGATTTAGATAGTGAAAGGCCATTATCTCCAAAAGCTAATTCCCCTTTAATTAGCTTTAAGGAAAAGGAGAAAGTGGAAATCCATTGTCTTAGCTTTAATCAGTAGTACTCAACAACATCCACAGTAACAAGTAAAACAATTAGGTGGTGAACACAAAAATTTTAGATTTATGCCCACTAAACACCCAATATGCAGCAAAAAATGTCCCCACCATTTCATTCATCCCATCTCATAGGGTCCCATGCATCACTTTCTTTTTAGTACTATACAATCGATCTCACTCTAATTTTTCTTTTTTTTTTTTTTTTTGTATGGCTTAACCAAGAACCATGGCTGCCTGGCTGGTCAGTTTTTCAGCTAGATGTCTAGCCACCCAGTATTTATTTCTACTGAATGTTCTTTGTTTCCTAGTGAAATTTCATTCTAGAAGCTACCATTTTTCTTCTTTTCCTGCAAAAAAAAAAAGAAAAAACTCTATTCAACTGTAGACTACTCCCTGGTCCAGCATTTGCTGCGGGTCATTTAGTAGCCTATAACCCTACCTTATCAGTCAATTAGCTAGGTCTCGTCTCTGTTTTTTGTCCTTAACATTTCAACGTATAGAATTCAAATTAGCATGTGTAAATTAACTATAAATTTAATTAATACCGGAGTTCGATATGTATGACTCTAAAGTCTTCTCTTTTGTAGCAGTTTCTTAATAAAGGATTTATCATTTGTGGTTTAATGATAAGTATCTTCATGTATGTCTTAATTAGATCCGGTAATATATATGTATTTGCATTGTGTTTATTATTATCTTGTGTTATAAATCGTGTTTAAAATATTTTATATATATATATATATATATAATTTAACATGTTAATAATTCGTATTATATAAAATTTGATATATTCGTATATTCGTATTATATTTTAATTATTTTTATATTATTTTTATATTATATAATCATGTCGAATTTAAAAACAAGGTCTAATCTTATTCAAAAGAGTTGAGTTATTTTCCTAATTAAACACATGCTTGTGATTTTAATTTGTGAAACATTATTTATAACTTGCTTTTTATGCCCTTAAAGAAAAGCAAATTCTTATGTCAAGAATCAATACAAATTATTTATTTTCCATTCATTTTTTTACAATAAATGAATAAAAACAAATAAAAAAGTAAATAGCAAAACCATCAAGCATCAATCAAAAGCAGATTTTATATTGCTCAAAACAATTTAAGGAAGCCATCAAAGTATCATTGAGCTCTCAAAGCAAAAGCAGGCAATATTATTACCCTTTTTCGTTTTCTTTTTGTTATTGGTAATTTGGAGATAAACAAATCATTTTGTCTTCGAATTTAGAAAGGAGAAACAGCTAGTGCATGCTACCATGGATTTAAAAAAAAAAAAAAAGACTGCGGGTAAACAACTCAAACTGCAAAGTCTTTTTATTTTTTTTCTTTATTACCCGGCCTTGTCGGTAATTGCCCTAATTTAATTAGAACCTCTATGTTTGAAATCATAAATTTATGAATTTATATTTGGATTTCATTTACTATATAAATTGTGAGAATAAAATGTATACATTATGTATAAATTAGTTAGGATTCAATATGATTATATATTTGAAAGGTATAAAAACATAAATTGCAAATTCACAAATAATTATAGGTATTTCAAATTCACAACTAAATAGACATTCAACAAATTCATGGTTTTGAAAAATAATCATCAATTTTACATTTACATGTGTTTTATTACACAATTAAACTATTTTTGAAATTCAAATTTATGTTTTGAAATCCAAGTTTCCAAACGCAATCCTAAAATAACTCACATATCAAAGGACAATAATGAGATAGATTTTTTTTTTTTTTTGGAGAGTGCTATATACACGGTTCTTAAAGATATTTTTTAAAAATATATATGTTTTGTAATAATTTAAAAAAACTCATCATATGATTTAAAATTTTTATTACATGTTTTTAAAAATTATTTTAAAAAAATATATATGAATCACTTCTCTTTATTTTTTATTTTATCCCCAATAACGTGATTTATCATTTAGATTGATGCATACGATAAATTCAAATAAAGTGCATACTGACATGGGGTATGCAAATATTAGAGCTGATATATATATATATATATATATATATATATATATATATACATTCACACCTAAATTTAAGGTTTATAACTGAGGATTAGACTTGACCATGATCCAATACTACTCATCCGTTCTATAGATCTAACCAGATTCGAATCAAGTCTTGAACATAATTTTTTAAGTTCGCAATTTGATCTATGAAATTATTTTATTGATAAATACTTATTTTATTTAATTTTAATTTAAAAATATTAAAACGTTAATAATAAATAATTGATATTTTAGTAATTTATAATTTAAATGAACAAGTTTAGATCTACTAATTAAGCCCGAGCCAAAATTTAGGATTTAAAAATGTCAATTGGACTGATTCGGTTAGATTCATGGATACTTTTATTGAAATCAGATGCATCTTTGTGTAGATACATATGGAATTAAAACAAATAGCTTAACTTCAATTCTAATTAAATTCGAATTAAATGTATCTCACTAGAATACACTTAGTATGTGTAGTAGTACTCCCTCTCTACCAAGTTGCTGATGTCTCTTTGACTTTCACGGATTTAATGTTGAAATTTTAATTTATTTTTATAAAATTGATGTTGCATAGTTTTTAATGAGAAAAAGTTAAAAAAAGCATGAATTTTTTTTTTAAAATATATAAAGAAAAAAAAAAGAATTTTAGGTATTAAGAAAAACAAAATTTTGAGACATAAAAATGAATAAAAAATGAGACAGATGCAATATTTCATCAATTATATATACTCTTTTACCATATCAATATAGGCTTGATCAATAAAAAAACTTATAATATTAAAAATTAACACATACAAAAAAAAAAAAAAAAAAAAAAAACAAAGTACTTAAAGTTAAGTGAAAGAAATCAAATTAATGTTGGGGGAGAGAGAGAGAGATTAGAGATATAGGCTATAGGTAAGGGTTAAGGAATAAAAATATAAGAAGATTGGAGCAGTGGGCAAAACACAGTGGTGGGAATGGGGATTGGGGATTGGGACAATCCTATGAGGTCTGAAAAAACTTGGGCAAGCAGACCACTTCCCGCACTTCAATGTAAATGTTGGAATTGACTCAAACTTGTTGCTTCTTCTCCATGTGGTTTGGCCTGCATTCCTATTATTATTATTATTTATTATATTTTCTAGATTTCCAAAGAAAATAAATAAGGTTAAAAAACACTTTTAGTAACACACTTGGTTGGGATGGGAGCCAATCTTCGGTTGATTTTTTTAATTGAATTTTTTTAAAATTATTATATATAATAATATTTTTATTAATATATTAAAAATGTTTATAAATAATAAAATAATTAATTAATTTTAAAAAAATATTCTAAAAATACTCGTTGTATCTTTGTATTTCTTATTCCTACAGAGGAAGACCAGATAATGAGAGATGGACTGCTGAGATACCCATATGGTATTGATGTTTTTTTTGGCCATAGATTATTGTGTTTGATAAATAGAATTTTTTTTTTCTTTTATGAATTATGATTTCGAATTAAAGAAGTGATTGGACCCTTTTTTATCCGATAATAAAATTTAATTCATTATTTGAATGTTCAAAATTGTTAAAGGTTTTTATAGAAATTCGGTGATTTAATTAAGGGTTGCCATAGAATTAGAATAAACTAGCATGCAACCCGTTTCAAGTTTTAATTTTTCTAAAATTGTTTAATGGTATAATTTTTAATTAATGTATAACATAAAATATAAAAAAAAAATAATTGAGTTAAATATTTTATCCTAATATATAACATAAAACATAAAAAAATTGATTGAAATAAATGTTTTACTCGCGTTTCGCATTTCGCGACTCGCGAGTTTGGGATTAATTTTTGTACATCAATAAGTTATAAAAATATAAAATTAAGAATCATAATATAGTTAATTATCATCGATATTTGATATTTAAGTGTAATTCATATTTTAATATGTACAAAAAAAAAATATGTACCTTATAACAAAATTATGATGGATATCAAAATTTAATTCATCTAGATTATGTAGATATCCATCATTCATATTCGAGTTATAAAATAATAAAATATAAACCTAACAACTATATATAATAACTCATAACCTATAATTGTAAGCATCCTATATGCATTCTAAATAAATAAAGTAAAAAACACAATGTTCTAACACTATAAACCATGAAAAAAAGATTAACTCCAGCTATTGAAACATACTCACAAACTCATTTTTCACTCTTTGTTTTGGCTCTTCTAAGTTCTAGACACACTTTTGAGATGGTGTACAAATTTCTAAATGGGGTGAGTGAGCTTAGGACCAAAACATGCTTTTATAGCCAAGTTCCCATCAAGCTTTAATGGCTAGACTTTAATGGTGCCGTAAAATCTGAAAATGGTTACATAGGTTACTTGAGGTTACAAAGTTTGTAACAGAAGCTCAAGTGTGGACCATTAATTGGTTTAATGCCAAAAGAAACGTAAAATTGTTACATTCTCCCACTTGGTCCGCACGATTAAACCATTATTATCTTAAGAAACAAATACATGAATCATGGCGATAGGTCCTCTAATAACGAGTATTATCTTCCATGTATTACAATGCATTTGTTTTCTCAAGTTTAATATATATATATATATATATATATATATATATATATATATGGCAACCTTATTTAATGAATAAACCCTCTGTTTATTCTTGGTCTTACAAATGAATTTTCTCAAATAAAATTAAGGTTCACATGAATATGAGAAAACATCACAATAAATAAAAGAGTTTTATTCATAATTTGCACATACAGTTACATAGTGGAAACAAGTCACATTTTCTCTACATGATCCTTGAATTTCAATGGTGGCATGCCCTTTGTCAAAGGATCAACGATCATCAATTCAGAACTAACATGCTCAATGATCATTTTCTTTTCTTTAACACGTTCTCTTATGGATAAGTACTTAATGTCGATGTGTTTACTTCGATTTCCACTTTTGTTGTTCTTAGCCATGAAGACAGCAGCTGAATTGTCACAGTACATTCTTAATGGCATAGGAATAGAATCCATAACTTTGAGCCCAGATATTAAACTCTTTAACCATAAGCCGTGTGAAGTAGCCTCAAAACAGGAAACTAACTCAGCTTCCATAGTGGAAGTAGCAGTCAAGGACTGCTTGGCACTTCTCCAAGATACAGCTCCACCAGCCATTATGAGAACATATCCTGATGTTGATTTGGGAGAATCAACATAGCCAGCAAAGTCTGAATCTGAATAGCCGATTACTTCCAGATTGTCCGTCCTTCTATACATAAGCATGTAGTCTTTGGTTCCTTGAAGGTACCTCATCACTTTCTTTGCAGCTCTCCAGTGGTCTATACCTGGGTTACTCTGATATCGTCCCAACCTTCCAACAACAAATGTAATGTTAGGTATTGTACAAACCTGAGCATACATCAAGCTTTCGATAACAGAAGTATATGGAATGTTTTTCATTTGTTCCCTTTCGAAATCGTTCTTCGGGCATTGGTTCAGATTAAACTTATCACCCTTCATAATGGGAGCTACACTTGGTGAACAATCTTTCATCCGAAATCTCTCTAGAACTTTATTGATATAGGTTTCCTGAGACAAACCCAAGATGCCTCGTAATCTGTCTCTATGTATCTTAATGGCAATGACATAAGATGCCTCACCCATATCCATCATATCGAAAATGTTCAGAGAGGAATTATTTTACCTCATATAGCAAACCCTTATCATTGGTTGCAAGAAAAATATCATCCACGTATAAAACAAGAAAACATATCTTACTCCCACTAACCTTCTGGTATATACATTGATCCATGGGGTTTTCAACAAAACAAATGAAGAAATTACTCCATGGAATTTAAAATACCATTGACGGGATGCTTGTTTTAAACCGTATATGGATTTCTTGAGCTTACAGACCAAGTGCCCACCATCACAAGAGGGGAATCCTTCAGGTTGTTTCATATAAACCTCATCCTCTAGATATCCATTGAGAAAAGCCATTTTTGCATTCATTTGTTGCAACTCAAGGTCAAAATGGGCTACTAATGCCAAAATGATACGCAGGGAATCTTTCTTAGATACAGGAGAAAAAGTCTTCGTGTAATCAATTCTTTTCTTTTGAGTGAATCCCTTAGCAACGAGTCTCGTCTTGTATCTCTCTATGTTGCCTAATGAATCTTTCTTTGTCTTAAAGACCCATTTACATCCAATGACTTTTGCATCATCAGTTAACTCAACAAGATCCCGGACTTCGTTACTCTTCATAGAACTCATCTCTTCCTTCATGGCATCGTACCATAATTCTGACTCTTTGCAACTCATGGCTTGTGAAAAAAGACTCGGGATCATTCTCGACTCCAATACTGCAGTCAGATTCTTGTAGGTACACTACATAATCACTAGTAATAGCTGGCATCTTAGTTCTAGTGGATCTCCTTAATGTTGTACCATCACTTTCTTGAGAAGCTTGTGGTTCAACTGGTTGTTTAGGAGGTCCTGGTAATTCTTGAACTACTTGATCCACTGGAATATTATCAGCAGTTTGTGGAACTTCAGTGATTGGTGGTTCAACACCGGTTTGAACTTGAGGGGTGTTGTGAACTATAACCAATTTATCATTTGAAGTGGAAGGTTTAGAATGATCATGCTCAGGAACTTTGTTCCTGATTTGATCGCTCCCACTAATCAAGTCATTCTCAAGAAATTTGGCGTTTCTTGATTCCACAAACCTAGTGTTGTGAGATGGACAATAAAATTTGTACCCCTTAGACCTTTCAGCTTATCCAATGAAATACCCACTAATGGTCCTTGGGTCCAGCTTCTTATCTTGTGGATTGAAGATTTTCACTTCAAACGGGCATCCCGAAACACACATATGTCGCAAACTCGGTTTCCAACATTTCAATAACTCAAATGCTGTCTTTGGGATAGCCTTGGTTGGAACTCGGTTTAATATATACACAGCCGTCTTAAGTGATTCAGTCCACAAGGACTTAGCAAGATGGGAGTTGCTAAGCATACTCCTTACCATGTCCAATAATGTTCGGTTTCTTCTTTTCGCCACACTATTTTGGTTCGGTGAACCAGGCATGGTATATTGGGCAACTATCCCATGTTCTTGAAGAAACTTAGCGAACAGACCAAGTGCTTGTCCATTCTCGGTATATCTACCATAATACTCTCCACCTCTATCTGATCTCATGATCTTAATTTGCTTCCATCATTGTTTCTTTGCTTCAGCCTTAAAGGTTTTAAACGCATCTAAGGATTCGTTTTTGTTATGAAGTAATTAGATATATATATATATATATATATATATATATATATATATCGTGAGTAATCATCAATAAAAGTGATGAAGTATCTCTGACCATGTGAGTCCATGTCTGGACTACATATATCAGTATGTATGATTTCTAATAAGTCCGAACTCCTGTTGGCACCTTTCTTAGATTTGTTGGTCTACTTTCTCTTAATGCAGTCCACACATGTTTCAAAATCAGTGACATCTAGAGTACTAACTACTCTATCATTCATTAATCTATTAATTCTTTCTATGGAGATATGTCATAATCTTTGATGCCATAATGTAGAGGAATCCTCGTTAATAATACACCTCTTAGTGCTAGTGTGAACATGCATTGAGCTATAAGTAGTATTGTTTTGTAAATCAATGCGATAAAGACCATCAGACAAAATACCATTCCCAACATAATTTGAGTTACAAAATAAATTGGATGATGTGTTTGTAAAATTAAAGGAATATCTCAAAGGTACAAGTCTTGAAACTGAAATCAAGTTTCATGAGAAACTTGGAGCATAAAAGGTCCTATCTAATTCTAATACAAAGCCACTACTCAAAGTTAAAAGACACGTTCCTATAGCCTCCACATGTGAGACTATCTTGTTTAGAATAAGATGCTTTGCTCACTTCCCACTGGCTTTCTTAGGTTTTGCATACCCTGCAAGCAGTTTGCAATATGGATTGTAGATCCAGAGTCAATCCACCAGGTGTTAATATTAACATCAACCATATTAGATTCATAACAAACAAACGAGGTTGGATTACCTTTATCCTGAAGCCATTACTGAAATTTGACACATTTTTTCTTCCTGTGTCCCTTCTTTTTACAGAAGAAACTCTTGGCCTCTTTCTTTATATCAACTTAGGGCGGTATTTTATCTTTCCCCTTCTGATTAGCTTGAGGTTTGCCTTTCCCGCACGTTGTTGCCAACATTGCACTTTCACCAAGCTCTATCACAAGTCTCCTTTCTTCTTGAACACATATGGTCATTAATTCATTAATGGACCATTTGTCCTTATGTGTGTTGTTCGAGACTTTGAAAGGCCCGTACTGTTGTGGGAGGGTGTTTAGGATGTAGTGCACCAGGAATGAATCAGACATCTCAACCTCGAGTTTCTTTAGTTGAGCCGCAATGTCTCTCATTTGCATGATGTGCTCACGCACACCTTTCACGCCGGTGAATTAGATGGATGAAAACTTCATGATCAGGGTGCTTGCCAGTGCCTTATCCGAAGTAATGAATTGATCATCAATGGCTTTCAGCAAGTCCCAAACCTTTTCATGTTGATCGATAGAACCACGTATACCAGTAGATATTTTGGTCTTAATGAACATTACTCTGAGTCGATTAGATCGCTCTCATTTTTTATAAAGTGCAATGTCCCCTGGAGTGCTGGTATCAATGAGGGCTAGTGGTTCGTTTTTCCTAATAGCATAATCTATACCCCTCCACCCTAAATGGAGGAGAACTCTCTCCTTCCATACTTTAAAATAGTACCTTTTGAGTTCAGGGATGTCGCAATGAATATCAGAGTAGTTTGCAGGTTGTGAAGCTGCATTGGATAAAATTGCTTATATCAAAATTTGAGACCTAACTAAAAATTACATGTTTTACCAAATGCAAAACATGTAGAATTTGAATCTAATAACATAAAATTTGCCTGTGGGCTAAAATTTTAATAATTTGATATTCTATCCTATCCTTTATGATAAAATTATCAAACTATGTTCCTTTTCCTAATTCTTATGGGTAAATTAAGAAATATAATTTGATATTCTACCCTAATTAATTATATAAATATAACAAAAATTTATGTGGAATAAAATTTATTATATTAAGTATAATTAATTACAATTGATGTCTTTAATTCTTTATGTGATCCTGAACAAACATAATACATAATTTTATTTAGATGAAGATGCTGTGGCTAATCCTTAATTAAATAAGACTATATGGATCACAAGATATTTTTAAGTTTTTATGAAAATTGTTTTGCGTATTTTATGAGAATTTTCCTATATAGCATAGTTAAATCATAATTAAATGTATATTATGAAAATTTTGCACTTAATAATACTCATAAATAAACATAAGTAATTGCGTAATTTAAAACATGATATTATGCAAAACATTTAAATCCAAAAATAATTTCAATATATTAAAACTATTCATCTTTAATTTAGCATGTACAATTAACATAATTTTTACATTCTAAATTAATAAATTAAACATATGAGAATAATTTTAAAATAATAAAAATTATAAAACATAATATTGCATGTATAATAAGCATAATTTATATATACAAATAATCTTAGCATAAGAGAATAACCAAAATTATTTATCACAATATTGTATAATACAACAAAATTAAATAATTTAAAATTATTCACACAAAAAACCATAGATTATACATACTAAATAAATAACTTAATCAGGTAATATTTCTCAAAAAATTGATTTTTCTTTAAAATAAATTTAATTTCAATTTTCTGGATTATTTTTTTTAAATTAACTATCTGAAATGACATTTCAAAGTCTAGAAATGTTAGAAAACCAAATTTCTAATGATTTTTGACATTAGTTTGAAATAAAAACAACTAAAAAACAAACTTTAATTTTGAAAAAAATTTCAAACGGCCATGGAAGAGAGTTTTGAAAAGCATTGTAAAACTTCAAGGCAGAGGTATAAAAGACTCTGATACCAACTGTAAGCATCCTATATGCATTTTAAATAAATAAAGTAAATAAACAATGTTCTAACACTATAAATCATGAAATAAAGATTACCTTCAGCCATTAAAACACACTCACAAACTCATTTTTCACTCTTTGTTTTGGCTCTTCTAAGCTCTAAACACACTTTTGAGATGGTGTACAAATTTCTAAATGGGGTGAGTGAGCTTAGGGACCAAAAATGCTTTTATAGCCAAGCTCCCATCAAGCTTTAATGGGTAGACTTTAATGGTGTCATAAAATCTGAAAATGGTTACATAAGTTACTTGTGGTTACAAACTTTATAATAGAAACTTAAGTGTGAACCATTAATTGGTTTAATGCCAAAAGAAATGTAAAACTGTTACAATAATATCATTTAACAAATTTTTTTTTTACCATTTAACCATCATAATATTTTTTTTGTTCAATACCTAAAGATTTAAAAAAAAAAAATCCACTTACACCAATCCGTCCCAAATTATTATTTAATATTTTAATTTTTACCAATGAATTATCAATACAATATTTTTTAATTCAATAATATAAAAATTAAAAAATTATCCATCCAACTTCAAAATTTTTATATAATGTATAGATGGTAAAATATATATTTTAAATATTTAACAATTTAAAAAAAGAAGTTAGAAGATTTAAAATAAAAAAATAACAAATAAAAAAACAGAAGTTATCTTTGCAAGTCTCTCATTGACAAATGTCAGCAAAATAAGAGATTATGTTAAATAAAAATTAATCAATAATAGCATGTCCACAAATTTTTATGACTTTATTTAAAAAAATAAAATAATAATCATAATACTACACGTAACATAAAATTAATTTTTTTTTCTCTTTCTTACTTCTTTCCTTTTTTTTTTCTTTTTTTCTTAAAAAAAAAACTTACACAGATGTGACAAACAATTGAATGCTCGATTAAAATTGTTATAATTGGGAGATAATTTTAATATATTTAGATTTAGATATATACATTATGACATTAAAGAAAAGAATTTCTACCAAAAAAAAAATAGAAAATACATTAAGTAAAATAATAAACATGAGCTAAAAACTAAAAGTCATCATTTGTACGTCGAGGTAAATAAAAAAT
Organism: Fremontodendron californicum; assembly: GCA_030761205.1. Classification (NCBI taxonomy): domain Eukaryota; kingdom Viridiplantae; phylum Streptophyta; class Magnoliopsida; order Malvales; family Malvaceae; genus Fremontodendron; species Fremontodendron californicum. The sequence continues at coordinate 32,181,133 of JAULJL010000005.1, forward strand.
GGTGCAGTTTGTCACATGCCATAAAGGGACGCAGCATGTATAAGATATTTTTGAGAAAGTTTAAAGAGATATCGAAAGAGTTGAACAGTACTACTCAGGTAGACGTAATAGTTTATATATATATATATATATTGTGTTCTATATTTTTTTCGTATTAATAGTATAAATATAATAAAATTATTAAATTTATAAATTTTTAAAAAACGAATATAATATATGTATTAAACGTATCGTATTAATCGTATTTAAATATATTATGTCATATTTATTATATTATTTTCGTATTTATTAAAGATATTATATTCATGTTGTTGAGCCTGGTAGACCCGTCAGATCACTTAGCTAAAGCTCAAGAAAGACCAAACAAGTCCAACAAATTGGCCCAAGGCCAAGAACCAAACCAACGAGCCCAAAGAACCAGCAATGCCAAAGCCCAGGGACACGTGGATGCCTCTCTATCCCTTGACGGTCACATCACTGGTCATTTCGATGTTTACCTAAGACAGTGCAGGGTATTAAATGCTGAAGTCTCTCCTCAACGGACATTAAATGCAGTCGTCCTCTTGGCGAGGCTCCCTAGATCGCTTGCTCCCGATGTCCAACCCAAGTCGGACACGTGGAGCTGGACAGGTCGCCAAACGGGTATAAGGAGCTCTCTCGGGGACTGCCCAAAGGTGATCTCTCTCTCCTAGATCTTTTTCTCCAAACACTGACTTAGGATAGAGCGTGTCCAGGAGCTCAACCTCCGGCATCCTTTGACCCTCCTTTGCTCGCAGGACCTCAAACCATCAAGAGGACTATCTCGACATAAAAAGATATCAACACGTAATATTTTGGTCTTTTTATCTTAATATAGCGAAAAAAAAATATTTACCAAAATACCGTTCTTTTCAGATTAATTCTCAAAATTCCTTTTTTTTTAAACCAGTTGGGAAATCGCCATGGCCCATGGCGATTTCCCAATTGAAAATTTTAATTTTTTTTTAAAATACCAGTTGGGAAATCGCCATGGGCCATGGCGATTTCCCAACTCGTATTTTAAAAATTTTAAATTTTTTACATTGGGATTTCCCAAGATAAGTTATTTTTTTTAATAAATAATAAAATTAAAATAAAAATTATATAATTTATAAATTTAAAAAATAAAGGTTTAATAATTTTAATATATAATTTTTATCCTATGGTGGTAGAAGTGTCCATGGGCCGGGCCGGGCTCATGTATGGTATCAACACTACATTTGCTTGCCTAAGCCACGGTGGTAATTTTTCAATCTTTATTTATTTATTTTTTAATTTTATAAAATAATAAAAATTATATAATTTTTTATTTTAAAAAATAAAAAATAAAAATATAACAATTTACCAAAAATTAAAAAATTATATTCGTAATTAGGCCTGCTCATGGGCCGGGCTGCGACCCGAAATTTTTCAACTTCCTTGCCAAGGCCCGGCTCGCAGGCCTGAATTTAATTATTTTAATATATAAATAGTGATCCGGGCCTGGCCGGACGGGCTGCCCGGCCCATGAGCAGGTCTATCCGTAATGTCAATCGAATTCTTTCAACTTGTATTCGTAATAAATGGACCTCCAGGAGAAAGGCCAACCAGAGTGTCGTATTAGTCCGAGCTTGGACAAGTGTTTTTGTAATTTTATTAAATAAGAAATTTTAAATAAAAATTATATAATTTTTAATTAAAAAAATTTAAATAACAAAATTCAAAAAATTATAAAATATATAAAAATATTTTTTTAATAGTGAAATGGGCTTTCGGGTCGGCACGACTCGAAATGGGCTTGGGCAAGGGAAAAATTTTGGGTCTCGGCCCGGCCTATGAACAGGTCTAATTACGAATATAATTTTTTAATTTTTGGTAAATTGTTATATTTATATTTATATTTTTTATTTATATTTATATTTATATTTTTTATTTTTTAAAATTAAAAATTATATAATTTTTATTATTTTATAAAATTAAAAAATAAATAAATAAAGATTGAAAAATTACCACCTTGGCTTGGGCAAGCAAATGTGGTGTTGATACTATACATGGGCCCGGCCCGGCCCATGGACACTTCTACCACCATGAGATAAAAATTATATATTAAAATTATTAAATCTTTATTTTTTAAATTTTTAAATTATATAAATTATATTTAAATTTTATTATTTATTAAAAAAAAAACTTACCTTGGGAAATCGCCACCCACGGTGGCGATTTCTCAATGTAAAAAATTTAAAATTTTTAAAATACCAGTTGGGAAATCGCCATGGCCTATGGCGATTTCCCAATTGGTATTTTAAAAAAAATTAAAATTTTCAGTTGGAAAATCGCCATGGCCCATGACGATTTTTCAACTGATTTAAAAAAAAAAAACAGATTTTGAAAAGTAATCTGAAAAAAATGGTATTTTGATAAATAAATTTTTTTTGGCCATATTAAGATATAAAAACCTAATATTTTCGTATCATTTCTAAATTATTATATATATATACTCAACAAAGTCCAGCCAACAAAATTGAAACTCTCTTGATCATTATCACTTAGATGATGGGTTTAGATTTCTTTTATATTTTTTATTCCTTATTTTTCAATACATTAATATAAGTTTTATTAATTATTGATTTTTATAGTGATAATGAATATATTAAAAAATAATTGACGAAAAAATAATGATAAGGAAACAAACCTGTTATATTTAATCTAAACTAACTTAAAATCCGTCTTCAATAAAAACTAGAAAAAATCCCCACTTCGCTGGGGTAATTAAAAAAAATAAATTTTTTTTAATTAATTAATAATAATTAATTTTAGTTTATATTTTATTAAATAATAATTGTTTATTTAAATATTTTATTTTAAGTTATAATAGTATTAATATAATAATATTTTTTAATTATAAAAATTAAATTTATAAAAATTGTTTATTTATAAATTACATAATACAAATACATTTTCAAATGTTATTTATATGTATTTTTGAAAAATATTTAAGCTTTATTGTACAATGTATATTTTTATTTATAGGAGGTAAAAAAAATAAATGAAAAATAAGAAAATAAAATTGTGGGTTGTATTTTATTTTTTCGTAGGATTGATTTTTTCACATATGTTAGAAACTAAGTTCTTTTTTTTTTTTTTTTAAACTTTTTTTACCAAGCGGATCGGTATGGATCCTAAATTGGCTAGCGAGTTAATATGCTGACCAACACCTTTAAATACATTATTTAAAATTAAACAAAATAATTAGTAAAATAAATTTATTTATTTACTTTTCCTCGAGCGAATAGGGTCACGGATCCTAAATTGACCTGCGAGTCAATGTGCGGATCAACCCCTTTAAATACATCATTTAAAATTAAAAGAAAATTAATTAATAAAATAATTTTTTTAAAAACTTTTTTCTTGAGCGGGTTAAGTACGGATCCTAAATCGACCTGCGAGTTAATCTGTGGACCAATCCATTCAAATACATCATTTAAAATAAAAATAAAACAATTAATAAAATAAATTTCTTTTATAATTTTTTCCCTAGACAGTCGGGTATGGATCCTAAGTCGACACGTGAGTCAGCGTACGGACAACCTCTTTAAATACATCAACTAAAAATAAAATAAAAAACTAAAAAAAAATTTAATAAAATTTATTTATTTATTGAGCGGTTCGGGTACGGATGCTAGATCGACCCGCGAGTCAACGTGTGGACCAGTTCCTTTAAATACATCATTTAAAGTTAAAATAAAAAAAATTAATAAGAAAAATTAATTAATTTTTTTTGCCGAGATGGTCGGGTACATTCGCTAGTCAACGTGCAGACCAACCTCTTTAAATACATCATTTAAAAATAAAATAAAATAAAAACTAAAAATAATTAATAAAATTATATTTATTTTATTTTCTTCCCGAACGGATCGGATACGAATCTTAAATCGACTCGCGAATCAATGTACAGACCAACCCCTTTAAATACATCACTTAAATTAAAATAATTAATAATTAATAATTTTTTTTTCAAGATGGTCAAGTACGGATCCTAAATCGATCACAAGTCAATGTGTCGACCAATCTCTTTAAATACATTATTTAAAAATAACATAAGATAAAAACTAAACATAATTAATAAAATAATATTTTTTATTTTTTTCCTCGAGTGGGTAGGGTACGGATCCTAAATCGACCCGCGAGTCAGCGTGTGGACCAACATTTTTAAATACATCAGTTAAAATTAAATGCTTGCGAGTCAACTTGCGACTAATCTCTTTAAATACATGAATTTTTTTTTTAAAAAAAAACTAAATAAATTAATAAAATTTATTTATTTTTTAATTTTTTTCCGAACGGGTTGAGTACGGTTCATAAATCGACCCGCGAATCAACCTGCGGATCAACCCTTTTAAAAAAATCATTTAAAAATAATAAAAAAAGATAATATCATGAATAGCTCCCGAATTTTATCAAATTTATCAATGTGGTACCTATATTTTAAAAATATATATTTTGGTTTTTCACTCCGTTTACTATTGTAGTATCTGTCAGTAACACCGTTAAATATTGATGACGTGATTTTGGTATCCAATAAAACTTGACATGTGGCACCATATAATGATGCCACGTGTATTACCAAAAACATTTATTATTTTAATTTAAAAATTAAAATTATTTTTTTCTTTTACACGTAGCACCACACAATGATGCCGCGTATAACAATAAAAAAATTTATTATTTTAATTTTTAAAAAAATATTTTTTTCTTTTCTTTTTCCTCTCTCCACCTTTTAATTTAAATAAATACTTTTAAAAAAATTAAAAAAATAAAATATTTTAATTTAATAATTTAATATTTGTAATTTTTATAAATATTTTAAAAAAATTAAACAATAAAATAATTTAATTTTATATTTTGATTTTTGTAATTTAAAAAAAAAATCAGATATTATAAATTTTTTCACAAGTAATTTTTAAATATTTTAAAAATAATTTTAGTTAAATATATTATTATTTTTTTAATTTTTAAAATAATTTTTAAAATTTTTAAATAATTTTTGAAATTTTTAATTTTTTAAATAATTTTAATAAAAAAATATTTAATTTTTAAAAATATAATTTTAAATTTTTTTATATTTTTAATATACTTTTTTTAAACAATAGATATTCATTTTTAAAAATATAATTTTAAAAATTTATTAATTTTATTAATATTTAAAAAAAATTTAATTTTTTTTACAAAAATTCAAATATTAATTTCTAAAAAATAGGTGCTGCCACGTGTCATCACCTGATTGATCAATGCCACATCATCATCTATATTTAAAGGTGTTAGGTCACGGTACCACATTGATACACGGTTTGATAGTTTAGGTACCACATTGAACATTTTTAAGGTACATGTACTATATTGACAAATTTGATAAATTTCAGAGACTATTCATGACATTATCCCTAATAAAAAATACTAAAAAAATCAAGTGGGACCCATTATTATTTTTGTTATAGAAAATGACGAAATTATCTTTAACCAAATTGAAAAATACCACTTGAGTCCTTAGGACTCAAAAATAATTATTAGTAGATAGATAACTTAAATCTTACAACAAATAATTAATTAATTGGTTCATTAATTAGTTAATTACCCTAAGAGGGAAAATTACATAATTGTCAACAAAAATATTGTACTTTTGTTTTAGGGTGCATATGGGATCCATCTTGCGATTTATTGCCCTTTTTCTCATTTGGATGCATCTTCAGTGCGATTAAAACTCCATTGGCCCTCCAATTTTTAACTGGAACCCTCCAGTGGAGAACAAAATATCTATTTTATCTATTTTGTTATTTTTAATAATTTTATTATTTATTATTTAAAAAATTTTAATTTATTTTTAAATTATTTCATACTTATTCTATTAATTTATTTTTCAATTTTTTATTTAAAAATGTAAATATTTAGTAATTTATTATAATAAATAAATTTATATATTTATATAATTAGTTAATTAATTAAATTCTAAATAAATATATAAAATAATATATATTAAAATTATGAATATCATTAAAATATATAAAGTTAATTTTATATATTTTACCCCTTCCACAATTTTTTTTTTAATTTTTTTAATTTTATTATTATTTTTTTAATTTTTAGTTTTTAAATCATTTATTTTTTAACATAAATATATATTTAATAAATTTTAATTATTATTTAACATAAATATAATTTTAATATATATTTTAATTTTAATATAAATATAAATATAATTTTAATAATTTTTAATAATTTATTAGATATATACACATTTTAATATAATGCCCTTAGTCACTCACATTTCAAAAAAATATATTTTGATCTAACTTGTACATTTCGTGATCAGTCACTAATAGAACTCATACTTGACACTTCATCTTTGAGAAACCAGTTACTTATTTATTTTTTATTTTTATCAAAATTCACTTAATTTATGTTCTTCAATGTCACACGCCGTGTCAGCAAAAAACTCTGAATAATAATATTTGTTAGTATAATATTGTGAGTGATTAAAAAATGCACAATTTTTATAATGTTAGGTGTTGTTTGATAAATTGAAAAATTAAGTATTGAGTTTATAAGCATTGAATTTGAATTATAAAAAATATTTGGTATATTACTCAAAATTAAATATTAAATATAATTATATTGTTTGATAACTGTAAATCTTGAAATTTGAAAATTATTCATTTCATAATTTTAATCTTATTAACATAATATTTTATATTATTTTGGATATTTGAATAAAAATTAAAAGGAGTAATTTAAATATCTCATCTTTTGTAATAAAAAAAAGATAATTTAGTTCAAATATTTTTTTTAAAAAACTAAAGTTAACTTAACATTTTCTACATTAAGTGATAAGTAGCTTTCTACTTACTTACTTATCTATTTATCTTTTTAAAAAATTTCTATGAAGTAAAATTAATACGAATTAACAAAAACATTGAAAAAAAAATGAAATGTTGATTTTTTTTTCAATACTTTATCAAACACATATTTAGTGAATAAAATTCAACTTTGAAAAGATGAGTGACCAAAATAAAAATCAAAACATCAAAAAATTGGTAATCAAGTGGGTAGATTTACCTTAATAAAGGTAATAATAGAACAAAATAATATCTTTTGAGTATTAAAAAAAATACTAACTAAAAATGTTAATAAATATATATATATATATGGATTTATATTTGATGCATTGTCAATGTATAATTTTATATACTGACAATAAATCCTACAGTGACACATTATTAAAAAAATAAACCCTAAAACCTTAAATTCTAAACTTAAAATCTAAACCTTAAACCTAATTTTTAACCAGTGGTATGATGTGGTGCATTGTCAGTGTATAAATCTATATATTGACACTGCATCAAATATAAATCTTTTATGTATATAGATAAATGAAAGTAAACTTCTTGTACAATTTTTATACTCGACCATTGATATCTATATATTGTTAAGGCAAGAGAAGGTTTTTTTCCCTTAATATTTTAAAAGTCTACCAAGCTATTAAGTTACACAATAAAAATAATAGTTTCTCATTACATTTAAAATTCTTGCCTTCCTTTCCAAAATAATCGAAACCTAATTTTTTTCTTTTTCAAAAGCTTCAAAATTTATAATTATTAGAAGGTCAAAGTTGAAGATTAGTCTTATACTATCTAAAATTTAAAAATTTAGTCTCTCTATCACAATTTCAGTAAATGTAATCTCTATACATTTATCAAATATTGGATTGAGGATAATTGTTAATATTACGATTATTCAATCATCACTACGCTAAAATTAATCTTATACAATATTTTTTTTATAGCATTTCTCAAATGTTGTTAAGAATAGCAAAGACAACACTTTAACAGCATTTTGCATATTGCTGTTATATATTATAATGGTCAATAATTACAGTATATTTAAAATTTTTAGAAGCATTTGACATGTGCTCTTATAAATCTTATCATATAAAAATATTTTTGGTAGCACTTATAATTGCTATCATTGATATCTTTTGCAATAAATGAAAAATGCATGCAAAAAGACATGAAAAATTGTTATAAAGTAGAAATAATAGCATTTGATAAGTGCTATTATACATACGTAAAATACTACTGAAGACATAAGGTTGCGGTCACATATACAACACATGAATAAATGCTGTCTTATCTTACTGTAATAATTTTTTTAATTTTTACAGTACTTTAAAATACTGTAATATGTCAAATTTGAAGTAGTGCATTAAATTGATTAACGTAACATCATCTTAATCACATGGACTTTTTTACTAGCTGCCTACACAATTTATTTTATCAGGTTTTCTTTTTTAATTATAAATTATTATAATTATAACCAACAAAGATCAATATTTGAGACGGAACTCTCAATGGATCCAAAAAATATAAAAGAAATACCACGTCACTAAAATAATACTACGTCAACATATTCAATTATTGAATATTCATACAATTCCCGACCCGACTTTTGATGAAAATATAGGATTAAATTCGTTAAAATTATGATATAGTACTAAAACTTTAATATTGAAATAGTACATGGACTAATCTTCAATTTCAATCTTATTGAAATATCTAATAAAAGGAAATAATGAAATATCTTTCTTGTTTTGTACATAGGAGAGGAGGAGTGATGATATTGAACAACAATCATTGACGGATTATAATAGAAGCATGGAAGAATTTTAAGGAAAGTCATTTAAAGTAAATTTTTCGTAGGCTCCAAAAATTTATGTAATTTGTCATATTTATATGTAAATTTTTTTTTACATAAATACATAACAACTTTCAATTTACATAAATATATGATATATCTTTTAATGACTTATGTAATTTGTCATGTTTATATGTAATTTGTTATGTTTTATATATAATTTGTCATATTTATATGTAAAGAAAATTACATAAATACATGACAACTTTTAGTTACATAAATACATGATAACATCCTTTAATGATTTATGTAATTTTATCATGTTTATATGTAATGGAGTTTACCGTAAACTCATCATAAGGAGCTTACACTAGAACTGCCCGTATGAGGGGGCCTTGGCTCCCCAAATTTTTTGAAAAACTCTACATATATACATATTTTGATATTGAATAAATTTAATTTAGCACTTTGTAAATTAAAATTGTTATTTTATTCATTTATTATGTAATTTCATTATTTAATTTTATGTATTACAATTTAAAAAGGCTTAAAATTACACTGTTATTTATTATATTCACCCATCATTACTTACAAATTCAAGAGGTTTATCGCAAGTGTTAAATAAAAATCATGTAAAATCAAATTTACATTTTATAACTTTCTCAATAATAATTTGTCTCCAACCGAGTACAAAAGTGTTTTTTTTAAGCTTGACTATAACTTTTTATCTTCATATAGTTTTGTAAACTTACTCTTTTTTATTAATATATTGCCTACATATATAATATATATTTTATATTAATAAATATAATATGATATGTACATCTTATAAAAAAAAATCAAATATATATAATATTAATCGATTTTTCTAAAATCAAATGTCAAGATTGATCGCTGACAACCGTTTTAAGGACAAATATAAACCATTAACGTAAGTTTGAGTTATTGAAATGACTTTTTGAGGACAAAGCAAAAAATTAGAAATTTTGTATAATTAACAGTAAAAAGATGTGTTCAAGCCTGTTTCAATCCCAAAAAAGGAGATCCTGAAATTTTAGGTCTCAACTTCAACTCTTATTACGTGTGACTTTCTGTTTTTTTTTTTTTTTTTTAAATATTAAATGTGACTTGATGCACTTGAACATCAGTCTTTGTGATAGGTACACGTATTCTCCACCTCAAAGAGTTGGTTCGATTCTTTGGGAGAGAATAATGATCACGTAAAAAGTCCCTAACAGTTGATATCAGATCATTCATCTTACTTCTTTTGTTTTTTGTTTGTGCTACCGTAATTCTCTTGTTTTAATGTCTTAGAGGATTCAAATGCACCCGTTTATTTTCAGAAAGCTGATTTATGCATACTAAAAATCGATTTAAAATCTAAGATCACACGATTTTATTAGATCTAAATTCCAAGCTTGTGAGAGTTCTCACAATAAAAAAAAATGTTTGATTATGATTATAATTTTTAGTTTGACCTATAATTAAAATTTTTAAGACAATCTATTTTTTTTTCCTCAAATCTTAGTTAGTTTATTCTTTTGCTTTACTAAATGGGTAACTAACTAGCTAAAAGGATCTTACTTTTGTTGTGGTGCATTTGAAATGAGTAGTAAATTTCATGATGTTAACTTTGTGTGCCACATCAAAAACGGTGCGCAATACATGACAAAAATTCATAATGTCGGATTGTGAATATCAGTTCAGGAAAACATGTTGTAGATATTTATTGAATTACCAAACCATTCACTCCACGATTTCTTAACACTATTTTGTAGGAAAAGAATTAAGAAAATGAAAGAAACGAGAAATTAAAGATAAGGAAAGGGTAAAGTTATTAGGAAAGGGTAAAGTTATTAGGGTAAAGTTATAAATAAAATTATTAATTAAGTTGAACGAGTGTTTTTATCACGTTTAAAAGAATTCGATTTGGAAAAAAATTAAAATATATAAATTCACTCATTTTTTTTCCTTTTACTATTTTTTCTCTTACCAAAAAAAAAGAAAACAGTTTTCACACTATACCAAATATAATATAAAAAGAAAATTAATTAAAGATATATAGCATGCCTTCTTGAACTCGTGTTAATATGAGATCAAAGTTTGGACTGAAGATTCTTTATTTGATGAAACGAAATAATATATAATATCATTTGTATGAAAAAAAGAGATAAATTTGTAAAAAAAAAAAAATAGATAACCTTATTAGCAGAAAATTTTAACTGTTTAAAATTTGCACCAAGCATTTTTCTAAAGAAAGAAAAAAAAATACACCATGCCAATGACTTGGTAATTCAGTGATAAAAAATATGTAATATCTAAATTAACCTTTTATTTTTGCTTTGTTAAGTGAGTACAAAGTTAAATAATAATAATAATAAATTATGGCATCAAGAGATTTTACAAAAATTAAAAATAACCCAAAAGTGTCACTTAAAATAGATCGAATAATTGGATAAGATACAAAAATACGATACGAACAAAACACATTTAATAAATATGAAAATAATGTTATAAGTATGACACGACACGTTTAAACACGATTAACACAACACATTTAATATGCGTATCATATTTGTATTTAATACGCGTATCATATTAGTATTTAGGATTTTTATTAGAGATGACAATGGGTCGGATATCTGTTTTTTTTTTTTTTTTTGTAATATCTGAATTCACAAAACTGCTTTAAAATTCGAATCCGTTTATTATCCGCATTAAATTCGAATATTATTATCCGAATCCGAATTAAATAACAATATCTGCTGGATATCCGAATCCGCTAAATATCCGAATTCAGTAAGTAAATAAAATAAAAAATCTAATAAAAATTAATTTTAAATTAAAATAAACAAATAATGGATTCGATTCGGATATTCGAATCCGCAAAAGTAAGAGGATTTGGATAGCGGATTCAGATATCCAAATTCGTTATTGGCATAAGTAATACGGATTCGGATAATGAATATCCGATGTTTCATATCCGCATTTGCTCCGAATCCGCTGCAGTTAGTAATTATAATATCCGAATCCGAATCCGAATTTTATTCGAAACCGCAATATTAAAATCCGTAAAAAGCGGATTGAATAATTATAAATATCCGAATCTGTACTATCCATTGTCATTCTTAATTTTGACACATTTAATAAGTTGTATTATATTTATGTTTACACTACTGATATGAAAATAGTATGAAACGCAATACAGATACACAATTTATCAAATTTAGTTAAAATTACTTTTAAAATCATTACATTTATAATGATTGATTTCATCATTAACCTTATTACCCTATTAATCTCTTGAATTACAATATTTTGACTTGCTGTTATTCAAAATATTTTAAAAGCTTAAAGCTATCATCAAAGAGTCCAATTTTTATTTTGAAGTTCTTACAATTAATTTTTGCATGCATGCTCTAATTATTTAATCTTACTGCTTTGGCATGTAAGGTCATTCACATACTTGGTTAAATAACATTTTCAATAATCATTTTTAGGTATCTAACATATTTGGATTCAAATCTTAACATTTACAACTTTTTTTTTTCTATATTAAAGTGCAATCTACTTTGTATAAAAAAAAATAACATTTTCAAATTACAAAATAACATGAATAACTATATATTTTAAATTTATTCTAATAATATATATTTTTAAATTTTTTAAAGAAACATATAAAGCAAAATTAATCAAATAAAAAACTGAAAAATCTGTAAAGTATTGATCAGATAATTTTAGGGTCAGTATCGTATCAGCTTGTTGATACAGGACCATTGCCAAATAAGATTTCTAATGTTCTATAAAAAAAATTGCAAATCGAAAATAAATTATTATTGTGAAAATTTTATGTGATCGTTCAAAAATAATTTATTTTCTTAGATAATCATAAAATCATATAAAAACAAAAGACGAATTTCTAGCCCGGCCCTGTGGGTAATTTGGAAAGAATAGGAAGGGTATTTCAGTCATTAAGTTGAACAAATAGGTAATAAATAGAAAAATAATTTAGTGTTGGTTAACTGGAAAGTGGAAATCCAAGTTTTACCATAAAACGGCCATTGACAGTAACTCCTTCAATTTCTCTTCATACTTTTATCAAAAATTCATTTGTAAATAAATAAATAAATTTCAAATTTTTGGTTTTTGGTTTTTGGTTTTTCTAATTATTATTATTAATAATAAAAAAAGACTAAAAGAGTTTGACTTCTCTTTTTTGGTCCTCACTTTGGTGATTATATCTTTCCCTTTGCTTTGCTTTGCTTTCATTTAAGTAATTAATATATTTTTGTTAAGTTAAGCACTGTAATCACTCTTTCTTCCACCATTCACACCCTTCAGTCATCTTGTACTCTCTTCCCTTCTTTCTCTCCCTGTCTTTCTGTCTATAAAAGCAAATCAATCAAAGCCCAAACTGTTCTTAATTTCTATCCCTTCAAAAAACACCCTTCTTTTTCCTTCTTTCTTTATTTGTTATTTGTTTTTTTTTTTTTCAACCATGGCTGACTACCCAGCTTACTCCAATTTCTTCTCAGGTTGGTTCCAGTTCAACCCTCTTCAACATTACCCATCTCCAAACCTTCCTCCTCCTCCTCCCCAACAACAACCTAATTCCTACATCCATAACTTCTATAGCAACACCAACACTACTTTCATGAGAAATGAAACCAGCTATAATATTAACCCTTTTTTCCACTGCCAAACCAGTTGCTCCTCATCACCTCCTTCCCCTCCTGTTAGAGAAGCCTTACCACTATTGAGCTTGAGTCCCACAAGGCATGACAAAGAGGAGCTGGAACAGGATGATGAAGATCAAGATCAAGAGCAGTATTCTTGCACTGCCATGGATGTATACAAGAGCAAAGGAAAAGAGAAAGGGCGGCGGCTGCTCTTCACTAACAGTAGTGCAGCTGAAGCTGAAGATGAAACTGTTACTGTTGCACTGCATATAGGATTACCAAGCCCTAGTGCTTCAGAATTGGCTTCAGTTTTATCATCTTCCTCAGAGATCACTGACAAAGATGGGGATGGTGATGATTCTGGGTACCCAGTTAACAGACTCAACAAGGGACAGTATTGGATCCCTACCCCTTCTCAGATTCTTATTGGCCCTACACAGTTCTCTTGTCCTGTTTGCTGCAAGACCTTCAATAGATACAACAACATGCAAGTAAGTTTTTTTCATTACTTGAATCATTGCCTCCTTTAGTTCCTTCCTTCCTTTCTTCTCTTTTGTTTAAGCCTTTTTTTTTTACAACATAAAAGAAGACAAATTGAAAAATTAAATACATCGATCCGAAGTCTTTTCTCCTATGACTTCTTGCCTGATTGGAGTCTTAATTAAGCCATTTTTTTTTTCTTTTTTGTGATTGAACAACACAGGCAATGTTCCTTATGCCTTTGGTACTTTGAAGTTTGTGCTTTACACATTGGCAGGCAGCGTACAACTGAAATTTTTGCAGTTTTTTTTTTTTTTCCAGAACTTGGATATTGTTCTTAACAAAGCAACAGATTTATCTGTTTGAACCTCCAGTTTACAACAAAGCATTGCAGACATGATCAAAATCCCATATGTGGGAGATATCGTTTCTCCATCTTCTACATCGAGAAACTCATCCACCTCAATTTCACACCTCAACATATATAGGGGTGCGATCCAAAATTGGGGTTGAGCTGAGGAATTTCATTTGCTTCCTGAAGAAAATTTATTTCCTTTTTAAGAAGACAATTACGAGATTTTCTTTTTTAATTACAAACATATCAGCAATATAAATGTTTACTCATTCGTATAATGTTAGAGTTCTATATATGAGGAAAAACACTCACTTTTCTCAAGACACCAAAAATTGTATTGAGGATTCTAATTGGGTTTTGTTAGGTACAAATATATACTTTTACTACCAAGATTTTGGTTTTGGCGTGATTGCAGACAACTTAATTTTGCTGTATTAATTTTGTTGGCTTCTACTGATTTTTTCTTTGACTAAATTCTGTGTAGATGCATATGTGGGGGCATGGATCTCAGTATAGGAAAGGGCCCGAATCACTAAGGGGAACCCAACCAACCGGAATGTTAAGGCTTCCTTGCTATTGTTGTGCACCAGGGTGCAGGAACAACATTGATCATCCAAGAGCAAAGCCACTCAAAGATTTCAGAACCCTGCAAACACATTACAAGAGGAAGCATGGGATCAAGCCTTTCATGTGCAGGAAATGTGGCAAGGCATTTGCTGTGAGAGGAGACTGGAGAACCCATGAGAAGAACTGTGGGAAGCTCTGGTATTGCATTTGTGGCTCCGATTTCAAGCACAAAAGATCTCTTAAAGACCACATAAAGGCTTTTGGGAATGGCCATGCAGCTTATGGCATCGATGGCTTGGAAGAAGATGACGAGCCTGCATCTGAAGTGGAACAAGATAATGAGTCCATGCAGTGATTGAATAAATGGGAAAAAAGATTGAAAGGGTACGACGGAATGGTTAATTAATTCTCTAATTATAAGGCTTTATTTTCCAGGCTTTCAAAGTAAGAACTTTATATATAAGAAACAATTTACTTGGGGAAGCCACCCTTTTTCCTCCTTTTTTTTTTTGGTTTTGGTTTCCTTAGCAGTTTCCTTATTAATTTAGGGTCCCTTAACATCCATGTTAGGCTAAGTTCATGTATATCCATTTCTCTTTCAACTGATCATTTCAGTGGTTTCTTACCCTTTGCAGTGTGCTTTTCAATCTTCCTCAGCTTAGGCATGGTGAATAATCATATATTGCTTAAACTATTAATCACCAAAATGGAAAGCAGAAGCTGAAACTAAAGACCCTTGTTGGAAAAGAATATTATTGATGCATTAGACGAAAATTATGATATACTCATTGAAAAGAAGAAAATGGAAAATCTATTTTTTATATAATAATGAAATTTGAATGATCTTTCATGAAAAATGGGAAGGATTTATGGGTTTTTTCTATATAATGTCAATATATCATTCTCTCCATGGAAATTAAATATTTCTTCTGTTTTCTCCCACTTTGAACCATCGAAAATCGTATGATTTGAGAAAGTTGAGAAACAAATGCACATACATACAAATACAAGTGCATATATATATATATAATAATGAAATTTGAATATCTTTCATGAAAAATGGGAAGGATTTATGGTTTTTTATTTATTTATATAATGTCAATAGATCATTCTCTCCATGGAAATTAAATATTTCTTCCCGTTTTCTCCCACTTTGAACCATCGAAAATCCTATGATTTGAGAAAGTTGAGATGCAAATGCACATACATACAAATACAAGTGCATATATATATATATATATATATATATATATATATATATATATATATATATGAGTGAGATAGGGCTGAATTATAAGAAGATAGTAAACATGATGATGAAAAGGAAACTGTCACTTATGTCATAGCCTAGCTACTTGGAAAGACTGAGTGATAGACCTTTGACAAAACATGGATGGATATATATTTTTTGGATTCAATTTCCTGTAGGTTAGTTGTTTAAGGGAATAAATTAAAGTTTAAAAAAAAAAAAAAAAGGAAGAGAGAGAAGAGATTATAGTGAAGCTTTTTGGAAATAAGAGATGACCACTTCCGCTAATTCTTACTTTTAGAGGATGAAGATATAGATTATACATGCATGGATAATAGCTGTGGGGTTTTTTCTTTTCTGACTTGTAGCTTTAATAATTCAATTTTCCTTTTAAGATCCTCATATGAGTCTTCGCCACTCCCACAAGTCTCACAAATATATGGGTAGTGAAGGGATGTATATGTACATAAAGCAAGCTGATCACTGGATAATAAGACAGGTGAGTACATTTTGTTCCAAATGTAGTTGAGACTTGAGATAGGCTTTTCATCCTGCAATTGAATCAGCTTTTTGGGGTGCATATGATGCCCTTTTGCTTTGGTTAGTGGAGAGATGTGTTTGTTGATGGATGGAACATATACCATATTAGAGATTCACTATTACTTGGAAAATTCAAAGCAAATGATTAGCTTTTAGCAGAGAGATAGAGAGAAAGGGAGAGAGGGGGTAAAAATATGATCTGGGAATGGGAGTATAGTACTAAAATCCAATCGTTATACAGTGTAACGATTACAACAAAACAGAAATTAAGATATTTGCACTTATTTTGTCCATTAAATAACATTCGTGATATTCTTAAATATTTTGAAATATTATTAAATTTACATCCACGATAATCGTAATGCGTTACGTAACACTCGCGATACCCGCAATTATAATACCGCAACTGCACAATAAAATTCGTAATTGCGATCTAGAAGGGGAGGATACAATAAAAGATAGGTATAGGAGCAATAATAGTACTACACTATACTACTAGTTTAAAAGTATATACGAAGATGTTAATAAGATTGGGAGGGATGGAAGTGGAATGGATCTTGTTGGCAGCTTTCGTTAGAGAGAGAAAGGCATGGGCAAAGGGGTCAGTCACGGCCAAAAACTGAAACAGTGTGGAGCCCAAAGCTCTGTTGGTTGGGCAAATCTGCAGCATACACTGATGCCCCCCTACAGTGCATACACACCCTCTTCTGATGGATGAACTGTAGCATGAAACGACATTTCAATCAGTCTTTGACCATCTCCCAGAGCTCCCCTCCCTTTCTCTCTCTCACACACAATCAGGCTTTCAAAAATTCAGGCCTGCAATTGGTGTTATATAGTGAAATGCATGTATATATGCAATATTTGCAAGTGTTTCCAAGAACAATAATGATAATGAGGAATACTATGAGGCAAGATAAAAAAGATAGGGGACAAAATCTAGTGATTTTCCCTTTCTTTCTAGACAATTTGTATGATAAAACCCCTCCAAGAAAGAAAATCCACAAAGTTAACAGGCCACTATGTCAGTTGATAGCCCTGGGGGCTTACCGATGCCTCTGTGTATATACTCTTCTGTAACACTCTCCAGATCAACCTACAGTATTAACTACTAAGAAAAATCAGAACCAATTCGCATTTATTGACATTTAAGAACTTACCCTTTTGCTGGGGAGACCAGTTCTACGACAAATTGACCCCTCTTTGGGGCCATTCTTCTTCCCATTAGGCAACTCATCTTAATTTCCGGCTCTCTCTCTCTACATACATATCAGTGTTAGCACCTTTTTAATTATTAAATTTTTCATTATATATCATGTGTCATGGTTCACACCAATATCTATAAGATATTTTTCGCTTCAATTTATCTGAATTCAAATAATGTGAATACATGTATATTCAATCGAACTTTAATACATTGACATTCAAGATTCAAATCTCTCTTTTGGGACCGTGATACATGGCTTCTAGTCTACAATATTATTTGAAAGGTCTAGTTCTTTTAATTAAACAAATAAAGTACCTAAGTATTTATATACGCACTACAAACAAATTGCCATATAGTGACGGTCCAAAAAGCGTTGGTAAAACTCCAAAATCCGTCGCTAAAAGTCTTAAAACCCTATACCGACGGTCAAAATGACTATTCCGACAAAAAATTAAGCGACGGTAAAACCCTCGTCGGTATAGACCTATACCGACGAAAAAGGTGACCGTCGGAATAGGATGTATAACCTATACCGACGGTTTTAGGCGTCACTAATGTTTCTACCGTCGGTATAGCCTATGTTGGGTAGCCCCTTTTGCTTTTACCTATACCGACGGATTTTGTATCCGTCGATATTGATACCGCATCTATACCGACGGATTTTGTATCCGTCGGTATAGATACCGCATCTATACCGACGACTTTTGTATCAGTAGGTCTTTTGTATCCGTCGGTATAGATACCATAGATAAACATATACCGACGATTTTTTTTTTTTTTTTGCATCCGTCAGTATAGATTAAAATGTAAAATATACAATTAACCTATAGCGACAGTTTGTCGTAAATTTGCTGACGGTTTACTCCGTCAGTATACTATACATTTTTTGTTGTTATATGAACTGTCAGTATAGAGGTCAGAGCGTCGATAAAAATAAAATTTTATCATATTTTCAATTACTAATATTGATATATTTATAATTTAATCCAAGATATTTCATATAAAAAAAACCATTATAAGAAAATACAAAATATTTCATAATATTAAAAATAAAATTACAAATAAATTGTCTTAATTATATAACTTTTACAAGCTAAATAGAAGTCGCAAGCTAAAGTCATATTATACAGTCTTAAAATTGAAAATTAGCAATCCAAACACAAAGTAAATAAGCAATCCAAATACACAAAGTAAATAAGCAATCCAAACACAAAGTAAATTAGCAATCCTCGACATTTCAAGTTCCACAATCCTACCACAATCAAGAAAGAAAAAAATGTACCACAATCCTACCTAAAAAAAATGAACAAATAGCATGTGGGTGAGGGGAAACAAGAAAGAAAAATTGGAATAACAATTATCCAAAAGAAAGAAAGAAAGAAATGTTTGATGTTTGGCATCCATATAACTGACCCCACATGGCAGAAAATGGTTCATATAGTTGTTGGTGAATAACATGTTTACCTTCCATATCTCTTCATCTGAAAACTGTTCTATCGGATCAATATTGCTTCTCACAGTTCCTTCAAAAAGGACAGGTTCTTGAGGGATGATCCCAAAGCGTGACCTAAGATCATGCAGTCCTAGCATGCAGATATCTTTACCATCAATAATTATTTTCCCTCCTGTTGGCTCAACCAGTATAAACAAAACTTGGATTAAAGTTGACTTTCCACTCCCTGTCCGACCACAACACCAATCTTTTCACCCCCATTAATGTTCAGAGAAATGCCTTTAAGTACAAGAGGAGTGCTTGGACGGTATCTAACCTGTTAGCCAAAATCCAAAATATTGTATATTAATCAACTCCAATAAAGCAGGCAGTGTGTAAGAAGTTATAGCCAGAATAGTCTAAAGAACCAGTTACCTGCAGGTTTTTGAGCTCAACATTGCCATGAGCAGGCCAATTTGGAGGGGGACGACGGTCTTCAATATGCCATGCTGCTTCTGGCTGAATACTTGAAAATTGCTTTATTCTTTCAACAGAAACCATATTATTTTCCACAAAGCAGCTCAAATATATGGCCCAAAACAACACACCATTGAGGAACAACCCATATGAGAGAGATAACCCGACATTTTTTGCATTATGCAAAATAATAAGTCAAGTTTCTTCAATCATTATTGTAAAAGATCTTAGATAGCACTCGATACCATCATTTACAGATAAGCCTCCATTAAAATGAGGTCTGACCTAACTAGAAACTTTAATTCTTAATTTCACTAGGCCAATGAACCATATGTTACACATGACAATTTTGATTGCACAAATATATTTAAAACAGATATCATCATACAATAAACAGTTTAAATTATCCCCTGAATAATGAGTATCAAAATTACCATCTTTTGCCGACCTTCAGGTCAGCTAGGCATACAATATCATCAAATGATCACAAAGCAAGTGCTTCAGATGGTAAAAAACCAAAAGATTTGTTGTATAAAAGTGGCATGACAGTGTGCATTCTTTACTATGCAGCGTGGTATCAGGACCATGACATATTTAAGTGATCAAATGCTTTGTGTTTTCACATGGAAATCATTTAAGGGATGTGGTCTGTGGAACAAAGATTGTGGCATACAATTACCTGGGCTGACGATGCTGCTAGGTAACAAGATCATAAACATGGTAGAAAGGCAGAGGACTACACTCCCAATAAGTTCCAAACGGAAGCCCAACCACTCATTGGATCCATTGTTGTGGAAATCCATGCGTAAACTTGAATTAACTCTGTGAACATTTTCCTGACAAAAACTATCTTGCTTTTGGAATGCACGGATTGTCATAACTCCAGAGATGTTTCCCCTCACCCACATGCTATTTGTTCACCATGGTGCCATAAAGTATAAAAAAATCCCTACTAAGCTGATTTGAATGACAACCCTTATCAAAATAAATTAAAAATAGAAACTAATTATCATTTATTAATAAATCAGAAGTTACAAATTGAAGGATTTAAGAACATCAAAGGCACCAAATTAGCAAGTATGACAACATTTCTGCCTAACAACATTTGCAAAGATCCTTAAATAGATGAATCTCTAGACACATTTTTCATTTTATTTACCAAAAAACTATTGACATTTTAATCAAATATGTCCTTCATCTCAGGAGCATCCAGCAGCAGTATTGCTCAGTGTGCTGACACTACTATGTGTAATCTCCAGGACTAGCACATTACAAAAACTAATGCCGGCTACAGTTATTGCAATTATTAAGTGCTGGTAGCACTTGAAAACCTCACTCTGAACCAAAGCACCAAATAGCACTCAGACTATTAATACCTATGTTACTTGGGTTCGGGTGTGTATGCCGAACACGGGTATATTTGATTTATTTTAAGTTTTTTCATATATTTGGAGAGTTTTGGGGATCATATCTTCATACCTATATCCAAAAATATGTCGGATATGGATACTTTAAGAAAAATGAAAAGTTAGAGCAACATAAAACTTAAAACTATGGTAGAAAGCACCAAATCAGGAGCTGAAAGTGCCAACCTCAAAAGCAGGGCTATAAAATAGCCTTTACTTTTAAATATTACTTATTACTATCTAGCAAACTTGGTCAATCTAATTGATTCATCATATGCCTTTCTGTTTTGTCATGATCATAACAAGCCGTCGAAAATGTTCAAATTCATTGATACAAGAAACTTGTGAGTGAACTGCTATGCCCTGTGAATTTGCTCTAAGAAAAATGCAAATAGGCTAAATTGTGGTTCCATTTTTCTCAGGTGGATAAATTTGAAGGCCATTAAAAGGTTTGTAGATACTAGTGCACTGAAGTTGGATGACCGTTCTACTTTAAAGGTGCCTTTTGCTTAAAATTTTCCTAGACAGGTGTACATTCTATATCAAGCAAGAAAATGAAGTTCTTATTGTTGTTACTTTGTCATTGAGGCAATTATTTGAAAAATCAATTGGCATTTCCATTCCCCAATCTCGTTTTCTTCCATTGAATTCCACATCAGACTTACTTCTTCTCTAGGTGATTCTCTTTTATAGACTATAATTTTATGCTACAACCCAAAGAAAATACTATTTCATCTTGACTTAAGGTTCTAAGCATCAAAGTTCTGTGTTCTGCAGTCGGACCTTTACACATTTACCAAAGGTATTTTAGTTCGAAATGATGAGAGGACTAGTCCTACTGATCCTAATTTCCAAAGGTATTTTACAAATTTCCAGTAAAATTTCAAAGAAAACAATTAAAAAAAAAAAGAAACAAAAAAGGCTACAGAAGTACAAGACAAACATGATTCATGAGTTACGACTATGGATATGAAAACTAAAAAAAAAAGAGGGGGGGAACCTAAGATAACTGCCAAGACAAGATCAATGAAAATGTACCAATCTAAGCAAACCATAATTTCTGTAGTTTAATTCCAACTAAGTCAATGACCTCTGTGTCTAAATCTGAAGAGGAATCTGTAGAGGAAGTTGGAGAACCCAAATCATTAAAACATAATCTCCATTATTTTCACTTCACAAAAGTAAAAAATCATAGTCCCAATTAGAAAAATTCCATTCACAGTCCTATTTTAAAACCCAAATCAGTGTCGTATGGGAAGAAAGCTAGAATGAGAAAGAGAAGTTAGGGCTAGGGGGCAACCAGATGAAACCCAAATTAGAGCACTTATTAAGATTAAAAACAAATGAGACAATCACTCGAGAAACGTATAATCTCGAACTGAACAAAGCTGAGATTCATTTTCAATCCAATCTCTCATTTCTTAACTAAGAAGAGATAAATATATTAAGCATCAATATCGAATAAAAGAACAGATCTATCGACTAAATAAAGAAAGAGAAAGAGAGACACATACCAATGACAAGGTCAATTGAGCGGAAGAGAAAGAGAGACACAGCAGAAGAGCAATGTCGATGAAAGAGAGAGAGAAATGATGAAAAACCAAAATAAAACCCTAAATATATATTAGGTCTATACCGACGGACAAATTAATATCCGTTGCTATAGGTTCTATTAATTAAAAATGAAATAAAAAAAAATTGAAATTCCCCGTCAATTAAAAAAAAAAAGTGGATCTTTTGGGACATTTACAGACGGAAAGAAAAAAACCGTTGGTAAAAGATACCCCTATACCAACGGTTTTTCATTAACCGTCGGTATAGGTATATCTATAGCAACGGAGTATTTGGGCGTCGGTATATGGTCTGTATATTCTGACGGTGACAAAAATCCGTCGGAATAGATACTTTTTACCTACGGATTTCGACCGTCGGTATAGATAAGCGTCAGTATATGGCAATTTGTTTGTAGTGACGTATCAACTCATGCATGCATGCATGTACACGCATGATCTGTCAAGAATCCGGTTAATTACAAAATTAAAAAGTTTTATGGGTCTAACCCTGAGATAATTCTTCAACATCTTTGAATTTTCTTTAATAATATAGAGAGGGAAAAAAAGGTTGAAAGGGAACTTATTACAAAAGAACACATATTCACATCAAATACTGGTGAACAGAAGCTCATTATTCTTCTCTTTTTTTCCTGTCTAACAGTTGAACACAGCCTTTACTGCTTAAAATCCCAAGGCAACCCTTGTATTTTTATTCTGATATTTTCTCATTATCTAAGTTGTTTTTCAACATTAGTTTTATAATTTATACTGCATTTTCCCATGATTTTGTCAAGGAGACCAAGCATCCTACATGAGAGAATATATATTATATAAATAATTTTTTTTGTTTTGCCTTGTATTCATATTCCAATACACAAAGTAGACAGCTTTGTCTCCCCTTGGCTCGAATCATTACCTTTTTCAGCAAATTCTTTTTTTAATAGAGATACCAATCTCCTCCTCTCAATATTTTACAAAGGTACGTATTACTATTATTAGGAGGTTTTTTCCCTCTTCTTTTCGTGAAATTCAAGGTATATTACGACAAGAATACCATGTTTTCTTCTGTAATTAACATGAAATCCAGGGAAATTTTACACAATTTGCATATGTACATATCATTTTTAAGTGGTCCTGCTAAATTATTTTTCAGCAAGTGCTGATGCATCACCACAAACACCAAAACTTTTACTTTGGCTAGTTAAAACTTCATTATTTTGTTTGTTATCATAAAAGACAAAATTAAATATCATTATTCGACAAAGCACAAATTTGATCACTTTAGCCACACAAAAAAAAAAAAAAAAAATCTTAAAAGGAATATAAATAAAAATAAAGTACTTTTCTTTTACAATTATTATTCAAATCTTATGCTAGTATAAATCAGGGTGAATTGTGGAAGGTGACGCATGTCACTATAAAATAAAATAAAAAGTTATGGACACCAAAGTGCTAATGAAATTCACTTGTTTTTCAGTGAAATGATGAGCAATATTGTACCCAAAAAAAAACAGACCCTAAAAATATTATATGGACCAAACTGCAAGAAAGGGAATTTTGAGGTAGGTCTGACCCTCAAAGTATATGATGAGACAACTTTGTTTGATAGGTCCCAAAAAGCAAAAGAAAAAAGGGGGAAGAAATAATCTTGACTCATAATTAATCACACTCACCTTTGAAAAAGGAAGAAAATAAAATGATAGATAAAATTATAAAAGGAAAAGGAAACAAAAATTATAACAAGAGGAAACAAAAAAAATCCTTCTTTTGGACTATATATAACTAGCTAGAGATATATGACCTCTTTATGCCATGATCATTATCCATGACCAAATTGCTTTTCTTTTCTTTGATTTTTTTTTTTTTTTTTGTTGCTAAATTTTAGTTGATTTGGGGTTTAGGAGATTCTCCAAGTTGTAGGTATTTTGCATTTTGGTTGCTATGATTAGAATAGGGGAATATAGAGCAAAAAACTTGAGGGAGAAGAAATGGGAGAGAGCAATGCATATACTAATTAGAAACATAAATAAAACATAGAAAACAGCATGAGAAGAGGAGAGAAAGGGAATTTAAAGAGAGAAAAGAAAGGGCATACCAAGGCTTTTCTTTCTGCTCGTCTTTAGGTCAAGAGAAAAAGGAAAGTTCGAGGTTGGTTCATGCCAATCAAATCAAAATTAAAATGGGTATAATTCACTTTATTTTCATAGATGTGATAATTTTAAATATGATAAAATTATATAATATAAATATGATATAAAAAAAAAATTAAAATATGATAAAAAATATAGTATGATATGAAAAATAATAAAAACATGATACAAATATATAAATGTGTAAAAATTTGTATATTATAAATTATTAATCTATCAAAATTTATATAAATATAATTATAACACATAAAAATAAAACAAATACGATACGATACGAATATATGTATTATCATATCTAATTTTATGGTTATTTTAATATTTTAATAAAGTACTATTTTGATCAGACAAGTAAAATCAAAGGGTGTAGTTGCTAGAGAAGATCCTACTTCCTACTTCCTACTTCCTACTTCCTACTTCCTAGTACTATATATATCTTAACAAAAATAAAAACCCCACACTCGAGGGAGCTAGAGCAATGCACTCATTAAGGAGCAAATCCACACGGTCTAAACCTCAAAAAGTGCATTCAGAATTATGGAGATTCCATGCAATTTTTCAACTTGGTACCAGAATAATAGTTTCTTTCTTTCTTTCTTTTTTTTTTTAATCCAAAGTATACTCTCCATTTCTTTTTTTTTTTTTTTTTTTTTGTAATTAATAATAGCTCTACTTGATAATGTCTCTACTTGATAATGTCCTATAAAGCATGCTTGTCAATTTCATATCCAAATATATAAGTTTTTAAAAGCTAAATATTTGATGCTGCCTACTTTCTCAAATCAGGCTGCCATATTATGGAATAGAAAATGAATTATTACAAATTAAAAGCATTATTAGTGAAAGGATGGGTCATTCTAGGTAATACCTTTTTTCTCTATATCATTTAAAAAAAATGAAATAACATATATAATTAATTAAGAGTTCGCTTTTTATACATGAAGTGAAATTTTTTAACTTCATAAACAGATTAAAAATCTATAACATGTCTTAATTTTTAAGTTAATTTTTTAATTTTTAATATATACTAAAGATATATGTGTTATTCTACTAATCCGCTTATGAAATTTAAAAATTTAAGTGATGATGGATGAGATAATTTCTCATTAATTAATTCCATTGATTATGCTTTGGCCATTAAATATTCCAAGTATTTAATCATGTGGTGTTAAGTTTAAAACACGTTTGGAGCTCCTTGGGTAGCATTAATTTTGAATTGATTTACATATTTTATGACTTTTGATACATCTTGTATTGATTTGAAAGATTCATAAACCTAGTTACCATGGATTTTATCTTTGAAAAATAACTAAGAGAAAAGATTGAAAATTATTGTGGAATTACAGCCCCTTGCGGTTTGGGAAATTTTTTCTAAAGTGTGAGACATACATAATGATCAATAAATCTCCTCTTAATTAATTTGCTAACTAAAAAATTTTCTTTTAATAAAATAAATTTGAAGATTTAAAGAATAGATATTTATCACCTCAAGTTTTTACAGATAGCATGAAAAAGTATAAAGAGGTTCAAACACGTATCAAGAAATTGATAAAAATTCAAAATAGATAAAAATTCAAAATATTAAGTAGAAATATGTATATAAACAAAGGGGCTCGAAAATATTGCATGCAATCCAAATTATTATTATTAATTTTTTGGAATGGTTTAGTTGCATATGATAATAAATTGTCAAAATTTGATAGTTAATTATTAACTATGTCACCAAATTTATGAATAAAAGAAATTGCCAAAAAAATTCATACTTTTTTCTTTTGAAAAATAAGAGAAGAATATCAATACTTGAATTTAAAATTTCTACCTTGCAATTATTACTTTTTTACCCAAGTGTATGTAGAAAGATTCATAATTCTTTTTTCTTATGCTTTGGGGCGGCCATGATTAAACTATGTATGGATAGTAGGACCGGTGAAAAAAAAATGATACTAATTACCAAGATAATTTTATCTTTCTCAATAAAAAATCACCAAAAAATAAAGAGGAGAACTTTTCTTTCAAAAAGAGCACTTTCACCAGCTTCCTAGAAGGATCCTATCCTTGGAATGAATTCGTATATCAAAAACAAAAAGGAGAAAAGGAAAGGTGAAAAGAAAAATGAGACATTTTCTCTTTCTATTGTAGTAAAGGTAACAAGAAAAGCAAATGTTGGGTACTAGTTTGAGTAAAGACTAAAGAAGATATTGAGGTAGAATACTTTTAAAAAAATAATTAAAAAAAATAAAAATTTATAAAAAGAAATTGAATCCTAATCGCTGAAATTAAAAATTCAACATTTTATCAATGACCATATGATTGTTATCAGTGACAAGCCAAAAATCCAAACAAGGGTCTTCATTTTGATGAATGGTATATATTTTCATTCATACTTTTTACTAAAATATGTACAGAGTATATATAGAGAGCATACTAGACATAAATCCTTAGAATTAAGTTATACATAAAAATATCCCTCAATTACAACCTTGATATCCATCCCTCAATTACAGCCTTGGTATCCCTTAATTACAGCCTTGATATCTTTACTAGTCAAATGTAATTAATATGTACAACTAATTCAACACTCCCCTTCAAGTTGGTGCATGGATGTCCTACATGCCCAACTTGTCTAAAAACTTTAAGAATACTCGATTTGAGACTGCTTTGGTGAGGATGCCAGCCAACTAATCCTCTGATCGAATCTTAGGCAATTCCACAATATTTCCATCCAACTTTTCCTTAATGAAAAATCTATCTACCTCGACATGCTTTGTACGGTCATGTTGAACTGGATTATGCGCGATGTCACATACTGCTTTATTGTCACAAAACAGTCAGATAGGTTGTTTAGATAGATAACCCAAATATTGTAGAAGGAGTCTTAGCCATAATGCCTCACAAAGTACATTTGCAAACCTCTGAATTTAGCTTCTGCACTTAAGCGAGCTACAACATTTTGTTTCTTGCTTTTCCATGTTACAAGGTTACCTCCTTTGAAGGTAAAGTATCCAGAAGTAGACCTCCTCTCACCTACATCACCAGCCCAATCGGCATCCATATAGACTTCTATGCTTTGTTAGTCTGTGTTTTTAGTGAATAACTACACTCATACGTTGTTCTCCAAGATTATGCATAAACTGGCTGACAATACTCAAGCTAGATCTGGTCTGGTATGAGATAAGTACAACAATCTCCCTACAAGTCTTTGATATCTTCCTTTGTCAACTGGTACCTAGTTGGACTAAACACTTAGTTTTAGACCTTATTCTACTGGTGTATCAACTGGTTGACATGCTGACATACCAGTCTCTTGTAATAGATCTAGAGCATATTTTCTTTGAGACAGAACTATTCCCTTTTTAGATTAAGATACTTCAATCCCAAGAAAATATTTCAGAGGATCTAGATCTTTCATTTCAAATTCTTTGGACAAGTAATTTTGTAAAACCTTACTTTCATTAGGATCGTTCCCTGTAACCACCATATCATCCACATATACAATAAATGCAGTTATCTTATCTTTCTGTTTTTTGAGGAAAAGAGTATGATCTGAGTTGCTTTTGTATGTTGTTCCAAAGGCTATCATAGATTTTGTGAACTTTTCAAACCATGCTCTAGGAGACTACTTCAGCCCATATAATGATTTCTTTAATCTGCATACCTTCCGGTTGTGTCTTTTGGGTATCATGCATCCTGGTGGGAGATCCATGTAGACTTCTTCAGATAATTCACCATGTAAAAAAGCATTCTTCACATCAAATTGTTGTAAGGGCCAGTCCAAGTTTGCAGCTAAAGACAACAGGAAACGAACTGTGTTGATTTTGGCTACAGTTGCAAATGTTTCTGTGTAATCAATCCCGTAGGTTTGAGTGTATCCCTTTGCTACTAGTTTTGCCTTAAAATGTTCAATTATGCCATCAGTCTTGTATTTCACGGTGTAAATCCACCGACATCTAACTGGTTTCTTTCTTGGTGGGGGATCAACTAGTTCCCATGTTTAATTTTTTTTTTCCAGAGATTTCATTCTTTTTGTTCATAGTTGCTTTCCACTTAGGATCAGCTAAGGCTTCCTACACACTGTTAGGAATAGATACAACAGATAATTGATTCACAAATGACATGTTTGGTTCTGACAAACAATGGCTAGACACATAATGACTCATGGGATATTTTACTTTACTAGAGAGTTCAGGTTCATATGTGGATTTAGGAATACCTCTTGTGTGACGTTGTGGTAACTGTCTTTTGTGTGGCTCAGGAACATTTTCAGTAAACGATTGGAGTGATATGTCGATCAGAGATGGAGCCATATTTTCTAGAAACTCTGTTTTAGGCTAAGTTGGAGATAGATCCACCTCTTCAGTTATTGGGTGCTCATCACTTACTTCCTTGGTTATTGGGTGCTCATCACTACTTTGATCTAGTATCATACCACTTAAATCCAATTCACCTATTTTCTCATTTATTTTAGTCTGTGAGTCATCACCACTGGAATCCAATGTCATACCACTTATATCCAAGTTGCCCACATCTAGGTTATCATACTCTAGACTTTGAATTTCCTTTTGATACCCCTCCTGAAATTCAGGTTTAGAGAAGTACATTGTATCTTCATGGAAAACAACATCCATCGTGAAAAATAATCGATATGTTGGAGGATGATAACACCGATATCCTTTTTGATGAGTGGCATACCCAACAAAAGCACATCGCAATGCTTGAGGAGTTAACTTGGTACGTTGATGCTTGTGTAGGTGCACAAACACCACACGTCCAAAAACATGAGGAGTTAAATTTGAGACAGTTGGAGCAACAATCGTATCATTAAGAATTTGGAATGGTGTTTTGCAATTGAGGGTGTTGGAGGGTACCCGATTGATTAAATAAGCTGTAGAAGTTAACGCTTCTCCCCAATAAGATAAAGGCATATAGGCTTCCATTAGCAAAGCTCAAACAACTGCCAATAAGTGTCAGGTTTTTCGCTCGGCCACCCCGTTCTGTTGAGGTGTGATGGAGCAAGTTGTGTGATGAATCATTCCTTGTGCTTCCAAATAGCGTTGAAATTCAGTACTTATATTCTCCACCGTTATCACTGTGAAGAACTTGAATCTTTCTATTGTAATGAGTTTCAATCCTTTTATGAAACTTTTGGAATATCAAGTTCACTTCACTTTTGGATTTCATCAAGAAAAGCCATGTCATCCTGGTACAATCATCAATAAATGTTACGAACCAGCACAACCTATCCAAAGTAGTAAATTTAGATGGACCCCAGACATCAGAATAAATGATCATAAATGAAAGTGGACATTTATTCAATCATAATGGAAACAAAGCACGATGGCTTTTCGCAAGTGCACAAGTATCACACTGAAAACTAGAAACATCAACTTCTGTAAATAAATTGGAAAACAATCGTTTGAGATATCCAAAAGAAGCATGCCCAAACCGGTGAAGCCATAACCATATTTCTTTCCTGTTTTTATCTTCAGAACCACCCACTGCCAGAGCTTGTCGTAGGCTTTCGGTACTCTTTGATTCCAAGTCCTAATAATACAGCTTCCCCTTCTAATACCACAACCAATCGTCGTCCTGGTTTTGATGTCCTTAAACACACAAAAATCAGGCCAAAATATTACAACATAAGATAAGGTACTGATTATTTGAGAAACTGACAAATAGTTATAATGTAAAGATGGAACAACTAAGACATAATCTAAATTTAATGTATTGGTGAGAGTCAAAGATCCTTCCCCAATAACTGGGGTCGTAGTTCCATTTGCAGTAGAGACAAATTTTTAGGTGGAATGATTGAGTGGTGAGACTTGTCTAGAATCAAATGTCATGTGATCTGTTGCACCAGAATCAATTATCCATGCACTATTCAAAACATATGTTGAAATATTTAAAACCTTACCACCATTGTCTGCAGCTATTACCAATGCTGAGGCGTTGTCAATAATTTCATCTTCCATTTTGGTTTGAACAACTGCTATAGTAGAAGGCTTTTGGTTATTTTTTCTTAGCGCGACTAGGATCCCACCATTCTGGATAGCCCACAGTTCAAAACATCGACTTTTGGTATGACCAGTCTTATGGCAATGAGTGCATTTGTATGAAGACTTGTCAACACCATTGGTTGGTTTACCATTGTTGGCTTGTGCTCGATCTTGTTGACCCTGATTAAATCGGTTCCGAGCCACCATGTCACTAGGTTCAGATGCTCCGAAATCACTTTTCAAGGTGATACTACGTACAGCCTCCCGTCGAACTAATGAGTAACATTCCTCCAAGTTTGGTACTGGGTCTTTTCGCAAAATTTCACGTCGGATTGAATCAAAGACCTCATCCAATCCGGCAAGAAAGATATGAACTCTTAATCGTTCAATAGACCGATAGTGGGCTTTGACATCGTCTGGATCCTTCATAACTACCGTATCACGATGGTCCAACTCTTGGAAAATTTCAATCAATTCTCCATAATACATAGAGAGGATTCTCCCCTTTTGTCTTGCACATAAAGCCTTCTAATTTAGAGTAAAGACCTGCAAGTCATCACTGCCATCATAGAATGCTTTGGACAAGGCAATCCAAATATCGTATGCAGTGGGTAAGCGTAAATAATGCCTCATAATATCTGGAGACATAGACATTAATAACCACCGTTTGACCTTTTGATTTTCAGCATACTATTTTTCATAGCCTTCATCAGATTCTGCAGGTAGCTTAGTTTTGCCACGAATGTATGAGATCTTGTCCCTCTCAGTAATTTGCATTTCCATCAGCTGAGACCATATGTCGTAATTTGATTCAGTAAGGGTAATTCCTGCATTAAAAACTCATTCGGACTGAACTACAACTGGGAAAGATTTAGTCCAGTAGATTCAAGAATTTTTTCATTCATTTTTTTCCTTTTTTTTTTCAATTAACAAAAAAAAAATAATATAAAGTCAAAAAAAAAAAAACAAACGAAAAGTTTAAAACTTGTCAAACCCAAATAGAAACAGGATGGGTTTGGCAAAGTTTAAATGCCAAGCACCTAATCCTTTAGGACAAGAGGAGAGCCAGTGAGTTTGGCAAATTGCTGAAGATGACTGACGAGGCAGCAGCAGCGGAGGATGGGGCTTTACGAACAAAAGAACCAGTGAAAAAAATGTGGGGATGGCAGTGCAAGTCAGCAACAAAGCGAACATGGATGGTTTTTATTATTATTATTATTATTATTGAATATGAAGAAATTGGGTTTTCGAGAATATGAGATTTAAATTTGAATATGAGATTTGGGTTTTTTGAGATTGGATTGAATTCAACAAAGCTCTGATACCATCTTCATTTTGATGAATGGTATATATTTTCATTAATACTTTTTACTCAAATATGTATTGAGTATATATAGAGAGCATACTAGACATAAATCCCTAGAATTAAGTTATACATAAAACATATCCCTCAATTACAGCCTTGATATCCATCCCTCAATTATAGCCTTGGTACCCCTTAATTACAGCCTTGATATCTTTACTAGTCAAATGTAATTAATCTGTACAGCTAATTCAACAAAGGGCAATCCTTATGCTGAAAAATATATAATATAATTTTATTTAATTATTTTTAATATTAAAAAACATTAATCTTATTTTTTTTATAAATAAAGTGTTATTAAAACTTTTAACTAGTTTTCATAATTTCTTCATAATTAACAAAGTTATTATTAAAAATTATATTCATTATGAATTAATAACTAAATATATACTTCTATATGATTGTAGTGAAATTTATGTATATAGTCCATTATTGTACATATTAAAGTAAATTTTTATATATTTGGTATATGTTAAGTAAATTTGTATTTTTATACATTTCATAAATTGAAAAGTAGTAACTATATATACTTAATGTATATATATTTTTTACTAATATACAAACTAGAAGTAATAATCATGCAAGGAAATAAGTTTAAAATAGGTAAAAAAAAAAAAAACTAAAACTAAGTACTTATATGTAAGGTAAGAATGTATATTTAGGATACTAAATTATTGCATTATGTAGAAGAGACTTTTATGAAAAGTAAATATTTATAATTATTGAATAAAACAACCAAAAACAAAACAATTGTTGAATAAATTTTGAAAGGTAATCAAGATTGGATTAAACAATATAAAAATGTTGAATGCTATATAAATAATTTAATAAAATTAAGAGGGTCAACCTGTGTGGCTGGTTTGTATAGGTGACAACCAGGTATGTTGGGTACACTACAAGAGAGATTACAGTTAGCAATTAAAGTATTACCGATGAAATTTTCCATCGAAAATGACTCTATATTATCGACAAAATTTTCTTGTCGAAAATGACTCCTTATTACCGACGAAATTTTGTCAAAAATTTTGATTTTCAGCGACAAAATTTTAGTTATTTCCAACGAAAATAGACAATTTTCGACGGATTTTTAACGATGGAATAGTTTCTGTCGCCGAAAGTTTGGTGGGAAGCTATGTGGTTTCCGCCAAACTTTTAGCGATGGACTTGGGCTATTTTACTGACGGAATTTTTCGTTGGTAAAAAATAATAATAATAATTTTATTAATAATTAATGAAAAGAAAAAAATTTAATTAAGTAAAAAAAATTTCGCTAGACAATCAGCCGAAAATAGTTTTTTTTCGACGGAGAAAATATTTTTGACGGATAATTCGTCGAAAAAAATTTCAACCATTTTCACTACAAACGAGGCAGTAAAAACGATATTTGTGATGGAATATTTCGTCGAGAAAGACCTTTCGGATGGAATATTCTGTCATATATATTTTTTCGACGGAATATTTCGTCAAAAAATTTGAAAAAAAAAGAAGAGGGAAAATAATATTTCGTAGGCAGTGGTGCTGGAGGTAGTGGTGCCAAAGGCAATGATGTCGAAGACAGTAGTGCCCAGTGATGTATATCTTTTATGTTGTTTTTTTTAATATTTGAATATGATTATGTTTTGTAATAATATTGTATTTAATTAAAACATTTTGTTGATTTATAAGATTAATTATTTTATTACAAAATAATAATAAATTTTAATAAATATTATATAATTATATAAATAAATTAATAATTGGCTTTTTTAATTCTAAAAGTTAATTACCGACGGAATATTCTGTCGGTATAAAAATTTTCGTCGGAATATCCCGTCGGGCAAATTTTTTTCCCAACGAAATATTTTAATTTCGAATTATCATTTTCGACGAAATTACTATCACCGACTTATGTATTTTCGACGAAATCTTTCGTCGAAAATACTCAATTCTGACGGAATATTGATTTTTTTCAAAGGAATTTTTCGTCAAAAAAAGTCTTCTCTCTTGTAGTGGTAGGGATGCTGTGGAATGAAATTTCTGGGTGGTTGGTTTTTTATAAGTGACAACTTGTGTCTCTGTTGCTCTCTTTCTTCTTATCCGTCATTCCTTTCTTCGAGTTGGATGCATCACCTCTCTCAACCTTTCAACTTTTAATGACACCTTTTATCATTTCCCCAGAGAACATCATATATGCGAAATTCTTCATGGCATTACTCATGAGTTCATCATTGTAGGGTGCTTGAAGAGTACAATAAAAAAACACTGTCATTTTCTTCTTAGTAAGGGGTGGTTGCACTTGAGCAGGAAAATCTCTCCATATTTGGGCATACTCTTTGAAACTTTCATGGGTCTTTTTATCCATGTTTTGCAAAAGGTAGCTTGTTAGGTTCCTTGTCAATCATATGTTTATACTGGACCAAGAACTCCCAAAATATCTCGCAGGTGACCCTGTTAGACTATCTTGGAAGCAATGGATTACAACTTGTCATTGTGAGTGTGG
The DNA here is from genome assembly GCA_030761205.1 of Fremontodendron californicum. NCBI lineage: Eukaryota > Viridiplantae > Streptophyta > Magnoliopsida > Malvales > Malvaceae > Fremontodendron > Fremontodendron californicum. The sequence continues at coordinate 32,215,742 of JAULJL010000005.1, forward strand.
CCAGCCATTTTCCAGGGAAAACATCGTATTGTGGGTCAACGGGCACTTTGATCCATCATACCTCTCAAATTCAGGGACCTTGAACTTTGGCGAGATTACCAAAAACCTAGCGACATCAATTTTTCCCAAGATGCTCATTCCTTCCACTGTCCTTAGTTTTTCCTCTAATAGTTAATATTTGTGTTGTGTGCCCGCATCTTCCACTTGCTTTGTCATACCTATTTTCAACTTCTCTTGTTCTATTGGGTCATTCAGGTTTTGGATAATGACCAGATTAGCTGGACTAGCTCCCGACTTTAGTCTAGACTGCCATTGACTTTGTTGTTGTCTTGTAATAGTGTCTACACTAAAGTAAACATAAGGGTGTTCTCCCACTTGTGGTACCACTTATGTACGTTTGAGCTTGTGGTGGAGTAAACCTCGGTGGGTATATGTTGTCGGATTTACCACGCAAGTGCACGTTATTGCAAACAAGTAATATAATGAAAGTAAAGTATCGATCCCACGAGGAATTGTTACTAGATTTGTTAAATACTAAAATTAAAACAGCTTAATCTTATCCAAAAAATTAATTAAAAGATGTAAATTAAGAACTAATAAAAGAAAGCAAATTAAAATTGGGATTTAAATGAATGGAGAAAAGCATAGGATTACAATTTCCATCAACACTTCATATGAACTTACCTTACTCTCTTAACTTGATTAATGACAATGAGTTGTTAACCTAGAGTTATAATCTATTTAAAAGCATCTGTTGATGGTCTTATAAAAATATCTCTCTTAACCAATTAACTATATGTCTATGATAATTGAATTAAAGAGAAACTCATTAAGCTTAGACTCTAAACTTGGTTACACATGACATGTAGGTTCTATCCTACATGCAACTCAATTCATCATAATAAATGAATCTGAAACACATTTTATTCAATCCATGTCTAACGCTAAACTCCCTATGTCTAGTTGTATTTAGGTTACCAAATCAATTTAATTGGTGATCAAGTAATTAAAAGCATTAAGCACAAGATTAAATAAACAACATCAAATATCATTAAATCAAGCTAGAGAATAAAATAATCCAAACTACATGTTGAGTTCCATTGCAATCCTAGAAAGAGAAATTTAGTTCATGCTCAACATTGAAAACAATAAACAAGGGAGTTTCACCATCAATAAATTACAAAAGAATAAAATAAGATTAAGGAAAAAGAGAAAACTAAGGATTGTCAGATCTTCAGTCTTCTAGTCTCCAAAACCACTCTTAGTTTTTTGCAAAATTGTGGTAGCTGCTCTCTTATTCAGAAAATTAAAGCTAAGAGCTAAGAAGGTAAAAAAATTAAAGTCCTAATGGTTCCTATTTATAGAGCTCTAAAAGCTTGAAGAAGGAAAACTTTGTGGCCAAGTAACTGCTTCCAGCTTGGACTTTCCATATATAAGCTGATTCTCTCATTCTTGCTTTAGGACTCTACAAAACTACAAAAGACATTAAATTAATAACTATATTAATTATAAAATAAATAAATTAAACTAAATTAAAAAACTACTAAAAATAATTAATTAATAGTTTAAATTACAAGGACTTAACTAATTTAAAAGCACAAAATATAGTAAAATAACTCTATTTCATAGAGTTATTACACCCCCAAACTTAAGATTTTGCTAGTCCTCGAGCAAAACAAAACTAAACTAGACAAAATAAAATGAAACAAAATAAAGCTAGAGATGAATACACTCAAGTAATGATTTCCTTAAATTATCCTCCAAAGTTATCTCAAAATCCCGACTCAAAGTAGAACATAAACATAATCCAAATTCATGATTGAATTCAATCGTATACCTCATGCTCAAATGGATTTTCATGTGTGTGTATAACCTCTTGGCAAATCATTGCATGCAATTCGAATAGCTTTATGCCAATGCAAAATACGAATTAGTACTAGATTCTCATATGTTTTCTTTTCATCTCTCTCTCTCTCCACTAATGTAGACTAACACTTCATCAAGGATCAAGTAGGTCTTTATTAAGCTTGTAATGTAAGGCTAGGGTCAAGGTAGGATAAATGATATATTTCGGTTAATTCACCCATAGACATTTTTCATTTTTTTTTTCAGGATTTTCGAAGAGCCATAGTATTTACCTTAAATTACATTCTTTATTTTTTTGAATTCATTTTCCCTTTTTTTCACCACTTTATTCTCTCTCTTTTTTTCGGTTCTTCTTTTCTGAAGAACCATAATCTTTTCTTCTTCTTTTTTTTTTTTTTTTTTTTTTACATTTTCATTCATTGAATTTCACCATTCCACCAAAAATGAAATTGACATGGCTCATAATTATTTCCTGTAATATCATAAACATGCCTATGTAGTGAAGGGTAGTCATAGTTTTTCTTGTTATGCTAGGCTAAAATATGTGGCAATCAAAGAAAAGAGATTTATCAATTAGGCTCAACGGGGTAAACTAAGGATAATATATATAGTTAGGCTAGAAAGGCTCAAACGATCTAAAGATAGCCTAAATCACTTTCTCAACTTAGTGCTGTCTAGGATTTCACCTCAAGAGAGAATCAAACAAATTCTAGGCTTCTAGACATAATCGTAATTCACATCAACATAAGCAGTCTTTAAATAAGCAATGCAAATCTAAGCAAGAGATCAAATGCTCAATTAATGAAAATCACATTCTAACATGAGACTAACAAAATAATTTAACATAAAATCAAATCATGCCTATGTTTTTCCCAAGATTCAAGATAAATCAATAACTAAAATTCATCATTGGACTAGAAGCTCATCATGATTAAGTGCATCATATCTCAAGCAATAATTTTTTATTTTATTTTTATATATGACTCCTAAACATAACATAGAAAAGACACACATTAAAATTTAAAATAAATAAATAAGCATATTAAAAAGAAATAAATAACGAGCTAACCCCCTCAAACTTAAATTAAACATTATCCCCAATGTTGGAAAAAAGAGTAAGAATAAGAAAACTCTCATGTCATTGAAGAAAACTCGAGAGAGATTTAATCTTCCTCTTCTTCTTCTTCTTTCGCTTCTGCTTCTGCACCCATAGACATGTGTTGGTGGTTGTGGCATAGTGGGAAACTGGGAAACTGGGTCATGTCGACACCCATATGACAAGCACAAAAATGGAGCATTTGCTCAACAGCTTTGAAGCATTCATTCTGATGGGCATGATATGCAAGATGTTGAGCATTTTGAAGTTCAAGTTGTGCCACGCGATCCGTCAGGGTTAACAGAAGAGGTGGAGGAGGCCTGGGTGGAAGGGCAGATGATGAGCTGGCACTGGCTCCGGAGGGGTAATCTGCCAAACCTCTGATAACTCTACCAAGAAATGTCTCATCAAGAGGACATTTTGGTTGCAATAATTCTTCACTTGGGTCCCATCGCACTCCGGCTTGGCCACATAAGGCAGTTATCAAAGATGGAAACTACAGACCTTCTTGAGGTGAACAACCAGTATGGTGAATGACAGTGAATAAAAGTTAGCCAATATCGATGGATTTACTAGTGAGAATAGCATAGAGCAAGATTGCTCGATCTTTAGTCAAGTCACTGATATGTTTGATTGGAAGCATCTTAGTCGCAACAAAGTCTTTGCTTCCCAATCCATGGTGTTTGTAACACCCTGTCCGAATAATCTACCTAAAATCCGGCAGAGTTTCCTTTCTATCTCAACTATAAACCCTCCTGCAAATAACACTCAATTCATATCCTCAACCAGCAATATTTCTTAATACTATTATCACATATATCCATCGTATTCAAAAATTATCCATGATCAATTTATGCTCAAGTCAAAACATACTGATCTATTGTCTGATATCTTCAAATATATACATATAATATATCCAAAAGTAAACCTATCTCAGCAAGGTTTACTAGATAAAAACATCAAAAGATCAAGACTTCAATAAATTTTTACTATGATGCCCACCACGTCAAAATACTATTTGAAGCAGAGAAAATAGGAAGGTTGCAATCCCAACACCTAACTATCACCTGAAAATGAGAATATGAAATGGTGAGATATATGAATATCTCAGTGAGTAAACAACTTTTAAAATATTTGAAAACTATGATTATAATCCTTTAAAACATAATAGACATTTTCAAAATAAATAATAATAAAATCATAATGAGTAATTCAAAGACGTAGCAAAGTTTTCAAATGTATAACAATATTATAATATTAAATCAATGAATAAAATCTGTAAAGTAAATCAAGTTCCGTATAATTGGGCTCCAACTTTCTGTCCTGCATAAGAGTACATCCATGAAATAACCAAGCAATATCCATGTAGGCATACTAGTAGCCGGCCCCAAAGGCCAATACCACCATAGGACGCCCCAAAGGCATATGTGTCACTATGATGTGCCCCCAAAAGGCAAATATAATGGGATAGGGACTCTGGAGGTGGCTCCCACCACAAAGGCGTAGCACGCAGCTCCCATACCCCAGTATAATATCACGGAATAGGGACTCTGGAGGTGGCTCCCGCCACAAAGGCGTAGCACGCAGCTCCCGTATTCCGGTCTAATATCACGGAATGGGGACTCTGGAGGTGGCTCCCGCCACAAAGGCGTAGCACGCAGCTCCCGTATTCCGGTCAAGGAAATAATCTCATACATTAAGTCAGGTGGAGCCAAAACCATGTACGTCAAATACTATGTAAAATCATATTTCATAAAATCAACCAACTTACTCGATATAATATTTCTTGAAATAAAACTACTTTAATAACAAATCAATTCATATGATTAAATATCGTATATACCTTTAATACGTAAAATAAATATATATGCTAAAAATATATAATTATAATTATAATTAAAGAAATTTCAAATAACTATAGTTGTCGTCTACTCACTATCCTTGAGATGATCTCACTGTACACCTCGACCTGAAACTTCGGGATCCATAGGTGACGTCGGATCTACGTGGCCTAGAGATTAACAATAATTAGTATCTATACATGCTCAAAGCATTACACAATTTTGAATGCAACTTAAGTCTCATAATCTTCCCTCAAGGTCAATACTAATTTCTCATACTCAAAACAACATATCCTTAATTTTTAATATCATTTCCATAATCATTTTCTCCAAAATTCAACTCCATATTCATGTCCTTATCAAATTTGTTTCTAGTATTCCATGCCTTAGAGATTTTCATAATCCATAACCATCAATAGTACTATATTTCTCTTAAGCAATAAATTCCTTAATATCAAGTTAGATTAGAAAATCATAACTTGAGTTTGGTACCAATAAGTCTAATTTATGAAGAAAATAACTAACTTAGACAATTAGAACAAAATCTTGATCAAATTTGATAAAACCCGAAACTATGCTGAAACAGGGGTCACACTGAACAGCCAACTTCACCGAATTTTATCTTTTTAACCGCTTATCGGTTTTAGGTGATTCAAATACCAAAATTCTCGTATTGAAGTCTAGTTTCTAGAAAAAATATCAAACAAATATAAACCCAACTGTACCGAACCCAGAAAATCCGAACAGCAAGCATGCTCAGATTCCCCTGTTTTGCTTTTTCTTCCCATTTTCTTGTTCATGCTTTCAAATCCTTTTAATTCTTACCAAAAATGAGTAAAATTCATACTTAATAGATGGATTTCAGACCTTAACATGTTTATGGAGCAAAGATCTTAGCATGCTCAAGTAGAATATCTAAAGAAAATGAAGAATTTATCAAGAAACTAACCTTGGTTGTAATTGTTGTTGAGATTTTGGTGGAGTTCTTGAAGAGAAATGGAGGAGATGAAGAAATTGGAGAGGGGAGGCTGCCGGCTGCTCATTTAGCAATGAAGATACCTTGTGTTTTCAGGAGATCAATTGAACATAAGGGATATTTTTTTTATTTTTGGGATAATTGCATATTGGTCCCTCAACTTTTTATAAATAACCATTAAGCCCCTAAACTTTTTTAATATGTTCATTTTGATCCTTTCTTCTTTTATTTCCTTCACTTATAACTTCTTACCAATTTCCAAGTTTGTCCTTAAAATTTTCGGGATTTAACTTTACATAATTATACGTAACCTCGGTTGTTACAACTTACCCCCCTTAGAAAAATTTCGTCCTCGAAATTTACTTACCAACTTGATTGAACAAGTGAGAATATTGAGTCCTCATATCTTCGTCTCTTTTCCATATAGCTTCTTCATATGAATGATTCCTCCAAAGAACTTTCACTAATGGAATAGTCTTAGTCCTTAGAACTTGGTCCCTTCTATCCAAAATCTCAACCGGTTGCTCTTCATAAGTTAAGTTTTCCTCAATTTCCATAGGCAAGTCCTTCAATATATGTGAAGAATCGAAAATGTACTTTCGGAGCATGGAAACATGGAACACATTATGAATTCGTGACAATTCTTCTGGTAAGGACAATCTATAAGCAACTGGGCCAATCCGTTCAATGATCTCATACGACCCTATATATCGAAGACCCAACTTTCCTCGTCTTCCAAATCGGATTACTCCCTTTCAATGAGTCACTTTCAAAAGCACCATATCACCAACTTCAAACTCTAAATCTTTTCTTCAATTATCTGCATAGCTCTTTTGTCGACCTTGAGCTATTTTTATCTTTTCCCGAATTACCTTAACTTTGTCTGCAGTCATCATAACAATTTTTGGACCTAGTAATTTCCTTTCATCTGTATCATCCCAACACACTGGAGTTCTGCACTTCCTTCCATACAAAGCTTCAAACGGAGCCATGTCGATGCTGGACTGATAACTATTGTTATATGCAAACTCTGCTAGAGGCAAGTGTCCATCCCAGTTTCCTTTGAATTCCATAATACAAGATCTGAGCATATCTTCCAAAATTTGAATTGTCCATTCAAATTGTCCATCCATCTGAGGATGAAAAGCAGTACTAAACTTGAGTTTAGTGCCCATAGCATTCTGCAAACTTGGCCAAAATCGAGATGTGAATCGGGGTCTCGATCAAATACAATCGATACTGGGGCACCATGTAACCTAACAATTTCGTTCACATAAAGTTTAGCCAGTCTTTCCATGGAAAAAAAGTCTTCTTGACTGGCAAAAGGTGAGCTGATTTTGTCAAACGATCAACAATCACCCAAATGCTGTCATAACCAGACTGTGTTCTTGGCAATCCCGAAACGAAATCCATAGCAATATCTTTCCACTTCCATTGAGGAATAGGTAGGGGGTTCAATTTCCCAGAAGGTTTTTGATGCTCGGCTTTAATTTGTTGGCATACCAAGCATCTAGAAACAAACTCAGCTATGTCTCGTTTCATACCTTGCCACCAATAATGTTCTCTTAAGGTTCGATACATCTTCACACTACCGGGATGTAACGCATATGGTGCATTATGAGCTTCCTCCAAAATCACCTTCCGGAGTTCTTCATCCTGAGGCACACAAAGCCTATTTTTCATTATCAGTACATCATCATCCTTTATTTGATAGTCAGTCCTCACACCATCCCTTACTTCTTGCTTTAACTTTACCAGCATAGGGTCATTATTTTGTGCTTCACGTATCCAATCAATATGAACCGGTTTAACCTTCAAGTGGGCTATCAGGAGATTATTCTCATCAATCATCAATTCTAAAGGTAAAGACTTCAACTCATTTTGTAAGGGTTTCTGAATTGCTCGGATATGAGCAAGAGAACTAGAAGACTTTCTATTAAGAGCATCGGCCACTACATTGGCCTTTCCTGGGTGATAGTCAATTACACAGTCATAATCTTTTATCAATTCCAACCATCTCCTTTGCCTCAAATTTAATTCTTTCTGATCCATCAGATATTTCAGACTCTTATGATCAGTGTAGATTGTACATTTTTCTCCAAATAAATAATGCCTCCAAATTTTCAGTGCAAACACCACTGCCGCTAACTCTAAATCATGAGTGGGATAGTTTTGCTCATGCTGTTTCAGTTGTCGAGAAGCATAAGCTATCACCTTCCCATGTTGCATCAAAACGCAACCCAAACCTCGCCTCGAGGCATCACTGTATACCACAAAGCTTCCATTCCCTGATGGTAGTGTAAGAACTGGTGCTGTGGTCAATCTATGCTTGAGCTCTTCGAAAGCTTGCTCACATTCATCAGTCCACTCAAACTTAGCATGCTTCCTTGTTAATTTTGACAAAGGAGAGGCAATCATGGAAAATCCTTCCACGAATCTTCGATAGTACCCTGCCAATCCGAGAAAGCTCCTAACTTCTGTGACATTAGTGGGTCTTTCCCAAGCAACTACAGCTTCTATCTTTTGTGGATCCACAAAAATCCCTTTCTTAGATTTTACACTTGGAAAATTTAGCATAAAGTTGCTTTTCACGCATAGTCTGTAACACCGTTCTCAAATGGCTTACATGATCATCCTTATTCCTGGAATAAACTAGGATGTCATTGATGAAAACAATAATAAACTTATCTAAGTAGGGTCGAAACACCCTATTCATCAAATCCATAAAGACTGCAGGTGCATTAGTTAGCCGAAAAGGCATAACTAAGAATTCATAATGACCATATCGAGTTCTAAAAGCAGTCTTTGGAATATTATATTCTTTAATCTTCAATTGATGATAACCCGATCTTAGGTATATTTTGGAGAACAAACTTGCACCTTGCAACTGATCAAACAAGTCATCAATCCTTGGCAAAGGATACTTATTCTTAATGGTGACCTTGTTCAGTTGCCGGTAGTCGATACATAATTGTAAAGATCCATCCTTTTTCTTTACAAATAAAACCGGTGCTCCCCATCGTGAAGTACTAGGCCGAATGAAACCTCTGTCAACTAGGTCTTGCAACTACACTTTCAATTCCTTTAGCTCCGAAGGTGCCATTCTTTAGGGTGCCTAAGAAATAGGAGCACTGCCAGGGATTAAGTCGACAGTAAACTCCAATTCCCTGTCAGGGGGTAAACCAACCAATTTTTTTTTAAAAGATCTCAGGAAACTCTTTGATCACAGATATAGTTTCCAACTTTGCCTCATGTATATCCTGGTTAATCACATAAGCAAGGTATCTGAATACCCTTTCTGCAAGTATCTATTGGCTGCCATCTTGGAGATAAGGCAAGAAGGTAAAACTTTCATTTCTCCTTGAAAGGTAAACTCTAAGTCTCCCGACTTCTTAAAAGTCACAGTTTTGGAAAAAAAAATCTATTACTGCATTGTTTGCTACTATCGATGGAGCAAATTCTGATAGTTCACTGAATTTTTGCTCATACTCTACTACTGACATACCACCCTGTTTTAAATTCATAAACTCAGTCCATTTCTTTTCCCGCAAGGCCCGAAAATAGTATTTTTCTTCAAACTCTCTTCGAAAATCTGCCCAGGTTATGGCAGGACGTCCAGCATGCCTTTTGCAATGTAGTTTTCCACCATGTGTGTGCATGATCCTCCAAAAATTGCATCGCACATGGTAACCTCATAGGCTCGGGAATCTGAAGAGTAATGGAAGTAGTCTCAAATTTTTGTAGCCATGACCAGGCTAAATCTGATTCCAAAGACCCCGTGAAAATCTTGCAACCCATATTCTTCAAATCTTTACAGTAATCAACTATCCCCTTTTCAGCAGGGGCAGTCAAAGCGGAAATTACTCTTCCCAAGGCCGCAACTGCCTTAGCTAAATTAAGATTAGCTGCTGGGGGTGCTGCTGAGGGTGCAGCAACAGAAGATGAACCAGCAACTAAAGCTTGTTCTCTAATTTGCTCATCAATATTCTTATTTCTATTTCTATCCTTATTTTGGGGTAGGGGATTGATTCTAAGCCTTCCTCTTCGACGTGGTGGCATCGTGTCTGATTTCTCACACAAGTGACAATATTTTAATACTTCAACAAACAGTTTCTAAGTCTACAGGACCTATAACCTTGCTCTGATACCAAATTGTAACACCCTGTCCGAATAATCTACCTAAAATCCGGCAGAGTTTCCTTTCTATCTCAACTATAAACCCTCCTGCAAATAACACTCAATTCATATCCTCAACCAGCAATATTTCTTAATACTATTATCACATATATCCATCGTATTCAAAAATTATCCATGATCAATTTATGCTCAAGTCAAAACATACTGATCTATTGTCTGATATCTTCAAATATATACATATAATATATCCAAAAGTAAACCTATCTCAGCAAGGTTTACTAGATAAAAACATCAAAAGATCAAGACTTCAATAAATTTTTACTATGATGCCCACCACGTCAAAATACTATTTGAAGCAGAGAAAAGAGGAAGGTTGCAATCCCAACACCTAACTATCACCTGAAAATGAGAATATGAAATGGTGAGATATATGAATATCTCAGTGAGTAAACAACTTTTAAAATATTTGAAAACTATGATTATAATCCTTTAAAACATAATAGACATTTTCAAAATAAATAATAATAAAATCATAATGAGTAATTCAAAGACGTAGCAAAGTTTTCAAATGTATAACAATATTATAATATTAAATCAATGAATAAAATCTGTAAAGTAAATCAAGTTCCGTATAATTGGGCTCCAACTTTCTGTCCTGCATAAGAGTACATCCATGAAATAACCAAGCAATATCCATGTAGGCATACTAGTAGCCGGCCCCAAAGGCCAATACCACCATAGGACGCCCCAAAGGCATATGTGTCACTATGATGTGCCCCCAAAAGGCAAATATAATGGGATAGGGACTCTGGAGATGGCTCCCACCACAAAGGCGTAGCACGCAGCTCCCATACCCCAGTATAATATCACGGAATAGGGACTCTGGAGGTGGCTCCCGCCACAAAGGCGTAGCACGCAGCTCCCGTATTCCGGTCTAATATCACGGAATGGGGACTCTGGAGGTGGCTCCCGCCACAAAGGCGTAGCACGCAGCTCCCGTATTCCGGTCAAGGAAATAATCTCATACATTAAGTCAGGTGGAGCCAAAACCATGTACGTCAAATACTATGTAAAATCATATTTCATAAAATCAACCAACTTACTCGATATAATATTTCTTGAAATAAAACTACTTTAATAACAAATCAATTCATATGATTAAATATCGTATATACCTTTAATACGTAAAATAAATATATATGCTAAAAATATATAATTATAATTATAATTAAAGAAATTTCAAATAACTATAGTTGTCGTCTACTCACTATCCTTGAGATGATCTCACTGTACACCTCGACCTGAAACTTCGGGATCCATAGGTGACGTCGGATCTACGTGGCCTAGAGATTAACAATAATTAGTATCTATACATGCTCAAAGCATTACACAATTTTGAATGCAACTTAAGTCTCATAATCTTCCCTCAAGGTCAATACTAATTTCTCATACTCAAAACAACATATCCTTAATTTTTAATATCATTTCCATAATCATTTTCTCCAAAATTCAACTCCATATTCATGTCCTTATCAAATTTGTTTCTAGTATTCCATGCCTTAGAGATTTTCATAATCCATAACCATCAATAGTACTATATTTCTCTTAAGCAATAAATTCCTTAATATCAAGTTAGATTAGAAAATCATAACTTGAGTTTGGTACCAATAAGTCTAATTTATGAAGAAAATAACTAACTTAGACAATTAGAACAAAATCTTGATCAAATTTGATAAAACCCGAAACTATGCTGAAACAGGGGTCACACTGAACAGCCAACTTCACCGAATTTTATCTTTTTAACCGCTTATCGGTTTTAGGTGATTCAAATACCAAAATTCTCGTATTGAAGTCTAGTTTCTAGAAAAAATATCAAACAAATATAAACCCAACTGTACCGAACCCAGAAAATCCGAACAGCAAGCATGCTCAGATTCCCCTGTTTTGCTTTTTCTTCCCATTTTCTTGTTCATGCTTTCAAATCCTTTTAATTCTTACCAAAAATGAGTAAAATTCATACTTAATAGATGGATTTCAGACCTTAACATGTTTATGGAGCAAAGATCTTAGCATGCTCAAGTAGAATATCTAAAGAAAATGAAGAATTTATCAAGAAACTAACCTTGGTTGTAATTGTTGTTGAGATTTTGGTGGAGTTCTTGAAGAGAAATGAAGGAGATGAAGAAATTGGAGAGGGGAGGCTGCCGGCTGCTCATTTAGCAATGAAGATACCTTGTGTTTTCAGGAGATCAATTGAACATAAGGGATATTTTTTTTATTTTTGGGATAATTGCATATTGGTCCCTCAACTTTTTATAAATAACCATTAAGCCCCTAAACTTTTTTAATATGTTCATTTTGATCCTTTCTTCTTTTATTTCCTTCACTTATAACTTCTTACCAATTTCCAAGTTTGTCCTTAAAATTTTCGGGATTTAACTTTACATAATTATACGTAACCTCGGTTGTTACAGTGTTGGTCTTAAATGAAATTGGTTCCCCTTTTGAGTATTTCCATCCGGTGCCGTTCTTACAGAGAATGGCAGGCACCTCATCCAAGTTAACATGTCCAGCTAGATATTGCCCATACTCATCATCATCAATATCCGATGTTTGGTAGAATTGGTTGATCGTTCGTCGATCAAATGGTACCTGACATCCGCGCACAAACACTGTCCCCCCATGTTGCTCATATGCATTGGCATAAAATTCTCTCACAACAAGTATCACTACAGATTGTGGTTGAGCACAAAAGTGATTCCAGTACCTTGACTCAATTGTAGTCTGAATTTCTGGATAAACTACTAGATTAATAGCAAAACCTCGTTCAGGAATTGGACTTTGATGGAGAAGGGATTGTGTATGTCTGACACTGGCCACTAGTGACACAAATTTGCTAGTATTAAAGCCTGGATCTGTAGCAATCCTTGTTTTTTTTGCTCTTTTGGGTGGCATTTTAAAAAGTTCCACTTGAAGATTCAATAACCCACACTCAACTTGTAACAAGCCAACAACTATTCTTCAACGCTGAAGCTCAATTTATAATAGTAGCTCAAATCACCAAAAATGAAATTGACATGAATCACTTGAGGAATTTCTACTATAAATCAATTACCCACTATCTAATATGGCTTCTCAACACAATTTCAATCCAAATCCACAATTAGCATCAAGTAATTCTCCCAAATTCATAAATTCTACTAACAATGTCACCAAATTCTTAAAGTTTCAAAATCAAGATCACCCACTCCACAATCCTTAAAAATATCACTAACTCCAAAAAAAATCCAAATTTATATCACCAAAATCCACAAATTTTACTAGCAAAATCAACCAAAGGCTAAAACTTGCACAATCAAAATACCCAATATCCACAAAGTTTCAAGCCATAATCTTTTCCTCAAATTACATACTTCATTTTTTGAATGCACTTCCTTTTTGCTTCACCACTTTATTCTTTTTTTCCCCATTCTTCATTTCCATATTCTTTTTTTTTCATTCACATCACCATTTCACCCAAATTTGACATGGCTCATCATTTTTTCTTGTAATTAGGGGTGAGCAAAATCTGACTCGATTCGAAAAAATTGATAAAAATTTTAAATTTCAAATTAAATAGTTTGATTTATTCGAGTTATTTAGATTTTTGGATCAATTCGACTAATTAATTCGAGTTATATAGTTTAGCTCGGATTTGATTTAAGCAATTTGAATTAATCAAAAATTCGAATAATTCAAGTTATACAGTTACACCCCTGTTTCCATTCCCCTTTCTAAACCATGGGTCCCACGTCAACAGTGAACATCCCTTTCTGAACCATGGGTCCCACCTCAATGATTTGACAATTTCTGGTTGGCTAGTAATTTTACAATTCCTAGTAAAAAATCAAAACAAAAATTTAGCCGTTGTCAAATTAAATTAAATCCTTTTGATCTTTTACATATCCTCAACACTAAAAAATAAAAAACAAAAATGGCTCAGCTTGGGGCTTTAAATATTAGCCTCCTGCAATTGTTTAATTATATGTATATATATATTATTAGTTTGAGAATTTTTTATGTTCAAATTGTGGAAAAATTTTCATTTTTCCCCCTTTTTAGGATATAACTAGACTTGTCTAAAGTATGGTTACCTTTGCAGCAGCAAAAAATTGCAACTTATTCCTAAATATCTGTAAAAAAATGGCTTATAATTATAGATGAATATAGCAGCAAAAATGAATAACTTTTAGCTAATTTATTTTAACTCGAATAAATTTATTCGACTCGAATTTTTTTTAACTCGACTCGATTTGCTAAAATTTCAAATTGAGTTTGGTTGACAAAATAGGACTCGTCAACTCGACTAATCCGAATTTTTTCACTCGATTCGATTCGACTCGACTCGATCGAACACTCACCCTTACCTGTAATATCATACACATGCCTATGTAGTAAGGGTTAATCATGGTTTTTCTTATTAGGCTAAGCTAAAAGATATGGCAATAAAAAAAATAGATATATCAATAGGCACAAAGAGGTAGATTAAGGATATTAATATATAAAGGTAAGCTCGAAAAGTTCAAACGATCCAAAGATGGCCTAAATCACTTCCTCAACTTAGTGTTGTCAAGGATTTTGCCTCGAGAGAGAATCAAACAAATTCTAGGCTCTAGACATAATCGAAATTCACATCAACATAAGCAGTCTTTAAATAAGCTATGCAAATTTAAGCAAGAGATCAAGTGCTCAATTTAGTGAAAATCACATCCTAACAATAAGACTAACAAAAGAATTTAACATAAAATCGAATCATGCCTATGTTGTTCCCAAGAATCAAGATAAATCAATAACTAATTCTCATCATTGGATAAGGATTCCATCATAATAAGTGCATTATATCTCAAGCAAAACCAATTTTTTTTTTAGACTCCTAATAATAAAATTAGACCATCACACAAACTAAAATAAATCTAAAGACACACCCCAAACTTAAAACAAACATTGTCCTCAATGTTTGGGAATAAAAAGAGTAAGAACAAGAAAACTCCCTATCGATGAAAGCAACAGAGGAGAAGCTTTAGTTTTCTTCTTAGACCTTATCCAAGTTGGGTGAGTAGTCACTACAAAAGAAAACAAAGTAAAAAAAAAAAAAATTAATAAAAATATTCTAAAAATTAAAATTTAAAAAAAAAATAAAAAGTTTAGAACTTGGGGTTGTCTCCCAAGAAGCGCTTGATTTATAGTCACCGGCTTGACTATCTCATGCCCATTAGTCGACATCCTTCCACATGACAATCTTCTTATCATGCTCCCCCTTTTCCATTTCTTTATGAAGCCTGCTATTCACATAATTGTGGCTTCCATGCATCTTAGAAGTAGAATTTGAACTTGTCTCAAGTGGTTTAGTGGAAAAATTTTCTTTGAAAGCTTCTTTGGAATCACTATTCACCATTTTGACTGCCAAACATTCATCAAATTCATTAGGAAACTTTATAGCTTTAAACACTTTAAAAGTTACCTCTTGGTCGAGAACCCTCATGGTAAGTTCTTCTTTTTTCACATCAATGATAGTTCTACCGGTAGCTAGGAATGGTCTCTCAATAATTATAGGTATTTTCACTATCCATCAAGCACAATAAAATCAGCAGGAAAGAAAAATTTGTCAACCTTAACTAGCACATCTTCAACAATACCTCTTGGATGTTTGTAGGATCTATCGGCTAGTTGCAACATCACTGTAATAGGTTTTATTTCCCCTAAACCAAGTTTGCGATAGATAGAAAAAGGCATTAAATTGATACTCGCCCCCAAATCATATAAAGCTTTACCAAAAAAATTATTACCAATGGCACATAGAATGGCGAAGCTTTCCGGATCTTTGAGTTTGGGTGGGAGTTTTTTTTTTTTTTTAAGGATAGCACTGCACTCTTTAGTAAATGCAAATGTCTCAATTTCATCCAATTTCCTCTTCTTGGATAATATTTCTTTCATAACCTTGACATATTTAGGCATTTGTTCTAAAGCTTCAGCAAAAAGTATATTAATATGGAGCTTTTTAAATACCTTAAGAAACTTCTGAAACTGCTTGTCAAGTTTGTGCTTTTGAAGGCGATGAGGAAATGGTGGTGGTGGATAACATTGCTTATTTTCTTCTTCTTGAGCCTTTTCAATTTCTTTTTCCCCCCATAATTTTCGCTTCAAGATGCTTGGGTGGCAATTCTGGCACTTTCTTTTGAAGACGCTGAGGAAAGGATGGTGGTGGGTAGATTGGAGGTTTCTTTTCTTGAATTTTCTCATTATGCTTCTTGCTACCCACTTCTACTTCTTTTCCATTCCCGAGTGTAATTGCATTGCAATGCTCTTATCTGTCTTTCCTAGGATTAGTTTCAGTATCACTTGGAAAAGATCTCTAAGACGGTTGTTAATTGCATTTGCAAGCTGGCCTATTTGTGTCTCAAGATTTCTAAGTGTTGTCGCTTGACTCTGAAGTGTCGTTGCATGAGTCTGATTTATCACTTCTTAACTAGCCATGAACTTTGTAAACATCTCTTCTAATGATGTCTTCTTTTCTAAAACAGGAGCACGGGCTTGTGATGGAAACCTAGGAGGGATTGCTGGGTTAGCAGAGGATGAAGACCCTTGATTGTTATCCCACAAAAAGTTTGGGTGATTTCTCCAACCTGGGTTGTAATTGTTGGAATAAGGATTGTTTTGCTGTCTATTATAGTTTCCAACATATTGCACTGATTCGGATTTGGTTGGGCATCTACCACTGGTGTGTCCTTCTCCACATAATTCACAAGTTACAGTATCGAATTTCTTAGCTAATGCAGCTATCTGAGCACTTATGGTACTCATTCATCCAAGTCATGAATCCCTACAGCTTTCATTGGTACAAGTCTTTCTAATAGCCATTGATAATTATTAGATGCTATCTCTTCAAGCAAATCATATGCCTCATCAGGTAATTTTCCCATTAATGTTCCACCTGCAGCGGCATCAATAGTGGTTCTAATTTGTCTCAACAACCCATTATAAATTGTTTGCACCTGAAGCCATTTAGGTAACCCATGGTGAGGACATCTTCGAAATAAATCCTTGAATCTCTCCCAAGCTTTATATAGCGATTCAGATTCAAATTGAATAAATGATGTGATAAAATTACACATTTTAGCTGTCTTGGCTGGAGGAAAATATTTGGCAAGAAATTTCTGGGCCAAATCATCCCAAGTAGTAATGGAGCCAGCAGGAAGGGAGTGCAACCAACTCTTGGCCTTATCTCGAAGTGAGAAAGGGAAGAGTCTCAGTCTAATGGCAGCGTCATAAATGCCATTGTGTTTGAAATTATCGCAAATTTCTAGGAAATTCACAATGTGAGCCTTCGTATCATGTTTCGGTAGGCCGCCAAATTGGAATGATGTTTGGATCATCTGAATGATGGCTGGCTTTATCTCAGAATTGTTTGCCTGGATGGCAGGCCTCCGGATATTGGTATGAAGTTCTTTCATGAGAGGAACCGCACACTCTGGCAAAGTCTTTGTATCATTTGCTTCAGCCATTGTATGGTTGTGAGTCGAAGCTTGTAAATTCTCCCTTTGAAGTCGATGGAAAGTTCTTTCCAATTCTGGATCAAAAGGGACAAGTTCCAGACTTCGAGCTTTTCGCATACCACGATCAAGAGTACCTAAAAATAAGAAAGAAAAAGAAAGTTTAAATTAAGACTAAGGTTGCTTGGTTTTAATATTAACAAAAATAATAAACAATTCCCGGGCAATGACGTCAAAAACTTGTTGTTGGATTTCCCACGCAAGTGCACGTATCGTTAACAAGTAATATAAGGAAAAGTAGAGTGTCAAACCCACGAGGAATTGTTACTAAATTTGTTAAGTACTAAAATTAAAACAACTCAATCTTATTCAAACAATTAATTAAAGGTTGTTAATAAAAGAAAATAATAAAGAAAGAAACAAAGCTAATTAAAATTGGGATTAAATCAATTGAGAAAAACCTAAGATTACAATTTCCCTTAACACTTTGTATGAACCTCTCCTAAGCTTTTAACTTGATTAATGATCTTGAGTTGTTAACCTAAAGTTCTAATCTATTTATAAGGATCTTCCGATGGTCTTATAAAAATATCCCTCTTAACCAATTAACTATATTCCTATGATAATTGAATTAAAGAGAAACTCATTAAGCTTAGACTCTAAAATTGGTTACACATGACACATAAGTGTATTCCTACCCTACATGTAGATCAATTCATCATAATAAATGAATATGAAACATGTGTTATTCAATCCATGTCTAGCACTAAACTTCATTTTCCAAGTTGTATCTAGGTTACCACATCAATCTAATTGGTAGCTAAGCAAGCATTAAGAACAAGATTGAATAAACAACGTCAAATATCATTAAATCAAGCAATAGAGTAAAATAATCCAAACTACATGTTGAGTTCCATTGAAATCCTAGAAAAAATAAATTAGTTCATGCTAAATAATAAAAATATAAAATAAAGGAGTTTCACCATCATCAATATTACAAGAAAGATAAAGAAGAGTAAAGGAAAAGAGAAAACTAAGGTTTGTCAAGTCTTTAGTCTTCAATCCTCCAAAATCTCCTTAGCTTCTTGAAATCTTTTGGTGACTACTCTCCTCTTAAGAAAATTAGGTTTTTAGAACTTGATTCCTTTTATTTCAGCCTTAAAGAGTCCTATTTATAGTGCCTTAGACCCCTGGAGTCAGAAACTTCGTGTGCAAACAATCAGGTAAGTGCAGGTTTTTTTAATTTTTTTCTTGCTTCAGTGTCGCGGCGGGTTACCGCAGCACCAACTTTTTGACTTCGGGCTTCGCGGCGTTGACCATTCGGGTGGCTGTCTGTTGCTTCTGTGTTCTTCTCGCACTTCCTCGGATGATTTGGATGACAAATCTCATATGATCAGGACGAGTAAACTACCGTTGAAAAGGTATGGAGCTCAGCTTCAAAAGTCAAGAAGGAAGTTTTCTTAAATAAAGACTTTAAGATCATGTTTTTCTAGAAACAAGCTCCGAAAGTCGAATCTGTCTGCATGTCGTTTTGCATCATTTTTCGTCGTTTTGCACCTCGAAGCTCCTTCTCACTTTGGACCTATAAAAACACATAAATACTAACTAAGTAACTATTTTAAACATGAAATGGATAAATAAAATTAATCTAAAAACATCTAAAACTAATCAAATCCAAATAAAAGCCTCAAGGATTTCGCCAATTTGAATGCATAAAAGGTGGCAAAATAACTATACTTCCTAGAGTTATCACAATCTTATCCAAACAATTAATTAAAAGGTGTAAATTAAGAACTAATAAAAGAAACTAATAAAAAAAGCAATTTAAAATTAGGATTTAAATCAGTGGAGAAAAGCCTAAGATTACAATTTTTCTCAACACTTCATATGAACTTATCTTACCCTCTTAACTTGATTAATGACAATAAGTTGTTAACCTAGAGTTCTAATCTATTTATAAGTATCTTTCGATGTTCTTATAAAAATATCTATCTTAACCAATTAACTATATGTCTATGATAATTGAATTAAAGAGAAACTCATTAAGCTTAGACTCTAAACTTGGTTACACATGACATGTAGGTATATTTCTATCCTACATGCAACTCAATTCATCATAATAAATGAATCTGAAATACATGTTATTCAATCCATGTCTAACACTAAACTCCCTATGTCTAGTATTTAGGTTACCAAATCAATTTAATTGGCGATCAAGCAATTAAAAGCATTAAGCACAAGATTGAATAAATAACATCAAATATCATTAAATCAAGCTAGAGAGTAAAATAATCCAAACTACATGTTGAGTTCCATTGCAATCCTAGAAAGAGAAATTTAGTTCATGCTCAACATTGAAAACAATAAATAAAGGAGTTTCACCATCATAAAATTACAAAAGAATAAAATAAGATTAAGGAAAAAGAGAAAACTAAGGGTTGTCAGGTCTTCAGTCTTCTAGTATCCAAAATCACTCTTAGCTCTTTGCAAAATTGTGGTAGCTGCTCTCCTCTTCAGAAAATTAAAGCTAAGAGCTAAGAAGGTAAAGAAAATAAAGTCCTAATGGTTCCTATTTATAGAGCTCTAAAAGCTTGAAGAAGGAAAACTTTGTGGCCAAGTAACTGCTTCCAGCTTAGATTTTCCATATATGAGCTGATTCTCCCCTTCTTTCTTTATGACTCTACAAAACTACTAAAGATATTAAATTAATAACTATATTAATTATAAAATAAATAAATTAAACTAAATTAAAAACTATTAAAATAATTAATTAATAGTTTAAACTACAAAGACTTAGCTAATTTAAAAGCACAAAATATGATAAAATAACTCTATTTCACAGAGTTATCAGTATGGAGGATCATCCCTGATATTATTGTTTTCCTAGGGTCGAGACTTTTCCCTCGTAATGAAGTTTTTAACAACTCCCTTTCCCTAGGCCAGGCTCATCATCATTTTGTTCATTTTCTCTCTGGACTCCTTTTGAGATTTAGCCATTTGTTCTCGTACTTCTTTTGAAGATTTAGCTAATTATTCCCGTAGTTCTTACTGTGATTTTTTCATCCTTTCTATTTGTGTTGCTTTCTCATTTTCCATAATTCTAATTTGTGAACGAGTGTTATAATGATGATGAATAAGTTGTTTCAGATCTCCTTTTGTACTAGCTATTCCAGTACCTTGAATGTTTATTTTACCATAAATTAAGAACTCATGTTATTATGAACTTACGCCATAAAAGAAAAGATTATTAAAATCATCCCAATACGCTGACAAGATATCAAAAACCTTTTCTTTTTCATTGCAAAATCTGGTGTCATTACTTATTTATACAAGACTAGACCTGCTCATAGGCGCGGCCCGAATTTCCTTTTTCTATCTTACCCAAACCCGACCTTGGATGGGCTCGGATCATTATTCAAAAAAATAATAAAAAATAATAAAATTATTTTATATTAATTTTTATAATTAAATTTAAATAAAAAATTAATTTTTTAATACATGATTTTTCCTTCTCTTTTTAAAATTTTTGGATCTTGGAGCCACTGGTTTTTGAATGATGGTTTTGGATAAATTGATGCTCGGTGGGTGTGGGTCAGTAGATTACGTGTGCAAGGTGGGATAGCAGGGTAACTAGGCAAGGGTTGCAAGGTGACTGGCAGCGTGATTCAATATGCCAATTGCTTGCCTCAAATCATTTTTAATTTTCTTTTTTTTTTTATATTAATTTTCTTTCAATATGAAAAGAAAAAAAAATAATCATTTTTAGTTTCCTTCTATTTTTGGCTTCAAAGGACCTAAAAACAGATCAAATTTTAAAAAACTTGAGCCTAATAAGTCAATAATCCCATGTAGACACCTAATTCTGTCCGGACCACTAAACCATGTATGTTTTCTTCCTAAAGTGATGTTTCAAAATGCAAAAAGACTTTTCTCATCCTGCAGGCGGTACTCCGAGATTTAGTTTAAGAAAGTAGACGTAAAAAGTCAATCTTAGAAAAGTAAACCCCGAAAATTCAACCACTAAAAAAGTCAACCCACTTTCAAAATAAAGATTCAAAGTTCAATTGAAAAATGGTGAAAGAATGTTTATAATCCGAGGTCTACAATGAAAGATACGGAGTTCGGACGTTGAGTTACGGAGATTCAGTAGAAATGAAACCCTAAATCAGAAAATTTGAGGGAAAATGCTTAAACGATCAAATTGGAGGTTCCAAATGAAAGATAAGAACTGACTACAGGTAATGGAGAGGCTACTTGGAAGAAAAACTAAAGAAAAAGTCAATTCAGAAGAAAACCGAGAATTAGGGTTTTTGGTGGATTTTGGTGAAATTGGGAAAAATTGCAGAAATTGCCCAATTTAGTAAAACTAAAGCCCTTAATTGATGAGGAGTGATTAAACAATGATAGCCCAAGGCTCAGTTTGAAGAAATTCTGAGAAAGGAGCTGATTGGAGGAAAAACAAAAAAAAAAAAGGAAATTCCCGATAATGAAAAAAGGAAAAATCAAATCGGAATGGAATTTTATCGTAAAAATTTGGAATTTTTGGACCAACTCCAATTCAATATATGACAAAGGCATGAAAAAAGAAAATCTGAAAATCGGACTTGTTTAAAGCAAAACCAGGCTTCAAAGGTAAAATGGCAAAATTGGAAAATTCGGGAAAATAGCAAATGAGCTCCAAAATTTCTGAAAATTTTCAGATCTCATTCTTAAATCATTTTGAAGAGATTGGAGAATAAAAATCAGGATTCAGAGCTCGTTTACAAAATGGAAAATCTCGGTCCCACTATGTAGAAATTCAAGCATATAAATCCCGAAAAAATAGTAAATGAGCTCCAAAAATTATGAAAACTTCCAGATCACACTTTTAAATTATTTGGAAGATATTGGTGAAGAAAAATATGGATTCATAGCTTGTTTAAAAAATGGTAAAAGTTCGGATGCACAATGAGGCAATTTTGAAAGAAAAAATCCAAAAAAATAGGAAATGGACTTGAAAAATTTTGAAAACTTCCAGAATTCAATTTTTATTATTATTATTTTGGAAGTATTAAAAAATAAAATTTGAATTTGGAGTCCGTTTGCTATTTAATTAGGTTTCGGTGTCAAAAAGGTCATTTTACCAAAGAAATCGAAAAAGGGCCTTCTTGCAATTAAAAAAATAAAGTGTGGGCTGGGAATGTGAAGAGGCAGACTGCCAAGGCCCATGAAAGAGTGGATATTTTTTGAATTTTTCATCTAAAGGCCAAGAGTGAATAAGAAGGTAGTTATTTTTTTTTTGTCAAGCCTTTGAATTTGCAACACATGGACCAATGGATGGAGAGGGATGATGTCATATTTATGACATCATATTTATGACATCATCTTCATGACATCATATTTAGGGGCTGATTATTCCAATCCAAATGTGGGAATTTTACATAGAAAGCATCTTGGATTAAAGACCATTGCATTAAAATTGGTGAAAAAAAATGACAACTTTGATGGCATATCAAAGGCCATTCAGCCAAGGCATAGAGGAGGGGGATTTCATTTTTTTCATGCTTCTTCTTGGCTGAATACTCTCTATTGTTGAAGGCAAATAGAAAGTTTAGAAAGGGGATTTCAAAGCACCTTACTCTTGCACTTTTTTTTTGCATTTCCATTCTTAATTTTCTATTTTCATTTGATATTTGGTGATTTT
This sequence comes from Fremontodendron californicum, assembly GCA_030761205.1. NCBI lineage: Eukaryota > Viridiplantae > Streptophyta > Magnoliopsida > Malvales > Malvaceae > Fremontodendron > Fremontodendron californicum. The sequence continues at coordinate 32,238,870 of JAULJL010000005.1, forward strand.
CTATTGATTTTTATTTTGAAATAAGTGTTTTTAAGCTTTCTCTTCAAGTTCCTCTCCTGTGCTTTCTTGAAAAAACATTGAAAAAAACAAAAATTTTACTTTTTTTGGAAGTAGTCGAATGGTCTTGTTTTTTTGATATGGATGGTGTTTGATCTTCATTTCATGTTGTTTGTGAAGTCTAGCATGTTCTGACGTTCTATATTTTTCTAAAAAAAAACAAAAAAAAAACATAGAGATTGTTTTGATCTTTTTACTTACTTACCTCTGTTTTTGATTTTATCATCTTGTTTTCATGTTTACTTTCCTTGTCTACAATTTTTAATTTTCTGTTTTCAACATGTTTTAGATGTTCATGATTTGCATTTTACTATACTATGTGTTTGTGAAAATGTCTAGTCGTGTTCATGCCTTTACATCATGTTTGCTTGGTTTAGCATGTTTCATTTTTAGTTTTGCATTTAGTGTGCTATGTGTTTGTGTAAATGCCATGCTAGGATATTATCTTTGAAATTTATGACCATTCGGCTACTCTACATTTTGTGTCATGTATGTGCATTTTTCATCTTGTTGGTTGATATGCTTACATTTTCATGTCATGATTTTGTGTATTTTGATTTAGTATGCTATGTGTTTGTGTTATTGCCATGCATTTTTTAGGTCTAGGTTTCATTGGCATTGCCATGCATTTCATGCATGTTTAGACCTAGGTTGCATTTATTGCCATGTAAGTTCATGATAGGTCTAGGTCATATTCTTTATGCCATGCATTTTTCATGTCATTTAGGTTTTAAATCATGCATTTCATGCATTTAACTTACTGTTTGTTCACGCATATCATATCATGCCACTTGATTTTTGACTTAGGCCAATGAATGGCTCAAAGTCATGCTCACTTGAGCATACTTGTGGAAAATTAAAGAGTTGTCAAGTTGATTCTTCTACCTTTGTGAATTTTTTACTTAGGCAAATCTTGTTCAATTTTTTAGAAAATTTATCTACTGTTTATAGGTCCTTAGAAGAGTCTCCAATATTTTTACTTTGATTTTTGAATGATTTTATTAAAGGCAAAAAAATGTGTTTTAGCAAAACAGTTTTTCACCCAGTGTTGTGACTTTCCCAATTTTTATTGGACGTTATCCTTAGTCAAAAAATTAAGCCAATTTGTTCATGTATATATCTACATGTTACGAGTCTCCTTTATTTTTTTTTTTATATTTTTAAATTTTTTTAAAAATAGGTTAAAAAATAACGCTTTAAAACTGGACAGTAGAGTCAGATTTGAATTCAAAGGAAAAATAATTGTTAATTTTGGCTAAGACATTTAGAGGGGGCTGGTTAGGAACTTTAGCTACTGTCTTAGGTTGGTTTCTAGACTATTTTAATCTTTAAATTTTTTTTTATAAAGCTCGGGTCAAGGTGTTCAAGTCCGGGATTTCAAACTTAAGAAAATAGAGCTATTTTTAAAGGGGAATTCGGCTATGGTCTAGTTTTCATCCAAGATTTTCAAAATTGTTTTCAACCAATCATAAAGTATTTTTAATTTTAGAAAATTTAATTTGATGACTTTTCCTAAGGTAGTCGGATATCTTTTTAGGTATACGGATTTCCTTATTTAAAAGAAAAAATACACTTTCATGCATTGCATTTTCCATGTCTATGCATATTGTATAATATATGATTTTTTTTTGCTATGATAATTTCTATTGTATTTTTATTATTTTGATTTATATTTTATGGTGTTATATTGTTTGTTATATGGTTTTGAATATTTCATGCTATCCTATGCTTTTTATTTAGTCATTTATTTTTGTCACATTATTTAGCATATACTATGTTCATGCATTATTATTTTTATTTTTATTTTAAAGCATATTTCATGATAGCATTATTTTATGTTTCATGACATTTCATGTCACTTAGATTATATTCCATGTCATCTAGATTATATTATTTAGAATATGCCATGTCATTCAAAATATACCATGTCATTTAAATTTGCCATGTCATTTAAATCATTTCATTTCATTTAGAATATATCATGTTACTTAGGTTATTTTATTTCATTTAAAATATATTATGTCACTTAGGATATTTCATTTCATTTAGAATATATCATGTTACTTAGGTTATTTCATGTCATTTAGAATATATTATGTCACTTAGGTTATCTCATTTCACTTAGAATATATCATGATACGTAGGATATTTCATTTCATTTAGAATATGTTATGCCATTTAAATTATATCATATCATTTAGGTTGCATTATATTATCTAAACTTTGCTATATCATCTTTATTATGTCACACATGTTCATATTCATTTTTTTTTTAAATATTTTAAAAAAGGATAATGATTTTCAATAAAATAAAGATATTTCTGAATTAAAATAATTCATGTGTTCTCTTCCGGGTTGCCGGAAAGGATATCATCAATTATCATTAATAATGGAATATCTTTCTTAAAACGAGAATGATTTGAAAAATTTTCTAAATAAATAAAATTTTCTATATTTTGTCGAATTTTCGGGGAATGTAGGAAAATTTTGAATTAATAAATTTCGGGTCATTTTCAATTAAAAGTGGAATTATTTTTCTTTAAATTGGGAATTAATTTAACCAAATTTAAAACCAACTTTTTACCTTGACTTGAGATAACACACGATGAATAAGGTAAAGTTTTATACGGGCGTTGTGGGGGTGATAATCCTTCCCCACACGTATCCGAGTCCCGAACCCGATTGTTCATTTTTCTCTGGTTTATAACGCAGACTTGAAATTGGTTTTAAAAAATATTTTAATTAATTTTAAAATGTTTTCAAAATCGGTTTTAATAAGTGGCCGATCACACCTAGCTAAAAAAGATTGGTGACGACTCTATGTCTTTTTCAAGGTCATTTTCAAACCCTCATTTTATTTCAAGAGGAATTAAGTCGTCTTTTTCTCTATTTTTCCAATGTCACGCTTAACGAGTAATAAAGTCTCACGGTGAGACTTGTTATTTTTTAGGTTGCGATAGCTTGGCGACTCCATTGGGGATTATTAGAGAGTCAGACCTAGAATTAGTCGTGTTTATCACAGTCTCGATTTTTGTTGGTTGAATTGGTATTTAATTTTAATTTTCATATTTTTCAATAATAAAGAGAATTTTGAAAATAATAAAATATTTTTAAATATGTTCATATTCATGTGCATACATAATATTATTGTTTTCTAGTTATTATTCTTTACTAATGCTTGTCATTATATAATCTTGCTTTTAATATCTTGTTGGGGCATTTAGGATAGAGGTTAAGATAGTTGGTGAAAGGTTTGACTGTTCCTATTAACACACTACACGTGCATTTGCATAAACATGAGCTCTCTGTCCGAGTTCCGTCCCTTTAAGTGGAAGTAAAGTACCTACGCTTCGTGTGGCGATAGCCTCCGTATAAGCTAGCGAAATACTTTCGGAATATCAGATTCCCTATGCTTTGTGTGGCAATAGCCCCCGCATAAGCCGGGAAAATGAACTCTAACGAATTGGACCCGCTTTTATCGGAGTGCCTTACTAGCTTTCACCGACGACAGTGAGGAACAAATCGGGGCCTTAGAACCAATTCACCCTTATGTAATGAACCTAGACGAACCCATGCCGGATTTCCAGTTAGATATCCTGAAGTTAGGAAACACTCGGAGGAGCACTTTTTACTTTTCACTATTTATGTATTTATTTAATTATTTTTTTATTTTTGATTTTATTAACCTATTACTGACTCGTGTTTTATTTTGTTTTGTTTTTGTTTTCATCATGATCATTTAGAGATATTTGCCTTAAACCGGGTGCAACCGAAGAGTTTTCGTTGTAGTCATAGAACGTCGAGACATTCTATCAGTATCAGTGGTTAGCAAGACATACCAAGAGGTTAGAACCGAGTCTGAAGCGAATCAGGGCGACAAGGGAGACTCTTTGGCCATGGGTTTTACATCTGCACTTCCCGAGTTAGTTCACCTGGATTTTGTTCGAAATAATTTAGTGGAATTAAGGGAAATTTGGAGACAATGGGGATTTGGTAGGAAGAATGAATTCACTAGGAAATATGGTGATATAGCTCTAGTTCTCCCGATTGAGGTGGATGAACAGCTGATTAGGGCCATAGTACAGTTCTAGGATCCTTCGTACCGGTGTTTCACTTTTAACTAGGAGGATATGGTACCCACCCTTGAGGAATATTCTACCTTGCTCTATATTGAGTCAGCAAATCCAGATAAGTTCTATTGGAAGGAGCAAAAAACATCGAGCTATTGGAAGAAACTTTCTAAAGTGATGGGTATAGATATTCCGGTAGATTCTCCATAGATAAAGAAGAAGGGTCCGAGTGACTGCATTCCTTGGGTATTCTTGCAGAATTATATCAAGAGCAACCGGATGGTGATCACGTGTTGGATGTATTTGCTTTGGCAATTTATGGGTTGGTTATATTTCCGAAAGTGGAAGGTCATGTCGAGGTAGCTGTAGTGGATTTCTTTGATCGGTTAGACAAGCATATTGATCATTCTACTGCTATTCTTGCTGAGACGATTAGGTCACTTAGTTACTGTCGAAGGAAAGGAAAAGGACGTTTTGAGGGTCGTGTACAACTTCTGTACGTTTGGATTCATAGTCATTTTTTAGGGGGATGATAACAAGAAGCTTCAGCCCTATATGAAGATGTGTGTTCCTCTTACAGAATTCAACAACAAGAAATGGCCCAAGAAAGGGGATAAGAAACAATGGATTAAGACTCTCCGTCACTTAGGAAATGAGGATATAACTTGGAGGGCTCCGTGGATGCCACTTGGGTCGATTTTTTATCGTTGTGGTGAGAATTTATGGGTTCCACTATTGGGAATTTGGGGGCCGTTAGCTATGCACCATTGCTAGTGCGAAGGCAGTATGGATCCAAAAAGTTTATCCCGATGACTCATGAGCTTATCTCGATGGACTTCTCTTATGGTGATCCCTCTATTCATCCAGTTGTTCTTCAGCCCGAACCGGTAATACCGTCAGAAGTTGAGCTGGTTAGACAGGAATTAGAAAAAAAAAAAAAAAAAAAAAAAACAAAGGGAAGTTGAAGCGAGAATGTGATAAGCTTTAGGAAGATGTCAAGGATTTGAAGACTAAGCTTGAGATTCAAGAGACTAAGACAAGAAAGGTGGTCACAGAGAGGGATACAACATTGGCCGATATACTAGACGTGCATCAAGAAAACAAGAAGATAAGGGCTACGGGAAGGTTTACGGGAGCCAGTATTTCTTTCAAAACACATGAGAAAGAAATGAAGAAACTTCAATTGGAGTTGGAATATTGGAAGAATAAGGCCAAGGAAAGTAAAGAAAAAGAGTTCGGAGAATAGCAGAAATAGAAGGATACACATTCTTTGTTGTCAACCAAGTGAGAAAGTTACTAGCAAGAAAATGAACAGTTGAGGTTTAGGTTGGGAAACGAGAAAAGAAGAATGTCCTTGATGCGAAAAGAGAATGAGTCACTCCATGCGGCTATAGAGTAGCAGCTTCCAGTCGAGAAAGTCGACATTGCTGATATCGTTCGAGAATGCCAGCAAAGCAAGTAATTGGTTAAAAGGGCAAAGGCTTTGAGAGGAATGATCAGTGATTGTTGCATTTCTTGAAGTTGAAGACTAGTGTAGACAGATGTTTCTATGTAACTCGATGTTAAGAAATATTATTATATGAAGTTTTCCATGAATTAATGAAAAATCTTTGGCTTTGGGATCCGATTTTAATGCAAATACCATTAGTTTCATTTTCATGGAAACATTCTCCATATGTCAACCCATTCATTTCATTCATTTTTTTATTGATAGTTATTCATTTAATCATCTGTTGATAATCATTCATTTGTTTGTTGATTAGTCATGTACATTTCATATATTCATCCATTCACTCAATAAATACTTTAATAAATAAATCAATAAATTCTAATCCATGGTTTTTAAAATTAAAGGTACAATTGGGCGTACTCCAAAAGAAACGGATTTTCGACACCCTTACAATACTCAATCTCAAGCTAGAGCAATGGAGAATAACCAGCTTACACGAATTGAAAGAATAGAACGGGTTCAAAAAGAATTGCATGAGCAACTAACTAAGTCTCAGGCGGAATCGAGAGAACAAATGGCTAAACTCATGGAAATGATGAATGCCATGATGAGATAGAAATGGCCAAGGGAAAATTCAGTTACAGGAAGAGGGGCAGTGAATCAAGAAGGCCGACCTGAGGTTGTGCAACTGAATGGCCAAACATCCTAGCATGCGGGAAATGAGCTTCCAACTGGGGCACCATCCTATGTTTATATTCAACCAGTGGCTGAAGCACAAAATTATGGTCCTGGAAAAGGTAACGTTGGGGCTGACCCAATTGATGTTGTTGATGTTCCGGACTTTGAGGAACTGGCTGAAAAGGAAAAGGCAAAGATGGCTGAGCTAAAGAAGGTTGAAATGATAGAATCCTAGAAAAAATATTAGCTGTTGGAGGAAAGGTTAAGGGCAATTGAAGGGGCAGAGTTGTTTGGCAGTCTGGATACCAAAGAGATGAGCCTAGTACACGATCTAGTGATTCCTCCAAAGTTCAAAGTATCAAACTTTAATATATATATAATGGGATTACCAACCCATCAGCACACCTGACCATGTACTACAGAAAGATGATAGGACATGATGATGATGAAAAACTGCTTATCCACTGCTTTCAGGATAGCTTGACAGGATCTGCAACCTGATGGTATAATCAACTGACTCGGACTAAGATCCGTTCTTGGATGGATTTAGCCAGGGCCTTTATGGAGCATTATAAGCATGTATCTGATATGGTACCTGACAGGCTGTCACTGCAGAACATGGAAAAGAATACTACTGAGAGTTTCAAAGAGTACTCTCAAAGGTGGAGGAACTTGGCCACTCAAGTGCAACCCCCTTTAACCAGCAAAGAAACAACGGTGTTTTTTATCAATACTTTAAAGGCACCATACTATGAAAAATTGGTGGGAAGTGCCACTAAGAATTTTGCGGATATGGTTATATCCGGTGAAATGATTGAGATCGCCATTAAGATTGGCAAGATGGAAGGTAAAGAGTCTGCTACTCCTAAAAAGACATTTCTCGCCAAGAAAAAAGAAGAAACTCACGCAGTTAGCTACAATCAATATCCCTATACACCTCCTAGGCCCTATACTCCTTCTACATCCTATGCACCTCCTACCCCCTACACACCTTACCCGGGGTATAATCCTTACTACCCCACTGTGAACCACCTTACTCAAAATCCATTCTCTTATACCAATATACCGCAACAGCCATTTCCAACTGGCGTGTCCCCACATATAACCCTTCCCCGAAACACTATCCCAAACACCTAGGGTACCGTGCACAACGATCAACGTTCACCAAGGAATTATCAAAAACCCCCATTTGACCCAATTCCTACCACTTATGGTGAACTATATCCCAAATTGTTGCAGGGTCAGCTTGTTGCACCGGCATACCTTAAACCTTTGACATCGCCATACCCAAGGTTGTACAACGCAAATGCTAACTGCGCGTATCAGGCGGGGATTCAGGGGCATTCAACCGAGGATTGCATTGCCTTTAAAAGGAAAGTCCAAAGTCTGATCAACTTCGGGGTTGTGAAATTCGTATCAAGGAATGGGCCAAATGTAACGGGTAATCCATTGCCAATCATGCTGAGCACCAGGTGAATGCAATGATATCCGGGAAAGTCAGTCGGGTGAAAAAGTGTATCAGTGAAGTAAAGGCTCCAATGTTAAAAGTATGGGTCGAAATGGTTAAAGTCGGGATCGTTCAGTATGATGGCAGTTTGAAAATGGTGGCAAGCATAATAGAAGATTGGTGCCCTTTTCATAAATGTAAAGGACATACCATACAGGATTGTGGGGATTTCTTGGTTAAAGTCCAACTAATGATGGATGAGGGTCGGGCCCAATTCTACAATGAAGCAGAAGAAAAAGTGGGTGCTATGGAGGATACAACTGGATACGGTATAGGTAGACCTCTGATCATTTACTATGATGAGCCGGAGGAGAAAGTTGCTCTGGTTATTGAAGAAGTCATGCCTAAACTGATCATAGAACTGCCATCCTCTTTTTCATATAAAGAAAACAAGTTTGCACCATGGAAGTATGATTGCAGCATGGTTATATTGAGCACTTCTAGTCAGCAGGTAGCCAACGACATAACAGGAGTAGGGCACCTAACTCGTAGTGGGAGATGCTATGCCCCTGAGACTGTTGTGCAAGGTCTACCAAGGAAGGAAGGGGAAGTAGATAAAGGGAAGAAAGTAGTTGAACCGATCCATATTGAGATGGATCAATGGAAAAGAATAGAGAAGAATTCAGTCTTGGTGAAAGAGCCGGTAAATGAAAAAGAAGCTTGTGAGTTTTTGAAATTTATAAAGCATGGCGAATATAGTGTGGTGGAGCAATTACAGCGTCAACCAGTAAGAATTTCGATCATATCATTGCTGCTGAATTCAGAGCCGCACAGAAATACCTTGTTAAGAGTTTTAAATCAGGCATATGTGGCTAACAACATATCAGTGGAGAAACTAGATAGGCTGGTGGGAAATATTGCAGCAGATGATCACATATATTTCAGTTATGATGAAATACCTCCCAATGGTATTGGATCAACAAAAGCTCTTCACATAACAACCACTTGCAAGGGGCACATACTATCGAAGGTGCTTTTGGATAACGGTTTTTCGTTAAATATGATGCCCTTGGCAACCTTGTCTAAATTGCCAGTTGATATTTCTTATATGCTGCCAAGTTGCACGGTGGTTAGAGCTTTTGATGGAACTAGACGGGAGGTAATGGTAACTATCGAGGTCCCGATAGAGATAGGTCATTGTACCTATAAGGTGAATTTCCAGGTCATGGATATTACCCCATCCTACAATTGCTTGTTAGGAAGGCCTTGGATACATTCTGCTGGGGCTGTACCCTCATCTTTTCACCAAAAGCTGAAGTTTGTGATGGATGGACGTTTGGTCACTATGTCGGGAGAAGAGGACATCATAGCCTCTGTATCTACTGGTACCTCTTACATTGAGCCAAATGAAGATGTTGTGGAATGCTCATTCCGGTCTTTGGAGTTTGTAAATGCAGTATTCGTCACTAAGGGACGAAAAATTCCAAAATCGAAGTTGTCCAAAAATACAAGGTTGGGAGTAAGGACTACTGTGGGAAAGGGTTGTCGGGTAGGAAAAGGTCTTGGAAAGTATCTTCAGGGAATGGCTCGAGCAATTGAAGTGGTTGGAAACAAGGATCGATTTGGTCTAGGATATCTTCCGAAGGATCAGGAGAAGAGGAAACAAGTGGAGAAAAATCGATAAAGGAGGATAGCCCGTCTTGCAGGTATGGATATTGAGTGGGAGCCTATGACCTTACCACCAATCATTCACAGCTTCTGTTCAGCCGATTTTCTGTTTGGGGAAAAGGATTCTGGTGATGTACTCATAATGATTGAACAAGCTTTCTAGAAGTTCCATATGGATAGAGGTGAGACACAGGTTATGATGATCTGCATGGCTGGGGAGGAAGGAATTGAGAGTAAGAATGCAAACTAGATGATGCGGCCTTGTCCACCAAGTTATAGACTGACAAATTAGAGTGCGACCAAGCTGCCTATAGTCTTTAGGTCTATTCCAAAGTAATACTTTAAAACAATCTTAATTATCTTTGCCCGAGGATATTAAGAATTTTTCTGTAATGGGCTTTTGTTTAAAAATCTTCATTCAATAAATAACAAGCACGACGCATTTTCTTCATATTGATGTGTCCATATTCTTTCATTTATGCTATTTATTTTTCTTTCATTGCTTATATATTTTCCTATATTGTTTCTTCCCCACCTATTTATAGGTGTACGGATGCGAAATATGATGACCTTCCTGCCAGTAATTCTAAAATTGATTTTGAAAGAACCATTTGCACGGGTGATTTTGAGGCCAACGAAGATACTGAGGATTATGGTCTACCTCCGAATTTATTAAGGAAAATAGAACAAGAGGAAAAACAAGTACTTCCTTATAAGGAGCTATTGAAAATGATAAATTTGGAAAGTGATGAGGAGATAAAGGAGGTTAAAATTGGGACCTCATTGTCATCATTAATAAAGGGTGAATTGATAGCCTTGCTCCAGGAATATGTAGATGTATTTGCATGGTCATACCAAGACATGCCAGGTTGGATCCAGATATTGTGGTTCATAAGCTCCCTTTAAGGCCAGAGTGCAAGCCAATTCAGTAAAAGTTGAGAAGAATGAGGCTGGGCATGCTGTTAAAGATAAAAAAGGAGGTGAAGAAGCAGTTTGATACTGGGTTCTTAGAGGTGGTAAAATATCTAGAATGGGTGGCAAATGTTGTTCCAATACCAAAGAATGATGGTAAGGTGTGGATGTGCGTCGATTTTTGAGATCTGAACAAGGTCAGCCCCAAAGATAATTTCCCTTTGCCTCACATCGATACTTTGGTGGATAATACGGCAAAGAGTTCTTTGTTTTTCTTCATGGACGGATTCTCGGGATATAATCAGATTAAGATGGCACTGAAAGATCTGGAGAAAACCACATTTGTTACAATGTAGGGAACATTTTGCTACAACATAATGCCGTTTGCGTTGAAGAATGCTGGGGCAACATATCAAAGAGCCATGGTGACCTTGTTTCACGATATGATGCATAAGGGAATTAAGGTCTGTGTTGATGATATGATTGTAAAGTCACACGGAGAAGATGAGCATATTACGAATCTTAAGAAGCTCTTTGAACGACTAAGAAAGTTTCGACTCAAGCTAAACCCTGCAAATTGTACTTTTGGAGTCACTTCGGGGAAATTGTTGGGTTTTGTTGTTAGCAAAAGAGAAATTGAGATTGATCCGGATAAAGTGAAGGCCATTCAAAATTTGCCACCACCTCGTACTCAAAAAGAAGTGAGAGGCTTTCTGAGAAGATTGAATTACATTGCTCGGGTTATTTCTCAGTTAACCTACAAATATGATCCAATATTTAAGCTACTTCGAAAACGCGATCTAGGAGAATGGGATGAAGGTTGTCAGATCGCCTTTGAAAATGTTAAGCATTATCTATCCAATCCACCAGTATTAATGCCACCTATTCCAAATAAACCAATGATATTGTATGTATCAGTATTTGAAAAATTCATGGGCTGTGTCTTGGGGCAACTTGATGAGACTGAAAAAAAGAATAGGCGATTTACTACCTTAGCAAGAAGTTCACAGATTATGAGCTGAAGTATTCATCGGTAGAAAAGCTGTGCTGTGCCTTAGCTTGGACTGCTCGAAGACTCAGACAGTACATGTTGTACCACACGACATGGCTGATTGCTAAGCTAGATCCAATCAAATACATGTTGGAAGCGCCTTCTTTTTCAGGAAGGACGGCAAGATGGCAAGTTTTGTTATCAGAATACGACATTGTATATGTAAGTCAGAAAGCTATCAAGGGCAACGCAGTGGCTGAATTCTTAGCAAACTGAGCGGTGGAAGATTATGAGCCATTGAACTTCGATTTCCCTGATGAAGATCTAATGTAAGTCTTGCAAGCGGATGAGGTTCCCCCGAAGAAGAAAATATGGAAAATGTACTTTGATAGTGCATCTAACGCCGTGGGGCACGGAATATGTACAGTGCTCATATCCCCGGAAGAAGATTATTATCCTTTCACTGCCATATTAGATTTTGATTGTACAAACAATACTGCTGAGTATGAGGCGTGTATTATGGGCCTTCGTGCTGCAGTGGACAAAAAATCAAAATATTGGAAGTTTTCGGAGACTCAGCCTTAGTGATATACCAGTTACGAGGAGAATGGGAAACCCGAGATATAAAGCTAATCCGATACCGAGAACTAATACTGAGTCTATTGGAGGAGTTTGAAGAAGTGAGTTTCAATTACTTCCCTCGAGAAGAAAATCGAATGGCGGATACTCTGGCTACTTTGTCATCAATGTTTAAAGTGAATGAAGGGGTTGAAGTTGTGCCGATAAAGATGAGTATATATGAGTCTCCTGCCCACTGCCTGAGTATCGAAGAATAAGCAAATGGCCTCCCTTGGTATAACAACATCTTGAAATACATCAAGAGTCAACATTATCCAGAACGAGCAACAGAAAATGAAAAGAGGACTTTGAGAAGGTTAGTAATGGGTTTTGTTCTAGATAGCGAGATTCTCTACAAGAAAGGGAAAGATCAAGTCCTATTGAGATGTGTCGGATCTGTCGAAGCTCGGAGAATCATAGAGGAAGTCCATGAAGGGATATGTGGCACCCATTCTAATGGTCACATGCTTGCTAAGTAGATTATGAGGGCAAGATATTATTGGCTGACGATAGAAGGAGATTGTATCAGTTATTCCCGAAAGTGCCATAAATGTCAGATCTATGCAGATAAGATTCATGTGCTGCCATCACCATTGCATGTCATGACTGCACATTGGCCATTTTCAGTATGGGGAATAGATATAATTGGGCCTATTACCCCGAAAGCTTCAAACGAACATCGTTTCATCCTGGTGGCCATAGATTATTTCATAAAGTGGGTAGAAGCTGCTTCCTATGCGAATGTAACGAAGTCAGTAGTATGCAGATTTGTTAAGAAGGAAATCATATGCCAATATGGATTGCCAACGAGAACGATTTTAGATAATGCTCTCAATCTAAATAATAATATGATGAGAGAAGTATGTACTCAGTTCAAGATTACATATCATAATTCGGCACCATACCGTCCGAAAATGAATGGGGCAGTAGAAGCAGCCAACAAAAACATCAAGAAGTTTGTTCCCTTCACTGGCAAGAAATTATCAAGGATCACCCTCTACACTATAGGACAGATGAGAGGAAAAGTAATAAAAAAATCATGGCAAAAAAAAAAAGAGCCATCGAAAAATGTGAAATCAAATAATGGCAAATGAAAGCCAGTAGTGAAAGAAAAATATTGAAAAAGAAAAAGAAAAGAAAGTCCAAAAAAGGACAAATGTTTCAAGAATGAATTCTCCTCAGGAAATGATCTTTGATCCAATCATCCTTAAACACACTTTGGGCCTATTTATCCTTTTTTTTTAAACCCGAATCTTGGCCTACATTACGTTCCTTAATAGTCCATTTTGATCAAGCATGGATATTTAATTTGAAAGGTTTTTCTTAGAATTTATCCCATCTTTTGAATTGACATTTTTACCTTGGAAGCATTTAGAATTCTCAGGTGCATGGTATAATACAAGAAAAAAGAGAAAATAAAAAAAATGAATATGATAAAAGAATGTAAAATGAGAGGTTTAAGCCAAAACCCACAAAGGGCGACTTAATACCGAATGGGGGACACTTGAGTTTAAAACCAGCAAAAGACGGCAAGTACTGATTAAGGTTTGAATCAATGCTTCGTGTAAACAGAAAGAAAATATCTGGAAATCAGAGGAAAGGGGAAAAACTCAGTCTGACGTAACTACGGAAGCCGAGGGATTACCCAAGTAATTGCTCGTTCAAGAGAAATTTCTGATGATTTGAAAAATGAGGGGTCCAAGATGTTCCGCGTCTGGGGCATCTACAACCTATAACTTTACATTTGTCTTTTATATCCTTGATCACTTTTATCATTTTAAACATTTGTTGCAATAAATTTTTGTTATCCCTTTTATGACATTTACTTGTTTCATACTTTCTTTCATACATTTTTGCGATGCATTCTGTTTGTTATTAAATTGAATGATGATTAGTAAACATAAAAATCTTTAAATAAAAGGATTTCAGAGTATTACTAAGGAGTAGATTTAAATCTTAAAAAAGGTTTGGAAACCACTAATCCTGATGGAAAATTCACCAAGTAAAGGTAAACAGTGAATGTGTTGGAGACTTCATCATGAAGTTAGAAAATTTGTGAATTTCAGCGAAGTCAGAAACCGGGACTGTTTGACAATTTATCTTGAGTGAAGGTTCCTCAAGTGGGGCATCAGTGAACAATTGAAGACTCCGTCATGAAGTCAGATAATCTGTGAGCCTCAAAGAAACCATGGATTAGAAATCATGACACAATCATTTGATTGCATTCATCCTTAGGAAATATACAAGCATTTGCAAAGCATGTCATTCTCATCATTGCATTTAGCTAACATTGTAGGAATCATGAAAACTTTGGCTTCCCCAAATCAAAATCGTTCTGCTTCTCAAATGAGTTGAGCCCCGAGACCACCGTCGAGGTATGTTCTTTTTTTGTTTTTCAAGTTAAATTTATTTTCCAAATGAATCGAACCATCCCTTTGTTTTTAAAATCGAATTCGTTCTGCTTCCAAAATGAGTCGAGCCCCGAGACCATCGTCGAGGTATTTCCTTTTTGTTTTAAATCGAATTCATTCTGCTTCTCAAATGAGTCGAGCCCCGAGACCATTTCGAGGTATTTCCTTTTGTTTTAAATCGAATTCATTCTACTTCTCAAATGAGTCGAGCCCCGAGACCATCGTCGAGGTATTTCCTTTTGGTTTTAAATCAAATTCATTCTGCTTCTCAAATTAGTCGAGCCCCGAGACCATCGTCGAGGTATTTCCTTTTGTTTTTTAAATCGAACTCTTTCTGCTTCTCAAATTAGTCGAGCCCCGAGACCACCATCGAGGTATATTCCTTTAGTTTTCAAAGTCAAATTTATTTTACAAATGAACCAAACCCAAGCATTTCCTTTTAAATCGAATTCGTTTTACTTCTCAAATGAGTCGAGCACCGAGACCATCGTCGAGGTATTTTTTTTTTTGTTTTAAAACTCGTTCTGCTTCTCAAATGAGTCAAAAATTTTGTTTTAAAATCGAACTTGTTTCCTTAAGACGCGTCGAGCCTTGACTAGTCAGGGAACTCAATTTAAGAACAAAATCATCAAAGTCTTTTCTTCTCTTGCAAATTGAACCCGTTTCCTTAAGACGGGTCGATCCTTGATTAGTCAGGGAACTCAATTTAAGGACAAAATTTTCTATTTTACAGCATTTTTATAATAATAATAATAATAATAAATGACAAAGAAAAAATGGTAAAAATGAAAACCCCTTTCCCTCTTCTTCACATGTGATTTCACTAACCGAACAAAATTAGTGTTTGTTTATCTTTCCCTAATTCCTGATTCTCAGCAATAGCCAAAGAGGGGCAGCTGTAGACATCTAATTTTGTCTGGACCATTAAGTCAGGTATGTTTTCTTCCTAAAGTGATGTTTCAGAATGCAAAAAGACTTTTCTCATCCTGCAGACGTAAAAAGTCAATTTTGAAAAAATCAACCCCAGAAAAGTCAACCACTAAAAAAGTCAACCCACTTTCAAAATCAAGATTCAAAGCTCAATTGAAAAATGGTGAAAGAATTTTGATAATCCGATGTCTACAATGAAAGATATGGAGTTCGAAAGTTGGGTTAAGGAGATTCAATAGAAAGAAAACCCTAGTTCGGAAAATTTAGGAAAAAGTGCTTAAACGATCAAAATCGAAATTGGAGGTTCCAAATGAAAGATAAGCACTGACTATGGGTAATGGAGAGGCTACTTGGAAGAAAAACTGAAGGAAAAGTCAATTTGGAAGAAAATCGAGAATTAGGATTTTTTGAGGATTTTTGTTAAATTGGGAAAAATTACAGAAATTGCCCAATTCGGTAAAACTAAAGGTCCTAATTGATGAGGAGTGATTAAACAAGGATAGTCCAAGGCTCAGTTTGAAGAAATTCCGAGAAAGGAGTCGATTGGAGGAAAAACGAAAAAACAAGAAAATCCCCGATAATGAAAAAAGGCAAAATCAGATCGGAAGGGAATTTGATCGTAAAAATTAGGCATTTTCGGACCAACTCCAATTCAATATATGAAAAAGGCACAGAAAAAGAAAACCTGAAAATCAGACTTGTTTTGAGCAAAATCGGGCTTCAGAGGCAAAAGTGCAAAATTGGAATATTCGGGTTAAATAGCAAATGAGCTCTAAAAATTTTGAAAATTTTCATTTATCATTCTTAAATCATTTGGAAGAGATTGGCGAAGAAAAATCTAGATTCGGAGCTCGTTTGCAAAATGGCAAATCTCGGGCCCACTATGCAAAAATTCAAGCAGATAAATCCCGAAAAAATAGTAAATGAGCTCCAAAAATTATGAAAACTTCCAGATCACACTTTTAAATTATTTGGAAGATATTGGTGAAGAAAAATCTGAATTCGGAGCTCGTTTAAAAAATGGTAAAAGTTCAGGTGCACAAAGGGGCAATTTTTGAAGCAAAAATCCAAAAAAAAATAGCAAATGGGCTCGAAAAAGTTTTAAAACTTACATAATTCAATTTTTTATTATTTTGGAAGTATTAAAAAAATAAATTTTGAATTTGGAGTCCGTTTGCTATTTAATTAGGTTTGGGGGTCAAAAAGGTCATTTTACCGAAAAAATTGAAAAGGGCCTTTCTTACAATCAAAAAAATGAAGTGTGGGCTGAGAATGTGAAGAGGCAGCTAGCCAAGGCCCATGAAAGAGTGGAAATTTTTTGAATTTTTCATATAATGCCCAAGCGTGAATAAGAAAGTAGTTATTTTTTTTATCAAGCCTTTGAATTTGCAACACATGGACCAATGGATGGAGAGGGATGATGTCATATTTATGAAATCATAGTTATGACATCATCTTCATGACATCATATTTAGGGGCTGATTATTCTGATCAAAAGGTGAGAATTTTACATAGAAAGCATCTTGGATTAAAGACCATTGGATTAAAATTGGTGGAAAAAAAAATGACAACTTTGAAGGCATATCAAAGGCCATTCAGCCAAGGCATAGAGGAGGGGGGTTTCATTTTTTCATGATTCTTCTTGGCTGAATACTCTCCATTGTTGAAGGAAAATAGAAAGTTTAGAAAGGTGAAAAAAGTAAGAAGAGAAAAAAGCTTGCAATATAGCTTTTAGAGGTAGCTAAAAGCACCTTACTCTTGCACTTTTTTTTTGCATTTCCATTCTTAATTTGATATTTTCATTTGCTATTTGGTGATTTTCTATTGATTTTGATTTTGAAATAAGTGTTTTTAAGCTTTCTCTTCAAGTTCCTCTCTTGTACTTTCTTGGAAAAATATTGAAAAAAACAATTTTTTTTACTTTTTTTGGAAGTAGCCGAATGGTTTTGTTTTTTTATATGGATGGTGTTTGATCTTCATTTCATGTTGTTTGTGAGGTCTAGCACGTTTTGAAGTTCTATATTTTTCTAAAAATAACAAAAAACATAGAGCTTGTTTTGATCTTTTTACTTACCTCTATTTTTGATTTTATCATCTTGTTTTCATGTTTACTTTCCCTGTCTACCATTTTTAATTTTCTATTTTCAACATGTTTGAGTTGTTCATGATTTGCATTTTACTATACTATATGTTTGTGAAAATGTCTAGTCATGTTCATGCATTTACATCATGTTTTCTTGGTTTAGCATGTTTCATTTTTAGTCTTGCATTTAGTCTGCTATGTGTTTGTGTAAATGCCATGCTAGGATATTATCTTTGAAATTTATGACCATTCGGCTACCCTACATTTTGTGTCATGTATGTGCATTTTTCATCTTGTTGGTTGATATGCTTACATTTTCATGCCATGGTTTTGTGTATTTTGATTTAGTATGCTATGTGTTTGTGTTATTGCCATGCATTTTTTAGGTCTAGGTTTCATTGGCATTGCCATGCATTTCATGCATGTTTAGACTTAGGTTGCATTTATTGCCATGTAAGTTCATGATAGGTCTAGGTCATATTCTTTATGCCATGCATTTTCCATGTCTTTAGGTTTTAAATCATGCATTTCATGCATTTAACTTGCTATTTGTTCATGCATATCATATCATGCCACTTAATTTTTGACTTAGGCCAATCAATGGCTCAAAGTCATGCTCACTTGAGCATACTTATAGAAAATTAAAGAGTTGTCGAGTTGATTTTTCTACCTTTGTGATTTTTTTTACTTAGGAAAATCTTGTTCAATTGTTTAGAAAATTTAGCTACTATTTTTAGGTCCTTAGAAGAGTCTCCAATATTTTTACTTTGATTTTTGAATGATTTTATCAAAGGCAAAAAAATGTGTTTTAGCAAAACAGTTTTTTACCCAATGTTCTGACTTTTCCAATTTTTCTGGGAAGTTATCCTTAGTCAAAAAATTAAGAAAATTTTTTTCCGTATAGTTTTACGTGTTATGAATCTCCTGTATTTGTTTTAGATTTTTTAAAAATTTTAAAAATAGGTTAAAAAATCACGCTTTAAAACTGGACAGTAGAGTCATATTTGAATTCAAAGGAAAAATAATTGTTAATTTTGGCTAAGGCATTTAGAGGGGGCTGATTAGGAACTTTAGCTACTGTCTTAGGTTGGTTTCTAGATTATTTTAATCTTTAAAAATGATTTTATAAAGCACAGGTTAAGGGTGTTCAAGTCCGGGATTTCAAACTTAGAAAAATAGAGCTATTTTTAAAGGGGAATTCGGCTATGGTCTAGTTTTCATCCAAGATTTTCAAAATTGTTTTCAACCAATCACAAAGTATTTTTTATTTTAGAAAATTTGATGTCTTTTCCTAAGATAGCCGGATATCTTTTTAGGTATACGGATTTCCTTATTTAAAGGAAAAAATACACTTTCATGAATTGCATTTTCCATGTCCATGCATATTGTATAATATTTTTTTTTTTTTGCTATGACAATTTCTATGATATTGTTATTATTTTGATTTATATTTTGTGGTGTTATTTTGTTTGCTATATGGTCTTGAATATTTCATGCTATCCTATGCTTTCTATTTAGTCATTTATTTTTGTCACATTATTTAGCATATACTATGTTCATGCATTATTATTTTCATGCATATTTCATGATGGCATTATTTTATGTTTCATGACATTTCATGTCACTCAGATTATGTCCATGTCATCTAGATTATATTATTTAGAATATGCCATGTCATTTAAAATATACCATGTCATTTAAATTTGTCATGTCATTTAAATCATTTCATTTAAATCATTTCATTTCATTTAGAATATATCATGTTACCTAAGTTATTTTATTTCATTTAGAATATATTATGTCACTTAGGATATTTCATTTAATTTAGAATATATCATGTTACTTAGATTATTTCATGTCATTTAGAATATATTATGTTACTTAGGTTATCTCATTTCACTTAGAATATATCATGATACTTAGGATATTTCATTTCATTTAGAATATGCTATGCCATTTAAATTATATCATATCATTTAGGTTGCATTATATTATCTAGACTTTGCTATATCATCTTTATTATGTCACACATGTTCATATTCATGTCTTTAAAATATTTTTAAAATGATTTTCAATCAGATAAAGATATTCCAGAATTAAAATAATTCATGTGTTCTCTTCCGGTTTACCGGAGAGGATATCATCAATTATCATTAATAATGGAATATCTTTCTTAAAACGAGAATGATTCAAAAAAATTTCTAAATAAATAAAAATTTCTATAATTTGCCGAATTTTTGGGAAATGTAGAAAAATTTTGAATTAATAAATTTCAGGTCATTTTCAATTAAAAATAGAATTATTTTTCTTTAAATTGAGAATTAATTTAAAATACCAAATTTAAAACCGACTTTTTACCAAGACTTGAGATAACACACGATTAATAAGGTACCGTTTTATACTGGAGTTGTAGGGGTGATAATCCTTCTTCGCACGTAACCGAGTCCCAAACCCGATTCTTCGATTTTCTCTGGTTTATAACGCAGACTTAAAATTGGTTTTAAAAAATATTTTAATTAATTTTAAAATATTTTCAAAACCGGTTTTAATAGGTGGTCGATCGCACCTAGCTAAAAAAGATTAGTGGTGGCGACTCCATGTGTTTTTCAAGGTCATTTTCAAACCCTCATTTTATTTTAAGAGGAATTAAATCGTTTTTTCCTCTGTTTTTCTAATGTCACGTTTAACGAGTTTTAAAGTCTCGCGATAAGACTTGTTATTTTTTAGGTTGCGACACCCCAATTTAGCAATTAGCCTAAATTTAAAATAACCAGCTCAATTTTTAAGTAGATTAATGTAATAAAAAAATTTCAAATTTAATGATTCCTATCTAATTAACAAATCGGGGTCCAAAAAATTGGACTTAATTAATTGAATCGGGTTAGATGATAAATCGTTGACAGTATGCTCAAAATATTAAAATGAGACTTGCTCAGTAATCCAAAAGTCTTAAATTGATTTATTATGTTAAACAGCTCAGACAAAATTAGATGTTTAGACTAATGTTCATATGTATATTTTATTTGAAAAATTACAACAACAAAAAAAAAAAAAAAAAAAAAAAAATTTCTCCTATATTAAGTACTTTAAGTGATCTTTTATGTAATTTTGACAACAAAAAAAAAAAGTTACACCTATATTAAGTTCTTTAAGTGATCTTGTATGAAATTTTGACAAATTACTAAAAAGCCTAAATTTAATAAGTTTTTAGTTACCTTTTATACAATTTTGATAAAATTACCACCAAAACAAAAGTTATAATTCCTCTTAAAATATTTGTTTCAACTTTTTGAACTTTTAAAATAATTTAAATTTTTATAATTTTTATTCTTTTTTTTTTTTGTAATTCTCACAAATTACAAAAAATCTACTCTTTAATAACTTTTTTCATACTATTTTCCTGTAATTTTGTCAAATTATATAAAAAGTTTACTCTAATAAATTTTCCATTCCATTTTTATGTAATTCTAAAAAATTATAATAAAATATACTTTTTAATACTTTATTTTTAAAAAATTTATTTTACTTTACGAGTTTTTTTACTTTTATGTTCTATATTCATCTCTCTTCAAATTTGAGGTGGCCTACTCATAAAAAATTATGTGTGGTTTCTTTTATGGAATTTTTTATGATAGAAGAGATAGTAGCTACAGAAAGAGAATGGAGCTTTAGGAGAGGAAAAAAAATTTAACACTAAAAATATTGTATTAAATTTAACAAAAATATGATTTATAATGAGATTTCTTATTTTTTTTTATCTCCCATTTATTCTCTCTCTTTTATTGTTTCTTTTCTTTTTCTTTTTTAATTATATTATATTTATAATAAATTGAAAAGAAAAAAACATTGATCAATAAATTTGTATTTTTTTATTTGTTTTCACAAAAATTATAACTCTTGTACGTAATATGTCAAATAATATCTATTAAATCATAATTAAGTCAATTGATTCATAAATAAAATATTACAATCAAATCAATAATTATATATCATGTCAAAAAATATAAATATTTTGAGTTAAAAAGTAGCGGGACTGATAGTGTATTTTACTTAGTTCTTAGATTTAGAAAGCAAAATTATATAAAGAAAAGAGATCTTATGCAAGTACTTAAGATCTAGATAATAAATATGTCAAAGGTAGCAGGGATATGGTGGGTTATAAATTGTAATTAGATTATTATATAATAAATCTCATTCACCCCTTTTCAAGATTTGAAGTTAAAATAAATTTTTTTTACTTATCCAAAAAAAAATTTAAGTAGTTTAGTGTGAAATTTGTCACTATATTTCAATTTTATTGAATTTTATCCTTATATTTTCAATTTCCTTAATTTTTGAAAAACAAAATAATAACTAAATTAGGATATTTCACGAAATATTTTGTTAATGCAAATACCAAAATTTGTCATTATAAAAAAATATTGAATTGGAATATTTTATGGATTATCCTATTAATGCAAATGATAAAATTTTCATCAATTATGTTATTTTTATATTTAAAAATCAAGAAAAATAAAAACATAGTCACAAAAATCAACAAAGTTGAATTACAATAGGAAATTATATTCAATATTAATCCATAGTATAGTGACCTTAATCCAAATTAAAATTATATGCCAAATTCTTTTATTTTTTCAAGATTAATTTGAATCCCTAACATGCAAGTTGAAATATCAAGTTTTTAATCCTGAATTGTTTCATTGTAGATGATAATTTTATCTTTAGATTATTTCCTTCTATTTTTTTAAGTTGCATTTGAATGGTCAATGGAGAAATAACATGACCCGAGCCTTAGGGAAGAAAATCTTCAACATGACCATCATTATGGGTCATGGGTAGACATGTCCAAGAGTCGAGCGGGATAGGTCCGCCCGAATTGGACCGGGTTTGGATAGGATTTTTTTTTTTCAATTCGATATGGTCCGATTCGATTCGAATTACTATTCATTCAATAAAAAATATTTTTTTTAAATTTAATTATAAAATAAATAATTACTAATATAAAAATAATATTTTAATATTTATGAACAATAAAATAAATTTACAGACCAATTTAGATCGAACTTGAATAAATAAAAAAAAAATTGGATCGCGCCATGTACAGGTCTAATCATGGATCATCATGTTGTTATATCTTGGAGATATGATTTGCCGGTTGCCATATATCTTTTGGTTAACTCAATGTTTTTATTTTTATTTTTTTTAGGGGGGTGGTTTCAAAGGGATAGTTAACTGATTAATGCAAACATTACCTTAAAAGAAGTGTATAAATAAACACTAATGTCATAACAAGTGCTGGTTAGGGCAACTCGCAGAATCCAGAGAATGAATCTAGACATGTTTTAGTGATGAATCTATTGATTAGATTGCTTACCAAAATTAAAGTCTCCTTAGAGTTTTGAACTCTATGGGAGGAGAGTTCTAGTCTTGTCCAGTACAAGGTTTTTTCTTTCTCAGGAACTTTTGTCAGTCCTTGGGGATCTAGTTTTAGTTGTTTTAAGAGTGAAATATTGGAATAGTGGCAATCTAGTGAATACTACAATGGAAGATGATTTAGAGAAGGCATGGAATAATCTGACTCTTACAGAAGAAGAGAAGGATCTAATTGAAGTTGAGGAAACCAATGAAAATAGAGACCTTGTTGAAAGCAAAAACTGGATGATAGGGAAGCTCTTCACACAGAGATCATTCAATAAGGAAGCAATGATAAGTACGTTTCGGGTCATTTGGAGAGTATCAAAGGAAGTTCAGATCACCACTTTGGATTCTAATCTATTTTTGTTCAAGTTTGGCAGTCAGAAGGATAAAGCAAGGGTGATTGACGGGGGTCCATGGTCTTTTGACAAAAACCTGTTAATAATGATGGACTATGATGGGAATTTACGCCCATCGGAGTATGTTTCAACAGAGCAACTTTCTGGGTAAGGTTCTATGAGTTACCTCTCAAATGGATGAATCAAGGAATGGCAGAGAAGATAGAAAATAAAATTGGCAGCCTGAACATATGGGTTTTGGAAGGTTCTTGAGAATGCGAGTGGAGATTGATGTTAAGAAGCCATTACGCAGATGTGTAGCACTAGCAAATAATGACAGAGGGGGCACCACAATTGGGAAACTCAAATACGAAAGGCTGCCTGACTTCTGATATGAGTGTGGTTACTTGGGACATACAGATATGGTTTACAGTCTCTCGAAAAACAATGAGAACTAGGAAGAGGAGGAGAGGCAGTATGGGGATTAGATGCGAGGGTTACCTTTAAAAAATCGATACACAGGCATGTCAGGACCTAAAACAAGGGCTCAACGCTCAAGGCAACCATCGATACAAACAGATCTGTCACCAACAGATCCGGCCAGAGACTGACAGGGAAGCACTGAATATGGTAACAAAATCACAATCGGAAGGATATCAGGAGAAGTCAAATTCAACTGATACACAAAAGGAAAGAGACAAACAGGTAACAAATGATAGCACAAATCATGGAATAGGATCACAGTCAACCACAGAGAATCTCGAAGTACTAGTCGTTTCTGGTGGAGAAACCAATGGGAGATTTGTCATTAATGTACCCAATAATGACATAATGAGAAACCCTGTTCACATGCAGGAGTATGGAGCAGATTTTAACATTGAGGAAATGACAGCAATTAAACCGAAAGGTACAAAAAGCAGCTGGAAGAAGAAAGCACGCCTAGCAGGGGAAGTCCAACAGGGATCAGAATTACAATTGGGTAAGAGGAAACTGTGAGTGACAGTGAACCTATGGAGGTGGAACACAGCAAAGTCAAAAAGGTTGAAATGAAAATGGAGGACAGCAGTATTAGATCGGCGGAGACTGGTATCCAGTCCCGTCGAGAAATATGAAGTGCTTATCATGGAACTGCCGCAGGCTTGAGAACCCAAGAGCAGTTCGAGCTCTTCAACAGTTGTTGAAGAAAGAAGATCCTCATTGAAACAAAACTACATGTTAAAAGACTGGATAGAATAAGGAAAAGATGTGGAATGACTTCTTGTTTTGGGGTGAGTGTTGAAGGAGCTGGAGGGGGGTTAGCAATGTTATGGAAAGAGGAAATTAGCTTGAAATTGCTGAGTTACTCAAGCAATCATATTGACATGGAGGTTGATCAGAATTCCGAAGAAGGGTAGTGGCGAATTACTGGTTTTTATGGTCAACCAGAAGTGAGTAGGAGAGGCGAGTCATGGGCACTGCTACAAACACTATCGACCCAATCCTCATTACCATGGTTATGTCTGGGGGATTTCAATGAGATCTTGTGGACACATGAAAAAACAGGACAGTGCATTAGGCGAGAAAACCAAATGGAAGCGTTTCGAGTGTCATTGGAGGCCAGTGGGCTGGAAGATTTGGGGTTTAAAGGAGTGTGGTATACTTGGGAATGAGGTAAATCTGCGTACAATAATATCAGAGAGAGACTAGATAGAGGGGTTGCAAACAAACTGTGGTGGGAGCAATTTCCATTATATGAAGTTCGGCACCTTATGGCTCTAGTTTTTGGTCATTTCCCAATTGTGATCAACACATTAGGAACCTAATCAGCATCTACAAACAAAAGGAGGAGAAGACGATGCTTCGAAGCAATGTGGGTTAAAGAGACTGATCGTGAGACAGAGATTTGTACAGCCTGGAACAACACCATGACTGACATACTCCAGACAAAGATGGCACATACAGGCGTCCACTTGAGAAGATGGCATAAGTCTCGATTTGAGGAATGGCAGGAAAAAATTGACAGACTTGAGGGAGAAAGTAGGAATCTAAAATTGCTACACCCAACAGACAATGTCCTTAAACGAGAACAGCAAATCCGAGAGCAGCTAAATCTGGAACTGGAAAAATAAAGGAAACTTTTTGGGCTCAGCGGGCAAGAGTAAATTGGTTGAGGGAAGGAGACCGCAATACGTCTTTTTTCCATTCTATTGCTACCCAGCGTAAACGCATGAATACCATGAAGGGGCTGGAGGATGAACATGGAATTTGGGTAGAGGAGGCAGAGGGGATTGAAAAGATTGCCACTACTTATTTTAAACAACTTTCCATTCCCAAGGACAAAACTATTCTAGAGTTATCTTTGAGGCAGTTGAAAATCGAGTATCGGATGAGATGAATGCTTTCCTTATTACAGAATTCAAAGCTGAAGAGATCACTCTAGCCATCAAAACAAAAGCACCCAACCAAAGCACCCGGACCAGATGGTATGCCTGCTTTATTTTTTCAAAATTATTGGCATATTATAGGTAGTGATGTTATTACTTGTTGTATGGACATCTTAAATGGTCATGCTGATATGAAAACAATCAATCAAACTCACATTGTCTTAATCCCTAAGACCAGGAACCCAACAAACATTACCCAATTCAGACCCATCAGCTTATGCAATGTCATTTACAATAGCTAAAGTCCTTGCTAATAGACTCAAACACATCCTTCCATCATGCATCAGTGAGTCTCAGAGTGTTTTTGTTCCTGGAAGATTGATCACAAACAATGTCCTGGTTGCTTATGAGATGTTACATTCAATAAAAAATAAAAGAGGAGGCATAAAGGTTTCTTTGCACTGAAATTAGATATGAGTAAGGCATATGACAGGGTTGAATGGCATTTTTTACGAAACATGATGGAAACATTGAGTTTTTACAATCATTGGATTTCTCTTATAATGGCATGTATTAGCTCAGTTACATATTCTATAATTGTAAATGGTGCTATTACTGATGAATTTTGCCCAGGTCGAGGGCTCCGTCAGGGAGACCCATTATCGCCTTATTTATTTTTACTATGCAGTGAAGGCCTATCAGCAATTCTAGCAAAATCCCAACGTGATGGCATGTTACATGGAGTTCAAGCTTGTCGTAATGGCCCCAGAGTCAATCATCTTTTTTTCGTCGATGACAGTTTACTGTTTGCTAAAGCAGACAGAACCGAAAGCCAAAGGATGAAGGATGAAGGACATGCTAAAGATCTACGAGGAAAGCTCAGGTCAGAAAATAAATTATGACAAGTCAACTCTATATTTCAGTAGTAACGTTGACAGCCAACAAAAATAGGCCATACAGGATATGTTAGAGATTCGATCTACCTTGAATTTTGATAAGTATCTAGGTCTTCCAAGCATGGTAGGAAGAGGCAGGGTGCAAGCTTTCAGATCAATTAAAGAGATAATAATTTCTAAGATTCGTGGATGGAGTTCAAGATGTCTTTCTCAAAGGGGAAAGGAAGTTTTCATTAAGTCTGTGTTGCAAGCTATACCCACTTATGCTATGAGCTGTTTTTTGTTGCCCAAGACATTATGTTCAAAAATTAACAGCATTTTCAGGAAATACTCGTGGTCTTAGAAAAGCAATTCGAAAGGTATCCATCGGGTGAGATGGGACAAAATGTGCAAACCAAAAGGCGAGGGAGGCATGGGTTTTAGGGATATGGAGAAATTTAATCTGGCTTTACTAGCTAAACAAGGCTTGTGTCTACTAAGAAACACAGACACACTAGTATACCAAGTTTACAAAGCTAGATACTTTTCTCTCAAGGTTTCATGGATGCTAGCTTAGGCATGACTCCATCTTTAATTTGGAGGAGCATAAGGAAAGCTAAACATGTTTTACAGAAAGGCTTAAGGTGGAGAGTTGGTAATGGCGAAAAGATCAGAATCTAGAAAGACAAATGGCTGCCGACAACACCACCATTTATGGTCGCAACCAAACAACAGCGAGACAATAATGGTGAAGGACTTGATCGAAGGGAGCAGCATGCAATGGAAAAAAGAAACAATTTGCAGATTATTTGATGCGGATGAAGCGGAAGCTATATATGGGATTTCAATAAGTACTCTAGACTGCCCAGACTTGCTGGTTTGGCATTTTGACAAAAATGGGTCATATACAGTAAAGTCAAGTTACAAAATGTTGTGGAATGAGAATCCAACACTCAACAACTCTGCTCACATCAGCAACAATATACATACAGCTTCAGTTTGGAAAACACTATGGGCAACTGAGGTACCAACTAAGATGAAAGTAATGATATGGAGACTATGGCATGATGCTTTACCAGCTATGATGAACCTAGCTAAAAGGAACATTATTGTGGATACAACATGTTTCAGATGTGGAGTTGAAGAAGAGACTACCTTACACGCTATCTGTGGTTGCTCCTAGGCACAAAATATATGGACAATTCAAGGCTTCAATTGGGGCAGTACCAATGGAGACCACTCAACCCCACCTACTTGGATTTCTAACATTTGTGCCCAGCTAAACTCTGCAAAAATTCAACAAGTTTTTGTCACGATTTGGGCAATTTGGCAAGGGCGAAATGGAGAACTACATGGAGAAGATAGATGGTCATCACCAACAACAGAGATGTTCATTAAAAGGTACTTATCTGAGATTAACAGCTCAAAACCCAAACCAGATGCTACTACCAACATTATAGAGCAGAGGTGGTCACCACCACCGGTGGGGGAATTTAAAGTAAATTTCGATGGTGCTCTTGACATATACGGGAGAGTGAGAGGAGTAGGTGTGGTCATCCATGACACAGATGGAGAAGTTCAAGGAGCATATGCAGCACAAAGAAGAGATATTTCAGATCCAATGGTGATTGAAGCTGAAACGGCAATCCGAGCCCTGAAGTTTGCCAAAGACCTGGGATTGCAGAAGATCATTTTGGAAGGAGACGTCTTGGGAGTGGTAAAACAGATTAGATCGAGGAAAGTGGACTTATCATCTATTGGGACCTTAATTGATGAAGCCAGGAACATCTCATCCACCTTCTTGACATGTCGAATTCTTCCTATAAAAAGAACTGGAAATAAAGCATCACATTTGTTGGCTAAGCATGGAACACAGATAGAAGAGGAATGGTTTTGGGTAGAAATTTGTCCAGATTTTCTTCTCAATACTGTAAGTGACGATTGTACTCACCTTTAATTAATGAAGTTCTGTCTTATTTCAAAACCAAAAAAAAAAAGATTGCTTACCAAAATTGATTGAAAGATAAATAAAAGATGCATGTAGCAGCATGTATATTTCTCTCCAAATTTGTGCAATAATTTTTTTAAAAATAATTGAGTTTATTTCGGATTAAATCCTGATGACTGAAATTGATAATTTAATATTTTATCAATAAATTAAATGATTGTAATCACAAAAAATATATATATATATATATATGATGATTTGATTACCATGAACAATCCATTAGTGTTTATTAATTTAGCCGGGGAAAATGTTCATGAGAATAAAAATGAAAGCAATCTCACGAGTCACAATTGAAGTAGTCATATTTAGGATTTATATTTGATGTATTTTATAAAAGTTTATATATTTTACACTTTGTTACTGAATGATAGAGTGTTCATTATTAATGAGAAAATTTAATTTTAAATTTAAAAGCACTTGAAAATAATTACTTAAAACTTAGAAGATGTCGATTATAAAAAAAATCATAACATTTATATTTTCAAAAATGTTTAAATTTTTAAATGTACTCAATAATAAATGATAATTTCTCATTCTATTGACAATATATAATAGTGTATCAAATATAAATTTTAATATTTATTTTTTTATGTTATTTTGAATTATACCTATTTATGGACAGGTTGAATTTGGGTCGGGCCAAATTTGGTTAGTAAAATTTTTTGCTTATTCAAGATCTAGCTCAATCCGACCTGACAGATTTGAAAAACTTGAATTATTATTCAAAAAATATTAAAATATATTTTAAAAATAAAATTTATATTAATATTTATATATTTTTATAATTAAATTTAAATAAATTTTATTTATTTATTAAACAATAATTTTGGTCGAATTAGGTAACCCGATTTTGAAAAGCTTATCTTAAATTGGACCTTATTCAGTTATTTTGAATCCTTGAAAAGAATATAAGGGCTGGACAGGGTGGGCCTACTGGACTAGTCGCTATAAAGACTTACCTAAAAATCATCACCAAAGTCCAAGGCCCATGCTTATTTAATACGAGGCCTAAATCTGCTTGATATATTTTCATTTTTCTTAGTTTTGGGGTTAAAATCTGGTTGATATCATTCTTCACTGTGAGTGCTATGTTGGGGTATTTTTCAGTGTATATTTAATGAAAACTTGATTAGGTCCGATGATTTTATCTAACAAACAGTCCCTATTCCCAATAGAGAATGAAAATCATGAAATAAATGATGTATCTTTCTAGCAAATGATTTTAGGTCAGCCACACATGGACTGTCATGGAGCCCCTAAAATTATGAGTAGGAACTAGCTAGGAACCCAAAATTCTCCCTTGTTTGTTTGTACTATTTACTTCTTCTTCCCAAGCAGCCATTTGACAAGGTCATCAATGTTGTCCTCGTCCATTTTCTTTTCTTTTCTTTTCTTTTTGTTTTCCCTCCTCTTCTGTGGATGGAAAATTGAAATTGAAACACTTATACTTCTCTCTCTCTCTACTTTAGGTGATGGTATCTTTATCCACCTCTCTCTATACCCCCTTTTCCCTTCAACTTAACTTTGGGACATCCAATGAAAACCTCATCTTTTTGCTAAGAACGAAAGTTAACCAAACAGACAGGCTTTCTTTCCGACAAGAAAATCTTTGTCAAGTCAATGTTAGAACAGCATGACATATTTGGAGATTGTAAATAATGTAGTTATCTACTATAAAGAAAATTGAAAATTGAGTCCTGAGAGATTCAATTGACATTTTTAAGAGAGATTTTTTTCTATTTGTTTAGTTGTGGAGTAAAAAGGTATTTTAAAAATATATAAATTTGTTTGCATGGTTGTGAGGCAAAAAGATAATTTATGTTAAATGATTTGAAAAAAAAAAAAAGAGATTAATATACAAATTGGTCCATGTACTATACCCTTTTACGATTTGGTATCTAAAAAAAAAAATTCACGATTAAGTAATCAGACTTTAATTCCGTACACGTATGTCCAATGCCTAACGGCATCCTGACATGTGTATTTTTATCCAATAAAAACTTGACACGTGACAACTTTGACATATCAATAATACCATGTCAGCATTGTAAAATTTTTTATTTTTTAATTTTTTTAATTTAATTTTCTAATTAAACAATAATATTTCTTGAAATTAAAAAAAAATTAATTTAAAAAATTTTTATTTTTATTTTTAAAAATTATTTTAAATTTACTTTTTTAAATTTAAAAACTTTTTGAAAATAAAAAATAATATTTCCTAAAATTAAAATTTTTAATTTGTTTTGATTTTTTTTTAAAAAAAAAATTATTTTATTTTATTTTTAAAATTTAAATTTATTTTTAATTTACTTTTTATAATTAAAAAAAATATTTCCAAAAAATTAAACTTTTTGAATTTAATAAAGTAAAAAAATAAATTTTTTAAATTTCCTTTTTAAATTTATTTTACTTTTTTAATTAAAAAATTAAAAACTAAACTAATAAAAATAATATTTTCGGAAATGAAAAAAAAATAATTTAAAAAAAAATTAAATATTAAATATTAAATAATTTTTTAAAATACTGACGGGGCATTGCTGATGTGACAAAGTTGTCACGTGTCACATTTCTATTGGTAAAAAAATGACATGTTATCAAACCGTTAAGCCATGAATTACTGTGGATGATGGAAGTAAAGTTTGGATACCTAATCGTAAATTTTTTTCTTTAAGTATCAAATCATGAAAATGGGTATACTTCGAGGGCCAATTTGTGCATTAACCCCACAAAAAAAAAGTATTGTGTAGAGAGGGAGAGAATAGAGAACAGGAGAGGAGAGGAGACGAGAGAGAAGAAGAAGAAGAAGAGAGAGATGACAAAGGGGAGATAGGAAGGGTGACTGGTCGGAGAGGAGAAAATAGTGGAAGAGAGGGAGAAAATAAAGGAGAGAGAAAGAAAGGAAGGAGAGAAAATGGACGAGGAGAGGATGAGGAGTCGACAACGGAGAAAGAGAGGAGGAGATCGAGTAGGGTGGCACAACTGCCTCGACGTGACAGGCGACGACTCAGGCAGCTAGTGGAGGGAGGAGAAAGAAGAAGAAGAAGAAGAAGAGGAGGAAGAAAAAAAGAAAAAATAATTGTAGTTTTTTTTTTTATTAGTGTTGTTTTAATTTTTATAATTAAGAAGAATAGAAAAAAAATAGTTGCAGATTTATTATTATTATTATTATTGTTTTAATTTTTGATAATTTATTATTTTTATAAAAATAAAAAATATATATATTTAGTAAAAAAAATACATAATTTTATATTTTTATATATTAAAAATTTATTAATATTTTTTTATTATTCTCTTATCGATTTTTTTTTAAAAAATATGATTTAAAATAATTATAATAGTTTATTTATCACTTTGTATTTATCAAATTAAGTTTTAAAATAGGAAAACATATAAAGTTATAATAGGAAAAAAGAAAAATTAAAAATATTTTAAATATTTTTATTTTACTTTATTTCGATTCACTTTATATTTTTTAAAATAATTTTAATTTAAAATAATTTAATAAAATTACTTTTATATATTTTAAAAAATATATAATTTTCGCAATATCGCGTGGGTAAAATTACTAGGTTATATGAAATAAGAGTCTTGTTTCAATTACAATCTAAAAGAAACTAAATTTATAGCATTATAACTACCAATTGACATTGTTGATGCCCTTTGAAAAAAAAAAAAAAATTAGTGTAATTTTTTAACCTTGTGAGGGCAGGCAGGCGGGCAGGCAATTGAGGGGTATGTATGTATGTTTTCCTAGTGTTCTTTTTCTAGC
Source organism: Fremontodendron californicum (assembly GCA_030761205.1). Taxonomy (NCBI): domain Eukaryota; kingdom Viridiplantae; phylum Streptophyta; class Magnoliopsida; order Malvales; family Malvaceae; genus Fremontodendron; species Fremontodendron californicum. Next base: position 32,270,953 of record JAULJL010000005.1, read on the forward strand.
AATAGAAAAATCGTCCTCTCCTAAATTTCAGCTACACTTTTGATAGCTTTATAGATGTCACATGAAATGTAGGGACACAGATCATTGCACATCCATGTGGAGTAAAATTAAGTGAGGTTTTCCAGTTTATCAAGCAAATCAGCTGTGCCATGCCTCCTATTATGAACCAAGTATAGATTTGAGTTTGAATGCCATGATCATAAATTGTTTCATGTTAATATTGACATGGCTTTGATTTTCTTCATTTATCCCTACATAAAGTTGCATCATGAGTTCGATTACTAGCACCATGGATTTACTTTTAGGAAGAAAAAATAAAAACTAAAAATTAACAAGAGCTATCAGCCAAGTACTCCTTTAAAGACACATTTTTTTTTTCGTTTATTAGGATTTTTAACTTACACGGTAAAAGATAGTCTTCTCTCGTTTCATAAAATCTTATTTTGTCGATCTCAAGATTTGAACGAAATAGACAAAAGAACTATGAACTTGACATTAACTAGATGAAAAGCTCCTAAAAATGTTGAAACTTAGAATGCTTTTTTTTTTTTTTTTTTAAATCTCAGCATGACTTGTTTAATGACAGCAATATGTAACCTGAAGGGTTTCATTTTTCCACCAGGCTTCCTTTCTAGGCTAAATAAAAATTGGGCCTCAAGCCTTATCAAACAAATTGGGCCTGACGCAATACTGCACTGCTTTCTAGGACTGTCTCATAGTCTTGTATATTTCCCTTAATGGCCCATTGTGTTGTGTTGTGTTACTCAAAATAAATATCGCATATAGGAATGTATATCATAGGAGTATATTTAAGTTTTTAAGTTTTTTTTTTTTATATATATTTGAAAAATCATACTTTTATTTTTATATCCAAATATGTGTCAAAGATGAATACTTTTTAAAAAAAAAAATAAGAATCCAAATAACATAATCGTTAGGTTGGGTTGTAAGAACAAAGTGTTGGCTAATTTTGGTTAATATTTTTTTATAATCGTATAAAAAGTTGTAGGATTGAAATTCATTTTTGATGAATTTAAGATTTAATTTCTATTTCATTTCAATCTTTGGTATTTTAGTAAGTGCGTTGGACTTTTATCAATGGTCCTAATATTTTTAATAAGAATTTTTTTTTTTTGCAAGAATTCAATATTTTAAGAAGAAACATTATTTTATACACAAACATAAAAAGTGAAAAGTAATAAATAAAAAAAAATTAATTGTAAAAATAATAAAAAATTTCATTAATTCATACTTCTAATTAAAATTTTAATAGTATGATAGGGAAGTCAAAAGCCTTTAGTATAATTAACAAAAAAAAATTACATAAATTTAAAAGAGTGGATTTAAATTAAAATTATTATATGAATTGTGAGGATAAAATACATAAATTATATAAAAAATAGTTAAATTTTAAATATTATATAAAAACGAGTCCCAATATTTAATTCTAAACCCAAAAATAAATTGAAGCCTCAAAATCGAACTCTAAATCGGTTTTACAAAAAACAAATGACTATAATTTTGAAAATCAATTATAATATCAAAACTTGAATTAATTAAATTTGATTTAAATTAAAATATCTCGAAGAAAATTAATTTAACAATCAAACATAATTCAATTCAAATTATTCTAAATGATGTTAAAAAAAATTTGAGACAAAATTTGTCAAACAGTGATATGAGATCAAGCTTTCTTTATATTCATTGCATTAAAATCCTATACAAACATGTTCAACTTGTGCATACATTTTAAAATAATGAATGAAATAAAGAGAGTTGTAATGTTCTAACTTCTGACCATCTCCCTTTGTCATGAACTAGTAGTTATATACTCTCTTTATGTATCCTACTTCAAAAAACTAGTCCTAAAGAGTTTTCTCAGCATATGGAAGAGTGGCAATTTACCACACTTGGTTCTCATCTTTGTTTTTAGTTTTAATTACTGCTATTGATTTGCTTCCCTACCTATAGAGAAGAAGGTTGAAAATTATCAATAATAGTCACGTAAATTATGCATACAGCACCAGATTATAGGTATAATGGAAAACCTTTATATATATATATATATATATATATATATATATATATATATATATATATATATATATATGATTAGTTAATCTTGAAACATGGCTCTTCTGCTTGATGTAACGCATGATCCTCTCGTTGTTCTTGCCAGTGTCAACCAATGTTATCGTATTGGTATTGATTTTATTTTAAATTGATAAAACCAATCTCAAGTATTATTTCAGTTTGAGTATTGGTTTGGGCTGATTTGAATCGATTTGTACCGTGCCTATCAATCGTATTGGTTGGTATAAGAAATTTTTTAAATTTTTTATAAATATTTTTATTTGTTTTATTTTTATAATTAATTTTTAATATTTCCTCTCATAATCATTTTATTTTTCATAATTTTATTTAAAAATAATATATATTCATTAAATTAGGCTATTAAAAAATAATTTACTATATATTTCTTAATATTTTTATATTTATTTCATTTATTTAAGATTTGAAATTTTTTAATATTAAATCTTTTTTAGAATTTATATTTACATATAAAATATAAATGTATGTAACGAAAGTATTTTTTTATGTGTATATATATATTTTATAGATAAAATATTAAAAAATGTTGATAAATCTGAAATAGTATGTCGAAACAGTACTCCAATACCAATACGTATCAATATCAAAACAAAACTATATACCTACCGATAAAATAATTACTTTGAATCAACACTTTGACATTCAAAATTTTCTTGATAAGAATAATTCCTCTTTTTCTGTTCTTTCTTTTTGTGTATGTGTGTGTTTGCAAATAAGTGCTCTCAAGAGTTTATTGTCTCGTATAATTCATGGCTTACCAAAAGCACTGGTGCAAGCATTCTTGTCACTATGCAAAGTTATTCAGAACATGTATCCATCTACTATATATTAATTTTGGGAGTATTTTTGAAATGTTAAAAGTTATTTTTGCCCTATTTTATCTTTTCGTGAGTGCAAAATGATCTTTTAAATTTATGTGCAAAAAAAAAAAAAAGGACGAAAGAGATGAGCGAAGAGAGGAAATGAGGGGAGGATGAGCCGGTCGATGAGTAAACGGTGGGGGTGGCTGGCCGGTTGACTGAGAAAAGGGAGGAGGAGAGGAGGCCATTGGCAACAGGAGAAAGAGAGAGGCGGAGGAAAATGAGTGGCGCCGACCCGACTGTCTCGATGCCGCAGGTGACGATGCAAGTAGCCGGCCGGTCGAAAAATGGAAAAGAAAAAAAAAATTCTTTTTCTTTTTGTTATCATTGTTGTTTTATTTTTTATAATTATTATTCTCAAAAAAAAAAAAATTAACACGTGTATATTTATTAAAAAAATTTACATGATTTTGGATTTTTACGGGTGTCAACTATAGTAGGAACAATTTCAGTAAGAACGGTTTCCTTTATAACCGTTAGTTCAAGTATATTATCTTTCAACCGTTGATATGTCCATATTATTTACAAGATGCAACCGGTGACTTTTCTAACTTTCAAACAAAAAAGTCAAACAAATAGTTATAAAATGCAAAAAAGTCAAAAATTATTCATCTATATTAAAGCTCAAGTAATGAGCCCCATGTTGACACCTGTCTTGCACTATTCACTCTGCCCCGTAAAACAACGTCGTTTTGCTTCAATATTCTTTGTTTCCGTTGGTGCGCATTTATTGTTGAAAAAAATTTAAAAAACATATTGTGAATAATAAAATTATTGTCAAATGGTATATTGAGTTAAAATAATTTTTTAACTAGCTTGCCCCATTTTGACAGCTGGTCCTGCACTATTCATTTGTGAGCATTTTCCCCGTGAAACGGTGTCGTTTTGGACAAATTTGAAAAACATGGTCTAAATAATCAAATTATTGTTAAATGGTATAATGAGTAAAAATAATTTTAGGAAAAAAAAATATTACAAAGGCATTTGTAAAGACACAATTACCTTGATATAACAACTTTCTCCTTTCTCCTTTCTTTTTCTCTTATTTTATTATTTTTTACAAAAATAAAAATAAAAAATATATATATATAAATGATTTTTTATTTAAAAATACTTTTTTACATTTAATTTTTGCTATTAACTTTTCAAAATTAAACTTTTAAAAAATAACATTCTTTCCTCTAAAATTATTTCCCTTTTTTTTAATTTAAAAGAATTAATTTAATTTTTAATTTAAAAATAAATAAAAAAACTAAAAATAAATTTTTTTTTTTAATTTCAAACATAAATTTTAATTTTCTTATTTAGTTTTTTAAATTACAAAAATTAAAAGAATAACAATAATATTGCTAAAATTAATTTTGCTTTATTTTTTAAATTTTAAAAAATAAATATCTAAATATTTTGTTCTTAAAATTTATTTTCAATTAAAATTTTAAAAGAAAAATATCTCTTTAATGAAAGAGAAAGGAAAAGTAAATTTTTCATTAAGGGTAATTTTGTTTTTACAATATCTTTTATAATCATTTTTAATTATTCATTTTTCTTTTTCAAATAACTTTTACTCATTACACTATTTAGAAATAATTTGCCTACTCAAAGCATGTTTTTCATATTTATCCTAAAATCATTAATGGTTAGTATCGCAACCTAAAAAATAACGAGTCTCATCGCAAGACTTTATTATTCGTTAAGCGTGACATTAAAAAAAACCGAGGAAAAGTCGACTTAATTCCTCTAGAAAAATGAAGGTTTTGAAAATGACCTTAAAAAAAGACATGGAGTCGCCACCAATCTTTTTTAGCTAGGTGTGATCGGCCACCTATTAAAACCGGTTTTATAAAATATTTTAAAAATTAATTAAAACATTTTAAAAACCAATTTCAAGTCTGCGTTTTAAACCAGAGAAATCAAAGAAGCGGGTTCGGGAGTCGGTTACGTGTGGGGAAGGATTAGCACCCCCACAACGCCCGTATAAATCGGTACCTTATTAATCGTGTGTTATCTCAAGTCTCGGTAAAAATTGGTTTTAAATTTAGTATTTCAAGTTAATTCCCAATTTAAAGAAAAATAATTCCATTTTTATTGAGAATGATCCGGAATTTATAAATTCAAAATTTTCCTATATTCCCCAACAAACGTGGAAAAATATAGAAATTTTTATTAGTTTTGGAAAATTTTCCGAACCATTCTCTTTTTAAAGAAGATATTCCGTTATTAATAATAATTGATGATATCCTCCCCAGCAAACCCGGCAGAGAACTCATGAATTATTTTAACTCGGGAATATCTTTATTTTATTGAAAAACATTATCTTTTTTGAAACCATTTAAAATAAATGAATATGTATATGCATGACATAAATAAAATGACATAGCAAAGTCTAAATAATATAATGCAACCTAAATGACATGACATGATTTGAATGCCTTAGCATATTCTAAATGAAATGGAATATCCTAAGTTATATAATATATTCTAAATAAAATGAAATGACCTAGGTAACATAGTATATTCTATATGAGATGCAATATTCTAAGTCATATGATATAATCTAAATGAAACAGAATAACCTAAGTAACATAACATATTCTATATGAAATGAAATAACCTAAGTAACATGATATTTTCTAAATGAAATGAAATGATTTAAATGACATGACAAATATGAATGGTATGGCATATAATTTAAATGACATGGAATAAAATAATGCTATCATATAATATGCATAAAAATAATAATGCATGAACATAGTATATGCTAAATAAAAATAACTAAATAAAAGCATAGGATATCATAAAATATTCAAAACTATATAATAAACCATGTAACATCAAAAATATAAATCAAAATAACAACAATATCGTAGAAATTATTATGGCAAGAATCACATATTATATAAAATGGATGAATATAAAAATGCAATGCATGAAATGTATTTTTTCCTTTAATTAAGGAAATCCGTATATCTAAAAAGATATCCGGCTACCTTAGGAAAATATGTCAAATTAAATATTCTAAAACCAAAATACTTTGTGATTGTTTGAAAACAATTTTGAAAAGCTTGAATTAAAAATAAAAACTAGGCTAAAATTTTTTAAATGGCTCTAATTTCCTAAGTTTAAAAAAATCCGGACTTGACTACCCTTAACCCGGGACTTGAAAAACCATTTTTAGAGTTTAAAAAGGTTTAGAAATTATCCTAAGTCAGTAGCTAACCCTCCTAATCAGCCCACTCTAAGTAAATTAATCAAAACAGAAAAATGCTTTCTCTTTAAATTCAATTCTGACTCCACTATCCAGTTTTAATCCACGATTTTTTACCCTATTTTTAAAAATTCCAAAAATTCTGAAAAAATTACTGGAGACTCAGGACATGTAAAACTACACGAGAAAAAAATTTCTTAATTTTCTGATCAAAGATGAATTCCCAGAAAAATCAGAGATGTACGAGTTTTTGGAGGAGAAAAAAAACTGCTTTGCCAACACATTTTTTTTGTCTTTGATAAAATCATTTAAAAATCAAAGTAAAAATATTTGAAACTCATAAAATGATTTGCAAACAGTAGCTAAGACTTTTTGAAAGTTAGATAAAAATTGGCTGAGTAAAAAAAATCACAAAAGTAGAATAATCAACTTGACAAACTTAATTTTCCACAAGTGTGCTCAAGAGAGCATGACTTTGAACCATTAATTGGCTCAAGTCATTATTCAAGTGGCATGAACATGAAATGCATGAAATAATGCAGCAAACATAATGCATGAAATGCATGGATTTAAACCTAAATGTAAGGAAAATGCATGACATAAATAATATGGCCTAGACCTAACATGAACTTGCATGGCAATAAATGCAAACTAGGTCTAAAATGCATGAAATGCATGGCATTTTCACAAACACAAGGCATGCTTAATTCAAAAATCCTACCAAATATCATGCAAATGCAAAAACCTAACAACTAGCATGACAAAAAATGCAACACACAATGCAAAACACATGGAGTAGCCAAATGGCCTCAAGCTCCAACAAGCATGGCATTTTCACAAACACTTGGCATACTAGCATGAAAAACTAAGTCATAACACTTGAATCATGCAAAAATCACACAAGCATTTTCACAAACACTTAATATACTAAATCTAAAACATGCTCAACTAAGATATAAAACAAGAATCATGCAAAGAATCACACAAGCATTTTCACAAACACTTAATATGCTAACTCTAAAACATGCTCAAATTTAAACAACATGAAAACAGAAAATTAAAAATGCAAAAACATGATATCTAAGACATAAATGGCAACATACAAAGCAACCAAATTAAAATATAACTCAAGAACATGAAGTAACATAACATTTAAACCATCAAAATAAAAAAAAATAGCATAAACAATATGGTAAAATGAACTCAAAACAGCAACTCAAAATAAATAATGTAGGCCATTTGGCCATGGTGAGTTTATTGTAAAAACAAAATGTAAAAAAAAAAAATACTTAAGAAAGGAGATGAAGGAAGAACAAAAAACATTATTTTAAAATGAAAACTCACCAAGTAGAGATTAAAATAGCAAAAACAAGAATAGAAAATGAAGAAAGTGCAAGAGTTGGTGCTCAAGAGCAACCTCAAGAAGCTAATATTTCAAGCTTTTCTCTTCAAACTTTCCTTTTTTTTCTAAACTTTTCTTTTTTGCTCTCAACCAAGAAGATAAAAACTAAGAAAAACTAAGAGAAATCAGCCAAAATGAACCTCCAAATTCAAAATTCTGCCCCTCCCCTTAATGGTGGCAGAATTTTACCTCTCTCCTCCCCTAGGATGTTGTCATTTTTTGTGTAACCAATTTTCCATCAAATGGCTAATAATTCAAGGTGAAAAATCATGAAATTACCACCTTTAGATTAGCATCTCAGCTCTCTCAAATTACAGCTGTTAAAGAATAATGTTGATATCTTTCTTAGCTTATGTGGCTTAATCACCATGGCTTGATCAAAGAGAATCTCTAACTAACTCTTGATTTTTAGCCATTTGATTGAAAAATCAGAAGCTTCCTCCTTCCTTTGGGATTGGGCAGGCCAGCACTTCTCTTTTCCAGCCCAACTCTGATTTTTTTGAAAGGCCCAAAGAAGCCCTTTTCGGTTGCTTGGGTGAAATGACCATTTTGCCCCCCGGATGCAAATAAATATCAAACGGACTCCAAATTCAATTTTTCATTTTTTAATACTTCAAAAATAATAAAATATTGAGTTCTGGAAGTTTTTAAAATTATCCGAGTCCGTTTGTTATTTCTTTGGAATTTTTCTTCCCAAAATGCCCTTTTATGCCCCTACATTTTACCATTTTTTAAACGAGCTCCAAATCAAGATTTTTCTTCACAAATCTCTTCAAAATAATTAAAAAGTGTGATTTGGAAGTTTTCATAATTTTTGGAGCTCATTTGGTATTTTTTCGGGATTTATCGGCTTGAATTACTACATAGGAGGCCCGGGATTTGGCCATTTTGCAAACGAACTCGGAATCAAGATTTTCTTTCGTCAATCTCTTCCAAATAATTTAAAAATGAGATCTGTAAAATTTCAAAAGATTTGGAGCTCATTTGCTATTTTTCCGGGATTTTCCTTTTTGAATTACTGCATAAGAAGCCCGGGATTTGGCCATTTTGCAAACGAACTCCGAATCAAGATTTTATTTTACCAATCTCTTTCAAATGATTTAATAATGAGATTGACAAATTTTTCAGAATTTTTGGAGTCCATTTGCTATTTTTCCCAAATTTTCCAATTTTGCCATTTTACCTCCGAAACCCGGTTTTGCTCAAAACAAGTCCGATTTTCAAATTTTCTTCAATCTGAGCCTTGGGCTATCCTTTTTAATCATTCTTCATCCATTGGGGGCTTTGGTCTCACCAAGTCAGGCCATTTCTGTGATTCTTCCCGATTTCACCGAAATCCACTAAAAAACCTAATTCTCGGTTTTCTCTCGGATTGACTTTTCTTTCGATTTTTCTTGCAAGTGACTTCTCCATTACCCGTAGTCAGTGCTTATCTTTCATTTGGAACCTTCAATTTCGATCAATTTGATCGTTTAAGCACTTTTCCCCAAATTTCTCGGATTAGGGTTTCTTTTCTACTGAATCTCCAAATCCCAACTTCCGAACTCCATATCTTTCAATATAGACCTCGGATTATCAAAATTCTTTCACCATTTTTCAATTGAACTTAAAATCTTGATTTTGAAAGTGGGTTGACTTTTTCAGTAGTTGACTTTTTGGGGTTGACTTTTTTGAGGTTGATTTTTTTCGGGGTTGACTTTTTTCAAGTTTGAATTTTTGTGCTCGCCCTCTTAAACTAAGACTCGGAGTACCACCTGCAGGATGAAAACAGTCTTTTTACACTCGGAAACATCAATATAGGAAGAAAACATACCTGTTTAGTGGTCCGGACAAAATTAGGTGTCTACAGCTGCCCCTCTTTGGCTATTGCTGAGAATCAGGAATCAGGCAAAGATAAACCGACACTAATTTTGTACGGTCAGTGAAATCACATGTGAAGGAAAGGGAAAGGGATTTTCTTTTTCATTCTTCTATCATTTTTCATTTTTTTCATTTTTCATTTTTTTCATTTTTCATTTTTTTCATTTTTTAATTTTTTAATTTTTCCTTTTTTTTTCAATTTTTTTTTTGTTTTTTTTACCATACAGTAAATTGAAGATTTTTTCCTTAAATTGAATTCCCTGACTAAACAAGGCTCGACTCGTCTTAAGGAAACGAATTCGATTTGCAAGAAAGGAAATGACCTCGACGATGGTCTCGGGGCCTTAACCTGTCTTGTTCTCAGCTATGTTTAAAATTCTGGATATCTCCTCCAGAAGCTTCGGCTATCACCACCAAAGTCTTGCTCATTTTTTTCTAAAATGTAAAAATTCTGGGTATCACCTCCAGAAGCTTCAGCTATCACCACCGAAGACTTTTTACCTTTTCAAAAGATTTTAAAACTCTGGATATCTCCACCAGAGGCTTCAGCTATCACCACCGAAGACTTGTTCATAATAATAATAAAAAAAAGTACCTCGACGATGATCTCGGGGCTCGACTCGTCTTAAGAAAACGAATTCGATTTGTAAGAAAAGAAATGACCTCGACGATGGTCTCGAGGCCTTAACCTGTCTTGTTCTCAGCTGTGTTTAAAATTCTGAATATCTTCTCCAGAAGCTTTGGCTATCACCACCAAAGTCTTGCTCATTTTTAAAACTGTAAAAAATTCTGGGTATCACCTCCAGAAGCTTCAGCTATCACCACCGAAGACTTTCTACCTTTTTCAAAGGATTTTAAAACTCTGGATATCTCCACCAGAGGCTTCAGCTATCACCACCGAAGACTTGTTCATAGTATTAAAAAAAAGGTACCTCGACAATGATCTCGGGGCTCGACTCATTTGAGAGGCAAAACAAGTTCGATTATACCTGACAGCTTTAAGAGATGATGCAAATGCAAATGTCCTTGATTGATGCAAACGCTTCTTGATGCAGATGCAAATGACTTAGATTGGTGCAAATGTCTTTCATGCAAATGTAAATGACTTGATTTGATGCAAACTTTCTTGATGCAGATTCAACTAACTTAGATTGATGCAAATGCTTCTTGATGTAGATGCACATGTTGAATAAAATTCTGGATAACTCCTCCAAAAGAAGATTTCTCATTTTTCAAAATTATAAAACCCTGGATATCTCTACCAGAGGCTTCAGCTATCACCACCGAAGACTTGTTCACTTCTAAAACTTTAAAATTCTGGGTAACTCTTTCAGAAGAAGATTTTTCATGTTTCAAAATTATAAAACTCTGGATATCTCTACCAGAGGCTTCAGCTATCACCACCGAAGACTTGTTCACTTTTAAAACTGTAAAATTCTGGATATCCCCACCAGAAGCTTTGGCTATAACCACCAAAGACTTGCTCATTGTAAAATTCTGGGTAACTCCTTCAGAAGAAGATTTTTCATGTTTCAAAATTATAAAACCCTGGATATCTCTACCAGAGGCTTCAGCTATCACCACCGAAGACTTGTTCACTTTTAAAACTGTAAAATTCTGGATATCCCCACCAGAAGCTTTGGCTATCACCACCAAAGACTTGCTCATTGTAAAATTCTGGGTAACTCCTTCAAAAGAAGATTTCTCATGTTTCAAAATTATAAAACCCTGGATATCTCTACCAGAGGCTTCAGCTATCACCACCGAAGATTTTTTCACTTTTAAAACTGTAAAATTCTGGATATCCCCACCAGAAGCTTTGGCTATCACCACCAAAGACTTGCTCATTGTAAAATTCTGGGTAACTCCTTCAGAAGAAGATTTCTCATGTTTCAAAATTATAAAACCCTGGATATCTCTACCAGAGGCTTCAGCTATCACCACCGAAGACTTTTTCACTTTTAAAATTGTAAAATTCTGGATATCCCCACCAGAAGCTTTGGCTATCACCACCAAAGACTTGCTCATTGTAAAATTCTGGGTAACTCCTTCAGAAGAAGATTTCTCATTTCCAAAATTATAAAACCCTGGATATCTCCACCAGAGGCTTCAGCTATCACCACCGAAGACTTGTTCTTTTAAAACTGTAAAATTCTGGATATCCCCACCAGAAGCTTTGAGAAATGATGCAGATGCAGATGCACATGTCTTTTAACAAGGTGCTCATGCTTCATGGTGCAAATGCAAAATATTTCTTAGTGCAAATGCAAATGGCCTGGATTGATGCCCATGTTTCATGATGCAGATGCCCATACTAATTGTGTTCATGTAACTGGTTTATGAATGGTATAACTACAATTACCACACAATAATGAAAATGCAATGATTCTAGAAATTATGCAATTGCTTGAGATGACACAAATGCGAATTCCATGAAGAATGTAAATGTAAAATGCAGATGCTTATGGAATAATGCCAATGCAAATACCCATGAATGATGCAAATGCTTGCCGACACTGTGCAGATGCAAAAGCTCGATAAAGAGATGAGTGCTCATGAGTGATGCAAATGCCCCCGGTCGTTTTTCTCTAGACTTTGGCTTAGCCTTTCAAATTCATTTTTCCTCTTCAAATCCGAGTATATCTTCAATTCATTTTGGCTATTCTCTTTGCCCCAACAGTTTTCAAACTTTCATCAACAGAGATCTGCACTGGGTTCGATTTCTTTTTCTCATATATGGAAGTCAGGACCTACCTTGGCAGTTCTATAGCTTTGGGTTAGAAAAATCCTTGTCTCATGTTAACATCAAAATGGGTATTTCAAAAAAAAAAAAAATCTCTTTATTTGTTTTCGCATTTTTAAAACTTCCGAACAAAAAATATTAACCCCACAATGTGTGATATATAAATCTTTTGAAGACTGATGATCATTGTTAGAAATTTCTCTAAGTATCAATCTGGGTTTTTCCAACTGGGATTGGCAAGGCTTGGTATAACAAGATTCTGGCTTTTCCAGGAAAACTTCATGACAAAAATGTATATCCCTTCTAGGCTCACAAATGGAACAGGTTTTATAAATCATGAATTCATTGAGAACCAAGAAAATTCAACATTCTTTTAGTTTCCACATTTTGACAAGCGTCAAGATTGGCCGGGATGTTTAAGTCGAAAAGTTTAATCTTGGAGAAAAAGTTTCAGTTTTTTGAAGACAATCCTTCGAATGAGAGCTGATAATTTGGGGGGTTCAAGAATTCCTAGATGTTCCTCGATGACCACTCCTTTAATAAGATCTTTTCTTTTGGGGTATCGGCACTATCTTAGATGGCATCGAAAATTTCCAAATTTACTCTAGACCGCCCATTTTTGTTTTTTCGCCCTAGAGTCCCATTCTTTCCATTTTTTTTCTTCTTTGTTTTTCTACCATACACTTGAGAATTCTAAATTCTTCCTTAGTGAAATGATAATTCGATGAAATGGGATAAAATCTGAGGAAAAACCTTTCAAATTAAATATTAATGCTTGATCAAAATGGACTTTTAAAGCACGTAATGTAGGCCATGGCTCAAGGTTCAGAAAGAAAGGATAAATAGGCCCAAAATATGTGTTTGAGGGTAATCAGATCAAGGATCATTTCTTGAGGAGGATTCTCTTTGAAGCATTTGTCCCTTCTTGGACATTTCTTTCCTTTTGACTTTTGTGTCTTTCTTTCCTCGTTCTTGGCTTTCAATTTACCATGTCTTTCACACATTTTGTTTTCTTTTTTATTGTGTTTTTTTGTTTTTCTT